>CM067845.1:604368806-609368806 GCA_034509565.1 Triticum monococcum
CGTGCGGAGCCTCTGTGAAAGCAGGCTCATGCACGGTCAACTGACGATCTTCGTCAGGATAGCGGACGGAGAGGGGTTCGACCATCAAGGGCTCTGTGGGAGCAGCCCGAGATTTCTTGATCTTGCGCTTCTTGATGGTGGGGTCAGAAGGAGAGGCTTCAGGGTGTTTCCTCTTCCGAGCTTCAGCTTCGGCTGTCCGTGTCTTCTTGAGCTCTGAAGCGGTTGACTGGTGCTTTGGCTTCGAGCCAGTCTTAGCAGTGGGGAAGACAATCGGAACAGCTTCTTGCCTTGGTGCCTCTTGTTCAGCCACAACGGGCTTCTTCTTTTTCTTCGCGGCCATCCTGGGGTCCATGCCGGGACGCCCAAGTGCCTTGCGCTTCTCGGCCTCATTGTAGGCCTGCACACAATGTTCAGCCAGAGTCTTCATTCGCTCCCGCGAACCCTGAGCTTCGGCACGTTTCTTCAGAAAGTTTTCCTTCAACTCGTGCAACATGACCTTGAAGTCCTTGACTGCTTGGACGTTGAGCTTGGCCATATTCTGCTTGAACTGAGCCTTTTCAAAATCAATCTTCTGCTTCAGTTCAACAATGCGCTGGGCAATTGCAAGTTCTGAAGCAATAGCGCCTTGGAAGGCGACGCTGAGGCCAATGGGCAGCTGCAGATCATCGAAGCTGATATTGGGTGTATCAAACCACTCATCAATGAAGTTGTGTATGATTGCTGCATCAAACAGGGGTAGATTGTTGAAGATTTCAGCCTCCTCCTTGCTCTTGATGAGCTGCTCAAGAGCGTCATCGCCAAGATCTTCGTCACTGGACAGATCAATGGTCTCGCTGCGCAGAATGGCAGCAGCTGTGAGCTCTTTGCCTGTGTGTGGCTGAGGCTTCTTGGCTTCTTGGGGCTTGGAGACACGTGATAAGTCTTCAGACTGCACACTTGCTTCAGGAGGTGCAGTTGCCAATGGCTTCGCTCTAGAGATTTTGGGAGAAGCGGCTGGCTTTGAAACTTTTGGCTTCTTCGTCTGCTCCAGCTTCGGTGCAGCAGGAGCGTCATCAGACTCAGTGTCTGTTGGAGGGTCGTTCACGGCAGTCCCTTGGACTAGAATGCGAGTGATGAGGCCTTCGAGATTGGCATACGGCCCGATGATATTGGGATTTGCGTCGCGTGTGCCATCCGCCCTTGGTTTAGAGGGACCAGGGTTGAAGTCCAACCCCAACTCCTTCTTGTTTTGCTTCGCAGAGTTCTGAGCAAATTGGAAGTTGCGCTTGAACAAAGTGTCATCGCGACACCAGAGAAGTGATGACGGATGTGCTTCAGCTGGCTGTGGTCCTCTGACCATGCATGGAAAGAAGCCTTGAGCAATGGCTTTGTCTTTGGACCGGGGTACGAGATTTTTGTACAATACGTCTCCCCATGGTCTCTTGATGGCGCACTTTTCTGCATATTCCTTAGTGACGAAGCGGTATTGGAACCACTGCTCAGCCCAATATCTTCGAATCCATTGGATTCGTGTCTTGCGCTGACCATAGCTCTCTTCAGGATCAGTTTTGTACATTTCTGCCAAGTCATCAGGCAGATCTTTAGACGTTTCACCACGTCTCTGTCTGCCTCCCTTCCTTGCTGGTTTTTCTGCTGCCATGAAGCTTAACTTGGATGGCTTCAAGATGTTCAAAGTCTTCAAAGGCTTCCTTTTGCTTGACCAACAAGAACTCGCTTTAGGAGAATTGATGTGACGCTGTAAGAACTCTGCAAATGAATGCAGACTATGAGAACCAAAAGATTCTCCCACGGACATGTACCTGTGACAGCATTAAGGTGCGAGGGAAGGGGAAGAGGTCATATGCATTCTTAGAAGATTTTGAAGATAAATCAGTTTAGAAGATATTGACCTCATTTTGCGAAGACATTCACTTTATAGAAAAGAAGTTGGTTCCAGGTTTGTACGAACCCATAGATCAGTACAAGTGAGGAATCTAACTACTTCATGAAGCACAAGTGAATATACTAGGCAAGTTATGAGATGCAGATTGAGAGAGATGTAACTTGTGTGAATAGAAACTTCTTATGGCAGAAAGTGACCGAACTATAGGATCAAAAGAGGCTGTAAAAAGAGGTTTTATTTACCACACTTGGAACTGCTAGACGAAGTGGGAGTTGAGGCCGAGCAGTTCGATCCTCCGTGCCCTAACTTGGCGACGGAAGATACCTACGGCGACGGCGGAGAGACCGATGTCCGCAGTCAGCGTGAAAACGGCGTTGGAGAGGTTGCGGCAGTGAAGCACTTCGTCGCCGGCGTCGTTGAGAGCTAGCGGTGGCGCTAGGGTTCGTGCGAGGGTGGAAGAAGAGATAATGACCACAGTGAATCGTGTATTTATAGGGATAGGGGCGGCACTGCGCTATTACTCAGGTGCCCCTGGCGATTCGCATCTGATCAGCACATGGCCATCATGCGGTATTGTGGGGGCAGTTCCACATCCCACGCATGCCTTGTTTGTCGGGTGTCGTTCCTACTTCTCCGGATTTCTTTTTGATGGAAAAGTATTGAAAACGGTTTCAAAGTTTGTCTCTGTGTCTTCATCTTACAAGGATGTAGTGAAGACATTCGACAGTTTCAATAGAATGCATATGACTTGGAGAGATAGAGTTTGAGGTAGGAAGCATGGAGAGGTTAGGGTCCGATCACATTCACTTAGTTCAAAAGATTCAAACAAGAAGACATAGCTATAAGTGAATGCTGTAGAGGACAGAACACCAGTACATATATATAATCAACATAGTGAAGATAATCATGAAGACATGTTGAGATTGAAGCCAAACCAAATGTGAAGACATAGCAAATGTAACACCATGAGTGAAACACTTCAAGCAGAAAATTTGGTGGTGGCGTTACCCACCGTGTAGGAAGTATTAGACCCAGACACGGCGCACAATTATCGTGGCGCTCCGAAGTCAAATTCCATGTTAATGTATTCACACTTAGAATGTATGTCTTCATTGATTGAAGATATACGTTACTTCATGTGTTGCACATCTAGGTCATCAACATGCATAAGTGTTAGGGTGTGTGCCTGATCACAGGACATTTGAGGATTCCAAGATATTTAGCTGACACCGTAACTTGCAAAATCTCTTCTCATCCAAGGGCTTGGTGAAGATATCTGCCAATTGCTCTTCAGTGTTGACGTGTATGATATCAATATCTTCCTTTGCAACATGATCTCAGAGAAAATGATGACGAATTTCAATGTGCTTTGTCTTCGAGTGCTGAACTGGGTTGTTGGCGATCTTGATGGCGCTTTCGTTGTCGCAGTAAAGTGGCACCTGCTTCAGATGAATGCCATAATCCTTGAGGGTTTGCTTCATCCATAGAAGCTGAGCACAGCAGGATCCAGCAGCAATGTATTCAGATTCAGCAGTGGAGAGAGATACACAGTTCTGCTTCTTTGAAGACCAACATACAAGTGATCGGCCCAGAAAGTGACATGTGCCTGATGTGGACTTCCGATCAACCTTGTCACCAGCGTAATCAACATCCGAAAATCCAACCAGATCAAACTCTGAGCCCTTTGGATACCATAACCCTAGAGTTGGGGTGTGAGCCAAATATCGAAGAATTCGCTTCACAGCTAAGTGATGCGACTCCTTTGGTGCCGCTTGGAATCGAGCACACATGCAAACACTAAGCATAATATCTGGCCTAGATGCACATAAATAAAGCAAAGAACCAATCATGGAGCGGTATACCTTTTGATCGAACTCTTTACCATTGTCGTCAGGACCCAGATGATGTTTGGCTGGCATTGGTGTTGTGAAACCTTTGCAGTCTTGCATACCGAACTTCTTCAGGCAATCTTTGAGATACTTCTCTTGAGATATGAAGATGCCATTGCGTTGTTGCCGTATCTGAAGACCGAGGAAGAATTTCAGCTCCCCCATCATAGACATCTGATATTGCTCTTGCATCATATATCCGAACTCCTCACTGTACTTCTGATTGGTGCAGCCGAAGATAATGTCATCCACATATATTTGGCACACAAACAGTTCACCATTATATGTCTTCGTGAAGAGAGTGGGATCTAGGGAACCAGGTATGAAGCCTTTGCTCTTCAGGAAGTATTTGAGTGTATCATACCAGGCCCGAGGGGCTTGTTTGAGGCCATATAGTGCCTTATTGAGCTTGTAAACCATGTCAGGATGTTTTGGATCTTCAAACCCAGGTGGTTGTGCAACATACACTTCTTCTTCAATTTTGCCATTGAGAAAGGCACTCTTCACATACATTTGATATAGAATTATGTTGTGATGATTTGCATAGGCCGGCAGTATACGGATGGCTTCAAGTCTGGCCACAGGAGCAAATGTTTCATCGAAGTCAATGCCTTCCACTTTAGTATATCCTTGAGCAACGAGACGAGCCTTGTTTCTGACGACTTGACCATGCTCATCTTGCTTGTTGTGGTATATCCATTTGGTGCCTATTATGTTATGCTTCCGTGGATCAGGACGCTTAACCAACTCCCATACATTGTTCAGCTCAAACTGTTGAAGCTCTTCTTGCATAGCTTGAATCCACTCAGGTTCCATAAAAGCTTCTTCAACTTTCTTGTGTTCTGTGATTGAAACGAATGCGAAGTGTCCGCAGAAATTTGCTAGTTGAGTTGCCCTTGAACGAGTCAGTGGACCAGGTGCATTGATGCTATCAATTATTCTGTCAATCTGCACTTCATTGGCAACACGAGGATGTATGGGTCGAAGACTTTGCTCTTGCTGATCTATGTTGTCATGGGGAGGAATGTCTTCAGGCTAAGCATTGTCTTCGTGTGGATCAGGTGCTGAGATGATAAGTTCTTCTTCAGGATGAGCTTCAGAAGGTATAATTTCTCCAGTTCCCATTAGCTTGTTTGATTCACTAGCTGGAACTTCATCTAGCACATCTGGCAGTTGCTCTCTTTGTGACCCATTGGTCTCATCGAACCGCACATCCACTGTTTCAACCACTTTGTAGTGAAAGAGATTGAAGACTCTATAGGAGTGCGAATCCTTTCCATATCCAAGCATAAAGCCCTCATGTGCTTTTGGAGCAAATTTTGAGGTGTGGTGAGGGTCTTTGATCCAGCATCTTGAGCCAAATACTCTGAAGTAACTGACATTTGGCTTCTTGCCAGTTAGAAGTTCATAAGATGTCTTGTTCAGAAGCTTGTGAAGATAGACACGGTTGATTGTATGGCATGCAGTGTCAATGGCTTCAGTCCAGAATTTTCTTGGAGTCTTGTACTCATCTAGCATTGTTCTGGCCATCTCAATGAGTGTTCTGTTCTTGTGTTCGACGATGCCATTCTGCTGTGGCGTGTACGGAGCTGAGAATTCATGAGTGATGCCCAATGTATCAAGATATGTGTCAAGGCCAGTGTTCTTGAATTCAGTGCCATTGTCACTTCTGATGTGCTTTATCTTGGCGCCATAATTGTTCATAGCCCGATTTGTGAAGCGTCTGAAGACATCCTGCACTTCAGTCTTGTAAAGGATTATGTGCACCCAAGTATATCTAGAGTAATCATCAACAATGATGAAGCCGTAGAGGCAAGCAGTAGTGGAAAAAGTTGAGTAGTGGTCATGATTGTCTTCGAAGGATGTTTTGCCCTTGTCATCTTCCCTGCTTCACAGGCACCGCATAAGTGATCTTTCTTGAACTTGACGCCCTCGATGCCTATGACATGCTTCTTCTTCGCAAGGGTGTGGAGGTTCCTCATGCCAGCATGCCCAAGCCTCCGATGCCAAAGACAGCATTATGAAGCCTTTGCGAGAAGACATACTGCAAGCTGTGGCCCTGCTGAGAAATCTACCACGTACAAATCATCTTTCCGATACCCTTCAAACACTAGAGACTTGTCAGATTCCATTAGTACCAGGCAACGATATTTTCCAAAGATTACAATCATGTTCAAATCACAAAGCATTGAGACAGACATTAAGTTGAAGCCAAGGGATTCAACAAACATGACTTTATCCATGTGTTGATCCTTTGAGATTGCAACTCTACCTAGACCCAATACCTTACTTTTACCAGTGTCAGCAAATGTGATGTGGCTCTTGTCAGATGGACGTAAGGTTGAGTCCATAAAGAGACTTCTTTTGCCAGTCATGTGATTTGTACACCCACTGTCAATAATCCATTCTGAAGACTCTGAAGTCGCTGGTGTCGTACCCTACAGTGCAGTTAGGGGGATATGCTTCACGAAGAGTATTGTGAAGCAAAAACATTTGACGAACCAGTGGATTATGAAAACTTAGATCCAGGTTAGGACTAGTAGGGAGAGTAGCATGTGATTCAGGTACGAAATACATAGTGATGCCATTCGGGCATTTGATCTTGCGCCCACAAGATTTTTAAGGTCCCCAGCAATAGCGTCAGAAGATTTTGGTTTTCTGCTGGAGACCTTTCCCTACAAAAGAGAGTTAAGCTTTCTTAACCACCCACATCTTCAAGGGTGGCTTAGAAGCAATAAGTCTAAGTGCAGCATCTGAGAATTTTGGCTTTGGAGCCCTGGCAAACAGTCTAGCAGGCAGGCAATAGTACTCATAAGAATAAGCAGAATAGTTCTTGGTCAGATGAGCATGATGGTTTGAAGAACCGCTCTCATATGCCTGAGCATGGTCTCCCTGCAAAACATTTGCGTTAGTGTGACTCAGGTGAGTCCTCTGCCTGTGAGGTGTCATGAGGACATTCACAGGAAGATTCTCCAGACACGTTTTTGGAACCCAGATCTTCTTCATAGGCGGTCCATTCCTGCAGTTAGTACCAATGTACCTGGCAAATACTTCACCATTCTGATTTTTAAATAGTTTATAGTTTGCATCAAAGGATTCATCAATGATAATAGGATCAGCACAAGTGAAGCCAAATAGATTGGATGGATCTGCTGAGGATTCCTTTGCAGCAACCCATGTGGTTTTGGGGTACTGCTCAGGTTTCCAGTAAGATCCATCTGCATTAATTTTCCTCACGAATCCAACACCCTCTTTCCTAGGGTTTCGATTCAGAATCTGCTTCTTGAGGACATCACATAATGTCTGATGTCCTTTGAGACTTTTGTACATCCCTGTTTCAAGCAATATCTTCAACCTAGCATTCTCATCAGCAATAGCAGTGGTATCCTCAGCAGAGGGGTTAGTTACCACTTCAACAGTTGAAGATATTGCAACAGCAGTAGCAGTGGAACATTCAGCAACAGAAGTAGCATTATCATGCTCAATGCATTTAAGGCATGGTGGTTCAAATCCTTCCTGAGTGGAACTGATCTGTTCGGCTCGAAGTGACTCGTTTTGCTTTTGAAGATCTTCATGATCCGCTCTCAACTTCTCAAGATCTTGCTTCTTTTGAAGATAATCATAGGAAAGCTTTTCATGAGTAGTTGAGAGAGTCTCAAGACGATCTTCGAGTTCCTGATACTTAACATGAAGATTTTTTATGTCTTCAATTAAGGATTCAGAACGAGTCATTTCAGCACCCAATAGATCATCGCTTCTGTCTAACAGTTTTTGAATATGTTCCATGGCCTTTTGTTGTTTAGTTGCAATTTTAGCATGTGTTTTGTAGCTGGGTTTTGAATCACAATCAGAGTCATCGTCACTGGATGTTTGATAGTGAGTAGTGCGTGTGTTTACCTTGGCACCGCGTGCCATGAAGCAGTAGGTAAGAGTAGAGTCGTCCTTGTCATTTGCATCGGTGTTGGTGATGAAGTCATTGTCTTCAGTGTTGAAGATGGACTTGGCAACGTAGGCTGTAGCCAGACTCGCAATGCCAGAATCAGACTCCTCCTCAGACTCCACCTCTGCCTCCTCAGAAGCGGACTCCTCCTTTGAATCCATTTCCTTGCCAACAAACGCACGAGTCTTGCCAGTTGAGCTCTTCTTGTGTGATGAAGACTTGGAGGAAGACTTGGAAGAAGACTTTGAGTATTTCTTCTTCTTGTTGTCGGAGTTATATTCCTTGCTCTTCTTCTTCTTTCTGCTCTCATTGTCCCACTGTGGACACTCAGAGATGAAGTGTCCAGTTTTCTTGCACTTGTGACATGTTTTCTTCTTGTAGTCATGAGCAGATGCTTCATCATTCCTTGAGCTTGATCGTGAAGACTTTCTGAAGCCTTTCTTCTTGGTGAATTTTTGGAACTTCTTCACTAGCATTGCAAGTTCCCGTCCAATGTCTTCAGGATCATCAGAACAGCTGTCAGATTCATCTTCAGATGAGGACACCGCTTTTGCCTTCAAGGCACGAGTTCGCCCATAGTTTGGACCGTAGATATCTCTTTTCTCAGAAAGCTGAAACTCATGTGTGTTGAGCCTCTCAAGTATGTCAGACGGATCGAGTGTCTTGAAATCTGGACGTTCTTGAATCATCAGGGCTAGGATGTCAAACGAACTGTCAAGTGATCTCAGCAGCGTCTTGATGATTTCATGTTTGGTGATCTCAGTGGCGCCGAGGGCTTGAAGCTCATTTGTGATGTCAGTGAGCCGGTCAAATGTGTGTTGGACATTCTCATTGTCATTTCGCTTGAAGCGGTTGAAGAGATTGCGAAGAACGCTGATTCTCTGATCTCTCTGGGTTGAGATGCCTTCATTGACTTTGGAGAGCCAGTCCCAGACCAGCTTGGATGTCTTCAAGGCACTCACACGGCCGTACTGTCCCTTAGTCAGATGACCACAGATGATATTCTTGGCAGTAGAGTCCAGTTGAGTGAACTTCTTGACATCAGCAGCAGTGACAGCTTCTCCAGCCTTGGGAACGCCGTTTTCGACGACATACCATAGGTCGACATCAATGGCTTCAAGATGCATGCGCATCTTATTCTTCCAGTAGGGATATTCAGTTCCATCAAAGACGGGGCACGCAGCGGAGACTTTAATTATCCCTGTAGTCGACATAGCTAAAACTCCAGGTGGTTAAACCGAATCACACAGAATAAGGGAGCACCTCGCTCTGATACCAATTGAAAGTGCGTTATATCGACTAGAGGGGGGGGGGTGAATAGGCGATTTTTATGAAAGTCTTCAAAACATGGAAGTTATGAAGACAAACAGAATGGACAAGCCTATCACTATGCAGCGGAAGTTAGATTACACAAGGCAAGCCGTGGTCAAGTATACAATATAGTGAAAGCACAGTGACAAACAACTTCAGTGTAATAAGGATCAGGTAGGAAGAAGTTATGAAGCCAGACAAATCATACAATCAAGTTGTGAAGACAGAAGATAAAGCAAGCATGCAATGGCTTCACAATGTGTAATGGTAAGTAAAGGGAGGTGAAGATGAAACCAGTGACACGCTGAAGACAATGATTTGTTGGACCAGTTCCAGTTGCTGTGACAACTGTACGTCTGGTTGGAGCGGCTAAGTATTTAAACCAAAGGACACACAGTCCCGGACACCCAGTCCTGAACACGCAGCTCAGGACACCCAGTCCTCACTGTTTTCTCCTTGAGCTAAGGTCACACAGACCTCGCCCAATCACTCTGGTAAGTCTTCAAGGTAGACTCTCAAACCTTCACAGACTTCGTTCACCGGCAATCCACAATTTCTCTTGGATGCTCAGAACGCGACGCCTAACCGGCTGGAGGATGCACAGTCCTCAAGTGTAATAAGTCTTCAGATCACTCAGACAAGAAGACTTAAGTGATGCCCAATTACTCTGGCTCTGGGTGGTTAGGGCTTTTCTCCTCGCTAGGGATTTTCTCTCAAAGGCTTCGAGGTGGGTTGCTCTCAAACAACAAAAGCCGTGCACTGAAATCTGAGCAGCCAACCGTTTATGGTTGTAGGGGCGGACTATTTATAGCCACTTGGCAACCCGACCTGATTTGTCCGAAATGACCCTAGGTCACTAAGGAACTGACACGTGTACCAACGGTCGAATTTCGAACTCACACGGCAACTTTACTTGGGCTACAAGTAAAGCTGACTTGTCTGACTCTGGACAAGATTTTCTCTCATTGTCTTCACTCGAAGACATAGGATTTGAATTAGGCATCACTTCAGTCATCCTGACTGGTTCTCTTGGACCCCACTTAACAGTACGGTGGTTCCTATGACACAACATGAATGAAGTAAAACTACGAAGGATCTAAGTCTTCGAGTTCCATAAGCTTCATGGGGACTCTTCACATGTCATTGTCTTCGACATGAATGTCTTCATAAACCACCATTGTCTTCAATGTCTTCGTACATTTTTAGGGGTCATCTCTGGTAGCTAAACCGAATCAATGAGGGACTTCTACCTGTGTTATCCTGCAATTCTCACAAACACATTAGTCCCTCAACTAGGTTTGTCGTCAATACTCCAAAACCAACTAGGGGTGGCACTAGATGCACTTACACCCTCCAAGAAACAGCCTAAGCGCCGGCGTCAGTGGCGCCGCTCAAAATCCCGCCAAAGAAAATACGGTGATTCCAGCACGGGAGATAATAATACTCCGGAGAGCGCCAAAGAAAACCCCCTCCAGCAAGATTTAGCACAGGAGGATGGAGAAGCCAGCCCTTATGAGAGAGCGGTAGACAGAGAGGTCGAGGACGATAACTATATGCCTCCCTCCGAAGACGAGGCAAGCCTCGACGACAACGAATTCGACGTGCTAGAGGATCCCGTCGAGCAAG
The DNA here is from genome assembly GCA_034509565.1 of Triticum monococcum. Lineage (NCBI taxonomy): Eukaryota > Viridiplantae > Streptophyta > Magnoliopsida > Poales > Poaceae > Triticum > Triticum monococcum. The sequence continues at coordinate 604,379,455 of CM067845.1, forward strand.
AGCGTTTTCAATGCAGGCTTATGGCCACGGCAAGAAGCCTCAAGAAAAAACAGCAACAACTTAGAGCTGATCAAGATTTGCTAGTTGACAGATGGACTGAAGTCCATGCGGCCGAAGAGCATAAACTCGAACGCCCCTCCAAGAGCTACCCAAAGTGCAGGTTGCTACCCCGATTAGAGGAGGAAGCACTTAAACCTACATCACCAACACTTGATACGGCCGACCGGCCACCTCGTGGCCGCGACAGAGAGGCCTCTCGGCCCTCCATTCAAGCCGCACCCCGTACCAAGGCATGGGAAAATGCGCCAGACGTGCGAGATATGTTGGAGGACAAGGCAAGGCAAACAAGATCGATCTACGGATTGCGTGGGCGCCCCACGACTCGAGACGGTAACCGTCACACCGGACACAAATCCGGTAGGGCCGAACATAGTAGACAAAGCTCATTGGAGCTACGTCGTGATATAGCCCAGTACAGAGGCGCCGCACATCCACTATGCTTCACAGACAAAGTAATGGATCATCAAATCCTCGAGGGTTTCAAACCCGTAAACATCGAATCATATGATGGCACAATAGATCCTGCGGTATGGATCGAGGATTATCTCATTCATATCCACATAGCCCGCGGCGATGATCTCCACGCCATCAAATACCTCCCACTCAAGCTTAAAGGACCAGCTCGTCATTGGCTTAACAGCTTGCCAACAGGATCAATCAGTTGTTGGGAGGACCTGGAAGCTGCATTCCTCGACAATTTCCAGGGCACTTATGTGTGACCACCAGACGTCGATGACCTAAGCCATGTAATTCAGCAGCCAGAGGAATCGGCCAGGCAATTCTGGACACGGTTCCTAACAAAGAAAAAATCAAATAGTCGACTATCCGGACGCAGAGGCCCTAGCAGCCTTCAAGCACAATATCCGTGACGAGTGGCTTGCCCGGCACCTTGGACAGGAAAAGCTGAAATCTATGGCAACACTCACGACACTCATGACCTGCTTTTGCGCGGGAGAAGACAACTGGCTTGCTCGTAGCAACAATATGACCAAGAACCCTGGTAATTCGGATACCAGGGACAGTAGTGGCAGGTTGCGTCGCAACAAGCAGAAGCACCGCATTAACGACGACAATGCTGAGGATATGGCAGTTAATGTCGGATTCAGAGGCTATAAGTCCGGTCAGCGGAAAAAGCCATTCAAAAGAAATCCTAGGGGCCCGTCCAGTTTGGACTGAATACTCGACCGCTTGTGCCAGATACAAGGCACCCCTGAAAAGCCGTCCAATCACACCAACAGGGATTGTTGGGTGTTCAAGCAGGCAGGCAAGTTAAATGCCGAAAATACCGACAAGGGGCTGCATAGCGATGACGACGAAGAGCCCCGGCCGCTGAACAACAGTGGACAGAAGGGTTTTCCCCCACAAGTGCGGACGGTGAACATGATATACGCAACCCACATCCCCAGGAGGGAGCGGAAGCGCGCGTTAAGGGACGTATACGCGATAGAGCCAGTCGCCCCAAAGTTCAACCCATGGTCCTCCTGCCCGATCACCTTTGATCATAGGGACCATCCCACTAGCACCCGTCATGGCGGATTCGCCGCATTGGTTCTAGACCCAATTATTGACGGATTTCATCTCACTAGAGTCCTTATGGACGGCGGCAGCAGCCTGAACCTGCTTTACCAGCATATAGTGCGGAAAATGGGCATATATCCCTCGAGGATTAAGCCCACCAAAACGACCTTTAAAGGCGCAATACCAGGTGTAGAGGCCAACTGTATAGGCTCAGTCACACTTGAAGTGGTCTTCGGATCTCTGGATAATTTCCGAAGCGAGGAGTTAATCTTCGACATTGTCCCATTCCGCAGTGGCTATCACGCACTGCTCGGGCGAAGCGCATTCGCAAAGTTCAATGCGGTACCGCACTATGCATACCTTAAGCTCAAGATGCCAGGCCCTCGAGGAGTAATTACGGTCAATGGAAACACCGAACGCTCCCTTCGAACGGAGGAGCACACGGCGGCCCTTGCAACGGAACTACAAAGCAGCCTCTCCAGGCAGTTCTCCAGTCTGGCCATTAAACGTCCGGACACCGTCAAGCGCGCCAGGAGTAACCTACAACAAGACCGTCTGGCACGTTCCGAGCAGGCATAGCAATGCGACCCCAACCCCAGCCCTCGCAAAAATGCGACACCAGTGCTTCGCGTACATAACTACGCTATAGAAATACCATGGGTACAGGGGGAGGGGCACCATCACGGCACGCCCGAAACACGGCTTAAACCACACCAGGGGCTGCTGATTTTTTAATTTTCTCTTACTTTCAGGACTCCATTCTTTGGAAGGCCTATTCGGTAGTTCAATTGCCGCACAAACAATGCAAGAACCAGGGAAGCAGACAAGCCATGCCGCATTACGGAACTCCCAGGTGGTCTCTATCACAAGAAGTATACCCGTTTCGCATACCATTCCGCAGCCTGCCCCTGGAACGGACATGCTAAATAGTCCAACCTTTTGCTTATCGCATTATTTGTATCGTTCTGCTTTGATCGCAGCCCTTTTTAATAAACAATGCATAGCTTTTGTCTATTTTTGCATTACTCTTTTTTTCACAAATATATGTTCCTTAACGACATGTTGCACCCGTACACTTTGGTACGGCCAAAATATGCCAGGGGCTTTAGTACCCCTCAATATGGTGTGAGAAGTCCGAACACTTTAACAAGTGCGGCACCCCGAACTTATAGCATTATATGCATCGGCTCCGAATCATGTCTTGGGTCAATAATTGGGTTTTCCCGGCTCCTATGTTTTGGTGCCTTACTTTCCGCTATATCAGCTAAGGTAGCACTAGGAGAACTACTGCGATTGTGCCCCAGTTGAGCTGGGTCGAGCACCTCAGTAGAGAAAGCTAAAACCGACTGTCATGATGAAGCGAGAGCTGGTCGCTGTTCGAGAGGTTTTTCGAGTCCCTAAAGACTTATGCCGCTTAGAGCGAGGAGTCGGCTCTGTCCGGCCAAGGCGTGGATAGCGCCCCGAAATCAGTCTTCCGAATACCAGGGGCTTCGGCGAAATTGAAAATTATAGAATTCTATGGCTAAGTGAGAGTGTTCATGCATTATAGTCTGGTTGCCTCATTCGTTGTGCTGAGCGCCTCCCTCGAAGGACCCAAACATGGGAAAAAAAGCGCTCAGGTTTATTCCTGAACACCCCAGCACTAGCGGCACGGGGGCAGAAGCCGACGACTCGCCATCTGTCAGAATTGATAAACATCCGCACAGAAGGTAATATTTTAAATTCCAACAGCATTGCTTAGTGCATATGAACAAGTTTTCAGCGCACAGGACAAAACGAGCGAGTTTTACTCAAAATTACATCCCCGGAACATTCATCCGCCATAAGGCAGGCACCCTTCAGAACATCCTTATAATAGTTCTTGGGCTTGCGATGCTTCTTCCCCGGCGGTGGCCCGTCCTTCACAAGCTTCTCAGCATCCAGCTTTCCCCAGTGCACCTTAGCATGGGCAAGGGCCCTACGGGCACCTTCAATGCAGACGGAGCGCTTGATGACTTCGAGCCTTGGACAGGCCCCCACCAGCCGCCGCACCGGCCCAAAATAGCTCCCAGGCAGAGCCTCCCCAGGCCACAGCCGAACTATGAGGCCCTTCATGGCATGTTCGGCCGCCTTGTGGAGCTCGACCAGTTGCTTCAGCTGGTCGCTCAGGGGCACGGGGTGTCCGGCCTCAGCATACTGAGACCAGAACAGCTTCTCTGTCGAGCTGCCCTCCTTGGCTCGATAGAATGCAGCGGCATCGGACACGCTACGGGGAAGATCTGCGAATGCTCCTGGATAGCTCCGGATTCGGGTAAGTAACAAGTAACTCACGTTTATGTGTTTGCTTTGCATAAAGAATGCCTTACCCGCCGCTATCTTTTTCACCACATCCAACTCGTGGAGGGTCTTCTGGGATTCGGCCTTGGCAGACTTGGCATTTTCAATAGCCACCACGAGCTCGAACGCCCGCATCTTTTAGTCAAGCTCCAAACTCTCATGTTTTTCCATGAGAGCCTGGAGCTCTTGCCGCACCTTGCCAACCTGGGCCTCATACTTCTCCCGCTCGGTGTGCTCCATGGCCGCCCTCTTCTCGGCCTCGAGCAGTGCTTGCTTCAGGGTCGCCACCTCAGACGTGGCACCTACAATAGCCACGATAATCCTGTCATTTTTTGCAATTGCACCTTTTTATATATATTTAAACAAGGTATTTCTTACCTTCCTTGTCCTCGAGCTGCTTCTTGGCACGCCCGAGCTCTTGCTCGGATTTCTCAAGGTTCTGCTTTAGCGTGTCCACTTCCGCAGTTAGTACGGCGGACGCCAGCAGAGAAGCCTGCATACGCATATTGACTCCTTTTTGTTAGACTCCTGTGAATTTTATTTGATCCTCTATTCGGCTTTTTCTTCCCGAACGCCAAACAGAGCATCAAGGGCTACTGTCTATGCGGTAATATTATTTACACATTCTTTACTTACCTCAAAGCCTGTTAAAAGGCTAGCACAAGCTTCAGTCAGTCCGCTCTTGGCGGACTGAACCTTCTGGACCACCGCACTCATAATGGTGCGGTGCTCCTCGTCGATGGAGGTGCCTTTGAGCACCTCCAATAGATTGTCCAGCGCCTCCGGTTGGACGGGGGTCACCGGCACGGTGGGCTTGCTCCTCTTGGAAGGAGGTCGCCCGCCGGACTCTGGAACCTTTGAAGGTTCCAGAGCGGTGTCCGGCCTAGAGCCGGACTTGGAGCCCTGGGGGGTTTTATCCCCTTTACACCTGGAGTCCGGGAGGTCGCCTTGCGGCGCCTCCAGGACCACCTCCTCCTGGCTTGGAGCCTGTTGGGACAACACTTTGGCGTCGTCCGTAGGGCAGGGGGAGGAAGCTGTCGGAAGCGAATTCACATCCGACGAGTCCAGTGAACCGCTTGACGACGCGTCGAGCCGGTCTTTGGGTGGGCTGCATAATCATATTCGACATAAGGGAAAGCTGTGCAATAAAGGAATACTATGAATTACTCTGGTATCCGGATACTTATGATTTCGCCAGGGGCTTGGCCCTGAGCGGCCACTCCTCTCCGCCGTCGTCGGCGTTGATGGAGCAGTCCAGAGGAAGGGTTCTCCCCTTCTTGGACCCTTCGGCCTCCCCAGTAAGGGCGGCCTTCCTTTTCTTCTCTCCCCCCGCTGGAGGGGGAGAGGTCTCTTCTTCCTCCTCCTCGTCTTCACGGGAGGAATGCGCCTTGGAGCCGTCGGATGATGAACCCGACACCTCCTGGTGCCGGGCACTTTTTCGAGTCAACGTGGCCTTCTTCATGGCCTTCTTCTCTAGCACCATGTAGGGTGCCGGAACCAGCAGCTTCGCCAAGTGGGCATCGGCTGGGTCTTCGGGCAAAGGAGCCGGACAGTCGATCTGTCCGGACTTCGCCTGCCAATCCTGTCAAAGGTAAGGGAGCTTAGATCCCGCACAGAGTTAAACTATGAAAACCTAATATCCTGTAAAAGATACAAACAACTTACCGCGCTAGCGTGACGCTGCGCGCTGAATCCACGATCCTCGGTAGCGGATGCGGGAGCCTCGGCGCCCTTGAAAAGCACCTTCCAGGCATCTTCGTACGTCGTGTCGAAGAGCCTGCTCAGAGTTCGGTGCTGCGCCAGGTTGAACTCCCACAGATTGAAGGCCCGTTGTTGACACGGGAGGATCCGGCGGATGAGCATAACCTGGACTACGTTGACGAGCTTGAGCTGCTTGTCCAGCAGGGTTTGGATGCATTTTTGCAGTCCAGTCACCTCTACTTTGCTGCCCCATGACAGGTCCATCTCTTTCCAGGACGTGAGCCGCGTTGGGGGTATGGACCGGAACTCGGGGGCTGCGACCCACTCAGGGTTGCGCGGCTCGGTGATGTAAAACGACCCCTATTGCCACCCCTTCAGGGTCTCCACAAAGGAGCCCTCGTGCCATAAGACATTGGGCATCTTGCCCACCATGGCGCCTCCACACTCCGCCTGGTTGCCGCGCACCGCCTTCGGCTTGACATTGAAAGTCTTGAGCCATAGGCCAAAATGGGGGCAGACGCGGAGGAAAGCCTCGCACACGACGATAAACGACGAGATGTTGAGGATGAAGTTCGGGGCCAGATCATGGAAATCCAGGCCGTAGTAGAACATGAGTCCCCGAACGAATGGGTGGATAGGAAAGCTCAGTCCGCGGAGGAAGTGGGGAAGGAACACTACCCTCTCATGGGGCCTTGGGGTGGGGAGGAGCTGCCCCTCTTTGGGAAGCCGGTATGCGATGTCGTTAGACTAGTATCCGGCCTCCCTCAGTTTTTTGATGTGTCCCTCCATGACAGAGGAGACCATCCACTTGCCTCCCGCCCCGGACATGGCTGGAGAAGGTTGAGGTGGGGAGTGCGGACTTGGGCGCTGGAGCTCGAGTGCGCGAAAATGGATAGGCAAAGGAGGAAGAAGGCGTAGGTGAAAAGGTGGATTCTTATCCCCTTATATGGGTGGACGCAACTATGTGTCCCCACCAGCCTGGTAAAACTCGCTTATCTCCAAGCGCCGTAATCAATGGCGCGGTTGGGTTACCCACGCCCGTATTGATGAGAATCCTGGAATAAGGGGACACGATCTCTGCTTTAACAAGACATGCCAAGGAAACCGCCTCGCATGACATGCCGAGGTGGGACGATAAAACGATTTGAATAAAGGCTTGGCCGTGGTGTGATGTCACACTACGGAATACGTGAGCAGATTAGATTTGTATAAATATTATTCTCTCTATGGCAATATGTGGAAACTTATTTTGCAGAGCCGGACACTATCTTTGTGTTCAAAATCTTCTATGAAGTACTTGGAGGAGGAACCCGCCTTGCAATGCCGAAGACAATCTGCGCGCCAGACTCGTCGTCATTGAAGCATGGTTCAGGGGCTACTGAGGGAGTCCTGGATTAGGGGGTGTCCGGATGGCCGGACTATGCCTTCAGCTGGTCTCTTGGACTATGAAGATACAAGATTGAAGACTTTGTCCCGTGTCCGGAAGGGACTTTCCTTGGCGTGGAAGGCAAGCTTGGCGATACGGATATGTAGATCTCCTACCATTGTAACCGACTTTGTGTAACCCTAACCCTCTCCGATGTCTATATAAACCGGAGGGTTTTAGTCCGTAGGACAACATACAGAACAACAATCATACCATAGGCTAGCTTCTAGGGTTTAGCCTCTCCGATCTCGTGGTAGATCTACTCTTGTACTACCCATATCATCAATATTAATCAAGCAGGACGTAGGGTTTTACCTCCATCAAGAGGGCCCGAACCTGGGTAAAACTTCGTGTCCCTTGCCTCCTGTTACCATCCGGCCTAGACGCACAGTTCGGGACCCCCTACCCGAGATGCGCCGGTTTTGACACCGACAACCGGGTTAATAAAACTCTGCTTTGTCAGTAGAAACCCCTGTGAAACCACACATGATGTAAAAAAGGAACAGAGACCCCGCTTTAGCCGAGGCTCCGGTTTATTATATAATATATACATTGTCATAGGTATGTACATAAGAAGATCATGTGGCTCAAGTATAGTAAGGCCGAAGAAGGGCTATATTCCACGGCCGCTTGGTCTCCTCCTTCGATTTACGTGAGTCTTTGTGCTCTCGAACATCAATGAGGTAGTATAACCTGTTGTGCAGATTTTTGCTGACCACAAAAGGTCCTTCCCAAGGTGGGGATAACTTGTGCATGTCAGTCTGATCCTGGATGAGCCGAAGCACTAGATCGCCTTCTTGAAAAGTTCTGGTCTTAACCCGGCGGCTATGATAACGTCAGAGATCTTGTTGATAAATTGCCGAATGTGCTGCCGCTAAATCATGCTCCTCATCTAATAGGTCCAGTGAGTCCTGACGTGCTTTCTCATTTTCAGCTTCAACATAAGCCGTCACATGGGGTGAGTCATGACGGATGTCAATAGGGAGAAGCGCCTCCGCTCCATAAACCATGAAGAAAGGTGTGTAACCCGTAGATCTGTTAGGTGTGGTGTTGATACTCCATAACACAGAAGGTAACTCCTCCACCCAACAACCCGGTGTCCGCTTTAATGGAACCATAAGCCGGGGTTTAATACCTCTCAAAATTTCTTGATTTGCCCTCTCTCCTTGACCATTAGACTGGGGTGAGCCACTGATGCTACATCAAGCCGGATGTGCTCACGTTGGCACAATTTGTCCATCTCACCCTTTAACAGATTAGTACCATTATCAGTTATAATACTATGTGGGAAACCAAACCGGAATATCACCTTTTTGATGAATTGAACTGCCGTGGCTGCATCACACTTACTGACTGGCTCTGCTTCTACCCATTTGGTAAATTTGTCAGCTGCCACTAACAGGTGGGTCTTTTTGTCCTTGGATCTCTTAAAGGGTCCAACCATATCGAGCCCCCAAGTTGCAAACGGCCAAGTGATTAGAATCATTCTCAACTCCTGAGCCGGAACATGAGTGCAGCGTGCAAATTTTTGACAACTGTCACACCTTTTGACTAAATCCTCAGCATCAGCATGAGCTGTCAAACAATAGAAACCGTGACGAAAAGCCTTAGCCACCAAGGATTTTGAACTGGCATGGTGACCACAATCTCCTTCGTGGATTTCTCGCAAAATCGCACAACCCTCTTGAGGAGACACACAACACTAAATTGCTCCTGTGACGCTGTAACGATGTGACTCCCCATTGATTATGCTCATTGACTTGGAACGCCGGATTATCTACCGGGCCAAGGTTTCGTCCTTCGGTAACTTGCCCCGGTTCATGTAAGCCAAGTACGGGACTGTCCAATCCGGTATAACATGCAAAGTTGCCACCAATTGGGCCTCTGGGTTCGGAATAGCCAACTCTTCTTCTGTGGATATCTTGACCAACGGATTATGCAGTACATCGAGGAAGACATTAGGTGGCACCGATTTACGCTGAGAGCCTGGGCGACTTAAAGCGTCCACCACTTCATTCTTTCGCCGGTCTATATGGTCAACTTGATAACCCTTGAAATGACCAGCCACTATGTCCACCTCTCGTCGATATGCAGCCATGAGTGGGTCCTTAGAATCCCAAGTGCCAGATACCTGTTGGGCCACCAGGTCCGAGTCATCGAAGCACTTAACCCGGCTTAAGTTCATCTCCTTAGCCATCTGATGACCGTGGAGTAAGGCCTCGTACTCAGCTGCATTGTTAGTACAAGGGAACATTAAGCGAAGAACATAACAAAACTTGTCACCTCATGGGGAAGTTAATATGACTCCAGCCCCCGAGCCCTCCAATTGCCTGAACCCATCGAAGTGAATAGTCCGATAAGTGTTATCTGGCTTTTTCTCTGGTGCCTGCAACTCTGTCCAATCATTGATGAATTCCACTAGTGCTTGAGATTTGATCGCTGTGCGAGGTGTATACCTGAGCCCGTGAGGTCCCAGCTCAATAGCCCACTTGGCAATCCGGCCAGTTGCCTCTCTGTTTTGAATGATATCTCCCAGAGAGGCTAAACTGACCACTGTGGTAGGACGACCCTGAAAATAATGTCTGAGCTTTCGTCTTGCCATAAACACCCCATACACCAGCTTCTGCCAATGCGGATACCTCTGCTTTGATTCGATAAGCACCTCACTGATATAATAAACCGACCGTTGAACCGAATATTCCTTTCCAGCCTCCTTGCGCTCCACAAAAATAGCCACACTAACATCCCTGGCATTAGCAGCCACATATAGCAGTAAAGGCTCTTTATCGATCAGAGCTGCAAGCACATGCGGTTCAGCTAACTGCCTCTTCAGATCCTCAAATGCTTTATCAGCCGCATCGCTCCAGACAAAGTCATCCGTTTTCTTTAGCATCTGATATAAAGGGATAGCCTTCTCCCCTAGACGATTGATAAACCGGATCAAAGCCGCAATCCGGCCCACCAAATGCTGAACGTCATTGATACATGCCAGTTTAGCCAGAGAGGTGATAGCTGTGATCTTTTCCGGATTAGCCTCAATGCCCCTGTTAGACACCATAAAACCCAAGAGCTTGCCTGCCGGAACACCAAATACACATTTGTCTGGATTAAGCATCATCTTATAAACCCGGAGGTTGTCAAAGGTTTCTCTCAAGTCATCTATCAATGTTTCCTCCTTCCTAGACTTTACCACAATATCATCCACATATGCGTGAACATTGTGCCCAATCTTCTTATGAAGACAATTCTGAACACAACGTTGATAAGTCGCCTGGGCACTCTTGAGCCCAAAGGGCATGGAGACATAGCAGAAGGCTCCAAAGGGAGTTATAAAAGTTGTCTTCTCCTGGTCCTTAACTGCCATTTTGATCTGATGATAACTAGAATAAGCATCCAAAAAACACAAATGGTCACAACCCGGCGTAGCATCAATAATCTAATCAATACGAGGGAGGGCAAAGGGATCTGCTGGGCAAGCTTTGTTCAAATCTGTGTAGTCGACACACATACGCCAAGTGCCTTTTTTCTTAAGGACTAGAACCGGATTAGCCAACCACTCCGGGTGAAAGACCTCCACGATAAACCCTGCGGCCAACAGCCAAGCTACCTCCTCACCGATAGCCTTACGCCTTTCTTCGTTGAAGCGGCGGAGAAACTGTTTGACTGGTTTAAACTTAGGATCTATATTAAGTGTGTGCTCAGCGAGTTCCCTCGGTACACCTGGCGTGTCAGAAGGCTTCCATGCAAAGATGTCCCGGTTCTCACGGATGAACTCGATGAGTGCGCTTTCCTATTTGGGATCCAGGTTAGCGCTGATGCTAAACTGCTTCGATGAATCACCAGGAACAAAATCAACCATCTTAGTGGCTGTGGCTGATTTAAACTTCAATGCCGGATCGTGCTCCGTAGTTGGCTTTTTCAAAGAAGTCATGTCTGCCGGATCAACCTTGTCTTTATAAAACTACAGCTCTTCTGTGGCACAAACCGACTCTGCGTAAGCCGCATCACCTTCCTAACATTCCAAAGCAATCTTCCTGCTCCCATGTACTGTGATGGTCATCTTATGACCCGGCATCTTAAGCTGCAGATAAACATAACACGGCCTCGCCATGAACTTGGCATAAGCCGGTCGCCCAAACAGGGCGTGGTATGGACTCTTGATTTTCACTACCTCAAAAGTCAATTTTTCTGACCTTGAATCATGATCATCTTCAAAGGCCACCTCTAGGGCTATCCTGCCCACTGGATACGCAGACTTACCGGGGACCACACCATGAAAAACGGTGTTCAACGGTTTAAGATTCTTATCTGTCAACCCCATACGGCGGAAGCTATCATAGTAAAGGATGTTGATACTACTTCCACCATCCATGAGCACTTTGGTGAACTTATACCCCCCAACTTGAGGTGCCACCACTAAGGCCAGATGACCCAGATTATCAACCCGAGGTGGGTGATCCTCTCTACTCCATAGAATGGGTTGCTCAGACCATCGCAAATACTGAGGCATTGCCGGTTCAACAGAGTTCATGACCCTCTTGTGAAGCTTCTGATCACGCTTGCACAAGCTAGTGGTGAAGACATGATACTGCCCACTATTTAACTGCTTCAGATTGCTCTGATAACCCAACTGCCGCTGCTGCTGATTCCCCTGATGGTTATAACCTCCCTGGTTGCCCTGGTTCCCTTGATTGCTTTGTCCAGTTTGATTGCCTTGAAGTCCTGAATCGGAGCTACTGCCTCCATAACCCGGCCCATGAAAACCACCTCCTGAACCGCCGGGCGGGTCATTGTCGTATTGAAACATATCGGAGTTCTTGAATTCTCGCATGATGTAACAATCCATCCAAAGATGTGAAGCTGGCCTCTCCTTCGATCCATGCTTTGGACAAGGTTGTTTAACAGGCGCTCCAGATTGGGGCCTGACCCTCTGCCCCTCTGGAGCTGTTTGCCCTTACGACGCTGACCATTATCCTGAGCATTGGTGTTAGCCACAAAGTCCAAACTATTGTCTGCTTTGCATTTACCATTGTTCCCATGACCTGCCGGGTTATGCTGCTGTCCCTTGGTGTTGCGATTCTTCCTCCCTTTTCCCGGTTTGTCCTCCTATGAGTCAGGGTCCTTGGTACTATCTGAATCGGTATATTTAACCAAAGCGGCCATAAGCGTTGACATGTCATTGCAGTGACGTTTGAGCCTTCCTAACTTCAGTTTTAACAGTAGAAATCGGCAATTGCCCTCCAACGTTAACAGTGCTGTATCCGCGTTGATACGATCCGACGAATGCAGAATAGCTGAGACCCGCTTCACCCAATGGTTTGTAGACTCCCCATCCTCTTCAACACAAGCGGCCCAATCCACAATCGACATAGGCTTCTTACAAGTATCTTTAAAATTCTGGATAAACCGGTGTTTTAACTCGGCCCATGATCCGACAAAGTTAGCTGGTAAGCTTTTTAACCAAGTACGAGCTGTCCCCTCCAACATCATGGTGAAGTATTTAGCACACACCGCTTCATCCACATCCAACATCTCCATTTCCATCTCATAACTTTCAACCCATGACTCTGGTTGCAAATCGGCGGTGTAATTGGGCACCTTACGAGGTCCCTTAAAATCCTTGGGCAATCGTACATTGCGTAAAGCGGGGGTAAGACACGACACCCCTAAAGAATTGAAGACTACGCCTGGCTCCACTGAAGCGATAGGGCGAACCGGAGTAGGTTGACAAGCTGCATGCAGAGCTGCTAACTCAGCCTCTCGACGTGCACGACCATGATGCACCACATCCTGCACATTAGCACCTCCACCTACCGGGTTGTGCCCTCGCGACGAGTTACGGTGACGTGCACTGCTTGATACAGCCGGTTCATCCTCAACGTGCCTGCTATAGCTCCGACTCGGACGGGGGGTGGAATCAATCCTCTCGCGACTATGTGAATAAGCCTGCTGCTAGTTTAAAGCTGTTTGAAGGAGCTCTCTGGCCCGTCGTGTCTCAATCGCAACTGGTGACTCGCCGTCAGTTGGGAGGGCTGCCAATCATGAAGCGGCGGCCACAATGTTGTCTAACGGGTTGGAGTAATGCCCCGAGGGCGTTGGAACGTACTGTAGTACAACATTGTTCTGACGAGGTGGGTCCATCATGCGCGGCTGAACCGGCGCTCCTGTTCCCGGTGCCTCTGTCCGGTTTACCACTGGCTGGTTACTGGTTCCAGCTCCTGGCGTGTTGAAGAGATTTCTTGGCTCATAACCTGGCGGGAGGTGCGACCGGTATGTTCTTCTCATGACCTCATCTGAGGCATTCTAGTCGAACCTAAGCTGGTAGGCCTGAGCTTCTAACTCTGCCCGTTCTGTAGCCATCCTGGCGTTCTTTGCTGCCAGGTCCGCTTTAGCCTAAGATATCTGATCTTTCACCTTTGCAATCTCCGCATTGTGCTGATCTCGGGCTATGGCGTCCACTTCTGTTGCCATCAATGTTGCCAAAGCGTCGAACAAATTAGAAAAAACTTGAGCCGGAGGTGGCACAAAGCCCCTTGCTCCCGCTGGTGTTGGTGTTGCTGAACCGGAGAGCATTGCTGCGGCGGTAGAAGAGTGATGTGCTGGTTGTGTACCGGCCATGAAGACAGCAACCCGGTTTGGCAGATCGAGGGGGTCCGGAATACTGTTGCCATCGGAACCTCCGCTAATCCGGCCGTCCTGCAACTGATATAGCGACTCGGTCTCTCCGGTTGAAGACTCGTCATCAGAACAGACAACAGTTTCTCCCTCAGATGCCGGTCCATCCTCATATTCCGCTCCATGGATGAAACCTACGAAAACATGCCTTGCCACGGACTGAACCGGGGAAGGGCTTGCACGCTGAGCCGTCTCGATGATCTCGGTGCAGGTGTTCGGCTCCGGGCCCGGTTCGCCGATCTTGCCGATGAAGACATGAATCCCACCAAAGGGGACCCGGTACCCGTATTTGATTGAACCGGCCTCGGGACCCCGTCCTACATCGTTGATGTAGAGCTTGCCGCGACGACTCTTCGTAATCCAGCCCACAACGTATCCCTTGAGTCCTTCAAAGCTGCCCTTCAAGAACTCGAAACCATCGTGCGATAGCCCCACGGTGGGCGCCAACTATCGTGGGTTTGTCACGGCAGATGTCCTCATGAAAGGACTTAGTCGTGGAGCCATTGCTAGGGCTTAGCTTAAAGGGGTTAAACTGGACAAGGGACACGAGGGGTTTTATACTAGTTCGGCCCCTCCGATGAAGGTAAAAGCCTACGTCTAGTTGTGCTTGGTATTGCTGGGGTTTCGATAACCAGGGAGCGAATCCGCTTTTCCTGGCTCTCGAGTTGTTGTTTGTTGTCCCTAAACCGCTGCTGGGTCGTCCCTTTATATACATAGGTTGACGCCCTCCGGTTTACAGAGTCCCGAGGCCGGATCATAAACGTGTATGGCTCGGTCTCTATTCCTTCTAACTTAAAATACAAGGTACATGAAAGAGTTGGTTTACATCTACAGGCCTTAACCCGCCCTTAGGCCTTGGGCCTTCGTAAAGTGCCACCATCCTCACGTCTTTATGGGCCTCTATATTCATGGAATTAACCCGGCCACTCCTAGCCGGTTTACCTCCAGTAGTCATATCCCCAAGAATAAATGTTTATTATTCATGCTAGAATTGTATTGACCGGAAACCTAAACACATGTGTGAATACATAGACAAACACTTTGTCCTTAGTGAGCCTCTACTTGACTAGCTCGTTGATTAAAGATGGTTAAGGTTTCCTAACCATGGACATGAGTTGTCATTTGATAATGGGATCACATCATTAGGAGAATGATGTGATGGACATGACCCATCCGTTAGCTTAGCATATTGATCATTCAGTTTTATTGCTATTGCTTTCTTCATGTCAAATACATATTCCTTTGATAATGAGATTATGCAACTCCCGGATACCGGAGGAATACCTTGTGTGCTATCAAATGTCACAACATAGCTGGGTGATTATAAAGATGCTCTACAGGTATCTTCGAAGGTGTTTGTTGGGTTGGCATAGATCGAGATTAGGATTTGTCACTCCTAGTATCGGAGAGGTATCTCTGGGCCCTCTCAATAATGCACATCATAAGAAGCCTTGCAAGCAAAGTGACTAATGAGTTAGTTGCGGGATGATGTTTTATGCAATGAGTAAAGAGACTTGCCGGTAACGAGATTGAACTAGGTATGAAGATACCGACAATTGAATCTCGGGCAGGTAACATACCGATGACAAAGGGAATAACGTATATTGTCATAACGGTTCGACCGATAAGGATCTTCATATAATATGTAGGAGCCAATATGAGCATCCAGGTTCTGATATTGGTTGTTGACTGAAGAGGTATCTCGGTCATGTCTACATGGTTCTCGAACCCGTAGGGTCCGCACGCTTAATGTTCGATGACGATTTAGTATTATATGAGTTATGTGATTTGGTGACGAATGCTGTTCGGAGTCTCGGATGAGATGACGGACATGACGAGGAGTCTATAAATGGCCGAGAGGTAAAGATAGATATATAGTATGATAGTATTTGGACACTTGAAGTGTTCCAGATTGTATCGGGTATTTATTGGAGTAATGGGGGGGGGGGGTTACCGGAAACCCCGGGGGAAAGATATGGGCCATGAGATAGGAGCACACCAGCCCACAAGGGGTGGCACTCCCCCCTATGGAAGTTGGCTGAATTGGAAAAGGAAGGGGGGGGGGGTTCGCCCCCCTTCCTTTTGTTGGGTAACGTAGTAATAATTCAAAATTTTCCTACGTGTCACCAAGATCAATCTAGGAGATTCTAGCAATGAGAGAGAGGGAATTGCATCTTCATACCCTTGAAGATCACTAAACCAAAGCGTTACAAGAACGCGGTTGATGGAGTCGTACTCATGGCGATTCAAATCGCGGAAGATCCAATCAAGCGCCGAACGGACGGCGCCTCCATGTTCAACACACGTACAGCCCCGGGACGTCTCCTCCTTCTTGATCCAGCAAGGGGAGAGGAGAAGTTGAGGGAGAGCTCCGGCAGCACAACGACACGGTGGTGGAGCTTGCAGTTCTCCGGCAGGGCTTCGCCAAGCACTATGAGAGGAGGAGGTGTTGGAGAGGGGGAGGGTTGCGCCAGGGAAGGGGTACGGCAGCCCTCCCACCCCCTCTATGAAGGAAATATGCCCTAGAGGCAATAATAAAGTTGTTATTTATATTTCCTTATATCATGATAAATGTTTATTATTCATGCTAGAATTGTATTAGACGGAAACATAGTACATGTGTGAATACATAGACAAACAGAGTGTCACTAGTTTGCCTCTACTTGACTAGCTTGTTGAATCAATGATGGTTATGTTTCCTAACCATATACATGAGTTGTCATTTGATTAACGGGATCACATCATTAGAGAATGATATGATTGACTTGACCCATCCGTTAGCTTAGCATGGTGATTGCTTAGTTTGTTGCCATTGCTTTGTCCATAACTATACATTTTCCTACGACTATGAGATCATGCAACTCCCTAATACCAGAGAAACACTTTGTGTTCTACCAAATGTCACAACGTAACTGGGTGATTATAAAGGTGCTCTACAAGTGTCTCCAATGTTTTTTGTTGAGTTGGCATGGATCAAGATTGGGATTTGTCATTCCGATTGTCGGAGAGGTATCTCTGGGCCCTCTCGGTAATGTACATCACTATAAGCCTTGCAAGCAATGTAGCTAATGAGTTAGTTACAGCGAAAGGACTTAGTCGTAGGGCCATCGCAACTAGGAAGCTTAAAGGGGTTAATCAGGACAAAGGACACGAGAGGTTTATACTAGTTCGGCCCCTCACGATGAAAGTAAGGCCTAGTCCAGTTGATGTTGTATTGCTAGGTTTCGATGACCAAGGAGCGAATCCGCTAGCTTGGCTATCGATCTGTTGATTCTTGTCCTAAGCCGCCACCGGGTCACCCCCTTATGATTCTTGTCCTAACACGGGTTGACACCTGGTGGCCTACAGAGTCCCGGCCGGCTCATAAAATGTGTCCGGCTCGGTGACTTCCTTTATATGCCTTTCTTTACAATTCTTTCTTTACATATGGCGGTTTATAATTACAGGCCTTAAGCCGCCTCTGGGCTTGGGCCTACTACAAGCCCTATAACAAACCATCGCCTTGCATGTTTAGTGGGCTTCTTTTTGTAACCCGCCATTGGGGTTGACCCGGCCCCTCCTGTGCGGGTCATACCTGGTAGCTATATCCCCAACATTAGGCCACAGGTTGACTTGAACTTTGTTCTTTGTCAATCATCAACACTTAGACTAAATCCATCTTCCTCAGTCTGTAAAAACTCTGTAACCCGTCATGACGTCATCTTTTGAAAACATGAAAGCCTGCTATGATGTCATCTCCAACGGATCTTTATCTTTTAATGTCTTAAGAGAATCGAGGCGTCCGTTTAACTGGATAATCATGATTTTGGTCTTCCTCAATTTTCGTGCCTGCTTGTTCACTTATCCCCTTGTAAATAGGCTCGGCCGGTCCTTCCTCTTTCTTCTTCTTCTTCCTTCCATCTTCTCGCCACCTCTCTGCCTCTCGAGCTCCGCCTACACCATAGCACTCACCATTGCCCTCAATGTTGGCCGCTGCATCACCCTGAGCTCGTCCAGAGAACCGCGGCGACTCTTCACAGTAGATCTGCATTCGTAAGTTCCTACCTTTCGTGCCCTTAGATCTGTATTAGGGTTGCGAGTTCGTTGGTGTTCTTCGCTGTTCATCATAGACTTTGTAGTTCCTCCTCTGCAACCTCTTCTGATCCAAAAAGGAAACACATAACTCGTGCGGTAGTTGTTTTGCGTTCATTTCTGATACTAGTAGATCCCATTTTCCTGTACAAAGGCCTCATTATAACTCACGAACTCATTTGTACTAGATTTTTAGGTCTAGAATATTTTCTTTTCAGAACGGCCATTTGATCCAAAATAATAGTGACAGCTTGGTAAACTTGTTTGTGTCAACACTTAGCCAATTCTGTTCTAGCATCCTTCGAATATCTTTAATCATGGCAGCTTATCATGCTGGCTTACTTTTCCTTTATATGTCATTAGCCCTTAT
This sequence comes from Triticum monococcum, assembly GCA_034509565.1. Taxonomy (NCBI): domain Eukaryota; kingdom Viridiplantae; phylum Streptophyta; class Magnoliopsida; order Poales; family Poaceae; genus Triticum; species Triticum monococcum. The sequence continues at coordinate 604,397,592 of CM067845.1, forward strand.
TTTAAGACGCCATTACTTATTTGTACCATCATCATTTAACTTATAATTTCATCATTGAATTGAACTGGCACATCACTTTCCTTTCAGTCTTCCCCTTCATCATGACGTCCAAAGCGCCAACGGTCTGCAACTGGGTCCCTTCCGCAGTTACTGAGGGTACCTTGAAGGAATTTGTCACCATAGGATTTTTGCCAGAGAAAAACGTTATGTCTTATCGTGCTCCTGACCCGAAAGAAGAACGACCTCAGCTCAAAGATGGTGAAGTTATCATTTTCACTGATCACATGAACCGGGGCTTCTCACCACCCGGCTCAAAGTTCTTCTGAGACTTTCTGCATTTTTTCAAGCTTCACCCACAAGACATTGGACCCAACTCTATATCCAATATCTGCAATTTTCAAGTTCTTTGTGAGGTATATATTCAAGAAGAACCGACTGTGGAACTTTTCAGAGAATACTTTTATCTGAACTGCCAAAACGAATGCACCAACGGCCTTAGTGTGGAGCTTGGTGGAATCTCAATTCAGCGCCGACAGGGTGCCATATTTCCTTTAATAGTCTTACCGAGTCATCCCAAAGATTGGAATCAGACCTGGTTCTACTACCAAGACACGTCACCAGCCAATGAAAAACCACTGCTAGGTTATCGCGCGGAGCGTATGGATTCCAAGTTTGTGCTCCCTAATAAGCTTACTGCTGCTAAACACAAGAAGCTTATTCCATGTATTAAAAGGATTCAAGCTTTATTGGGGAATGGCTTAACTGGAGTTGACCTGATCCGTTGCTGGGTCGCATGGCGGGTCATCCCTCTAAGCCGCCGATCCAAGTTAATGTATGAGTATGGCGGAGGCCCAAATGACTCTCTGCGTTATAGCTCTGTTCAATTGACTGAAGAAGAAGTTGTTGCAGTGTCAACCATCCTTGTGAATGGCAAATACGAGGACTACAGTAAGGTTGGGTTAAACCCCTTCTGCAAACTTAACCCGGCACCAGAGGTGAAAACCCCTGACCTCTTTCTCTTTTTGTGTTTTCCTCCGAAGTTTAAATACTTGCATGACCTTTTAACCTGTTTATTTGTTTACAGGACAAATCTGACTTCTGGAAGGCCAATTATTATCATGAAGCTGCCAAGAAGGCTAGAGGCACTTCCATAGCCGCCAGGAGAACGACCCGGAAGCCCAAGAAGAAGAAGACTGTATCTGACTTATTCCACCTGGATGATGCTTCTGAGTTGGAGGTAGCCCTTGACTCCCTTGGCCAGTTTTTTAACTACCTTATTGACACTGACTATTGCCAGGACGACACAGGGGCCAGCCAGGCCGTGGAAGAAGAGGTAACTATTTCCTCCAACTCAGCCCCTTTGCCAAGACAGAAACTTTGACTGGTAACCTGGAAAGTAAGGTTTTCTCACCCTTCGGCTTATCTGGACCCTCATTTTCTTTTGAAAAAGCAGCAACATGAGAGCCGCCGTCAGGCCTGGATTAATGACGACGATGAGCCGCCTTCCGATTTACAGCAAACTCCTCGAAAATGCCAGAATGAGGTTTCCTTCATCTTTGTCTTTTGCTTCCATTAATGGATCTATTCCCTTTCCTCACTAACTTTATTTTACCTTTGCAGGAGGTTTCTCGCTCTTTTGGCGACTCATCAGAAACTCAATTTCCGGCTTTCAAGACTGCTCCTGGGTAAGGAAAAAAATCATCTTTCCTCAGTATCTTTAAAACTGCATCATTACACTAACTGTCTCATAAAATCTTTCTTAGTGGTCAAGCCAAATCCAAGAAGGCCAAGGTGATTAAGCCTTCAGAAGACCCGAAAGTTCCTGCACCTAAGCCGACCATGCCAACTCCCTCTCAAACTGAAACACTAGAAGACCCAGATGTACATACTCAATTGGGCCCTCCTGAGTTGTCAGGCGATGAGGCCACCCTTAATCCGACCATTACTGAACCATCTAGCTCAGCTAACCCGCCAACAACTTCTGATACTGACATTCTGATTACCAATAGCCGGTTTGTTGAACTGGGGACCCCCACTGTATTAGCCCGGAATACTGCTAAGCAAGAAGCTTTAGAGAAGCAGAAAGTGCGGTTTGATATCTCCCATTACACTCACCTCAATGTCAATGATGTACTATCTGACAATCTCAGTCATGTGCACTCCAGCCGTGACTCGGAAATCGAGATAGTCAAACAATTGCAGCTATAATATGAGCTATGTTCTCTGGTTTACTTATACTCTGCTAGCCCCCAAGTCTTCAGATGATGAACTTGAATGATCTGTAGACTTTATGATATAAGTTGATACTTTGCCTCTAAGTTTTTCGAAAGTCCAATAGAGTAGCATAAACTTCACCTGTAGTCCCCAAGGGCCGGCTCAATTTATCATAATGATCCGGTACTTAAATGCATAACTGTCTTTTACTAGTCCCAATAAGAATTGTGACCCAGCTCAATCTTGAAAAACGTTCTGAATATCATGCATTAGCCCCCAAGTGCCAAGCGTTGTTACTTTGTAAAACCCTTGGGACTTGAAACATATAAGAGTCATAAAAATTGCTTTGGTAGACATTAGACCCCAAGTGTCAAGTGGTATTGCATTGCAAAGTACTTGAGACTTGAACACTTATAACTTTTAGTTTAAGTCTTGACACACCTGTGAATGTTTTGTAGAACTCCTTATCTGAGTTGGGCTCTCAATTGAAGGATGCCAAGACCCAGTTGGCGTAGTAGGAGACAGAGATAAAGACCACTAACTCTAAACTCCAATTGAGCCTCTCTGAATCTGAGAAATTGAAGACCAACTTAGCTGCAAAAAAGAAGTCCTGGGCCGAAGAAAAGATACTGCTGATACAACACGCTGAGACAGCTGAGGCGGCTCTTGAGGTGGTTACCACGGAGCTCACCGGATTAAAAAACCGTGTGTCTCAAATGGTCTCCACCATCTTCGGTAAGTCATCTGTATTAATAATTTATACTTTATTTTGACCAGGAATATAAGCCACCTGCTGAGCCATTGTTAAAAAACACTCACATGTCCATGAAGTAAAAATCTGAGCCAAGACAGTGTGACAAAACTGAAGGCGGTTTATACCTTGGTGGAGCAATTGTATACTGGCGCTCAACTAGCACTTGCTACTATCTCCCCTGCCAACCAAGGACCCAACCGTTTAAGTGATGTCTTGAAGAAATTATCGATCTTACCCGCCAGGTTTCAAGAGGTCAAATGATCCTGTGCCAGAGCCAGAGCCCTGACTGCCCTGATCCGTTCCAAAGCCTGGGTGCTGGATCTAGACCCGGTGGATGTGGCTAAGGGGTACCCTACCGTGAAGGAAGACGGGACTCCATTTGAGCAAGATGACTTTATTTCCTGTGTGAGGGGAGTTCCTCAAGCTACCATTCTTGGAGAGGATACCAACATTGATAAATATCAGCCAGGTTTTGATATGGAGAATAAGAAGATGGCGACTCCCTCTTATAAAGTGACGGATCTTATCCCGCCAGTACGTCAACATACTTTTGCCCCGGAAATTGACCTGGCCGACCTATTTGACGATGAGGCTGAGTTCATTGCTCTGAACGGCTTTGAGTGGTCCAATCCCAGCTTTCGACCAGCGGAGGGAGGTGAGCCAGCCAGGGGGGAGTCATAACCATCTGAACAATCCAGCTTTTAGCTTAAGACCTGCTTAAGAGAGAAAAACAGTCTAACCTTTTGGGCTCTCAATGCCTTGTAATAGGTTAGTTTGAAAACTGCATATTTTGCCTATGCCATCATGCATAAGATGTTGCATATGACTCTTTGCCCATGATATCAATATATATATGCGTTACATCCGTGGTTACATCTGTAATGTTTTAACTTTGTTCCTGTAAAAAATGAAAGAGCTGGCCTGGCGGTTTAGCACTGGACGGGTCAAAACACCCGGTATATGACTTATGAAATTATCATAGTGGAAAAGACAGAACCCAATGTAAGATAAACAAGGCTGGAAAAAACCTTTGATTAACGAAAAAAACACAGAGAAACCTGTTCCTGAATGACAGTGTCATACCTGTGTTCTTTGAATCTGGACTGCCGGTTTACATGACCCGAATGATGAGGTTGATAACCCAATCTTTTGTAGAAGTCAATACTTCCATATGTCTTGATGAATGTTATTCCTTGGCAACCTATTGTCAAATAACCGAGCTGGTTTAATTTGAAACCATACTAACAGTTAGATTGGAGATGATAAAAAACAGCAAGACAAAAACACTAGGCTTCAGACAATGTAAATCAAAACATTTAAATAAAAACTTGAGGCTTCTAATTCGAATACGATCAGTAAACCGGACCAAAGGGGTTAAGCTAAGATTCAAATAGGATCATATAGCGCCCAGTGGCTTTGGCGTTGCGCCGATCAAGAGGGTACCGACAACTATGTTCTCTTTGGTTCGAATATGACCTATGTTTGAACATGAAGCCCCCAAATGACCTTGAGAGGTTTTTAATGGCCCTAATTCGAATACGATCCAAGTCGGACCCAAAAGGGGTTAAGCTATGATTTGGATATGATCAAGAAGCCCCCTAGTGAGTTTGGCTTTGAGCCGATCAAGAGGGTTACGACAGCTATGTTCTCTTTGGTGCGAATACGACCTATGTTTGAACAGGAAGCCCCCAAGTGACCATGAGGTTTACAACTAGATTCGAATACGATCATGAGCCAGACCAAAAGGGTTAAGATAGATTCGGATACGATCAACCCCCTTTTGGTCATTTTAAATAATGAAAATAATAAAGATATATGATCATTGAAAGGGAAAAGGACAGAGGTCCTGCTTTATTACTTATCATAATATATACAACGTCAAAATATGTACATGACGAGAGCCGGTGGCTTAAGTATAGTATGGCTTAAGCTGGGCAATGTTCCACAGCCAGCGGGTCTCCTCCTCCGACTTACACGAGTCTTTGTGCTCTCGAACGTCAATGAGGTAATATGACCCGTTGTTTAAGTTCTTGCTGACCACAAAGGGTCCTTCCCAAGGCGGGGATAGTTTGTGTGCATCAGACAGATCCTGGATGAGCTGGAGCACCAGGTCACCTTCTGGAAAGATCCTAGACTTAACCCGGCGGCTATGATAACGGCTCAAGTCCTGTTGATAAATTGCTGATCGAGCCGCCGCCAAGTCTCTCTCCTCATCTAACAAGTCAAGTGCATCGTGTCGGGCTTGTTCATTCTCAGCTTCAACGTAAGCCGCCACATGAGGCGAGTCATGACGGATGTCACTAGGCAGCACTGCTTCCGCTCCATAAACCATGAAGAAAGGTGTATAACCTGTAGACCTGTTAGGAGTGGTATTGATACTCCACAGTACCGAGGGTAATTCCTCTACCCAACAACCCGGCGTCCATTGTAAAGGAACCATAAGCCGAGGCATGAGACCTTTTAAGATTCCTGATTTGCTCTCTCAGCTTGACCATTGGATTGGGGGTGAACTACTGACGAAACGTCAAGCCAGATATGCTCACATTGACAAAACTCCTCCATAGCACCTTTGGACAGATTAGTGCCATTGTCATTTATAATGCTATGTTGAAAACCAAAGCGAAAAATCACCTTTTTCATGAACTGAACTGCTGTGGCTGCATCACATTTGCTCACTGGCTCTGCCTCAACCCATTTTGTGAATTTGTCAACTGCCACCAAAAGATGTGTCTTTTTATCTTTGGACCTTTTGAAAGGTCCAACCATATCAAGCCCCCAGACTGCAAACAGCCAAGTGATTGGAATCATCCGCAACTCTTGAGCCGGTACATGCGCTCGTCGTGCAAATTTTTGACATCCATCACACCTACTGACCAGCTCCTCTGCATCAGTGTGAGCCGTTAGCCAGTAAAAATCATGATGAAAAGCTTTGGCCACAAGATACTTTGACTCGGCGTGATGACCACAATCCCCTTCATGGATCTCACGAAGAATTTATTGACCTTCTTCAGGAGAAACACAATGTTGAAACGCTCCAGTGACGCTGCGATGATACAACTCACCATCAGAAATTGTCATTGACTTGGACAGCCGGGTTATCTGTCGGGCCAGGATCTCGTCCTCTGGCAACTCGCCCCGGGTCATGTAAGCCAAGAATGGTACTGTCCAATCTGGAATGACATGAAGAGCTGCCACCAACTGTGCCTCCGGGTCAGGAATGGCCAAATCTTCCTCTATAGGCAACTTAACAGACGGGTTATGTAAAACATCTAAAAAGGTGTTAGGTGGCACCGGCTTACGCTGAGATCCCAACCGGCTTAAGGCATCAGCCGCTTTGTTCTTTCGGCGGTCAATGTGTTCCACTTGATAACCCTTAAATGCCCCGCAATAGCACCAACCTCGCGGCGATAAGCCGCCATGAGAGGATCCTTAGAATCCCACTTGCCTGACACTTGTTGAGCCACCAGATCTGAGTCACCTAGGCACCGTACCCGGCTTACACTCATTTCCTTAGCCATTCGAAGACCATGAAGCAAGGCCTCGTACTCAGCTGCGTTGTTAGTGCAAGGAAACATCAATCGTAACACATAACGGAATTTGTCACCTTGAGGAGAAGTTAGAACAACTCTAGCCCCTGAGCCTTCCAATTGTCTGGACCCATCAAAGTGAATCGTCCAATATGTGTTGTCTGGTTTCTCCTCTGGCATCTGCAACTCTGTCCAACCATTAACGAAGTCAACCAGCGCTTGAGATTTGATCGCAGTACGTGGCACATACTTCAAACCATGAGACCCAAGTTCAATAGCCCACTTGGCGACTCGTCCTGTGGCTTCTCTATTCTGAATAATGTCTCCTAGAGGAGCAGAGCTAACCACAGTGATTGGGTGACCCTAAAAGTAATGCTTGAGCTTCCGGCTTGCCATGAACACCCCATAAACAAGCTTCTGCCAATGTGGATATCTTTGCTTAGAGTCAATGAGCACCTCACTGACGTAGTAAACCGGACGTTGGACCGGATGTTCCTTTCCAGCCTCCTTGCGCTCCACAACAATGGTCACACTAACAACACGTGAGTTAGCAGCCACATACAACAACAACGGCTCTTTCTCAACCAGAGCAGCAAGAATTGGCGGCTTAGCGAGCTGTTTCTTCAGATCGTCAAAAGCAGAGTAAGCAACGTCACTCCAGACAAAGTCATCTGCCTTCTTCATCATTTGATACAAAGGCATCCCCTTCTCCCCTAACCTGCTTATGAACCGGCTTAAGGCTGCGACGTGACCCGCCAATCGCTGAACGTCATTGATGCACGCCGGTTGAGCCAGAGATGTAATTGCCTTAATTTTCTCTGGGTTAGCCTCAATACCTCTGTTAGACACCAAAAAACCCAAGAGTTTGCCAGCTGGGACTCCAAAAACACACTTGGTCGGGTTAAGCATCATCTTGTAGACCCGGAGGTTATCAAAGGTCTCCTTCAGATCAATTACCAAGGTTCCCTTCTCTCTGGATTTCACCACTATATCATCCACATAAGCATGAACATTACGCCCAATCTGATTGTGAAGGCAATTCTGCACACACCGTTGATAAGTCGCCTTGGCACTCTTAAGCCCAAAAGGCATAGACACATAGCAGAAGGCTCTAAAGGGAGTGATGAAAGTTGTCTTCTCCTGGTCCTTAACTGCCATCTTGATCTGATGATAGCCCGAATAGGCATCCAAAAAACTTCAACGCTCGCAAACCGCGTAGCATCAATGATCTGATCAATACGAGGGAGAGCAAAAGGGTCAACCGGACAAGCCTTGTTTAAATCGGTGTAATCCGCACACATACGCCAGGCGCCGTTCTTTTTGAGTACAAGCACCGGGTTAGCTAACCACTCCAGGTGAAAAACTTCAACAATGAACCCAGCCGCCAAGAGCCGGGTGCTACCTCCTGACCACTGCGTTGGATTTCCCCGAAGAGGAAGGGATGATGCAGCAAAGTAGCGTAAGTATTTCCCTAAGCTTTTGAGAACCAAGGTATCAACCCAGTAGGAGGCTACGCTCGAGTCCCTCGTACCTACACAAAAACAATAGCTCAACGCAACCAACGCGCTTAGGGGTTGTCAATCCCTTCACAGTCACTTACGAAAGTGAGATCTGATAGAGATGATAAATAATATTTTTGGTATAGAGATGCAAAGTAAAAAGTAAAAGCAAAGCAATAATAAAGTGATGGAGATTGATATGATGAGAAAGAGACCCGGGGGCGATAGGTTTCACTAGTGGCTTCTCTCAAGGGCATAAGTATTCTATGGTGGGTGAACAAATTACTGTTGAGCTATTGACAGAATTGAGCATAGTTATGAGAATATCTAGGTATGATCATGTATATAGGCATCACGTCCGAGACAAGTAGACTAAAATGATTCTGCATCTACTACTATTACTCCACTCATCGACCGCTATCCAGCATGCATCTAGAGTATTAAGTTAAAAAGAGAGTAACGCCTTAAGCAAGATGACATGATGTAGAGGGATAGTTTCATGCGATATGATAAAAACCCCATCTTGTTATCCTCGATGGCAACAATACAATACGTGCCTTGCTGCCCCTTCTGTCACTGGGAAAGGACACCGCAAGATTGAACCCAAAGCTAAGCACTTCTCCCATGGCAAGAAAAACCAATCTAGTAGGCCAAACCAAACTAATAATTCGAAGAGACTTGCAAAGATAACTAATCATACATAAAATAATTCAGAGAAGATTCAAATATTATTCATAGATAGACTTGATCATAAACCCACAATTCATCGGTCTCAACAAACACACCGCAAAAAGAAGATTACACCGAATAGATTTCCACGAGAGAGGGGGAGAACATTGTATTGAGATCCAAAAAGAGAGAAGAAGCCATCTAGCTACTAGCTATGGACCCATAGGTCTGAAGTAAACTACTCACACTTCATCGGAGGGGCTTGGATGATGATGTAGAAGCCCTCCGTGATCGATGCCCCTTCCGGCGGAGCTCCGGAACAGGCCCCAAGATGGGATCTTGTGGATACATAAAGTTGTGGCGGTGGAATTAGGTTTTTGGCTCCGTCCCTGATCATTTGGGGGGCCCACGAGGCAGGGGGCGCGCCCTCCACCCTGGTGACCACCTCATGGCTTTCTTGACGGAGGGTCCAAGTCTCCTGGATCATATCTGATGAGAAAAGCACGTTTCCGAAGGTTTCATTCCGTTTGGACTCCGTTTGATATTCCTTTTCTTCGAAACCCTAAAACAGGCAAAAAACAGCAATTCTGGGCCGGGCCTCCGGTTAATAGGTTAGTCCCAAAGATAATATAAAAGTGGAAAATAAAGCCCAATAATGGCTAAAATAGTAGATAATATAGCATGGAGCAATCAAAAATTATAGATACATTGGAGACGTATCAAGCAACCCCAAGCTTAATTCCTGCTCGTCCTCGAGTAGGTAAATGATAAAAATAGAATTTTTGATGCGGAGTGCTACTTGGCATAATTTTAATGTAATTCTTCTTAATTGTGGTATGAATATTTAGATATAAAAGATTCAAGAAAAAAGTTCATATTGACATAAAAATGATAATACTTCAAGCATACTAACTAAGCAATTATGTCTTCTCAAAATAACATGGCCAAAGAAAGTTCATCCCTATAAAATCATATAGTTTAGTCATGTTTCATTTTCGTCACAGAAGAATGCTCTCATCATGCACAACCTCGATGACAAGCCAAGCAATTGTTTCATACTTTAGTAATCACAAACCTATAAACTTTCATGCAATATATGAGCGCGAGCCATGGACATAGCACTATGGGTGGAATAGAATATAATGAGGGGGGTTATGTGGAGAAGACAAAAGGGGAGAAGGTCTCACATCAACGAGGCTAATCAATGGGCTATGGAGATGCCCACCGATTGATGTTAATGCAAGGAGTAGGGATTGCCATGCAACGGATGCACTAGAGCTATAAATGTATGAAAGCTCAAGAAAAGAAACTAGTGGGTGTGCATCCAACTTGCTTGCTCACGAAGACCTAGGGCACTTGAGGAGGTCCATTGTTGGAATATACAAGCCAAGTTCTATAATGAAAAATTCCCACTAGTATATGAAAGTGATAATACGAGAGACTCTCTACTATGAAGATCATGGTGCTACTTTGAAGCACAAGTGTGGTAAAAGGATAGTAACATTGTCCCTTCTCTCTTTTTCTCTCATTTTTTGGGCTTCTCCTTTTTTATGGCCTTCCTTTTTTTATACCTCACTTGGGACAATGCTCTAATAATGATGATCATCACACTTCTATTTATTTACAACTCGATACTAGAACAAAGATGACTCTATATGATTGCCTCCGGTGGTGTACCGGGATATGCAATGAACCAAGAGTGACATGTATGAAATAATTATGAACGGTGGCTTTGCCACAAATACTATGTCAACTACATGATCATGCTAAGCAATATGACAATGATGAATGTGTCATGATGAACAGAATGATGGAAAGTTGCATGGCAGTATATCTCGGAATGGCTATGTAAATGCCATAATAGGTAGGTATGGTGGCCGTTTTGAGGAAGATATAAGGAGGTTTATGTGTGAAAGAGCGTATCATATCACGGGGTTTGGATGCACCGGCGAAGTTTGCGCCAGCTCTCAATGTGAGAGAGGGCAATGCACGGTACGGAAGAGGCTAGCAAGGATGGAAGGGTGAGAGTGCGTATAATCCATGGACTCAACATTAGTCATAAAGAACTCACATACTTATTGCAAAAATCTACAAGTCATCAAAAACCTCGGCACTACGCGCATGCTCCTAGGGGGATAGATTGGTAGGAAAAGACCATCGCTCGTCCCCGACCGCCACTCATAAGGAAGACAATCAAATAACACCTCATGCTTCAAATTTGTTGCATAACGTTTACCATACGTGCATGCTATGGGACTTGAAAACTTCAACACAAGTGCTTCTCAATTTCACAACTACTCAACTAGCATGACTTTGATATTATTACCTCCATAGCTCAAAACAATCATCAAGCATCAAACTTTTCTTAGTATTCAACACACTCATACGAAAGTTTTATTATTAATCTTGCATACCAAGCATATTAGGATTTTAAGCAAATTACCATGCTATTAAGACTCTCAAAATAATCTAAGTGAAGCATGAGAGATCAATAGTTTCTATAAAACAAATCCACCACCGTGCTCTAAAAGATATAAATGAAGTACTAGAGCAAAACTATAAAGCTCAAAACATATAAGTGAAGCACATAGAGTATTCTATCAAACTCCAAATCATGTATGGCTCTCTCAAAAGGTGTGTACAGCAAGGATGATTGTGGTAAACTAATAAGAAAAGACTCAAATCATAAAAGACGCTCCAAGCAAAACACATATCATGTGGTGAATAAAAATATAGCTCCAAGTAAAGTTACCGATAGAAGTGGACGAAAGAGGGGATGCCTTCCGGGGCATCCCCAAGCTTTGGATTTTAGGTGTCCTTAGATTATCTTGGGGGTTCCATGGGCATCCCCAAGCTTAGGCTCTTGCGACTTCTTGTTCCACAATCCATCAAATCTTTACCCAAAACTTGAAAACTTCACAACACAAAACTTAAAGTAGAAAATCTCGTGAGCTCCGTTAGCGAAAGAAACAAAAGACCACTTCAAGGTACTGTAATGAACTCATTATTTATTTATATTGGTGTTATACATACTGTATTCCAACTTATCTATGGATTATAAACTATTTTACTAGCCATAGATTCATCAAAATAAGCAAACAACACACGAAAAACAGAATCTGTCAAAAACGGAACAGTCTGTAGTAATATGTAGCTAGCGCAAGATCTGAACACCAAAAATTCTAAAATAAATTTATGGACGTGAGTAATTTATCTATTAATCATCTGAAAAAATAATTAACTAAATATCACTTTCCAAATAAAAATGATAGCAGTTCTCGTGAGTGCTAAAGTTTCTGTTTGTTTACATTAAGTTCAACAAGACTTTCCCCAAGTCTTCCCAACGGTTCTACTTGGCACAAACACTAATTAAACACAAAAAACACAACCAAAACAGAGGCTAAATAATTTATTTATTACTAACCAGGAGAAAAAAGTAAGGAATAAAAATAAAATTGGGTTGCCTCCCAACAAGCGCTATCGTTTAACGCCCCTAGCTAGGCATAACAAGCAAGAATAGATCTAGGTATTTCCATCTTTGGTAGGCAATCCATAAGTGGCTCTCATGATAGATTCATATGGTAATTTTATTTTCTTTCTAGGGAAGTGTTCCATGCCCTTTTTTAATGGAAATTGAAATCTAATATTCCCTTCCTTCATATCAATAATTGCACCAACCGTTCTAAGGAAAGGTCTACCAAGAAAAATAGGGTAAGAAGGATTGCAATCTATATCAAGAACGATAAAATCTACGGGCACATAATTCTTATTAGCAAAAATAAGAAAATCATTAATTCTTACCATAGGTTTCTTAATAGTGGAATCCGCAAGGTGCAAGTTTAGAGAGCAATCATCAAAATCACGGAAATCTAGCAAATCACACAACGTTTTGGGAATAGTAGAGACACTAGCACCCAAATCACACAAAAGCATAAAACTCATAATTTTTAATTTTAATTTTAATAGTAGGTTCCCACTCATCATAAATTTTTCTAGGGATAGAATCTTCCAATTCAAGTTTTTCTTCACAAGATTGCATCAAGCATCAACGATATGTTTAGTGAACGCTTTATTTTGACTATAAGCTTGAGGAGATTTTAGCACGGATTGCAACAAGGAAATACAATCAATCAAAGAGCAATTTTCATAGCTAAGTTCCTTGAAATCCATAATAGTGGGTTTAGCAACATCTAGGGTTTTAATTTCTTCAATCCCACTTTTATCAAATTTAGCATCAAGATCAACAAATTCCGAATTCTTAGAATGCCTTCTAGGTAAAGGTGGATTATATTCAGTCCCATCATTATCAAGATTCATATTGCAAAACAAGGATTTAATAGGGGACACATCAATAACTTTTAGATCTTCATCATTATTTTCATAGGAACTAGAATAACACGCTTTTATAAAGGCATCTTTCCTAGCATGCATCCTAGCAGTTCTTTCTTTGCACTCGTCAATGGAAATTCTCATGGCTTTGAGAGACTCATTGATATCATGCTTAGGTGGAATAGATCTAAGTTTCAAAGAATCAACATCAAGAGCAATTCTATCAACGTTCCTAGCCGAATCATCAATCTTAAGCAATTTTTCTTCAATCATAGCATTAAGATTCTGTTGTGAAGAAATAAATTCTTTAATATTAGATTCAAAATCAGAGGGCATCTTATTATAATTTCCATAAGAATTGTTGTAGGAATTACCATAATTATTAGAGGGATTACTAGGATAAGGCCTAGGATTGGAATTTCCTCTATACGTGTTGTTACCAAAATTGTTCCTACAAAAATAATTCACATCCATAGATTCATTATTATTCTCAATCAAAGTAGACAAGGGCACATCATTAGGATCAGAAGAAACACTCTTATTAGCAAATAATTTCATAAGTTCATCCATCTTTCCACTCAAAACATTAATTTCTTCTATCGCATGCACCATTTTCGTAGTAGATCTTTCAGTATGCCATTGAGAATAATTAACCATAATATTATCTAGGAGTTTAGTAGCTTCTCCTAAAGTGATTTCCATAAAAGTGCCTCCCACGGCCGAATCTAAAAGATTTCTAGAAGCAAAATTCAATCCGGCATAAAATTTTTGTATAATCATCCACAAATTCAAACCATGAGTAGGGCAATTACGTATCATTAATTTCATTCTCTCCCAATCTTGTGCAACATGTTCATGATCAAGTTGTTTAAAATTCATAATATCGTTTCTAAGAGAGATGATCTTAGCGGGAGGAAAATACTTAGAGATAAAAGCATCTTTGCACTTGTTCCATGAATCAATACTATTTTTAGGCAAAGATGAAAACCAAACTTTAGCACGATCTCTAAGCGAAAAAGGAAATAGCTTCAGTTTAACAATATCATTATCGACATCTTTTTTCTTTTGCATGTCACACAAATCAACGAAGTTATTAAGATGTGTAGCGACATCTTCACTAGGAAGGTCGGAGAACGGATCTTTCATGACAAGATCCACCAAGCAGTATTAATTTCACAAGAATCAACATCGGTAAGAGGAGCAATCGGAGTGCTAAGGAAATCATTATTGTTGGTATTGGTGAAGTCACACAATTTAGTATTATCTTGAGCCATCGCGACAAACAAGTAATCCAACACACAAGCAAACAAAAAGCAAACGGGCAAAAAGAGGCAAATAGAGAGAGGGAGGGAGGATAGGGAGAGAGGGCGAATAAAACGACAAGGGTGAAGTGGGGGAGAGGAAAATAAGAGTCAAATGGCAAATAATGTAATGCCGGAGATAGGGATTGTGATGGGTACTTGGTGTGTTGACTTTTGCGCAGACTCTCCGGAAACGGTGCTACAAATCCTTCTTGCTACCTCTTGAGCACTGCGTTGGATTTGCCCGAAGAGGAAGGGATGTTGCAGCAAAGTAGCGTAAGTATTTCCCTCGGCTTTTGAGAACCAAGGTATCAATCCAGTAGGAGGCTACGCTCGAGTACCTCGTACCAACACAAAAACAATAGCTCAACGCGACCAACGCGCTTAGGGGTTGTCAATCCCTTCATGGTCACTTACGAAAGTGAGATCTGATAGAGATGATAAATAATATTTTTGTTATAGATATGCAAAGTAAAATGTAAAAGCAAAGTAAAAGCAAAGCAATAATAAAGTGATGGAGATTGATATGATGAGAAAGAGACCCGGGGGCCATAGGTTTCACTAGTGGCTTCTCTCAAGAGCATAAGTATTCTACGGTGGGTGAACAAATTACTGTTGAGCAATTGACAAAATTGAGCATAGTTATGAAAGTATCTAGGTATGATCATGTATATAGGCATCACGCCCGAGAAAAGTAGACCGGAACGATTCTGCATCTACTACTATTACTCCACGCATCGACCGCTATCCAGCATGCATCTGGAGTATTAAGTTAAAAACAGAGTAACGCCTTAAGCAAGATGACATGATGTAGAGGGATAGTTTGATGCAATATGATAAAAAACCCATCTTGTTAACCTCGACGGCAACAATACAATACGTGCCTTGCGGCCCCTTCTGTCACTAGGAAAGGACACCACAAGATTGAACCCAAAGCTAAGCACTTCTCCCATGGCAAGAAAAACCAATCTAGTAGGCCAAACCAAACTGATAATTCGAAGAGACTTGCAAAGATAACTAATTATACATAAAATAATTCAGAGAAGATTCAAATATTATTCATAGATAGACTTGATCATAAACCCACAATTCATCGGTCTCAACAAACACACCGCAAAAAGAAGATTACATCGAATAGATCTCCACGAGAGAGGGGGAGAACATTATATTGAGATCCAAAAAGAGAGAAGAAGCCATCTACCTACTAGCTATGGACCCGTAGATCTGAAGTAAACTACTCACACTTCATCGGAGGGGCTTGGATGATGATGTAGAAGCCCTCCGTCATCGATGCCCCCTCCGGCGGAGCTCTGGAACAGGCCCCAAGATGGGATCTCGTGGATACAGAAAGTTGCGGTGGTGGAATTAGGTTTTTGGCTCCGTCCCCGATCGTTTGGGGGTACGTGGATATATATAGGAGGAAGAAGTACATCGGTGGAGCTTCGAGGGGCCCACGAGGCAGGGGGCGCGCCCTCCACCCTGGTGACCACCTCGTGGCTTTCTTGACGGAGGGTCCAAGTCTCCTGGATCATATCTGATGAGAAAATCACCTTTCTGAAGGTTTCATTCCGTTTGGACTCTGTTTGGTATTCGTTTTCTTCGAAACCCTAAAACAGGCAAAAAACAGCAATTCTGGGCTGGGCCTCCGGTTTATAGGTTAGTCCCAAAAATAATATAAAAGTGGAAAATAAAGCCCAATAACGTCGGGGTAAATAGCTATGGGTAGCCCAGCAGGCTTCCCCTAGCCCCTCAGAAAAAATTGTGAGCCCATCCGGCTCATAAGAAGACTCAAGACTTGGGCCGCCTCCCCCCAGCCGGCTACCTTCCTGGCCGGCTTTGGGGGCGGCCTGCCTTTTCACCCTCCTGGAGAAAGCTGTGGAGGGCCGGCTACGGCAAGGCCGGCTACGACAAGGCCGGCTACGACAAGGCCGGCTGCTGCCGGGCCGGCTCCGATAAAGCAGTCAACGCCGTACCCACGATGTACGCGTCCACTCTGCAATGATGAAGCGGGGCGTGGCTACAGTCGAGCCTGCCACCCCCAAAACCCGGAGCACGCCTGGTACAGCGCGTCGTGCGGGCAGCTGCGGCCCGCCCGGCGCGGCACTGTAGCCACGGCTGCTCTGACGCCGTCCACGACTGGTCACCAGCGTGGCCCCCGAGGCAGTGGGCCCCTTCGTGCAGAGAGATGCCGAAGGCGGCCACACCTCCTCTCAAGCCGGCAAGACACAGGGCCGGCTTCATGCAGCCGGCCTGCCGCCCTCCTCGAAGGAGACGCCCATTAAGGAGACAAGATGCGGCGGGGCTACAGTAATCGCCCGCCAGGGCGGCGTTACTGTAGCCACGCTTATCCCGACTGAGCCTGCGTCAATGACACGAAGTAACAGTAACCAGCTGCCGACCAGGCCTTGGCCAGTGGGGCCGGCCTGTCGACCCAGGAGCCGGCAGCCGGCGGGACCCACCAGCCGGCTGGCCCCGGAAGCCGGCGGAGAAGCCGGCGAACATAGTCACAGACAGCTAGGCCCCGCGCCCAGTCGTATTACCTTTGTACCCCCGGGGGGTAGGCCTATATAAACCCCCCGGTGCAACCATGCAAAGGGTTGGACTCTGATCCTAGACCTAGACACATACAAGGAGAGGAAGCAAGCTGAGCTGAGCTCTTCTTCCTCCTTCCACCCAAAACAGCTCAAGGAGCATTGTAGCTACTTGTCCACTTAGTAACCATGCGGAGACCCCGCAGAGCAGCAGTAGGGGTGTTATCTCCCCGGAGAGCCCTGAAGCTGGGTAAGATTCGCCGGCGTGCATGTCTTCGCCTCATCCCGTTTCCAGGCACCGGCAACGTTCTATTGGCCCCCGTAATGATAAGCCACCCGTTGGCATATGTCGCTCCTACCACCCGACATTTGGCTCCCACCGTGGGGCCAGGTGCACCGTCGTCCGGAGACCTGTTCTGGACGGGAACCCTTTTCCTTCCTCGCGAGCGTAGCCAGCCTGGCTCGCCCGATGGCACTTGCCACGGCGCGCTGCATGGCGTCACCGACGTCTGCGCGGCTGGCGACCTCGCCAACCTCTTCGACAAGGCCCGCATCCCCGACGAGCTTGCCTCCGATGCGGGCACAGATCACCTCGCCAACCTCCTCAGCCCGCTCCACGTCTCTAGCGAGCCCGCTGCGGATTTGGAGCGTTGGCTCCACCGACCCGATGCCCGTCGACTCCGACGCGGCATCCTGCGATACCTTCCCCACCAATGTCACGGTCTACAACGACCCGCTCCCTCCGGCTGGCGATCGCGATTCTGATGCCCCGGAGGTGATGGTTATCGGCCTCGACGGCCCGACTGACGAGGGCGCCCGCGACACCCCGCTCGCGGCTGCCCAAGACTTGTCCGCCCCCCTTCCGGCTGACGCCAGCGACGAAGTTCTGGAGGCACGCCGCCTCGCCCTCCTTGCGGAGGGCCGGCGGCTGGCCTCCGTAAGACGCCTCACCGAGGCCTACCAGCGCGAAGCTGACCGCGCCGCCTTCGGCACGCCGGCTTCGGCTGGCCCTAGCCGGGCTGGCGTTGTCAGGCAACGCGGCGCCGTCATCGCCGACACGCTTGGAGTGGATCGCCCGGTCTACGCCACCCCGCTCGAGAACCTGCGCGCCGCCCAGGCGGCCGTAGACGAGCTGGATGGCATGGAAGCCGAAGACCTCCCCCACATGATGCGGCGCATCCAGCAACTAATTGATGCGGCCGCACGATGGCATGAAGCCGACGCCTGCGCGGGGAGCCCTCCCCCGCGCCGCGAACACGGCGCGACTTCCCGGTCGCCGACTACCAGCTACACCCGCGCGCGGCGCGAGAAAGAGCCGGCTTCCAGCCGAAGCTGGACCCAAATCTCCATCGAGCGAGACACGGACGGCCGCCCCCGAGGCATGGAATGGCGGGGCACCCCGCCTCCGCCTCGAGCTCGCGGAGAGAGATATCCTACCCCGCCTCCAGTAGCTCACCCGACTCTCAGCGGCCGGCTTGGTCGCCGCGAGGGAATCGGCGAAAACGACGCCCGCCACCGGATCGACCACCTGGCCCGATCCCTGGCGCTAGAAGAAGAAGACGATGTCGGCCCGCCTTGCTTTGGCCCCCACATCTG
Source organism: Triticum monococcum (assembly GCA_034509565.1). Taxonomy (NCBI): domain Eukaryota; kingdom Viridiplantae; phylum Streptophyta; class Magnoliopsida; order Poales; family Poaceae; genus Triticum; species Triticum monococcum. Next base: position 604,416,012 of record CM067845.1, read on the forward strand.
CGATGAGCCCTTCCCCAAAGGGTTCTCGCTCCCAAGAGACACACCCAAGTACAACGGCTCGGTGAAGCCGGAAGACTGGCTGACCGACTACTCCACAGCCGTCAGCATCGCCAATGGCAACCGGCGCGTTGCCGTAAAGTACGTGCCCCTCCTGTTGCAAGGCACGGCACGGACTTGGCTTAACAGCCTCAAGCCCCTCAGCATCAACACCTGGGTGGATTTCACTGAAGCCTTCGTTCACAACTTCACCAGCACCTACAAGCGGGCTCCCAAGCCCAGACAGCTCTCCCTGTGCGTACAGGGCCCAGCCGAGTCCACTCGTGACTACCTGACGCGTTGGGCCGAGCTCCGCAACTCCTACGAGGGGGTGCACGAGGTGCAAGCCATCGAATACTTCACCGCCGGGTGCCGAGAGGGCACCCTCCTCAAACACAAGCTTCTCTGCGATGAGCCGACTACCCTCGACGAGCTCCTGAACATCGCCGACAAGTACGCCACCGCCGACTCCTCAATGAAGACCGAGCTCCGGGTGGACGCATCCGGAAAGGTGCTTAACCCGGCACCCAAAGCGCCGGCTGGAGACGGCGGCCAACGCCAACACCAGAATGATCAGAAGCACAAGGGCCCTGCGCCGCCTCCCGCCAGCCGGCAGGTGGCCACGGTCGAAGACGCGCCGCCTGAAGGGTGACCCGCACCCAAGAAGCCCAAGGGCGGCCAGCCGGCTTGGCAGCCGGCCTTCTCCTACGAGCAAACCCTTGATGCCCCGTGCAAGTTCCACAGCGGCGCGAAGCCGTCCAACCACACGACCTGCAAATGCAACTGGCTCGCCCGAATCTCGAAGGGCGAAGGGCTCACTCCGACTCCGCCTGCCGGCCCGCCGCCGCCAGCTCCGCCGCCCAAAGCCGCCCGGCCCGCGGTCGACGCCGTGCAGGACGAGTTCCCCGATGAGCAAGCGTCTTATGTCGTCTTCACGAGCCAGCCCGAAGACCGGCGCAGCAAGCGCCGAGAGCAACAAGAAGTCAATATGGCCGCCACCAGCCCAGCCGGCCACATGCACTGGTCGGAGAAACCCATCAGTTGGAGCCGGGCCGATCACCCAGAGGTGATGCCGTCCCCCGGCTCCTACGCATTGGTCCTGGAGGCCACCCTTGCAACGGATACGCGCGCCGCACGCTTCTCCTGCGTGCTGATCGACGGCGGAAGCAGCATCAACATCCTGTACCGCGACACCATGGAGAAGCTGGGCGTCAAGGCAAAGCAACTTGCGCCGACTCGAACGGTGTTCCACGGCATCGTACCCGGTTTGTCCTGTGCCCCCATCGGCAAGCTCAAGATCGATGTACTCTTTGGGGGCAAGGACCATTTCCGTCGGGAAGCAATCTGGTTCGAGGTGGTGGACCTGGAGAGCCCTTACCATGCCTTGCTTGACCGACCCGCCTTGGCCAAGTTCATGGCGGTCCCCCACTATGCTTACCTCAAGATGAAGATACCGAGCTCCAAGGGTGTCATCACCATCGCCGGCGACTACAAGAAGTCCGCCGATTGTGCCACGGCCAGCAGCCGGCTGGCCGAATCCCTCGTGATCGCTGCAGAAAAGAAGACGCTGGACCGGGTCGTGGCCCTGGCCAGCAAGCAGCTAAACCAACCCACCGACTCCAAGGAGTATGATGCCCAAGGATCTTTCCAGCCGGCCAAGGAGACCAAGAAGATACGGCTCGACCCCGAGCACCCCGAGAGGTTTGCCGTCATTGGGGCGAGCCTGGATAGCAAATAGGAAGGAGAGCTCGTCGATTTCCTCCATGAGAATCGGGATATCTTTGCATAGTCCCCCAAGGACATGCCGGGTGTTCCGAAGGATTTCGCCGAGCACAAATTGCACGTGCGGGAGGATGCTAAACCAGTCAAGCAGCCCCTCCGCCGACTGTCAGAGGAGAAAAGAAGGATCGTAGGGGAGGAGATAGCCCGGCTTCTTGCAGCCGGCTTCATCATGGAAGTTTTCTTCCCCGAGTGGCTCGCGAACCCGGTTCTCGTGCTGAAAAAGAATAACAAGTGGCGCATGTGTATAGATTACACAAGCCTCAACAAAGCCTGCCCAAAAGATCCCTTCGCTCTGCCCAGGATCGATCAAGTGATAGACTCCACAGCCGGATGCGAGCGGTTGAGCTTTTTGGATGCCTACTCGGGATACCACCAGATCAAGCTGAACCCGGATGACCAACTGAAGACCGCCTTCATCACGCCGTTTGGAGCCTTCTGCTACCTGACTATGACGTTCGGCTTGAGGAATGCCGACGCCACTTTTCAGCGTTGCATGCAGAAGTGCCTCCTCACGCAACTCGGCAAGAACGCCCACGTTTACGTGGATGGTGTTGTGGTGAAGACGGAGAAGCGTGGCACTCTGCTGGAAGACTTGAAGGAGACATTCGAGAACCTGCGCCGGTTCCGGATCAAGCTCAACCCGGAGAAATGCGTGTTCGGAGTGCCAGCCGGCCAGCTCCTAGGCTTTCTGGTCTCCGAACGCGGCATAGAGTGCAACCCTGTGAAGATCAAGGCCATCGAGAGGATGGCGGTCCCAACCAAGCTCAGAGAGATTCAGAAGTTCACCGGGTGCCTGGCCTCTCTGAACCGCTTCATCAGCCGGCTTGGAGAAAAAGCTCTCCCCCTCTACCGCCTCATGAAGAAGAGCACTCACTTTGAGTGGAACGACCAGGCCGACCAAGCTTTCCACGAGCTGAAGAAAATGCTGTCCACGCCGCCTGTCTTGGCGGCACCGACTGAGAAGGAGCCCATGCTCCTATATATTGCCGCCACTAGCCGAGTGGTCAGCACCGTCATTGTGGTCGAGCGCCCCGAAGAAGGCCGAGCCCAGCCGGTCCAGAGGCCGGTTTATTACCTGAGCGAGGTGCTGTCCGCCTCAAAGCAAAATTACCCGCACTATCAGAAGATGTGCTATGGCGTGTACTTCGCCGCCAAGAAGCTGAAGCCGTACTTTCAAGAGCATCCCATCACGGTCGTATGCACTGCCCCGTTAGCCGAGATCATAGGCAGCCGGGATGCATCCGGCTGGGTGGCTAAATGGGCCATCGAGCTGGCCCCCTACACGATCTTCTACCAACCCCGCACCGCCATCAAGACGCAAGCGCTGGCCGACTTCCTCGTCGACTGGGCCGAGACCCAGTACTTACCGCCAGCGCCCGACTCCACCCATTGGCGCATGCACTTTGACGGATCAAAGATGCGCACCGGCCTGGGAGCCGGCGTCGTCCTTACCTCTCCAAAGGGCGACAAGCTCAGATACACGCTGCAGATCCACTTCGCCGCCTCCAACAATGTAGCCGAGTACGAAGCACTCATACACGGGCTCCGGCTTGCCAAGGAACTTGGCATCCGCCGGATCCTGTGCTATGGCAACTCGGATTTGGTGGTGCAGCAGTCTTCTGGCGACTGGGACGCCAAGGACGCGAACATGGCGAGCTACCGCTTCCTAGTGCAGCAAATCAGCGGATACTTTGACGGGTGTGAACTCCGTCATGTACCGCGAGCCGACAACGAGCCAGCAGATGCTCTGGCCCGAATAGGCTCCATGCGGCAAGCAATACCAGCCAGCGTCGCCCTACAGTGCCTCCTCAAGCTTTCAGTCAAGCCGTCTCCGGAATCCGACTCCATCTTCGTGCCGCCTAACCCCGAGGAGGCCGGGTCCGGCTCGAAGAATCAAGAAGCCGGCCCGGGGACATCAATATTTGGCTCGGGGACTGCAGTACCCGGCCCGGGGACTGCGGTAGCCGGCCCGGGGACTTCTTCAGCACAGCAAGCGGCGGCCGACTCCAGCACTGCATTACCCAGCCCGCCCACCCTGGTGGCTGTGGCCACATTGGTGGCAGAGGAAGTCGCCGCCCCATCATGGGCCCAAACCATCCGCAACTTTTTGGTAAACCATGACCTACCGGCTGACAAAAACGAAGCAAGACAAGTCCAGCGCCGGGCTGGAGCATACACAATCGTCAACAGAGAGCTTGTCAAGCGCAGCGCCACCGGAGTCTTGCAGCGATGCGTCGAGCAGGAGAAAGGCATCGCGATCCTCAGGGATATACACCAAGGAGAGTGCGGCCACCACGCCGCATCAAGATCACTTGTCGCCAAAGCCTTCCGCCACGGTTTCTTCTGGCCGACTGCTTTGGACGACGCCAAAGAGCTAGTCAAACACTGCAAAGGCTGCCAGCTTTTTAGCTCGCAGCAACACATGCCGACTTCAGCACTCAAGACCATTCCCATCACCTGGCCTTTCGACGTCTAGGGATTGGATATGGTGGGCCCATTCAAGACGGCGCGCGGCGGCATGACACATTTGCTCGTCACCGTCGACAAATTCACCAAGTGGATTGAGGCGAAGCCGATCAAGAAGCTGAATGGGCCAACTGCAGTGACCTTCATTGCAGATATAACAACCCGGTACGGCGTACCGCACAGCATCATCACCGACAATGGCACGAACTTTGCCAAAGGTGCCTTGGCACAGTTCTGCGCTGCGCAAGGTATCCGGCTGGACCTTGCGTCAGTCGCCCACCCGCAGTCAAACGGCCAAGTGCAGCGAGCAAATGGCCTCATCTTGTCCGGCATCAAGCCTCGACTGGTCGTACCTCTGGAGTGTTCAGCCGGCTGCTGGCTCGATGAGCTGTAGGCTGTCCTATGGAGTCTGCGCACTACTCCCAACAGATCAACCGGCTTCACTCCCTTCTTCCTTGTATATGGTGCCGAGGCGGTCATCCCAACAGATATCGAGTTTGACTCGCCTCGGGTAACCATGTACACGGAAGCGGAAGCCAAAGAAGCACGAGAAGACGGCGTCGACCTGCTGGAAGAGGCCCGGCTGTTAGCCCTCAGCCGGTCTGCCATCTACCAGCAGGGTTTGCGCCGCTACCATAGCCGGAGGGTCCGACCAAGATCCTTCCAGGAGGGCAACCTTGTGCTCCGGCTGATCCAGCGAACAGCCGGCCAGCACAAGCTTGCAGCCCCCTGGGAAGGCCCCTTCATCATCAGCAGAGCCTTGGGCAACGACGCCTACTACCTCATCGACGCGCAGAAGCCGAAGGCACGCAAGAGAGACGACTCCGGCAAGGAGTCGGAGCGACCATGGAACGCAAATCTCCTTTGGAAGTTTTACAGTTAAAACGCAGTATGTGTTATGCCCACTTTTGTATTTAGTACGAAACAGTAGGCTCCCCGAGAAAGACTCGGGGACTGCCACCCTTTATCTTATGAATGAAAGTTATCATGCGTATGATTTTACCTCTTCATTTATTTTGTCCGGTACCGGGTCCGACGAGTCGGCCCGGGGACTGGCCGACTAGAGTTATATTAGGAGCCCTACCCGCAGTCAGACAAGTAATGCGCCGACACCCAGGCTTGGCTCTTGCCGAAATCGCAGCTCGAAGAACCGACTGCCCGGCTGGCAAGAGCCACAAGACGGAAAGGGTGCGCACATGAAAAACAGCTAGGGACCAAACAGGCTCGCATATATAACAAAAGCCGGCTAACTGCCTCACGCCGACCGACTACCAGAGTAGCCGGCCGGCCGGCTTACATTCAGTCTACTTCAAATCCAAGAAAGCTCAAGTACTTGCCTTCCCAAAGAGGGAAGGTGGCAAAGGAAAGAGCCTAAGGACAAAAAAGTACACTTGAATGAACGCCAACACAAGCATATATTAATATTTACACAAAAGGCCTCCAGAGAGGTCGACATCCAACATTGTTCGATACACCCCCAGTGGGTGGAATTGCAGAAACTTAAAATTGTCCGAAAAAGTAAAACAGGGACAAAAAGAACGGCAGATCAAGCCGGCGGGGCCGCAGACGAGCCGGGCTGGGCGGTGGAAGCAGTCGCGCCGGCTGGAGGAGCAGCCGGATGGCCAACCTCGACTTGATCGTCGTCTCCGGCAGAGAGCGCGCTCCCGCGTGGCTCGTTGCTGGAGGCACGGTCGGCTGGGGGACGGTCGGCCGTCTCACCAGTCGGCTCGGCGTCTTCGCCGTCCTCCTCCTCGTCGTCCCCGCCCTCGTCGCTGGAGGCGATCTCTTCGGCCAAGTCCTCGCTGTCCGCCGGGTTCAGCCCGAACCATTCCTCCGGTTGGGCGACGCCATCTTCGTTGAGCTCCAGCGCGAAGACGCTGGTGTCGGTGCACTCGGCGATCATCGAGGCGCGTTGCGCGATCGCCGGCCGCACCTCCTCCAGCTCCGCGTCGGCTTCCGACCGCCACGTCCGCAGCTGGTCCAGGCTTAGCCCTGGGTACCACGCGCGGACAAACTCCGGCGCGCGCCCGGCTCCAAGACGGGCCGCGGACGCCTTCCAGGCCTCGAAGCGGCCGACTGCGACTTCGAGCCAGTCGGCCGTCTGGCTTGGGGTGCGGGGAATTGTCTGGCCGGGCCAGAGTGCGGCCAGCATCGTCGCCCCGGCACGTTGGAGCCGGCGGAGCAACCGGTGGGCCGGCTGCAGCCGCGCCTGGACGGCGATGAGCTGCTCCGACAACGTCCGATTCGCGTCCGACGGAATCACAACCCCGGCCTGACAGCGCTCCTCGTGGTAGGCTTCGATGGCTTGGGCGGTGAGGACGGATTGACCGGGAAAGTACTCTGCGCAAGATAGCAAACACATGTCAAAACAAAGCCGCAGGCAGCCGGCGGATGGAAGAAGAACAAGAAGGACGGCCTACCATCGATAAGATCTTCGATCCGGCCAAAGCCTTCTTCCAGCGCCTGGCACGTCTCGGCCCAGCTCGCCTCCCTGGCCTCGAACTCCGCCTTCAGGGTAGCCTCGCCGTCCTGCGCCTTTTGCAGGGCCTCCTTATGGCTCTCCTCTTGGTCGGCCAGTTTCTTCGCCAGGCGGTCGCGCTCTTGAACCAAGTCAGCATACTCGGCGTCCTTGGCGCGAAGAGCGGCCTGCACCTCGCCGAGTGCCCTCCGCAAGTCGGCGTTGGCCTCTGCACGAGCAAAAGATAAAGAGAAAAAGTCAGCAAAGGAAAAGTCGTCGAGTAAGATCCGACCCGACTGCGCTGCAGTCGGCCCGGATCTCGGGGACTACACCCAGTGGGTGCGCTGTCGCGCCCCCACGAGAAATAAATAAGGACAAAACGCTTACGCCGGCTGCTGGCGAGGTCTTCGGTCCTCCGGCTCAGCTCCCGAGCCTGGGAGTTGAAGGCGGCAGCGCGAGAATTATGATAATCCTAAGAGATCACAAAGAACAGTCAAAGATAGTCGTCGAGTAAGATCCGACCCGACTGCGCTGCAGTTGGCCCGGATCTCGGGGACTACACCCAGTGGGTGCGCTAGCACGCCCCCACAGAAAAAATTCAAAGGACCAGAACGGTCAAGGAGTGAAGACTTACCTGGATTGCAGACCGCGTCGACAGAAACTCCTCAGTAAATTGCCTCAGGAGGCCGGCCTCTGCCTGCAGCCAGCTCCGAACCTCTTGAGTCGCAATGTTCAGCTCGCCGCTCCCTCCGCTAGGAGTCCATCCAGACGTGGCGGAGCTGGCCGCCTCCAAGGCCTCTGCCGTCTGCTCAGCCCCCGCGGCTCGGCGCGTGTCCGGTGGGGCCATGCCCCCTCCGGCGTGCCGGCCCGCCGCCAGCTCGATCTCAAGGCCGGCTCCGGCCTCGGGCGCGGCCCGGGCCGGCTCCTCCGGCACCGCCGATGATTGGCCGCCTTCGCCTGCTCCGGCTGGCGCTGCCGGCGACGTCCTCTCGATGGAAACCTCGAAGACTTCGTCCCTCTGCACCGACGGCTGCTCGGGGATAATCTCCTCCGCCGTGGGCAGAGGGATGTCCAGATCCAAAGTTTGGAGCGGGATGGCGAGTAGCGGAGGCTGGCTACGCGCGCCTTCTGCCTCCGTCTCCACGGCCGCCCGCTCCGACGGAGTCTCGGCCGCCACGCTCGCTCGCCCCGGCGCCATCTGGGCGGCCTCCCGCTCCGCCGCCTCCCGCTCGGCCGCCTCCCTCTCCCGACGCGCCTCGCGAGCGTTGCGCTCCGTGGCTGCGTCAAGTTCGGCGCGGGGGTCCACTCGGCGGGACCCTGAGGATCCGGCACTCGGCCCGACCACGGAGCCGGCTGGGCCTCGCTCGAGGGAGAGCGGCGCCCTGCTCAGAAAATCAGAAAAGCATTCAAGAAAAGGAAGACTTCAGAATAACAAGCACCTAGGCGGCTACTAGACTTACGTGGAGACTGAGGGGGGCTTCTTCACCGCCTTCCGGAAGCGGGCCGCCTTCGCCGCCGCCTCCTCGCGCTTCGTGGCCATGGCGGAGGCCTTCGGCTTCTTCGGCCGGCTTCCAAAGAGCGGGAACGCGGCCCGGCGTTTCCCCTTTCCGCCACCGACAGTCGGCGCGGCAGACGAGCCCGCGCCGCGGCAGTCGGCTGCCGGCTGGTGGCGCGGGATTTCTTCGGCTTCGAAATCATCCGGCCAGTCATCAAAACTGGCCGAGAGCCCCGTGCCGCCGAGCTCGGCGGCGTCCCCCGTGGCGGCGTCCTCCATGGCGACTGCGGAAAGGTCCGGGTCGTCGAGGTCGTCCACCGTGCGATCCGGGGCATACTCGCGATCGACTCCAGCCGCCCCGGCTGGCGGCGGGAGGAGAGGATTCTGATGAAGAGAAAAAGAGAAGAGCCGCCTGGTCAAAAGCCGTCTGACTCAAGCCGGCAGACGACGAGAAGAAAAGACTTACCACAGGCGGAGGATGGGCGCGGGAGTACGGCGCCTTGCCGAATTGCCACTCGTCGGTGAGCTTCAGGTTGGCGATGTAGTTCGCCATCAGAGCCACTTCGGCATGGGGCATCTCCCATGTGCTCAGCCGGCAAGGGTCGAACCGGCCACTCATCTGGCACATCATGTGCGGCCGGCTTTGGAGGGGCAGAATCCGGCGCTCGACGAAGGCGGCTACCAGGTCGGATGCGCGCAGGCCTTCCGACAGGATCATCACCCGAAGCAGGGCGATGGAAGCATTCCCAGCCGGAGACAAGGACTTCGACCTGTAGCCCCAGGACCGCCGCCTCCCAACCGGCGGGCCGGCTACGTAAGCCGGCAGATTGACGTAATCGCCGTGCGGGGCGATGTTCTTGACGTAGAAGTAGGATTTCTGCCAAAGCTTGACATACTGGATTAGAGGAATGTGGGGGAAGGGGTTGTCGTCGCTTGCCCTCTTCATCGCGATGAAGGCGCCGCAGGGAGCCGGCACGCCGGCAGAGACGGTGCCGAGCTTGTTCTGGAACAACTCCACCCAGAGCTCCAGCGTCGGCAGCACCCCCAAGAATCCCTCGCAGAGCGAGACGAAGGCCAAGAGCTGCAGCACTGTGTTGGGCGTGACGTGGTGTGGTTGGAGGTTGTAGAATTCGAGGAAAGAGCGCATGAAGCTGCTCGCCGGGAAGCCGAAGCCACGGAGGAAGTGCGTGCGGAAGACGACGCGCTCGCCTTCCTCCGGCGCCGGCGAGACCTCTTTCGTGGGCGCCAAACGCACCTGCACGAGGTTGGCGGCGGGCAGGCGCCGGGTCTGGCGGAGGAATTCAATATGGTCCTCGTGGACATTGGACCCGTCCCACGAGCTCGACAAAGCCAGAGACATGGCGGCGTGGGTGGGCTGCGGCGCGAAACTGTGTCGGGCGTGAGGAAGAAGAAGAAGAGGAACAGGAGGGACGGGCCTGTGCCTCTCCCCCTCCCCCCTACTTGTAGGCGCGTGCGCCAGAGCCAAGGAGGCGCGGCGTGGGGGATCGTGGGGATCGATCATGCCCATCTCCCCCACGCTCGCGTTAATTGCGCGCCTTGATGACGCAAAGTAACGGCCACGGGGAGGCGAGTAGTCCCCTCGGGCCACAGAAGATCTGCGCCTGGGCCGAGGCCAGGGAGTGGCGGGCCCGGACCTGCGGCGGCGTCCCGTCGCACGCGTGCGACGGCAGGACTTCCCCGCCACGTGGCACGTCGTGGGGACCGCGGCCGGCCCGCGGGTCAACCATTGCCACCCTGATAAACAAAAAGTGCTCCGGAGTCGGCTGCAGCGACGAGGTCGGCCCCTCAGGGTATGAAGCCGGCCAAGCTTCCCGTCCTTCCGTCCGCCGTGAAGCTCGCCCGCCTTCGGGGCCTACTGTCGGGGTAAATAGCTATGGGTAGCCCAGCCGGCTTCCCCTAGCCCCTCAGAAAAAATTGTGAGCCCATCCGGCTCATAAGAAGACTCAAGACTTGGGCCGCCTCCCCCCAGCCGGCTACCTTCCTGGCCAGCTTCGGGGGCGGCCTGCCTTTTCACCCTCCTGGAGAAAGCTGTGGAGGGCCGGCTACGACAAGGCCGGCTACGACAAGGCCGGCTGTTGCCGGGCCGGCTCCGATAAAGTAGTCAACGCCGTACCCGCGATGTACGCGTCCACTCTGCAATGATGAAGCGGGGCGTGGCTACAGTCGAGCCTGCCACCCCCAAAACCCGGAGCATGCCTGGTACAGCGCGTCGTGCGGGCAGCTGCGGCCCGCCCGGCGCGGCACTGTATCCACGGCTGCTCTGACGCCGTCCACGACTGGTCACCAGCGTGGCCCCCGAGGCGGTGGGCCCCTTCGTGCAGAGAGATGCCGAAGGCGGCCGCACCTCCTCTCAAGCCGGCAAGACACAGGGCCGGCTTCACGCAGCCGGCCTGCCGCCCTCCTCGAAGGAGACGCCCATTAAGGAGACAGGATGCGGCGGGGCTATAGTAATCGCCCGCCAGGGCGGCGTTACTGTAGCCACGCTTACCCCGACCGAGCCTGCGTCAACGACACGAAGTAACAGTAACCAGCTGCCGACCAGGCCTTGGCCACTGGGGCCGGCCTGTCGACCCAGGAGCCGGCAGCCGGCGGGACCCACCAGCCGGCGGGCCCCGGAAGCCAGCGGAGAAGCCGGCGAGCATAGTCACAGACAGCTGGGCCCCGCGCCCAGTCGGATTACAATTGTACCCCCAGGGGGTAGGCCTATATAAACCCCCCGGTGCACCCATGCAAAGGGTTGGACTCTGATCCTAGACCTAGACACATACAAGGAGAGGAAGCAAGCTGAGCTGAGCTCTTGTTCCTCCTTCCACCCAAAACAGCTCAAGGAGCATTGTAGCTACTTGTCCACTTAGTAACCATGCGGAGACCCCGCAGAGCAGCAGTAGGGGTGTTATCTCCCTGGAGAGCCCTGAAGCTGGGTAAGATTCGCCGGCGTGCATGTCTTCGCCTCATCCCGTTTCCAGGCACCGGCGACGTTCTATTGGCCCCCGTAATGATAAGCCACCCGTTGGCATATGTCGCTCCTACCACCCGACAAATAATGTCTAAAACAGTAGATAATATAGCATGGAGCAATCAAAAATTATAGATACGTTGGAGAGGTATCACCGGGCCACCTCTTCTCCAATCGCCTTGCGCCTTTCCTCGTTAAACCGTCGAAGAAACTGTTGGGGAACGTGGTAATTTCAAAATTTTCCTACGCACACGCAAGATCATGGTGATGCATAGCAACGAGGGGGAGAGTCTGATCGATGTACCCTTGTAGATCACAACGGAAGCGTTGACACAACGTAGAGGAAGTAGTCGTACGTCTTCTTCCCGATCCGACCGATCCAAGCACCGTTACTCCGGCACCTCCGAGTTCTTAGCACACGTTCAGCTCGATGACGATCCTCGGGCTCCGATCCAACAAAGCGTCGAGGAAGAGTTCCGTCAGCACGACGGCATGGTGACGATCTTGATGTTCAACCGACGCAGGGCTTCGCCTAAGCACTACAACAATATGACCGAGGTGGAATATAGTGGCAGGGGGCACCGCACACGGCTAAGAAACAATCTCAATGATCAACTTGTGTGTCTATGGGGTGCCCCCTGCCCTTGTATATAAAGGATGGAGGAGGAGGAGGCCGGCCAAGGCAAAGGTGCGGCCAGGATAGGGAGTCCTACTAGGACTCCAAGTCCTAGTAGGAGTCCACCAAGAGGGGAGGAAGGGAGAAGGAATAGGAGGAGAAGGAGAGGTGGCCGGCCCCCTTTTCCCTAGTCCAATTCGGACCAAAGGGGAGGGGGGCGCAGCAGCCTTTTTCCTCTTCCCACTAAAGCCCATCAAGGCCCATTACTTCTCCCGTAACTACCCGTACTCCGAAAAATACCCGAATCACTCGGAACCTTTCCGATGTCCGAATATAGTCGTCCAATATATCGATCTTTACGTCTCGACCATTTAGAGACTCCTCGTCATGTCCCCGATCTCATCCGGGACTCCGAACTCCTTCGGTACATCGAAACTCATAAACTCATAATATAACTATCATCGAAACCTTAAGCGTGTGGACCCTATGGTTCGAGAACAATGTAGACATGACCGAGACACGTCTCCGGTCAATAACCAATAGCGGGACCTGGATGCCCATATTGGCTCCTACATATTCTACGAAGATCTTTATCGGTCAGACCGCATAACAACATACGTTGTTCCCTTTGTCATCGGTATGTTACTTGCCCGAGATTCGATCGTCGGTATCCAATACCTAGTTCAATCTCGTTACTGGCAAGTCTCTTTACTCGTTCCGTAATACATCATCCCGCAACTAACTCATTGGTTGCAATGCTTGCAAGGCTTAAGTGATGTGTATTACCGAGAGGGCCCAGAGATACCTCTCCGACAATCGGAGTGACTAATCCTAATCTCGAAATACGCCAACCCAACATCTACCATTGGAGACACCTGTAGTACTCCTTTATAATCACCCAGTTACGTTGTGACGTTTGGTAGTACCCAAAGTGTTCCTCCGGTAAACGGGAGTTGCATAATCTCATAGTCATAGGAACATGTATAAGTCATGAAGAAAAGCAATAGCAACATACTAAACGATCGGGTGCTAAGCTAATGGAATGGGTCATGTCAATCAGATCATTCAACTAATGATGTGACCTTGTTAATCAAATAACAACTCTTTGTTCATGGTTAGGAAACATAACCATCTTTGATTAACGAGCTAGTCAAGTAGAGGCATACTAGTGACACTCTGTTTGTCTATGTATTCACACATGTATTATGTTTCCGGTTAATACAATTCTAGCATGAATAATAAACATTTATCATGATATAAGGAAATAAATAATAACTTTATTATTGCCTCTAGGGCATATTTCCTTCAGTCTCCCACTTGCACTAGAGTCAATAATCTAGTTCACATCGCCATGTGATTTAACAGCAATAGTTCACATCACCATGTGATTAACACCCATAGTTCACATCGTCATGTGAGCAACACTCAAAAGGTTTACTAGAGTCAGTAATCTAGTTCACATATCTATGTGATTAACACCCAAAGAGTACTAAGGTGTGATCATGTTTTGCTTGTGAGATAATTTTAGTCAACGGGTCTGTTACATTCAGATCCGCATGTATTTTGCAAATCTCTATGTCTCCCACCTGGACTAGATCCCGGATGGAATTGAAGCGTCTCTTGATGTGTTTGGTCCTTTTGTGAAATCTTGATTCCTTTGCCAAAGCAATTGCACCAGTATTGTCACAAAAGATTTTCATTGGACCCGATGCACCAGGTATGACACCTAGATCGGATATGAACTCCTTCATCCAGACTCCTTCGTTCGCTGCTTCCGAAGCAGCTATGTACTCCGCTTCACATGTAGATCCTGCTACGACGCTTTGTTTAGAACTGCACCAACTGACAGCTCCACCGTTTAAAGTAAATACGTATCCGGTTTGCGATTTAGAATCGTCCGGATCAGTGTCAAAGCTTGCATCAACGTAACCTTTTACGGTGAGCTCTTTGTCACCTCCATATACGAGAAACATATCCTTAGTCCTTTTCAGGTATTTCAGGATGTTCTTGACAGCTGTCCAGTGATCCACTCCTGGATTACTTTGGTACCTCCCTGCTATACTTATAGCAAGGCACACATCAGGTCTGGTACACAGCATTGCATACATGATAGAGCCTATGGCTGAAGCATAGGGAACATCTTTCATTTTCTCTCTATCTTCTGCAGTGGTCGGGCATTGAGTCTGACTCAACTTCACACCTTGTAACACAGGCAAGAACCCTTTCTTTGCTTGATCCATTTTGAACTTCTTCAAAATCTTGTCAAGGTATGTGCTTTGTGAAAGTCCAATTAAGCGTCTTGATCTATCTCTATAGATCTTTATGCCTAATATGTAAGCAGCTTCACCGAGGTCTTTCATTGAAAAACTTTTATTCAAGTATCCCTTTATGCTATCCAGAAATTCTATATCATTTCCAATCAGTAATATGTCATCCACATATAATATCAGAAATGCTACAGAGCTCCCACTCACTTTCTTGTAAATACAGGCTTCTTCAAAAGTCTGTATAAAACCAAATGCTTTGATCACACTATCAAAGCGTTTATTCCAACTCCGAGATGCTTGCACCAGTCCATAAATGGATCGCTGGAGTTTGCATACTTTGTTAGCTCCCTTTGGATCGACAAAACCTTCCGGTTGTATCATATACAACTCTTCTTCCAGAAATCCATTCAGGAATGCAGTTTTGACATCCATCTGCCAAATTTCATAATCATAAAATGCGGCAATTGCTAACATGATTCTGACAGACTTAAGCATTGCTACGGGTGAGAAGGTCTCATCGTAGTCAACTCCTTGAACTTGCCGAAAACCTTTTGCGACAAGTCGAGCTTTGTAGACAGTAACATTACCATCAGCGTCAGTCTTCTTCTTAAAGATCCATTTATTCTCAATTGCTTGCCGATCATCGGGCAAGTCAACCAAAGTCCATACTTTGTTCTCATACATGGATCATATCTCAGATTTCATGGCCTCAAACCATTTCGCGGAATCTGGGCTCATCATCGCTTCCTCATAGTTCGTAGGTTCATCATGATCTAGTAGCATGACTTCCAGAAAAGGATTATCGTACCACTCTGGCGCGGATCTTACTCTGGTTGATCTACGAGGTTCAGTAGTATCTTGTTCTGAAGTTTCATGATCATCATCATTAGCTTCCTCACTAACTGGTGTAGGTGTCACAGAAATAGTTTTCTGTGATGTACTACTTTCCAATAAGGGAGCAGGTACAGTTACCTCGTCAAGTTCTACTTTCCTCCCACTCACTTATTTCGAGAGAAACTCCTTCTCCAGAAAGTTTCCGAATTTTAGCAACAAAAGTCTTGCCTTCGGATCTATGATAGAAGGTGTATCCAATATTTTCCTTTGGATATCCTATGAAGACGCACTTCTCCGATTTGAGTTTGAGCTTATCAGGATGAAACTTTTTCATATAAGCATCGCAACCCCAAACTTTAAGAAACGACAACTTTGGTTTCTTGCCAAACCATAGTTCACACGGTGTCGTCTCAATGGATTTAGATGGTGCCCTATTTAACGTGAATGCAGCTGTCTCTAATGCATAACCCCAAAACGATAGTGGTAGATCGGTAAGATACATCATAGATTGCACTATATCCAATAAAGTACGGTTATGACGTTCGGACATACCATTATGCTGTGGTGTTCCAGGTGGCGTGAGTAGTGAAAGTATTTCACACTGTTTTAACTAAAGACCAAACTCGTAACTCAAATACTCTTTTCCACGATCAGATCGTAGGAACTTTTCTTTTCTTGTTACGATGATTTCCACTTCACTCTGAACTTATATGAACTTTTCAAATGTATCAGACTTCTATTTCATTAAGTAGATATACCCATATCTGCTCAAATCATCTGTGAAGGTCAGAAAATAACGATACCCACTGCAAGTCTTAAATATTCATCGGACCACATACATTAGTATGTATGATTTCCAACAAATCTGTTGCTTGCTCCATTGTTCCGGAGAACGGCGTTTTAGTCATCTTGCCCATAAGGCATGGTTCACAAGCATCAAGTGATTCATAATCAAGTGATTCCAAAATCCCATCAGCATGGAGTTTCTTCATGCGCTTTACACCAATATGACCTAAACGGCAGTGCCACAAATAAGTTGCACTATCATTATTAACTTCGCATCTTTTGGTTTCAATATTATGAATATGTGTATTATTAAGATCGAGATCCAATGAACTATTTTCATTGGGTGTGTAACCATATAAGGTTTTATTCATGTAAACAGAACAACAATTTTATTCTTTTACTTAAATGAATAAACGTATTACAATAAACATGATCAAATCATATTCATGCTCAACGCAAACACCAAATAACACTTATTTAGGTTCAACACTAATCCCGAAAGTATAGGGAGTGTGCGATGATGATCATATCAATCTTGGAACCACTTCCAACACACATCGTCACTTCACCCTTAACTAGTCTCTGTTCATTCTGCAACTCCCGTTTCGAGTTACTACTCTTAGCAACTGAACTAGCATCAAATACTAAGGGGTTGCTATAAACATTAGTAAAGTCCACATCAATAACATGTATATCAAATATACTTATGTTCACTTTGCCATCCTTCTTATCCGCCAATCACTTGGGGTAGTTCCGCTTCTAGTGACCAGTCCCTTTGCAGTAGAAGCACTTAGTCTCAGGCTTGGGCTTCTTCACTTGAGCAGCAACTTGCTTGCCGTTCTTCTTGAAGTTCCCCTTCTTCCCTCTGCCCTTTTCTTGAAACTAGTGATCTTTTCAACCATCAACACTTGATGTTTTTCTTGATTTCTACCTTCGTTGATTTCAGCATTACGAAGAGCTTGGGAGTTGTTTCCGTTATCCCTTGCATATTATAGTTCATCACGAAGTTCTACTAACTTGGTGATGGTGACTAGAGAATTCTGTCAATCACTATCTTATCTGGAAGATTAACTCCCACTTGATTCAAGTGATTGTAGTACCCAGACAATCTGAGCACATGCTCACTAGTTGAGCGATTCTCCTCCATCTTTTAGCTATAGAACTTGTTGGAGACTTCATATCTCTCAACTCGGGTATTTTCTTGAAATATTAACTTCAACTCCTGGAACATCTCATATGGTCCATGACGTTCAAAAACGTCTTTGAAGTCCCGATTCTAAGCCATTAAGCATGGTGCACTAAACTATCAAGTAGTCATCATATTGAGCTAGCCAAACGTTCATAACGTCTGCATCTGCTCCTGCAATAGGTCTTTCACCTAGCGGTGCATCAAGGACATAATTCTTCTGTGCAGCAATGAGGATAAACCTCTGATCACGGATCCAATCCGCATCATTGCTATTAACATCTTTCAACACAATCTTCTCTAGGAACATATCAAAATAAACACAGGGAAGCAACAACGCGAGCTATTGATCTACAACATAATTTGCAAAATACTACCAAGACTAAGTTCATGATAAATTTAAGTTCAATTAATCATATTACTTAATAACTCCCACTTAGATAGATATCCCTCTAATCCTCTAAGTGATCACGTGATCCAAATCAACTAAACCATAACCGATCATCACGTGAGATGGAGTAGTTTTCAATGGTGAACATTGTTATGTTGATCATATCTACTATATGATTCACGCTCGACCTTTCGGTCTCCGTGTTCCGAGGCCATATCTGTATATGCTTGGCTCGTCAAGTATAACCTGAGTATTCCGCGTGTGCAACTGTTTTGCACCCGTTGTATTTGAACGTAGAACCTATCACACCCGATCATCACGTGGTGTCTCAGCACGAAGAACTTTCGCAACGGTGCATACTCAGGGAGAACACTTCTTGATAATTTAGTGAGAGATCATCTTATAATGCTACCATCAATCAAAGCAAGATAAGATGCATAAAAGGATAAACATCACATGCAATCAATATAAGTGATATGATATGGCCATCATCATCTTGTGCTTTGTGATCTCCATCTCCGAAGCACCGTCATGATCACCATCGTTACCGGCGCGACACCTTGATCTCCATCGTAGCATCGTTGTCGTCTCGCCAATCTTATGCTTCCATGACTATCACTACCGCTTAGTAATAAAGTAAAGCATTACATCGCGATTGCATTGCATACAATAAGGCCACAACCATATGGCTCCTGCCAGTTGCCGATAACTCGGTTACAAAACATGATCATCTCATACAATAAAATCAGCATCATGCTTTGACCATATCACATCACAACATGCCCTGCAAAAACAAGTTAGACGTCCTCTACTTTGTTGTTGCAAGTTTTACGTGGCTGCTACGGGCTTAAGTAAGAACTCATCTCACCTACAAATCAAAACCACAATGATAGTTTGTCAAATAGACTCCGTTTTAACCTTCTCAAGGACCGGGCGTAGCCACACTCGGTTCAACTAAAGTTGGAGAGACAGTCGCCCGCAAGCCATCTATGTGCAAAGCACGTCGAGGGAACCGGTCTCGCGTAAGCGTACGCGTAAGGTTGGTCCGGGTCGTCTCGTCCAACAATACCGCCGAACCAAAGTATGACATGCTGGTAGGCAGTATGACTTATATCGCCCACAACTCACGTGTGTTCTACTCATGCAAATAACATCAAACCATAAAACCTAGGCTCGGATGCCACTGTTGGGTAACGTAGTAATTTCAAAATTTTCCTACGCACACGCGAGATCATGGTGATGCATAGCAACGAGGGGGAGAGCATGATCTACGTACCCTTGTAGATCGCAACGGAAACGTTGACACAACGTAGAGGAAGTAGTCGTACGTCTTCTTCCCTACCCGACCGATCCAAGCACCGTTACTCCGGCACCTCCGAGTTCTTAGCACACGTTCAGCTCGATGACGATCCTCGGGCTCCGATCCAGCAAAGCATCGAGGAAGAGTTCTGTCAGCACGACGGCGTGGTGACGATCTTGATGTTCAACCGACGCAGGGCTTCGCCTAAGCACTACAACGATATGACCGAGGTGGAATATAGTGGCATGGGGCACCGCACACGGCTAAGAAACGATCTCAATGATCAACTTGTGTGTCTATGGGGTGCCCCCTGCCCTTGTATATAAAGGATGGAGGAGGAGGAGGCCGGCCAAGGCAAAGGTGCGGCCAGGATAGGGAGTCCTACTAGGACTCCAAGTCCTAGTAGGAGTCCACCAAGAGGGAAGGAAGGGAGAAGGAATAGGAGGAGAAGGAGAGGTGGCCGGCCCCCTTTTCCCTAGTCCAATTCGGACCAAAGGGGAGGGGGGGCGCAGCACCCTTTTTCCTCTTCCCACTAAAGCCCATCAAGGCCCATTACTTCTCCCGTAACTACCCGGTACTCCGAAAAATACCCGAATCACTCGGAACCTTTCCGATGTCCGAATATAGTCGTCCAATATATCGATCTTTACGTCTCGACCATTTCGAGACTCCTCGTCATGTCCCCGATCTCATCCGGGACTCCGAACTCCTTCGGTACATCAAAACTCATAAACTCATCATATAATTGTCATCGAAACCTTAAGCGTGCGTACCCTACGATTCGAGAACAATGTAGACATGACCGAGACACGTCTCCGGTCAATAACCAATAGCGGGACCTGGATGCCCATATTGGCTCCTACATATTCTATGAAGATCTTTATCGGTCAGCCCGCATAACAACATACGTTGTTCCCTTTGTCATCGGTATGTTACTTGCCCGAGATTCGATCGTCGGTATCCAATACCTAGTTCAATCTCGTTACTGGCAAGTCTCTTTACTCATTCCGTAATACATCATCCCGCAACTAACTCATTGGTTGCAATGCTTGCAAGGCTTAAGTGATGTGTATTACCGAGAGGGCCCAGAGATACCTCTCCGACAATCGGAGTGACAAATCCTAATCTCGAAATACGCCAACCCAACATCTACCATTGGAGACACCTGTAGTACTCCTTTATAATCACCCAGTTACGTTGTGACGTTTGGTAGTACCCAAAGTGTTCCTCCGGTAAACGGGAGTTGCATAATCTCATAGTCATAGGAACATGTATAAGTCATGAAGAAAAGCAATAGCAACATACTAAACGATCGGGTGCTAAGCTAATGGAATGGGTCATGTCAATCAGATCATTCAACTAATGATGTGACCTCGTTAATCAAATAACAACTCTTTGTTCATGGTTAGGAAACATAACCATCTTTGATTAACGAGCTAGTCAAGTAGAGGCATACTAGTGACACTCTGTTTGTCTATGTATTCACACATGTATTATGTTTCCGGTTAATACAATTCTAGCATGAATAATAAACATTTATCATGATATAAGGAAATAAATAATAACTTTATTATTGCCTCTAGGGCATATTTCCTTCAGAAACTGCCTGACCGGCTTAAATTTCGGATCAATATTGAGAGAGTGCTCAACGAATTCTCTCAGGAAACCCGACATGTCAGAAGGCTTCCATGCAAACATGTCCCGGTTCTCACGGATGAACTCGATGAGCGCACTTTCCTATTTTGGATCCAAGTTAGCACTGATAATGAACTATTTTGATGAGTCGCCAGGCACGAAATCGACTATCTTGGTGTCATCAGCTGATTTGAATTTCAACACCGGTTCATGCTCCATAGTTGGCTTCTTCAAAGACGTCATGTCTGTCGGGTCAACATTATCTTTGTAAAACTTTAATTCCTCTGTTGCACAAACAGACTCAGCATAAGCAGCATCACCTTCTTCACATTCCAGGGCTATTTTCTAGCTTCCATGTACTGTGATGGTGCCTTTATAACCCGGCATCTTGAGCTGTAGATATACATAAGACGGCTGAGCCATGAACTTGGCATAAGCCGGCCGTCCAAATAGGGCATGATATTGGCTTTTGATCTTAACCACTTCAAAAGTTAACTTCTCGGCCCTAGAATCGTATTCATCCCCAAAGGCTGCATCTAGCTCAATCTTACCAACTGGGTATGCCGACTTACCAGGTACAACACCATGAAAAACTGTGTTGGATTGTTTAAGACTCTTGTCAGTCAACCCCATGTGACGAAATGTCTCATAATAGAGGATGTTGATGCTACTGCCTCCGTCCATGAGAACCTTAGTAAACTTATATCCATGAACCTGAGGTGCCACTACCAAAGCCAAGTGACCCGGATTATCAACCCGGGGAGGGTGATGCTCCCTACTCCACACAATAGGCTGTTCTGACCATCTCAAATAACGTGGAACCGCCGGCTCAACAGCGTTTACCGCCCTCTTATGAAGTTTCTGGTCCCTCTTGCACAAACTAGTGGTAAATACGTGGTACTGCCCACTGTTCAGCTGTTTTGGGTTACTTTGATACCCAGACTGCTGCTGCTGTTGATGTTGATTACTTTGGCCGGATTGCTGATTATAACCACCTTGGTTACCCAGATGGCCCTGGCCGTGAAAACCGCCTCCGCCTGAGCCGGTGCCCAGGCCATGAAAGCCGCCACCGCCTGAACCACCGCCAGGTCCGTGGTTGCCATCGATCATGTTTGAATTTTTAAACGCCTTCAGGATCGTACAGTCCTTCCACAGATGGGTAGCTGGCTTCTCCCGGGTGCCGTGTCTTGGACAGGGTTCATTCAGTAGTTGCTCAAGGGTGGGACCTGACCCGCCTGACCGAGGAGGTGGCCTCCCCTTGCGCCGTTGATTGTTGCCCTGTGTACTGCGTTATCCACAAACTCGTCAGCCTTACGTTTATTACCTCCTTGATTCGCCGGGTTATGCTGGTGACTCTTGCCATTGCCGTTCTTTTTTCCCTTCCCTGCCTTCTCTTCATCAGACGCGGGATCCTTACTGCTATCTGAATCAGCATATTTGGCCAGAGCCGCCATCAACTGGCCCATGTCATGACAATAACACTTGAGCTGCCCCAGCTTCTGCTTCAGAGGTTCAAAACGACAATGTTTCTCCAACATTAAGACCGCAGAGCCGGCATCCATCTTATCAGATGAATGTATTATCTCCTTAACCCGGCGCACCCAATGGGCCGTGGACTCACCTTATCAGATGAATGTATTATCTCCTTAACCCGGCGCAGAGCCGTTGAATGGATTCTGTCTCGACTATAAGTGTACGCATCCTGCTGTGCCTAGGCTGTCTAAAGAAGTTCTCTGACCCTTCGTGTTTCGATTGCCGTTGGAGAGTCGCCTTCCATTGGCAGAGCCGCCAGATGAGCCGACGCAGCAATTAAATTCTCCAAAGGGTTAGAAAAGTGACCCGGTGGTACTGGCTGAACCGGCGCCCCCATCCCAGGTGTTATGATCCGGTTTGCCTCCGGCGGGTTGCTGGGACCGGCCCCGGGTGTGTGGAAAAGGTTCCTGGGATCATAAGCCAGAGGCAGACGTGACTGAGTTTTCTGGTGTCTTCTCCTCATGACCTCGTTTGACGCGTTCAGATCCATCGAGAGCCGGAAAGTCTCTCCTTGAAGCTGTTGAGCACGAGCATCCAAAGCCGGCCACTCCACAACCATCCTCACATCTTCTGCTGCTAAACTCTCCTTGGCCTATGCCACCTCTTCATGTAGTCGTGCCACCTCCGCGTCATGCCGATCCTTATCCGCCGGTTCAACCATAGCAGTCAACAGAGCCGTCATCTTATCCATGAGGTCCATTAGTACCTGAGCCGGGGGGCGCGCGGGCTCTCCTGACCCGGCTGCTGCCGACCTGGTGGTTATTGCTGCAGCAGCCGTAGAATTCTTCCCGGGTTGAGTGCCAGCCATGAAGACTCCAGCTCGATACGGCGGCTCAGAGGGGTCTGGAATACTGCTGCCATCGGAACAGCCCCCAAGCAAACCATCTTTTAGCTGATACAAAGAGTCTGTCTCGCCTGTGGATGACACATCGTCAGAACAGATAGCTGTCTCACCACCATCTATCGATCCTTCGGAAATTTCCCCTCCATGGATGCAACCCACGAAGGCCCGCCGCACGGCGGGTTGCGCCCAGGCGGGTCTCGCACGCTGAGCCATCTCGATGAGGTTGGTGCAGATGTCCGGCTCAGGGCCTGACTCGTCGATCCGGCCGATGAAGACATGGATTTCACCGAAGGGGACCCAGTACCCGTACTCAATCGAGCCGGCATCGGGCCCCCAGCCTTCGTCGTCGATGTAGAGCTTGCCGCGACGACTCTTGGTCATCTGGCCCATAGCATATCCCTTGAGCCCTTCGAAGTTGCCCTTCAAGAATTCAAATCCACCGTGCGCTGGCCCCATGGTGGGCGCCAACTGTCGTGGAATTTTCACGGCAGATGTCCTAGCAGAAGGACTTAGTCGTAGGCCATTGCAACTAGGAAGCTTAAAGGGGTTAATCGGGACAAAGGACACGAGAGGTTTATACTGGTTTGGCCCCTTACGGTGAAGGTAAGGCCTAGTCCAGTTGATGTTGTATTGCTAGGTTTCGATGTCCAAGGAGCGAATCCGCTAGCTTGGCTATCAATATCTTGATTCTTGTCCTAAGCCGCCGCCCGGTCATCCCCTTATATACACGGGTTGACGCCTGGCGGCCTACAGAGTCCTGGCCGGCTCATAAAACGTGTTCGGCTCGGTGACTTCCTTTATATGCATTTCTTTACAATTCTTTCTTTACATATGGCGGTTTATAATTACAGGCCTTAAGCCGCCTGTGGGCTTGGGACTACTACAAGCCCTATAACAAACCATCGCCTTGCATGTTTACTGGGCTTCTTTTTGTAACCCGCCATTGGGGTTGACCCGGCCCCTCCTGGGTGGGTCATACCAGGTAGCTATATCCCCAACAGGTATCTCTGGGCCCTCTCGGTAATGAATATCACTATAAGCCTTGCAAGCAATGTAGCTAATGAGTTAGTTATAGGATGTAGCATTATGGAACGAGTAAAGAGACTTGATGGTAACGATATTGAACTTGGTATTGAGATACTGACGATCGAATCTCGGGCAAGTAACATACCGCTGACAAAGGGGACAACATCCATCGTTATGCGGTTTGACCGATAAAGATCTTCGTAGAATATGTAGGAACCAATATGAGCATCCAGGTTCCGCTATTGGTTATTGACCAGAGATATGTTTCGGTCGTGTCTACATAGTTCTCGAACCCGTAGGGTCCGCACGCTTAACGTTCGGTGACGATCGGTATTATGAGTTTATGTGTTTTGATGTACCGAAGGTAGTTTAGAGTCCCAGATTTGATAACGGACATGACGAGGAGTCTCGAAATGGTGAAGACATAAAGATCGATATATTGGATGACTATATTCGGACACCGGAAGTGTTCCGGGTGATTTCGGAGAAAACCAGAGTGCCAGAGGGGTTACCGGAACCCCCCGGGGAAGTATTGGGCAGTGGGCCTTAGGGGAGAGAGAGGGTAGCAGCCCAGGAGGTGGCGCCCCCCAGGGGAGTCCGAATAGGACTAGGGGAGGTGGGCGCGACCCCTCTTTCCCTCTCCCTCTCCCTCTCTTTCCTCCCCCCTTCCTCCTTCCTAGTAGGACTACGAAAGGATGAATCCTACTCCTACTATGAGGAGGATTCCTCCTCTCCTTGGGCACCACTAAGGCCGGCCGGCCTCCCCCTTGCTCCTTTATATACGGGGGCAGGGGAACCCTAGGACACACAAGTTTATTGTTTCAAGTCGTGTGCGGTGCCCCCTCCACCATAATCCACCTTGGTCATATTGTAGCGGTGCTTAGGCGAGGCCCTGTTCCGGTAGCAACATCATCACCGTCATCACACCATCGTGCTGACGAAGCTCTCCCTCGAAATTCTACTGGATCGTGAGTTCGCGGGACGTTGATGTCTACTACACAACCTTCTTGTTGTAGACATTGTTGGGCCTCCAAGTGCAGAGGTTTGTAGGACAGTAGAAAATTTCCCTCAAGTGGATAACCTAAGGTTTATCAATCCGTGGGAGGCGTAGGATGAAGATGGTCTCTCTCAAACAACCCTGCAACCAAATAACAAAGAGTCTCTTGTGTCCCCAACACACCCAATACAATGGTAAATTGTATAGGTGCACTAGTTCGGCGAAGAGATGGTGATAAAAGTGCAATATGGATGGAAGATATAGGTTTTTGTAATCTGAAAATATAAAAACAGCAAGATAACTAATGATAAAAGTGAGATAAAACGGTATTGCAATGCGTTGAAACAAGGCCTAGGGTTCATACTTTCACTAGTGCAAGTTCTCTCAACAATAATAACATAATTGGATCATATAACTATCCCTCAACATGCAACAAAGAGTCACTCCAAAGTCACTAATAACGGAGAACAAACGAAGAGATTATTGTAGGGTACGAAGCCACCTCAAAGTTATCCTTTCTGATTGATCTATTCAAGAGTTCGTAGTAAAATAACACGAAGCTATTATTTCCTTTCAATCTATCATAGAGTTCGTACTAGAATAACACCTTAAGATACAAATCAACCAAAACCCTAATGTCAAATAGATACTCCAATGTCACCTCAAGTATCCGTGGGTATGATTATACGATCTCAAAATCATCTATTCAACCAACACAAAGAACTTCAAAGAGTTCCCTAAAGTTTCTAACGGAGAGTCAGGATGAAAACGTGTGCCAAACCCTATGCATAAGTTCACGAGGTCACGGAACTCGCAAGTTGATCACCAAAACATACATCAAGTGGATCACGTGATATCCCATTGTCACCACAGATAAGCACATGCAAGACTTACATCAAGTGTTCTCAAATCCTTAAAGACTCAATCCGATAAGATAACTTCAAAGGGAAAACACAATCCATTACAAGAGAATAGAGGGGGAGAAACATCATAAGATCCAACTATAATAGCAAAGCTCGGGGTACATCAAGATCGTGTCGAATCAAGAACACGAGAGAGAGAGAGATCAAACACATAGCTAGTGGTACATACCCTCAGCACCGAGGGAGAACTACTCCCTCCTCGTCATGGAGAGCGCCGGGATGATGATGATGGCCGCCGGAGAGGCATTCCTCCGTCCGGCAGGGTGTCAGAACGGGTCTAGATTTTTTTACGGTGGCTACAGAGGCTTGCGGCGGCGGAACTCCCGATCTAGGTTTCTTTCTGGAAGTTTCGGTATATATATAAGAGATGTTGGCGTCGGGAACAAGTCAGGGGGGTCTCCAAGGCGCGCCCCCCACCCTCGCGAGTGCCTCGGGACTCCTCTGGCCCATCTCCGATACTCCGTGGGCTTCTTCTGGTCCAAAAATAATCTTCGTGAAATTTCAGGTCAATTGGACTCCGTTTGGTTTTCCTGTTCTGTAAAACTCAAAAATAAGGAAAAAACTGGCACTGGGCTCTAGGTTAATAGGTTAGTCCCCTAAATCATATAAAATATCATATAAATGCATATAAAACATCCAAGGTTGATAATATAATAGCATGGGACAATCAAAAATTATAGATACGTTGGAGACGTATCAGACGTCACCGAGCCGAACGTGTGTAGATCGCGGAGGTGCCGTACCTTCGGTGCTGGGATCGGTCGGTCGTGAAGACGTACGACTACATCAACCGCGTTGTCATAACGCTTCCCCTTATGGTCTACGAGGGTACATAGACGATAGTCTCCCCTCTCGTTGCTATGCATCACCATGATCTTGCGTGTGTGTAGGAATTTTTATGAAATTACTACGTTCTGCAATAGTGGTATCAAAGCCAGGTTTATGCATAGATGTTATATGTATGAGTAGAACACAAAGGAGTTGTGGGTGTGGGTATATACATATTGCTTGCCGTCACTAGTTGATTCTTGATTCAGCGGTATTATTGGATGAAGCAGCCCAGACCGACATTACGTGTACGCTTACGCGAGACTGGTTCTACCGACGTGCTTAGCACATAGGTGGCTAGTGGGTGTATGTTTCTCCAGCTTTAGTTGAATCGGATTCAATGAAGAGGGTTCTTTCTGAAGATCAAAAAGCAATCACTATACTGCGTTGTGGTTTTTGATGCATAGGTAAGAACGGTTCTTGCTCAGCCTGTAGCAGCCATGTAAACTTGCAACAACAATGTAGAGGATGCCTAACTTTTTTTGCAGGGCATGTTGTGATGTGATATGGTCAAGACATGATGCTAAATTTTATTGTATGGGATGATCATGTTTTGTAACACAGTTATCGGCAACTGGCAGGAGCCACATGGTTGTCGCTTTATTGTATGAAATGCATGTTGGGGAACGTAGTAATTTCGAAAATTTTCCTACGCACACGCAAGATCATGGTGATGCATAGCAACGAGGGGGAGAGTCTGATCTACGTACTCTTGTAGATCGCAACGGAAGCGTTGACACAACGTAGAGGAAGTAGTCGTACGTCTTCTTCCCGATCCGACCGATCCAAGCACCGTTACTCCGGCACCTCCGAGTTCTTAGCACACGTTCAGCTCGATGACGTTCCTCGGGCTCCGATCCAGCAAAGCATCGAGGAAGAGTTCCGTCAGCACGACGGCGTGGTGACGATCTTGATGTACTACCGACGCAGGGCTTCGCCTAAGCACTGCAACGGTATGATCGAGGTGGAATTTGGTGGCAGGGGGCACCGCACACGGCTAAGGAACGATCTCAAGGATCAACTTGTGTGTCTTGGGGTGTCCCCTGCCCCCGTATATAAAGGTTGGAGGGAGGGGGGCTGGCCGGCCAAAGAGAGGTAGGCGCAGGAGGAGTCCTACTCCTACCGGGAGTAGGACTCCCCCCTCCAATCCTATTCCAACTAGGACTCCTTGGAAAAAAGGGAGGGGAAAAGAGAGAGAGGTGGCCGGCCACCTCTCCTAGTCCTAATAGGACTAGGGGAGGGGGGGAGGTGCGCAGCCCTCCTTGGCAGCCCCTTTCACCTTTCCACAATGGCCCATGTAGGCCCATTTGGCTCCCGGGGGGTTCCGGTAACCCTCCCGGTAATCTGGTAAAATCCCGATTTCACCCGGAACACTTCCGATGTCCAAACATAGGCTTCCAATATATCAATCTTTACGTCTCGACCATTTCGAGACTCCTCGTCATGTCCGTGATCACATCCGGGACTCTGAACAACCTTCGGTACATCAAAATGCATAAACTCATAATAACTGTCATCGTAACGTTAAGCGTGCGGACCCTACGGTTCGAGAACAATGTAGACATGACCGAGACACGTCTCCGGTCAATAACCAATAGCGGGACCTGGATGCCCATATTGGCTCCTACATATTCTACGAAGATCTTTATCGGTCAGACCGCATAACAACATACGTTGTTCCCTTTGTCATCGGTATGTTACTTGCCCGAGATTCGATCGTCGGTATCCAATACCTAGTTCAATCTCGTTACTGGCAAGTCTCTTTACTCGTTCCGTAATACATCATCTCATAACTAACATCTTAGTTATTATGCTTGCAAGGCTTATGTGATGTGTATTACCGAGAGGGCCCAGAGATACCTCTCCGACAATCGGAGTGACAAACCCTAATCTCGAAATACGCCAACCCAACATCTAGCATTGGAGACACCTGTAGTACTCCTTTATAATCACCCAGTTATGTTGTGACGTTTGGTAGTACCCAAAGTGTTCCTCCGGTAAACGGGAGTTGCATAATCTCATAGTTATAGGAACATGTATAAGTCATGAAGATAGCAATAGCAACATACTAAACGATCGGGTGCTAAGCTAATAGAATGGGTCATGTCAATCAGATCATTCAACTAATGATGTGACCTCGTTAATCAAATAACAACTCTTTGTTCATGGTTAGGAAACATAACCATCTTTGATTAACGAGCTCGTCTAGTAGAGGCATACTAGTGACACTCTGTTTGTCTATGTATTCACACATGTATTATGTTTCCGGTTAATACAATTCTAGCATGAATAATAAACATTTATCATGATATAAGGAAATAAATAATAACTTTATTATTGCCTCTAGGGCATATTTCCTTCAGTCTCCCACTTGCACTAGAGTCAATAATCTAGTTTCACATCGCCATGTGATTTAGCAGCAATAGTTCACATCACCATGTGATTAACACCCATAGTTCACATCGTTATGTGACCAACACTCAAAGGGTTTACTAGAGTCAGTAATCTAGTTCACATCTCTATGTGATTAATACCCAAAGAGTACTAAGGTGTGATCATGTTTTGCTTGTGAGATAATTTTAGTCAACGGGTCTGTCACATTCAGATCCGTAAGTATTTTGCAAAATTCTTTGTCTATAATGCTCTGCACGGAGCTACTCTAGCTAATTGCTCCCACTTTCAATATGTATCTAGACCGAGACTTAGAGTCATCTAGATTAGTGTCAAAACTTGCATCGGCGTAACCCTTTACGACGAACCTTTTTATCACGTCCATAATCGAGAAACATATCCTTATTTCACTAAGGATAATTCTGACCGCTGTCCAGTGATCTACTCCTAGATCACTATTGTACTCCCTTGCCAAATCAGTGCAGGGTATACAATAGATCTGGTATACAGCATGACATACTTTATAGAACCGATGGCCAAGGCATAGGGAATGACTTTCATTCTCTTTCTATCTTCTGCCGTGGTCGGGCTTTGAGTCTTACTCAACTTCACACCTTATAATACAGGCAAGAACTCTTTCTTTGACTGCTCCATTTTGAACTACTTCAAAATCTTTGTCAAGGTATGTACTCATTGAAAGAACTTATCAAGCGTCTTGATCTACCTCTATAGATCTTGAAGCTCAATATGTAAGCAGCTTCACCGAAGTCTTTCTTTGAAAAACTCCTTTCAAACACTCCTTTATGCTTTACAGAATAATTCTACATTATTTCCGATCAACAATATGTCATTAACATATACTTATCAGAAATGTTGTAGTGCTCCCACTCACTTTCTTGTAAATACAGGCTTCATCGCAAGTCTGTATAAAACTATATGCTTTGATCAACTTATCAAAGCGTATATTCCAACTCCGAGATGCTTGCACCAGTCCACAGATGGATCGCTGGTGCTTGCACATTTTGTTAGCACCTTTTTGATTGACAAAACCTTCTAGTTGCATCACATACAACTCTTCTTTAATAAATCCATTAAGGAATGCAGTTTTATTTATCCATTTGCCAGATTTCATAAAATGCGGCAATTGCTAACATGATTCGGACAGACTTAAGCATAGATACGAGTGAGAAAAACTCATCGTGGTCAACACCTTGAACTTGTCGAAAACTTTTGCGACAATTCTAGCTTTGTAGATAGTAACACTACTATCAGCGCCCGTCTTCCTCTTGAAGATCCATTTATTTTCTATGGCTTGCCGATCATCGGGCAAATCCATCAAAGTCCATACTTTGTTCTCATACATGGATCATATCTCAGATTTCATGGCCTCAAACCATTTCGCGGAATCTGGGCTCATCATCGCTTCCTCATAGTTCGTAGGTTCATCATCATCTAGTAGCATGACTTCCAGAGAAGGATTACCGTACCACTCTGGCGTGGATCTTACTCTGGTTTACCTACAAGGTTCGGTAGTAACTTGATCTGAAGTTACATGATCATCATCATTAGCTTCCTCACTAATTGGTGTAGGT
Source organism: Triticum monococcum (assembly GCA_034509565.1). NCBI lineage: Eukaryota > Viridiplantae > Streptophyta > Magnoliopsida > Poales > Poaceae > Triticum > Triticum monococcum. Next base: position 604,446,375 of record CM067845.1, read on the forward strand.
GTCACAGAAACAGTTTTCTGTGATGTACTACTTTCCAATAAGGGAGCAGGTACAGTTACCTCGTCAAGTTCTACTTTCCTCCCACTCACTTCTTTCGAGAGAAACTCCTTCTCCAGAAAGTTTCCGAATTTTAGCAACAAAAGTCTTGCCTTCGGATCTATGATAGAAGGTGTATCCAATAGTTTCCTTTGGATATCCTATGAAGACGCACTTCTCCGATTTGAGTTTGAGCTTATCAGGATGAAACTTTTTCATATAAGCATCGCAACCCCAAATTTTAAGAAACGACAGCTTAGGTTTCTTGCCAAACCATAGTTCACACGGTGTCGTCTCAACGGATTTAGATGGTGCCCTATTTAACGTGAATGCAGCTGTCTCTAATGCATAACCCCAAAATGATAGTGGTAGATTGGTAAGATACATCATAGATTGCACTATATCCAATAAAGTACGGTTATGACATTAGGACACACCATTATGCTGTGGTGTTCCATGTGGCATGATTTTTTGAAACTATTCCACATTGTTTTAATTAAAGACCAAACTCGTAACTCAAATATTTTACCTCTACGATCATGTCGTAGAAACTTTTATTTTCTTGTCACGATGATTTTCCACTTCACTCTGAAATTCTTTGAACTTTTCAAATGTTTTAGACTTATGTTTCATCAAGTAGATATACTCATATCTGCTCAAATCATCTGTGAAGATTAGAAAATAACGATACCTGTCGCGAGCCTCAATATTCATCGGACCACATACATCAGTATGTATGATTTCCAACAAATCTGTTGCTCGCTCCATTGTTCCGAAGAACGGAGTTTTAGTCATCTTGCCCAAAAGGCATGGTTCGCAAGCATCAAGTGATTCATAATCAAGTGATTTCGAAAGCCCATCAGCATGGAGTTTCTTCATGCTCTTTATACCAATATGACCTAAATGGTAGTGCCACAAATAAGTTGCACTATCATTATTAACTTTGAATCTTTTTGGTTTCAATATTATAAATATGTGTATCACTATGATCGAGATCCAACGAACTTGTTTCATTGTGTGTATGACCATCGAAGGTTTTATTCATGTAAACAGAACAACAATTATTCTCTGACTTTAATGAATAACCGTATTGCAATAAACATGATCAAATCATATTCACGCTCAACGCAAAAACCAAATAACACTTATTTAAGTTCAACACTAATCCCGAAAGTATAGGGGAGTGTGCGATGATGATCATATCAATCTTGGAACTACTTCCAACACACATCGTCACTTCACCCTTAACTAGTCTCTGTTTATTCTGCAACTCCCGTTTCGAGTTACTAATCTTAGCAACTGAACTAGCATCAAATACTGAGGGGTTGCTATAAACACTAGTATAGTACACATCAATAACATGTATATCAAATATACTTATGTTCACTTTGCCATCCTACTTATCCGCCAATCACTTGGGGTAGTTCCGCTTCCAGTGACCAGTCCCTTTGCAGTAGAATCACTTAGTCTCAGGCTTAGGATCAGACTTGGGCTTCTTCACTTGAGCAGCAACTTGCTTGCCGTTCTTCTTGAAGTTCCCCTTCTTCCCTTTGCCCTTTTCTTGAAACTAGTGGTCTTGTCAACCATCAACACTTGATGTTTTTCTTGATTTCTACCTTCGTTGATTTCAGCATCACGAAGAGCTTGGGAGTTGTTTCCGTTATCCCTTGCATATTATAGTTCATCACGAAGTTCTACTAACTTAGTGATGATGACTAGAGAATTCTGTCAATCACTATCTTATCTGGAAGATTAACTCCCACTTGATTCAAGCGATTGTAGTACCCAGACAATCTGAGCACATGCTCACTAGTTGAGCGATTCTCCTCCATCTTTTAGCTATAGAACTTGCTGGAGACTTCATGTCTCTCAACTCGGGTATTTGCTTGAAATATTAACTTCAACTCCTGGAACATCTCATATGGTCCATGACGTTCAAAACGTCTTTGAAGTCCCGATTCTAAGCCGTTAAGCATGGTGCACTAAACTATCAAGTAGTCATCATATTGAGCTAGCCAAACATTCATAACGTCTGCATCTGCTCCTGCAATAGGTCTGTCACCTAGCGGTGCATCAAGGACATAATTCTTCTGTGCAGCAATGAGGATAAACCTCAGATCACGGATCCAATCCGCATCATTGCTACTAACATCTTTCAACACAATTTTCTCTAGGAACATATCAAAATAAACACAGGGAAACAACAACGCGAGCTATTGATCTACAACATGATTTGCAAAATACTACCAGGACTAAGTTCATGATAAATTTAAGTTCAGTTTAATCATATTACTTAAGAACTCCCACTTAGATAGACATCCCTCTAATCCTCTAAGTGATCACGTGATCCAAATCAACTAAACCATAACCGATCATCACGTGAGATGGAGTAGTTTTCAATGGTGAACATCGTTATGTTGATCATATCTACTATATAATTCACGCTTGACCTTTCGGTCTCCGTGTTCCGAGGCCATATCTGTATATGCTTGGCTCGTCAAGTATAACCCGAGTATTCCGCGTGTGCAACTGTTTTGCACCCGTTGTATTTGAACGTAGAGCCTATCACACCCGATCATCACGTGGTGTCTCAGCACGAAGAACTTTTGCAACGGTGCATACTCAGGGAGAACACTTCTTGATAATTTAGTGAGAGATCATCTTATAATGCTACCGTCAATCAAAGCAAGATAAGATGCATAAAAGGATAAACATCACATGCAATCAATATAAGTGATATGATATGGCCATCATCATCTTGTGCTTTGTGATTTCCATCTCCGAAGCACCGTCATGATCACCATCGTCACCGGCGCGACACCTTGATCTCCATCGTAGCATCGTTGTCATCTCGTAAAATCTTATGCTTCCACGACTATCACTACCGCTTAGTAATAAAGTAAAGCATTACATCGCGATTGCATTGCATACAATAAAGCGACAACCATATGGCTCCTGCCAGTTGCCGATAACTCGGTTACAAAACATGATCATCTCATACAATAAAATCAGCATCATGCCTTGACCATATCACATCACAACATGCCCTGCAAAAACAAGTTAGACGTCCTCTACTTTGTTGTTGCAAGTTTTACGTGGCTGCTACGGGCTTTAAGTAAGAACTCATCTCACCTACGCATCAAAACCACAACGATAGTTCGTCAAATAGACTCCATTTTAACCTTCTCAAGGACCGGGCGTAGTCACACATGGTTCAACTAAAGTTGGAGAGACAGTCTTCCGCAAGCCATCTATGTGCAAAGCACGTCGAGGGAACCGGTCTCGCGTAAGAGTACGCGTAAGGTTGGTCCGGATCGTCTCGTCCAACAATACCGCCGAACCAAAGTATGACATGCTGGTAGGCAGTATGACTTGTATCGCCCACAACTCACTTGTGTTCTACTCGTGCAAATAACATCAAACCATAAAAACCTAGGCTCGGATGCCACTGTTGGGGAACGTAGTAATTTCGAAAATTTTCCTACGCACACGCAAGATCATGGTGATGCATAGCAACGAGGGGGAGAGTCTGATCTACGTACTCTTGTAGATCGCAACGGAAGCGTTGACACAACGTAGAGGAAGTAGTCGTACGTCTTCTTCCCGATCCGACCGATCCAAGCACCGTTACTCCGGCACCTCCGAGTTCTTAGCACACATTCAGCTCGATGACGTTCCTCGGGCTCCGATCCAGCAAAGCGTCGAGGAAGAGTTCCGTCAGCACGACGGCGTGGTGACAATCTTGATGTACTACCGACGCAGGGCTTCGCCTAAGCACTGCAACGGTATGATCGAGGTGGAATTTGGTGGCAGGGGGCACCGCACACGGCTAAGGAACGATCTCAAGGATCAACTTGTGTGTCTTGGGGTGTCCCCTGCCCCCGTATGTAAAGGTTGGAGGGAGGGGGGCTGGCCGGCCAAAGAGAGGTAGGCGCAGGAGGAGTCCTACTCCTACCGGGAGTAGGACTCCCCCCTCCAATCCTATTCCAACTAGGACTCCTTGGAAAAAAGGGAGGGGAAAAGAGAGAGAGGTGGCCGGCCACCTCTCCTAGTCCTAATAGGACTAGGGGAGGGGGGGAGGTGCGCAGCCCTCCTTGGCAGCCCCTTTCACCTTTCCACAATGGCCCATGTAGGCCCATTTGGCTCCCAGGGGGTTCCGGTAACCCTCCCGGTAATCCGGTAAAATCCCGATTTCACCCGGAACACTTCCGATGTCCAAACATAGGCTTCCAATATATCAATCTTTACGTCTCGACCATTTCGAGACTCCTCGTCATGTCCGTGATCACATCCGGGACTCCGAACAACCTTCGGTACATCAAAATGCATAAACTCATAATAACTGTCATCGTAACGTTAAGCGTGCGGACCCTACGGTTCGAGAACAATGTAGACATGACCAAGACACGTCTCCGGTCAATAACCAATAGCGGGACCTGGATGCCCATATTGGCTCCTACATATTCTACGAAGATCTTTATCGGTCAGACCGCATAACAACATACGTTGTTCCCTTTGTCATCGGTATGTTACTTGCCCGAGATTCGATCGTCGGTATCCAATACCTAGTTCAATCTTGTTACTGGCAAGTCTCTTTACTCGTTCCGTAATACATCATCTCATAACTAACATCTTAGTTATTATGCTTGCAAGGCTTATGTGATGTGTATTACCGAGAGGGCCCAGACATACCTCTCCGACAATCGGAGTGACAAACCCTAATCTCGAAATACGCCAACCCAACATCTACCATTGGAGACACCTGTAGTACTCCTTTATAATCACCCAGTTACGTTGTGACGTTTGGTCGTACCCAAAGTGTTCCTCCGGTAAACGGGAGTTGCATAATCTCATAGTTATAGGAACATGTATAAGTCATGAAGAAAGCAATAGCAACATACTAAACGATCTGGTGCTAAGCTAATAGAATGGGTCATGTCAATCAGATCATTCAACTAATGATGTGACCTCATTAATCAAATAACAACTCTTTGTTCATGGTTAGGAAACATAACCATCTTTGATTAACGAGCTAGTCTAGTAGAGGCATACTAGTGACACTCTGTTTGTCTATGTATTCACACATGTATTATGTTTCTGGTTAATACAATTCTAGCATGAATAATAAACATTTATCATGATATAAGGAAATAAATAATAACTTTATTATTGCCTCTAGGGCATATTTCCTTCAATGCAATCGCCATGTAATTGTTTTACTTTATCACTAAGCGGTAGCGATACTCGTAGAGGCAATAGTTGGCGAGACAACAATGATGCTTCGATGGAGATCAAGGTGTCAAGCTGGTGACGATGGTGATCATGACGGTGCTTTGGAGATGGAGATCAAAGGCACAAGATGGTGATGGCCATATCATATCACTTATATTGATTGCATGTGATGTTTATCCTTTATGCATCTTATTTTGCTTAGTTCAACGGTAGCATTATAAGATGATCTCTCACTAAATTTCAAGGTATAAGTGTTCTCCCTGAGTATGCACCGTTGCTACAGTTTGTCGTGCCGAGACACCACGTGATGATCGGGTGTGATAAGCTCTACGTTCACATACAATGGCTGCAAGCCAGTTTTGCACACGCGGAATACTCGGGGTTAAACTTGACGAGCCTAGCATATGCAGATATGGCCTCGGGACACTGGAGACCAAAAGGTCGAGTGTGAATCATATAGTAGATATGATCAACATAGTGATGTTCACCATTGAAAACTACTCCATCTCACGTGATGATCGGACATGGTTTAGTTAATATGGATCACGCGATCACTTAGATGATTAGAGAGATGTCTATCTAAGTGGGTGTTCTTAAGTAATTTGATTAATTGAACTTTAATTTATCATGAACTTAGTCCTGATAGTATTTGCATATCTATGTTGTAGATCAATAGCTTGCGATGTAGCTCCCCGTTTATTTTCTGATATGTTCCTAGAGAAAAATAAGTTGAAAGATGTTAGTAGTAATGATGCGGACTAGCTCCATGATCTGAGGATTATCCTCAATGCTGCACAGAAGTATTATGTCCTTGATGCACCACTAGGTGCAGAACTGTTGCAGGAGCAGATGCAGACGTTATGAACGTTTGACAAGCTCGGTATGATGAATACTTGATAGTTTAGTGCACCATGCTTTACGGCTTAGAACCGGGACTTCAAAAATGTTTTGAACGACATGGAGCGTATGATATGTTCCAAGAGTTGAAATTGGTATTTCATGCTCATGCCCGTGTCGAGAGGTATGAGACTTCTGACAGTACTTTGCCTACAAGATGGAGGAGAATAGCTCAAACCATGAGCCTGTGCTCAGATTGTCTGGGTACTACAATTGGTTGAATCAAGTGGGAGCTAATCTTCCATATAAAATAGTGATTGGCAGAGTTCTCTAGTAACTATCACCAATGTCGGATCACGGGTTTCGGCATACCCTTGAGGTTAGAACTCTGGGGTGCGCGCAAAGTTCTTTCCCTCCTACCGATCTACGTCCTAGGTCACTACAGTCTCACGGACGAACTCGACGCACACGCAACACAAAGACACAAGGTTTATACTGGTTCCGGCCACCGTTGTGGTGTAATACCCTACTCCAGTGTGGTGGTGGTGGATTGCCTCTTGGGCTAATAAAGAACAGTACAAGGGGAAGAACAGCCTCCTGCGGGTGAGGTGTTCTTGTACTTGATGTGCTAAGGCCTCGGTGAGATGCCTCTCTCTCCCTCCTTTTTCTACGGCGGTGGCTAGTTCTAATTATATAGGCCCTAGTCCTCTCCCCAAATATTGAGCGGGAAGGGAGCCAATAATGGCGGCCCATTTTTAAAGGGGACAAGTAGTACAAGCTATCCTGACAAAAGGTGATCTTCGCCTGCCAAAGGTTCTGGTGTTGACGCCGTCTTGGGCTCCATGGTGACCTCCGTCATGTCGTCCTTCTGGCCTTGGTCTCGTTGCACCGATATTGGAAACCTTTGCCTGATGCCTCGGTACTCCGCGCCTGCGATTGCCTCCTTAACACCAAAGAGGAAACTAGGACGCTGCGCGCGTTGGCGCCCGCCTGGTATCAATCGTCATGGCTCACGCCACGAGAGCCTCTCGAGGTTCGCCCCACCTTGATATCTCCGCTCCTCACGAGGCAGCCTGGTGAGGCCGCTCCTCAGGAGGTCTTGCGTCGTCCGCCTCACGAGGCTTGGCCCCTCGTGAGGGTATTGAATGCTTTGTTGATGATGATGGGTTCTACAGACCCACCAGCACAGCCACGCTATGGGCCATAGGGAGGCAAGACTGGGGACCGGCCCCGTTCCTAAAACGCCCACAGTAGCCCCCGGGCCCAAGGCGCACTCGGGCTTGGCTTCGAGGCGAAGCCAAAGGATCAAGCACGGAGTGTCGTGGGCCCCAAAAGCCTATGGCCTCGGGTGACGTGTGGCGGTTAATTGGACGTGGGTGTCTCCGCTTCCCCACACCGCCTCGGCAACTGCTTGACTTGACAAGTCCCTGCGACATGCAAGGAAAACCATCATTACCTGTGATCGTGGGAGGCGCCGGTTGGCCTTCTTCGCTATAAATGGGGAGGGGGGCGGAGCCCCCGTCGCCCATCTCTTCTTGGTTCATTTGCTTCTTCCTCCTTGCTCCACAGTTACAGCAATGGCGCCGCCGAAGAGGTTCTCCGCCGCGGAGAAGGGCATGGCCCCTCGGGAGGGACCCGGCTCCCTGGCGCCCAAGCGAGGACGTGGCCGTCCCCGCAAGGATGCCGCGACCCCTGATGTGGCCCCCAGCTCTCGGGGTGGCGCCGCAGTGCATGGCAGGAGTCGCTCTGGTCGCGGCAGTTCCGTCAATGAGAGGACACGCGCCGTGGTTGCGCGACCTCCCGGACCGTGGTTCCATGCGTCAGAGGTGCTGCCGGAGTTCGTTTTCTGGTCGGAGGATCCGGCCGGTAGCAGGCTCCAGCTCTCCCATTTCCTTGCCGACGAGCTGACGGCCTCCGGGCAGTTGGTTGCTGCAGCCGAGGTTCTTGGGTCGCGGTCGAAGTCTCCGTCGCGGGCAACATTGCTCTGGCCCGCGGTTGGCAGACGTTTGCCCGTGCGTGCGGCCTGGGCAGGCGGTGCACCCTCCACTTCAAGTTCGACGGCGACGTGACTCTCTTCTTGAGGGTGTTTGGGGAAGACGGCCGCCGTGCCAGATGCTGCCCCGAGGTGAACGGCAGCGAGGAGGTGCTTGGCCTTGGCGATGGCCGGGACGAGGAGGAGGACGAACCCGCCGGCCACGCCTCGTCTGGCTATGGTGGCTCCTCCCTTGGCGACAGTTCCAGCAGTGGCGGCCTTGACCAGCCGTCGCGCCCGCTTCGAAGGTGGCAGCGCGTTGTCTCATCGCCATGCTCCGGTGAAGTGCGAGGAGGGGTCCGACTAGACCCGACACGTCGCAAAGGCCCTTCCCCCGTCGGCTGCTGCAGGGGCGAGCGCTGCTTTTTTCATGTTCCCCTCTTCCTTCCTGTATCGGAATGAAGTCAGCATGGGCTCGAAGGGGCGTGTATCGAACCATAACTTATTATGCATTCTGCTACGCTTGTTGTTTCAGTGCTGGGCGGCTATTTTGCGCAAAGATAACTTAGCCTGGTGCATTCGGGGCGCCCTCCTCCTCATGAGGTGTTTACTTCCTTGTGTCCATCTTGACCTTGTGGTCTGCGTCTGCTCAGGAACTGCGAAAGAATTCGTTAGGGAGTTTTGCCGAAAGAAAAACGCTGGCGAGGGCACCTGCCTAGCCCCCCTCGTGAGGTATGCGAGAGAGAGAGAACACGAGCGTACCAGAGCCGGAAAATGCGGTAAGAAGTGAGGGAATCGAATCAGCAAGGAACACCAAAGGCAAACATCGATTAAGGAAAAACGAGCCAACTACGGAAAGCAAATGAAAAGCCGCGTCCGGCACCTAATCTAGTCTTCAAGTCTTCTCACCAGCGCGGAGCTAAGTGCTGCCACTAGGCGTGGGAGGGAGCCTAGGGCCTGAGGCCGGCGCTCCTGATACTCCGGGGCATGTACAACGCCACTCATTATTACGTGATAGTGTCACGGGCGGCGATTCTTCATAGGCACCGGGCCTTCTTCACAGGCTCTGGGCCTTTCTTCACAGGCTCTAGGCCTTGCTTCATGGGTAGAACCTCCGAAGGTGCTGGATGTTCTAGGCGTTATGGATAGGTATCCCGTCCTCCATCTCCAGGCGCACGGCGCCAGGCCTGGAGACATGGACGACCCTGAATGGGCCCTCCCACACGGGTGAAAGCTTGTGCAGCCCTTCCCTGGAGAGGAACCGCCTCAGGACGAGGTCTCCCACCTTGAGCGTCCTGGAGCGGATGTTGCGGCAGTGGTATCAAGGCAGCGCCTACTGTTACCTTGCCGCCCTCGGTGCAGCTTCGCGACGATGTTCCTCCCCCAGCACGAGGTCCATCCCCCGTGTGGTGTCCTACTGTGTTTCATCGAATGCCAGGACCCGTGTGGAGCGATGCCTAACCTTGTGAGGGAGGATAGCTTCAGCTCCGTAGACATGGAAGAATGGGGTCTCGCTCGTTGGTTTGGTGGCAGTGGTGCGGAATAGACCATAACACGGACTGGAGCTCGTCGTGCCAGCCCCTGCCATAGGCCTCGAGCTTCTTCTCAAAGGTCCTGGTCTTGAGGCCTCTCAGGACCTCCGCGTTGGCGCGTTTGGCCTGACCAGTGCTTCTGGGATGCACCACTGTAGTGTAGTAGACCTGCCTTCCAAGGTTAGCACAGTAGGTTTTGAAAAGGTTACTAGTGAACTACGAGCTGTTATCTATGGTGATGCGGTTGGGGACCCCGAAGCGGCTCACGAGGCCCTTGATGAACTTGACAGCGGAGCCAGCTGGGATGGTACGGGCAACATCCACTTCCGCCCACTTGGTGAACTTGTCAATGGTGACGTAGAGGTAACAGTAGCCCTCAGGCACGCGAGGGAATGGTCCCAAGATGTCCAACCCCCAGACCGCAAACGACCACATGAGCGGAATGGTCTGGAGGCCCCGAGCCGACCGATGAATTTGCTTGGCGTGGAACTGGAAGGCTTCGCAAGACTTCACCAGCTCAGCTGCATCGTTGAGCGCAGTGGGCCAGTAGAACCCACTGCGGAATAATTTGCCGATGAGGGTCTGTGATGATGAGTGGTGCCCGCAGTCCCCATTGTGTATGTCAGTTAGCATCTCCTTCCCCTGGTCCTTAGAAATGCAGCGCAGGGGAACATCGTTTAGCTGCTTCCTGTACAACTCACCATCCTGGATGCAGTACGACGTGGCTTGCCGAACCACACACTCTGCATCTTCCTCCTTCTCTGGCAGCGCCCCATGCATCAGATATTCCTTGAATTCCTTGGTCCAGCATCCCTCCTGAGGTACGAGCACCAAGAGCAAGCGAGCTCCTGAGGTCAGGCCGTAGGTTGGGGCTCCTGTGGCAGGAGGCTGTGGGAGCTCCTCCCGAGGCTGAGCAGTGCTTGAAGGTGGTGGTGTCGCCGATGGCTTGAAGAGCCCTCAAAGACAGCAGGCTCTTGTGGCTGCTGCTTGGATGCTCTCTCGGTGATGTCGTCGGCTTCCTTGTTGGTGCTCCGAGGCACGTGCTGCAGCTCCAGGCCCAAGAACTACTTCTCCATCTTGCGCACCTCCATGAGGTATTCCTCCATATGCTCGTCCTTTGGCTCATATACTTTGTTGGAGAAGTTAACGAGGAGCTGTGAGTCGCCTCTAACGGTAAGGCGCTTCACCCCCAGAGTTGCCGCGGCCTTCAGGCTAGCTATGAGGCCTTCGTATTCTGCGATGTTGTTGCAGACCTTCTCGCCCTGCTGAAACTAGAGCTGCACGGCGTAGTAGAGCTTGTCCTGAGTGGGTGAGATGAGTACTGCTCCAGCTCCCGTGCCTTGGTGCGCGAAGGCGCCATCGAAGTACATGACCCAACCATCTGGTGCCTCACTTCCTGGCGAGGTGGACCGGTCTTCGCCTACTTCAAGTGTCGGGACGTCCATCCATTCCACCACAAAATTAGCGAGCATGGCTGTAACACCCCGGATATGATTTACCTGATATGTACTCCAACTCTTGCCGTTTCCAGTGTTAAGTTATTTTATTTCTCGGGTTCGGATTTTTGTCTCTGTGTGTTGTTGTCATTGTCATGCATCTCATATCATGTCATCATGTGCATTGCATTTACATACGTGTTCATCTCATGCATCCAAGCATTTTCCCCATTGTCCGTTTTGCATTCCGGCGCTCCGTTCTCCTCCGGTGGTCATTTCTTCCTTTCTTTCGTGTGTGGGGGTTAAACATTTCCGGATTGGACCGAGACTTGCCAAGCGGCCTTGGTTTACTACTGGTAGACCGCCTGTCAAGTTTCATACCATTTGGACTTCGTTTGATGCTCCAATGGTTAACCAAGCGACCGAAACGGCATCGTGTGTGTTGCAGCCCAACATCCCACCATTTTGGCCCAAAACCCACCAAAGCCTCTCCATCCTCTAGAGCGTTCGATCACGACCGCGTGGCCGAAAACCGCACCTCATTTGGACACTCCTAGCTCCCTCTATGCCTATAAATACACCCCCCTTCCGATATTCTCGGTTCCCCTCTCCTGAAACCCTAGATCCACTCCATCCGCCTCCACCGAACGAAATTCCCCAGGCCGGACATGTCCAACCCTCCCCGCGCCGCCGCCATGTGTCGGCTCCTGAATCGCCAAGCCGCCGCGCCAACATCGACGCGCCGCCACCCGCGCGCGCGGCCCACCCGTCCCGCTCGGGGCCCCCGCGGCTCGAGTTCTCCCGCCACGGCGCCCGAGAGCCCCGCGCCCATCTTCCCCGGCGCCGTTCACCGGCCGAGCTCGGGCGAGCTCCGCCGCGCCGTCCCATCTCACCGGTCGATGCTGCCCCTCGCCGTCGCGGCAATCGTCGGCGCCGCCCGCGGCCACCCCGGCCTGCACCTCCTCCGGTTGGCCCTTCCAACTCCGGCGAGGTCGTCAATTCCGGCCGGAGATCCTCGGAATCCGTGTGCTACAGTACCCAGATCCAGATCTAGATCTGAGACAGTTGACTTTCCTCCCGAAACCTAATTATTTTGCTATGTTCATTGTGCCATAACTTTGCATCCGTAACTCCGTTTTGCACGTGTAGCATATCAAAATGTTCGTCTCAGAGAGCACATTATTTCATCTCATTGCATTATTTTCATTTGAGATCATCTTGATGCCCGAAATTCTGTTGGAAGAGTGCTATTTGAGTTAATTGTCAGATCTGCTGCTCCAAATAGCTATTTGTCATTTTTGCCATGATTAATGTGTGCATGATATGCCCCTGAGCTCTACATGTTTTTTGTTATATGCCATGCCATCTTTCCAGAGGTGCCATCCATGTATTTTTTTTGTGATGTGTGTGGTGACTAGCACAAGCTTGCAAAGTGGTGCATTCGTTAATGCTGATTTCAGGGACTTAGCAATTCCACTAAGTCCTTGATCTGTTTTTATTAATATGCCATATGTTCATGTTGTTTCCTAGTGATCCGTGCCTCTTTTGAGGATGATCATTATGGATGTTTTGTTAATCTTGTAGTGCTCTATCCATCCATGTCTTTGTTTGCAATTATGGAGCACCCTAGCTTGAGTCAATCGAGCTCTACTTTTGCTATTTCGTGAATCTGGGCAGATTGTCTACTTGTTAGCGATTTTGCCGAGGATGTTGTAGTTGGTCCGTGCATGCTATGTTGTTGTTATTGCCATGTCTATCTTGTATAATGTGTATTCTTGATGGGTGTATGCTTATATTGTCATGACATGCTCTGTAGTGAGTGCATCGAGCCCGTAAACATGCCTACTTGATATCTGATTTGCATGTTCCAGTTTTTCACTAAGTCTGAGATCTGTTTATGTTTTTGCCATGTTCACATGCTTGCAATTGTATTTTCTGATCCCTTTTGGCTCAAGGTCACTAAGGTACTTTTGTTAAGCTCTTTGAGTAGCTCCATGCCATGCCTTGTTTTTCCATGTTAAGTTCCTGTAGCATATAGTTTTCATGCTCCAAAGTGTGCTACCTGATCTGAAATTCCAGACAAGTGTTAATTTCACAAAGTCTGAAACCTGTTTACCAATTGCACTTTTGCCATGCTTGTTTGAACCTGTTAATGGATGAATTGGACGTAGCTCAGTGTTCATCTTTTGTTAAGCATCATGAATGGATCCCTATCATGTATTTTGTTGTCATGTTTGAGTGATGTAGCATGTTTGTCTTATTGCATTTAGATGGCTACTTGCTGTTTATCGCAGACCGGTGCCATATTTGAATTGCTTGCCATTTCCAAACCGTGCATCCGATTCCGGCGATCTTTATATCAATTTCAACCGATATCACCTCACCTTTCCAGTGGCACACTTGGTTTTCCAAGTTGAGGCCAGGTTCTTTCATCCTTGGTCAAATCTTGCATTTGCATCACATATCGCATCCCGCATTGCGTACCATGTTGCATCATGTTGTTTGAGCTTTGCACGTGGTTGATTGTGTTCTTGTTGCTTGTTTGTCTTGTTTGGGTAGAGCAGGGAGACGAGTTCGCTAATGAGGAGCCCGTTGAGTTTGCTTTCGAGGATCCAGTCAACTCTGACAACTTTGCAGGCAAGATGATCATACCCTTGAAATCACTTCTATCTTTGGTTTGCTAGATGCTCGCTCTTTTGCTATGCCTATGCTACGATGCCTACCACTTTCTTATCATGCCTCCCAAATTGCCATGTCAAACCTCTAACCCACCATGTCCTAGCAAACCGTTGATTGGCTATGTTACCGCTTTGCTCAGCCCCTCTTATAGCGTTGCTAGTTGCAGGTGAAGATTGGAGGCCGTTCCTTGTTGGAACATTATTTTCTTGTTGGGATATCATTATATTGCCTTGTTATCTTAATGCATCTATATACTTGGTAAAGGGTGGAAGGCTCGGCCTTTTGCCTAGTGTTTTGTTCCACTCTTGCCGCCCTAGCTTCCGTCATATCGGTGTTATGTTCCCGGATTTTGCGTTCCTTACGCGGTTGGGTAATAATGGGAACCCCTTGATAGTTCGCCTTGAATAAAACTCTTCCGGCAATGCCCAACCTTGGTTTTACCATTTTCCAACTAGCCTCTTTTTCCTTTGGGTTTCCGGAGCCCAAGGGTCATCTTATTTAACCTCCCGGGGCCAGTGCTCCTCTGAGTGTTGGTCCGAACCGGGCAGCCTGCGGGGCCACCTCGGGGAAACTTGAGGTTTGGTTTTACTCGTAGCTTGACCTATCTGAGTGTGCCCTGAGAACGAGATATGTGCAGCTCCTATCGGGATTTGTCGGCACATTCGGGTGGCGTTGCTGGATTTTTTTAACTTGTCGAAGTGTCTTGTAGAACCAGGATGCCGAGTCTGATCGGAATATCTCAGGAGAAGGTTTATCCTTCGTTGACCGTGAGAGCTTGTCATGGGCTAAGTTGGGACTCCCCTGTAGGGATTTGAACTATCGAAAGCCGTGCCTGCGGTTATGGGCAGATGGGAATTTGTTAATGTCCGGTTGTAGATAACTTGAACCTTAACTTAATTAAAATGAATCAACTGTGTGACTTACCGTGATGGTCTCTTCTCGGCGGAGTCCGCAAAGTGAACACGGTGTTGGAGTAATGCTTGCCGCAGGATGTTCTCTAGTTCTTCGTTCGCGCTTTGCCTTCTCTTCTCGCTCTCTTTTGCGAACAGGTTAGCCACCATATATGCTAGTGGCCTGCTGCAGCTCCACATATTACCTTGCCTTACCTATAAGCTTAAATAGTCTTGATCGCGAGGGTGCGAGATTGCTGAGTCCCTGTGGCTCACGAATTACTTCCAAACTAGATGCAGGGCCAGACGACTCCGTTCCAGATGATGCGCTTGAGCTCAAGTGGGAGTTCGACGAGGACTCACGCCGTTACTATGTGTCTTTCCCTGATGATCAGTTGTGGTGCCCAGTTGGGGCGATCGGCACCGTGTCGCATGTTGGGTTGATCTTTTATTTTGGCACCGTAGTCGGGCCATGAGTGATTGGATGATGTAATGCTATTTATGTACTTTGTTTGACGTGGCGAGTGTAAGCCAACTATGTACCTTCCCCTTTTATTATCTATTTACATGGGATGTTGTGAAGATTACCATACTTGCGACATTGCTTTCAATGCGGTTATGCCGCTAAGTCGTGCTTCGAGACGTAGGAGATATAGCCGCATCGAGGGCGTTATAGTGGCTCCCTTGATGACCCTGGTAGTGCTGAACTCTAACTAGAATGCTTGCAGCTCGATGTTCCACTCGGCAAACCTTCCAGCAGAGTTGGGACTCCTAAGCACCCTCTCTAATGGGTAGGCTGAGACAACCTTGATGGGGTGCCCCTGGAAGTAGTGCTGCAGCTTGCGCAAGGCCACCAAGAGTGTGAGCAGAAGCTTCTGTGGCATGGGATACCGCGCCCTTGCATCTCGCAACACGGTGCTGACGAAGTACACTGGGTGTTCGACGAAGGCTGGTGTGGTGTCTGGGCACGCGTCTTGCGGAAGTTGAGACGCCTCGTGAGGTGACGGGGCTCCTGACGCCTGATTGTTTGCGGGAATTTTGGCGGCGGCATCCTGTTGAGATTGGCCTTCTGTCGACGTTGCCACGGCCCTTGTGGTACCTTCCTGATCTTGCATTGCCTCAGTTGTAGCCCGGCGCCACGCGCCCTTGGTTTGATGCTCCTCCCGAACCACCACCAGTGCTGCGCTGGCGGAGTACGGGGCAGCAGCGAGGTAGAGTACTAGGGGCTCGAGGGGCCGTGGCGCCACCATCACCGGAGGACTGGTCAGGTATCTCTTGAGGTCTTGAAAAGCTCGGTCGGCCTAAAGGGTCCACTCGAATGGGCCCTTCTTCATCATCAGCTTGAA
Organism: Triticum monococcum; assembly: GCA_034509565.1. NCBI lineage: Eukaryota > Viridiplantae > Streptophyta > Magnoliopsida > Poales > Poaceae > Triticum > Triticum monococcum. Next base: position 604,462,335 of record CM067845.1, read on the forward strand.
GAAGGGTAGGGCGCGTTCCCCTAACTTGGAGATGAAGCGTCCCAACGCAGTTACCCGGCTAGCCAGCTTCTGCATCTCCCTAAGGGTCTGCGGCGGGCTCATGTCCTCGATGGCCTTAATCTTCTCTGGATTCGCCTTGATCCCTCTGTGGGACATGAGGAAGCCCAACAGCTTGCTGGAAGGGACGCTGAACACGCACTTCTCCGGGTTAAGCCGCAAGTTCACTTGGCGCAGGCTCTCGAAGGTCTCCTCCAGGTCTTGAATCAAGATCCTCGCCTCCCGAGACTTCACCACAATGTCGTCGATGTAGGCCTATGCGTTTCTCCTGAGCTGCCGCCCTAAGGCGATGTGCATCAGCCGCTGAAAGGGTGCGCCCATGTTGCGCAATCCAAAAGGCATGCAGGTGTAGCAGTACACCTCACATGGTGTTAGGAAGGCCGTCTTCTCCACATCTTCTACCGCCATCTTGATATGGTGATATCCTGAGAACGCATGCAGGAAGCACAACAGGTTGCATTCGGAGGTGGAGTCAATGATCTGATCGATGCGCTGGAGCGGGAACAGATCTTGGGGGCGGGCCTTGTTAAGGTTGGTGAAGTCAACGCACATCCGTTCCTTCCCGCCTTTCTTCGGTACTATGATGGGGTTCGCCAGCCTCGTGAATGGCACCCGTCGCCTCCAACTCGGGGGTCTCTTGTATGATGAAGGTCTGCTTCTCAGTGGATTGCCGTCTCGCCCGCTGCTTCACAGGGCATACATTGGGGCATACCCTTAAGTGATGCTGAATCACTTCCCTCAGGACTCCTACCAGCTGATTGGGCTCCCACGCAAATATATCCCTGTTTGCACGCAAGAACTTCACCAATGCTTCCTCCTGGCCCTGATCAAGGCTGGCACCTATGGTAAAGGGGCTCCTAAGGGCCCGTTCTCATTGACTGGCACCTGCTTGGTTTCCGCCTTGTCTTGTGTGAGCAACTGCTTCTTCTTGGTCGGTAGGGATCCCTTGGGCTCGGAGGTGCCCGCGTCGGCAGGCTGCGTCGCCGCGGTGGTTTTGAGGGCGAGCTTGAGCATCGTCAGAGCCTCCTTGGCGTCCCCTTTGACAGTGAGGACGCCCTTGCTCCCAGGAATCTTCATGAGGTTGTAGGATGGATGAGTCGCCACCATGAACTGGGCCAGAGCCGGGTACCCGAGAATGGCGTTGTACGGGAGGCTGATGGAGGCGATGTCGAATCGACCAGCTCGGTGTGGTAGTTGTCGTATGTGCCGAAGGTGACGGGAAGGCGGATCTGTTCCAGAGAGCAGGCAGCGCCACCACCAACTCCTAAGAAAGGCTTGCTGAGGCAGAACCGCTTGAGTGGCACATGAAGAAGGCTGAAGGCTTCCATGGAGAGCAAGTTGAGGCTGGCACCACCGTCGATGAGGGTCTTGGTAACAGCCACATTGAAGATGGTGGGCGTGGAGAGCATCGGGAGCATGCCCGAGCCGGCGGTGGTCCTCTGAGCCGAAGTTGAGGTCGGCCTCCGGCGCAGCCCAGCCTGGCGGAGCCCCCGGGCGCTTGGAAGCGGCACCAATCTAGTGGACGAACAGCTTGATGTGGCGATCTGAAGGCGGTGCTCGGGAGCCGCCTAGCAGGGCCGCGACTGCGTGGTGCGCCGGTACCGCGTAGCGAGCAGTGAAGAGGTCGCGGAGTTCCCCCCAGGAGGCCACCGTGGATCCAGGGAGGTTGAGTAGCTGGGCGCGTGGCTCGCCGGCGAGGGCCATGGGGAGGCAGTTGGCCATGACCTTGTCGTCACATCCGGCCTCGAGGACGGCCTCCTCGTATGCCAACAAGAAGGCAAACGGGTCTGCCGCGCCATCGTAGCGCGGCGGCATCTCCAGCCTGAACTTGGGTGGCCATCGCACCTGCCGCAGGGCGGGGGCCAGGGCTCAGAGCCCCCTGGCCCCGTCGTCAGCACCGGCCGCTGGAGCCGGCGGCGGGGCACCTGCCATGAGGGCGAAGAGCGGTGTGGAGCACAGGCCAATGGAGAGGAGCTACGGCACAACCCTACCTGGCACGCCAAATGTCGGATCACGGGTTCTGGCAGACCCTTGAGGTTCAAACTTTGGGGTGCGCGCGAAGTTCGTTCCCTCCTACCGATCTACGTCCTAGCTTGCTACAATCTTGCGGACGAACTCGACGCACGCGCAATGCAAAGACACAAGGTTTATGCTGGTTCGGGCCACCATTGTGGTGTAATACCCTACTCCAGTGTGGTGGTGGTGGATTGCCTCTTGGGCTGATGAAGAACAGTACAAGGGGAAGAATAGCCTCCTGCGGGTGAGGTGTGCTTGTGCTTGGTGTGCTAAGGGCTCGGTGAGATGTCTCTCTGTCCCTCCCTTTTCTACGGTGGTGGCTAGTTCTACTTATATAGGCCATGGTCCTCTCCCCAAATATTGAGCGGGAAGGGAGCCAACAATGGTGGACCATTTTGAAAGGGGACAGCTAGTACAAGCTATCCTGACAAAAGGTGGTCTTCGCCTGCCAAAGATTCTGGTGGTGACGCCGTCCTGGGCTCCATGGTGACCTCCGTCCTGCCGTCCTTCTGGTCTTGGTCTCGTTGCACCGATATGGAAACCTTTGCCTGATGCCTTGGTACTCCGCACCTGCGCTTGCCTCCTTAGCACCAAAGAGGAAACTACGATGCTGCACGCGCTGGCGCCCGCCTCGTGTCAATCGTCATGGCTCATGTCACGAGAGCCTGGCGAGGTTCGCCCCGCCTTGATATCTCCGCTCCTCGCAAGGCAGCCTGGTGAGGCCGCTCCTGAGGAGGTCTTGAGTCGTCCGCCTCGCGAGGCTTGGCCCCTCGCGAGGGTCTTGAATGCTTTGTTGATGATGATGGGCCATACAGACCCGTCAGCACAGCCATGCTATGGGCCGTAGGAAGGCAAGTCTGGGGACCCCCGTTCCTAGAACGCCGACAACCAAGTTACTAGAACTTCGTGATGAACTATAATATGCTAGGGATGACGAAAGTAATTCTTAAGCTCTTGGCGATGCTGAAATCAGCGAAGGTAGAAATCAAGAAAAGTATCCAATGTTGATGGTTGACCAGACCACTAGTTTCAAGTAACAGGGCAAGGGAAAGAAAGGGAACTTCAAGAAGAATGGCAAGCAAGTTGCCACTCCCATGAAGAAGCCCAAAGCTAGACCCAAGCCTGAAACCGAGTGCTTCTACTGCAAAGGAAATGGTCACTTGAAGTGGAACTACCCTAGATACTTGGCGGATAAGAAGGATGGCATACTGAACAAAGGTATATTGGATATACATGTTATTGATGTGTACTTTACTAGTGTTTATAGAAACCCCTTGGTATTTGATACTGGTTCAGTTGCTAAGAGTAGTAACTCGAAACGGGAGTTGCAAAATAAAGAGAGACTAGTTAAGGGCGAGGTGATGATGTGTGTTGGATGTGATTCAAAGGTTGATAAGATCACCATCGCACACTCCCTTTACCTTTGGGATTAGTGTTGAACCTAAAATAAATGTTATTTGGAGTTTGCGTTGAGCATGAATATGATTGGATCATGTTTATTGCAATACAGTTATTCATTTAACTCAAAGAATAATTGTTGTTCTATTTACATGAATAAAACCTTTTATGGTCATACACTCAATATAAATGGTTTATTGAATCTCGATCGTAGTGATACACATATTCATAATATTGAAGCCAAGAGATGCAAAGTTAATAATGATAGTGCAACTTATTTGTGGCATTGCCGTTTAGGTCATATTGGTGTAAAGCGCATGAAGAAACTCCATGCTGATGGGCTTTTGGAATCACGTGATTATGAATCACTTGATGCTTGCGAACCATGCCTCATGGGCAAGATGACTAAGACTAGGTTCTCTGGAACAATGGAGCGAGCAACTGACTGATTGGAAATAATACATATTGATGTATGCAATCCGATGAGTGTTTAGGCTCTCAGCGGGTACCGTTATTTTCTGATCTTCACAGATGATTTGAGCAGATATGGGTATATCTACTTGATGAAACATAAGTGTCAAACATTTGAAAAGTTCAAAGAAATTCAGAGTGAAGTGCAAAATCATCGTAACAAGAAATTAAAGTTTCTGCGATCTGATCGTGGAGTAGAATATTTGAGTTACGAGTTTGGTCTTCATTTGAAACAATGCGGAATAGTTTCACAACTCACGCCACCTGGAACACCACAACGTAATGGTGTGTCCAAACGTTATAATTGTACTTTATTAGATATGGTGTGATCTATGATGTCTATTACCGATTTATCACTATCGTTTTGGGGTTTGCATTAGAGATAGTTGCATTCATGTTAAATAGGGCACCATCAAATCCTTTGAGACGACACGATATGAACTGTGGTTTAGCAAGAAACCTAAGCCATCGTTTCTTAAAGTTTGGGGCTATGATGCTTATGTGAAAAAGTTTCAACCTGATAAGCTCGAACCCAAATCGGAGGAATGCGTCTTCATAGGATACCCAAAGGAAACTATTGGGTACACCTTCTATCATAGATCCGAAGGCAATATATTCGTTGCTAAGAATGGATCCTTTCCAGAGAAGAAGTTTCTCTCGAAAGAAGTGATTAGGAGGAATGTAAAACTTGATGAGGTAATTGTACCTTCTCCCGAATTGGAAAGTAGTTCATCACAGAAATCAGTTCTAGTGATTCGCACACCAATTAGTGAGGAAGTTAATGATGATGATCATGAAACCTCAGATCAAGTTACTAGTTACTACCGAACCTCGTAGGTCAACCAGAATACGTTCCGCACCAGAGTGGTATGGTAATCCTGTTTTGGAGGTCATGTTACTTGACCATGACGAACCTACGAACTATAAGTGAGCATTGATGAGCCCAGATTCCGTGAAATGGCTTGAAGCCATGAAATATGAGATGAGATCCATGTATTAGAACAAAGCATGGACTTTGATTGACTTGCTCGTTGATAGGTGAGGCATTAAGAATAAATGGATTTTCAAGAGGAAGATGGACATTGATAGTAGTGTTACTATCTACAAAGCTCGAATTGTCGCAAAAGGTTTTCGACAAGTTCAAGATGTTGACTATGATGAGATTTTCTCACTCGTAGCGATGCTTAAGTCTGTCCGAATCATGTTAGCAATTGCCACATTTTATGAAATCTGGCAAATGGATGTAAAACCTGCATTCTTTAATGGATTTCTTAAAGAAGAGTTGTATATGATGCAACAAGAAGGTTTTGTCAATCCTAAAGGTGCTAACAAAGTGTGCAAGCTCCAGCGATCCATCTATGGACCGGTGCAAGCATCTCGGAGTTGGAATATATACTCTGATAAAGTGATCAAAGCATATGGTTTTATATAGACTTGCGGTGAAGCCTGTATTTACAAGAAAGTGAGTGGGAGCACTACAACATTTCTGATAAGTATATGTGAATGACATATTGTTGATCAGAAATAATGTAGAATTTTCTGGAAAGCATAAAGGAGTGTTTGAAAAGAGTTTTTCAAAGAAAGACCTCGATGAAACTACTTACATATTGAGCATCAAGATCTATAGAGATAGATCAAGACACTTGGTATATTTTCAATGAGTACATACCTTGACAAGATTTTGAAGTAGTTCAAAATGGAAAAGTCAAAGAAGGAGTTCTTGCCTATGTTGCAAGGTGTGAAGTTGAGTAAAGACTCGAAACCCAACCACGGCAGAAAATAGAAAGAGAATGAAAAGTCATTCCCTATGCCTCAGTCATAGGTTCTATAAAGTATGCTATGCTGTGTACCAGACCTATTGTGTACCTCACCATAAGTTTGGCAAGAGGGTACAATAGTGATCCAAGAGTGGATCACAGGACAACGGTCAAAAATATCCTTAGTGGAATAAGGAAATGTTTCTCGGTTATATAGGTGACAAAGAGTTCGTCGTAGAGTGTTACATTGATGCAAGCTTTGACACCAATCTGGATGACTCTAAGTCTTGATCTAGAAACATATCGAAAGTGGGAGCAATTAGCTAGAGTAGCTCCATGCAAACAATTGTAGACATAGAAAATTTGCAAAATACATACGGCTCTGAATGTGGCAGACCCGTTGACTAAATTTCTCTCACAAGAAAAACATAATCACTCTTTGAGTGTTAATCACATAGCGATGTGAACTAGATTATTTGACTCTAGTAAACCCTTTGGGTGTTAGTCACATGGAGATGTGAAGTAATCACATAAAGATGTGAACTATTGGTGTTAAATCACATGACAATGTGAACTAGATTATTGAATCTAGTGCAAGTGCGAGACTGAAGGAAATATGCCCTAGAGGTAATAATAAAGTTGTTATTTATATTTCCTTATATCATGATAAATGTTTATTATTCATGCTAGAATTGTATTAACCGGAAACTTAGTACATGTGTGAATACATAGACAAACAGAGTGTCACTAGTTTGCCTCTACTTGACTAGTTCGTTGAATCAATGATGGTTATGTTTCCTAACCATAGACATGAGTTGTCATTTGATTAACGGGATCACATCATTAGAGAATGATATGATTGACTTGACCCATCCATTAGCTTAGCACCATGATCGTTTAGTTTGTTGCCATTGCTTTCTCCATAACTATACATGTTCCTATGACTATGAGATCATGTAACTCCTGAATACCGGAGGAACACTTTGTGTGCTACCAAACGTCACAACATAACTGGGTGATTATAAAGGAGCTCTACAGGTGTCTCCTATGTTGTTTGTTGAGTTGGCATGGATCAAGATTGGGATTTGTCACTCCGATTGTCAGAGAGGTATCTCTAGGCCCTCTCGGTAATGTACATCACTATAAGCCTTGCAAGCAATGTAGCTAATAAGTTAGTTACGGAATGTAGCATTACAGAACGAGTAAAGAGACTTGCCCGTAAAGAGATTGAACTAGGTATTGAGATACCGACGATCGAATCTCGAGCAAGTAACATACCGATGACAAAGGGAACAACGTATATCATTATGAGGTTTGACCGATAAAGATCTTCGTAGAATATGTTGAAACCAATATGAGCATCCAGGTTCCTCTATTGGTTATTGACCGGAGACATGTCTTGGTCATGTCTACATAGTTCTAGAACACGTAGGGCCCACATGCTTAATGTTCGGTGACGATCGATATTATGAGATTATGTGTTTTGATGCACCGAAGGTAGTTTGGAGTCCCGGATTTGATCATGGACATGACGAGCTGTGTTGAAATGGTCGAGACATGAAGATCTATATATTGGATAACTATATTCGGATACCGGAAGTGTTCCGGGTGATTTCAAAGAAGACCGGACTGCCGGAGGGGTTACCGGAACCGCCCGGGGAAGTATTGGGCCTTAGTGGGCCTTAGGGGAGAAAGAGGGCATCAGCCGCGGAGGGGGCGCGACCCCTCTTTCCATCTCCCTCTCTTTCCTCCCCCTTCCTCCTTCCTACTAGAACTAGGAAAGGATGAATCCTACTCCTACTATGAGGATGATTCCTCCTCTCCTTGGGCGCCACTAGGGTCGGCCGGCCTCCCCCCTTGCTCCCTTATATACAGGGGCAGGGGGCACCCTAGGACACACAAGATGATTGTTCCAAGCTGTGTGAGGTGCCCCCCTCCACCATAATCCACCTCGGTCATATCGTAGCGGTGCTTAGGCGAAGCCCTGTTCCGGTAGCAACATCATCACCGTCATCATGCCGCCGTGCTGACGAAGCTCTCCCTCAAAACTCTACTGGATCGTGAGTTCGCGGGACGTCATCGAGCCAAACATGTGCAGATTGCGGAGGTGTCGTACCTTCAGTGCTAGGATCTCTGGATCATGAAGACGGATGACTACATCAACCGCGTTGTCATAACGCTTCCGCTTACGTTCTGCGAGGGTACGTAGATGATACTCTCCCCTCTCGTTGCTATGCATCACCATGATCTTGTGTGTAATTCAGAATTTTTTTTGAAATTACTATGTTCCCCAACACTCTATTTATAGGGTGAAGGGTGAGGGGAGCGGCCCCCCTTAGATGCATCTAGAGGAGGGTGGCGACCAAGGGGGGGACTTGCCCCCCAAGTTAACTGGGAGGCGCCCCTACCCCCTAGGGTTTTCAACCCTAGGCACCTTGGGCCCTTGGGGGGGGTGCACCATCCCACTAGGGGGCTGGTTCTCACCCTTGTTCAGCCCACTGGGCCCACCGGGGCAGGTGGCCCCACCCGGTGGACCACCCGACACCTTTCGGTGGTCCCGATACAATACCGATAACCCCTGAAATTATTCCAGCGACTGAAACTGGACTTCCCATATATAATTCTTCACCTCCGGACCATTCCGGAACTCCTCCTGACCTCTGAGATCTCATCCGGGACTCCGAACAACCTTCGGTAACCACATACTATTTCCCATAACAACTCTAGCGTCACCAAACCTTAAGTGTGTAGAACGTACGGGTTCGGGAACCATGTTAACATGACCGAGACATCTCTCTGGCCAATAACCAACAACGGGATCTGAATACCCATGTTGGCTCCCACATGTTCCACGATGATCTCATCGGATGAACCACGATGTCGGGAATTCAATCAATCTCGTATACAATTCCCTTTGTCCATGGGTATGTTACTTGCCCGAGATTCGATCATCGGTATCCCCATACCTCGTTCAATATCGTTACCGGCAAGTCTCTTTACTCGTTCCATAATGCATGATCCCATGCCCAACTCCTTAGTCACATTGAGCTCTTTATGATGATGCATTAACGATTGGGCCCAGAGATACCTCTCCGTCATACGGAGTGACAATTCTCGGCCGCGATTCGTGCCAACCCAACAGACACTTTCGGAGATACCTATGGTGCACCATTATAGCCACCCGGTTATGTTGTGACGTTTAGTACATCCAAAGCATTCCTACGGTATTCGGGAGTTGCACAATCTCATGGTCTAAGGAAATGATATTTGACATTAGAAAAGCCTTTAGCAAACGAACTACACGGTCTTGTGCTATGCTTAGGATTGGGTCTTGTCCATCACATCATTGTCCTAATGATGTGATCCCGTTATCAACGACATTCAATGTCCATGGTCAGGAAACCATGAACATCTATTGACCAAATGAGCTAGTTAACTAGAGACTTACTAGGGACATATTACGATCTATGTATTCACACATGTATTACGGTTTCCAGTCAATACAATTATAGCATGAACAATAGACAATCGTCACGAACAAGGAAATATAATAATAACCACTTTATTATTGCCTCTAGGGCATATTTCCAACAGTCTCCCACTTGCACTAGAGTCAATAATCTAGTTACATTGTGATGAATCGAACACCCATAGAGTTCTGGTGTTGATCATGTTTTGCTCGTGGAAGAGCTTTAGTCAATGGATCTGCGACATTCACACCCGTGTGCACTTTACAAATATCTATGGGTGTTTGATTCATCACAATGTTACTAGATTATTGACACTAGTGCAAGTGGGAGACTATTGGAAATATGCCCTAGAGGCAATAATAAAATGGTTATTATTATATTTCCTTGTTCATGATAATTTTCTATTGTTCATGCTATATCTTGAATATGTGCACGAATGGAGTTGAAGCGACACTTGATATGCCTAGTCTTCTTGTGAAACCTGGGCTCCTTGGGAAGGGCAATAGCTCCAGTGTTGTCACAGAAGAGAGTCATCGAGCCCGATTCATTGGAATGACTCCTAGGTCGGTGATGAACTCCTTCATCCAGACTGCTTCTTTTGCTGCCTCCATGCCTGCTATGTACTCCGCTTCACATGTAGATCCCTCCATGACGCTTTGCTTGCAACTGCACCAGCTGACTGCCCCACCATTCAAAATATACGCGTATCCGGTTTGTGACTTGGAGTCATCCAGATCTGTGTCAAAGCTAGCATCGACGTAACCCTTTACGACGAGCTCTTCACCACCTCCATAAACGAGAAACATATCCTTAGTCCTTTTCAGGTACTTCAGGATATTCTTGACCGCTGTCCAGTGTTCCATACTGGGATTACTTTGGTACCTACCTACCAAACTTACGGCAAGGTTCACATCAGGTCTAGTACACACCATTGCATACAAAATAGACCCTATGGCTGAGGCATAGGGGATGACACTCATCTTTTCTCTATCTTCTGCCGAGGTCGGGCATTGAGCCGTGCTCAATCTCACACCTTGCAATACAGGCAAGAACCCCTTCTTGGACTAATCCATATTGAACTTCTTCAATATCTTGTCAAGGTATGTGCTTTGTGAAAGACCAATGAGGCGTCTCGATCTATCTCTGTAGATCTTGATGCCTAATATGTAAGCAACTTTTCCAAGGTCTTCATGGAGAAACACTTATTCCAGTATGCCTTTATGCTTTCCAAAAGTTCTATATCATTTCCCATCAATAGTATGTCATCCACATATAATATGAGAAATGCTACAGAGCTCCCACTCACTTTTCTTGTAAACACATGCTTCTCCATAAGTCTGCATAAACCCAAACGCTTTGATCATTTCATCAAAGTGAATGTTCTAACTCCGAGACGCTTGCACCATCCCATAAATGGAGCGCTGGAGCTTGCATACCTTGTCGCCATTCTTAGGATCAACAAAACATTCCGGCTGCATCATATGCAATTCTTCCTTAAGTAAACCATTAAGGAATGCCGTTTTGACATCCATTTGCCATATCTCATAATCATAGAATGTGGCAATTGCTAACATGATTCAGATGGACTTCCGCTTCGCTATGGGTGAGAAGGTCTCATCGTAGTCAACCCCTTGTACTTGTTGATAACCCTTAGCGACAAGCCGAGCCTTATATATGGTCACATTACCATCCGCGTCAGTCTTCTTCTTAAAGATCCATTTATTCTCTATGGCTTGCCGATCATCGGGTAAGGCTGTCAAAGTCCATACTTCGTTTTCATACATGGATCCTATCTCGGATTTCATGGCTTCAAGCCATTTGTTGGGGCCCGCTATCGCTTCTTCATAGTTCGAAGGTTCACCGTTGTCTAGCAACATGATTTCCAGGACAGGGTTGCCATACCACTCTAGTGTGGAACGTTTCCTTGTGGACCTACAAAGTTCAGTAGCAACTTGATCATCATCGTCATCAACTTCTTCTCTAGTTGGTGCAGGCACCATAGAAATATCTTCCGGAGCTACGCTACTCTCCGGTTCAAGAGGCATTACCTCATCAAGTTCTTCTTTCCTCCCACTTACTTCTTTTGAGAGAAACTCTTTCTCCAGAAAGGATCCATTCTTGGCAACAAAGACCTTGCCTTCGGATCTGAGGTAGAAGGTATACCCAATAGTTTCCTTAGGGTATCCTATGAAGACGTATTTTTCCGACTTGGGTTCGAGCTTTTCAGGTTGAAGTTTCTTGACATAAGCATCGCATCCCCAAACTTTCAGAAACGACATCTTAGGTTTCTTCCCAAACCATAATTCACACGGTGTCGTCTCAATGGATTTCGACGGAGCCCTATTTAAAATGAAAGCGACAGTTTCTAAAGCATAACCAAAATGATAGCGGTAGATCGGTAAGAGACATCATAGATCGCACCATATCCAATAGAGTGTGATGTGATTACGACGTTCGGACACACCATTTCGCTGAGGTGTTCCAGGCGGCGTGAGTTTTGAAACAATTCCACATTTCCTTAGGTGCGTGCCAAACTCGTGACTCAAGTATTCTCCCCCACGACCTGATCGTAAGAACTTTATTTTCCTCCCACATTGATTCTCTACCTCACTCTATAATTTTTTGAACTTTTCAAAGGTCTCCGACTTGTGTTTCATTAAGTAGACATACCCATATCTACTTAAGTCATCAGTGAGGGTGAGAACATAACGATAGTGTAACACCCACAATGCGGCTATATCTCCCACATGTCGGGGCACGACTTAGAGGCATAGCAGCATGGTAGGTTTCTTGCAAGAGGGGTAATCTTCACACAATCCCATGTACTGAATAAGAAATGGTTAAAGAGTTGGCTTACAATTGCCACTTCACACAAATACAAGTTAAACATATATCATCCAAATACAATCAAGGTCCGACTACGGAACCAAAATAAAAGAAGAAAACCCCAAATGCTAGATCCCCGATCGTCCCAAGTGGGCTCCACTACTGATCAACGGGAAATGAAACAACACAACGAACACGATCTTCATTGAGCTCCCACTTGAGCTGGGTTGCGTTACCTGCACTGGTATCATCGGCACCTGCAACTGTTTGGAAGTATCTGTGAGCCACGAGGACTCGGCAATCTCACACCCACAAGATCAAGACTATTTAAGCTTATGGGTAGGACAAGGTAGTGAGGTGGAGCTGCAGCAAGAACTAAGCATATATGGTGGCTAACTTATGCAAATAAGAGCGAGAAGAGAAGCAACGCAATGATCGTGAACTAGAAGTGATCAAGAAGTGATCCTGAAACTACTTACGTTCAAGCATAACACAAGAACCGTGTTCACTTCCCGGACTCCGCCGAGAAGAGACCATCACGGCTACACACGCGGTTGATGCATTTTAATTAAGTCAAGTGTCAAGTTCTCTACAACCAGACATTAACAAATTCCCATCTGCCACATAACCGCGGGCATGGCTTTCGAAAATTTAAACCCTGTAGGGGTGTCCCAACTTAGCCCATCACAAGCTCTCACGGTCAACGAAGGATATTCCTTCTCCCGAGAAGACCCGATCAGTCCCGGAATCCCGGTTACAAGACATTTCGACAATGGTAAAACAAGACCAGCAAAGCCACCCGATGTGCCGACAATCCCGGTAGGAGTCGCACGTATCTTGTTCTCATGGCAACACCAGATGAGACAAGCTACGAGTAAAACCAAACCTCGAGTTTCCCCGAGGTGGCCCCGCGGGCGGCTCGGTTCGGACCAACACTTAGAGAAGCACTGGCCCGAGGGGTTAAAATAAAGATGACCCTCGGGAGCGCGACTCCCAAGGGAAAAGTAGGTGGTGGTGAGGCAAATGGTAAAACCAAGGTTGGGCCTTGCTGGAGGAGTTTTATTCAAAGAACTGTCAAGGGGTCCCCATAACACCCAACCGCGTAAGGAACACAAAATCAAGGAACATAACACCGGTATGACGGAAACTAGGGCGGCAAGAGTGGAACAAAACACGAGGCATAAGGCTGAGCCTTCCACCCTTTACCAAGTATATAGGTGCATCAAAGTAAATAAGATATAATAATGATATCCCAACAATATCCATTTTCTGACATGGAACAAACTTCATCTTCACCTGCAACTAGCAACACTATAAGAGGGGCTGAGCAAAAGCGGTAACATAGCCAAACAACAGTTTACTAGGAAAGGTGGGTTAGAGGCTTGACATGGCAATATGGGAGGCATCATATAGAAAGTGGTAGGTAACGCGGCATAGCAATAGAGCGAACAACTAGCAAGCAAAGATAGAAGTGATTTCGAGGGTATGATCATCTTGCCTGCAAAGTACTCAGAGTTGCCGAAAGCTTGATCCTCCTTAGCATACTCAACAGGTTCCTCAATCATGTACTCGTCTCCCGGCTCTACCCAAAGCAAGAACACAAGCGAGAACCAACAATCAATCACAGTGCAATGCACAAGCAACATGATGCAAAACATGGCATGACATGCGGGATGTGATATGCACTGCATATGCATGCTCCGGAAGGAAAAGGATGAACAAGGCATCAACTTGGCAAACTAAGGGTGCCGCTAGAAATACGAGATGTTTTCAGTCAAAATCGTTATAAAGATCACCGGAAACGGATGCACGGTTTGCAAATGGCAAGCGAAACAAGAATGGCACAATTCTGCGATTAACAGCACGATGCCATCTAGGATGCAACAATAAGCTAAGCTACTGCACTCCAACATAGCAACAAATTATATGGCAGTGATGTACTCAAGATGCTTGACAAAACATGAACACTGAGCTAAGGCCAAATCACGCAAGAGCAGGTTCAAAAAGGCATGGCAAAAGTGCAAAAGATATCAGCTTCACAGACTTAGTGAAAATACTAACATGCCAGGAAATAACATCAGGAAGCCATGTTTAGAGCAAGCAAACAACATGCTACAGGACCATATCATGGAAAACAAAGGCATGAAATGAATCTACTAAATGCATAGAACAAAAGTCTCTTACTGATCATGAGCCAAAAAGACACAGAAGATATGATGGCACCCATGTAAACATAGCAAGTTTTATTAACAGTTTCAGACTTAGCAGAAAAACAAAATTATGAAGGCAACTTTGCGAGCTCAAATCACTCATCACAAAGCCTTGCATGACAGAGCAAACATACCAACAGCAAGATGACATGATCATAAAGCTAATCATGGCAAGAGCAAGATCATAGCATGCATGGATCAATAGCAATAACAGTGGCAAAATTGATTAACATGTTAACATTCTGTCAGGAACATTTTATAGCAAAAGTAGAGCAAGAACAAGACATGCTAGGGAACTCCATAACTACAAACAGGGGCATGGATGGATAGAGCATAACCATATGTTGAAAACATCCTTAATGAAGCAACTCAAAACAGGCATGGATCTCACTGTAGCATCAAGTTAACATGGCATCAAAATAACAGCAGGAAAATGACTTAGCAAAATCCCAAGTCATTGAAAACAGCAATATTGCGAAGGCTACTTTGCATGCTTGTGCTAGTCACCACATTAATCACAAAAATACATGGCAAGCACCCCTGTAAAGATGGAATGACATAGTTCACAACACATGTAGAGCTCATGCTCATATAAAGCACACATCAAATGTGACCAAAATGACAAATCACCATAAACTGATAAGTAACAGCAGTAAACATTTTATAGCACTCTTGCATCAATGATTAGGGCACCAAGATGAACTCAAACAAGCAAGCCACAACGGAAGGAAGTGAAGAGAATCTCACGATGAACATTTTGATCTATCATATGCATGAAACGGAGCTATGGTCACCGAGATGTGATGCGATGAACAGGGGCATATTTTAATCATAGAAAAAGGACTTAGAGAAATTAGACCTCGTGAAAATCTGGACGGAGAAGACCCGGGATGGAGTGGACCGAGACGGGACGCCATGTTTGGTTTGGGGGAGTGGTGGATCTCATCACAGTGCGGGTCAACACTGGCTCCAGTAAACCCTAGGGTTCCAGCGATCACCGGAGAGGATGGAGGAGGCCGCGGGTGGCCAGATCCGGTTCGGTCCGACCGAATCCGCTACGGGGCGGCGCGGCAACCGGCGATGGCGGGGATGCGAAGGGCGGCGCGAGGCATAGCGCGTGGCCAGCGGCGGATGGCGGTGCGCGGCAGGCGGCGACTGGTGGCCGGGCGGCGGCGCATGCAGTGGCGGTGGCGGCGCACGGCGAGCGAGCGGCGGGTGGTGGCGCGCGGCGGCCAGCGACTGGTGGCGGGGTGGCGGCGCATGCGGTGGCGGTGGCTGCACACGGCGAGCGAGGCGGCGGCGGGTGAGCGAGCGGCGGGCGGTGGCGCACGGCGGCCAGCGGCGTCCGGTCACCGGAGACGGACGCGGGCAGAGGCACGCGGTGGCGCGGGCGCTCGGGCCGCGGCGGCAGCGGGATGGGCCCCGTGGGCCTGGCGCGGAGGGGAGGAGAGAGACGCCGGCGGTGGTGACATGGCGAGGTGGGATTGGCCCGGGGCGGCGGCGCGGATATGTCCGGCTGGTGCGGACGTGTCCGACGCAGAGGGGGAGGTTGGATCTAGGGTTTTGGACCCGAAATTTCGGAGGAGTGCACATATTTATAGATAGAAGGAGGTGGGAGTGTCCAAATGGAGTGTAGTTTTCGCCCACACGATCGTTATCCGACGACGGAGGACATGGAAGTGGTTTAGATGGGTTATTGGGCCGTTTTGGAGGGGTGTTGGGCTGCAACACAAAAGACCTTTGCGGTTACCTGGTTAACCGTTGGAGTATCAAATGGACTCCAAATGGAACGAAATTTGACAGGCGGTCAACCGATGATGTACCAAGGCCGCTTGGCAAATGTCGGTTCATTCCGAGAACATTTAACACCAGCTCACGAAAAGACATGAAAGGGGTGCGCTGGTGCACGTAGGAGTGTCGGATTGCAAAACAGACAACGAGGAAAATGCTCGGATGCTTGAGACGAACACGTATGCCAAAGCGATGCACATGATGACACGAGATGAAATGCATGACATGAACAAAAGCAAAACAAAGACAAAACCTAACCATGAAGGGAATCTCACAACACATCTCTGAAAAAGGCAATAGTCAGAGTTACAAATATGGAAAGTTGTATCCGGGGCATAACAGATGGCCACCGCGAGCCTCAACGCTCATTGGACCGCACACATTAGTATGTATGATTTCCAATAAGTTGGTTGCTCGCTCCATTCTTTCGGAGAACAGAGTCTTGGTCATTTTGCCCATGAGGCATGGTTCACACGTGTCAAATGATTCATAATCAAGAGACTCCAAAAGTCTGTTGGCGTTCTGGGAACGGAGGTCCCCAGACTTGCATGCCTGTGGCCGACGGTGTAGCTCCTCTAGCAGCCTGGTACGGCCCATCTTCGCCAGCAAACACTCAAGACCCTCGCGAGGCGGACGGCACAAGACCTCCTCAGGGGCAGCCTCGCTAGGCTGGCTCATGAGGAGAAGCGAGATCAAGGCGAGGGGCACCTCATGAGGTTCTCGTGACATGAGCCATGATGACCAAGGCCAGGCGGGTGCCAGCGGGCGCAAAGCACCAGTTGCCTCTTTGCTCCTAAAGGAGAAGGCACATGCGAGGAGTCCCGAGGCATCAGGCAAAGGTTTCCATATCGGTGCAACAAGACCAAGACTAGCAGGACGGCAGGACGGAGGTCATCGCGGAGCCCACGACGGTGTCACCACCAGAGCCTTTGGCAGGCGAAGACCACCTTTTGTCATGATAGCTTGTACTAGTTGTCCCCCTTCAAATTCGCCATTGTGGGATCCCTTCCCGCCTAATATTTGGGAAGAGGACCAGGGCCTCTATAAATAGGACGAGCCACCACCATAGGAGAGGATGGATCATTCAGATCAGCCTCAACCACACAAGCTCACCGAGCTCAAGAACACCTCTCCTCAGGAGGTAGTTCTTCCCTTGTACTTGTTCATCCTCAGCCTACAAGGCAATCCACCACACCACACTAGAGTAGGGTATTACACCACATCGGTGGCCCGAACCAGTATAAACTCATGTGTCCCTTGTTCTTCAGCTTCGACGAGCTGAGTTCTGAGATCGTGGTGAGTGAGTGAGCTAGGGGGAAGGAGAGATATTTGTGTGCACTCCAGAGTTCGAACCTTAAGATTTTTGCCGGAACCTGAAATCCGACATTTGGCGTGCTAGGTAGGGGTGCGTTGAAGGTTTCCATCACATCCATGTCAGATGCTCGCAGTTCCTGTGCTGAGTGCCGCGCCACCCTCGCCGCCCACGTCGCTCAAACGGCGCCCGTTGGCGGACCTCCCCGCCGTTCTCCATCACCCACTGCCAATGCCGCAACTGGCCCGGCAGCGAATGATCAGCAAGCGTCATCCCTGCACCCTCTGTGCAATGGGACGGCCACACCGCCACCCCATCGCTGACTCCAGCCAGCTCGTCATCGCACGCTCGTCGTGTGCCCGCGGACGTGCAGGCCATGCTGCTCATGGCACGCGGTCTCCTGCATTACCGCCCGGTCAACGACCTCTACAAAGACTTGCTGGACCGCATCGCCGAGCTCGTCAGCGTCGCTGGGGGCTCTCTTGCACCACCCCTCTCGCTGCCTCGCCCACTTCCAGCCGCGGGCGACGTAGCTCACGGAGCGCCTCCGCCACCTCTACATCAAGATGGCGCCCTCGCGCCGAGACGCGCGGCTCACGGAGCGCCCCCGCCTCCTCTGCATCAAGACGGTGTCCTTGCCCAAGAGACGTGGTCCCGCTGTGTGATCCGCCACACCATGTGCCCGCGCACGAAGAAGGAAGCTGCCAGGAGGTCCCTCGACCGCAAGAAAATGCTCCCGCAGTCCCCGCGCCACCACGACAAGACTGCGCGCCGCCTGCCACGGCGGAGCATGGGTTCCAAGACCAGATTCCACCGCCACGACGGGCTTCGGTGACCACAGCAGGCTGCCGAGCCTTTACCCCCGAGCTGTGCACCGTCGTCTGGCGAGGCAAGTTCAAGCCGGACCTGCCTCCGGGCTGCAACGGTACCGCTGACCCTAAGGAGTTCTTGCAGCTCTACGAGCTGAGCATGGACGCAGCCAACGGAGACGAGAAGGTCATGGCGAACTGGTTTCCCATGGCTCTCAAGGATGGTGCTCGCTCGTGGCTCCTGAACCTGCCCGCGGGGTTGATCTCCTCCTGGGGAGAGATGTGCGAGCGTTTCGTCGCCAACTTTCAGGGCACTCGCGACCACCCGCCAGCTGCGGGTGACCTGTGCCGCATCAAGCAGCAGCCGGGAGAGACCCTGCAGAAGTACATCCAGCGCTTTAACAGCATTCTTCTCAAGATCCCCAAGGTGACAGACGAGGCCATCATCTCAGCGTTTTCCATTGGCGTCTGCGATGTGAAGATAAGGAGGAGCTCTCCATCCACAAGGAGCTATGCACGGCTCTAGATATGTTCAACATGGCGACCAAGTGCGCAAGAGTTGAGGAAGGGCGCCTCTCCCTCCTCGAGCTCCCTCCTGCCGACCTAGAAGAGAAGAAAGCCAAGGCCAAGGACACGAAGCTCAAGGGAGTAGCCGTGCTCGCGGCGGAGCCAGATATGAAGCGCGACCGGGACCACCCCGAGACGTCCAAGAGCAAGCGTCTGTTCTGTGCCTTCCACAACGTACATAGCCACAACACCAATGATTGTCAATAGCTCAGGGCCATCCGAGATGGACACTTCGGTCGATGCCTCGAGCACAATGACCGGGGCTACGGCCGAGGAGGAGGACGAAGTGGAGGACGCTGGGATGTCCGCGGCCCCCGCTAGGAGTGGCATAACCGACCTCGTGAGGACCACTAGCAGGAGTAGCCTCGTGAGGGCGCCTGGAGGGACCAGCCTTGCGAGGACTGTCCTCAGGGCAATCCTGGCCTCCCTCCGCTCCCGCCACCACCAATAAGGAATGATGACCACCATCAGGACAAGGGGGCTGGGGGCTTCCAGGAGCCGCGTGCCATCGCCTACATCTTGGGCGGTGCTCAGGCCCCAGCTTCCCAGTGTACCTTCAAGCAGTTTATTTGTGAGGTGAACGCAGCCCTCCCCAGGCTCGAGGCCACGCACCCGCTCAGGTGGTCCAAGTACGCCATCACCTTCAGCTCGGCGGACTAGTTCAAGTGTGCGGCAACCGCCAGTATCCTCCCGATGCTCTGTTCACCCATCATCGGCAGCGTCCAAGTCACCAAGACCCTCATCGACGGCGGCGCGGGGCTCAATGTCATGTCCATCGAGCCGTTCGATAGCCCGAAGTGCCATATGACCAGTTGCAGCCTACCAAGCCTTTCTGGGGAGTGACCGATGGCTCCACCACCCTGATAGGGCAGGTCCGCCTCCCTGTCACCTTCATCCAACGCGACAACTACCACACTGAGCTCATTGACTTTCGATGTCACCCACATCCATCTGCCGTACAACACCATCCTTGGGTATCCAACATTGGCCAAGTTCATGGCAGTGACCCACCATGGCTACAACGTCCTCAAGATGCCAGGAGGAGGCAGAATCATCATAGTCCCCTGCGAAGAAAGAGATGCGGTGTGCTCCCTGGAGCGCGCCTTCAAGGCCGCAGCAATCAAAGACCCCGACAGCGAGGTCACCCTGTACCCTCCTGAGGCCATCCCCAAGAAGAAGAAGCAAGTACTCCGCACAGGGCATCAGGAGAGCGGTGTCTCCAATGGCACCACCTCAGGATCCACGCCCGCAGCTGGGGCGCCTCCCTCCCTCGCATAGGAAGGCGCGCCTGGCGCCCTCCTCGGGCAAGGCCCCGGGGTTCTCTTCTGGAGAACCTCAGACCTAGCCAACATCATGAGGGAGGCGCTCGGGCACCACGTGGAGGCGTGCTTTGCTGCACGTTTCCCTCAAGAGGGCACTAGGCAAGGAGCGCCGGTGCTCAGGAGTTCATCATCAAGGCCACCTAGGAGCTTCAAGAAGCAAGTACCATACGCGGTGACCGCCGCCCACCACCCGGCGCGGCTCCCCATCCTGGCAAGGACGACGGGCTGTGCGTCTGTGTCGACATTCCGGGGCTCAATAGGGCCACGTCTCAGGAGCGCTTTTGGCCTTCGCACATTGGCTGGTATGATGGTCCACCTCACAGCTATGTTCGCATGCCGCTTGTCTTGCCGAGCACGGCTGTCACCCACCAGCATCATCTACGGAGCATCTTGGCGGCTCAGGAGGCGAGGCACCATGCGGTCCTGGCGGAAATGGAAGCGGTCCTCAAGGAACCACACGAGCCCCAGAGCCTCCTGAGGCTCAGGGCCCTGGTGGCTCGTGAGGAGCGACTCTTCGGCATGCATCATCAGCTACTCCAACACTCCTTCGACAACGGTACTAAGTGACATTTTCTGGTTTACTCAGCTGGGAGCCCCCCTCGGGCTGCATCATTCCTAGGTCGCACGGGCTTGCCCCTGCAGCATGTATCTTTCTACATCTTTAGCTTACTCTACTGGGGGCGCCCCTCGGGCTGCATCCTCCCCAGGCCGCTCGGGTCCATCCCAGTGGCATGTATCGTTCTCGCATCTATCTAAACTAGCTCGTCCTCGTGCATAAGTTACCTACCATTGCCACCTGCCTGTCTGGTACTTCTATACCATGAACGTCGTACGCCCTTGCAGGCCCGCCCCGACCGCCTCATAATTAAGGATGGGCATGGTGTCTGTGCTCGGGTCCGTCCCTGTAGTGTCACGAAACCCAAGAGGCTGAGCTCTGGCTCGCGGGCCGCCCTGTGTACGTCACCTCCCATGGCCCTTGGTGCCTTGTCCTTGCATGAGCTAATCGGGGACGGACTTGTCAGGGCGCGTGACCCAGTGCGTCGCCACGACAGGAGCCGTGCGTCAGTCGTCTTTCTTCAGGATACTTCGCATTAGAAGTCTAGGCACGGCATCTGTGCTCGGGTCCGTCCCTGCAGCGTCGATAAACCCAACAGCTGAGCTCTGTCTGGCGGACTGTACCCGTTCACGTCACTCCTGGGGTCGCTGGTGTTTGGCCTTCTCATGTGATAGCCTTAGGAGATTCGCCCAGCGCAGGTTACCTAACCATCTCGCAGGATCACCGCAGCCATCAAGAATCAAGACCAGGCGCAACCCACCTTGAGGTAGGGCCTCATGAGTCCCGCGCTGGCTCACAAGTGCCCAGACACACCTCGTCTAGCCCTGCCGTGCAAGCCATGTGTCAGGGTGGGGATGTACACGCCCTGGGGGTTCCACGCAAAGGGATCCCCCACCCACGCGCCAGTGGAAACACCATGCTCCAACCTAGCAGTCGACACGGTCGAGGAGCGGTTATGCCCGTGCAAGTGCGGTAGCACTATGCTCCAAACTTGCCTGCCTGCGGCCCACATCGTGGCTCCTCTAGCGGCCTGGTATGACCCATCTTCACCAGCAAACACTCAAGACCCTCGCGAGGGGCCAAGCCTCGCGAGGCGGATGACACAAGACCTCCTCAGGGGCAGCCTCGCTAGGCTGACTCGCGGGGAGCGGAGAGATCAAGGCGAGGGGCACCTCGTGAGTTTCCCGTGACGTGAGCCATGACGACCAAGGCCAGGCGGGTGCCAGGTGAGCGCCAGTAGGCACATATCACCAGTTGCTTCTTTGGTGCTAAAGGAGCGGGCACAGGTGAGGAGTCCCGAGGCATCAGGCAAAGGTTTCCATATCGATGCAACAAGACCAAGACCAGCACGGCGGCAGGACGGAGGTCATCGCGGAGCCCACGACGGCGTCACCACCAGAGCCTTTGGTAGGCGAAGACCACCTTTTGTCAGGATAGCTTATACTCGTTGCCCCCCTTCAAATTGGTCATTGTGGGATCCCTTCCCGCCTACTATTTGGGAAGAGGACCAGGGCCTCTATAAATAGGACTAGCCACCACCATAGGAGGGGACGGGTCATTCAGATCAGCCTCAACCACACAAGCTCACCGAGCTCAAGAACACCTCTCCTCAGGAGGTAGTTCTTCCCTTGTACTTGTTCATCCTGAGCCTACAAGGCAATCCACCACACCACACTAGAGTAGGGTATTACACCACATCGGTGGCCCGAACCAGTATAAACTCTTGTGTCCCTTTTTCTCCGGGTTCGACGAACTGAGTTCAAAGATCGTGGTGAGTGAGTGAGCTAGGGGGAAGGAGAGATCTTCGTGCGCGCCCCAAAGTTCGAACCTTAAGGGTTTTGCTGGAACCCGAAATCCGACAAAGTCCATCTGTATGGAGTTTCTTCATGCGTTCAACACCAATGTGACCAAGGTGGCAGTGTCACAAGTATGTTGGACTATTATTATCAACCTTACACCTTTTGGCATTCACACTATGAATATTAAACAAAAATAAAGATCAGTGGGGCATGACCATAGAACATATCTATCATATAAATGGAACAACCATTATTCTGGAATTTAAATGAGTAGCCATCTCGCATTAAACGAGATACAGATACAATGTTCATGCTCAAAGCTGGCACTAAATAACTATTATTGAGGTTTCAAAATAATCCCGTAGGTAGATGTAGAGGTAGCGTGCCGACGGTGATCACATCGACCTTGGAACCATTCCCGACACGCATCATCACCTCGTCCTTCGCCAGTCTCCGCTTATTCTGCAGTGCCTATTTTGAGTTACAAATATCAGCAACCGCACCGGTATCAAATACCCAGGAGCTACTACGAGCGCTAGTAAGGTACACATCAATAACATGTATATCACATATACTTTTGGCGTTGCCGGCCTTCTTACTTGCTAAGTACTTGGGGCAGTTCTACTTCTAGTGACCATTTCCCTTGCAATAAAAGCATAGAGTCTCGGGCTTGGGTCCATTCTTTGGCTTCTTCCGAGCAACTGATTTACCGGGCGCGGCAACTCCCTTGTCGTCCTTCTTGAAGTTCTTCTTACCCCTGCCCTTCTTGAAACTAGTGGTTTTATTCACCATCAACACTTGATGTTCCTTTTTGATTTCCACCTCTGCTGATTTCATCATTGAATATAACTCAGGAATGGACTTCTCCATCCCTTGCATATTGTAGTTCATCACAAAGCTCTTCTAGCTAGGTGGAAGCGATTGGAGGATCCTGTCAATGACCGACTCATCTGGAAGATTAACTCCCAGCTGAGACAAGTGGTTGTGCAACCCAGACATTTTGAGTATATGCTCGCTGACAGAACTATTTTCCTCCATCTTACAACTGTAGAACTTGTCGGAGACTTCATATCTCTCGACCCGGGCATGATCTTGGAAAACCATTTTCAGCTCTTCGAACATCTCATATGCTCTATGCTGCTCAAAACACTTTTGGAGCCCCGGTTCTAAGTTGTAAAGCATGCCGCACTGAACCAGGGAGTAATCATCACTACGCGACTACTAGGCGTTCATAATGTCTTGAGTTGCTGGGAAAATGGGTCCGTAACCTAGCGGTGCTTCAAGGACATATGCTTTCTTGGCAGCTATGAGGATGATCCTCAAGTTACGGACCCAGTCCGTATAGTTGCTACCATCTTCTTTCAGCTTGGTTTTCTCTAGGAACGCATTGAAGTTGAGGGCAGCATTAGCATGGGCCATTTGATCTACAAGACATTTTGTAAAGACATTTTAGACTAAGTTCATGATAATTAAGTTCATCTAATCAAATTATTTAATGAACTCTCACTCAGATAGACATCCCTCTAGTCATCTAAGTGGTACATGATCCGAATCGACTAGGCCACGTCCGATCATCATGTGAGACGGACTAGTCATCAACGGTGAACATCTTCATGTTGATCGTATCTGCTATACGACTCATGTTCGACCTTTCGGTCTCTCGTGTTCCGAGGCCATGTCTGTACATGCTAGGCTCGTCAAGTCAACCTAAGTGTTTTGCATGTGTAATTCTGGCTTACACATATTGTATGCGAACTTTAGAATCTATCACATCCAATCATCACGTGGTGCTTCAAAACAACGAACCTTTGCAACGGTGCATAGTTAGGGGTGACACTTTTCTTGAAATTTTAGTCAGGGATCACCTTATTTATGCTACCATCGTTCTAAGAAAATAAGATGTAAACATGACAAACATCACATGCAAATCATAAAGTGACATGATATGGCCAATATCATCTTGCGCCTTTGATCTCCATCTTCGAGGCGAGGCATTATCACCATTGTCACCGGGATGACACCATGATCTCCATCATCATGATCACCGTCATCGTGTCTTCATGAAGTTGTCTCGCCAACTATTACTTCTACTACTATGGCTAACAGTTAGCAATAAAGTAAAGTAATTACATGTCGTTTTCATTGACACGCGGGTCATACAATTAATTAAGACAACTCCTATGGCTCCTGCCGGTTGTCAAACTCATCGACATGCAAGTCGTGATTCCTGTTACAAGACCATGATCAATCTCATACATCACATCCTTTTGGCCATATCACATCACATAGCATACCCAGCAAAAACAAGTTACATGTCTTCGAATTGTTGTTGCATGTTTTACGTGGCTGCTCTGGGTTTAAAGCAAGAACATTTCTTACCTACACAAAAGCCACAACGGTGATATGCCAATTGGTATTTACCCTTCATAAGGACCCTTTTCATCGAATCCGATCCAACTAAAGTAGGAGAGACAGACATCCGCTAGCCACCTTATGCATCAAGTGCATGTCAGTCGGTGGAACCAGTCTCACGTAAGCATACATGTAAGGTCGGTCTGGGCCGCTTCATCCCACAATGCCGCCGAATCAAGATAAGACTAGTAACGGTAAGCAAATTGAACAAATCATTGCCCATGATAACCCATAAGTATAGGGGATCGCAACAATTTCCAGGGGTAAAGTATTCAACCCAAATTTATTAGCAGCTGAGTTGTCAATTCAACCACACCTGGAAACTTAATATCTGTAGCAAAGTATTTAGTAGCAAGGTAATATGATAGTAGTGATAATGGTAACAAAAGGTAACAGTAGTAAAAGTAATGTTTTTGGTATTTTGTAGTGATGATAGCAATAACAACGGGAAAGTAAATAAGTGAAGAACAATATATGGAAATCTCGTAAGCAATGGATTGGTGATTGAGAATTATGCCGGATGCGGTTCATCATGTAACAGTCATAACCTAGTGTGGCACAAAACTAGCTCCAGTTCATTGATGTAATGTAGCCTTGTATTCCGAATATAGTTATACGTGCTTATGGAAAAGAACTTGCATGACATCTTTTGTCCTACCCTCCCGTGGCAGCGGGGTCCTTACGGAAACTAAGGGATATTAAGGCCTCCTTTTAATAGAGTACCGGAACAAAGCATTAACACATAGTGAATACATGAACTTCTCAATCTACGGTCATCACCGGTAAGTATCCTGATTATTGTCACTTCGGGTTTAACGGATCATCACACATAATAGGTGACTATAGACTTGCAAGATAGGATCGAGAACACTCATATATTGATGAAAACATAATAGGTTTAGATCTGAAATCATGGCACTCGGGCCCTAGTGACAAGCATTAAGCATAGCAAAGTCATAGCAACATCAATCTTAGAACATAGTGGACACAAGGGATCAAACCCTAACAAAACTAACTCGATTACATGATGTATCCCATCCAACCCATCACCGTCCAGCAAGCCTACGATGGAATTACTCACGCACGGCGGTGAGCATCATGAAATTGGTGATGGAGGATTGTTGATGATGACGATGGCGACGGATCTCCGGAGCCCCGAACAGACTCCAGATGAGCCCTCCCAAGAGGTTTTAGGGCTTGGCGGCAGCTCCATATCGTAAAACGCGATGAATTCTTCTCTCTGATTTTTTTCTCCCCGAAACACAATATATAGAGTTGGAGTTGGAGTCGGAGAGGCACCAGCGGGCCCACGAGGTAGGGGGAGCGTCCTAGGGGGCCAGGCGCGCCCCCACCCTCGTGGAGAGGTGGTGGGCCCCCTGGCCTTCATCTTTTGCATGTATTTTTTATATTTTCCAAAAAGTTGCTTCGTGAAGTTTCAGGTCATTCGGAGAACGTTTGTTTCTGCACATAAATAACACCATGGTAATTCTGCTGAAAACAACGTCAGTCTGGGTTAGTTCCATTGAAATCATACAAGTTAGAGTCCAAAACAAGGGCAAAAGTGTTTGGAAAAGTAGATACGTTGGAGACGTATCAACTCCCCCAAGCTTAAACCTTTGCTTGTCCTCAAGCAATTCAGTTGACAAACTGAAAGTGATAAACAAAAACTTTTACAAACTATGTTTGCTCTTGTTGTTGTAAATATGTAAAGCCAACATTCAAGTTTTCAGCAAAGATTATAACTAACCACATTCGCAATAACGCGTAGGTCTCAAGTTTACTCATATCAATAGCATAATCAACTAGCGAGCAATAATAATAAATCTTGGATGACAGCACTTTCTCAAAACAATCATAGTATGATATAACAAGATGGTATCTCGCTAGCCCTTTCAGAGACCGCAAAACATAAATGCAGAGCACCTTTAAAGACCAAGGACTGACTAGACATTGTAATTCATGGTAAAAGAGATCCAGTCAAGTCATACTCAATGTAAACTAACAGTAATGAATGCAAATGACAGTGGTGCTCTCCAACTTGTGATTTTTAATAAGAGGATGATGACTCAGTATAAAAGTAAATAGATAGGCCCTTCGCAGAGGGAAGCAGGGATTTGAAGAGGTGTCAGAGCTCGGTTTTGAAACAGAGGTGAATAATATTTTGAGCGGTATACTTTCATTGTCAACATAACAACCAAGAGATGGCGATATCTTCCATGCTACACACATTATAGGTGGTTCCCAAACAGAATGGTAAAGTTTATACTCCCCCTTCCACCAACAAGCATCAATCCATGGCTTGCTCGAAACAACGAGTGCCTCCAACTAACAAGAGTCCCAGGGGGAGTTTTGTTTGCAATTATTTTGATTTAGTTTGCATAAAGCATGTGACTGGGCATCCCGGTGACCACCATTTATCTCGTGAGTGAGGAGCAGAGTCCACTTCTCTTGAGAATAACCCGCCTAACATGGAAGATACATACAACCCTAGTTGATACATGAGCTATTCGAGCATACAAAACAGGATATTTATTTGAAGCTTTACAGTTTGGCACATACAAATTTACTTGGAACGGCAGGTAGATACCATATATAGGTAGGTATAGTGGACTCATATGGAATAACTTTGGGGTTTAAGGGATTGGATGCACAAGCAGTATTCCTGCTTAGTACAAGTGAAGGCTAGCAAAAGACTGGGAAGCAACCAGCTAGAGAGCGACAACAGTCATGAACATGCATTAAAATTAATCAACACCGAATGCAAGCATGAGTAGGATATAATCCACCATGAACATAAATATCGTGAAGGCTATGTTGATTTTGTTTCAACTACATGCGTGAACATGCGCCAAGTCAAGTCACTTAAATCATTCAGAGGAGGATACCACCCTATCATACCACATCACAACCATTTTAATAGCATGTTGGCAGGCAAGGTAAACCATTATAACTCATAGCTAATCAAGCATGGCACAAGAAACTATGATCTCTGGTTGTCATTGCAAACATGTTTATTCATAATAGGCTGAATTAGGAACGATGAACTAATCATACTTACAAAAACAAGAGAGGTCGAGTTCATACCAGCTTCTCTCATCTCAGGCAGTCCATCATATATCGTCATAATTGCCTTTCACTTGCATGACCGAACGATGTGGACAATAATAATAGTGCACGTGCATTGGACTAAGCTGGAATCTGCAAGCATGCAATAAATAGGAGAAGACAGGACAAATATGGGCTCTTTTGTCAAATCAACAAGTATGCATATAAGAGCCACTTCAACAATTTAATTATGGTCTTCTCCTATCGACCCCCAAAGAAAAGAAAAGAAATAAAACTATTTACATGGGAAAGCTCCCAACAAGCAAAAGAAGAACAGGAAATATTTTTGGGTTTTCCTTTTAATTACTACTACAAGCATGGAAATTAAAACTAGCTAAAAGCTACAACTAAAAATATTTTTTTTGTTTTTCTTAAGGTTTATTAAACACACAAGAAGAAAGCATGGAAAGGAAAGTAAACTAGCATGGATGATATAATGAAAAAGTATGAGCACCGACATCTAACAATGAGTGTGTGAACATGAATGTAATGTCGGTGGGAAATACGTACTCCCCCAAGCTTAGGCTTTTGGCCTAAGTTGGTCTATGGCCACGGCTGGCCTGGCGGATATCCATAATAGTACCTGGGGTCATGCTGCGATGCAGCGGCTATCGCCTGCTGAGCTGCAGCGTGGCGACGAGCGTCCTCCGCTCTCCTCTCATACTCATCTGCCTCCTCTCTGGTAATAGTATATCTTCCTTTTGCCCGATGATCAAAGAAGGCAGGAGCAGGGAGAGTAATATGGACAGCACGACATCTGTCAAAGATTAGTCCTCTCGACAAACTGGTGTTGAACCATAGCATTAAATCTAGGTAAGCAGGAGGTAATTCAATATCATCTTCGTGTATGGATATACCAAGAAAATTAGCTATTCGGGTTGCATAAATTCCTCTAAAGAAATCTCCATTAAATCTATTAAGATGCAACCTACGTGCGACAATGGCTCCCAAATTATAAGATTTATCTCCTAACACAGCACTCCTAAGAATGCTGAGGTTAGGGACACACATGTGACATGCCTCATCTTTACCATTAATGCAGCTACCTATGAAGAGAGCAAAATAATGTATAGCAGGAAAGTGAATGCTCCCTATGGTAGCTTGTGTAATATCTCTAGATTCTCCCACAGTTATGCTAGCAAGAAAATCTCTAAATTCAGATTTGCGAGGATCCCTTATACTACCCCATTGTGGAAGTTTGCAAGCAGTGGTAAAATCCTCTAAGTCCATAGTATACGAATTTTCATAAAGATCAAACAAGACAGTTGAAGAATTACGTGAAGTTCAAAATTCAAACCTCCTCACAAAGGTATTGGTGAGGTTGTGATATTGGCTGCACTTCTGTTCCTCGAAGCTCACAAGATCGGCGTTACGCAAATATGCATTGAATTCTTCCTTAATTCCTGCTCGATCCATAAAATTTTCAGAAGGCCACTTACAAGGACGCACTGGAGAGTCTCTTGGTGGCTCTTCATCAGCATCACGCACTGCAAGCCTAGGTCCTTGCTTCCTTGAGGAACCAGCTTGGAACATTTTCCTAAGCATTTTTCTTCCTCTGAAAAATTCTGAAATTTTTTAGTAACTTAAAAATAAAAGTAAATCAAACTCAATAATATTGATAGAAACTACTCCTACAAGTGCCTAGGGCCTATATCATGCATCAAAACTACTTTTGACCATATAAATTTGACATGCAAGCTCAAGAACAGTGTCACCTAAGTAGCAAAAATTTGCAATGAATAAAGCACTAGAACAAAAACTAATTGGACTAATGGAGGAGTCACATAGCAAGGAACAATCTCCCCAAGCAGTTTTGTGAGAGGTGCTTTGAGCAAGGAGATCGAAAATGGCAGCAAAACGAGCTTGGACTCGGGTTTGAGCAGGATATTCGTGTTTGGGGGAGGAAGGAGTGTGTGGGTGAAAGGATAAGTGGAGGAGGGCCACCGTGGGCCCACGAGGCAGGGGGCGCGCCCAGGGGGTAGGGCACGCCATCCACCCTCGTGGGCAGGTGGTTGACCCCCCTGCTGTGTGCTCAGTGCCAAATATTCTCAAATATTCTATAAAAACCATATTTAAATTCCAAGGCGTTTGGAGAACTTTTATTTTCGGGGTATTTTTATATTGCAAGGATAATCAGATAATAGACAGAACAATATTTATTTTTATTTATTTAAAATAAATAACAGAAAGTAAAAGTGGGGTACAGAAGGTTGTGCCTTCTAGTTTCATCCATCTCATGATCATCAAAAGGAATCCACTAACAAGGTTGATCAAGTCTTGTTAACGAACTCATTCCGAATAACATGGAACCGGAGAAATTTCAAATAACACTATGTTACCTCAACGGGAATATGCACATCCCTAATAATAAGAATATCATATTTCTTCTTGACAGTAGGAAGAGGAAATTCAAAACCTCCAAATATAATCGATGGAATTTTTCCAATAGAGTTGATACTATGAACTTGAGGTTGTTTCCTCGGAAAGTGTACCATTTGCTCATTACCATTAACATGAAAAGTGGCATTGCCTTTAGTGCAATCAATGACAGCCCCTGCAGTATTCAAAAAGGGTCTTCCAAGAATAATAGACATACTACCGTCCTCGGGAATATCTAGAATAACAAAGTCCGTTAAAATAGTAACGTTTGCAACTACAATAGGCACATCCTCACAAATACCGACAGGTATAGCAGTTGATTTATCAGCCATTTGCAAAGATATTTCAGTAGGTGTCAACTTATTCAAATCAAGTCTACGATATAAAGAGAGAGGCAGAACACTAACACCGGCTCCAAGATCACATAAAGCAGTTTCAACATAGTTTCTTTTAATGCAGCATGGTATAGTGGGTACACCGGGATCTCCTAGTTTCTTTGGTATTCCACCCTTAAAAGTACAATTAGCAAGCATGGTGGAAATTTCATCTTCCGGTATCTTTCTTTTATTTGTAACAATTTCTTTCATATACTTAGCATAAGGATTCATTTTGAGCATATCAGTTAATCGCATACGCAAAAAGATAGGTCTAATCATTTCAGCAAAGCGCTCAAAATCCTCATCATCCTTTTTCTTGGATGGTTTGGGAGGAAAAGGCATGGGTTTCTGAACCCATGGTTCTCTTTCTTTACTATGTTTCCTAGCAACAAAGTCTTTCTTATCATAACGTTGATTCTTTGATTGTGGGTTATCAAGATCAACAGCAGGTTCAGTTTCTACATCATTATCATTACTAGGTTGAGCATCATCATGAACATTATCAGTAACATTATAACTAGTTTCAGGTTCATTACCAGATTGTGTTTCAGCATCAGAAATAGAAATATCATTTGGATTCTCATGTGTTTTAGTAATAGGTTCACTAGAAGCATGCAAAGTCCTATCATTTTTCTTTTTCTTCCTTTTAGAAGGACTAGGTGCATATATATTATTTCTCTGAGAATCTTGCTCAATTCTCTTAGGGTGGCCTTCAGGATACAAAGGTTCCCGAGTCATTCTACCAGTTCTAGCAGCCACTCTAATAGCATTATCATTTCCTTACTATTCAATTCATTGAGCAAATCATTTTGAGCTTTAAGTACTTGTTCTACTTGAGTGGTAACCATAGAAGCATGTTTACTAATAAGTTTAAGTTCACCTTTGACATTAGCCATATAATCACCCAAGTGTTCAAGCATATTTGAATTGTATTTCAATTGTCTACCAAAATAAGCATTAAAGTCTTCTTGCTTAGCAATAAATTTATCAAACTCATCTAAGCATGGGCTAGCAAACTTAGTAAATGGGATTTCAGCTTTATCATATCTATAGAGAGAATTTACCTTTACTACCTGTGTCGAGTTATCCAGACCATGAGTTTCTTCAATAGGTGGTAAATTAAGACCATGTATTTCTTCAACAAGCGGTAAATTAAGACCATGTATTTCTTCAATAGGAGGTAAATTCTAAACAGATTCAGCTTTAATACCTTTTTCTTTCATAGATTTCTTTGCCTCTTGCATATCTTCAGGACTGAGAAATAGAATACCCCTCTTCTTCGGAGTTGGTTTACGAATAGGCTCAGGAATTGGCTCCGGAGGTGTCCAATTATTTTCATTTGTCAACATATTATTCAATAGAATTTCAGCCTCATCCAGTGTTCTTTCTCTGAAAACTGAACCAGCACAACTATCTAGGTAATCTCTGGAAGCATCGGTTAGTCCATTATAAAAGATATCAAGTATTTCATTTTTCTTAAGAGGATGATCAGGCGAAGCATTAAGTAATTGGAGAAGCCTCCCCCAAGCTTGTGGGAGACTCTCTTCTTCAATTTGCACAAAATTATATATATCCCTTAAAGCAGCTTGTTTCTTATGAGCAGGGAAATATTTAGCAGAGAAGTAATAAATCATATCCTGGGGACTATGCACACAACTAGGATCAAGAGAATTAAACCATGTCTTAGCATCACCATTTAATGAGAACGGGAATATTTTAAGTATATAAAAGTAACGAGTTCTCTCATCTTTAGTGAACAGGGTGGCTATATCATTTAATTTAGTAAGATGTGCCACAACAGTATCAGATTCATAGCCATGAAAAGGGTCAGATTCAACCAAAGTAATTATATCAGGATCAACAGAGAATTCATAATCCTTGTCGGTAACACAGATAGGTGAAATAGCAAAAGCAGGGTCAAGTTTCATTCTAGCATTTAGAGATTGCTTGTTCCATTTAGCTAATAACCTCTTAAGTTCATTTCTATCTTTGCAAGCTAAAATAGCTAAAGAAGCTTCTTGATCAAAAACATAACCCTCAGGAATAACAAGTGATTCTTCATCATCACTTTCATTAGTATTATCAGATTCAATATTTTCAATCTCTCTAGCCCTAGCAATTTGTTCATCAAGAAAATCACTAAGTGTCACAGTAGTATCAGGCATAGCAGTAGTTTCATCATAAGTATCATGCATAGCAGAAGTGGCATCATCAATAACATGTGACATATCAGAATGAATAGCAGAAGCAGGTGTAGCTGTCACAAGCTTACTCAAAACAAAAGGTGAATCAAGTGCAGAGCTAGATGGCAGTTCCTTACCTCCCCTCGTAGTTGAGGGATAAATCTTGGTTCTTGGATCTTTCAAGTTCTTCATAATGATAAGTAGATATAAATACCAAGTGACTCAAAGAATAGAGCTATGCTCCCCGGCAACGGCGCCAGAAAATAGTCTTGATAACCCACAAGTATAGGGGATTGCAACAGTTTTCGAGGGTAAAGTATTCAACCGAAATTTATTGATTCGACACAAGGGGAGCCAAAGAATACTCTCAAGTACTAGCAGCTGAGTTGTCAATTCAACCACACCTGGAAACTTAATATCTGCAGCAATGTATTTAGTAGCAAGATAATATGATAGTAGTGATAATGGTAACAAACGGTAATGCTACCTCTTGAGCTTGCGTTGGATTTCCCCGAAGAGGAAGGGATGATGCAGCAGAGTAGCGTAAGTATTTCCCTCAGTTTTTGAGAACCAAGGTATCAATCCAGTAGGAGGCTAATGTACCTGCACAAAATGATAGCTACTCACAACCAACGCGATTAGGGGTTGTCAATCCCTTCATGGTCACTTACGAGAGTGAGATCTGACAGATATAATATTTTTGGTATTTTTGGTATAGAGATGCAAAGTGAAAAGTAAAAGGAAAAGTAAAAAAGCAAAGCAAGATTAAAGTGATGGAGATTGATATGATGAGAATAGACCCGGGGGCCATAGGTTTCACTAGTGGCTTCTCTCAAGAGCATAAGTATTCTGCGGTGGGTGAACAAATTACTGTTGAGCAATTGACAGAATTAAGCATAGTTATGAGAATATCTAGGCATGATCATGTATATAGGCATCACGTCCGTGACAAGTAGACCGAAACGATTCTACATCTACTACTATTACTCCACTTATTGACCGCTATCCAACATGCATCTAGAGTATTAAGTTAAAAACAAAGTAACGCTTTAAGCAAGATGACATGATGTAGAGAGATAAATTCATGCAATATGAAATAAACCCCATCTTGTTATCCTCGATGGCAATGATGCAATACGTGCATTGCTGCCCCTTCTGTCACTGGGAAAGGACACCGCAAGATCGAACCCAAAGCTAAGCACTTCTCCCATGGCAAGAAAAACCAATCTAGTAGGCCAAACCAAACTGATAATTCGAAGAGACTTGCAAAGATAACCAATCATACATAAAAGAATTGAGAGAAGATTCAAATATTATTCATAGATAGACTTGATCATAAACCCACAATTCATCGGTATCAACAAACACACCGCA
Source organism: Triticum monococcum (assembly GCA_034509565.1). NCBI lineage: Eukaryota > Viridiplantae > Streptophyta > Magnoliopsida > Poales > Poaceae > Triticum > Triticum monococcum. Next base: position 604,496,526 of record CM067845.1, read on the forward strand.
AAAAAGAAGAAGATTACAACGAATAGATCTCCACAAGAGAGGGGGAGAACTATGTATTGAGATGCAAAAAGAGAGAAGAAGCCATCTAGATAATAACTATGGACCCGAAGGTCTGAGGTAAACTACTCATACTTCATCAGAGAGGCTATGATGACATAGAAGCCCTCTGTGATGACGGCCCTCTCCGGCGGAGCTCCGGAACAGGCCCCAAGATGGGATCTCGTGGATACAGAAAGTTGCGGCGGTGGAATTAGGTTTTTGGCTCCGTCTCTGTTCGTTTGGGGGTACGTAGGTATATATAGGAGGAAGAAGTACGTCGGTGGAGCTTCGGTGGGCCCACGAGGGTGGGGGGCGCGCCTTGGGGTGTAGGGCGCGCCCCCCTACCTCGTGCCCACCTCGAAGCTTCCTTCGCGTAGGGTCCAAGTCTCCTGGGTCATATCCGGGAAGAAAATCACGTTCCAGAAAGGTTTATTCCGTTTGGACTCCGTTTGATATTCCGTTTCTTTGAAACACTGAAATAGGCAAAAAACAACAATTTTGGGCTGGGCCTCCGGTTAATAGGTTAGTCCCAAAAATAATATAAAAGTGGAAAATAAAGCCCAATATAGTCCAAAACAGTAGATAATATAGCATGGAGCAATCAAAAATTATAGATACGTTGGAGACGTATCAGGTAACAGTAGTAAAAGTAATGTTTTTGGTATTTTGTAGTGATGATGGCAATAACAACGGGGAAGTAAATAAGCGAAGAACAATATATGGAAAGATTAGGCAATGGATCGGTGATGGAGAATTATGCCGGTGCGGTTCATCATGTAATAGTCATAACCTAGGGTGACACAGAACTAGCTCCAGTTCATTGATGTAATGTTGGCATGTATTCTGAATATTGTCATACGTGCTGATGGAAAAGAACTTGCATGACATCTTTTGTCCTACCCTACCGTGGCAGCGGGGTCCTTACGGAAACTAAGGGATATTAAGGCCTCCTTTTAATAGAGTACCAGAACAAAGCATTAACACATAGTGAATACATGAACTCCTCAAACTACCGTCCTCACCGGTAAGTATCCCGATTATTGTCACTTCGGGGTTAACGGATCATCACACATAATAGGTGACTATAGACTTGCAAGATAGGATCAAGAACACTCATATATTGATGAAAACATAATAGGTTCAGATATGAAATCATGGCACTTGGGCCCTAGTGACAAGCATTAAGCAAAGCAAAATCGTAGCAACATCAATCTCAGAACATAGTGGAGACTAGGGATCAAACCCTAACAAAACTAACTCGATTACATGATAGATCCCATCCAACCCATCACCGTCCAGCAAGCCTACAATGGAATTACTCACGCATGGCGGTGATCATCATGAAATTGGTGATGGAGGATGGTTGATGATGATGATGGCAACGGATTCCCCTCTCCGGAGCCCCGAACGGACTACAGATCAGCCCTCCCAATAGGTTTCAGGGCTTGGCAGCGGCTCCGTATCATAAAATGCGATGAATTCTTCTCTCTGATTTTTTTCTCCCTGAAACACAATATATAGAGTTGGAGTTGGAGTCGGAGAGGCACCAGCGGGCCCACGAGGTAGGGGGCACACCCTAGGGGGGCAGGCGCGCCCCCCACCCTCATGGAGAGGTGGTGGGCCCCCTGGCCTTCATCTTTTGCAGGTATTTTTTATATTTTCCAAAAAGTTGCTCCGTGATGTTTCAGGTCATTCCAAGAATGTTTGTTTCTGCACATAAATAACACCATGGTAATTCTGCTGAAAACAGCGTCAGTCTGGGTTAGTTCCATTCAAATCATGCAAGTTAGAGTCCAAAACAACGGCAAAAGTGTTTGGAAAAGTAGATACATTGGAGACGTATCAGCCGACAACTACTTTGTGTTCTACTTGTGCTTAGAATCTATGCATAGACCTAGCTCATGATGTCACTGTTGGGTAACGTAGTAATAATTCAAAGTTTTCCTATGTGTCACCAAGATAAATGTAGGAGATGCTAGCAATGAGAGAGAGAGAGAGGGAGTCCATCTTCATACCCTTGAAGATCGCTAAGAGGAAGCATTACAAGTACACGGTTGATGGAGTCGTACTTGCAGTGATTCAAATCGCGGAAGATCCGATCAAGCGCCGAACAGACGGCGCCTCCGCGTTCAACACACGTACAGCCCGGCGATGTCTCCTCCTTCTTGATCAAGCAACGGGAGAGGAGAAGTTGAGGGAGAGCTCCGGCAGCACGACGACGTGGTGGTGGAGCATGCAGTTCTCCGGCAGGGCTTCACCAAGCACTACGGAGGAGGAGGTATTGGAGAGGGGGAGGGCTGCGCCAGGGAAGGGGTATGGCAGCCCTCACACCCCCTCTATTTATAGTGTGAAGGGAGAGGGGGCCGGCCCCCCTTAGATGCATCTAGAGGGGGTGGCGGCCAAGGAGAGGACTTGCCCCCCATGTTAAGTGGGAGGCACCCCCATCCCCTTTGGTTTTCAACCCTAGGCGCCTTGGGCCCTTGGGAGGGTGCACCAGCCCACTAGGGGGCTGGTTCCCACCCTTGTTCAGCCCACTTGGCCCACAAGGGCAGGTGGTCCCACCCGGTGATCCCGGTACAATACCGATAACCCCCGAAATTATTCCGGCGACTGAAACTGGACTTCCCATATACAATTCTTCACTTCCAAACCATTCCGGAACTCCTCTTGACGTTCGGGATCTCATCAGGGACTCCGAACAACCTTCGTAACCACATACTATTTCCCATAACAACCCTAGCGTCACCAAACCTTAAGTGTGTAGACCCTACGGGTTCGGGAATCATGCAGACATGACCGAGACATCTCTCCGGCCAATAACCAACAGTGGGATCTGGATACCCATGTTGGCTCCCACATGTTCCACGATGATCTCATCGGATGAACCACGATGTCAGGGATTCAATCAATCCCGTATACAATTCCCTTCGTCCATCGGTATGTTACTTGCCCGACATTCGATCGTCGGTATCCCCATACCTCGTTCAATCTTGTTACCGGCAAGTATCTTTACTCATTCCGTAACGCATGATCCCATGACCAACTCCTTAGTCACATTGAGCTCGTTATGATGATGCATTACAAAGTGGTCCCAGTGATACCTCTCCGTCATACTCATACGGAGTGACAAATCCCAGTCTCGATTCATGCCAAACCAACAGACGCTTTAGGAGATACCTGTAGTGCACCTTTATAGCCACCCAGTTACGTTGTGACGTTTCGTACACCCAAAGCATTCCTACGGTATCCGGGAGTTGCACAATCTCGTGGTCTAAGGAAATGATACTTGACATTAGAAAAGCCTTTAGCAAACAAACTACACGATCTTGTGCTATGCTTAGGATTGGGTCTTGTCCATCACATCATTCTCCTAATTATCAACGACATCCAATGTCCATGGTCAGGAAACCATGACCATATATTGATCAACGAGCTACTCAACTAGAGGCTTACTAGGGACATATTACGATCTATGTATTCACACATGTATTACGGTTTCTGGTCAATACAATTATAGCATGAACAATAGACAATCATCAGGAACAAGAAAATATAATAATAAACACTTTATTATTGCCTCTAGAGCATATTTCCAACACATTTCTCTCTTCTCCCTTCCCTTTTCCCCCTCTGGTAAAAAGGAAAAGGGGGAGGCCGAATTGGGAGGACCCCAAGTAGGATTCCTCCTACATGGGGCGCCCCCTTGGCTGCCTCTCCTCCCCTCCAACCTATATATATATATATATATATGTGTGTGTGTGTGGGGGGGGGCACTGCTAGAACACACAACAACAATTGTTAGCCATGTGCGGCGCCCCCCTCCATAGTTTACACCTCCGGTCATATCTTCATAGTGCTTAGGCGAAGCCCTGCACGGATCACTTCACCATCACCGTCACCATGCCGACATGCTGACGAAACTCATCCACTTCCTCGAAACTTTGTTGGATCAAGAGTTCGAGGGACGTCATTGAGATGAGCGTGTGCAGAACTCGGAGGTGTCGTACGTTCGATACTTGATCGGTCGGAACGAGAAGAAGTTCGACTACATCAACCGCATTGCCAAACGCTTTCGCTATTAGTCTACGAGCATACATAGACACGCTCTCCCCTTATGATTTCTATGCATCTCCTAGATAGATCTTGCGTGAGCATAGGAATTTTTTTGAAATTGCATGCTATGTTTCCTAATAGTGGCATCCGAGCCATGTCTATGCGCAGATGATATGCATGAGTAGAACACAAAGAGTTGTGGGCGGTGAACGTCATACTCCGTACCACAACGTCTTATTTTGATTAGGCGGTATTCTTGGATGAAGAGGCCCAGACCAACCTTACATGACCACGTTCATGAGACCGGTTCCACCGAAAGACATGCAACTAGTTTTGCATAAAGGTGGCTGGCGGGCGTCTGTTTCTCCAACTTTAGTTGAGTCGAATTTGACTACGATCGGTCCTTGTTGATGGTTACAACAGCAAACTTGATAAATCAATGTTGTGGTTTTGATGCGTAGGTAAGAACAGTTCTTGCTAGAAGCCCGTAGTAGCCACGTAAAACGTGCAACAACAAAGTAGAGGACGTCTAACTTTTTTTTGCAGGGAATGTTGTGATGTGATATGGTCAAGATATTATGTGATATACGTTATTGTATGAGATGATCATGTTTTGTAAAAGTTACTGGCAACTTGCAGGAGCCTTATGGTTTTCTCATTATTGTATGAAATGCAAACGCCATGTAATTGCTTTAATTTACACTATGCATTAGCGATAGTTGTGGAAGCAATAGTTGGTGAGACGAACATGACGCTACGATGGAGATCAAGGTATCAAGCCAGTAATGATGGAGATCATGACAATGCTTTGGAGATGGAGATCAAAAGCACAAGATCATGATGGCCATATAATATCACATATTTTGATTGCATGTGATGTTTATCTTTTATGCATCTTATTTTTCTTAGTACGGAGGTAGCCTTATAAGATGATCTCTTAACTAAAATTTCAAGGCATAAGTGTTCCACCTGAGTATGCACCATTGCGACAGTTCATCGTGCTGAGACACCACGTGATGATCGGGTGTCATAGGCTCTACGTTCATATACAATGGGTGCAAGATAGTTTTCCACATGCGGAATACTCGGGTTAAACTTGACGAGCCTAGCATGTACATACATGACCTCGGAAGACTGGAGACCGAAAGGTCGAACGTGAATCATATAGTAGATATGATCAACATAGAGATGTTCACCATTGATGACTACTCCATCTCACGTGATGATCATACATGGTTTAATTGATTTGGATCATGTATCATTTAGATGACTTGAGGGATGTCTATTTAAGTGGGAGTTCTTAAGTAATTTGATTAATTGAACTTAATTTATCCTAAACTTAGTCCTGGTAGTATTTGCATATCTATGTTGTAGATCAATAGCTCGCGATATAGCTCCTATATATTTTGTGATATGTTCCTAGAGAAAAGTTCAAAGATGATAGTAACAATGATGCGGACTGGGTCCGTGATCTGAGGGTTATCCTCATTGCTACACAGAAGAATTATGTCCTTGATGCACCACTAGGTGAGAAACCTATTATTGCAGGAGCAGATGCATATGTTATGAATGTTTGACAAGCTCAGTATGATGACTACTTGATAGTTTAGTGTGCCATGCTTTACGGCTTAGAACCGGGACTTAAAAAAGTTTTGAACACCAGAGAGCATATGAGATGTTCCAAGAGTTTAAATTGGTATTTCAGACTCATGCCCATGTCAAGAGGTATGAGACCTGTGACAAGTACATTGCCTACAAGATGGAGGAGAATAGCTCAGCCAATGAGCATGTACTCAGAATGTCTAGGTACTACAATCACGTGAATCAAGTGGGAGTTAATCTTACACATAAGATAGTGATTGATAGAGTTCTCTAATCACTATCACCAAGCTAATAGAACATTGTGATGAACTATAATATGCAAGGGATGATGAAAACAATTCCCAAGCTCTTCGCGATGCTAAAATCAGTGAAGGTAGAAAGAGCATCAAGTGTTGATGGTTAACAAGACCACTAGTTTCAAGAAAAGGGGCAAGACAAAGAAAGGGAACTTCAATAAGAATGGAAAGCAAGTTGCCACTCCTAGGAAGAAGCCCAAATCTGGACCCAAGCCTGAAACTGAGTGCTTCTACTGCAAAGGAACTGGTCACTAGAAGCGGAACTGCCCCAAATATTTGGCGGATAAGAAGGATGGCAATGTGAACAAAGGTATATTTGATATATAGATTATTGATGTGTACCTTACTATTGTTCGTAGTAGCCCCTGGATATTTGATACTAGTTCAGTTGATAAGATTAGTAACTCGAAATAGGAGTTGTAGAATGAACAGAGACTAGTTAAGGGTGAGGTGACGATGTGTGTTGGAAGTGATTCCAAGGTTGATAAGATCACCATCGCACACTCCCTCTACATTCGGGATTAGTGTTGAACCTAAATAAATGTTATTTGGTGTTTGTGTTGAGCATGAATATGATTGGATCATGTTTATTGCAATACGATTATTCATTTAAGTCAGAGAACAACTGTTGTTCTATTTACATGAATAAAACCTTCTATGGTCATACACCCAATGTGAACGGTTTATTGAATCTTGATCGTAGTGATTGTTGAGGAACGTAGCAGAAATTCAAAATTTTCCTGCGTGTCACCAAGATCTATCTATGGAGAGACCAGCAACGAGGGGAAGGAGAGTGCATCTACATACCCTTGTAGATCGCTAAGCGGAAGCGTTCAAGAGAACGGGGTTGAGGGAGTCGTACTCGTCGTGATCCAAATCACCGAAGATCCTAGTGTCGAACGGACGGCACCTCTGCATTCAACACACATACAGCCCGGTGACGTCTCCCATGCCTTGATCCAGCAAGGAGAGTGGGAGAGGTTGAGGAACACTCCATCCAGCAGCAGCACGACGGCGTGGTGGTTGTGGAGGAGCGTGGCAATCCTACAGGGCTTCGCTAAGCACCGCGGGAGAGGAGGAAGGAGAGAAGCAGGGCTGCGCCATGGAGAGGTCAGAACTCATGTGTTGGCAGCCCCAAAACCCTCAAGTATATATAGGGGAGAGGGAGGGGGTGCGCCCCCTCTAGGGTTCCTACCCCTAGGGGGGCGGCAGCCTTAGATGGGAAAAAGGGGTGTCGGTGTACTAGAGTAGGGGTACCCTAGTATCCCGAACTTGTGCACGGGCAGTCGCAGCATCCCGTGGCAAGGCTTGCCGGGTGACCGCCAAGGTCCTCCATGGTTCCTTTGGAGACATTCAAGGACAAAGTATCCAAGCCAAGGAGACAAGACCCTGGTAAGAGGAGCTTGCCGGGAAGGCCAACCAAGGCATCTCAAGGAACTTGCCGCGACCCGCCACGCGTCCCAGCAAGGCCCGGTGAGCGACAAGCTCCCGGACGCGACAAGACAACAACCGCGGCAAGGCGCTTGCCGCGGCAAGCCACCACTCTGTACCCGCGCTCCAGCACTCCCACCAACGTGTCGCTCTGGGACCCTTCCAGGCGTACGTGGCGGGAGGCTGTGCAGCCAGCGGTGCGCGGTGGCAAGCGGCGCTGACAAGATTGCCATCGTGGCGAGCGGTGGCGTCCCTGACGGTCCCTTTTGTACTATTTGGGCGACGCAGACGGGCATTTAATGCCCTTGTCCCCTGCCGTCAGGGTTAGGTATGATACACTGTAGCAGGTAGTTGTACCAACCGCAACACCTTTCCATTTTTACCCTTGTCTACGTTGCCACCTGTCGGTGACCCCTTGAGCATATAAAAGGAGGCCCATGCGCAATGTAGAGGGGGGTTGGAAGGAGAAAACACTCACGCTCGGTCTCGTTAGCTGTTGGTGTGTACTGTAGCACTCAGCGCTCCCAAGCAAGAACTCAATACAAACCACAAAGCAGGAGTAGGGTTTTACGCATCCGTGCGGCCTGAACCTGGGTAAACTGCTCATGTGTTTCGCCTCGATCTGCTCTTCGTGCGATCTCCGCCCCCCCCCCCCCCCCCGCCAAACCGAAAGGGGCTCCGTCCGCCAGTCACATAGGTGCTCGTTGATTAGTTCCCCGACATCTTTGGCGCGCCAGGTAGGGGGTGCGTCGAGGTTGTGTGAACCTGATCTGGCGTTCACACGAGCTAAATCTTCATGGTCTTCATCGACATGCCGCCGAAGAAGAAGGCTTCGGAGGCGGCTGCTCCGTCCGCGCCGAACCCACCACCACCGGAGCAAACGGCTGGTGGGGTAGAGGCCGGCGGAAGAACGGGTGTCGACGAGGGAGCTCACGGTGCTGCCAGGTCCAAGGACAAGGCTGCGCTGCCCATCGGCGGCGCAGTCGGCTCCCACAACGACCGGGCACACTCCAAGACCTCGGCGTCCGTACATGCACCGCGCCCATCCCAGGAGGCGCGGGACCGGCAGCGTCATGGTACTCACGGTACCATACGTTTGCTGGACCAAGATCGAGCTGGTGGATCTCGGAGTGCTCAAGACCAGCATGCACGCCAACATGCTGGCACAAGCGGGGCACGGTCGCCTGGACGAGATACTGCTCCTTCTAACATAGTTAGAAGTCCGGGCCTATCCCGCTCCTCACACCGTTCGCCGCCGCCACCCGCCACTTCAGCAGAAGCTTTGGCGCGAGCTCAACTGCTCCTAGACTACCCTCCAGCGGCACACAAGATCGACGACTGGAGGGCCACCATTTAGAGTCTCATCGGCTTCACCAACGGCGACACTCCACGGCAGCCGAGTACATCTCAGCCACGGCAAGTCAGCCAGGCACGAGCCGGTGGCGACAAGACCGGTGGGGGTGCAACCACCGTGCACTCTCCGCCCCGAAGGCCAAGATCGCCGACTCGCCGGATCCACCTCGACAGCGACTCCACCGCGTCATCAGATCCACGAGCTCGTCGCGATCAGCGCCAAGTTCTTCACGAACGACAGCATGAAGACGCTCGTACTCGCATCGAGCACCGAAGAGAAGCGTGGCGTCAATCAGACCAGCGCGCTGGGCCCTCTGTCGACATGCATGCGCCAGGGGAACCAGGCAACTTGCCGTATGCGGTAGGTTGCCCTGCGTTTACTCGTGAGCTGCGGCAAGTCCAGTGGCCCAGCAAGAAGAATTTCAAGACAGACATACCAGAGAAGTACGACGGCAAGTCGCATCCGTCGGACTTCCTCAGCATCTACACCATCACGGTGCAACCTGCCGGGGGGCAGGACGACAAGATCCTTGCCAACTACTTCCCGCTGGTGCTCAAGCCCAACGTTAGGTCCTGGCTCATGCATTTGCCGGACAACTCCATATCCTCCTGGGCAGACCTATGCCATCAGTTTGTCGACGCCTTTACAGGCGGCCACAAACCTCATGGGCAAGAGAGTGACCTTCACCTGCTCGCCCAGAAGGAAGGAGAGCCCCTGCGCAAGTACATTCAGAGATTCAGCCATTTACAGCACAACATCCCAGATGTCCACCCTGCCGCGGTCATCAGCGCGTTCCATCAGAACGTGCGTAACTACAGGATGCGGGAGGAGATGGCGATGTGCAAGATCAGAGACATCAGTGAGCTGTATGCCCTGGACGACAAGTGTGCATGTGCTGAGGAAGGGAGGAAACTCCCCAGAGAGAATATAGGAGCAGGAGGATCTGACAGCGAGGATGCTGCCCTGGCAATGAAAAACCGGCGGCGGAACAACAGGAAGAAGAAAGGCAAAGATGTGCTAGTCATTGAGCAGTCCGGCAACGAAGGTGGCGCCAAGAAAGCCAAAGCTGGTAGCTCCGGCAAGGAGATTGCCGCATGCACCAACTGCCAGGCTGTGGCGGTCGCTGACAAGCAGGACGACACCGACAAGCAGTACTGCAAGATCCACCGCACCAAGGGCCATGACCTCCAGAGCTGCAAGAAGGTCGAGCAGCTTGTCCAGCAGCAAAAGGCTGAATACGAGCGATGCGACAAGGAGAGGGCCCAAGGAGGCGCTGGAGAATCCGGCAAGAAGCGCGCTGGCTGGGGAGGATGCCGCAGCAAGGCCAAGCAGCGGCAAGGAGACAGACCTCCCCGCGGCCGCGACAAGGATGAAGATGATGACGATGACGAAGACATGGATGATGTCGAGACCAGTGAGCAGGAGTTCCAGAAAGCCACAGAGGTCTTGTGCATTGACGGCGGTGCTTCTCTGCATACTTCGCACCGCCAACTCAAGCAGTGGGTGCGGGAAGTCAATGCGGCGGAACCACCTGTCGAGTCACGCAAGCTTCTGAAATGGTCTAGCATGCCTATCCTCTTTGATATTGAGGACCACCCTGATTGCACAACTGCGGTCGGGTGCTTGCCGATGTTGGTTTCACCAACTATCCGCAACCTCAAGGTCACTAAGATGCTAGTTGACGGCGGGGCGGGCTTGAACCTGATCTCCTCAGCTGTACTCCAAAAACTCCAGATCCCTGACAGCGAGCTTGAAGAGACCGGCACATTCCAAGGAATCAACCCGGGAAGGAGCAAGCCGAAGGGGAAGGTCACGTTGCCAGTAACATTCGGCAACTAGTTGAACTTCAGGAATGAGAGGGTCACTTTTGACGTTGCCAATTTTCCATCGCCTTACAATGGGATACTCGGCCGTCCAGCACTCGCCAAGTTCATGGCAGCCTCTCACTACGCATACAACATGCTGAAGATGCCAGGCCCGATAAGCATCATCTCTATCCCTGGCGACAAGAAGGATGCTCTTATCTGCGCCGACAAGACCTACCGGGAAGCGGCAGCCGCAACAGATCGCAAGGCACCTGCCGTTGAAGCTCCCGGGGGGAAGAAGAAGAACAAGTCCGGCAAGAGTTCTGATGCCCACTCCGGCAAGCGCACCTCTTCGGAGTGCTGCGCTACCGTTGAGGATGCACTATCGAGCTCCACCGGCAAGTGTAAGAAGACAATGGAAGCTCCGCCAGAGACCAAGAAGGTGTCTGCCAAGGAGGATGGCACTGGTGGTACCTTCACCATCAGTGCCACTCCTGACCCTAAATAGGAAAGTGCGCTCATTGCTTTCCTGCGGGCGAACGTTGACGTGTTTGCATGGCAACCGTATGACATCCCCGGTGTTCCCAGGAAACTAATTGAGCACCATCTTGCCGTTTGTCCTCATGCGCGGCTCGTCAAGCAGAAGGTCAGGAAGCAAGCAGTGGAGCACCAAGAATTCATCGCAGAAGAGATCAAGAAATTGGAAGCAGCAGGCCTTGTCAGAGGAGTGCTTCATCCTACGTGGTTGGCCAATCCTGTAGTCATGCGCAAGGCAAATGGGAAATGGAGGCTTTGCATCGACTTTACCGATGTTAATAAAGCTTGTCCCAAAGACCCATTTCCCTTGCCGCGCATTGACCAAATTGTTGACTCCACGGCCGGATGTGACTTGCTTTCATTTCTTGATGCATACTCAGGATACCATCAAATCTTCATGACAGAAGAGGATGAGGAGAAGACCTCATTCATCACTCCATGTGGCACGTACTGTTTCATACGGATGCCTTTCAGTTTAAAAAATGCTGCTTCAACATTTGCAAGGGTAGTCCATGTCGCTCTCGAGCCACAAATACACAGAAATGTGGAAGCCTACATGGATGGCATAGTGGTCAAGAGCAAGGACAAGGCAACTCTGATTCCAGATTTAGACGAGACCTTTGCAAATCTGCGCAAGATCAGCCTCAAGCTCAACCCCGAGAAGTGTGTGTTTGGAGTCCCCTCCGGCAAGCTTCTCGGGTTCTTCGTGTCTCAGCGGGGAATTGAAGCCAATCCCGACAAGATCAAGACCATTGAGCAGATTGAAGCACCAAAGCGCGTCAAGGATGTACGAAGACTTGCCGGTTGCGTGGCTGCTCTCAGCAGGTTTATCTCTAGGTCTGCTGAGCGCGCCCTGCCTTTTTTCAAAATATTGAAAAAGGCAGGTCCAATGAAATGGACTCCGGAAGCGAAGGCTGCGCTGCAAGACTTGAAGAGATACCTGTCCTCCACTCCAACACTTGTCGCACCTAAGCCACGAGAGAAGTTGCTGCTGTATATAGCAGCAACCAATCAAGTGGTTAGTGCTACATTAGTAGCAGAGAGGGAGGCAGATGACGAGCCAGCAACCATGGCAGGCGCATCCAGCGACAAGCAGGGGGCTTCCCCGACAAGCTCTGGTCCCGACAAAGATGGATCTGCGCAGGCGCGCGAGGAGATACAGAAGAGGATGGTACAACGCCTAGTTTACTTTGTCAGTTCCCTTCTGCAGGGGGCTAGGTCAAGGTACTCTGGTGTGCAGAAATTGCTTTTCGGCCTTCTCATGGCCTCGAGAAAGCTGCGCCATTACTTCCAAGCACATGAGATAACAGTTGTCACTCGTTTTCCGCTGAAGAGGATACTACAGAATCCAGAAGCAACAGGCAGGATTGTTGAGTGGGCACTGGAACTATCAAGCTTTGCCCTCAAGTTTGAGAGTACTTCAACTAACCAAAGCAGAGCATTGGCAGAATTCATAGCAGAGTGGACGCCAACACCAGATGAAGAAATTCCAGAAACGAGCATCCCCGTCGAGGAAGCAAGCAAAGAGTGGCTGATGTACTTTGATGGTGCCTTCTCACTGCAAGGCGCCGGCGCTGCCATGCTGCTTGTCGCACCCACCGGAGAGCACCTCAAGTACGTAGTCCAGATGCACTTTTCCAAGGAGCAAGTAACAAACAATACTGCAGAGTATGAAGGCTTGCTTGCTGGTCTCAGGATCGCGGCAGACCTTGGGATCAAGAAGCTCATTGTCAGGGGTGACTCGCAGCTTGTCGTCCGCCAAGTGAACAAGAGTTATCAGAGTCCGTTGATGGAAGCCTACATTAACGAAGTGAGAAAGCTAGAAGAGCACTTTGACGGCCTACAGATGGAGCATGTTCCAAGAGCTCAGAACGACATTGCCGATGGCTTATCAAAGTGCGCCGCACTTAAGTTACCTGTGGAACCAGGGATCTTTGTGCTCAAGCTGACTCGACCGTCCGTAACGCCATCAACTAGACGGAGCAAGAAGAGGAAGTTGATTTCTGGTGACTATTTTCCAGCAGAGCTTCCCGAAGCCGCCGCCAAGAAGGTCCCCAAGATCAACACCAAAAGTGCTGAGGAGCAGTCTGCTCCGGCAAGCCCTAGGGTTTGTTCCGTTGAAGCAGAGGCTCCCGACAAGTTTTGCTCCGGCAAGCTTGCCGGGGAATGTCAAGCTCCGGCTAAGCCGCAGGTTCTCGCCGTAGAAGCGGATGTTCCCGCAGCAGCAGATGTGCCTTTAGTCCTTGTTGTCGAGCCACAAGCTCCAGCATGGGCACAGCAGATTGTCTGTTTCCTTCAGACAGGAGAACTTCCCGAAGAGCAAGAAGAAGCGGAAAGAGTAGCCCGGCAGTCAAGTATGTACCAGTTTGTCGACAACACACTGTACAGAAGAAGACTCAATGGTGTGAAATTGAAGTGTATTCACCGGGAAGATGGACAAAAGCTGTTGGCAGAGATACATGGAGGCATATGTGGTCACCACATTGGCGCAAGAGCACTTGCCGGCAAAGCATTCAGGCAAGGTTTCTTTTGGCCGACAGCCCTCCAGGATGCAACTGCACAAGTAACCAAGTGTGAAGCGTGCCAGTTCCATTCCAAGCAGATACACCAGCCAGCTCAAGCTCTCCAGACGATCCCTTTATCCTGGCCATTTTCGGTCTGGGGGCTCGACATCCTCGGCCCCTTTCCCCGAGCAGTCGGGGGCTTTGAGTACTTGTACTTTGCAATCAACAAGTTCACAAAGTGGCCAGAAGTGGAAGCAGTGAGGAAGGTGACAGCACAGTCAGCAGTCAAGTTCTTCAGGTCGATTGTTTGCCGCTTCGAGATCCCTAACATGATAATCACCGACAACGGTACGCAATTCACGAGCCGCACCTTCATGCAGTACGTCCAAGATCTTGGCGCCAAGGTCTGCTTCGCTTTGTTGCTCACCCGAGAAGCAACGGTCAAGCGGAGAGGGCAAATGCTGAAGTGCTGTGTGGGCTCAAGACCAGGACTTTCGACAGGCTGCACAAGTGCGAAAGAAACTGGATTGAGGAGCTGCCGGTGGTTCTTTGGTCGATCAGGATGACGCCAAATCGAGCCACTGGCCAGACACCTTTCGCTCTAGTCTATGGAGCAGAGGCAGTTCTCCCCACGGAACTCGTATACGGGTCACCTCGAGTGCTCGCTTATGATGAGCTTGAGCAAGAGCAGCTGCGACAAGATGACGCGCTGCTCCTTGAGGAAGACCGTCTTCAGGCTGCTGTACGAGCTGCTCGCTACTAGCAAGCTTTGCGCCGCTACCATAGCCGCAAAGTTAACGCCAGAAGTCTCGAGGAAGGCGACCTTGTTCTTCGGCGTGTTCAGTCCGCCAAGAATTCCAACAAGTTGACGCCGAAGTGGGAAGGCCCTTACCGGGTGAAACGAGTCACTAGGCCTGGCGCTGTCCGCCTTGAGACCGAAGATGGCATTCCGGTGGGCAACTCCTGGAACATTGAGCATCTTCGTAAGTTTTACCCGTAAGGCGCGGTTGCCGGAACCCGTTCCGGCAACCACCTTCTGTACAAGTCTTGCCGTTGTTGCATGTAATCCTTTGTACAAAGCCGGGCGCAGACGCCGTGCATAAAGCTCATGTGCTCCGCACATCTTGTCAATATCATGCTTTCTATTTTTTGCATGTGTTATCTGACACTTTGTGCAGCACCTACCCCCGGTAAGCAACAACGAGCCATAAGGCTCCATATGTTTATTTTCTCCTCTTTCTTTTTTCTCAAGGAAAGGAAGGTTCCCTCGCCCACAAGTTTGCCGGGGGGAAAGGAGAAGATAATGGTATGGACCAGGCGTCATTCAAGAAAGTTTCGCCTTACTAGGAAGCAAACAATAGAAAAGCTAAGTTGCCAAAGTTTGAGCAATCAGATTTATTAAATTTTTAAGTTATCTTCCTTGAACGACCGTGCTTTATATGGAAAACCTGTGCGTGGAGGAACCAACTCGTAGCTAGTTGCGCCCTTACTTTGTTTCGTGTCCGCTCAACAACTTATGTGTGCTGCGACTAGTTGCGACAAGGTTTCTTGTCGGTAGCGGCACCGCCAGCAGGCTGCTGAGGTCCCGCACTCAGCGCTCGCGGCTAAGGTGCCTGCGCCGGCAAGTTCCCTAAAAGCGTAGGGCAAAAACATACAAAGGAAGGAATCAAGTAAAGGAAATAACATTGCAATCATTACCCGGAATAGAGTTATCTTACAAAGTAGCTTGTCGCGGCTCTAACAGATTGTTCTCATAACATGACCAGCAGCGACAACAAAAAAGAAAACGGGCGGCCTAGTCTACGCGATTGCCCTTAATCCTCTTGATCCCGCTCACCTTGTCCACAATGGGTGCAACAAGGGTCTTGAGCGCCTCCAGATCAGCATCCGGCAGCAGGGTCTTGAGGACGTTGGTGAGGTTGAGGCCCGGGTTGCGGAAGGCCACCTTCACCAACACCTTTTGAAGAGCTCCCGCGCAGATCTTGCGCGACTCGTCGGCCAGCTGCTTTGGGATCCTCTCCCGGAGTCATTGGAGGGCCGTCTCCATGCCTTTGAAGAACGAGGTGAGCTTGGCGTTGGGTTGGAGGTTCTCGTCGGAGGGATACCCGAGATCCTCCATCCCCAGCTGCGCCAGCTCCCTGTCAATGTCTGCGGCAACATTCACGAGACCCTCCGTCCAGTGCTCCACATTCTCCCTAAAAGTGTTCTGGGCGGCAGCAGCACTCGCCAGCAGCGCCTTGTCGGCCTTGACCTCCTCCGTCAAGGCCGCCTCCTGCTCCCTGGCGCCGTCCAGCGTCTTGGTCAAAGTAGTCAGCTTCAACTCAAGATCTGCGTTGGAGTCCTTGGCGGTGCTAAGCTCCTTTCCCTTCTCGGCGAGACGAGCCTGCAGCTCTGAGTGGCTGTAGGCATCCTTCTCCCGCTCACGCTTGAGCACGGCAAGCCCTTCACCGCTCGCCTTGAGATCGGCCTCCAGCTGCGCCACCTTCGTCTCTAGCTCCTTCTTGGCGGCCTCGACAGCTGCGGCAGCATCCTCTGCTTGCTTGAGGGCTCCGCCGAATGTTCGCTCGCACGCGGCAAGCTCCTCCTCGTGGCCGTTAAGGTTGACCTTCCGCTGCGCCAGCTCGCCCTCCTACGCAGACAGCTTTTCAGCGGCAAGCCGCTGTTGCTCTTTGACTTCAGCCCTCTCGAGGAGGAAGGCCTTCTGCTCCTCGGCGAGTTGCGCCCGCTCCTCTGCCAGGGACCGGAGAGCTTCCTGGTTGAGACCCCGGAGCTCCTCCACGCGCTTTTCGATGTCCACTCCCGCCTTCGCAACAAGCGCCTCGCGGGATTCCATCTTGGCTTGCCGAGCACGGTAGAGCGACACTAGCTTCCACAGCAGCCGCTCCTCCACAGGCTCGCTGCTGCTGCTGCTCGGCGCGTCAACCAGCGTCAGCCCAGCGGAGGCGAGCACCTCTCCGTCAAAGCTCTCTCCTTCGACCGGCGCCCTGGAGCTTGACGCCCAGGGGAGGTTGATGAAGACGCCATCGCCGGCCTTCAAGTAGACACCTGGCTGGGGCTCTTCGGAGCCTGACGCTGCGGCAGCGGCGGAGGGATCAGCGGTCGGCGTAGCGCCTGGCGCTCCTGCGGCCTCAGGGCCGTCAGTGCGATCGCCATACCCCCCGCCTGCTTCTGCAGCGGCAGCTTTGGCGGCCTCTGCGCCGGCGGGATCGTCAGCGCCGGCTGCTTCTTCGATGGCAGCGGCGTCGTCGGCGGCAACCTCGGTCTCCATCGGCTCCGCAGCAGATGGGTCTGGCGGCCGGAAAAGGGAGAAGAGTCAAGCAAATATCCAAAAAAGAAGATCACAAGAAGAAGAACCCAAGGGAAGTTTTGAAGCGAGAGGATTACTTGTACCGGGTTCTGCAGTCGTGGTCTCCACCGCCGGGGGGCCGCTGGTGCTGTCCCTTGCCGGAGAACTCTCCCTCACCGGAGACTTCTCCCTTGCCGGAGAACTCTCTCTTGCCGGAGACCTCTCCCTTGCCGGAGGACTCTCCCTTGGCATTTCGGGGGCGGCCTCCGGGCGCTCCTGGTGGGGCTGCTCTGCTCCTACACAAACCAACAGTTAGATGTCAGCAAAGAAAGAGTATCCATGCGCGCCTAACGGCGGAAAGCGAACCATATATACTTACGCTAGGGGCTGCTCTAGAGAACAGTTGCCGGGTCCGGCAAGGTTGTCTCGGACGCACCCCCTGCTGTCGCGGTGGGTTCGTCCTCGATGATAATCACCGGGACCTTGGCTCTCTTTGCTGCTCTTTGGGCCAGAGTCCTAAAAAGGAATAAGTTCAGAGTAAAGCAAATGAGATACAAGACAAAACAACAAGAATTGAAGAACTACAAGTACAACAAGAGAATCTTACTCTTCTTCTTCCTCGTCGGAGCTGAACATCGAGAAGTCGAAGTCCGGCTCACGTCCGGGGTGAGGAGGCGGAGGAGTAGGTTCCCTTGGCCGCTTGGCGGGAACAGTGGCAGTGGTCTGAGACGACCCCGCTCCGGCTGCCGCCGCGGCGTGAGAAGCGGCAGGAGCAGAAGCGGTGGTCCGGGTGGACCCCGCTCCAGTTGCCGCAGCAGCGTGAGGTGCTCCCGCGGCAACAGTGCTTGCCGCGGTGGAGCATGTCACGCGGCACGGCGACTGTCGACTCGCCCGCCGCCCCTCTACGTCCCCGGCCTTGCGGAGACGCCTTCTTGGTGGAGCTGGGGGCTTTGCTTGCGGTGAGCTGTCTGAGGATGAGGAGGAAGAGTAGTTGATCTCCAATGAGCCGCTCGTATCCTCGGCGGGCTCGCTTGACTCGACGTCATGCCCGGCAAGCTCTTCCTCGCCGGCAAGCTCCTCTCGCTCGGTACGGCTTGCCGCCTCTGCTGCCTCTGCCTCCTCCACGGTGAATCCAAACTCGCCCGCGGCTGCGGCTGGCGCCGCCTCTTCCAGCCTGGTGGCGATGCGTTTCATCTCCGCATCGGTGGTGTCGGGAGTGAGGCTTTTCTTTTCGTCGGAGCGGACCGGCACTTCTACCAAGCCATCAAAGAACTCCTGCACGACGTCGTCTTCAGGCTCTTGCCAAGTTGGGACAATTCCATGCGCATCGCACAGCGGCATCATTGCACGGATGCGGTCGAGCACGGAGTTGTTGCACAGCGGAACGACACCCTTCGGCAACCTGAACACTTCAGGATGTTGAGGGTCGTACTTGAACAGCTCCTGGAGCATCGCGTTAAGCTCCAAAATAGTGAAGTTGAAGTTGAAGCCCGGACGCAGCCTCATGATATCCGCCGCATTCTTTAATTCCCAGGCGGGTCTCCTCCGTTCCTGCAGGGGGGCGATGCGGCGCCAAAGAAAATCTGCGCCAATAGCACCTACAGTGAGCCTGGCAAGCCTGAGGCGTTGGATCCGGGTGACGGCAATCTTCATCCTATCGTCTTCCGGGGCCACATTCCTCCAATCGCTGCCGCGTGCTACTGGGGCTTGGCGCCGGGCGGTAAACGGCTGCGGGTTCTCCTCAACAATCCAGCACCAGTCTGCTCTCCATTCCTCCCACTTGCCGCGGAACTCTCCCTCCAGATAAGCGTCCTTCTTGCCGGCCCTCGAGATCCAGGCGATTCCGCCGGATAAAGGCTCTCCTCTCTCTACTCGGGGCATAAAGAAGTGGTGAAAAAGGGCTACATTTGGATAGACTCCGACAAAGTTTTCGTAGAGATGTGCGAAAACTGCCATGGTCAGAACAGCATTGGGGGTGAAGTCAAGGAGGCGGAACCCGTAGGTGTTCATAATATCGCAGAAAAACTCAGAGAAAGGCGGGCAGAGCCCGCAGTAGAAGAACAAGGCGAAGAAAGGATATCCATTTGGAGCCATTTTCCAAGCGACGGTTGGAAGTACCTTCGTGCGCGGATGCGCTCGCGTCTCCGTCGACCAGAAGAGGTAGTAATACTCCCTCAGCTCCCTCGCGGCGAGCTTGGGGGGGGGGGGAGATTGCCCGCTCCTTTCGCAGCGCCGCAAGCCGCTGCGCCTCGGTCGACTTCACAACCTTCCCCTTGTCGGCTTTCGGAGCCATGGCGGAAGTGGTGGAGGAGGTCGACGGCGTTGGTGGTGCTGGTGGCGATGGGGGGCAGGGCGCTGCTCTCTTTCAGCCTTGGGAAGACGGGGGAGCGGCGGAAGTTTCCGAGATTGGAGTAGCAACCGGCGAATGGGCGAACTACCCCTGTTTCCCCTACTTATAAAGAGGGAGGGGGCGGACGTTCCGCCTTTCTGAATAAAGAAACCACCCAAGATCTCTCCCACGACGCCGCATTCAACACGTGCCATTCGGGGAGGGCGCGGTGGATACGGGGAGAGATACGGCGTAACCCAGGCCGCGCATGCCCGTGCCCTGTTTTGGGCCTAGCCCTACAGCACTCGGCACCGTGTATGGCCCAGGCCCGGGGACTCCTGTCGGTGTACTAGAGTAGGGGTACCCTAGTATCCAGAACTTGTGCACGGGCAGTCGCAGCATCCCGTGGCAAGGCTTGCCGGGTGACCGCCAAGGTCCTCCGTGGTTCCTTTGGCGCCATTCAAGGACAAAGTATCCAAGCCAAGGAGACAAGACCCCGACAAGAGGAGCTTGCTGGGAAGGCCACCCAAGGCATCTCAAGGAACTTGCCGTGACACGCCACGCGTCCCAGCAAGGCCCGGTGAGCGACAAGCTCCCGGACGCGACAAGACAACGACCGCGGCAAGGCGCTTGCCGCCGCAAGCCACCACTCTGTACCCGCGCTCCAGCACTCCCACCAACATGTCGCTTTGGGACCCTTCCAGGCGTACGTGGCGGGAGGCTGTGCAGCCAGCGGTGGGCGGTGGCAAGCGGCGCTGACAAGATTGCCATCGTGGCGAGCGGTGGCGTCCCTGAGGGTCCCTTTTGTACTATTTGGGCAACGCAGATGGTCATTTAATGCCCTTGCCCCCTGCCGTCAGGGTTAGGTATGATACACTGTAGCAGGTAGCTGTACCAACCGCAACACCTTTCCATTTTTACCCTTGTCTACGTTGCCACCTGTCGGTGACCCCTTGAGCATATAAAAGGAGGCCCATGCGCAACGTAGAGGGGGGTTGGAAGGAGAAAGCACTCACGCTCGGTCTCGTTAGCTGCTGGTGTGTACTGTAGCACTCAGCGCTCCCGAGCAAGAACTCAATACAAACCACAAAGCAGGAGTAGGGTTTTATGCATCCGTGCGGCACGAACCTGGGTAAACTGCTCGTGTGTTTCGCCTCGATCTGCTCTTCGTGCGATCCCCCCCCCCCCCCGCCCCCCGCCGAACCGAAAGGGGCTCGGTCCGCCGGTCCCATAGGTGCTCGTGGATTAGTTCCCCGACAAGGGGGCGGCCAAGAGGGGGAGAGGGGGCGCATCAGGTATGGGCCTTAGGGCCCATCTGCCCTAGGGTTTGCCGCCCTTCCCTCTTCCTTGCGCCTTGGGCCTTGGTGGGGGGCGCACCAGCCCACCTGGGTCTGGTCCCCTCCCACACTTGGCCGATGCAGCCCTCCGGGGCTTGTGGCCCCACTTGGTGGACCCCTTGACCCTCCCGGTGGTCCCGGTACGTTACCGATAAAACCCGAAACTTTTCCGGTGACCAAAACAGGACTTCCCATATATAAATCTTTACCTACGGACCATTCCGGAACTCCTCGTGACGTCAGGGATCTCATACGGGACTCCGAACAACATTCGGTACCCACATACAAACTTCCTTTATAACCCTAGCGTCATCGAACCTTAAGTGTGTAGACCCTACGGGTTCGGGAAACATACAGACATGACCGAGACACCTCTCCGGTTAATAACCAACAGCGGGATATGGATACCCATGTTGGCTCCCACATGTTCCATGATGATCTCATCGGATGAACCACAATGTCAAGGACTTAATCAATCCCGTATACAATTCCCTTTGTCTAGCGGTACGATACTTGCCCGAGATTCGATCGTCGGTATCCCGATACTTTGTTCAATCTCGTTACCGGCAAGTCTCTTTACTCGTTCCGTAATACATCATCCCGTGATCAACTCCTTAATCACATTGTGCACATTATGATGATGTCCTACCGAGTGGGCCCAGAGATACCTCTCCGTTCATGTAGAGTGACAAATCCCAGTCTCGATTCGTGCCAACCCAACAGACACTTTTGGAGATACCCGTAGTGCACCTTTATAGTCACCCAGTTACGTTGTGATGTTTGGCACACCCAAAGCACTCCTACGGTATCCGGGAGTTGCACAATCTCATGGTCTAAGGAAATGATACTTGACATTAGAAAAGCTTTAGCATACGAACTACATGATCTTGTGCTAGGCTTAGGATTGGGTCTTGTCCATCACATCATTCTCCTAATGATGTGATCCCGTTATCAATGACATCCAATGTCCTTGGTCAGGAAACTGTAACCATCTATTGATCAACGAGCTAGTCAACTAGAGGCTTACTAGGGACATGGTGTTGTCTATGTATCCACACATGTATCTGAGTTTCCTCTCAATACAATTCTAGCATCGATAATAAATGATTATCATGAACAAGGAAATATAATAATAATCAATTTATTATTGCCTCTAGGGCATATTTCCAACAGTGATACACATATTCATAACATTGATGCCAAAAGATGCAAAGTTGATAATGATAGTGCAACATATTTGTGGCACTGCTGTTTAGGTTATATTGGTGTAAAGCGCATGAAGAAACTCCATGCAGATGGACATTTCGGATCACATGATTATGAATCATTTAATACTTGTGAACCATGCCTCATGGGCAAGATGTCTAAAACTCCATTCTCTGGAACAATGGAGCAAGCTAATGACTTACTGGAAATAATACATATCGATGTATGCGGTCTGATGATTGTTGAAGCACGCGGTAGGTATCGTTATTTTCTGACCTTCACAGATGATTTCAGCAGATATGGGTATATAAGTGAAACAGAAGTCGGAAACATTTGAAAAGTTCAAAGAATTTCAAAGTAAAGAAGAGAATCATAATAACAAGAAAATAAAGTTTCTACGATCTGATCTCGGAGGCGAATATTTGAGTTACGAGTTTGGCCTTCATATAAAACAATGTGGAATAGTTTCACAACTCACGCCACCTGGAACACCACAACATAATGGTGTGTCCAAATGTCGTAACAGTACTTTATTAGATATGGTATGATCTATGATGTCTCTTACCGATTTGCCACTATTGTTTTGGAGTTATACATTAGAGACAAATGCATTCATGTTAAATCCGTTGAGACAACATCGTATGAACTATGTTTTGGCAAGAAACCTAAGTTGTAATTTCTTAAAGTTTGGTGTTGCAATGCTTGTGTGAAAAAGCTTCAGCCTGGGAAGCTCGAACCCAAATCGGAGAAGTGTGTCTTCATAGGATACCCAAAAGAAACTGTTGGGTATAGCTTCTATCACAGATCTGAAGGCAAGATCTTTGTTGCTAAGAATGGATCCTTTCTAGAGAATGAGTTTCTCTCAAAAGAAGTGAGTGGGAGGAATGTATAACTTGATGAGGTAATTGTACCTTCTCTCGGATTGGAAAGTAGCTCATTAGAGAAATCCATTTCCATGATGCCTACACCAACTAGAGAGGAAGCTAATGATGATTATCATAAAACTTCAGATCAATTTACTACTATACCTCGTAGGTCGAACAGAGCATCTTCCGCTCCAGAGTGGTACAGTAATCCTGTCCTGGAAGTCATGTTATTAGACCATGACGAACCTACGAACTATGAGGAAGCTATGATGAGCCCAGATTCCAATAGATGGCTTGAGGCCATGAAATCTGAGATAGGATCCATGTATGAGAACAAAGTTTGGACTTTGGTGGACTTGCCCGATGATCGGCAAGCCATTGAGAATAAATGGATCTTCAAGAGGAAGACGAACACTAATGGTAATATCACTGTCTACAAAGCTCAACTTCTCGCAAAAGGTGTTCGACAATTTCAAGGTGTTGACTACAATGAGACCTTCGCACCCGTAGCGATGCTTAAGTCAGTCCGAATCATGTTAGCAATTGCCGCATTTCATAATTATGAAATCTGGCAAATGGATGTCAAAACAGAATTCCTTAATGGATTTCTTAAAGAAGAGTTGTATATGATGCAACCAGAAGGTTTTGTCGATCCTAAAGGTGCTAACAAAGTGTGAAAGCTCCAACGATCCATCTATGGACTGGTGCAAGCATATCGGAGTTGGAATATATGCTTTGATGAGGTGATCAAAGCATATGGTTTTATACAGACTTATGGTGAAGCCTGTATTTACAAGAAATTGAGTGGGAGCTCTGTAGCATTTCTGATATTACATGTGGATGATTGGAAATGATATAGAAATTTTGGGTAGCATAAAAGGATACTTGAATAAGAATTTTTCAATGAAAGACCTCGGTGAGGCTGCTTATATATTGGGCATCAAGATCTATAGGGATAGATCGAGACGCTTAATAGGACTTTCACAAAGCACATACCATGAGAAGATTTTAAAGAAGTTCAAAATTGATCAGTCGAAGAAAGGGTTCTTGCCTGTGTTGCAAGCTGTGAAGTTGAGTAAGACTCAAAGCCCGACCATAGCAGAAGATAAAGAGAGAATGAAAGTCATTCCCTGTGCATCAGCCATAGGTTCTATAAAGTATGCCATGCTATGTACCATGCCTATTGTGTGCCTTGCCATGAGTTTGTCAAGGGGGTACTATAGTGATCCAGGAGTAGATGACTAGACAACGGTCAAAATTATCCTTAGAGGACTAAGGAAATATTTCTAAAGGATACTTGAATAAGAATTTTTCAATGAAAGACCTCGGTGAAGCTACTTATATATTGGGCATCAAGATCTATAGGGATAGATCGAGACGCTTAATAGGAATTTCACAAAGTACATACCTTGACAAGATTTTAAAGAAGTTCAAAATTGATCAGTCGAAGAAAGGGTTCTTGCCTATGTTGCAAGCTGTGAAGTTGAGTAAGAGACAAAGCGTGACCACGGCAGAAGACAGAGAGAGAATGAAAGTCATTCCCTATGCCTCAGCCATAGGTTCTATAAAGTATGCCATGCTATGTACCGGACCTATTGTGTGCCTTGCCATGAGTTTGGCAAGGGGGTACTATAGTTATCCAGGAGTAGATCACTAGACAGCGGTAAAAATTATCCTTAGAGGACTAAGGAAATATTTCTTGGTTATGGAGGTGATAAAGAGTTCATTGTAAAGAGTTGCGTCTATACAAGCTTTTACACAAATCCAGATGACTTTGAGTCTCAATCTGGATACATATTGAAAGTGGGAGCAATTAGCTAGAGTAGCTCCATGCAGAGCATTGTAGACATTGCCTAAACTTCTCTCATGGCGATGTGAAATACATACGCTGAATGTGGCACACCCATTGACTAAACTTCTTTCACAAGCAAAATATGATCGCACTCTAGTAAACCCATTGGGTGTTGGTCACATGGCGATGTGCACTATGGGTGTTAATCACATGACGATGTGAACTATTGGTGTTAAAATCACATGGCGATGTGAGCTAGATTATTGACTCTAGTGCAAGTGGGAGACTGAAGGAAATATGCCCTAGAGGCAATAATAAAGTTGTTATTTTATATTTCCTTATTCATGATAAATATTTATTATTCATGCTAAAATTGCACTGATCAGAATCCTAAATACATGTGTGAATACATAGACAAACATTGTGTCCCTAGTGAGCCTCTACTTGACTAGCTCGTTGATCAAAGATGGTTAAGGTTTCCTAACCACGGACATGATTTGTCATTTGATAATGGGATCACATCATTAGGAGAATGATGTGATGGACATGCCCCATCCGTTACCATAGCATATTGATCGTTGAGTTTTATTGCTATTTTTTTCTTCATGTCAAATACATATTCCTTCGACTATGAGATTATGAAACTCCCGGATAACGGAGGAATACCTTGTGTGCTATCAAATGTCATAATGTAACTATGTGATTATACAGATGCTCTACAAGTATCTTCGAAGGTGTTTGTTGGGTTGGCATAGATAGAGATTAGGATTTTTCACTCCGAGTATCGGAGAGGTATCTCTGGGCCCTCTTGGTAATGCACATCATAAGAAGCCTTGCAAGCAAAGTGACTAATGAGTTAGTTGCGGGATGATGTATTACAGAACGAGTAAAGAGACTTGTAGGTAACGATATTGAACTAGCTATGAAGATACCGACGATCGAATTTCGGGCAAGTAACATACCGATGACAAAGGGAGTAACGTATGTTGTCATAATAGTTCGACCGATAAAATCTTGATAGAATATGTAGGAGCCAATATGAGCATCCAGGTTCCGCTATTGGTTATTGACCGGAGAGGTCCCTCGGTCATGACTACATAGTTCTCGAACATGTAGGGTCCGCACGCTTAATGTTCGATGACGATTTTGTATTATATGAGTTATGTGATTTGGTGACCGAATGTTGTTCTGAGTCCCGGATGAGATCACGGACTTGACGAGCAGTCTCGAAATTGTTGAGAGGTAAATATTGATATATAGGATGATAATATTTAGATACCGAAAGTGTTCCGGATTGTATCGGGTATTTATCGGAGTACCGGGGGGTTACCAGAACCCCCGGGGGAAAGATATGGGCCATATGGGCCATGATAGGGGAGCACACCAGCCCACAAGGGGTTTTGCACCCCCCTATGGAAGCTAGTCAAATTGGAAAAGGAAAGGGAGGTTCGGGCCCCCTTCCTTTCTCTCTTCTCCCTTCCCTTTTCCCCCTCCAGTAAAAAGGGAAAGGGGAAGGCCGAATTGGGAGGACCCCAAGTAGTATTCCTCCTACTTGGGCGCCCCTTGGCTACCGCTCCTCCCCTCCAACCTATATATATATATTTCCGAACTGCATTGTAATACTGCATTGGAAAGCTATGCGCACTGCACCACAGAGACCAGCGAACTTCATGTTTGAAAAAACTGTACGTGTGGTTTTTTCGGTACCTTTTTGCTCTAGTTTTTTAACCGTTTATCGGAATTATGCGTGTAATATACCGTTGAAAAACTATAGAGTAGACGCAATTTCGCCATGTTGAACACTTTTCAAAATTCATCATAGTTTAAGAGCAGTTTCGAAAATCGTGCGGCTCACAACGAATGGCAGCGAGCATTTTTTTTTGCTCTTTTCTAAACCGCTCGTCAAAATGAAACATATGATACACCGTTGGAAAGATATCGTCGGCGCACATCTTTTTCATATCTATTATTTTTTCTAATTCGCTACGGTTTAAGAGCAGTTTTGAATTTACTAAATCGCGGAATTGTGTTTTTCGAATTTTTTCAAATTTTCGGTACTGTTTTCACTCCAGTTTTCTAACCGTTTGTCGAAACAAGGCGTGTAATATACCGTTGGAAAGCTACGAACGAGGCGCAACTTTCATATGTTGGAATGTTTTTGAGATTCCTTACGGTTTTTAGTTAAATTTGAAAATTGTGCGTCTGACTACGAAGGGCAGCGGCCGTTTTTTCATGAATTTTTTTCAAAACGTTGGTCAAAATGATCCAACTGATACACCGTTGGAAAGATATCGTCGAGACGCTACTTTTTCATATAGAACACTCCCTCTAATTCATTACGGTTTAAGAGCAGTTTTGAAATTACAAAAACGCGGAAACTCTGTTTTTCGTGACAACAAAATCGACGCCTGCACTGCATCGGACAGAAAGCGCACTGCTTCAAACTGAAGAACGCACTGCATCAGACAATGAAGTGAACTTCATGATTTCTCTTGTCGAACGTAGATTTTTTCTCAGAGGAGTTTTGTTTACTTTTTTCTAACTTTTTTTCGAAGGAAAGTGGACCGCAGCACTCCCGAAAGTGAAGCGGAAACACTACCCAAAGTGAACCTCATGATTTGCTGTTTGTCTTTTTTTCGTACTAATTAATTTTTTACGCGCGTTGAGAAGTGTTGAGAAGTGAGCTGCTTTCTGATGTGTTTTTGTTTTTGGATCACCAAGTGAACCACAAAGGGGTCCTTGCGGCTACAGGCTGGATGGGCACCATTGCAGTTCGCATCCACGACAAACTCCCGCTCCTCCTTTATCGCCAACCTTAGAGGTCGCACCATCAGCATTAGCATTTTTCTTTGATGTTCCAAATTCGTAGTGGATTTTGCACTGCACCAAACCTTCTGAAAGTGCATTTTTTCATGTTCCAAATCTGCACACAAGTCGAATCTATACTGCGTTGTCGAGAGTAAGGAACTACATGGTTCTTCTTTCCCCCATTTTTACATACTGAATCAAAGCCAAGTACAGAAACACAAACCGAAAATTGCACTGTAGCACCCAGGAGAGCAGTTCGCCCAGGATCTGCATGCGGCGCAGTTCTCCGGGTGTTGCAGTGTGTTTACTCCATGGCAGATGCAGACTGCAGTATGGCTGGGGCTGAGGAGAAGTGCACAAACCAAAATATACAAAAAATGTAGAGGAAAAGAAGCTCTTTCTCAACCGTGCACGGGCAGGTACTGTTCTTCCAGGGCGTCGGCGACGGCGAACAACACCTCCACCCCGCTTGAACTTTCTCGCTTTTGTGCACACGGCTGCTTGCACCGACACACTGGACTGCTCGGGGGGTGCTGGTGTGCTGCTTACGCTCACGTAGAGGACTTCATGGCGCCGCCGGGGCACTTGATGGAGCAAACCAAGAAGGTTTAGAGCGCTGGCGGGAACTCGTCATCTGGACACGCGAGGACACCCCAACCCCACCGGATCCGAGCAAGGCCATGATGAGGAACTCAGCCCGACACCCTGCTGGAGAAGAAACGGGAGGGGGAAACTCCTCGTCGGGACCAGATCCACGCAGTAGAAGGGGGGCCTGAGATCTGTCGATGTGGCGCCACGCCGGGGGAGGACCTCGCCGGGACACCCAAGGAGTGGCCTGACGATGGACGCACTTGGGAAGTGGGCTGCAGTGCAACGGTTTGTGCACTTCACCAGAAAGAACATGTCGGGGTTGGAGATACCAGATCGGGGCTAGGTGGAGCAGCCCGCACGCCCGCCCGATGACAGAGGACGGCGGATCCGGTGGTGGAGGGCCTGGTGGCGGGACGAGCCCGGGTCGCGTCGTCGGCGCCATAGGAGGAGGAAGAGGGGCGGTCGAGTCACCAGCGGCCGAATCCGCGACGGCGCGGGCCAGCAGGGTGGCGTAGCGGCCGAATCCGGTGCTGATGGATCCGCAACGGCGCGGGACGACCGACAGCGTGTCGATTCTGGGCGGCCGGTGGGATGTGGTGGGGCGGCGGGGAAGGTAGGCGACGTGGGGTGGCGGTGCAACGACGAGGAAGGGAGGGAGGGGGACGTCACCGGCCGCCGGCTACCGGGGCGGTCCCGCGCTAGGAGCCGGGGAGGGAGGGGGGCGCCGCTGGCCGCCGGGGCGCTCCCGCACTAGGAGGTCGGTAGGGGGAGGGGTGTTATGAGAATAAGTTTTTTGTTAGGAGAATAAGGTCTTAAGGGGTGTTATGAGAATAGACCCACCCTATATATATATATATATATATATATATATATATATATATATATATATATATATATATATATATATATATATATATATATATATATATATATATATATATATATATATGGGGGGCACCACTAGAACACACAACAACAATTGTTAGCCGTGTGCGGCGCCCCCCTCCACAGTTTACGCCTCCGGTCATATCTTCGTAGTGCTTAGGCGAAGCCCTGCGTGGATCACTTCACCATCACTGTCACCATTCCATCGTGCTGACAGAACTCGTCCACTTCCTCGAAACTTTGCTGGATCAAGAGTTCGAGGGACGTCATCAAGCTGAACGTGTGGAGAACTCAAAGGTGTCGTACGTTCGGTACTTGATCAGTTGGAACGAGAAGAAGTTCGACTACATCAACCGCCTTGTCAAACGCTTCCGCTATTGGTCTATTAGGGTACATAGACACACTCTCCCCCTCTTGTTTCTATGCATCTCCTAGATAGATCTTGCGTGAGGATAGGATTTTTTTTGAAATGGTGTGCTATGTTTCCCAACAAACACAGCATGACAGAGATCGCACGGGCCATTTACCTAGGTTCGGGCCGCCGTGAGGCATAAAACCCCACTCCTTCTTTGGTGGATTGATGGTGGAGAACGCGTCGCTCTTGCCCGGTAGGGTTTCCTCGGGGCAAGAGTGGATACGCCCGTATGAATATGCGAGGGTCTGAATCATCTCTACGGTTGCCATGGGCCTCCTTTTATAGATAAAGGGGTCACCACAGTGGCAAATCAGTCTTTTACACACTGATTAGATAGCAAACAGTGCTATCATACCTAACTCTGCACGCGGACAGAGCGCATTAAATGCGTCACTCAGTGTCACATCATAGCATGCCCGGTAAGCCTTGTCGGGTTGTTTTGCCAGCTTCGCGCCTCCTTGCTTGACATGTCTCATGACGACTGTCATTTGGATGTGTTTTCTGTAGGAAGTGGCTGCCATGTGGCGGGAAGCAGCCACTTAGTCACTTAGGGGCTTGACACCGCACCGATCGATGACATGCCTCATTGTGAGGTGGTAGGGTGGAGTAGTTCGCCTCCACAAGCCCCGGCAGGCCTGCCGGGACGGTCTGGAGGCTTCCTTCGGGGTAACCCCAATCTCACCAGGCTCGTCTGCCTGGCAAGGTTTTTTTTCCTTAGTGATATCTCGCTTCTCTGGCTTGACTTGGTCTTCTTAATTTTCACTTTGATTCTTCAAAGGACTAATCCTTGGTGCTTGGTTGGATCTTGGGTGTCGCAAACTTATCCTTAGGCCTATGCATAGTCTGGGCAACGGACCCAGGGTTGTTGCACCAACAGGAGCCCCCGGGCCTGGCCTGAACATAATGTCGGGCGTCGTCGGTGTAGGCCCTAACTAGTGCACAGTCAGTAGCGCAGTGGTGGCTGATACATCTCCAATGTATCTACAATTTTTTATTGTTTCATGCTATTATATTATCTGTTTTGGATGTTTTATATGCATTAATATGCTATTTTACATTATTTTTGGGACTAACCTATCCACCTAGATCCCAGTGTCAGTTCCTGTTTTTGAGTTTCGTAGAAAAGGAATACCAAACGGAGTCCAAACGGAATAAAACCTTCGTGATGATTTTTCTTGGACCAGTAGACAACGAGGAGAGTTGAAGATGAAGCTAGAAGACCCACGAGGCGGCCACAAGGATGGAGGTCGTGCCCAGGGGGTAGGGCACGCCCCCACCCTCGTGACTCCACCGATCTAATTCTTTCTCCTATGTATACTCTTTTATCCAAAAACCACCAGAGGAAGCTAGGAAAACACCTTTCCACCACCGCAACCTTGTGTACCCATGAGATCCCATCTAGGGGCCTTTTCCGGCGTCTTGCCGGAGGGGGATTCAATCACGGAGGGCTTCTACATCAACTCTATTGCCCTTCCGATGAAGTGTGAGTAGTTTACCTCAGACCTATGGGTCCATAGCTAGTAGCTAGATGGTTTCTTCTCTCTCTTTGATTCTCAATACCATGTTCTCCTCGATGTTCTTGGAGATCTATTCAGTGTAATACTCTTTTGCGGTGTGTTTGCCGAGATCCGATGAATTGTGGATTTATGATCAGCTTATCTATGAATATTATTTGAATCTCCTCTTGTCGGATTTCGGGTTCCGGCAGACCCTTGAGGTTCGAACACTGGGGTGCGCGTGGAGATTTCACCTCCTACCTACCTGCACCCCTCCGCCATGCTAGGATCAGAACTACGGGGAGAACAACACAAGAGACACAGGGTTTATACTGGTTCGGGCCACCGTTGTGGTGTAATACCCTACTCCAGTGTGTGGTGTGTGGATTGCCTCTTGGGCTGATGATGATGAACAATACAAGGAAGACAGCCTCGCGAGGGTCTGTTCTTGGCTGAGGCGATGAACTGCTGGGAGGAGTTCAGTCACCTTTCTCTCTCTCTCTCTCTCTGCTTCCAACCTCTCTAACGAGCCTCTTCCTTCCTACCTCCCCGCCCCCTTACTCTGTGGGTGGCTGGTCCTATTTATAGAGGCCCTGGTCCTCTTCACAAATATCGAGCAGGAAGGGAGCCAACAATGGCAGGCTAATTTGAAGGGGGACAACAAGTATCAACTATCCTGACAAAAGTAGTCTTCGCCTACGCAAAGCTCTGGTGATGATGCCGTCTTGGGCTCCACGGTGACCTCCCTCTCGTAGTCTTCCTAGTCTTGGTCTTGTTGCACCGAAATGGCAACCTTTGCCTGATGCCTCGGTACTCCGCGGCTGCGCTTGCCCCCTTTGCACCAAAGAGGAAAGGAGGACGCTGCATAGGCTGGCACCCTCCTGGCGCCCCGAGTCGTCATGGCTTGCGTCATGGCACCTCGTAAGGTACCCTGCCTTGATCTCTCCGCCTCCTCGTGAGCCAGCCTGACGAGGCCGTGCCTGAGGAAGCTCCACGTCGTCTGCCCCGCGAGGCTTGGCCCCTCGCGAGGGTCTTGGGTTTGTGTTGGTGAAGATGGGCCATGCTGGGCCCCCCTTTGAGCCACGCCGCAGGCCGCAGGCAGGAAAGTCTGGGGACCCCCGTTCCCAGAACGCCGACAGTAGCCCCCGGGCCCAAGGCGCGCCCGGACTTGGCCGTGCAGGGAAGCGGAAGGGCAAGAGCGAAGCGCTGCGGGCCCTAACAGCCTGCGGCCTTAGGCGCCATGCGGTGGTTCATTGGACGTGGGCGGCACTGTTCCCCCACGCCCTCCTTATTTTGCGCCATGCTAGGCGGACCCGTAGTTGTACACAACCGTTCCCCTTTTATCGCTCGAGCGCTCCCTGTCCTTCCTCCGCTCGAACCATGGTTTCTGTTTTCAATTCAATCTTGAATCCTCCCCCCCCCTTCCTATCGCCATGGCCCCGACGAAGAAGGGAAGAGGGAAGAAACCCGTGTCTCCGCCTTGCCTGCCGCCGTTGGCGGCCCCCGCCGAGGGCTTGGGCAAGGTCAGCTTGGCTCTGGCCACCATCTTCAATGAATGCGGGAGGACGAAGGCCTGGCCCGCGTCCCACTTCTCCATCGACAGGATAGTTACCGAGGTCCCATATTTTGTCGATGCCCTGTGGGCGGGTCTGGTTCCCCCTTTTCTGATTTCTTCAATGCCGTGTTCTCCCACTATCAGATCGACATGATGCATCTGAGTCCTAAATCCATCACCCTCCTTTCGGTCTTCGCCTTTGTTTGCGAAGCCATGGTCGGCATCCCTCCTTCGGTTGCCTTGCTGCACCACTTCTTCTCGCCGCATCATGTCAACCCTACCCAATGCTGGGCGTGCATGAGCTTCGTTGCCGCGTCTGAGACTGTGGCCTCTGGGATTGACTTCTAGCTCCCCCTGCCCGCGGTTGGGTTCCGCGAGCGGTGGCTGTTTGTGGACACAGGGGTGCCCAGCCCCCTGCTATCGGAGCCGACCTCGCCTGCTGCCCCCAACTCGGGCTGGGGCCAGGAGATGCTCGAGAGCCCCCCGCTCGTCTTCGTATGGCACTGCTTCGCGCTCTTGAGATCTCTTGGCGTGACAGCGCCCAAGGTGGTGAAGGAGTTCCTGCTATGGCGCGTTGCTCCTCTTCAACGCCACTCTCGCCGGATGTGGGCCTTCCATGGGCGCGGGGATCGTATGAGGCTCCGGGAAGAGGACCTGGCTCCTGAGGTGCTGAAGACGACGCTCTTGACCCTGGCCGGGGACCCCAACCCCGGCAGCGTCCGGCAGGGAGGGGCCTTGCTGTACCTCTGCCAGAGCAGGGTCGACTTCGTGAAGCAGATGCATGTCTTTGACGAGTGGGGGCTGCGCCCTGCCGGCCTCCAGGGACCTCGCGAGAATCCAGTGGTGGTGACTGCCCTTCCAGTCGGCCTAGGCGACTCGTCCTCGAGTGGCGGAGCAGGGAGGTACGAGGCGCCAGAGGCCGAGGGGGCTCCCGGCGTGGTGACAGCGCCGGGCGAGGCTCATGAGGAAGCAGTAATCGGGGCCCGTGCTACTGAGGCTGAGGGTGACAAACAGCTGCGCTCTGCGCCTGCGACTGGGGCCCCTGAGGCTCCAGCTGCTTCTCTTGGGGAGGCGATTGGTGGCGCGCATTAGGCAGGCGCCCCTGACGCTGACCGTCTTGACGCTCCATCTTCGTCGCAGGTTAATCCGTGCGCCCAACTCTTAGGCCGCTTCCGCGTGGACTTTGGAGCTCTCCGGAAGAAAAGCGAGGCCCTGGGCGACGATCACCCTTGTCGCTTGTTGAAGCATAGGAAGTACTTCGCCACTGATGAGTAAGCCTTCTCCTTTCCCAGCTCCCGATCCTTCTGTCACTTGCACTGACCCTTGCTCCCCAGTCCCCTTCCAGCCGAGCTTGCTGAGACGGCCGAGGAGCCGTCCCCTTTGGCTTCGCCCCCTCCACCGTCCTCGAGCGCTCCGAGCAGCGGAGCCCTTGTGGTGAGGTCAATCAAAGAGGCGAGCCGCTCCAAGGCGTATTGTGGCCCCGCGCACCTCGCGATCCCCCTTCGTGGGCCTTCTCGTGGCATAGCCAGCCTGCCATGGGCTTCTCGCCTGGTCGTGGACTACGATTGGCTGAGGCGCCTCCTACGCTCTTCTCCTGAGGTCGGGCTGACCCCAGGCCAGGCTTCTGACGCGGCGTGCCCGGCCGTCGTGAGAGTGCCAGCCCCCAGCCCCCAGCCCAGAGGGGGAGTGCTGACTCGCAGCCCCCGGCGCTTGCTTAGGGCAGATGATGGTGTGGAAGACGTGCTCGAGCGCGCTCGGGAGCGTTGTGCTCTCCGCCAAGGATTCCTTCGAAGGGCGACTGATGCAGTGAGCCTGCTTGGTGAGGAGCTTGCTGATGAAGATGCGCGCCTTGAGGCTGAGGGCCTGCGCCTGGCTGCAGAGAGGCGCGAGCTGGAGGGCGGCATCGCCCATGCGCGCTGTCAACGCGATCTTGGTGAAGCAGAGGCCAAGGCGTCGTTGGTGGCCTCTCGGGAGGCCCGGTCTCGGGCTGCTGAGGAAGCTCGGGAGGCTGACCGGCGGCGAACGGCTGTGGAGGAGCGGGCTCGGGAGCTCCTGGCCTGGTGCCACTCGCTGGAGGAGCAGGTGGAGCTGCGCGAGGCAGCCCTCGCGTCGATGAAGGTGGCCTCCGGTGACTCGGCGGTGTCGGATTTCGGGTTCCGGCAGACCCTTAAGGTTCGAACACCGGGGTGCGCACGGATATCTCGCCTTCAACCTCTTCGTCTCGAGGGGATCTAAACTACTAAAAGAACTGCATGAAAGACACAAGATTTATATTGGTTCGGGCCACCGATGTGGTGTAATACCCTACTCCAGTGTGTGGTGGATGGATTTCCTCCTGGGGCTGGTGTGTATGAACAATACAAGGAAGAACAGCCTCGCGAGGGTCTGCTCTTGGCTGTGGTGATGAACTGCTATGAAGAGTTCAGTCACCCTCTCTCTCTCTTTCTCTCTCAGATCCCGGACCGAACGACCAGGAATCGAACCCCAAAAACTCCACCGGAATCGAACCCCAACCACTACACCACTTGCTAAGTGGGTGGCTAGTCCTATTTATAGAGGCCCTGGTCCTCTCCCCAAATATTGAGAGGGAAGGGATCCAACAATGGCGGGCTAATTTGAAGGGGGACAACGAGTACATCTATCCTGACTAAAGCAGCCTTCGCCTGCCAAAGGGCTCTGGTGATGACGCCGCACTGGGCTCCATGGTGACCTCCGTCTTGTAGTCCTCATGGTCTTGGTCTCGTTGCACCGAAGTGGCAACCTTTGCCTGACGCCTCGGTACTCCGCTGATGCGCTTGCCCCCTTTGCACCAAAGAGGAAAGAGGGACGCTGCGTGCGCTGGCACCCGCCTGGTGCCCCATGTCGTCATGGCTTACGTCATAGGTACCTCGCGAGGTACCCCGCCTTGAACTCTCCGCCTCCTCGCAAGCCAGTCTGACGAGGCCGTGCCTGAGGATGCACCGTGTCGTCCGCCTCGCGAGGCTTGGCCACTCGCGAGGGTCTTGTGCCTCGTGTTGATGAAGATGGGCCGTGCTGGGCCCCCACTCGAGCCACGCCGCAGGCCGCAGGCAGGCAAGTCTGGGGACCCCCATTCCCAGAACGCCGACAATAGCCCCCGGGCCCAAGGCGCGCATGGACTTGGCCGTGCCGAGAGGCGAAAGGGCAAGGGCGAAGCGCCGTGGGCCCTAACAGCCTGCAGCCTTGGACACTGCGTGGCGGTTGATTGGACGTGGCGCCTTAGCAACCATGCGAGTTGACAAGGGAGAGGCATCTTCCCAGACTTTTCCCTTGCTTTCTCCGGTTGCTGCTCAGATCCCCTTTCTTGCGCCTCCCCTTTCTTCCTCCAAACTTCCAGATCTACTCCGGTTGCGCGACCTAGGACACCATGGCGCCTCGCAAGCCTCCGGCCGAA
This sequence comes from Triticum monococcum, assembly GCA_034509565.1. Lineage (NCBI taxonomy): Eukaryota > Viridiplantae > Streptophyta > Magnoliopsida > Poales > Poaceae > Triticum > Triticum monococcum. The sequence goes on from CM067845.1 coordinate 604,532,125, forward strand.
GCTTGGTATTCCCCTACTCTGGACCCGCCGACTGTGTCCAAGGCCACCTTCACCCAGTTGTGCCGGATGGCGGCGGCGCAGGGCGTCGTCGGGACGGAGGTGTTCAAGGTCGGCTCCGCCTCCCTTGAAGGTCGAGGGAGCACCTATTACCCTTTCTTTGTGAGCGCCATCGCAGCGGGCTTGGTGCCTCCCTTCTCCGAGTTCTTCTTCTCTGTCCTCCGCCACTACAACTTGTTGGCTCTGCATCTCCACCCCAACTCTGTCCTTCTCCTGGCGATCTTCGCTTACTACTGCGAGGCCCACGTGGGGGTGCAGCCCTCAGTGGCCTTGCTGCGCCACTACTTCTACCTCCGGATTACTGGCAGTTCTCCTTCCGCGTGCGCAAGCTTCGTCGCGCATGGCAGCACCATTACCATCTCGAATCCTGGGAAGAGGGCTGATGGCTTCCAGACCAAGTGGGTCTTGGTTGACGTCGGGCGCGTCCACCCTCGGCTAATCCTGCCCACGGAGCAGGCCGTGAGCACCAGTGACTGGTGCCGGGAGGAGCTCGCGGATCCCCGCGCGAAGCAGGTGTTGGAGAAGATCGATGCGGACTTGAGGCCACCCAACATGGCGACGGCGAAGTTGACTGGCGCGTCACTGCTGAGGGAGTTCTTGGAGCAGCAGCTAGCTCCACTCCGGCAGTACTCTTCTTCGATGTGGAGGCCTCATCTGAGCCCCGTGCCTGTGGACGAAGAGGACGTGGACGCGGTTCTTCAATCTCTGGTCGGGAGCACGGTGGCAAGGTTGGAGGGCGCTCCCGAGCCCTTGTTTCTTCGCAGCGACTGGGAGCAGGTGGTGAAGTCCATGCCCGTTTTCAACGGGGTTGGAGTCGTGCCTGTGGCGCCTTCTAAAGGACTGGTGGACGTGCCCTCCAGCGACTCCAGCGAGGAGGAGGGCGAAGTGGAGCGGGGAGAGGGGCCCGACTCCGGGGCGACTAACGGAGAGTCGAGGGCTCCCTTCCCTCGGCGCTAGCCCCGTACTCTCCTCCTATCGGCGAGCGATGATGATGATGATGATGACGATGATGTGCTAGGTAGCGGGAGCTCGCCTCCGATCCCGAAGAAGGACAGGACCGGGCTGGTCCCCCGCGGGCCTGCCCCTACCCCGGGGCAGTCCGCTGCCGCGCCTTCCGCTCCCAAGGTCGACCCTTCCTGCCGGCTGTTTGGCTTGAAGTTGGGCCGAAAGCTGCCCGAGCTCACCGGCGATGACCCGTAAGCGCTTGATCCTTGTTCTCTTGTTTCTCATTCTGCCGACGAGGCCTGATGATTGCTTCTCTTGAGTAGGCGGGCGCCTTCGGCGAAGAAACCGAAGCGGGCTCCTGAGGCTCCATCCCCAGCAGCGCCCCCGCCTGTGAAAGGGGCCGATCACAGTGCGCGGGCTTCTCCTCGTCGGTCGCCCTCAGGAGGTCTAGCCATTCTGGCGGGGGCGAGCTCAGCCCCCATGGCCCAGGTGACTCCTGAGGTGTCCTTGTCTGGCGCCACTGCCACGGCTGGGGAGACGCAGCGAATGCTGGATCCGGATTCGGCGGCCTTGCCGCCGCCACCTTCTCCTCCCGTTTTGCTGGCCACTGCTCTCTCAGCTCCTCCTGTCGTCCTGGAGCGCGCCGAGGCTCCTCCATCTTCTTCCTCCGTCTTGGAGCATGCTGCTGCTGAACTAGACCGGCTGCGCCTGGACCTTCTCGGCGCCGACCCTCCCCTGGTAGTTGGGCGTCTGGAACTGGCTTCGGGGTGGATTCGCTCTGATGCTTCGATCCGGGCGGCACTAGTTCAGGCTTCGACGGCCTGCGACGAGGAGAAGCGGGCCGTACTTGAGGCGAAGATTGCTCGTGATGTGGCCTTGGGGGAAGCGGTCAAGGCCCGCGACTGCTGCAAGGCGCTGGAGGACGAGCTACAAGGCCTGCGGGGCCAACCTGCAGAGGAGGTTCGCCTTCGCCAAGAGCAGGAGAGGGGGCGAAGGCGCGTGAGGCCGCGCTCGTGGACTCGGAGGCCAAGCTCAAGAAGCGCCGCGAGCGTCTAGGCGTGTGGAAGCAGGAGCTGGAGGCGACGAAGGCTGAGCTGGACGCCAAGGATCAGGTCCTCGCCGAAGATCGCGTGGCCTTCGCGGACATGGAGAAGGACGCTTGCACTTCGCTGAAGATGCTTTACGAGAGCGGCTCGGACAGCCCGCTTGTTGGTGACGCGGATGGCCCCGCCAAGCTGCTTCCCTTCCTGGTCAAGGCTCTTGAGGACGTCGTCCTCGGCATCGGCCCCGCGGCTGAGGCCGAGGCTCACGTCCTGTCTTCTGCCGTGTTGACACGTGTCTTCGCCCACGTCTACCTCCGCGATCCCAACACCGACCTCGACGCCCTGTTGGAACCGGTGAGCGGCGAGGGTGCTGCTGCCGCTGTCGAAGCTGTGAAGGGGCGCGCGGAGGCGTTGCTGGAGAAGTTCCGGGCCTTCAGCACCAGGCCGAAGCAAGGCGCTGCCGACCCCACTGTTCCCCAAGGCGGAACCAGCGCTGACGAGTGACTCCATCCCATCCCTGCTCTTCATTAGGTTCCTGCACATGCATCACGCCTCGGGGAGGCATTTAAACCTGCGTTTGGTATTGAGATTGACAGTATGGGCTGTAATATTTGCTTTTAAGTTCCTTGGATTTTATGCTTTTCTTCCCTACTTGCTTGTGTTCTACGTCGGCAGCGCCCGGCCCCGCGCATGCCTCACCCAGCATCAGCCCCGACCGGAAACCAGGACGGGACCAAAGGAGTTAGGGGCCACGTGACAAGTTAGGCTCCTGAGTCGCGATGCTTAGGAATCCCCTTTGGCGCTCGAACAACAAGTAGAGAAGCGTGATGTAGGCGTGTTTTCCGTTCTACGTCTGCAGAGCCTGACCCCGCGCGTACCTCACCCAGCATAGCCTTTCGGAACTAAGGAGTGAAGGGCTACGGAGCCAGTTAGGCTCCTGAGTCGCGATGCTCAGGAGTCCCCCTTGACGCGCGAACAGCGGGTGATGAGGCGAGATGTAAGCGTGGCTACCGTTCTACGTCTGTAGAGCCCGGCCCCGCGCGTACCTCACCCAGCATAGCCTTTTAGAACTAAGCAGTGAGGGGCTACGGGACCAGTTAGGCCCCTGGGCCGCGATGCCCAGGGGTCCCCCTTGACGCGCAAACGGCCTTCATACCTTGGCTCCGCTCGGGGAGAGACGCGCGGTGAACCAGGCTCGAGGGGCCTGGCTGGGCGGCGTACGTCTGGGCGTGACCCAGCCGTAGCCCCCATGCCCAGCCCTCTCGCGCGGCACTCCCGAGGGGAGGCATTGCGATGAGGCCAGCCACTGAGCTCTGGGCTCCCTGAGGTTAACACAGCCCGGAGGCCACCCTCAGTTGTTTATCACCAGCGCGGAGCATAGCGCTTCCGTATGTGTACGGGCATAGCCTCTCCTCGGCAGTGTCGTCAGCCAGCGCGGAGCATGGTGCTTCCACTGGTACGTGGGAGGGGGCTCCCCTCCGAGAGGAGCCCCAGGGGCGTATACAGCCCCGCCCTGACACGTGACCGGCATGGTAGAGCTGGGTGAGGTGTATCTGGGCACCCGTGAGCCAGCGCGGGACTCACGAGGCCCTACCTCTGGGCGGGTTGCGCCCGGCACTGGGCCATATCTTGAGATGTGTCCCTGCAAAATTTGGTTAGATGCCGGTACTCTACGTCCTCGGTTCCTGGCCCTCGAGCTTGTCTCAGCCGTGGCTGGTATGCCAGGTCGCGATGCCAAGGACAAGGCCAGAGGGTGAGGGCTGGAGAGCCAGTAAGAGCCCTGAGTCGCGATGCTCAGGCACCCCCCCTTTAACGTGCAAGTGGCTGACATGGGAAGAGAAGATGCCGTGGACGGGCACCATGCAGCTAAGCATGATAGGCAAGGCATAGTTCGAAATAAACACTATGGAGATACACGCCGCTGGGTCTGGCCCGAACGGCTTGGGGGTGATGCAGCCCGAGGGGCGCCCCCAACAAGGCAAACTAACGACGGAAAGGTAAATGCAGATACATGCCACGGGGACGGACCCACATGGCCTGGGAGTGATGCAACCCTGGGAGGGTGCTCCCAGCTGAGAATGGAACTTGAAAGATGTCACCTGAGGATGTCATCGGCGTAGTGGCGTTGGTGCAGCAGACTTGACGGGCTGCGGAAGCCGATCCTCACGAGCCCCCAGGCCCCGGGGCCTCGGGAGGCTCCGGAGGCGCTGGTGACCCCTCGCGAGCTGCCTCCATCTCTTCTAAGGCCGCGGAACGCCTGTCTTCCTGAGCCTCCACGATGCCCCTCATGAGGCGCTGGTACGCCGCAGCCTTGCTCGGCAGGCCGTAAGGCATGCGAACATAGCTGTGGGGCGGACCTCCGCAGCGCCCCACTCGCGAGGGCCAGAGGCGCCCCGTTGCGGCGATCTGATTGAGCCCTGGTACATCGACGCAGACATGCAGCCCACCATCCTCGCCTGGATGTTGGGCCACGGCTGGCAAGCGGCGGCAACCTCTCATGATCCTTGTCTCCTGTAGCTCTCAAATGGCCTCGTCAACGAACTCTTGCTGGTCTGATCTTCCTCGCCTGGCTCCCTCTCGAGGGAAACGTGCTGCGAAGCATGCCTCCACATGGTGCCCAAGCGCCTCCCTCATGACCCTGGCTAGGTCGGTGGCCCTCCAGGTGAGGGCCCCTGAGCCCTGCCTGAGGAGGGCGCCGGACGCGCTTTCCTATGCGATGGATGGAGGGCCCTCCTGAGGGGGCACGGGCCCTGAGGGGCCTGCCTCCTGAGGGGCTGAGCCTGACAACGCCTTCTTCTTCTTGGGGGTGGTCTCAGGAAGCCTCCTGCTTCCGTGATCTGGGTCTTCTAGCGACGCGGCCTGAAAGGCTCGCTCCACGGAACACACTGCATCTCTCTCTTCACAGGGCACCGTGATGACGCCGCCGCTTCCTGGCATCTTGAGGACGTTGTAGCCGTGGTGGGTCACGGCCATGAACTTGGCCAGCGCTGGGTACCCGAGGATGGCATTGTACGGCAGGCGGATGTGGGCGACGTCGAAGTCGATGAGCTCGGTGCGGTAGTTGCTGCGGGCCCCGAAGGTGACAGGGAGGCGGACCTGCCCGATCGGGATTGTGGAACCGTTGGTGATCCCGGAGAAAGGCCTGGTTGGCTAAAGCTGGTCATAGGGCACTTGGAGGTTGTCGGATGTTTCCACGGACAGGACGTTGAGCCCTGCCCCGCCATCGATGAGGGTCTTGGTGACCTGCACGTTGCTGATGACTGGGAGCAGAGCATCGGGAGGACTCCTGCAGTGGCCGCGCACTTGAGCTGGTCTGCCGAGCTGAACGTGATGTGGCACGCCGACCACCTGAGGGGGCGCGTTGCTCCGCGCCGTACGAGAAGGAAGGATCGGCCGCCGCCCTGACCGTACTGACCGGGGCTAAGGCCGAGGAGGAGGAAGAAACCCAGGGCGCTGGGAAGACCGCGGCCCGCGCCAGGGGTGGCGCGACCAGCTTCGCGAGGACTGCTGGCGGGACCTGCCTCGCGAGGGGGACTGGAGAGACCAGCCTCGTGAGGACCGCCCTCATGGAAACGCAGGCCTACCTCCGCTGCCGCCTCCACCAAGAAGGAACGAAGACCGCCATCAAGACGAGGGGGCCGGGGGCTTCCAGGAGCCGCGCGCGATCGCCTGCATCCTGGGCGGAGCTCAAGCCCCAGCCTCCCAACGTATCTTCTCACTAGTGCGGAGCTAAGTGCTGCCACTAGGCGTGGGAGGGAGCCCCAGGGCCTGAGGCCGGCACCCCTGAGACTCCGGGGCATCTACAGCCCCACTCATTATTACGTGAGAGTGTCACGGGGCAGCGAGCTTCATAGGCACTGGGCCTTCTTCACAGGTACTGGCCTTGCTTCATATCGCCAGACGAGGGCCCCGCCTTGCGCCACACTCTAGTGCCATCAGCAACGACCGGAAACCAGGACGCCCCCCGATGGGGTAGAGCAGTCGCCAGCGATTGCCCCGACGACCACAGGTCCTCCGCCAGGGGCAGGCCCTAAGGCACCTCCCCAGCAGAGGGCCTACCTCCTGAGAACACCTTGCTCCGAACGCCGCGGTGGTGATGTCAGATCTTGGCCCCTCTCCTGCAGCCCCCTGCGCCCTCCTCCCGAGGGGTAGGAGATAGTGGGAGCGGGGCAGCTGCTCGCTGCGGCGACCTGCACCTCCTGCGATCCATGGTTAGCGTATACCTGCTCCTGAAGAATTAGCGGTACCGATAATCGTTGCCTCCAACATGGCCAGTGGGACCGTCCCCGGGCTCCTGGAAAGGCTCAGCTTCTAGTGCCTCGTCCCCCCAGCTTGGGCTGAGGAGCGAGCCTTGTCCGTTCTCGTGAGGGTGTCCTTGGTCCATCATGAGGGGCATGTATTCTTCCGGCGCCATCATCCCGAATGCCACGCCATAATGCCCCGCATGCCACGCGGTCCTGCCTGACACGCCCACCGTGGGGTGGCACCGCGGCTGCCCACTGGGGCCGCGGGTCGCGTTGAGTCCTTCTTCTTCACGGACCGGGGGCGGGGGCAGCGCCGCCGCCGGTCCGGCGCTGACAGCTTCGCTGGCATCGGAGTAACCTTGGAGCCCACGGGCGTGCGCGGAGCCCCCGCGCAGGTCGCCCTGGGCTTGAGATGGGAGCTGGGTGGAGAAGGGGTGAGCCCCCGAGGCGGCGAAGCCCAGGAGCTCGGCCACTTCCTCCAGCAGCACGTCGTGGCCGCCCTCCAGTAGTCTGCACTGCAGCAGCTCTCGGGCCACCATGAGCGCGGCCCTCGAGTTCGCCTGCTCCCAACGGTTGTACGGTGTCGTGGTCACGGCGTGATTGGAGGCCCTTGCTGCCGACCGCGCCTGCTGCGGTGTGAGAGCTGTCGAAGCCTGTCCGCGTCGCCCGCGGCCCGCAGCGCCCTGCGGACCGCGAGTTGCCTGAGGCACGGGGTCGCCCGAGGCGAGCGGCTCTGCGCGGGCGGGACACGCCACCCATGGGTCTGGGTTGCCCTTCTGGTCGCCGGGCATGGTGATGACGACGCGACGGGGCACGGAGCGGCGGAAGACGAATTCTGGCGCACCCCTACCTGGCGCGCCAAATGTCAGATTTCGGGTTCTGGCAGACCCTTGAGGTTCGAACACTGGGGTGCGCGTGGAGATTTCATCTCCTACCTACCTGCACCCCTCCGCCATGCTAGGATCAGAACTACGGGAAGAACAACACAAGAGACACAGGGTTTATACTGGTTCGGGCCACCGTTGTGGTGTAATACCCTACTCCAGTGTGTGGTGTGTGGATTGCCTCTTGGGCTGATGATGATGAACAATACAAGGAAGACAGCCTCGCGAGGGTCTGTTCTTGGCTGAGGTGATGAACTGCTGGGAGGAGTTCAGTCACCCTTCTCTCTCTCTCTCTCTCTCTCTGCTTCCAACCTCTCTAACAAGCCGCTTCCTTCCTACCTTCCCACCCCCTTGCTCTATGGGTGGCCGGTCCTATTTATAGAGGCCCTGGTCCTCTTCCCAAATATCGAGCGGGAAGGGAGCCAACAATGGCGGGCTAATTCGAAGGGGGACAGCAAGTATCAGCTATCCTGACAAAAGTAGTCTTTGCCTGCGCAAAGCTCTTGTGATGACGCCGTCTTGGGCTCCACGGTGACCTCCTTCTCTTAGTCCTACTGGTCTTGGTCTTGTTGCACTGAAATGGCAACCTTTTCCTGATGCCTCGGTACTCCGCGGCGGCGCTTGCCCCCTTTGCACCAAAGAGGAAAGGAGGACGCTGCGCAGGCTGGCACCCGCCTGGCGCCCCGAGTCATCATGGCTTGCGTCATGGCACCTCGTGAGGTACCCTGCCTTGATCTCTCTGCCTCCTCATGAGCCAGCCTGACGAGGCCGTGCCTGAGGAAGCTCCGCGTTGTCCGCCCCGCGAGGCTTGGCCCCTCGTGATGGTCTTGGGTTTGTGTTGGTGAAGATGGGCCGTGCTGGGCCCCCCTTTGAGCCACGCCGCAGGCAGGCAAGTCTGGGGACCCCCGTTCCCAGAACGTCGGCACCTCTGAATTCTTTTATACACGATTTGATATCTTTGTAATTCTCTTCGAACTATTGGTTTGTTTTGGCCCGCTAGATTAGTTTTTATTCCAATGGGAGAAGTGATTAGCTTTGGGTTCAATCTTGCGGCGTCCTTTCCCAGTGAAAGTAGGGGCAACAAGGCACATATTATATTGTTGCCATCGAGGATAAAAAGACGGGGTTTTCATCATATTGCTTGAGTTAATTCCTCTACATCATGTCATCTTACTTAATGCATTACTCCGTTCTTTATGAACTTAATACTCTAGATGCAAGCTGGATAGCCATCCATGTGTGGAGTAATAGCAGTAGATGCAGGATCGTTTCGGTCTACTTGACACGGACGTGATGCCTATATTCATGATCATTGCCATAGATATTGTCATAACTTTGCACTTTTCTATCAATTGTCTGGGAGTAATTTGTTCACCCACCGTATTATTTGCTATCTTGAGATAAGCCTCTAGTGAAACCTATGGCCCCCGGGTCTATTTTCCATCATATAAGTTTCCGATATATAATTTTAGTTTCCGATCTACTCTTTTTGCAATCTTTTACTTTCCGATCTATAAACAAAAAATACCAAAAATATTTACTTTATTGTTTGTCTATCTCTATCAGATCTCACTTTTGCAAGTAACCGTGAAGGGATTGACAACCCCTTTATCGCGTTGGGTGCAAGTGTTTGATTATTTGTGAAGGTATTCGGTGACTTGGGCGTTTTCCCCTACTAGATTGATACCTTGGTTCTCAAACTGAGGGAAATAATTACCTCTACTTTGCTGCATCACCCTTTCCTCTTGAAGGGAAAAACCAACGCAAGCTGAAGAAGTAGCAGGAAGAATTTCTGGCACCGTTGCCGGAGAGATCTACGCCAAGTCAAGCCATACCAAGTACACATCATAAACTCTCATCTCTTGCATTGCATTATTCGCCATTCGCCTCTCATTTTCCTCTCCCCCACTTGTAAAACGAATTTTGAAAAGATTTGCCTTTTCTTCGCCCCTCTTTCGTTCGTCTTCCTCATTTGCTTTTTGTGTGCTCGTGTGTTGGATTGCTTACTTTGTCATGATGGCTCAAGAGAATCCCAAATTGTGTGACTTTTCCATCACCAATGATAATGATTTTATTAGTACTCTGATTGCTCCCGCTAGTAATGCGGAATCTTGTGAAATTAATGCCGCTTTGCTAAATCTTGTTATGAAATATCAATTTTCCAGCCTTCCTAGTGAAGATGCCGCATCCCATCTAAAAAATTTCGTTGATTTGTGTGATATGAAAAATAAAAAAGATGTGCATAATGATATTGATAAATTGAAGCTATTTCCGTTCTCGCTTCGAGATCCTGCTAAAACTTCGTTTTCATCTTTGCCTAAAAATAGTATTGATTCATGGAATAAGTGTAAAGATGCTTTTATTTCCAAGTATTTTCCTCCCCCTAAGATCATCTCCCTTAGGAACGATATTATGAATTTTAAGCAACTTGATCATGAACATTTTGCACAATATTGTGAGAGGATGAAATTGATGATACGAAATTGCCCTACTCATGGTTTGAATTTGTGGATGATTATACATAATATTAATGTCGGATCGAATTTTGCTTCTAGAAATATTTTAGATTCGGCCGTGGGAGGTACTTGAAATTACTTTAGGATAAGCTACTAAACTCCTAGATAATATTATGGCTAATCATTCCAAATGGCATACCGAAAGATCTTCCACTAGTAAAAAAGTGCATGTGATTGAAGAGATTAATGTTTTGAGTGGAAAGATGGATGAGCTTATGAAATTATTTTCTAGCAAGAGTGCTTCTATTGATCCTAATGATATGCCTTTGTATACTTTGATTGTAAATAATAATGAATCTATGGATGTGAATTTTGTTGGTAGGAACAATTTTGGTAATAACGCGTATAGAGGTAATTTTAATCCTAGGCCGTTTCCTAGTAATTCCTCTCATAATTATGGTAATTCCTACAAAAATTATTATGGAAATTACAATAAAATTCCCTATGATTTTGAGAATAGTGTTAAAGAATTTATGAGTTCGCATAAGAATTTCAATGCTTTGATTGAAGAAAAATTGCTTAAGATTGATGATTTGGTTAGGAACGTGGATAGAATTTCTCTTGATGTTGATTCTTTGAAACTTAGATCTATTCCACCCAAGCATGATATAAATGAGTCCCTCAAAGCTATGAGAATTTCCATTAATGAGTGCAAAGAAAGAACCGCTAAGATGCGTGCTAAAAAAGATTGGTTTGTAAAAACATGTTCTTCTAGATTTCGTGAAAATAATGATAAAGATATTAAAGTGATTGATGTGATTACTATTGAATATTTGTTTTCCAACATAAATTTCGATAAATATGGGACTGGAGATGAGTCAACTTTAGTTAAAAGGCGTCCCAATGATTCGAAGTTTTTAGATCTTGACGCAAAAATTGATAAAAGTGGGATTGAAGAGGTCAAAACTTTAGGTAGCAATGAACCCACTCTTTTGGATTTCAAGGAATTTAATTATGATAATTCTTCTTTAATAGGTTGTATTTCCTTGTTGCAATCCATGTTGAATTATCCTCATCCTTATAATCAAAACAAAGCCTTTACTAAACATATCGTTGATGTTATGATGCAATCTTTTGAAGAAAAGCTTGAATTGGAAGTTTCTATCCCTAGAAAAATTTCTGATGAGTGGGAACCTACTATTAAAATTAAGATTAAATATTATGAGTGCCATGCTTTGTGCGATTTGGGTGCTAGCGTTTCCACAATTACAAAAACTTTATGTGATGTGTTAGGTTTTCGTAAAATTGATGATTGTTCTTTAAATTTGCATCTTGCGGATTCCACTATTAAGAGACCTATGGGAAGGATTAATGATGTTATTATTGTTGCAAATAGGAATTATGTGACCGCAGATTTCATTGCTCTTGATATAGATTGCAATCCTACATGTCCTATTATTCTTGGTAGACCTTTCCTTAGAATGATTGGTGCAATTATTGATATGAAAGAAGGAAACATTAGATTTCAATTTCCGTTAAGGAAGGGCATGGAACACTTTGCAAGAAATAAAATTAAATATCCTTATGAATCTATTATGAGAGCCACTTATTGATTGCATACCAAATATGACAATACCTAGATCTATTCGTGTTTTATGCCTAGCTAGCGGCGTTAAACAATAGCGCTTGTTGGGACGCACCCAGTTTTATTTTTGTTCTTGCTTTTTATGTCTTTTTGCATTCAATAATTTATCTAGTCTCTGGTAAGATGTGGTTTTTGTGTTTTAATTAGTGTTTGTGCCAAGTAAGACCTTTGAGATAGCTTACAGTAATAGTTGATTTGATCTTGCTGAAAAAGAGAAACTTTTGCACCCAAGAAATTAATTTTCGTTTTTAGCAGAAGTGCAATAAAATACTAATTATTTTTACATAAAATTAACAAACAAATTTTTTAGGATGTCCTAATTTTTAATAATTTTTGGAGTTACAGAAATATTCGACTGTTATAGATTACTACAAACTGTTCTGTTTTTCACAGATTCTGTTTTCTATGTGTTGTTTGCTTATTTTGATGATTCTATGGGTAGTATTGGGCGGTATGAACCATGGAAAACGTTGGAATACTGTAGATATTACACCAAAATAAATTAAGAATGAGTTCACAACAGTACCAAAAGTGTTCATTTATTTTCTTATACAAACAGAGCTTATGAGATTTTCTGTTGAGTTTTGTGTTGTGAAGTTTTCACGTTTTGGGTAAGGATTTGACGGACTATGGAATAAGGAGTGGCAAGAGCCTAAGCTTGGGGATGTCCAAGGCACCCCAAGGTCATATTCAAGGACAACGAAGAGCCTAACCTTGGGGATGCCCCGGAAGGCATCCCCTCTTTCGTCTTCGTCTATCGGTAACTTTACTTGAGGCTATATTTTTATTCACCACATGATATGTGTTTTGCTTGGAGCGTCTTGTATGATTTGAGTCTTTGATTTTTAGTTTTCCACAATCATACTTGCTGAACACACCTTTTGGGAGAGACACGCATGAATCGTGATTTACTAGAATACTCTATGTGCTTCACTTATATCTTTTGAGCTAGGCAATTTTGCTTTAGTGCTTCACTTATATCTTTTAGAGCACAGGGTGGTTTTATTTTATAGAAATTGATGAACTCGCATGCTTCACTTATGTTATTTTGAGAATCTTTAAATAGCATGGTAATTTTCTTTGGTTATAAATTTACTCCTACTATGATAGGCATCCAAGAGGGATATAATAAAAACTTTCATATAAAGTGTGTTCAATACTATGAGACATTTGATTCCTTATGATTGTTTTGAGATCTGAAGATGGTGATATTAGAGTCATGCTAGTAAGTAATTATCAATTTGAGAAATACTTGTGTTAAAGTTTGTGATTCCTGTAGCATGCACATATGGTGAACCGTTATGTGATGAAGTCGGAGCATGATTTATTTATTGATTGTCTTCCTTATGAGTGGCGGGCGGGGACGAGCGATGGTCTTTTCCTACCAATCTATCCCCCTAGGAGCATGCCCGTAGTACTTTGTTTTCATGACTAATAGATTTTTGCAATAAGTATGTGAGTTCTTTATGACTAATGTTGAATCCATGGATTATACGCACTCTCACCCTTCCACCATTGCGAGCCTCTCTAGTACTGCGCAAGTTTCGCCAGTACCATAAACCCACCATATACCTTCCTCAAAATAGCCACCATACCTACCTATTACGACATTTCCGTAACCATTTCGAGATATATTTCCATGCAACATTCCACCGTTTCATTTATTATAACATGCTCCATCATTGCCATATTGCTTTGCATGATCATGTAGTTGACATCGTATTTGTGGCAAATCCACTGTTCATAATTCTTTCATACATGTCACTCTTGATTCATTGCACATCCCAGTACACCGCTGGAGGCATTCATATAGAGTCATATTTTGTTCTAAGTATCGAGATGTAATTCTTGAGTTGTAAGTAAATAAAAGTGTGATGATCTTCATTATTAGAGTATTGTCCCTTGTGAGGAAACGATGATGGAGACTATGATTCCCGCACAAGTCGGGATGAGACTCCGGATGAAAAAATGAGGCCAAAAAATGAGAGAGAAGGGGCAATGTGACTATCCTTTTACCAAAGTTGTGCTTCAAAGTAGCAGAAAGATCTTCATGATAGAGAGTCTCCTATATTGTCCCTTGCAAGTGTAATGATACGTCTCCAACATATCTATAATTTTTTTTGTTCCATGCTATTATATTATGTGTTTTGGATGTCTTATATGCATTAATATGTTATTCTATATTATTTTTGGGACTAACCTATTAACCTAGAGCCCACTGCCAGTTCATGTTTCTTCCTTGTTTTTGAGTTTCGCAGAAAAGGAATACCGAACGAAGTCCAAACGAAATAAAACCTTCGCGATGATATTTCTTGGACCAGAAGACAAATAGGAGACTTGCAGATGAAGTCAGAAGAGCCATGAGGCGGCCACAAGGACGGAGGGTGCTCCCAGGGGGGTAGGGCGCGCCCCCCACTCTTGTGGGCCCCTCGTGACTCCACCGACCTAATTATTTTTTCCTATGGATACTCTTATATCCCAAAACCGCCAGACGAAGCCACGAAAACATTTTTCCACCACCGCAACCTTGTGTACCCCTGAGATCCCATCTAGGGGCCTTTTCCGGTGTCCTGACGGAGGGGGATTCGATCACGGAGGGCTTCTACATCAACTCTATTGCCCTTCCGATGAAGCGTGAGTAGTTTACCTCAGACCTACGGGTCCATAGCTAGTAGCTAGATGGCTTCTTCTCTCTCTTTGATTCTCAATACCATGTTCTCCTCGATGTTCTTGGAGATCTATTCGATGTAATACTCTTTTGCGGTGTGTTTGCTTAGATCCGATGAATTGTGGATTTATGATCAGCTTATCTATGAATATTATTTGAATCTCCTCTGAATTCTTTTATGCATGACTTGATATCTTTGTAATTCTCTTCGAACTATTGGTTTGGTTTGGCCAACTAGATTGGTTTTTCTTGCAATGGGAGAAGTGCTTAGCTTTGGGTTCAATCTTGAAGTGTCCTTTCCCAATGACAGAAGGGGCAGCAAGGCACGTATTGTATTGTTGCCATCGAGGATAAAGAGATGGGGTTTTCATCATATTGCTTGAGTTAATTCCTCTACATCATGGCATCTTACTTAATACATTACTCCGTTCTTTATGAACTTAATACTCTAGATGCATGCTGGATAGCGGTTGATGTGTGGAGTAATAGTAGTAGATGCAGAATCATTCCGGTCTACTTGACACGGATGTGATGCCTATATTCATGATCATTGCCTTAGATATCTTCATAACTTTGTGCTTTTATATCAATTGCTTGGGAGTAATTTGTTCACCCACCGTATTATTTGCTATCTTGAGAGAAGCCTCTAGTGAAACCTATGGCCCCGAGTCTATTTTCCATCATATAAGTTTCCAATCTATAATTTTAGTTTCCGATCTACTCTTTTTGCAATCTTTTACTTTCCTATCTATAAACCAAAAATACCAAAAATATTTACTTTACCGTTTATCTATCTCTATCAGATCTCACTTTTGCAAGTAACTGTGAAGGGATTGACAACCCCTTTATCGCGTTGGGTGCAAGTGTTTGATTGTTTGTGCAGGTATTCTGTGACTTGTGTGTTTTCTCCTACTAGATTGATACCTTGGTTCTAAAACTGAGGGAAATAATTACCTCTATTTTGTTACCTCTATTTTGCTCCTCCCTCGATAGAAGGCCACATTGGGGACCATCCCCTAGAGTTCGTCATCGGGTTGTACAAGCCTCTGCACGGCTGCCTCCGTCTCCCCATCCCATTTGCAAGGGCGATGGAGCTCGGGCAGCCGCGGGCGTTGAATCTGCACATGAGGGGCTGTGGGAATGGAAACATACTTGTGGATGTAGATTTCCCCACCCCTCAGGTCATGTGCTTTCGTCGAGGCTGGAATACTTTCGTACGCGCCCACAGCTTGTCATAAGGGCACGCCATCCATTTTAATTTAATGGAGGCTGGTTTCCTTTCCATCAAGGTTTTTGGGAGCTCGGGTGCCCACTTAGGGTGCTGCGTGGAGAGCTCGACCAACGACGAAAGCTCCTCCTCGAGCGATAGCGATGAGGAGGACCATGACAGCAATGATGACGGCGCCAATCGGGAGGGTGACGACTCTGACTCTGGTTGAGCATCAGACGCACCGTCACCGTCAAGCGGCGCCAGCACCATCTGCATCTTCATCTCCTCTCCGGCAAGGTGGTTTTCTGGGGACTTGGGAGCAGGAGTGGAGGTGGTGCTTCCGGCTCCTCCAGTAGCCTTCCAGCTGGGCCCAGGCAGGCTTCCTCGTAGGCTGCAGCTTCATTTGCCCTGCCGCGTCCTGCTAGCCCTGGCGGTAGCGGTTGACGGGTCGTCTCCCCCGATTTCTTCACCGTCACCTTCGTCTGTGCCCTTCTGCCCTTGTTGGGCTACCTCTCCTGGAGCCCTACAGGGTCAGGCTGGGCTTCTACCCAGGAGCTCCTTTTGCCCTCTTCACCTCCTGTCGCAGTGCCTAGGAGGAAAGGGACAAGAAAGGGCATCATGGGGCACTTATCTTCTTTTCTAATCTTAAATCTGTAGGCACTTGCCAAATTTTAGTTTAAATTATGTAATCTCTTTAATCCATGTTTGTGTCCTGTAAGGTATGTACTTGTTTGATCAGCATATTAATGAAAAAGATAAACCATGCCAGGGACTCGTGCATGTAGTATGTCCATGCAGAGGTGGAATGCCTCTATACTTTTAAGTAAACAAGTTCCCCGGCAAGCTATCCTGCTGGACCCCTTAGTCTTGTTGCTGCGGAGTTAGGCCTACCGGGCACAAATCGTGAAGAGGGACCAGCCCCCTGCCAGTCCCTTTTCATCAAAGGCCACTGCGACCATCCTGATGGAAGCAGCGTTCGAGTCAAAGCATGGGAGCACCTAAGTTTCGAAAGGCAATGAGGTTTTCTTATGCACAAGTCCTTACTTACATAACACGTATGGATAAGAGAAAGAACTTATCTGTTTGGCTTCCCGGAGATTGCAGTGTAAGCTCGTCTTCTTATCTCCTCCTGGAGACCGAGTCCACGGTAGGAGCCTGCAGTTTATGCAAATGAAAATGATGCCAGATGTGATCTTATCTACATGAACATGTGATGCTCATGATATGCTAATACATTTGTTTTGATGACTAATAGATTTTTGCAATAAGTATGTGAGTTCTTTATGACTAATGTTGAGTCCATGGATTATACGCACTCTCACCCTTCCACCATTGCTAGCCTCTCTAGTACCGCGCAAGTTTCGGCAGTACCAAAAACCCACCATATACCTTCCTCAAAACAGCCACCATACCTACCTATTACGGCATTTCCAAAACCATTCCGAGATATATTTCCACGCAACTTTCCACTGTTTCGTTTATTATAACATGCTCCATCATTGCCATATTGCTTTGCATGATCATGTAGTTGGCATCGTATTTGTGGAAAATCCACTGTTCATAATTCTTTCATACATGTCACTCTTGATTCATTGCACATCCCAGTACACCGCTGGAGGCATTCATATAGAGTCATATTTTTTCTAAGTATCGAGTTGTAATTCTTGAGTTGTAAGTAAATAAGTGTGATGATCTTCATTATTAGAGCATTGTCCCTTGTGAGGAAAGGATGATGGAGACTATGATTCCCGCACAAGTCGGGATGAGACTCCGGATGAAAAAAAAGAGGCCAAAAAATGAGAGAAAAGAGAGAAGGGGCAATGTGACTATCCTTTTACCACACTTGTGCTTCAAAGTAGCACCAAGATCTTCATGATAGAGAGTCTCCTATATTGTCACTTTCATATACTAGTGGAAATTTTTCATTATCGAACTTGGCTTGTATATTCCAATGATGGCCTTCCTCAAATTGCCCTAGGTCTTCGTGAGCAAGCAAGTTGGACGCACACCCACTTAGTTTCTTATTGCGCTTTCATAAACTTATAGCTCTAGTGTGTCCGTTGCATGGCAATCCCTACTCACTCACATCGATATCTATTGATGGGCATCTCCATAGCCCGTTGATACGCCTAGTTGATGTGAGACTATCTCCTTCTTTTTGTCTTCTCCACAACCACCTTATATTCCACCTATAGTGCTATATCCATGGCTCACGCTCATGTATTGCGTGAAAATTGAAAAAGTTTGAGAACATCAAAAGGATGAAACAATTGCTTGGCTTGTCATCGGGGTTGTGCATGATTTAAATATTTTGTGTGACGAAGATGGAGCATAGCCAGACTATATGATTTCGTAGGCATAAGCTTTCTTTGGCCATGTTATTTTGAGAAGACATAATTATTTTGTTACTCTGCTTGAAGTATTATTGTTTTCATGTCAATACTACACTTTTGTTTTGAATCATATGGATCTGAATATTCATGCCACAATAAAGAGAATTACATGCATAAATATGTTAGGTAGCATTCACATCAAAAGTTTTGTTTTTATCATTTACCTACTCAAGGACGAGCAGGAATTAAGCTTGGGGATGCTTGATACGTCTCCAACGTATCTATAATTTTTGATTGTTCCATGCTATTATATTATCTGTTTTGGATGTCTTACATGCATTAATATGTTATTTTATATTATTTTTGGGACTAACCTATTAACCTAGAGCCCAGTGCCAGTTCCTGTTTTTTCCTTGTTTTAGAGTTATCCAGAAATGGAATATCAAATAGAGTCCAAACGGAATGAAACCTTCGCGATGATTTTTCTTGGACCAGAAGACATCCAGAGGACTTGGAGTACACGTCAGGGAAGCCACGAGGCGGCCACAAGGATGGAGGGCGCACCCAGGGGGTAGGGTGCCCCCCACCCTTGTGGGGCACTCGTGACTCCATCGACTTATTTCTTACGCCTATATATTCTCAAATATTCCCAAACCAACCAGGGGAGCGACGAAAATACATTTCCACCGCCGCAACCTTCTGTACCCGTTAGATCCCATCCAGGGGCCTTTTCCGGTGTCCTGGCGGAGGGGGATTCGATCATGGAGGGCTTCTACATCAACACCATTGCCTCTTTGATGAAGCGTGAGTAGTTTACCACAGACCTACGGGTCCATAGCTAGTAGCTAGATGGCTTTTTCTCTCTCTTTGATTCTCCATACCATGTTACCCTCGATGTTCTTGGAGATCTATTCCATGTATACTTTTTTGCAGTGTGTTTGCCGTGATCCGATGAATTGTGGATTTATGATCAGATTATCTATCAATATTATTTGAATCTCCACTGAATTCTTATATGCATGATTTGATATCTTCGCAAGTCTCTTTGAACTATCCATTTAGTTTGGCCAACTATATTGGTTTTTCTCGTAATGGGAGAAGTGCTTAACTTTGGGTTCAATCTTGCGGTGCTTGATCCAAGTTACAGAAGGGGACCAGACACGTATTGTATTGTTGCCATCGAGGATAACAAGATTAGGTTTTCATCATATTGCTTGAGTTTATCCCGCTACATCATGTCATCTTGCTTAATGCGTTACTCCGTTCTTTATGAACTTAATACTCTAGATGCAAGTTGGATAGCGGTCGATGTGTGGAGTAATAGTAGTAGATGCAGGTAGGAGTCGGTCTACTTGATACGAACATGATGCCTATGTTCATGATCAATGCCTTAGATATCGTCATAACTTCGAGCTTTTCTATCAATTGCTCGGCAGTAATTTGTTTACCCACCGTATTAATTTCTATCTTGAGAGAAGCCTCTAGTGAAACCTATGGCCCCCGGGTCTATTTTTCCATCATATAAGTTTCTGATCTACAATTTTAGTTTCCTATTGTAACGCCCCACATGTAATTGGTGGACTCGAATGAAGCGCGAGATCGCTCAATTCGTGAATGAATGTGATGTCTGCAGAAGAATGAAAGCAGAACACCAAAGGCCAGCAGGTCTCCTCCAACCTCTCGCCATTCCAGAATGGAAGTTTGACCACATTGAAATGGACTTCGTGACTGGGTTTCCTAAGTCCAAGCGTGGCAATGATGCTATATTCGTTGTCATCGACAAGCTGACCAAAGTGGCTCATTTCTTGCCTATCAAAGAGTCAATCACTGCAGCTCAATTGGCGGAGCTCTACACCTCTCGCATTGTCTCTCTGCACGGTATTCCTCAAGTGATATCTTCAGACCGTGGCAGCATCTTTACCTCCAAGTTCTGGGATTCTTTTCAGAAGGCCATGGGCACCAGCATTCGCTTCAGCACTGCTTTCCATCCTCAAACAAGCGGTCAAGTCGAGCGTGTCAACCAGATTCTTGAAGATATGCTCAGAGCTTGTGTTATCTCCTTCGGCATGAAGTGGGAGGATTGCCTTCCTTATGCTGAATTCTCATACAACAACAGTTTCCAAGCAAGTTCCGGCAAGGCCCCGTTTGAAATTCTGTATGGTAGGAAGTGCCGTACACCTCTCAACTGGTCTGAATCCGGTGAACGTCAACTGCTGGGTAATGACCTGATCACAGAAGCAGAAGAAATGTGCAAGGTCATTCGTGATAACCTCAAAGCAGCCCAGTCTCGTCAGAAGAGCTATTACGACAGCAAGCACCGTGATTTGGCCTTCGAGATCGGAGATCATGTCTACCTCCGCGTCTCTCCAATGAAAGGGACTCGTCGCTTCGGTATCAAAGGGAAGCTTGCCCCAAGATACGTCGGGCCTTTCAAGATCGTCAGCAAGAGAGGCGACCTCGCCTATCAACTCGAGCTTCCTGCAACCTTTGCCAATGTTCATGATGTGTTCCACGTCTCGCAACTCCGTAAGTGCTTCAAGGCGCCTGAGCGCACCGTCAACTTCGAGGACATTGAGCTCCAAGAAGATCTCTCCTACCGTGAGCACCCAGTTGCAATCCTTGAAGAGACTGAACGCAAAACTCGCAACAAGTCAATCAAGTTTCTCAAAGTCAAGTGGTCACACCATTCCGACCGTGAAGCTACCTGGGAACGCGAGGATCACCTCCATTCTGAGTACCCGGAGTTCTTTCAGTCCTAGATCTCGGGACGAGATCTTTTCGTAGTGGTGGAGTATTGTAACGCCCCACATGTAACCTTCCCCAATTGTACTCCGACTCTTGCCGTTTCCGGCATTAAGTTATATTTAATTCTCGGGTTCGGGTCTTTGTCTCCGTGTGTTTTTTCGTTTTTCGTGCATCTCATATCATGTTGTCACGTGCATTGCATTCGCATACATGTTCACCTCATGCATTCGAGCATTTTCCCCGTTGTCCGTTTTGCATTCCGGCGCTTCGTTCTCCTCCGGTGGCCATTTCTAGCTTTCTTTCGTGTGTGGGGATTAAACATTTCCGGATTGGGCCGAGACTTGCCATGCGGCCTTGGTTTACTACCGGTAGACCGCCTGTCAAGTTTCGGGTCATTTGGACTTCGTTTGATACTCCAACGGTTAACCGAGGGACCGAAAAGGCCTCGTGTGTGTGCAGCCCAACACCCCTCCATTTTGGCCCAAAACCCACCAAACTCAGCTCCATCGTCTCGGTCGTTCGATCACGATCGTGTGGGCGAAAACCACACCTCATTTGGACTCTCCTAGCTCCCTCTATGCCTATTTATACCCCCTCCATTTCGGATCTCGTCTTCCTCCTCCGAAACCCTAATTTCCCAGATCCGCTGCTCCTCCCGCCGACGGACACGTCCGATTCGGGCCGGACGTGTCCGCCCCGCCGCCGCCAGCCACCCACCGCGCGCCACGTGGCAGGCCAGCCGCCGCCGCCGTCGCGGCCCGCCAGGCCCAAGGCCGGCCCCCGCCTCCGCCTCGCCCGGGCCGCGCCCCGCGCCCGTCCTCCTCCCGAGCGCCGCCCTTGCCCCGCCGTCCGGCGCCGCCCCACCGCGCCGCTCCGCCGCCCGCCGTTCCGCCGCCCGCCGCCGCACCGCGCTCCGGCGACCGAGCCGCCGCGGCCACCGCCCTCGTCCTCCGGCGATCCCCGCCGCTCCGGCGTCCCACGCCGGCCGGAGCCGCTCGGGCAGCGGCCTCCCCGCCGTCCTCCGGCGCCGATCTGGCCGGCGAGCCCCAGCCCGAGCTCTGGCAAGCCCTGTTCCGGCGAGATCCGGCCGCCTCGGTTCGCGCGCCGGACGAACCCTAGATCTGGGTTGACTATTTCCCTCTCCCCCTTAACTTTTGTGCATACTTTGACTGCCTGTATCTCCGCATCCGTAGCTCCGATTTGGGCGTATGATATGTCAAATTCTTCGTCGCGACGAGTACATCATTTCATTCCATTGCATCTTTTGCATTTGAGGTCATCTTGGTGCCCAAAAATGGTGTTGGAAGGAGGCATGTTGAGTTAAATTGCAGATCCGTTAGTTCAACATGCACTTTTGTCATTTTTGCCATATTTAATCCGTGCATGATATGCCTGTGCCCCTTTGGGATTAATTGTTAAGCAGGTTGCCTTCTTTCCAGAGGTGCCTTCCATGTATTTTTAGGAGGTGTGTGTTGTCTTGTGCAAGCTTGCGAAGAGGGCTACCTGAGATTTCAGATTTCAGGGACTTAGTGATTTTCACAAAGTCTGAGCCGTTTTAGTTCACGATGCTATATGTTCGGCTTGTTTCCTAGTGATCCGTGCCTCTTTTGAGGATGATCAGTAAGAGTGATTTGTTATGCTTGTTGTGCTTAATCCATCCATGTCTTTACTTGTTATGTTGGAGCACTCTAGGTTGACTCAATCGAGCTCAACTTTTGGATAGTTGCTGTTTTGGGCAGATCGTTAACTCTTTTGCGATTTTGCCGGAGTGATTGCTAGTGATCCATGCATGCTATGCCATTGTTCTTGCCATGTCTAGCTAGAATTTTGTGCCTTCTTAATGGATATATGCTTGCCTTGCCATGACTTGCACCGTAGTGAGAGCATCGAGCTCGTTTATATGCCTCCGTGAGTTATTATTTCAGCATGTCCCGGTTTTCACCAAGTCTGAAAACTGATTGTGTTTCATCGATGTTCGTGTGCTCGGTAGAGTATTTTTGTGAACCCTTTTGGCCCCAGGTCATGTTGGGTGTTTTGTTAAGCTTGTTGAGTAGCTCCATGCCATGCTCTTACTTGCCATGTTCAGGTTTTCCTTCATGTTGTTTTGCTGCTCCGAAGAGAGCATCGTGGTCTGAAATTTCAGACTAGCGTTAATTTCGCTAAGTCTGAAATCTGTTTTGCTTATTCAGTTTTGCCATGCTTGTTTGAAGCCCTTAATGGATGAATTTGCCTATGCCTCAGTCATGATGATTTGATAAGCTTGATGAGTACATCACTGCTATGTAATTTGTTTTCATGTTGGGTGGCTGTAGCATGTTCATTTTGTTGCATTTAGGAGGCATGTTGCTGTAAATTGCAGATCGGTTCGTTTAGTAAAACGCTTGCCATTTCTTAACCGTAGCTCCGATTGCCATGATCTTTATATCGTTTTCAGGGGATTTCTTCCCCTCTATCCAGTGGCACACTTGGATTTCCAAGTTGAGGCTAGGTTCATGCATTTCCTGTTACATGTTGCATTCTTGCATCCCGCATCGCATCCCGCATAGCATATCATCTTTGCATCTTATTGGTTGCCTTTGCACATGGTTGATTGTATCCTTGTTGCTTGTTTGTGTTGTTGGGTAGAGCCGGGAGACGAGTTCGCTAACGAGGAGCCCGTTGAGTTTGCTTTTGAGGATCCAGTCAATTCTGACAACTGTGCAGGCAAGATGATCACACCCTTGAAATCACTACTATCTTTGCTATGCTAGTTTGCTCGCTCTTTTGCTTTGCCAATGCTACGATGCCTACCACTTGCTTGTCAGCCTCCCAATTGCCATGTTTGAGCCTCTAACCCACCTTTGTCCTAGCAAACCATTGATTGGCTATGTTACCGCTTTGCTCAGCCCTTCTTATAGCGTTGTTAGTTGCAGGCGAAGATTGGAGTCGTTCCTTGTTGGAACATTTATTTACTTGTTGGGATATCACTATATTGCTATGTTATCTTTACTCATCTATATACTTGGTAAAGGGTGGAAGGCTCGGCCTCTCGCCTAGTGTTTTGTTCCACTCTTGCCGCCCTAGTTTCCGTCATATCGGTGTTATGTTCCCGGTTTGTTGCGTCCCTTACGCGGTTGGGCTATAATGGGAACCCCTTGATAGTTTGCCTTGATTAAAGCTTTTCCAGCAATGCCCAACATTGGTTTTACCATTTGCCACCTACCCTTTTCTTTCCCTTGGGTTTCCGGAGCCCGAGGGTCATCTTTTTTTTAGCCCCCCCACGGGCCAGTGCTCCTTTGAGTGTTGGTCCGGAACGTCAGCCGCCGGTGGCCACCAGGGGCAACTCTGGGCTGGCCTACCGGAAGTTTAGACAATCTGAGTGTGCCCTGAGAAAGAGATATGTGCAGCTCCTATCGGGATTTGTCGGCGCATTCGGGCGGTGTTGCTGGACTAGTTTTGACCTGACGAATCATCTTGTTGTACCGGGATACCGAGTCTGATCGGTGGGTCCTGGGTGGAGGTCTATTCCTTTGTTGACCGTGAGAGCTTGTTATGGGCTAAGTTGGGACCCCCTGCAGGGATTGATCTTTCGAAAGCCGTGCCCGCGGTTATGGGCAGATGGGAATTTGTTAATGTCCGGTTGTAGATAACTTGAACTTAATTAATTAAAATGAATCAACTGCGTGTGTTGCCGTGATGGCCTCTTCTCGGCGGAGTCCGGGAAGTGGACACGGCGTTGGAGTTATGCTTGCGTAGTCTGCTCTACTTAGTTACCGCTCGTGCTTTGCCTTCTCTTCTTGCTCTCTTTTGCGAATAAGTTAGCCACCATATATGCTAGTCGCTTGCTGCAGCTCCACTCACGTTACCCCTTCCTAACCTATTAAGCTTAAATAGTCTTGATCGCGAGGGTGCGAGATTGCTGAGTCCTTGTGACTCACAGAATACTATTATATCAGATGCAGGGACCGATGATACTCCTCCGGATGGTGCGTTCGAGCTGAAGTGGGAGTACGACGAGGACTCTCAGCGATACTATGTTTCTTTTCCTGATGATCAGTAGTGGTGCCTGCTCGGGGTTCGATCCAGGGTTTAGTCGCATGTTGGGGGGGGGGGTCTTTTCTATTTTGGCGCCGTAGTCGGGCCATGAGTGTTTGTATGATGGATGCTATTTATGTACCTTGATGTGACGTGGCGAGTGTAAGCCAACTATTATTATTATTCCCCCTTGATATTTATATATACATGGGTTGTGTGAAGATTGCCTCACTTGCGACTTATGCCTTCAATGCGATTATGCCTCTAAGTCGTGCCTCGACACGTGGGAGATATAGTCGCATCGAGGGTGTTACACCTATTTACTTCCTTTGCAATCTTTTACTTTCCGTTCCATAAACCAAAAATACCAAAAATATTACTTTACCGATTATCCATCTCTATCAGATCTCACTTTACAAATAACCATGAAGGGATTGACAACCCCTTTATCACGTTGGGTGCAAGTTAGTGTTTGTTTGTGCAGGTATTCAGTTACTTGTGTGTTGTCTCCTACTCGATTGATACCTTGCTTCTCTAAACTGAGGGAAATACTTACTCTACCTTGTTGCATCACCCTTTCCTCTATAAGTAATATACAAGCCAAGTGTAATAATACGTCTCCAACGTATCTATAATTTTTTATTGTTCCATGCTATTATATTATCTGTTTTGGATTTCTTATATGCATTAATATGTTATTTTATATTATTTTTGGGACTAACCAATTAACCTAGAGCCCACAGCCAGTACCTGTTTTTTCCTTGTTTTTGAGTTTCACAGAAAAGGAATACCGAACGGAGTCCAAACAAAATAAAACCTTCGCGATGATTTTTCTTGGACCAGAAGACAAACAGGAGACTTGCAGACGAAGTCAGAAGAGCCACGAGGCAGCCACAAGGACGAAGGGTGTGCCCACGGGGGTAGGGCGCCCCCCCCCCCACCCTTGTGTGCCCCTCGTGACTCCACCGACCTAATTATTTTGCCTATAGATACTATTATATCCCAAAACCGCCAGATGCAGCCACGAAAACATTTTTCCACCATCGCAACCTTGTGTACCTGTGAGATCCCATCTAGGGGCCTTTTCCGGTGTCCTCCCGGAGGGGGATTCGATCACGGAGGGCTTCTACATCAACTCTCTTGCCCTTCCGATGAAGCGTGAGTAGTTTACTTCAGACCTATGGGTCCATAGCTAGTAGCTAGATGGCTTCTTCTCTCTCTTTAATTATCAATACCATGTTCTCCTCGATGTTCTTGGAGATCTATTCGATGTAACACCCTTTTGCAGTGTGTTTGCTGGGATCCGATGAATTGTCGATTTATGATCAGCTTATCTATGAATATTATTTGAATCTCCTCTGAATTCTTTTATGCATGACTTGATATCTTTGTAATTCTCTTCGAACTATCGGTTTGGTTTGGCCAGCTAGATTGGTTTTTCTTGCAATGGGAGAAGTGCTTAACTTTGGGTTCAATCTTGAAGTGTCCTTTCCCAATGACAGAAGGGGCAGCAAGGCACGTATTGTATTGTTGCCATCGAGGATAAAAAGATGGGGTTTTCATCATATTGCTTGAGTTAATTCCTCTACATCATGTCATCTTACTTAATGCATTAGTCCATTCTTTATGAACTTAATACTCTAGATGCATGCTGGATAGCGGTTGATGTGTGGAGTAATAGTAGTAGATGCAGAATCATTCCGGTCTACTTGACACGGACGTGATGCCTATATTCATGATAATTGCCTTAGATATCGTCATAACTTTGCGCTTTTATATCAATTGCTTGGGAGTAATTTGTTCACCCACCATATTATTTTCTATCTCGAGAGAAGCCTCTAGTGAAACCTATGGCCCCGGGGTCTATTTTCTATCATATAAGTTTTCGATCTATAATTTTAGTTTCCGATCTACTCTTTTTGCAATCTTTTACTTTCCTATCTATAAACCAAAAATACCAAAAATATTTACTTATCGTTTATCTACCTCTATCAGATCTCACTTTTGCAAGTAACCGTGAAGGGATTGACAACCCCTTTATCGTGTTGGGTGCAAGTGTTTGATTGTTTGTGCTTGTGTTCTGTGACTTGTGCGTTTTTTCCTACTAGATTGATACCTTGGTTCTCAAACTGAGGCAAATAATTACCTCTACTTTGCTCCTCCCCTGATGGA
Organism: Triticum monococcum; assembly: GCA_034509565.1. NCBI lineage: Eukaryota > Viridiplantae > Streptophyta > Magnoliopsida > Poales > Poaceae > Triticum > Triticum monococcum. The sequence continues at coordinate 604,558,541 of CM067845.1, forward strand.
AGGCCACGTTGGGGATCAGCCCCTAGAGTTCGTCATCGGGTTGTACAAGCCTCTGCACGGCTGCCTCCGTCTCCCCATCCCATTTGCAAGGGCGATGGAGCTCGGGCAGCTGTGGGCGTTGAATCTGCACATGAGGGGCTATAGGAATGGCAGCATATGGGTGGATGTAGATTTTGCCACCCCTCAGGTCATGTGCTTTCATCGAGACTGGAATACTTTTGCCCGCGCCCACAGCTTGTCAGAAGGGCACGTTGTCCATTTTAATTTAATGGAGGCCGGTTTCCTTTCCGTCATGGTTTTTGGGAGCTCGGGTGCTCACTTAGGGTGCTGCACGGAGAGCTCGACCGACGACGAAAGCTCCTCCTCGAGCGATAGCGACCAGGAGGACCGTGACAACAATGATGATGGCGCCAACCGGGAGGGCGACAACTCTGACTCCGGCTGAGCATCAGACGCACCGTCACCATCAAGTGGCGGCAGCACCACCTGCATCTTCATCTCCTCTCCGGCAAGGTGGTTTTCCGGTGACTTGGGAGCAGAAGTGGAGGTGGTGCTTCCGGATCCTCCAGTAGCCTTCCAGCTTGGCCCAGGCAGGCTTCCCCGCGGGCTGCAGCTTCGTTCGCCCTGCCGCGTCCTGCTGGCCCTGGTGGTAGCAGTTGATGGGTCGTCTCGCCCGATTTCTTCACCATCACCTTCGTCCGCGCCCTTCTGCTCTTGTCGGGCTACCTCTCCTGGAGCCCTACAGGGTCAGCCTGGGCTTCTACCCATGAGCTCCTTTTGCCTCTTCACCTCCTGTCGCAGTGCCTGGGAGGAAAGGGACAAGAAAGGGCACCACGGGGCACCTATCTTTTTTTAATCTTAAATCTGTAGGCACTTGCCAAATTTTAGTTCAAATTATGTAATCTCTTTAATCCATGTTTGTGTCCTGTAAGGTATGTACTTGTTTGATCAGTGCATTAATGAAAAAGATAAACCTTGCCAGGGACTCGTGCATGTACTATGTCCATGCAGAGGTGGAATGCCTCTATACTTTTAAGTAAACAAGTTCCCTGCCAAGCTATCCTGCAGGACCCTTAGTCTTGTTGCACCGGAGTTAGGCCTACCGGGCACAAATCGTGAAGAGGGACCAGCCCCCTACCAGTCCCTTTTCATCAAAGGCCACTGCGACCATCCTGACGGAAGCAGCGTTCGAGTCAAAGGATGGGAGCACCTAAGTTTTGAAAGGCAGTGAGGTTTTCTTATGCACAAGTCCTTACTTACAGAACACGTATGGATAAGAGAAAGAACTTATCTCTTTGGCTTGCCAGAGATTGCAGTCTAAGCTCATCTTCTTATCTCCTATTGGAGACCGAGTCCACGGCAGGAGCCTGTAGTTTATGCAAATGAAAATGATGCCAGATGTGATCTTATCTACATGAACATGTGATGCTCATGATATGCTTATGCATGCATGCAACATGTTGGGGGACCCAACCGCTTCATTTATTTCTCTGTTGCTCAGGGTCTGCGCCTGGCTTTGTACATGAAGTTACATGCAACTGAGGTAAGGCCTGTACAAAAGGGTGGCTGCCGGGCAAGGCCCGACAGCCGCGCCTTACGGGTAGAACTTGCGGAGATGGTCAATATTCCATGACTTCTGCAATTGAATGCCATCTCTGGTCTCTAGACGGACTGCGCCAGGTCTGGTGACTCATACTACCCGGTAAGGGCCTGCTCACTTCGGCGAGAACTTGTTTGTACCCTTGGTGGACTGTACGCGCCTAAGGACAAGGTTGCCTTCCTCAAAACACCGGGCATGAACCCTGCGGTTGTGATAGCGATGCAGGGCTTGCTGGTAGCGTGCAGCATGCATAGCAGCCCGGAGACGGTTCTCCTTGAGAAGCACAGCGTCGTCACGCCGGTGCTAATCCTGCACTAGTTCATCATAGGCAAGCACTTGAGCTGACCCGTAAATGAGTTCCGTGGGGTTAACTGCTTCTGTCCATAGACTAGGGAGAAGGGATTCTGCCCAGTAGCTCGATTTGGTGTCGTTCTGAGGGACCAAAGAACCACCGGCAGCTCGTCGGTCCATTGCCTGCCACACTTCGACAGCTTACCAAATGTTCTTGTCCAGAGTCCTCGCAACACTTCAGCGTTCGCCCTCTTAGCTTGTCCATTGCTACTGGAATGTGCAACAGAAGCAAATGAGATCTTGCTTCCAGGGGCATGAACATATTGCATGAAGGTGCGGCTCGTGAATTGGGTGCCGTTGTTAGTGATGACGTGGGTAGGGACACCAAAGTGGGACACCAATCCTTTCAAGAACTTGATAGCTGACTGAGAAGTCACCTTCCTCACGGCTTCTACTTCCGACCACTTTGTAAACTTGTCGATTGCAACGAACAAGAATTCAAAGCCCCCGGAGTGCTTTAATTGATTCCTCAACTTTAGGCAAAAAAAATTCATCTTGAGATTTTCCACATCATGAGAAATTATATCAACACTTCTAGACAAATCATCAATCTTATTCAACTTTTCTACTATGGTAGTGTTGAAAACTTTTTGTGTGTCGATAAATTATTTAATATTATTCTCAAGATCATAGGTGTTCCTATTATTATTATAAGAAGGATTTCCATAGGAATTACCATAATTATTAGAGGATTACTAGGAAAAGGCCTAGGATTAAAATTACCTCTATAAGCATTGTTATTGAAATTATTTAGCGAGATAAAATTCACATCTGCGGCATCACTATTTTGCACAATCAAAGTAGACAAAGGCATATCATTTAAATCAATAGGAGCACTTTTACTAGCAACCAATTTCATAAGAGCATCAACTTTTTTACTCAAAGAAGAAATTTCTTCAACCAAATTAACTTTTTTACTAGTAGGAGGTCTTTCGGTATGCCATTGTGAATAATTTGCCATAATATTATCAAGCAATTTGTTGGCTTCACCCAAAGTAATTTCCATAAAAGTACCACCCGCGGCGGAATCTAAAAGATTACGAGAAACAAAATTCAACCCCGCATAAAAATTTTGTATGATCATCCTAAGATTTAACCCATGAGTTGGGCAATTCCTTAGCATCATTTTCATCTTTTCCCAAGATTGTGCAACATGCTCATGTTCAAGTTGCTTGAAATTCATGGTCTGGATTCTAAGGGAAATAATTTTTGCGGGAAAAAAAATACTTAGTGATAAAAGTATCTTTGCACTTATTCCAAGAATTGATACTATAATGAGGCAAAGAAGAGAACCAATTTTTTTGCAGAATCACACAAAGAAAACGGAAATGATTTCATCTTCACAATATTAATATCGCACAATTCCACAAAGGTATTAAGATGGGACGCGGCATCCTCATTAGGAGTACGGGAAAATTGATCTTTTATAACAAGATTCAGCAAAGCAGTATTAATATCACAAGATTTCGCACTAGTGGCGGGAGCAATCGGAGTGCTAATAGAACCATTATTGTTGGTATTTGAGAAATCACACAACTTGGTGTTCTCTTGAGCCATGATGACTGCGCAACAAGATTGCACTCAAAAATGTATCTGGCAAGAAAACGGCGAACGAAAAAGAGGGCGAATAAAACTGCAAATTTTTTTGAAGTGGGGGAACCAAGCAACACTACGTAGACAACACCTACGCACAAATAACAAATACTAGCAACCCGACATGTAAAAGGGGTTGTCAATCCCTTTCGGGTAATAGTGCCACAAATTGGCAAACGGACATGAGAGAGTTGTAAATATTGATAGATCAAATGCCAAATAAAATAAATTGCAGCAAGGTATTTTTTTTGTTTAATAGATCTGAAAATAAAAGCAAAGGACAATAGGTCGCAAAGGCAAATAATATGAGAAAGAGACCCTGGGGTCGTAGGTTTCACTAGTGGCTTCTCTCGAGAAAAATAGCAAACGGTGGGTAAACAAATTACTGTTGGGAAATTGATAGAACTACAAATAATCATGAAAATATCCAGGCAATGATCATTACATATGCATCACGTCCAAGATTAGTAGACCGACTCCTGCCTACATCTACTACTATTACTCCACACATCGACCGCTATCCAGCATGCATCTAGTGTATTAAGTTCATGGAGAAACAGAGTAAGGCAATAAGACCGATGACATGATGTAGATAAGATCTATTTATGTAGAAATAGACCCCATTGTTTTATCCTTAGTAGAAATGATACATACATGTCGGTTCCCCTTCTCTCATTGGGATCAAGCACCATAAGACCGAACCCACTACAAAGCACCTCTTCCCATTGCAAGATAAATACATCAAGTTGGCCAAAAAACCCAAATACCAGAGAAGAAATACGAGGCTATAAGCAATCATGCATATAAGAGATCAAAGGAACTCAAATAACTTTCATGGATCAAAAGATACATATGATCATAAACTCAAAGTTCATCCGATCCCAACAAACACACCGCAAAAAGAGTTACATCATATGGATCTCCAAGAGACCATTGTATTGAAAATCAAACGAGAGAGAGGAAGCCATCTAGCTACTAACTACGGACCCGAAGGTCTACAAAGAACTACTCACGCATCATCCAAGAGGCACCAATGGAAGTGGTGAACCCCTCCGTGATGGTGTCTAGATTGGATCTGGTGGTTCTGGACTCTGTGGCGGCTGGAATTGATTTTCGTTGACTCCCCTAGGGTTTCTGGAATATTGGGGTATTTACAGAGTAAAGAGGCGGTTCGGGGGCACCCGAGGTGGCCACAACTGAAGGAAATATGCCATAGAGGCAATAATAAAGTTGTTATTTATATTTTCGTATATTATGATAAATGTTTATTATTCATGCTAGAATTGTATTAACTGGAAACTTAATACATGTGAGAATATATAGACAAACCAAGTGTCACTAGTTTGCCTCTACTTGACTAGCTCGTTGAATCAATGATGGTTATTGTCGGTGTCAAAACCGGCGGATCTCGGGTAGGGGGTCCCGAACTGTGCGTCTAGGCCGGATGATAACAGGAGGCAAGGGACACGAAGTTTTACCCAGGTTCGCGCCCTCTTGATGGAGGTAAAACCCTACGTCCTGCTTGATTAATATTGATGATATGGGTAGTACAAGAGTAGATCTACCACGAGATCGGAGAGGCTAAACCCTAGAAGCTAGCCTATGGTATGATTGTTGTTCTGTATGTTGTCCTACGGACTAAAACCCTCCGGTTTATATAGACACCGGAGAGGGTTAGGGTTACACAAAGTCGGTTACAATGGTAGGAGATCTACATATCCGTATCGCCAAGCTTGCCTTCCACGCCAAGGAAAGTCCCTTCCGGACATGGGACGAAGTCTTCAATCTTGTATCTTCATAGTCCAGGAGTCCGGCTGAAGGTATAGTCCGGCCATCCGGACACCCCCTAATCCAGGACTCCCTCAGTAGCCCCTGAACCAGGCTTCAATGACGACGAGTCCGGCGCGCAGATTGTCTTCGGCATTGCAAGGCAGGTTCCTCCTCCAAGTACTTCATAGAAGGTTTTGAACACAAAGATAGTGTCCGGCTCTGCAAAATAAGTTTCCACATATTGCCATATAGTCCAGAATAATATTTACACAAATCTAATCTGTTGACGTATTCCGTAGTGTGACATCGCACCACGGCCAAGCCTTTATTCGAATCGTTTTATTGTCCCACCTCAGCGTGTCATGCGAGGCGGTTTCCTTGGCACGTCTTGTTAAAGCAGAGATCGTGTTCCCTTATTCTGGGATTCTCATCAATACGGGCGTGGGTAACCCAACCGCTTCTAGGACTCCTAGACTATAGGCAAGTCCAAACGGCCACGGAGAGGACGCTTGATATTCACCCTCTTTATAAAGGGGCAAGGCTTTTACTTTTTCCCTCCCATGCTCAATCGAATCCTTCCCCCACCTCGAGCTCAAACACCCAAAGTTCAGGTCAGGTGCTCCGAACCTTCAATCATGTCCGGATCTAGCCTTCAAGGCCGAGGGGTGCCTTCCTCCGTCACGGAAGAAGACATAAAAAAGTTGAGGGAGGCTAGATATCTCACCACCGAGGTTTTGCATCGGCTGCCTGCCCGAGGGCAGGCCGTCCCCTCCCCCGAACCCAACAAGAACGTCTTGTTTGTATCCCACTTCCTCCGAGGTCTAGGCCTTCCTGTGGATCCTTTCGTCAGGGGTTTGATTTTTTATTACGGGCTAGATTTCCATGATCTAGCTCCGGAATCCTTTCTTCATATCACGACATTTATTATCGTGTGCGAGGCCTTCCTTTGGGTTACCCCTCACTTTGGCCTGTGGCTCAAGACCTTCGAAGTAAAGCCGAAGATGATCGAGGGGCAACATGCAGCGTGCGGAGGTCCCTCAATACGCAAGATGACGAGAGCTCCATGGACCAAAGGTTCCATTCCAGAGGTGACTGAAGTGTGGCAACAGGAGTGGCTCTACATCACGGATCCTAGAAGTGCCAAGTGGGTTGCCGCCCTTGTTTTCCGCTCAGGCCCTCCACCACAACTAATGTCATGGATCAGCAGAGGTCTGAGCTGGGGTGCAGGCAAGGATGTGCCTATACTGCAAAGCCGCATTCGAGATCTCTTCAATGGAGATTTTAGTTTGGTTGCGGTAATACAAGTTATGTTGGTTCGTCAAGTCCAGCCTTGCAAACATCGGCCCCTTCGCTTGTGGGAGTTCAATCCTGAGGGACCGCGTGTCATTCAAAATTTCCTCGGCCTGACGCACGAGGAGATGTACAAGTCATTCTTTGGACCTCAGGTAGAGCATCCGGAAATCACCGAGGACGTGGGCTTGAGCAGTAACCGCGCCGCCGAACAGGTAAGGAATCTTCCGGCCGAACATACTATCTCATTTGTTACGAAGTTATTTCTGAGAGTTCGCTTTTGGACCAGGACTGGCTAACAAAGGCGAAGTTGATTCGGTGTTCGACCCCCCTCCCTGAGGGTTTCGACAATCCGGTATTGGAAAAGATGCTCCAGAACGCACCTTGCCCGGAGCCTTTGAAGGAAGATACTGGGGAGGACAATACGGGCAGACGTAGGCCCCCAACGCTGCCCATTCTAACCGAGGGAGTGAGCGTCTCCATGAAGGAAGACAACCGGAGGAGGAAAAGGACTGCGCCCGGGGATTCGGAAGCCGAAGCTTCCAAACGGGAGAAGAAGTCTCCCACAGAGTATCCTACCTTGGGGGTGCTTTTGCCGTACAAAGTCCGCGGGGGGATCAATTCTCCAGCGAGTCGTAAGTGACCCGAAATACTTTAATAGTACAGGTATGCCATCTTTTTCTTCTGAGAAAATAACCACCGCATATATCTTTGCAGTTCGGGCCTTAGCCCCTCTCAAATGAGCTCGTCTTCGGGGGATCTTCTTCCAGAGATGATGGAGAGCGAAACGCCTCCTCCGAACTCCTCCGCTCCGGAAGCGGGCGACCCCGAAGTGTCGTCGCGGAGGGCCTCTCCGAGTCCGGTGAGGCTAGAAGATAATCCCATTGACCCCCGAAGCTCCCAGTGTCCGGCTCCTGAAGAGAGCAAACAAAAGAGTTCGGCATCGTCTGGTGTGCGATCGGATGTTCTAAGGGAGTTGGTGGGGAGAGCGGCCATCTCAGATGAACACCGTATGCTGATGAATACGGTGATGGAGACGATCTCGTCCGCCGAAAACGGATTGCATGAAGCTTTTATGAGTCTACTGACAGGCTTTGAGGTTCGTAAAATAATGTATGATAGTCCTGCACATGCTAGGTGTGCCCTATGTAGATAGTAGCCCCTGAGACTCTGGTTGTCGTCGGAAACGATGACGAACAGAGGATCATATTCCCAGGTAATAACCATATTTCCTCTATGTGCAGGTGATGGAATCTCCGGTGGCTATCCGGACTAGCGAGTTTGCCCATTTAAAACGGCAGTTGGATGCGGCATACGCCGACATCGACCTTGTTAACAAAAGGCTTGACGAGGCAGAGGGTAAGTGTCACTATCTGGTAAACGCCACATAGTAAGAGCAGCATGATGCCAGAATATTTAATATGTTGTGACTGCAGATGGAGCTGCCACTGTTGAAGCCTTGCGGGAAAAACTTGCTCGAGCCAAGGAACAAGCGAGGTTTGGTAATGCGGCTGCTTTGAAGGCGGCCGAAGAGTTGAAAGCCGAGAAGGCCGCGCATGGTGAGAGCCGAGATAAGATGGCCAAGATGGCCATAGAATTAAATGCCGCCGCCGACCATTGTCGGGTTCTTGAAAAGGAAAACCTAGCAAAGGTATTGGACCTTGAGAAGGCCGCTGCGACGAGAAAAGACATCCGCTCTGCTATGAGGGCGAAGAAGGAGGAGCTGCGGGAAGCCGGGGATATTGTAGCTGGGAAGTTCGTGTTGTGTTGCGGAGGAAGTTCGAAGATCCACGGTATGCACCTCTGGATCGGCTGTGGAGTTTAGAGGATGTGTATATGGATTTGGCAGCGAGCGCTGCAGATGCTGTCAAGCACTCCCAGGGTCAGACGGACCATGAAGTGGACCAGCTGTTTTGGACACAATTCCATTCTCCCGAGCGTCCACTTTCATTGACTGGCCAATTAGCCAAATGGTTCGAACTGAATAAGTTGTCCGGACTGGCCATGAGGTCTGTTGTGGATCAGCTATGGCCAGCAAGGCCAAAACCGAACAGCTATTTCAGCTTGGTGCAGCAATTCCTTGACGTGGTGCCGCGCATTAATGCGATGAAGAGGTCGGCGTGTATAGAGGGCTCACGGATGGCCTTTGCTCGTGTTAAAGCATACTGGGCGGAGATGTATGCTACCACTGTTGCAGCGCGGGATTCGGCCATAGGTCGAATGGCTGCTGAGCACTACTTTGAAGAAGTTATTGAGGGTGCTCGTTTGATAGAGACCCAGTTGACGGTGTCCTGGACTAGGGGGTACTCACCACGTCGTCTCCCGAACTATTAGATTGGGCCGAGGCCCCCCATGGCCGTATACTCATGGGCCATTTCGGACAGCTGCCGCATACAAGGAAGATTCCACAAAGACTTGGCGATCAAGACAAGGACTTCTCCCCACCGGCGTATTCGGCTAGGACTCTTGTTAACCTAGGCCTATGGTGCATTATATAAACCAGGGCCAGCCTATTCGATAGAATATAGAACATACAATCATACCATAGGCTAACTTCTAGGGTTTAGCCTCTCCGATCTCGTGGTAGATCTACTCTTGTACTACCCATATCATCAATATTAATCAAGCAGGACGTAGGGTTTTACCTCCATCAAGAGGGCCCGAACCTGGGTAAAACTTCGTGTCCCTTGCCTCCTGTTACCATCCGGCCTAGACGCACAGTTCGGGACCCCCTACCCGAGATCCGCCGGTTTTGACACCGACATTGGTGCTTTTGTTGAGAGTTCCACTGTGTCATCGACAAAAGGATCGATGGCTCACCTGCAGATCAACTGCGACTTCGGCGTCTTCGTCACCAGTTCGACTGGTTACCTTGGTTCGACCAAGAATTGCGCCCCATGTTCGGATCACCATGTTCGGACGAGGGCCTTCATCTAAGATCAACTCCGATCTCTATCAAGATCACGGAGGAATCATCTATGGAGCTCGGGGGCTCAATGTCAACATTGCCTTGAAGCGACTGTGCTGTTTTTTTTGACAGTGAACTCGTATCTGCCTCCACCACCTCCTCGAGTATCACTTTGACGATCGCTTTGGTGGAATTGTGTGGAATTGAGTCTATAACAACCCTGGAAAATTTCGTCGAGTTCCGATGGAGGAATCTCTGGCAATCCACGATATACCGGAGCATGTCAAACCTGGATGGGAATTTGGATGAGTTTAGGGCATGGTGTCCATCTTCTAGCTCGGACGTCCTTTGGAAGATCCAACCGTTGATCAGCTGCAGAATTTCTATATCTACCACCTCTCAAAATGTCAGCTCGATCCGACAGTCCAAACTCCGGGAACCTTCCGATTAGTGCATCACTTTTCGTATCTGTTTTCTGCGCGAAAACGAATCCGACCCGAGTTCATCCTTTTTATGAACGGGATTTCAGACATCCCTTTTGAAGGAAGTTTTGTATGGGGTATTGTGTTTAGTTCCCAAACACATCCCACTAACTTTAAGAATTTTTGAACATGATCTTCAACATCATGCTGGTGTCAAACCAGTCCGGCAACATTACTCCACGGCTGCCGACCTGCACTAGACACGTCGTCACTTTAGCCGAGCTCAACTTCTTCGGATCATCATCTCGGCATGCCAAACAAGAGTCCGGCATCGTGAAGGATAAATCATCATCAACATCGCCGCCCCATGGATTACACGGAGCGGGCATACCAGCATCACCGCACGGTCGCTTCATCAAGCCGGCATCGACCACGTCACGACCTGCATCGACAAGGCCGCACTATTGCTTCTTCAAGCTGGTGTCCATCACGCCGACCTACTTCGACTCATCGATTGACGTCGAGGCTTCGACATCTCGGCTGGACCGGGGGCTTCGCCATCTCTTCATCAACCTACTCTGGACACTTCGGCGTCACTAGCCGACCAGCTCCGTCACGTTAGATGGGCCGAGGGCTTTGCCTTGGCGAGTCAACCTTTACCAGCATTGCCATGCCGTCGTTTTATCGCCCATCAGACAATGGGTGTGTGGAGCGAGTCCCAATTTTGGAAATTACCTTCCCTCGGATTGCTACAACAAATAAACCAGGTGCTATTAATCCCAGTATTTTTTGCTTGTTTGGGTTCATTTTCCCAAGGAATTATTACTCTGGTTTGTCCATGATATGTACACAGGTCTATCAAATGGTGACCGCATTAACGAGGTCGCGTGGTGGTTCGATCAGTTTCCGTACATTGTCCGGTGAACGCCGCATCCGGAGCTCGGACCGACCTGTGAATTCAGGCTTTGGCACGCCTTTACTACATCACGCCGACGCCCTGCATCGACATTGACTTCGGCGCCATGCCATATTTCTTCTATTCCTCACTTTGCATAAATTATTTATTATGCAACATTTTTTTAATTATCATTATTACTATTATCTCCGGTTTGCACTATTTTTTGTGCACAGGAAAATGATCCGGGGACTTCGGCGTCACTCTGCCGGTCTGCATTGACCGTGCTATGTCACCACTTCGGCATGTCGAGCTCTCCGGTCCGCCACCTCGGGACTAGCTTGGGGGATGGAACCTTGCCTCGCATCAAGCTCAGACCGCATCATCAATACCGAATACATTAACCAGCTAAGTCGCTTTCATGCTCAAAGCTTGTGTTCGGTTCGACCAAGCATTATACTTTTTTGGAAAAAAGTTGCTTGTAAAAAATTTCCTTGTCCAAACTTTGTTTGTGACGCATAAATTCAAATACCCAATTCATTTGGGGGCTTCCTTCATGAAGCTTTTCCACTTGCATATGATTATACTTGTACGGCTTCGTTCCTTGTTCGTGTATTACGCCACAATATGCACCATATTGACTTAAGCATTTGCAAGCTGGGTTGCCTTGCTCCTGTGTTTACCCCTACATTCCCGATTGTTCGGCTAGGGAGTAAAGGGAGCACCTCTGCAATTGTCACGATCGGGTCGCCCGAGCCGGACCTCAAACTGGGTGAAGCCGAAAGCTAGCTGTCTTATAGTTTTCAATGATGGTCAGCACACAACGGAACTCATGAGTACAAAAAATCTATTGCACAAGTCTCATAATAACAATGAGCACCGAAGAAAGGTATCGGTGGGGGCACTATTTTCTTCGAAGATGCTTCTTACACTTCACGGTAATATAGCATAAGTTCCCTGAGCGCGCTTTGTCTGTTACAGCCTTATGGCCTGATTTCCTGGTTATTGGAAACACCGTCGATATTCTCGACCGATGGAGTACATAACACTTTTCGGTCCTTGACCGAGGAGGGAGAGGCTGACGGTCGGTTAAGATGCGTTTAAAGTTCGGTTGAACATATATATGATATAAGTACTTCGGTACATGCAATCATTCTTCTACCCAAGTCACTTGGGGGCTCTTAAGTTTATTTGAACCGTTTTATAATAAGTGTTCTTCTTCTTAGTCGTTGCAAAGTTTTATTATTATTTATCACTCCTTTTTTCGACATGAGTGTGCGGTCACTAGCCGGGGAGCCTAATTTCTCTCTCGAAGCCGCTAGAGTTTAGTTTGCTAAACTGGCCTGATGAGAAGTACTCCAGCCTCGGGATAGGAGGTTGAAGCCATAGGCTGACCCGCTCGAAGTCTTGAGACAGGGTGTATCATGTTGAAGCACGACAGAAGCACTTCTTTTTTCTAAGACCAACTTTCGGATTGGCACCGAACACTTGATATTGTTCGGACGTCATGTTTTTACTGACGTTTCTTGGTTTTCCAAGCTTTTTGGCACTTTTAAACTATTTGTGCTTTTCCAGCATTAGTCTCGCAGTGCAACGCCGGACACCTTTAGGGATTCGGCAAAAACATTCTCAGATATTGCTATATATGCATCGGTTTCGAATTGTGTCTTCGGTCAATAGTTGGGTTGCCCGGCTTCTGCACTTGTTTCCTATGTTCCGTTTTGTTCCGCTAGGCGTGCAAAGGGAGAACCACTTCGATTGTACTTCCAGCTCACATGGTTAAGCACCTCAGTGGAGAAAGCCGAAAACGGACTTTCACAATAAGCGTAAACTGGTCAGCGATCCGATGACTATGGTAAATGATGGGCCGTTCATAACATTGGCCGAAGTGTTTACGGCTTGACCCCGACTGTCGCCGAACACTACCGGGGGCTATTAACTGGCCTCCCAAACTAAATCCTCAATATTTTGCTCTTACATTAGAGCTGGGGTTTAATGATCATGCTTAGCATGACAACCCAAAGAGAGGAACCGATAACGGGACTATTTTCTTTGGAAGACATTTCTTCTGTTAAACAGTAATATAACTCTCTGCGTACCTTTGTTTATAAAACTGTATGGCCAGATTGCCTTGTTTGTTGTAAATCTTTGCGGCTACTGGCCGAGGAGGTGGAAGCCGATGGTCGGTCAACAAAGTTTTGTACAATGCGGATCCGGGCATTAATGACGTAAAGTACTTGGATACATAGAGTCATTACACATAATTTGTGATTTTAATATGGATATTGATCCTTAATTCGGCCACCCGTGCCCGCATTAAGGCTCGGGGGCTACTGGGCTTCGGGCTTATTATTTACAAATCTTAAAGGGGCACATTAATCCACTGATCTGGTGTTACCACCCGACCGGTGTCTCGGGGGCTACTGCATTGCTTGTCCAATGCAGAAAATTTTATGTGCAATATAGTTTCCGAGGAGATTTTGATCCTCAGGTTGGTCGGCCGCACCCAACCTGAGTCTCTAGGACTGAGCACACCGCTTTTAGTGTCCCGAAGTATTCTGCCGAGCTTGGACATGATCCTCAGGCCGATTTTGCAAATCAACCTGAGTCTCAGCAGCTACTGGGATCAGCGGTCTTACGTCATCCTTCAGGTGCATCTCGGGTCTTAGACCAATACACACCTTGAGGTCTACTGGCTATATATCTCGGCAAAGAATAAATTGCACCAATAAAAAATATTCACAAAAATCGGCCCACATTCGGGGTGGTGCACCACCTCGGAAGCAGCCCGGCATAAAGCTCGGGCACTAGTGGCTGGCTCCATAGAGGGCATTTCCAGCATTAAGCTCGGCTAAACTCCTTCAAACTTCTTTGAACCAAGGTGATTTACAACACCACGGATATAGTTCGGCATTGGAGCTCGGATATAGTCTGGCGTTGGAGCTCGGATATATAGTCCGGCGTTGGAGCTCGGATACATGGTCCGGCGTTGGAGCTCGGATACATTCCGGCGTTAGAACTGGGAAGCAGTCCAGCGTTGGTGCTCGGTTGCAAAAGATACCTCGAATACAGTCCGGCATTGGAGCTCGGACGCAAGAGGACGCTGACGCCCGGGAACAACTTCAAACCCGAGGTGTGGCATAAAAATAACAAGTCATTGGTAAAGGCCGGAAACTTAAAGGGGCTCCTCGGATACCTGATGTGTAAACTCGTCGAATGCATTTCGGTGATCCTCAAGACCGAAGATAAAGAAGATTTGTTGAACCAGTTTTCAAGACCGACGACCGAAGATGAAGAACAGTTCGGAAGAATCAAGGAGCGTCCCTAACTTGAAGACCGTTTCAGGGGGCTACTGATGGTGTCCTGGACTAGGGGGTACTCACCACGTCGTATACTCATGGGCTAGTTTGGACAGCTGCCGCATACAAGGAAGATTCCACAAAGACTTGGTGATCAAGACAAGGACTTCTCCCCACCGGCGTATTCGGCTAGGAATCTTGTTAACCTAGGCCTCTGGTGCATTATATAAACCAGGGCCAAGCTAGTCGATAGAATATACAACATACAATCATACCATAGGCTAGCTTCTAGGGTTTAGCCTCTCCGATCTCGTGGTAGATCTACTCTTATACTACCCATATCATCAATATTAATCAAGCAGGACGTAGGGTTTTACCTCCATAAAGAGGGCCCGAACCTGGGTAAAACTTTGTGTCCCTTGCCTCCTGTTACCATCCGGCCTAGACGCACAGTTCGGGACCCCCTACCCGAGATCCACCGGTTTTGACACCGACACCAGTGCTCAAAAAATATTATGTTTGAGTGATATGTAATCTCATTGTAAGTGAAATGCTTTTATAAATTTTTATAAGGCTATTTTTATACTTTTGCCTGAAAGTAATATGATGCCTCCTGGGTGGCCGTTTATGTATACATGTGTATAACCTGAAAGATTGCAGCCCTCGGCTTCAACCCCCACGCATATAATGTGGAGGTGCTTGCAAAAAACACGCGTTCACACTTAAATCAATGTCTTGGTCCTATTAACGAGGTGATAGCAGAGCGAGCGAGGCAACCGGACTATAATGCTTTAGCACTTTCACTTAGCCATAGGAGTTTGATAGTGGGGCTACTAGATAGCCCCTGGTGGCTCCGCACTCTCCCGATCCCGGGGTGTGTACATGCCTGGCCGGAAAACGGCCCTTCGTTAAGGCAGAGGAATTCTAACATTCCAACAGGTCATCGAGTGGTTGACCAGTCTCACGCTATATCATGACAGTCAGTTTTTGGCTTTCTCTACTGATGCGCTCGTCCGGATGAACCAGGGCACAATCATAGCTGTTCTCCTGGTGCTACCTTAGCCGGTAAAGCGGAACGTTAGGTACCAAAACACAGGAGCGGGGCAAACCCAACATTTGACCAAAGACAATGATTCGGAGCTGATGCATATAGGGCCAAACTCGCGACGCCGAACATGCCCTAAGGTATTCGGTCTTTGTGGTATAAACTGGGCCTAAATAATGGACTTTGTAAGAAGCCCCTTGTGTCCAGGTACGTGCATTGTTCTGGCGTGGCCACATGCCAAGACGTCAGCATCCTTCTCAACGGTGAATATGTATCAACAAGAGACAGTAAAAAAGGTTTACGCAGGGTCTTAATCTAAAAAGAATCCTTGGAGTGGGTCCCTGCTGCACGTCTGCGCATGTGTCTCCGTTGTGCCGTATCCTGGGCGGGTGTAGCACGATGATCGTCTGTAAAAGAAAGGAATTTAGGTGAAAAAGTTGTCGTGCAAAAAGAGAGTTTTTAAAGAAACCATGTATAATTCAAGATGAGACGAAACTGCCACTTGTCTGCGCGCGTTGAGCCCCTTTTATTGACAAATAGGGGTGTAACCATTTATTCGGTATAGATAGCGCCGCCGGACTTGATTAGTTGTGTCTGAGGTCTTGACGACCTATTGGACGCTTTTGCTGGTCCGGGCGCCTTTAGTGTGCGGCTGCCAAGGCAGCCACACTCTCTTCGGCGCGCAGAGATCGCTTGATATTTCCGTTCACTGGAATGATGCCACGTGGACCGGGCATCTTGAGTGTGAGGGAGGCGTAGTGTGGTATTGTGTTGAAGCGAGCGAAAGCTTCGCGTCCGAGCAGTGCTTGATAACCACTTTGGAACGGAGCGATGTGGAAGGTTAAATGCTCGCGACAGAACTTATCAGGGGAGCTGAATATAACTTGTAGTAGGAGGGAGCCCGTACAACGAGCCCCTGGGCCTGGTGTTACTCCTTTAAAGGTAGTATTGCTATGGCGAATTTTTGTTGGGTCTAACCCCATCCCGAGGATTGTATCCTGATATATTAGGTTTAGATTGCTTCATCAAGACTCGTGTGAAGTGATATCCGCCAATTACTGGGTCTAATACCAGGGCAGCCCATCCTGCGCGTTGGATACTTGCTGAGTAATCACGATGGTCGAAAGTGATCGGTTGAGACGACCAGTGGCAGGACTTTGCGGTGACAGGCACTTGGATATATTTTCCTGGGAGTGCCGCGTTGTTTTTTCCCTTGATCACGTGTAACACGTTTACAGTTTTGACTTCTGGTGGAATTTTCTTTTGTTCCCCTGTCGGAGTAATCGACCACGGGTACCCCGAGGACGGCAAGACGATATTTCAAGACATCGGGGCTAGCAATGTCCCTTAGTCCGACTGCTCTGCCCGGCTGGCTGCCGACTGCTCTGCCCAGCCGGCTGCCGGCTGCGCCAACCAACCGGCTGCCGACTGCAGCCCGACCCGACACCGACAAGACACCGACGAGACGGCCATACCTCGGACGAGACAGCTGTACCACGACGCCATCATGTACAGTGTCACTTGTCCCTGGGCACTATTCATGAAGTGACCCAGGAGACAAGCATGACACCCACACCATACCCCCATGCCCACTTGTCCATGCCACTACATAGCTTAGGAAGTAAGCTAGCCCACACTATAAAAGGGGCATCCATCCATCCATCCGGGGGAGGGACTCTCACGCCACATTCATTTGGCCACAAGGCCACTCACGGCCACAAGCCATGGCCATACTTGGCCACTAGAGCCGGCCATACGCATGGATATACGAGATCAGATGCTCTTGGCACTGATCTCAGATACAGCTCCAGGAGCACTTTGTACCAGATATACCAGATATACTCAGACATGCAGGAGTAGGGGTGTTATCTCTCCGGAGAGCCCCGAACCTAGGTAAACTAGCGCGTGCTACTCGCATACCCGCTCCCGGTCCTATCAGCAGCAGTCTTACCCTCACACTAAGCCCTTATGGCATCTGTGGACTCGCAAGCCCCCCGTGAGAATACCACAACAGTTGGCGCCCACCGTGGGGCGGTACTACTTCTATGCTACCACGCTGCTGCTTGTTTCGCTGTCCAGGCGGGACCCTTTTTTCTTCATCGCCTCCGCCGCGGCGTCGCGACGTCTCTCCGGTAGCGCTCGGGGGCTCGACATTGACCCGCCCCCGGAGCAGCCGCGCGGGACGGCGCGTCCTCGTCGTCGGCCTCGCCGCCTTCGTCATCACCACCGCAACGCAAGCCGTCCATCCGTGCGCACCGCGCGCGGGGCCTCGCTTCGGTCGGCCCTGTCCATCCATGCGCTGCCCGCATCGACTCCCCTCCGCGCTGCACCTTGCTCTGGCCAGAACGTGCCTTCACTCCTCTATATGTCATCTCTATAAGCTAGCTAGATGCAAGTCATATAATGGTCAAACCATTGGCCATGCACAAGCCTGAAAACCTCCCAGATACAAATCAGACTATGGTCATGCACTAGTCATACGCATCCCAGATACATGATATACATCGCATGAACACTACCCAAAAATCCCTCAGACGCAAGTCGGACATAGCATGTATACTACCCAGACAATGGCTTGGTCTGCACTCTGCAGCTAGCACGCTCAATAGATGCTCGCGCCGGCGGCCTCCACCGCGTTCGGCCTCCCTCGCTCGTCTCCGGGCTGCGGCTCCCCCGGCCGCCCCGTACGCTACTCCACGAACATGGCCATGGCTACCTCAACGGTCAACGCCATGGCCCCAAGCGCCCACCTCGCCATCTTCGCCTCGTCATGCTGCTGCTGCAGTCCATGGCGTGCCTCGCCACACCAACGTCGGGTGGCTCCTCTGCCCACTGGCTCTGGCCTCCCACTCGCTGCGTTCGCTCCTCTCGCGAGCACGCCCGCACCGGCTGCACCTAGGGAGCTCTCCCGCTCCGCCCCGTGCTGTCTCCCCGCACATCCATCTGTGCCCCGATGCGGGTTGGCTCCCCTGCTTCGGCCGCCAAGACACCCAAGATTGCCTGCATGGACCTACCTTGACCGGCTGCCCGTCCGCCTCGTCGCCGCTCTGAACCGCGCCCTCCCGCCCGGCCTCCCCCTACGCCTGCCGGCTCCCGCCCGCTCGACCGGCTCCCGCAGGCCGGCTTCACCTCACCTCGGCCGCTTTCGCGCCAACCCGGCCCCCGTTCCGGGCCTCCTCGGTTGCATAGTCATGCGCGGGCCCGACGCCTGCTTCCTCGCCGCCTGCGGCCCCTGCGCGCCCGCTGGCTCACCGTCGCCGCGCCTGTCCGGCTCAGCGCTGGCCGAGTCCTCTGCACCGGCTCCAGCACGCACCGGGTCCTCCTCCCTGGCTGACCATGCGCCGGGTCCTCAGCTCCGGCTCGCCGCAAGTCGGTCCGCCCGCTCGTCGGGTGCGCCGTCCCACTGCCCAGACTCCGCGCGTCTGCGCCCCCGCGTCAAGCGGCCACCTCCACTCAACTCCCGGCGCGTCCAACGCTGCACCCATCCGCCGGCCGACTCCCGCAGCACCCGGCCGCCGGCTCACCGACGCCTCGTCTACACTCCTCCACCCGGCGCCGCTTCCCCTGGCCTGCTCTGCTACCCAGCCGCCGGCTCCCGGCTTCCGCGCGCCTTGGCCGGCTTCCGCCACCCGGCCGCGGCTCTTTTTGTCAACACGGCGACCCGGCATGCCGGCTTTGCCCACGCCGGCTCCTCCGCCTGCAACCCGGCCTGCCGGCTTCGCCCGCGTCGGCTCCGTCGGCCGCAACACGGTCGGCATTGCCACCTTTGTGCATGTCCGGGCTGGTTTCCGCTGCTCGGCAGTTGTTGCCGGCTGAGAAAAGGGAAGGCAAAAAAATGTGCCCAAGCCGGCTGAGAAAAGAATAAAGAAAAAAGAAAAGTCGAGCCACCTGGCCGCCCAGTTCGCCTGCCGACTTTGACGCCTGGCCGGCTGGGGGCCCGACCCGTTTGCTCGTCTGCCTCGACGCCGGCTGCGCCAAGCCGGCCCAGCCGTCAAGACCTCCTCGAGCGCCCAAATCTCGGGGGCTACACCCAGCGGGTGCGCTGACGCGCCCCCGCGAAGATGAAGACAAACTAGCTGCCGGAAGATCCGACCCGACTGCTCAGCAGTCGGCCCGAATCTCGGGGGCTACACCCAGCGGGTGTGCTGACGCGCCCCCGCGAAAAAGAAGACAAAGTAGTTGCTGGGAGATCCGGCCCGACTGCTCAGCAGTCGGCCCGAATCTCGGGGGCTACACCCAGCGGGTGCGCTGGCGCGCCCCCGCGAAGATTGCAGATAAGAGAAGAGTTCTATCCGGCTCCCCCAGCCGACAGAAAAAGAAGAAAAAGGACGTTGCAAGATGCCTCGCCTGGCCGGTCGGGCCTGACCGACCGGAACCCCCCTTCGAGCACCCGGGGGCTCGAAGGCTACACCCAGCGGGTGCGCCGACACGCTCCGCGAGCGCTGAGTCGCGACGGATGTTTTCGATGACCGCGACTACACGAAAATAAATGTGAGCTCCTCGCCCGCATGTTTTTGCACCACACAAGCATGAATAACCGCGAACGACGCTCGGGGGGCTGTCTCCACATTTTATTACAGTAGCATCACTGTTCTCCCCGGCGCCAACCAGAGTTGGCCCGAGGGTTGGCCGCTTGGCCTGAGACGTTAGTTCCCGCAGACGGCTTTGTAGCGTGCGCAGTACCAAAGGCTCACTCTTAGTCACAGACCGGGGAGCGGCTGTCCGGCTAGCAAGGGTGAACGCTGGAGGCCACCCACGCGAAAAACGTCCGGGAAGAAAAACGGTTCAGGCCGCCCGGCCGTTTTCCTTTTCAAGTATCTACTCGGTTGAATCTGCTCCTAGACTCTGAGTACTGTACACTCCACTTCGTGGCCCACTCTTAGCCACAGACCGCGGAGCGGCTGTTCGGCAGGCAAGATCACAAGCCAAAAGCAGAGGGAACACGAAAAAGATTAAGGGGGCTCGGACGAAACCGAGTCGGCACCCTCCGCATAAAACTTGCAATGCTAAAAAGCAAACATTTGATATATCTGCATGGACTAACTTTGTCTTTTTTCATGATCATTTCCATGAACACTCGCCCAAAGACCTCCGCCCAACTTTGCCAAGTTGCCCGGAGGCTTGGGGGCTACTGTCGGAGTAATCGACCATGGGTACCCTGAGGACGGCAAGACGATATTTCAAGACATCGGGGCTATCAACGCCCCTCAGTCCGACTGCTCTGCCCGGCCGGCTGCCGACTGCTCTGCCCAGCCGGCTGCCCACTGCAGCCCGACCCAACACCGACAAGACACCGACGAGACGGCCATACCTCGGACGAGACAACTGTACCACGACGCCATCATGTACAGTGTCACTTGTCCCTAGGCACTATTCATGAAGTGACCCAGGAGACAAGCATGACACCCACACGATACCCCCATGCCCACTTGTCCATGCCACTACATAGCTTAGGAAGTAAGCTAGCCCACACTATAAAAGGGGCATCCATCCATCCATCCGGGGGAGGGACTCTCATGCCACATTCATTTGGCCACAAGGCCACTCACGGCCACAAGCCATGGCCATACTTGGCCACTAGAGCCGGCCATACGCATGCATATATGAGATCAGATGCCCTTGGCACTGATCTCAGATACAACTCCAGGAGCACTTTGTACCAGATATACCAGATATACTCAGACATGCAGGAGTAGGGGTGTTATCTCTCTGGAGAGTCCCGAACCTGGGTAAACTAGCGCGTGCTACTCGCATACCCGCTCCCGGTCCTATCAGCAGCAGTCTTACCCTCACACTAAGCCCTTGTGGCATCTGTCGACTCGCAAGCCCCCCCCCCCCCCCCCGTGAGAATACCACGACATCCCCAGTGTCTTGCTTGGGAGGCTCGTCCTCATCTTCACTTGGTGTATCCTCCCCCTTGTGTATGGCGTTGAGCTTGCTGGACTGCTTGAAGACCCAACATTCTCTGTGGGTATGATTAGTAGGTTTACCAGGGGTACTATGGATCTGACATACTTGGTCCAGAATTTTGTTGAGGCTGGACAGTTCATCCCTGGTGCCTTTAGAGGGCGGCTTTTGCTGACCTGGCCGAGAGCTTTTGAATCCGGCGTTTACTGCCGCGCCGAGGTTGGACATAAGTCCCTTGAAAATTTTCCCGAAAGGCATCTTTGAGCTCTTCCCAACTTCCAATGGAGCTTTCTGGGAGGCCTTTAAGCCAGTGATAAGCTGGCCCTTTGAGCTTGAGGGGTAAGTACTTGATGGCGTGGAGATCATCTCCTCGAGCCATATGGATATGAAGGATGTAGTCCTCAATCCAGACCCCAGGGTCTCTTGTTCCGTTGTATGCCTCTATGTTTACGGGTTTGTATCCCTCTGGAAATTCATGGTCCAGCACCTCATCAGTGAAACATAGGGGGTGTGCGGCACCCCTGTAGCTGGGTGTACCGTGTTGTTCGGATGTTTGTTGTGTTGCATTGTATGCTGGGGCGCGCTTGCGTGGTCCATAGATGGATCTTGTTGCGCCGTCCTTTGGGTGCGAGCCCTCGCATGGGTCGCGTGTTGTATTGTGAGTGGCGTTGTATGCCGCTCTGTGTTGGTAGAGGGGTCGTCTATCCGGCTAGGTGGATGCTTTGATATTTGGTTGCGGGGGGTCTGAAGCCTCCTCATCGAATTCGGGTAGCAGCTTCCTCTTTGGGTAGCTCTTGGAGGGGCGATTGTCGCCGTACCTCGCTGCTGTGTTGAGTATTTTACTCCATCTGACTTGGAGTGTGTCTTGCGCAGCCTTGAGCCTTTGCTTCTGCTTTTTAAGACTCCTCGCGATGGCAACAAGCCTTTTACAGGCTTTCTGCTGCTCCGGGTGCCTGTCCGGCGTTATGTCGTCCAGAGTATTATCCTTGATAGAATTTGTTTCTTCGGTTTGATTATCCGGATTGTCATTGTCCGGCAGCAGTTCGCCCTGCTCCAGCGCTGGGTCTGTGTGATCGTTATTTCTGTCGAGGTGGGATTTGGGGCGGCGCTTGCGTCGCCGCTTTGACTGCTTCTCGAGGGAACAAGCCTTCGGTGCGTCCTTCTACTCCTCGTTGTCATCTTTTGTTGCGTCCACCATGTATACGTCATACGATGAGGTGGGCGGTGGTTCTTCTTCGCCTCCCACATTGTCGTCCATACCGTCAATGTTTTCAGAGTCGAAGTCGAGCATGTCGGTTAAATCGTCGACAGTGGCTACAAAGTGGGTGGTGGGTGGGCTTTGAATTTCTTCATCGTCCGTATCCCAACCTTGCTGACCGTAGTCCGGCCAGGGGTCTCCTGATAAAGAGAGAGACTTTAGTGTCTTCAGTATATCGCCGAAAGGCGAGTGTTGAAAGATGTCCGCGGCAGTAAACTCCATGATCGGCGCCCAATCGGATTCGATCGGCAGGGGCGCGGAGGCTTCAGAGTCCAAAGAGGAGTCCGGCTCATTGGAGTCACGAGTCTCGCTCGCCATTGGGATCGCAGCCCCCGAGGCAGCGTCCAACCACCCATCCTCGATCGGCGCAGTTGGCTCCGAATTAAAGGTCAAAGCCGATGTGGGTGCGGCCTCCAGGGCAATGTTCGGCGGCAGAGCTAGATCATGCTCGTCGTGACAGTGTGGCGCGCTCGGTAGTGGCTCGAATCCGTCGAGGATCAAGTCCCCGCGAATGTCAGCCGTGTAGTTTAAACTTCCAAATCTGACCTGATGGCCAGGGGCATAGCTTTCGATCTGCTCCAGATGGCCAAGTGAATTGGCCCGCAGTGCGAAGCCGCCGAAGACGAAGATCTGTCCGGGGAGGAAGGTCTCACCATGGACTGCATCACTATTGATGATTGTAGGAGCCATCAAGCCTCACGGCGACGACACAGAGGAACTCTCAATGAAAGCACCAATGTCGGTGTCAAAACCAGGGGATCTCGGGTAGGGGGTCCCGAACTGTGCGTCTAGGCCGGATGGTAAAAGGAGGCAAGGGACACGAAGTTTTACCCAGGTTCGGGCCCTCTTGATGGAGGTAAAACCCTACATCTTGCTTGATTAATGTTGATGATATGGGTAGTACAAGAGTAGATCTACCACGAGATCGGAGAGGCTAAACCATAGATGCTAGCCCATGGTATGATTGTTGTTCTGTATGTTGTCCTACGGACTAAAACCCTCCGGTTTATATAGACACCGGAGAGGGTTAGGGTTACACAAAGTCAGTTACAATGCTAGGAGATCTACATATCCGTATCGCCAAGCTTGCCTTCAACGCCAAGGAATGTCCCTTCCGGACACGGGACAAAGTCTTCAATCTTGTATCTTCATAGTCCAGGAGTCCGGCTGAAGGTATAGTCCGGCCATCCGGACACCCCCTAATCCAGGACTCCCTCAGTTATGTTCCCTAACCATAGACATGAGTTATCATTTCATTAACGGGATCACATCATTGGAGAATGATGTGATTGACTTGACCCATCAGTTAGCTTAGCACAATGATTGTTTAGTTTGTTGCTATTGCTTTCTCCATAACTTATACATGTTCCTATGACTATGAGATCATGCAACTCCCGAATATCGGAGGAACACTTTGTGTGCTACCAAATGTCACAACATAACTGGGTGATTATAATGGTCCTCTACAGGTGTCTCCGATGGTGTTTGTTGAGTTGGCATAGAACAAGATTAGGATTTGTCACTCCGATTGTCAAGAGGTATCTCTGGGCCCTCTCGGTAATGCACATCAATATAAGCCTTGCAAGCAATGTGACTAATGAGTTAGGTGCGGGAGGATGCATTACGGAACGAGTAAAGAGACCTTCCGATAACAAGATTGAACAAGGTATTGATATACCGACGATCGAATCTCGGGCAAGTAACATACCGATGACAAAGGGAACAACGTATATCGTTATGCGGTTTGACCGATAATGATCTTAGTAGAATATGTGGGAGCCAATATGAACATCCAGGTTACGCTATTTGTTATTGACCAGAGACATGTCTCGGTCATGTCTACATAGTTCTCGAACCCGTATGGTCCGCACGCTTAACGTTCGGTGACGATCGGTATTATGAGTTTATGTGTTTTGATGAACCGAAGGTTGTTCGGAGTCCCGGAGGTGATCAGGGGCATGACGAGGAGTCTCGAAATGGCTGAGGCATAAAGATCAATATATTGGAAGTCTATGCTTGGACATCGGAGAGGTTCTGGGTGATTTCGGGCATAAACCGGATTACCGGGGGGTTACCGGACCCCCCCCTGAGGAGTATATGGGCCCTAATGGGCTATAGGGGTGAGAGGAAGGGGCTTCCTAGGGAAGGCCGCGCGCCCCCAAGGCCTAGTCTGAATTGGACTAGGGGAAGGGGCGGCGCCCCCTCCTTCCTTCTCCTCTCTCTTCCCTTCCCTTCTCTCCTACTCCTACTACATGGAAGGGGGAATCCTACTCTCGGTGGGAGTAGGACTCCCGAAGGCATGCCATAGTAGAGGGACAGCCCTCCCCCTCCTCCACTCCTTTATATATGGGGGAGGGGCACCCCATAGACACACAAGTTGATCATTGATCTATTAGCCATGTGCGGTGCCCCCCTCCACCATAATCCACCTCGGTCATATCGTAGTGGTGCTTAGGCGAAGCCCTGGTCCGTTAGCATCATCATCATGCCGTCGTGCTAACGAAGCTCTCCCTCAACACTCTGCTGCATCATGAGTTCGTGGGACGTCACTGAGCCGAACGTGTGCAGATCGCGGAGGTGCCGTACTTTTGGTACTAGGATCGGTCGAGCGTGAATACGTACGACTACATCAACCGCATTGTCATAACACTTCCACTTACGGTCTACGATGGTACGTGGACAACACTCTCCCCTCTCGTTGCTATGCATCACCATGATCTTGCGTGTGGGTAGGATTTTTTTGAAATTACTATGTTCCCCAACAACAACCCACCAGGGCACGCCTGCCCAAGCGCGCCCTGGTGGGTAGTGCTCCCCTCGAAGCAGCCCCCGTGTGCTTCTTCGGCCCATTGGATGTCTTCTGGTCGAAAAAGATCCACAAAAAGTTTTGCTGCGTTTGGACTCCGTTTGGTATTGATTTCCTGCGATGTAAAAAACATGCAAAAACATCAACTTGCACTTGGCACTATGTCAATAGGTTAGTACCAAAAATGATATAAAATGATTATAAATCATCGAAGATTGATAATATAATAGCATGGAACAATCAAAAAATATAGGTACATTGGAGACATATCACCCTGTAGCATCTACATGGGGGCTGAAGTCAATGACTAGCAACTTTTAGATATAAAACAATAAACGGCTGCACAGGAGGAAACCGCTTTAAACAAAAAGCACAAACATAGATATATAAAACAGCATGGCATAGTTTGTACAACCCAAACAAACTCAACCAAATATCACTTCCTTCAAACATTTACCCTCTATCATTCGGGCTCCTTCTAGGACATCATCGAAGTACCTCTCCTGCTTCCGATGATCTTTGCCTTTGGGCGAGCCTGCGGTTGCCACTTCAGAGGCCTTCATATTCGCCCATTGCATTTTGACGTGGGCGAAGGCCATCCGGGCACCCTCTATGCTCGTCGAGCGCTTCGTAGCTTCAATTCGTGGCTGCGTATCAACAAGCCGCTTCACGAAACCGAAGTAGCTTCTAGGAATCGGCTCAGTCGGCAAGAGTTGGACTATTAGGTCCTTCATGGCCAAACTGGCCACCCTATGCAGCTCAGTCAGCTGCTTTAGCTAGTCGTTCAGAGGCGTCGAGTGCTCCAGCGCGAGAAATTGCGACCAGAACATCTTTTCGGCCGAGTTCCCGTCCTGGGCTCGGAAGAACTATGCGGCATCAGCGCCACTCTTCGGCAGATCCGCAAATGTGCCTGGAGAACTCCACACTTAGGTGAGTGAAGCATACCTCTGACCTCCAAAGATACTCTGCAAAAGAAAGGCCTTACCAACCCCTATTTGCCTCGCCCGATGGATCTCTTCGCGAGCACTTCGGGACTCAATCCGCGCCTCTTTAGAATTGTTGAGAGCCTTGGCTAGCTCGGACGACTGGGCCGAGTTCTCTTACTCCAGTGTCTCGCATTTGCTAATGGCATCCTTCAGCTCCTGCTCGACTTCAGCCACTCAGCCTTCGTGTTGGCGGTAGGCAGTCTGTTCTGCCTCTAGTTCAGCACCCGCTTTATCAGCGGCTGCCTTATTCTCCTCAGCCTCCTTCTTGGCTTGGGCGAGGGCGCCTTTGCGGGTCTCGACCTCGGTTGTGCCAACTATGCTCACAATTACAGCATTCTATGACTTAACCTCTCAATAGGCATATCACTTCTGGCATGAAAATAAATTTTTACATCATACCTTGCGTTTCATCAAACCGCTTGTTGATGCGGTCGATTTCCTCATCGGCCACCTGAAGCTTCCGATTGAGTTCGGAAACTTCTGTGGCCTGGGCGGTTGCCGCAATCATAGAAGCATGTTACAATATCAGCACAGTATGTTACTTTCCCGAATACTTTGTGGATCCTCTGTCTGGTTTCTTCTATACCGGACATAATCTCAGGGGCTACTGTCTGTATACAGGATTAATCTTCTATATGAAAGGTTTTCAGAACATTACATCGCATACCTCAAAGCCTGTCAGTAGGCTACGAAAGGCTTCATTCAGTCCATTTTTGGCGGACTGAACCTTCTCCATAACCGCACTCATCAGGGTGCGGTGCTCCTCCACCACGGAAGCACTTTGCAGTGCTTCCTCCAAAGCGTTGGGCGCCTCCGAATTAGTATAGCCTACCGATGGAGATGATGCTCCTCCCCCCTTTTTCATGGGGGGCTGCTTATCCAATCCCGGATCCATGTTGGTCTCCTGAATGCTGTTCGTCTAGGGTCTCGATTGTTGGGGGTACCCACCGTCGGTTGTCATAGGGGTCGCCTCCCCTAGGTCTTTGGCGACCGAGGTATTAACCTCGGGCACTCTCTTGACGGCCTCTTCCACCCCCTCGGCCAGGAGAGGCTCTTCAGGATGACACTTCGGTGTCCTCCATGGCGATAGACGAGGGGCCTCGAGGTGGCATGTCACTCTCTGCCATCTCAGGCGGCAAAGAATTCCCCACCGATAATGGAGTTTGTGGGAGCTCGCGGGGAGGATGGAAAAGAAAATAAGAAAATAACTTCTGTGATGGAAGCAGGAAGACTTGAGATAAACAAGTAAGTTCCTGAATGCTTACGACGCCAGGGGCTTCACCCTGGGAGGTCTCTTGGGGACTAGTTCGGACTCTGAGTCTGAACTGTCAGCGAGGGTCACCTTCCCTCACTTGGGTGTCTCCCCCTTCGGGTCCTCGGAGGCCGTCCTCTTCTTCTTCCTCCCCTTACGAGGTGAGTCACTTTCCACCACCTCCTCCTCTTCTTCCTCGTCTCCCTCACGGGAAGAAAGGGCTTCGGTATCTCCGGACACTATGTCTGAAGGACCTTTGTGTCGGGGGCCGCCCTTGGCCTCCTTGCCTTTCTTTTTCTTGGCCTTCTTCTCCGGCGCCTGATAGGGCACCAGGACCAGCATCTCCCTTAGCTGGGGTGTGGTTGGGTTCTCAGGCAACGGTGCTGGACAGTTGATCCGCTTTGCCTTTGTCATCCAGCCCTGTACGGAAGGCAGACAATATATTATATCTGAATTGTTGACGGAATAGGTCTTCAAAAAAATATGCTTACCGCCGAGGCCGGGTTCTCGATGTCGAGTCCGATGTCTTCGGTCTTCATCGACCAACTTTTCTGGCTTTGAAGAGCTGCTTCCATATATCTTTGTGCGTGGTGCCGAAGAAGCGCTTCAAGGTCCGCGGCTCCTCCGCATTGAACTGCCACATGGGGGAGGCCTAGAGTTGGAAGGTAAGGATGCGGCAGAAGAGCATCACCTGAATCACGTTTGTGAGACCGGTGTTCGCACCCAACACGTTGGAGATGTGTTTCTGCAGCATCTGCACCTCCGGTTGGGACCCCCAATCAAGGCCCTTGGCGGTCCATGAGGTGAGTCTCATGGGGGGTCCGGATCTGAAGTCAGGTGTGGCCGCCCAGTTGGTGTAGCAGGGTTTGGTGATGTAGAACCACTCCTTCTATCACACCTTGACTGTCACTA
The DNA here is from genome assembly GCA_034509565.1 of Triticum monococcum. Taxonomy (NCBI): domain Eukaryota; kingdom Viridiplantae; phylum Streptophyta; class Magnoliopsida; order Poales; family Poaceae; genus Triticum; species Triticum monococcum. The sequence continues at coordinate 604,586,835 of CM067845.1, forward strand.
CAAATACCCCTATGGGCCAGACAGTGTTGGGAAGCTTTCTTACCATAGCCCCGCCGCAGTCCGCATGCTGTCCGTCGACCACCTTCGGATTCAGATTGAAGATCTTGAGCCACGGGCCGAAGTGTGGCGGTATGCGGAGAAGAGCCTCACACACAACGATGAACATCGATATGTGGAGGAAGGAATTAGGGGCTAGATAATGGAAATCTAGCCCGTAGTAGAACATCAGGCCCCGGACGAAGGGGTGGAGGGGAAACCCTAGCCCCGGAGAAAATGGGGATGAACACGACCCTCTCACCAGGCTCCAGAGTGGGGATAACCTGATCCTTGTCAGTGATCCTATGCGCGATATCCTTTTCGGTGATGGAGGAGGCCTCCCACTTTCCCTTGGAACCAGAACCGGCCATTGCTGGGGAGGGTGGAAGTGTTGCAAAGGATCAGACCTGTGAGCGCTGGAGCTTGGAGCTTGGAGGACAAGAGCTAGAGGAAGGCATGGGGAAAAAGGAGGGATCTTTGTCCTCTTATAAACGGTGAAAATACCAAACGCCCCCCTCTCAAGCCATAAACCTCGCCTGTTCCCAACAAGATCGTGCGTAATGCGCGGTTGGGTTAGCCAAGCCATATTGATGAGAATCCCATAGTGGGCAGGCACGATCTCTATTTTGACGAGACGTGCCAATGGAGGATAGACCTCGAAACATGAAACAGGAGGTGTGAAAATGGTTCAATATATTGAAAAGTCAAGTGTGACGCTTCGTCAAAAAAGTTGTCAGTAAAATACACCGTACCTTTTTTGGCGTCTGGCCTTTGTGGCTAAGGGTTGTATTGATTATGCAGAGCCGGACACAGTTCTTTTATGCAGGGAGCTAACTTAAAATGTTCAGGAGAAGGAACCCGCCTTGCAATGCCAAAGATAATCTGCATACTGAACACATCATCATCGAAGACTGGTTCAAGGGCTACTGAGGGAGTCATGGACTAGGGGGTCCTCGGGTGTCCGATCAATTCGATATGGGACGGACTGATGGGTCATGAAGAAAAAACAAAAGACTATTCCCCGTGTCCGGATAGGACTCCTATATGCATGGACGACAAGTTTGGTGTCCGGACATACTATTTCCTTCCCTCTTAAACCGACTCTGTACAACCGTAGGCCCCTCTAGTGTATATATAAACTGGAGGGTTTAGTCCATAGGGGCTATCAGAATAACCACAGGTTAGACAGCTAGGTTTTAGTGCTACTTCTTGAGCTTGCGTTGGTTTTTCCCTTGAAGAGGAAAGGGTGATGCAGCAAACTAGAGTAAGTATTTCCCTCAGTTTTGAGAACCAAGGTATCAATCCAATAGGAGACAACACACAAGTAACTGAATACCTGCACAAACAAACACCAACTTGCACCCAACGCGATAAAGGGGTTGCCGATCCCTTCATGGTTATTTGCAAAGTGAGATCTGATAGAGATGGATAATCGGTAAAGTAATATTTTTGGTTTATGGAACGGAAAGTAAAAGATTGCAAAGGAAGTAAATAGGAAACTAAAATTGTAGATCAGAAACTTATATAATGGAAAAGTAGACCCGGGGGCCATAGGTTTCACTAGAGGCTTCTCTCAAGATAGAAATTAATACGGTGGGTAAACAAATTACTACCGAGCAATTGATAGAAAAGCGCAAAGTTATGACGATATCTAAGGCAATGATCATGAACATAGGCATCATTTTCGTATCAAGTAGACCGACTCCTTCCTGCATCTACTACTATTACTCCACACATCGACCGCTATCCAACTTGCATCTAGAAAATTAAGTTCATAAAGAACGGAGTAATGCATTAAGCAAGATGACATGATGTAGCGGGATAAACTCAAGCAATATGATGAAAACCTCATCTTGTTATCCTTGATGGCAACAATACAATATGTGTCGGTTCCCCTTCTGTCACTTGGATCAAGCACCGCAAGATTGAACCCAGAGCTAAGCACTTCTCCCATTGCAAGAAAAACCAATATAGTTGGCCAAACTAAATGGATAGTTCGCAGAGACTTGCAAAGATATCAAATCATGCATATAAGAATTCAGTGGAGATTCAAATAATATTGATAGATAATCTGATCATAAATCCATAATTCATCGGATCTCGGCAAACACACTGCAAAAAAGTATTACATGGAATAGATCCCCAAGAACATCGAGGGGAACATGGTATTGAGAATCAAAGAGAGAGAAGAAGCCATCTAGCTACCAGCTATGGACCCGTAGGTCTGTGGTAAACTACTCACGCTTCATCGAAGAGGCAATGGTGTTGATGTAGAAGCCCTCTGTGATCGAATCCCCCTCCGTCAAGACACCGGAAAAGGCCCCTAGATGGGATCTCACGGGTACATAAGGTTGTGGTGGTGGAAAAGTGTTTTCGTCACTCCCCAGGTTGGTTTGGGAATATTTGAGAATATATAGGCGTAAGAAATAAGTCGATGGAGTCACAAGGGGCCCACAAGGGTGGGGGGCACACTACCCCTGGGTGCGCCCTCCGTCCTTGTGGCCGCCTCGTGGCTTCCCTGACATGTACTCCAAGTCCTCTGGATGTCTTCTGGTCCAAGAAAAATCATCGCGAAGGTTTCATTCCGTTTGGACTCTATTTGATATTCCTTTTCTGGGTAACTCTAAAACAAGGAAAAAACAGGAACTGGCACTGGGCTCTAGGTTAATAGTTTAGTGCCAAAAATAATATAAAATAACATATTAATGCACATAAGACATCCAAAACGGATAATATAATAGCATGGAACAATCAAAAATTATAGATACGTTGGAGATGTATCAAGCATCCCCAAGCTTAATTCCTGCTCGTCCTTGAGTAGGTAAATGATAAAAACAGAACTTTTAATGTGAATGCTACCTAACATATTTATGCATGTAATTCTCTTTTATTGTGGCATGAATATTCAGATTCATATGATTCAAAACAAAAGTTTAGTATTGACATAAAAACAATAATACTTCAAGCATACTAACAAGATAATTATGTCTTCTCAAAATAACATGGCCAAAGAAAGCTTATCCCTACAAAATCATATAGTCTGGCTATGCTCCATCTTCATCACACAAAATATTCAAATCATGCACAACCCCGATGACAAGCCAAGCAATTGTGTACTTTTGATGTTCTCAAACCTTTCCAACTTTCACGCAATATATGAGCGTGAGCCATGGACATAGCACTATAGGTGGAATAGACGGTGGTTGTGGAGAAGACAACAAGAGGGAGATAGTCTCACATCAACTAGGCATATCAACGGGCTATGGAGATGCCCATTAATAGATATCAATGTGAGTGAGTAGGGATTGCCACGCAACGGATGCCCTAGAGCTATAAGTTTATGAAAGCTCAAAAGGAAAACTAAGTGGGTGTGCATCCAGCTTGCTTTCTCACGAAGACCTAGGGAAATTTGAGGAAGCCCATTGTTGGAATATACAAGCCAATTTCCATAATGAAAAATTCCCACTAGTATATGAAAGTGACAACATAGGAGACTCTCTATCATGAAGATTAAGGTGCTATGTACTTTGAAGCACAAGTATGGAAAGAGGATAGTAACATTGCCCCTTCTCTCTTTTTCTTTCATTTATTATCTTTTTTTTTTCTTTCTTCTTCCTTTTTTTATTTCTTTCTTTATTTTTTTCTCCTTTTTTGTTCTCTTTTTTTCTTCCCTTTCCTGACATGGGACAATGCTCTAAAAACAGGAAGACATCATACTTCTATTTACTTACAACTCAAAAATTACAACTCGATACTAGGACAATATATGACTCTATATGAATGCCTCCGGTGGTGTACCGGGATGTGCAAAGCGACATGTATAAAAATATGATGAACGACAGCTTTGCCACAAATACGATGTCAACTACATGATCTTGCAAAGCAATATGACAATGATAATGTGTGTCATAAAAAACGGAGCAGTGGAAAGTTGCATGGCAATATATCTTGGAATGGCTATGGAAATGCCATAATAGGTAGGTATGGTGGGTGTTTTGAGGAAGGTATATGGTGGGTTTATGATACCGGCGAAAGTTGTGCGGTACAAGAGAGGCTAGCAATGGTGGAAGGGTGAGCGTGCGTATAATCCATGGACTCAACATTAGTCATAAAGAACTCACATACTTATTGCAAAAATCTATTAGTCATCGAAACAAAGTACTCCGCGCATGCTCCTAGGGGATAGATTGGTAGGAAAAGACCATCGCTTGTCCCCGACCACCACTCATAAGGAAGACAATCAAAAAATATCTCATGCTCCAACTTCGTTACATAATGGTTCACCATACGTGCATGCTACGGGACTCACAAACCTTAACACAAGTATTTCTCAAATTCACAACTACTTACTAGCATGACTCTAATATCACCATCTTCATATCTCAAAACAATCATAAGGAATCAAACTTCTCATAGTATTCAATGCACTTTATATGACAGTTTTTATTATATCCTTCTTGGATGCCTATCATATTAGGACTAAATTTATATCCAAAGCAAATTAACATGTTGTTTAGAGACTCTCAAAATAATATAAGTGAAGTACAAGAGTTCATCAGTTTCTATAAAATAAAACCAACGGCGTGCTCTGAAAAGATATAAGTGAAGCACTATAGCAAAATTGCCTGGCTTAAAAGAAATAAGTGAAGCACATAGAGTATTCTAATAAATCATGATTCATGTGTGTCTCTCTCAAAATGTGTGTAAGCAAGGATGATTGTGGCAAACTGAAAATCAAAGACTCAAATCATACAAGACGCTCCAAGCAAAACATATATCATGTGGTGAATAAAAATATAGCCTCAAGTAAAGTTACCGATAGACGAAGACGAAAGAGGGGATGCCTTCCGGGGCATCCCCAATCTTAGGCTCTTGTTATCCTTGAATATTACCTTGGGGTGCCTTGGGAATCCCCAAGCTTAGGCTCTTGCCACTCTTTATTCCATAGTCCATCAAATCCTTACCCAAAACTTGAAAACTTCACAACACAAAACTCAACAGAAAATCGCATAAGCTCCGTTAGTATAAAAAATAAATCACCACTTTTGGTACTTTTGTGAACTCATTCTTTATTTATATTGGTGTAATATCTACAGTATTCCAACTTTTCCATGGTTCATACCCCCCGATACTACCCATAGAATCATCAAAATAAGCAAACAACACATAGAAAACAGAATCTGTGAAAAACAGAACAATTTGTAGCAATCTATAGCAGTCGAATACTTCTGTAACTCCAAAAATTATTAAAAATTAGGACAGCCTAAAAAATTATACTCGAATCCGGGAGGTTCTTTCCGTTTCTCCCTTCATATTCGTAAATCTTTAGATCTAGAGCATCCAACCGCGTATTGCAAAGAGTAATCAACATATTCATGCGGTGAAGGTTTCCACTAACATTTTTGAGGGGTTCAAGAGATTTTTGCAAAAAAATTGTTACTACACATAGTTTCTCAAAAAATTGTGTCCCTTCTTGAGTATGATGTAATCCCTTTTGTGGGGGTAGTATTCCTATTATTCCCTCTATAATCTCATACGCAATGTGGGATCAATTTCAATAAAATTCCCTTTAGTCGCGAAATCCAAGAGTTGCCTATGGGACATGTTTAGCCCAGCATAAAAATTACAAAGTAAAATATTAAAATCCCCCTCTGCAGCGCAATTACGATAGAATTCTATCATCCTATACCAATCGTCTTTTAAATTTTCTGCTTGTCTTTGTTTGAAGTGAAGAACCTCAAAGTCAGGAGACAAATGAAGGGGAAAAGGGCTCGCCATAAGAGCAAGACAAACGATCTAACACACAAGCACACAAAAAGCAAGCGAAGAAGACAAGCGGAAGAGGGGCAAAGAAAAGGAAAATATTTTCGAAAATCATTTTAGAAGTGGGGGAGAGGAAAACAAGAGGCGAATGGCAAATAATGTAATGCAAGAAATGAGAGTTTATAATGGGTACTTGGTGAAGGAAATATGCCCTGGAGGCAATAATAAAGGTGTTATTTATATTTCCTTATATCATGATAAGTGTTTATTATTCATGCTAGAATTGTATTAACTGGACACTTGATACATGTGTGAATACATAGACAAAACAAAGTGTCCCTAGTATGCCTCTACTTGACTAGCTCCTTAATCAAAGATGGTCAAGTTTTCTGACCATAGACATGTGTTCTCATTTGATGAACGGGATCGTTAAGTTTCGCATAATGATCATTTGATGAACAAGACCCATCCGTTAGCATAGCATAATGATCGTTAAGTTTTATTGCTATTGCTTATTCATGACTTATACATATTCCTTTGACTATGAGATTATGCAACTCCTGAATACCATAGGAACACCTTGTGTGCTATCAAACGTCCCAATGTAATTGGGTGATTATAACAATGCTCTACAGGTGTCTCCGAAGGTGTTTGTTGGGTTGGCGTAGATCGAGATTAGGATTTGTCACTCCGAGTATCGGAGAGGAATCTCTGGGCCCTCTCGGTAATGCACATCACGATAGGCCTTGAAAGTAATGTGAATAATTTGTTAGTTGCGGGATGATGCATTACAGAATGAGTAAAGAGACTTGCCGGTAACGAGATTGAACAAGGTATGAGGATACCGACGACGGAATCTCGGGCAAGTATCATACCGATGACAAAGGGAAGAACATATGTTGTCATTGCGGTTTGACCGATAAAGATCTTCGTAGAATATGTAGGAACCAATATGAGCATCTAGGATCCGTTGTTGGTTATTGATCGGAGATATGTATCGGTCATGTCTACATAGTCCTCGAACCCGTAGAGTCTGCACGCTTAACGTTCGATGACGATTTGTATTATGAGTTATGTGTTTTGGTGACCTAAGATTGTTCGGAGTCCCGGATGAGATCACGGACATGACGAGGAGTCTCGAAATGGTCGAGAGGTAACGATTGATATACTGGACGATAGTATTCGGACACCGGAATGGTTCTAGAATGTTTCGGGTATTTTTTAGAGTACCGGGAGGTTACCGGAACCCCCAGTGGAATTAATGGGCCTACATGGGCCATAGGGGAGAGAGAGAGGGAAGCCTGCAAGGGCTGGCTCCCCCCCATGGATTGTCCGATTTGGACAAGGGGAGGGGTCCGACCCCCTTTCCTTCCCCCTCTCCCTCTCCTTCCCCCTTTCCCCCTCCAAAAGAAGGAAGGGGGCTGACTTGGACTAGGAGTCCTAGTCGGTTTCCCCTCGCCCCCATGGCGTGCCCCCTGTGGACGGCCTCCTCCCTCTCCTCCTTTTATACGGGGGCAGGGGGCAGCCCAAAGCACAAGTGTTGTTTTCTTAGCCATGTGCGGTGCCCCCCTCGATAGTTTACACCTCCGGTCATATTGTCGTTGTGCTTAGGAGAAGCCCTGCGCAGATCACATCACCATCACCGGCACCACACCTTCGTGCTGACGAAACTCTCCCTCGACACTTTGCTGGATCAAGAGTTCGAGGGACGTCGTCGAGCTGAACGTGTGCAGAACTCGGAGGTGTCGTACGTTTGGTGCTTGGTCGGTTGGATCGCGAAGACGTTCGACTACATCAACCGCGTTAAGCTAACACTTCCGCTTTCTATCTACGAGGGTACGTGGACACACTCTCCCCCTCTCATTGCTATGCATCTCCTAGATAGATCTTGCATGATCCTAGGATTTTTTTTTGAAATTGCATGCTATGTTCCCCAACAATGGCATCCGAGCTAGGTCTATGCGTAGATGATATGCACGAGTAGAACACAAAGAGTTGTGGGTGATCATAGTCATACTGCTTACCACCAACGTCTTATTTTGATTCGGCGGTATTGTTGGATGAAGCGACCCGGACTAACCTTACATGACCACGTTCAGGAGACCGGTTCCACCGATAGACATGCAACTTGTTTTGCATAAAGGTGGTTGGGTGGTGTATGTTTCTCCAACTTTAGTTGAATCGAATTTGATTACTGATGGTCCTTGTTGAAGGTTAAAACAGCACACTTGACAAAAAATCGTTGTGGTTTTGATGCGTAGGTAAGAACGGTTCTTACTAGAAGCCCATAGCAGCCACGTAAAACTTGTAACAACAAAGTAGAGGACGTCTAACTTGTTTTTGCAGGGCATGTTGTGATGTGATATGGTCAAGACATGATGTGATATACATTATTGTATGAGATGATCATGTTTTGTAAAAGTTATCGGCAACTGGCGGGAGCCTTATGGTTGTTGCTTTATTGTATGAAATGCAATCGCCATGTAATTGCTTTACTTTATCACTATGCATTAGCGATAGTCGTAGAAGCAATAGTTGGCGAGATGACAACGACGCTGCGGTGGTGATCAAGGTGTCAAGCCGGTGACAATGGAGATCATGACGGTGCTTTGGAGATGGAGATCAAAGGCACAAGATGATGATGGCCATATCATGTCACATATTTTGATTGCATGTGATGTTTATCTATTATGCATCTTATTTTGCTTAGTATGACGGTAGCATTATAAGATGATCCCTCACTAAATTTCAAGGCATAAGTGTTCTCCATGAGTATGCACCGTTGCGACAGTCCGTCGTGTCAAGACACCATGTGATGATCGGGTGTGATAAGCTCCACATTCACATACAACGGGTGCAAGACAATTTTGCATGTGCAAAATACTCAGGTTAAACTTGACGAGCCTAACATGTACAGACATGGCCTTGGAACACTGAGACCGAAAGGTCGAACGTGAATCATATAGTAGATATGATCAACATAGAGATGTTCACCATTGAAAACTACTCCATCTCACGTGATGATCGGACATGGTTTAGTTGATATGGATCACGTGATCATTTAGAAGACTGGAGGGATGTCTATCAAAGTGGGAGTTCTTAAGTAATATGATTAATTAAACTTAAATTTATCATGAACTTAGTCCCTAATAGTTTTTGCATATCTATGTTGTAGATCAATGGCCCGTGCTACCGTTCCCTTGAATTTTAATGCATTCCTTGAGAAAGCTAAGTTGAAAGATGTCGGTAGCAACTACAGGAAAGGGTCCGTAACTTGAGGATTATCCTCATTGTTGCACAGAAGAATTACGTCCTTGATGCACCGCTAGGTGCAAGTCCTGCTGCAGGAGCAACTCCGGACGTTATGAACGTCTGGCAAGCTAAATCTGATGACTGATCGATAGTTCGGTGTGCCATGCTTTACAGCTTAGAATCGGGATTTCAAAGACGTTTTGAACGTCATGGAGAATATGAGATGTTCCAGGAGTTGAAGTTAATATTTCAAGCAAATGCCTGAGTTGAGAGATATGAAGTCTCCAACAAGTTCTATAGCTGCAAGATGGGGGAGAACAGTTCTGTCAGTGAACACATACTCAGAATGTCTGGGTACCATAATCACTTGACTCAGTTGGGAGTTAATCTTCTAGATGATAGTGTCATTGACAGAGTTCTTCAACCACTGCCACCAAGCTATAAAGGCTTCGGTGATGAACTATAATATGCAAGGGATGAACAAGACGATTCCCGAGCTCTTCGCAATGCTCAAGGCTGCGGAGGTAGAAATCAAGAAGGAGCATGAAGTGTTGATGGTTAACAAGACCACTAGTTTCAAGAAAAAGGGCAAAGGAAAGAAGGGGAACTTCAAGAAGAATAGCAAGCAAGTTACTGCTCCTAGGAAGAAGCCCAAGTCTGGACCTAAGCCTGAAACTAAGTGCTTCTACTACAAAGGGACTGGTCACTGGAAGCGGAACTGCCCCAAGTATTTGGTGGATAAGAAGGATGGCAAAGTGAAAGGTATATTTTATATACATGTTATTGATGTGTACCTTACTACTGCTCGTAGTAGTGCCTGGGTATTTGATACTGGTTCTGTTGCTCATATTTGCAACTCGAAATAGGGGCTACGGATTAAATGAAGATTGGCTAAGGACGAGGTGACGGTGCGCGTCGGAAATGGTTCCAAGGTCGATGTGATCGTCGTCGCCACGGTACCTCTACATCTACCTTCGGAATTACCTTTAGACCTGAATAATTGTTATTTGGTGCCAGCGTTGAGCATGAACATTATATCTGGATCTTGTTTGATGCGAGATGGTTATTCATTTAAGTCAAAGAATAATGGTTGTTCTATTTATATGAGTAATATATTTTATGGTCATGCACCCTTGACGAGTGGTCTATTTTTGTTGAATTCGATCGTGGTGATACACATATTCATAATATTCATGCCAAAAGATGCAAAGTCAATAATGATAGTGCAACATATTTATGGCACTGTCATTTAGGTCATATTGGTGTAAAGCGCATGAAGAAACTCCATGCTGATGGGCTTTTGAAATCACCTGATGGTTGCGAACCATGCCTCATGGGCAAGATGACTAAGACTCCATCTCCGGAACAATGGAGCGAGCCACTGACTTATTGGAAATAATACATACTGATGTATGCGGTCCGATGACTGTTGAGGCTCGTGGCGGTATCTTTATTTTCTGACCTTCACAGATGATTTGAGCAGATATAGGTATATCTATTTAATGAAACATAAGTCTGGAACATTTGAAAACTTCAAAGAATTTCAGAGTGAAGTGAAAAATCGTCGTAACAAGAAAATAAAGTCTCTACACTAGTACAACGAGCTCCTAAACAAACGGTTTAAAACCCCTTCCGCGACGGCATCTGGAACCGTCGCCAAGTGAGTGTGGGCGATAGGGGGGGTCCTTCCCACACGACCCAGAAACCGTCGGGGATATGCCCTCCTCGCACACACATTCGGCAAAATGAGGTCGTGTGCGGCTGGCGAGCACTCAAATATGGAAATACGTACAGTAGAGCTAAAAATATAATTATACGGGGAAATTGTTTCCGATCGCAAGTACATCCCACACAGTCAGTCCCCGCTAAACGTTTCGTTCATATGTACATCCCACATAGTCGCTCGAAGGAAAACGTTTCCGTTCACAGGTACATCACACACATTTTTTCCCGTTAAATCGCTTGCGTTACTGAATATATCACACACGATCCGTGGAAGAAACTGTGTGACAAAGGTTGTCCATCACACATAGTTTTCATGTGGTAAACGTTTGCGCAAGGTGGCTAACGCAAACAGTTTTCAAGAGAGTCGTATGTGATTGTTCATTGATCCAACACGGTTTATTCTTAGAAACTGTGTGCATTGCCTGAGGTCATCGCCCACGGTATTTTTTAACAACCGTTTGCAATAGCAAAACCCAATTAGCATGCTAATTCGCCACTAGCAGGCTAATTATCTGATTGTTCACAATCCATTTATTAATCTAATTGACAGTTCATATTAAGAACGCAATATATTTCATTTTCATAATTGAAATAAATCAGCGTACAACATCATATAGCTTCAGCACTCAGCTACCCCATTACACAACTACACCAGGACCAAGTTTCACATGCAACATCTATAACCTTTTGAAATTAGCATCATAGACGGTACATAGACAGATGTATCTCATCTGGAAAACTGCTAAAGCAGAAGGCGGATATTGAGCCTTCATTGATGTTGAAGGTCTTTATAACTTTAGGCCAGTGCATGTGGATGATTGACCGTCCATCCTTCGTCCTCTTCAGGAACACTTCAATATTGAACCGTAGGTGTTATATGAATACCTTCCTCGCCTCTTAACCATACAGGTGATTTGAGAGGTAATCATCAGTGAGCTGCTTTGGAAAGGCCGGAAAACAAGTATGTGCGTAAATATCTTCTCAATATTGGAAATGGAGCAAAGGAATAAAAAAAGGCAAGGTATAATAGTTAGTACCATCCTGTAGTGAATTGATGTCCTCTTCATTGTACAGACATAGATCTTTTTATTTTTGTCGCTAATTTCTTGATCCTAACAATCTTTCTGAGTTTCTTGACTTGACTGATATTCATGGACAACTAATTTCCCCATATGCAGAAAGGGTCAAACAGTGGGTCAAAACGTCTGACAGCAGGACCTACATGTGCAAGACCAAATTGTTAAGAACCTAAATATTAGAATGGTTCCGGCAATTGCACAATAATATGCTATTAGACAATGGACCATGCATGTGCTAACCTCGATTGTAAACCTCAATGCTTCCCATTGTTTCGCTGCAACATATATAAGGTAGTTAGTCATCAGGTTAAGTAAGGGTTCGCATGCTATTAGTAAAATATGTTGATGAAAAATAATCACATTGCAGATTCATCATATTAATTCAAGCCACAGGGAAAACCCATTTATCCAAACCAAACATGATTAAGAACTAGGAAATATAGCACTGGTATATGTTTCTCATGTATTAAGTGCAGCCAAATTCGATTTATTCCTCACATGCACAACAATACTAAATTCTACCCACGACAATTGGACATCGCATTGCAGAATTGAACCAAGAAGTTAACTAAACACCACAACAAATGAACCAAACATTAACTGAGCACCACATTGTACAATATAACATTGAACCAAGCAGTTAACTAAACACCACAACAAATGAACCAAACATTAACTGAGCACCACATTGCACAATATAACATACTCCTAATAGAAGATCAAACAGTTAACCAAACAGTTAACTACAGCCAATTGTAGCAATTGTATTTGTTTCTCATGTATTTACTATGGCCAAATTCAATTTATTCCTCACATGGTATACAATAACATAATGCACCCACAATTTTGTAAAGATAAATTTGATTTATTTCTCACATAGAAGACAATACAAAATTGCAGCCTGAAGAATTGAAAATCACATTTGCAGATTTGAACTAAACAGTTAACTGAAGACGACAACTAATTAACAAAATAGTTACTAAGTGAGCACCACACTGCACGACATATAGAACATATACACTTGAGCAACATATTGCATGGTAAAATTAGATAGCACAATTCACTAGAATTTGTGAAGGAAAGGCAGGAGCAGCACACGCAACGGGTAAACCGAGCATGCATAACCAGCGTAGCTAGCAAATGGCAAGGTGCTTATCAAGATCTAGGGGTCGGCACGAATGGCAGCCATCGCGAGCTCATCCGTGTGTGCCGCCGCGATTTGATTCTCCGCTAGCAAATGCTCCTTGAGGTCCTGGCTATACTGCGTGCACCATGGCTTAGGCCGGCGCTTATTTGGTGGATGGGTCAGTGATTTGGGTGGAAGGTGTCACGCTCGTGCCGATGGTCGGGCCATGTGGGATGTGGAAGGAGGAGGAGGATGGGGGTCGGGATTGGATTACCTGCCCGGATAGGCGAGGCCGAGCAGCATGAAGGAGGGTCGCCGGTGAGGAGGCGGCGGCGCTGCAAGCAAGGAGTGAAGGTTTCAACTTGAAAAGGAAGGCGAAAAGAGGGGAAATGTGGCTTTTGAATAGGGGGAGGGGCGGGGAGGTAGATATTTCCACAGAAGCCGAAAATTTGGAATCGCTTCAGCCTGGCGCGCAAAGTGTCATCAGACACGGTCCCTTATTCAGACACGGTCCGAAGATATTGTGTGCTACATCTCACATGGTTGGTTATAATAAACTGTGTGGGATCTACTTGATTTTTGGTCTTGATTTGAATTACATAATGGGGTCACAGCGGCCATGGACGGTGTTTGAATGGCTCGACCTTTTATCTGCAGTGACCATAAAAGAATTGGAAATATTCAGGGTTCGTTTGGACATTTTTATGCATTAACTTAGTTTTCAATGCATTTTACATGCATAATTCAAATTTGAACTACATGCACATGCTCCGGTGCATATAAATTGGTTGAAAAATCAAATATGTGTCCTTGGGTGCATGCTTACGTCCCATGCAAGAAATGGGAATGAATTTCAAACACCGGGGCACCGTTGATTGCAGGCAAAACATTGAGATGCCGGGTTTTTAAATTCTAGTAAATCCAAAACTCGTCTGAAATTCATGAAACTTGGCATCATATCATGAAGCGGCATCAACATGCCGTGGTACAAATTTTGTCCCATATGGGGCAGGTTAGGGTATATGCTTCTCACAAACCGGAGCATCTCACAACAAGCATGATGGTTTTCGGTAGGGAACGTCCCACCTTTGGGGACGAAAGAATATCCATTGCCTCTCAGTGTTTTCAAATTTTTTTTCTCGTGTCAACATAGAACAACAGGAGTGTTGTGTGAACTTTTGTGATTTTTCGGGGTCCGTTTGGACATTTTTATGCATTAACTTAGTTTTCAATGCATTTTATGTTCATAATTCAAACTTTAACTACATGCGCATGCTCTAGTTCATATAAATTGGTTGAAAAATCAAATATGTGTCCTTGGGTGCATGCTTAGGTCCCATGCAAGAAATGGGAATGAATTTCAAACACCGGGGCACCGTTCATTGCCAGCAAAACATTGAGATGCATGGTTTTTAAATTCTACTAAATCCAAAACTCGTATGAAATTCATAAAACTTGGCATGCTATCATGGAGCGGCATCAACATGTCGTGGTACAAAATTTGACCCATCTGGGGCAGGTTTTGGTATATGCTTCTCACAAACCGGAGCTTCTCACAACAAGCGTGATGGTTTTCAGTAGGGAACGTCCCAACTTTGGGGACAAAATGATATCCATTGCCTCTTATTACTTTCAAATTTATTTCTCGTGTCAACATAGAACAACAGGAGTGTCGTGTGAATTTTTGTGATTTTTCGGGGTTCGTTTGGACATTTTTATGCATTAACTATATGTGCATAATTCAAATTTGAACTACATGCACATGCTCCAGTGCATATAAATTGGTTGAAAAATCTAATCTGTGTCCTTGGGTGCATGCTTAGGTCCCATGCAAGAAATGGGCATGAATTTCAAACACCGGGGCAGCGTTGATTGCTCACAAAACATTGAGATGCTTGGTTTCTAAATTCTAGTAAATCCAAAACTCGTCTGAAATTCATGAAACTTGGCATGCTATCATGGAGCGGCATCAACATGCTGTGGTACACATTTTGACCCATATGGGGCAGGTTTTGGTATATGCTTCTCACAAACCGGAGCTTCTCACAACAAGCATGATGGTTTTCGGTAAGGAACGTCCCACCTTTGGAGACGAAACGATATCCATTGCCTCTTATTACTTTCAAAAAAAATCTCGTGTCAACATAGAACAACAGGAGTGTTGTGTGAATGTTTGTGATTTTTCGGGGTTCGTTTGGACATTTTTATGCATTAACTGAGTTTTCAATGTATTTTATGTGCGTAATTCAAATTTGAACTACATGCACAAGCTCTAGTGCATATAAATTGGTTGAAAAATCAAATATGTGTCCTTGGGTGCATGTTTAGGTCCCATGCAAGAAATGGGCATGAATTTCAAACACTGAGGCACCGTTGATTGCCAGCAAAACATTGAGATGCCTGGTTTCTAAATTCTAGTAAATCAAAAACTCATCCGAAATTCATGAAACTTGGCATGCTATCATGGAGCGGCATCAACATGCCGTGGTACAAATTTTGTCCCATATGGGGCAGGTTCGGGTATATGTTTCTCACAAACCGGAGCTTCTCACAACAAGCATGATGGTTTTCGGTAGGGAACATCCCACCTTTAGGGACAAAACGGTAGCCATTTCCTCTTATTGCTTTCAAATTTGTTTCTCGTGTCAACATAGAACAACAGGAGTGTTGTGTGAATTTTTGTGACTTTTTGGGGTTCGTTTTGACATTTTTATGCATTAACTGAGTTTTCAATGCATTTTATGTGCATAATTCAAATTTGAACTACATGCACATGCTCTAGTGCATATAAATTGGTTGAAAAATCAAATATGTGTCCTTGGGTGCATGCTTAGGTCCCATGCAAGAAATGGGCATGAATTTCAAACACCGAGGCACCGTTGATTACTGGCAATACATTGAGATGCCTGGTTTTTAAATTCTAGTAAATCCAAAATGCTGTTAACCATTCATGTGACGCCACGTGTCTTGGTTTTAATGGTTGTAGGAGGTATTGTGCGGACAGATGCTTGACCTTGACTGAATGGGAGGCTTGTGAGCGCCGTCCGGTGCACAGGCTGACCAAGAGGCGTGCAAGCTGTCCTCGAGTGCGCAGGCTCATCGGGAAGCATGCGAGCTGTACGCTGCGCGGGCCCACTGGGAAGTGAGCCCTTTGATTTCCATGGCCGCCCGCCTTGCTCGCGTCCTCTCCATTAATGGTGCCCAAGCCGCAGTTTAATTCGCTTTTTCAATATAAAACACTCATCACAAACGTTTTAGTTAGAACACCCGTATGCAAACCGACATCTTCCCCAGGAAGCCAAGAGAAAATGTGCCGAGGAGGATTTCTGCAGCTCTTGATCGCAAACGATTTAGATAGAACACCCGTATGCAAAGTGAGAGCAGCGCAGGATTTGTGCATCCCTTCAACGCAAACGGTTGTTCTAGATGACCCGTGTGCAACCACGTACAAACAATTTGGTAAGATTTGCTTATGTCATATTGGGAATGTTGCCATTTGTCAAACTGGAAAGATTTACATTTGTTGATCTAGTAACATTGCCATTTGTCAATCCTTGTGACACTACGATTTGTCAAAATATGCAGCTAGAAATCATTAGCACTATGTAATTTTTCCAACTAAAATTCAGTAATTAAGCTAGAAATCATTCCCCAATTGTTGCCAACCACGTACTGAAATAGCTAGTTCAAATATATATAGTAGCTAATTTTAAGTACGTTGTACATTTCGACCAGACATCTATAGTCAGATGAACTAAACAAAATGGCCCCTAAATACTACTACATACTACCACGGAGGGGCTTTGTGCGAGTTCCGGCAGCCTCTCCTCTGCCGAGCGCGCTTCGTAAGAGGCAGAGGAGGAGGAGGAGCCTACCGACGAGCTAGACAAATGCAATACGGTGTCTGCGGCTGCTGCATGTTCAGTGACGCTCGCCAGCTCGAACGCCCACTGCCGCTCCAGACGATCCCTCTCGAAGCGGCCGGACTGCTCATAGATCTCCTGATTCCTCGCCTCTATGTCGGCGTGTGCTGCGGCCACGGCTGCGATAAGGCGCTTTGCATGCTCGACGAGGTCCTCCTCTTCCTGCAGGAACTCGATGTAGCGCGCAAGGTCACTGACGCATGAGCGGGCCTCCACCTCTGCCCCCTCCTTCGGGCGGCGGTGGCGGAGCGGGTGATGATCCCGGCAGTCGATGGTGGGCTGGAGGCCGCAGCGGTCGACAGTGGGCTAGAGGCCACGGCGGTCGACGATGGGGTGGTGGCCACAACCACCACCTCTCGCCTTCGAGCCGTGGTGGCGGAGTGGGTGATGGCCACGGTGGCGGGCATTGGGGTGGCGGCCACGACGGCCACCTCCCGCCTTCGGGCCGCCGCAGCAGGGCGGGAGATGGCCTTGGCTTTCGACGGTGGTGTGGCAGCAACGGATGCCGGCAACACCTGCCGACGGGCAGCGGCGGCGGAGCGTGTGGTAGGTGTTCCGTGCACATCCAACAGGGAAGCCACGCGCACTACACTACGCGGGGACTGCACCGCCATCGCGGTGTAGCCTCCCAAGTGGAGCTGTCCTCTGATGACGGCGGGGTGGCTGAGCGACGATGATTGACTGGTGCCATTGGCGATTGTGGAAGAAGCAGGTGACATAAGCTACAGGGAGGGAGGGGAAAATGCGACACCGGACTCGCCGACCGTGAGGGTTTTTATAGCAGGCCGGTAAGCATTGGGATTTTGGGGGATTTCATGGAGTCGGTCCAGAAGCTTGCGCGGGAACCTGCGAGGTTGTATGGGAACGGGCTCACCGACGATTCATTGGCGCCACCGTTTGGTGAAAAGAACGCCCCCACACGCTGCGTAAGCTTGCACTGTGAGCCGTCTACGGTAGCGGGGTGACAAGACATGTGAGAGGAGGACGAGAGGACACATACACAGACAGTTAATAAAAAATCGTTTGCAATTTAATTACCTACTATACCCCCGTCCTAGTTTATAAGTAGGATTTATTAACTAATAAAATACGAATGCATGTCGCCATAGATTATATCGTTGGAGTCGTATTTGAACATAGTTTCCAACTATACAATTTTTGTAACATGCATTAAAACTTTTTTGGTAAAATTTAAGGTTATACACCAGCAAGTGTTTTCCCGCAGCACACATGGCTTATTCCATCACAAACAGCTCAGATGGATCAACTGTCTACCACGTATCGCACACACAACTCTAATCTGATTCGTGCTTGATTTCTCCGACATCGCTCGCACAGTTCGTCTTATTTGCCACGTATCACTGTGCCATCCTCTGCTCGCGTCCCTCGGCAAGCTCTGCTCGCTGTTAGGTGCCGCAACGTGTTGTGCTAGCCGTTAGGCGCCGCGGCACGCTCGGTCGAGTCCGCTGGCATGCTCTGATCATGTCTGTCGGCGCGCTCGGCTTGTGGACAACTTTTCCTTGAGGCGACCACGGAGCGCTCTGCTGGCGTCCCTCCGCGTACGCTCTGCTAGCGGTTGGGTGTGCGCACGATCACGTCGGGGGGCCCATATGCATGTGGTTGTGTCGTGCGCGTTGCCACGTGATGCAGTTACGTGTGCCACAATGGAGTTACGCGCTGCTGAAGGAAATATGCCCTAGAGGCAATAATAAAGTTATTATTTATTTCCTTATATCATGATAAATGTTTATTATTCATGCTAGAATTGTATTAACCGGAAACATAATACATGTGTGAATACATAGACAAACAGAGTGTCACTAGTATGCCTCTACTTGACTAACTCGTTGATCAAAGATGGTTATGATTCCTAACCAAAGACATGAGTTGTCATTTGATTAACGGGATCACATCATTAGGATAATGATGTGATTGACTTGACCCATTACGTTAGCTTCGCACTTGATCGTTTAGTTTGTTGCTATTGCTTTCTTCATGACTTATACATGTTCCTATGACTATGAGATTATGCAACTCCCGTTTACCGGAGGAACACTTTGTGTGCTACCAAACATCACAATGTAACTGGGTTATTATAAAGGTGCTCTACAGGTGTCTCCGAAGGTACTTGTTGGGTTGGCGTATTTCGAGATTAGGATTTGTCACTCCGATTGTCGGAGAGGTATCTCTAGGCCCTCTCGGTAATGCACATCACTTAAAGCCTTGCAAGCATTGAAACTAATGAGTTAGTTCCGGGATGATGTATTACGGAATGAGTAAA
The DNA here is from genome assembly GCA_034509565.1 of Triticum monococcum. NCBI lineage: Eukaryota > Viridiplantae > Streptophyta > Magnoliopsida > Poales > Poaceae > Triticum > Triticum monococcum. The sequence continues at coordinate 604,606,020 of CM067845.1, forward strand.
GAGACTTTCCGGTAACGAGATTGAACTAGGTATTGAGATACCGACGATCGAATCTCGGGCAAGTAACATACCGATGACAAAGGGAACAACGTATGTTGTTATGTGGTCTGACCGATAAAGATCTTCGTAGAATATGTAGGAGCCAATATGAGCATCCAGGTTCCGCTATTGGTTATTGACCGGAGACGTGCCTCGGTCATTTCTACATAGTTCTCGAACCCGTAGGGTCTGCACGCTTAACACTATGATGACAGTTATATTATGAGTTTTATGTTTTGATGTACCAAAGGTTGTTCGGAGTCCCGGATGTGATCACGGACATGACGAGGAGTCTCGAAATGGTCGAGACATGAAGATTTCTATATTGGAAGCCAATGTTTGGAGATCGGAAGTGTTCCTGGTGAAATCGGGATTTTACCGGAGTACCGGGGGGTTACTGGAACCCCCCCCCCCCCCCCCGGGGGGGGGGGCTTAATGGGCCTTAGTAGAAAAGGAGGGAAGCAATGGAAGTGTGGGGCATGCCCCCCAAGGCCCAAACCGAATTAGTTTAGGGCAAAGGGGGCCGGCCCCCCTCTTTCCTTCTTCCCCCCTCCCAAGTCCTAATACAACTAGGAAAAGGGGGGAGTCCTACTCCCAGTGGGAGTAGTGTAAGTGCATCTAGTGCCACCCCTAGTTGGTTTTGGAGTATTGACGACAAACCTAGTTGAGGGACTAATGTGTTTGTGAGAATTGCAGGATAACACAGGTAGACGTCCCTCATTGATTCGGTTTTCCTACCAGAGATGACCCCTAAAAATGTACGAAGACATTGAAGTCAATGGTGGTATATGAAGATATTCACATTGAAGACTATGACAAGAGAAGACACCACGTGAAGCCTATGGAGCTCGAAGACTTAGATCTTTCGTAGTTCTCTTTCATTTGTGTTGAGTCATAGGAAACACCGTACTGTTAAGTGGGGTCCAAGAGAACCAGTCACAACGACTGAAGTGATGCCTAAGCAAAAAACCTATGTCTTCGAGTGAAGACTATGAGAGCAAATCTTGTCCAGAGTCGGACAAGTCAGCTTTGCTTGTAGCCCAAGTAAAGTTACCATGTGGGTTTGAAATCTGACCGTTGGAACACATGTCAGTTCCTTAGTGACCCAGGGTTATTTCGGACAAATCAGGTCGGGTTGCCAAGTGGCCATAAATAGCCCACCCCCTACAACCATAAACGGTTGGCTGCTCAGATTTAGTGCACGGCTTTTGTCGTTTGAGAGCAACCCACCTCGAAGCCTTTGAGAGAGAGAGAATACCTAGCAAGGATAAAGCCCTAACCACCCAGAGCCAGAGAGAATTGGGCATCACTTAAGTCTTCTTGTCTGAGTGATCTGAAGACTTATTACACTTGAGGACTGTGCATCCTCCAGCCGGTTAGGCGTCGCGTTCTGAGCATCCAAGAGACATTGTGGATTGCCGGTGAACGAAGTCTGTGAAGGTTTGGGACTCTACCTTGAAGACTTACCAGAGTGATTGGGCGAGGTCTGTGTGACCTTAGCTCAAGGAGAATACGGTGAGGACTGGGCGTCCTGAGCTACGTGTTCAGGACTGGGTGTTCGGGACTGTGTGTCCTAAGGTTTAAATACCTAGCCGCTCCAACCTGACGTACAGTTGTCACAGCAACTGGAACTGGTCCAACAAATCATTGTCTTCAACGAGTCACTGGTTTCATCTTCACTTCCTTTTACTTACTGTTACTCATTGTGAAGTCATTCCATGTTTGCTCTATCTTTTGTCTTCACAACGTGAATGTATGTTCTGTTTGGCTTCATAATATCTTCCTACCTGATCCTTATTACACTACAGCTATTTGTCATTGTGCTTTCACTCTATTGAATACTTGACCATGGCTTGCCTATTGTAGTCTACCTTCCGCTGCATAGTAATAGGCATATCTCTACTGTTTGTCTTCATAACTTCCACGTTTTGAAGACTTTCATAAAAATCGCCTATTCACCCCCCTCTAGTCGATATAACGCACTTTCAATTGGTATCAGAGCGAGGTGCTCCCTTGTTCTGTGTGATTCGGTTAACCACCTGGAGTTTTAGCTATGTCGACTGCAGGGATAATCAAAGTCTCCGCTGCATGCCCCGTCTTCGATGGAACTAAGTATCCCTACTGGAAGAATAAGATGTGCATGCATCTTGAAGCCATTGACGTCGACCTATGGTATGTCGTCAAGAACGGCGTTCCCAAGGCTGGAGAAGGTGTCACTGCTGCTGATGTCAAGAAATTCGTTCAACTGGACTCTACTGCCAAGAATATCATCTGTGGTCATCTGACCAAAGGACAGTATCGCCGTGTGAGTGCTTTGAAGACATCTGTAAGTGCATCTAGTGCCACCCCTAGTTGGTTTTGGAGTATTGACGACAAACCTAGCTGAGGGGCTAATGTGTTTGTGAGAATTGCAGGATAACACAGGTAGAAGTCCCTCATTGATTCAGTTTAGCTACCAGAGATGACCCCCAAAAATGTACGAAGACATTGAAGACAATGGTGGTTCATGAAGACATTCATGTCGAAGACAATGACATATGAAGACTCCCCATGAAGCCTATGGAACTCGAAGACTTAGATCCTTTGTAGTTTTACTTCATTCATGTTGTGTCATAGGAACCACCGTACTGTTAAGTGGGGTCCAAGAGAACCAGTCTGGATGACTGAAGTGATGCCTAATTCAAATCCTATGTCTTCGAGTGAAGACAATGAGAGAAAATCTTGTCCAGAGTCAGACAAGTCAGCTTTACTTGTAGCCCAAGTAAAGTTGCCGTGTGAGTTCGAAATCCGACCGGTAGTACATGTGTCAGTTCCTTAGTGACCCAGGGTCATTTCGGACAAATCAGGTCGGGTTGCCAAGTGGCTATAAATAGTCCACCCCTACAACCATAAACGGTTGGCTTCTCAGATTTCAGTGCACGGCTTTTGTCGTTTGAGAGCAACCCACCTCGAAGCCTTTGAGAGAAAATCCCTAGCGAGGAGAAAAGCCCTAACCACCCAGAGCCAGAGTAATTGGGCATCACTTAAGTCTTCTTGTCTGAGTGATCTGAAGACTTATTACACTTGAGGACTGTGCATCCTCCAGACGGTTAGGCGTCGCGTTCTGAGCATCCAAGAGAAATTGTGGATTGCCGGTGAACGAAGTCTGTGAAGGTTTGGGAGTCTACCTTGAAGACTTACCAGAGTGATTGGGTGAGGTCTGTGTGACCTTAGCTCAAGGAGAAAACGGTGAGGACTGGGTGTCCTGAGCTGCGTGTTCAGGACTGGGTGTCCGGGACTATGTGTCCTTTGGTTTAAATACCTAGCCGCTCCAACCAGACGTACAGTTGTCACAACAACTGGAACTGGTCCAACATATCATTGTCTTCAACGTGTCACTGGTTTCATCTTCACCTCCCTTTACTTACCAGTACACATTGTGAAGCTATTGCATGCTTGCTTTATCTTCTGTCTTCACAACTTGACTGTATGATCTGTTTGGCTCCATAACTTCTTCCAACCTGATCCTTATTACACTGAAGCTGTTTGTCACTGTGCTTTCACTATATTGTATACTTGACTATGGCTTGCGTTGTGTAATCTAACTTCCGCTGCATAGTGATAGGCTTGTCCACTCTGTTTGTCTTCATAACTTCCATGTTTTGAAGACTTTCATAAAAAATGCCTATTCACCCCCCCTCTAGTCGATATAACACACTTTCAATTGATATCAGAGCAAGGTGCTCCCTTGTTCTGTGTGATTCGGTTTAACCACCTGGAGTTTTAGCTATGTCGACTGCAGGGATAATTAAAGTCTCCGCTGCGTGCCCCGTCTTCAATGGAACTGAATATCCCTACTGGAAGAATAAGATGCGCATGCATCTTGAAGCCATTGACGTCGACCTATGGTATGTCGTCGAAAACGGCGTTCCCAAGGCTGCAGAAGGTGTCACTGCTGCTGATGTCAAGAAGTTCACTCAACTGGACTCCACTGCCAAGAATATTATCTGTGGTCATCTGACCAGGGGACAGTACGGCCGTGTGAGTGCCTTGAAGACATCCAAGCTGGTTTGGGACTGGCTCTCCAAGGTCAATGAAGGCATCTCAACCCAGAGAGATCAGAGAATCAGTGTTCTTCGCAATCTCTTCAACCGCCTCAAGCGAAATGACAATGAGAATGTCCAGCACACATTTGACCGGCTCACTGACATCACAAATGAGCTTCAAGCCCTCGGCGCCACTAAGATCACCAAACATGAAATCGTCAAGACGCTGCTAAGATCACTTGACAGTTCATTTGACATCCTAGCCCTAATGATTCCAGAACGTCCAGACTTCAAGACACTCGATCCGTCTGACATACTTGAGAGGCTCAACACACATGAGTTTCAGCTTTCTGAGAAAAGAGATATCTACGGTCCAAACTATGGGCGAACTCGTGCCTTGAAGGCAAAAGCTGTGTCCTCATCTGAAGAAGAATCTGACAGCAGTTCTGATGATCCTGAAGACATTGGAAGGGAACTTGCAATGCTAGTGAAGAAGTTCCAGAAATTCACCAAGTAGAAAGGCTTCAGAAAGTCTTCACGATCAAGCTCAAGGAATGATGAAGCTTCTGCTCATGACTACAAGAAGAAAACATGTCACAAGTGCAAGAAAACTGGACACTTCATCTCTGAGTGTCCACAGTGGGACAATGAGAACAGAAAGAAGAAGAAGAGCAAGGAATATGACTCTGACGATAAGAAGACGAAGAAATACTCAAAGTCTTCATCCAAGTCTTCCTCAAAGTCTTCATCACACAAGAAGAGTTCATCTGGCAAGGCTCGTGCGTTTGTTGGCAAGGAAATGGATTCAGAGGAGGAGTCCGCTTCTGAGGAGGCAGAGGTGGAGTCTGAGGAGGAGTCTGATTCAGGCATTGCGAGTCTGGCTACAGCCTACGTCGCCAAGTCCATCTTCAACACTGAAGACAATGACTTCATCACCAACACCGATGCAAATGACAAGGACGACTCTAGTCCTACCTACTGCTTCATGGCATGTGGTGCCAAGGTAAACACACGCACTACTCACTATCAAACATCCAGTGACGATGACTCTGATTGTGATTCAAAACCCAGCTACAAAACACTTGCTAAAATTGCAACTGAACAACAAAAGGCCATGGAACATATTCAAGAACTATTAGACAGAAGCGATGATCTGTTGGGTGCTGAAATGACTCGTTCTGAATCCTTAATTGAAGACATAAAAAATCTTCATGTTAGGTATCAGGAACTCAAAGATCGTCTTGAGACTCTCTCAACTACTCATGAAAAGATTTCCTATGATTATCTTCAAAAGAAGCAAGATCTTGAGAAGTTGAGAGCGGATCATGAAGATCTTCAAAAGGAAAACGAGTCACTTCGAGCCGAACAGATCAGTTCTGCTCAGGAAGGATTTGAACCACCATGCCTTAAATGCATTGAGCGTGATAATGCTACTTCTGTTGTAGAATGTTCCACTGCTACTGCTGTTGCAATATCTTCAACTGTTGAAGTGGTAACTAACCCCTCAGCTGAGGATACCACTGCTATTGCTGATGAGAATGCTAGGTTGAAGACATTGCTTGAAACAGGGATGTACAAAAGTCTCAAAGGACATCATACATTATGTGATGTCCTCAAGAAGCAGATTCTAAACCGAAACCCTAGGAAAGAGGGTGTCGGGTTTGTGAGGAAAATTTATGCAGATGGCTCTTACTGGAAACCTGAGCAGTACCCGAAAACCACATGGGTTGCTGCAAAGGAATCCTCAGCAGATCCATCCAATCTATCTGGCTTCACTTGTGCTAATCCTATTATCATTGATGAATCCTTTGATGCAAACTATAAACTGTTTAAGAATCAGAATGGTGAAGTATTTGCCAGGTACATTGGTGCTAACTGCAGGAATGGACCGCCTATGAAGAAGATCTGGGTTCCAAAAACGTGTCTTGAGAATCTTCCTATGAATGTCCTCATGAAACCTCACATGAAGAAGACAAACCTCAGACCAAAGGCTTCATATGGTCCAAAGGCTTCATACAGGCAGAGGACTCACTTGAGTCGCACTAACACAAATGTTTTGCAGGGAAACCATGCTCAGGCATATGAGAGCGGTTCTTCAAACCGTCATTCTCATATGACCAAGAACTATTCTGCCTATTCTTATGAGTATTATTGCCCACCTGCTAGACTGTTTGCTAGGGCTCCAAAGCCAAAATTCTCAGATGCTGCACTTAGACTTATTGCTTCTAAGCCACCCTTGAAGATGTGGGTGGTTAAGAAAGCTTAACTCTCTTTTGCAGGGAAAGGTCTCCAGCAGAAAACCAAAATCTTCTGACGCTATTGCTGGGGACCTTAAAAATCTTGTGGGGCGCAAGATCAAATGCCCGAATGGCATCACTATGTATTTCATACCTGAATCGCATGCTCCTCTCCCTACTTACCCTAACCTGGATTTAAGTTTTGATAACCCACTGGTTCGTCAAATGTTTTTGCTTCACAATACTCTTGGTGAATCCTATCCCCCTAACTGCACTGTTGGGTACGACACCAACGACTTCAGAGTCTTCAGAATGGATTATTGACAGTGGGTGTACAAATCACATGACTGGCAAAAGAAGTCTCTTTATGGACTCAACCTTACGTCCATCTGACAAGAGCCACATCACATTTGCTGACACTGGCAAAAGTAAGGTATTGGGTCTAGGTAGAGTTGCAATCTCAAAGGATCAACACATTGATAAAGTCATGTTTGTTGAATCCCTTGGCTTCAACTTAATGTCTGTCTCAATGCTTTGCGATTTGAACATGATTGTAATCTTTGGAAAATATCGTTGCCTGGTACTAATGGAATCTGACAAGTCTCTAGTGTTTGAAGGGTATCGGAAAGATGATTTGTATGTGGTAGATTTCTCAGCAGGGCCACAGCTTGCAGTATGTCTTCTCACAAAGGCTTCAGAATGCTGGCTTTGGCATCGAAGACTTGGGCATGCTGGCATGCGGAACCTCCACACCCTTGCAAAGAAGAAGCATGTCATAGGCATCGAGGGCGTCAAGTTCAAGAAAGATCACTTATGCGGTGCATGTGAAGCTGGGAAGATGACAAGGGCAAAACATCCTTCGAAGACAATCATGACCACTACTCAACCCTTCGAACTGCTTCACATGGATCTCTTTGGTCCCACTCACTACTCGACTTTTTCCACTACTGCTTGCCTCTATGGCTTCGTCATTGTTGATGATTACTCTAGATATACTTGGGTGCGCATAATCCTTTACAAGACTGAAGTGCAGGATGTCTTCAGACGCTTTGCAAATCGGGCTATGAACAATTATGGCGCCAAGATAAAGCACATCAGAAGTGACAATGGCACAGAATTCAAGAACACTGGCCTTGACACATATCTTGATACATTGGGCATCACTCATGAATTCTCAGCTCCATACATGCCACAACAGAATGGCATCGTCGAACGCAAGAACAGAACACTCATTGAGATGGCCAGAACAATGTTAGATGAGTACAAGACACCAAGAAAATTCTGGACTGAAGCCATTGACACTGCATGCCATACTATCAACCGTGTATATCTTCACAAGCTGTTGAACAAGACATCTGATGAACTTCTGACTGGCAAGAAGCCAAATGTCAGTTACTTCAGAGTATTTGGATCAAGATGCTGGATCAAGGACCCTCACCACACCTCAAAATTTGCTCCAAAGGCACATGAGGGCTTTATGCTTGGATATGGAAAGGATTCGCACTCCTACAGAGTCTTCAATCTCTTTCACTACAAAGTGGTTGAAACAGTGGATGTGTGGTTCGATGAGACCAATGGGTCACAAACAGAGAAACTACCAAATGTGTTAGATGAAGTTCCAGCCAATGAATCAATCAAGCTAATGGGAACTGGAGAAATTATACCTTCTGAAGCTCATCCTGAAGAAGAACTTATCATCTCAGCACCTGATCCACATGAATACAATGCTCAGCCTGAAGACATTCCTCCCCATGACAACGTAGATCAGCAAGAGCAAAGTCTTCGACCCCTACATCCTCGTGTTGCCAATGAAGTGCAGATTGAAAGAATCATTGATAGCATCAATGCACGAGGTCCACTGACTCGTTCAAGGGCAACTCAACTGGCAAATTTCTGCGGACACTTCGCATTCGTTTCAATCACTGAACCCAAGAAAATTGATGAAGCATTTATGGAACCTGAATGGATTCAAGCTATGCAAGAAGAGCTTCAATAGTTTGAGCTGAACAATGTATGGGAGTTGGTTAAGTGTCCTGATCCACGAAAGCATAACATAATAGGCACCAAATGGATATACCGCAACAAGCAAGATGAACATGGCCAAGTCGTCCGAAACAAGGCTCATCTCGTTGCTCAAGGATATACTCAAGTGGAAGGCATTGACTTCGATGAAACATTTGCTCCTGTTGCCAGACTTGAAGCCATCCGTATACTGCTGGCCTATGCAAATCATCACAACATCATTCTGTATCAAATGGATGTAAAGAGTGCCTTCCTCAATGGCAAAATTGAAGAAGAAGTGTATGTTGCACAACCACCTGGGTTTGAAGATCCAAAACATCCTGACATGGTTTACAAGCTCAATAAGGCACTATATGGCCTCAAACAAGCCCCTCGGGCCTGGTATGACACACTCAAATACTTCCTGAAGAGCAAAGGCTTCATACCTGGTTCCCTAGATCCCACTCTCTTCACGAAGACATATGATGGTGAACTGTTTGTGTGCCAAATATATGTGGATGACATTATCTTCGGCTGCAGCAATTAGAAGTACAGTGAGGAGTTCGGATATATGATGCAAGAGCAATATCAGATGTATATGATGGGGGAGCTGAAATTCTTCCTCGGTCTTCAGATACGTCAACAACGCAATGGCATCTTCATATCTCAAGAGAAATATCTCAAAGATTGCCTGAAGAAGTTCGGTATGCAAGACTGCAAAGGCTTCACAACACCAATGCCAGCCAAACATCATCTGGGTCCTGACGATAATGGTAAAGAGTTCGATCAAAAGGTATACCGCTCCATGATTGGTTCTTTGCTTTATTTATGTGCATCTAGGCCAGATATTATGCTTAGTGTTTGCATGTGTGCTCGATTCCAAGCGGCACCAAAGGAGTCGCATCACTTAGCTGTGAAGCGAATTCTTCGATATTTGGCTCACACCCCAACTCTAGGGTTATGGTATCCAAAGGGCTCAGAGTTTGATCTGGTTGGATTTTTGGATGCTGATTACGCTGGTGACAAGGTTGATCGGAAGTCCACATCAGGCACATGTCACTTTCTGGGCCGATCACTTGTATGTTGGTCTTCAAAGAAGCAGAACTGTGTATCTCTCTCCACTGCTGAATCTGAATACATTGCTGCTGGATCCTGCTGCGCTCAGCTTCTATGGATGAAGCAAACCCTCATTCATCTGAAGCAAGTGCCACTCTACTGCGACAACGAAAGCGCCATCAAGATCGCCAACAACCCAGTTCAGCACTCGAAGACAAAGCACATTAAAATTCGTCATCATTTTCTCAGAGATCACGTTGCAAAGGAAGACATTGATATCATACACGTCAACACTGAAGAGCAATTGGTAGATATCTTCACCAAGCCCTTGGATGAGAAGAGATTTTGCAAGTTACGGTGTGAGCTAAATATCTTGGAATCCTCAAATGTCCTGTGATCAGGCACACATCCTAACACTTATGCATGATGATGACTTAGATGTGCAACACACAAAGTAACGTATATCTTCAATCAATGAAGACATACATTCTAAGTGTGAATACATTAACGTGGAATTTGACTTCAGAGCGCCATGATAATTGTGCACCGTGTCTGGGTCTAATACTTCCTATACGGTGGGTAACGCCACCACCAAATTTTCTGCTTGAAGTGTTTCACTCATGACATTACATTTGCTATGTCTTCACATTTGGTTTGGCTTCAATCTCAACATGTCTTCATGATTATCTTCACTATGTTGACTATATATGCACTGGTGTTCTGTCCTCTACAGCATTCACTTATAGCTATGTCTTCTTGTTTGAATCTTTTGAACTAAGTGAATGTGATCGGACCCTAACCTCTCCATGCTTCCTACCTCAAACTCTATCTCTCCAAGTCATATGCATTCTATTGAAACTGTCGAATGTCTTCACTGCATCCTTGTCAGATGAAGACACAGAGACAAACTTTAAAACAGCTTTCAATGTTTTTCCATCAACAAGAAATCCGGAGAAGTAGGAACGGCTCCCGACAAACAAGGCGTGCGTGGGGTGAAACTGCCCCCACAATTCCGCATGCTGGCCACGTACTGATCAGATGCGAATCGCCAGGGGCACCTGAGTAATAGCACAGTGCCACCCATATCCCTATAAATACACGTTTCATTGCGGTCATTATCTCTTCTTCCACCCTCGCACGAACCCTAGCGCCACCGCTAACTCTCAACGACGCCGGCGACGAAGTGCTTCACTGCCGCAACCTCTCCGACGCCGTTCTCACGCCGACTGCGGACATTGGTCTCTCCGCCGTCGCCGTAGGTGTCTTCCGTCGCCAAGTTAGGGCATGGAGGATCAAACTGCTCGGCCTCAACTCTCACTTCGTCTAGCAGTTCCAAGTGTGGTAAATAAAACCTCTTTTTACAGCCTCTTTTGATCCTATAGCTCCGTCACTTTCTGCCATAAGAGGTTTCTATTCACACAAGTTTCATCTCTCTCATCTGCATCTCATAACTTGCCTAGTATATTCACTTGTTCTTCATGAAGTAGTTAGATTCCTCACTTGTACTGATCTATATGTTAGTACAAATCTAGAACCAACTTCTTTTCTATAAAGTGAATGTCTTCGCATGATGAGGTCAATATCTTCTAAACTGATTTGTCTTCAAAATCTTCTGAGAATGCATATGACCTCTTCCCCTTCCCTCGCACCTTAATGCTGTCACAGGTACATGTCCGTGGGAGAATCTTTTGGTTCTCATAGTTTGCATTCATTTGCAGAGTTCCTACAGCGTCACATCAATTCACCCGAAGCAAGTTCCTGTTGGTCAAGCAAAAGGAAGCCTTTGAAGACTTTGAATCTCTTGAAGCCTTCCAAGTTAAGCTTCATGGCAACAGCAAAACCTGCAAGGAAGGGAGGCAGACAGAGACGTGGTGAAACGTCTAAGGATCTGCCTGAAGACTTGGCAGAAATGTACCGAACTGATCCTGAAGAGAGCTATGGTCAGCGCAAGACACGAATCCAATGGATTCGAAGATATTGGGCAGAACACTCGTTCCAATACCGCTTCGTAACCAAGGAATATGCAGAAAAGTGCGCCATCAAGAGACCATGGGGAGACGCACTGTACAAAAACCTCGTACCCCGAACCAGAGACGAAGCCATTGCTCAAGGCTTCTTTCCATGCATGGTCAGGGGACAACAGACAGCTGACGCACATCCGTCATCCCTTCTCTGGTGTCACGATGACACTCTATTCAAGCGCAACTTCCAATTTTCTCAGAACTCTGCGAAGCAAAACAAGGAGTTTGGGCTGGACTTCAACCCTGGTCCCTCTAAGCCAAGGGCGGATGGCACACGCGACGCAAATCCCAATGTCATCGGGCCGTATGCCAATCTTGAAGGCCTCATCACTCGCATACTAGTCCAAGGAACTGCCGTGAACGACCCTCCTGCAGACACTGAGTCTGATGACGCTCCTGCTGCCCCGGAGCCGAAGCAAATGAAGAAGAAGCCAAAAGCTTCCAAGCCAGCCGCTTCTCCCAAGATCTCTAGAGCGAAGCCATTGGCCACTGCACCTCCTGAAGCAAGTGTGCAGTCTGAAGACTTATCACGAGTCTCCAAGCCCCAAGAAGCCAAGAAGCCTCAGCCACACACTGGCAAAGAGCTCACTGCCGCTGCCATTCTACGCTGCGAGGCCATTGATCTATCGAGTGACAAAGATCTTGCCGATGACGCTCTTGAGCAGCTAATCAAGAGCAAGGAGGAGGCTGAAATCTTCAACAATCTGCCTCTGTTCGATGCAGCAATCATCCACAACTTCATTGATGAGTGGTTTGATACACCCAACATCAGCTTCGATGATCTGCAGCTGCCCATTGGCCTCAGCGTAGCCTTCCAAGGAACTATTGCTTCAGAACTCGCAATTGCCCAGCGCATCGTGGAACTGAAGCAGAAGATAGATTTTGAAAAGGCTCAGTTCAAGCAGAACATGGCCACGCTCAGCGTCCAAGAAGTCAAAGACTTCAAAGTCATGCTGCACGAGTTGAAGGAAAACTTTATGCAGAAACGTGCAGAGGCTCAGGGCTCGCGTGAGCGCATGAAGAATTTGGCTGATCTCTGTGTGCAGGCCTACAATGAGGCCGAGAAGCGAAAGGCACTTGGGCGTCCCGGCATCGACCCCAGGATGGCCGCGAAGAAAAAGAAGAAGCCCGCTGTGGCTGAACAAGAGGCCCCAAGGCAAGAAACTGTTCCGATTGTCTTCCCCACTGCCAAGACTGGCTCGAAGCCAAAGCACCGCTCCACCGCTTCAGAGCTTAAGAAGACAAGGACAGCCGAAGCTGAAGCAAGGAAGAGGAAACACCCTGAAGCCTCTCCTTCAGACCCCACCATCAAGAAGCGCAAGACCAAGAAGTCTCGGGCTGCTCCCACAGAGCCCTTGATAGTCGAACCCCTCTCCGTTCGCTTTCCTCACGAAGATCGTCAGCTGACCGTGAATGAGCCTGCTTTCACAGAGGCTCCGCACGTGGAAGACATTCCAGAAGCCGACCCCAACGTTGCTGAAGACATTGGTCTCCAAGACAATGTGCGAGGTGATGCAGTCCTTCCTCCGCTCGAAATGAGCGAAATGATCAGCATTGGTCGTCCCTTGACGCCAATCACCCAAGATGCATCGTGGGCAGATCGCCCGCAGGAGGAAGAGGATGAGCCCCAGCCCACTGCAAATCCACCGGTGTCGCCTGCATTCCGTAGGCTTCGCAAAGGGCCAAGGGCTCAGACTGCTGACGACATTCCGGCTGCATCAGCCGAAGACCATGAAGAAGAGCATGAAGAACCTCAAGCTCCATCTCCCCCGCACCAACAAGAAGAAGTTCTCAAGGAGAACGTACCTGAATCCATCCCTCTCACTACACATGATGAGGCTGACACCATTGCGGCTGCCACACCCAATAATGAAGCATTTGTGGAGCCCGACCAACCAACAGCTTCAAGAGATATTGAAGCTACTGCCTCTGAACCGTCTATGCCTGAGTCCGCTGCCGGCCCATAGTTCAACTATCATATTGCGCACCGGCCCCAGGTCCAGAAGCCAATCCCACGACTGCCAAGGTTCCCAGGTCCTACAACAGCTCCTGGCACCTTTAATGTCAATAGCTTCAAGGCAGACAACACTTTCTTCAAACGCTCCAAGAACCCTTATTCAAGGGAACGGATTGTATCAGATAGGTTCTGGAGCTACCCACAGCACAGCTACTACTCCTGCATCCTCTACAACCAAGGCCGTATCTTTCCACACCACCACCTTGAGGTTGAAGCTATTGCTAGTCTGCCTGGTCTGGAAGAAGCACTGGACTGCTTCAAGCAAGTTGGCCTGCTGCCGTTTGTCACAGATGAAGAGCACTGGAATGGAGAGCTTCTGCTCCAGTTCTATGCCACACTGCACATCAAAGGCTACAACAGAGATCCGAAGACTTGGGTCCTGGAGTGGATGACCGGCAATGTCCATCATGAAGCCAATGCATTCGATATCATTGAGCTCACCGGCCTACCCACTCCTGGCGAACTCTTCGAAGAAGGCTGCCAACTCCATGCTGAAGCAGTTGGGAGCATATTTCAGCGACCTGAGCCAAATATGAGTCAGATGCTCTCAATGATGAAGCCATTGCTTCCTGACGCACCTTACCCAACCGAGTTCTTCGTTGAAGACTTAGAGTACCTTCCCAGAACTATCTATCACATCGTCAGGCGGACTCTATGGCCCATTAAGGGGCACTCTTGATATGCCAAGGTTGAAGGTGCCATGAAGACTCTCATCTTCTGCATCCTGCATGGCAAATGCTTCAATGCCCAGGATCTCTTTATACGCCAACTTGCAGCGTCTGGCTCAGATCTCTTTGGTCTGAAGATTTATGCTCCATGGGTTATGAGGCTCATCAAGCTCCACTCTGCTATATCCTATCAACCCTCTGCCCACAACCACAGAATCTTCTTACCTGATGTGGACACCTCTGCTGAAGCGATTTATCCTGAGCCTGCCAAGCAGCCATTAAGTCTTCAGAATGCAGAACACCAGAGCTTCACCCAGCATGATGAAGGTGTTGAAGCCATTTCCAGAGTCTATCCAATGGCTGGCACCACACGTGCCCCTGCCTCAACTGAAGCCACTGACACCACAGCTGCACAGAGACCCAAGAAACGCGCTCGTACACTCACTGACCGTGAACTTCTTGTGGCTCTGCACCAAAAGCAAGATAGGCATCACGACTGGCTCAAAAGGCAGATGCACAGTATCATGCAAGACGTCAATCGCATCAGGAATCTGGCCACCAAGAATGCCTTTGTCGCACATGAAACCTGTCGCCGCACTTGGAAAGGCCTCAACATGATGTGCACTGAAGCTGAACTGCAAAAGGATGGCTTCAAAGAAAGATTCAAGTTTGACTCCACACCCCCAGAAGAGCTGTGCTGCGCGGAACTCTGTCGCTTGAAGAATCAGAGTTCTCTTCCTCTGCTGCCACAGTGACGGGCAAAATCATTGAGGAAGATGACGACGCTACATCACCACCAATGTCTTCAGCACGCGTCGTCACTGCACCAAGCTCGCCAGCACCACCAAACGCCTCCACCGACCCTACTACGCCTGGGAACGCGTAGAAAACTCTATGTCTTCAAACCTTTTTGGTCATCACTGACAAAAGGGGGAGAAACATATGATGTTTATAGTCTTCAAGCGGGTCAATAATATGGGCGGGTGCTTTGTATTTTGCATTTTGCTTCGTGCTTACAACTCCCGTTTTGCTACATTTGGTTCTTTGAGTTGTAACACTTAAACTTGATGGTCATCTGCTACTATGTTTGCCACTGTGTTTTTGCGAAGATAAATTCCGCATGTACGACGATAATTTCTGCACTTATATCATTTCGCAGACGTCCATTTTTCATTATGCATGTCATTATCTTCATATAACTTTACATGCATGATGGATTGTCATCATAAGTTGAAGTGGATTCCCACAAATACAACCTACTGTGTGCATTTGCGTTCCAGAAGCAAATCACTTATATGCACATCTTCAGGGGGAGCCCTTGCAGCTTATGAAGACAATTCCTTTACAATTTCACAAATTATATTCCCCGTTGAAAACTTCAACTAGTTTGTCATCAATCACCAAAAAGGGGGAGATTGTAAGTGCATCTAGTGCCACCCCTAGTTGGTTTTGGAGTATTAACAACAAACCTAGCTGAGGGACTAATGTGTTTGTGAGAATTGCAGGATAACACAGGTAGAAGTCCCTCATTGATTCGGTTTAGCTACCAGAGATGACCCCCAAAAATGTACGAAGACATTGAAGACAATGGTGGTTCATGAAGACATTCATGTCGAAGACAATGACATATGAAGACTCCCCATGAAGCCTATGGAACTCGAAGACTTAGATCCTTCATAGTTTTACTTCATTCATGTTGTGTCATCGGAACCACCGTACTGTTAAGTGGGGTCCAAGAGAACCAGTCTGGATGACTGAAGTGATGCCTAATTCAAATCCTATGTCTTCGAGTGAAGACAATGAGAGAAACTCTTGTCCAGAGTCAGACAAGTCAGCTTTACTTGTAGCCCAAGTAAAGTTGCCGTGTGAGTTCGAAATCCGACCGTTAGTACACGTGTCAGTTCCTTAGTGACCCAGGGTCATTTCGGACAAATCAGGTCGGGTTGCCAAGTGGCTATAAATAGTCCACCCCTACAACCATAAACGGTTGGCTGCTCAGATTTCAGTGCACGGCTTTTGTCGTTTGAGAGCAACCCACCTCGAAGCCTTTGAGAGAAAATCCCTAGCGAGGAGAAAAGCCCTAACCACCTAGAGCAAGAGTAATTGGGCATCACTTAAGTCTTCTTGTCTGAGTGATCTGAAGACTTATTACACTTGAGGACTGTGCATCCTCCAGACGGTTAGGCGTCGCGTTCTGTGCATCCAAGAGAAATTGTGGATTGCTGGTGAACGAAGTCTGTGAAGGTTAGGGAGTCTACCTTGAAGACTTACCAGAGTGATTGGGCGAGGTCTGTGTGACCTTAGCTCAAGGAGAAAACGGTGAGGACTGGGTGTCCTGAGCTGCGTGTTTAGGACTGGGTGTCCGGGACTGTGTGTCCTTTGGTTTAAATACCTAGCCGCTCCAACCAGACATACAGTTGTCACAGCAACTCGAACTGGTCCAACATATCATTGTCTTCAACGTGACACTGGTTTCATCTTCACCTCCCTTTACTTACCAGTACACATTGTGAAGCTATTGCATGCTTGCTTTATCTTCTGTCTTCACAACTTGACTGTATGATCTGTTTGGCTCCATAACTTCTTCCAACCTGATCCTTATTACACTGAAGCTGTTTGTCACTGTGCTTTCACTATATTGTATACTTGACTATGGCTTGCGTTGTGTAATCTAACTTCCGCTGCATAGTGATAGGCTTGTCCACTCTGTTTGTCTTCATAACTTCCACGTTTTGAAGACTTTCATAAAAATCCCCTATTCACCCCCCCCTCTAGTCGATATAATGCACTTTCAACATCCAAGCTGGTCTGGGACTAGCTCTCCAAGGTCAATGAAGGCATCTCAACCCAGAGAGATCAGAGAATCAGTGTCCTTCGCAACCTCTTCAACCGCTTCAAGCGAAACGACAATGAGAATGTCCAGCACACATTTGACCGACTCACTGACATCACTAATGAGCTTCAAGCCCTCGGCGCTACTGAGATCACCAAACATGAAGTCGTCAAGACGCTGCTGAGATCACTTGATAGTTCGTTTGACATCCTAGCCCTGATGATTCAAGAACGTCCTGATTTCAAGACACTCAATTCGTCTGACATACTCGACAGGCTCAACACATATGAGTTTCAGCTTTCTGAGAAAAGAGATATCTACGGTCCAAACTATGCGCGAACTCGTGCATTGAAGGCAAAAGTTGTTTCCTCATCTGAAGAAGAATCTGACAGCAGTTCTGATGATCCTGAAGACATTGGAAGGGAACTTGCAATGCTTGTGAAGAAGTTCCAAAAATTCACCAAGAAGAAAGGCTTCAGAAAGTCTTCACGATCAAGCTCAAGGAATGATGAAGCTTCTATTCATGACTACAAGAAGAAAACATGCCACAAGTGCAAGAAAACTGGACACTTCATCTCTGAGTCTCCGCAGTGGGACAATGAGAACAGAAAGAAGAAGAAGAAGAGCAAGGAATATGACTCTGACGACAAGAAGAAGAAGAAATACTCAAAGTCTTCTTCCAAGTCTTCCTCAAAGTCTTCATCACACAAGAAGAGCTCATCTGACAAGGACTACTCCGCTCCTACCTACTGCTTCATGGCACGCGGTGCCAAGGTAAACACACGCACTACTCACTATCAAACATCTAGTGATGATGACTCTGATTGTGGTTCGAAACCCAGCTACAAAACACTTGCTAAAATTGCAACTGAACAACAGAAAGCTGTGGAACATATTCAAAAACTGTTAGACAGAAGCGATGATCTGTTGGGTTCTGAAATGACTCGATCTGAATCCTTAATTGAACACATAAAAAATCTTCACGTTAAGTATCAGGAACTTGAAAGTCGTCATGATACTCTCTCAACAACTCATGAAAATCTTTCCTATGATTATCTTCAAAGGAAGCAAGATCTTGAGAAATTGAGAGCGGCTCATGAAGATCTTCAAAAGGAAAACAAGTCACTTCGCGCCAAACAGATCAGTTCCGCTCAGGAAGGATTTGAACCACCATGTCTTAAATGCATTGAGCGTGATAATGTTACTTCTGTTGCTGAATGTTCCACTGCTACTGCTGTTGCAATATCTTCAACTGTTGATGTGGTAACTAACCCCTCTGCTGAGGATACCACCGCTATTGCTGCTGAGAATGCTAGGTTGAAGACATTGCTTGAAACAGGGATGTACAAAAGTCTCAAAGGGCATCAGACATTATGTGATGTCCTCAAGAAGCAGAGTCTGAACCGAAACCCTAGGAAAGAGGGTGTTGGGTTCGTAAGGAAAATGAATGCAGATGGCTCTTACTGGAAACCTGAGTAGTACCCCAAAACCATGTGGGTTGCTGCAAAGGAACCTTCAACAGATCCATCCAATCTATCTGGCTTCACTTGTGCTAACCCCATTATCATTGATGAATCCTTTGATGCAAACTATGTACTGTTTAAGAATCAGAATGGTGAGGTGTTTGCCAGGTACATTGGTACTAACTGCAGGAATGGACCACCCATTAAGAAGATCTGGGTTCCGAAAAGGTGTCTGGAGAATCTTCCTGTGAATGTCTTCATCGCACCTCACATGAAGAAGACAAACCTCAGACCAAAGGCTTCATACGGTCCAAAGGCTTCATACAGACAGAGGACTCACCTGAGTCGCACTAACGCAAATGTTTTGCAGGGAAACCATACTCAGGCATATGAATATGAGAGCGGTTCATCAAACCGCCATGTTCATATGACCAAGAACTATTCTGCCTATTCTTATGAGTACTATTGTCTGCCTACTAGACTGTTTGCTAGGGCTCCAAAGCCAAAATTCTTAGATGCTGCACTTAGACTTATTGCTTCTAAGCCACCCTTGAAGATGTGGGTGGCTAAGGAAGCTTAACTCTCTTTTGCAGGGAAAGGTCTCCAGCAGAAAACCAAAATCTTCTGACGCTATTGCTAGGGACCTTAAACATCTTGTAGGGCGCAAGATCAAATGCCCGAATGGCATTACTATGTACTTCGTTCCTCAGTCGCATGCTACTCTCTCTATTAGTCCTAATCTGGATCTAAGTTTTCATAACCCACTGGTTCGTCAAATGTTTTTGCTTCACAATTCTCTTCGTGAAGCCTATCCCCCTAACTCCACTTTAGGGTACGACACCAGCGTCTTCAGAATGGATTATTGACAGTGGGTGTACAAATCACATGACCGGCAAAAGAAGCCTTCTTATGGACTCAACCTTACGTCTATCCGACAAGAGCCACATCACATTCGCTGACACTGGTAAAAGTAAGGTATTGGGTCTAGGTAGAGTTGCAATCTCAAGGGATCAACACATGGATAAAGTCATGCTTGTTGAATCCCTTGGCTTCAACTTAATGTCTGTCTCAATGCTTTGCGATTTGAACATGATCGTAATATTTGGAAAATATCATTGTCTGGTACTAATGGAATCTGACAAGTCTCTAATGTTTGAAGGGTATCGGAAAGATGATTTGTACATAGTAGATTTCTCAGCAGGGCCACAGCTTGCAGTATGTCTTCTAGCAAAAGCTTCAGAATGCTGGCTTTGGCATCAGAGGCTTGGGCATGCTGGCATGAGGAACCTCCATACCCTTGCAAAGAAGAAGCATGTCATAGGCATCGAGGGCGTGAAGTTCAAGAAAGATCACTTATGCAGTGCCTGTGAAGCAGGGAAGATGGCGAGGGCCAAACATCCCCCGAAGACAATCATGACCACTACTCGACCCTTTGAACTGCTTCACATGGATCTTTTTGGTCCCACTCACTACTCAACTTTTACCACTACTGCTTGCCTATATGGCTTTGTCATTGTTGATGATTACTCTAGATATACTTGGGTGTACATAATCCTTTACAAGACTGAAGTGCAGGATGTCTTTAGACGCTTCGCCAATCGAGCAATGGACAACTATGGCGCCAAGATAAAGCACATCAGAAGTGACAATGGCACTGAATCCAAGAACACTGCCCTTGATACATATCTTGATACCTTGGGCATCACACATGAATTCTCAGCCCCGTACACGCCACAGCAGAATGGCGTCGTCGAACGCAAGAACAGAACACTCATTGAGATGGCCAGAACGATCCTAGATGAATATAAGACTCTAAGAAAATTCTGGCCTGAAGCCATTGACACTGCATGCCATACAATCAACCGTGTTTATCTTCACAAGCTTCTTAACAAGACATCTTATGAACTCCTAACTGGCAAGAAGCCAAATGTCAGTTACTTCAGAGTATTTGGCGCAAGGTGCTGGATTAAGGACCCACATCACACCTCAAAGTTTGCACCAAAAGCACATGAGGGTTTTATGCTTGGATATGGAAAGGATTCGCACTCCTACAGAGTCTTCAATCTCTTTCATTACAAAGTGGTTGAAACAGTGGATGTGCGGTTCGATGAGACCAATGGTTCACAAAGAGAGCACCTGCCAAATGTGCTAGATGAAGTTCCATCCAGTGAATCAATCAAGCTAATGGGAACTGGAGAAATCATACCTTCTGAAGCTCATCCTGAAGAGGAACTCATCATCTCCGCACCAGATCAACCTGAAGACAATGCTCAACCTGAAGACAATCCCTCCAACAACGACAATGATCAGCAAGAGCAAAGTCTTCGCCCTATACATCCACGCGTTGCCAATGGTGCAGATTGAAAGAATAATTGACAGCATCAATGCACCCGGTCCACTCATTCGTTCAAGGGCAACTCAGCTGGCAAATATCTGTGGGCACTTCGCATTCGTCTCAATTACATAAACCAAGAAAGTTGAAGAAGCCTTCATGGAACCTGAATGGATTCAAGCTATGCAAGAAGAGCTTCAACAGTTTGAGCTGAACAATGTATGGGAACTGGTTAAGCGTCCTGATCCACGGAAGCACAATATAATAGGCACCAAATGGATATACCGTAGCAAGCAAGATGAGCATGGTCAAGTTGTCAGAAACAAAGCTCGTCTCGTTGCTCAATGATATACTCAAGTGGAAGGCATTGATTTCGATGAAACATTTGCTCCTGTGGCTAGACTTGAAGCCATACGTATACTGCTGGCCTATGCAAATCATCATAACATACTTCTATATCAAATGGATGTGAAGAGTGCCTTTCTCAATGGCAAGATTGAAGAAGTGTATGTCGCACAACCGCCTGGGTTTGAAGATCCAAAACATCCTAACATGGTATACAAGCTCAACAAGGCACTATATGGCCTCAAACAAGCCCCTAGGGCCTGGTATGACACACTCAAATATTTCCTGAAGAGCAAAGGCTTCATACCTGGTTCCCTAGACCCCACTCTCTTCACGAAGACATATGATGGTGAACTGTTTGTGTGCCAAATATATGTGGATGACATTATCTTCGGCTGCACCAATCAGAAGTACAGTGAAGAGTTTGGCTATATGATGCAAGAGCAATATCAGATGTCTATGATGGGGGAGCTGAAGTTCTTCCTCGGTCTTCAAATACGACAACAACACAATGGAATCTTCATATCTCAAGAGAAGTATCTCAAAGAGTATCTGAAGAAGTTTGGTATGAAAGACTGCAAAGGCTTCACAACACCAATGCCAGCCAAACATCATCTGGGTCCCGACGACAATGGTAAAGAGTTCGATCAAAAGGTATACTGCTCCATAATTGGTTCTTTGCTTTATTTATGTGCATCTAGGCTAGATATTATGCTTAGTGTTTGCATGTGTGCTCGATTTCAAGCGGCACCAAAGGAGTCGCATCACTTAGCGGTGAAGCGAATTCTTCGATATTTGGCTCACACCCCAACTCTAGGATTATGGTATCCAAAGGGCTCAGAGTTTGATCTGGTTGGATTCTCGGATGCTGATTATGCTGGTGACAAGGTTGATCAGAAGTCTACATCAGGCACATGTCACTTTTTAGGACGATCACTTGTATGTTGGTCTTCAAAGAAGCAGAACTGTGTATCCCTCTCCACTGCTGAATCTGAATACATTGCTGCTGGATCTTTCTGCGCTCAGCTTCTGTGGATGAAGCAAAATCTCAAGGACTATGGCATTCATCTGAAGCAAGTGCCACTTTACTGCGACAACGAAAGCACCATCAAGATTGCCAACAACCCAGTTCAGCACTCGAAGACAAAGCACATAGAAATTCGTCATCACTTTCTCAGAGATCATGTTGTGAAGGAAGATATTGTATCATACACGTCAACACTGAAGAGCAATTGGCAGATATCTTCACCAAGCCCTTGGATGAGAAGAGATTTTGCAAGTTACGGTGTGAGCTAAATATCCTGGAATCCTCAAATGTCCTGTGATCAGGCACACATCCTAACACTTATGCATATTGATGACTTAGATGTGCAACACACGAAGTAACGTATATCTTCAATCAATGAAGACATACATCCTAAGTGTGAATACATTAATGTGGAATTTGACTTCAGAGCGCCATGATAATTGTGCGCCGTGTCTGGGTCTAATACTTCCTGTACGGTGGGTAACGCCACCACCAAACATTCTATTTTGAAGTGTCACTCATGGTGTTACCTTGCAATGTCTTCACATTTGGTTTGGCTTCAATCTCAACATGTCTTCATGATTATCTTCACTATGTTAATTATATAGATATATATATTAGTGTTCTGTCCTCTACAGCATTCACTTATAGCTATGTCTTCTTGTTTGAATCTTTTGAACTAAGTGAATGTGATCGGACCCTAACCTCTCTATGCTTTCTATCTCAAATTCTATCTCTCCAAGTCATATGCATTCTATTGAAACTGTCGAATGTCTTCTCTGCGCCCTTGTCTGCAGAAGACACAGAGACAACCATTAAGTCCGTTTTAAATGCTCATTCATCCACATGAAATCCGGAGAAGTAGGAACAACCACCCGACAATCCAGGCGTGCGTGGGACGTGGAACAAACCCCAAATTTCCGCATGATGGCCACGTGTTACTCAGATGCGAATCGCCAGGGGCACCTGTGTAATAGCGCAGTGCCACCCCTGTACCTATAAATACACACTCACAGCAGTCATTATCTCTTCTTCCACCCTCGCACGAACCCTAGCGCCACCGCTAGCCCTCGACGACGCCGGCGACAAAGTGCTGCGCTGCCGCAACCTCTCCGACACCGTCTTCACGCCGATCGCGGACATTGTCCTCTCCACCGTCGCCGTAGGTGTCCTCCGTCGCCAAGTTAGGGCATGGAAGATTGAACTGCTCGGCCTCATCTCCCACTCCGTCTAGGAGTTCCCAGTGTGGTAAATAAAACTTCTTTTTACGGCCCCTTTTGATCCTATGGCTTTGTCACTTTCTACCATAAGAAGTTTCTATTCACACAAGTTAGATCTCTCTCTTACTGCATCTCATAACATGCCTAGTATATTCACTTGTGCTTCACAAAGTAGTTAGATTCCTCACTTGTACTGATCTGTGGGTTCGTACAAATCTGGAACCAACTTCTTATCTATGAGTGAATGTCTTCGCACGATGAGGTCAATGTCTTCTAAACTGATTTATCTTCAAAATCTTCTGAGAATGCATATGACCTCTTCCCCTTCCCTCGCACCTTAATGCTGTCACAGGTACATGTCCGTGGGAGAATCATTTGGTTCTCATAGTTTGCATTCATTTGCAGAATTCTTACAGCATCAGATAAATTCTCCTGAAGCCAGTTCCTGTTGGTCTAGCAAGAGAAAGCCTTTGAAGCCTTTGAACGTCTTGAAGCCTTTCAAGTTAAAGTTTATGGCTTCAGAGAAAGCAGCAAGGAAGGGGGGCAGACAACGTCGTGGCGGAATATCCAGAGATCTGCCAGATGAACTCGCAGAAATGTACAAGACAGATCCTGAAGAGGATTACAGTCAGCGCAAGACCCAAATCCAATGTATTCGACGATATTGGGTAGAACAATGGTTCAAATACTGCTTCACAACCCAAGAGTATGCTGAGAAAAGTGCCATCAAAAGACCGTGGGGAGACATCCTATACAAGAATATTCTACCCAGGTCCAGAGATGAAGCCATTGCCCAAGGCTTCTATCCATGCATGGTCCGTGGGCCACAGCTTGATGATGCACATCCGTCGTCACTACTCTGGTGTCGTGACGACCATCTATTCAAGTGCAACTTCCAGTTTGCCCAAAACTCAGTGAAGCAGAACAAGAAGAAATTTGGGTTAGACTTCAACCCTGGTCCCTCAGCACCAAGGGCAGATGGCACACGAGAAGCAGAACCCAATGTCACCGGTCCTTATGCCAACCATGAAGGCCTCATCACCCGCATCTTAGTTCAAGGGACTGAAGTGAATGAGCCTCCAGCTGACTCTGAATCAGAAGAAGCTCCTGCAGTGCTGAAGCCAAAGAAGATGAATAAGCCTAAAACTTCAAAGCCTGCCCCTTCACCCAAAATTTCAAGGGCGAAGCCACTGGCAACTGCACCTCCTGAAGACAGTGTGCCGTCTGAAGACTTATCACGCATCTCAAAGGCCCAGAAGGCCAAGGTGCCTCTGCCACACATCGGCCAAGAGCTCACAGCTGCTGCCATTCTGCGCAATGATGACATTGACCTGTCAAGTGATGAAGACCTAGCAGATGACGCTCTTGAGCAACTCATCAAGAGCAAAGAAGAAGAAGAAATCTTCAATGATCTGCCACTCTTTGATGTAACCATCATCCATAACTTCATTGACGCGTGGTTTGACACGCCCAACATCAGCTTTGATGATCTGCGGCTACCCATTGGCCTCAGTGTCGCCTTCCATGGCGCCATTGCTTCAGAACTAGCCATCGCCCAGCGCGTTGTTGAGCTGAAGCAGAAGATTGACTATGAAAAGGCTCAGTTCAAGAAGCATATGGCCAAGCTCAGCATGCAAGATGTGAAAAACTTCAAGATCATGTTGCACGAGCTCAAGGAAGCCTTTCTGACGAAACATGCAGAAGCTCAGGGTTCGCGTGAGCGCATGAAGACTCTGGCTGACAGATGTGTGCAAGCCTACAATGAGGCCGAGAAGCGCAAGGCACTTGGGCGTCCTGGCATCGATCCCAGGATGGCCGCAAAGAAGAACAAGAAGCCTGTTACAGCTGAACCCGATGCACCAAGGCAGGAAGCAGTTCCCATTGTCTTCCCCACAAGAATGACTGGCTTGAAGCCAAAAAGCCGGTCAACAGCTTCAGAGCTCAAGAAGACGAGGACTGTTGAGGCTGAAGCGAGGAAAAGGAAATATCCTGAAGCCTCTCCTACTGCCCCCTCCAAGAAAAAGAGAAAGACCAAGAAAGATAGGGCTGCTCCCACAGAGCCCTTGGTTGTTGAACCCATTTCCTTGGTTCACCCCGACGCCAATCCAGAAGAACGCCAACTGACCATCCATGTGCCTGCTTTCACAGAGGCTCGTGGAGCTGAAGACATTCCAGCAGCTGATCCCATCGCTGCTGAAGACATTGGTTAACATCACAATGTAGAAGATGATGCAGTCCTTCCTCAGCAAGACAACAGCGAACTCATTAGCATTGGTCGTCCATTGACGCCAATTGCCCAGGATGCCTCATGGGCGGATCGCCCACAAGAGGAAGAAGACAATGAGGCCCAGCCCACTCAAACTCCACAGGCGTCGCCCGCGTTGCGCAGGCTTCGCAAAGGTCCAAGGCCTCACGTCTCTGCTGAAGACATTCCGGCTGCATCAGCCGAAGAAGAAGAAGAAGTACCACAAGTCCCCTCGTCTCACCAAGAAGCAGTTCTTACAGAGAACGTGCTTGTCTGACCCTCCAGGTCGTCAGGTGGAGGATGAAAATCATGAGGCTGCCACAACTAACAATGAAGCTAATGTGGAGCCCTCCCCACCAAAAGCATCAGAAGACAGCGAAGCCACTGATCCTGACACTTCTGTTCCTGAGTCTGCTGCCGGTCCCTAGTTCGACTATCATGTTGAGCACAGGCCTCAGGTACAGAAGCCAATCCCAAGACTGCCAAGGTTCCCGGGTCCTGGATCAGCACCTGGCTCCTTCAACATTAATGGCTTCAGGGTAGTCAATACATTCTTCAATAGCTCCAAGAACCCCTACTCAAGGGAAAGGATTTCATCAGATCGGTTCTGGAGCTATCCTCGGCGAAGTTATTACTCATGCATACTGTACATCCAAGGTCGCATCTTCCCACACAAGCGCCTTGACGTTGAAGCTATAGCTGGTCTTCCCTGCCTAGAAGAAGCTTTGGATTGCTTCAAGCAAGTTGGACTGCTGCCATTCATAACTGACCAAGAGCATTGGAATGAAGATCTGCTGCTCCAATTCTATGCCACACTCCACATCGGTGGGTACAACAGAGATCCGAAGACTTGGGTCCTGGAGTGGATGACCGGCAATGTTCATCACGAAGCCAATGCATTTGACATCATTGAGCTCACTGGCTTGCCCACTCCTGGCGATCTCTTCGAGCAAGACTGTCAGCTGCATACTAAAG
This sequence comes from Triticum monococcum, assembly GCA_034509565.1. NCBI lineage: Eukaryota > Viridiplantae > Streptophyta > Magnoliopsida > Poales > Poaceae > Triticum > Triticum monococcum. Next base: position 604,632,524 of record CM067845.1, read on the forward strand.
CTATTGAGAGCATCTTTCAGAGGCCTGAACCTGATATGAGTCAGATGCTCGGCATGATGAAGCCATTGCCCCAAGATGCTGCTTATCCCACAGAGTTCTTTGTTGAAGACCTTGAGTATCTGCCAAGAACCATCTATCACATCATCAGGCGGACTCTCTAGCCCATTAAAGGACACTCTCCAAATGCCAAGATCGAGGGTGCAATGAAGACTTTGATATTCTATATCCTTCATGGCAAATGCTTCAATGCACAGGACTTCTTCATACGCCAATTAGCTGCATCAGGCATTGATCTATTTGGTTTGAAGTTCTACGCCCCTTGGGTCATGCGCCTGATCAAGCTTCACTCTGCTATCTCGTATCAGCCCTCAGCCCGCAACCATCGTATCTTCTTGCCATATGTGGATACCTCTGCTGAAGCCATCTATCCTGAGCCTACCAAGCAACCTCTAAGCCTTCAGAATGCAGAACACCAGATCTTCACTCAAAACATTAAAGGAGTTGAAGCAGTCTCTCGGGTGTATCCGTTGGCTGGCACTACACGTGCACCACGCCCTGCTTCCACTGAAGCCACTGACAGCACAACTGCTCCAAGACCCAAGAAGCGCACTCGTGTTCTCATTGACCGAGAGCTTCTTGTGGCCCTTCATCAAAAACAGGATAGGCATCATGACTGGCTGAAGCGTAAGATGAAAAGCCTCTTGGTGGATGTTAATCGCATTTGAAATCTTGCCACCAAGAATGCTTTCGTTACCCATGAAACCTGTCGCCGCACATGGAAAGGGCTAACGATGATGTGTTCTAAAGCTGATCTTCAAGAGGATGGCTTCACTGAGCGATTCAAGTTTGACTCCACACCTCCTAGAAGGGCTGTGCTGCGAGGAACACCATCCCTTGAAGACTCTGAGTTTTCTTCCTCTGCTGCCATAGTGACTGCCAGAGTTATCGAGGATGAAGATGATGCTACTTCACCGCCACCTCCTTCAACACACATCGATACTGCTCCAAGTTCGTCTGCACCGCCAAACACCACCGAAGACCCTGCTACTTCACCTACTCCTCATGGGAACGAGTAGATGCTCTATGTCTTCAAACCTTTTTGGTCCTCACTAACAAAAGGGGGAGAAGCATATGAGGTTGATAGTCTTCAAGCGGGTCCATATGGGCAGGTACTTTATATTTTGCTTCATGCTTCCAACTCTCATTCTGCTACATTTGGTTCTTTGAGTTGTAACACTTAAACTCGATGGTCGTCTGCTACTTATTTGCCAACTTGTTTTGCGATGATAAATTCCCCATGTGCGACGATAAATTCTGCACTTAGATCATTCTGCAGACGTCCATTTTTCATTATGCATGTCATTATCTTCATATACTTTCACATGCGTAGTGGAATGTCATCATAAGGTGAAGTGGATCTCCACAAGTACAACCTGCCATGTGCATTTGCATTCCAAAAGCAAATTACTTATATGCACATCTTCAGGGGGAGCCCTTGCAACTTATGAAGACAATTCCTTATCCTTTAAAATTTCACAGATTATATTCCTCGTTGAAAACTTCAACTAGTTTGTCATCAATCACCAAAAAGGGGGAGATTGTAAGTGCATCTAGTGCCACCCCTAGTTGGTTTTGGAGTATTGACGACAAACCTAGTTGAGGGACTAATGTGTTTGTGAGAATTGCAGGATAACACAGGTAGAAGTCCCTCATTGATTCGGTTTTCCTACCAGAGATGACCCCTAAAAATGTACGAAGACATTGAAGTCAATGGTGGTATATGAAGATATTCACATTGAAGACTATGACAAGAGAAGACACCACGTGAAGCCTATGGAGCTCGAAGACTTAGATCTTTCGTAGTTCTCTTTCATTTGTGTTAAGTCATAGGAAACACCGTACTGTTAAGTGGGGTCCAAGAGAACCAGTCAGAACGACTGAAGTGATGCCTAAGCAAAAAACCTATGTCTTCAAGTGAAGACTATGAGAGAAAATCTTGTCTAGAGTCGGACAAGTCAGCTTTGCTTGTAGCCCAAGTAAAGTTGCCGTGTGGGTTTGAAATCTGACCGTTGGAACATGTGTCAGTTCCTTAGTGACCCAGGGTTATTTCGGACAAATCAGGTCGGGTTGCCAAGTGGCTATAAATAGCCCACCCCCTACAACCATAAATGGTTGGCTGCTCAGATTCAGAGCACGGCTTTTGTCGTTTGAGAGCAACCCACCTCGAAGCCTTTGAGAGAGAGAATACCTAGCGAGGATAAAGCCCTAACCAGCCAGAGCTAGAGAGAATTGGGCATCACTTAAGTCTTCTTGTCTGAGTGATCTGAAGACTTATTACACTTGAGGACTGTGCATCCTCCAACCGGTTAGGCGTCGCATTCTGAGCATACAAGAGACATTGTGGATTGCCGGTGAATGAAGTCTGTGAAGGTTTGGGAGTCTACCTTGAAGACTTACCAGAGTGATTGGGCGAGGTCTGTGTGACCCTAGCTCAAGGAGAATACGCTGAGGACTGGGTGTCCTGAGCTGCGTGTTCAGGATTGGGTGTCCGGGACTGTGTGTCCTAAGGTTTAAATACCTAGCCGCTCCAACCATATGTACAGTTGTCACAACAACTGGAACTGGTCCAACAAATCATTGTCTTCAACGAGTCACTGGTTTCATCTTCACTTCCTTTTACTTACTGTTACTCATTGTGAAGTCATTGCATGTTTGCTCTATCTTTTGTCTTCACAACGTGAATGTATGTTCTGTTTGGCTTCATAATATCTTCCTACCTGATCCTTATTACACTGCAGCTATTTGTCATTGTGCTTTCACTCTATTGAATACTTGACCATGGCTTGCCTAGTGTAGTCTACCTTCCACTGCATAGTAATAGGCATATCTCTACTGTTTGTCTTCATAACTTGCACGTTTTCAAGACTTTCATAAAAATCGCCTATTCACCCCCCCTCTAGTCGATATAACGCACTTTCAAGTAGGACTCCTCCGGCGCGCCTCTCCCCTTGGACGGCTGCACCCCCCCCCTTGCTCCTTTATATACAGGGGTAGGAGGCACCTCTAGACACACAAGTTGATCGTCTCTTAGCCGTGTGCGGTGCCCCCCTCCACCATAGTCCACCTCGATAATACTGTAGAAGTTCTTAGGCGAAGCCCTGCGTTGGTAGAACATCATCATCGTCACCACGCCGTCGTGCTGACAAAACTCTCCCTCAACACTTGGCTGGATCGGAGTTCCAGGGGCGTCATCGAGTTGAACGTGTGCAGAACTCAGAGGTGCCGTGCGTTAGGTACTTGATCGGTCAGATCATGAAGACGTACGACTACATCAATATGAGGGTACGTGGACAACACTCTCCCCTCTTGTTGCTATGCATCACCATGACCTTGCGTGTGCGTAGGAAAATTTTGAAATTACTACGTTCCCCAACAGTGGCATCCGAGCCTGGTTTTATGCGTTGATGTTATGTGCACAAGTAGAACACAAGTGAGTTGTGGGCGATATAAGTCATACTGCTTACCAGCATGTCATACTTTGGTTCGGCGGTATTGTTGGATGAAGCGGCCCGGGCCGACATTACGTGTATGCTTACGCGAGACTGGTTCTACCGACGTGCTTTGCACACAGGTGGCTGGCGGGTGTCAGTTTCTCCAACTTTATTTGAACCGAGTGTGGCTACGCCCGGTCCTTGCGAAGGTTAAAACAGCACCAACTTGACAAACTATCGTTGTGGTTTTGATGCATAGGTAAGACGGTTCTTGGTAAGCCCGTAGCAGCCACGTAAAACTTGCAACAACAAAGTAGAGGACGTCTAACTTGTTTTTGTAGGGCATGTTGTGATGTGATATGGTCAAGACGTGATGCTACATTGTATGAGATGTTCATGTTTTGTAACCAAGTTATCGGCACCTGGCAGGAGCCATATGGTTGTCGCTTTATTGTATGCAATACAATCGCCCTGTAAAGCTTTACTTCATCACTAAGCGGTAGCGACAGTCGTGCAAGCATAAGATTGGCGAGACGACAACGATGCTACGATGGAGATCAAGGTGTCGCGCCGGTGACGATGGTGATCATGACGGTGCTTTGGAGATGGAGATCACAAGCATAAGATGATGATGGCCATATCATATCACTTATATTGATTGCATGTGATGTTTATCTTTTATGCATCTTATCTTGCTTTGATTGACGGTAGCATTATAAGATGACCTCTCACTAAATTATCAAGGTACAAGTGTTCTCCCTGAGTATGCACCGTTGCGAAAGTTCTTCGTGTTGAGACACCACGTGATGATCGAGTTAGATAGGCTCTATGTTCAAATACAACGGGTGCAAAACAGTTGCACACGCGGAATACTTAGGTTAAACTTGACGAGCCTAGCATATAACAGATATGGCCTCGGAACACAAAGACTGAAAGGTCGAGCGTGAATCATATAGTAGATATGATCAACATAGTGATGTTCACCATTGAAACTACTCCATCTCACGTGATGATCGGACATGGTTTAGTTGATATGGATCACGTGATCACTTAGTAGATTAGAGGGATGTCTGTCTAAGTGGGAGTTCTTAAGTAATATGATTAATTGAACTTTAATTTATCATGAACTTAGTCCTGGTAGTATTAGCATATCTATGTTGTAGATCAATAGCTCGCGATGTTGCTCCCAGTTTATTGTGTTCCTAGAGAAAAATTATGTTGAAAAATGTTAGTAGCAATGATGCGGATTGGATCCGTGATCTGAGGATTATCCTCATTGCTGCACAGAAGAATTATGTCTTTGATGCACCGCTAGGTGACAGACCTATTGCAGGAGTAGATGCAGACGTTATGAACGTTTGGCTAGCTCAATATGATGACTACTTGATAGTTTAGTGCACCATGCTTAACGGCTTAGAATCGGGACTTCAAAGCCGTTTTGAATGTCATGGACCATATGAGATGTTCCAGGAGTTGAAGTTAATATTTCAAGCAAATACCCGAGTTGAGAGATATGAAGTCTCCAACAAGTTCTATAGCTAAAAAGATGGAGGAGAATAGCTCAAGCAGTGAGCATGTGCTTAGATTGTCTGGGTACTACAATCGCTTGAATCAAGTGGGAGTTAATCTTCCAGATAAGATAGTGATTGACAGAATTCTCTAGTCACCATCACCAAGTTAGTAGAACTTCGTGATGAACTATGATATGCAAGGGATAATAGAAACGATTCCCAAGCTCTTCGTAATGCTGAAATCGACGAAGGTAGAAATCAAGAAAAATATCAAGTGATGATGGTAGACAAGACCACTAGTTTCAAGAAAAGGGCAAAGGGAAGAAGGGGAACTTCAAGAAGAACGGCAAGAAAGTTGTTGCTCAAGTGAAGAAGCCCAAGTCTGGTCCTAAGCCTGAGACTTAGTGCTTCTACTGCAAAGGGACTGGTCACTGGAAGCGGAACTGCCCCAAGTATTTGCGGATAAGAAGGATGGCAAAGTGAACAAAGGTATATTTGATATATAGATTATTGATGTGTATTTTACTAGTGTTCGCAGCAACCCCTCGGTATTTGGTACTGGTTTAGTTGCTAAGAGTAGTAACTCGAAACGGGAGTTGCAGAATGAACATAGACTAGTTAAGGGTGAAGTAACGATGTGTGTTGGAAGTGGTTCCAAGATTGATATGATCATCATCACACACTCCCTATACTTTTGGGATTAGCATTGAACCTAAATAAGTGTTATTTGGTGTTTGTGTTGAGCATGAATATGATTTGATCATGTTTATTGCAATACGGTTATTCATTTAAGTAAGAGAATAAATTGTTGTTCTGTTTATATAAATAAAACCTTATATGGTTACACACCCAATGAAAATGGTTTGCTGGATCTCGATCGTAGTGATACACATATTCATAACATTGAAACCAAAAGATGCAAAGTTAATAATGATAGTGCAACTTATTTGTGGCACTGTCATTTAGGTCATAGTAGTGTAAAGCGCATGAAGAAACTCCATGCTGATGGACTTTTGGAATCACTTGATGCTTGCGAACCATGCCTCATGGGCAAGATGACTAAGAATCCGTTCTCCAGAACAATGGAGCGAGCAACTGACTTATTGGAAATAATATATACTGATGTATGCGGTCCGATGAGTGTTAAGGCTCATGGCAAGTATCATTATTTTCTGACCTTCACAGATGATTTGAGCAGATATGGGTATATCTACTTGATGAAACACAAGTCTGAAACATTTGAAAAGTTCAAAGAATTTCAGAGTGAAGTGGAGAATCATCGTAACAAGAAAATAAAAGTTTCTACGATATGATCGCATAGGTAAAATATTTGAGTTAAGAGTTTGGCCTTCAGTTAAACCAATGTGAAATAGTTTCACTACTCACGCCACCTGGAACACCATAGTGTAATGGTGTGTCCGAACATCATAACTGTACTTTATTAGATATGGTGCGATCTATGATGTCTCTTACCGATCTACCACTATCGTTTTGGGGTTATGCATTAGAGACAGCTGCATTCACGTTGAATAGGGCACCATCTAAATCCGTTGAGATGACTTCGTATGAACTATGGTTTGGCAAGAAACCTAAGTTGTCGTTTCTTAAAGTTTGAGGCTCTGATGCTTATGTGAAAAAGCTTCAACCTGATAAGCTCGAACCCAAATCGGAGAAATGTTTCTTCATAGGATACCCAAAGGAGACTGTTGGGTACACCTTCTATCACAGATCCGAAGGCAAGACTTTTGTTGCTAAATTCAGAGTTTTTCTAGAGAGGAGTTTCTCTCGAAAGAAGTGAGTGGGAGGAAAGAAGAACTTGATGAGGTAACTGTACCTCCTCCCTTATTGGAAAGTAGTTCATCACAGAAATCTGTTCCTATGACTACTACACCAATTAGTGAGGAAGCTAATGATGATGATCATGTAACTTCAGATCAAGTTACTAACGAACCTTGTAGGTAAACCAGAGTGAGATCCGCACCATAGTGGTACGGTAATCCTGTTCTGGAGGTCATGTTACTTGACCATGAGGAGCCTACGAACTATGAGGAAGCGATGATGAGCCCAGTTTCCGCGAAATGGCTTGAGGCCATGAAATCTGAGATGAGATCCATGTATGAGAACAAAGTATGGACTTCGATGGACTTTCCCAATAATCGGCGAGCCATTGAGATTAAATGGATCTTCAAGAGGAAGATGGACGCTAAAAGTAGTGTTACTATCTACAAAGCTAGAATTGTCGCAAAAAGGTTTTCGACAAGTTCAAGGTGTTGACTACAATGAGAGTTTTTCACTCGTATCTATGCTTAAGTCTGTCTGAGTCATGTTAGCAATTGCCGCATTTTATGAAATCTGGCAAATGGATAAACAAAACTGCATTCCTTAATGGATTTATTAAAGAAGAGTTATATATGATGCAACCAGAAAGGTTTTGTCAATCCTAAAGGTGCTAAGGAAATATGCAAGCTCCAGCGATCCATCTATGGACTGGTGCAAGCATCTCGGAGTTGGAATATATGCTTTGATAAGTTGATCAAAGCATATAGTTTTATACAGACTTGCAGTGAAGCCTGTATTTACAAGAAAGTGAGTGGGAGCACTACATCATTTCTGATAAGTATATGTGAATGACATATTGTTGATCGTAAATAATGTAGAATTATTCTGCAAAGCATAAAGGAGTGTTTGAAAGGAGTTTTTCAAAGAAAGACCTCAGTGAAGCTGCTTACATATTGAGCATCAAGATCTAGAGAGATAGATCAAGATGCTTAATAAGTTTTTTCAATGAGTACATACCTTGACAAGATTTTTAAGTAGTTCAAAATGGAAAGTCAAAGAAAGAGTTCTTACCTGTGTTACAAGGTGTGAAATTGAGTAAGACTCAAAGCCCGACCATGGCAGAAGATAGAAAGAGAATGAAAGTCATTTCCTATGCCTCAGCCATAGGTTCTATAAAGTACGCCATGCTGTGTACCAGATCTATTGTATACCCTACACTAATTTTGGCGTAGGAGTACAATAGTGATCTAGGAGTAGATCACTGGACAGCGGTCAAAATTATCCTTAGTGGAATAAGGATATGTTTCTTGATTATGGAGATGACAAAAAGGTTCGTCGTAAAGGGTTATGTTGATGCAAATTTTGACACTGATCCAGATGACTCTAAGTCTCAATCTGGATACATATTGAAAGTGGGAGCAATTAGCTAGAGTAGCTCCGTGCAGAGCATTGTTGACACAGAAATTTGCAAAATACTTACGGATGTGAATGTGGCAGACCCATTGACTAAACTTCTCTCACAAGCAGAACATGATGACACCTTAGTACTCTTTGGGTATTAATCACATAGCGATGTGAACTAGATTATTGACTCTAGTAAACCCTTTGGGTGTTGGTCACATGTCGGTGTTAACTATGGGTGTTAATCACATGGTGATGCGAACTATTGGTATTAAATCACATGGCGATGTGAACTAGATTATTGACTCTAGTGCAAGTGGGAGACTGAAGGAAATATGCCCTAGAGGCAATAATAAAGTTATTATTTATTTCCTTATATCATGATAAATGTTTATTATTCATGCTAGAATTGTATTAACCGGAAACATAATACATGTGTGAATACATAGACAAACAAAGTGTCACTAGTATGCCTCTACTTGACTAGCTCGTTGATCAAAGATAGTTATGTTTCCTAACCATAGACATGAGTTGTCATTTGATTAACGGGATCACATCATTAGGAGAATGATGTGATTGACTTGACCCATTACGTTAGCTTAGCACTTGATCGTTTAGTTTGTTGCTATTGCTTTCTTCATGACTTATACATGTTCCTATGACTATGAGATTATGCAACTCCCGTTTACCGGAGGAACACTTTGTGTGCTACCAAACATCACAACATAACTGGGTGATTATAAAGGTGCTCTACAGGTGTCTCTGAAGGTACTTGTTGGGTTGGCGTATTTCGAGATTAGGATTTGTCACTCCGATTGCCGAAGAGGTATCTCTGGGCCCTCTCGGTAATGCACATCACTTAAAGCCTTGCAAGCATTGCAATTAATGAGTTAGTTGCGGGATGATGTATTACGGAATGAGTAAAGAGACTTGCCGGTAAAGAGATTGAACTAGGTATTGAGATACCGACGATCGAATCTCGGGCAAGTAACACACCGATGATAAAGGGAACAATGTATGTTGTTATGCGGTCTGACCGATAAAGATCTTCGTAGAATTTGAGCATCCAGGTTCCGCTATTAGTTATTGACCGGAGACGTGTCTCGGTCATGTCTACATAGTTCTCGAACCCGTAGGGTCCGCACGCTTAACGCTACGATGATAGTTATATTATGAGTTTTATGTTTTGATGTACCGAAGGTTGCTCGGAGTCCCGGATGTGGTCACAGACATGAAGAGGAGTCTCGAAATGGTCGAGACATGAAGATTGATATATTGGAAGCCTATGTTTGGATATCGGAAAAGTTCCGGGTGAAATCGGGATTTTACCAGAGTGCCGGGGGGTTACGGAACCCCCCCCCCCCCCAGGGGGGCTTAATGGGCCTACAAGGGCCTTAGTAGAAAAGGAGGGAAGCAAGGGAAGTTTGGGGTGCGCCCCCAAGGCCCAAACCGAATTGGTTTAGGGCAAAGGGGGCCGGGCCCCCTCTTTCCTTCTTCCCCCCTCCCAAGTCCTAATCTAACTAGGAAAAGGGGGGAGTCCTACTCCCGGTGGGAGTTGGACTCCTCCGGCGCGCCTCTCCCCTTGGCCGGCCGCACCCCCTTGCTCCTTTATATACAGGGGCAGGGGACACCTCTAGACTCACAAGTTGATCAAGTTGATCATCTCTTAGCCGTGTGCGGTGCCCCCCTCCACCATAGTCCACCTCGATAATACTGTAGCAGTGCTTAGGCGAAGCCCTACGTCGGTAGAACATCAACATTGCCACCACGCCGTCGTGCTGACGAAACTCTCCCTCAACACTCGGCTGGATTGGAGTTCGAGGGACGTCATCTAGTTGAACGTGTGCAGAACTCGGAGGTGCCGTGCGTTCGGTACTTGATCGGTCGGATCATGAAGATGTACGACTACATCAACCGCGTTCTACTAACGCTTCCGCTTTCGGTCTACGAGGGTACGTGGAGAAAACTCTCCCCTCTCATTGGTATGCATCACCATGATCTTGCATGTGCGTAGGAAATTTTTGAAATTACTACATTCCCCAACAGCTGCAAATTAGAACTGCCATCAGGGCATGCCGATATTCCTGGCCATCTGGCTTCCCCTTTAATTCCCACGGCCATTATAACCTTAGTCTCTTCAGCCTTTCGATCGCGCCACACAACACAACAAGCACACCCACGATGAAACATAGAGAGGGGATGTCCGGCGGCGCTCCAATGGAGTATGGCGAGCATAGAGTGGAGACCCATGCGAGGGAGATGGATCTCTCGGTGGTGTACACCATCGACCCGGCTGTGGTGGACAACAACATCAACAGCATTGAGCAGTTGCTTGCTGGAGACAAGTACAAGGTGGTCGGCATCGACCTCCAGTACACCACCGGTCGTCCCTGCATAGATCAGAAGGTTGTCGTTGCCAAGTTGTGCATGCGCCATCATTTCCTCATCTACCACTACTGCAAGGCCACATGGCCTTGCGACCGTTTCAACAGGTTTGTCAACAGCACCGACTACAAGTTCGCCATGGTGGATACCAAAGATGATGTAAAAGCGCTCAGTGTTACGGGCTTGTCCTGCAAGAACCTTGTAGAAATCCGTGACCACTACATGGTCTGGAGCAGCACGAAGCAGGACTCCCTAGTCGAACTCGCCTCAGCCATCATCGACCCCTACTACGAAAAGATGGAGCGGGATGCCCAGAGACCAAGTCCCATATCCTGGCACAAGGCCTAGATGTGGCAACTGGATGAACCTCACCTCAAGTTCATGGCCAAGACCGTGTACACATGCTACGAGATGCATAGGTGGATCGTTGACATGAGGAAGTGCCTCGTTCCCCAAATCGACGAGCCCGGATCGAGCCACAAGAAGACCAAGTGTCACAACAAGTAGACGATGATCAGATGATCGTTTATGCTAGTTAATCATGCATGTAATATATGTTGGGGAACGTAGTGTAACACCCTCGATGCGACTATATCTCCCACGTGTCGAGGCACGACTTAGAGGCATAATCGCATTGAAGGCATAAGTCGCAAGTGAGGCAATCTTCACACAACCCATGTATATATAAATATCAAGGGGGAATAATAATAATAGTTGGCTTACACTTGCCACGTCACATCAAGGTACATAAATAGCATCCATCATACAAACACTCATGGCCCGACTACGGCGCCAAAATAGAAAAGACCCCCCAACATGCGACTAAACCCTGGATCGAACCCCGAGCAGGCACCACTACTGATCATCAGGAAAAGAAACATAGTATCGCTGAGAGTCCTCGTCGTACTCCCACTTCAGCTCGAACGCACCATCCGGAGGAGTATCATCGGTCCCTGCATCTGATATAATAGTATTCTGTGAGTCACAAGGACTCAGCAATCTCGCACCCTCGCGATCAAGACTATTTAAGCTTAATAGGTTAGGAAGGGGTAACGTGAGTGGAGCTGCAGCAAGCGACTAGCATATATGGTGGCTAACTTATTCGCAAAAGAGAGCGAGAAGAGAAGGCAAAGCACGAGCGGTAACTAAGTAGAGCAGACTACGCAAGCATAACTCCAACGCCGTGTCCACTTCCCGGACTCCGCCGAGAAGAGGCCATCACGGCAACACACGCAGTTGATTCATTTTAATTAATTAAGTTCAAGTTATCTACAACCGGACATTAACAAATTCCCATCTGCCCATAACCGCGGGCACGGCTTTCGAAAGATCAATCCCTGCAGGGGGTCCCAACTTAGCCCATAACAAGCTCTCATGGTCAACGAAGGAATAGACCTCCACCCAGGACCCACCGATCAGACTCGGTATCCCGGTACAACAAGATGATTCGTCAGGTCAAAACTAGTCCAGCAACACCGCCCGAATGCGCCGACAAATCCCGATAGGAGCTGCACATATCTCTTTCTCAGGGCACACTCAGATTGTCTAAACTTCCGGTAGGCCAGCCCAGAGTTGCCCCTGGTGGCCACCGGCGGCTGACGTTCCGGACCAACACTCAGAGGAGCACTGGCCCGTGGGGGGGCTAAAAAAAAGATGACCCTCGGGCTCCGGAAACCCAAGGGAAAGAAAAGGGTAGGTGGCAAATGGTAAAACCAATGTTGGGCATTGCTGGAAAAGCTTTAATCAATGCGAACTATCAAGGGGTTCCCATTATAGCCCAACCGCGTAAGGGACGCAACAAACCGGGAACATAACACCGATATGACGGAAACTAGGGCGGCAAGAGTGGAACAAAACACTAGGCGAGAGGCCGAGCCTTCCACCCTTTACCAAGTATATAGATGAGTAAAGATAACATAGCAATATAGTGATATCCCAACAAGTAAATAAATGTTCCAACAAGGAACGACTCCAATCTTCGCCTGCAACTAACAACGCTATAAGAAGGGCTGAGCAAAGCGGTAACATAGCCAATCAATGGTTTGCTAGGACAAAGGTGGGTTAGAGGCTCAAACATGGCAATTGGGAGGCTGACAAGCAAGTGGTAGGCATCGTAGCATTGGCAAAGCAAAAGAGCGAGCAAACTAGCATAGCAAAGATAGTAGTGATTTCAAGGGTGTGATCATCTTGCCTGCACAGTTGTCAGAATTGACTGGATCCTCAAAAGCAAACTCAACGGGCTCCTCGTTAGCGAACTCATCTCCCGGCTCTACCCAACAACACAAACAAGCAACAAGGATACAATCAACCACGTGCAAAGGCAACCAATAAGATGCAAAGATGATATGCTATGCGGGATGCGATGCGGGATGCAAGAATGCAACATGTAACAGGAAATGCATGAACCTGGCCTCAACTTGGAAATCCAAGTGTGCCACTGGATAGAGGGGAAGAAATCCCCTGAAAACGATATAAAGATCATGGCAATCGGAGCTACGGTTAAGAAATGGCAAGCGTTTTACTAAACGAACCGATCTGCAATTTACAGCAACATGCCTCCTAAATGCAACAAAATGAACATGCTACAGCCACCCAACATGAAAAGAAATTACATGGCAGTGATGTACTCATCAAGCTTATCAAATCATCATGACTGAGTCATAGGCAAATTCATCCATTAAGGGCTTAAAACAAGCATGGCAAAACTGAATAAGCAAAACAGATTTCAGACTTAGCGAAATTAACGCTAGTCTGAAATTTCAGACCACGATGCTCTCTTCGGAGCAGCAAAACAACATGAAGGAAAACCTGAACATGGCAAGTAAGAGCATGGCATGGAGCTACTCAACAAGCTTAACAAAACACCCAACATGACCTGGGGCCAAAAGGGTTCACAAAATACTCTACCGAGCACACGAACATCGATGAAACACAATCAGTTTTCAGACTTAGTGAAAACTGGGACATGCTGAAATAATAACTCACGGAGGCATATAAACGACCTCGATGCTCTCACTACGGTGCAAGTCATGGCAAGGCAAGCATATATCCATTAAGAAGGCACAAAATTCTAGCTAGACATGGCAAGAACAATGGCATAGCATGCATGGATCACTAGCAATCACTCCGGCAAAATCGCAAAAGAGTTAACGATCTGCCCAAAACAGCAACTATCCAAAAGTTGAGCTCAATTGAGTCAACCTAGAGTGCTCCAACATAACAAGTAAAGACATGGATGGATTAAGCACAACAAGCATAACAAATCACTCTTACTGATCATCCTCAAAAGAGGCACGGATCACTAGGAAACAAGCCGAACATATAGCATCGTGAACTAGAACGGCTCAGACTTAGTGAAAATCACTAAGTCCCTGAAATCTGAAATCTCAGGTAGCCCTCTTCGCAAGCTTGCACAAGACAACACACACCTCCTAAAAATACATGGAAGGCCCCTCTGGAAATAAGGCAACATGCTTAACAATTCATCCCAAAGGGGCACAGGCATATCATGCACGGATTAAATATGGCAAAAATGACAAAACTGCATGTTGAACTAACGGATCTGCAATTTAACTCAACATGCCTCCTTCCAACACCATTTTGGGCAACAAGATGACCTCAAATGCAAAAGATGCAATGGAATGAAATGATGTACTCGTCGAGACGAAGAATTTGACATATCATACGCCCAAATCGGAGCTACGGATGCGGAGATACAGGCAGTCAAAGTATGCACAAAAGTTAAGGAGGAGAGGGAAATAGTCAACCCAGATCTAGGGTTCGTCCGGCGCGCGAACCGAGGCAGCCGGATCTCGCCGGAACAGGGCTTGCCGGAGCTCGGGCTGGGGCTCGCCGGCCAGATCAGCGCCGGAGGACGGCGGGAGGCCGCTGCCCGAGCGGCTCCGGCCGGCGTGGGACGCCGGAGCGGCGGGGATCGCCGGAGGACGAGGGCGGTGGCCGCGGCGGCTCGGTCGCCGGAGCGCAGTGCGGCGGCGGGCGGCGGAACGGCGGGCGGCGGAGCGGCGCGGTGGGGCGGCGCCGGACGGCGGGGCAAGGGCGGCGCTCGGGAGGAGGACGGGCGCGGGGCGCGGCCCGGGCGAGGCGGAGGCGGGGGCCAGCCTTGGGCCTGGCGGGCCGCGGCGGCGGCGGCTGGCCTACCACGTGGCACGCGGTGGGTGGCTGGCGGCGGCAGGGCGGACACGTCCGGCCCGAATCGGACGTGTCCGTCGGCGGGAGGAGCAGCGGATGTGGGAAATTAGGGTTTCGGAGGAGGAAGACGAGATCCGAAATGGAGGGGGTATAAATAGGCATAGAGGGAGCTAGGAGAGTCCAAATGAGGTGTGGTTTTCGCCCACACGATCGTGATCGAACGACCGAGACGATGGAGCTGAGTTTGGTCGGTTTTTGGGCCAAAATGGAGGGGTGTTGGGCTGCACACACACGAGGCCTTTTCGGTCCCTCGGTTAACCGTTGGAGTATCAAACGAAGTCCAAATGACCCGAAACTTGACAGGCGGTCTACCGGTAGTAAACCAAGGCCGCATGGCAAGTCTCGGCCCAATCCGGAAATGTTTAATCTCCACACACGAAAGAAAGCTAGAAATGGCCACCGGAGGAGAACGAAGCGCCGGAATGCAAAACGGACAACGGGGAAAATGCTCGAATGCATGAGATGAACATGTATGCGAATGCAATGCACGTGACAACATGATATGAGATGCACGAAAAACGAAACAACACACGGACACAAAGACCCGAACCCGAGAATTAAATATAACTTAATGCCGGAAACGGCAAGAGTCGGAGTACAATTGGGGAAGGTTACATGTGGGGCGTTACAATACTCCACCACTACGAAAAGATCTCGTCCCGAGATCTAGGACTGAAAGAACTCCGGGTACTAAGAACGGAGGTGATCCTCGCGTTCCCAGGTAGCTTCACGGTCGGAATGGTGTGACCACTTGACTTTGAGAAACTTGATTGACTTGTTGCGAGTTTTGCGTTCAATCTCTTCAAGGATTGCAACTGGGTGCTCACGATAGGAGAGATCTTCTTGGAGCTCAATGTCCTCGAAGTTGACGGTGCGCTCAGGCGCCTTGAAGCACTTACGGAGTTGCGAGACGTGGAACACATCATGAACATTGGCAAAGGTTGCAGGAAGCTCGAGTTGATAGGCGAGGTCGCCTCTCTTGCTGACGATCTTGAAAGGCCCGACGTATCTTGGGGCAAGCTTCCCTTTGATACCGAAGCGACGAGTCCCTTTCATTGGAGAGACGCGGAGGTAGACATGATCTCCGATCTCGAAGGCCAAATCACGGTGCTTGCTGTTGTAATAGCTCTTCTGACGAGACTGGGCTTCTTTGAGGTTATCACGAATGACCTTGCACATTTCTTCTGCTTCTGTGATCAGGTCATTACCCAGCAGTTGACGTTCACCGGATTCAGACCAGTTGAGAGGTGTACGGCACTTCCTACCATACAGAATTTCAAACGGGGCCTTGCCGGAACTTGCTTGGAAACTATTGTTGTATGAGAATTCAGCATAAGGAAGGCAATCCTCCCACTTCATGCCGAAGGAGATAACACAAGCTCTGAGCATATCTTCAAGAATCTGGTTGACACGCTCAACTTGACCGCTTGTTTGAGGATGGAAAGCAGTGCTGAAGCGAATGCTGGTGCCCATGGCCTTCTGAAAAGAATCCCAGAACTTGGAGGTAAAGATGCTGCCACGGTCTGAAGATATCACTTGAGGAATACCGTGCAGAGAGACAATGCGAGAGGTGTAGAGCTCTGCCAATTGAGCTGCAGTGATTGACTCTTTGATAGGCAAGAAATGAGCCACTTTGGTCAGCTTGTCGATGACAACGAATATAGCATCATTGCCACGCTTGGACTTAGGAAACCCAGTCACAAAGTCCATTTCCATGTGGTCAAACTTCCATTCTGGAATGGCGAGAGGTTGGAGGAGACCTGCTGGCCTTTGGTGTTCTGCTTTCACTTTTCTGCAGACATCACATTCATTCACGAATTGAGCGAACTCGCGCTTCATTCGAGTCCACCAATAAGTTTGCTTCAGATCTTGATACATCTTCGTGCTCCCAGGGTGGATGGAGAGGAGAGAGTTATGAGCCTCATTCATGATCACTTTACGAAGTTCACCTTTGGGCACAACAATTCGATCCTCGAAGAAGAGAGTGTCCTTGTCATCAAGTCGGTAGCACTTGTACTTGGACTGACTCTTTGCAATACCGATCTTCACCTTTTTCACCATAGCATCAAGAAGCTGGGCTTGGCGAATCTGGTCTTCCAAGGTAGGAGAAACTTGAAGGTTGGCAAGGAAACCTTGAGGAACAACTTGCAGATTAAGTTTACGGAAGGCTTCACAAAGCTCGGGTTGATAAGGCTTGAGAATGAGACTGTTGCAATATGCTTTTCTGCTCAAAGCGTCAGCAATCACATTAGCCTTGCCTGGAGTATACTCGATACTCGGATTGTACTCTTGAATCATTTCGACCCATCGAGTCTGCCTGAGGTTGAGATTAGGCTGAGTGAAGATGTACTTGAGACTCTTGTGATCAGTGAAAATGTCCACTTTCCTTCCCAAGAGAAGATGTCTCCAAGTCAACAATGCGTGCACAACTGCCGCCAACTCGAGATCATGAGTGGGGTAGTTCTTCTCATTTGGCTTCAACTGGCGAGAGGTATAAGCAACAACTTTCTTCTCTTGCATCAGTACCGCACCGAGACCTTGGAGAGAGGCATGACAAAAGACCTCGTACGGCTTGGTTTCATCAGGCGGAGTTAGAACTGGAGCAGTGATCAATTTCTCTTTCAAAGTGTTGAAAGCAACATCACACTCCGGAGACCAAACGTACTTGACGTGCTTCTGAAGAAGATTTGAGAGAGGCTTCGCGATCTTGGAGAAGTTTTCAACGAATCTTCGACAATAACTTGCAAGACCGAGGAAGCTACGGAGTTGCTTCACATTCTGAGGAGGTTCCCAATTAACAATTGCAGACACCTTCTCAGGATCCACGGAAATGCCCTTGGCAGAGATAATATGACCAAGATAAAGAACCTCATCGAGCCAAAACTCACACTTAGAGAACTTGGCATAGAATTGATGTTCCCTTAGCTTGTCAAGAACCAAACGCAAGTGTTTGCCATGATCTTCCATGTTCTTCGAGAAAACCAGGATATCATCGAGATAGACCAAAACAAAGTCATTGGTGTAGGGGTTGAAGATGAAGTTCATCATGCGAGAGAACGTCGGAGGAGCATTAGCGAGGCCAAAAGACATAACAGTGTATTCATATGACCCATAGCTTGTTCTGAACGCCGTCTTTGGAATATCTTGTTCACGAATGCGAATTTGATGATAACCCATACGGAGATCAAGCTTGGAGAATACTTGGGCACCCTTGAGTTGTTCGAATAGCTCATTAATGTTGGGAAGTGGATACTTGTTCTTGATGGTCTTCTTGTTCAATGGACGATAATCAACACAAAGTCGGTCCGTTCCATCCTTCTTCTTCACAAAAAGAACACCACAACCCCACGGAGAAGTACTAGGCCGAATGAGACCCATACTTTCTTGCTTATCGAGCTGTTTCTTCAACTCCTTCAACTCTTCGGGGCCGAGCTTGTAAGGCCGCTTGCACACCGGTTCCGTACCGGGCTCAAGTTCAATAACGAATTCCACGGGCCGGTTTGGAGGCATGCCTGGGAGTTCTTCAGGGAAGACATCTTGATACTCACAAACAACCGGAATCTGCGAAATAGCATCCAATTCACCCTTCTCATTGAGAGAGAATAACCGGATGGTATTATCCCGAGCAGCAAAGACAATCACTTCCTCGGACGAATGAGTCAGTTGAATCTGCTTGGCTGCGCAATCCAGCTGAGCTTTATGTTTAGAGAGCCAGTCCATTCCAAGAATGAGGTCGATATCGGAATTGCCAAGAATCATCGGGGAAGCCAGAAACTTAAAGTCACCCAGCGAGATAGAAATATCTGGAACTTCATAGTTAGCAAGCAAGCATTTGCTCGGAGAGACGACTGCTAATGGCTGTTGCATAACTTGAGAAAACCACCCGTGCTTAGATGCAAAAGGCTTCGAGATGAAACAATGTGATGCACCTGTATCGAAAAGTACTTTTGCAGGAACATCGTTAACAGGAAGGTTACCCATGATCACATCTGACGAATCCTCTGCTTGAGCTGCATTCACCATATTGACCTTGGCGTGCTTGGGATTGTGCTTGACCACAGCTGTACTTGCCGATCTGACAGGAGGAGGAGGAGGAAGACGCCTCTGGTTGAAACACTTGTTAGCGTAGTGACCTTCTGTAGGCACTTGTTGCACGTGACCTCTGAGAGCGGACGGTGGTACGGAGCACTCGATCTTGGAGCTTGAGACGAAGTCTTGTTCTGAAAGCCTGGGTTGGGTGGGTGGGAAGAACCACTGCCACCTTTGCTCTTCTGCTGAAACGGCTGACGGAACGGAGGAGGAGGAAGCCAATACTTCTGTTGCTTGGTCACTTGAGTAGAGGACGAAGACGAAGTGTCTCTGACTCGCTTCCTGGAAGCATCACACCTGAGCTGAGCAGCCTCTTGCTTCAGTGCCATGTTGTAGAACTCATCGTATCTCAGCGGCTCGAAGAGGACAAGAGCGAGCTGAATCTCTTCACGAAGACCACCCCTGAACTGATAGATCATGCTCTTCTCATCAGGAACATCCTGCTTGGCAAAACGGGCGAGCTTCTGGAACAACTTGTTGTAGTCATAGACAGACAAAGAGCCTTGCTTCAGATTGCGGAATTCTTCACGTTTGCTTTCGGTCACACTTTGAGGAATGTGATGAGCGCGGAAATCACGACAGAAATCATCCCAAGTGATCAAACGTCCACCTCTGGAATCCCGGTACTGCTGAAACCACTCTGCGGCCTGATCCTTGAGCTGGAAAGACGCGAACTTGACGAAATCTTCAGGTCTGACGTTGCTACATTCAAAATGCTTGCCCAGATCGACTAACCAATCATCAGCATCGGTAGCCTCAATGCAGTTACTGAACGTCTTTGGACCATTTGCGAGGAACTGATGCAGAGTTGCAAACTGGTTCTGGTTGCTGCCTTGGTTCGCTTGACTGCTTTGATTCTGCTCTTGGATGATTTGCATGATCAGCTGAGTATTTGCATTAGTAGCAGCCATCACAGCCTGCCATGCTTCCGGAGGAGGCGGAGGTGGCGGAGGATCTGGGTTCGGAGTCGTGCGCGTTGGAGGAGCCATCCTGAAGAGGTTGACCACCATTAGCACACAAATAGACAAATATAGAAGGTGAATCCAACGGAATGAAAATTGCAACATAAGTCTTCACACCCGAACAAAATGAACGAATGCACTTCTCTTGAAGTGGTCACATATTCCTAAATTGCGAAGCCAGGAAGAATCAGGTAGAAGAGGTACATCAACGAGGGATGGAATCAACATATGGCGTCGAAGAAGAACGAATACCACAAATCGAAATAAAACCAAGGGTTGGCTTGCGGAATAAGCCGGAACAAACACATGATAGAAATTTCGTCCGAAGTGTTCGTGGTAGGACCCACACGGGCTCGACCGTACAGCACCGTCATGTACAAGGCAGTGCACATGACATACGAAGCGTCCCCGAGTCAGCATAGCCAAGGACTCTTTAAGACACAACGAGGCCACTGTAAAATCGACCGTGAATAGGCGAACCACTAGACGTCGAACCCCAATTTCATATCACACATCTGTTGGAAAGATATCCTAAGGCTACTTGAATTCCCACCTATGGAACTCCCGAAACTTTCCGGTTATGCAATCAGGTGTTGAGGATACAGGGGAAGCATAATATCTCACCCAAGCTAACAAATCCTACATCCAGCTGCATCCATCCTTCAACACATAACCAAGAAACCTTCGGAAACCATCTATCTCAACCTTCAAAAAGCATCCGTTATACAAGTTATGGCGATACTCCCGAACTCCCGCCCCAGTACTGGGTGGCGTCGAGGTTATCTCACCAACGAACTGCATAAAGGAGATTTTCGATGTCGCGCACATATCTCAAGTATGCCAGAATTGCAACGATAGAATTATGATGACAACACCTCAGAGCTCAACTCCCCGGGACACTTCCACTAAACCCCTGACAGGAGGCACCAAGACAGTATTCTCATCATAAGCCATCGGAACAAAACTAAGATACTCGCGTGATCCTAAAAAATTTTTTTAGTGAAATCTGAGAAGAGAAGAGTCAAAACTCTACGTCAGGATGCCTTACCAGAGCGATGAGGAGACTGGGAAGTAAAAAGAATTCCTAAGCTCTCCGATATATAATTCCTAAGGACTCAAAACATTTTTCTAGACACAACTCGGCTGCTAGAAACGATCAAGCAATGGGTCTCCTAAGGTCGGGGAAGGCTCTGATACCAACTTGTAACACCCTCGATGCGACTATATCTCCCACGTGTCGAGGCACGACTTAGAGGCATAATCGCATTGAAGGCATAAGTCGCAAGTGAGGCAATCTTCACACAACCCATGTATATATAAATATCAAGGGGGAATAATAATAATAGTTGGCTTACACTCGCCACGTCACATCAAGGTACATAAATAGCATCCATCATACAAACACTCATGGCCCGACTACGGCGCCAAAATAGAAAAGACCCCCCAACATGCGACTAAACCCTGGATCGAACCCCGAGCAGGCACCACTACTGATCATCAGGAAAAGAAACATAGTATCGCTGAGAGTCCTCGTCGTACTCCCACTTCAGCTCGAACGCACCATCCGGAGGAGTATCATCGGTCCCTGCATCTGATATAATAGTATTCTGTGAGTCACAAGGACTCAGCAATCTCGCACCCTCGCGATCAAGACTATTTAAGCTTAATAGGTTAGGAAGGGGTAACATGAGTGGAGCTGCAGCAAGCGACTAGCATATATGGTGGCTAACTTATTCGCAAAAGAGAGCGAGAAGAGAACGCAAAGCACGAGCGGTAACTAAGTAGAGCAGACTACGCAAGCATAACTCCAACGCCGTGTCCACTTCCCGGACTCCGCCGAGAAGAGGCCATCACGGCAACACACGCAGTTGATTCATTTTAATTAATTAAGTTCAAGTTATCTACAACCGGACATTAACAAATTCCCATCTGCCCATAACCGCGGGCACGGCTTTCGAAAGATCAATCCCTGCAGGGGGTCCCAACTTAGCCCATAACAAGATCTCACGGTCAACGAAGGAATAGACCTCCACCCAGGACCCACCGATCAGACTCGGTATCCCGGTACAACAAGATGATTCGTCAGGTCAAAAACTAGTCCAGCAACACCGCCCGAATGCGCCGACAAATCCCGATAGGAGCTGCACATATCTCTTTCTCAGGGCACACTCAGATTGTCTAAACTTCCGGTAGGCCAGCCCAGAGTTGCCCCTGGTGGCCACCGGCGGCTGACATTCCGGACCAACACTCAGAGGAGCACTGGCCCGTGGGGGGGCTAAAAAAAGATGACCCTCGGGCTCCGGAAACCCAAGGGAAAGAAAAGGGTAGGTGGCAAATGGTAAAACCAATGTTGGGCATTGCTGGAAAAGCTTTAATCAAGGCGAACTATCAAGGGGTTCCCATTATAGCCCAACCGCGTAAGGGACGCAACAAACCGGGAACATAACACCGATATGACGGAAACTAGGGCGGCAAGAGTGGAACAAAACACTAGGCGAGAGGCCGAGCCTTCCACCCTTTACCAAGTATATAGATGAGTAAAGATAACATAGCAATATAGTGATATCCCAACAATTAAATAAATGTTCCAACAAGGAACGACTCCAATCTTCGCCTGCAACTAACAACGCTATAAGAAGGGCTGAGCAAAGCGGTAACATAGCCAATCAATGGTTTGCTAGGACAAAGGTGGGTTAGAGGCTCAAACATGGCAATTGGGAGGCTGACAAGCAAGTGGTAGGCATCGTAGCCTTGGCAAAGCAAAAGAGCGAGCAAACTAGCATAGCAAAGATAGTAGTGATTTCAAGGGTGTGATCATCTTGCCTGCACAGTTGTCAGAATTGACTGGATCCTCAAAAGCAAACTCAACGGGCTCCTCGTTAGCGAACTCGTCTCCCGGCTCTACCCAACAACACAAACAAGCAACAAGGATACAATCAACCACGTGCAAAGGCAACCAATAAGATGCAAAGATGATATGCTATGCGGGATGCGATGCGGGATGCAAGAATGCAACATGTAACAGGAAATGCATGAACCTGGCCTCAACTTGGAAATCCAAGTGTGCCACTGGATAGAGGGGAAGAAATCCCCTGAAAACGATATAAAGATCATGGCAATCGGAGCTACGGTTAAGAAATGGCAAGCGTTTTACTAAACGAACCGATCTGCAATTTACAGCAACATGCCTCCTAAATGCAACAAAATGAACATGCTACAGCCACCCAACATGAAAACAAATTACATGGCAGTGATGTACTCATCAAGCTTATCAAATCATCATGAATGAGGCATAGGCAAATTCATCCATTAAGGGCTTCAAACAAGCATGGCAAAACTGAATAAGCAAAACAGATTTCAGACTTAGCGAAATTAACGCTAGTCTGAAATTTCAGACCACGATGCTCTCTTCGGAGCAGCAAAACAACATGAAGGAAAACCTGAACATGGCAAGTAAGAGCATGTCATGGAGCTACTCAACAAGCTTAACAAAACAACCAACATGACCTGGGGCCAAAAGGGTTCACAAAATACTCTACCGAGCACACGAACATCGATGAAACACAATCAGTTTTCAGACTTAGTGAAAACTGGGACATGCTGAAATAATAACTCACGGAGGCATATAAACGAGCTCGATGCTCTCACTACGGTGCAAGTCATGGCAAGTCAAGCATATATCCATTAAGAAGGCACAAAATTCTAGCTAGACATGGCAAGAACAATGGCATAGCATGCATGGATCACTAGCAATCACTCCGGCAAAATCGCAAAAGAGTTAACGATCTGCCCAAAACAGCAACTATCCAAAAGTTGAGCTCGATTGAGTCAACCTAGAGTGCTCCAACATAACAAGTAAAGACATGGATGGATTAAGCACAACAAGCATAACAAATCACTCTTACTGATCATCCTCAAAAGAGGCACGGATCACTAGGAAACAAGCCGAACATATAGCATCGTGAACTAAAACGGCTCAGACTTAGTGAAAATCACTAAGTCCCTGAAATCTGAAATCTCAGGTAGCCCTCTTCGCAAGCTTGCACAAGACAACACACACCTCCTAAAAATACATGGAAGGCACCTCTGGAAAGAAGGCAACATGCTTAACAATTCATCCCAAAGGGGCACAGGCATATCATGCACGGATTAAATATGGCAAAAATGACAAAAGTGCATGTTGAACTAACGGATCTGCAATTTAACTCAACATGCCTCCTTCCAACACCATTTTGGGCACCAAGATGACCTCAAATGCAAAAGATGCAATGGAATGAAATGATTTACTTTCGTGACGAAGAATTTGACATATCATACGCCCAAATCGGAGCTACGGATGCGGAGATACAGGCAGTCAAAGTATGCACAAAAGTTAAGGGGGAGAGGGAAATAGTCAACCCAGATCTAGGGTTCGTCCGGCGCGCGAACCGAGGCGGCCGGATCTCGCCGGAACAGGGCTTGCCGGAGCTCGGGCTGGGGCTCGCCGGCCAGATCGGCGCCGGAGGACGGCGGGGAGGCCGCTGCCCGAGCGGCTCCGGCCGGCATGGGACGCCGGAGCGGCGGGGATCGCCGGAGGACGAGGGCGGTGGCCGCGGCGGCTCGGTCGCCGGAGCGCGGTGCGGCGGCGGGCGGCGGAACGGCGGGCGGCGGAGTGGCGCGGTGGGGCGGCGCCGGACGGCGGGGCAAGGGCGGCGCTCGGGAGGAGGACGGGCGCGGGGCGCGGCCCGGGCGAGGCGGAGGCGGGGGCCGGCCTTGGGCCTGGCGGGCCGCGGCGGCGGCGGCGGCTGGCCTGCCACGTGGCGCGCGGTGGGTGGCTGGCGGCGGCGGGGCGGACACGTCCGGCCCGAATCGGACGTGTCCGTCGGCGGGAGGAGCGGCGGATCTGGGAAATTAGGGTTTCGGAGGAGGAAGACGAGATCCGAAATGGAGGGGGTATAAATAGGCATAGAGGGAGCTAGGAGAGTCCAAATGAGGTGTGGTTTTCGCCCACACGATCGTGATCGAACGACCGAGACGATGGAGCTGAGTTTGGTGGGTTTTTGGGCCAAAATGGAGGGGTGTTGGGCTGCACACACAAGAGGCCTTTTCGGTCCCTCGGTTAACTGTTGGAGTATCAAACGAAGTCCAAATGACCCGAAACTTGACAGGCGGTCTACCGGTAGTAAACCAAGGCCGCATGGCAAGTCTCGGCCCAATCCGGAAATGTTTAATCCCCACACACGAAAGAAAGCTAGAAATGGCCACCGGAGGAGAACGAAGCGCCGGAATGCAAAACGGACAACGGGGAAAATGCTCGAATGCATGAGATGAACATGTATGCGAATGCAATGCACGTGACAACATGATATGAGATGCACGAAAAACGAAACAACACACGGAGACAAAGACCCGAACCCGAGAATTAAATATAACTTAATGCCGGAAACGGCAAGAGTCGGAGTACAATTGGGGAAGGTTACATGTGGGGCGTTACACGTAGTAATTTCAAAAAAATTCCTATGCACACGCAAGATCATGGTGATGCATAGCAACGAGAGGAGAGTATGATCTACGTACCCTTGTAGATCGCAACGGAAGCGTTGACACAATGTACAGGAAGTAGTCGTACGTCTTCTTCCCGATCCGACCGATCCAAGCACCATTACTCCGGCACCTCCGAGTTCTTAGCACACGTACAGCTCGATGACGATCCCCGGGCTCCGATCCAGCAAAGCTTTGGGGAGGAGTTCCGTCAGCACGATGGCGTGATGACGATCTTGATGTTCTACCGACGCAGGGCTTCGCCTAAGCACTACAACGATATGATCGAGGTGGAATATGGTGGCAGGGGGCACCGCACATGGCTAAGGAACGATCACGTGGATCAACTTGTCTGTCTTGGGGTGCCCCCTGCCCCCATATATAAAGGAGCAAGGGGAGGAGGCCGGCTGGCCAGGTGTGGCATGCCAAGGAGGAGTCCTCCTCCTAGTAGGAGTAGGACTCCTACTAGGAGGGGGGAAAGAGGTGGAGTGGGAGAAGGAAAAGGGGGGGCGCCGCCCCCCTCTCCTAGTCCAATTCGGACCAGGGAGGAGGTGGCGCGCGGCCCACCTCTGGAAGCCCTTCTCTCTCTCCACTAAAGCCCATATGGCCCATTACTTCTCCCGGTAGGGTTCCGGTAACCCTCCGGCTCTCCGGTTTTCTCTGAAATCACCCGGAACACTTCCGGCGTCCGAATATAGTCATCCAATATATCAATCTTTATGTATCGACCATTGCGAGACTCCTCGTCATGTCCGTGATCACATCCGGGACTCCGAACTAACTTCGGTACATCAAAATGCATAAACTCATAATAACTGTCATCGTAACGTTAAGCGTGCGGACCCTATGGTTCGAGAACAATGTAGACATGAATGAGACATATCTCCGGTCAATAACCAATAGCGGGACCTAGATGCCCATATTGGTTCCTACATATTTTACGAAGATCTTTATCGGTCAGACCGTATAACAACATACGTTGTTCCCTTTGTCATCGGTATGTTACTTGCCCGAGATTCGATCGTCGGTATCCAATACCTAGTTCAATCTCGTTACCGGCAAGTCTCTTTACTCGTTCCGTAATACATCATATCGCAACTAACTCATTAGTCACAATGCTTGCTAGGCTTATGTGATGTGCATTACCGAGAGGGCCCAGAGATACCTCTCCGACAATCGGAGTGACAAATCCTAATCTCGAAATACGCCAACCCAACATCTACCTTTGGAGACACCTGTAGAGCTCCTTTATAATCACCCAGTTACGTTGTGACATTTGGTAGCACACAAAGTGTTCCTCCGGTAAACAGGAGTTGCATAATCTCATAGTCATAGGAACATGTATAAGTCATGAAGAAAGCAATAGCAACATACTAAACGATCGGGTGCTAAGAAAATGAAATGGGTCATGTCAATCAGATCATTCAACTAATGATGTGACCTCGTTAATCAAATAACAACACATTGTTCATGGTTAGGAAACATAACCATCTTTGATTAACGAGCTAGTCAAGTAGAGGCATACTAGTGACACTAAGTTTTTCTATGTATTCACACATGTATTATGTTTCCGGTTAATACAATTCTAGCATGAATAATAAACATTTATCATGATATAAGGAAATAAATAATAACTTTATTATTGCCTCTAGGGCATATTTCCTTCAGTCTCCCACTTGCACTAGAGTCAATAATCTAGATTACACAGTAATGATTCTAACACCCATGGAACCTCGGTGTTGATCATGTTTTGCTCGTGGAAGAGGCTTAGTCAACGGGTCTGCAACATTCAGATCCGTATGTATCTTGCAAATCTCTATGTCTCCCACCTGGACTAGATCCTGGATGGAATTGAAGCGTCTCTTGGTGTGCTTGGTCCTCTTGTGAAATCTGGATTCCTTTGCCAAGGCAATTGCACCAGTATTGTCACAAAAGATTTTCATTGGATCCGATGCACTAGGTATGACACCTAGATCGGTTATGAACTCCTTCATCCAGACTCCTTCGTTCGCTGCTTCTGAAGCAACTATGTACTCCGCTTCACATGTAGATCCCGCTACGACGTTTTGTTTAGAACTGCACCAACTGACAGCTCCACCGTTTAATGTAAACATGTATCCGGTTTGCAATTTAGAATCGTCTGGATCAGTGTCAAAGCTTTCATCAACGTAACCTCTTACGGTGAGCTCTTTGTCACCTCCATATACGAGAAACATATCCTTAGTCCTTTTCAGGTATTTCAGGATGTTCTTGACCGCTGTCCAGTGATCCATTCCTGGATTACTTTGGTACCTCCCTGCTAAACTTATAGCAAGGCACACATCAGGTCTGGTACACAGCATAGCATACATGATAGAGCCTATGGCTGAAGCATAGGGAACATCTTTCATTTTCTCTCTATCTTCTGCAGTGGTCGGGCATTGAGTCTGATTCAACTTCACACCTTGTAACACAGGCAAGAACCCTTTCTTTGCTTGATCCATTTTGAACTTCTTCAAAATTTTGTCAAGGTATGTGCTTTGTGAAAGTCCAATTAAGCGTCTTGATCTATCTCTATAGATCTTTATGCCTAATATGTAAGCAGCTTCACCGAGGTCTTTCATTGAAAAACTCTTATTCAAGTATCCCTTTATGCTATCCAGAAATTATATATCATTTCCAATCAGCAATATGTCATCCACATATAATATTAGAAATGCTACAGAGCTCCCGCTCACTTTCTTGTAAATACAGGCTTCTCCGAAAGTCTGTATAAAACCAAATGCTTTGATCACACTATCAAAGCGTTTATTCCAACTCCGAGAGGCTTGCACCAGTCCATAAATGGATCGCTGGAGCTTGCACACTTTGTTAGCTCCCTTTGGATCAACAAAACCTTCCGGTTGCATCATATACAACTCTTCTTCCAGAAATCCATTCAGGAATGCAGTTTTGACATCCATCTGCCAAATTTCATAATCATAAAACTCGGCAATTGCTAACATGATTCGGACAGACTTAAGCATCGCTACGTGTGAGAAGGTCTCATCGTAGTCAACCCCTTGAACTTGTCGAAAACCTTTTGCGACAAGTCGAGCTTTATAGACAGTAACATTACCGTCAGCGTCAGTCTTTTTCTTGAAGATCCATTTATTCTCAATTGCTTGTCGATCATCGGGCAAGTCAACCAAAGTCCATACTTTGTTCTCATACGTGGATCCCATCTCAGATTTCATGGCTTCAAGCCACTTTGCGGAATCTGGGCTCACCATCGCTTCTTCATAGTTCGTAGGTTCATCATGATCTAGCAGCATGACTTCCAGAACTGGATTACCATACCACTCTGGCGCGGATCTTGCTCTGGTTGATCTACGAAGTTTAGTAGTATCTTGTTCTGAATTTTCATGATCATTATCATTAACTTCCTCACTTATTGGTGTAGGTGTCACAGAAACAGTTTTCTGTGATGTGCTACTTTCCAATAATGGAGCAGGTACAGTTACCTCGTCAAGTTCTACTTTCCTCCCACTCACTTCTTTCGAGAGAAACTCCTTCTCAAGAAAGTTTCCGAATTTAGCAACAGAAGTCTTGCCTTCGGATCTGTGATAGAAGGTGTATCCAATAGCTTCCTTTGGATATCCTATGTAGACACATTTCTCCGATTTGGGTTCGAGCTTATCAGGTTGAAGCTTTTTCACATAAGCATAGCAGCCACAAACTTTCAGAAACGACAACTTTGGTTTCTTGCCAAACCAAAGTTCATAACGTGTCGTCTCAACGGATTTTGATGGTGCCCTATTTAACGTGAATGCGGCCGTCTCTAGAGCGTATCCCCAAAACGATAGCGGTAAATCAGTAAGAGACATCATAGATCGAACCATATCTAGTAAAGTACGATTACGATGTTCGGACACACCATTACGCTGTGGTGTTCCGGGTGGCGTGAGTTGCGAAACTATTCCACAATTTTTCAAATGTACACCAAATTCGTAACTCAAATATTCTCCTCCGCGATCAGATCGTAGAAACTTTATTTTCTTGTTACGATGATTTTCACTTCACTCTGAAATTCTTGAACTTTTCAAATGTTTCAGACTTATGTTTCATTAAGTAGATATACCCATATCTGCTTAAATCATCTGTGAAGGTGAGAAAATAACGATATCCGCCACGAGCCTCAATATTCATCGGACCACATACATCTGTATGTATGATTTCCAACAAATCTGTTGCTCTCTCCATAGTACCGGAGAACGGTGTTTTAGTCATCTTGCCCATGAGGCACGGTTCGCAAGTACCAAGTGATTCATAATCAAGTGGTTCCAAAGTACATCAGTATGGAGTTTCTTCATGCGCTTTACACTGATATGACCTAAATGGCAGTGCCACAAATAAGTTGCACTATCATTATCAACTCTGCATCTTTTGGCTTCTACATTATGAATATGTGTATCACTACTATCGAGATTCAACAAGAATAGACCACTCTTCAAGGGTGCATGACCATAAAAGATATTACTCATATAAATAGAACAACCATTATTCTCTGATTTAATTGAATAACCGTCTCGCATTAAACAAGATCCAGATATAATGTTCATGCTCAACGCTGGCACCAAATAACAATTATTTAGGTCTAATATTAATCCCGAAGGTAGATGTAGAGGTAGCAGGCCGACCGCGATCACATCGACTTTGGAACCGTTTCCCACGCGCATCGTCACCTCGTCCTTAGCCAATCTTTGCTTAATCCGTAGTCCCTGTTTCGAGTTGCAAATATTAGCAACAGAACCAGTATCAAATACCCAGGTGCTACTGCGAGCATTAGTAAGGTACACATCAATAACATGTATATCACATACACCTTTGTTCACCTTGCCATCCTTCTTATCCGCCAAATACTTGGGGCAGTTCCGCTTCCAGTGATAAGTCTACTTGCAGTAGAAGCACTCAGTTTCCGGCTTAGGTCCAGACTTGGGTTTCTTCTCTTGAGCAACAACTTTCTTGCCGTTCTTCTTGAAGTTCCCCTTCTTCTTTCCTTTGCCCTTTTTCTTGAAACTAGTGGTTTTGTTAACCATCAACACTTGATGCTCCTTTTTGATTTCTACCTCCGCAGCTTTCAGCATTGCGAAGAGCTCGGGAATAGTCTTGTTCATCCCTTGCATATTATAGTTCATCACGAAGCTCTTGTAGCTTGGTGGCAGTGATTGGAGAATTATGTCAATGACGCAATCATCTGGAAGATTAACTCCCAATTGAATCAAGTGATTATTATACCCAGACATTTTGAGTATATGCTCACTGACAGAATTGTTCTCTTCCATCTTGCAGCTATAGAACTTATTGGAGACTTCATATCTCTCAATCCGTGCATTTGCTTGAAATATTAACTTCAACTCCTGAAACATCTCATATGCTCCATGACATTCAAAACGTCGTTGAAGTCCCGATTCTAAGCCGTAAAGCATGGCACACTGAACAATCGAGTAGTCATCAGCTTTGCTCTACCAGACGTTCATAACATCTGGTGTTGCTCCAGCAGCAGGCCTGGCACCCAGCGGTGCTTCCAGGGCGTAATTCTTCTGTGCAGCAATGAGGATAATCCTCAAGTTACGGACTATAACATCCCTAGCCATGCCATGCACTTGGACTAGCTTGGTTGCTGCATCATGTCTAAATTTCTTTTAAACTTGAAATGGGGATTGTTCAAACCCTAGCACCAGATCAAATCAAATACGTTCAACTTAAAATAATCTTCAATGAACCCAAAATGCCTTTGGAAATGTTCATGATTTTTGATAAAGGTGAAAACCTCTGCCAAAAATGATGAGCATATTTCTTGGCCATTTATGGATTTTTGAATAAACTCATATTGTATTTGAATTTGGGCATTTAAATTCTATAAATATTTTAAATGCTCTAATAATTCTGAAAAGTGGTTGAGGGCTGTTGGGAATAATCCAGTATGTGCCCACAATCTATTTCAGGATTTTATAAAGTGGTTTAGTATTTTACTAAATCCAAAAACAAAGACAGAAAATAGAAAACAAAAACAGAAAAGAAGTAGAAAGGATAGAATCTCACCTGGGCCACTTACCTGGCGGCCCATCTGCACTGGCCTAGCTGACTGGCGCTGCCAGTCGTCGTCTCCACCGCTCCAGAAGGACGCCGAGCGTGTGCTCGCCGTGCGCACACACGCGCCCATGCCACCTCCTGCTTCTGCCGCTTCTGGAGCCAGCCCCGAGTGCCACGCACTCCCCCTCGCCCCCCTGCACCTCTCCTCTCTCCCCTGGATCTCAACCCCTCCTCTGCTCCCCTCTCGCGCGCACCACCGAGCAAAGCTCGTCGCCACTCGTCGTCGTTGTCGTGGCCACCAGCATCCCCACGCCCAGCCAGCGCCCCCACGAGCTCCGCCTCGACTCCGTAGAGCCGCACGCCAAAGCACGCGACCCCGGGAGGCCAGCAACATCGCCATCGCCGTCGTCTTCCACCTCGGGCTCCGGCCACCATCGTCGTCGATCCGCCGCACGCAGGACGTCCCCGAGCCCGCTAACCATCCCTACGGCACCTCTGTGAGCTCCGCCACCGTTTCCCCCTCTTCCCCGCTTCATTTGATCGCCGTAGCCGTCGCCCCCTTGATGACCGAACTGCGGTGCCGCCCGAGCTCGCCGGCGACGAGGCACCGGTGACCAAATGGTCCTGTGCATATGCCCGTTGGCCTTGCGAGTTCTTGTAGAGCCCGTAGGTACTAACTGCTAGCTTCTCCGCGCGCTGCGTCGTCGGTTTCGTCGACGTCCGAGCTCCGGTCGCCGCTGACCTCGACGCTGTCGTCGTTTCCGGCCGCCCCAGCAGGTGCCGCTTGCACCGTTTGATGCGCGCGTTCTCCAGCAACGCGTAGATGCCCTCCGCCGCGGGTTTGGTCGCCCGTGGGAGAAACCCGAGCCGTTCCACCATCACTGACCTCGCCGGCGGCTAACTCCGGCTGTGCCGACGTGGCACAGCCATTAGCAGCTAATTGCGATATTAATTAACCTCCGGTGAAACTGACAGCCGGGCCCCACATCCTAACTAACTAGCTAACTAAACTAGATTAATTTTAATCTAATTACCCTGGACCCACGCGTCAGCATTGACTGTGCTGACGTGTCAGTTGACTGTCCCCACATGTCATGTTGACTTTGCTGACGTGGGCGTTGACCGGACCCACCTGACAGTGTCACTAACCAGCCCCAGTCACTGACCAGTGGACCCCACTGGTCAGGTTTGACCTGGAGGCGCCCCGTTGACCTACTGACGTCATGACAATGTCATGTTGATGCAATAATTCATTTACTGGATTTATTCTTTTACAGGAAATTCCAGAAAATGCCCAAAACTTCTAAAATTCACAGAAAATCAACCGTAACTCCAAACGAAATAATTTATATATGAAAAATTATCAGAAAAATTCAAGGAATCCATCTGTACCATTTTCATGCATGTTTGAACAATGTGTGTCCTCTGTTTTGGACAAAACAAATAAAGGGCATTTGAATCATATATGGAGTTGGAATTTGAATCTTGTACTCAAACCAACTTCATTTAAATCATAGCTAGATGCATTAGCTCAAATCACAACATATTGCCATGTCATGATCATGCATCATATTGTTGCATTGCATTGATTGTGTCCTTCTCTGTTTGCTGGTAACCGTCCCCTCTCAGTCGACGATGTTTCCGACGATGTGATCGATGACACCGATGAAGAGATATATTATCTTCAGAAGTGCCAGGCAAGCAAAACCCCCCTGTTCATTCCGATACAATCCCACTCTCTCACTCCTGCTCTCTTTTACTGCATTAGGACAACATCGATTCAACTGTTACATGCTGCGGTAGTTGAACCCCTTTCCTCTGCATGACCTGTCATTGCCACAGTAAATAGATGAAACCCACTAGCATCAGTAGGAGTTGTTTGAGCCCTGACGTGCCTACTCATTCATGCTTGTTGTCATGCCTGCTACTGCTTAGAGTTAAGTCAGGTCTGGTTCATCGGAGATGAATCGGAGGTGTGTGAACATGTCCTACTGTTGAGAGCTAAGTGTGTGAACACGATTTTGTAAAGGTAGCGGTGAGAGGCCATGTAGGAGTACATGGTGGGTTGTCTCATTGCAGCCGTCCTCAGGAACTGAGTTCTGTGTTTGTGATCCATGAACAGTTACTACCACACATTGGGCTCCGGGCACTCCAAGCTCTCTCGACTTATTAATTAACTTGATCTCTGTCCAGGAGTTGCAACTAGTTTCTGGTGTTTGTAGGTAGTGTTAGTAGTCTACCAAGTGGCACCCGGTACAGGTGGGCTTGGGACAGACTAGGCACAGTGGTCCGGTGTACCAAGTGGCACCCGGATGGTGGGCTTGGGAACCCTGTACACATCGTTTGGGGCCGTGAGCGACACCCCGGCCGGATCTCCTTGCGGATGGAACCCGAATAGGCGATAAACCTGGACTAGAGACTTGTTGGTTAGTCAGGTCGTGGCAACTCCCTCGCCCGGCTTCCGCTTGAAGGTTGCCGAGGTACATGACGTGTACAGGGCTATAAGTGGCGAGAGCGTGTCTGAAGAAGTACACCCCTGCAGGGTTATCATTATCTATTCGAATAGTCGGATTCCTCGGATATGGAAACTTGGACCCCTTGCATAGTTCATAGACAAGTGAAAGTGGATACTCTAAAACTCGCAAGATAAGCGTGAGTGCTATGGATGGCCTTCTCGTAGGGAGACAGGAGCGGATCCATAGTGGTGTATTGATATGGTGAATTTGTGGACTCATGCGCGCCACCTCAAAAGAGTTACTTGCAGTCGCAGTTCAGGTTAGCCACTGAGTCAAAGTTGGCTTGCTGCAGTTCAACTCCACCACCCCCTTTGTTGATACTGATGCATATGTAGTTAGTTCTGATGTAAGTCTTGCTGGGTACATTTGTACTCACGTTTGCTTAATTTATGTTTTGCAGAGAGACTTTAGTCCCGCTAGTAGTTCCCCTTGGACTTCGACGTTTAGCTTGTTACCTCAGCTACGATCTTGTGCCCTCGGCAGGATCTAGTAGATAGTCAGGCTTCTCAGCCTTCTTCATTTGTAGTTGTCTGTACTCAGACAAGTTAAGCTTCCGCATGTGCTTGTTGCTTGTATGCTTTGTTTGTTGGGTCATGAGACCCATGTTTGTAATATCTCTCTCTTTGGAGCCTAATGTATAAATACTTGAGTCATAGAGTCTTGTTGTGATGCCATGTTGTATGTACTCATATCGGGCATATTGTGTGTATGATTGAAATGCTTGGTATGAGTGGGATCCGACAATCTAGTTGTTTATCCTTGGCAGCCTATCATATGGGGAAACGTAGTCTAGTGCTTTCTGAGCGATAGTAGTCCGCTACAGCCCGGTTCACCGGAGTCCTGCTAGCCCAGCACTACTGCTCAGGACACTTGACTGGCCGACATGTGTTTCTCTTCGTTCCTGTGTCTGTCCTTCGGGGAAATGTCACGCGGTGACATCCGGAGTCCTGCCTAGCCTGCTGCAGCCCGGGTTACCGGAGTCTTGTTAGCCTAGTGCTACAGCCTGGATTCACACGCTGTTGACCGACATGCTCGAGGTTGATTCATGTATGCCTGTCCCCATGGGTTAGTGCCGCTTTGGGTTCACGACTAGCCATGTCGGCCCGGGTTCTTTGTCATATGGATGCTAGAGACACTATCATATACGTGAGCCAAAAGGCGCAACCGGTCCCGGGCCAGGTAAGGTGGCACCCGTGTGAATACCGTGCGTGAGGCCACAAAGTGATATGATGTGTTACATGCTAGATCGGTGTGACCTAGGATCGGGGTCCTGACAGCTTTGGTATCAGAGCCTGACTGCCTGTAGGTTTACCAAGCCAAACTGGTCGAAGTTGAGTCTAGAAATGCTTTAGTTATATAAGGGAATTGATTGTGGAAGGGAACGTAAGGCTCTTTATACTCCTTTACCTTATGTCCTTCTGATCTGAGTCACCCTCTTCTCTTCTACGGGGATTAAGAACTAGGCTTCTCATCCTTCTATCAGGATCACGTGTTACTAACCCGTTGACTTATAGGTTTGATGGATTCATGCTGCAGTTTAGTTCCTACTACTTCCATATATTCATAACTGGCCTCAGAACCTTGATATTATGATGTTGTTAAGTGGTTATGCCACCATTTTTGCAGGTTGTCTCAAATCTTTTTGAGCAATTACAGCCGTTATGCTGTCCGAGTCATCCCAGGTTTCTAAGTAGTCTGATGCATTTGCAAACCCCTTCCTCCTGTTCCTGATGTTCATTTGGGCCAGATTAATCACACTAATAGGTGAGTTGAGGTACTCCGTTGCCTCGGCATATATGTTGGAGCTATTATTATGACCCTAGGTGTTTGAGGGAGTCACCTAGTAATCTAGCCATGTTTTGTGTTCCGGTGTGATGATTCTAGCCACCATTCTCGAAAGCATCCCGTGATGCCATTTAGTAGTAGGTATTCTACTCTTGGGTTCCTGACCCAAGATTCACTCCACTTACCTTCTGCTGATAGTGTTTGCTATTTCCTTTAGAATATTAGCAACCTTTGCGATAGTCCTCGAGGCCCGTGGTATTTCCTTCTTCCAAATACCATGAACTACTTATGGCAGAAGTTCTTTTGAACTAAAAGATCACAACTAGAGTGATCTTGATGAGTTATCCATTCTACATTGTGAATCTGCTAGTCCTACATTTCTGCATGGATTATCTGGAAGAAAAATGTTGAACTTGTTTGACATACCAAATCTATGCATCCGCAACTCATAAAACCATATGTTCCTTTGAGTTGTCTCTCTTTAGTTGTATTCTGACCTCTGTCTATCAATTGATAGTCAGGACTAGTTGTGCATTCGTGTTCATCGATGCCTACTATTCCTGTGGTTCGTCAAGCCATCCTATTCAGAATGACTAGGAGAAACAAACTCCACCACCTTATCCATATCTAGGATTGGGTCAAAGCAGTTGTAATCCGCAAATCAAATGCCAATCCAGCTTTTGATTCTGTTCTACCTTGGAGTATTACCATCTTTATACCAAGAATGTCATGAGAATTGCACCACCTCTTATGAAATTTTGACGAAGTGATACTTCTTGCCATCATTTTTCTTTCCTCGGTCCCGTGTTGTCACAACCGGAATGCCGACAAGTGAACCATGATGTGTGAAATCGATACTCCCAACAACCGTGTTTCTTGGTAGTTAATGGACAATATTCTCATCCTTAGCGTGTGGTTATTGAATTATCATTCTAAGACTAATCGTGCTACCTAGTCCATTTTCCTGGTGCACACCTCGATCAATGAGTTAGGATTGTGCCAATCCCTCACCCTTTTGATCATATCATCTTGCCCTGAAAAGCAAGATTGTTTTCGAGCTTAGTAACATATTGGTGGTTCGTGATTTTCCGAATATCTTTTCGGAGGTATCACCAGGTTGTCACCTGACCGCTATGTTGAGTTCGTGATCAAGTTGGTTTTCCTATAAACCACCCCTCTCCAAGAATCTGAGTTGGATACCCCTGAGCTAGTTGTTAAGCTAAAACAACAACTTGGAGAGTTGGAAGATAAAAGCTTGTCCGACTCAGTTCATTCCAAAGGGATATCCTGCGTGTGTGTGCGTGTGTGTTGAAGAAAGACAATATCTTCATCAATTGATCCTCGTGATCAATCGTCGGTGCTATTGTCTTACCCAAACTTTGATTTGAGTGTGGGCTATCGTGAAATCAAATCAGAACCAACGATATTCGTAATGTTGTTTTACTCGTGGTTGATTCCTCGAGCATACATCATTATATCTTTTGGTCTGACCAATGTTATCACCGTGTTCACATGATGGTGGAAGTCCAGTGATATGGAAATTCCGATGAGTTGTTGTTGAGCCCATCAGCAGCATTTTGTCTCCCCCATGATTCATGTTGAACATCAACCTAGTGTTGGAAACTTTGTAAGCAATGCCTTCATGTTCCGTTCATGGAGCATATGCTTGGATGGAAGAAGTGACTTCCTCGAACTCATGTGCATTTGGTGTAAGTTGCCGCCATGAATTTGAGAAAGGTTTGTTTTGTTTCCTCTAGAATCATCCCAAGTTAGTCACGCATATGTGCGAAGTACTCTATGGTTTGATAGGTTGGCCGCCTCCATTCTATATGTGTTCCTAGCACACCAAGCCACTGATTGACTTGCTCAAGGATAAGAAGTTCATCGATAAGTGCACAAGGACTTCGATATCCTCGATGATGGTTCCCCACCTGCGCTCGGTAGGGTTTTATTATAAGACTACCATGTGGTCATGCTTGTCTTGGATAGCGTGTTCACAGGTTTGTAGCAGAACCAGCTCATGTTTTGGAGCTTGCTATCATAGCTCATTCCCCGAGAATCTTGCAATGTCATCTCGTCGAATTGCATTGCAGACTTCATTTTTCTTTCTAGACTTGATGAGTCTGGAATATCCTGACACCAACCAGATCTGAATCTCAGGCAGATATGATGGTTGGAACGTACTCCAAGAACTATAATGTTGGTCTCTCTGTAACCGGTAACGTGGGTGTCGTGGCCAACACACCTAGCCGGAAGACCTATTGTTGTAGTATCTCGATTGAATAAAGTTGGCCACCTTCCCATGAGGATTTCATAGGATTTACCTCCGTGGTTATTCCCTATGGATTCTTGAGCTTCCGAAGTCCGACCTTTTACTTGATGTTCTAGAAATCAAACCATATCTATAAGTTGATTACACTAGCACATCAAGGAGAACATTAGAAGCGGAGTGCTGTATGTCTCTCGGTCGATCATCCAGATTTTGTTCCCTTGGCCTCGCTAAGGTGAAATCTAAGAAAGTGTTATCTTCCTTTGCATCTGCATCATCCATCACCATTCATCATGGTGGTATGTTGTGTTGCCAGGATCCCTGACACGGATATTGGTAAAACCTTGATGAATATGGAGATGCTCAAGTTCTTGAGAGCACGCGCAAGAACTAGGTTTTACCGTGGCGTTAACTGGGATTTGCTTCCAGTTTCCTCGGTTATGTTATAACCTTTTCAAACAGTGGACTCACTCTCGACTGTTGAGTTCTTCCCCAGTTACCAGAATCATTCCCAACATTTGCATTTTGTTCCCAGCTTGCACCTCAGTAGTTGTTGTTCAGGATCATCTTCAAAAGTGGACTTACCATGGGTCCCATCCATTTCCGATGATAAGCAAAAATCATCCATTGCGTTGTCTTCAACAAGATAGTCCACATCATCCATTCTAGTCCGAGTATGCCATTTCTTTGAGCTATTTCAAACGATCAATTGTAATTTGCCTTAAGCTGGTATGAAGAGTATTAATGATCTTTGTATCAAAAGTAATTCTTTTTGCCACTTAAGGGAAATGCTCTACGAATCACCTTCCCTGAGGTACCCCGTTTGGATTTATGGCAACTTCCTCGCTACTTTGAAACCCTCGTCGAATTGTTTCTTCTGTCGTTCCTCATGCATGTTTTGCCTCTCAGCTCCAGAGATGTTCCTACGTCTCATTCCGTGAGTTGATCTTGTGATCATTAAGATGATCCATCCCTGTAGAGTTATCTCGCTCTCTTGTCCTCGTGTTAGAAAGAAGAGCTCGGGAGCAAAGACGACAAGATCAATTTGAAGCAATGAATCAACATCTTCGAGAAGGGCAAATGGATCATGAAGATTGTGATAGTTTTGTGACCCCCTTTCCTTTTACCTCACGTCTTAAATCTCGGGACAAGATTCTTGTTTAGTGGGGGTGAGTTGTAACATCCCTAGCCATGCCATGCACTTGGACTAGCTTGGTTGCTGCATCATGTCTAAATTTCTTTTAAACTTGAAATGGGGATTGTTCAAACCCTAGCACCAGATCAAATCAAATAGGTTCAACTTAAAATAATCTTCAATGAACCCAAAATGCCTTTGGAAATGTTCATGATTTTTGATAAAGGTGAAAACCTCTGCCAAAAATGATGAGCATATTTCTTGGCCATTTATGGATTTTTGAATAAACTCATATTGTATTTGAATTGGGGCATTTAAATTCTATAAATATTTTAAACGCTCTAATAATTCTGAAAAGTGGTTGAGGGCTGTTGGGAATAATCCAGTATGTGCCCACAATCTATTTCAGGATTTTATAAAGTGGTTTAGTATTTTACTAAATCCAAAAACAAAGACAGAAAATAGAAAACAAAAACAGAAAGAAGTAGAAAGGATAGAATCTCACCTGGGCCACTTACCTGGTGGCCCATCTGCACTGGCCCAGCTGACTGGCGCTGCCAGTCGTCGACTCCACCGCTCCAGAAGGACGCCGAGCGTGTGCTCACCGTGCGCACACACGCGCCCGTGCCTCCTCCTGCTTCCGCCGCTTCTGGAGCCAGCCCCGAGTGCCACGCACTCCCCCTCGCCCCCCTGCACCTCTCCTCTCTCCCCTGGATCCCAACCCCTCCTCTGCTCCCCTCTCGCGCGCACCACCGAGCAAAGCTCGTCGCCACGTGTCGTCGTTGTCGTGGCCACCAGCATCCCCACGCCCAGCCAGCGCCCCCACGAGCCCCGCCTCGACTCTGTAGAGCCGCACGCCAAAGCACGCGACCCCGGGAGGCCAGCAACATCGCCATCGCTGTCGTCTTCCACCTCGGGCTCCGGCCACCATCGTCGTTGATCTGCCGCACGCAGGACGTCCCCGAGCCCGCTAACCATCCCTACGGCACCTCTGTGGGCTCCGCCATCGTTTCCCCCTCTTCCCCGCTTCATTTGATCGCCGTAGCCGTCGCCCCCTTGATGACCGAACTGTGGCACCGCCCGAGCTCGCCGGCGACGAGGCACCGGTGACCAAATGGTCCCGTGCATATGCCCGTTGGCCTTGCGAGTTCTTGTAGAGCCCGTAGGTACTAACTGCTAGCTTCTCCGCGCGCTGCGTCGTCGGTTTCGTCGATGTCCGAGCTCCGGTCGCCGCTGACCTCGACGCCGTCGTCGTTTCCGGCCGCCCCAGCAGGTGCCGCTTGCACCGTTGGATGCGCGCGTTCTCCAGCAACGCGTAGATGCCCTCCGCCACGGGTTTGGTCGCCCGTGGGAGAAACCCGAGCCGTTCCGCCGTCACTGACCTCGCCAGCGACTAACTTCGGCTGTGCCGACGTGGCACAGCCATTAGCAGCTAATTGCGGTATTAATTAACCTCCGGTGAAACTGACAGCCGGGCCCCACATCCTAACTAACTGGCTAACTAAACTAGATTAAGTTTAATCTAATTACCCTGGACCCACGCGTCAGCATTGACTGTGCTGACGTATCAGTTGACTGTCCCCACATGTCATGTTGACTTTGCTGACGTGGGTGTTGACCGGACCCACCTGACAGTGTCACTAACCAGCCCCAGTCACTGACCAGTGGACCCCACTGGTCAGGTTTGACCTGGAGGCGCCCCGTTGACCTGCTGACGTCATGATGATGTCATGCTGATGCAATAATTCATTTACTGGATTTATTCTTTTACAGGAAATTCCAGAAAATGCCCAAAACTTCTAAAATTCATAGAAAATCAACCGTAACTCCAAACGAAATAATTTATATATGAAAAATTATCAGAAAATGCATGTTTGAACAATGTTTGTCCTCTGTTTTGGACAAAACAAATAAAGGGCATTTATATAATCATATATGGAGTTGGAATTTGAATCTTGTACTCAAACCAACTTCATTTAAATCATAGCTAGATGCATTAGCTCAAATCACAACGTATTGCCATGTCATGATCATGCATCATATTGTTGCATTGCATTGATTGTGTCCTTCTCTGTTTGCCGGTAACCGTCCCCTCTCAGTCGACGATGTTTCCGACGATGTGATCGATGACACCGATGAAGAGCTATATTATCTTCAGAAGTGCCAGGCAAGCAAAACCCCCTTGTTCATTCCGATACAATCCCACTCTCTCGCTCCTGCTCTCTTTTACTGCATTAGGACAACATCGATTCAACTGTTACATGCTGCGGTAGTTGAACCCCTTTCCTCTGCATGACCTGTCATTGCCACAGTAAATAGATGAAACCCACTAGCATGAGTAGGAGTTGTTTGAGCCCTGACGTGCCTACTCATTCATGCATGTTGTCATGCCTGCTATTGCTTAGAGTTGAGTCAGGTCTGGTTCATCGGAGATGAATCGGAGGTGTGTGAACATGTCCTACTGTTGAGAGCTAAGTGTGTGAACACGATTTGGTAAAGGTAGTGGTGAGAGGCCATGTAGGAGTACATGGTGGGTTGTCTCATTGCAGCCGTCCTCAGGAACTGAGTTCTGTGTTTGTGATCCATGAACAGTTACTACCACACATTGGGCTCCGGGCGCTCCAAGCTCTCTCGACTTATTAATCAACTTGATCTCTGTCCAGGAGTTGCAACTAGTTTCTGGTGTTTGTAGGTAGTGTTAGTAGTCTACCAAGTGGCACCCGGTACAGGTGGGCTTGGGACAGACTAGGCACAGTGGCCCGGTGTACCAAGTGGCACCCGGATGGTGGGCTTGGGAACCCTGTACACATCGTTTGGGGCCGCGAGCGACACCCTGGCCGGATCTCCTTGCGGATGGAACCCGAATAGGCGATAAACCTGGACTAGAGACTTGTTGGTTAGTCAGGTCGTGGCCGACTCCCTCGCCCGGCTTTCGCTTGAAGGTTGCCGAGGTACATGACGTGTACAGGGCTATAAGTGGCGAGAGCGTGTGTGAAGAAGTACACCCCTGCAGGGTTATCATTATCTATTCGAATAGCCGGATTCCTCGGATATGGAAACTTGGACCCCTTGCATAGTTCATAGACAAGTGAAAGTGGATACTCTAAAACTCGCAAGATAAGCGTGAGTGCTATGGATGGCCTTCTCGTAGGGAGACGGGAGCGGATCCATAGTGGTGTATTGATATGGTGAATTTGTGGACTCGTGTGTGCCACCTCAAAAGAGTTACTTGCAGTCGTAGTTCAGGTTAGCCACTGAGTCAAAGCTGGCTTGCTGCAGTTAAACTCCACCACCCCCTTTGTTGATACCGATGCATATGTAGTTAGTTCTGATGTAAGTCTTGCTGGGTACATTTGTACTCACGTTTGATTAATTTATGTTTTGCAGAGAGACTTCAGTCCTGCTAGTAGTTCCCCTTGGACTTCGACGTTTAGCTTGTTACCTCAGCTACGATCTTGTGCCCTCGGCAGGATCTGGTAGATAGTCAGGCTTCTCAGCCTTCTTCATTTGTAGTTGTGTGTACTCAGACACGTTAAGCTTCCGCATGTGCTTGTTGCTTGTATGCTTTGTTTGTTGGGTCATGAGACCCATGTTTGTAATATCTCGCTCTTCGGAGCCTAATGTATAAATACTTGAGTCGTTGAGTCTTGTTGTGATGCCATGTTGTATGTACTCATATCGGGCATATTGTGTGTATGATTGAAATGATTGGTATGAGTGGGATCCGACAATCTAGTTGTTTATCCTTGGCAGCCTATCATATGGGGAAATGTAGTCTAGTGCTTTCTGAGCGATAGTAGTCCGCTACAGCCCGGTTCACCGGAGTCCTGCTAGCCCAGCACTACTGCTCAGGACACTTGACTGGCCGGCATGTGTTTCTCTTTGTTCCTGTGTCTGTCCCTTCGGGGAAATGTCATGTGGTGACATCCGGAGTCCTGCCTAGCCTGCTGCAGCCCGGGTTACCGGAGTCCTGTTAGCCTAGTGCTACAGCCCGGATTCACACGCTGTTGACCGACATGCTCGAGGTTGATTCATGTATGCCTGTCCCCATGGGTTAGTGCCGCTTTGGGTTCACGACTAGCCATGTCAGCCTGGGTTCTTTGTCATATGGATGCTAGCGACACTATCATATACGTGAGCCAAAAGGCGCAACCGGTCCCGGGCCAGGTAAGGTGGCACCCGTGGGAATACCGTGCGTGAGGCCACAAAGTGATATGATGTGTTACATGCTAGATCGGTGTGACCTAGGATCGGGGTCCTGACACGGACCTAGTCCGTGTAATTGCTACCATCATCTTTCAACTTTGCTTTCTCAAGGAACGCATTAAAATTCAACGGAACAACAACACGAGCCATCTATCTACAATCAACATAAACAAGCAAGATACTATCAGGTACTAAGTTCATGATAAATTTAAGTTCAATTAATCATATTACTTAAGAACTCCCACTTAGATAGACATCCCTCTAATCCTCTAAGTGA
This sequence comes from Triticum monococcum, assembly GCA_034509565.1. Taxonomy (NCBI): domain Eukaryota; kingdom Viridiplantae; phylum Streptophyta; class Magnoliopsida; order Poales; family Poaceae; genus Triticum; species Triticum monococcum. Next base: position 604,676,113 of record CM067845.1, read on the forward strand.
GCACGTGATCCAAATCAACTAAACCATGTCCGATCATCACGTGAGATGGAGTAGTTTCATTGGTGAACATCATTATGTTGATCATATCTACTATATGATTCACGCTCGACCTTTCGGTCTCCGTGTTCCGAGGCCATATCTGTATATGCTTGGCTCGTCAAGTATAACCTGAGTATTCCGCGTGTGCAACTGTTTTGCACCCGTTGTATTTGAACGTAGAGCCTATCACACCCGATCATCACGTGGTGTCTCAGCACGAAGAACTTTCGCAATGATACATACTCAGGGAGAACACTTCTTGATAATTTAGTGAGTGATCATCTTATAATGCTACCGTCAATCAAAGCATGATAAGATGCATAAAAGATAAACATCACATGCAATCAATATAAGTGATATGATATGGCCATCATCATCTTGTGCTTGTGATCTCCATCTCCGAAGCACCGACATGATCACCATCGTCACCGGCGCGACACCTTGATCTCCATCGTAGCATCGTTGTCGTCTCGCTAGTGATAAAGTAAAGCATTACATCACGATTGCATTGCATTGCATACAATAAAGCGACAACCATATGGCTCCTGCCAGTTGCCGATAACTCGGTTACAAAACATGATCATCTCATACAATAAAATTTAGCATCATGTCTTGACCATATCACATCACAACATGCCCTGCAAAAACAAGTTAGACGTCCTCTACTTTGTTGTTGCAAGTTTTACGTGGCTGCTACGGGCTTAAGCAAGAACAGATCTCACCTATGCATCAAAACCACAACGATAGTTTGTCAAATAGACTCCGTTTTAACCTTCGCAAGGACCGGGCATAGCCACACTCGGTTCAACTAAAGTTGGAGAGACAGTCGCTCGCAAGCCACCTGTGGGCAAAGCACGTCGGGGGAACCGATCTCGCGTAAGCGTACGCGTAAGGTTGGTCCGGGTCGTCTCGTCCAACAATACCGCCGAACCAAAGCATGACATGCTGGTAGGCAGTATGACTTATATCGTCCACAACTCACTTGTGTTCTACTCATGCACATAACATCAAACCGTAAAACCTAGGCTCGGATGCCACTGTTGGGGAACGTAGTAATTTCAAAAAAATTCCTACGCACACGCAAGATCATGGTGATGCATAGCAAAGAGAGGAGAGTATGATCTACATACCCTTGTAGATCGCAACGGAAGCGTTGACACAACATAGAGGAAGTAGTCATACGTCTTCTTCCCGATCCGACCGATCCAAGCACCGTTACTCCGGCACCTCCAAGTTCTTAGCACACGTACAGCTCGATGACGATCCCCGGGCTCCGATCCAGCAAAGCTTCGGGGAGGATTTCCGTCAGCACGACGGCGTGATGACGATCTTGATGTTCTACCGATGCAGGGCTTCATCTAAGCACTACAACGACATGATCGAGGTGGAATATGGTGGCAGGGGGCACCGCACACGGCTAAGGAACGATCACGTGGATAAACTTGTCTGTCTTGGGGTGCACCCTGCCCCCGTATATAAAGGAATAAGGGGAGGAGGCCGGCCGGCCAGGTGTGGCGCGCCAAGGAGGAGTCCTCCTCCTAGTAGGAGTAGGACTCCTACTAGGAGGGGGAAAGAGGTGGAGTGGGAGAAGGAAAAGGGGGGGGGGGGCGCCGCCCCCCTCTCCTAGTCCAATTCGGACCAGGGAGGAGGTGGCGCGCGGCCCACCTCTGGCAGCCCTTCTCTCTCTCCACTGAAGCCCATATGGCCCATTACTTCTCCCGGTAGGGTTCCAGTAACCCTCCGGCTCTCCGGTTTTCTCCGAAATCACCCGGAACACTTCCGGTGTCCGAATATAGTCATCCAATATATCAATCTTTATGTCTCGACCATTTCGAGACACCTCGTCATGTCCGTGATCACATCCGGGACTCCGAACTAACTTCGGTACATCAAAATGCATAAACTCATAATAACTGTCATCGTAACGTTAAGCGTGCGGACCCTATGGTTCGAGAACAATGTAGACATGAATGAGACATATCTCCGGTCAATAACCAATAGCGGGACCTGGATGCCCATATTGGTTCCTACATATTCTATGAAGATCTTTATCGGTCAGACCGTATAACAACATACGTTGTTCCCTTTGTCATCGGTATATTACTTGCCCAAGATTCGATCGTCGGTATCCAATACCTAGTTCAATCTTGTTACCGGCAAGTCTCTTTACTCGTTCCGTAATACATCGTCTCGCAACTAACTCATTAGTCACAATGCTTGCAAGGCTTATGTGATGTGCATTACCGAGAGGGCCCAGAGATACCTCTCCGACAATCGGAGTGACAAATCCTAATCTCGAAATACGCCAACGCAACATCTACCTTTGGAGACACATGTAGAGCTCCTTTATAATCACCCAGTTACGTTGTGACGTTTGGTAGCGCACAAAGTGTTCCTCCGGTAAACGGGAGTTGCATAATCTCATAGTCATAGGAACATGTATAAGTCATGAAGAAAGCAATAGCAACATACTAAACGATTGGGTGCTAAGCAAATGAAATGGGTCATGTCAATAAGATCATTCAACTAATGATGTGACCTCGTTAATCAAATAACAACACATTGTTCATGGTTAGGAAACATAACCATCTTTGATTAACGAGCTAGTCAATTAGAGGCATACTAGTGACACTAAGTTTGTCTATGTATTCACACATGTATTATGTTTCCGGTTAATACAATTCTAGTATGAATAATAAACATTTATCATGATATAAGGAAATAAATAATAACTTTATTATTGCCTCTAGGGCATATTTCCTTCAATATATAGTTTACTTTATTGGTCTGTGTGGAAATGTCATGTGCGTAGTAGCCACCTATGTAATTATGCATGTAATATATTACTTTAGTGTGTGCAAATGCCATGGTTGTAGTAGCTACCTATGTAAGTGGATGTTTAATTTGGTTATGCAAGCATGTCCTTATAAGTGTGTGTGTGTGTGTGTGTGTGTGTGTGTGTGTGCGTTGTTGTTGTTCTGTATGCAATCCGATCGCACAACACACACGTCTTATTAGCAGCAACCGTCTGTGTTCTTATCGGTCTTCAGACACATTTCTAATTACAGACCCGTTTGCCGCGTATCACACACATCTTGTTAAGTTGAGCCGTTTCTGTTCTCTTGTGTCAACGCAAACAGTTCATCCGAGTGAACCGCATTCCATATGTCGCACACACCTTTGATCTGGCTGACCATTTCTTTTGTGTTGCCTAATCACAAACAGTTCATCGGAGTGAACCGTATGCTGTGTATCGCACAAGCCTCCATCTGGCTGCCCGTTTCTTTTGTTCCTCCTCATCACAAATAGTTCATTGAACTGAACCGTATTCCCTTCATCACACACGCAACTAAAACCTGAACCGTGTTTGATGCATCCGTCATCGCAAATGTTTTACACATTTCTGGCGGTTTTCATACAGCACTATTTGCGATTATGGCATCGCACACAGTTTCTCGAAGGGTCTCTGATCGTAGTGTCGCGTTAGTAGCATCCTGCAGTAGTGCTACGATCTGATCGCGTAGGCGAATATTTGAGTTATCAGTTTGATCTTCATTTAAAACAATGTGGAATAGTTTCGCAACTCACACTGGTACGCATCGGTCCTAAACAAACGGTTTTTAACCCCTTTCCGCGACGGCATTTGGAACCATCCCCAAGTGAGTGTGTGCAATAGGGTGTCCTTCCCACACGACCCAAAAATCGTTGGGGATAGGCCCTCCTGGGACCCAGGCTGGGGCCGTGTGCGATCGGGTGAGGCATCGAAACCCAATCATTTCCGTAGGTATGTATATCCCACATGGTAATCCGAGAAAATTATTTCCGTAGGTATGAACATCCGACATGGTGAATCCCAGAAAAACATTTCCGTTTGTATGTATATCACACACAATCAATCCAAGGAATACGTTTTCGTTCTTATGTACATCCCACACTGTCAATCCAGGGAACACATTTTCGTTCGAACGTACATCCCACACAGTTTTATGTGTAGGCTCGTGCGTGAAAGGTGTAACTATCACACATGGTTTGCCATGGTTAACTGTTTGCTTTTATCAACTATATCACACATGATTTGATGAAGAAAATTGTGTGGCATTGGGCTATCCATCGCAAGCGCTTTTACTGCTAGAACTGTTTGCAAAGGTCCATGACACATTTAACAGGTTTATTAGTTTACAATTAATAATTCCAGTATTATGCAAATTCACATTTCATATCGAATGGTTGTTTGCCAATTTCATCTCAGGCACATAAAATATATTATAACATCACAATACGGTAGCTACATGAAAACAGCATAGTACAACATATAACTAGTTCAACTTCATAAGAATAATATATAAATTTCCCTAATCAAGATCATCCAGGTTCGCCTTATCCACCTCTGCTTTCAGTTCAATAAGAACCCGTTTGCACGGGCCAACTGGGAAAGTGCCTCCTCCTTCGCCAACACCATCTTAGCAAAGTCTGATTTAAAAAATCTGAGCTCATTCTCCACCTTCAACTTTTTATCCCACATCTTGAAATATGCTTCAGCGTTGACAACACTTTCTCTAAGCCTACGTGTGTTCTCTTCCTCATACATGCTGCAGAGCTTCGCTGGGCACATCTTCAAAGACTGTGGCCACTCTTGATCAACCCACTCCAAGTAAGAACGCTTCCGTTCATCCTATAATATTTAAAACTAGATCAGTAACAATTGTAGGGGAAATGGGTTTATAGCAGCATAGAAAATCACCAATGCTTATTTTGAACAACTGAAGAAACATGTTAATGATGACATATCTTCTCAAAAAGATCAATGTGCAAATGAAATAATTGGTACTGAGACAACAACCAAATTCTGGAACATTGGAAGCTATAATTAACTACGACGACGCTACAAGTTCTTACTCATGTACAATAAATAACAAATTGAACATTTTATGAGGAAGGTAAATATAACTGCAACAGCATAGCAAGAGTGTTTGGATGATAGCAAATTGATACTAACAGGTGTGTACATGCGCAAATTTAGTAACATAGAACTAATAGCACTAAGGTCGTCCACTATGTATGCCAAAACTGGGGTAAAGACAACTGTTGCTACATCTCCCACCAGTGCCCTGCGCTGGCGAGCCAATGCAGCGGGAAAAAATCAGGGACCCAGACTCCGGAGCACGAAGTTGCTCCGATGCCCAGTTCCTTCATGCCATAAAGATTTAGTATTTTACTGCTTGGCTGCTCGGATGTGTGGACCAAAGTAGGCTGCACAAACTGCTAAAGTGGTGCCAAAAAACTTTCTAATGGCATCGCAGATGAGATGGCAACAATTTAAGATTCTAGGTACAAACTGTGAAAGTGTCTTAGGATGTGTTTGGTTGAAGGTGTGGTATGAATTGGTTGGGACCGTGATAGTGTCTGAATCACATCTAACGATTTGTAACAACGAAAGAGGGTCTAACCTTCACTGCACATGCCAGAAACTTCCTCCCACTGTCCACAGAATCAAACGCAACTAGCTTCCCGTATGGAGATTGATGTTAACAACGAGCAGATAGATCTTCAGCCACCCCACCCCATTCATTGCCACTGATGGTCTTAGGGAGCTACAACAGGAAGAAATTACTCAAATCGACCGCCAGGTAAAAACCCTTCATTCCAAGCCATAGCCCGAGAGAGAGAAGAGAGGCATACCCGGGTGGTGAAGGAGTAGTCGATGGAGGAGGAACTATTGGAGAGGTCTTTGAAGAAGACCATGGCGACCCCGGCGGTAGGATGCGAGACGGCGAGAGCGAGGAAGCGGCTATAGCTTAGCAAGGAAAGAAGAAAGAAGGAAACAGGGGAAATGTGACCTGTGGTTGGGAAGAAAAGGGGGGTGGGAAGGGGGGAAGGGGGCGGGGTAGATATTTTGGCGGTAGGCCAAAATTTTGGAAATGTGGAGGGAAACTTTGCGCGCAGTGCTGCCGGACCATTCACTTGGAACGATTGTGTGCATCGCAAATGATTCTTCTGCTTTATGCACATGGGATGAGTTTGATAATTCAAATTTTGGTGGAAATTTCCCCGGGTATGTCATTGCATAATTTAACATCGCTTGCTAATTTGGGCACACAAAAGAGCGTATAGTAGACAGACCACACTTACTGAATCGAGCAATTTTAGTAATTAAACAGAGCCAGTTGACCTAAACATTTCTCTAACAAAAGACCAGTATTAAAAACAAAGCCTAAGTGCGCATAATTTTAACAAATCCGCTGCCGGGCCGGCCTATGCATCGCTAGTGTGAGATGAGACGTCGATGACTTGTCCTGGTGACATGCCACCGTTGGTGGACTTCGCGTACCCCCTGCTGAAGTCGACCACGTCCTCGTCCTCGGCGCCGCCCTCTAGGTTATAGTACTCGTAGTAGTGGTTGTGCCACAGCTCGCGTTGGTACTCCACCGCCGATTCCTCGACGGACAGACTCTTCTCTACCTCGACCTAAAGCATGCGCAACTCCTCCTCCCGGCGCTCCACGATCTCCGCCGCCTCCTGCTTCTCCAGCTCTCGCTCGGTGACCTCATGAGGAAGTAGGTGCTCCATGGCCACTGCCGCCTTTTCAAACATGGGTTGCATGCTGGAGTCCGAGGTGGCCTGGAATATCTTGGTGTGCGCATCATCGATCTTGGCATGCATGGCCTCGACCCGGGCCAGGGCGACATCAGTGGCACGGACGACAGCTCGAGCACTCACGGTGTTCGCAGCCGCCGTCGCAGCAGCAGCTGCACCCGTCTCGGCTGCTGCAGCTGCCCTGTCGGCTGCCGCAGACACCCTCTCGGCGGAAGCGGCCACGCTCATTGTAGATGCAGTGGCACTCTCGGCGTAGGTGGCCGTGCTCTCGGCGCAGGCGGTGGCGCTCGGGGGACGCGACTATCGTATGGGCCTTCATGAAATGTTTCCACGGTGTCATCTTTGCAAGAAGGGGGTGCGGGAATGGGGTCAGGATTCGTGGATTAGGGGGTTACCGGCACTAGAGCAGATGAGCCGGCGAAGCTTAAGGAGGGAGACTTAAATAGACCCAGATATTTTCATCGCAAACGGTTCCTAGAAAACAACTGTGTGTGATGTTGTAGATATTTTTTATTAGCTGAAAGACGAATTTGGAGTACAGTGGCAACAGATGGTGTTTTAAATGTATGAGAAATTGTGTAGTACTAATACAACTTTCATGTCGAATTTTGGAAAAATTCAGGGGTCATTTGACCTTTTAAGACATTTAAGTGATTTTCTAGCCATTTAATGACAGTAATTGAAATTGAAACTACATATACATGCAACAGCTAACCATAACGGTTTGAAAACTCATATTTTGTGTACTTGTGTGCGATTAAATTCCATGTGCAGTAAATTGGAAGGAATTTTCAAACATATTGGTCTCAAGGCTATGACACAATTAAGCATGGAGTGACATGGCATTTTAATTCCAAAAAATTAAAAAAATATCAGAAACACATGAAACCTTGGTTGATGTAATGTCATGCCACCAAGATGATGTGGAAAAAAATTGGCATGTTTGATGAAAGTTTGGACACACACACCCCTCACAAACCGGAGCAACTCACTAGAAGGCTTGTGGTTCCGAGAGGGAACAATGCATGTTTGAAGACTAACAGGAGATAGCTTCCTCTTACGGCCTTCAAATTTTTTTCTATGTTTAACGTGCACTACGACAAGTGTAATGTGAAATTTTGGAAAATTCTAGGGGTCATTTGACCTTTTAAAGACATTTAAGTGATTTTTAGCCATTTAATTCAAATTTGAACTACATCTACATGCAACACCTAACCATAACGGTTTGACAAATCATATTTGTGTATTTGTGTGCGAGTTAATTCCATGTGTAGTAAATTCACTACAAGGATTCCGGTCTATTGCAACAAAATTTATTGCTACAACTATGGTTTGTTGCAATAAAACGCAGTATTACCACAAGTTCTCCAGTTGTGGTAATAGGCCGCACATATTGCCGTAACTTAGTTTTGTCGCGATAAATGCTAACTTTGTTGCAATACATGCCTCATATTGCAACAAACTGTGCCGACGTTGCAATATGGTAGCGGTATTGCGACAAACAAATTTCGTTGCATGAGGACAGTCATTTTGTTGTAATAGAGACTAGGTATTTCAACAGAATAACTATTCATGGCAATATTCAAAAAGATATTGCAACATCAGCGTGACATTGCATTAATTACAAATATTGTTGCAAAAAGTGGCTAACTATTACAACAAACTGCATCGGCGTTGCAATATGGTAGCGATATTGCGACAAACAAATTCCGTTGCGCAAGGCAGCCGTTTTGTTGTAATGGAGACCAGGTATTTCAACAGAATAACTATCGGTGGTAATATTCGGAAATATATTGCAACATTATTAGTGTGACGTTGCATTAGTTAGAAGTAAAATAGCGGAAAAATATATTATTTGTATTTATAGATATTAAGTTATGATTTTTGCAAGCTTTAAGGAGTAACTAAAATATATTTTAATTGCACCAATTTCAATTAACCAAAACAATGGAAAAAGTTTATAAATGGATAGGACACACTTTCTTGATAGGAATATATATTTAATTTGTTAACTTTGGATTTGAAATGGCCAAGTTGTTGCCATTTTAAAACTAGGGTGTTTTCTGCCAAAACAGGGACGTGTCAGATGGAAATTGAAAATCAGTTAATTGCATGGAAGTCCCACAATTGGGGCAATACGTGCAGATTGGTACCATTTTTACATGTCAGTATCATGTCTGGGGCAGTCTATTGTGAAATGATCTAAACTGCGTATAACAGCATACTGATGATGTATTTGACCATTGGGGACCGCCTGCCAGGTGTTGATGTGGCATGTTTTTTAATGAAAAAACCCCTTAGTTTTTACTATTTAATAACATGTATATCCTCTGTTTGTGGAAAAAAGAGTCTTCCCAGAGAAGAAAATTTACAAAAACCAAACAAACATGCGCCTGCCAAGATTCGAACTTGGAGAGGCTGCTTATGGCACAAGCACTCCGACCGCTACGCCACTGCATGAGTTAGTTCTTACTTCTTACCGAAGGCACATATATTCTTTTATACCAGAAGTTAATTGCAAAACTTCGGAGAAATAAAAGCACGCGACCGCAAGGATTGAAAACCGCGCAAGAACCGGCATTCCCTAAACATCGCCCGTTACAGTCATCGGCGCAGACCTGTCGCTCCTTCATGGGCGAGCTGAGATTCGAACCTGGAGAGGCTGCTTATGGCACAAGCACTCTGACCATTGCACCACTGCATGAATTAGTTCTTATTTCTTACGGAAGGCACATATATTCCTTTATACCATAAGTTAATTGCACAACTTCGGAGAAATAAAAGCATGCACCCGCAAGGATTGAAAACCGCACAAGAACCGGCGTTCCGCCCATTTTTATATGTTTATTTCATTTTCAGTTAATTTGCAAAAAAAGTACGACATGAAGAATAGAACTCGAGACTTCTTTATTACGTTACTACCTGAGCAACCAGTTGGACTACTTCACTGCTTGTGCCAGTATTCCCCCTTTTTGGCCTCTTATTCTTTATTCAGTTTGCTAAAGCCGGGTTTTTTTTATTCTTTCCGGTTTAGTTTAGTTTGGTTTTTATTTCCTTTTTCTTTTCTTTCATATTCTTGTTTATTTTTCCAAAAAAGAACGAACATTTCTTAAACATAATGAACTTTTTTCATTTTCTATGAATTTTTTTCCATATTGATGAACTTTATTTTAAATTCAATGATCTTTTTTGTAAATCAATGAACTTTTTAAAAAAATTAGATGACATTTTGTTCAAATTTGATGAACTTTTTTCTATTTCGATTAACATTTTTCAAAATCGATGAACTTTTTTTCAAATCAATGAACTTTTTTCCAATTTCATGAACATTTTTTAAGTTTGTGAACATTTTTTAAAAAGCCATGAACTTTTTTAAACCACTATTTGTTTTATATTTTTGCGGTTTTGTCTCTTTTTTTCTTTTTTTGGAAAAGTCAACCATCGAGGGGGGACCGAGTGAGCTGTTAACTTTTTTTAGAGTAAGCGAGCAGTTAACTGCGCTCGAGGAAGGGCTCACCTTACATGGGCCGGCCCAGCGTAGAACCGCAGAGTGCGCCCGTTCCTCAGGGGCCGCTGCTCCATTGCGCCGGTCGTTTAAAATAGCAGACGTATATGTTTGTACTTTGGTCCGTTGCATTTTTTTGTATCTGTTTTTTTTCGTATTGTACTTTTGTATAAGTTTGTATTTCTTTTCGTCAAACTCACAAAAAAAGTGCAGCTGGCAGGATCGATCCGGTTGCAGTTGTATACATTTGTATTTCTTTTCGTCAAACTCACAAAAAAGTGCAGCTGACAAGATCGATCCGATGATATCTCCGTACAAAAGGAAAGAACACAAACCACTAGGCTATCCCATCGGTTGTGATATACATGCTTTTTTTTACTTCTTTTCTTTGTTCTGTCATTTTGTGCTTTTTTCTCCTGCTGTTTTTATTCTGTTTTTCTGTTTTTTTCTTTCTTTATCATTTTTCCAAAATGTGTGGATTCCTTTCAAATTCATGAACTTTTTTTAAAATCGATGAAGCTTTTGTTGAAGTCCATCAACTTTTACTCAAATTCGTGAATCTTTTTTCAGAATTGATGATTTTTTTTCTAATTTTTGAACTGCAAAAAAATCAATGATCCTTTTTTAAAATTTGATGATTTTTTTCGAAACGAATGAACTTTTTTTAAAATTTGAAGAACTGTCTTCAAATTTGATGATTTTTTTTAAATTAAACTACAATAGTAGCATCAATTATACCACTAGAAGTGGATATAGCAACTAAACCATGATATTCCAACAAGGATGGCGGCGGCAGGGCTCCTTCGCCGCCTCGCGCATGGATCCGATGCCGGACGGATCTGACTGACAAGGGTGTCGCGATGCCCTACTTTCGCGCGATGGCCACCCCTACCAAGCTGCAGCTCGTGTCGTCCTGACCCGGGCGGCAAGCCCCGGCCGGCGAGCCGCATCTCTGACCTTGCACGCCGCTCCTGGTCGGCCATGGCTCCTGTCGCCCGCTTCCTCCATCCTTGGTGCTGACCAAGCAGTTTCGTTGTCCCTCTTCCCGACCTTCGCCCGCGAGCTCGAGCCTCTCTACCGGCCATGGATGCGAGCTTCCGACACGCTGCCTACCACCGGACTTAGGGAAGATGACGGACGTGGGACGATTTCATAGGGAATCTCCCGATCTAGTTTGGAGGGAAGATGACGATCGTGAGATGATTTAGCAGCATATATATCTCATATTGCTTTGAAATATTAATTTTTCCAATTTATTTCATTATTCTAAATATTCCCTCCAAAAAGAATTACTTTCCCACCACATAATTTTGGTTTACTGTGGTTTGCGCCAATATTTTGTGTTCCCACGAAAAAATAGAGTATTTATCTTGCCGCTAAAGACCCATCCTAACGACCCACGATTACATCTAAACCAAATCACACGGCGTCTTCACCGGCGATTAGATCTGGAGCTCTCGTCCCTGGTTCAGGTTGTTCTTTCTCCTGATCTCCTCCCATCCTAGAACGTCAACGTCAAGAAATCCTAGCGTCGTCCAGCGGGTGCGGCGGTTGCCCAGCGTGCGGCGCAGTGCCGTCGACCAGGAGTCGTCGTCCTCGGTCTATCCCTCCTCCCTCTCCTCCGGGCACGCCAACGCGGGCCGCATCTCTGTGTCCTCGGCCATGCCTGCTCGCGCGCCACCGCACACCTCGTCGGCTGCCCGACACCTGCGCGACCCCGCCCACTTGCCCAGGCGCTCGGTCCTACCGCCCGCTGTCAGAGGCCGTCGCCCTCGCCCGCTGCCGAAGACCCCGACCCACAGCCGCCGCCCCTCGTCCGCAGCGGGATACTCGCGAGTGCGCCACCCGCTCGCCTCGTCCACTGCGTCACAGGGTGACATCCCTCGGCAGCGCCCCACCCCCCGTGCTGCCCACCGCGAACCCCGGCCAGTGCGCCCTCCCTTGGCGGCGCCTATGTTTGGGCGAAGTCGAGCCAGCGGGCGTCGCCTGGCTCCCCTCCCCTGGGCGGCCATGGAGGAGCCATGCACTGCTAATGTAGTATCTCTTGTTTTTGATAATTTCGCATAATGTACTTCACGACTACAATGTTTCTTACTCCGATTTTATTGTGAAGATGTCGGATGATGAAGACGATGTGTGATCGTGATGGTGACACCCAGAGCTAGAAGGCCACGAGGAGTTCAATATGAGAAGTTAGTATTCACATCTGCTCTACATAATTCTGCAACTATGTGTATGAGTATTAATCAAACCAAAAACTACCAATATTTATTTTATTTGTGATGCAACAATGGTATGAAGAATATCTGCTATTGCCGGCGTGTTGTCTTTGTAGCAGCTCATTGAGAAGTTAGGCTTTAATAATGTGACTGATAAGCTTAAGATGATGAGAGATGTATGTGAATCTGTTCTTGAATCCTCAGAAAGGAAGCAAAGCTAGCACATAGTGGTGGTGATATCTTGACGAGTTACACAGCGGCCTTGCGGAGGCAGCTTGGGAAGGTTACCAAGGGATTGCATTGGATTATTTCTGATTAAGTATTAGCTCTGGATTACCACTGTTGTTGGTGTTAGTCCAGTTGCACTGGTGCCATAACTACACTATCTGAGTTGGCACTTTAGTTGAATTCTGGATTTGTTCTTTTGGTCTGGTTCTCTCCTTATGATTGTCTTCTACTGTATGACCTGGTATATCATACTTCAAAACATGTTGGGCCTATTTTTTGCGATACTCAGTGAGCTACATGTGCAGGTGTGGGACTTGATAAAGCTTGGAGATTATCTTAGTGCAAGGGATTATGTTGATCCCTCTAGGATAGGGATTACTGGTGAATCACTCGGAGGTATTATAGATCATGATTGCATCATGATACTGAATTAACACATAGACTTCACTTTTAGAAAACTTATCCTTTTTATTTGGAGCTGAAGACAGGAATGCATGCATTGTTTGCTGCTTTTTTGTGGATACACGGTAGTGTTGTTGTTCCAATAATTGGTGTTCAGGTACACACAGCAGTAATTTTATCGATATGGGTGCACATAGTTTTGTGATTTGTCCCATGCAAGTAAAGCAATGCTCTTTGTGGTGGCTATAGGGATTTCAATGGGCAATAGATAATGACATGTGGCAAGCTAGAGTTGATAGCATTAAGCCTTTATTTGAAGGTTAGATGCCATGCATCCTCTAAGATTGGGCACACAACATTGAAAAAAAATAGATCACAACTAAAATATATTGTATCAGTTCAGAACATTTACATGTAAGTATCTATGTCATTTTGTCTTTCCTGTAGAAGCAAGAATTGATTCAGGGAAGAGTGAAATAGACACAGAGGTTGTGAAAAAGGTGACTATCTGATTTATCTGACATTTATTTCTGATTGTTCCATTGTAAATGTTTCATGATCGTGTATTGAAATACTTTTACCAGGTTTGGGACAAGATAGCACCTGCTATGGCTTCACAGTTTGATGCTCCCTACTCAGTTCCGCCGATTGCACCACGTCCACTCCTCCTAAATGGTAAAACCTATCATATTTCTTATTGAGTGCTTCTGCTTCGTCCAATAATTATTGCATGAACCAACATATTCAAAAGTCTCTCACTTTTATGAGTTCAATGAGCACTTGTCAGGGTTGGGCTTCCAGTCTTCAGTATATATATATATATATATATATATATATATATATATATATATATATATATATATATATATATATATATATATATATATATTATGATTTTATGGTTGAGCCAGAACTGTTGTTAACCCTTTGTTTAAAAATTAAAGTTAATCGAGCATTTTCTTGCTGCCGGAGCTTCATTTATCGATTACCATGCAGGTGCTGACAACCCTCATTGCCCAGTCCTTGGTCTACAAGAACCTACCTCAAAAGCTGCTGAGGTTTATGAGAAGCTGGTTTTGCGGATAATTTCAAGGTAACATTCCATCTGCTCCTTCCGATCCAAATTAAGTGATGCTGCTCTAGTACAATTTTATCTTTTGACATGCAATATGTTTACTTTTCACCATGAGGTGTGGTTCTATGTTTGCCTACACTTTTTTTGCATGAATCCAAAGCAATTCACAGTGGTTACCGAACCTATAATTGTTCTTTTCGTAACATAACTGAAACTATAGATTGAGCCACAATTTAAATCAATAGTGGAAGATTTTAGTACTTGTACTTGTACTTGTGCTTATGCTTTAGACATTTACACTTGTAAAATTGTTCTGACCCCTCAATTACATGCTTGCTGACACAACATTACTCCAGTTAGTCTAGCGACATTTCTTTTTAACAATGGGGCTGGAATAATTGTATGGCGTATGTTATGTTGGACTCATTAACTAGAACTATTTTTTTTGATTTCTTGATTGCAGGATCCAAAGAACTAGCTCGACTGGACTCTAGATCACGGACAGTTTAGTCTTGGCACTTAATTAGGATGGCTAAATTACATTTGAGTTACATTTGATGGATATTTGCTATAAGAATTATGAATTTTATGAATCTTCATATTATATGTATGGTTTTGAATATTGTAATTGAATGCCTGTATTTTTTTAGGTTGCAATAGGCTATTGCCACAGCCCACTTTTGGTTGCCACATGTTAGCACCACGAAAATTTAAATTGTCGTAATAGTTTCTCGCTACAAACATTTCACCTGTTGTGATACCTATTTATCACCGCCAAAACTAGTACGTTGCAATTTCCTATTACGACAATTGGAATATTTGTTGCCATAACTTAATGCCACAAGTGTTGCGGTTCATGGCAAAATGCCTAATGCCACAAAAACAAGGATTGTTGCCATAGTTTATTGCCACAATTTAATATTGCCACGGAACAGTATGCACCACGAAACGAGCGTCGTTGGCATAGGTTGTTGCCACAAATGTTTATTGCCACGAGCTATTAGTCGCCATGATTCATTACATGTTGCATTAAGGCTATCTCCACAAAGCAAATTGTGGCATCAGATGAGTGTTGCCACGAGAAAACATGTGGCGACTTCCCACATGGTTGTTGCAATAGCACACTTTATTGCCACAATTGCTTTTTTGTGGCAATAACCTATTACCATGCGTCCGGTCACAACGGCTGCCAACGAATGTTGCTTCGTGGCAACAGGTATTTATCGCCACAAATTGACATGTATTGCGACGAACAATTTTGTTGCAATAGACCCGAATCCTTGTATATTAGAAAGAATTTTCAAACATATTTATCTCATGACATGGACACATGCATATGAATGCATGGAGTGACATGGCATTTTAATTCCAAAAAATCATAAACACATGAAACCTTGGTTGATATAATTTCATACCACCAAGATGATGTGGTAAAAAAATTGGCATGTTTGAGGAAAGTTCGGACACACACCCCTCACAAACCGGAGCAACTCACTAGAAGGCTCGTGGTTCCGAGAGGGAACAATGCATGTTTGATGACGAATGGGAGATAGCTTCCTCTTATGGCCTTCAATTTTTTGTCTACATCTAACTTGCAATACTACAACTGTAGTTTGAATTTTTTGAAAATTCTAGAGGTCATTTGACCTTTTAAAGACATTTAAGTGATTTTCTGGCCATTTAATGACCCTAATTCAAATTTGAAATACATCTACATGCAACAGCTAATCAAAACGGTTTGAAAAATCATATATGTGTACTTGTGTGCAAGTTAATTCCATGTGCAGTAAATTAGAAGGAATTTTCAAACATATTGGTCTCACGACATGGACACATGCATACGTATGCATGAAGTGACATGGCATTTTAATTCCAAATTAAAAAATGATTAGAAAAACATGAAACCTTAGTTGATTTAATGTCATGCCACCAAGATGATGTGGTAAAAAATTGGCCTGTTTGACGAAAGTTTGGACACACACCCCTCACAAACCGGAGCAACTCACTAGAAGGTTCGTGGTGAAGGAATAATACATGTTTGATGACGAAGGGGAGATAGCTTCCTCTTACGGCCTTCAATTTTTTTCTACGCCTAACGTGCACTAATACAACTGTCGTGTAAATTTTTTCAAAATTTCAATGGTCATTTGACCTTTTAAAGACATTTAAGTGATTTTCTAGCCGTTTAATGACCGTAATTCAAATTTGAACTACATCCACATGCAACGCCTAACCATAATGGTTTGGAAAATCATATTTTTGTGTACTTATGTGCGAGTTAATTCCATGTGCAGTAAATTAGAATGAATTTTCAAACATATTGGTCTCAAGACATGGACACACACGCATGGAGTGCCATGGTATTTTAATTCTAAAAACTTAAAAAATGATCAGAAAAACATGAAACCTTGCTTCATTTAATGTCATGCGACCAAGATGATGTGGTAAAAAATTGGCCGGTTTGACGAAAGTTTGGACACACACCCCTCACAAACCGGAGCAAGTCACTAGATGGTTCATGGGTCCGAGAGGGAACAATGCATGTTTGATGACGAACGGGAGATAGCTTCCTCTTATGGCCTTCAAAAAAATTTCTACGTTTAACGTGCACTAATACAACTGTCATGCGAAGATTTGGAAAATTTTAGGGGTCATTTGACCTTTTAAATACATTTAAGTGATTTCTAGCCATTTAATGACCGTAATTCAAATTTGAACTACATCTACATGCAACGCCTAACCATAATGGTTTGAGAAATCATATTTTGTGTACTTATGTGCGAGTTAATTCCACGTGTAGTACATTAGAAGGAATTTTCAAACATATTGGTCTCAAGGCATGGGAACACATGCATGGAGTGCCATGGCATTTTAATTCCAAAAAATAATAAATTATCAGAAACATGAAACCTTGCTTGATTTAATGTCATACCACCAAGATGATGTGGTAAAAAAGTGGTCTGTTTGACGAAAGTTTGGATGCACACCCCTCACAAACCGGAGCAACTCACTAAAAGGTTCGTGGTTCTGAGAGGGAACAATGCATGTTTAATGACGAACGGGAGATAGCTTCCTCTTACGGCCTTCAAATTTTTTTCTTTGTTTGACGTGCACTAATACAACTGTCATGTGAAATTTTGGAAAATTTCAGGGGCCATTTGACCTTTAAAGACATTTAAGTGATTTTCTAACCATTTAATGACCATAATTCAAATTTGAACTACATCTACATGCAACGCCTAACCATAATGGTTTGAAAAATCATATTTTTGCGTACTTGTGTACGAGTTAAAAAATCATCTAAATATCTGGTGTTCAAAAAAGAAAATGTAAAGATTTGGCAAGACAACCGGCCCCCACACGATTGGCAGTCGATCTCCCGGCTCGAGGATTGGTAGATGAATGGCGGGGATCATTAATCAGACACGATTCTGCATTGGAAACAGTCAGCTATTATGTTCACACACGGATTTTGAATATTACGTTCACACATGGATTTTGCTGCAGAAATCGTGTGTAATTCAAACTATAGTACTCATAAATTCCAGCGACCGGCGTTTGTACTATCCCCGTCGATCGATATCCCGGCCGCCAATAAATACTACCTTGCTCACGTCGTCCCGCCTGCATTCTCATCTACATCCTCCCCTCCCTCGCCCTCTCTCTCTCAAATCTCTGCCATGGCGCAGTCGGTCTGCCCACGCGCCGACGAGGAGTCGCCGCCCCCCTATGACGCTCACTCGATTAGCAACAACGAGGACCCCTACGTGCCGCTTGATGAGGTTGCGTCGAACCCCCTAACTTTGGATTAGTTTTGCGGCTAGTACAATCTTTGTCTGTGGAAGTCGCTGTCGCCGGCTAAGAAATCCAGGCAAGTGGCGTTCAAGAAGGAGATGGCGGAGGAGGAAGCCAGGTACCAGGCGGCCTGTGAAGCCCGTGATGCTGCCTGGAAAAAGGAGGCGGTGGAGCTTTGGGGCCGGGCGCGTCGTCATGGCGAGAAGGTGTATGAAGACGGGTACTTCACGAGAAAGGTCATAGGCACTGGGCGCCTCATCGCTACATGGAGGTGGACTGATAAGCTCCAGCGTGCCACCAATGAGGAGCTCCAGTGGGCGCCCAACGAAATGCCAAGATTGGTCTCGCGCGTCCGCTAGGAAGAGACAGATCGATACGTCAAGTGCTGCGAGGCGGAGGAGGCGGAGTACTGCCTCCGCACTGGGAAGACGCTGCGTACCAGGGAGCTGCTGGCGAGGGGCTGCTGGAATATTGACCCCAGGAGGGATTATTAGTTTTAGTATTGTTCATTTTCAATTTTATGCATTGTACCTACTAGTTAAGTATCATCACGTATATGTGATGATATATTTATATATGTTCATTAGTAATATATATATATATATATATAAATATATATATATACATTACTAATGCACATTTAATATATATATATATATATATTATGAATTCCATTTTCTATCTGTTTTTGTATACTAATTTGAATCTAGCTGTTATCATCCACATATACAGAATGGAAAGTGTATATACACACAATGAAACAGAACATATAAAAATAGAAAACAGAGTACACACATTGAAACAGAGCAATAAATAGAGCAATACTATGATTTCTGTGAATACATAGTTATCCATGTCGAAATGACTTTTCAAAATAAAATGCGACCATGAGACCATGACCAGCAGCCTTTGTCTACGGTAGCTCTTGGCTCTGCCTGAACCCATGCAGGCGTTCGTCCAACCGGTCGACATGCTCGCGGTACATCTGGAGCGTGATCTTGAGCTCCAAGTTGGCTATTTCATCGGAGATCACCAGCTCGAGGATGCGATGGCCATCTTCCTCTACTGCGCCTAGGTGGACACCTGGTCCAAGGAGGCGGTCGAGCCTATGGACCAGCGTGTTGGCATCCAGCGGGCCGCGGACAAGGTGAATGGCAGCACCCATGCAAACAGCGCGGTCGGCGTCTGGTGCAAGTACGGCGCGGCCGGCCTCTGGTGCAACTATGGCGCTGAGGTCATCTGCCCACTCCTCGCGAGGAATGGGGGTACTGACCGGACGTGTACCCAGCTGCGATGCCGTGTCGACAGTAGGCAAGCGCCGATGGATCCACTCTTGCTGTGCGGCGCGCCGCTTCTCTCGCTCTGCGGTGCTCCAACGGTCTCGCTGTGCGGCGAGCCACAGCCTATCGGCGCGAACGCACCTAGCTTCCTCTGCGGCGCGCCATCGATCATGTTCGGCGGTGAGCTACAGCCTGTCGGCGCTGACATGCCTATCTTGATCCGCGGCGCTCAACCGCCATGCGCCAAAGGTCTGCTCAACCCTAGCGATGACGCGCATCATGGCGTTGTCCATCGCATTGCCGGGGAGCGCCTCGGCCTTGACGGGCCGTACCGCCTGCTCATTTTCCTCGTCGACCAGGTTGATGGCAGAGGTAGCGCTTTGGTGGGTTGGCATGCTTGGAAAAGTTGGATGTGCTACAGGCTGCGCTTGTCGCCTCCGTGCGTCATGCGCCGCCTATGCGCAATATCGCTTGGTGCCGGGAAACAGGTGAGGAAATGGCAGGAAATGGTGGCGTGTTCATAAAACACCATCAATTAATGGAAACTTAGCATAGAAGGAACACTGAGCTAGCACAAGAAGGAGATGATGATCAGATGAACACGGACCACACTAGGGAACCGTTTCTATTATTATCGGTATTCGCACACATTTCTGATTACAGACCTGTTTGCCGCGTATCACAAACATCTTGTTATATTTAACCATTTCTGCTCTCATGTCTCAACGCAAACAGTTCATCTGAGTGAACCGCATGCCGTATATCGCAGACACCTTTGATCTGGCTGATCGTTTATTTTGTGTTGCCTAATCACAAATAGTTCATCCGAGTGAACCTTATGTTGTACATCGCACACACCTTCATCTGGCTGCCCGTTTCTTTTGTTCCTCCTCATTGCAAATAGTTAATCAAGCTGAACCGTATGCCCTGCATCGCACACGCAACTAAAATCTAAATTGTGTTTGATGCATCCTCC
The DNA here is from genome assembly GCA_034509565.1 of Triticum monococcum. Classification (NCBI taxonomy): domain Eukaryota; kingdom Viridiplantae; phylum Streptophyta; class Magnoliopsida; order Poales; family Poaceae; genus Triticum; species Triticum monococcum. Next base: position 604,696,226 of record CM067845.1, read on the forward strand.
ATCGCAAATGCTTTGCACCTTTTTGACGGTTTTTTAGACCACTGTTTGCGATTATGGCATCGCACACAATTTCATTGAAGGGTCTCTAATCGTAGTGTTGCGTTAGCAGCATCCTGCAGTCGTGTCACGCCACCTGGAACCCACAGCTTAATGGTGTGTCCGAACATTGTAACCATACTTTATTAGACATGGTGCGATCTATGATGTCTCTTACCGATTTACCATTATCGTTTTGGGGCTATGCATTAGAGACAGTTGCATTCACGTTAAATAGGGCACCATCTAAATCCGTTGAGATGACACCATATGAACTTTGGTTTGGCAAGAAACCTAAGCTATCATTTCTTAAAGTTTGGGGTTGCGATGCTTATGAGAAAAAGCTTCAGTCTGATAAGCTCGAACCCAAATCGGAGAAGTGCGTCTTCATAGGATACCCAAAAGAAACTATTGGGTACACCTTCTATCATAGATCCGAAGGCAAGATATTTGTTGCTAAGAATGGATCCTTTCTAGAGAAGGAGTTTGTCTCGAAAGAAGTGAGTGGGAGGAAAGTAGAACTTGATGAGGTAGTTGTACCTTCTCTCGAATTGGAAAGTAGTTCATCACAAAAATCAGTTCCAGTGATGCCAACACCAATTAGTGAGGTAGCTAATGATAATGATCATGAAACTTCAGATCAAGTTAATACTGAACCTCGTAGGTCAACCCGAGTACGTTCCGCACCTGAGTAATACGGTAATCCTATTCTCAAGTCATGTTACCATACCATGATGAACCTACAAACTATGAGGAAGCGATGATGAGCCCAGATTCCGCGAAATGGTTTGAGGCCATGAAATCTGAGATGGGATCCATGTAAGAGAATAAAGTATGGACTTTGGTTGACTTGCCCGCTGATCGGCAAGCCATAGAGAATAAATGGATATTCAAGAAGAGGATTGACGCTGATGATAATATTACTGTCTACAAATCTCGACTTGTTGCTAAAGGTTTTTGACAAGTTCAAGGAGTTGACTACGATGAGACCTCACCCGTAGCAATGCTTAAGTCTGTCTGAAAAATCTTAGCAATTGCCACATTTTATGATTATGAAATTTGGCAAATGGATGTAAAAATTGCATTCCTTAATGGGTTTCTTAAAGAAGAGTTGTATATGATGCAACTAGAAGGTTTTGTCGATCCTAAAGGTGCTAACAAAGTGTGCCAGCTCTAGCGATCCATTTATGGACGGGTGCAAGCCTCTCGAAGTTGGAATATACGCTTTGATAGTGTGATCAAAGAATATGGTTTTATACAGCCTTTCGGAGAAGCCTGTATTTACATGGGAGCTCTGTGGCATTTCTAATATTATATGTGGATGACATATTGTTGATTGGAAATAATACAGAATTTCTGGATAGCATAAAAGGATACTTGAATAAGAATTTTTCAATGAAAGACCTCGGTGAAGCTGCTTATATATTGGGCATCAAGATCTATAGAGATAGATCAAGACGCTTAATTGGACTTTCACAAAGCACATACCTTGATAAAGTTTTGAAGAAGTTCAAAACGGATCAGTCAAATAAAGGGTTCTTGCCAGTGTTACAAGGTGTGAAGTTGAGTCAGACTCAATGCCCGACCACTGTAAAAGATAGAGAGAAAATGAAAGTCAATTCCCTATGCCTCAGCCATAGGTTCTATCATATATGCAATGTTGTGTACCAGACCTGATGTGTGCCTTGCTATAAGTTTAGCAGGGAGGTACCAAAGTAATCCAGCAGTGGATCACTGGACAGGGGTCAAGAACATCCTGAAATACCTGAAAAGGACTAATATATGTTTCTCGTTTATGGAGGTGACAAAGAGCTTGTCGTAAATGGTTACGTCGATGCTAGCTTTGACACTGATCTGGATGACTCTAAGTCGCAAACCGGATACATATTTATATTGAATGGTGGAGCTGTCAGTTGGTGCAGTTCCAAGCAGAGCGTCGTGGCGGGATCTATGTGTGAAGCGGAATACATAGCTGCTCCGGAAGCAGCAAATGAAGGAGTTCATACCCGATCTAGATGTAATACCTAGTGCATCGGGTCCAATGAAAATCTTTTGTGACAATACTGAAGCAATTGCCTTAGCGAAGGAATCCATATTTCACAAGAGAACCAAACACATCAAGAGACGCTTCAACTCCATCCGTGATCAAGTCAAGGAGGGACACGTAGAGATTTGCAAAATACATATGAATCTAAATGTTGTAGACCCGTTGACTAAGCCTCTTCCACGAGAAAAACATTATCAGCACTAAGACTCCATAGGTGTTAGAATCATTACAATGTAATCTAGATTATTGACTCTAGTGCAAGTGGGAGACTAAAGGAAATATGCCCTAGAGGCAATAATAAAGTTGTTATTTATATTTCCTTATATAATGATAAATGTTTATTATTCATGCTAGAATTGTATTAACCGGAAACTTGATACATGTGTGAATACATAGACAAAACAAAGTGTCCCTAGTATGCCTCTACTTGACTAGCTCCTTAACCAAAGATGGCTAAGTTTCCTGACCATAGACATTGTTGTCATTTGATGAACGGGATAACATCATTAGGAGAATGATGTCATGGACAAGACCCATCCGTTAGCTTAGCATAATAATCGTTAAGTTTTATTGCTATTGCTTTCTTCATGACATATACATATTCGTTTGACTATGAGATTATGCAACTCCTAAATACCGGAGTAACACCTTATGTGCTATCAAATGTCACAACATAACTGGGTGATTATAAAGATGCTCTATAGGTGCCTCTGAAGGTGTTTGTTGGGTTGGCGTAGATCGAGATTAGGATTCGTCACTCCGAGTATCGGAGAGGTATCTCTGGGCCCTCTCGGTAATGCACATCATGATAAGCCTTGCAAGCAATGTGATTAATGAGTTAGTTGCAGGATGATGCATTACGGAACGAGTAAAGAGACTTGCCGGTAACGACATTGAACTAGGTATGAGGATACCGACGATTGAATCTCGGGCAAGTATCATACCAGTGACAAAGGGAATAACGTATGTTGTCATTGCGGTTTGACCGATAAAGATCTTCATAGAATATGTAGGAACTAATATGAGCATCCAGGTTCTACTGTTGGTTATTGACCGGAGATATGTCTCGGTCATGTCTACATAGTCCTCGAACCCGTAGGGTCCGCATGCTTAACGTTCGATGACGATTTGTATTATGAGTTATGTGTTTTGGTGATCGAAGATTGTTCAAAGTCCCGAATGAGATCACGGACATGACGAGTCTCGAATGGTCGAGAGGTAAAGATTGATATACTGGATGATAGTATTCGGACACTAGAATGGTTCTGGAATTTTTCGGGTATTTTTTGGAGTAACGGGAGGTTACCGGAACCCCCCAAGGAAGTAATGGGCCTACATGGGCCATAGGGGAGAGAGAGAGGGGAGACCGCAAGGGGTGCCCCCCCATGGGATGTCCGATTTGGACAAGGGAGGGGGCGCGACCCCCCTTCCTTCCCTTTCTCCCTCTCCTTCCCCCTTTCCCCCTCCGAAAGAAGGAAGGGGGCGACTTGGACTACGAGTCCTAGTCGGTTCCCCTCCCCATGGCGTGCCCCTTGTGGTCGGCCTCCTCCCTCTCCTCCTTTATATGCGGGGGCATGGGGCACCCCAAAGCACAATAGTTATTTTCTTAGCCGTGTGCGGTGCCCCCTCCATAGTTTACTCCTCCAATCATATTGTCGTAGTGCTTAGGCCAAGCCCTGCGCGGATCACATCACCATCACCGTCACCATGCTGTCATGCCAACAAAACTATCCCTCAACACTTTGCTGGATCAAGAGTTCGAGGGACGTCAACAAGCAGAACATGTGCAGAACTCGGAGGTGTCGTACATTTGGTGCTTGGTCGGTTGGATCATGAAGATGTTCGACTACATCAACCGCGTTAAGCTAATGCTTCCGCTTCGGTCTATGAGGGTACATGGACACACTCTCCCCCTCTCGTTGCTATGCATCTCCTAGATAGATCTTGCGTGATCATAGGAATTTTTTTGAAATTGCATGCTATGTTCCCCTACACTTGGTATGTCTTGGCTTGGCGTAGATCTCCCCGGCAACGGCGCCAGAAATACTTCCTGCTACTTCTTGACCTTGCGTTGGTTTTTCCCTTGAAGAGGAAAGGGTGATGCAGCAAAGTAGAGTAAGTATTTCCCTCGGTTTTGAGAACCAAGCTATCAATTCAGTAGGAGACAACGCACAAGTCACCGAATACCAGCACAAACAAACACCAACTTGCACCCAACACGATAAAAGGGTTGTCAATCCCTTCACGGTTATTTGCAAAGTCAGATGTGGTAGAGATGGATAATTGGTAAAGTAATATTTTGGTATTTTTGGTCTGTGGAACAGAAAGTAAAATATTGCAAAGGAAGTAAATAGGAAACTAAAATTGTAGATTGGAAACTTATATGATGGAAAAGTAGACCCGAGGGCCATAGGTTTCACTAGAGGCTTCTCTCAAGATAGAAATTAATACGGTGGGTAAACAAATTACTGTCGAGCAATTGATAGAATAGTGGAAAGTTATGACAATATCTAAGGCAATGATCATGAACGTAGGCATCACGTCCGTATCCAGTAGACCGACTCCTGCCTGCATCTACTTCCATTACTCCACACATCGACCGCTATCCAACATGCATCTAGAGTATTAAGTTCATAAAGAACGGAGTAACGCATTAAGCAAGATGACATGATGTAGCGGGATAAACTCAAGCAATATGATGAAAACCCCATCTTGTTATCCTCGATGGCAACAATACAATACGTGTCGGTTCCCTTTCTGTCACTGGGATCGAGCACCGCAAGATTGAACCCAAAGCTAAGCACTTCTCCCGTTGCAAGAAGAACCAATCTAGTTTGCCAAACCAAATCGATAGTTCGAATAGACTTGCAAAGATATAAAATCATGCATATAAGAATTCAGAGGAGATTCAAATAATATTCATAGATAGGTTGATCATAAATCTACAATTCATCGGATCTCAACAAACACATCGCAAAAAAGTATTACATCGAATAGATCTCTAAGAACATCAAGAAGAACATGGTATTGAGAATCAAAGAAAGAGAGAAGAAGCCATCTAGCTACTAGCTATGGACCCATAGGTCTATGGTAAACTACTCACACTTCATCAAAGAGGCAATGGTGTTGATGTAGAAGCCCTCCGTGATCGAATCCCCCTCTGGCAGGACGCCGGAAAAGGCCCCTAGAAGGGATCTCACGGGTACAGAAGGTTGCAGCGGTGGAAAAGTGTTTTCGTGGCTCCCCTGGTTTATTTGGGAAAATTTGAGAATATATAGGCGGAAGAAATAGGTCAGTGGAGTCACGAGGGGCCCACAAGGGTGGGGCACGCCCTCCGTCCTTGTGGCCTCCTCGTGACTTCCCTAACGTGTACTCCAAGTCCTCTGGATGTCTTCTGGTCCAAGAAAAATCATCTGGAAGGTTTCATTCTGTTTGGACTCCATTTGATATTCCTTTTCTGTGAAACTCTCAAACAAGGAAAAAACAGGAACTGGCACTGGCTCTAGGTTAATAGGTTAGTCCCAAAAATCATATAAAATATCGTAATAATGCATATAAAACATCCAAAACAGATAAGATAATAGCATGGAACAATCAAAAATTATAGATACGTTGGAGATGTATCATTTAGCCATTACGATCTGGAGATAGATCAACTCTTGCAACCACTATACTCAAAGAATATAATCAAGTAGGACATAGGGTTTTACCTCCTTTAAGAGGGCCCGAACCTGGGTAAACATTGTGTCCCTTGTTACCATTGATCCTCAGATACACATCTTGGGACCCCCTACCCGAGATCCACCGGTTTTGACACCAACAATGAAGTTATTCGGTAGGTGCATCCGCCAAGACCTCACGTTTGGCTTGAGTGCCAAAGGGAAGTTGTTGGCAAAAACCTTCTCATATCTTCCCCTGGCATCTTGAACAGCGGTGGTGTAGATGCTCAAGAACTCTGTCGGGTTCAGTCTCCCATCATACTTCTCTGGTATCTCTGTCTTGAACGTGCGAACGGACGGCCAACGGACTTGCCGCAACTCACAGGTGAAGGCAGCGCACCTAGCCTCGAAAGGCTGGTACTCGCCTCCGCCGAGCGCAGGCTCGTCGACGTTGGGGCCATCGCTCCCATTGGACTGGTGGTGGTTGTCGCGGTGTCGCTCGATGGTGATGTGCGCGCCCTCCGTCTGCCTGTCCTCCAGGGCTCGCCGTCGGCCTTGACGTGCTGGAGGATCGGATGAAGCTATCAATACATCATCAAGCTCTTGGTCGCGCGACGCTCATGTTGGTTGCCGTAGTGGGGATTGCATCATGGGGGTGGCCCCTTCTGCATGGCCATCAGCGTGGGCCGCCGCCATCGTCTGGGAGGCTGTGGCACGCCAGCTCGCTATGAGCCTCAAGCCTCGGCAAAGCCAATCAGACTCTGAACGCTGGCTCTCCACTCATCCATCTGGTCGGCTACGGGCGGAAATCTTAGCAGCAGCTGGGCCCGCGCCATGGCCTCCGAAGTGTTACTTGGTCGAGGTGAGGATGATGTAGACCGCAGCGTTGCCCAGCTCCTGATGGTGCCGGTACTGGTGGCGCCGGGCTCCTGCCATCGGGAGCCAGTCGCTTGGATGGCGTGGTGATGAGGTGGTGGCGCATGTGGACCAATGACCCCGTTCAGAACATTGGTTGGGCCAGTTTGCTTCGGGGCGGTTCATGTCCTGCGACCGTGCCCGCGGCATGGATGGCCGGAGGATTGCGATTCGCCTCAGGTCGATCGTCGCCGCCATGGCTATGCCCCTCGACTAGGCAGGGAGGGAGAGAAGTAATAAACTCTCTACCCGTACCTTGTGAAGTGTGGTCGTCGGGATGTTGCCAGTGTTGTCCTTCTCTGATGCCTCCCGCTCCTGCCCCCGTCATGGAGGAGGCGGTAACAATGCTGCCTGCGTCGACCACATTCCCCATAGTGTCCACACCTCCATGCATCCCCGCAGTCCCCGTGATGTCGGCGGTTGCAGGCGGTGCGGCCTTCGAGGTGGATGGGTGAGCTGCGGCACTGGGCTTCTTCTTGGGTGCCATAGTCGATGGAGCCATTGATGACGAAAATGGCGATGAAGGTGGCGCACTATCTACGCTCTCGGGTTCGCGCAAGTGACTCCCCCTACCTGGTGCGCCAAAGATGTCGTGGGAAACCACAACCACCTATGGGGCCATGTGCCCCTTTTGGTTCGGCGGGAGGATGGGCATGACGCACAAAGAGCGGAGAAGCATAACACAGCATGACAGAGATCGCACGAGCCATTTTACCCAGGTTCGGGCCACCATGAGGCATAAAACCCTACTCCTGCTTTGGTGGATTGATGGTGGATAATAGTGGACATTGTGGCGCTCTTGCCCGGCAGGGTTGCCTCAGGGCGAGAGTGGCTACGCGCGTATGAATATGCGAGGGTCCGAATTCTCTCTATGGTTGCCATGGGCCTCCTTTTATAGATAAAGGGGTCACCACAGTGGCAAATCAGTCTTTTACACACTGATTAGATAAAAAACAGTGCTATCATACCTAACTCTGCAGGCGAACAGAGTGCATTAAATGCGCCGCTCAATGTCATATCATAGCATGCCCGGTAAGCCTTCCCGGGTTGTTTTGCCACCTTCGTGCCTGCTTGCTTGAGACATCTCAGGATGGGTGTCATTTGGAGGTGTTTTCTATAGGAAGTGGCTGCCATGTGGCAGGAAGTAGCCACTTAGTCACTTAGGGGCCTGACACCGTACCCATCGATGACATGCGTTGCTGTGAGGTGGTGCGGTGGAGTAGTTCGCCTCCACAAGCCCCGGCAGGCCTATCGGGACGGTCTAGAGGCTTGCTTCCGGGGTAACCCCTACCTCGCCAGGCTCGCCTGCCCAGCAAGGGGGGGTCCCTTAGTGATATCTCGCTTATCTAGCTCGACTTGGTCTTCTTGATTTGCACTTTGATTCTTCAAAGGACGGATCCTTGGTGCTTGGTTTGATCTTGGGTGCCGCAAACTTGTCTTTAGGAGTGTGCACGGTTTGGGCAACGGACCCAGGGTTTGTTGCACTAACACTTCCACAACCGAGAAATATTTCCTTAGTCCTCTCTAGGTACCTTAGGATAATTTTGACCACTATCTAGTGATCTACTCCTGGATCACTTTGGTACCTCCCTGCCAGACTTATGGCAAGGCACACATCAGGTTTGGTACACAACATGGCATACATAATAGAGCCTATGGCCGAGGCATAGGGAATGACTTTCATCCTTCTTTCTTCTGTCGTGGTCGGGCATTGAGTCTTACTCAACTTCACGCCTTGCAATACGGGAAAGAACTCTTTCTTTGACTGATCCATTTTGAACTTCTTTAAAACTTTGTCAAGGTATGTGCTTTGTGAAAGTCCTATTAAGTGTCTCGATCTATTCCTATAGATATTTGGTGCCTAATATATAAGCAGCTTCACTGAGGTCTTTCATTGAAAAGTTCTTATTCAAATATCCTTTATGCTATCCAAAAATTCTATATCATTCCCAATCAGCAATATGTCATCTACATATAATATCAGAAATGCTACAGAGCTCCCACTCACTTTCTTGTAAATACAGGCTTCACCATAAGTCTATATAAAACCAAATGCTTTGATCACCTCATCAAAGCGTATATTCCAACTCCGAGATGCTTGCACCATTATCAACTGTGCATTTAAACAACAACATGGCATAAGATGACGCCTGTATTTTCCATCTTGTTAAAATCTTATAATTTTGTCTAGGTACGATAAAATTCATCGGTGATAGGAGAAAGTTAACTAGCACAATGTGAATGTGATTGTTGAATAGTTTCATTTTGTTCTTCATTGTGCTAGTTGACACATTGTCAATGTCAAAACCGGCAGACCTCGGGGTAGGGGGTCCCGAGCTATGGATCTTGGATCGATGGGTAACAGGAGACAAAGGAGAAGGTGTTTACCAAGGTTTGGCCCCTCTTGATGGAGGTAAAACCCTACGTCTTGATCTTGTTTATATTGATGATAATGTATCAAGTACAGAGCTGATCTACCTCGAGATCATATGTTGTGTATGATTCTAATGCTCTAGCATATATCTATTGACTAGCCTAACCTCGGCTTATATAATGTACCGGAGGCCTAGGATAACAAGAGTCCTAGTCGGCTACATCGATGGAGAGGAGTCTTGATCACCAAGTCTTGTGGAATCTTCCTCGTATATGTCATCATCTGTCCGAGGAAGCCCATTAGTGAACCACCATGGGGGTCCTCGGCCCGACCCACCTGGTCGGTAGACGATGTGGCGAGTACCCTCTAATCCAGGACACCGTTAGTAGCCCCCTGAACCGGTCTTCAAGTTGGGGACACTCCTCAGTTCTTCCTAATTATTCTTCATCTTCGGTTGACAGTCTTGAAAACTGGTTCAACAAATCTTCCCATCTTCGATCTTGAGGATCGTCGAGGTGAATCCGAAGAGTTTACATGTCAGGCATCCGAGGAGCCCCTTTAAGTTCTCGGCTTTAAACAATGCCTTGTTATTTTTTATGCCACGCCTTGAGTTCGAACTTTTTCCCGTGTGGTGGTTTCCTCTTGCGTCCGAGCTCCAACAATGGACTATATCTAAGGTATCTTTGGTAGCCGAGCTCCAACATTGGCATCCGAGGTATCTTTTTGCAGCCAAGCTCTAACGCTAGTTGGCATCTGAGGTGTCATAGATTACCTACGGAGTTCATCCAAGCTTAATCCCGGAAAAGTTCTCTACGGAGCCAACCACCCGTAGCTGAGCTTTTATGCCAGACTGCTTCCGATGTGGTGCACCACCTCGACCTTGGGCTGATTTTTTACGGAATTTATTTCTGACCAGTGCAATTTATTCTCTGCCGAATGTATAGCCAATAGCCCCCGAGACTCAGGTTGGGTGCAGCCGACCAACCTGAGGATCGTAATCTCCTCGGGAATTGTTTCATCTATTGAATGTATTTTGACAACAGCGAGGTGCAGCTCGACAGGAGAGATGCCGAACTGCTAGTCAGAAAAAAAATTCCCGAGAAAAAACCATCATGCCGAACACCTCGATCAAGAGGATGTCCTGCCTCCTGAAACAAAAACATAAAATAGGTTAAAAGTGTTATAAGCTTGAAAAACCAAAAGTAAATCAAGTTTTTTCGTGTCAATCCAAAAATTGGTCTTCAAATTAGTTTGTGCTTCCGTCCTGCTTTAACATGACACATCCGATCTCAAGACTTCAAGCGGGTCAGCCTTTGGCTTCAACCTCCCATCCCAAAGGAGGAGTGCTTCTATTTTAGGCCAGTTTAGCAAACTAAACTCAAGCAGCTTTATAGAGAAACCAGGCTATCCGGCTACTGACCACACACTCGAGTCAAGAAAAGAGTGGTAGAGAAAGACTTTGCAACGACTAAGAAGAAAATATTTATTATAAAATGACTCATATAATTTTAAGAGCCCCTAGTTAACTTGGGTAAAATAAGTGTTTTTGACAAACTAAGTTTTTAACAACAACTTTTTCTTCAACACAAATATAATGCTTGGTAGAACCGAACAAAAATTGAAAGATTGGAGAAAATTTGAGCATTAAAGTGACTTAGCTGGATAATGTGCTCGGTGTTGATGATGAGGTTCGGGCTTGTGGCGGGACGAAGACACGGCCCTTGGCCTAGCCGAGGTCCCAGCCCCCAAACCTGAGGTGACCGAGAGAGGAGCTCAGCTTAACCAAGTAACAACGCAGCATGGTCGATGCGGGGAGGCAAAGGCCCCGGTCCAGCTAACATGATGAAGCTGGTCGACTGGTGATGTTGAAGTCCCCGGAGTAGGTTGATGGAGAGATGATGAAGCCCCCGGTCCAGCCGAGGTGACAGAGCAGGTCAGTAAGGTGATGTTCCAGTCCCCATGCCAGCCGAGGTGTCGAAGCAGGTCAGCGTGGTGGACATCGTCTTGAAGAAGCAAACGACAAGGCCATGCCGACGTAGGTCGTAACTTGTGACGCGCATAATGCTAGCTTGATGAAGTGACCATGCGGCGATGCCGGCGCACTCGACCCGTGCAATCCGTGGGAAACGATCTTGGTGATGATTTAGCCTTCGCGATGCTAAACTCTTGGTCGGCTTGCCGAGATGATGATCCGATGAGGTTGACCTTGGCTCAACGAGGCAACGATTTATCTACCGCAGGTCGGTAGCCATGGAGTAACGTACTCGGGCTGGTTTGACACCGACGTGACAGTAAAGATTACCTTGGAAAAGGCTTCAAAATTAGTGGGCATGTGTTTGAGAACAAAACACAATACCCCATATAAAACTTTCTTCAAAAAGGATGTACGATATCCCATTCATAAAAAAGATGAACTCGGGTCGGATTTGTTCTTGCGCAGAAAACAGATCTGAAAATCAATGCACTCATCGGGTTTCCCAGAGTATGAACGATCAGATCAAGCTGAAATTTTGAGGGGTTGTTGATATAGTAATTCCGCAGCTAATGAACGGTGTGATTTTAGCGAAACAGGCATTGCGTCTGATTGAAAATCCTGAGTCCTTATGTGCATGTATCTTAAGAGCTAAATATTTTCCGGATGGGGACTTAGTGAACGCAAAACTAAGGAAGGGGTCCTCTTCTACTTGGCAAAGTATTATGGCGGGAGTAAAATCGCTAAAAATGGTTATATTTAGCAGGTTGGAAATGGACAAAATATTGATATTTGGAGAGATGCATGGATCCCGAACTGTGCGAATAGGAGGGTCATTATGCCAAGAAGGGGGCACCTTCTGACAAAGGTCTCTGATCTTATTAATCCAATCACGAGTACTTGGGATGAGGATTTGGTGAAAGAAACATTATGTCCAATTGAAGCTCAAAGGGTGCTCACAATCCCCCTACCGATGCATAATATGTTAGACTTCATTGCTTGGAGTTATACAAAAAATGGTCTTTTTTACGGTACGATCAGCTTATTTGGAGGAATGGAACAAACAATATGGGACAAAATTACAACATACTAATGGTATGGGAAGAACCAATGTTAATCCTGTTTGGCATGAGATTTGGAAATTATCCTGTCCAACAAAGGTAAAGATTTTCATCTGGTGTACCTTACATGGAACCCTCCCGTGTCGTGCCACGCTTGCTAATAGGCACATAAAAGTATCACCCACTTGTCCATCATGCTCCAATGGGGCAGAAGATAAAAAACACATTTTATTCTTGTGTCGAAAGGCAAAAGAGGTATGGGGCAAACTACGATTGCATGAGGTGATCAATAAAGCTTGTGCTGTTGATCGTGCGGGAGAGGCGGTTTTGGAGTTCTTACTGTTAATGCTCGAACAAGACTTAACAATAATGGGTTCTCAAAAAGAAAGTGAATTGATCGCGGTTACAACTTGGTATTTATGGTGGGATAGACGCAAACTGGTTCATGAAGGAAAGGTTCAAGACGCACTCCAAACTTCCATGGGTGCCCGGGCTATAACGGCTAACTATATTAATGCACACTCCCCAAAGGCAACTAGTAAAATAGGGGTTGGAGCAGACCACCTATGGGTTTTGTTAAACTTAATGTTGACACCTCTTTTGACCATGATTTACTTAGGGGCACAGCTGGGGCTAGTCTCAGAGATGATAATGGAAGATTCATCGTTGGTGGAAACTGGAGGATGGATTGGTGTGCCGATGTATTAATAGCAAAAGCGTTGGCTCTAAGGTTTGGCCTATTGCTAGCACAAAAAGTGGGTGCAGTTGACTTGTTGTTAACTCTGACAATATGGAGGTGATTGAAATAATGAAGAATGGAGGACATTCGGCGGGACCGGTGGCAACAGTGTTTGATGACTGCTATTCTATAGCTTGTGATTTTCCTTTTATTAGGTTTGAACATTGTAATAGAGAAGCAAATAAGGTGCCTCGCGAACTTGCCAGGCTAGCTAAATTTTCAGTCACGAAGGACTGGTTTGAGGAGCCTATGAGGGACATTGTACGTTTACTGATTGACGATGTAACAATTATCTCTAATCAATAAAGTTAATATCTATTATAAAAAATGTTGGGATTTTCCAACCGAAGTCCGAGTTGGGTGCTGGACCCCTCGCCCTAAACTCGTCCAAAATCCCGTCCAGATTTGACAGGGCTCCGGTAAATCGGAGATCGTCGGAGATTCCTCCATCAAAACATGACAAAATTTTACATGGTTGTTGTAGACGCAATTCCGCACAATTCCACCGATGCAATCGTCAAAGCGACGCTCGAGGAGGCGGTGGCGGCGGATACAATTTCTCTGCCCAAAAAACAGCACGGTCGCCCGAGGAAAATGTTGACGTTGAGCCCCCGAGCTCCATGGATGATTCCTCCATGATCATGATAGAGATCGGAGTTGATGTTGATGAAGGCCCTCGTCCGAACATGACGATCTAAGGTGGCGCGCAGTCCTCGATCGAGCCAAGGTGACTAGTCGAGCCGACGACGAATATGCCAACATCGCGGTTGATCTCACAGCGGAACTCTTAATGAAAGCACCATTGTCGGTGTCGAAATCTAGCAAACCTCGGGGTAGGGGTGAGGGAGTCCTGGACTAAGGGGTCCTCGGGCGTCCGGCCGGTTATCCATGGGCCGGACTGATGGGCTGTGAAGACATGAAGGCCGAAGACTGCACCGTGTCCGGATTGGACTCTACTTGGCGTGGATGGCAAGCTTGGCGACCGATGATTCCTTCTTATGTAACCGACTCCATGTAAACCCTAGATCTCCTCGGTGTCTATATAAACCGAAGGGGATAGTCTGGAAAGGACAACACATATACTCATTACCATACCCCTATAGCCTAGACTTCCAGGGTTTAGCCATTACGATCTGGTGGTAGATCAACTATTGTAATACTCATATTCATCAAGATCAATCAAGCAGGAAATAGGGTATTACCTCCATAGAGAGGGCCCGAACCTGGATAAACATCGTGTCCCCCATCTCCTGTTACCATCGATCGTAGACGCACAGTTCAGGACCCCCTACCCGAGATCCGTCGGTTTTGACACCGACATTGGTGCTTTCATTGAGAGTTCCACTATGCCATCGACAAAAGGTTCGATGGCCCCTTCACACTACAAAAAAAGACACATCCGTGACATTTTGGGCCGAACGAAATTTTTTCTGTCATACATATGACACTTCTATGACAATAATTGTGACAAAACCCGGTATCATCATAGATGTGGTGGGCTCCTACTTCTATGACAAAAAATCATGACAGAAAATGGGCTTTTCGTCCTAGGCGGGCCGGAGACGCGGTTGCATGACATTCTTTGGGCCGTCCATGACGGAAAAAACCATGGTAGAAGCGAGGGCGAGGAAAATTTCGGGGAGTTCCCGGCTACGGTGGGAGGTCGGGGGCCGAGCGATGCGCGTTTCTCTCGTACACGTACGCGCGTGTGTGCGAGGCGTTGGCTCTAATTGAACCCGAGCAAGGCGTTGGGCTCTAACTGAACCCGAGCGATTGCACTGCAGGCTACGCGTTACTGAACCTGAGCGATTGATCGATGGCTGTTAACTGAACCCGATCGAGAGATTCCTTCGCTACTGCTGCTAACTGAAGTCGATCGATTGGATGAACAGTGAGCGTTACGGGGGGCGGGGGGGGGGGGGGGGGGGTTGGATGAACAGTGAGCGGTGGCATTGCCTCTGGATGAACAGGACCCCGTGGTGTGGAAGGCGGATGAATAGTAGACGGTGGAGGGGTGCCCATGGAGGGGTGGTTGAACAGGACCCCGTGGTGTGGAGGGCTGGATGAACAGTAGACGGTGGAGGGGTGGTTGAACAGTAGCCGGTGGAGTAGCGCGCGGTGGAGGCTAGATGAACAGCAGCCCGTGGAGGCTGGAGGAGGTCGACGGTAGCCCGTGGAGGCTAGAGGAGGTCGACGGTGGAGATGAACAGTATCCCGCGGAGTCCCCTTTTGCGGTACGCCACACCCCTCCCGATGAACAAGGCCCCCATTTCGACCGTAGGAGGTCCGTTTCGTCCGTTTTGCGGTACGCCGCACCCCTTCCCGATCAACAGGACCCCCGTTTCGACCGTAGGAGGTCCGTTTCGTCCGTTTTGCGGTACACCACACCCCTCCCGATCAACAGGACCCCCATTTTGACCGTAGGAGGTCCGTTTCCTCCGTTTTGCGGTACGCCACACCCCTCCCGGTCAACAGGACACCGTTTCGGATGTAGGAGGTCCGTTTCCTCCATTTTGTGGTACGCCAGGCCTCATTTCCATCGCCTGTTCCGTCCAAGCCCTCCCGATGAACACGACCACGCATTCCGTTCCGACCCAGCCAGTTGGCTCCCACGCGTTCCATTGCCTCCCGATGAACACGACGCATTCCGTTGCCTCCCCATGAACACGACGCATTCCGTTGCCTCCGCATGAACACGACGCATTCTGTTGCCTCCCCATGAACACGATGACGACGCTGTTTCTCCGTTCCGACCCAGCCATGTACATGAGCCCTAGCCATATGTATGCGCGAGTAGGCGTTCGAGACCCCGCCTGTATGTACACATAGGTGGCCGTATTTTGTTTCTTGCACCCTGGCCGTTGTACGTACGTGTACATGCTACGTGTGCACCTCTACTGCGACACGTGCGCGCCTCTACATCCACCAGTATATATGTATGTACACGTTCGTGACCAGAATGACAATGCTACGTACGCTTCGACCAGGTGGGTCCCGACTGTCACGCACTTCCTTGCGTGTGAAGATGTAGCTGGTGGTCCCAGCAGTCAAGGGGGAAACTTTTTTTCGTGAAATACGGTCGCCCTTCCGGTGGATCCCTGCTGTCAGGTGGAGGAATAATTATTTTTCACCTAATAAGGAGGCACTTCCTTGCTGCGGTCGTGGACCTAGCTGTCAGCCTCTCCACGTACAGTCCACGTCCGATGGAAGTTGTTCCTTGACCATGTTGACCACGCCGCGCCGAGAGCACCAGGGCGGTGGATGACGGCAAGGCCTAGGAAGGGGACGACACGGAGCCGGGGAAGATGCAGCAGTGGATGCCCACGCGTAGAGTACGAGGGTTCACTGGTTCGCTGCGGTGTGAGGCTGCCGTCGCCGCAGAATAACAGGGGGTGTGGGTGAGTAGAGGGATGGCCTGGCCAGCGGTGGGAGTAGTAGGGGGCGGTGAGGCCTTCGCCGCATGGCAGCCGGCCATGGGAGGCAGGAGCACGAGGCACAACCGGCACTGGTTTGGGCGGCTGGAGCAAGAAGACCAAAGGTTGAAGAAGCACTACGGCCGTTGGATGGACATTGTACGGTCACTGGAGCTAGAATCGTGCATATTGACTAAGTTGACAAAGCCCTCCGTCCCCGTCAACTTAGTAGGCCCACAAGTCAGCCTGCCACTATACTGGGTCCCAGCTAACAGGGGGAGTATTCATTTTTTGTGCGTAATAAGGAGGCACTTCCTTGCATGCAAAGATATAGCTGGTGGATCCGAGCTGTCAGCGGTGGTAACATTTTTTCGCGAAATACAGAGGCCCTTTCGGTGGGTCCCTGATGTCAGGTGGAGGAATCATTATTTTGCACGTAATAAGGAGGCATTTCCTTGCATATGGTCGTGGACCCAGCTGTTGGCCTCTCCACGTACAGTCCACTTCATATGCATGTAGGTCCTTGACCACGTTGACCAGGCCGCGCCGAGAGCACCAGGGCGGTGGACGACGGCGAGGCCTAGGAAGGGAACGACACGGAGGCAGGGAAGACTCGGCAGTTGTTTCCCACGTGGAGGGGAGTACGACTGTACGAGGGTTTACTGGTTCGTCTGTCATCGTCGGAGAATAACAACATGTGTGGGTGAGTAGAGGGATGGCTAGGCCAGCGATGGGAGTATGGTGGGGCGTTGAGGCTTGCGCGGCAGCAGAGCCAGCCGCGGGGAGGAGGGAGCAGGCAGTCCTGCCGGCACTTGTATGAGCTGATGGAGCAGGAAGAGCAGAGATTGAAGAAGAACGACGGCCGTTGGATGGCCATCCAACAGTCACTGCTTGTGCGTCAAGCTTTTTTTCGGAAACCTCAAATCTGTGGAAAACATCATACAACCCATCTTCCATTATTTCTAATAATTTACAGTCCATTTGCTAATTATTAAGGTTTTTTTGGAGCCCATATTCTTTTTGTTAGCATTACAGCCCATATTGTGGCCACGGTTAAAAAATTATACAAAATTTTGCATATTTCGGTGTGGTCTGAACTGTTTTTAATCCCGAAATTTCGACTCACGTTCCAACAGATTTTAAAAATAAATGTATATCAATAAAAATCCAACAAATTCTCCACACATAAAAATTAATGTAATTTAAAAGATCGAAATGAAAAAAATATTTGAAACTAATTGCCGGTTTGATGTGTTTTAAAAATGTACAGCCCATTTCTCATTACTGATGGGCCATTTTCTCAGCCAGCAATGAAAACTCTCCTCGTCTTGAAAGATTTGCGACCCAACAGGCCTGACAAAGTGACTTATTTCGCAAATCACAAAAAAACTGGGCTGTGGCCGTGGACCCAGCTGTCAGCCTCTCCACGTACAGTACTCTTCCGATGGAATGTCTTTGACCACGCCACGCCGAGAGCACCAAGGCGGTGGACGACGGCGAGGCCTCGGAAGGGGACGACGCGGAGCCAGGGAAGACACGGCAGTGGATGCCCACGCGGAGAGAAGTACGAGGGTTCACTGGTTCGGCTGCGGTGTGAGGCTGCCGTCGCCGCAGGGACTGGCTAGCGGTGGGTGATACGTCTCCAATGTATCTATAATTTTTGATTGCTCCATGCTATATTATCTACTGTTTTGGACTATGTTGCGCTTTATTTTCCACTTTTATATTATTTTTGGGACTAACCTATTAACCGGAGGCCCAGCCCAAAATTGCTATTTTTTCCTATTTCAGTGTTTTGGATAAATGGAATATCAAACGGAGTCCAAACGGAATAAAATCTTCGGGAACGTGATTTTCTCACTGAACGTGATCCAGGAGACTTGGACCCTGCTCCAAGGAACAAAAGAGGCGGTCACGAGGGTGGGGGGTGCCCCCCCCTAGGGCGCGCCCCCCACCCTCGTGGGCCCCTTGTTGCTCCTCCAGCGTACTTCTTCCTCCTATATATACACACGTACCCCCAAACGATCAGAACATGAGCCAAAACCTAATTCCACCGCCGCAACTTTCTGTATCCACGAGATCCCATCTTGGGGCCTGTTCCGGAGCTCCGCCGGAAGAGGGCCGTCATCACGGAGGGCTTCTACATTATCATAGCCTCTCCGATGAAGTGTGAGTAGTTTACCTCAGACCTTCAGGTCCATAGTTAGTAGCTAGATGGCTTCTTCTCTCTCTTTGAATCTCAATACAGAGTTCTCCCCCTCTCTTGTGGAGATCTATTCGATGTAATCTTCTTTTTGCGGTGTGTTTGTTGAGACCGATGAATTGTGGGTTTATGATCAAGTCTATCTATGAATAATATTTGAATCTTCTCTGAATTCTTTTATGTATGATTGGTTATTTTTGCAAGTCTTGCCATGGGAGAAGTGCTTAGCTTTGGGTTCAATCTTGCGATGTCCTTTCTCACTGACAGAAGGGGCAGCAAGGCACGTATTGCATCGTTGCGATCGAGGATACAAGATGGGGTTTATTTCATATTGCATGAATTTATCTCTCTACATCATGTCATCTTGGTTAAGGCGTTACTCTATTTTTAACTTAATACTCTAGATGCATGCTGGATAGCGGTCGATGAGTGGAGTAATAGTAGTAGATGCAGAATCGTTTCGGTCTACTTGCACGGACGTGATGCCTATATACATGATCATGCCTAGATATTCTCATAACTATGCTTAATTCTGTCAATTGCTCAACAGTAATTTGTTCAACCACCGTAGAATACTTAAACTCTTGACAGAAGCCACTAGTGAAACCTATGGACCCCGGGTCTATTCTCATCATATCAATCTAAAGGAAATATGCCCTAGAGGCAACAATAAAGTTATTATTTATTTCCTTATTTCATGATAAATGTTTATTATTCATGCAAGAATTGTATTAACCGGAAACATAATACATGTGTAAATACATAGACAAACAGAGTGTCACTAGTATGCCTCTACTTGACTAGCTCGTTAATCAAAGATGGTTATGTTTCCTAACCATAGACAAAGAGTTGTTATTTGATTAACGGGATCACATCATTAGGAGAATGATGTGATTGACTTGACCCATTCCGTTAGGTTAGCACTCGATCGTTTAGTATGTTGTTATTGCTTTCATCATGACTTATACATGTTCCTATGACTATGTGATTATGCAACTCCCGTTTACCGAAGGAACACTTTGTGTGCTACCAAACGTCACAACATAACTGGGTGATTATAAATGAGCTCTACAGGTGTCTCCAAAGGTACATGTTGGTTTGGCGTATTTCGAGATTAGGATTTGTCACTCCGATTGTCGGAGAGGTATCTCTGGGCCCTCTCGGTAATGCACATCACATAAGCATTGCAACTAATGAGTTAGTTGCGAGATGATGTATTACGAAATGAGTAAAGAGACTTGCCAGTAACGAGATTGAACTAGGTATTGAGATACCGACGATCGAATCTCGGGCAAGTAACATACCGATGACAAAGGGAACAACATATGTTGTTATGCGGTCTGACCGATAAAGATCTTCGTAGAATATGTGGGAGCCAATATGAGCATCCAGGTTCCGCTATTGGTTATTGACCGGAGACGTGTCTCGGTCATGTCTACATAATTCTCGAACCCGTAGGGTCCGCACGCTTAAGGTTTCGATGACAGTTATATTATGAGTTTATGAGTTTTGATGTATCGAAGGAGTTTGGAGTGTCGGATGAGATCGGGGACATGACGAGGAGTCTCGAAATGGTCAAGACGTAAAGATCGATATATTGGACGACTATATTCGGACATCGGAAAGGTTCCTAGTGGTTCGGGTATTTTTCGGAGTACCGGGGAGTTATAGGAATACGGGGGAAGAAGTATATGGGCCTTATTCGGCTTTAGGGGAGAGGGAGAGGCAGGCCGCGCGCCCCCCAAGGCCTAGTCCGAATTGGACTAGGGGGAGGGGCTGCGCCCCCTCCTTCCTTCTCTTCCCTCTTCCCGTTCCTTGTCTCCTACTCCTACTACATGGAAGGACTCCTAGTTGGACTAGGAAAAGGGGAATCCTACTCCCGGTGGGAGTAGGACTCCCCTAGGGCGCGCCATAGAGAGGGCCGGCCCTCCCCTCCTCCACTCCTTTATATACGGGGGCAGGGGGCACCCCATAGACACACAAGTTGATCTCTAAGATCGTTCTCTTTACCGTGTGCGGTGCCCCCTTCCACCATAGTCCTCGATAATATTGTAGTGGTGCTTAGGCGAAGCCCTGCGACAATTGAACATCAAGATCGTCACCACGCCGTCGTGCTGACGAAACTCTTCCCGGACACTTTGCTGGATCGGAGTCCGGGGATCGTCATCGAGCTGAACGTGTGCTAGAACTCGGAGGTGCCGTAGTTTCGGTGCTTGATCGGTCGGGCCGTGAAGACGTACGACTATATCAACTGCATTATCATAACGCTTCCGCTATCGGTCTACGAGGGTACGTAGATTACACTCTCCCCTCTCGTTGCTATGCATCACCATGATCTTGCGTGTGCGTAGGACATTTTTGGAAATTACTATGTTCCCCAACAGTGGCATCAGAGCCTAGGTTTTATGTGTTGATGTTATATGCACAAGTAGAACACATGTTAGTTGTGGGCGATATAAGTCATACTGCTTACCAGCATGTCATACTTTGGTTCGGCGGTATTGTTGGACGAAGCGGCCCGGACCAACATTACGCGTACGCTTACGCGAGACCGGTTCTCCCGACGTGCTTTGCACAAAGGTGGCTAGAGGGTGTCAGTTTCTCCAACTTTAGTTGAACCAAGTGTGACTACGCCCGGTCCTTGCGAAGGTTAAAACAGCACCAACTTGATAAACTATCGTTGTGGTTTTGATGCGTAGGTAAGAACGGTTCTTGCTAAGCCCGTAGCAGCCACGTAAAACTTGCAACAACAAAGTAGAGGACGCCTAACTTGTTTTTGCAGGGCATGTTGTGATGTGATATGGTCAAGACGTGATGAGGTATAAGTTGTTGTATGAGATAATCATGTTTTGTTGAAGTTATCGGCAACTGGCAAAATCCTTATGGTTGTCTCTCTATTGCATAAGATGCAAACGCCAAATAATTGCTTTACTTTATCGCTATGCGATAGCAATAGTTGCAAGAGCAATTGTTGGTGAGACAACCATGTGACATCACATTGATATAGATCAAGATGATGGAGATCATGGTGTCATGCGAGTGATGATAGAGATCGTGACAGTACTTTGGAGATGGAGATCAAAGGCGCAAGATGATGATGACCATATCATGTCACATATTTTGAATGCATATGATGTTTATCTTTTTATACATCTTATTTTGCTTAGTTTGACGGTAGCATTTTAAGATGATCTCTCACTAATTATCAAGAAGTGTTCTCCCTGAGTATGCACCGTTGCCAAAGTTCGTCGTGCCTAGACACCATGTGATGATCGGGTGTGATAAGCTCTACATCCATCTACAACAGGTGCAAGCCAGTTTTGCACACGCAGAATACTCAGGTTAAACTTGACGAGCCTAGCATATGCAGATATGGCCTCGGAACACTGAGACCGAAAGGTCGAGCGTGAATCATATAGTAGATATGATCAACATAGCGATGTTCACCATTGAAAACTACTCCATTTCACGTGATGATCGGTTATGGTTTAGTTGATTTGGATCACGTGATCACTTAGAGGATTAGAGGGATGTCTATCTAAGTGGGAGTTCTTAAGTAATATGATTAATTGAACTTTAATTTATCATGAACTTAGTCCTGGTAGTATTAGCATATCTATGTTGTAGATCAATAGCTCGCGTTGTTGCTTTCATATGTTTATTTTGATATGTTCCTAGAGAAAACTGTGTTGAAAGATGTTAGTAGCAATGATGCGGATTGGATCCGTGATCTGAGGTTTATCATCATTGCTGCACAGAAGAATGTCCTTGATGCACCGCTAGGTGACAGACCTATTGCAGGAGCAGATGCAGACGTTATGAACGTTTGGCTAGCTCAATATGATGACTACTTGATAGTTTAGTGTACCATGATTAACGGCTTAGAATCGGGACTTCAAAGACGTTTTGAACGTCATGGACCATATGAGATGTTCCAGGAGTTTAAGTTAATATTTCAAGCAAATACCCGAGTTGAGAGATATGAAGATTCCAACAATTTCTATAGCTAAAAGATGAAGGAGAATCGCTCAACTAGTGAGCATGTGCTTAGATTGTCTGGGTACTACAATCGCTTGAATCAAGTGGGAGTTAATCTTCCAGATAAGATAGTGATTGACAGAATTCTCTAGTCACCATCACCAAGTTAGTAGAACTACGTGATGAACTATAGTATGCAAGGGATGATGAAAACGACTCCCGAGCTTTTCATGATGATGAAATTGATGAAGGTAGAAATCAAGAAAGAGCATCAAGTGTTGATGGTTGACAAGACCACTAATTTCAAGAAAAGGGCAAAGGGAAGAAGGGGAACTTCAAGAAGAATGGCAAGCAAGTTGCTGCTCAAGTGAAGAATCCCAAGTCTGGTCTTAAGCCTGAGACTAAGTGCTTATACTGCAAAGGGACTGGTTACTGGAAGCGGAACTACCCCAAGTGATTGGCGGATAAGAAGGATGGCAAAGTGAACATAAGTATATTTGATATACATGTTATGGATGTGTACTTTACTAGTGTTTATAGCAACCCCTCAGTATTTGATACTAGTTCAGTTGCTAAGATTAGTAACTCGAAACGGGAGTTGCAGAATAAACAGAGACTAGTTAAGGGTGAAGTGACGATGTGTGTTGGAAGTGGTTCCAAGATTGATATGATCATCATCGCACACTCACTATACTTTCGGGATTAGTGTTGAACCTAAATAAATGTTATTTGGTGTTTGCGTTGAGCATGAATTTGATTTGATCATGTTTATTGTAATACGGTTATTCATTTAAGTAAGAGAATAAATTGTTGTTCTATTTACATGAATAAAACCTTATATGGTTACACACCCAATGAAAATAGTTCATTGGATCTCGATCGTAGTGATACACATAATAATAATATTGAACCAAAAGATGCAAAGTTAATAATGATAGTGCAGCTTACTTGTGGCACTGCCGTTTAGGTCATATTGGTGTAAAGCGCATGAAGAAACTCCATGCTGATGGGCTTTTGGAATCACTTGATTATGAATCAGTTGATGCTTGCGAACCATGCCTCATGGGTAAGATGACTAAGACTCCTTTTTTCGGAACAATGGAGTGAGCAACAGATTTGTTGGAAATCATACATACTGATGTATGTGGTTCGGTGAATATTGAGGCTCGCCACAGGTATCATTATTTTCTGATCTTCATAGATAATTTGAGCAGATACGAGTATATCTACTTGATGAAACACAAGTTTGAAATATTTGAACAGTTCAAAGAATTTCAGAGTGAAGTGGAGAATCATCGTAACAAAAATAAAATTTTCTACGACATGATCGCGGAAATAAAATATTTGAGTTACGAGTTTGGCCTTCAGTTAAAACAATGTGAAATAGTTTCACTACTCACGCCACATGGAACACCATAGTATAATGGTGTGTCCAAACGTCTAAACCGTGCTTTATTAGATATGGTGCGATCTATGATGTCTCTTACCGATTACCACTATCGTTTTGGGGTTATGCATTAGAGACAACTACATTCACATTAAATAGGGCACCATCTAAATCCGTTGAGACGACACCATATGAACTATGGTTTGGCGAGAAACCTAAGCTGTCATTTCTTAAAGTTTGGGACTGCGATGCTTATGTGAAAAAGTTTCAACTTGATAAGCTCGAACCCAAATTGGAGAAGTAAATCTTCATAGGATACCCAAAAGAAAATGTTGGGTACACCTTCTATCACAGATCCGAAGGCAAGTTATTCATTGCTGAGAATGGATCCTTTCTAGAGAAGCAGTTTCTCTTGAAAGAAGTGAGTGGGAGGAAAGTAGAACATGATAAGGTAATTGTACCTTCTCCCATATTGGAAAGTAGTTCATCATAGAAATCTGTTCCTGTGACTACTACACCGATTAGTGAGGAAGCTAATGATGATGATCATGTAACTTCAGATCAAGTTACTACCGAACCTCGTAGGTAAACCAGAGTGAGATCCGCACCAGAGTGGTACAGTAATCCTATTCTGGAGGTCATGTTACTTGACCATGACGAGCCTACGAACTATGAGGAAGCGATGATGAGCCCAGATTCCGCAAAATGGCTTGAAGCCATGAAATCTGAGATGGGATCCATGTATGAAAAACAAAGTATGGACTTTGGTTGACTTGCCTGATGATCAGCAAGCAATTGAAAAGAAATGGATCTTCAAGAGGAAGACGGACGCTGATAGTAGTGTTACTATCTACAAAGCTAGAATTGTCGCAAAAAGGTTTTCGACAAGTTCAAGATGTTGACTAAAATGAGAGTTTCTCACTCGTATCCATGCTTAAAGTCTGTCTGAATCATGTTAGCAATTGCCGCATTTTATGAAATCTGGCAAATGGATAAACAAAACTGCATTCCTTAATAGGATTTATTAGAGAAGAGTTGTATATGATGCAACCAGAAGGTTTTGTCGATCCTAAAGGTACTAACAAAATATGCAAGCTCCAGCGATCCATCTATGGACTGGTGCAAGCATCTCGGAGTTGGAATATACGCTTTGATATGTTGATCAAAGCATATAGTTTTATACAGACTTGCGGTGAAGAATGTATTTACAAGAAAGTGAATGGGAGCACTACAGCATTTCTGATAAGTATATGTGAATGATATATTGTTGATCGGAAATAATGTAGAATTATTCTGCAAAGCATAAAGGAGTGTTTTGAAAGAAGTTTTTCTAAGAACGACCTCGATGAAGCTGCTTACATATTAAGCATCAAGATCTATAGAGATAGATCAAGACGCTTGATAAGTTTTTTCAATAAGTACATACCTTGACAATATTTTGAAGTAGTTCAAAAATGGAATAGTCAAAGAAAGAGTTCTTGGCTATGTTAAAAGGTGTGAAATTGACTAAGACTCAAAGCCCGACCATGGCAGAAGATAGAAACAGAATGAAAGTCATTCCCTATGCCTCAGCCATAGGTTCTATAAAGTATGCCATGCTGTGTACCAGATCTATTGTATACCCTACACTGTGTTAAGCAAGGGAGTACAATAGTGATCTAAGAGTAGATCACTGGACAACGGTCAAAATTATCCTTAGTGGAATAAGGAAATATTTCTCAATTATGGAGGTGACAAAAGGTTCATCGTAAAAAGTTACGTCAATGCAAGTTTTGACACAGATCTGGATGACTCTAAGTCTCGATCTAGATACATATTGAAAGTGGGAGCAATTAGCTAGAGTAGCTCCGTGAGGAGCATTGTAGACATAGAATTCGCAAAATACTTACAGTTCTGTATGTGACAGACCCGTTGACTAAAATTATCTCGCAAGCAAAACATGATCACACCTTGGTACTCTTTGGGTGTTAATCACATAAACGATGTGAACTAGATTACTGACTCTAGTAAACCCTTTGGGTATAGGTCACATGACGATGTGAACTAGATTATTAAATCTAGTAAACCCTTTGATTGTTGGTCACATAATGATGTGAACAATTGGTGTTAAATCACATGGCAATATGAACTAGATTATTGACTCTAGTGCAAGTGGGAGACTGAAGGAAATATGCCCTAGAGGCAATAATAAAGTTATTATTTATTTCCTTATTTCATGATAAATGTTTATTATCCATGCTAGAATTGTATTAACCAGAAACATAATACATGTGTGAATACATAGACAAACAGGGTGTCACTAGTATGCCTCTACTTGACTAGCTCGTTAATCAAAGATGGTTATGTTTCCTAACCATAGACAAAGAGTTGTTATTTGATTAACGGGATCACATCATTAGGAGAATGATGTGATTGACTTGACCCATTCCGTTAGGTTAGCACTCGATCGTTTAGTATGTTGTTATTGCTTTCATCATGACTTATACATGTTCCTATGACTATGTGATTATGCAACTCCCGTTTACCGAAGGAACACTTTGTGTGCTACCAAACGTCACAACATAACTGGGTGATTATAAAGGAGCTCTACAGGTGTCTCCAAAGGTACATGTTGGGTTAGCGTATTTCGAGATTAGGATTTGTCACTCCGATTGTCAGAGAGGTATCTCTGGGCCCTCTCGGTAATGCACATCATATAAGCCTTGCAAGCATAGCAACTAATGAGTTAGTTGCGAGATGATGTATTACGAAACGAGTAAACAGACTTGCCGGTAACGAGATTGAACTAGGTATTGAGATACCGACGATCGAATCTCGGGCAAGTAACATACCGATGACAAAGGGAACAACGTATGTTGTTATGCGGTCTGACCGATAAAGATCTTCGTAGAATATGTGGGAGCCAATATGAGCATCCAGGTTCCGCTATTGGTTATTGACCGGAGACGTGACTCGGTCATGTCTACATAATTCTCGAACCCGTAGGGTCCGCATGCTTAAGGTTTCGATGACAGTTATATTATGAGTTTATGAGTTTTGATGTACAGAAGGAGTTCGGAGTCTCGGATGAGATCGGGGACATGACGAGGAGTCTCGAAATGGTCGAGATGTAAAGATCGACATATTGGACGACTATATTCGGACATCGGAAAGGTTCCGAGTGGTTCAGGTATTTTTCGGAGTACCGGGTGGTTACGGGAATACGGGGGGAGAAGTATATGGGCATTATTGGGCTTTAGGGGAGAGGGAGAGGCAGGCCACGCGCCCCCCAAGGCCTTGTCCGAATTGGACTAGGGGGAGGGGCTGCGCCCCCTTCTTCCTTCTCTTCCCTCTTCCCCTTCCTTGTCTCCTACTCCTACTACATGGAAGGACTCCTAGTTGGACTAGGAAAGGGGGAATCCTACTCCCGGTGGGAGTAGGACTCCCCTAGGGTGCGCCATAGAGAGGGCCGGCCCTCCCCTCCTCCACTTCTTTATATACAGGGGCAGGGGGCACCCCATAGACACACAAGTTGATCTCTAAGATCGTTCTCTTAACCGTGTGCGGTGCCCCCTTCCACCATAGTCCTCGATAATATTGTAGTGGTGCTTAGGCGAAGCCCTGCGACAGTTGAACATCAACATCGTCACCATGCCGTCGTGCTGACGGAACTCTTCCCCGACACTTTGCTGGATCGGAGTCCGGGGATCATCATCGAGCTGAACGTGTGCTAGAACTCGGAGGTGTCGTAGTTTCGGTGCTTGATCGGTCGGGCCGTGAAGACGTATGACTATATCAACCGCGTTGTCATAACGCTTCCGCTATCGGTCTACGAGGGTACGTAGATTACACTCTCCCCTCTCGTTGCTATGCATCACCATGATCTTGCGTGTGCGTAGGAATTTTTTTGAAATTACTACATTCCCCAACACAATCTCCATCACTTTAATCTTGCTTTGCCTTTTACTTTGCTTTTACTTTTTACTTTGCATCTTTATACGAAAAATACCAAAAATATTATATCTATCATATCTCACTCTCGTAAGTGACCGTGAAGGGATTGACAACCCCTAATCGCGTTGGTTGTGAGTAGCTATCGTTTTGTGCAGGTACGAGGGACTTGAGCGTGGCCTCCTACTGGATTCATACCTTGGTTCTCAAAAATTGAGGGAAATACTTACGCTACTCTGCTGCATCATCCCTTCCTCTTCGGGGAAAACCAACGCAAGCTCAAGACGTAGCAAGAAGGATTTCTGGCGCCGTTGCCGGGAGTCTACGCAAAAAGTCAACATACCAAGTACCCATCACAATCCCTATCTCTCGCATTACATTATTTGTCATTTGCCTCTCGTTTTCCTCTCCCCCCCCCAATTCAGCCTTGTCATTTTATTCGCCCTCTCTCTCTCTATCCTCCCTCTCTATTTGCCTCTTTTGCCCGTTTGCTCTTGTTTGCTCATGTGTTAGATTGCTTGTTTGTCGCGATGGCTCAAGATACTACCAAATTGTGTGACTTCACCAACACCAATAATATTGATTTCCTTAGCACTCCGATTGCTCCTCTTACCGATGCTGAATCTTGTGAAATTAATACTTCTTTGTTGAATCTTGTTATGAAAGATCAATTCGCCGGCCTTCCTATTGAAGATGCCGCTACTCATCTGAATAGCTTCGTTGATTTATGTGATATGTAAAAGAAAAAAGATGTCGATAATGATGTCGTTAAACTGGAGATATTCCCTTTTTCGCTTAGAGATCGTGCTAAAGCTTGGTTTTCGTCTTTGCCTAAGAATAGTATTGATTCATGGAACAAGTGCAAAGATGCTTTTATCTCTAAGTATTTTCCTCTCGCTAAGATCATCTCTCTTAGAAACGATATTATGAATTTTAAGCAACTTGATCATGAACATGTTGCACAAGCTTGGGAGAGAATGAAATTAATGATACGTAATTGCCCTACTAATGGTTTGAATTTGTGGATGATTATACAAAAATTTTATGCCAGATTGAATTTTGCTTCTAGAAATCTTTTAGATTCGGCTGTGGGGAGGCACTTTTATGGAAATCACTTTAGGAAATGCTACTAAACTCCTAGATAATATTATGGTCAATTATTCTCAATGGCATACTAAAAGATCTTCTAATAAAAAAGTGCATGCAATAGAAGAAATCAATGTTTTGAGTGGAAAGATGGATGAACTTATGAAATTATTTGCTACTAAGAGTGTTTCTTCTGATCCTAATGATATGCCGTTGTCTACTTTGATTGAGAATAACAATGAATCTATGGATGTGAATTTTGTTGGTAGGAATAATTTTGGTAACAACGCTTATAGAGGGAATTTTAATCCTAGGCCCATATCCTAGTAATCCTTCTAATAATTATGGGAATCCCTATGACAACTCTTATGGAAATTATAATAAGATGCCCTCTGAATTTGAGACTAGTGTTAAAGAGTTTATGAATTCACAAAAGAATTTTGATGCTTTGCTTGAAGAGAAATTGCTTAAAGTTGATGATTTGGCTAGGAACGTTGATAGAATTTCTCTTGAGGTTGATTCTTTAAAGCTTAGATCTATTCCTCCTAAGCATGATATCAATGAGTCTCTCAAAGCCATGAGAATTTCCATTGATGAGTGCAAGGAAAGAACCGCTAGGATGCGTGCTTCCAAGGATGCCTTTATTAAAGCGTGTTCTTCCAATTCCTATGAAAATCAAGATGAAGATCTAAAAGTTATTGATGTGTCTCCTATTAAATCTTTATTTTGCAATATGAATCTTGATGAAACTAAATATGATCTTCCTTTACCTAGAAGGCGTTCTAAAAATTCGGAGTATTTAGATCTTAATGATGAAATTGATGAAAGTGGAATTGAAAGAAATAAAAATCTAGATGTTGCTAAACCCACTATATTGGATTTCAAGGAATTTAATTATGAAAGTTGCTCTTTAGTTGATTGTATTTCCTTGTTGCAATCCGTGCTAAATTTTCCACATGCTTATAGTCAAAATAAAGCCTTCACCGAACATATTGTTGATGCCTTGATGCAATCTTATGAAGAAAAACTTGAGTTGAAAGTTTCTATACCTAGAAAAATCTATGATGAGTGGGAACCAACTATTAAAATTAAAATTAAAGATCATGAGTTTTATGCTTTGTGTGATTTGGGTGCTAGTGTCTCTACTATTCCCAAGACTTTGTGTGATTTGCTAGATTTCCGTAATTTTGATGATTGCTCTCTAAACTTGCATCTTGCAGATTCCACTATTAAGAAACCTATCAGAAGGATTAATGATGTTCTTATTGTTGCAAATAGAAATTATATGCCCGTAGATTTCATTGTTCTTGATATAGATTGCAATCCTTCTTGCCCTATTATTCTTGGTAGACCTTTCCTTAGAACGGTTGGTGCGATTATTGATATGAAGGAAGGGAATATTAGATTTCAATTTCCATTAAAAAAGGGCATGGAACACTTTCCAAGAAATAAAATAAAATTACCATATGAAACTATCATGAGAGCCACTTATGGATTGCCTACCAAAGATGGCAATACTTAGATCTATCATCGCTTTTATGCCTAGCTAGGGGCGTTAAACGATAGCGCTTGTTGGGAGGCAACCCAATTTTATTTTTATTCCTTGCTTTTTGCTCCTGCTTAGTAATAAATAAATTATTTATCCGCTGTTATGGTTGTTTTTTAGTGTTTAATTAGTGTTTGTCCCAAGTAGAACCGTTGGGAGGACTTGGGGAAAGTCTTGTTGAACATGCTGTAAAAAACAGAAACTCTAGCGCTCACGAGAACTGCTGTCATTTTTATTTGGAGAGTGATATTTAGTTAATTCTTTTTGAAGATGATTAATAGATAAATTCCTCACGTCAATCAATTTATTTTAGAATTTTTGGGGTTCCATATCTTGCGCTGGCTACAGATTACTACTGACTGTTCTGTTTTTGACAGATTCTGTTTTTCGTGTGTTGTTTGCTTATTTTGATGAATCTATGGCTAGTAAAATAGTTTATAATCCATAGAGAAGTTGGAATACATTAGGTTTAACACCAATATAAATAAATAATGAGTTCATTACAGTACCTTGAAGTGGTCTTTTGTTTTCTTTCGCTAACGGAGCTCACGAGTTTTCTAGTTTGAGTTTTGTATTGTGAAGTTTTCAAGTTTTGGGTGAATTCTTTTGATGGATCATGGAACAAGGAGTGGCAAGAGCCTAAGCTTGGGGATGCCCATGGCACCCCCAAGATAATCCAAGGACACCAAAAATTCAAAGCTTGGGGATGCCCCGGAAGGCATCCCCTCTTTCGTCCACTTCCATCGGTAATTTACTTGGAGCTATATTTTTATTCACCAACATGATATGTGTTTTGCTTGGAGCGTCTTGTATTATTTGTGTCTTTGTGTGTTAGTATGACACAATCATCCTTGCTGTACACACCTTTTGAGAGAGCCATACATGAATTAAAATTTGATAGAATACTCTATGTGCTTCACTTATGTCTTTTTAGCTAAGTAGTTTTGCTCTATGTGCTTCGCTTATATCTTTTGAGCGTTATAATTTTGCTCTATGTGCTTCACTTATATCTTTTAGAGCACGGTGGTGGATTTGTTTTAAAGAAACTATTGATCTCTCATGCTTCACTTAAATTATTTTGAGAGTCTCTTAATAGCATGGTAATTTGCTTAATAATAATATGCTTGGTATTCAAGATTTGTGAAACTTTCTTTTGAGTGTGTTGAATACTAAGAAAAGCTTGAAGCATGATAATTTTTTTGAGATATGGAGGTGATAATATTAAAAGTCAT
The DNA here is from genome assembly GCA_034509565.1 of Triticum monococcum. Lineage (NCBI taxonomy): Eukaryota > Viridiplantae > Streptophyta > Magnoliopsida > Poales > Poaceae > Triticum > Triticum monococcum. The sequence continues at coordinate 604,727,804 of CM067845.1, forward strand.
GCTAGTTGAGTAGTTGTGAATTTAAAGAATACTTGTGTTAAAGTTTGTGATTCCCGTTGCATGCACGTATGGTGAACCGTTATGTAATGAAGTCAGAGCATGATTTATTTATTGATTGTCTTCCTTATGAGTGGCGGTCGGGGACGAGCGATGGTCTTTTCCTACCAATCTATCCCCCTTGGAGCATGCGCGTAATACTTTGCTTTGATAACTTCTAGATTTTTGCAATAAGTATATGAGTTCTTTCTGACTAATGTTGAGTCCATGGATTATACGCACTCTCACCCTTCCACCTTTGCTAGCCTCTCTAATACCGTGCACCTTTCGCCGATATCATACACCTACCATATACCTTCCTCAAAACAGCCACCATACCTACCCATTATGGCATTTCCATAGCCATTCCGAGATATATTGCCATGCAACTTTCCACCATCTAGTTCATCGTGACACACTCCATCATTGTCATATTGCATATCCCTGTACACCGCCGGAGGCATTCATATAGAGTCATATTTTGTTCTAAGTATTGAGTTGTAAGAAAAATAAAAGTGTGATGATCATAATTATTAGAGCATTGTCTCAGTGAGGAAAGAATGATGGAGACTATGATTCCCCCATAAGTCGGGATGAGACTCCGGATGAAAAATAAAATAAAATAAAAAGAGGCCAAAGAAGCCCAAATAAAAAGAGGCCATAAAAAAAGAGAAAAGGCCCAAATAAAAAAATGAGAGAAAAAGAGAGAAGTGACAATGTTACTATCCTTTACCACACTTGTGCTTCAGAGTAGCACCATGATCTTCATAGTAGAGAGTCTCTCATGTTATCACTTTCATATACTAGTGGGAAATTTTCATTATAGAACTTGGCTTGTATATTCCAATGATGGGCTTCCTCAAATTGCCCTAGGTCTTCATGAGCAAGCAAGTTGGATGCACACCCACTTAGTTTCTTTTTGAGCTTTCATATACTTATAGCTCTAGTGCATCCGTTGCATGGAAATCCCTACTCACTCACATTGATATCTATTGATGGGCATCTCCATAGCCCATTGATACGCCTAGTTGATGTGAGACTATCTTCACCTTTTTGTCTTCTCCACAACCACCATTCTATTCCACCTATAGTGTTATATCCATGGCTCACGCTCATGTATTGCGTGAAGATTGAAAAGGTTTTGAAAAAGTTAGACTGTGAAACAATTACTTGGCTTGTCATCGGGGTTGTGCATGATTTAAATACTTTGTGTGGTGAAGATAGAGCATAGCCAGACTATATGATTTTGTAGGGATAACTTTCTTTGGCCATGTTATTTTGAGAAGACATAATTGCTTTATTAGTATGCTTGAAGTATTATTATTTTTATGTCAATATAAACTTTTGTCTTGAATATTTCGAATCTGAATATTCATATCAGAATTAAGAAGATTTGCATTGAAATTTTGCCAAGTAGCACTCCCCATCAAAAATTCTCTTTTTATCATTTACCTACTCGAGGACGAGCAGGAATTAAGCTTGGGGATGCCTGATACGTCTCCAACGTATCTATAATTTTTTATTGCTCCATGCTATATTATCTACTGTTTTGGACTATATTGGGCTTTATTTTCCACTTTTATATTATTTTTGGGACTAACCTATTAACCGGAGGCCCAGCCAAGAATTGTTGCTTTTTGCCTATTTCAGTGTTTCAAAGAAATGGAATATCAAACGGAGTCCATACGGAATAAAACCTTCGGGAACGTGATTTTCTCACCGAACATGATCCAGGAGACTTGGACCCTGCTCCAAGGAACAAAAGAGGCGGTCACGAGGGTGGGCCCCCCCCCTAGGGCATGCCCCCCTGCCTCGTGGGCCCCTCGGTGCTCCTCCGGCGTACTCCTTCCTCCTATACATACACACGTACCCCCAAATGATCAAAAGAGGAGCCAAAAATCTAATTCCACAGCCGCAACTTTCTGTATCCATGAGATCCCATCTTGGGGCCTGTTCCGGAGCTCCGCCAGAAGAGGGCCGTCATCACGGAGGGCTTCTACATCATCATAGCCTCTCTGATGAAGTGTGAGTAGTTTACCTCAGACCTTCGGGTCCATAGTTAGTAGCTAGATGGCTTCTTCTCTCTCTTTGAATCTCAATACAAAGTTCTCCCCCTCTCTTGTGGAGATCTATTCGATGTAATCTTCTTTTTGCGGCGTGTTTGTTGAGACCAATGAATTGTGGGTTTATGATCAAGTCTATCTATGAATAATATTTGAATCTTCTTTGAATTCTTTTATGTATGATTGGTTATCTTTGCAAGTCTCTTCGGATTATCCGTTTTGTTTGGCCAACTAGGTTGGTAGTTCTTGCCATGGGAGAAGTGTTTAGCTTTGGGTTTGATCTTGCGGTGTCCTTTCCCGGTGACAGAAGGGGCAGCAAGGCACGTATTGCATATTGCCATCGAGGATAACAAGATGGGGTTTATTTCATATTGCATGAATTTATCTCTCTACATAATGTCGTCTTGCTTAAGGCGTTACTCTGTTTTTAACTTAATACTCTAGATGCATGCTGGATAGCGGTCGATGAGTGGAGTAATAGTAGTAGATGGAGAATCATTTCGGTCTACTTGTCACGGGCGTAATGCCAATATACATGATCATGCCTAGATATTCTCATAACTATGCTCAATTCTGTCAATTGCTCAACAGTAATTTGTTCAGCCACCGTAGAATACTTATGCTCTTGAGAGAAGCCACTAGTGAAACCTATGGCCCCCGGGTCTATTCTCATCATATCAATCTCCATCACTTTAATCTTGCTTTGCCATTTACTTTGCTTTTACTTTTTACTTTGCATATTTATACCAAAAATACCAAAAATATTATATCTATCAGATCTCACTCTCGTAAGTGACTGTGAAGGGATTGACAACCCCTAATCGCGTTGGTTGCGAGTAGCTATCGTTTTGTGCAGGTACGAGGGACTTGAGCGTGGCCTCCTACTGGATTCATACCTTGGTTCTCAAAAACTGAGGGAAATACTTACGCTACTCTGCTGCATCATCCCTTCCTCTTCGGGGAAAACCAACGCAAGCTCAAGACGTAGCAGTGGGAGTAGTAGGGGCGATGAGGCCTCAACGGCAGCACAGTCGGCCACTGGAGGCAGGAGCAGGCGGTCTCCTCGGCGCTGGTTTGGGCGGCTGGTGCAAGAAGAGCGGCGATTGAAGAAGCAACAGGACCGTTCGATTGAAATCCAACAGTTATTGCTGCTAGAATCGTTTGTTGCCTAACTTGACAAGCCCTGCGTACGTGTCAACTTAGTAGGCCCACAGCTCAGCCTCCCAACCGGTGCACCCCACATGTCAGTGGGGGGAATCATTATTTTCGCGTAATAAGGGGGTAGTTGATTGCGTGCGGCCAGGCCAGCGGAGGGAGTAGGGTGGGTCGGGGGAGCCTATGCGGCATCATAGCGGGCCACAAGAGGAGGGAGCAGGCAGTCCCGCCGGCGCTAGTTTAGGCGGCTAGAGCAGGAAGATGAGAGATTGAAGAAGTATGTCGGCCGTTGGATGGACATCCAACAGTCACTTCTGCTAGAATCGTGTGTTCACTGACAAAGCCTTACGTAAACAAGTCAGCCTCGAAATTTGTGGCGTGTACAGCCCATTTGCTATTATTTTTATAATTTTTACTCATTTTCTAATTCATATGGAATTTATTGCAGCCCGTTTTCTATTTTTAGAATTGCTGGTCATTTTCTGGTCAATACCAGGGTCAAAAAATTAACTAAATATGTGGGAAATTTTGAAAATTCGTAAATTTTTGCTCGGGAACGAAATATTCTTAATCCAAAAATTATTAGCCATACTAAAACAAATTTAAAAATAAATTAGTACTATGTCATGTTAAATCCAATGAAATATGTATAAGATATCAGTGAAGAACAAAAACAAAAAAAGAAACTTATATCCCATTTGCTATAAATTTTTTGGAATTTTCAACCCCCTTTGATATTACTTTTAACAGACATTGACCATACTCTTAAGCCAGGCCAGAATGCATCCCTCCTCATCTTGAAAGATTTGTAGCCCAGTAATTCGGAAAAAACAAATAGGCCTAGATTGGGTATTCTTCAAAAAGAAATATTAGGCTACCTATTTTCCCAAATAACTGGTGCATGAGCATTTAGCTTTATTTATTTAGTTATTTATGTTTAGGGGACCATGAGCATGTACCTGGGCCAGATTCATGTGAGAGCCTCCCTTCCAGTTAATTATGGGCTTCTCTATTGGGCCTTCATCAGTGGGCTGCATGTAATCACACTAGTGCAGAACCGGGCAATAGCACCGGTTAGTAAGGCCCTTTAGTGCCGGTTAGGTAACCGGCACTAAAGTGTGGGCACTAAAGCCCCCCCCCTTTAGTACCGGTTCAGCACGAACCGGTGCTAAAGGGCAACCACGTGGCACGAGCCAGCTCCGGGGGCCGGGAGCCCTTTAATACCGGTTGGTAACACCAACCGGTACTAAAATGTTTGGGGGGTTTTTGGTTTTATGATTTCTTTTTCATTTAATTTTGTGTTTTCCATTTTAATTCTTTTTTGTTTGCTGGTATTTTATGGTACTACACATTGTACACGTTAAGCATATATATATATATATATATATATAGAATTTCTAGTAGAACCAATCCTATATATATCATCAATGTCTCACAAACCACCATATTAATTTACACATACACACATGTATTGTTGGCTAACGTAGTAATTTCAAAATTTTCCTACGCACACGCAAGATCATGGTGATGCATAGCAACGAGGGGGAGAGCATGATCTACGTACCCTTGTAGATCGCAACGGAAGCGTTGACACAACGTAGAGGAAGTAGTCGTATGTCTTCTTCCCGATCCGACCGATCCAAGCACCGTTACTCCGGCACCTACGAGTTCTTAGCACACGTACAGCTCAATGACAATCTCTGGGCTCCGATCTAGCAAAGCTTCAGGGAGGAGTTCCGTCAGCACGACGGCGTGGTGACGATCTTGATGTTCTACCGACGCAGGGCTTCGCCTAAGCACTACAACGATATGATCGAGGTGGAATATGGTGGCAGGGGGCACCGCACACGGCTAAGGAACGATCTCAAAGATCAACTTGTGTGTCCTAGGGTGCCCCCCTGCCCCCGTATATAAAGGAGCAAGGGGGAGGCCGGCCGGCCCTATGGGGCGCGCCAAGGGGAGGGGGAGTCCTCCTCCTAGTGGGAGTAGGACTCCCCTTTCCTAATCCAATTAGGAAACCCTAAGGGGGAAGGAAAGAGGGGGAGAGGGAGAGGGAAAGAGGGGCCGCGCCCCCTTCCCTAGTCCAATTCGGACTCCCCATGTGGGGGGGCACGCCACCACTATCATTATCACTGATCATCACGTGAGATGGAGTAGTTTTCAATGGTGAACATCGCTATGTTGATCATATCTACTATATGATTCACGCTCGACCTTTCGGTCTCCGTGTTCCGAGGCCATATCTGCATATGCTAGGCTCGTCAAGTTTAACCTGAGTATTCTGCGTGTGCAAAAACTGGCTTGCACCCGTTGTAGATGGACGTAGAGCTTATCACACCCGATCATCATGTGGTGTCTGGACACGATGAACTTTGGCAACGATGCATACTCAGGGAGAACACTTCTTGATAATTTAGTGAGAGATCATCTTATAATGCTACCGTCAATCAAAGCAAGATAAGATGCATAAAAAGATAAACATCACATGCAATCAATATAAGTGATATGATATGGCCATCATCATCTTGTGCTTGTGATCTCCATCTCCGAAGCACCGTCATGATCACCATCATCACCGGCGCGACACCTTGATCTCCATCGTAGCATCGTTGTCGTCTCGCCAATCTTATGCTTCCATGACTATCGCTACCGCTTAGTGATAAAGTAAAGCATTACATCGCGATTGCATTGCATACAATAAAGCGACAACCATATGGCTCCTGCCAGTTGCCGATAACTCGGTTACAAAACATGATCATCTCATACAATAAAATTTAGCATCATGTCTTGGCCATATCACATCACAACATGCCCTGCAAAAACAAGTTAGATGTCCTCTACTTTGTTGTTGCAAGTTTTACGTGGCTGCTACGGGCTTAAGTAAGAACCAATCTCACCTACGCATCAAAACCACAACGATAGTTTGTCAAATAGACTTCGTTTTAACCTTCGCAAGGACCGGGCGTAGCCACACTCGGTTGAACTGAAGTTGGAGAAACTGACACCCGCCAGCCACCTGTGTGCAAAGCACGGCGGTAGAACCAGTCTCGCGTAAGCGTACGCGTAATGTCGGTCCAGCCCGCTTCATCCAACAATACCGCCGAACCAAAGTATGACATGCTGGTAGGCAGTATGACTTATATTGCCCACAACTCACTTGTGTTCTACTCATGCAAATAACATCAAACCATAAAACCTAGGCTCGGATGCCACTGTTGGGTAACGTAGTAATTTCAAAATTTTCCTATGCACACGCAAGATCATGGTGATGCATAGCAACGTGGGGGAGAGCATGATCTACGTACCCTTGTAGATCGCAACGGAAGCGTTGACACAACATAGAGGAAGTAGTCGTATGTCTTCTTCCCGATCCAACCGGTCGGGTGCAGTTGCTATGCATCACCACGATCGCAACGGAAGCGTTGACACAACGTAGAGGAAGTAGTCGTATGCCTTATGAACTATGGTTTGGCAAGAAACCAAAGTTGTCATTTTTGAAAGTTTGGGGCTGCTATTCTTATGTGAAAAAGCTTCAACCTGATAAGCTCGAACCCAAATCGGAGAAATGTGTCTTCATAGGATATCCAAAGGAAGCTATTGGATACACCTTCTATCACAGATCCGAAGGCAAGACTTTTGTTGCTAAATTCGGAAACTTTCTTGAGAAGGAGTTTCTCTCGAAAGAAGTGAGTGGGAGGAAAGTAGAACTTGGTGAGGTAACTGTACCTGCTCCATTATTGGAAAGTAGCACATCACAGAAAACTGTTTCTGTGACACCTACACCAATAAGTGAGGAAGTTAATGATAATGATCATGAAACTTCAGAACAAGATACTACTGAACTTCGTAGATCAACCAGAGCAAGATCCGCGCCAGAGTGGTACGGTAATCCAGTTCTGGAAGTCATGCTGCTAGATCATGATGAACCTACGAACTATGAAGAAGCGATGGTGAGCCCAGATTCCGCAAAGTGGCTTGAAGCCATGAAATCTGAGATGGGATCCACGTATGAGAACAAAGTATGGACTTTGGTTGACTTGCCCGATGATCGGCAAGCAATTGAGAATAAATGGATCTTCAAGAAAAAGACTGACGCTGACGGTAATGTTACTGTCTATAAAGCTCGACTTGTCGCAAAAGGTTTTCGACAATTTCAAGGGGTTGACTACGATGAGACCTTCTCACCCGCAGCGATGCTTAAGTCTGTCCAAATCATGTTAGCAATTGCCGAGTTTTCTGATTATGAAATTTGGCAGATGGATGTCAAAACTGCATTCCTGAATGGATTTCTGGAAGAAGAGTTGTATATGATGCAACCGGAAAGTTTTATTGATCCAAAGGGAGCTAACAAAGTGTGCAAGCTCCAGCGATCCATTTATGGACTGGTGCAAGCCTCTCGGAGTTGGAATAAATGCTTTGATAGTGTGATCAAAGCATTTGGTTTTATACAGACTTTCGGAGAAGCCTATATTTACAAGAAAGTGAGTGGGAGCTCTGTAGCATTTCTAATATTATATGTGGATGACATATTGCTAATTGGAAATGATATATAATTTCTGGATAGCATAAAGGGATACTTGAATAAGAGTTTTTCAATGAAAGACCTCGGTGAAGCTACTTACATATTAGGCATAAAGATCTATAGAGATAGATCAAGACGCTTAATTGGACTTTCACAAAGCACATACCTTGACAAAATTTTGAAGAAGTTCAAAATGGATCAAGCAAAGAAAGGGTTCTTGCCTGTGTTACAAGGTGCGACAACTTTGGTACCTCCCTGCTAAACTTATAGCAAAGCACACATCAGGTCTGGTACACAGCATTGCATACATGATAAAGCCTATGGCTGAAGCATAGGGAACATCTTCCGGTTGCATCATATACAACTCTTCTTCCAGAAATCCATTCAGGAATGCAGTTTTGACATCCATCTGCCAAATTTCATAATCATAAAACTCGGCAATTGCTAACATGATTCGGACAGACTTAAGCATCGCTACGGGTGAGAAGGTCTCATCGTAGTCAACCCCTTGAACTTGTCGAAAACCTTTTGCGACAAGTCGAGCATTATAGATAGTAACATTACCGTCAGCGTTAGTCTTTTTCTTGAAGATCCATTTATTCTCAATTGCTTGCCGATCATCGGGCAAGTCAACCAAAGTCCATACTTTGTTCTCATACGTGGATCCCATCTTAGATTTCATGGCTTCAAGCCAATTTGCGGAATCTGGGCTCACCATCGCTTCTTCATAGTTCGTAGGTTCATCATGATCTAGCAGCATGACTTCTAGAACTGGATTACCGTACCACTCTGGCGCGGATCTTGCTCTAGTTGATCTACGAAGTTCAGTAGTATCTTGTTCTGAAGTTTCATGATCATTATCATTAACTTCCTCACTTATTGGTGTAGGTGTCACAGAAACAGTTTTCTATGATGTGCTACTTTCCAATAATGGAGCAGGTACAGTTACCTCGTCAAGTTCTACTTTCCTCCCACTCATTTCTTTCGAGAGAAACTCCTTCTCAAGAAAGTTTCCGAATTTAGCAAAAAAAGTCTTGCCTTCGGATCTGTGATAGAAGGTGTATCTAATTGCTTCCTTTGGATATCCTATGAAGACACATTTCTTTGATTTGGGTTCGAGCTTATCAGGTTGAAGCTTTTTCACATAAGCATAGCAGCCCCAAACTTTCAGAAACGACAACTTTGGTTTCTTGCCAAACCATAGTTCATAAGGCGTACGACTACTTCCTCTACGTTGTGTCAATGCTTCTGTTGCGATCAACGGATTTTGATGGTGCCCTATTTAACGTGAATGCGGCCGTCTCTACAGCGTATCCCCAAAACGATACCGGTAAATCAGTAAGAGACATCATAGATCGCACCATATCTAGTAAAGTATGATTACGACGTTCGGACACACCATTACGCTGTGGTGTTCCGGGTGGTGTGAGTTACGAAACTATTCCACAATTTTTCAAATGTACACCAAATTCGTAACTCAAATATTCTCCTTCTCGATCAGATCGTAGAAACTTTATTTTCTTGTTTCAGACTTATGTTTCATTAAGTAGATATACCCATATCTGCTTAAATCATCTGTGAAGGTGAGAAAATAACGATATCCGCCACGAGCCTCAATATTCATCGGACCACATACATCTGTATGTATGATTTCCAACAAATATGTTGCTCTCTCCATAGTATCGGAGAACGGTGTTTTAGTCATCTTGCCCATGAGGCACGGTTCGCAAGTACCAAGTGATTCATAATCAAGTGGTTCCAAAAGTCCATCAGTATGGAGTTTCTTCATGCGCTTTACACCGATATGACCTAAATGGCAGCGCCACAAATAAGTTGCACTATCATTATCAACTCTGCATCTTTTGGCTTCTACATTATGAATATGTGTATCACTACTATCGAGATTCAACAAGAATAGACCACTCTTCAAGGGTGCATGACCATAAAAGATATTACTCATATAAATAGAACAACCATTATTCTCTGATTTAATTGAATAACCGTCTCGCATTAAACAAGATCCAGATATAATGTTCATGCTCAAAGCTGGCACCAAATAACAATTATTTAGGTCTAATATTAATCCCGAAGGTAGATGTAGAGGTAGCGTGCCGACCGCGATCACATCGACTTTGGAACCGTTTCCCACGCGCATCGTCACCTCGTCCTTAGCCAATCTTCGCTTAATCCGTAGTCCCTGTTTCGAGTTGCAAATATTAGCAACAGAACCAGTATCAAATACCCAGGTGCTACTGCGAGCATTAGTAGGGTGCACATCAATAACATGTATATCACATACACCTTTGTTCACCTTGCCATCCTTCTTATCCGCCAAATACTTGGGGCAGTTCCGCTTCCAGTGACCAGTCTGCTTGTAGTAGAAGCACTCAGTTTCAGGCTTAGGTCCAGACTTGGGTTTCTTCTCTTAAGCAACAACTTGCTTGCCGTTCTTCTTGAAGTTCCCCTTCTTCTTCCCTTTGCCCTTTTTTCTTGAAACTAGTGGTTTTGTTAACCATCAACACTTGATGCTCCTTTTTTATTTCTACCTCCGCAGCTTTAAGCATTGCGAAGAGCTCGGGAATAGTCTTGTTCATCCCTTGCATATTATAGTTCATCACGAAGCTCTTGTAGCTTGGTGGCAGTGATTGGAGAATTCTGTCAATGACGCAATCATCTGGAAGATTAACTCACAATTGAATCAAGCGATTATTATACCCAGACATTTTGAGTATATGCTCACTAACAGAACTGTTCTCTTCCATCTTGCAGCTATAGAACTTATTGGAGACTTCATATCTCTCAATCCGGGCATTTGCTTGAAATATTAACTTCAACTCCTGAAACATCTCATATGCTCCATGACGTTCAAAACATCGTTGAAGTCCCGATTCTAAGCCGTAAAGCATGGCACACTGAACTATCGAGTAGTCATCAACTTTGCTCTGCCAGACGTTCATAACATCTGGTGTTGCTCCAGCAGCAGGCCTGGCACCCAGCGGTGCTTCTAGGACCTAATTCTTCTGTGCAGCAATGAGGATAATCCTCAAGTTACGGACCCAGTCCGTGTAATTGCTACCATCATCTTTCAACTTTGCTTTCTCAAGGAACGCATTAAAATTCAACGGAACAACAACATGAGCCATCTATCTACAATCAACATAAACAAGCAAGATACTATCAGGTACTAAGTTCATGATAAATTTAAGTTCAATTAATCATATTACTTAAGAACTCCCACTTAGATAGACATCCCTCTAATCCTCTAAGTGATCACGTGATCCAAATCAACTAAACCATGTCCGATCATCACGTGAGATGGAGTAGTTTCATCGATGAACATCATTATGTTGATCATATCTACTATATGATTCACGCTCGACCTTTCGGTCTCCGTGTTCCGAGGCCATATCTGTATATGCTTGGCTCGTCAAGTATAACCTGAGTATTCCGCGTGTGGAATTGTTTTGCACCCGTTGTATTTGAACGTAGAGCCTATCACACCCGATCATCACATGGTGTCTCAGCACGAAGAACTTTCGCAACGGTGCATACTCAGGGAGAACACTTCTTGATAATTTAGTGAGAGATCATCTTATAATGCTACCGTCAATCAAAGCATGATAAGATGCATAAAAGATAAACATCACATGCAATCAATATAAGTGATATGATATGTCCATCATCATCTTGTGCTTGTGATCTCCATCTCCGAAGCACCGTCATGATCACCATCGTCATTGGCGCGACACCTTGATCTCCATAGTAGCATCGTTGTCGTCTCGCTAGTGATAAAGTAAAGCATTACATCGCGATTGCATTGCATACAATAAAGCGACAACCATATGGCTCCTACCAGTTGCCGATAACTCGGTTACAAAACATGATCATCTCATACAATAAAATTTAGCATCATGTCTTGACCATATCACATCACAACATGCCCTACAAAAACAAGTTAGACGTCCTCTACTTTGTTGTTGCAAGTTTTACGTGGCTGCTACGGGCTTAAGCAAGAACCAATCTCACCTACGCATCAAAACCACAACGGTAGTTTGTCAAATAGACTCCATTTTAACCTTCGCAAGGACCGGGCGTAGCCACACTCGGTTCAACTAAAGTTGGAGAGACAGTCGCTCGCAAGCCACCTGTGTGCAAAGCACGTCGGGGGAACCAGTCTCGCGTAAGCGTATGCGTAAGGTTGGTCCGGGTCGTCTCGTCCAACAATACCGCCGAACCAAAGTATGACATGCTGGTAGGCAGTATGACTTATATCGTCCACAACTCACTTGTGTTCTACTCGTGCACATAACATCAAACCATAAAACCTAGGCTCGGATGCCACTGTTGGGGAACGTAGTAATTTCAAAAAAATTCCTACGCACATGCAAGATCATGGTGATGCATAGCAATGAGAGGAGAGTATGATATACGTACCCTTGTAGATCGCAACGGAAGCGTTGACACAACATAGAGGAAGTAGTCGTACGTCTTCTTCCCGATCCGACCGATCCAAGCACCGTTACTCCGGCACCTCCGAGTTCTTAGCACACGTACAGCTCGATGACGATCCCCGGGCTCCGATCCAGCAAAGCTTCGGGGAGGAGTTCCGTCAGCACGACGGCGTGATGATGATCTTGATGTTCTACCGACGCAGGGCCTTGCCTAAGCTCTACAACAATATGATCGAGGTGGAATATGGTGGCAGGGGGCACCGCACACGGCTAAGGAACGATCACGTGGATCAACTTGTCTGTCTTGGGGTGCCCCCTGCCCCCGTATATAAAGGAATAAGGGGAGGAGGCCGGCCGGCCAGGTGTGGCGCGCCAAGGAGGAGTCCTCCTCCTAGTAGGAGTAGGACTCCTACTAGGAGGGGGAAAGTGATGGAGTGGGACAAGGAAAAGGGGGGCGCCGCCCCCCTCTCCTAGTTCAATTCGGACCAGGGAGGAGCTGGCGCGCGGCCCACCTCTCGCAGCCCTTCTCTCTGTCCACTAAAGCCCATATGGCCCATTACTTCTCCCGGTAGGGTTCCGGTAACCCTCCGGCTCTCCCGTTTTCTCCGAAATCACCCGGAACACTTCCGGTGTCCGAATATAGTCATCCAATATATCTATCTTTATGTCTCGACCATTTCGAGACTCCTCGTCATGTCCGTGATCACATCCGGGACTCCGAACTAACTTCGGTACATCAAAATTCATAAACTCATAATAACTGTCATCGTAACGTTAAGCGTGCGGACCCTATGGTTCGAGAACAATGTAGACATGACTGAGACATATCTCCGGTCAATAACCAATAGCGGGACCTGGATGCCCATATTGGTTCCTACATATTCTATGAAGATCTTTATCGGTCAGACCGTATAACAACATACGTTGTTCCCTTTGTCAGCGGTATGTTACTTGCCCGAGATTCGATCGTCGGTATCCAATACCTAGTTCAATCTCGTTACTGGAAAGTCTCTTTACTCGTTCCGTAATACATCATCTCGCAACTAACTCATTAGTCACAATGCTTGCAAGGCTTATGTGATGTGCATTACCGAGAGGGCCCAGAGATACCTCTCCGACAATCGGAGTGACAAATCCTAATTCTGAAATACGCCAACCCAACATCTACCTTTGGAGACACCTGTAGAGCTCCTTTATAATCACCCAGTTACATTGTGACGTTTGGTAGCACACAAAGTGTTCCTCCAGTAAACGGGAGTTGCATAATCTCATAGTCATAGGAACATGTATAAGTCATGAAGAAAGCAATAGCAACATACTAAACGATCGGGTGCTAAGCAAATGAAATGGGTCATGTCAATCAGATCATTCAACTAATGATGTGACCTCGTTAATCAAATAACAACACATTGTTCATGGTTAGGAAACATAACCATCTTTGATTAACGAGCTAGTCAAGTAGAGGCATACTAGTGACACTAAGTTTGTCTATGTATTCACACATGTATTATGTTTCCGGTTAATACAATTCTAGCATGAATAATAAACATTTATCATGATATAAGGAAATAAATAATAACTTTATTATTGCCTCTAGGGCATATTTCCTTCAATATATAGTTTACTTTATTGGTGTGTGTGGAAATGTCATGTGTGTAGTAGCCACCTATGTAATTATGCATGTAATAGTTTACTTTAGTGTGTGCAAATGCCATGGTTGTAGTAGCTACCTATGTAAGTGGATGTTTAATTTGGTTATGCAAGCATGTCCTTATATGTGTGTGTGTGTGTGTGTGTGCGTTGTTGTTGTTCTGTATGCAATCCGATCGCACAACACACACGTCTTATTAGCAGCAACCGTCTGTGTTCTTATCGGTCTTCAGACACATTTCTGATTACAGACCTGTTTGCCGCGTATCACACACATCTTGTTAAGTTGAGCCGTTTCTGTTCTCTTGTGTCAACGCAAACAGTTCATCCGAGTGAACCGCATTCCATATGTCGCACACACCTTTGATCTGGCTGACCATTTCTTTTGTGTTGCCTAATCACAAACAGTTCATCGGAGTGAACCGTATGCTGTGTATCGCACAAGCCTCCATCTGGCTGCCCGTTTCTTTTGTTCCTCCTCATCACAAATAGTTCATTGAACTGAACCGTAGTCCCTTCATCACACACGCAACTAAAACCTGAACCGTGTTTGATGCATCCGTCATCGCAAATGTTTTCACATTTCTGACGGTTTTCATACAGCACTATTTGCGATTATGGCATCGCACACAGTTTCTCGAAGGGTCTCTGATCATAGTGTCGCGTTAGTAGCATCCTGCAGTAGTGCTACGATCTGATCGCGTAGGCGAATATTTGAGTTATGAGTTTGATCTTCATTTAAAACAATGTGGAATAGTTCCGCAACTCACACTGGTACGCATCGGTCCTAAACAAACGGTTTTTAACCCCTTTCCACGACGACATTTGGAACCATCCCCAAGTGAGTGTGTGCAATAGGGTGTCCTTCCCACACGACCCAAAAATCGTTGGGGATAGGCCCTCCTGGGACCCAGGCTGGGGCCGTGTGCGATCGGGTGAGGCATCGAAACCCAATCATTTCCGTAGGTATGTACATCCCACATGGTAATCCGAGAAAATTATTTCCGTAGGTATGAACATCCCACATGGTGAATCCCAGAAAAACATTTCCGTTTGTATGTATATCACACACAATCAATCCAAGGAGTACGTTTTCGTTCTTATGTACATCCCACACAGTCAATCCAGGGAACACGTTTTCGTTCGAACGTACATCCCACAGAGTTT
Organism: Triticum monococcum; assembly: GCA_034509565.1. Taxonomy (NCBI): domain Eukaryota; kingdom Viridiplantae; phylum Streptophyta; class Magnoliopsida; order Poales; family Poaceae; genus Triticum; species Triticum monococcum. The sequence continues at coordinate 604,742,848 of CM067845.1, forward strand.
TATGTGTAGGCTCGTGTGTGAAAGGTGTAACTATCACACATGGTTTGCCATGGTTAACCGTTTGCTTTTATCAACTATATCACACATGATTTGATGAAGAAAATTGTGTGGCATTGGGCTATCCATCGCAAGCGCTTTTACTGCTAGAACCGTTTGCAAAGGTCCATGACACATTTAACAGGTTTATTAGTTTACAATTAATAATTCCAGTATTATGCAAATTCACATTTCATATCGAATGGTTGTTTGCCAATTTCATCTCAGGCACATAAAATATATTATAACATCACAATACGGTAGCTATATGAAAACAGCATAGTAAAACATATAGCTAGTTCAACTTCGTAAGAATAATATATAAATTTCCCTAATCAAGATCATCCAGGTTCGCCTTATCCACCTCTGCTTTCAGTTCAATAAGAACCCGTTTGCATGGGCCAACTGGGAAAGTGCCTCCTCCTTCGCCAACACCATCTTAGCAAAGTCTGATTTAAAAAATCAGAGCTCATTCTCCACCTTCAACTTTTTATCCCGCATCTTGAAATATGCTTCGGCGTTGACAACACTTTCTCTAAGCCTATGTGTGTTCTCTTCCTCATACATGCTTCAGAGCTTCGCTGGGCACATCTTCAAAGACTGTGGCCACTCTTGATCAACCCACTCCAAGTAAGAACGCTTCCGTTCATCCTATAATATTTAAAACTAGATCAGTAACAATTGTAGGGGAAATGGGTTTATAGCAGCATAGAAAATCACCAATGCTTATTTTGAACAACTGAAGAAACATGTTAATTATGACATATCTTCTCAAAAAGATCAATGTGCAAATGAAATAATTGGTACTGAGACAACAACCAAATTCTGGAACATCGGAAGCTATAATTAACTACGACGACGCTACAAGTTCTTACTCATGTACAATAAATAACAAATTGAACATTTTATGAGGAAGGTAAATATAACTGCAACAGCATAGCAACAGTGTTTGGATGACAGCAAATTGATACTAACAGGTGTGTACATGCGCAAATTTAGTAACATAGAACTAATAGCACTAAGGTCGTCCACTATGTATGCCAAAACTGGGGTAAAGACAACTGTTGCTACATCTCCCACCAGTGCCCTGCGCTGGCGAGCCAATGCAGCGGGAAAAAATCAGGGACCCAGACTCCGGAGCACGAAGTTGCTCCGATGCCCAGTTCCTTCATGCCATAAAGATTTAGTATTTTACTGCTTGGCTGCTCGGATGTGTGGACCAAAGTAGGCTGCACAAACTGCTGAAGTGGTGCCAAAAAACTTTCTAATGGCATCACAGATGAGATGGCAACAATTTAAGATTCTAGGTACAAACTGTGAAAGTGTCTTAGGATGTGTTTGGTTGAAGGTGTGGTATGAATTGGTTGGGACCGTGATAGTGTCTGAATCACATCTAACGATTTGTAACAACGAAAGAGGGTCTAACCTTCACTGCACATGCCAGAAACTTCCTCCCACTGTCCACAGAATCAAACGCAACTAGCTTCCCGTATGGAGATTGATGTTAACAACGAGCAGATAGATCTTCAGCCACCCCACCCCATTCATTGCCACTGATGGTGTTAGGGAGCTACAACAGGAAGAAATTACTCAAATCGACCGCCAGGTAAAAACCCTTCATTCCAAGCCATAGCCCGAGAGAGAGAAGAGAGGCATACCCGGGTGGTGAAGGAGTAGTCGATGGAGGAGGAACTGTTGGAGAGGTCTTTGAAGAAGACCATGGCGACCCCGGCGGTAGGATGCGAGACGGCGAGAGCGAGGAAGTGGCTATAGCTTAGCAAGGAAATAAGAAAGAAGGAAACTGGGGAAATGTGACCTATGGTTGGGGAGAAAAGGGGGGTGGGAAGGGGGGAAGGGGGCGGGGTAGATATTTTGGCGGTAGGCCAAAATTTTGGAAATGTGGAGGGAAACTTTGCGCGCAGTGCTGCCAGACCATTCACTTGGAACGATTGTGTGCATCGCAAATGATTCTTCTGCTTTATGCACATGGGATGAGTTTGATAATTCAAATTTTGGTGGAAATTTCCCCGGGTATGTCATTGCATAATTTAACATCGCTTGCTAATTTGGGCAGACAAAAGAGCGTATAGTAGACAGACCACACTTACTGAATCGAGCAATTTTAGTAATTAAACAGAGCCAGTTGACCTAAACATTTCTCTAACAAAAGACCAGCATTAAAAACAAAGCCTAAGTGCGCATAATTTTAACAAATCCGCTGCCGGGCCGGCCTATGCATGGCTAGTGTGAGATGAGACGTCGATGACTTGTCCTGGTGACATGCCACCGTTGGTGGACTTCGCGTACCCCCTGCTGAAGTCGACCGCGTCCTCGTCCTCGGCACCACCCTCTAGGTTATAGTACTCGTAGTAGTGGTTGTGCCACAGCTCGCGTTGGTACTCCACCGCCGATTCCTTGACGGACAGACTCTTCTCTACCTCGACCTCGAGCACGCGCAACTCCTCCTCCCGGCGCTCCTCGATCTCCGCCGCCTCCTGCATCTCCAGCTCCCGCTCGGTGACCTCATGAGGAAGTAGGTGCTCCATGGCCACTGCCGCCTTTTCAGACGTGGGTTGCATGCTAGAGTCCGAGGTGGCCTGGAATATCTTGGTGTGCGCATCATCGATCTTGGCATGCATGGCCTCAACCCGGGCCAGGGCGACATCAGCGGCACGGAGGACAGCTCGAGCGCTCACGGTGTTCACAGCCGCCGTCGCAGCAGCAGCTGCACCCGTCTCGGCTGCTGCAGCTGCCCTGTCGGCTGCCGCAGACACCCTCTCGGCGGAAGCGGCCACGCTCATTATAGATGCAGCGGCACTCTCGGCGTAGGTGGCCGTGCTCTCGGCGCAGGCGGTGGCGCTCGGGGGACGCGACTATCGTATGCGCCTTCACGAAATGTTTCCACGGTGTCATCTTTGCAAGAAGGGGGTGCGGGAATGGGGTCAGGATTCGTGGATTCGGGGGTTACTGGCACTAGAGCAGACGAGCCGGCGAAGCTTAAGGAGGGAGACTTAAATAGACCCAGATATTGTCATCGCAAACGGTTCCTAGAAAACAACTGTGTGTGATGTTGTAGATATTTTTTATTAGCTGAAAGACGAATTTGGAGTACAGTGGCAACGGATGGTGTTTTAAATGTACGAGAAATTGTGCAGTACTAATACAACTTTCATGTCGAATTTTGGAAAAATTCAGGGGTCATTTGACCTTTTAATACATTTAAGTGATTTTCTAGCCATTTAATGACCGTAATTGAAATTGAAACTACATATACATGCAACAGCTAACCATAACGGTTTGAAAACTCATATTTTGTGTACTTGTGTGCGATTTAATTCCATGTGCAGTAAATTGGAAGGAATTTTCAAACATATTGGTCTCAAGGCTATGACACAATTAAGCATGGAGTGACATGGCATTTTTATTCCAAAAAATTAAAAAATATCAGAAACACATGAAACCTTGGTTGATGTAATGTCATGCCACCAAGATGATGTGGAAAAAAATTGGCATGTTTGATTAAAGTTTGGACACACACCCCTCAGAAACCGGAGCAACTCACTAGAAGGCTTGTGGTTCCGAGAGGGAACAATGCATGTTTGAAGACTAACAGGAGATAGCTTCCTCTGACGGCCTTCAAATTTTTTTCTATGTTTAACGTGCACTACTACAAGTGTAATGTGAAATTTTGGAAAATTCTAGGGGTCATTTGACCTTTTAAAGACATTTAAGTGATTTTTAGCCATTTAATTCAAATTTGAACTACATCTACATGCAACACCTAACCATAACGGTTTGACAAATCATATTTGTGTATTTGTGTGCGAGTTAATTCCATGTGTAGTAAATTCACTACAAGGATTCCGGTCTATTGCAACAAAATTTATTGCTACAACTACGGTTTGTTGCAATAAAACGCAGTATTACCACAAGTTCTCCAGTTGTGGTAATAGGCCGCACATATTGCCGTAACTTAGTTTCGTCGCGATAAATACTAACTTTGTTGCAATACATGCCTCATATTGCAACAAACTGTGCCGACGTTGAAATATGGTAGTGGTATTGCGACAAACAAATTTCATTGCGTGAGGACAGTCATTTTGTTGTAATAGAGACTAGGTATTTCAACAGAATAACTATTCGTGGCAATATTCAAAAAGATATTGCAACATCAGCGTGACGTTGCATTAATTACAAATATTGTTGCAAAAAGTGGCTAACTATTGCAACAAACTGCATTGGCGTTGCAATATGGTAGCGATATTGCGACAAACAAATTCCGTTGCGCAAGGCAGCCGTTTTGTTGTAATGGAGACCAGGTATTTCAACAAAATAACTATATGTGGTAATATTCGGAAATATATTGCAACATTATTAGTGTGATGTTGCATTAGTTAGAAGTAAAACAGCAGAAAAATATATTATTCGTATTTATAGATATTAATTATGATTTTTGCAAGCTTTAAGGAGTAACTAAAATATATTTTAATTGCACCAATTTCAATTAACCAAAACAATGGAAAAAGTTTATAAATGGATAGGACACACTTTCTTGATAGGAATATATATTTAATTTGTTAACTTTGGATTTGAAATGGCCAAGTTGTTGCCATTTTAAAACTAGGGTGTTTTCTGCCAAAACAGGGACGTGTCAGATGGAAATTGAAAATCAGTTAATTGCATGGAAGTATCACAGTTGGGGCAATACGTGCAGATTGGTACCATTTTTACATGTCAGTATCATGTCTGGGGTAGTCTATTATGAAATGATCTAAACTGCGTATAACAGCATACTGATGATGTATTTGACCATTGGGGACCGCCTGTCAGGTGTTGATGTGGCATGTTTTTTAATGAAAAAACCCCTTAGTTTTTACTATTTAATAACATGTATATCCTCTGTTTGTGGAAAAAAGAGTCTTCCCAGAGAAGAAAATTTACAAAAACCAAACAAACATGCGCCTGCCAAGATTCGAACTTGGAGAGGCTGCTTATGGCACAAGCACTCCGACTGCTACGCCACTGCATGAGTTAGTTCTTACTTCTTACGAAAGGCGCATATATTCTTTTATACCAGAAGTTAATTGCAAAACTTCGGAGAAATAAAAGCACGCGCCCGCAAGGATTGAAAACCGTGCAAGAACCGGCATTCCCTAAACATCGCCCGTTACAGTCATCGGCGCAGACCTGTCGCTCCTTCATGGGCGAGCTGAGATTCGAACCTGGAGAGGCTGCTTATGGCACAAGCACTCCGACCATTGCGCCACTGCATGAATTAGTTCTTATTTCTTACGGAAGGCACATATATTCCTTTATACCATAAATTAATTGCAAAACTTCGGAGAAATAAAAGCGCGCACCCGCAAGGATTGAAAACCGCGCAAGAACCCGTGTTTCACCCATTTTTATATGCTTATTTCATTTTCAGTTAATTTGCAAAAAAGTACGACATGAAGAATAGAACTCGAGACTTCTTTCTTACGCCACTACCTGAGCAACCAGTTGGACTACTTCACTGCTTGTGCCAGTATTCCCCCTTTTTGGCCTCTTATTCTTTATTCAGTTCGCTGAAGCCGGGTTTTTTTATTCTTTCCGGTTTAGTTTAGTTTGGTTTTTATTTCCTTTTTCTTTTCTTTCATATTGTTGTTTATTTTTCCAAAAAAGAACGAACATTTCTTAAACATAATGAACTTTTTCATTTTCTATGATTTTTTTTTCCATATTGATGAACTTTATTTTAAATTCAATGAACTTTTTTGTAAATCAATGAACTTTTTAAAAAAATTAGATGACCTTTTGTTCAAATTTGATGAACTTTTTTCTATTTCGATTAACATTTTTCAAAATCGATGAACTTTTTTTCAAATCAATGAACTTTTTTCCAATTTCATGAACAATTTTTAAGTTTGTGAACATTTTTTAAAAAGCCATGAACTTTTTTAAACCACTATTTGTTTTATATTTTTGCGGTTTTGTCTCTTTTTTTTTTGGAAAAGTCAACCATCGAGGGGGGACCGAGTGAGCAGTTAATTTTTTTAGAGTAAGCGAGCAGTTAACTGCGCTCGAGGAAGGGCTCACCTTGCATGGGCCGGCCCAGCGTAGAACCGCAGAGTGCGCCCGTTCCTCAGGGGCCGCTGCTCCATTGCGCCGTTCGTTTAAAATAGCAGACGTATATGTTTGTACTTTGGTCCGTTGCATTTTTTTGTATCTGTTTTTTTTCGTATTGTACTTTTGTATAAGTTTGTATTTCTTTTCGTCAAACTCACAAAAAAAGTGCAGCTGACAGGATCGATCCGGTTGCAGTTGTATACGTTTGTATTTCTTTTCGTCAAACTCACAAAAAAGTGCAGCTGACAAGATCGATCCGATGATATCTCCGTACAAAAGGAAAGAACACAAACCACTAGGCTATCCCATCGATTGTGATATACATGCTTTTTTTACTTCTTTTATTTGTTCTGTCATTTTGTGGTTTTTTCTCCTACTGTTTTTATTCTGTTTTTCTGTTTTTTTTCTTTCTTTATCATTTTTTCAAAATGTGTGGATTCCTTTCAAATTCATGAACTTTTTTTAAAATCAATGAAGCTTTTGTTGAAATCCATCAACTTTTACTCAAATTCGTGAAGCTTTTTTCAGAATTGATGATTTTTTTTCTAATTTTTGAACTTCAAAAAAATCAATGAAGCTTTTTTAAAATTTGATGATTTTTTTTCGAAACGAATGAACTTTTTTTAAAATTTGAAGAACTGTTTTCAAATTTGATGATTTTTTTTAAATTAAACTACAACAGTAGCATCAATTATACCACTAGAAGTGGATATAGCAACTAAACCATGATATTCCAACAAGGATGGCGGCGGCAGGGCTTCTTCGCCCCCTCGCGCATGGATCCGATGCCGGACGGATCTGACTGACAAGGGTGCCGCGATGCCCTACTTTCGCGCGATGGCCACCCCTACCAGGCTGCAGCTCGTGTCGTCCTGACCCGGGGGGCAAGCCCTGGCCGGTGAGCCGCATCTCTGACCTTGCACGCCGCTCCTGGTCGGCCATGGCTCCTGTCGCCCGCTTCCTCCATCCTCGGTGCTGACCAAGAAGTTTCGTTGTCCCTCTTCCCGACCTTCGCCCGCGAGCTTGAGCCTCTCTACCGGCCATGGATGCGAGCTTCCGACACGCTGCCTACCACCGGACTTAGGGAAGATGACGGACGTGGGACGATTTCATCAGGAATCTCCCGATCTAGTTTGGAGGGAAGATGACGATCGTGAGACGATTTAGCAGCATATATATCTCATATTGCTTTGAAATATTAATTTTTCCAATTTATTTCATTATTCTAAACATTCCCTCCAAAAAGAATTACTTTCCCACCACATAATTTTGGTTTACTGTAGTTTGCGCCAATATTTTGTGTTCCCACGAAAAAATAGAGTATTTATCTTGCCGCTAAAGACCCATCCTAACGACCCACGATTACATCTAAACCAAATCACACGGCGTCTTCACCGGCGATTAGATCTGGAGCTCTCGTCCCTGGTTCAGGTTGTTCTTTCTCCCGATCTCCTCCCATCCTAGAACGTCAACGTCAAGAAATCCTAGCGTCGTCCAGCGGGTGCGGCGGTTGCCCAGCGCGCCGCGCAGTGCCGCCGACTAGGAGTCGTCGTCCTCGGTCTCTCCCTCCTCCCTCTCCTCCGGGCCCGCCGACGCGGGCCGCATCTCCGTGTCCTCGACCATGCCTGCTCGCGCGCCGCCGCACGCCTCGTCGGCTGCCCGACACCTGCGTGACCCCGCCCGCTTGCCTAGGCGCTCGGTCCTACCGCCCGCTGTCAGAGGCCGTCGCCCTCGCCCGCTGCCGGAGACCCCGGCCCACAGCCGCCGCCCCTCGTCCGCTGTGGGATACTCGCGAGTGCGCCACCCGCTCGCCTCGTCCACTGCGTCACAGGGCGACATCCCTCGGCAGCGCCCCACCCCCCGTGGTGCCCACCGCGAACCCCGGCCAGTGCGCCCTCCCTTGGCGGCGCCTATGTTTGGGCGAAGTCGAGCCAGCGGGCGTCGCCTGGCTCCCCTCCCCTGGGCGGCCATGGAGGAGCCATGCACTGCTAATGTAGTATCTCTTGTTTTTGATAATTTCGCATAATGTACTTCACGACTACAATGTTTCTTACTCTGATTTTATTGTGAAGATGTCGGATGATGAAGACGATGTGTGATCGTGATGGTGACACCCAGAGCTAGAAGGCCACGAGGAGTTCAATATGAGATGTTAGTATTCACATCTGCTCTACATAATTCTGCAACTATGTGTATGAGTATTAATCAAACCAAAAACTACCATTATTTATTTTATTTGTGATGCAACAATGGTATGAAGAATATCTGCTATTGCCGGCGTGTTGTCTTTGTAGCAGCTCATTGAGAAGTTAGGCTGTAATAATGTGACTGATAAGCTTAAAATGATGAGAGATGTATGTGAATCTGTTCTTGAATCCTCAGAAAGGAAGCAAAGCTAGCACATAGGGAAGGTTACCAAGGGATTGCATTGGATTATTTCTGATTAAGTATTAGCTCTGGATTACCACTGTTGTTGGTGTTAGTCCAGTTGCACTGGTGCCATAACTACACTATCTGAGTTGGCACTTTAGTTGAATTCTGGATTTGTTCTTTTGGTCTGGTTCTCTCCTTATGATTGTCTTCTACTGTATGACCTAGTATATCATACTTCAAAACATGTTGGGCCTATTTTTTTGCGATACTCAGTGAGCTACATGTGCAGGTGTGGGACTTGATAAAGCTTGGAGATTATCTTAGTGCAAGGGATTATGTCGATCCCTCTAGGATAGGGATTACTGGTGAATCACTCGGAGGTATTATAGATCGTGATTGCATCATGATACTGAATTAATACATAGACTTCACTTTTAGAAAACTTATCCTTTTTATTTGGAGCTGAAGACAGGAATGCATGCATTGTTTGCTGCTTTTTTGTGGATACACGGTAGTGTTGTTGTTCCAATAATTGGTGTTCAGGTACACACAGCAGTAATTTTATCGATATGGGTGCACATAGTTTTGTGATTTGTCCCATGCAAGTAAAGCAATGCTCTTTGTGGTGGCTACAGGGATTTCAATGGGCAATAGATAATGACATGTAGCAAGCTAGAGTTGATAGCATTAAGCCTTTATTTGAAGGTTAGATGCCATGCATCCTCTAAGATTGGGCACACAACATTGAAAAAAAATAGATCACAGCTGAAATATATTGTATCAGTTCAGAACATTTACATGTAAGTATCTATGTCATTTTGTCTTTCCTGTAGAAGCAAGAATTGATTCAGGGAAGAGTGAAATATACACAGAGGTTGTGAAAAAGGTGACTATCTGATTTATCTGACATTTATTTCTGATTGTTCCATTGTAAATGTTTCATGATCGTGTATTGAAATACTTTTACCAGGTTTGGGACAAGATAGCACCTGCTATGGCTTCACAGTTTGATGCTCCCTACTCAGTTCCGCCGATTGCACCACGTCCACTCCTCCTAAATGGTAAAACCTATCATATTTCTTATTGAGTGCTTCTGCTTCGTCCAATAATTATTGCATGAACCAACATATTCAAAAGTCTCTCACTTTTATGAGTTCAATGAGCACTTGTCAGGGTTGGGCTTCCAGTCTTCAGTATATATATATATATATATATATATATTATGATTTTATGGTTGAGCCAGAACTGTTGTTAACCCTTTGTTTAAAAATTAATGTTAATCAAGCATTTTCTTGCTGCCGGAGCTTCATTTATCGATTACCATGCAGGTGCTGACAACCCTCATTGCCCAGTCCTTGGTCTACAAGAACCTGCCTCAAAAGCTGCTGAGGTTTATGCAGAAGCTGGTTTTGTGGATAATTTCAAGGTAACATTCCATCTGCTCCTTCCGATCCAAATTAATCGACGCTCCTCTAGTACAATTTTATCTTTTGACATGCAATATGTTTACTTTTCACCATGAGGTGTGGTTCTATGTTTGCCTACACTTTTTTTGCATGAATCCAAAGCAATTCATAGTGGTTACCGAACCTATAATTGTTCTTTTCGTAACATAACTGAAACTATAGATTGAGCCACAATTTAAATCAATAGTGCAAGATTTTAGTACTTGTACTTGTACTTGTGCTTATGCTTTAGACATTTACACTTGTAAAATTGTTCTGACCCCTCAATTACATGCTTGCTGACACAACATTACTCCAGTTAGTCTGGCGACAGTTCTTTTTAACAATGGGGCTGGAATAATTGTATGGCGTATGTTATGTTGGACTCATTAACTAGAACTATTTTTTTTTGATTTCTTGATTGCAGGATCCAAAGAACTAGCTCGACTGGACTCTAGATCACGGACAGTTTAGTCTTGGCACTTAATTAGGATGGCTAAATTACATTTGAGTTTCATTTGATGGATATTTGCTATAAGAATTATGAATTTTATGAATCTTCATATTATATGTATGGTTTTGAATATTGTAATTGAATGCCTGTATTTTTTTAGGTTGTAATAGGCTATTGCCACAACCCACTTTTGGTTGCCCCATGTTAGCACCACGAAAATTTAAATTGTCGCAATAGTTTCTAGCTACAAACATTTCACCTGTTGTGATACCTATTTATCACCGCCAAAACTAGTACGTTGCAATTTCCTATTACGACTATTGGAATATTTGTTGCCATAACTTAATGCCACAAGTGTTGCGGTTCGTGGCAAAATGCCTAATGCCACAAAAAACAAGGATTGTTGCCATAGTTTATTGCCACAATTTAATATTGCCACGGAACAGTATGCACCACGAAACGAGCGTCGTTGGCATAGGTTGTTGCCACAAATGTTTATTGCCACGAGCTATTAGTCGCCATGATTCGTTACATGTTGCATTAAGGCTATCTCCACAAAGCAAATTGTGGCATCAGATGAGTGTTGCCACGAGAAAACATGTGGCGACTTCCCACATGGTTGTTGCAATAGCACACTTTATTGCCACAATTGCTTTTTTGTGGCAATACCCTATTACCATGCGTCCGGTCGCAACGGCTGCCAACGAATGTTGCTTCGTGGCAATAGGTATTTATCGCCACAAATTGACATGTATTGCGACGAACAATTTTGTTGCAATAGACCCGAATCCTTGTATATTAGAAAGAATTTTCAAACATATTAATCTCATGACATGGACACATGCATATGTATGCATGGAGTGACATGGCATTTTAATTCCAAAAAAAATCATAAACACATGAAACCTTGGTTGATATAATTTCATGCCACCAAGATGATGTGGTAAAAAAATTGGCATGTTTGAGGAAAGTTTGGACACACACCCCTCACAAACCGGAGCAACTCACTAGAAGGCTCGTGGTTCCGAGAGGGAACAATGCATGTTTGATGACGAATGGGAGATAGCTTCCTCTTATGGCCTTCAATTTTTTGTCTACGTCTAACTTGCAATACTACAACTGTAATTTGAAATTTTTGAAAATTCTAGAGGTCATTTGACCTTTTAAAGACATTTAAGTGATTTTCTGGCCATTTAATGACCGTAATTCAAATTTGAAATACATCTACATGCAACGGCTAATCAAAACGGTTTGAAAAATCATATATGTGTACTTGTGTGCAAGTTAATTCCATGTGCAGTAAATTAGAAGGAATTTTCAAATATATTGGTCTCACGACATGGACACATGCATACGTATGCATGAAGTGACATGGCATTTTAATTCCAAATTAAAAAATGATTAGAAAAACATGAAACCTTAGTTGATTTAATGTCATGCCACCAAGATGATGTGGTAAAAAATTGGCCTGTTTGACGAAAGTTTGGACACACACCCCTCACAAATCGGAGCAACTCACTAGAAGGTTCGTGGTGAAGGAACAATACATGTTTGATGACGAACGGGAGATAGCTTCCTCTTACGGCCTTTAATTTTTTTTCTACGCCTAACGTGCACTAATACAACTGTCGTGTAAATTTTTTCAAAATTTCAATGGTCATTTGACCTTTTAAAGACATTTAAGTGATTTTCTAGCCATTTAATGACCGTAATTCAAATTTGAACAACATCTACATGCAACGCCTAACCATAACGGTTTGAAAAATCATATTTTTGTGTACTTGTGTGTGAGTTAATTCCATGTGCAGTAAATTAGAATGAATTTTCAAACATATTGGTCTCAAGGCATGGGCACACATGCATGGAGTGCCATGGCATTTTAATTCCAAAAAATTAAAAAATGATGATGAAAACATGAAACCATGGTTGATTTAATGTCATGCCACCAAGATGATGTGGTAAAAAATTGACCTGTTTGACGAAAGTTTGGACACACATCCCTCACACACCAGATCAACTCACTAGAAAATTCGTGGTTCCAAGAGAGAACAATGCATGTTTGATGATGAACAGGAGATAGCTTCCTCTTACGGCCTTCAATTTTTTCTACGTCTAACGTGCACTAATACAACTGTCATGTGAAATTTTTGAAAATTCTAGGGGTCATTTGACCTTTTAAAGACATTTAATTGATTTTCTAGCCATTTAATGACCGTAATTCAAATTTGAACTACATCTACATGCAACGCCTAACCATAACAGTTTGAAAAATCATATTTTTGTGTACTTGTGTGCGAGTTAATTCCATGTGCAGTAAATTAGAATGAATTTTCAAACATATTGGTCTCAAGGCATGGGCACACATGCATGGAGTGCCATGGCATTTTAATTCCAACAAATTAAAAAATGATCAGAAAAACATGAAACCGTGGTTGATTTAATGTCATGACACCAAGATGATGTGGTAAAAAATTGACCTGTTTGACGAAAGTTTGGACACACACCCCTCATAAACCGGAGCAACTCACCAGAAGGTTCGTGGTTCCAAGAGGAACCAATGCATGTTTGATGACGAACGGGAGATAGCTTCCTCTTACGGCCTTCAATTTTTTTCTACGTCTAACATGCACTAATACAACTATCATGTAAATTTTTTGAAAATTTTAGGGGTCATTTGACCCTTTAAAGACATTTAAGTGATTTTCTAGCCATTTAATGACCGTAATTCAAATTTGAACTACATCCACATGCAACGCCCAACCATAATGGTTTGAAAAATCATATTTTTGTGTACTTATGTGCGAGTTAATTCCATGTGCAGTAAATTAGAATGAATTTTCAAACATATTGGTCTCAAGACATGGACACACATGCATGGAGTGCCATGGTATTTTAATTCTAAAAACTTAAAAAATGATCAGAAAAACATGAAACATTGCTTCATTTAATGTCATGCCACCAAGATGATGTGGTAAAAAATTGGCTGGTTTGATGAAAGTTTGGACACACACCCCTCACAAACCGGAGCAAGTCACTAGAAGGTTCATGGGTCCGAGAGGGAACAATGCATGTTTGATGACGAACGGGAGATAGCTTCCTCTTACGGCCTTCAAAAAAATTTCTACGTTTAACGTGCACTAATACAACTGTCATGTGAAGATTTGGAAAATTTTAGGGGTCATTTGACCTTTTAAATACATTTAAGTGATTTTCTAGCCATTTAATGACCGTAATTCAAATTTGAACTACATCTACATGCAACGCCTAACCATAATGGTTTGAGAAATCATATTTTGTGTACTTATGTGCGAGTTAATTCCACGTGCAGTAAATTAGAAGGAATTTTCAAACATATTGGTCTCAAGGCATGGGAACACATGCATGGAGTGCCATGGCATTTTAATTCCATAAAATAATAAATTATCAGAAAACATGAAACCTTGCTTGATTTAATGTCATGCCACCAAGATGATGTGGTAAAAAAGTGGTCTGTTTGACAAAAGTTTGGATACACACCCCTCACAAACCGGAACAACTCACTAAAAGGTTCGTGGTTCTGAGAGGGAACAATGCATGTTTGATGACGAACGGGAGATAGCTTCCTCTTACGGCCTTCAAATTTTGTTCTATGTTTGACGTGCACTAATACAACTGTCATGTGAAATTTTGGAAAATTTCAGGGGCCATTTGACCTTTAAAGACATTTAAGTGATTTTCTAACCATTTAATGACCATAATTCAAATTTGAACTACATCTACATGCAACGCCTAACCATAACGGTTTGAAAAATCATATTTTTGCGTACTTGTGTACGAGTTAAAAAATCATCTAAATATCTGGTGTTCAAAAAGGAAAATGTAAAGATTTGGCAAGACAACCGGCCCCCACACGATTGGTAGTCTATCTCCTGGCTCGAGGATTGGTAGGTGAATGGCGGGGATCATTAACCAGACATGGTTCTGCATTGGAAACCGTCAGCTATTATGTTCACACAAGGATTTTGAATATTATGTTCACACATGGATTTTGCTGCAGAAATCGTGTGTAATTCAAACTATAGTACTCATAAATTCCAGCGACCGGCATTTGTACTATCCCCGTCGATCGATATCCCGGCCGCCAATAAATACTACCTTGCTCACGTCGTCCCGCCTGCATTCTCATCTACATCCTCCCCTCCCTCACCCTCTCTCTCTCAAATCTCTGCCATGGCGCAGTCGGTCTGCCCACGCGCCGACGAGGAGTCGCCGCCCCCCTATGACGCTCACTCGATTAGCAACAACGAGGACCCCTACGTGCCGCTTGACGAGGTTGCGTCGGACCCCCTAACATTGGATTAGTTTTGGGGCTAGTACAATCTTTGTCTGTGGAAGTCGCTGTCACCGGCTGAGAAATCCAGGCAAGTGGTGTTCAAGAAGGAGATGGCAGAGGAGGAAGCCAGGTACCAGGCGGCCTGTGAAGCCCGTGATGCTACCTGGAAAAAGGAGGCGGTGGAGCTTTGGGGCCGGGCGCGTCGTCATGGCGAGAAGGTGTACGAAGACGGGTACTTCGCGAGAAAGGTCATAGGCACTGGGCGCCTCATCGCTACATGGAGGTGGACTGATAAGCTCCAGCGTGCCACCAATGAGGAGCTCCAGTGGGCGCCCAACGAAATGCCAAGATTGGTCGCGCGCGTCCGCTAGCAAGAGACAGATCGATACGTCAAGTGCTGCGAGGCGGAGGAGGCAGAGTACTGCCTCCGCACTGGGAAGACGCCGCGCACCAGGGAGCTGCTGGCGAGGGGCTGCTGGAATACTGACCCCAGGAGGGATTATTAGTTTTAGTATTGTTCGTTTTCAATTTTATGCATTGTACCTACTAGTTAAGTATCATCACGTATATGTGATGATATATATATATATATGTTCATTCATAATATATATATAAATATATATATATATATTACTAATGAACATTTAATATATATATATATTATGAATTCCATTTTCTATCTATTTTTGTATACTAATTTGAATCTAGCTGTTATCATCCACATATACATAATGGAAAGTGTATATACACACAATGAAACAGAACATATAAAAATAGAAAACAGAGTACACACATTGAAACAGAGCAATAAACAGAGCAATACTATGATTTCTGTGAATACATAGTTATCCACGTCGAAATGACTTTTCAAAATAAAATGTGTCCATGAGACCATGACCAGCAGCCTTTGTCTACGGTAGCTCTTGGCTCTGCCTGAACCCATGCAGGCGTTCGTCCAACCGGTCGACATGCTCGCGGTACATCTGGAGCGTGATCTTGAGCTCCAAGTTGGCTATTTCATCGGAGATCACCAGCTCGAGGATGCGATGGCCATCTTCCTCTACTGCGCCTAGGTGGACACCTGGTCCAAGGAGACGGTCGAGCCTATGGACCAGCGTGTTGGCATCCAGCGGGCCGCGTACAAGGTGAATGGCAGCACCCATGCAAATGGTGCAGTGTGCGTCTGGTGCAAGTACGGCACGGACGGCCTCTGGTGCAACTATGGCGCTGAGGTCATCTGCCCACTCCTCGCGAGGAATGGGGGTACTGACCGGACGTGTACCCAGCTGCGATGCCGTGTCGACAGTAGGCAAGCGCCGATGGATCCACTCTTGCTGTGTGGCGCGCCGCTTCTCTCGCTCTGCGGTGCTCCAACGGTCTCGCTGTGCGGCGAGCCACAGCCTATCGGCGCGAACGCACCTAGCTTCCTCTGCGGCGCGCCATCGATCATGTTGTGCGGTGAGCTGCAGCCTATCGGCGCTGACATGCCTATCTTGATCCGCGGCGCTCAACCGCCATGCGCCAAAGGTCTGCTCAACCCTAGCGATGACGCGCATCATGGCGTTGGCCATCGCATTGCCGGGGAGCGCCTCGGCCTTGACGGGCCATACCGCCTGCTCATTTTCCTCGTCGACCAGGTTGATGGCAGAGGCAGCGCTTTGGTGGGTTGGCATGCTTGGAAAAGTTGGATGTGCTACAGGCTGCGCTTGTAGCCTCCGTGCATCATGCGCCGCCTATGCGCAATATCGCTTGGTGCCGGGAAACAGGTGAGGAAATGGCAGGAAACGGTGGCGTGTTCATAAAACACCATCAATTAATGGAAACTTAGCATAGAAGGAACACTGAGCTAGCACAAGAAGGAGATGATGATCAGATGAACACGGACCACACTAGGGAACCGTTTCTATTATTATCGGTATTCGCACACATTTCTGATTACAGACCTGTTTGCCGCGTATCACAAACATCTTGTTATATTGAACCGTTTCTGCTCTCATGTCTCAACGCAAACAGTTCATCTGAGTGAACCGCATGCCGTATATCGCAGACACCTTTGATCTGGCTGATCGTTTATTTTGTGTTGCCTAATCACAAATAGTTCATCCGAGTGAACCTTATGTTGTACATCACACACACCTTCATCTGGCTGCCCGTTTCTTTTGTTCCTCCTCATTGCAAATAGTTAATCAAGCTGAACCATATGCCCTGCATCGTACACGCAACTAAAATCTAAACTGTGTTTGATGCATCCTCCATCACAAATGCTTTGCATCTTTTTGACGGTGTTTTACACCACTGTTTGCGATTATGGCATCGCACACAATTTCATCGAAGGGTCTCTAATCGTAGTGTTGCGTTAGCAGCCTCCTGCAGTCGTGTCACGCCACCTGGAACCCACAGCTTAATGGTGTGTCCGAACATTGTAACCATACTTTATTAGATATGGTGCGATCTATGATGTCTCTTACCGATTTACCATTATCGTTTTGGGGCTATGCATTAGAGACAGTTGCATTCACGTTAAATAGGGCACCATCTAAATCCGTTGAGATGACACCATATGAACTTTGGTTTGGCAAGAAACCTAAGCTATCATTTCTTAAAGTTTGGGGTTGCGATGCTTATGAGAAAAAGCTTCAGTCTGATAAGCTCGAACCCAAATCGGAGAAGTGCGTCTTCATAGGATACCCAAAAGAAACTATTGGGTACACCTTCTATCATAGATCCGAAGGCAAGATATTTGTTGCTAAGAATGGATCCTTTCTAGAGAAGGAGTTTCTCTCGAAAGAAGTGAGTGGGAGGAAAGTAGAACTTGATGAGGTAGTTGTACCTTCTCTCGAATTGGAAAGTAGTTCATCACAAAAATCAGTTCCAGTGATGCCTACACCAATTAGTGAGGAAGCTAATGATAATGATCATGAAACTTCAGATCAAGTTACTACCGAACCTCGTAGGTCAACCAAAGTACGTTCCGCACCAGAGTGGTACGGTAATCCTATTTTGGAACTCATGTTACCATACCATGATGAACCTACAAACTATGAGGAAGCGATGATGAGCCCAGATTCCGCGAAATGGTTTGAGGCCATGAAATCTGAGATGGGATCCATGTAAGAGAATAAAGTATGGACTTTGGTTGACTTGCCCGCTGATCCGCAAGCCATAGAGAATAAATGGATATTCAAGAAGAGGATTGACGCTGATGATAATATTACTGTCTACAAATCTCGACTTGTTGCTAAAGGTTTTCGACAAGTTCAAGGAGTTGACTACGATGAGACCTCACCCGTAGCAATGCTTAAGTCTGTCTGACAAATCTTAGCAATTGCCACATTTTATGATTATGAAATTTGGAAAATGGATGTAAAAATTGCATTCCTTAATGGGTTTCTTAAAGAAGAGTTGTATATGATGCAACTAGAAGGTTTTGTCGATCCTAAAGGTGCTAACAAAGTGTGCCAGCTCTAGCGATCCATTTATGGATGGGTGCAAGCCTCTTGAAGTTGGAATATACGCTTTGATAGTGTGATCAAAGAACATGGTTTTATACAGACTTTCGGAGAAGCCTGTATTTACATGGGAGCTCTGTGGCATTTCTAATATTATATGTGGATGACATATTGTTGATTGGAAATAATACAGAATTTCTGGATAGCATAAAAGGATACTTGAATAAGAATTTTTCAATGAAAGACCTCGGTGAAGCTGCTTATATATTGGGCATCAAGATCTATAGAGATAGATCAAGACGCTTAATTGGACTTTCACAAAGCACATACCTTGATAAAGTTTTGAAGAAGTTCAAAATGGATCAGTCAAATAAAGGGTTCTTGCCTGTGTTACAAGGTGTGAAGTTGAGTCAGACTCAATGCCCGACCACTGTAGAAGATAGAGAGAAAATGAAAGTCATTCCCTATGCCTCAGCCATAGGTTCTATCATATATGCAATGTTGTGTACCAGACCTGATGTGTGCCTTGCTATAAGTTTAGCAGGGAGGTACCAAAGTAATCCAGCAGTGGATCACTGGACAGGGGTCAAGAACATCCTGAAATACCTGAAAAGGACTAAGGATATGTTTCTCGTTTATGGAGGTGACAAAGAGCTTGTCGTAAATGATTACGTCGATGCTAGCTTTGACACTGATCTGGATGACTCTAAGTCGCAAACCGGATACATATTTACATTGAATGGTGGAGCTGTCAGTTGGTGCAGTTCCAAGCAGAGCGTCGTGGCGGGATCTATGTGTGAAGCGGAATACATAGCTGCTCCGGAAGCAGCAAATGAAGGAGTTCATACCCGATCTAGATGTAATACCTAGTGCATCGGGTCCAATGAAAATCTTTTGTGACAATACTGAAGCAATTGCCTTAGCGAAGGAATCCATATTTCACAAGAGAACCAAACACATCAAGAGACGCTTCAACTCCATCCGTGATCAAGTAAAGGAGGGACACGTAGAGATTTGCAAAATACATATGGATCTAAATGTTGTAGACCCGTTGACTAAGCCTCTTCCACGAGAAAAACATGATCAGCACTAAGACTCCATGGGTGTTAGAATCATTACAATGTAATCTAGATTATTGACTGTAGTGCAAGTGGGAGACTAAAGGAAATATGCCCTAGAGGCAATAATAAAGTTGTTATTTATATTTCCTTATATCATGATAAATGTTTATTATTCATGCTAGAATTGTATTAACCGGAAACTTGATACATGTGTGAATACATAGACAAAACAAAGTGTCCCTAGTATGCCTCTACTTGACTAGCTCCTTAATCAAAGATGGCTAAGTTTCCTGACCATAGACATTGTTGTCATTTGATGAACGGGATAACATCATTAGGAGAATGATGTGATGGACAAGACCCATCCGTTAGCTTAGCATAATAATCGTTAAGTTTTATTGCTATTGCTTTCTTCATGACTTATACATATTCGTTTGACTATGAGATTATGCAACTCCTAAATACCGGAGGAACACCTTATGTGCTATCAAATGTCACAACATAACTGGGTGATTATAAAGATGCTCTATAGGTGTCTCTGAAGGTGTTTGTTGGGTTGGCGTAGATCGAGATTAGGATTTGTCACTCCGAGTATCGGAGAGGTATCTCTGGGCCCTCTCGGTAATGCACATCATGATAAGCCTTGCAAGCAATGTGATTAATGAGTTAGTTGCAGGATGATGCATTACGGAACGAGTAAAGAGACTTGAACTAGGTATGAGGATACCGACGATTGAATCCCGGGCAAGTATCATACCAGTGACAAAGGGAATAACGTATGTTGTCATTGCGGTTTGACCGATAAAGATCTTCATAGAATATGTAGGAACCAATATGATCATCCAGGTTCTGCTGTTGGTTATTGACCGGAGATATGTCTCGGTCATGTCTACATAGTCCTCGAACCCGTAGGGTCCGCATGCTTAACATTCGATGACGATTTGTATTATGAGTTATGTGTTTTGGTGATCGAAGATTGTTCAAAGTCCCGAATGAGATCACGGACATGACGAGTCTCGAATGGTCGAGAGGTAAAGATTGATATATTGGACGATAGTATTCGGACACTAGAATGGTTCTGGAATTTTTCGGGTATTTTTTGGAGTAACGGGAGGTTACCGGAACCCCCCAAGGAAGTAATGGGCCTACATGGGCCATAGGGGAGAGAGAGGGGAGACCGCAAGGGGTGCCCCCCCATGGGATGTCCGATTTGGACAAGGGAGGGGGCGCGACCCCCCTTCCTTCCCTTTCTCCCTCTCCTTCCCCCTTTCCCCCTTCGAAAGAAGGAAGGGGGAAACTTGGACTACGAGTCCTAGTCGGTTCCCCTCCCCATGGCGTGCCCCTTGTGGCCGGCCTCCTCCCTCTCCTCCTTTATATGCGGGGGCATGGGGCACCCCAAAGCACAATAGTTATTTTCTTAGCCGTGTGCGGTGCCCCCCTCCACAGTTTACTCCTCCAGTCATATTGTCGTAGTGCTTAGGCGAAGCCCTGCGCGGATCACATCACCATCACCATCACCATGCTGTCATGCCAACGAAACTATCCCTCAACACTTTGCTAGATCAAGAGTTCGAGGGACGTCAACGAGCAGAACATGTGCAGAACTCGGAGGTGTCGTACATTTGGTGCTTGGTCGGTTGGATCACGAAGATGTTCGACTACATCAACCGCGTTAAGCTAATGCTTCCGCTTCGGTCTATGAGGGTACATGGACACACTCTCCCCCTCTTGTTGCTATGCATCTCCTAGATAGATCTTGCATGATCATAGGAATTTTTTTGAAATTACATGCTACGTTCCCCTACACTTGGTATGTCTTGGCTTGGCGTAGATCTCCCCGGCAATGGCGCTAGAAATACTTCCTGCTACTTCTTGACCTTGCGTTGGTTTTTCCCTTGAAGAGGAAAGGGTGATGCAGCAAAGTAGAGTAAGTATTTCCCTCGGTTTTGAGAACCAAGCTATCAATCCAGTAGGAGACAACACACAAGTCACCGAATACCAGCACAAACAAACACCAACTTGCACCCAACACGATAAAAGGGTTGTCAATCCCTTCACGGTTATTTGCAAAGTGAGATCTGGTAGAGATGGATAATTGGTAAAGTAATATTTTGGTATTTTTGGTCTGTGGAACAGAAAGTAAAATATTGCAAAGGAAGTAAATAGGAAACTAAAATTGTAGATTGGAAACTTATATGATGGAAAAGAAGTCCCGAGGGCCATAGGTTTCACTAGAGGCTTCTCTCAAGATAGAAATTAATACGGTGGGTAAACAAATTACTGTCGAGCAATTGATAGAATAGTGGAAAGTTATGACAATATCTAAGGCAATGATCATGAACGTAGGCATCACGTCCGTATCCAGTAGACCGACTCCTGCCTGCATCTACTTCCATTACTCCACACATCGACCGCTATCCAACATGCATCTAGAGTATTAAGTTCATAAAGAACGGAGTAACGCATTAAGCAAGATGACATGATGTAGCGGGATAAACTCAAGCAATTTGATGAAAACCCCATCTTGTTATCCTTGATGGCAACAATACAATACGTGTCGGTTCCCTTTCTGTCACTGGGATCGAGCACCGCAAGATTGAACCCAAAGCTAAGCACTTCTCCCATTGCAAGAAGAACCAATCTAGTTTGCCAAACCAAATCGATAGTTCGAATAGACTTGCAAAGATATAAAATCATGCATATAAGAATTCAAAGGAGATTCAAATAATATTCATAGATAAGTTGATCATAAATCTACAATTCATCGGATCTCAGCAAACACATCGCAAAAAAGTATTACATCGAATAGATCTCTAAGAACATCAAGAAGAACATGGTATTGAGAATCAAAGAGAGAGAGAAGAAGCCATCTAGATACTAGCCATGGACCCATAGGTCTATGGTAAACTACTCACGCTTCATCAAAGAGGCAATGGTGTTGATGTAGAAGCCCTCCGTGATCGAATCCCCCTCTGGCAGGACGCCGGAAAAGGCCCCTAGAAGGGATCTCACGGGTACAGAAGGTTGCAGCGGTGGAAAAGTGTTTTCGTGGCTCCCCTGGTTTATTTGGGAAAATTTGAGAATATATAGGCGGAAGAAATAGGTCAGTGGAGTCACGAGGGGCCCACAAGGGTGGGGCACGCCCTCCGTCCTTGTGGCCGCCTCGTGACTTCCCTAACATGCACTCCAAGTCCTCTGGATGTCTTCTGGTCCAAGAAAAATCATCTGGAAGGTTTCATTCTATTTGGACTCCATTTGATATTCCTTTTCTGTGAAACTCTCAAACAAGGAAAAAACAGGAACTGGCACTGGCTCTAGGTTAATAGGTTAGTCCCAAAAATCATATAAAAATAGCATAATAATGCATATAAAACATCCAAAACAGATAATATAATAGCATGGAACAATCAAAAATTATAGATACGTTGGAGATGTATCATTTAGCCATTACGATCTGGGGATAGATCAACTCTTGCAACCCCTATACTCAAAGAATATAATCAAGCAGGACATAGGGTTTTACCTCCTTTAAGAGGGCCCGAACCTGGGTAAACATTGTGTCCCTTGTTACCATTGATCCTTAGATACACATCTTGGGACCCCCAACCCGAGATCCACCGGTTTTGACACCAACAATGAAGTTATTCGGTAGGTGCATCAGCCAAGACCTCACGTTTGGCTTGAGTGCCAAAGGGAAGTTGTTGGCAAAAACCTTCTCATATCTTCCCCTGGCATCTTGAACAGCGGTGGTGTAGATGCTCAAGAACTCTGTCTGGTTCAGTCTCCCATCATACTTCTCTGGTATCTCTGTCTTGAACGTGCGAACGGACGGCCAGCGGACTTGCTGCAACTCACAGGTGAAGGCAGCGCACCTAGCCTCGAAAGGCTGGTACTCGCCTCCGCCGAGCGCAGGCTCATCGACGTTGGGGCCATCGCTCCCATTGGACTGGTGGTGGTTGTCGCGGTGTCGCTCGATGGTGATGTGCGTGCCCTCCGTCTGCCTGTCCTCCAGGGCTCGCCGTCGGCCTTGACGTGCTCGAGGATCGGATGAAGCTATCAATACATCATCAAGCTCTTGGTCGCGCGACGCTCATGTTGGTTGCCGCAGTGGGGATTGCATCATGGGGGTGGCCCCTTCCGCACGTCCATCAGCGTGGGCCGCCGCCATCGTCTGGGAGGCTGTGGCGCGCCAGCTCGCTATGAGCCTCAAGCCTCGGCAAAGCCAATCAGACTCTGAACGCTGGCTCTCCACTCATCCATCTGGTCGGCTACGGGCGGAAATCTTAGCAGCAGCTGGGCCCGCGCCATGGCCTCCGAAGTGTTACTTGGTAGAGGTGAGGATGATGTAGACCGCAGCGTTGCCCAGCTCCTGATGGTGCCGGTACTGGTGGCGCCGGGCTCCTGCCATCGGGAGCCAGTCGCTTGGATGGCGTGGTGATGAGGTGGTGGCGCATGTGGACCAATGACCCCGTTCAGAACATTGGTTGGGCCAGTTTGCTTCGGGGGCAGTGCATGTCCTGCGACCGTGCCCGCGGCATGGATGGTCGGAGGATTGCGATTCGCCTCAGGTCGATCGTCACCGCCATGGCTATGCCCCTCGACTAGGCAGGGAGGGAGAGAAGTAATAATCTCTCTACCCGTACCTCGTGAAGTGTGGTCGTCGGGATGTTGCTGGTGTTGTCCTTCTCCGATGCCTCCCGCTCCTGCCCCCGTCACGGGGGAGGCGGTAACAATGCTGCCTGTGTCGACCACATTCCCCATAGTGTCCACACCTCCATGCGTCCCCGCAGTCCCCGTGATGTCGGCGGTTGCAGGCGGTGCGGCCTTCGAGGTGGATGGGTGAGCTGCGGCACTGGGCTTCTTCTTGGGTACCATAGTCGATGGAGCCATTGATGACGAAAATGGCGATGAAGGTGACGCACTGTCTACGCTCTCGGGTTCGTGCAAGTGACTCCCCCTACCTGGTGCGCCAAAGATGTCGTGGGAAACCACGACCACCTATGGGGCCATGTGCCCCTTTTGGTTCGGCGGGAGGATGGGCATGTCGCACAAAGAGCGGAGAAGCATAACACAGCATGACAGAGATCGCACGAGCCATTTTACCCAGGTTCGGGCCGCCATGAGGCATAAAACCCTACTCCTGCTTTGGTGGATTGATGGTGGATAATGGTGGACATTGTGGCGCTCTTGCCCGGCAGGGTTGCCTCAGGGCGAGAGTGGCTACGCGCGTATGAATATGCGAGGGTCCGAATTCTCTCTATGGTTGCCATGGGCCTCCTTTTATAGATAAAGGGGTCACCACAGTGGCAAATCAGTCTTTTACACACTGATTAGATAAAAAACAGTGCTATCATACCTAACTCTGTAGGCGGACAGAGTGCATTAAATGCGCCGCTCAGTGTCATATCATAGCATGCCCGGTAAGCCTTGCCGGGTTGTTTTGCCACCTTCGCGCCTGCTTGCTTGAGACATCTCAGGATGGGTGTCATTTGGAGGTGTTTTCTATAGGAAGTGGCTGCCATGTGGCAGGAAGCAGCCACTTAGTCACTTACGGGCCTGACACCGTACCGATCGATGACATGCGTTGCTGTGAGGTGGTGCGGTGGAGTAGTTCGCCTCCACAAGCCCCGGCAGGCCTATCGGGACGGTCTGGAGGCTTGCTTCCGGGGTAACCCCTACCTCGCCAGGCTCGCCTGCCCAGCAAGGGGGGGTCCCTTAGTGATATCTCGCTTATCTGGCTCGACTTGGTCTTCTTGATTTGCACTTTGATTCTTCAAAGGACGGATCCTTGGTGCTTGGTTTGATCTTGGGTGCCGCAAACTTGTCTTTAGGAGTGTGCACGGTTTGGGCAACGGACCCAGGGTTTGTTGCACTAACACTTCCACAACCGAGAAATATTTCCTTAGTCCTCTCTAGGTACCTTAGGATAATTTTGACCACTGTCTAGTGATCTACTCCTGGATCACTTTGGTACCTCCCTGCCAGACTTATGGCAAGGCACACATCAGGTTTGGTACACAACATGGCATACATAATAGAGCCTATGGCCGAGGCATAGGGAATGACTTTCATCCTTCTTTCTTCTGTCGTGGTCGGGCATTGAGTCTTACTCAACTTCACGCCTTGCAATACGGGAAAGAACTCTTTCTTTGACTGATCCATTTTGAACTTCTTTAAAACTTTGTCAAGGTATGTGCTTTGTGAAAGTCCTATTAAGTGTCTCGATCTATTCCTATAGATATTTGGTGCCTAATATATAAGCAGCTTCACTGAGGTCTTTCATTGAAAAGTTCTTATTCAAATATCCTTTATGCTATCCAAAAATTCTATATCATTCCCAATCAGCAATATGTCATCTACATATAATATCAGAAATGCTACAGAGCTCCCACTCACTTTCTTGTAAATACAGGCTTCACCGTAAGTCTATATAAAACCAAATGCTTTGGTCACCTCATCAAAGCGTATATTCCAACTCCGAGATGCTTGCACCATTATCAACTGTGCATTTAAACAACAACATGGCATAAGATGACGCCTATATTTTCCATCTTGTTAAAATCTTATAATTTTGTCTAGGTACGATAAAATTCATCGGTGATAGGAGAAAGTTAACTAGCACAATGTGAATGTGATTGTTGAATAGTTTCATTTTGTTCTTCATTGTGCTAGCTGACACATTGTCAATGTCAAAACCGGCAGACCTCAGGGTAGGGGGTCCCGAGCTATGGATCTTGGATCGATGGGTAACAGGAGACAAAGGAGACGGTGTTTACCAAGGTTTGGCCCCTCTTGATGGAGGTAAAACCCTACGTCTTGATCTTCTTTATATTGATGATAATGTATCGAGTACAGAGTTGATCTACCTCGAGATCATATGTTGTGTATGATTCTAATGCTCTAGCATATATCTATTGACTAGCCTAACCTTGGCTTATATAATGTACCGGAGGCCTAGGATAACAAGAGTCCTAGTCGGCTACATCGATGGAGAGGAGTCTTGATCACCAAGTCTTGTGGAATCTTCCTCGTATATGTCATCATCTGTCCGAAGAAGCCCATTAGTGAACCACCATGGGGGTCCTCGGCCCGACCCACCTGGTCGGTAGACGACGTGGCGAGTACCCTCTAATCCAGGACACCATTAGTAGCCCCCTGAACCGGTCTTCAAGTTGGGGACACTCCTCAGTTCTTCCAAATTATTCTTCATCTTCGGTTGACAGTCTTGAAAACTGGTTCAACAAATCTTCCCATCTTCGATCTTGAGGATTGTCGAGGTGAATCTGAAGAGTTTACACGTCAGGCATCCGATGAGCCCCTTTAAGTTCTCGGCTTTAAACAATGCCTTGTTATTTTTTATGCCACGCCTTGAGTTCGAACTTTTCCCTGTGTGGTGGTTTCCTCTTGCGTCTGAGCTCCAACAACGGACTATATCTAAGGTATCTTTGGTATCCAAGCTCCAACATTGGCATCCGAGGTATCTTTTTGCAGCCAAGCTCTAACGCTAGTTGGTATCTGAGGTGTCATAGATTACCTCGGTCTCTGAAAAAGTTGAAGGAGTTCATCCAAGCTTAATCCCGGAAAAGTTCTCTATGGAGCCAACCACTCATAGCCGAGCTTTCATGCCAGACTGCTTCCGATGTGGTGCACCACCTCGACCTTGGGCTGATTTTTTACGGAATTTATTTCTGACCAGTGCAATTTATTCTCTGTCGAATGTATAGCCAATAGCCCCCGAGACTCAGGTTGGGTGCAGCCGACCAACCTGAGGATCGTAATCTTATAGAGAAACCAGGCTATCCGGCTACTGACCACACACTCGAGTCAAGAAAAGAGTGGTAGAGAAAGACTTTGCAACGACTAAGAAGAAAATATTTATTATAAAATGACTCATATAATTTTAAGAGCCCCTAGTTAACTTGGGTAAAATAAGTGTTTTTGACAAACTAAGTTTTTAACAACAACTTTTTCTTCAACACAAATATAATGCTTGGTAGAACCGAACAAAAATTGAAAGATTGGAGAAAATTTGAGCATTAAAGTGACTTAGCTGGATAATGTGCTCGGTGTTGATGATGAGGTTCGGGCTTGTGGCAGGACGAAGACACGGCCCTTGGCCTAGCCGAGGTCCCAGCCCCCAAACCTGAGGTGACCGTGATAGGAGCTCGGCTTAACCAAGTAACGACGCAGCATGGTCGATGCGGGGAGGCAAAGGCCCCGGTCCAGCTAACATGATGAAGCTGGTCGACTGGTGATGTCGAACTCCCCGAAGTAGGTTGATGGAGAGATGACGAAGCCCCCCGTCCAGCCGAGGTGACAGAGCAGGTCAGTAAGGTGATGTTCCAGTCCCCATGCCAGCCGAGGTGTCGAAGCAGGTTGGCGTGGTGGACATCGTCTTGAAGAAGCAAACGACAAGGCCATGCTGACGCAGGTCGTAACTTGTGACGTGCACAATGCCAGCTTGATGAAGTGACCATGCGGCGATGCCGGCGCACTCGACCCGTGCAATCTGTGGGAAACGATGTTGGTGATGATTTAGCCTTCGTGATGCTAAACTCTTGGTCGGCTTGCCGAGATGATGATCCGATGAGGTTGACCTTGGCTCAACGAGGCAACGATGTATCTACCGCAGGTCGGTAGCCATGGAGTAACGTACTCGGGCTGGTTTAACACCAACGTGACGGTAAAGATTACCTTGGAAAAGGCTTCAAAATTAGTGGGCATGTGTTTGAGAACAAAACACAATACCCCATATAAAACTTTCTTCAAAAAGGATGTACGAAATCCCATTCATAAAAAAGATGAACTCGGGTCGGATTTGTTCTTGCGCAGAAAACAGATCTGAAAATCAATGCACTCATCGGGTTTCCCAGAGTATGAACGGTCAGATCAAGCTGAAATTTTGAGGGGTTGTTGATATAGTAATTCCGCAGCTAATGAACGGTGTGATTTTAGCGAAACAGGCATGGCGTCTGATTGATAATCCTGAGTCCTTATGTGCATGTATCTTAAGAGCTAAATATTTTCCGGATGGGGACTTAGTGAACGCAAAACTAAGGAAGGGGTCCTCTTCTACTTGGCAAAGTATTATGGCGGGAGTAAAATCGCTAAAAATGGTTATATTTAGCGGGTTGGAAATGGACAAAATATTGATATTTGGAGAGATGCATGGATCCCGAACTGTGCGAATAGGAGGGTCATTACGCCAAGAAGGGGGCACCTTCTGACAAAGGTCTCTGATCTTATTAATCCAATCACGAGTACTTGGGATGAAGATTTGGTGAAAGAAACGTTATGTCCAATTGAAGCTCAAAGGGTGCTCACAATCCCCCTACCGATGCATAATATGTTAGACTTCATTGCTTGGAGTTATACAAAAAAATGGTCTTTTTATGGTACGATCAGCTTATTTGGAGGAATGGAACAAACAATATGGGACAAAATTACAACATACTAATGGTATGGGAAGAACCAATGTTAATCCTGTTTGGCATGAGATTTGGAAATTATCCTGTCCAACAAAGGTAAAGATTTTCATCTGGTGCACCTTACATGGAACCCTCCCATGTCGTGCCACGCTTGCTAATAGGCACATAAAAGTATCACCCACTTGTCCATCATGCTCCAATGGGGCAGAAGATAAAAAACACATTTTATTCTTGTGTCGAAAGGCAAAAGAGGTATGGGGCAAACTACAATTGCATGAGGTGATCAATAAAGCTTGTGCTATTGATCGTGCGGGAGAGGCGGTTTTGGAGTTCTTACTATTAATGCTCGAACAAGACTTAACAATAATGGGTTCTCAAAAAGAAAGTGAATTGATCGCGGTTACAACTTGGTATTTATGGTGGGATAGACGCAAACTGGTTCATGATGGAAAGGTTCAAGATGCACTCCAAACTTCCATGGGTGCCCGTGCTATAACGGCTAACTATATTAATGCACACTCCCCAAAGGCAACTAGTAAAATAGGGGTTGGAGCAGACCACCTATGGGTTTTGTTAAACTTAATGTTGACACCTCTTTTGACCATGATTTACTTAGGGGCACAGCTGGGGCTAGTCTCAGAGATGATAATGGAAGATTCATCGTTGGTGGAAACTGGAGGATGGATTGGTGTGCCGATGTATTAACAGCAAAAGCGTTGGCTCTAAGGTTTGGCCTATTGCTAGCACAAAAAGTGGGTGCAGTTGACTTGTTGTTAATTCTGACAATATGGAGGTGATTGAAATAATGAAGAATGGAGGACATTCGGCGGGACCGGTGGCAACAGTGTTCGATGACTGCTATTCTATAGCTTGTGATTTTCCTTTTATTAGGTTTGAACATTGTAATAAAGAAGCAAATAAGGTGGCTCGCGAACTTTCCAGGCTAGCTAAATTTTCAGTCACGAAGGACTGGTTTGAGGAGCCTATGAGGGACATTGTACGTTTACTGATTGACGATGTAACAATTATCTCTAATCAATAAAGTTAATATCTATTTTAAAAAATGTTGGGATTTTCCAACCGAAGTCCGAGTTGGGTGCTGGACCCCTCGCCCTAAACTCGTCCAAAATCCCGTCCAGATTTGACAGGGGTCCGGTAAATCGGAGATCGTCGGAGATTCCTCCATCAAAACATGACAAAATTTTACATGGTTGTTGTAGACGCAATTCCGCACAATTCCACCAATGCAATCGTCAAAGCGACGCTCGAGGAGGCGGTGGCGGCGGATACAATTTCGCTGCCCAAAAAACAGCACGGTCGCCCGAGGAAAATGTTGACGTTGAGCCCCCGAGCTCCATGGATGATTCCTCCATGATCTTGATAGAGATCGGAGTTGATGTTGATGAAGGCCCTCGTCCGAACATGACGATCTAAGGTGGCGCGCGGTCCTCGATCGATCCAAGGTGACTAGTCGAGCCGACGACGAATATGCCAACATCGTGGTTGATCTCACAGCGGAACTCTTAATGAAAGCACCATTGTCGGTGTCAAAAACTAGCAAACCTCGGGGTAGGGGTGAGGGAGTCCTGGACTAAGGGGTCCTCGGGCGTCCGGCCGATTATCCATGGGCCGGACTGATGGGCTGTGAAGACATGAAGGTCGAACACTGCACCGTGTCCGGATTGGACTCTACTTGGCGTGGACGGCAAGCTTGGCGACCGAAGATTCCTTCTTATGTAACCGACTCCATGTAAACCCTAGATCTCCTCGGTGTCTATATAAACCGAAGGGGATAGTCTGGAAAGGACAACACATATACTCATTACCATACCCCTATAGGCTAGAGTTCCAGGGTTTAGCCATTACGATCTGGTGGTAGATCAACTATTGTAATACTCATATTCATCAAGATCAATCAAGCAGGAAATAGGGTAGTACCTCCATAGAGAGGGCCCGAACCTGGATAAACATCGTGTCCCCCATCTCCTGTTACCATCGATCGTAGACGCACAATTCAGGACCCCCTACCCGATATCCGTCGGTTTTGACACTGACATTGGTGCTTTCATTGAGAGTTCCACTGTGCCATCGACAAAAGGTTCGATGGCCCCTTCACACTACAAAAAAAGACACATCCATGACATTTTGGGCCGAACAAAATTTTTTCTGTCATACATATGACACTTCTATGACAATAATTGTGACAAAACCCGGTATCATCATAGATGTGGTGGGCTCCTACTTCTATGACAAAAAATCATGACAGAAAATGGGCTTTTCGTCCTAGGCGGGCCGGAGACGCGGTTGCATGACATTCTTTGGGCCATCCATGACGGAAAAAACCGTGGTAGAAGCGAGGGCGAGGAAAATTTCGGGGAGTTCCTGGTTACGGTGGGAGGTCGGGGGCCGAGCGATGCGCGTTTCTCTCATACACGTACGCGCGTGTGTGTGAGGCGTTGGCTCTAATTGAACCCGAGCGAGGCGTTGGGCTCTAACTGAACCCGAGCGATTGCACTGCAGGCTACACGTTACTGAACCTGAGCGATTGATCGATGGCTGTTAACTGAACCCGGTCGAGAGATTCCTTCGCTACTGCTGCTAACTGAAGTCGATCGATTGGATGAACAGTGAGCGTTACGGGGGGGCGGGGGGGTTGGATGAACAGTGAGCGGTGGCATTGCCTCTGGATGAACAGGACCCCGTGGTGTGGAAGGTGGATGAATAGTAGACGGTGGAGGGGTGCCGATGGAGGGGTGGTTGAACAGGACCCCGTGGTGTGGAGGGCTGGATGAACAGTAGACGGTGGAGGAGTGCCCGTGGAGGGGTGGTTGAATAGTAGCCGGTGGAGTAGCGCGCGGTGGAGGCTAGATGAACAGGAGCCCGTGGAGGCTGGAGGAGGTCGACGGTAGCCCGTGGAGTCTAGAGGAGGTCGACGGTGGAGATGAACAGTATCCCGCGGAGTCCCGTTTTGCAGTACGCCACACCCCTCCCGATGAACAGGGCCCCCATTTCGACCGTAGGAGGTCCGTTTCGTCCGTTTTGCGGTACGCCGCACCCCTTCCCGATCAACAGGACCCCTGTTTCGACCGTAGGAGGTCCGTTTTGTCCGTTTTGCGGTACGCCACACCCCTCCCGATCAACAGGACCCCCGTTTCGACCGTAGGAGGTCCGTTTCCTCCGTTTTGCGGTACGCCACACCCCTCCCGATCAACAGGACCCCGTTCCGGATGTAGGAGGTCTGTTTCCTCCGTTTTGCGGTATGCCAGGCCTCATTTCCATCGCCTGTTCCGTCCAAGCCCTCCAGATGAACACGACCACGCATTCCGTTCCGACCCAGCCAGTTGGCTCCCACGCGTTCCATTGCCTCCCGATGAACACGACACATTCCGTTGCCTCCCCATGAACACGACGCATTCCGTTGCCTCCGCATGAACACGACGCATTCTGTTGCCTCCCCATGAACACGACGACGACGCTGTTTCTCCATTCCGACCCAGCCATGTACATGAGCCCTGGCCATATGTATGCGCGAGTAGGCGTTCGAGACCCCGCCTGTATGTACACATACGTGGCCGTATTTTGTTTCTTGCACCCTGGCCGTTGTACGTACGTGTACATGCTACGTGTGCGCCTCTACTACGACACGTGCGCGCCTCTACATCCACCAGTATATCTGTATGTACGCGTTCATGACCAGAATGACAATGCTACGTACGCTTCGACCAGGTGGGTCCCGACTGTCAAGCACTTCCTTGCGTGCGAAGATGTAGCTGGTGGTCCCAGCAGTCAAGGGGGAAATGTTTTTTTCGCGAAATACGGTCGCCCTTCCGGTGGATCCCTGCTGTCAGGTGGAGGAATAATTATTTTGCACCTAATAAGGAGGCACTTCCTTGCTGCGGTCGTGGACCTAGCTGTCAGCCTCTCCACGTACAGTCCACGTCCGATGGAAGTTGTTCCTTGACCATGTTGACCACACCGCGCCGAGAGCACCAGGGCGGTGGATGACGTCAAGGCCTAGGAAGGGGACGACACGGAGCCGGGGAAGATGCGGCAGTGGATGCCCACGCGTAGAGGAGTACGAGGGTTCACTGGTTCGCTGCGGTGTGAGGCTGCCGTCGCCGCGGAATAACAGGGGGTGTGGGTGAGTAGAGGATGGCCTGGCCAGCGGTGGGAGTAGTAGGGGGCGGTGAGGCCTTCGCCGCATTGCAGCCGGCCACGGGAGGCAGGAGCACGAGGCACAACCGGCGCTGGTTTGGGCGGCTGGAGCAAGAAGACTAGAGGTTGAAGAAGCACTACGGCCGTTGGATGGACATTGTACGGTCACTGGAGCTAGAATCGTGCATATTGACTAAGTGACAAAGCCCTCCGTCCCCGTCAACTTAGTAGGCCCACAAGTTAGCCTGCCACTATACTGGGTCCCAGCTAACAGGGAGAGTATTCATTTTTTTGTGCATAATAAGGAGGCACTTCCTTGCATGCAAAGATATAGC
The DNA here is from genome assembly GCA_034509565.1 of Triticum monococcum. Taxonomy (NCBI): domain Eukaryota; kingdom Viridiplantae; phylum Streptophyta; class Magnoliopsida; order Poales; family Poaceae; genus Triticum; species Triticum monococcum. The sequence continues at coordinate 604,776,004 of CM067845.1, forward strand.
TGGTGGGTCCGAGCTGTCAGCGGTGGTAACATTTTTTCGCGAAATACAGAGGCCCTTTCGATGGGTCCCTGATGTCAGGTGGAGGAATCATTATTTTGCACGTATTAAGGAGGCATTTCCTTGCATATGGTTGTGGACCCAGCTGTTGGCCTCTCCACGTACAGTCCACTTCAGATGCATGTCGGTCGTTGACCACGTTGACCAGGCCGCGCCGAGAGCACCAGGGTGGTGGACGACGGCGAGGCCTAGGAAGGGAACGACACGGAGGCAGGGAAGACTCGGCAGTTGTTTCCCACGTGGAGGGGAGTACGACTGTACGAGGGTTTACTGGTTCGTCTGTCGTCGTCGGAGAATAACAACAGGTGTGGGTGAGTAGAGGGATGGCTAGGCCAGCGATGGGAGTATGGTGGGGCGTTGAGGCTTGCGCGGCAGCAGAGCCAGCCGCGGGGAGGAGGGAGCAGGCAGTCCCGCCGGCGCTTGTATGAGTGGATGGAGCAGGAAGAGCAGAGATTGAAGAAGAACGACGGCCGTTGGATGGCCATCCAAGAGTCACTGCTTGTGCGTCAACCTTTTTTTCGGAAAGCCTCAAATCTGTGGAAAACATCATACAACCCATCTTCCATTATTTCTAATAATTTACAGTCCATTTGCTAATTATTAAGGTTTTTTTGGAGCCCATATTCTTTTTGTTAGCATTACAGCCCATATTGTGGCCACGGTTAAAAAATTATACAAAATTTTGCATATTTCGGTGTGGTCTGAACTGTTTTTAATCCCGAAATTTCGACTCACGTTCAAACTGATTTTAAAAATAAATGTATATCAATAAAAAATCCAACAAATTCTCCACACATAAAAATTAATGTAATTTAAAAGATCGAAATGAAAAAAATATTTGAAACCAATTGCCGGTTTGATGTGTTTTAAAAACGTACAGCCCATTTCTCATTACTGATGGGCCATTTTCTCGGCCAGCAATGAAAACTCTCCTCGTCTTGAAAGATTTGCGACCCAACAGGCCTGACAAAGTGACTTACTTCGCAAATCACAAAAAAACTGGGTTGTGGCCGTGGACCTAGCTGTCAGCCTCTCCACGTATAGTACTCTTCCGATGGAATGTCTTTGACCACGCCACGCCGAGAGCACCAAGGCGGTGGACGACGGCGAGGCCTAGGAAGGGGACGACGCGGAGCCAGGGAAGACGCGGCAGTGGATGCCCACGCGGAGAGGAGTACGAGGGTTCACTGGTTCGGCTGCGGTGTGAGGCTGCCGTCGCCGCAGGGACTGGCTAGCGGTGGGTGACACGTCTCCAATGTATCTACAATTTTTGATTGCTCCATGCTATATTATCTACTGTTTTGGACTATATTGGGCTTTATTTTCCACTTTTATATTATTTTTGGGACTAACCTATTAACCGGAGGCCCAGCCCAAAATTGCTATTTTTTGCCTATTTCAGTGTTTTGGATAAACGGAATATCAAACGGAGTCCAAACGGAATAAAATCTTCGGGAACGTGATTTTCTCACCGAACGTGATCCAGGAGACTTGGACCCTGCTCCAAGGAACAAAAGAGGCGGTCACAAGGGTGGGGGGTGCCCCCCCTAGGGCGCGCCCCCACCCTCGTGGGCCCCTCGTTGCTCCTCCGGCATACTTCTTCCTCCTATATATACACACGTACCCCCAAACAATCAGAACAGGAGCCAAAACCTAATTCCACCGCCACAACTTTCTGTATCCACGAGATCCCATCTTGGGGCCTGTTCCGGAGCTCCGCCGGAAGAGGGCCGTCATCACGGAGGGCTTCTACATCATCATAGCCTCTCCGATGAAGTGTGAGTAGTTTACCTCAGACCTTCAGGTCCATAGTTAGTAACTAGATGGCTTCTTCTCTCTCTTTGAATCTTAATATAGAGTTCTCCCCCTCTCTTGTGGAGATCTATTCGATGTAATCTTCTTTTTGCGGTGTGTTTGTTGAGATCGATGAATTGTGGGTTTATGATCAAGTCTATCTATGAATAATATTTGAATCTTCTCTGAATTCTTTTATGTATGATTGGTTATTTTTGCAAGTCTCTTCAAATTATCCGTTTGGTTTGGCCAACTAGTTTGGTAGTTCTTGCCATGGGAGAAGTGCTTAGCTTTGGGTTCAATCTTGAGATGTCCTTTCCCAGTGACAGAAGGGGCAGCAAGGCACGTATTGCATCGTTGCCATCGAGGATAACAAGATGGGGTCTATTTCATATTGCATGAATTTATCTTTCTACATCATGTCATCTTGGTTAAGGTGTTACTCTATTTTTAACTTAATACTCTAGATGCATGCTGGATAGCGGTCGATGAGTGGAGTAATAGTAGTAGATGCAGAATCGTTTCGGTCTACTTGTCACGGACGTGATGCCTATATACATGATCATGCCTAGATATTCTCATAACTATGCTTAATTCTGTCAATTGCTCAACAGTAATTTGTTCAACCACCGTAGAATACTTAAACTCTTGACAGAAGCCACTAGTGAAACCTATGGACCCCAGGCCTATTCTCATCATATCAATCTGAAGGAAATATGCCCTAGAGGCAATAATAAATTTATTATTTATTTCCTTATTTCATGATAAATGTTTATTATTCATGCTAGAATTGTATTAACCGGAAACATAATACATGTGTAAATACATAGACAAACAGAGTGTCACTAGTATGCCTCTACTTCACTAGCTCGTTAATCAAAGATGGTTATGTTTCCTAACCATAGACAAAGAGTTGTTATTTGATTAACGGGATCACATCATTAGGAGAATGATGTGATTGACTTGACCCATTCCGTTAGGTTAGCACTCGATCGTTTAGTATGTTGTTATTGCTTTCTTCATGACTTATACATGTTCCTATGACTATGTGATTATACAACTCCCGTTTACCGAAGGAACACTTTGTGTGCTACCAAACGTCACAACATAACTGGGTGATTATAAATGAGCTCTACAGGTGTCTCCAAAGGTACATGTTGGTTTGGCGTATTTCGAGATTAGGATTTGTCACTCCGATTGTCGGAGAGGTATCTCTGGGCCCTCTCGGTAATGCACATCACATAAGCATTGCAACTAATGAGTTAGTTGCGAGATGATGTATTACGAAATGAGTAATGAGACTTGCCGGTAACGAGATTGAACTAGGTATTGAGATACCGACGATCGAATCTCGGGCAAGTAACATACCAATGACAAAGGGAACAACGTATGTTGTTATGCGGTCTGACCGATAAAGATCTTCGTAGAATATGTGGGAGCCAATATGAGCATCCAGGTTCCGCTATTGGTTATTGACCGGAGACGTGTCTCGGTCATGTCTACATAATTCTCGAACCCGTAGGGTCCGCACGCTTAAGGTTTCGATGACAGGTATATTATGAGTTTATGAGTTTTGATGTACCGAAGGAGTTCGGAGTCTCGGATGAGATCGGGGACATGATGAGGAGTCTCGAAATGGTCAAGACATAAAGATCGATATATTGGACGACTATATTCGGACATCGGAAAGGTTCCTAGTGGTTCGGGTATTTTTCGGAGTACCGGGGAGTTACAGGAATACGGGGGAAGAAGTATATGGGCCTTATTCGGCTTTAGGGGAGAGGGAGAGGCAGGCCATGCGCCCCCCAAGGCCTAGTCCGAATTGGACTAGGGGGAGGGGCTGCGCCCCCTCCTTCCTTCTCTTCCCTCTTCCCGTTCCTTGTCTCCTACTCCTACTACATGGAAGGACTCCTAGTTGGACTAGGAAAAGGGGAATCCGACTCCCGGTGGGAGTAGGACTCCCCTAGGGCGCGCCATAGAGAGGGCCAGCCCTCCCCTCCTCCACTCCTTTATATACGGGGGCAGGGGGCACCCCATAGACACACAAGTTGATCTCTAAGATCGTTCTCTTAACCGTGTGCGGTGCCCCCTTCCACCATAGTCCTCGATAATATTGTAGTGGTGCTTAGGCGAAGCCCTGCGACAATTGAACATCAAGATCGTCACCACGCCGTCGTGCTGACGGAACTCTTCCCGGACACTTTGCTGGATCGGAGTCCGGGGATCGTCATCGAGCTGAACGTGTGCTAGAATTCGGAGGTGCCGTAGTTTCGGTGCTTGATCGGTCGGGCCGTGAAGACGTACGACTATATCAACTGCATTATCATAACGCTTCCGCTATTGGTCTACGAGGGTACATAGATTACACTCTCCCCTCTCGTTGCTATGCATCACCATGATCTTGCGTGTGCGTAGGACATTTTTGTAAATTACTACGTTCCCCAACAGTGGCATCAGAGCCTAGGTTTTATGTGTTGATGTTATATGCACGAGTAGAACACAAGTTAGTTGTGGGCGATATAAGTCATACTGCTTACCAGCATGTCATACTTTGGTTCGGCGGTATTGTTGGACGAAGCGGCTCGGACCAACATTACGCGTACGCTTACGCGAGACCGGTTCTCCCGACGTGCTTTGCACAAAGGTGGCTAGAGGGTGTCAGTTTCTCCAACTTTAGTTGAACCAAGTGTGACTACGCCCGGTCCTTGCGAAGGTTAAAACAGCACCAACTTGATAAACTATCGTTGTGGTTTTGATGCGTAGGTAAGAACGGTTCTTGCTAAGCCCGTAGCAGCCACGTAAAACTTGCAACAACAAAGTAGAGGACGCCTAACTTGTTTTTGCAGGGCATGTTGTGATGTGATATGGTCAAGACGTGATGAGATATAAGTTGTATGAGATAATCATGTTTTGTTGAAGTTATCGGCAACTGGCAAAATCCTTATGGTTGTCTCTCTATTGCATAAGATGCAAACGCCAAATAATTGCTTTACTTTATCGCTATGCAATAGCAATAGTTGCAAGAGCAATTGTTGGTGAGACAACCATGTGACATCACATTGATATAGATCAAGATGATGGAGATCATGGTGTCATGCGAGTGATGATAGAGATCGTGACAGTACTTTGGAGATGGAGATCAAAGGCGCAAGATGATGATGACCATATCATGTCACATATTTTGAATGCATATGATGTTTATCTTTTTATACATCTTATTTTGCTTAGTTTGACGGTAGCATTTTAAGATGATCTCTCACTAATTATCAAGAAGTGTTCTCCCTGAGTATGCACCGTTGCCAAAGTTCGTCGTGCCCAGACACCATGTGATGATCGGGTGTGATAAGCTCTACGTCCATCTACAACAGGTGCAAGCCAGTTTTGCACACGCAGAATACTCAGGTTAAACTTGACGAGCCTGGCATATGCAGATATGGCCTCGGAACACTGAGACCGAAAGGTCGAGCGTGAATCATATAGTAGATATGATCAACATAGCGATGTTAACCATTGAAAACTACTCCATTTCACGTGATGATCGGTTATGGTTTAGTTGATTTGGATCACGTGATCACTTAGAGGATTAGAGGGATGTCTATCTAAGTGGGAGTTCTTAAGTAATATGATTAATTGAACTTTAATTTATCATGAACTTAGTCCTGGTAGTATTAGCATATCTATGTTGTAGATCAATAGCTCGCGTTGTTGCTTTCATATGTTTATTTTGATATGTTCCTAGAGAAAACTGTGTTGAAAGATGTTAGTAGCAATGATGCGGATTGGATCCGTGATCTGAGGTTTATCCTCATTGCTGCACAGAAGAATGTCCTTGATGCACCGCTAGGTGACAGACCTATTGCAGGAGCAGATGCAGACGTTATGAACGTTTGGCTAGCTCAATATGATGACTACTTGATAGTTCAGTGTACCATGATTAACGGCTTAGAATCGGGACTTCAAAGACGTTTTGAACGTCATGGACCATATGAGATGTTCCAGGAGTTTAAGTTAATATTTCAAGCAAATACCCAAGTTGAGAGATATGAAGATTCCAACAATTTCTATATCTAAAAGATGAAGGAGAATCTCTCAACTAGTGAGCATGTGCTCAGATTGTCTGGGTACTACAATCGCTTGAATCAAGTGGGAGTTAATCTTCCAGATAAGATAGTGATTGACAGAATTCTCTAGTAACCATCACCAAGTTAGTAGAACTACGTGATGAACTATAGTATGCAAGGGATGACGAAAACGACTCCCGAGCTTTTCATGATGATGAAATTGATGAAGGTAGAAATCAAGAAAGAGCATCAAGTGTTGATGGTTGACAAGACCACTAGTTTCAAGAAAAGGGCAAAGGGAAGAAGGGGAACTTCAAGAAGAATGGCAAGCAAGTTGCTGCTCAAGTGAAGAATCCCAAGTCTGGTCTTAAGCCTGAGACTAAGTGCTTATACTGCAAAGGGACTGGTTACTGGAAGCGGAACTACCCCAAGTGATTGGCGGATAAGAAGGATGGAAAAGTGAACATAATTATATTTGATATACATGTTATGGATGTGTACTTTACTAGTGTTTATAGCAACCCCTCAGTATTTGATACTAGTTCAGTTGCTAAGATTAGTAACTCGAAACGGGAGTTGCAGAATAAACAGAGACTAGTTAAGGGTGAAGTGACGATGTGGGTTGGAAGTGGTTCCAAGATTGATATGATCATCATCGCACACTCACTATACTTTCGGGATTAGTGTTGAACCTAAATAAATGTTATTTGGTGTTTGCGTTGAGCATGAATATGATTTGATCATGTTTATTGTAATACGATTATTCATTTAAGTAAGAGAATAAATTGTTGTTCTGTTTACATGAATAAAACCTTATATCGTTACACACCCAATGAAAATAGTTCATTGGATCTCGATCGTAGTGATACACATAATAATAATATTGAACCAAAAGATGCAAAGTTAATAATGATAGTGCAGCTTACTTGTGGCACTGCCATTTAGGTCATATTGGTGTAAAGCGCATGAAGAAACTCCATGCTGATGGGCTTGTGGAATCACTTGATTATGAATCAGTTGATGCTTGCGAACCATGCCTCATGGGTAAGATGACTAAGACTCCTTTCTTCGGAACAATGGAGCGAGCAACAGATTTGTTGGAAATCATACATACTGATGTATGTGGTCCGATGAATATTGAGGCTCGCCACAGGTATCATTAGTTTCTGATCTTCATAGATAATTTGAGCAGATACGAGTATATCTACTTGATGAAACACAAGTTTGAAATATTTGAACAGTTCAAAAAATTTCAGAGTGAAGTGGAGAATCATCGTAACAAAAATAAAAGTTTCTACGACATGATCGCGGAAATAAAATATTTGAGTTACGAGTTTGGCCTTCAGTTAAAACAATGTGAAATAGTTTCACTACTCACGCCACATGGAACACCATAGTATAATGGTGTGTCCGAACGTCAAAACCGTGCTTTATTAGATATGGTGCGATCTATGATGTCTCTTACCGATTACCACTATCGTTTTGGGGTTATGCATTAGAGACAACTACATTCACGCTAAATAGGGCACCATCTAAATCCGTTGAGACGACACCATATGAACTATGGTTTGGCGAGAAACCTAAGCTGTTTCTTAAAGTTTGGGACTGCGATGCTTATGTGAAAAAGTTTCAGCTTGATAAGCTCGAACCCAAATTGGAGAAGTAAATCTTCATAGGATACCCAAAAGAAAATGTTGGGTACACCTTCTATCACAGATCCGAAGGCAAGTTATTCATTGCTGAGAATGGATCCTTTCTAGAGAAGCAGTTTCTCTTGAAAGAAGTGAGTGGGAGGAAAGTAGAACATGATAAGGTAATTGTACCTTCTCCCATATTGGAAAGTAGTTCATCACAGAAATCTGTTCCTGTGACTACTACACCGATTAGTGAGGAAGCTAATGATGATGATCATGTAACTTCAGATCAAGTTACTACCGAACCTCGTAGGTAAACCAGAGTGAGATCCGCACCAGAGTGGTACAGTAATCCTGTTCTAGAGGTCATGTTACTTGACCATGACGAGCCTACGAACTATGAGGAAGCGATGATGAGCCCAGATTCCGCAAAATGGCTTGAAGCCATGAAATCTGAGATGGGATCCATGTATGAAAAACAAAGTATGGACTTTGGTTGACTTGCCCGATGATCGACAAGCAATTGAAAATAAATGGATCTTCAAGAGGAAGACGGACGCTGATAGTAGTGTTACTATCTACAAAGCTAGAATTGTCGCAAAAAGGTTTTCGACAAGTTCAAGATGTTGACTACGATGAGAGTTTCTCACTCGTATCCATGCTTAAAGTCTGTCTGAATCATGTTAGCAATTGACGCATTTTATGAAATCTGGCAAATGGATAAACAAAACTGCATTCCTTAATAGGATTTATTAGAGAAGAGTTGTATATGATGCAACCAGAAGGTTTTGTCGATCCTAAAGGTACTAACAAAATATGCAAGCTCCAGCGATCCATCTATGGACTGGTGCAAGCATCTCGGAGTTGGAATATACGCTTTGATATGTTGATCAAAGCATATAGTTTTATACAGACTTGCGGTGAAGCCTGAATTTACAAGAAAGTGAATGGGAGCACTACAGCATTTCTGATAAGTATATGTGAATGATATATTGTTGATCGGAAATAATGTAGAATTATTCTGCAAAGCATAAAGGAGTGTTTTGAAAGAAGTTTTTCTAAGAACGACCTCGATGAAGCTGCTTACATATTAAGCATCAAGATCTATAGAGATAGATCAAGACGCTTGATAAGTTTTTTCAATAAGTACATACCTTGACAATATTTTGAAGTAGTTCAAAAATGGAACAGTCAAAGAAAGAGTTCTTGGCTGTGTTAAAAGGTGTGAAATTGACTAAGACTCAAAGCCCGACCACGGCAGAAGATAGAAAGAGAATGAAAGTCATTCCCTATGCCTCAGCCATAGGTTCTATAAAGTATGCCATGCTGTGTACCAGATCTATTGTATACCCTACACTGTGTTAAGCAAGGGAGTACAATAGTGCTCTAAGAGTAGATCACTGGACAACGGTCAAAATTATCCTTAGTGGAATAAGGAAATATTTCTCAATTATGGAGGTGACAAAAGGTTCATCGTAAAAAGTTACGTCGATGCAAGTTTTGACACAGATCTGGATGACCCTAAGTCTCGATCTAGATACATATTGAAAGTGGGAGCAATTAGCTAGAGTAGCTCCGTGCAGAGCATTGTAGACATAGAATTCGCAAAATACTTACAGTTCTGTATGTGACAGACCCGTTGACTAAAATTATCTCGCAAGCAAAACATGATCACACCTTGGTACTCTTTTGGTGTTAATCACATAAACGATGTGAACTAGATTAGTGACTCTAGTAAACTCTTTGGGTATAGGTCACATGACGATGTGAACTAGATTATTGACTCTAGTAAACCCTTTGAGTGTTGGTCACATAATGATGTGAACTATTGGTGTTAAATCACATGGCAATATGAACTAGATTATTGACTCTAGTGCAAGTGGGAGACTGAAGGAAATATGCCCTAGAGGCAATAATAAAGTTATTATTTATTTCCTTATTTCATGATAAATGTTTATTATTCATGCTAGAATTGTATTAACCGGAAACATAATACATCTGTGAATACATAGACAAACAGGGTGTCACTAGTATGCCTCTACTTGACTAGCTCGTTAATCAAAGATGGTTATGTTTCCTAACCATAGACAAAGAGTTGTTATTTGATTAACGGGATCACATCATTAGGAGAATGATGTGATTGAATTGACCCATTCCATTAGCTTAGCACTCGATCGTTTAGTATGTTGCTATTGCTTTCTTCATGACTTATACATGTTCCTATGACAATGAGATTATGCAACTCCCGTTTACCGGAGGAACACTTTGTGTGATACCAAATGTCACAACGTAACTGGGTGATTATAAAGGAGCTCTACAGGTGTCTCCAAAGGTACATGTTGGGTTGGCGTATTTCGAGATTAGGATTTGTCACTCCAATTGTCAGAGAGGTATCTCTGGGCCCTCTCGGTAATGCACATCATATAAGCCTTGCAAGCATTGCAACTAATGAGTTAGTTGCGAGATGATGTATTACGAAACGAGTAAAGAGACTTGCCGGTAACGAGATTGAACTAGGTATTGAGATACCGACGATCGAATCTCGGGCAAGTAACATACCGATGACAAAGGGAACAACGTATGTTGTTATGTGGTCTCACCGATAAAGATCTTCCTAGAATATGTGGGAGCCAATATGAGCATCCAGGTTCCGCTATTGGTTATTGACCGGAGACGTGACTCGGTCATGTCTACATAATTCTCGAACCCGTAGGGTCCACACGCTTAAGGTTTCGATGACAGTTATATTATGAGTTTATGAGTTTTGATGTACAGAAGGAGTTCGGAGTCCCGGATGAGATCGGGGACATGACGAGGAGTCTCGAAATGGTCGAGATTTAAAGATCGACATATTGGACGACTACATTTGGACATCGCAAAGGTTCCGAGTGGTTCGGGTATTTTTCGGAGTACCGGGTAGTTACGGGAATACGGGAGAGAAGTATATGGGCCTTATTGGGCTTTAGGGGAGAGGAAGAGGCAGGCCGCGCGCCCCCCAAGGCCTAGTCCGAATTGGACTAGGGGGAGGGGCTGCGCCCCCTCCTTCCTTCTCTTCCCTCTTCCCCTTCCTTGTCTCCTACTCCTACTACATGGAAGGACTCCTAGTTGGACTAGGAAAGGGGGAATCCTACTCCCGGTGGGAGTAGGACTCCCCTAGGGCGCGCCATAGAGAGGGCCGGCCCTCCCCTCCTCCACTTCTTTATATACAGGGGCAGGGGGCACCCCATAGACACACAAGTTGATCTCTAAGATCGTTCTCTTAACCGTGTGCGGTGCCCCCTTCCACCATAGTCCTCGATAATATTGTAGTGGTGCTTAGGCGAAGCCCTGCGACAGTTGAACATCAACATCGTCACCACGCCGTCGTGCTGACGGAACTCTTCCCCGACACTTTGCTGGATTGGAGTCCGGGGATCATCATCGAGCTGAACGTGTGCTAGAACTCGGAGGTGCCGTAGTTTCGGTGCTTGATCGGTCGGGCCGTGAAGACGTATGACTATATCAACCGCGTTGTCATAACGCTTCCGCTATCGGTCTACGAGGGTACATAGATTACACTCTCCCCTCTCGTTGCTATGCATCACCATGCTCTTGCGTGTGCGTAGGAATTTTTTTGAAATTACTACATTCCCCAACACAATCTCCATCACTTTAATCTTGCTTTGCCTTTTACTTTGCTTTTACTTTTTACTTTGCATCTTTATACGAAAAATACCAAAAATATTATATCTATCATATCTCACTCTCGTAAGTGACCGTGAAGGGATTGACAACCCCTAATCGCGTTGGTTGTGAGTAGCTATCGTTTTGTGCAGGTACGAGGGACTTGAGCGTGGCCTCCTACTGGATTCATACCTTGGTTCTCAAAAACTGAGGGAAATACTTACGCTACTCTGCTGCATCATCCCTTCCTCTTCGGGGAAAACCAACGCAAGCTCAAGACGTAGCAAGAAGGATTTCTGGCGCCGTTGCCGGGAGTCTACGCAAAAAGTCAACATACCAAGTACCCATCACAATCCCTATCTCTCGCATTACATTATTTGTCATTTGCCTCTCGTTTTCCTCTCCCCCCCCAATTCAGCCTTGCCGTTTTATTCGCCCTCTCTCTCTCCCTATCCTCCCTCTCTATTTGCCTCTTTTGCCCGTTTGCTCTTGTTTGCTCGTGTGTTAGATTGCTTGTTTGTCGCGATGGCTCAAGATACTACCAAATTGTGTGACTTCACCAATACCAATAATAATGATTTCCTTAGCACTCCGATTGCTCCTCTTACCGATGCTGAATCTTGTGAAATTAATACTGCTTTGTTGAATCTTGTTATGAAAGATCAATTCGCCGGCCTTCCTATTGAAGATGCCGCTACTCATCTGAATAGCTTCATTGATTTATGTGATATGTAAAAGAAAAAAGATGTCGATAATGATGTCGTTAAACTGGATATATTCCCTTTTTCGTTTAGAGATCGTGCTAAAGCTTGGTTTTCGTCTTTGCCTAAGAATAGTATTGATTCATGGAACAAGTGCAAAGATGCTTTTATCTCTAAGTATTTTCCTCTCGCTAAGATCATCTCTCTTAGAAACGATATTATGAATTTTAAGCAACTTGATCATGAACATGTTGCACAAGCTTGGGAGAGAATGAAATTAATGATACGTAATTGCCCTACTAATGGTTTGAATTTGTGGATGATTATACAAAAAATTATGCCAGATTGAATTTTGCTTCTAGAAATCTTTTAGATTCGGCCGCGGGAGGCACTTTTATGGAAATCACTTTAGGAAATGCTACTAAACTCCTAGATAATATTATGGTTAATTATTCTCAATGGCATACTAAAAGATCTTCTAATAAAAAAGTGCATGCAATAGAAGAAATCAATGTTTTGAGTGGAAAGATGGATGAACTTATGAAATTATTTGCTACTAAGAATGTTTCTTCTGATCCTAATGATATGCCTTTGTCTACTTTGATTGAGAATAACAATGAATCTATGGATGTGAATCTTGTTGGTAGGAATAATTTTGGTAACAACGCTTATAGAGGGAATTTTAATCCTAGGCCCATATCCTAGTAATCCTTCTAATAATTATGGGAATCCCTATGACAACTCTTATGGAAATTATAATAAGATGCCCTCTGAATTTGAGACTAGTGTTAAAGAGTTTATGAATTCACAAAAGAATTTTAATGCTTTGCTTGAAGAGAAATTGCTTAAAGTTGATGATTTGGCTAGGAACGTTGATAGAATTTCTCTTGAGGTTGATTCTTTAAAGCTTAGATCTATTCCTCCTAAGCATGATATCAATGAGTCTCTCAAAGCCATGAGAATTTCCATTGATGAGTGCAAGGAAAGAACCGCTAGGATGCGTGCTTCCAAAGATGCCTTTATCAAAGCGTGTTCTTCCAATTCCTATGAAAATCAAGATGAAGATCTAAAAGTTATTGATGTGTCTCCTATTAAATCTTTATTTTGCAATATGAATCTTGATGAAACTAAATATGATCTTCCTTTACCTAGAAGGCGTTCTAAAAATTCGGAGTATTTAGATCTTAATGATGAAATTGATGAAAGTGGAATTGAAAGAAATAAAAATCTAGATGTTGCTAAACCCACTATATTGGATTTCAAGGAATTTAATTATGAAAGTTGCTCTTTAGTTGATTGTATTTCCTTGTTGCAATCCGTGCTAAATTTTCCACATGCTTATAGTCAAAATAAAGCCTTCATCGAACATATTGTTGATGCCTTGATGCAATCTTATGAAGAAAAACTTGAGTTGAAAGTTTCTATACCTAGAAAACTCTATGATGAGTGGGAACCAACTATTAAAATTAAAATTAAAGATCATGAGTTTTATGCTTTGTGTGATTTGGGTGCTAGTGTCTCTACTATTCCCAAGACTTTGTGTGATTTGCTAGATTTCCGTAATTTTGATGATTGCTCTCTAAACTTGCATCTTGCAGATTCCACTATTAAGAAACCTATCGGAAGGATTAATGATGTTCTTATTGTTGCAAATAGAAATTATGTGCCCGTAGATTTCATTGTTCTTGATATAGATTGCAATCCTTCTTGCCCTATTATTCTTGGTAGACCTTTCCTTAGAACGGTTGGTGCGATTATTGATATGAAGGAAGGGAATATTAGATTTCAATTTCCATTAAAAAAGGGCATGGAACACTTTCCAAGAAATAAAATAAAATTACCATATGAAACTATCATGAGAGCCACTTATGGATTGCCTACCAAAGATGGCAATACTTAGATCTATCATCGCTTTTATGCCTAGCTAGGGGCGTTAAACGATAGCGCTTGTTGGGAGGCAACCCAATTTTATTTTTATTCCTTGCTTTTTGCTCCTTCTTAGTAATTAATAAATAAATTATTTATCCTCTGTTATGGTTGTTTTTTAGTGTTTAATTAGTGTTTGTCCCAAGTAGAACCGTTGGGAGGACTTGGGGAAAGTCTTGTTGAACTTGCTGTAAAAAACAGAAACTCTAGCGCTCACGAGAACTGCTGTCATTTTTATTTGGAGAGTGATATTTAGTTAATTCTTTTTGAAGATGATTAATAGATAAATTCCTCACGTCCATCAATTTATTTTAGAATTTTTGGGGTTCCAGATCTTGCGCTGGCTACAGATTACTACTGACTGTTCTGTTTTTGACAGATTCTGTTTTTCGTGTGTTGTTTGCTTATTTTGATGAATCTATGGCTAGTAAAATAGTTTATAATCCATAGAGAAGTTGGAATACATTAGGTTTAACACCAATATAAATAAATAATGAGTTCATTACAGTACCTTGAAGTGGTCTTTTGTTTTCTTTCGCTAACGGAGCTCACGAGTTTTCTAGTTTGAGTTTTGTATTGTGAAGTTTTCAAGTTTTGGGTGAATTCTTTTGATGGATCATGGAACAAGGAGTGGCAAGAGCCTAAGCTTGGGGATGCCCATGGCACCCCCAAGATAATCCAAGGACACCAAAAATTCAAAGCTTGGGGATGCCCCAGAAGGCATCCCCTCTTTCGTCCACTTCCATCTGTAATTTACTTGGAGGTATATTTTTATTCACCAACATGATATGTGTTTTGCTTGGAGCGTCTTGTATTATTTGTGTCTTTGTGTCTTAGTATGCCACAATCATCCTTTCTGTACACACCTTTTGAGAGAGCCATACATGAAATAAATTTGATAGAATACTCTATGTGCTTCACTTATGTCTTTTTAGCTAAGTAGTTTTGCTCTATGTGCTTCGCTTATATCTTTTGAGCGTTATAATTTTGCTCTATGTGCTTCACTTATATCTTTTAGAGCACGGTGGTGGATTTGTTTTAAAGAAACTATTGATCTCTCATGCTTCACTTAAATTATTTTGAGAGTCTCTTAATAGCATGGTAATTTGCTTAATAATAATATGCTTGGTATTCAAGATTTGTGAAACTTTCTTTTGAGTGTGTTGAATACTAAGAAAAGCTTGAAGCATGATAATTGTTTTGAGATATGGAGGTGATAATATTAAAAGTCATGCTAGTTGAGTAGTTGTGAATTTAAAGAATACTTGTGTTAAAGTTTGTGATTCCCTTAGCATGCACGTATGGTGAACCATTATATAATGAAGTCGGAGCATGATTTATTTATTGATTGTCTTCCTTATGAGTGGCGGTCGGGGATGAGCGATGGTCTTTTCCTACCAATCTATCCCCCTAGGAGCATGCGCGTAATACTTTGCTTTGATAACTTCTAGATTTTTGCAATAAGTATATGAGTTCTTTCTGACTAATGTTGAGTCCATGGATTATACGCACTCTCACCCTTCCACCTTTGCTAGCCTCTCTAATACCGTGCACCTTTCGCCGATATCATACACCTACCATATACCTTCCTCAAAACAGCCACCATACCTACCTATTATGGCATTTCCATAGCCATTCCGAGATATATTGCCATGCAACTTTCCACCATCTAGTTCATCATGACACACTCCATCATTGTCATATTGCATATCCCTGTACACCGCCGGAGGCATTCATATAGAGTCATATTTTGTTCTAAGTATTGAGTTGTAAGAAAAATAAAAGTGTGATGATCATAATTATTAGAGCATTGTCCCAGTGAGGAAAGAATGATGGAGACTATGATTCCCCCATAAGTCAGGATGAGACTCCGGACGAAAAATAAAATAAAATAAAAAGAGGCCAAAGAAGCCCAGATAAAAAGAGGCCATAAAAAAAGAGAAAAGGCCCAAATAAAAAAATGAGAGAAAAAGAGAGAAGTGACAATGTTACTATCCTTTACCACACTTGTGCTTCAGAGTAGCACCATGATCTTCATAGTAGAGAGTCTCTCATGTTATCACTTTCATATACTAGTGGGAAATTTTCATTATAGAACTTGGCTTGTATATTCCAATGATGGGCTTCCTAAAATTGCCCTAGGTCTTCATGAGAAAGCAAGTTGGATGCACACCCACTTAGTTTCTTTTTGAGCTTTCATATACTTATAGCTCTAGTGCATCCGTTGCATGGAAATCCCTACTCACTCACATTGATATCTATTGATGGGCATCTCCATAGCCCATTGATACGCCTAGTTGATGTGAGACTATCTTCTCCTTTTTGTCTTCTCCACAACCACCATTCTATTCCACCTATAGTGTTATATCCATGGCTCACGCTCATGTATTGCGTGAAGATTGAAAAAGTTTTGAAAAAGTTAGAGTGTGAAACAATTACTTGGCTTGTCATCGGGGTTGTGCATGATTTAAATACTTTGTGTGGTGAAGATAGAGCATAGCCAGACTATATGATTTTGTAGGGATAACTTTCTTTGGCCATGTTATTTTGAGAAGACATAATTGCTTTATTAGTATGCTTGAAGTATTATTATTTTTATGTCAATATAAACTTTTGTCTTGAATATTTCGAATCTGAATATTCATATCAGAATTAAGAAGATTTGCATTGAAATTATGCCAAGTAGCACTCCCCATCAAAAATTCTCTTTTTATCATTTACCTACTGGAGGACGAGCAGGAATTAAGCTTGGGGATGCCTGATACGTCTCCGACGTATCTATAATTTTTGATTGCTCCATGCTATATTATCTACTATTTTGGACTGTATTGGGCTTTATTTTCCACTTTTACATTATTTTTGGGACTAACCTATTAACCGGAGGCCCAGCCCAGAATTGTTGCTTTTTGCCTATTTCAGTGTTTCAAAGAAATGGAATATCAAACGGAGTCCATACGGAATAAAACCTTCGGGAACGTGATTTTCTCACCGAACATGATCCAGGAGACTTGGACCCTGCTCCAAGGAACAAAAGAGGAGGTCACGAGGGTGGGGGGCGCCCCCCCTAGGGCATGCCCCCCTGCCTCGTGGGCCCATCGGTGCTCCTCCGGCGTACTCCTTCCTCCTATACATACACACGTACCCCCAAACAATCAAAAGAGGAGCCAAAAATCTAATTCCACAGCCGCAACTTTCTGTATCCATGAGATCCCATCTTGGGGCCTGTTCCGGAGCTCCGCCGGAAGAGGGCCGTCATCACGGAGGGCTTCTACATCATCATAGCCTCTCTGATGAAGTGTGAGTAGTTTACCTCAGACCTTCGGGTCCATAGTTAGTAGCTAGATGGCTTCTTCTCTCTCTTTGAATCTCAATACAAAGTTCTCCCCCTCTCTTGTGGAGATCTATTCGATGTAATCTTCTTTTTGCGGCGTGTTTGTTGAGACCAATGAATTGTGGGTTTATGATCAAGTCTATCTATGAATAATATTTGAATCTTCTTTGAATTCTTTTATGTATGATTGGTTATCTTTGCAAGTCTCTTCGAATTATCCATTTTGTTTGGCCAACTAGGTTGGTAGTTCTTGCCATGGGAGAAGTGTTTAGCTTTGGGTTTGATCTTGCGGTGTCCTTTCCCGGTGACAGAAGGGGCAGCAAGGCACGTATTGCATCTTGCCATCGAGGATAACAAGATGGGGTTTTTTTCATATTGCATGAATTTATCTCTCTACATCATGTCGTCTTGCTTAAGGCGTTACTCTGTTTTTAACTTAATACTCTAGATGCATGCTGGATAGCGGTCGATGAGTGGAGTAATAGTAGTAGATGGAGAATCGTTTCGGTCTACTTGTCACGGGCGTAATGCCAATATACATGATCATGCCTAGATATTCTCATAACTATGCTCAATTCTGTCAATTGCTCAACAGTAATTTGTTCAGCCACCGTAGAATACTTATGCTCTTGAGAGAAGCCACTAGTGAAACCTATGGCCCCCGGGTCCATTCTCATCATATCAATCTCCATCACTTTAATCTTGCTTTGCCTTTTACTTTTCTTTTACTTTTTACTTTGCATCTTTATACCAAAAATACCAAAAATATTATATCTATCAGATCTCACTCTCGTAAGTGACTGTGAAGGGATTGACAACCCCTAATCGCGTTGGTTGCGAGTAGCTATCGTTTTGTGCAGGTACGAGGGACTTGATTGTGGCCTCCTACTGGATTCATACCTTGGTTCTCAAAAACTGAGGGAAATACTTACGCTACTCTGCTGCATCATCCCTTCCTCTTCGGGGAAAACCAACGCAAGCTCAAGACGTAGCAGTGGGAGTAGTAGGGGGCGATGAGGCCTCAACGGCAGCACAGTCGGCCACTGGAGGCAGGAGCAGGCGGTCTCCTCGGCGCTGGTTTGGGCGGCTGGTGCAAGAAGAGCGGCGATTGAAGAAGCAGCAGGACCGTTCGATTCAAATCCAACGGTTATTGCTGCTAGAATCGTTTGTTGCCTAACTTGACAAGCCCTGCGTACGTGTCAACTTAGTAGGCCCACAGCTCAGCCTCCCAACCGGTGCGCCCCAGATGTCAGTGGGGGGATCATTATTTTCTCTTAATAAGGGGGCAGTTGATTGCGTGCGGCCAGGCCAGCGGAGGGAGTAGGGTGGGTCGGGGGAGCCTATGCGGCATCATAGCGGGCCACAAGAAGAGGGAGCAGGCAGTCCCGCCGGTGCTAGTTTAGGCGGCTAGAGCAGGAAGATGAGAGATTAAAGAAGTATGTCGGCCGTTGGATGGACATCCAACAGTCACTTCTGCTAGAATCGTGTGTTCACTGACAAAGCCTTACGTAAACAAGTCAGCCTCGAAATTTGTGGCGTGTACAGCCCATTTGCTATTATTTTTATAATTTTTACTCATTTTCTAATTCATATGGAATTTATTGCAGCCCGTTTTCTATTTTTAGAATTGCTGGTCATTTTCTGGTCAATACCAGGGTCAAAAAATTAACTAAATATGTGGGAAATTTTGAAAATTCGTAAATTTTTGCTCGGGAACGAAATATTCTTAATCCAAAAATTATTAGCCATACTAAAACAAATTTAAAAATAAATTAGTAATATGTCATGTTAAATCCAATGAAATACGTATAAGATATCAGTGAAGAACAAAAACAAAAAAAGAAACTTATATCCCATTTGCTATAAATTTTTTGGAATTTTCAACCCCCTTTGATATTACTTTTAACAGACATTGACCATACTCTTAAGCCAGGCCAGAATGCATCCCTCCTCATCTTGAAAGATTTGTAGCCCAGTAATTCGGAGAAAACAAATAGGCCTAGCTTGGGTATTCTTCAAAAAGAAATATTGGGCTACCTATTTTCCCAAATAACTGGTGCATGAGCATTTAGCTTTATTTATTTATTTATTTACTTATTTATGTTTAGGGGACCATGAGCATGTACCTGGGCCGGATTCATGTGAGAGCCTCCCTTCCAGTTAATTATGGGCTTCTCTATTGGGCCTTCATCAGTGGGCTGCATGTAATCACACTAGTGCAGAACCGGGCAATAGCACCGGTTAGTAAGGCCCTTTAGTGCCGGTTAGGTAACCGGCACTAAAGTGTGGGCACTAAAGCCCCCCCCCTTTAGTACCGGTTCAGCACGAACCGGTGCTAAAGGGCAACCACGTGGCACGAGCCAGCTTCGGGGGCCGGGAGCCCTTTAATACCGGTTGGTAACACCAACCGGTACTAAAATGTTTGGGGGGTTTTTGGTTTTATGATTTCTTTTTCATTTAATTTTGTGTTTTCCATCTTAATTCTTTTTCGTTTGCTGGTATTTTACGGTACTACACATTGTACACGTTAAGCATATATATATATAAATAGAATTTCTAGTAGAACCAATCATATATATATCATCAATGTCTCACAAACCACCATATTAATTTACACATACACACATGTATTGTTGGGTAACGTAGTAATTTCAAAATTTTCCTACGCACACGCAAGATCATGGTGATGCATAGCAACGAGGGGGAGAGCATGATCTATGTACCCTTGTAGATCGCAACGGAAGCGTTCACACAACGTAGAGGAAGTAGTCGTATGTCTTCTTCCCGATCCGACCGATCCAAGCACCGTTACTCCGGCACCTTCGAGTTCTTAGCACACGTACAGCTCGATGACGATCTCCGGGCTCCGATCCAGCAAAGCTTCGGGGAGGAGTTCCGTCAGCACGACGGCGTGGTGACGATCTTGATGTTCTACCGACGCAGGGCTTCGCCTAAGCACTACAACGATATGATCGAGGTGGAATATGGTGGCAGGGGGCACCGCACACGGCTAAGGAATGATCTCAAAGATCAACTTGTGTGTCCTAGGGTGCCCCCCTGCGCCCGTATATAAAGGAGCAAGGGGGAGGCCGGCCGGCCCTATGGGGCGCGCCAAGGGGAGGGGGAGTCCTCCTCCTAGTGGGAGTAGGACTCCCCTTTCCTAATCCAATTAGGAAACCCTAAGGGGGAAGGAAAGAGGGGGAGAGGGAGAGGGAAAGAGGGGCCGCGCCCCCTTCCCTAGTCCGATTCGGACTCCCCATGTGTGGGGGCGCGCCACCTCCTAGGCCGCAGCCCTCTCTCTCCCCTAAGGCCCAATAGGCCCAATACTTCCCCGGAGGGTTCCGGTAACCCTTCCGGTACTCCGGTTTTCTCCGAAATCACCCGGAACATTTCCGGTGTCGGAATATAGCCGTCCAATATATCAATCTTTATGTCTCGACCATTTCGAGACTCCTCGTCATGTCCGTGATCACATCCGGGACTCCGAACTAACTTCGGTACATCAAAATGCATAAGCTCGTAATAACTGTCATCGTAACGTTAAGCGTGCGGACCCTACGGTTCGAGAACAATGTAGACATGATCGAGACACGTCTCCGGTCAATAACCAATAGCGGGACCTAGATGCCCATATTGGCTCCTACATATTCTACGAAGATCTTTATTGGTCAGACCGCATAACAACATACGTTGTTCCCTTTGTCATCGGTATGTTACTTGCCCGAGATTCGATCGTCGGTATCCAATACCTAGTTCAATCTCGTTACCGGCAAGTCTCTTTACTCGTTCTGTAATACATCATCCCGCAACTAACTCATTAGTTGCAATGCTTGCAAGGCTTATGTGATGTGCATTACCGAGAGGGCCCAGAGATACCTCTCCGACAATCGGAGTGACAAATCCTAATCTCGAAATACTCCAACCCAACATCTACCTTTGGAGACACCTGTAGAGATCCTTTATAATCACCCAGTTACGTTGTGACGTTTGGTAGCACACAAAGTGTTCCTCTGGTAAACGGGAGTTGCATAATCTCATAGTCATAGGAACATGTATAAGTCATGAAGAAAGCAATAGCAACATACTAAATGATCGGGTGCTAAGCTAATGGAATGGGTCATGTCAATCAGATCATTCAACTAATGATGTGACCTTGTTAATCAAATAACAACACTTTGTTTATGGTTAGGAAACATAACCATCTTTGATTAACGAGCTAGTCAAGTAGAGGCATACTAGTGACACTAAGTTTGTTTATGTATTCACACATGTATTATGTTTCCGGTTAATACAATTCTAGCATGAATAATAAACATTTATCATGATATAAGGAAATAAATAATAACTTTATTATTGCCTCTTGGGCATATTTCCTTCAGTCTCCCACTTGCACTAGAGTCAATAATCTAGATTACACAGTAATGATTCTAACACCCATGGAGCCTTGGTGTTGATCATGTTTTGCTCGTGGAAGAGGCTTAGTCAACGGGTCTGCAACATTCAGATCCGTATGTATCTTGCAAATCTCTATGTCTCCCACTTGGACTAGATCCCGGATGGAATTGAAGCGTCTCTTGATGTGCTTGGTCCTCTTGTGAAAACTGGATTCCTTTGCCAAGGCAATTGCACCAGTATTGTCACAAAAGATTTTCATTGGACCCGATGCACTAGGTATAACACCTAGATCGGATATGAACTCCTTCATCCAGACTCCTTCGTTTGCTGCTTCCGAAGCAGCTATGTACTCCGCTTCACATGTAGATCCCACTACGACGCTTTGTTTAGAACTGCACCAACTGACAGCTCCACCGTTTAATATAAACACGTATCCGGTTTGCGATTTAGAATCGTCCGGATCAGTGTCAAAGCTTGCATCAACGTAACCTCTTACGGTGAGCTCTTTGTCACCTCCATATACGAGAAACATATCCTTAGTCCTTTTCAGGTATTTCAGGATGTTCTTGACCGGTGTCCAGTGATCCACTCCTGGATTACTTTGGTTCCTCCCTGCTAAACTTATAGCAAGGCACACATCAAGTCTGGTACACAGCATTGCATACATGATAGAGCCTATGGCTGAAGCATAGGGAACATCTTTCATTTTCTCTCTATCTTCTGTAGTGGTCGGGCATTGAGTCTGACTCAACTTCACACCTTGTAACACAGGCAAGAACCCTTTCTTTTTTTTGACCATGAAGACTGCAGGGCTTGCACCCCACAGCATTTTATTAATTAAGCCAAAATAAATACAAGGTATGCATCCTCAAGATGAGGACGAAGGAAAAACCCTAAAAGAAGCTATACAGGGAAAGGAAGACTATACCTAAATAATTACAGAGGGAAGAAAAGCAACAGCAGCTCTCCTCGAGGAGGAAGAAAATCAATCCACTTAAGAAGGGTTTCCCTGTATTTCCGTTTGATCCGGTGAGAGAGCAGAGTAAGGTCATGAATGAAACCATTCCTCCAGGCCCTGAAAGTTGGTTGGATGTTCCGAAAAGCTCTATCATTCCTGACCTTCCAAATATTCCACCATGCCGTAAACACCACCTCCCCAAAGAAAGGCTTGTTGAACTCCTTCCTAGCTTGACAAGCAATATCCGCCATATCGTTACCGTTGGTCCATTCAATTTGCAGATAGTTCCACACTCGAGTGCTATAATTGCATTGGAAGAAAAGATGGTTTCTGTCTTCCAGAATTCCAGTGGGACAAAGCACACATTCTGGTCCTTCATTAATCTTCCAATGCCTCCGCTGAATCATGTCTTTAGTGTTAACCCTGTCCATAATTACAAGCCATGCAAACATCTTGATCGACATGGTGCAGCAACTCTTCCATATCCACCCCAGAATAGGGTTTGATACCATTGGCTGATATACAAAATCATAAAACCTCTTTGCAGTAAAAACTGCTTTCTTGCCATGCCTCTAGCTCCAGCTGTCCTTGGAGGTATTATCAAACTGAAAAGTCCTCATTAGGGAAGAAAGTTGCTGCAATTCCTGAAAGGCTTGTGCAGTGAGAGGTAAGTAGAGTAGGTCTTGGAAACTACTAGCCGCAAAGACTTCCTTGACTGAGAGATTTTTGTCAAGACAAAAGGAGTAGAGCCTAGGAAATTGATCTTGCAGTGGGACTGAACTGCCCCCAATTTGCCAGTAGTCAGACCAGAACAAAACCGTATCACCCGTAGCAACATCCACCGACGTAACTAACCAAAAGTTATCCATCAGCTTACATACATCTCTCCACCAAAAGGAGCCACAGAGAACAGTGTCATGTGGAATCCTCTGAAAGTAGTAAGAATCCCAAACTAACTGCACCCATGGCACGTCCATCTTGTTATAAAATTTATTGAGATGTTTCATCAGCAGGGCATCATTTTGTAAACCTAAGTTCAATATTCCAAGCCCTCCCTTGGACTTAGGTCGTCAGACGAGTTGCCAAGCCGCCAGGGAGTGTCCCCTTTCCTGGCCATACTTCCTCCATAAACACTGCCTCTGAATTCTTTCCAGTTGTTTCAAAATGCCCTGAGGAAGTGACAAACTGGAAAGGAAGAAGATAGGCAATGAAGAGATGACAGAATTAACTAACTGCAATCTGCTCCCTTGAGGTAAAAACCAAGAGCTTGCAGTCAATCTTCTCTCCATGCAATCCACCAGGGGAAGAAGATCCACAATTTTTGGCCTGGTGGTCCCCACTGGCAGACCCAGGTAAGTAAAAGGCATCTTGCCTAAATTACAACCAAAATAGGCAGCCAGATCTGAAGCATCTGAGTCTGTCACATTGATGGGATACATTGAGGATTTATGAAAATTAATTTGAAGTCCAGTTGCCTGAGAGAAAGAGTGTAAAACTCGTTTCAAAGCCCTCAATTGATCTATGTCAGCATTGAAGAAAAGCAACGTATTATCAGCATATTGGACCACAGGGAAATCTGGGTCATGTGTTGGCAGAGGTCTGCTAATAAGACCTTGATGAAGAAGATCATTTATCAATGTTTGCAAGAGATCCGCCGCAATCACAAAGAGCAAGGGAGAAATGGGGTCCCCCTGCTTCACGCCGCATTTGCATTTGAAGTGATTCCCAGGAACTCCGTTCAAAAGAACCGAAGAAGTGCTAGAGGACAGCAACTATTTAATCCAAGTGATCCATCTATCGTCAAAACCTTTTGCAATTAGGATCTTTATGATAGCCTCATGCTGGATAGAATCAAAAGCCTTTTCGAAATCCAGTTTAAGCAAAATGATGGGCCTCTTAGATTGATTACACTGGTGAATGTACTCAAAAGTCCAAGCCAGACAATCCTGGATTGTTCTTGATTTTATGAAACCATATTGGTTTTTATGCACACATTTGATGATTTCCTGTTGGAATCTGTTAGCTGCGAGTTTGGTAAGAAACTTCAAACCCACAGAGGTAAGGGAGATCGGCCTGAAGTCCCCAACACCCTCCGGTGACTGCTTCTTAGGGATCAGGGTGATGTACGCGTCATTCAAGTTCTCCAACTGAACTGTTCCAGCATGAAACTCCTTAACCAACTTGATGAAATCAGCAGAAATTATGTGCCAACACTTTTTTTAAAAAAGTCCATTAAAGCCATCAGGCCCTGGGGCCTTGTCAATGGGCATTTCCTTGATAACCTGCTCAATTTCTTTCATATCAAATTGGTTCGTGAGTGCCGCCAGGCCCTGGACCCTAGGAATAAGGGACAATATGTTTTCATCCAAACAAATTGGCCTTACTGTCCCCATTCTGCTTCGGAAGGTTGTCAAGAATTCCTTGGCCATTTCGTCATGGTTTGACGTTATTGATCCATCAGACAACAAAAGACTGGCAATAGAGTTTTTTCTGTATCTCTCAGTTGCCATAGCCTGAAAAAAATTTGAGTTCTCCTCCCCCACTTTAATATACCTGATTGTACATCTCTTCTTCCAATAGAGATATTGCATGTGCAGCAGTCGCTCATGATGCAGTTTTGTGATTTTCCTGAAATTAAACTCAGGCCTGGACAGAGATCTTCTGTCCTCAAGATTGTCCAACCAAAGAATTACCCAGTTACACTTCTCAAGCAACCGTTTGATATGGGATAACCCCTTTTGCCATTTTTTTAGTGCATACCTCAATGCCTTTAGTTTGTCCACAATTATAGCTGCAATATGAGTTTTGCGAGAGGGTCTATTCCAAACCTCCTGAACACACTCCATAAAACCAGCCTGATGGATCCAAAAGTTTTCAAACCTAAAAATGTGTGCTTTAGGAATTGCTGTGCTGATGGTAACCAAACAAGGCACATGATCCGACGCAGTTTTGGCCAAGGGGGTTAGTTGTGTCATTGGGTAAATGTGTATCCAACTCGCCGATGTGAAAACCCAATCTAACTGCTCCAGAAGAGGTCTGTCCTGCATATTAGACCAAGTAAATTTTCTTCCTTTCAAGGGAAGTTCCAGCAATCCCAAATGGCCAATTATCTCATTGAATATGAACATGTCATTTATATCACCCCCAGGTAAGTTTCTATTGTCCATTGAACGGATGAAATTGAAATCTCCCATCAACATCCACAACTGATCCGGATCAATATCTAAATTGTACATCCAAGAAACAAACTCATCACGTAACTCACCCTGACAAGGGCCATACACATTGACCATGAACCACTTTTCATTATTGTGAACCGAGGTAAACTGCATGACTATAGCGTAAGGTTTAACTTCAAGTAATGTGCCATGAAACACATCTGAACGCCACACTGTTAATAGGCCCCCAGATGCTCCACTAGAGGGAGACTCCACAAATTGATCAAAGCCATGGGGGCAAATGCTTTTAATGTCTGAACGCGAGCAAGTGGAAAGCTTCGTTTCCTGCAAGCAAAGAACTGAACATTGACTCTCTATCACCTTTTCCCTGACAGAGCGCTGTCTTGCTCCCGAATTGAGACCGCGAACATTCCAACATAACACTTTCCAGCTACGCGTTGTAACACGATTCATTAAAAACCATCGCGTCTAGTAGCAAAAGAAATATGGCACCTAATGCCATACCATCCATAATGAACGTAAGTTCAGAATCCCAAAATGTCTCGTCGCAGACTGGACACAGTTCAACAGAAAAGAAAACAAGCATAACCAGCACCTTCAACATAGAGAATAACATAAGAAACTACGTTGTGGATGCAGACGAGTCCTCCTGTGGATTAGCCATAAGCTTATCCACCAAAATGAGCGCAGGATCAATCTCTAATTCCTCTCCCACAGCTTGCAGAACCTGAATCGGAGTGTGAGGCGGTGCCGCAGGTAGAGCCTCTTCAGAATCATCAACTGGAGTGGGCTGGGCCTTGTCTTCCATGGGCTTTGCACGAGGACGCTTCTTGGATGGCTGCAGTGAGAGCTGTTCAAAAACTACGTTCTTGTAGCCATCCAATTTTGCCGCGCTCCTTGTGCATCGCCTGAGAGATGTGTCAACCACCGGAGTATTCTTCTTTTGTCGCTGTTTACGCATAGTTGACTGCTCAACAGAAAAAACCATGCTAGATTGAGCTGAGACAGGAACAGCAGAACTCTCCGTCTCTCCTTCTTCAGAAACAGAGTCTTGGACATTGACAACCGGCAACTCCTCAAATAAGGCTCTGGCCACTGGGCGCTTCGCCAAGACAGACTGCCTGGTGACAGGCACCACAGGCAAAGAGGCAGCTAAAGAAGAAATCATCCTTTCTTCATCGAAGGCAATGGACCAAGATCTCTTGGAGTAAATGACTGTGCCCAGTGGCTTGAAGAAAATGGACCTGGGGACATCCTTAACCGAGAAATCAACCATCAGATTCTCAAAAGATCTTTTCCAAATCATCTCTGGAGGAAGAGGAGGACCAGCCACAATGCGTGCCATTGCAATAAAAATTTCATGCTGCTGGATCACCGGGGGCTGATAAGGCACAATGGCAAGCTGGTTCTCATCAAAAACCGGATGCTGAGCTTCGGGGAGTGGTAAATCATGGTGCTGCTGGATATCATCCTCTGGTTGAAGCTGCTCGACAGAGGCAGACCCTTCCGGCTGATCAATTACTATTGAGACTTGATCCTGTTCTGGGGCCGCAGGGTGTGGGGCCTGCTCAATCTCTGCATCCTCTCCCCACATGGCATTTCCCCAAGCAGGAACAGGCGGAGGGGGTGGAGCAAGGGGAGCATCGTTCCAACCAAGCATTGGGTATGGGGGCAAAGCAAACATCAGATTATCCTGCACCAGATTGCCAGGTAAAGGATGAGGATTTCCATCCAAGGGCATGGGATCTTTGTCATGTGGCATCTGGTCGGCAAAATCTGCACCTAGGACATAGCAAGCAGCAGTCCAAGATACTTGTGCATCACCATACTCCGCATAATCACGAAAGACAACATCCCTTGGAACCAGCGGTGTATCCGGAAAATAAGCTTCCACTACGGTCCTGAGCAGATAAGGATCCTCACTATCCCAAGAGATAAATTTTCCAAAAGTGCCTACCGCCTGAGAGATATATTCAGTGGTGCGATAATCAAGAGGAATCCCAATAAACATTAACCAGCCCTTGCGAAAACCCTGTATCCCTCTATAATTTTGTCCATCATCATGCTTCATAAATCTGATAGAGCGATCATGACCAAAAGGAAACGGTGCATGCTGGATCAATGTGTATCTGACTGACGGATCCCTGACTTGAAACAGCCCTACCCCATGAAACCATGGCTGCGCAGATCGAACAAAAATACCTTTGTTGTGCAGAAACTGAACCACTTCTTCCCGTACTGGGCCAAACGGCCCCTCCGGCTCCGGCATGACCTCTGCCACCATGAAGTCCTCGTGGCAACGAGCCGGCCGCGCAGCGGGCGTGAAGAAGGAGCGGGGTAGCCGACAATCGCCCCCATCAATGATGTGATGACCCGGGGGCACAAAGCGTTGGGGATCAAGCTCATAGTTCGCCATGGAATCTTCAGTAGCAGGTCGGGGGTTTTCTTTGGCTTGCGGGGAGGGAAGATGTAATGTGGGCGGCGGCGATGGGACTGGACAGTCTATCCAAATAACGCCGGCTCTGTTCCCATGAGTAGCAGTAGATTCCGATAAACTTGTTTTTTGTTGCACCAGAATTGGCCTCCAAACCAGACCCTTGGAGCGCGCGAAATCATTACAGTCACGTCTAGAGTGACCAGGGCGAGAGCAACTCGTGCAGACCGCTCGCATTCCACAAGTGGCTAACAGGTGGCCCCTTTGAGAGCAAATTGTACAGGTAATCACGCGGTCCACCATGTCATTGACCATGCCCTCAAACTGCCTTGCAGCCTCTTGAGATGAAGGTATATCTAGACAGTGGCCCAAATGAGTTGGGGTCGTAGACATAGGTGGCCCAGAGACATATGGGCTGGGCCTTGAAAGTGGGCTAGCTGGCAGGCGGGCCTCCATGGGAACTCGGTCGGAAGGCAGACAATTCATTTGAATAGGCGGCAATCCCGCCCCTGCGAAACGTGCGGACGAAATCCCCGCATGCACAGGTGATCGGTCCTCCAAAACCGGATCAGACACCGGTGGAGATGAGTCCGGCCGGCTCAACGCCGGCAACGGAGTGACTGTACCAAAAACTATGGGTGGACGTGCCACCGTCCAACGCAAGTCCGCTTGTGGCGATGGATGAATGACCACACGTTCATGAGCAGGGAGATCATATCCCGCATCACACATAGTATCAATGCATTTCTGCGTTGCCGGATATCTATATCCATTGCAAGCCGAGTATCGCTCAAAAGTGGCAAAAGAAAGCTTTTTCTGTGCTGAAGAAACAGATTTTAAAGCTGATCTAGCCGGAGGCTTGTTCATGGCTAAAAGGCCTAAAGTTGATCGACGCTTGGTAGGACTAACTAGAATCCATGCAGCATCACATTCCTTCCTCCATATACGGAGTTCTCTAGTCCAATTAGGTCCCCCATTACCCCACAGATGAAAATAGCACTTGAACAGATCACATGCATATGAACGAAGATCCATAATAAGAAAACCAACTTGTTGGCAAGAAACATGGAAGGAAAAAACCTTATCCTTGATATGTTCAACATGAAGCTCAATTGCCGAACCACCAGTCGCTGCTTCTAGAGCCGCCGCCACAGAATCCTCCGTGAGACGAAAGACATGGCGGCTAAATGAAACCACTAATTTGAATGACCTCCTATGCCCTGAAGGATGGATCGTAAGGCTAGTAGATCTGAAAACCTCCTCTACAAAAACCCTACCCTTGGAGAAATCCAAGCCAAGGGTAGATCCACCAGATGAACCCATAGGAGATGGGTATTTCCAAGAACCAGAGAGGACGCCGGAACCGATGAGCGGTGGGAATCCACAGATTAGTGGAGAGAAAGAAAGAAAGAACCCTTTCTTTGCTTGATCCATTTTGAACTTCTTCAAAATCTTGTCAAGGTATGTGCTTTGTGAAAGTCCAATTAAGCATCTTGATCTATCTCTATAGATCTTTATGCCTAATATGTAAGCAGCTTCACCGAGGTCTTTCATTGAAAAACTCTTATTCAAGTATCCCTTTATGCTATCCAGAAATTCTATATCATTTCCAATCAGCAATATGTCATCCACATATAATATCAGAAATGCTACAGAGCTCCCACTCACTTTCTTGTAAATACAGGCTTCTCCGAAAGTCTGTATAAAACCAAATGCTTTGATCACACTATCAAAGCGTTTATTCCAACTCCGAGAGGCTTGCACCAGTCCATAAATGGATTGCTGGAGCTTGCACACTTTGTTAGCTCCCTTTGGATCGACAAAACCTTCCGGTTGCATCATATACAACTCTTCTTCCAGAAATCCATTCAGGAATGCAGTTTTGACATCCATCTGCCAAATTTCATAATCATAAAATGCGGCAATTGCTAACATGATTCGGACAGACTTAAGCATCGCTACGGGTGAGAAGGTCTCATCGTAGTCAACCCCTTGAACTTGTCGAAAACCTTTTGCGACAAGTCGAGCTTTGTAGACAGTAATATTACCGTCAGCATCAGTCTTCTTCTTGAAGATCCATTTATTCTCAATTGCTTGCCGATCATCGGGCAAGTCAACCAAAGTCCATACTTTGTTTTCATACATGGATCCCATCTCAGATTTCATGGCTTCAAGCCACTTTGTGGAATCTGGGCTCACCATCGCTTCTTCATAGTTCGTAGGTTCATCATGATCTAGTAGCATGACTTCCAGAACTGGATTACCGTACCACTCTGGCGCGAATCTTACTCTGGTTGATCTACGAGGTTCAGTAGTATCTTGTTCTGAAGTTTCATGATCATTATCATTAACTTCCTCACTTATTGGTGTAGGTGTCGCAGAAACAGTTTTCTGTGATGTACTACTTTCCAACAAGGGAGCAGGTACAGTTACCTCGTCAAGTTTTACTTTCCTCCCACTCACTTCTTTCGAGAGAAACTCCTTCTCTAGAAAGGATCCATTCTTAGCAACAAATATCTTGCCTTCGGATTTGTGATAGAAGGTGTACCCAACAGTCTCCTTTGGGTATCCTATGAAGACACATTTCTCCGATTTGGGTTCGAGCTTATCAGGTTGAAGCTTTTTCACATAAGCATCGCAGCCCCAAACTTTAAGAAATGACAACTTTGGTTTCTTGCCAAACCATAGTTCATAAGGCGTCGTCTCAACGGATTTTGATGGTGCCCTATTTAACGTGAATGCGGCCGTCTCTAAAGCATAACCCCAAAATGATAGCGGTAAATCAGTAAGAGACATCATAGATCGTACCATATCTAGTAAAGTATGATTACGACGTTCGGACACACCATTACGCTGTGGTGTTCCGGGTGGCGTGAGTTGCGAAACTATTCCACAATTTTTCAAATGTACACCAAACTCGTAACTCAAATATTCTCCTTCTCGATCAGATCGTAGAAACTTTATTTTCTTGTTACGATGATTTTCAACTTCACTCTGAAATTCTTTGAACTTTTCAAATGTTTCAGACTTATGTTTCATTAAGTAGATATGCCCATATCTGCTTAAGTCATCTCTGAAGGTGAGAAAATAATGATATCCGCCACGAGCCTCAATATTCATCGGACCACATACATCGGTATGTATGATTTCCAACAAATCTGTTGCTCTCTCCATAGTACCGGAGAACGGTGTTTTAGTCATCTTGCCCATGAGGCACGGTTCGCAAGTACCAAGTCATTCATAATCAAGTGGTTCCAAAAGTCCATCAGTATGGAGTTTCTTCATGCGCTTTATACCGATATGACCTAAACGGCAGTGCCACAAATAAGTTGCACTGTCATTATCAACTCTGCATCTTTTGGTTTCAACATTATGAATATGTGTGTTACTACTATCGAGATTCATCAAAAATAGACCACTTCTCAAAGGTGCATGACCGTAAAAGATATTACTCATATAAATAGAACAACCATTATTCTCTGATTTAAATGAATAACCGTCTCGCATCAAACAAGATCCAGATATAATGTTCATGCTCAACGCTGGCACCAAATAACAATTATTTAGGTCTAATATTAATCCCGAAGGTAGATGTAGAGCTAGCGTGCTGACTGCGCTCACATCGACTTTGGAACCGTTTCCCACGCGCATCGTCACCTCGTCCTTTGCTAGTGTTCGCTTAATCCGTAGTCCCTGTTTCGAGTTGCAAATATTAGCAACAGAACCTGTATCAAATACCCAGGTGCTACTGCAAGCTCTAGTAAGGTACACATCAATAACATGTATATCACATATACCTTTGTTCACCTTGCCATCCTTCTTATCCGCCAAATACTTGGGGCAGTTCCGCTTCCAGTGACCAGTCTGCTTGCAGTAGAAGCACTCAGTTTCAGGCTTAGGTCCAGACTTGGGTTTCTTCTCTTGAGTAGCAACTTGCTTTCCGTTCTTCTTGAAGTTCCCCTTCTTCTTCCCTTTGCCCTTTTTCTTGAAACTAGTGGTCTTGCTGACCATCAACACTTGATGCTCCTTTTTGATTTCTACCTCCGCAGCTTTCAGCATTGCGAAGAGCTCGGGAATAGTCTTGTTCATCCCTTTCATATTATAGTTCATCACGAAGCTCTTGTAGCTTGGTGGCAGTGATTGGAGAATTCTATCAATGACGCAATCATCTGGAAGATTAACTCCCATCTGAATCAAATGATTATTATACCCAGACGTTTTGAGTATATGCTCACTGACAGAACTGTTCTCCTCCATCTTGCAGCTATAGAATTTATTGGAGACTTCATATCTCTCAATCCGGGCATTTGCTTGAAATATTAACTTCAACTCCTGGAACATCTCATATGCTCCATGACGTTATAAACGTCGTTGAAGTCCCGATTCTAAGCCGTAAAGCATGGCACACTGAACTATCGAGTAGTCATCAGCTTTGCTCTGCCAGACGTTCATAACATCTGGTGTTGCTCCAGCAGCAGGCCTGGCACCCAGCGGTGCTTCCAGGACGTAATTCTTCTGAGCAACAATGAGGATAATCCTCAAGTTACGGACCCAGTCTGTGTAATTGCTACCATCATCTTTCAACTTTGCTTTGTCAAGGAACACATTAAAATTCAACGGAACAACAGCACGAGCCATCTATCTACAATCAACATAAACAAGCAAGATACTATCAGGTACTAAGTTCATGATAAGTTTAAGTTCAATTAATCAAATTACTTAAGAACTCCCACTTAGATAGACATCCCTCTAATCCTCTAACTGATCACGTGATCCAAATCAACTAAACCATAACCGATCATCATGTGAGATGGAGTAGTTTTCAATGGTGAACATCGCTATGTTGATCATATCTACTATATGATTCACGCTCGACCTTTCGATCTCCGTGTTCCGAGGCCATATCTGCATATGCTAGGCTCGTCAAGTTTAACCTGAGTATTCTGCGTGTGCAAAAACTGGCTTGCACCCGTTGTAGATGGACGTAGAGCTTATCACACCCGATCATCACGTGGTGTCTGGGCACGACGAACTTTGGCAACGGTGCATACTCAGGGAGAACACTTCTTGATAATTTAGTGAGAGATCATCTTATAATGCTACCGTCAATCAAAGCAAGATAAGATGCATAAAAAGATAAACATCACATGCAATCAATATAAGTGATATGATATGGCCATCATCATCTTGTGCTTGTGATCTCCATCTCCGAAGCACCGTCATGATCACCATCGTCATCGGCGCGACACCTTGATCTCCATCGTAGCATCGTTGTCGTCTCGCCAATCTTATGCTTCCACGACTATCGCTACCGCTTAGTGATAAAGTAAAGCATTACATCGAGATTGCATTGCATACAATAAAGCGACAACCATATGGCTCCCACCAGTTGCTGATAACTCGGTTACAAAACATGATCATCTCATAGAATAAAATTTAGCATCATGTCTTGGCCATATCACATCACAACATGCCCTGCAAAAACAAGTTAGACGTCCTCTACTTTGTTGTTGCAAGTTTTACGTGGCTGCTACGGGCTTAAGTAAGAACCAATCTCACCTACGCATCAAAACCACAATGATAGTTTGTCAAATAGACTCCGTTTTAACCTTCGCAAGGACCGGGCGTA
Organism: Triticum monococcum; assembly: GCA_034509565.1. Classification (NCBI taxonomy): domain Eukaryota; kingdom Viridiplantae; phylum Streptophyta; class Magnoliopsida; order Poales; family Poaceae; genus Triticum; species Triticum monococcum. The sequence goes on from CM067845.1 coordinate 604,809,766, forward strand.
GCCACACTCGGTTGAACTAAAGTTGGAGAAACTGACACCCGCCAGCCACCTGTGTGCAAAGCACGGCGGTAGAACCAGTCTTGCGTAAGCGTACGCGTAATGTCGGTCCGGGCCGCTTCATCCAACAATACCGCCGAACCAAAGTATGACATGCTGGTAGGCAGTATGACTTATATCGCCCACAACTCACGTGTGTTCTACTCATGCAAATAACATCAAACCATAAAACCTAGGCTCGGATGCCACTGTTGGGTAACGTAGTAATTTCAAAATTTTCCTACGCACACGCAAGATCATGGTGATGCATAGCAACGAGGGGGAGAGCATGATCTACGTACCCTTGTAGATCGCAACGGAAGCGTTGACACAACGTAGAGGAAGTAGTCGTACGTCTTCTTCCCGATCCGACCGATCCAAGCACCGTTACTCCGGCACCTCCGAGTTCTTAGCACACGTACAGCTCAATGACGATCTCCGGGCTCCGATCCAGCAAAGCTTCGGGGAGGAGTTCTGTCAGCACGACGGCGTGGTGACGATCTTGATGTTCTACCGACGCAGGGCTTCACCTAAGCACTACAACGATATGATCGAGGTGGAATATGGTGGCAGGGGGCACCGCACACGGCTAAGGAACGATCTCAAAGATCAACTTATGTGTCCTAGGGTGCCCCCCTGCCCCCGTATATAAAGGAGCAAGGGGGAGGCCGGCCGGCCCTATGGGGCGCGCCAAGGGGAGGGGGAGTCCTCCTCCTAGTGGGAGTAGGACTCCCCTTTCCTAATCCAATTTGGAAACCCTAAGGGGGAAGGAAAGAGGGGGGGAGGGAGAGGGAAAGAGGGGCCGCGCCCCCTTCCCTAGTCCAATTCGGACTCCCCATGTGGGGGGCACGCCACCTCCTAGGCCACAGCCCTCTCTCTCCCCTAAGGCCCAATAAGGCCCATTACTTCCCCGGAGGGTTCCGGTAACCCTTCCGGTACTCCGGTTTTCTCCGAAATCACCCGGAACATTTCCGGTGTCCGAATATAGCCGTCCAATATATCAATCTTTATGTCTCGACCATTTCGAGACTCCTCGTCATGTCCGTGATCACATCCGGGACTCCGAACTAACTTCGGTACATCAAAATGCATAAGCTCATAATAACTATCATCGTAACGTTAAGCGTTCGGACCCTACGGTTCGAGAACAATGTAGACATGACCGAGACACATCTCTGGTCAATAACCAATAGCGGGACCTGGATGCCCATATTGGCTCCTACATATTCTATGAAGATCTGTATTGGTCAGACCACATAACAACATGCGTTGTTCCCTTTGTCATCGGTATGTTACTTGCCCGAGATTCGATCGTCGGTATCCAATACCTAGTTCAATCTCGTTACCGGCAAGTCTCTTTACTCGTTCTGTAATACATCATCCTGCAACTAACTCATTAGTTGCAATGCTTGCAAGGCTTATGTGATGTGCATTACCGAGAGGGCCCAGAGATACCTCTCCGACAATCAGAGTGACAAATCCTAATCTCGAAATACGCCAACCCAACATCTACCTTTGGAGACACCTGTAGAGCTCCTTTATAATCACCCAGTTACGTTGTGACATTTGGTAGCACACAAAGTGTTCCTCTGGTAAACGGGAGTTGCATAATCTCATAGTCATAGGAACATGTATAAGTCATGAAGAAAGCAATAGCAACATACTAAACGATCGGGTGCTAAGCTAATGGAATGGGTCATGTCAATCAGATCATTCAACTAATGATGTGACCTCGTTAATCAAATAACAACACTTTGTTTATGGTTAGGAAACATAACCATCTTTGATTAACGAGCTAGTCAAGTAGAGGCATACTAGTGACACTAAGTTTGTTTATGTATTCACACATGTATTATGTTTCCGGTTAATACAATTCTAGCATGAATAATAAACATTTATCATGATATAAGGAAATAAATAATAACTTTATTATTGCCTCTAGGGCATATTTCCTTCATGTATAGCTATATACAATTTCTCCTACATATGCATGTTGCCTTCGGAGCCAGTGGCATTAGCCTAATTGGTGCCTTCAGAGCACAATGACAATTGGAAGTGGTTCATGACCTGATCGATGGGGGCGGTAGCGGGTAATAGTATTCTCCTTTCGGATTTATGACATGGTCGAGCAAAAATCCCGCTATTTCCTCTTGAAGTGCTTCTACGCGCTCCGTTTCTAGGAGCTTCTCCCGCACCTCTTTGAACTGTTAAGAAGGAGATCAATATGCATGTGTATTAGTTGTGTGACTAGATATCGATAATGGTGTAAAAATTGTGAATAGTGTTCTAACAAGCGTACCCATTCCTGTCTTTGAGATCTGCTCCTTTCGGGCGCCATCATGCGAATGTTCTCGCAAACGCAGAATGCACACAGATCAGTCCCCTGCGCCTGCTTCAGGGCCTTTATTACAAGAATGGAATTTAATTTGATTAGATAATAATTAATCAAGCATGATAATTAAAGAGATGGCAGCTAGCTAGCTAGCTAGTACTACTTAATTACTTACCTTGGGTCGAAACCATTTCAGCTGTCGTTTCCATTCGCCTTCCGTGACGCTGATGAACCTTGCCCAAGCCCTGCTCGCCGACAAAGAAAATGAATAAAGGGGTTATTAAATAGTTCATATCATGAAATGACGAACTAAATAGGCCGAAATATATAGTTAATAATGATTGAAATTACCTGTTGACTATCCCAAACAAGATGTTATAGTCACTATTTGCTTTGAGTAGCGAGTCCAGTATTTCAACTGTTCCGGCGTCAACTTTAATGATACACAAGATCCAGTGATATCTGCATGCACACACATTTGCATGTCTTAATTAAGCGGGCATATGTAAGCAAAAACATGTAGCTAGCTAGTAGGCAAAAACAGAGAATTTGTAGTACAAGAAAGTGTGACTCACTGGAAGTTGTAAGGAAGTAGTATATCTTCATTGTATTTGAGGCGCTTCAAGAACTCTAGCATGTTGTCCTCTACCTGCTTTTCATAATGCTTGTTTATTTTCCATGTGTATTCATTAACGGTGTTTGGGTCAATGAACCCAATGCCATAGCGTCCACCTTTTCTCATTTCATACATCTTCATCCTGCATAATACCACAAAAAATAATATAGTGAGGATAATTACAGGTAATGATTGATCAAAAGGATCACTACAGCTAGCTTGAGACTTAAATTACAGAAAGAAATCACTTACAGACAATAGCAACTGATGATAGATCTGTCGAGTGCGTCTTGATTGTATAACTGAAACAGTTCAGAATACTCAACGGTCACAGGTTTCTCATGGTAGTAATGATCACTTCTTGACTTGCACCATGAGGGACTCTCGATCGGATCTCTTGGTAATGTTCATGTACCATTCATGTAATTCATGCATTCTCGTTGGGAGCTTCTTGACCTCTTTTGGCTTGACCAAAGGTTGGCCCCGGGCATATTTCTGTTTTATTTCCTCCTCTTTAAGCACAGGCATGTCCTCGATCTCGAGGAGTTGTCCAACAGTGATTTTGAGAGTTTCAGCCTGCATTATATGCTCCTGGGTTATTACCACATCGCCCACCTCGGGAACGTAAACTATTTGGCCACAATAATATTGGGCGCGCGTACTGTCACATGTTGTTGGCGGCACAACAAGCGGGGGGATCGATTGCGCCGCCTGTTCTCCCAGCTGGGCAATGGTTTTCCCGCATTTTTTGACAGCTGCTTGTTGTTTGCTCGAGCTCGAGCTCGCCTCCTTCTGTAGACGTTGTCGATGTAACTTCCTGATGTGGCGCTCATAGTCTGTGTCAACAGGCTTAGGAGCTGGTGGTTGAGCCATACGAATGAAGTGGTCAACTACTTCCACAAGCACTTTCTCCCTTGGCGGCGGTGGCGGATTCGGTCCAAAATGGCGGTCGACTTCTGCCCGCACTATGGCATTGGTTTGCTCCTCGGTCCTATCGTAAGCCCTCTCAGGAAGAGGAGTACTGAGGTTTGGACCATATTTATATCGCTTGCCTCCGCCTGTACTTCCTGTACTATGACCTCGACTGGTACCGCTACGCACCATAGCTGCGGGGTGTCTCTTCTGCGATTGCTGAGGCGGCGGAGACGGCTGACGGGGCTGAGTTGGACGAGGAGGAGCGGCCTGAAGTTGTGCCGGACTTGGAGGAGGAGTGGCCTAAGGTTGTGCCGGACTTGGAGGAGGAGTGGACGTCTGACGCTGTGTCGGACTTGGAGGAGGAGTGGCCTGACACTTTGCCGGACTTGGAGGAGGAGGAGTGGCCTCACGCGTTGGTGGACTTGGAGCGGGAGTCTGCTGACTCGGTGGCGGACTTCAACGAGGAGTCGGGTGACGCGGTGTCGGTGGCCTTCGAAAGATGATGCAATCCTTTCTCCATAGGATGACATGATGTATGGCCTCTCCCAATGTGTGCTCGTCGTCACCTCCAGGAATGTCAAGCTGTAGCTCCGAATATGGGTCCACCACCTCATCAACCAAGACACGAGCAAAGCCCGCTGGAATCGGGTTGCAATGGAAGGTTGCCTCGGGGAATTTGAAAAAGCAATGGCGTCCGCCACCTTCATGGATATGTTCTTCATTTTGAAGTGTAGCTCGCAGTTAGTGTTCTCCGTGATGTCATCCACGGGGTATCTATCTAGCACTGTGTCGCCCGGGGTGGAACCCACGCTGCTTCTCGGCATGGATGGGGCGGTGCTATCCAATGCTGGATCATCCGCTAGCTGCTGCAGCTGCTGAGACCCCCTTTGCTGGCTAAGTGAGTTGATCTGCTCCTGCTGCCGCTGGAATTTAACTGCCAATTCCGCTTGACTTGCTTCTAGGCCTTGAAGGCGTTCATAGTCCCGCTTCCTCTGCTCCTCCTCCATCTTCCTCTTCTTCTCCTCCGCAATCTTCTTTCTCGCACAGGTTCTGTAGTCGGCGTTCTAGTTAGAAAACCCCTCATACCACGGAATAGCGCCCTTGCCTCGTGTTCTTCCCGGGTGTTCAGGATTTCCCAGGGCACGCGTAAGCTCGTCGTTCTCTCTGTTGGGCTGGAACACCCCCGATCGAGCCTCTTCTATTGCAATAAGTATCGCATCGTCGGCTCCGTTCAGACATGCCTTCGTCGAAACATTGCCTGTCTTCGGGTCCAACTCCCCCCCATGCGCATAGAACTAAGTCCTGCACCTGGGGGGCCAGCTCTTAGTAACCGGAGTGACATCTGCATCCTCCATCTCTTTCTCAGACTTATCCCACTTAGGCATTGCCACCGCGTAGCCACCTGGCCCCAGCTTATGGAACTTATCCTTTTTTTTCGGCATTCTTCTTGTTTATTCTCGACCATTCCTTAGCTAATTCTGAATCCTTGAATTTCACGAAATCGTCCCAATGAGCACTTTGATTCTCTAGTATCCCCTCGGATACTGGAGTCTTCCTTCCTCCCTTGACGTACTTCTCCCACGTCGTTCTCTTGTGGTTCTTGAATGCAACCGCCATCTTCCTAAAAGCAGCGTCCTTGACTTTCTGCACATCTGCTTCTGTGAAATGATCTGGTAGGGTGAAATGTTCCATGAGAGTATCCCAAAGCAGTTTTTTTTATTCTCGTCGACAAAAGTAACATTTGGACGTGGCTTTGCTGGCTTTCTCCATTCTTGAAGGGAGATCGGGAGTTGGTCCTTCACAAGAACTCCGCACTGACGAACGAACTTGTCCGCAATCTTCTTAGGCGCTAATGGTTCACCATTAGGTTTGAATGCCTCGATATTGTACTTTACGCCCTCCTTCAACTCTTTGTTCGGGCCTCGTTTCGTCCTTTTGCCTGAAGATTTGCTCGATCTGGATGGCTGAAAGAAGAAAGATCGATTCGTTAATATATCTTCAACTCATTTAAAACATGCGATGATCACCAGATTCCTGCTTATATAAATATATATACCTCGCCGGTGTTTGTTGTTTCAGGATCAACATGTTCTTCGTCGTAGTTCATGACTTCATCAATTCGGTCGTCGCGATCGAATATCATATCACCCTCTCCGGTGTTGTTTAGAAATTCGGAGCCGTCAAAATCTTCTTCATTCTGATCACCATCTGGCCCACGTATGATATCGAACATGGTCTGTTCTCTCTCTCTGTCGGTATTGTCCGCCATAGCTTTTATTTAACTATGCCAAAAGAAATATAAAACAATTTAGTATAATCTCGAATAATAGATATAATCTTGAATACATCATCTCGAATAATAGATATAATCTCGAATACATCGTCTTGAATAATAGATTTAATCTCGAATACATCGTCTCGAATAATATATAATATTGAATAGTACATCACTGGCTAGGCGGTGGACACCCAAAGAGAAGGAACCCTCACAGAATCATAGCTGAAGTGAGATCCCTGAAGAAACTGCCAGGTATTGGAGAACCTGCCGCCCTCTAACGCAACCATGTAGCGATGGACGTGCTCGTCCTCCTCCCTGACACGACAACGTACCACCTCCGGCGGGGCCGGCTCCCTCCGCACCGAAACTGGCCCACGCGAACGCCACCAAACGAGATCAGGGTCGACGACGGGACCCGGGGCCTGGTTCCTCATCAAGCGGCGCGCCCCTCCAGGCAGCACTTCCCAGTGCCAGCCCGGCGGAGCCCAGTCCCGGACATGGGTCAGCTGGACGTCGTCGCGGACGTGTCGACGGCGAGGATGCGGGCCGGGCATCGTCGACAACAAATACTAGCTATATGCCCACAAAAAGTAACATTTTTTTAATGATTGGATTTTGATAACTAAAATTTCTAACATTTCTAACAATGCTATATATAACTAACATTTCTATAACATTTCTAATATTTCTATAACTAAAAAAAGAAAAATTTCTAACTTTTTTATAACTATTTCTATAACTAAAAACAGAAAAATTTCTAACAATTCTAACTTTTTTATAACTATTTCTATAACTAAAAAACAGAAAAATTTCTAACAATTCTAACTTTTTTATAACTATTTCTATAACTAAAAAACATAAAAAATTCTAACAATTCTAACATTTCTAACAATTCTAACATTTCTAACTATTCTATCAATTCTAACATTTCTAACTATTTCTAAAAAACAGAAAAATGTCTAACAATTTCTAAAAAACAGAAAAATCTATAACTAAAAATGTATGTGTGTGTGCGCGCGCTCACCGGCCGGCGAGGCGAGAGGCGATGGGGGGCGCGCGGCGACGGGGACGGCGACGGGCGCGGCGATGACAGGGCAGCGACGACGGGGACGGGGACGTACGGGCCGGGGCGGCGACGACGACGGGGACGGTGACAACGCGGCTGGGACGGGCCGGGACGGGGCGGCGGTGACGACGGGGACGACGGGGCGGCCACGACGGGGCCGGGGCGGCGACGAGCCGGGGCGGCGACGAGGGATATGGAGACGGCGGGGGCGGCGGGGGGGTGCAGAGGAGAAGAAGCAGAGGGAGAGATGAGAAACTGACGAAATTTTGAAGTGTTTTCTTATATAGAACCCACCTTTAGTACCGATTGGAGCCACCAACCGGTACTAAAGGTCTGTTTTGGCTAGCCCAAGCGGCGGGAAGCGACCCCCTTTAGTACCGGTTGGTGGCTCCAACCGGTACTAAAGGCCCCCCCTTTAGTACCAGTTGGTGCCACAACCCGGTACTAAAGGGTGTGTGCTGCCAGGCGAGGGGCACAAAAGTTTAGTCCCACCTCGCTAGCCGAGGGGCACTCGCACCTGCTTATAAGCCCCGCCGTCGCTGCTGTCTCGAGCTCCTCTCTTAAGCAGGCCTTCTGGGCCTACCTCTTCTGCGATGCCCTGTTGGGCCTACTGGGCTAGCGGGCCTGCATCCTGGCCCAACTTGAATTTGGGTTTCTAGTCGTATGCAGGCCACTGTGGCCCAGAAGGTGGGCTTTTTTTCTTATTTTTTTTTTCTTTATATATTTTTGTGAATAAGTTAACTTTGAAAATAGATTTTTCAGTGATTCTTTTTTCTTATGTTTAATATTAGTGTGTTTTATCATTATATTCAATTTGGTAATGCTTAGGTTATTTAAAAAATGAAACGCCTTTGTAACGGATGAGTTTTCGTCCGAAACCCTGATACTTCGAAACAGATTGTCCATTTTGTACATGAAGTGCATCCAGTTTTTGCGGTAACCCTCTCTACTTTTTTGCACATGCTATGTGGGTGAAATTATGATACCATGCCAACTTTCAACCTTTTCTATGTTCATTTGAAATGCTTTTCAATTTCAGGGTCATTTAGCTGAAAAAATCAGTAAATGCATGAAAGAATTTGCTTGCACATAAAATTTCTTCGCGTTTCAAATGCCAAAACACATAACTAGCTACCCTAACTATTACAGAGATCCCCTCCTGGGTGTGAAACACAGAAGAAAGTGATGATAGTTAAGCCGATCACATCCCAGATCTTTGGGTGTGAAACTTTTTCTTCGCATGTGTCCCTTTGCGTCGTAGCCATGGAAAATCTTCATCATTTAACGGGATGCTCGGGGTCAATATTCACTGTGAATGGAGCAATTTCATCAAACTTTTCATAATCTTCTGACTTGTCTGTCTTGTCATCCACTCCCATGATGTTTCTCTTCCCAGAAAGAACTATGTGCCGCTTTGGCTCATCGTACGATGCATTCGCTTCCTTATCTTTTCTTTTTCTTGGCTTGGTAGACATGTCCTTCACATAGAAAACCTGTGCCACATCATTGGCTAGGACGAATGGTTTGTCGGCATACGCAAGATTGTTGAGATCCACTGTTGTCATTCCGTACTGCGGGTCTTCCGTTACCCCGCCTCGTGTCATATTGACCCATTTGCACCAAAACAAAGGGACCTTCAAACCATGTCGATAGTCAAGTTCCCATATGTCCTGTATATAACCATAATATGTTTCCTTTCCCGTCTTGGTTTCTGCATCAAAGCGGACACCACTGTTTTGGTTGGTGCTCTTCTTATCTTGGGCGATCGTGTAAAATGTATTACCATTTATCTCGTACCCTTTGAAAGTCATTATATTCGGAGATGGTAACGGGGACAGCAAGTACAGGTCATCTTCAATAGAGGTGTCATGCATGGTACGTGCTTGCAACCAGCTGGCGAACCTCCTAGTTTGTTCACGTGTAATCCAGTCATCAGACCGCTCCGGGTGTTTGGAGCGTAGCAAATTCTTGTGTTCATCCATATACGGAGCCACCAAGGCGGAACTCTGTAGAACTGTGTAGTGTGCTTCAGTGAGAGAATGTTCGTCCATACATATTATTTGTTCCTCTCCTAGCGTGCATTTTCCATCCAGTCTGCCCTTATGCCGCGATTCAGGAACACCAATCGGCTTAAGGTCAGGAATAAAGTCAATACAAAACTCAATGACCTCCTCATTTTAACGGCCCTTGGAGATGCTTCCTTCTGGCCTAGCACGGTTATGAACATATTTCTTTAAGACTCCCATGAACCTCTCAAAGGGGAACATATTGTGTAGAAATACAGGACCCAAAACGTTAATCTCTTCGCATAGGTGAACTAGGACGTGCGTCATGATGTTGAAGAAGGATGGTGGGAACACCAACTCAAAACTGACAAGACATTGCACCAAATCATTCTGTAACCTTGGTATGATTTCTGGATCGATTACCTTCTGAGAGATTGCATTGAGAAATGCACATAGCTTCACAATGGCTAATCGAATGTTTTCCAGTAGAAGCCCCCTCAATGCAACCGGAAGCAGTTGCGTCATAATCACGTGGCAGTCATGAGACTTTAGGTTCTGGAACTTTTTCTCTGCCATGTTTATTATTCCCTTTATTTTCGACGAGAAGCCAGACGGTACCTTAATACTGAGCAGGCATTCAAAGAAGATTTCCTTCTCTTCTTTGGTAAGAGCGTAGCTTGCATGACCCTGATGTATGTCGTCTTTTCCGTGCATACGTTGCTCGTCCTCCCATGCCTCAGGTGTATCTTTTTTCTTCCCATGCACGCCCAAGAAGCCAAGCAGGGTCACACAAAGATTCTTCGTCACGTGCATCACGTCGATTGCGGAGCGGACCTCGAGGTCTTTCCAATAGGGCAGGTCCCAAAATATAGATTTCTTCTTCCACATGGGTGCGCGTCCGTCAGCGTCATTCGGAACAGGTTGTCCACCAAGACCGTTTCCAAAGACCACCTTCAAATCCTTGACCATATCATGTACATCAGCACCAGTATGGTGGCGAGGCTTCGTCCGGTGATCCGCCTCACCTTTGAAATGCTTGCCTTTCTTTCTTACGGGATGCCTGCTCGGAAGAAATCGACGATGTCCCAGGTACACATTCTTATTAGCCAAATATATACTGTCGGTATCGTCCAAACAGTGCGTGCATGCGCGGTATTCCTTGTTTGTCTGTCCTGAAAGGTTACTGAGAGCAGGCCAATCATTGATGGTCACGAACAGCAACGCCTTTAGGTCAAATTCTTCCCCCATGTGCTCATCCCACGCACGTACACCTGTTCCATTCTACAGTTGTAAGAGTTCTTCAACTAATGGCCTTAGGTGCACATCAATGTCGTTGCCGGGTTGCTTAGGGCCTTGGATGAGCACTGGCATCATAATGAACTTCCGCTTCATGCACAACCAAGGAGGAAGGTTATACAAACATAGAGTCATAGGCCAGGTGCTATGGTTGCTGCTCTGCTCCCCAACAGGATTAATGCCATCTGCGCTTAGACCAAACCATACGCTCCTTGCGTCATCTGCAAACTCCTTCCCATACTTTCTTTCGATTTTTCTCCACTGCGACCCGTCAGCGGGCACTCTCAACTTTCCGTCTTTCTTACGGTCTTCTCTGTGCCATCACATTGCCTTGGCATGCTCTTGGTTTTGGAACAAACGTTTCAACCGTGGTATTATAGGAGCATACCACATCACCTTGGCAGGAATCTTCTTCCTGGGGCGCCGGCCCTCGACATCACCAGGGTCATCGCGGCTGATCTTATAGCGCAATGCACCACATACCGGGCAAGCGTTCAAATCCTCGTACTCACCGCGGCAGAGGATGCAATCATTAGGGCATGCATGTATCTTCTGCACCTCTAACCCTAGAGGGCAGACAGCCTTCTTTGCTTCGTACGTACTCTCGGGCAATTCGTTGTCCTTTGGAAGCATATCCTTTATCATTACCAGCAACTTTCCAAATCCCATGTCAGATACACCATTCTCTGCCTTCCATTGCAGCAATTCATGTGTGGTGCCCAGCTTTTTCTTGTCACCTACGCAATTCGGGTACAACAATTTTTTGTGATCCTCTAACATGCGCTGCAACTTCTTCTTCTCCAAATCACTTGCGCAGTTTCTCTTTGCATCGGCAATGGCCCGACCTAGATCATCAACGGGCTCATCTGATGCCTCTTCTTCAGCTTCTTCCCGCATTGCCGGCTCAGCTTCTTCCTGCATTACCGGCTCAGCTTCTTCCCCCATTGTTGTATCATCGTATTCAGGGAACCCATGGCCAGGATAGCTGTCGTCGTCCTCTTCTTCTTCATTGTCTTCCATCATAACCCCTCTTTCTCCGTGCTTGGTCCAAACATTATAGTGGGGCATGAAACCGGACTTAAACAGGTGGACGTGAATGGTTCTTGACGTAGAGTAATTGTGACCATTCTTACAGCGAGCACATGGGCAAGGCATAAAATCATCCGCCCGCTTGTTTACCTCAGCCGCAAGCAGAAAAGTATGCACGCCCTCAACGAACTGGGGAGAGCATCGGTCATCGTACATCCATTGCCGGCTCATCTTCATTACACAACACCGAATAGACCAAATTAATACAAGTTCATACAACACTTAAATGCAACAAACAAATAACTCTCTAGCTAAAGCATTTAAATGCAACAACAAATACGATCAAGATCGCAACTAAGGTAACAATGGATCCAACAGCATAATGATACCAAGCCTCACTATCGATGGCATATTTTCTAATCTTTCTAATCTTCAAGCGCATTTTCTCCATCTTGATCTAGTGATCACCGACGACATCGGCAACATGCAACTCCAATTCCATCTTCTCCCCCTCAATTCTTTTCAATTTTTCTTTCAAGTACTCGTTTTCTCTTTCAACTAAATTTAACCTCTCGACAATAGGGTCGGTTGGAATTTCCGGTTCACATACCTCCAAGAAAAAATTGCATATAAATCAAATACTAGCACATATATATATATATCCTCCCAAATTACTAAACTCACAAATTAATCACTATATAAAGCATTGCAAGAGCTAATCTAGCAATGAGAGATGAAAGGACAAAGTTGCTAACCTTTGTGATCATTTGAATGGATGAGGGCCTTCAAATCTTGACAAATTTTGGGCAAAATGTGTGATGAGCTTGAGAGGAAGAGGGGAAGAACAGAGAGAGGAGAGGGGAAAGGGGAAGAACAGAGCGAGCTCGGGTGGACGAAGGGTTTATGTAGGACGACCTTTAGTATCGGTTCGTGCCAAGAACCGGTACTAAAGGGGCTGGAGGGGCCCCAGTCTGACAACATCCTGCCACCACTCTCATTAGTACCGGTTCGTGGCACGAACTGGTGCTAAAGGTTCACCACGAACCGGTACTAATGAAAGCAGCCCGGCTAGCCGTTGGAACCGGCACTAATGTGCTTCACGTTTGACCCTTTTTCTACTAGTGTCAACAAGTGGAAAATGTGTTCCGTACGAAAAATAGTATGCTCTACGTACGGTACGGGGCACTAAAGGATCGAACCGTGCAACGACTTCCAAAACATTGTGTTTGTCATTCTAACAACACATTTATTCAACCAACAGACGAAATATACTACTGATTGTACATTGAAAATAGCAGCAGCAGCAACCAGGGCTGGGGGTGCAACAGAAGCAGTAAGCAAGCCAGAAGAGTGAAGACGCAGCTCTCTCTTCCAAACCAAACATCAGCCATCATTACAAAAGGGCTACCAAAAAAGAACAAGTGTATGCATCAAAATAAATAAAGATCCTACTACACCAAGTGTACGCATCTAACTAACTGGCTCAGTTAGACGTTACTATTTATTAAGCTGTGGAGATTGGCTGACGGCTTGAACCAGATGGGTGCTTGATGGGGGAAACTCCAGCCAGCAGGTCGAAGTCTTATACTTGGGACCCTCTCTCCTACTTTGGGCTGCAGAGCGTGGCGGCACATATCAGGGTATGGTGCATGCAGAGACGCATGGTACGCTGTGTACACACAGTTTTGCCTGATGAACGAAATTGCACTGCCATCATGATCCTTGCCGTCGGTTAGCTCCTGGTTAATCGGATAATTCAGTCCGACAAATAGAGAGCGTGTACCAAGGCTATTTACCAGCCTCCAGTTAAAAATTCCTGAAGGCCCAGAGAAGCTGGGATCCTGCTCAAAGACCTTGCAGTGACTGTGATTGTATTCCGCGAAACAACACGTCTGGTACGTGCGAACGATCATCAATCTTTCGCCATCGTTTGATCAAGCCAGGAACCACCTGCTACTGCCATGCCGCTTTCCTTTGAAAGGTTCTAGGATTAGGAAGGGTAGGGACACTAGGCGGCCTACAACATCATATCAAGTTGGAGTCAAATAAAAAAGGGTTCTTGATTTAGTCAATCTTAAGAACAGCATGTTATGAGCATGAATATTTTTTTAGCAAATGTTGACAGTAATATAAGCAAGCCATCATGATATCATAGGAAAGTAACATACTGTTGTAACAGCCGTTTGTAGCGATGACTGGAGTAGGCCAGCAATACGTCCAGCCATAGAAGGAGTCGACGGTGTAAATGAAGCCCTTGTGTTCAATGGCATCAGAGAACCATGGAGGATGTATGATCCTGCGATGGACATGCAGATTTATCCACTTACCGGAGTGACCTGTCAGATAGGCAGGACCGCGCGGTTGAAGAACGCAGTTAGCCTGTCTTTATAATTTGCAGATCTTGTGGGCACTTGGCAGATTACAACCTTGAGCAAATCAAACTTGGTATCATGTTGGCTACTGTAAGATTCCGAGTATTCTGGGCCGCGGTGCCAAAGCAGTGAAGTGTTAATCGAAGGAAGGGGGATGAATCGCCGGGTGTAGACCTCCACGAGCATCCAGCTGCCGTGACCGTTGACGAGCACCATCCAAGACGTGTTCATGCCGACCCAGAACATACCGTTAATGTAGTTGAGGCTGACGGGGATCGGATCACATTCAAGGGGGTTGATGCTCGCCACCCTACGATCATTATGCTGCGTGACACGCCGTTTCTGAAGATCAGGCGGCATCAGCAAGCAAGGAGCTGGCTTAAAAAGCTCCGGCCTGAGGGCTTTGAGTAAACGATACAGCTCCGATGAGCACGCGGCGAGCGGCATGGTACTGAGATTGTCCACACGCGAAACAATGAGCTTGATTACCTCTGTGGGGAGCGAATTCCAGCCACTCTTTCGGTGGACGTTGCTCGGTTCTGCCATTGTTAGTGCTTGGGTTTCGGACGAGGGGGGAGGCGCCTTAGCGGGGGTGGAAGATTGGATGAGATTATATGTGGACAAAGATGGAGAAGCGAATATGTGTTGCAGGTGATGATGACTACAGCACGCCGCTTGACTTACGAGACACATACCAGCAGCGTAGGGTCATGTCGATGCCAGACAACTTGCTTGAGTGATCACAGTACTGGTACTCCCTACAGTGCTATGCCCTAACTTGCTTGAGTAGAGTAGTAGAGTTGGACTCTACTCTACTACTAGCACCGGAGGAGTAGTATATTCTAATCTAAAATAGTTACAAACTTCAATGCCCGAGCATGGAACGACTACGAACCATGCTCAAAGACCATGTCTACGTGGTGTTTGGACATGGGCGACAACCTCAATGCCAACGGTGCTGCTCCCGTTGCACCGTATGTGTTGCTGTCCTTCCTGTTCGAAATCGTGGTAGAATTCATGATTTATTTTGTGCTTATTTGGATTAAATCTTGTAGTAACTTGCTACTATAGATTAGTACGACCAAAAAATGAACTAACATTATATATAGTACGATAAATGCTGATGCATGTCACCTAAAATTATATCATTCAAAACTATGTTCAAATTCGAATCCAACGATATAGTTTTTGTTGACATGCACTAACATTTTGTCAGTTAAATCTTCAGTCAAATTCAATGGGGGACTAATAAACCACGACAGATGAAGTACAAGTGTAGAGGGCGGCGCTGCACGGGAGTCTCACCTCTCACCCCACTCGTGGCGCGGCAGTAAAGCCGTCATATCACAAAACCCAACCACTCCCAGTAATAAGTGGCCTGGTAAAATAAACGGACAAGCAACCATCACATCCCTCCGTCTTTTTTCCATTTCATCTCTCTGCATTTACTTTCTCTAGTTCATCTCGCACACTTGATCCCTAGCTACTAATCCTAGGGCCAGTTCTTTTGGCGGCTTCCCCAGCTTTTCCCACAAGACTAGTCACAGTGGAGAGTAACAATAAGGCGCCTCACTCATTTATTTGGGCTTCAAAACTACTACTCCGTCCTGGTTTATTCCTCACCATTGTAATTTGTGCTAAATTTTGACCAAATATTTAACTGGTTTATTCCTCACCATTGTAATCCCTCCGTCTAGGTGTGTAAGTCATCTTACAAAAACCAAATAATCCCAAAACACTTAGGCACGGTGCATTAACTTCTACCTCGTTTCTTGTTTCTTGACATATCAACCAATAAGAGATAAAGAGTGTGCATTCTTTTAATGACTTGAGATATCAAACACGACATGCAGTGGTTAGTTCATTGCATGCTATACTATTAATTAGCAAATAAACATTAACGTTTCTCGTTTTCTCCTCCTCCTCCTTGGTCACGGTGCACAGCCTAAGATGACTTACTCACCTAGACAGATGGAGTAGTGCATGTGACATGCACTAACATTTCATTAGTTAAATTTATGATCAAAATTTGACACAGATTACAATGGGGACCAATAAACCAGGACGGAGGTAGTAGTTATGGGATTACTAATCTAGAAGCCTAAAAGAACTGGCCCCTGGTACTCCTACTAGTAGTAGTACTCAAGCTGGAATTCCAATTGCACGGCACAACTTGTTAGGCAAAAAATTCGATACAGGGTGTAGGAAGCGGTTTGGGAATTTGCATGCCTTTCCAACCAGTGAGATACTCCGTACAAAGTATGACAGAGAAATAACCACAGAGAAGGAAGCTAAAAGTAAACAATCAAACGAGCATTTTTGCATTTGTTTTGCATTGAATCGTTCACAAGCTTGACTAGTGCTGTTTTTTTTACTTTTACAAAAACCGCATCGTAATGTTAAAACGTGCATTTGCACGTACTCCCTCTGTCCGGGTTTATTAGGCCTAAAGACAAATTCTCTTAGACCAAGACACATAGTAATTTGCTCACATTAATTCTTCCATTCCACTCCCAATGCACTCTCTCACATGCATGCAGCCAATGAAAAAGCACACATGAAGTGTATTAACTTTTCAGCCATGGCACCAACAACAATAGCTTTCAGTACAACCAATGAAATGGTTGCATGCATGCACCTTTCCAACGCGGGGCCTTATAAAAGGGGACATGCTTGTGATGTTGAGAGGCCTAATAAACCCGGACGGAGGGAGTACATAAGTAATAGTAGTACTCCCTCCGTCTAGGTGTATAAGTCTTCCCTCCTTCTTGGTCACGGTGCACAACCAAAGATGACTTATTGACCTGGACGGAGGGAGTAGCACAGTCTGCAAGCATATATCGAGAGAGACATGTAGTGCGATAGTATATAGTAAAGTTTGTGCTATATGCACGTACTTGCAAAATGTGTATGAATACACAAGGTTTCCAAACTTTCCCTTTTACATACTTAATTAAGGACGCTAAAAATTCCTAAACGTTCGAGATTTATCATTTGCGTCCCAAAACTAATGAGATCGTTTTACGAAACAAAAATTATACTCCTCCTAAAAGCCACGGCGCTCGCAGGAGCGCCTGCGGCGCGCCACGAGTGCCCTGGTGCACGGCCGTTTCCTAGCGCGCCAACACAACACCTCTTCCTCAGCCTCGCAACTCGTGAGGTGCTGATTGGCGGCTTGCCGGCGGGCGAGCATGATCTCACCAGTGTGGTGATCCGACGCCAACAGGTACTCCTCCTCGCTGGAAGCGTGCACCCGGTCCACGTACCGCCAATCGTCGATGGGGCGCTTGGGCCCGACTGCACTCAGGGCGTCGGCACGGGCATCCTCTGCCACCCTCACGGCCCTCGCACGAGCCTTCTGCCAAAGAGCCTATCGCCTGACTCTCTTGGACGCGACATAGGCCTCCCAGGAAGCTTGTTCCGCGGTGCGCTTCTCTTCCTCGGCCTTCTTCTCCGCCTCTATTTTGGCACGCTCTATTGGAGGCAAAGCCTCCCACAAGGCGACATCCATTTCTTTCCAAAGCTCCTCAAGGCTGGGGGGCTCGGCGGGCGGCGCGGCGTTCTCCTCATAGCGGGGAGCCAACGCGTCCTTCGGCGCGCATGCTAGCGAGATTGGGAACACCGATGCGTCCACCTCGACGCGTCGCAGCGAGGAGCGGAATGCCGACGCGTCCTCCTCGACTAGTGGCGGCGAGGAACGGAACGGCAACGCGTCGCGTCGCGGCGAGGAGTGGAACATCGACGCGTCCTCCTCGACTAGTGGCGGCGAGGAACGGAACGACGATGCGTCGTGTAGCGGCGAGGAGCGGAACACCGACGCGTCCTCCTTGACTAGTGGCGGCGAGGAACGGAACGGCGACGCGTGACCGTCCACGCGGTGCAGCGAGGAGCTCCTAGGGCTTGGGAGGGGCGATGCCATGGTGGTCCACGTGTGAGGGAGGGGGAGGAGATAGCGATGAATGTGAACGTGCGGCGGAGGAGCTAGCGATGTCGTGGGAGGCGCAGTATTTATATCGAGCAATGGCACACCTACGTAAGATATGGACTCAGCTGCACTGACTTAACTGCAGGTCCAGTTGTGTCACTGACATGTGAGCCAGACCCCTGTTGGGCCCATATTGTTGGGGAACGTTGCAGAAAACAAAAAATTTCCTACAGTTTCACCAAGATCCATCTATGAGTTCATCTAGCAACGAGTGATCGGATTGCATCTACATACCTTTGTAGATCGCGAGCGGAAGCGTTCAAGAGAACGGGGCTGAGGGAGTCGTACTCGACGTGATCCAAATCACCGGAGATCCTAGCGCCGAACGGACGGCACCTCCGCGTTCAACACACGTACGGTCAGCGTGATGTCTCCTCCTTCTTGATCTAGCAAGGGGGAAGGAGACGTTGATGAAGATCCAGCAGCACGACGGCATGGTGGTGGATGCAGCAGTCACCGCAGCAGGGCTTCGCCGTTCTTCTGCGAGAGGGAGAGGTGTAGCAGGGGAGAGGGAGGCGCCAAGAGTCAAGGGTGCGGCTGCCCCTCCCTCCCCCCCCCCCCTTTATATAAGCTCCCCAAGGGGGGGGGCCTAGGAGATGGGATCTCCTAGTGGGGCGGCGGCCAAGGGTGGAGTGGCCCCCAAGGCACTCCACCCTAGGGTTTCCAACCCTAGGCGCAGGGGTGTGGGCCAAGGGGGGCGCACCAGCCCATTATGGGCTGGTTCCCCTCCCCACTTCAGCCCATGGGGCCCTCCGGGATGGGTGGCCCCACCCGGTGGACCCCCGGGACCCATCCGGTGGTCCCGGTACAATACCGGTGACCCCCGAAACTCTCCCGATGGCCGAAACTGCACTTCCTATATATAATTCTTCACCTTCGGACCATTCCGGAACTCCTCGTGACGTCTGGGATCTCATCCGGGACTCCGAACAACTTTCGGTTTACTGCATATTCATATCTCTACAACCCTAGCGTCACCGAACCTTAAGTGTGTAGACCCTACGGGTTCGGGAGACATGTAGACATGACCGAGACGGCTCTCCGGTCAATAACCAACAGCGGGATCTGGATACCCATGTTGGCTCCCACAAGCTCCTCGACGATCTCATCGGATGAACCACGATGTCGAGGATTCAAGCAACCCCGTATACAATTCCCTTTGTCAATCAGTACGTTACTTGCCCGAGATTCGATCGTCGGTATCCCAATACCTCGTTCAATCTCGTTACCGGCAAGTCACTTTACTCGTACCGTAATGCATGATCCCGTGACCAGACACTTGGTCACTTTGAGCTCATTATGATGATGCATTACCGAGTGGGTCCAGAGATACCTCTCCGTCATATGGAGTGACAAATCCCAGTCTCGATTCGTGCCAACCCAACAGACACTTTCGGAGATACCTGTAATGTACCTTTATAGTCACCCAGTTACGTTGTGACGTTTGGCACATCCAAAGCACTCCTACGGTATCCGGGAGTTACACGATCTCATGGTCTAAGGAAAAGATACTTGACATTGGAAAAACTCTAGCAAACGAACTATACGATCTTGTGCTATGTTTAGGATTGGGTCTTGTCCATCACATCATTCTCCTAATGATGTGATCTCGTTATCAATGACATCCAATGTCCATAGTCAGGAAACCATGACTATCTGTTGATCAACGAGCTAGTCAACTAGAGGCTTACTAGGGACATGTTGGTGTCTATGAATTCACACATGTATTATGATTTCCGGATAACACAATTATAGCATGAATAAAAGACAATTATCATGAACAAGGAAATATAATAATAATGCTTTTATTATTCCCTCTAGGGCATATTTCCAACAGTCTCCCACTTGCACTAGAGTCAATAATCTAGTTACATTGTGATGAATCAAAAACCCATGGAATTCTGGTGTTGATCATGTTTTGCTCTAGGGAGAGGTTTAGTCAACGGATCTGCTACATTCAGGTCCGTATGTACTTTACAAATATCTATGTCTCCATCTTGAACATTTTCACGAATGGAGTTGAAGTGACGCTTGATGTGCCTGGTCTTCTTGTGAAACCTGGGCTCCTTGGCAAGTGCAATAGCTCTAGTGTTGTCACAGAAGAGTTTGATCGGCCCCGGCGCATTGGGTATGACTCCTAGGTCGGTGATGAACTCCTTCACCCAAATTGCTTCATGTGCTGCCTCCGAGGCTGCCATGTACTCCGCTTCACATATAGATCCCGCCACGACGCTCTGCTTGCAACTGCACCAACTTACTGCCCCACCATTCAAAATATACACGTATCCGGTTTGTGACTTAGAGTCATCAGATCTGTGTCGAAGCTAGCGTCGACGTAACCCTTTACGATGAGCTCTTCGTCACCTCCATAAACGAGAAACATGTCCTTAGTCCTTTTCAGGTACTTCAGGATATTCTTGACCGCTGTCCAATGTTCCTTGCCGGGATTACTTTGGTACCTTCCTACCAAACTTACGGCAAGGTTTACATCAGCTCTGGTACACAGCATGGCATACATAATAGACCCTATGGCTGAGGCATAGGGGATGACACTCATCTCTTCTATATCTTCTGCCGTGGTCGAACATTGAGCTGAGCTCAATTTCACACCTTGCGACACAGGCAAGAACCCCTTCCTAGACTGATCCATATTGAACTTCTTCAATATCTTATCAAGGTATGTGCTTTGTGAAAGACCTATGAGGCGTCTTGATCTATCTCTATAGATCTTGATGCCTAATATATAAGCAGCTTCTCCAAGGTCCTTCATTGAAAAACTCTTATTCAAGTAGGCCTTAATGATGTCCAAGAGTTCTATATCATTTCCCATCAAAAGTATGTCATCTACATATAATATGAGAAATGCTACAGAGCTTCCACTCACTTTCTTGTAAACGCAGGCTTCTCCATAAGTCTGCGTAAACCCAAACGCTTTGATCATCTCATCAAAGCGAATGTTCCAACTCCGAGATGCTTGCACCAGCCCATAAATCAAGTGTTGGAGCTTGCACACCTTGTCAACATTCTTAAGATCGACAAAACCTTCCGGCTGTATCATATACAATTCTTCCTTAAGGAAACCATTAAGGAATGCCGTTTTGACGTCCATTTGCCATATCTCATAATCATAGAATGCGGCAATTGCTAACATGATTCGGACGGACTTCAGCTTCGCTACGGGTGAGAAAGTCTCATCGTAGTCAACCCCTTGAACTTGTCGATAACCCTTAGCGACAAGCCTAGCTTTATAGATGGTCACATTACCATCCGCGTCTGTCTTCTTCTTAAAGATCCATTTATTTTCTATGGCTCGCTGATCATCGGGCAAGTCAGTCAAAGTCCATACTTCATTTTCATACATGGATCCTATCTCGGATTTCATGGCTTCCAGCCATTTGTCGAAATCCGGGCCCGCCATCGCTTCTTCATAGTTCGAAGGTTCACCGTTGTCTAACAACATGATTTCCAAGACAGGGTTCCCGTACCACTCTGGTGCGGAACGTGTCCTTGTGGACCTACGAAGTTCAGTAGCAACTTGATCTGAAGTTTCATGATCATCATCATTAACTTCCTCTCTTGTCGGTGCAGGCACCTCGGGAACATTTTCTTGAGTTGCGCCACTTTCCGGTTCAAGAGGTAATACTTCATCAAGTTCTACTTTCCTCCCACTTACTTCTTTCGAGAGAAACTCTTTCTCTAGAAAGGATCCATTCTTGGCAACAAAGATCTTGCCTTCGGATCTGAGGTAGAAGGTATACCCAATAGTTTCTTTAGGGTATCCTTTGAAGACGCATTTTTCCGACTTGGGTTCGAGCTTTTCAGGTTGAAGTTTCTTGACATAAGCATCGCATCCCCAAACTTTTAGAAACGACAGCTTAGGTTTCTTCCCAAACCATAATTCATACGATGTCGTCTCAATGGATTTCGACGGAGCCCTATTTAAAGTGAATGCGGCAGTCTCTAAAGCATAGCCCTAAAATGATAGTGGTAAATCGGTAAGAGACATCATAGATCGCACCATATCTAATAGAGTGCGATTACGACGTTCGGACACACCGTTATGCTGAGGTGTTCCAGGCGGCGTGAGTTGTGAAACTATTCCACATTTTCTTAAGTGTGTGCCAAATTCGTGACTCAAGTATTCTCCCCTACGATCTGATCGCAAGAACTTGATTTTCCTGTCACGTTGATTCTCAACCTCACTCTGAAATTCCTTGAACCTTTCAAAGGTCTCAGACTTGTGTTTCATTAAATAGATATACCCATATCTACTCAAGTCATTAGTGAGGGTGAGAACATAACGATAGCCACCGCAAGCCTCAACACTCATTGGACCGCACACATCAGTATGTATGATTTCCAATAAGTTGGTTGCTCGCTCCATTGTTCCTGAGAACGGAGTGTTGGTCATTTTACCCATGAGGCATGGTTCGCACGTGTCAAATGATTCGTAATCAAGAGACTCTAAAAGTCCATCTGCATGGAGCTTCTTCATGCGTTTGACACCTATGTGACCAAGGCGGCAGTGCCACAAGTATGTGGGACTATCATTATCAACCTTACATCTTTTGGTATTCACACTATGAATATGTGTAGCATTACGCTCGAGATTCATTAAGAATAAACCATTCACCATCGGAGCATGACCATAAAACATATCTCTCATATAAATAGAACAACCATTATTCTCGGATTTAAATGAGTAGCCATCTCGTATTAAACGAGATCCTGATACAATGTTCATGCTCAAACTTGGCACTAAATAACAATTATTGAGGTTCAAAACTAATCCCGTAGGTAAATGTAGAGGTAGCGTGCTGACGGCGATCACATCGACCTTGGAACCATTCCCGACGCGCATCGTCACCTCGTCCTTCGCCAGTCTCCGCTTATTCCGCAGCTCCTGCTTTGAGTTACAAATGTGAGCAACTGCACTGGTATCAAATACCCAGGAGCTACTATGAGTACTGGTAAGGTACACATCAATTACATGTATATCACATATACCTTTCGTGATGCCGGCCTTCTTGTCCGCTAAGTATTTGGGGCAGTTCCGCTTCCAGTGACCACTTCCCTTGAATAAAAGCACTCAGTCTCGGGCTTGGGTCCATTCTTTGGCTTCTTCCCGGCAGCTTGCTTACCGGGCACGGCAACTCCCTTGACGTCCTTCTTGAAGTTCTTCTTACCCTTGCCTTTCTTGAACTTGGTGGTTTTAATCACCATCAACACTTGATGTTCCTTTTTGACTTCTACCTCTGTTGATTTCAGCATTGCAAATACTTCAGGAATGGTCTTTTCCATCCCCTGCATATTGAAGTTCATCACAAAGCTCTTGTAGCTCGGTGGAAGCGACTGAAGGATTCTGTCAATGATCGCGTCATCCGGGAGAATAACTCCCAGCTGAGTCAAGCGGTTATGTAACCCAGACATAGTGAGTATGTGCTCACTGACAGAACTGTTTTCCTCCATCTTACAGCTGAAGAACTTGTCGGAGACTTCATATCTCTCGACCCGAGCATGAGCTTGAAAAACCATTTTCAGCTCTTCGAACATCTCATATGCTCCGTGTCTCTCAAAACGCTTTTGGAGCCCCGGTTCTAAGCTGTAAAGCATGCCGCACTAAACGAGGGAGTAATCATCAGAATGTGTCTATGTCGGATTTCGGGTTCCGGCAGACCCTTAAGGTTCGAACACTGGGGTGCGCGCGGAAATCTCGCCTTCAACCTCTCCGTCTCGATGGGATCTAAACTACTAAAAGAGCTGCACGAAAGACACAAGATTTATACTGGTTCGGGCCACCGATGTGGTGTAATACCCTACTCCAGTGTGTGGTGGATGGATTGCCTCCTGGGGCTAGTGTGGATGAACAATACAAGGAAGAACAGCCTCGCGAGGATCTGTTCTTGGCTACGCTGATGAACTGCTATGAAGAATTCAGTCACCTTTCTCTCACTTTCTCTCTCAGATCCCGGACCGAACAACCAGGAATCGAACCCCCTGCTATGTGGGTGGCTAGTCCTATTTATAGAGGCCCTGGTCCTCTCCCCAAATATTGAGCGGGAAGGGATCCAACAATGGCGGGCTAATTTGAAGGGGAACAGCGAGTACATCTATCCTGACAAAAGCAGACTTCGCCTGCCAAAGGCTCTGGTGATGACGCCGCGCTGGGCTCCATGGTGACCTCCGTCTCGTAGTCCTCCTGGTCTTGGTCTCGTTGCACCGAAGTGGCAACATTTGCCTGATGCCTCGGTACTCCACGGATACGCTTGCCCCCTTTGCACCAAAGAGGAAAGAGGGATGCTGCACGCGCTGGCACCCGCCTGGTGCCCCGTGTCGTCATGGCTTGCGTCATGGGCACCTCGCGAGGTACCCCGCCTTGAACTCTCCGCCTCCTCGCGAGCCAGCCTGACGAGGCTGTGCCTGATGATGCGCCGCATCGTCCGCCTCGCGAGGCTTGGCCCCTCGCGAGGGTCTTGAGCCTCGTGTTGATGAAGATGGGCCGCGCTGGGCCCCCACTTGAGCCACGCCGCAGGCCGCAGGCAGGCAAGTCTGGGGACCCCCGTTCCCAGAACGCCGACAGTAGCCCCCAGGCCCAAGGCGCGCATGGACTTGGCCGTGCCGAGAGGAGAAAGGGCAAGGGCGAAGCGCCGCGGGCCCCAACAGCCTGCGGCCTTGGACACCGCGTGGCGGTTGATTGGACGTGGGTGCCTTAGCAACCGCGCGGGTTGACAAGGGAGAGGCATCTTCCCAGACTTCGCCCTTGCTTTCTCCGGTTGCTGCTCAGATCCCCTTTCTTGCGCCTCCCCTTTCTTCCTCCAAACTTCCAGATCTACTCCGGTTGCGTGACCTAGGAAGCCATGGCGCCTCGCAAGCCTCCGGCCGAAGCATGGTATTCCCCTGCTCTGGACCCGCCGACTGTGTCCAAGGCCACCTTTGCCCGGCTGTGCCGGATGGCGGCGGCGCAGGGCGTCGTCGGGACGGAGCTGTTCAAGGTCGGCTCCGCCTCCCCTGAAGGTCAAGGGAGCACCTATTACCCTTTCTTTGTGAGCGCCATCGCAGTGGGCTTGGTGCCTCCCTTCTCTGAGTTCTTCTTCTCTGTCCTTCGCCATTACAATTTGCTGGCTCTGCATCTCCACCCCAACTCTGTCCTTCTCCTGGCGGTCTTCGCTTACTACTGCGAGGCCCACGTAGGGGTGCAGCCCTCGGTGGCCTTGCTACGCCACTACTTCTACCTCCGGACTACTAGCAGTTCTCCTTCCGCATGCGCGAGCTTCGTCGCGCATGGCAGCACCATTGCCATCTCGAGTCCCGGGAAGAGGGCTGATGGCTTCCGGAGCAAGTGGGTCTTGGTTGACGCCAGGCGCGTCCACCCTCGGCTGATCCCGCCCACGGAGCAGGCCGTGAGCGCCAGTAACTGGGGCCGGGCGGAGCTCGCGGATCCCCGCGCGAAGCCGGTGTTGGAGAAGATGGATGCGAACTTGAGGCCAGCCAACATGGCAACGGCGAAGTTGACTGGTGCGTCACTATTGAGGGAGTTCTTGGAGCAGCAGCTGGCTCCACTCCGGCAGTACTCTTCTCCGATGTGGAGGCCTCATCTGAGCCCCGGGCCTGTGGACGAAGAGGACGTGAATGCGGTTCTTCAATCTCTGGTCGGGGGCACGGTGGCAGAGTTGGAGGGCGCTCCCGAGCCCTTGTTTCTTCGCAGCGACTGGAAGCAGGTGGTGAAGTCCATGCCTGTTTTCAACGGGGTCGGGCTCGCGCCCGTGGCGCCTTCTGAAGGACTGGTGGACGTGCCCTCCGGTGACTCCAGCGAGGAGGAGGACGAAGAGGAGCGGGGAGAGGGGCCCGACTCCGGGGCGACTGACGGAGAGTCGAGGGCTCCCCTCCCTCGGCGCTCGCCCCGTACTCTCCGCCTATCGCCGAGCGATGATGATGATGATGATGACGATGACGATGTGCTGGGTAGCGGGAGCTTGCCCCCGATCCCGAAGAAGGACATGACCGGGCTGGTCCCCCGCGGGCCTGCCCCTACCCCGGGGCAGTCCGCTGCGGCGCCTTCTGCTCCCAAGGCCGACCCTTCCAGCCGGCTGTTTGGCTTGAAGTTGGGCCGAAAGCTGCCCGAGCTCACCGGCGATGACCCGTAAGCACTTGATCCTTGTTCTCTTGTTTCTCATTCTGCCGACGAGGCTTGATGATTGCTTCTCTTGAGTAGGCGGGCGCCCATGGCGAAGAAACCGAAGCGGGCTCCTGAGGCTCCATCCGCGGCAGCGCCCCCGCCTGTGAAAGGGGGCGATCGCAGTGCGCGGGCTTCTCCTGGTCGGTCGCCCTCAGGAGGTCTAGCCATGCTGGCGGGGCGAGCTCAGCCCCCATGGCCCGGGTGACTCCTGAAGTGTCCTCGTCTGGCGCCACTGCCACGGCTGGGGAGACGCAGCGAACGCTGGCTCGGGATTCGGCGGCCTTGCCGCCGCCACCTTCTCCTCCCGTTTTGCTGGCCACTGCTCCCTTAGCTCCTCCTGTCGTCCTGGAGCACGCCGAGGCTCCTTCGTCTTCTTCCTCCGTCTTGGAGCATGCTGCTGGTGAACTGGACCGGCTGCGTCAGGACCTTCTCGGCGCCGACCCTCGCCTGGTGGCCGGGCATCTGGAACTGGCTTCGGGGTGGATTCGCTCTGATGCTTCGATCCGGGCGGCGCTGGTTCAGGCCTCGACGGACTGCGACGAGGAGAGGCGGGCCGTCCTTGAGGCGAAGATTGCTCGTGACGCGACCCTGGGGGAAGCGGTCAAGGCCCGCGACCGCTGCAAGGCACTGGAGGACGAGCTGCAAGGCCTGCGGGGCCAACTTGCGGAGGAGGTTCGCCTTCGCCAAGAGTAGGAGAAGGGGGCAAAGGCGCGTGAGGCGGCGCTCGAGGACTCGGAGGCCAAGCTCAAGAAGCGCCGCGAGCGTCTAGGCGTGTGGAAGAAAGAGCTGGAGGCGACGAAGACCGAGCTGGACGCCAAGGCTCAGGTCCTCGCCGAAGATCACGTGGCCTTCGCGGACATAGAGAAGGACGCCCGCGCTTCGCTGAAGATGCTTTACGAGAGCGGCTTGGACAGCCCGCTAGCTGGTGACGAGGATGGCCCCGCCAAGCTGCTCCCCTTCCTGGTTAAGGCTCTTGGGGACGTCGTCCTTGGCATCGGCCCCGCGGCCGAGGCCGAGGCACACGTCCTGTCTTCTGCCGTGCTGACACGGGTCTTCGCCCACGTCTACCTCCGCGATCCCAACACCGACCTTGACGCCCTGCTGGAACCGGTGAGCGGCGAGGGTGCTGCTGCCGCTATCGAAGCCGTGAAGGGGCGCGCGGAGGCGCTGCTGGAGAAGTTTCGGGCCTTCAGCACCAGGCCGGAGCAAGGCGCTGCCGACCCTGCCGTTCCACAAGGCGAAACCAGCGCCGACGAGTGACTCCGTCCCATCCCTGCTCTTCTTTAGGTTCCTGCACATGCATCACGCCTCGGGGAGGCATTTAAACTTGCGTTTGGCATTGAGATTGACAGTATGGACTGTAATATTTGCTTTTAAGTTCCTTGAATTTTATGCTTTTCTTCCCTACTTGCTTGTGTTTTACGCCGGCAGAGCCCGGCCCCGCGCATGCCTCACCCAGCATTAGCCCCGACCGGAAACCAGGACAGGACCAAAGGAGTGAGGGGCCACATGACAAGTTAGGCTCCTGAGTCGCGATGCTCAGGAGTCCCCCTTGGCGCGCGAACAACAAGTAGGGAAGCGTGATGTAGGCGTGTCTTCCGTTCTACGTCTGCAGAGCCCGACTCCGCGCGTACCTCACCCAGCATAGCCTTTCGGAACTAAGGAGTGAGGGGCTATGGAGCCAGTTAGGCCCCTGAGTCGCGATGCTCAGGAGTCCCCCTTGACGCGCGAACAGCGGGTGATGAGGCGAGATGTAAGCGTGGCTACCGTTCTACGTCTGCAGAGCCCGACTCCGCGCGTACCTCACCCAGCATAGCCTTTCATAACTAAGGAGTGAGGGGCTACGGAGCCAGTTAGGCTCCTGAGTCGCGATGCTCAGGAGTCCCCCTTGACGCGCAAATGGCCTTCATACCTTGGCTCCGCTCGGGGAGAGACGCGCGACGAACCAGGCCCGAGGGGCCTGGCTGGGCGGCGTACGTCTGAGCGTGACCCAGCCGTAGCCCCCGTGCCCAGCCCCCTCGCGCTGCGCTCCCGAGGGGAGGCGTTGCGACGGGGCCAGCCACTGAGCTCTGGGCTCCCTAAGGTTAATGCGGCCCGGAGGCCACCCTCAGTTGTTTATCACCAGCGCGGAGCATAGCGCTTCCGTATGTGTACGGGCATAGCCGCTCCTCGGCAGTGTCGTCAGCCAGCGCGGAGCATGGTGCTTCCACTGGTACGTGGGAGGGGGATCCCCTCCGGGAGGAGCCCCCGGGGCGTATACAGTCCCGCCCTGACACGTGACCGGCACGGTAGGGCTAGGTGAGGTGTATCTGGGCACCCGTGAGTCAGCGCGGGACTCACGAGGCCCTACCTCTGGGCGGGTTGCGCCCGGCACTGGGCCGTATCTTGGAATGTGTCCCTGCAAAATTTGGTTAGATGCCGGTACTCTACGTCCTCGGGTCCCGGCCCTCGAGCTTGTCTCAGCCGTCGCTGGTATGCCAGGTCGCGATGCCATGGACAAGGCCAGAGGGTGAGAGCTGGAGAGCCAGTAAGAGCCCTGAGTCGCGATGCTCAGGCACCCCCCCCCTTTAACGTGCAAGTGGCCGACATGGGAAGAGAAGATGCCACGGACGGGCACCATGCAGCTAAGCGTGATAGGCAATGCATAGTTGGAAATGAACGCTAAGGGGATACACGCCGCTGGGTCTGGCCCGAACGGCTTGGGGATGATGCAGCCCGAGGGGCGCCCCCAACAAGGCAAACTAACGACGGAAAGGTAAATGCAGATACATGCCGCGGGGACGGACCCACGCGGCCTGGGAGTGATGCAACCCTGGGAGGGTGCTCCCAGCTGAGAACGGAACTTGAAAGATGTCACCTGAGGATGTCGTCGGCGTAGTGGCGTTGTGCAGCAGACTTGACGGGCTGCAGAAGCCGATCCTCACGAGCCCCCAGACCCCGGGGCCTCGGGAGGCTCCGGAGGCGCTGGTGACTCCTCGTGAGCTGCCTCCATCTCCGCCAAGGCCGCGGAACGCCTGTCTTCCTAAGCCTCCACGATGCCCCTCATGAGGCGCTGGTACGCCGCAGCCATGCTCGGCAGGCCGTAAGGCATGCGAACACGGCTGTGGGGTGGACCTCCGTAGCGCCCCACTCGCGAGGGCCAGAGGCGCTCCATTGTGGCGATCTGATTGAGCCCTGGTACGTCGACGCAGACGCGCAGCCCACCATCCTCGCCTGGATGCGGGGCCACGGCTGGCAAGCGGCGGCAACCTCTCATGATCCTTGTCTCCTGTAGCTCTTGAATGGCCTCGTCAACGAACTCTTGCTGGTCTGATCTTCCTCGCCTGGCTCCCTCTCGAGGGAAACATGCTGTGAAGCACGCCTCCACATGGTGCCCAAGCGCCTCCCTCGTGACCCTGGCTAGGTCGGTGGCCCTCCAGGTGAGAGCCCCCGAGCCCTGCCTGAGGAGGGCGCCGGGCGCACTTTCCTATGTGATGGAAGGAGGGTCCTCCCGAGCAGGCACGGGCCCTGAGGGGCCTGCCTCCTGTGGGGCTGAGCCTGACGTCATCTTCTTCTTCTTGGGGATGGTCTCAGGAAGCCTCCTGCTTCCGCGATCTGGGTCTTCTAGCGACGCGGCCTGAAAGGCTCGCTCCAGGGAACACATTGCATCTCTCTCTCTTCACAGGGCACCGTGATGACGCCGCCACTTCCTGGCATCTTGAGGACGTTGTAGCTGTGGTGGGTCACGGCCATGAACTTGGCCAGCGCTGGGTACCCGAGGCTGGCGTTGTACGGCAGGCGGATGTGAGCAACGTCGAAGTCGATGAGCTCGGTGCGGTAGTTGCTGCGGGCCCCGAAGGTGACAGGGAGGCAGACCTGCCCGATCGGGACTGTGGTACCGTCGGTGATCCCGGAGAAAGGCCTGGTTGGCTGAAGCTGGTCGTAGGGCACTTGGAGGTTGTTGAATGTTTCCACGGACAGGACGTTGAGCCCTGCCCCGCCATCGATGAGGGTCTTGGTGACCAACACGTTGCTGATGACTGGGGAGCAGAGCATCGGGAGGACTCCTGCAGTGGCCGTGCACTTGAGCTGGTCTGCCGAGCTGAACGTGATGGGGCACGCCGACCACCTGAGGGGGCGCGTTGCTTCGAGCTTGGGGAGAACTGCATTCACTTCACGGGCAAACTGCTTGAAGATACGTTGGGAGGCTGGGGCTTGAGCTCCGCCCAAGATGCAGGCGATTGCGCGTGGCTCCTGGAAGCCCCCAGCCCCTCGTCTTGATGGCGGTCTTCGTTCCTTCTTGGTGGAGGCGGCAGCGGAGGTAGGCCTGCGTTGCCATGAGGGCGGTCCTCACAAGGCTGGTCTCTCCAGTCCCCCTCACGAGGCAGGTCCCGCCAGCGGTCCTCGCGAGGCTGGTCGCGCCACCCCGGGCGCGGGCCGTGATCTTCCCAGCGTCCTGGGTTTCTTCCTCCTCCCCGGCCGTAGCCCCGGTCAGCACGGTCAGGGCGACGGCTGATCCTTCCTTCTCGCACGGCGCGGAGCTCTTGACATTCGTTGGTGTTGTGGGCGTGGAGGTCATGGTACAGATAGTACCGGCTGCCTCTGGAGGGTTCGGGCAGATCCTTGCCCCGCTTGGTGTCTGGTTCTGCCGCGAGTACGGCAGCCCCCTTGCGCTTCGCGTCCTTGACTTTGGGCTTCTTCTCTTCTGGGTCCGCGGCAGGCAGCTCGAGGAGGGCGATACGTCCCTCCTCAGCCCTGGCGCACTTGTTCGCCAAGTTGAACAGCTCCAGGGAGGTGCAGAGGTCTTCGTGCATCGCCAGCTCCTCCTTCATCTTGACGTCACGCACGCCGTCAGAGAAGGCGGAGATGATGGCCTCCTCTGACACCCTGGGGATCTAGAGGCGCGCGTTGTTGAAGCGCTAGATGTACTTTTGCAGGGTCTCTCCGGGTTTTTGCTTGATGCGGCGCATGTCGCTCACGGTGGGCGGCCGGTCGCGAGTACCTTGGAAGTTGGCGATGAAGCGGGCGCGCATCTGGTCCCAGGAGGAGATCGTGCCTGGAGCCAGATTCAGGAGCCAGGTTCGAGCTCCTTCCTTGAGCGCCATGGGGAACCAGTTCGCCATGACCTTTTCATCCCCGCCGGCAGCCTCGATGCCCAGCTCATAGAGATGGAGGAACTCTGCGGGATCGGTTGTGCCGTCGTAGCGAGGAGGCAGGTCGGGCTTGAACTTGCCGGGCCACGCGACGCTGCGCAGCTCAGTGGTGTAGGCGTGGCAGCCCGTGGTGGCCACAAAAGGCCTTGGTTGGTGGAGAGCTTGGTCTTGAGGGTCCCCACGCGCTGCAGCTAGGAGCAGGGCGGGGTCTTGACGCGACGGAGCTGGAGCAGGGTCGCGGCGTGCCAGAGTAGGGAGCACCCTGGCAGCCCCTTGTGGGCGAGGAACTTCTTGGCAGCTTCGCTCTTGCTGTGCTGGCGCCTGACGGAGCAGGCTCCGCCCAGGAACCAAGCGCCTTGGATCCATGGCATCTTCTTGGAAGGGAGGCGGCTGGTGCGCCTCTGAAGCTTCGTTGCCCGCGCGGGGCGGAGTGCGGCATAGAGGGACGGACGGCGCGGAAGAGCCCCCTGCGGCGCGGACAAGCTCGGCGACGCGGTCGAGCCATTCTTCGTAGACGTCGTCGACGAGACGGTAGCACAGGAGCTCGTTTGCCGCGAGGAGCGCAGCTCGAGCCTCCAAGGGTGTGCGGAGCGCACGGGACGAAGAGCCAGCTGGTGCGAGTGATGGAGTGGCGGTGCGGCCGTCTTGTCGCACGGACGGGTGCTGAGACGATGCCTGCTGCTCGCCCCCCGCCGAGCCGGTGGCGGCGTTGATGGCGGGCGACGGGGAACGACGAGGACGCCCACTGACGGGGGCCGTCTGGACGATGCGGGAAGCGATGGCGGCCCGGCGCTCGGCGCGGGCCGACGAGCGTCAGAGATGGATGCGACGGTCGGAGGAGAGCGGAGCGGTGGAAGACGAATTCCGGCGCACCCCTAGCTGGTGCGCCAAATGTCGGATTTCGGGTTCCGGCAGACCCTTAAGGTTCGAACACTGGGGTGCATGCGGAAATCTCGCCTTCAACGTCTCCGTCTCGATGGGATCTAAACTACTAAAAGAGCTGCACGAAAGACACAAGATTTATACTGGTTCGCGCCACCGATGTGGTGTAATACCCTACTCCAGTGTGTGGTGGATGGATTGCCTCCTGGGGCTGGTGTGGATGAACAATACAAGGAAGAACAGCCTCGCGAGGATCTGTTCTTGGTTGCAGTGATGAACTGCTATGAAGAGTTTAGTCACCTTTCTCTCTCTTTCTCTCTCAGATCCCGGACCGAACAACCAGGAATCGAACCCCCTGCTATGTGGGTGGCTAGTCCTATTTATAGAGGCCCTGGTCCTCTCCCCAAATATTGAGCGGGAAGGGATCCAACAATGGCAGGCTAATTTGAAGGGGGACAGTGAGTACATCTATCCTGACAAAAGCAGTCTTCGCCTGCCAAAGGCTCTGGTGATGACGCCGCGCTGGGCTCCATGGTGACCTCCGTCTCGTAGTGAAAGCACAAGTGCTCCCTAGGTGGTTTTGATAATTGATGACAACATATCTCGTGTTGGACTAATGTTTTCACCTAGTATGTTTCAGATAAGTTCAACAATGGAGTGGCATGGACTAAAGGGTGTGGGAAGGTCTCCAAGACACTAAGAACAAAGGATTGGCTAAAGCTTGAAGTTCAAGACTCTTCATTTTACATTTTAGTGATCCAAGATCACATTGAGTCCATAGGAAAAGCCAATACTATCAAGGAGGGATGAGGTGTTGTTTAATGAGCCTCTTTCTCAAGTGCTTAATTATATGCTCCAAAATCCTCGGCTACTTTCCCATATCCACAAATGACCTAAACCCTAATTCAAACTCGGTCATACCGATTCTTTCAACCCGGCGCCACCGAGTTTCACATGTCATAGCCACTGCCAAACCCTAATCAGTTTGGTCTCACCGATGGGATCTCGGTCTCACCGAGATGGGCTTGCAAACTCTCTCTTACCTACTGCATTACTCTCGGTCCCACCGAGATATGCAATCGGTCCCACCGAGTTTGCTTGGCCAACTCTCTGTTTTGCTTATTACCCAAATCGGTCCCACCGAGTTTGAGTAATCAGTCAAACCAAGTTTTGGATTTTCCCTAACCCTAGCACATCGGTCCCACCGAGTTGTTCCAATCGGTCCCATCGAAATTCATAACGGTCACTAGGTTTACCATTTCGGTCCGACTGAGTTTTCTGATTCGGTCCCACCGAGATTGATAAATTGTGTGTAATGGTTGGATTTTGTGTGGAGGCTATAAATACCCCTCCACCTCCTCTTCACTCATGCAGAGAGCCATCAGACTAAACCTACACTTCCAGCATCCTATTTCTGAGAGAGAACTACCTACTCATGTGTTGAGGCCAAGACATTCCATTTCTACCATATGAATCTTGATCTCTAGCCTTTCCCAAGTTGCTTTCCACTCAAATCTTCTTTCCACCAGATCCAAATCATATGAAAGAGAGTTGAGTGTTGGGGAGACTATCATTTGAAGCACAAGAGCAAGGAGTTCATCATCAACACACCATTTGTTACTTCTTGGAGAGTGGTGTCTCCTAGATTGGCTAGGTGTCACTTGGGAGCCTCCGACAAGATTGTGGAGTTGAACCAAGGAGTTTGTAAGGGCAAGGAGATCGCCTACTTCGTGAAGATCTACTGCTAGTGAGGCAAGTCCTTCGTGGGCGATGGCCATGGTGGGATAGACAAGGTTGCTTCTTCGTGGACCCTTTGTGGGTGGAGCCCTCCGTGGACTCGCGCAACCATTACCCTTCATGGGTTGAAGTCTCCATCAACGTGGATGTAGGATAGCACCACCTATCCGAACCACGGGAAAAACATCCGTGTCTCCGATTGCGTTTGA
The DNA here is from genome assembly GCA_034509565.1 of Triticum monococcum. NCBI lineage: Eukaryota > Viridiplantae > Streptophyta > Magnoliopsida > Poales > Poaceae > Triticum > Triticum monococcum. The sequence goes on from CM067845.1 coordinate 604,843,833, forward strand.
ATTCTCCAAACCCTTCCCTTTACATTCTTGCAAGTTGCATGCTTTACTTTCCGCTGCCTATATACACTTTGCATACTTGCTTGATATGTATTGTGAGTGCTGAAATTATGCTTAAACTCCACTCAAACCGAAAAAGCTTAAAAATTGCAACTTTGGCATGAAGTGTCTAATCACCCCCCTCTAGACACATCTACTTCAAGGTCCTACAAGTGGTATCAGAGCTTTGGTCTCCATTGCCTTGGTTTAATCACCAGTGGAGGAAGATGGATGTGTCTACTTTAGGGAGTCTTAGACATAGAGTGCCTATCCTTGATGGAGAATATTTTCATGAGTGGAAAAATGAGATGCTTGTAATCTTCAACCAATATCATTTGAACAAGTATATTGCTAGCCCTTGTGCACCTCACATTGATCCTTTGCATCCTACCCTAGATGAAGATATTAACATGATTCGCAATCTTAGAACTATTGAGCTCATCATTAGAGGATTGCCCAAAAACTTGATTGCTAGTTTGCCTACTCTTGATTGTGCTTATACTGTATGGAAATTTCTTGAGGAACGATTTCCCGACCATTCCTCAAAAAATTTGGATAAAATTCTCCATAAATCTATTGCCTCGAGTAAGATGAACTCTAGTGATCCTAACCTTGGTGATTGTCTACTTGAGCTTGCCAATCTCAAGCGAGCTAAGGGGGATGTTGGAATCATTAGTGATATTATATTCGAAGCTATAAGAATTCATAAAAGTGACCATTTTAATGATCATTTATCTAATGAATTACCCTCTCTAGGAAATGATGAGTCACAAGATCATGGTGAACATGAATACTATGATGATGATGATGATGATGATAGTGACTTCAATCTTGATGATGCAATGAGACACTTTGGTCTTACGGCAAATCTTCGGGGATATGAATCAGGAGGAAAGGAATGGGTAGTTGATAGTGGATGTACTGATCATATGACCGGAGATGAGGAGATGTTCCGTGAGCTTGCTGAAAATGACGGCCCTCGAAAATATGTCACCTTTGGTGATAATTCAAAGGGTAAAGTAGTTGGCCTTGGTAAGGTGGCCATCTCACATTATAGTTCCATTCAAAATGTCATGCTCATTGAATCTCTCGGCTACAATTTACTTTCAGTATCTAGACTTGCTGATTTCGGTTTAAATGTCCTATTTACTGAGGTAGATTGCCAAGTGTTTCGTCGAGACAACCATAAAATGGTCTTTACCGGTAGGCGTAAAGGTGACCTTTACATTGTCGACTTCTCTAAAAAGGCACAACCTAAAACTTGCTTTATTGCTAAATCCTCAAAAGGTTGGTTGTGGCATAGATGACTAGGTCACGTTGGCATGAGAAATCTTGACAAGCTTATTAAAGGAAATCATATCCTTGGAGTTAACGATGTCATATTTGATAAGGATAGACTTTGCAGTGCTTGTCAAGCAGGTAAACAGGTTGGAGGAAGACATCCCGTGAAGAACAGCATGACCACAAGGAGGCCACTCGAGCTACTTCATATGGACCTTTTTGGTCCCAATGCCTACAAGAGTCTCGCGGGTCCAGAAGATCTTCAAAAACTTCGCTAGGAAGGCCCAAAACCAGTTTGACGTGAAGATCAAGAAGGTTCGGAGTGACAACAGAACGGAGTTCAAGAACGTAAATGTGGACACCTTTCTTGACGAAGAAGGGATTTCACACGAGTTCTCGGCTACATACATACCTCAACAAAATGGAGTTGTTGAGAGGAAGAACCGGACGCTCATCGAAATGGCAAGAACAATGCTTGCTGAATACAAGACGCCAAAGCATTCTTGGGCAGAAGCGGTTGAGACAGCTTGTCATGCAACAAATCGCTTGTATCTTCACATGCTACTCGGCAAGACGGCATACAAGCTCCTCACCGGTAACAAACCCCAAGTTGGATACTTTTGAGTATTCGGCTCAAAGTGCTACATTCTTGATAAGCATCGTCGTTCAAAGTTTGCTCCTAAATCTCATGAAGGTTTCCTACTTGGTTATGGCTCAAACTCTCACACTTACCGTGTCTACAACAATTTCACCCGAAAGGTTGAAGAGACGGTAGATGTGAAGTTTGATGAATCTAATGGCTCGCAAGTAGAGCAATTGCCAATTGATGTAGGAGACAAAGACCCTTCAGAAGCAATCCAAGACTTGCCCATAGGCAAAGTTTGTCCAATGGAGGTGAAGGAGAGTACTTCATCCGTCCAAGTGGAGGCTTCTACTTCACAACAAGGTGGACCAAGAATTGATATGGAAGCATCCACAAGTGGGACACATCAAGATGAAGAAGACAAGGAAATGCATCAAGACGAACATCAACAACCTCCTTCTCCACCACGACAAGACAATGACAACGTCAACAATGAAGAAGGCCAAGAAGAAGAACAAGATGAAGAAAATGTTCAACGAAGACCCAAGCAAAAGCTCTCACGAGTTCGAGCAAGAATTGCCAAAGATCATCCCGTCGAGCAAATCTTCAATGATATACAAACCGGGAGAATCACTCGCTCAAAGACTCGTTTAGCTAACTTTTGTGAAAACTATTCATTCATCTCTAGCATTGAACCTATGAAGGTTGAAGAAGCATTGGAAGATCCGGATTGGATAAACGCCATGCATGAAGAACTACACAACTTTGAGAGAAACCAAGTTTGGACATTGGTTGAGAAGCCCGGCGACAACCACAACATCATTGGTACCAAATGGGTGTTTCGCAACAAGCAAGATGAAGATGGACAAGTGGTTCGCAACAAAGCACGTCTCGTCGCCCAAGGGTACACACAAGTCGAAGGTATGGACTATGGTGAGACATATGCTCCCGTTGCTAGACTTGAGTCCATTCGCATCTTACTTGCATATGCTAATCACCATAACATCACCTTGTACCAAATGGACATTAAAAGTGCTTTTCTAAATGGTGAAATAGAGGAGGAAGTTTATGTCAAACAACCTCCCGGCTTTGTCAATCCTAAGAAACCTAATCATGTTTACAAACTTCACAAAGCCCTTTATGGTCTTAAACAAGCTCCTAGAGCATGGTATAAATGCTTGACCAAGTTCCTTATTACAAGTGGTTTCGAAATTGGTAAAATTGATTCTACTCTTTTTACTAAAAGGGTTAATGGAGAACTATTTGTATGCCAAATTTATGTTGATGATATCATATTTGGTTCTACTAACCCTCTCTTTAGTGAAAAGTTTGGAAAGCTAATGTCAGAAAAGTTTGAGATGTCTGTGATGAGTGAACTCAACTTCTTTCTCGGTTTGCAAATCAAGCAAACTAAAGAAGGTACATTTGTCTCTCAAACAAATTACACCAAGGACTTATTCAAGAAGTTCAATATGCAAGAATGCAAAGGTATGTCTACACCCATGCCTACTAGTGGACATAATGATTTGACCAAAGATGGTGAACCGGTTGATCAAAAGGTTTATCGCTCTATGATTGGTTCATTGTTATACCTATGTGCTTCACGTCCCGATATTATGCTAAGTGTGTGCATGTGTGCAAGATATCAAGCTGCCCCTAAAGAATGTCATCTTAAGGCTGTGAAAAAGGATAGTTAGATACTTAATTCATACACCAAATTTTCGCATTTGGTACCCTAAGAGGTCTTCTTTTGATCTTGTTGGCTATTCCGACTCGGATTATGCCGGAGAAAAGGTTGATAGAAAGTCAACTTTGGGTACTTGTCAATTTCTTGGTAGATCCCTGTGTCTTGGTCCTCCAAGAAACAAAACTCAGTATCCTTATCCACCGCCGAAGCGGAATACATTGCCGCTGGTTCATGTTGTGCTCAATTACTTTGGATGACCCAAACTCTTAAAGATTATGGGATCTATGTGAAACATGTTCCACTACTTTGTGACAATGAAAGTGCTATCAAAATTGGTCATAATCCTATACAACATTCTCGAACTAAGCATATTGAAGTTCGTCATCATTTCATTCGAGATCATGTTGCTAAGGGTGACATAGATCTTAAGCATGTTCGCACTGATAAGCAATTAGCGGATATATTCACTAAACCACTTGATGAGAAAGTGTTTTGCAGGTTGAGAGGAGAATTGAACATCATTGATGCTTCGAACTTGGAGTATGAACTCCATTGGATACATGCAAGACATGACCTTATGACTAATCCATGATATATCTCTTATGATGACTATCTTATGTCTTGGATATATTTGTGCCTTGCATGTTGTCTAACCCATGTAGGTGCTTGGTTGAATCTAATTCCATGAGATTGCGATTCACTCACATCTTGAGCAATCTTTACATCACCAAGACTCTACACAATGATGGTTGAAGACAAGCAAGCACAAAATCACTCAAACATATCCTTTGACAAATCCTATGTTGAGCTTCATGAATGTCATTCCTTTTTTTTGATACACAAGTGCTTTTCCTTGCTAGAACTAATCCATGTAGGTAGATGAACTCAAACTCCAAGCGGTGCTCCAAACTCTTGATGGGCTACATCAACCATGAGCACCCACGCAAGTTCAACTACATGAGAAAGAACCACACCACCTCCCAAGGTATGTTGTTCCATCTTAGAGAAGCTTTACTCCGAGACATGAGTCAAAGCAACTCAACAAGATGTGAATACATCAAGATGCTTAAACGAAAAATGGTAACCCCATTTTGAGCTTAAACGATGAGTATGACCTATGATCAAGTGTTCTCACTTGACTCCCAAGTCAATATACTCTAACATAGGTGACTATGCCACCGCCCAACTCTAGATGAAGTTCTCTTGTGTTCCTTCTTTGTGTTATTGCATTTGTTTCATGCTTGTGTAGTTGTTCCCTTTCTCTTTTTCATTTCATCTAGATCTTTCAGTCTTTTTTCTTTACTTTTTGTTTTTGTTCTGCATTTAATTCATTGCAAATCTTTGTGAGATCTTACATGTCTAGTGAGCTGAGGTGACAAGTGTTTTTCTCTGTGTAAACTCGGTTTCACCGACTTGCAATCTTCGGTCCAACCGAATCTTTTCGGTACCACCGAAATATGCCACTCGGTGCCACCGACTTTGCAGTCAGAAAAACAGTTTGCCACTTGTTCTACATTTTTACTCTCCAGCTCCACTCAATGAATCTTGTCCTCTACAAGCATCACAATTTTATTCTTTGCTTCATGCTGAATCTCAAGGACCAAACCTCTTGACTCACACTCTAGAAGATCCCTTCTTGGAAATTGATGTCAAAGGGGGAGAGAGATCACATCAAAGCCTATCTTCGGGGAGAGAAAGATCACATCACAATACTAAAGGGGGAGAGAAAGTCTCAAGGATCCCAGACGTCCCAGATAATGTATTAAGGGGGAGAAAGAGATCTCTAGGGGGAGAGACAATACTCAAGGATCCCAGATGCTTGATGTTCAAGAGGAGAGATGTCACATGTCTTTTTAGGGGGAAAGACATATTCATTTGTATCTTTCAGCTCTGATTTTCTGTTCCCTATCTTCTCCCAATATCCCATGAAAGATTCAGGGGGAGCAAGACACCCATGGGAAAGAAATCAGTCAAATTCATTGCATATCTTTACCCTTGGGGACATGTTGAATTCAATGAAGTACCTAGTACTTACTTTCTACATGTCATCCCAGTCTTGGCATTCTTGTGGTTTCTTTTGTTTTCTCTGGCTAGTGGATGTACCTGTGTTATCTAACCTTGTTTGTGCAGGTTCATTCCATCCTAAGCCAACTTAAGACTACAAGGTAAGTGTATGCATTGAAATCATGAGTATGAGGAATTCTTGCCTATGTACATACTTTTTGCAAGAAGGACTCATGAGCATGAAGGTATTTTCCTTAATAATCTTTTGCTGTGATGCATATGGCCAAGATACATGTAACACATTGCCTACTCTGTCATGATTATGCTCTCACATGCTTCTATATTTTATATTCACATGATTGCATACATGTAGGGGGAGCCTATGTTTGTTACATGTCCTTCCAAAGCTTTACTTACTATTCTTTGTATCTTTATCTAAAGCTTTGATGTATGTTGCCATCAATTACCAAAAAGGGGGAGATTGAAAGCACAACTGCTCCCTAGGTGGTTTTGATAATTGATGACAACATATCTCTTGTTGGACTAATGTTTTCACCTAGTATGTTTCAGATAAGTTCAACAATGGAGTGGCATGGACTAAAGGGTGTGGGAAGGTCTCCAAGACACTAAGAACAAAGGATTGGCTAAAGCTTGAAGTTCAAGACTCTTCACTTTACATTTTAGTGATCCAAGATCACATTGAGTCCATAGGAAAAGCCAATACTATCAAGGAGGGATGAGGTGTTGTTTAATGAGCCTCTTGCTCAAGTGCTTAATGATATGCTCCAAAATCCTCAGCTACTTTCCCATATCCACAAATGACCTAAACCCTAATTCAAACTCGGTCATACCGATTCTTTCAACCCGGCGCCACCGAGTTTCACATGTCATAGCCACTGCCAAACCCTAATCAGTTTGGTCTCACCGATGGGATCTCGGTCTCACCGAGATGGGCTTGCAAACTCTCTGTTACCTACTGCATTACTCTCGGTCCCACCGAGATATGCAATCGGTCCCACCGAGTTTGCTTGGCCAACTCTCTGTTTTGCTTATTACCCTAATTGGTCCCACCGAGTTTGAGTAATCGGTCAAACCAAGTTTTGGATTTTCCCTAACCCTAGCACATCGGTTCCACCGAGTTGTTCCAATCGGTCCCACCGAAATTCATAACGGTCACTAGGTTTACCATTTCGGTCCGACCGAGTTTTCTGATTCGGTCCCACCAAGATTGATAAATTGTGTGTAACAGTTGGATTTTGTGTGGAGTCTATAAATACCCCTCCACCTCCTCTTCACTCATGGAGAGAGCCATCAGACTAAACCTACACTTCCAGCATCCTATTTCTGAGAGAGAACTACCTACTCATGTGTTGAGGCCAAGACATTCCATTTCTACCATATGAATCTTGATCTCTAGCCTTTCCCAAGTTGCTTTCCACTCAAATCTTCTTTCCACCAGATCCAAATCATATGAAAGAGAGTTGAGTGTTGGGGAGACTATCATTTCAAGCACAAGAGCAAGGAGTTCATCATCAACACACCATTTGTTACTTCTTGGAGAGTGGTGTATCCTAGATTGGCTAGGTGTCACTTGGGAGCCTCCGACAAGATTGTGGAGTTGAACCAAGGAGTTTGTAAGGGCAAGGAGATCGCCTACTTCGTGAAGATCTACCGCTAGTGAGGCAAGTCTTTCGTGGGCGATGGCCATGGTGGGATAGACAAGGTTGCTTCTTCGTGGACCCTTCGTTGGTGGAGCCCTCCGTGGACTCGCGCAACCATTACCCTTCGTGGGTTGAAGTCTCCATCAACGTGGATGTAGGATAGCACCACCTATCCGAACCACGGGAAAAACATCCATGTCTCCGATTGCGTTTGAATTCTCCAAACCCTTCCCTTTACATTCTTGCAAGTTGCATGCTTTACTTTCCGCTGCCTATATACACTTTGCATACTTGCTTGATATGTATTGTGAGTGCTGAAATTATGCTTAAACTCCACTCAAACCGAAAAAAGCTTAAAAATTGCAACTTTGGCATGAAGTGTCTAATCACCCCCCTCTAGACACATCTACTTCAAGGTCCTACACGTAGTCCTCCTGGTCTTGGTCTTGTTGCACCAAAGTGGCAACCTTTGCCTGATGCCTCGGTACTCCGCGGATAGGCTTGCCCCCTTTGCACCAAAGAGGAAAGAGGGACGATGCGCGCGCTGGCACCCGCTTGGTGCCCCGTGTCGTCATGGCTTGCGTCATGGGCACCTCGCGAGGTACCCCGCCTTGAACTCTCCGCCTCCTTGCGAGCCAGCCTGACGAGGCTGTGCCTGAGGATGCGCCGCGTCGTCCGCCTCACGAGGCTTGGCCCCTCGCGAGGGTCTTGAGCCTCGTGTTTATGAAGATGGGCCGCGCTGGGCCCCCACTTGAGCCACGCCGCAGGCCGCAGGCAGGCAAGTCTGGGGACCCCCGTTCCCAGAACACCGACAGTCTGCCAAGCGTTCATAGCGTCTTGTTCTGCGGGGAGAACAGGTGCTTCACCTAGCGGTGCTTGTAGGACATAATCTTTCTTGGCAGCTATGAGGATGATCCTCAGGTTCCGGACCCAGTCCGTATAGTTGCTGCCATCATCTTTCAGCTTGGTTTTCTCTAGGAACGCGTTGAAGTTGAGGACAACGTTGGCCATTTGATCTACAAGACATGTTGTAAAGGTTTTAGACTAAGTTCATGATAATTAAGTTCATCTAATCTAATTATTCAATGAACTCCCACTCAGATAGACATCCCTCCAGTCATCTAAGTATAACATGATCTGAGTTAACTAGGCCGTGTCCGATCATCACGTGAGACGGACTAGTCAACGTCGGTGAACATCTTCATGTTGATCGTATCTTCTATACGACTCATGCTCGACCTTTCGGTCTTCTGTGTTCCGAGGCCATGTCTGTACATGCTAGGCTCGTCAAGTCAACCTAAGTGTTTGCATGTGTAAATCTATCTTCCACCCGTTGTATGTGAACGTTGGAATCTATTACACCCGATCATCACGTGGTGCTTCGAAACAACGAACTGTCGCAATGGTGCACAGTTAGGGGGAACACTTTCTTGAAATTATTATGAGGGATCATCTTATTTACTACCGTCGTTCTAAGTAAACAAGATGTAAAAACATGATAAACATCACATGCAATCAAATAATAATAGTGACATGATATGGCCAATATCACATAGCTCCTTTGATCTCCATCTTGGGGCTCCATGATCGTCTTGCCACCGGCATGACACCATGATCTCCATCATCGTGTCTCCATGAAGTTGCTCGCCAACTATTACTTCTACTACTATGGCTAACACATTTATCAATAAAGTAAAGTAATTTACATGGCGTTTCTCAATGACACGTAGGTCATACAAAAATAAAGACAACTCCTATGGCTCCTGCCGATTGTCATACTCATCGACATGCAAGTCGTGATTCCTATTACAAGAACATGATCTCATACATCACATATATATCATTCATCATTCATCACAACTTTGGCCATAGCACATCACAGAACACTTGCTGCAAAAACAAGTTAGACGTCCTCTAATTGTTGTTGCAAGTTTTATGTGGCTACAATAGGGTTCTAGCAAGAACGTTTTCTTACCTACGTGAAAGCCACAACGTGATTTGTCAACTTCTATTTACCCTTCATAAGGACCCTTTTCATCGAATCCGCTCCAACTAAAGTGGGAGAGACAGACACCCGCCAGCCACCTTATGCAACTAGTGCATGTTAGTCGGTGGAACCGGTCTCACGTAAGCGTACGTGTAAGGTTGGTCCGGGCCGCTTCATCCCACAATACCGCTGAAGCAAAATAAGACTAGTAGCGGCAAGAAAGTTGACAACATCTATGCCCACAACAAATTGTGTTCTACTCGTGCAAAGAGAACTACGCATAGACCTAGCTCTGATACCACTGTTGGGGAACGTTGCAGAAAACAAAAAATTTCCTACAGTTTCACCAAGATCCATCTATGAGTTCATCTAGCAACGAGTGATCGGATTGCATCTACATACCTTTGTAGATCGTGAGCGGAAGCGTTCAAGAGAACGGGGATGAGGGAGTCGTACTCGACGTGATCCAAATCACCGGAGATCCTAGCGCCGAACGGACGGCACCTCCGCGTTCAACACACGTACGGTCAGCGTGACGTCTCCTCCTTCTTGATCCAGCAAGGGGGAGGAGAGGTTGATGAAGATCCAGCAGCACGACGGTGTGGTGGTGGATGCAGCAGTCACCGCAGCAGGGCTTCGCCGTTCTTCTGCGAGAGGGAGAGGTGTAGCAGGGGAGAGGGAGGCGCCAAGAGTCAAGGGTGCGGCTGCCCCTCCCTCCCCCCCTTTATATAGGCTCCCCAAGGGGGGGCACCGGCCCTAGGAGACGGGATCTCCTAGGGGGGCGGCGGCCAAGGGTGGAGTGGCCCCCAAGGCAAGTGCCCCCCCCACCCTAGGGTTTCCAACCCTAGGCGCAGGGGTGTGGGCCAAGGGGGGCGCACCAGCCCATTATGGGCTGGTTCCCCTCCACACTTCAGCCCATGGGGCCCTCCGGGATGGGTGGCCCACCCGGTGGACCCCCGGGACCCATCCGGTGGTCCCGGTACAATACCGGTGACCCCCGAAACTCTCCCGATGGCCGAAACTGCACTTCCTATATATAATTCTTCACCTCCGGACCATTCCGGAACTCCTTGTGACGTCCGGGGTCTCATCCGGGACTCTGAACAACTTTCGGTTTACTGCATATTCATATCTCTACAACCCTAGCGTCACCGAACCTTAAGTGTGTAGACCCTACGGGTTCGGGAGACATGTAGACATGACTGAGACGGCTCTCCGGTCAATAACCAACAGCGAGATCTGGATACCCATGTTGGCTCCCACATGCTCCTTGATGATCTCATCGGATGAACCACGATGTCGAGGATTCAAGCAACCCCGTATACAATTCCCTTTGTCAATCGGTACGTTACTTGCCCGAGATTCGATCGTCGGTATCCCAATACCTCGTTCAATCTTGTTACCGGCAAGTCACTTTACTCGTACCATAATGCATGATCCCGTGACCAGACACTTGGTCACTTTGAGCTCATTATGATGATGCATTACCGAGTGGGCCCAGAGATACCTCTCTGTCATACGGAGTGACAAATCCCAGTCTCGATTCGTGCCAACCCAACAGACACTTTCGAAGATACCTGTAATGTACCTTTATAGTCACCCAGTTACGTTGTGACGTTTGGCACATCCAAAGCACTCCTACGATATCCGGGAGTTACACGATCACATGGTCTAAGGAAAAAATACTTGACATTGGAAAAACTCTAGCAAACGAACTATACGATCTTGTGCTATGTTTAGGATTGGGTCTTGTCCATCACATCATTCTCCTAATGATGTGATCTCGTTATCAATGATATCCAATGTCCATAGTCAGGAAACCATGACTATCTGTTGATCAACGAGCTAGTCAACTAGAGGCTTACTAGGGACATGTTGGTGTCTATGAATTCACACATGTATTACGATTTCCGGATAACACAATTATAGCATGAATAAAAGACAATTATCATGAACAAGGAAATATAATAATAATGCTTTTATTATTGCCTCTAGGGCATATTTCCAACACATATGTCAGTGACCCAATGCACCTGCAGTTAAGTAACAGCTACGTGGGCATATTTGTTGGAGTAAATTACGGGGGAGCAAAGGGGTGGAAATATTGCTGGTCACAACGGATTAGACGAGCGTTGGGGAGGAGAGTCATCCATGCAGATTAAATTAACCCCGCTAAAAACGATATTTTAAACGTGGCTACTCGATCTGTGGCAACTGGCGAGCCACCGCGCTCCAAGTCGTTCACCTGTGGTCCCGACCATCAACTCCTATGGATCAGATTATCACGCGAGCTGACTATTCCTACAAAGGTGCTCCACCACGTACCCGGTACCCGCGAATGCAGCAATTGTGCACCTAGGGTTTTAGGGTTTATTTGTTAATGTCGCCTTTACGTAACACTCATGTGTGCGAGACAGCGAGAGGCCGACTGTGTGTGTGCGCCTCTTCTCTTCGTATATGTACTCCACCATTTGTCTGGTGTCCAAAAAATTATAATAACTACTAGCAATGTGCCAATGCATTGCCACACGATCAAAGTAGATTAATACATATTCACCGATTTGATAGAAAAAAGTCTAGTTTTGAAATACGTATATCACTAAAAATATGTTATGTTTCACTCAAAATATATTCCTTTGGCGGTTTTGATGAGATAAGGGAGGAATGTTGTTGGTTTCAAGATTCGAGAAGTGGTATATGTCTAATTTCTACTCTTACTAGCAGGATGCACGTGCGTTGCACGGAACATCAAATCTTGTGGGAGAAAAGGATGAACGAGGGAAGGCCTTATCTGCAAATGTGGTGAAGAGTGCGGGTAAATTGCCATATTATCCTTCCTATCCATCAGATATAAATCGGACGACCTACATTGCAGGATGGTAGGCCCACCATCATCACCAACTCTATTTTTTATCCCTACTCTTATAAAAAGCATTGTCAGTGATGATCGTGTGCCTGCCATCCTGCAATATAGGCCATCCGATCTATATCTGACGGATAGGAAGGAAACTATGGCAATTTTGCAAAAACATACCCACACCCCTCTTCACATTTGCAAATAAGGCCTTCCCTCGTTCATCCTTTTCCCCCACAAGATAAACTACTCATACAAATGCATCTTGATGTTCCGTGCAACGCATGGGCATCTTGCTAGTTGTTGCAAAAAGCCCATGTGTGTGTGAGAGAGAGGGAGAGTGGAGGAGGACAGAGTGCATGTGTGACAAAGACACAAGGAGTGTGTGTGATAGGTATCAGCTTAAAATGAGGCGATAGTGTGTGTGTGCACGATCGAGAGGGCGTGTCTCAAGAAGGGAAGAAAATCTACATAGATACAAGGAGCGGGAGAGAGACATGTATGTGATGGTGGAAGCACGAGTGTGCGGGTGTATAAACCTATCTAGAGGCTAGCTAGTTGATAAATGTTTGTGAGACAAATACGAGTCGGGGTGCGAAAGCGAGAGTTTTGTGTGTGAGAGAGAGAGAGAGACGGTAGTCGAGAAGGGGAGTGGAAGCAGGAGTTGTGTGTGTGTGTGTGTCTGTGTGAGAGAGAGGAGACGGTAGTCGGGGTTGTCTGATCGGTAAACAAATGAATAATGTCAGTCTGGGGTGGAGACGAAAAGGAGACCGCAACAAATGTTGTGTCTACAGGAGAGAGAGAGAGAGTAATTTTAGTGGTATGAGTCATATGTAGAGACATATAGGGAGTGATAGCTACCTGAAGGAGCATGCATGCGAGAGAGATGGGCGTTAAAGGAGTGAACAAAAAAGGGATTCAAATATTTGAATTCAAGATGATGATACATGTAATCCATACTCGAACCAAAATTGATCTATCAAACATGCATACTCATATGAATTCACGCACATCTATGTTATTTAATATGTAGATATTACTGATCCATACAATTTAGTAGAACATAATTTGGTTAATTTTTTTTTAATTCAACCTTAAGATTTCGAGATCGTTGTATTTGTAAATCACATTATACATATAAAGGAGCAGAATTCTTTGTTGTGCTTTTGAAAGTATATATAAAAAATGATGTATATAGAATGTAATTCCAATTGAAAATGGATCCTGCCCGGAAAAAATAGAATACAAACGGGATTTGAATTGAGTTGGCACGGTAAACGTGCACTCTGCAAAATTTGAACGAAGCGGGGAAAGTCGCAGTGACCGCCCGAAACCAAAATCTGCGAGATGGAAATCACTATTGCCTATCCCTGCCACGCAAAGCCTATCTGCTGGATTTCTATAGGTTTCGATAGGGGTAGGTTTGTTATTTCACCCAAACGTGACGTAACCGCCTCTCACCCGGATTCATACACGATGGGCGCCAAAACACAGTGTGTCCTCGGCCGAAATCGACTCCCTCTCCGATTCATATTCATACACGGTGGGCGCCAAAAACAAACTCTCGTCGGCAAATATTCTGTGTATGCGAGATTACCGTCCTATCCCCAACCGACTAATGTTGTTGTGATGTAGTAGAAATTTGAAACGGGGGCTAAGTTTGTAAATTTCCTCGCATTTGAGACAAGCGCGCCCTGAATACATGGTTCCCCCCTTCCTCTCTACCTCCCTTTTCCCCATTCGTACTCCGTTGGCGCCAAAACACCCTCTCCACCCCACCCTCCTCCGTCCGTCGTCGTCCGCCACCCCATCCACCACCGTCCTCCTCCACCATGCCGGAGCTGATACCCCAACGGCGCCGTCCATTACAAGAGATCGACCTCTCTCATCCACGGCTTCGGACCAGGATCCTTACATCCCGTCCTCTCGCTTCATCCCAGCCGTCGTCCACCTTGTCGGCGCCGCTCCTAAGACCGTCTCATCCATCGCGCCCCGCCGCCACCATCTACCCTCCTAGATCTGCTTCCACGCCGCCGACAGCCATCGCTACCGCAGCACCATCAAATTCTCAGCAGATGCGTACACGGCGCCGCACCAGAGGCAGTACTCTTTTGTATCTGCTCAACTTATTTATCACAGCAAGAAAAATAGATCGCCACTTCTTTACTCTGATTTCTTGTCTTGGTTGCGAAGTTTCCTTTGTCCGGTTTGCACCTTCAGATCCGCCATGGCATGCTCAACACTATACTCCCAATGCTTATGGTCTTCCCCTTTTATATTCCACACTAGTTAAATCATAGTAGACTAAATTTCAAAATTGGGTCAGTCGATTTTTCAGAGCTCGTCGGAGTTTGCCGGTGTGATCGAAGGGGCTCGGGTGGTTGTGGGGCCTTGCCGAATGAAGAAAACTCGACGTGGGTGGGGTTGGGGCAGGGGTGGGGATGGCGGAGGAACACAGGCGGTGGGGGCCGGTGGTCCGGCCGGCGGCCCGTGCGGTGTTCTGTATGGGAAGAATCAGAGACGAGGAAGAAGAAGGGTTAGGAGACGTAGGATCTTCATCCAACCGCCTGAAATGGTCGATAGATAGCTCAGAGTTGCATTCCTAATGCGCTCTGGTTCAACATGTGTGGGCACTGCTACAAGTATAGGGGATCGCAACAGTTTTCGATAAGTAAGAGTGTCGAACCCAATGAGGATCTAAAGGTAGAACAAATATTCCCTCAAGTTCTATCGACCACCGATACAACTCTACGCACGCTTGACATTCGCTTTACCTAGAACAAGTATGAAACTAGAAGTACTTTGTAGGTGTTGTTGGATAGGTTTGCAAGATAATAAAGAGCAAGTAAATAAAAAGTAGGGGTTGTTGTAAGTAAAGAAGCAATAAAGTAAATATAGCGAGTTTGGAAAAGTGGTGGTAAGAGTTGTGAAATTGTCCCTAAGCAATTGTCTACTTTACTAGACCGATAGCAAGTATTATGTGGGAGAGGCCACTGCTAGCATGTCATCCCAGACTTGGAATTCTATGCACTTATGATTGGAACTATTAGCAAGCATCCGCAACTACTAATATTCATTAAGGTAAAACCCAACCATAGCATTAAGATATATTGGTCCCCCTTCAATCCCGTATGCATCAATTTATATGCTAGGTTGAAGCTTCTGTCACTCTTGCCCTCCAATACATAGTCCTATCAACATACAACTAACCCTAAGGTGTGATCCACGCGCGCAATCATATGATGGGCACCAATGGATGGCAACATAACCACAAGCAAATTAAATCAATCATAGCAATTCATCAACCACCGATAGGACAACGAAAATCTACTCAGACATCATAGGATGGCAACACATCATTGGATAATAATATGAAGCATAAAGCACCATGTTCAAGTAGAGGGTACAACGGGTTGCGGGAGAGTGGGCCGCTGTAGATAGAGGGGGGAAGGAGATGGAGATGGTGGTGAAGATGGCAGAGGTGTTGGTGTAGATCACGGTGATGATGATGGCCCCCGGTGGCACTCCGGTGCCACCGGAAGCGAGGGGGAGAGAGCCCCCCTCCTTCTTCTTCTTCTTCCTTGACCTCCTCGCTAGATGGGAGAAGGGTTTCCCCTCGGGTCCATGGCCTCCATGGCACGGGAGGGGCGAGAGCCCCTCCGAGATAGGATCTGTCTCTCTGTCTCTCTCTGTTTCTGCGTTCTCAAATTCTTCCCTTTCACCGTTTCTTATATTCCCGGAGATCCGTAACTCCGATTGGGCTAAATTTTAACACGATCTCTATTGGAAATTAGCTTTCTTGCAGCGAAAGAAGGCATCAACTGCCTTACGGGTGGCCCACGAGGGTCAGGGGCGCGCCCAGGGGGCAGGCACTCCCCCCTGCCTCGTGGCCACCTTGGGCACCGTCTCGTGTGGATTTTTCTTCCAAAAAATCATATATATTCCAAAAAAAATCTCCGTTAGTTTTTATCCTATTTGGACTTCGTTTGATATGGATATTCTGCGAAACAAAAAACATGCAACAAACAGGAACAGGCACTGGGCACTGGATCAATATGTTAGTCCCAAAAATAATATAAAAAGTTGCCAAAAGTATATGAAAGTTGTAGAATATTGGCATGGAACAATCAAAAATTATAGATACGATGGAGACGTATTAGCATCCCCAAGCTTAATTCCTGCTCGTCCTCGAGTAGGTAAATGATAAAAAAGATAATTTTTGATGTGGAATGCTACCTAGCATAATCTTGATCACATAATCTAGTCATGGCATGAATATTAAGATACGAGTGATTCAAAGCAATAGTCTATCATTTGACATAAAAAATAATACTTCAAGCCTACTAATAAAGCAATCATGTCTTTTCAAAATAACAAGGCCAAAGAAAGTTATCCCTACAAAATCATATAATCTGGCTATGCTCCATCTTCACCACACAAAATACTCACATCATGCACAACCCCGATGACAAGCCAAGCAATTGTTTCATACTTTTGACGTTCTCAAACCTTTTCAACTTTCACACAATACATGAGCGTGAGCCATGGACATAGCACTATAGGTGGAATAGAATGGTGGTTGTGGAGAAGACAAAAAGGAGAAGATAGTCTCACATCAACTAGGCGTATCAACGGGCTATGGAGATGCCCATCAATAGATATCAATGCGAGTGAGTAGGGATTGCCATGCAACGGATGCACTAGAGCTATAAGTATATGAAAGCTCAAACTGAAACTAAGTGGGTGTGCATCCAACCTACTTGCTCATGAAGACCAAGGGCATTTGAGGAAGCCCATCGTTGGAACATACAAGCCAAGTTCTATAATGAAAATTCCCACTAGTATATGAAAGTGATAACTCAAGAGACTCTCTATATGAAGAACATGGTGCTACTTTGAAGCACAAGTGTGGTAAAAGGATAGTAACATTGCCCCTTCTCTCTTTTTCTCTCCTTTTTTTGTTTCTTTTTTTTGTTTTTTTTTCCTTTTTTTCTTTTTTTGTAGGCTTCTTTGGCCTCTCTCTCTCTCTCTATTTTTGGGGCTTCTTTGTCCACTTTTATTTTGATAACCTCACATGGCACAATGTTCTAATAATGATGATCATCACACTTTTATTTACTTACAACTCAATATTACAACTCGATCTAGAACAAAGATATGACTCTATATGGATGCCTCCGGCGGTGTGCCGGGATGTGCAATGATCTAGCGTAGCAATGACATCAAAAAACGGACTAGCCATGAAAACATCATGCTAGCTATCTTACGATCATGCAAAGCAATATGACAATGAATGCTCAATTCATGTATATGATGATGATGAAAGTTGCATGGCAATATATCTTGGAATGGCTATGGAAATGCCATGATAGGTAGGTATGGTGGCTGTTTTGAGGAAGATATATGGTGGGTTTAAGGTACCGGCGAAAGTTGCACGATACTAGAGAGGCTAGCAATGGTGGAAGGGTGAGAGTGCGTATAATCGATGGACTCAACATTAGTCATAAAGAACTCACATACTAATTGCAAAAATCTGTTAGTCATCGAAACAAAGTACTACACGCATGCTCCTAGGGGATAGATTGGTAGGAAAAGACCATCGCTCGTCCCCGACCGCCACTCGTAAGGAAGACAATCAATAAATACCTCATGCTCCAACTTCGTTACATAACGGTTCACCATACGTGCATGCTACGGGAATCACAAACCTCAACACAAGTATTTCTACAATTCACAACCACCCACTAGCATGACTCTAATATCACCATCTTTATATCGCAAAACTATTGCAAGGAATCAAACATATCATATTCAGTGATCTACAATTTTTATGTAGGATTTTATGACTAACCATGTGAATGACCAATTCCTGTCATCTCTCTAAATAGATATAAGTGAAGCAAGAGAGTTTAATTCTTTCTAAAAAAAGATATGCCCACACTCTAACAAATATAAGTGAATCAGAAGAGCATTCTACAAATGGCGGTTGTCTATGTAAAGAGAAACAGGCAATCCAAACTTCAAATGATATAAGTGAAGCACATGAAGCATTCTATAAAGCCATACTCAAAAGATATAAGTGAAGTGCAAAGAGCATTCTATAAATCAACCAAGGACTATCTCATACCAGCATGGTGCATAAAAGAAAAATGAAAACTAAATGCAAAAGACGCTCCAAAATTGCACATATCGCATGAACAAAACGAATCCGAAAACATGCCGATACTTGTTGAAGAAAGAGGGGATGCCTTCCGGGGCATCCCCAAGCTTAGACGCTTGAGTCTCCTTGAATATTTACTTGTGGTGCCTCGGGAATGCCCAAGCTTGATCTCTTGCTTCTCTTCCTTCTTCTCACATCAAGACCTTCTCGATCATCGAACACTTCATCCACACAAAACTTCAACAGAAAACTCGGTAAGATCCATTAGTATAATAAAGCAAATCACTACTCTAAGTACTGTTGCAAACCAATTCAAATTTTGTTTTTGCATTGTGTCTACTGTAATATAACTTTTTCATGGCTTAATCCACAAATATAATTCGATAGTTTCATCAAAACAAGCAAACTATGCATCAAAAACAGAATCTGTCTAAAACAGAACAGTCTGTAATAATCTGAACATTAACCATACTTATGATACTTGAAAAATTCTACCAAAATTAGGAAAAATAAAAACATTGTGCAGGAAGAGACTGCAAAAAGAATCAGAACCATTTGACGTTCCAGCTAAAAATTTAAAATCGCGCACTACAGCCAAAGTTTCTGTCCTGTGCCATACAAACCATCAAGCAAATGTAAACATCCTAAAGGCAAACCTTGGCACATTATTTTTATTTCTAAACTTTATAAAAGCACACAACAGAAATAAATGAATCTCTAGAACTTCCGGGTTGTCTCCCTGGCAGCGCTTTCTTTAAATCCATTAAGCTAGGCATATAGTGCTCAAGTAATGGATCCACCCGGATCCCAAGGTATATCAAAGCCAATTTTAATTAACAATGATTTGTAATTTAGTGGTGAGCACAAGGTAACATATATCATGTAATGACAAAGTCTAACTCTCTTCCTATGCATCGGCATGTCATAAAAGAACAATTCATGCACACATAGTAAAGGCCAATGCATAGTATAAACAGTTTCTTGCAATTCTATCATATTGGAAACATAGAGAGGTGGAGATATAGTTCCTCACTCGTAATAATTGCAAGTAGGAGCAGAAAGCACATGCATATTATATTCATCAAAATCATCATGTGCAACGGTAAAAGGCAACCCATCAATATGTTCCTTAATAAGAGCAAACTTCTCCGATATAGTGTAGTTTGGAGAATTCAAAAAGATAATAGGACTATCATGTGTGGGTGCAATAGCAACAATTTCATGTTTAACATAAGGAACTATAGCAAGTTCATCTCCATAAGCATAATTCATATTGGCATCTTGGCCACAAGCATAGAAAGCATCATCAAAAAGGGATATTTCAAAAGAATCAACGGGATCATAACAATCATCATAGCAATCATCCTCCGGTAAGCACGAAGGGAAATTAAACCATGTATGAGTTGAAGAGTTACTCTCATTAGAAGGTGGGAACGGGTAGCTAATCCACTCTTCCTCCTTTTGTTCTTAGCTCTCCTCCTCATCTTTTTCATCCAATGAGCTCACAGTTTCATCAATTTCTTCTTCCATAGACTCCTGCAAAATATTAGTCTCTTCTTGGACAGCGGAGTAGTACTCAATATATGGTTCAACATAGACATTAGAAGCATAATTATCATAGCAATATTTAAGTATGGCAAAAATTTCAGATTTGTAAAGAGTAGCATCATACTTTTCAATCAAAGAAGCAATTTCATAAGAACCCTTAAAAGCAACAAATTCTTCAATTTGTTGAACATCATAGTAACTATAAACACCCTTAGCATACGAAGATACGGTTCCATTATCACTAAACAAACATTGGTAGGGAAGGTGTTTCTTAGGGTCTTCAGAACAACAAGTATAATCATATATTTCACATAAATTCCAAGCATAGCATTGCAAACGATGAATTTGATCCAGTAAAATTTTCCTTTTTTCAGATATTCGGTGTCGCACAAAACAAGCATGCTCCTCTAAAGATTTGCCCTCAACTAAGCTAGTTGGGGTTTCAGCACGAGCACAAAGGGATCGAAGATGATCCAAGTAATAAGCTTCAGCAGTGTGATAGATTTTGAGTGGTTCTTCAACCGTTGGTTTAGTAGGTACAACTAATTTTTTTGGTATTTTGCATTTCCTACCCATAACTAAAGATAGAAAACAACTAAGAACAGCAAATAAAAATTACTTAGTGATAAAGCAAACAAGCACACACGAGAATATTCACCCCACGCTATTGCTCCCCGGCAACGGTGCTAGAAAAAGGTCTTGATAACCAACAAGTATAGAGGATCGCAACATTTTTCGATAAGTAAGAGTGTCGAACCCAGCGAGGAGCTAAAGGTAGAACAAATATTCCCTTAAGTTCTATCGACCACCGATACAACTCTACGCCCGCTTGACGTTCGCTTTACCTAGAACAAGTATGAAACTAGAAGTACTTTGTAGGTGTTGTTGGATAGGTTTGCAAGATAATAAAGAGCAAGTCAATAAAAAGTAGGGGCTGTTGTAAGTAAAGAAGCAATAAAGTAAATATAGTGAGTGTGGAAAAGTGGTGGTAGGAGTTGCGAAATTGTCCCTAAGCAATTGACTACTTTACTAGACCGATAGCAAGTATTATGTGGGAGAGGCCACTACTAGCATGTCATCCCTGACTTGGAATTCTATGCACTTATGATTGGAACTATTAGCAAGCATCCGCAACTACTAATGTTCATTAAGGTAAAACCCAACCATAGCATTAAGATATATTGGTCCCCCTTCAATCCCGTATGCATCAATTTCGATGCTAGGATGAAGCTTCTGTCACTCTTGCCCTCCAATACATAGTCCTATCAACATACAACTAACCCTAAGGTGTGATCCACGCGCGTAATCATATGATGGGCACCAAAGGACAGCAACATAACCACAAGCAAATTAAATCAATCATAGCAATTTATCAACCATCGATAGGACAACGAAAATCTACTCAGACATCATAGGATGGCAACACATCATTGGATAATAATATGAAGCATAAAGCACCATGTTCAAGTAGAGGGTACAGCGTGTTGCGGGAGAGTGGACCGCTATAGATAGAGGGGGTAAGGTGATGGAGATGTTGGTGAAGATGGCGGAGGTGTTGGTGTAGATCGCGGTGATGATGATGGCCCCCGGTGGCACTCCGGTGCCACCGGAAGCGAGGGGGAGAGAGCCCCCCTCCTTCTTCTTCTTCTTCTTCTTCTTCTTCCTTGACCTCCTCCCTAGAAGGGAGAAGGGTTTCCCCTCTGGTCCAGGGCGTCCATGGCACGGGAGGGGCGAGAGCCCCTCTGAGATTGGATTTGTCTCTCTGTCTCTCTCTGTTTCTGCGTTCTCAGATTCTTCCCTTTCATTGTTTCTTATATTCCCGGAGATCCGTAACTCTGATTGGGCTGAAATTTTAACATGATCTCTATCCGGAAATTAGCTTTCTTGCGGGAAAGAAGGGCATCAACCGCCTTACAGGTGGCCCACAAGGGTCAAGGGCGCGCCCCTTGCCTCGTGGCCACCTCGGGCACCGTCTCGCGTGGATTTTTCTTCCAAAAAATCATATATATTCCAAAAAAAATCTCCGTCGGTTTTTATCCCGTTTGGACTCCGTTTGATATGGATATTCTGCGAAATAAAAAACATGCAAGAAACAGGAACTGGCACTTGGCACTGGATCAATATGTTAGTCCCAAAAATAGTATAAAAAGTTGCCAAAAGTATATGAAAGTTGTAGAATATTGGCATCGAACAATCAAAAATTATAGATACGACGGAGATGTATCAACTGCGCAACCAACATTTTATTATCCAAAATCTTCTTGCTCTTCTTTACCATGTTCCTCTTCCGTTCTTCTTTAATATGTACTCTCTCCGTTCCTAAATACAAGTCTTTGTATAGATTCCACCATGGACTACATATGGAGCAAAATGAGTGAATCTACACTCTAAAATGTATCTGGATACATCTGTATGTGATCCATAGTGGAAATCTCTACCAAGACTTATATTTTGGAACGAGGGAGTATGATAGTAGTACAGTATGTTCCTTGTACTGAAGATGAGCAGGGACATTTGTAGTGTAGAGGTCTATACGGTCGGTTGTGATGGACACTTTGAGCCTCTTTGATTCGTAGGATCTTGTAAACATAGGAATATGATTTGTAGTGGCCTGCCCACTTGAATCCTATAAGAATAGCAAGGAAATGCGGGGAGCTGTGTCGCCTTTGAGAGTTACACTGATATTAATAGTACCGCACCTTCACTTGAAGAGAGATGGTATCTTAAGCGTTTCTAGCCGTACCGGCAATACTAGCACATATATTCCAGCAAGTTCCACTTTGCTGATTTTACCTGATGCTTAAGGTTTTCCCATTATATCTACACTATGATCTGTGTAGCTGCTTTGTGTCGCACTAGCAGCAGTCCACTGTTGAAGCTAAACACTACAATGACTTACAAAATTGGCACCAAGGCATTGAGTGCCATTCTGGCTGCAATGAAACTCATACGCTCCCCACCTGTTGATTCTTGTTCAGAATATGATCCTAATGACTATTCTAACCTCGAGCAGTCAAAGGCAGATGGCCTGTCCTGTTCACCCATCAAGGTGCATGTTCTAATTTGGCAATGCTTTATTGATTGTGGGTATCTTGCATATGTTGTCTTGCATTTCTTCTACTGTGTTGCACCGCCATCTGCTTAATTTACTCATCATATATGTCGAGATGCCATGCCCATCCATTATCAATACATATTCCATCTGTCATCATACCATGTTTTTCCACTCAAATGTTGTTCTTGTGCATCAGACATCAAAAAGGAAGAGGGTGATTGCCGAACCTGAAGGAGCACCAGCAAAGTCCGTGAAAAATATGGTGGTGCCGGAGAAATCAGACAGCACCCCACTTATATTGGTTGTACAACTAGTGACACAAAACGTAGGACTGACTCCAGCTGACTGTACACATACTTCACTGGCCACACCACTAGCCCCACCACATAGGACCTGCACTGCAGCAAAAGGTATACCGATTTCATTTGCCATAGCACCAGTTGTACCACAGAAAAATGCCACTCCAGCAAAAAGTACAGCAAGTCCACCGGCCGAAGACCTATCCCAACTGTAGAGACGGCCAATTCCAACAGATTGGAACCCCATTCCATTTATTCCCAGTTTAAAAGACAATTCTTTCAATGTTGTTAGGGACTACATGCATATATTCCCATCATGGGAAGATTATTGTGAAGACAAAGACCATTTTCACATCTTCCTGTCCAACTTACGTGTAAGTGATATTGTTCATGGTTATTATTTTCCTGTTTTCTGCTGATTGAACACATCAATGATTTACAGTACATTGTTGTAACTAGGCGAGGGTCAATCTGGATAGTCATGACGAGCAAAGCTTGCTTGTGCTTTTCAAGGAAACATTGCAGCAGTATCGGTGTTACTCGAGGAAATCACACTTTGATGGCAAGTCTATAAACAAATTTCCGGTGAAGTCTCCTGTGCTAAATTTAGAAGACATTGAATGGAAAAACCTTGTTATGCACTGGTCTCGTTCCCAGGATGAGGTATTGTCTATGAAAACACATGACAATTTGAACTTCTACTTTTCCGCATGTGCCTTACGGATCTTTTTTGCAGGAAATCTGCTCGAAGAAGAATTCCAATTTGACAAGAACGATAGGATATCGCAAATATGCTGCCCGCTGCTTTGCTCTTGTTAGTACCTGTTGTCCTGTATCACTATACTTGCATACATACCTGGTTCATTATGTGACAGCAGTATGCATGATAGCTTGCTTATCAATTGTTCGCTCCAAATTATCTGATCTGTATGAATGGTTACATTAGTGTAGAATATATCCAATGCCAATGTTTTTTAGCTCTGCATTGTTCTTGTAAGTACATGCTGTCCTTTATCAGTGTACTTATAATAACAGGTAGTTGTTCATGTACCATCACTCTGCAGCTTATTTTCCTTTGCCCTCCATTTTCTACACATCAGATCTATATTTACTCTTACCATAAGGTTGGTACTGAAGAAGTTTAGCTGTGTATTGCTCTTGGCTGTACCTTTTGCATGTATCACAGCACTTACATTTATAGCTACTTGGTTATGTAGCATCACTCTTCATCTTATCTTAAATATTCTCCATTTTTCGTATATTATCACATCTATATTTACTCATAACAAAATGTAGAATAAAGGCAATGCTTTTGAAGAAGATTTTGTGGTAAACTTCTTGAATTCCCCCCCCCCCCCCCATCAGCATGGACAAGGCCTTTATAGAGCCTGTCTTCACCAATAATGTAAGTTTGTCCATCTCAAGCCTTCAAACTTTGTTGTATATATTTGGTTAGGCATGACTGCAACAGCTGTTTATTTTTTGTGTTTGCATCAAATTGCTTGTTTAAAGTTTATTATGTAGTTCATAAACAAAAGTTTGTCCTTTCTCAATTTAAGTTTTCAGTTGTACAACCAAGTTCCTTCTTCATACCATGTAAATTAAACTATACAGAGCAAGTGATCTTCTTTTGCACTGCATGTATGCTTCTGTTCTTCATCCGTAATCCAGTGGTGTGGTGAACCTACCCACTACAGCACAATGTCATATTCTGCAATGTCTTAACTATGAACAATGTCATATCATTCTACTATTATTTAAACCGTCTCTTTATTTGCCAATCTGAAATGGTATAAATTGACAGCACACTAACCATTGATACTTATGAGTTCTTGATCTGTAATCCAGTGGTGTCGTGAAGCTGCCAACTCCTTCACAATGTCATTTCCTGCCATGTCTTGACCTGAACAATACCATATTGTGTTAATGCAATTTTAAACTGTGTCACTTTATTCGTGAGTAAGAAATGTGATGAATTGTCAGCACTGATACTTTTATGTGCAAAACCTATCATCTGTCTACTTGTTTATCTTTCAGAGTGAGGAAGATATAAGTGTTGAACAAGCGCAGTCTCATCATCTTGCTCAGTTGCTTGCGCTGCAGCTCCCCAGCAGGGCTAACCTTTCTTGAACTCTATTGAAGTGCTGTCGGTTTTGTATATCATTTTGTCGGCGTGTTTATTTGCACTAGTGGCGATCTTTGATGCCCAGTGTATGTAATCTGTTGTCTGCTTGTGCTTTATTATCATAGTGGCGAACTTTGATGCCCAGTGGATGTAATATGTCGTAATTTCTTTATTGTATAGTCTAGGTTTTTTCTTATTCACGATGCTGCAGTTATTTTACTGTATATATATATATATATCCTGTCTTTGCAGTAAACCGGCCAAACCGTAAAATTACGGTACAAAATCGGGCCGTCATGCAATCACGATGTAGGTTGGGCCTAAAACGTGCCGAACAGCTCATGGGCCGGCAACAGCCCGAAATGAACCCCGGCCCATGATTGTGCGAATCAAAACATGGGCTTTTAACAGGCCAAAATTGTCTCGGTCCTTGTTTGGCCCAATCAGATATCGGCTGCGAGCAGGCCGGATGCAAACCAGGCCGTAGTTAGGCCCAACTATATGACGGGCTTTTAACAGGCCAAAATTAATATAGGGCCGAAATGTTAAATGGGCCCTTAACAGGCCAAAACTAATATCAGACCGAATTACTAAGTGGGCCTTTAACAAGTGGACCCAAAAGCATAGTGTCTAGTTGACGGGCCGAATTTGATATGGGCCATAATTGAGCCCAAAGCCTCTTAAAGGGTCGGACCTGATCTGGGCCGTAATTTGGCCCAAAACGTGGTAGGCTTTTAACGGGCCGGATCTCATATGGGCCACTATTAGGACCGGAGCATGGCAGACCATTAATGGACCGGATCAAATATGGGCCGGCATTTGGCCCAAAACATGGCAGCCAGTTAATGGGCTGGCCTACTAGGGTCCTCAAAATATTGTGGGCCTACAACTGGGCCGGCCCATTAATGTCGTCGAAATCTCGTGGGCCTTTAGCTGGGCCGGCCCATTATGATCCGCAAGAATCTTGTGGGCCTTTACCTGGGACGGCCCATTATGGCACACAAAAATCTTGTGGGCCTTTACCTGGGCTAGCCCATTATGGCCCACAAAATCTTGTGGGCCTTTAGCTGGGCCAGCCCATTATGGTCCGCAAAATCTCATGGGCCTTTAGCTGGGCCGGCCCATTATGGTCCGCAAAATCTTGTGGGCCTTCAGTTGGGCCGGCCCATTTAAACTTGATGGGCCGGTCCATGTGTCAACATATCATAGGCGCGTCTCGCCCATTGGATGAGTGACACCTGTGCCAACACAGACCAGACACGTGTCTCCTCCAGCCAATGATGATTTTACACATGGAAAATCCCCATTGGTCGGGGCTATTAACGGGTTATCGGATCCAAAACCCGACCCGGTAGCTTAACATCGTTCCGTTACGGTGGATGCCACGTGTCGGTCACCCTTGACGAAAGCACTTTTGTGACGCGTGATTTATCGTCATGGAAGTGGACACTTCCGTGATGATAATTTTGTTAATGTCATGGAACACTTCTACGACAACACAGGTATGACTATCTTGATTCTGTCATAAAATTGTCATGGATGTACATGCATGACAGAAAATGCGACCTACTGTGACAAACACGTATCATTACGGAAGTGTATTTTTTTGTAGTGTCAATCATCAATAATGACGCTCTCCAAGGAGGAACTTCCCCCTGGACAGATCTTCGTATTCGGCAGCTTCGTACTACGGGCCAACTCGCTTGGCCATCTGGAGCAGATCGACAGCTACGCCCCTGGCCATCAGGTCGGATTCGGAAACTTGAACTACGTCACAGATATCCGTGGATACTTGATCTTCGAGGGATTTGAGCCCGCGGCGATCGTGCCCCTCATCCCGATGAACATGACTTAAATCTGTCATCGGATCACACCCAGGAGATGGTTCCTGCGGCTGTAACGACCTTAGAGCCAAAGCAGATCAAGCCATCCGAGGCCGCAGAGTCCGCGGCGTTGGAGCCGCACATGGACTCGACGCCCTGCAATATTTGCTTTAACGGAACTTCGGACTCGTCTCCGGTTATACGTTTCGGATTGTGTATGCCTACGGACACCGAGCTAGATCGGTTATCGATCTTCGAGTTCAGCGCCGCTGATGTTTTCCAGCACTCGCCTTTGGATGACGTGCTAAAATCTTTAAATAATTTGTCCTTAGAGAAGGACTCTGTCGGCGTTCTGGGAACGGGGGTCCCCAGACTTGCCTGCCTGCGGCCTGCGGCGTGGCTCAAGCAAGGGCCCAGTGCGGCCCATCTTCATCAGCTCAAGCTCAAAGGACCTCGGGAGGGGCCAAGCCTCGCGGGGCGGACGACAGCAAGCTTCCTCAGAGGCAGCCTCATCAGGCAGGCTCGCGAGGAGGCGGAAAGATCAAGGCAGGGGTACCTCGCGAGGAACCCGTGACGCAAGCCATGACGATCGAGAACAGGCGGGCGCCGACCAGCGTAGTGTCCTTGTTTCCCCTTTGGTTCAAACGGGGCAAGCACAGACCAATGCATCAGGCAAAGGTTACCATTCCGATGCAACGAGACCAAGACCAGCCGGACGGCAGGACGGAGGTCACCGTGGAGCCCAAGACGGCGTCACCGCCAGTGCTTTTGGCAGCCAAAGACCACCTTTGGTCAGGATAACTTGTACTAGATGTTCCCCTTCGAAATCGCCAATTGTTGGCGCCCTTCCCGCTCATTATTTGGGGAGAGGCCCAGGGCCTCTATAAATAGAGCTAGCCACCATAGAGTAGACATCATCTAGACATCTAGAGATCATCTAGACATCTAGACACCCCAAGAACATCGAGAGATCTGGTAGAACCCTAGCAGAGAGAGAGAGGCGATGAACTCACCCTAGCAGTTCATCGCACCAACTGAAGAACACCTCTCGCGAGGCTATTGTTCCCTTGTACTGTCCATCATCAGCCCCAGAGGCAATCTACCACACCACACACTGGAGTAGGGTATTACACCACAACGGTGGCCCGAACTAGTATAAACCTCGTGTCTCTTGTGTTGTTCATCATTTTCATCTTAGTTCGCACAAGAGGATCAGACGTAGATTGGTAGGGGAGAGATCTTCGCGTGCACCCCAGTGTTCGAACCTCAAGGGTCTGCCGGAACCCCAAACCCGACATTTGGCACGCCAGGTAGGGGTGCGCCGGAATCTTCCTTCTGCCGTTCGCGTGTGATCTTCCATCGTGTCCATGGCTGACGCTCGTCGGGCTCGCGCCGAGTGCTGAGCTGCTCACGCCGCTCGTGTCGCCCAGACAGCGCCTGTCGTCAGCCCCCCTCGTCATTCCCCGTCACCCACCACCAACGCCGCCACCGGCCCGGCGGGGAACAAGCAGCAGGCCTCGTCGCAGCACCCCTCGGTGCAACGGGATGGCCGCACCGCCACCACGT
The DNA here is from genome assembly GCA_034509565.1 of Triticum monococcum. Taxonomy (NCBI): domain Eukaryota; kingdom Viridiplantae; phylum Streptophyta; class Magnoliopsida; order Poales; family Poaceae; genus Triticum; species Triticum monococcum. Next base: position 604,872,502 of record CM067845.1, read on the forward strand.
TGCTGACTCCAGATGGCTCATCGTCCCACGCCAATCGTGCACCCATGGATGTGCATGCCTCACTGCTCTTGGCGCAGGAGCTCCTGCACTATCGCCCCGTCGACGACCTCTACAAGGACTGGCTCGCCCGCATCACCGGGCTCGTCAGTGCCGCAGGGGGCTCCCCCTTGCAGTCCCTCTCGCTGCCTCGCCCTCCGTCCCGTGTAGGGGGCGAGGATCAGGAGGCGCCTCCACCGCCTCCTCCCCAAGAAGGTGCCTTGGCTCCGAGGCGCGCAGCCCCAGGGCGAGACCCTCCACGTCCGGCACCAGCGCAGCAAGAAAGGAGCTGCCAGGAGATCCCACATCCCCGGGAAGGTGCTCGCGCGCTCCCAGCGCCGGCGCGCCAAGATCGCGCCCCAGCGCCTCCATGACAAAACCCCGCGCTGCTCCCAGTGCCGGCGTGTGGTGACCCACAAGAATGCGTCCAGCACCAGCAAGGGGCGCCGGTGGCCATGGCGGGCTGCCTCGCCTTCACCCCCGAGCTGCGCGGCGTCACCTGGCCAGGAAAGTTCAAGCCTAACCTCCCTCCCCGCTACGATGGCACAGCGGACCCCGCGGAGTTCCTACAGCTCTATGAGCTGGGCATCGTAGCCGCCAACAGAGACGAGAAGGTCATGGCGAATTGGTTCCCCATGGCGCTCAAGGACGGCGCCCGCACCTGGCTCCTGAACCTGGCGCCCGGCACGATCTCCTCCTGGAGCGAGATGCGCACCCGCTTCATCGCCAACTTCCAGGGCACTCGCGACCGGCCCCCGGCCGTGAGCGACCTGCGCCGCATCAAGCAACAGCCAGGAGAAACCTTGCAGAAGTACATCCAGCGCTTCAACTACGCTCGCCTCAAGATCCCCAAGGTGACTGAAGAAGCCATCATCTCAGCCTTCTCCGATGGCGTGCGTGATGTCAAGATGAAGGAAGAGCTAGCAATCCATGAAGACCTGTGCACATCCCTGGAGCTGTTCAACTTGGCGACCAAGTGCGCCAGGGCTGAGGAAGGGCGTCTCTCCCTTCCCGAGCTCCCGGCAGCCGACCCGGAAGAAAAGAAGCTCAAGGCCAAGGACGTGAAGCGCAAGGGGGCTTCCGTGCTAGCAGCGGAACCGGACACCAAGCGAGGCAGGGATCAGCCTGAGTCATCTAAGGGCGGACGGTACTGCGTGTACCACGACCTCCACACCCACAACACCAATGAATGTCAAGAGCTCAGAGTTGTGCGAGATGGGCGAATCGGCCGACGCCCAGAGCGCCACGATAGAGGCTATGGCCGAGGAGGAGGAAGAGGCGGTGGACGATGGGAAGACCGTGGCCTTCGCCAGGGATGGCGTGACCGCCCTCGCAAGGAGCACTGGCAGGACCAGCCTCGTGAGGGAGGCTGGAGGGACCAGCCTTATGAGGACCGTCCCCACGGCAACGCAGGCCTCCCTCCTCTGTCGCCTCCACCGAGGAGGAACGAAGACCAACACCAAGGCGATGGGGCTGAGGGCTTCCAAGATCCGCGTGCAATTGCTTGCATCCTGGGCGGCGCCTAGGCCCCAGCCTCACAACGCATCTTCAAGCAGTTTGCTCGCGAGGTGAATGCAGTCCTTACCAAGCTTGAGGCCACACGCCCTCTTAGGTGGTCTTCGTGCGTGATCATATTCAGTTCCGCAGACCAGCTCAAGTGTGCGGCAACGGCCGGAGTCCTCCCAATGCTTTGCTCCCCAGTCATCAGCAACGTGCAGGTTACCAGGACCCTCATCGATGGCGGAGCAGGACTCAACGTCCTGTCCGTCGAGACATTCGACAATCTCCAAGTGCCATACGACCAGCTTCAGCCGACCAAGCCTTTCTCAGGAGTCACCGATGGTTCCACTGTTCCAATTGGGTAGGTTCGCCTTCCGGTCACCTTCGGGCAACGCAACAACTACTGCACCGAGCTCATCGACTTCGACGTCGCTCACATCCGCCTGCCGTACAATGCCATCCTCGGGTACCCAGCCCTAGCCAAGTTTATGGTAGTGACTCACCATGGTTACAATGTCCTCAAGATGCCAGGAAGCAGTGGAGTCATCACCGTACCCTGTGAAGAATGGGACGTAGTGTGCTCGCTCGAGCGTGTGTTCCAAGCCACAACAATCGAAGACCCAGATCACAGGAGCGGGAGGCCTCTCGAGGCGACCCTCAAGAAGAAGACCTCACCTGGCCAGAGCCACAAGGAAGTAGGCACCTCCGAAGGTATTGCGTCAGGATTCGCGCCCGATCAGGGAGCGCCGCCCTCTTGCGCATAGGAAGGCGCGCCCGGCGCCCTCCTCAGGCAGGGCTCGGGGGCTCTCTCTTGGAGAGCCACCGACCTTGCCAAGGTCGCGGGGGAGGCGCTCGGGCACCACTTGGAGGGGTGCTTCTAGGCATGCTTCCCTCAGAAAGGTACAAGTCAAAGGAGACAAAACCCTCAGGAGTTCATCGCAAGGAGCACCCAAGAGCTACAAGAGTCCAGAGTCATGCGCGGCAGCCGCCTCTTGCCTGTCGTGGCCCCACATCTAGGCGGGGATGGAGGACTGCGCGTCTGTGTCGACGTACCAGGGCTCAACCGAGCTGCGTCCCAGGAGCGTCTATGGCCTTCGGCCGTAGGGCGCTGCATGGGACCACCCCACGGCTACGTTCGCATGCCCTTTGGCCTGCCGAGCATGGTCGCCGCACATCAGCGCCTGTTGAGGAGCATTCTGGAGGCTTAGGAGGTCAGGCATCGAGCGGTCCTGGCGGAGGTGGCGATGGTCCCCGAAGACCTGCACGTGCCACCAGAGCCTCCCGAGGCCCCTGGCCCTGGGGGCTCACGAGGGCCGACATCTTCACCGCGCATCGCTCACTTCCTTAGCATCACTTCATCTTCAATAGCACCAGGTGACATCTTTCAGAGTTCTACTTTCAGCTGGGAGCGCCCACAGGGCTGCACCATTCCCAGGCCGCATGGGTTCGTCCCTGCGGCATGTATCCATTTTGTTTATGCTCTTTATTTACCTTGTTGGGGCGCCCCTCGGGCTGCATCATCCCCACGCCGCTCGAGCCCGACCCAGCGGCAGTTGCTTTTCCAGCGTTTACCCTAGGATGAAGTTGTTCTTTCACGCTTCCCATAATTATCACCTACTGCTTTTCGTCGTGCAAAGCGCTTGCACGTTAAAAGGGGGGCGCCTGAGCATCACGACTCATGGGTTCTTACTGGCTCTCCAGCCCTCACCCCATGGCCTTGACCCACGGCATCGCGACCTGTCATACCAGCGGCGGCTGAGCTCGCTCGGGGGCCGGGACCTGAGGACGTAGAGCATTTGCATTCTAACAACCCTGCAGGAGCACACCAATTGATAAAGGCCCAGAGCCAGGCGCAACCCGCCTCGAGGTAGGGCCTCGTGAGTCCCGCGCTGGCTCACGGGTGCCCAGATACACCTCTCCTAGCCCTACCGTGCCGGCCACGTGTCAGGGCAGGGCTGTACACGCCCCAGGGGCTCCTCCCGGAGGGGAGCCCCCTCCCACACACCAGTGGAAGCACCATGCTCCGCGCTGGCTGACGACACTGCCGAGGAGCGGCTATGCCCGTACACATACGGAAGCGCTATGCTCCACGCTGGTGATAAACAACTAAGGGCGGCCCATGGCCGTACCAACCTCAGGGAGCCCAGAGCTCAGTGTCCAGCACCATCGCAATGCCTCCCCTCAGGAGTGCCGCGCGAGGGGGCTGGACATGGGGGCTACGCCTGGGCCTCGCCCGAGCGCACGCCACCCAGCCAGGTCCCTTGGACCTGGTCGTCACGCGCCACTCCCCAAGCGGAGCCAAGGTACGAAACTCGTTTGAGCGTCTATGGGGACTCATGAGCATCGCGACTCAGGAGCCTAACTTGCCACGTAGCCCCTCACTCCTTAGTCCCGTCCTTGGTTTCCGGTCGGGGCTAACGCTGGGTGAGGTACGCGCGGGGCCGGGCCCTACCGACGTAGAACGATCAATCCACTCCTCGCTCCCCCTTCCCTACTTGTTGCTCGCGCGTCAATGGGGACTCCTGAGCATCGTGACTCAGGAGCCTAACTTTCCACGTAGCCCCTCACTCCTTAGCCCCATCCTTGGTTTTCGGTCGGGGTTAACACTGGGTGAGGTACGCGCGGGGTCGGGCCCTGCCGACGTAGAGCGTAAACAAGTAGGAGAGCAAAATGCAAATTTCGGGAAATCCAAAGCAAATATTACAAGCCATAAGATTGTTCCACAATGCCAAACACAAGTTTTAACGCCTCCGCGAGGCATGGTGCATGTGCAGGAATTAAACAGGATGGAAGTCGCGAAGGAATCACTCCCCAGTAGCGCCGTCACCGGTGGTGGAGTCACGCTGGACGGCTTCACCTCCCGAGGTCGCAAGGCCGGCGGCACCGCGCCCGGGCAGGACGCTGGGGGAGCGAAACTTCCCCAGCAAAACCTCGGCTCGGCCCCTCACGGCCTCAGCGGCGGCAGCGGCATGGTCGCCGCTCACGGGCTTCAGCAGGCTGTCGAAGTCGACGTTGGGGTCGCACGGGTAGACATGGCTGAGGACACGCGTCAGCGCCGCAGAAGACAGGGCACGCGCCTCGGCCTCGACCGTGGGGCCAAGGCTGTCTGCGACGTCCTCAAGCACATCAACCAGGAAGGGGAGCAGCTTGGCGGGGCCGTCCTCCGCACCAGCCAACGGCTCCTCCAGGTCGCTCTCATACAGCGTCTTCAGTATGCCTCGAGCCTTCTTCTCCAGCTTCGCGAAGGCCGCCCGGTCCTCCGTCAGGACCTTTGCCTTGGCGTCCAGCTCGGTCCTCTCCGCCTCCAGCGACCGCTCCAGCGTCTCCAGTCGGCTGTGGTGGACATCAAGCTTGGCGCCCCGGTCCTTGGCGGCGGCCTCCCTAGCCTTCATCTCCTTCTCCTTCTCCTGGCGGCTATGCACCTCCTTGGCGAGCTCGTCGCGCAGGCCCTGCAGCTCAGCCCCAAGCGTCTTGCAGCGGCCCTGGGCATTTACGACGTCGCCCAGGGCAGCATCGTGAGCGGCCTTGGCTTGGTTGGCGGCCCACCTCTCCTCGTCAGAGAACGACACGGCCTGGCTCAACACCGCTCGGACGGAGGCAGCAGAACGGGCCCAGCCAGAGGCCAACTCCAGGCGCCCGGCCACCAGACGAGGGTCCGCGCTCAGGAGATCCTCCCGCAACTGGCTCAGCTCGTTGGCAACCTGGTCCAGGACAGCGGCGGAGGGAGCAGAAGAGACAAGAACCTGTGGAGCAGGTGGAGAAGATGGCAGCGTGGCCACGGCTTGGCAGGAAGGGACCTCCTGAGCCTTGGCCGCCACGGCCGCAGCATCGGGCACAGTCGACTCCAGGTCCAGCAGGGCCACGAGGGCGGACTCCTCGCCGGGGTGCCCCAGTTGGCCTCGCGAGGGCGGTTGAGTCGGAGAGGCGCGGGCCTCGCCATCCTCTCCCCCAACAGCCGAAGGCGTCTCCCCGGCAGACGGATTCGCCCCAAGCAGGGCCGCAGAAGCCTCCTTCAACCTCTTGGCCACAGGTGCCGGCCTGGTAAAAGAGCACAAACGTCAAGCCTCAGTGGCAGAAACCAAGCAGAGCACGAATCGAGCACTTACTGGACGTCATCCATGGAATCAAGCAACTTCCGGCCATACTTGAAGCCCGAGAGCCTGCAGCGGGGGTCGGCCTTGGAGGGCCCGGAAGCAGAAGGCACGTCAGGAGAGACGGAGCTGGCCTTGGACCCCCCAGGGACCAGAGCAGACCCTGGGGGAACCAGGCTCGACCTGCCCTTCCTTGTGACTGAGGAAGAACCCTCCTTTCCTTGCCTAGCATCGGCCTCGTTGTCGTCCAGCATGGAGCGAAGGGCCTGGGACCTGCGCCGAGGGAAGGACTCCCCCCAATCCTCGCCAGTCTCCTCCGGGTCAGACGCTTCCTCCTCCGCCTCTTCTTCCTCCTCTTCCCTGCTGGAGCTACCGGAGGACAAGTTCACCGTCGCCAAGACCGCCAGATCTTCGGGAGCTGCCGCGGGCACCAGCCCCTCACCGTTGAAGGTGGGCATGGCGTTCACCACCAGCTCCCAGTCATCACGAAGGAACAGGGGGACAGGGGCGCCCACCGGGCTCGCCACGTCTCCCCCAACCAAGGAATGGAGGGCCGCAGCCAGATCCTCGTCGGTCAGGGCCTCAGAGCTCAGGCGCAGGGCGGCGTCTGCTCCTCCAAGACCCCACAGTGGGAGCGGGTGCTCCTGGAGCAGAGCCACCCGGTGCTCCAAGAACTCCCTCAGGAGCATGGCCCCGGTCAGCTTCGCCGCCTCCGTGTTGCTTGGTCTCAGGTCCGCGTTCATCCTCCTCAACAGCGCCTTCGTGCGAGGGTCGACGAGCTCCGCGCGGGACCATGCGTCAACGGACTTAGGTTGCCCCGTGGGCAATACCAGACGAGGGTGGAGGCGCCCAACATCCATCATGACCCACTTGCTCCGGTAGCCTTCAATCCTCTTCCCAGGCTTCGAGATGGCGTTGGAGCTGGAATAGGCAATGAAGCTCGCGCATGCAGAGACCTGAGCACCAAAAACCCGGAGGGAGAAAAAGTGGCGTAGCAAGGCCACCGAGGGCTTCACACCAACATGAGCCTCGCAATAGTAGGCAAAATTCGCTAGGAGAAGGACAGAGTTGGGGTGGAGATGCAGAGCCTACAGGTTGTATTGGCAGAGAACAGCATGGAAGAACTCAGAGAAAGGAGGCACCAGGCCAGCGACAATGGCGCTCACGAAGAACGGATAGAAGGTGCTCCCCTTGCCCTCAGGCTCATCGGAGCCGACCTTGAGCACAGTCGCTCCCTCGCTGCCATGCGCCATCGTCATCAGGCGCGCGAGGGCGAGGTTCTTCTCCGAAAAATTCGGGGAATCCAGGGCCGGTGAGTACCAAGCATCAACCGGGGACTTGCGAGGCGCCATGGCGTGCCGGATGCGAAGGATTGAGACGGATCTGGAGGATTTTGGGAGCAAGAGGAAGGAGAACGAGAAAGGGGATCTAGGGCAAGACGAACGAGAGCGGGGCAAGTAAGCTTGGCCAAGGGGCCCCCCCTTTTTTGTCAGTCGTGCAGTTGCCGAGGCGTTGTGGGAAGTGCTGACGCCCACGCCCAAGCCCACGCCCAATCAACCGCCATGCGGCGCCCAAGGCCGCACGCTGTTAGGGCCCGCGGCGCTTCGCGCTTGCCCCTTCGCTTCTCTGCTAAGCCAAGCCCGTGTGCGCCTTGGGCCCAGGGGCTACTATCGGCATTCTGGGAATGGGGGTCCCCAGACTTGCTTGCCTGCGGCCTGTGGCATGGCTCAAGCGGGGGCCCAGCGCGGCCCATCTTCATCAGCTCAAGCTCAAAGGACCTCGGGAGGGGCCAAGCCTCGCGGGGCGGACAACAGGAAGCTTCCTCAGAGGAAGCCTCATCAGGCAAGCTCACGAGGAGGCGGAGAGATCAAGGCATGGGTACCTCGTGAGGAACCCGTGACGCAAGCCATGACGATCGAGACCAGGCGGGCGCCAGGCGGGCGTCGGCCAGTGCAGTGTCCTTGTTTCCCCTTTGGTGCAAAGGGGGCAAGCACAGGCCAAGGCATCAGGAAAAGGTTACCATTCCGGTGCAACGGGACCAAGACCAGCCGAACGGCAGGACGGAGGTCACCGTGGAGCCCAAGACGGCGTCATCGCCAGTGCTTTTGGCAGCCGAAGACCACCTTTGGTCAGGATAACTTGTACTAGATGTTCCCCTTCGAAATGGCCAATTGTTAGCGCCCTTCCCGCTCATTATTTGGGGAGAGGCCCAGGGCCTCTATAAATAGAGCTAGCCACCACAGAGTAGACATCATCTAGACATCTAGAGATCATCTAGACATCTAGACACCCCAAGAACATCGAGAGATCTGGTAGAACCCTAGCAGACAGAGAGAGAGGCGATGAACTCACCCTAGCAGTTCATCGCACCAACTGAAGAACACCTCTCGCGAGGCTGTTCTTCCCTTGTACTATCCATCATCAGCCCCAGAGGCAATCCACCACACCACACACTAGAGTAGGGTATTACACCACAACGGTGGCCCGAACCAGTATAAACCTCGTGTCTCTTGTGTTGTCCATCATTTTCATCTTAGTTCGCACGAGAGGATCAAACGTAGATCGGTAGGGGAGAGATCTCCGCGCGCACCCCAGTGTTCGAACCTCAAGGGTCTGCCGGAACCCCAAACCCGACAGACTCACAGTCGAACTATGTCCGGTTCGAGCTAGAGACGGATGATGACGAATCTTGCTTCCCACCCGCCACCCACTTCATAGCCACCGTCGATGACTTAACCGACGTGCTTGACTATGGCTCTGAAGAAATCGATGGTATGGACGACGATGCTGACAAGGAGCAAGGCCAAGACCTGCCATTCACTAGATGTTGGACGGCTACCTCTTCGTACGACGTCTACATGGTTGATACACCTAAAAGGATCTGGCGACGACAAAGAAGAGCCAGATGTGAATAAAACCTCCGAGACATGGTCCAAGCACCGGCGGCCCAAGAGCCGCCCCAAGCCCCGCTGCTCAAATGACAGCAACACTGGCACCGAAGAAAATAGTACTCCGGGCGATGTCGAAAACAATGAAGACCCTGTTAGGGCTACATTCGAACAGGAACACGACAACAGGCAAGACAACCCTGACGAACATGCCATAGAAGATGACTCAGAGGATGATAGTTACCGTCCACCCTCCGAGGAGGAGACAAGCCTTGGCAACGGAGACTTCATCGTGCCTGAGGATCCTCTCGAGCAGGAGCGCTTTAAGCTTCAGCTCGTAGCCACTGCAAGGAGCCTGAAAAAGAAACAACAACAGCTTCAAGCTGAACAAGACCTGCTCATGGACAGATGGACTGATGTCCTGACAGCCGAGGAATACGGCCTCAATCGCGTAGCCAAGAGATACCTGAAACGCAGACTGCTACCTCAATTCGATGAGGAGGCGCTGGAGCACATATCCCCCTCGCGTAATGCGGATCGACCACCACGTGGTCGGGACAGGGAGGCGGAACGGCCACCCCGCGGTCGGGATAAAGCGGCAACTCAGGCCGAACAGCAGACCACCCCACCACCCCGTCAAAATAGGGACGGAAGAGTCTGGAGTCATATGTACGACCTCTGATAGACCCTGGATAGTAGAGCAGGACACACAAGATCGATCTACGGATCACGAGGATGTGCCTCGAGGCACGACAACGGCTACCTATTCGGACGTGACAAACCTAACCATGCTCGGGCCGAATGCCGCAGACGGACTCCTTCAGAGCTCCGCCACGATGCAGCCCGATATAGAGGCGTCGCACACCCACTCTTCTTCACAGATGAAGTATTGTATCATGAATTCCCCGAGGGGTTCAAGCCCGTCAATATCAAATCATACGACGGCACAACCGATCCTGCAGTATGGATCGAGGATTTCATTCTCCACATCCACATGGCCCGAGGAGATGACCTCCACGCCATCAAATACCTCCCATTAAATCTCAAAGGACCAGCTCGGCACAGGTTAAATAGCCTACCTGAGAACTCCATCGGCAGCTGGGGGGACTTGGAAGAGGCTTTCCTTGACAACTTCCAAGGAACTTATGTCCGGCCACCAGATGTCGATGACCTAAGCCACATAGTTCAACAACCCGGAGAATCAGCCAGAAAATTCTGGACTAGGTTCCTAACCAAAAAGAACCAGATCGTTGACTGTCCGGACACCGAGGCCCTAGCAGCCTTCAAGCACAGCATCCGTGACGAATGGCTAGCATGCCACCTCGGACAAGAAAAGTTGAAGTCAATGGCAGACCTTACGGCACTCATGACCCGCTTTTGCGTAGGCGAGGACAGCTGGCTAGCTCGTAGCAAAAACACAGCCAGCGAGGCAGGCCCGACCGAGGCCAAGACCAACACTGGCAAGCTCCGGCGCAATAGACACAAACGCCGATGCAACGTCGACAACACCGAGGACACCACAGTCAACGCCGGATTCAGTGGCTCCAAGTCCAGCCAACGAAAGAAACCCTACAAAAGAATAAACGAAGGACCTTCCAACCTGGACCGCATACTCGACCGTCTATGCCAAATTCACGGCACCTCGGATAAGCAAGCCAATCATACCAATAGGGATTGTTGGGTCTTCAAGCAGGCTGGCAAGTTGAATGCCGAAAACAAAGTAAAGGGATCACAAAGTGAGGACGAGGATGAAGAGTCCCGGCAGCCGAACACCGGGGGACAGAAGAAATCCCCCCCCCCCAAGTCAAAACGGTGAACATGATATACACCACGCACATCCCCAGAAAGGAGCGCAAACGAGCACCCAGGGACGTCTACGCGGTAGAGCTAGTCGCCCCAAAGTTCAATCCATGGTCGTCATTTCTGATCACCTTCGATTGACGAGATCATCCGACTAGTATCCGCCATGGCGGTTCGGCCACACTGGTCCCTGACCCAATCATCGATGGATTCCACCTAACACAAGTCCTGATGGATGGTGGAAGCAGCCTCAACCTGCTGTACCAGGATACAGTATGGAAGATGGGCATTAATCCCTCACGAATTAAACCAACAAAGACTACCTTTAAAGGAGTCATACCAGGTGTAGAGGCCCGTTGTGCGGGCTCAATCATGCTGGAGGTGGTTTTCAGTTCTCCGGACAACTTCTGAAGCGAAGAGTTAATCTTCGATATCGTCCCCTTCCGCAGCGGCTACCACGCACTGCTCGGACGAACCGTGTTTGCTAGATTCAATGCAGTGCCACACTATGTGTATCTTAAGCTCAAGATGCCCGGTCCACGCGGCGTCATAATAGTCAATGGCAATATGGAACGCTCCCTCCGAACAGAGGAGCAAACCGCTGCCCTAGCAGCAGAAGTATAGAGCGGCCTCCTCAAGCAGCATTATAATCTAGCTGTCGAGCCCCTGGACACCATCAAGAGGGTCCGGACTACACTGCAACAGGACATCGCAGCTCGTCAAGAGCTCGACTAGCAATTCGGCCTCTGTCCTAGCCCCAATAAGGTAGTGGCATTCATACCACACGTACACAATTACGTACTACAATTCGGCAAAATCGATCCCGGACACACATACTTTCACTTCTTTTTCTTGTTTCAGGCACCTTTTTTCCGCGGGCCTGATATCAAGTCCTTTAGAAGGACTGGAATACAACAGAGGCAAGCAACACAGGTGTGTAGGGTAACCATTATACGTTCTTCTTGATGGTATTCATACTTATTTCTCAGGACCCGCACTCTGCACCCTATTGATTCCGGCATGTTAAAGGGCCGGATACTTCTCGCACCATCTGTACAAGATACGCCTTGACGTATCCATCCAGTTATAATAAAAATGGTTCGTGGCCCAGTTTCTGTGGTTTTCGCTTCTTACTTCGTTTTATTTTGATCTGCTTATTTATTGCATCGACACTCTTTTACGTTTCATATTCGCCAGGGGCTACCTGTCGTCCCACAATACGGCGGCACAGTCCGAACACTTCTTATATATAAGTTCGGCACCCCGAATTTAGTATTATATGCATTGGCTCCGAATCATGTCTTTGGTCAATAGTTGGGTTGTCCGGCTCCTGTGCTTGCTACCCTACGTTCCGCTCCATCGGCTAGGGTAGTAAAGGGAGAACTACTGCGATTGTGTCCTGACTTTGACCAGACGAGCACCTCAGTAGAGAAAGCCGAAAACTGACTGTCATGATGTGGCGAGAGCCGGTCAGCTACTCGAGGGTTACAAATCGTTGGAGATTTTTTCCACGTTACGCGAGAGATCGACACTTCCCGATCAGATGCTGACAGTACTCTGGCTTAAACCAGGGGTTGCGCCCATGCTTTATTATAAAACTCATATGGCTAAGTGAGGGCGTTAAAGCCATACAGTCTGATTGCCTTGTTCGTTGTGCTAAACAACTCCTTCAAGGACCATGTAATTGGATCAAGATTGTTTAGATTCCATCCCGAACACCTCTGTACTATCTACGTGAGGGCAGAATCCGATGACTGACCAACCCTCAGATTACACACAACACGGCCATATAGGAGGAAACAATTCAAAGCATAATAAAATTACTTTACAAAAACTGGCATTGTTCCCATAATACAAGACAAAGGCAACATGAATACATTTATTCAAATACAATGTCCTGCGAACATTGCGCCGCTACAAGTCGAGACCCTTCTACGACATCCTCGAAATATCGCTCGGGTGTGCGGTGCTCCTTGCCCTCTGGCGGCCCACTAGCGACTTCAACAATGTTCATCTTCGCCCACCACATCTTGCAGCGAGCGAAGGCCATACGGGCACCTTCAATACAGACGGAGCGCTTGATAACGTCCAGTCGAGGACATGCGTTCACCATCCGCCTCACGAGTCCGAAGTAGCTGCTAGGCATAGCTTCGGCTGGCCACAACCGGATTATCAAATCCTTAATGGCTAGTTCGGCCACCCTATGCAGCTCCACCAGCTGTTTCAGCTGATCGGTGAAGGATACGGGATGCTCTGGTGCCGCATACTGTGACCAGAAGAGCCTCTATGAAGAACCCCCTCCTTCGGCTTGATAAAACTCCATGGCGTCTGATACACTATGTGGAAAATCCGCAAAAGCCCCTGGGGAACTCCGAACCTGGGTTAGTAAAAGGTACTGCTTCCCCGCATACTTGCTTTGCATCTTAAATGCCTTACCCGCTATGATCTTCTTGGCCTCCTAGATCTCCTGGAGGGCGGCCTCGGCCTCATTCTGTGCGGCCTCCACGCTCTAACGAGCCTTAGCGAGTTCGGTCCCTCGAACCGACGCATCATGCTCCAAGACCTCGCATTTTTTCACCGCATCCTGGAGCTCCTGGTGGACTTCTTTGACCCGGGACTTTAGCTTCTTACGGGCGGCTTGCTGCTGGACAGCCTGCTCCTCAGCCTCGCCCAGGGCCTCGACCTCGGTCGCGGCTTCTGCACATATCGCAATACCGCTATCAATATGCAGCGCTTATCCTTTTCCGGACATATAGCAAGTCGTTCCTCACCTTGCTTCTCCTGGAGCCGAACCTTAACCTCGCCGAGCTCGTTCTCGGTCCGCTCCAGCCTCCGCTTCAGCTCGGAGACCTCGGAAGCATGCGAGGTCGCGGCCAACAGGGACACCTATTTATCGATACATATTCAATCAGGCACTTATAATTAAGGATTGATCCCCTGCCCGGTTCTCCTCGCCGAACACAGGACAGCGTCTCAGGGGCTACGGACTATACAGGGTTTTTCTCTTTCTTACCTCGAAACCTGTTAACAGGCTATTGCAGGCTTCATTCAATCCGCTCTTGGCGGACTGAACCTTCTCGACCATCGCACCCATAAGGATACGGTGCTCGTCCATGACGGAGGCGCTTCGTAGCGCCCCCATCAGGTCATCTGGCGCTCCTGGATGGACAGGAGCCATCGGTGGAGGCGACGCACCCCCTCCTTCAAAGGGGGCTACTCGCCTGACTCCGGAGCCATATTGGTCTCCAGAATCGTATTCGGCTGAGGGCCGAACTAGATACAACCCTCTTTGCCAGTCTCCATGGGGATTGACTCCCCCATGCGTCCGGCAGCGGAGGTCCCGCCTTGTGGTGCCTCTCTTCGGAGCGATCCTCTGGGATAACACTTCAGTGTCGTCCCTGGCCCCGGGGAAGTAAGCAGGCGGTGGCGATATGCTCGCCATCTCGGACTGAGCCAACGAACCTCCAGATGAGGATCACTGGATAAGGTCACGGGCCGGGCTGCAAAAGTGTGGATTAACCATGTTAGAATAATAAAAAGAAAGGGCTGGATGTGTGCATAAATAAGCCATGTCACTTACGATGCGGCCTGGGGCCTAGTACGGGGGCGACGTTCCGGGCTACTGTCAACGTCCCACACGGTGTCGACCGCTGGGGTGCCCTTCCCCTTTTTGGGCGCTTTCGCCTCCAGATGTGCCGAGGCCACCCTCTTCTTCTTCTCCTCCTCCTCGGGAGGAGGGTTGTTTTCCTCCTCCTCCTCCTCTTCCTCATCATTGTCCTCAGGGACAGAGGAATGGGCCTCGTCGTCTTCGGACGTCACGTCCGAAGTGCCCTTGTGACGGGAGCCACTCTTGGCCCCCTTGGCTTTCTTCTTGGCCTTCTTCTCCGGTGCCGTATATGGCGTCGGTACCAGCATCTTCACCAAGAGCGGGATGACTGGTTCTTCGGGAAATGGAGCCAGACACTGGATCTGCTTCGCCCTCTCCACCCAGTCATGAGAGAGCAATACTAAGATCTCAGACATCATCCTCGAAACATTTAAGTTGGGAATAAGTCAAAAGTAACATACCTCGTTGGCGGGGCGGTTACAATTGTGACCACGGTCTGAGTCCGTGGCCGGTGGCTTCTCATTGCCCTTAAAGAGCAACTTCCAGGGCCCTTCGTGAGAAGTATCTAAGAGCCTTTTCAGGGTCTGGTGCTTCTTTGAATTGAACTCCCATAAAGGGCGGCTTCGGCGCTGGCACGGAAGAATCCGGCGGAGTAGCATCACCTAGATAACGTCAATGAGCTTGACGTCCTTGGTCACCATGCTTTGAACGCGCGTCTGCAGCGCTATCAGCTCGCCAGGTGAACACCAGTCTGGACTCTTCTCGACCCAGGAGGTGAGTCGCATGGGAGCACTGGAGCGGAATTCGGCAGTTGCGGCCCAGGTGGTGCCGCGAGGTTCTGTAATGTAGAACCACTGCTTCTGCCATTCCTTTACTGTCTCCACAAAGGTGCCTTTGGGCCAGGAGACGTTGGATAGCTTGCTCACCATGGCCCCTCCGCACTCCGCGTGCTGGCCATCCACCACCTTCGGCTTCACATTGAAGACTTTGAGCCACAACCCGAAGTGGGGACGGATGCGGAGGAAGGCCTCACACACGACGATAAACGCCGAGATGTTGAGGAAGGAATTCAGGGACAGATCATGGAAATCTATCCCGTAGTAGTGCATCAGCCCGCGGACGAAAGGGTGGAGTGGAAACCCTAGCCCGCAAAAGAAATGGGGGATGAATACTACCCTCTCTGTGGGCTCCGGCATGGGGACGACTAGTCCCTCGGCTGGCAGATGATGGGCGATCTCCTTCGCCAAATATCCGGCTGCCCGGAGCTTAGTAATGTCCTCCTCCTTGATGGAGGAGACCATCCACTTGCCCTGACCACCAGATCCAGACATGGTTACTTGAGTGGAAAGGAGATGGGAACTTGGCGCTGGAACTTGAGATCGGAAAGGCGGAGACAGAGAGAGAGCGTGAGGAGAGGAAGAGGGAATCCTTATCCCCTTATAAAGGCAGCAAATATTAAACGCCTCCTCACTCGCCTTAGGATTCGCCTGTTCCCTAGGGCTGTATAAACGACACGGTTGAGTTACCCATGCCCGCATTGATGAGAATCCCGCAATAAGGGGGGCACGATCTCTGTTTCGACAAGACGTGCCAATAGCAACCGCGTCTTGAAGCATGGAATGGTAGAAGAAAACGGTTCGAAATTATAACTGGACAGACGTGATGTCGTGTTGGAAAAAAGCTGTCAACAGATTAGATTCGTGCAAATATTATATTCTCTTTGCGGTTGTGTACGGTGTGCGTAACAGGTCAGGGTACTATCATTACATCCGAAGACTATATTGGAGTTCGGAGAAAAGGGAACCCGCCTTACAATGCCGAAGACAATCAGCGTGCCGGACTCCTCATCATTGAAAGCCAGGTTCAGAGGCTACTGAGGGAGTCCTAGACTAAGGGGTCCTCGGGTGTCCGGCCGGTTATCCATGGGCCGGACTGATGGGCTGTGAAGACATGAAGGCCGAAGACTGCACCGTGTCCGGATTGGACTCTACTTGGCGTGGACGGCAAGCTTGGCGACCGAAGATTCCTTCTTATGTAACCGACTTCATGTAAACCCTAGATCCCCTCGGTGTCTATATAAACTGAAGGGGATAGTCCGGAAAGGACAACACATATACTCATTACCATACCCCTATAGGCTAGACTTCCAGGGTTTAGCCATTACGATCTCGTGGTAGATCAACTCTTGTAATACTCATATTCATCAAGATCAATCAAGCAGGAAGTAGGGTATTACCTCCATAGAGAGGGCCCGATCCTGGGTAAACATTGTGTCCCCCATCTCTTGTTACCATCGATCCTAGACGCACAGTTGGGACCCCCTACCCGAGATCCGCCGGTTTTGACACCGACAAGGGGGGTCCCGAGCTGTGGATCTTGGATCGATGGGTAACAGGAGACGAAGGAGAAGGTGTTTAACCAGGTTTGGGCCCTCTTGATGGAGGTAAAACCCTACGTCCTGCTCTTGTTTATATTGATGATGATGTATCGAGTACAGAGTTGATCTACCTCGAACGTATGTTGTGTATGATTCTAATGATCTAGCATATATCTATTGACTAGCCTGACCTCGGCTTATATAATGCACCAGAGGCCTAGAATAACAAGAGTCCTAGTTGGCAACGTCGATGGAAAGGAGTCCTTGTCTTGATCACCAAGTCTTGTGGAATCTTCCTCGTATATGTCACCGGCTGTCCAAAGAAGCCCATTAGTGAACCGCCATGGGGTTCCTCGGCCCGACCCACCTGGTCGGTAGATGACGTGGTGAGTACCCCCTAGTCCAGGACACCGTCACACATTACTTCACACTTTACTCGACCATGTGCATCAAGGAAGAAGGACATAAGACCATGCTTATCGTTTCCATCTTTAAAGTCAAATAATCCTTTTGATCATGTTAACATGTAAACTAAATAACACAAAAAATGCAGATAAGGTTTTCCGTATTCCAATGGTTTAGCTTAAAAGGTTCTTGTCATAAATGCGTTGTAGTTTGAAGCTAGGGTTTGAGATTAATACACTGTGAGATATCCAACAAAACAGAATGACGCTTTTATTAGCTGACGCAAAAGGACTCACTTTACATAGCGGTGCACATGAAGGATAAAAAAGGAAATACAACGATGCTTCTACATTCCATCTTTAAAACCCAACCATGCATCATTTAGAGTGAGGTAGAATACTATAGAAAATAAAATGTTAAATAACACTAGGTCATTATCTAGTAACCATTGATAAGGTTTCCTACATTGTAGGAATTTAGCTAAAAAAGTCTTACCATAAATACGTCGTAACTAAGGTTTAAGTTTAAAACACATGGGATATCCAGCCTACTTTGGAGAGAGGTTTTTTTCGTAGCCATCACACAATGATACACTTTAGTCAACAATACGTATCAACAACAAAAGTGGGCATAATTAAGACAACTACTTTACTTTCTATATTAGTAAATTGCCCACTATGTGTCTAGCCATTGTTCTTTTGCATGGTAATACACATCTCATTCATATCATAAAGATCATACTACAAGCCACGTAAGCATCAACCTGACAAAACTGCAAAGACAATAGAATGCTAGCTTTTGCACAAAGGACCACGAGCCAAGAAGGAAAGTCACGACAAAGGAATCCCCATGAGCTTGACACCAACGGCCGTCACCTGCCTCCGACACCATCACAATAGCCAGCAAAGGAAAATATGACAGATCACCTCCTCATCCGAGCTTGACGCGGCTCCATTAAATGCAACTTTGCGGACCTCCGAGGTGGCTCACAAAAGGAGAAGCCATTGTCGTTAAAGGAACCAAACTGATGCGACACCCCGTATACATCATCGAACTCCAGATCTGGCATCCTAGCTCAACAAAGACATCAGAGGAGGAAACCATACCTGCCAACCGCCGATCGCGATCCTAGCACACGATCCGTCATCTTCCAGATGCTACCAACACATGCCACTGTCTGCATCCTCTCCTGGACTATCTCTCAAGCTCCACGCTGGCGTCGGAGCAAACATCGTCACAATGGCAGAGCTCGAGGATGCATGTCCACCACGAGGACGTCGGCGCCGCCGCCATCCCTGCTTGAACATATAGCCACCAAGACCATTGCCCACCACAGAGTAGAACACCGGCTGTGAGAAGATCTAGAATACTTATATTCAGTGCCGCCGTCACCCTCGTTGAAGCCAAGACGTCGAACATCCGAAACCCTAAAACTACCGAAGCTTTAACCCTCTGGCTACACGTACCCGCACGCGCGAGACCCGATGACCCCCCCCCCCCCCCTCACCGCCGACGTCCGAGAGGTCGTCAATAGAGGGGAGCCGCCGGAAGGTTGGCCGTGCACTTGGCAGAGATGAGATCGCACTAGACCCGCACCCATTGTAGAACAATTCTAAGAACTGAGCACCATGGGAAGACGCTTTCTACCCCCACAATCTGCGTGGGGGATTGAAACCAACTCGTGACTCCACACATGTTCACCACCACACCCCTCCTGCCGTTGGCATCCCGAGCGGAGCAACAACCGCCCCAGCCAGCCCTAGGCGGCTGCCGACGGGCTCCACCCACCCACCCGCCCACGTCTTCCTCCCGTCCCGTTCCGTCCTGGGTCTCTCACTCGCGGAGGCAAGGCGAGGCGAAACGGAAGCCCCACCCCCTTCCCATGCCGAAAACCCGAAGGAGCCCTCGGATTTAAAACTACGGAGGAAAAGGAGTTAGGGAGCGGATTAAAACCCACAAACCCAAAAGCCTATAGCAGCACACCACCAAGCGCCCTCCCCCTCCTCCCTCCCTCCCTCCCACCGCCCCATCCTGACCCCAATTCGGCATTCCGGCGCCCGAATCCCCCCAGATTCGCCGCCCCCACACCGCGGATTCGCGCCGGACCCCACCCTTCCGCGGCCGGATCGGCGAGGCCGGTGGCCGCGCCGGCAACCGCTGCTTCCACCGCTTGCTCCCGGCGGCGGAGGCCGGCGATCTCGGCCTTGCACGATTTCGGTCACGCGATTCGGTGCTGATCTAGGGCATGCTTTATCAATGATGGCGCCCGTTTGTTGTAAGTTGCAGTACAAATAGCACGCTGGGTTCCAGAATACAGCTGCTTAAGTAAAGTGTGAGCCGCTTTAAGCTTCATCCGCATATCTGTGCCCAGATGAGCAATACAAGTGCCTGCCATGGTTTAATATCAGTAAGCTAGTAACTGTTAAAATCTCATGACTTGGATGAATAGCACAAGGAGATACTTACCAAATACAGCGGACGTCATGGCGTTGATTTGCCGTTTCAAACCGGTCAGTTCATCTACAACTGGTTTCAGGGCTGCTTCTGCGTCTTCGGCTTTCTTGGTTAAACCGGCTTTTTCAACCTCCCAGTTAGCACGCTCCTTGTTAAAAGTTTGCTTTAACTTCTCCATAGCTGCCAGGGCTTTGGTCAGCTCCTCTTTCGTTTAGAAGCCTCTGCTTGTTGGGACTTCACATTCTCCTGCAGATCAGCGGTTCGAGCATCTCTAGTACTCAACTCGGCCTGCAAAGGTGAAGCTATATCAACAACAGGATATGTGTTTTTCTAAAGTACTCAGCGTCTAACATGTTATGCACTTCGTACTTGGGGGCTAATGCCTATTTGTTCTATTATCAACAAGTCTCAAGTACAATGCAAGCATTTATCCTTAACACTTGGGGGCTAATGTACATCTGTTCAAAACGGATGCATGGATTCAAGACCTCGCAAAGCTAAACCGGCCCTTGGGGGCTATGCTGAGGAAAGCTACATAATTACATTGGAGAGGATTAAAGTTTTACTAAAGTCCCGGTTTAATATTAACATCATAAAACGGCCCTTGGGGGCTACTTGGGCTAGTGTTTCAACTTTGGAATCAAGAAATAAAGGGAGATGAAAATACCTCATAGCGTTCCTTCATCAGGTTCACCAAACCGGCTTCATAGTCCCGGTTTGAGTACAGATAGTTTAAAAACCGGAGTGAAGTTCTTCGGCACTGAGATGAGCATAGCTTGATAAATCAGTGCTCCATTTCCCTTTTCCTTAGCAGCACGCTCTTCTTTGGCGCTATGTTGGGCCAGGATTACAGGATGGCCAGGAGAGCGATGGTCCATGCCAGTAATGATGACATCATCTCCTTGACCTTCAGTGGTTCTTGCGGGTGATGATGGAGTATCAGTACCTCTCACCGGACTAGCCCGGTTTGGAGCTGCCAGTTCAGTATCAGGCATAGCAGGATCAGCTTCTGGTTGTTCATCAATGTTCTGGTCTTGAAGGGGCGATGCATCAAAGGTAGCCTCAGGATGAGGACCCTCCAGTTCACAAGTTTGGTCCGGTTCACCTATTTGCTCTCCTTCAAAAACCGCCTGGTCCTCTAACGGATTGTTAACTCGAGCTTTCTTGCTGGGTCTGGCTTTGGCTCTGCAAAATAAAATCAAAGGAGGTTTAGCATCTTGTTCAAGATTCACAATGTATTTGAAGAAAGGGTTTGAATGCTTGCCCAGCTACAGTTTTAAGGGGAGGGAGTTGTGTTGCTGATGACTCGCCAGAAGATGAGGGAGGTGTCACCTGATAATTTGAATCGGACGGATTAAGAGGTTGTCTTAAATAACCTGCCTTGGGATAAGAATTGTCAGAAGTGGGGGAGACCTCAGATCGGCGCTTCCGAACAAGGGTATCAGGTAAACCGGCCGAAGTGACTTGTTGGCCGCTGTGCCGGGTTGTTCGGCGAGCTTCATGCTACTGCGTCTTCAAAATAAATGTTGGATCCAAATAAGCAAGAGGATGAGAAAAGCTTACTTTCTGGATCGCTTGACAGGTTTTTTGTGCCGGCATAGAGTCTGAACCGGAGGAAAGGATAATTACCTCTACGTCGTTAGCCTGGCTGCCCTCCGCGTCCTCCTGATAAAGATCATTGTTAATGAGATGCATGAAAAGGGGTCAAGTTCTACCTCAACTTCCGGTTCATCGGTATCTTCATCAAGCTCCATGTTGATACGTTCGGCTGTTTTCCACTTTGTGGTTCGCTTGACAGCTTTTGTCTTGGGACGGGATGGCTTTGCCGCTTTATCGGATGGCTTTGCCGCTTTTTCTACGGGTTTCCGCTTCCACAAGGGATCATCGCCCTGTGTATACACAAATAGAAGAAAGTTTACAAGTTGAACAATTTAAAGATATCAAAGATAAAAAGGAAGTACAGTGCTTACAGCAGGCGGTTTGTTTTGAGTGTAGAAGGGGCTCAAGCCGGTTTGGCGATAGACTGATTCTGATTCATTCATAATTTTCTTAACGCCCTCAGTGACCTCTTCATAGGTCATCTGATAGTTGATGTGGTGTTGGGGTCGTCCAAGTTACCGGTATGTTCACACATTAAACCGGGGCAGCGGCTTAGTGGCATGACGCTCCAAGATATCCAGCAGCGTACAAAGTCAACACCTGTTAAACCATTGGCCATAAAGGCCTGGAGTTTGGCGAGTTGAGGGGCATATTTGGCCCGTTCTGTAGAGCTTAGATGTTGCAGCATTGGATGATTGTTGGAAAGACAGTGATCATGGTAGCCTGGGAGAGGGTTCTCATCTTCAGGAGAAGTATCTACACAGTAGAACCAAGTCTGATTCCATTCCTTAGGATGACTATGCAGTTTAGCATGAGGGAATTCAACTTCTTTCTATTTTTGAATAGTGACACCACCAAGTTCAGTATTGGGACCATTAACGAATTTTGTACGCCGGTTCAGATGAAAGAAATCCCGGAACAGCTCAGCAGTTGGTTCTTCTTGTAAGTATGCTTCACAAAAGACTTGAAAGTTGCATAGGTTAGACACCGAGTTGGGTCCAATATCTTGAGGATGGAGTTGGAAGCTGGCAAGAACATCCCGGAAAAACTTTGACCCGGGCGGTTTGAAACCACGACCTATGTGGTCGACAAAGACTACTACCTCACCCTGTCTCAGGGTAGGAGGATTTTCCTTTCCTGGAACTCGCCATTGGATTTCCATTTTCTTGGGCAAAGTACCAATGCTGACCATTCCGTTCAACTGTTCTTCGGTGATCCGGGAAGGAGCCCAGTTGCAAGCGCAAAACTGTTTGGCCATTGTGAAACAAAAAGCTGAAAAGGAAATGCCGGTTTACGAATAATTCATGGTGATGCGCAAGATGCAATGGAATAAAGATATACAGATGTCTGAAATTGCGTAAACCGGAGATTGATACAATAATGAATGGCAAGGTCATATCAAGGATATATATATATATATATATATTGTTAAACCGTACTGTTACAATGAAGGTAAAGGGGGTTTTCGGTTTAAAAGGGGACTAATGGTACCTACCGGATTGTCATACTTCAAAAAGTTAAACCGCCTATATTGGTGTGAGGAGTACAGATCTAAAAATACCTAAGTAAGGAGAAACAGGTTTCACGGATTTATATGAAAATTTCAGATCCATGATATGACAGGAAACGAGAATATATTCAAGACCTAAGTTACAGATACCAGTTCATCAGGTTCAGATGAGTTTTATCCTACATGAAGGGGATGATCTGATAAAGAAAAGTGAGATTACGGCTACAGTCGCACGAGGAGCTAGTAGATTTAACCAGTTTTTGATGCTACTGGGAAGAAAAGAGAAGAATATCACCGGAGCCGCGACGAACTCCGACGAACACGAAAACCCTAAAGTGGATCTATTAAGAAAAGGGGGAAGACTTACCAAAGGTGTTAAGGTAGCGGAGGTGTGCCATGTTTCTCGGGAGCGTTCAGGTCGATGCAGCGGCCAAGGATGAGGCAGAGACGAAGTTCGACGTCGGCGGCGGCGCTCAGGTGCAGAGGTGTCACAAGGAGGAAGAAGAGGTGAAGAGGCAGTGGAGGAAAAGTAAAAAGGGGTCTTACTCTATTTATAAGGCGAAGAGATAAGCGACATGCGCGGGAATCGAGGAGCTCAAAAATGGATAGTTAATGAAGTTGTCACTTTGATGGTTGGATGCTCATTAATAAAAGGCATCTTCGGCTTCAACGAATAGATGACATCACGGTGGTTTACTACAAATCCGGAGGATGACGTCAGGGTGGTTTACAAGATCCATGCGAAGGTGCCAGCGCAATAATTTTTCTAAGTGTTGAAGATTGACATAAACAAGTTCAAATCAATCCGGGGCCTAATGTTGGGGATATTACTACTGGACGTAAACCGGCCAGGAGTAGCCGGGTTAACTCTATGAAGATTAGAAGCCCATGAAGATGTGAGGATGGTGACGCTTTACGATGGCCCAAGGCCCAAGGCCCAAAGGCGGGTTAAGGCCTGTAGATGTAAACCGACTTTCTCATGTAACTTGCATTGTAAGATAGGAAAGATAGAGACCGTATCCGGGAGTTGCACAATCTCATGGTCTAAGGAAATGATACTTGACATTAGCAAAGCTTTAGCATACGAACTACACGATCTAGTGCTATGCTTAGGATTGGGTCTTGTCCATCACATCATTCTCCTAATGACGTGATCCCGTTATCAACGACATCCAATGTCCATGGTCAGGAAACCGTAACCATCTATTGATCAACGAGCTAGTCAACTAGAGGCTTACTAGGGACATGGTGTTGTCTATGTATCCACACATGTATCTGAGTTTCCTATCAATACAATTCTAGCATGGATAATAAACGATTATCATGAACAAGGAAATATAATAATAACCAATTTATTATTGCCTCTAGGGCATATTTCCAACAGTCTCCCACTTGCACTAGAGTCAATAATCTAGTTCACATCGCCATGTGATTAACACTCATAGGTCACATCGCCATGTGACCAACATCCAAAGAGTTTACTAGAGTCAATAATCTAGTTCACATCACTATGTGATTAACACTCGATGAGTTCTGGGTTTGATCATGTTATGCTTGTGAGAGAGGTTATAGTCAACGGGTCTGAACCTTTCAGATCCGTGTGTGCTTTACAAATCTATATGTCATCTCCTAGATGTAGCTACCACGCTCTATTTGGAGCTGTTCCAAATAACTGTTCTATTATACGAATCCAGTTTACTACTCAGAATAATCTGGATTAGTGTCAGAGTTTGCATCGGCGTAACCCTTTACGACGAACTCTTTTACCACCTCCATAATCAAGAAAAATCCTTAGTCCACTAGTTACTAAGGATAACTTTGACCGCTGTCCTGTGATCCATTCTTGGATCACTCTTGTACCCCTTGACTGACTCATGGCAAGGCACACTTCAGGTGCGGTACAGAGCATAGCATACTGTAGAGCCTATGTCTTAAGCATAGCGGACGACCTTCGTCCTTTCTCTCTATTCTGCCGTGGTCGAGCTTTAAGTCTTAACTTCATACCTTACAACTCAGGCAAGAACTCCTTCTTTGACTGATCCATCTTGAACACCTTCAAGATCATGTTAAGGTATGTGCTCATTTGAAAGTACCATTAAGCGTTTTTGATCTATCCTTATAGATCTTGATGCTCAATGTTCAAGTAGCTTAATCCAGGCTTTCAATTGAAAAACACTTTCAAATAACCCTATATGCTTTCCAGAAATTCTACGTCATTTCTGATTCACAATATGTCAACAACATACACTCATCAGAAATTCTATAGTGCTCCCACTCACTTCTTTGGAAATACAGGTTTCTCATAAACTTTGTATACACCAAAATCTTTGATCATCCCATCAAAGCATACATTCCAACTCCGAGATGCTTACTCCATTCCTTAGAAGGATTGCTGGAGCTTTGCATACTTATTAGCATCTTTCAGGATTGACAAAACCTTCTGGTTGTATCACATACAACCTTTCCTCATAAATCGTCGAGGAAACAATGTTTTGACATCCTATCTGCAAGATTTCATAAATAGTGCAGTAACTGCTAATATAATTCCAACAGACTTTTAGCATTGCTACCATTGTTGAGGAAATCGTTAACTGGTAGCTGCTCTGTTGGCAGGTGAGTAGGGGATTAATAGGCTAATCGGCAAGTTAATCGGCCATTTAATCAATTAATCGGATAATTTATCGGGTAACCGGCTACTCGGGGACCCTATGAGTAGGGATTAATCGGTAAGTTAACTGGTTAATCGGATGAATTCTTGAACAAGGATTGCTACAGGTGAGAAAGTCTCATCGTAGTCAACTCCTTGAACTTGTCGAAAACATCTTAACGACAAGTCGAGCTTTCTTAATGGTGACATTTACCATCATTGTCCGTCTTCCTTTTAAAATCCATCTGTACTCAACAGCATTACGACCATCAAGTAGTTCTTCCAAAGTCTACACTTTGTTTTCATACATGGATCCTACCTCGGATTTTATGGCCTCGAGCCATTTATCGGAATCCGGGCCCACCATCGCTTCTCCATAGCTCGTAGGTTCATTGTTGTCTAGCAACATGACTTCCAAGACAGGATTATCTACCACTCTGAAGTAGTACGCATCCTTGTCATCCGACAAGGTTTGGGAGTGACTTGATCCGATCATCAAGTCTCCACCATCCTCCTACTCAATTCTTTCGAGAGAAACTTTTCCTCGAGAAAGGACCCGATTCTAGAAACAATCCCTTATCGCTTTCGGATCTGAGACAGAAGGTATACCCAACTGTTTTGGGTGTCCTATGAAGATGCATTTATCCGCTTTGGGTTCGAGCTTATCAGCCTGAAACTTTTTCACATAAGCATCGCAGCCCCAAACCTTTAAGAAATGACAGCTTAGGTTTCTCTAAACCATAGTTCATACAGTGTCATCTCATCGGAATTACGTGGTGCCCTATTTAAAGTGAATGTGGTTGTCTCCAATGCCTAACCCATAAACTATTGTGGTAATTCGATAAGAGACATCATGGTATGCATCATATCCAATAGGGTGCAGTTATGATGTTCGGACACACCATCACACTATGGTGTTCCAGGCTGTATCGGTTGTGAAACAATTTCCACAATGTCTTAATTCTGTGCCAAACTCGTAATTCAGATATTCATTTCTATGATCATATCATAGATATTTTATCCTCTTGTCACGACGATCTTTCAACTTCACCCTGAAATTACTTGAACCTTTCAATAATTCAGACTCGTGATTCATCAAGTAAATATTCTCAACATCTACTCAAATCATCTGTGAAGTAAAACCATAACGATATCCACTACACGCCTCAGCACTCATTGGACTGCACACATCAAAATGTATTACTTCCAGCAAGTTGCTTTCTAGTTCCATTTTACTGAAACCGAGGCTTTCAGTCATCTTGCCCATGTGGTATGATTTGCATGTCTCAAGTGATTCAAAATCAAGTGAGTCCAAACGATCCATCTGCATGGAGTTTCTTCATGCATATACACCAATAGACACGGTTTGCATGTCTCAAACTTTTCAAAAATGAGTGAGTCCAAAGATCCATCAACATGGAGCTTCTTCATGCGTTTTATACCGATATGACTTACGTGGCAGTGCCACAAGTAGGTGGTACTATCATTACTATCTTTTGGCATGAACATGTGTATCACTACGATCGAGATTCAATAAACCATTCATTTTAGGTGTAAGACCATTGAAGGTATTATTCAAATAAACAGAGTAACTATTATTCTCCTTAAATGAATAACCGTATTGCAATAGACATAATCCAATCATGTCTATGCTCAACGCAAACACCAATCTCGATGGTAGAGGGAGCGTACGATGCTTGATCATATCAACATTGGAAACACTTCCAACACATGTCGTCAGCTCACTTTTAGCTAGTCTCCGTTTATTCCGTAGCTTTTATTTCAAGTTACTAACACTTAGCAACCGAACCGGTATCTAATACCCTGGTGCTACTAGGAGTACCAGTAAAGTACACATCAACACAATGTATATCAATATACTTCTATCGACCTTGCCAGCCTTCTCATCTACCAAGTATCTAGGGTAATTCCGCTCCAGTGGCTGTTCCTCTTATTACAGAAGCACTTAGTCTCGGGTTTGGGTTCAACCTTGGGTTTCTTCACTAGAGCAGCAGCTGGTTTGCCATTTCACGAAGTATCCCTTCTTGCCCTTGCCCTTCTTGAAACTAGTGGTTTCACTAACCATCAACAATTGATGCTCCTTCTTGATTTCTACTTTCGTGGTGTCAAACATCACGAATATCTCAAGGATCATCATATATGTCCCTGATATATTATAGTTCATCACGAAGCTCTAGCAGCTTGGTGGTAATGACTTCGGAGAACCATCACTATCTCATCTGGAAGATTAACTCCCACTTGATTCAAATGATTGTTGTACTCAGACAATCTGAGCACAAGCTCAACAATTGAGCTTTTCTCCCTTAGTTTGCAGATTAAGAAAATCGTCAGAGGTCTTATACCTCTTGGCGTGGGCACGAGCCTGAAATCCCAATTTCAGCCCTCGTAACATCTCATATGTTTCGCGACGTTTCAAAAACGTCTTCGGTGCCTCAACTCTAAACCGTTTAACTGAACTATCACGTAGTTATCAAAATGTGTATGTCAGATGTTCGCAACATCCACAGACAACGTTCGAGGTTCAGCACACTGAGCGGTGCATTAAGGACATAAGCCTTCTACGAAGCAATGAGGACAATCCTCAGTTTACGGACCTAGTCCGCATAATTGCTACTATCAACTTTCAACTAATTTTTTCTCTAGGAACATATCTAAACAGTAGAACTAAAGCGCGAGCTACGACATAATTTGCAAAATCCTTTTGACTATGTTCAGGATAATTAAGTTCATCTTATGAACTCCCACTCAGATAGACATCCCTCTAGTCATCTAAGTGATTACATGATCCGAGTCAACTAGCCCGTGTTCGATCATCACGTGAGATGGACTAGTCAACGTCGGTGAACATCTTCATGTTGATCATATCTTCTATACGACTCATGCTCGACCTTTCGGTCTTCTGTGTTCCGAGGCCATGTCTATACATGCTAGGCTCGTCAAGTTAACCCTAAGTGTTTCGCGTGTGTAAATCTGTCTTACACCCGTTGTATGTGAATGTTAGAATCTAACACCCGATCATCACGTGGTGCTTCGAAACACGAACTGTCGCAACGGTGCACAGTTAGGGGAGAACACTTCTTGAAATTGTTGTAAGGGATCATCTTATTTACTACCGTCGTTCTAAGCAAATAAGATGTATAAACATGATAAACATCACATGCAATCAAATAGTGACATGATATGGCCATCATCACTTTGCTCCTTTTGATCTCCATCTTCGGGGCTCCATGATCATCATCGTCACCGGCATGACACCATGATCTCCATCATCATGATCTCCATCATCGTGTCTTCATGAAGTTGTCTCGCCAACTATTACTTCTACTACTACAGCTAACGTTTAGCAATAAAGTAAAGTAATTACATGACGTTTATGTCGACACGCAGGTCATAAATAAATTAAGACAACTCCTATGGCTCCTACCGGTTGTCATACTCATCGACATGCAAGTCGTGATTCCTATTACAAGAACATGATCATCTCATACATCACATATATCATTCATCACATCCTTTGGCCATATCACATCACATAGCATACCCTGCAAAAACAAGTTAGACGTCCTCTAATTGTTGTTTGCATGTTTTACGTGGCTGCTATGGGTTTCTAGCAAGAACGTTTCTTACCTACGCAAGACCACAACGTGATATGCCAATTGCTATTTACCCTTCATAAGGACCCTTTTCATCGAATCCGATCCGACTAAAGTGGGAGAGACAGACACCCGCCAGCCACCTTATGCAACTAGTGCATGTTTGTCGGTGGAACTGGTCTCACGTAAGAGTACGTGTAAGGTTGGTCCGGGCCGCTTCATCCCACGATGCCGCCGAATCAAGATAAGACTAGTAACGGCAAGCATATTGAACAAAATCAACGCCCACAACTACTTTGTGTTCTACTCGTGCATAGAATCTACGCAATAGACCTAGTTCATGATGCCACTGTTGGGGAACGTAGCAGAAATTCAAAATTTTCCTACGTGTCACCAAGATCTATCTATGGAGAGACTAGCAACGAGGGGAAGGAGAGTGCATCTACATACCCTTGTAGATCGCTAAGCGGAAGCGTTCAAGAGAACGGGGTTGATGGAGTCGTAGTCGCCGTGATCCAAATCACCGATGATCCTAGTGCCGAACGGACGGCACCTCCGCGTTCAACACACGTACAGCCCGGTGACGTCTCCCACGCCTTGATCCAGCAAGGAGAGAGGGAGAGGTTGAGGAAGACTTCATCCAACAGTAGCACAATGGCGTGGTGGTGGTGGAGGAGCGTGGCTATCCTGCAGGGCTTCGCCAAGCACCACAGAAGAGGAGGAAGAAGAGACGCAGGGTTGCACCAAGAGAGATTGAATCACGTGTGTTATGGGCAGCCCTAGGCCTCATATATATAGGGGAAAGGGAGGGGCTGCGCCCCCTCTAGGGTTCCCACCCCTAAGGGGGGGCGGCAGCCCTAGATGGGGAGCAAGGGGGCGGCCAAGAGGGGAGAGAGGGAGGCGCCCCCTAGGGTGGGCCTTAGGCCCATATAAGCCTAGGGTTTCCTCCTTTTTTCCTCCTAGCTGCCCTTGGGCCTTGTGGGAGGCACACCAGCCCACTTAGGGGCTGGTCCCTCACCACCCTTGGCCCATGCAAGCCTCCGGGGTTCGTGGCCCCACTTGGTGGACCCCCGGGACCCTCCCGGTGGTCCCGGTACGTTACCAATAAACCCCGAAACTCTTCCGGTGACCAAAACAGGACTTCCCATATATAAATCTTTACCTCCGGACCATTCCGGAACTCCTCGTGACGTCCGGGATCTCATCCGGGACTCCGAACAACATTCGATAACCACATACTAACTTCCTTTATAACCCTAGCGTCATCGAACCTTAAGTGTGTAGACCCTACGGGTTCGGGAGACATGCAGACATGACCGAGACGTTCTCCGGTCAATAACCAACAGCGGGATATGGATACCCATGATGGCTCCCACATGTTCCACGATGATCTCATCGGATGAACCACGATGTCAAGGACTTAATCAATCCCGTATACAATTCCCTTTGTCTATCGGTACGATACTTGCCCGAGATTCGATCGTCGGTATTACGATACCTTGTTCAATCTCGTTACCGGCAAGTCTCTTTACTCGTTCCATAACACATCATCCCGTGACCAACTCCTTCATCACATTGTGCACATTATGATGATGTCCTACCGAGTGGGCCCAGAGATACCTCTCCGCTTACACGGAGTGACAAATCCCAGTCTCGATTCGTGCCAACCCAACAGACACTTTCAAAGATACCCGTAGTGTACCTTTATAGCCACCCAGTTACGTTGTGACGTTTGGCACACCCAAAGTATTCCTACGGTATCCGGGAGTTGCACAATCTCATGGTCTAAGGAAATGATACTTGACATTAGCAAAGCTTTAGCATACGAACTACACGATCTAGTGCTATGCTTAGGATTGGGTCTTGTCCATCACATCATTCTCCTAATGATGTGATCCCGTTATCAACGACATCCAATGTCCATGGTCAAGAAACCGTACCCATCTATTGATCAACGAGCTAGTCAACTAGAGGCTTACTAGGGACATGGTGTTGTCTATGTATCCACACATGTGTCTGAGTTTCCTATCAATACAATTCTAGCATGGATAATAAACGATTATCATGAACAAGGAAATATAATAATAACCAATTTATTATTGCCTCTAGGGCATATTTCCAACAGTATAAAACCCTTGTGTCCCCCTTGTCCGGTTTAACCCCTTTAAGCTAACCCGTATCGATGGCTCCACGACTAAGTCCTTTCACAAGGATATCTGCCGTGACAAACCCACGACAGGTCCCAAGCTGTGGATCTTGGATCGATGGGCAACAAGAGACGAAGGAGACGGTGTTTACCCAGGTTCGGGCCCTCTTGATGGAGGTAAAACCCTACGTCCTGCTCTTGTTTATATTGATGATGATGTATCGAGTACAGAGTTGATCTACCTCGAACGTATGTTGTGTATGATTCTAATGATCTAGCATATATCTATTGACTAGCCTGGCCTAAGCTTATATAATGTACCGAAGGCCTAGAACAACAAGAGTCCTAGTCGACAACGTCGATGGAAAGGAGTCCTTATCTTGACCACCAAGTCTTGTGGAATCTTCCTCGTATATGTCATCGGCTGTCCAAAGAAGCCCGTTAGTGAACCGTCATGGGGTTCCTCGGCCCGACCCACCTAATCAGTAGATGACATGGTGAGTACCCCCTAGTCCAGGACACCGTCACACATTACTTCACACTTTACTCGACCATGTGCATCAAGCAGGACATAAGACCATGCTTATCGTTTCCATCTTTAAAGTCTAATGATCCTTTTGATCATGTTAACATGTAAACTAAATAACACAAAAAATGAGATAAAGTTTTTCGTATTCCAATGGTTTAGCTTAAAAGGTTCTTGTCATAAATATGTTGTAGTTTGAAGCTAGGGTTTGAGATTAATACACTATGAGATATCCAACAAAACGGAATGACGCTTTTATTAGCTGACGCAAAAGGACTCACTTTACTCAGCGGTGCACATGAACGATAAAAAAGGAAATACAATATGCTTCTACATTCCATCTTTAAAACCCAACCATGCATCATTTAGAGTGAGGTAGAATACGATAGAAAATAAAATGTTAAATAACACTAGGTCATTATCTAGTAACCATTGATAAGGTTTCCTACATTGTAGGAGTTTAGCTAAAAAAGTCTTACCATAAATACGTGCTAACTAAGGTTTAAGTTTAAAACACATGATATATCCAACCTACTTTGGAGAGAGGTTTTTTCCAGTAGCCATTGCACAATGATACACTTTAGTCAACGATACATATCAACAACAAAAGTGGGCATAATTAAGACAACTACTTCCTTCATTTCAAAATATAGTGCGCCCGCGCTTCCCGATGTCCAACTTTGACCATAAATTTAACCAATGAGACTAACTGCGGCGGGAGAAAAAAATTATATAATTGAAAACTTTTTTTGAATACGAATTCACTGATATAATTTTTGCTCCCGCCGCAATTGGTCTTGATAGTTAAATTTACAGTCAAAGTTGAAGCACGGGGATAGAGGAAGCACTACATTGTGGAATGGAGGGAGTACTCTACTTTCTATATTAGTAAATTGCCCACTATGTGTCTAGACCCGACGAAATGCTACGAGAAAGGTTAACTCAACACGCTGTTCGTCACTGTCAAACAGGTTTTTCTTATTCTAGCCATTGTTTTTTGCATGGTAATACATGTCTCATTCATATCATAAAGATCATACTACAAGCCGCGTAAGCATCGACCTGACAAAACTGAAAAGACAATAGAATGTTAGCCTTTGCACAAAGGACCACCAGCCAAGAAGGAAAACCAAGACAAAGGAATCCCCATGAGCTTGACACCAGCGGCCGTCACCTGCCTCTGGCACCATCACAATAGCCAGCAAAGGAAAATATGACAGACCACCTCCTCATCCGAGCTTGACGTGGCTCCATTATTGAATGCAACTTTGCTGACCTCCGAGGTGGCTCACAAAAGGAGAAGCCATTGTCGTTAAACAAACCAGACTGATGCGACACCCCGTATACATTATCGAACCCCAGATCTGGCATCCTCGCTCAACAAAGACGTCAGAGGAGGAAACCATACCCGCCATCCGCCAATCGCGATCCTAGCACACGATCCGCCGTCTTCCAGATGCCACCAACACATGCCACTATCTGCATTCTCTCCCGGACTATCTCCCAAGCTCCACGCCGGCGCCGGAGCAAACGTCATGGCAATGGCGGAGCCCGATGACGCATGTCCACCACGGGGACGTCGGCGCCGCCACCATCCTTGCTTGAACAGATAGCCACCAAGACCCATCTCCCACCGCAGAGCCGAACGCCGCGTCGTGAGAAGATCCAGAGTACTTATATTCACCATCGTCGTCTCCCTCGCCGAAGCCAAGACGTCGAACATCCGAAACCCTAAAACTACTGAGGCCCTAACCCTCTGGCTACACGCACCCGCACGCGCGAGACCCGGTGACCCCCCTCACCGCTGATGACCGAGAGATCGTCGACGAAGGGGGAGCCGCCGGAAGGTTGGCCGCGCACTTGGCGGCGAGATGAGATCGCACTAGACCGGCACCCATTGTAGAAACAATCCTAAAAACTGAGCACCATGGGAAGACGCTTTCTACCCCCACAATCTGCGTGGGGGATTGAAACCAACTCGTGACTCCTCACATGTTCACCACCACACCGCTCCTGCCGTTGGCGTCCCGAGCGGAGCAACAACCGCCCCAGCCAGCCCTAGGCGGCTGCCGACGGGCTCCACCCACCCACCCGCCCACGTCTTCCTCCCGTCCTGGGTCTCTCGCTCGCGGAGGCGAGGCGAAACGGAAGCCCCACCCCCACCCCTCTCCCCTGCCGAAAACCCGAAGGAGCCCCCGGATTTAAAACTACGGAGGAAAAGGAGTTAGGGAGCGGATTAAAACCCACAAACCCAAAAGACTATAGCAGCACACCACCAAGCGCCCTCCCCCTCCTCCCTCCCTCCCTCCCACCGCCCCATCCCGACCCCAATTCGGCATTCCGGCGCCCGAATCCCCCCAGATTCGCCGCCCCCACGCCGCGGATTCGCGCCGGACCCCACCCTTCCGCGGCCGGATCGGCGGGGCCGGTGGCCGCGCCGGCAACCGCTGCTTCCACCGCTTGCTCTCGGCGGCGGAGGCCGGCGATCTCGGCCTTGCACGGTTTCGGCCGCGCGATTCGGTGCTGATCCAGGGCATGCTCTCCTCCTCCCTGGCTTTTGGTGAGCTGCCCCGCTGCTTCGCGTCCGGATTTCGAGGGATTATGCTTTTTTCCGCTTGATGTCTAAGATGTTTCACCAGTTTCCCGAATTGCCATCTAGGTTTACTCGAAAGAGCAGGTCTTAACCATTTCATGCGCTTGATACCCCATTGCCCCGAGTTTCCCAACCCTAATTATCTTGCTAGGTTTACGCTGGCTGGGAGTTCGGGTAGCTATAGGTGGCCACCAGTTCAACATTTAGTGGGAGTGTGGTTCTGATGATTTTTCTGTTCTTATCACGCAGGGCACTGGGATGAGGCTTAACGGTTTGGAGCGAAACCCGATGCCAGGAATAGAAGACGCCCTGATGAAGGACTCGCCCAAGGCTTCCTCCTTGGTGGAGGTGGAAAAACCTTCCCTTGGTGATGTTGACGTTCTCGGCGGCGGAGGGTCCACGCTTACGGGGAAGAAGAGGAAGGATGTTCCTGCGGGCGAGAATGGCGGCGTGGCAAAGAGGGTGCTCAGGTCAGCCACCATGAAGCTGCATGTGGATGCTGAGCCCGAGGGTGAAGCTGCCGCCGCCGCGGATGTTAGCGAGTGTGACGCTTTGGAGAAGACTGACTGTGAGGCTACTGCGGGTGACAGTTTGGAGAAGACTAACTGCGAGGCTACTGCGGGTGACAGTCTGGAGAAGACTAACTGCGAGGCTACTGCAGGTGACAGTCTGGAGAAGACTAACTGTGAGGCTGTTGCAGAGGATGGCAGAAGCGGGGCGCAGACAGTCGACGCTTCTAAAGGCGATGAGCACATGGATGAGGTTCCAGTGAAAGTGGATGATGCTATACAAGTGCCAGCTAAGTGTTCTGAGAATAATGTGGATAGTGCCGGTATTGCTCAAGAGAATGGCTTAGACAACCAAAAAAGCAATTTTGAATCTGATGATAAGAAAGTGAAGGCAGACGAGAAGACTTACTCTGCAACTCAGGAGGAGGAGAATGTGTCTGGAACAAGTGGGGGTGGTACTGATGACTCCCAGGAAAACAAGGGTGCCAATGGACCTTACCAGGGGGAGGTCATAGACCCATCAGCTGCAGCAAAAGACGATGAATTGATCATTGATGTAAGCAGAAACAACCCTACTAGCGCATCAGAACCTGTTCAGCAGGATGGTAATGTTGTGCGTACTGAGGGAATGGTACTCCAGAGTGGTGATCAGGGAGTTGAGAAGCATTGTCACGATGATGATGTACGTAAAGACACTGAAGCTTCTCTAAATGGTAATGGAAGATGTGTGGCTGATAACAACATCGCATTAACTGATTGCACTAACCATAAAGAGGGCTTAGGTAGCCCTGTAGGCGGAACCAAGGGGATTTCGACTCCTGACATTGTATTTATAAGGAGAAAGTCGTTAACCAGAAACACATGTGAAATGAAGCAGGTGAAACATGATGAGGAGGAGGTTCAGTTTGAGAGGAGAGTTACAAGGTCATCTACAGTTAAACAAAGAGAGGCTTCTGGAAGCTCATGCAAAAGTAGTGCAAACGCGGCTAGCATGGAAAGCAAGGGGAGAAAGGAAGATGTTGTTCATCATTATACAAGGAAAGTGAGCAATACTGCATCCTTAAAAGCTGACCACACTGAACCTGCTAAACGTGGAACCAACACAAAGAAGAACCCACCAAATGGGAAGATTAGTGCTCAAAGAAAATCAGGTGTTACTGGCAAGGATTATCCTGCAAATATCACAGAGAACAAGGCATCAGCAACAGAGATAAAGATCAATTCGAAGCCACAGCCGTCCATGAGAAGTGGCAGCATTGCCAAGGCAACAACAAAAGATGCAGTTCCTCTGGTGGATCAGAATGTCTGTAGTTCAGCTATCACTGAAAAGAATGATACAGAGCTAACAGATTCGGAAGGAGTTAGATCTGAAAACAAGACTGCCATGCCGAAGTCACCATTATCAGTTGGTGCTAAGATTGTTGCCAGCAAGAAGAGGATGTTGGAATCAGGTCTTGATAAAATTGCTGGAGGGTCACCAGTTGAGACACCATCCATGAAAAAGACAAGAAGTACTTCTCACACCGAGTTAGATCAATCAAAGAAGTCTTCTGGGAAGATGCTTACAGAGAAGAACTCCGGTCCAGACAAAAAAGATATTTTGACAAAACGGCAGCATCACAGTCGAGCAGCTGAGTTGAGCAGATCTGTTAACCCCTCTAATAAAGATGCCTGCAAGCTTTCACATAATGGATCTGATGTTGATGGAACTGATATCATCATTACCCACAAGAGAAATTGTAGAGGGCGTAGAGAACGTGATGCTCCTGCCGTCATGGTAAAACAAGAGTATTCTAGTGAATCTGAGGAAGTTATTGTCGTGAGAAAAGACAGGCGAAAAAGGAAAGATCCATTGCATAAACAAAGGTCCGGATCTAGACCAAACCGTTCTTCTGGTTCTCCCAAAGCAAGTTGTTCCAAAGGCAATAGCGAGGCACAATATGGCTCCAGAGCAAAATCTGGAAACCCAGGTGAATCAACAGGTCGTTTTGAACAAAAGCGTCAAATAAGCGAACAGGTAAAGACCATACTTCTGGATGCTGGTTGGAAGATTGATCTGAGACCCAGGAATGGCAGAAATTATTGGGATTCTGTCTATATACCTCCAAGTGGTAAAGGATCTTACTGGTCAATCACAAAAGCATACGCAGTGTATGAAAGTATGCAATCTGAGCAAAAGAACGAAGCTACAAGCGAGAATTTATCAAAGAAATCTCCGGGCAGCCCTGGCAAAACACATGCTTCTGTGAGTAGTTCTTTACCACAGGAGATCCTCAGCAAACTAAAAAGAGTAGTTGTTAACAAGCGAAAGACCAAAGTTGAGCTTCAGAAGTTAAAAAAGAGGAAGCATGGTTTGCTAAAGAACTCTAAAAATTCAAAGGGCAGGCCAAAGGAAAAGAAGAAGAAGATTTCAAAGGAAAGAAAAAAGCGAGGCGGTTGTGCTCTACTCGCTCGTGGATCAAATCAGGAGGCTGGAAGCAGCAATGGTTTTGCTCCATATGAATGGAAACGCACAGTTTTCTCCTGGTTGATTGATCTGGATGTTCTATCCGTCAACACTAGACTGAAATGCATGGATGAAAGCCGCTCAAAAGTTCTGCTAGAGGGTTTACTCACCAGGGATGGAATTAACTGTAGCTGCTGTAGCAAGGTTGTCACAGTACTCGAATTTGTGGCTCATGCTGGTGGTCAACCGAGCAAACCATACAGGAATATACTTGTGGATGGGCTGGACAATGACCTTTTGCATTGTCTCATAAGTGCATGGGACAAGCAGTCTGATTCTGAAAGACAGGCCTTTTTCCCTGTTAGCACTGAGGGTGATGATCCCAATGACGACACATGTGGTATTTGTGGTGATGGAGGCAATTTGATCTGCTGTGACGGATGCCCCTCAACATTCCACATGAGTTGCCTAGAACTCGAGGTATGTATTTATATACAGAGAGTAAATGGTGTTTATACTTAAAAAAAGCGCTTTTCATACAGTTACTGTGTTAGGTTGTTGGCTTAATGCCGTTTTCACTCTGAGCAATAACCGTCTGACATTTCTTTCAGTTGTACCGCAGATTTGTCAGCATTTTGATTTATGTGTCTGATTAATTTAGCAGTTCCTGGATTAGGGAGATATTGAAACGACTAGCATATGACCTCGATTTTCCCCCTAGTATATGGTCTATGGCTAAGTGTATCTGGCGCAGCATTCTCTAATGAGCATGAATATCCAATTTACAGGAACTTCCATCTGATGATTGGCGTTGTGCAAACTGTTCCTGTAAATTTTGTCAGGAGCATTTGAATCATGATGCTCCAGACAATGCTGAAGTTGATTCATTACATTCTTGTTCCCAATGCGAGGAGAAATGTATGTGATCTCTGTGTATCCTAGTTCTTTGGTACTTTGGAATCTTTGATAACTTATTTTGTCAGATTCCGGTTGTTGTTACTATAATGTTGTGTTAGTCAATCATGTTTTTGACTGTTCCACAATGATGATGCCTGCAGATCACCCAGCTTGCTCTCCTGAGACTGAGGACCTATCCAGTGTCTCCAATCAGGCAGGAAATCATTTTTGCCAACAAAGTTGCAGACTGGTAATACTTTGTCAACTTTAGTTCTTCCCTTTCCATGACTTTCTTTCTGGACATATTACGATGTAGTTTTCCATGACTACAATTCTAGCATTGACATTATATATTTTGAGCTAAGTTGAGTGTCACTAGCTTGTGACAACTTGATGCTTGAAAATGTCACTCGTTAAATATCTGCACTTAACCTACTCAACAGAGTTCTATTGCTTTTATTTTTGAATTATGGCATTTAGTTTTTTTGTCCAAGTAGCTATACTTGATAAGCGACCAATATAGTATGCAAAGCTACCAAAATCATTTACTTCGGAATTTGGATTTCCTTTTCTGAGTTAGTCTTCTGAGACTGAATATTTCCAGTATGGTGACAATTTTTTATCTGAAAAACATGCAGAACTTTGCATGCCATCATCCTTGAAATAGTTATTACTTAAGTGATGTTTAAGGATTTGTGTAGTACAGTTGAAATTTGAATATGGATATATGTAGAAGTATTTTGAAATGCTGCATAGAAATATTATTATCGTTTTTCCGTCGATATTGCGATATTATTGTACAAACTAATCCACCTTGGATACTCTGGAAAACAAACAAAAATAGTATTGATATTCTATAATGAAGATGTATGTGATCAGTTTAATCGTTACTATTTCTGTTTCACTTTGACTGAAAACAGTTTGGAAAGTTTCCTAATGCTTAATATTTCTGTTTCCTATATCCCTTTGAAGACCAAACCTGTTCACATGTTATTCTTTATTCTCACTTTCTTTTCCATCAGTCGGCATTTTCCCTCCCTGAATCCTCATCGCACCACAGAATCTAAATAACTTTCTATGCAATGCAGCTGTTTGAGGAATTGCAGAATCTTCTTGCGGTCAAGAAGGATCTTGAACCTGAATTTGCATGCAGAATTATTCAGTGTAGCCATGAAAATGCACCAGAAACAGTTCTTGATTTGGATGGAAGGGTCGAGTGTAATTCCAAGATTGCAGTTGCTCTTTCACTGATGGATGAGTGCTTTCTTCCTATTGTTGACCAAAGAACTGGGATCAACTTGATACGTAATGTTGTGTACAACTGTGGGTAGGCATCTCTCTTAACACAAGCTCATGGTACTCTAAGCAAGCTCAAGGATATTTTGTAGAACTCCTCTGTTGTTGATATGCTTTCGATTTGTAAATCTTTGCACACACTCTCTTTCTCTCCTTCCTATGCACGTGTGTTTTGGTGGGTGGGGTTGAGTTTACCTTCAATGTTGCTTGTAGTTACCTCTTGCTACTCATTTAAGCTGGGTCGTTTTTAGTATCCTTCTACCCCTCTCCATGCTTGGCTGTATAGCTATTGACAGATGCAGGTCTGTTGGGGTGAGCTCACCTCGCAATATTTTTGTTTCCTCGCCATAATTGTTTTTCCTCGGAAAACGCAAAAGCCTTGTGTCTCCATGTACAAGCCTGAAATGGCCCACGCCCCAGAAATACAACGGTGCATGCCAAGTTCTAGGCACCAGCAGTAGAAGCATCGCGAGACCGTGCCCCCTGCCCTTGCCCACAACCGGGCCTTGCCCTTGATTATTTCAAGCAAGCTGGCGATGCCCCTAGCCATAAAATGATTGTGGAGTTTTAACATTTTGCTTATTCTTGTGATGATAAGATTTTGCTGTCCGTCGGTTTAGTTCTTTGATGTTTTTGAGCTTACATCACGTGTTTCGCTACAATGGCATATAGAGGTATGTGAATAATGTCAAATATGTGCAATATGTGCGTTAAAACGGCAAAAGAAAAGACCCAAGTATTAAAGCATCACCTATGCATGCACCAAATAGCAAACTAACAAAATTGACCAACGACGCCATTCGACAATTAATTGCTTATTCCTAGTTTGATAAAGTGGCTGATTGGTGGGACCTATTCCTAGTGCTTACGTGTGTGCATATGTGGCTTGGGTAGTTTGAATCTATACACGGGTATGATCCCTCTGGCTTACTGTATGTTCAGTTACTGGCATACAGAATTGGTTTGGGTGTTTGTTTATGCTGCTGGGCACATTGGTCAAGTTACTTATCTAACAGTTGCGTCATGACAACAAGTTGAACTGGTAACATTTATCAGTGAGAGATGTTTGATTGCTCTCTCATTTCTTGTCTGTGTGCAGGTCAAATTTTCTCCGGCTGGATTTCCGTGGATTTTATATCTTTATTTTGGAGCGTGGAGATGAAATAGTATCTGCAGCATCAGTCAGGTGGGTTACTTCCTTCTTTTGTGTGTATGCCATGTTTTGTGACTGTTCTGCCATGTGTATGAACTGAATACACTATTCATTGGTATCAGAGATTCATGTCCTCGCTTAATATACCGAGTTTGTCTTGTTTCAACCACTAGTTTGCTGACCTATATGGCAATTAGTCATGTATGCTCCAACTATGGAGTGGAAGCTGCATTCCCACTCTAATTTTCCAATGTAGGTGGTCAGGCGATTAGTCAAGTTGCTTGAATATAGGCTACTGATAATTGAATAATTCAAACTTGACAAAAACAAGTTATGTTCAATTGTCTAGTACTACTGCTAGCCTGCTAGGTGACGCTTACTAGATCATTACTGTGAGCACCGAGCAGTTTTTACGGAAGTACTCATTTATCCTGATGGTGTTGGTGGTATTCTGTATTAAAGAAAGTAGCTTTATGTCACTGGAGCGTTACACTTTAGTAAGATACGTTAGTTATAAACTTATTATTGCTTGCGTACTTCATAAAGCTCTTTGCATGCAATTTTGTAGCTTGCTTGTCTAGATATGTCCTACACTATATACTTTGTTTATACAACTTTTTAGCCTCGCTATCTGAACTCTAGCATTAAGCAGTAATAGACATCAGACTAACTTTGTAACACTTGCTATTATCTGGTTGCTCTTGAGTTTCTTTTTTCTTCCGCTGAATTGCTGGATTCTAATACAAGTTTACTGTTATTATGTCTTATGCTGAAACAGGATACATGGGACCAAGTTGGCAGAGATGCCATTCATTGGTACACGACATATGTATCGTCGCCAAGGGATGTGCCGTCGACTTTTAGATGGAATTGAAATGGTATCTTTACCTGAGCCTCAGATCCATTTTGGCATTCTTCATGGTGCTTATATAGGACAAAAGTTTGGGGATTTTCTATTTAGTCCTCCTGTAGTTATGTATGTTTCATTATAGTTTGTAAATTTGGAGAACTGAACTTCTCAAACCCTAACTTTATGAACTTATGCAAGATTTTGTTATCAACCTGAAATCTGTTCAAAAGTAGTAGCAGAGAGATTACAAAGGTAGCAAACTAATATTGCCCTCTTGTAAAATGGTATTGAGTTACAATTGGCATGCTACAACTGCTTGACAATGTTTTCTTCATTTGGTACTGAAACCTGTAATGGATATAGCGCATATGCATACAATGGTAGGGTAATTCCATCATGGTACAGCTATATTAGTGTATAACTGGCAACACTTTGCACCTTTCCCTACAGTAGGTTATGGATGAATTGGCTTGATGTTTTTTTGTTTTATTATCATAGTAGGGTAATTCCATGTGTGTTCTTAATGCCTTCTCTTATTTACATTTCAGATCCTCAGTTCTCTCAAAGTTGAGAAGTTGATCATTCCTGCTATTAATGAACTGGTGGACACCTGGACATCCAAATTCGGATTTAGCCCACTTGAAGTTTCAGACAAGCAAGAAGTCAAGTCTATCAACATGTTAGTTTTTCCTGGTACAGGTCTTCTTCAAAAGCCATTGCTAAATAAGCAGGCTTCACCTCAGGAACACCCAGGTTCTGAAGGAGGTCAGTACCATGAATAACATGTCTCTTATGTATATTTCATTTTTTCTCCCTGTTTCTTTATCCAATGGCGACTGGCCATTTGTACAATTGATACTTGATTTCTCTGGAGATAGTTCAGAAAAGTATCCGATGTGGACTCTGTTTGCTCCGTTGCAGATGTAGATGCGGATGCGGAGACCCAAGGTTCGGAGGTCATGGATCAGTTGAACAGCAGCAAAGAAGATGCTGAAACTTGCAAAGGTAAATGCTTTGTAATAACCATTTTCATGTTCTTTTTGGATCTTAATTTGAAACAGAATTTCAGAGGACAGACTTTGAACTCGAAGTTTAATTTTGCTTTTTAAAGATGGCCAACTCCAGTGCATAATGTTTCTTATAAACAGCTAATACTTCTTTGACCCATAGTTAATTGCAGGAAAACCCTCCATTTACTATAACACACGTATTAATCTGAAATAACACCCTTGGATAAGCATAGTTTTGTTTAGCATGTCAGTGAAGGTGGTGTGAATACTAGTTTTCTTCTTCTTTATATAGATATAAATATAGTAACCCCAGTGCATACTGTTTCCTATTTTGAAGGATTAGGACATACTGTTACTCAAACAATTAGTACCTTAATATACCTATCATGCTGATGGGGTTCTCTATGATAAGATCTCTGGGCCATGGCTGTACTTTAATTGTTTAGCAATAGATTTTTATGTGGGTCTCAAGATTTTTATTTTAAATCTTAATTGCAGATTGACGAGCCTCGTCTCCAGTTCATTTTGGCCCGACAAGACAACGCAACCTGCTCCGCAAGAGTGACAGACATAGATGATGAAACCATTTAGTTATCTTGTTTTAACTCAGCCTGCCGTGCATCTGCTTCTTCCAGAAAGCAAACCTGAAAGGATGCGTTTTTGAAGACGAGCGCTGTTTTGGCCAGGGCTTGGTGACCAGCCTGTGCAGTGTGCAGTATTAAAAGTTGTTGACCCCGACCATACCTAACTGTATGTGGACTCCTCAGCAGGTAGAAGGGGGATTATAGTTTTATTCTGTGCATTTTGGGGGGGTTTAACTTAAAAGTCGAAGGCCAACGTTGCCGCGAATCATAGTGGATGTTAGTTGTTGTTTCTGTCAATAGCTTTGCACTTTTGCAACCAGAAGAAGGAACCTCATTGTCTGTAAGATGCTAGTTGTATGGGCGAAAAAGCTTTGCCATGCTGCTGCGAGCAATTTCAAACCTGAAATTTTAGGATGTTTTAACTGTGGAGGAATTCATGGGGATGGGGCCTGCTGGCAAGCATCAATCAGGGTTCCATGTGTGCTTCTGCATTGTGGTTGCCGGCCCGGCGGCTTCCTCCACCGGAAGGCCTTTGCCTCTTGCTCATTTTGGTCGTGTGGGAAATTTAGAATGAACTGAAGATCCAGCACCTCTCCAATGCATCTACTACCCTGGTGCCCATATTCGCCTCCGTTGAATCAAGAGAGAAATGGGGACCCATTTCAATTATTATTTACTCATAACGTGGCAACAAAAGGACACAAGTACAACGAATTTACGCCGGAAAATACAATGCCGCTAAGCAAAGAGACCTAGAGGTAGGCCTCTGCGGCGTTGAGGTCGTCGAGGATCTTGTTTTTGACATCTCCCGGAAGCGAGGCGAAGGGCCCTGCCTTGGAGTAGAACTCCGCCAGCGATTTGATGGCCTTCTCCAGCGCCACATACGACTCCTGCGTTGCATCCAATCCAATATTAGGGCGGCAAGTGAATTCACAGATGGTTTCATCGCCCTAAATAAACACTCTCAACATCCTTCGACTCTTTTTCTTCAAAAAAAGGGGGATGGTTTGCAAGATTGAATTTCCTGACAGACTTGGTAGTAGCTGAGCAACAACATTCATAGCATTGGCTTGAGAGAAAGGGAATGCAGCAGCTGCTGGCTGGCTGTACCTCTTTGGCGACGGCGGGCTGGCCTCTCCAGCCGCCGAGGAACTCCCGGATGGACGTCTTGGCGGAGTCGGCGCCCCTGCGGAAGCTGGCCGAGTCGCCGGCGGCGTCCCCCTCCCCCAGCGACTCCCGGAGCGTCCGCACCACCTCCCGCGCCGCCTTCAGGTACGCCTTGGGCAGCACCTTCCCGGCCTTGGTCTCCTCGTTCGGGTCGAACAGCGACTTGAACGCGCCCACCACCCCCTCGCCGCCCTCCTCCGCCGCCCTGGCGCCGCCCGCCACCGCCAACGTCACCGTCGCCACAGCGCCCGCCAGCGCCCTCCGGGTCAGCAGCAGCCGCGCTCCGCCTGCACTGTTGCGCGCGGCACGCGAGGAGTTAGTTATTAGCGCGGCAAGAACGAGCGGATGAATGGAGGTGACGACGATGGGTTACGGATAGGCCGCCGCTTGCTCTCCGCGGCTCGCTGCTTCGGCGGCGGCGGCGTCGACGAAGAGCAGCAGCGGTAGCACCTGCTCGGCCTCGGCAGGGACATGGTGGAAGGAGGCCCAGGCATTGGTGATTGGTCTGCGCAGGGGAGTCGGAATTTGGTTGGAGCTTGTGCGCAGAACCAGAGCTTTCCTTATCTGCAAGACTGCTCTGCTCTACTGACGCGTTGGGAGGACGAGAGAGAGAGAGAGAGAGAGAGAGAGAGAGAGAGAGAGAGAGAGTGAGACGGACATGGGGCTCACGCCAGAATGTGTGATAGGCCCCTGGCCCGATAACAACGCATGGGCTCTCACCCGGCCTCTCAAAAAAAAAACCCGACCTCTCTGAAAAAACATCCATGTGCACTCGTCTTGACGGGAGAAGAGGCATACACTAGATTTATGCATCAAGGCGTGCAGTTTTGGTTTCAGATTGATGTTAATTGTAATGACGAAGCAGACAGCGGCGCGAGAAATAAGTGTCTCCCGGCTTCATTCTCAAATTTGAGAAGAACAAAAAGTTGAATGTTTTGAGATAAAATAAACAATTCTTTCAAAAAAAGATAAAATAAATAATTTCCGCACGAAAATCCTCGAAAATTTATTCAACATTCTTTTTATTTCTTCTTGATGTTTTTTATTAT
Source organism: Triticum monococcum (assembly GCA_034509565.1). Classification (NCBI taxonomy): domain Eukaryota; kingdom Viridiplantae; phylum Streptophyta; class Magnoliopsida; order Poales; family Poaceae; genus Triticum; species Triticum monococcum. The sequence continues at coordinate 604,917,256 of CM067845.1, forward strand.
TTTTTCTTTTCTCTTCATAATTTTCTCTTATTTGTTGCCCGTACTGAAAATTAAGCTTGGCTAGGTCCTTCCGTGCCCCTTGGCTCATGACCAAGAGCGCTCAAGCGATAGGGTTTCCCTGCCTCGTGTCGATATTATCGTTGGTCTGTCTCATCTTCTGTGGCCTTAAGGCTATGGAGGTGCGGTGGATTCCGGCCCGTCCCGATAGGAGGACTTCATTTTTAGGTGTTTTTTTAGTTTTTTAGGATTTATGTCCCGCTCAGAAAGGCAAGGCGGTGGGGTTCCCTGAAGACGGGATAGGATTCTTCCTGCCTAGCCCATGTCCGGATCGTGTTTCTAGTGTGTGAAATGTGTCTCTAACGAATCTCGTGAGATTAGACCAGCTTTTGTCTTTGATAGATCCATTTAGATTCGGTCTTCGTTTGCCTGCATTGGCGTGACTACATTTTGGATCTTTTCAATCAATTTATGCCTCTCTTCATCGGTAACTGTTTCTGGTGCGCTGGTCTTGTTGGAGTTTAGCACGACAACTGCTTGACTATTTACTAAATAAGGTTCGTCCGGCAAGTTAGGTAATTATTGTTTTTTAACACAGGACAGACGCAATCGCTCATATACATACACTCTCTCCCCCTCCCCCCCCCCCTCCGAAAATTCTAAAATAAATTCAGGAATAAATGCGAACAACACAACTTAAACCCTGATGGACTTATGATAACACAGTCCAGTTCGCGTTAGGTGATCATTGTTACTAGATGATATACGAATCTGGATGTAATCATTTTTATTCCTCCTTATATTTTAACCTTTTGGCACTTTCTTTCATGATTTCTCTTATTTCGTTGCCCGTGCTGAAATCTAGTGAAGGCAAAAAAAAAACAAAAACTCTTCATCTACGCTCTGCCTTCCGATTAGTCCCGAAGCTATTCCCGGCACAAAATGCAGGTCGAAACGTGGCGGCGACGGCCAGCCGGACCCCACGGTGCGACGGCCGAAAGGATCGAGCCGAGATCATTTTCTCCTCATCTTTTATGGGACGTCACTTTCCTTTGCACCGGCCAAGAGAAAATGATTAGCGCCTCTTGGGCCACCACCGCCGCCGAGACAAGGCGTCCAGTTCACGCCGGGCCACGCGACAGTTCTATGCTCTGACTTCTCATCACTCCCCTTTTGTTCTTAGGTTGATTTGGTGCTACCCGCGCGCCAACAAAAAAGAAGGTCGATTTAGTGCATCTTGGAAACACGGCCGTTCGTCGAGGTCTCCGCGACTTTACGAGGAACAACATTTTTTTTTTGCTGTTTTAGAAGGACTAGTGAAGATATAGCGTGCTATAGCATCGTTAATAACACGCTACAGCGTTTTGATAAATGTTTCTCTAAATAAATCAGTATATAATGTCTTGTTAATAACATATTTTAAAGGCTTCGTTATTTTGTCATAGCATGCTATTTTTTCGTTGGATTAAACACAGTTCACATGAGACCTCATGCACTGGTGAGCTCAACATTGACGATGAGAAGGTGGAGGTGGCGATGGCAGCGAGGCCGAAATATAAGACCTTGCCCGAGTGGTTACTATGGTGTGGCGGTGCTGTTGGTGACAACACAACAACGACGGTTGCGGACCTATGGAAGCAACCCAGAAAGCAAAGTAGTGTTTGACAAAACAGAAAGTATTAGGATGAAGATGGCTGAGGAAAGGTTTTGTTAGATGAAAGGCTCACCCGTGGGACATTACACGTCACCGAAGGCAGTGATGATGACACATATGTGCCAACCTGAGAATGGTTATTAAAAAACTGGGTGAAACGGTTCGGTTATTACTTTGGGTTTGATTGGTTCAGGTTTTATTGGGCTAAATCTTTTTTAGTTTGGTTTTGGTTTGGGTAGGTGAAGAAACCAATTTGGGTATAGTTGGTTATGGGCTTAAACAGTTTGGTTATTAACGGTTATAAACTATGGGTCCAAACCGGTTTCTGGGCATTGGTTATGTTCAATAAGCAACGACGCATCGACAACGAGTATCTTTGATCCGCCTACATGTTGCGATGCACTATGTAATTATGTATTATAGGAAAACACCACATGCAAATCGAATGTGTTTGCTTGTGCTTTAGCTAAGCAATTGGTTTTAATACACTTGTCAGTGAGCTTTTTAGTCGTGGGCATTGTCTTTTTGACACTTGCTGTGTGTTGACCGTATCTCAACGATAACTTTGTTCTCAAACTATTGTAGATGCACTTATGTCTTTTCTATACCATTTGCTTCTTGACATGTCGATTTGTGCAATCATATATACATTAAAGCAAACCCATAGTTATGTATTGGGTTTAAACCCACGGTTATGTATTGGGTTTAAATTGGTTTGGTTGGAAAAAATAGATGGTTTAGTTTTGGTTGGGCTGAAAATGACATTAAAAGGGTATTGTTCAAGTATGATTTTGAGAGATACATGTATGGGTATGGTTCAAGTATGGTTTAAGTATGAAACCGTTCTCAGATTGGTGTGCCAGTGCCATTGGAGGTAGGGTTGGATTGGGGAGACAAGAGGGAAAAAAGGGGAAAAGAAGAGGAAAAAAATATGAGGATCCAATTGTTAAAAATATCAACTTTGGTTAGCTTTGGACGGTTTCTCTAAACACATGACATGATGTCAGCTATTCATGTATGTGCAACAACAAGCGCAAATTAAGCCCGCACCATAAAAAAAGCACAAATTAAGCCATGTAAAATGATGCAGTAAAAGCATTGAATTTGTGACTAAAGCACGTATAGCAATATAAAATTCACTAGTAAACCATTTTTGTAGCAATGATTTTAGTAAATTTGTGCACATTCTTATTAAATAAAAGAAACGTTTGTAATCTGAATATTGAAGGTGAGCCCTTTGCGACCAACGGTTTACGTCAAAGCGTGTAGAGGTGCACGAATTGATCAACCATGAGAAAGGTTTGTTCGGGGAGTAGAAATAGGGGCCAAAAAATGTGAAAAATGTCATTAGGTGGTTTAGTTACGCATTTTGTTTTAGAAACACAATATAGACATAGACGCTCACAAACACACACATACATTTACTTTTATTTACACACACATGCACATTGTATCCCTATGAGCAGATCCCACAGACTGAGCCGATGGGTCTTGAGATTGACGAAGTCATTATGGACGTCTCACTAAACTTAGCTTCTCACTAAAGTCTAGGGTTCCTCTGCCTCTCGCCGGTGCCGCCGCCGGTCCGCGTTGTCTTCAGCAGCCTTAGGGCCATGGCGGCGCGGTGGATCTCAGGCCTTGCCGACGGTAGGGCTCTGTTTTCAGATATTCCAACGAGTTTTGTTAGGCCTTGTGTCCTGCTCGGCAAGACGAGACGACGACGGCTCTCTGAAGATGGAATAAAGTTCTCCCACCCAGCCCCCATCCAGGTGGTGTGCCTACATCTCCGACGGGCATGTGGAGGAGTGTTTTCGGCAAATATGTCCTTGATGGATTTGCTCGGATCTCATCGTAGTTCATCTATGTTCATGTGTTTTCAGGTTTGATCTTTTTGATCTACGCTACTCTTTCGAGGACGGTTATTGTTCTGGTGCGCTGATCCTATGGGGTCTTAGCACGACGACTTTCCGACTGTCTATTACAACAAGTTTTGCGTAACTCTGCCGCGAGGAGGGGGGATGACGGTAGCGTGCCTTCGGCTCGCTTTACTGCTTGTAGTCGTCGCTAGGTGATCTATAGGTCTGGATGTGATTTTTATTATTTATGGTGTTTGTTGTACTGTCATGATTGAAGATGTCGCAAAAAAGAAAACTTAACTTCTCACTGAAATATTATTCCACTTTTAGGCGACACCAATGCATCAAACTTGGTGTTCGATGTCTGTTGAGCTGAGGATACCACTGTTGTTCTAATCATCTGATCACATGTTGGTTCTCTAATTAAGCAATTGATAAAGAGCAATGAGATGAGTCTAATTTCATGCACAACCATCACATAAAAGTTGTGGAATTATAATAAATATTACTGCCAGATAAGCATCACGAAAAATTAAATTATAGTATATGCTTAGATAAAGATATCTCACCCTTTTCATACATCGCTATAGATAGTACATTAGAAATTTCAGATAATCACTTTGGACGACTTGTTGTAAACACAACGCAGGACATCCTTAGCCGTCGCTGTAGTCGCCGGGGCCAGGGAACGGACCATTCCCCTCTCCTTTTCGGCCGCCCCCTTTCGTCTTTCGGTGGCACTCCGGCCGGTAGATCACCACCATTCGCCAATGGGGAAACCGACCGGGGAAGAGAGGAAAGAAGCCACCGGCCGCCGTAGCGGGGTGGCCGTAGCGGTGCCGACTTTTCCCACCAAAAAGGGGGACTTGAACCAGCTCACGCCCCGCGACCGCCACCCCACTCCGACCCCTCGCCCCGCCTCCACCACCTTGGTTGTATATTCCTTTCCCCCTTCCTTCCTCTGCTCTCTTTCCCTCCTGCTGTCGCATCGCTTGCTTCTCCTCCCTTTCCAGTTGTACTGTACTACTCTCGCGTGCGCATTCCAGCAACAACAACTCCAGCTCGCGGGATCTTGCTGGTTGCCGCTGTATTATTTGGTTGGTTTGATCCCGTGCTCGCATGAGCGGAGATTCGCCGGCGCCGGCGATCGAGCTGAGCTGAGTTCGTCGTCCGTGGACTGAATCTGTCAACATGGTCAGCTTGCTTTCTTGCTCGATTCCAGCCAGCTTCTTTCACGCCGGTGATTGATGGCTGGTTGCTTTTGGTCGAGCTGACATGTTTCTTGTTTCTTGGGTCGACGACAGGGGACTCCGGTCAACATCATCGTCGGCTCGCAGGTCTGGCTGGAGGATCCCGACGAGGCCTGGGTCGACGGCGAGGTCACCGGGATCAAGGGCGCCGACGTCACCGTCGCCACCACCAATGGCAAAACGGTTAGTCACTCCGCAGTCCCCTGCTCTCTGCCTCATCGCTGCTCTTTGCCACCAGTATTCTACCAAGGATGCAGATTTCAGATCAAGCTCTACTTCGTCCTAGCAATCAATCGAGCAGTGCCTACCAACTGTTCGTCGAATTGCTTGGATGGAGCTGCCACCGCGAGTTACTGTTACTTTCAATCGCCAATTCGATGCAAGTTGCTTACGACATGAGCTTCTGAATCATCCATGGGTTCAGGTTGTGGCCAGCCTCGCGAGCATATACCCCAAAGACACGGAAGCGCCCCCAGCAGGAGTGGACGACATGACGAAGCTCGCTTACCTCCATGAACCGGGAGTCCTGCATAACCTTGCCTGCCGGTACAGCCTTAACGAGATATACGTGAGTAATCCAGGGTTGTCCATCTTGATGTTCTCTCCCAGTCAGAAACCATTTCAGCTGATTGTCTGACACTGGTAACTATTCTGACGACAGACGTACACCGGGAACATCTTGATTGCAGTCAATCCTTTCCAGAGGCTGCCCCATCTCTACGACGTGCACATGATGGAGCAGTACAAAGGCGCCACCTTCGGGGAGCTCAGCCCCCATCTTTTCGCGATTGCAGATTCTTGTTACAGGTGTGTGTGTGTGGGTGTCATCTTGTTATTGCAGTTCGCTGTCTGTGGGCATTGGACTGTCAGCCAGTTCAATGAATCGTGTGGCTGATGTTCGTCACGGATTTGTTGCCGAAAATAATTTCCAGGGCAATGATCAATGAGCATGGAAGCCAGTCAATATTGGTGAGCGGTGAGAGTGGCGCTGGTAAGACCGAGACGACGAAGATGCTAATGAGGTACCTTGCGTTCATGGGAGGAAGGTCTGGAACCGAGGGACGAACCGTTGAGCAACAAGTTCTAGAGGTTGGAAAACACAGCATTTTTGTTCATCTTCTTTCTCACCCTTTCCTTCTAGAATGTCCCATTAACTCCCCATTTTTGTACAACACACTCAGTCTAACCCAGTACTGGAAGCATTTGGTAATGCGAAGACGGTGAAGAACAACAACTCAAGGTGGATTCTTGAATCAGCAACTACAACTATGCTTCAGCAGCAAATGTTTTTTAAGTTTTATACTTAACATGTCCATCTTTTTCAGTCGTTTTGGTAAGTTTGTTGAAATCCAATTCGACAAATACGGGAAGATATCTGGTGCGGCTGTTCGCACATACCTCCTTGAACGATCACGAGTATGCCAAGTCTCTGATCCTGAACGGAACTACCATTGCTTTTACATGCTATGTTCTGCACCACCGGAGGTAATTCTTAACAAGCAGTACCTATATACTAGTACTAACAATATCTGCATGGTCCAAAAGACTTCTTCTTGATGTTTAATTAATTATAGGACGTAAAAAGGTTTAAGGTGGGAGACCCGCGATCATTTCATTACCTGAACCAAACAAGCTGCTATGAAGTAGCTAATGTGGACGACGCAAGAGAATACCTAGAAACAAGAAATGCAATGGATATAGTTGGAATTTCTCAAGAAGAACAGGTATTTGAAACTATAACGAGACCTGAAAGAAATAGTAACGATATTGCTGGGCTAAGAAAAACTAATTAATCTCTTTCACTGCTCAAGGATGCAATCTTCAGAGTAGTAGCGGCAATCCTTCATCTAGGAAACATTAATTTCTCCAAAGGGAAAGAAATTGATTCGTCACGGTTGAGGGATGAGAAATCAATCAATCACCTAAAAACAGTGGCAGAACTGCTAATGTATGTCTAATTTCTTTCAATGGTTTATATTTGGTGATCTTTTATGGTATTACTCAAGTACATATTGTATCTTAGGTGTGATGAGAAGTTGCTTGAAGACTCTCTTTGTCAGCGTGTTATTGTAACACCTGATGGAAATATCACAAAACCCCTCGATCCAGATTCTGCTCTACAGAGTCGTGATGCCTTGGCAAAGACAGTGTATTCACGTCTATTCGACTGGTAAGCGTGAATTCTTATGTTCATTAATGCATCAAACAAGCAAAAAATATCAAGTGTTACTTCTTATCAGTATTACCAGATTGCCAGATATGTGTACAGACCAAAATATATTGTTATGAATGTAGTAAAATGCTAATAAAACTAGTGGAGATGGCCCATTGCTCATATGACGAAATCGTCCAGTGGGGCATGGCTTTCTGCCTGGGATCCCCGAGCGTTGTGCTTATTCAGGAGTAGTTGAGCGTTATCTACATAGGGTTTTGGCATGTTCATGCCCACCTGTTTGTTCATACATCTAATTTCTTCTTACTGAAAAGGCAGCGCTCCTACCAGTTCCTTTTTTTTTGTAAAAACTAATAAATTTAGCACTTTATACTTTTATCTTTCATCTCTAATGTATGCCATTTAACCAGAAAGGGTTTTTCTTATCTGGTTTAACAGGATTGTGGATAAGATAAATAACTCGATTGGTCAAGATCCTGATGCAATAAGTATAATAGGAGTGCTGGATATATATGGATTTGAGAGTTTCAAGGTCAACAGGTTTGCCATTAGTACCTTCGTTACACTACAAAAGTGCAAGTATGATATTAATTCAGTTTCGAAACATGATTAACTTTCTGCTCATCTGACAGTTTTGAGCAACTGTGCATCAACATGACAAATGAGAAATTGCAGCAGCACTTCAATCAGGTTAGCTAAGACCTATAAGTGCTAAGAGAAAATGATTTGAAATGTATATTTAATATCTACATAAATATGTATATTCCTTCGGCAGCATGTATTCAAGATGGAGCAAGAAGAGTATACAAGGGATGAAATAGACTGGAGCTATGTGGAATTTGTGGACAATCAGGATGTGCTGGACCTGATTGAGAAGGTAATGCCTCTGATATCATAAGTTGTACGTGAACTTTAACATATGAATCAAGTATTTACTTATCGATAACATTTAAATATTTCATGCAGAAACCTGGAGGAATAATTGCCCTCCTGGATGAGGCTTGGTATGTGATGTTTTGACCCAAAAATGAAGTTTCTTTTGACTGTCATTCCAGATTTAGTTTTATGTCCATGATGACACTTGCAACAATGAAAATTTTCTGTAGTATATTTCATTTAAAAAAATACACAGGATACTTTTTCTCGCATGCAAACTGAAGGCAAATGCAAGTATTTGACATGCCTATGGATGATGCAGCATGTTTCCGAAGTCCACTCACGAGACATTTGCACAAAAGATGTATCAAACATACAAATCACATAAGCGCTTTAGCAAGCCCAAACTTGCCAGGACTGCCTTCACAATCAACCACTACGCAGGAGATGTAAGCATTAGTTCGGTGATAGTATGATAATTTGATATATAATCAGTAAGGAATTTTAATAAACTATTCTACTTGACAGGTCACATACCAAGCCGATTATTTTCTTGACAAGAACAAAGATTATGTGGTCGCTGAACATCAAGCTCTACTAAATTCGTCAAGGTGCTCTTTTGTTGCAAATCTCTTTCCTCCATTACCAGAGGAAAGTTCTAAACAGTCCAAATTCTCTTCCATCGGTACTCGCTTTAAGGTGTGTCATATTGGAGCTAAATCTCTTCTTTAGCCGTGGAATACTCATTAACCTGTATTCCATAATATGTGTAGCAACAACTCCAAGCCCTGATGGAAACATTGAGTACGACAGAACCACACTACATTAGATGTGTGAAGCCTAATACTGTACTGAAACCTGGCATCTTCGAGAATGACAATGTCTTGAATCAATTGAGATGTGGGGTATGTATTTTCTTTTTCATGTTTTGTGCTCCATTGAATTTAATTGAAATTTCATCGTGTTCATGGCTCATGGTGCAGGGTGTTTTGGAAGCAATCCGGATCAGTTGTGCTGGCTATCCGACGAAGAGAACATTTGATGAGTTCATTGATCGATTCGGAGTGCTTGCACCAGAGCTTGTGGACAGGTATGGATTCTCAAGTTATGCGAACTGATAAGGAGATGAAACTCAAGTAAAATATATCAATTTAGATATGCCCTTGTTCTGTAACTATTTTGCAGTTCTGACGAGAAGACAGCTTGCGCAGCAATATGTGATAAAATGGGATTGAAGGGATACCAGGTAACCTACAGTGAAAATGGGAAGTTGTGAAACATAAAAACTGTATCTATCATATATGTATTTGACAGTTGAAACTGACTGTGCATACCCTTTTCTTTATCAGATAGGGAAAACAAAGGTATTCCTAAGAGCTGGCCAGATGGCAGAGCTGGATGCCAGAAGAGCAGAAGTATTGGCCAATGCTGTGCGACTTATCCAGAGGCGTATAAGAACGCATCTTATGCGAAAGGAATTCATCAGCTTAAAAAAGGCTTCCATTCAAACTCAAAAGTTCTGGAGAGGTATTTCTTCACTGCTTCGCGTGCGGTACTTCATGCCTTGGATATAAGTAGTTCTTACTTAGTTCTGACTTGAACTGACATACAATCTAATGAAATGGCACAGCACGACTAGCTAGAAAGCTTTTTGAGCACATGAGAAGAGTCGCTGCTGCAATTACAATACAGAAGCACACCCGTACTCATTCTGCCTGGAAAGCTTACCTACAAATATACAGATCATCAATAACAATACAGACAGGATTACGTGCAATGGCTGCTCGTAAGGAGCACAGGTTCAGAAGAGAGACCAAAGCGACCATCATCATCCAGGTTTGTATTATTATGTGAACCAAGGTACAGAGGTAATTTAATAATCAACCGAAACTTAACTACTTTGTGGATCCAGACTCGATGGCGCCAACACAAAGCCTATGTTGCTTACAAACTACAAAAAAGAGCTTCTCTAATTCTCCAGTGCTCGTGGAGGGGACGTGTTGCAAGGAAGGAACTTCGGAAGCTCAAAATGGTATGTCCAATTTCAGATTGGGAAGTCGTAATTCATTCATGTGTATTTTAATGCATTTTAAACTAAAGTATAAGCATGTAACAGGAAGCAAGAGATAATGGTGCACTTAAAGAAGCCAAAGACAAGCTGGAAAAGAGAGTTGAGGAACTCACATGGAGATTAGATGTTGAGAAGCATTTGAGGGTAACTCACTTAGATCAACATAGTAGTTGCTGTACAGTTTAATATGTTGCTTGGACACCAATGAGTTTGCTAAATTATGCATGTTGGCAGGTTGACCTTGAGGTAGCCAAGGGACAAGAAATTACGAAGTTACAATCTGCGTTGCAAGAAATGCAAGAAAAGCTTGAGGAAGCCCATGCAGCCATTATAAATGAGAAAGAAGCTGCAAAGTTAGCAATTGAACAGGCACCACCTAAGATAGTAGAGGTGCCAGTGGTGGATAACGCAAAAGTTGAGTTGTTGACAAGTCAAAACGAGGAACTTGAGGTATGAATACCCAATAGGTTCCACAGCTGTACTCAAAAGGAAGATTCACCATTTTATTCTACAGTGAAATTCTCACGTCCCTTTTTTTTATCCAGACTGAGCTCGGTACGTTTAGAACGAAGGCTGAAGATCTTGAGAAGAAGCTTTTTGAGATTCAAAAACAGTCTGACGAATTGTCACGTGAGACACAAGAACGGGACTCCAAAATTAATCAACTTCAAGACATGATCGCTAGGTACTAATGAGCTCATAGCTTTGGAGTTTGGAAAAAGTCGACTTGTAAAGAATACATATCATATCCACTCACTGACTTTTGATATATGGTTCAGGCTTGAAACAAATTTATCCAACATGGAATCTGAAAACCACGTTCTACGCCAACAATCGTTGCTTGCTTCAGCAGATGATGATAATAAGACAAAACAAATAGAGAGGTAAAAATTTACAATATTTATACCTCGTATTTCCATTCTTAACCACTTGCCTGCATGGAAGTATTATAACTTAATACAATTAATGATTTGTCTAGTCTGGAAAGCAAGATTGCCATCTTGGAGTCAGAGAATCAGTTGCTCCGCAGCAATCCTGCACCAGCTGTTCAAGCAGTAGTCACTCCTGAAGTGATTGAGCCAGCTGTTGTGAAGGTACAATTCCAGTAATGAAAATTCAATAAGATATTTTTTTGGCTTTTACAACTATATTTCAGAAGTACAAAGTTTCACTAACATTTGTGTTAAAATCTCATCAGGTTCTTGAGAATGGACACCAGCATGGAGAACCTAAAATGGTTAGTATATGTACTGGAACTCAGTGATACCCAACAAACATACTGTAAGATAGAAAGAAACAATACTCAAGTAGGTCATCGGATTAATGTTCACATATGCTTTGCTTGCAGGAGGAGGTGGTTGTTCCCCCAGTAAAGAATTTAAGCAAACAACAGTCGCTGACGGACCGACAGCAAGTAAGTTTGTCCTTTGAACTTTTTAATTTCACTGTGGGAACAAGTTTCATGTATTTAATTAACATATATTGTGCATTTTAAAAAAACAATTATTCTACCTTCACTCTTTCACAGGAAAATCATGATGTCCTTATCAAAAGCCTGGCTGAAGACAGGAGATATGACAACAGAAGACCAGCTGCAGCATGTATTGTCTACAAATCACTTCTTCACTGGCACTCATTTGAAGCAGAAAAGACAAACATATTTGACCGTATCATCCATACAATTAGGTCATCTGTTGAGGTTGTTATTCCCATCAATAACTATACAGATTTTCCTATGCAATAGCATAAGAAAGTTGGTAAGCAAATTGTCGAGAAACTCATTGGCTGAATACATGTACAGAATGCTGAAACTTCTGGAGAACTAGCTTATTGGCTGTCGACAACATCAACCCTCCTCTACCTTTTACAAAATACACTTAAAGCTAGCAGTTCATCTACTAAAGTACCAAATCGCAGCAGGACCGCAACAGGCAACCTATTCAATAGAATGGTGCAGGTAAGTTTTTCATCCAGACTTTTGCTCTGCATAAGCAGATGTTCTTGGTTGAGATCTCAAATGCATTTGGTACCAATTATCTGTGATCACATCATAAAATATGAGCTTACGTCTTGGAGTTCTGTCTGGTGGGCATCAGGATGTGGCTCCTGGTGCTCATTCTTTTCGTTTCTTTTTTTGTATTGAACTGCTACTGCCTACTGCCATGTCTTACCGGTTTCATGCTATGTAATTTGGAGCAAAAATCTCTATATTTGGGGGGAAATGAGCTTACATATGCCAAAAACTGCACTTTCAGAATGCTCGATCATCATCGTCAGGATTAGGTATTTCAAACGGATACAGTGGAATGGTAGGAAGAGCTGACACTACATCAATGATAGAGGCTAAGTATCCAGCTGTACGTTTCAAGCAACAGTTAACAGCATATGTCGAGAAGATATATGGCATGATGAGAGATAGCCTGAAAAGGGAAATAAGTGCAATATTGACTCTCTGCATACAGGTACCTCAAGGCTCAGGCATCTTCATGCCTAATCTTTGTATAATGTGATACAACTTCTCTAACATGTGCCAATATTCATAGGCTCCAAGAGCTGGTCGTGTAAGAGCATCTCGAGGATCATTGAAAAGTATACACTCTAGTGCACTATCAAGGCAAGCATCAAGTGTGCATTGGCAGAACATTGTCAAGTGCCTGAATCATACACTGGAAACGATGAACAATAATTATGTGAGTACAGCTTTGTTTTGAGTTGCAGCTTCGTTTTCAGTTGTCTTCCTGTCAGGAAATACATTACAATTTCTATGCTGAAGATTTTTCCTTTTTCAACTTTGATTTGTAGGTACCTCCAATGATAATTAGGAAAACATTCAGTCAAGTATTTGCATTTATGAACGTTCAACTCTTCAACAGGTACTGCTAGTCTTGTACAAATTACCTCAGATTAACTCTGCTTGACTACACACTGTCATTTGAGACATCATTTGTATACGCTTCACAAAATGTTTTGATTCTGAACTATAGCAAAAAATATTTTCTTCATTCAGTTTGCTACTTCGGCGTGAATGCTGCTCCTTTAGCAATGGAGAATTCTTGAAGGCTGGTTTACAGGAACTGGAGCAATGGTGCTCTAGAACAACTGAAGAGGTGAAATAAAAAGAGAATGTGTAATTTCAGCAAGGAACATACTAATCAGCAGAAAGCCACCAGACTAAAATGTATTTCTGTAATCCAGTATGCAGGAACATCTTGGGATGAACTGCAACACATAAGGCAGGCAGTTGGGTTCCTGGTATGCCTAAGTAGATGCTCTTATTGACCATTATAGATGTTCCATCCGTCTACGGTCGACCTACTAAATGAAATTACATTGCAGGTTTTGCATCAGAAATCGCACAAGACACTGGAGGAAATCACTGATGAGCTTTGCCCCGTAAGTCCTGAACAAGACAAAGTTATAGATGCTTGAAATTTTGGCAAACCCATCCAATATCAAATATTTGTATTTTGTTGGCAGGTTCTGAGCATCAGCCAAATATATCGCATCGGAACGATGTTCTGGGATGATAAATACGGCGCACAAGGTCTATCCCAAGAGGTAAGCGAGAGTCCTTGCTAGAATATACGTGCTTCCGTTTTCAAACAACATTAACATGATGTGATAGAAAACAAAGGTACAAAATTTTCTTTCCTGTTTCATGACAAGAATGGGCATGTTTTCAGGTAATTGGAAACATGAGAACAATGACGACAGATGACTCGATAACTACTCCGAACAGTTCTTTCTTACTAGATGACGACTCAAGGTATGTTCAGTACCGGCGCAAAGATGTAATCTGTGACGGGGCGCATAATTAATTAAAATCACAACAGTTGCCATCGATCTAACACCCACCCATATGGACGGCATTGCAGCATACCGATATCCTTGGACGATATAGCGCGACTGATGCTCGACATCAACCCGACTGACGTGGAGCCGCCACCACTACTGCGGCAGAACTCCCAGTTCCACTTTCTTCTGCAACAGCATACAGACTGATTACATTATGTATATAAAGGAAAATATGGATAGGTACCAGTTTTTGTGAAGTTCCTGGGCAGTGAATATTATTTATTTATTTTTTAAATAGGAGTGCATAGTTTGGGGTTTGGTTTGTTTCGGTCTCCAGCTTGCAATTTTGGGTTGGGTCTTGTGGAAAGTATATTTTGAGAAAGGGAAATATAGAAGAGTTTGATAGCATTCTTTTGATTGGTATTGATAGTGTGAAAGAGGAAACATTGTAATTCTTTTGTGAAAGTACATATGTTGATTACCCTGACTGATGAATTCAATGACAACACTTTCTGATTGTAAGTTTCTCATTTTTAGCCAAGTGCATTTGGTAGTCTTCCTTATGATGTGGGTATTTCTGGGATCAACATTGTGAAAAATGTACACACCAGCAGTCTGCGAAACTGACGAGGCTCCTCTGACGTACTGCAGGGAGCAGTTGGGCCACTGACGTGTGGGCCCAGAAGCAGGTTGGCCCACCTGTCAATGAGCCAACTGCACCCTGCAGTACGTCAGGGGAGCTGAGTCCCTGCGAAACGGGTTTTCTTTTCTTTCTGAAATTTGTGTCCCCTGGTTTTATTCTCGACTTGTCTCTCTCTGCGTTTCTGGATTAGGAGGAGACTGGTGTGTTGAGACCGGATTTTGTCACAGTACGAAACATGATTAAGATTCGTGTGTCAACACTGTGGTTGCGGCGCTTACATGCTCTGGCTATAATGATTTGCACCGGCACCGCACACCCCTTCATTACATTGTTGCAATAAGAGCATGTCCAATGGGACAGCCGGCTGAGCCCCATTTGTCTGCCTGGACAACGGCGCCCCCCATTTCCATGCAAATCATGCATGTAGATAATTCAATCAATATAGCACACAACCAATTCAATAATACAACACAAGCCAAAATGATCCACGACGAATAAAATTCAATAACTCATGAATAGGGATACATGAATAAATCAAGTGTCTTTTCTTGCGCTCTTTGTCTCGTTGATCTCCTTTTGGTTGGTGAACCAATCCTTGACATGGCCATCCATGAGGATAGTGTCGACCAACATGGTCCTTGACTCCTCCATGATCCCCGTGAGCCTCGCCTTCTCTCTCAAGCTCAATGGTCGCATATGCCTTGGCCTTCTCAAGTTCCATTTCCTCCCATTTGTTCGTCTTTTCCATCTCCATCATCCCCTTCTCAATCATCGTCCTCTCTCACGGTCGAATTTCATCCTCTTCCTTTGCACATCCAATAATAGCTTGCACCTCTCATCCTTCTTATCCTTCCTTTTCTTTGATTCCTTCCCTTTGTTGGAATTGTTCATCCACGTGGCTGACATCTTGGATCGCCGCGACGTCACGTGTGCCCCTATGTTTCTCCTTCTTCCCCCTCAAGTACCTACTTCTTTTTGGCTCGGTCGCAAGTCCGACCACCCCTCCACCTTGTTCATCATCGCCATCCAATTCAATAGATTGGCGGGAGCTTGTGCCATCATTGTTCTTCTTTTCTTGGTGTGGTTCTTGAGATCTCTATAGAGGGTTGCCCACTTGGGTTTCCCATTCAACTCCACCCAACAACGGGCCAAAGTGAATGGCTTGTTTTCAATGTGATGGTACAAAGCACCCACCAATCCCATGTAACAAAAATCCCACATAAACGTAATGCAAGAAATGAAACAAGCAAGAAAGATCATGACCAACGTGGAGCAAACAAAACTTGAACGACTAATGACTCCAATGTCACTTTCATTCATATTCACTGCTTGAGCATATGCACCGGCACCACAAAACTTCTTCACAGAATCTTGAATGGTGGCTCATCTATGTTGGAGAGAGCTCTCACTGCAGTCGGTATGAATTGGATGTGATTCCATGCAGTGCTTGTGTTCGTGGAACCATGCATATCTTTTTCAATATTTTGAGACCTTTTGCTCGGTTCCACATATATGATCCATTGCTCATGTTCAACCAAGCTCGACACAACAAGATATCTTCTCTGGTTGGGTATGCATTTCCTCTGTTCATTACCTTTTTTTAGTTCCCTAGGATTTCCCAACATGAAATAAAGGTGAATTTTATTACACATCTCCCAACTAGGAGGCTCTTTGCTGGAGTTGTGTCAAATAGTTTGTACAAGGTAGGTTACATTTGGACTTGAATTCAAACTGTGTGTAGATATGGTACGGAGACGTGTTCGAGTAGGACACTTGTATCCTAGACCTCTTATATAATATGGGATAAACACACGATGCAACATTTCCCAACATAATAGCACAAACGTTCAGGGGGAGCCGGTGCGTTGGCCGGCACCCGGGTGGACGGTGTGCGGTATTGTGATGGTGTCACGGGGAGGAGCGCCCGTAGTCATGCCCTAAGGATTTAGCCATGTTGGTGAACCTCGTTAACAACTTGGTGTTGTATCTCGTGTGATTGCTTGATCCTCACATGATCGACTATGCGCCTTCGATTATTCTAAAGAGTGGTATCGGAGCTAGGTTTGTTCGAGTCATTGAACATGTTGATCTAGAGGAAGGAACTAAAGACAAGTCAATCAGTTGTGCGTCATCCGGAAGCGGTCTCGGTTAAGTCAATTGTATTGTTGAGACAAAGCAAGGCGGTGATAACCCACAAGTAGGGGATCGCAACAGTTTCCGAGGGTAGTGTATTAAACCCAAATTTATTTCAACACAAGGGGAGCCAAGGAATATTTGCAAGTATTAGCAGTTGAGTTGTCAATTTAACCACACCTGGAGACTAAATGTCTGCAGCCGAGTGATCAGTAGCACAGTAGTATGATACTCCATCCGTCCCAAAATAAGTGTCTTGAGCTTAGTATAAATTTGTACTAGAGGTAATACAAAGTTGGGACACTTATTTTGGGACGGAGGGAGTAGTTTGATAGCAGTGGTAATAGTAGTAGTAGTGGTAATTTTATAGCAATTGTAACAGAAATAGCAATAGTAGTAACTTAGCAAAGATCAATATGTGAAAAGCTCGTAGGCATTGGATCGATGATTATGTTGGATACCATTAATCATGTAACAGTTATAACCTAGGGCGAGACAGAACTAGCTCCAATTCATCAATGTAATGTAGGCATGTACTCCGTATATAGTCATATGTGCTTATAATAAGAACTTGCATGACATCTTTTGTCCTACCCTCCCGTGGCAGCGGGGTCCATAGGGAAACTAAGGGATATTAAGGCCTTCTTTTAATAGAGAACGGGAACAAAGCATTAACACATAGTGAATACATGAACTCCTCAAATTACGGTAATCACCAGAATGAATCTCAATTATTGTCACCTTGGGGGATGTGGATCATAACACATAATAGGTGCGTATAACTTGCATGGTAGGATCAAGAATACAAATATATTCGCGAAAACATAAAGGGTTCAGATCTGAAATCATGACACTCAGGCCCTAATGACAAGCATTAAGCATAGCAAAGTCATAGCAACATCAATCTCAGAACATAGTGGATACTAGGGACTAAGCCCTAACAAAACTAACTCGATTACATGATAAATCTCATCCAACCCATCATTGTCCAGCAACTCTATGGAGGAATTACTCACTCCCGGTGATGAGCATCATGAAATTGGTGATGGAGGATGGTTGATGATGACGATGGCGACGAATCCCTCTCTCCGGAGTGAAGGAAATATGCCCTAGAGGCAATAATAAAGTTGTTATTTGATATTTTCTTATATCATGATAAATGTTTATTATTCATGCTAGAATTGTATTAACAGGAAACTTGATACATGTGTGGATACATAGACAAAACACCATGTCCCTAGTAAGCCTCTATTAGACTAGCTTGTTAATCAAAGACGGTTAAGTTTCCTAACCATAGACATGTGTTGTCATTTGATGAACGGGATCACATCATTAGAAGAATGATGTGATGGACAAGACCCATCTGTTATCTTAGCATATTGACCATTAAGTTTTATTGCTATTGCTTTCTTCATGTCAAATACATATTCCTTCGACTATGAGATTATGCAACTCTCGGATACCGGAGGAATACCTTGTGTGCTATCAAACGTCACAACGTAACTGGGTGATTGTAAAGATGCTCTACAGGTATCTCCAAAGGTGTTTGTTGGGTTGGCATAGATCGAGATTAGGATTTGTCACTCCGAGTCAGAGAGGTATCTCTGGGCCCTCTTGGTAATACACATCATAAGAGCCTTGCAAGCAAAGTGACTAACGATTTAGTTGCGGGATGATGTATTATGGAATGACTAAAGAGACTTGCCGGTAATGAGATTGAACTAGGCATGAAGATACCGACGATCGAATCTCGGGCAAGTAACATACCGATGACAAAGGGAATAACGTATGTTGTTATTACGGTTCGACCGATAAAGATCTTCATAGAATATGTAGGAGCCAATATGATCATCTGTAGGATTGAAAGTATGTCTAGAGGGGGGGGGGTGATTAGACTACTTGACCAAATAAAAGCTTAACCTTTTCCCAATTTTAGTTCTTGGCAGATTTTAGCTATCTTAGGACAAGTCAAGCAATCATCACACAATTCAAGCAAGCATGCAAAGAGTATATTGGCAGCGGAAAGTAAAGCATGCAACTTGCAAGAATATAAAGGGAAGGGTTTTGAGGATTCAAACGCAATCGGAGACACGGATGTTTTTCCCGTGGTTCGGATAGGTGGTGCTATCCTACATCCACGTTGATGGAGACTTCAACCCACGAAGGGTAACGGTTGCGCGAGTCCACGGAGGGCTCCACCCACGAAGGGTCCACGAAGAAGCAACCTTGTCTATCCCACCATGGCCATCGCCCACGAAGGACTTGCCTCACTAGCGGTAGATCTTCACGAAGTAGGCGATCTCCTTGCCCTTACAAACTCCTTAGTTCAACTCCACAATCTTGTCGGAGGCTCCCAAGTGTCACCTAGCCAATCTAGGAGACACCACTCTCCAAGAAGTAACAAATGGTGTGTTGATAATGAACTCCTTGCTCTTGTGCTTCAAATGATAGTCTCCCCAACACTCAACTCTCTCTCATAGGATTTGGATCTGGTGGAAAGAAGATTTGAGTGGAAAGCAACTTGGGGAAGGCTAGAGATCAAGAATCATATGATTGGAATGGAATATCTTGGTCTCAACACATGAGTAGGTGGTTCTCTTCTCAGAACATATGAGTTGGAATGATGTATGTGTTCTGATGGCTCTCTCTACGAGTGAAGAGGAGGTGGAGGGGTATATATAGCCTACACACAAAATCCAACCGTTACACACAATTTACCAATCTCGGTGGGACCGAATCAGAAAACTCGGTCGGACCGAAATAGTAAACCTAGTGACCGTTAGGAATTTCGGTGGGACTGACATGCAACTCGGTAGGACCGATTCGGTTAGGGTTTGGGCATAACGTAATCTTGGTGAGACCGATTGCACAAACTCGGTGAGACCGAGTTTGGCAATAAGCTAACCAGAGAGTTGGTCAGGCAAACTCGGTGGGACCGACTCGCTCTTTCGGTGAGACCGAAAAGTTACAAGAAGGAAACATAGAGTTTACATTGCAATCTCGGTGGGACCGATTCGCTCTTTCGGTGAGACCGAAAAGTTACGAAAGGGAAACAAAGAGTTTGCAATCCCATCTCGGTGAGACCGAGATCCTTATCGGTAGGACCGAATTGCTAGGGTTTGGCAGTGGCAAATGACAAGTGAAACTCGGTGGCGCCGGATTGAAAGAATCGGTATGACCGAGTTTGGCTTAGGGTTTAGGTCATTTGTGGCTATGGAAAAGTGGTTGAGGATTTTGGAGCATATCATTGAGCACATAAAGCAAGAGGCTCATTAAGCAACACCTCATCCCTCCTTGATAGTATTGGCTTTTCCTAAAGACTCAATGTGATCTTGGATCACTAAAATATAAAATGAAGAGTCTTGAACTTTTGAGCTTGAGCCAATTCTTTGTCCTTAGCATTTTGAGGGTTCCACTTTCACATCCATGCCATGCCAATCATTGAGCTTTCCTGAAATAATCATCTTGAAATAGCATTAGCTCAATGAGCTATATGTTGTTATGAATTACCAAAAC
This sequence comes from Triticum monococcum, assembly GCA_034509565.1. Classification (NCBI taxonomy): domain Eukaryota; kingdom Viridiplantae; phylum Streptophyta; class Magnoliopsida; order Poales; family Poaceae; genus Triticum; species Triticum monococcum. The sequence continues at coordinate 604,937,220 of CM067845.1, forward strand.
CACCTAGGGATAGTTGCACTTTCAATCTCCCCCTTTTTGGTAATTGATGACAACATATAGATCAAAGCTTCGACAAATGATAATAAGCATGAAATATATCGTTGCTTTGAGAAGTATGTGGCAAGTAAGAGCTCCCCCTACATTTGTGCATATTTAGAATTTGCTTTGGACTGCAAATACACAAGGAGTTAGAGTCATGGGTTACTCTTCCATGTCACATACATCTTGGTGGAGCGCTAAAAATGATAAGATTGAAATACATGCACTCATCACCAAGAATAGTGAGTGATCACATAAGATAGATAGAATAATAATAGCATTAAGCAAACATTAAGTGTAGCTTATGATCAAACACATGATCATCGATGTCTCACACAGATAAGGGCATTGTATCTCACACAAAAGCAAATAAAGTTTGAAAAACCACCAAATAAAACAAGAGAGAATAAAGGCAACACTCTCTCTCGAAGCCTATGATCTATACATTTTCTCCCCCTTTGGCAACAAGTTACCAAAAAGTTCCTAGAAAATGCATAGTGCTAAGTCGACGCTCAGGCTTGATCTTCAGGTGGTGGTGGAGTCCGGAGCACTCCAAGGATGAAGCCTTCGGTAGACGTGGTCGGAGTTGAGGCTGAAGTGGACGCTGGAGCTGGTGGAACTGAGGCTATGGCTGGCGCAGACGTGGTAGCTCTGATGTCAGCAACTAGCATTGCAGACGACCTCGGACCTCGTGGCACCCTAGCAAAAGCATCAGTCGTAGTCCTGCCTCTCCTCTCATTCATGTCATCCTGGAGCTGCTCCACGGCAGTCTGTATCTCTGTCACCTTGATGTCCAAATCATAGAACCTCTGTTCCATGATCCTCTCTAAGCTTGCCTGGTTCCGAGTTAGGGTGGCTAGTCCTTGCTCAATCCGCAGGGTGGACGCAATCAGGTAACCAAGCTGCTCTTGTTTGGTTTTCAGAAAATATTCAGATGCCTCCTCTTGAGTAGGCATCCTGGCAACTTTCTCCTTCTTCGCCTTCTCCTTCTTGGCTTGTGCTTGGGCAGATGATGGCTCATTCTCAGTCATGATCACTTGATTATCTTCGAAGTCTGGACGGATGGGCAGGTATTCCTTATCCAACAAGTATGTGCCCGTGCCCATCTTTGAGTTGATGAGCTCCTGAATCTGTGGGGCATACCCACAACTCCTCTTCTGATCTGCTGCAGTCCTTTTGATTGTTTCCACTATGAGGCTCATGACTTTGAATTTTTGAGGCACGTCAAAGACATAAGCAAATTGATCGCATGACCTCTGATCATCTTGTGATCTCCAGACTTGGGCAATAGGGCGTGCCTAAGTATCCAATTGATAGTGGGCAGTCCTGATAGAAGATAATGCACTGAGCCAAATTTGAACGTGTCAAGTGCTTCATTCGGAATCTCCTTGTACATGTTGGACATTGAGTTGTGGTCCATCTTCTTCTTGGCATAAATGTCCAAGTCATCTGCTTGCTCCTCTGGGGCATGAATTAGCTGAGCCCATTCAGCAACTGTGGACTGGTACCTCATACCCTCTGACATCCATACAATCCTGCCATCTGGATAGAAATGTGCTGTGGAGTAGAATTGCATGATTAGCTCCTCGTTCCACTTTGTGAGCTTCTGCCCAACAAAGTCTGCAACTCCACACGCACTAAAGCTGTCATGCACTCCAGGGAAGTATTCTTCATTGTCCTTGATATACTGCCAATCGACCCATCTCATATCGCAGACAATGGGCTTCTTATCTAGCAGCACCGTCTCATAGAAATCCTGCTGCTCCTTGGTGTGAAACATGTAGTCCACTGCAGTCCTTCTCCTAGAAGCATACGGATTTGCTTCTCTCCACTTCCTAAGCCCTGAATCTCTCCCGAGCTTCATATCCTCAGCCACAGGACGAGCATCGTTGTGGTCTGGGATCTTGGGCTTGAGCTTTATAAGGACATTCTCTTCCTCTTCCTCTGCAGCTTCAGGCACTGGGGCCTTGTTCTTTTCAGTGGCTGGGATGCTTCTTGTGTTTCTCTTTGGCTTTGGCTTTGGAGCTGACTTGGCCTTGGAAGCGGGTCCCCCTGATTTTATGGCATCTCCCATTAGCTTGGGTGCCTTGGGTGCTGATGCAGCAACCTCTTCTTCTTCCTCCTCCTCATCTTCCATGATGGAGGCCTTGCCAAGCACTCTGGCTACAGTCTTCTTGACCCTTTCCTTCCTCTTTTTGCCCTCAGCAACAACTGGCTCTGTGGGTGCAGGCTTCACAGTTGAAGCTCTAACCTTAGACATGGGCTGCCTGCCTGCTGGCCTTTTGATTTTCAGCCCTGGCTTTGTAACTGCTGCTGGCTCAACTCTCTTGGAGGTGGCTTCCTCCTCTGCCACATAATCCTCATCTTCAGAATCAGATGTTCTCTTCTTCCTCTGACGTGTGGCAGCTTTAGGCAGATTGCTGGGAGTGCTCCTGCTGCCATCATCTGAGGAACTTGAGGGGCTAGTGCCCTCACTCAACTGCACTTGCTGCTCTGACAAGTTCTGGCTGTCACTCTGGTCTGACATGATGCAAACTCTGACTGCTGACCCTGTGAATAGATTATAGATGAGATAGAGTGGATGAGCATCACAAAGTGCAGACATTTTGCAAAAGAGTAATTCAAAAACTTAGTTTTAGTTTCCCACTGAAATCATCTCGGATCTACCGATTTTCAAACTCGGTGACACCGAAGCAGTTTTGGCACCAGAACTAGTGAACTCGGTCAGACCGACTCACAGTCCGGTGGCACCGAGACTGCTAGGGTTTCACAGAGTTCCAAAATCGGTCACACCGATAAGTAATTCTCAGTTAGACCGAGTTTTACTTGTGCAATGGCATAAGCCAAATCGGTGGGACCGAGTTTTTCAACTCGGTGGGTCCGAGATGGTTTCGGCGGAAACCTAACCCTAAATTTTTTGAATTAAACCTAATCTACGAGCTCATTGACTGGATAGGAGTTTATCAAACGTGGCAAGAATCATGATGATCACAATGTGCTAGGAATCGGATTGGAGAATAGCACAAAGGTCGAGTCCATACCCTAGTTCGGCGGAAACTCGCTACGGCGGCAACGGCGGGGAAGAATTCCATTGACAGCGACGGAGACCAGCGACTGGAGGCTGCTGGCGGCGAGGAGGACGATCCGGAGACCCAGGAGGCAGAGCGAGCTATGCGCGGGCGAAGAGGTTTCGGAGAAATTTCCAAAATTTTGCCCGTCACTATATATAGCCCGACCCTGTCGGTGTGACCGAGTGGAACAACTCGGTGGCACCGAGATGCAAAACTGTATACAGTTATTGCAACTCGGTGTGACCGAGTGGTTCAAATCGGTTGCACCGAGATCGAAAACCTAGATCAACTTAATGATCTCGGTAGGACCGAAAGTATGGTATCGGTCAGACCGAGAATCACAAAGAGGTTTTGGAAGTTTAAGTCTATGACGAATCGGGGACTCCGAGCGCTCCTCACACAGAGTGGTTCGAATCTGACTTGATCAAATTTTGTGATGCAGCATGAATAGAGTTTGAGACGAGAAAAGCATAGATAGCTAGAGGAGGTTCTTAGGCATTCTTGTCCATCCACTTGGCAAAAGAAGATAAAGACAAACAACCAAAACAACAAGTGGATGTCCTCGAATGAGTAAAATATGCAACCAGCATGCTCACACAATAAGATGGCAAATGAAATATGTGGCAAAGCATGCACAACCAATTCTAGCATCTATCAAGCAATTTGCGATGACTAGGTCATCTATATATGAGTATATTGACTTAGGAGTCAAGTGAGAACACTTGATCGTAGGTCATACTCATCGTTTAAGCTCAAGTGGGGTTACCACTTTTACATAAAGCATTGTTGTATTCACATCTTTAGAGTTGCTTTAGCTCAAGTTTTAGAGTAAAGCTCCCCCTAGATGTGATATCCCCCCTAAGAGGGATGAACTAACCTTGGGTTTTGTCGATGATGACTTCATGTAGATGTTGAAGATGTGGATGCTCAATGTTGATGTAGATCACTTGGAGCTATCCATTTGAGTGAATTGCACTTTCAATACCTACATGGGTTAGTCCCACAAGGAACAAACAAGGATATCCATAGACATAGAGTGATGCATACATAAGATGATGTCCATGAAAACTTTAGGTTACCTTGTCCCTTGTCTTACCAACAAGAGGGTTTGTGACTCCTTGAACTAGTGCATGATGTGGAAGTTGATTGCACTTGTTCTTGCCAAAATGATGAGAGTGAAATATGTTGGCGGAGTCACCCTCAAGAACTCTCTTGTTCTTTTTCTTTTGGATCCACACCATCTTGATGGGAATCCTTGGAGTTGTAGTCGTACTTGATGAAGTGGAACTTGACGTGGTCTTGGGAATCCACTTGACTAAGGTCTTAGGAGCTTCTTCAAATGCATCAATCTCCTCTTGAAGCATGTCCTTGCCTTTTTGCTTGTAGTCTTGTGGTGGAAGATCATCTTGAGATTGTGTCCCCTTGAAAGAAGTAGACTTCTCTTGTTGAGGAACAAACTTTGTCTTGGGGTATTGATCTTCTTCCCATTCAACTCCATTGGCATTGAACTTTCGTTCAAAACCAACACCTTGATTCTTCCGGTGCATTCCTTTCTTGCGCACAATTTCCTCGAATTGCTTACTCCCGGCAAGGCTTTTGTACACTCCTTTCTCTATAATCCCCTTCAATAAGCTATTTTCTTGCTCAAGTGTAACTTGGCTAAGAGAATCATTAGTGAAATCAAGAGAACTACTAGAAGCAACAATATTGGATTTAGCATGATCATTGTTACCACTAGAGGAAGAATCTTTCTTGTTCTTGTTACTAGACTTGACTTGAGGCATGTAAGTGGATAATAGTAAACGCTTGGCAATGTAAGAAGAACTTTTCTTGCGGAGATCATCATTGATTGCTTTTAAGAACTCATGCTCTTGCTCAAGATTGAGCTTTTCAAAGCGTAATTTCTCATGAGCTCTTAAAAGTTCTCGATGATCTTCGAAGATAGTTTCATGAGCTAACTTAAGAGTGTTTAGTTCTTTAGTTAGAGCCTCAATCTTCTCCTTATCATTGTCATTTGTTTTAGCATGATTAATTGATGTTTCATCATAGTACTCATCACTAGAGTTGTCAACAAGCAAGTCATCATCACCTAACAAGTCATCTTCATCACTATTAAAATCAACATACTCGGGGTGTGTTACCTTAGGACCTTTGGCCATGAAGCATCTTCCAATTCCTTCATTTGGCGAGTCAAATATGTCGTAGGAGTTGGTTGACACAAGTGCTAGACCGGCAACACCTTCATCTTGAGTATCTTCGGAGTCGGAGTGATAACTTCTCTCGGAGTGGCTGTCGGAGTCGGAGCCGGATACCCATTCACCAACATGAGCTTGATGTCTTCGTTTTGTGTAGCTCCTTGATGATTTTTCCTTCCTTTCCGAATCCTTGCTTCTCCGTGAGTATCTCCGTTCATAACGATCATCTCTACTCCTTCTCTCTCTTGGTGGTGATTCTTTGCTTCTTCTCTTTGGAGAATCTTCTCTTCTCTTGTAGGGAGCCGTACACTCATTGGAATAGTGTCCGGGTCTTCCACAATTATAGCAGTTTCGCTCTCAACTAGAAGATCTTTTGTCATTGTAGGACCTTGACTTGAAGCTTCTATCTTTGCTTCTACTCTTGTAGAACTTGTTGAAGTTCTTCACCATTAAGCTCAATTCTTCATTGAAGTTTTGTTTCTCACTTGATGATGTGGGGACTTCACATGAGGCTTTGTAGGCACCACTTGATTTGTTGTGAAGTTCCTCTTTATCCTTGAGTGACATCTCATGAGCAACAATCCTTCCAATCACTTCGTTGGTTTGAGATCTTTGTAATTGGGCATCACTTGAATCAATGTGCACACGGTATCATATTTCCCATCCAAGGCTCTTAGGATCTTCTTGATGATGAATCCATCGGTCATCTCTTCACTTCCTAAGCCGGCAATCTCATTTGTGATGAGAGCAAGCCTAGAGTACATTTCGGCGACACCTTCACCATCCTTCAACTGGAACTTGTCAAGTTGACTTTGGAGCACATCCAACTTGGATTCCTTGACGGAGTCGGTACTTTCGTGCATATCAATCAAAGTGTCCCAAATTTCCTTTGCATTCTCAAGACGGCTGATTTTGTTGAATTCTTCGGGGCACAATCTGTTGAAGAGAATATCACAAGCTTGAGCATTGTATTGTAACATCTTCAACTCATCCGCGGTAGCTTCACGGTTTGGTTCTCTCCCATCAAAGAACTCACCTTGCAAACCAACACAAACAATAGCCCATACGGCGGATTTATGTCCAAGAATATGCATTTTCATTTTATGCTTCCAACTAGCAAAATTAGTGCCATCAAAGTAAGGACCTCTACGGTGATAATTTCCCTCGCTAGACGCCATACTCTCCTAGGTTGTGAAACCAAGGCTATGACCACCAAAAGCTATGGAGATCAAGGCAAATGGAGACCAAAGCTCTGATACCACTTGTAGGATCGAAAGTATGTCTAGAGGGGGGTGATTAGACTACTTGACCAAATAAAAGCTTAACCTTTTCCCAATTTTAGTTCTTGGCAGATTTTAGCTATCTTAGGACAAGTCAAGCAATCATCACACAATTCAAGCAAGCATGCAAAGAGTATATTGGCAGCGGAAAGTAAAGCATGCAACTTGCAAGAATATAAAAGGAAGGGTTTTGAGGATTCAAACGCAATCGGAGACACGGATGTTTTTCCCGTGGTTCGGATAGGTGGTGCTATCCTACATCCACGTTGATGGAGACTTCAACCCACGAAGGGTAACGGTTGCGCGAGTCCACGGAGGGCTCCACCCACGAAGGGTCCACGAAGAAGCAACCTTGTCTATCCCACCATGGCCATCGCCCACGAAGGACTTGCCTCACTAGCGGTAGATCTTCACGAAGTAGGCGATCTCCTTGCCCTTACAAACTCCTTGGTTCAACTCCACAATCTTGTCGGAGGCTCCCAAGTGACACCTAGCCAATCTAGGAGACACCACTCTCCAAGAAGTAACAAATGGTGTGTTGATAATGAACTCCTTGCTCTTGTGCTTCAAATGATAGTCTCCCCAACACTCAACTCTCTCTCATAGGATTTGGATCTGGTGGAAAGAAGATTTGAGTGGAAAGCAACTTGGGGAAGGCTAGAGATCAAGAATCATATGATTGGAATGGAATATCTTGGTCTCAACACATGAGTAGGTGGTTCTCTTCTCAGAACATATGAGTTGGAATGATGTATGTGTTCTGATGGCTCTCTCTACGAGTGAAGAGGAGGTGGAGGGGTATATATAGCCTCCACACAAAATCCAACTGTTACACACAATTTACCAATCTCGGTGGGACCGAATCAGAAAACTCGGTCGGACCGAAATAGTAAACCTAGTGACCGTTAGGAATTTTGGTGGGACTGACATGCAACTCGGTAGGACCGATTCGGTTAGGGTTTGGGCATAATGTAATCTCGGTGAGACCGATTGCACAAACTCGGTGAGACCGAGTTTGGCAATAAGCTAACCAGAGAGTTGGTCAGGCAAACTCGGTGGGACCGACTCACTCTTTCGGTGAGACCGAAAAGTTACAAGAAGGAAACATAGAGTTTACATTGCAATCTCGGTGGGACCGATTCGCTCTTTCGGTGAGACCGAAAAGTTACGAAAGGGAAACATAGAGTTTGCAATCCCATCTCGGTGAGACCGAGATCCTTATCGGTAGGACCGAATTGCTAGGGTTTGGCAGTGGCAAATGACAAGTGAAACTCGGTGGCGCCGGATTAAAAGAATCGGTATGACCGAGTTTGGCTTAGGGTTTAGGTCATTTGTGGCTATGGAAAAGTGGTTGAGGATTTTGGAGCATATCATTGAGCACATAAAGCAAGAGGCTCATTAAGCAACACCTCATCCCTCCTTGATAGTATTGGCTTTTCCTAAAGACTCAATGTGATCTTGGATCACTAAAATATAAAATGAAGAGTCTTGAACTTTTGAGCTTGAGCCAATTCTTTGTCCTTAGCATTTTGAGGATTCAACTTTCACATCCATGCCATGCCAATCATTGAGCTTTCCTGAAATAATCATCTTGAAATAGCATTAGCTCAATGAGCTATATGTTGGTATGAATTACCAAAACCACCTAGGGATAGTTGCACTTTCAATCTCCCCCTTTTTGGTAATTGATGACTACATATAGATCAAAGCTTCGACAAATGATAATAAGCATGAAATATATCGTCGCTTTGAGAAGTATGTGGCAAGTAAGAGCCCCCCCTACATTTGTGCATATTTAGAATTTGCTTTGGACTGCAAATACACAAGGAGTTAGAGTCATGGGTTGCTCTTCCATGTCACATACATCTTGGTGGAGCGCTAAAAAATGATAAGATTGAAATACATGCACTCATCACCAAGAATAGTGAGTGATCACATAAGATAGATAGAATAATAATAGCATTAAGCAAACATTAAGTGTAGCTTATGATCAAACACATGATCATCGATGTCTCACACAGATAAGGGCATTGTATCTCACACAAAAGCAAATAAAGTTTGAAAAACCACCAAATAAAACAAGAGAGAATAAAGGCAACACTCTCTCTCGAAGCCTATGATCTATACATTTTCTCCCCCTTTGGCAACAAGTTACCAAAAAGTTCCTAGAAAATGCATAGTGCTAAGTCGACGCTCAGGCTTGATCTTTAGGTGGTGGTGGAGTCCGGAGCACTCCAAGGACGAAGCCTTCGGTAGACGTGGTCGGAGTTGAGGCTGAAGTGGACGCTGGAGCTGGTGGAACTGAGGCTATGGCTGGCGCAGACGTGGTAGCTCTGAATTACCAAAACCACCTAGGGATAGTTGCACTTTCATCATCCAGGTTCTGCTATTGGTTATTGACCATAGAGGTGTCTCGGTCATGTCAACATAGTTCTCGAACCCATAGGGTCCGCACGCTTAACGTTCGATGACGATTTTGTATTATATGAGTTATGTGATTTGGTGACCGAATGTTGTTCGGAGTCCCGGATGAGATCACACACATGACGAGGGGTCTCGAAATGGCCGAGAGGTAAAGATTGACATATAGGACGATAGTATTCGGACACCGGAAGTGTTCCGGAGGGTATCGGGTACATATCGGGTCACCGAAAGGGGTTCCGGGCACCCCCGGCAAAGATATGGGCCAAGAGAGGGACAGACCAGCCCACAAGGGGCTGGTGCGCCCCCATATAGGCCAAAATAGGAGGAGAAGGAAAGAGGGGAAGGGAGAAGGAAAGGGGAGGATTCGGCCTCGCCCTTCCTTCCCTCCCCCCTCTCTTCCTTTCCCCCTCCGGTAAAAAGGAAAGGGAGAGGCCGAATTGGGAGGACCCCAAGTAGGATTCCTCCTACTTGGGGCACCCCTTGGCTGCCTCTCCTCCCCTCCAACCTATATATATGAGGGGGGCACTGCTAGAACACACACCAACAATTGTTAGCCATGTGCGGCACCAGCCCTCCACAGTTTACACCTCCGGTCATATCTTCATAGTGCTTAGGCGAAGCCCTGCACGGATCACTTCACCATCACCGTCACCACGCCGTCGTGCTGACGGAACTCTCCCTCAACACTTTTCTAGATCAAGAGTTTGATGGACGTCATCGAGATGAACGTGTGGAGAACTCGGAGGTGTCGTATGTTCGGTGCTTGATCGGTCGGAACAAGAAGAAGTTCAACTACATCAACCGCGTTTTCAAATGCTTCCGCTTTCGGTCTATGAGGGTACGTGGACACACTCTCCCCCTCTCGTTGCTATGCATCTCCTAGATAGATCTTGCGTGAGTGTGGGATTTTTTTTTGAAATTGCATGCTACGTTTCCCAACAGTGCCATCCGAGCCAGGTCTATGCGTAGATGATATGCACGAGTAGAACACAAAGAGTCGTGGGTGGTGATCATCATACTGCTTACCACCAGCGTCTTATTTTGATTCAGCGGTATTGTTGGATGAAGTGTCCCGGACCAACCTTACATGACCACGTTCATGAGACCGGTTCCACCGACAGACATGCAACTGAAGGAAATATGCCCTAGAGGCAATAATAAAGTTATTATTTATTTCCTTATATCATGATAAATGTTTATTATTCATGCTAGAATTGTATTAACCGGAAACATAATACATGTGTGAATACATAGACAAACATAGTGTCACTAGTATGCCTCTACTTGACTAGCTCGTTAATCAAAGATGGTTATGTTTCCTAACCATGGACAAAGAGTTGTTATTTGATTAACAGGATCACATCATTAGTTGAATGATCTGATTGACATGACCCATTCCATTAGCTTAGCACCCGATCATTTAGTATGTTGCTATTGCTTTCTTCATGACTTATACATGTTCCTATGACTATGAGATTATGCAACTCCCGTTTGCCGGAGGAACACTTTGTGTGCTACCAAACGTCACAACGTAACTGGGTGATTATAAAGGAGCTCTACAGGTGTCTCCAAAGGTACATGTTGGGTTGGCGTATTTCAAGATTAGGATTTGTCACTCTGAATGTCGGAGAGGTATCTCTGAGCCCTCTCGGTAATGCACATCACTTAAGCCTTGCAAGCATTGCAACTAATGAGTTAGTTGCAGGATGATGTATTACGGAACGAGTAAAGAGACTTGCCGGTAACGAGATTGAACTAGGTATTGGATACCGACGATCGAATCTCAAACAAGTAACATACCGATGACAAAGGGAACAACATATGTTGTTATGCGGTCTGACCGATAAAGATCTTTGTAGAATATGTAGGAGCCAATATGGGCATCCAGGTCCCGCTATTGGTTATTAACCGGAGACGTGTCTCGGTCATGTCTACATTGTTCTCGAACCGTAGGGTCCGCACGCTTAAGGTTTCGATGATAGTTATATTATGAGTTTATGAGTTTTGATATACCGAAGGAGTTCGGAGTCCCGGATGAGATCGGGGACATGACGAGGAGTCTCGAAATGGTCGAGACATAAAGATCGATATATTGGACGACTATATTCGGACATCGGAAAGGTTCCGAGTGATTCGGGTATTTTTCGGAGTACCGGAGAGTTACGGGAATTCGCCGGGAGAAGTATTGAGCCTTATTGGGCCATACGGGAAAGAGAGAGGGGCTGCCTAGGGCAGGCCGCGCCCCCCCATGGCCTAGTCTGAATTGGACTAGGGGGAGGGGCCGCGCCCCCTCCTTCTTTCCCTTCTCCCTTTCCTTTCCTTGTCTCCTACTCCTAATACTTGGAAGGACTCCTAGTTGGACTAGGAAAAGGGGGAATCCTACTCCCGGTGGGAGTAGGACTCCCCTAGGGCGCGCCATAGAGAGGGCCGGCCCTCCCCTCCTCCACTCCTTTATATACGGGGGCAGGGGGCACCCCATGGACACACAAGTTGATCTTCGTGATCGTTCCTTAGCCGTGTGCGGTGCCCCCCTCCACCATATTCCACCTCGGTCATATTGTAGCAGTGCTTAGGCGAAGCCCTGCGCCGGTTGAACATCAAGATCGTCACCACGCTGTCATGCTGACGGCACTCCTCCCCGAAGCTTTGCTGGATCGGAGCCCGGGGAGCGTCATCGAGCTGAACGTGTGCCAAGAACTCGGAGGTACCGGAGTAACGGTGCTTGGATCGGTTGGACCGGGAAGACGTGTGACTACTTCCTCTACGTTGCATCAACGCTTCTGCTTCGGTCTACGAGGGTACGTAGACAACACTCTCCCATCTTGGTGCTATGCATCACCATGATCTTGCGTGTGCGTAGGAATTTTTTTGAAATTACTACGTTCCCCAATAGTGGCATCCGAGCCTAGGTTTTTATGGTTTGATATTATATGCACGAGTAGAACACAAGTGAGTTGTGGGTGATATAAGTCATACTGCTTACCAGCATGTCATACTTTGGTTCGGCGGTATTGTTGGATGAAGTGGCCTGGACCGACATTACGCGTACGCTTACGCGAGATTGGTTCTACTGCCATGCTTTGCACACAGGTGGCTGGCGGGTGTCAGTTTCTCCAACTTCAGTTGAACCGAGTGTGGCTACGCCCGGTCCTTGCGAAGGTTAAAACAGCACCAACTTGACAAACTATCGTTGTGGTTTTGATGCGTAGGTAAGATTGGTTCTTGCTTAAGCCCATAGCAGCCACGCAAAACTTGCAACAACAAAGTAGAGGACGTCTAACTTGTTTTTGTAGGGCATGTTGTGATGTGATATGGTCAAAACGTGATGAGATATAAGTTGTTGTATGAGATGATCATGTTTTGTTGAAGTTATCGGCAACTGGCAAAAGCCTTATGGTTGTCTCTTTATTGCATAAGATGCAAGCGCCAAATAATTGCTTTACTTTATCGCTATGCGATAGCAATAGTTGCAAGAGCAATAGTTGGCGAGACGACCATGTGACGACATATTGATATAGATCAAGATGATGGAGATCATGGTTTCATGCCGGTGACGATGGAAATCATGACGATGCTTTGGAGATGGAGATCAAAGGCACAAGATGATGATGGCCATATCATGTCACATATTTTGATTGCATGTGATGTTTATCTTTTATGCATCTTATCTTGCTTTGATTGACGGTAGCATTATAAGATGATTACTCACTAAATTTCAAGATAAAAGTGTTCTCCCTGAGTAGGCACCGTTGCCAAAGTTCGTCGTGCCCAGACACCACGTGATGATCGGGTGTGATAAGCTCTACGTCCATCTACAACGGGTGCAAGCCAGTTTTGCACACGCAGAATACTCAGGTTAAACTTGACGAGCCTAGCATATGAAGATATGGCCTCGGAACACTGAGACCGAAAGGTCGAGCGTGAATCATATAGTAGATATGATCAACATAGTGATGTTCACCATTCAAAGCTACTCCATTTCACGTGATGATCGGTTATGGTTTAGTTGATTTGGATCACGTGATCACTTAGAGGATTAGAGGGATGTCTATCTAAGTGGGAGTTCTTAGGTAATATGATTAATTGAACTTTAATTTATCATGAACTTAGTCCTGGTAGTATTAGCATATCTATGTTGTAGATCAATAGCTCGCGTTGTTGCTTTCATATGTTTATTTTGATATGTTCCTAGAGAAAAATTGTGTTGAAAGATGTTAGTAGCAATGATGCGGATTGGATCCATGATATGAGGTTTATCCTCATTGCTGCACAGAAGAATTATGTCCTTGATGCACCGCTAGGTGACAGACCTATTGCAGGAGCAGATGCAGATGTTATGAACGTTTGGCTAGCTCAATATGATGACTACTTGATAGTTTAGTGCACCATGCTTAACGGCTTAGAATCGGGACTTCAAAGACGTTTTGAACGTCATGGACCATATGAGATGTTCCAGGAGTTGAAGTTAATATTTCAAGCAAATACCCGATTTGAGAAATATGAAGTCTCCAACAAGTTCTATAGCTAAAAGATGGAGGAGAATAGCTCAAGCAGTGAGCATGTGCTTAGATTGTCTGGGTACTACAATCACTTGAATCAAGTGGGAGCTAATCTTCCAGATAAAATAGTGATTGATAGAATTCTCTAGTCACCATCACCAGGTTAGTAGAACTTCGTGATGAACTATAATATGCAAGGGATAACGGAAACAATTCCCAAGCTCTTCGTGATGCTGAAATCGACGAAGGTAGAAATCAAGAAAAACATCAAGTGTTGATGGTTAACAAGACCACTAGTTTCAAGAAAAGGGCAAAGGGAAGAAGGGGAACTTCAAGAAGAACAGCAAGCAAGTTGCTGCTCAAGTGAAGAAGCCCAAGTCTGGTCCTAAGCCTGAGACTAAGTGCTTCTACTGCAAAGGGACTGGTCACTGGAAGTAGAACTGCCCCAAGTATTTGGCGGATAAGAAGGATGGCAAAGTGAACAAAAGTATATTTGATATACATGTTATTGATGTGTACTTTACTAGTGTTTATAGCAACCCCTCAGTATTTGATACTGGATCAGTTGCTAAGAGTAGTAACTCGAAACAGGAGTTGTAGAATAAACAGAGACTAGTTAAGGGTGAAGTGATGATGTGTGTTGGAAGTAGTTCCAAGATTGATATGATCATCATCGCACACTCCCCTATACTTTCGGGATTAGTGTTGAACCTAAATAAGTGTTATTTGGTTTTTGCGTTGAGCATGAATATGATTTGATCATGTTTATTGCAATATGGTTATTCATTAAAGTCAGAGAATAATTGTTGTTCTGTTTACATGAATAAAACCTTCGATGGTCATACACCCAATGAAACAAGTTCGTTGGATCTCGATCGTAGTGATACACATATTCATAATATTGAAACCAAAAGATGCAAAGTTAATAATGATAGTGCAACTTATTTGTGGCACTGCGGTTTAAGTCATATTGGTGTAAAGCGCATGAAGAAACTCCATGCTGATGGGCTTTTGGAATCACTTGATTATGAATCACTTGATGCTGGCGAACCATGCCTTATGGGCAAGATGACTAAAACACCGTTCTCTGGAACAATGAAGCAAGCAACAGATTTGTTGGAAATCATACATACTGATGTATGTGGTCTGATGAATATTAAGGCTTGCAGCAGGTATCATTATTTTCTGACCTTCATAGATGATTTGAGCAGATATGGGGATATCTACTTGATGAAACATAAGTCTGAAACATTTGAACAGTTCAAAGAATTTCAGAGTGAAGTGGAAAATCATCGTGACAAGAAAATAAAAGTTTCTACGATATGATCGCAGAGGTAAAATATTTGAGTTACGAGTTTGGCCTTCAATTAAAACAATGTGAAATAGTTTCACTACTCACGCCACCTGGAACACCATAGTGTAATGGTGTGTCCGAACGTCATAACCGTACTTTATTAGATATAGTGCGATCTATGATGTCTCTTACCGATCTACCACTATCGTTTTGGGGTTATGCATTAGAGACAGCTGCATTCACGTTAAATAGGGCACCATCTAAATCCGTTGAGACGACACTGTGTGAACTATGGTTTGGCAAGAAACCTAAGCTGTCGTTTCTTAAAGTTTGAGTTGCAATGCTTATGTGAAAAAGTTTCATCTCGAGAAGCTCAAACTCCAATCGGAGAAATATGTCTTCATAGGATACCCAAAGGAGACAGTTGGGTACACCTTCTATCACAGATCCGAAGGCAAGACATTCGTTGCTAAGAATGGATCCTTTCTAGAGAAGGAGTTTCTCTTGAAAGAAGTGAGTGGGCGGAAAGTAGAAAACTTGATAAGGTAATTGTACCTTCTCCCTTATTGGAAAATAGTTCGTCACAGAAATCTGTTCCTGTGACTACTACACAAATTAGTGAGGAAGCTAATGATGATAATCAGGTAACTTCAGATCAAGTTACTACCGAATCTCGTAGGTAAACCAGAGTGAGATCCACACCAGAGTGGTACGGTAATCCTATTTTGGAGGTCATGTTACTTGACCATGACGAACCTATGAACTATGAGGAAGCAATGATGAGCCTAGATTCCGATAAATGGCTTGAGACCATGAAATCTGAGATAGGATCCATGTATGAGAATAAAGTGTGGACTTTGGTGGACTTGCCCGAGGATCAGCAAGCCATTGATAATAAATGGATCTTCAAGAGGAAGACGGACACGGATAGTAGTGTTACTATCTACAAAGCTAGAATTGTCGCAAAAGGTTTTCGACAAGTTCAAGGTGTTGACTACAATGAGAGTTTCTCACTCGTATCTATGCTTAAGTCTGTCCGAATCATGTTAGCAATTGCCGCATTTTATGAAATCTGGCAAATGGATAAACAAAACTGCATTCCTTAATGGATTTATTAAAGAAGAGTTGTATGTGATGCAACAAGATGGTTTTGTCAATCCTAAAGGTGCTAACAAAATATGCAAGCTCTAGCGATCCATTTATGGACTGGTGCAAGCATCTCGAAGTTGGAATATACGCTTTGATAAGTTGATCAAAGCATATAGTTTTATACAGACTTGCGGTGAAGCCTGTATTTACAAGAAAGTGAGTGGGAGCACTACAACATTTTTGATAAGTATATGTGAATGACATATTGTTGATCAAAAATAATGTAGAATTATTCTGCAAAGCATAAAGGAGTGTTTGAAAGGAGTTTTTCAAAGAAAGACCTTGGTGAAGCTGCTTACATATTGAGTATCAAGATCTATAGAGATAGATCAAGACGCTTGATAAGTTTTTTCAATGAGTACATACCTTGACAAGATTTTGAAGTAGTTCAAAATGGAACAGTCAAAGAAAAAGTTTCTTGCCTGTGTTACAAGGTGTGAAGTTGAGTAAGACTCAAAGCCCGACCATGACAGAAGATAGAAAGAGAATGAAAGTCATTCCCTATGCCTCAGTCATAGGTTCTATAAAGTATGCCATGCTGTGTACCAGATCTATTGTATACCATACACTGTGTTAAGAGAGGGAGTACAATAGTGATCTAGGAGTAGATCAATGGACAACGGTCAAAATTATCCTTACTGGAATAAGGATATGTTTCTCGATTACGGAGGTGACAAAAGGTTCGTCGTAAAGGGTTACGTCGATGCAAGTTTTGACACTGATCCAGATGACTCTAAGTCTCAATCTGGATACATATTGAAAGTGGGAGCAATTAGCTAGAGTAGGTCCATGCAGAGCATTGTTGACATAGAAATTTGCAAAATACATGCGGATCTGAATGTGGCAGACCCATTGACTAAACTTCTCTCACAAGCAAAACATGATCACTTTTTGGGTCTTAATCACATAGCGATGTGAACTAGATTATTGAATCTAGTAAACCCTTTGGGTGTTAGTCACATGGAGATGTGAACCAATCACATAAAGATGTGAACTATTGATGTTAAATCACATGGCGATGTGATCTAGATTATTGACTCTAGTGCAAGTGGGAGACTGAAGGAAATATGCCCTAGAGTCAATAATAAAGTTATTATTTATTTTCTTATATCATAAATGTTTATTATTCATGCTAGAATTGTATTAACCGGAAACATAATACATGTGTGAATACATAGACAAACAGAGTGTCACTAGTATGCCTCTACTTGACTAGCTCGTAAATCAAAGATGGTTATGTTTCCTAACCATGGACAAAGAGTTGTTATTTGATTAACGGGATCACATCATTAGTTGAATGATCTGATTGACATGACCCATTCAATTAGCTTAGCACCTGATCATTTAGTATGTTGCTATTGCTTTCTTCATGACTTATACATGTTCCTATGACTATGAGATTATGCAACTCCCGTTTGCCGGAGGAACACTTTGTGTGCTACCAAATGTCACAACGTAACTGGGTGATTATAAAGGAGCTCTACAGGTGTGTCCAAAGGTACATGTTGGGTTGGTGTATTTCGAGATTAGGATTTGTCACTCCGAATGTCGGAGAGGTATCTCTGGGCCCTCTCGGTAATGCACATCACTTAAGGCTTGCAAGCATTGCAACTAATGAGTTCGTTGGGGATGATGTATTACGGAACGAGTAAAGAGACTTGCTGGTAACGAGATTGAACTAGGTATTGGATACCGACGATCGAATCTCAGACAAGAAACATACCGATGACAAAGGGAACAACGTATGTTGTTATGCGGTCTGACCGATAAAGATCTTCGTAGAATATGTAGGAGCCAATATGGGCATCCAGGTCCCGCTATTGGTTATTGACCGGAGACGTGTCTCGGTCATGTCTACATTGTTCTCGAACCATAGGGTCCGCACGCTTAAGGTTTCGATGACAGTTATATTATGAGTTTATGAGTTTTGATGTACCGAAGGAGTTCGGAGTCCTGGATGAGATCGGGGACATGACGAGGAGTCTCGAAATGGTTGAGACGTAAAGATCAATATATTGGACGACTATATTCGGACATCGGAAAGGTTCCGAGTGATTCGGGTATTTTTCGGAGTACCGGAGAGTTACGGGAATTCGCCGAGAGAAGTATTGGGCCTTATTGGGCCATACGGGAAAGAGAGAGGGGCTGCCTAGGGCAGGCCCCCCCCCCAAGGCCTAGTACGAATTGGACTAGGGGGAGGGGCCGCGCCCCCTCCTTCTTTCCCTTCTCCCTTTCCTTTCCTTGTCTCCTACTCCTAATACTTGGAAGGACTCCTAGTTGGACTAGGAAAAGGGGGAATCCTACTCCCGGTGGGAGTAGGACTCCCCTAGGGCGCGCCATAGAGAGGGCCGGCCCTCCCCTCCTCCACTCCTTTATATACGGGGGCAGGAGGCACCCCATGGACACACAAGTTGATCTTCGTGATCGTTCCTTAGCCGTGTGCGGTGCCCCCCTCCACCATATTCCACCTCGGTCATATTGTAGCAGTGCTTAGGCGAAGCCCTGCGACGGTTGAACATCAAGATCGTCACCACGCCGTCGTACTGACGGAACTCCTCCCCGAAGCTTTGCTGGATCGGAGCCCGGAGAGCGTCATCGAGCTGAACGTGTGCCAAGAACTCGGAGGTACCGGAGTAACGGTGCTTGGATCGGTTGGACTGGGAAGACGTACGACTACTTCCTCTACGTTGCATCAACGCTTCCCCTTCGGTCTACGAGGGTACGTAGACAACACTCTCCCATCTCGTTGCTATGCATCACCATGATCTTGCATGTGCGTAGGAATTTTTTTGAAATTACTACGTTCCCCAACAGCAACTAGTTTTGCATAAAGGTGGCTGGCGGGTGTCTGTTTCTCCTACTTTAGCTGAATTGAATTTGACTGCTGCCAGTCCTTGTTGAAGGTTAAAACAAAAAACTTGATAAATCACCGTTGTGGTTTTGATGCATAGGTAAGAACAGTTCTTGCTAGAAGCCCTTAGCAGCCACGTAAAACTTGCAACAACAAAGTAGAGGACGTATAACTTGTTTTTGCAGGGCATGTTGTGATGTGATATGGTCAAGACATGATGTGATATACGTTATTGTATGAGATGATCATGTTTTATAAAAGTTACTGGCAATCGGCAAGAGCCTTATGGTTGTCTCTTTATTGTATGAAAATGCAAATGCCATGTAATTGCTTTACTTTATCACTATGCGTTAGCGATAGTTGTATAAGCAATAGTTGGCGAGACGACCACGACGCTGCGATGGAGATCAAGGTGTCAAGCTAGTGACGATGGAGATCATGATGGTGTTTTGGAGATGGAGATGAAAGGCACAATATGATGATGGCCATATCATGTCACATATTTTGATTGCATGTGATGTTTATCTTTTATGCATCTTATTTTGCTTAGTATAGCGGTAGCATTATAAGATGATCCCTTACTAAGATTTCGAGGTATAAGTGTTCTCCTCGGGTATGCACCGTTGCGAAAGTTCTTCGTTTCGAGACACCACGTGATGATCGGGTGTGATAGACTCTACGTTCACATACAACGGGTGCAAGACAGTTTTGCATATGCGGAATACCCAGGTTAAACTTGATGAGCCTAGCATGTACAGACATGGCCTCGGAACACTGGAGACCGAAAGGTCGAACGTGAATCATATAGTAGATATGATCAACATAGAGATGTTCACCATTGATGACTAATCCATCTCACATGATGATCGGACATGGTTTAGTTGATTTGGATCACGTAATCATTTAGATGACTCGAGGGATGTCTATCTAAGTGGGAGTTCTTAAGTAATATGATTAATTGAACTTAATTTATCATGAACTTAGTCCTGATAGTATTTGCAAATTATGTTGTAGATCAATAGCTCGCGTTGTAGCCCCCCTATGTTTTTTGATATGTTCCTAGAGAAAACTAAGTTGAAAGATGATAGTAGCAATGATCCCGACCGGGTCCATGACTGAGGATTATCCTCATTGCTGCACAAAATAATTGTCGGCGTTCTGGGAATGGGGGTCCCCAAACTTGCCTGCCTGCGGCCTGCGGCGTGGCTCGAATGGGGGCCCAACATGGCCCATCTTCATCAAGCACAAGACTCAAGACCCTCGCGAGGGGCCAAGCCTCGCGAGGCGGATGACACGGTGCATCCTCAGGCGCAGCCTCCTCAGGCTAGCTCGCGAGGAGACGGAGATATCAAGGCGGGGTGCCTCGCGAGGTGCCGGTGACGCAAGCCGTGACGATCGAGGGTGCCAGGCGGGCGCCAGTGCGCGCAGCGTCCTTCTTTCCTCTTTGGTGCAAAGGGGGCAAGCGCAGCCGCGGAGTACCGAGGCATCAGGCAAAGGTTGCCGTTTCGGTGCAACAAGACCAGGACCAAGCAGACTACGAGACGGAGGTCACCATGGAGCCCAGCGCAGCGTCACCGCAGAGCCTTTCGCAGGCGAAGACCACCTTTTGTCAGGATAGATGTACTTGCTGTCCCCCTTCAAATTAGCCCGCCATTGTTGGCTCCCTTCCCGCTCGATATTTGGGAAGAGGACCAGGGCCCCTATAAATAGGACCGGCCACCCACGTAGCAGGGGGGGGGCAGTTGGTTCGTTCGGTTCTCGTAGGAAGGCACACAGGGATCGAAAATCAGAGAGAGAGAGAGAGAAGGGCGACTGAACTCCTCCTAGCAGTTCATCGCCCCAGCCAAGAACAGACCCTCGCGAGGCTGTTCTTCCTTGTATTGTTCATCATCACCAGCCCCAGGAGGCAATCCATCCACCACACACTGGAGTAGGGTATTACACCACAATGGTGGCCCGAACTAGTATAAATCTTGGGTCTCTTGTGTGATTCTTTTAGTAGTTTAGATCTTTGTGAGGCGGGGAGGTTGAGGACGTGATTTCAGCGTGCACCCCAGTATTCGAACCTTAAGGGTCTGCCAGAACCCGAAATCTGACATTTGGCATGCTAGGTAGGGGTGTGCCGGAATCTGTCTTCCACCACTCCGTTCTCCTCCGACCGTCGCATCCATGTCCGACGCTCATCGGGCCCGCGCCGAGCGCCGGGCCGCCATCGCTTCTCGCGTCGCCCAGATGGCCCCCATCGGCGGGCGTCCTCGTCGTTCCCCGTCGCCCACCGTCAATGCAGCCACCGGCCCGGCGGGGGGCGAGCAGCAAGCATCGTCTCAGCACCCATCCGTGCGGCAAGACGGCCGCACCGCTACTCCATCACTCGCTCCAGCCGGTTCTTCGTCCTGCGCGCTCCGCGCACCCTTGGAGGCTCGAGCTGCGCTCCTCGCGGCAAACGAGCTCCTGCGCTATCGCCCCATCGACAACGTCTATGAAGAGTGGCTCGACCGCGTCGCCGAGCTTGTCCGCGCCGCAGGGGGCTCTTCCGCGCCGTCCGTCCCTCTGCGCCACACTCCGCCCCGCGTGGGCAATGGAGCTCCAGAGGCGCACCAGCCGCCTCCCCTCCAAGAAGATTCCATGGCTCCAAGGCGCTTGGCCCCTGGGCAGAACCCGCTCCGGCAGGCGCCAGTGCAGCAAGAGCGGAGCTGCCAAGAAGTTCCTCGCCCGCAAGGGGCTGCCAGGGCGCTCCCTGCTCTGGCGCGCCGCGACCCTGCTCCAGCTCCGGCGTGCCAAGACCCCACCCTGCTCCTAGCTGCAGCGCGTGGGGACCCTCAAGACCAAGCTCTCCACCAACCGAGGCCTTTTGTGGCCACCGCGGGCTGCCACACCTACACCACTGAGCTGCGCAGCGTCACGTGGCCCGGCAAGTTCAAGCCTGACTTGCCTCCTCGCTACGACTGCACAACCGATCCCGCAGAGTTCCTCCAGCTCTATGAGCTGGGCATCGAGGCTGCCAGCGGGGATGAAAAGGTCATGGCGAACTGGTTCCCCATGGCACTCAAGGAAGGAGCTCGAACCTGGCTCCTGAATCTGGCTCCAGGCACGATCTCCTCCTGGGACCAGATGCGCGCCCGCTTCATCGCCAACTTCCAAGGTACTCGCGACCGGCCGCCCGCCGTGAGCGACATGCGCCGCATCAAGCAACAACCCGGAGAGACCCTGCAAAAATACATCCAGCGCTTCAAGAACGTGCGCCTCAAGATCCCCAAGGTGTCCGAGGAGGCCATCATCTCGGCCTTCTCCGACGGCGTGCGCGACGCCAAGATGAAGGAGGAGCTGGCGATGCATGAAGACCTCTGCACCTCACTGGAGCTGTTCAACTTGGCGAACAGGTGCGCCAGGGCTGAGGAGGGACGCCTCTCCCTCCTCGAGCTGCCTGCCGCGGACCCAGAAGAGAAGAAGCCCAAAGCCAAGGACGCGAAGCGCAAGGGGGCTGCCGTACTCGCGGCAGAACCAGACACAAAGCGGGGCAAGGATCTGCCCGAACCCTCCAGAGGCAGCCGGTACTGCGTGTACCATGACCTCCACACCCACAACACCAACGAATGTCAAGAGCTCCGCGCCGTGCGAGAAGGAAGGATCGGCCGTCGCCCTGACCGTGCTGACCGGGGCTACGGCCGAGGAGGAGGAAGAAACCCAGGACGCTGGGAAGATCGCGGCCCGCGCCAGGGGTGGCGCGACCAACCTCGCGAGGACCGCTGGTGGGACTTGCCTCGCGAGGGAGACTGGAGGGATCAGCCTCGTGAGGACCGCCCTCATGGCAATGCAGGCCTACCTCCGCTGCCGCCTCAGCCAAGGAGGAACGAAGACCGCCATCAAGACGAGGGGGCTGGGGGCTTCCAGGAGCCGCGCGCAATCGCCTGCATCCTGGGCGGAGCTCAAGCCCTAGCCTCTCAACGTATCTTCAAGCAGTTTGCCCGCGAAGTGAATGCAGTTCTCCCCAAGCTCGAAGCAACGCGCCCCCTCAGGTGGTCGGCGTGCCCCATCACGTTCAGCTCGGCGGACCAGCTCAAGTGCGCGGCCATGGCAGGAGTCCTCCCGATGCTCTGCTCCCCAGTCATCAGCAACGTGCTGGTCACCAAGACCCTCATTGATGGTGGGGCAGGGCTCAACGTCCTGTCTGTGGAAACATTCAACAACCTCCAAGTGCCCTATGACCAGCTTCAGCCAACCAAGCCTTTCTCCGGGATCACCGACGGTTCCGCAGTCCCGATCGGGCAGGTCCGCCTCCCTGTCACCTTTGGGGCCCGCAGCAACTACCGCACCGAGCTCATCGACTTCGACGTCGCCCACATCCGCCTGCCGTACAACGCCATCCTCGGGTACCCAACACTGGCCAAGTTCATGGCTGCGACCCACCACGGCTACAACATCCTCAAGATGCCAGGAAGTGGCGGCGTCATCATGGTGCCCTGTGAAGAGAAGGATGCAGTGTGTTCCCTGGAGCGGGCCTATCAGGCCGCGTCGCTAGAAGACCCAGATCACGGAAGCAGGAGGCTTCCTGAGACCACCCCCAAGAAGAAGAAGACATCGTCAGGCTCGGCCCCTCAGGAGGCAGGCCCCTCAGGGCCCATGTCTGCCCAGGGGGACCCTCCTTCCATCGCGTAGGAAAGCGCGCCCGACGCCCTCCTCAAGCAGGGCTCGAGGTCTCTCACCTGGAGGGCCACCGACCTAGCCAGGGTCACGAGGGAGGCGCTTGGGCACCATGTGGAGGCGTGCTTCGCAGCACGTTTCCCCCGGGAAGGAGTCGCGCCAGGAAGGTCAGACCAGCAGGAGTTCGTCATCAAGGCCATTCAAGAACTACAGGAGACAAGGATCATGAGAGGTTGCCGCCGCCTGCCAGCCGTGGCTCCACATCTAGACGAGGATGGTGGGCTGCGCGTCTGCGTCGATGTACCAGGGCTCAATCAGATCGCCACGACAGAGCATCTCTGGCCCTCACAAGTGGGGCGCTGCGGGGGTCCACCCCACAGCTATGTTCGCATGCCTTACGGCCTGCCGAGCATGGCTGCGGCGTACCAGCGCCTCATGAGGGGCATCATGGAGGCTCAGGAAGACAGATGTTCCGCGGCCTTGGCGGAGATGAAGACAGCTCGTGAGGAGTCACCAGTGCCTCCGGAGCCTCCCGAGGCCCCGGGGCCTGGGGGCTCGTGAGGATCAGCTTCCGCAGCCCGCCAAGTCTGCTGCACCAACGCCACTTCGCCGACGACATCCCCAGGTGACACCTTCCAAGTTTCATTCGCAGCTGGGAGCGCCCTCCCAGGGTTGCATCACTCCCAGGCCGCGTGGGTCCGTCCCTGCGGCATGTATCCCCTTTTACCCTTCCGTCGTTAGTTTGCCTTGTTGGGGGCGCCCCTCGGGCTGCATCATCCCCAAGCCGCTCGGGCTAGACCCAGCGGTTTGTATCTCCCTAGAGTTTATTTCCAACTATGCATTTGCCTATCATGCTTGATTGCATGATGCCCGTCCGCGGCATCCCTTCTTCTCCATGTCGACTACTTGCACGTTAAAGGGGGGGTGCCTGAGCATCGCGACTCAGGGCTCTTACTGGCTCTTCAGCCCTCACCCTCTGGCCTTGTCCATGGCATCGCGACCTGGCATACCAGCGACGGTTGAGACAAGCTCGAGGGCCGGGACCCGAGGACGTAGAGTACCGGCATCTAACCAAATTTTGCAGGGACACATCTCAAGATACGGCCCAGTGCCGGGCGCAACCCGCCCAGAGGTAGGGCCTCGTGAGTCCCGCGCTGGCTCATAGGTGCCCAGATACACCTCACCTAGCCCTACCGTGCCGGTCACGTGTCAGGGCGGGGCTGTATACGCCTCGGGGGCTCCTCCCGGAGGGGAGCCCCCTCCCACGTACCAGTGGAAGCACCATGCTCCGCGCTGGCTGACGACACTGCCGAGGCGCGGCTATGCCCATACACATACGGAAGCGCTATGCTCCGCGCTGGTGATAAACAACTGGGGGTGGCCTCCGGGCCGCATTAACCTCAGGGAGCCCAGAGCTCAGTGGCTGGCCTCGTCGCAACGCCTCCCCTCGGGAGTGCCGCGCGAGGGGGCTAGGCACGGGGGCTACGACTGGGTCATGCCCAGGCATACGCCGCCCAGCCAGGCCCCTCGGGCCTGGTTCGCCGCGCGTCTCTCCCCGAGCGGAGCCAAGGTATGAAGGCCGTTTGCGCGTCAAGGGGGACTCCTGAGCATTGCAACTCAGGGGCCTAACTGGCTCCGTAGCCCCTCACTCCTTAGTTCCTAAAGGCTATGCTGGGTGAGGTACGCGCGGAGTCCGGCTCTGCAGATGTAGAACGGTAGCCACGCTTACATCTCGCCTCATCACCCGCTGTTCGCGCGTCAAGGGGGACTCCTGAGCATCACGACTCAGGGGCCTAACTGGCTCCGTAGCCCCTCACTCCTTAGTTCCAAAAGGCTATGCTGGGTGAGGTACGCGCGGAGTCGGGCTCTGCAGACGTAGAACGGAAGACACGCCTACATCACGCTTCCCTACTTGTTGTTCGCGCGCCAAGGGGGACTCCTGAGCATCGCGACTCAGGAGCCTAACTTGTCACGTGGCCCCTCACTCCTTTGGTCCCGTCCTGGTTTCCGGTCGGGGCTAATGCTGGGTGAGGCATGCACGGGGCCGGGCTCTGCCAGCGTAGAACACAAGCAAGTAGGGAAGAAAAGCATAAAATCCAAGGAACTTAAAAGCAAATATTACAGTCCATACTGTCGTCTCAATACCAAACGCAAGTTTAAATGCCTCCCCGAGGCGTGGTACATGTGCAGGAATTGAAAGAAGAACAGGGATGGAACGGAGTCACTTGTCGGCGGTGAAGCTGTGCGGAGCGGCTTCGCCTCATGGAGCAGCGGGGCCGGCAGCGCCTTGCCTTGGCTTGGTGCTGAAGGCCCGGAACTTCCCCAGCAGCGCCTCCGCGCGCCCCTTCACGGCTTCGACAGCGGCGGCAGCACCCTCGCCGCTCACCGGTTCCAGCAGGCCGTCGAGGTCGGCGTCGGGATCACGAAGGTAGACGTGGGCGAAGACCCGCGTCAGCGCAGCAGAAGACAAGACGTGCGCCTCGGCCTCGGCCGCGGGGCCGATGCCAAGGGCGACATCCCCAAGGGCCTTGACCAGGAAGGGAAGCAGCTTAGCAGGGCCATCCTCGTCACCAGCTAGTGGGCTGTCCAGGCCGCTCTCGTAAAGCATCTTCAGCGAAGCACGGGCATCTTTCTCCATGTCCGCGAAGGCCACGCGATCCTCGGCAAGAACCCGGGCCTTAGCGTCCAGCTCGGCCTTCGTCGCCTCCAGCTCCTTCTTCAACGCGCCTAAGTGGTCGCGGCGCTTCTTGAGCTTGGCCTCCTGGTCCTCGAGTGCCGCCTCACGCGCCTTCGCCTCCTTCTCCAGCTCTTGGCGCAGGCGGACCTCCTCCGCAAGCTGGCCCCACAGGCCTTGCAGCTCGTCCTCCAGCGCCTTGCAATGGCCGCGGACTTCGACCACTTCCCCCAGGGCTGCGTCACGAGCAGCCTTCACTTCGAGGGTGGTTTCCCTCTCTCCGTCACAGGCCGTTGAGGCCTGAACCAACGCCGCCCGAATCGAAGCATCAGAGCGAATCCACCCCGAAGCCAGTTCCAGGCGCCCGGCCACCAGGCGAGGGTCAGCACCGAGAAGGTCCTGCCGCAGCCGGTCCAGTTCAGCGGCAGCACGCTCCAAGATGGAAGAAGAAGACGGAGTAGCATCGGCACACTCCAGGACAACAGGAGGAGCTGAGGAAGCAACGGCCAGTAGAACGGGAGGAGAAGGTAACGGCGGCGAGGCCGTGGTGTCCCGAAGCAGAGTCCGCTGCGCCTCCGTAGCCATAGCAGCGGCGCCAGACAAGGGCACCTCCGGAGTCACTTGGGCCATGGGGGCTGAGCTCGCCCCAGCTAGCTCAGCCAAGCCTCGCAAGGATGAACGGACAGGAGAGGCCGTGCGGCACGATCTCCCTCCCCTGCAGGCGAAGGCTTCGCCGCAGGTGGGACCTCAGGAGCCCCCTTCGGGTTCTTCGCCGCTGGCGCCAGCCTATCCAAGAGAAGCAATCATCAAGCCTCGTCGGCAGAACGAGAAACAAAAGATCAAGGATCAAGCACTTACGGGTCTTCGCCGGTGAGCTCGGGCAGCCTCCGGCCTAACTTGAAGCCTGACAGCCGGCTGGAAGGGTCGACCTCAGAAGCAGAAGGCGCGTCCACGGTTCGCCCCGGAGTCAGGACGGACCCGCGGGAGATCAGCGCGGTCCTGTCCCTCTTCGGAATCGCGGGCGAGCTCCCGCTACCCAGAGCGTCATCATCGTCATCATCATTGTCATCATCGCTCGGCGAAAGGCGGAGAGTGCGGGACACGCGCCAGGAGAGGGGAGCCCTCGACTCTCCATCAGTCGCCCCGGAGTCGGGCCCCTCTCCCCGCTCCTCTTCCTCCTCCTCATCGCTAGAGTCGCGGAGGGCACATCCACCGGCCCTTCAGAGTCCAGCGCGGGCATGAGCCCGTCCCCGTTAAAAACGGGCATGGACTTCACCACCCGCTTCCAGTCGTCGCAAAGGAACAAGGGCTTGGGAGCGCCCTTCGGCCTTTCCACCTCGCCCCCGACCAGAGATTGGAGAACCGCGGTCACATCCTCTTCGTCCACAGCCTCGGGGCATGGATGAGGCCTCCACATTGGAGGAGAGTACTCCCGAAGCGGGGCCAGCTGGTGCTCCAGGAATTCCTTCAGCAGCGACGCACCGGTCAACTTCGCCGTCGCCATGTTGGCCAGCCTCAGGTCCGCATCCATCTTCTCCAACACCGGCTTCGCGCGGGGGTCCGTGAGCTCCGCTCGGCACCAGTCGCTGGTGCTCACGGGTTGCTTCGTGGGCAAGATCAGCCGAGGGTGGACGCGCCCGACATCTGCCAAGACCCACTTGCTCCTGAAGCCCTCAATCCTCTTCCCGGGACTCGAGATGGCAATGGTGCCGCTATACGCGATGAAGCCCGCACATGCAGAAAGAGAGCTGCCGGAGACCCGGAGGGAGAAGTAGTGGCGCAGCAGGGCCACCGAAGGCTGCACCCCCACGTGAGCCTCGCAGTAGTAAGCGAAGATCGCCAGAAGGAGGACAGAGTTGGGGTGGAGATGTAGAGCCTGCAAGTTGTAATGACGAAGGACGGAGAAGAAGAACTCGAAGAAGGGAGGCACCAAGCCCGCAGCAATGGAGCTCACGAAGAGAGGATAAAAGGTGCTCCCTCGGTCCTCGGGGGCGGCGGAGCCGGCCTTGAACACCTCCGCCCCGTTGACGCCCTGCGCCGTCGCCATCCGGCATAGCCAGGCGAAGCTCGCTTTGGACACATTCGGCGGATCCAGAGCAGGGGAGTACCAAGCTTTGGCCGGAGGCTGGCGAGGCGCCATGGCTTCCTAGGTCACGCAGCTGGAGTAGATCTGGAAGTTTAGAGGAAGAAAGGGAAGGCGCAAGAAAGGGGATCTGAGCAACGACCGGAGAGAGCAAAAGGCGAAGTCTGGGCAGATGCCGCTCCTTTACCAACCTGCATGGTTGCTGAAGCACTCACGTCCCGTCAACCGCCACGCGGCGCCCAAGGCCGCAGGCTATTAGGGCCCGCGGCGCTTCGCCCTTGCCCTTTCGCCTCTCGGCACGGCCAAGCCCACGCGCGCCACGGGCCCGGGGGCTACTGTCGGCGTTCTGGGAACGGGGGTCCCCAGACTTGCCTGCCTGCGGCCTGCGGCGTGGCTCGAATGGGGGTCCAACATGGCCCATCTTCATCAAGCACAAGACTCAAGACCCTCGCGAGGGGCCAAGCCTCGCGAGGCAGACGACACAACGCATCCTCAGGCGCAGCCTCCTCAGGCTAGCTCGCGAGGAGATGGAGATATCAAGGCGGGGTGCCTCGCGAGGTGCCGGTGACGCAAGCCGTGACGATCGAGGGTGCCAGGCGGGCGCCAGCGCGCGCAGCGTCCTTCTTTCCTCTTTGGTGCAAAGGGGGCAAGCGCAGCCGCGGAGTACTGAGGCATCAGGCAAAGGTTGCCGTTTCGGTGCAACAAGACCAGGACCAAGCGGACTACGATACGGAGGTCACCATGGAGCCCAGCGCGGCGTCACCGCAGAGCCTTTCGCAGGCGAAGACCACCTTTTGTCAGGATAGATGTACTTGCTGTCCCCCTTCAAATTAGCCCGCCATTGTTGGCTCCCTTCCTGCTCGATATTTGGGAAGAGGACCAGGGCCCCTATAAATAGGACCGGCCACCCACGTAGCAGGGGGGGGCAGTTGATTCGTTCGGTTATCGTAGGAAGGCACACAGGGATCGAAAATCAGAGAGAGAGAGAGAAGGGCGACTGAACTCCTCCTAGCAGTTCATCGCCCCAGCCAAGAACAGACCCTCGCGAGGCTGTTCTTCCTTTTATTGTTCATCATCACCAGCCCCAGGAGGCAATCCATCCACCACACACTGGAGTAGGGTATTACACCACAATGGTGGCCCGAACCAGTATAAATCTTGGGTCTCTTGTGTGATTCTTTTAGTAGTTTAGGTCTTTGTGAGGCGGGGAGGTTGAGGACGTGATTTCCGCGCGCACCCCAGTGTTCGAACCTTAAGGGTCTGTTGGAACCCGAAATCCGACAATAATTATGTCCTTGTTGCACCGTTAGGTGATAGACCTATTGCAGGAGCAGATGCAGACATTATGAACGTTTGAAAAGATCAATATGATGACTACTTGATAGTTTAGTGCGCCATGCTTTACGGCTTAGAATCGGGGCTGTAAAACATTTATTAATGCCACGGAGCATATGAGATGTTCCAAGAGCTAAATTTGGTATTTCAGACTCATGCCCGTGTCGAGAGGTATGAGACCTCTAACAAATACTTTGCTTACAAGATGGAGGTGAATAGCTCATCTAGTGAGCATGTGCTCAGAATGACTGGGTACTACAATCGCTTGAATCAAGTGGGAGTTAATCTTACAGATAAGATAGTGATTGACAGAGTTCTCTAGTCACTATCACCAAGTTACTAGATCTTAATGATGAACTATAATATGCAAAGGGGTGAAGAAAATGATTCCCAAGCTCTTCGCAATGCTGAAATCAGCGAAGGTAGAAATCAAGAAAGAGCATCAAGTGTTGATGGTTGATAAGACCACTAGTTAAAAGAAAAAGGGCAAGGGAAAGAAAGGGAACTTCAAGAAGAATGGCAAGCAAGTTGCCATTCCCGTGAAGAAGCCCAAAGCTGGACCTAAGCCTGAAACTGAGTGCTTCTACTACAAAGGGAATGGTCACTAGAAACGGAACTGCCCCAAATACTAGGTGGATAAGAAGGATGTCAAAGTGAACAAAGGTATATTTGATATGCATGTTATTGATGTGTGATTTTCTAGTGTTCATAGTAGTCCATGGGTATTTGATACCGGTTCAGTTGCTAAGATTAGTAACTCAAAACTAGAGTTGCAAAATGAACATAGACTAGTTAAGGGCGAGGTGACAATGTGTGTTGGAAGTGATTCCAAGGTTGATAAGATCACCATCACATACTCCCTCTACCTTCGAGATTAGTGTTGAACCTAAACAAATGTTATTTGGTGTTTGCGTTGAGCATGAATATGATTAGATCATGTTTATTGTAATACAGTTATTCATTTAAGTCGGAGAATAATTGTTGTTCTGTTTACATGAATAAAACCTTCTATGGTCATACACCCAATGTAAATGGTTTATTGAATCTCGTTCGTAGTAATACACATATTCATAATATTGATGCCAAAAGATGCAAAGTTGATAATGATAGTGCAACATACTTGTGGCAGTGCTGTTTAGGTCATATTGGTGTAAAGCGCATGAAGAAACTCCATGCATATGGGCTTTTGGAATCACTTGATTATGAATAATTTGATACTTGTGAACCATGCCTCATGGGCAAGATGACTAAAACTCCATTCTCTGGAACAATGAAGCAAGCTACTGACTTATTGGAAATAATACATACCGATGTATGTGTGATACGTCTCCAACGTATCTATAATTTTTTATTGTTCCATGCTATTATATTATCTGTTTTGGATGTTTAATGGGCTTTATTATGCACTTTTATATTATTTTTGGGACTAACCTATTAACCAAAGGCCTAGTGCAAATTGCTATTTTTTTTGCCTATTTCAGTATTTCGTAGAAAAGGAATATCAAACGGAATCCAAACGGAATGAAACCTTCGCGAGCATCATTTTAGGAACAAACGCAATCCAGGAGACTTGGAGTGGATGTCAAGGAAGCAGCGAGGAAGCCACGAGGCAGGAGGGCGCGCCCTAGGGGGGTGGGCGCGCCCCCACCCTCGTGGGCCCCTCGAGGCTCCACTGACCTACTTCTTTCGCCTATATATACTCATATACCCTAAAAACATCCAGGAGCACCACAAAACCCTATTTCCACCGCCGCAACCTTCTGTACCCATGAGATCCCATCTTGGGGCCTTTTCCGGCTCTCCACCGGAGGGGGATTCGATCACGGAAGGCTTCTACATCAACATCATAGCCTCTCCGATGATGTGTGAGTAGTTTACCACCGACCTTCGGGTATATAGTTATTAGCTAGATGGCTTCTTCTCTCTCTTTGGATCTCAATACAAAGTTCTCCTCGATTCTCTTGGAGATCTATTCGATGTAATTCTTTTTGCGGTGTGTTTGTCGAGATCTGATGAATTGTGGGTTTATGATCAAGATTATCTATGAACAATATTTGATTCTTCTCTGAATTCTTACATGCATGATTTGATATCTTTGCAAGTCTCTTCGAATTATCGGTTTAGTTTGGCCTACTAGATTGATCTTTCTTGTAATGGGGGAAGTGCTTAGCATTGGGTTCAATCTTGCGGTGCTCGATCCTAGTGACAGAAAGGGAAACAACACACATTGTCTTGTTGACATCGAGGATAAAAAGATGGGGTTTATATCACATTGCTTGAGTTTATCCCTCTACATCATGTCATCTTGCCTAATGTGTTACTCTGTTATTATGAACTTAATACTCTAGATGCATGCTGGATAGCGGTCGATGTGTGGAGTAATAGTAGTAGATGCAGAATCGTTTCGGTCTACTTTTCACGGACATGATGCCTATATACATGATCATGCCTAGATATTCTCATAACTATGCGCTTTTCTATCAATTGCTCGACAGTAATTTGTTCACCCACCGTAGATTATGCTATCTTGAGAGAAGCCACTAGTGAAACCTATGGCCCCCGGGTCTATTTTCCATTATATTATTTTCCCGTCAACTTGCCAATTTTTGTCACCGTTTATTTTGAAACCTTTACTTTTCAATCTATACAACAAAAATACCAAAAAATATCTATCTTATTATCTTTATCAGATCTCACTTTTGCAAGTGGCCGTGAAGGGACTGACAACCCCTTTATCGTGTTGGTTGCAAGGTTCTTGATTGTTTGTGCAGGTACGAGGGACTTGCGCGTAGTCTCCTACTGGATTGATACCTTGGTTCTCAAAAACTGAGGGAAATACTTACGCTACTTTGCTGCATCACCCTTTCCTCTTCAAGGGAAAACCAACGCATGCTCAAGAGGTAGCAAGAAGGATTTCTGGCACTGTTGTCGGGGAGATCTACACACAAGTCAAGACATACCAAGTACCCATCACAAATTCTTATGCCTCGCATTACATTATTTGCTATTTGCCTCTCGTTTTCCTCTCCCCCACTTCACCTTTGCCATTTTATTCGCCTCTTTCCCGTTTATTTTTTTCTTTCGCCATGGCCGAATCAAAAAGGGCTAAGGGTTCTCTCCCGGGTTCTAATACTTTGGATAGTCCCTGTGTCCTCTCTAGGCTCATAAATAATGATGCTATGGAAAGACCTATTGGGGTTATCAATGAGGGTTTGAATAATTTCGATGAAGATGATCCCGGTATTTTTTGTTATTTACTTGATGAGTCTTTAAAAGATGCTTGGGATAGGTTATTAAGGATCTGAGCTAGCTATGTGCCTCAATATCAAATTGAGATATACCTAAAAAGCTTTTATGTTGGCTTACCCTCTTCGTTCAAGCAAGTTTTAGATTCTATTTTTGAAGAAGGTTTTCTTGTGAGAAGGTTGAATCCACCTCTCTTTTGTGCTTTTATCAAAATGAAATTATCAAAGAAATGAAGGCTAGCTTAGATGCAAATTTCCGTAGTGTGCTTAGTATTTCTTCCACCATTAATGGCCACATGCTTTTTCAAAATAGAAATATAAATGCTATATGTAAGAAATTTTCTCTTTTCTTTCCCAACACCAAATATGGTAATACCTAGATCTATTCTTGCTTTCATGCCTAGCTAGGGGCGTTAAACGATAGCGCTTGGCGCTTGTTGGGAGGCAACCCAATTTTATTTTTGTTTCTTGATTTTTGTTTATGTTTAGTAATAAATAATTCATCTAGCTTATGTTTATATGTGGTTTTATATTTTTAATTAGTGTTTGTGCCAAGTAGAACCTTTGGGAAGACTTGGGGAAAGTCTTTGCGATCTTGCTGTAAAAAACAGAAACTTTAGCACTCACGAGATTAGCTGCCATTTTTTACTGGAGAGTGATATTAGGTTTATTCATTTTGAAGATGATTAATAGACAAATTCCTCACGTCCACCAATTTATTTCATAATTTTTGGGATTACATAAGTATACGTTTGATACAGATTGCTACAGACTATTCTGTTTTTGACAGATTCTGTTTTTCGTGTGTTGTTTGCTTATTTTGATGAATCTATGGCTAGTATAGGGGGTACGAACCATAGAGAAGTTGGAATAAAGTAGGTTTAACACCAATATAAATAAATAATGAGTTCATTACAGTACCTTAAAGTTGTGATTTGTTTTCTTATACTAACGGAGCTCATGAGATTTTCTGTTGAGTTTTGTGTTGTGATTTTGGGTAAAGATTTGATGGATTTTGGAATAAGGAGTGGCAAGATCCTAAGATTGGAGATGCCCATGGAACCCCAAGGTAAAATTCGAGGACAAGCTGTCGGGGTAAATAGCTATGGGTAGCCCAGCCGGCTTCCCCTGGCCCCTCAGAAAAAATTATGAGCCCATCCGGCTCATAAGACGACTCAAGACTTGGGCCGCCTCCCCCCAGCCGGCTACCTTCCTGACCGGCTTCGGGGGCGGCCCGCCTTTTCACCCTCCTGAAGAAGGCTGCGGAGGGCCGGCTACGGCAAGGCCGGCTACGGCAGGGCCGGCTACAGCGAGGCCGGCTACTGCCAAGCCGGCTCCCATAAATCAGTCAACGCCGTACCCGCGATGTACGCGTCCACTCCGCAATGATGAAGCGGGGCGTGGCTACAGTCGAGCCTGCCACCCCCAAAACCAGGAGCACGCCTGGTACAACGCGTCGTGCGGGCAGCTGCGGCCCGCCCGGCGCGGCACTGTAGCCACGGCGGCTCTGACGTCGTCCACGATGGGCCACCAGCGTGGCCCCCGAGGCGGTGGGCCCCTTCGGGCAGGGAGATGCCGAAGGCGGCCGCACCTCCTCTCAAGCCGGCAAGACAGAGGGCCGGCTTCACGTAGCCGGCCTGCCGCCCTCCTCGAAGGAGACGCCCATTAAGGAGACAAGATGCGGCGGGGCTACAGTAATCGCCCGCCAGGGCGGCGTCACTGTAGCCACGCTTACCCCGACCGAGCCTGCGTCAACGACATGGAGAAACAGTCACCAGCTGCCGACCGGGCCCTGGCCAGTGGGGCCAGCCTGTCGACCCAGGAGCCGGCAGCCGGCGGGACCCACCAGCCGGCGGGCCCCAGAAGCCGGCGGAGAAGCCGGCGAGCATAGTCACAGACAGCTGGGCCCCGCGCCCAGTCGGATTACCATTGTACCCCCGGGGGGTAGGCCTATATAAACCCCCCGGTGCACCCATGCAAAGGGTTGGACTCTCATCCTAGACCTAGACACATACAAGGAGAGGAAGCAGGCTGAGCCGAGCCCTTCTTCCTCCTTCCACCCAAAACAGCTCAAGGAGCATTGTAGCTACTTGTCCACTTAGTACCCATGCGGAGACCCCGCAGAGCAGCAGTAGGGGTGTTATCTCCCCGGAGAGCCCTGAAGCTGGGTAAGATTCGCCGGCGTGCATGTCTTCGCCTCATCCCGTTTCCAGGCACCGGCGACGCTCTATTGGCCCCCGTAATGATAAGCCACCCGTTGGCATATATCGGTCCTACCACCCGACATTTGGCGCCCACCGTGGGGCCAGGTGCACCGTCGTCCGGAGACCTGTTCTGGACGGGAACCCTTTTCCTTCCTCGCGAGCGTAGCCAGCCTGGCTCGCCCGATGGCGCTTGCCGCGACGCGCTGCATGGCGTCGCCAACGTCTGCGCGGCTAGCGGCCTCGCCAACCTCTTCGACAAGGCCCGCATCTCCGACGAGCTTGCCTCCGATGCGGGCACAGATCACCTCGCCAACCTCCTCAGCCAGCTCCACGCCTCCAGCGAGCCCGCTGCGGATTTGGAGTCGGTTGGCTCCACCGACCCGATGCCCGTCGACTCCGACATGGGATCCTACAATACCTTCCCCACCAACGTCACGGTCTACAACGACCCGCTCCCTCCGGCTGGCGATCGCGATTCTGACGCCCCCGAGGTGATGGTTATCGGCCTCGACGGCCCGACTGACGAGGGCGCCCGCGACACCCCACGCGCGGCTGCCCAAGACTTGTCCGCCCCCCTTCCCGCTGACGCCAGCGACGAAGTTCTGGAGGCACGCCGCCTCGCCCTCCTCGCGGAGGGCCGGCGGCTGGCCTCCGTAAGACGCCTCACCGAGGCCTACCAGCACGAAGCTGACCGCGCCGCCTTCGGCACGCCGGCTCCGGCTGGCCCTAGCCGGGCTGGTGTTGTCAGGCAACGCGGCGCCGTCATCGCCGACATGCTTGGAGTGGATCGCCCGGTCTACGCCACCCCGCTCGAGAACCTGCGCGCCGCCCAGGCGACCGTAGACGAGCTGGACGGCTTGGAAGCCGAAGACCTCCCCCACATGACGCGGCGCATCCAACAACTAATTGATGCGGCCGCACGACGGCATGAAGCCGACGCCTGCACGGGGAGCCCTTCCCCGCGCCGCGAACACGGCGCGACTTCCCGATCGCCGACTACAAGCAACACCCGCGCGCGGCGCGAGAAAGAGCCGGCTTCCAGCCGAAGCCGGACCCAAGTCTCCATCGAGCGAGATGCGGACGGCCGCCCCCGAGCCATGGAATGGCGGGGCACCCCGCCTCCGCCTCGAGCTCGCGGAGAGAGATATCCTACCCCGCCTCCAGTGGCTCACCCAACTCTCAGCGACCGGCTTGGTTGCCGCGAGGGAATCGGCGAAAACGATGCCCGCCACCGGATCGACCGCCTGGCCCGATCCCTGGCGCTAGAAGAAGAAGACGATGTCGGCCCGCCTTGCTTTGGCCCCCGCATCCGCGACGAGCCTTTCCCCAAAGGGTTCTCGCTCCCAAGACACACACCCAAGTACAACGGCTCGGTGAAGCCGGAAGATTGGCTGACCGACTACTCCACAGCCGTCAGCATCGCCAATGGCAACCGGCGCGTTGCCGTAAAGTGCGTGCCCCTCATGCTGCAAGGCACGGCACGGACTTGGCTTAACAGCCTCAAACCCCTCAGCATCAACAGCTGGGTGGATTTCGCTGAGGCCTTCGTTTGCAACTTCACCAGCACCTACAAGCGGGCTCCCAAGCCCAGGCAGCTCTCCCTGTGCGTACAGGGCCCAGCCGAGTCCACTCGCGACTACCTCACGCGTTGGGCCGAGCTCCGCAATTCCTGCGAGGGGGTGCACGAGGTGCAAGCCATCGAATACTTCACTGCCGGGTGCCGAGAGGGCACCCTCCTCAAGCACAAGCTTCTCTGCGACGAGCCGACTACCCTCGACGAGCTCCTGAACATCGCCGACAAGTACGCCACCGCCGACTCCTCAATGAAGACCGAGCTCCGGGTGGACGCATTCGGAAAAGTGCTCAATCCGGCGCCCCGAGCGCCGGCTGGAGACGGCGGCCGACGCCAACACCAGAATGATCAAAAGCGCAAGGGCCCTGCGCCGCCTCCCGCCAGCCGGCAGGTGGCCACGGTCGAAGACGCGCCGCCTGAAGGGCGGCCCGCACCCAAGAAGCCCAAGGGCGGCCGGCCGGCTTGGCAGCCGGCCTTCTCCTACGAGCAAACACTTGACGCCCCGTGCAAGTTCCACAGCGGCGCGAAGCCGTCCAACCACACGACCCGCAAATGCAACTGGCTCGCCCGAATCTCGAAGGGCGAAGGGCTCACGCCGACTCCGCTTGCCGGCCCGCCGCCGCCGGCTCCGCCGCCCAAAGCCGCCCGGCCCGCGGTCGACGACGTGCAGGACGAGTTCCCCCATGAGCAAGCATCTTATGTTGTCTTCACGAGCCACCCCGAAGACCGGCGCAACAAGCGCCGAGAGCAACAAGAACTCAATGTGGCCGCCACCAGCCCAGCCGGCCACATGCACTGGTCGGAGAAACCCATCAGTTGGAGCCGGGCCGACCACCCAGAGGTGATGCCGTCCCCCGGCTCCTATGCATTGGTCCTGGAGGCCACCCTTGCAACAGATACGCGCGCCGCACGCTTCTCCCGCGTGCTGATCAATGGCGGAAGCAGCATCAACATCCTGTACCGTGACACCATGGAGAAGCTGGGCGTCAAGGCAAAGCGGCTTGCGCCGACTCGAACGGTGTTCCACGGCATCGTACCCGGTTTGTCCTGTGCCCCCATCGGTAAGATCAAGATCGATGTACTCTTTGGGGCAAGGACCATTTCCGCCGGGAAGCAATCTGGTTCGAGGTGGTGGACCTGGAGAGCCCTTACCATGCCTTGCTTGGCCGACCCGCCTTGGCCAAGTTCATGGCGGTCCCCCACTATGCTTACCTCAAGATGAAGATACCGAGCTCCAAGGGTGCCATCACCATCGCTGGAGACTACAAGAAATCCGCCGACTGCGCCGCGGCCAGCAGCCGGCTGGCCGAATCCCTCGTGATCGCTGCAGAGAAGAAGACGCTGGACCGGGTCGTGGCCCTGGCCAGCAAGCAGCTAAACCAACCCGCCGACTCCAAGGAGTATGATGCCCAAGGATCCTTCCAGCCGGCCAAGGAGACCAAGAAGATACAGCTCGACCCCGAGCACCCCGAGAGGTTTGCCGTCATTGGGGCGAGCCTGGATAGCAAATAGGAAGGCGAGCTCGTCGATTTCCTCCGTGAGAATCGGGATATCTTTGCATGGTCCCCCAAGGACATGCCGGGTGTTCCGAAGGATTTCGCCGAGCACAAATTGCACGTGCGGGAGGATGCTAAACCAGTCAAGCAGCCCCTCCGCCGACTGTCAGAAGAGAAGAGAAGGATCGTAGGGGAGGAGATAGCCCGGCTTCTTGCAGCCGGCTTCATCATGGAAGTTTTCTTCCCCGAGTGGCTCACGAACCCGGTTCTCGTGCTGAAAAAGAATAACAAGTGGCGCATGTGTATAGATTACACAAGCCTCAACAAAGCCTGCCCAAAAGATCCCTTCGCTCTGCCCAGGATTGATCAGGTGATAGACTCCGCAGCCGGATGCGAGCTGTTGAGCTTTTTGGATGCCTACTCGGGATACCACCAGATCAAGCCGAACCCGGATGACCAACTGAAGACCGCCTTCATCACGCCGTTTGGAGCCTTCTGCTACCTGACTATGACGTTCGGCTTGAGGAATGCCGGTGCCACTTTTCAGCGTTGCATGCAGAAGTGCCTCCTCACGCAGCTCGGCAAGAACGCCCACGTTTACGTGGATGATGTTGTGGTGAAGACGGAGAAGCATGCCACTCTGCTGGAAGACTTGAAGGAGACATTCGAGAACCTGCGCCGGTTCCGGATCAAGCTCAACCCGGAGAAATGCGTGTTCGGAGTGCCAGCCAGCCAGCTCCTAGGCTTTCTGGTCTCCGAACGCGGCATAGAGTGCAACCCTGTGAAGATCAAGGCCATCGAGAGGATGGCGGTCCCAACCAAGCTCAGAGAGATTCAGAAGTTCACCGGGTGCCTGGCCTCTCTGAACCGCTTCATCAGCCGGCTTGGAGAAAAAGCTCTCCCCCTCTACCGCCTCATGAAGAAGAGCACTCACTTTGAGTGGAATGACCAGGCCGACCAAGCTTTCCACGAGCTGAAGAAAATGCTGTCCACGCCGCCCGTCTTGGCGGCACCGACTGAGAAGGAGCCCATGCTCCTATATATTGCCGCCACTAGCCGGGTGGTCAGCACCGTCATTGTGGTCGAACGCCCCGAAGAAGGCCGAGCCCAGCTGGTCCAGAGGCCGGTTTATTACCTGAGCGAGGTGCTGTCCGCCTCAAAGCAAAATTACCCGCACTATCAGAAGATGTGCTATGGCGTGTACTTCGCCGCCAAGAAGCTGAAGCCGTACTTTCAAGAGCATCCCATCACGGTCGTATGCACTGCCCCGCTAGCCGAGATCATAGGCAGCCGGGATGCATCCGGCCGGGTGGCTAAATGGGCCATCGAGCTGGCCCCCTACACGATCTTCTACCAACCCCGCACCGCCATCAAGATGCAAGCGCTGGCCGACTTCCTCGTCGACTGGGCCGAGACCCAGTACTTACCACCAGCGCCCGACTCCACCCATTGGCGCATGCACTTTGACGGATCAAAGATGCGCACCGGCCTGGGAGCCGGCGTCGTCCTTACCTCTCCAAAGGGCGACAAGCTCAGATACACACTGCAGATCCACTTCGTCGCCTCCAACAACGTAGCCGAGTACGAAGCGATCATACACGGGCTCCGGCTTGCCAAGGAACTTGGCATTTGCTGGATCCTGTGCTATGGTGACTCGGATTTGGTGGTGCAGCAGTCTTCTGGCGACTGGGACGCCAAGGACGTGAACATGGCGAGCTACCGCTTCCTAGTGCAGCAAATCAGCGGATACTTTGACGGGTGTGAATTCCTTCATGTACCATGAGCCGACAACGAGCCAGCAGATGCTCTGGCCCGAATAGGCTCCACACGGCAAGCAATACCAGCCGGCGTCGCCCTACAGCGCCTC
The DNA here is from genome assembly GCA_034509565.1 of Triticum monococcum. Taxonomy (NCBI): domain Eukaryota; kingdom Viridiplantae; phylum Streptophyta; class Magnoliopsida; order Poales; family Poaceae; genus Triticum; species Triticum monococcum. The sequence continues at coordinate 604,977,140 of CM067845.1, forward strand.
CTCAAGCCATCAATCAAGCCGTCTCCGAAATCCGACTCCATCTTCGTGTCGCCTAACCCCGAGGAGGCCGGGCCCGGCTCGAAGAATCAAGCAGCCGGCCCGGGGACTTCAATATTCGGCTCAGGGACTGCAGTACCCGGCTCGGGGACTGCCGCACCCAGCTCGGGGACTGCGGTAGCCGGCCCGGGGACTTCTTCAGCACAACAAGCGGCGGCCGACTCCAGCACTGCATTACCCAGCCCGCCCACCCTGGTGGCTGTGGCCACATTGGTGGCAGAGGAAGTCGCCGCCCCATCATGGGCCCAAAGCATCCGCAACTTTTTGGTGAACCATGACCTGCCAGCTGACAGAAACGAAGCAAGACAAGTGCAGCGCCGGGCTGGAGCATACACAATCGTCAACAGAGAGCTTGTCAAGCGCAGCGCCACCAGAGTCTTGCAGCGATGCGTCGAGCAGGAGAAAGGCATCGCGATCCTCAGGGATATACACCAAGGAGAGTGCGGCCACCACGCCACATCAAGATCACTTGTCGCCAAAGCCTTCCGCCACGGTTTCTTCTGGCCGACTGCTTTGGACGACGCCAAAGAGCTAGTCAAACACTACAAAGGCTGCCAGCTTTTTAGCTCGCAGCAACACATGCCGGCTTCAGCACTCAAGACCATTCCCATCACCTGGCCCTTCGCCGTCTGGGGATTGGATATGGTGGGCCCATTCAAGACGGCGCGCGGCGGCATGACACATTTGCTTGTCGCCGTCGACAAATTCACCAAGTGGATCGAGGCGAAGCCGATCAAGAAGCTGAATGGGCCGACTGCAGTGACTTTCATTGCAGATATAACAACCCGGTACGGCGTACCGCACAGCATCATCACTGACAACGGCACGAACTTTGCCAAAGGTGCCTTGGCACGGTTCTGCGCTGCGCAAGGTATCCGGCTGGACCTTGCGTCAGTCGCCCACCCGCAGTCAAACGGCCAAGTGGAGCGAGCAAATGGCCTCATTTTGTCCGGCATCAAGCCTCGACTGGTCGTACCTCTGGAGCGTTCAGCCGGCTGCTGGCTCGATGAGCTGCCGGCTGTCTTATGGAGTCTGCGCACTACTCCCAACAGATCAACCGGCTTCACTTCCTTCTTCCTTGTATATGGTGCCGAGGCGGTCATCCCAACAGATATCGAGTTCGACTCGCCTCGGGTAACCATGTACACGGAAGCGGAAGCCAAAGAAGCACGAGAAGACGGCGTCAACCTGCTGGAAGAGGCCCGGCTGTTAGCCCTCAGCCGGTCTGCCATCTACCAGCAGGGTTTGCGCCGCTACCATAGCCAGAGGGTCCGACCAAGATCCTTCCAGGAGGACGACCTTGTGCTCCGGCTGATCCAGCGAATAGCCGGCCAGCACAAGCTCGCAGCCCCCTGGGAAGGCCCCTTCATCATCAGCAGAGCCTTGGGCAACGACGCCTACTACCTCATCGACGCGTAGAAGCCGAAGGCACGCAAGAGAGACGACTCCGGCAAGGAGTCGGAGCGACCATGGAACGCAAATCTCCTTCGGAAGTTTTACAGTTAAAACGCAGTATGTGTTATGCCCACTTTTGTATTTAGTACGAAACAGTAGGCTCCCCGAGAAAGACTCGGGGACTGCCACCCTTTATTTTATGAATGAAAGTTATTATGCGTATGATATTACCTATTCATTTATTTTGTCCGGTACCGGGTCCGACGAGTCGGCCCGGGGACTGCCCGACTAGAGTTATATTAGGAGCCCTACCCGCAGCCAGACAAGTAATGTGCCGACACCCAGGCTTGGCTCTTGCCGAAATCGCAACACGAAGAACCGACTGCCCGGCTGGCAAGAGCCACAGGCCGGAAAGGGTGCACACATGAAAAACGGCTAGGGACCAAATAGGCTCGCATATATAACAAAAGCCGGCTGACCGCCTCCTGCCGACCGACTACCAGAGTAGCCGGCCGGCCGGCTTACATTCAGTCTGCTCCAAATCCAAGAAAGCTCAAGTACTTGCCTTCCCAAGGAGGGAAGGCGGCAAAGGAAAGAGCCTAAGGACAAAAAAGTACACTTGAATGAACGCCAACACATGCATATATTAATATTTACACAAAAGGCCTCCAGAGAGGTCGACATCCAACATCGTTCGATACACCCCCAGTGGGTGGAATTGCAGAAACTTAAAATTGTCCAAAAAAGTAAAACAGGGACAAAAGGAACGGCAGATCAAGCCGGCGGGGCCGCAGACGAGCCGGGCTAGGCGGTGGAAGCAGTCGCGCCGGCTGGAGGAGCGGCCGGCTGGCCAACCTCGGCTTGATCGTCGTCTCTGGCAGAGGGCGCGCTCTCGCGTGGCTCGTTGCTGGAGGCACGGTCGGCTGGGGGGCGGTCAGCCGTCTCACCAGTCGGCTCGGCGTCTTCGCCCTCCTCCTCCTCGTCGTCCTCGCCCTCATCGCTGGAGGCAATCTCTTCGGCCAAGTCCTCGTCGTCCGCCGGGTTCAGCCCGAACCATTCCTCCGGTTGGGCGGCGCCATCGTCGTTGAGCTCCGGCGCGAAGACGCTGGTGTCGGTGCACTCGGCGATCGTCGAGGCGCGTTGCGCGATCGCCGGCCGCACCTCCTCCAGCTCCGCGGCGGCTTCGGACCGCCACGTCCGCAGCTGGTCCAGGCTTAGCCCTGGGTACCACGCGCGGACGAACTCCAGCGCGCGCCCGGCTCCAAGACGGGCCGCGGACGCCTTCCAGACCTCGAAGCGGCCGACTGCGACTTCGAGCCAGTCGGCCGTCCGGCTGGGGGTGCGGGGAATTGTTTGGCCGGTCCAGAGCGCGGCCAGCATCGTCGCCCCGGCAAGTTGGAGCCGGCGGAGCAGCCGGTGGGCCGGCTGCAACCGCGCCTGGACGGCGATGAGCTGCTCCGACAACGTCCGATTCGCGTCCGGCGGGATCACAACCCCGGCCCGACGACGCTCCTCGCGGTAGGCTTCGATGGCTTGGGCGGCGAGGACGGATTGACTGGGAAAGTACTCTGCGCAAGATAGCAAACACATGTCAAAACAAAGCCGCAGGCGGCCGACAGATGGAAGAAGAGCAAGAAGGACGGCCTACCATCGATAAGATCCTCGATCCGGCCGAAGCCTTCTTCCAGCGCCTGGCGCGTCTCGGCCCAGCTCGCCTCCCTGGCCTCGAACTCCGCCTTTAGGGTAGCCTCGCCATCCTGTGCCTTTTGTAGGGCCGCCTTGTGGCTCTCCTCTTGGTCGACCAGTTTCGTCGCCAGGCGGTCGCGCTCTTGAACCAAGTCAGCATACTCGGCGTCCTTGGCGCGAAGAGCGGCCTGCACCTCGCCGAGTTCCCTCCGCAGGTCAGCGTTGGCCTCTGCACGAGCAAAAGATAAAGAGAAAAAGTCAGCAAAGGAAAAGTCGTCGAGTAAGAACCGACCCGACTGCGCTGCAGTCGGCCCGGATCTCGGGGACTACACCCAGTGGGTGCGCTGTCGCGCCCCCACGAGAAACAAATAAGGACAAAACACTTACGCCGGCTGCTGGCGAGGTCTTCGGTTCTCCGGCTCAGCTCCCGAGCCTGGGAGTTGAAGGCGGCAGCACGAGAATTATGATAATCCTAAGAGATCAGAAAAATAGTCAAAGATAGTCGTCGGGTAAGATCCGACCCGACTGCGTTGCAGTCGGCCCGGATCTCAGGGACTACACCCAGTGGGTGCGCTAACGCGCCCCCACGGAAAAAATTCAAAGGACCAGAACGGTCAATGAGTGAAGACTTACCCGGATTGCAGACCGCGTCGACAGAAACTCCTGAGTAAATTGCCTCAGGAGGCCGGCCTGTGCCTGCAGCCGGCTCCGAACCCCTTGAGCCGCGATGTTCAGCTCGCCGCTCCCTCCGCTAGAAGTCCATCCGGACGTGGCGGAGCTGGCCACCTCAAAGGCGTCTGCCGTCTGCTCAGCCCCCGCGGCTCGGCGCGTGTCCGGCGGGGCTGTGCCCCCTCCGGCATGCCGGCCCGCCGCCAGCTCGATCTCAAGGCCGGCTCCGGCCTCGGGCGCGGCCCGGGCCGGCTCCTCCGGCACCGCCGACGATTGGCCGCCTTCGCCTGCTCCGGCTGGCGCTGCCGGCGACGTCCTCTCGACGGAAATCTCGAAGACTTCGTCCCTCTGCACCGGCGGCTTCTCGGGGATAATCTCCTTCGCCGTGGGCACAGGGATGTCCGGATCCAAAGTTCCGAGGGGGATGGCGAGTAGCGGAGGCTGACTACACGCGCCTTCCGCCTCCGTCTCCGCGGCCGCCCGCTCCGACGGAGTCTTGGCCGCCGCGCTCGCTCGCCCCGGCGCCGTCTGGGCGGCCTCCCGCTCCGCCGCCTCCCGCTCGGCCGCCTCCCTCTCTCGACGCGCCTCGCGAGCGTTGCGCTCCGTGGCTGCTTCAAGTTCGGCGCGGGGGTCCACTCGGCGGGACCCTGAGGATCCGGCACTCGGCCCGACCACGGAGCCGGCTGGGCCTTGCTCGAGGGAGAGTGGCGCCCTGCTCAGAAAATCAGAAAAGCATTCAAGTAAAGGAAGACTTCAGAATAACAAGCACATAGGCGGCTACTAGACTTACGTGGAAACTGAGGGGGGCTTCTTCACCGCCTTCCGGAAGCGGGCCGCCTTCACCGCCTTCTCGCGCTTCGTGGCCGCGGCGGAGGCCTTCGGCTTCTTCGGCCGGCTTCCGAAGAGCGGGAACGCGGCCCGGTGTTTCCCCTTTCCACCACCGGCAGTCGGCGCGGCAGACGAGCCCGCGCCGCGGCGGTCGGTTGCCGGCTGGTGGCGCGGGATTTCTTCGGTTTCGAAATCATCCGGCCAGTCATCGAAACTGGCCGAGAGCCCCGTGCCGCCGAGCTCGGCGGCGTCCCTCATGGCGGCATCCTCCATGGCGACTGCAGAAAGATCCGGGTCGTCGAGGTCGTCCACCGTGCGGTCCGGGGCATACTCGCGATCGACTCCGGCCGCCCCGGCTAGCGGCGGGAGGAGAGGATTCTGATGAAGAGAAAAAAGAGAAGAGCCGCCTGGTCAGAAGCCGGCTGACTCAAGCCGGCAGACAACGAGAAGAAAGACTTACCACAGGCGGAGGATGGGCGCGGGAGTACGGCACCTTGCCGAATTGCCACTCGTCGGTGAGCTTCAGGTTGGCGATGTAGTTCACCATCAGAGCCACCTCGGCATGGGGCATCTCCCATGTGCTCAGCCGGCAAGGGTCAAACCGGCCACTCATCTGGCACATCATGTGCGGCCGGCTTTGGAGGGGCAGAATCCGGCGCTCGACGAAGGCGGCTACCAGGTCGGATGCAAGCAGGCCTTCCGATTGGATCATCACCCGAAGCCGGGCGATGGAGGCATTCCCAGCCGGAGACAAGGACTTCGACCTGTAGCCCCAAGACCGCCGCCTCCCAACCGGCGGGCCGGCTACGTAAGCCGGTAGATTGACGTAATCGCCGTGCGGGGCGATGTTCTTGACGTAGAAGTAGGATTTCTGCCAAAGCTTGACGGACTGGATCAGAGGAATGTGGGGGAAGGGGTTGTCGTCGCTTGCCCTCTTCATCGCGATGAAGGCGCCGTAGGGAGCCGGCACGCCGGCGGAGACGGTGCCGAGCTTGTTCTGGAACAGCTCCGCCCAGAGCTCCAGCGTCGGCATCACCCCCAAGAATCCTTCGCAGAGCGAGACGAAGGCCGAGAGCTGCAGCACTGCGTTGGGCGTGACGTGGTGTGGTTGGAGGTTGTAGAATTCGAGGAAAGAGCGCATGAAGCTGCTCGCCGGGAAGCCGAAGCCACGGAGGAAGTGCGTGCGGAAGACGACGCGCTCGCCTTCCTCCGGCGCCGGCGAGACCTCCTTCGTGGGCGCCAGACGCACCTGCACGAGGTTGGCGGCGGGCAGGCGCCGGGTCTGGCGGAGGAATTCGATATGGTCCTCGTGGACATTGGACCCGTCCCACGAGCTCGACAGAGCCAGAGACATGGCGGCGTGGGTGGGCTGCGGCATGAAACTGCGTCGGGCGCGAGGAAGAAGAAGAAGAAGAGGAGCAGGAGGGACGGGGAGCGGGGGAGCGAACGGGCCAGTGCCTCTCCCCCTCCCTCCCTACTTGTAGGCGCGTGCGCCAGAGCCAAGGAGGCGCGGCGTGGGGGATCGTGGGGATCGATCGTGCCCATCTCCCCCACGCCCGCGTTAATTGCGTGCCTTGATGACACGGAGTAACGGCCGCGGGGAGGCGAGCAGTCCCCTCGGGCCACAGAAGATCTGCGCCCGGGCCGAGGCCAGGGAGTGGCGGGCCCGGGCCTGCGGTGGCGTCCCGTCGCGCGCGTGCGACGGCAGGACTTCCCCGCCACGTGGCTCGTCGTGGGGCCCGCGGCCGGCCCGCGGGTCAACCACTGCCACCCTGATAAACAAAAAGTGCTCCGGAGTCGGCTGCAACGACGAAGACGGCCCCTCGGGGTATGAAGCCGGCCAAGCTTCCCGTCCTTCCGTCCGCCGTGAAGCTCGCCTGCCTTCGGGGACTACTGTCGGGGTAAATAGCTATGGGTAGCCCAGCCGGCTTCCCCTGGCCCCTCAGAAAAAATTATGAGCCCATCCGGCTCATAAGACGACTCAAGACTTGGGCCGCCTCCCCCCAGCCGGCTACCTTCCTGGCCGGCTTCCGGGGCGGCCCGCCTTTTCACCCTCCTGAAGAAGGCTGCAGAGGGCCGACTACAGCGAGGCCGGCTACTGCCAAGCCGGCTCCCATAAATCAGTCAACGCCGTACCCGCGATGTACGCGTCCACTCCGCAATGATGAAGCGGGGCGTGGCTACAGTCGAGCCTGCCACCCCCAAAACCAGGAGCACGCCTGGTACAGCGCGTCGTGCGGGCAGCTGCGGCCCGCCCGGCGCGGCACTGTAGCCACGGCGGCTCTGACGCCGTCCACGACGGGCCACCAGCGTGGCCCCTAAGGCGGTGGGCCCCTTCGGGCAGGGAGACACCGAAGGCGGCCGCACCTCCTCTCAAGCCGGCAAGACAGAGGGTCGGCTTCACGTAGCCGGCCTGCCGCCCTCCTCGAAGGAGACTCCCATTAAGGAGACAAGATGCAGCGGGGCTACAGTAATCGCCCGGCAGGGCGGCGCCACTGTAGCCACGCTTACCCCGACCGAGCCTGCGTCAACGACATGGAGAAACAGTCACCAGCTGCCGACCGGGCCCTGGCCAGTGGGGCCGGCCTGTCGACCCAGGAGCCGGCAGCCGGCAGGACCCACCAGCCGGCGGGCCCCAGAAGCCGGCGGAGAAGCCAGCGAGCATAGTCACAGACAGCTGGGCCCCGCGCCCAGTCGGATTACCATTGTACCCCCGGGGGGTAGGCCTATATAAACCCCCCGGTGCACCCATGCAAAGGGTTGGACTCTCATTCTAGACCTAGACACATACAAGGAGAGGAAGCAGGCTGAGCCGAGCCCTTCTTCCTCCTTCCACCCAAAACAGCTCAAGGAGCATTGTAGCTACTTGTCCACTTAGTACCCATGCGGAGACCCCGCAGAGCAGCAGTAGGGGTGTTATCTCCCCGGAGAGCCCTGAAGCTGGGTAAGATTCGCCGGCGTGCATGTCTTCGCCTCATCCCGTTTCCAGGCACCGGCGACACTCTATTGGCCCCCGTAATGATAAGCCACCCGTTGGCATATGTCGCTCCTACCACCCGACACAAGCAAAAGCCTAAGATTGAAGATTCCCCGGAAGGCATCCCCTCTTTCGTCTTCGTCCATCGGTAACTTTACTTGAGGCTATATTTTTATTGACCACAAGATATGTGTTTTGCTTGGAGCGTCTTGTATGATTTGAGTCTTTGCTTATTAGTTTACCACAATCATCCTTTATGTACACACATTTTGGAGAGACACACATGAATCGGAATTTATTAGAATACTCTTTGTGCTTCACTTATATCTTTTGAGCTAGATAATTTTGCTCTAGTGCTTCACTTATATCTTTTAGAGCACGGTGGTGGTTTTATTTTATAGAAATTATTGATCTCTCATGCTTCACTTATATAATTTTGAGAGTCTTTTATAACAGCATGGTAATTTGCTTTGTCTATAAAATTAGTCCTAATATGATAGGCATCCAAGATGAGTATAATAAAAACTTTCATAAAAAGTGCATTGAATACTATGAGAAGTTTGATACTTGATGATTGTTTTGAGATATGAAGATGGTAATATTAGAGTCGTGCTAGTTGAGTAGTTGTGAATTTGAGAAATACTTGTGTTGAATTTTGCAAGTCCCGTAGCATGCACGTATGGTGACCGTTGTGTGACAAATTTGAAACATGAGGTGTTCTTTGATTGTCATCCTTAAGAGTGGCGGTCGGGGACGAGCGATGGTCTTTTCCTACCAATCTACCCCCCTAGGAGAATGCGCGTAATGCTTAGTTTTTGATGACTTGTAGATTTTTGCAATAAGTATGTGAGTTCTTTATGACTAATGTTGAGTCCATGGATTATACGCACTCTCACCTTTCCATCATTGCTAGCATCTTCAGTGTCGTGCATTGCCCTTTCTCACCTTGAGAGTTGGTGCAAACTTCGCCGGTGCATCCAACCCCCGTGATATGATATGCTCTATCACACATAAACCTCCTTATATCTTCCTTAAAACAGCCACCATACCTACCTATTATGGCATTTCCATAGCCATTCCGAGATATATTGCCATGCAACTTTCCACCGTTTCATTTATTATGACACGCTTCATCATTGTCATATTGCCTTGCATGATCATGTAGTTGACATCGTATTTGTGGCAAAGCCACCATGCATAATTTATCATACATGTCACTCTTGATTCATTGCCCATCCCGGTACACCACCGGAGGCACTCATATAGAGTCATATTTTGTTCTAGTATCGAGTTGTAATCATTGAGTTGTAAATAAATAGAAGTGTGATGACCATCATTAATAGAGCATTGTCCAAAAAAAGAAAAAAGGAGAAAAAAGAGAAAAGAAATAAAAGGGACAATGCTACTATCCTTTTTTCCACACTTGTGCTTCAAAGTAGCACCATGATCTTTATGATAGAGAGTCTCTTATTTTGTCACTTTCATATACTAGTGGGAATTTTTCATTATAGAACTTGGCTTGTATATTCCAACAATGGGCTTCCTCAAATGCCCTAGGTCTTTGTGAGCAAACAAGTTGGATGCACACCCACTTAGTTTCTTTTGTTGAGCTTTCATACATTTATAGTTCTAGTGCATCCGTTGCATGGCAATCCCTACTCCTTGCATTGACATCAATTGATGGGCATATCCCTAGCCCGTTGATTAGCTGCGTCAATGTGAGACTTTCTCCTTTTTTGTCTTCTCCACACAACCCCCATCATTATATTCTATTCCACCCTTAGTGCTATGTCCGTGGCTCATGCTCATGTATTGCGTGACAGTTGAAAAAAGTTTGAGATTACTAAAGTATGAAACAATTGCTTGGCTTGTCATCGGGGTTGTTGTAACGCCCTCGATGCGGCTATATCTCCCACGTGTCGAAGCACGACTTAGAGGCATAACCGCATTGAAAGCAATGTCACAAGTGAGGTAATCTTCACACAACCCATGTAATACATAAGGGAAAGAGATACATAGTTGGCTTACAATCGCCACTTCAAACAAAACATGAATAAAGCATTACATCATCTAGATACAATCAAGGTCCGACTATGGAACCAAAATAAAAGAAGACTACCCCAAATGCTACACAGATCCCCGATCGACCCCAACTGGGCTCCACTACTGATCAACCGGAAACGGAACAACATAATGAACGAGATCTTCATCGAGCTCCTCCTTGATCTTGGTTGCGTCACCTGCACGGTTTCATCGGCACCTGCAAACTGGTTTTGGAAGTATCTGTGAGTCACGGGGACTCAACAATCTCACACCCTCGCAATCAAGACTATTTAAGCTTATGGGTAAGGTAAAAAGGTATGAGGTGGAGCTGCAGCAAGCGACTAGCATATATGGTGGCTAAACATACGCAAATGAGAGCGAGAAGAGAAGGCAAGGCACGGTCGATAAAACTATGATCAAGAAGTGATACTAGAACAACCTACGTCAAACATAACTCCAACACCATGTTCACTTCCCGGACTCCACCGAGAAGAGACCATCACGGTTACACACGCGGTTGATGTATTTTAGTTAAGATCAACTTCAGGTTTTCTACAACCGGACATTAACAAATTCCCATCTGCCCATAACCGTGGGCACGACTTTCGAAAGTTCAAATCCCTGCAGGGGTCTCCCAACTTAGCCCATCACAAGATCTCACGGTCAACGAAGGATATTCCTTCTCACAAGACAATCCGATCAGGCTCGGCATCCCGGTTACAAGACATCCTCGACAATGGTAAAACAAGTCCAGCAAGACCGCCCGATGCGCCGACATCCTAATAGGAGCTGCACATATCTCGTTCTCAGGGCAACACCGGATGAACACTACGTACAGCTAAAACCAGCCCTCAAGTTTCCCCGAGGTGGCACCGCAAGTGGCTCTGTTTCGGACCAACACTTAGACAAGCACTGGCCCGAGGGGGGGGGGTTAAAATAAAGATGACCCTTGGGCTGGCCTAACCTAAGGGAAAAAGAGGCTAGGTGGCGAATGGTAAAACCAATGTTGGGCCTTGCTGGAGGTGTTTTATTCAAGGCGAACTGTCAAGGGATTCCCATTATAACCCAACCGTGTAAGGAACGCAAAATGTGGGAACATAACACCGATATGACGGAAACTAGGGCGGCAAGAGTGGAACAAAACACCAGGCATAAGGCCGAGCCTTCCACCCTATACCAAGTATATAGATGCATTAATTAAATAAGAGATATTGTGATATCCCAACAAAATATCCATGTTCCAAACATGGAACAAGCTCCAATCTTCACCTGCAACTAACAACACTATAAGAGGGGCTGAGCAAAGCGGTAACATAGCCAAACAACGGTTTGCTAGGACAAGGTGGGTTAGAGGCTTGGCTTAACAATATGGGAGGCAAGATAAGCAAGTGGTAGGTATCGCAGCATAGGCATAGCAAAAGAGCGAGCAACTTGCAAGCAAAGATAGAAGTGATTTTGAGGGTATGGTCATCTTGCCTGAAATCCCGCAAGGAAGAAGAACGAGTCCATGAAGAAGACAAACAGACGTAGTCGAACGGATCCTCACAACGCGACGTTATCGGAACTAACCCGAAGAAGCAACACCGGAAAGAAAGCAAACCACATGGTAAACAACCATCACATAAACATGGCACGATGCACAAACAAGTATGATGCATGTCCGGTTCAATGAGGCATGGCATGGCAAAGTGCACAAACAACACTACAAATTAAGTGGAGCTCAAAACGAAGCACCACATCAATTATTTAGTTCTCTCTCGTTTAGGTACTCAACAATATTAAATGTTGGTTAACATGGCAAGAGGCGAAGCATAACAAAACTATACCATCTAAACAATTTAAATGGGGCCGGATATAACAAACAACAAATCCGGTAAATCCCCATATGCATTTAGCAATTTAATGCAACAACAATTTTAAACATTCTTGAAGTTGTTATCATGATGCAGATGACATGCAAGTTTTATGCAATATTTATGAATAAGTTGATAAGAGCATATAAAGAAGCATTTGTCATCGTGGTGGAAATGAAAAGGGGTGCCACGGCAACGATACGAAAATGGTGCCACGGCAGCGTTCCGGTTCCGGTAACTCGATTGAGATACCGATGCAAAGGAGAAGTGTGCGGATGCGTGCAAAAGATGGTGGGGCGCTCCCGGATTCTGGGTGTCCCACGAGTTGGCGACAAGGAAACGAGTGACAATTTGGACACGGTGCAAACACGAGCATCTCAAACATTGCAAGCATTCGTTCACGGACGTTGTCTCGGGGTTATACCTTCGGAGCGTGCAAAGGGGACGGTTCTCGTTCGTAGAGGGAAGTAGGCGTTCTCGCGACGACGGTAGTGGAAGTAGTCGTTCTCGCTTCGTAGATGTTCACACTCCGTAGGTGTTCGGGGTCAACAAGGAACTTGCCGTCCACGGGTCTTCGAGGGTCGACGGTACATGTTCTGTAAACGTTCGAGCAACGGTAGTGGTTCACATTCACGGAGTAGGCTGTACACGTCGACGGTCTTATCAGAACCTCGTCAACGTTCACGATCCACCTTGGTGATCTGAAGGGGTACTTGGTGTCATGGTACTTGGGTCTTCGGACTTGCCGGTCTTGATTCTTGCGACGGTAATTGTACAAGGTCGTAGTGGGAGGTAGTGGTACTCGCGAACTTGTCGGATCGACGGCGACGGTAGTGGAACCTCACGGATTCGTGGTCTCTGGGCGGTCTCGGTCTTGACGGTGGGGTACTTGACGCATCCTAGATATGCAGTCGTACACGGTGTTACATGTAGGCGAACTTGAGGTGGTCTTGGCGTCGGACTCGCGGCGTTGGGACAGAACCATGGCGAGGTTCAACAGCTACCCCACGTCCATGACGAAAAACGAAGCTCGGGCAGAGAGTCGAAATAGCTAGCAGGGGCGTGTGTGGAGCAACAACATAACACCAGCAAAGGCCATGGCGACATGGAGCCTTGGGCGCCATCGGGGTGGAAGGGTGCGGTTCCTGCCAAGCTCTCGGAGGGGCCGGCCATGGAGGCAGGAAGGTGACGACGCTGGGGATCGGTGCTGGGGCTCCCGCGAACACTGGCAACGCAGACGACGAAGGGAGTGAGCGGCGCGAGGCTCCTGCTGGGCGCTTGAGGTGGTGCAGGCACGCCGGAGCCACCGGACGAGATGCAGGTCACCGGGAGGTTCGGCAGGGGCGTGGGGCAGCTCGCGGAAGCACCGATGGTCGAGGACGGCAAAGCAGAGGAGGCCGACGAGGGGATTGGGCGTCGGGTCGACCTCCGGTGGTGGCGGGGCTAGGGCTCACCGGAGCAGGGGGGCCGTGGCTCCATGGGGCGGCGCTCGGGGTAGGAGGCGCGGACACAGGGACTTGGCGCGGCGGCTCCTCAACGCAGGAAGTGGCGGTGATGGTGGCCCGCGGCAGCGAGGACGCATGGTGGCGGGGAGGATCAAGGAGAGCTGCTGCTGCGAGCGAGAAAGAGAGATCGAGCTAGATGGGATCGGGCAGAGGAGGGGTAGAGAATGGTGCCTCCTCTCCTGGCGGCGCGAGGGGCAAGCGATAGGGAGTGCTGAATGAGGGGATCGGGAGATGGGGCTTAGATTAGATGGGTTAGATGGGCCTAGGGTTAGAAGGGAAAAGGCTGGCCTAAAGGCCGGTGTAGATGGGCCGCGGGGATAGGCAGAGGCGCGGCTGGGCCTAGGGATGGGCCCTAGAGGCCGGCCTGCTGGGCTCGCTCCTCTCTCTCCTTCTATTCTTTTCAGAGAAAAGAAATAGAGAGAAAAAAAAGAAAAGGAGGGTTAAGGAAAGGATTTTGAGCATGGGGATAATTTTCCCTAACTCACAAAAATATGCTCATTCCGAGAAAAATAGAAAAAGCCCGATCGAACAAAAGATTTCAAACTCATTTGAATTTAATTCAAATGGGTTTGAACTGGGACGAGGTTTTTGGAGTGACCAAAAATGTTGAAATTTTAGGTGAAGCTCCGGAAAATGACGAAAGGATATAAGGCAAGGTTAGAGAGTCAACACTTGAAGAACAAAAGGCCAAGGAATTAATACGCAAGTGTGCTATAGGTGATTCCAAAGTTGATGGAATATTTATAATAGCTCTCTAAATATCGAGAGGATATGTTGTGAAGAGAATCACCATGTGAATTCCCTCGGTTTAAATGGATAAAAGGACCATGCCATTATTTTGTTGAGTTAAGAAAAAAAATGACATAATGGCAAGATGACATGATGCAATGCACATGATGCAAAGAACCAAAACAAAACACACGACAACACTCGGAAACATGGAAGGCATCTGAAGCTCCGGTCTTGGGGCGGCGCAGTTGTGCATGATGAGAGCATTTTTGTGTGACGAAAATGAAGCATAGCCAAACTATATGACTTTGTAGGGATAAGCTTTCTTTGGCCATGTTATTTTGAGAAGACATAATTGCTTAGGTAGTATGCTTGAAGTATTATTATTTTTATGTCAATATTAAACTTTTATATTGAATCTTTCGGATCTGAACATTCATGCCACAATAAAGAGAATTACTTTGAAAATTATGTTAGGTAGCATTCCACATCAAAAAATCTGTTTTTATCATTTACCTACTCGAGGACGAGGGGGAATTAAGCTTGGGGATGCTTGATACGTCTCCAACGTATCTATAATTTTTGATTGTTCCATGCTATTATATTATCTGTTTTGGATGTTTAATGTGCTTTATTATGCACTTTTATATTATTTTTGGGACTAACCTATTAACCAAAGGCCCAATGCAAATTGCTGTTTTTGTCTATTTCAGTGTTTCATAGAAAAGGAATATCAAACGAAATCCAAACTGAATGAAACCTTCGCGAGGATCATTTTTGGAACAAACTCAATCCAGGATACATGGAGTGTATATCAAGGAAGCAGCGAGGAAGCCACGAGGCAGGAGGGCGCGCCCCCACCCTCGTGGGCCCGTTGAGGCTCCACCGACCTACTTCTTTCACCTATATATACCCATATACCCTGAAAACATCCAGGAGCACCACGAAACCCTATTTCCACCGCTGCAACCTTCTGTACCCATGAGATCCCATCTTGGGGCCTTTTTCGGCTCTCTACCGAACGGGGAATCGATCACGGAGGGCTTCTACATCAACACCATAGTTTCTCCGATGATGTGTGAGTAGTTTACCACAGACCTTCGGGTCCATAGTTATTAGCTAGATGGCTTCTTCTCTCTATTTGGATCTCAATACAAAGTTCTCCTCGATTCTCTTGGAGATCTATTCGATGTAATTCTTTTGCGGTGTGTTTGTCAAGATCCGATGAATTGTGGGTTTATGATCAAGATTATCTATGAACAATATTTGATTCTTCTCTGAATTCTTATATGCATGATTTGATATCTTTGCAAGTCTCTCCGAATTATCGGTTTAGTTTGGCCTACTAGATTGATCTTTCTTGCAATGGGGGAAGTGCTTAGCTTTGGGTTCAATCTTGCGGTGCTCGATCCCAGTGACAGAAAGGGAAACGACATGTATTGTATTGTTGCCATCAAGGGAAAAAGATGGGGTTTATATCATATTGCTTGAGTTTATCCATCTACATCATGTCATCTTGCCTAATGCGTTACTCTATTCTTATGAACTTAATACTCTAGATGCATGCTGGATAGCGGTCGATGTGTGGAGTAATAGTAGTAGATGCAGAATCGTTTCGGTCTACTTGTCACAGATGTGATGCCTATATACATGATCATGCCTAGATATTCTCATAACTATGCGCTTTTCTATCAATTGCTCGACAGTAATTTGTTCAACCACTATAGATTATGCTATCTTGAGAGAATTTTTACTTTTCAATCTATACAACAAAAATACCAAAAATATTTATCTTATTATCTTTATCAGATCTCACTTTTGCAAGTGGCCGTGAAGGGACTGACAACCCCTTTAGCGCGTTAGTTGCAAGGTTCTTGATTGTTTGTGCAGGTACGAGGGACTTGCTGTAGTCTCCTACTGGATTGATAACTTGGTTCTCAAAAACTAAGGTAAATACTTACGCTACTTTGCTGCATCACCCTTTCCACTTCAAGGGAAAACCAACGCATGCTCAAGAGGTAGCAATGCGGTTCGAAGAGTGTTGAGGCTCGCGGCAGGTATCCTTATTTTCTAACCTTCACAGATGATTTGAGCAGATATGGGTATATATACTTAATGAAACACAAGTCTGAAACATTTGAAAAGTTCAAACAATTTCATAGTGAAGTGGAGAATCATCGTAACAAGAAAATAAAGTTTCTACGATCTGATCACGAAGGGGAATATTTGAGTTACGAGTTTGGCCTTCATTTAAAACAATGTGGAATAGTTTCACAACTCACGCCACCTAGAACACCACAATGTAATGGTGTGTCCGAACATCGTAACCATACTTTATGAGATATGATTTGATCTATGATGTCTCCTACCGATTTACCACTAGCATTTTGGGGTTATGCATTAGAGACATCTGCATTCATGTTAAATAGGTCACCGTCTAAATCCGTTGAGACGACACCGTATGAACTATGGTTTGGCAAGAAACCAAAGCTATCGTTTCTTAAAGTTTGGGGTGATGTCTACTACGCAACTTTATTCTTGTAGACTCGCGTTGGGCCTCCAAGCGCAGAGTTTTGTAGGACAGTAGCAATTTTCCCTCAAGTGGATGACCTCAAGTTTATCAACCGTGGGAGGCGTAGGATGAAGATGGTCTCTCTCAAACAACCCTGCAACCAAATACAAGAAATCTCTTGTGTCCCCAACACACCTAATACAATGGTAAATTGTATAGGTGCACTAGTTCGGCGAAGAGATGGTGATAAAAGTGTAATATGGATGGTAGAAATATATTTTTATAATCTAAATAAATAAAAACAACAAGGTAGCAAATAGTAAATGGGCACAAAAACGGTATTGCAAAGCTTGGAAATGCGGCCTAGGGTTCGTACTTTCACTAGTGCAACCTCTCAACAATGCTAATATAACTGGATCATATAACCACCCCTCAAAGTGCGATGAAGAATCACTCCAAAGTTCCTATCTAGCGGAGAACATAAGAATAAATTGTTTGTAGGGTACGAAACCACCTCAAAGCTATTCTTTCCATTCGATCTATTTAAGAGTTCGTACTAAAATAACAAAGCTATTCTTTCCATTCAATCTATCCTAGAGTTCGTACTAAAATAAAACCAAAGCAAATTCATATTCATAATACTCAATCCAACAGAAAGAACTTCAAAGAGTGCCCCAAGATTTCGATCGGAGAAACAAAGACAAGAACGTACATCGACCCCTATGCATAGATTACCCCAATGTCACCTCGGGAATCCGCGAGTTGAGTGCCAAAACATATATCAAGTGAATCAATATGATACCCCATTGTCTCCATGAGTATTCAATTGCAAGACATATATCAAGTGTTCTCAAATCCATTGAAGTATTCAATCCGATAACAACGAAATCTCAAAGGGAAAAACTCAATTCATCACAACAAGATAGAGAGGGGAAAACATAATATGATCCAACTGTATTAACAAAGCCCGCGATACATGAAGATCATGACATCTAAATAACACGAGAGAGAGAGAGAGATTAAACACATAGCTACTGGTATGAACCCTCAGCCCCGAGGGTGGAATACTCCCTCCTCATCGTGGTGGCCACTGGGATGATGAAGATGGCCACCGGAGATGATTCCCCCTCCGACAGGGTGCCGGAATGGGGTCTAGATTGGTTTTCGGTGGCTACAGAGGCTTGCGGCAGCGGAACTTCTGATCTAGGTTAACCCCGAGGGTTTTTGGAATATTTGTGAATTTATAGGGTAAAGAGGGGGTGCGGGAGGCCACTGAGGTGGGCACAACCCATCTGGGTGCGCCTGGGCCCCCAGGCGCACTCTGGTGGGTTGTGCCCCCCTCGGGGCACCCCCCAGGTGCTGCTTTGGACCATCGTGGATGTTCTGAAAAATCTCCTAAAAGTTTCGCGGTGTTTGGACTCTGTTTGATATTGATTTCCTGCGATGTAAAAAAAGCAAAAAACAACAACTGGCACTGGGCACTTGGTCAATAGGTCAGTCCCAAAAAATGATATAAAGTTGCTATAAAATGATTGTAAAACATCCAAGAATGATAATACCTCATCAAAGCATATATTCCAACTCCGAGATGCTTGCACCAGTCCATAGATGGATCGCTAGAGCTTTCACACTTTGTTAGCACCTTTATATCATTCTTGGATGTTTTACAATCGGAACAAAGCATTAACACATAGTAAATACAAGCTTCACCAAAATAAAGTGAGTGGGAGCTATGTAGCATTTCTGATAGTATATGTGGATGACATATTGTTGATCGGGAATGATATAGAATTTCTGGGTACCATTAAAGGATATTTCAATACAAATTTTTCAATGAAAGACCTCGGTGAAGCTACTTAAATATTGGGCATCAAGATTGATACGTCTCCAACATATCTACTTTTCCTAACGCGTTCCCTCTTGTTTTGGACTCTAATTTGCATGATTTGAATGAAACTAACCCTAGACTGACGCTGTTTTCAGCAGAACTACCATGGTGTTGTTTTTATGCAGAAATAAAAGTTCTCGAAATGGAACGAAACTTTGAGAGGCATTTTTATATAATATATAAGAATTTCTGGAGCCAAGACCTACCGAAGGGGGGCACCTGGGTGGGCACAACCCACCAGGGCACGCCCCCTCACCAGGCGCGCCCAGGTTGTTTGTCCCCACCTGGTGGCCCCGCAGACCCTGAATCCGACGCTATAAAATCCTATTTTCGGAGAAAAAATCAGGCAGAAAGAATTATCGCAATCCACGAGACGGAGACACCACCAAGCCCTGTTCTTCCTTGGGAGGGCAGATCTGGAGTCCGTTTGGGGCTCCGAAGAGGGGGATCTTCGTTCTTCGTCATTACCAACCCTTCTCCATCGCCAATTCCATGATGCTCCCCACCGAGAGTGAGTAATTCCTTTGTAGTCTCGCTGGTCGGTGAGGAGTTGGATGAGATTTATCATGTAATCGAGTTAGTTTTGTTAGGGCTTGATCCCTAGTATCCACTATGTTCTTAGATTGATGTTGCTATGACTTTGCCATGCTTAATGCTTGTCACTTTGGGCCCGGGTGCCATGATTTCAGATCTGAACCGTTTATGTTATCATCATTATATCCATATTCTAGATCCGATCTTGCAAGTTATAGTCACCTACTATGTGTTATGATCCGGTAACCCCAGAGTGACAATAACTGGGACTTCTTCCGATGATTACCGTAGTTTGAGGAGTTCATGTATTCACTATGTGTTAATGCTTTGTTCCGGTTCTCTACTAAAAGGAGGCCTTAATATCACTTAGTTTCCAATATGGACCCCGCTGCCACGGGAGGGTAGGACAAAACATGTCATGCAAGTTCTTTTAATAAAGCACGTATGACTATTTATGGAATACATGCCTACATTATATCGATGAACTGGAGCTAGTGCCATATCGCCCTAGGTTATAACTGTCTCATGATGAATACCATCCAACCAATCACCAATCCAATGCCTACGAATTTATCCTATATTGTCCTTGCTAAGTTACTACTGCTATCATCACTGTTACACTTGCTACAAAACTACTGTCACTATTACTGTTACCATTACTGTTGCCACTATTATCGAAACTATCATACTACTTTGCCACTGATCACTTTGCTGCAGATAATTAATCTCCAGATGTGGTTGAATTGACAACTCAGCTGCTAATATCTTCAAATATTCTTTGGCCCCCTTGTGTCGAATCAATAAATTTGGGTTGAATACTCTACCCTCGAAAACTGTTGCGATCCCTATACTTGTGGGTTATCAAGACCTTTTTCTGGCGCCATTGCCGGGGATCATAGCTATATTTTGTTGAGTCACATGGGATTATTACCAGTTTATCACTATGAAGAATCTGAAGGATGCTAAGACCAAGATATTTCCCTCAAAGATGAGGGGAGGTAAGGAACTGCCATCCAGTTCTGCTTTAGATTCACCTTCTGTTATATGTAAACTTGCAACACCACCACATGCTATTAATATTGACATGTCACAAGTTATTGATGATGCTAATTCTGCTATGGATAATGCTTATGATGATGCTAGTACCTTGCTTAATGATGATGTGCCACTTGGTCATTTTCTTGATAAACAAATTGCTAGAGTTATACAACATGATGTTGTTGAATCTGATGACCAGCTTGAAACTAAATCTCCTGAACACCTACTAGAACTAGCCTTCCTAGGTATGAATTGCCTAAGGTGCCGGAAGGTTATGTTATGAGTGAAGAAACAACTAGAGATATTCTTGCTTGCAATGATAGAGATGATCTAGAGAAATTATTATGCAAGTATAAAGAAAAATCTCTGAATGCTAGAATGAAATATGATCCTAAGTTTGCTACTTCACCTATATTTATTGATGATAAGGATTATGAATTCTCTGTCGACCCAGAGTTAATTACTTTGGTTGAATCTGATCCTTTCCATGGTTATGAAACTGAAACTATTGGGGCACATCATACTAAGTTGAATGACATAGCCACCCTTTTTACTCATGATGAGAAAACTCGCTATTACTTTATTCTCAAATTATTCCCTTTCTCATTAAAGGGTGATGCTAAAGCTTGGTACAATACTCTTGCTCCTGGTTGTGTGCATAGTCCCCAGGATATGATTTATTACTTCTCTGAAAAATATTTTCCTGCTCATAAGAAACAAGCTGCCTTAGATGAAATATTTAAATTTGTGCAAATTAAAGAAGAGAGTCTCCCACAAGCTTGGGGGAGGCTTTGACAATTACTTAATGCTTTGCCTAATCGTCCACTTAAGAAAAATGAAATACTTGATATCTTCTATAATGGACTAATCGATGCTTCTGGGGACTTCCTAGATAGTTGTGCTGGTTGTGTTTTCAGGGAACGAACTGTTGGTCAAGCTGAAGAATTATTGAATAATATATTGAAGAATTATGATGATTGCACTATTCCTGAACCACTGCCTAAACCCACTCCGAAGAAGAGGGGTATATTATATCTCAGTCCTGAAGATATGCAAGAGGCAAAGAAATCTATGAAGGAAAAAGCTATTAAAGATGAGGATGTTATAAATTTACCTCCTATTGAAGAAATACATGGGCTTAATACACCACCACCTCCTAAGGTGGTAGAGGTAAATTATCTTATGAAATTCAATGATAACGACAACCCTCACAATATGCATCCTAGTCAATGCCTTTACGAGTTTGACAATTATATTAGAAAACAAGATCACTTCAATGCAAATGTTATGAAACAATTGAAATACAATTCTGATATGATTGCTCGCTTGAGTGACTTGATAATTAGAATATCAAATGATGTTAGAGGTGTTGGAAAGCATGCTTATATGGTTCAAACTCAATTAATTAGAACAAGTTGCTAAATCTCAAAGAGAATTGCTTGATGAAATGAATAACAATATGCATGACTTTACTGTTGGAGTTGCAACTAGAGGGGGTAAAATGATTTAGGAACCACTTTATCCCGAGGGACACCCAAAATGAATTGAACAAGATTCACAAAACACTAGTGCACCTAGTCCTTCGGTAAAGAAAAAGAAAAAGAAAAATGATAGGACTTTGCATGCTCCTAGTGAACCTGAAATAGAAAAACCTCCTGACAATGATAATGAAGTTTCTATCTCTGATGCTGAAACCCAGTCTAGTAATGAACACTCACTTAGTGATAATGAAAAAGATAATGCTGATGTTCATGAAGATACTCAACCAAATAATAAAGAACCAGACAATGATGTTGAGATAGAAGCACCTGTTGATCTTGATAACCCACAACCTAAGAATAAAAGGTATGATAAAAGAGACTTCATTGCTAGGAAACACGGTAAAGAAAGAGAACCGTGGGTTAAAAAACCTATGCCTTTTCCACCTAAGTCAACTAAAAAGAATGATGATGAAGAATTTGAACGCTTTGCTGAAATGCCGAGGCAAGTCTTTTTGCATACTCACTTGACTGATATCTTAAAAATGCCTCCTTATGCAAAGTACATGAAAGACATCATCACCAATAAGAGAAAAATACCGGAAGCTGAAATCTCCACCATGCTTGCTAATTATACTTTTAAAGATGGAGTACCTAAAAAACTTAGAGATCCGGGAATACCAACTATACCTTGCTCCATCAAAAAGAATTATGTGAAAACTGCTTTGTGTGATTTAGGAGCTGGTGTTAGTGTTATGCCTTTCTCTTTATATAAAAGACTTGATTTGAATAAACTCACACCTATTGAAATATCTTTGCAAATGGCTGACAAATCAACTGCCATACCTATCGGTATCTGTGAGGATGTGCCCATTGTTGTTGCTAATGTTACTATTTTGACTGACTTTGTTATACTTGAGATGCCCGAGGACGACAACATGTCGATTATCCTTGGTAGACCCGTCTTGAATACTGCAGGGGCTATTATTGGTTGCAATAAAAGCAAGGTCACTTTTCACATCAATGGTAATGAGCATACGGTGCACTTTCCGAAGAAACAATTCCAAGTGAATGGTATTAATGTTATTGAAAAATCTCCGACAATCACTATTGGAAGTTTTCAAATACCTCTACCTATTGTCAACAAGAAATATGAAATGCTTATTGTTGGGGACATTCATATCCCCATGGAGGTAACTTAGTGATTTACGAAAGTTCTTCAGTTTCATGCTAATCGAAATTGGTTGTTAATAAGACTTGATCAACCTTATTAATGGATCATTTTTGAAAGGTATGAAGTTGATGAATTTAGTAAGCACTACCTTCTGTCCCTACTTTTTATTCTCTGTTTTTATTAGTTAAATAAAATAAAATGCCATGTTTTGTCTGTTTTCTGATTTTCCCGTCAAAAATAAAAGTTCTCAGAATGCCCTGAAAATTTAATACGATTTTTTTCTAAATATTTCTGAATTTTTGGTGCAATAAACATCAGAGGGAGGTGCACCAGGTGGGCACAACCCACCTGGGCGCGCCAGGACCCCCAGGTGCACCCTGGTGGGTTGTGGGCCCCCCTCACTTATCTCTTCATACCACATCATCACCTACCTCCAGAAAAAAATCTCCATTGCTCTCTCTCCCATGTTCTTGCTCCCAAATCCTCGGATTTCGATCTCTTTGCTCGAAGCTCCGTTTCCGAAACTGTTTCGGGGGATTATTTCTTGGTATATGACTCCACCATTTGTCCAATTAGTTTTTGTTTTAGTGGATTATATTTTGAATAATTAGCTACTTTGGTGTTGTTGTAGATGTGCTTGCATGTTGAATTCTTAGTGTTCTAAGTAGTTTGAATGCTTGGTATGGCCTCTATGTATCCCTATGAGTAGTTGGTATCATTTTTGTGAAGTTTTGTTGACAAAAAATTTTGGCACCCAAAACTTTCAGAAAATTGTATGCGGACATGATGAACTTGTTTGGAAGGAGTTCCTCGAGGAGGCAATCCTTGGGGGCATCCTCTAGTGACAGCTCCGCTCGTCGGTCATATGTTGAACCAAGTGAAAGTTCCACTCGAGATGCCGCCACCAAAACATGCTTATGGCCTTGCGATGAATATATGATACATGTGGGCATTAAAGAAGAATTTGAGCAATATGTTCACAATGCCGGTCTCGGTCCCTACCTTTCAGATAAGTGTGAAGAACTCCACCTCCTCACCGAATCATTTGTCAAAGGATTTAAATTCTTTCCCCGTGAGTCTAGGGTGTCGTTTATGCTTTATGATAACCCATTTACCATACCAATAGAGAATTTTTCTTACCACTGCAAACTCCCGTATTGGGGTTCACTTGACGAACCGCCAAGGGCTGAGTATCAAACATTCTTGTCCAGTCTTTGTAACGGTGAGACGAGGGGAGTGACCCAAGGTAGAATAAAGAGCATTCATTTTCCTGCAATTCAGTACTTTGCATTATTTAACGGGAAATGTATAGTAGGCAAGCAAGACTGTAGTACACTCTATGCTCCAGACTTGACCCTCATCCAGATTGCTCTCACTAGTGAAAGGAATTATAACCTTGGAGCGATTGTTGCACGCAGACTCCAGCACTACGCTGACGGTGGCTATTTCTATGGTGGAATATATGCTACGCGTTTAGCATGAGGGCTGGGTGTTGCACCTTTTCCCTTTGATCCTATCCTTCCCATGCAGTATTTAGATTTTGACACTTTAAAAGAACATAAGATTCTCAAGGGAAAGGTTGACAATTTCACTTATAATCTATTGTTTAATCAAAAGTCTGTTGTACACACATATTTGCCTGCGCCTGCTCTTTTTGATTATCACAACAAAGGAAGATATTTTGTTCTTGAGAGCGAGGCCTGAGCTCACAACGCAGCAGTGGAGGCAGCACGGCAGGTTGAGGCATCTGCACCTAGAGCCTCCGTGAGCTACCACGCCAACTACTATCCAGATTACTGATCAATTACCAAGTTAGGCCAAAAGCCTAAGCTTGGGGGAGTACGTGTTTCTCACCGACAGTACATTCATGTCCACTTATTCATCTTGTAGGTGTTCGCACTTTTTCATTGTATCATCCATGCTTAGTTTTATTTTTCTTGCTTTCTTCTTGTGTGAATTTTTTTAGAAAAACCAAAAAATAGTGTAGCTAGTTTACTTTCCATGCATGCTTAGCTGTAGTATTAAAAAGAAAGTCCAAAAATATTTCCTTGTTCTTCTTTTTCTTGTTGGGAGCTTTCCCGTGTAAATAGTTTTTTCTCTTTTTTGCTTTTCCCTTTTATTTGATTGTTCAACAAAACCCAAAACTACAAAAATATTTTAGTGTGTTTCTTTGAAACTCTTTTCTTTTATTCGAGTTGTACCAAGGAGAAGACCACGATGAAAATGTTGAGTGGCTCTCATATGAATAACTGTTGAACTAATAAGGAGCCCATTTTACCTTGTCTTCTCCTGTTGAATAAAATGTTTGCGGATTCCAGCTTAGTCCATGGCACTCTTGCAATATTATTATTTTCATATCGTTCGGTCGTGCAAGTGGAAGGCAATAATGACGATATTTGATGAACTGGCCGTGGCAGAGAGAAACTGGTATGAACTCGACTTGTTCTGTTTGTGTAAATATATTTAACCTAGTATCCATGATTCAGCCCATTATGATTAAACATGTTTGCAATGACAATTAGAGATTATAGTTTCTCATGCCATGCATAAGTAGCTAGGAGTGCATAATGATTTATCTTGGATATCAACATTGCGTTAAAATGATTGTGATGTAGTATGACGATATGGCATCCTCCTCTGAATGTTCGAGTGGCTTGACTTGGGACATGTTCATGCATGTGGTTGAATCAAAACCAACATAGCCTCTATGATATTTATGTTCATGGTGTTCATATCCCACTCATGCTAGTGTCCAATGTTACTTATGCATAATGCACGATCATGATCGTTGTTGCTCTCTAGCTGGCCGCTTCTCAATCTAATTGCTAGCCTTCGCCTGTACTAAGTGGGGATTCTGCTTGTACATCAAAAACCCTGAACCCAAAGTTATTCTAGATGAGTCCACCATATCTACCTATATGCGGTATTACCCTGCCGTCCTAAGTAAATTTGCATGTGACACCTCTAAAAACTTCTAAAAAATATCCGTTTTGTGTGCATGGATCGTTCAGGGAATGATAGGAGGTGGTTGGTATCTTCCATGATAAGCGGGTTATTCTCACGTCGAGTGTTTATTCACTCACCATCGCACGAGAAAAGGGCGGTAATAGGGATGCCCAGTCCCAAACTGCAAAATACAAAAAAGAGTTAATCGCTCGAATAATCAAACAAAAACTCCCAATGGAGTCAAATCCTTTACTTTTGTCACTTGGGAACCGCCACTAGCCTGTTTAGCATGGGAGATATTGATAACTGATAGTCATGCAGTAAATGAGAAGGGTGCATGTCTCAAAATACCATTTATCTCTGTTTTAAAAACTTGAGCTCTGACACCTCTGCAAATCACTACTTTCCTCTCCGAAGGGACTATCTATTTACTTTTATGTTGTGCCATCACCTTCTAAAAACAAGCGCTAGAACCTAAGAGCACAACTGTCATGACTTATGCGTTGTGTGTAGCTAATGTTGGGTGCATCCTGACTGGATCTTTTATGCCATGAATTACAATGTTTAGTCGCTGCTGTTGGACTTTGGAGGTGCTCTGCATTTATGTTTTGCGGTCTCAGAAAGGGCTAGCGGGATACCACTATTGTCATATTATATCATGGTTGTTTTGACAACGTGTTGCCGTTTGAGATGTCTTATTATTGCTCGCTAGCTGATTATGTCATTGATATGAGTTAATATAATCTTTAAGAGTTATTGTCAGCATGGTTAGTTGTAATGTTGGATGAAAACCTGGGTGCTGTTTAAGCTAATTTATGCAAACAAGAGCAAAAGAGTTCGTAAAAGTTTTTCTTTTTCACTTTCAGTTTATCAACTGAATTGCTTGAGGACAAGTAAAGGTTTAAGCTTGGGGGAGTTGATACGTCTCCAACGTATCTACTTTTCCTACCGCTTTTCCTCTTGTTTTGGACTCTAATTTGCATGATTTGAATGAAACTAACCCCGGACTGACGTTGTTTTCAGCAGAACTACCATGGTGTTGTTTTTGTGCAGAAATAAAAGTTCTCGGACTAGAATGAAACTTTGCGAGGCATTTTTATATAATATATAAGAATTTCTTAAGTCAAGACCTATCGAAGGGGCCACCTGGGTGGGCACAACCCACCAAGGCGCGCCCCCCTCACCAGGCACGCCCACGTGGGTTGTCCCCACCTGGTGGCCCCGTAGACCCTGAAACCGACGCTATAAAATCCTGTTTTCGGACAAAAAAATCGGGAGAAAGAATTATTGCGATCCACGAGATGGAGCCGCCGCCAAGCCCTGTTCTTCCTCGGGAGGGCAGATCTGGAGTCCGTTTGGGGCTACGGAGAGGGGGATCTTCGTTCTTCGTCATCACCAACCCTTCTCCATCGCCAATTCCATGATGCTCCCCACTAGGAGTGAGTAATTCCTTCGTAGGCTCGCTGGTCGGTGAGGAGTTGGATGAGATTCATCATGTAATCGAGTTAGTTTTGTTAGGGATTGATCCCTAGTATCCACTATGTTCTTAGATTGATGTTGCTATGACTTTGCCATGCTTAATGCTTGTCACTTTGGGCCCGAATGCCATGATTTCAGATCTGAACCATTTATGTTATCATCATTATATCCATGTTCTTGATCCGATCTTGCAAGTTATAGTCACCTACTACGTGTTATGATCCAGTAACCCCGGAGTGACAATAACCGGGACTTCTTCCGGTGATTACCGTAGTTTGAGGAGTTCATGTATTCACTATGTGTTAATGCTTTGTTTCGGTTCTCTATTAAAAGGAGTCCTTAATATCCCTTATTTTTCCAATATGGACCCCGCTGCCACGGGAGGGTAGGACAAAATATGTCATGCAAGTTCTTTTAATAAAGCATGTATGACTATTTGTGGAATACATGCCTACATTATATCGATGAACTAGAGCTAGTGTCGTATCGCCCTAGGTTATAACTGTCTCATGATGAATATCATCCAACAAATCACCGATCCAATGCCTAGGAATTTATCCTATATTGTTCTTGCTAAGTTACTACTACTATCATCACTGTTACATTCTACCTCTTGAGCATGCGTTGGATTTCCCTTGAAGAGGAAAGGGTGATGCAGCAAAGTAGCGTAAGTATTTCCCTCAGTTTTGAGAACCAAGGTATCAATCCAGTAGGAGACAACGCACAAGTCACCTAGTACCTGTGCAAACAATCAAGAACCATGCAACCAACACGATAAAGGGGTTGTCAATCCCTTTACGGTCACTCACAAAAGTGAGATCTAATAGAGATAGTAAAGTAAATATTTTTGGTATTTTTGTTGTATAGATTGGAAAGTAAAGATTGCAAAATAGTAAACGAGATGCGATGTAAATAAAAGAGATGTAATATAATAGGAAAGAGACCCAGGGGCCATAGGTTTCACTAGTGGCTTCTCTCAAGATAGCATGTATTACGGTGGGTGAACAAATTACTGCCGAGCAATTGATAGAAAAGCGCATAGTTATGAAGATACCTAAGGCAATGATCATGAATATAGACATCATGTCCGTGTCAAGTAGACCGAAACGATTCTGCATCTACTACTATTACTCCACACATCGACCGCTATCCAGCATGCATCTAGAGTATTAAGTTCATAAGAACGGAGTAACACATTAAGCAAGATGACATGATGTAGATGGATAAACTCAAGCAATATGATATAAACCCCATCATTTTATCCTCGATGGCAACAATACAATACGTGCCTTGCTGCCCCTACTGTCACTAGGAAAGGACACTACATTGAACCCAAAGCTAAGCACTTCTCCCATTGCAAGAAAGATCAATCTAGTAGGGCAAATGAAATCGATAATTCAAAGAGACTTGCAAAGATATCAAATCATGCATATAAGAATTCAGAGAAGAACCAAATAATATTCATAGATAATCTTGTTCATAAATCCACAATTCATCAGATCTTGGCAAACACACCACACAAAAGAGTATTACATCGAATAGATCTCCAAGAACATCGACGAGAACTTTGTATTGAGAATCAAAGATAGAGAAGAAGCCATCTAGCTAATAACTATGGACCCGAAGGTCTGTGGTAAACTACTCATGGTTCATCAGAGAGGCAGTGGTGTTGATGTAGAAGCCCTCCATGATTGATTGCCCCTCCGGCAGATCGCCGAAAAAGGCCCCAAGATGGGATATCACGGGTACAGAAGGTTGCGGCGGTGGAAAAGTGGTTTCGTGGCTCTCTTTGATGTTTCTAGGGTATAAGAGTATATATAGGAGAAAGAAGTACGTCGATGGAGTTACGAGGGACCCACGAGGGTGGGGGGCGCGCCCTCCTGCCTCATGGCTTCCTCGTGGAGTTCCAGACTTCGACTCCAAGTCTTATGGATTGCTTTTGGTCCAAGAAAGATCATCGCGAAGGTTTCATTCCGTTTGGATTCCGTTTGGTATTCCTTTTCTACAAAACTCTAAAATAGGCAAAAAAACAGAAACTGGCACTGGGCCTCTGGTTAATAGGTTAGTCCTAGAAGTAATATAAAAGAGCATATTAAAGCCCATTAAACATCCAAAACAGGTAATATAATAGCATGGAACAATAAAAAATTATAGATACGTTGGAGACGTATCATTACACTTGCTACAGAACTACTGCTATCACTGTTACTGTTACCGTTGGGGATATAACTATTCCATGATAGTTGGCGCCCATCGTGGGGCCTGCGCACGGTGGTTTTGAGTTCTTGAAGGGCAGTTTTGAAGGGATCAAGGGATACGATATGGTCCGGATGACCAAGAGTGGTCGCGGCAAGCTCTGCATCGATGACGTAGGCTAGGGCCCCGAGGCCGGCTCAATTGAGTACAGGTACCGGGTCCCCTTCGGGGGAATCCACGTCTTCATCGGCAAGATCGGCGAGCCGGGCCCTGAGCCGGACATCTGCACCGACATCATCGAGACGGCTCAGCGTGCATGACCCGCCCGGGTTCAACCCGCTGTAAAGCATGCCTTTGTCGGATTTATCCATGGGAATGAATTGGAAGGCTCTGTATCTGGCGGTGAGACGACCATCTACTCCGATGGTGAATCGTCCACGGGCGAGACCAACTCAATGTATCAACAACAAGACGGATGGCTTGGGGGCTGTTCCGATGGTGACAATATTCTGGACCCCCATGAGCCGCCGAATAGGGTGGCGATCTTCATGGCTGGCACCCAGCCGGTTCTCGGTTCGACAGCCGCCGCAGCTATGACTTCCAGTGCAGCGGCGGTAACGGCAGCGGGTGCTGGCGGATCAACACGCCCGCCGGCTCAAGTTTTAACAGATCTGTTGGAGGCTCTGGCAACTCTGATGGAGGTGGAGGTAACCCTAGATAACCAGGAACATCATAAGGTGGATGTGGCTAAGCTACGTGATGAGATAGCGCAAGCCAAGATAGAGCTGGCGGCGGAGAATGCTAGGATGACTCCAGAGCGGGCCGTTTTAAATGCCCAAGCACAGCGGATTCATATCGACTCGTGTTGAATCAGAACGCTTCAAATGAAGTCTTGAGAAGAAATCACTAGAGTCGACTGCCCTCGGTTTATGAATCAAGAAACCTCTTCAGCACGCCTGGAGTGGGGGCCAGTAACCCGCCGATGGTAAACCGGATGACTGAAGCATCGGGGGGTGGAGTGCCGGTTCAGCCGCGCGTGACAGGTTCCCCGCATATGAATAACACCCCACCTCAGCACGTGGTGACACTACTGGGTCATTATTCTACCCCTTTGGACAATATGATTGCTCTAGCTATGCGATTGGCGGCTTTGCTAGTCGAGGGCGAGACTCCGACGGCGGTTGAAACCCGAAGGGCCAGGGAACTTCTTCAAACAACGCTAGTACTGCAGCAGGCTTATTCTTATAGTCATGACCAGATTCATTCAACCCCTCATCCAAGCCGGAGCTACAGTAGGCACATTGACTCGCCAGTAGTTTCGAGTACTGAGCAGCGCCGTAACCAACCTCGTGGGCATGACCCGACGCGCAATGGTACCGAGGCACATATTTTGGTGGACCAGGGTAGAGCACGCTGGGAGGCCGAGCTGGCGGCTCATCAGCACGTGTTGGTTTACTCGACAACTTCAGTGGAGGCAGGTGTGACTTCTAGAGCTTGGGGTGTGCCGTGTTTAACAGCGGCTCTGCGAAATGATCGTTTGCCCAAGGACTTCAAGGGCCCTCGTAAGGTGCCTAATTACACAGTAGATCAGCCCCCTGAGGCTTGGGTGGAAAGTTATGAGATGGCTATGGAGGTGCTGGATGTTAGTGAGGCTGCATATGCTAAGTATTTCACCATGATGCTGGAAGGGACGGCTCGTACTTGGTTGGAAGGGCTACCTGCCAACTCCATTGGGTCATGGGCAGAGATGAAGGCCCGGTTTATCCAAAATTTCAAAGATACGTGCAAGCAACATATGTCAATCGTGGATTTGGTTTCTTGTGTTCAAGCCGAGGGCGAATCGATGACCAGCTGGGTGCGCCGGGTCTCGACTATCATACATTCTTCAGATACTATCAACGTCGGCTCACTATTTTTGATGTTGTAGAAAAATTGTCGTTTCCTTCCACTCAAGCAGAAGCTTGGGCGGCTTAAATGTCATTGCAGTGACATGGGTGAGCTCATGGCAGCTCTTATCAAGTATGCCGACTCTGATAGTACCAAGGACCCTGACTCTAAGGATGAACGATCAGGAAAGGGAAAGAACAGTAGCGGTATGAGGGGACAACAACATAACCCGACCAATCAGGGCGGTAACGGTAAGCGCAAAGCTGATGATTTTGTGGCTAACACTGGCACACGAAATTATAACCAGCCTCGTAAGGGGAGGCCGGCTCAAGGGACAAAATTTGACCTTGAAGTGATAATGAATCAGCCATGCCCGAAGCACGAAACTCAGGAGAACTCGTCTACCCATCTATGGAAGGATTGCAGCATTATGAGACAATTCAGGGAGTCTTTCCAACACAACCATGGTCCCAACGGCGGTTCAGGGTCTGGCCCTCATGCTCTGGGTCATGGAGGCGGCGGCTCAAATTCCGGGTTTCACAGCCAAAGCAATCAAGGTGGTTACAACGAGCAGAATCATCAGGGGAATCAGCAGCAGCAACAATCTAGTTATCAGAGCAACCCGTAGCAATTGAATAGTGGATAGTACCACGTCTTCACCACTAGCTTGTGTAAGCGGGATCAGAAGCTTCATAAGAGGGCAGTGAATGCTATTGAGCCAGTGGTGCCGCGTTACTTGCGGTGGTCGGAGCAGCCTACGTATGGAGTCGGGAGGATCATCCGCCTCGGGTTGACAATCCGGGTCACCTGGCTCTAGTGGTGGCACCTCAGGTTGGGGGCTATAAATTTACTAAGGTGCTCATGGATGGAGGCAGCAGCATTAATATACTTTACTATGAAACCTTCCGTCGCATGGGACTGACCGACAAAAATCTTAAGCCGTCAAACACCGTTTTTCATGGTGTGGTGCCAGGTAAGTCGGCATATCCAGTGGGCAAGATATCTTTGGAGGTTATTTTTGGAGATGAGCATGATTCCAGATCTGAGACCCTAACCTTCGAAGTGGTTAAAATCAAGAGCCCTTATCATGCTTTGTTCGAGCGGCCGGCTTATGCTAAATTCATGGCGAGGCCTTGTTATGTTTACTTGCAGCTTAAGATGCCAGGTTACAAGGGCACCATCACAGTGCATGGGAGTCGCAAGATGGCCTTGGAGTGTGAAGAAGGTGATGCTTCTTATGCTGAGTCTGTTTGTGCAACGGAGGAGATGAAATTTTACAAGGATAATGTTGACCCGACGGACATGACATCCTTGAAAAAGCCAACCACACAGCATGATCCTTTGCTAAAGTTTAAGTCGGCAGATGACACTAAAATGGTTGATTTTGTTCCTGGCGACTCATCTAAGTAGTTCAGCATCAGTGCTAATTTGGATCCGAAATAGGAAAGTGCGCTAATTGAGTTCATCCATGAGAACCGGGACATCTTTGCATGGAAGCCTTCAGACATGCCGGGTGTACCGAGGGAACTCGCTAAGCATACTCTTAATATTGATCCGAAATTTAAGCCGGTCAAGCAATTCCTTCGTCGTTTTAACAAGGAGAGGCGAAACACCATTGGTGAAGAAGTGGCCCAGCTCTTGGCGGCCGGGTTTATCATTGAAGTTTTTCATCCTGAGTGGTTGGCTAACCCGGTGTTGGTGCTTAAGAAGAACATCACTTGGTGAATGTGTATGGATTATACGGACTTAAACAAGGCTTGTCTGGCTGATCCGTTTGCTCTCCCTCGTATTGATCAAATCATTGATTCTACGGTGGGTTGTGAGCGTTTGAGTTTTTTGGATGCTTATTCTGGTTATCCTTAGATCAAGATGGCAGTTAAGGACCAGGAGAAGACAACCTTCATTACTCCATTTGGAGCCTTCTGCTATGTGTCCATGCCTTTCGGGCTCAAGAGTGCCCAGGCGACTTACCAGCGGTGTGTGCAAAATTGCCTTCACAATCAGATCGGGCGTAATGTTCATGCTTATGTAGATGACATTGTGGTGAAATCCAGGAAGAAGGAGACCCTGATCGATGATTTGAAGGAGACGTTTGAAAATCTCCGAGTCCATAAAATGATGCTTAACCCAGCCAAATGTGTTTTTGGTGTACCGGCTGGTAAGCTTTTGGGTTTTTTGGTTTCAGACCGAGGTATCGAAGCTAACCCGGAGAAAATCAAGGCAATTACTTCCCTGGCTAAGCCAAAGTGTGTTAATGAGACATCCAATGCTTGGCAGGTCGGATAGCGGCCTTGAGCCAGTTCATAAGCCGCCTAGGAGAAAAGGCTACCCCTCTGTACCAGGTGATGAAGAAGACATCTGATTTTGTTTGGAGTGATGCGGCTAATGAGGCATTTGAGGCGCTTAAGAAGCAACTGGCTGAGCCGCCGGTTCTTTCTGCCCCTATTGATAAGGAGCTTGTGTTGTTATATATGGCTGCCAATGGCCGGGCTGTGAGTGTGGCCATTGTGGTGGAAAGGAAAGAGGCAGGCAAGGAGTCTCTGATTCAACAGCTGGTTTATTACATCAGCGAGGTACTTATTGAGTCCAAGCAGAGGTATCCGCATTGGCAGAAGCTTGTGTATGGGGTTTTCATGGCAAGTCGAAAGCCCAAGCAATATTTGCTAGGTCATCCCATTACTGTGGTTAGTTCTGCTCCTTTGGGGGATATCATCCAAAATAGAGAAGCCACAGGTCGGGTAGCCAAGTGGGCCATTGAGCTTGGACCTCATGGTTTAAAGTATGTGCCTCGTACGACCATCAAGTCACAAGCACTCGTGGATTTTATCAATGATTGGACAGAGTTGTAGACGCTTGAGGAAAAGCCGGATAACACATATTGGACTATTCACTTTGATGGATCCAGGCAGTTGGAAGGCTCGGGGGCTAGAGTTGTCTTGACTTCCCCATGAGGTGATAAATTTTCTTATGTTCTCCGGTTAATGTTCCCTTGTACTAGTAATGCAGCGGAGTATGAGGCCTTGGTCCACGGTCTTCAGATGGTTAAGGAGATGAACTTAAGCCGGGTGAGGTGCTTCGGCGACTCAGATCTGGTAGCTCAGCAAGTTTATGGCACTTGGGATTCTAAGGATCCACTCATGGCGGCTTATCACCGAGAGGTTGATGCCATTGCGGGTCACTTCAGGGGTTGCCAAGTTGAGCATATTGATCGCACGAAGAATGAGGCAGCTGGCACTTTAAGCTAGTTAGGGTCTCAGCGTAAGCCGGTGCCACCTAACATTTTCCTGGATATTCTGCTTAATCCTTCTGTCAAATTGCCTACATAGGAGGATCTTGATGTTCCTGACCCGGAAGCACAATTGGTGGCGGCTCTTCATGCCGTTCCTAATTGGACAGTTCTGTATTTGGCTAATATTACCCGGGGCGAGTTGCCTGAGGATGAGATTTTGGCCAGGCAGATAGCCCGACGATCTAAGTCAATGACGATTGTCAATGGGGAGTTACACCATCGTAGTGTCACAGGGGCGTTTCAACATTGCGTCTCTCCTGCAGAAGGTTGTGAGATTTTGTGAGAGATTCACAAAGGAGATTGTGGTCATCATGCCGGCTCTAAATATCTCGTATCCAAGGCTTTTCGTCATGGGTTTTATTGGCTGACAGCTCATGCTAATGCTGAGGATTTGGTCAGTAAATGTGACAGTTGTCAGAAGTTTTCACGACGAGCTCATGTTCCGGCTCAAGAGTTGAGGATGATTCCAATTACTTGGTCGTTTGTGACCTGGGGGCTTGATATGGTCGGGCCTTTCAAGAGGTCCAAATATAAGAAAACCCACCTTTTGGTGGTAGTTGATAAGTTTACTAAGTGGGTTGAAGCAGAGCCGGTTAGTAAGTGTGATGCAGCAACGACGGTTCAATTCATCAAGAAGGTGATCTTCCGTTTTGGCTTTCCCCACAGCATTATAATGGATAATGGCAATAATCTGTCTAAGGGTGCTATGAATTTTTTTTGTCAACAAGAGCATATTCGACTTGATGTTTCCTCCATGGCTCACCCCCAGTCTAATGGTCAAACAGAACGAGCTAATCAAGAGATTCTGCGAGGCATCAAGCCCCGGCTTGTGGTTCTTTTGCAAAGAACACCGGGCTGTTGGGTCGAGGAGTTACCTTCGGTGTTATGGAGTATCAATACAACCCCCAACAGATCTATGGGTTACACACCTTTCTTCATGATTTATGGAGCAGAGGCGGTTCTCCCTAGTGACATCCGTCATGATTCTCCCTGTGTGGTGGCTTATGTTGAAGCTGATATTGAAATAGCGCGTCAGAATGCACTCGACCTGTTAGATGAGGAGCGTGATCTCGCGGCGGCTCGTTCAGTGATTTATCAACAAGATCTACGTCGTTATGACAGCCGCCGGGTCAAAACCAGGACCTTTCAAGAAGGCGACTTGGTGCTCTGGCTTATCTAGGATCAAACTGATATGCATAAATTATCCCCACCTTGGGAAGGACCTTTTGTGGTCAGCAAGAATCTGCATGATGGGTCATACTATCTTATTGATGTTCGAGACCACAAGGACTCACGCACATTGGAGAAGGAGACCCACCGGTCGTGGAATATTGCTCATCTTTGACCCTACTATACTTGAGCCACCGGCTCTCCTGATGTACATAGTTTGATGATGTATATATTATAAACAATATAATAAAGCTGGCATCCCTGATAATTCAGGGCCTTTGTCGTTTCACTTGTTCGAAGCTGAGTCCTTATCATCGTCTTACATGTTCACTTAAGAGGCTTGATGTCGGTGTCAAAACCGGCGGATCTCGGGTTGGGGGTCCCGAACTGTGCGTCTAAGGTTGATGGTAACAAGGGACAGGGACACGATGTTTACCCAGGTTCGGGCCCTCTGTATGGAGGTAATACCCTACTTCTTGCTTGATTGATCTTGATGGATATGAGTATTACAAGAGTGGATCTACCTCGAGATCGTAATGGCTAAAACCCTAGAAGTCTAGCCTATATGATTATGATTGTCTCTACGGACTAACCCCTCCGGTTTATATAGACACCAGAGGGGACTAGGGTTATACAAAGTTGGTTATAGAGAAAGGAATCTTCATATCTGAATGCCAAGCTTGCCATCCACACCAAGGAGAGTCCCATCCGGACACAAGTGAGAGTCTTCGGTCTTGTTTCTTCATAACCCATCGGTCCAGCCCATGCCCAACAGGTCAGACGCCCGAGGACCCCTTAGTATAGGACTCCCTCAGTAGCCCCCAAACTAGGATTCAATGATGAGGTATCCGGCACGCAGACTGTCTTCGGCATTGCAAGGCGGGTTCCCCTTCCTATTACTTCAAAGTCCCTGACTTAAAGAGTAGCATTCGGCCTTCCATTTACTGTCGCGCCCATCGGCTTCCACGCCTTCCTGACTTCAGCTTCCACGTGTCGAGCGAATACGAGAGGTCGGGGTATTTTTACACATATCACCTCGACCATACAAGAAAGGCGCCTATATAAAGAGATTAGATCTCAGATCCATTCCACGCCCTGCGAAAAAATCCTCAGATCTTGCTAGGAGGAACCACTCCAACATGGCTAGCGCTCCAAGCTCTTTGTCTCGTCCCCACGGCTCCAAAAAAGGTGATTGGGAGAGATGTTCCGTATCTCACGGTCAGCTGACGAAGCTAAAAAAACAGGGCTTTCTTCCCCCCCCGCGGATCTAATCCCGTCCGATCAGGATCGACGTCCTTCAACGCCGGGGTTCAGGCGGAGAATTTCTGAAGGAAATATGCCCTCGAGGCAATAATAAAGTTATTATTTATTTCCTTATATCATGATAAATGTTTATTATTCATGCTAGAATTGTATTAACTGGAAACATGATACATGTGTGAATACATAGATAAACAGAGTGTCACTAGTATGCCTCTACTTGACCAGCTCGTTGGTCAAAGATGGTTATGTTTCCTAGCCATAGACATGAGTTATCATTTGATTAAAGGGATCACATCATTAGGAGAATGATGTGATTGACTTGACCCATTCCATTAGCTTAGCACAATGATCATTTAGTTTGTTGCTACTGCTTTCTTCATGACTTATACATGTTCCTATGACTATGAGATTATGGAACTCCCGTTTACCAGAAGAACACTTTGTGTGCTACCAAACGTCACAACGTAACTGGGTGATTATAAAGGTGCTCTACAGGTGTCTTCGAAGGTACTTGTTGAGTTGGCGTATTTCAAGATTAGGATTTGTCACTCCGATTGTCGAAGAGGTATCTCTGGGCCCACTCGGTAATGCACATCACTATAAGCCTTGCAAGCATTGTAACTAATGAGTTAGTTGTGGGATGATGTATTATGGAACGAGTAAATAAACTTGCCGGTAACGAGATTGAACTAGGTATTGAGATACTGACGATCGAATCTCGGGCAAGTAACATACCGATGACAAAGGGAACAACGTATGTTGTTATGCGGTTTGACCGATAAAGATCTTCGTAGAATATATGGGAGCCAATAGGAGCATCCAGATTCCGCTATTGGTTATTGAGTGGAGACGTGTCTCGGTCATGTTTAGATAGTTCTCGAACCCGTAGGGTCCGCACGCTTAAAGTTTGATGACGATCGGTATTATGAGTTTTTGTGTTTTGATGTACAAAAGGTAGTTCAGAGTCTCGGATATGATCATTGACATGATGAGGAGTCTCGAAATGGTCGAGACGTAAAGATCAATATATTGTACGACTATGTTCGGACACCAGAAAGGTTCCGGAAGGTTTCAGACATATATCGGAGTATCGGGGGGTTACCGGAACCCCCCGAGGGGCTTAATGGGCCTACATTGGCCTTAGTGGAAATAGAGGGCAGCAAGGGGAGTGTGGGTGCGCCCCCAAGGCCCAAACTGAATTGGTTTAGGGCAAGGGGGCCGGCCCCCTCTCTCCTTCTCCTCCTCTCCCTTTCCTTCCCCTCTCCTACTAGGACTAGGAAAGAGGGGGCAAATCTACTTGGAGTAGGATTGCCCCCCTTGGACGCACCTCTCACCTTGGCCGGCCCTCTCCTCCTCCCCTCCTTTATATACGGGGTAGGGGCACCCCAAGACACAACAATTGATCATTGATCTCTCAGCCGTGTGCGGTGCCCCCCTCCACCATAATCCACCTTGATCATATCGTAGCGGTGCTTAGGCAAAGCCCTGCGTCGGTAGCATCATCATCACCGTCACCACGTCGTCGTGCTGATGGAACTCTCCTATGAAGCTTTGCTAGATCGGAGCTCATGGGACGTCATCTAGTTGAACGTGTGCAGAACTCGGAGGTGCCGTGCGTTCGGTACTTGGATCGGTCGGATCGTGAAGACATACGACTACATCAACCGCGTTGTGCTAACGCTTCCGCATTCGGTCTACGAGGGTACGTGGACACACTCTTCCCTCTCGTTGCTATGCATCACCATGATCCCGCGTGTGTGTAGGATTTTTTTTGAAATTACTCCGTTCCTGTAACGCCCTCGATGCGGCTATGTCTCCCACGTGTCGAGGCACGACTTAGAGACATAGGCGCATTGAAAGCAATGTCGCAAGTCGGGAATCATTACACAACCCATGTACATATATAATATAAAGGGGGAATAATAATATAGTTGGCTTACACTCGCCACGTCACATCAAAGTACATAAATAACATCCATCATACAATCACTCATGGCCCGACTACGGCGCCAAAATAGAAAAGACCCCCAACAAGCGACTAGGCCCTGAATCTAACCCCGAATAGGCACCACTACTGATCATCAGGAAAAGACACATAGTATCGATGAGAGTCCTCGTCGTACTCCCACTTCAGCTCGAGCGCGCCATCCGGAGAAGTATCATCGGTCCCTGCATCTGGTGTAATAGTAATCTGTGAGCCACAAAGGACTCAGCAATCTCGCACCCTCGCGATCAAGACTATTTAAGCTTAATAGGTAGGAAAGGGGTAATGTAAGTGGAGCTGCAGCAAGCGACTAGCATATATGGTGGCTAACTTATTCGCAAAGTAGAGCGAGAAGAGGAGGCAAAGCTCGAGCGGAAAACTATATAGAGCAGCCTACGCAAACATAACTCCAACGTCGTGTCCACTTCCCGGACTCCACCGAGAAGAGGCCATCACGGCAACACACGTAGTTGATTCGTTTTAATTATTTAAGGTTCAACTTATCTACAACCGGACATTAACAAATTCCCATCTGCCCATAACCGCGGGCACGGCTTTCGAAAGATCAATCCCTGCAGGGGGGTCCCAACTTAGCCCATAACAAGCTCTCACGGTCAACGAAGGAATAGACCTCCACCCAGGACCCACCGATCAGACTTGGTATCCCGGTACAACAAGATGATTCGACAGGTTAAAACTAGTCCAGCAACACCGCCCGAATGCGCCGACAAATCCCGATAGGAGCTGCACATATCTCGTTCTCAGGGCACACTCAGATGAGACATCCTACGAGTAAAACCAACCCTCAAGTTGCCCCGAGGTGGCCCCGCAGTCTACTCGGTCGGACCAACACTCAGAGGAGCACTGGCCCGTGGGGGGCTAAAATAAAGATGACCCTCGGGCTCCGGAAACCCAAGGGAAAAAGGGGTAGGTGGCAAATGATAAAACCAATGTTGGGCATTGCTGGAAAAGCTTTACTCAAGGCGAACTATCAAGGGGTTCCCATTATAGCCCAACCGCGTAAGGGACGCAACAATCCGGGAACATAACACCGATATGACGGAAACTAGGGCGGCAAGAGTGGAACAAAACACTAGGCGAGAGGCTGAGCCTTCCACCCTTTACCAAGTAT
Source organism: Triticum monococcum (assembly GCA_034509565.1). Taxonomy (NCBI): domain Eukaryota; kingdom Viridiplantae; phylum Streptophyta; class Magnoliopsida; order Poales; family Poaceae; genus Triticum; species Triticum monococcum. The sequence goes on from CM067845.1 coordinate 605,016,852, forward strand.
ATAGATGAGTAAAGATAACATAGCAATATAATGATATCCCAACAAGTAAATAAATGTTCCAACAAGGAACGGCTCCAATCTTCACCTGCAACTAACAACGCTATAAGAAGGGGCTTGAGCAAAGCGGTAACATAGCCAATCAATGGTTTGCTAGGACAAAGGTGGGTTAGAGGCTCAATCATGGCAATTGGGAGGCTGACAAGCAAGTGGTAGGCATCGTAGCAATGGCAAAGCAAAAGAGCGAGCAAACTAGCATAGCAAAGATAGTAGTGATTTCAAGGGTGTGATCATCTTGCCTGCACAGTTGTCAGAATTGACTGGATCCTCAAAAGCAAACTCAACGGGCTCCTCGTTAGCGAACTCGTCTCCCGGCTCTACCCAACAACACAAACAAGCAACAAGGATACAATCAACCACATGCAAGGGCAACCAATAATATGCAAAGATGATATGCTATGCGGGATGCGATGCGGGATGCCAAATGCAAGATGTAACAGGAAATGCATGAACCTGGCCTCAACATGGAAATCCAAGTGTGCCACTGGATAGAGGGGAAGAAATCCCCTGAAAACGATATAAAGATCATGGCAATCGGAGCTACGGTTTAGAAATGGCAAGCGTTTTACTAAACGAACCGATCTGCGATTTACAGCAAGTAGGCTCCTAAATGCAACAAAATGAACATGCTACAGCCACCCAACATGAAAACAAATTGCATGGAAGTGATGTACTCAAGAAGCTTAACATATCACCAGGACTGAGGCATAGGCAAATTCATCCATTAAGGGCTTCAAACAAGCATGGCAAAACTGAATAAGCAAAACAGATTTCAGACTTAGCGAAATTAACGCTAGTCTGGAATTTCAGACCACGATGCTCTCTTCGGAGCAGCATAACAACATGAAGCAAAACCTGAACATGGCAAGTAAGAGCATGGCATGGAGCTACTCAACAAGCTTAACAAAACACCCAACATGACCTGGGGCCAAAAGGGTTCACAAAATACTCTACCGAGCACACGAACATCGATGAAACACAATCAGTTTTCAGACTTAGTGAAAACTGGGACATGCTGAAATAATAACTCACGGAGGCATGTAAACAAGCTCGATGCACTCACTACGGTGCAAGTCATGGCAAGGCAAGCATATATCCATTAAGAAGGCACAAAATTCTAGCTAGACATGGCAAGAACAAAGGCATATCATGCATGGATCACTAGCAATAACTCCGGCAAAATCGCAAAAGAGTTCACGATCTGCCCAAAACAGCAACTATGCAAAAGTTGAGCTCGATTGAGTCAACCTAGGGTGCTCCAACATAACAAGTAAAGACATGGATGGATTAAGCACAAAAAGCATAACAAATCACTCTTACTGATCATCCTCAAAAGAGGCACGGATCACTAGGAAACAAGCTGGACATATAGCATCGTGAACTAAAACATCCCAGACTTGGTGATTTTTACTAAGTCCCTGAAATCAGTAAACTCAGGTAGCCCTCTTCGCATGCTTGCACAAGATAACACACACATCCTAAAAATGCATGGAAGGCACCTCTGGAAAGAAGACAACATGCTTAACAATTCATCCCAAAGGGGCATAGGCATATCATGCACGGATTAAACATGGCAAAAATGACAAAAGTGCATGTTGAACTAACGGATCTGCAATTTAACTCATGATGCCTCCTTCCAACAGCATTTTTGGGCAACAAGATTACCTCAAATGCAAATGATGCAATGGAATGAAATGATGTACTCATCGAGACGAAGATTTTGACATATCATATGCCCAAATCGGAGCTACGGATGCAAAGATATGGCAGGTCAAAGTAGCAAGAAAAATTAGGGTTAGAGGGGGGAAAGTCAACCGAGCCAAAATATCTCAGATCCAGATCAGCACGGTTCCCGAGGCTCGCCGGCACGCACTGTTCACGCCGGAGTCCGTCGGCCGCCGGAGTCGGTGGGGAGGCAGCGTGGTGCTCCCGGGCTGGATCTCGCCGGATCCGGCCGGCGGGGAGCTGGAGAGGCGGCGGGGCGGCGTGGCCGGCCGGCGCGGGGCGCGGCGCGGCGTCCGGCGAAGAAGGGCGGCGGGGCGGCGATGGCGGGCGCGGTGGCCGGTGCAGCTCCGGCCACCGGAGCGGAGGACGGCGGCGGCGGGCGCTGGGAGGCGGGGTAGGCGGCGAACGGGCCCGCGGGGGCCCTCCCTGGGCCGGGCGGGCAGGCGGCGGGGTTGACCCGGCGGGGACAGGTGGCGGCCCCTCACTAGCCGGGCGCGGCGGCGCGGTACGTCCGGCTGAGGGCGGACATGTCCGGCCGGGCGTGGGGAACGATATCTCCTTTTTTTAGGGTTTCGAGGAAGGGGACGAGCCAAAACGAGGAGGGGGTGTATTTATAGGCATAAGTGGAGCTAGGAGAGTCCAAATGAGGTGCGGTTTTCGCTCACACGATCGTGATCGAACGACCGAGACGATGGAGCAGAGTTTGGTGGGTTTTGGGCCAAAATGGAGGGGTGTTGGGCTGCACACACACGAGGCCTTTTCGGTCCCTCGGTTAACCGTTGGAGTATCAAACGAAGTCCAAATGACCCGAAACTTGACAGGCGGTCTACCGGTAGTAAACCAAGGCCGCATGGCAAGTCTCAGCCCAATCCGGAAATGTTTAATTCCCACACACGAAAGGAAGCTAGAAATGGCCACCGGAGGAGAACGAAGCGCCGGAATGCAAAACGGACAACGGGGAAAATGCTCGAATGCATGAGATGAACATGTATGCAAATGCAATGCACGTGATGACATGATATGAGATGCACGAAAAACAAAACAACACACGGAGACAAAGACCCGAACCCGAGAATTAAATATAACTTAATGCCGGAAACGGCAAGAGTCGGAGTACAATTCGGGAAGGTTACATATGGGGCGTTACAGTTCCCCAACAATTTCCCCAATCCATCCAGGGGGAACGAGTGTGCTTCGTTCCCTACTTACTAAGAGGCGTCCGATTTCCAATCCACCCATTCCACCGAGGACTTCTGGAGTATTATGGCCTCCAACTGCACAATTTTACTCCTGCCTCCATCCTGCACATTGCGGGTTACTTTGCTCTTTGTGAGATATTCCTGGGCTGTGAGGCCCATTTTGAATTATGGAGGAAATTGTTCTGCCTCGTCCCTCGTAACCAAGGGGGGTCAATATTCAAAGTGGGAGGAGCCAAGGTGTAACGCCCCGTATGTAAGTTGCCATATTTGTATTCCAACTCTTGCCATTTTCGGCACTAAGTTATGATATTCCCTCATGTTTGGGTTTTGTCTTAGTTTTGCTTTTGTCTTTGCCATGCATCTCATATCATGTCATCATGTGCATCGCATTTGCATATGTGCTCGTCTCATGCATCCGAGCATTTTCCCCGTTGTCCGTTTTGCATTCCGGCACTCCTACGCCCTCCGGTGTCCCCTGTTACCTCTTTTCGTGTGTGGGTGTTAAACTTTCTCGGATTGGACCGAGCCTTGCCAAGCGGCCTTGGTTCACTACCGGTAGACCGCCTGTCAAGTTTCGTGCCATTTGGACTTCGTTTGATACTCCAATGGTTAACCGAGGAACCATAAAGGCCTCGTGTGTGTTGCAGCCCAACACCCTTTCAAAGTAGCCCAAAACAGAGCTAAACCCCCTCCATCCTCTCAGTTGTTCGATCATGATCGCGTGGCCGAAAATCGCACCTCATTTGGAGTCTCCTAGCTCCTTCTATGTATAAATAGGCATCTCCCCCAAAAATCTCGGATCAATCCACCCCTAACCCTAGCTTTTTCCCACATCACCGCCGCCGGACGAAAATCGCTACTGACGGACACGTCCGCCCGCTTCCCCGGACCAACCGCGAGCCGCCACGTGGGCAAGCTGCGCCCACATCACCGCCAGCCCGCCCGAGCCCGCGGGAGGCCCTCCCGGCCAGATTCAACCCCGCCGCCCGGCTCGTCTCCTCCGCCACCCGAGTCTTCGCCCCGCCGTCCCCGCCGCCAAGTCCGGTCGCCGCGGCTGCCGCCCTCCCCGCCGCAGAGCGCCATCTCCGGCCACCGGAGCTTGCCGCGCGTTAGGGGTGAATCTGGCCGGGAGGGCCTCCCGCGGGCTCGGGCGGGCTGGCGGCGATGTGGGCGCAGCTTGCCCACGTGGCGACTCGCGGTTGGTCCGGGGAAGCGGGCGGACGTGTCCGTCGGCAGCGATTTTCATCCGGCGGCGGTGATGTGGGAAAAAGCTAGGGTTAGGGGTGGATTGATCCGAGATTTTTGGGGGAGATGCCTATTTATACATAGAAGGAGCTAGGAGACTCCAAATGAGGTGCGATTTTCGGCCACGCGATCATGATCGAACGACTGAGAGGATGGAGGGGGTTTAGCTTGGTTTTGGGCTACTTTGAAAGGGTGTTGGGCTGCAACACACACGAGGCCTTTATGGTTCCTCGGTTAACCATTGGAGTATCAAACGAAGTCCAAATGGCACGAAACTTGACAGACGGTCTACCGGTAGTGAACCAAGGCCGCTTGGCAAGGCTCGGTCCAATCCGAGAAAGTTTAACACCCACACACGAAAAGAGGTAACAGGGGACACCGGAGGGCGTAGGAGTGCCGGAATGCAAAACGGACAACGGGGAAAATGCTCGGATGCATGAGACGAGCACATATGCAAATGCGATGCACATGATGACATGATATGAGATGCATGACAAAGACAAAAGCAAAACTAAGACAAAACCCAAACATGAGGGAATATCATAACTTAGTGCCGAAAATGGCAAGAGTTGGAATACAAATATGGCAACTTACATACGGGGCGTTACACCTTGGCTCCTCCCACTTTGAATATTGACCCCCCTTGGTTACGCGCCATCTCCGGCTTCGGCCATCTCCCTCCTCCCGGCCGGATCCGGCAAGTCCACCGACTCCGGTCACCGCTCCATCAACTTTGGCGAGAAGCCCCATTGATCCTTGGGATACGCGCCCGATCTGGATCTGGCTACAGTAACCCTAGGGATTGACCTCGTTTTCCCTAAGTTTGCATTATTTTTAGCTATCTTCATCGCATCATAACTTTGCATCCGTAGCTCCGTTTTGGGCGTGTAGCATATCAAACTGTTCGTCTGGATGTGCACTTCATTTCATTCCATTGCACCATGTTCATTTGAGTTCCTCTTGATGCCCTAAATGCTGTTGCAAGAGTGCTATGTAATGCTAGTGTCTGTTTCTTAACAGATTATGGACATTTGTCATTTTTGCCATGTTTAATGTGTGCCTCATATGAACTTGAGCCCTACATGTGTTTTGGGCTATGCCATGCCATCGTTACAGGGGTGTACGCCATGTATTTTTGTGATCAATGTGGTGACTAGCACAAGCATGCAAAGTAGCTCTCGTGATGTTATTTTTATGCCATGTATTCATGTTGCTATAGAGTGATCCATGCCTCTTTTGAGCATGTTCAGTAAGGATGATTTGGAGATATTGTTGTGCTCTATCCATCCATGTCTTTGTTTGCAATTATGGAGTACCCTAGCATGACTCAATCATTCTCTACTTTTGCTATAAAATGTTCCTGGCAGATTGTTTACGTGTTAATCAATTTTGCCGAGGTTGTTATAGTTGATCCATGCATGCTATTAGATTGTTCTTGCCATGGTTAGCCTATTGAACATGTCTTCTTACTGGGTGTATGCTTAGTTTGTCATGCAATGCCTTTTAGTGAGTGCATCGAGATCGCAAACATGCCTACGTAACTCTGTTTTTGACATGCCCAGTTTTCTGCTAAGTCTGAATCTGTTAATGAAACTTGCTATGTTTACATGGTTGCCATTGTATGTTATGATCCCTTTTGGCTTATGGTCAGTAAGGGACTTTTGTTATACGCTTTGAGTAGTCTCATGCCATGCCTTGCTTTGCCATGATATGTTCCTGTAGCATGTTGTTATCTTGCTCTAAACATTGTTTCCTGATGTTAAATCCTGACATGTTGTTATTTCCACTAAGTGTGTGAACCTGATATCTTTTGCACTTGTTCCATGCTTGTTTGAACCTGCTATTGTGTGATTTAGACATAGCTCAGTGTTCATCTTTGGTCAAGCATCTTGAGTGGATCACTGCCATGTGCTTTGTTGTTATGTTAGAGTGCAATAGCTTATTTTTCTTGATGCATTTAGATGGCATCGTGCTGTTAATCGCATCTTTGTGCCATTATTGTTTTTGCTTGCCATTTGCAAACCGTGCATCCGATTCCTGTGATCTTTATATCGATTTTGACCGAAATCAACTCATCTTTCCAGCGGCACTCTTGGTTTTCCAAGTTGAGGCCTGGTTCAATCTTTCCTTTCCGAAGCATGCATATGCATTGCATATCACATCCCGCATATCATGTCATGTTTTGCATCATGTTGTTTGCGCATTGCACCATGGCTGATTGTGGTTCCCTTTGCTTGTGTTCTTGATTTGGGTAGAGCCGCGAGACGAGTACATGATCGAGGAACCCATTGAGTACGCTTACAAGGATCAAGTTTACATCAACTCGGAGAACTTTGCAAGCAAGATGACCATACCCTCGAAATCACTTCTATCTTTGCTTGCTAGTTGCTCGCTCTATTGCTATGCCTATGCTACGATACCTACCACTTGCTTATCATGCCTCCCATATTGCCATGTCAAACCTCTAACCCACCTTGTCCTAGCAAACCGTTGTTTGGCTATGTTACCGCTTTGCTCAGCCCCTCTTATAGCGTTGTTAGTTTCTGGTGAATATTGGAGTTTGTTCCTTATTGGAACATGTTTATTGTTGGGATATCATTATTGTATCTTGTCTACTTTTATGCACCTATATACTTGGTAAAGGGTGGAAGGCTCGGCCTTATGCCTGGTGTTTTGTTCCACTCTTGCCGCCCTAGTTTCCGTCGTACCGGTGTTATGTTCCTTGATTTTGTGTTCCTTACACGGTTGGGTTATAATGGGAACTCCTTGACAATTCGCCTTGAATAAAACTCCTCCAGCAAGGCCCAACCTTGGTTTTACCATTTGCCACCTAGCCTTTTTCCCTTGGGTTTCGCGGACTCAAGGGTCATCTTTATTTTAAACCCCCGGGCCAGTGCTTCTCTAAGTGTTGGTCCAACCTAGAGCACCGTGCGGGGCCTTCCCTTGGCAACTTGGGTTACGTTGGCTCCCGTACGCTTAGCTTATCGAGTGTGCCCTAAGAACGAGATATATGCAGCTCCTATCGGGATTTGTCGACACAGCGGGTGGTCTTGCTGGACTTGTTTTACCATTGTCGATATGTCTTGTAACCGGGATTCCGAGTCTGATCGGGCCGTCCTGGGAGATGGAATATCCTTCGTTGACCATGAGAGCTTGTGATGGGCTAAGTTGGGACACCCCTGCAGGGTTTTGAACTTTCGAAAGCCGTGCCCGCGGTTATGGGCAGATGGGAATTTGTTAATGTCCAGTTGTAGAAAACCTGGAACTTAACTTAATTTAAATGGACCAACAGCGTGTGTAGCCGTGATGGTCTCTTTTCGGCGGAGTCCGGGAAGAGAACAGGTCTCGGGTTATGCTTGAACGTATGTATTTCTAGGATCACTTCTTGATCATAGTTTCTCGACCGTGCCTTGCCTTCTCTTCTCGCTCTCATTTGCGTATGTTAGCCACCATATATGCTAGTGCTTGCTACAGCTCCACCTCATACCTTTTCCCTACCCATAAGCTTAAATAGTCTTGATCGCGAGGGTGTGAGATTGGTGAGTCCCCATGACTCACAGATTTCCTTCCAAAACCAGATGCAGGTGCCGATGATACCGTTCCAAAAGATATGACTGAGCTCAAGTCGGAGTTCGACGAGGACCCAGGACGATACTACGTTTCCTTTCCAGACGATCAGTAGTGGAGCCCAGCTGTGGCGATCGGGGACATTATGCATTTGGGGTTTTCTTTATTTTGGTTCCGTAGTCGGACCTTGATTGTATTTGGATGATTGTAATGCTATATTTATGTTATTGTGTGGAGTGGCAATTGTAAGCCAACTATGTACCTCTTTCTTATTCAGTACATGGGTTGTGTAAAGATTACCCCTCTTGCGACATTGTGTACAATGCGGTTATGCCTCTAAGTCGTGCTCCTACACGTGGGAGATATAGCCACATCATGGGTGTTACAAGTTGGTAATCAGAGCCTTCCCCGACTTAGGAGCCCCCTGCTTGATCGAATCGCTGGAGTTGTTGAGTCTAGAAAAATGTTTTGAGTCTTTTAGGATTATATATATCGGAGAGTAGGATTCTTTTTACTCCTCAGTCCCTTCGTCGCTCTGGTGAGGCATCCCGACATAGAGTTTTCACTTTTCTCTTCTCAAATTTCACTAAAAAAATTTTACGATCACGCGGGTATCTTGGAATCGTTTCGATGGTTTTGTGACGAGAACATTGTTCTTGGTGCCTCCTGACATTTAGGGGTTGTGGCAGTGTCCCGGGGAGTTGAGCTCCGAGGTGTTTTCGTCACAATTTTATCGTTGCAATTCTGGAATACCCGAGTTTCGCCGACATAGAAAATCTCTTTTATGCAGTTGTTGGTGAGATAACCTCGACGCCACCCAGTACTGGGGCGGGAGTTCGAGAGTATTGCCATAACTCATATCCCGGATGCTTTTCAAAGGTTGAGGTAAATGATTTCCGAAGGTTTGTTGGTTATGTGTTGAAGGATGGATACAGCTGGATGTAGGATTTGCTAGTTTTGGGTGAGATATCATGCTTCCCCTGTATCCATAACACCTGATTGCATAACCGGAAAATTTTGGGAGTTTCATAGGTGGGAATTCATGTAGCTCTAGAATTTCTTCCGCGGATATTTGGTTTGTGATTGGGTAATCCTTACCAAGTATTTGTTCATGTCCGTACCTTGTTGTTTATTCATCTACCTCTATCTAAGTGGCTTCTCAATTTATGGAAGTGTGACCATTTAATTTGGAATTCATTTGTTCATTCTTGTTCGAATGTTAAGGCTATATGTTGCAATTTCGATCCATTTGATTCAGCTTGGATATATGTCTTTCAAGATGCTAACGGATGTCACCCTCTTCAGGATGGCTCCTCCAATGCGTCAGAATCCGGAACCACCGCCACCACCTCCACCTCCGGAGGCATGGCAAGCTGTGATGGCCGCTACCAATGCCAACACGCAGCTGATTATGCAACTCTTGCAAGAGCGCAACCAAGGAAATCAAGGCAATGTCAACAATCAAAATCATTTTGCTACACTCAACCAGTTCCTTGCAAACTAGCCAAAGACCTTCAGTAACTGTGTCGAGGCCACAGACGCTGATGATTGGCTCATGGATATCTGCAAACATTTCAAGTGTAGCAATGTCAGGCCTGAGGACTTTGTCAAGTTTGCCTCGTTCCAACTCAAAGACCAAGCTGCAGAGTGGTATCAACAATACAAAGATTCCAGAGGAGGTCGTGTGATTACCTGGGATGATTTCCGCCAAGACTTCAAAGCTCACCACATTCCTCAGAGTGTTGTTGAGAGCAAGCGTGAGGAGTTCCGCAATCTGAAGCAAGGCAGCTTGTCTGTTTACCAATACAATATCATGTTCCAGAAGCTCGCTCGCTTCGCCAAGCAAGACATCCCTGACGAGAAGAGCATGATTTATCAGTTAAGAGGTGGCCTCAGAGAAGATCTGCAACTAGCCCTTGTTCTTTTTGAACCGAGAAAGTATGATGAGTTCTATAATATGGCACTAAAGCAAGAGGCTGCTCAACTCAAGTGCGATGCTTCTAAGAAGAGAGTCAGGCATGCAACTCCTTCTTCTTCCTCAACTCAAGTGGCAGCTAAGCAGCAAAAGTATTGGTTGCCTCCTCCTCCTCCATTCCGTCAGCCTTATCAACAGAAGAGCAAAGGTGGCAATGGATCTTCCCACCCACCCAACCCAGGCTTTCAGAACAAGACTTCGTCTCATGCTCCAAGATCAAGTGCTCCGTATCACCGTCTGCTTTCAGAGGTCACGTGCAACAAGTGTCAGCAGAAGGGTCACTATGCAAACAAATGCTTCAACCAGAGGCGTCTTCCTCCTCCTCCTCCTGTGAGATCTGCTAGCACTGCAGTGGTCAAGCATAATCCCAAGTTTGCAAAGGTCAACATGGTGAACGAAGCTCAGGCAGAGGACTCTTCAGAAGTGATCATGGGTAACTTTCCAGTTAACTCTACTCCTGCAAAAGTCCTTTTCGATACTGGTGCATCACATTGTTTCATGTCAAGATCATTTGTTTCAAAGCATGACTTCATTTCGGAAATGTTGGGTAAACCTATGGGAGTGGTTTCTCCGGCCAAGTCTATGAGGGCTACCACGATGGTCCCGGATGTTACTATCACGATGGGCGACTATAAGTTTCTGTCTTCTCCAATAGTCCTTGGTGACTCGGATATTGATCTACTACTCGGCATGGACTGGCTTTCTAAGCACAAGGCACAGCTTGATTGTGCTGCCAGGCAGATTCAATTGACACACTCGTCTGAGGATGTGATCATCTTTGCCACTCGTGATGATACCATTCGACTGTTTTCTCTCAATGAGAAGGGCGAGTTGGATGCCATCTCTCAGATTCCAGTCATTTGTGAATATCAAGACATCTTTCCAGAAGAGCTTCCAGGAATGCCTCCTCACCGGCCAGTTGAATTCGTCATCGATCTTGAGCCTGGCACGGAACCTGTTTGCAAACATCCTTAAAAGCTTGGACCAGAAGAGTTGAAGGAGCTGAAGAAACAACTCGATATTCAAGAGCGTATGGGTCTCATCTGACCAAGTTCTTCTCCATGGGGTTGTGGTGTTCTTTTTGTCAAGAAGAAGGATGGAACGGACCGACTTTGTGTCAACTACCGTCCATTAAACAAGAAGACCATAAAGAACAAGTACCCACTTCCCAACATCAACGAGCTTTTCGAACAACTCAAAGGTGCTCAAGTATTCTCTAAGCTTGACCTCCGTATGGGCTATCATCAGATTCGCATTCGTGAACAAGATATCCCCAAGACAGCATTCAGAACAAGCTATGGTTCTTATGAATACACTGTCATGTCTTTCGGCCTTGTCAATGCTCCTCCAACATTCTCTCGCATGATGAACTTCATATTCAACCCCTACACAAATGACTTCGTCTTGGTCTATCTCGATGACATTCTGGTCTTTTCCAAGAACAAGGAGGATCATGCCAAACACTTGAGATTGGTGCTGGATAAACTTAGAGAACATTAGTTCGATGCGAAGTTTTCAAAGTGCGAGTTTTGGCTCGATGAGGTTCTCTACCTTGGGCATATCATCTCCGCCAAGGGCATAGCTGTTAATCCCGAGAAGGCATCTGCAATTGTGAATTGGGAACCGCCTCAGAATGTGAAGCAGCTCCGCAGCTTCCTTGGGCTCGCAAGCTATTGTCGAAGGTTCATTGAGAATTTCTCAAAGATCACGAAGCCTCTTTCCAACCTCCTCCAGAAGCATGTGAAATACATCTGGCCGCCTGAATGTGACATCGCTTTCAACATCCTCAAAGAGAAGTTAGTCACAGCTCCAGTTCTGACTCCTCCTGATGAATCCAAACCATTAGAGGTTTTCTGCGATGCTTCCCTTCAAGGTCTTGGTGCTGTGTTAATGCAAGAGAAGAAAGTTGTGACCTATACCTCTCGCCAGTTGAAGCCCAACGAAAAGAACTACCCCACTCATGACCTCGAGTTGGCGGCAGTTGTCCATGCTCTTTTAGCATGGAGACATCTCTTGTTGGGAAGAAAAGTGGACATCTTCACTGATCATAAGAGTCTCAAGTACATCTTCACTCAGCCCAACCTCAACCTCAGGCAGACTCGTTGGGTCAAGATGATTCAAGAGTATAATCTGAGTATTGAATATACTCCAGGCAAGGCCAATGTCATTGCTGACGCATTGAGCAGGAAGGCTTACTGCAACAGTTTGATTCTCAAGCCCTACCAACCAGAGCTTTATGAAGCTTTCCGCAAACTTAATCACCAAGTTGTTCCTCAAGGATTCCTTGCCAACCTCCAAGTCTCTCCTACTTTGGAAGATCAGATTCGCGAGGCTCAACTTCTTGATGCTATGGTGAAGAAGGTGAAGATTGGGATTGCCAAGAGCCAACCCAAGTACAAGTGCTATCGCCTTGATGACAAGGATACTCTATTCTTCGAGGACCGCATTGTTGTTCCTAAGGGTGACCTTCGTAAATTCATTATGAACGAGGCTCACAATTCACTCCTGTCTATTCACCCTAGAAGTACAAAGATGTACCATGACCTCAAGAAGTCGTATTGGTGGACTCGAATGAAGCGCGAGATTGCTCAGTTCGTGATTGAATGTGATGTCTGCAGAAGAGTGAAAGCAGAACACCAACGACCAGCTGGTCTCCTCCAACTTCTTGCCATTCTAGAATGGAAGTTTGACCATATTGAGATGGACTTCGTGACTGGATTTCCCAAGTCCAAGCGTGGCAATGATGCTATCTTCGTTGTCATCGACAAGCTCACTAAAGTGGCTCATTTTCTTCCTATCAAATAATCTATCACAACAGCTCAGTTGGTAGAGCTATATACCTCTAGGATTGTCTCTTTGCACGGCATTCCACAGCTGATATCTTCAGATTGTGGAAGCATCTTTACCTCTAAGTTTTGGGATTCCTTTCAAAAGGCCATGGGCACCAACATTCGCTTCAGCACAGTTTTCATCCTCAAACCAGTGGTCAAGTCGAGCGAGTCAATCAAATTCTTGAAGATATGCTCAGGGCATGTGTCATTTCTTTCGGTATGAAGTGGGAAGATTGTCTTCCATATGTCGATTTCTCCTACAACAACAGCTTCCAAGCGAGTTCGGGCAAGGCCCATTCGAGATTCTCTATGGCAGAAAGTGCCGTACTCCTCTTAACTGGTCAGAGACTGGTGAACACCAACTTCTTGGCAATGACTTGATCACAGAGGCTGAAGAAATGTGCAAAGTCATTCATGAAAATCTCAAAGCCGCGCAATCGCGCCAGAAGAGTTACTATGATAGCAAGCATTGTGACTTGGCTTTCGAGATCGGAGATCATGTCTACCTCCGCGTCTCTCCAATGAAAGGTACTCGTCACTTCGGTATCAAAGTGAAGCTTGCCCCTAGATATGTGGGTCCTTTCAAGATAATTGGCAAAAGAGGCGATCTCGCCTATCAACTTGAGCTTCCATCCAACTTTACAAATGTGCATGACGTGTTTCACGTGTCTCAGCTTCGCAAGTGTTTCAAGACTCCTGACCACACCATCAACTTCGAAGAGATTGATCTCCAAGAATACCTGTCTTATCATGAGCATCCTGTTCCTATTCTTGAAGAAACTGAGCGCAAGACTCGCAACAAGTCTATCAAATTCCTGAAAGTGAAGTGGTCACATCCTTTCGACCGTGAAGCCACCTGGGAACGCGAGGACCACCTCCGTTCCGAATACCCGGAGTTTTTCCAGTCCTAGATCTCGGGACGAGATCCTTTCGTAGTGGTGGAGTGTTGTAACACCCCGTATGTAACTTGCCATATTTGTATTCCAACTCTTGCCATTTTCGGAACTAAGTTATGATATTCCCTCGTGTTTGCGTTTTGTCTTCATTTTGCTTTTGTCTTTGTCATGCATCTCATATCATGTCATCATGTGCATCGCATTTCATACATGCTCGTCTCATGCATCCGAGCATTTTCCCTGTTGTCTGTTTTGCATTCTGGCACTCCTACGCCCTCCGGTGTCCCCTGTTACCTCTTTTCGTGTGCGGGTGTTAAACGTTCTCGGATTGGACCGAGACTTGACAAGTGGCCTTGGTTCACTACCGGTAGACCGCCTGTCAAGTTTTGTGCCATTTGGACTTCGTTTGATACTCCAATGGTTAACCGAGGAACCATAAAGGCCTCGTGTGTGTTGCTTCCCAACACCCTTTCAAAGTGGCCCAAAACCCAGCTAAACCCCCTCCATCCTCTCGGTCGTTCGATCATGATCGTGTGGCCGAAAACCGCACCTCATTTGGAGTCTCCTAGCTCCTTCTATGTATAAATAGGCATCTCCGCCAAAAATCTCGGATCAATCCACCCCTAATCCTAGCTTTTTCCCACATCGCCGCCACCAGACGAAAATTGCCACTGATGGACACGTCCGCCCGCTTCGCCCGGATCAACTGCGAGCCACCACGTGGGCAAGCCGCTCCCACATCGCCGCCGGCCTGCCCGAGCCCGCGGGAGGCCCTCCTGGCCCGATTCGACCCCGCCGCCCGGCTCGTATCCTCCGCCGCCTGAGTCTTCGCCCCACCGTCCCCGCCTCCAAGTCCGGTCGCCGCGCCGTCGCAAGTTCCTCACCACGGCTGCCGCCCTCGCCGTCGCGGAGCGCCATCTCCGGCCACCGGAGCTCACCGCGTCGTTCCCCGTCTCCGGCTCCGGCCGTCTCCCTCCTCCCCGCCGGATCCGGCAAGTCCACCGACTCCGGCCACCGCTCCATCAACTCCGGCGAGAAGCCCCGTCGATCCTCGGGAGACACGCCCGATCTGGATCTGGCTACAGTAACCCTAGGGGTTGACCTCGTTTTCCCTAAGTTTGCATTATTTTTAGCTATCTTCATCACATCATAACTTTGCATCCGTAGCTCCGTTTTGGGCGTGTTGCATATCAAATTGTTCGCCTGGATGTGCACTTCATTTCATTCCACTGCACCATGTTCATTTGAGTTCATCTTGATGCCCTAAATTCTGTTGCAAGAGTGCTATGTAATGTTAGTGTCTGTTTCTTAACAGATTATGGACATTTGTCATTTTTGCCATGTTTAATGTGTGCCTCCTGTGAACTTGAGCCCTACATGTGCTTTGGGCAATGCCATGCCATCATTACAGGGGTGTATGCCATGTATTTTTGTGATCAATGTGGTGACTAGCACAAGCATGCAAAGTAGCTCTCGTGATGTTTCTGATTTCAGGGACTTCGAATTCTTCTATGTCATTTCCATGATGTTATTTTTATGCCATGTATTCATGTTGCTACAGAGTGATCCATGCCTCTTTTGAGCATGTTTAGTAAGGATGATATTGAGATATTGTTATGATCAATCCATCCATGTCTTTGTTTGCAATTATGGAGTAACCTAGCATAACTCAATCTTGCTCTACTTTTGCTATAAAATGTTCCTGGCAGATTGTTTACGTGTTAATCAATTTTGCCGAGGTTGTTGTAGTTGATCCATGCATGCTATTAGATTGTTCTTGCCATGGTTAGCTTATTGAACATGTCTTCTTGCTAGGTGTATGCTTAGTTTGTAATGCAATGGCTTGTAGTGAGTGCATCGAGCTCACAAACATGCCTACGTAACTCTATTTTTCACATGCCCAGTTTTCTGCTATGTCTGAATCTGTAAACGAAACTTGCTATGTTTACATGGTTCCCATTGTATCTTCTGATCCCTTTTGGCTTATGGTCAGTAAGGGACTTTTGTTATACGCTTTGAGTAGTCTCATGCCATGCCTTGCTTTTCCATGAAATGTTCCTGTAGCATGTTGTTATCTTGCTCTAAACATTGCTTCCTGATGTTAAATCCTGACATGTTATTTCCACTAAGTCTGTGAACCTGATATCTTTTGCACTTTTTCCATGCTTGTTTGAACCTGCTATTTTGTGATTTAGCCGTAGCTCAGTGTTCATATTTTGTCAAGCATCTTGAGTGGATCACTACCATGTGCTTTGTTGTTATGTTAGAGTGAAGTAGCTTATTTTTCTTGATGCATTTAGATGGCATCGTGCTATTAATCGCAGCTTTGTGCCATTATTGTTTTTGCTTGCCATTTGCAAACCGTGCATCCAATTCCGATGATCTTTATATCGATTTCGACCAAAATCGACTCATCTTTCCAGCGGCACTCTTGGTTTTCCATGTTGAGGCCTGGTTCAATCTTTCCTTTCCGAAGCATGCATATGCATTGCATGTCACATCCCGCATATCATGTCATGTTTTGCATCATGTTGTTTGCGCATTGCACCGTGGTTGATTGTGGTTACCTTTGCTTGTGTTATTGCTTTGGGTAGAACCGGGAGATGAGTACGTGATCGAGGAACCCGTTGAGTATGCTTCCGAGGATGAACCTTACGCCAACTCGGAGAACTTTGCAGGCAAGATGACCATACCCTCGAAATCACTTCTATCTTTGCTTGCTAGTTGCTCGCCCTATTGCTATGCCTATGCTACAATACCTACCACTTGCTTATCATGCCTCCTACATTGCCATCTCAAACCTCTCACCCACCTTGTCCTAGCAAACCGTTGTTTGGCTATGTTACCGCTTTGCTCAGCCCCTCTTATAGCGTTGTTAGTTGCAGGTGAAGATTGGAGTTTGTTCCTTATTGGAACATGTTTATTGTTGGGATATCATTATTATATCTTGTCTACTTTAATGCACCTATATACTTGGTAAAGGGTGGAAGGCTCGGCCTTATGCCTGGTGTTTTGTTCCACTCTTGCCGCCCTAGTTTCCGTCATACCGGTGTTATGTTCCTTGATTTTGTGTTCCTTACACGGTTGGGTTATAATGGGAACCCCTTGACAATTCGCCTTGAATAAAACTCCTCTAGCAAGGCCCAACCTTCGTTTTACCATTTGCCACCTAGACTTTTTCCCTTGAGTTTTGCGGACTCAAGGGTCATCTTTATTTTAAACCCCCGGGCCAGTGCTTCTCTAAGTGTTGGTCCAACCGAGAGCACCGTGCGGGGCTGTCCCTTGGCAACTTGGGTTACATTGGCTCCCGTACGCTTAGCTTATCCGGTGTGCCCTGAGAACGAGATATGTGCAGCTCCTATCGGGATTTGTCGACACAGCGGGTGGTCTTGCTGGACTTGTTTTACAATTGTCGAGATGTCTTGTAACCGGGATTCCGAGTCTGATCGGGCCGTCCTAGTAGAAGGAATATCCTTCGTTGACCGTGAGAGCTTGTGATGGGATAAGTTGGGAAACCCCTGCGGGGTTTTGAACTTTTGAAAGCCGTGCCCACGGTTATGGGCAGATGGGAATTTGTTAATGTCTGGTTGTAGAAAACCTGAAACTTAACTTAATTTAAATGGATCAACAGCATGTGTAGCCGTGATGGTCTCTTTTCGGCGGAGTCCGGGAAGAGAACACGGTCTCGGGTTATGCTTGAACGTAAGTATTTCTTGGATCACTTCTTGATCATAGTTTCTCGACCGTGCCTTGCCTTCTCTTCTCACTCTCATTTGCGTATGTTGGCCACCATATATGCTAGTGCTGGCTGCAGCTCCACCTCATACCTTTTCCCTACCCATAAGCTTAAATAGTGTTGATCGCGAGGGTGTGAGATTGCTGAGTCCCCGTGACTCACCGATTTCCTTCCAAAACCAGATGCAGGTGCCGATGATACCGTTCCAAGAGATGCGACTGAGCTCAAGTGGGAGTTCGACGAGGACCCAGGACGATACTACATTTCCTTTCCAGACGATCAGTAGTGGAGCCCAGTTGGGGCGATCGGGGACATTATGCATTTGGGGTTGTCTTTATTTTGGTTCCGTAGTCGGACCTTGATTGCATCTGGATGATTGTAATGCTATATTTATGTCATTGTGTGAAGTGGCGATTGTAAGCCAACTATATACCTCTTTCTTATTCAGTACATGGGTTGTAAAGATTACCCCTCTTGCGACATTGCCTACAATGCGGTTATGCCTCTAAGTCGTGCTCCGACACGTGGGAGATATAGCCACATCGTGGGTGTTACACGAGGTATGGCGTGTCGCCGAGACCGGATACCTGTCCGGCATGCTGAAGAAGGCATCCCAAGATTGGCCTTCTAAATGGTTCTATATTGACGACTTCGCTCTTCCTGACCCAGTTCGAATGGGTCTCCCCGAATTTTCAAGCGCTCCGTTGAAGAAACGCCACAGCTGGCGCCCTTGGAGCCTCGAGGAGGAGGATAGCACGGAAGTCAGTCAGTTGATGGGCAAGATTAAAATGCTCACCCAGTCCGGATTATCAATAATTGAGGTAATGGCGATTTCTATAGTGCGGGGGGGGGGGGGGGGGGTCCAACCACTCCAATACAGAGGGCTACCCATGTTGCACTATAATGGGGAAGATGACACCTCACGTTGCGGTTGGAAGGGTCCAAAAAAAACCGCCGCTTTGGCCAAAATATAGGCCAAACTGTACAAAGGGGAAAAGGAGGAGTTCGCTCATCTCCAATGTCGAGATGGATTTTCCATGTATAATCCTCCTAGCTGGGTAAGTTCCAATCCCACAATTTTACTCAATCCTCTCCTTAAATCATTTCTAATGGATAGTAACCTATCCACTCGCAATAGGAATGGCGGATGGCTACCGAGGGGATCTATAGCTGCCCCCCTAGCCAGAGGGTCACAACCGGGACCTTGACCCCGGATTCGAAGAAGATCCGAACATATTCATGGAGCTTGAGAATGGAGTATTCTACCAGACGAGCTATGATGGTACGGAAGTGCCCATCATTGCCGATTATCCCAGCCTCCTTCCTTCTTAGCATGTAAGTAATTTTAAGAGACACCTTCTTCGAAAGAGCTTCCTTATTATGCCTCACCCATCGCACTATTTCATGCTCCAAAGGGTAGGCGCTCGACACCGCAACGCGCACCAGAAGCATCTCCGAGGAGAGCGGTGCCTGCCCCGAGCACATCTTTGAAGAGAAAGGCAATTGATAATACGGCAAAACCTTCATCAAAGAGGTAAGGCTTTCTTTTAAAAATATGCCTCCTGGTCGCCACATCAAATAGTGATGTCATCCGCTGCATTCTATCAGGAAAAGTGTCCGCCGGACTATGTCCGGGGATCCTGTCGGTCGTGCCTCCACTAGTCAAGTTCCAGACCCTGCCCTAAGGATGGGGGCTGACACGGGAATGGCGCCGGACTGTCCTTCCGCAGAGGATTCAGATGATATGTCCGTCACGAGCTCTGAAGTGGAGAGCACCATGAATCATCATCATCTGAGGGCCGCTCTCCATGACCTCGACTTTTCAAAGGAGGCATTCGATACCTTCAGCTCGGCCGATGCGTATATCCGAGCTGCTCGGTATGGACTTGCTAGAGCCACGAACCAACATCTCAAAGATATGCGGGTAAGTGTAGATTTAATAATCATATACCATTGGCCCCCGAGACTTAAAGCAGTTGATACAACTGATTTAACGATCATTGTATAATCAGGCACTTATGGAGAAGAATAGCCTGTTGTCTCAAGAGCATGAAAAGTGTCAGACTCAGCTAACTGTGGCTACCGCCGAATTGGAAAAATCCAAGGAGGCACCGCCTGGTAATGCTTCTCCCCATCAGAAGAAAGTAAAATCATATACCAGTTATATTAATACTGTTGTGTTTCTGCTAACAGCATCGCTAGACCAACTGAGAGAAAAATTGATGGTCGCCCAGGCTGGTGAACGATAGGCCAAAAGGCAACATGCGGCAGGCGATCAAGTGCTGACGCGGGTCAGGGAGGAAAAGAACAAGCTGTAGGATTCCCATACCCAACTGGGCAAAGAACTAAAAGATGTTCGACCCTAGCTAGCTGACGCCATTAAGGAGAATAGGAGGCTACAAGGCGGCATATTTAGTATGCTTTTCAAACTTGCCTCCCTATCGTTCAGCGATGGCAGGAACTCACATATTTATGTCTGCAGGTACGCTGACTGGCTGTCCCGAAGAGGAGATGTCCGGATCTCAAGGCGACCTGCTACAAGAGCTGTCCCGAATGCACGAGCGAGTTCAGCAAGCAATGCGGAGTGTTGCCAAGGCTTTATGGCCATCCGCCTCTCCTCCAGGAGGTATGGCGGAGCTCGTGGAGCTATTCAAAGGGGCATGGCGGCGTATTCGATTATGGAAGATATCAGCCTGCTGAGAAGGTGCGCGAGAGGCCTGGGCCATGGTAAAAACACGGTATACCAAGCTTGATCCAAATCGTATGGCACGGGTCAGACCTCTAGGGCCGGATGGGAATGAAATTCCTGTTAATTTGGTATATGACCAAGTAGAAGTAGCCACCAAATATTCCCAACAGGATTGTAGGCTAGACAGCCTGTTAGACAGTATAGAGGAGTAAATTTTTGAGTCCAAGTGACTATGTACTTTCATTGACATATTTGTCCCTAGCCGGATTGTAAAATGATTGTCATGGCCGACCTTTTCGCTTCAACCTCTGGACCCGAAGGTGTAGAGTGTTTCTGAATACTTGAGCGACAAAATAGACCGGGGTATGCGTGGCAACCAGGCGTAGGGGTCATAGCTGCTTGAATAGACAAGGTGTATCTAGCTAGCTATGTTATATTACATTGTGATTGTAAGAAACATCTTCTAGAGAGAACAATTCTGTTAAGGGTTCCTTTCCCTGGGTGTACATGTGTTAATGTGCATGTCCGAACTGCGATTGAAAAGATCACGGTATACGTAACATCCGGGGGTTCATAGTGGGAGAAATATAAAAACATCTTTAGTCCCTCGACCGAATATTCCCTTAAGAATGGTAGCTTTCGGCTTCACCCAGTCTGAGGTACACGTCCGGACGACCCGACAGTAGCAATCACAGAGGTGCTCCCTTTATGCCCTAGCCGAAATAACGGGAATGTAGGGCGTAAGCACATGAGCCAGGCAACCCAGCTTGGCCAAAACTTAAGTCATATTGATGCATATAATGGAAAAAAGGTACATATGAGGATAGAATAGATATGTGATGAGCTTGATGCTCAAAAAATAACAATAATAAGCTTCTATGCAAGAAGCCCCCATGTATAATGGACATTTACATTTCAAGATGTGTATGTCATATGTGCATGTTTTGGCCGTACGAAAGCTTTAAGGCTAAAAAAATAAAAAGCGAAAAGAGAGGAGAAAAAATAATGGAGACAATAGGGGGAAGGAGACGAACAAAGAGTTCGGCGCTAGGCATAGAATATTCGGAGTCTGGCCGCGTTCCAGGGGTTCGGCTCTAGGCGATTGTCTGATGCATCACGCAGTCAGTACGCTCCTCCAGTGAGAACTTTGTCAATGATGAAGGGTCCCTCCCACTTGGGCTTGAGTTTGTCCTTTTTCTTCTCCGGCAAGCGTAGAACGAGTTCGCCAACATTATAAGTCTTGGCCCACACTTCTCTACTTTGATATCTATAGGCCTGCTGTTGATAAAATGCGGAACAGGCTTTTGCAACGTCCCGCTCCTCTTCCAGGGCATCTAAGCTGTCCTGCCGATCAAGCTCGGCCTGTCTCTCTTCATACATGCGCACTCGAGGTGAGTCATGAATAATGTCACAGGGTAACATAGTCTCTGCGCCGTACACCATGAGGAAAGGTGTATATCCGGTAGTGCGATTGGGCATGGTCCGCAGCCCCCAGAGTACGGAGTTGAGCTCCTCAGCCTAGTGCTTGTATGATTCTTTCAAAGACCGCACTAGTCTGGGTTTAATGCCGCTCATAATAAGGCCATTGGCTCGTTCGACTTGATCGTTTGTTTGCGGATGATAGACGAAGGCGTAATCGACCTTAATGGCTAGATTAGCACACCAGGCTTTCACCTCATCGGCTGTGAAACTGGAGCCGCTATCGGTGATGATGCTATGTGGAACACCATAACGGTGCACAACACCGGATATGAAGTCTATCACTGGTCCGGCTTCGGCCGTTTTAACTGGTTTGGCCTCTATCCACTTAGTGAATTTATCCACCATGACCAGCAGATACTTTTTCTTATGGCTTCCTCCTTTAAGGGGTCCGACCATGTCAAACCCCCAGACCACGAAAGGCCAAGTGATGGGGCTTGTTTGTAGAGCAGTGGGTGGCATATGGCTTTGGTTGGCGAAAAGCTGGCATCCAATGCAACGTTGGACAAGGTCCTGTGCATCTGCTTGGGCCGTCGGCCAATAGAAACCT
This sequence comes from Triticum monococcum, assembly GCA_034509565.1. NCBI lineage: Eukaryota > Viridiplantae > Streptophyta > Magnoliopsida > Poales > Poaceae > Triticum > Triticum monococcum. Next base: position 605,038,801 of record CM067845.1, read on the forward strand.
GTACCTAAAGCCTTGCTTACAAGGGCCCGAGCTGCGGCGTGGTGACCACCGAGACCGACATGAATTTCAGCCAAGAGCTGCCGCCCCTCTTCCTCGGAGATAAATCTTTGAAGTACTCCGGTAGCGCTTTTCTTGTAGAGCTCTCCTTCGTGGATCTTGTAGGCTTTCGAACGCTGAACAATGTAGCAAGCCTCATTCTGATCCTCAGGGAGCTCTCACCTATTAAGGTAGGCCAGGAAGGGTTCAGTCCATGGGGCAATAACTGCCATGATAAGATGGGCCGACGGTGCTATTTCGGTGGCTGAGCCTCCGATGATATCAGTGTGTTCGGAATCAGGGTTTATGGTCGGATCCGGACTGGTGTTGCCGCTCTCCCCTTGCCACACCACGGATGGCTTAAAAAGCCTTTCCAGAAAGATGTTAGGTTGGACGGGGTCGCACTTGGCGCCGATGCGAGCAAGGACATCCGTCGCTTGATTACTTTCTCGAGCCACATGGTGAAACTCGAGCCCCTCGAACCGAGCCGACATTTTGAGAACGGCGTTACGGTAAGACGCCATCTTTGGATCTTTGGCTTCGAAATCTCCATTTATTTGAGATATTGCGAGGTTTGAGTCCCCACGCACTTCCAGGCATTGTATGCCCATGGAGACAGCCATCCGAAGGCCATGCAATAAGGCCTCGTATTTCTGCTGAATTGTTGGAGTCTGTGTATAATATTTGGAGTACGTACTGAACTGTGTCTCCGATGGGGGACGTTAAGACAACACCCATCCCTAAGCCCGCCAGCATTTTAGAACCATCGAAGTGCATGACCAAGTTGGAATATGTGTCGTACTCTTTAGGGAGTTCGGCCTTTGTCCATTCGGCGATGAAGTCCGCCAGTACTTGCGATTTGATGGTCCGGCGTGGCTTATATGTTATGTCTAATGGAAGGAGCTCAATGGCCCACTTGGCAATCCGGCCTGTGGCATCGCGGTTGTTTATTATGTCATTCAGTGGTACTTCGGAAGCCACTGTGATCGAACACTCTTGGAAATGGTGTCGTAGCTTCTGGGATGCCATGAAGACCGCTTATGCTACCTTTTGATAATGAGGGTACCGGGATTTGCATGGAGTTAGGACAGTGGATATGTAGTATACCAGCTTCTGGAGCGGGAATTTGTGTCCGCCCTCCTCTCGCTCGACAACGAGTACTGCGCTCACCACCTGGTGTGTTGCCAAGATGTATAATAACATTGGTTCGTCGACGCTTTGCGCGGCCAGGATTGGGTTGCTCGCTAGAAGAGCCTTTATTTCTTCCAATCCGGCCGTTACCGCATCCATCCACTCGAAGTGGTCGGTGTGTCGGAGAAGTCGATAAAGTGGCAACGCTTTTTCTCCTAGTCTGGAGATAAAGCGGCTTAAAGCTGCCACGCATCTGGCTAGTTTTTTGACCTGTTTAAGGTCTGATGGTGTAGCCAATTGTGATAAAGCTTGGATTTTGGCTGGATTTGCCTCGATTCCTCTACTGCAAACAATGAAGCCTAGCAGTTCTCCAGAGGGAAGACCAAAAACACATTTTTCCAGATTGAGCTTAATGTCATATGTCCGGAGATTATCGAATGTGAGGCGTAAGTTGTCTATTAATGACTCGACGTGCTTAGTCTTGATGACGACGTCGTCCACATATGCTTCAACTGTCTTGCCAATTTATTTCTCCAGGCATGTTTGAATCATGTGTTGGTAGGTGGCACCGGTGTTTTTAAGCCCAAAGGGCATAGTGTTGAAGCAGAAAGGCCCGTATGGGGTAATAAATGCCGTTCCGGCTTGGTCGGATTCCTTCATTTTAATTTGATGGTATCCAGAATATGCGTCGAGGAAACACAGTGAGTCGTGTCCTGTAGTGGCATCAATAATTTGATCGATGCGAGGGAGAGGGAAGGGATCCTTAGGGCAAGCTTTGTTGAGGTCTTTGAAATCGACGCACAAGCGCCAGGATTTATCCTTCTTTGCCACCATCACCAGGTTTGCTAGCCACTCCGGGTGTTTTAGTTCTCTGATGAATCCGGCCTTAATTAACTTGTCTAGCTCCTCCCCCATAGCTTGTCGTTTGGGTTCAAAAAAGTGCCGCAATGTTTGCTTGAACGGCTTATATCCTGTCGGTGTTCTGGGAACGGGGGTCCCCAGACTTGCCTGCCTGCAGTGTGGCTCAGGTGGGGGCCTAGCACGGCCCATCTTCATCAGCTCAAGCTCAAGACCCTCGCGAGGGGCCAAGCCTCGCGGGGCGGACGACAGGAAGCTTCCTCAAGAGAGCGGCCTCATCAGGCAAGCTCGCGAGGAGCCGGAGAGATCAATGCAAGGGTACCTCGCGAGGATCCCATGACGCAAGCCATGACGATTAAGGCTAGGCGGGCGCCGGCCTCCGTAGTGTCCTTGTTTCCCCTTTGGTGCAAAGGGGGCAAGCACAGGCCAAGGCATCGGGCAAAGGTTGCCACTCCGGTGCAACAAGACCAAGACCAGTAGAGCGGCAGGACGGAGGTCACCGTGGAGCCCAAGACGGCGTCATCACCAGTGCCTTTGGCAGCCGAAGACCACCTTTGGTCAGGATAACTTGTACTAGATGTTCCCCTTCAAAATGGCCAATTGTTGGCGCCCTTCCCGCTCAATTATTCGGGGAGAGGCCCAGGGCCTCTATAAATAGAGCTAGCCTCCACCAAGGAAGGGGGGAAACCCGGGAAGAAAGAGGGGAGACACAGAGAGAGAAATCTGGTCGAACCCCTAGTAGAGAGAGAGAGAGAGGCGACGGAACTCACCCTAGCAGTTCATCGCACCAGCTCAAGAACACCTCTCGCGAGGCTATTCTTCCCTTGTACTGTCCATCATCGGCCCCAGAGGCAATCCACCACACCACACACTAGAGTAGGGTATTACACCACAACGGTGGCCCGAACCAGTATAAACCTCGTGTCTCTTGTGTTGTTCATCATTTTCATCTTAGTTCGCATGAGAGCATCGGACGTAGATCGGTAGGGGAGAGATCTTCGCGCGCACCCCAGTGTTTGAACCTCAAAGGTCTGCCGGAACCCGAAATCTGACATATCCCTTCAATATATTAAGGCTATGCTCGGCCAACCTGCATGGGATTCCTGGCATATCAGAAGGGTACCATACGAATATGTCCCAGTTCTCGCGTAGGAACGCTCGTAGTGCGGCGTCCACCATTGGTGTCGTGGAATTGTCATGACAAATGTCCTAGCGAAAGGACTTAGTCATAGGGCCATCGCAACTAGGAATCTTAAAGGGGTTAATCGGGACAAAGGACACGAGAGGTTTTATACTAGTTCGGCCCCTTACAATGAAGGTAAGAGCCTACGTCTAGTTGTGTTGGTATTGCTGGGATTTCGGTCACCAAGAGGCTTAACTCGCCGGCTTGGTTATCGATCTCTTGTATCTTTCCCTAAGCCGCCACTGGGTTGTCGCCTTATATACACGGGTTGACGCCTGGTGGCCTACAGAGTCCCGGCCGGCTCATAATCGTGTCCGGCTCGGTGACTTCCTTTACATGCCTTTCTTTACAAGTCTTTCCTTACATACGGTGGTTTGTAATATTGGGCCTTAAGCCGCCTCTAGGCCCTTGGGCCTTCTATAAGATTTAATAAACTATCATCTTAATGTTTACTGGGCTTCTTGTGTAACCCGCCATTGGGGCTGACCCGGCCCCTCCTGGGCGGGTCATAACTGATAACTATATCCCCAACATTAGGCCCCAGGTTGACTTTGAACTTCGTTCTTTGTCAATCTTCAACACTTAGACAAAATCCATCTTCTTATCCTCGCAGAAGTTTTTGTAACCCGCCATGCTGTCATCTCTTGAAAATGCAAAAAAACCTTTTATGACATCATCTCCCAACGAATCTTCATCTTTAATGTCCTCCTAGAATCGAGGCGTCTGTGTAGTTGGATAACCATTATTCAGCTCCCACTTGATTTTCGCGCCCGTATGTTCACATTTTTCCTTATAAATAGGCACGCCTCGGCCTTCCTCATTCTTCTCTCTCTCCGTCTTCTTCCTCTCGCAACCCTCCTGCTGCTCGAGCCTCACCACCGTCGCACTTCTCCTCCGTCTCTGTCGACCTTGGATGCTGCATCAACCCGAATCAGTCCAGAGAACGGCGGTGATCTCCGCAGAAGATCTGTGGTTGTAAGTGTTCTCCTTTTCACTTCTCAGATCCGCATTATGGTTTCCAGACTTCTTCGTGTTCTTCATAGTTCATCGCAGTTCTTCGTAGTTCTTCCACCGCAGGCCTCTTCTTGATCCAAAAAGATATATATGCTTGTGCGGTAGTGTTTTTGTGCCTACTCTTGATGCCCACAGATCCCTTTCTCTGGTTCAAAGATCTCATTAGAACTCACAGACTTATCTGCGCTAAACTTTTTAGGTCTAGAATTTTTCCCATTTTTGAATAGCCATTTGATCTGGAATAATACCAAGCAGTTTAGGAAATTTGTTTGTCTCAACACTTAGCTGAATTTGCTTTTCTCAAATATCTATAGTCATGGCGGCTTACTGTGCCGGCTTACTTTCCCTTATATGGAATTAGCCCTTAACTAAGCCTCCATTACTTCCCTGTATTATCTTCATTGAACTGTTAATTTTACCATTGAATTGAACCGGCATGTTGCCTTTCTTTTCAGTTCATTTTTGAACATCATGCCGTCCAAAGCACCAACCATCTGTAACTGGGTTCCCTCAACCGTAACTGAGGAACGTCTGAAGGAGTTCTTCACCATAGGATATTTGCCAGGAAAATACGTCATGTCTTACCGTTCCCCTAACCCGGACGAAGAACGGCCCAATCCCAGGGCTGGCGAAGTGATTGTTTTTACTGAACATATGAACCGTGGCTTCTCACCGCCCGGCTCAAAGTTCTTCAGAGAGGTCCTCCACCTTTTCAAACTCCACCCTCAAGATATCGGGCCCAATTCCATTTCTAACATCTGTAACTTCCAAGTGCTTTATGAAGTGTATCTTCAAGAAGAGCCGGCCATGGAGCTGTTTAGAGAATATTTTTATTTGAACCGGCAGAACGAGTGCACCAACGGCCTTAGCTTGGAGCTTGGAGGCATCTCAATTCAGCGTCGGCAGGGCGCTGTCTTCCCTCTCATAATCTTGCCGAGTTATCCAAAACACTGGAATCAGACTTGGTTCTAATATCAAGACATTTCACCGGCAAACGAGAAGCCACTGCCGGGTTATCGCCCCGAACATCTTGACTCCAAGTTCGTGCTCCCTAAGAAGCTCACTGCTGCTGAACGCAAGAAGCTGATACCATATATCAAAAGGATTAATGCCTTGTTAGGGAATGGGTTAACTGGAGTTGATCTGACCCGCTGCTGGATCTCATGGCGGGTCATCCCTCTAAGCCATCAGTCAAAACTGATGTACGAGTATGGTGGAGTCCCGGATGACTCTCTTCGTCACAGCTCCGTTCAACTAACGGAAGAAGATATTGTTTCAATGTCAACCCTTCTGGTGAACGGAAGATACGAAGATTGCAGTATCGTCAGGTTAAACCCCTTCTGCAAGCTTAACCAGTGCCAGAAGTAAGGACACTCTGATCTCCCTCCTTTTTATTTTTCCCAGCCATATTGTTTAATACTTGTCTGACCTTTCATCTTGTTTTTACCTGTCTGCAGGCCAGATCCGATTTCTGGAAATTTAAATATGACCATGAAGCTGCCAGGAAAGCAAGAGCCGCCACCATAAACGCCAAGAAAACGACCCGGAGGTCGAAAAAGAAGAAGAAGAACACTGCTGAAGATTGGATGAAGCTTGACGATTCTTCTGAGTCGGAGGTAGCCCTTGACTCCCTTGGCCAATTTTTTAGTAATCTTATTGACACTGATCATTACCAGGATGACACTGGGGCCAGTCAGGCCGTGGAAGAAGAGGGAACTATTTCCTCCGACTCAGCCCATTTGCCATGACAGAAACTTCGAGTCGTAACCCGGAAAGTAAGGTTTTCACACCCTTTGGCTTATCTGGATCCTCACTTTCTTTTGAAAAATCAGCAACATGAGAGCCACCGTCAAGCCCGGACCGAAGACGAACCGGCTGCTCTTCTTGCTTTATCTTCGCGAAAGAAGTCCACATCACCCCCGGGGATTCAGAAACCGACTAATCCACCCCCTCAACTTTAAAACCGGTTAATTAACCCCCCGAGAGCTCTAATACCGGTTAAATCACCCCCTAATCCCAATTCAGGTGGTATTGGCTGGTGGTTTTGCTTGCGTGGCTCTCCTCTATTGCCACGTCGGCTTGGTTGGGGGCGCTAGGCGATATGAGCAAGGGCCGCTGGCTGTTCTTAGTTCATCCAATCCCCAATCCTTCATCTCTTCCTCCTCCCCTGTTCGTCGCCATGCCCACCCAGCTGAAGCTACATGTACCTTGTTCTCGGGTTCCTCTCCCCTACTCGCAGCCATGGCCGACCCCCTGCTCGCCGCCATGGCCGCCCCACCTCTTGCCCCCCACGACCTGGAGGCGCCCTGAACAAGGACCGCCCTTGCCATGGCTGAACGGCGCAACGCAGTCTCATATTGGAGTTCCTGTTTGATGCACATCGTGAGTATTAGGACAGTACAGGTACAGATATACTGAACTTTAAGCTTTTCTGAAGTCTATGCCCTGTTTGCTTTCTTTGGGAAAAAAATTACAAGTAGAATGCGTTGTTGGTTCGATTTGCTCTTTGTATTTTACTTTTCTAGGTGTTCCCCATCAATTTTGGCTACAATCTGCAAAAGCAAAAGGGAAGGAGTGATTTACCTTACATGAATCCTGTATGATACTAATAACATAGCTTATCTTCAAAAGGACAAGAGAATAACAGTGGTTGCGTTTTCTGTTGGTGAGTGCAGGCTAGAGATCATCAGAGACTCAGGTCAATACAGGTGGAGTGGGGCTAGAAGGTGAACAATTTCACCAAGCCGTTCCTTGTACATGATCTGAATAGACCAGGATTTGGCAGAGCCCAATACTGAAGCCTGCCAAGTCCATCCGTACTTGCAGGAAAACTACATACAGAATCCCCCCAGAGGCCCAAATGGTTTACATTATACTCTTTGTAGGCATGTTTTGATGCCTTAAGAAGAGAGAATTCAGTTTACTTGAGATTGAGAATTAGTATGTGTAAAAATGTTTATCTTCTCTTGTTGATGGTGTTGTCCCAGTTTAGTTGAGAACTAGAGAATTCAGAGGAAGCATTTTATTTAGGGAGTGTACTTTTGAGTCTACAGACCGTTGCATATGCGCAAACATATGTAATCTCAATGCAATATTTTCTTGTGACTTGAAAGAAAGCTTTTTTGTGAACTGAATGTACTTTGGTGTTGCAACTATCATGGTTGAAAATTGACAGCATTTTGTTACATTCAACATCCTTATTGCAAATTGGCAATAGCAGAATTAATAAACAAGATATGGCGATAATTATCTGTACAGTTTCAGCTTTACTTTGGAAGAACACATTTTTCTAAACACAATAGTGAGATCACATAAAAACAAGTCATGTTGCACATCACAAAACAGTACATGTGTCACATAATACGGACCAAGTGCTACTAGTACCAGTCTTACATAATATAGCATGAACCAGAGCATGCATAACAATGAACCATGTACCACAAGTTCATATTTATTTCAGTGTAGCTAGGTAACTAGCAATTCAATTATTGTGTCTGTGCTTTCCTTCTATTCTTTGCTCTCTCATAGAAAGGTGAAGTGGACAAACTATTTTGTGAACTTGAGACCTTCTTCATCCTATTTGCTGGCTTAGATGCTCTAGGAGCTTGCTTTGATGATGGACCAGGAGCTGAACTTCGTTGTGTTGATGGGACATGAGCTTGCTGTGTTGAAACAGTAAATGTGAGCACATTTGCACATGTTAGGAAGAAAATGCAAGTAAAAGAAGAAAGAAAGGGGGCACCTCTGTTCTTGCTTTCTTTTTCTTTCTCCTTGTAGCTGCTCTTGTGAAGTTGGCATGCTCTTTATTGCTAGCAGTATTGTTGTTAGTACATTTTCTTTTATTGTGTCCTTGGGTTCCACAACTAGAGCATGTGACCTGAGTGCCTGCTCGTGACATTTTTGATGGGTCCCTAGGTTTCTCTCCTTCTTCCAGCCTTCTCTTTGTCTGGGGCCTGCCTTTCTGAGTTTTTTATTAGGTGGAAGAGGTCTAGGTTTGTCAGAAATTGGCCAATCTTCTGGTCCATTCACAGGCTGAAGAACATGATCATAAATTCTGTCGCACTCAGCTATTGATTAGCAAGGTGAAATGTATAGGTCCAAATCTCTAGAGCAGGTGTAGATTGCACTCACTGCATGACAACAAGCTAAGCCAGAAAGTTGCCAATATCTACATGAACATGTCCAGTTTTCTAGATTGACCGTGTATCTCCTGTGCTCACCTTCTTGTACTTCAAACCCATCCCTTCCATTCCACAACACTTGACACCTAGCGGATCTTTCAATGTTCACCTTCAATTTCTTAAAAATATTTGGACAAATGGTTCCATGCCACTTCTGAGAGTTTGCTCTATTTTGTTGGATCCTCACAGTGACCTTCTTTCTAATGATTTCCATTACCGTAACTACAGGGTAGAACCTTGATCTCATGATGGCATTATTAAATGACTCACACATGTTGTTCTCAACTGAGTCACAGAAAGAGCCAATCCTGAAGTAGGCCCGACACCAATGCTTTGGTGCAGTTTTCATCATGTCTCTCGCACCTTCTACTGTGTTTTGTGCAAGCTTAGCCCTGTTGTAATTGAATTGGCTTCTATCTGATGACTTTGCACATGCCCAGAACATTTTTTGAAAGACCTTGTCTCTGTGTTCTTTTCTCCAATTAGCATAAATGTGTCTTGCACACATCCTATGCTCTGCATGGGGCACAATCTCATTGACTGCCCGGATGAGACCCTACATAAGGGAAGAATTATGCATCATAAGCAAATAATCTCACATCCATAACGACAATAAGAGAGTAAGAGAATTAAATTTGTATCATATATACAATAACAAATATATGAGGAAAATATATTGAGCTCACTTTCTGTTGATCAGAGATGAAAACCCATCCTTCACCATTGTTGTTTATCTACAGATCTTTTTGAAGAAACCCAATGAACCAATACCAGGAATCATAGCTCTCGACCTCTACTATAGCCCAAGCTATTGGATACATTTGGTTATTTGCATCTCTGCCAATTGCACAAAGCAACTGCCCCTTGAATGCACCCTTCAAAAAACATCCATCTAGCCCCACCACTCTTCTACATCTCGCAAGAAATCCTTTCTTGCAACCATCTAAACACATGTACATTCTTTCAAACACATTGCTGTGAAGAATTTCTGGATTTAATGTCACTGCAATAGTGCTATCGGGGTTGCTTCTAAGCAACTCAAGCTGATAATCATAAACCCGAGCATACTCACCATCTGATAGATCAATTATCTTCTCCATAACAAGTTTCTTTGCTCTTTTGCATTTGGAGATGGACACATCAGTCACTAGATCCTGAAGAACAGCTTGTTGAATGTGCTCTGCCTTCCATGATGGATTGTCTCTGATTTGCCTAAAATACTTCTTTGCAATGACACTGCATGTGACCAGCTTGTTGTCCCTTCTTGGAATGCACGTGTGCTCATTGTTGTACCTCCATACTAGAAACCAATCAGACCTGCTGGTAATGGACCCATAAATACTCCATGGACAGCCAGGCCAACTGCATTTTGCACTTACTCTCTTTTTCTCATCTTTTAGAAATAACAAGTGATGATATGTTTTCAGTCCATACTTGACCAATGCATTCTTGAACTCCCTACTGTCATGGAAGGCCATACCAATAGAGAATAAAGGAATTTCAGAAGTGCTATCATAAACTTTGTGCTCTGTCTTCTTCCTCTTAGGCATGTCATCCCTATCACTTGCTTCATCATAAGATAAATCATCTGCACTGTCAAAATAGGGTGTGACATCACCATCACCATCATCAAGCTTGCAATCCTCTAGGACAAGGAAATCCTCTGGCACATCAACTGCTTTCTCATCCTCTTCTCCAAGCATTTTGTTCCTGACTTTGTTCTTGAGTTCCCTTGCATATTTTCTGAATTCAATTGCTTCTTCATCATCAGCAGAACTATTGTCTTCTTCTTCTAAATCAACCTCATAATCACTATCAATGCTTGTGGATTCATCTTCACCTCCTCTATTTCTTTTTCCTTCAGTCGCCTTTGATTTTCCTGCCATGGAGCTAATTCCCTTCGCAATCTTCCTACAAACTGGCAACTTCTGTGGCCGATGAAATACATGAGCATCTTCAGCTACCTCATGCATCTCCTCTGCATCTCCGAGTGGTTTCATATCTGCGAAACAAAGACAAAATACATCACATATATAAGCCCTCTGCACATAGATAAGATTGAATCCCTATGCAATCAAACCCGTGAAAAATAACACATATATGAGCCCTATAAACTGTTTCAACAATTAAACCTCTAAATCGATGTACAGTCAATCATAAAAAACGTCCCGTTAAAATGAGTTTAGGAGCACATATTATTATTTGCTTCTGAATACTTACAAATTTCTGAAACATACGTAACAGAGTTGATATGAGTTTAGTTTATTCAAAATTTAAGATGCTCTCCCATCCTGCTCATGCTAAAGGTATGCATGCAGCCTGGAATACACAGGGCATTTAGCAAAAAAAAGATTACTTCTAGAATACCTGCAGGCAGGCATCAACCTGGGTTATTGATTGTTAATTCTAGCAAGTGCCTAAAGGAGAACTGCTGATTGTAGAGTAGCTGTTTCAATTTGTAATATAGCTCGCTGGCCGGCCGGTTGTTCAATTATGATCACACAAGTACCATGAAAATAATACTAAGATGTCAGTCCAGATTAGTCATGGAGCAACAATCAACAACTTGGAAAATGACAGTGGCCTGAAGGGTGCCAACTCGCATCTTCTGAATTTGAAAAAAGTGCTTTAAAATCTTCAGAACCTAGACTGTTCAAGTGCATAGAGATGATCACAGTATACACACATTAACTAAACACATGCTAGTTTGGTGCAACTGTGGTGCGTTAGTACTAATCATCTGATCAACAGGATCCAGGACTATCTAGGTAGGCGTGTGACATCTAAATTCACAAAGGATTGTTGCAGGCGACAGTTTCAATGGAGTAGTCGTGCTGCTCTCTTCAGCCAGCGATACGGTCACAAAGGATTGTTGCTGGGTATGGAGGAGCTGAGCGCTTCACCTGGAGTAGTCGTGCTGCTCTCCTCAGCCGACGATCATCATGTCTTGCCCCACCGCTGTGATGCCATCTCGTCGAAAGGAAAGAAGGGAACGAGGCCCAAACAATCAGGAGGAGAAGTTAAGTCCAAGACCCACCCTACCAAGTCGACGTGGCAATAGTGGAGAGCCACACAAGCAAAACCACCGGCGAATAGCACCCGAATTGGGATTAGGGGGCGATTTGACCGGTATTAGAGCTCTCAGGGGGTTAATTAACCAGTTTTAAAGGTGAGGGGGTGGATTAGTCGGTTTCTAAAACCCTGGGGGGTGATGTGGACTTCTTTCTATCTCCGCAAGAGGTATCTCGCTCTTTTGGTGACTCATCTCAAACCCAGTTTCCGGCCTTCAAGACTGCCCCTGGGTAAGGAAAAATCCTTTGTCTTCCGTGTTTTTCAAATTGACTCTTTATACTGACAGTCCTATAATATTTTACTTAGTGGCCAAGCTAAGTCTAAGAAGGAAAAGGTGAGTAAACCGGCGGAAGACCCGCCGGTCCTTGCTCCTGAACCGACAAGGCCACCTTCTCCTTCATCATTTGAAACTCCAGAAGACCCGCCTGTCAGTGCAGAAGCAAATCCACCTGAGCCGTCGTTTGATGACACCATCGTGAATCCTTCCCAAACTGGACCATCAAGCTCAGCCAACCCTCCATCACCGTCTGCACAAGACGTTTTGATCACCGGGAGCCGTTTTGTTGAACCGGGGAATCCAACCGTGCTGGCTCGCCACACGGCAAAACAAGAAGCATTCGAGAGGCAGAAAAGTGCGCTTTGATGTTACACATTATGATCATCTGAATGCCAATGATATTTTATCCGGCTATCTCAGCCATGTGCACTCCAGTCGTGACTCAGAGATCGAAATGGTCAAATAGTTGCAGCTGAAATATGAAGTATGTTCTTCCGGCTTATCTATATTCCGCCAGCCCCCAAGTATTTAGATTATGAGAGAACCAGAATGATCTGTAGACTTTATAATATAGGCCAAGACCTTTACCTTTGAAACTTTTCTTGAGTTCAATAAAATAGAACAAAGCTTCACCTGTAGTCCCCAAGGGCCGGTTCATTTTGATCATAAATGAGCCGGTACTTTAAATTGTCTTGTACCGTATTCAAAGAACTTCATAACTCGGCTTAACCTTGAGAAACTTGTTGAATAGCATACATTAGCCCCCAAGTGCCAAGTGTTGTTACTTTGTAAAGTACTTGGGACTTAAAGTATGTCTTTAGAGCCATAAGAAATTGTTTTGGCATACATTAGCCCCCAAGTGTTAAGTGGTTTTTGTAAAGTACTTGAGACTTGAATCTTGATTTTTGAACCTTTAAGCAAAATCTTGACTCATCTGGCTACGTTTTTTGCAGAATGCCTTATCTGAACTGAGCTCGCAATTGACTGACGCGAAGACCCGGCTGGCGGGTCAGGAGGCAGAAATCAAGTTTGCTAACTCCAAATTGCAAATAAGTCTCTCTAAGACGGAAAATTTAAAGACTAGCTTCACTGCCAAGAAGAAAACCTGGGCAGAGGAAAAAACGCTTCTGACACAACGCACCAAGAAGGCCGAAGCAACCCTTGAATAGGTTTCAATAGAGCTGAACGGTTTAAAGGGCCGGGTGTCTCAAATGGTGGCCGCCATCTTTGGTAAGCCGTCTGTCTTTAATCTTGTGTACTTTTTGCTGATCCGGAATATAAGCCGCCAGCTGGCTTTGTTTATAAAATATGTGCAGGCCCATGAAGCAAGAATCTGAACCAAGACCATGTCATTAAACTGAAGGCGGTATATACCTTAGTGGAACAACTGTATATTGGCGCACAACGGGCACTTGTCGCCATCTCTCCTGCCAATCAAGGACCCAACCGGCTCGGCGACGTCTTGAAGAAACTGTCAATCCTACCTGCCAGATTACAAGAAGTGAATCGCTCCTGTGCGAGAGCCAAAGCTTTGACTGCTCTGAACCGCTCCAAGGCTTGGGTGCCAGATCTAGACCCGGCGGACGTGGCCAGAGGATATCCCACCGTGAAGGAAGATGGATCTCCCTTTGAGCAGGATGACTTCATGGCTTGCGTGCGCGGAGTCTGACCTCAGGCGACTATTCTTGGAGATGAAACCAACATCGACAAGTATTAGCCGGGGTTTGATGTTGAAAATAAGAAGATGGCAACTCCCTCGTATAAGGTGACATATTTAATCCCACTTGTTCGTGAAAATACATTTGCCCCGGAAGTTGACCCGGCCGACCTGATTGACAAAGAAGCAGAATTTGTCGCTGTTGATGGTTTTGACTGGTCAAAACCCAGTTTCCGGTTAACAGAGGGCGGTGAACCGGCAAGGGAGGAGCAATAAACAACTTCATGGGCTTATGAAAGCCTTGTAATAGTCTAGCTGTGAAAACACTACATGCTTTGCTTATGCCATCGTGCATAAAACACTTGTATGTGATTCTATGTTTCCCGATGTTTAATATATGCATCATATTTATGGTTATCCCTGTAATACTTCAACAGGTAAATACAAGAGAAAACACTGGCTTGGCGGCTTAGGACCGAACGGGCTAAAACACCCGGCTTATAGCCAATATGTTTACCATAATAGAAAACAGAAACATATATAAAAAGAGAACAAGGCTAAAACTAACCCTTTGGTTAATGCAACAGGTAATCCTTAGACCACCGGCTTAAATAACCCGGGTAATGAAGTTGATAACTCAATCTTTTTGAGAAGTCAATGCTTCTGAATACTTAATGATCATCATACCTTGGTGGCTTTGTTGTCAAATAATCCAGCCGACGAAGAAGATCATGCTAATTATTTGTGAAATTGAGACAACAAAAAACTAAAAGGTAAATTACAGGTAATAAGGATGATTTAACCTTGTATTTAAAGGTTGGGGGTTTCTGATTCGAATACGATTAGTAAACCGGACCAAAGGGGTTAAGCTAAGGTTCGAATACGACCACATAGCCCCAAGTGGCTTTGGCGTTGCGCCGATCAAGAGGGTACTGACAGCTATGTTCTCTTTGGTTCGAATACGACCTATGTTTGAACAGGAAGCCCCCAAATAACCTTGAGAGGTTTTTAACGACCCTGATTCGAATACGATCCAAGTCGGACCCAAAAGGGGTTAAGCTTTGATTCGGATACGATCAAGAAGCCCCCTAGTGAGTTTGGCCTTGAGCCGATCAAGAGGGTTACGACATCTATGTTCTCTTCGGTTCGAATACGACCTATGTTTGAACAGGAAGCCCCCAAGTGACCATGAGAGTTGCAGCTAGATTTGAATACGATCATAAGCCGGACCAAAAAAGGTTAGACTTGATTCAAATATGATCAGCTCCTTAATAGTCATTTGAATATAAGAAATAACAAAGATGCATAATCTTTTGAAAAAGAAAAGAGGCCGATGGTCCTGCTTTATTACTTATCATGGTATATACAATGTTAAAGTATGTACATGATGAGAGCCGGTGGCTCAGGTGTAGTATGGCCGAAGTTGAGCAATGTTCCACGGTCGGCGGGTCTCACTACAAAAAAAATACACTTCCGTGATGATACGTGTTTGTCACAGTAGGTCGCTTTTTTGTCAAGCATGTACATCCATGACAAATTTATGACAGAATCAAGATAGTCATACCTGTGCTGTCGTAGAGGTGTTCCATGACATTACCAAAATTATCATCACGGAAGTTTCCACTTCTATGATGATAAATCGCACGTCACAGAAGTGCTTTCGTCAAGGGTGACCGACACATGGCATCCACCGTAACGGAACACCGTTAAGCTATCAGGTCGGGTTTTGGATCTGATAACCCGTTAACAGCCCTGACCAATGGGGATTTTCCACGTGTAAAATCATCATTGGTTAGAGGAAACACATGTCAGCTCATCGTCGGGACAGATGTCATCCACTCATTGGACAGAAGGCGCCTATGATACGTCGACAAGTGGCACGGCCCAACAAGTTTAAATGGGCCGGCCCAACTAGAGGCCCACAAGATTTTGCGGACCATAATGGGCCAGCCCAGCTAAAGGCCCACGAAATTTTGTGGACCATAATGGGCTGGCCCAGCTAAAGGCCCGTCAGATTTTGCGGGCCATAATGGGCTAGCCCAGGTAAAGGCCCACAAGATTTTTTTTGTGCCATAATGGGTCGGCCCAGGTAAAGGCCCACAAGATTCTTACGGGTCATAATGGGCCGGCCCAGCTAAAGGCCCACGAGATTTCGCCAACATTAATGGGCCGACCCAGCGGTAGGCCCACAAGATTTTGAGGACCCTAGTAGGCCGGCCCATTAACTGGCTGCCATGTTTTGGGCCAAATGCCGGCCCATATTTGATCTGGTCCATTAATGGCCTGCCACGCTCCGGGCCTAATAGTGGCCCATATGAGATCCGGCCCGTTAAAAGCCTACCACATTCTGGGCCAAATTATGGCCCAGATCAGGTCCGACCCTTTAAGAGGCTTTGGGCTCAATTATGGCCCATATTAGATTTGGCCCGTCAACTGGACACTATGCTTTTGGGCCCACTTGCTAAAGGCCCACTTAGTAATTCGGCCTGATATTAGTTTTGGCATGTTAAGGGACCGTTTAACATTTCGGCCCTATATTAATTTCGGCCTGTTAAAAGCCCGTCATATAGTTGGGCCTAACTACGGCCCGGTTTGCATCCGGCCTGCTCGCAGCCGATATCTGATTGGGCCAAACAAGGACCCAGACAATTTTGGCCTGTTAAAAGCCCGTGATTTGATTCGCACAATCATGGGCCGGGGTTCATTTCGGGCCGCCGCTGGCCCGTGAGCTGATCGGCATGTTTCAGGCCCAACCTACATCGTGATTGCATGATGGCCCGATTATGTACCGTAATTTTACGGTTTGGCCGGATTACTGCGAAGACAGGATATATATACAGTAAAATAACTGCAGCATCCTGAATAAGAAAAAACCTATGATAATAAAAGTTCACCACTATGATAATAAAGCACAAGCAGACAGCAGATTACATACACTGGGCATCAAAGATCGCCACCAGTGCAAATAAACACGTCGACAAAATAATATACAAAACCGATAGCACTTCAATAGAGTTCAAGAAAGGTTAGCCCTGCTGGGGAGCTGCAGCGCAAGCAGCTGAGCAAGATGATGAGACTGCGCTTGTTCAACACTTTATCTTCCTCACTCTGAAAGATAAACAAGCAGACAGATGACATGTTTTGCACATAAAAGTATCAGTGCTGACAATTCATCACATTTCTTACTAACGAATAAAGTGACACAGTTTAAATTTGCATTAACACAATATGGTATTGTTCAGGTCAAGACATGGCAGGAAATGACATTGTGAAGGAGTTGGCAGCTTCACGACACCACTGGATTACAGAGCAAGAACTCATAAGTATCAATGGTTAGTGTGCTGTCAATTTATACCATTTTAGATTGGCAAATAAAGAGACGGTTTAAATAATAGTAGAATGATATGACATTTTTCATAGTTAAGACATTGCAGAATATGACATTGTGCTTTAGTGGGTAGGTTAACCACACCACTGGATTACAGATGAAGAATAGAAGCATACATGCAGTGCAAAAGAAGATCACTTGCTCTGTATAGTTTAATTTACATTGTATGAAGAAGGAACTTGGTTGTACAACTGAAAACTTAAATTGAGAAAGGATGGACTTTTGTTTATGAACTACATATAATAAACTTTAAACAAGCAATTTGATGCAAACACCAAATATAAAGAGCTGTTGTAGTCATGCCTAACCAAATATATACAACAAAGTTTGAAGGCTTGAGATGGACAAACTTACATTATTGGTGAAGACAAGCTCTATAAAGGCCTTGTCCATGCTGATGGAGGGGTAATTCAAGAAGTTTACCACAGAATCTTCTTCAAAAGCATTGCCTTTATTCTACATTTTGTTAAGAGTAAATATATATGTGATAATATACGGAAAAATGGAGAATATTTAAGATAAGATGAAGAGCGATGCTACATAACCAAGTAGCTATAAATGTAAGTGCAGCGATACAGGCAAAAGGTACGGCCAAGAGCAATGCACAACTAAACTTCTTCAGTACCAACCTTATGGTAAGAGTAAATATAGATCTGATGTGTAGAAAATGGAGGGCAAAGGAAAATAAGCTGTAGAGTGATGGTACATGAACAACTACCTGTCATTATAAGTACACTTATAAAGGACATCATGTACTTACAAGAACAATGCAGAGCTAAAAAAAATCGCATTGGATATATTCTACACTAATGTAACCATTCATACAGATCAGATAATTTGGAGCGAACAATTGATAAGCAAGCTATCATGCATACTGCTGTCACATAATGAACCAGGTATGTATGCAAGTACAGTGAAACAGGACAACAGGTACTAACAAGACCAAAGCAGCGGGCAACATATTTGAGATATCCTGTCGTTCTTCTCAAACCGGAATTCTTCTTCGAGCAGATTTCCTGCAAAAAAGATCCGTAAGGCACATGCGGAAAAGTAGAAGTTCAAATTGTCATGTGATTTCATAGACAGTACCTCATCCTGGGAACGAGACCAGTGCATAACAAGGTTTTTCCATTCAATGTCTTCTAAATTTAGCACAGGAGACTTCACCAGAAATTCGTTTATAGACTAGCCATCAAAGTGTGATTTCCTTAGGTAACACCGATACTGCTGCAATGCTTCCTTGAAAAGCACAAGCAAGCTTTGCTCGTCATGACTATCCAGATTGACCGTCGCCTAGTTACAACAATGTAATGTAAATCATTGATGTGTTCAATCAGCAGAAAACAGGAAAAGAAATGGAATGGGGTTCCAATCTGCAGGAATTGGCCGTCTCTACAGTTGGGATAGGTCTTCGGCCGGTGGACTTGCTATACTTTTTGCTGGAGTGGGATTTTTCTATGGTACAGCTGGTGCTATGGCAAATGAAATCAGTATACCTTTTGCTGGAGTGCAGGTCCTGTATGGTGGGGCTAGTGGTGTGGCTAGTGAAGTATGGGTACAGTCTGCAGGAGTCGGTCCTACATTTTGTGTCACTAGTCGTACAACCAATATAAGTGGGGTGTTGTCTGATTTCTTCGGCACCACCATGTTTTTCAAGGACTTTGCTGGTGCTCCTTCAGGTTCGGCAATCACCCTCTTCCTT
Organism: Triticum monococcum; assembly: GCA_034509565.1. Classification (NCBI taxonomy): domain Eukaryota; kingdom Viridiplantae; phylum Streptophyta; class Magnoliopsida; order Poales; family Poaceae; genus Triticum; species Triticum monococcum. The sequence continues at coordinate 605,057,300 of CM067845.1, forward strand.
TTTGATGTCTGATGCACAAGAACAGCATTTGAGTGGAAAAACATGGTATGATGACAGATGGAATATGTATTGATAATGGATGGGCATGGCATCCCGACATATATGATGAGTAAACTAAGATGATGGCTGTGCAACAAAGTAGAAGAAATGCAAGACAACATATGCAAGATATCCGCAATCAATAAAACATTGCCAAATTAGAATAGGCACCTTGATGGGTGAACAGGACATGCCATCTGCCTTTAACTCCTCGAGGTTAGAATAGTCATTAGGATGATATTCTGAACAAGAATCAACAGGTGGGGAGCGTATGAGTTTCATTGCATCTAGAATGGCACTCAATGCCTTGGTGCCAATTTTGGAAATCATTGCAGTGTTTAGCTTCAAGAGCGGACTGCTGCTAGTGCGACACAAAGCAGCTACACAGATCATAGTGTAGATATAATGGGAAAACCTTAAGCATCAGAGTAAAATCAGCAAAGTGGAACTTGCTGGAATATATGTGCTAGTATTGCCGGTACGGCTAGAAAGGCTTAGGATACCAGCTCTCTTCAAGTGAAGGTGCGGTACTGTTAATATCAATGTAACTCTCAAAGGCGACACAACTCCCCGCAGTTCCTTGCTATTCTTATAGGATTCAAGTGGGCAGGCCACTACAAATCCTATTCCTATGGTTACAAGATCCTACGCATCAAAGAGGCTCAAAGTGTCCATCACAACCGACCTTATAGACCTCTACACTGCAAATGTCCCTGCTCATCTTTAGTACAAGGAACATACTGTACTACTATCATACTCCCTCCGTTCCAAAATATAAGTCTTGGTAGAGATTTCCACTATGGATCACATACAGATGTAACCAGGTACATTTTAGAGTGTAGATTCACTCATTTTGCTCCATAGGTAGTCCATGGTGGAATCTATACAAAGACTTCTATTTAGGAACGGAGAGAGTACATATTAAAGAAGAACGGAAGGGGAACATGGTAAAGAAGAACAAGCAGATTTTGTATAATAAAATGTTGGTTACGCAGTGCCCACACATGATGAACTAGAGCACATTAAGAATGCAACTCCTAGCTATCTCTCGACCATTTCAGGCGGTTGGATGAAGATCCTATGTCTCCTAACCCTTCTTCTTCCTCGTCTCTAATTCTTCCTCTAGTAGTAACAATAATCATGCTAAATCCAATATTGTTGCTTCTAGTAGTTCTCTTCATTCCACTAATGATTCTCTTAGCCAAGTTACACTTGAGCAAGAAAATAGCTTATTGAAGGGAATTATAGAGAAAGGTGTTTACAAGAGCCTTGCCGGAAGTAAGCAATTCGAGGAAATTGTACACATGCAAGGATGGCATCGGAAGAATCAAGGTGTTGGTTTTGAACGAAAGTTCAATGCCAATGGAGTTGAGTGGGAAGAAGATCAATACCCCAAGACGAAGTTTGTTCCTCAACAAGAGAAGTATGATCCTACTTCTCTCAAAGGGACACAAGCTCAAGATGATCTTCCAGCACAAGACTACAAGCAAAAAGGCAAGGACAAGCTTCAAGAGGAAATTGATGCATTTGAAGATGCTCCTAAGGCCTTGCTCAAGTGGGTTCCCAAGACTACCTCAAGTTCCACTTCATCACGTACAACTACAACACCGAGGATTCCCATCAAGATGGTGTGGATCCCGAAGAAGAAGAACTAGAGAGTTCTTGAGGGTGACTCCGCCAACATACTTCACTCTTATCATCTTGGCAAGAACAAGTGCAATCAACTTCCACATCTTGCACTAGTTCAAGGAGTCACAAACCCTCTTGTTGGTAAGACAAGGGACAAGGTAACCTAAAAGCTTTCATAGACATCATCTTGTGTGTGCATCACTCTATGTCTATGGATATCCTTGTTTGTTCCTTGTGGGACTAACCTGTGTAGGTATTGAAAGTGCAACTCACTCCAATGGATAGCTCCGAATGATCTACATCAATATTGAGCATCCACATCTTCAACATCTACATGAAGTCATAATCGACAAAACCCAAGGTTAGTTCATCCCTCTTAGGGGGGATCTCACATCTAGGGGGAGCTTTACTCTAAGAATTGAGCTAAAGCAACTCTAATGGTGTGAACACAACAATGCTTTATGTAAAAGTGGTAACCCCACTTGTGCTTAAACGATGAGTATGACCTATAATCAAATGTTCTCATTCGACTCCTAAGTCAATATACTCATATATAGATGACCTAGTCATCGCAAATTGTTTGATAGATGCTAGAATTGGTTGTGCATGCTTTGCCACATATTTCAATTGCCATTTTATTGTGTGAGCATGTTGATTGCATATTTTACTCATTCGAGGACATCCACTTGTTGTTTTGATTGATTGGCTTTCTTTTCTTTTGCCAAGTGGATGGACAAGAATGCCTAAGAACCCTCTCAAGCTATCTATGCTTTTCTCGTCTCAAACTCTATTCATGCTACATCACAAAGTTTGATCAAGTCAGATTCGAACCACTCTGTGTGAGGAGCACTCGGAGTCCCCGATTCATCATAGACTTAAACTTCCAAAACTTCTTTGTGCTTTTCGCTCTGACCGATTCCTCCATTTCGGTCATACCGAGATCACTAAGTCGATCTAGGTTTTCAATCTCGGTGCAACCGATTTGAACTTTTGGGTCACATCGAGTTGCTGTAACTGTCAACAGTTATGCATCTCGGTGCCACCAAGTTGTTCCACTCGGTCACACCGACAGGGTCGGGCTATATATACTCACGGGCAAAATTTTGGAAATTTCTCCGAAACCTCTTTGCCCGCGCATAGCTCACTCTGCCTCCTGGGTCTCCGGATCATCCTCCTCGTCGCCAGTTGCCTCCAGCCGCTGGTCTCCGCCGCCGTCAACGGAATTCTTCCCCGCCGTTGCCGCCGTAGCGAGTTCATCACCGAACTAGGGTATGGACTTGATCACAGTGCTATCCCCGTCCGATTCCTAGCACATTGTGTTCATTATGATTCTTACCACGATTGAAACGCTTCTATCCAGTCAAAACACTCCGTAGATTAGAGTTTAATTGAAAATTTAAGGTTAGGTTTCCGCCGAAACCATCTCGGACCATCCGAGTTGTGGAACTCGGTACCACCGATTCGGCTCAGGCCATTGCACATGTAATTTTCGGTCTGACCATGTATTCAGGGCGGAACCACGTATTCAGGGCGCGCTTGTCTCAAATGCGAGGAAATTTACAAACTTAGCCCCGTTTCAAATTTCTACTACATCACAACAACACTAGTCGGTCGGGGATAGGACGGTAATCTCGCATACACCAAATATTTGCCGACGAGAGTTTGTTTTTGGCGCCCACTGTGTATGAATATGAATCGGGGAGGGAGTCGATTTCGGCCGAGGACACACTGTGTTTTGGCGCCCACCGTGCATGAATCCGGGTGAGAGGCGGTTACGTCACATTTGGGTGAAATTACAAACATACCCCTATCGAAACCTATAGAAATCTGGCATATAGGCTTTGCGTGGCAGGGATAGGCAGTAGTGATTTCCATCTCACAGATTTTGGTTCCGGGCGGTTACTGCGACTTTCCCCGCTTCGTTCAAATTTTGCAGAGTGCACATTTACCGTGCCAACTCAATTCGAATCCCGTTTGTATTCTATTTTTTTCGGGCGGGACCCATTTTCAATTGGAATTACATTCTATATACGTCATTTTTATATATACTTTTAAAAGCACAACACCATTTATCCATAAATATGGTTTAAAAATGGCATGATCTCAGATTCATAAGGTTGTATCCATCAATTTGGATTTTCAAATATTTGAAACCACTTTATGTTGAAATCCAATGTATGCATTCCTCGCTAACTGTCTCCAATTAATGTGTGTTTCATGCGGGTTTTTTTTACTTCTCAAACATGTATAATGTGTTTCACACACGCAACATATAGTGTAATCCCGTTTAGACATTAATTGCATATAAACCATGCATTGTTTGTAATTGAAGAATCTATGGATCACCAATATTGATAAACTATATAACATTACACGTGTGCCCAAATTCAAATGAATATGCATGTTTGATACACCAATTTGCGTTATGATATTTATCGATGTCGTGATCTCCAGTTTAAATATTTGAATCCCCTTTAATCCAGATATTCGTCTCATATAGCTATCACTGAAGCTTATATAGGACTATCTTTCTGGACCTATACGCGTTCATCGTCTCTCAAGTATCTCTCGTGCTACCTGTATGTCGACAATGATCTTTTATCTTCGTAACACACTAACGGTACTCTCTCCCTCGACCTTCATCACTCTATCTCTCTCTAAGTATATCTCGCTCCCTGCTATGTGTCTCTAACTATGATTCTCCATGTGGAATCTCTTTCTCTCACACAAACACAAAACTTTGTCTCCTAGGGTCTCATTTCTCTCTACTATTCCCATGTGTGCCACTCGCACACCCCTCATACATAGATGTCTTTCGCTCCTTAAATATGAGAACCTACGACTCTTCCTCATCAATATCTCTTTCTCACACACAAACACAAACTCTGTCTCCCAGGGTCTCATATTTCTCCATTGTTCTCTTGTATGTCGCTCACACACACCCTCTCTCCCTAGAGATATCTTGCGTTCCCTTGTATGACTCTCTAGCTATCACTCTTGTTGTGAAATATCTTTGTCTCTCGCAGACACAAAACTCCGTCTCTCTGGATCTCATTTCTCTCTGATATCTGTTTGTATGTGACTCACACGCACCCTCTCTCTATCTCTCTCTCACACACACACATAACCCAACCTTCTGATCCACTCAACTCCTATCTCTAACGCACACTAGCTAGCATCTTTATCTTTCTATTTATCTGTTTCTCCATCAACCTTCTTTCTCGCCCTCACTCTTGATTCCTATCACGCACACTACATATGTTTCTCTCTACATGCAGTCAAGTGCCCTCTCACACACATATATAACTTCACCCTTTGAACCACCCAACGGTCATCTCCAACACCCAAACTAGCGGATGTCCCTCTAGCTAGCATCTCCATCTCTGTATCTATCTGTAGTTTCTTCGTCAACATTTCTTTCTCGCACGGAGTCTTGCTTCCTATCACCCACACTATATATGTCTCTCCATACATATGCATTTATAGGTTGGTCTCTTTTGCACAATCGTTGCGCCTCACTCCCTCTGCTCGCCATAGATGCATGCTCTATCCCACGCCACTATCTCTTAAAGACAAAAACACATGCTCAATTGTCGGGACTTCTTCCATGCATTCTCACATGCATGCATATTGTCATACCGATCCGTCTCTCCCATGTCGTTGATCTTATGACTTATGTCTTCTTTCTTTTATCTCGATCATGCGCGCGCGCGCACACACAAATCCCACGTATACATGTATACCTCTCACACATGCACGTTCAAGGTCTCTATGTCTCCATACGTAGTTAATTACCCTCAATCCTAACGCCACATCGAATCGTTCTCCTCTTTTGTGCACATAACTTCCGCCTAGATGGGTAAAACACACACTCACACTTAACAATCTCCTTCTAGCTACCCCCCCCCCCCCCCCCCCCCGCCTCTCACTCTTCCCCTATATCCCCGAAATCAATAAGACCATCCCATAGTTTAATTCCCTCCTACATGCACCATCGATATATATAGTAGTCTTCCTCGGTGTCTCTCGAACAAACACGTTCTCTCGAAGTCGACTCCTCTCATGCATATAGGTCCTAATGCATTTTTCGCGGCTAACTTTGACCAAACGTTAGAGCAATAATATATGACATGCAACTTACACAAAGCATACCTTCAATTTTGTATGTCAAAAGAGCTTCCAATAATATAATTTGCATAGTATACATCTCATGTACTATTAATCTTGTCAATAGTCAAAGGCTGTCTTGGAAAACACATTAGGCCCTATATAGATGGAAGGAGGGAGTAGGTCCCATGCAAAAAATGAGAATAAAATTCAAACATCTGGGCATCAAGGCTCGGTCGATAACATCGAGAAACTTGGTTTTAAAATCATGAAACTTGGCATGGTGTCATGCCATGGTAGTACCATGCCGTGGTAAAAAAATTTGGCCGAATAGGAACAAATTTTGGTATAAGCTTCTTGCAAATCAGAGCTTCTCTCAAGAAGGCTCATGGTTCTGGGAGGGAACGTATGACCTTTGTGTGCATAATTCAAATTTGAAATACAAGCACATGTTCTAGTGCACCAAAGTTGGTTGAAAAATCACATGTGTGTCCTCGGGTAAATTTCTAGGTTCCATGCAAGAAATGGGAATAAAATTCAAAATTCTGGGCATCGTGGCTGGGTTGGAAACATTGAGAAACTTAGTTTTTTAATTCATGTAAATCCAAAACACGCATGAAAATAATGAAACTTGGCTTGGTGCCATGACATGGCACCAACATGCTGTGGTAAATGTGCAGTCTGATTTGCGAAGGCGCACGCATTAACAATCAACAAAGTCATTTTAGAAGAAGTGATGTCATGTTACAATCAGAAACACAAGTATTATTGAAACCGTGGGCGTTCTACTTACTAGTACCATTTACGTGCCGCCACGCGTCCCCTTTTTTATTAGCTAGGAGGCGACGTGCAGGGTAGCTATTTGAGTACGAGAGGCGTGCGATCAGACCCCTGCGCGTGCTTATCGGGAGGAGAGCCCTTTGACCTCCATCTGCCGTCCACCTCTCTCCCAAAGTCTCCATTAATGGCGCCCGAGCCTGTGTTTAATGGTGTGGCTATGTCTCACTCGACTGAGATTTAAGAGAGAAAAAAGAAAATCTGAAAGCACGGATCTTGATGTAAGATCCGACGGACCTATATAGCATCTACTGCAACTTATAGCAAGACTGATGAATATATAAGGTCAATTAAAAAAAATTGATCAAAGAAGGGCTTGCCCCTTCCAATTTTCATTACTGAAAACCACCACAATTCACAAGAAGTTCAGCACAACTCCAGCCTAACATGAAGGACTAAAAGCTACTAGATTGAAATCGCAACATCCCAAGAGGCCAACAAAGGCCAAACATCTGCGTTAGAACCCAACATTTCACAACCGAAGACACAATCCACATCCTAAACCGATTATTATATCAAAAGAAACCAGGAAACTAGTCTCCGCGGCGAGCGGCAATGAGCTCTTTCGTGTCCTCAAGACGCTACTTGAGAACATCCACGGATTCCTCCACCAGCCTTTGGCGCTCGTTGCGGAGCATGTCATTCTCGTCCATAAGTTTCTTCAACAAGGCACTAGTCTCCTCCTGCAAGTCTGCACTTTGGACGATCTTCTCCCTCAGCAGGTCGCACTCGGCCCGGAGCCTCTCATTGCCCTCCCTTAGTTGCCGGATGACGCCGGTAGCCTGTTCAAACAAGGCTACCATGTCGTCCTGCGACCTCGCCGAGCGGGAGATCTGATCTGTCTGGCTATGGACGGTCGCATGCATGCACCTGTAACAGTCGTCGCGTGCCCGCGAGAATTTTTCCCAGGCCGCCGCGGCGTGGCGGGACATCTCTACTGCATTCGTGGCGCGGAGGGACATCTCTGCTGCTTCCGCAGCGCGGCCGGACCAGCTTGCTGCATCGACGGCACGACGGGACCTCTGTGTTGCTTCAGCGGCATGGCGGGACCTCTATGCTGCTACTTCTGCGCGGCGGGACATGTCGGCTGCTCTCGCAGCAAGGCGGGACATCTCTCGTGCTTCCGCTTCCATGCTCGCCTCTCCCTGGTGGCAATCTCTCGACCCAGAACTCACGCTAGCCATGGCAGACCCAAGGGAAGGATGCTGAATGACTCGTTTGTTTTTGTGGATGAGGAGTTGAGGAGGAATGTGCAGTCATCTTGGCATACTAGTATTTATAACCGAGTACTAATACGCTCCTAAGTGGGAAACCATTTAGGTTGTGATCGGTGTGAACAGGCTTGCAATTCAATATAGTGTGGAGTAATTTGGAATGTGACGAGACGCAAGCTAAAAATTTATTGACGGTTCTAGTTTCGAAGTGCGGTACTATTCCCAGATGGAGTACTTCTTTTTCTACTCCCTCCTTTCCGGTTTTATAGGGATTATCTCAAAATTTTAGTTTCCCATTTTATAAGGCTCAATTTGGTTGTCCCCAACACATGCTCAGATTCCAAGGTGCATTAAATCATTGCATGCAAGTATTAAGAGAAAATTGAGCAATGCATGTACTTTATGCATGCATGCATTGCAATTAATGCATTAAACCTATCTCTCGGGACTTCTCGCATGCACCATCGTGCCACCGACAAAAACTTGTACTCTGAGTTTAGTAGTACGTTATACAGGAAGAGAAGAGGTGCATGCACGCACTCGTCCTCTCACACACGCGTCTATTTTTTCTCGAAAAGGAGGATGATGACCCCCGGCCTCTGCATCTGGGAGTCACACACGCAAATTATTGAAATATATCGAGTGCAGTGCTTTGATGTGTCCTGTCAACTCATACATCAATGAGAAGTTTGATTATCCTCTCCCTCGCGGACTTAACTGCACATGCCTTTGGCTGTATGACAGGTTGGCCAAACATCTATAGGGCCCACCTGTCATACACGCAAAGGCAGGAGCGTCCCTCCCTCGCCCATGAGCGTGGTGGCTGGCAAGACTAGGAGAAGCTTTCGCTACATGCTCTCCCTCCCGCACGCGGTGGACATGCAGCAGTTCAATCAGTGTCAGATGGCCAGAAGCGTACTGTAGTACTCCTCTAGTGCAGTAGTATTCCATCATTGTTTGACTTCCCGAAGAGGCGAAGAGCCAAGCGCAGCCCGGATGCTCATGTGGCAGTTTCATGTGTATAGTAGTCTAGGATAGCGTGTACCGTGCCTGTAAGCTTAAAATTGTTGGGGTCGGCTCCATGCTATGTGGCCGTCTCGATGTTTAAAAAAAATTAAAATAGTCTTCTGGCCCTACCCGAAAACTGCCGCGCGTACTCCTGGGAAAAGCCCCGCCCTCAACTTTTAACTATGTGAAAACAGTTCGAGCTTGTTCGTTCTATATAAATACAGTACTTACTATATGTTTATTCACCCGCCGGGTTGTTCAATGAATGGAGGGGCAGGGAGCACAAGTGAACAGTACTGTAGTACTACTAGTAGTAAGTGGGAGTCATACAGTAGTCACCTTAAATAGAGAGTTTCTTTTCTTTAATGCCACGTACACAAATTGAAACGCTTGTTGTGGAGAGAAAAAAGATAATCACTCCACTATATATGAATGCAGGGGCCTGAGTGCTTGCTTTACTAGGGTTGCTCTGTTCATTCTCTCATCCTCTCCAGATATAAACAAGACAGCGGTAGCGACATTTTCTCTCTACTCACCGCTGGTCACAGATCCGGTCAGATCCCTTCGGCTGGTGTGTGTAGAGGACTAAAAGGTGCATCGTTCACGCGATCATCGCCACCGAGGGAGGAAACCCACAGCTGCCGGAGGGGCCCAATCCTCTGCCCGTGCCGTTCTCTCTGACACATGGCCGGCTCGGGAGGTCCTCTGACCCTTCTTCCTTCCTGCCAAATTGTCCGCAGATCCGACCTGCTGCCGCCGACATCCCGGCGACCCTCAGGTATAAGTTCTTCGAAAGCGGCCTTGCTCTACTGCCCAAGCTCCCCACGTGTCTACATGTGCATCTTTTTCTACTCCCATCAGCTCTTCCAAAGCCACCTAAATTTTTAGTATTATTAGAGGTAAAGCTACTTCATGCATTCGAATCTAGGGCTTTGTTCAAACAACGAAGAAAGGGGGGAAAGTTGTAGCATGAATCTAGGACTTGATTCAAAGAGGAAATAATATGGTGAAAGTAGTAGAGACCGGATACCCAACCAGTCTCTTGGTTGAAAAGGGAAATAATGGGAAAACGTAGTACAAACTGGATAAGGAATAGATCTATTATTGGTTGAAAAAAGGATAGAAAGTGGCGGCTGGTGGACAAGTCAACAGAGTATGTCCAGGATTAGATTTGCTGCCATCACATAGTAAAAGGTCTCCAGGATTAGATTTGCTGCCCTCACATAGTAAAAGGTCTCGGGATTAGATTTGCTGCCCTCACATAGTAAAAGGTCTCCAGGATTAGATTTTCTGCCCTCACATAGTAAAAGGTCTCTAGGATTAGATTTGCCGCCCTCACATAGTACAATGGCAATCCTGTTGTTTTCCCCAGTATGATAAGTAAGTTGCTCCTTTACGCTGCTGAGTGTCCTGGTTTCCTGTCCCCATGGTCCCATGCCCTTAAACCAACTCTTTAGCTGCTGTTGATTTACTGTGTCTGGTAAACAAGCAATGCCACCATTAAAGTAATCCCATATTTGAGGAATCTCATTGTTGATCGTAATGCTTCTGGTAACATGAAGCATCACTGACGTTTTAAAATTTCTATTTTCCTTGCGTGATTGCCATGAACATAATTAAGATGCTTCTTTTCATTTTGTATATGTTTCATATATTCTTATTGACCAGCAACTATTTACTTTCTATCTTTTTGTGCAGATAGGGATATCCATTTCACCTTGTTGCTAGTGTGACCTTTTGGTGAACTGCAGAAAACACTTTTTTTGGAATGAGTGTCTTGTGCAGTTCAACTAAAATGTCACGTGGGCGACATCTCTCAATTTTGGTGGAACTGCACAAAATGGTGATTGGAGTTTCCAAAATCTCCGTCAAGTTCTGCTGGTAATCTCGTGCAACATTTCATTAGCCTTTGCAAGATGGAGCCATCACTGTCACCACAATGGAACTTTATTTTAGTGGAACTGCACAAAAGGATAAGAAAATTATAGTTGCACCTTACATGAGCCGGACAGCCAACCTTACTGTTCCTCAATTTTAGTGCAACTACTAAAGAAGAACCTGCCAGCTCACAAGAGCAAGTACTTCTTGCTAGCTGAATGATGCAATCTTTGCTTCATTTCAGGTGAACTGCAGAAAAAGGTGCATGAATTGAATCATGGAACTCCAGGCAGACCTCATCCAAGTAGAGCTGGAGGTTGAGTTCAAGGAGGCCACTATTAAAGCGAAATCATGCTCTCCTGTCTCCTTGTTTGTGCTGTGCAAATATGTTGTGCAAACAGGAATACTCAACTACAGATGTTGTTACGGTCAAGAGCATTCGCCAAGTTCTTCCATTGTATGACATGGCTAGCCAAGATGGATTTAATCCCGATATTCACTTTATCAAAAGGCTGTAATGGGTTGGTTCTGAATCTTGCAAGTTGGGAATCAGTGAGATGTGTAGGCATCTTTGTTGTACTTATTATTTGGATCTTATTTGTTGGTTCTGAATCTTGCAAGCTGGGAATCAATGAGATGTGTAGGCATCTTTGTTGTACTTATTATTTGGATCTTATTTGTTGGTTCTGAATCTTGCAAGCTGGGAATCAATGAGATGTGTAGGCATCTTTGTTGTACATATTATTTGGATCTTATTTGTTGGTTCTGAATCTTGCAAGCTGGGAAACACGGCATGATGATGCAGAGGACAACAACCATAACAAACAGTTCAAACTCGATAGTATTATCTTTTTTGACAGTGCGACAAATGTGATGATCGTGTGTGTCCTGAAAATAATAATTCTAATTGTTGTGCATGTTGATCCTGTGGCACTGATAGAACGAGCGAATGCATTGCTTGTTTTAAGTACAAATTTCTATTAAAGCTAATTAAATTTAAGTAAAGTGACCACTAACTCCTGTTATTACAGTACCAATACATACCCGCTCGTGAACCGATGTGTGGCCGAGGGCGCATCTTCTGCCGGGCGTGCATCAGACTAGGGAGGGGTAGTAACTATTGTCGCCTGTACACACTTAGCTTACTGCTGAATCCAGTTCCCCAAGAGCTGAAAAACGAACTTCTGCCGCCGCCTACACACTCGTTCACTCGAAGAGACTCCAATGTCGATCCGAGGGGTGAGCCTGCTGGATATGACTTCAGCAAGGAGTTCCCCTTTGAGTTCGTCGTTCAGTCCTATGGCTGCACCAAGCTGAATGTGATGTACACCAATGATACGGACTCGGTGAAGCTCTGCCCCGCCTCAGTCCTATGGCTGCACCAGGTTCTGGAGCATTCGCCCGTTTCATCGGCAGCGCCGACTGCACCTTCGCTACAGTGGAGAGAAGGAAGAACGCGACGATTCGGTCATCTGGTGCAACAAGCTTGTCGACATCCAGAAGCAATACAAGATAATCAGCAATGGGCAGGAGAAGGACTCCGTGGTTGACCTCGCTGAGACCATCATCGACCCTTGATACACCAACATGAAAGAAGACGACCTGAACATGTGGGAGGTACCTCTGAATCTAGCCTACATAACCTACGCGGCCAAGGGCGCATACGCATGCTACAACATGTACATGCAGATCTTGGACATGAGGGCGTGTCTGCTTCCCGTAACCGACGAGTACACGGACAGCCGCAGCGTCATGATCAAGCGTGCCAGGAAGGTCTAGATGTTGTGCTTTATCTGTTTATAAGCACCTTTATCATGTGAGTGTTTCATGCATTAGCCTATGTGTCATAATTATCTGTTTTGTCCGAAATATTTCTTTTAAGAACCCATTAACCTCATTGCTTTTTTAGTGGCAATTTGCTTATGTATGTAAACTAGTTCACTTTTCCATAAAAAAACTAGTTCACTCGGCTTCTGTGATTTGAATCTCCTTCCTCCCAACATATTCCCCTCCTCAGGTGGACCCAGCAGGTCTCTGAATTTTCTCCCACTTTCTTTTTCGATGTATACTGAGTTTTCTCCCAGTACTTTCCCCTAGAACCAACTCAACTGTCCCACGTCTAGCCTAAATAATAATAATACCCCACATACTATTAACTCATCAAATTAAAATGATATTTCATTTCATAAGTTGAAAGTTCTTACAAAATAATAATAATAATTGTTTATATATAACTTGGCAAGTTCACTCCTAGTGATTATGTACATAAGCTTGCAAATATTTTACTGACGTGCAATCATGTGTTTATGTTTTTATAACATTTCTCCGTCTAGCCCAACATGATATTTTCACCCAGCCCAGCAAGTCCGCGGCTTTCGAGAAAAATGCAAATGGGATTTAAATGGGCTGCATAGATGCTACATCATTGTTTCACCCAGCCCACCAAATGGACTACAAAAACAAATGGACTGGCAGCTGGGTCCATGGCCACAACCCAGTTTTTTTGTGATTTGCCAAGTAAGTCGCTTAGTCAGGCCTATTGGGCTGCAAATCTTTCAAGACGAGGAGAGCTTTCATTCAGCTGGCTGAGAAAATGACCCATCAGTAAGGAGAAATGGGATGTACATTTTTAAAACACATCAAACCAGAAATTACTTTCAAATATCTTTTTTTTCATTTCGAGAATTTAAATTACATTAATTTTTATGCGTGGAGAATTTGTTGGATTTTATATTGATATACATTTATTTTTAAAATAATGTTGGGATTAAAAACAGTTCGGACCGCGTAGAAATATGCAAAATTTCATATAATTTTTTAACCGTGGCCACAATATGGGCTGTAATGCTAACAAAAAGAGTATGGGCTCCAAAAAAACCTTAAGAATTAGCAAATGGGTTGTATGTCGTTTTCCACAGATTTGAGGCTTTCCTAAAAAAAGGTTGACGCACAAGCAATGACTGTTGGATGGCCATCCAACGGCCGTCCTGCTTCTTCAATCTCTGCTCTTCCTGCTCCAGCCGCTCAAACAGGCGCCGGCGGGACCGCCTGCTCCCTCCTCCCCGCGGCCGGCTCTGCTGCCGTGCAGGCCTCACCGCCCCACCGTACTCCCATCGCTGGCCTAGCCATCCCTCTACTCACCCACACCTGCTGTTATTCTCCGGCGACGGCAGACGAACCAGTAAACCATCGTACAGTCGTACTCCCCTCCGCGTGGGAAACAACTGCCGAGTCTTCCCTGCCTCTGTGTTGTTCCCTTCCTAGGCCTCGCCGTCATCCACCGCCCTAGTGCTCTCGGCGCGGCCTGGTCAACGTGGTCAACAACCGACATACATCTGAAGTGGACTGTACGTGGAGAGGCCGACAGCTGGGTCCACAGCCACACGCAAGGAAATGCCTCCTTATTACGCGCAAAATAATGATTCCTCCACCTGATATCAGGGACCCATCGAGAGGGCCTCTGTATTTTGCGAAAAAACATTACCGCCGCTGACAGCTCGGACCCACCAGCTATATCTTCACACGCAAGGAAGTGCCTCCTTATTATGCTCAAAAAAATGAATACCCCCTGCTAGCTGGGACCCACCTTATTGGGAGGCTGACTTGTGGGCCTACTAAGTTGACGCAGATGGAGGGCTTTGTCAACTTAGTCAATATGCACAATTCTAGCTCCAGTGACCGTACGATGTCCATCCAACGGCCGTAGTGCTTCTTCAACCTATGGTCTTCTTGCTCCAGCCGCCCAAACCAGCGCCGGTCGTGCTTCGTGCTCCTGCCTCCCATGGCCGGCTGCGATGCGGCAGAGGCCTCACCGCCCCCTACTACTCCCACCGCTGGCCAGGCCATCCCTCTACTCACCCACACCCCCTGTTATTCTGCAGCGACGACAGCCTCACACCGAAGCGAACCAGTGAACCCTCATACTCCTCTACGCGTGGGCATCCACTGCCACGTCTTCGATGGCTCCGTGTCGTCCCCTTCCTAGGCCTCGCCATCGTCTACCGCCCTGGTGCTCTCAGCGCGGCGTGGTCAACATGGTCAAGGAACACCTTCCATCAGACGTGGACTGTACGTGGAGAGGCTGACAGCTGGGTCCACGACCGCAGCAAGGAAGTGCCTCCTTATTACGTGCAAAATAATTATTCCTCCACCTGACAGCGGGACCCACCGGACGGGCCACCGTATTTCGCGAAAAATGTTTTCCCCTGACTGCTAGGACCCACCAGCTACATCTTCACACGCAAGGAAGTGCGTCCGGGCAAAAAAAAACGATTCTCCCCCTGACTGCTGGGACCCACCAGCTACATCTTCGCAGGCAAGGAAGTGCCTGACAGTCGGGACCCACCTGGTCGAAGCGTATGTAGCGTTGTCATTCTGGTCGCGAACGTGTACGTACATACTGGTCGATGTAGAGGCGCGCACGTGTCATAGTAGAGGCGCACACGTAGCATTTACACGTACGTACAGCTGCCAGGGTACAAGGAAGAAAATACGGCCACGTATGTGTACATACGGGCGGGGTCTCGAACGCCTACTCGCGCATACGTACGGCCAGGGCTCATGTACATGGCTGGGTCAGAACGGAGAAACAACGTCATCGTCGTGTACATGGGGAGGCAACGGAATGTGTCGTGTTCATGGGGAGGCAACGGAATGCGTCGTGTTCATCGGGAGGGCTTGGACGGAACAGGCGATGGAAACGAGGCCTGGCGTACCGCAGAACGCAGGAAACGACCTTGTGTTCGACCGGCCACGTTCGAAACGGGATCCTGTTCATCGAGAGGGGTCTGGCGTACCGCAAAATAGAGGAAACGGACCTCCTACGGTCGAAACAGGGGTCCTATTGATCGGGAGGGGTGTAGCGTACCGCAAAACGGAGGAAACGGACTTGTGTTGGAGCGCTGCGGTCGAAACGGGGGTCCTGTTCATCGGGATGGGTGTGGCGTACCGCAAAATGGGACTCCACGAGATAGTGTTCATCTCCACCATCGACCTCCTCCAGCCTCCACGGGCTCCTGTTCATCCAGCCTCCACCGCGCGCTACTCCACCGGCTACTGTTCAACCACCCCTCCACCGTCTACTGTTCATCCAGCCCTCCACACCACGGGGTCCTGTTCAACCACCCCTCACGGGAACCCCTCCACCGTCTACTGTTCATCCAGCCCTCCACACCACGGGGTCCTGTTCAACCACCCCTCCACCATCTACTGTTCATCCAGCCCTCCACACCACGGGGTCCTGTTCATCCACCCCTCCACGGGAACCCCTCCACTCTCTACTGTTCATCTAGCACTCCACCACACCACGGGGTCCTGTCCATCCAGAGACAATGCCACCGCTCACTATTCATCCAAACCCCCCTGCAACACTCACTGTTCATCCCATCGATCGGCTTCAGTTAGCAGCAGTAACGAAGGAATCGCTCGATCGGGTTCAGTTAACAGCCATCAATCGCCCGCTCGGGTTCAGTAATGCGTAGCCTGTAGTGCAATCGCTTGGGTTCAGTTAGAGCCCAACGCCTTGCTCGGGTTCAGGTAGAGCCAACGCCTCGCACACACATGCGTACGTGTAGGAGAGAAACGTGCATCGCTCGGCCCCCGACCTCCCACCATAACCGAGAACTGATGAAGCTATGTACCTAGGGTAGGGTCATGGACCTGTCTTAACTGCCCTACCCAAGGACATCTCTAGAAGAAATCACCCTTCAATCGACTTGCAGGTGTTCCACTCGACAGACTCGAAGACACTCTACCAAGAAGCAATCACTCGACCAAGCACTACTGGAATCATGGAATTTGCCGTCTGCCAATTCTTTGCCGTCAGTTAGCGGACGGCAAAGAAGGTCTTTGCCATCAGCTACCAAGAAGCTGACGACAAACAAATGGCAGACGGCAAAGAAGGTCTTTGCCATCTGCCATTTCTTTGTCGTCTGCTGGCTGACAGCAAAGAGGAAGGTGACACCCACTAATGAAAAAACTAACGGATACTTTCTTTGCCGTCTGCTAGCGGACGGCAAAGAGCCCGAAAGCATGCGGCAAAGAAAACAACCTAACATATCTAACGGCCGCCCCCGGCACACACCCACCCACGACCCACACAGCCTCGGGCCCCACCCACGATGCACACACACACCCAACCCACGCGCACACACACCCACGTTGGATCCCATCTCTCTCGTCTTCCTCGATCCCCTTTCTCCACCCCACGCCGGCGCCAGATTTCGGCGATCCCTGCCGTTCCCCACCGCCCAGCTCTCCTCCCCGAGGTCACCTCTCCCTGCTCACTATCTCCACTGACCGGTTTCTCTCCTCGCCCAGGAGAGTCCTGCCTCCTCGCCGCCAAGGCCGCCGCCGCCCGCCGCCTCGAGCGGCACCGCCTCCTCCTCGAGCGTCGCGCCGCGGACCTCGCCTCCCATGCCCTCGCCGCCCGCGCTGACATCGACGCCACCCACGCGCGCCAGGACGCCTCTTCCTCCGGCGACCACGCCACCCAGCGCCACCAGGACGCCGCCGCACCACCACCGAGCTTCTAGCTCTCCCCGTCCCAATCGCCTCCTTCCTCCGGCAACCACGCCACCCAGCGCCACCAGGATGCCGTCGCACCACCACCGAGCTTCCAGCTCTCCCCGTCCCAATCCCCTCCTCCGGCCGGCCGCTCCTCCCTCTCGTCGGTCAAAGGTGACATTTTTAGCAGCCGGGGTGCTCGATTCGTGGCGGCGGTGCTTGATTTGTGGGCGGCGGTGCTCGATTCGTGGGCGGCTGTGCTCGATCCATGGGCAGCAGTGCTCAATCCGTGCTGGAGCAGCGGGAGGAGGAGGCCAGGGTGGAGATCGTGGTGCGGGAGCGGGAGCTCGGTGAGACGGTGGCGGCGGCGGCGGGGCAGCTCCGGTCGTCCACGCTCCTCGTCAGCCTCCACGACAAGAGCTTCCTCTACAGGTAACTGAATAAATTCAGCTATCTGAACTCGCTGGGAGCTGCCAGGGTATGAATTTGCTTCTGTTCTCGTGACTTTTTGTCAGACCGCCAAGCCCGTACGCTGGTGTGAGCTTCCTGGGCTGCCGGGTGCTCGCCGTCCGGCAGCAGACCACGGCGCGACATAGGGGCGGTGGAGGCCGAGCTCACCCAGCTCGAGACCATACGGTGGCAGTAGGAGACTAAGCACCATGTGGTGTGGGCGCCGATTCAAAATCACTAGCGAGCCCTACTTCAACTGCAATGCAATGGTGAGGCTCACTTGCCATCCTCCCTCTCTTTTTCTTTTGTGAGAACTGCATTTCAGTTTGGAGTTTGCTCTGCTGTGTGTGTGAGAGAGAGGTACCATGGTGGCTAGCTTTAAGCTTACCTGTGATTTTGTTTCCACCTAAATCTGCTATATGAACACTTCCTTGTTGTTTGTATACACCGTCGAGTCAAATTACCTAGCTTGTTTAAATATGTGCAAGACTAGTATGGTCAGGAAATTGGTACTCCAGGATAATAATCCAGTTAGTTTTATCTTCTCTTCATGTTAATTTACACGAGAGGACCCATGTTGCTGCAATTCATCAATCCAATGACAAAAATAAACTTACTTTTGGTTTGCTTGTCTGAAATGAAATGAAGTAAACTAAAGTGCAGCCCATCTTCACCTTTCATTGCTTCCTTGTTTTGATTTGATTGTAAATAAATAAGATCATTTCATTTGGTTTGCTTGTGTCAGGGAGAAGAAGCAAGGAGTACAAGGAACACGCACTATGTCAACAGAGTAAGTGATCCCATATTCCCATTGGATTGAGATACCTCTTTTTTCTGACGACAACATGTTTTTGATCTTGCTGGCTGCAATAGCAGATGAGCGTCTTGAGCTGGTGCGGCGTTCATGTGGGGCTGGTGCACAAGGGAGGAGCCAACTGCACTCGCCTCTTCTTCTTCCCCGGAGGGTGCAGGAGATGTTCCTCGCCCACACTTAATTCAGTGAAATGATTCAGTTAGTTGTACTCCTGTATCTCTCCATACTTAATTCAGTTTGGTCGCAGTAGTTTCTCTCTGATGGTAGTACTTGTATCTCTGCATACTTAATTCACTGAATTTGGTTGCAGTAGTTGATTCAAGTGAAAAGATTCAGTTAGTTTTCCAGTAGTTTTGCTGGAGTAATAAGGAAAAGTTGCAGTAGTTTGTCAATGTTAACCTCGACATATCTGCAGTTTCAGTCACTGCTTGCTACTCCTCCTTATAACTGCAGTTTAGTTGCTTCAGTCGCTGCTTATTTCTTCAGTAGCTAAATAAGTTCAGTTTAGTTTAGTTGAAGTGAGCCACGTTCTTGCTGCGTATTTCATTTTGTGTAGTCGAACTACTCCATTTTGCTTTTATGTTGTTCAACTAAATGAATCTACACAAATCTAAATGGAGTAGTTCATACAAATCACTAGCTAGACCTTTACTTTCTCACATTACTAGTTCCAGTGTCACACCAGTCAGGCTTTTCTTACTAGTGCTATATTTAGAGGCATTTGTTCCTCTGCTTGAAGTCTTCTCATCTCCAGTAGCCATATAATCAATATATACTCCATCATGTTCATCCCTTAGCCCCATTTTCCCATTTGCATCGCTGCTTGAGTAGTTAAGCTGTCGATCTACTTTGCTACCAAAAAGTTGTATTAATAAGTAATGACTGAGTTCAGTTTTCATTCTCCATTGTTAAATAATGTACTGATCTGTAGGAGTATTCCAGATTTAGTGTAGGAGTAAAAATTAACTAAATCCTTTTCCAGTTAATTAAAATTAACTGAATTCTTGCTTCTCACTCCTTTTTCTCTTCTCTTACATTAGGGGTGCTGCCTCGCAGATGGAGGAGGAAGACGATCTGTTTTCAAACGAGGGGTATTTCTGTACTTTTGTGCGTTTTCACCTGGTCGGAGAGGAACTCCCAACGACAATTATTTCGGAACGGAGGGAGTACTTCTGATGTTTTCCATGAAAGTGACACGTGATCTTCCTTTGTTTTTCTTTTAGCTGATAGTATGATAACTGCTTGCTTGGCAGAAGTTATGGAGTAGGAGGACGAGCAGCAGCAGCAAATCAGCCTGATGATGACGGGGTGCGGAAGGCAATGGTGATCATGCTGATGGCATGAAGAAGGCTGATGACCACAACCTGGACCTTTTGGCATTTAGAAGGCTGATGACCACAGGCGGCGTGGAGACAACATCCTGGACCACCCACCTCCCTTGCCTTTTTAATTTTGGTTGTGGTGGTTGCATCACCGTCGCGGTCGCAAATCAGTATGTATTGTGCTTGTGAAGTTGGGTCTGGACTGCAGTGTCCATCCAGTAGGTTAGGTGTTGTTGCTGCTAGATCCCATGGTGCTCACCTAAGTTTTGTGTTATGTGGAGGCCAACCTTTCTGATCTTATTTGTCGACACTTGTGTGATCTCGTCTTACTTTGTGATACAAGTTGTACGATATATATGTTTTTATGGATGATCTTGTGATGTTCTTTTTCTCCTGTGGTCTATGTTAGATATTTGTGATATATGCATGGGCTATACATATGAATATGAATTGCTGAACATACTGTAAATCAATGACAAAGATGGCAAAGAAGGAGATTTGCCGTTCGTGTAGTGACATCCAGCTGACATCATTCGACGGACGGCAAAGGCCGGACAAATTTTGCCGTCAGCGGCGGACGGCAAAGGCTGCCGTTAGCCACCTAATGGACTAACAGCATAATTATTGCCGTCTGCTTTCTTTGCCGTCAGCTGCTGATGGCAAAGGCCCCTTTGCCGTCAGCCACCAAAAGCAGACGACAAAGTAGCTCTTTACCGGACCTTTCTTTGCCGTCCACTTTTGCCGTCCGCGGCGGACGGCAAAGACCTTTGCCGTCCGCCATTCATGCCTTTGCCGTCCGCCGTGGCAGATGGCAAAGTAGCTGATTTCTGTAGTGAAGATCCAACCACTCGACAGCCAGGAGACCTAAAGTCACTCCGCATGCTAAGTCGGTCACTAAGTAGCTTTTATGGTCATCATAGCACTTTATTAGGGGCGTTAGCAGTAACGCCCGACCTTAATGTACTTAAAACCCTGCATAACTGAGGGTCGGAGGGGTCTGGCGAACTCTATATAAGCCACCCCCTCCTCAGTGTAAAGGGTTGGCACCCCTGTGATTCATACACACATAATCTAGTCGACCGCCTCCGGGCTCCAAGACGTAAGGTTATTACTTCCTCCGAGAAGGGCCTGAACTCGTAAACCTCATGTGCTTACAACTACTCCATAGCTAAGATCTTGCCTCTCCATACCTACCCCCTACATTACTGTCAGACTTAGAACCATGACACTTGGCGCCCACCGTGGGCCAGGTGTCTTAGCGATTTGTTGGAGGAGTTGCGATCTTTTCTGATCCAAATCATCATGGTTTCTGGCAGAGTTTTGGTGGAGGGCCGCGAGATCCATCTCAACGCGCTCACGTTCGTCGCCGACGACTCTGCTTGGCTTCAGGAGGCTCCGCTCGACGTGGACGCACTCCCTGTCCGCGGGGCAACGCACTTTCGCGCGTGCGTCCGCGGCGTCCTCTTGCGGCAACCGTCGACCCATTATCGGTCGGCCCATGTGTTGTCCTCCTTCCCTGTTTCCCGCCGGCGCAACCGCTCGGTCGGTCGAGACTTCAGCGGTGGGTGAGACACACGGTGGCACGCCAGTCGGCCACCCCTCAAGTCGCGGTGATCGAGCCCGACGAATCCCTCTATGGCCTGTTCGACTGGTTCCGCAGAGACCGCATCCGAGTGCGACAGCAGTGATCCAGCGGTGGAGGTTCTGATGGTCGATGGACTGCGCAGTCCTCCTGGTTTTCCCCGCACCAACGGAGGCGCAGGTGGAGGTGACCCGTCGCATTCCCGTAAGGAATATCTCCCCGATCCTCTCACATCGCAGCAGAGAGAAGAACTTCGTCGCCGGAACATGGATGCACTGCACACTCCTATCGTCGGAGAAACCCCCGAGGCTCATGCCTTGGAGGACGCGCGCATGGCAAACTTGGCTGAGCGCACTCGACTGGAGAACCTCCAGCGAGCACTCGACAAGCGTGCGCGACAACGGGTTCCAGAATCCAGTCGACGTCAGCTCTTTCCGCCCCCGCAGGTATATCGAACTCCGATTCAGAATTTAGCAGCTGCAGCCCGTATAGCAGAGTCGATTCAGCCTTCCCAGTCAGAGGCTGGCAGAGGCTTGCTGCAGATCAGAGCGTTACTCCGGGCTACAGGAGACTAGAATTCCGCTGTTTCTCAGTCGCGAAACAGGATTCATAGCAGATCCATTGCTGCAGACACAGTCCAGTCAGCTCATAGCCCAAGATCGCCCCCGAGGCATGAGGGACGTGGGGACCGGCGTGATCAGTACGGGAACCGTGAGCAGTATGATCACTGATTCGATCATGATGATCGACGTCGAGTGCCTACCCCTCCCCCAAGGAGTGGATCGTATGTGCCTCGACAGCAGGATGAAAGGCGCCCTCATAGTGTTGGGCAAAGGATTCCAGTCGACCCCAGGGAACTAGGCTTTGATGCGAGATCCATTCTCATTCAAGGTTTGGTCGACAGGAACAGAGCTCACCGAGAAGGTCACGACAGATACGCACCTACCAGCAGTAGAGTACATGTTTTTGGGGCCATAGTGCTTTAGTAGAGCCATCAGGGCCGCTGTGATCCCTCCCAACTTCAGGTTGGCGACTAGAGTCAGTAAGTTTACTGGTGAGTCCAAGCCCGATACTTGGCTTGAAGACTACCGAGTGGCTGTCCAGATTGGCGGTGGCAATGATGAAGTGGCCATGAAGCACCTGCCTCTCATGTTGGAGGGCTCGGCTAGAGCGTGGCTGATCAGTTAGCACCCAGCAGCATTTACACTTGGGAAGATCTCGCCCGAGTGTTTGTCACCACATTTGAAGGAACATGCAAGCGACCGGCAGGGCTGACAGAACTGCGGTCTTGCATGCAGAAGCCGAATGAAACTTTGAGGGATTACATCCAGAGATGGATCACGTTACATCACACGGTATAGAATGTGCCTGATCACCAAGCAGTCTGTGCCTTCAAAGAAGGCGTCAAGTATAGAGAACTGAATCTGAAATTCGGTCGAACTGGAGACATGTCTCTGAATCGGATGATGGAGATTGCCACCAAGTACGCTAATGGTGAAGATGAGGATCGACTCCGGAGTGGCAAGCACAAGTCAGTCGCCCAAGAAACCAGAGGAGGAAATTCCAATCGGAAATAGAAGCGGAAAGCCAAGCCAGCTGCTCCTGGGGAAGCCATGGCTGTAACTCAAGGAAAGTTTAAGTGGAAACCCAAAGGGCCTTGGAACCCCAAGAAAGTTAATGACCAAGATGGAAATGATGTGTTGGATTTGCCATGCCACATCCACACCAAGAAAGATGAAGAGGGTAAGCTCATTTACCCGAAACATACCACTCGACAGTGTCGGCTCTTGATCCAGCAGTTCCAGGGCAAACAGCCCAAAGATAAGGAAAAGGAGTCGGACAAAGTTGAGGACAAGGAAGACAGTGATGATGGATACCCCCAGGTCAATTCCACCTTGATGATTTTTGCTGATGTTGAAAGCAAAAGTCGACTGAAAGTTATCAACCATGAGGTGAATATGGTTGCTCCGGCGACACCCTGTTATGTGAAGTTGTCTCAGACTGCCATCACATTCGACCAGTCCGATCACCCAACGCATATTGCCACCCCTGGGAGGCAAGCTTTGGTGGTCGACCCAGTTGTTGAAGGCACTCGACTGACCAAAGTCTTGATGGATGGTGGCAGTGGTTTGAACATACTGTATGTTGAGACGTTGAAAGGGATGGGCATTCCGATGTCCAGAGTCAGTACCAGCAACATGAGTTTCCATGGAGTCATTCCTGGGAAGAAGGCTGAGTCACTCGGCCAAATTGCTCTTGATGTGGTTTTCGGTGATTCCAAGAATTACCGCAAAGAAAAGTTGACGTTCGAAGTTGTGGATTTCCAGAGTGCTTATCACACTATTTTGGACAGGCCAGCTTATGCACGCTTCATGGCTCGACCATGTTATGTGTATCTCAAATTGAAGATGCCTGGCCCCAATGGTGTGATCACTGTTACGGGCAATCAGAAGAAAGCAGAAGAGTGTTTTCAGAAAGGCTCAAAGATCATTGATGCTCAGATGGCAGTGGTGGACCTACAGGAGTACCAGAAGACTGCAGACCCGAGTGATTTGTTGCGAGCCAAGAAGCCCGCTACAAAATCAGCTTTTCAGTCATCTGGTGAAACGAAGCCGGTTCACATTCACCCGACCGATCCCAGTGCTGCTCCGACTCATATCTCAACAACAGTCAACTCCAAATAGGAAGAAGCGCTCATCCAGTTCCTTCGTGAGAACTGGGACATCTTCGCATGGAAGCCTTCTGACATGCCGGGTGTTCCCAGGGGGCTGGCTGAGCACCGCCTACGAGTCGACTCAAAAGTGAAACCTGTCAAAGAACATCTCCGATGGTCCGCCGTCCAAAAGAGATAGGCTATTGGTGAGGAGGTGGCTCGGCTCTTAGCAGCAGAGTTCATCCGAGAGATTTACCACTCTGAGTGGCTCGCCAACGTTGTCATGGTCCCCAAGAAGGAGAAGTCACTTCGCATGTGCATTGACTTTAAACATATCAATCGGGCCTGCCCGAAAGATCATTTTTCTCTCCCCCGCATCGACCAGATAGTCGACTTGACTGCGGGATGTGAGCGACTGTCTTTTTCAGACGCCTATTCCGGATACCATCAGATCCGTCTGTATGGACCTGACGACATCAAAACAGCTTTTATCACTCCATTCGGGTGCTTCTGTTATGTTACCATGCCATTCGGCCTCAAGAATGCTGGAGCCACATTCATGAGGATGATTCAGAAGTGTTTGCTCACTCAAATCAGTCGGAATGTGGAAGCTTACATGGATGATATTATGGTCAAGTCACGGAAGGGTTTCGACCTGTTGACTGACCTTTGCCAACCTCAGGAGGTATGATATCAAGCTTAATCCATCAAAGTGCACATTCGGAGTTCCTAGCGAAAAGTTACTCGGTTTTCTCGTCTCCGAACGGGGAATCGACGCCAATCCAGAAAAAGTTGGTACTATACTCCGGATGAAACGTCCTGTGCGAGTGCACGACGTCCAGAAGCTTACTGGTTGCTTGGCCGCTTTAAGTCGATTCATCTCTTGTCTCGGTGAAAAGGCATTGCCTCTTTACCGATTGATGAAGAAGTCAGACAAGTTCGAGTGGACTCCTCAAGCTGATGCAGCGTTTGCAGAGCTCAAAGCTCTGCTCTCCACCCAGCTGGTGCTTGCTGCCCCAATCAGCAAAGAGCCTTTGCTGCTTTACATCGCAGCCACGGGACAAGTCGTCAGTACGGTACTTACGGTCGAGCGGGAAGAAGAAGGAAAAGCCTTCAAAGTTCAGCGCCCAGTATATTATATTTATGAAGTTTTGACCTTGTCGAAGCAAAGATATCCTCATTATCAGAAGCTTGTATATGGGATTTATATGACCACAAAGACGGTTGCTTACTACTTCTCTGATCATTCCATTACAATTGTCAGCGACGCTCCATTGTCAGAGATCCTGCACAACAGAGATGCAACTAGTCGAGTGGCAAAATGGGCGATTGAACTCCTTCCTCTAGATATCAAGTTTGAGGCAAAGAAAGCTATCAAGTCCCAAGCAATAGCAGATTTCATCGCCGAGTGGATTGAACAACAACTGCCGACTCAGGTTCACTCGGAGCATTGGACCATGTTCTTCGACGGTTCCAAAATGCTGAATGGTTCTGGTGCCGGGGTAGTATTGGTCTCCCCCTGAGGAGATAAGCTCAGATATGTTCTTCAAATCCACTTTGATTCCTCCAATAATGAAGCAGAATATGAAGCACTTTTATATGGGTTGCGCATGGCCATTTCACTCGGCGTCCGTCGCCTCATGGTCTATGGCGACTCAGATTTGGTGGTTAATCAAGTGATGAAGGAGTGGGACGTCAGAAGTCCGGCCATGACTGGTTATTGCAATGCAGTGAGAAAGCTGGAGAAGAAATTCGAGGGGTTAGAACTTCATCACATACCCCGACTGAAAAATCATGCAGCTGATGATTTGGCTAAAATGGGTTCCAAAAGAGAAGCCATTCCCAGCAATGTGTTTTTGGAACACATCCACACACCATCAGTTCAGGAGGATCCTTTCACTGAAGAAGCCCCGCAGCCAAAAAGTGCCATGGATCCGATTGAAGTTGAAGTTCCAGCTATGGTCGACCTGATCATGGAAGTTTTGGTCATCACTCCCGACTGGACGGTACCGTACATCGCGTACATCCTGAGGAAAGAACTCTGAAAGTGCGTTATATCGACTAGAGGGGGGGGGGTGAATAGGCGATTTTTATGAAAGTCTTCAAAACGTGGAAGTTATGAAGACAAACAGAGTGAACAAGCCTATCACTATGCAGCGGAAGGTAGATTACACAACGCAAGCCATAGTCAAATATACAATACAGTGAAAGCACAGAGACAAATAGCTTCAGTGCAATGAGGATCAGGTTGGAAGAAGTTATGAAGCCAAACAGATCATACAGTCAGGTTGTGAAGACAGAAGATAAAGCAAGCATGCAATAGCTTCACAATGTGTACTGGTAAGTAAAGGGAGGTGAAGATGAAACCAGTGACACGATGAAGACAATGATATGTTGGACCAGTTCCAGTTGTTGTGACAACTGTACGTCTGGTTGGAGCGGCTAGGTATTTAAACCAAAGGACACACAGTCCCAGACACCCAGTCCTGAACACGCAGCTCAGGACACCCAGTCCTCACCGTTTTCTCCTTGAGCTAAGGTCACAGAGACCCCGCCCAATCACTCTGGTAAGTCTTCAAGGTAGACTCCCAAACCTTCACAGACTTCGTTCACCGGCGATCCACAATTCCTCTTGGATGCTCAGAACGCGACGGCTAACCGTCTGGAGGATGCACCGTCCTCAAGTGTAATAAGTCTTCAGATCACTCAGACAAGAAGACTTAAGTGATGCCCAATTACTCTGGCTCTGGGTGGTTAGGACTTTTCTCCTCACTAAGGATTTTCTCTCAAAGGCTTCGAGGTGGGTTGCTCTCAAACGACAAAAGCTGTGCACTGAAATCTGAGCAGCCAACCGTTTATGGTTGTGGGGGTGGACTATTTATAGCCACTTGGCAACCCTGACCTGATTTGTCCGAAATGTCCCTGGGTCACTAAGGAACTGACACGTGTACTAATGGTCGGATTTTGAACTCTCACGGCAACTTTACTTGGGCTGCAAGTGAAGCTGACTTGTCTGACTCTGGACAAGATTTTCTCTCATTGTCTTCACTCGAAGACATAGGATTTGAATTAGGCATCACTTCAGTCATCCTGACTGGTTCTCTTGGACCCCATTTAACAGTACGGTGGTTCCTATGACACAACATGAAAAAAGTAAAACTACGAAGGATCTAAGTCTTCGAGTTCCAAAGGCTTCATGGGGAGTCTTCATATGTCATTGTCTTCGACATGAATGTCTTCATGAACCACCATTGTCTTCAATGTCTTCGTACATTTTTGGGGGTCATCTCTGGTAGCTAAACCGAATCAATGAGGGACTTCTACCTGTGTTATCCTACAATTCTCACAAACACATTAGTCCCTCAACTAGGTTTGTCGTCAATACTCCAAAACCAACTAGGGGTGGCACTAGATGCACTTACAATCTCCCCCTTTTTGGTGATTGATGACAAACTAGTTGAAGTTTTCAACGGGGAATATAATTTGTGAAATTGTAAAGGAATTGTCTTCATAAGCTGCAAGGGCTCCCCCTGAAGATGTGCATATAAGTGATTTGCTTCTGGAATGCAAATGCACATAGCAGGTTGTATTTGTGGGAATCCACTTCAACTTATGATGACAATCCATCATGCACGTAAAGATATATGAAGATAATGATATGCATAATGAAAAGTGGACGTCTGCGAAATGATAAGAGTGCGGAAATTATCGTCGTACATGCGGAATTTATCTTCGCAAAAACACAGTGGCAAACATAGTAGCAGACGACCATCAAGTTTAAGTGTTACAACTCAAAGAACCAAATGTAGCAAAACGAGAGTTGTAAGCACGGAGCAAAATGCAAAATATAAAAATGCAAAATATAAAGCACCCGGCCATATTATTGACCCGCTTGAAGACTATAAACATCATATGCTTCTCCCACTTTTGTCAGTGATGACCAAAAAGGTTTGAAGACATAGAGTTTTCTATGTGTTCCCAGGTGCAGCAGGGTCGGTGGAGGCGTTTGGTGGTGCAGGCGAGCTTGGTGCAGTGACGACGCGCGCTGAAGACATTGGTGGTGATGTAGCGTCGTCTTCTTCCTCAATGATTTTTCCCGTCACGGTGGCAGCAGAGGAAGAGAACTTGGATTCTTCAAGCGACGGAGTCCCACGCAACACAGCTCTTCTGGGGGGTGTGGAGTCGAACTTGAATTGCTCCTTGAAGCCATCCTCTTGCAATTCAGCTTCAATGCACATCATTGTGAGGCCTTTCCAAGTGCGGCGACAGGTTTCATGTGCGACGAAGGCGTTCTTGGTGGCCAGATTCTTGATGCGATTGACATCTTGCATGATACTGTGCATCTGCCTTTTGAGCCAGTCGTGATGCCTATCTTGCTTTTGATGCAGAGCCACAAGAAGTTCACGATCAGTGAGTGTACGAGCGCGTTTCTTGGGTCTCTGTGCAGCTTCGCTGTCAGTGGCTTCAGTGGATGCAAGGGCACGTGTGGTGCCAGCCATTGGATAGACTCTGGAAATGGCTTCAACACCTTCATCATGTTGAGTGAAGCTTTGGTGTTCTGCATTCTGAAGACTTAGTGGCTGTTTGGCAGGCTCGGGATAAATCGCTTCAGCAGAGGTGTCCACATCAGGTAAGAAGATTCTGTGGTTGCGGGCTGAGGGTTGAGATGATATTGCAGAGTGGAGCTTGATTAGCCTCATAACCCATGGAGCATAAATCTTCAGACCAAAGAGATCTGAGCTAGACGCAGCAAGTTGACGTATGAAGAGATCCTGGGCGTTGAAGCATTTGCCGTGCAGGATGCAGAAGATGAGAGTCTTCATGGCACCTTCAACCTTGGCATATCGAGAGTGCCCCTTAATGGGCCGTAGAGTCCGCCTGATGATGTGATAGATAGTTCTAGGCAGGTACTCTAAGTCTTCAACGAAGAACTCCGTTGGGTAAGGTGCGTCAGAAGGCAATGGCTTCATCATTGAGAGCATCTGACTCATATTTGGCTCAGGTCGCTGGAATATGCTTTCAACTGCGTCAGCATGGAGTTGGCAGCCTTCTTCGAAGAGTTCGCCTGGAGTGGGTAGGCCGGTGAGCTCAATGATATCAAATGCATTGGCTTCATGATGGACGTTGCCGGTCATCCACTCTAGGACCCAAGTCTTCGGATCTCTGTTGTAGCCCTTGATGTGCAATGTGGCATAGAACTGAAGCAGAAGCTCTTCGTTCCAGTGCTCTTCATCCGTGACAAACGGCAGTAGGCCAACTTGCTTGAAGCAGTCCAGGGCTTCTTCCAGACCAGGCAGACCAGCAAAAGCTTCAACTTCAAGGCGCTGATGTGGAAAGATACGGCTCTGGTTGTAGAGGACGCAAGAGTAGTAGCTGCGCTGTGGGTAGCTCCAGAACCTATCTGACACAATCTTTTCCCTTGAGTAAGGGTTCTTGGAGCGGTTGAAGAAGGTGTTGTCTGCCCTGAAGCTATTGACATTGAAGGAGCCAGGAGCAGTGACTGGACCTGGGAACCTTGGCAGTCGTGGGATTGACTTCTGTACCTGGGGCCTGTGCGCAATATGATAATTGAACTGTGGTCCGGCAGCAGACACAGGCACAGAAGGGTCAGAGGCAGTGGCTTCAGTATCTCTTGAAGCTGTTGGTTGGTCGGGCTCCACAAATGCTTCAGTATTATGTGTGGCAGCCGCAGTGGTGTCAGCCTCCTTGAGAACTTCTTCTTGCTGGTGTGGGGGAGATGGAGCTTGAGGTTCTTCATGCTCTTCTGCATGTTCGTCGGCTGATGCAGCCGGAATGTCGTCAGCAGTCTGAGCCCTTGGTCCTTTGCGAAGCCTACGGAATGCAGGCGACGCCGGTGGAGTTGCAGTGGGCTGGGGCTCATCCTCTTCCTCCTGTGGGCGATCTACCCACGATGCATCTTGTGTGATTGGCGTCAGGGGACGACCAATGCTGAGCAGTTCACTCGTTTCGAGCTGAGGAAGGACTGCATCATCTTGTACATTGTCTTGGAGACCAATGTCTTCAGCAGCGGTGGGGTCGGCTGCTGGAATGTCTTCATCATGCGGAGCCTCGGTGAGAGCAGGCTCATGGACGGCCATCTGACGATCTTCATGAGGAAGGCGAACGGAAAGGGGTTTGACTATCAAGGGCTCTGTGGGAGCAGCCCGAGACTTCTTGGACTTGCGCTTCTTGATGGTGGGGTCTGAAGGAGAGGCTTCAGGGTGTTTCCTCTTCCTTGCTTTAGCTTCGGCTATCCTTGTCTTCTTAAGCTCTGAAGCGGTTGAGCGCTTTGGCTTCGAGCTAGGCTTGGCGGTGGGGGAGACAGTTGGAACAGCTTCTTGGCGTGGGGCCTCTTCTTCAGCCACGGTGGGCGTCTTCTTTTTCTTAGCGGCCATCCTGGGGTCGATGCCGGGACGCCCAAGTGCCTTTCACTTCTCGGCCTCATTGTAGGCCTGTACACAGAGATCAGCCGAATTCTTCATGCGCTCGCGTGAACCCTAAGCCTCTGCACATTTCTGCATAAAGTTTTCCTTCAACTCATGCAGCATGACTTTGAAGTCTTTGATTTCTTGGACGCTGAGCGTGGCCATGTTCTGCTTGAACTGAGCCTTTTCAAAATCTATCTTTTGCTTCAGTTCCACGATGCGCTGGGCAATAGCGAGTTCTGAAGCAATAGCTCCTTGGAAGGCTACGCTGAGGCCAATGGGCAGCTGCAGATCATCGAAGCTGATGTTGGGTGTTTCAAACCACTCATCAATGAATTTGTGGATGATTGCTGCACCAAACAGTGGTAGGTTGTTGAAGATTTCAGCCTCCTCCTTGCTTTTGATGAGCTGCTCAAGAGCGTCATCGGCAAGATCGTCGTCACTCGACAGATCAATGGCTTCGCAGCACAGAACGGCAGCGGCAGTGAGTTCTTTGCTGGAGTGTGGCTGTGATTTCTTTGCTTCTTGAGGCTTGGAGACTCTTGATAAGCCTTCAGACTGCACACTGGCTTCAGGAGGTGCAGTGGCCAATGGCTTCACTCTGGAGATCTTGGGAGAAGCGGTTGGCTTGGAAGCTTTTGGCTTCTTCTTCATCTGCTTCGGCTCCGGAGCAGCAGGAGCATCATCAGACTCAGTGTCTGCTGGAGGGTCGTTCACGGCAGTCCCTTGGACTATAATGTGAGTGATGAGGCCTTCGAGATTGGCAAATGGTCTGATGACATTGGGATTTGCGTCGCGTGTGCCATCTGCCCTTGGTTTGGAGGGACCAGGGTTGAAGTCCAACCCAAACTCCTTCTTGTTTTGCTTCGCAGAGTTCTGGGCAAATTGGAAGTTGCGCTTGAACAGAGTGTCATCACGACACCAGAGAAGGGATGACGGATGTGCGTCAGCTGGCTGTTGTCCCCTGACCATGCATGGAAAGAAGCCTTGAGCAATGGCTTCGTCTCTGGTTCGGGGTACGAGATTCTTGTACAAGACATCTCCCCATGGCCTCTTGATGGCGCACTTCTCTGCATATTCTTTGGTGACGAAGCGGTATTGGAACCACTGCTCTGCCCAATATCTTCGAATCCATTGGATTCGTGTCTTGCGCTGACCATAGCTCTCTTCGGGATCTGTTTGGTACATTTCTGCCAAATCTTCAGGCAGATCTTTAGATGTGTCACCACGTCTCTGTCTGCCTCCCTTCCTTGATTGTTTCTCGGATGCCATGAAGCTTAACTTGGAAGGCTTCAAAAGATTCAAAGGCTTCAAAGGATTCAAAGGCTTCAAAGGCTTCCTTTTGCTTGACCAACAGGAACTTGCTTCGGGTGAATTGATGTGACGCTGTAGGAACTCTGCAAATGAATGCAGACTATGAGAACCAAAAGATTCTCCCACGAACATGTACCTGTGACAGCATTAAGGTGCGAGGAAAGGGGAAGAGGTCATATGCATTCTCAGAAGATTTTGAAGATAAATCAGTTTAGAAGACATTGACCTCATCATGCGAAGACATTCACTTTATAGAAAAGAAGTTGGTTCCAGATTTGTACGAACCCATAGAACAGTACAAGTGAGGAATCTAACTACTTCATGAAGAACAAGTGAATATGCTAGGCAAGTTATGAGATTCAGACAAGAGGAATGAAACTTGAAGGAATAGAAACCTCTTTGGGCAGAAAGTGATGGATCAATAGGATCAAAAGAGGCTGTAAAAAGGCTTGTTATTTACCAGACTTGGAACTGCTAGACGAGATGAGAGGTGAGGCCGAGCAGTTCGATCCTCCGTGCCCTAACTTGGCGACGGAAGACACCTAGGGCGACGGCGGAGAGACTGATGTCCGCTGTCGGCGTGAGAACGGCGTCGGAGAAGTCGCGGCAGTGAAGCACTTCGTCACCGGCGTCGTTGAGAGTTAGCGGTGGCGCTAGGGTTTGTGCGAGGGAGGAAGAAGAGATAATGACCACAGTCAAACGTGTATTTATAGGGATATGGGCGGCACTGCGCTATTACTCAGGTGCCCCTGGCGATTCGCATCTGATCAGTACGTGGCCAGCATGCGGAATTGTGGGGGCAGTTTCACCCCACGCACGCCTGGTTTGTCGGGAGTCGTTCCTACTTCTCCGGAATTCTAGTTGATGGAAAAACATTGAAAGCTGTTTTAAAGTTTGTCTCTGTGTCTTCTTCTAATAAGGATGCAGTGAAGACATTCGACAGTTTTAATAGAGTGCATATGACTTGGAGAGATAGAGTTTGAGGTAGGAAGCATGGAGAGGTTGGGGTCCGATCACATTCACTTAGTTCAAAAGATTCAAACAAGAAGACATAGCTATAAGTGAATGCTGTAGAGGACAGAACACCAGTACATATATATGCTCAACATAGTGAAGACAATCATGAAGAAATGTTGAGATTGAAGCCAAACCAAATGTGAATACATAGCAAATGTAATGCCATGAGTAAAACACTTCAAGCAGAAAAATTTTGGTGGTGGCGCTACCCACCGTATAGGAAGTATTGGACCCAGACACGGCGCACAATTATCGTGGCGCTCCGAGGTCAAATTCCACGTTAATGTATTCACATTTAGACGGTATGTCTTCATTAATTGAAGATATACGTTACTTTGTGTGTTGCACATCTAAGTCATCATCATGCATAAGTGTTAGGATGTGTGCCTGATCACAGGACATTTGAGGATTCCAAGATATTTAGCTCACACCGTAACTTGCAAAATCTCTTCTCATCCAAGGGCTTGGTGAAGATATATGCCAATTGCTCTTCAGTGTTGACGTGTATGATATCAATGTCTTCCTTTGTAACATGATCTTTGAGAAAATGATGACGAATTTCAATGTGCTTTGTCTTCGAGTGCTGAACTGGGTTGTTGGCGATCTTGATGGCGCTTTCGTTGTCGCAGTAAAGTGGCACTTGCTTCAGATGAATGCCATAATCCTTGAGGGTTTGCTTCATCCATAGAAGTTGAGCGCAGCAGGATCCAACAGCAATGTATTCTGATTCAGCAGTGGAGAGAGATACACAGTTCTGCTTCTTTGAAGACCAGCAGACAAGAGATCGGCCCAGAAAGTGACATGTGCCTGATGTGGACTTCCGATCAACCTTGTCACCAGCATAATCAGCGTCCGAAAATCCAACCAGATCAAACTCTGAGCCCTTTGGGTACCATAACCCTATAGTTGGTGTGTGAGCCAAATATCGAAGAATTCGCTTCACTGCTAAGTGATGCGACTCCTTTGGTGCCGCTTGAAACCGAGCACACATGCAAACACTAAGCATAATATCTGGCCTAGATGCACATAAATAAAGCAAAGAACCAATCATGGAGCGGTATACCTTTTGATCGAACTCTTTACCATTGTCGTCAGGACCCAGATGATGTTTGGCTGGCATTGGTGTTGTGAAGCCTTTGCAGTCTTGCATACCGAACTTCTTCAGGCAGTCTTTGAGATATTTCTCTTGAGATATGAAGATGCCATTGCGTTGTTGCCGAATCTGAAGACCGAGGAAGAATTTCAGCTCCCCCATCATAGACATCTGATATTGCTCTTGCATCATATATCCGAACTCCTCACTGTACTTCTGATTGGTGCAACCGAAGATAATGTCATCCACGTATATTTGGCACACAAACAGTTCACCATCATATGTCTTTGTGAAGAGAGTGGGATCCAGGGAACCATGTATGAAGCCTTTGCTCTTCAGGAAGTATTTGAGTGTATCATACCAGGCCCGAGGGGCTTGTTTGAGGCCATATAGTGCCTTTTTGAGCTTGTACACCATGTCAGGATGTTTTGGATCTTCAAACCCAGGTGGTTGTGCAACATACACTTCTTCTTCAATTTTGCCATTGAGGAAGGCACTTTTTACATCCATTTGATACAGGATTATGCTGTGATGATTTGCATAGGCCAGCAGTATACGGATGGCTTCAAGTCTGGCAACAGGAGCAAATGTTTCATCGAAGTCAATGCCTTCCACTTGAGTATATCCTTGAGCAACGAGACGAGCCTTGTTTCTGACGACTTGGCCATGCTCATCTTGCTTGTTGCGGTATATCCATTTGGTGCCTATTATGTTATGCTTCCGTGGATCAGGACGCTTAACCAACTCCCATACATTGTTCAGCTCAAATTGTTGAAGCTCTTCTTGCATAGCTTGAATCCATTCAGGTTCCATAAAGGCTTCATCAATTTTCTTGGGTTCTGTGATTGAAACAAATGCGAAGTGTCCGCAAAAGTTTGCCAGTTGAGTTGCCCTTGAACGAGTCAGTGGACCAGGTGCATTGATGCTATCAATTATCCTGTCAATCTGTACTTCATTGGCAACACGAGGATGTAGGGGTCGAAGACTTTGCTCTTGCTGATCTACGTTGTCATGGGGAGGAATGTCTTCAGGCTGAGCATTGTCTTCATGAGGATCAGGTACTGAGATGATAAGTTCTTCTTCAGGATGAGCTTCAGAAGGTATAATTTCTCCAGTTCCCATTAGCTTGATTGATTCACTGGCTGGAACTTCATCTAGCACATCTGGCAGTTGCTCTCTTTGTGACCCATTGGTCTCATCGAACCGCACATCCACTGTTTCAACCACTTTGTAGTGAAAGAGATTGAAGACTCTGTAGGAGTGCGAATCCTTTCCATATCCAAGCATAAAGCCCTCATGTGCTTTTGGAGCAAATTTTGAGGTGTGGTGAGGGTCCTTGATCCAGCATCTTGATCCAAATACTCTGAAGTAACTTACATTTGGCTTCTTGCCAGTCAGAAGTTCATAAGATGTCTTGTTCAGCAGCTTGTGAAGATATACATGGTTGATAGTATGGCATGCAGTGTCAATGGCTTCAGTCCAGAATTTTCTTGGTGTCTTGTACTCATCTAACATTGTTCTGGCCATCTCAATGAGTGTTCTGTTCTTGCGTTCGACGATGCCATTCTGTTGTGGCGTGTATGGAGCTGAGAATTCATGAGTGATGCCCAATGTATCAAGATATGGGTCAAGGCCGGTGTTCTTGAATTCTGTGCCATTGTCACTTCTGATGTGCTTTATCTTGGCGCCATAATTGTTCATTGCCCGATTTGCGAAGCGTCTGAAGACATCCTGCACTTCAGTCTTGTAAAGGATTATGTGCACCCAAGTATATCTAGAGTAATCATCAACAATGACGAAGCCATAGAGGCAAGCAGTAGTGGAGAAAGTTGAGTAGTGGGTAGGACTGAAGAGATCCATGTGAAGCAGTTCGAAGGGTTGAGTAGTGGTCATGATTGTCTTCGAAGGATGTTTTGCCCTTGTCATCTTCCCAGCTTCACAGGCACCACATAAGTGATCTTTCTTGAACTTGACGCCCTCGATGCCTATGACATGCTTCTTCTTCGCAAGGGTGTGGAGGTTCCTCATGCCAGCATGCCCAAGTCTTCGATGCCAAAGCCAGCATTCTGAAGCCTTTGCGAGAAGACAAACTGCAAGCTGTGGCCCTGCTGAGAAATCTACCACGTACAAATCATCTTTTTGATACCCTTCAAACACTAGAGACTTGTCAGATTCCATTAGTACCAGACAACGATATTTTCCAAAGATTACAATCATGTTTAAATCGCAAAGCATTGAGACACACATTAAGTTGAAGCCAAGCGATTCAACAAACATGACTTTATCCATGTGTTGATCCTTTGAGATTGCAACTCTACCTAGACCCAGTACCTTACTTTTACCAGTGTCAGCGAATGTGATGTGGCTCTTGTCAGATGGACGTAAGGTTGAGTCCATAAAGAGACTTCTTTTGCCAGTCATGTGATTTGTACACCCGCTGTCAATAATCCATTCTGAAGACTCTGAAGTCACTGGTGTCGTATCCTACAGTGCAGTTAGGGGGATAGGCTTCACCAAGAGTGTTGTGAAGCAAAAACATTTGACGAACTAGTGGATTATGAAAACTGAGATCCAGGTTAGGACAAGTAGGGAGAGTAGCATGCGATTCAGGTACGAAAAACATAGTGATTCCATTCGGGCATTTGATCTTGCGCCCCACAAGATTTCTGAGGTCCCCAGCAATAGCATCAGAAGATTTTGGTTTTGTGCTGGAGACCTTTCCCTGCAAAAGAGAGTTAAGCTTTCTTAACCACCCACATTTTCAAGGGTGGCTTAGAAGCAATAAGTCTAAGTGCAGCATCTGAGAATTTTGGCTTTGGAGCCCTGGCAAACAGTCTAGCAGGTGGGAAATAGTACTCATAAGAATAGGCAGAATAGTTTTTGGTCATATGAGAATGACGGTTTGAAGAACCGCTCTCATATGCCTGAGCACGGTTTCCCTGCAAAACATTTGTGTTAGTGCGACTCAGATGAGTCCTCTGCCTGTATGAAGCCTTTGGACCATATGAAGCCTTTGGTCTGAGGTTTGTCTTCTTCATGTGAGGTGTCATGAGGACATTCACAGGAAGATTCTCAAGACACGTTTTTGGTACCCACATCTTCTTCATAGGCGGTCCATTCCTGCAGTTAGTACCAATGTACCTGGCAAATACTTCACCATTCTGATTCCTAAACAGTTTATAGTTTGCATCAAAGGATTCATCAATGATAATTGGATTAGCACAAGTGAAGCCAGATAGATTGGATGGATCTGATGAGGAGTCCTTTGCAGCAACCCATGTGGTTTTGGGGTACTGCTCAGGTTTCCAGTAAGAGCCATCTGCATTAATTTTCCTCACGAACCCAACACCCTCTTTGCTAGGGTTTCGGTTCAGAATCTGCTTCTTGAGGACATCACATAGTGTCCGATGTCCTTTGAGACTTTTGTACATCCCTGTTTCAAGCAATGTCTTCAACCTAGCATTTTCATCAGCAATAGCAGTGGTGTCCTCAGCAGAGGGGTTACTTACCACTTCAACAATTGAAGATATTGCAACAGCAGTAGCAGTGGAACATTCAGCAACAGAAATAGCATTATCACGCTCAATGCATTTAAGGCATGGTGGTTCAAATCCTTCCTGAGCAGAACTGATCTGTTCGGCTCGAAGTGACTCTTTTCCTTTTGAAGATCTTCATGATCCGCTCTCAACTTCTCAAGATCTTGCTTCTTCTGAAGATAATCATAGGAAAGCTTTTCATGAGTAGTTGAGAGAGTCTCAAGACGATCTTCGAGTTCCTGATACTTAACATGAAGATTTTTTATGTCTTCAATTAAGGATTCAGAAAGAGTCATTTCAGCACCCAACAGATCATCGCTTCTGTCTAACAGTTTTTGAATATGTTCCATGGCCTTTTGTTGTTCAGTTGCAATTTTAGCAAGTGTTTTGTAACTGGGTTTTGAATCACAATCAGAGTCATCGTCACTAGATGTTCGATAGTGAGTAGTGCCTGTGTTTACCTTGGCACCACGTGCCATGAAGCAGTAGGTGGGAGTAGAGTCGTCCTTGTCATTTGGATCGGTGATGGTGATGGAGTCATTGACTTCAGTGTTGAAGATGGACTTGGCGACATAGGCTGTAGCCAAACTCGCAATGCCTGAATCAGACTCCTCCTCAGACTCCACCTCTGCCTCCTTAGAAGCGGACTCCTCCTCTGAATCCATTTCCTTGCCAACAAACGCACGAGCCTTGCCAGATGAACTCTTCTTGTGTGATGAAGACTTTGAGGAAGACTTGGACGAAGACTTTGAGTATTTCTTCGTCTTCTTATCGTTAGAGTCATATTCCTTGCTCTTCTTCTTCTTTCTGTTCTCATTGTCCCATTGTGGACACTCAGAGATGAAGTGTTCAGTTTTCTTGCACTTGTGACAAGTTTTCCTCTTGTAGTCATGCGC
Source organism: Triticum monococcum (assembly GCA_034509565.1). Taxonomy (NCBI): domain Eukaryota; kingdom Viridiplantae; phylum Streptophyta; class Magnoliopsida; order Poales; family Poaceae; genus Triticum; species Triticum monococcum. The sequence continues at coordinate 605,095,618 of CM067845.1, forward strand.
AGAAGCTTCATCATTCCTTGAGCTTGATCGTGAAGACTTTCTGAAGCCTTTCTTCTTGGTGAATTTCTGGAACTTCTTCACTAGCATTGCAAGTTCCCGTCCAATGTCTTCAGGATCATCAGAACTGCTGTCAGATTCTTCTTCAGATGATGACACAGCTTTTGCCTTCAAGGCGCGAGTTCGCCCATAGTTTGGACCGTAGATATCTCTTTTCTCAGAAAGCTGAAACTCATGTGTGTTGAGCCTCTCAAGTATGTCAGACGGATCGAGTGTCTTGAAGTCTGGACGTTCTTGAATCATCAGGGCTAGGATGTCAAATGAACTGTCAAGTGATCTTAGCAGCGTCTTGACGATTTCATGTTTGGTGATCTCAGTGGCGCCGAGGGCTTGAAGCTCATTCGTGATGTCAGTGAGCCGGTCAAATGTGTGCTGGACATTCTCATTGTCATTTCGCTTGAAGCGGTTGAAGAGATTGCGAAGAACACTGATTCTCTGATCTCTCTGGGTTGAGATGCCTTCATTGACCTTGGAGAGCCAGTCCCAGACCAGCTTGGATGTCTTCAAGGCACTCACACGGAACTGTCCCTTGGTCAGATCACCACAGATAATATTCTTGGCAGTGGAGTCCAGTTGAGTGAACTTCTTGACATCAGCCGCAGTGACACCTTCTCCAGCCTTGGGAACGCTGTTTTCGACGACATACCATAGGTCGACGTCAATGGCTTCAAGATGCATGCGCATCTTATTCTTCCAGTAGGGATATTCAGGTCCATCGAAGACGGGGCATGCAGCGGAGACTTTAATTATCCCTGTAGTCGACATAGCTAAAACTCCAGGTGGTTAAACCGAATCACACAGAACAAGGGAGCACCTTGCTCTGATACCAATTGAAAGTGCATTATATCGACTAGAGGGGGGTGAATAGGCGATTTTTATGAAAGTCTTCAAAACGTGGAAGTTATGAAGACAAACAGAGTGAACAAGCCTATCACTATGCAGCGGAAGGTAGATTACACAACGCAAGCCATAGTCAAATATACAATACAGTGAAAGCACAGAGACAAATAGCTTCAGTGCAATGAGGATCAGGTTGGAAGAAGTTATGAAGCCAAACAGATCATACAGTCAGGTTGTGAAGACAGAAGATAAAGCAAGCATGCAATAGCTTCACAATGTGTACTGGTAAGTAAACGGAGGTGAAGATGAAACCAGTGACACGATGAAGACAATGATATGTTGGACCAGTTCCAGTTGCTGTGACAACTGTACGTCTGGTTGGAGCGGCTAGGTATTTAAACCAAAGGACACATAGTCCCGGACACCCAGTCCTGAACACGCAGCTCAGGACACCCAGTCCTCACCGTTTTCTCCTTGAGCTAAGGTCACACAGACCCCGCCCAATCACTCTGGTAAGTCTTCAAGGTAGACTCCCAAACCTTCACAGACTTCGTTCACCGGCGATCCACAATTCCTCTTGGATGCTCAGAACGCGACGCCTAACCGTCTGGAGGATGCACAGTCCTCAAGTGTAATAAGTCTTCAGATCACTCAGACAAGAAGACTTAAGTGATGCCCAATTACTCTGGCTCTGGGAGGTTAGGACTTTTCTCCTCACTAAGGATTTTCTCTCAAAGGCTTCGAGGTGGGTTGCTCTCAAACGACAAAAGCCGTGCACTGAAATCTGAGCAGCCAACTGTTAATGGTTGTGGGGGTGGACTATTTATAGCCACTTGGCAACCCTGACCTGATTTGTCCGAAATGACCCTGGGTCACTAAGGAACTGACACGTGTACTAACGGTCGGATTTTGAACTCTCACGGCAACTTTACTTGGGCTGCAAGTAAAGCTGACTTGTCTGACTCTGGACAAGATTTTCTCTCATTGTCTTCACTCGAAGACATAGGATTTGAATTAGGCATCACTTCAGTCATCCTGACTGGTTCTCTTGGACCCCACTTAACAGTACGGTGGTTCCTATGACACAACATGAATAAAGTAAAACTACGAAGGATCTAAGTCTTCGAGTTCCAAAGGCTTCATGGGGAGTCTTCATATGTCATTGTCTTCGACATGAATGTCTTCATGAACCACCATTGTCTTCAATGTCTTCGTACATTTTTGGGGGTCATCTCTGGTAGCTAAACCGAATCAATGAGGGACTTCTACCTGTGTTATCCTGCAATTCTCACAAACACATTAGTCCCTCAACTAGGTTTGTCGTCAATACTCCAAAACCAACTAGGGGTGGCACTAGATGCACTTACAAACTCCCAGAGGATGAAGAAGAGGCTCGATAGATCGTCCGTCGATCCAAGGCCTTTACAGTCATAAAGGGACAGTTGTATAGAGAAAGCGCGACTGGAGTCAGTCAGAAGTGTATAACACCAGAAGAAGGTCAGATAATCCTTGATGATATCCACTCGGGGACCTGTGGTCATCATGCGTCCTCTCAGACCATTGTGGCTAAAGCATACCGAGCGGGATTCTACTGGCCAAGGGCGAATGAAATGGCGAAAGAGATAGTCAACAAATGTGAAGGATGTCAGTTTTACCCCAATATGTCGCACAAACCCGCGTCAGCCCTGAAAACCATTCCACTCGTCTGGCCCTTCGCTGTTTGGGGACTGGACATGGTTGGACCACTGAGAACGGGCAGGAGCGGCTTCACTCATGTGCTAGTAGCAGTCAACAAGTTCACCAAATGGATTGAAGCTAAGCCTATCAATAATCTTGATGCTTGCACTGCTATCAGTTTCATCAGAGAGTTGATATTTAGATATGGAGTTCCGCACAGCATCATCACTGACAATGGGTCAAACTTTGATTCTCACAAATTCAGAGCCTTTTGCGCCTGTCAAGGCACACGAGTCGACTACGCTTCAGTCGCTCACCCCCAGTCGAATGGACAAGTGGAAAGAGCAAGCGGCTTAATTCTCAAAGGACCGAAACCCCGACTGATGCGCGATCTCAAGCATGCAGCAGGTGCATGGGTCGACGAGCTTCCATCAGTTCTTTGGGGATTGAGGACAACCCCGAACCGATCGACTGGAAGAACCCCATTCTTTCTGGTCTACGGAGCCGAAGCAGTTTTGCCGAGTGACATGCTTCACAACGCACCCCGAGTCAAGCTCTACTGTGAAGATGAAGCAGAACAAGCCCGGCTGGACGCAGTCGACCTCCTGGAAGAAGAAAGAGAAATGGCCATGATCCGATCGACCATCTATCAGCAAGACTTGCGTCGATTCCATGCCAGAAATGTGAAGAGTCGAGCCTTCCAAGAAGAAGGCTTGGTCCTCCGAGTGGATCAACAGAAACCACACAAACTCACTCCTACTTGGGAAGGTCCCTTCATAGTCACCGGACTCCTCCACAATGGAGCGTACCACCTTTATAATGTCGACCGCCAGATTGATGAGCCACGAGCCTGGAATGTGGAGCTGCTCCGCCCCTTTTATACTTGAATTTTCACTCGGATGAGATGTAATAAGAAAAACTTTTGTAGTTTATTTATAAAAGACAAGAGCGTTATAATTTTCCCAGTGATTGTTATTGTTTTTGTTTGCGTGAGAAATCCCCCAGTGGGTGGCTTAGCTGTGAATCCGTTTCGCCTAAGTTTGTAAAAATAATTTCCTACCGAGTGGTGAGCCAGCCTCTCACTCGGAGGCTTAGCTGCGAACCCGTTTCGCCTAAGTGTTTGAAAATCCTACCGAGTGGTGAGCCAGCCTCCCACTCAGGGGCTTAGCTGCGAACCTGTTTCACCTAAGTGTTTGAAAATCCTACCGAGTGGTGAGCCAGCCTCCCACTCGGGGGCTTATCTGCAGTCCAGTACTCGCCTAAGTATTTCAAAATCCTACCGAGTGGTGAGCCAGCCTCCCACTCGGGGGCTTAGCTGCAGTCCAGTACTCGCCTAAGTATTTGAAAATCCTACCGAGTGGTGAGCCAGCCTCCCACTCGGGGGCTTAGCTGCAGTCCGGTACTCGCCTAAGTTTGAAAATCCTACCGAGTGGTGAGCGACCCTCCCACTCGGGGGCTTAGCTACAGTCCAGTACTCGCCTGAGTTTGAAAAATCCTACCGAGTGGTGAGCGACCCTCCCACTCGGGGGCTTAGCTACAGTCCAGTACTCGCCTAAGTATTTGAAAATCCTACCGAGTGGTGAGCGACCCTCCCACTCGGGGGCTTAGCTGCAGTCCAGTACTCGCCTAAGTATTTGAAAATCCTACCAAGTGGTGAGCGATCCTCCCACTCAGGGCTTAGCTGTAGTCCAGTACTCGCCTAAGTTTGAAAAATCCTACCGAGTGGAGAACGACCCTCCCACTCGGGGGCTTAGCTGCAGTCCAGTACTCGCCTAAGTTTGAAAAATCCTACCAAGTGGAGAGCGACCCTCCCACTCGGGGACTTAGCTGCAGTCCAGTACTCGCCTAAGTTTGAAAAATCCTACCGAGTGGAGAGCGACCCTCCCACTCGGGGGCTTAGCTGCAGTCCAGTACTCTCCTAAGTTTGAAAAATCCTACCGAGTGGAGAGCGACCCTCCCACTCGGAGGCTTAGCTGTAGTCCAGTACTCGCCTAAGTACGAAACACATCCCAATCCGCAAGGACGACGAGGTGTAGGTCGACTGCCACCTTCTCCTTCGGAGCTTCACCACAAATACAACGTGCGCTCAATCCCGACCCACAAGGATGACGAGGTGCAGGTCGACTGCTACCTTCTCCTTCGGATTTGCGCCACAAATACAAAAGTTGTCTCGAGTGAAGAAAGAGTTCCACTCGACGGAGAATTCATGAAGATATTCAATGATAAACCAAGTTCAGGTAAATACTAAAAGGTTCCGAGCAGTGAATTAAAGGTACTCGGGCACCATGCCCGAAGGAGTTTAACGGTTACAGAAACCACTCGGCATTCCGAGGAAAATTTAAAGCGTATCCAAATTTCATAAGATTGTTCACTCGGCCGGAGGAGGGCTGGCAGGCTCCACGAACGAGCCCAGATCGATCCCATCAGCGATCCGAGTAGCGGCAGCAATGAAAGTATCCATGAAGGACTGGAAGTCGTGATTTTTGGTGTTAGCGACTTTGATCGCAGCCAGCTTGTCTTCACGAGCCTCACTGCAGTGGACTCGCACCAGGGACAGCACCACATCAGCACCACACCTGGCGGAGGATTTCTTCCATTCTTGCACTCGGCCAGGGATCTCGTTCAGTCGAGTCATCAAAGATTCCAGATCATTCTGAAGCGTCGCCCCCGGCCAAAGCGTCAAGTTGATTCGAGAGACAACCTCCTTCAGGCGCGCGAGGTAGCTTGTGGCGCCGGCGATACGGGACTCTAGTCGGAGCATGTTCATCGCAGTTTCGTCGCAGACCGGGGAAGCGATAGGGTCCAGACCCGTCTCGACCCTTCCAGTTTCTTCATCAAAGTCTTGACAAAGTTCTGCAGCCAAAAGTCAGTTCAATCAACCGGGCAAAATCCGATGGCAAGCATCAACACAGTCAGATTAAAAGAAATACCTCCCAGCACGAGATAAAGCTTATTGGCAAGGGCCCTCAGATAAGCTTCTGTGTCGTTCCTCTTGTGGATCGCAGACTCCAACTTTTCGTTCAAGGCGACATTATCCTTCTTCAGGCTGGTCACTTCACGGTTAGCTTCATTAAGACAAGATGTCATCCTAGTCACCTCTCCTTCAAGTGTTCCGACTGAAGCAAGCTTCTCGTCTGCGAGAATGATTTTGTCTTGGGCTGCTTTTTGCGCGGTGGCGAGGTCCGAGTCCTTCTTGTCCAGAGCCAAATTCATTTTCTCTGCAAAAGAAATAATCAAATCAAAAAAGAGACCAAAGAGATATATTGAAGTTCAGTCGGCAATCAGTTACCTTCCATACCAGCGGCCTCGTCTTGAGCTTTTTTAAGATTTTGCTGAGCCAATTCCAAGTCAAGGTTTAGCTGGATCTACTGTTTCTCCAAGTCAGCAAAGCGAGCTCCAAGATAACAAGATTTCTGCAATCAGGGAGGGGAAGTTATTTTACAGCGAAAACGACAAAGATAATAAATACTAAGACTACGGTCGACTGCCCGCAGCCCACCATAGTCTCGGGACTACACCCAGTGGGTGCACTTTGCATGCCCCCACCGTTCTGATCCCAGTCGACTGGCCCGCCGGAGTCGAGTGCAGGGAGTAAAAAAAGAAAGAAGAACTCAAACCACAGAACTCAGACCACAGTCGACTGCCAGCAGTCGACCGCGGTCTCGGGGACTACACCCAGTGGGTGCACTTGGCGTGCCCCCACCGGTTCTGATCCCACTCACCCAGACCGAGTGGAAGAGCGAAACTACCAAAAATGACAGCAACTCGACACGGCCAGACCAGATCGAGCGAAAGAATCAAAATACAAAGACTACAGTCGACTGCCAGCAGTCCATTGTAGTCTCGGGGACTACACCCAGTGGGTGCACTCAGCTTGCCCCCACTAGTCCAAAAATTCAATCGGCACACCCAGTGGGCGTACAGATGCAAAGATTTTCGGAAAGAGAGTCTTCAGATAGCATATCCTAACAGAATAAGCGGTGACCAACTAACCTGAACATTGCTTTGGATAGCCGAGCTGGCGTCATAGGCGGCCTGACTGGCGTCCCGCACCGCCTTCATCTTCTCCATCATAATGCCTGCCTGGCGTATGGCTTCCTTGGCAGCATTCACTTCGTCCTCTGGGACATGATGGATCGCAAAAACTGAAGGTGGGTTGGCAGGATCTTGAGCAGTCGACGAAGAAGGCAGGGCACTCGACAATGGTACGACGAAGGTAATAGAACCCCGATTGGCATCACCAGCGTCCTGAACGACTGTTTCCGCCATCGGCGTCGACTGTGGCACCTTGCCTGCAGGAGCTTTCCTATTTTTCCTCGTCAAAGGCCTCTCAGGCTCTTCATCATCATCATCATCGGGGAGGTTAATAATGTTAGGAGCTATTCGAAGATCAATCACCAAAATCACATCACCCAATGGTACACATCGCAGTTGAGTCGACCAAGTAAAGACAGAATGACAGAAATCATACCCAGATTGGAAGTGACAGCATCCTCCATTACCTCATCCTCATCCCTGTAATCTGAGGTCCTGGAAGTAGCAACGCTGCCAGTTCCAAAGTTCGTCTGGTTAAATCAAGAAAAAATAAACAGCATGGAGCGTCAAGTGAATACAAAGGGAGACACTCACGCAGAAGTGACGGGGGTGTCAATCTTCATCTTCGGTAGCGCCTTCCGAGGCTTCTGCTCTGCAACTTTGGGATGCTTTGACACTTTTTCAGTTGGGGTTGGTGAAGATGTCCGAGGACGCTTTGAAGATTGACCAGTCTGAGCAATCGCCTTTTCACGGGCGCTCGGTCATTCTTGGTCAAGCTTGGATCGCCTCTCCCTGCGAGGAGGCGACTCGACTTCTTCTTCGTCACTTAAGTCGTCGCTTTCTTCATCCCCTTCTCCGTCAGAATGCCATTCGCCACTGTCGCCGCCATTCGCCTCTCCTTCCGGGTCTTGCTCTTGCTCTCCGTTGGGCACTGAGTACATTTCGATAAGGGCCTGAAAGAAAGCAGGAAGAATAAAGTCAGTCGATGCAGTATAGACAGCTGCGCGAGTGAATTCAGATTATAATCAAAAGCTCAGGATCGGACCTTTTCTGGTTCATGGGACTGGTCGAATGGAGGAACTCTCCTGGCTCCCCTGGGGTTGTCCTTGTTTCCGGTAATGCCCGACAGCCACCCCTCCAGTGTGTCATCATCGACCTCCTCTGGGTGAATCCGACTGGTGTCGTCAAGACCCGAATACATCCACATCGGATGGTCTCGAGCTTGAAGAGGCTGGATGCGCCGTCGAAGGAAAACCTCCAAGAGATCCATAGCAGTGACCCCGTCACGGATAAGCTGGACCACTCGTTCGACCAGCACCCTAACTTGCGCCTTCTCCTCCGGGATCACCATCAAAGAAGAGGGTTTCCTCACTCGGTCCATGGTAAAAGGAGGGAGGCCAGTCGACTGCCCTGGCGCCGGCTGGTCTTTGCAGTAAAACCAGGTCGACTGCCATCCGCAGACCGAGTCGGGAAGAATCTTGCCCGGAAAGGAACTTTTCCCTCTCATCTGAACACCAAGACCCCCACACATCTGAATCACTTGTGTTCTCTCATCACTCGGATTGGCCTTTTTCACCGTCTGAGAACGACAGGTGAAAATGTGCTTGAAAAGACCCCAGTGAGGCCGACAACCCAAGAAATTCTCGCACAAAGACATGAAAGCAGCGAGATACACGATTGTGTTGGGAGTGAAGTGGTGGAGTTGTGCCCCAAAGAAATTCAGAAATCCCCGAAAGAAAGGGTGAGGAGGCAAGGAAAACCCATGGTCGACGTGAGTGGCAAGGAGAACGCGCTCACCCTCCCGAGGTTGCGGCTCGGATTCCTTCCCCGGAAGCCGCGCCGATCCATGGGGGATCAGTCCTCCGTCAGCTAGGTCGTCGAGGTCTTCTTGGCGGATCGTCGAGTGGATCCTGTCGCCCTGGATCCAGCCCTTCGGCAGGCCGGCTCGTGAGGAAGATCCACCCCGACTGGTCGCCTTCGCCTTTGCCGTCGCCTTCTTCGCCCGCTCCAGAGCCACCGTCTTCTCCTTCCCCATCGTCACCGGTGAGACACGTTCGGAGCGGCGGCACTGGGGCGAGAGCGAGCGCGACGAAGAAGCCTGTAGAGGAGAAGAGGAAATGAGAACGCACTATTCAAGAAACCCCGGTCCGACGCCTTATATGAGGTTACTTCTGAGTGGCCGACTGGTAGGCCCGGACGATCCTGTCAAATGCCGCAACAGTCACGCGCCTGATACGTGGTGAAAAAGGTGGCGCGGAGATCGAGGCGGCTCCTCCCTATCCCAGCCGATTACTGCGGCCTCCCACGTCCCGTGCGCTTCCCAAAATTCGAATCCCGCGAAATCCGCGGACAGCAAAACAACTTGTCAGACAGAAGATCTCCTCCACACCGTCACTCGGAGCTTTTCAAGTAAAGAAACTCACTCGACAAAAAACTAAGAATGTATCAAGGCGACTGAAAAGGAAGTTGCTGTCGTCACTCGGGTTCATTGATCCGAAACAAGATATGCTCATGGCATGAGAAATGAGTCGGAGAAGTTCTCAACTCCTTCCCCACTCAAACCTCGATCAATTCGGGGGCTAATGATGAAGCTATGTACCTAGGGTAGGGTCATGGACCTGTCTTAACTGCCCTGCCCAAGGACATCTCTATAAGAAATCACCCTTCAATCAACTTGGAGGTGTTCCACTCGACAGACTCGAAGACACTCGACCAAGAGGCAATCACTCAACTAAGATCCAACCACTCGACGGCCAGGAGACCTAAAGTCACTCCGCACGCTAACGGTCGGTCATTAAGTAGCTTTTATGGTCATCATAGCACTTTATTAGGGGCGTTACCAGTAGCGCCTGACCTTAATGTACTTAAAACCCTGCATAACTGAGGGTCGGAGGGGTCTAGCGAACTCTATATAAGCCACCCCCTCCTCAGTGTAAAGGGTTGGCACCCCTGTGATTCATACACACATAATCCAGTCGACTGCCTCCGACCTCCGAGATGTAAGGCTATTACTTCCTCCGAGAAGGGCCTGAACTCGTAAACCTCGTGTGCTTATAACTACTCCATAGCTAAGATCTTGCATCTCCATACCTACCCCCCTACATTACTGTCAGACATAGAACCACGACAGGAACTCCCCGAAATTGTCCTCCCCCTCGTCTCCAGCCTGCCCAGGACGAAAAGCCCATTTTCTGTCATGATTTTTTGTCATAGAAGTAGGAGCCCACCACATCTATGATGATACCAGGTTTTGTCACAATTATCATCATAGAAGTGTCATATGTATGACAAAAAAAATTCGTTCGGCCCAAAATGTCACGTATGTGTCTTTTTTTTTTGTAGTGTCTCCTCCTCTGACTTACGTGAGTCTTTGTGCTCTCGAACGTCAATGAGGTAATATGACCCATTGTTTAAGTTCTTGCTGACCACGAACGGTCCTTCCCAAGGTGGGGATAACTTGTGTGCATCTGACAGATCCAGGATGAGCTGGAGCACTAGGTCGCCTTCCTGAAAAGTCCTGGACTTAACCCGGCGGCTGTGATAACGGTGCAGGTCCTGTTGATAAATTGTTGATCGAGCCGCTGCCAAGTCTCTTTCTTCATCTAACAAGTCAAGTGCATCCTGTCTGGCTTGTTCATTATTGGCTTCAACATAAGCTGCCACGCGGGGCGAGTCATGACGGATGTCACTAGGCAACACTGCTGCTGCTCCATACACCATGAAGAAAGGTGTGTAACTTGTAGACCTGTTAGGTGTGGTGTTGATACTCCACAACACCAAGGGTAATTCCTCTACCCAAGAACCGGACGTTTGCTATAAAGGAACCATAAGCCGAGGTTTGAGACCTTTTAAAATTTCCTGATTTACTCTCTCAGCTTGACCATTGGATTGAGGATGAGCGACAGAAGAAACATCAAGCCGAATATGCTCACGTTGACAAAACTCCTCCATAGCCCCTTGGGACAGATCAGTGCCATTGTCAGTGATAATGCTGTGTGAAAAACCAAAATGGAAGATCACCTTTTTCATGAACTGAACTGTCGTGGCCGCATCACACTTACTCACCGGCTCTGCCTCAACCCACTTTGTGAATTTATCAACTGCCACTAGAAGATGTGTCTTTTTATCCTTAGAACTTTTGAAAGGTCCCACCATGTCAAGCCCCTAGACCGCAAACGGCCAAGTGATTGGAATCATCTGGAGTTCTTGAGCTGGCACATGTACTCGTCGTGCAAACTTTTGACATCCATCACATCTGCTGACCAGATCCTCTGCATCAGCGTGAGCCATCAACCAGTAAAAACCGTGACGAAAAGCCTTGGCCACTAGAGATTTTGACCCGGCATGATGACCACAATCGCCTTCATGGATCTCACGAAGTATTTCTTGGCCTTCTTCAGGGGAAACACACCGCTGAAACGCTCTAGAGACGCTTCGATGGTATAGTTGTCCATTAGAAATCGTCATTGACTTAGACCGTCGGGTTATCTGTCGAGCCAGGGTCTCGTCCGCTGGCAACTCTCCCTGGGTCATGTAAGCCAAGAACGGCACTGTCCAATCCAGGATGACATGAAGAGCCGCCACCAACTGCGCCTCCGAGTCAGGAATGGCTAGATCTTCTTCCATGGGTAACTTGACAGACGGGTTATGCAAAACATCCAAAAAGGTGTTAGGTGGCACCGGCTTATGCTGAGATCCCATCCGGCTTAGAGCATCAGCCGCTTCATTTTTCCTACGGTCGATGTGCTCCACCTGATATCCTTTAAAATGTCCTGCAATAGCATCAACTTCATAGTGATAAGCCGCCATAAGAGTCACCAAGACACCTGACCCGGCTCAGACTCATCTCTTTGGCCACTCGAAGACCGTGGAGGAAGGCTCCGTACTCTACTGCGTTGTTAGTGCAAGGAAACATCAGCCGTAACACATAACAAAATTTGTCACCTCCAGGGGAGGTTAAAACAACTCCAGCCCCCGAGCCTTCCAACTGTCTGGACCCATCAAAATGAATAGTCCAATATGTGTTGTCTGGTTTCTCTTCTGGCATCTGCATCTCTGTCCAGTCATTAATAAAGTCAACCAGTGCTTGAGATTTGATTACAGTACATGGTACATACTTCAACTCATGAGACCCAAGCTCAATGGCCCACTTGGCGACTCGTCCAGTGGCTTCTCTGTTTTGAATGATGTCTCCCAAAGGAGCAGAGCTAACCACAGTGATTGGGTGACCCTGAAAATAATGTTTAAGCTTTTGGCTCGCCATGAACACCCCATATACGAGCTTCTGCCAATATGGGTATCGTTGTTTGGATTCAATGAACACCTCACTGACATAGTAAACCAGTCGTTGAACCGGATGCTCCTTACCAACCTCCTTGCGCTCCACCACAATCGCCACACTAACAACTCGTTAGTTGGTGGCTACGTATAACAACAGCGGCTCTTTCTCAATTGGAGATGCAAGGACCAACGGCTCAGCAAGTTGTGTCTTCAGATCTTCAAAAGCAGAGTTTGCAGCATCGCTCCAAACAAAATCATCTGTTTTCTTCATCATCTGATACAAAGGCATCGCCTTCTCCCCTAACCAGCTTATGAACCGGCTCAAAGCAGCAACACGACCCGCCAGCCGTTGAACGTCATTGATGCATGTTGGTTTGGCCAGGGATGTAATTGCCTTGATTTTCTCCGGGTTAGCTTCGATACCTCAGTTGGACACCAAAAAACCCAAGAGCTTGCCGGCTGGGACTCCAAAAACACACTTAGCCAGGTTAAGCATCATTTTGTAGACCCGGAGATTATCGAAGGTCTCTTTTAGATCTGCGACCAAGGTTTCCTCTTTCCTAGATTTTACCACTATATCATCCACATAAGCATGAACATTACGCCCAATCTGATCACGAAGGCAATTCTGCACACACCGTTGGTAAGTCGCCTGGGGACTCTTAAGCCCAAAAGGCATAGACACATAGCAGAAAGCTCTAAAAGGAGTGATGAAAGCCGTCTTCTCCTGATCTTTGACTGCCATCTTGATCTAATGATAACCTGAATAAGCATCCAAGAAACTCAAACGTGCGCAACCCGCCGTAGCATCGATGATCTGATCAATACGGGGGAGGGCAAAAGGGTCAGTCGGACAAGCCTTGTTTAAATCGGTGTAATCCACACAGATATGCCAGGTGTCATTCTTTTTTAGTACAAGCACTGGGTTGGCTAACCACTCTGGGTGAAAGACTTCTACAATGAACCTGGCCGCCAAGAGCCGGGCCACCTCTTTTCCAATGGCCTTGCGCCTTTCTTCATTGAACCGTTGGAGAAACTGTCTAACATGTTTAAACTTTGGATCAATATTGAGAGTGTGCTCAGCGAGTTCCCTCGGGACACCCGGCATGTCGGAAGGTTTCCATGCAAAGATGTCCCGGTTCTCACGGATGAAATCGATGAGCGCGCTTTCCTATTTTGGATCCAAGTTTGCACTGATGATGAACTGCTTGGATGAGTCGCCAGGCACAAAGTCAACCATCTTGGTGTCATCAGCTGATTTGAATTTCAACACCGGCTCATGTTCTATTGTTGGTTTCTTTAACGACGTCATGTCTGTCGGGTCAACGTGATCCTTGTAAAACTTTAACTCCTCTGTTGCACAAAAAGACTCAGCATAGGCAGCATCACCTTCTTCACACTCCAAAGCTATTTTCCGGCTCCCATGTACTATAATGGTGCCCTTATAAACCGGCATTTTGAGCTGCAAATATACATAACACGGCCGAGCCATGAACTTGGCATAAGCCGGCCGTCCAAATAGAGCATGATATGGGATTCTGATGTTAACCACCTCAAAGGTTAATTTTTCTACTCTGGAGTCATACTCATCTCCAAAGGCTATTTCCAGTTCAATCTTACCAACTGGGTATGCCGACATACCAGGTACCACGCCATGAAAAACAGTGTTGGATTGTTTAAGACTCTTATCAGTCAACCCCATCCGGCGGAACGTCTCATAGTAGAGGATGTTGATGTTGCTACCTCCATCCATGAGTACCTTAGTGAATTTATATCCGCCAACCTGAGGCACCACTACCAAGGCCAAGTGAGCCGGATTATCAACCCGGGGTGGGTGATCCTCTTTGGTCCACACAATAGGCTGCTCTGACCAACGTAAGTAACGTCGAATCGCCGGCTCAACAGCATTGACGGCCCTCTTGTGAAGCTTCTGGTCCCTCTTACATAAACTAGTGGTGAACACATGGTATTGCCCACTACTCAGCTGTTTTGGGTTGCTCTGATATCTGGACTATTGCTGCTAATTTCCTTGGCCGTGTTGTGGATTATATCCTCCTTGGTTACCAGGATGGCCCTGACCGTGAAATCCTCCTCCACCTGAACCAGCGCCCGGGCCATGGAAACCGCCTCCACCTGAACCGCCACCTGGGCCGTAACCAATATTGGCAAGAGGTAAAATTCAAACCAATATTTTGGATTCACAGAAATATTTATTTTGGGCATTTGAGTTAATCCAATAATTATTTGCATTGGACTTATATTTGTGATATATTAACTATATGTCCAATAATTCTGATAAATTGTTGAGGGGTTTGGAATAATCCATTTAGTCCTTGCAAAAATTATCAGAAGTGGAAAAAATAGTTTGGTTCAAAAACCAAATTAAAACCCATTTGCATAAATAGAAAAGAAAAACTGAAACAGAAAGCAAATAGAAATAGGAGAGAGAGAGAGAGGTTACCTGTAGCTTACCTGGTGCCCACTTGGCCCAGCACGGCCCAGCCCACCAGAGCCAGGCGCCAGTCGTCTCCTTCCTTTGCCAGGAGGACGACGGCGTGGCGCACGCACAGGAGGCGAAGCCACCTCCTGCTTCCTCCCACTCCGATCCCTCGCGTTTGGAAACGCCCGAGCCCCCCTGGTCCTTCCCCTCTCTCACAGCTCACTCTCCCCTCCTCTCCCTCGCTCTCTCCCACGACGGCCAATGCGGCCAAGGAAGCGCCGCCGTGAACCACCGCGCTCCCCGACCCCCTCTCGCCTTTCCGTGTTGCGTGGAAGCTCCGCCACTGTCGCCTACGCCTTCTGCACCGAGCCAAGCGAGCCGGGAAGCCCTGCCTCGTCCTCGGCCTCTTCTTCTTCAACCTCGGACACCGGAGATCGCCACCGTCGTTCGCCACCGTCCGTGCTTCCCCAAGGCCGCCGACCAGCTCTCTGGATCCGCCGTGAGCTCCTCTACCTAGCCCCTACTTCCCGTGCTCGATTACGCCTCGTAGCCACCGCCCCCTTCGAGCCCGAGCACTCCTCGCCGCCGGCCATGTCGCCATCGTAGCTATGGCCACGCAAGCTCGGGTTCGAGCTCACCGTTGCACTCACCGCACTCCCGCGAGTTGAACACGACCGTCCACGGCTCCTCCCGTGCCCCACACCGCCCACACCGTTGTTGCCGAACTCCGGCCGCCGCGCTTCTCGCCGTCGGCATCGTTTCCGTGCACCCCAGCCACCGCTGCTTGCTGCGTTGGAAGCGCGTGAGCGTGCTCTTCGCGTGGAGCCAAACCCCGTCGCAAACCGCCGCCTGTAGTGCGAGCCCGACCAACTCCGGTGAGATTTCGTCGCTGCTGTGGTCGCCGGCGTCACCTGCTGACATGGCGCCGGTTATTTAGCGCTAATTACCCCACTAAACAACCCCCTGAGCCAATGACAGATGGGTCCCACGCCCTAATTAACTCCAGTTTTATCTCTGCTTAGATTAGTTATAATCCAACGGGACCCACGCGTCAGCTTTGACCAAGCTGACGTGGCTGTTGACTGGGCCCACATGTCAGCGACACAAACCAGTCCCAGCCACTGACTAGTGGACCCCACTGGTCAGGGTTGACCTGGACCGCGCCCGTTGACCACTGACGTCATAGTGACGCAGTGCTAACGCAATAAACTATTTTCTGGGTTTAATTTAATTCAGAAAATACAGAAAATGCCCAAAACTTCTAAAAATCATAGAAATTCAACCGTAACTCCAAATGAAATAAATTATATATGTAAAATTATCAGAAAAATTCAAGGAATCTGTTTATGGCATTTTCATGCATGTTTGAACAACTTAACCTCACTGTTTAGTCCAAAACATGATAATACACTATTTGAATTCATAGTTTGAATTTGAATTTGAACCTAGTATTCAAACCAACTCCATTTAACATGTTGCTAGTTGCATTAGCTCGAACCACAGCATATTGACATGTCATGATCATGCATCATATTGTGCATTGCATTGATTGTGTTTCTTTCTCTGTTGCCGGTATTTGTCCCCTCTCGATAGACGTTGTACCGACGATGTGATAGTTGACACTGATGAAAACCCAATGATATCTTCAGAAGTGCCAGGCAAGCACAACCCCCTTGTTCATTCCGATACAAGCCCACTCTCGCTCCTGCTCTCTTTTATTGCATTAGGACAACAACGATTCATCTGTTACTTGTTGTGGTAGTTGAACCCCTTATCCTCTGCATGACCTGTCATTGCCACATTAAATAGATGAAACCCACTAGCATGAGTAGGAATTGTTTGAGCCCTGATGTGCCTACTCATTCATGCTTGTTTGTCATGCCTGCTACTGCTTAGAGTTGAGTCAGGTCTGATTCATCGGGGATGGATCGGAGGTGTGTAAACATGTCCTACTGTGTGTGAGCTAAGTGTGTGAACACGATTTGGTAAAGGTAGCGGTGAGAGGCCATGTAGGAGTACATGGTGGGTTGTCTCATTGCAGCCGTCCTCAGGAACTGAGTTCTTTGTCTGTGATCCATGAACAGTTACTACCATGCATTGGGCCCGAAACCAATGGCCCCTCTCGGCTTCTTAATCACCCTAGTACTTTGTCCAGGAGTTGCAACTAGTTTCTGGTGTTTGTAGGATATGTGTTGGCGGCCGTGCGTAGCGCTGACCCTAGGGGTGGGCTATGTTGCGGTAGATACACTGTGGCACGGTGTACCGGGCGCCCGTTTGGTGTCTCGGGAACCCTGCAACATCGTTTGGGGCTGTGAGCGAAACTCCGGCCGGATCTCCTCGCGGATGGAACCTGAATAGGAGATAAACCTGGACTAGAGACTTAAGTGTATAGGTAGGCCGTGGCCGACACCCTCGCCCGGCTTCCGCTTGAAGGTTGCCGAGGTACATGACGTGTACAGGGCTATAAGTGGTGAGAGCATGTGTGAAGAAGTACACCCCTGCAGGGTTATCATTATCTATTCGAATAGCCGGATTCCTCGGATATGGAAACTTGGACCCCTTGCATAGTTCATAGACAAGTGAAAGTGGATACTCTAAAACTCGCAAGATAAGTGTGAGTGCTATGGATGGCCTTCTCGTAGGGAGACGAGAGCGGATCCATAGTGGTGTATTGAATGGTGAATATGTGGACTCGTGTGCGCCACCTCAAAAGAGTTGCTTGCAATCGTAGTTCAGGTTAGCCACTGAGTCAAAGCTGGCTTGCTGCAGTTAAACTCCACCACCCCCCCTTGTTGATACCGATGCATATGTAGTTAGTTCTGATGTAAGACTTGCTGAGTACCTTTGTACTCACGTTTGCTTAATTTATGTTTTGCAGAGAGACTTCAGTCTCGCTAGTAGTTCCGCGTGGACTTCGACGTTTAGCTTGATACCTCAGCTACGATCTTGTGCCCTCGACAGGATCTGGTAGATAGTCAGGCTTCTTAGCCTTTTTCATTTATAGATGTCTGTACTCAGACAGGTTAAGCTTCCGCATGTGTTTGATTTGTATGCTATGATTGTTGGGTCATGAGACCCATGCTTGTAATATCTCGCTCCTCGGAGCCTAATGAATTAATACTTGAGTTGTAGAGTTATGTTGTGATGCCATGTTGTATTCACACATATCGAGCATATTGTGTGTATGATTGAAATGCTTGGTATGTGTGGGATCCGACTATCTAGTTGTTTATCCTTGGTAGCCTATCATATGGGGAAATGTAGTCTAGTGCTTCTGAGCGATAGTGGTCCGCTACAGCCCGGATCACCGGAGTCCTGCTAGCCCAGCACTACTGTTCAGGACACTTGACTGGCCGGCATGTGATTCACCTCGTTACTATGTCTGTCCCTTTGGGGAAATGGCACGCAGTGACATCCGGAGTCCTGCCAAGCCTGCTACAGCCCGGGTTACCGGAGTCCTGTTAGCCCAGTGCTACAGCCCGGATTCACACGCTGTTGACCGACATGCTCGAGGTTGATTCATGTATGCCTGTCCCCATGGGTTAGTGCCGCTTTGGGTTCACGACTAGCCATGTCGGCCCGGGTTCTTTGTCATATGGATGCTAGCGACACTATCATATACGTGAGCCAAAAGGCGCAAACGGTCCCGGGCCAGGTAAGGTGGCACCCGTGGAAATACCGTGCGTGAGGCCACAAAGTGATATGATGTGTTACCGGCTAGATCGATGTGACCTAGGATCGGGGTCCTGACAGCGTTGGTATCAGAGCCTGACTGCCTGTAGGATTACCAAGCCAAACTGGTCGAAGTTGAGTCTAGAAATGCTTTATTTATGTAAGGGAATTGATTGTGGAAGGGAACGTAAGGCTCTTTTTACTCCTTATACCTCATGCCCTTCTGATCTGAGTCATCCTCTTCCTTCCTACGGGGATTAAGAACTAGGCCTTCTTATCTATCTATCAGGATGACGTGTTACTAACCCGTTGACTTATAGGATTGATGGATTCATGCTGCAGTTCAGTTCCTACTACTTCCATATATTCATAACTGGCCTCAGAACCTTGATATTATGATTCTGAGTGGTTATGCCACCATTTTTGCAGGATGTCTCAAATCTTTTCGAGCATTTACAGCCGTTATGCTGTCTGAGTCATCCCAGGTTTCTAAATAGTCTGATGCATTTGCAAATCCCTTCTTTCCATTCTCGATGTTCCTTTGGGCCAGATTAATCACACTAATTGGTGAGTTGAGGTACTCCGTTACCTCGACATTTATGTTGGAGCTATTACTATGACCCTAGGTGTTTTAGGGAGTCACCTAGTGATCTAGCCATGTTTTGCATTTCCAGTGTGTGATTTTGGCCATTATTCTCAAAAGCATCCCGTGATGTTATTAGTTAGTAGGCATTCTATTCCTGGGTTTTGAACCCGAGATTCACCCTATCCGCTTCATGTTGATAGTGTTTGCTAGTTCCTTAGGACATTAGTAAACCTTGTGATATACCTCGAGGTTCGTGGTATTTCCTTCTTCCAAATACTATGAACCACTTATGGCAGAAGTTCTTGAACCAAAGGATCACAACCAGAGTGCTCTTGATGAGTTCTCCATTCTATATTGTGGCTCTGCCAGTTCTACCTTTCTGCATGGGTTATCCGGAAGAAATATGTTGAACTCGTTCGACATACTAATCTATGCATCCACAACTCAGAAAGTTATATGTACCTTTGAGTTGTTCCCCTTCCATTATATTCCGATCTTCGTCTATCAATTGATAGTGAGGAGTATGTATGCATTCGTGTTCATCGATGCCTAGTACCCTTGTGGTTCGTCAAGCCGTTCTATTTCAGAATGACTAGGAGAAACAAACTCCGGTACCTCATCCATTTCTGGGATCGGGTCAAAGTGGTTGTATTCCGCAGATGAAAATGCCAATCCAGGTTTTGTTCTGTTCTACCTCGGAGTATTACCCCCTTTATGTCAGGATTGTCATAGGAATGCAGCATCTCTCATGAATTCTTGACGTAGTGATACTCCCTCCATCATTATTCATTTCTCGGTTTCCGTGTTGTTGCAACCGAAATGCCGGCAAGTGAGTCGTGATGTGTGAAGTCAATACTCCTAGCAACCCTGTTGCTTGGTAGTAAATGGACGAAATTCTCATTCTTAGCGTGTTGGTTATCAAATCATCATTCTAAGACTGATCGTGCTACCTAGTCCATATTTCTGGTGCACACTTCGATCAATGGGTTAGGATTGTGCCAATCCCTTGCTCTATCGATCATATCATCTTGCCCTGAAAAGCAAGGTTGTTCTCGAGCTTAGTAACATACCGGTGGTTCGTGATTTTCTGAATATCTTCTCGGAAGTGTTACCAGGTTGTCATCTGACCGTTATGTTGAGTTCGTGTTCAAGTTGGTTTTCCGATAAACCACTTTTCCCCAAGAACCTGTGTTGGATACCCCTGAACTAATTGGTTAAGCTAAAACAACAACTTGGAGAGTTGGAAGATAAAAGCTTAATCTACTTAGTTCACTCTTAAGGGATATCCTTGTGTGTGTGTGTGCTGAAGAAAGGTGATATCTTCATCAATTGGTCCTCGTGACCAGTTGTTGGATCTATTTCCTTGACAAAACTTTGACTTGAGTATGGGATATCGTCAAGTCAAATCAGAACCAACGATGTTCGTAATGTTGTCTTACCCGTGGCTGATCCCTCGAGCATACACCATTACATCTTTTGGTCTGACCAATACTATCACATCGTTCACATGATGGTGGAAGTCCAGTGATATGGAAATACCGATGAGTTGTTGTTGAGCCCATCAACAACATTTTATCTCCCCCATGATTCATGTCGAACGCTACACTAGCATTGGAAACTTTATAAGCATTATCTTCGTGTTTCGTTCATGAAGCATATGTTTGGATGAAAGTAGTGACTTTCCCTGATTCATGTGCATATGTTGCAAGTTGCCGCCGTGAATTTGGGAAAGTTTGTCTTGCTTTCTCTGGAATCATCCCAAATCGGTCACGCATACGTGCGAAGTATACTGTGGTTTGGAGACTTGCAACCTTCATTCTATATGTATCCCTAGCACACCAAGCCACTGATTGAATTGTTCAAGGAGAAGAAGTTTCTTCTTAGGGGCTAGAATTACGCAAGGACTTCGTTATCCGCAATGATGGTTCCCCACTTGAACTCGGTAGTGTTTTATTATAAGACTACTACGTGGTCATGCTTGTCTGGGACAGTGTGTTCAAATGTTTGTAGCAGAACCAGCTCATGTTTTGGAGCTTACTATCGTAGTTCATTCCCCGAGGATCTCGCAACGTCATCTCGCCGATTTGTGTTGCAAAACTTCATTTTATTTCTAGACTCTATGAGTCTGGAATATCCTGAGACCAACCAAATCTGAATCTCAGGCAGATATGATGGTTGGGGCTTCTTCCAAGAACTATAATATTGGTCTCTCGATAACCGGTAAAGTGGATGTCGTGGCCAACACATCCAGCCGGAAGACCTATTATTGTAGTATCTGGATTGAAGAAAGTTGGCCACCCTCCCATAAGGATTTCGTAGGATTTACTCCAGAAGTTGTTCCTTATGGATCTATTGTATTCCGAAGTCCGACCACTACTTGGTGGCTATGCCGATGCTTAAAGTATGACCGTGGTAACCAGTACATCAAGGAGAACATTAGAAGCGGAGTGCTAAATGTCTCTCGGTCGATCATCCAGATTTTGTTTCCTTGGCCTCGCTAAGGTGCAATCTGAGGAAGTGTTATCTTCCTTTGCATCTGCATTATCCATCACCATTCATCATGGTGGTATGTTGTGTTGCCAGGATCCTTGACATGGATGTTGGTAAGACCTTGATGAGTATGGAAATGCTCAAGTTCTTGAGAGCACGCTCAGGCACTAGGTTCTGACGTTGTCATTAACTGGAATGTGCCTCCGTCCTCGTAGTTGTTGATAGCCATCCAATTGGTGGAATCACCTTTGCCGGTGAACCTTCTCCCTAGTTACTAGAATCATTCCCAACATTTGCATTTTGTTCCCAGCTTGCACCTCGGTAGCTGTTGTTCAGGATCATCTTCAAATGTGGACTTACCATGGGTCCCATCCATTTCCGATGATAAGCTAAAAATCATCCATTGCGTTGTCTTCAACAAGGTAGTCCACATCATCCATCCTAGTCCAAGTATGCCATCTCTTCAAGCTATCTCAAACGATCAATTGTAAATTGCCTTAAGCTGGTATGAAGAGTTTCAACGATCTCTGAATCAAAAGTAATTCTTTTTGCCACTTAAGGGAATAGTTCTTCGAGTCACCTTCCCCGAGGTGCCCTGTTTTAGAATCATGGCAATTCCCCTCGCTACTTTGAAACCCTCGTCAAATTGTTTCTTCTATCGCTCCTGATGCAAGTTTTGCCTCTCAGTTCGCGAGATGTTTCTATGTCTCACTCCGTGAGTTGATCGTGAGTTGCCTGATCTTCGAGGAGATCGACTCTTTAGGGTTTTCCTTCCTTCTCATTGTCATGAGTGGATGAAATTCTCAGAGCAAGACATTGAGACAAAGATGGTGATTGAATCAATGTTCATTTGAAGTGCAACCTGGATCGTGAAGATTACGTTAGTTGCGTACCCCCATCATCTTACCCTACGCTTGAATCTCGGGACGAGATTCCTGTTTAGTAGGGGTGAGCTGTCACATCCCTAGCTTCTGGTAATGCTCTAGGCTAGCTTCATGTGTGCATCATGTCTATATTTCTGAAAGTTGAATTGGGGAAAGCTGAAAGCCCCAGAAATCAATTAAAAAAATGATCAACATTAAAAATTGCTTCAAATAACCTAAGAAAATGTTCCTGTTAAGCTATAAAAATATTGGCAAGAGGTAAAATTCAAACCAATATTTTGGATTCACAGAAATATTTATTTTGGGCATTTGAGTTAATCCAATAATTATTTGCATTGGACTTATATTTGTGATATATTAACTATATGTCCAATAATTCTGATAAATTGTTGAGGGGCTTTGGAATAATCCATTTAGTCCTTGCAAAAATTATCAGAAGTGGAAAAAATAGTTTGGTTCAAAAACCAAATTAAAACCCATTTGCATAAATAGAAAAGAAAAACTGAAACAGAAAGCAAATAGAAATAGGAGAGAGAGAGAGAGAGGTTACCTGTAGCTTACCTGGTGCCCACTTGGCCCAGCACGGCCCAGCCCACCAGAGCCAGGCGCCAGTCGCCTCCTTCCTTTGCCAGGAGGACGACGGCGTGGCGCACGCACAGGAGGCGAAGCCACCTCCTGCTTCCACCTCCTGCTTCCTCCCACTCCGATCCGTCGCGTTTGGAAACGCCCGAGCCCCCCTGGTCCTTCCCCTCTCTCACAGCTCACTCTCCCCTCCTCTCCCTCGCTCTCTCCCACGACGGCCAACGCGGCCAAGGAAGCGCCGCCGTGAACCACCGCGCTCCCCGACCCCCTCTCGCCTTTCCGTGTTGCGTGGAAGCTCCGCCACTGTCGCCTACGCCTTCTGCACCGAGCCAAGCGAGCCGGGAAGCCCTGCCTCGTCCTCGGCCTCTTCTTCTTCAACCTCGGACACCGGAGATCGCCACCGTCGTTCGCCACCGTCCGTGCTTCCCCAAGGCCGCCGACCAGCTCTCTGGATCCGCCGTGAGCTCCTCTACCTAGCCCCTACTTCCCGTGCTCGATTACGCCTCGTAGCCACCGCCCCCTTCGAGCCCGAGCACTCCTCGCCGCCGGCCATGTCGCCATCGTAGCTATGGCCACGCAAGCTCGGGTTCGAGCTCACCGTTGCACTCACCGCACTCCCGCGAGTTGAACACGACCGTCCACGGCTCCTCCCGTGCCCCACACCGCCCACACCGTTGTTGCCGAACTCCGGCCGCCGCGCTTCTCGCCGTCGGCATCGTTTCCGTGCACCCCAGCCACCGCTGCTTGCTGCGTTGGAAGCGCGTGAGCGTGCTCTTCGCGTGGAGCCAAACCCCATCGCAAACCGCCGCCTGTAGTGCGAGCCCGACCAACTCTGGCGAGATTCCGTCGCTGCTGTGGTCGCCGGCGTCACCTGCTGACGTGGCGCCGGTTATTTAGCGCTAATTACCCCACTAAACAACCCCCTGAGCCAATGACAGATGGGTCCCACGCCCTAATTAACTCCAGTTTTATCTCTGCCTAGATTAGTTATAATCCAACAGGACCCACGCGTCAGCTTTAACCAAGCTGACGTGGCTGTTGACTGGGCCCACATGTCAGCGACACAAACCAGTCCCAGCCACTGACTAGTGGACCCCACTGGTCAGGGTTGACCTGGACCGCGCCCGTTGACCACTGACGTCATAGTGACGCAGTGCTGACGCAATAAACTATTTTCTGGGTTTAATTTAATTCAGAAAATACAGAAAATGCCCAAAACTTCTAAAAATCATAGAAATTCAACCGTAACTCCAAATGAAATAAATTATATATGTAAAATTATCAGAAAAATTCAAGGAATCTGTTTATGGCATTTTCATGCATGTTTGAACAACTTAACCTCACTGTTTAGTCCAAAACATGATAATACACTATTTGAATTCATAGTTTGAATTTGAATTTGAACCTAGTATTCAAACCAACTCCATTTAACATGTTGCTAGTTGCATTAGCTCGAACCACAGCATATTGACATGTCATGATCATGCATCATATTGTGCATTGCATTGATTGTGTTTCTTTCTATGTTGCCGGTATTTGTCCCCTCTCGATAGACGTTGTACCGACGATGTGATCGTTGACACTGATGAAGACCCAATGATATCTTCAGAAGTGCCAGGCAAGCACAACCCCCTTGTTCATTCCGATACAAGCCCACTCTCGCTCCTGCTCTCTTTTACTGCATTAGGACAACAACGATTCATCTGTTACTTGTTGCGGTAGTTGAACCCCTTATCCTCTGCATGACCTGTCATTGCCACAGTAAATAGATGAAACCCACTAGCATGAGTAGGAATTGTTTGAGCCCTGATGTGCCTACTCATTCATGCTTGTTTGTCATGCCTGCTACTGCTTAGAGTTGAGTCAGGTCTGATTCATCGGGGATGGATCGGAGGTGTGTAAACATGTCCTACTGTGTGTGAGCTAAGTGTGTGAACACGATTTGGTAAAGGTAGCGGTGAGAGGCCATGTAGGAGTACATGGTGGGTTGTCTCATTGCAGCCGTCCTCAGGAACTGAGTTCTTTGTCTGTGATCCATGAACAGTTACTACCACGCATTGGGCCCGAAACCAATGGCCCCTCTCGGCTTCTTAATCACCCTAGTACTCTGTCCAGGAGTTGCAACTAGTTTCTGGTGTTTGTAGGATATGTGTTGGCGGCCGTGCGTAGCGCTGACCCTAGGGGTGGGCTATGTTGCGGTAGATACACTGTGGCACGGTGTACCGGGCGCCCGTTTGGTGTCTGGGAACCCTGCACACATCGTTTGGGGCTGTGAGCGAAACTCCGGCCGGATCTCCTCGCGGATGGAACCCGAATAGGCGATAAACCTGGACTAGAGACTTAAGTGTATAGGTAGGCCGTGGCCGACACCCTCGCCCGGCTTCCGCTTGAAGGTTGCCGAGGTACATGACGTGTACAGGGCTATAAGTGGTGAGAGCGTGTGTGAAGAAGTACACCCCTGCAGGGTTATCATTATCTATTCGAATAGCCGGATTCCTCGGATATGGAAACTTGGACCCCTTGCATAGATCATAGACAAGTGAAAGTGGATACTCTAAAACTCGCAAAATAAGTGTGAGTGCTATGGATGGCCTTCTCGTAGGGAGACGAGAGCGGATCCATAGTGGTGTATTGAATGGTGAATATGTGGACTCGTGTGCGCCACCTCAAAAGAGTTGCTTGCAATCGTAGTTCAGGTTAGCCACTGAGTCAAAGCTGGCTTGCTGCAGTTAAACTCCACCACCCCCCCTTGTTGATACCGATGCATATGTAGTTAGTTCTGATGTAAGACTTGCTGAGTACCTTTGTACTCACATTTGCTTAATTTATGTTTTGCAGAGAGACTTCAGTCTCGCTAGTAGTTCCGCGTGGACTTCGACGTTTAGCTTGATACCTCAGCTATGATCTTGTGCCCTCGACAGGATCTGGTAGATAGTCAGGCTTCTTAGCCTTTTTCATTTATAGATGTCTGTACTCAGACAGGTTAAGCTTCCGCATGTGTTTGATTTGTATGCTATGATTGTTGGGTCATGAGACCCATGCTTGTAATATCTCGCTCCTTGGAGCCTAATGAATTAATACTTGAGTTGTAGAGTTATGTTGTGATGCCATGTTGTATTCACACATATCGAGCATATTGTGTGTATGATTGAAATGCTTGGTATGTGTGGGATCCGACTATCTAGTTGTTTATCCTTGGCAGCCTATCATATGGGGAAATGTAGTCTAGTGCTTCTGAGCGATAGTAGTCCGCTACAGCCCGGATCACCGGAGTCCTGCTAGCCCAGCACTACTGTTCAGGACACTTGACTGGCCGACATGTGATTCACCTCGTTCCTATGTCTGTCCCTTCGGGGAAATGTCACGCGGTGACATCCGGAGTCCTGCCTAGCCTGCTACAGCCCGGGTTACCGGAGTCCTGTTAGCCCAGTGCTACAGCCCGGATTCACACGCTGTTGACCGACATGCTCGAGGTTGATTCATGTATGCCTGTCCCCATGGGTTAGTGCCGCTTTGGGTTCACGACTAGCCATGTCGGCCCGGGTTCTTTGTCATATGGATGCTAGCGACACTATCATATACGTGAGCCAAAAGGCGCAAACGGTCCTGGGCCAGGTAAGGTGGCACCCGTGGAAATACCGTGCGTGAGGCCACAAAGTGATATGATGTGTTACCGGCTAGATCAATGTGACCTAGGATCGGGGTCCTGACATCCGGTTTGCCTCCGGCAGGTTACTTCCCCCGGCTCCAGGCGTATGAAAAAGGTTCCTAGGATCGAGCGTTAGAGGTAGACATGACTGAGTTTTCTGATGCCTTCTCCTCATGACCTCGTTTGACGCGTTCAGATCCATCGAAAGTCGGAAGGTCTTCGCTTGAAGCTGTTGAGCACGAACGTCCAAAGCCGCCCGCTCCAGTGCCATCCTGACTTCCTCCATGGCCAGATGTTCTTTAGCTTGCACCATCTCTTCACGTACGTGTGCCGCCTCTGCATCATGCTGGGCTCCGCCGGCTCTACCATAGTAGTCAACAGAGTCATCAGTTTATCCATGAGATCCATTAGAATCTGAGCCGGGGGGCGCGCGGGGTCTCCTGACCCGACTGCGGCCGACCTAATAGCTGTTGTCACTGTTGCTATGGAGTTCTGCCCGGGCTGTGTCCCTTCCATGAAGACTCCGGCCCAATTCGGTGGCTCAAGGGGGTCCAGAATACTGCTGCCATCGGAACAGCCCCCGAGCATGCCATCCTGCAGCTGGTACAAAGAGTCTGCCTCGCCCGTTGATGATGCAGTGTCAGAACAGATGGCCATCTCACCGCCCTCCACCGATCCTTCAGAGTATTCACTGCCGTGGATGCAGCCTACAAAGGCATGTTTCACGACAGATTGAACACGGGCAGTCCTCGCGCGCTGAGCCGTTTCGACAAGGTTGGTGTGGACGTCTGGCTCAGGGCCTGACTCGCCGATCCGGCCGATGAACACGTGAATTCCACCGAAGGGGACCCGGTATCCGTACTCAATTGAGCCGGCCTCGGGGCCCTAGCCTTCGCCGTCGATGTAGAGCTTGCCGCGATGACTCTTGGTCATCCGGCCCACAGCGTATCCCTTGAGCCCTTCGAAGTTGACCTTCAAGAACTCAAATCCACCGTGCGCTGGCCCCACGGTGGGCGCCAACTGTCGTGGAATTGTCACGGCAGATGTCCTAGAGAAAGGACTTAGTCATAGGGCCATCGCAACTAGGAAGCTTAAAGGGGTTAATTGGGACAAAGGACACGAGAGGTTTTATACTAGTTAGCCCCTTACGATGAAGGTAAAAGCCTACGTCTAGTTGTGTTGGTATTGCTGGGGTTTCGATCACCAAGAGGCTTAACTCACCGGCTTGGTTATCGATCTCTTGTTTCTTGCCCTAAGCCGCCGCCGGGTCGTCCCCTTATATACACGGGTTGACACCTGGTGGCCTACAGAGTCCCGGTCGGCTCATAATCGTGTTCGGCTCGGTGACTTCCTTTACATGCCTTTCTTTACAAGTCTTTCCTTACATACGGCGGTTTGTAATATTGGGCCTTAAGCTGCCTCTAGGCCCTTGGGCCTTCTATAAGATTTAATAAACTATCATCTTAATGTTTAGTGGGCTTTTTGTGTAACCCGCCATTGGGGCTGACCTGGCCCCTCCTGGGCGGGTCATAACTGATAACTATATCCCCAACAATTGGGTCCAGCTGTGCCTCGATGGAGGTTGTCTTCTTTAGGTACGTCGGGTGGACTTGAAATTTGACTATTTCATCTGCTGGTTTGAAGGAGGTGGATTTGGAGCGCTTATCAAGGATTACGTCATCCGTATCCACCGTCGAGTGCAGCGCGGTTAACTCTTCGGCCGCGAGGGCCAGGGATGCTGTTTTGTTTTCGGCGCAGAGGGCTATATCCGGATCAGAAGTGAGAGTGATCATACCGTTGGGCCCGGGCATCTTGAGCTTCATATACCCATAATGAGGTATGGCTTGGAAGCGTGTCAATGCATCTCACCCCAACAGGGCGTGGTATCCACTGTTGAAAGGGCCACTTGGAAGGTTATCTCTTCGGACCGATAGTTCCCCTGTGTGCCGAATACCACGTCAAGTGTAATTTTTCCCGCGGATCGTGCCTCCCAACTGGAAATGATTCCTCAGAAGGTCGTGCTACTTTGCTCGATACAGCTCCTGTCTATTTCCACTTTATTGAGTGTATCCTCGTAGATGAGGTTTAATCCGCTGCCGTCATCCATGAGCACTTTGGTGAGCCGAAAGCTGTCCAAATTGGATTGAGAACTAGGGCGGCTGGTGCCCGGGCTGTCCGGAATTTTTGTTCGTCACTGGCATTGAAAGTTATGGCCATGTCGTTCCAGGGGTGTAGTGTTGTGACTTGGCAGACATCGGCGAGGTCACGGGGGGCCCTTTTGCGCCGATTGTTTGATGCAAAAGTCTCAAAGACCATCAATACCCTGGGGTAGTTGCCTTCCGGGGGGTGTTTCTCTGAGGTATTTTTGGTGAGGATATCCTCGCCACTCTTGGCCACTTGCCGGAGTATCCAACATGCTCTAAGGCTGTGGGTAGGTATGGTATCCGATGTTGTGTGTATTTTGCATGGCCTATCGAGCCATCCCTCTAGAACGGTTATGCGCCCCGTAATGGGTTTAGATTTCTTTACTGCTGTGTCGGATATCCCGTGAGGGTGCATCCTTCTTGCCCGGACGAAGGGTTGAGTGGAAACTGGTGGTTCCCAATGAGCTGCCTGAGTTTTCCAAGCACTTTCCATTGCGCAGTACTTCTGTACTATGGTTGCCAAGTCCACGGAGTGTAACACGTGACAGCGGTTGATGATGTTGAGGATTCCTTCGTCCGTACAATTACTGCGGAATATTGAGATCGCGCCTTCGTCGCGGTAATCTTTAATCTTGTCCTTGATAAGGAGGAATCTAGCCCAAAAGTGATGGACCGTTTCCTAAGACTGTTGCTGTAGATATGTGAGATCGCGTATATCTGGGTGGGTGGGTGGATTTAAATCCGAACCCTGACCCCATTTGGGATCCGGAGTTTGAGAAATTTCCGAGCTTGATAGTTCGGGCTCCGGGAGATCGACCGATTTTTCAGGTCTACCGTCTGATTCCGGGTTTGGAGAGCAAGGCATGACGTTCCGCGGATAGGTATCTGGCTCTTCGAGCTTAGAGATCCGAACATAGTTCGTCCTCAGTATAGAGGGAGAGTTGTTGTTTTGCTCCTCTACTACCGCTATCTGATGGGTGATCGGTGGAGATCTGATTTCTCTCTGATCGGGTTTAAGCCCAATCCGATCATAGTCTGTAGCGACCCCAAGGCAGCAATGCGATCCAGGAGTTCATGCAAGGACGACAATTCCATTGGATCCATTCGTTTGGAGTATTGGAGTCAATTCAGAGGCGATTTTCGATGACCCAAGAAGTCATCGTCGGCTCACCGGCCGAACGGGAGGTCATGATGAAGCCCCCCAGCCAGAGGGTTTGGCCCGGGGCTGGAGCTCCTTCGGCGGTGATATTGTCCTTGATCACAAGGCGATCCATCAACCCTAACATCAACGTCACAGTGGAACTCTCAATGAAAGCACCAATGTTGGTGTCAAAACCGGCGAATCTCGGGTAGAGGGTCTCGAACTATGCGTAAGGTTGATGGTAACAGGGGACAGGGGAAACCTACTCCTACTAGGACTAGGAAAGGGGGAAACCTACTCCTATTAGGAATAGGAATCTCCCCTTTTGGTGTGCCCCTTTTGGTGCGCCCCTTGTGGCTGGCCCTCCTCCTCCTCCCCTCCTTTATATACGGGGGAGGGGGCACCCCATAGACACACAAGTTGATCTTTAGCCGTGTGCAGTGCCCCCCTCCACAGTTTTCCACCTCGGTCATATTGTCGTAGTGCTTAGGCGAAGCCCTCCGTCGGTAACTTCATCATCACCGTCACCAAGCCATCGTGCTGACGAAACTCTCCCTCGGCCTCAACTGGATCTAGAGTTCGAGGGACGTCTAAATAAATGTTCACTTTGTCCGCAATATTATTAGAGGACCGTGAAAATTTATTTCAGGATTTTTGGAGTCTGTTTAGTATTTCTTTTATTTGTTTTTCCGCATCAGGATTTTTTTAAAAAGTGAACCAACCTACCGGGCCGTGTCCGGCTAGGACTCCTGGCCCGGCTGGCTTTATAAGCCGCAGCCCGCGTTGCCTCGAGGCCCAAGCCGCACCGCCGCCATCCCTAACCCTAGCTATCGCCTCTGCCTCGAACCCCATGCCGCCCCGCTGCCGCCCGCCGCCCGCTGTCGCTGGATCTCGCTTTTGACTTTTCCATTGACCCCGCCGATCGGTTTTCTTTGGTATTCCTCGGTTTTCTTTGTTTTAAAAAAAACCTAGATCGGTTTTATTTTTAGATTGGTTTTTCTTCGGTTTAACTAAATAGCGTTCGTCCGTATGTTCGTTTTAACGAACGTTGTTCATCTGTTAGCCAGAGACAGCGAATGTTTGTTTCTTAGCATGTTCGTCAGTTTTCTTTTTCCAGGGTTTTTCCGCGATTATTTTCGATCGCAATTTCTGCCCTAATCTTCATTCTAGTATATCTTTTCGCTCATTTATCCGAATCAGGTGAAACAAGCATCTACATCTTCGTCTCGAAGCCCTCTTTCTGTTTAACCAACTTGAACAAGATTTTGGCACTGTAAAATTTGACATTAGTCCAGATTAGTAATCGGATCTTGCTTCTTTCGTAGTTTGAGTTTCGTTGCTCCGTTTGATTTGATTCTTTTTGCAAACCGGAGTTCTTCAGTTGAACTTTCTGGTTAGATCTTCTTATTTGAGTTTTACCCGTGCATCTTTGCTTGAGTGCTTATGTATGCTATTGTTTGTTTGCGATAGAATACCCAGAGTGCGAAGCGTGCTACTACGAATCTCTAGGTTTTGCGAATCGTCGGCAAGGCAAGTAATACATTGATCATACCCTTTTATTACCCATTTTTTATTCATTAGTTTCAACTCTCACACACTGCATGAGTAGGATCTCTTAATATGTGGGTTTGGGAAGTAGATGATGAGGTAGAACCTATTGCCCTTTTATTATCAAACACCTTGGGAGTTACTTCTATGCTATGCTTATATTGCTATGCTATGCTCGTAGACGTGGATTGGGTTTGAGTGAATCCATGACATATGTGAGATTGTTAATTAATGGTTCAACTTAAGGTGGCAACTTTAATACACATCTGGGTGGATTGCTTGTGGGCACCTGGAGAATCCAGTGTTGACCTAGAATATCCCGGAGTACCCGTGTCATCATCCTACGGTCTGCCACCCAGGCTCAAAGGGATCATAAGATTATTCATGCTAGAAACTTCCGTGTTGTAGGGAAAAATTGGCTTTTCGCAAAACAATATAACCACAGAGCCTCCACCAGCCATATATGCATGTAGTGATAGCCTTTATCTGTTCATTGCTCTATTGTGTTATTTTGCTAGCATATTCCATGTGCTGGCCCGTTTCGGGCTGCAACATATCATGTTGCAGACTTTTCAGACAATGAGTAAAATGCCATAGGTCATTTGTCGTGCACTCAGCTATGCTGTTGGAGTTGATGGACTCGCTTTATCATCCGAGCCTTCCGTTGTTATTTTATTTAGATGGCCTTAAGCCATATTTATTGTAATAAGTTCTCTTTTGAGACATTCGATGTAATAAGTGTGTGATTGCTACTTTGTTATAAACCCTTCGAGTACTGTGTGTGTCAGCATTACCGATCTAGGGATGACACTGAAGCACAGAGACTTGACCGTCTAAGGTCGGGTCAC
This sequence comes from Triticum monococcum, assembly GCA_034509565.1. NCBI lineage: Eukaryota > Viridiplantae > Streptophyta > Magnoliopsida > Poales > Poaceae > Triticum > Triticum monococcum. The sequence continues at coordinate 605,127,491 of CM067845.1, forward strand.
TACAAGATGGTATGAGAGAACACGCTAAATATAGGACACGACCACTAAGATGAGACATAGATCACTCTTCTATACTCATTTCTGACTCCTCTCCATTTTCTACTCTTTAGGATGGTGGACTCAAGGAACAAGTTTTCTCAGCCAGATGAAGACACCCTGTTTGGACGACACTTGAAGGAAGTCACTAGGTATCTGAACATCGGAATACCAAGCTTCACCGGAACCTACACCGCCACACTACCAGAAGAGGAACGTTGGATGATTCGAGTTCAAGTTCCAGGAAGGACATTCACACAAGTCACTGAACCCATAGAGTTTTCTTTTGATGCATCAACCTGGAGTCTAGGAAAGACCATGGCAACCCACATTGCCATCGGACGCATTGGCGAAGTTTATCACAAGGAGCTTAAGGACACTATCTATGAGACATGTGGGCGCTGAGATGAGCAATGGGTGATGATCAGCACCAGGAAGGGCAGGTCCATTGCAGCATTCATCCAGGAGTTAAATCATCACATTCGTCGCCAGGAGAACCAGATGTGTGCAAGCATGATAGATTTGAAGAAGGCGATGACCAGGATCACAGAGCTAGAAGAGGAACTCAAGTCTACACGCGATGGATATGAGGAGGAAATGATGATACTTGTGGAGATGAATGACGACCTGACGAGGAAGCTAGGAGTTTTCATGGGAGACCCCGCACCAGGAGGAGAAGACGACGAACCCAAGGAGATTCGTTCTGAAGACTACATCATCATCGACGACACCGACTCCGACCCTGATGGTAGTGATGATGACTATGAAGACGAAGCTGGAGCGGATATCATGGAGTCTTCCACCGATCAAAATTTCTAGTAGGCCACCATATGATCAGTAGTGTTCCCCCATGTATATAGAATAGTCCGAGCACTGTTATGATAGTTAGATCGATTGTATGCCCTTGCTTGATTGATTGAGTGATATGATATGATTGTGTTTGTCTCATGTGCATATGGGTAGTGCTTCTCACTAGACCTCATTCTATTCTAATCTCTCCCCTCTAAACCCATCAGATGCCTCCAAGACGTGACCCCGGATTTGTCTTTCCATTGGAGCTCACTCAGTTGATCCAGCAGCAGAATGCCTTAATGTAGTTGTTAGTTCAGAACCAAGGCAACAATAACAATAACAACAACCATCCGCCACCACCACCAGTTGACAATTTAGCCCATTTTCTGAGGTTACAGCCGCCGGTGTTTTCCAGTAGCACCGAGCCCATAGTTGCGGATGACTGGCTACGCAGGATTGGAAGGGAGTTAACCACTGCCGGTTGCACAGATGCTGAGAAGGTGCATTTTGCCGCACACCAATTGGATGGACCCGCAGCCGCATAGTGGGAGAATTACACAGCCACTTTTCCCATAGCAAATGTCACTTGGGAGCAGTTTCAGCAAGCTTTTCGCATAGCCCATGTCTCAACTGGAGCTATGAGCATGAAGAAGCGTGAGTTTCACAACTTACGCCAGGGGAATCATACTGTAGGTCAGTATGTGGAGGTGTTTAGTATGTTATCTCGCTATGCCCCAGATGATGTGGCCATAGACGTCGCGAAGCAGGAAAAGTTTATGGAAGGGCTGAATGATGAGATGAGCATGCAGCTGATAGTGGCAACATTCAACAACTACCAGGAGTTGGTAGACAAAGCTCTTATGATTGAAGGGGAGCAGCAGCAGATTGAGATCCGTAAGAGGAAGTATGGACAAGGGAAGTACAATTCAGGAGCTCATCAGAAACCCCGTTTCACCCCGAACTCGGGAGGAATTACCCATAACCTGGAGGCCACACCCATAACGGAGGGAGTCCTCATAACCACAATGGCCCCAAGAATGGGAATGGAGCAAGCAACAATCAGAACCGCTTTAACCCAGCCACACCCACCAAGAAGGATCTAAGTCACATTACTTGTTTCAAGTGCAGGAAGACTGGACACTATGCCACTGAGTGCCCTGAAGCGAAGAATGGTAACGATAATGGAAGCTCTGGGAAGAAGCCCAACCCTTTCAACAGGGGACAAGTGAACCACATGAACATGGAGGACGTTGAAGAGCAGCCTGATGCAGTTATCGGTAAGTTTTTGGTTAAGTCATTTACCACAATTGTTCTTTTTGATACTAGTGCATCACATTCATACATTTCAAGGGGATTTGTGGACAAGTTTAAGTTACCCACCTTAGCCCTTAGGACACCCTTGGTAGTGAGTTCACCAGGTGTAGAGTATATGGCCAGCCGATGGTGCGACCGGTTACCCTTAACCATTGGCAGCCATGTTTTCGCCTCACACTACTAGGAAAAGGGCTATAGATGGAATTGACACTAATGGCGCACCAGACATGTGGTGCGCCATTACTATATACTAATGGCACACCATGTGTTGGTGCTCCATTAGTGTGCAAATACTAATGGCACACCACGTCCACGGTGCGCCATTAGTAAAAAAAATTATTTTTTTTTCAAAACTACTAATGGCCCACCACTCCCACGGTGCGCCATTAGTAGTTTTGGCCCAAACATTCGCCCGAATGCACCCCCCCCCCCTGGTGGACCGCCTTTTCAGTTTCAAAAAAACAAAAGAAAATGATAGAAATGTCAAAAAAATAAAAGAAAATAAGATTCCCATGTGATATGTGGTCTAGTTGTTAGCAAAATTTACAAACATGGATTTTCGACTTTTTGCAAAATCTCTCGAGAATTTGTAAAAATGGGCATAACTTTTGCGTACGAACTCGGATGAAAAAGTTTTTTATATGAAAAATCATCTACTCGAAAAGTTACATCCGAATTTAACTGGGGGAACCCCGTTAAACATTTTAAAAATCATCAAAAACTAATAGAAAAAAAAGATACGGGGCTTTTAAGATCTGGAGAGGCAAAAAAATTCAAAAAAAATTCAAACTTACTAATGGCGCACCTGCCCATGGTGCGCCATTAGTATCTTCCCGCCTTCAAAATTCAAAATAAGTCAAAAAAAGTTCCTAATGGCGCACCTGCCCATGGTGCGCCATTAGTATCTTCCCGCCTTCAAAATTCAAAATAAATCAAAAAAAATAAAAATAATTAGTAATGGCGCACCTGCCCACGGTGCGCCATTACTATGTCGTATATATGGCTGGGCGCACCTCCTCCACTCCACCTCTCCTCCACTCCATCTCCTCCTCTCCTCCACTCCATCTCCTCCTCTCCTCCACTCCATCTTCCCTTCTCTCCTCCACCATACTACCCTCCTACTCTCCGGCGACCTCTTCCTCTCCGGGGACCTCCTCCTCCCTCCTCTCCTCTCCTTCCCTACCCTCCCCTCATGGTTTCTCCTCCCTCCTCTCCGGTGAGCTCCTCCTCCCTCCTCTCCTCCCATTCCCTCATGGTTTCTCCTGCCTCCTCTCCGATGCTTCGGTGAACTCCTCTCCGGTGACCTCCTCCTCCTCCTCTCCGGCGATGTAGGCGAGCGCCTCTACGGTGACCTCCTCCTCCTCTCCGGCAAACTCCTCTCCGGCAAAAGAACACGGCAAAAGAACGTACAAGATCCAAAAACAAGAACAAAATTTGAAATAATATTGTGCCAAAAAAACAAGCAAAAAATGGGCAAAAAAATCACGATCCAGATCCAAATTCAAAATTCAAAAATAGCAATGGCGCACGCTGGGGGTTAGACGGTGCGCCACTACTATTTTCCCTCCTTCAAAATTCAAAAATACTAATGGCGCACCGTGGCCTATACTAATGGCGCACCAGTGGCCTATACTAATGGCGCACCATGGCCTATACTAATGGCGCACCAGTGGTGCGCCACTAGTAAAAAATACTAGTGGCGTGATACTAATGGCGCACCAGTGATGCGCCATTAGTAGGCAAAACTGGTGCGCCATTAGTAGCCCTTTTCCTAGTAGTGTCAGACTTAATAATTTTGGAATCCCAAGGATTGGATGTGATATTGGGTACGGATTGGTTATCGAAGTATGGAGGAAACATTGATTGCGCTAGTAAGTCGATTTTACTCACCACCCCGGAGGGAAAAAGGATTAAGTATGTATCTAGGCATACTCCTAAGAGTACTCACGTAAATTCTCTCACTGCAGTTTCTACTTCCGGCCACAGCGTCGCGCATATACCTGACCAGCTGGCTGATGCTGCTCCCCCACCCGTGATCCAATCTCTTCAACTGGGGGTCTCCTCGAGACCTCGACGTCCGCGGCCTCGCCCCGAGCGCTCCCTGTCTTCGCCGTTGTGACCTGCCACTGCTGCACTGGTCGCTGTCGAAGCCCCCTCCGCCACCACCACCAACGCGTCGGACTGCACCGCCGCGAGTCGCCGGTCTCCATCGGCCGCACCCATTCTTCCCTGCCCTGGCCTTCGCCGAGTCGGCCGCCGTGGTTCCGTGTCACCCCGGATTACGGCCTCGTTTCATATGCTCGTCTCCAAGCTGCCTTTGTCGCGGTTTTTGTCCCAGCTACCGGGTTATTTCCGCCGCCGACTCAATGGTCGCATCCCGACCAGCCGTGCTCTTCCTCGAAACTGCCACTGAGTGACCCGCCCTGCATTTGTTAAACCAAACTGGCCTCCGCCTTGGGCTGCCGCGGTCTGGCCCAATGCTCGCGAGTCGCCATGTTGAACTGTTGTCGTACGCGCCTGTTTCCAGCAGGGACATGAGCTGCCTGATGTGCTTAGCCGCTACCAAGTTGCCGCTTCATTACATCGCATTTGAGGACGGGCCACCCTGCCGCCACGGTTCCGCCTCTGTTTCTCTGCCTGCAAGCCGCCTCGGCTACTGCGTTGGGCCATCGACCACCGGAGTTACCTCCGTCAGCCACTTCTGCTCGAGTCGTCGAGCCTCCCTTACGGCACTGCTTTTTTGAGCCGTTGGTTGGAGTCGCGTCTAAACCACCTCCGGATTAAGCTGCTGCCCCCGATTAACCCGCCTTCGTTGTTGACCCGCCTGGGGCCTCGTCGACCCTCTGCTTAAAAAAAGTGGAAGCAGTAAAATTCAAATCAATTGGAAAAATGACGACGTACATGATTGGCTTGACGTCCCAAGAAAAGATCAGGTGCTATCCACCTTATTTATTTTTTCAATGTACTTTAAGTTCCTTTGGGAACAATTGTGCTCCTTTTAATATGTTTGTTCCATGATCATGGCAGAGACGATAATATCATCTACCATCCAAATACATCAGGACAATTATTCACCGCCGAAGTGGAGTTATATCATGGATATGGAGTGCATAGCATCGTCATTTTGCACGTTATCTGTGCTGCCGTGCTCAACAGAAGTGCTTACGCTACCGCCCTTGCGGTCTGGTCTACATCAATACACCGGGCCGAACCTGTCTACATGAGCTATTTATTCAGTATGAGCAAGTTACTGCTTGGGTAGCCCGGTTTTCTTTCAACAAATTGAAGGCAAATTATCATTCAGCCGTTGTCTGCGCTGGATGGCTCAATGGACATGCGCACAAATCGCTGCCACTACAGCTTGGTTAACTTCAAACAGCTAGATGGAAGGAACCATTGGCCGAGTTGCTGACACGGATCATAAGGGATCATTTACAACCCGCCGCAGTTACCTCAACCTTCTGTGGATTCACATTGCGTAATCAAAACCAATGATATATACTTTTTGCTATGGTCAAGTACGGAAAATCTCAAGACAACTCCTTGGGTAATCTTAAGACTCAGGGGCTACAATGATATGATTCAGCAAGTCTTGCCAGTTTTAGCAAATTCAAGTGCCCCAATATGTTGAAGGGAAAGTTAACCCGGTCCCGGAGGCTACTGTTATATTGATGACAATTTAAAGGCTGTCAGAGATATTCCGGATCACAATGATGCTTCCGGTTTATAGTCCGGTTTAAGAGAAATCCCGTCTCCCACACAGTGTTGAAGCCCTTAGTATCTGGTTCAAATCCGGTTTAAGAGGAAACTATCTCTAGCAAAGCTCTGACGCTCTCAATATCCAGTTTAAAAATTCCGGCTCAAAAAGAACTCATCTCTCGCAAGTTCGAGTTCTCAGAAAAATTAAAGGTTGCCAAAGAGAACTTGCTGCCGTGATGCGCGGTTCAAACATGGGTATCCTGCCTTATTGGCCAATCATATTGTTGATCACACCTGTGATTACCCTATTAATATGGCTACCAAGCCAATATTATCATAAGAGCACAACTCTGGTTACTTCGGTAATCCGGCTATCAAGCCAATATTATCTTAAGGGGCCAAAGAGAGTCTGCTGCACAACACAGCTCAAACATGGGTACCCCTTGAGCACAGCTCATAATATCACTTGGGTTCTATGTGTTCAAACCATAGTTACACTTCTTGATAGGCTTAAGGCCACCAGGGAAATCACTTGGGGGCTATGTGTTCGAACCATAGTTACACCTCTTGATAGGCTTAAGGCCACCAGGGAAATCACTTGGGGGCTTGGTCGTATTCGAACCATAGCTACACCTCTTGATAGGCTTAAGGCCACCAAGGAAATCACTTGGGGGCTTGGTCGTATTCGAACCATAGCTACACCTCCTGATCGGCGCAATGCCACAATTATGACTACTTGGGGGCTCTGGTCGTATCCGAACTATAGCTTAAACCCTCATGGTCATACACATACATCATCATATATTTCGTCATACATTGCATCATCATTACATCATCATAGCATGTATCACATGGGCATGGATATACCGGGTTATATGGCAGGAATCGATTTTCAAACCAGGTTATATTATTTAGATCTTTAATAGCCAACATGGCTGGATTTTTATTATGGTTATCAATAACCAATATTATGATTGAGCTTTTCAAAGTCGCTTTAGCGCAATGACTATTATTTTATCAATGGATATGATTCATTCTATAATGGAAGGAATAGTCCCGAGTCGCTGCGGGCTTACGACCCGGCACTTGGGGGTTACATTATTCAAGTTGAGATCACATCAAATATGCAAGTCTCATGTCACTTCAAGCATGCGCCATGACACATGGGGGCTAATGCAAAGTCATTTTTACTAGTCTTATCGAAGACCCGACTCATCATATCATAATGAGCCAGTCCTTGGGGGCTACCAATTGCTCCTATCAACAATTCAAGGTACACAAGTTTTCATCCATTATATTGAAGGATCCACTGCTCAGTTGGTAAAGCACAAAGCTCTTAACCTTGTGGACGTGGGTTCAAGCCCCATGGTGGAGATTATATCATATGATGTTATTTTCAATGAAGTATATATAAAGTCCCAGCTCAGTATTATCTTACTGAGCCGGCCCTTGGAGGCTACACGTTGCTGTTAAAGTCTACATGATCATATTTTCAAAGTCCCTGCTCATTATTTGCATAATGACCCGGCCCTTGGGGGCTACACTGATTGAAGTTTTTATGGGCATTAGGCAATTAACAAGTCCCAAGTTGCTGCAAGCATGACAACCTGACACTTGGGGGCTACATATGTGGAATACTCAATTTATGACTAATGATTGAGATGAACAACATGGATCTCTTCAAGCTTGTGACATCCTTATTGAAGCAATTCTTAAGATGTTGCTATGCTACCTTCTTAAGACTTGGGGGTTACAAGTGATATGCATATAACAGGTATATTTTCAAGCTTGATGATAACCACAATTATGACCCGGTGCCATCAATATTTATAAACCGGCAATTTTGGCAATGATAAACCGGCAAGTTCTACATCCTTAAACTGGCTAAAGTTCAGATGAGTATTTCAAAGATCAATATTTTTGTTAAGCATTGGGAGCTGAGTCAAATGAATTATTCTTCACAATATTTCTCTGCGACAAACCAATGTCAGCAAATTGATTATGAACCTAGCCTATTTACCCGGATTTTCTACAAAAAGGAAATGACAAGGATTTAAGGATGATCGGGATCAGTTTAACATGGATAAATCCAAATTAAACTGGCGGCTAATGTCGGGGATATACCGCGCGGTATGACCCGGCCGGAGTTATAACCCGGATGGGATTTGGTAACCCGGTAGATGTTAAGTCAGATGATAACCCGAGAGGTGTTAAGTCAGATGATAACCCGGCAGGTGTTAAGTCAGTTCATAACCCGGCAGACCATCATAAACCGACAAACAAATGATAACTCGGTTGACAGTCATAACCCGACAGATAGAGTCGCCTGGGGTTATGAAGCACGAGACGTTATGAAGCCCAAGACGGTAAGAAGCCCATGAAGAGAAGTTAGAATAGATTAAGTCTTAATCCGAGTAGGACTCTACATGTAACCCACCCCTTCAACATATATAAGGAGGGGCAGGGCACCCCAAGAGGGGGAGACAATCTGAAGGGTTAGGGATAACTGGGAGAGCCGATTTACGGCGACTCCCTCGTGATGATAATGAAACCTAGCCACAAACAGCATGTAGGGTTGTTACCGGATGATGTTTCCCAGGGCCCGAAGCTGTCTAAATCCTTGTCTTGTGTTGTGTCTCTCGATTCCGCTCAACCCCTCTCAAGCTACCATATAGATGCGTTGGCCTCACGACTAAGTCCTCACACTAGGACATCTGCCGTGACAATTCCACAACAGGAGTTGTTCAGGAAAAAGTGCCTGTAGTGAAGGATTACCCAGATGTATTTCTAGAGGAATTACCAGGCATGCCGCCAGACCGTGATATTGAGTTTTGATAGAGCTGTTGCCAGGCACCGGACCGATATCGAAGAGACCCTACTGGATGCCCGCAAATGATCTGGAGGAGATTAAGAAGAAAATCAGGGAGCTATGGGAGAAAGGTTACATTCGACGAAGTTCATCACCATGGGGAGCCCAGTGCTCTTGGTTGAGAAGAAGGATAAACCTCTAAGAATGGTTGTTGACTATCGGGCATTGAATGAAGTGACGATCAAGAACAAGTACCCACTGCCGATGATCAATGATTTGTTTGACCAGCTGCAAGGGGCTAAAGTGTTTTCGAAAATTGACCTGCGATCAGGAAACCACCAGCTGAAGATTTGAGAAAAGGATATACCTAAGACAGCTTTCACCACAAGGTATGGGCTATATGAGTATATGATTATGTCATTCGGACTGACTAACGCCCCCGCCTATTTCATGAGTATGATGAATAAGGTGTTCATGGAGTTCTTGGATCAGTTTGTTGTGGTGTTCATTGATGATATCTTGGTATACTCAAAGGATGAAGAGGAACACAAGGAGCATTTGCGTTTGGTTCTTAAGAAGCTCAGGGAAGATCAGTTATATGCCAAGTTTAGCAAATGTGAGTTTTGGTTGAAGGAAGTTGGATTTCCTAGACATGTTATATCAGGAGAAGGTATAGTAGTGGATCCTACCAAGGTTCAGTCAGTCACTGAGTGGTTGGCACCCACCTCAGTTGGAGAGATCCACAGTTTTCTTGGACTCGTGGGATACTATCAAAGATTCATTGAGAATTTTTCCAAGATTGCAAAGCCTATGACGACATTGTTGAAAAAGGACACCAAGTTCCATTGGACTGAAGAATGTGAAGCATGTTTCCAAGAGTTGAGGAAACGTTTGACTACAGCCCTAGTGCTGATTCTTCCAGATATACGCAAGGATTTCTAGGTGTATTGCGACGCCTCTTGCTTAGGACTTGGAGGAGTGCTTATGCAAGACGGGAGAGTTGTTTCTTATGCCTCATGTCAACTTCGATGGCATGAGTTGAATTATGCCACACATGACTTGGAGTTAGCATCTGTAGTGCATGCACTCAAGACCTGGAGACATTTTCTTATTGGGAACCATTGTGATGTGTACATGGATCATAAGAGTTTGAAGTACATTTTCACACAGAAGGAGTTGAACCTCAGGCAGAGGAGATGGTTGGAGCTCATAAAGGATTATGATATGAAGTTGCACTATCATCCAGGAAAGGCCAATGTCGTAGCAGACGCTTTGAGCCGGAAGAGTTATGCCAATACCTTAGTAACAGGAGGCTTGCCAAAGGAGATAGTAGAAGATCTCAGGGAGCTTCATTTGGAGATCATCCCAAGAGGTTTTGTTGCAGCATTGGAGGTTCAATCAACATTATTGGGAAAGATTCGAGAAGCACAGAAGGATGACAAAGAAATTGCCGAAATAAAGTAGAAGATGAGTGAAGGAAAAGCCAAAGGCTTTCGTGAGGATGAACACGACACCTTGTGGTTTGAGGTCCGTGTGTTTGTGCCCAATAATGCAGAGATCAGGAAGTTGATACTTCAGGAAGCTCATGACTCGCCATACTCGATACACCCCGGAAACACCAAGATGTATTTGGATTTGAAGGAGCATTTCTGGTGGACCGGAATGAAGAAGGATATTACCGAGTATGTAGCCATATGTGATGTATGTCAGATAGTGAAGGCAGAACATCAAAAGCCAGCAGGATTACTGCAGCCTATGCCATTACCCGAATGGAAGTGGGATAAGCTTGGCATGGATTTTATCACCGGATTACCCAGGACCCGATCGGGATATGATTCGATATGGGTAGTAGTGGACCGCTTGACCAAAGTAGCTCACTTTATCCCAGTGAAAACCACCTATACAAGTGCGAAGTTGGCCAAGATATATATGACCAGGATCGTATGTATGCTTGGAGTTCCGAGGACCATCGTATCAGATAGAGGAACGCAGTTTACTTCAAAGTTTTGGCACCATCTGCACCAGACTTTGGGTTCCAGTCTAGAGTTCAGTACTGCTTTTCATCCGCTGACAAATGGACAGATCGAGAGAGTCAATCAGATTCTGGAGGACATGTTGAGAGCTTGTGCGCTAGATTATGGATCTAGTTGGGACGATAACTTACCCTACGTGGAGTTCTCATACAACAATAGTTACCAGGCCAGTTTGAAGATGGCACCGTTCGAAGCCCTGTATGGACGAAGGTGCAGGACACTGTTAATGTGGGATGAAGTTGGAGATCGTTAGTTGTTTGGACCAGATTTGATTAAGGAGTCCGAAGAGAAGGTTAAACTGATATGAGATAGTCTGAAGGTAGCTCAGTCCAGATAGAAGAGTTATGCAGACTCAAAATGCAAGGAGGTAGTCTATGAAACCGGAGACAGAGCATATCTGTGAGTATCACCTCTGCGAGGAGTTAAACGTTTTGGAGTTAAGCGAAAGTTAGCTCCGAGATTTGTAGGACCGTACCATGTTTTGGAACGCATGGGAGAGGTTGCCTACAAGTTGGAATTACCCGAAAGACTGTCAGGAGTACATGATGTGTTTCACGCTTCCCAGTTGAAGAAGTGCCATGCCGAGATGGCCGATATCCCTCTGAGAGATACTGTGCCCCTGGAAGCAATTCAGTTGGATAGTGATTTGACCTATGAGGAGAAACCAGTCAAAATTCTCGAGCTTGCCAGCCGAGTTACTCGCAGCAAGGTTATCAAGTTTTGCAAAGTTCAGTGGAGCCACCATACCGAGGATGAAGCCACCTGGGAACGAGAGGATGATCTACGCAAAGACCACTCACACCTATTTTCTAGCCAACCTGAATCTCGAGGACGAGATTCATCTTAAGAGGGGTAGGTTTGTAACATCCCAAATTTTCAATTTCGAATGTTATACATAGGTCATTCATGCATATCATATTTTATCGCATTTCGTTTCGCGATCCTCGAAATTCTAAGCAACTCAAGGACCCACGCAGAGAGTTGGGAATTTTGTTATTTTCATATTTGAGTTTTTCTAAAATTTTGAAAAGAGGATCATTTGGTTTTGATTATTTTTCCTCTCCGAAAATATTTGTAGTTAAAATATATGAGACGAGATAATATGACTTCTCCAAAATAAAGGAAATATTATAGGAAAGAATACTAAAATCAAATAAGATATTTTATTTGGATTTTGTTGCAATTTTATTTGAATTAGGAAAAATGTGTTTTTCAAAATTGCATTAGAGGTCTAAATAAATGTTCACTTTGTCCGCAATATTATTATAGGACCGTGAAAATTTATTTTAGGATTTTTGGAGTCTGTTTAGTATTTCTTTTATTTGTTTTTCCACATCAGGATTTATTTAAAAATGTGAACCGACCTACCAGGCCGTGTTCGGCTAGGACTCCTGGCCCAACTGGCTTTATAAGCCGCAGGCCGCGTTGCCCCGAGGCCCAACCCGTGCCGCCGCTAGCCCTAACCCTAGCCGCCGCCCATGCCTCGAACCCCACGCCGCCACCCACGCCGCCCCACCAACGCGCGCCGCCATTGCCGGATCTCGCCGTTGACCCCGCCGGTCGGTTTTCTTCGGTAAACCCCGGCTTTCTTTGTTTTTCGAAAAAAAACCTAGATCGGTTTTATTTTCTAGATCGGTTTTTCTTTGGTTTAGTTAAATAGCAGATGTTCGTCCGTACGTACGTTTTAACGAATGTTGTTCATCCGTTAGCCATAGACAGCGAACGTTTGTTCGTTAGCCTGTTCATCAATTTTCTTTTTCCAGGGTTTTTCCACAATTATTTTCGATCGCGATTTCTGCCCTATTCTCCGTTCTAGTATATTTTTTCGCTTGTTTATCCGAATCAGGTGAAACAAGCGTCTAGATCTTCGTCTCGAAGCCCTGTTTCTGTTTAACCAACTTGAACAAGATTTTGGTACTGTAAAATTTGACTTTAGTCCAGATTAGTAATCAGATCTTGTTTCTTTCATAGTTTGAGTTTCGTTGCTCCGTTTGATTTGATTCTTTTTGCAAACCGAAGCTCTTGAGTTGAACTTTCTGGTTAGATCTTCTTATTTGAGTTTTACCCATGCATCTTTGCTTGAGTGCTTATGTATGCTATTGTTTGTTTGCGATAGAATACCCGGAGTGCGAAGCGTGCTACTACGAATCTCTAGGTTTTGCGGATCGTTAGCAAGGCAAGTAACACATTGATCATACCCTTTTATTATCCAGTTTTTGTGCATTAGTTTCAACTCTCACACATTGCATGAGTAGGATCTCTTAATATGTGGGTTTGGGAAGTAGATGATTAGCTGGAACCTATTGCCCTTTTATTATCAAACCCCTTGGGAGTTACTTCTACGCTATGCTTATATTGATATGCTATGCTCGTAGACGTGGATTGGATTTCAGTGAATCCATGACAGATGTGAGATTGTTAATTAATGGTTCAACTTAGGGTGGCAACTTCAATACACATCTGGGTGGATTTCTTGTGGGCACCTGGAGAATCCAGTGTTGTCCTAGGATATCCCGGAGTACCCGTGTGATCATCCTATGGTCCGCCACCCAGGCTCAAAGGGATCATAAGATTATTCATGCTAGAAACTTCCGTGTGCAGCCACAAGCCATTATGGGCTCTGGCATAGTTGAGTATGTTGTGTGACCTCTTCCAGTGGTAGACTAGCAGATGTAGGGGATGTAGGTTGGTACGGTCTGCCCGGGGTTAGAGTTAATGCTTCTGAAAGACTGTGTCTCAGTCATCCGTTTCTCAAACACCATGTAGTGCGAGAAATCCAACGGAGGAGATCGAGTCTTGTGGGGAAAAGTGCGCAAACCTCTGCAGAGTGTACAAACTAATCATGGTTAGTCGTGTCCCCGGTTATGGACATCTTGAGTATGTGGTACTTGAATTATTGATTTGATCTCATCACTCTAAATTAATTTGTTGGGTTGATAATTACTTATAATTGGGGATTGAGTTGGAGGAACCTTCTCAATGTTGTTTCGACTACCATGATAGTTAAATAAAATATATTCCTTTGTCGTAGGAAAAAATTGGCTTTTCGCAAAACAATATAACCATAGAGCCTCCACCAGCCATATATGCATGTAGTGATAGCCTTTATCTGTTCATTGCTCTATTGTGTTATTTTGCCAGCATATTCCATGTGCTGACCTGTTTCGGGCTGCAACATATCATGTTGCAGACTTTTTCAGACGACGAGTAAGATGCCATAGGTCGTTTGTCGTGCACTCAGCTATGCCGTTGGAGTTGATGGACTCGCTTTATCTTCCAAGCCTTCCGTTGTTATCTTATTTAGATGGCCTTAAGCCATATTTATTGTAATAAGTTCTCTTTTGAGACATTCAATGTAATAAGCATGTGATTGCTACTCTGTTATAAATCCTTCGAGTACTGTGTGTGTCAGCATTACCGATCCAGGGATGACACTGAAGCACAAAGACTTGACCGTCTGAGGTCGGGTCGCTACACCTTGGGTTAATAGGTTAGTCCCAAAAATAATATAAAAGTGTAAAATAAATCCCATTAACATCCAAAATAGATAATATAATAGCATGGAACAATCAAAAATTATAGATACTTTGGAGACGTATCAAGCATCCCCAAGCTTAATTCCTGCTCGTCCTCGAGTAGGTAAATGATAAAAAAAGAATTTTTGATGTGGAATGCAACCTAGCATAATTCTCAATGTAATTCTCTTTATTGTGGCATGAATATTCAGATCCGAAAGATTCAAGACAAAAGTCTAATATTGACATAAAAATAATAATACTTCAAGCATACTAACTAAGCAATTATGTCTTCTCAAAATAACATGGCAAAAGAAAGTTCATCCCAACAAAATCATATAGTTTGGTCATGCTCCATTTTTGTCACACAAGAAAGCTCTCATCATGCACAACCCCGATGACAAGCCAAGAAATTGTTTCATACTTTAGTAATCTCAAACTTTTTTCAACTCTCACGCAATACATGAACGTGAGCCATGGATATAGCACTATGGGTGGAATAGAATATGATGATGGGGGTTATGTGGAGAAGACAAAAAGGAGAAAGTCTCACATCGACGCGGCTAGTCAATGGGCTAGGGAGATGCCCATCAATTGATGTCAATGCAAGGAGTAGGGATTGCCATGCAACGGATGCACTAGAGCTATAAATATATGAAAGCTCAACAAAAGAAACTAAGTGGGTGTGCATCCAACTTGCTTGCTCACGAAGACCTAGGGCATTTCAGGAAGCCCATTGTTGGAATATACAAGCCAAGTTCTATAATGAAAAATTCCCACTAGTATATGAAAGTGACAAAACAAGTGAGTCTCTATCATAAAGATCATGGTGCTACTTTGAAGCACAAGTGTGGAAAAAAGGATATTAGAATTGCCCTTTTTTGCGCCTTCCTTTTTTATTTGGCCTTTCTCTTTTTTATTTGGGAGAATGCTCTATTAATGATGATCATCGCACTTCTATTTATTTACAACTCGATACTAGAACAAAGTATGACTCTATATGAATGCCTCTGGTGGTATACCGGGAAGGGCAATGAATCAAGAGTGACATGTATGAAAAATTATGAACGGTGGCTTTGTCACAAATACGATGTCAACTACATGATCATGCAGGGCAATATGACAATGATGATGTGTGTCATGATAAATGGAACGGTGGAAAGTTGCATGGCAATATATCTCGGAATGGCTATGGAAATGCCATAATAGGTAGGTATGGTGGTTGTTTTGAGGAAGATATAAGGACATTTATGTGTGACAGAGCGTATTATATCACGGGGTTTGGATGCACTGGCGAAGTTTGCACCAACTCTCAAGGTGAGAAAGGGTAATGCACGGTACTGAAGAGGCTAGCAATGATGGAAGGGTGAGAGTGCGTATAATCCATGGACTCAACATTAGTCATAAAGAACTCACATACTTATTGCAAAAATCTACAAGTCATCAAAAACCAAGCATTACGCGCATGCTCCTAGGGGGATAGATTGGTAGGAAAAGACTATCGCTCGTCCCCGACCGCCACTCATAAGGAAGACAATCAAATAAAACCTCATGTTTCAAATTTGTTACACAACGGTCACCATACGTGCATGCTACGGGACTTGCAAACTTCAACGCAAGTATTTCTCAAATTCACAACAACTCAACTAGAACACTCTAATATTACCACCTTTATATCTCAAAACAATTATCAAGTATCAAACTTCTCCTAGTACTCAATGCACTTTTTATGAAAGTTTTATTATACCGATCTTGGATGCCTATCATATTAGGACTAAATTCATAACCAAAGCAAATTACCATGCTGTTATAAGGGACTCTCAAAATAATATAAGTGAAGCATGAGAGATCAATAATTTATATAAAATACAACCACCACCGTGCTCTAAAAGATATAAGCCAAGCACTAGAGCAAAATTATCTAGCTCAAAAGGTATAAGTGAAGCACATAGAGTATTCTAATAAATTCTGATTCATGTGTGTCTCTCCCAAAAGGTGTGTACAGTAAGGATGATTGCGGTAAACGAAAAAGCAAAGACTCAAATCATACAAGACGCTCCAATCAAAACACATATCTTGTAGTGAATAAAAATATAGCTCCAAGTAAAGTTACCAATGGACGAAGACGAAAGAGGGGATGCCTTCTGGGGCATCCTCAAGCTTAGGCTTTTGGTTGTCATTGGATTTTACCTTGGGGTGCCTTGGGCATCCCAAGCTTAGGCTCTTGCCTCTCTTTGTTCCATAATCCATAAAATCTTTACCCAAAACTTGAAAACTTCACAACACAAAACTTAAAAGAAAATCTCGTGAGCTCCGTTAGTAAAAGAAAACAAACCACCACTGCAAGGTACTTGTCGGTGTCAAAACCGGCGGATCTCGGGTAGGGGGGTCCCGAACTATGCGTCTAGGCCGGATGGTAACAGGAGGCAAGGGACACGAAGTTTTACCCAGGTTCAGGCCCTCTCGATGGAGGTAAAACCTTACGTCCTGCTTGATTAATATTGATGATATGGGTAGTACAAGAGTAGATCTACCACGAGATCAGAGAGGCTAAACCCTAGAAGCTAGCCTATGGTATGATTGTTGTTGTCTATGTTGTCCTACGGACTAAAACCCTCCGGTTTATGTAGACACTGGAGAGGGTTAGGGTTACACAAAGTCGGTTACAATGGTAGGAGATCTGCATATCCGTATCGCCAAGCTTGCCGTCCACGCCAAGGAAAGTCCCTTCCGGACACGGGACGAAGTCTTCAATCTTGTATCTTCATAGTCCAGGAGTCCGGCTGAAGGTATAGTCCGGCTATCCGAACACGCCCTAATCCAGGACTCCCTCAGTAGCCCCTAAACCAGGCTTCAATGACGACGAGTCCGGCGCACAGATTGTCTTCGGCATTGCAAGGCGGGTTCCTCCTCCAAGTACTTCATAGAAGATTTTGAACACAAAGATAGTGTCCGGCTCTGCAAAATAAGTTTCCACATATTTCCATAGAGAGAATAACATTTACACAAATCTAATCTGCTGACGTATTCCGTAGTGTGACACACCACGGCCAAGCCTTTATCCGAGTCGTTTTATTATCCCACCTCACCGCGTAATGCGAGGCGGTTTCCTTGGCACGTCTTGTTAAAGCAGAGATCGTGTCCCCTTATTCCGGGATTCTCATCAATACGGGTGTGGGTAACCCAACCGCGCTATTGATTATGGCGCTTGGAGATAAGTGAGTTTTACCAGGCTGGTGGGGACACGTAGTTGCGTCCACCCATATAAGGGGATAAGGATCCACCTTTTCACCTACGCCTTCTTCCTCCCTTGCTTATCCATTCTCGCGCACTCGAGCTCCAGCGCCCAAGTCCGCACTCCCCACCTCAACCTTCTCCAGCCATGTCCGAAGCGGGAGGCAAGTGGATGGTCTCCTCCATCACAGAGGGACAAATCAAAAAACTGAGGAAGGCCGGATACTTGTCTAACGACATCGCGTACCAGCTTCTCAAAAAGGGGCAGCTCATCCCCACCCCTAGGCGCCATGAGAGGGTGGTGTTCCTCCCCCATTTCCTCCGCGGACTGGGCTTCCCTCTCCACCCATTTGTCCGGGGGCTCATGTTCTACTATGGCCTGGATTTCCACGATCTGGCCCCATACTTTGTCCTCAACATCTCGGCGTTTATCGTCATGTGCGAGGCTTTCCTCCGCATCCACCCCCATTTCGGCCTATGGCTCAAGACTTTCAATGTCAAGCCGAAGGTGGTGCATGGCAACCAGGCGGAGTGCGGAAGCGCCATGGTGGGCAAGATGCCCAACGTCTTATGGCTCGTGGGCTCCTTTGTGGAGACCCTGAAGGGGTGGCAATCGGGGTGGTTTTACATCACCGTGCCGCGCGACCCCGAATGGGTCGCATCCCCCGAGTTTCGATCCGGACCCCCTACGCGGCTCACCTCCTGGAAGGAGACGGGCCTGTCGTGGGGTAAAAAAGGAGAGCTGACCGGACTCCATACATGCATCCAAACCCTGGTGGACAAGAAGCTCAAACTTGTCAACGTAGTCCAGGTTATGCTCATCCGCCTGATCCTCCCGTGTCAACAACGTGCTTTCAACCTGTGGGAGTTTGACCCGGCGCGGCACCAAACTCTGAGCAGGCTCTTTGACACGACGTACGAAGATGCCTGGAAGGTGCTTTTCAAGGGTGCCGAGGCCCCCGCATCCACTACCGAGGATCACGGATTCAGTATGCAGCGTCACGCTCATGCGGTAAGCTGTTTTTTCCTTTTACAGGGTATTAGTTTTTCATAGTTTGACTCCATGCAGGATCTAAGCCCCCTTACGTTTGACAGGGCTGGCAGGAGACGTCCGGACAGATCAACTGTCCGGCTCCTTTGCCCGAAGGCCCAGCGGACGCTCGTTTGGCGAAGCTGCTGGTTCCGGCACCCTATGTGGTGTCGGAGAAGAAGGCCACGAAGAAGGCCACGTGGACTCGAAAGAGTGCCCGGCTCCAGGAGGTGTCGGATCCATCATCCGACGGTTCCGAGGCGCATTCCTCCCGTGAAGATGAGGAGGAAGAAGAAGAGACCTCTCGCCCTCCAGCAGGAGCAGAGAAGAAAAGGAAGTCCGCCCCAACTGGGGAGGCCGAAGGGTCCAAGAAGGGGAAAACCCTTCCTCCGGACTATTCCACCGACGCCGACGACGGCGGAGAGGAGTGGCCGCCCAGGGCCAAGCCCCTGGCAAAATCGTAAGTATCCGGATACCAGAGTAATTCATAGTATTCGTTTATTGCACAGCTTTCCCTTATGTTGAATATGTTTATGCAGCCCACGCAAAGACCGGCTCAACGCGTCGTTGAGCGGCTCACTGGACTCGTCGGATGTGAACTCGCTTCCGACGGCTTCCTCCCCCCGCCCTACGGACGATACCGAAGTGTTGTCCCAGCAGGTTCCAAGCTGGGAGGAGGTGGTCCTGGAGGCGCCGCAAGGCGACCTCCCGGACTCCAGGAGTAAAGGGGATAAACCCCCAGGGCTCTAAGTCCGGCTCTAGGCCGGACACCGCTCCGAAACCTTCAAAGGTTCCAGAGTCCGGCGAGGGACCTCCTACCAAGAGGAGCAAGCCCACCGTGCCGGTGACCCTCGTCCAACCGGAGGCGCCGGACAATATGTTGGAGGCGCTCCAAGGCGCCTCCATCGACGAGGAGCACCACACCATTATGAGTGCGGTGGTCCAGAAGGTTCAGTCCGCCAAGAGCGGACTGACTGAAGCTTGTACTAGCCTTTTAATAGGCTTTGAGGTAAGTAAAGAATGTGTAAATAATATTACAACATAGACAGTAGCCCCTGATGCTCTGTTTGGCGTTCGGGAAGAAATGCCGAATAGAGGATCAAATAAAATTCGCAGGAGTCTAACAAAAAGGAGTCAATATGCGTATGCAGGCTTCTCTGCTTGCGTCCGCCGCACTGACTGCGGAAGTGGACACGCTAAAGCAGAACCTCGAGCAGTCCGAGCAGGAGCTCGGGCGTGCCAAGAAGAAGCTCGAGGACAATGAAGGTAAGAAATACCTTGTTTAAACATATATACAAAGGTGCAATTGCAAAAAATGACAGGATTATCATGGCTATTGTAGGGGCCACATCTGAGGTGGCGACCCTTAAGCAAGCGCTGGTTGAGGCCGAGAAGAGGGCCGCCATGGAGCGCACCGAGCGGGAGAGGTACGAGGCCCAGTTTGGCAAGGTGCAACAAGAGCTCCGGGTTCTCATGAAAAAACATGAGAGTTTGGAGCTTGACTCAAAGACGCGAGTGTCCGAGCTCGCGGCGGCTATTGAAAATGCCAAGTCTGCCAAGGCCGAATCCTAGAAGACCCTCCAGGAGTTGGATGAGGTGAAGAAGATAGTGGTGGGTAAGGCATTCTTTATGCAAATCAAACACATAAACGTGAGTTACTTGTTACTTACCCGAATCCGGAGCTCTCCAGGAGCATTCGCAGATCTTCCCCAGAGTGTGTCCGATGCCGCCACATTCTATCGAGCCGAGGAGGGCAGCTCGATAGAGAAGGTGTTCTGGTCTCAGTATGCTGAGGCCGGACACCCCGTGCCCCTGAGCGACCAGCTGAAGCAACTGGTCGAGCTCCACAAGGCGGCCGAATAGGCCATGAAGGGCCTCATAGTTCGGCTGCGGCCTGGAGAGGCTCTGCCTGGGAGCTATTTCGGGCTGGTGCGGCGGCTAGTGGAGGCCTGTCCAAGGCTCGAAGTCATCAAGCGCTCCATCTGCATTGAAGGTGCCCGTAGGGCCCTTGCCCGTGCTAAAGTGCACTGGGGCAAGCTGGATGCTGAGAAGCTTGTGAAGGACGGGCCACCACTGGGGAAAGGGCATCGCAAGCGCGAGAATTATTATAAGGATGTTCTGAAGGGTGCCTGCCTTGTGGCGGATGAATGTTCTAGGGATGTAATTTTTGAGTGAAACTTGCTCGTTTTGTCCTGTGCGCTGAAAACTTGTTCATATGCGCTAAGCAATGCTGTTGGAATTTAAAATATTACCTTCTATGTGGCTGTTTATCAATTCTGAGAGATGGCGATTCGTCGGCTTCTACCCCCGTGCCGCTAGTGCTGGGGTGTTCGGGGATAATCCTGAGCGCTCTTTTTCCCTTGTTTGGGTCCTTCGAGGGAGGCGCTCAGCCCAATGAACAAGGCAATCGGACTATAATGCGTGAACACTCTCACTTAGCCATAGAATTATATAATTTTAAATTTCGGCAAAGCCCCTGGTATTCGCGAGACCGAGTTCGGGGCGCTATCCACGCCTTGGCCGGACAGAGCCGACTCCTCGCTCTAAGCAGCATAAGTCTTTAGGGACTCGAAAAACCTCTCGAACAGCGACCAGCTCTCGCTTCATCATGACAGTCAGTTTTAGCTTTCTCCACTGAGGTGCTCGACCCAGCTCAACTGGGGCACAATCGCAGTGGTTCTCCTAGTGCTACCTTAGCCTATATAGCAGAACGTAAGGCACCAAAACATAGGAGCCGGGCAAACCCAACTATTGACCCAAGACATGATTCGGAGCCGATGCATATAATGCTATAAGTTCGGAGTGCCGCACTTGTTAAAGTGTTCGGACTTCTCACACCATATTGAGTGGTACTAAATCCCCTGGCGTATTTTGGCCGTACCAAAGTGTACGGGTGCAACATGTCGTTAAGGAACATATATTTGTAAAAAAAGTAATGCAAAAATAGACAAAAGCTATGCATTGTTTATTAAAAAAGGGCTGCGATCAAAGCAGAACGATACAAATAATGCGATAAGCAAAAGGTTGGACTATTTTAACATGTCCGTTCCAGGGGCATGCTGCGAAATGGTATGCGAAACAGGTATACTGCTCGTGATAGAGACCACCTAGGAGTTACGTAATGCGGCATGGCTTGTCTGCTTCCCTGGTCTTGCATCGTTTGTGCGGCAATTGAACTGCTGAACAGGCCTTTCGAAGAGTGGAGTCCTGAAATTAAGGGAAAATTAAAAAATCGGCAGCCCCTAGTGCGGTTTAAGCCGTGTTTCGGGCGTGCCGTGATGGTACCCCTCCCCCTGTACCCATGGTATCTCTAGAGCGTAGTTATGTACGCGAAGTACTGGCATCGCCTTTTTGCGAGGGTTGGGGTTGGGGCCGCATTGCTACGCTTGCTCGGATCATGCCAGGCGGTCTTGTTGTAGGTTACTCCGGGCGCGCTTGACGGTGTCCGGTCCTTTAGTGGCCGGACTGGAGAACTGCCTGGAGAGGCTGCTTTGTACTTCCGCTGCAAGGGCCGCCGTGTGCTCCTCCGTTCGGAGGGAGCGTTCGGTGTTTCCATTGACCGTAATTACTCCTCGAGGGCCTGGCATCTTGAGCTTAAGGTATGCGTAGTGCGGTATCGCATTGAACTTGGCGAATGCGGTTCGCCCGAGCAGTGCGTGATAACCACTGTGGAACGGGACTATGTCGAAGATTAACTCCTCGCTTCGGAAATTATACGGAGATCCGAAGACCACTTCAAGTGTGACTAAGCCTGTACAGTTGGCCTCTACACCTGGTATTACGCCTTTAAAGGTCGTTTTGGTGGGCTTAATCCTCGAGGGATCTATGCCCAGGTTCAGGCTGCTGCCGCCGTCCATAAGGACTCTAGTGAGATGAAATCCGTCAATAATTGGGTCTAGAACCAATGCGGCGAATCCGCCATGACGGATGCTAGTGGGATGGTCCCTTCGATCAAAGGTGATCGGGCAGGAGGACCATGAGTTGAACTTTGGGGTGACTGGCTCTACCGCATATACGTCCCTTAACGCGCGCTTCCGCTCCCTTTTGGGGACGTGGGTTGCGTATATCATGTGCACCGTCCGCACTTGTGGGGGAAAACCCTTCTGTCCACTGTTGTTCGTTGGCCGGGGCTCCTCGTCGTCATTGCTATGCAGCCCCTTGTCTTCATTTTCGGCATTTAACTTGCCTGCCTGCTTGAACACCCAACAATCCCTGTTGGTGTGATTGGCCGGCTTTTCGGGGGTGCCATGTATCTGGCACAAGCGGTCGAGTATTCGGTCCAAACTGGACGGGCCCCTAGGATTCCTTTTGAATGGCTTTTTCCGCTGACCGGATTTAGAGCCTCTGAATCCGGCATTAACTGCCGTATCCTCAGCATTGTCGCCGTTAATGCGGCGCTTCTGCTTGTTGCGACGCGACCAGCCACTATTGTCCCTGGTATCCGAATTACCAGGGTTCTTGGTCATATTGTTGCTACGAGCAAGCCAGCTGTCTTCCCCCCGCGCAAAAGTGGGTCATGAGTGTCGTGAGTGCTGCCATAGACTTCGGCTTTTCCTGTCCAAGGTGCCGGGCAAGCCACTCGTCACGGATATTGTGTTTGAAGGCTGCTAGGGCCTCAGCGTCCGGACAGTCGACTATTTGATTTTTCTTTGTTAGGAACCGTGTCCAGAATTGCCTGGCTGATTCCTCTGGCTGTTGAATTACGTGACTTAGGTCATCGGCGTCTGGGGGTCGCACATAAGTGCCTTGGAAATTGTCGAGGAATGCGGCTTCCAGGTCCTCCCAACAACTGATTGATCCTGTCGGCAAGCTGTTAAGCCAATGCCGAGTTGTTCCTTTAAGCTTGAGTGGGAGGTATTTGATGGCGTGGAAATCATCGCCGCGGGCCATGTGGATATGAAGGAGATAATCCTCGATCCATACCGCAGGATCTGTTGTGCCATCATATGATTCGATGTTTACGGGTTTGAAACCCTCCGGGATTTGATGATCCATTATTTCGTCTGTGACGCATAGTGGGTGTGCGGCGCCTCTGTACTGGGCTATATCACGACGTAGCTCCAATGAGCTTTGTCTACTGTGTTCGGCCCTGCCGAATTTGTGGCCGGCGTGACGGTTACCGTCTCGAGTCGTGGGGCGCCCACGTGATCCATAGATCGATCTTGTTTGCCTTGCCTTGTCCTGCAACATATCTCGCAGGTCCGGTGCATTTTCCCGTGCCTTGGTACGGGGTGCGGCTTGAGTGGAGGGCCGAGAGGCCTCTCTGTCGCGGCCACGGGGTGGCCGATCGGCCGTATCGAGTGCAGGTGATGTAGGTTTAAGTGCTTCCTCCTCTAATCAGGGTAGCAACCTACGCTTTGGGTAGCTCTTGGAGGGGCGTTCGAGTTTATGCTCTTCGGCCGCAAGGACTTCAGTCCATCTGTCGACTAGCAAATCTTGATCAGCTCTAAGTTGTTACTGTTTTTTCTTGAGGCTTCTTGCCATCGCCATAAGCCTGCGTTGAAAACGCTCTTGCTCGACGGGATCCTCTGGCACGATGAATTCGTCGTTGTCGAGGCTTGCCTCGTCTTCGAAGGGAGGCATATAGTTATCGTCCTCGGCCTCTATGTCTGCCGCTCTCTCATGAGGGCTGGTTTCTCCATCCTCTTGTGCTAAATCTTGCTGGAGGGGGTTTTCTTCGGCACTTTCTGGAGTATTATTATCTCCTGTGCTGGAATCATCGTATTTATTTTGGCGGGATTTTGAGCGGCGCCGCTGACGCCAGTGCTTAGGCTGTTTCTTGGAGGGGTCAACCTCCGCTGTTCCATCGCCATCTCCTTCTTTTGGGGTGTCCACCATGTATATGTCATATGACGAGGTGGCTTTCCAGGGCCTAATAGGCGCTGGTTCTTCATCGTCTCCTTCATCGGCGTCCATACCGTCGATGTCTTCGGAGTCGAAGTCGAGAATGTCGGTTAAATCGTCGACAGTGGCTACAAAGTGGGTGGTGGGTGGGCTTTGAATTTCTTCATCATCCGTACCCCAACCTTGCTGACCGTAGTCCGGCTAGGGCTCTCCTGATAAAGAGAGACCTCATCGCCCGCGCGGGGCGGGGTGCGGTGCAGCGGAACGGACGACGCGGAAGAGCCCCCTGTGGCACGGACGAGCTCGGCGACGCGGTCGAGCCATTCTTCGTAGACGTCGTCGACGGGACGGTAGCGCAGGAGCTCGTTTGCCGCGATGAGCGCAGCTCGAGCCTCCATGGGCGCGCGGAGCGCGCGGGACGAAGATCCAACCAGGGCGAGCGAGGGAGTTGCGGTGCGGCCGTCTTGCCGCACGGAAGGATGCTGGGACGATGCTTGCTGCTCGTCCTCCGCCGGGCCAGTGGCGACGTTGATGGTAGGTGACAGGGAACGGCATGGACGCCCGCCGACAGGGGCCGTCTGGGTGATGCGGGAAGTGAGGGCGGCCCGGCGCTCCGTGCGGGCCCGACGAGCGTCAGACATGGGCGCGATGGTCAGAGGAGAACGGGGCGGTGGAAGACGAATTCCGGCGCACCCCTACCTGGCGCGCCAAATGTCGGATTTCGGGTTCCGGCAGACCCTTGAGGTTCGAACACTGGGGTGCGCGCGGAGATTTCGCCTCCTACCTACCTGCACCCCTCCGCCATGCTAGGATCTAAAGCTAAGGAAAGAACAACACAAGAGACACAGGGTTTATACTGGTTCGGGCCACCGTTGTGGTGTAACACCCTACTCCAGTGTCTGGTGTGGTGGATTGCCTCTTGGGCTGATGATGATGAACAATACAAGGAAGAACAGCCTCGCGAGGGTCTGTTCTTGGCTGGGGCGATGAACCGCTGGGAGAAGTTCAGCCACCTTTCTCTCTCTCTCTCTCTCTCTCTCTCAACCAACCGACCGAACTCCTCAGCCCCCCTTTGCTCTGTGGGTGGCTGGTCCTATTTATAGAGGCCCTGGTCCTCTTCCCAAATATCGAGCGGGAATGGAGCCAACAATGGCGGGCTAATTTGAAGGGGGACAGCAAGTATCAGCTACCCTGACAAAAGTGGTCTTCATCTGCGCAAAGCTCTAGTGATGACGCCGTCTTGGGCTCCACGGTGACCTCCGTCTTGTAGTCCTCTTGGTCTCGTTGCACTAAAACGGCAACCTTTGCCTGATGCCTCGGTACTCCGCGGTTGCGCTTGCCCCCTTTGCACCAAAGCGGAAAGGAGGACGTTGCGCGGGCTGGTAGCCGCCTGGCGCCCTGAGTCGTCATGGCTTGCGTCACGGGCACCTCGTGAGGTACCCCGCCTTGATCTCTCCGCCTCCTTGTGAGCCAGCCTGACGAGGCCATGCCTGAGGAAGCTCCGCGTCATCCGCCCCGCGAGGCTTGGCCCCTCGCGAGGGTCTTGGGTTTGTGTTGGTGAAGACGGGCCGTGCTGGGCCCCCCTTTGAGCCACGCCGCAGGCCGCAGGCAGGCAAGTCTGGGGACCCCCGTTCCCAGAACACCGACATAAACTTGCATGGATGATACAATGAAAAAGTATGAGCACCGACATCTAGCAATGAGTGTGTGAGCATAAATGTAATGTCGATGGGAAATACGTACTCCCCCAAGCTTAGGCTTTTGGCCTAAGTTGGTCTATGGCCACGGCTGGCCTGGCGGATATCCATAATAATAGTTGGGGTCGTACTGAGAAGAAGAAGAGGAAGACTCCGATTGCCACTGGCTGACAATCACCTCCGGATCCCACTGGTAATTAGACTGTCGTGAAGGCTCACCCTGTGGTTTCGGCTCTGGCTCCATGGCTGGTGCAGGGTTCCGGTAGGCGTGAATAGCCTTCAACGGAACAAGGTATTGGCCTACAGATAAATCAAACAAAGAAGGAGCAGGCAGGGTAATAGTCTCAGGATGATGTTTATTAAATAACAATTTATATTTAAGCTCTCCTTCCCTATTCTTAACAATAAAATCATGTGCCACCATACTTTTATAATCTAGATAAACACGAGGGAGCACTTTTTCTTCCGTCTCATAATGCCTAATAGGTATGTTAAAATGTGCAGCTAGGCGTGAAGCATAGATGCCTCCAAAGATGGGGCCCTTTGTATGGTTCAGACTTAACCATTTGGCAATAATGCCGCCCATACTAACAGAGTTATCACCATATAAACCGTGGAGCAAAATAATGTAAAACAGGAAAATGTATGCTAGTGATTCGTGCATCGGAAACCTTCCTTGTTTCCCCTACAATGATAGTACCAATAAACCCCTCCACATCATCGCGATGTGGTTCTTCTTTCTTGCCCTCAAAAGGGACTAAACAAACCAGACAAAAATCATAAAGTGACATCTCCTTATGCTCATCATATAAATAAAACTCCACCGTAGGTGGTGAGCTCCTAGAATGGAAATGAAAGTTTTGCACAAAGATATTTGTGAGTAAGAGATACTGATCGCATTGGTCGTGGAGGAAAGCGGTAAGGCCTGCATTCTTATCCAATTCATGAAAATCTTCATAAATCCCGGCTGCTCTCAAGAAATCCTCGAAGGCCATTCACACGCCCGAACCTCCACGGTGCGCGGCAGATTATACTTAGGCTTCGGTGCCTTTTCCTTCAAGCTTTGGCTCGATGAGCCCCTCAAAAGTCTCCTCATCATTTTCTGAAAAATTCTCAAATTTTTAGTAACTTCAAAATAAAAGTAAACCAAACTCAATAATATTGATAGCAACTACTCCTACAAGTGCCTAGATCCTATATCATGCATCAAAACTACTTGGAACCATATAAATTTGACATGCAAGCTCAAGAGCAGGGTCACCTAAGTAGAAAAAAATTGCAATGAATAAAGCACTAGAACTAAAACTAATTGGACCAATGGAGGAGTCACATACCAAGGAACAATCTCCCCAAGCAGTTTTGTGAGAGGTGCTTTGAGCAAGGAGATCGAAAATGGCAGCAAGATGAGCTAGAACTCGTGCTTGAGCTGGATATTCGTGTTTGTGGGAGGAAGAAGAAGTGTGTGGGTGCAGGAATAAGTGGAGGAGGGCCACCATGGGCCCACGAGGCAGGGGGCGCGCCCAGGGGTAGGGCACGCCCTCCACCCTCGTGGGCAGGTGGTTGACCCCCCTGTTGTGTTCTCGATGCCAAATATTCTCAAATATTCTAGAAAAAAAATCATATTTAAATTTCAGGGCATTTGGAGAACATTTATTTTCAGGGTATTTTTATATTGCACAGATAATCAGATAACAGACAGAAAAATATTTGTTTTTATTTTATTTAATATAAATAACAGAAAGTAAAAGTGGGGTACAGAAGGTTGTGCCTTCTAGTTTCTTCCATCTCATGGTCATCAAAAGGAATCCACTAACAAGGTTGATCAAGTCTTGTTAATGAACTCATTCCGAATAACATGGAACCGAAGAAATTTTGAATAACACTATGTTACTCAACGGGGATATGCACATCCCCAATAATAAGAGTATCATATTTCTTCTTGACAGTAGGAAGAGAAAATTCAAAACCTCCAAATATAATTGATGGAATTTTTCCAATAGAGTTGATACTATGAACTTGAGGTTGTTTCCTCGAAAAGTGTACCGTATGCTCATTACCATTAACATGAAAAGTGACATTGCCTTTAGTGCAATCAATAACAGCCCCTGCAGTATTCAAAAAGGGTCTTCCAAGAATAATAGACATACTATCGTCCTCGGGAATATCAAGAATAACAAAGTCCGTTAAAATAGTAATGTTTGCAACTACAACAGGCACATCCTCACAAATACCGACAGGTATAGCAGTTGATTTATCAGCCATTTGCAAAGATATTTCAGTAGGTGTCAACTTATTCAAATCAAGTCTACGATATAAAGAGAGAGGCATAACACTAACACCGGCTCCAAGATCACATAAAGCAGTTTTAACATAGTTTCTTTTAATAGAGCATGGTATAGTTGGTACACCGGGATCTCCAAGTTTCTTTGGTATTCCACCCTTAAAAGTATAATTAGCAAGCATGGTGCAAATTTCATCTTCTGGTATATTTCTTTTATTTGTAATAATATCTTTCATGTACTTAGCATAAGGATTGGTTTTGAGCACATCAGTTAATCGCATACGTAAAAATATAGGTCTAATCATTTCAGCAAAGTGCTCAAAATCCTCATCATCCTTTTTCTTGGATGGTTTGGGAGGAAAAGGCATGGGTTTCTGAACCCAAGGCTCTCTTTCTTTACCATGTTTCCTAGAAACAAAGTCTTTCTTATCATAACGTTGATTCTTTGATTGTGGGTTATCAAGATCAACAGGAGGTTCAATTTCTATATCATTATCATTACTAGGTGGAGCATCATCATGAACATTATCGTTAACATTATCACTAGTTTCAGGTTCATTACCAGATTGTGTTTCAGCATCAGAAATAGAAATATCATTTGGATTCTCGGGTGTTTCAGTAATAGGTTCACTAGAAGCATGCAAAGTCCTATCATTTTTCTTTTTCTTCTTTTTAGAAGAACTAGGTACATGTATATTATTTCTCTAAGAATCTTGCTCAATTCTCTTAGGATGGCCTTCAGGATACAAAGGTTCCTGAGTCATTTTACCACCTCTAGTCATAACTCTAACAGCATTATCATTATTCTTATTATTCAATTCATTAAGCAAATCATTTTGAGCTTTAAGTACTTGTTCTACTTGAGTGGTAACCATAGAAGCATGTTTACTAATAAGTTTAAGTTCACCTTTAACATTAGCCATATAATCACCCAAGTGTTCAAGCATATTTGAGTTGTATTTCAATTGTCTACCAAAATAAGCATTAAAATCTTCTTGCTTAGCCATAAATTTATCAAACTCATCTAAGCATGGGCTAGCAAATTTAGTAAATAGGATTTCAGCTTTATCATATCTGTAGAGAGAATTTACCTTTACTACCTGTGTCAGGTTATCAAGACCATGAGTTTCTTCAATAGGTAATGGATTAAGATTGTATGTTTCTTCAACGGGTAGTAAATTAAGACCATGTATTTCTTCAATAGGAGGTAAATTCTTAACATCTTCAGCTTTCATACCTTTTTCTCTCATAGATTTCTTTGCCTCTTGCATATCTTCAGGACTGACAAATAGAATACCCCACTTCTTCGGAGTTGGTTTAGGAATAGGCTCAGGAATTGGCTCAGGAGGTGTCCAATTATTTTCATTTGTCAACATATTATTCAATAGAATTTTAGCTTCATCCGGTGTTCTTTCCCTGAAAACAGAACCAGCACAACTATCCAGGTAACATCTGGAGGCATCGGCTAGTCCATTATAAAAGATATCAAGTATTTCATTTTTCTTAAGAGGATGATTAGGCAAAGCATTAAGTAATTGGAGAAGCCTCCCCCAAGCTTGTGGGAGACTCTCTTCTTCAATTTGCACAAAATTATATATATCCCTTAAAGCAGCTTGTTTCTTATGAGCAGGGAAATATTTAGCGGAGAAGTAATAAATCATTTCCTGGGGACTACGCACACAACCAGGATCAAGAGAATTAAACCATATCTTAGCATCACCTTTTAATGAGAACGGAAATATTTTAAGGATATAAAAGTAACGAGTTCTCTCATCTTTCATTTGATTTAGTAAGATGTGCCACAACAGTTTCAGATTCATAACCATGAAAAGGATCAGATTCAACCAAAGTAATTATATCAGGATTAATAGAGAATTCATAATCCTTATCAGTAACAAAGATAGGTGAAGTAGCGAAAGCAGGGCCAGGTTTCATTCTAGCATTTAGAGATTGCTTACTCCATTTAGCTAATAGCCTTTTGAGTTCATTTCTATTTTTGCAAGCTAAAATCGCTAAAGAAACTTCTTGATCAAAAACATAACCCTTAGGAATAACAAGTGATTCTTCATCATCACTTTCATCAGTATCATCAGATTCAATATTTTCAATTTCCCTAGCTCTAGCAAGTTGTTCATCAAGAAATTTACCAAGTGGCACAGTAGTATCAAGCCTAGAAGTAGTTTCATCATAAGTATCATGCATAGCAGAAGTGGCATCATCAATAACATGTGACATATCATAACGAATAGCAGAAGCAGGTGTAGGTGTCGCAAGCTTACTCAAAACAGAAGGTGGATCAAGTGCAGAGCTAGATGGCAGTTCCTTACCTCCCCTCGTAGTTGAGGGATAGATCTCTGTTTTTGGATCTCTCAAGTTCTTCATAATGATAAGCAGATATATATCCCAAGTGACTCAAAGAATAGAGCTATGCTCCCCGGCAACGGCGCCAGAAAATAGTCTTGATAACCACAAGTATAGGGGATCGCAACAATTTTCGAGGGTAGAGTATTCAACCCAAATTTATTGATTCGACACAAGGGGGGCCAAAGAATATTCTCAAGTATTAGCGGCTGGGTTGTCAATTCAACCACACCTGGAAACTTAATATCTACAGCAAAGTGTTTAGTAGCAAGGTAATATGATAGTAGTGGTAATGGTAGCAAAAGGTAACAGTAGTAAAAGTAATGTTTTTGGTATTTTGTAGTGATGATAGCAATAGCAACGGAAAAGTAAATAAGCGGATAACAATATATGGGAAGCTCGTAGGCAATGGATCGGTGATGGAGAATTATGCCGGATGCGGTTCATCATGTAACAGTCATAACCTAGGGTGACATAGAACTAGCTCCAGTTCGTCAATGTAATGTAGGCATGTATTCCGAATATAGTCATACGTGCTTATGGAAAAGAACTTGCATAACATCTTTTGTCCTACCCTCCCGTGGCAGCGGGGTCCTTACGGAAACTAAGGGATATTAAGGCCTCCTTTTAATAGAGAACCGGAACAAAGCATTAACACATAGTGAATACATGAACTCCTCAAACTACGGTCATGACCGGTAAGTATCCCGATTATTGTCACTTCGGGGTTAACGGATCATAACACATAATAGGTGACTATAGACTTGCGAGATAGGATCAAGAACACTCATATATTGATGAAAACATAATAGGTTCAGATCTGAAATCATGGCACTCGGGCCCTAATGACAAACATTAAGCATAGCAAAGTCATAACAACATCAATCTCAGAACATAGTGGATACTAGGGATCAAACCCTAACAAAACTAACTCGATTACATGATAGATCCCATCCAACCCATCACCATCCAGCAAGCCTACGATGGAATTACTCATGCACGGTGGTGATCTTCATGAAATTGGTGATGAAGGATGGTTGATGATGATGATGGCGACGGATTCCCCTCTCCGGAGCCCCGAACGGACTCCAGATCAGCCCTCCCGAGAGGTTTTAGGGCTTGGTGGCAGCTCCGTATCGTAAAACGTGATGATTTATTATCTCTGGTTTTTTCTCCCCGAAACACAATATATGGAGTTGGAGTTGGAGTCGGAGAGGAAACAGGGGGCCCACGAGGTAGGGGACACGCCCTAGGGGGCAGGCGCACCCCCCACCCTCGTGGACAGGTGGTGGGCCCCCTGGACTTCATCTTTTGCAGGTGTTTTTCATATTTTCTGAAAAGTTGCTCCGTGAAGTTTCAGGTCATTCCGAGAATGTTTGTTTCTGCACATAAATAACACCATGGTAATTCTGCTGAAAACAGTGTCAGTCCGGGTTAGTTCCATTCAAATCATGCAAGTTAGAGTCCAAAACAAGGGCAAAAGTGTTTGGAAAAGTAGATACGATGGAGACATATCAAGGAGCATATAAGATGTTCCAAGAGTTGAAATCAGTATTTTAGACTCATGCCCGTGTCGAGAGGTATGAGACCTCTGACAGTATTTTGCCTACAAGATGGAGGAGAATAGCTCAACCAGTGATCATGTGCTAAGATTTTGTCTGGGTACTACAATTGCTTGAATCAAGTGGGAGTTAATCTTCCAGATAAGATAGTGATTGACAGAGTTCTCTTGTCACTATCACCAAGTTACTGGAACTTAGTGATGAACTATAATATGCAAGGGATGATGTAAAACCATTCCCGAGCTCTTCGCGATGCTGAAATTAGCGAAGGTAGAAATCAAGAAAAGCATCAAGTGTTGATGGTTAACAAGACCACTTGTTTCAAGTAAAAGGGCAATGGAAAAAAGGGAACTTCAAGAAGAATGGCAAGCAAGTTGCCACTCCCATGAAGAAGCCCAAAGCTACACCCAAGCTTGAAACTGAGTGCTTCTACTACAAAGGAAATGGTCACTGGAAGCGGAACTGCCCTAAATACTTGGCGGATAAGGATGGCAAAGTGAACAAAAGTATATATGATATACATGTTATTGATGTGTACTTTACTAGTGTTCATACTAGCCCCTAGTTATTTGATACTGGTTCAGTTGCTATGATTAGTAACTTGAAACAGGAGTTACAAAATGAACAGAGACTAGTTGAGGGCGAGGTGACGATGTGTGTTGGAAGTAATTCCAAGGTTGATAAGATCACCATCGCACATTCCCTTTACCTTCGGGATTAGTGTTGAACCTAAAATAAATGTTATTTGGTGTTTGAATTGAGCATAATATGATTGGATCATGTTTATTGCAATACGGTTATTCATTTAAGTCAAAGAATAATTGTTATTCTATTTCCATGAATAAAACCTTCTGTGGTCATAAACCCAAGGTGAATGGTTTACTGAATCTCGATCATAGTAATACACATATTCATAATATTGATGCCAAAAGATGCAAACTTGATAATTATAGTGCAACATACTAGTGGCACTGCCGTTTAGGTCATATTGGTGTAAAGTGCATGAAGAAACTCCATGCGGATGGACTTTTGGAATCACTTGATTATGAATCATTTGATGCTTGCGAACCATGCCTCATGGGCAAGATGACTAAGACTCCGTTCTCCGGAACAATGGAGCGAACCACTGACATATTGGAAATAATACATACTCATGTATGCGATCAGATGAGTGTTGAGGCTCGTGGAGGGTATCATTATTTTCTGACCTTCACATATGATTTAAGCAGATATGGGTATATCTACTTAATGAAACAGAAGTCTGAAACATTTGAAAAGTTCAAAGAAATTCAGAGTGAAGTTAAGAATCAACATAACAAGAAAATAAAGTTTCTATGATCTGATCACGGAGGCAAATATT
Organism: Triticum monococcum; assembly: GCA_034509565.1. Taxonomy (NCBI): domain Eukaryota; kingdom Viridiplantae; phylum Streptophyta; class Magnoliopsida; order Poales; family Poaceae; genus Triticum; species Triticum monococcum. Next base: position 605,161,058 of record CM067845.1, read on the forward strand.
TGAGTTACAAGTTTGGCCTTCATTTAAAAACAATGTGGAATAAGTTTCACAACTCATGCCACCTGGAACACCGCGGAGTAATGGTGTGTCCGAACGTCATAACCGTACTTTATCAGATATGGTGTGATCTATGATGTCTCTTACCGATTTACCACTGTCATTTTGGGGTTATGCATTAGAGACAGTTGCATTCACGTTAAATAGGGCACCTGTCGACGTGCCTAGCCCTCACCAGGGCGAGGTCCTGGCCGCCTCTCCCGCGGCAGCACTCCAGCCGGCACCCGATCGCGTCGAAGACCTTGAAGAACATCACCGCCGCGCCGTCATACTCCAGGTGGACCGTGAAGACGGCTCTTTCCCTGCAGACCCGGGCGATCTCCCTCCAGCCGCGGGACATGTAGACCACGCCCGGGGCAGTGACGACGACCTCGGCCTCGGTCGCGGGGGCGCCGCAGTCGGCGTGCTGCAGCTGGAGCTCCAGAGGCCCCCTTGGAAGAACCATGGAGGCAAAGAAGGGAGGAAGGCGGATCCAGGACTGAAGAGGAGTGACAACGTGGAGCACGAACTCATGGGAGGAGCCCTCGGCATGGACTCCAGGAGGAACCACCCACGCCTTCATAACCCGACGGCGCTGACGACGGCGCTGACCGCGGGGATCAGCATCAACACCTCCGGGGCCCTCGACGTGGGCGTACAAGGGCAGCGGGAACCCCGGCGGAGCCCGCTCGCACCGGGGCCTCGCCACCACCGGATGGTCCTCATCGTCCCGGCTGCAATGGGCGAGTCGCTTCTTCGGCGGGAGAGGGTCTGGCCCTTCTCAAGGAGCCTTTCCCTTCTCCGCTGCAGAGAATCGGCGAATCGGAGCCATCACACCAAGACGGAGCAAGAACTGAGGCGAAGGAGAGAGCAAGAAGAGATGGACTGGACGGGCATGAGCGGTGCCGTACTTATAGCCGGCGAAGGCCAACCGCCGGTCTCCACGATCACAGGTAATCATAACACGTTCTGCATGCAGGGACTTGTCCAACTCGCACGATCACCAAGGCGTCATAGGGAAGCGGAGGCGCCACGTCCAATCAACCGCCACACGGCGTCCAAGGCCGCAGGCTGTTGGGGCCCGCGGCGCTTCGCCCTTGCCCTTTCGCCTCTCGGCACGGCCAAGTCCATGCGCGCCTTGGGCCCGGGGGCTACTATCGGCGTTCTGGGAACGGGGGTCCCCAGACTTGCCTGCCTGCGGCCTGCGGCGTGGCTCAAGTGGGGGCCCAGCGCGGCCCATCTTCATCAACACGAGGCTCAAGACCCTCGCGAGGGGCCAAGCCTCGCGAGGCGGACGACGCGGCGCATCCTCAGGCACAGCCTCGTCAGGCTGGCTCGCGAGGAGGCGGAGAGTTCAAGGCGGGGTACCTCGCGAGGTGCCCATGACGCAAGCCATGACGACACGGGGCACGAGGCGGGTGCCAGCGCGTGCAGCGTCCCTCTTTCCTCTTTGGTGCAAAGGGGGCAAGCGTATCCGCGGAGTACCGAGGCATCAGGCAAAGGTTGCCACTTCGGTGCAATGAGACCAAGACCAGGAGGACTACGAGACGGAGGTCACCATGGAGCCCAGCGCGGCGTCATCACCAGAGCCTTTGGCAGGCGAAGACTGCTTTTGTCAGGATAGATGTACTTACTGTCCCCCTTCAAATTAGCCCGCCATTGTTGGATCCCTTCCCGCTCAATATTTGGGGAGAGGACCAGGGACTCTATAAATAGGACTAGCCACCCACATAGAAAGGGGTTCGGTTGATCAGTTCGATTCCTGGCTATTTGGTCCGGGATCTGAGAGAGAAAGAGAGAGAAAGGTGACTGAACTCTTCATAGCAGTTCATCACCTCAGCCAAGAACAAACCCTCGTGAGGTTGTTCTTCCTTGTATTGTTCATCCACACCAGCCCTAGGAGGCAATCCATCCACCACACACTGGAGTAGGGTATTACACCACATCGGTGGCCCGAACCAGTATAAATCTTGTGTCTTTCGTGCAGCTCTTTTAGTAGTTTAGATCCCATCGAGACGGAGAGGTTGAAGGCGAGATTTCCGCGCGCACCCCAGTGTTCGAACCTTAAGGGTCTGCCGGAACCCGAAATCCGACATTTGGCGCGCCAGGTAGGGGTGCGCCGGAATTCGTCTTCCACCGCTCCACTCTCCTCCGACCGTCGCATCCATGTCTGACGCTTGTCAGGCCCGCGCCGAGTGCCGGGCCGCCATCGCCTCTCGTGTCGCCCAGACGGCCCCCGTTGATGGGCGTCCTCGTCGTTGCCCGTCGCCCGCCGTCAACGCCGCCACCGGCCCGGCGGGGGGCGAGCAGAAGGCATCGTCTCAGCACCCGTCCGTGCGGCAAGACGGCCGCACCGCCACTCCATCACTCGCTCCAGCCGGTTCTTCGTCCTGCGCGCTCCGCGCACCCTTGGAGGCTCGGGCTGCGCTCCTCGCGGCAAATGAGCTCCTGCGCTACCGTCCCGTCGACGATGTCTACGAAGAATGGCTCGACCGCGTCGCTGAGCTTGTCCGCGCTGCAGGTGGCTCTTCCGCGCCGTCCATCCCTCTGCGCCGCACTCCGCCCCGCGCGGGCAACGAAGCTCCAGAGGCGCACCAGCCGCCTCCCCTCCAAGAAGATGCCATGGCTCCAAGGCGCTTGGTCCCTGGGTGGAACCCGCTCCGTCAGGCGCCAGCGCAGCAAGAGCGATGCTGCGAAGAAGTTCCTCGCCCGCAAGGGGCTGCCAGGGTGCTCCCTGCTCCGGCACGCCGCGACCCTGCTCCAGCTCCGGCACACCAAGACCCCGCCCTGCTCCTAGCTGCAGCACGTGGGGACCCTCAAGACCAAGTTCTCCACCAACCGAGGCCTTTCGTGGCCACCGCGGGCTGCCACGCCTACACCACTGAGCTGCGCAGCGTCGCATGGCCCGGCAAGTTCAAGCCCGACCTGCCTCCTCGCTACGATGGCACAACCGATCCCGCAGAGTTCCTCCAGCTCTATGAGCTGGGCATCGAGGCTGCCGGCGGGGATGAGAAGGTCATGGCTAACTGGTTCCCCATGGCGCTGAAGGAAGGGGCGCGAACCTGGCTCCTGAATCTGGCTCCAGGCACGATCTCCTCCTGGGACCAGATGCGCGCCTGCTTCATCTCCAACTTCCAAGGTACTCGCGACCGGCCGCCCGCCGTGAGCGACATGCGCTGCATCAAGCAACAACCCGGAGAGACCCTGCAAAAGTACATCCAGCGCTTCAGCAGCACGCGCCTCAAGATCCCCAAGGTGTCCGAGGAGGCCATCATCTCCGCCTTCTCTGACGGTGTGCGTGACGTCAAGATGAAGGAGGAGCTGGCGATGCACGAAGACCTCTACACCTCCCTGGAGCTGTTCAACTTGGCGAACAAGTGCGCCAGGGCTAAGGAGGGACGTCTCTCCCTCCTCGAGCTGCCTGCCGCGGACCAAGAAGAGAAGAAGCCCAAAGCCAAGGACGCGAAGCGCAAGGGGGCTGCCATACTCGCGGCAGAACCAGACACCAAGCGGGGCAAGGATCTGCCCGAACCCTCCAGAGGTAGCCGGTACTGTGTGTACCATGACCTCCACACCCACAACACCAACGAATGTCAAGAGCTCCGCGTCGTACGAGAAGGAAGGATCGGCCGTCGCCCTGACCGTGCTGACCGGGGCTACAGCCAAGGAGGAGGAAGAAACCCATGGCGCTGGGAAGACCGCGGCCCGCGCCAGGGGTGGCACGACCAGCCTCGCGAGGACCGCTGGCGGGACCTGCCTCTTGAGGGGGACTAGAGAGACCAACCTCGCGAGGATCGCCCTCATGGCAACGCAGGCCTGCCTCCGCTGCCGCCTCCACCAAGGAGGAACAAAGACCGCCATCAAGACGAGGGGGCTGGGGGCTTCCAGGAGCCGCGCGCGATCGCCTGCATCCTGGGCGGAGCTCAAGCCCCAGCCTCCCAACGTATCTTCAAGCAGTTTGCCCGCGAAGTGAATGCAGTTCTCCCCAAGCTCGAAGCAACGCGCCCCCTCAGGTGGTCGGCGTGCCCCATCACGTTCAGCTCGGCAGACCAGCTCAAGTGCGCAGCCACTGTAGGAGTCCTCCCGATGCTCTGCTCCCCGGTCATCAGCAACGTGCTGGTCACCAAGACCCTCATCGATGACGGGGCAGGGCTCAACGTCCTGTCCGTGGAAACATTCAACAATCTCCAAGTGCCCTACGACCAGCTTCAGCCAACCAGGCCTTTCTCCAGGATCACCGACGGTTCCACAGTCCCGATCGGGTAGGTCCGCCTCCCTGTCACCTTCGGGGCCCGCAGCAACTACCGCACCGAGCTCATCGACTTCGACGTCACCCACATCCGCCTGCCGTACAACGCCATCCTCGGGTACCCAGCGCTGGCCAAGTTTATGGCTGTGACTCACCACGGCTACAACGTCCTCAAGATGCCAGGAAGTGGCGGCGTCATCACGGTGCCCTGTGAAGAGAAGGATGCAGTGTGTTCCCTGGAGAGAGCCTATCAGGCCGCGTCACTGGAGGACCCAGATCACGGAAGCAGGAGGCTTCCTGAGACCACCCCCAAGAAGAAGAAGACGTCGTCAGGCTCGGCCCTTCAAGAGGGAGGCCCCTCAGGGCCCGTGTCTGCCCAGGGGGACCCTCCTTCCATCGCATAGGAAAGTGCGCCCGGCGCCCTCCTCAGGCAGGGCTCGGGGGCTCTCACCTGGAGGGCCACCGACCTAGCCAGGGTCACGAGGGAGGCGCTTAGGCACCATGTGGAGGCGTGCTTCGCAGCACGTTCCCCTTGAGAGGGAGCCAGGCGAGGAAGATCAGACCAGCAAGAGTTTGTTGACGAGGCCATTCAAGAGCTACAGGAGACAAGGATCATGAGAGGTTGCCGCCGCTTGCCAGCCGTGGCCCCACATCCAGGCGAGGATGGTGGGATGTGCGTCTGCGTCGACGTACCAGGGCTCAATCAGATCGCCACAACGGAGCGCCTCTGGCCCTCGCAAGTGGGGCGCTGCGGAGGTCCACCCCACAGCTATGTTCGCATGCCTTACGGCCTGCCGAGCATGGCTGCGGTGTACCAGTGCCTCACGAGGGGCATTATGGAGGCCCAGGAAGACAGGCGGTCCGCGGCTCTGGCGGAGGTGGAGACAGCTCGCAAGGAGTCACCAGTGCCTCCGGAGCCTCCCGAGGCCCCGAGGCCTGGGGGCTCGTGAGGATCGGCTTCCGCAGCTCGCCAAGCCTGCTGCACCAACACCGCCTCATCAACGACATCCTCAGGTGACATCTTCCAAGCCTTATCCCCAGCTGGGAGCGCCCCCCAGGGTGCGTCACTCCCAGGCCGCGTGGGTCCGTCCCTGCGGCATGTACCTGCATTTACTTTTCGGTAGTAAGCTTGCCTTGATTGGGGGCGCCCCTCGGGCTGCATCATCCCCAAGCCGCTGGGGCCAGGCCCAGCGGCGTGTATCTCCATCGCGTTTATTTCCAACTATGCATTTGCTTGTCACGCTTGATTGCTTGTTGCCCATCCGCGGCATCCCTTTTTCTCCATGTCGACTACTTGCACGTTAAAGGGGGGTGCCTGAGCATCGCGACTCAGGGCTCTTACTGGCTCTCCAGCCCTCACCCTCTGGCCTTGTCCATGGCATCGTGACCTGGCATACCAGCGACGGCTGAGACAAGCTCGAGGGCCGGGACCCGAGGACGTGGAGTACCGGCATCTAACCAAATTTTGCAGGGACACATCTCAAGATACGGCCCAGTGCCGGGCACAACCCGCCCAGAGGAAGGGCCTCGGGAGTCCCGCGCTGGCTCACGGGTGCCCAGATACGCCTCGCCTACCTCAACCAGCAAGCTCTTGAGTGACTAACGATCGACTAATGGCCGCCGTGGCAACACCATCTTCTTTTTGTGATGACCCTGCAGGATCCCTGGAGGGAACCGCGCAAGCCGAGGCCCTCACGAGGTTTCCTTCGCCCTCGCCCGCGCGAACCGCTTGCACGTTAAAGGGGGGGTGCCTGAGCATCGTGACTCAGGGCTCTTACTGGCTCTCCAGCCCTCACCCTCTGGCCTTGTCCACGGCATCGCGACCTGGCATACCAGCGACGGCTGAGACAAGCTCGAGGGCCGGGACCCGAGGACGTAGAGCAGAAAGGGGAGCAGAGGCGGGGAAGAAGGGGCCTCGCGAGGACCTTGCCGAGCGTTTCCGCTCCTATCCACACACGGACCCAACGGCACACCTAGAACGGCCTCTGATCCTCAAGATAAGTTACCACCCACGGCACTGGCTGCTGCAGCACTACCCCCGCACCTAAAGCAACTCCGTACTAGCGACGTTGCTTCCCTTTCTCACTAAGTGATGGCTGCTTGAGCGCCAAAGGGGACCTCCTGAGCATCACGACTCAGGGGCACTTACTGGACCTCGGGTCGCTCACCTCCTGGCCTTGACCACGGCATCGCGACCTGGCATACCAGCGACGGCTGACGCAGCCTTGGGACTGGGACCTGTCGGCGTAGAGCACCAAGCCCTCGTGAGGTGCGAAAGGGAAGGCTGAACTATAACGGAGTTAGCGGCTCGCTCGGATCCACGTCAAAAGGTCATACATATTAACAAACAGGACTACAGACACCTTACAAGCCCCCACGGGGCGCATTCTGATTCCTCGCAGGGAACGGATCCTAAGGGACGCTAACTACATGAGCTACTGCGGGAGACGCCATCATCAACAGTGGGCCGTCAGGCACCGGCGCCAACCCCATCCAGATCAGGGTTGGTGACGGCCTGACGCGTCCGCCCTGCTCCTGGAGCGGCGACGACTCGGGGGCTCGTAGCTGTCGTCGCTCGTCTCCGGAGTCGCGAAGCCTTCGTTGGAGCCGCTGGACCCTCGGGCGCCACTGCCAAGGGGGCGGTCGACGTGCCTAGCCCTCACCAGGGCGAGGTCCTGGCTGCCTCTCCCGCGGCAGCACTCCAGCCGGCGCCCGATCGCATCAAAGACCTTGAAGAACATCACCGCCGCGCCGTCATACTCCAGGTGGACCATGAAGACGCCTCTTTCCCTGTAGACCTGGGCGATCTCCCTCCAGCCGCGGGACATGTAGACCGCGCCCGGGGCAGCGATGACGACCTCGTCCTCGGTCGCGGGGGCGCCGCAGTCGGCGTGCTGCAGCTGGAGCTCCAGAGGCCCCCCTGGAAGAACCATGGAGGCAAAGAAGGGAGGAAGGCGGATCCAGGACTGAAGAGGAGTGACAACGTGGAGCACGAACTCATGGGAGGAGCCCTCGGCATGGACTCCAGGAGGAACCACCCACGCCTTCATAACTCGACGGCGCCAACGACAGCGCTGACTGCGGGGATCAACATCAACACCTCCGGGGCCCTCGACGTGGGCGTACAAGGGCAGCGGGAACCCCGGCGGAGCCCGCTCGCACCGGGGCCTCGCCACCACCGGATGGTCCTCATCGTCCCGGCTGCAATGGGCGAGTCGCTTCTTCGGCGGGAGAGGGTCTGGCCCTTCTCGAGGAGCCTTTCCCTTCTCCGCTGCAGAGAATCGGCAAATTGGAGCCATCACACCAAGACGGAGCAAGAACTGAGGCGAAGGAGAGAGCAAGAGGAGATGGACTGGACGGGCACGAGCGGTGCCGTACTTATAGCCGGTGAAGGCCAACTGCCGGTCTCCACGATCATAGGTAATCATAACACGTTCTGCATGCAGGGACTTGTCCAACTCGCACGATCACCAAGGCGTCGTGGGGAAGTGGAGGCGCCAAGTCCAATCAACCGCCACACGGCGTCCAAGGCCGCAGGCTGTTGAGGCCCGCGGCGCTTCGCCCTTGCCCTTTCGCCTCTCGGCACGGCCAAGTCCATGCGCGCCTTGGGCCCGGGGGCTACTGTCGGCGTTCTGGGAACGGGGGTCCCCAGACTTGCCTGCCTGCGGCCTGCGGTGTGGCTCAAGTGGGGGCCCAGCACGGCCCATCTTCATCAACATGAGGCTCAAGACCCTCGCGAGGGGCCAAGCCTCGCGAGGCGGACGACGCGGCGCATCCTCAGGCACAGCCTCGTCAGGCTCGCTCGCGAGGAGGCGGAGAGTTCAAGGCGGGGTACCTCGCGAGGTGCCCATGATGCAAGCCATGACGACAGGGGGCACCAGGCGGGTGCCAGCGCACGCAGCGTCCCTCTTTCCTCTTTGGTGCAAAGGGGGCAAGCGTATCCGTGGAGTACCGAGGCATCAGGCAAAGGTTGCCACTTCGGTGCAACGAGACCAAGACCAGGAGGACTACGAGACGGAGGTCATGATGGAGCCCAGCGCGGCGTCATCACCAGAGCCTTTGGCAGGCGAAGACTGCTTTTGTCAGGATAGATGTACTCACTATCCCCCTTCAAATTAGCCCGCCATTGTTGGATCCCTTCCCGCTCAATATTTGGGGAGAGGACCAGGGCCTCTATAAATAGGACTAGCCACCCACATAGCAAGGGGTTCGGTTGATCGGTTCGATTCCTGGTTATTTGGTCCGAGATCTGAGAGAGAAAGAGAGAGAAAGGTGACTGAACTCTTCATAGCAGTTCATCACCTCAGCCAAGAACAGACCCTCGCGAGGCTGTTCTTCCTTGTATTGTTCATCCACACCAGCCCCAGGAGGCAATCCATCCACCACACACTGGAGTAGGGTATTACACCACATCGGTGGCCCGAACCAGTATAAATCTTGTGTCTTTTGTGAAGCTCTTTTAGTAGTTTAGATCCCATCGAGATGGAGAGGTTGAAGGCGAGATTTCCGCGCGCACCCCAGTGTTCGAACCTTAAGGGTCTGCCGGAACCCAAAATCCGACAGCACCGTCTAAAAATTCGTTGAGATGACATTGTATGAACTGTGGTTTAGCAAGAAACCTAAGTTGTCGTTTCTTAAAGTTTGGAGTTGTGATGCTTATGTGAAAACGTTTCAACCTGATAAGCTCAAACCCAAATCGGAGAAGTATGTCTTCATAGGATACCCAAAAGAAACTGTTGGGTACACCTTCTATCACAGATCCGAAGGCAAGATCTTTGTTGCTAAGAGTGGATCCTTTCTAGAGAAGGAGTTTCTCTCGAAAGAAGTGAGTGGGAGGAAAGTAGAACTTGATGAGGTAATTGTACCTTCTCTCGAATTGGAAAGTAGCTCATCACTGAAATCAGTTCTAGTGATGCCTACACCAATTAGTGAGGAAGGTAATGATGATGATCATGAAACTTCAGATCAAGTTACTACCGAACCTCGTAGGTCAACCAGAGTACGTTCCACACCAGAGTGGTATGGTAGTCATGTTCTGGAAGTCATGTTACTAGACCCTGATGAACCTACAAACTATGAGGAAGCGATGATGAGCCCAGATTCCGCGGAATGGCTTAAGGCCATGAAATCTGAGATGGGATCCATGTATGAGAACAAAGTATGGATTTTGATTGACTTGCCCGAAGATTGATGAGCCATTCGGAATAAATGGATCTTCAAGAGGAAGACAGATGCTGATATTAGTGTTACTATCTACAAAGCTCAAATTCTCGCAAAAGGTTTTCGACAAGTTCAAGGTGTTGACTACGATGAGATTTTCTCACTCGTACCAATGCTTAAAAGTCTGTCCGAATCATGTTAGTAGTTGCCGCATTTTATGAAATCTGGCAAATGGATATCAAACCTACATTCCTTAATGGATTTATTAAAAAAGAGTTGTATATGATGCAACCAAAAGTTTTTTCAATCCTAAAGGTGTTAACAAAGTGTGCAAGCTCCAGCGATCCATTTATGGACTGGTGCAAGCATCTCAGAGTTGGAATATACACTTTGATAAGTTGATCAAAGCATATAGTTTATACAGACTTGCGGTGAAGCCTGTATTTACAAGAAAATGAGTGGGAACACTACAGCCTTTCTGATAAGTATATGTGAATGACATATTATTGATCGAAAATGATGTAGAATTTTCTGGAAAGCATAAAAGAGTGTTTGAAAGGAGTTTTTCAAAGAAAGACCTCAGTGAAGCTGCTTACATATTAGGCATCAAGATCTATAGAGATAGATCAAGACGCTTGATAAGATTTTTCAATGAGTACATACCTTGACAAGATTTTTTAAGTAGTTCAAAATGGAACAGTCAAAGAAGGAGTTCTTGCCTGAGTTGTAAGGTGTGAAATTGAGTAAAGACTCAAAACCCGGCCACGGCAGAAAATAGAAAGAGAATGAAAAGTCATTTCCTATGCCTCAGTCATAGGTTCTATAAAGTATGATATGCTATGTACCATACCTATTGTATACCTTAGCATGATTTTGGCAATGGAGTACAATAGTGATCTAGGAGTAGATCACTATACAGCGGTCAAAATTATCCTTAGAGGACTAAGGCAATATTTCTCGGTTATGGAGGTGATAAAATAGTTCGTTGTAAAGAGTTACGTCGATGCAAGCTTTTTACACCGATCTAGATGACTCTAAGTCTCGATCTAGATACATATTAAAAGTGGGAGAAATTAGCTAGAGTAGCTCCGTGCAGAGTATTGTAGACATAGAAATTTGCAAAATACATATGGATCTGAATGTTGCACACCCATAGACTAAACTTCTCTCACAACCAAAACATGATTACTCTTTGGGTGTTAATCACATACCGATGTGAACTAGATTATTGAATCTAGTAAACCCTTTGGGTATTAGTCACATGAAGATGTGAACTAATCACATAAAGATGTGAACTATTGGTGTCAAATCACATGACGGTGTGAACTAGATTATTGACTCTAGTGCAAGTGGGAGACTGATGGAAATATGCCCTAGAGGCAATAATAAAGTTGTTAATTATATTTCCTTATATCATGATAAATATTTATTACTCATGTTAGAATTTTATTAACCGGAAACTTAGTACATGTGTGAATACATAGACAAACAGAGTGTCCCTAATATGCCTCTACTTGACTAGCTCATTAATCAAAGATGGTTAAGTTTCCTAGCCATGGACAAGTATTGTCATTTGATGAACGGGGTCACGTCATTAGAGAATGATGTGATGGACAAGACCCATCCGTTAGCTTAGCATAATGATCGTTAAGTTTTATTGCTATTGTTTGTTCATGACTTATACATATTCCTCTGACTATGAGATTATGCAACTCCCGAATACCGGAGGAACACCTTGTGTGCTATCAAACGTCACAACGTAACTGGGTGATTATAAAGATTCTCTACAGGTGTCTCCGAAGGTGTTTGTTGGGTTGGCAAAGATCGAAATTAGGATTTGTCACTCTGAGTATCGGAGAGGTATCTCTGGGCCCTCTCGGTAATGCACATCACTATAAGCCTTTCAAGAAATGTAACTAATGAGTTAGTTATGGTATGATGCATTACGAAACTAGTAAAGAGACTTGCCGGTAACGAGATTGAACTAGGTATGATGATACCGACGATCGAATCTCGGGCAAGTAACATACCGATGACAAAGCGAACAACGTATGTTGTTATTCGGTTTGACCGATAAAGATCTTCATAGAATATGTAGGAGCCAATATGAGCATCTAGGTTCCGCTATTGGTTATTGACCGGAGATATGTCTCGGTCATGTCTACATAGTTCTCAAACCCATAGGGTCCACACGCTTAACGTTCGATGATGATTTGTATTATGAGTTATGTGATTTGATGAATGAAGTTCGTTCGGAGCCCCAGATGAGATCACGGACATGATGAGGAGTCTCAAAATGGTCGAGACGTAAAGACCGATATATTGGAAGGCTATATTCGCACATTGGAAAGGTTCTGAGTGGTTCGGGTATTTTTCGGAGTACCACAGAGTTACGAGAATTTCCTGGGGGGAGTATTGGGCCTTCATGGGCCTTAGTGGAAAGGAGAGAAGGGCCACAAGGGGAGGTCGCGCGCCCCCCATGGGCCGGTCCAAATTGGACTAGGGAGGGGGTGGCGCCCCCCTCTGTCCTTCTCCCTCTCCTCTCCTTCCTTCTTCTCCTACTTGGACTAGGAAAGGGGGGAACCTACTCCTACTAGGAGTAGAAATCTCCCCTTTGGACGCGCCCCTTGTGGCTGTCCCTCCTCCTCCCCTCCTTTATATACGGGGTAGGGGGCACCCCATAGACACACAAGTTGATCTTTAGCCAGGTGTGGTGCCCCCCTCCATAGTTTTCCACCTCGGTCATATTGTCGTAGTGCTTAGGCGAAGCCCTGCGTCGGTAACTTCATCATCACCGTCACCACACCGTCCTGCTGACAAAAATCTCCCGCGGCCTCAGCTGGATCTAGAGTTCGAGGGACTTCACCGAGCTGAACATTTGCAGATCGCGGAGGTGTCGTGCGTTTGGTACTTGATCGGTTGGATCGCGAAGACGTTCGACTACATCAACCGCGTTACTAAACACTTCCGCTTTCGGTCTACGAGGGTACATAGACACACTCTCTCCTCTCGTTTCTATGCATCTGCTAGATAGATCTTGCGTGATCGTAGGAAATTTTTGAAATATTGCGTTCCCCAACAGAGAGGTCGACCAGCCCACAAGGGGCTGGTGCACCCCCATATATTGTTGGGGAATGCAGTATTTCAAAAAAAATCCTATGATCACGCAAGATCTATCTAGGAGATGCATAGCAATGAGAGGGGAGACTGTGTCCACATACCCTTGTAGACCGAAAGCGGAAGCATTTAGTTACGCGGTTGATGTAGTCGAACGTCTTCGCGATCCAAGCAATCCAAGCACCGAACATACGGCACCTCCATGTTTAGCACACGTTCAGTTCGATGACGTCCCTCGATCTCTTGATCTAGTTGAGGATGAGGGAGAGTTCCGTCAGCATGACGGTGTGGCAACGGCGATGATGAAGTTACCGGCGCAGGGCTTCGCCTAAGCACTACGTCGATATGACCGAGGTGTGTAACTATGGAGGGGGGCACCGCACACGGCTAAGAGAAGACTTGGTGTGCCTTTGTGGTGCCTCCCTCCCACGTATATAAAGGGGGAGGAGAGGAGGCCGACCGTAGAGGGGGCACGCCAAGAGGGGGAGTCCTACTTGGAGTCCCGGTCCAAAGTAGGATCCCCCTTTCCTTTCCGAAGAAGTGGAGAAGAGAAGGAGAAGAAGAAGGAAAGGGGGGCCCCCAACCCTAGTCCAATTCGGATTGGGCTTGGGGGGCGCGCGCCTCTACCTAGCCGCCACCTCCTCTCTTCCACTAGGGCCCATGAAGGCCCATTAACCCCCGGGGTTTTCCGGTAACCCCCCGGTACTCCGGAAAATGTCCAAAACTTTCTGAAACCATTCTGGTGTCCAAACATAACCTTCCAATATATCAATATTTATGTCTCGATCATTTCGAGACTCCTTGTCATGTCTGTGAGCTCATCCAGGACTCCGAACAAACTTCGGTTCATCAAATCACATAACTCATAATACAAATCATCATCAAACATTAAGCGTGCGGAACCTACGGGTTCGAGAACTATGTAGACATGACCGAGACACATCGCCGGTCAATAACCAATAGCGGAACATGGATGCTCATATTGGCTCCTACATATTCTACGAAGATCTTTATCGGTCAAACCGCATAACAACATATGTTGTTCCCTTTGTCATCGGTATCTTACTTGCCCGAGATTCGATCGTCGGTATCATCATACCTAGTTCAATCTCGTTACCGGCAAGTCTCTTTACTCGTTCTGTAATGCATCATCCCGTGGATAACTCATTAGACACATTGCTTGCAAGGCTCATAGTGATGTGCATTACCGAGAGGGCCCAGAGATACCTCTCCGATACACGGAGTGACAAATCCTAATGTCGATCTATGCCAACTCAACAAACACCATTAGAGACACCTCTAGAGCAACTTTATAATCACCTAGTTACGTTGTGACGTTTGATAGCACACAAGGTGTTCCTTCGGTATTCAGGAGTTGCATAATCTCATAGTCTGAGGAACATGTATAAGTCATGAAGAAAGCAATAGTAGAAAAATTAAACAATCATTATGCTAAGCTAACAGATGGGTCTTGTCCATCAAATCATTCTCTAATGATGTGATCCCATTCATCAAATGACAACACATGTCTATGGTGAGGAAACTTAACCATCTTTGATTAACAAGCTAGTCTAGTAGAGGCATACTAGGGACACTCGGTTTGTCTATGTATTCACACATGTACTAAGTTTTCGGTTAATGCAATTCTAGCATGAATAATAAACATTTATCATGATATAAGGAAATATAAATAACAACTTTATTATTGCCGCTAGGGCATATTTCGTTCAGTCTCCCACTTGCACTAGAGTCAATAATCTAGATTACATAGTAACGATTCTAACACTCGTGGAGTCTTGGTGTTGATCATGTTTTGCTCGTGAGAGAGGCTTTGTCAACGAGTCTGCAACATTCAGATCCGTATGTATCTTGCAAATCTCTATGTCTCCTTCCTTGACTTGATCACTGATGGAATTGAAGCATCTCTTGATGTGTTTGGTTCTCTTGTGAAATCTGGATTCCTTCGCCAAGGCAATTGCTCCAGTATTGTCACAAAAGATTTTCATTGGACCCGATGCACTAGGTATGACACCTAGATCGGATATGAACTCCTTCATCCATACTCCTTCATTTGCTGCTTCTGAAGCAGCTATGTACTCTGCTTCGCACGTAGATCCCGCCACGACGCTCTGCTTGGAACTGCACCAACTGACAACTCCACCATTCAATATAAATATGTATACGGTTTGTGACTTAGAGTCATCCGGATCAGTGTCAAAGCTTGCATCGATGTAACCGTTTACAATGAGATCTTTGTCACCTCCATAAACGAGAATCATATCCTTAGTGCTTTTCAGGTATTTCAGGATGTTCTTGACCATTGTCCAGTGATCCACTCCTGGATTACTATGGTGCCTCCCTGCTAAACTAATAGCAAGGCACACATCAGGTCTGGTACACAACATTGCATACATGATAGAACCTATGGCTGAGGCATAGGTAATGACTCTAATTTTCTCTCCATCTTCTGAAGTGGTCGGGCATTGAGTCTGGCTCAACTTCACACCTTGTAACACATGCAAGAACCCTTTCTTTGACTGATCCATTTTGAACTTCTTCAAAACTTTATCAAGGTATGTGCTTTGTGAAAGTATTAAGTGTCTTGATCTATCTCTATAGATCTTGATGCACAATAAATAAGCAGCTTCACCGAGGTATTTCATTGAAAAATTCTTATTCAAGTATCCTTTTATGCTAATCAGAAATTCAGTATCATTTTCGATCAACAATATGTCATCCACATATAATATCAAAAATGCTATAGAGCTCCCACTCACTTTCTTGTAAATACAGGCTTCTCCAAAAGTCTGTATAAAACCATATGCTTTGATCACACTATCAAAGCGTATATTCCAACTCCGAGAGGCTTGCACCAATCCATAAATGGGCTGCTGGAGCTTGCACACTTTGTTAGCACCTTTTGGATCGACAAAACCTTCTGGTTGCATCATATACAACTCTTCTTTACGATATCCATTAAGGAATGCAGTTTTGACATCCATTTGCCAAATTTCATAATCATAAAATGCGGCAATTGCTAACATGATTCGGACAGGCTTAAGCATCGCTATGGGTGAGAAGGTGAGGGAGTCCTGGATTAGGGGGTGTCCGGATGGCCGGACTATACCTTCGGCCGGACTCCTGGACTATGAAGATACAAGATTGAAGACTTCGTCCCGTGTCCGGAAGGGACTTTCCTTGGCGTGGAAGGCAAGCTTGGTGATACGGATATGTAGATATCCTACCATTGTAACCGACTCTGTGTAACCCTAGCCCTCTCCGGTATCTATATAAACCGGAGAGTTTTAGTCCGTAGGACGAACAACAATCATACCATAGGCTAGCTTCTAGGGTTTAGCCTCTCTGATCTCGTGGTAGATCTACTCTTGTACTACCCGGATCATCAATATTAATCAAGAAGGATGTAGGGTTTTACCTCCATCAAGAAGGCCCGAACCTGGGTAAAACATCGTGTCCCCTGCCTCCTGTTACCATCCGGCCTAGATGCACAGTTCAGGACCCCCTACCCGAGATCCGCTGGTTTTGACACCGACATTGGTGCTTTAATTGAGAGTTCCTCTATGTCGTCACTTTTAGGCCCGATAGCTTCTCCGATCATCAACAGTGATGCGATGCAGGGTGAGACTTTTCTCCCCGGACAGATCTTCGTATTCGGCGGCTTTGCACTACGGGACAATTCGCTTGGTCATCTGGAGCAGATCGAAAGCTACGCCCCTGGCCATCAGGTCAGATTTGGAAGTTTGAACTACACGGCCGACATCCGCGGAGACTTGATCTTCGACGGATTCGAGCCACAGTCGAGCGCGCTGCACTGTCACGATGGGCATGATTTAGCTCTGCCGCTGAACAGTGCCCTGGAGGCCGCACCTGTGTCCGCTCCGACCCCTAGCTCGGAGCCGATCACACCAACCGAGGATGGGTGGTTAGACACCGCCTCGGGGGCTGCAATCTCTACGGCGATCGAGCCGAACACCAGCCCTATTCTCTGTGAAGCCCGTGACTCCAAGGAGCCGGACTCCTCTCCAGACTCTGAGCCCTCCGCGCCCCGACTGATCGAACCCGATTCGGCGCGATCGTGGAGTTCACCGCCGCGGACATCTTTCAGCACTCGCCCTTCGGCGATATTCTAAATTCATTAAAGTCTCTCTCTTTGTCAAGAGAGCCCTGGCCGGACTATGGTCAACAAGGTTGGCATGCGGATGATGAAGAAATTCAAAGCCCACCCACCACCCACTTCATAGCCACTGTCGATGATTTAACCGACATGCTCGACTTCGACTCCGAAGACATCGACGGTATGGACGCCGATGCAGGAGACGATCAAGAACCAGCTCCTATAGGGCACTAGAAAGCCACCTCGTCGTATGATATATACATGGTGGACACCCCAAAAGAAGGCAATGGTGATGGAACAGCGGAGGATGACCCCTCCAAGACGCAGCCTAAGCGCCGGCGTCAGCGGCGCCGCTCTAAATCCCGCCAAAACAAAAATGGTGATTCCGGCACGGGAGATAATAACACCCCGGACAGTGCCGAAGACAACCACCTCCAGCAAGATTCAGCACAGGAGGATAGAGAAGCCAGCCCTCATGAGAGAGCGGTAGACAGAGAGGTCGAGGACGATAATTATATGCCTCCCTCCGAAGACGAGGCAAGCCTCGACGACGACGAATTTGTCATGCCGGAGGATCCCGTCAAACAAGAGCATTTCAAACGCAGGCTTATGGCCACAACGAGCAGCCTTAAGAAAAAACAGCAACAGCTTAGAGCTGATCAAGATTTGCTAGCCGGCAGATGGACTGAAGTCCTTACGGCCGAAGAGTATGAACTCGAACGCCCCTCCAAGAGCTACCCAAAGCGCAGGTTGCTACCCCAATTAGAGGAGGAAGCACCTAAACCTACATCACTAGCGCATGATGCGGCCGACCGGCCACCCTGTTGCCGTGACAGAGAGGCCTCTCGGCCCACCACTCAAGCCACACCCCGGCGCCGCTCAAAAAATACCAAGGCATGGGAAAATGCGCCAGACCTGTGAGATATATTGGAGGACAAGGCAATGCAAACAAGATCGATCTACGGATCACGTGGGCGCCCCACGGCACGAGACGGTACTCGTCACGCCGGATACAGTAAATCCGGCCGGGCCGAACACAGTAGACAAAGCTCATTTGAGCTACGTCGTGATGTAGCCCAATACAGAGGCGTTGCACACCCACTATGCTTCACAGATGAAGTAATGGATAATCAAATCCCCGAGGGTTTCAAACCCGTCAACATTGAATCATACGATGGCACAACAGATCCTGCGGTATGGATCGAGGACTATCTCCTTCATATCCACATGGCCCGCGGTGATGACCTACACGCCATTAAATACCTCCCACTCAAGATTAAAGGACCAGCTCGGCATTGGCTTAACAGCTTGCCGGCAGAATCAATTGGTTGTTGGGAGGACCTGGAAGCCGCATTCCTCAACAATTTCCAGGGCACTTATGTGCGACCACCAGACGCCGATGACCTAAGCCACATAATTCAGCAGCCAGAGGAATCATCCAGACAATTCTGTACACGGTTCCTAACCAAGAAAAAACAAATCGTCGACTGTCCGGACGCAGAGGCCCTAGCAGCCTTCAAGCATAACATCCGCGATGAGTGGCTTGCACGGCACCTAGGACAGGAAAAGCCGAAATCCATGGCAGCCCTCATGACACTTATGACCCGCTTTTGCGTAGGAGAAGACAGCTGGCTAGCTCACAACAATAACATGACCGAGAGCCCTGGTAATTCGGATACCAAGGACAGCAGTGGCAGGTCGCGTCGCAACAAGCAAAAGCGCCGCATTAACGGTGGCAATGCTTAGGATACGGCAGTTAATGCCGGATTCAAAGGCTCTAAACCCGGTCAGCGGAAAAAGCCATTCAAAAGAAATACTCCGGGCCCGTCCAGTTTGGACCGAATACTCGACCACTCATGCCAGATACATGGCACCCCCGAAAAACCAACCAATCACACCAACATGGATTGTTGGGTGTTCAAGCAGGCAAGTAAGTTAAATGCCGAAAGCAGAGACAAGGGGCTGCATAGCGATGATGAGGTGGAGCCCCGGCCGCCGAACAACAGTGGACAGAAAGTTTTTCCCCCACAAGTGCGGACGGTGAACATGATATACGCAACCCACGTCCCCAAGAGGGAGCGGAAGCATGTGCTAAGGGACGTATACGTGATGGAGCCAGTCGCCCCAAAGTTCAACCCATGGTCTTCCTGCCCGATCACTTTTGATCGAAGGGACCACCCCACTAGCATCCGTCATGGCGGATTCGCCGCATTGATTCTAGACCCAATTATTGACGGATTTCACCTCACTAGAGTCCTTATGGACGGCGGCAGCA
Organism: Triticum monococcum; assembly: GCA_034509565.1. Classification (NCBI taxonomy): domain Eukaryota; kingdom Viridiplantae; phylum Streptophyta; class Magnoliopsida; order Poales; family Poaceae; genus Triticum; species Triticum monococcum. The sequence goes on from CM067845.1 coordinate 605,180,030, forward strand.
GCCTGAACCTGCTTTATCAGGATACAGTGCGGAAAATGGGCATCGATCCCTCGAGGATTAAACCCTCCAGAACGACCTTTAAAGGCATCATACCAGGTGTAGAAGCCAACTGTACAGGCTCAGTTACACTTGAAGTGGTCTTCGGATCTCCGGATAATTTCCGAAGCGAGGAGTTAATCTTCGACATAGTCCCTGTCATGGAATTGTCACGGCAGATGTCTTTAGTGTCAGGACTTAGTCGCGAGGCCAACGCATCTATGTGGTAGCTTGAGAGGGGTTGTGTGGGATGAGAGACACGATGTTTTGCCCAGGTTCGGCCCCTCATGGTGGAGGTAAAAGCCTACATCCTGATTCGTTGATATTGATGATGATGATGATCACGATTACAAAGGAGCTCTATCTCGAGAGCTATTGAGTTGTCTGTCTAAACCTAACTTGTCCAACTCATGGAACTTGTGAATCTTGTCCCTCTTGGGGTGCCCTGCCCCTCCTTATATGTGTTGAAGGGGCAGGTTACATGTGGAGTCCTATTAGGATTAGGACTAGTCTATCTTCTAATACAAACCGGATACAAGTCCGGGTCTTGACTCCTTGTAAGGTAAATACACCTTTTATCTTAAACCAGCCCACCATTAGCATAAACCGGCCTTCTGGGCCTTGGGCCTTGTCATCCGTCTGTCCCGCCCGCCAGGTTACCAGTGAGTCATAATGTTCAGGCGGGTTGCTTGTAAACCGCCAAGTTAGGGCGGGTCGCCAGTGAATCGCCAAGTGTTAGCTGGGTCTCAAGTAAACCGCCAAGTCCAGCCGGGTTATACTTCTGGCTGGTTTATGCTCCGGGGTATATCCCCGACATTAGCCCCCAGTTTAGCTTGGATTTATCCATGGTAAACTGATCATGTAAACAAACACAAGAACAACTTTGACAAGTTGTACTCCAGGTTAAAAATTCTTGTAAACCGGCACCTGATCATCCTTAAATCCTTGTTATTTCCTCCTTCTAGAAAATCCGAGTCAATAGACCAACTTCATAATCAATTTGCTTGCAGAAGATATTTTGTAAATAAAGAATCCATTCGAATCAGCCTTCAATGCACTGATTTGACAAAAAATATTGGTCTTCAAATATTCAACTGATATTCAGCCGGCTTGAAGATGTAGAACTTGCCGGTTTATGATTACCACCATTGTTGGGTTATAAAAACTGATAATTCTGGGTCATGATTGTTGCCAACGAACGCCGGTTTATGATTATTGATGACGCCGGGTTGCAGCCACAGGGTCATAATGATTGGTGATGCCAGGTCAATCTGGTTTGCTCAAACAGAGAATTTGAAAATATTTCTTCGATAATAATATAATACCTATAGCCCCCATGTCTTGAGCAGAACAAAGTGATGTCTTAAGACTTTCTTCAATATAAATACTACCAATTTTGAAGAAATCCAAGTTGTTCATCCCAGTCACTAGTAAAAACTGAATACTCCATATTATGTAGCCCCCAAGTACCGGGTTGTCATGCTTGCAGCAACTTGGGACTTATAATTGCTTATAAAAACTTCAATCACTGTATCCCCCAAGGGCCGGGTCATTATGCAATAATGAGCAGGGACTTTGTAAATATAATCATGTAGACTTGAGCAGTGATGTGTAGCCCCCAAGGGCCGGCTCACTAAGATAATATTGAGTTGGGACTTTATATATACTTCTTTTGAAAAGAACATCATATGATGTAACCCCCATCATGGGGCTTGAACCCACGTCCACAAGGTTAAGAGCCTTGTGCTTTATCAACTGAGAAGTGGATCCTTTAATATAATGGAATAAAACTTGTGTACCTTGAATTGTTGACAGGAGCAATTGGTAGCCCCCAAGGGCCGGCTCATTATGATGTGATGAGTAGGATCTTCAATAAGTTGAGCAAAAATTGACTTTGCATTAGCCCCCAAGTGCCATGGTGCATGCTGGCAGTGACGTGGGACTTGTATTTTTGATGTAATCTTAATTTGAATAATGTAGCCCCCAAGTGCCGGGTTGTAAGCCTGCAACGACTCGGGACTATTCCTTCCATTGTAGAATAAATCATATCCTTTGATAAAATAATAGCCATTGCACTAAAGGGACTTTGAAAACTCAATAATACCGGTTATTAATAACCATAAAAATCCAGCCATGTTGTCTATTCAAGATAACATAATCTGGTATGAAAACCTTATTCATTCAATATCATAATGAAAATTCAGCCAAGTTTGGCTATTTGAATAATATAACCCAATGATTTATAAGCGCATGATTCCAATGGCGTAATCCAAATATATATGCTGGCGACTTATAGTCCAAAGCTAGGCCGGTTTAACAAACCTGTTTCTGCATACAACAAGTTTAAAGTGTCCTGGCGGTTTACTGTCGGACGGGTCATAATGCCCAACATATAACCCGGGTTTATAACCAAGGCTGCACTTAAGAATAACCAAATATGAAATATATCATACCTGTGACATTGAATCACATTGTTGGTTTTACCAACTTTTTGTAGTAAAGGTGATAACCCCAATCTTGAGTACTGATAACTCCTTCCATATTGTGCCGGTTTATGATAAAACCATACCGGGTTGTGATAAACACCGGTTTATCGATATTCAATTCTGGCGACTTATAGTCGAAACCAGACCGGGCTGATATTCTCCGGATTATGATTTGATAGTGTACTGACAACTTGCTCCACTTATGGAATTCATGTATGCATAATCCTTTATGTTCCTGCATATGAAAACTAAAAAGCATCCTCGTTGGATGACCAAATGATTGTATGGTAGAGGTAAAAACATCAATCCGAAGTGTTGATAACTCCTGGCCCTCCTGTCGGTTCATGTAGAAATCATATTGGGCTAAAAAGCCGTTGATTTGTTCGTATAAGGTTGGTGACATCTAGTCAAGACCATTCCGGAGCAATGCGCTACCAGCTTAGAATCTGATCATGTACTAACAACGAAGCGCTGAAAGTCACGCCGGTTTATAATGAACACCGGTTTGTTAGAAAAATGTTTATAAATCCCTTATCATGAAAACAGCAAAAACAACAGAAATATGCAAGGCTTTTCATGGGCTGCCAGGCCCTAAATCGAGGCTTCTCATGGGCTGCCAGGCCGCTGAGTTAAACCATTTTGCAAAGCCTTTTAAGATGGGCCTCCAACTAACCAATCGCCGTTTTAACTTTGACAAGTTCAGGGTCTGTATAAGATTGACTTGTCAAACATTCGGCGGGTCATGCCAGGATTACCTGGATAGGAGTGGCTTACTTGATGAAGGCAGGTTAACCCGGGGTTTTAGGTGAATACACCAGGCTTCCAAGTCGTGGTTTGATATCCAATTACAAGGGTCCTTTCAAACTCTTTATTGCTTTGCACAAAGAGCCCCCAAGTAACTTTGTGAGTTGTGCTCAATGGGTGTCTATGTTTGAGTTGGTGCTTTTTGCAACACTCTCTTTGACCCCTAACTGATTTCCCTGGTGGCCTTACGCCGATCAAGAGGTGTAGCTATGGTTCGAATATGACCAAGCCCCCAAGTGATCAATAATATGATAAGCCAATAAGGCAGGACACCCATGTTTGAACCGCGCATCATGGCAACAGGTCCTCTTTGGCAACCTTGAACTTTTTGCAAGAGATAAATTCTTCTTGAACCGGGATTTTAAACCGGATATTAAGAGCTTCAAAGCTTTATGGGAGACATCTTTCCCTTGAACCGGATTTTAAACCGAAATCCTCATTTTCAGCCGAAAATTTTCTGACGGCCTTTAAACTCGAACTTGCGAGAAGTTAATTCCTTTTCGAACCGGAAATTCTTAAACCAGATTTGAGAGCTTCAGAGCTTTGTGGGAGACCTATTTCCCTTGAACCGGATTGTAAACCGGATATTTGAGAGCTTAAAAGCTTTGTAAGAGACAAATTTACCTTGAGCTGGATGTTCGAACCGGATTTGAGAGCTTCAAAGTTTTGCGGGAGAGAGATGTCTCTTGAACCGGATTTTAAACCGGAATCTTTATTTTGAACTGACAATTTTTCAACGGCTTTTAAATTTTCATCAATATGGCGGTGTCCTCCGGAACCGGGTTATCATGCCCTCCAATGACCCGGAGTTCCCTAGTCATGTCATTGTAGCCCCGGAGTCTTAAGATTACTCGAGGAGTTGGCTTGAGACTCTCCATATTTGACCGTGATATAAACCGCAATGAGTTATTCAATAGCTCAGTGATATAATAGTGTCTTTTGCAGTAGACAACTCGTCCTGCATTGAGAAACTTGCAAGGCAGAGTAATTGCTCCTTTAAAGAAATGAATATATAATATATAAAAATATGCTGGATGGATTTCACCTGATGCGTCAGGTCAGCAATTATCACCGCGGAGTGGATGATCACCATGGTGAAACTGAAGTCAATCGCGGCCGAGTCAGCCGCGGGTGCTAATGGATTTTTCGGCCGCGGCGTTTTAAACCGGTGTGGACGGGAGAATCGGCCACGGTGTTGTAAACTGGTGCGCTCGCGAGAGACGGCCACGGGGTTGTAAACCGGTGCGGGAGTTCGTTGAGTAACGACGACCACCTGTGCCAAAAGATGTTGGCGTGCCTCCATCTCCGTGGTATAATATCACTTTTTGTCATAAGTAATTGCCCTGCATAAACAACATTGCAGACCAAGGCAAAGATAAACTTGTTCTTTGACAAAAACAACATGTGCTAATAAATCAAACTTTAGATGGATAACACCTGATATGTTAGGCCGGAAATTATCTGCCATGGAGTTGATGATCTCTATGGTGAAGTTGAATTTAACCACGAGTGAGTCGGCCACGGAAACAGGTAGACGAGCCGACCGCAGCGTTGTAAGCCTGTGCGGACGAGCAAGTTGTCCTCCTCGTTGTAAGCCGACGCGGACACGAGAGACGGCCACAGGGTTGCAAGCCGACACAGTCGCGAGAGACGGTCACGGCGTTGTAATCCGGTGCGGGAATCCGTTGAGTAAGGATAACCACCTGTGCCAAATAATGTTTGGCGTGTCTCCATCTTCGCGGTAGAATACCATTTTTTGATGGATCATTTTCCTGCATATAAAATACAACAGGGCAAAGAAGCTTTGCTTGGATGAATTAATATGTGCTTAAAAATAAGGTAAATAGCACCTGGTTTTTGTCGGAGGTCGATCCAGTTGTGATAACAAGGCGACCATAAAAATCAGCCAGTAGGTACAGTCAGCCGCGGCATTGCAAATCGTGCAGACGGAAAAATCAATCATAAGTGCAGTAAGCTGTGCGGACGGTGAGTCAATCGCGGGCACGGTCCTGGCTAATTGATGTGAACCGGACTGCGGGGGACGGCGGCTTGCGTGCGCTTATTGGCTCATTCGCGCGGTCTTGACGAGTTGACGCAGACTAGATCGCGGGAATGGCAGCTTGCACATATGCCTCTCGAGCAGCGTGGTATGGACGAATGCTAGTGCATGTACTCCGTATCCGTGATATAATGGCATAAAGAATTTACCCTGTGTAAAAATATTACAGGGCAAAGTAATTGTTCTTTGACAAAAACAATAAATGTTAATAAGATAAATTTTAGATGAATATCACCTGATTTATCCGGATTACGGATGATCAGTAGATAACCAAGAATTGTGGATCCTTTTAAGGGCCTTGCCAGATTCTGCCGTAGTCTGTGTAATCTTCACCTCGCGAGCGCCTCGTATATCTTCTGACATGATCAGAAGTTTTTTTTCAATCTCGACTGATGCACACAGCAGAGTCTGAATCCATCTCTGTCCCTGTCTTCGTCATACAGGGGCTGCCCGAGGCCTTCTCCGGCAGAGGCCGTGGCGGCTCGGCGCGCCGTTGAAAACGTAGCAGAAACAGACCATCAGGGCGGCTTAAAGGCGAAGACTGTTCGGAGAAGCAAGGTCACCTGAAGCTGAAACGACTCGGTGTCGACTTAACACCGCGGCGGTGACTCAGATTGAGGCCTTAATCACATCCAAGATGTACGTACAAGCATAGCTTTTTGTTTGATTTATTGATGCTTCACGTAAGGTTATGACACCAAGTACTAGCACCTCCTCTGCTGAATTGTTTATTAGTAGTGGACTAGTATCACTGGTTTGTCTCGTAGCAGCGCACTACATCGGGCTGCAACTTTTCCCTTGCAGGTGGGGGCGTGCCTGGCGACTTACGACAGAGGCAAGAAAAAGAGAACCACAGTGGCGGTTTAGGCAGAACACAGCAGCGGCTGAGAGGCTTCAACTGTAGCAGACGGCAACATCTAATTCGTCTTCTGACTCGACGGATCACCGGGTCATCAGGCGGCAGAAAAACTGCAATCCGAGGTTGTCATGCGCCAGATTACCCTGTACGCTTCTGTGCTGGCGCTCTTTCATCTAATAAATCGCAAGCTTCTCGATCCCTGAAAAAAATCCCTCCAAGAACTCACCACCACCGTGCGCAGGCCCTACGGTGGGCGCCAACTATCGTGGAATTGTCACGGTAGATGTCCTTAATGTCAGGACTTAGTCGCGAGGCCAACGCATCTATGTGGTAGCTTGAAAGGGGTTGTGTGGGACGAGAGACGCGATGTTTTACCCAGATTCGGCCCCTCACGATGGAGGTAAAAGCCTACATCCTGCTTCGTTAATATTGATGATGATGATCATGATTACAAAGGAGCTCTATCTCGAGAGCTATTGAGTTGTCTGTCTAAACCTAACTTGTCCAACTCGTGGAACTTGTGAATCTTGTCCCTCTTGGGGTGCCCTGCCCCTCCTTATATATGTTGAAGGGGCGGGTTACATGTGGAGTCCTATTAGGATTAGGACTAGTCTATCTTCTAATACAAACCAGATACAAGTCCGGGTCTTGACTCCTTGTAAGGGAAATACACCTTTTATCTTAAACCGGCCCACCATTAGCATAAACCGGCCTTCTAGGCCTTGGGCCTTGTCATCCGTCTGTCCCGCCCGCCGGGTTACCAGTGAGTCATAATGTTCAGGCGGGTTGCTTGTAAACCGCCAAGTTATGGCGGGTCGCCAGTGAATCGCCAAGTGTCAGTCGGGTCTCAAGTAAACCGTCAAGTCCGGCCGAGTTATACTTCCGGCCGGTTTACGCTGCGGGGTATATCCCCGACAGTCCCGTTCCACAGTGGCTATCACGCACTGCTCGGGCGAACTGCATTTGCCAAGTTCAATGCGGTGCCGCACTACGCATACCTCAAGCTCAAGATGCCGGGCCCTCACGGTCAGTGGAAACACCGAATGCTCTCTCCGAACGGAGGAGCATACGGCGGCTATCGCAGCGGAAGTACAAAGCAGCCTCTCAAGGCAATTCTCTAGTCCGGCCATTAAACGTCTGGACATCGTCAAGCGCGCCCGGAGTAACCTACACTAAGACCGCCCGGCATGTTCAGAGCAAGTGTAACAATGCGGCCCCAACCCTAGCCCTCGCGAACTTGCGAAACCAGTGCTGCGCGTACATAACTACGCTCTGGAAATACCATGGGCACAGGAGGAGGGGCACCATCACGGCACGCCCGAAACGCGGCTTAAACCGCACTAGGGGCTGCCGATTTCTTAATTTTCTCTTATTTTCGGGACTCCATTCTTCGGAAGGCTTGTCCGGCAGTACAATTGCCGCACAAACGATACAACCAGGGAAGCAGAAAGCTACGCCGCACTACGGAACTCTAAGGTGGTCTCTATAACGAGCAGTATACCTGTTTCGCATAACATTCCGCAGCTCGCCCCTGGAAAGGACATATTTGATAGTCCCATCTTTTGCTTATCGCACTATTTGTATCGCCCTGCTTTGATCACAGCCTTTTTTAAATAAACAATGCATAGCTTCCATCTATTATTGCATTACTCTTTTTTACGAATATATGTTCATTAATGACATGTTGCACCTGTACACTTTGGTACGGCCAATACGCCAGGGGCTTAAGTACCCCACAACATGGTGTGAGAAGTCCGAACACTTTCAGAAGTGCGGCACCCCGAACTTATAGCATTATATGCATCGGCTCCGAATCATGTGTTGGGTCAATAGTTGGGTTTGCCCGGCTCCTATGTTTTGGTACCTTACGTTTCGTTATATCGGCTAAGGTAGCACTAGGAGAACTACTGCGATTGTGCCCCAGTTGAGCTGGGCTAAGCACCTCAGTAGAGAAAGCTAAAACTGGCCGTCATGATGAGGCGAGAGCTGGTCGCTGTTCGAGAGGTTTTCGAGTCCCTAAAGACTTATGCCGCTTAGAGCGAGGAGTCGGCTTTGTCCGGCCTAGGCGTGGATAGCGCCCCGAACTCGGTCTTCCAAACACTAGGGGCTTCGCCGAAATTTAAAATTATAGAATTCTATGGCTAAGTGAGAGTGTTCAAGCATTATAGTCCGATTGCCTTGTTCGTTGTGTTGAGCGCCTCCCTCGAAGGACCCAAGAATGGGAAAAAGAGCGCTCATGTTTATCCCGAACACCCCAGCACTCGTGCCATGGGGGCAGAGGCCGACGACTCGCCATCTCTCAAATTTGATAAACGGCCGCATAGAAGGTAATATTTTAAATTCAAAAAGCATTGCTTAGCGCACATGAACAAGTTTTCAGCGCACAGGACAAAACGAGCGAGTTTACTAAAAAATTACATTCATGGAACATTCATCCGCCACAAGGCGGGCACCCTTTAGAACGCCCTCATAATACATCTCGGGCTTGTGATGCTCCTTGCCCGGTGGTGGCCCGTCCTTCACAAGCTTCTCAGCATCCAGCTTGCCCTAATGCACCTTCGCACGGGAAAGCGCCCTACGGGCACCCTCGATGCATACAGAGCACTTGATGACTTCGAGCCTTGGACAGGCCTCCACCAGCCACCTCACCAGCCCGAAGTAGCTCCCAGGCATGGCCTCTCCAGGCCACAGCCGGACTATGAGGCCCTTCATGGCCTGTTCGGCCACCTTATGGAGCTCGACCAGCTGTTTCAACTGGTCGCTTAAGGGCACCGGGTGTTCGGCCTCAGCATACTGAGACCAGAACACCTTCTCCGTCGAGCTTCCCTCCTCGGCTCGGTAGAAGGCGGCGGCATCCGACACGCTACGGGGCAAGTCTGCGAATGCTCCTGGAGAGCTCCGGATTCGGGTAAGTGACAAGTAATTCACTTTTACGTGCTTGCTTTGCATAAAGAATGCCTTACCCGCCGCTGTCTTTTTTATTGCCTCAACCTCCTGGAGGGCCTTCTAGGCTTCGGCCTTTGCAGACTTGGCATCTTCAATGGCCACCGCGAGCTCAGACGCTCGCGTCTTCGAGTCAAGCTCCAAACTCTCATGTTTTTTCATGAGAGCTTGGAGCTCTTGCCACACCTCGCCAACCTGCGTCTCATGCTTCTCCCGCTCGATGCGCTCCATGGCCGCCCTCTTTTCGGCCTCGGACAGCGCTTGCTTAAGGGTCGCCACCTCAGTTGTGGCCCCTACAATAGACGCGTTAATCCTGTCACCTTTTGCAATTGCACCTTTCACATATTTCAATAAGGTATTTCTTACCTTCCTTCTCATCGAGCTGCTGCTTGGCTAGGCCGAGCTCTTGCTCGGACCGCTCGAGGTTCTACTTCAGCGTATCCACCTCCGCAGTCAGTGCGGCGGAGGCCAGCAGCAAAGCCTCATACGAATATTGACTTGATTATGTTAGACTCCTGCGAATGTTATTAGATCCTCTATTCGGCTTTTCTTTCCGAACGCCGAACAGAGCATCAGGGGCTACTGTCTATGCGGTAATATTTTTACATATTCTTTACTTACCTCAAAGCCTGTTAGAAGGCTGGCACAGGCTTCAGTCAGTCCGCTCTTGGCGGACTGAACATTCTGGATCACCGCACTCATAATAGTACGGTGCTCCTCGTTGATGGAGGCGCCGTTAAGCGTCTCCAGCAAATTGTCTGGTGCCTCCGGTTGGACGGAGGTCACCAGCTCGGTAGGCTTGCTCCTCTTGGAAGGAGGCTGCCTACTGGAGTCCGGAACCGTTGAAGGTTCCTGCGCGGTGTCCGGCTCAAGGCCGGACTTGGAGCCCTTGGGGGTTCTAACCCCTTTACGCCTGGAGTCCGTGAGGTTGCCTTGCGGCGCCTCCAGGACCACCTCCTCCTGGCTTGGAACCTGTTGGGACACCACCTCGGCACCGTCCGTAGGGTGGGGGGAGGAAGCCATCGGAAGCGAATTCACATCCGACGAATCCAGGGAGCCGCTCGACGACTCGTCGAGCCCGGCCTTGGGCGGACTGCACAATCATGTTCGACGTAAGGAAAAGCTGTGCAATGGGGGAATACTATGAATCACTCTGGTATCCAGATACTTACGATCTCGCCAGGGGCTTGGCCCTATGCGGCCACTCCTCTTCGCCGTCGTCGGCGTTGGTGGAGCCGTCCGGAGGAAGGGTTTTCCCCTTCTTGGACCCTTCGGCCTCCCCAGTTGGGGCGGCCTTCCTTTTCTTCTCTCCCCCTGCTGGAGGGGGAGAGGTCTCTTCTTCCTCCTCCTTGTCTTCACGGGAGGAGTGCGTCTTGGAGTCGTCGGATGATGAATCTGACACCCCCAGGCGCCGAGCACTCTTTCGAGTCCCTGTGGCCTTCTTCTCCGGCACCACATAGGGTACCGGAATTAGCCGCTTTGCCAAGCGAGCATCCGCTGGGCCTTTGGGCAAACGAGTCGGACAATTGATCTGTCCGGACGTCTCCTGCCAATCCTGTCAAAGGTAAGGGAGCTTAGATCCCGCATGGAGTCAAACTATGAAAAACTAATACCATGTAAAAGGTAAAAACATCTTACCACACGAGCGCGACGCTGCGTGTTGAATCCGCCATCCTCGGTAGCGGATGCGGGGGCCTCGGCGCCCTTGAAAAGCACATTCCAGGCATCTTCGTACGTCGTGTCGAAGAGCCTGCTCAGAGTTCGGTGCTGCGCCGGGTCAAACTCCCACGGGTTGAAAGCCCGTTGTTGACACGGGAGGATCCGGCGGATGGGCATAACCTGGACTACGTTGACAAGTTTGAGCTTCTTGTCCACCAGGGTTTGGACGCATGTTTGGAGTCCAGTCAGCTCTCCTTCTTTACCCCACGACAGGCCCGTCTCTTTCCAGGAGGTGAGCCGCGTAGGGGGTCCGGATCAGAACTCGGGGGCTGCGGCCCATTCAGGGTCGCGCGGCTCAGTGATGTAAAACCACCCCAATTGCCACCCCTTTAGGGACTCCATGAAGGATCCCTCGGGCCATAGGACGTTGGGCATCTTGCCCACCATGGCGCCTCCGCACTCCGCCTGGGTGCCACGCACCACCTTCGGCTTGACACTGAAAGTCTTGAGCCATAGGCCAAAATGGGGGCGGATGCAGAAGAAAGCCTCACACACGACGATAAACGCTGAGATATTGAGGATAAAGTTCGGGGCCAGATCATGGAGATCCAGGCCATAGTAGAACATGAGCCCCCGAACAAATGGGTGGAGAGGAAAGCCCAGTCCGCGGAGGAAATGGGGGAGGAAGACCACCCTCTCATGGGGCCTAGGGGTGGGGATGAGCTGCCCCTCTTCGGGAAGCCAGTGCGCAATGTCGTTAGACAAGTATCCGGCCTTCCTCAGTTTTTTGATGTGTCCCTCCGTGACGGAGGAGACCATCCACTTGCCTCCCGCTCCGGACATGGCTAGAGAAGGTTGAGGTGGGGTGTGCGGACTTGGGCGCTGGAGCTCGAGTGCGCGGAAATGGATAGGCAAAGGAGGAAGAAGGCGTGGATGAAAAGGTGGATCCTTATCCCCTTATATGGGCGGACGAGACTATGCGCCCCCACCAGCCTGGTAAAACTCGCTTATCTCCCAGGCACCATAGTCAATGGTGCGGTTGGGTTACCCACACCTGTATTGACGAGAATCCTGGAATAAGGGGACACGATCTCTGCTTTAACAAGACGTGCCAAGGAAACCGCCTCGCTAAACGTGCTGAGGTGGGACAGTAAAATGATTCGAATAAAGACTTGGTCGTGGTGTGATGTCACGCTACAGAATACGTCAGCAGATTAGATTTGTGTAAATATTATTATCTCTATGGCAATATGTGGAAACTTATTTTGCAGAGCCGGACACTACCTTTGTGTTCAAAATCTTCTATGAAGTACTTGGAGGAGGAACCCGCCTTGCAATGCCGAAGACAATCTGCGCGCCGGACTCGTCGTCATTGAAGCCTGATTCAGGGGCTACTGAGGGAGTCCTGGATTAGGGGGTGTCCGGATGGCCGGACTATACCTTCGGCCGGACTCCTGGACTATGAAGATACAAGATTGAAGACTTCATCCCGTGTCTGGAAGGGACTTTCCTTGGCGTGGGAGGCAAGCTTGGCAATACGGATATGTAGATCTCCTACCATTATAACCGATTTTGTGTAACCCTAGCCCTCTCCGGTGTCTATATAAACCAGAGAGTTTTAGTCCATAAGACGAACAACAATCATACCATAGGCTAGCTTCTAGGGTTTAGCCTCTCTGATCTCGTGGTAGATCTACTCTTGTACTACCCATATCATCAATATTAATCAAGCAGGACGTAGGGTTTTACCTCCATCAAGAGGGCCCGAACCTGGGTAAAACATCGTGTCCCCTGCCTCCTGTTACCATCCGGCCTAGACGCACAGTTCGGGACCCCCTACCTGAGATCCGCCGGTTTTGACACCGACAGAAGGTCTCAGCGTAGTCAACTCCTTGAACTTGTTGAAAACCTTTCGCAACAAGTCGAGCTTTGTAGATAGTAACATTACCGTCAATGTCAGTCTTCTTCTTGAAGATCCATTTATTTTCTGTTGCTTGCCGATCATCGGGCAAGTCCACCAAAGTCCACACTTTGTTCTCATACATGGATCCCATCTCAGATTTCATGGCCTCAAGCCATTTTGCGGAATCTGGGCTCATCATCGATTCCTCATAGTTCGTAGGTTCGTCATGGTCAAGTAACATGACCTCTAGAACAGGATTATCGTACCACTCTGGTGCGGATCTTACTCTAGTTGACCTACGAGATTCGGTAGTAACTTGATCAGAAGTTTCATGATCATCATCATTAGCTTCCTCACTAATTGGTGTAGGAATCACTGGAACTGATTTCTGTGATGAACTACTTTCCAATTTGGGAGAAGGTACAATTACCTCATCAAGTTCTACTTTCCTCCCACTCGCTTCTTTCGAGAGAAACTCCTTCTCTAGAAAGGATCCATTCTTCGCAACGAATATCTTGCCTTCGGATCTGTGATAGAAGGTGTACCCAACAGTTTCTTTTGGGTATCCTATGAAGAGAAATTTCTCCGATTTGGGTTCGAGCTTATCAGGTTGAAGCTTTTTCACATAAGCATCGCAGCCCCAAACTTTAAGAAACGACAACTTGGGTTTCTTGCCAAACCACAGTTCATATGGCGTCATCTCAACGGATTTTGATGGTGCCCTATTTAACGTGAATGCAGCCGTCTCTAAAGCATAACCCCAAAACGATACCGGTAAATCAGTAAGAGACATCATAGATTGCACCATTTCTGATAAAGTATGATTACGACATTCGGGCACACCATTATGTTGTGATGTTCCAGGTGGCGTGAGTTGCGAAACTATTCCACATTGTTTCAAATGAAGACCAAACTCGTAACTCAAATATTCACCTCCACGATCAGATAGTAGAAACTTTATTTTTCTTGTTATGATGATTTTCCACTTCACTCTGAAATTCTTTGAACTTTTCAAATGTTTCAGACTTATGTTTCATCAAGTAGATATACCCATATCTGCTCAAATCATCTCTGAACGTCAGAAAATAACGATACCCACCACAAGCCTCAACACTCATCGGACCGCATACATTAGTATGTATTATTTCCAACAAGTCTGTTGCTCGCTCCATTGTTCCGGAGAACGGAGTCTTAGTCGTCTTGCCCATGAGGCATGGTTCGTAAGCATCAAGTGATTCATAATCAAGTGATTCCAAAAGTCCATCAGCATGGAGTTTCTTCATGCGCTTTACACCAATATGACCTAAACGGCAGTGCCACAAATAAGTTGCACTATCATTATTAAACTTGTATCTTTTGGCCTCAATACTATGAATATGTGTATCACTACTATCGAAATTCAACAAAAATAGACCACTCATCAAGGGTGCATGACCATAAAAGATATTACTCATATAAATAGAACAACCATTATTCTCTGATTTAAATGACTAACCGTCTCGCATCAAACAAGATCCAGATATAATGTTCATGCTTAACGCTGGCACCAAATAACAATTATTTAGGTCTAAAACTAATCCCAAAGGTAGATGTAGAGGTAGCGTGCCAACGGTGATCACATCGACTTTGGAACCATTTCCCACACGCATTGTCACCTCGTCCTTAGCCAATCTTCGTTTAATCCATAGCTCCTGTTTCGAGTTGCAAATATGAGCAATAGAACCAGTATCAAATACCTAGGCGCTACTATGAGCATTAGTAAGGTACACATCAATAACATGTATATCAAATATACCTTTCACTTTGCCATCCTTCTTATCCGCCAAATACTTGGGGCAGTTCCGCTTCTAGTGACCAGTCCCTTTGTAGTAGAAGCACTCAGTCTCAGGCTTAGGTCCAGACTTGGGCTTCTTCACTTGAGTAGCAACTTGCTTGCCGTTCTTCTTGAAGTTCCCCTTCTTCCCTTTGCCCTTCTTCTTGAAACTAGTGGTCTTGTTAACCATCAACATTTGATGCTCCTTCTTGATTTCTACCTCCGCGGCCTTTAGTATCGCGAAGAGCTCGGGAATTGTCTGATTCATCCCTTGCATATGATTGTTCATCATGAAGCTTTTGTAGCTTCGTGGCAGTGATTGAAGAACTTTGTCAATGACACTATCATCAGGAAGATTAGCTCCCAGTTGAGTCAAGTGGTTGTGGTACCTAGACATTCTGAGTGTATGTTCACTGACAGAACTATTCTCCTCCATCTTGTAGTTGTAGAACTTATTGGAGACTTCATATCTCTCAATCCGAGCATTTTCTTGAAATATTAACTTCAACTCCAGGAACATCTCATATGCTCCATGACGTTCAAAATGTTGTTGAAGTCCCGGTTCTAATACGTAAAGCACGGCACATTAAACTATCGAGTAGTCATCAGCTTTGCTCTGCCAGACATTCATAACGTCCGGAGTTGCTCCTGCGGCGGGTTTTGCACCTAGCGGTGCTTCCACGATGTAATTCTTTTGTGTAGCAATGAGGATAATCCTCAAGTTACGGACCCAGTCCGTGTATTTGCTACCATCATCTTTCAACTTAGCTTTCTCTAGGAACGCATTAAAATTCAAAGGAACGGTAGCACGGGCCATTGATCTACAACAATGTAGACATGCAAAATACTATCAGGTACTAAGTTCATGATAAATTAAAGTTCAGTTAATCATATTACTTAAGAACTCCCACTTAGATAGACATCTCTCTAGTCATCTAAATGATCATGTGATCCATATCAACTAAACCATGTCCGATCATCACGTGAGATGGAGTAGTTTTCAATGGTGAAAATCACTATGTTGATCATATCTACTATATGATTCATGTTCGACCTTTTGGTCTCAGTGTTTCAAGGCCATATCTGCATATACTAGGCTCGTCAAGTTTAACCCGAGTAATCTGCGTGTGCGAAACTGGCTTGCACCTGTTGTACGTGAACGTAAAGCTTATCACACCCGATCATCACGTGGTGTCTTGGCATGACGAACTGTAGCAACGGTGCATACTCAGGGAGAACACTTATACCTTGAAATTTAGTGAGAGGTCATCTTATAATGCTACCGCCATACTAAGAAAAATAAGATGCATAAAAGGTAAACATCACATGCAATCAAAATAAGTGATATGATATGGCCATCATCATCTTGTGCCTTTGATCTACATCTCCAAAGCACCGTCATGATCACCATCGTCACCGACTTGACACCTTGATCTCCGTCGTAGCATCGTTGTCGTCTCGCCAACTATTGCTTCTACGACTATCGCTACTGCTTAGTGATAAAGTAAAGCAATTACATGGCGATTGCATTTCATACAATAAAGTGACAACCATATGACTCCTGCTAGTTGCCGATAACTGCTACAAAACATGATCATCTCATACAACAATTTATATCTCATCACGTCTTGACCATATCACATCACAACATGCCCTACAAAACAAGTTAGATGTCCTCTACTTTGTTGTTGCAAGTTTTACGTGGCTGCTACAGGCTTCTAGCAAGAACCGTTCTTACCTACGCATAAAAACCACAACGATTTTTCGTCAAGTGTGTTGTTTTAACCTTCAACAAGGACCGGGCATAGTCAAACTCGATTCAACTAAAGTTGGAGAAACTGACACCCGCTAGCCACCTGTGTGTGAAGCACGTCTGTAGAAACAGTCTCATGAACGCGGTCATGTAATGTCGGTCTAGGCCGCTTCATCCAACAATACCGCTGAATCAAAGTAAGACGTTGTTGGTAAGCAGTATGACTATTATCGCCCACAACTCTTTGTGTTCTACTCATGCATACAACATCTACGCATAGACCTGGCTCGGATGCCACTATTGGTGAATGCAGTATTTCAAAAAAATTCCTATGATAACGCAAGATCTATCTAGGAGAAGCATAACAACGAGAGGGGAGAGTGTGTCCACATACCCTCACAGACCAAAAACAGAAACGTTTAGTAACACAGTTGATGTAGTCGAACGTCTTCGCGATCCAATCGATCCAAGCACCGAACATACGGCACCTCCGCGTTCAGCACACGTTCAGTTCGATGACGTCCCATGATCTCTTGATCTAGTTGAGGATGAGGGAGAGTTTCGTCATCATGACGGTGTGGCGACTGTGATGAAGTTACCAGCACAGGGCTTTGCCTAAGCACTACGTCGATATGACCGAGGTGTGTAACTGTGGAGGGGGCACCGCACACGGCTAAGAGAAGACTTGGTGTGCCTTTGGGGTGCCCCCCTCCCACGTATATAAAGGGGGAGGAGAGAAGGTCGGCCCTAGAGGGGGCGCGCCAAGGAGGGAGTCCTGCTTGGACTCCCAGTCCAAGTAGGATTCGGCCCCCCCTTTCCTTTTCGAAGAAGAGGGAAGGGGGAAAGAGAAGGAGCAAAAGAAGGAAAGGGGGCGCCCCCCAACCCTAGTCCAATTTGGATTGGGCTTGAGGGGCGCTCGCCTCCACCGGGCCGCCGCCTCCTCTCTTCCACTAGGGCCCATGAAGGCCCATTAACCCCCGGGGTTTTCTGGTAACCCCCTCGGTACTCTGGAAAATGTCCGAACCTTTCTGAAACCATTCCGGTGTCCAAACATAACCTTCCAATATATCAATCTTTATGTCTTGACCATTTTGAGACTCCTCGTCACGTCCATGATCTCATCTGGGACTCCAAACAAACTTCGGTTCATCAAATCACATAACTCATAATACAAATCGTCATCGAACGTTAAGCGTGCGGGCCCTACGGGTTCGAGAACTATGTAGACATGACCGAGACACATCTCCGGTCAATAACCAATAGCGTAACCTGGATGCTCATATTGGCTCCTACATATTCTACGAAGATCTTTATCGGTCAAACCGCATAACAACATATGTTGTTCCCTTTGTCATCGGTATGTTACTTGCCCGAGATTCGATCGTCGGTATCAACATACCTAGGTCAATCTCGTTATCGGCAAGTCTCTTTACTCATTCCGTAATGCATCATCCCGTCGCTCACTCGTTAGACACATTGCTTGCAAGGCTCATAGTGATGTGCATTACCGAGAGGGCCCAGAGATACCTCTCCGATACACGGAGTGATAAATCCTAATCTCGATCTATGCCAACTCAACAAACACCATTGGAGACACCTGTAGAGCATCTTTATAATCACCCAGTTATGTTGTGACGTTTGATAGCACACAAGGTGTTCCTCCGGTATTCGGAAGTTGCATAGTCTCATAGTTGGAGGAACATGTATAAGTCATGAAGAAAGCAATAGTAGAAAAACTAAACTATCATTATGCTAAGCTAACGGATGGGTCTTGTCCATCACATCATTCTCTAATGATGTGATCCCGTTCATCAAATGACAACACATGTCTATGGTCAGGAAACTTAACCATCTTTGATTAACGAGCTAGTCTAGTAGAGGCATACTAGGGACACTCTGTTTGTCTATGTATTCGCACATGTACTAAGTTTCCGGTTAATACAATTCTAGCATGAATAATAAACATTTATCATGATATAAGTAAATATAAATAACAACTTTATTATTGCCTGTACGGCATATTTCCTTCATATAGGCCAAAATAGGAGGATAAGGAAAGAGGGGAAGGTAGAAGGAAAGGGGAGGATTCAGCCTTCCTTCCCTTCCCCTCTCTTTCCTTTCCCCCAGCGGTAAAAAGGAAAGGGGGAGGTTGATGAAGCTATGTACCTAGGGTAGGGTCATAGACCTGACCTAGACACCCTCCGCTAGGACATCACCCTAAAGTCAGAAGCATTCAAGGGATACCATCATCCACTCGACCAGAAACGTTCCACTCGGAAGACTCTATGTCACTCGACCATAGCAATAACCACTCGACAGACAGAAGATTGAAAGCCACTCTGAAAAGCAATGGTCGGGTGTTTACTCTATAGACTTAATGGTCATTTATGTCACGTTATTACTAGCGTTACCAGAAATGCCCCATCTTTATGTACCTTAAACCCTTTGTAACTGAGGACGGGAGGGGTCTGGCGTACTCTATATAAGCCACCCTCCTCCTCAGGGACAAGGGTTTGCACCCCCTGTAACATCACACGCATATAATCTAGTCGTCCGCCTCCGGGCACCAAGACGTAGGGCTATTACTTCCACCATGAAGGGCCTGGACTCATAAATCTTGTGTGTACAACTTCGACATAGCTGGGATCTTGCCTCCTCATACCTACCCCCCATTCTACTGTCAGACTTAGAACCACGACAGTTAGCGCCCACCATGGGGCAGGCATCTTAGCAACTTTTTGGTGAATTTGCGATTTCTCCGATTCCCATCATCATGGTTTCCGGCGGTGGATTGGCTGAGGGTCGCGAGATCCGTCTCGGCGCGCTCGTCTTCGTTGCCGACGACTCCGCCTGGCTTCAGGAAGCTCCCCTTGACGTCGAAGCGCTCCCCGTCCGCGGGGCGACACACTTTCGCGCATGCGCTCGTGGCGCCCTTCTCCGGTAGCCGTCGACTCAGTATCGGTCGGCTCCCATGGTGTCCTCGCTCCCCGTTGTTCGCCGACGCAAGTAATCTGGTCGGTCACGGCTTCAGCGGTGGGTGAAACACGTGGTGGCTCACCAGTCGGCCACCCCACAAGTCACGGCGATCGAGCCCGATGAAACTCTCTACGGCATGTTCGGCCTGTCGACAGGCTTCGTCGAGACTGCATCCAAATGCGACAGCAGCTATCCTGCGGCTGAAGTCTTGATGGTCGACGGACCACATAGTCATCCTGGCTTTCTCCGCGACGACGGCGGTGATGGTGGCGGCGATCCGTCACGCGCTCACGAGGAATACCGCCCCGAGCCTCTTTCTTCGCAGCAGAGGGAAGAGCTTCACCGCCGCAACATGGATGCTCTTCACACGCCCATTGTTGGGGAAACCTCCGAGGCTCGGGCCATGGAGGAGGCGTGCCTGGCCAACTTGGTTGAGCGCACTCGACTGGAGAACCTTCAGCGTGCACTCGACGAGCGTGCTCAGCAGCGGGCTCCTG
Source organism: Triticum monococcum (assembly GCA_034509565.1). Classification (NCBI taxonomy): domain Eukaryota; kingdom Viridiplantae; phylum Streptophyta; class Magnoliopsida; order Poales; family Poaceae; genus Triticum; species Triticum monococcum. The sequence goes on from CM067845.1 coordinate 605,199,818, forward strand.
AGTCCAGTCGACGACGGCTTTTTCCGCCTCAACCTCAGGTATACCGCACTCCGATTCAAAATCTCACAGCTGCAGCCCATATAGCATAGTCAATTCAGCCTTCCTAGTTGGAGGATGGCAGAGGTTTGATGCAGATCCGGGCCTTACTCTGGGCAGCAGGAGAGTAGAACACAGCAGTGTCTCAGTCGCGGAATAGGATTCATAGCAGATCTGTGATGGCAGATACAGTTCAGTCGGCCCACAGCCCAAGATCACCCCCGCGGCGTGAGGGACGTGGGCGCCGGCAGGATCAGTACAGAAACCACGAGCAGTATGATCACCGACTCAGTCGTGATGACCGAGTTGAGTGTCCACACCTCCTCCGAGGAGTGGATCATATGTGCCTCGGCAATATGATGACAGACGCCCTCGCAATGGCGAGCGAAGAATACCAGCCGACCCAAGGGAGCCAGGCTTTGATGCGAGATCTATTCTCGTTCAAGGTCTAGTTGACAGGAAGAGAGCACACGAGGAGGGCCTTGACAGAGATCGCCCGACTGGCAGCAAAGTTCATGTTTCAGGTCCAGAGTGTTTCAGCAGAGCCATTAGAGCCGCAGTGATTCCTCCCAACTTCAGGTTGGCGACTGGAGTCAGCAAGTTCACTGGTGAGTCTAAGCCTGACACTTGGCTTGAGGATTACCGAGTGGCTGTATAGATCGGTGGCGGCAATGATGAAGTGGCCATGAAGCATCTTCCTCTAATGTTGGAAGGTTTAGCCAGAGCATGGTTGACTCAGTTAGCGCCAGGCAGTATATTCAGTTGGGAAGAACTTTCCCGAGTGTTTGTTAAAACTTTTGAGGGTACTTGCAAGCGGCCAGCGGGGTTAACGGAATTGCAGCATTGCGTATAAAAACCGAATGAAACTCTAAGAGATTACATTCAGAGGTGGACCACTTTGCATCACAAAGTGGAAAATGTATCACACCATCAAGCAGTTTGTGCCTTCAAGGAAGGCGTTAAAAATCGAGAGTTGGTCCTGAAATTCGGTCGGACAGGAGATATGTCTCTGACTCATATGATGGAAATAGCGACACGGTATGCTAACGGAGAAGAAGAGGATCGACTCCGCAGCGGAAAGAGCAAACCAGTCGGTCAAGACACTGGTGGGGGCAATTCCAATCGGAAACAAAAGCGTAAAGCTGAGCCTGCAGGACGTGATGAAACTACGGCAGTGATTCAAGGAAATTTTAAAGGGAAACCTAAGGGGCCCTGGACCCCCAAGAAAGTAAAAGATGCAGCCGGTAACGATGTGATGGATTTCCCACATCACATTCACACCAAGAAAGATGAAGAAGGCAATCTGATTTACCCTAAGCATACCACTCGACAGTGTCGGGTTCTGATCGAGCAATTCCGAGAGAAACTGCCTAATGAGAAGGAAAAAGAATCTAACAAGGATGAAGACAAAGAGGAAGGTGATGGTTTTCCTAATGTCAATTCCACCCTAATGATTTTTGCTGATGTTGAGAGCAAAAGTCGACTGAAAGTGATCAACAGAGAAGTGAATATGGTTGCTCTGACAACGACAACATACCTGAAGTGGTCACAAACAGCTATCACATTCGACCAGTCTGACCACCCTGCTCGCATAGCCACTCCAGGGAGGCAAGCATTGGTGGTCAACCCAGTTGTTGGAGGTACTCGATTGACCAAAGTGTTGATGGATGGTGGTAGTGGATTGAATATTCTTTACGCTGAAACCTTGAAGGGGATGGGCATTCTGATGTCCAAACTCAGTGAGAGCAACATGAGCTTTCAAGGCGTCATCCCTGGCAAGAAAGCTGAGTCACTCGGCCAGATAACCTTGGACGTTGTTTTCGGTGATTCAAAGAATTACCGCAAGGAAAAGTTGACATTTGAAGTAGTGAATTTCTAGAGTGCTTATCATGCTATTCTGGGGAGGCCTGCATACACGCGTTTTATGGCTCGACCATGTTACGTGTATCTCAAGTTGAAAATGCCTGGTCCCAGAGGAGTGACCACGGTCACTGGCAATCGGCAGAAGGCAGAGGAATGCTTCCAGAAGGGTTCTAAAATTGCCGATGCACAAATGGCAGCAGTTGAAATGCAAGAGTATCAGAAAAATGTAGATCCGAGTGATTTGTTGCGAGCCAAGAAGCCTGCCACAGATTCTGCATTTCAGTCGTCCGGAGAAACAAAACGGATTCATATTCACCCGACCGATCCTAATGCTGCTCCTACTCATATCTCAACATCACTCGACAGCAAATAGGAAGAAGCGCTCATCCGGTTCCTCCATGAGAACTGGGACATCTTTGCATGGAAACCTTCTGACGTGCCAGGTGTACCCAGGGGACTAGCTGAGCACCGTTTGCGAGTCGACCCGAAAGTGAAGCCAGTCAAGGAACATCTTAGACGGTCTGCCGTACAGAAGAGAAAAGAAATTGGCGAGGAAGTGGCTCGGCTCCTAGCAGCTATGTTCATCCGAGAGATTTACCACTCCGAGTGGCTTGCAAATGTTGTCATGGTCCCCAAGAAGGAAGATTCACTTCGTATGTGCATTGACTTCAAGCATATCAATCGGGCATGCCCGAAAGATCATTTTCCTCTCCCCCGTATTGACCAAATCGTCAACTCGACTGCGGGGTGTGAGCATTTGTCTTTTCTAGACGCCTATTATGGGTATCATCAGATTCAACTATATGGACCCGATGAGATAAAAACATCTTTCATCACTCCATTCGGGTGCTTTTGTTATGTCACCATACCATTCGGTCTCAAGAACGCTGGTGCCATATTTATGAGGATGATTCAGAAGTGCCTGCTCACTCAAATCAGTCGGAATGTGGAAGCATATATGGATGACATTGTGGTCAAATCGCTTAAAGGTTCTGACCTGCTGACTGACCTCGCTAAAACCTTTGCCAACCTAAGAAGGTATGATATCAAGCTTAATCCGTCGAAATGCACATTCGGAGTTCTAGGTGGAAAGTTACTCGGTTTCCTTGTTTCTGAACGATGGATCGACGCCAACCCAGAGAAAGTTGGAGCCATACTCCGGATGAAACACCATGTGCATGTGCATGACGTTCAGAAGCTTACTGGTTGTTTGGCCGCCTTGAGTCGATTCATCTCTCGCCTCGGTGAAAAGGCATTGCCTCTTTACCAACTGATGAAGAAATCTGATAAGTTCGAGTGGACTCCTGAAGCTGATGCAGCATTTGAAGAACTCAAAACCCTGCTTTCCACCCAGCCGGTGCTTGCTGCCCCAAACAGCAAAGAGCCTTTACTGCTTTATATTGCAGCCACTCGACAAGTTGTCAGTACAGTACTTACGGTCGAGCGGGAAGAAGAAGGAAAAACTTATAAAGTTTAGCGCCCAGTGTATTATATTTCTGAAGTCTTGACTCCATCCAAGCAAAAATATCCTCATTATCAGAAGCTTGTTTATGGGATTTACATGACCTCAAAGAAGGTTGCACATTATTTCTCTGATCACTCCATTACAGTCGTCAGTGACGCACCATTGTCAGAAATTCTGAACAACAAAGATGCAACTGGTCCAGTGGCAAAGTGGGCGATTGAACTCCTTCCCTTGGATATCAAGTTTGAGGCAAAGAAAGCTATCAAGTCCCAGGCAATAGCAGATTTCCTAGCCGAGTGGGTCGAGCAGCAACAACCGACTCAGATTCACTTGAAGCATTGGGCCATGTTCTTTGATGGATCCAAGATGCTGAATGGTTCTGGTGCTGGGTTGGTATTGGTATCCCCTCGAGGAGACAGACTCAGCTATGTTCTTCAGATCCATTTTGATTCCTCCAACAAGGAAACTGAATATGAAGCACTTCTGTATAGGTTGCGTATGCCCATTTCACTCGGCGTCCGTCACCTAATGGTCTACGGCGACTCAGACTTGGTGGTTAATAAAGTGATGAAGGAGTGGGCGTCATAAGCCCGGCTATGACTGGCTATTGTAATGCAGTGAAAAAGTTAGAGAAGAAGTTTGAGGGGTTAGAGCTCCATCATATACCCCGACTGGAAAATCAAGTAGCTGATGATTTGGCAAAGATAGGCTCCAAGCGTGAACCTATTCCCAGTAATGTGTTCCTGGAGCATCTTCACACGCCATCCATCCAAGAGGACCCCTTCACCGAGGAGCCCCCATAACCTAAGAGCCCTACTGATCCGACTGAAGTCAAAATCCCAGTCGTGGTCGACTTGGTCATGGAAGTTTTGGTCGTCATACCCGATTAGACAGCGCCGTACATCGCATATATTCTCAGGAAAGAGCTCCTAGAGGATGAAGAAGAGGCCCATCAGATTGTCCGTAGATCTAAAGCTTTCACAGTAATTGGTGGACAGCTTTACAGAGAAAGTGTTACCGGAGTTGCTCAGAAGTGCATAACACCAGAAGAAGGTCGAGTGATCCTCAACGACATCCACTCGAGGACCTATGGTCACCATGCATCCTCTCGGACCGTTGTGACCAAAGCATACCGAGCGGGATTTTATTGGCCACGAGCAAATGAAATGGCAAAAGACATAGTCGACAGATGTGAAGGTTGCCAGTTCTACTCCAACATGTCTCACAAGCCTGCATCAGCCCTGAAGACCATTCCACTCGTCTGGCAATTTGTTGTTTGGGGATTAGATATGGTTGGACCTCTGAGGACTGGCAGAAGTGGCTTCACCCATGTGCTCGTAGCAGTCGACAAGTTCACCAAATGGATTGAAGCCAAGCCTATCAAAAACCTCGAAGCAAGTACTGTTGTCAGCTTCATCAGAGAGTTAACATTCAGATATGGTGTCCCGCACAGCATCATCACAGATAATTGGTCGAACTTCGATTCTGATGAGTTCAGAGCCTTTTGTGCTTCCCAAGGCACTTGGGTCGACTATGCTTCAGTCGCCCATCCCCAATAGAATGGACAAGCTGAAAGAGCAAATTGATTGATTCTCAAAGGACTGAAACCCTGATTGATGCGTGACCTCAAGCATGCAGTGTGCGCCTGGGTCGATGAACTTCCATCGGTACTTTGGGGATTGAGGGCAACTCCTAATCGGTCGACTGGCCGAGCTCCATTCTTCTTAGTCTATGGGGCTGAAGCTGTGCTTCCGAGTGACATACTTCATAACGCCCCGCGAGTGGAACTCTTCTCAGAAGCCGAAGTAGAACAAGCCCGTCAGGATGCTGTTGACCTTCTGGAAGAAGAAGGAGAGATGGCGCTGATCCAGTCGACCATCTATCAGCAAGACCTGTGTCGATTCCATGCCAGAAACGTGAGAGGTCGAGCATTTCAAGAGGGGGACCTGGTTCTTCGAGTGGATTAGCAGAAACCACACAAGCTCGCTCCTGCTTGGGAAGGCCCCTTCATCATCACCAAAGTACTTCACAACGGGGCTTATTGCCTCTACAGTGTGGAGCACAATAAAGACGAGCCACGCACTTGGAATGCAGAGCTGCTCCGCCCCTTTTATACTTAAGCATTCGGATTGTTGAGATGTAATAAGAAATACATTCTAGTTCAATTATCAAAGATGCAGTTTCACAGATGACTGTTGTTCCTTTTTTAAGTGTTCTAAATCCCCCTGTGAGTGTCTTATCTGCGAATCCGCTTCGCCTAAGTTCTAAAAAAGAAAATCCTACCGAGTGGTGAGCAAGTCTCTCACTCGGGGGCTTAGCTGCGAATCCATTGAGTTTAAAAAATCCTACCGAGTGGTGAGCAAGTCTCTCACTCTGAGGCTTAGTTGCAGTCTAATACGTCTCCAACGTATCTATAATTTTTGATTGCTCCATGCTATTATATTATCTATTTTCGATGTTAATGGGCTTATTTTTACATTTTCATATTATTTTTGGGACTAAACTATTAACCAGAGGCCCAGCACAAATTGCCGTTTTTTGCCTATTTTAGAGTTTCGCCGAAAAGGAATATCAAACGGAGTCCAAACGGAATGAAACCTTCGGGAGCGTTATTTTTGGAACAAACGTGATCCAGGAGACTTGGAGTGGACGTCAAGAAACAATCGAGGAGGCCACGAGGTGGGGGGCGCGCCCTCCACCCTCGTGGGCCCCTTGTTGCTCCACCGACGTACTTCTTCCTCCTATATATATCCATATACCCCGAGAACATATAGGAGCACCACGAAACCCTATTTCCACCGCCGCAACCTTCTGTACCCAAGAGATCCCATCTTGGGGCCTTTTCCGGAGCTCCGCCGAAGGGGGCATTGATCACGGAGGGCCTCTACATCAACTCCATGGCCTCTCCGATGATGTGTGAGTAGTTTACTTCAAACCTTCGGGTCCATAGCTAGTAGCTAGATGGCTTCTTCTCTCTCTTTGGATCTCAATATAAAGTTCTCCTCGATTCTCTTGGAGATCTATTCGATGTAACTCTTCTTTTTGTGATGTGTTTGTCGAGATCTGATGAATTGTGGGTTTATGATCCAGATTATCTATGAACAATATTTGAATCTTCTCTGAATTCTTTTATGTATGATTGGTTTATCTTTGCAAATCTCTTCGAATTATCAGTTTGGTTTGGCCTACTAGATTGATCTTTCTTGCAATGGGAAAAGTGCTTAGCTTTGGGTTCAATCTTGCGGTGCTTGATCCCAGTGACAGAAAGGAAAATGACATGTATTGTATTGTTGCCATCGAGGATAAAAAGATGGGGTTTACATCATATTGCATGAGTTTATCCCTCTACATCATGTCATCTTGCTTAAGGCGTTACTCTGTTCTTATGAACTTAATACTCTAGATGCATGCTGGATAGCAGTCGATGTGTGGAGTAATAGTGGTAGATGCAGAATCGTTTCGGTTTACTTGTCTCGGACGTGATGCCTATATACATGATCATGCCTAGATATTCTCATAATTATTCGATTTTCTATCAATTGCTCGACAGTAATTTATTCACCCACCGTAATACTTATGCTACCTTGAGAGAAGCCACTAGTGAAACCTATGGCCCCCGGGTCTATTCTCCATCATATAAGTTTCCATCTATTTTATTTTGCAATCTTTACTTTCAATCTATATCATAAAAATACCAAAAATATTTACCTTATTATTATCATCTCTATCAGATCTCACTCTTGCAAGTGGTCATGAAGGGATTGACAACCCCTTTATCGCGTTGGTTGCGAGGTTCTTATTTTTTTTGTAGGTATGAGGTGACTCGCGCGTGGTCTCCTACTGGATTGATACCTTGGTTCTCAAAAAATAAGGGAAATACTTATGCTGCTTTACTGCACCACCCTTTCCTCTTCAAGGGAAAACCAACGCAGTGCTCAAGAGGTAGAACAGTCCAGTACTCGCCTAAGTATAAGAAATTCTACCGAGTGGTGAGTGTCGGTGTCAAAACCGGCGGATCTCAGGTAGTAGGTCCCGAACTGTGCGTCTAGGCTGGATGGTAACAGGAGGCAGGGAACACGATGTTTTACCCAGGTTCGGGCCCTCTTGATGGAGGTAAAACCCTACGTCCTGCTTGATTAATATTGATGATATGGGTAGTACAAGAGTAGATCTACCACGAGATCAAGGAGGCTAAACCCTAGAAGCTAGACTATGGTATGATTGTTGTATATGGAGTTGATGAAGTTGTCCTACGGACTAAAACCCTCCGGTTTATATAGACACCGGATAGGGTTAGGGTTACATAGAGTCGGTTACAATGGTAAGAGATCTTGAATATCCGCATCGCCAAGCTTGCCTTCCACACCAAGGAAAGTCCCATCCGGACACGGGACGAAGTCTTCAATCTTATATCTTCATAGTCCAGGAGTCCGGCTGAAGGTATAGTCCGGCTACCCGAACACCCCCTAATCCAGGACTCCCTCAGTGAGCAACCCTCCCACTCGAGGGCTTAGCTGTAGTCCAGTGCTCGCCTAAGTATAAAAAATCCTACCGACTGGTGAGCAACCCTTCCACTCGGGGGCTTAGCTGTAGTCCAATGCTCGCCTAAGTATAAAAAATCCTACCGAGTGGTAAGCAACCCTCCCACTCGGGGGCTTAGCTGCAGTCCAGTGCTCACCTAAGTATAAAAAATCCTACCGAATGGTGAGCAACCCTCCCACTCGGGGGCTTAGCTCCAGTCCAGTGCTCGCCTAAGTATAAAAAATCCTACCGAGTGGCGAGCAACCCTCCCACTCGGGGGCTTAGCTGCAGTCTAGTGCTCGCCTAAGTATAAAAAATCCTACCGAGTGGCGAGCAACCCTCCCACTCGGGGGCTTAGCTGCAGTCCAATGCTTGCCTAAGTATAAAAAATCCTACCCAGTGGTGAGCAACCCTCACACTCGGGGGCTTAGCTACAGTCCAGTACTCGCCTAAGTATAAAAAATCCTACCGAGTGGTGAGCAACCCTCCCACTCAGGGGCTTAGCTGCAGTCCAATACTCGCCTAAGTATAAAAAATCCTACCGAGTGGTGAGCAACCCTCCCACTCGGGGGCTTAGCTGCAGTCTAGTACTCGCCTAAGTTTAAAAAAACATGCTCCATCCTTATCCGCCAGGAAGATGAGGTGCAGGTCGACCATGATCTGTGCTTGGAGCTTCGCCACAAATACAACATCTGCTCCATCCTTATCCGCAAGGACGACGAGGTGCAGGTCGACCATGATCTGTCCTTGGAGCTTCGCCACAAATACAACGTCCGCTCCATCTCGATCCGTAAGGACGACAAGGTGCAGACCATGGGCAACACCAAATACCTCTGCCCATGATACTCTCGACTGAGCTGCATCACAGAGTCAGTAGCAATTCAAACAGAAGAAACAAGTTCTACTCGAAGAGTTGAAAGATTCAAAAGCAACCAAAGTTCAGATAAATCCTAGGGTTCCAGAACACGGATTAAAGTACTCGGGCTTCAGGCCTGAAGGAGTTTAATGGTTACAAAATCACTCGGCATTCTGAGGCAAATTTAAGGTGAGGCATAAAGTTTGTTCACTCCGCAAGAGGAGGGCCAGCAGGCTCGACGAATTCGTCCAGATCAATTACATTAGCAATCCGAGTGGCAGCAGCAATGAAGGTTTCCATGAAGGATTGGAAGTCATGCCTTTTGGTATTGGCAACCTTGATCGCTGCCAGCTTCTCTTCTCGGGCTTCCTTGTAGTGGACACGAACCAGCGATAGAGCCAAGTCAGCACCGCATCAAGCAGATGACTTCTTCCACTCCTGCACTCGGCCAGGGACATCATTGAGTCGAGTCATCAAGGACTCGAGGTCATTCTGGACCGTCTCCCATGGCCAAAGTGCTGAGTCGATCCACGACACCACAACCTTCAGGCGAGCAAGGTAACCCGTGATGTTGGCGACGCGAGATTCCAGTCGGAGCACGTTCATGGCAGCTTCATCACCGACAAGAGAAAGGATGGGGTCCAAGCCTGTCTTGATCCGTCCAGTTTCTTCTTCAAAGTTCTGGCAGAATTTTGCAAATTCAAGGAGTTAATGAATCGACCGTTCATGATGGCTTGCAAGCAGCAAATCAGTCGGACAAAGAAAATACCTTCGAGCATAAGGAACAACTTCTTGGCGAGTGCCCCCAGATAAGCCTCCAGGTCATTTATCTTACGAGAAATACCTTCGATCTTCTCGTTCAAAGCAACTTTGTCTTTCTTCACACGAGTCACTTCTTTGTTGGCCTCGGCGAGGGCTACCTTTAGCTTGGCGTTGTCTTCCTCCAGTGCTCTGACTAAGGCCAGCTTCTTGTCAGCAAGTGCAGTCTTCTCCTTAGCCTCCTTCTACACAGCTGCAAGGTCAAGATCCTTCTGTACTAGGTCTTGCTTCATTTTCTCTGAAGAATGTGCACTCGAGTCAAAGAAATGAACGAAGAGATAACTTGAGAGATGGTCAAGTTAAACATTCGACAGGTCATTACCTTCCGTACCAGCTACTTCGTCTTTGGCCTTTTTCAAGTTCTGATTGGCCAGCTCCAAGTCAAGGTTGAGTTGTCTCTGCTTCTCCTCGAAATCGGCGAACTTGGAGATGAGCTCACCGGATTTCTGCAGTTGGCAAAAGGATAAATCAGTAGACAAGATCAAAGATCATTCGCTTCCGAATGAATAGAGCTCTCAGACTACCATAGAATCAAACATTCTACAGTAGTCTCGGGGACTACACCCAGTGGGTGCACTTAGCGTGCCCCCACTGGTTCGGGTTCCACTCGACATGGTCTGACCAGACCGAGTGGAAGAGTAAAAAAAGAGAGAAGAAGACCAAAGTTATTTTTCAAAGTCAATAAAAGACATTCTCAGACCCCAACCGACTGCCTGCAGTCGACTGTGGTCTCGGGGACTACACCCAGTGGGTGCACTTAGCATGCCCCCATTGGTTCGGATTTCACTCGACATGGTCCGCCCGGACCGAGTGGAAGAGTGAAACAATAAAGACATTCCCAGACCCCAATTGACTACCCGCAGTCGACTGTGGTATCAGGGACTACACTTAGTGGGTGCACTATGCGTGCCCCCACTGGCCCAAAGCTACAACCGACACAACCTAGTCAACTCAACTGGAAAAATTACTCGACATAAATCCAAACACCCAGTGGGTGTGCAAATGCGAAGTGCAGACTAACAGGTGGATGCACAAAGAAAAGTTTTCAGGCAGCATATCCTAACAGAACAAGCGCTAAGATAAGAATTCAATCGGAAGCCAACTTACCTAGACATTGGCTCAAAGGGCCGCACTGGCATCATAAGTAGCCTGACTGTTTTCATGCACCACCTTCACCCGCTCCATCATTATGCTAGCTTGGCGTATGGCTTCTGCAGCAGCGCCTGCCTGGTCTTCTGAAACATGATGAGTAGTGAAGAACGGGGTTGATGGTTCAGTCACGGCAGCTTGAAGTTCCGGGACATGGGGCTGGATAGTTGAAGCAAGCACTGGTGCAGTCGACGATGTCGGGCGTTTACTTGATACTGGAGCAATGAAAGTAACAGAAGCCTGAGTCACATCTTCGGGTTGTTGAATCACTGGCTCCGCCACCGGCACCGATTGGGATATCTTGCCAGTTGATGCCTTCTTATTCCTCCTGGGCCTCAGTGGTACATCCTCATCGTCATCTGGAAGATCAATGACATGAGGAGAAGCTGCAGAAAGGATTAGTCGTCAAAATTCAGTTGGTCAACAAAATGGCTGAGAAAGCAAAGACAAGTTTGCCAAAGTCATACCCGGGTTAGAAGTGACCATGTCTTCTACGTTCTCATCACCATCCCTGTAAGCAGAAGTCTCGGAAGTAGCAGCTCTGCAAGTTTCAAGATTCACTCGGACAAATGAGAAAGAGAGTCAACATCACAAGTCCTCGATTGAAAAGTGGGGGCAAGACACTTACACAGAAGCGACAAGGACGTTGATCATGATGTTGGGCAGGGTCTTCCAAGGCTTTGGTTCTGCAACTTTTTGCTGCTTTGGAGCCTTTTCAGTCGGCAACAGGGGAAGTCGTCTGAGTGCGCTTTAACGGCTGACCAATCGGAGGAGTCGTTTTGCCCCGAATGCTTGCTGGGTCCTGCCTCTGCTTGGAGCGCCTCTCTATGCGAGGCGGAGAGTCGACTTCCTCGCCACTACTTGAGTCTTCACTCTCCTTGTATCCATCTTTGTCCGAGTGCCAGTTGCTGCTGTCACCCCCACTCACCTCTCCCTCTTGCTCTTGTTCTCTGTTGGGCATCGAGTACAGCTCGGTGAAGGTCTGCAAAGGATAGAGTCGAGTGGATATTCGTCAATCTCCAAAGCTAATGCATGTCAGAGCAAAGTATACTCGGAAGGAAAGAATCAAACCTTATCTGGCTTAGTGGTGTTGTCGAGTGGGAGAACCCTTCTAGACCCCCTGGGGTTGTCCTTACTCCTAGTGATGCCTTGTAGCCACAACTCCACCATATCTGCACTGACTGCTTTCGGATGGATCTGAGTGGTGTCCTCAACGCCCGAGTACAACCACATTGGGTGGTCACGAGCTTGGAGCGGTTGAATGCATCGACTCAGGAAAGCTTCTAGCAAATCCATACAGGTCACGCCATCATGGACAAGTTGTACCACTCGCTCGACCAACATAGCAACCTCCTCTTTCTCCTTTGGAGTCACTCTCAATGAAGAAGGCTTCTCTACTCGGTCAGTGGAATACGGAGGGAGACCAGTTGACTGGCCAGGAGTCGGTTCATCCTTACAGTAGAACCAGGTCGACTGCCACCCCCTGACGGAATCGGGAAGAATCATGGTAGGGAAAGTGCTCTTGTTTCTCATTTGGATCCCTAAACCCCCACACATATGAATCACATGTGTTCCCTCATCACTCGGATTGGCTTTCTTTACCGACTGGGAGCGGCAGGTGAAAATGTGTTTGAACAGGCCCCGGTGTGGTCGACATCCCATAAAATTCTCACACATGGACACATAGACAGCGAGATATGTGATAGTGTTGGGGGAAAAGTGATGAAGTTGAGCCCCGAAGAAATTCAGAAACCCTCGAAAGAAAGGATGAGGGGGCAAAGAAAATCTGCGGTCAACGTGGGTGGCCAGCGGGACACACTCACCTTCTCGTGGTTATGGCTCAGTCTCGTCCCCCGGAAGCCGCCAAGACTCATGGGCAATCAGTCCTCCGTCCACCAGATCTTCCATGTCCTCTTTCATGATGGTCGACCGGATCCAGTTGTGATGCCCCCGATTTGACCGTACACTAATCATACACGCAAACGTGTACGATCAAGATCAGGGACTCACGGGAAGATATCATAACACAACTCTACAAATAAAATAAGTCATACAAGCATCATATTACAAGCCAGGGGCCTCGAGGGCTCGAATACAAGAGCTCGATCATAGACGAGTCAGCGGAAGCAACAATATCTGAGTACAGACATAAGTTAAACAAGTTTGCCTTAAGAAGGCTAGCACAAACTGGGATACAGATTGAAAGAGGCGCAGGCCTCCTGCCTGGGATCCTCCTAAACTACTCCTGGTCGTCGTCAGCGAGCATCACGTAGTAGCAGGCACCTTCGGTGTAGTAGGAGTCGTCGTCGACGGTGGCGTCTGGCTCCTGGGCTCCAACATCTGGTTGCGACAACCAGGTAGAAGGGATAGGGGAGAAGAAGGAGAAAGCAACCGTGAGTACTCATCCAAAGTACTCGCAAGCAAGGAGCTACACTACATATGCATGGGTATATGTGTAAAGGCCATATCGGTGGACTGAACTACAGAATGCCAGAATAGAAGGGGGATAGCTAATCCTGTCGAAGACTACGCTTTTGGCAGCCTCCGTCTTGCAGCATGTAGAAGAGAGTAGACTAAAGTCCTCCAAGTAGCATTGCATAGCATAACCCTAACCGATGATCCTCCCCTTGTCGCCCTGTGAGAGAGCGATCACCGGTTGTATCTGGCAATTGGAAGGGTGTGTTTTATTAAGTATCCGGTTCTAGTTGTCATAAGGTCAAGGTACAACTCCAAGTCGTCCTGTTACTGAAGATCACGGCTATTCGAATAGTTTAACTTCCCTGCAGGGGTGCACCACATAACCCAACACGCTCGATCCCATTTGGCCGGACACACTTTTCTAGGTCATGCCCGACCTCGGAAGATCAACACGTCGCAGCCCTACCTAGGCACAACAGAGAGGTCAGCACGCCGGTCTAAATCCTATGGCGCAGGGGTCTGGGCCCATCGCCCATTGCACACCTGCATGTTGCGAGGGCGGCCGGAAGCAGACCTAGCCTAGTAGGCGTTCCAGTCCAATCCGGCGCGCGCCGCTCCGTCGCTGACGTCACGAAGGCTTCGGCTGATACCACGACGTCGAGTGCCCATAACTGTCCCCGCGTAGATGGTTAGTGCGTATAGGCCAGTAGCCAGACTTAGATCAAATACCAAGAACTCGTTAAGTGTGTTAAGTATCCGCGAACGCCGACCAGGGCCAGGCCCACCTCTCTCCTAGGTGGTCTCAACCTGCCATGTCGCTCCGCCACAAAGTAACAGTCGGGGGCCGTCGGGAACCCAGGCCCACCTCTACCGGGATGGAGCCACCTGCCCCTTCAGCCCCCAACTCCGAACAGTATCACAGGTAATGTAACTGTGTAAAGTATATAGTATATGCCCGTGATCACCTCCCGGAGTGATCACAGCCCAGTAGTATAGCATGGCAGACGGACAAGAGTGTAGGGCCACTGGTGGAACACTAGCATCCTATACTAAGCAGTAGGATAGCAGGTAATGGTAACAACAGTAGTAGCAAGGACAGGCTATGTGTCAGGATAGGAATAACGGAAAGCAGTAACATGCTACACTACTCTAATGCAAGCAGTATAGAGGAGAGTAGGCGATATCTGGTGATCAAGGGGGGGGGGCTTGCCTGGTTGCTCAGACAAGAAGGAGGGGTCGTTGATGTAGTCGATCACAGGGGTACCGGCATCGGCCTCAGGGTCTACCGGAAAGAAGTAACGGAGGGGGAACACGATAAATAATAGAGCAATCAAATGTAACAAAGACCAAGAAGCGGCAATACGTTGTGCTAGAGGTGACCTAACGTGGTAGGAGGTGATACCGGTGAAGGGGGGAAACATCCGGGAAAGTATCCCCGGTGTTTCACGTTTTCGGGCAGAGGAACCGGAGGGGGAAAGTTGCGAGTTGGATATGTTAGGGATGCGTGGCGGACGAACGGGCTGCGTAACCGGGTTCGTCTCGTCGTTCTGAGCAACTTTCATGTTGAAAATATTTTAATCCAAGTTACGGATTAAAAGATATGATTTTCTAAAGATTTTATTAATTTCTGGAATTTAATTAATTATTTAAATTAATTCGAAAAATAGATTAATGACATCAGCATGATGTCATGCTGACGTCAGCAGTCAACAGAGTTGACTGGTTAACCTGACCAGTGGGTCCCACTGGTCAGTGACACATTTTAATCAAACAGATTAATTAAACTATTCAAAGTTAATTAGGGGGGTGGGCCCCACTGGCATACTAATTAATTAACTTAACTAACAGTTTAATTAGATAACTAATGTTAATTAGTTTAATTAACCAAACTTAATTAAGTTAACTAATTAATTAATTAATTGTTATTATTATTATTTTTAATTCCTTTTTTAACATTCTGTGGGTGGGGCCCCACTGTCATAGGGCCAGGGGGGTTATGCGGGTTACGGTTGCTGGGGACGGGCGTGCGGGCGCTGCGCCGTTTGGGCGCACGCCCAGGCTACCAGGGGGCGCCGGCCACGGCGGGGCGCTGGCCATGGCAGGGCGCCGGAGCAGCGGGCGGCGCCAGCAAAGGCAGGCGCGAGAGGAGGGGGCGGCGCCTGCGGGCGCACACGGGGAAGGTCGGAGTGGGGCGGGCGAGCAGCCATGAGTGTGGCGGATGCGGCGGCCGTGGGTGGTCGCGGTCGGGGCCGTGACGGAGCTAGGCGCGCGCCGGGGCGCCATTCAGGCACAGCGCGGGGAGGACGAGGAGGAGAGGTGCTCACGAGGAGGGGCGCGTAGGGTCTAGGCAGTGGGGGATGAGGAAGAGGGCGGAGACGACGGCGTCGAGGAGGCAGTCCGGCGACGCGGTCCTCGTGCGACGGGGGCGAGGTAGCTCCGAGGCGGGGTCCCGCGTCAGTGTGGTCGTGGATGGGTGGCGAGGGAGGCCGGATCCGCGGCAGGGCCCCCGGGATCCGTCCCCTCTCCGGCAAGGAGGCGGCTTGGTGATGGCGGAGCGGTGGTGGCGACGAGCGCCAGGGGCGGCGGGGTCTGGCAAGGGGGGCCGTTGCGTCCCGATCTAGTTCGGGGGGGAGCGAGAGGAGCGAGGGTGAGGGGAGAGTGGGGATCGATCCCGATCCAGGGGAATCGAGGGAGGGAGTGGAGCGAGTGGGGGGGTAGGGTTTCGGTTTAGTGGGGTTATGGGGAGTGGGGGCGGTCTGGGCCAGTGGGCTGGTCCAGTTGGGCCACGGCCCAGGGAGGGGGGTCTTTCACTCTTTTTCTGTTAGCTTTAGGTTTTAGTTTTTCTCTTTTGTATTTTCTCTTTTGTTTTGTTTTCTGTTTTATTTAGTTTAGTGCATTTAATTATTTTATAAAAATGTGGCTTTTCCACCATTACTACTTATGCATTATTTGGCTCACTCCGAACATTTTAGTGTTAATATTTGAAAACTTTTATTGTTTGCCTGATTTTGAATTTGAACTTGAATCGGTTTCGAACTAACTCGAGATTAGCAACTATAATCGAGGTGATGTGGCATCATTAGCAGAGGATCACTGTAGCTTAATTACCCGGGCGTCACAATTCTCCTCCACTACAAGAAATCTCGTCCCGAGATTTAAGAGGTGGAATAAGGGGGAAAGGTCTGGTTATGAAATCCTAACGAATCTTCTCGGCCTTGGTTGCTCTTCTCGAGGTGGTCGATCCATAGCGCTAATGTCTTCATTCCTCTGCTTCAGGTCATCATGATGAAGTTGTCGCCCTTTCTTCGGGGGTCTCATCGTACTTATGAAAAATGATAAGGGGTATCTTCAGAAGAACTGACCTCTACAAGGTCACATATCTGGTAGAGAACATCGGGGAGGGTGACAGATAGTAACTCTCGAATTGAAACTTAAGAAATTATCGAGAGCAAAGTAAGGAGGTGCAATATGGAAGTTTCAAACGCTTAGGCAATCGTTCGTTTCCTGAAACAAAGTGTTGAAGGGATTTAGAGCAATGTGAATAAGCATTGCATCAGATACCAGAATAGATCACTAGGCAGGTGGCCCGTGAATTACTTACTAAGTCAAGCGCAAGGAATAATTTTGACAACAAGGTGTACAGGAGAGTCAGGTTTCGATCCTGTTGAACTGTGGGTTATGGGCCCACCATGTGGGTTAAAAGTAGGAAGGGGGGCTGACATCTTGCACGGTCACGATAGCAAGGCATGTCAGAGGGTAGCCTGTTAGTTATGTCGACAACAACATCGATACCAAGGGCGAGGGATGAAGAGAACCATTTTCCTGCTCGTTGCAATGAGGCGGACCAATAGGCAAACTTCTCGTCCATCGGTGGTTACCGGAATGTCATCAACAAAAGTAACAAGGTCTTACTGACAAAATTGTACACGAGGGGTCTACATAAGCAGGGAATTAATACTACTTAGTGAAGGAAATATGCCCTAGAGGCAATAATAAAGTTATTATCTGTTTCCTTATATCATGATAAATGTTTATTATTCATGCTAGAATTGTATTAACCGGAAACATAATACATGTGTGAATACATAGACCAACAGAGTGTCACTAGTATGCCTCTACTAGACTAGCTCGTTAATCAAAGATGGTTATGTTTCCTAACCATGAACAAAGAGTTGTTATTTGATTAACGAGGTCACATCATTAGTTGAATGATCTGATTGACATGACCCATTCCATTAGCTTAGCACCCGATCGTTTAGTATGTTGCTATTGCTTTCTTCATGACTTATACATGTTCCTATAACTATGAGATTATGCAACTCCCGTTTATCGGAGGAACACTTTGGGTACTACCAAACGTCACAACGTAACTGGGTGATTATAAAGGAGTACTACAGGTGTCTCCAATGGTAGATGTTGGGTTGGCGTATTTCGAGATTAGGGTTTGTCACTCCGATTGTCGGAGAGGTATCTCTAGGCCCTCTCGGTAATACACATCACATAAGCCTTGCAAGCATAATAACTAAGATGTTAGTTATGAGATGATGTATTACGGAACGAGTAAAGAGACTTGCCAATAACGAGATTGAACTAGGTATTGGATACCGACGATCGAATCCCGGGCAAGTAACATACCGATGACAAAGGGAACAACGTATGTTGTTATGCGGTCTGACCGATAAAGATCTTCGTAGAATATGTAGGAGCCAATATGGGCATCCAGGTCCCGCTATTGGTTATTGACCGGAGACATGTCTCGGTCATGTCTACATTGTTCTCGAACCGTAGGGTCCGCACGCTTAACGTTACGATGACAGTTATTATGAGTTTATGCATTTTGATGTACCGAAGGTTGTTCGGAGTCCCGGATGAGATCACGGACATGACGAGGAGTCTCGAAATGGTCGAGACGTAAAGATTGATATATTGGAAGCCTATGTTTGGGCATCGGAAGCGTTCCGGGTGAAATCGGGATTTTACCGGATTACCGGGAGGGTTACCGAAACCCCCCCGGGAGGCAAATGGGCCTATTGGGCCTTAGTGGAAAAGAGAGAAGAGGCAGCCCACAAGCCTAGCCGGCGCCCCCCCTTCCCCAAGTCCTAGTAGGACTAGGAGAGGTGGGCCGGCCCCCTCTTTCTCCTTTCCCCCAAGAGTCCTAGTTGGAATAGGATTGGAGGGGAGGAGTCCTACTCCCGGTGGGAGTAGGACTCCTCCCTGCGCCTCCCTCCTAGCCGGCCGAACCCCCTGCCCCTGGCCTTTATATACGGGGGCAGGGGGCACCCCAAGACACACAACTTGATCCTTGAGATCGTTCCTTAGCCGTGTGCGGTGCCCCCTGCCACCAAATTCCACCTCGATCATACCGTTACAGTGCTTAGGCGAAGCCCTGCGTCGGTAGTACATCAAGATCGTCACCACGCCGTCGTGCTGACGGAACTCTTCCTCGACGCTTTGCTGGATCGGAGCCCGAGGAACGTCATCGATCTGAACGTGTGCTAAGAACTCGGAGGTGCCGGAGTAACGGTGCTTGGATCGGTCAGATCGGGAAGACATACGACTACTTCCTCTACGTTGTGTGATCGCTTCCGCAGTCGGTCTGCGTTGGTACGTAGACAACACTCTCCCCTCTCGTTGCTAGGCATCACCATGATCTTGCGTGTGCGTAGGAAAATTTTGAAATTACTACGTTCCCCAACAGTGGCATCCGAGCCTAGGTTTTATGGTTTGATGTTATATGCACGAGTAGAACACAAGTGAGTTGTGGGCGATACAAGTCATACTGCCTACCAGCATGTCATACTTTGGTTCGGCGGTATTGTTGGTTGAGACGATCCGGACCAACCTTACGCGTACTCTTACGCGAGACCGGTTCCCTCGACGTGCTTTGCACATAGATGGCTTGCGGAAGACTGTCTCTCCAACTTTAGTTGAACCAAGTGTGACTACGCCCGGTCCTTGAGAAGGTTAAAACGGAGTCTATTTGACGAACTATCGTTGTGGTTTTGATGCGTAGGTGAGATGAGTTCTTACTTAAGCCCGTAGCAGCCACGTAAAACTTGCAACAACAAAGTAGAGGACGTCTAACTTGTTTTTGCAGGGTATGTTGTGATGTGATATGGTCAAGGCATGATGCTGATTTTATTGTATGAGATGATCATGTTTTGTAACTAAGTTATCGGCAACTGGCAGGAGCCATATGGTTGTCGCTTTATTGTATGCAATGCAATCGCGATGTAATGCTTTACTAGATTGCTAAACGGTAGTAATAGTCGTGGAAGCATAAGATTGGCGAGACGACAACGATGCTACGATGGAGATCAAGGTGTCGCGCCGGTGACGATGGTGATCATGACGGTGCTTCGGAGATGGAGATCACAAAGCACAAGATGATGATGGCCATATCATATCACTTATATTGATTGCATGTGATGTTTATCCTTTTATGCATCTTATCTTGCTTTGATTGACGGTAGCATTATAAGATGATCTCTCACTAAATTATCAAGAAGTGTTCTCCCTAAGTATGCACCGTTGCAAAAGTTCTTCGTGCTGAGACACCACGTGATGATCGGGTGTGATAGGCTCTACGTTCAAATACAACGGGTGCAAAACAGTTGCACACGCGGAATACTCAGGTTATACTTGACGAGCCAAGCATATACAGATATGGCCTCGGAACACGGAGACCGAAAGGTCGAGCGTGAATCATATAGTAGATATGATCAACATATTGATGTTCACCATTGAAAACTACTCCATCTCACGTGATGATCGGTTATGGTTTAGTTGATTTGGATCACGTGATCACTTAGAGGATTAGAGGGATGTCTATCTAAGTGGGAGTTCTTAAGTATATTAACTGAACTTAAAATTATCATGAACATTAGTACCTGATAGTATCTTGCTTGTTTATGTTGATTGTAGATAGATGGCTCGTGCTGTTGTTCCGTTGAATTTTAATGCGTTCCTTGAGAAAGCAAAGTTGAAAGATGATGGTAGCAATTACACGGACTGGGTCCGTAACCTGAGGATTATCCTCATTGCTGCACAGAAGAATTACGTCCTGGAAGCACCGCTGAGTGCCAGGCCTGCTGCAAGAGCAACACCAGAAGTTATGAACGTCTGGCGGAGCAAAGCTGATGACTACTCAATAGTTCAGTGTGCCATGCTTTACGGCTTAGAACCGGGACTTCAACGACGTTTTGAACGTCATGGAGCATATGAGATGTTCCAGGAGTTGAAGTTAATATTTCAAGCAAATGCCCGGATTGAGAGATATGAAGTCTCCAATAAGTTCTATAGCTGCAAGATGGAGGAGAACAGTTCTGTCAGTGAGCATATACTCAAAATGTCTGGGTATAATAATCACTTGATTCAATTGGGAGTTACACTTCCGGGTGATTGCGTCATTGACAGAATTCTCCAATCACTGCCACCAAGCTACAAGAGCTTTGTGATGAACTATAATATGCAAGGGATGAACAAGACTATTCCCGAGCTCTTCGCAATGCTGAAAGCTGCGGAGGTAGAAATCAAGAAGGAGCATCAAGTGTTGATGGTTAACAAAACCACGAGTTTCAAGAAAAAGGGCAAAGGGAAGAAGAAGGGGAACTTCAAGAAGAACGGCAAGCAGGTTGCTGCTCAAGAGAAGAAACCCAAGTCTGGACCTAAGCCTGAAATTGAGTGCTTCTACTGCAAGCAGACTGGTCACTGGAAGCGGAACTGCCCCAAGTATTTGGCGGATAAGAAGGATGGCAAGGTGAACAAAGGTATATGTGATATACATGTTGTTGATGTGTACCTTACTAATGCTCGCAGTAGCACCTGGGTATTTGATACTGGTTCTGTTGCTAATATTTGCAACTCAAAACAGGGACTACAGAATAAGCGGACACTAGCAAAGGACGAGGTGACGATGCGCGTGGGAAACGGTTCCAAAGTCGATGTGATCGCGGTCGGCACGCTACCTCTACATCTACCTTCGGGATTAATATTAGACCTAAATAATTGTTATTTGGTGCCAGCGTTGAGCATGAACATTATATCTGGATCTTGTTTGATGCGAGATGGTTATTCATTTAAATCAGAGAATAATGGTTGTTCTATTTATATGAGTAATATCTTTTATGGTCATGCACCCTTGAAAAGTGGTCTATTCTTATTGAATCTCGATAGTAGTAATACACATATTCATAATGTTGAAGCCAAAAGATGCAGAGTTGATAATGATAGTGCAACTTATTTGTGGCACTGCCGTTTAGGTCATATCGGTGTAAAGCGCATGAAGAAACTCCATACTGATGGGCTTTTGGACCCACTTGACTATGAATCACTTGGTACTTGCGAACCGTGCCTCATGGGCAAGATGACTAAAACACCGTTCTCCGGTACTATGGAGAGAGCAACAGATTTATTGGAAATCATACATACCGATGTATGTGGTCCGATGAATATTGAGGCTCGTCGCGGATATCGTTATTTTCTCACCTTCACAGATGATTTAAGCAGATATGGGTATATCTACTTAATGAAACATAAGTCTGAAACATTTGAAAAGTTCAAGGAATTTCAGAGTGAAGTTGAAAATCATCGTAACAAGAAAATAAAGTTTCTACGATCTGATCGTGGAGGAGAATATTTGAGTTACGAGTTTGGTGTACATTTGAAAAATTGTGGAATAGTTTCGCAACTCACGCCACCCGGAACACCACAACGTAATGGTGTGTCCGAACGTTGTAATCGTACTTTACTAGATATGGTGCGATCTATGATGTCTCTTACTGATTTACCGCTATCATTTTGGGGTTATGCTTTAGAGACGGCCGCATTCACGTTAAATAGGGCACCGTCTAAATCCGTTGAGACGACGCCTTATGAACTGTGGTTTGGCAAGAAACCAAAGTTGTCGTTTCTTAAAGTTTGGGGCTGCGATGCTTATGTGAAAAAGCTTCAACCTGATAAGCTCGAACCCAAATCGGAGAAGTGTGTCTTCATAGGATATCCAAAGGAAACTATTGGATACACCTTCTATCACAGATCCGAAGGCAAGACTTTTGTTGCTAAATTCGGAAACTTTCTTGAGAAGGAGTTTCTCTCGAAAGAAGTGAGTGGGAGGAAAGTAGAACTTGACGAGGTAACTGTACCTACTCCGTTATTGGGAAATAGTACATCACAGAAAACTGTTTCTGTGAGACCTACACCAATAAGAGAGGAAGTTAATGATGATGATCATGAAACTTTAGATCAAGATACTACTGTACCTCGTAGATCAACCAGAGTAAGATCCGCACCAGAGTGGTACGGTAATCCTGTTCTGGAAGTCATGCTACTAGATCATGATGAACCTACGAACTATGAAGAAGCGATGGTGAGCCCAGATTCCGCAAAGTGGCTTGAAGCCATGAAATCTGAGATGGGATCCATGTATGAGAACAAAGTATGGACTTTGGTTGACTTGCCCGATGATCGGCAAGCAATTGAGAATAAATGGATCTTTAAGAAAAAGACTAACGCTGATGGTAATGTTACTGTCTACAAAGCTCGACTTGTCGCAAAAGGTTTTCGACAAGTTCAAGGAGTTGACTACGATGAGACTTTCTCACCCGTAGCGATGCTTAAGTCTGTCAGAATCATGTTAGCAATTGCCGCATTTTATGATTATGAAATTTGGCAAATGGATGTAAAAACCGCATTCCTGAATGGATTTCTGGAAGAAGAGTTGTATATGATGCAACCTGAAGGTTTTGTCGATCCAAAGGAAGCTAACAAAGTGTGCAAACTCCAGCGATCCATTTATGGACTGGTGCAAGCATCTCGGAGTTGGAATAAACGCTTTGATAGTGTGATCAAGGCATTTGGATTTATACAGACTTTTGGAGAAGCCTGTATTTACAAGAAAGTGAGTGGGAGCTCTGTAGCATTTCTGATATTATATGTGGATGACATATTACTGATTGGAAATGATATAGAATTTCTGGATAGCATAAAGGGATACTTGAATAAAAGTTTTTCGATGAAAGACCTCGGGGAAGCTGCTTACATATTAGGCATAAAGATCTATAGAGATAGATCAAAACGCTTAATTGGACTTTCACAAAGCACATACCTTGACAAGATTTTGAAGAAGTTCAAAATGGATCAAGCAAAGAAAGGGTTCTTGCCTGTGTTACAAGGTGTGACAAGGTGTGAAGTTGAGTCAGACTCAATGCCCGACCAATGCAGAAGATAGAGAGGAAATGAAAGATGTTCCCTATGCTTCAGCCATAGGCTCTATCATGTATGCAATGCTGTGTACCAGACCTGATGTGTGCCTTGCTATAAGTTTAGCAGGGAGGTACCAAAGTAATCCAGGAGTGGATCACTGGACAGCGGTCAAGAACATCCTGAAATACCTGAAAAGGACTAAGGATATGTTTCTCGTATATGGAGGTGACAAAGAACTCACCGTAAGAGGTTACGTTGATGCAAGCTTTGACACTGATCCGGACGATTCTAAATCGCAAACCGGATACATGTTTACTTTAAACGGTGGAGCTGTCAGTTGGTGCAGTTCTAAACAAAGCGTCGTAGCAGGATCTACATGTGAAGCGGAGTACATAGCTGCTTCGGAAGCAGCGAACGAAGGAGTCTGGATGAAGGAGTTCATATCCGATCTAGGTGTCATACCTAGTGCATCGGGTCCAATGAAAATCTTCTGTGACAATACTGGTGCAATTGCCTTGGCAAAGGAATCCAGATTTCACAAAAGAACCAAACACATCAAGAGACACTTCAACTCCATCCGGGATTTAGTCCAGGTGGGAGACATAGAGATTTGCAAGATACATACGGATCTGAATGTTGCAGACCCGTTGACTAAGCCTCTTCCACGAGCAAAACATGATCAGCACCAAGGCTCCATGGGTGTTAGAATCATTACTGTGTAATCTAGATTATTGACTCTAGTGCAAGTGGGAGACTGAAGGAAATATGCCCTAGAGGCAATAATAAAGTTATTATTTATTTCCTTATATCATGATAAATGTTTATTATTCATGCTAGAATTGTATTAACTGGAAACATAATACATGTGTGAATACATAGACCAACAGAGTGTCACTAGTATGCCTCTACTAGACTAGCTCGTTAATCAAAGATGGTTATGTTTCCTAACCATGAACAAAGAGTTGTTATTTGATTAACGAGGTCACATCATTAGTTGAATGATCTGATTGACATGACCCATTCCATTAGCTTAGCACCCGATCGTTTAGTATGTTGCTATTGCTTTCTTCATGACTTATACATGTTCCTATAACTATGAGATTATGCAACTCCCGTTTACCGGAGGAACAATTTGGGTACTACCAAACGTCACAACGTAACTGGGTGATTATAAAGGAGTACTACAGGTGTCTCCAATGGTAGATGTTGGGTTGGCGTATTTCGAGATTAGGGTTTGTCACTCCGATTGTCGGAGAGGTATCTCTGGGCCCTCTCGGTAATACACATCACATAAGCCTTGCAAGCATAATAACTAAGATGTTAGTTATGAGATGATGTATTACGGAACGAGTAAAGAGACTTGCCAATAACGAGATTGAACTAGGTATTGGATACCGACGATCGAATCCCGGGCAAGTAACATACCGATGACAAAGGGAACAACGTATGTTGTTATGCGGTCTGACCGATAAAGATCTTCGTAGAATATGTAGGAGCCAATATGGGCATCCAGGTCCCGCTATTGGTTATTGACCGGAGACATGTCTCGGTCATGTCTACATTGTTCTCGAACCGTAGGGTCCGCACGCTTAACGTTACGATGACAGTTATTATGAGTTTATGCATTTTGATGTACCGAAGGTTGTTCGGAGTCCCGGATGAGATCACGGACATGACGAGGAGTCTCGAAATGGTCGAGACGTAAAGATTGATATATTGGAAGCCTATGTTTGGGCACCGGAAGCGTTCCGGGTGAAATCGGGATTTTACCGGATTACCGGGAGGGTTACCGGAACCCCCCCGGGAGGCAAATGGGCCTATTGGGCCTTAGTGGAAAAGAGAGAAGAGGCAGCCCACAAGCCTAGCCGGCTCCCCCCTTCCCCAAGTCCTAGTAGGACTAGGAGAGGTGGGCCGGCCCCCTCTTTCTCCTTTCCCCCAAGAGTCCTAGTTGGAATAGGATTGGAGGGGAGGAGTCCTACTCCCGGTGGGAGTAGGACTCCTCCCTGCGCCTCCCTCCTAGCCGGCCGAACCCCCTGCCCCTGGCCTTTATATACGGGGGCAGGGGGCACCCCAAGACACACAACTTGATCCTTGAGATCGTTCCTTAGCCGTGTGCGGTGCCCCCTGCCACCAAATTCCACCTCGATCATACCGTTACAGTGCTTAGGCGAAGCCCTGCGTCGGTAGTACATCAAGATCGTCACCACGCCGTCATGCTGACGGAACTCTTCCTTGATGCTTTGCTGGATCGGAGCCCGAGGAACGTCATCGAGCTGAACGTGTGCTAAGAACTCGGAGGTGCCGGAGTAACGGTGCTTGGATCGGTCAGATCGGGAAGACGTACGACTACTTCCTCTATGTTGTGTGATCGCTTCCGCAGTCGGTCTGCGTTGGTACGTAGACAACACTCTCCCCTCTCGTTGCTATGCATCACCATGATCTTGCGTGTGCGTAGGAAAATTTTGAAATTACTACGTTCCCCAACACTTAGACCAAAATGATCACCAGAAAGGTTAAACCAAATAATGGAAAGGAAAATATGATTGTCAGATATTTCAGGGGTATATCCTCCCCAATGATAAGCAGAGCATGATAACCATGACAGGATATAATGCAGAAAACCCTTTAGGTAAGGGGAGAAAAACTTCATGATATTATCCATACAACGGTGTTTGGATAGTTGAGCAAGAAACAATTAGCATTGAGCTTCAAATGTTCTTGTTGAAGAACGGAGTACCATAGACGTGCTTCGAGATAGCATTGACATGGTCAACAGGTGAAAATCAGACTTTGGAAACAAAAGGATCCATCAGTAACAACTTGTAGAATAAGTCTTATCATTTCTCATGGAAGAATAGATAACCTTGCTAAAAAGGAAAACTATAACGTTAGGTCCTCCGGCCAGGTGTGCTAGGCATGACACCTTATCGGGTTAAAGACCAATGTTATAACTCTTGCGAATATGTTCCGGCCATCATCTCTGACCGAATTTCAGATCTGATTGGTGTCAGGATACCTCGGACTCAGGATGCCTGAGAAGAAAAGGTGCAACACAATTGGTGAGACGACATTGTAAGATTATCGGGAAATGTACTATGGGAGCGAGTTCCGAAACAAGAGTTCATCATTAAAACCAAGGAGAGGATGAAGAGGTGGCTGATGAACTTAGTGACAATTCATTTGAGATTTTCAAAAGATGGATTTCCACACTTATGTGAACAAGGAGATAACATTTGTCGGATCAAATGATATAAGGATGTATGCTCGAGGAAAACATACACAATTAACCATTGGTTGAAAAGTGAACCCAAAATATGGTCTTAGGTAGCATGATCAATGTTAGAAAGGTGATTCAACAACCAATAGTCTAAGAATGAAATATCGACCATTAACTTGAAATCAATAGGGTTGCTAGAAACACAAACAAGTTTGTGTTGAACGGAAGGCAATAAAGTGTTCGATGATAACACAAATCATCAAGGGCAAGGATGGTATTTCTCATCACGAATTCAATTGTTATCCTGGAAGGGGTCAAAATGTTGATGATGATCACGACACATTTGTCGAGAGGTTTCAAGAAGATGTAATCGACTGACGATGACATCAAGTCAAAGGAATGATGAAAGCAAAAGGTTATTGGAACCACGGGTATGACACAAACTCGAAATCAAGCCTGCTTTTCAAGGTGAAATGATATGACAAGGAAAATCGACGTAAGCTTAGCTCATCGTCGAAGTGGTGCTCCGAGAATAAGGACCAGGTAGCACAGTTAAAATAACCATGACAAGGATATAGCAAAATAGGCTAGGAATGACGTGATGGAGTTCAAACTCGTAAGTAATGAAGGTTACCAAGAGTAGCTTAATCGCGATGCGGACTCGAGTCAGTTATCGGTGTCTTTGAGTGTTTAATAACTCAGAGTCCATGAAAATTAGAATCAATGAGAATGTAGCACTTGATGAAGAACTCATAAGAAGTTATGCAGTTCCGTGATAATCTTGAGATACCGGGGGGGGTTATACTCGACGACAAATCAAAGTAGAGGTTGGATTGGGGTATTACTCTGCAGAAGACAAGTGCTCAAACTTGCACGAGAAATGGTATTTAAAGGAGAACATGGTCAGAAACTACGATCATAAATGATCGAACCACGGATACAAGATGAACTTATATCAAGGGGGTAATTATTTTTACAAGCAGCTTCCATGATAAGTTATACATCGTGTCCACAGGCATGAATGCAAGGTTCAAGGTCGACTCCCACTTCTTCAATGTATAACCTTCCATTCACTTCTCGCTTTGATAAAGGCATTAGTGTTGAAAGTTTTACCTGGTGAAATACCAGATGAGTATGACTAGTGAAAACTTCCGAGTTCACACATATTAAGGAAGGCATAGGTTCAACCCATCGGGGCATCTTAGAATCATATACCACAATCTTGGAGTAAATAATACAAGCTCAAAAGTAGAGCATGGTTGACAAAGCAGAGGATACAATTTACCAAAGGCATTATGTATCAGAGGAAAGGCTCACAAGGTTATTGAATAAGGAGGACACTATCGAATAATAATCCAATAAAGGATCTGACGGTCCATAGCGGAGTTGATGTGAGCATCGGCACACAATCAGTTGAAGAAAGGATGCAAGGGCATTAGATTATAGAACACCTAAATGATTCGATGCTTAGTTATCAAAGAAATTATGATTCCCAAATAGAAGGATCAGAAGCAGACGCTCTGATCAAGGGTGGATAAGTTCAATAGACCTAAGGGTACAATTGACGGCAACAGATTGGTCGAGAACAAGCTCATGTTCAAAAATGACGTCTGAGCCAGAAAGATAATTTAAAAGGATCAATTGATAATAGCGTGCATTCGCACTCATGTTGAATCAATAGGATCAAAATTTACGGTGTCTAAGGATACTAATGAATATTGCCAGACATATGGAAAGTATCCATAATGCAAGCAGACAAGTATTGCAGAGCAATAAGCTACTAAGGATTCTTGGAGGATCAAATAGTATTTCGAAGACCATTGTGAAACACATGAACAACTGGGGGGTGAGCGGATACTCGATAAGTGCGAGAATTATCCATAGGGGTATTCAGGTGACAAAGAATAGCAAGGCAGTAAGCTCAAAGGATTATCGAAACAACGTCAAGTATTTCGGGGTATCTTGTAATAACAAGACCAACTAGGGATGAATGTAAGAATAATAACTGCAAGTAGTTATCCATAAGGGTTGACGGTGGAAGGGGAATTTGCAAACGCGATGAACACAAGTTCTCGGGTTAATAGCGGAGAGTATCTTCAGGGTCTTCACGTACAGCAAACGGTCATCAGTAATAAGGGGCTCTCCGGGTGAAAGTGATAATGAGATCCTAATGTTAGATTTAGCAAAATTCATTTAACCCGAATAGAATAGAGTTTAGAGTCCCAGAGTAAGGATCAAGGAGTAAAAGATCCTAATACCACCCAGATGGCGACGTGGGCCCGTAAGGCACAAAGCCATGTTACTAAAAGTTTTTGAAATGTCTAGACTCAACTTCGGCCAAGGAGTGTGAAAGGGGGATTCCTACAGGCAGTCGGCTCTGATACCAACTTGTGATGCCCCCAATTTGACCGTACACTAATCATACACGCAAACGTGTACGATCAAGATCAGGGACTCACGGGAAGATATCACAACACAACTATACAAATAAAATAAGTCATACAAGCATCATATTACAAGCCAGGGGCCTCGAGGGCTCGAATACAAGAGCTCGATCATAAACGAGTCAGCGGAAGCAACAATATCTGAGTACAGACATAAGTTAAACAAGTTTGCCTTAAGAAGGCTAGCACAAACCGGGATACAGATTGAAAGAGGCGCAGGCCTCCTGCCTGGGATCCTCCTAAACTACTCCTGGTCGTCGTCAGCGGGCATCACGTAGTAGCAGGCACCTCCGGTGTAGTAGGAGTCGTCGTCGACGGTGGCGTCTGGCTCCTGGGCTCCAACATCTGGTTGCGACAACCAGGTAGAAGGGACAGGGGAGAAGAAGGAGAAAGCAACCGTGAGTACTCATCCAAAGTACTCGCAAGCAAGGAGCTACACTACATATGCATGGGTATATGTGTAAAGGCCATATCGGTGGACTGAACTGCAGAATGCCAGAATACAAGGGGGATAGCTAATCCTGTCGAAGACTACGCTTTTGGCAGCCTCCGTCTTGCAGCATGTAGAAGAGAGTAGACTGAAGTCCTCCAAGTAGCATCGCATAGCATAACCCTAACCGATGATCCTCCCCTCTTCGCCCTATGAGAGAGCGATCACCGGTTGTATCTGGCAATTGGAAGGGTGTGTTTTATTAAGTATCCGGTTCTAGTTGTCATAAGGTCAAGGTACAACTCCAAGTCGTCCTGTTACCGAAGATCACGGCTATTCGAATAGTTTAACTTCCCTGCAGGGGTGCACCACATAACCCAACACGCTCGATCCCATTTGGCTAGACACACTTTTCTGGGTCATGCCCGGCCTCGGAAGATCAACACGTCGCAGCCCTACCTAGGCACAACAGAGAGGTCAGCACGCCGGTCTAAATCCTATGGCGTAGGCGTCTGGGCCCATCGCCCATTGCACACCTGCATGTTGCGAGGGCGGACGAAAGCAGACCTAGCCTAGTAGGCATTCCAGTCCAATCCGGCGCGCGCCACTCCGTCGCTGACGTCACGAAGGCTTCGGCTGATACCATGACGTCGAGTGCCCATAACTGTCCCCGCGTAGATGGTTAGTGCGTATAGGCCAGTATCCAGACTTAGATCAAATACCAAGAACTCGTTAAGTGTGTTAAGTATCCGCGAACACCGACCAGGGCCAGGCCCACCTCTCTCCTAGGTGGTCTCAACCTGCCCTGTCGCTCCGCCACAAAGTAACAGTCGGGGGCCGTCGGGAACCCAGGCCCACCTCTACCGGGATGGAGCCACCTGCCCCTTCAGCCCCCAACTCCGAACAGTACCACAGGTAATGTAACTGTGTAAAGTATATAGTATATGCCCATGATCACCTCCCGAAGTGATCACAGCCCAGTAGTATAGCATGGCAGACGGATAAGAGTGTAGGGCCACTGGTGGAACACTAGCATCCTATACTAAGCAGTAGGATAGCAGGTAATGGTAACAACAGTAGTAGCAAGGACAGGCTATGCATCAGGATAGGAATAACGGAAAGCAGTAACATGCTACACTACTCTAATGCAAGCAGTATAGAGGAGAGTAGGCGATATCTGGTGATCAAGGGGGGGCTTGCCTGGTTGCTCGGACAAGAAGGAGGGGTCGTCGATGTAGTCGATCACAGGGGTACCGGCATCGGCCTCAGGGTCTACCGGAAAGAAGTAACAGAGGGGAAACACGATAAATAACAGAGCAATCAAATGTAACAAAGAGCAAGAAGCGGCAATACGTTGTGCTAGAGGTGACCTAACGTGGTAGGAGGTGATACCGGTGAAGGGGGGAAAACATCCGGGAAAGTATCCCCGGTGTTTTGCGTTTTCGGGCAGAGGAACCAGAGGGGGAAAGTTGCGAGTTGGATATGTTAGGGATGCGTGGCGGATGAACGGGCTACGTAACCGGGTTTGTCTCGTTGTTTTGAGCAACTTTCATGTTGAAAATATTTTAATCCAAGTTACGGATTAAAAGATATGATTTTCTAAAGATTTTATTAATTTCTGGAATTTAATTAATTATTTAAATTAATTCGAAAAATAGATTAATGACATCAGCATGATGTCATGCTGACGTCAGCAGTCAACAGAGTTGACTGGTCAACCTGACCAGTGGGTCCCACTGGTCAGTGACACATTTTAATCAAACAGATTAATTAAACTATTCAAAGTTAATTAGGGGGTGGGCCCCACTGTCATACTAATTAATTAACTTAACTAACAGTTTAATTAGATAACTAATGTTAATTAGTTTAATTAAGTTAACTAATTAATTAATTAATTGTTATTATTATTATTTTTAATTCCTTTTTCTAACATTCTATGGGTGGGGCCCCACTCTCATAGGGCCAGGGGGTTATGCGGGTTACGGTTGCTGGGGGACGGGCGTGCGGGCGCTGGGCCGTTTGGGCGCACGCCCAGGGTACCAGGGGGCGCCGGCCACGGCGGGGCGCCGGCCACGGCAGGGCGCCGGAGCAGCGGGCGGCGCCAGCAAAGGCAGGCGCGAGAGGAGGGGGCGGCGCCTGTGGGCGCACACGGGGAAGGTCGGAGTGGGGCGGGCGAGCGGCCATGAGTGTGGCGGACGCAGCGGCCGTGGTTGGTCGCGGTCGGGGCCGTGACGGAGCTAGGCGCGCACCGGGGCGCCGTTCAGGCACAGCGCTGGGAGGAGGAGGAGAGGTGCTCACGGGGAGGGGCGCGTAGGGTCTAGGCAGTGGTGGATGAGGAAGAGGGCGGAGACGATGGCATCGAGGAGGCAGTCCGGCGACGCGGTCCTCATGCGACGGGGGCGAGGTAGCTCCGGGCGGGGTCCCGCGTCAGCGTGGTCGTGGACGGGTGGCGAGGGAGGCCGGATCCGCGACAGGGCCCCCGGGATCCGTCCCCTCTCCGGCAAGGAGGCGGCTTGGCGATGGCGGAGCGGTGGTGGCGACGAGCGCCAGGGGCGGCGGGGTCGGGCAAGGGGGGGGCGTTGCGTCCCGATCTAGTTCGGGGGGAGCGAGAGGAGCGAGGGTGAGGGGAGAGTGGGGATCGATCCCGATCCAGGGGAATCGGGGGAGGGAGTGGAGCGAGTGGGGGGTTAGGGTTTCGGTTTAGTGGGGTTATGGGGGAGTGGGGCCGGTCTGGGCCAGTGGGCTGGTCCAGTTGGGCCACGGCCCAGGGAGGGGGGTCTTTCACTTTTTTCTGTTAGCTTTAGGTTTTAGTTTTTCTCTTTTGTATTTTCTCTTTTGTTTTGTTTTCTGTTTTATTTAGTTTGGTGCATTTAATTATTTTATAAAAATGTGGCTTTTCCACCATTACTACTTATGCATTATTTGGCTCACTCCGAACATTTTAGTGTTAATATTTGAAAACTTTTATTGTTTGCCTGATTTTGAATTTGAACTTGAATTGGTTTCGAACTAACTCGAGATTAGCAACTATAATCGAGGTGGCGTGGCATCATTAGCAGAGGATCACTGTAGCTTAATTACCCGGGCGTCACACCAGTCACCCTGGATCCAGCCGCGCAGCAGGGCAGATCTTGACGACGATCCGCCCCAGCTCGTCTTCGTCCCCTTCGCCTTCGATGTCGCTTTCTTCGCATGCTCCAGAGCGGCGGTCTTGTCCTTCCCCATTACGGCGGAATGGGCTCGAGGTGGGCGGCGGCGCCGAAAGTGAAGACAGAAGCAGTGGAGGAACGGAGGAGGAAGAAGGAGAAATTGAGACGCTCTATGCAAAATCCCACAGCCCGACGTCTTATATGGAGCCCTTTTCGAGTGACTGACGAATGGGCCCGGGCGATCCTGTCAAATCCCACAATTGGCGCTCGCTCGGTACGTGGCAAAAAGGGTGGCACGGTGATCGAGGTGCCCCTGCCTAATCCATCCCGGTTACTGCGGCCTCCTCTGTCCCGCACGCTTCCCAAAATTTTGAATCACGCAAGATCCGGGAACTGCAGAGAAACCTGTTAGACTAAAGATTTCTTTCGTATCAACACTCGAAGCTTATCAGCAAAAGTTCATTCAACAAACTAAGAATGGATCAAGATGACTGAAAAAGAAGTTCAACCCATCATGTTGTACATTGATCCTAACAAGACGCTTCCGAAGAGCAAAAATTGAGTCAGACGTATTCTCAACTCCTTCTCCACTCGAACCCTGAACCATTCGGGGGCTAACGATGAAGCTATGTACCTAGGGTAGGGTCATAGACCTGACCTAGACACCCTCCCCTAGGACATCACCCTAAAGTCAGAACCATTCAAGGGATACCATCATCCACTCGACCAGAAACGTTCCACTCGGAAGACTCTATGTCACTCGACCATAGCAATGACCACTCAACAGACAGAAGATCGAAAGCCACTCTGAAAAGCAATGGTCGGGCGTTTACTCTGTAGACTTGATGATCATTTATGTCACTTTATTACTAGCTTTGATGATCAGTCTTTACTCGGCGAACTCTATATAAGCCAACCCCCTTGTGACGCCCCAAGACCGGAGCTTCAGATGCCTTCCATGTTTCCGAGTGTTGTCGGGTGATTCGTTTTGGTTCTTTGCATCATGTGCATTGCATCATGTCATCATGCCATCATGTCATTTCTTTTCTTAACTCAACTAAATAAATGGCATGGATCTTTGATCCATTTAAACCGAGGGAATTCACATGGTGAGTTCTCTTTATAACATATCCTCCCAATATTTTAGGGAGCTATATTAAATATTCCATTAATTTGGAATCATCATAACACACTTGCAAATTAATTCCCCATGCCTTTGTCCCATGCATCTTCTCCTTCTCTTTTCCTTCTATTTCCTTTCTTTTGCAAGTGCCATTTTCCCCTTCTCTATTAATGTTCATTCTTTTCCGATAAATTCTCGACCATGCCTGCAACCTCTCTGTCAAATTTCAGATCCTTTGGAGTTGTTTGGTTAGGTTCAAAAATGCCTCAAGTTTGAATCATATTTAAACTTGTTTTATTTTTCTACCTCTAAAAATATCCAAGACAATTTTATCAATAGAGTATAGTTCCAGGAGATTGAGGATATTTTTATATCTGAAAAACTCCTCTTCTAGCCCCCTGGCCTTTTTCTTTTATTGTTATTGTTTATCTAAATAAACAAGAAGTAAATGATAAAAGAAAAGGCTTTCCTAGGCCTCCCTAGACCAACTTCCGCTCCGGCCCACCTAAGGCCATCCCGTCCCGCAGGCCGGCCCATCCAGCACCGGCCCACCTAACTCCTCCAAACCCTAGGCCCAGCCTCTCCCCTCCAATCGTTCTCTCCCTCATCCTCTCCCGTGCGCCGCCAGGGAGCCCGACTCCCCCATCTCCCACGTAGCCTCGATCTCTCCCTCGATGCCCATTCAGCACGCAGCGTCGCCCTCGATACCCTCTGCCTTTCTCCTCGTCACCTCGCTCGCCACCCTCCCTCGATCCTTCTCTCGCTCGCTGCCCACCTCCTGCTCGATCTCCCTCACTCCCTCGTCTCCTTCCCCTGCTCATGCGCTAGAGAGGAATGAGAGCCTCTTGCTCGTTTCCGCACGCAAGAGCCGCGCGCTCGATCCCCGTCTTCGCCAAGGAGAGGAACTCCCCAGCACGCGCGCCTCCCGCCTGCTTTGAGGCTTGCCTCAGCACCGACCGGTCTCCAGCGCAGCCTCCCTGCCGACCTCGTCGACCATGCAGCCGCTTGCAAGCTCCGTTCAGCGAGGCACCGCGCTCGATCCCCTTCTCTCCCTCCTCTCGCTCTCCTCGCAACGCACCAGGGAGAAGCCTTGCTCCCTCCTCCCGTCACCTCTGCTCGACCCCGAGCGCCTGAGGCGTTTTCCCGCTTGCCTCCTCCAAGCACCGCGTCTTGCCAGTCTCCTCTGCCCGCGAGGTTGCTGCTGGTGAACCTGATCGCCATGGCCGCCTCTCTGTCAAGCCCCGCACGTCGCCCGGCGAGCTCGCCCCTGCTTCTTGCTCGTCACCGGCGACTCGTGTCGTCCTAACGACAGCTAGACGCCTCTGCTTCGCCCTCCGCCTTGCTGCCCCGACGTGCCTCGTCCTCGTCGCCTTGCTGCACCACGCCCGTCGCCGGACCTCGCGTCGCCGGCCCGCCGCCCTGGAGACTGTGCCCTGCCGGACCTCCCCTGCTACTCCCTGCATCAGGCCTACCGCCAACCCTCCCATCCGCAAGCAACTTCGGTTGTTGCTATTGTCGTAATGTCCCCAAACATGAGCACGACCACGAACGGCTACCTCCATATGGATTTCATCAAGTTCCGCTTCCACAAGTGTACCCCTACATGTTGGATTCGTCAAGTACCGCACCGGAACGCCAAGTACATGGATATGCCAAGTTCCCCTCCAAACATGTACGAATATGCCCGATGATGCGACAAGTACCGCGACAACGTGTACATCTACTCCGTCAAGACCGGACCGACAAGTACCCCAATGTCGTGTGTACCACTACCGTCGCCCCGAAGACGTTGGAGTCATCAAGTACCTCTCCAAACGAACGTGAACGACTACCGTCGCAAGAACGGGACCGGAAAGTCCGAAGACCCCAAGTACCACGACACCGATGACATGAACAGCTGTGGAAACTCATGCTTCAATAAACATGTACCACTACCGTCGTCGAGATCACGAGAACCTCTACCGTCGACCCTAGAGCATGCGAGATCGACTACTTCCACTACCGCCGTTGCGAGAACGCCTACTTCCCTCTACGAACGAGAACCGTCCCCTTTGCACGCTCCGAAGCTATAACCCCAAGACGACGTCCGTGAACGAATGCTTGCGATGTATGAGTTGAACCGTGTGTTGCTCCATGTCCGAGTTGTTTGTTGCACGAAGCCCCTCTTTTGCCTTGCCGCCGTCATGTGGGAACCCGGAATCCGGGAGTGCCCCACCATCTTTTGCACGCGTCCGCACACTTCTCCTTTGCATCGGTATCTCAATCGAGTTACCGGAACCGGAATGCTTCCGTGGCACCGTTTTCGTTATCGTTGCCGTGGCACCCCTTTCCTTTCCACCACGGTGACAAGTGCTTCATAATGATCTTGTCAACTTCTAATAAAAATTGCATAAACTTGCACATGTCATCCGCATCATGATAACAACATTTAAAATGTTTAAAATTGTTGTTGCATTAAAATTGCTAATGCATATGGGGATTTACCGGATTTGTTGTTTGTTATATCCGGCCCCATTTAAATTGCTTAAATGGTATAGTTTTGTTATGCTTCACCTCTTTCCATGTTTAACTACATTTAATATTGTTGGGTACATAAACAAGATCGAACTAAATAATTTGAATGTGGTGTTTCGTCAATATGCGACTCATTGCATATTGAGCTCCACATAACTCGTAGTGTTGTTTGTGCATTTTGCCATGCCATGCCGCATTAGACCGGACATGCATCATACTTGGTTGTGCATCATGCCATGCTTATGTGATGGTTGTTTACTATGTTGTTTGCTTCTTTCCGGTGTTGTTTCTTCGGGTTGGTTCCTACAACGTTGCGTTTGTGAGGATCCGTTCGACTACGACCATTTGTCTTCTTCATGGACTCGTTCTTCTTCCTTGTGGGATTTCAGGCAAGATGGCCATACTCTCGAAATCACTTCTATCTTTGCTTTCTAAATGCTCGCTCTGTTGCTATGCCTATGCTACGATACCTACCACTTGCTATATCATGCCTCACATATTGCTAAGCCAAGCCTCTAACCAACCTTGTCCTAGCAAACTGTTGCTTTGGCTATGTTACCGCTTTGCTCAGCCCCTCTTATAGCGTTGTTAGTTGCAGGTGAAGATTGGAGCTTGTTCCATGTTTGGAACATGGATATTTGTTGGGATATCACAATATCTCTTATTTAATTGATGCATCTATATACTTGGTAAAGGGTGGAAGGCTCGGCCTTATGCCTGGTGTTTTGTTCCACCCTTGCCGCCCTGGTTTCCGTCATACCGGTGTTATGTTCCTTAATTTTGCGTTCCTTACACGGTTGGGTTATAATGGGAACCCTTGATAGTTCGCCTTGAATAAAACTCCTCCAGCAAGGCCCAACATTGGTTTTACCATTTGCCACCTGGCCTTTTCTTTCCCTTGGGTCGGCCGGCTCAAGGGTCATCTTTATTTTAAACCCCCGGGCCAGTGCTCCTATGAGTGTTAGTCCAACCTGTCAGCCACCGGTGGCCACCAGGGGCAACTCTGGGTTGGCCTACCGAAAGTTTGGACAATCCGGTGTGCCCTGAGAACGAGATATGTGCAGCTCCTATCGGGATTTGTCGGCACATCCGGGTGGCTTTGCTGGTCTTGTTTTACCATTGCCGAAATGTCTTGTAACTGGGATTCCGAGTCTGATCGGGTCATCCTGGGAGAAGGAATATCCTTCGTTGACCGTGAGAGCTTGTGATGGGCTAAGTTGGGACACCCCTGCAGGGTTTTGAACTTTTGAAAGCCGTGCCCGCGGTTATGGGCAGATGGGAATTTGTTAATGTCTGGTTGTAGAAAACCTGAAACTTATCTTAATTAAAATGCATCAACCGCGTGTGTAGCCATGATGGTCTCTTTCCGGCGGAGTTCAGGAAGTGAACACGGTGTTGGAGTTATGCTTGAACGTAGGTTGTTCTAGGATCACTTCTTGATCATAGATTCTCGAACGTGCTTTGCCTTCTCTTCTCGCTCTCATTTGCGTATGTTTAGCCACCATATATGCTAGTCGCTTGCTGCAGCTCCACCTCATACCTTTTCCCTACCTATAAGCTTAAATAGTCTTGATCGCGAGGGTGTGAGATTATTGAGTCCCCGTGACTCACAGATACTTCCAAAACCAGTTTGCAGGTGCCGATGTTATCGTGCAGGTGATGCAGCCGAGCTCAAGGAGGATCTCGATGAAGTTCGTGTTCGTTATGTTGTTCCGTTTCCAGTTGATCAGTAGTGGAGCCCAGTTGGGACGATCGGGGATCTGTAGCATTTGGGGTAGTCTTCTTTTATTTTGGTTCCGTAGTCAGACCTTGTTTGTATCTGGATGATGTAATGCTTAGTTCATATATTGTGTGAAGTGGCGAGTGTAAGCCAACTATGTATCTCTTTCCCTTATGTATTACATGGGATGTGTAAAGATTACCCCTCTTGCGACATTGCTTACAATGCGGTTATGCCTCTAAGTCGTGCTTCGACACGTGGGAGATATAGCCGCATCGTGGGCGTTAGAAGTTGGTAATCAGAGCCTTCCCCAACCTTAGGAGCCCCCTGCTTGATCGAATCGCTGGCGTTGTTGAGTCTAGAAAAATGTTTTGAGTCATTTAGGATTATATATATCAGAGAGTAGGATTCTTTTTACTCCTCAATCCCTTCGTCGCTCTGGTGAGGCTTCCTGACGTAGAATTTTGACTCTTCTCTTCTTAAATTTCACTAAAAAAATTTAGGATCACGCGGGTATCTTCGAATCGTTCCGATGGTTTTGTGACTAGAACATTGTTCTTGGTGCCTCCTGACATTTAGGGGTTGTGGCAGTGTCCCGAGGAGTTGAGCTCCGAGGTGTTGTCGTCACAATTTTATCGTTGCAGTTCTAGAATACCTGAGTTTCGCCGACATCGAAAATCTCTTTTATGCAGTTGTTGGTGAGATAACCTCGACGCCACCTAGTACTGGGGCGGGAGTTCGGGAGTATTGCCATAACTTGTATAACGGATGCTTTTCGAAGGTTGAGGTAAATGATTTCT
The DNA here is from genome assembly GCA_034509565.1 of Triticum monococcum. Taxonomy (NCBI): domain Eukaryota; kingdom Viridiplantae; phylum Streptophyta; class Magnoliopsida; order Poales; family Poaceae; genus Triticum; species Triticum monococcum. The sequence goes on from CM067845.1 coordinate 605,238,545, forward strand.
GAAGGTTTCTTGGTTATGTGTTGAAGGATGGATATAGCTGGATGTAGGATTTATGTAGTTTTGGGTGAGATATTATGCTTCCCCTGTATCCCCAACACCTGATTGCATAACCGGAAAGTTTCGGGAGTTTATAAGTGGGAATTCAAGTAGCTCTTAGGATATCTTTCTGACAGATGTATGATATGAAATTGGGGTTCGACGTCTAGTGGTCCGCCTATCCACGGTTGGTTTTACAGTGGTCTTGTTGTGTCTTAAAGAGTCCTTGGCTATGCTGACTCGGGGATGCTTCGTATATCATGTGCACTGCCATGTACATGATGGTGTTGTACGATCGAGCCCGTGTAGGCCCCACCACGAAAACTTCGGATGAAATCTCTATCATATGTTTGTTCTGGCTTATTCTGCAAGCCAATCATTTGTTTTTGTTTTGAGTTGTGGTATTCGAGTTGCTTCGAGGTCAAGTGTTGATTCCATACCTTTCCTAAGCGGTGTTCTCATGTTTCTATGTGAATAGTAATCCTTCATGATAATCGAGACTGTCTTGTCAATCCTTTTCAACCGGCGTGTTTCTCTTCAAGTGGATCCATTCATTTCAACATTCGCAAGATCAACTCCAAGTCTTCTCAACGGTGTTTGTTTCATCCGTCTCCAAGTTGTCTTTGTTTTCCTACCCTCCCACCCTTGTTTCTTCAAGGACTCATATATCTTAATCAAGTATCCATCTTATTGATGCGAAGTCTCTCCATTCTTTTCTGTCAATGTTCTTACCCGGTGGTTCCCATGAAGATATTCTACTAGGTCATCATTCTTCGTTCTCTTTCTTCTTTGGTGGATTAAAGTCAAGCTTTGTTGATCATATCCCTTTTTCCTCATTTCAAATACCTTCTCATGTCAGTGCACCTCATAATCATTCACTTCTCGCTATTCATTTGTTCGGGAGTGCTGAAGATATCTCAGAAGGCTCGTCTTGTCTTTCAAGATCAGTTCAACCTATTTCGAGGTTGTTATCTCATTCTAGCCATTTAAATATTACCGGTGCATTCTCTCTTTTAAATCGTTCTATGGTGTTTCTTTTGAGTGGGCCCTAACCCACAGGTCTTTTCCCAGGATCTTACCTGACTCTTCTAATTTTCCCGGAGATTTTCAAATTCTTTTCTAAAGTCTGACGTAAGAATGAATTGTCATCAGTCAGATGGTTTCTCCAAGATCTTATAATTTTTCTAATCATTGGCTCAACCTCTTTGCTTTTCATTCTCCCAGAGTATCTCAATAATTCATGACGCTGTTTCTCGTCGTCATTCTCAAATTTTGTAGACCGAAGAAGAATTTTCCTCCATATCTTGCTCCATTCTCTTCAAGATTCATGGGTCTAGCTTGATGCCATCCTCTCATAATTGTTTTCGATTGTGAGATTTCTTTTCACCTATCCGAAGCAATTCAAGATTCTTTTCAGTTTGATTCTCCGGAGCCCATCATCTCAGAGTTATTCATTCTCGGCTTTCAACTTTTGTTCTCCAAGTCTTACCGGTGCATCATTGAAGTGATCTCTAATCAGTTCGTGATCTCTTCGTTCTCTCGCATCCTGATTCACTCAAGTATCTTCGTTCATTTTTCTATTCTTACGGTGGTTCATTCAAGATTCCTTTTCTCTTGGTATCATATCAATTTATTTGGTCTTTCCAATCTTACCGGTGGTTCATTGAAGCCTTTTCTCTAGCTTGTGCTATATCCATTTTAATCCTTTCTACGAGAATAAGTAGTATGCCAAATCCGTTGCTTGTCATCAATTTAAATTGGTGAAGGATAAGCATAATGTAATTCTTATTCTTGTTTCATCGAGTAAATTCAATTCCTTATTCTGGAGGTTCATCAAATTCTTGATCTCTTTTGTTCATCTTTCTTTTCCGGAGTTCCAAGTTTCTTCCACATTATCTCATCGCGAAGCTCCATCTAAATCATCGCAAGGTTTCACTTTGTGTTTTCAACTTCTCTTTCCTTTCGTTTGATCATTCTTTCATTACCGGAGTTCTTCATGGAGGCTATACATGATGGTTCATCAAGGATTTAATTCCTTCTCGAAGTGTTCATCAATATTCTTTTCAGAGGAGCTCAAGCATTCTTCATCTTGCAATCCGGAGCGCAATTCTTCCTATTTTATCTTTTTGAGATGGTGTTATGTCATTGTTGACAATTTCCCTTCATGTTTCATGATTCAAAAGTTGTCAGGAATGAGATATTTAAACCCATCAATCTCTTCATTGGAGTTATCTTGGGTTATATTTCACCTAAAGCTTTCCCTAAGGATTGTTGCTATTTATGGTGCTCTTAAATGACCCAAGTTCTTCTTTTATCCTCCTGGTGAAATAAGTTTCTCGTCTCCTTGTTGATATAAACCCAATCTATTTGTTTCCGTAGTGGCAGAATTTTGCCTCAATTTTGAGAAGTTTTCCATAAGCCCACTACAAGCTTATTCGTTTCATTGTTGGTTTTCCAACAACTCAGTTATAATTTTCTTGGAAGGGTGCTTTCCAAACTCATTTGTGGCAGAAGTTTTCATTTTCTTCTCAATTCTTTCCTTTCCAACGATCCAACTTCTATTCTTTCGTTCTAGAGGCTTTGTGATGTTGCTCTTTTCAGTCATCATCTTGAATTATGAAGATCACGATCTTTTCATGCTTGTCCATTTAACCGGGGTGTTGTGCCCTCGGATCAAGTTCTTTTCATCTTATCAAGTTTCATATCTCTTTTCAAACAGAGTGTTGTCCGAATTTGTTCTTCCTTGTCCCTCTTCCCTACCGGAGTGCTTTCAACTTTGTTCTTCTTCGTTGCATTATTTCTTTCAATTTGTTCAACCTATCAAGGTTCCAGTGCCATCCTAGATCACGGGACGAGATCCTCTCATAGTGGTGGAGTGTTGCGACGCCCCAAGACCGGAGCTTCAGATGCCTTCCATGTTTCCGAGTGTTGTCGGGTGATTCGTTTTGTTTCTTTGCATCATGTGCATTGCATCATGTCATCATGCCATCATGTTATTTCTTTTCTTAACTCAACTAAATAAATGGCATGGATCTTTGATCCATTTAAACCGAGGGAATTCACATGGTGAGTTCACTTTATAACATATCCTCCCAATATTTTAGGGAGCTATATTAAATATTCCATTAATTTGGAATCATCATAACACACTTGCAAATTAATTCCCCATGCCTTTGTCCCATGCATCTTCTCCTTCTCTTTTCCTTCTATTTCCTTTCTTTTGCAAGTGCCATTTTCCCCTTCTCTATTAATGTTCATTCTTTTCCGATAAATTCTCGACCATGCCTGCAATCTCTCTGTCAAATTTCAGATCCTTTGGAGTTGTTTGGTTAGGTTCAAAAATGCCTCAAGTTTGAATCATATTTAAACTTGTTTTATTTTTCTACCTCTAAAAATATCCAAGACAATTTTATCAATAGAGTATAGTTCCAGGAGATTGAGGATATTTTTATATCTAAAAAACTCCTCTTCTAGCCCCCTGGCCTTTTTCTTTTATTCTTACTGTTTATCTAAATAAACAGGAAGTAAATGATCAAAGAAAACGCTTTCCTGGGCCTCCCTAGGCCAACTTCCGCTCCGGCCCACCTAAGGCCATCCCGTCCCGCAGGCCGGCCCATCCAGCACCAGCCCACCTAACTCCTCCAAACCCTACGCCCAGCCTCTCCCCTCCAATTGTTCTCTCCCTCATCCTCTCCCGTGTGCCGCCAGGGAGCCCGATTCCCCCATCTCCCTTGCAGCCTCGATCTCTCCCTCGATGCCCATTCAGCACGCAGCATCGCCCTCGATCCCCTCTGCCTTTCTCCTTGTCACCTCGCTCGCCAGCCTCCCTCGATCCTTCTCTCGCTCGCTGCCCACCTCCTACTCGATCTTCCTCACTCCCTCATCTCCTTCCCCTGCTCGTGCGCCAGAGAGGAACGAGAGCCTCTCACTCGTTTCTGCACGCAAGAGCCGCGCGCTCGATCCCCGTCTTCACCAGGGAGAGGAACTCCCCAGCACGCGCGCCTCCCACCTACTTTGAGGCTTTGCCTTAGCACCGACCGGTCTCCAGCGCGGCCTCCCTTCCAACCTCGTCGACCCTGCAGCCGCTTGCAAGCTCCGTTCAGCGAGGCACCGCGCCCGATCCCCTTCTCTCCCTCCTCTCGCTCTCCTCGCAACGCACCAGGGAGAAGCCCCGCTCCCTCCTCCCGTCGCCTCTGCTCGACCCCGAGCGCCTGAGGCGTTTTCCCGCTTGCCTCCTCCGAGCACCGCGTCTTGCCAGTCTCCTCTGCCCGCAAGGTTGCTGCCGGTGAACCTGGTCGCCATGGCCGCCTCTCTGTCAAGCCCCGCACGTCGCCCGGCGAGCTCGCCCCTGCTTCTTCCTCGTCACCGGCGACTCGTGTCGTCCTGACGACAGCTAGACGCCTCTGCTCCGCCCTCCGCCTTGCTGCCCCAACGTGCCTCGTCCTCGTCGCCTTGCTGCACCACGCCCGTCGTCGGGCCTCGCGTCGCCGGCCCGCCGCCCTGGAGACTGCGCCCTGCCGGGCCTCCCCTGCTGCTCCCTGCATCAGGCCTACCGCCAACCCTCCCATCCGCAAGCAACTCCGGTTGTTGCTATTGTCGCAACGTCCCCAAACATGAGCACGACCAGGGACGGCTACCTCCATATGGATTTCGTCAAGTTCCGCTTCCACAAGTGTACCCCTACGTGTTGGATTCTTCAAGTACCGCACCGGAATGCCAAGTACATGGATATGCCAAGTTCCCCTCCAAACATGTACGAATATGCCCGGTGATGCGACAAGTACCGCGACAACATGTACATCTACTCCGTCAAGACCGGACCGACAAGTACCCCAACGTCGTGTGTACCACTACCGTCACCCCGAAGACGTTGGAGTCATCAAGTACCTCTCCGAACGAACGTGAATGACTACCGTCGCAAGAACGGGACCGGAAAGTCCGAAGACCCCAAGTACCATGACACCGATGACATGAACATCTACGGAAATTCGTGCTTCAATAAACATGTACCACCACTACAAGAAATATGTCAACTTATGACCTTCTGTCAGTGACCCTCGAAGAATTGGTCATAAATTTATGACCATTTTAGACCAATTGGTCAAAAGCTGTTCAGGGGGCTCCAAACCCTAAACCATTGCGACCATTTTGGTCAGAAAGGTCGTAATGTCCTTACACGAAATGGTCACAAAGCAACAGTGCTAGTCCGCTGCCTTATTTCTAGTTGTTAATGACCAATATAGATGGTCATAGCCTTGTAAATTGTGGTGGGTTGTGATGACTAGGCGCCATCTCATCAGTTTTGCTTATGTGTCATGTCCATGTGGCAGTTTTTGCCCTAGGTTGTGAAGCAACCTATATTTCTATCATTCCCAAAATTCCAAAAAAAATCTCATAAATTCTTTGGGGCATATCTTCATCAAATATGTAAAAATCCTTCCTTGCCTAGTTCAAAACTAATTCAACAATATTCATTTTCCTATTTTGTTCACAACAACACTTTATGAAGGAAGTGCTATTTATATATTCTTGATTGCCCTCGGAATTTTTGGGCACTCTTTCCTATCCAAATCATTACCGCATGACAAAATTCAGCTCCATTTGCCTAGCAGATCTTCCTCGGCAAATTTCGAAAGTTTTTGTCCACCTAAAAGCATTGTGACGGAAGTACCTTTTTTATATCTCTAAATGATATGAAATTTATACAGTTCCTTCATATGCCCAAATTATCACCCTCCTCCAAATTGCAGCTCAGTCAAATCATCTATGTGAGCCCAGGTTCAATTTATATTTTATGGTCAAATTGGCACGTTGCAAAGCAAGTGTTATATAGACCCCTCCTATTACCCTCAAACTTTTCGGGCACTCTTCCATACCCAAATCATTGCCACGCGATAATATTCAGCTCAATTTTTGTAGTAAATCTTTCTCGGGAAATTTCCAAAGTTTCTACCTCGAGAGAAGCTTTGTGAAGTAAGTACTAGCTAGGCTTACCCAAATGATCTGAAAATTTACCAGAGCATGACCATACCAAAGTAACTTACCTACACCAATTTTGAGCTCATTTCATTCATCCAATCTCTCCCACTAGTTTTCCCAAGTTTTGTCCATAGAAGAGCATTGTGAAGGAACTACTACTTTGGCATGTCCAAATGGTATCAATTTTCTACAATGCTTTCCTATGCCCAAATAACCATCCTCCACAAAATTTCAGCTCACTCCATTCATTATTTTGAGCCCAGCTTCAACATTCATATTTTTGTCCAGCGTGGTACTTTGCAAAGCAAGTACCACCTAGGATCCTCCTTTTGAGCTAAAAATTTGTGAAGACATTCTCCTTAGTAGATGATCATCCTCAGCCAAAACTCACGCCCATTGGCCATGTGCATTTCCCGTACCACTAATCAAACACTTGGCTGCTAATTCATGTTTGAGCATCGATCGGTCTCCTCGTGAGAATCTTATGTTGTAATTTTCTTCCTAGCACCAACCTGGGGAGTGCCCAACCCACTAGACATGCCTAGGCCGCCCAGAACACATGGCAACATTACGGTCACGCGGTGACCACGCGACGGGCATGCGAGTTTACGCGCTCTAGAGTTGGGGCCCTCGGCCACCGCCCAAACCTCGACGTATCGCCACCAAACCATGTATTTATGATTAAATAGGTCCTTATGTAACTAGAAATGATTTTTGGAAAAAATAAATAGCAAACTATGAGGCAGCTGCAGTTCAAATTTGACCCGCTTCCAACTGAATCGACGGAAATTTGTCTTTTTCACGAGAGGTGGATCAAACAATTTTACACCCAACCATTTTGTCAATTGTGCATTAAATATGGCCTAGTATTTTATAAAAATGATTTGGTCCAATTTTGCAACAATTATTTGGTAGTTCCTTCACAAAAAAACCTCCTTTCGGGCACTCGAAAAATGGAAAATGGTTTTTTCGTCCAACGAAAATGAAAACTTCCTTAGGCAACATTGTTTGCCATTCCAATATGCACCCTTGTGCACAATATGAGATCATTTTAACAAACTATGCCATGAATGTGGCCATAAGATTGATCATTTGGCTTGAAAGCCATTGATCTCCACACGTGATAGCTCGTTTCTGAGAACACTTTTTTAAAATAATTGCCATATTACAAGTTTGTTATTTTTCCTGGGAACTTGGCCACAAATAATGACACAATGTGAAGGTTTCCCAATTTTTTGATTTTTTTTTAATTTTTTATGCAAGTTTCAAAATGCGGTCAAAACGGCGAGAATGATCGTTCCTAGCTAGTGGTTGAATCTTGGGATTTTTTTTTGATGTTTCTCTGATTAAATAGGTACTTATGTAACTAGAAATGATTTTTGGAAAAAAATAAATAGCAAACTATGAGGCAGCTGCAGTTCAAATTTGACCCGCTTCCAGCTGAATCGACGGAAATTTGTCTTTTTCACGAGAGGAGGATCAAAACTTTTTACACCCAAACATTTTGTCAATTGTGCATTAAATATGTCCTAATATTTTATAAAAATGATTTGGTCCAATTTTGCAACAAATATATGGTAGGTCCTTCACAAAAAAACCTCATTTCGGGCACTCGGAAAATGGAAAATGTATTTTCCGTGCAAAGAAAATGAAAACTCCCTTAGGCAACATTGTTTGGAATTCCAAGATGCACGATTGTGCACAATATGAGATCATTTGAACAAACTATACCATGAATGTGACCATGAGATTGAGCGTTTGGGTTGAAATCCATGAATCTTCACACATAATAGCTCATTTATGAGAACACTTTTCTAAAATAATTACCGTATTACAAGTTTATTATTTTTCCTGGTAACTTGGTCACATATAATGACGCAATGCGATTGTTTTCCAATTTTTTGATTTTTTTGAATTTTTTATGCCCGTTTCAAAATGCGGTCAAAACGGCGGGCTTGACCGTTCCTAGCTAGTGGTTGAATCTTGAATTTTTTTGATGTTTCTCTTATTAAATATATACTTATGTACCTAGAAATGATTTTTGGAAAAAATAAAGACCAAACTACGAGGCAGCTACAGTTCAAATTTGACCCGCTTCCAACTAAATCGGCGGGAATTTGTCTTTTTCACGAGAGGTGGATCAAAACTTTTTACACCCAACTATTTTGTCAATTGTGCATTAAATATGTCCTAGTATTTTAGAAAATTGATTTGGTCCAATTTTGCAACAATTATTTGGTAGTTCCTTCACAAAAAAACCTCCTTTCGGGCACTCAGAAAATGAAAAATGTTTTTTCATCCAAAGAAAATGAAAACTTCCTTAGGCAACATTGTTTGCCATTTCAATATGCACCCTTGTGCACAATATGAGATCATTTGAACAAACTATGCCACGAATGTGGCCATAAGATTAATCATTTGGCTTGAAAGCCATGAATCTTCAGAGATGATAGCTCATTTCTGAGAACACTTTTTTAAAATAATTGCTGTATTACAAGTTTGTTATTTTTCTTGGGAACTTGGCCACATATAATGACACAATGCGAAGGTTTCCCAATTTTTTGATTTTTTTTTGAATTTTTTATGCCCGTTTCAAAATGCGGTCAAAACGGCGGGAATGACCGTTCCTAGCTAGTGGTTGAATCTTGGAATTTTATTGGTGTTTCTCTGATTAAATAGGTACTTATGTACCTAGAAATGATTTTTGGAAAAAATAAAGAGCAAACTATGATGCAGCTGCAGTTCAAATTTGACCCGCTTCCAACTGAATCGACGGAAATTTGTCTTTTTCACGAGAGGTGGATCAAAGCTTTGTACACCCAACCATTTTGTCTTTTGTGCATTAAATATGGCCTAGTATTTTATAAAAATGATTTGGTCCAATTTTGCAACAATTATTTGGTAGTTCCTTCACAAAAAAACCTCCTTTCGGGCACTCGAAAAATGGAAAATGGTTTTTTCGTCCAACGAAAATGAAAACTTCCTTAGGCAACATTGTTTGCCATTCCAATATGCACCCTTGTGCACAATATGAGATCATTTGAACAAACTATGCCATGAATGTGGCCATAAGATTGATCATTTGGCTTGAAAGCCATTGATCTCCACACGTGATAGCTCGTTTCTGAGAATACTTTTTTAAAATAATTGCCATATTACAAGTTTGTTATTTTTCCTGGGAACTTGGCCACAAATAATGACACAATGCGAAGGTTTCCCAATTTTTTGATTTTTTTTTAATTTTTTATGCAAGTTTCAAAATGCGGTCAAAACGGTGGGAATGACCATTCCTAGCTAGTGGTTGAATCTTGGATTTTATTGGTGTTTATCTGATTAAATAGGTACTTATGTATCTAGAAATGATTTTTGGAAAAAATAAAGAGCAAACTAGAAGGCAGCTACAGTTCAAATTTGACCCGCTTCCTGCTAAATCGACAGAAATTTGTCTTTTTCACGAGAGGTGGATCAAAACTTCTCACACCCAACCATTTGGTCAATTGTGCATTAAATATGTCCTAGTATTTTAGAAAATTGAGTTGGTACAATTTTGCAATAAATATTTGGTAGGTCCTTCACAAAAAAGCTCATTTCGAACACTCAAAAAATGAAAATAATAATTTAAAAGAACTCATTTCTCATAACTCTTTAAAAAATATTTATCTTATTTCAATTTATGATTATTCCTGAAAAGAATAGTCAAATTTTCTGACACAATAAAACGGTTTTTTTTCAAATTTTCAGGTCATAATAAAATAGCTAACACGATTTAGCACATAATTTTAGTCGATTATGACCAATTTAAATGGTCAAAATATCATACCTGTATACTGCGTTCTGATTGGTCCAGGAGCCTCTGACGCGGATCATGGGTAAATCACTGTTGGATCCCCTGGATCCAACGGCCCACACCTCACCCTCTCACCCACCCACCGCGAGCTACCCCTAAAAAAACACCGCACACCACTCCTCTCTCTCTCCCTGCGCAGCAAACCCTAGCGCTCTCACACAACTCCTCCTTCTGGATCCACCGCCGCCGCCCCCAACCCCACTCCCTCCCTCTGGATCTCGACGCGCCGCCGCCCCCACACACTCTCACCGCTCGGAGACCCCCACCCTCGCGGATCCAACGCGCCGGCGCCTCCTCCGATGTAGATCGACACGCCCCTTCCGCCACCCCTGCCATCACCGCCCCTTCTTCCCCCAGCCCCGACCACCCCCTTCCGCCATCCAAAGTTATAGCAGCGCACCAGTTCTGGCGATGGATGGGGCGCACAAGTTCTGGCGATGGCAGCGCCGGACCCGCACCCACCTGTGCGATGGAGGTCGGCCGCATCGGGATCCACCTGCGCGATGAAGGCCGACCGGATCGGTGTGGCACGACACACCACACCACACCGGAGATTGCTGCTGTGCTGGTCGTCGACAATGACGCAACTCCAGCGGGACCTAGACGCCCAAGGTACGTACGCCGTTCTTGCCAACTCTTCCATCTCCTCTCTTGCGTGGCTTGCGTGGTGCAGATCTGACCCCCCCATCCTTCCTTCCTTGTGTTCGCGGAACGACAATGGCAAGGGGACGACCGATGTGCGTGGTGGATCAGGAGGTGGAGAACCGTCTCGCCCTCCTTGTTCACATCACCTCCCTTTGCTTTCCCTTGGACACTTGGAGAGAGAGAAGGAAGATGGCGGACGAGGCGATGGCCAACTGCATCGACATCATCCTCGCCATCATCCTGCCGCCGCTTGGCGTCTTCCTCAAGTTCGCCTGCGGGGTGAGTTGCCCGAGCTTTGTCCCGATCCCGTTCTAACTGCATTTTTAAACTTCATAGTAGGTTCTCTCCTGAGCTTGATTCCGTCGAGAGTTGGGTTAACTGCATTTTTACCGTATGAAGAAACTAAACAGATATAGTCCATCGTATTCTTAACAACACAAAACGATGGATCTTCCAAGCAAAAGTAATTTTGCATATCTAAAAGATAAGCGCCCTACAGCCTGTTGTTACTTCCATCTCTGTTCCAAAAACAGAGGAACCATCTTTTTTGGTTTAGATAATTGCGAGGAAATTCCTGAACTGATCCCTGCTTCCTCTGGTTGTTGTTTGTGCCAGGTGACCCAAGGTTGCTGAAGAGGAGCAGCAGCCACACAAGAGTATCTGAAGATGACTCCTCTGTTTCTAATCCATCCCCTTCCTTCCACTGTTTTGGATGATGAAATTGATCCTGCTTAATTAATTAATTTCTCATCATGCTTAATTAGCTGTAAATGTGCCCCCTTATTGAAGAAGAAGATAATACAAATGTAATTTAGTTGGATGGTCCCTTTCATCGTGCTTAATTAGCTGTAAATGTGCCTCCCTTACTGAAGAAGATAAGAATCCATATGTGTTATGCAAATTAACTTTGTCATCTTGTAAGCACTCTAGGCAGTGTCTAGAGGGTGAAAATATGAGAACAAAAAAGAATTACTGGATTAATTTAAAACATCTATCCTTTATTCCGTCCATGTCATTGTTATTTACCCCTGGGAGTATTTTAACTTGAAAATCTCTGGTGAACTGCCATTTCGAGTACATTTTCTTGCTTTGTTAATTTTTTGGGTTAATCCATCTTGCTCTGTTAAGTAAAATTTGATATGTGGAGTAGCAGCAGTAAGCTAGACCCTCCATCTTGCTGTGTACATAGTCAAAGCTACTCCAAGTTAGCAGCAATACTGTTAACTTCTCAATTTGCTTGGATTACATTTAACTTCTAGTACTCCAGTACTCTAGTAATTTTGCTTAGAGTGTTTAACAAGATTGAACTGTACATGTGTGGAGTAATTTTGCTGGGAGTATTTAACAAGATTGAACTTGTCAACATTTAACAGTATTTTCAGTAAGTATTCTGAACATGCTTCTGAATATTTCCAGATTTTGAACATGCAAGCAAATCTGCAGGAGTAAACAAGTTCTTGCGGTAGATATTGCAAGTGTTTTATCTAAACATCTACTCTCACCGAAGATATTTCAAGTGGTCTGACCAGATTTTCTCAGTTTGCAAGTTTACTTCCTTTTCCAGCTAATTAACTGGACATCTTGGAGTAGTTAGAAAATCATGAATTATTTTGCAGAAAACCATAGAAGTATTGTACTACAGGGTGCATTACTTACATAAACTTGCTTGCAAGCTTATTTTCTGACTCACATATTCTGAAACTAAAAAAGCTTAGTTAACTTGTAGTACTTTGGTTAAAAATGGAATGGTTCCATCCTGCACAACATACTTTGAGTGAATGTTGAGTACTGTATGCACTTGTGTAATATATGTTGGTTGATGAATGCCTGGGTGTGTCACTGCTTGTTCCATGCTACATTTAGGAATTGTTCATTTTTGTGTTATGACAACTTCACTGCATCTTGCCGAAGCCTTTTTAAAATCATGCATATTCTAGTGCTACCACACAACTAGATCAGTATTTGATTATGCCATGCCATGCCGCTGCCATTATTTGGTTATGCCATGCCGCTGCCATTGTTTGCTTAAGCATGATATGCTCCAACCTGGCATTGTGTTGTACTAGCAGTACCATCTAGGTCAAGGATGAGATCGTCCTTGATGGCAACGACATCGAGCTCGTCTCCCGCTCAGCCGCCCTCATCAACTAGGTGAATCAAACAGGACCCAGAACCTGTCTTTGTTCATGTGCATATTGTGCTCCCTGAATAATTTGGTTGATGTGATGCAATTGATATGGTATCATGCTTGCTTATGCTCTTTGCGGAAACTAGTATGCTAGATGTGCTTAGAAATAATTGCAATGTCTTCAGATGTTGGATGTCGAGTGTTCTTTGTTTGCGATGCATATATGGCTGCTTGTGCTGGTCAACATGATGCAAATAGGGCTACTTCTCTCGTTGTGTTGTTGTTATTGTTGTTGTTGTTTGTGGTTTGTCCAGTTTTGGCCTGGATAGTTGCATCTTTCTCTTCATGTATTATTATGTTCTCCGTAATGATTTGGTTTTGCTACCATATGATCTGCTTCTACATTCTGTTCCTGTGTAATCTGATCTGCAATGATTCAGTTTTTGGTTCCATATAGTTAATCCGCTTCCATGCTCTATTCTTGGATAATTCTCTTGCTGTTCTTGTTGTTGTATGTGTTCGCCTTCCAGGGACAACATATATATGCTCAATACACTCTACTTGTTTTCCTTTATGCGTTCACTCTTTTTCAGGAGCTCCAAGCCTATTTTTTTTCCTTTATGTTCACTCTTTTACAGGAACTCCAGTCCTAATTTTTCTGAGTGTGAAGCCGTGAAGCCAAGTGCGAAGCAGTGAAGCCGTACTTTGCAAAGAGTTCTTTTGGCTATGTAGTAGACTGTAACTGTAATATTGTAACGGATTGTAAAAGGCTATGTAGTGTTATTTGATGAACTATGTTTGTTCTGTCCTGTTTGAAATAGCAGTTATGTATGTTGAGAAGATATGGAAACTTCACCAGTGGGACTCACTTATGAATATAATCTGAGCAATTTTGAAATTTCTGACATGTGGGACTCATGTATGGCATTATGACTTGTGGGACCCTTCTGACTAGTGGGACCAGTTCCAAAATATAATTATTGAAAATAGAAAATCAATTGATTGTAAGAAGGCCAAGGCCCAAAAACAAAGAAGCTGACATACTAGGCTTGGCCCAAGTAGCCCACAAGAATTGACAGAAAAAAATAATATAAAAGGCCGAATTGTTGGGCTAGGCCCATGTAGAAAACTGAATTGGACCGGGCTGAATCTTGTGCCACATCAGCTTGCCACGCTGGATGCCTACGTGGACTGGGGAGGTTGCTAGTGACCAAAACAGAACAATAGGCTTATTTTGGCCATAAACGTTTGCGACCATTCCAGAAGAAAGGTCGCTATAGTCAGTTTACGACGGCCAGCTTTTGACCTTATGTTTTTGGTCACAAAAAGGTCACAAATGGAAATTTGTGACCATTCAGTGACCAATAGTGGTGGGCACAAGTTAACATGTTTCTTGTAGTGCACTACCATTGTTAAGATCGCGAGAACCTCTACCGTCGACCCTAGAGCATGCGAGATCGACTACTTCCACTACCGCCGTCGCGAGAACGCCTACTTCCCTCTACGAACGAGAACCATCCCCTTTGCATGCTCCGGAGGTATAACCCCGAGACGATGTCCGTGAACGAATGCTTGCGATGTATGAGTTGAACCGTGTGTTGCTCCGTGTCCGAGTTGTTCGTTGCACGAAGCCCCTCTTTTGCCCTGCCGCCGTCATGTGGGAACCCGGAATCCGGGAGCGCCCCACCATCTTTTGCATGCATCCGCACACTTCTCCTTTGCATCGGTATCTCAATCGAGTTACCGGAACCGGAATGCTGCCGTGGCACCGTTTTCGTTATCGTTGCCGTGGCACCCCTTTCCTTTCCACCACGGTGACAAGTGCTTCATAATGCTCTTGTCAACTTCTAATAAAAATTGCATAAACTTGCACATGTCATCCGCATCATGATAACAACATTTAAAATGTTTAAAATTGTTGTTGCATTAAATTGCTAATGCATATGGGGATTTACCGGATTTGTTGTTTGTTATATCCGGCCCCATTTAAATTGCTTAAATGGTATAGTTTTGTTATGCTTCACCTCTTGCCATGTTTAACTACATTTAATATTGTTGGGTACATAAACGAGATCGAACTAAATAATTTGAATGTGGTGTTTCGTCAATATGCAACTCGTTGCATATTGAGCTCCACTTAACTTGTAGTGTTGTTTGTACATTTTTCCATGCCAAGCCGCATTAGATCGGACATGAATCATACTTGGTTGTGCATCATGCCATGTTTATGTGATGGTTGTTTACTATGTTGTTTGCTTCTTTCCGATGTTGTTTCTTCGGGTTGGTTCCGATAACGTTGCGTTTGTGAGGATCCGTTCGACTATGACCGTTTGTCTTCTTCATGGACTCGTTCTTCTTCCTTGCGGGATTTCAGGCAAGATGACCATACTCTCGAAATCACTTCTATCTTTGCTTGCTAGATGCTCGCTCTTTTGCTATGCCTATGCTACGATACATACCACTTGCTATATCATGCCCCCCATATTTCTAAGCCAAGCCTCTAACCAACCTTGTCCTAGCAAACTGTTGTTTGGCTATGTTACCGCTTTGCTCAGCCCCTCTTATAGCATTGTTAGTTGCAGGTGAAGATTGGAGCTTGTTCCATGTTTGGAACATGGATATTTCTTGGGATATCACAATATATCTTATTTAATTAATGCATCTATATACTTGGTAAAGGGTGGAAGGCTCGGCCTTATGCCTGGTGTTTTGTTCCACTCTTGCCGCCCTAGTTTCCATCATACCGGTGTTATGTTCCTTGATTTTGCATTCCTTACACGGTTGGGTTATAATGGGAACCCCTTGACAGTTCGCCTTGAATAAAACTCCTCCGGAAAGGCCCAACATTGATTTTACCATTTGCCACCTAGCCTTTTCTTTCCCTTGGGTCGGCCGGCTCAAGGGTCATCTTTATTTTAAACCCCCAGGCCAGTGCTCCTCTGAGTGTTGGTCCAACCTGTCAGCCGCCGGTGGCCACCAGGGGCAACTCTGGGTTGGCCTACCGGAAGTTTGGACAATCCGGTGTGCCCTGAGAACGACATATGTGTAGCTCCTATCGGGATTTATCGGCACATCCGGGTGGTTTGCTGGTCTTGTTTTACCATTGCCGAAATGTCTTGTAGCCGGGATTCCGAGTCTGATCGGGTCGTCCTGGGAGAAGGAATATCCTTTGTTGACCGTGAGAGTTTGTGATGGGCTAAGTTGGGACACCCCTGCAGGGTTTTGAACTTTCAAAAGCCGTGCCCGCGGTTATGGGCAGATGGGAATTTGTTAATGTCCGGTTGTAGAAAACCTGAAACTTATCTTAATTAAAATGCATCAACCGCGTGTGTAGCCGTGATGGTCTCTTTCCGGCGGAGTTCGGGAAGTGAACACGGTGTTGGAGTTATGCTTGAACGTAGGTTGTTCTAGGATCACTTCTTGATCATAGATTCTCGAACGTGCTTTGCCTTCTCTTCTCGCTCTCATTTGCGTATGTTTAGCCACCATATATGCTAGTCGCTTGCTGCAGCTCCACCTCATACCTTTTCCCTACCTATAAGCTTAAATAGTCTTGATCGCGAGGGTGTGAGATTGCCGAGTCCCCGTGACTCACAGATACTTCCAAAACCAGTTTGCAGGCGTCGATGTTATCGTGCAGGTCACGCAGCCGAGCTCAAGGAGGAGCTCGATGAAGTTCTTGTTCATTATGTTGTTCCGTTTCTAGTTGATTAGTAGTGGAGCCCAGTTGGGACGATCGGGGATCTGTAGCATTTGCGGTAGTCTTCTTTTATTTTGGTTCTGTAGTCGGACCTTGTTTGTATCTGGATGATGTAATGCTTAATTCATGTATTGTGTGAAGTGGCGAGTGTAAGCCAACTATGTATCTCTTTCCCTTATGTATTACATGGGATGTGTAAAGATTACCCCTCTTGCGACATTGCTTACAATGCGGTTATGCCTCTAAGTCGTGCTTCGACACGTGGGAGATATAGCCGCATCGTGGGCGTTACACCCCTCCTCAGGGACAAGGGTTCGCACCCCCTGTAACATCACACACATATAATCCAGTCGACCGCCTCTGGGCACCGAGACGTAGGGCTATTACTTCCACCGTGAAGGGCCTGAACTCGTAAATATTGTGTGTACAACTTCGCCATAGCTGGGATCTTGCCTCCTCATACCTACCCCCTATTCTATTGTCAGTCTTAGAACCACGACAGAGGCCGAATTGGGAGGACCCCAAGTAGGATTCCACCTACTTGGGGCGCCCCCTTGGCTGATTCTCCTCCCCTCCAACCTATATATATGAGGGGGCACCGCTAGAACACACACCAACAATTGTTAGCCGTGTGCGGCGCCCCCTCCATAGTTTACGCCTCCGGTCATATCTTCGTAGTGCTTAGGCGAAGCCTTGCGCGAATCACTTCACCATCACCGTCACCACGCCGTTGTGCTGACGGAACTCTCCCTTGACACTTTGCTGGATCAAGAGTTCGAGGGACGTCATCGAGCTGAACGTGTGCAGAACTCGGAGGTGCCGTACGTTCGGTGCTTGATCGGTCGGAACGAGAAGTTCGATTACATCAACCGCGTTATCAAACGCTTCCTTTTTCGTTCTAGGAGGGTACGCGGACATACTCTCCCCCTCTCATTGCTATGCATCTCCTAGATAGATCTTGCATGAGCATAGGATTTTTTTTTGAATTGCATGCTACGTTTCCCAACACGAAGCCCAAAACGGAACTCCAGATCTGCCATCTAGATGAAGAATAGGAGGTGGCAGCGGTTTCGTATCATAAAATGCGATGAAACTTCTTCTTTTGTTTTTTTCCTTGGGAAATAGGAATTTATAGTGCTGAGATTAGGGCCAGTGGAGCCACCTAGGGCCCACAAGCCACCAGGGCGCGCTCTAGGGGGGTGAGTGCGTCCTGATGCCTCGTGGGCACCTGGTGTCCCCCTCCAGTGGGTCTTTGCTCTATTATTTTTTATATATTCCATTAAAAAACTTCAAAAAGTTTCGTCCAATTCCAATAACTTTTATTTCTGCACAAAACAACACCATGATAGTTCTGCTAAAAAACAGTGCCAGTCCGGGTTAGTTTCATTTAAATCGTGCAAATTAGATTTCAAAATAAGAGCAAAAATGTTTGGAAAAATATATACGACGGAGATGTATCAGGCGGCGATTCGTGGATCTTTGTGGGCGAATATGTTCGGGCAATCGAGAAGCAAGATCTCAACGAGATCGGATGGCACATATTGAAGAAGCATGTGGACGGCAGAATGACAACAGGGTGTGTGGTGAGCTAAAAGGCTTTAACTGGAGATGGCGAGTGGCTGCCACGGGACGATGCGATGGGCGCACTAGGACGATGGCTGGTGACATTGTTGGAACCCTACTCAGCGTTTGCAACAAGGAGGTGGAGGCACAACGAGCTACAAGGCCATGTGGTGGTTGTGGCGGCTAATGACCGATGGCCTTCGCTACAAGCGGTGAGCGGGCTGACGATGGGGACGGCAATGCAGGGCACATGATACCTCGCGGGGGCGGTGAGTGAGGCGAGGCGGAGTATTTAACCAAAAACTACCATATTCTATGGAAATGTGTTCAGAAACTACCACTTTACGAATTTGTGCCGAAAACTATCATTTTTTGATAATCTGTGACTAAAAACTACCATGTCGGGAAAGTGTCTGATTCGCCTCTTTTAAACACCTTTCTAACAGGATGGGCCCACAAGTCAGGTTGACCGTTAGCTTTGACCATTATTACAAATGGGGCCCACACGTCAACCCTCTTCTTCCTCCTCTCTCCCTCTCTTTGGCATTTATACAAACACCTCGTGTGCACCTGCAAGCCACCTCTGCCGCCGACCACTGCCGGCGCTCACTCACGCACGACGACGGCGGCTACGTGCACGGGTGTGCACGCACACAAGCTAGCATGCAAAGCCACAGCACAGTGCGTGCGAAGCTACGGCTGCTTGCAGTGGGCAGTGGCAGCGGCGGGCGCGGCGAGCAGCGGCGCGGCGCGCTGCGGACGCGGCGAGCAGCAGTGGGCACAGCGGGCGACGTGCACGGCGAGCAACGAGGCGAGCTGGTTGCCGCCGCCTCTAGCCGCCGCCACGGGCAGGAGCGCGTCGAGGCTGCCATGTTGTGTGTGCTTGATTCATGTTGATCGTGATGTGCATGCTTGATGTATGTGTGTGTGGTCTGTGCGTGCTCAACAACAAGCAGCAGAAGTTGCGGCGGCAGCGGACAATAGCAAGGGCCTGTTGGAATATTAGGCAAGTTCATGATTAATTCCAGTAAATAATTCATGACTAGAAGATATACTAGCATGCAAAAATCTAGCAAACTAGAAGAACAGCAAGACATGCATAACAGCAGCAAACACGTAACAGTAGCTGTAGAAACAGACATGAACAGAGGATGTTGGACGTACTGATCGTTAGCTATTATGGGTGCGACAGTGTTGATGACGATGTTGGCGACGATTTGCTGCTGACGGCGATGAATACGACGATGAGTAGCACCGCCCGACTTGGACGGAAGACGACCCGTGATGACGAATTTGAGCAGTCGCGCACAGCGCTTCCCAAAAACCTAATTCGTCCTCTCCCGGTGCAGGATCGCAAAGACGAACGATTCCGGAGACCTGCTCTCCCACGCGCCGATGCACGCCGGCGTTTGGGATGGAGTAGACTACGATGGCGGCGCAAGTTGTGAGATGAGGCAAAACCCTAGGTGTTTTTCGGTATCTCTCTGGCCGCAGCCGGTAGCTGTATATATATTAGGACCAGAGGCGGTATTGTGTCGCGACCACAATCCCAAACCGACTCGGTTTCTAATTCGTATACTTACCGGACAAGAAATCAAAAAACTTGTCTGCCAAGACATAAAAATAAAACGGCAAAAGAAAGCTGCGCTCCTGCAAGGAGACGGACCGGATTTCGGCGGACCATTCACGCGCATGTCGCATGTACGCGCCGCCTCGCCTGCCCTGCCCTGCCCTGCCCGGCCCGGCCCGGCCAGGCCAGGCGAGGCGAGGCGAGCGAGCGCGCGCGTGTGGTTTTCCCTTTCTCTTCTCACACACCACTTAGAGTGGTAGAGAGAACCCACTATATAAAGAGGTCCAACTCTTCTTCAACTTCCAAGGTGGGACTAAACTTAGCACCACCACTTGCCATTTTACACATGGGCTTTGAGATTTCAGAAATTGCTATGGGCCTAGCCCATTAATTCTAACAATCCCCCACCAGATCTCAAATACCCATTTAGAGATTTGCCTTTTCTCACCATTTGTTTAATATACCAGTGTTTCAGCAGAGACTGTTAAGTTGAACTTCTGCCTAGAACTTTAAGCTACATCCATTCACAACTTGACAATGGACTATGCCTTGAATTGCTAGTTTTGTGTGAACAGGTTTCACTCAAAGTCTTAACCAGTACCTGACCGCCAGTAGGCTACCCCGCGGTTTGGAGCTTATACGTCATACTCCCTGGTCTCTTCGTGAGTTTACTAGAGATCACCCAAATCTCATAGACTGCGACGTTTACAGTCAGAACTCATATAGGTGTGTTCTTTCAAGACTGCTCTGTAGGACAGCATCTTTGCTAATTATAGCCAATAGAACCACATTAAGGCATGTTGCCGACCTGCCTTACAGATCTGAGAGTTTTGCATCTTCACTTGGAGACGATCATAAGTTATTACTCTCCTCAGTTAACCAATAGCTTGTTCTTCCCAGATCCTAATTCACGGGATCTCCGATCACAAAGGTTGGGTTACTACTATGGTGTAACATCTATGGGTCTCATACCCATCTCCCTCGATGCAATATCTATCACATTTCGTGATAGTCCCTTTGTAAAGGGATCTGCCAGGTTTTTGTCTGTTTGTATATACGTAACAGTTATTACTCCGGAGTTTCTCAACTTCCTGACAGACTTCAAACGTCTTTTCATGTGTCTTGATGACTTTGCATTATCTTTAGAATTGTTCAATTTAGCGATAACCGTTTGGTTATCACAATTCATAAGAATAGCCGGTACAGGTTTTTCAACAACCGGCAAGTCCATCAAGAGCTCACGCAGCCATTCTGCCTCAACAGTAGCTGTGTCCAAAGCAGTTAATTCTGCTTCCATAGTTGACCTCGTCAATATGGTTTGCTTGCAAGACCTCCATGACACTGCGCCACCACCATGAGTAAATACATACCCACTTGTTGCGTAAAGTATATCAACATCGGAGATCCAATTTGAATCACTATATCCTTCTAGCACAGCAGGATGCCCTGAATAAGTAATTCCGTAACTCATAGTACCTCTCAGATAGCGCAAGACCCTTTCTAGTGCATGCCAATGATCATCACCCGGGTTGGACATGAACCTACTCAGTTTGCTCACAGCAAAAGAGATATCTGGTCTTGTAGCGCTAGCTAAGTACATGAGTGAACCGACAATTTGAGAGTATCTTAATTGATCTCTCGTTTCTTTCTTGTTCTTTCTGAGTGTCACGCTGGGATCATAAGGTGTTGGAGAAGGCTTTCTATCCATAAAACCGAATCGGTTCAAGACCTTCTCAACATAGTGAGATTGCGTTAATGTAATCCCACTCTCATCCTTAATAAGTTTGATGTTTAGAATTACATCGGCTTCTCCCAGATCTTTCATGTCAAAACTTTTTGATAGAAAAGACTTGACCTCATTAATTGCATTAATGTTTGTACCAAAGATCAGTATGTCGTCCACATACAAACATAATATGACACTATTGCCCCCACCATGGCGATAGTAAACACACCTATCAGCCTCGTTAATGACAAATCCTGCAGAAGTCAAAGTTCTTTCAAACTTCTCATGCCATTGCTTAGGTGCCTGTTTCAGACCATACAAAGATTTTAACAACTTGCACACCTTTCTCTCTTCACCCTTTACCACAAACCCGTCAGGCTGATCCATATAGATCTCCTCTTCCAACTCTCCATTGAGAAAATCTGTCTTTACATCCATTTGATGAATGATAAGACCATAAGAGGCAGCCAAGGAAAGTAACACTCGAATGGTGGTCATTCTAGCAACGGGTGAATATGTGTCAAAGTAATCTTCGCCTTCTTTCTGAGTGTAGCCCTTGGCCACTAGCCGCGCCTTGTATTTATCAATAGTACCATCAGGCTTTAGCTTCTTTTTGAACACCCACTTACATCCCACAGGTTTACAACCATATGGTCTATCAGTTAGTTCCCAAGTTCCATTAGAAAGAATTGAGTCCATCTCATTATGAACAGCTTCTTTCCAATCATCTATATCCGGAGATGCATATGCTTCTGCAATCGTCTTGGGTGTGTCGTCCACAAGGTATACAATGAAATCATCACCAAAAGATTTTGCAATCCTTTGTCTCTTGTTCCTTCTAGGAACTTCATTGTTATCCTTCTCAAGGACTTCCTCATGTGATTGTTCGAAATATTCATCAGTTCTACTAGATTCAGGAATTATCTCAGAAGAAAATCTAGCAATGCTATGCATATCTTTCATAGGAAATATGTTCTCAAAAAATGTTGCATCACGAGATTCCATTATAGTATCAACATGCATATCAGGTACTTCAGATTTTACCACTAAAAAACTATAAGCAATGCTCCGTTGAGCATACCCTAGAAAGACACAATCCACTGTCTTTGGTCCAAGTTTGCGTTTCTTAGGAATAGGAATATTGACCTTTGCCAAACATCCCCAAGTGCGCAAATAAGAAAGTGATGGTTTTCTCCCAACCCACTCCTCATAAGGGGTTTTCTCTTTATTATTGTTGGGAACTCTATTCAGGACATGACATGAAGTCAATAGAGCCTCCCCCCACCATGCCTTAGATAAACCAGCAGTGTCTAACATGGCATTCACCAAGTCAGTCAATGTGCGGTTTTTCCTCTCGGCCACTCCATTTGATTGAGGTGAATAGGGAGGCGTCCTCTCATGAATAATACCATGTTCCTCACAAAATTCATCAAAAACTTTTGGAAAATACTCTCCACCACGATCGGACCTAAGACGCTTGATCTTTCTCTCTAGTTGATTTTCAACTTCAGCTTTATAGATTTTAAAGTAGTCTAATGCTTCATCTTTAGTTTGCAACAAATAAACATAGCAAAATCTAGTCGCATCATCAATCAAAGTCATGAAATATCTCTTTCCACCTTTTGTCAACACACCATTCATCTCACAAAGATCAGAATGTATGAGTTCTAGAGGTGCCAAGTTTCTCTCCTCGGCAGCCTTATGAGGCTTTCGAGGTTGCTTAGATTGCACACAACTATGGCACTTAGAACCTTTGGCAACTGTGAAGTTCGGAATTAAACTCATGCTGGATAGCCGAGACATTAAACCAAAATTAATATGACATAAACGAGAGTGCCAAATACTTGCATCATCATTAACACTAGCACAAATTTGGTTTATTGACTTATTGCAAAAATCTGAAAGAGAAAAACGGAACAAGCCTCCGCACTCATAGCCTTTTCCTATAAATTGTCCAAATCTTGACACGATTACTTTATTGGACTCTAAAACTACCTTAAATCCATCTCGACATAGAAGGGAGCCGCTAACTAGATTCTTGTTCATAGTAGGGACATGCTGCACGTTCCTTAGTTGCACGATTTTTCCCGAAGTAAACTTCAGATCCACCGTGCCAATGCCACGAACAGAAGCATGTGACCCATTCCCCATTAGGACGGAAGAATCCCTTGCGACCTGATAAGAAGTAAACAGGGAGATGTCAGCACACACATGAACGTTAGCACCCGAATCAATCCACCACGAAGATGATTGAAATACTGAAAGCACAATAGGTAAATTACCATACCCATCAGTATTGCTAGCGGTCACCATGTTGACAGTCTTGGAGCTTGTTTTCCCTCTGCGGTCTGCACGTTCAGGGCATTCCTTGGAAAAGTGTCCAGGCTTCCCACAGGCGTAGCACTCTAGCTCAGCCTTGTTGAACTTCTTCTTCTTGAAGGTAGTAGTCTTGGTAGGCTTGTTGAAAACAGGTTTGTTCTTCCCTTTGTTCTTGTTCTGTGGGTACCTCTGCACCATGTTAGCAGTAGGCTGAACCTCACCTCCTTTTTCAGTGGTATCTTTAGCCCGAGCTTTTTCTTCAACATCAAGAGATGCAATCAGATTTTCAACTGATATCTCCTGTCTCTTATGCTTCAGAGTTGTGGCGAAATTCCTCCATGAAGGAGGCAACTTTGCAATCATGCACCCAGCCACGAATTTGTCGGGTAGAACACATTTAAGGAGTTCAAGTTCCTTCACAATGCACTGTATCTCATGAGCTTGTTCAACCACAGAACGGTTATTCACCATCTTGTAGTCATGAAAACTCTCCATGATGTACAGTTCACTGCCTGCATCTGTTGCACCGAATTTTGCATTCAGTGCATCCCACAGAATTTTTCCGTCATTTATGTGCATGTACACATCACACAGACGGTCAGCAAGAACACTCAGAATGCATCCCACAAACATAGTATTGGCTTCCTGGAATTTTCTCCGATCTTCGTCGGTCATTCCCTCTGGAGCACCAACACTAGCGTGGAAAACTTTCAGAGCAGTAAGCCAGAGCGTGGTCTTCGCCTGCCACCTCTTAAAGTGTACACCGGTAAACTTATCCGGCCTCAGTGCATCAGCGAATCCAGCCATAGTTAACTCAGGAAATTGCCTATAATTAGGTTTTTGGATTGTTGGAATATTAGGCAAGTTCATGATTAATTCCAGTAAATAATTCATGACTAGAAGAGATACTAGCATGCAAAAATCTAGCAAACTAGAAGAACAGCAAGACATGCATAACAGCAGCAAACACGTAACAGTAGCTGTAGAAACAGACATGAACAGAGGATGTTGGACGTATTGATCGTTAGCTATTATGGGTGCGACAGTGTTGATGACGATGTTGGCGACGATTTGCTGCTGACGGCGATGAATACGACGATGAGTAGCACCGCCCGACTTGGACGGAAGACGACCCGTGATGACGAATTTGAGCAGTCGCGCACAGCGCTTCCCAAAAACCTAATTCGTCCTCTCCCGGTGCAGGATCGCAAAGACGAACGGTTCCGGAGACCTGCTCTCCCACGCGCCGATGCACGCCGGCGTTTGGGATGGAGTAGACTACGATGGCGGCGCAAGTTGTGAGATGAGGCAAAACCCTAGGTGTTTTTCGGTATCTCTCTGGCCGCAGCCGGTAGCTGTATATATATTAGGACCAGAGGCGGTATTGTGTCGCGACCACAATCCCAAACCGACTCGGTTTCTAATTCGTATACTTACCGGACAAGAAATCAAAAAACTTGTCTGCCAAGACATAAAAATAAAACGGCAAAAGAAAGCTGCGCTCCTGCGGAGACGGACCGGATTTCGGCGGACCATTCACGCGCATGTCGCATGTACGCGCCGCCTCGCCTGCCCTGCCCTGCCCGGCCCGGCCCGGCCAGGCCAGGCGAGCGAGCACGCGCGTGTGGTTTTCCCTTTCTCTTCTCACACACCACTTAGAGTGGTAGAGAGAACCCACTATATAAAGAGGTCCAACTCTTCTTCAACTTCCAAGGTGGGACTAAACTTAGCACCACCACTTGCCATTTTACACATGGGCTTTGAGATTTCAGAAATTGCTATGGGCCTAGCCCATTAATTCTAACAGGGCCCATGGCCAAGTAGGACGTCCCGGGCTACCTCCGACGTGAGTTGCCCCTGCTCTAGGCGTCCCCGCCTCCCCGGCTGTCGGCCTGTCGCTCTGCTCCTCGCCGGAGCTAATGGCCACGGACGAGCAGCAGAGGCCGAGCGCTAAGGTCGGGCTGCACGCCGCGCGCCGCGCCTTGAGCGGTTGTGCATCGGGGCCAGCCTCGGCCTTGAGCGTGCGTCTGGCGCGGGCCAGCGCACAGCTGAGTTGCGCGTAGACGGCGGTGCTTGGACACATCCCGGCGGCATACATCTCTAGGATCTCGGGCGAACTGCAGGTGCACACGAGGTGTTTGTAGAAATGACAAAGAGAGAAAAAGAGGAGGAAGAAGAAGAGGGTTGACGTGTGTGCCTTATTTGTAATAACGGTTAACCTGATTTGTGGGCCCATTCTGTCAGAAAGGCGTTTAGAAGAGGCGAATCGGGCATTTTTCCGACATGATAGTTTTTAGTCACAGATTAGCAAAAAAATGGTAGTTTTCGGCACAAATTCATAAAATGATAGTTTCTGGACATGTTTTCATGAAATGTGGTAGTTTTTGGTTAAATACTCGGCGAGGCGCTTACGAGATGGAAGAAGAGGAGAGAGAAGAAGGGTTTTTTCCTTCATGCAGGGGAAAGAGGTCGACCCACACACTTGAATCATACGGCGCATAGCGAACAAATTGTGCCGTTGGCAGGGTCACCAATCTTGATTTATTTATTTATTTAAATTTGAAAGCTGCATTTTAGCGAACATGGGTTTACAGACCGCCTTGACGGACCTCTAAAATACGTACTTCATGCATCCAAAATAAATATCTCAATTTTATACTAACTTTAGCACATAATTATATTAAGGTTAAAACATTTATTTTGTTAAAACTTGGTTAGGGTCTGGCCGTGAAGTTGCATTGTTTTTAGCTTTTGATGATTGTAAGGATCTTGTGATTGAGTAATATAAGTTTTCACACGGAAAAAAAAAGTGCGCTCGACGCATATTTTGGCGGTCGACATTTTTGACGACGTCGCCACCGTCGGCGTACGTACGTTGAGCTCGAGTTCCCGATCACGATCACGATCAGTCTGGGGCGTTCCCGAGATTCCCACGCGTGTTCTTTTCTTGTCCTTCCAAAGCGTAATAAATGCCGCAGTATTGAGACCGCGCGCACTGTGGTGACTGTGGACGACGACCGAGCAGCACGGCACGGCAGCACGCGGCGCGCACGCGTCCGGGCGCGGCGAGACACCTGCCCCGCCCCCGGCCGCGCGTCCCGTCGGGGCACCGCAGGAGCAGAGCGAGCCAGCCGTCCATCCGTCCAAACAAATAAACGAGGAGCCGGCGGGCGGGCGGGCGGGCGTCCTTATCCGAAGCAGCCCGCCGCTGCAAAGCGGCGCGCGCGCTGGCCCACCACAGCCCATGGCCCACCCCCGTGTCCCCCGCTCGCTCCACCCTTTCCGCCGAGGCACCAGAACGGGAAGAGGAGGCGCTTTTTTTGTTGGTCTCTCCCATCTGAGCTCGATGATTCCTCGGGTTCGGCCAGAACTGTGGCGATTTTGCCGCTCCCGTCTGAACTTCTTGGCCCGTGTGCAAAATTAGCAAAGAAAACAAGTGGGCGCAGCACGAAAGAGGAGGGCAGCAAGAAGAGAGGGGATCTTTCTTTCCTCTTTCCTGAACCCACGAACCGCTTCCGGCAGGTACGAACAAAAACGCCGCGCCTTTCCTTTTCCAGCTAAC
The DNA here is from genome assembly GCA_034509565.1 of Triticum monococcum. NCBI lineage: Eukaryota > Viridiplantae > Streptophyta > Magnoliopsida > Poales > Poaceae > Triticum > Triticum monococcum. The sequence continues at coordinate 605,265,620 of CM067845.1, forward strand.
AGGGAGGCAGCGGGGGTTGGGGTGGGCCTGGCTGGGCCCTGGGCAGGCCCAGGGCGGGCTAGGGTTTCTCTTCGCTTCCCGCTTGACTGGTTTAACGGGGGCAGTTGCTAAGGCCACACGAGGCCTAGGCACACAGAAGAAAAGACCCGTCTTTTCTACCATGGGCTCCTTTTCTATTGCTTTTTATCCTTGTTGGACCAGAAGCACCGGTATATACTATGTTTAAAAAATAGCCGTTGCCATTTACTAGTACTTCATGTGTCTCAAAAAAATGTAATATGCACATGATGCAAATGGAGACCTCTCAAACAATTGTTTGCAAGTCAGAGCCTTCGAAGTTTGTAGTAGACATTTTATCAAACAATGTATCTCTTTTCTAACCTCGAATATAAACTGCCATGAAGGCACTCCCTTAAAAAATAGATGCATATGGTGCATCACACATGTATGCTCCCGTGCATGCCATAGTCCTAATAATACCAAATCCCTAATGAATATGAAAGATGGGTACTCCCTCCTGCTGGATTTGATAAGTCGGGCATGGCTTTTTAGGTCTTTATTCTTGACTAATAAACACATGTAGTATAGTATGCCACACAAATTATATGGTTGGAAACTACATTTGACGATGGGTCTAAAGATATAATATTTAACGAAATATAATGCACATTTTTCCTGGTCAAACTGAAGATCTAAAAACACGTGCCTGACTTATAAGACTAGTCATAGTGGGGAATAATACAAAAACGTCTTATATTTTGGTATGGAGCTAGTATAATATAGAATTAGTATCGTGGATGGTTGCATTTATTAGGTTGTACACTAATTTTGCTATGGGTTATTTTATGTTACAATAACATATTATCATTATTTTACCAAAAGGGGTTTTCCCCGCCCCATTTTATTGCAAAAACGAGGCAGACGAACAAAGGCCAAACTGTTTCCAGCGTTCGAGCCAGGCCAAACTAGCTGACCAGATTACAAACAGGTTCTTAACCGAGGAGGAGAGCCAGCTACAACACATAGCAACAACAGGGTTTTTAAACAAAGACACCAGGCTAAACTATTACATATCATCGGTTGTTTACCTGGAATACGCTTGCAGATAGAAGCCCTGCTACTTCCCTCTGTGGCTCAGCTTAGTCTCCCCTATCAGGCGATCTTGGGAAGTTCTCCTCTTCTTCGATCCAGCAGCCGTATGCACTCCTTCATAAGCTTTGATTGTTGATCCGAACATCAAACCGTCCACTGGTGGAGAAGTAGGCTTATTTTTCTTAGAACAGTTCGGGTATCTTTCCACACAGCTCCCTAAAAAAAGATCATTTTGAGTAGTCCATAAGCACCAAATAGTAGCAACCCCAGTCATACCCTCAATACTTTTCTTATTGTTTGTGTTCTATATTTCAGACATAACCAAGATATGAACATTCATTGAAAAGCGAAAAATGACAGCAATATTCATCCAAACAAGCTTAGCAACAATACAATCACACAGTAAGTGTTGGACAGACTCCTGCTCACAACAATATAAACAAGAAACATCTTCAAGATATTGTCTTTTACTCAAATTATCCCTCTCGTTAGGATCTTGTCATGGATAGCAAGCTAAACAAAGACTAAATATCTATGAGGCACAATTATTTTCCAAAACTTATCCCACCCTGAGGTAACACATTATATTACCACAAAAGTCTCTCTTCTCATTAGCTGCTTGCCACATAAACAAATTTACCTTGGGATGTGTTATGTTACTTGCTAAGTTACTCTCACTATAGCCAACCTAAACCTACCCAGAGAGAGTATTTTGGAATGCACATGATATTGAAATTAACAGTGTGTCCTCAATGACCGTGTCCTCAATTTACAAAAATTATTCTAGTGCACTTGTCCTTTGGGGCCTTATCACGACGACTTCCTACTGTTTACTACAATAAGGTTTGCCCAGCTCCAGCGAGGGAGAGGCGATAACAGTGGCACGCCTTCGACTCGCTCCAGTGCTTATAGTCGTTGTTGTGTGGTCTACGGACATGATTGCTATTTTTTGTTACTTTTCATGTTTCTTGTACCGCCATGATGTTTAATGCATACATCAAAAGTTTTCCCCATAAATAAAATAAGAATTACCATGTCCTCTTCTTCCGATGCACCAGTTAGCAAACAGTTAGTATATGTACACATGTGAAAGCACATTTGCTCCCTTGATGGTTTTGGTAATTCATGTCAACATACATATTGTTGAACTAATGTTTTCTTAAGCATATTTCAGGAAAAGTTTAATCTAGGCAAGTAAATGGATGGAGATGTGGACCCCTCAAGCTACAAAGGACAAGCATTGGCAAAGCTCCAAGACTCTATAGTTTTTCTTAAGTGATCCAAGATTACATTGAGTCCATAGAAAAACCAATACTATTAAAAGGGGACGAGGTTTTGATTATGAATCATTTGCTCAAAGTGCTTGAAGATATTTCTCCAAAACCCTCAGCCACACCCTCACAATCCAGTATGTCCAAAACCCGAAAGTTCATCTCACTCCCATCAAAACAGATACACCCGGACTCATCAAAATACACTTGACAGAGCCACTGCCCAAACCCTAAAAACTTGGTCTCACCGAGATGACATTCGGTCCCACCAAAGTGAAATGTGCCAACTCTCTGTAACCCATCGATTTCATTTCGGAATTACCAAGTGAAACCAATCGGAATTACTGAGATGAGTAAATTTCTTAGGTCATCATATATCGAGCCCACCGAGTGGATTCATCCGATCTCACCGAAACGCCTAACATTTGAATCTTTTGCACTAGTCGGTGCCTCTGAGATTTTTTCGATTCCACCGAGTTGTGCATAAATGTGTGTAACGACTAGATTTTGATGATGGCTATATATAATCCATTACACCACCTACTCTCAGTGAGAGAATTCGGACGAAGCCACCACTTCCTGTATCCATTTTCCGAGAGAGAACCACCAACAGTACTTGTGTTGAGATCAAGGGATTTCACTCCAACCATTTGATTCTTGATTTCTAGCCCCCTCAAATTGCTTTCCACTCCAACCCTTCTCCTACTACCAAGTCAAATCTGTGAGAGAGTGATTGAATGATGAGAAGCTTGCCTTTTGAAGCACAAGAGCAAGGATTTCATCATCAACAACAACATTTATTGCCTTTTGAAGAGTGGTGTCTTCTAGATTGCTTAGGTTTCACTTGGGAGACTCCAAATCATGTGTAGTTGAACCAAAGAGTTTGTAAGGGCAATGAGATCGCGTACTTCATGAAGATCTACCCCGAGTGAGGCTAGTCCTTCATGGGTGGAAGCCATGGTGAAATAGACAAAAGTGCTTCTTCGTGGACCTTTCGTGGGTGGAGCCCTCTATGGACTCACGCATCCGTTACCCTCTGTGGGTTGTAGTCTCCATCAACGTGGATATACAATAGCGCCACCTATCGGAACCACGCAAAAAAAAATCTCCTAGTCTTTATTGTGTTTGATCTTCCTATCTCTATCTTCCTTTGCTTTCTTGCACTTGCATATTGTTCTTTATCCGCTACCTATACACTAGATATGCATATGTAGATTGTATTGGTTGTCATTTAACTTGTGCTAAAATCTGTCTAAATTGTAAGCAAATTAAAAAAATGCACCTTTGTTGTCTACCCCCCCTCTAGACCCCTCTTCTCGATATTTCAACATGCTATCGTGAAAAGATGATAAGGTGATTTAATCGTGTTGTAGTAAAGTTGGAACCACACTAATACCAATCTACCTACTTCGCAAGCCGTGTTTGTAAAACAATAAGAGTGGAAACACATTAACTATACTTTCTCCATCTCAAAGTAAGTGTTATTGATTTAATACAACAGTGACATATTTTGATACGAAGAGAGTATTATATGCACCCGCGAAAAACAAAAACTAAGAAACTGAAGCGAACACAACCGTTCCTGCTGGATAGAGACATAATAAGTTACACAAAGACTCTTTATTTTTTCTATTTCTATTTTTTCTCACTATGACTAGCCTAAACCCATCCGGAGATAGTATTTTAGAATGCACGCCATATTGAAATTAACATTCAAAGATGTTATACAGGGTGTCATCAATTTACAAATGTTATTCTAGTGCGCTTGTCCTTTGGGGCCTTAGCATGATAACTTTTTTACTGTCTACTATAACAAAGTTTGCCCGACTCCAACAAGGGAGAGGTGATGACAGCGAAGCGCCTTCGGCTCGTTTCGATACTTGTAGTCGTCGCTAGGTAGCCTACGGACATAAATGCTATTTTTTGTTACCTCACATATATTTTTGTACCACCATGATGTTTGATGCATAAATCGAAAGTTGTTCCCACAAATAAAATAAAATTACCATGTATTCTTCTCCCGATGCACCAATTAGCAAACAATTAGTACATGTACACATGCTATGGTGGAAAGATGATTTAATCGCATGATAGTAAAGTTGAAGCCACGCTGATACTAGTCTACCTACTTCGCAATAAGAGTGGAAGCACGCTACCAAGTCAGAACTTATACTAATATTAATTATACTTCTTTCATGTCAAAGTAAGTGTAGCCGATTTAGTACAACAATGATATTTATTTTGGGACGGAGGGGAGATTATATGCACCCACGAGAAACAAAAGCTAATGATTCCCTAAAAGAAGGGGAAAAAGTTAAACCACCATGGACAGGCTTTGGCTGGTTCATTGTCCATGGTTAGTCACGTTCTCGATGCCCCTTCCGCCGAGGCGTTGGCATTGAAAAATGATATGATGCTTGCAGATCAATTTGGATGTTTCAATATCACTTTTGAATCAGATTGCCTCGAAATTATCTTAGCATGCAAGGGGAAGTGGGCATTCTGAGTCCTTATTCGACGATTTTGAGCTACTGCTTTATATTAGCTCAAAGAATTGGGTATGTATTCAAAGAATTGGGTATGTATCTTATGCTCATTGTTCAAGAGGGGCAAACCAAGTGGCACACAAGTTAGCTAGATGTTGGTACGATTTTAATTCCGTAATCTCGTGGGATAATGATCCTCCACAGTTTATTCTAGCCGAACTTGTTTATGATGTATCCCTTATTTGAGTTGAATAAAGTGTGCCGCAAGTTTAAAAAAAGAGTAAAAAAAGTTAAGAAACTGAAGCCAACACAGCCGTTCCTGCTGGATAGAGACATAATAAGTTATTACAGAATATCACCCGCAAAAAAAAAGTTATAGAATGACTCTTTATTTTTTTTCTATTTTTTTGGGAAAAAAAGGAGTTGGTGGGTTGCGCCGTTTCCCGGGGTGCCCGTAGCAGAAACGTCCGGGAGATAGATAAACGAGCGGCGGGCGGGATGGGCCGGGAGCGGTACTTGAGCCAGGGCCTCTGAATCTCGCGAAAACCCCTCTTTGGCTGCGCCTGGCCTCCCCCCCTCCCCTCCTCTCCCCCACCCCTCGCCGCCTCGCGTGAGTCTGTGGCGGCTATCCTCGTTGCCCTCTCCTCCTCACCTCCCCCTCCCCACCCGCACCCTCCCCTAGGGTTTATCCCCCCGCTCCACCACCCGTGCTCCAATCCGCCGCCGCTCGCGCCCCACCTCGTCGGGCCCTCGCGGTCCCCCGCCGCCCCCGCCCCGTCCGCAACCTTGGCCGCCGGTCCTCGAGGTACGAGCTCCGCGGCCGTCCGGCGACGATTACTTTGAAACCGGGCTCGTTAACCGACGACGCAAATTATGGGCGTGCCGGTGCCCGCACCGGCGCACCATCTAGCCTTTCCCTTTTCTTTTCTCTAGGCGGCGGCTCTCGTCTGTTGCCATGTTCCAGTCAGTCGGTACTGGTTCTAGTTGTGTGCTTATTGGAGCGGACGTTTGCTGAAAGAAAAACCGCTGCTTGTGGTAATTGCAGCCTTCCGGGATGGTGTACGGATCTGCCAACGCTGGCAATGGCCAGGGCGCGGGGCTCCACGTGGACATGCAGAAGCTGTCCCTGGAGGGGAAGAAGGATGCCGCCGGCGCAGCCGACGCCGCCAAGGTAGCTTTCTTACTCCCTTGTTCGTTGCTCTGTTCTAGCTCTGTGCCTGTGTGCGTGTGGTTCTTGGAGGAGAGGTTGCTGAAACCGCTGCTGTTGTAATTGTAGCCCTCCGGGATGCAGTACGGGTCTGCCAACACCGGCAATTCGCAGACTGTGGAGCCGCACGTCGACAGGTCGATAACGCCCCTGCTCCAGGAGGCCATGGATCCCAACTTTTTCTACCAGCCCAATGGATATCCCTCACCAGCCTACTACTACCCTAGCGGTACATGAGCCTCAGCTATTATTAGACCATGGCTAGACTTGATTCATTGATTGCGAATCCGCTATTTTTGGATGAATTTGAGTCATTTCTCTGACACGTTTCATTTCGGTATGCTGCGAATCAGGTTATGATGGCTCAACCAATGAGTGGGACACCCGGTATGCTGGTCATGAAGGAATGGAGGTGCCCCAGGTGAGTTAACAACTTAACATTTGTATTGTGAGTCTTAATAATGGCATGGTTTTTAAGGCGTCCGCCTTGGGTTAGCTGATAAGGTGCTCCGGCAGCGGCTTGGAAATCTGCCTGCTTTAGGCGCTTAGGCGTCCGCCTTAGCGCTTAGGTGTCAGAGCAGGGGTGGAACGCCTTAGGACGCCTTACTGCCTTAAATACCATGGCAACAAGAATAATGTATTATTAGATTATGCATTTTTCACCCGCGTTTGAAAGCTAGGAGTAAGCATCAAGCTAAAAACTGTGCCCATGTAGATGATGAATTTATAATTTGGTGAATTGTTTTCTGACTTGTGTTATATGTAAGTTATGAAATTGACTATTTTTTCTGTTGCATCAATGAAGCAGAGTGTGTATGGTGACATGTACCATGGATATGGTTATGCTCCCTACGGCCCGTATCCTTCAGGTTCTCCTGTCCCAACCGTTGGGCATGAGGGGCAGTCATATGGCACACAGCAATATCAGTACCCTGGTCAGTATTATCAACAGCCGGCTCCAACCAATGCGATGCATGGTGTTAACAGTGCCAATCCTCAATCTGAGCTGCCTTCCGCTGCGGCTCACCAGCCACGTGCTACGGTAGTTTCAGCAAAAGTAACTACTGGGACTGCTAGTGGGATTGCAAATGCTGCCAGTTCACTACCGCGTAAGCAAACTCACCACCATGTATCAGTGACCAACAGTGGTTCATATGGACGAGGGCCCTCGCAAGGTGGACCTTCCGCTAGCAATTTTGGTCACACTGGTCACCGTTCTCCAGCTCAGTGGTATGATGGGCCGGTCTATTCTAATGGGCATCAGAGATCAATTGCTAGTTCCACATCTTATGGTTCTAATTCATCTTCAGCAAAAAATCAGAGTCACCGTCCAACAACAAACCTCATGGTATGTTCTGCAAGATATCCAATTTCTTTGTTATTGTGTTCCAGAGCTTCCCTTAGTCAATGACCTGCTTAATTAATCCCAACATTCTATGGCTGGTTCTAAGTGTTTTGCATATCATTTGAGCATTAGATCCTATAATATGATATCTTGGTATTTGCTAACTTTACCTATGAAGATAGAGATAACAAAACGATCAGTTTGCATGAGTTTTCATGATAGTCTGCAGTGTCCTTCAATAAAACTTAGCTGTACTTTCTCTTTGTTTCCAGGGTATGCATACACATGTGCCTTCATCTGGGATGGGGCTGACCTCTCCTAGTTATTCTAGTAGGATGTACCCTGATAGCAGATTGTATGGTCAGTATGGTCAGTACGGGAACACACTGAAAGCTGGACTTGGTTTTGGTTCTAATGTGTATAACTCGAGAAATAATGGACAATGGGGAGTCGTGGATACAGTCAAATACAAGCCTAGAAACCGGGCAACTTTTGGGTTTGGCAGTGAGAATCAAGATGGCTTCACTGAGCTTAACAGAGGACCAAGATCTGGCGGATTCAGACACCAAAAACCATTTGGACCTACTGTCACTATTGCTGTGAAGGGGCAGGTCCTCCCTTCAGCTGGGAAACAAGAGAATAGCGTCCTTCCAGATAAGAGTCAATTTAACCAGGAAGGCTTTTCTGCAACATACAAGGATGCAAAGTTCTTTGTTATCAAATCTTACAGCGAGGATGATGTGCACAAGAGTATCAAGTACAATGTGTGGGCAAGCACTCCTAATGGAAATAAGAAGCTGGATGCTGGATACCGAGAAGCTCAGGAGAAATCCAGTGAATGCCCGGTGTTCTTATTTTTCTCTGTAAGTATGTTGCTACTGCATTGTATCGCCCTTTCCTCATTTGGCATTTGTATTAACCTTGAGCTTGGCCTTTTAGGTGAACACAAGTGGTCAATTTGTTGGTGTTGCCGAAATGGTTGGTCCTGTTGACTTTGACAAGACGGTAGATTATTGGCAACAAGACAAGTGGAATGGCTGCTTTTCAATCAAGTGGCACATCGTGAAGGATATCCCCAACAACATTCTGAAGCATATTACGTTGGACAACAATGACAATAAGCCTGTGACAAACAGCCGTGACACACAAGAGGTACACTTTCTGAAAACTTCCGTCAATAACTACTTATTTTGGGTGGTGATTTCATGAAGAGGCCATGGCCCACCAGGGCTAATGTTGATACTTTGTATGTTCCTTTAGATAATGATGATGATGTAGCTTGCTTTTTTAAGGACGCAAATTTTAGATATGGTTTATCAGGTGCCTTCCCCAGTTAATAGAACAGTGGAACCTAGAAATTTGTTTCCCCATTATTGTCATGCGTATGCTAAAACTCAGGATCTGGTCCAGTATATAAGTGACTTAAGAATGTTTCTCACGGCGTCGTTCATATTTCTGCGCGTATACACATATTTTATGGTTATAATCAGTGCTGCCACGACGACTGTAGGGAATTTTTTTGTTATCCATTTACAAATTAACCAAAATAACATCTAGATTCAGGAGGGGGGGGGGGGGGGGGTCATTGTATTTATATAATGCTTCTTTGGCAGTATGATTGATGTTTCCAGTAGTAGTAGACTATCTAAACTTATTACTCAAAGCACTGGTCCACTGTCTCCCTTACGCTGCAGGTTAAGCTTGAGCAAGGTCTTCAAATGCTCAAGATTTTCAAGGAACATGTCAGCAAGACCTCAATTTTGGATGACTTTGCATTTTACGAGAACCGACAGAAGTTGATGCAAGAAAAGAGAGCAAAGCAACAACCGCTTCAGGGGCAGGCAAGTGTTGATTCCATGCACTAGAGCGCTCTGTTGTTGACAGTTTTAGAATTTGACGAGTACTGGTTAAGGTGGTGTTTGTTATAGGTCCTGATGCCAGATTGTTATCCTTGTATTGTCCAGGGCGTTGATGAGAAGGAGAAGAGCGCAGTTAACGGGAACTCCGCTGCACAGAAGCAGACACCGAGCAAGGAGAGCACCGCCCCTGCCGTCGGGGAAGAGCCGAACGTTTCCAAACCCACCACAGCTGAAAGCGGCGCGAGTGCCAACTAGCGTGATATATTTCTCATGCTCGTTACTGTAACACATGCGGTAGTCCATTGCGCAAAACTCGGTCAGGCTTCGAAATATGCGCGGATCATACATGGGAAACTAAAGTTAGGTGGCGTGACTTGCTTCTCATCGTTTAGGTCTCTTATATACCTGGTGACATCGCGTTCTTATATGGCCCCTTTACTATTATTCCTATTTTTGTTTTGGAGTCTTGTTGGTTAAGTAATTTCAGCTATTTGTTATTGTTTAGACTAAAGGAGCCGGTTTTCGATACTTCTAGACAACATTTAAGGTACCAAGCTTTTTTCTGAGTGTTGTAGTGCTGGAGAAAGTAATAAGAACAAAGTACTCCCGTTTTTTCTAGTCCCTTGATTCTGTGTGTGGTGTTCTGTTTGAAGTTTTATGCCTGATCTATTATTTCCTATGAGAATCTTTTGGTTATAGAGCATGTTGAATGCAGAATGCTCTACACCGGACTACTGCCGGTCTACTGCTTACTAGCGCATGCAGGCAGGAAGAACCCTCCCAGAGGTGGACCAGAATTTTGTTTTGAGCACAAAAGCAAATCCTAGAATTGCTAAAATTTGATTACAAATGACCTAAGGGCTCGCCAGGCTTGACGGCTCGGGTTGATGGGGGTGGCTGCTGGCACCGGAGAAGTAAGGGGGTAGTCGGGGTTTTGGGTGGGCTTTCTTTGTTTTGCGAAATGCAGCGTTCAACTTTCTTCAATATCCCACTCCTACTTTCTCAGGGGGAGGAGATTGCACTTCTACCGATTTCGGTTGCCCGCCATCACCCTATTCTGCTCATCCAGCTCACTAGCACCTCGATTTCCAAATTCCTATGTTCTCTACTCTCTCTTGAACTAAAACCGAGACAATTATTTTGGGACAAGGGGACAATTTAAAATAAGGGCAATTATTTTGGGACAGGGGGACAAATTAAAATAAGGGCAATTATTTTGGATCGAAGGGACTGACAGTACCAAGAACCACTGGCTGCCGAACCGAGCCAGGGTTGATGAGGAAGAGAGTTGCTAATTGTGGTTGCAGCATGGTCCTGATTCCTGAAACATGACACCACCGTGATGATGATGTATAAGAGCATGGTTCATAGTATAGCCAACTGCTGTTGGCTATATGATGTTGCCATGCCATATATAGTCATCATTTATAGTCACTCATACAATAAGGTTAGCTTAGCTATAAGATTGGCTATAAGAATACTATTTTTTTTCACCTTCTCTTTATCTCCTTTTTAATATTTATTACATTTGCCTAGGAGTATGCATATAGCTAGCTCTTGCATGAGAGTCCACTCTCATAATTTTTCCATGTCTCTCCACTCCACATAGGCAAAAGTGTCATGTAAGCGGGCTATAAGCCTATTATTGTACTTGATCTAACACATAGTGGACGCATGATCGTAGTACATATATACTTGCATTGGTGCTATTTTTGGCGTTACTATTTTTCATCTTCTGAAAAGTACGTAGTACACATGATAAACCTGCTGTGGAGCTCGTACAAATCTTCTGTTCTCTAGCTACCCCTTCTCATCGATGCTCCAGGCCTACAGATGTAGTACGTATATGGTTCAGCTTGTGACTTGGTCGTTGTACGGCGGCAGAGCAGACGAAGCATAGGCCACATGGGGCAATATATTTTCTGCTTCAATGAGAGGGCAGCCACAATCCGAGCTTTGAATGAACAAGATATGGCACGATGACATGTGATTGATTTCTTCAAGTCGTTTGCACATGACAAAGTTAAATACTCTCTCCGATTCATATTAATAGTCACTGGTTTAATGCACCAAGTTAGTTGAATAGGAGGGAGTGGTGTGATTTCCTTCTTGGTTTGCGTTCACTACCACGTGTGCATTTTGGCCCCTTGATAAACGTCTGTTCGACCCGTTGTTTGGGGTTCTCTTCAGTGTCAAGCTCGTTGGACCCGTTGGTCTTGGGGGCTCTTCGGCATCATCAGGTACTCCCTCCCTCCGTAAAGAAATATAAAAGTGTTTAGATCACTATAAAACAGGCTTCTGCGTTCATTCAGACATAAAAAGCCTACTGCATGCTGCCCGTGGTTGATTCTCACAGACTTACAAGTTTGCACCGTTGCATTCAGTCCGTCGTCGTTACAGTACTGTACTGCTTGCGGTTCAAGAACAGCAGTGCCATTCTCGCTGCGCTTGCGCACGTGTCCGTGTGCATCCTCGCACTGCTCAGTGGTTACACATGATTGTACTGCTTGCACATGGACCTTACCGGTAAATACTATATCTGCATCGCAGCTCAGCGTGTGGTTGCGTGTCTGAACTGTGTGACTGGGACAACTGCACTGTTGCTCAACGATTTGTGCATGGAATGACGAGGTGATTACTTGGACGAATGGCAACTCTGTTGCAGCTCAAAGTGCGGTTGCGGTTGCGTACATCAACCCCACATGCCACCGCAAATATCAACGTGCCCGGCCGGTTTTGCCATTTATGTCTCTACACGCAGAGAGCAAAATCACCACGATCTGCCACTCCAGGGAAAATGTTGGGACCCCCCATGAGGGCCCTGGCCGATCCGATCGAGCTTGCGGCCAGGCTTGTGCCAGCATGCAGTCCTTCCCAAGTTTGTTGTTGGCTTGTGCTTGCATGATTCTGTCTCTTAATAATGTATTGCAAATGGTGATCATGATGATACGCATATCTCCCGTGTGTCGTCGAAAATATAAGCACGCGGGCTTATGTTTCCGAGTGTTGTAGTGCTGTAGAAAGTAATAATAAGAACAAAGAACTCCGTTTTTTTTCTAGTCCCTTGATTCTGTGCGTGGTTTGTTGTTTGAAATTTTGTGATCGGGATGTGTTCCCTGATCTTGTATTTCATATGAGAATCTTTTGGTTAAGGAGCGTGTTGAATGCAGGCAGAGTGCTCCACACTGGACTACTGCCTGTCCGTTTTTTTGCCCTTTTTTGCGAAATGCAGCGTTGAGCTCGTAGGACAGATCCGTTGTTGTACGTGGGCAGAGCAGAGGAGGCATCCATGGAGCACATGGGGCGATATATTTTCTGACTTGAGTGAGAGGGCTACGGAGGGAGAGCAGCAGAGTCACGGTCCGAGCTTTGAATGAAGGAGGAGATACGGCACGGTGATATTTGATCCACGTGACGTGAAGTCCTTAGCACAGGACAAGTTCGTGCACAGCCTGGCCCCTTTATAAACGTTTGCGTCTGCTCCCCATGTCTGCTGCTTCAGGCTCAGTTCGACTGGGATTCTACAGTATCAAGTAATTTGAACTGAAATCACGACACTTTATTTTGGATCGGAGGGAGTAGTATCAAGCTGATTTCTATTTGTTTGGGCTTCATTCTCTTCACATTCATTCTCTTCAGCGTGAAGCTTGTTCGATCCGTTTCGTTTGGGATGTTTCAGCAGCAGGTACAAACACATGCGTCCATGTTCATTCATACTACTAGTACGTACATGCTTACAAGTTTGAACCACTGCATTCAGTCGAATCGCTATTAGCTGCCTGCACTTGCACGTGTCAACTGTCAAGAGCAGTGCCATCGATGTTAGCTGCACTTGCACGTGTGTCTGTGTCATTACACTGCTTGCACAAGAATTCACGTTTCCAAAGAGACGTCTACTAGTAGAAGATAGCTCACGTGCATGTACCTGCATGATCGTACTGCTTGCATGAAATGAACCCTACTACCATTTCCTTGTAGCATCTGCATTACAGCACAGCATGTCGTGGTTGCGTGCATGAACTGGGTGACTTGGACAACTGTGCTGTTGCTCGACGTGTATGCCACCGCCAATATCGACGTGCCTTGTTTCGCCATTTATGTCTCTAAACACAGAGAGGTAAATCACTGTAGAGCTCTTAAAGCATCTCCAACAGTCGCGTCAAAAGACGCGTGTGCGGCAAGTTTTTATGCGCTCCAACGGAAGCGGAAAACTACCGCGCGCGCGGAAAATAGCGGCAGCTCGCGTGGTAGATTTGGCGCACCGCTTCGCGCGCGCCTATAAAACGCGGCGCTTGCCACGCGCTCCACTACACTGTCACGCGCCCATCCCCTCGCCACCTCGTCGCTTCCACCTCTGTCTCGCCGCTTCCAGCGCCCTGCCATCACCGCGCCACCATGCTGCCGCGCCGCCGGGGATCTTCAGGCTACCGCGGCGTCCGTGCGTGTCCCAACGGCTGGTACTCTGCCGAGATCCGGTCCGGCGACGTCCGGCTCGGCCTCGACACGTTCCGGACCGCGCGTACGACGCGGCGGCATGGCACCTAGAGAGGCCTCCGTCGCATATGAACTTCCGGGACGTCCACACGCGCGAAGAGGCGCAGGCCGTCGCCCCTCCGCCTCATCTGATCACGGACCAGGACCGTGCGAACCACATTCGGCTGCAGCGCCGCCTCCTCGTCGCCGAGGAGGACGAGCGAGCCATGGCGGAGTGGCGCCGACGCCATCCGGAGGACGTCGCCAACGAGCGCGCCTACTGGGCGGAGAGGACGGCAAGGCGCTGCGCGGAGCGGGCGGACCGACGTCGGCGGAAGGCTTTGGCGATATCGTAGTGCGATATCGTTGAAGCAGGTGGGAGGTCGATCTTCACGTCAGACGACGAACGTTGGGAGGATATATGGATCGATACCTCGGACAACACCTCCAAGGATGAGGATGATGATGAGGACTCGGAGTAGTTCTGCACCGTAGTTTTTTATCTAGTTGCACCGTAGTTTAATTTAGTTGCACCGTAGTTTGGTTTTATCTATCTATGCTATGAACTTGTTTATCTATTATACTATGAACTATGTAAAATATCTTTGTATAGTTTTTTATATTTATGCTATGAATTTATTTTGTGTCCAAAATGTAACAAATATGGACATGCATGAAGCTGGAGGGGCTATATTTTTAATGCGCTGTTGAAGCTGCGCGTGAGCGCTGTATTTTAGCGCGGCTGCTGGAGTTAGCGCTGCGTGCTGCATCAAACCTGACAATAAACGTGCCGTAAACTATTTTTTAATGCGCCGCGCATTTCGCGACAGTTAAAGATGCTCTTAGAACTGCCACTCTAGGAAAATGTTGGGGTCCCCATGACCATGAGGCTTCTCTCCCTCTCCGTTTCGTCCTGGCCGATGGGGCATGCGGCCAGACTTGTGCCAGCACCAGTCCTTTTCTAAGTTTGTTTCTTTGTGCTTGTATGATTGTATCTATCTTAATGTAAATGGTCATCATGAATTTATGCTGATACGTATATCTTCCGCGTGTTGTCGGGGACGGACCCAGAGCATAGGCACTCTGAACGTTTTTTATCACAAGTTTAGTTGTATGAGAATGACAAGTCTAGTTGACAAGTATGATAACTTTTGTGTTTTAGTTTATTTTTGATAGAGATTTATCATGTGTCACTGAAATTTGTCATCCTTGCATGACTAAAATTGCGATCAAAAAACGTCAGGACAGGAGTGCCGCGCATTTATCGTGTGACACTTATCATTTGGGTATATATAAGCACGCGCGTTGCGTTCAGGCTTGTTATTCATCTTGTATGCAGATCAGATCACGCTCTTTGCTCCTGGAAAGCACGATATCCGTGAGTGCGCAGCCCAAAGTATGGCATTTCGCTCTTGCTTCTTTCTTCTAGTATTTGCATAACTTCGTTCTCTTATCACTCGCTCGCCGTTTTGTTTGTGTGTGTTGGTGACCGTGGTGTTCGTCGTATATATCAGCTGGTCGTCGAGGCGGTGATCGCTCGCTCTGCCGCAGGCTCCGCAGGCATGGCGACGGCGGAGGCCGACGTTGGCGCCCCCGCGAGCGTGACGGCGCCGATGATGCTGCACGGGCGCGTGGCGATCGTCACGGGCGGCGCCGGCGGGATCGGCTCGGCCGTGTCGCGGCACCTGGCGTCCCTCGGCGCGCGCGTGGCCGTCGCCTACGTCGGGGACCCGGCGCCCGCGCGGGAGCTCGTGGCCGCCATCAACGCCGCCGCGCACGGAGCCGACCATGATCCGCGCGCCGTGGCGGTGGAGGCGGACGTGTCGGACGCGGCGCAGGTGCGGGCGCTGTTCGACGCGGCGGCGGCGGCGTTCGGCGGGGAGCTGCACGTGCTGGTGACGGCGGCGGCGGTGATGGACACCTCCTACCCGCCGCTGGCGGACACGAGCGAGGCGACCTACGACGCGGCCTTCGGCACCAACGCGCGGGGTACCTTCCTGTGCCTCCGCGAGGCGGCGCGCCGGCTGGCCCGCGACGGCCGCGGCCGGATCGTCACCTTCTCGTCGTCCGGGGTCGGGTCGCTGCGCCCGGGCTACGCGGCGTACGCGGCCAGCAAGGCGGCCGTGGAGACCATGACGAGGATCCTGGCGCGCGAGCTGCGGGGCACCGGGATCACCGCCAACGCCGTGGCCCCCGGGTCCACGGCCACGCCCATGTTCTACGGCGGCAAGACGGACGAGGAGGCGGAGCGGTACATCGCGGAGGCGCCGCTGGGGAGGCTGGGGATGCCCGAGGACATCGCCCCGCTCGTGGGCTTCCTCGCCAGCGACGCCGGCGGGTGGGTCAACGCCCAGGTCCTGCGCTGCAACGGCGGCACCATCTGACATGATCAGTGTTCGAGTGTTTCGTTGGCTTCGCAGCAGTGCTCTTTTTTCTCTCGCTGTTGGAACTGTGTATGTGTGTGTTTTGGTGCGTTATCCGTGTTGTTGCGGTGGACTTTCTTATGGAATTATGGTTGCTATTACGACACAGAGCATCTCCGGCTGCGTCTCCAACAAAGCCCCCAGACGACTTTTCAGTCGTTGGTGTTAAAAAATCGGCCCAGCCACGTCTTCAAGGACTCATTTTTTGTCGGCTCGGACCGAAATTGGTACCGGCGGATTCAACCCGAACCCAGCGCGCTGGGGGGCACTCGGAGGCGCCGGGCGAATCGTTTTTTGCGTGAAACAACCGCGGGCCCTCCTTGCCAGCGACTCGTCTCTCTTCCCGCCGCTTCGTTGTCCTCATCGCCTCGGTTCCCGCGGTGAATCAATGCCAAAGCTGCCGCGCGCTGCCGCGCCGGTCAGCCTCCTCCATTGATGCCGCACGGGCGGCGCAGTGACCGGACGACGCGCGTCCCCTCGCCCGCCACGCGTACGTGCGGCGGCCACACGTACGAGCGGCGTCGCCGCCAAGATAAGCCGAACCCCAGCGTGCCGGTGACACACACAGAATCTCCACTGCCGCAGCGCCATTTCTCCCCCTTTCCTCCCTCTTCTCTCGCCGTCTCCAGTTCAAAGCATGGCCGAGCGCTTCCCAGGCGACGGTGCGGCGGCGAACGGCTTCGGCCGCCGCCACCTTCACGAGGACGAAACTCGGCTCCTCTTCGAGGCTGAGTATCCGGTCCCGCCGGACATGCGGGTACTGGGGGCGTGGAGGATCAGCGCCGGCGGGATCCCGGTGCCACCACCGGCCACCAGGGCGGCGCGACGTGCGGAGATCGCGCGTATCCACGCCTCTCTAACGCGGGCGGCGAGGGAAGGTCCGCAGTATGTCCCCGACAGCCCGCTCTGGGAGCCATACTTTCGCCGCCGCCACGCCGAGCAGCTGGAGGCCACCAACGACGTCGTGCCCTCCGGAAGGCTCAATTCCGAAGGCCGGCGCTGATGGGAGGGCGTGCCCGGCCACACGCTGGAGGCCGTCCTCGAATACATCAAGGGCGGCAACACGCCGAGGCTGGAGTACCCCGCTCCCCCGTCCATCTCTCGCCGGCGTGGGAGCTCGTGGACGCCGAGGCGCATGGACCTGGGGGCGTCCTCCGCCTCGTCTGGCCGCTCGTCCGACTCTCCCTGCCTCCGCCCCGTCAAGCCAGAGCCCCAGGACACGCCTGTCAGCGCACGCACCCGCAGCTCGGCGTCTGCATCGACGACTCCGCCCCCGCCTCTGGCCGCCTCGTCCTGGCCAGGACGAAGCCGGAGCCCGGCCTCCCCGCGGAGTACGAGGAGATAGCCCGGTGCGGCTTCTCCGACGAGGACGCTCTACGATGGGCGCGGGACGACTACCTCCGCGACGAGATGGTCCGGCAGCGCCGGGCCCTGGAAGAGATAGCGCCCGCAAACGTGGGCGCGAGGACGAGCACAACGTCGTGATCCTTGACAGTGACGACGGCGAGGACTTCCCCGGACCGTCCAACCCGCCGCGGCAACCGGGGGAGGGTTGTAGCAGGGACGGCGACTGCGGAGGAGGCGGCAATGACGACGACGACGACGGCGGCGGCGGGCGACGAGGAGCGGCGAGGGAGACGACGAGAAGCAGCCTAGTAGCGTTTTTTTCTTTTTTGTAAAATATTTTAAATATGTACGAACTCGCCGAAGTTTGGTTGAATTGCGCCGTGTTTGTGCCGAAATTATTATTTTTTTAAAAACATGGGCACCGCGACTGGTGGACATCACGCCTCCAGCACGCGGTTTGCGCCGGTGCGCCCCTAGGGGGCGATTTTTAGCGCCTCCTGGGGAGCCAACGGCTGAAGATGCTCTCACGAGTTAGGCATTCCTCTCTTCTAGTACTCCCTTCGTCCGAAAATACTTGTTGTAGAAATGAATACAAATGGATATATCTAAAACTAAAATACATCTAGATATATCCATTCCTTGAACAAGTATTTTTGAATGAAGGGAGTACTACGTATTGAGTGTGTGTTGGTCTCTGCGTGTTTTATTCACAAACACTGTTGGAAATTGGGGTGTGAATTTTGGTGGACTGGAGATATGATAACACTCCTCGTATCCTTAGACGAGAAATTGGGATTTTAATTTTGGTGGACTAGAAATGTACTAAAATTGAAACCCGTATAGGGGAGTCGCCCTCTCATTCCATACCACATAAATATTAGTAGGTTCAAGATTGCAGGGGATTTATTCGACCATGTAGCGAGGGAGTTTGGCACCAGCCACCATGGGAAGACGCATACTTTAGGGGGAAGAGGGGACCTTATATGGTCTTTGAGATGGCGCGACAATCATCTAATGCTTTATTCGAGGCGTTTGTTAAAGGACACTAACGCTCGTCCATGGCAAAGCGATAAGCCGATTGCATAGTGAAGATGCAAGTCTTCTTTTATTATGATGCATGTTTAGTATACTGTCATATGAAAAGATTGTAATCTTGGTGAAAATCATAAAAATGACTTGGACTCCGGATGAGGATTTGTGGCTCTCGGCTGCCACACACCCCTATATAAACAATAGGACTAGAAAATATATTAGGAAAATTAAAAAATTTATAGAATATTAGGATATGAAACTTGAGTGCCTGTTGTACACGCGTGTTCAGTTTCATGGATAATCAGTGCCTGTGGTAATGGCAATAAAAAAGATAAAAAATGTATATGTGTAGAAAAAAACTTAATGCAAGGTATGTTGGACCGTATTTTCTACGCCACGGATATCATGGGCACCCATTCCTCATGAAAATATACACGGGTGTACAACGGACACTCGGGTTTCATATTCTAGAATTTCAGAATTTGTCAAAAAATGATATTTTTAATGCTATTTCATATAGGGGCGTGTGACACCCGAGTGCTGCATGCATTATCCCTTGGACTCCTTGCTTAGTAAATAATTTCCTGGTGGTAGAACCTGTTGGGGATCGTAGCAGAAATTTAAAATTTTCTACGCATCACCAAGATTAATCTATGGAGTAATCTAGCAATGAGGGGAAGGAGAGCGCATCTACATACCCTTGTATATCGCTAAGCGGAAGCGTTCAACTGAACGGGGTTGATGGAATCGTACTCGTCGTGATCCAAATCACCGATGATCCTAGCGCCGAACGGACGGCACCTCCGCGTTCAACACACGTACGGAACGGAGACGTCTCCCACACCTTGATCCAGCAAGGAGGAAGGAGAGGTTGAGGAAGAGATTCCAACAGCAGCACGACGGCGTGGTGGTGATGGAGTGGCAGTTCTCCGGCAGGGCTTCGCCAAGCTCACGCGGAGGAGGAGAAGTATTGGAGGGGAGGGGCTGCGCCAGGTTCAAGGGTGTGGCCGCCCTCCCACCCCTCCACTATTTATAGGTGGGGAGAGAGGGGCCGGCCCCCTAGATCCCATCTAGGGTTGGGGGCGGCGGCCAAGGGGGGGAGGAGTGCCTCCCAAGTCAAGTGGAGGCCCTCCCCCTTAGGGTTTCCCCTCTCCCATACGCATGGGCCTTGGGGGGGGGGGGTGTGACGCCCGGATAATCAAGCTACAGTAAACCTCTACTAATGGTGCCACGTCACCTCGATTATTGTCGATAATCTCGCGTTAGTTCAAAACCGATTCAAATTCAAAATTGAATTAAAAGCAAACATCAAAAGTTTTCAAACTTTAAAACTAAAATATTCAAGTCGTAGCAAATAAAGCATAAATAATATTGGTGCAGACACCACATTTTTAAAAAAAAATTAAAGACACTAAAATAATAAAAACAATGGCTAAAACAATAATTTAATTGCTTTTGAAAATATAAAATATTAAACTAATTTATTTTGGGTCCAAACTAGGTTTGGCAGTGACCTAATTTGATGATGCTAATTTAGGTGCTAATTTGATATTTTAAAGAAACTAATATAACAGAAAGTAAAATAAACAGAAAAGAGTAAATAAAAGAAAGACCCCCCCTTTTTTTCCTGTTCCCGTGGCCCACGGCCCACCCGGGCCAACCCACGTAGCTGTGGGGATAAGACCAAGCCCTCACCGTCTCTCGGCCAAGTCAGCACCCCCAGATCTTTTCCTCCGCCCCCGCCCGTTCCCCTCTCGCTCGCGCGCTTACTCCTCCCCGTACGCTGCCGTCGCCCGTGCACCCTCCTCCTCTCAATTCGCTCGCAACCGAGCTCGGTCACCGCCTCGCCGTTGTCGTCCGCGTACACTGGAACCACCCCGAGCGGCCCCAGGAGTCCTGCAGCTACACCAAGGTCGTCTCCGCCGCCTACCGCACTGGATCAAGCTCGAGGAGCAACGCTGATGCCGCCCTCGTCGTTTGTCTTCGCCACAGCCTCGCCGTCGATCTGCATCACCTCGTCCACCATGACCCCGTACGAGCTCACCACCGACCTCCTCTCAGTGAGCAGCATCGATTCCTCCTACCCCCTCTCGTTTCGTCGCTGTAGCCGCCCGTGCATCGCCATGGCCGTCGGAGCTCCGCGACGTGGCCACGCCCCCGCGCCCACCTGCATATAGCCACACCCCTGCACGTTCACGTCCACGTGTGCGCGCCAGCAACCGCGCTCGAGGAGAACTGCGCTCCCCCGCGACCCTGGCCGCCCCGCGCTGCGCCCTGCATCCGCCGACGCCCAGCCACGCCGCCAGCCGCGACCTGCCCCGCTCCGCTCGCGGCCCCCTCAATGGCGCCGCCCACTGCACCCCCTGGCCGCGCGCTCCTGCTCCCCACCGCCCGCAGCCACGCTCGCCGTTGGCCTCTGCCTCCGTAGCTCGCCCCGCACGGCCTCGCTCGCCTGCTGCCGTGCCCGGGGCCCATCCCCGCTCGCTATGGCCGCCGCCTCCCACTGCTTGCTGCCTTGCCCGCGCCTACGTTGCTGGCCACGCCGGCTCGCCTGCCGACGCCCGCAGCTCCAGGCGCCGCTGCCGCCGACCTCGCCGTGGCCGAGGCCGCCCCTCCAGCCGCTGTCGTGGCCCGTGGCAGCGCCCCTGGTGGCCTCGGGCGCTCGTACCCGTTTAGCCGCGTCCGCTAAATCCGCCTGGGCCACTGGCCATTGGGCCCACGCCCCTGTGAAATTAAATAAAAAGAAGACTTCTAAAAAGAAAATATAATTAATTAACTATCCTATTAATTAAACTTAATTAACTTAATCTGCTAATTAAACTACCTAATCGGTAATTAGTTAGATGAGTGTATGACAGGAGGACCCCACCCCCTGTTGACCAGTCAAACGTTGACTGGTCAACTGGGACCCCTGGCCCACCCGTCAGCCAGTGGGTACAGTTCTGTGTACCCAATGCTGGGTGCATATAGCATTTTAACATTTATTTTCGAATTATTAATAATTTCAGAATATTGCTGAAACTTTAGAAAATCATATAAAATAATCAGTAACTCGGATGAAAATGTTTTCTATATGAAAGTTACTCAGAAAAATCCAACGAATCTGAATATGCGTCCCGTTCATTTGCCACACATCCCTAGCATAGCGAACACGCAACTTTCCCCCTCCGGTTCACCAGTCCGAAAACGCGAAACACCGGGGATACTTTCCCGGATGTTTTCCCCCTTCGCCAGTATCACCTCCTACTGTGTTAGGTCACCCCTAGCACCGCGCACCACCATGTTATGCTTTGTGTTGCTTTGTTGCTCTGTTATTTATTATGTTCCCCCCTCCGTTACTTCTTTCTGGTAGACTCTGAGACTACTGCCGATGTCCGTGTGTTCGACTACATTGAAGATGACCCTTCTTGCCAGAGCAACCAGGCAAGCCCCCCCTTGATCACTAGATATCGCCTACTCTCCTCTATATTGCTTGCATTAGAGTAGTGTAGCATGTTACTGCTTTCGTTATTCCTATCCTGGTGCATAGCCTGTCCTTGCTACTACTGTTGATACCTTTACCTGCAATCCTACTTGCTTAGTATAGGATGCTAGTGTTCCATCAGTGGCCCGACACTCTTGTCCGTCTGCCATGCTATACTACTGGGCCGTGATCACTTCGGGAGGTGATCACGGGCATATGATATATACTTTATACTGTTACATTACTTATGATACTGTTCGGAGATGGGGGCTGAAGGGGCAGGTGGCTCCATCCCGGTAGAGGTGGGCCTGGGTTCCCGACGGCCCCCGACTGTTACTTTGTGGCGGAGCGACAGGGCAGGTTGAGACCACCTAGGAGAGAGGTGGGCCTGGCCCTGGTCGGCGTCCGTGATTATATCAAAATAACACGCTTAACGAGATCTTGGTATTTGATCTGAGTCTGGCTACTGGCCTATACGCACTAACCATCTACGCGGGGACAGTTATGGGCACTCGATGTCGTGGTATCAGCCGAAGCCTTCGTGACATCAGCAACTGAGCGGCGCGCGCCGGGTTGGACTACGTAACGCAACTTCCTTTGTAATGGAGGTTGCTAGGTCTGCTCTCCGGCCGCGTACGCAACGTGTAGGTGTGCAATGGGCGATGGGCCCAGACCCCTGCGCCATAGGATTTAGACCGGCGTGCTGACCTCTCTGTTGTGCCTAGGTAGGGCTGCAACGTGTTGATCTTCCGAGGCCGGGCATGACCCAGGAAAGTGTGTCCGGCCAAATGGGATCGAGCGTGTTGGGTTATGTGGTGCACCCCTACAGGGAAGTTAATCTATTCGAATAGCCGTGATCTTCGGTAACAGGACGACTTGGAGTTGTACCTTGACCTTATGACAACTAGAACCGGATACTTAATAAAATACACCCTTCCAAGTGCCAGATACAACCGGTGATCGCTCTCTCACAGGGCGACGAAGGGAGGGTCATCGGTTAGGATTATGCTATGCGATGCTACTTGGTGAACTTACCATCTACTCTCTTCTCCTGCTGCAAGATGGAGGTTACCAGAAGCGTAGTCTTCGATAGGACTAGCTATCCCCCTCTTATTCCGGCATTCTGAAGTTCAGTCCACATATGATACCCTTATTCCATTTGATACCAATGCATCCATATGTAGTGTAGCTCCTTGCTTGCGAGTACTTTGGATGAGTACTCACGGTTGCTTTGCTCCCTCTTTTCCCCCTTTCTATACCCGATTGCTGCGACCAGCCGTTGGGGCCCAGGAGCCAGACGCCACCGTCGACGACGACTACTACTACTCGGGAGGTGCCTACTACTACGTGCAGCCCGCTGACGACGACCAGGAGTAGTTTAGGAGGATCCCAGGCAGGAGGCCCGCGCCTCTTTCGATCTGTATCCCAGTTTGTGCTAGCCTTCTTAAGGCAAACTTGTTTATCTTATGTCTGTACTCAGATATTGTTGCTTCCGCTGAATCGTCTATGATCGAGCTCTTGTATTTGAGCCCTTGAGGCCCCTGGCTTGTAATATGATGCTTGTATGACTTATTTTATTTGTAGAGTTGTGTTGTGATATCTTCCCGTGAGTCCCTGATCTTGATCATACACGTTTGCGTGTATGATTAGTGTACGGTCAAAACGAGGGCGTCACAGGGGGCTGGTGCCCTTGGCCCATTAAGGTTAGGGCGCCCCCTACAGCCCATGCTGCTGTATTGGACGTGGTGGAACATTTTCTGGACCTCCGGAATCCTCCGGAACCTTCCGCAAACTTCCCGGTACAATACCGGAAAAAACTGAACTTTTCCCGGAACCCGAACAACAACTTTCCATATATAAATCTTTACCTCCGGACCATTCCGGAACTCCTCGTGACATCCGGGATCTCATCTGGGACTCCGAAGAACATTCGGTAATCATATATATACAGGTCTTCCTAATAACCCTAGCGTCATCGAACCTTAAGTGTGTAGACCCTATGGGTTCGGGAACCATGCAGACATGACCGAGACAACTCTCCGGCCAATAACCAACAGCGGGATCTGGATACCCATGTTGGCTCCCACATGTTCCACGATGATCTCATCGGATGAACCATGATGTCGAGGATTCAACCAATCCCGTATTCAATTCCCTTTGTCCAGCGGTATTGTACTTGCCCGAGATTCGATCGTCGGTATCCCTGATACCTTGTTCAATCTCGTTACCGGCAAGTCTCTTTACTCATTCCGTAACACATCATCCCGTGATCAACTCCTTGGTCACATTGTGCACATTATGATGATGTCCTACCGAGTGGGCCCAGAGATACCTCTCCGTTTACACGGAGTGACAAATCCCAGTCTCGATTCGTGCCAACCCAACAGACACTTTCGGAGATACCTGTAGTGTACCTTTATAGCCACCCAGTTACGTTGTGACGTTTGGCACACCCAAAGCACTCCTACGGTATCCGGGAGTTGCACAATCTCATGGTCTAAGAAAATGATACTTGACATTAGAAAAGCTTTAGCAAACGAACTACACGATCTTGTGCTAGGCTTAGGATTGGGTCTTGTCCATCACATCATTCTCCTAATGATGTGATCCCTTTATCAATGACATCCAATGTCCATGGTCAGGAAACCGTAACCATCTATTGATCAACGAACTAGTCAACTAGAGGCTTACTAGGGACATGGTGTTGTCTATGTATCCACACATGTATCTGAGTTTCCTATTAATACAATTCTAGCTTGGATAATAAACGATTATCATGAACAATGAAATATGATATAATAATAAATAATTTATTATTGCCTCTAGGGCATATTTCCAACAGTCTCCCACTTGCACTAGAGTCAATAATCTAGTTCACATCGCCATGTGATTAACACTCATAGGTCACATCGACATGTGACCAACATCCAAAGAGTTTACTAGACTCAATAATCTAGTTCACATCACTATGTGATTAACACTCAATGAGTTCTGGGTTTGATCATGTTATGCTTGTGAGAGAGGTTGTAGTCAACGGGTCTTGCCATATTCAGATCCCTATGTATTTCGCAAAACTTTATGTCATATCATAGATGCTGCTACCACGTTCCACTTGGAGCTATTCCAAATTGTTGCTCCATTATACGTATCCGGTATCTCTACTCAGAGCTATCCGTATAGATGTTAAGCTTGCATCGACGTAACTCTTTACGTCGAACTCTTCATCACCTCAATATCGTTGAAACATTTCCTTATTCCTCTAAGGATAATTTTGACCGCTATCTGGTGATCTACTCCTAGATCACCTTTGTACCCTCTTGCCAGACATGTGGCAAGGCACACATCAGGTGTGGTACTCAGCATGGCATACCGTATAGAGCCTATAACAAAAGCATAGGGGACGGCCTTCGTCCTTCCTCTTTCTTCTGCCGTGGTCAATCTTTGAGTCTTACTCAACTTCACACCTTACAACTCAGGTAAGAACCCCTTCTTTGACTGATCTATTTTGAACTCTTTCAAAAACATGTCAAGGTGTGCGTTCTTTGAAAGTATCATCAGGCGTCTTGATCTATTTCTATAGATCCTGGTGCCCAATATGCAAGCAGCTTTATCCAGGTCTTCCTTTGAAATCACTCTTCAAACAACCGTTTATGCTTTCCAAAAATTCTACATCATTTCGAATCAACAATATGTCATCCACATATACTTATCAGAAATGTTGTAGTGCTCCCACTCACTTTCTTGTAAATACAAGTTTCTAGCAAACATTGTATAAACCTAGAAGCTTTGATCACTCCATCAAAGCATATATTCTGACTCCGAGATGCTTGCTCTAGTCCATAAAAGGATCGCTGGAGCCAGCATACCTTTTAGCATCCTTAGGATCGACAAAACTTTGATTGTATCACATACAACTCTTTCTTACGAAAACTGGTAATAAAACTTGTTTTTGACATCCATCTGTCAGATTTCATAATCGAAAAATACAGCTAATGCTAACATGATTCCGACGGACTTAGGCATCGCTACGGGTGAGAAATTCTCATCGTAGTCAACTCCTTGAACTTGTGAAAAGACTCTTTCCCACAAGTCGAGCTTCATAGACGGTAACATTATCGCCCACGTCCGTCTTCTTCTTAAAGATCCATTTATCTCAATGGCTTGCCGATCATCGGGCAAGTGCACCAAAGTCCATACTTTGTTCTGATATATGGATCCTATCTCGGATTTCATGGCTTCTAACCATTTGTCGGAATACGGGCCCACCATCGCTTCTCCGTAGCTCGTAGGTTCATTGTTGTCTAACAACATGATATCTAAGACAGGATTACCGTACCACTCAGGAGTAGTACATATCCTTGTCGACCTATGAGGTTCGATAGCAACTTGATCCGAAGCTTCACGATCACTGTCATTAACTTCCTCTTCAACAGACGTAGGTGCCATAGAAAACATCTTTCTGTGTTGCATCACTCTCTGGTTGAAGTAATGGTTCGACAACCTCATCAAGTTCTATCTTCCTCCCACTCAATTCTTTTGAGAGAAATTCCTTCTCGAGAAAGGACCCGTTCTTAGCGACAAACAATTTGCCCTCGGATCTGAGATAGAAGGTATACCCAACTGTCACCATTGGATATCCTATGAAGATGTGTTTGTCCGCTTTGGGTTCGAGCTTCTCCGGCTGAAGCCTTAAGCATCGCAGCCCCAAACATTAAGAAACGACAACTTTGGTTTCTTGCCAAACCAATGTTCACACGGCGTCGTCTCAACGGACTTAGATGGTGTCCTATCTAAAGTGAATGCAGCTGTCTCTAACGCATAACCTCAAAATGAAAATGGTAGATTGGTAAGAGACATCACAGATCGCACCATATCTCATAGGGTTTGATTACGACGTCCGAACACACCATTACCTTGTGGTGTTCCAGGTGGCTTCAACTGTGAAACAATTCCACAATGTCTTAAGTGATTGCCAAACTCATAACTCAGAAAATCCCCTTTTGATCAGATCATAGGAACATGATCTTATTGTTATGATGATTCTTAACTTCACTCTGAAATCGCTTGAACTTTTCAAACGTTTCAGACTTGTGCTTCATTAAGTAGATATACCTATATCTACCCAAATCGTCAGTGAAGATGAGAAAATAGCGATATCCACCGCACGCTTCAATTCTCATTGGATCACACGCATCAGCATGCATGATTTCCAACAAGTCACTTGCCCATTTCATTGTACCTGAAAACGGGGTCTTAGTCATCCTGCCCATGAGGCATGGCTCGCATGTGTCAAGTGATTCAAAATCAAGTGACTCCAAACATCCATCGACATGGAGTTTCTTCATGCATCTTACGCCAATATGACCTAAGCTGCGACGAGAAAGTGGTACTATCATTATTAACTCTACATCTTTTGGCGTGAACATGTGTATCACCACGACCGAGATTCAATGAACCATTCACATAGGGTGCATGACCATGAAAGGTATCATTCATGTAAACAGAATAACCATTATTCTCTAACTTAAATGAATGACCGTATTGCAATGAACATGATCTAATCATATTCATGCTCAATGTAGACACCTGATAACATTTATCTAGGTTCAATACTAATCCTGAAGGCAGATGGAGCGTGCGGTGGTGATCTCATCAACTTTGGAAACACTTCCAACACACATCGTCACCTCGCCCTCAGCCAGTCTCCGTTTAGTCATAGCTTTTGCTTCAAGTCACCAATAATAGTAACTGAACCGGTATCCAATACCCAGGTGCTACCAGGAGTACTAGTGAGGTACACATTAATAACACGTATAAATTTTTTTGAAGTTGCCAGCCTTCTTATCTACCATTCATTTGGGGTAATTCCGCTACCAGCGACCATTCCCTTTACAATAGAAGCACTTAGTCTTGGGTTTAGGTTCATCCTTGGGTTCCTTCACTGGAGCGGCAACTGGTTTGCCATCCATGAAGTTTCCCTTCTAGCCCTTGCCCTTCTTGAAACCAGTGGTCTTGTTAAACCATCAACACTTGATGCTCCTTCTTGATTTCTACCTTTTGCGGTCTTAAGCACCGCGAACAGCTTCGGGATCAACTCCATCCCTTGCATGTCATAGTTCATCACGAAGATCTAGTAGCTTAGTGATAGTGGCTAGAGAACTCTATCAATCACTATCTTATCTGGAAGTTTAACTCCCACTTGATTTAAGTGATTGTAGCACCCAGACATTCTGAGCACATGCCCACTAGCTAAGCTATTCTCCTCCATCTTGTTGGCAAAAGAACTTGTCAGAGGTCTCATACCTCTCAACACGGGCATGAGCCTGAAATCCCAATTTCAGCTCTTGGAACATCTCATATGTCTTATGACGTTCAAAACGTCATTGGAATCCCGATTCTAAGCCGTAAAGTATGGTGCACTAAACTATCAAGTAGTCATCATGATGTGTCTGCCAGGTGTTCACAACATCCACACACGACGTTGTAGGGGTTTGCACATCGAGCGGTGCATCAAAGACGTAAGCCTTCTGTGTAGCAGTGAGTACACTCCTCGGACTACGGACCTAGTCCGCATCATTGCTTACAATATCTTTCAACTTAATCTTTCTCTAGGAACGTATTGAAACAGGGAGCTAAAACATGAGCTATTTATCTACAACATATTTGCAAAGACAATTTAGACTATGTTCATGATAATTGAGTTCATCTAATCAAATTATTTAATGAACTCTCACTCAGATAGACATCCCTCTAGTCATCTAAGTGAAACATGATCCGAATCGACTAGGCCGTGTCCGATCATCACGTGAGACGGACTAGTCATCAACAGTGAACATCTCATGTTGATCGTATCTTCTATACGACTCATGTTCGACCTTTTGGTCTTCCGTGTTACGAGGCCATGTCTGTACATGCTAGGATCGTCAAGTCAACCTAAGTGTTTCGCATGTGTCCCGAGGCCATGTCTGTACATGCTAGGCTCGTCAACACCCGTTGTATTCGAACATTAGAATCTATCACACCCGATCATCACGTGGTGCTTCGAAACAACGAACCTTCGCAATGGTGCACAATTAGGGGGAACACTTTTCTTGAAATTTTAGTGAGGGATCATCTTATTTAAGCTACCGCCGTTCTAAGCAAATAAGATGTAAAACATGATAAACATCACATGCAATCAAATAGTGACATGATATGGCCAATATCATTTTGCTCTTTTTGATCTCCATCTTCGGGGCTCCATGATCATTGTTGTCACCGGCATGACACCATGATCTCCATCATCATGATCTCCATCATCGTGTCTTCTTGAAGTTGTCTCGTCATCTATTACTTCTACTACTATGGCTAACGCTTTAGCAAAAAAGTAAAGTAATTACATGACGTTTATGTTGACACGCAGGTCATAAATAAATTAAGACAACTCCTATGGCTCCTGCCGGTTGTCATACTCATCGACATGCAAGTCATGATTCCTATTACAAGAACATGATCAATCTCATACATCACATATATCATTCATCACATCCTTTTGGCCATATCACATCACAAGGCATATGCTGCAAAAACAAGTTAGACGTCCTCTAATTGTTGTTGCAAGTTTTTACGTGGCTGCTATAGGTTTCTAGCAAGAACGTTTCTTACATATGCAAAAACCACAACGTGATATGCCAATTTCTATTTACCCTTCATAAGGACCCTTTTCATCGAATCCGATCCGACTAAAGTGGGAGAGACAGACACCCGCTAGCCACCTTATGCAACTAGTGCATGTCAGTCGGTGGAACCAGTCTCACGTAAGAGTACGTGTAAGGTCGGTCCAGGCCGCTTTATCCCATGATGCCACCGAATCAAGATAAGACTAGTAACGGCAAGTAAATTGACAATATCGACGCCCACAACTGCTTTGTGTTCTACTCGTGCATAGAAACTATGCATAGACCTAGCTCATGATGCCACTGTTGGGGATCGTAGCAGAAATTTAAAATTTTGTACGCATCACCAAGATCAATCTATAGAGTAATCTAGCAACGAGGGAAGGAGAGTGCATCTACATACCCTTGTAGATTGCTAAGCGGAAGCGTTCAAGTGAACGGGGTTGATGGAGTCGTACTCGTCGTGATCCAAATCACCGATGATCCTAGCGCCGAACGGACGGCACCTCCGCGTTCAACACACGTATGGAACGGAGACGTCTCCCACACCTTGATCCAGCAAGGAGGAAGGAGAGGTTGAGGAAGAGATTCCAACAGCAGCACGATGCCGTGGTGGTGATGGAGTGGCAGTTCTCCGGCAGGGCTTCGCCAAGCTCACGCGGAGGAGGAGAAGTATTGGAGGGGAGGGGCTGCGCCAGGTTCAAGGGTGTGGCCGCCTTCCCACCCCTCCACTATTTATAGGTGGGGAGAGAGGGGGCCGACCCCTAGATCCCATCTAGGGTTGGGTGCAGCGGCCAAGGGGGGGAGGAGTGCCTCCCAAGTCAAGTGGAGGCCCTTCCCCTTAGGGTTTCCCCTCTCCCATGTGCATGGGCCTTGGGAGGGCTGGTGCCCTTGGCCCATTAAGGTTAGGGCGCCCCCCTACAGCCCATGCTGCTATATTGGACGTGGTGGAACATTTTCTAGACCTCCGGAATCCTCCGGAACCTCCCGGAAGCTTCCTGGTACAATACCAGAAAAAACCAAACTTTTCCCGGAACCCGAACAACAACTTTTCATATATAAATCTTTACCTCCGGACCATTCCGGAACTCCTCGTTACATCCGGGATCTCATCCGGGACTCTGAACAACATTCGGTAATCACATACAAGTCTTCCTAATAACTCTAGCGTCATCGAACCTTAAGTGTGTAGACCCTACGGGTTCGGGAACCATGCAGACATGACCGAGACAACTCTCCGGCCAATAACCAATAGCGGGATATGGATACCCATGTTGGCTCCCACATGTTCCACGATAATCTCATCGGATGAACCACGATGTCGAGGATTCAACCAATCCCGTATTCAATTCCCTTTGTCCAGCGGTATTGTACTTGCCCGAGATTCGATCGTCGGTATCC
The DNA here is from genome assembly GCA_034509565.1 of Triticum monococcum. Classification (NCBI taxonomy): domain Eukaryota; kingdom Viridiplantae; phylum Streptophyta; class Magnoliopsida; order Poales; family Poaceae; genus Triticum; species Triticum monococcum. The sequence continues at coordinate 605,296,674 of CM067845.1, forward strand.
CTGATACCTTGTTCAATCTCATTATCGGCAAGTCTCTTTACTCGTTCCGTAACACATCATCCCGTGATCAACTCCTTGGTCACAATGTGCACATTATGATCATGTCCTACTGAGTGGGCCCGGAGATACCTCTCCGTTTACACGGAGTGACAAATCCCAGTCTCGATTCGTGCCAACCCAACAGACACTTTCGGAGATACCTGTAGTGTACCTTTATAGCCATCCAGTTACGTTGTGACGTTTGGCACACCCAAAACACTCCTACGGTATCCGGGAGTTGCACAATCTCATGGTCTAAGGAAATGATACTTCACATTAGAAAAGCTTTAGCAAACGAACTACACGATCTTGTGCTAGGCTTAGGATTGGGTCTTGTCCATCACATCATTCTTCTAATGATGTGATCCCGTTATCAACGACATCCAATGTCCATGGTCAGGAAACCGTAACCATCTATTGATCAACGAACTAGTCAACTAGAGGCTTACTAGGGACATGGTGTTGTCTATGTATCCACACATGTATCTGAGTTTCCTATCAATACAATTCTAGCATGGATAATAAACGATTATCATGAACAATGAAATATGATATAATAATAACTAATTTATTATTGTCTCTAGGGCATATTTCCAACAGAACCCTTGTTGGATCTTTGCAACCACACACTATGTAAGGCTGGTCATAGTGGGGAGTAACTTATACTAGTGTCATGCATATGACACTAGTCTAAGTTACTATCTTCATAATATGTCATATGTGGCTTTATTTAATGGCTTGTAGACTCATCTTGTCTTGGGAAGCGCTATGTTACAGTAACATATTATGTTACCACTTCTTATTAACTACGTGCCACATAAGCAATTTTTTTTGAAGTGCGCTATGTTACTACCGAAGTTACTCCCACTATGACTAGCCTAAATGATGAATTAGTAATGCATCAAGAGCTATTGAATGAGTGTTCTTGTAAACATTACTACTAGTATGTCGATTGCTACACCTTTTTCTCTCTTTGGTCCATGCACAAACAATTTCTTTGTGTTAATACCACTTATGTTGTTTTAATACATATTTCCTCTGTCCAGTGAAGAGTGTACATCTAGCTTCAAAATGTGTTCAGAAAAGAGTGTACTTCTATTTTCCCAATGCATTTTAAAGTAGGAAAAATATTTCTCTCTCATCACATGATAATCAAGGCCAATAGCAATCTACACATGGTCTTTTTAATTTCTACATGCACTTACCTCATTGGGGGTTGGGTAATTAAAGAAATGAGATGGTGGCTTACACTTTTCCAATACATTTTTTACTTAACTCCATAATCTGTCCTAAAATTTCTAGATGTACACTCTTTATTGGACGGAGGAAGTATGTCATCAATGTTGACCCTACATGGAGGCATATACTTGACAATTTCTATTGGGAGGGTAATGGAAGGCCAAGGTCTACACAGAAGGGTGCTTTTTAATTAAGTTTCCGTCTCTCAAAAACTAAATGAAATGAGCCATTATAATTACAATCACTATATTCAAGCAAACTACAACCTCTATTGCCAAGTAGAAATTGTAGGCTCATCAATACCTCGCTCGCATTAATAGTGGTGTCGGATGATGTGTGGAGGTGTGTCTCCATCGGATCTCATGGGATTCGATCGGTGCTGGTCTTTGGTGGATCTATTTGGATCCAGTTTTTGATTGTCTTTGTTTGTGTGGTTTCAGGTTTGATCTTTCCGATCTACAACTCTCTTCATCGACGATGGTTGCTGCTCTGGTGTGGTCGTTTGGGACCTTAGCACAATTACTTCCCGACTGTCTACTACAATAAGATTTGCTCGGCTCCGGTGATGGAGGGGCGATGATGGCGGCGCGCCTTCGGCTCGCTCCAGTGCTTGTAGTCGTCGCTAGGTGATCCATAAACCTGGTTGTAATTTTTATTACTTCTTGTATTCTCTGTACTGCCATGATTGATTCAAATCATCGATGACCAAGCGCCGAACCATCACATGCCTTAGTCAATGCGGAGGATAAGTACATCATTACAAGTATATTGAGTTCATCCCCCCAACCCCAATATTGATGCAACCAATATGACTTCTCTTAGCATTTTTCGCCATGAGTTCTCGACGCCAAAAAGACCGGTCAACTTGAATTCGAGAGCAATGGAGCCTTGGCGAAATAGTGATCCCCTTGGCCAATGCATGAACAAATTGCCGGCTTGCTTTGTGCCTCTTCTTCACCCTGGCAAATAATGTTCTCTTTCATCCAACGTTTGGTGGATTGACACAGAATAGTCGGTGCAGGTGGGCGAACACACCTTAACTGCTCTCCACTGTGTGTGGATCTTTTGGGAGAATTCAATGTAAAGTTTGCTGAGATTTAAGTCGACATGTTTCGCTAGAGGGTTGGTGGTTTACATGGGCATGGTGCAAACTGTTAGGATTTAATTAATAATGTTATTAAGGAGATAATCCTCTCTTGTGTAACTGCATTGCGTTGGCAATCTGGCAATAGTCACGACGGTTCCCTCGTTCCCCATCGAGTGGACGCGCCCCTCCGTTTGCGTCCCCTCCAGTTGTATATAAGGACTGATCATCAATGAAATTGATCCCGATTGGATTCATTTTACATCTCTCTCATTTTCACTCATATCACGTTATCAGTACTTTTGCTCTCCGATGAAAGAAAGGCCACACGAGAGGAGCGAAGCGTTGACGCTGCGACCAAGCCATTGACGAATTGGCATCGGCGGCAAGATGAGCGCACACACGACAGCGCTCCAGCCAGCCCCGTCTCCTTACGGAACGACGGCGGCACACCGCGGAGGTGCAAAACGGGACGACCGCTCCCCATCGGTCTGTCGACTCCCAGACTCCCAGTGCGCGCTCATGGCGCTGCTACAGGCCACCGGCTGCAAGACGCGGCAGCGGACGCTCAAAGCACTTCTCCTTCCGATAAAGAAGAAGGGAATAAAGCTAAAGGATTTGCTCATCTTATCATCTCGTAATCAACGAATTGGTTATTTTCTATGTACATCTATGCACTCACGGGAATTGATTTGTACCAGAAGAAGGAACCATCACATGCCCGCCGTTTTGGGCATCGTCGAACGACGGGCCGTATCTTTTGGTGTGTGGCGGAGGCGTCCTCCGGTGCTCCACTAGGACGCACAAACTTGAACACGACCATCGAACTGGAAGGCGAGACGACCTGGCGCGGCGGCTCTGCGTCGACCAACGGCGACTCCGCGCGGTTGCTGGTGTGGAGATGCGGTTCTAAGACAGCGCGGCACGGTGACGGAGCACGGCGCTGCGTGGCGTCGGCGAAGACGACTGGCGCACGGCCGAGGCCCTCTGGCCGACGCGCGGGACGGTTGACGCACAAGGCAAGGCGGCGGGCATGACCTCCTGGCCCGGATCTTCAGGTCTCATCGGCGGCGATTGGCAACGGCGTCGAATGAAGTAACGGAGGTCCTACCCGACGCGGTGCGGTGGCGTAGCGCGCGGCGTCGGCACAACGCGTAGCGACACTGCTATAGGCATAGCAGAGCGGCAAGGCGCTGTGAAGCGAAGCACCGAGGCGGCCAAGTGGTACTCACACACAGTAAGGCCAAGGCCGGCGACGCGGCCGCCGGCGGCGTCCGTAAGTGCAAATATGCATGCAATGCATGTATGCGATCAATCGTCCGGCTAATTAGCATGTGCTAATTAGGTTCCTTAACCACATGCATGATCTAATTCACATGACAGCATGCAACCAGCAACCCTATACACGTACATGAGGTACTTGTACACCTTTTATCAGAAGGGCTCCGGTTATATGATAATCCGATGAAAGTCCGTGATGTTTGCAGCCAAGTCATGATTAGCTCATGGACTTTGCAGTTCTGCAACCGGGCTTATTGTTTTGAGCACTTTAACCATCTGGGTGTGGCTATTTTGACTGATAGAAGTGGTGGTTGGATAGGGTTAACCCTAACCGTTCATGCCCCGATCTTGTTGAAAACAAGAGGGGAAAACAGAATAAAAGCTTAGGCTATGAGGTTTTGGCCCAGAACCAGTTTTATTCCTATGTGTTTTTATAGTAATTGACTGTATACTACTGTACCGTAAGCACATTAGGTACCAACATATATGTTCCGGCAATTTGTAAATTGCTATATGTTGATCAATGCACATGCATTTTTTACAACATAATTAATTTACTTGGGAGTAAATTAATTGGACATGATGATTTCATGTATCATATGTTGATTTTTGCTGAGTTTGTCATTGATGTCATCAATGATCAAACCTGGGCATGAATGTCAAGATGAACTTGACAACCCAGAATCTCAATTTCCTATAGCCACACCTGCTCAGGGGCTCCTGCTACAACCGATATACCGCAGAATGTTATTCGGTCTGTGACAACATACAACTCTGTTGTGCATCAAATCAACTGAAAGTTGAGACTCTACAATAGTATGGTTTCAGATGCTAGTCTCATTGAAATGCTTTCCACTTTCAATCCTTTTATTAGGATTTGACTAAACAATTTAATCAATGGTGAAGGAAAGTGGAGACATTATGAGAAGCAAAATATGAATGGAGCGTAAAAAGGCACAAGTCATTTCTTGGAGAATTACGAGGTCAGTAGCATCGGTTACTATACATGTGGTTATGCTACTCACAATGCAAGGAAATGTGATACTTCCACGCATTTGGTGGATCTGTACATGCATCAATTGGCTATGGGAAAGAGGCCCATGGGAACAAGTGTGAATCTTACTTCACTTGACATAACAGAATTCCCAATGGTTGAAAGTCCCCATACGTTCCTCGAAACATGGGCAACCAGAAGCATGCTCAGCAAAAGGAAGGTCCACTATTAAGTGTTGATGACAAGTTAGTGGACTTCAATTTTAGTGACATATATGGAGACCGGGTTTAGTCTCTTTTGTCATGCACTGTAATGATGTCTATAGACATATTACATGTTGTGAAATAAATTATGTCCATCAACATAATATGATAGCTATGTCATCATACATGATGCTTGTTGTATGTCCTCTGACATATATGGTTTATGATGTATGTATTATTTCCATATGAGTTCAATCATATGTTGAAATTGGTTTCTTTCTTTTTAGAAACTTATGGAAATAGTCCAATTGAGAAGGAAATGTGTTAAGTAGAAACTGGGTCTACTAACATGATATTTAGGGAGATTAACTATTTCCAAGCTCTTGATAAGAGTAATGGAAATATCATGACAATTGTTGGTCGTGAGGGGGTAATTGTTGGCTCTGGTCAAGCCAAAATTACACTCCCTATGGGTACTACATGGTAATCATGGGTACATTGATGTATCTAGATTCTACTCGTACCTTGCTGAGTTATAAGGATATCCGCAATGGTTTCAATGTCGAAACTCATATAATGAGTGAGGTTGGAACCTACTCATGACTCAACAAAAAGGATTTGAATGAAATCCTAGAGTAAATGCTTCTCTATATTGTGGATTGTATTATACATATATTAAATTGGATACGCATTGGCGTATAAGATAATTTTCTAGAATCTTGAGAAGTTCAAGATATGACATGATTGCCTTGGTCATCCTGGTATTCGGAGGATGAGAAAATTATTGATGGTTCAATTGGACACAATCTAACGGTGTGAATTTTCCAAATTCACTGGATTATGTATGCATGATGTGTGCAAACTGGGAAACTGATCGCAAGGCCATCTTATCTCATGAAAGAGGATGAGCCACTAGATTTCCTTGGATAGGAGATATATATGTGATCCAATTCAACCGTTATATGGAATATTTACATATTTCATAGTGCTTTTGGATGCATCAGTGAGATGGTCCAATGTGTTTTACTTCCATAAGGAACCATGCTTTTACAAAGCTTATTGCTCAAATCATTAATTTGAGAGGAAATCATCCTGAGCACGGGATAAGATCCATCAGAATGGATAATGCTGCGAAATTTAGTTCGTGAGCATTTGATGATTACTGCCTAGACTGAGGCATAACTGTGGAGCATATTGGTACTTTGTGTACATACCCAGATTGGTTTTGTGGAATCACTTGTCAAGACGATAAGTTGATAGCAAGATTGCTCCTACAGAATTGTAATCTCCCAACATCTAGTTGGGGACATTGCAGTTTTACGTACTACATATACAAATTCGACGAACTGCATATTATATGGTCTCCCCATTGCAGTTAGGACGTGGAAATGAGTAAGTATTTCCCATCTGCGATAATTTGGTTGTGTTTAATACAAACCGATGTCACCACCGCAACATACATTTATGGGCCCTCATAGAGAAATGGGGATCTATGTGAGGTACGATTCTCCGTCAATCATAAAATACCTGAAGTCTCTAAAAGGGGACTTGTTTATGGCCTGGTATGCTGATTGTATTTTGATGAGGACATATTTCCGGCATTAGGGGGAGATAAGAACCACATTGAATGCCGGGAAATAGAATGAGATGTGAATAGACATCTAGTCCTTAGATCCACGTATGAATGAATCTGAACTGGATGGTTCAGAAGATTATCAATTTGCAAAGTATCGCAAATAATCTGCCAGATGCATTTACTGAGTATAGGTGTCATAGAGTAAAATGTTCCCATAATGAATGTGCCAGAGAGAGTGGATGTGACACATTGGTCCACTCGGCCACCAAATAGGGGGAGGAATCTGGACACATAGGACAAGGTTTTAAAGAAACGTCCAAGTGGAATGAGGAATCCTCAAACAGTAAATGCAAGTCAACTACATGTTGACATTCAACCTAGGGTTGAAAGACACCTGAAGGATGCTGGACACATCCAGGACCCAGCACGAGTGTGCACAAAAATATTGGTGCTGGGACATCGGAAGACCTTGACTCAATTGTTGTGGGAAATCACGGAGAGTCAAGAGGTGATGATGAAATCGCCACTATGTATATGGATTCAGGAGAATCATATAATCAAGACTACATTATGTCGACATTTATTTTCACCTCATGAATTACAAAAGACCTTGGATTGGATCTAGAACTTAAGTCCATGCATGGCTAAGTGTCTTGGACACTCTGGTTGATCCAAAGGAATGCAACAATTGAGGATGCACTCGCTCTCAAGAAGAGGGGATATTGACCTGATCAGTAATATTCACTCATCTAAATGTGTTTCCGGGGGAGCATAGTTGGTTTTTGTTTATGAGAGGAATAAAAACCAAGAGGTGGTGAGACATGAAGCGAGGCTTGTAGCACATGGGTTCACCCAGAGACCCATCATCATTTATGATGAAACATATTCTCCTATGAGTGGAATAATGTTCCGATATTTAATATCACTGGCAGTGAATAATGAATTTGTTTATCCTACTGATGGATGTTGTGACTGCATAGTTGTATGAGTCATTTGATTCGGATATCTCTATGATAGTTCCTGAGGGAACAAAGATTCCGAGTTTAATCGCAACATGTGTTGCGTAAAGCTTCAGAGGTCATTATGACTTGAAGTAGTCGGCAATGATGTGGTAGAACCGACTGAGTGAGTTCCTTTGTTAGAAGGTTACTCAAACATTGATGATTGTTCATGTGTTCATCAAGAAATCCAAAGAGGGGTTTTGTACAATTTTTGTGTATGTTGATGATCTAGTATCATTAGAGCTACACAAGAGATACATGATATAATCATATCATCTTAAGACGGAATGTAAGATGTAAGATTTGGTTGAGACCAAACTTTGCTTGAGTTTGGAACTTCAGCGTATTCCTCCGGGAATACTTGTTCACCAGTCTACATTTATCCAAAAGATTGTTGAAAGTTCAACATGGATAAGTCATATCCATTAAAGAACTATGGTTTTGAGGTCTTTGGATTACTGGAGATAAGGACCAATTAAGGCCTAATGGTAGTGATGAAGAGATATTTGGACTTGAGTTTCAATATCACGGTGCAATGAGAGCACGGGTGTATCTAGCAAACTGCACCAGGCCTGGTATTTCATTAGCAGTAAATTTATTGGCTAGATACAATGCATCACTGATTAAAAGGCATTGGGTTGGTGTGAAGAATATTTTTAGGTATCTTCTGGACAACATAGATCTTGCTTTGTTCTATGAAGAAAAATCAAGATATGACCATGGTTGGATATTGTGATGCTGGGTATATATTAGATCCCCATAATCCTAGATCATAGACTGGTTTTTGTCTCCTAGAATAAAGGTGTGACCTTCTTTGGGAAGTCGAGAAGACATATTACAGTGACTGCATCCACTAATCATTCTGAAATCATTGATTTGTATGAAGCATCTCATGAATGTATGTGACTTCACAGAAATGATGAACTTTGTTGAAAGTTCAAGTGGGACTGGTTGGTGGGAATCACCCACCATTATCTATGAAGATAATGTTTTGTCTGTATTACGTAGATGTAGACAGGTTATAAAGAGCAACACTAGAATGTGTATGGCTCTAAAAGTATTTTATTCCCCATGAGTTAAAGAAAGGTGGAAGATAAATATCTTGCAAATGAAGTCATGTGATAGCTTTGATGATTTATTTACAAAGTCTTTACCAAGTTCTTCATTCCAGAAATAAGTTAATAGAATTGGTTTGAGATGACTTTGTTATTTGCAAGGTTCAGGGGGAGTGTACTCCTAAACGATAACCTGTTCGGGATCTTCGGATCTTTTGTATTGCACTCTTTTCCTTTATGAGTTTTTCCTGAATGGTTTCTCATGAAAGGTTTTTAATGAGGCAATAGTAATACAAGCATTGTGATATGTCATTTTCTCCTTATTTTCCCACTGGGTTTTGGAAGGAGTTTTTCATGGCATATTACGTATATCTCCTCATATTTTTCCCGCAGGGTTTTTGGAGGAGAGTATTTCAACGATGATCATTCACAAGGACATGCGAGGATTAGGGGGAGTGTTAGGATTTAATTAATAATCTTATTAAGGAGATAACCCTCTCTTGTGTAACTGCACTGCATTGGCAATCTGGCAACAGTCATGACGGTTCCCTCGTTCCCCATCGAGTGGACGCGCCCCTCCGCTTGCGTCCCCTCCAGTTGTATATAAGGACTGATCATCAATGAAATTGATCCCGATTGGATTCATTTTACATCTCTCTCGTTTTCACTCATATCACAAACAACTTAAGTGCGAAGACGAACCACAGTTGTAAAGATGATATGCAATTCGAGGCTTCATTGTGTTGGAAATATGCCCTAGAGGCAATAATAAATTGATTATTATTATATTTCCTTGTTCATGATAATCGTTTATTATCCATGCTAGAATTGTATTGATAGGAAACTCAGATACATGTGTGGATACATAGACAACTGTTGGAAATATGCCCTAGAGGCAATAATAAAAGCGTTATTATTATATTTCCTTGTTCATGATAATTGTCTTTTATTCATGCTATAATTGTGTTATCTGGAAATCGTAATACATGTGTGAAATAATAGACACCAACATGTCCCTAGTAAGCCTCTAGTTGACTAGCTCGTTGATCAACAGATAGTCATGGTTTCCTGACTATGGACATTGGATGTCGTTGATAACAAGATCACATCATTAGGAGAATGATGTGATGGACAAGACCCAATCCTAAACATAGCACAAGATCGTGTAGTTCGTTTGCTAGAGTTATCCAATGTCGAGTATCCTTTCCTCAGACCATGAGATCGTGTAACTCCCGGATACCGTAGGAGTACTTTGGGTGTACCAAACGTCACAACGTAACTGGGTGACTATAAAGGTATACTACGGGTATCTCCGAAAGTGTCTGTTGGGTTGACACGGATCAAGACTGAGATTTGTCACTCCATATGACGGAGAGGTATCACTGGGCCCACTTGGTAATGCATCATCATTATGAGCTCATAGTGACCAAGTGTTTGGTCACGGGATCATGCATTACGGTACGAGTAAAGTGACTTGCCGGTAACGAGATTGAACGAGGTATTGGGATACCGACGATCGAATCTCGGGCAAGTAACATACCGATTGACAAAGGGAATTGTATACGGGGTTGCTTGAATCCTCGACATCATGGTTCATCCGATGAGATCATCGAGGAGCATGTGGGAGCCAACATGGGTATCCAGATCCCGTTGTTGGTTATTGACCGGAGAGCGATCTCGGTCATGTCTACATGTCTCCCGAACCCGTAGGGTCTACACACTTAAGGTTTGGTGACACTAGGGTTGAAAAGATATGTATATGCAGTAACCCGAATGTTGTTCGGAGTCCCGGATGATATCTCGGACGTCACGCCAGAGGTAAAGAATAATATATATAGGAAGTGCTGTTTTGGCCAACGGGAAAGTTTCGGGGTCACCGGTATTGTACCGGGACCACCGGAAGGGTCCCGGGGGTTCACCGGGTGGGGCCACCCATCTCGGAGGGCCCCATGGGCCAAAGTGGGGAGGGGAACCAGCCCATAGTGGGCTGGTGCGCCCCCCTAGGCCCACCCCATGCGCCTAGGGTTGGAACCCTAGGGGTGGGGGGGCGCCCCACCTTGCCTTGGGGGCTACTCCAGCCCTGGCCGCCGCCCCCCCTTGGGAGATCCAATCTCCAAGGGGCCGGCGCCCCCCCTAGGGGCCTATATAAAGGGAAAGGGGGAGGGGGGCAGCCGCACCTTGAGCCTTGGCGCCTCCCTCTCCCCTGCTACACCTCTTCCTCTCGTAGTATACGGCGAAGCCCTGCTATTGTGACGCCCTGCATCCACCACCACGCCGTCGTGCTGCTGGATCTTCATCAACCTCTCCTTCCCCCTTGCTGGATCAAGAAGGAGGAGACGTCATCCGCTCCGTACGTGTGTTGAATGCGGAGGTGCCGTCCGTTCGGCGCTTGGTCATCGGTGATTTGAATCACGGCGAGTACGACTCCGTCATCCACGTTCTAGTGAACGCTTCCGCTCGCGATCTACAAAGGTATGTAGATGCATCCGATCACTCGTTGCTAGATGAACTCATAGATGGATCTTGGTGAAACCGTAGGAAATTTTTTGTTTTCTGCAACGTTCCCCAACAGTGGCATCATGAGCTAGGTCTATGCGTAGTTCTTTATGCACGAGTAGAACACAATTTGTTGTGGGCGTTGATGTTGTCAACTTTCTTGCCGCTACTAGTCTTATTTTGCTTCAGCGGTATTGTGGGATGAAGCGGCCCGGACCAACCTTACACGTACACTTACGTGAGACCGGTTCCACCGACTAACATGCACTAGTTGCATAAGGTGGCTGGCGGGTGTCTGTCTCTCCCACTTTAGTTGGAGCGGATTCGATGAAAAGGGTCCTTATGAAGGGTAAATAGAAGTTGACAAATCATGTTGTGGCTTTCACGTAGGTAAGAAAACGTTCTTGCTAGAACCCTATTGCAGCCACGTAAAACTTGCAACAACAATTAGAGGACGTATAACTTGTTTTTGAAGCAAGTGTTTTGTGATGTGATATGGCCAAAGTTGTGATGAATGATGAATGATCTATATGTGATGTATGAGATGTTCATGCTATTGTAATAGGAATCACGACTTGCATGTCGATGAGTATGACAACCGGCAGGAGCCATAGGAGTTGTCTTTATTTTTTGTATGACCCGCGTGTCATTGAGAAATGCCATGTAAATTACTTTACTTTATTGCTAAACGCGTTAGCCATAGTAGTAGAAGTAATAGTTGGCGAGCAACTTCATGGAGACACGATGATGGAGATCATGGTGTCATGCCGGTGACAAGATGATCATGGAGCCCCAAGATGGAGATCAAAGGAGCTATGTGATATTGGCCATATCATGTCACTCTTATTATTTGATTGCATGTGATGTTTATCATGTTTTTGCATCTTGTTTACTTAGAACGACGGTAGTGAATAAGATGATCCCTCATAATAATTTCAAGCAAGTGTTCCCCCTAACTGTACACCGTTGCGACAGTTCGTTGTTTCGAAGCACCACGTGATGATCGGTTGTGATAGATTCTAACGTTCACATACAACGGGTGTAAGACAGATTTACACATGCAAACACTTAGGTTGACTTGACGAGCCTAGCATGTACAGACATGGCCTCGGAACACAGAAGACCGAAAGGTCGAGCTTGAGTCGTATAGAAGATACGATCAACATGAAGATTTTCACCGATGTTGACTAGTCCGTCTCACGTGATGATCGGACACGGCCTAGTTAACTCGGATCATGTTATACTTAGATGACTGGAGGGATGTTTATCTAAGTGGGAGTTGATTGAGTAATTTGATTAGATGAACTTAATTATCATGAACTTAGTCTAAAATATTTACAATATGTCTTGTAGATCAAATGGCCAACGTAGTCCTCAACTTCAACGCGTTCCTAGAGAAAACCAAGCTGAAAGACGATGGTAGAAATTACACGGATTGGGTCCGGAACCTGAGGATCATCCTCATAGCTGCCAAGAAAGATTATGTCCTACAAGCACCGCTGGGTGACGCACCTGTTCTCCCTGCTGAACAAGACGTTATGAACGCTTGGCAGGCACGTACCGATGACTACTCCCTCGTTTAGTGTGGCATGCTTTACAGCTTAGAGCCAGGGCTCCAAAAACGTTTTGAGAGACACGGAGCATATGAGATGTTCGAAGAGCTGAAAATGGTTTTCCAAGCTCATGCCCGGGTCAAGAGATATCAAGTCTCTGACAAATTCTTCAGCTATAAGATGGAGGAAAACAGTTCTGTCAGTGAGCACATACTCACTATGTCTAGGTTGCATAACCGCTTGACTCAGCTGGGAGTTAATCTCCCGGATGACGCGGTCATTGACAGAATCCTTCAGTCGCTTCCACCGAGCTACAAGAGCTTTGTGATGAACTTCAATATGCAGGGGATGGAAAAGACCATTCCTGAAGTATTTGCTATGCTGAAATCAGCAGAGGTAGAAGTCAAAAAGGAACATCAAGTGTTGATGGTGAATAAAACCACTAAGTTCAAGAAAGGCAAGGGTAAGAAGAACTTCAAGAAGGACGGCAAGGGAGTTGCCGCGCCTGGCAAGCAAGCTGCCGGGAAGAAGCCAAAGAATGGACCCAAGCCCGAGACTGAGTGTTTTTATTGCAAGGGAAGTGGTCACTGGAAGCGGAACTGTCCCAAATACTTAGCGGACAAGAAGGCCGGCATCACAAAAGGTATATGTGATATACATGTAATTGATGTGTACCTTACCAGTACTCGTAGTAGCTCTTGGGTATTTGATACCGGTGCAGTTGCTCATATTTGTAACTCAAAGCAGGACCTGAGGAATAAGCGGAGACTGGCGAAGGACGAGGTGATGATGCGCGTCGGGAATGGTTCCAAGGTCGATGTGATCGCCGTCGGCATCCTGCCTCTTCATTTACCTACGGGATTAGTTTTGAACCTTAATAATTGTTATTTAGTGCCAAGTTTGAGCATGAACATTGTATCAGGATCTCGTTTGATACGAGATGGCTACTCATTTAAATCCGAGAATAATGGTTGTTCTATTTATATGAGAGATATGTTTTATGGTCATGCTCCGATGGTGAATGGTTTATTCTTAATGAATCTCGAGCGTAATGCTACACATATTCATAGTGTGAGTACCAAAAGATGTAAGGTTGATAATGATAGTCCCACATACTTGTGGCACTGCCGCCTTGGTCACATAGGTGTCAAACGCATGAAGAAGCTCCATGCAGATGGACTTTTAGAGTCTCTTGATTACGAATCATTTGACACGTGCGAACCATGCCTCATGGGTAAAATGGCCAAGACTCCGTTCTCAGGAACAATGGAGCGAGCAACCAACTTATTGGAAATCATACATACTGATGTGTGCGGTCCAATGAGTGTTGAGGCTCGCGGTGGCTATCATTATGTTCTCACCCTCACTGATGACTTGAGTAGATATGGGTATATCTATTTAATGAAACACAAGTCTGAGACCTTCGAAAAGTTCAAGGAATTTCAGAGTGAGGTTGAAAATCAAGGTGACAGGAAAATCAAGTTCCTACGATCAGATCGTGGAGGAGAATACTTGAGTCACGAATTTGGCACACACTTAAGAAAATGTGGAATAGTTTCACAACTCACGCCGCCTGGAACACCTCAGCGTAACGGTGTGTCCGAATGTCGTAATCGCACTCTATTAGATATGGTGCGATCTATGATGTCTCTTACCGATTTACCGCTATCTTTTTGGGGCTACGCTTTAGAGACTGCCGCATTCACTTTAAATAGGGCTCCGTCGAAATCCGTTGAGACGACACCGTATGAATTATGGTTTGGGAAGAAACCTAAGCTGTTGTTTCTAAAAGTTTGGGATGTGATGCTTATGTCAAGAAACTTCTACCTGAAAAGCTCGAACCCAAGTCGGAAAAATGCGTCTTCATAGGATACCCTAAAGAAACTATTGGGTATACCTTCTATCTCAGATCCGAAGGCAAGATCTTTGTTGCCAAGAATGGATCCTTTCTAGAGAAGGAGTTTCTCTCAAAAGAAGTAAGTGGGAGAAAACTAGAACTAAGGGTTATCGACAAGTTCAAGGGGTTGACTACAATGAGACTTTCTCACCGGTAGCGAAGCTAAAGTCCGTCCGGATCATGTTAGCAATTGCCGCATTCTACGATTATGAGATATGGCAAATGGACGTCAAAACAGCATTCCTTAATGGTTTCCTTAAGGAAGAATTGTATATGATGCAGTCGGAAGGTTTTGTCGATCCTAAGAATGCTAACAAGGTGTGCAAACTCCAACGCTCAATTTATGGGCTGGTGCAAGCATCTCAGAGTTGGAACATTCGCTTTGATGAGATGATCAAAGCGTTTGGGTTTACACAGACTTATGGAGAAGCCTGCGTTTACAAGAAAGTGAGTGGGAGCTCTATAGCATTTCTCATATTATATGTAGATGACATACTTTTGATGGGAAATGATATAGAACTCTTGGACAACATTAAGGCCTACTTGAATAAAAGTTTTTCAATGAAGGACCTTGGAGAAGCTGCTTATATATTAGGCATCAAGATCTATAGAGATAGATCAAGACGCCTCATAAGTCTTTCATAAAGCACATACCTTGATACGATATTGAAGAAGTTCAATATGGATCAGTCTAAGAAGGGGTTCTTGCCTATGCTGCAAGGTGTGAAATTGAGCTCAGCTCAATGCCCGACCACGGCAGAAGATATAGAAGAGATGAGTGTCATCCCCTATGCCTCAGCCATAGGTTCTATTATGTATGCCATGCTGTGTACCAGACCTAATGTAAACCTTGCCGTAAGTTTGGTAGGAAGGTACCAAAGTAATCCCGACAAGGAACACTGGACAGCGGTCAAGAATATCCTGAAGTACCTGAAAAGGACTAAGGAAATGTTTCTCGTTTATGGAGGTGACGAAGAGCTCGTCGTAAAGGGTTACGTTGACGCTAGCTTCGACACAGATCTGGATGACTCTAAGTCACAAACCGGATACGTGTATATTTTGAATGGTGGGGCAGTAAGCTGGTGCAGTTGCAAGCAGAGCGTCGTGGCAGGATCTACATGTGAAGCGGAGTACATGGCAGCCTCGGAGGCAGCACATGAAGCAATTTGGGTGAGGGAGTTCATCACCGACCTCGGAGTCATATCCAGTGCGTCGGGGCCAATCAAACTCTTCTATGACAACACTGGAGCTATTGCACTTGCCAAGGCGCCCAGTTTTCACAAGAAGACCAGGCACATCAAGCGTTGCTTCAACTCCATTCGTGAAAATGTTCAAGATGGAGACATAGATATTTGTAAAGTACATACGGACCTAAATGTAGCAGATCCGTTGACTAAACCTCTCCCTAGAGCAAAACATGATCAACACTAGAATTCCATGGGTGTTCGATTCATCACAATGTAACTAGATTATTGACTCTAGTGCAAGTGGGAGACTGTTGGAAATATGCCCTAGAGGCAATAATAAAAGCGTTATTATTATATTTCCTTGTTCATGATAATTGTCTTTTATTCATACTATAATTGTGTTATCCAGAAATCGTAATACATGTGTGAATAATAGACACCAACATGTCCCTAGTAAGCCTCTAGTTGACTAGCTCGTTGATCAACAGATAGTCATGGTTTCCTGACTATGGACATTGGATGTCGTTGATAACAAGATCACATCATTAGGAGAATGATGTGATGGACAAGACCCAATCCTAAACATAGCACAAGATCGTGTAGTTCGTTTGCTAGAGTTATCCAATGTCGAGTATCCTTTCCTTAGACCATGAGATCGTGTAACTCCCGGATACCGTAGGAGTACTTTGGGTGTACCAAACGTCACAACATAACTGGGTGACTATAAAGGTATACTACGGGTATCTCCGAAAGTGTCTGTTGGGTTGACACGGATCAAGACTGGGATTTGTCACTCCGTATGACGGAGAGGTATCACTGGGACCACTCGATAATGCATCATCATTATGAGCTCATAATGACCAAGTGTCTGGTCACGGGATCATGCATTACGGTACAAGTAAAGTGACTTGCCGGTAACGAGATTGAACGAGGTATTGGGATACCGACGATCGAATCTCGGGCAAGTAACATACCGATTGACAAAGGGAATTGTATACGGGGTTGCTTGAATCCTCGACATCATGGTTCATCCGATGAGATCATCGAGGAGCATGTGGGAGCCAACATGGGTATCCAGATCCCGCTGTTGGTTATTGACCGGAGAGTGATCTCGGTCATGTCTACATGTCTCCCGAACCCGTAGGGTCTACACACTTAAGGTTCGGTGACGCTAGGGTTGAAAAGATATGTATATGCAGTAACCCGAATGTTGTTCGGAGACCCGGATGAGATCCCGGACGTCACGAGGAGTTCCGGAATGGTCCAGAGGTAAAGAATAATATATAGGAAGTGCTGTTTTGGCCAACGGGAAAGTTTTGGGGTCACCGGTATTGTACCGGGACCACCTGAAGGGTCCCGGGGGTCTACCGGGTGGGGCCACCCATCCCGGAGGGCCCCATGGGCCAAAGTGGGGAGGGGAACTAGCCCATAGTGGGATGGTGCGCCCCCCTAGGTGTTGGGGAACGTAGTAATGTCAAAATTTTCCTACGCACACGCAAGATCATGGTGATGCATAGCAACGAGGGGAGAGTCTGATCTACGTACCCTTGTAGATCGCAACGGAAGCGTTGACACAACGTAGAGGAAGTACTCGTATGTCTTCTTCCCGATCCGACCGATCCAAGCACCGTTACTCCGGCACCTCCAAGTTCTTAGCACACGTTCAGCTCGATGACGATCCCCGGGCTCCGATCCAGCAAAGCTTCGGGGAGGAGTTCCGTCAGCATGACGGCGTGGTGACGATCTTGATGTTCTACCGACGCAGGGTTTCGCCTAAGCACTACAACGATATGATCGAGGTGGAATTTGGTGGCAGGGGGCACCGCACACGGCTAAGGAACGATCTCAAGGATCAACTTGTGTGTCTAGAGGTGCCCCTGCCTCCGTATATAAAGGTTGCCAGGGGGAGGGCTGGCCGGCCAAGCCTATGGAGGCGCAGGAGGAGTCTTACTCCTACCGGGAGTAGGACTCCCCCCCAATCCTATTCCTAATAGGACTCCCAAGGGGAAAGAGAGGGAGAGAGGTGGCCGGCCACCTCTCCTAGTCCTAATAGGACTAGGGGAGGGGGGGAGGCGCGCAGCCCACTATGGGCAGCCCCTTTCACCTTTCCACTAAAGCCCAATAAGGCCCATATGGCTCCCGGTGGGTTCCGGTAACCTCCCGGTGATCCGGTAAAATCCCGATTTCACCCGGAACACTTCCGATGTCCAAACATAGGCTTAAAATATATCAATCTTTATGTCTCGACCATTTCGAGACTCCTCGTCATGTCCGTGATCACATCCGGGACTCCGAACAACCTTCGGTACAGCAAAATGCATAAACTCATAATAACTGTCATCGTAACGTTAAGCGTGCGGACCCTACGGTTCGAGAACAATGTAGACATGACCGAGACACGTCTCCGGTCAATAACCAATAGCGGGACCTGGATGCCCATATTGGCTCCTACATATTCTACGAAGATCTTTATCGGTCAGACCGCATAACAACATACGTTGTTCCCTTTGTCATCGGTATGTTACTTGCCCGAGATTCGATCGTCGGTATCCAATACCTAGTTCAATCTCATTACCGGCAAGTCTCTTTACTCGTTCTGTAATACATCATCCCGCAACTAACTCATTAGTTGCAATGCTTACAAGGCTTGTGTAATGTGTATTACCGAGAGGGCCCAGAGATACCTCTCCGACAATCGGAGTGACAAATCCTAATCTCGAAATACGCCAACCCAACATCTACCATTGGAGACACCTGTAGTACTCCTTTATAATCACCCAGTTACGTTGTGACGTTTGGTAGCACCCAAAGTGTTCCTCCGGCAAACGGGAGTTGCATAATCTCATAGTTATAGGAACTTGTATAAGTCATGAAGAAAGCAATAACAACATACTAAACGATCGAGTGCTAAGCTAATGAAATGGGTCATGTCAATCAGATCATTCAACTAATGATGTGACCTCGTTAATCAAATAACAACACATTGTTCATGGTTAGGAAACTTAACCATCTTTGATTAACGAGCTAGTCAAGTAGAGGCATACTAGTGACACTCTGTTTGTCTATGTATTCACACATGTATTATGTTTCCGGTTAATACAATTCTAGCATGAATAATAAACATTTATCATGATATAAGGAAATAAATAATAACTTTATTATTGCCTCTAGGGCATATTTCCTTCAGTCTCCCACTTGCACTAGAGTCAATAATCTAGTTCACATCGCCATGTGATTTAACAACAATAGTTCACATCACCATGTGATTAACACTCATAGTTCACATCGTCATGTGACCAACACTCAAAGGGTTTACTAGAGTCAGTAATCTAGTTCACATATCTATGTGATTAACACCCAAGGAGTACTAAGGTGTGATCATGTTTTGCTTGTGAGATAATTTTAGTCAACGGGTCTGTCACATTCAGATCCGTAAGTATTTTGCAAGTTCTATGTCTACAATGCTCTACACGGAGCTACTCTAGCTAATTGCTCCCACTTTCAATATGTATCCAGATTGAGACTTTAGATTCATCTGGATCAGTGTCAAAAACTTGCATCGGCGTAACCCTTTACGACGAACCTTTTTATCACGTCCATAATCGAGAAACATATCCTTATTTCACTAAGGATAATTCTGACCGCTGTCCAGTGATCTACTCCTAGATCACTATTGTACTCCCTTGCCAAACTCAGTGGTAGGGTATACAATAGATCTGGTACACAGCATGGCATACTTTATAGAACCTATGACCAAGGCATAGGGAATGACATTCATTCTCTTTCTATCTTCTGCCGTGGTCGGGCTTTGAGTCTTACTCAACTTCACACCTTGTACTACAGGCAAGAACTCTTTCTTTGACTGCTCCATTTTTGAACTACTTCAAAATCTTGTGAAGGTATGTACTCATTGAAAAAAAACTTATCAAGCGTCTTGATCTATCTCTATAGATCTTGGAGCTCAATATGTAAGCAGCTTCACCGAAGTCTTTCTTTGAAAAACTCCTTTCAAACACTCCTTTATGCTTTACAGAATAATTCTACATTATTTCCGATCAACAATATGTCATTCACATATACTTATCAGAAATGCTGTAGTGCTCCCACTCACTTTCTTGTAAATACAGGCTTCACCGCAAGTCTGTATAAAACTATATGCTTTGATCAACTTATCAAAGCGTGTATTCCAACTCTGAGATGCTTGCACCAGTCCATAGATGAATCGCTGGAGCTTGCATATTTTGTTAGCACCTTTAGGATTGACAAAACCTACTGGTTGCATCATATACAACTCTTCCTTAAGAAATCCATTAAGGAATGCAGTTTTGTTTATCCATTTGCCAGATTTCATAAAATGCGGCAATTGCTAACATGATTTGGACAGACTTAAGCATAGATACGAGTGAGAAGCTCTCATCGTAGTCAACACCTTGAACTTGTCGAAAACCTTTTGCGACAATTCTAGCTTTGTAGATAGTAACACTACTATCAGCGTCTGTCTTCCTCTTGAAGATCCATTTATTCTCAATTGCTTGCCGATCATTGGGCAAGTCAACCAAAGTCCAAACTTTGTTCTCATACATGGATCATATCTCAGATTTCATGGCCTCAAACCATTTCGCGGAATCTGGGCTCATCATCGCTTCCTCATAGTTCGCAAGTTCATCATGGTCTAGTAACATGACTTCCAGAACAGGATCACCGTACCACTCTGGTGCGGATCTCACTCTAGTTTACCTACGAGATTTGGTAGTAACTTGATCTGAAGTTACATGATCATCATCATTAGCTTCCTCACTAATTGGTGTAGTAGTCAAAGGAACAGATTTTTGTGATGAACTACTTTACAATAAGGGAGCAGGTACAGTTACCTCATCAAGTTCTACTTTCCTCCCACTCACTTATTTCGAGAGAAACTCCTTCTCTAGAAAAACTCCGAATTTAGCAACAAAAGTCTTGCCTTCGGATTTGTGATAGAAGGTGTACCCAACAGTATCCTTTTGGGTATCCTATGAAGACATATTTCTATGATTTGGTTTTGAGCTTATCAGGATGAAACTTTTTCACATAAGCATTACAACCCCAAACTTTAAGAAACGAAAACTTTGGTTTCTTGCCAAACCACAGTTCATACGGTGTCGTCTCAACAGATTTAGATGGTGCCCTTTTAACGTGAATGCAGCTGTCTCTAATGCATAACCCCAAAACGATAGTGGTAGATCAGTAAGAGACATCATAGATTGCACTATATCCAATAAAGTACAGTTATGACGTTCGGACACACCATTATGCTGTGGTGTTCCATGTGGCATGAGTTTGTGAAACTATTCCACATTGTTTTATTTGAAGACCAAACTCGTAACTCAAATATTTGTCTCCGCGATCAGATCGTAGAAACTTTATTTTCTTGTCACGATGATTTTTCACTTCACTCTGAAATTCTTTGAACTTTTCAAATGTTTCGGACTTATGTTTCATCAAGTAGATATACTCATATTGAAGGAAATATGCCCTAGAGGCAATAATAAAGTTATTATTTATTTCCTTATATCATGATAAATGTTTATTATTCATGCTAGAATTGTATTAACCGGAAACATAATACATGTGTGAATACATAGACAAACAGAGTGTCACTAGTATGCCTCTACTTGACTAGCTCGTTAATCAAAGATGGTTATGTTTCCTAACCATGAACAAAGAGTTGTTATTTAATTAACGAGGTCACATCATTAGTTGAATGATCTGATTGACATGACCCATTCCATTAGCTTAGCACCCGATCGTTTAGTATGTTGCTATTGCTTTCTTCATGACTTATACATGTTCCTATAACTATGAGATTATGCAACTCCCGTTTACCGGAGGAACACTTTGGGTACTACCAAACGTCACAACGTAACTGGGTGATTATAAAGGAGTACTACAGGTGTCTCCAATGGTAGATGTTGGGTTGGCGTATTTCGAGATTAGGGTTTGTCACTCCGATTGTCGGAGAGGTATCTCTGGGCCCTCTCGGTAATACACATCACATAAGCCTTGCAAGCATAATAACTAAGATGTTAGTTATGAGATGATGTATTACGGAACGAGTAAAGAGACTTGCCAGTAACGAGATTGAACTAGGTATTGGATACCGACGATCGAATCTCGGGCAAGTAACATACCGATGACAAAGGGAACAACGTATGTTGTTATGCGGTCTGACCGATAAAGATCTTCGTAGAATATGTGGGAGCCAATATGGGCATCCAGGTCCCGCTATTGGTTATTGACCGGAGACGTGTCTCGGTCATGTCTACATTGTTCTCGAACCATAGGGTCCGCACGCTTAACGTTACGATGACAGTTATTATGAGTTTATGCATTTTGATGTACCGAAGGTTGTTCGGAGTCCCGGATGTGATCACGGACATGACGAGGAGTCTCGAAATGGTCGAGACGTAAAGATTGATATATTGGAAGCCTATGTTTGGACACCGGAAGTGTTCCGGGTGAAATCGGGATTTTACCGGATTACCGGGAGGGTTACCGGAACCCCCCGGGAGCCAAATGGGCCAACATGGGCCTTAGTGGAAAGGTGAGAGGGCAGCCCACATAGGGCTGCGCCTCCCCCCCTCTCCCTAGTCCTATTAGGACTAGGAGAGGGGCCGGCCACCTCTCTCTTTCTCTTCCCACTTGGGAATCCTAGTTGGACTAGGATTGGAGGGGGGGAGTCCTACTCCGGTAGGAGTAGGACTCCTCCTGCGCCTCCCTCCTTTGGCCGGCCAGCCTCCCTCCCTCCATCCTTTATATACGGGGGCAGGGGACACCCCAAGACACACAAGTTGATCCTTGAGATCGTTCCTTAGCCGTGTGCGGTGCCCCCTGCCACCAAATTCCACCTCGATCATACCGTTGTAGTGCTTAGGCGAAGCCCTGCGTCGGTAGTACATCAAGATCGTCACCACGCCGTCGTGCTGACGGAACTCCTACCCGAAGCTTTGCTGGATCGGAGCCCGGGGATCGTCATCGAGCTGTACGTGTGCTAAGAACTCGGAGGTGCCGGAGTAACGGTGCTTGGATCGGTCGGATCGGGAAGAAGACGTACGACTACTTCCTCTACGTTGTGAGATCGCTTCCGCAGTCGGTCTGCGTTGGTACGTAGACAATACTCTCCCCCTCGTTGCTATGCATCACCATGATCTTGCGTGTGCGTAGGAAAATTTTCAAAATTACTACGTTCCCCAACACATATCTGCTCAAATCATCTGTGAAGATCAGAAAATAATGATACCTGTCGCGAGTCTCAGTATTCATCGGACCACATACATCAGTATGTATGATTTCCAACAAATCTTTTGCTCGCTCCATTGTTTCGAAGAACAGAGTCTTAGTCATCTTGCCCATGAGGCATGGTTCGCAAGCATCAACTGATTCATAATCAAGTGATTCCAAAAGCCCATCAGCATGGAGTTTCTTCATGCGCTTTACACCAATATGACCTAAACGGCAGTGCCACAAATAAGTTGCACTATCATTATTAACTTTGCATCTTTTGGTTTCAATATTATGAATATGTGTATCACTACGATCGAGATCCAACGAACTTGTTTCATTGGGTGTATGACCATCGAAGGTTTTATTCATGTAAACAGAACAACAATTATTCTCTGACTTTAATGAATAACCGTATTACAATAAACATGATCAAATAATATTCATGCTCAACGCAAACACCAAGTAACACTTATTTAGGTTCAACACTAATCCCGAAATTATAGGGAGTGTGCGATGATGATCATATCAATCTTGGAACCACTTCCAACACACATCGTCACTTCACCCTTAACTAGTCTCTGTTTATTCTGCAACTCCCGTTTCGAGTTACTAATCTTAGCAACTGAACTAGTATCAAATACTAAGGGTTTGCTATAAACACTAGTAAAGTACACATCAATAACATGTATATCAAATATACTTATGTTCACTTTGCCATCCTTCTTATCCGCCAATCACTTGGGGTAGTTCCGCTTCCAGTGACCAGTCCCTTTGCAGTAGAAGCACTCAGTCTCAGGCTTAGGAAAAGACTTGGGCTTCTTCACTTGAGCAGCAACTTGCTTGCTGTTCTTTTTGAAGTTCCCCTTCTTCCCTCTGCCCTTTTCTTGAAACTAGTGGTCTTGTCTACCATCAACACTTGATGTTTTTCTTGATTTCTACCTTCATCGATTTCATCATCATGAAAAGCTCGGGAGTCGTTTTCGTCATCCCTTGCATACTATAGTTCATCACGAAGTTCTACTAACTTGGTCATGGTGACTAGAGAATTCTGTCAATCACTATCTTATCTGGAAGATTAACTCCCACTTGATTCAAGCGATTGTAGTACCCAGACAATCTGAGCACATGCTCACTAGTTGAGCGATTCTCCTCCATCTTTTAGCTATAGAACTTGTTGGAGACTTCATATCTCTCAACTCGGGTATTTGCTTGAAATATTATCTTCAACTCCTGGAACATCCCATATGGTCCATGACGTTCAAAACGTCTTTGAAGTCCCGATTCTAAGCCATTAAGCATGGTGCACTAAACTATCAAGTAGTCATCATATTGAGCTAGCCAAACGTTCATAACGTCTGCATCTGCTCCTGCAATAGGTCTGTCACCTAGCGGTGCATCAAGGACATAATTATTCTGTGCAGCAATGAGGATAAACCTCAGATCACGGATCCAATCCGCATCATTGCTACTAACATCTTACAACACAATTTTCTCTAGGAACATATCAAAATAAACATAGGGAAGCAACAACGCGAGCTATTGATCTACAACATAATTTGCAAAATACTACCAGGAGTAAGTTCATGATAAATTTAAGTTCAATTTAATCATATTACTTAAGAACTCCCACTTAGATAGACATCCCTCTAATCCTCTAAGTGATCACGTGATCCAAATCAACTAAACCATGTCCGATCATCACGTGAGATGGAGTAGTTTCATCGGTGAACATCATTATGTTGATCATATCTACTATATGATTCACGCTCGACCTTTCGGTCTCCGTGTTCCGAGGCCATATCTGTATATGCTTGGCTCGTCAAGTATAACCTGAGTATTCCGCGTGTGCAACTGTTTTGCACCCGTTGTATTTGAACGTAGAGCCTATCACACCCGATCATCACGTGGTGTCACAGCACGAAGAACTTTCGCAATGGTGCATACTCAGGGAGAACACTTCTTGATAATTTAGTGAGAGATCATCTTATAATGCTACCGTCAATCAAAGCAAGATAAGATGCATAAAAGATAAACATCACATGCAATCAATATAAGTGATATGATATGGCCATCATCATCTTGTGCTTGTGATCTCCATCTCCGAAGCACCGTCATGATCACCATCGTCACCGGCGCGACACCTTGATCTCCATCGTAGCATCGTTGTCGTCTCGCCAATCTTATGCTTCAACGACTATCACTACCGCTTAGTAATAAAGTAAAGCATTACATCGCGATTGCATTGCATACAATAAAGCCACAACCATATGGCTCCTGCCAGTTGCCGATAACTTGGTTACAAAACATGATCATCTCATACAATAAAATTTAGCATCATGCCTTGACCATATCACATCACAACATGCCCTGCAAAAACAAGTTAGATGTCCTCTACTTTGTTGTTGCAAGTTTTACGTGGCTGCTACGGGCTTTAAGTAAGAACCAATCTCACCTACGCATCAAAACCACAACGATAGTTTGTCAAATAGACTCCGTTTTAACCCTCTCAAGGACCGGGCGTAGCCACACTCGGTTCAACTAAAGTTGGAGAGACAGTCGCCCGCAAGCCATCTATGTGCAAAGCACGTCGAGGGAACCGGTCTCGCGTAAGCGTACGCGTAAGGTTGGTCCGGGTCGTCTCGTCCAACAATACCGCCGAACCAAAGTATGACATGCTGGTAGGCAGTATGACTTATATCGTCCACAACTCACTTGTGTTCTACTCGTGCACATAACATCAAACCATAAAACCTAGGCTCGGATGCCACTGTTGGGGAACATAGTAATTTCAAAATTTTCCTACGCACACGCAAGATCATGGTGATGCATAGCAACGAGGGGAGAGTCTGATCTACGTACCCTTGTAGATCGCAACGGAAGCGTTGACACAACGTAGAGGAAGTAGTCGTACGTCTTCTTCCCGATCCGACCGATCCAAGCACCGTTACTCCGGCACCTCCGAGTTCTTAGCACACGTTCAGCTCGATGACGATCCCCGGGCTCCGATCCAGCAAAGCTTCGGGGAGGAGTTCCGTCAGCACGATGGCGTGGTGACGATCTTGATGTTCTACCGACGCAGGGCTTCGCCTAAGCACTACAACGATATGATCGAGGTGGAATTTTGTGGCAGGGGGCACCGCACATGGCTAAGGAACGATCTCAAGGATCAACTTGTGTGTCTAGAGGTGCCCCCTGCCTCCGTATATAAAGGTTGCCAGGGGGAGGGCTGGCCGGCCAAGCCTATGGAGGCGCGGGAGGAGTCCTACTCCTACCGGGAGTAGGACTCCCCCCCCCCAATCCTATTCCTAATAGGACTCCCAAGGGGAAAGAGAGGGAGAGAGGTGGCCGGCCACCTCTCCTAGTCCTAATAGGACTAGGGGAGGGGGGGGAGGCGCGCAGCCCACTATGGGCAGCCCCTTTCACCTTTCCACTAAAGCCCAATAAGGCCCATATGCCTCACGGGGGGTTCCGGTAACCTCCCGGTGATCCGGTAAAATCCCGATTTCACCCGGAACACTTCCGATGTCCAAACATAGGCTTCCAATATATCAATCTTTATGTCTCGGCCATTTCGAGACTCCTCGTCATGTCCGTGATCACATCGGGGACTCCGAACAACCTTCGGTACATCAAAATGCATAAACTCATAATAACTGTCATCGTAACGTTAAGCGTGCGGACCCTACGGTTCGAGAACAATGTAGACATGACCGAGACACGTCTCCGGTCAATAACCAATAGCGGGACCTGGATGCCCATATTGGCTCCTACATATTCTACGAAGATCTTTATCGGTCAGACCGCATAACAACATACGTTGTTCCCTTTGTCATCGGTATGTTACTTGCCCGAGATTCGATCGTCGGTATCCAATACCTAGTTCAATCTCGTTACCGACAAGTCTCTTTACTCGTTCTGTAATACATCATCCCGCAACTAACTCATTAGTTGCAATGCTTGCAAGGATTGTGTAATGTGTATTACCGAGAGGGCCCAGAGATACCTCTCCGACAATCGGAGTGACAAATCCTAATCTCGAAATACGCCAAGCCAACATCTACCATTGGAGACACCTGTAGTACTCCTTTATAATCACCCAGTTATGTTGTGACGTTTGGTAGCACCCAAAGTGTTCCTCCGGCAAACGGGAGTTGCATAATCTCATAGTCATAGGAACTTGTATAAGTCATGAAGAAAGCAATAGCAACATACTAAACGATCGAGTGCTAAGCTAATGAAATGGGTCATGTCAATCAGATCATTCAACTAATGATGTGACCTCGTTAATCAAATAACAACACATTGTTCATGGTTAGGAAACTTAACCATCTTTGATTAACGAGCTAGTCAAGTAGAGGCATACTAGTGACACTCTGTTTGTCTATGTATTCACACATGTATTATGTTTCCGGTTAATACAATTCTAGCATGAATAATAAACATTTATCATGATATAAGGAAATAAATAATAACTTTATTATTGCCTCTAGGGCATATTTCCTTCACTAGGCCCACCCCATGCGCCTAGGGTTGGAACCCTAGGGGTGGGGGGGCGCCCCACCTTGCCTTGGGGGCTACTCCAGCCCTGGCCGCCGCCCCCCCTTGGGAGATCCAATCTCCAAGGGGCCGGGCCCCCCCTAGGGGCCTATATAAAGGGAAAGGGGGAGGGGGGCAGCCGCACCTTGAGCCTTGGTGCCTCCGTCTCCCCTGCTACACCTCTTCCTCTCGTAGTATACGGGGAAGCCCTGCTACTGTGATGCCCTGCATCCACCACCACACCGTCGTGCTGCTGGATCTTCATCAACCTCTCCTTCCTCCTTGTTGGATCAAGAAGGAGGAGACGTCATCCGCTTCGTACGTGTGTTGAACGCGGAGGTGCTATCCGTTCGGCGCTTGGTCATCGGTGATTTGAATCACGGCGAGTACGACTCCGTCATCCATGTTCTAGTGAACGCTTCCGCTCGCGATCTACAAAGGTATGTAGATGCATCCGATCACTCGTTGCTAGATGAACTCATAGATGGATCTTGGTGAAACCGTAGGAAAATTTTTGTTTACTGCAACGTTCCACAACAACAACACCATGTCCCTAGTAAGCCTCTAGTTGACTAGCTCGTTGATCAATAGATGGTTATGGTTTCCTGACCATGGACATTGGATGTCATTGATAACGGGATCACATCATTAGGAGAATGATGTGATGGACAAGACCCAATCCTAAGCCTAGCACAAGATCGTGTACTTTGTTTGCTAAAGCTTTTCTAATGTCAAGTATCATTTCCATAGACCATGAGATTGTGCAACTCCCGGATACCGTAGGAGTGCTTTGGGTGTGCCAAACGTCACAACGTAACTGGGTGGCTATAAAGGTACACTACAGGTATCTCCGAAAGTGTCTGTTGGGTTGGCACGAATCAAGACTGGGATTTGTCACTCCGTGTAAATGGAGAGGTATCTGGGCCCACTCGGTAGGACATCATCATAATGTGCACAATATGACCAAGGAGTTGATCACGGGATGATGTGTTACGGAACGAGTAAAGAGACTTGCCGGTAATGAGATTGAACAAGGTATCGGGATACCGACGATCGAATCTCGGGCAAGTATCATACCGATGCACAAAGGGAATTGCATACGGGATTGATTAAGTCCTTGACATCGTGGTTCATCCGATGAGATCATCGTGGAGCATGTGGGAGCCAACATGGGTATCCAGATCCCGTTGTTGGTTATTGACCGGAGAACGTCTCGGTCATGTCTGCATGGTTCCCGAACCCGTAGGGTCTACACACTTAAGGTTCGATGATGCTAGGGTTATAAAGGAAGTTTGTATGTGGTTACCGAATGTTGTTCGGAGTCCCGGATGAGATCCCAGACGTCACGAGGAGTTCCGGAACGGTCCGGAGGTAAAGATTTATATATGGGAAGTCCTGTTTTGGTCACCGGAAAAGTTTCAGGTTTTATCGGTAACGTACCGGGACCATCGGGAGGGTCCCGGGGGTCCACCAAGTGGGGCCATAAGCCCTGGAGGGCTGCGTGGGCCAAGTGTGGGAGGGGACCAGCCCCAGGTGGGCTGGTGCGCCCCCCCCCCCACCAAGGCCCAAGGCGCAAGGAAGAGGGGAAGGGGGCAAACCCTAGGGCAGATGGGCCCTAAGGCCCACCCTGGTGCGCCTCCCCCTCTCCCCTCCCCTTGGCCGCCCCTAGAT
The DNA here is from genome assembly GCA_034509565.1 of Triticum monococcum. Taxonomy (NCBI): domain Eukaryota; kingdom Viridiplantae; phylum Streptophyta; class Magnoliopsida; order Poales; family Poaceae; genus Triticum; species Triticum monococcum. Next base: position 605,325,746 of record CM067845.1, read on the forward strand.
GGGATCTAGGGGGCTGCTGCCACCCCTAGGGAGGGAACCCTAGGTGGGGCGCAGCCCCTCCCCTCCCCCTATATATAGTTGAGGTTTGGGCTGCCCAATAGACATGAGTTCCTCTCTTTCTTGGCGCAGCCCTATCCCTCTCTTTCTCCTCATATCTCGCAGTGCTTGGCGAAGCCCTGCTGGATCACCATGCTCCTCCACCACCACCAGGCCGTTGTGCTGCTGCTGGATGGAGTCTTCCTCAACCTCTCCCTCTCTCCTTGCTGGATCAAGGCATGGAAGACGTCGTCGGGCTGTACGTGTGTTGAACGCGGAGGTGCCGTCCATTCGGCACTAGGATCTCCGGTGATTTGGATCACGACGAGTACGACTCCTTCAACTCCGTTCTCTTGAACGCTTCCGCTTAGCAATCTATAAGGGTATGTAGATGCTCTCTCCTTCCCTCGTTGCTGGTTTCTCCATAGATGGATCTTGGTGACACGTAGGAAATTTTTTGAATTTCTGCTACGTTCCCCAACAGTGGCATCATGAGCTAGGTCTATTGCGTAGATTCTATGCACGAGTAGAACACAAAGTAGTTGTGGGCATTGATTTTGTTCAATATGCTTACCGTTACTAGTCCAATCTTGATTCAGTGGCATTGTGGGATGAAGCGGCCCGGACCGACCTTACACGTACTCTTACGTGAGATTGGTTCCACCGACTGACATGCACTAGTTGCATAAGGTGGCTAGCGGGTGTCTGTCTCTCCCACTTTAGTCGGATCGGATTCGATGAAAAGGGTCCTTATGAAGGGTAAATAGCAATTGGCATATCACGTTGTGGGTTTTGCGTAGGTAAGAAACGTTCTTGCTAGAAACCCATAGCAGCCACGTAAAACATGCAAACAACAATTAGAGGACGTCTAATTTGTTTTTGCTGGGTATGCTATGTGATGTGATATGGCCAAGAAGAATGTGATGAATGATATGTGATGTATGAAATTGATCATGTTCTTGTAATAGGAATCACGACTTGCATGTCGATGAGTATGACAACCGGCAGGAGCCATAGGAGTTGTCTTAATTTATTTATGACCCGCGTGTCAACATAAACATCATGTAATTACTTTACTTTATTGCTAACCGTTAGCTGTAGTAGTAGAAGTAATAGTTGGCGAGACAACTTCATGAAGACACGATGATGGAGATCATGATGATAGAGATCATGGTGTCATGCCGGTGACAAGATGATCATGGAGCCCAGGATGGAGATCAAATGAGCTATATGATATTGGCCATATCATGTCACTATTATTTGATTGCATGTGATGTTTATCATGTTTATACATCTTATTTGCTTAGAACGACGGTAGTAAATAAGATGATCCCTCATTAAAATTTCAAGAAAGTGTTTCCCCTAACTGTGCACCGTTGCGAAAGTTCGTTGTTTCGAAGCACCACGTGATGATCGGGTGTGATAGATTCTTACGTTCACATACAACGGGTGTAAGCCAGATTTACACAAGCGAAACACTTAGGTTGACTTGACGAGCCTAGCATGTACAGACATGGCCTCGGAACACAAGAGACCGAAAGGTCGAGCATGAGTCGTATGGTAGATACGATCAACATGAAGATGTTCACCGATGATGACTAGTCCGTCTCATGTGATGATCGGACACAGCCTAGTTGACTCGGATCATGTAATCACTTAAGATGACTAGAGGGATGTCTATCTAAGTGGGAGTTCATAAGATGAACTTGTTTATCCAGAACATAGTCAAAAGGATTTTGCAAATTATGTCGTAGCTCGCGCTTTAGTTCTACTGTTTAGATATGTTCCTAGAGAAAATTTAGTTGAAAGTTGATAGTAGCAATTATGCGGACTAGGTCCGTAAACTGAGGATTGTCCTCATTGCTTCATAGAAGGCTTATGTCCTTAATGCATCGCTCAGTGTGCTTAACCTCGAACGTCGTCTGTGGATGTTGCGAACATCTGACATACACGTTTTGATAACTACGTGATAGTTCAGTTAAATGGTTTAGAGTTGAGGCACCGAAGACGGTTTTGAAACGTCGCGAAACATATGAGATGTTTCGAGGGCTGAAATTGGGATTTCAGTGTCAGGACCCCGATTCCAAGCCACATCGATCTAGCCGGTAACTCCTCATATCACTTTGCGACCTCACGCACGGTATCCCACGGGTGTCGCCATACCATGGCCCGGGACCGTTTGCGCCTTTTGGCTCACGTATATGACAATGTCGCTAGCATCCATATGACCGAGAACCCGGGCCGACATGGCCAGTCGTGAACCCAAAGCGGCACAGACCTATGGAGACAGGCATACATGAATCACATCGAACATGTCGGTCATCAACGAGTGATTCCGGGCTGTAGCACTGGGCTAACAGGACTCCGGGGATTCCGGGCTGTAGCAGGCTAGGCAGGACTCCGGAAGTCACCGCGTGACATTTCCCCGAAGGGACAGACATAGGGACGAAGTGAAACACATGCCGGCCAGTCAAGTGTCCTGAACAGTAGTGCTGGGCTAGCAGGACTCTGGTGAACCGGGCTGTAGCGGACTACTATGGCTCGAGGAACACTAGACTACATTTCCCCATAAGAAAGGCTGCGAAGGATAAACAACTAGATTGTCGGATCCCACTCATACCAAGCATTTCAATCATACACACAATATGCCCGATATGAGTACATACAACATGGCATCACAACAAAACTCTACAACTCAAGTACTTTATTTAAAGGCTCCCGAGAGCCATACATAACATGTTCATACAGATAGGGGTCACATGACCCGACACGCAAGTCATACAAGCATCAATCACGTGCGGAAGCAACTAGTCTAAGTACAGACTCTAAAAAGAAAGAAGGCTTCTCAAAGCCTGTCTATCTACATAGGGCCCTCCATGGCCGGGATCACCACCTGGGTGGCTAGTCACTCGTCGACGTCAAGGTCTACATAAAACCCATCGGAGGGGGCAGTGTTGTCGTCTGAAAACAATAAATAAGCAAACATGAGTACAAAGGTACTCAGCAAGTCTTACATCAGAACCTACTATACATGCTCATTCTCAAGAAGGTGGTGGGGTTATGCAGCAAGCCAGCTTTGACTCTTGGCTAAGCTATCCTACGGAACCTCTTTAGTAAAATAGTTTTCGCACACGAGTCCACTACTCACCAACACAATACTCCACCGGGGATCCTCCCTCGTCATCCTGCGAGAGGGCCATCCTCGGTACTCACACTTATCTTGAGTCTTTTAGTAGTATCCATTAACTTGTCTATGAACTGTATAGGCAACCAAGTAGTCCCTTACCGCGGACGCGGCTATTCGAATAGTTTTATACCCTGCAGGGTGTACTTCGTCATACACGCTTTCACCGCTTACCGCCGTCTACACGACATGTACTCGGCAACCTTCAAGCGGAAGCCCAGCGAGGGTGTCGGCCACGGCCTACCTAAACACCTAAGTCTCTAGTCCAGGTTTATCGCCTATCCAGGTTCCATCTGTAGGGAGTCCGGCCGAGGTTTCCACTTACGGCCCCGAACGATGTGAACAGGGTTCCCGAGGCACCAAACGGGTGACTCGGTACACCGTGCCACAGTGTATCTACCGCAACATAGCCCACCCCTAGGGTCAGCGCTATGCACGGCCGCCAACACATATCCTACAAACACCAGAAACTAATTGCAACTCCTGGACAGAGTACTAGGATGGCTAAGAAGCCGAGAGGGTCAATTAAGGATCCCAATGCACGGTAGTAGCTGAATCTTAAATCACACATACAGATCTCAGTTCTTAGGGACGGCCTCAATGAAACAACCCACCATGTACTCCTACATGGCCTCTCATCGATACCTTTACCAAAACATGTTCAACACACCCCTCATATTACCAACATAAGCATTTCACCCTAGCCCATCACCCAGATGAACCAGACCTGACACAACTCTAAGCATAGCAGGCATAGCAATGTAGGAATCACAAAACATGGCTCAATCAACTCCTACACATGCTAGTGGGTTTCATCTAGTTACGGTGGCAATGACAGGTCATGCAGAGGATAAGGGTTCAACTACCGTAGCACACAGCAGTTTGAATCGCGTTGTCTTAATGCAGTAAACAAGAGCAGGAGCGAGAACATGGGTTGTATCGGAATGATCAATGGTTGCTTGCCTGATGGAGTGGTAACGGGATAATGCCCTTCAGTTGGATACTCGTGAATATCCTCAGAGGCAGAACCTACCACGAAGAACACAACCGAGCACAATCAACACATGACGATATGCAACAATATGATGCATGCTATGACATGGCAATATGAATGTGTTTTGGCCTAATGCAAGCTAAAACAGAAAGGGATGAACTCATTTGAATCCAAGATTCAAATATTAGCTCATTAAATATGGCATGTATAGTGCATGTCCTTATTCTGCTTAAACAGCAAGGTAAACTTGTTTTGTCATGCATGAAACCATTACAGATGGATAGATTGAATTTTTCTGATAATTTTTCATATATAATTTATCTCATTTGGAGTTATGGTTGAATTTCTATGAATTTTTGAAGTTTAAACTATTTTCTGGAATTTCCTGAATAAGAATAAAGCCAGAAAATCAATTACTGCGTCAGCAATGCGTCAGGGTGACGTCAGCAGGTCAAAGGCGCCAGCCCAGGTCAAACCTGACTGGTGGGGCCCTTCTGTCAGCCTCTCAGTGCACTATCTACGTTTAATTAGCCTAATTACTGGGCAGGGCCCACTAGTCAGTGACTGATTAAGTAAGATTTAATTAAAACTAATCCTAATTTAGTTAACAGACCGGCCACACCTGTCATAGACTCAGGGGGGTCTACCTGGGCCCACCCAGGGGTCAAACTGGGTCAACTCGCCGGCGTTGAGCCACCGGCGAGGCCCGAGACGGCGGAGGGCTTCGGAAAACGCCCTCAGGCGACCAAAACGATGGCAGAGAAGCGCTACGCGAAGCTGGGGACGAGCCGCATCATTTGGTGGTGGTAGTTGGGCTCGGGGTGGCCGGAAACGCGCCAGCGACGACCTTGGCGGTCGCCGGAGTTCGGGCGTGGTCGAATCCGACGCTACGGGGCACGGCGAGGCGCGGGGAGTGGTGCGTTAGCTTCCTGGGACTGCGCTGATCACGGTGGTGTGCCTGGCTTCAAGCCACGGTGGCCCTGGCCACGACGGCGACGAGGCACGGCGCCGGCGAGCTTCGGCCGCGGTGGAAATCGGAGCTACAGGGCGCAAATGAGCAAGGGGAAGGTGGGGATCGAGAGAGAGGCTCACGGGGAGTGCAGCGGTGGTCTCAGCGGGCTCGGGGACGGGCTGGAGAAGAGGTGAGGTCGCCGGCGATCTCGGATGCCCGAGGTTGAAGACGAGGGCGAAGGCGGCGTTGCAGGGCTTCCGGTGAAGCGTGGCTCGGTGGGGAGGACGAGGGAGCCGAGGCGAAGCTTATGGACCCGTCGGAGGGGCAAGGGGAGGTCTCTGGCGGCGGCTACGGCGATCAGCGGCGAGGGGCGCGCTCGGCCATCGCGGGAGAGGATGAGGGAGACAAGGGGGAGAGTGAGAGAGGACGGGAGAGGATCGAGGGGGTCTCGTGGCGTCTTTGGGCGCCTCCCAGCGTCGGCAGAAGCAGGAGGTGGCCGGCGCGCGGCGAGCACGCGTCCCTGCCTCCTGGCGCGAGGTAGGGGGTGACTGGCGCTGGCCCGTCGGCTGGGCCGAGCCAGGTAAGGCCCAAGTGGCTTCCTTCCCCCTTTTTTGATTTTTGTTTTCTTTTTCTATTATTCTGTAGCTTTAGGGCTTTATTAAAAATACCTAGGCACTTTCTAAAATCCTGAAAGTAATTGTGGGCTCTATTGGGATTATTCCTAACAGCAAACAATTATTTCCAGAATTATTTGAGCACTTAAATTATTTAATAGCATTTAAATGCCAGAAATCAATTATTTATGATTTAAATCAGTGACCTTCTGTTGACCTAGAAAAATGTGCACCTATTTTCCCAGAGGTTCCAACCCAAGGCAAAGAGGGTGAACATTTTAGAAGGGCATTTCAGGTTCATTGAAATTATTTTTAGTAAACCCTAGTTGATTTCAGGGGGGGTGTTGGGGGTTCTGCCTTCCCCATTTCAAGTTTCTGATGAAAGTAGACATGATGCACACTCAAATGCATGGTCTAGCTAGGGTGTGACATTCAGCCTCGTGCCCACGTCAAGAGGTATAAGACCTCCGACGATTTTCTTAGCCTGCAAACTAAGGGAGAAAAGCTCAATTGTTGAGCTTGTGCTCAGATTGTCTGAGTACAACAATCATTTGAATCAAGTGGGAGTTGATCTTCCAGGTGAGATAGTGATGTTTCTCCGAAGTCATTACCACCAAGCTGCTAGAGCTTCGTGATGAACTATAATATATCAGGGACATATATGATGATCCTTGAGATATTCGCGATGTTTGACACCACAAAAGTAGAAATCAAGAAGGAGCATCAATTGTTGATGGTTGGTGAAACCACTAGTTTCAAGAAGGGCAAGGGCAAGAAGGGATACTTCATGAAACGGCAAATTAGCTGCTGCTCTAGTGAAGAAACCCAAGGTTGAACCCAAACCCGAGACTAAGTGCTTCTGTAATAAGAGGAACAGCCATTGGAGCAGAATTACCCTAGATACTTGGTAGATGAGAAGGCTGGTAAGGTCGATAGAAGTATATTGGATATACATTGTGTTAATGTGTACTTTACTAGTACTCCTAGTAGCACCATGGTATTAGATACCGGTTCGGTTGCTAAGTGTTAGTAAACTCGAAATAAAAGACTGCGAAGTAAACGGAGACTAGCTAAAGGTGAGCTGGCGATATATGTTGGATGTTTTTTCCAAGCTTGATGTGATCAAGCATCACACGCTCCCTCTACCATCGAGATTGGTGTTTGCGTTGAGCATAGACATGATTGGATTATGTCTATCGCAATACGGTTATTCATTTAAGGAGAATAATGGTTACTCTGTTTATTTGAATAATACCTTCAATGGTCTTGCACCTAAAATGAATGGTTTATTGAATCTCGATCATAGTGATACACATGTTCATGTCAAAAGATATAAGATAGTACCACCTACTTGTGGCACTGCCACGTAAGTCATATCGGTATAAAACGCATGAAGAAGCTCCATGTTGATGGATCTTTGGGCTCACTCGTTTTTGAAAAGTTTGAGACATGCGAACCATGTCTATTGGTGTATATGCATGAAGAAACTCCATGTAGATGGATCGTTTGGACTCACTTGATTTTGAATCACTTGAGACATGCAAATCATACCACATGGGCAAGATGACTGAAAGCCTCGTTTTCAGTAAAATGGAACTAGAAAGCAACTTGTTGGAAGTAATACATTTTGATGTGTGCAGTCCAATGAGTGCTGAGGTGTGTAGTGGATATCGTTATGTTCTTACTTCACAGATGATTTGAGTAGATGTTGAGTATATTTACTTGATGAATCACGAGTCTGAATTATTGAAAGGTTCAAGTAATTTCAGGGTGAAGTTGAAAGATCGTCGTGACAAGAGGATAAAATATCTATGATATGATCATAGAGATGAATATCTGAATTACGAGTTTGGCACAGAATTAAGACATTGTGGAAATTGTTTCACAACTAATACAACCTGGAACACCATAGTGTGATGGTGTGTCCGAATATCATAACTGCACCCTATTGGATATGATGCATACCGTGATTACCACGATAGTTTATGGGTTAGGCATTAGAGACAATCACATTCACTTTAAAAGGGGCACCACGTAATTCCGATGAGATGACACCGTGTGAACTATGGTTTAGAGAAACCTAAGCTGTCATTTCTTAAAAGTTTGGGGCTGCGACGCTTATGTGAAAAAGTTTCAGGCTGATAAGCTCGAACCCAAAGCGGATAAATGCATCTTCATAGGACACCCAAAACAGTTGGGTATACCTCCTGTCTCACTTCCGAAAGCAATAAGGGATTGTTTCTAGAATCGGGTCCTTTCTCGAGGAAAAGTTTCTCTCGAAAGAATTGAGTGGGAGGATGGTGGAGACTTGATGAGGTTATTGAACCGTCTCTTCAACTAGTGTGTGGCAGGGCACAGGAAGTTATTCCTGTGGCACCTACACCAATTGAAGTGGAAGCTTATGATAGTGATCATGAAACTTCAGATCAAGTCACTGCCAAACCTCGTAGGATGACAAGGATGCGTACTACTTCAGAGTGGTACATAATCCTGTCTTGGAAGTCATGTTGCTAGACAACAATGAACCTACGAGCTATGGAGAAGCGATGGTGGGCCTGGATTCCAAAATGGCTCGAGGCCATATAATCCGAGAGAGGATCCATATATGAAAACAAAGTGTAGACTTTGGAAGAACTACTTGATGGTCGTAAGGCTGTTAGGTACATATGGATTTTAAAAGGAAGACGGACAATGATGGTAAGTATCACCATTAAGAAAGCTCGACTTGTCGTTGAGATGTTTTCCGACAAGTTCAAGGAGTTGACTACGATGAGACTTTCTCACTCGTAGCGATGCTAAGAGTCTGTTGGAATTATATTAGCGGTTACTGCATTATTTATGAAATCTTGCAGATAGGATGTCAAAAACCATTGTTTCCTCACGATTTTCTTGAGGAAAGGATGTATGTGATACAACCAGAAGGTTTTAACAATCCTGAAAGATGCTAACAAGTATGCAAAGCTCTAGCAATCCTTCTAAGGACTGGAGTAAGCATCTCGGAGTTGGAATATACACTTTGATGATGATCAAAGACTTTGGGTGTATACAAAGTTTATGAGAAACTTGTATTTCCAAAGAAGTGAGTGGGAGCACTATAGAATTTCTGATGAGTATATGTTGTTAACATATTGTTGATCGGAAATGATGTAGAATTTCTGGAAAGCATGTAGGGTTATTTGGAAAGTGTTTTTCAATGGAAAGCCTGGATTAAGCTACTTGAACATTGAGCATCAAGATCTATAAGGATAGATCAAAACGCTTAATGGTACTTTCAAATGAGCACATACCTTGACATGATCTTGAAGGTGTTCAAGATGGATCAGTCAAAGAAGGAGTTCTTGCCTGAGTTGCAAGGTATGAAGTTAAGACTTAAAGCTCGACCACGGCAGAATAGAGAGAAAGGGCGAAGGTCGTCCCCTATGCTTAGACATAGGCTCCATAGTATGCTATGCTGTGTACCGCACCTGATGTGTGCCTTGCCACATGTCTGGCAAGAGGGTACAAAGGTGATCAAGGAGTGGATCACCAGACAACGGTCAAAATTGTCCTTGGAGAAAATAAGGACATGTTTCTCGATTATGGAGGTGGTAAAAGAGTTCGTCGTAAAGGGTTACGCCGATGCAAACTTTGACACTAATCCAGATTATTCTGAATAGTAAACTGGATTCATATAGTAGAACAGTTATTTGGAATAGCTCCAAATAGAACGTGGTAGCTGCAAGATGACATAGAAATTTGCGAAGTACATACGGACCTGAATGTTTCAGACCCATTGACTGAAACCTCTCTCACAAGCATAACATGATCAAACCCAAAAACTCTATGGGTGTTAGTCACATGGGGATGTGACCTTGAGTGTTAATCACATATCGATGTGAAGTGGATTATTGACTCTAGTGCAAGTGGGAGACTGTTGGAAATATGCCCTAGAGGCAATAATAAATTGATTATTATTATATTTCCTTGTTCATGATAATCGTCTATTATCCATGCTAGAATTGTATTGATAGAAAACTTAGATACATGTGTGGATACATAGACAACACCATGTCCCTAGTAAGCCTCTAGTTGACTAGCTCGTTGATCAATAGATGGTTACGGTTTCCTGACCATGGACATTGGATGTCATTGATAACGGGATCACATCATTAGGAGAATGATGTGATGGACAAGACCCAATCCTAAGCCTAGCACAAGATCGTGTAGTTCGTTTGCTAAAGCTTTTCTAATGTCAAGTATCATTTCCTTAGACCATGAGATTGTGCAACTCCCGGATACCGTAGGAGTGCTTTGGGTGTGCCAAACGTCACAACGTAACTGGGTGACTATAAAGGTACACTACAGGTATCTCCGAAAGTGTCTGTTGGGTTGGCATGAATCAAGACTGGGATTTGTCACTCCGTGTAAACGGAGAGGTATCTCTAGGCCCACTCGGTAGGACATCATCATAATGTGCACAATGTGACCAAGGAGTTGATCACGGGATGATGTGTTACGGAACGAGTAAAGAGACTTGCCGGTAACGAGATTGAACAAGGTATCGGGATACCGACGATCGAATCTCGGGCAAGTATCGTACCGATGGACAAAGGGAATTGCATACGGGATTGATTAAGTCCTTGACATCTTGGTTCATCCGATGAGATCATCGTGGAGCATGTGGGAGCCAACATGGGTATCCAGATCCCGCTGTTGGTTATTGACCGGAGAACGTCTCGGCCATGTCTGCATGGTTCCCGAACCCGTAGGGTCTACACACTTAAGGTTCGATGACGCTAGGGTTATAAAAGAAGTTTGTATGTGGTTACCGAATGTTGTTCGGAGTCCCGGATGAGATCCCGGACGTCACGAGGAGTTCCGGAATGGTCTGGAGGTAAAGATTTATATATGGGAAGTCCTGTTTTGGTCACTGGAAAAGTTTCGGGTTTTATCGGTAACGTACCGGGACCATCGGGAGGGTCCCGGGGGTCCACCAAGTGGGGTCACAAGCCCCGGAGGGCTGCATGGGCCAAGTGTGGGAGGGGACCAGCCCCAGGTGGGCTGGTGCGCCCCCCCCCAACCAAGGCCCAAGACGCAAGGAAGAGGGGAAGGGGGCAAACCCTAGGGCAGATGGGCCCTAAGGCCCACCCTGGTGCGCCTCCCCCTCTCCCCTCCCCTTGGCCGCCCCTAGATGGGATCTAGGGGGCTGCCGCCACCCCTAGGGAGGGAACCCTAGGTGGGGGCGCAGCCCCTCCCCTCCCCCTATATATAGTTGAGGTTTGGGCTGCCCAATAGACATGAGTTCCTCTCTTTCTTGGCGCAGCCCTATCCCTCTCTTTCTCCTCATATCTCGCAGTGCTTGGCGAAGCCCTGCTGGATCACCACGCTCCTCCACCACCACCACGCCGTTGTGCTGCTGCTGGATGGAGTCTTTCTCAACCTCTCCCTCTCTCCTTGCTGGATCAAGGCATGGGAGACGTCGTCGGGCTGTACGTGTGTTGAACGCGGAGGTGCCGTCCGTTCGGCACTAGGATCTCCAGTGATTTGGATCACGACGAGTACGACTCCTTCAACCCCGTTCTCTTGAACGCTTCCGCTTAGCGATCTACAAGGGTATGTAGATGCACTCTCCTTCTCTCGTTGCTGATTTCTCCATGGATGGATCTTGGTGACACGTAGGAATTTTTTTAAATTTCTGCTACGTTTCCCAACACATTGGGGCCAGGGGCATTGCCCGTCCCCCCTATTTGTTTTACAAGCGTATGTGATATAGGTTTTTATTTTGAATGATAAATGCTTGATTAGGTAGCCGTGCGCAAGAGGTTTTATTAATTTGACCGATGCTAAATGTATCATTCTTTTTCTAGACACCAAATAGATGTGCTTACATTAAAAAGAATTAATGTTTAGTGCATGTCTTTAGTGCTCCTCGTGTTGCTTCACTCTCCCGTGTTTTGCGGGAAGATATCATTCATGTTTGCGTCACAACTAATATGTGTCATATGTAAAGATGGGAGTTTGCCTTTCGCATGAGGCTTAAATTTTTCCTAAGACAATATAAATACATGCCGTTTACTTTGAAACTAAGCATCCAAATCATGGATAAGTTTCACCATTGTATTTCACGTGGCAGTGTCTTATGAACTTGACCCCTTTTGATACTTTTGGTGAAAAATTGTCGTTATTTTGTGCTCCCTCTGTTTCTAAATATAAGTCTTTTTAGAGATTTCTATACAAACTATTAGAGTGTAGATTCTTCATTTTGCTTCATATGTAGTCCATATTGAAATCCCTGCAGACACTTATATTTAGAAATGGGGGTATTAGTTGTGGTGTGTTGATGATGCTATAACTCGACATAGCCGGTAGCATTCGCTAATTTGTGCGCTTCTACCTATGATTTTCCTCCCATTATTTATAGGAAAATGGGTGTGTTGAATGCAGCACAATTTGTCATAGCGGGGAGTGGGCATTACGCCAAATGTTGCTTTTATGCATTGGTTTTAAAATTTATAAACTAAGTTGCTAGAGTCGATTTTGTTAGAGAAAAACCACCCCATGACAAGTAATATGGATCGGAGGGACTACAAAAATCGCAACAAAATCAGGATTTATTTTAGGATTTTCGACCATGCGCGTTCAGTGGGAGTAGACGTTCCCATCGACTATAAAGCGTCCATGGTGATTTCTAAAATCTTAAGATGATATGCCGGCTCAGCCCTCAGAGATGCTCATAAAGTTAGGATATACGTGTGTGCGTTTATAGGAGTGAGTATATGCGCATTTATATGAGCGCTTGCGTTTGTACCGTGTTAAAAAAAAACAAAATCAGCGAAAACGCCCGTTAAAAATCCGGAGGCCCCCAGTTTAAAATAGAGTGAGCCCATGGATGGGGATTACGGGCGAAAATACAGGGCTTCCATCGTACGGCCCAGTGGCTCAGTGGCCCGTGCAAATCGTCTACTAACCAGATTAATGACGTAATAATCATCCACGGGGAAAAACTCTTCGTAGCGAGATTTCCCCACCCGTCTTCTTCCTCCGAAACCCTAATCCCCAAATCGGGGAATCGGACCCAGCCCGGCGCCGCGGAAAGCATCCCCCCATCGACCGGCATGGCGATTGCTCGCACTGGCGTGTACGTGGACGACTACTTGGAGTGTGAGATCGCCGGCTCCGATTTGTTTCCCTTTTCCTTTCCATTCGGGGTGCTTTTGGGCCTTTTGCCCTTATTACTGCTTCCGTATCGTTCCGTAGATTCGAGCACCCTGGCCGGCGACCTGCAGAGGATCCTCTCCACCATGCACGAGCTCGACGAGAGGGCCCATGGTGATGATTTTGCCACTCTCTCTTTTTTTTTCCTTTGGGAAAAAAATCCATTTTGAGAATCTGGTAAAAAAGAGTCATTGTGGAGAGTGAATTTTGCTTTCCATCCTGACTCCGTTGTAATCTGGCCATGCTTTAATTGTCGGCCCCGAGATATAATCCCGCGAGTGATAGAGGACTGGCTGTTGTATATGATGGTGGATGCTGTTTCTCAAGCTTGTTTTGTGGTTTTGTGTCTTATATATCTTTGTGGTGCAGGCATTTTGGGTCAGACTAAAGGGCAGATCAAATTTCTCCTCGGGGTGCCATCCCATGGGTTTGACAGGCCAAACGTGGTGCATGATGAAAATGCCTCGGAGAAGATGACGAGGGATATTGAAAATAGCCAGGACAATGCGCTTAGTCTCTGCACGGAGAAAGTGTTGCTCGCACGCCAAGCTTATGACCTGGTTCTGCTTCCTTCCTCTTTTTCTTCAAGTTGTCCTGTAGCTTAAAGAATTATGGATGCAAAACTTTTAACTAGTGCATCTACACATGTTATGTCATATTTGGTAGTTATATTTGTTACACCAGGGTTTCTACCCCCTGATTTAACTTGATCATTTTGTCCGGTAGTCCAACCTTGGTACAACAGCTTGCTTTTAACCTGGTTCTGCTTCCTTCCTTCAACTTGTAGTCCTGCAACATAATGGACCTATGGATATCAGTTACTTCTCCTCCCTGATGGAAATGTCGCTAGTGCCTACTGCCTTTATACATTTAATTTCATTTCTGGTGGTTATCTTAGTTAACTCTTTGGTTGCCACTCCCAGGTCAACTTGATCATTTTGTACCAAACTTTAGACTTTGTACAGTAATATGCAATTCTAGAAATCAAATTGGACTCCAGAATAACATATTAAATGCCAGACAAAACAAATAAAGATGTGAACCTCTGTAGTTAACATATTCTTAGTTGAGTTCTTACAATTACAAGTTTTTTTGGAAAGAGCACCGAGTAATTAATACAAATTATTCAGCACCATAAATTAATTTTGATATTTGTATTCAGATTAGAATATGAAAAGCCTGGTATTACTCGTGTGATATACCACCCAGTTGTTTAATTGTCATATTGAAGCAAGAAGCCTAGCACAAGATGCAAACCTAACTCTGTAATTAACAATGCAACTCATTATCCCAATATAGAAATACAGAAGGGTAGTCGAGGATCCAAACCAATCTACAAACGGATGCACTTTTTTTGGCAGTTATCTGTTCAGTGTTAAATTTCTATGGATATCTAACTATTAGTTATCTTTGGCATTATTGTACAGATAGAGAGCCATATCAAACGTCTTGATGAAGACCTAGGCCAGTTTGCAGAAGATTTAAAGCAAGGTATAAGCAGTGATGTCATATTTTTTACTTGTTGATTAGGAATCCATTATCGAATCTTCATCAAACTGAATATCAGATTCCATCTTCAGTTTTTCCTCGAAAAGAACATTGATTGTTCTCTCTTGCTTGCAGAAGGAAAAATACCTCCAGATGAACCGCATATCCTTCCTCCAATGCCGGTGGGTGGCAGGGAAGAAAGACGGAGGTCCAGTTTTAGTACACCCCAAGCAGCAAGGAAGTTTGTCAGAGAGAAGGAATGGGAGAGGGATAGGGAGAGAGGTATGGACTTCGATTTAATGCCTCCTCCAGGTAGCAGCAACAAGAAAGCCGTTGCATCTATGGATGTGGATCAAATGATTGATCCAAATGAACCAACATATTGTATATGCCACCAGGTAAGCTTGACATTGATATATGTTCATATTCCCGGTACTTGCATTTGCATCAATATCTACGTTGAGTATTTTTCTCATATGTTTGCTGAAAATATGTTCCTATTTTTAATTGATTTTCAGGTTTCATATGGTGATATGATTGCTTGTGACAATGAGAATGTAAGTTTTTAAGGTGCTAAGTAGTGATGCCTTATCTTCTGAGTTATTTGTGGGAGTTTAGCTTGTGTGTTGTAAATTACTAATATTTACCCTTATCAGGCCTAAGTAATGCTTTAGAGCTTTCCAAACTTATTCTATTGCTTTTTAAACAATGATGTTGTGGCTGGACTAGTGGTTGGTCATCTCATGCTTGTAGTTTTTTCTCTTGTCATCCAGAATGAGGATTATATGCTCACTGTTTTACTCTTGTTACTAGGATGTAACATCGGGCCTGGCAATGTATATGCTTGCTTGCATTCTAGAACTCATTGCAATTTCTAGATATTGTATAACATGAGCAATTAGAAGTTAGTTCTGCATTTTACAAGCTAATGGTGGAATAGAATTAGTGGTCAATGCGCTGGAATTTTTCACTGTAATTCCTCCGGTACAGTTTAAAGGAATTCCTTCATAGAATTAAGTCATAGGGTAGCCTTCAAGCCTAGTGGTACGATTTCCATAATTTTAGTACTCCCTCCGTTCCTATATACAAGTCTTTTTAGAGATTCTAATATGGACTACATACGGAGCAAAATGAGTGAATCTACACTCTAAACTACGTCTATATACATCGGTATGTAATTCATATTGAAATCTCTAGAAAGACTTATATTTAGGAACGGAGGGAGTACCTTTCTGATACCCTGGGTTTATCCATTATCATCAATACCCCCCCTCACGGCAAATAACTATTAATTTCATTTTACAAATCCCCGCCTTGTTCTATTAGTTTTATTCATTATCACAAATATCTCCCCTAGCAACAAAATAAATTTATAAGTATTCATTGCAATACAGACCCTCTGGCCTATCAAACTGAATGACTCTTTACATGTAATGTTAGCTTGGACTCTGAATTTTAATGATGCACCAGATACTATTCGTAAAACAGATAAAGAAACCTTAACAATCATCCAAGATTGAACAGAAACATTTGTTAACAATTCATGGTTGTATATTATATTGGTGCATCAATCCTCATGATCATGTGCAATGCTCTATGGTCTATGCTAGAAACTACAATCACCGAAGGAAAAACATTAGATAAAAGGCACAATGGAGCCCTACAAAGTAGTGTCTTGCACTATCACTTTTGAAGGGCCGATGCTTGTTATCGTACGATTTACATTTTGGGTTTGTTATATGAACGTCATCCATCTCTACCGATTGCTAACCTTTTTATATGCTTGCCAACAGTGTGAAGGAGGCGAATGGTTCCACTACTCGTGCGTTGGTCTGACACCTGAAACAAGATTCAAAGGGAAATGGTTTTGCCCAACTTGCAGGAATCTTCAATGAGAGGTTCTCCTAAATTGGTAAGAGGCAATACTACCAACCTCTTTAAATCTGTAGAAATCTTAGCTTACCTTATCACGTAAATTGCCAAATAAAGCTCATCTTCCTGTATAAAATGTGAATTTGTATAACAGTGTTATAAGCAAGTAGTAATTCCACAGATTAATATATTCATACTATTAGTGCAAACTTTCCTTTTCAGAAAACCATCTTACCTAGTCCTTCAAAACCTCAAAATAGCCCTACAAATATGCCCCCCCCCCCCCCCCCCCCCCCCCGCCTCTTCTCCCCAACACACACTTCAAATTTTGTAGAACGTGGGGGAAGGACAGGGCTGGCGTAGTGGTGAAGTACTCCCCACTTGTGCCAAGAGGTCCTGGGTTCGACCCAGCCTCTCTGCATTGCACTGGGCAGGGGTAAGGCACTAAGATTCGCCTCATATAATCCTTCCCTAGAACCCACCTGGTGTGGGAGCTTCTAGCACTGGGTCCGTTTTTTCTTTACATGTAGCACACGGGGATGGTGCCAAATAAGCAAAGGCAGAAGTTTGTAGAACAGACCCAAGGCACCGACAGTGTACAGCTAGAATTAAGCTTATCCAGAGACATATCAATGAATCATGATTCTTAACTAACATACATTGTATACGTAACACCCACTGCAATTTCACACTATAATTAATTACCGAACATAAGCTATTGAGAAAAACATCCACACAACATCCTTCTTTACCACTCTCTTCAAAATCTAATAGCCCACGACTGGAATTCAATACTCCCTCTCTGTATCAAAAACATAAGATGTTTTTTGACAGTCATAGTGTCAAAAAACGTCTAATATTTTGATACAGAGGGAGTACCTTGGTAGTCAATCGCCGCATGCTTTAATCATTTTCTCACATGTACCTACAGTCGCGTTCAAGTAGCGTCCCTTGAAGTCAGCCTCTTGTCATCGGGATAATTCTTGGGTCGTTTCAAGAAAGCTTCTTTGTCCCTTAATAACCATTTAACGTTTGCTCACCAGTGTTGATGAGGCGAGCGGTTCCAGTCGGCCCAGACTTTGCCCAACATGCAGGACTCTTCAACACGAGGCTCTCAGAAGCTTTTCTTGGACAGGAGGATACCAAATGGTACATGTTTCGATTTGTAAGGAGGCGTTTACTTACAGTATGGTCTTATTTTGGTAATAATGTATATGCTGGAGAGGACGCAACTGTTCTAGAGAAGGATAAAAACGCTTGGTGTGTTCTGTTGTTGTATCTTGTTGCTGCAAATAATCTGTCATAGTTCCGGATGTCAGTAACCTGTAAACCATTTACTTTGATCGTGATGGCTATTAAGCATCATTGCAACCTTTGCTCGCATGATTCTGCTCCTGAGCACCATCGTCTGCTGCATCTCTGTTGAGCTGAAGGTGCAGCAGCATATGCACTTCTCCAGCACACATTGTATTAAATTATTGTGTAACTACAACTGCAAAGCCTACTGATCTCCTTGTTTCACACGTGTATTTTCTTGCTCATGAGCAATAGTATTATTGCTGCAGTATTATCTACAAATGATGTGATACATCCAGACAAGCTATGCCTACAGGTTTGGGTTGCGGATGCACTGCGCCCCTTGCCACGTAGCTCCCGGCGGCAGCACCACGGGCTCCAGCATGGCAGGCCCGATGCACACGTAGGCGAATTTCCCGTACCACTCGTACTTGGATCCTGGGCTGAACACGTACAGCTCCTCGAACCCTCTCCTGCTCAGGCAAACCGAGTTCCTCCTGCCCTGCATACAAACATCAATGAATTCCACAAGAATTCATCAGTTTTTCAGTTCAGTTTTGATCTTTCATTCCTCCTTCAGTTTTGCATCTGTCACGTACCCTGTCGATGACGGTGAACTCCCTGGGCGCGTGCCGGTACACCCGGCACAGCTCCGCCGTCAGGTGCTTGTAGTTGTCGTCCTCCTCGCCGTCCGGCTCCGGCGCCCCCCTCGGCGAGCTCTGCCCGCCCCCGCCGCCGGAGAGGAGCATGTCGAGCCCCTTGCTGACCCAGCGCGGCTGCGGGGATGATGGCGTGGAGTAGTAGTCCGGGGGGAGGATGCTGAACTCGGACAGCAGGGGCTCCCTGCCGCGGTAGTCCGAGCCCTGGAGCCCCACGGCGTAGGTGGCGTCGGGCGTGCTCACGCGCAGGTGGTTGCACACGGCGCCCGACAGCGCCACGGCCGACGGCGACGACGCGGCGTTCGTCACCGTGTACTCGGACGCCAGCGCCTCCGGCTGCAGCGTCACCACGCACCTCGCCTCCGCCCCGTCCCCGCTCCCCGGCGGCTCCACGGACACCAGCTCCACCGAGATGGACCCCGTGGGGCCTCCCCTCACGTCGCGGAGCGACCACGCCCCGCCCGGCGACCACCACGACGGCGCCTCGCCGGCAACGGCAACGGTGCGCGCACACCGGAAGTCCATGGACACGCCGCCGCGGATGACGGGGCGCCCGCCGGGGCCCTCGCCGACGGTGGTGTGGAGCACCTCCGTGGCGGCGCCGTGCCACATGGCCGGCTTGTAGGACGTGACCAGCCCGCTGGGCAGCAGCAGGTGCGCCGCGCTGCCGTTGCGCACCGCCATCTTCACGGCGCAGCTGTCGCCCACGGCCTCGAAGGTGACGCCGTGGCCGGAGAACTCGGCGGCCAGGTACTCCGCGTTGGGAGGAGGGAAGGGCGCCGCCGCCGTGGCCGGCGATAACGCATGCGCTGCAGTCGCGAGCCGTGCCCTCTGGCCGCCGCCGCCGCTGATTAGCCTCGAGGAGCTGAAGAAGGTGACGGTACTGTGCTTCCATGAGCTCGGTAGAGGAGCCGGAGTGGCATGGCCATGGGGAGTGGCGGCAGTTGGGGCGCGGAAAGCCATGGCCGATTCTGGCGAGTGGCACTGCGGTAGCCTTATCTGCACTGCAACTTCTTTTTTCCTTCGGCTTTGAGATTTTTTTGTGTGCCCTCTTCGATATTTTGAATCGTTTTTCCTTTCATTTTTTAATATAAAAACAATGGCAATGTTAACTAGCTGACGTTCGCTCGGGGTGAGATCCCAATGAATGCCTCCAGAGCCGCACGATCCAAATCCAAAGGATGACAGTAATTGACGAAAATTGCATTAAAAGTAAAGAACTGCCACAGTAAAATTGCCACCCCACGAGTTCGCAAATGTCATGCATGGCAGTGAACGTTCGCTGGGGATTAGCATCCTAAAACAAAATAGCAGGAGGCAAGTATCTTTTTGCTGGACTAAAATGCTCTATGCCGACTTTTTCACACGTTTCATGACACAGTTAAGGACAACAACACGGATGATTAGATAACCTGAAACGATCGAGATCCCTAGTTTTAATCGTTCACTAGATACAGACTCAATTGAAAATCCTCTTGTGATTGTGGGATATGTATATACTCCATCATCGAACATTACTCGAGTTCATTTGACTAGTCAAAATCAAAATCACAGCAACGACATTTTCAACTACTTCAATGCACATCAAATCCAGTATTACAATATAATGGCTCATGAACTAGATCAGGACATCAGATATGATAGCTAACACACACACAGTTGACTTGCCAATATTTTTTTTATACATGCTAGAAACCGTGGTACGGTAAAGAGCAATACACACATGAATCAACTATGTCCCGTGTAGTACCAATGGACTATGGTGATATATATCTCCATGTTTGTCTATGGCATGTGGTAATTTTCAGATGGGACAAATGGCTTAGGGGGCATCTGCAGATTCTGTAAGCTTCCAGTTAACATATTTACCACATTTGTCATTGATGGTCGGCTTCTTGGGTTCCACTGAATACACCAAAGTGCCACGATTGCCAGCTGTCTCGCCTTTTCTTTCCCTTCTGGTGTCACTTCCAGAGTAAGCACCAGTTCCTACTTTCTCGTAGATCCACTCCGGGAGGTATTCCTGGTTCTGGCTCTCGGTACTTGGGTCTGAGTTCCTCCGTCCACTTACCATTTCTAACACCAACATGCCAAAATTGTAAACATCCGACTTGTAGGATATCCCACCAAAGTTCCTAGAGTAAATCTCTGGTGCGATGTAGCCCATAGTGCCTCTTGCTGCGGTCAACGTGATGATGCTTTGATCCCTTGTACACAATTTTGCAAGGCCGAAGTCTGAGATCTTCGGGTTGAAGTTGTAGTCCAATAAGATATTGTGAGGCTTGATGTCGAAGTGGAGGATGCGTTGGTTGCATCCTTGATGTAAGTACTCCATTCCTCTAGCAATGCCTAAAGCAATATCTAGCATTTTGTCCGATACCAGGAGTTCTTGAGAAATAATTGAATTACCTGAGAATATATATTTCTCCAATGAATCTTTAGGCATGAATTCATAAATAAGAGCCCTTCTTGTCCCTTCAGAGCAAAAGCCAAGGAGTCGGACAATGTTTGTATGGTGGATTCTCCCAATAGTTGCAACTTCATTGATGAATTCTTGCCCTTCTCCATTAGAGTTCTCAAGCATCTTGACGGCGACAGGAACCCCATTTGGTAGCTCACCTTTGTACACGCTTCCATATCCACCATGTCCTAATTTATCCTTGAAGCGTCTCGTTATCTTTTTAATTTCGGAGAAAGTGTACCTTGTTGGTTTTGATGTATCATATGTCTTGAGAAACATTTCGACTTTCAAGTGTATCTCTTCGTTGTATCTTGTTTTCAGTGAAAGATAAAGAGCAGTGGCCACCATCAACAGAAGAACAACGAATGCGGCCACCGATGATGTAGCTGAATACATGGAAACCAACATATTCATTAGGGTTGGGAGCCATCACTTTAGTGATTGTAATGGGGATGGTACAAGGTAAGAGCGAGAGTAACTAGTAACTACTTCATGCTTAGCACATAAATAGTGTATTTTCTTCCTTTGTTTTTTGAATAGAAGTAAAGTGTCGATTGGAGCAGTACCTGCAATGACTTTGACACGTGAACCTGCAAATAGCAAAGAAGAGAATACAATTTGGTTATTTGTTTATATGTAGAAGGGAAATTAACTATTAACTTGGGAAATAAAAGGTAAGATGTTTTGTATGGCCAGGTGGGTTAGGATATAGTTTTAGTTTTGCATGAGAGGAAGAAGTGAAGAATCCTATTTTTGACTCCGACCCCCCGACAATCCTATTATTTTTTCTGTATGGGTTTAGCCTAAATCTAGTCAAGTAAAAAACTTGAAGGGGTGCAGTTGGCACAGGGAAAAAAGAGAGAGAAAATAGAAACAAAAACGTTTATAACTTGTTGGCTCACATCTGTAACCATATAAACTTGAAGTTCTAGGAATATGTTACAAGAAATTCTAAAGTAAATATTTTACAATTGAGAGATTGCTTATATTTTATCTCGAATGTGTTTTTTTGTCAATCTGCATTATCATGAAAATACTAAAAATTATAGCAGTGTACCGTTATACATAAGACACGGGCACTCACTAATTGATCAAATAAACCCATGTCATTACCATAATTATCATGATATACTGAACAGTAGAGTTGCCTAGTTTTTTCGAATTTTACTTTTTGACTACAGTTTTTCTCCAAGATTCAAAATATGTGACCCCATTTTTGTTTCTTAGTTATCTGAGATTTAGATGAGAATTTCCACGGGCTTATAATATGTTTGCTCAAGCTAGCTACCCAAATGTTTTGTCATGCTGTTATGCAAAATAATTTAACAACAGAACTCCTGGAAATGCCGCACAGTTATGAGTACAATCTAAATAGGAAATTATCAGTGATTTTAACTACCAAGACTAGGAATTAACAAGATAATATAGGTTGGTGTCGATTTTGTCAAGTTAGAAACTGATTATACCTTTATGAGGTTGAGACAAGCAGAATGTTTCATTCCTCTGTGAGCTGAAGGCGCAGCGTTGCTCATTCAACTCGCATATTTGGCATTGATAGGCAACGGATGATGGCTCATGTTCACTCCAGTCAGCTGCTATGTCGTAATAACGGAGGGTTCCTTCTTCCAGACCATGCTTGGATGCTGAGCCGTAATATCCTATGCCAAATATTGGGATGTTGGCATCTGAGATGACCTTGCAGTCCAATGGAAGATCATACATGAAAGCATCAGTTGCCACCAAATACGAGAAGTGAGTTGCGTTGTCAAGGCAGGAGATTGGGCCAGCGATGGCAGCGGCGGCCGAGGCAGAAGCATAGAAAGCACCTCTGTCATCATAAACAGGATACTGAGTGATCCCGCTTGGCGTGAACTCCCTTGAGCAGCCTACAAGCATTCCAGCTCCGGCGTAGTGCGGCACACAGCGGTGGCCGGCGTCAGCCGGTGGTGAACTTGTCGAGACGAGCTTCTGAATCATCGTGCATGCGGAGGCAAGCGGGGTGATGCTGAGGGAGGCACCGGTGTAATTTATGGCGGTGACACGGCATGGGCCAAGAAGTGGGTGAAGCATGATGGTGTCTTGGCCTGAGCATGCTAGCTTCACGCATGTTGTCGCGCCGCAGGATGATGATGATGATGATGATGGTGTGTTGCTGGAATCAAGGAGCTGGAGCGGAACCGGATCTCAGGTCCATCTCTGCTGCACCGAGACGGCGGACAGTTTCTGAAGAAATCTTGGTCCTCCCAAGCTGCCGAAGCCGTGGCCGTGCCGGTTCCATGGCTGACAAGGCAGGCCACCAGGGCTGCGACAAGAAATACACTCATCTTTCTCCTGCTGTGCTGCAGAGATGGATGAAGGTAAGCCAAGTATTGTGATTGCAAAGACATTAGAAGAAGAGGAAAATCAGTAGCCTAAGCTGTGCTTGCCTGAGCAAGAACTTCCCCGGTCCATGAGTCAATACAAACACCCTGTACATATCGTTTTCTAGTACTTGGCTTTGGCTGTGCGTCGTTGTAGATCAAGCTTCATCACTACAACAGAATCCCAGACCTGACACTGACATGCACATCAACTACCTTGGCAAATCGCAGCGGCATATGCCAGCGTCTCTGCCAGATGATACGAACTAGAATGGGTCAACAAGGATCATATATATATATATATATATATATATATATATATATATATATATATATATATATATATATATATAGGATTGACTATTCGTCACCCTGGGTGAGGAATAGTTATTCTTCACCCCCTCTATTTTACCATTAATGGACCGTAATTTTACGTTCTGTAAATTTTGCTTTATTTCTGAAGTAAAAAGAGACCGTAAGAAAATATATAATCGTCGAAAAAATTATTTTATGTTATGTAAAATTACAAATGTAAAAACATAGTTTTAAATACACATAAACTGTAATTTTCCTTGTCTTATGACCTATATTTTTATTTTTTATGTCAAATTTTACATCGTGAATCGATAGGAATGTAACTATTTGAATTCCAAACGTAATTTAATTATGAAATGATCGTAAAATTACGTCGGGTGAAGAATAACTTATTCTGCACCATGGGTGATGAATAGTAACACTATATATATATATATATATATATATATATCACTATATATATATATATATATATATATATATATATATATATATATATATATATATATATATATATATTATGGCACATCTTCTTTGTGATGACATATGGCAGCAATGATGTTTTCATGTATATCTGGCACGTATTTCGTTGAGATGACATATGGGCGAATTGACCCTTGAGGTTACATGGGCAAACTTTGTGAATTGTTCACGGGCGATCACGAACAGTAGTGACTACAAACCGGTGGCTTGTCTGAGCACCAGCACTTCTTTCGTCTATGTGCTGATCGACTCTTATTATGTCGAGAAGCTTAAGCCTTCTTGCGGGTACTTGGCCATGGCTGCCTTGGGTGATGGGAGTATGCTTTCTGATAACGCAAGCCATGGAACTCTGGTAGGATCCCTCAGGGGAGGATTTCGTGTTATGTTTCCATTCAGATTTAAGAGGAGGCCTGGGAGCTTCATGGGCTGCCTAAAGCAAAAGATTGTGTGAGTTTGTGATCTACATGTACACGTACCGTGCTTCTGTTTTGGAACATACATATATGTCTGACTTCTCTACATTTTCTCCTGAATGCAGCCCAGACCGTGGAGAATCAGCGGTTTCTCTTGTCGTGTATTGGCTTCTGACCATTCTTACGGTTGATTTCGAAATCTTGTCTTGCACATTTGCAGCAGATAATTTGACTTCCAGTGAACACCTTGGCCCGCTACACTTTGCAATAGTATACTCCCCGTTGATTTTGAAGTTCATTGCTGGTACGCCGTTAGAGTTACACATACTAACTAGGATGAATTCCATATATACCACTCAAAACTTGCCCGTATACCCATCTGCCATTGCAAATTTCCCTCTCCCAGATATGCCATTGAAAATTTGCACCGCATACAGATATGCCACTATGGTCAGTTTGACCGTTAGTTGACCGTCAAGCGGCACTTGGAAAGACGATTTTGCCCCTGGTACTGTAGCGACGGTACACTGTAGCATTCCAAACAAGTTTGGTCACTTTCGAAATTGCGGGCAAACGTACTGTAGCGTCCACTTTTTCAGAAAAAAAATCAGTTTTTTTAAATTGGGAACAATTTTTTCAAAAAAAAGTGTTAAGAATTGGGAATTTGAAATTATGGAGATGTATTTTGAAATTCAAAAAAATTGTTTGAATTTCAAATCTGTTCGTATGCTACAGTATATCGTCGCAACAGTACGGACGCCCCGCAATTTGAGATTGGGAATGCTACAGTATATCACCGCTACAGTCCAGGGGCAAAGTCGTCTTTTCACATGCCACTTGACAGTCAACTAACGGTCAAACTGGCCATAGTGGCATATCTCTACACGGTGCAAATTTTTAATGGCATATTTGGGAGAGGGAAATTTCCAATGGCAAATGAGGGTACGGGCAAGTTTTGAGTGGTATATATGGAATTCACCCTACTAACTACGGTAGTGATTTCTTGGCAATCCCACATAAATTTTTTCTACATGTGCAGGAGTATGCAGGTTCGTGGTTGCTCCCCTGGTGGTACTATTCTTCCTGGCCCACAAATATTGGAAAACAAGAATCACAATCGATGCGGTCGAGAAGTTCTTACAAATGCAGCAAGTGATCGGCCCAACAAGGTATGCTTACACAGATATTGTCGCGGTCACAAGCCATTTCAGAGACAAGCTAGGTCAGGGAGGCTATGGCTCCGTGTACAAGGGCATTCTGCTCCCAGGCGATGTCCATGTGGCCATCAAGATGCTGGACGGTAAATCCTGCTGCGACGGAGAAGATTTCATCAGTGAGGTCTCCACCATCGGCAGGATCCACCACGTCAATGTGGTTCGTCTGGTCGGGTTCTGCTCGGAGGAAATGAGGAGGGCACTAGTCTACGAGTATATGCCTCATGGTTCTCTTGATAAGTACATCTTCTCCGCCGAGAAGAGTTTCTCCTGGGACAAGCTCAGTGAGATTGCCTTGGGCATTGCTAGGGGGATCAACTACCTGCATCAAGGATGCGACATGCAGATTCTACACTTTGATATCAAGCCGCACAACATCCTTCTTGACACTAATTTTGTCCCAAAAATTGCTGATTTTGGCCTTGCCAAGCTATACCTAAGGAACAACAGTTTTGTGCCGTTGAGCGCCCTACGGGGAACAATTGGGTACATAGCTCGTGAGATGGTATCCCGGAGCTTTGGCATCATATCTAGCAAGTCAGATGTTTACAGCTTCGGGATGCTGCTGTTGGAGATGGCTGGAGGACGCAGGAACGCTGACCCGAACGCGGCAAACTCAAGCCAGGCATTCTACCCATCGTGGGTGTATGACCGGCTAACTAAACATGAACCGGGTGAGATATCTGCTGAGATGCATGAATTGGAGAGGAAGCTGTGCCTTGTTGGTCTGTGTTGCATCCAGATGAAGTCCCACGATCGGCCAGAGATGAGCGAAGTCATAGAGATGCTCGAAGGGAGCGTTGATAGCATGCAGGTGCCTTCAAGGCCATTCTTCTGTGATGATGAGCACAGCCCTGTAGTGGAGCCTTACCATTTCCTCTCTGAGCTGACTACCATTTCGGAGGAGGGTGAGTGAAATTTCCTTTATGTTCGATGAAGTAAATTATTACGAGCCGACAAATCTTGTGAAAAGTTGCAGTAATGGTTGTTATGAACTATGGAATGTGAATGTTTTATACAGCACTCTATATTATAAGCCATGCTTCCTGTGAATGTTCATCCGAAATACAAGCACATTATGTGTATCGAGTGTGAGATTTCATTTATCCCATTGCCCAAAAGGGTGTGAACAGTCATGAATTTTTTTGAAGAAAAATGAACACCAGAGGATTATACATGGGGAAAATGTAGTACGTACATGACATATTTTCTGAACTGATGGCGTGCTGCAGTTTTTTCTTCTGGCGCTGTTTGTTGGTTTCCAATGCCTGTACGTAGCTCCTGATGGCACATCCTTGCAGCCTAACTGAAGAAGCATCAAACCATGGAACTGTTCAACACGTTATGACAAAATGGCATAAAAAAATCGGAATCTGCAACCTACTAGGAGTAGTTGTTTTTCAGTTTGCAATTACTTTCAACAGATCAGGTGTGCACTTGTTTTTCAGTGAGGTTTGCTTCTCTGTTGTCAGTGCAGCCGAGCAAAATAACTTACTTATAAAGGAAGATGCGTGCTTCGCTGTGCGGCATAATATTTGGATTTGACATGAATTACACTTTATCACGTATAGATCCCATAGATGATTAAAGAGTGCTTGCATGTTCGAGTAATAAATTTGGAGGAAACTTGTGTTTTTAGGGGTGAGGTAGCTTGCCTCTAATTGCTACTTCCTTCGTTCCGTATTACTTGTCGCAGGTATGGATGTATCTAGATGTATTTTAGTTCTAGATGCATTCATTTCTGCGATGAATAATTTCGAACGGAGGGAGTACATGTGGGGCGTCGCCGGGAGGAGGTGCGGCGAAAGGAAGGAGACATGCCCCTCGCCGCCGCATCCAGGTCATCGTCGCCTCAGCCTCCCTGCCAACCGCCGCCGCATCCAGGTCATCCTCGCAGACTTGCCGTCGCCTTAACCTTCCCTTTCGCCGCCGCCGCCATTGGCGTGGCGCTGGCCTGCACCGGAGTCCCGACGGCAGATTTCCTCGAGCAGCGCCGGAGCTGCTCGAGCGGCGGCGGATCCCAGGGCCGGCTGTTTTTGGAGGGCACTGGCCACTGGGCCGAAGTCGTTAACATGGGCCTTTTCAAGGAGTAGAGCGTTTTTGTATCTCGGCCTCCATGGAGGCCAAATTTTTGAAAAAAAATAAAAAAAATCTGGTTTCAGAAAAATCTGGAAAATTTTGTACAAGTAAATAAGTATGTGAACGTATGTGTGTAAAAGTTCAGGATGAAATACGTTGAAATGCGGTTTGTACAAAAAAAATCATGGTCTGGGAGGATGAATATATCATGTATTAAAGAGCTCTAATTTTTTTTTGCACAACACTCATTTCAACGTATTTCGTCCTGAAAATTTACACAGTTGTGCATTATGCCTTCATCTATATATGTATTTTTAAAAATATTTTGATATGTAAAAATATGAATTTTCTTGAATTTTGAATTTTGAATTTTGCATTTGAAGGTCTTCATGGAGCTCGGCCTCCAAAAGCAATTTCTGCTTTTCAAGGCTGACTGATAGGGCAAAGTATACAATTAATTTTGTTGAATTAATTAGGATCAATTCAAGCACCTGCATTAAAGTAAAAAAATAAATGGCCACAAAAAAGAAAAAACAAAGAGGACAATGCTAATGATGTAAAGAAATGTAGTACATGGAGTATAAATCAATTGCAGATAGTCCAAAAAAATCAAAAATAATTTTCTGCAGAATTAGAAAACAATTTTGATGTTTATGTTAAGAAGGCCTTAGGTTATAATTTCGCATCGAACCCCCATAATCTGAGGACCTGCCCAAAGCAGCGGCGTCCGACAAAGAGGATGTGGATGCAGAAAAGGAGGAAGGAAAGTGGAAGAAAAATGGTTAATGAAGGAAGGTTTGAGTGGGCTACAGTGTAGAACGCGTACATGACGGAGGTCTGGATGCTTGCAAACCTCCACCAGTTTGCGTCCGGTTTATAGGAACTCGAACAAACAGACACATCTAAAGACAAATACGGATCTATGTTAAAAAGACAAACTATGTCTGAACAGCTCGGTCCGAACGTAATGCAGACGTCTTGAGGGGAGATGCCCTTACACTACACGCGCACTGTTTTTATTTTGTTTTCCTTTTTCTCGCTGGCAGTGCATCGATGGTTCATAAATCAAGTGGAGCCGGTGCACCACACCTCATCATCACGACACTTATTTCAGCGCACACAGCTGCTACCTTCGCGACAGTGCCACTGGCCCAGCTTGCCTCGCCTTCCTGCCATGGCACGCTCACAGGTCGCGGATCGAATACGGTCAATTGGACAGCGACATTTCCACTTTCATTACCGGGGTACTGATTTTTTGACCGAACACAAGTTGGCAAGAATACAATGTTGCCGGATAAGTACAACTTAATCGGTTGGCTATTTGTTCGATTATGACGGAATTTAAATACGTCCAAAAATGAAACTCATCGAATGGAAGATATAGTTCATGTCACTGTTATGTGTTAATTTGGATACATGAATAATAAGTTTTTTTTCGAACAAGCAAAAGCTTTGTGTGCCGATGCATTAGAAGGAGAAGAAAAAAGAACGTACAAAGAATGCGTCGTTGCGAGACCGCGGTTACTGACAAGACACACATGATGGCGTAGGCCGATCGACCATCAAACCGCACTAATATACACAGACAACGTCGGTGGAGCTAGCAACGACCTAAGGGATCCTATTTAGGGTTGAGAGCTCAACCTCCATTGAGAACGTTGCTACTTGTTTGGACAGACAATCACCATATGACGGACAATCCTTTTGCAATGGAGAGCACATCCAAAGCTCAATCTCCACCGAGATATGCCGCCATAGCTTGTGGGCGACCACAGTCGACTTTTGAAAAATGCGTCTATTCCGCTCCTTACAAAGCATCCATGCCGTAAAGAAGCACTACGAAATCAAATCCCCTGTGATTCGACTTTGGGATCCGCGCACAAGACTCCGGCCACCAATCAACAGTGTGAAGTCCGGCAATGGAACCATTTGTCCCAACCCGCAGGAAGAGAATGTCAATGTCATACCTTACGCGAGAAAACGCATCCAACGGTGAGGTGGTCCGCAGTCTCATCATCCTAATCACACAACCCTATTATGCACGGGCCAAGAGAGGGGAAGGTGGGAAAGTCGCGGGGCACAAAAAAATCTTATGAAAATACAATAATACACACTTGCTCTATTAAAGAATATTATATAATTATATTTATATGTTCCGATCCGTTGTGTTGTTTTCTGCAATACTTTATCTGGAAAACAACTTCATGTACATAAGCTAATATTCTGATTTCTATATCTTTTTTTGAATGGTAACCATTAAAAACTACCTTTTTTGCGGATGAAAAACTACCTATTGAAATGACAATGCGGGCAGTATTTGAAAATCTTGCCAAATGGATTCCATCAAAAGATGGATGGATCATGGATGGAACCGGATATTGGTGGTTCATTCTCAGCAAATGGACAAGCAGGGCGCAAGCATGGTTCTAAGGGATCCCAATGGAGTTATTGATTTCTCATCTTGCATGCAACTTTTCTCGTGTTGGGATGCTCTAGAGGTAGAGCTATGTGCTGGCATGGAGGGGATTTCTTTGGCATTGTAGATAAATGGTGCTCCCATAGAGGTTGTGATGGACTCGGTTGTTGCAGTGCACATGATCCAAGCATGAGAATTGGATATATCAGTTTATTCCTCTCTCGTCAAGGGAATTAAATATCTATTGTCTCTTCGTGAAAATTGTATTACTCATTTTAGACGCACTCAAAATGATATTAGTGATTGTTTAGCAAGCTTTGCAAGAAATGAGGGTAGAACCACACAACCTGGTTAGGTTCTGGCCCTCCATGTCCTCTATCAAAGTTTCTGCCGTTTGTGAGGACATTATCATTGAGTATTACTCGTACAATTCTTTACCTACAAAATGGAAAAAAGTGACAAGTGCAAAAACTCATGAAGTGGACTTAGCCTCATGCATGTGACGCAACGTTACACCAATGTTCGAACAACGGTATCTACGAGGTACAATATAACTTTTGCATGGAGCATGAGAGTGAACTTGCAATTTGTATCTATCTTTTCGGTCAGATCACACCATCTCGAGCACAGAATCTTGTTAGTGGATGAAAAACTATGATGACTCGTAGGTCTCCAAATGCTGGTTTGCAGAGCAGGGCCAGGATGCGAGGATTGCATTCTTCAAAAAGTAGTGTATCCTCTTTCCCGAGGGAGAAAGCAGAAACCAGTAACAAGTGGAGGTTCGATCTCTCACCCAAAGAAATTGAAGGGTTGGGGGATGTTGGAGATATGCCCCTAGAGGCAATCATGTACGATGATATTTCCTATGTGTTTATGAATATAGATAGTCCTTGGACATTATCAATGATGTGTATCAGCAAGTACGTGACTTGTTTGTGGGACTATGCATTGTATGATGACTGTCCTAAAAGGTCCCTAGTCGAAAGGGCTGTGTGGACGCGCAACCAACTAGACTAGTATATGACACGGTCGATGGCTTGGTCTCACTAGCCATGGAGCATTGGATGCTAACCGGATAATATGGACTTGGAAGGATCTGGTCGGATTCGACGTAGTCGGATCCGAGTCGAGATAAGGTCCGAGTCGGACAGACCCAACTATGAGATGCAGCGATATGTCATCTGTAAGTCTCTAGTACAACATATGTTCTATGTCCTAAGACCTGAGCTGACGCATGTACTCGGGATGGTGAAAGACTTGCTTTGGGCTGACCAAACGCTACTCCATAACCGGGTAGTTACAAAGGTAGGTTTCAGGCTTGTCTAGACCCATCCCACGAGACATGGTCAAGCAAGATGGGATTTGCCCCTCCGACCAGGAGAGATATACTTTGGGCCCCTCATGTGATCCGACCAGGATAAGCATGGCCATGCGACAAGGAATATGAGATAATCCGGTTTGTGGTCGGCATCACTGGAACGAGAAAGAGGTTGGGCTAGCACAAGGATGACAAACTCGCCTTGAGCTCGACAACATATATCGTGTGGCAAAAGGAATGGAAGTGTGATGTACAGGTTCGCTAACCAGCTTCATAGTCTGCTTGCTGTTCGGCATGCCTTGCTAGAGGCCGCTACCAACCGTGCAGTTCGGAGGTGATCCGAACTGTGACCAAGCCGACTTGAACCTAATGGGTCGCGCACTTAAGGGAAGGAACCTACGAGGTCGGATCCGAGGACACTGGTCGGATGTGATCTGAACTATATTCGGATTGTGGCCGAGTAGGCTTATGGGCTTTACGGTCCGTGTGAGGCCCAAGTGTTGAGCCCGCGACGGACGCCTATATATAGTGGAGGTGCCGCACACTCATGGGATGATCGCTTCGGCGCTGTCACTAGGGTTTGCATGTGTTGCAAATAGACACCTCCACTCGGCGCCGGTTGTGTGATCGGACCTCGCAGTCCGCCGCACGACGTTCCTCCTGCACGCGCGGATACCGTTAGAGGCGGTGCACTTGCGCCGCTCCGGCGAACCTGTACGTGGGAACCAACCACCGGTTGTTCGAGGGAGATCGGACAAGGAGGAGACGATCCACGCCGATGCGCTGCCCCAACTCTTCTTCCGCTACATGGCACTGCGCGTCTAGTGACAACGAACTATGATCCATCTCTCGTAGCATGTTTTTGGTTGTTCTGCGCGTATGAAATTTTAATTTGCAGTCGACGCACCCTACCGTAGATCCCAATAGTGGTATCAAAGCCTCTGCTATAGGATTTGGACTCAGATCGTATACATATTAGATATGTGGAGGCAATAGATGAGATCTGTTGTCATTGATAAGAATGGCTGTGTGCATGGTTGATGAGATCAACTACACATGGGGATCGATGTGGCTATGTTTTCTGTTTATTGGGATTGATGAGGTCGTGACACGATCTACCCCTACCGGTCGGTTATCCGCCATCGGGGTTAATAGTGAAACGTAAATCCGAATCGGATTCGCGATGATCGATGAGATTGGTCAGATCAGAGAATTCGGCGTGATCGGAGTTCAGATGTGATCTGTAATTTCCAAAAACGTCGGGCGCTGCCCCTTCGAACCCCGCCCGCTAACCGGCTAGCGGGACCGCCGTGTGCGTAGCGCCTTGTATTTCGTACACAATCACTCAAACCGGTAGAATACGATTCTATGCATAACTTTATTTTGCAGGGTTTGATGTGAATAGTATGGCTCATGTGTATGTGATGCATGTGTGTAAATTATACATGGCCTGCGTGTCATGTTTGTCAGCCGGCAGGAGCCAAAGTGCTGTCATTATATTGTATAACGACCTGCGTGTCGACTTGTGACTCTATGTAAAATTTAGTACTAGATGTCGTAGTTGGATAATAGAGATCAGGTTGGTGGCTTGGCGTCCCGGCATGACAAACAAGATGGAGTTCCTAGATGGTCATCGGAGTCGGAGCCAACCTGGAAGAACATCCATGAAGGAGCCATACTATTTCACAATATGTGTTTATTTGTGATTGTTATGCTTCCTTATTTTCTATGCATGTTAGAATGGTAGAAAGATCCCTCATGAATATCAAGTGAATTGCCATCCCCGATGTTGTACCTTCGCACCTCAAGTACATCTAGTAGTGGGCTCATAAAATTGGGGTGTTGCTGGGTGTCCTTGAACTGAAGGGTTCGTGTCGGACACGGACATGCACTGCATTAGGTTGACTTGACAAGGCTATCAAAATGGTTTTGGGCCTTGTGGCAAAAGAGGTCGGGAGCCGGGGTATGAGATACCTACCCGACCAACAGGAGTCGTATAGAGATACGATTAGCAAGGAGTTGCTTACCGGATAGGCATCTTGTCTAGCAGTGATGCTAAAGCTCACTAGTCGCATGTGCTAGTCAGTTCCTGAATCACTGAGAGTTTGCGGAGGGATGCTGACTTCAGTGGGAGTATTTCCGTTTAAGGCTAGAATTACTCTACATAAACACATTGCTTAGTGATTGCATATTTTTCTGTTGTAGATCAATGGCACCACCTACTCAACCCAACTTTGCATTGAAATCAATTATGGAAAAGGATAAATTGAATGGAACAAACTTTACTACCTGGTATAGAAATTTGAGAATTGTTTTCAAGCATGATAAAAAGGAACAAGTTCTAGAGGATCCGCTTCCAGAGGAACCTGCCGATAATGCTAGTACCACAACCAAGAATGCCTACCAGAAACTCGTTGATGAATCAAACGAGATCAGCTGCCTCATGCTGGCTTGTATGGAGCCCGATTTGCAGCAGCATTTCAAAGACGTTGGGCCTTTCGATATGATCGAGAGTCTCAAGAGCATGTTCCAGGTGCAGGCTAGGACCGAAAGGTTCAATGTCTGGCGATCCTTGATGGATTGTAAGCTGAAGGAAGGTGATCCACTGAGCCTGCATGTGATCAAGATGATCGAATATGCGCAAGCTTTGGATCGGTTGGGCTTCCCGCTCTTGGATGAGCTGGCTACTGATGCAGTTCTGGGTTCTCTTCCGCCCAGCTATGGGACGTTCTGTTGGGAAACGTAGTAATTTCAAAAAAAATCCTACGCACACGCAAGATCATGGTGATGCATAGCAACGATAGGGGAGAGTGTTGTCTACGTACCCTCGTAGACCAAAGCGGAAGCGTTGACGCAACGTAGAGGAAGTAGTCGTACGTCTTCCCGATCCGACCGATCCAAGCACCGTTACTCCGGCACCTCTGAGTTCTTGGCACACGTACAGCTCGATGACGCTCCCCGGGCTCCGATCCAGCAAAGCTTCGGGGATGAGTTCCGTCAGCATGACGGCGTGGTGATGATCTTGATGTTCTACCATCGTAGGGCTTCGCCTAAGCGCTGCTACAATATGACCGAGGTGGAATATGGTGGAGGGGGGCACCGCACACGGCTAAGGAACGATCACGATGATCAACTTGTGTGTTCTAGGGTGCCCCCTGCCCCCGTATATAAAGGAGCAAGGGGGAGGCCGGCCGGCCCTTGGGGCGCGCCAAGGAGAGGGGGGAGTCCTCCTCCTAGTGGGAGTAGGACTCCCCTTTCCTAGTCCAACTAGGAATAGAGAGGGGGGAGGAAAGAGAGGGAGAGGGAGAGGGAAAGGGGGGCCGCCCCCCCTAGTCCAATTCGGACTCCCCATGAGGGGGGCGTGCCACCTCCTGGGCTCCTGCCCTCTCTCTCCCCTCAGGCCCACTAAGGCCCATTACTTCCCCGGGGGGTTCCGGTAACCCCTCCAGCACTCCGGTTTTATCCGAAATCACCCGGAACAATTCTGGTGTCCGAATATAGTCGTCCAATATATCGATCTTTATGTCTCGACCATTTCGAGAGTCCTCGTCATGTCCATGATCACATCCGGGACTCCGAACAACCTTCGGTACATCAAAATACATAAAATCATAATGAAACTGTCATCATAACTTTAAGCGTGCGGACCCTACGGTTCGAGAACAATGTAGACATGACCGAGACACGTCTCCGGTCAATAACCAATAGCGGGACCTGGATGCCCATATTGGCTCCTACATATTCTACGAAGATCTTTATCGGTCAGACCGCATAACAACATACGTCGTTCCCTTTGTCCTCGGTATGCTACTTGCCCGAGATTCGATCGTCGGTATCCAATACCTAGTTCAACCTCGTTACCGGCAAGTCTCTTTACTCGTTCCGTAATACATCATCCTGCAACTAACTCATTAGTTGCAATGCTTGCAAGGCTTAAGTGATGTGCATTACCGAGAGGGCCCAGAGATACCTCTCCGACGATCGGAGTGACAAATCCTAATCTCGAAATACGTCAACCCAACATGTACCTTTGGAGACACCTGTAGAGCACCTTTATAATCACCCAGTTACGTTGTGACGTTTGGTAGCACACAAAGTGTTCCTCCAGCACACGGGAGTTACATAATCTCATAGTCATAGGAACATGTATAAGTCATGAAGAAAGCAATAGCAACATACTAAACGATCGGGTGCTAAGCTAGTGGAATGGGTCATGTCAATCAGATCATTCAACTAATGATGTGATCCCGTTAATCAAATGACAACTCTTTGTCCATGGTTAGGAAACACAACCATCTTTGATTAACGAGCTAGTCAAGTAGAGGCATACTAGTGACACTTTGTTTGTTTATGTATTCACACATGTATTATGTTTCCGGTTAATACAATTCTAGCATGAATAATAAACATTTATCATGATATAAGGAAATAAATAATATCTTTATTATTGCCTCTAGGGCATATTTCCTTCAGTCTCCCACTTGCACTAGAGTCAATAATCTAGATTATACAGTAATGATTCTAACACCCATGGAGCCTTGGTGCGGATCATGTTTTGCTCATGGAAGAGGCTTAGTCAACGGGTCTGCCACATTCACATCCGTATGTATCTTGCAAATCTCTATGTCTCCCACCTGGAATAGATCCCGGATGGAATTGAAGCGTCTCTTGATGTGCTTGGTTCTCTTGTGAAATCTGGATTTCTTTGCCAAGGCAATTGCACCAGTATTGTCACAAAAGATTTTCATTGGACCCGATGCACTAGGTATGACACCTAGATCGGATATGAACTCCTTCATTTTCTGCTTCCGAAGCAGCTATGTATTCCGCTTCACATGTAGATCCCGCTACGACGCTTTGTTTAGAACTGCACCAACTGAGAGCTCCACCGTTTAATGTAAACACGTATCCGGTTTGCGATTTAGAATCGTCCGGATCAATGTCAAAGCTTGCATCAACGTAACCATTTACGATGAGCTCTTTGTCACCTCCATATACGAGAAAGATATCCTTAGTCCTTTTCATGTATTTCAGGATGTTCTTGACCGCTGTCCAGTGATCCACTCCTGGATTACTTTGGTACCTCCCTGCTAAACTTATAGCAAGGCACACATCAGGTCTGGTACACAGCATTGCATACATGATAGAGCCTATGGCTGAAGCATAGGGAACATCTTTCATTTTCTCTCTATCTTCTGCAGTGGTCGGGCATTGAGTCTGACTCAACTTCACACCTTGTAACACAGGCAAGAACCCTTTCTTTGCTTGATCCATTTTGAACTTCTTCAAATTCTTGTCAAGGTATGTGCTTTGTGAAAGTCCAATTAAGCGTCTTGATCTATCTCTATAGATCTTTATTCCTAATATGTAAGCAGCTTCACCGAGGTCTTTCATTGAAAAACTCTTATTCAAGTATCCCTTTATGCTATCCAGAAATTCTATATCATTTCCAATCAGTAATATGTCATCCACATATAATATCAGAAATGCTACAGAGCTCCCACTCACTTTCTTGTAAATACAGGCTTCTCCGAAAGTATGTATAAAACCAAATGCTTTGATCACACTATCAAAGCGTTTATTCCAACTCCGAGAGGCTTGCACCAGTCCATAAATGGATCGCCGGAGCTTGTACACTTTGTTAGCTCCCTTTGGATCGACAAAACCTTCTGGTTGCATCATATACAACTCTTCTTCCAGAAATCCATTCAGGAATGCAGTTTTGACATCCATCTGCCAAATTTCATAATCATAAAATGCGGCAATTGCTAACATGATTCGGACAGACTTAAGCATCGCTACGGGTGAGAAGGTCTCATCGTAGTCAACCCCTTGAACTTGTCGAAAACCTTTTGCGACAAGTCGAGCTTTGTAGACAGTAATATTACCGTCAGCGTCAGTCTTCTTCTTGAAGATCCATTTATTCTCAATTGCTTGCCGATCATTGGGCAAGTCAATCAAAGTCCATACTTTGTTCTCATACATGGATCCCATCTCAGATTTCATGGCTTCAAGCCATTTTGCGAAATCTGGGCTCACCATCGCTTCTTCATAGTTCGTAGGTTCATCATGATCTAGTAGCATGATTTCCAGAACAGGATTACCGTACCACTCTGGTGCGGATCTTACTCTGGTTGATCTACGAGGCTCGGTAGTAACTTGATCTGAAATTTCATGATCATTATCATTGAATTCCTCACCAATTGGTGTAGGTGTCGTAGAAACCGATTTCTGTGATGAACTACTTTCCAATAAGGGAGCAGGTACAGTTACCTCATCAAGTTCTACTTTCCTCCCACTCATTTCTTTCGAGAGAAACTCCTTCTCTAGATAGGATCCATTCTTAGCAACGAATATCTTGCCTTCGGATCTGAGATAGAAGGTGTACCCAACAGTCTCCTTTGGGTATCCTATGAAGACACATTTCTCCGATTTGGGTTCGAGCTTATCAGGTTGAAGCTTTTTCACATAAGCATCGCAGCCCCAAACTTTAAGAAACGACAACTTTGGTTTCTTGCCAAACCATAGTTCATAAGGCATCGTCTCAACGGATTTTGATGGTGCCCTATTTAATGTGAATGCCGCCGTCTCTAAAGCATAACCCCAAAACGATAGCGGTAAATCAGTAAGAGACATCATAGATCACACGATATCTAGTAAAGTACGATTACGACGTTCGGACACACCATTACGCTGTGGTGTTCCGGGTGGCGTGAGTTGCGAAACTATTCCGCATTGTTTCAAATGTACACCAAACTCGTAACTCAAATATTCTCCTCCACGATCAGATCGTAGAAACTTTATTTTCTTGTTATGATGATTTTCAACTTCACTCTGAAATTCTTTGAACTTTTCAAATGTTTCAGACTTATGTTTCATTAAGTAGATATACCCATATCTGCTTAAGTCATCTGTGAAGGTGAGAAAATAACGATATCCGCCACGAGCCTCAATATTCATCGGACCACATACATCTATATGTATGATTTCCAACAAATCTATTGCTCTCCCCATAGTACCGGAGAACGGTGTTTTAGTCATCTTGCCCATGAGGCACGGTTCGCAAGTACCAAGTGATTCATAATCAAGTGGTTCCAAAAGTCCATCAGTATGGAGTTTCTTCATGCGCTTTACACCGATATGACCTAAACGGCAGTGCCACAAATAAGTTGCACTATCATTATCAACTCTGCATCTTTTGGTTTCAACATTATGAACATGTGTATCACTACTATCAAGATTCATTAGAAATAGACCACTCTTCAAGGGTGCATGACCATAAAAGATATTACTCATATAAATAGAACAACCATTATTCTCTGATTTAAATGAATAACCGTCTCGCATCAAACAAGATCCAGATATAATGTTCATGCTCAACACTGGCACCAAATAACAATTATTTAGGTCTAATACTAATCCCGAAGGTAGATGTAGAGGTAGCGTGCCGACCGCAATCACATCGACTTTGGAACCATTTCCCACGCGCATTGTCACCTCGTCCTTTGCTAGTGTTCGCTTAATCCGTAGTCCCTGTTTCGAGTTGCAAATATTAGCAACAGAACCAGTATCAAATACCCAGGTGCTACTGCGAGCTCTAGTAAGGTACACATCAATAACATGTATATCACATATACCTTTGTTCACCTTGCCATCCTTCTTATCCGCCAAATACTTGGGGCAGTTCCGCTTCCAGTGACCAGTCTGCTTGCAGTAGAAGCACTCAGTTTCAGGCTTAGGTCCAGACTTGGGTTTCTTCTCTTGAGCAGCAACTTGCTTGCTGTTCTTCTTGAAGTTCCCCTTCTTCTTCCCTTTGCCCCTTTTCTTGAAACCAGTGGTCTTGTTGACCATCAACACTTGATGCTCTTGAAACGTCGTTGAAGTCCCGATTCTAAGCCGTAAAGCATGGCACACTGAACTATCGAGTAGTCATCAGCTTTGCTCTGCCAGACGTTCATAACATCTGGTGTTGCTCCAGCAGCAGGCCTGGCACCCAGCGGTGCTTCCAGGACGTAATTCTTCTGTGCAGCAATGAGGATTATCCTCAAGTTACGGACCCAGTCCGTGTAATTGCTACCATCATGTTTCAACTTTGCTTTCTCAAGGAACGCATTAAAATTCAACGGAACAACAGCACGGGCCATCTATCTGCAATCAAACATACATAAGCAAGATACTATCAGGTACTAAGTTCATGATAAATTTAAGTTCAATTAATCATATTACTTAAGAACTCCCACTTAGATAGACATCCCTCTAATCCTCTAAGTGATCACGTGATCCAAATCAACTAAACCATAACCGATCATCATGTGAAATGAATTAGTTTTCAATGGTGAACATCATTATGTTGATCATATCTACTATATGATTCACGCTCGACCTTTCGGTCTCCGTGTTCCGAGGCCATATCTGCATATGCTAGGCTCGTCAAGTTTAACCTGAGTATTCTGCGTGTGCAAAACTGGCTTGCACCCATTGTAGATGGACGTAGAGCTTATCACACCTGATCATCACGTGGTGTCTGGGCACGACGAACTTTGGCAACGGTGCATACTCAGGGAGAACACTTCTTGATAATTTAGTGAGAGATCATCTTATAATGCAACCATCAATCAAAGCAAGATAAGATGCATAAAAGATAAACATCACATGCAATCAATATAAGTGATATGATATGGCCATCATCATCTTGTGCTTGTGATCTCCATCTCCGAAGCACCGTCATGATCACCATCATCACCGGCGCGACGCCTTGATTTCCATCATAGCATCGTTGTCGTCTCGCCAATCTTATGCTTCCACGACTATCGCTACCGCTTAGTGATAAAGTAAAGCATTACAGCGCGATTGCATTGCATACAATAAAGCGACAACCATATGGTTCCTGCCAGTTGCCGATAACTCAGTTACAAAACATGATCATCTCATACAATAAAATTTAGCATCATGTCTTGACCATATCACATCACAACATGCCCTGCAAAAACAAGTTAGACGTCCTCTACTTTGTTTGTTGCAAGTTTTACGTGGCTGCTACGGGCTTAAGCAAGAACCAATCTTACCTATGCATCAAAACCACAACGATAGTTTGTCAAGTTGATGCCGTTTTAACCTTCGCAAGGACCGGGCGTAGCCACACTCGGTTCAACTAAAGTTGGAGAAACTGACACCCGCCAGCCACCTGTGTGCAAAGCACGGCGGTAGAACCAGTCTCGCGTAAGCGTACGCGTAATGTCGGTCTGGGCCGCTTCATCCAACAATACCACCGAACCAAAGTATGACATGCTGGTAGGCAGTATGACTTATATCAAACCATAAAACCTAGGCTCCGATGCCACTGTTGGGAAACGTAGTAATTTCAAAAAAAATCCTACGCACACGCAAGATCATGGTGATGCATAGCAACGAGAGGGGAGAGTGTTGTTGTTGGGGAACGTAGCAGAAATTCAAAAATTTCCTACATGTCACCAAGATCTATCTATGGAGAGACTAGCAACGAGGGGAAGGAGAGTGCATCTACATACCGATGATCCTAGTGCCGAACGGACAGCACCTCCGCGTTCAAGACACGTACAGCCCGATGATGTCTCCCACGCCTTGATCCAGCAAGGAGAGAGGGAGAGGTTGAGGAAGACTCCATCCAGCAGCAGCACAACAGCGTGGTGGTGATGGAGGAGCGTGGCAATCCTGCAGGGATTCGCCAAGCACCACGGGATATGAGGAGAAAGAGAGGGAGGGCTGCACCAACAGGCAGAGATCAGATCGCGTGTTATGGGCAGCCCCTAGGCCTCACTATATATAGGGGAGAGGGAGGAGGGTGCGCCCCCTCTAGGGTTCCCACCCCTAGGGGGGGGCAGCCCTAGATGGGTTTTGGGTGGCGGCCAAGAGGGGGAGGAGAGGGAGGCGCAGGGAGCATGGGCCTTAGGGCCCATCTGCCCTTAGGGTTTGCCCCCCTCTCCCCTTCTAGGCGCATGGGCCATGGTGGGAGGCGCCCTAGCCCACCTAGGGGCTGGTGCCTTCTCACACTTGGCCCATGTATGCCTCTGGGGCCCATGCCCCCCCCCCCCGTGGACCCCCGGACCCCTCCGGTGGTCCCGGTACATTACCGATAAACCCCGAATTTTTCCGGTGACCAAAACAGGACTTCCCATATATAAACTTTACCTCCGGACCATTCCGGAACTCCTCGTGATGTCCGGGATCTCATCCGGGACTCCGAACAACATTCGGTAACCACATATAAACTTCCTTTATAACCCTAGCATCATCGAACCTTAAGTTTGTAGACCCTACGGGTTCGGGAGACATGCAGACATGACCGAGACGTTCTCCGGTCAATAACCAACAGCGGGATCTGGATACCCATGTTGGCTCCCACATGTTCCACGATGATCTCATCAGATGAACCACGATGTCAAGGACTTAATCAATCCTGTATACAATTCCCTTTGTCTATCGATACGATACTTGCCCGAGATTTGATCGTCGGTATCCCGATACGTTGTTCAATCTCGTTACCGGCAAGTCTCTTTACTCGTTCCGTAACACATCATCCCATGATCAACTCCTTGATCACATTGTGCACATTATGATGATGTCCTACCGAGTGGGCCCAGAGATACCTCTCCGCTTACACGGAGTGACAAATCCCAGTCTCGATTCGTGCCAACCCAATAGACACTTTCGGAGATACCTGTAGTGCACCTTTATAGTCACCCAGTTACGTTGTGACGTTTGGTACACCCAAAGCATTCCTACGGTATCCGGGAGTTGCACAATCTCATGGTCTAAGGAAATGATACTTGACATTAGAAAAGCTTTAGCATACGAACTACACGATCTTTGTGCTAGGCTTAGGATTCGGTCTTGTCCATCACATCATTCTCTCAATGATGTGATCCCGTTATCAATGACATCCAATGTCCATGGTTAGGAAACCGTAACCATCTATTGATCAACGAGCTAGTCAACTAGAGGCTTACTAGGGACATGGTGTTGTCTATGTATCCACACATGTATCTGAGTTTCCTATCAATACAATTATAGCATGGATAATAAACGATTATCATGAACAAGGAAATATAATAATAACCAATTTATTATTGCCTCTAGGGCATATTTCCAACAGTCTCCCACTTGCACTAGAGTCAATAATCTAGTTCACATCGCCATGTGATTAACACTCACAGGTCACATCGCCATGTGACTAACACCCAAGAGTTTACTAGAGTCAGTAGTCTAGTTCACATCACTATGTGATTAACACTCAATGAGTTCTAGGTTTGATCATGTTGCTTGTGATAGAGGTTTTAGTCAACGGGTCTGAACCTTTCAGATCCGTGTGTGCTTTACAAATCTCTATGTCATCTCCTAGATGTAGCTACCACGTTCTATTTGGAGCTATTCCAAATAGCTGTTCTACTTGGAGCTATTCTAAATTGTTGCTCCATTATACGTATCCGGTATCTCTACTCGGAGCTATCCGGATAGGTGTTAAGCTTGCATCGACGTAACCCTTTACGACGAACTCTTTTACCACCTCCATAATCAAGAAAATTCCTAAGTCCACTAGTTACTGAGGATAACTTTGACCGATGTCCTGTGATCCATTCTTGGATCACTCTTGTACCCCTTGACTGACTCATGGCAAGGCACACTTCAGGTGCGGTACATAGCATAGCATACTGTAGAGCCTACGTCTTAAGCATAGGGGACGACCTTCGTCCTTTCTCTCTATTCTGCCATGGTCGAGCTTTAAGTCTTAACTTCATACCTTACAACTCAGGCAAGAACTCCTTCTTTGACTGATCCATCTTGAACACCTTCAAGATCATGTCAAGGTATGTGCTCATTTGAAAGTACCATTAAGCGTTTTGATCTATCCTTATAGATCTTTATGCTCAATGTTCAAGTAGCTTAATCCAGGCTTTCCATTGAAAAACACTTTCCAAATAACCCTATATGCTCTCCAGAAATTCTACATCATTTCTGATCAACAATATGTCAACAACATATACTCATCAGAAATTCTATAGTGCTCCCACTCACTTCTTTGGAAATACAAGTTTCTCATAAACTTTGTATACACCCAAAATCTTTGATCATCTCATCAAAGCATACACTCCAACTCCAAGATGCTTACTCCAGTCCTCAGAAGGATTGCTGGAGCTTTGCATACTTATTAGCATCTTTCAGGATTGACAAAACCTTCCGGTTGTATCACATACAACCTTTCCTCAAGAAAAACGTCAAGGAAACAATGTTTTGATATCCTATCTGCAAGATTTCATAAATAATGCAGTAATCGCTAATATAATTCCAACAGACTCTTAGCATCGCTACGAGTGAGAAAGTCTCATCGTAGTCAACTCCTTGAACTTGTCGGAAAACACCTTAACGACAAGTCGAGCTTTC
Organism: Triticum monococcum; assembly: GCA_034509565.1. Taxonomy (NCBI): domain Eukaryota; kingdom Viridiplantae; phylum Streptophyta; class Magnoliopsida; order Poales; family Poaceae; genus Triticum; species Triticum monococcum. Next base: position 605,369,511 of record CM067845.1, read on the forward strand.
TTAATGGTGATACATACCATCATTGTCCGTCTTTCTTTTAAAATCCATCTATACTCAACAGCCTTACAACCATCGAGCTGTTCTGCCAAAGTCTACACTTTGTTTTCATATATGGATCCTTTCTCGGATTATATGGCCTCGAGCCATTTATCGGAATCCAGGCCCACCACCGCTTCTCCATAGCTCGTAGGTTCATTGTTGTCTAGCAACATGACTTCCAAGACATGATTACGTACCACTCTGAAGTAGCACGCATCCTTGTCATCCCACGAGGTTTGTTAGTGACTTGATCTGAAGTTTCATGATCACTATCATAAGCTTCCACTTCAATTGGTGTAGGTGCCACAGGAACAACTTCCTGTGCCCTGTCACACACTAGTTGAAGAGACGGTTCAATAACCTTATCAAGTCTCCACCATCCTCCCACTCAATTCTTTCGAGAGAAACTTTTCCTCGAGAAAGGACCCGATTCTCGAAACAATCCTTTATTGCTTTCGGATCTGAGACAGGAGGTATACCCAAATATTTTTGGGTGTCTTATGAAGATGCATTTATCCGCTTTGGGTTCGAGCTTATTAGCCTAAAACTTTTCCACATAAGCATCGCAGCCCCAAACTTTTAAGAAATGACAGCTTAGGTTTCTCTAAACCATACTTCATACGGTGTCATATCAACAGAATTACGTGGTGCCCTATTTAAAGTGAATGTGGTTGTCTCTAATGCCTAACCCATAAACTATCGTGGTAATTCGATAAGAAACATCATGGTACGCACCATATCCAATAGGGTGCAGCTATGATATTCGGACACACCATCACACTATGGTGTTCCAGGCTGTACCAGTTGTGAAACAATTTCCACAATGTCTTAATTCTGTGCCAAACTCGTAATTCATATATTCATCTCTATGATCATATCATAGATATTTTATCCTCTTGTCACGACGATCTTTCAACTTCACCCTGAAATTACTTGAACCTTTCAATAATTCAGACTCGTGATTCATCAAGTAAATATACTCAATATCTACTCAAATCATCTGTGAAGTAAGAACATAACGATATCCACTACACGCCTCAGCACTCATTGGACTGCACACATCAAAATGTATTACTTCCAACTAGTTGCTTTCTAGTTCCATTTTACTGAAAACGAGGCTTTCAGTCATCTTGTCCATGTGGTATGATTTGCATGTCTCAAGTGATTTAAAATCAAGTGAGTCCAAATGGTCCATTTGCATGGAGTTTCTTCATGCATATACACCAATAGACATGGTTCGCATGTCTCAAACTTTTCAAAAATGAGTGAGCCCAAAGATCCATCAACATGGAGCTTCTTCATGCGTTTTATACCGATATGACTTACGTGGCAGTGCCACAAGTAGGTGGTACTATCATTACTATCTTTTGGCATGAACATGTGTATCACTACGATCGAGATTCAGTAAACCATTCATTTTAGGTGCAAGACCATTGAAGGTATTATTCAAATAAACAGAGTAACCATTATTCTCCTTAAATGAATAACCGTATCACAATAGACATAATCCAATCATGTCTATGCTCAACGCAAACACCAAATAACAATTATTTAGGTTTAACACCAATCTCGATGGTAGAAGGAGCGTACGATATTTGATCATATCAACATTGGAACCACTTCCAACACATATCGTCAGCTCACCTTTAGCTAGTCTCCGTTTATTCCGTAGCTTTTTATTTCGAGTTACTAACATTTAGCAACCGAACCGGTATCTAATACCCTGGTGCTACTAGGAGTACTAGTAAAGTACACATCAACACAATGTATATCCAATATACTTCTATTGACCTTACAAGCCTTCTCATCTACCAAGTATCTAGGGTAATTCTGCTCCAGTGGCTGTTCCCCTTATTACAGACGCACTTAGTCTCGGGTTTGGGTTCAACCTTGGGTTTCTTCACTAGAGCAGCAACTAAATTGCCGTTTCATGAAGTATCCCTTCTTGCCCTTGCCCTTCTTGAAACTAGTGGTTTCACCAACCATCAACAATTGATGCTCCTTCTTGATTTCTACTTTTGTGGTGTCAAACATCGCGAATATCTCAAGGATCATCATATATGTCCCTGATATATTATAGTTCATCACGAAGCTCTAGCAGCTTGGTGGTAATGACTTCGGAGAAACATCACTATCTCATCTGGAAGATCAACTCCCACTTGATTCAAGCGATTGTTGTACTCAGACAATCTGAGCACAAGCTCAACAATTGAGCTTTTCTCCCTTAGTTTGCAGGCTAAGAAAACCGTCGGAGGTCTTATACCTCTTGACGTGGGCACGAGCCTAAAATTCCAATTTCAGCCCTCGAAACATCTCATATGTTTCGCGACGTTTCAAAACGTCTTCGGTGCCTCAACTCTAAGCTAGCCACCTTATGCAACTAGTGCATGTCAGTCGGTGGAACCAGTCTCACGTAAGAATACGTGTAAGGTCGGTCCGGGCCGCTTCATCCCACGATGCCGCCGAATCAAGATAAGACTAGTAACGGTAAGCATATTGAAAAAAATCAACGCCCACAACTACTTTGTGTTCTACTCGTGCATAGAATCTACGCAATAGACCTAGCTCATGATGCCACTGTTGGGGAACGTAGCAGAAATTCAAAAATTTCCTACGTGTCACCAAGATCTATCTATGGAGAGACTAGCAACGAGGGGAAGGAGAGTGCATCTACATACCCTTTTAGATCGCTAAGCGGAAGCGTTCAAGTGAACGGGGTTGATGGAGTCGTACTCGTCGTGATCCAAATCACCGATGATCCTAGTGCCGAACGGACGGCACCTCCGCGTTCAACACACGTACAGCCCGATGATGTCTCCCACGCCTTGATCCAGCAAGGAGAGAGGGAGAGGTTGAGGAAGACTCCATCCAGCAGCAGCACAACGGCGTGGTGGTGATGGAGGGGCGTGGCAATCCTGCAGGGCTTCGCCAAGCACCACGGGATATGAGGAGAAAGAGAGGGAGGGCTGCACCAACAGGCAGAGATCAGATCGCGTGTTATGGGCAGCCCCTAGGCCTCACTATATATAGGTGAGAGGTAGGAGGGTGCGCCCCCTCTAGGGTGGGCCCAGAGTGGGCCCAGAGATGATGATGTCCTACCGAGTGGGCCCAGAGATACCTCTCCGCTTACACGGAGTGACAAATCCCAGTCTCGATTCGTGCCAACCCAACAGACACTTTCGGAGATACCTGTAGTGCACCTTTATAGTCACCCAGTTACATTGTGACGTTTGGTACACCCAAAGCATTCCTACGGTATCCGGGAGTTGCACAATCTCATGGTCTAAGGAAATGATACTTGACATTAGAAAAGCTTTAGCATACGAACTACACGATCTTTGTGCTAGGCTTAGGATTGGGTCTTGTCCATCACATCATTCTCCCAATGATGTGATCCCGTTATCAACGACATCCAATGTCCATGGTTAGGAAACCGTAACCATCTATTGATCAACGAGCTAGTCAACTAGAGGCTTACTAGGGACATGGTGTTGTCTATCTATCCACACATGTATCTGAGTTTCCTATCAATACAATTATAGCATGGATAATAAACGATTATCATGAACAAGGAAATATAATAATAACCAATTTATTATTGCCTCTAGGGCATATTTCCAACAGTTGTCTACGTACCCTCATAGACCGAAGCGGAAGCATTGACGCAACATAGAGGAAGTAGTCGTACGTCTTCCCGATCCGACCGATCCAAGCACCGTTACTCTGGCACCTCCGAGTTCTTGGCACACGTACAGCTCGATGACGCTCCCCGGGCTCCGATCCAGCAAAGCTTCGGGGATGAGTTCCGTCAGCATGACGGCGTGGTGACGATCTTGATGTTCTACCGTCGCAGGGCTTCGCCTAAGCGCTGCTACAATATGACCGAGGTGGAATATGGTGGAGGGGGGCACCGCACACGGCTAAGGAACGATCACGATGATCAACTTGTGTGTTCTAGGGTGCCCCCCTGCCCCCGTATATAAAGGAGCAAGGGGGAGGCCGGCCGGCCCTTGGGGCGCGCCAAGGAGAGGGGGGGAGTCCTCCTCCTAGTGGGAGTAGGACTCCCCTTTCCTAGTCCAACTAGGAATAGAGAGGGGGAAGGAAAGAGAGGGAGAGGGAGAGGGAAAGGGGGGCTGCCCCCCCTAGTCCAATTCGGACTCCCCATGAGGAGGGGGCACCTCCTGGGCTGCTGCCCTCTCTCTCCCCTCAGGCCCACTAAGGCCCATTACTTCCCCGGGGGGTTCCGGTAACCCCTCCGGCACTCCGGTTTTATCCGAAATCACCCGGAACAATTCCGGTGTCCGAATATAGTCGTCCAATATATCGACCTTTATGTCTCGACCATTTTGAGACTCCTCGTCATGTCCATGATCACATCCGGGACTCCGAACAACCTTCGGTACATCAAAATACATAAACTCATAATGAAACTGTCATCGTAACTTTAAGCGTGCGGACCCTACGGTTCGAGAACAATGTAGACATGACCGAGACACGTCTCCGGTCAATAACCAATAGCGGGACCTGGATGCCCATATTGGCTCCTACATATTCTATGAAGATCTTTATCGGTCAGACCGCATAACAACATACGTCGTTCCCTTTGTCATCGGTATGCTACTTGCCCGAGATTCGATCGTCGGTATCCAATACCTAGTTCAACCTCGTTACCGGCAAGTCTCTTTACTCGTTCCGTAATACGTCATCCCGCAACTAACTCATTAGTTGCAATGCTTGCAAGGCTTAAGTGATGTGCATTACCGAGAGGGCCCAGAGATACCTCTCCGGCGATCGGAGTGACAAATCCTAATCTCGAAATACGTCAACCCAACATGTACCTTTGGAGACACCTGTAGAGCACCTTTATAATCACCCAATTACGTTGTGACGTTTGGTAGCACACAAAGTGTTCCTCCGGCACACGGGAGTTACATAATCTCATAGTCATAGGAACATGTATAAGTCATGAAGAAAGCAATAGCAACATACTAAACGATCGGGTGCTAAGCTAGTGGAATGGGTCATGTCAATCAGATCATTCAACTAATGATGTGATCCCGTTAATCAAATGACAACTCTTTGTCCATGGTTAGGAAACACAACCATCTTTGATTAACGATCTAGTCAAGTAGAGGCATACTAGTGACACTTTGTTTGTTTATGTATTCACACATGTATTATGTTTCCGGTTAATACAATTCTAGCATGAATAATAAACATTTATCATGATATAAGGAAACAAATAATATCTTTATTATTGCCTCTAGGGCATATTTCCTTCACGTTCATCTCGAACTATCATATGCATGGCATGGATAAGAAGCTGACTGAATTGCATGGATGCTCAAAGTGGCAGAGCAAGATATTAAGAAAGGCACGCATCAAGTGTTGATGGTGCAGAAATCAGCTAAGTTCAAGAAGAGTTGGTCTAAGAAGAAGGCTAAGGCAAAGGGCATGGAGATGGTAACCTCCGCCGCTGCACCGAAGTCTGGACCGGACTCAAAGACCATTTGCTATCATTGCAAGGAAACTGGTCACTGGAAGAGGAACTGTAGCAAGTGGCTTGCAGAGCATGGCAAGAAGGCTGGGAATGCTGATTCAGGCAAAGGTACACTTGTTGCATATGTTATAGACATTTACCTTGCTGACATACCTAGTAGCTCTTGGGTATTTGATACCGGGTCGGTTGTTCATATTTGCAACTCGATGCAGGGGCTGGTAAGAACTAGGCGTGTGGCACAAGGGGAGATTGATATCAGGGTCGGCAACAAAGCAAGAGTTGTTGCGTTGGAGGTCGGCACGATGCAACTCCAGCTTCCTTCTGGATTTATTTTGGAATTGAATAATTGTTATTACATTCCTGCACTTAGTCGGAACATTATTTCTGCCTGATGCTTGATGAGTCAGGATTATGAATTCAATTTAAAGGACAATGGTTGTTCGATTTATTTGAATGGTATGTTCCACGGCTATGCACCCATTGTTGATGGGTTATTTATATTGAATCTAGAACAGGAACCGGTCTATAACGTGAATGTCAAGAGGCATAAGCCCAATGAGATAAATCCGACATACTTCTGGCATTGTCGGCTTGGACACATTAGTCTGAAACGCATGAAGAAGCTCCATGATGATGGACTCCTAACTTCGACCGACTTTGGGTCATTCGAGACATGCGAATCATGCTTGCTCGGCAAGATGACTAAGTCTCCTTTAGCAAAGAGTTGCGAGAGGGCATCCGAGTTGTTGGAACTGATACACAGTGATGTGTGTGGACCAATGAGCACAACTTGAAAGTGCGTTATATCGACTAGAGGAGGGTGAATAGTGAAGGAAATATGCCCTAGAGGCAATAATAAAGTTATTATTTATTTCCTTATATCATGGTAAATGTTTATTATTCATGCTAGAATTGTATTAACCGGAAACATAATACATGTGTGAATACATAGACAAACAGAGTGTCACTAGTGTGCCTCTACTTGACTAGCTCGTTAATCAAAGATGGTTATGTTTCCTAACCATGTACAAAGAGTTGTCATTTGATTAAACGGGATCACATCATTAGGTGAATGATCTGATTGACATGACCCATTCCATTAGCTTAGCACCCGATCGTTTAGTATGTTGCTATTGCTTTCTTCATGACTTATACATGTTCCTATGACTATGAGATTATGTAACTCCCGTGTGCCGGAGGAACACTTTCTGTGCTACCAAATGTCACAACGTAACTGGGTGATTATAAAGGTGCTCTACAGGTGTCTCCAAAGGTACATGTTGGGTTGACGTATTTCGAGATTAGGATTTGTCACTCCGATCGTCGGAGAGGTATCTCTGGGCCCTCTCGGTAATGCACATCACTTAAGCCTTGCAAGCAATGCAACTAATGAGTTAGTTGCGAGATGATGTATTACGGAACGAGTAAAGAGACTTGCCAGTAACGAGATTGAACTAGGTATTGGATACCGACGATCGAATCTCGGGCAAGTAACATACCGATGACAAAGGGAACAACGTATGTTGTTATGCGGTCTAACCGATAAAGATCTTCGTAGAATATGTAGGAGCCAATATGGGCATCCAGGTCCCGCTATTGGTTATTGACCGGAGACCTGTCTCGGTCATGTCTACATTGTTCTCGAACCCGTAGGGTCTGCACGCTTAAGGTTTCGATGACAGTTATATTATGAGTTTATATGTTTTGATGCACCGAAGGTTGTTCGGAGTCCCGGATGTGATCACGGACATGACGAGGAGTCTCGAAATGGTCAAGACATAAAGATTGATATATTGGAAGCCTATGTTTGGATATCGGAAGTGTTCCGGGTGAAATCGGGATTTTACCGGAGTACCGGGAGGTTACCGGAACCCCCCGGGAGCTATATGGGCCTTAGTGGGCCTTAGTGGAAAAGAGAAGAGGCAGCCTAAGATGGGCCGCGCACCCCTCCCCTCCCTTGGTCCGAATAGGACAAGGAGAGGGGGCCGGCCCCCTTTCTCTTTTCCCCCCTCCGCGAATCCTATTCCAACTAGGATTGGGGGGGGGGATCCTACTCCCAGAGGGAGTAGGACTCCTCCTGGCGCGCCTCTCCTAGGCCGGCCGCACCCCCCCCTTGAGCCTTTATATATGGAGGCAGGGGCACCCCAGAGAAACACAAGTTGATCGACGTGATCATATTCTTAGCCGTGTGCGGCGCCCCCTTCCACCATAGTCCTCGATAATATTGTAGCGGTGCTTAGGCGAAGCCCTGCGACGGTAGTACATCAAGATCGTCACCACGCCGTCGTGCTGACGGAACTCTTCCCTGACACTTTGCTGGATCAGAGTCCGGGGATCGTCATCGAGCTGAACGTGTGCTAGAACTCGGAGGTGCCGTAGTTTCGGTGCTTGATCGGTCGGGCCGTGGAGACGTACACCTACATCAACCAAACGCTTCCGTTGTCGATCTACAAGGGTACGTAGATCACATTCTCCCCTCTCGTTGCTATGCATCACCATGATCTTGCGTGTGCGTAGGAATTTTTTTGAAATTACTATGTTCCCCAACAGTGGCATTCGAGCCTAGGTTTTATGTGTTGATGTTATATGCACGAGTAGAACACAAGTGAGTTGTGGGCGATATAAGTCATACTGCCTACCAGCATGTCATACTTTGGTTCGGCGGTATTGTTGGATGAAGCGGCCCGGACCGACATTACGCGTACGCTTACGCGAGACTGGTTCTACCGACGTGCTTTGCACACAGGTGGCTGGCGGGTGTCAGTTTCTCCAACTTTAGTTGAACCGAGTGTGGCTACGCCCGGTCCTTGCGAAGGTTAAAACAGCACCAACTTGACAAACTATCGGTGTGGTTTTTGATGCGTAGGTAAGAACGGTTCTTGCTAAGCCCGTAGCAGCCACGTAAAACTTGCAACAACAAAGTAGAGGACGTCTAACTTGTTTTTGCAGGGCATGTTGTGATGTGATATGGTCAAGACGTGATGAGATATAAGTTGTTGTATGAGATGATCATGTTTTGTTGAAGTTATCGGCAACTAGCAAAATCCTTATGGTTGTCTCTCTATTGCATAAGATGCAAGCACCCAATAACTGCTTTTATTTATCGCTATGCGATAGCAATAGTTGCAAGAGCAATTGTTGGCGAGATGACCACGTGACGACACATTGATATAGATCAAGATGATGGAGATCATGGTGTCATGCCGGTGACGATAGAGATCATAACAGTACTTTGGAGATGGAAATCAAAGGCGCAAGATGATGATGGCCATATCATGTCACATATTTTGATTGCATATGATGTTTATCTTTTATACATCTTATTTTGCTTAGTTTGACAGTAGAATTTTAAGATGATCTCTCACTAATTATCAAGAAGTGTTCTCCCTGAGTATGCACCGTTGCGAAAGTTCTTCGTGCTGAGACACCACGTGATGATCGGGTGTGATAGGCTCTACGTTCAAATACAACGGGTGCAAAACAGTTGCACACGCGGAATACTCAGGTTATACTTGACGAGCCAAGCATATACAGATATGGCCTCGGAACACGGAGACCGAAAGGTCGAGCGTGAATCATATAGTAGATATGATCAACATAGTGATGTTCACCAATGAAACTGCTCCATCTCACGTGATGATCGGACATGGTTTAGTTGATTTGGATCACGTGATCACTTAGAGGATTAGAGGGATGTCTATCTAAGTGGGAGTTCTTAAGTAATATGATTAATTGAACTTAAATTTATCATGAACTTAGTCCTGGTAGTATTTTGCAAATTATGTTGTAGATCAATAGCTCGCGTTGTTGCTTCCCTGTGTTTATTTTGATATGTTCCTAGAGAAAATTGTGCTGAAAAATGTTAGTAGCAATGATGTGGAGTGGATCCGTGATCTGAGGTTTATCCTCATTGCTGCACAGAAGAATTATGTCCTTGATGCACCGCTAGGTGACAGGCCTATTGCAGGAGCAGATGCAGACGTTATGAACGTTTGGCTAGCTCAATATGATGACTACTTGATAGTTTAGTGCACCATACTTAATGGCTTAGAATCGGGACTTCAAAGACGTTTTGAACGTCATGGAACATATGAGATGTTCCAGGAGTTGAAGTTAATATTTCAAGCAAATACCCGAGTTGAGAGATATGAAGTCTCCAACAAGTTCTATAGCTAAAAGATGGAGGAGAATCGCTCAACTAGTGAGCATGTGCCCAGATTGTCTGAGTACTACAATCACTTGAATCAAGTGGGAGTTAATCTTCCAGATAAGATAGTGATTGACAGAATTCTCTAGTCACCATCACCAAGTTAGTAGAACTTCGTGATGAACTATGATATGCAAGGGATAACGGAAACGATTCCCAAGCTCTTCGTAATGCGGAAATTGATGAAGGTAGAAATCGAGAAAAACATCAAGTGTTGATGGTAGACAAGACCACTAGTTTCAAGAAAAGGGCAGAGGGAAGAAGGGGAACTTCAAAAAGAACAGCAAGAAAGTTGCTGCTCAAGTGAAGAAGCCCAAGTCTGATCCTAAGCCTGAGGCTAAGTGCTTCTACTACAAAGGGACTGGTCACTGAAGCGGAACTACCCCAAGTGATTGGCAGATAAGAAGGATGGCAAAGTGAACATAAGTATATTTGATATACATGTTATTGATGTGTACTTTACTAGTGTTTATAGCAACCCCTCAGTATTTGATACTAGTTCAGTTGCTAAGATTAGTAACTCAAAACGGGAGTTGCAGAATAAAGACTAGTTGAGGGTGAAGTGACGATGTGTGTTGGAAGTGGTTCCAAGATTGATATGATCATCATCGCACACTCCCTATACTTTTGGAATTAGTGTTGAACCTGAATAAGTGTTATTTGGTGTTTGCGTTGAGCATGAATATGATTTGATCATGTTTATTGTAATACGGTTATTCATTTAAGTAAGAGAATAAATTGTTGTTCTGTTTACATGAATAAAACCTTATATGGTTACACACCCAATGAAAATAGTTCGTTGGATCTCGATCGTAGTGATACACATAATCATAATATTGAAACCAAAAGATGCAAAGTTAATAATGATAGTGCAACTTATTTGTGGCACTGCCGTTTAGGTCATATTGGTGTAAAGCGCATGAAGAAACTCCATGCTGATGGGATTTTGGAATCACTTGATTATGAATCACTTGATGCTTGCGAACCATGCCTCATGGGCAAGATGACTAAGACTCTGTTCTCCAGAGCGAGCAATTGACTTATTGGAAATAATACATACTGATGTATGCGGTCCGATGAGTGTTAAGGCTCACGGCAAGTATCGTTATTTTCTGAACTTCACAGATGATTTGAGCAGATATGGGTATATCTACTTGATGAAACATAAGTATGAAACATTTGAAAAGTTCAAAGAATTTCAGAGTGAAGTGGAAAATCATCGTGACAAGAAAATAAAGTTTCTATGATCTGATCGCGGAGACAAATATTTGAGTTACGAGTTTGGTCCTCAATTAAAACAATGTGGAATAGTTTCACAAACTCATGCCACATGGAACACCACAGCATAATGGTGTGTCCGAACGTCATAACCATACTTTATTGGATATAGTGCAATCTATGATGTCTCTTACCGATATACCACTATCGTTTTGGGGTTATGCATTAGAGACAGCTGCATTCACGTTAAAAGGGCACCATCTAAATCTGTTGAGACGACACCATATGAACTGTGGTTTGGCAAGAAACCAAAGTTGTCGTTTCTCAAAGTTTGGGGTTGCAATGCTTATGTGAAAAAGTTTCATCCTGATAAGCTCAAACCCAAATCGGAAAAGTGTGTCTTCATAGGATACCCAAAAGTTACTGTTGGGTACACCTTCTATCACAGGTCCGAAGGCAAGACTTTTGTTGCTAAATTCGGAAACTTTCTGGAGAAGGAGTTTCTCTCGAAAGAAGTGAGTGGGAGGAAAGTTGAACTTGATGAGGTAACTGTACCTGCTCCCTTATTGGAAAGTAGTTCATCACAGAAATCTGTTCCTGTGACTACTACAACAATTAATGAGGAAGCTAATGATGATGATCATGTAACTTCAGATCAAGTTACTATCGAATCTCGTAGGTAAACCAGAGTGAGATCCGCACCAGAGTGGTACGGTAACCCTATTTTGGAGGTCATGTTACTTGACCATGACGAACCTACGAACTATGAGGAAGCGATGATGAGCCCAGATTCCGATAAATGGCTTGAGGCCATGAAATCTGAGATAGGATCCATGTATGAGAACAAAGTGTGGACTTTGGTGGACTTGCCCGAGGATCAGCAAGCCATTGATAATAAATGGATCTTCAAGAGGAAGACGAACACGGATAGTAGTGTTACTATCTACAAAGCTAGAATTGTCGCAAAAGGTTTTCGATAAGTTCAAGGTGTTGACTACGATGAGATTTTCTCACTCGTATCTATGCTTAAGTCTGTCCGAATCATGTTAGCAATTGCCGCATTTTATGAAATCTGGCAAATGGATAAACAAAACTGCGTTCCTTAATGGATTTATTAAAGAAGAGTTGTATATGATGCAACCAGAAGGTTTTGTCAATCCTAAAGGTACTAACAAAATATGCAAGCTCCAACGATCCATCTATGGACTGGTGCAAACATCTTGGAGTTGGAATATACACTTTGATAAGTTGATCAAAGCATATAGTTTTATACAGACTTGCGGTGAAGCCTGTATTTACAAGAAAGTGAGTGGGAGCACTACAACATTTCTGATAAGTATATGTGAAAGACATATTGTTGATCGGAGATAATGTAGAATTATTCTGCAAAGCATAAAGGAATGTTTGAAAGGAGTTTTTCAAAGAAAGACCTCGGTGAAGCTGCTTACATATTGAGCATCAATATCTATAGAGATAGATCAAGATGCTTGATAAGTTTTTCAATGAGTATATACCTTGACAATATTTTGAAGTAGTTCAAAATGGAACAGTCAAAGAAGGAGTTCTTGCCTGTGTTACAAAGGTGTGAAGTTGAGTAAGACTCAAAACCTGACCACTGCAGAAGATAGAGAGAGAATGAAAGTCATTCCCTATGCCTCAGCCATAGGTTCTATAAAGTATGCCATGTTGTGTACCAGACCTATTGTATACCCTGCCCTGAGTTTGGCAAGGGAGTACAATAGTGATCTAGGAATAGATCACTGGACATTGGTCAAAATTATCCTTAGTGGAATAAGGATATGTTTCTCGATTATGGAGGTGACAAAAGGTTCATCGTAAAGGGTTACGTCGATGCAAGTTTTGACACTGATCCAGATGACTCTAAGTCTCAATCTGGATACATATTGAAAGTGGGAGCAATTAGCTAGAGTAGCTCCATGCAGAGCATTGTTGACATAGAAATTTGCAAAATACTTACAGATCTGAATGTGGCAGACCCGTTGACTAAACTTCTCTCACAAGCAAAACATGATCACACCTCAGTACTCTTTGGGTGTTAATCACATAGCGATGTGAACTAAATTATTGACTCTAGTAAACCCTTTGGGTGTTGGTCACAAGTCGATGTGAACTATGGGTGTTAATCACATGGTGATGTGAACTATTGATGTTAAATCACATGGCGATGTGAACTAGATTATTGACTCTAGTGCAAGTAGGAGACTAAAGGAAATATGCCCTAGAGGCAATAATAAAGTTATTATTTATTTCCTTATATCATGATAAATGTTTATTATTCATGCTAGAATTGTATTAACCGGAAACATAATACATGTGTGAATACATAGACAAACAGAGTGTCACTAGTATGCCTCTACTTGACTAGCTCGTTAATCAAAGATGGTTATGTTTCCTAACCATGGACAAAGAGTTGTCATTTGATTAAACGGGATCACATCATTAGGTGAATGATCTGATTGACATGACCCATTCCATTAGCTTAGCACCGGATCGTTTAGTATGTTGCTATTGCTTTCTTCATGACTTATACATGTTCCTATGACTATGAGATTATGTAACTCCCGTGTGCCGGAGGAACACTTTGTGTGCTACCAAACGTCACAACGTAACTGGGTGATTATAAAGGTGCTCTACAGGTGTCTCCAAAGGTACATGTTGGGTTGACGTATTTCGAGATTAGGATTTGTCACTCCGATCATCGGAGAGGTATCTCTGGGCCCTCTTGGTAATGCACATCACTTAAGCCTTGCAAGCAATGCAACTAATGAGTTAGTTGCGAGATGATGTATTACGGAACGAGTAAAGAGACTTGCCGGTAACGAGATTGAACTAGGTATTGGATACCGACGATCGAATCTCGGGCAAGTAACATACCGATGACAAAGGGAACAACGTATGTTGTTATGCGGTCTGACCGATAAAGATCTTCGTAGAATATGTAGGAGCCAATATGGGCATCCAGGTCCCGCTATTGGTTATTGACCGGAGACATGTCTCGGTCATGTCTACATTGTTCTCGAACCCGTAGGGTCCGCACGCTTAAGGTTTCGATGACAGTTATATTATGAGTTTATATGTTTTGATGTACCGAAGGTTGTTTGGAGTCCCGGATGTGATCACGGACATGACGAGGAGTCTCGAAATGGTCGAGACATAAATATTGATATATTGGAAGCCTATGTTTGGATATCGGAAGTGTTCCGGGTGAAATCGGGATTTTACCGGAGTACCGGGAGGTTACCGGAACCCCCCGGGAGCTATATGGGCCTTAGTGGGCCTTAGTGGAAAAGAGAAGAGGCAGCCTAAGATGGGCCGTGCGCCCCTCCCCTCCCTTGGTCTGAATAGGACAAGGAGAGGGGGCCGGCCCCCTTTCTCTTTTCCCCCCTCCGCGAATCCTATTCCAACTAGGATTGGGGGGGGGGGAATCCTACTCCCAGAGGGAGTAGGACTCCTCCTAGCGCGCCTCTCCTAGGCCGGCCGCACCCCCCCCCCTTGAGCCTTTATATACGGAGGCAGGGGCACCCCAGAGAAACACAAGTTGATCGACGTGCTCATATTCTTAGCCGTGTGCGGCGCCCCCTTCCACCATAGTCCTCGATAATATTGTAGCGGTGCTTAGGCGAAGCCCTGCGATGGTAGTACATCAAGATCGTCACCACGCTGTCGTGCTGACGGAACTCTTCCCCGACACTTTGCTGGATCGGAGTCCGGGGATCGTCATCGAGCTGAACGTGTGCTAGAACTCGGAGGTGCCGTAGTTGCGGTGCTTGATCGGTCGGGCCGTGGAGACGTACGACTACATCAACCAAACGCTTCCGTTGTCGATCTACAAGGGTACGTAGATCACGCTCTCCCCTCTCGTTGCTATGCATCACCATGATCTTGCGTGTGCGTAGGAAAGTTTTTGAAATTACTACGTTCCCCAACAAATAGGCGATTTTTATGAAATTCTTCACTGAGGAATTTGCTGGTGAGGAAATTCCTTAGCGAAGAACTACTAGCAGCGGAATAAGTACTCAAAAGTAAACACAACAGAATACAAGCATAGTCATCATGATGAAATGAAGACAGGCACAAAGTACAGGAAGCGTAATCACAGGATAACTCAGGATGAAGACAAACAGACTGAAGAAATTGAACTGAGGAAATTGAGAAAGTCTTCAGTCAAAGTCTTCAAACACAGATATGAACAAACATATAGCACAGTTATGAGGAAATGAAAGAGTTGAGGAAATAAGACCAGTAAGCTCGGTGAAGACAATGATTTGGTAGACCAGTTCCAACTGTTGTCTCAGTTGTACGTCTGGTTGGAGTGGCTGAGTATTTAAACTCGAGGACACACAGTCCCGGACACCCAGTCAAAGACACTTAGTCCAAGACACCTAGTCCTCATCGTATTCTCCTTGAACTAAGGTCACATAGACCTCGTCCAATCACTCATGGTAAGTCTTCAGGCGACTTCCAAACCTTCACAAACTTGGTCACTCGGCGATCCACTATTCCTCTTGGATGCTCTAGACCATGACGCCTAACCGTCTGGAAGAAGCACAGTCTTCAAAGGTAACAAGCGTCGGATCCACTCAGGATCAATCTCTTCAGTGATGCTCAATCACTTGGGGTTTGTAGGTGTTTGGGTTTTGGGTTTATGGTTTTTCCTCACTTGATGATTTTCGCTCAAAGTCCTCGGAGGATGGGTTGCTCTCAAATGACAAGTGTCAGTTTCTCTCGGAGCAGTCAACCAGCTAATGGTTGTAGGGGGCGGCTATTTATAGCCTAGGGAGCAGCCCGACATGATAAGACATAAATGCCCTTCAATGATATGACCGTTAGGTGGATAGATATTTTGGGACAGCTGGCGCATAGCACAGCAATGGTCGGAATTTTGAGTAGCAAAATCCTCAGGGCTATCATGTTCCTCACTGTGTAGGCAATCCGCACTGGCGAATTCCTAACTCCTCAGTTAGGACAAATTCCTCAGAGATCAGAAGAACTTCATCTCTGTCACTGAAGAAATTGACTGAACTGTATGAGATTTCCAATGGCTTCACTCGAAGGGATTGGTAGGTGTAGGATTTGAGTTGAGCATCACATGGAAATTTTTCCTTAGTATTTCCTCGACCCCCTTTAATAGTACGGTGTTTCCTATGACTCAAGAAAGAGAAAAACAAAACTATGAAAATGAAAGTCTTCAAGCTTCATATTTCTCGCATGAATATCAAGTCTTCACGGACACACCAATTTCTTCACTTCCAAAGTCTTCAGAAATACCAAAATCTTTAGTCGAAGATATTCATTTTTAGGGGTCGACTTTTCTTGTAAATATCAAACTCCTCATAGACCTATAGACCTGTGTACACTCACACACACATTAGTCCCTTAACCTATAAGTCTTCAATACACCAAAATCACTAAGGGGCACTAGATACACTTACAATCTCCCCCTTTTTGGTGATTGATGACAATATTGGTTAAGTTTTCAACGGGGATAAACATATGAATTATAAATACTAATATTGAGAAATTTGATTGCAAGATATAGAAGAACTCCCCCTGAAGATGTGCATAGTGAGGAATTTGCTTTTGAAGCAATGCACACTTGAAGAGTTGAATCATGGAGATCTCCCCCTATATCTTGTAATTCATACACGCATTTAACATATAATATGAAGAATTTGAAATGCATGATGAAATATGGTGCCTGGTGAAATTCAGCATGCATGCAATAATATTAACAAGGAATAAGCATGCAGAATAGTGCATCAACAGTATAAGAGCACAGTGCATCAAAAGTATCAGAGCACCATCGGGTTTAATATTACAACTCGATCCAATAAAGTTTAAGAAGAACGAGAGTTGTAACTTAGTAAAAAAACGCTCATATAGTAGACCCGCTTGAAGACTAACTCATATTTTCCCCCTTTGTCATCGAATGACCAAAAGGATCGAAAATGAGGACTAACGCCCCTGAAGATAATCATGTTGATGAAGGAGCGCCAGCGTTGTTGGGGTCGTTTGTTGATGTAGGGCCTGCCGCAGTGTCGTCCAAATCTTCATGTTCATCAGTGTCGCACGATGAAGAATATGAGCTGGCCACCGGAGAAGGAACCTTGACCTTCTTGAATTTCTTCGGTGGAGGTGCAGACCAGTCAAAATCTTCATTAAGACCCATGTTCTTCAGATCTTCTTCACCATGCAGATGTGACAGGATTGCCGAGGTGCGACCGAAGACTTGATGGAGGTAGTAGTGGTTTTTCTTCATTGCATTGTGTGTGGTAGTCATGTTGTGAAGAAGTGAACCAAACTGACGCTTAACCCATTTGTGATTTCGATCCACCTTCTGGTGAAGACTAAGCAGAAGTTCACGGTCAGTCATCACGCGCGGAGCAGTGGCTTGAGGAGTGGACTTAGGTGCATTGGCAGAGTCATGTGTGGCAGAGTCATCATTGGTGGAATAAGATGCAGCTTTGTGAAACTGACCATCCAATGGACGAATGCCTTCATCAATTACAGCTGGTGCCTTGCCGTTTCCATCAACTGAGGAATATGTCTGCTTGAGGACTTCAATTGGGGGCAAGTAGCTGAGATGATTCTGGAAATCAGCTTTGTAGTTGAGTGAAGACCTTGTCCTGAGGAATCTCATGGTCCAAGGTGCATAAGGCTTTAGCTCAAACGGAGACAGTGCAACATTGGCCATAGTCCTCATGAAGAAATCGTGATAATTGACAGGAATGCCATGAACGATGTTGAATACCAGATTCTTCATGATGCCAACAATTTCCTCATCAGATGAGTCGTGGCCTTTGATAGGACTGATTGTCCTCGTAAGAATACGATAGACAGTTCTGGGCACGTACAGCAATTCCTTCACGAGGAATTTGGTTCTTGGTGCTTGACCCAGCTTCAAAGGTTTCATCAGCACATGCATGTAATGATGTGTGAGCTCAGGTTCACTGTAGATGCAGCGAGCTTCTTCAAGGGGAGCACTGAGTGGTAGAGCACGAAGTAATTCAGAGTCTGGTGCGGTGTAGTGAGTGTTTTCAGACATCTAGTCCAGCACCCATGAATTCACATCTTCGGCATCTCCGGTGATGTGCAACGTTGGATAGAATTGAAGAATCAGTTCTTCATTCCAATCGCAGATGTCAGAGAAAAAGTTTAGCAGTCCAGCGTCGTGAAGAACACTGAGGACTGGTGCAAAGCACGACAGAGATTTCATATCCACATGAGGAATATGCTCATGGTAGAAGATTTTCTCTTTGTTGAACGGCACTGAGGAATAGAAATTTGCTTGACTGGCAGTCCAGAAACGCCTCTTACTAATGCGAGCAGAGTCATATGGGTTGTAATCTTCGAAGAATACATGCTCGCCGAATAAATCATCAGCCTTGAACTTTTGCTTGCATGAGAATGGATCCTTTGGCTTCGGCAGAGGAGTGTCAGTGAGTTGCATCATGACCTCAGGAATCTCAATCGCAGGTTCTTCAGGCTGAGGAATTTCTGGTTCCTCCTTAGTGGCAGTCTGCGTCATTGGTTGTTCAGCAGCAGCAGTTTCTTCAGCGCTAGTGGCTGGAATTTCCTCATGGACAGATGTAGTGGGATGAGTTTCTTCAGAGCCCATGTGAACAGTTTGTGTGGGGGACTGAGGAATTTGCTGTAGATGAGTGAACATTAGAGAGTTTGGATGCTGACTTTCCCAGAATTCATCACTGATGACGGGTGTGGAGCAGCCAATGTCCACATCATCATCTTCCATTTCTTCAACGCCAGCCTCTTTAGCTGTGAACTGAGGCATAGGCGAGGAGATGATAGGTGTTGAAGGGGTCGCATCCACTTCAATTTCTTCATCCAATGGTTCAAACGAGGCAGCAGAATGAGTTTCTTCATCAGATCCGCTGGGGATCACATATTCTTCATCAAAAGGAACAAGGTCCTTTGATGTCCTGGTTGAGATGGGAACATCATCAATCGGATGTGCAAATGAACTTGTCATAGGCTTCATTTTCTTCGGAGCTGGAGAATCTAAAGCAGCTGATGCTTTCCTTTTCTTCACCGCAGCATGCTCTGCAGCCTTGGTCTTCTTCACATCTGATGCAGATGGAAGGATTGGAGTTGAAGTTGGTGCAGGAGCAGCTGAGGAATCTGGTTGATTTTCTTCAGGCACAACTGATGCAGTTGCCCTGATTTCTTAAGTTTCTTCAGGCGCACCACAAGTGGATGCCCTGGCAATTTCTTCAGCGGCTGGAGTGCAGTCATCAGCCCTGGAACTCACATTTTCTTCAGCGGCCTGATCTTCATCAGCGGTGTTGGCATGTTCTTCAGTCGGCTGAGCAGATGCTTCAGCTTGAGGAATTTCCTGTTGCGTTGGGGCAGCAACATTTGAAGTGAACTGTTCAGTTATCTTTACAAATCTAACTTTGGCTCCTTGCCAATCAGCATAGTAGGCTTTGAAGTCATCGCTGAGGGTTTTGATTTCAGATTGGATTTTTACAAGTTCATCAGTTGTCATAGTGACAACATTGTTCTTCAGAAATTTCTCCTTCTTGTACTGCGCTTTCTTGATCTGCCTGGCCTTCTCAAATTTCCACTTTTCTTCTTGAATGAAGTGGGTCAGCATGTGACTTTGGCCAGGAGTCGGCTTGAAGTCAGGCAAGGGAGTGTTGGGGTCCTTGTGCCAATCATCAATGTACTCGAGGATCAGCTTGGGATCCAAAAGCAGTGGCACCTCTGATCCTTTGGCTCTAGCGGCCCTGACTTGCCTGTCTTTGATGATTTCTGCAAGTTCATCATCATCAGCTTCGTCTTCATCAGACGGCACTTGGAAAGCAACTTGCTTCTTTTGAGGACTTGGGCATGGACCTCGTCCAGCAGTGGCCTTTGTCTTCAGTAGTGAGGGGCCAGCTAAGGAACTTGGTGCAACTGAGGAACTAGCTAAGACACCTGAGGCAATGGAGATGTCGGCAGCCCTTTGGCACGAAGTGAGATGCACAGGTGCTGAGGATTTGGTCGGAACAGCTGAAGGCTTTGGCAGAGGAGCTGAGGACTTTGGAGGAATAGGAGCAGCATGAGGAATTGGCCGTGAGGGCTTTGATGATTCTGGCCGTGAGGGCATTGCTGAGGAACTTGGCCTTGAGGGCATTGTTGGTGAAGCACTTGGCTTGCGCGCAGGCTTCTTTGACATAGCCTTCTTTGGCTTGACAGCAAAGGCCTCAGCAGAGGCAGCAGCAGCAGCAGAGTCTTCATTAAATTTTCTCACTGCTTCTCTGGCTTGCTTAGCCAGCTTGGCTTGACGCTTGGCCCATTCATTAGGATAGTCCTCACCTCGCTTGAGACTGGTGGGTTCAGCAATTTGGCCAGGTGCCAATGGAGCTCTTGGGCATGAAGGATTGAGTGCGAATTTCTTCATATACTTAGGAGTGACATATCTGTACTCCCTCCATTCGCTTGCCCATCTCGTCTCTATTTTCTGAATGCGCACTTTGCGCTCATTCTTGGTTTCCTCAGTAGGTGTGCAGTGCCCAGCATATATGTCATCAGGGATCTCAAACGCTGTATTTACCTCAGGACTCTTTCCTCCCTTCTGTGGCCTTTTACCATCAGCCATTTTCTTTAGTTGAGGAATTTGAACAATCAAATTCTCTGAAGAAGTATGCAACTTTTCTTCGAGGAATGTTGCAAATGAGTTAAGTTGATGAGAACCTAGTGATTCAGCAGCTGACATGTGTACCTGTGAAGAGAGTATAGTTGTGAGGAATTTGGAGAGGTCATATGCGTTCTCAGAAGGTTTTTCAAAATGAACAGGTTTGAGGAATTTGACCAGATGAGTCTTGAAGATTTTCAATAAGCGTTCTTTGTCTTAGGTTCCAGAGTTGTATAGATCGAAGATCCACACAATTGAGGAATCTTGAAGAAAAATGATGCTTAGAGAAACGAATCAAGAACATATGACTTGTGAGGCATTTAGTGTGTGAAGATATGAAGAAAAACACCTTTGAAGATTTTGTAGATAATCATTCGAATCAACGAGGGCAGTAAAAGTAACTTTTATTTACCCTGGATGAAGAACATGACGAACTGGAGTGAGGAGATGTGAAGTTTGTCTGTGCAGATCTTCCAGGCCCTAACTTGGCGGAGAAAGACGGCTACGGCGGCGGCGGAGTGAAGATGTCCGCGGTCGGCGCGAGTACGTCGGCGACGAGGTCGAGGCAGTGAAGCTCTTCCTCACCGGCGGCGATGAAGTAGTGGCAGCGCTAGGGTTTGAGAAGCTCGAGCTGGAGAGAGAGGTCGAGCGGAGTAAAATAAGTGAGGAAGGGAAGGAGGGGTATTTATAGCCATGGTGAAAAACTGCTCGCCCGAAGAAATTGGACGAACGTGCCCCTGACCTTTCTCATTCGCATGACATGTGTCACCCATGTAGTGAGAGGTGGAGATCGTGTTAGATCGTGGGTGAGTGGATAAGTGTATCGAGGGATGCGGAACGGTTTGAGCGGCAAAACCGAAAATTTCGATAAGATAGATTTTAAAGTTCCGTTCGCAATTTCTTCAGCTGACAAGGACACAGTGAAGATTTTGAACGAGTTTCAAATAGAACGCACATGAAGAATTTGTGAACAGATTGGGTTGAGTATAGCATAGAGGGGAAGGGTCCGATCATATCCAGTTAGCAGAAAACCAACTTGAAGAAATAGCAATAAGTGAATGATGTAGAGGACATAAACTCATATATATATATATATATATGTATATATATCCAATGAAGAAAAACGATGGAACCAGTGAAGACTATGCAAAGTTGAAGAATATGAATAATTTGAGGAATTTCAACTTTTGGTGGTGGCATGACCCACCGTATAAGAATGATGATTTCAAACACCGCGTACAATTATCGTAGGGTTCTGAGAATCAAATTCTTTGTTAATTTCTTCACACTAAGAGTGTTATTCTTCATTGATTGAAGAAAAATGTTTCTTCATGTGTTGCACATCTAAGTCATCAATTTTGCATAAGTGTTAGGATGAATGTCCTTTTCAAAGAACATTCGAAGATTCTAGGATATTTAGCTCACACCGCAACTTGCTAAATCTCTTCTCATCCAAGGGCTTTGGGAAGATATCGGCTAGCTGTTCTTCAGTCTTCACATGCTCAATAGAAATATCGCCCTTCAACACATGATCACAAAGAAAATGATGAAGAATCTGAATGTGCTTTGTCTTCGAGTGCTGAACTGGGTTGTGTGCAATCTTGATGGCACTCTCATTGTCACAGAAGAGAGGTACATTCTTCATGTTGACACCGTAGTCCTTGAGAGTTTGCTTCATCCATAGCAATTGGGCACAGCAAGAACCAGCGGCAATGTACTCAGCTTCAGCAGTAGATAGTGATAAGCAGTTATGTTTCTTCGAGGACCAACAGACCAAAGATTGTCCGAGGAAATGACATGTACCAGATGTTGACTTGCGATCCACACGATCACCAGCATAGTCAGAGTCAGAATATCCAACAAGATCAAAAGCCGAGCCCTTGGGGTACCATAATCCAAGTGTTGGTGTGTGAGCTAGATATCGAAGAATATGCTTCACAGCCTTATGGTGTGATTCCTTCGGTGCAGCTTGAAATCGGGCACACATGCAAACACTAAGCATTATATCTGGCCTAGATGCACATAAGTATAATAAGGAACCTATCATGGAGCGGTATACCTTATGATCAAAGTCAATACCATTTTCATTAGTGCACAGATGGCCATTTGTGGGCATAGGAATTTTGACGCCTTTGCAATCTTGCATGCCGAATTTCCTCAGTATATCCTTGAGGTATTTCTCCTGAGATATGAATATGCCATTGTGTTGTTGACGAATTTAAAGACCTAAGAAGAATTTCAACTCTCCCATCCTAGACATTTGATATTCTTCACTCATCATATAGGCAAATTCATCACTATAATGTTGGTCAGTACAGCCAAAGATAATATCATCAACATATACTTGGCACACAAACAATTCACCATCATAAGATTTAGTGAAAAGAGTAGGGTCGAGTGAACCGGGTTTGAAGCCTTTCTTCATGAAGAGTTCCTTCAAAGTATCATACCAAGCCCGTGGGGCCTGCTTGAGGCCATAGAGGGCCTTGTTGAGTCTGAAGACTTTGTCATGATTCTTTGGATCTTCAAAACCTGGGGGTTGAGCAACATACACTTCTTCCTCAACCTTACCATTGAGGAATACACTTTTCACATCCATTTGATATAGAGCGATATCATGATGGTTAGCATAAGCAAGTCATATGCGAATAGCCTCAAGTCTAGCAACAGGTGCAAAAGTTTCATCGAAATCAATTCCTTCAACCTGTGTGTAGCCTTGAGCTACAAGCTGTGCCTTATTCCTCACCACAAGGCCATTTTCATCTTGCTTATTGCGGTAGATCCACTTTGTGCTGATGATATTGTGCTTGCGAGGATCTGGACGTTTGACCAGTTCCCAGACATTGTTAAGCTCGAACTAATGTAATTCTTCTTGCATGGCCTGAATCCACTCAGGCTCCAGAAATGCTTCATCTACCTTAGTGGGCTCTGTAATAGAGACAAAAGCATACTGCCCACAAAAGTTAGACAAATGTGAAGCTTTTGAGCGTGTGAGAGGACCTGGCGCTTTGATGTCATTGATGATCTTTTCAACTTGCACTTCTTTTGCAATGCGAGGATGAGCTGACTGTCGTTGAAGAATTTGATGAGTGTTTTCTTCAGCACCATTTTCTTCAGCATTTTCTTCAGGTGCATTAGCTCGACGTTCTTCATGTTCTGGAATGAATTCTTTAGTAGATTCTTCAGTAGGAATGACATCCTCAGTAGCCTTAAACTTGATAGTTTCCTCAGGTGCTGGTTCATCTATCATAGTAGGTAGGTGCTCTCTTTGCGAGCCATTAGTTTCATCGAACCGCACATCTACAGTTTCAACAACTTTGTGAAGAACGTTGTTGAAGACTCTGTAGGTGTGCAAGTCCTTTCCGTAACTAAGCATAAAACCTTCATGTGCTTTCGGTGCAAATTTTGAGTTGTGATGACGATCTCTAATCCAACATTTAGCACCGAAGACTTTGAAATAACTTACATTAGGTTTCTTATCGGTGAGGAGTTCATAGGCAGTCTTTTTGAAAAATTTGTGAAGATATACTCTGTTGATGATGTGGCATGCAGTATCAATTGCCTCGGTCCAGAAATGACGAGGCATTTTGTATTCATCAAGCATAGTGCGAGCCATCTCAACAAGAGTCCTGTTCTTGCGCTCCACGACGCCATTCTGCTAAGGTGTGTAAGGAGCAGATAACTCATGAGTGATACCAAGTTCATCAAGATAGTCATCGAGACCAGAATTCTTAAACTCGGTGCCATTGTCACTTTTGATGTGCTTGATCTTCACACCAAAGTTGGTTGAAGCCCTCGAGGAAAATCGTTTGAAGACTTCATGCACTTCATGTTTGTAAGTAACAAGGTGTACCCATGTGTAACGAGAATAATCATCAGCAATAACGAAGCCATATTGAGATGCTTCATTTGAGATAGCAGAATAATGATTAGGACCAAAGAGATCCATGTGAAGCAATTCAAATGGGCGAGTGGTGGTCATGATAGTCTTCGCTGGATGCTTGGCCTTGGTCATCTTCCCAGCTTCACAGGCTCCGCATAGGTGATCCTTGAGGAATTTGACATTCTCGATGCCAATGACATGCTTCTTCTTCGCAAGCGTGTGCAAATTCCTCATGCCTACATGACCAAGTCGTCGATGCCAGAGCCAGCCTTCTGAAGCTTTTGCAAGTAAGCACACGGCTGGTTGAGGTCCTGTAGAGAAATCAACAATATACAGGTCTCCTCTCCTAAAGCCTTCGAAGACTTTGGAATTGTCAGCTTCCATAACCACAACACAACAGTACTTGCCAAAGACAACAACCATATCAAGATCACAAAGCATTGAGACAGACATAAGGTTGTATCCTAAGGACTCAACAAGCATGACTTTGTCCATGTGTCGATCCTTTGTAATCGCAACCTTACCTAGACCCAATACCTGACTTTTGCCTTTGTCAGCAAAGATGGTATGCTTCAGATGCGACGGAGATAATGGAGCATCCATCAATAGATTCTTGTCACCAGTCATGTGGTTTGTACATCCACTATCAAGGACCCACTCAATGGCTTTGGGTTGATCATCCTGCAGATGAATTAGTGCAGCTTAGAAACTCATATACTTCATCAGTGAAGAATATGACATCAATTCATCAGATCAATTTCATCAAGTAAAAGAACTGATAAAGCAATATGAGGACGTTGTTGGAAATATGCCCTAGAGGCAATAATAAATTGATTATTATTATATTTCCTTGTTCATGATAATCGTTTATTATCCATGCTAGAATTGTATTGATAGGAAACTCAGATACATGTGTGGATACATAGACAACTCCATGTCCCTAGTAAGCCTCTAGTTGACTAGCTCGTTGATCAATAGATGGTTACGGTTTCCTGACCATGGACATCGGATGTCGTTGATAACGGGATCACATCATTAGGAAAATGATGTGATGGACAAGACCCAATCCTAAGCATAGCACTAGATCGTGTAGTTCGTATGCTAAAGCTTTGCTAATGTCAAGTATCATTTCCTTAGACCATGAGATTGTGCAACTCCCGGATACCGTAGGAATACTTTGGGTGTGCCAAATGTCACAACGTAACTGGGTGACTATAAAGGTACACTACGGGTATCTCCGAAAGTGTCTGTTGGGTTGGCACGAATCGAGACTGGGATTTGTCACTCCGTGTAAACGGAAAGGTATCTCTGGGCCCACTTGGTAGGACATCGTCATAATGTGCACAATGTGATCAAGGAGTTGATCACGGGATGATGTGTTACGGAACGAGTAAAGAGACTTGCCGGTAACGAGATTGAACAAGGTATCGGGATACCGACGATCGAATCTCGGGAAAGTATCGTACCGATAGACAAAGGGAATTGTATACGGGATTGATTAAGTCCTTGACATCGTGGTTCATCCGATGAGATCATCGTGGAACATGTGGGAGCCAACATGGGTTTCTAGATCCCGCTGTTGGTTATTGACCGGAGAACATCTCGGTCATGTCTGCATGTCTCCCGAACTCGTAGGGTCTACACACTTAAGGTTCGATGACGCTAGGGTTATAAAGGAAGTTTGTATGTGGTTACCGAATGTTGTTCGGAGTCCCGGATGAGATCCCGGACGTCACGAGGAGTTCCGGAATGGTCCGGAGGTAAAGATTTATATATGGGAAGTCCTGTTTTGGTCACCGGAAGAGTTTCGGGGTTTATCGGTAACGTACCGGGACCACCGGGAGGGTCCCGGGGGTCCACCAAGTCGGGGCACCTGCCCCGGGGGGCCACATGGGCTGTAGGGAGTGCTCCTTGGCCTACATGGGCCAAGGGCACCAGCCCCACAAGGGCCCATGGCGCCTAAAGAGGTGGGAGGGGGCAAACCTAAAGGGGATGGGCCTTAGGGCCCATCTAGCTGCGCCTCCCTCCCCTCTCCCCTCTTGGCCGCCACCCCCTTTGCCATCTAGGGCTGCCGCCCCCCCTAGGGGTGGGAACCCTAGAGGGGGCGCAGCCCCTCCCCTTCCCCAATATATATGAGGCCTAAGGGGCTGCCCAGAACACACAAGATTTGATCTCTCGTTGGTGCAGCCCTGCGTCTCTTCTTCCTCCTCTTCCGTGGTGCTTGGCGAAGCCCTGCAAGATTGCCACGCTCCTCCATCACCACCACGCCGTTGTGCTGCTGCTGGATGGAGTCTTCCTCATCCTCTCCCTCTCTCCTTGCTGGATCAAGGCGTGGGAGACGTCACCGGGCTGTACGTGTGTTGAACGCGGAGGATCAACTTATCAAAGCGTATATTCCAACTCCGAGATGCTCGCACCAGTCCACAGATGGATCGCTGGTGCTTGCACATTTTGTTAGCACCTTTTGGATTGACAAAACCTTCTAGTTGCATCACATACAACTCTTCTTTAATAAATCCATTAAGGAATGCAGTTTTGTTTATCCATTTGCCAGATTTCATAAAATGCGGCAATTGCTAACATGATTCGGACAGACTTAAGCATAGATACGAGTGAGAAAAACTCATCGTAGTCAACACCTTGAACTTGTCGAAAACTTTTGCGACAATTCTAGCTTTGTAGATAGTAACACTACTATCAGCGTCCGTCTTCCTCTTGAAGATCCATTTATTTTCTATGGCTTGCCGATCATCGGGCAAATCCATCAAAGTCCATACTTTGTTTTCATACATGGATCATATCTCAGATTTCATGGCCTCAAACCATTTCGCGGAATCTGGGCTCATCATCGCTTCCTCATAGTTCGTAGGTTCATCATGATCTAGTAGCATGACTTCCAGAGAAGGATTACCGTACCACTCTGGCGTAGATCTTACTCTGGTTTACCTACAAGGTTCGGTAGTAACTTGATCTGAAGTTACATGATCATCATCATTAGCTTCCTCACTAATTGGTGTAGGTGTCACAGAAACAGTTTTCTGTGATGTACTACTTTCCAATAAGGGAGCAGGTACAGTTACCTCGTCAAGTTCTACTTTCCTCCCACTCACTTCTTTTGAGAGAAACTCCTTCTCCAGAAAGTTTCCGAATTTTAGCAACAAAAGTCTTGCCTTCGGATCTGTGATAGAAGGTGTATCCAATAGTTTCCTTTGGATATCCTATGAACACGCACTTCTCCGATTTGAGTTTGAGCTTATCAGGATGAAACTTTTTCATATAAGCATCGCAACCCCAAATTTTAAGAAACGACAGCTTAGGTTTCTTGCCAAACCATAGTTCACACGGTGTCGTCTCAACGGATTTAGATGGTGCCCTATTTAACGTGAATGCAGCTGTCTCTAATGCATAACCCCAAAACGATAGTGGTAGATCGGTAAGATACATCATAGATTGCACTATATCCAATAAAGTACGGTTATGACGTTAGGACACACCATTATGCTGTGGTGTTCCATGTGGCATGATTTTGTGAAACTATTCCACATTGTTTTAATTGAAGACCAAACTCGTAACTCAAATATTTTACCTCTACGATCATATCGTAGAAACTTTTATTTTCTTGTCACGATGATTTTCCACTTCACTCTGAAATTCTTTGAACTTTTCAAATGTTTCAGACTTATGTTTCATCAAGTAGATATACTCATATCTGCTCAAATCATCTGTGAAGATCAGAAAATAATGATACCTGTCGCGAGCCTCAATATTCATCGGACCACATACAACAGTATGTATGATTTCCAACAAATCTGTTGCTCGCTCCATTGTTCCGAAGAACGGAGTTTTAGTCATCTTGCACAAAAGGCATGGTTCGCAAGCATCAAGTGATTCATAATCAAGTGATTTCGAAAGCCCATCAGCATGGAGTTTCTTCATGCTCTTTATACCAATATGACCTAAACGGCAGTGCCACAAATAAGTTGCACTATCATTATTAACTTTGAATCTTTTTGGTTTCAATATTATAAATATGTGTATCACTATGATCGAGATCCAACGAACTTGTTTCATTGGGTGTATGACCATCGAAGGTTTTATTCATGTAAACAGAACAACAATTATTCTCTGACTTTAATGAATAACCGTATTGCAATAAACATGATCAAATCATATTCACGCTCAACGCAAAAACCAAATAACACTTATTTAAGTTCAACACTAATCCCGAAAGTATAGGGGAGTGTGCGATGATGATCATATCAATCTTGGAACTACTTCCAACACACATCGTCACTTCACCCTTAACTAGTCTCTGTTTATTCTGCAACTCCCGTTTCGAGTTATTAATCTTAGCAACTGAACTAGCATCAAATACTGAGGGGTTGCTATAAACACTAGTATAGTACACATCAATAACATGTATATCAAATATACTTATGTTCACTTTGCCATCCTACTTATCCGCCAATCACTTGGGGTAGTTCCGCTTCCAGTGACCAGTCCCTTTGCAGTAGAATCACTTAGTCTCAGGCTTAGGATCAGACTTGGGCTTCTTCACTTGAGCAGCAACTTGCTTGCCGTTCTTCTTGAAGTTCCCCTTCTTCCCTTTACCCTTTTCTTGAAACTAGTGGTCTTGTCAACCATCAACACTTGATGTTTTTCTTGATTTCTACCTTCGTTGATTTCAGCATCACGAAGAGCTTGGGAGTTGTTTCTGTTATCCCTTGCATATTATAGTTCATCACGAAGTTCTACTAACTTAGTGATGATGACTAGAGAATTCTGTCAATCACTATCTTATCTGGAAGATTAACTCCCACTTGATTCAAGCGATTGTAGTACCCAGACAATCTGAGCACATGCTCACTAGTTGAGCGATTCTCCTTCATCTTTTAGCTATAGAACTTGCTGGAGACTTCATGTCTCTCAACTCGGGTATTTTCTTGAAATATTAACTTCAACTCCTGGAACATCTCATATGGTCCATGACGTTCAAAACGTCTTTGAAGTCCCGATTCTAAGCCGTTAAGCATGGTGCACTAAACTATCAAGTA
The DNA here is from genome assembly GCA_034509565.1 of Triticum monococcum. Taxonomy (NCBI): domain Eukaryota; kingdom Viridiplantae; phylum Streptophyta; class Magnoliopsida; order Poales; family Poaceae; genus Triticum; species Triticum monococcum. Next base: position 605,399,070 of record CM067845.1, read on the forward strand.
GTCATCATATTGAGCTAGCCAAATGTTCATAACGTCTGCATCTGCTCCTGCAATAGGTCTGTCCCCTAGCGGTGCATCAAGGACATAATTCTTCTGTGCAGCAATGAGGATAAACCTCAGATCACGGATCCAATCCGCATCATTGCTACTAACATCTTTCAACACAATTTTCTCTAGGAACATATCAAAATAAACACAGGGAAGCAACAACGCGAGCTATTGATCTACAACATGATTTGCAAAATACTACCAGGACTAAGTTCATGATAAATTTAAGTTCAATTTAATCATATTACTTAAGAACTCCCACTTAGATAGACATCCCTCTAATCCTCTAAGTGATCACGTGATCCAAATCAACTAAACCATAACCGATCATCACGTGAGATGGAGTAGTTTTCAATGGTGAACATCGTTATGTTGATCATATCTACTATATGATTCACGCTCGACCTTTCGGTCTCCGTGTTCCGAGGCCATATCTGCATATGCTAGGCTCGTCAAGTTTAACCTGAGTATTCTGCGTGTGCAAAACTGGCTTGCACCCGTTGTAGATGGACGTAGAGCTTATCACACCCGATCATCACGTGGTGTCTGGGCACGACGAACTTTGGCAACGGTGCATACTCAGGGAGAACACTTCTTGATAATTTAGTGAGAGATCATCTTATAATGCTACCGTCAATCAAAGCAAGATAAGATGCATAAAAGGATAAACATCACATGCAATCAATATAAGTGATATGATATGGCCATCATCATCTTGTGCTTGTGATCTCCATCTCCGAAGCACCGTCATGATCACTATCGTCACCGGCGCGACACCTTGATCTCCATCGTAGCATCGTTGTCGTCTCGCCAATCTTATGCTTCCACGACTATCACTACCACTTAGTAATAAAGTAAAGCATTACATCGTGATTGCATTGCATACAATAAAGCGACAACCATATGGCTCCTGCCAGTTGCCGATAACTCGGTTACAAAACATGATCATCTCATACAATAAAATCAGCATCATGCCTTGACCATATCACATCACAACATGCCCTGCAAAAACAAGTTAGACGTCCTCTACTTTGTTGTTGCAAGTTTTACGTGGCTGCTACGGGCTTAAGTAAGAACTCATCTCACCTACGCATCAAAACCACAACGATAGTTCGTCAAATAGACTCCGTTTTAACCTTCTCAAGGACCGGGCGTAGTCACACTTGGTTCAACTAAAGTTGGAGAGACAGTCTTCCGCAAGCCATCTATGTGCAAAGCACGTCGAGGGAACCGGTCTCGCGTAAGAGTACACGTAAGGTTGGTCCGGATCGTCTCGTCCAACAATACCGCCGAACCAAAGTATGACATGCTGGTAGGCAGTATGACTTGTATCGCCCACAACTCACTTGTGTTCTACTCGTGCAAATAACATCAAACCATAAAACCTAGGCTCGAATGCCACTGTTGGGGAACGTAGTAATTTCGAAAATTTTCCTACGCACACGCAAGATCATGGTGATGCACAGCAACGAGAGGGGAGAGTGTTGTCTACGTACCAACGCAGACCGACTGCGGAAGCGATCACACAACATAGAGGAAGTAGTCGTACGTCTTCTTCCCGATCCGACCGATCCAAGCACCGTTACTCCGGCACCTCCGAGTTCTTAGCACACGTTCAGCTCGATGACGATCCTCGGGCTCCGATCCAGCAAAGCGTCGAGGAAGAGTTCCGTCAGCACAACAGCGTGGTGACGATCTTGATGTACTACCGACGCAGGGCTTCGCCTAAGCACTACAACGGTATGATCAAGGTGGAATTTGGTGGCAAGGGGCACCGCACACGGCTAAGGAACGATCTCTAGGATCAACTTGTGTGTCTTGGGGTGTCCCCTGCCCCCGTATATAAAGGATGGAGGGAGGGAGGCTGGCCGGCCAAAGAGAGGGAGGCGCAGGAGGAGTCCTACTCCTACCGGGAGTAGGACTCCCCCCTCCAATCCTAGTCCAACTAGGAATCCTTTAAAGGGGGGAGAGAGAGAGGTGGCCGGCCCCTCTCCTAGTCCTAATAGGACTAGGGAGAGGGGGGGAGGCGCAGCCCTATGTGGGCTTCCCTCTCACCTTTCCACTAAGGCCCATGTTGGCCCATTTGGCTCCCGGGGGGTTCCGGTAACCCTCCCGGTAATCCGGTAAAATCCCGATTTCACCCGGAACACTTCCGATGTCCAAACATAGGCTTCCAATATATCAATCTTTACGTCTCGACCATTTCGAGACTCCTCGTCATGTCCGTGATCTCATCCGGGACTCCGAACAACCTTCGGTACATCAAAATGCATAAACTCATTATATAACTGTCATCGAAACCTTAAGCGTGCGGACCCTACGGTTCGAGAACAATGTAGACATGACCGAGACACGTCTCCGGTCAATAACCAATAGCGGGACCTGGATGCCCATATTGGCTCCTACATATTCTACGAAGATCTTTATCGGTCAGACCGCATAACAACATACGTTGTTCCCTTTGTCATCGGTATGTTACTTGCCCGAGATTCGATCGTCGGTATCCAATACCTAGTTCAATCTCGTTACTGGCAAGTCTCTTTACTCGTTCCGTAATACATCATCTCATAACTAACATCTTAGTTATTATGCTTGCAAGGCTTATGTGATGTGTATTACTGAGAGGGCCCAGAGATACCTCTCCGACAATCGGAGTGACAAACCCTAATCTCGAAATACGCCAACCCAACATCTACCATTGGAGACACCTGTAGTACTCCTTTATAATCACCCAGTTACGTTGTGACGTTTGGTAGTACCCAAAGTGTTCCTCTGGTAAACGGGAGTTGCATAATCTCATAGTTATAGGAACATGTATAAGTCATGAAGAAAAGCAATAGCAACATACTAAACGATCGGGCGCTAAGCTAATGGAATGGGTCATGTCAATCAGATCATTCAACTAATGATGTGTCCTCGTTAATCAAATAACAACTCTTTGTTCATGGTTAGGAAACATAACCATCTTTGATTAACGAGCTAGTCTAGTAGAGGCATACTAGTGACACTCTGTTTGTCTATGTATTCACACATGTATTATGTTTCCAGTTAATACAATTCTAGCATGAATAATAAACATTTATCATGATATAAGGAAATAAATAATAACTTTATTATTGCCTCTAGGGCATATTTCCTTCAATGCTATGTGATGTGATATGGCCAAAGGATGTGATGAATGATATATGTGATGTATGAGATTGATCATGTTCTTGTAATAGGAATCACGACTTGCATGTCGATGAGTATGACAACCGGCAGGAGCCATAGGAGTTGTCATTATTTATTTATGACCTGCGTGTCAACTTAAACGTCATGTAATTACTTTACTTTATTGCTAACCGTTAGCTGTAGTAGTAGAAGTAATAGATGACGTGACAACTTCATGGAGACACGATGATGGAGATCATGGTGTCATGCCGGTGACGATGATGATCATGGAGCCCCGAAGATGGAGATCAAAAGGAGCAAAGTGATATTGGCCATATCATGTCACTATTTGATTGCATGTGATGTTTATCATGTTTATACATCTTATTTGCTTAGAACGACGGTAGTAAATAAGATGATCCCTCATAAAAAAAATTCAAGAAGTGTTCTCCCCTAACTGTGCACCGTTGCGAAAGTTCGTCGTTCCGAAGCACCACGTGATGATCGGGTGCGATAGATTCTTACGTTCGAATACAACGGGTGTTGACGAGCCTAGCATGTACAGACATGGCCTCGGAACACATGCAAACACTTAGGTTGACTTGACGAGCCTAGCATGTACAGACATGGCCTCGGAACACAGAAGACCGAAAGGTCGAGCATGAGTCGTATGGTAGATACGATCAACATGAAGATGTTCACCGATGTTGACTAGTCCGTCTCACGTGATGATCGGACACGGCCTAGTTGACTCGGATCATGTAATCACTTAGATGACTAGAGGGATGTCTATCTGAGTGGGAGTTCATAAGATGAACTTAATTATCCTGAACATAGTCAAAAGGATTTTGCAAATTATGTCGTAGCTCACGCTATAGTTCTACTATTTAGATATGTTCCTAGAGAAAAATTAGTTGAAAGTTGATAGTAGCAATTATGCGGACTAGGTCCGTAAACTGAGGATTGTCCTCATTGCTTCTTAGAAGGCTTATGTCCTTAATGCACCGCTCAGTGTGCTGAACCTCGAACGTTGTCTGTGGATGTTGCGAACATCTGACATACACATTTTGATAACTACGTGATAGTTCAGTTAAACGGTTTAGAATTGAGGCACCAAAGACGTTTTGAAACGTCGCGAAACATATGAGATGTTTTGAGGGCTGAAATTGGGATTTCAGGCTCGTGACCACGTCAAGAGGTATAAGACCTCCGACGATTTTCTTAGCCTACATAATAAGGGAGAAAAGCTCAATTGTTGAGCTTGTGCTCAGATTGTCTGAGTACAACGATCATTTGAATCAAGTGGGAGTTGATCTTCCAGATAAGATAGTGATGTTTCTCCGAAGTCATTACCACCAAGCTGCTAGAGCTGCGTGATGAACTATAATATATCAGGGACATATATGATGATCCTTGAGATATTCGCGATGTTTGACACCACAAAAGTAGAAATCAAGAAGGAGCATCAATTGTTGATGGTTAGTGAAACCACTAGTTTCAAGAAGGGCAAGGGCAAGAAGGGATACTTCATGAAACGGCAATTCAGCTGTTGCTCTGGTGAAGAAACCCAAGGTTGAACCCAAACCCGAGACTAAGTGTTTCTGTAATAAGGGGAACAACCACTGGAGCAGAATTACCCTAGATACTTGGTAGATGAGAAGGCTGGCAAGGTCGATAGAAGTATATTGGATATACATTGTGTTGATGTGTACTTTACTAGTACTCCTAGTAGCACCAGGGTATTAGATACCGGTTCGGTTGCTAAGTGTTAGTAACTCGAAATAAAAGCTACGGAATAAACGGAGACTAGCTAAAGGTGAGCTGACAATATGTGTTGGAAGTGTTTCCAATGTTGAAATTATGTCGTAGCTCACGCTATACTTTCGCACGCTCCCTCTACCATCGAGATTTGTGTTAAACTTAAATAATTGTTATTTGGTGTTTGCGTTGAGCATAGACATGATTGGATTATGTCTATCACAATACGGTTATTCATTTAAGGAGAATAATGATTACTTTGTTTATTTGAATAATACCTTCAATGGTCTTGCACCTAAAATGAATGGTTTATTGAATCTCGATCGTAGTGATACACATGTTCATGCCAAAAGATAGTAATGATAGTACCACCTACTTGTGGCACTGCCACGTAAGTCATATCGGTATAAAACGCATGAGGAAGCTCCATGTTGATGGATCTTTGGGCTCACTCATTTTTGAAAAGTTTGAGACATGCGAACCATGTCTATTGATGTATATGCATGAAGAAACACCATGCAAATGGACCGTTTGGACTCACTTGATTTTGAATCACTTGAGACATGCAAATCATACCACATGGGCAAGATGACTGAAAGCCTCGGTTTCAGTAAAATAACTTGTTGGAAGTAATACATTTTGATGTGTGCAGTCCAATGAGTGCTGAGGCGTGTAGTGGATATCGTTGTGTTCTTACTTCACAGATGATTTGAGTAAATTTTGAGTATATTTACTTGATGAATCACGAGTCTGAATTATTGAAAGGTTCAAGTAATTTCTGTGTGAAGTTGAAAGATCGTCGTAACAAGAGGATAAAAGATCTATGATATGATCATAGAGATGAATATCTGAATTACGAGTTTGGCACAGAATTAAGACATTGTGGAAATTGTTTCACAACTAATACAGCCTGGAACACCATAATGTGATGGTGTGTCCGAACATCATAACTGCACCCTATTGGATATGATGCATACCATGATGTCTCTTATCGAATTACCATGATAGTTTATGGGTTAGGCATTAGAGACAACCACATTCACTTTAAATAGGGCACCACGTAATTCCGATGAGATGACACCGTATGAACTATGGTTTAGAGAAACCTAAGCTGTCATTTCTTAAAGGTTTGGGGCTGCGACGCTTATGTGAAAAGTTTCAGGCTGATAAGCTCGAACCCAAAGCGGATAAATGCATCTTCATAGGACACCCAAAACAGTTGGGTATACCTCCTGTCTCAAATTCGAAAGCAATAAGGGATTGTTTCTAGAATCGGGTCCTTTCTCGAGGAAAAGTTTCTCTCGAAAGAATTGAGTGGGAGGATGGTGGAGACTTGATGAGGTTATTAAACCGTCTCTTCAACTAGTGTGTGGCAGGGCACAGGAAGTTGTTCCTGTGGCACCTACACCAATTGAAGTGGAAGCTTATGATAGTGATCATGAAACTTCATATCAAGTCACTACCAAACCTCGTGGGATGACAAGGATGCGTACTACTTCAGAGTGGTACGTAATCCTGTCTTGGAAGTCATGTTGCTAGACAACAATGAACCTACGAGCTATGGAGAAGCGTTGGTGGGCCCGGATTCTGATAAATGGCTCGAGGCCATATAATCCGAGCGAGGATCCATATATGAAAACAAAGTGTAGACTTTGGAAGAACTACTTGATGGTCATAAGGCTGTTAGGTACATATGGATTTTAAAAGGAAGACGGACAATGATGATAAGTATCACCATTAAGAAAGCTCGACTTGTCGTTAAGATGTTTTCCGGCAAGTTCAAGGAGTTGACTACGATGAGACTTTCTCACTCGTAGCGATGCTAAGAGTCTGTTGGAATTATATTAGCGATCACTGCATTATTTATGAAATCTTGCAGATGGGATGTCAAAACATTGTTTCCTCGACGATTTTCTTGAGGAAAGGTTGTATGTGATACAACCGGGAGGTTTTGTCAATCCTGAAATATGCTAATAAGTATGCAAAGCTCCAGCAATCCTTCTAAGGACTGGAGTAAGCATCTTGGAGTTGGAATGTATGCTTTGATGAGATGATCAAAGATTTTGGTGTATACAAAGTTTATGAGAAACTTGTATTTCCAAAGAAGTGAGTGGGAGCACTATAGAATTTCTGATGAGTATATGTTGTTGATCAGAAATGATGTAGAATTTCTAAGCAAGCATATAGGGTTATTTGAAAAGTGTTTTTCAATTGAAAGCCTGGATTAAGCTACTTGAACATTGAGCATCAAGATCTATAAGGATAGATCAAAACGCTTAATGGTACTTTCAAATGAGCACATGCCTTAACATGATCTTGAAGGTGTTCGAGATGGATCAGTCAAAGAAGGAGTTCTTGCCTGAGTTGTAAGGTATGAAGTTAAGACTTAAAGCTCGACCACGGCAGAATAGAGAGAAAGGACGAAGGTCGTCCCCTATGCTTAAGACGTAGGCTCTACAGTATGCTATGTTGTGTACCGCACCTGAAGTGTGCCTTGCCATGAGTCAGTCAAGGGGTACAAGAGTGATCCAAGAATGGATCACAGGACAGCGATCAAAGTTATCCTTAGTAACTAGTGGACTAAGGAATTTTTCTCGACTATGGAGGTGGTAAAAGAGTTCGTCGTAAAGGGTTACGTCGATGCAAGCTTAACACCTATCCGGATAGCTCTGAGTAGAGATACCGGATACGTATAATGGAGCAAAAAATTTAGAATAGCTCCAAGTAGAACAGTTATTTGGAATAGCTCCAAATAGAACGTGGTAGCTACATCTAGGAGATGACATAGAGATTTGTAAAGCACACACGGATCTGAAAGGTTCAGACCCGTTGACTAAAACCTCTCTCACAAGCAACATGATCAAACCTAGAACTCATTGAGTGTTAATCACATAGTGATGTGAACTAGACTACTGACTCTAGTAAACTCTTGGGTGTTAGTCACATGGCGATGTGACCTGTGAGTGTTAATCGCATGGCGATGTGAACTAGATTATTGACTCTAGTGCAAGTGGGAGACTGTTGGAAATATGCCCTAGAGGCAATAATAAATTGATTATTATTATATTTCCTTGTTCATGATAATCGTTTATTATCCATGCTAGAATTGTATTGATAGGAAACTCAGATACATGTGTGGATACATAGACAACTCCATGTCCCTAGTAAGCCTCTAGTTGACTAGCTCGTTGATCAATAGATGGTTACGGTTTCCTGACCATGGACATCGGATGTCGTTGATAACGGGATCACATCATTAGGAGAATGATGTGATGGACAAGACCCAATCCTAAGCATAGCACTAGATCGTGTAGTTCGTATGCTAAAGCTTTGCTAATGTCAAGTATCATTTCCTTAGACCATGAGATTGTGCAACTCCCGGATACCGTAGGAATACTTTGGGTGTGCCAAACGTCACAACGTAACTGGGTGACTATAAAGGTACACTACGGGTATCTCCGAAAGTGTCTGTTGGGTTGGCACGAATCGAGACTGGGATTTGTCACTCCGTGTAAACGGAAAGGTATCTCTGGGCCCACTCGGTAGGACATCGTCATAATGTGCACAATGTGATCAAGGAGTTGATCACGGGATGATGTGTTACGGAACGAGTAAAGAGACTTGCCGGTAACGAGATTGAACAAGGTATCGGGATACCGACGATCGAATCTCGGGCAAGTATCGTACCGATAGACAAAGGGAATTGTATACGGGATTGATTAAGTCCTTGACATCGTGGTTCGTCCGATGAGATCATCGTGGAACATGTGGGAGCCAACATGGGTATCCAGATCCCGCTGTTGGTTATTGACCGGAGAACATCTCGGTCATGTCTGCATGTCTCCCGAACCCGTAGGGTCTACACACTTAAGGTTCGATGACGCTAGGGTTATAAAGGAAGTTTGTATGTGGTTACCGAATGTTGTTCAGAGTCCCGGATGAGATCCCGGACGTCACGAGGAGTTCCGGAATGGTCCGGAGGTAAATATTTATATATGGGAAGTCCTGTTTTGGTCACCGGAAGAGTTTCGGGGTTTATCGGTAACGTACCGGGACCACCGGGAGGGTCCCGGGGGTCCACCAAGTGGGGCCACCTGCCCCGGGGGGCCACATGGGCTGTAGGGAGTGCTCCTTGGCCTACATGGGCCAAGGGCACCAGCCCCACAAGGGCCCATGGCGCCTAAAGAGGTGGGAGGGGGCAAACCCTAAAGGGGATGGGCCTTAGGGCCCATCTAGCTGCGCCTCCCTCCCCTCTCCCCTCTTGGCCGCCACCCCCTTTGCCATCTAGGGCTGCCGCCCCCCCTAGGGGTGGGAACCCTAGAGGGGGCGCAGCCCCTCCCCTTCCCCTATATATATGAGGCCTAAGGGGCTGCCCAGAACACACAAGATTTGATCTCTCGTTGGTGCAGCCCTGCGTCTCTTCTTCCTCCTCTTCCGTGGTGCTTGGCGAAGCCCTGCAAGATTGCCACGCTCCTCCATCACCACCACGCCGTTGTGCTGCTGCTGGATGGAGTCTTCCTCAACCTCTCCCTCTCTCCTTGCTGGATCAAGGCATGGGAGACGTCACCGGGTTGTACGTGTGTTGAACATGGAGGTGCCATGCGTTCGGCACTTGGTCATCGGTGATTTGAATCACGACGAGTACGACTACATCAACCCCGTTCACTTGAACGCTTCCGCTTAGCGGTCTACAAGGGTATGTAGATGCAACTCTCTTTCTACTCGTTGCTAGTCTCTCCATAGATTGATCTTGGTGATACGTAGGAAAATTTTGAATTTTTGCTACGTTCCCCAACAGACATGAGAAAAGAAAGTTCATTTCTTCATGATTAGCTTGTGTCCTATCACGCATGCTCAGGTCTCCTGCAAATTCTTCAGACGATTACGTGCGTCTGGAGACCTGTCCCTGCAGAAGAGATTAGTTCTTTTTCTTCACCACCCACATCTGAAGGGGTGGCAAAGAGTTCATCATTCTGCGAGCTCCATACGGGAAGGATGGCATAGAAGCCAATCCATTTCATTTCACATAAGATGGGCTAGAGTAAGCATATGAGTAAGTAGAGAAATTCTTCGCGGACTTATGGACATAATGATTTGAAGAATAATGCATATATCCATAATCCTTAGATCTTCCCTGCGAAACAGACGGGTTAGCATGATGATGTTCATATGAGGACTTTGATCCATATGAGGAATTTGATCTGGGGTTCCTATTCTTCACAGGTGGCGTCATGATGACATTCACCTGAAGATTTTCAAGGCATCTTTTGGGAACCTAGATTTTCTGCATAGGGGAGCCGTTCCTGCAGTTAGTGCCAACATATCTAGCAAATACTTCACCATTCTGATTTTTGAATAGCTTATAGTTGGAGTCAATTGACTCAACATCATAATGAGGAGATTCACATGCAAATCCAGATAAGTTAGATGGATCAACTAGAGGTCCCTTTGCAGCAACCCATGTAGTTTTGGGGTACTGCTCAGGCTTCCAATATGTACCATCAGCATTGAGTTTCCTCTCAAAGGCGATACCCTCTTTTCTAGGGTTCCTGTTGAGGATCTGCTTTTTAAGCACATCACAAAGAGCCTGATGCCCTTTGAGGCTTTTGTATATGCCTGTCGTGTACAATTCCTTCAGCCCTGCATTGTCAGTGATACTAGCAATGTCCTCAGATGAGGAATTAGTGATGGCAGAGACATGTGAAGAATTTGAAACATTAGCAGCATTTGAACATTCAGGTGAAGAATTAGCAGATTCACGTTCAATGCACTTCAAGCATGGAGGAACAAATTCTTCCTGAGATGCGCTGATTTGTTGAGCAAGTAATGAATCGCGCTCCTTCTGAAGATCTTCATAACTCACTCTTAGCTTCTCAAGGTCTTGCTTTCTTTGAAGAAATTCATAAGAAAGCTTCTCATTTCCGATAAGAGAGTGTTATGTTGATCTTGAAGGGTGTCATACTTAGTATGAAGTCTCTGAAGACTTTCAGCCAAAGCTTTTGACTGATCCATTTCCTCACCCAACATATCATCGCTCTTGTTTAGCATATAGTGAGCTTTTTCCAAAGTTCTTTGTTGTTTAGTAGCAAGGGAAGCAAGTTTAACATAGCTGGGTCCAAATTCATCATCAGATTCATCATCACTGGACTCAGATAGGTAGCATTAAGTTACCTCAGCATCTTTTGCCATAAGGCATGATGCAGAAGATGATGATTCTGGTTCGAATGTCATCGTTTTGAGAGATTCCTTGAAGTCCTCAAACCAAGTATCATGACAAGTTCGATGACTTTCATAGACCTCAGAGAGACAGTCCCAGATGAGCTTCGCATGATCGAGATGCATGATATTCCTGAACTGATTTTGTGACAGGCTGGAGCAGATGACATCCTTTGCCGTGAGGTTGAGAAGAGTATACTTGCGAATGTCATCAGCATCCGCCATCTTGCACAGATCAGTCAGGCCAATCTCAGTGACGGTCCACAACTCGTTGTTCATCGCCATGAGGCGTTTCTTCATCATGGCATTCCACTTGGGATACTCGTGACCGTCAAAGATGGGGCATGTCACCTTCTTCATACCTGCGGTCGACATAACTAAAACTCCAGGCGGTTAAACCAAAATCACACAAAACAAGGGAGTACCTTGCTCTCATACCAATTGAAAGTGCGTTATATCGACTAGAGGGGGGTGAATAGGCGATTTTTATGAAATTCTTCACTGAGGAATTTGCTGGTGAGGAAATTCCTTAGCGAAGAACTACTAGCAGCGGAATAAGTATTCAAAAGTAAACACAACAGAATACAAGCATAGTCATCATGATGAAATGAAGACAGGCACAGAGTACAGGAAGCGTAATCACAGGATAACTCGAGATGAAGACAAATAGACTGAAGAAATTGAACTGAGGAAATTGAGAAAGTCTTCAGTCAAAGTCTTCAAACACAGATATGAACAAACATATAGCACAGTTATGAGGAAATGAAAGAGTTGAGGAAATAAAACCAGTAAGCTCGGTGAAGACAATGATTTGGTAGACCAGTTCCAACTGTTGTCTCAGTTGTACGTCTGGTTGGAGCGGCTGAGTATTTAAACTCGAGGACACACAGTCCCGGACACCCAGTCAAGGACACTTAGTCCAAGACACCCAGTCCTCACCGTATTCTCCTTGAACTAAGGTCACACAAACCTCGTCCAATCACTCGTGGTAAGTCTTCAGGCGACTTCCAAACCTTCACAAACTTGGTCACTCGGTGATCCACTATTCCTCTTGGATGCTCTAGACCATGACGCCTAACCATCTGGAAGAAGCACAGTCTTCAAAGGTAACAAGCGTCGGATCCACTCAGGATCAATCTCTTCAGTGATGCTCAATCACTTGGGGTTTGTAGGTGTTTGGGTTTTGGGTTTTTGGTTTTTCCTCACTTGATGATTTTTGCTCAAAGTCCTCGGAGGATGGGTTGCTCTCAAATGACAAGTGTCAGTTTCTCTCGGAGTATCCAACCAGCTAGTGGTTGTAGGGGGCGGCTATTTATAGCCTAGGGAGTAGCCCGACATGATAAAACATAAATGCCCTTCAATGATATGACCGTTAGGTGGATAGATATTTTGGGACAGCTGGCGTATAGCAAAGCAACGGTCGGAATTTTGAGTAGCAAAATCCTCAGGGCTATCATGTTCCTCACTGTGTAGGCAATCCGCACTGGCGAATTCCTAACTCCTCAGTCAGGACAAATTCCTCAGAGATCAGAAGAACTTCGTCTCTGTCACTGAAGAAATTGACTAAACTGTATGAGATTGCCAATGGCTTCACTCGAATGGATTGGTAGGTGTAGGGTTTGAGTTGAGCATCACATGGAAATTTTTCCTTAGTATTTCCTCGACCCCCTTTAATAGTACGGTGTTTCCTATGACTCAAGAAAGAGAAAATCAAAAGTATGAAAACGAAAGTCTTCAAGCTTCATATTTCTCGCATGAATATCAAGTCTTCACAGACACACCAATTTCTTCACTTTCAAAGTCTTCATGAAAGTCTTCAGAAATACCAAAATCTTTAGTCGAAGATATTCATTTTTAGGGGTCGACTTTTCCTGTAAATATCAAACTCCTCATAGACTTATAGACCTGTGTACTCACACACGCATTAGTCCCTTAACCTATAAGTCTTCAATACACCAAAATCACTAAGGGGCACTAGATGCACTTACACAACTGCCAGAGGTGGCTATCAGTACTTCGTGACTTTTACCGACGACTTGAGTAGATATGGATATATCTATTTGATGAGGCACAAATCAAAGACTTCTGAAAAGTTCAAAGAGTTTCAAAACAAGGTGGAGAATCAGCATGGCAAGACTATAAAACTTCTACGATCTGATCGTGGAGGTGAGTACATGAGCCAGGAATTTGATGATCATCTGAAAAGCAGAGGTATAGTACCTCAGCTCACACCTTCGGGTACGCCATAAAGAAATGGTGTATCAGAACGGAGGAATCGCACCTTGTTGGACATGGTTCGATCTATGATGAGCAAGTCGGATTTACCCTTGTCATTCTGGGGATACGCTCTAGAAACTACAGCTTTCACACTTAACAGGGTACCATCAAAATCCGTAGACAAGACACCACATGAGATGTGGACCGGGAAGAGTCATAGTTTGTCTTTTCTAAAGATTTGGGGTTGTGAAGCATTTGTCAAGAAACTTATGTCAGACAAGCTTACACCCAAGTCGGATAAATGCATATTCGTGGGATATCCGAGGGAAACCTTGGGATATAACTTCTACAACCGGGAAGAGAACAATGTGTTTGTTGCTCGGAACGGGGTTTTCCTTGAGAAAGAGTTTCTCAGTCGGGAGGCCAGTGGGAGGACGGTCCGACTCGAAGAAATTCGAGGACCACTCGGGGACAGCTCGGCTGGTGATGAGATCATACCGGAGTCAGTCCGGGAACTCATAGTGGAAGCGGCACTGGAACCACAGAGGTCAGAAAGATTGCGCAGAGTGCGCGATGTATTATTGTTGGAAAGCGACGAGCCGGCCACATATGCGGCAGCGATGGTGAGCCCAGATTCCGAGGCATGGCTAGAGTCCATGAGATCCGAGTTAAAGTCCATGGATGAGAATCAAGTTTGGGACTTGGTTGATCCGCCGCCTAGCGTAATGGCCATTGGTTGCAAATGGGTCTTTAAGAAGAAAACCGATGTGGATGGAAATGTTCAGATCCACAAAGCTCGACTTGTCGCTAAGGGTTATGGACAAGTTCAAGGAATTGACTACGACGAGACTTACTCACCGGTAGCGATGCTGAAGTCGGTGAGGATCGTACTAGCTATAGCTGCATATTTCGATTACGATATATGGCAGATGGATGTCAAGACGGCTTTCCTTCATGGAAATTTAACCGAGGACGTGTATATGATACAACCCGAGGGTTTTGTTGATCCGACTAGCACTAGTAAGGTATGCAAGCTCAAGAGATCCATTTATGGGTTGAGGCAAGCATCTCGGAGCTGGAACATTCGTTTTGATGAGGTCGTCACTGGTTTCGGCTTCATCAAAAGCGAAGAGGACTCTTGTTTATACAAGAAGTTAAGTGGGAGCTCGATAGTGTTTTTGATCTTGTATGTGGATGACATACTACTGATCGGAAATGATATTTCGATGGTGAACTCGGTCAAGGAGTCATTGAATGGCAAGTTTTCGATGAAGGACCTTGGTGAGGCAATGTACATTTTAGGCATTAAGATCTATAGAGATAGATCAAGGAGGCTGCTCGGCTTAAGCCAGAGCACGTACATGGATAAAGTGTTGAAGCGGTTCAACATGAGTGAGGCAAAGAAAGGGTTATTGCCACTCTCACATGGTATAAGGCTAAGCGAGACTCGGAGTCCTTCGACATTTGATGAGCGAAGTAGGATGAGTAGGATTCCATATACCTCGGCAATCGGATCCATCATGTATGCCATGATATGTACGCGGCCCGATGTTGCTTTTGCAATAAGCCTAACAAGTAGATACCAGGCCAACCCAGGTGAGAGTCACTGGGCAGCGGTAAAGACTATTTTGAAGTACCTGAAAAGGACTAAAGAGATGTTCCTAGTGTATGGAGGTGAGGAAGAGCTCGTCATAAGGGGTTACGCCGATGCTAGTTTCCAAACCGACAGAGATGATTGTCGATCACAGTCGGGATTCGTGTACGTCATGAACGGAGGAGCAGTGAGCTGGATGAGTTCCAAGCAAGATACGGTGGCCGATTCTACTACAGAAGCCGAATACATTGCGGCTTGTGAAGCTGCAAAGGAAGGTGTTTCGATCCGGAACTTTCTGGATGATCTTGGTATTTTCCCAGCCTCGATAAAACTGTTGGACCTTTATTGTGATAATTCAGGTGCCATTGCACAAGCCAAGGAGCCGAGGAATCACCACAAGGTCAGACACATAGATCGGAAATATCACCTGATACAAACGATCGTAAAGAGTGGTGATGTAGAGTTATGAAAAATTCACACGGATGCAAATGTTGCGGATCCGTTGACTAAGCCGCTTCCACAACCCAAGCATGAGGGGCACGTTAGAGCTATGTGCATTCGATGTCTATTTGATTGACTCTAGTGCAAGTGGGAGACTGTTGGAGATATGCCCTAGAGGCAATCACGTATGATGATATTTCCTATGTGTTTATGAATATAGATAGTCCTTGGACTGAAAGTGCAACTATCCCTAGGTGGTTTGGTTAATTCATAACAACATATAGCTCATTGAGCTAATGCTATTCCAAGATGATTATTTCAGGAAAGCTCAATGATTGGCATGGCATGGATGTGAAAGTGGAACCCTCAAAATGCTAAGGACAAAGAATTGGCTCAACCTCAAAAGTTCAAGACTCTTCATTTTATATTTTAGTGATCCAAGATCACATTGAGTCTTTAGGAAAAGCCAATACTATCAAGGAGGGATGAGGTGTTGCTTAATGAGCCTCTTGCTTTATGTGCTTAGTGATATGCTCCAAAATCCTCAACCACCTTTCCATATCCACAAATGACCTAAACCCTAAGCCAAACTCGGTCATACCAATTCTGTCAATCTGGCGCCACCGAGTTTCACTTGTCATTTGCCACTGCCAAACCCTAGCAATTCGGTCCTACCGATAAGGATCTCGGTCACAACGAGATGGGGTTGCAAACTCTCTGTTTCCCTTTCGTAACTTTTCGGTCTCACCGAAAGAGCGAATCGGTCCCACCGAGAATGCAATGCAAACTCTCTGTTTCCTTCTTGTAACATTTCGGTCTCACCGAAAGAGCAAGTCGGTCCCACCGAGTTTGCCTGACCAACTCTATGGTTAGCTAATTGCCGAACTCGGTCTCACCGAGTTTGTGCGATCGGTCTCACCGAGATTACGTTATGCCCAAACCCTAACCGAATCGGTCCTACCGAGTTGCATCTCAGTCCCACCAAAATTCCTACCGGTCACTAGGTTTACCATTTCGGTCAGACCGAGTTTTCTGATTCGGTCCCACCGAGATTGGTAGATTGTGTGTAACGGTTGGATTTTGTGTGGAGGCTATAAATACCCCTCCACCTCCTCTTCATTCGAGAAGAGAGCCATCAGAACACATACACCATTCCTACTCATATGTTCTGAGAAAGAACCACCTACTCATGTGTTGAGACCAAGATATTCCATTCCTACCATATGAATCTTGATCTCTAGCCTTCCCCAAGTTGCTTTCCACTCAAATCTTCTTTCCACCAGATCCAAATCCTATGAGAGAGAGTTGAGTGTTGGGGAGACTATCATTTGAAGCACAAGAGCAAGGAGTTCATCATCAACACACCATTTGTTACTTCTTGGAGAGTGGTGTCTCCTAGATTGGCTAGGTGTCACTTGGGAGCCTCCGACAAGATTGTGGAGTTGAACCAAGGAGTTTGTAAGGGCAAGGAGATCGCCTACTTCGTGAAGATCTACCGCTAGTGAGGCAAGTCCTTCGTGGGCGATGGCCATGGTGGAATAGACAAGGTTGCTTCTTCGTGGACCCTTCGTGGGTGGAGCCCTCCATGGACTCGCGCAACCGTTACCCTCCGTGGGTTGAAGTCTCCATCAACGTGGATGTAGGATAGCACCACCTATCCGAACCACGGGAAAACATCCGTGTCTCCAATTGCGTTTGAATCCTCCAAACCCTTCCCTTTACATTCTTGCAAGTTGCATGCTTTACTTTCCGCTGCCAATAAACTCTTTGCATGCTTGCTTGAATTGTGTGATGATTGCTTGACTTGCTCTAAGATAGCTAAAATTTGCCAAGAACTAAAATTGGGAAAAGGCTAAGCTTTTAGTTGGTCAAGTAGTCTAATCACCCCCCCCTCTAGACATACTTTCGATCCTACAAGTGGTATCAGAGCTTTGGTCTCCATTTGCCTTGATCTCCATAGTTTTTGGTGGTCATAGCCTTGGTTTCACAACCTAGGAGAGTATGGCGTCTAGCGAGGGAAATTATCACCGTAGAGGTCCTTACTTTGATGGCACTAATTTTGCTAGTTGGAAGCATAACATGAAAATGCATATTCTTGGACATAACCCCGCCATATGGGCTATTGTTTGTGTTGGTTTGCAAGGTGAGTTCTTTGATGGGAGAGAACCAAACCGTGAAGCTACCGCGGATGAGTTGAAGATTTGCAATACAATGCTCAAGCTTGTGATATTCTCTTCAACGGATTGTGCCCCGAAGAATTCAACAAAATCAGCCGCCTTGAGAATGCAAAGGAAATTTGCGATACTTTGATTGATATGCACGAAGGTACCGACTCCGTCAAGGAATCCAAGTTGGATGTGCTCCAAAGTCAACTTGACAAGTTCAAGATGAAGGATGGTGAAGGTGTCGCTGAAATGTACTCTAGGCTTGCTCTCATCACAAATGAGATTGCCGGCTTAGGAAGTGAAGAGATGATCGATAGATTCATCATCAAGAAGATCCTAAGAGCCTTGGATGGGAAATATGATACCGTGTGCACATTAATCCAAATGATGCCCAACTACAAAGATCTCAAGCCAACGGAAGTAATTGGAAGGATTGTTGCTCATGAGATGTCACTCAAGGATAAAGAGGAACTTCACAATAAATCAAGTGGTGCCTACAAAGCGTCATGTGAAGTCCCCACATCATCAAGTGAGAAACAAAACTTCAATGAAGAATTGAGCTTAATGGTGAAGAACTTCAACAAGTTCTACAAGAGTAGAAACAAAGATAGAAGCTTCAAGTAAAGGTCCTACAATGACAAAAGATCTTCTAGTCGAGAGCGAAACTGCTATAATTGTGGAAGACCCGGACACTATTCCAATGAGTGTACGGCTCCCTACAAGAGAAGAGAAGATTCTCCAAAAAGAAGAAGCAAAGAATCTCCACCAAGAGAGAGAAGGAGTAGAGATGATCGTTATGAACGAAGATACTCACGGAGAAGCAAGGATTCGGAAAGGAAGGAAAAATCATCATGGAGCTATACAAAACGAAGACATCAAGCTCATGTTGGTGAATGGGTATCCGGCTCCGACTCCGACAGCCACTCCGAGAGAAGTTATCACTCCGACTCCGAAGATACTCAAGATGAAGGTGTTTCCGGTCTAGCACTTGTGTCAACCAACTCCTACGACATATTTGACTCACCAAATGAAGGAATTGGAAAATGCTTCATGGCCAAAGGTCCTAAGGTAACACACCCCGAGTATGTTGACTTTAATAGTGATGAAGATGACTTGTTAGGTGATGATGATTTGCTTGTTGACAACTCTAGTGAAGAATATTATGGTGAAATATCAATTAATCATGCTAAAACGAATGACAATGATAAGGAGAAGATTGAGGCTCTAACTAAAGAACTAAACACTCTTAAGTTAGCCCATGAAACTATCTTCGAAGATCATCGAGAACTTTTAAGAGCTCATGAGAAACTACGCTTTGAAAAGCTTAATCTTGAGCAAGAGCATGAGTTCTTAAAAGCAATCAATGATGATCTCCGCAAGAAAAGTTCTTCTTACATTGCCAAGCATTTACTTTTATCCACCTACATGCCTCAAGTCAAGACTAGTAACAAGAATAAGAAAGATTCTTCCTCTAGTAGTAACAATGATCATGCTAAATCCAATATTGTTGCTTCTAGTAGTTCTCTTGATTCAACTAATGATTCTCTTGGCCAAGTTACACTTGAGCAAGAAAATAGCTTATTGAAGGGAATTATAGAGAAAGGTGTTTACAAGAGCCTTGCCGGAAGTAAGCAATTTGAGGAAATTGTGCGCAAGCAAGGAATGCACCGGAAGAATCAAGGTGTTGGTTTTGAACGAAAGTTCAATGCCAATGGAGTTGAATGGGAAGAAGATCAATACCCCAAGACAAAGTTTATTCCTCAACAAGAGAAGTATGATACTTCCTTCAAGGGAACACAAGCTCAAGATGATCTTCCACCACAAGACCACAAGCAAAAAGGCAAGGACAAGCTTCAAGAGGAGATTGATGCATTTGAAGAAGCTCCTAAGACCTTAGTCAAGTGGATTCCCAAGACTACTTCAAGTTCCACTACATCAAGTACGACTACAACTCCAAGGATTCCCATCAAGATGGTGTGGATCCAAAAGAAGAAGAACTAGAGAGTTCTTGAGGGTGACTCCGCCAACATACTTCACTCTTATCATTTTGGCAAGAACAAGTGCAATCAACTTCCACATCTTGCACTAGTTCAAGGAGTCACAAACCCTCTTGTTGGTAAGACAAGGGACAAGGTAACCTAAAGTTTTCATGGACATCATCTTGTGTGTGCATCACTCTATGTCTATGGATATCCTTGTTTGTTCCTTGTGGGACTAACCCATGTAGGTATTGAAAGTGCAATTCACTCAAATGGATAGCTCCAAGTGATCTACATCAACATTGAGCATCCACATCTTCAACATCTACATGAAGTCATCATCGACAAAACCCAAGGTTAGTTCATCCCTCTTAGGGGGGATATCACATCTAGGGGGAGCTTTACTCTAAGACTTGAGCTAAAGCAACTCTAAAGATGTGAATACAACAATGCTTTATGTAAAAGTGGTAACCCCACTTGAGCTTAAACGATGAGTATGACCTATGATCAAGTGTTCTCACTTGACTCCTAAGTCAATATACTCATATATAGATGACCTAGTCATCGCAAATTGCTTGATAGATGCTAGAATTGGTTGTGCATGCTTTGCCACATATTTCATTTGCCATCTTATTGTGTGAGCATGTTGGTTGCATATTTTACTCATTCGAGGACATCCACTTGTTGTTTTGATTGTTTGGCTTTCTTCTTTTGCCAAGTGGATGGACAAGAATGCCTAAGAACCTCATCTAGCTATCTATGCTTTTCTCGTCTCAAACTCTATTCATGCTGCATCACAAAACTTGATCAAGTCAGATTCGAACCACTCAGTGAGGAGCGCTCGGAGTCCCCGATTCGTCATAGACTTAAACTTCCAAAACCTCTTTATGAATCTCGGTCTGACCGATACTCCATTTTCGGTCCTACCGAGTTCATTAAGCTGATCTAGGTTTTCGATCTCGGTGCAACCGATTTGAACTTTTCGGTCACACCGAGTTGCAATAACTGCACACAGTTTTGCATCTCGGTGCCACCGAGTTGTTCCACTCGGTCACACCGACAGGGTCGGGCTATATATAGTGACGGGCAAAATTTTGGAAATTTCTCCGAAACCTCTTCGCCCGCGCGATAGCCTGCTCTGCCTTCGTGGTCTCCGGATCGTCTTCTCGCCGCCAGCAGCCTCCAGTCGCTGGTCTCCGCCGCCGTCAACGGAATTCTGCCCCGCCGTTGCCGCCGTAGCGAGTCTCCGCCGAACTAGGGTATGGACTCGATCTTTGTGCTATTCTCCACTCCGATTCCTAGCACATTGTGATCATCATGATACTTGCCACGATTGAAACACTCCTATCCAGTCAATGAACTCGTAGATTAGGTTTAATTTGAAAATTTTAGGGTTAGGTTTCCGCCGAAACCATCTCGGACCCACCGAGTTGAAAAACTCGGTCCCACCGATCTGGCTTTTGCCATTGCACAAGTGAAACTCGGTCTGACCGAGAATAACTTATCGGTGCGACCGATTTTGGAATTCTGTGAAACCCTAGCAGTCTCGGTGCCACCGAACTGTGACTCGGTCTGACCGAGTTCACCAGTTCTGGTGCCAAAACTGCTTCGGTGTCACCGAGTTTGAAAATCGGTAGATCCGAGATGCTTTCTGTGGAAAACTAAAACTAAGTTTTTGAGTTAATCTTTTGCAAAAATCTCTGCTTTTTGTGATGCTCATCCACTCTATCTTATCCATAATCTATTCACAGGGTCAGCAGTCAGTTTGCAACATGTCTGATCAAAGTGACAGCCAGAATGTGTCTGAGCAGCAAGTCGTGATGAGTGAGGGCACTAGCCCCTCAAGTTCTTCTGATGATGGCAGCAGGAGCCCCCCCAGCAATCTGCCTAAGGCTGCCACACGTCAAAGGAAGAAGAGAACGTCTGATTCTGAGGATGAAGACTATGTGGCAGAGGAAGAGGCCACATCAAAGAGAGCTGAACCAGCTCAAGGCACAAAGCCAGGGCTGAAAATCAAAAGGCCAGCAGGCAGGCAGCCCATGTCAAAGGCTAGAGCTTCAACTGTGAAGCCTGCTCCCGTTGAGCCCGTTGCTGCTGAGAGCAAGAAGAGGAAAGAGAGGGTGAAGAAGACTGTAGCCAGAGTGCTTGGGAAGGCCTCCATCATGGTAGATGAGGAGGAAGAAGAAGAGGTTGCTGCACCAGCACCCAAGGCAGCCAAACTCATGGGAGATGCTATAAGGTCAGGAACAGCTGCATCCAAGCCCAAGGAAGCACCTAAGGCTGCATCTAAGCCTAAGAGTGCACCAAAGAGAAACACACGAAGCATCCCAGCTGCGGAAAAGAACAAGGCCCCAGTGCCTGAAGCTATCGAAGAAGAGAAAGAGAGTGTCCTTAGGAAGCTCAAGCCCAAGATCCCAGACCACAACGATGCTCATCCTGTGGCTGAGGATATGAAGCTCAGGAGAGATTCAGGGCTGAGGAAATGGAGAGAAGCAGATCCGTATGCTTCTAGGAGAAGGACTGCCGTGGATTACAGATTTCATACCAAGGAACAGCAAGATTTCTATGAGACTGTTTTGCTTGACAAGAAGCCAATCGTTTGTGACATGAGATGGGTCGACTGGACCTACATCAAGGACAATGAAGAGTACTACCCCGGTGTATTTGACAGCTTTAGTGCGTGTGGAGTTGCAGACTTTGTTGGGCAGAAGCTCACAAAGTGGAACGAGGAGCTGATCATGCAATTCTACTCCACAGCACACTTTTATCCGGATGGCAGGATCACATGGATGTCAGAGGGTACAAGGTACCAATCCACTGTTGAAGAATGGGCGAAGTTGATCAATGCCCCAGAGGAGCAAGCTGATGACTTGGACATTTATGCCAAGAAAAAGATGGATCACAACTCCATGTCCAACATGTACAAGGAGATCCCGAATGAAGCGCTCGACACGTTCAAGTTTGGCTCAGTGCACTATCTGCTCTCAGGATTGCCTACGATCAACTGGATCCTTAGGCACACCCTTCTGCCCAAATCTGGAGATCACAAGATGATCAGAGGTCACGCGATCAACTTGCTTCATGTCTTTGACGTGCCTCAGAAATTCAAGGTCATGAGTCTCATTGTGGAAACAATCAAGAGGACAGCTGCAGACCAGAAGAGGAGTTGTGGGTATGCCCCACAGATTCAGGAGCTCATCAACTCCAAGATGGGCACGGGCGTGTATTTATTGGATAAGGAACACCTGCCCATCCGTCCAGATTTTGAGGATAACCAAGTGGTTATGACTGAGAATGAACCCTCATCTGCCCATGCACAAGCTCAGAAGGAGAAGGCGAAGAAGGAGAAAGCTGCCAGGATGCCTACTCAAGCAGAGGCATCTGATTACTTCTTGAAGACCAAACAAGAGCAGCTCGGTTACCTGATAGCGTCCACCCTGCGGATTGAGCAGAGTATAGCTACCCTGACTCAGAACCAGGCGAGCCTAGAGAGGATCATGGAACAGAGGTTCTATGACATGGACATCAAGGTGACAGAGATACAGACCGCCGTGGAGCAGCTTCAGGAGGACATGAATGAGAGGACAGGCAGGACCACGACTGATGCTTTTGCGAGGGTGCCACGAGGTCCGAGGTCGTCTGCACTGCCAGTTGCTGACACCAGAGCCACAACGTCTGTGCCAGCCATGTTGGGGAACGTAGCAGAAATTCAAAATTTTCCTACGTGTCACCAAGATCTATCTATGGAGAGACTAGCAACGAGGGGAAGGAGAGTGCATCTACATACCCTTGTAGATCGCTAAGCGGAAGCGTTCAAGTGAACGGGGTTGATGGAGTCGTACTCGTCGTGATTCAAATCACCGATGACCAAGTGCCGAACGCACGGCACCTCCGCGTTCAACACACGTACAGCCCGGTGACGTCTCCCACGCCTTGATCCAGCAAGGAGAGAGGGAGAGGTTGAGGAAGACTTCATCCAACAGCAGCACAATAGCGTGGTGGTGGTGGAGGAGCGTGGCTATCCTGCAGGGCTTCGCCAAACACCACAGAAGAGGAGGAAGAAGAGACGCAGGGCTGCACCAAGAGAGATTGAATCGCGTGTTGTGGGCAGCCCAATGCCTCAATATATATAGGGAAGGGGAGGGGCTGCGCCCCCTCTAGGGTTCCCACCCCTAGGGGGGGGGGGCAGCCCTCGATGGCAAAGGGGGTGGCGGCCAAGAGGGGAGAGGGGAGGGAGGCGCAGCTAGATGGGCCCTAAGGCCCATCCCCTTTAGGGTTTGCCCCCTTCCCACCTCTTAGGCGCCATGGGTCCTTGTGGGGCTGGTGCCCTTGGCCCATGTAGGCCAAGGAGCACTCTCTACAGCCCATGTGGCCCCCCGGGGCAGGTGGCCCCACTTGGTGGACCCCAGGGACCCTCCCGGTGGTCCCGGTACGTTACCGATAAACCCCGAAACTTTTCCGGTGACCAAAACGGGACTTCCCATATATAAATCTTTACCTCCGGACCATTCTGGAACTCCTCGTGATGTCCGGGATCTCATCCGGGACTCCGAACAACATTCGGTAACCACATACTAACTTCCTTTATAACCCTAGCGTCATCGAACCTTAAGTGTGTAGACCCTACGGGTTCGGGAGACATGCAGACATGACCGAGACGTTCTCCGGTCAATAACCAACAGCGGGATCTGGATACCCATGTTGGCTCCCACATGTTCCACGATGATCTCATCGGATGAACCACGATGTCAAGGACTTAATCAATCCCGTATACAATTCCCTTTGTCTATCGGTACGACACTTGCCCGAGATTCGATCGTCGGTATCCCGATACCTTGTTCAATCTCGTTACCGGCAAGTCTCTTTACTCGTTCCGTAACACATCATCCCGTGATCAACTCCTTGATCACACTGTGCACATTATGATGATGTCCTACCGAGTGGGCCCAGAGATACCTCTCCGTTTACATGGAGTGACAAATCCCAGTCTCGATTCGTGCCAACCCAACAGACACTTTCGGAGATACCTGTAATGTACCTTTATAGCCACCCAGTTACGTTGTGACGTTTGGCACACCCAAAGCACTCCTACGGTATCCGGGAGTTGCACAATCTCATGGTCTAAGGAAATGATACTTGACATTAGAAAAGCTTCAGCATACGAACTACACGATCTAGTGCTATGCTTAGGATTGGGTCTTGTCCATCACATCATTCTGCTAATGATGTGATCCCGTCATCAACGACATCCGATGTCCATGGTCAGGAAACCGTAACCATCTATTGATCAACGAGCTAGTCAACTAGAGGCTTACTAGGGACATGGTGTTGTCTATGTATCCACACATGTATCTGAGTTTCCTATCAATACAATTATAGCATGGATAATAAACGATTATCATGAACAAGGAAATATAATAATAACTTATTTATTATTGCCTCTAGGGCATATTTCCAACAGTCTCCCACTTGCACTAGAGTCAATAATCCAGTTCACATC
The DNA here is from genome assembly GCA_034509565.1 of Triticum monococcum. Taxonomy (NCBI): domain Eukaryota; kingdom Viridiplantae; phylum Streptophyta; class Magnoliopsida; order Poales; family Poaceae; genus Triticum; species Triticum monococcum. Next base: position 605,424,138 of record CM067845.1, read on the forward strand.
GCTATGTGATTAACACTCAAGGTCACATCCCCATGTGACTAACACCCAAAGAGTTCTACTAGAGTCAATAATCTAGTTCACATTTACCATGTGATCAACACTCGATGAGTTCTGGGTTTGATCATGTTATGCTTGTGAGAGAGGTTATAGTCAACGGGTCTGAACCTTTCAGATCCGTGTGTGCTTTACAAATCTCTATGTCATCTCCTAGATGTAGCTACCACGCTCTATTTGGAGCTATTCCAAATAACTGTTCTACTATACGAATCCAGTTTACTACTCAACATAATCTGTATTAGTGTCAAAGTTTGCATCGGCGTAACCCTTTACGACGAACTCTTTTACCACCTCCATAATCGAGAAAAATTCCTTAGTCCACTAGTTACTAAGGATAACTTTGACCGCTGTCCTGTGATCCATTCTTGGATCGCTCTTGTACCCCTTGTCTGACTCATGGCAAGGTACACTTCAGGTGCGGTACACAGCATAGCATACTGTAGAGCCTATGACTTAAGCATAGGGGACGACCTTCGTCCTTTCTCTCTATTCTGCCGTGGTCGAGCTTTAACTTCATACCTTACAACTCAGGCAAGAACTCCTTCTTTGACTGATCCATCTTGAACACCTTCAAGATCATGTTAAGGTATGTGCTCATTTGAAAGTACCATTAAGCGTTTTTGATCTATCCTTATAGATCTTGATGCTCAATGTTCAAGTAGCTTAATCCAGGCTTTCAATTGAAAAACACTTTTCAAATAACCCTATATGCTTTCTTAGAAATTCTACATCATTTCTGATCAACAATATGTCAACAACATATACTCATCAGAAATTCTATAGTGCTCCCACTCACTTCTTTGGAAATACAAGTTTCTCATAAACTTTGTATACACCAAAATCTTTGATCATCTCATCAAAGCATACATTCCAACTCCGAGATGCTTACTCCAGTCCTTAGAAGGATTGCTGGAGCTTTGCATACTTATTAGCATCTTTCAGGATTGACAAAACCTTCCGGTTGTATCACATACAACCTTTCCTCAAGAATCGTCGAGGAAACAACGTTTTTTTTGACATCCTATCTGCAAGATTTCATAAATAATGCAGTAATCGCTAATATAATTCCAACAGACTTTTAGCATCGCTACAGGTGAGAAAGTCTCGTCGTAGTCAACTCCTTGAACTTGTCGAAAACATCTTAACGACAAGTCGAGCTTTCTTAATGGTGATACTTATCATCATTATCCGTCTTCCTTTTAAAATCCATCTATACTCAACAGCCTCACGACCATCGAGCGGTTCTGTAAAAGTCTACACTTTGTTTCCATACATGGATCCTCTCTCGGATTTTATGGCCTCGAGCCATCTATCGGAATCCAGGCCCACCATCGCTTCTCCATAGCTCGTAGGTTCATTGTTGTCTCGCAACATGACTTCCAAGACAAGATTACGTACCACTCAGAAGTAGTACGCATCCTTGTCATCCTACGAGGTTTGGGAGTGACTTGACCCGAAGTCTCGTGATCAATATCATAAGCTTCCACTTCAATTGGTGTGGGTGCCACAGGAACAACTCTTTGTGCCCTGCTATACACTAGTTGAAGTAACGGTTCAATAACCTCATCAAGTCTCTACCATCCTCCCACTCAGTTCTTTCGAGAGAAACTTTTCCTCGATAAAGGACCCGATTCTAGAAACAATCCCTTATTGCTTTCGAATCTGAGACAGGAGGTGTACCCAACTGTTTTGGGTGTCCTATGAAGATGCATTTATCCGCTTTGGGTTCGAGCTTATCAGCCTGAAACTTTTCACATAAGCGTCGCAGCCCCAAACTTTTAAGAAATGACAGCTTAGGTTTCTCTAAACCATAGTTCATACGGTGTCACCTCATCGGAATTACGTGGTGCCCCTTTTTAAAGTGAATGTGGTTGTCTCTAATGCCTAACCCATAAACTATTGTGGTAATTTGATAAGAGACATCATGGTATGCATCATATCCAATAGGGTGCAGTTATGATGTTCGGACACACCATCACACTATGGTGTTCCAGGCTGTATTAGTTGTGAAACAATTTCCACAATGTCTTAATTCTGTGCCAAACTCGTAATTCAGATATTCATCTCTATGATCATATCATAGATATTTTTTATCCTCTTGTCACGACAATCTTTCAACTTCACCCTGAAATTACTTGAACCTTTCAATAATTCAAACACGTGATTCATCAAGTAAATATACTCAACATCTACTCAAATCATCTGTGAAGTAAGAACATAACGATATCCACTACATGCCTCAGCACTCACTGGACTGCACACATCAAAATGTATTACTTCCAACAAGTTGCTTTCTAGTTCCATTTTACTGAAATCGAGGCTTTCAGTCATCTTGCCCATGTGGTATGATTTGCATGTCTCAAGTGATTCAAAATCAAGTGAGTTCAAACGGTCCATTTGCATGGAGTTTCTTCATGCATATACACCAATAGACATGGTTCGCATGTCTCAAACTTTTCAAAAATGAGTGAGCCCAAAGATCCATCAACATGGAGCTTCTTCATGCGTTTTATACCGATATGACTTACGTGGCAGTGCCACAAGTAGGTGGTACTATCATTACTATCTTTTGGCATGAACATGTGTATCACTACGATCGAGATTCAATAAACCATTCATTTTAGGCGTAAGACCATTGAAGGCATTATTCAAATAAACAGAGTAACCATTATTCTCCTTAAAATGAATAACTATATCGTGATAGACATAATCCAATCATGTCTATGCTCAACGCAAACACCAAATAACAATTATTTAAGTTTAACACAAATCTCGATGGTAGAGGGAGCGTGCGATGCTTGATCATATCAACATTGGAAACACTTCCAACACATATCGTCATCTCACCTTTAGCTAGTTTCCGTTTGTTCCGTAGCTTTTATTTCGAGTTACTAACACTTAGCAACCAAACCGGTATCTAATACACTGGTGCTACTAGGAGTACTAGTAAAGTACACATTAACATAATGTATATCCAATATACTTCTATCGACCTTGCCAGCCTTCTTATCTACCAAGTATCTAGGGTAATTCTGCTCCAGTGGCTATTCCTCTTATTACAGAAGCACTTAGTCTCGGGTTTGGGTTCAACCTTGGGTTTCTTCACTAGAGCAGCAGCTGAATTGCCGTTTCGCGAAGTATCCCTTCTTGCCCTTGCCCTTCTTGAAACTAGCGGTTTCACCAACCATCAACAATTGATGCTCCTTCTTGATTTCTACTTTTGTGGTGTCTAACATCGCGAATATCTCAAGGATCATCATATATGTCCCTGATATATTATAGTTCATCACGAAGCTCTAGCAGCTTGGTGGTAATGACTTCGGAGAAACATCACTATCTCATCTGGAAGATTAACTCCCACTTGATTCAAGTGATTGTTGTACTCAGACAATCTGAGCACAAGCTCAACAATTGAGCTTTTCTCCCTTAGTTTGTAGGCTAAGAAAATCATCGGAGGTCTTATACCTCTTGACGTGGGCACGAGCCTAAAATCCCAATTTCAGCCTTCAAAACATCTCATATGTTTCGCGACGTTTCAAAACGTCTTTGGTGCCTCAATTCTAAACCGTTTAACTGAACTATCATGTAGTTATCAAAACGTGTATGTCAGATGTTCACAACATCCACAGACCACGTTCGAGGTTCAGCACACTGAGCGGTGCATTAAGGACATAAGCCTTCTAAGAAGCAATGAGGACAATCCTCAGTTTACGGACCTAGTCCGCATAATTGCTACTATCAACTTTCAACTAATTTTCTCTAGGAACATATCTAAACAGTAGAACTGAAGCGCAAGCTACGACATAATTTGCAAAATCCTTTTGACTATGTTCAGGATAATTAAGTTCATCTTATGAACTCCCACTCAGATAGACATCCCTCTAGTCATCTAAGCGATTACATGATCTGAGTCAACTAGCCCGTGTCCGATCATCACGTGAGACGGACTAGTCAACGTCGGTGAACATCTTCATGTTGATCGTATCTTCCATACGACTCATGCTCGACCTTTCGGTCTTCTGTGTTCCGAGGCCATGTCTATACACATGCTAGGCTCGTCAAGTTAACCCTAAGTGTTTTGCATGTGTAAAACTGTCTTACACCCGTTGTATGTGAACGTAAGGATCTATCACACCCGATCATCACGTGGTGCTTCGAAACGACGAACTGTAGCAACGGTGCACAGTTAGGGGAGAACACTTCTTGAAATTTTAATGAGGGATCATCTTATTTACTACCGTCGTTCTAAGCAAATAAGATGTATAAACATGATAAACATCACATGCAATCAAATAGTGACATGATATGGCCAATATCACTTTGCTCCTTTTGATCTCCATCTTCGGGGCTCCATGATCATCATCGTCACCGGCATGACACCATGATCTCCATCATCATGATCTCCATCATCGTGTCTTCATGAAGTTGCCTCGCCAACTATTACTTCTACTACAATGGCTAACGGTTAGCAATAAAGTAAAGTAATTACATGACGTTTAAGTTGACACGCAGGTCATAAATAAATAAAGACAACTCCTATGGCTCCTGCCGGTTGTCATACTCATCGACATGCAAGTCGTGATTCCTATTACAAGAACATGATCAATCTCATACATCACATATCATTCATCACATTCTTCATGGCCATATCACATCACATAGCATACCCTGCAAAAACAAGTTAGACGTCCTCTAATTGTTGTTTGCATGTTTTACGTGGCTGCTATGGGTTTCTAGCAAGAACGTTTCTTACCTACGCAAAAACCACAACGTGATATGCCAATTGCTATTTACCCTTCATAAGGACCCTTTTCATCGAATCCGATCCGACTAAAATGGGAGAGACAGACACCCGCTAGCCACCTTATGCAACTAGTGCATGTCAGTCGGTGGAACCAGTCTCACGTAAGAGTACGTGTAAGGTCGGTCCGGGCCGCTTCATCCCACAATGCCGCCGAATCAAGATAAGACTAGTAACGGCAAGCAAATTGAAAATATCGACGCCCACAACTACTTTGTGTTCTACTCGTGCATAGAATCTACGCAATAGACCTAGCTCATGATGCCACTGTTGGGGAACGTAGCAGAAATTCAAAATTTTCCTACGTGTCACCAAGATCTATCTATGGAGAGACTAGCAACGAGGGGAAGGAGAGTGCATCTACATACCCTTGTAGATCGCTAAGCGGAAGCGTTCAAGTGAACGGGGTTGATGGAGTCGTACTCGTCGTGATTCAAATCACCGATGACCAAGTGCCGAACGCACGGCACCTCCGCGTTCAACACACGTACAGCCCGGTGACGTCTCCCACGCCTTGATCCAGCAAGGAGAGAGGGAGAGATTGAGGAAGACTTCATTCAACAGCAGCACAACGGCGTGGTGGTGGTGGAGGAGCGTGGCTATCTTGCAGGGCTTCGCCAAACACCACAGAAGAGGAGGAAGAAGAGACGCAGGGCTGCACCAAGAGAGATTGAATCGCGTGTTGTGGGCAGCCCAATGCCTCAATATATATAGGGAAGGGGAGGGGCTGCGCCCCCTCTAGGGTTCCCACCCCTAGGGGGGCGGCAGCCCTAGATGGCAAAGGGGGTGGCGGCCAAGAGGGGAGAGGGGAGGGAGGCGCAGCTAGATGGGCCCTAAGGCCCATCCCCTTTAGGGTTTGCCCCCTTCCCACCTCTTAGGCGCCATGGGCCCTTGTGGGGCTGGTGCCCTTGGCCCATGTAGGCCAAGGAGCACTCCCTACAGCCCATGTGGCCCCCCGGGGCAGGTGGCCCCACTTGGTGGACCCCCGGGACCCTCCCGGTGGTCCCGGTACGTTACCGATAAACCCCAAAACTTTTCCGGTGACCAAAACGGGACTTCCCATATATAAATCTTTACCTCCGGACCATTCCGGAACTCCTCGTGACGTCCGGGATCTCATCCGGGACTCCGAACAACATTCGGTAACCACATACTAACTTCCTTTATAACCCTAGCGTCATCGAACCTTAAGTGTGTAGACCCTACGGGTTCGGGAGACATGCAGACATGACCGAGACGTTCTCCGGTCAATAACCAACAGCGGGATCTGGATACCCATGTTGGCTCCCACATGTTCCACGATGATCTCATCGGATGAACCACGATGTCAAGGACTTAATCAATCCCGTATACAATTCCCTTTGTCTATCGGTACGACACTTGCCCGAGATTCGATCGTCGGTATCCCGATACCTTGTTCAATCTCGTTACCGGCAAGTCTCTTTACTCGTTCCGTAACACATCATCCCGTGATCAACTCCTTGATCACACTGTGCACATTATGATGATGTCCTACCGAGTGGGCCCAGAGATACCTCTCCGTTTACACGGAGTGACAAATCCCAGTCTCGATTCGTGCCAACCCAACAGACACTTTCGGAGATACCTGTAATGTACCTTTATAGCCACCCAGTTACGTTGTGACGTTTGGCACACCCAAAGCACTCCTACGGTATCCGGGAGTTGCACAATCTCATGGTCTAAGGAAATGATACTTGACATTAGAAAAGCTTCAGCATACGAACTACACGATCTAGTGCTATGCTTAGGATTGGGTCTTGTCCATCACATCATTCTGCTAATGATGTGATCCCGTCATCAACGACATCCGATGTCCATGGTCAGGAAACCGTAACCATCTATTGATCAACGAGCTAGTCAACTAGAGGCTTACTAGGGACATGGTGTTGTCTATGTATCCACACATGTATCTGAGTTTCCTATCAATACAATTATAGCATGGATAATAAATGATTATCATGAACAAGGAAATATAATAATAACTTATTTATTATTGCCTCTAGGGCATATTTCCAATAAGCCACAACCTCAGTTCCACCAGCTCCAGCATCCACTTCAGCCTCGACTCCGACCACTTCTACCGAAGGCTTCGTCCTTGGCGTGCTCCGGACTCCACCACCACCTGAAGATCAAGCCTGAGCGTTGACTTAGCACTATGCATTTTCTAGGAACTTTTTGGTAACTTGTTGCCAAAGGGGGAGAAAATGTATAGATCATAGGCTTCGAGAGAGAGTGTTGCTTTTATTCTCTCTTGTTTTATTTGGTGGTTTTTCGAACTTTGTTTGCTTGCGTGTGCGATACTATGTCATTATTCGTGAGACATCGATGATCAAGTGTTTGATCATAAGCTACACTTAATGGTTGCTTAATGCTTGCTAAATGTTATCATTCTATCTATTGTCTGTGATCATTCACTATTCTGGGTGATGAGTGCATGTATTTCAATCTTATCATTTTTTTAGCGCTCCACCAAGATGTATGTGACATGGAAGAGTAACCCATGATTCTAACTCCTTGTGCATTTGCAGTTCAAAGCAAATTTTAAAATATGCACAAATTTAGGGGGAGCTCTTACTTATCACATACTTCTCAAAGCGACGATGTATTTCATGATTATTATTATTTGTCGAAGCTTTGATCTATATGTTGTCATCAATTACCAAAAAGGGGGAGATTGAAAGTGCAACTATCCCTAGGTGGTTTTGGTAATTCATAACAACATATAGCTCATTGAGCTAATGCTATTCCAAGATGATTATTTCAGGAAAGCTCAATGATTGGCATGGCATGAATGTGAAAGTGGAACCCTCAAAATGCTAAGGACAAAGAATTGGCTCAAGCTCAAAAGTTCAAGACTCTTCATTTTATATTTTAGTGATCCAAGATCACATTGAGTCTTTAGGAAAAGCCAATACTATCAAGGAGGGATGAGGTGTTGCTTAATGAGCCTCTTGCTTTATGTGCTTAGTGATATGCTCCAAAATCCTCAACCACCTTTCCATATCCACAAATGACCAAAACCCTAAGCCAAACTCGGTCATACCGATTCTGTCAATCCGGCGCCACCGAGTTTCACTTGTCATTTGCCACTGCCAAACCCTAGCAATTCGGTCCTACCGATAAGGATCTCGGTCACACCGAGATGGGGTTGCAAACTCTCTGTTTCCCTTTCGTAAATTTTCGGTCTCACCGAAAGAGCGAATCGGTCCCACCGAGAATGCAATGCAAACTCTCTGTTTCCTTCTTGTAACATTTCGGTCTTACCGAAAGAGCAAGTCGGTCCCACCGAGTTTGCCTGACCAACTCTCTGGTTAGCTAATTGCTGAACTCGGTCTCACCGAGTTTGTGCGATCGGTCTCACCGAGATTACGTTATGCCCAAACCCTAACCGAATCGGTCCTACCGAGTTACATCTCAGTCCCACCGAAATTCCTACCGGTCACTAGGTTTACTATTTCGGTCAGACCGAGTTTTCTGATTCGGTCCCACCGAGATTGGTAGATTGTGTGTAACGGTTGGATTTTGTGTGGAGGCTATAAATACCCCTCCACCTCCTCTTCATTCGAGGAGAGAGCCATCAGAACACATACACCATTCCTACTCATATGTTTTGAGAAAGAACCACCTACTCATGTGTTGAGACCAAGATATTCCATTCCTACCATATGAATCTTGATCTCTAGCCTTTCCCAAGTTGCTTTCCACTCAAATCTTCTTTCCACCATATCCAAATCCTATGAGAGAGAGTTGAGTGTTGGGAAGACTATCATTTGAAGCACAAGAGCAAGGAGTTCATCATCAACACACCATTTGTTACTTCTTGGAGAGTGGTGTCTCCTAGATTGGCTAGGTGTCACTTGGGAGCCTCCGACAAGATTGTGGAGTTGAACCAAGGAGTTTGTAAGGGCAAGTAGATCGCTTACTTCGTGAAGATCTACCGCTAGTGAGGCAAGTCCTTCGTGGGCGATGGCCATGGTGGAATAGACAAGGTTGCTTCTTCGTGGACCCTTCGTGGGTGGAGCCCTCCGTGGACTCGCGCAACCGTTACCCTCCGTGGGTTGAAGTCTCCATCAACGTGGATGTAGGATAGCACCACCTATCCAAACCACGGGAAAACATCCGTGTCTCCAATTGCGTTTGAATCCTCCAAACCCTTCCCTTTACATTCTTGCAAGTTGCATGCTTTACTTTCCGCTGCCAATAAACTCTTTGCATGCTTGCTTGAATTGTGTGATGATTGCTTGACTTGCTCTAAGATAGCTAAAATCTGCCAAGAACTAAAATTGGGAAAAGGCTAAGCTTTTAGTTGGTCAAGTAGTCTAATCACCCCCCTCTAGACATACTTTCGATCCTACATGGACATTATCAATGATGTGTATCAGCAAGTACATGACTTGTTTATGGGACTATGCATTGTATGATGACTGTCCTAAAAGGTCCCTAGTCGAAAGGGCTATGTGGACGCGCAGTCAACTAGACTAGCATATGACACGGTCGATGGCTTGGTCTCACTAGCCATGGAGCATTGGATGCTAACTGGATAATATGGACTTGGAAGGATCTGGTCGGATTCGACGCAGTCAGATCCGAGTCGAGATAAGGTCCGAGTCGGACAGACCCAACTATGAGATGCAGCGATATATCATCTGTAAGTCTCTAGTACAACATATGTTCTATGTCCTAAGACTTGAGCTGACGCATGTACTCGGGATGGTGACAGACTTGCTTTGGGCTGATCAAACGCTACTCCGTAACTGGGTAGTTACAAAGGTAGGTTTCAGACTTGTCCAGACCCATGCCGCGAGATATGGTCAAGCAAAATGGGATTTGCCCGTCCGACCAGGAGAGATATACTCTGGGCCCCTCGTGTGATCCGACCAGGATAAGCATGACCATGCGACAAGGATTATGAGATAATCCGGTTTGTGGTCGGCATCACTGGAACGAGAAAGAGGTCGGGCTAGCACAAGGATGACAAACTCGCCTTGAACTCGACAACATATATCGTGTGGCAAAAGGAATGGAAGTGTGATGTACATGTTCGTTAACTAGTTTCATAGTCTGCTTGCTGTTCGGCATGCCTTGCTAGAGGCCGCTACCAACCGTGCAGTTCGGAGGTGATCCGAACTGCGACCAAGCCAACTTCAACCTAAGGGGTCGCGCGCTTAAGGGAAGGAACCTACGAGGTCGGATCCGAGGACACTGGTCGGATGTGATCCGAATTGTATTCCGTGCGAGGCCCAAGTGTTGAGCCCGCGACGGACGCCTATATATAGTGGAGGTGCCGCACACTCATGGGATGATCGCTTCGGCGCTGTCACTAGGGTTTGCATGTGTTGCGAATAGACACCTCCACTCGCCGCCGGTTGTGTGATCGGACCTAGCAGTCCGCCGCACGACGTTCCTCCTATACGCGCGGATACCGTTAGAGGTGGTGCACTTGCGCCGCTCCGGCGAACCTGTACGTGGGAACCAACCACCGGTTGTACGAGGGAGATCGGACGAGGAGGAGACGATCCACGCGGACACGCTGCCCCAACTCTTCTTCCGCTGCACGACACTGCGCATCTAGTGGTAACGAACTGTGATCCATCTCCCGTAGCATGTACTTGGTTGTTCTGCACGTAGGAAATTTTAATTTGCAGTCGACGCACCCTACCGTAGATCCCAACAGGGAATTATACCCCTAATCCTCCCAGTCCATCAGAGATCACGTTCAAATTTGACACATGTGTCTATTTCATGAAGGTGAAATATTTTCCCTCAAAAAAATTAAAAAAATAAAGGTGAAATATTCTGTCAGTCGGCTGTCGATAGCAAGATGCCTATGATGTCGTTGTCGGTCTTACTATTTATCAGCTCAATTTCACGAAGGTACCCGCCGTGTGTTTCTCAAAAAAAATCCATGGGGCCACAGATTAGTTAGTCTGTCCTCTCAAATACATATAATTAAACAATACGTCAAGGATTAATTAGCCGTATTCTTTTAGGTAAATAATAATTAGTGGGTTAATCGGGTCGTCCCCGCACCCGCAGAAACATAATAAAACGGCGGTCCAGTCGTAGGGGAGGGAGGCAGCCCAGCAGCGGAGCGAGACGGACGAGCGCCACCGCCTCCCCCACCAGAAAGCGGCGCGGCAAGGCAAAAGGGAAGGAAACCCTAATCCTCGCGCGCCACCGCCTCTCTCTCTCTCTCCCGGCGCCCAGATCCGGGCCTCACCCGCGATGGCCGAGGCTCCGGCGGCGAGCCGCAGGGCGGAGGAGGCGGGGAGCCGGCGCCGCGCGGAGGAGGAGGCGGAGGCGGCGGCCGCCGCCGACGGGGACGGGGACAGCAGCGTCTACACCTCCGAGGACGAGGGCACGGAGGACTACCGCCGCGGCGGCTACCACGCCGTCCGCCCCGGCGACACCTTCAAGCAGGGCGCCTACGTCGTGCAGTCCAAGCTCGGCTGGGGCCACTTCTCCACCGTCTGGCTCGCCTGGGACACCGCCCACTCCGTACGTGCTGACCACCCCCTTCGCCCCGAAATCCCCTGTTGAATCACTCCGTTGCCTATAGGACTCGCGACGAAGATGTGTAGGAAAAAAAATATCGATCTGGATGCAGCGGTTTGCCTGCCCACCAACTGTTCGCTCTTTTGCCTCAGAGCATATGCAGGAATGCTAACTCCATTTATCATTATTACTGTTCTATCCCTCAATCCTATCAACCTGCGCGAGTTTACTCCTCTTGGTTCAGGCTGCTGCTGTCCAGTGTTTCTGAATCTGTTGGTTATGTGTGCAGAGGTATGTGGCCCTCAAGGTGCAGAAGAGCGCACAGCACTACACGGAGGCTGCCATGGATGAGATCAAGATCTTGAGGCAGATTGCCGATGGCGACCCTGAAGACTCCCGCTGTGTTGTGAAGCTTCTTGACCACTTCAAGCACTCAGGCCCAAACGGGAGCCATGTCTGCATGGTGTTTGAGTTTCTTGGTGACAACTTGCTCACCCTGATCAAGTACACTGACTATCGTGGTATTCCGCTTCCAATGGTTAAAGAGATATGCCGGCATGTGCTCATTGGCCTTGACTACCTCCACCGCGAGCTTTCCATTATCCACACTGATCTGAAGCCTGAGAATATATTGCTCGTGTCCACCATTGACCCCTCGAAGGATCCCCGGAAGTCAGGTGTGCCACTGGTGCCGCCTGCAGCAAGGGCCGTCGAGCCACCTCCAAGGGCACCTGCCGCACCATCAGCAAGTACTGGCCTCACCAGGAACCAAAAGAAGAAGATCCGGAAGAAAGCCAAACGTGTAGCTGCTTCAACTTCAGAAGGCAATGGGGCAGTGGCATCTGCTGACACGGACGAATCAGATGATAAGGGAGATCTGAGTACAGCAAATGAGGGCAGTCCTAGCGAGGATGGGGACAGGAAGAGAGGAGGGGGACATAGGCGGGGCAGCAAAGGGACTAGAAAGAGGATGGCGATGGAAGCTGAACTAAGCTGCAAGCTGGTGGACTTTGGAAATGCATGTTGGACGTACAAGCAGTTCACAAGTGATATCCAAACAAGGCAATACAGATGTCCCGAGGTCCTTCTGGGCTCCAAGTACTCTACATCTGCCGACCTGTGGTCCTTTGCATGCATATGCTTTGAACTTGCCTCAGGAGATGTGCTCTTTGATCCGCATAGTGGAGATAACTTTGACAGGGATGAGGTATTTCTGTTCATTTCCTCACTTTGATTTCGACTAAGAACATACTTTTAACATTATTGATTTGTACCCTGTTTATCACCTGGCAAATAATATTCCCCATTTTAACTTAAGAAAGGCAGTCATCACAATCAACAGCTGACTCTCTGATACCTACATTCCAGCACTCTAATTTTTCTTCCATACCCGTATTTACTAATCCAAGCTATACTTGAGAAGCCAAGCCTCTTGTAGCAGGTTCTTTTTTGTTGCAAAGATTTAATAATTACAGTTAAACTTGCATTGTTTGTCATGCTATTATATATCTCTTCTGGTTTTAGTTAAGCGTAACATCACCAATCTTTTAATGATAGCTGGGCTTGTGCTTGAAAGACGTACATGCAGTTTGGTTGCTAATGGGACTGCACAAGTCATGGCCAAGTTTTTTTTACTTAGTAATTTTGGTTTCTTAGTTTTTGTAGAACACCCATTTATTCCAGCTGCATTTTATGAAAATATAATAAACTAAATAGCAGACAATGCTATGATGTCAATAGCCATCTGGTTATGAAGCCGTTTGCTCTTTCTTGCAATTTCTGGAAACAATTATGTGTCTTACTACCGCCTCTTGAATTTGTGCTAACTTTACACACCGTGGGCTGAACTGGGATCTTGGTATTTAACCATGATAAGCTAAAGGTATTTTCAACATGTTTAATAAAGTCACTTTGGCTTCTTTGTGTATTGTACTATTATATGGACAGGTAGAAGATGAAAACTATATTTGTTTGAGTTGAGCTTAAACTAAATCCTTTATGCTGTTTGTCCTAGTCGATTGACTGCTGCATATTTCTGCACTCAACTGCTGAGTTCCACTACATATATATTATTCAAACTCTTTGGAATCTCATTTATGAAGATCTCTTTGAAAATTATGTTGAGTAATCTCTTTATGATTGCCGACCATGAAACTTAGTTGGAAACACGATACAAATTAAAAGTAGGTGTAGACTAAGACATGCTATTTTTACTCTCCTTTTGGAGTTCATTCTGAGCAATTCCCACTTGAAGCAGGATCACCTTGCGCTGATGATGGAGCTACTTGGAATGATGCCTCGAAAGGTAAGGGTGTTTGCATTTTCCTTTTTAAGCAAATGCTATAATTGTTCGTAGTCTTGTGATAGATACTAAGTTGAATTTCCGTTTTGTAGATTGCCTTGGGTGGCCGATATTCACGTGACTACTTCAATCGTTACGGGGACTTGAGGCACATCCGTCGCTTGCGGTTCTGGCCTCTCAGCAAGGTGCTTGTTGAGAAGTACGAATTCAGCGACATAGATGCCATTGCCATGTCAGACTTTCTCGTCCCGATACTTGATTTTGTTCCCGAGAAGCGTCCGACAGCTGCTCAGTTGCTTCAGCACCCATGGTTTGATGCTGGACCCCTTCGACGGCAGCCCAGAGCGCTGGCGGACACGGCTGAGAATCCAGTTGATGGCGCTCCAGAGAACAAAGGCAAAGAGAAAGATGATGAAAGAGATGCAATGGCTGCGGAGCTGGGGAACATCGCCATAGATGCCGCTTCTTCATCCAAGACAGTGAAGGATCCCCAAGCAGGTTCCAAGCAAAAGATTGCAAATGGTACGCCTTCTAAGAAGTGAGGTGCCATTCAGTCTACAAGACTCGGTTTTCGGTTAAGATTGCTCCATGAGTGGGAAATGAGTGCTCGTTAGGTTTGTGATGTGTTAGGATATCTACCCATGCGAAAAAGAGTAGTAGGCCAGACATGTGTTGTATGAGGTTGGTCGAACAGGATTAGATTTGTTGGGGTTGATGCGGCCCCTGACCTTTTTCACGGACATATTCTTTTGTACTATCAGAATCTGCAATTTTTTTGAAGTTGTTTAGGATTGAACGGCGGCGGATCATTTGTGAGGAGTAGCTTTGTTTTTATGCGTGAACCACGTGAAAGGCGCTGTGGGTTTTGAGGCTGTCTTCCGGCAGGCCTGAGATACTATTTACTCTCAGTTTTGCTAAAGCACATGGCCGGAAGTATTGCATATCCAAGTCCTATGTCATTGATCTTGCATGGTTCGTGTGGGTATTTTTTTTTATGTTTGATTGAGTCACAATAACGACATCTAGATGTGCCATAAACAAAACAACAAAACAGATCAGTTTGCTTATATTGAATAATAAGGTGCTTATTGTGTTTTGGGTAATTTGAACTGTGCATATAATGTGCCTTAAACAAAACAGATCGATTTGCTTAGATTGAATAATATAAGGTGCTTATTGTGTTTTGGGTAATTTGAACTGTGCATATAATGTGCCCTAAACAAAACAAATCGGTTTGCTTAGATTGAATAATAAGGTGCTTATTGTGTTTTGGGTAATTTGAACTGTGCATATAATGGATACGCCCGGTGGTGTCAATCAATAATATCTTCATTCTGATGGAAGTTCAACACACTCCATGCGTTTGCAGAGTAATCTGTAACTGAATTCTGGGGCTAGGCTAAATAGCAATGCTGTTTATCTACAAAACGATGGTGCCCAGCGCAGCATCGACAGGGCAAAAGGATTGTAAGTAGAATCTCTATTAGATGATGAATCAGGCATCGGCGCCGTGCACCATCCTCTTGACGAGCGTGGCCATGTACCTGCCGTGGTGCTCGGCGAGGGCCAGCTCCAGCTCGCTGGGCGGCCTGGAGCCGTCGCCGGCGAACACCCCGGCGCCGTACGGTGAGCCCCCGCGGAGCTCCTCCATCTCGAACATCCCCTCTCTGAAGGTGTACCCGATGGGCACGAACAGCATGCCGTGGTGCGCCAGCTGCGTGATCGCCGTCCACCTGCAGGCAGAGGAGACACGAGCGGACGGACACTGTTACGGCTGGCCGGTGGCGAGATCACGCGATCTCGCGACGGCGTCGGTGTGAAAGAGAAAGGCTTACGCGGTGGTCTCCTGGCCGCCGCACTGGGTGCCGGTGCTGACGAAGAAGCCGGCGGGCTTGCCGGCGAGGCGCTGGCCGCGGCAGAGCGGCGCGGTGGAGTCGAAGAAGGCCTGCATCTGCGCGGCCATGGCGCCGTACCGCGCGGGGAAGCCGAAGAGGAAGCCGTCGGCGTCGGGGAGGCCATCCGGGTCAGCCACAGGGATCCCCTCCGCGTCCATCTCCGCGGCGGCCTCCAGCGCGCCCATCCGGGCCAGCAGGGCGCGCGGCAGGGTCTCCGGCACGCGCAGCAGGATCCCGAGCGCGCCCGGCACGGACCCCACCCCGCGCTGCACCGCCCGCGCCAGGCGCCGCACCTGCCCGTACATGGAGTAGAAGACGACGTAGATACGGACCTGGCGTGGCGCCGGCGCGGCGGTGGCCGGGGTCGGCTCCGATGCGGCGGTGGCCGGGGTCGGCTCCGATGCGGCGGTGGCCGGGGTCGGCTCCGATGCGGCGGTGGCAGGGGCCGGGATGAATGTGCGGTCGCGGCGGTGCGGGGGGAGCGGGAGGCGCTGGCCCTTGCTGAACACGCAGCCGCCGCCCTTGCCCATCGCTGCCGGCGGGGAGGGGAGCGACGCCGGTCACTCGCTCACTCTGACACGACACGTAGGAGCAGCGCGCGCGATCGGGACAAACGAACGCCGCTGCGGCCGCCGGCCCGTGCGGGTCGTAACAGCACGCGAGCTGGGCCCGTACGGCCCTTGCAGCAGGTGGAATCCAAATGCAAGCCCAGTGGATCCTGTGAGGCCCGGTTTTAGTCTGGGCCTTGCTCGGCCTGATCCGAACCTATAAACAACCTACCCACGTGAATTTACAAGTCAACCACTACCTGCTTTCCTCTGCTCCTGCACACCCGCGGCCATGGCGAATCCGGAGGCCAGCAAGCCGCCGGGACCCGACGAGCCGGCGACGGAGCGGAGAGCAGACGAGACGGTGCACAAGTACGGCGCCGGAAACTCCCCTCCCCCGCCGGTAAGCATCCAGCTAGCTTACTATATCTGTCTGATTACTGTAGAATTCTCTCTGAGTTCTGAGCAATTATTGGTCTGCAGTTCTTGGAGGTGACCTGCAGGAGCTCCGGCGAGGTGCGGCGGTTCGCGGCGGGGACGACGGCCAGGTACGCGCTGCACGCGGTGAACCGCAAGCTGGCCCCCGGCGCCCCGGCGGCGCTGCACGTGGAGGCGGCCAAGGAGGGCGAGGAGCCCGTGTGCTTCGGCCCCACCGCGCCCCTCGCCGACTACGGCCGCGGCTGGCGCCTCCAGACCGTCACCGAGCAGGACGCGCCGGGCGCGCATCATCACGCGCACCACGCGCCGCCGCCCGGAGACGGGGGGAAGGGGGCTCGCGAGAGGGAGTTGGTGAGGAAGAAGGGCGCCTCCGTGTACCTGGCCAAGATCGGGCTCGCCTTCGTCTTCCTCTTCCTGCTCGGCGGGCTCTTCACCTACCTGCTCGAGACCATCCCCGACATGATCCTCGCCTCCACTCCTCCTCAGTCCATGTAGCAGGATCTTCGATCAAAAAATTTGTCATCTTTGGAAGGGAATTCGTGTTCCTGCGAAACTTGTACCAGAAACCACCACAGCTGATCAAACAATTCTCGTTGCACGTTCGGAACAACAGCAACGCCATGACGAAGGAATTTGTCTCCTGTACAATTTTCTTGTGTATTGTATATTCTTAATCCGCATTGCGAAGTCCAATTTGGTGTTTGTCAATGATGCCTGTATGACAATGGACCAGTGATCGGTATTGTAGCTAAAAAATGCAGAGTCCTCTGTTCTTCAGAAACAAACGATTATAACTGGAACACGTCTCTGTTCTTCAGAAACAAACGATTATAACTGGAAAACGTCTCTGTTAAACAAATTATAACTGGAAAAGTTGAAAGCCCAGCACCCCAACTCTGATTCGTAGGATCTCCAAAACTAAGAGTGAGCATGGTAGAACCAAGGGTCTTACCGGACCTGCTCCGGAGGTTGTAGGGGAAGGATGGAGTGGGACGGGGTGATGATCGGGCGCGCCGGCGGCTGGGCGCCGTCGCGTCGGTAGGTAGATGGCGGCGGCGGCTAGGGTTAGAGGCGGCTAGAGTTAGAGGCGGCTAGGGTTCCAGCTCCTCTGGAAGCCGGGCAATAGGGATAATAATATTCTTATTGCTTATCTCAAAAAAAGTCTTACAACCTATATTTATAACCTAGATAACCTGCATAAGAATTAACCTAAAATAATTTGCATAAGAATTAACCTAACATAACTTGTTAAGATTGCTCGATGGGCCTAGCTATACCGGCCATAACAGAGCAAAACGCAGGAGTACTAATACATCATGCTTTCTTGAACCAATACGAGAGAGCGTCAAACACACCACAGAGAACACAAAATAAAACACACCAAAGAGTGTCCAGCTCACCGCAGGAAAACCCAAGGAAATGCGGCACGAGTTTTGAATGGATGAAATTGCAGAAAAAATATACAGTATAAGTTTTGCATGTACCTATTCATTTTATCATCTTGGAAACCAGCTGATCTCACAGTCCTGGTTGATCATACACGTAACGGCTTCACAATGAGGAGGAATCCGTCCTCTGTACATCTTCTGTAATTCTCAATCCACTAAATTTTTGCAATTCTTAATACACTTTGCGAAGTGCAATTTCGTGCCTCCAACTTCAGATCAATGACAGTGACAAACTGACAACTGTGCCCAAGTATGATAATGAATCAACCAACCAATGGTTGGTGTTCTAGGTAGTAATCCAGCTCTCTCTCTCTCTCTCTCTCTCGATGTTCCTTCCGAAGTGAATGATTCTTAATCCGCTTTGCGAAATCCGATTTGGCGTCTTCACCCCATCAGATAAATGTCAACGACAACTCTAACCAAGTACAATAATGAACCAGTGATTGGTTTTCTAAGTAATGCAGAGCTCAGTGTCAGTTATTCAGAAACGAGTGATTCCACAATACAGTAGCCAAGACGTTGAAAAGTTTAATGGTAGAACTCACAGGTCAGTGTGCCTAACAAGGAAAAAGACATCACAAGACAGCACGGCATGAAAATCATCAGCTGAGCAGATCAACAGCTGTTTTCTTCCGCGATAAAAAGATCTACACCTATTTTGTTCATCTTTACATGTTACATTTAACTGTTACTGTTTATCTCAGTTGCGGGGCAGTATGGTATAGTACACACCACCACCAAGAAAAGCAGGTGAAAACCTATGCCGATATTCAGGCAGCTAAAAATTTGGTGTCTTAACCGCATCAGATAATTGTCCCGGACTGCTGTATGATGACGAACCAATGATTGGTATTCTAGCCGAATGCAGAGTTGGCTGTTCTTCAGAAATGAACGATTCCACAATAATAGTTGGAAGACACTGAAAATTCGGCGTCAGTACACATAGAGAATGAAGCGCACGAGGGCCTCCTCGATTTGTAGGATTTCTAAAGCTGAGTAGGGGAAACACATTTCCTTTTTGGCAAACAAATCAGTGATAATTTTTTTGTTTTATATTGTGATAATGACTTCCACATACTAGAAAGCTCCCATCAGTTAACAATAACCGTAAAGAGAGCATGTTAAACAAAGCAAAGCTCGCAAAGGAAGACAATTTTTTACTCCTATTTCTAGCAGATACGGACTTGAACGAGATACAGGCTTGAACTTCACCGTGCTCTGTGCGGATTGCCCAAACACGTTGGGCCATGTCAAGAGGGAACTCGACATCGCCTTCGAAGGCGATGGTAGCCCCATCGTTGCTCGGACTAGTCACCTTCAAGCCCACCTTAATCGTAAGAAATGGCTGTGGATTGATGGGCACCGTAACATTATACCGCTGCATCTGCCACAGGTGCACACTGCCATCGCCGCCAGCGGAGGGGTTGAGCTGCACCTTCTCCTCCTCCCAACGGAGGAAGAGCAGCACGCTATCATCCTCGAAGATCCGGTTATGCGCGGTGATCTCACCGTGGACGTCAATGGTGTGAAATGCATCACCGTCATCACCAAAGAGGCGGAGGCCCAGAATTCTCACCTGAAGGCCGACCTAGCTCAGTGGTAGAGCGCGTGGCTTTTAACCACGTGGCCGTGGGTTCGATCCCCACGGTCAACAACTCTCATTGATTTGGACTATTTATAGTTTTATACATGAGGCATTATAAGTATTCCTCGGATCACACGTCTTACTGAAGTATCAATCTTGTACAATTTTTGCTTTTGCTCCGTTTTATATATAAAGCAACGATCAACAACATCCAATACAAATGTACACCCTCAAAATACACGCGCACACACATTCAAGACATGATACATATGCGCTGAATGCAACAACATCATTCCTCACGCTACAAGAGCATGCGAGGACTACAGTCGTGAATACGCCACCGTAAAGAAGTGAAGTCCGATCTATGGGCTCTAATGCATATTGTGATTAGCAAAAACTAAAGGGAATTGATTCTCATTGATTTAGACTATTTATAGTTTTATACACGAGGTATTATAAACATTCCTTGGATCACACATCTTATGGAAGTATCAATCTTGTACAACTTTTGCTTTCGCTCCATTTTGTATATAAAGTAATGATCAACAACACCTAGTGCAAACACACACCCTCAAAACACACGCTCACACACATCTAAGACATGATACATAGACGCTGAGTGTAGCAACACCATCCCTCACACTACAAGAGCACCGAGGACTACAGCCGTGAACACGCCATCGTGAAGAAGTGAAGTCGCATATGTCGAACTGTGGGCTCCAATGCATACTGTGATTAGCAAAAACTACAAGGTGATTGATTCTCATTGATTTAGACTACTTATAGTTTTATACAGGAGGCATTATAAAACATTTCTTGTATCACACATCTTATAGAAGTATCAGTCTTATACAACTTTTGTTTTCGCTCCGTTATATATATATATATATATATATATATATATATATATATATATATATATATATATATATATATATATATATAAAGCAACGATCAACAGCATCCAGTACAAATGTATGCCCTCAAAACACACGTGCACACACATCCAAAACATGATACATAGACGCTGAGCGTAACAACACCATCCCTCGCACTATAAGAGCAGCCGAGGACTATAGCCGTAAACACGCGACCACGAAGAAGTGAAGCTGCATATGACGAACCGTGGCACCAGGGCGGCGCCTTCAGAAAAGGGACGACACTAGAGCGCCACTGCCGTCCGATCTAAAGATCAGAGTTTTCCCCTGGAGCAATATGACGAGCAATGAGAGTCGCGACGATGCCTTCAAAAAGGGAATAAGCTTCACCGTCGTCGGTCCGTCCGAAGATAGAGCGGGTTTTCATCCCGGCCACCACTCACCGTCACCGAACGCTACACCCCAGCTATCACGCCGCACACACGGCCGTGGCAACCGGGCAGCACCAAGCCACGGGCTCTACCCATGAACATCGCGGAACCACCACCAGGACCGTCACCCCAGCATCCAAGACCTTGACACCACCTCACCCGAGACCCGTCGCTACCCTAACCAAAGATACGAGTGAAAAGGACCCGCCTTGTGCACCCCTAGGCGGCCTCAAGTGCCGAGACCCAATAGACCGGCCAACACTGGCCTCCATCGACCTGTCCTGCGACACCGGGCGCAAAATGAGCTCGGTCCTGTCGCTGGGCGCGAGACGAGCATGGTCCTGCTGCCGGGCGCGAGACAAAGCAGTCCTTCTGCCGGGGGCGAGGCAAGCTCGGTCCTGTAGCCGGGTGCGAGACGAGCGATGGACCACACCTGGAGTAAGCCAACCCATCGACAAAGATAGCGCCGGACGCCGAAGTGAGGTATCGAAGGTCGAACCAGACCGCCTACAAACGAGCCGATGCCGGAAATCCAGCCGCCGTCGCAGCTGACCCGCCGAGCTGTTGTGATGCCGGCGCCGCGAAAGGAAGCCCCCACGCAGAGGACAGAGCATGTCGCTGCCGCCACCCACGGCTGGAGCAACAGCCACGCCGGGCCAGTGCCACAACCCGCGCCGCCGGCCAAAAAAAGGGAAGATCTGGTCGGCACGCTCGCTCCACCACCACTGCCACCATGGCGTCGCTGCCCCTGCCTAGCAGCAAAAGGGAAGAGCACGCCATGAGCCAAGCCGCACGCAGCCCGCACCGCACGACGAACCGCCTGCATCAGATCCGGCCGGAACTGCCCGTGGTCGTCCCGCGCGCCACCACCCGGACCTCCAGCATGCTGCCACCAGCCCATCCCCAACGAGACCTGCCGGCGAGGCACCACACACCGTCCACGGCCGCCAGAGCCCCCAGATCTGGAGGAGCCCAGACCAGGCCGGCACCATCTCCATGAACGCGAGTGTGTCCGCACTACGAAGCTCACCACGCCACCGCTGAGCGCCCGCGACCCCGCCGCCTGCGCCCCCCGTGCGCCACCACGCTCCTCGCCAGCGCGACACCACCACTCGCCGCCGCCGTCCACCGCCGGCCGCCCCCGAGCGCGAGGAGGAAAAGCCCCGCCGCCGCCCACGCCGTTGGGCTTCACCCGTCAGCGCAACCAGGCGGCGGCGAGGAGGGGACCCAAAGGGCGAATGCCCCCACTCGTTTTTTTAGCTTACGTGTACCAGGCCCAGAATATACAGCGCTACCCCCACCCAGCCCAAGGTATTTGCCCCCGCTTCCTTTTTTTTCATGCTGTATGTTTAAAGCCCGTATATGAAAATTAGATAGGTTATTAGGCCAGGGGCCCATCCAGAGCGATCAGGTGATTCTCGATTCGCTAGAAACGTACTGCAGTAGGTCTTCGGGATTACCCTCAAAAAAAAAAAAACGTACTGCAGTAGGTCTTCGGGATTACCCTAAAAAAAGTAGGTCTTCGGGAGTCTCAGATGTGATCGTCGCCTGTGCTCGCGTGAGGCCTTGACGAGCCGAAACCGCCGCGCCGCCGCCTGCGGCTCTACGCTGCACATACACCTCGCCTCTAGCGATCAGCCTCGACCTGCACTGAGCACGCCGGCCGGCCGGCCGGCCTGCCATCCCCAAGGAAGAAGCCGTACCAATCAATTATTCAATCAAGGTAGGCCCTAGGTTTAGCTCTCTCCTTTTTCTTTCTAATTTCCCCATTATTATTTTATTCCGATTTCCATGTCAAAAAGGCAGTGAATTGTATCAAATATCCATGTGTATAAATTATAATACACAAATTGGTAATTAGGTTGATTGAATCTAGGTTCCCCTACTAATTCCATATGAGTAAGTTTGAGCACATGGGACTAAAATGAAATCTATACTAATATTCTGCCTTCACCGTCTCAATTTATAACTACTTGGCATTGACAGGAAAGCTAATGGAGAGATGTTTATCTGTCAATGTTTATATGCTCTCTATATTCAAACATGTTTCATCTTCCTGCAGCTTGAAGGCTAGAAAATCAGGGACGTACCAACAAAAAGGAACGGCATAGTCAAGCTATTGTGCCTTAACTGGTCAGTTTACTTTTTGCTTTCGCAATGAACTTATCATAATTAATTAATTATGCGTGTGATAACATTATCTTATAAGGAAGTGTGTGATTTTGCTTCTAACACATTATATGAATGCTTGTGTGGTTTTTTTAAATTTTTAGCCATTAGTTCCATAGATGTTTCTGAAAAAAATACGCATATATCATTGCCCCCTCTCATTTTTCATCCTGCCCTCCGCCCCTGAGGGGGCCTGAGGTCCGGCGGCTAGGGTTCCCTCCCCCCCCCCCCCCCCCCCCCCCCCGTTGCTCGCGGGAGCTACGTGGGAGGGGGACGCGGGAGGGGGGAGTCTGAGTACCTTAGCTCTCGTCATCTATCGTAAGAATCATTTGTTTATAATGTTGAGAATCTCTCCCCAAAACCCTTTGAAAAATGTAATGAATAATACAGTAACATGATATACCGTTGAAAACTCCTTTTAAAACTCGGTGGAGAAAATATAATGAGAAAATGATATGGTATAACTAATATTGCCTCATCAAAAACCTTTCATAAGAAACCCGATTGGAAAACCCATAAAGGAAGAGTACAATATTTATTATCTGATGATAACTAAAGATATCTCTAAAGCTGACCCTCAAACCCTCCGCATCCGTTCGGACCGCTCGATCCGGACGTGTTTTGTCATCCAATCCAACATTGTCCCGCATCCGTTTGCGAACCGGTCCGGACAAAGCACACAAGGTTGCTTTACGGACATCCGGACCGCTGCCACGCACGCATCCGACACCCCGGACTTGCCCAAAATCCTCTCATGTGCTTTCTCTTCGACGGATATGTCGTTTCCCGCGTCACATTATTGCTGGCACAGAGCCGCAATAGCCGGCGTTGATGCCACGCGATGTGACGAGACGGGAGGGCGGCGCTGACCGACGTGATCAGACGGGCGTCGTCGCTAAATGCGGACGCGTCCTCCCGAGAAACCAACTCCGACCATTGTTTTTCCACAAACGAACGACCATAACTGGAAACCTTTGAAAATTCAGGTCCACAACTAGAGCGAATGAAAATGCAGGAGTATCTTGTCTTTGTTTTCTTGAACTTACACTAGAGAGTCTTTTTTTCGTGCGATTGAACAATGGAGAGTCTTTAACGCACCGTAGGAAAAACTAAGGAAATGCAGTAAGAGTTTTGAGTTGATGAAATTGCAGAAAAATATTAATAAGTTTTGCATTTACCGATGCATCATTTTGTCATCTTGGAAACCAGCTGATCTCTCCTCGTTGAACATTTACACGACGAGGAAGGAATCCATCTTCTATACATCTTTTGTACTAATTCTCAATCCACTTAATTTTTGGAACTCTTAATCCACTTTGCGAAGTGCAATTTGGTGCCTTCAACTTCAGACCAATGATAGTGACAACTGTGCCAATTATGGTTGGTGTTCTAGGCAAATCCAACTCTCTCTCTCTCTGGTTGTTGTTCCTTCAGAAGTGAATGATTTTTAATCTGCTGCGAATCCCAGTTTGGTTGGAGTCTTCACCCCAGCAAATAAATGTCAGCAACAACTCTACCCCTAAGTACAATAATGAACCAATGCTTGGCTTTCCAGGTAATGCAGAGCTCAGTTATTCAAAAACGAGTGGTTCCACGATACAATGGCCAAGACAACGAAAAATAAAATGGTACAACACACATGACAATGTGCCTGACAAGGAAAAAGACATCACAAGACAGCACGGCATGAAAATCATCAGCTGAGCAGATCAACAACTATTTTCTTCGGCGAAGAAAAGATCAACACCTATTATGCTCATCTTTACATGCTATCTCTCTTGTGAGCCAATATTATATATTTCACACCACCACCAAGAAAAGTGGGTGAAAACATATGGCCTAAGTAAACTCATTTGGAATCATATAGGGGTGGATTAACGAGCTGCTCGGCTCGTTAAGCTCATACTTGTTAAGCTCGTACTCGTTAAGACTCGGCTTGTTAAGCTTGTTAAGATTAACGAGCAGAAAACTCTGCTCGGCTCGATTCGTTTGAAGCTCGCGAGCACTCGTTAACATATTTTGATGTGTTACTATCTACAAGATGAGTGTGTAGATGTGGTTTTTAAGAAGAAAAATGGTGACTACAAAAGAAAATGCACTAGTTTGTTGTCTTCTATGTAGATTAGATTGAATAGATGGGCCGAGGTGCTATAAAATTTTTATCACATAAAATAAAAATATGTGTTGTGTTATTACTAACGAGCTTAACAAGCTGAATTATTAAGCACTCATCAAGCTCGCGAGCTACGAACTTTTAGTCCAGCCCTTTTTTTCAAGTCAAACGAGATTATATTAATTAAATCATGGAGTTACACTCGTTTTGACAGAGATTACATAGTTCATCAGGACCAGAGCCCAACCATACGGCAGTATGGCGAGAGGTGGCCATATTGTGTCATGTAGTGCATGCATGATTTGATGTTCACGTCCTTCATTCAGACTCCTCTTCGTCTCCTCTACAAGTGTTGCCATCGGTGACCGACTAAGACTATCAGGCCAACTCCACCGCACGACCCCAAATCGTCCGGCCCCGTCCGTTTGAAGTAAAACGGACAAACGAGACGTCCCAACGCGCGACCCCATCCTAAAAAAACGTCCGTTTTTGGTCCGCATCGCCCCATCCTGGGCGCAAACTTGGTTTGTCTTTGCTTCAAAACGGACACAAGCGGACGCTTCTGCGTCGTCCTCGTCCGGGGCGTGTCCTCCGCATGTGACCCCATGGCCCGCTTGTCATCCTCTCTGTTTTTATCTCCCATGGCCCACCATGCCCACCCACCATCCTTTCTCTCTCCACCTTTTCTCCTCTCTCTCTCCTGCTCCACACACCAGCCATGCCGGTGCATGCGAGCGGCACGGCGAGCAGGGGAGGCCATGGGCAGACGAGTGCGGACCGGGCGAGGCGAGCAGGCGGGCGCACGAGGAGGGCCGGGGCGCGGCGGGGCTCGCGGGGCGGGGCGTGGCGCGCGGGCGCACGGCGGGACGCGACGGGGCTCGTGGCACGCGGGGCGGGGCGGGGCTCGCCGAGTGTAGTGACCAGACCTCAAACAGTCTGATCTCTGTGCTCAGGTGTCATCACTGGATCAGTAATGCTGACACCACACAGTACTTGGAGGATTTATAACAGAGTAGCAATCACACACTTATTACATCGAGTGTCTCAATAGAGAACTTATTACAATAAATATGGCTTAAGGCCATCTAATAACTATAACAGCGAAACGCTTGGAAGATAAGTGAGTCCATCAACTCCAACGGCATCACTGAGTATAGAATCACGACCTAAAAACTCCTTAATCATCGTCTGAAAAGTCTGCAACATTAACGTTGCAGCCCGAAACGGGTCAGCACATGGAATATGCTGGCAAAGCAACACATAGAGAGTAATGGAATGAAACAGCTATACTATATGCATATTTGGCTGGTGGAAAGCTCTATGGTTACCGTTTTGCGAAAAGTCAATTTTCCCTACTGCAAAGGAATAAATTTTATTTAACTATCATGGTAGTTGTTAAACATTGAGAATGGTTGACAGCATTCTCAATCCCAATTAAGCATCATTAAACAAAACCCAACAAAATTACTTTTTAGAGTAACATGTTGAGATTCACATGATAATCCAAGTACTAGATACTCAAGCTGTCCATAACCGGGGGCACGGCTAACCATGATTAGTTTATACACTCTGCAGAGGTTTGCGCACTTTTCCCCACAAAACTCGATCGCCTCCGTTTGGTTTCTCGCAATAAATGGTGTTTGAGAAACGGATGACCGAGACATAGTCTTTCAGGAGCTAGCACCTTACGATGGATAGACCGTTACACCTACTTTCCCCTACATCTGCTAGTCTACCCTGTAAGAGTTCGCACGACTTAATTAACTATGCTAGAGCCCATAATAGCTTGTGGCTGCACACGGAAGTTTCTAGTATAAAAAATCTCATGATCCCTTTGGGCCTGGGTGACGGTCCATAAAGAAAAACAGGCAATCCTGGAATACCCAGGTACCTCAATCCACCCAGATATGTGTTTAAGTTGTCACCTTAGATAAACCATTAATTAACAAACTCACATCTGTCATGGATATCACTCACCCAATCCACGTCTACTAGCATAGCATGGCATAATAGGCAAACGTAGAAGTAACTCCCAAAGGTTTGATAATACAACAGGTAATAGGTATTACCTCAACTATTTCCCATCCCACAATTTAATTAGATCCTAATCATGCAATGTTTGAGGATTGATCTAATGCAATAAAACTGGGTAGTAGGAGGTATGATCAAAGTGTTACTTGCCTTGCTGATGATCCGCGAAACCTAGAGATTCAAAGTAACAGGCGGCGCACTCTGGGTATTCTATCGCACACAAACAAACAAGCATACAATAAATATTCATCTAATGCACAAGTAAAACTCAAATAAAAGATCTAATCAGAAGGTTCAAGTTAAGAACTCCGGTTTGCAAAAAGAATCAAATCAAATGAAGCAACGAAAGTCAAACGGCAAAAGAAACAAGCTTCGTTTACTATTCTGGATCTAGGGCAATTTTTACAGTGGCAAAAACTTGTTTAAGTTGGTTAAACGGATAGAGGGTTTCGAGACGAAACTCCAGGTGCTTGAATCGCCTGATTCCGATAAACGAGCGAAAAGTTATACTAAAACGAAAATCGGATCAGGAATCGCGATCAAAAAATCACGGATTTAATCCGAAAAAAAGAAAAACAACGAACGTTCGCTAGAACGAACGGACGAACGCTCGCTAAATAAATAAACCAGAAAAACTGATCTATTTAAAAAAAACCGAAACTAAAAAAAATAAAACCGCGACCCCCTTTTTTTCTCTTTTTTTACCTCTGGAGGCGGGTCGGTGGCGACGGGCGGCGGCACGCGGATCGAGGCGTGGCTAGGGCGGATCTGGTGGGCTGGGGCGGCTCGGGCGGCGGCTATTTAAAGGCTGCCCCCGGGCAGAGTCCCGCTCGGGTACGGCCAAAAGTCGGTTCGCGTTTTTTTTAATTATTCTGCGCAGAAAAACAAATAAAAGAAATACTAAATGGACTCCAAAATCCCGAAATAAATTTTCCCAGGTTTCTAAAATCAAGACGCACAAGGTGAACATTTATTTTGGGCCTAAATGTAATTTTGAAAAACGTACATTTTTTCTAAATTCAAATAAAATACCGAAAAACTCCGAAATAAAATCTTATTTGATTTTATTATTAAATCCTTAATATTTCTTTATTTTAGGAAAGTCATTTTATTCGCTCTCTCATATTTTTATAATATAAATAATTGATGATAAAATAATTAAAATCAAATGATCCTATTCGCAAAATTTGAGAAAACCCAAATATGAAAATAACGGAATCCCCAACTCTCTCCGTGGGTCCTTGAGTTGTGTGGAATTTCTAGGATCAAAACCAAAAGCAAATAAATTATGATATGCAATGATGGTCTAATGTATAACATCCCAAATTGAAAATTTGGGATGTTACACCGGGGCGGGGCTCGGCGCGGGGAAGGCGGGGCTCGGCGCGGTGCAGGCGCGGGGCTCGCCGGGCGGGGCTCGACGCGGGCAGGGCGCGGTGCGGGCAGCGAGGTCTGCAGGCCGGGGCGGGGCGCGCGGTGCGGGACGTGCAGAGCCTGGAGCGGAGGGCGCGGGCTCGCGCGGGGTCTGCAGGACGCCTGGCGGGTGGCGGGGCGTAGCTGGGCAGCGACGGCGAGCGGGCGCGAGGGCGGGCAGGCACGGCGCGGGTAGCGACGATGAGCGGGCACGGGCAGGGCACGGTGCGGGCGGGCGCGGACGACATCAGACGTTTTGGGGTTGTTTGCTGCGATGGGTGACTCAAACAGACGCCGGACGCATATGTCCGCTTTCACACCCATCACCAGCGCAAACAGACGAGATCCGGACAAACCGGACGTCCATTTGAGGTCTTGCGGTGGAGTTGGCCTCAACGTCATTTATTAGCGGATTGTCAGACCAATCCATAGCGAGATTAACCCCCTCCTTACATGCTGCGACCCCGGCCTCCGGTGCAGACGAACATGATAGAAAGAATATGCTGGTCCAGCCCTATTGAAAGAGATAAGAGCAACTTCAACACACTGATCAATTTTGTCCGCGCGCGTCTGTTTAGATTGTGGCAGACAGAAAAATCGGCCCAACGCGCTGACGTGAACGGACGCGTGTCCGTTTTTCGTCCGCCCGTCGATCCATTCCCGACCCAATTTTGAGCCTCATTTGCATCGACGCGGACACGAGACAAACACGAGCGCCTCGTGCCAACTACTCCCCCTGGCCCGCCAGTCGGTGGCAAAGCGTCCACCATTTTCTTCCACTTTTCCAAAACCCTCCCGCCCGCGCGCGCTCCTCTCCGCTCGCCATGGACGACGCCCTCGATGTTGCCGTGAAGCGACGCGACTCAAAAATGGTCAAGTCTCTATGCGTCTGTACCATCCCAAAATCACGCTGGCACACACAGTACATTGATAAAAATATCAAAGTTCAATCACACCTGATTTGTTACACGATTCTCATATAGAGTCTTTATTACATCAGAATAAATTCGGCTGAAGGCCAGCTCATGAGAAAAACTAATGCGGAAACGTAGGCGATAAGCAAGTCCATCCGACTCCAAAGGGCAATCACCGAACGTGGATCGTTGCCTCACTCCTGGTCGGAATAATCCTCTACAACATAAGATGTTGCAGCCGTGTAGGTCAGCATTTTGAATATGCCGGCAAGTCATAGAGAGAGAAATAATAATAAAATGTTATCTCTATATGCAATTTTGGCTGTGCGGCTCTAAGTTTAAGTTTTTGCGAAAAGCAATTTTTTCCCTACGACAAAAAGACTTGCTTGCAATTACTACAAAAAATATGTTGTTATTGAGATGGTACCACCAACCAGTGTCTCATATCGGAAATCATTAATAACCCAATAATTAATTAATTATGTTTGATGTTGAAGTCCCAAATAAATCCAATCCAAAGGCTCAGTTGTCCATAACCGGGGACACGACTAATCGATTGAATATCACTCTGCAGAGTCTTGTGCACTTTATCCACAAGAATCGTTCCCTGCTTGATGTCCTCGCACTGCATGGTGTTTGAAGACGAGACGAACGAAACAAGGTCTTCCGTAGAGTTCCTTTGGGCCACTGTCGGTGCCCATCCATTTCCTACCGTTCTTCTACATCTGCTGGCACCGTCCATCCAGATTCACGCCTAGGGCCGACCAAGCCAGAGCCATAGTGACTTGTGGCTGCATAGGTAAGCTTCTGTTCAAGGCGTATCCATCCGCCTCTTCGTGGCTGGATGAAGCTTTCCGCAAGATGCCATGACGCTTCTCCATGCATCCCTGGGTCAACCACTGGGTGCTCCAGGGTGCCCTTCCATCCATCCTCCACCCACTAGTGAAAACTTGACAACCACAGTCTCTGGCTGATCGTAAACCTCCTCCACATCAATGTGGTTCACCTGAGCACAGGGAAAAGGATTGGGCTTCTTGGTTGATGAGTTTTTGTTGCCGTTGTCATTTTCATTTCCTTGCTTGGCCTTCGGACAATCGGTAGAATAATGCCCCGTCTTCTTGCACTTGAAACATGTGATATGACTCAGATCCTTCTGAACCGGAGCGGGACGGTGTTGGTTGCCATTGCCTCCATTGCCAGGCTTGAAGTTGCCGTTATTCTAACGATTATTCCCATTCCCTCCATGGTTATGTCCTCCATGAGTATGTCCTCCATGGGTGCGATGAGTGTGTCCTCCCGAGTATAGGGTGTAGCGGGGCATCTGCTGAGCTCCAGAGCTTTACTTTCCATGGCCATACTTCTGCTTGCAGTTATGAATCTGCCGTTGCTTGCCTTCAAGGATGATGGCCTTGTCTACCAGGTCCTGGTAGTTGTTGAAGGTAGCCACCATTAGCTGCATTCCCAGCTCATCATTGAGTCCTTCTAAAATTTCTCCTGCTTTGCGACATCTGTGGCCACATCATCTGGGGCATAGCGAGCTAACTGACTAAACTCATCCACGTACTGCCCCGCAGTACGATTCCCCTGGTGTAAGTTGCAGAACTCACGCTTTTTCAAACTCATGGCACCAGCTGAGACATGAGAGGTGCAGAAGGCCTACTGAAACTGATCCCATGTAACTATGGCAATGGGATAGATGGTGGTGTAGTTCTCCCACCAGGAGGCTGCGGTCCATCAAGCTGATGTGCGGCAAAGCGCAACTTCCACGCATCCATGCAACCAAGAGTTACTAGATGCCTTCCGATCTTGTAGAGCCAATCATCTGCAACAATCGACTCGGTGCTGCTAGAGAACACCGGCGGATTCAACCTTAAGAAACGGGTCAGGTTGTCAGGGGGTGGTGGCGGTGGATTTTTGTTGTTGTTGTTGCCTCGTTTCTGGATGAGCATCTGCATCAAGGCATTCTGCTGCTGGATCAGCTGGATGAGCTCCAGTGGAAAGGTGAATCCGGGGTCACGTCTCAGAGGCATATGATGTTTTGGAGTGGATGAGAAATTAGAATAGAACAAGGGTCTAAAGAGAAAATGACACTACCCATATGCATGCAACAATCATTATCACACCAACCATTCATTTATTCAACTCAATCATAGTTCACACTCGGGATATAAGTCTTGCGACAAAACTAAAACATCGGCCTAATCAATCAACGATAAAATAAAAATAACATGGCGGTCATGACTAAGTGTTCTCCTCAGATATCCTTGCGTCCATCAGTGGTGTGTCTTCCGGTGGTGCGCCTCCTCTTGGTGTGTCCTTCAGTGGAGCTCTCCTCGTAGTCCTCATCATTGCTCACTAAGGGTCCATCGTCACCATTCGGATAGAGGTCTTCTCCCGAGTCCATCTTCTCTTCCATCGCGACAATTTAAGTCTTCAGGTTCTGGATCCTCTCCAGAAAGTCCTTGACTTCTTCTTCATGCTCGTCATGGTCCTTGCGTGATTTATCCTCCAATTCCAGTTCACAGAAGATCAGCTTCCTGTACATCTTCAAGCTTCTACGCGTCTAAACCTCTAGAGTCCTGACGTGAGTCTCCAGGTCTCGGAAATATGAGAGAATGGAGTCATCATCCACGGTGCGCACGATCTCTCCATTTGCAGTTCTGCGGAAAATCATGGCGTGGTCTGATTCATCGAGCTCGACCCTATACTCCTCCCGGAGGTGTCCAAGTGCATGATGAATAGCCATGTCCCTCTCAAGGATCCGAGTAGGGCAGTAAACCGGAAGTCAATGGGCTCTGAGAAGCTTCCGAAAGTCTTCCTTAGAATGTGCACCACAATCCTATAGCGAGTGTCCACCGGAAGTTCATTGGTAGGAGTCCCGATGATGGAGGGAAGAGCAATATTAAACTTCCTTATGATCTGAACCAACTGCTTGCCGAAAGGCATCGTCTCATCCGGCTGACAAAACTCCGGCAGTAGGACTGGGATGTACTCGATGGCTCAAGTCAGAAATGAACAGGGGAGAAATACCAGAAAATAAAAACATAAAATAAAATAATTTCTTCCTATGGCTTTTCGATCCTAGGGGTTGTGTCCTACGGTCAGCGTGTGCTCTGATACCGTTTTGGCAATGAATTTTATTTTACACGCTGACCGTAGGACGGAACCCCTAGGATCGGAAAGCCATATGAAGAAAATATTTTATTTTATGTTTTTATTTTTCCATATTTCTCCGCTGTTCATTTATGTTTCCCTCCGATTTCAACCTTCTAGATGGCCGCTGAATACATCCTAGTCCTGCTGCCGGAGTTTTGCCAGCCGGATGAGGATGCCTTTCGGCAAGCAGCTGGTTCAGATCATTAGGAAGTTGAAGATTGCTCTGCCACTCATCACCGGAATTCCTACCAATGCACTTCCGGCGGACACTCGCTATAGGATTGTGGTGCACATTCCAGGGAGAACTTTCGGAAGCTTCTCAGAGCCCATTACTTCCAGTTTACTGCCCCTACTTGGATCCTTGTGAGGGATATGACTATTCATCATGCACTTGGACACCTCCGGGAGGAGTACATGGTCGAGCTCGATGGATCATACCTCGCCATGATCTTCCGCAGAACTACAAATGGAGAGATTGTGTGCATCATGGATGACGACTCCATTATCTCATATGTCCAAGACCTGGAGACTCACATCAGTACTCTGGAGGTTCAGACGCGCAGAAACTCGAAGATTTTCAGGAAACTTATCTTCTGTGAACTGGAATTGGAGGATAAAGCACGCGAGGACCATGACGAGCATGAACAAGAAGTCCAGGACTTTTTGGAGAGGATCTAGAACCTGAAGACTTATATTGACGCGATGGAAGAGAAGATGGACCTAGGAGAAGACCTCTATTCGAATGGTGACGATGGACCCTTAGTGAGCAATGATGAAGACTATGACAAGAGCTCCACTGAAGGACGCACCAAGAGGAGACACACCACCGGAGGATGCACAACCGGAAGACGCACCGCTGGAGGACGCAATGATATATGAGGAGAACACTAAGTCATGATTGTCATGTTATTTTTATTTTATCATTGATCGATTAGGTCAATGTTTTAGTTTTATTGCAAGACTTGTATCCCGAGTTTGAACTATGATTGAGTTGAATAAATGAATGATTGGTGTGATAATGATTGTTGCATGCATACGGGTAGTGTCATTTTCTCTTTAGTTGTTCTATTATAAGTTCTCATCCGCTCCAAAACATCAGATGCCTCCGAGACGTGACCCTGGATTCACTTCCCACCGGAGCTCACCCAGTTGATCTAGTAGCAGAATTCCTTGATGGAGATGCTCATCAATAACCAAGGCAACAACAACAACAACAACAACAACAACAACAACAGCAATCCACCGCCACCACCCCCTGTTGACAACTGACCTGTTTCTTAAGGCTTAATCTGCTGGTGTTCTCTAGCAGCACCGAGCCGATTGTTGCTGATGATTGGCTTCACAAGATCAGAAGACAACTACTAACTACTGGATGCACGGATGCGGAGAAGGTGCGCTTTGCCACACATCGTCTTGATGGACCCGCGACCTCTTGGTGGGAGAACTACACCACCACCTATCCCATTGCCACAATTACATGAGATCAGTTTCAGCAGGGGCCTTCTGCACCTCTCAGGTCTCAGTTGGTGCCATGAGTTTGAAGAAGCGCGAGTTCCACAACTTATGCTAGGGGAATCATACTGTGGGGCAGTACATGGACGAGTTCAGCCAGTTAGCTCGCTATGCCCCAGATGATGTAGCCACAGATGCCGCAAAGCAGGAGAAATTTTTGGAAGCACTCAATGATGAGCTGGGAATGTAGCTAATGGTGGCTACCTTTAACAACTACCAGGAGATGGTAAACAAGGCCATCATCCTTGAAGGCAAGCAACAATAGATTGATAACCGCAAGCGGAAGTATGACCAGCGAAAGTACATCTATGGAGCTCAGCAGAAGCCCTACTACACCCCATACTCGGGAGGACACAATCACCACATCCATGGATGACATACTCATGGAGGACATAACCATGGAGGGAATAGGAATAATCGTCAGAACAACAACAACTTCAAGTCTGGCAATGGAGGCAACGGCAACCAACACCGTCCTTCTCCGGCTCAGAAGGATCTGAGTCATACCACTTGTTTCAAGTGCAAGAAGACATGACATTATTCCACCGATTGTCCGGAGGCCAAGCAGGGAAATGGAAACGACAACGGAACGAAAAATCATCAACCAAGAAGCCCAATCCTCTTCCCCGTGCTCAGGTGAACCACATTGATGTGGAGGAGGTTTACGACCAGCCGGAGACTATGGCGGAGGGCAGACGCGGTCGAGTAGCTCTCTGTAGAGGGTGGTGAGGATAAAAATATGTCAAAAAGATGCGCCTGAGCGAGGGGTTTTGAAAGGTCGGAGCGATAGGAGCTCGGGTGTGCTAACCGGCGAGGATTCCAATGATGAATGGCGGCATAGCGAGATTAGAATGGAGCGGGCGAGCGAGGTGGTCGTTTTTTCGAGGTAGGGTTTAGGGGGTTCGGTCGAGGGGTATTTATAGGGTATGGATTTGGAGGAGGGTGCAAGCCCGGGGCATTATCCCGAGAGATTTGCATGCGGTGGCGGGCATGAGCGGGATCCTGGCGTGGCTGTTTCAAAGGAAGGGGACGAGGGCGGGGCCCTCCTGTCACCAGGTGCGGGGAGCGGGGCGCGGGTCATGTGACCTGCCTGTAGCGGCTTCAGGTGGGGGGGGGGCAGTTGGCGGCTGGGCCAGCTCGGCTGTTGGGCCGGCTGGCCTGGCGCGCTAGGTGTTTTTTTGACATAAAAGAGAAATAAAGAAATAAACAAAAATAAAATTACTTTTATATAGACAATATATATATCAAAATGAGCAGAAAAATAAATCCTAAATGATGCACTATTTTCAGAGGCAAAATCCAAACTTTATAAAAACATTTTTTGAAAATTCCAAGTAAAACCAAATTTGAATTCAAATACTTTTGGCATTATTTTCTTCTGAATTTTTTGAGGTGTCATGTTACCTCCTCTCATACTTTTGTCAGGGATTTTTGAAATGAATTTCAAAAGCCAGTTCGAAGTGAATTCAAATTCAACAGAAAGTATTCAAATGCCTCTGAAATTTTCAAATTTCACATGGTTCAAAGGAAATGCAATAGATTCCTAGCTATAATTGTAAAACATTCGAAATTGAAAATTTGGGATGTTACACGCCGCCGGCCTCGCCTCCCTTGCCTCGTCCGGCATCACCTTCGCCCCCTCTTGCAAAGGCAAGCCCCGCACCTCCCGCAAGACTTCCGCGACGCCCAAGAAGAAGCAGCTGACGCCCGAGGAGTGGGTCGCGGAGTTGGCAAAGAGGAAGGGCCGGAGGCACGCGGGTGACGCAAGGAATGAAGCAGCGGACGCCATCGCTCTCACCGCCGCCGCGCAGCAGGAGGAAACGAACGCCCGCGTCGCGGCGGCAACGAGGGAGGCCCTGATCTACCTAGGGTTAATCCCTGGCCAGCACGGTCTTGTCAGCGCCGCCGTGGCCGCATCCAGCACCGGCTCGTTCGTGTTTCCTCGAATGGTGCTGCCAGAGTCGCCGACGCGTCAGCGACGCACCTGATTCCCGGCTTCCGCGTCTACTCGCAAGCCTCCCGACTCTTCAAGGAATGCTCGCCAGAAGTGAGCATGGTGGCGCCTTCCACGCCCGCGCTCGTGCCCATTGACCTCAATGCCACACCGGTGTCTGGTGCCTCGTCATCCGGAGGGGCAAGGAAACGCGTGCGGAGATGCCAGCCGACGTGCTACCCGGCGCCCGCAACCTATTCGACAGAATGTCGGCGGCCGGCGACGAGGAAACGGCCAACCGTTTTATGGAGAACATCATCTTCGAGGGTGGTGCAGCGGCCACTAACTCCACTAGCGGTGCCGCTGCGGCTGGCTACGATCCCGATGAGACCCAAAGCCAAGACAGCCAGGGGCTGTTCACGCTGGCGACCTACGATCAAGATTCCATGCACGACGCCTTCATGAAAGATCAGGTCGGCCTAGACGGCTTCCCGCTCGACCATGAGTTCCCGGAGGACTACGACCACAAGAAAGAGGATGAAATGGACATCGATGGCGAACCTTTGTTCGAGGACGAGCTCGCCAACCAAGCCGTCGGGGCGAAGCCGAAGCGGAAGAGCAAGCGGATGGAGGCATACACGTCGTTCAAGGACAAGCTCCTTTGTGAGTGTTGGAGGGACATTGGGAAAGACCCCAAGGTCGGCGCCAAACAAAAGTCATCGACCTTTTGGATTCGTGTCCATCGTGAGTTCCATGAGTGCAAGAAGTTTGTGCTGTGCCAAATGCATAGCACACACGGGTGTCCATTTTGAAGCGATGGAGGGTGATACAACAAGAGTGCAACAAGTTTTATGCCACCTTGAGAGCATCAAGGAACGCCCCGTGAGCGGCATCAGAATGCAAGACATGGTATGCATGCGCCCCTCTTTGTTTCCATTCCCGTTATGCTTGCATGTCCATTTGCATATCCATTTGCCCATATGCTTGCATTCTATTCATTTGTAGGCATTCCAAGCTTTGGAGGCATTCAAGGTCCAACACGAAGGCAAGTCCTTCAACCTCTCCCATTGTTGGATGGTCATCAACAGGGAGGAGAAGTTCAAGGCGCAATTTCCGCCCTCATTGCTCGTCGGGGGAAGAAAGCCATGGAGGAGGTTGGGGAGGGCGAGAAGCCACGGTCGCGAGGGAAGACCAACTCCAAGAAGGAGGACAAGCGGGATGCGACATCTATCGCCTTGCTCGCAACCGTGGAGGGCATGATGACCAAGAAGTACTCAAGGGAGGAGAAGGACGACAAGATAAGGAATAGCAAATGAACGCCTTCATGGAGATCTAAAGGAGAAGGCTTGAGATGGAGGTGGAGAAGCAAGCGAGGATGCTTGAGATGGAGGCAGAGAAGCAAGCTAAGATGCTAGAGATCGAGGCCACCAATGCCAAGACCAAGGCAAAAGAAGTGGCTCTCGCTAGCATGATGACGGGGTGGAGATCATGAAAGTGGACCTCAACATAGTGTCGTTGAGGAAGAGGCCGTGGTTCGAGAAGATGTAGGCTGACATGCTCAAGTTCGACGATGAGTGATCTATGGCGGTCCACCATCCCTTTTTTGCATGTCGGGCAAGTGTGCTGGCATGACGACAACCGAGATGGCGTGGTCAAATTCCCCGCCCCTTTTTGTGTGCTGGCATATGTGTGCCAGCCGCTGGCAAGTGCGCTGGCATGATCTGTGTGGTGTTTTTTGGAGCTGGCATTGTATGTCGGCTGCTGGCATGGTGCCGGCATGAACTTTGGGGAACGGCATGGCCGCTGGCATGATCTATGGCCGCAGGCCTTTTCAAATTTGTGCGCGGACATGAAATGGGTCGCGGGCGCTGGGCGCACTGCCGACCCAAATCATAAAAGGGCGGACGCTAAGCGGGCAGCCGACCCAAATGGACAACAAGAGGGTAAAAGCGCCATCCGTTTTGGTCGGTACGTTGGAGTTGCTCTAATACAATACCAATGTAACCTTTCGGCAACACTATACAAGAAAACACTTTCATAGAAAAGTGTATTGTACGGTGCATCATAATATGGCAATATTTATTATATGAAGAAAACACTCTCATGGATCTCCTTGTTTACACATGAATAAAAAAATCTGATGGGAAATACAACACAACGTCTATTGGTTTGATCGATATTCTGTAGTTTCTACTAGAGAACACGGTACCACATCCAAATATATTTTGGTACAATGTCATAAAATTAAGCTTGCTTTTTAAAATACAAGTAAGTTTAGCAACCAATTTTCAAAATTGAAAATACATACTAGATGAACGTAAATCAACTTATTTGGCCTTATGATTTTGAATAAAAAATACTATAGATTGACCCTCTACGGAACACCCTCAACCAATGGGCCTAAAATAGACCCTCAATAGAAGTTTTACCATTGACATGTGAAAGAAAAACTAGTGGGCCTGGAATTGGGCCTATTGAGATTTGATATTGTCATCTGATGATGATGGGCCTGGAAAAAAAATGGACTTTCCTTTCTTCTCCCAAGTCCCACCCATTTCAAAACCTAGGGTTTCCCCTTCGTGACCCCCTTTATAACCCCCAAACATTGCAAAGTCCATCGAGCCTCCGCCGCCGCCGCAACCAACCATGTTGGCCATCGTCTAAATCTCCTCTCTCGTCTTAATCTCTTCTCTCGTCTTCGCTGTTGAGTCGAATGCCCCTTGGAGTGGTATGATATTCAGATCTATCAAGATTTAAAGTGATTCACGACGCTTGGTAAGCCCTACGGTATATCCGATCTATGCTAGCGCAGTTAGATCTTTAGCCCATTGTTATGATTATGCCTCACCCTATTATTCTATAAATCCAGTATGCATCATGCTTTTGTTCTTCCCAACACAAGACGGCTGTATCCATCTTCATAGTTTCTAGATGTTTTAGTTGCGCATAGATCCATGTGGGATATAACTAGCGGTTTTCTTGATAAGATTGACGTATTTGTCTTCTCACTTTGAGTGTGTGTGTGTGTGGGGGGGGGGGGGGGGTATAAATTCTTGTGAAACACACAATAATGTTGTTGTCATCCTTGCATTGGAAATTTGGCCATGTTGGAAGAATGATCTAATGCCCTATATATATGGAAGAAAGAACTCCACTAGGCCACTAGGA
Organism: Triticum monococcum; assembly: GCA_034509565.1. Lineage (NCBI taxonomy): Eukaryota > Viridiplantae > Streptophyta > Magnoliopsida > Poales > Poaceae > Triticum > Triticum monococcum. The sequence continues at coordinate 605,463,446 of CM067845.1, forward strand.
AAAATAATTTTTATATTCATGATATTAAATTTATTTTTATTAAAATATTGCAAATTAGTATAATGCTACCTTTTCTCTCATGATGACCATTGGGTTGCTAGTTACGCCATACCTTTCTTGTATTAAGACAAGGATGCTAGTATACACAATATGTGCATGTTTCTTGGTTTACTAAATTTTGATAATGGAATCATCGAATTTGTAAATCTCATCAAGACAAAATAAAGTTTGTTTGGCAAATCCTCTAGAAGGATAAACATGGGGAGCACATGGAGGTCTATTAGTGGATAGATCGGATAGGGTATCAAAATCGGATTTCCTGGTTAGATGAATATATAGAAATGTGCAAGTGCGCCTTGCCAAAATATTATGCATGCGACCACCCTATATATATATATTCCCAGCATTCATTTATGATGTGTACTTGTGTGACCAATATTTGTATATAAATATGGGATAAATAGTGTTCTATTTTATTCCCTGAAGAGCTTATATGGAAATAATATTTATGTTGGTTGTTAGATCTGTAACAAAAGGACTCTACATGAGTATTCTTGAAAATAACTAGCGCAATTTGGAATAATCATTGAATAATCAGAACAAAAATCCAAAATTGAAAGCGTTTCATATGTAGATTTAGCCCTTGAGTGAAACTTGTGTGGTATTATATTCCATTATTACCATTGCAAAAGTATTATGCTAATGTATCATATATCTCCTATTGTATTGCAGAGAGAAGTACCTACCATAAGTAAAGGTCCAATCATGGTACGTCATAAAAAACAGTATAACACTATGGGCGTGGTAGATAATATGCAAAATGTCAAGGTAAAAGAAGAGGAAGATGAAAATATTAATATGAAAGGGAAAAGGAAGCAAAATAAAGCTGAAGGTGGTAAGAAAGCAGAGGAGAAGCAAAATTCCTCGAAGCGGAAGATGGATAAGAACAAGGAGGAGAAAGAGAAGAAAATGAGAGTTGTTGATAAAAATGATGATGAGAAGGAGAGGGAGGATCGGAGCAAAAGAAAGGAAAATGAGAAGAAGGTGAAGTCACATATGGAAAGAAAGGAAGATAATGATAATAAGAAAGAAGAACAAGGGCAGCGAGAAATTGAGAAAGAGAAAGTAGAGGAAGAAAAGGAGATAAATAAGCAGAAGGGAAGGAAGGAGGACGAGGATTCGAAGGAAAAGGATAAGGATCAGAATGACAAAACAAATTGCCCTCACTTCTTCAGGACACTCATATCCTATTCATTTATGGAACACATGGTAGGCTTTCTTGATTCATAACAACAAAGAAAGGGACTAACTCATTTTAGCTGTTCCATTTTTACCTACCATATTTTTGCATGATTGTTGTGAAGGCTATCTTTTTCCATTGCGGTTCACTTTTAGGAATGGTGCTCTCTAATTTGATAGAGTTAAAATTGTACATACATAATCTATTTCACCCAATATATTATTTGTTCAATTTTTGATTGATATGTTTGAAACATGGACTATACAATGCTTTCTGTCATTGAGAAGGATAAAAGAGATAACATATCCAAAATATAAACTACTTCATGAAAGTTGATATTTTTTGTATTTACAAAAAATGTAGATTGTAAATAAAAGTGACATATGTAATATTTTCGCAAAATATAATGCCAATTGAACAGTGACTGATAGCTGGGATTGCACTATAGGAAGGCAAGGTTAAATGCCATATATGCATGTTTGGGTTGTGCTCGACGTGTTCAACCATTACTAATTAATTTGTATGACGACATATGTTGCAGACCATTCCAGTAGGATTTCACAAATACTTGGAAGATTGTACAGGGATGGTTTCCCTGAGAGGTCCAAGCGGGAATAAATGGCCTGTAGAGCTGGCTAAAATCTCCGGGGAGCTACTCTTTGCGCGTGGATGGAAGGAGTTCCTCTCCGACAATCGCATCGGTTATGGTTACCTGCTGGTATTCCGTTATGATGGGCAGTCACAGTTCTCAGTGACTATTTTCTTGCCATCGTCCTGTGAGGATCCCTATGCATATCTCGCCCAGCCGCAGTGCAAGGACGTCGACTGGCACCAGTGCACCAATGTAGACGGTGTTGCCCCTCAAGAAGAAGACACTCACAGTGGCACCAGTGCAGATGGTGCACCACAAAATGAAGCTTCAGAAGAAGAAGATGCTTCAGAAGATGAAGAGGCGGAGGAAGTTGAAGACGCATTATCAGAAACTCCGGGGAATGAGGAAGACAGTGAATGTCGCATGTGCAATGATGATGCATTGGAACCAGTGCAACAACAACAGGAGGATCTACGCAAGACCGACGATGGTTTTTTGATCGGGAAGAGGGCTAGGTTTAGGAAGGTTGATGATATCATGGCAGAAGTGGACCGATCCAAGAAGTCCAAGCCTGCGGAGAGGAAGAACTCTGAAGGTCCATCTGGTGATCCAACTTCTGGGGGAGGAGCATCAAGCGATAGTTTGGCAGGTAATTAAGGAGAACCCTCTTATCGATCGATCGATTTCAAAATAGTTAGTACGTGTAGTACTTTTTACGTGTATGTTGTTATGAGATGGCTTGATTTTGTAAAATGATTCTGATAGTCTTGTTATCGAGCTAACCTTTGTCTACGTGAATATCAAACTGTAAGAAGAATCAGAGCATCGTCCACCCAAGAAGTCCAAGGCTGGGGAGATAAGGTCTCCATCTGGTGATTCACCTTCTAAGGCGGCAACATCAAGTGACAATTTTGCAGGTAATTCGGAATAACCATTAGATGTATCGATTTCAAATTAACTATATATTGTGATGGCTAAATGTTGTCACATGATTCATAGGCTCTTGTTATCTAGCTAACCTGTGTGCACGTCCATTGTAAGCAGAGTTGGACAGTCATCCATCCAAGGAGTCCAAGGCCGAGGGGAAAAGCTCTGCTCCTCCTTTAATTGTTTATACTGGGTCTTCTTCTTCAGCATCTAAAAGCGTTCCCCTCAAAAAAGCTTCGAAAGAAACAATATCAAATGACAATTTGGCAGGTAAGGAATCAATATGCATGCTAAACTAAGCCTGAGCGCAAATTCCTTATTCTGCGCTCCGGCCAAAACACGCGCTGATGCTCCTCTAAACAACTCAACGCGGGCACACTCGGTGCAGTTGCTTCCCAGTTGATCGTAAAAGCATGAGTAACATGTAGTAAAACACACTAACCACGTTACAACAGTCACACTTCTAGTTGTTTCTAATTTGGTGGTAATCGATGGTAACCTGTTTACTATGTCCATCTTTATGAGGGAATGAAATGTGGTAATCCAAAGTAGTAGTTCTAGTAATTTATTTATTTCTCTAGAACGGAGGTTCTTACATAGCCACGTTGTGTTCACTTTTGCATGTATGGTAACTACAATTAGTAGATCTAGTAATTCATGGTAACGCCAAGTTGGGCTCAATTATAAATCTATGGTAACGCCATGTTATACTTTTAGTAATGGGGAAAACTAAAATTTAATATTATTAGTAATGTATCATAATGAAATTACCACATACCCAAAGCTAACAACAATTGGCACATACGGAAGTCATTGACCTGGCTAGTTAGCAAGGCAAATCTAGTGGGTAATCATTTTACTATATTTTGCAAACCGTTACAAGGGTCTAAACCAAAAGAGATGTGGTCAGCTAATATAGCTAGGTATGGTGGTCTATGTAGCCCGGTAAGCAATTATTACTGTTACGATGGTTTTCATCTCTTTTACGATCAAGCGGAGGGAGGTTTGTTGGTTGGCTAATTTGGTGCCAGTGTACGCGGACGTCCGGTCCACCCACCTAGTCGGAGCGCACGATTAGCGATTCTACGCTCAAGTGTACTTTAGCGCTACTGTATATATATATATACACACACACACATACATACATACATACATATATATATATGGCCTAGATGTTGTGTCATCGAGCTATTTATATTCTCTGCTAGCAACATATCACTGGTCTTATACTGTAAAATGGTTCCTATCTATATGTTCTTATCATCGAGCCAATGAACCTGACCCACATATAGTTCATACAGGTGTATTCGCACCAGAATCAGTGTGCACGGACTTAACCATGTGGCACAATTCTTTTGGTAAAAGGCTTAGTAAGCAGAATCAATTCCCGATGTTCAACAAGAGTAATGGTGAAAACCAACCTGGCAGAGGTAAATCTCTTTGTTTCTTCCTTCCTTCCTTCCTTCCTTCCTGTAAGCGCACCCTTTTATTATACTGCTAGTACTAATTAGAACAAACTTGAAGTGAACTAGCCTGATAGTCTGCATCTTTTTATACCAGTTCTCATCAAGGTTATGAGAAGGCTGGGATTAATGTCGCAAAGGCGTCCAGTAACTCAAAGGGAGAAGGAATATGCCATGGAGAGGGCGCATAGGTTCAAATCCGAGAGGCCCTTTGCCATCAAGGCAATGAAGCACAACGATGTCTATGCCTCGTACTTCATGGTAATTGATCAATTCAATTTCTTCTCTCGATAGTTGACACATATATTAAAAATCTGCATTGCTCATTGACTGATCGTGATCGACGACAGATCATCCCGGACAAGTTCGTGAAAACTTTCCTCCCCAAAGAGAGCAGGAAGATGACGCTATGGGACCCGCAGGCGAAGCCGTGGAAGGTGTGGTACGAGTACACCGGCGGTGAGCGTCCCCGCGCGGCGTTCAGCGCTGGGTGGGGGGCGCTCGCCATGGAGAACAACCTGGAGAAATGGGATGTGTGCGTGTTTGAGCTCCTGGACCAGGAATACAACATCAAGCTGCACGTTCACAAGGTCGTGCTGATGATCACCCCCTGCATCCTTGCCCCAAAACCTCGCATAAACGAGTGATAATTCGTTCATAGGCGTTTTGATCTAGTGTCGTTAATGAACCTTTCCTTCCTATTGTTGTTAAGACATACCATTAAGAATTATGTGTTTGTTGTTGCGGCTAATTACTGGATTAAGGAAAAGGTAAGCATGTAGACTTTCCTTCTCCATGTCTCAATCCCCTTCATAACCTAGGGTTTCCCGTTGCCGAATTCCCTTTATATATAACCCAGAAATCTTGCAAAATCCCTCGACCCGCTGCTGCCACAACCAACCATTTGACTTGGATGGATCTCTTATGTTGTCCTCTCGTTTGAATCGAAGCCCCCTTGGTGGGGTCGTCTGAACTTTGAAGATCCATCCAGATCTCAATTGGTTCACTACGCTTGGTAAGCCTACGCTCTGTTTATCAGATTTATGCTAGCGTAATTGAATCTTTAGCCCATTCGCACTATTATGGTTCTCAATCGGCTTAGGATTCTATACACAATCCATGGTGCATCTTGCTTTTGTACTACTTCCCACCACAATAAATGGTGTATCCATGTTCCTAGTTCTTCGCGAACGTTTTAGTTCAGCATAGATCAACTTGTGAGATGTAACTAGAAGTTTCTGCAAGTTGACAAGATTGACTTATCCTTCTCATTTTGTGCGCCTCTTAGACGCATGTTATATTCCTAATGTTGTATTCAGTTTTACTAAAATATTGGCGATTATTGTAATGCTACCTTTTCTGCAATGATAGTCCGTCGGTTGCTAGCTAGTTATTAGGCCATACATGTGTTGTCTCAAGACAAGGTGCAGATTTGAATCATCCATTAATATATCAAAGCCGTATATGCAAGTTTAATGGTTTACTGAATTTGCACAACAGAATGATCGAATTCGTAAATCTCTTCAAGAAAAAATAATGTATTTTTTGCAAATGCTTTAAAAGGATAAAAAAAGGGGAGCAAATGCTAGTGGATACATCAGATTGGGTGTCAAAACCTTATTTCCTAGCTAGAGGGATGTATACAGATATGCAATGCAAGTAGCTAGCTAGGCTGCAACACAAAATATGAATGTAGCCACTCTATTTATATATTCCTTTCTACAAAAAATGGGCGGCCCCACTCCCTCATGTGAAAAAGGTGTGACCATTTTCACGCCTAAAAGACGTCACGTGGGCAATGCGTGACCTATTTAGGAAAAGAACCAGCCAGCTGGTCAGTCCAGTGTGTGACTAAAGTGCACTACCAGATAAATTCTATGACCGCACTAGTGCCATTTACTCTTTTTTCTTCTATCAAGAGCTTGTATGGAAATTATATTTATGTTGTTTATTAGTTTTGTAACGACGGAGTCTGTAGGAGTGTTCTTTAAAATAAGTAATGTAGTTAGGAATGACCATTGCAAACAAACTTGCAAAGTGTGTCATATGTAGATTCAGCTCTTGAGTAAAACTTGAGTAGTAGTTTATACCATTGTTACCTTTGCAGAAGTATTATACTACCATATGCATATATCTCCTATTGTATTGCAGAGAGAGAAGTTCATTACATAAGTAAGGTCCAATCATGGTAGGTCATAAAAAATAATATGGCACTTTGGGAAAGGTAGATAATAAGCAAAATGTGAAGGTAAAAGAAGCGGAAGATGAAAATATGAATATGAAAGAGAAAAAGAAGTACAATAAAAAATAAGGTGATAAGAAAAAGAGGAGAATCATAAGACCTCTAAGAAGATGGATACGGACAAGGATAAGAAAGAGAAGAAAATGAGAGCTAATGAGAATAAAAATATTAAGAAGGAGGAGGGGGTCGGAGGGAAAGGGAGGAAAATGAGAAGAAGGTGACGACACATAAAAAAAGAGAGGAGGCGAATGAGAATGAGAAAGAAGAGAAGGAGCGGCGAGAAAACAAGAAAGATATTGAGGAGGAACAAAAGGAGATAGATGAGCAGAAGGGAAGGAAGGAGAATGATAAAGGGGAGGAAAGAGATGAGAAGGACCAGAATGACAATATTTTCTGCCCTCAATTCTAAAGGACGATCATAGAGGATTTATCCATGGAACAAGTGGTTGGTTTTCTTGATTCATAAAAACAATTAAAGTGACGAACTCATGTTTGGTGTATCATTTTTCTCTACCATATTTACATGATTGTTGTCAAGATTCTCTTTGCCATTGCGGTCCACTTTAGGAATGGTGCTTACTAATTTGACAAAGTTAAGATTGTACATAGTCTTTTTCATCACAATTTTTGTTTGAGTAGTTATTGATATGTTTCAAAGATGGACTACACTATGTTTCCGGACTTTAAAAATTAGTAAAAGAGAGAATAACATATCCACACACATATGAGTATGTTATATCCTAATATAATCTGCTTCATGAAAGTTGATATTATTCATATTTACTGTTTTGTAGATTGTAATGAAAAGACACACATGTAATATTTCCCCTAAAATATAATGCATGTTTGGATAGGGGATTTGCACCCAATCCCGATATTAGTTTAGATTGATTATTTACACCACTAGCTATCACCCAACTCTTCAAATCATTCTTCAAGACTACTATCGAACATGTCACTAATAAAGGGCTAGAATTGATCACCTTTGATGGGTGCTGGGTCCATCACCAATCTGTTGTGCTCGCATCTGATCCTAAGATCAGAATAGTTATTCGGATCACCATCGGCGCGGAGATGTTCCTCGATCTGAAAAGGCAGCCAACTTCCCGTAAAAGAAAAAAAAGCGCCGCGCCTCCGCCGCGCCTCTCGCCGCCGCCTCCCTCGGCCCCGACGTGCCTCCGCCGCCGCCCACCCTAGCCCCGACGCGCCTCCGCGGCCGCTCCCCGGTCCCGGCGTGACTCGACCTCCAGGCCGGGCCGCCGCGGGCCTCCACCTCCCGGCTTCCCGGCGCCGCCCCGTCGACCTCCTCCCGCAGCCCCGCCGGCTTCCCCATGCGAGCCAACCAGGCCAGCCAGCCACCCCCGCAAGCACCCGCCCCGTGTGTTTTCTTGGTTCAGACTAGGAGCAGCGACAAAGATGTCGACCCGAGGCGGAACCCCTGTTTCCGCTTGGTTCCATCCATGGCAGCACACCACCTCTCCCCCGTCGTCCACCTGCGATTTTCATGTCCACAGGTGACCTTCTTTCCAAACGCTTACTGACCTTCCTCCTCCTGTTGCTTCCAACTCTCCTCTTAGATGATTGAACTCTGTCGCATGGAGCAGTAGAACTGCTGGCGTGTCCTGCGCCAATTCCATATTTGTGTGCCTTGGCTTCTAGAGGTGCCACGGTGAGAAACCGACTCATCCAATTTTGCAGGGTACTAATGAAGTTCAGAATGAATGTGGATTAAGGTTCAGGATGTGCAGTATTTTTTTAGTATATTCAGAGTGTTTCTTTCCCGTTTTTCATTTCTTAGTTTCTTCATAATTTATTAGATAATTTCCAAGACCAACATTCCATCATCTGAAGCTTATAGTCTCATGTGCGTACTAAAATAAACACATTTGCTCAGTATACTCTGCATCCGTGTGAAATTATATGAAAAGGAAGGAACGGTTTGGCTGTAGTACCGGTTCAAGTTGAGTTCTCCCTGCAGATGCTTCAATTTGTATTTCCAAGTATTTAGTTCTCTATATATTTTGTATGATGATGCATCTCCCTGGATCAGTGCCAGACTTTACAAACACGGATGCTTTGAAAAATACTCCCTCTGTCCCATAATGTAAGACGTTTTTTGATACTAGTGTAGTGTCAAAAAACGTCTTACATTATGGGACGGACGGAGTAACAAATAAGATGTTTTGATACACCACGGTGTCAGTTTCTTAGACCGCCGTCTCAATTTCTCTGGCAGTACACCCCTCCCTCTGCAGCCTCTACTGCTACCTCTTCACCTTCGTTATATAGCTAGCTTATGGTGCTTTGTTTCCTTCGCCCGCAGCTTCCATTTCAGTCATTGAAGCTGCAGATGGAGCATGACATGCAGCAGTGTCACCCCAACAGGCATGCGACGCCGACGATGGCAGGGTGTGGCGTGCGTCTGTCCGGCATGGTGCCGAGGGGGCCGCAGTTCAAATTGGCTGGGGTTTAAAGTTCAGGTAGTGCTATTGTGTGGTGGCAAAGGACCATGCAGGCTGTTTTGTTACTGAAAAAATGCGTGACACATGAAGGCTTATAGGCTTCGCTGATGAAAGAGATGCTAGCATGCAGAGACGCCGTCTGAGTTGGCAGCTGAAGTGGTTTCTCACATGGGCTGATCGAAACAGATAGCAACAAGTTAATGCTTCTTGTATATATACGGATGTAAACATGAGTTCTCACTTCTGAAGTTAATACATTTGATTTGAGAAAATGTCGTACAGCCTTGAAAAAAATTAGAGAAGTTTAAGAGAGCAAGACCAACGCATCCATCAACCCCCCCCAAAAAAATGCTATTTTTATACTTGGCAGAAAATGGTTAGGTCCAGTAGTAGTACATTCTCTCATTAGTCTAATGTAACTTGTAAATGAAAATTAATGTCATAGTGGTTCAACATGTCTTATATGAGCCGTTCAGACAAAAAAGCAAAACAATTCGTGTACATAGTACTTCAGTTTTTGTTATGGGATAGTTCACTATGCAAAAAATATGGAAAATTAGCCGAGAGGAACACTAGTAATTAAAAACATAGGATATAAAAAGATATTGTATTTTCTCATTTCTAATAATAAGCAAGAAGTTTCAAAATAATAGAACAAAGCAGTTTGATGCTTATAAAACTTTTAAATATTTCCTGTTTGTAAGAAATAAAACCTGGAAGTTCAAACAAGAGAGAGAGGAGAGGTTTAATATTTATTATAAAATGGAATTTTCCCATTTGAAAAACAAAATCAAGAAGTTCAAATTAAATTAACAAAAACGTGTGATGCTTATAAAAAAATAAAAAAATATTTTGTTTTTGGCTTTTTTAAAACTGCTCATAGACGACGTACAATCTGGAAAAAATGTCTATATGAACAAGTCGCCTCTGCCGTCGCCCACCCCAGCCCCGACGCACCTCCATCCGCTGCCCCCGGTCCCCACGTGACTCTCGCCGCCGACCCCTGATCCTCGATGCCACCAGCTATGGCTCTCGGCCGGACCGTGGAACCAGCGAGCACATCGGGGGTCGCTCGTGGCGTCGGGGGCAGAACCTCGCTCGCACACCTAAGAGAGCCATGCTATAACCCCCTCCCGCCTTGCTCAGGATGATCGAATCACATCACATAGAGGATTAGACCCGTTGGCGTGGCTGGCGTCTGTTCCTCACCGTCAACGCTTATACGCACCCATTCTCTGCATCGACGCAAAGCTTTGCTTCATTTTTCGTAGATGCAGCAAGCACTGCTCTCCCTCTCATAGATGGAAAAAAATCCAAATATGTTGACGGGAAGATCATAACAAGATCAAACAAAAAATAGAGCAGTTCAAAAATAACATGCCACTTTGCTACGGATATTCAACCATTTGTAAATAAAAAAAACAAGAAGTTCAAATTTAAGAAATAGAGTAGTTTAAAATTCATTAAAAAATCACCATTTCTAAAAAAAATAGATTTTTTCCCATTACTAAAGCGAAACAAAGAGAAGTCCAAATTAATAACTGCTGGAAGTTCACGTATTACATGGTGTGCATTTCGTATGAGAAAAAAAGAATAAAAATGCAAAGTTAAAATTTGTTGCTAGAAGTTCAGGTGCTCAATGGGGGAAAGTTCAAATATTCTTGTGAAAGAGGTTCATCATGTATTTACATGTTCAAAAACACAAACAAATATGTTGTTTTGGTGTTCAAACACGGGGAAGTCGCGTGTTTTCAACAACTTTTCATTGGTATATCATTTGCTCAATTCCAGTGAGTGGTTTGGGAGTTACGGGAAAAAAAGCACGTCAAAAACAAAGTGGAGTTCAAACAAACATGTCCCAAAAGTTCAACCTCTTCACACAGGGCATTTTCGGAGACTCCGTTTTCACGATGAAGGCATAACGCATGATCTCAGAAGTTCAGATTGATAATTGCTAGAAGTTCACGTACTACACGGTGTGCATTTTGTATTAAAAATGAATTAAAAGACAAGGTCCAATTTTGTTGTTGTTAGAAGTTCAAGTCCTCGGTCGGAGAAAGTTAAAAAAAATATTGTGAGAGGTTTGTACCAAAGGAATACCATTTGTGTAACACCGATGAATGGATAAGAAAATTACAAACGAAAATGTGTCACAGAAGTTCAACATGAAAACAACAGGAAGTTCACCTACTACATAGAATGAATTTCAGATAAAAACTTTTCAAATTGTCGCGAGTATGAAAAAATGATCAACACGGTAAAGTTGCGGGTTTACAACATCTTTTCATCGGTATATCACCTGCTCAATTCCGGTGAGTGGATGAAGAGCTACGAGCAAAAAAAGCACGTGAAAAAATAGAGTGAAGTTCAAGTAGACATGCTCAGAAGTTTAAGTTCTTCATGCGGTGCATTTTCGAAGAATTTGTTTCGCGATAAAGGCAGGACGAATGATATCGACGTTTTCAAAATTACTTGAAAACGGCTAGGAATCAGAGAAAGCCCTCAACATGAGAAAATTTCACATTTTCTGTAGCTTTTCAATGGTATATTATTTGCCCTATTCCGATAAAGTTTGTATAAATTATGGCGAAATTACGTTTTAGCCATTTTCAAAATTGACTTAAAACCATAAAGAATAGGGAGAAACCATATATACACCAAAAAGTTCCGCATGTGTTCAAGCTTTCCAATACCATACCATTTTCTGCATTCCGATGTAAGGTTAAAAAATTAGCTCGAAAATACGAACTCGATGGAACTTGTACCATTTTCTAAATTACTCTTAAACCATTCAAAATTAGAAAAACTTTCAACATGAGAAAGTAGCGCATTTTCGTAAGTTTTCCAACGCCATATCATTTGCCTCAATTAGATTAGCCGTTTTGAAATGACATCGAAAATACGAACTCGGCTGTTCGATTCGCGAAATTTTACGATTTTCCAAATTACTCTTTAAACATAGGGAATTAGAGAATACTGTCAACATATGGAAGGAGCGATTTTGCAGCATCTTTCCAATGCCATATTATTTGCCTCATTCCGATAAATGGTTTAGAAATGCGATCGAAAATACGATTCACATTTTTTGTATGAAAAAAAGGTTTTCAAAAATACTCTTAAACAACTTACATTTTGTTAAAAAAATAATTTAAGTCATGATGCTCATGTTCATAGCTTTCCAATGGTGTACCGCAAGCCCCATTTGGACAATGTTACGGGAAGTTCAACCTAGCAGTGGGGGGAAGTTTAGGTCGACCAACTCAGGCAGTAAAATTACAACAGACGCATGTTCATCACGACCCGACAGCAAAATCCGCCAATGAGCGAGATTCCTATTTAAAATGGGCATTTAGTTGCTAAAAACCATTTGCAGATTACACTTACATCACATAGAACATGACTAACCAGAATAATTTGCGCGGGGAGACACGATTGCTAAGATAGCCCGAAGGTCGGGTTCCTACAGAGGGAAGTTCAGGCATGTAACTCAGGAAGTTCATGTTGTGATCAAAATAGTGTTTGACTATATATGTCGACTTCCACAAATACTTGGAAGAGTATACCGGAGTGGTTTCCCTAAGAGGTCCAAGCGGGAATAAATGGCAAGTAGAGCTAGATAAAATGTCCCAGGAGCTAAGCTTTGTGCGTGGATGGAAGGATTTTCTCTCGAACCATCACGTCGTGTACGACTGCTTACTGGTATTCTGTTATGATGGGAAGTCATGATTGAAGGAAATATGCTCTAGAGGCAATAATAAAGTTATTATTTATTTCCTTATATCATGATAAATGTTTATTATTCATGCTAGAATTGTATTAACCGGAAACATAATACATGTGTGAATACATAGACAAACAGAGTGTCACTAGTATGCCTCTACTTGATTAGCTCGTTAATCAAAGATGGTTATGTTTCCTAACCATGGACAAAAGAGTTGTTATTTGATGAACGAGGTCACATCATTAGTTGAATGATCTGATTGACATGACCCATTCCATTAGCTTAGCACCCGATCGTTTAGTATGTTGCTATTGCTTTCTTCATGACTTATACATGTTCCTATAACTATGAGATTATGCAACTCCCGTTTACCGCAGGAACACTTTGGGTACTACCAAACGTCACAACGTAACTGGGTGATTATAAAGGAGTACTACAGGTGTCTCCAATGGTAGATGTTGGGTTGGCGTATTTCGAGATTAGGGTTTGTCACTCCGAGTGTCGGAGAGGTATCTCTGGGCCCTCTCGATAATACACATCACATAAGCCTTGCAAGCATTATAACTAAGATGTTAGTTGTGAGATGATGTATTACGGAACGAGTAAAGAGACTTGCCAGTAACGAGATTGAACTAGGTATTGGATACCGACGATCGAATCTCGGGCAAGTAACATACCGATGACAAAGGGAACAACATATGTTGTTATGCGGTCTGACCGATAAAGATCTTCGTAGAATATGTAGGAGCCAATATGGGCATCCAGGTCCCGCTATTGGTTATTGACCGGAGACGTGTCTCGGTCATGTCTACATTGTTCTCGAACCATAGGGTCCGCACGCTTAACGTTACGATGACAGTTATTATGAGTTTATGCATTTTGATGTACCGAAGGTTGTTCGGAGTCCCGGATGTGATCACGGACATGACGAGGAGTCTCGAAATGGTCGAGACGTAAAGATTGATATATTGGAAGGCTATGTTTGGACATCAGAAGTGTTCCGGGTGAAATCGGGATTTTACCGGAATACCGGGAGGGTTACCGGAACCCCCCGGGAGGCAAATGGGCCTATTGGGCCTTAGTGGAAAAGTGAAAAGGGGCTGCCATAGAGGGCTGCGCACATCCCCCTTTCCTAGTCCTAATAGGACTAGGGAAATTGGCCGGCCACCCCTTTTCTCTTTCCCCCTTGAGGATTCCTATTAGGAATAGGATTGCGGGGGAGTCCTACTCCCGGTAGGAGTAGGACTCCTCCTGCGCCCCTCTCCCTTGGCCGGCCGAACCCCTCCCCTTGCTCCTTTATATACGGGGCAGGGGGCACCCCATAGACACAAGTTGTTCATTGTTGATCGTTCCTTAGCCGTGTGCGGTGCCCCCTGCCACCAAATTCCACCTCGGTCATATCGTTGTAGAGCTTAGGCGAAGCCCTGCGTCGGTAGTACATCAAGATCGTCACCACGCCGTCGTGCTGACGGAACTCTTCCTCGAGGCTTTGCTGGATCGGAGCCCGAGGATCGTCATCGAGCTGAACGTGTGCTAAGAACTCGGAGGTGCCGGAGTAACGGTGCTTGGATCGGTCGGATCGGGAAGAAGACGTACGACTACTTCCTCTACGTTGTGTGATTGCTTCCGCAGTCGGTCTGCGTTGGTACGTAGACAACACTCTCCCCTCTCGTTGCTATGCATCACCATGATCTTGCGTGTGCGTAGGAAAATTTTCGAAATTACTACGTTCCCCAACAGTGGTATCAGAGCCTAGGTTTTATGGTTTGATGTTATATGCACGAGTAGAACACAAGTGAGTTGTGGGCGATATAAGTCATACTGCCTACCAGCATGTCATACTTTGGTTCGGCGGTATTGTTGGATGAAGCGGCCCGGACCGACATTACGCGTACGCTTACGCGAGACCGGTTTCCCCGACGTGCTTTGCACATAGGTGACTTGTGGGTGACTGTTTCTCCAACTTTAGTTGAACCGAGTGTGGCTACGCCCGGTCCTTGCGAAGGTTAAAACGGAGTCTATTTGACAAACTATCGTTGTGGTTTTGATGCGTAGGTGAGATGAGTTCTTGCTTAAGCCCGTAGCAGCCACGTAAAATTTGCAACAACAAAGTAGAGGACATCTAACTTGTTTTTGCAGGGCATGTTGTGATGTGATATGGTCAAAACGTGATGAGTTATAAGTTGTTGTATAAGATGATCATGTTTTGTTGAAGTTATCGGCAACTGGCAAAAGCCTTATGGTTGTCTGCCTATTGCATAAGATGCAAGCGCCCAATAATTGCTTTACTTTATCGCTATGCGATAGCAATAGTTGCAAGAGCAAGTGTTGGCGAGACGACCACGTGACGACACATTGATATAGATCAAGATGATGGAGATCATGGTGTCATGCCGGTGACAATATAGATCATGACAGTACTTTGGAGATGGAGATCAAAGAAGCAAGATGATGATGGCCATATCATGTCACATATTTTGATTGCATATGATGTTTATCTCTTATACATCTTATTTTTCTTAGTATGACGGTAGCATTATAAGATGATCTCTCACTAAATTATCAAGAAGTGTTCTCCCTGAGTATGCACCGTTGCCAAAGTTCGTCGTGCCCAGACACCACGTGATGATCGGGTGTGATAAGCTCTACATCCATCTACAACGGGTGCAAGCCAGTTTTGCACACGCAGAATACTCAGGTTAAACTTGACGAGCCTAGCATATGCAGATATGGCCTCGGAACACGGATACCGAAAGGTCAAGCGTGAACCATATAGTAGATATGATCAACATAACGATGTTCACCATTGAAAACTACTCCATCTCACGTGATGATCGGTTATGGTTTAGTTGATTTGGATCACGTGATCACTTAGAGGATTAGAGGGATGTCTATCTAAGTGGGAGTTCTTAAGTAATATGATTAATTGAACTTTAACTTATCATGAACTTAGTCCTGGTAGTATTAGCATATCTATGTTGAAGATCAATAGCTCGCGTTGTTGCTTTCATATGTTTATTTTGATATGTTCCTAGAGAAAATTGTGTTGAAAGATGTTAGTAGCAATGATACGGATTGGATCCGTGATCTGAGGTTTATCCTCATTGCTGCACAGAAAAATTATGTCCTTGATGCACCGCTAGGTGACAGACCTATTGCAGGAGCAGATGCAGACGTTATGAACGTTTGGCTAGCTCAATATGATGACTACTTGATAGTTTAGTGCACCATGCTTAACGGCTTAGAATCGGGACTTCAAAGACGTTTTGAACGTCATGGACCATATGAGATGTTCCAGGAGTTGAAGTTAATATTTCAAGCAAATACCCGAGTTGAGAGATATGAAGTCTCCAACAAGTTCTATAGCTAAAAGATGGAGGAGAATCGCTCAACTAGTGAGCATGTGCTCAGATTGTCTGGGTACTACAATCGCTTGAATCAAGTGGGAGTTAATCTTCCAGATAAGATAGTGATTGACAGAATTCTCTAGTCACCATGACCAAGTTAGTAGAACTTCGTGATGAACTATAGTATGCAAGGGATGACGAAAACGACTCCCAAGCTCTTCGTGATGCTGAAATCTATGAAGGTAGAAATCAAGAAAAACATCAAGTGTTGATGGTTGACAAGATCACTAGTTTCAAGAAAAGGGCAAAGGGAAGAAGGGGAACTTCAAGAAGAACGGCAAGCAAGTTGCTGCTCAAGTGAAGAAGCCCAAGTCTAGTCCTAAGCCTGAGACTAAGTGCTTCTACTGCAAAGGGACTGGTCACTGAAAGCGGAACTACCCCAAGTGATTGGCAGATAAGAAGGATGGCAAAGTGAACATAAGTATATTTGATATACATGTTATTGATGTGTACTTTACTAGTGTTTATAGCAACTCCTCACTATTTGATACTGGTTCAGTTGCTAAGAGTAGTAACTCGAAACGGGAGTTGCAGAATAAACAGAAACTAGTAAAAGTCGAGGTGACGATGTGTGTTGGAAGTAGTTCCAAGATTGATATGATCATCATCGCACTCTACCTATACTTTCAGGATTAGTGTTGAAACTAAATAAGTGTTATTTGGTGTTTGCGTTGAGCATGAATATGATTTGATCATGTTTATTGCAATACGGTTATTCATTTAAGTTAGAGAACAATTGTTGTTCTGTTTACAAGAATGAAACCTTATATGGTTACACACCCAATGAAAATGGTTCATTGGATCTCGATCGTAGTGATACACATATTCATAATATTGAAACCAAAAGATGCAAAGTTAATAATGATAGTGCAACTTATTTGTGGCACTGCAGTTTAAGTCATATTGGTGTAAAGCGCATGAAGAAACTCCATGCTGATGGGATTTTGGAATCACTTGATACTTGCGAACCATGCCTTATGGGCAAGATGACTAAAACGCCGTTCTTCGGAACAATGGAGCGAGCAACAGATTTGTTGGAAATCATACATACTGATGTATGTGGTCCGATGAATATTGAGGCTCGCGATAGGTATCATTATTTTCTGATCTTCACAGATGATTTGAGCAGATATGAGTATATCTACTTGATGAAACA
The DNA here is from genome assembly GCA_034509565.1 of Triticum monococcum. Taxonomy (NCBI): domain Eukaryota; kingdom Viridiplantae; phylum Streptophyta; class Magnoliopsida; order Poales; family Poaceae; genus Triticum; species Triticum monococcum. The sequence continues at coordinate 605,480,656 of CM067845.1, forward strand.
TAAGTCTGAAACATTTGAAAAGTTCAAAGAATTTCAGAGTGAAGTGGAGAATCATCGTAACAAGAAAATAAGGTTTCTACGATCTGATTGCGGAGACAAATATTTGAGTTACGAGTTTGGTCTTCAATTAAAACAATGTGGAATAGTTTCACAAATTCGTGCCACCCGGAACACTACAGCCTAATGGTGTGTCCGAACGTCATAGCCGTACTTTATTAGATATAGTACAAATCTATGATGTTTCTTACCGATTTACCACTATGTTTTTGAGGTTATGCATTAAAGACAGCTACATTCACGTTAAATAGGGCACCATCAAAATCCGTTGAGACGACGCCTTATGAACTATGGTTTGGCAAGAAACCAAAGTTGTCGTTTCTGAAAGTTTGGGGTTGCGATGCTTATGTGAAAAAGCTTCAACCTGATAAGCTCGAACCCAAATCGGAGAAATGTGTCTTCATAGGATATCCAAAGGAAACTATTGGATACACCTTCTATCACAGATCCGAAGGCAAGACTTTTGTTGCTAAATTCGGAAACTTTCTTGAGAAGGAGTTTCTCTCGAAAGAAGTGAGTGGGAGGAAAGTAGAACTTGACGAGGTAACTGTACCTGCTCCCTTATTAGAAAGTAGTACATCACAGAAAACTGTTTCTGCGACACCTACACCAATAAGTGAGGAAGTTAATGATAATGATCATGAAACTTCAGAACAAGATACTACTGAACCTCGTAGATCAACCAGAGCAAGATCCGCGCTAGTGTGGTACGGTAACCCAGTTTTGGAAGTCATGCTACTAGATCATGATGAACCTACGAACTATGAAGAAGCGATGGTGAGCCCAGATTCCGCAAAGTGGCTTGAAGCCATGAAATCTGAGATGGGATCCATATATGAGAACAAAGTATGGACTTTGGTTGACTTGCCCGATGATCGGCAAGCAATTGAGAATAAATGGATCTTCAAGAGGAAGACGGACGCTGATAGTAGTGTTACTATCTACAAAGCTAGAATTGTCGCAAAAGGTTTTCGACAAGTTTAAGGTGTTGACTACGATGAGAGCTTCTCACTCGTATCTATGCTTGAGTCTGTCCGAATCATGTTAGTAATTGCCGCATTTTATGAAATCTGGCAAATGGATAAACAAAACTGCATTCCTTAATGGATTTATTAAAGAAGAGTTGTATATGATGCAACAGAAGGTTTTGTCAATCCGAAAGGTGCTAACAAAATGTGCAAGCTCTAGCGATCCATCTGTGGACTGGTGCAAGCATCTCGGAGTTGGAATATACGCTTTGATGAGTTGATCAAAGCATATAGTTTTATACAGACTTGTGGTGAAGCCTGTATTTACAAGAAACTGAGTGGGAGTACTACAACATTTCTGATAAATATATGTGAATGACATATTGTTGATCGGAAATAATGTAGAATTATTCTGTAAAGCATAAAAGAGTGTTTGAAAGGAGTTTTTCAAAGAAAGACTTCGGTGAAGCTGCTTACATATTGAGCTTCAAGATCTATAGAGATAGATCAAGACGCTTGATAAGTTTTTTCAATGAGTACATACCTTGACAAGATTTTGAAGTAGTTCAAAATGGAGCAGTCAAAGAAAGAGTTCTTGCCTGTATTACAAGGTGTGAAGTTGAGTAAGACTCAAAGCCCGACCACGGCAGAAGATAGAAAGAGAATGAAAGTCATTCCCTATGCCTTGGCCATAGGTTCTATAAAGTATGTCATGCTGTATACCAGATCTATTGTATACCCTGCATTGATTTGGCAAGGGAGTACAATAGTGATCTAGGAGTAGATCACTAGACAGCGGTCAGAATTATCCTTAGTAAAATAAGGATATGTTTCTCGATTATGGACGTGACAAAAAGGTTCGTCGTAAAGGATTACTATGTTGCTATTGCTTTCTTCATGACTTATACATGTTCCTATAACTATGAGATTATGCAACTCCCGTTTACCGGAGGAACACTTTGGGTACTACCAAACGTCACAACGTAACTAGGTGATTATAAAGGAGTACTACAGGTGTCTCCAATGGTAGATGTTGGGTTGGCGTATTTCGAGATTAGGGTTTGTCACTCCGAGTGTCGGAGAGGTATCTCTGGGCCCTCTCGGTAATACACATCACATAAGCCTTGCAAGCATTATAACTAAGATGTTAGTTGTGAGATGATGTATTACAGAACGAGTAAAGAGACTTGCCAGTAACGAGATGGAACTAGGTATTGGATACCGACGATCGAATCTCGGGCAAGTAACATACCGATGACAAAGGGAACAACGTATGTTGTTATGCGGTCTGACCGATAAAGATCTTCGTAGAATATGTAGGAGCCAATATGGGCATCCAGGTCCCGCTATTGGTTATTGACCGAAGACGTGTCTCGGTCATGTCTACATTGTTCTCGAACCGTAGGGTTCGCACGCTTAACGTTACGATGACAGTTATTATGAGTTTATGCATTTTGATGTACCGAAGGTTGTTCGGAGTCCCGGATGTGATCACGGACATGACGAGGAGTCTCGAAATGGTCGAGACGTAAAGATTGATATATTGGAAGGCTATGTTTGGACATCGGAAGTGTTCCGGGTGAAATCGGGATTTTACCGGAATACCGGGAGGGTTACCGGAACCCCCCGGGAGGCAAATGGGCCTATTGGGCCTTAGTGGAAAAGTGAAAAGGGGCTGCCATAGAGGGCTGCGCACCTCCCCCCTTTCCTAGTCCTAATAGGACTAGGGAAGGTGGCCGGCCACCCCTTCTCTCTTTCCCCCTTGAGGATTCCTATTAGGAATAGGATTGGGGGGGAGTCCTACTCCCGGTAGGAGTAGGACTCCTCCTGCGCCCCTCTCCCTTGGCCGGCCGAACCCCCCCTGCTCCTTTATATACGGAGGCAGGGGGCACCCCATAGACACAAGTTGATCATTGTTGATTGTTCCTTAGCCGTGTGCGGTGCCCCTGCCACCAAATTCCACCTCGGTCATATCGTTGTAGAGCTTAGGCGAAGCCCTGCGTCGGTAGTACATCAAGATCGTCACCACGCCGTCGTGCTGACGGAACTCTTCCTCGACGCTTTGCTGGATCGGAGCCCGAGGATCATCATCGAGCTGAACGTGTGCTAAGAACTCGGAGGTGCCGGAGTAACGGTGCTTGGATCGGTCGGATCGGGAAGAAGACGTACGACTACTTCCTCTATGTTGTGTGATCGCTTCCGCAGTCGGTCTGCGTTGGTACGTAGACAACACTCTCCCCTCTCGTTGCTATGCATCACCATGATCTTGCGTGTGCGTAGGAAATTTTTCGAAATTACTACGTTCCCCAACAATGATACGTTTCCAGCATATATAGATTTTGTTGTTGTTCCGTGCTATTAAAGTATCAATCTTGGATGCTTAATATACATTTACTAGCAACTTTATATCATTTTTGGGATTAACATATTAACCTAGTGCCCAGTGCCAGTTGTTGTCTTTCACTTATTTTTTTACTTTGTAGAATATCAATACCAAACGAAGTCCAATTGCCATGAAACTTTTTAGATTTTTTTTCTGGTGACAAGAGACCCTGGAAGCTTCTAGAGTACATGAGAGGAGGCATGTGGGGCCCACTAGATACCAGGGTGCGCCAGGGGCCTCTGGGGCACCCTTATGGGTAGTGGGGCCCACACGCACCCCCTTGACCTACCTCCGACTCTATAAATACTCTAAAATCCCAAAAACCCTAGGGGAGTCGACAAAATACTTTTTTCCGCCACCGCAAGTTCCAAAACCATGAGATTCAATCAAGAGGCCTTTTCTGGCATTCTGCTTAGGGAGCAACGATCACAGAGGGGTTCTTCATCATTCTTGCTGCCCCTTCGATGATGCGTGAGTAGTTTACCACCGACCTACGGGTCCATAGTTATTAGCTAGATGGCTTCTTCTTCTCTTTTTGATCTTTAATACAATGTTCTCCAATTCTCCTCGATGTTCTTGGATATCTATTTGATGTAACTCTTTTTTGCGGTGTGTTTGTTGGGATCCGATGAATTGTGAGTCTATGATCAGATGTATCCATGATATTATTTGATTCTTCTTTGAATTCTTTTATGCATGATTGTTATAGCTTCATATTTCTTCTCCGATTTATTGGTTTGGTTTGGCCAACTAGATTGATTTATCTTGCCATCGGAAGAGGTGCTTTTGATGGGTTCGATCTTGCGGTGCTCAATCTCAGTGACAGAAGGAGACATGACACACATGTATCGTTGCTATTAAGGGTAACAATATGGGGTTTATTCATACATGAGTTTATCTTGTCTACATCATGTCATCTTGCCTAATGCATTACTTCGTTTTTCCATGAACTTATACACTAGATGCATGATGGATAACAGTCGATGTGTGGAGTAATAATAGTAGATGCAGAATCATCTCGGTATACTAATCTTCGGCGTGATGCTTATATACATGATCATTGCCTTGGATATCGTCATAATTATTTGTTTTTCTGCCAATTGCCCAATAGTAATTTGTTTACCCACCGTATGCTATTTTCTCGAGAGAAGTCTCTAGTGAAAACGATGGCCCCCGGGTCTATTTCCTATCATATATTGAAACCAAAAATACCTTGTTGCAATTTTATTTTATTTATTTTCTTTTGTGTTTTAGTTATATCTATTTATCAAATATCATAGAATTTAGGGATTTTTATTTCTGTGCCCCTGGTTCGTTAGTTGTACTCATTCATCCCCACGCTCTTAACTTTTGCTCACTTTTCCCCACTCCCTTGCCCGAAACCCTCAGAACAGGTTACAACGGACGTTGCCGTCAGGTCAATGCCTTTGACCGTTAACTCTGACGAGTGGGGACGAGTGGGGCCGCGTCCACCTTTGACCGTTTACCCGTATAGTGGTTTCATATGCTGACCGTACAGTGGTATTCATATACGTGGGCGCATGCAACTGACCACGGTCGTGGGGTAGCACGTGTCCATGGGACATGCCCGAAATGTCCCATCATATAAAGAGGGGGAACCACCTCCCAGCGTATCGCCCCTACCATTTCCCCCAGGGTTTTCCCCCAAATCCCCTCCCTGCCGCATCATCTTCCTCTCCCCCACCAGTCTTTCTCTCCTCCGCTGCCTCCACCGCACCGTCTCGCTCTCCCCCACCGCATCCTCTTCCTCACCTTCATCGCCTCCATCTGTCCGATGGCGGAAGCTCGTGGCGATGCCGGCGCAGCAGCCGGAGATGTAGTGGAGCTGCAGGGCGCGGTGACCGCATATGAAGTGAAGGATGTTGGCGGCATCCACGGCGGTGCAGGGAAACTCGCAACCGTTGCGGATGTGGAGAAGGAGGTGGCGGGCTCCGCCTTAGCACTGCCAGAGCAGAAGGTGACGGCGTCGAGCAGCGCGGTCCATCCCGATACCCCCGATGATGTAGACACAGACCTAGGGTAGGGTAATAGGCCTGACCTATACGCTCTGGTCGGTCAAGACTTTAACGGTGGGTGAGACACGCGGTGGCTCGCCAGTCAGCCACCCCCAAGTCGCGGCGATCGAGCCCGACGAATCTCTCTAGGGCCTGTTCGACCTGTCGACTGGCTCCGCAGAGACTGCATCCGAGTGCGACAGCAGTGATCCAGCGGCAGAGGTTCTGATGGTCGATGAACCACGCAGTCCTCCCGGCTTTCCCCGCACTGACGTTGGCGACGGCGGAGGCGGTCCGTCGCATACTCATGAAGAGTATCTCCCCGAGCCCCTTACTTCGCTGCAGAGAGAAGAACTTCACCGTCGGAACATGGATGCGCTGCACACTCCTATCTTTGGAGAAACCCCCGAGGCCCGTGCCTTAGAGGACGCGCGCTTAGCCAACTTGGCTGAGCGCACTCGATTGGAGAACCTCCAGCGAGCACTCGACGAGCGTGCACGATAACGGATTCCAACATCCAGTCGATGTCAGCTCTTTCCGCCACCGACTCAGGTATATCGAACTCCGATTCATAATTTAGCAGCTGCAGCCCGTATAGCAGAGTCGATTCAGCCTTCTCAGTCAGAGGCTGGCAGAGGCTTGTTGCAGATAAGATCATTGCTCCGGGCGGCAGGAGATCAGAATTCAGCTGTGTCACAGTCGCGAAATAGGATCCACAGCAGATCCGTCACTGCAGATACAGTCCAGTCGGCCCACAGCCCAAGATCGCCCCCGAGGCATGAGGGACGTGGAGACCGGCGCGATCAGAACAGGAACCGTGAGCCGTATGATCACCGACTCGATCGAGATGATCGACGTCGAGTACCCACCCCTCCCCCAAGGAGTGGATCATACATGCCTCGACAGCAGGATGACAGACGCCCTCACAGTGTTGGGCGAAGGATTCCAGTCGACCCCACGGAGCCAGGCTTTGATGCGAGATCCGTTCTCGTTCAGGGTTTGGTCGACAGGAACAGAGCCCACCGAGAAGGTCGAGACAAAGATGTACCCACCAGCAGCAGAGTACACGTCTCAAGACCGGAGTGCTTCAGTAGAGCCATCAGAGCCGCGGTGATACCTCCCAACTTCAGGTTGGCGACTGGAGTCAGTAAGTTCACTGGTGAGTCCAAGCCTGATACTTGGCTTGAGGATTACCGAGTGGCTGTTCAGATTGGCGGCGGTAACGATGAAGTGGCAATGAAACACCTGCCTCTTATGTTGGAAGGCTCGGCCAGAGCATGGCTGAATCAGTTAGCGCCTAGTAGCATTTACACTTGGGAAGATCTTGCCCGAGTGTTTATCAGAACATTTGAAGGAACTTGCAAGCGACCAGTAGGGTTGACAGAGCTGCAATCTTGCGTGCAGAAGCCGAATGAAACTTTGAGGGCCTACATCCAGAGATGGATTACATTGCATCACACAGTAGAGAACATATCTGATCACCAAGTAGTCTGTGCCTTCAAGGAAGGCGTTAAGTACAGAGAATTGAACCCGAAATTCGGTCGAACCGGAGACATGTCTCTGAGTCGAATGATGTAGATTGCCACCAAGTATGCCAGTGGTGAAGAAGAGGATCGGCTCCGGAGTGGCAAGCACAAGTTAGTCGCCCACGAAACCGGAGGAGGGAACTCCAGTCGGAAGCAGAAGCGGAAAGCCGAGCCAGCTGCTCCTGGAGAAGCCTTGGCCGTGACTCAAGGAAAGTTTAAGGGGAAGCCCAAAGGGCCTTGGAACCCCAAGAAGGTGAAAGACCAAGACGGAAATGATGTGTTGGATCTGCCATGTCACATCCACACAAAGAAAGATGAAGAGGGTAAACTCATTTATCCGAAGCATACCACTCGACAGTGTCGGCTCTTGATCCAACAGTTCCAAGGGAAACAACCCAAAGATAAGGAAAAGGAGTCGGACAAAGTTGAGGACAAGGAAGATAGTGATGATGGGTATCCCCAGGTCAATTCTACCCTGATGATTTTTGCTGATGTTGAAAGAAAAAGTCGATTGAAAGTTATCAACCGAGAAGTGAATATGATCGCTCCGGCGACACCCAGTTATTTGAAATAGTCTCAGACTGCCATCACATTCGACCAGTCCGATCACCCGACGCACATAGCCACCCCTGGGAGGCAAGCTTTGGTGGTCGACCCAATTGTTGAAGGCACTCGACTGACCAAGGTTTTGATGGATGGAGGCAGTGGCCTGAATATACTGTATGCAGAGACGTTGAAAGGGATGGGCATTCCGATGTCCAGACTCAGTACCAGCAACATGAGCTTCCATGGAGTCATTCCTGGAAAGAAGGCTGAGTCACTCGGCTAAATTGCTCTTGATGTGGTTTTCGGTGATTCCAAAAATTACCGCAAAGAAAAGTTGACGTTTGAAGTTGTGGATTTCCAGAGCGCTTATCACGCTATTCTAGGCAGGCCAACTTATGCATGATTCATGGCTCAACCATGTTATGTGTACCTCAAATTGAAGATGCCTGGTCCCAGAGGTGTGATCACTATTACTGGCAATCGGAAGAAGGAGGAAGAGTGCTTTCAGAAAGGCTCAAAGATCACCGATGCTCAGATGGCAGTGGTTGAGCTACAGGAATACCAGAAAACTGCAGACCTGAGTGATTTGCTGTGAGCCAAGAAGCCCGCTACGGAATCAGCATTTCAGTCGTCCGGTGAGACAAAGCCGATTCACATTCACCCGACCGACCCCAGTGCTGCTCCGACTCATATCTCTACGACACTCGACTCCAAATAGGAAGAAGCGCTCATCCAATTCCTCCATGAGAACTGGGACATCTTCGCATGGAAGCCTTCTGACATGCCGGGTGTTCCCAGGGGGCTGGCTGAGCATCGTCTATGAGTCGACTCAAAAGTGAAACCGGTCAAAGAACATCTTCGACGGTCCGCCATCCAGAAGAGAAAGGCCATTGGCGAGGAGGTGGCTCGGCTCTTAGCAGCAGAGTTTATCCGAGAGATTTACCACTCCGAGTGGCTCGCCAATGTAGTCATGGTCCCCAAGAAGGACAAGTCACTTCGCATGTGCATTGACTTCAAACATATCAATCGGGCCTGCCCGAAAGATCATTTCCCCCTCCCCTGCATCGACCAGATAGTCGACTCGACTGCGGGATGCGAGCGCCTGCCTTTTTTAGACGCCTATTCCGGTTACCATCAGATCCGTCTATATGGTCCCGACGAGATCAAACCGGCTTTCATCACTCCATTCGGGTGCCTCTGTTATGTTACCATGCCATTCAGCCTCAAAAATGCCGGAGCCACGTTCATGAGGATGATTCAGAAGTGTTTGCTCACTCAAATCAGTCGGAATGTGGAAGCATACATGGATGATATTGTGGTCAAGTCACAGAAATGTTCTGACCTGCTGACTGACCTTGCTGAGACATTTGCCAACCTCAGGAGGTATGATATCAAGCTTAACCCATCAAAGTGCACATTCGGAGTTCCGGGCGGAAAGTTACTCGGTTTTCTCGTTTCCGAACAAGGAATCGACGCCAACCCAGAAAAAGTTGATACTATACTCCGAATGAAGCGCCCTGTGCGCGTGCACGATGTCCAGAAGCTTACTGGTTGCTTGGCCGCTTTAAGTCGATTCATTTCTCATCTCGGTGAAAAGGCATTGCCTCTTTACCGACTAATGAAGAAGTCAGACAAGTTTGAGTGGACTCCTGAAGCTGATGCAGCGTTTGCAGAGCTAAAAGCCCTACTCTCCACCCAGCCGGTGCTTGTTTCCCCAATCAGCAAAGAGCCTTTGCTGCTTTACATTGCAGCCATAGGACAAGTCGTCAGTTCAGTACTTACGGTCGAGCGGGAAGAAGAAGGAAAAACCTTTAAAGTTCAGCGCCCAGTATATTATGTTTCTGAAGTTTTGACCCCATCAAAGCAAAGATATCCTCATTATCAGAAGCTTGTATATGGGATTTATATGACCACGAAGAAGGTTGCACATTACTTCTCTGACTATTCCATTACAATCGTCAGTGACACCCCATTGTCAGAGATTCTGCACAACAGAGATGCAACTGGTCGAGTGGTAAAATGGGCAATTGAACTCCTTCCCCTAGATATCAAGTTTGAGGCAAAGAAAGCTATCAAGTCCCAAGCAATTGCAGATTTCGTCGCCGAGTGGATTGAACAGCAACTGCCGACTCAAGTTCACTCGGAGCACCGGACCATGTTCTTCGACGGTTCTAAGATGCTGAATGGTTCCGGTGCTGGGGTAGTATTGGTTTCCCCCCGAGGAGATAAGCTCAGATATGTTGTCCAAATCCACTTTGATTCCTCCAATAACGAAGCAGAATATGAAGCACTTTTGTATGGGTTGCGCATGGCCATTTCACTCGGCGTCTGTCGCCTCATGGTCTATGGCGACTCAGATTTGGTGGTGAATCAAGTGATGAAGGAGTGGGATGTCAGAAGTCCAGCCATGACTGGTTATTGCAATGCAGTGAGAAAGCTAGAGAAGAAATTCGAGGGGTTAGAGCTGCATCATATACCCCGACTGAAAAATCAAGCAGCTGATGATTTGGCAAAAATAGGTTCCAAGAGAGAAGCCATTCCCAGCAATGTGTTTCTGGAACACATCCACACACCATTAGTTCAAGAGTATCCCTTCACTGAAGAAGCCCCGCATCCAAAAAGTGCCACGGATCCAACTGAAGTTGAGGTTCCAGCAGTGGTCGACCTGATCATGGAAGTTTTGGTCATCACTCCCAACTGGACAGTACCATACATCGCGTACATCCTAAGGAAAGAACTCCCATAGAATGAAGAAGAGGCCATCATGCGTCCTCTCAGACCATCGTGGCTAAAGCATACCGAGCGGGATTTTACTGGCCAAAAGAAAATGAGATGGCGAAGGAGATAGTTGACAAATGTGAAGGATGTCAGTTCTATTCCAATATGTCGCACAAACCCGCCTCAGCCTTGAAGACCATTCCACTCGTCTGGCCCTTTGCTGTTTGGGGATTGGATATGATTGGATCGCTGAGAACTGGTAGGAGCGGCTTCACCCATGTGCTGGTGGCAGTCGACAAATTCACTAAATGGATTGAAGCTAAACCTATCAAGAATCTTGATGCCTGCACCGCTATCAGCTTTATCAGAGAGTTGATAGTCAGATATGGGGTTCCACATAGCATCATCACTGACAATGGGTCAAACTTTGATTCCGACAAGTTCAGAGCTTTTTGCGCCTCTCAAGGCACACAAGTCGACTACGCGTCAGTCGCTCACCCCCAGTCGAATGGACAGGCAGAAAGAGCAAATGGTCTAATTCTCAAAGGGCTAAAACCCCGACTGATGCGCGACCTCAAGCATGCAGCAGGCGCATGGGTCGATGAGCTTCCGTCAGTTCTTTGGGGATTGAGGACCACCCCTAATCGGTCGACTGGACGAACTCCATTCTTTCTAGTCTATGGAGCTGAAGCAGTTTTACCGAGTGACTTGCTTCACAATGCACCCCGAGTCGAACTCTACTCTGAAGATGAAGCAAAACAAGCCCGGGAGGACTCAGATGACCTCCTAGAAGAGGAAAGAGAGATGGCCATGATCCGATCGACCATCTATCAACAGGACTTGCGTCGATTCCATGCCAGAAATGTGAAGAGTCGAGCCTTCCAAGAAGGAGACTTGGTCCTCCGAGTGGATCAACAGAAACCACACAAGCTCGCTCCTACTTGAGAAGGTCCTTTGATCGTCACCAGAGTTCTCCACAATGGACCATACCATCTTTACAATATCGATCGCCATATTGATGAGCCACGAGCTTGGAATGCGGAGCTGCTCCGCCCCTTTTATACTTAAGTACTCACTCGGATGAGGTGTAATAAGAGATACCTCTATAGTTTATTTATCAAATTACAAAAGTGTTATAATTTTCCCAGTGATTGTTGTTGCTTTTGTTTACGTGAGAAATCCCCCAGTGGGTGGCTTAGCCACGAATCCGCTTCGCCTAAATATGTAAAAATCCTACCGAGTGGTGAGCAAGCCTCCCACTCGGGGTTTAGCTGCGAATCCGTTTTGCCTAAGTTTGTAAAAATCCTACCGAGTGGTGAGCCAGCCTCCCACTCGGGGGCTTAGCTGCAGTCCAAGTACTCGCCTAAGTTTTAAAAAATTATACCGAGTGGTGAGACAGCCTCCCACTCGGGGGCTTAGCTGCAGTCCAAGTACTCGCCTAAGTTTTAAAAATCCTACCGAGTGGTGAGCGATCCTCCCACTCGGGGGCTTAGCTGCAGTCCAAGTACTCGCCTAAGTTTTAGAAATCCTACCGAGTGGTGAGCCAGCCTCCCACTCGGGGGCTTAGCTGCAGTCCAAGTACTCGCCTAAGTTTTAGAAATCTTACCGAGTGGTGAGCCAGCCTCCCACTCGGGGGCTTAGCTGCAGCCCAAGTACTCGCCTAAGTTTTAAAAATCCTACCGAGTGGTGAGCGATCCTCCCACTCGGGGGCTTAGCTGCAGTCCAAGTACTCGCCTAAGTTTTAAAAATCCTACCGAGTGGTGAGCGATCCTCCCACTCGGAGGCTTAGCTGCAGTCCAAGTACTCGCCTAAGTTTTAAAAATCTTCCCGAGTGGTGAGCGATCCTCCCACTCGGAGGCTTAGCTGCAGTCCAAGTACTCACCTAAGTATTCTCCACCTCAGAGCTGCATTCCAAGCACAAAGAATATTCCGAGCAAAAAACAAATTCCAGTTGAAAGCAAACACCAGCATATTCAGAAATAAACCAAGTTCGGATAAACCCCAAGGTCCCAGACGACAGATCAAAAATATTCGAGCATCAAGCCCGAAGAAGTTTAACGGTTACACAATCACTCGGCATTCCGAGGTAAATAAAAGTGGAGCATAATGTTTTTCGGTCACGCATCAGGAGAAGGACTGGTTGGGCCGCAGAAACTGTCGAGGTCAATGTTGTCTGCAATGCGAGTGGCGGTGTCAAGGAAGGTGTCCATGAAAGACTGAAACGTATGCTTCCTCGTGTTAGCAACCTTGAGCTCCGCCAGCTTGTCTTCTTTGACATCCTTGCAGTGCACTCGAACCAGAGACAGAGCAACGTCAGCACCACAGTGAGCAGATGACTTCTTCCATTCTCGCACGCGTTCAGGGATTTGATTCAGTCGAGCCATCAAAGACTCGAGGTCTTGAGACAGCTCCTTCTGAGGCCAAAGACCAGCATCAACCCGAGTCATTGCAGCTTTCAAACGTGCCAGATAAGCAACCGCGTTGTCCATGCGAGACTCCAACCGCAGCACGTTCTTCGCAACATCATCTTTGACTGGACAGTTGATGGGATCGAGACCCGTCTCGACCCGCCCGATTTCTGCTTTAAAGTCTTGGCAAAGTTCTGCATGATTGAGAGAATTATGAGTCGACGACGCCATTAGACTTGTCAGTCGACAGAAATAAGATGGATTAGTCAATACCTTCAAGTTTCAAGACTAGCTTCGCAGCAAGTTGGCCCAGATAAGACTCTAGCTCGCCATTCTTGGCCTTGAGGCTTCCAAGTTCGTCGGTCAACTTCTCTTTGTTCCTCTTCAGTCGCTCGACCTCCTGATTGGCGTCAGACACGGCAGTCTTCAGCTTGGAGTTTTCTTCTTCTAATTTGTCGACTGAAGCAAGCTTCTTGTCAGCAAGCGCTGTCTTCTCGCGCGCCTCCTTCTGTGCTGCCGCAAGATCCAGATCCTTCTTCTCCAAAGCTTCCTTCATTTTCTCTAAAGAAATAACATTCTTCAGGTGAGCTTGGAGTTGGCGGTTTTCACTACATACATCTGCTCGAGTGAAGCCACTCGGTTCAAAGATGGAAAGGAAAAGTGCCAGTGTTGGGATATGAAGCGGTCGATTGGTTACCTCCCATGGCAGCTACTTCATCACGAGCGGTCTTGTGGTTCTTCTTGGCCAGTTCCAGATCAAGGTTGAGGCTGATTTGTTGTTTGTTCATGTTAGAAAGTTGAGCCCCAAGATCACAAGATTTCTGCAGTCACAGCCATATCAGTCAACAGAGATAAAAAGAGATGATTATTTAAGACTACCGCCGAATCAAACATTCAATGGCAGTCTCAGGGACTACACCCAGTGGGCGCACTTAGCGTGCCCCCACTGATTTTCAGACCACAGTCGACGGTCGACTAGCTTTCAAAAAAAAGAAGACAAATCCAAATTCCCAGACCACAGTTGACTGCTTGCAGTCAACTACGGTCTCGGGGACTACACCCAGTGGGTGCACTCAGCGTGCCCCCACTAGTGCAAAGAATCAGTTTGAACTGACACAAAGAGATATACTATTTCCGAACAGCCACACTCCAGTGGGTGGTCAGACAAAAAAAATGGTCGATCGAAAAATCAACTAACCTGGACATTGGTTTGCATGGCAGCTCCGGCGCTGAAGGTCACCTGACTGGCCTCATGCACCACCTTCAGCTGCCCCATCACAAGGTTCAGTTGAAGAAGAGCTTCTTTGGCAGCAGCCGGTGGATCGTCCAGAGTTTGATATGCAGCAAAAAGTGACGGAGGTAGAGCAATCGAAGCAGCCACCGGATCTGAAGCATGGAGTGACATCGACGCAGCAGGAGCCTGAGCAGCTGATCTTGAGGGACAATCAGTTGACAGAGGAACAGCGAAGGTGACGTTGGTTCGAGCCTGGTCTATCGACCGCTCGACTGTCGCCGCAGGCGTCCCAGTCGACTGAAGAACTTGGGCTTCGGTCACCTTCCTGCCCGGCTCCTTGTCCTTCCTCCTCCTTCCTCTCAGCGGTACTTCCTCTTCATCATCTGGGAGCACAACAATGTCTCGTGGAGCTGCAATAAACAGAGAGAGCCATAAAGACAACTGACCAATATTCCGGTCGACCAAACAAACTTCGAGTGGGGCAAACTTACTGGCTTTGGAGGTGACAGCGTCATCAGCTTCCTCATCGGCAGGGGTCTTGTCAACATCCATATCAGTCGCAGCCGAGGTCGGGCTATACAGGTTCATCATCCGCCCGGTCAGAACAAGAAAACCGATCAGAACGAGAAAATATGAGAAGAGCATTTACCCAGAGGCAACATGGACGTCCATCTTGATCTTGGGCAAGGTCTTCCGAGCCTTCGAAGGATTAGCTTTGGGCTGCTTGGGGACCATCTCAGTCAACTTTGGAGTCGGAGACCGAGCGCGCTTGTGAGATGGAGCACTCGACGCCACAGCTTTGCCGCGTCTGCTCACGGTCGTGCCGCTGCTTGGATCGACGTTCGGAGCGAGGCGGCGAGTCGGCCACCTCCTCATCGTCAGACTCGTCACTCTCATCATCTTCACCATCGGCTGGGGACTCACTCTCGCCGCTCTCCTCGGCGCTGTCCCCGCCCTCTTGGTCTTGCTCCAGGGCTTGTTCACCATTGGGCATCAAATACATCTCCGTGTAGATATGCAAAACAAGGAACCGATCATAAGTCAGTCGGAACCTCAATCAGTCAGAAAATATGTTCAAAAATTCAGTTATGACGACCAGACCTTGTCTGGCAGGTTGCTGTCGCTGAAAGGGTCGACTCTCTTGGCACCCTTGGGGTTGTCTTTGTTCCCAGTAATGCCCATCAGCCAGTCGGCCATGATTTTGGCCTCCACTTCCTCCGGATGAACCTGAGCGGTGTCTCCAGCACCGGAGTACATCCACACAGAATGATCGCGAGCTTGGAGGGGTTGGATCCGCCGACTGAGGAACACCTCGACCAGGTCCATACCAGTGACGCCCTGATTGATCAGTTGGACTACTCTCTCAACTAGCATGCCTGTCTCTGCCTTCTCAGCAGCGGTCACTTGCAAGGAAGATGGAGTTTGGACACGATCAAAAGAAAAAGGGGGAAGTCCGGTCGACTGGCCTGGGGTCGCGATGTCCTGGCAGTAGAACCAGGTCGACTGCCAACCCCTGACCGATTCAGGAAGAGTCATCGGAGGAAAAGAGCTCCTCTTCCTCTTCTGAATGCCCAGGCCCCCGCACATCTGGATAACAATGGTTTTCTCGTCTTTCAAGTTTGCTTTCTTCATGGTTTGGGATCGGATGGTAAAGATGTGTTTGAAGAGGCCCCAGTGCGGTCGACACCCCAAAAAATTCTCACACATAGAGACGAACGCAACAAGTACGTGATGGTATTGGGAGTAAAGTGATGGAGTTGGGCACCGAAAAAGTTTAAGAAGCCCCGAAAGAAAGGATGTGGTGGAAGCGAGAAACCGTGGTCGACATGGGTGGCGAGCAAGACACACTCACCCGGTTGCGGATGCGGCTCCGATTCCCCCTTCGGCAGGCGCGCGGACTCATGGACGATCAGCCCTAACTCGGCCAAATCATCCAAGTCCTCTTGCCAGAGCGAAGATCGGATCCAGTCTCCCTGGATCCAACCTGACGGCAGCCTCGAGCGCGACGAAGACCCCCGATTCATCTTCTTGTTCTTCACCGCCCCCGTCGCCTTCTTCGCACGCTCTAATGCCGCCGTTTTGTCCTTCCCCATGGCGGCAGGACAGCGGTGTCGAGAGTGGTCGTGCTAGGCGAGGTGGAGACGCGAGAGGAAGAAGAAGGGGAATGAGCACGCACGGTGCGAATGCCTCGGCTTCGCCGCTTTTAAAGGCCTACTTCCAAGTGGCTGACATGTGGGCCTGATCAGTCCTGTCAAGTTCCCCCAACAGTTGCACACGTGATACGTGGCGAAAAAGGTGGCGCAGAAATCGAGACGTCCAATTTATGTACTCCACTTACCTCGGGACGCTCCGCCTGGCGCGCTTCCACTCAAATTTCGAATCCCGGGAGATCCGGGATCCTCTGTAACCGATCTCACCAAAGATTCCAATCAGAGATATCACTCGACAGATGTCACTGAACAAACCAGTCGGTGATTCTTGAATCGATCAAGGCGATTGAAACGAAGTCGAAAGTTTCAACAGCTGTCCTCCACTCGGAGAAGGAGACAAGGCAGATCAAGGGCGAGAACCAGGTCAACTGCCGTCCTTCTTTTTCACTCAAACCTTGATCCATTCAGGGGCTAATGATGTAGACACAGACCTAGGGTAGGGTAATAGGCCTGACCTGTACGCCCCACCTAAAGTCTTGTCCTAAGAACTAAGGAGTTCAAGAATCAGAAGCAGAGGACCAACAAAGGTGTCGAAGCGAAGTCCACTCGACCTATCAATCACTCGGAGACCTCTCTTACTCAGGTCACTCGACCACCAAACCACTCGACATATCAGAATACCTATAGCCACTCCGCGCAGCAATGGTCAAGCATTCATTCGCATACTTAATGCTCATTTGTAGCACTTTAATACATGCGTTATCTATAATGCCTCCTCTTAATGTATATTGAACCCTGCATAACAGAGGGGAGCTGGGGTCCTGGCGCACTCTATATAAGCCACCCCTCCTCTGGGACAAGGGTTCGCACCCCCTATAACTCACACACGTATAATCCAGTCGACCACCTCCGGGCTCCGAGACGTAGGGCTGTTACTTCCTCCGAGAAGGGCCTGAACTCGTAAACCTTGTGTGTACAACTCCTCCATAGCTAAGATCTTGCCTCTCCATTCCTACCCTCGTATTCTACTGTCAGACTTAGAACCACGACACCCGATGCACAGACTGGCGAGGAGCAGGAGGTATTTGCACTTGCTTGTTAGTTGCAATATTTAGAATATTAGCTTGTAGAGTTAGTTGCATTGGTTAGATTGTGATTCATACAGTAGTACAGATGGTTAGAGTAGTTGGTTTGATGGATGGGCCGGGGTTTTCTGTATGGGGGGATGGGGGGTTTTTGTACTAGCGTTTGTTGGATTACATTCGTTGAAAAAATGCTAGATAGATCTGTATGAGAGATAAGGATCTCTGTGCTTCAATGCTACACAGATGTATGCTTATTAGATTTTGTTTTTAATGCTACACAAATTGGGGTTTTTAATGCTACATACATGTATGCTTATTAGATTGGGTCCCTATTAGATTTGTTTTTGAATGCTACGCAGATTGGGGTTTTGAATGTCATATGCCCAAATGGGATCCATTGATTAAGAAGTTATTTGATTCATTAGTATATAAATTTGTCCACAATATGTAGTTATATTAGCTCTGTTGTTCAATGTGTGTGCATGACAATGGAAAATGCAAATAGGATCATAGTATATTGGCCCTATGATCAATGTGTCACGTGTGCATATCTAAATTTTCCCCAATTTTCAATTGGCTTCTGTATTTACTAGTGATGGATGTAATTGTATATTCAGGAGGATGATGGTTGGCGGAAAAAGAGGAAGCTGACCCTTACTGGGTTCGTCTTGTACGATCTAGAGTATAGTGACGACGAAGAATATGAGGTAAGCCTACTTGAAATTTAGATTATTCATTTAGTTCCTTTGACATGGTGTATATGAATCTATAATGTATTAATGTAATTCATTCATGTGTGCAGTATGATTCTGGAGAAGATCTGTACAAGGGCAACATTGCGTCCTTCACAGCGAAGGAGGTGGAGAAAATCAAGGCTAAGGGAGTTGCTTCCTTCTACAACCGCAAGATCGAGAAGTGGCACTGCCCCTAATGCACCACCAAGCCAAAGCCAAAGGATTGCCGCTTCAATCACCTTGTGTCTTATGCAGAGGATGTAGCGATTCGCGGGGAGGACTACATGATCAGGGGGCAGCATGCTGCCCTCGCGAAGGCCTTGGCTCTGGTGTGATGTGATGAACTTAATGTGGCAGCATGTTTTATCTTTATCTTTTGGGTTACTTTTGGTAAACTGAATGTGACTGTTTATGATGTGTTGAACTGAATCTATGGTGATGGTAGTAATGTATTATGATATCTATATTTGTCAGTCCTTAAATTTGCCTATGGTGTATGGTTAGTTCTGTTTAGATGTTGTGAACTATGAGTTTAGGTGTTGCAATGATCACACATGTTGTATCAGTGTTGTTTCACTGACCAGACATGCTGCTTTTTCTCACCAGTTTAGGTGTTGCAATGATCACACATGTTTATTAATCAAACACATGCTTTTCCCACCAACATGTTTCATTATCCGATGTTTTGAACTGACATTCGACAGGACAATATAAATTAAAAAATACAAAAAATAAAACCTTGACAAACTATCTATGTTTGTGTAGGAGATCATGTGTGCAAAATTTGAGGTGATTTAGAGGAGGTCAAAGAAATTTGAATTTGAGAAATGTGCTCCAAATGAGCTCCCACGCTAGGGTAAACCACCCATTTGTAATCAAGTTTTTTTTGGACCTACTCTAAATGAGCCAAATGTTTTTATTAACACCTATTCAATCTATATAGTGTAGATTCGAAGTCTCACTATTTTTTGAATTAATCTTCATATTTTTACATTTTCTTTTGAAAAAATATGCTTTAATATAAAAACTATTAAAACACGTTTACAATATGAAAATGGAA
Organism: Triticum monococcum; assembly: GCA_034509565.1. Classification (NCBI taxonomy): domain Eukaryota; kingdom Viridiplantae; phylum Streptophyta; class Magnoliopsida; order Poales; family Poaceae; genus Triticum; species Triticum monococcum. Next base: position 605,499,540 of record CM067845.1, read on the forward strand.
ACCTAAGTTCAGATCCTTCTTATTCACTTTGAAATAAAGCTTTGGTGATTTTTTTGATTTTTTTAAATTTTTCAAAAACATAAGGTAACCCTACCTCCTCTCCTTGAACTCAATGAAATCTTGTACGTGATAGCTCATATGTGTGAAGGTTTTTCATGAAATTGACCATAGACCAAATTTATGATTTTTGGTTGGTAACATGTCACATAAGACAACATCGTCCGCAGTTTTTTTAATTAATGGTGCTCATTTGACCTCAATTGTGCCAGCTAGGTTTTTTTCATGAAAATGACCATAGACCAAGTTTAGTATTTTTCCTCGTTAGTGTGTCTTATAAAACGACGAACGTCAAACGTTTCATATTTTCCGATTTTTTTTAAATTAGTTATGCTCAGGCAAAGCCTTGGAAACCCCGTTGACCAGCTCAAAACCCCTCAAAACCCCATGGGATTTTGCCTAACCCTAGCTCAGAACGTCAGCCGTCCGATCATACCCTGACGCCAAGCGATAGCCCTGAGATGTTGTCTTCTAGAAGGAATTCGGTGGGTAGGATGCGTGCAGGCTCCGTGTGTTGGATCACATGGACGGCTCCGCATTGTTGGATCGTGGGGCGATCCACGAGAGGCGATCCTATTGGTTGTGCTCGGCTGCTCGCCCACCACTGACTCTGAAAAAAATGTTTTTATTGGGCCCAAAAGGAAACCAAGCTCTGGTTGGGCCGTCAAATTGCGTCGTTTTTTTGCATCGTTTGCTCTGTTTTTTGTGAACGTGCTAGTTCTGTTTTTTTGCATCGTTTGAAATTACACAAAAATTGACATTGTGTAGAAAATTTAGTTCTTTTTGTTCAATACAAATGCAAAATGACCAAATTTATAAGGGCCAAATTTATTTTCATCATGAAAAATGGCCACAAACTATTCAAAAATTGTCTCTTTTTGTTCATATAATATATATGACCACGTATTTCCATGCGTGCAATTAGCTTATTTTTCTTCTTCTTTTCAAACCACGGTTTCCCACGCGTGTACACTCCCAATGCCGCGGTGGGTGTGAAATAACACGTAGCACTATGACTATTTAAGCCACCCTCTTCCTGTGCCATCCCTCATCCATCTCCCATCCTCTGCCATCTGCCCTTCTTGCTCTTCGACCCCTTCTCCTTCTTCTGCACATCCCTCAGCCATGCAATACACCAGACCAACCTACCGCTTCCCACCCATCGTGCCGGAGAGGCTCTACCCTACCGGCGTGTACGTTGAGCGCACACTACGTGTGTGGGCGATATCAAGGTGGAGGACCGCAAGGAACTTCACTGAGTTCTTCCTCGTGTCCGGCTACCACCACCTCCCGCGGGGATCTCTAATGATGTTCCGCATCAAGGAGGTCATCCAAAACGGGGTGGTGGTTTCTCTCCTTGCCCACTTCACCAACACATTTGACGCCTTCTACCTCCTCGGCCGGGTGTTTTGGCGTGGCTGCGTGTTCATCGCTTTCACCACCCACAACAGGTTCACGGAGTACACCAACATCTTCCCCACCGCGTCGCGCATGCACACTCTTCCGTACCCCATCGACAATGCCCCGGAGGAGCAGTGAAGGGCGCCTGGAGGAGGAGCGAGGTGGAGAAGGTGGCGGTTAGGGTTCTAAACCCTCTATCTTTTTTTAGTCTATGTTATGTTAAGTTGTAATTGAACTATGTTGGAGTTGCTATGGGATTGTTGGCCCTTTTATTAAGTTATATTATTAAGTTTTCTATCTATTCTATTATTAAGTTCTTCCTAGTTTGAACTATGTGATCGTGCTATGGGCTTGTTGGTCCTATCTACATATTGGGACTACATATTTGTTGATTGTTTTCTTAGAGAGCTCGCGTTGTTAGTAACCACCTAGTGCATGCAGCCACAACGAACCTTTCTCATTTTTTACACAAGCCACAAATATGTAGCCACCTAGCTAGAAGAGAGGAACCAGCGATAGTGATCGTCGCTGCATCCGTGGTGGCTGGCATGCAAGAAAGCTGCTCAGTCAGTGCATCATGGCGGCACGCATCGGCGCATGCAGGCTCGGTCGGCGCATCGTGGTGGAGCGCATCGACACATGCAGGCATGCTTTGCTGGGTGCACGCATAGCAGGCTTTTGTCGTGGCGGCGTGCATAGGCGTTTAAGGCAAGGGACGACCCAACGAAACCACGGCCCAACGGTCGAACAACGACACCTCCCAACGCGGCCCCACTTGTCAGGTCCAACGGACGACACAGTCCAACGCGGCCCCACTCGTTAGAGTTAACGGTTAAGCTATTGACCCGACGGCAACGTCCGTTGTGACCGGTTCTGAGGGTTTCACGCAAGGGAGTGGGGAAAACAGAGCAAAAGTTAAGAGCACGGGGATGAATGAGCAGAGCTAAGTGTAACGCCCCAGATATAACTTTCCCAATTTGTACTCCAACTCTTGCCATTTCCGGCGTTAAGTTATATTTATTTCTTGGGTTCGGGTCTTTGTCTCCGTGTGTTGTTTCCGTTTTCATGCATCTCATATCATGTCATCATGTGCATTGCATTCGCATACGTGTTCATTTCATGCATTCGAGCATTTTCCCCGTTGTCCGTTTTGCATTCCGGCGCTTCGTTCTTCTCCGGTTGTCATTTCTAGCTTTCTTTCGTGTGTGGGGACTAAACATTTCCGGATTGAACCGAGACTTGTCATGCGGTCTTGGTTTACTACCGGTAGACCGCCTGTCAAGTTTCGTATCATTTGGACTTCGTTTGATACTCCAATGGTTAACCAAGGGACCGAAAAGGCCTCGTGTGTGTTGCAGCCCAACACCCCTCCAATTTGGCCCAAAACCCACCAAACTCTGCTCCATCACCTAGAGCGTTCAATCACGACCGCGTGGCCGAAAACCGCACCTTATTTGGACTCTCCTAGCTCCACTTATGCCTATAAATAGCACCCCCCTCCAAATTCGGATCTCCTCCCCCACGAAACCCTAGTCTCCATCCATCCGGCACGCCGGACACGTCCGGTCCGCACCAGACAAACTACCCCGCCGCCGCCGACCACTCGCGCCCCGCCACGTGGCAGAGCGCCGCCGCCACCGCCCGCGGCCCGGCTGGCCCGTAGCCGGCCCGCGCCGCCGGCCGACCGGGCCACTACCCGCCACCCGCGCCGCCTTCGTCTTCCCCGCGACCGGCCGCCGCCCGTCGCCGCCTCCCGCCACCTCGACGCCGGCCGCCGCATCCGGCCACCGCCGCAACCGCTCCGCCGCCCAGACCTCGCAACTCCGGTGGCCAGGTCCCCCATGCGCCGCCAGCTTCCTCGGGAGCCGCGCCAAGGCCGGCCCCCTCCTCTTCCTCCCTCTACTCCGGCCACGACGAGCTCCGACAAGAGCTCCGGCAAGCGGCGACCTCGACTCCGGCAACCTCGAATCCGGCATGAACAGTAACTCCGGCCGGATCTGGATCTAGATCTGAGAAATTGGGTTGACTTTCTCTCCTGAACCCTAGTTTTTCGAGCATACTTTGACCTGCCATAGCTCCGCATCCGTAGCTCCGTTTTGGACATATAGTATATCAAAATGTTCGTCTCGACGAGTAAATCATTTTGTTCCATTGCATCATTTTTATTTGAGTTCATTTTGATGCCCGAAATGCTGCTAGAAGGAGGCTTCATGAGATAATTGTCAGATCTGCTAGTTCATCTTAGACTTTTGTCATTTTTGCCATGATTGTTGTGTGCATGCTATGCCTGTGAGTCCTTCATATGATTTGTTAAGCATTTTGTATTCTTTCCAGAGGTGCAACCCATGCATTTTTAGGATGTGTGTGGTGACTTGTGCAAGCTTGCAAAGTGAGGCACTTGGTAAATCTGTTTTCAGGGACTTAGTGGATTTCACTAAGCCTGGGATTATTTAGTTCATGATGCCATATGTTCAGCTTGTTTCCTAGTGATCCGTGCCTCTTTTGAGGAAGATCAGTAAAGGAGTTTTGTTAATCATGTTATGCTCTATCCATGCATGTCTTTGTTTGCACATGTGGAGTACTCTAGCTTGACTCAATCAAGCTCTACTTTTTCTTCGTGGTAAATCTGGGCAGATCGTCAACTTGTTTGCGATTTTGCCGATGCTATTGTTATTGATCCGTGCATGCTATGCCATTGTTCTTTCCATGTCTAGCTAGCATTTTGTACCTTCTTAATGGATATATGCTTGCCTTGCCATGACTTGCAACGTAGTGAGTGCATCGAGCTCATTTACATGCCTTCGTGAGTTATGTTTCAGCATGGCTCAGTTTTCACTAAGTCTGAAAACTTATTGTGCGTGAGCTATGTTCGTGTGCTTGTTAATATATTTTGTGATCCCTTTTGGCCCCAGGTCACTTTGGGACTTCTGATAAGCTTGTTGAGTAGCTCCATGCCATGTTCTTACTTTTCATAATCAGGTCATGTATCATGTTGTTTTGCTGCCCCGAAGAGAGCTTCGTGATCTGAAATTCCAGACTAGTGTTAATTTCACTAAGTCTGAAATCTGTTTTGCATTTGCGTTTTTGCCATGCTTGTTTGAACCTCATAATGGATGAATTTGGCCGTGGATCAGTGCTAGTGTTTTGTTAAGCATCTTGTGGGCATCCCTGCCATGTATTTTGTTGTTATGTTTGGTGGCTGTAGCATATTCATTTCGTTGCATTTAGATGCCTACTTGCTGTAAATCGCAGACCGTTGTCATATCTTAAAACGCTTGCCATTTCCAAACCGTAACTCCGACTCCAATGATCTTTATATCGTTTTCAAGCGATTTAATCCCCTCTATCCAGTGGCAGACTTGGTTTTCCAAGTTGAGGCCAGGTTCATGCATTTCCTGTCACATCTTGCATTTTGCATCCCGCATCACATCCCGCATAGCATACCATCATTGCATCTTATTGCTTGAGTTTGCACGTGGTTGATTGTATCCTTGTTGTTTGTTTGTCTTGTTTGGGTAGAGCCGGGAGACGAGTTCGCTAACGAGGAGCCCGTTGAGTTTGCTTTTGAGGATCCAGTCAACTCTGACAACTGTGCAGACAAGATGATCATACACTCGAAATCACTACTATCTTTGCTATGCTAGTTTGCTCGCTCTTTTGCTATGCCAATGCTATGATGCCTACCACTTGCTTGTCAGCCTCCCAATTGCCATGTTCAGCCTCTAACCCACCATTGTCATAGCAAACCGTTGATTGGCTATGTTACCGCTTTGCTCAGCCCCTCTTATAGCATTGTTAGTTGCAGGTGAAGATTGGAGCTGTTCCTTGTTGGAACATTTATTTACTTGTTGGGATATCATTATATTTCCATGTTATCTTAATGCATCTATATACTTGGTAAAGGGTGGAAGGCTCGGCCTCTCGCCTAGTGTTTTGCTCCACTCTTGCCGCCCTAGTTTCCGTCATATCGGTGTTATGTTCCCGGATTTTGCGTCCTTTACGCGGTTGGGCTATAATGGGAACCCCTTGATAGTTCGCCTTGATTAAAGCTTTTCCAGCAATGCCCAACATTGGTTTTACCATTTGCCACCTAGCCTCTTTTTCCCTTGGGTTTCCGGAGCCCGAGGGTCATCTTATTTTAACCCCCCCGGGCCAGTGCTCCTCTGAGTGTTGGTCCGAAATGAGCTGCCTGCGGGGCCACCTCGGGGAAACTTGAGGGTTGGTTTTACTCGTAGCTAGTCTCATCTGAGTGTGCCCTAAGAACGAGATATGTGCAGCTCCTATTGGGATTTGTCAGCACATTCGGGCGGTGTTGCTGGTCTTGTTTTAACCTATCGAAATGTCTTGTTGTACCGGGATACCGAGTATGATCGGTGTGTCTTGGGTGGAGGTCTATTCCTTCGTTGACCGTGAGAGCTTGTTATGGGCTAAGTTGGGACCCCACCTGTAGGGATTGAACTTTTGAAAGCCGTGCCCGTGGTTATGGGCAGATGGGAATTTGTTAATGTCCGGTTGTAGATAACTTGAACCTTAATTAATTAAAATGAATCAACTGAGTGTGTTGCCGTGATGGCCTCTTCTCGGCGGAGTCCGGGAAGTGGACACGGTGTTGGAGTTATGTTTGCGCAGGTTGCTCTCCATTTTCTCGCTCGTGCTTTGCCTCCTCTTCTCGCTCTCTTTTGCGAATAAGTTAGCCACCATATATGCTAGTCGCTTGCTACAGCTCCACTTACATTTACCCCATCCTACCTATTAAGCTTAAATAGTCTTGATCGCGAGGGTGCGAGATTGCTGAGTCCCTGTGGCTCACAGATTACTATTACACCAGATGCAGGGACATATGATACAGCTCCGGATGGCGCGCTTGAGCTCAAGTGGGAGTACGACGAGGATTCTCAGTGTTACTATGTGTCTTTTCCTGATGATCAGTAGTGGTGCCCAGTTGGGGTGATCGGGACCTATGTCGCTTGTTGGGTTGTGTTTTATTTTGGCGCCATAGTCGGGCCATGAGTGTTTGGATGATGTATGTTATTTATGTACTTTGATGTGATGTGGCGAGTGTAAGCCAACTATTGTATCTCCCCTTTTATTATATATTACATGGGATGTTGTGATGATTGCCTAACTTGCGACATTGCTTTCAATGCGGTTATGTCTCTAAGTCGTGCCACGACACGTGGGAGCTATAGCCGCATCGAGGGCGTTACAAGTTGGTAATCAGAGCCTTCCCCGACCTTAGGAGCCCCATTGCTTGATCGTTTTTAGAGGCCGAGTTGTGTCTAGAAAAATGTTTTGAGTCATTTAGGAATTATATATCGGATAGCTTAGGAATTCTTTTTACTTCCCAGTCTCCTCATCGCTCTGGTAAGGCATCCTGACGTAGAGTTTTGACTCTTCTCTTCTCAAATTTCACAAAAAAAATTAGGATCACGCGAGTATCTTGGAATCGTTCCGATGGTTTTATGATGAGAACATTGTCTTGGTGCCTCCTATCAGGGGTTTAGTGGAAGTGTCCTGGGGAGTTGAGCTCTGAGGTGTTGTCATCATAATTTTATCGTTGCAATTCTGGAATACTTGAGATATGTTCGCCGACATCAAAAATCTCTTTTATGCAGTTCGTTGGTGAGATAACCTCGACACCACCCAGTACTGGGGCGGGAGTTCGGGAGTATCGCCATAACTTGTATAATGGATGCTTTTCGAAGGTTGAGGTAGATGGTTTCCGAAGGTTTCTTGGTTATGTGTTGAAGGATGGATACAGTTGGATGTAGGTATTGCTAGTTTGGGTGAGATAATATGCTTCCCTTGTATCCCCAACACCTGATTGCATAACCGGAAAGTTTCGGGAGTTTCATAGGTGGGAATTCAAGTAGCTCTTAGGATATCTTTCCGACAGATGTATGATATGAAATTGGGGTTCGATGTCTAGTGGTTCGCCTATTCACGGTCAATTTTACAGTGGTCTCGTTGCGTCTTAAAGAGTCCTTGGCTATGCTGACTCGGGGACGCTTCGTATGTCATGTGCACTGCCTTGTACATGATGGTGCTGTACGATCGAGCCCGTGTAGGTCCCACCATGAAAACTTCGGACGAAATCTCTATCATATGTTTGTTCCGGCTTATTCCGCAAGCCAATCCTTGTTTTTATTTTGAGTTGTGGTATTCGAGTTGCTTTGAAGTCTTATGTTGATTCCATCCCTTGTTGAATTATCTCTTCTACCTAATTCTACGTGGCTTCGCAATTTAGGAATATGTGACCACTTCAAGAGATATGCATTCATTCATTTTGTTCGGATGTGAAGACTTTATGTTGCAATTTTTCATTCCGCTGGATTCAGCTTCAATATTTGTCTATCTATGTGCTAATGGTGGTCAACCTCTTCAGGATGGCTTCTCCAACGCGCACGACTCCGAATCCTGATCCGCCACCACCTCCACCTCCTCCGGAGGCTTGGCAAGCTGTGATGGCCGCAACCAATGCAAACACATAGTTGATCATGCAAATCCTCCAAGAGCGAAATCAAGGCAGTCAAGGGAATCAAGGCAACAATCAGAACCATTTTGCTACACTGAACCAGTTCCTTGCAAATGGTCCAAAGACGTTTAGCAATTGTGTTGAGGCTACCGATGCTGACGCTTGGCTAGTGAATCTGGGCAAGCATTTTGAATGCAGCAATGTTAAGCCTGAAGATTTCATCAAGTTCGCTTCTTTCCAGCTCAAAGATCAGGCTGCAGAGTGGTTCCAGCAGTACAAGGATTCCAGAGGTGGACGTTTGATCACTTGGGATGATTTTCGTCGAGATTTTCGAGCTCATCACATCCCTCAGAGTGTGACTGAAAGTAAACGTGAGGAGTTCCGCAATCTGAAGCAAGGCTCTTTGTCTGTCTATGACTACAACAAGTTGTTCCAGAAGCTCGCCCGCTTTGCCAAGCAGGACATACCTGATGAGAAGAGCATGATATACCAGTTCAGGGGTGGTCTCAGAGAAGAAATTCAGCTCGCTCTTGTCCTTTTTGAGCCGTTGAGGTACGATGAGTTCTACAACATGGCACTGAAGCAAGAGGCCGCTCAGTTGAGGTGTGATGCTTCCAGGAAGCGAGTTAGAGACACTACGCCTTCTTCCTCTACTCAAGTGGCCAAGCAACAGAAGTATTGGCTTCCTCCTCCTCCGTTCCGTCAGCCGTATCAGTAGAAGAGCAAAGGTGGCAGTGGTTCTTCCCACCCACCCAACCCTGGCTTTCAGAACAAGACTTCGTCTCAAGCTCCAAGATCAAGTGCTCCGTACCACCGTCCGCTTTCAGAGGTCACGTGCAACAAGTGCCAACAGAAGGGTCACTACGCCAACAAGTGTTTCAACCAGAGGCGTCTTCCTCCTCCTCCTCCTCCCGTGAGATCGGCAAGTATAGCTGTGGTCAAGCATAACCCAAGTCCGCCAAGGTTAACTTGATGAACGCAGCTCAGGCAGAGGATTCGTCAGATGTCATCATGGGTAACCTTCCTGTTAATGATATTCCTGCAAAAGTTCTTTTTGACTCTGGTGCATCGCATTCCTTCATGTCATTCCCATTTGCATCGGAGAACAATTTTAGCACTAAGGCATTACCTAGAGCTATGCAAGTCGTCTCTCCGGCTAAGAGTCTGAGTTCTAGTATGACGATTCCGGATATTTCTATCATGATAAGTGATTTCAAGTTTCTGGCTTCTCCAATGGTTCTTGATAATTCGGATATCGATCTTATTCTCGGGATGGATTGGCTCTCTAAGCACAAGGCTCAGCTCGATTGTGCTGCCAGGCAGATTCAATTGACTCATTCGTCTGAGGATGTAATTGTCTTTGCTGCTCGGGATAATACCATCCGGTTGTTTTCTCTCAATGAGCAGGGTGAATTGGATGCTATTTCGCAGATTCCAGTCGTTTGTGAGTATCAAGACGTCTTCCCAGAAGAGCTCCCAGGAATGCCTCCGCACCGGCCCGTTGAATTTGTTATTGATCTTGAGCCCGGTACGGAACCTGTGTGCAAACGTCCTTACAAGCTCGGACCTGAAGAGTTGAAGGAGCTGAAGAAACAACTCGATATTCAAGAAAGAATGGGTCTCATCCGGCCTAGTTCTTCTCCGTGGGGCTGTGGTGTTCTTTTTGTGAAGAAGAAGGATGGAACGGACCGACTTTGTGTTGATTACCGTCCATTGAACAAGAAGACCATCAAGACCAAATACCCACTCCCCAACTTCAATGAGCTGTTCGAACAACTCAAGGGTGCCAAAGTATTCTCCAAGCTTGATCTTCGTATGGGTTATCATCAGATTCGAATCCATGAGCAAGATATTCCCAAGACGGCTTTCAGGACAAGCTATGGGTCATATGAATACACTGTCATGTCTTTTGGCCTTGCCAATGCTCCTCCGACGTTCTCTCGCATGATGAACTTCATCTTCAACCCCTATACCAATGACTTCGTGTTGGTCTATCTCGACGACATTCTGGTTTTCTCCAAGAACAAGGAAGATCATGCCAAGCACTTGCGTTTGGTTCTTGACAAGCTCAGGGAACATCAGTTCTACGCCAAGTTCTCCAAGTGTGAATTTTGGCTCGATGAGGTTCTTTATCTTGGTCATATCATCTCTGCCAAGGGCATTGCCGTGAATCCTGAGAAGGTGTCTGCAATTGTTAATTGGGAACCTCCTCACAACGTGAAGCAACTCTGCAGTTTCCTCGGTCTCGCAAGCTACTGCCGAAGATTCATTGAAAACTTTTCTAAGATCGCTAAGCCTCTCTCAAATATTCTCCAGAAGCACATCAAGTACGTTTGGTCTCCGGAGTGTGATATTGATTTCAACACTTTGAAAGAGAAATTGATCACTGCTCCAGTTCTGACTCCGCCTGATGAGTCCAAGCCGTACGAGGTTTTTTGTGATGCCTCTCTCCAAGGTCTTGGCGCAGTTTTGATGCAAGAGAAGAAAGTTGTTGCTTATACCTCTCGCCAGTTGAAGCCTAATGAGAAGAACTACCCCACTCATGATCTCGAGTTGGCGGCAGTTGTGCATGCTCTTTTGACTTGGAGACATCTTCTATTGGGAAGAAAAGTGGACATTTTCACTGATCACAAGAGTCTCAAGTACATCTTCACCCAGCCTAATCTCAACCTCAGGCAAACTCGATGGGTCGAAATGATTCAAGAGTACAATCCGAGTATTGAGTATACTCCAGGCAAGGCCAATGTGATTGCTGACGCGTTGAGCAGGAAAGCATATTGCAACAGTCTGATTCTGAAGCCTTATCAACCCGAGCTTTGTGAAGATTTCCGCAAACTTAATCTGCAAGTTGTTCCTCAAGGTTTCCTCGCCAACCTTCAAGTCTCTCCTACCTTGGAAGACCAGATTCGCCAAGCCCAACTTCTTGATGCTATGGTGAAAAAGGTGAAGATTGGTATCGCAAAGAGTCAGTCCAAGTACAAGTGCTACCGCCTTGATGACAAGGACACTCTCTTCTTCGAGGATCGAATTATGGTACCCAAAGGTGACCTCCGTAAAGTGATCATGAACGAGGCTCACAATTCCCTCCTCTCCATCCACCCTGGTAGCACGAAGATGTATCAGGATCTTAAGCAAACTTATTGATGGACTCGAATGAAGCGCGAGATCGCTCAATTCGTGAATGAATGTGATGTCTGCAGAAGAGTGAAGGCAGAACACCAAAGGCCAGCAGGTCTCCTCCAACCTCTTGCCATTCCAGAATGGAAGTTTGACCACATTGAAATGGACTTCGTGACTGGGTTTCCAAAGTCCAAGCGTGGCAATGATGCTATATTCGTTGTCATCGACAAGCTCACCAAAGTGGCTCATTTTCTGCCTATCAAAGAGTCAATCACTGCAGCTCAATTGGCGGAACTCTATACCTCCCGCATTGTCTCTCTGCATGGTATTCCTCAAGTGATATCTTCAGACCGTGGCATCATCTTTACCTCCAAGTTTTGGGATTCTTTCCAGAAGGCCATGGGCACCAACATCCGCTTCAGCACTGCTTTCCATCCTCAAACAAGCGGTCAAGTCGAGCGTGTCAACCAGATTCTTGAAGATATGCTCAGGGCTTGTGTGATCTCCTTCGGCATGAAGTGGGAGGATTGTCTTCTCATACAACAACAGTTTTCAAGAAAGTTCGGGCAAGGCCCCATTTGAAATTTTGTATGGTAGGAAATGTCGTACCCCTCTCAACTGGTCTGAAACCGGTGAACGTCAGCTGCTGGGTAATGACTTAATCACAGAGGCAGAAGAAATGTGCAAGGTCATTCGTGATAACCTCAAAGCAGCCCAATCCCGCCAGAAGAGCTACTATGATAGTAAGCACTGTGATTTGGCTTTCGAGATTGGAGATCATGTTTACCTCCGCGTCTCTCCTATGAAAGGGACTCGTCGCTTCAGTATCAAAGGGAAGCTTGCCCTAGATACATGGGACCTTTCAAGATTGTCAGCAAGAGAGGCGACCTCTCCTATCAACTCGAGCTTCCGTCGAACTTTGCAAATGTTCATGATGTGTTCCATGTCTCTCAGCTCTGAAAGTGCTTCAAGACGCCTGAACGCACCGTCAACTTCGAGGACATTGAGCTCCAAGAAGATCTCTCCTATCGTGAGCACCCAGTTGCAATCCTTGAAGAGACTGAACGCAGGACTCGCAATAAGTCAATCAAATTTCTCAAAGTCAAGTGGTCACACCATTCCGACCGTGAAGCTACCTGGGAACGCGAGGATCACCGCCGCCGCAACCGCTCCGCCGCCCAGACCTCGCAACTCCGGTGGCCGGGTCCCCCACGGGCCGCTAGCTTCCTCGGGAGCCGCGCCAAGGCCGGCCCCCTCCTCTTCCTCCCTCTACTCCGGCCACGACGAGCTCCGACAAGAGCTCCGGCAAGCGGCGACCTCGACTCCGGCGACCTCGAATCCGGCATGAACAGTAACTCCGGCCGGATCCAGATCTAGATCTGAGAAATTGGGTTGACTTTCTCTCCCGAACCCTAGTTTTTCGAGCATACTTTGACCTGCCATAGCTCCGCACCCGTAGCTCCGTTTTGGACATATAGTATATCAAAATGTTCGTCTCGACGAGTACATCATTTTGTTCCATTGCATCATTTTCATTTGAGTTCATCTTGATGCCCAAAATGCTGCTAGAAGGAGGCTTCGTGAGATAATTGTCAGATCTGCTAGTTCATCTTAGACTTTTGTCATTTTTGCCATGATTGTTGTGTGCATGCTATGCCTGTGAGTCCTTCATATGATTTGTTAACCATTTTGTATTCTTTCCAGAGGTGCAACCGATGCATTTTTAGGATGTGTGTGGTGACTTGTGCAAGCTTGCAAAGTGAGGCACTTGGTAAATCTGTTTTCAGGGACTTAGTGGATTTCACTAAGTCTGGGATTATTTAGTTCACGATGCCATATGTTCAGCTTGTTTCCTAGTGATCCGTGCCTCTTTTGAGGAAGATCAGTAAAGGAGTTTTGTTAATCATGTTATGCTCTATCCATGCATGTCTTTGTTTGCACATGTGGAGTACTCTAGCTTGACTCAATCGATCTCTACTTTTTCTTCGTGGTAAATCTGGGCAGATCGTCAACTTGTTTGCGATTTTGCCGATGCTATTGTTATTGATCTGTGCATGCTATGCCATTGTTCTTGCCATGTCTAGCTAGCATTTTGTGCCTTCTTAATGGATATATGCTTGCCTTGCCATGACTTGCAACGTAGTGAGTGCATCGAGCTCGTTTACATGCCTTCGTGAGTTATGTTTCAGCATGGCTCAGTTTTCACTAAGTCTGAAAACTTATTGTGCGTGAGCTATGTTCGTGTGCTTGTTAATATATTTTGTGATCCCTTTTGGCCCCAGGTCACTTTGGGACTTCTAATAAGCTTGTTGAGTAGCTCCATGCCATGTTCTTACTTTTCATAATCAGGTCATGTATCATGTTGTTTTGCTGCCCCGAAGAGAGCTTCGTGATCTGAAATTCCAGACTAGTGTTAATTTCACTAAGTCTGAAATCTGTTTTGCATTTGCGTTTTTGCCATGCTTGTTTGAACCTCATAATGGATGAATTTGGCCGTGGCTCAGTGCTAGTGTTTTGTTAAGCATCTTGTGGGCATCCCTGCCATGTATTTTGTTGTTATGTTTGGTGGCTGTAGCATGTTCATTTCGTTGCATTTAGATGCCTACTTGCTGTAAATCGCAGACTGTTGTCATATCTTAAAACGCTTGCCATTTCCAAACCGTAACTCCGATTCCAATGATCTTTATATCGTTTTCAAGCGATTTCATCCCCTCTATCCAGTGGCACACTTGGTTGTCCAAGTTGAGGCCAGGTTCATGCATTTCCTGTCACATCTTGCATTTTGCATCCCGCATCGCATCCCGCATAGCATACCATCATTACATCTTATTGCTTGAGTTTGCACGTGGTTGATTGTATCCTTGTTGTTAGTTTGTCTTGTTTGGGTAGAGCCGAGAGACGAGTTCGCTAACGAGGAGCCCGTTGAGTTTGCTTTTGAGGATCCAGTCAACTCTGACAACTGTGCAGGCAAGATGATCATACCCTCGAAATCACTACTATCTTTGCTATGCTAGTTTGCTCGCTCTTTTGCTATGCCAATGCTACGATGCCTACCACTTGCTTGTCAGCCTCCCAATTGCCATGTTCAGCCTCTAACCCACCATTGTCCTAGCAAACCGTTGATTGGCTATGTTACCGCTTTGCTCAGCCCCTCTTATAGCGTTGTTAGTTGCAGGTGAAGATTGGAGTTGTTCCTTGTTGGAACATTTATTTACTTGTTGGGATATCATTATATTGCCATGTTATCTTAATGCATCTATATACTTGGTAAAGGGTGGAAGGCTCGGCCTCTCGCCTAGTGTTTTTTTCCACTCTTGCCGCCCTAGTTTCCGTCATATCGGTGTTATGTTCCCGGATTTTGCGTCCCTTACGCGGTTGGGCTATAATGGGAACCCCTTGATAGTTCGCCTTGATTAAAGCTTTTCCAGCAATGCCCAACATTGGTTTTACCATTTGCCACCTAGCCTCTTTTTCCCTTGGGTTTCCGGAGCCCGAGGGTCATCTTATTTTAACCCCCCCGGGCCAGTGCTCCTCTGAGTGTTGGTCCGAAATGAGCTGCCTGCGGGGCCACCTCGGGGAAACTTGAGGGTTGGTTTTACTCGTAGCTAGTCTCATCTGAGTGTGCCCTGAGAACGAGATATGTGCATCTCCTATCGGGATTTGTCGGCACATTCGGGCGGTGTTGCTGGTCTTGTTTTAACCTGTCGAAATGTCTTGTTGTACCGGGATACCGAGTATGATCGGTGTGTCTTGGGTGGAGGTCTATTCCTTCGTTGACCGTGAGAGCTTGTTATGGGCTAAGTTGGGACCCCCCCTGCAGGGATTGAACTTTCGAAAGCCGTGCCCGCGGTTATGGGCAGATGGGAATTTGTTAATGTTCGGTTGTAGATAACTTGAACCTTAATTAATTAAATTGAATCAACTGAGTGTGTTGCCATGATGGCCTCTTCTCGGCGGAGTCCGGGAAGTGGACACGGTGTTGGAGTAATGTTTGCGCAGGTTGCTCTCCAGTTTCTCGCTCGTGCTTTGCCTCCTCTTCTCGCTCTCTTTTGCGAATAAGTTAGCCACCATATATGCTAGTCGCTTGCTGCAGCTCCACTTACATTTACCCCATCCTACCTATTAAGCTTAAATAGTCTTGATCGCGAGGGTGCGAGATTGCTGAGTCCCTGTGGCTCACAGATTACTATTACACCAGATGCAGGGACAGATGATACAGCTTCGGATGGCGCGCTTGAGCTCAAGTGGGAGTACGACGAGGATTCTCAGCATTACTATGTGTCTTTTCCTGATGATCAGTAGTGGTGCCCAGTTGGGGTGATCGGGACCTATGTCGCTTGTTGGGTTGTCTTTTATTTTGGTGCCGTAGTCGGGCCATGAGTGTTTGGATGATGTATGTTATTTATGTACTTTGATGTGACGTGGCGAGTGTAAGCCAACTATTGTATCTCCCCTTTTATTATATATTACATGGGATGTTGTGATGATTGCCTAACTTGCGACATTGCTTTCAATGCGGTTATGTCTCTAAGTCGTGCCTCGACACGTGGGAGCTATAGCCGCATCGAGGGCGTTACACTAAGGAACTAGGGGCACATATGTAAAAAAACCTAATAATAATGATGATGCTCATATTGATGCTCAACCAGATAATGATAAAGAACCTGATAACGATGTAGAAATAGAACCGGCTCTTGATCTTGATAACCCACCTTCTAAGAATAAAAGATATGATAAAAAAGATTTCATTGCTAGAAAACATGGTAAAGAGAGAGAACCATGGGTTCAGAAACCCATGCCTTTTCCTACTAAGCCTCCTAGAAATAAGGATGATGAGGATTTTGAGCGCTTTGTTGAAATGCTTAGACCAGTTTTTTGCATACACGCTTGACTGATATTTTGAAAATGCCTCCATATGCTAAATACATGAAAGATATTGTTAGTAATAAAAGAAAGATACTGAAGCTTAAATTTCCACCATTCTAGCAAATTGTTCTTCTAAGGGCGGAGTACCTAAGAAATTAGGAGAATGAGGAATACCTACTATATCATGCTCCATTAAAAGAAGTTATATCAAAACTACCTTATGTGATTTGGGACCCGGTGTTAGTGTTATGCCTTTCTCTTTATATAGAAGACTTGATTTGAATAAGCTCACACCAACTGAAATATCTTTGCAAATGACTGATAAATCAACTGCTATACCTATTGGATTTGTGAGGATATGCCTGTTGTAGTTGCAAATGTCACTATCTTAATAGACTTTGTTATACTTGATATGCCCGAGGACAACACTAAGTCGATCATCCTTGATAGACCATTTTTAAATACTGGAGGGGCTGCTATTGACTGCGGCAAAAGCAAGGTTATTTTTCATGTCAATGGTAATGAGCATATGGTTTATTTTCCGAAGAAACAAAGTTCGGTGAACAGTATCAACGTTATTGAAAAAATTGCTACAATCACTATTGGATGTTTCAAATTCCCTCTTCCGTCCATCAAAAGGAAATATGAAACTCTTATTGTTGGGGAGATGCATATCCCCATTGAGGTAACCTAATGTTATACAAAGATCCTTCGGTTTCATGTTACTCGAAAATAGTTTGTTAATAAGACTTGATCGACATTATTAATGGATTATTTTTAGGGGCATGTGGTCGATGAATTTAGTAAGAACAACTTACTTTACCTACTATTTGTTGTTTGTTATTTAAAGTTAATAAAGTAGAAATGCAATGATTATCCTATTTTTTGAATTTTTCGTGCATCAAAAAATGTCTCGGAAATAAAAGTTGTCGGAATTACCTGAAAATTTAGTATATTGTTTTGCAATATGCAAGAACTTTTGGCACTGAATGCACCCTAGGGGCGTGCACCTGTAAGCCACAATCTCACAGGGTGTGCCTAGTTGGCTTATGGGCCCCATAGGGGCGCCCTCACTTAGTGCACCAGTCCACCACCTTCTTCCACCTCTAAAAAAACCAAACTTGCCTCATAGCCCATGTTCTTGCTCATTTGCCTGCAAAATTCGATCTCCTTGCTCGGAGCTCCATTTCCAAAACTGTTTTGGGGGATTACTCCTTGGTATGTGAATCCTCCAATGGTTCAATTATTTTCTGTTCTAGTACTTTATATTTTGCAGATTTTTTTCTGTTGTGGTGACCATGTATATGAGCTTGCATGTTGAATTTATAAGGTCCAAAGTAGTTTTGATTCATGATATAGCCTCTAGACACTTGTGGGAGTAGTTGCTATCAAATTTGTTGAGTTTTGTTCACTTTTATTTTGAGCCACTAAAAATTTCTGAAATTTTCAAGAGGAAGAAAATGTTTAGAAAGATCTTCCATGGTGGTTCTTCAAGCAAGAGCTCTCCAAGGCTTGCACTACGTGAGTCGGACCTAGAACCACCATGAGAAGCTCTTGTGCACCCGTGCGAATGGCCATCGAACTCCTTTATGAATCAAGCTAGTATTAAGGAGGAGTTTGATATGTATGTGCAAAATGCCGAGTTGACGAACTTCGTGTCAGATAAGTGCTTGCAGTACTATAATCTCACAGATTCTTTTGTGCAGAAATTCGAGTATGTATCTCATTGCACTTCACATGATGTTATGTCCAACTTATATGAAAATCCTTTTTGCATGACCATCGAGGGCGTGTAGAATTCCTTGTTGGGGGGCATGCCTTGAGCCCCGCAAATCTGATTGCAATGATTTTCTTAGGAGTATTACTAGAGGTGAGACTAGAGGCATAACACAAGCTACCATGGGGAGCATTCACTTTCCTGTTATACATTATTTTGCTTTGTTCATAGTAAGATGCATAAATGGTAAACATGAACCTAGTCACCTTTGCGCTCATGATCTGAGCATACTTAAGAGTGTGGTATTGATAGATAGACAATTTAACATGGGGGCAATTGTTGCACGTCATTTACATAATAACGCCCTAGTTGGTGATATTTTTGGTGGAATTTATGCTAGTCGCTTAGCTGCTCATCTTGGTGCACCTATAAAAGAAGATGATACTTTGTTGCCGCCTAGCTTCCTTGATTATGAGGCCATGGAGCACCACCAGTTCCTTGAGAGGCTATGCTACAGGCTAATCTTTAATAGGCGTCGTGTCTTCCATATTACTTTGTCTGTTCCTACTTTCCTTAACTTTTAGGAAAAACAAAGACACTTTATACTTGAGGCAGAGGCCGAGGAGTACGACGGGGTGGAGGAGAGCGATCGCCGTAATGAGGCAGCCCGCCAAGCTGCGGCGGCCGCACTTGAGTACAATGATGACCCACAAGTATAGGGGATCTATCGTAGTTCTTTCGATAAGTAAGAGTATTGAACCCAACGAGGAGCAGAAGGAAATGATAAGCGGTTTTCAGCAAGGTATTCTCTGCAAGTACTGAAATAAGTGGTAACAGATAGTTTGTGACGGGATAAATTGTAACGAGCAACAAGTAACAAAAGTAAATAAAGTGCAGCAAGGTGGCCCAATCCTTTTGTGGAAAAGGACAAGCCGGAACAAACTCTTATAATAGGAAAAACGCTCCTGAGGACACATGGGAATATCGTCGAGCTAGTTTTCATCACGTTCATATGATTCACGTTCGATACTTTGATAATTTGATATGTGGGTGGACCGGTGCTTGGGTGTTGTTCTTACTTGAACAAGCATCCCACTTATGATTAACCTCTATTGCAAGCATCCGCAACTACAACAAAAGTATTAAGGTAAACCTAACCATAGCATGAAACATATGGATCCAAATCAGCCCCTTACGAAGCAACACATAAACTAGGGTTTAAGCTTCTGTCACTCTAGCAACCCATCATCTACTTATTACTTCCCAATGCCTTCCTCTAGGCCCAAATAATGGTGAAGTGTTATGTAGTCGACATTCACATAACACCACTAGAGGCTAGACAACATACATCTTATCAAAATATCAAACGAATACCAAATTCACATGACTACTCATAGCAAGACTTCTCCCTTGTCCTCAGGAACGAACGTAATTACTCACAAAGCATATTCATGTTCATAATCAGAGGGGTAATAATATGCATATATTATCTGAACATATGATCTTCCACCAATTAAACCAACTAGCATCAACTACAAGGAGTAATCAACACTACTAGCAACCTACTAGCACCAATCCCGGACTTTGAGACAAGAATTGAATACAAGAGATGAACTAGGGTTTAGAGATGAGATGGTGCTGGTGAAGATGTTGATGGAGATTGCCCTCTCCCGATGAGAGGAGCGTTGGTGATGACGATGGTGATGATTTCCCCCTCCCGGAGGGAAGTTTCCCCGGCAGAACAGCTCTGCCGGAGCTCTAGATTGGATCCGCCAAGGTTCCGCCTCGTGGCAGCGAAGTCTCGTCCCGAAAAGTTCCTCCTTATTTTTTTCTCATCGAAAGACCTCATATAGGAGAAGATGGACGTCGGAGAGCCACCAGTGGGCCCACGAGGTAGGGGGGTGCGCCCTAGGGGGGGGGGGGCGCCCCCCACCCTCGTGAGCAGGGTGTGGGCCCCCTGGCCTTCATCTTTGGCGAGGATTTTTCTTTATTTATTTTAAGACGTTCCGTGGAGTTTCAGGACTTTTGGAGTTGCGCAGAATAGGTCTCTAATATTTGCTCCTTTTCCAGCCCAGAATTCCAGCTGCCGGCATTTTCCCTACTTATGTAAACCTTGTAAAATAAGAGAGAATAGCCATAAGTATTGTGACATAAAGTGAAATAAAAGCATGATTCAAAATGGACGTATCATACAATCCTAACTATTACCACGAGTATTATTCGAGTCAGCAATAGCCATAGACCAACTTAGACCAAAAGCCTAAGCTTGGGGGAGTATGTATTTCTTGCCGACATTAAATTCATGTACCACACATTCATTCCAGTTTTCAGTGTTCATCATTTTTCATTGTATATCCATGTTAATTTTATTTTTTCTTTCTTTTTGTGTGTTTGAAAAACATCAAAAATCCAAAAATATTTCTTACTTCTTTTTGGTTCTTCTCTATTGTTTAGTTAGTTTGTAATATTAAGAAAAACCCCAAAAAATTCTCGTTCTTGTTTTGTTGCCGGGAGCTTTCCTATGTACATAGTTTTTCTCGTTTTCATTTTTCCTTCGTTAGTTTGTTTTCTTTAGAAAAACCGAAAAGAATTCAAAAACATTTTAGTGTGTTTCTTTGAATTCTTTCCTTTTCTTTGAGTCGTGTAAGGAGAAGACCATGATGAACATGTTGAGTGGCTCTCATATGCATTAGTGTTGATCTAACAAAGAGCCCATATTACCTTGTCTTCTCATTTGAATAAAATGTTTGCAGATTCTAGCTTAGTCCACGACAAATTTGCACTATTATTATTTTCACATCATTCGGTCGTGCAAGTGAAAGGCAATATTGACGATGATTTGATTGCGGTGAAGGAAAGTTGGTATGAACTCTTCTTGTTTTTGTTTTTGTAAATATGTTTAGCTCATCGCTCTTGATTCGGCATATTATGAGTAAACATGTTTGTGATGACCATTAGAGAATATATTTGCTCATGCCATGCTTAAACAACTAGGAGTGGATAAGTGTCAACATGTATTGAAATGGTTATGATGTAGTATGATAGTATGGTATCCTTCTCTGAATGATTCGAGTGGCCTGACTTGGCACGTGTTCACACATGTGGTTGATTCAAAACCAACAAAACCTTCACGATATTTATGCTCATGGTGTTTATATCCTACTGATTCTCGTATGCAATGTTAATTATCTCAATGCATGATTATGACCGTTTTCGCTCTCTGGTTGGTCGCTTCTCAATCTATTTGCTAGACTTTGCCTGTACTAAGCGGGAATACTGCTTGTGCATCCAAATCCTTAAACCCAAAGTTGTCCCAGATGAGTCCACTATGCGGTATTACTCTACCGTTCCAAGTAAATTTCCACGTGCCACCTCTAAACATTCAAATAATCATCTATTTTGTGTGCCTGTATTGCTCATGGGGCGACAAGGGGTGGCTAGTATCTTCCATGCTAAGCGGGTTATTCTCACGATGGGTGTTTACTCACTTGTCATTACACAAGAGAGGCTGGTAATTGGGTTGCCCAGTCCTATATTCAAAATGAAAAAAAGATATAGTGAAACAAACTCCCCCAGAAGTTGTTGGTATGGAGGGCACATGTGAATTTGGCTAGCCATGGCATGTGTTTGTTGGTTGATGGGGAGTAAACTTTACCTGTCTGCTTGGGAACCGTCGATAATGTGTTTAGCATGGAAGATATTGAAAATCCTCGGTTGTAACATTGACAGGAAAAGTACACCTCTCAAAATTATATTCATATCTGTTTTAAGCTTCGAGCTCTGGCACCTCAGCAAATTTCTGCTTCCCTCTGCGAAGGGCCTATCTATTTACTTGTATGTTATTTACTTTTATTGTTGAGTCATCACCTTCTCATTCAAGCACCAATTGGAGAGCACTATTGTCATTCTTATGCATTGAGTATAGTCAATGTTGGCTGTGATATGACTGGATCTCTTCTACCATGAATTACAATGTTTAGTCATTGCTTGAATTTCAAAGGTGCTCTGCATTTATGTTTTGCGGTCTTAGAAAGGGCTAGCAAGACACCATGTTATCATATTATATCATGATTGTTTTGACAAATTGTTGACGTTCGAGATACCTATTATTGCTCGCTAGTTGGTTATGTTATTGGTATGAGTAAATGTGAGACCTAAGTCTTATCATACACAAGGTTAGTTAATAATCTTTGTTGGAAACTTGAACATTAGTTAAGCATATATACAACAACAAGAACAAAAAGAGTTTGTAAAAGTTTTTTTTATCATTTTCAGTTTGTCAACTGAATTGCTTGAGGACAAGCAATGAGTTAAGCTTGGGGAGTTGATACATGCCAAATGTATCTACTTTTCCAAACACTTTTGTTCTTGTTTTGGACTCTTATTTGCATGATTTGAATGGAACTAACCCGGACTGACGTTTTTTTCAGTAGAATTGCCATGGTGTTATTTTTGTGCAGAAATAAAAGTTCTTGGATTGAGCTAACAATTTATGGAGAATATTTCCAGGATATATAAAAAATATTGGCGAAGAGAACTATCGGAGGGGACCACCCAGGAGCCACAAGCTCAGGGGGCGCTCCTGGCGAGCTTCTGGGCCCCTGGAGCCTCCGGTAACCCTAAGTCTAACTCCATATATACCGCCTTGCAAAGAAAATCAGAGAGAAGGAATCATCATGTTTTATGATACGGAGCCGCTACTACCTCCTGTTCTTCATCAACATGGCTGATCTGGAGTCAGCTTGGGGCTCCAGAGGGTGGAAATCATCATTGTCGTCATCATCAACCCTTCTCCATCAATAATTCTATGATGCTCACCATTGGGAGTTAGTAATTCCTTCGCAGGCTTGCTGGAAGGTGATGAAGTTGGATGAGGTTTGTCATGTAATTGATTCAATTTGTTAGGGCTTGATCCCTAGTATCCACTATGTTCTGAGACTGATGTTGCTATGACTTCGCTATGCTTAATGCTTGTCACTAGGGCCCGAGTGCCATGATTTCAGATCTGAACCCTCTATGTTTTCATGAATATATTTGAGTTCTTGATCCTATCTTGCAAGTTGTATGCTCCTATTAAGTGTTATGATCCGCTCTTGCAAGTTGTATGCACCTATTACGTGTCATGAAAAACACTGGGATTCTTTCCAATGATTACCGTAGTATGAGGAGTTCATGTATTCACTATGTGTTAATGCTTTGTTCCGGTTCTATATTAAAATGGGGCCTTAATATCCCTTAGATTTCCTTATGGGCCCCGCTGCCACATGAGGGCAGGACAAAAGAGGTCATGCAAGTTCTTATTATAAGCATGTATGACTATATATGAAATACATTCCTACATTACATTGATGAATTGGAGCTATTGTGTATCGCTCTAGGTTATGATTGTTATACGATGAATACCATCCAACACAATTATCCATCGCTGATCCAATGCCTACGCTTTTCTCATATTGGTCTTTGCTAAGTTATTTTCATTGCTACTACTATTACAATCACTACAAACTGCTACTGTTACCGTTCCTGTCACTATTGTTACTGTGCTACTAAATACTTTGCTACAGAAGTAAAATTTCCAGGTGTGGTTTAATTTACAAGCAACTGCAAAGGCTCATAAATATTCTTTGGCTCTTCTTGTGCCGAATCAATAAATTTGGATGAAATACTACCCTCGAAGACTGTCGCAATCCTCTATACTTGTGGGTTATCAACACTCAGCTTCAAAGGGAGGACCACCAAGTGACACTTTGAAAGTGTTGACACACGAACACGTCATGTGTACCCTCAACGCCGGGGGTGATGCACCGCAGCTCACGTCGAAGGAGACCCGACCGACAGCGCGATACACAAGACAGTCGGCGGGCGTTTTTTCAGACCCGAAACCCCGCGCACCCAGGAGGGACCCCGTCAGGGATTGCGGCGGCTATGGGCTGCCCTAGGTCGATTCGCTCGCCCCAAGAGCCTCGGTATTCGCAGCTCTCAAACACGAATAACAACGAAGAACGAGAGAGAAAACGGTGGGGAGATAAAACGTAGAATGAAAAAGTAGTATATTGATTTGTTCGATTGTGTGTTGTTTCAATCAACCATCACCCTCAACATATATAAGAGGCGGCTGGACTTTCCGTACAAGCAAAGGATTCATCTAGGCTTTCCTTACAAGAAAATTACATCAATTCACGTCCTCCAGTTCTAATTCCAATCCAACTCGGATTCAGCCCGAATCTGGCCCAAACTTCTGTCTTGCTCCTTGTACAGGCCATGGAATTTGCATATGATCTCCGATTGAGAAGATAAAAATACCAAGTTTATGCGCCTCGACGAGACGAACAACTCTCTTGTTTATCATTTTTCCAAATAAGGTCATCTTCAACACTTTACGAGGTCATCTTTAACTTCCAGTCGGATTTGGTCATACAGTTTTCTTGGTTGTCCGAGTCTTTCAGCAACTCTACAGGTTGTATACTACCTCAGATGATGATGACTCCAAAATCAAAGTTGATCGTTTCGGTGATACGCATAACTTCCATGTAGAACACTTTTCTATCCGAGATCATCTGAATAACCTTTCGAGCCCATCTTCAACTTTCGGTCGGATTGACCCCGGCAAGCTCTCTACCCCGGCAAGCTTTCACACCGGCAAGGTTTTCACCCCGGCAAGGTTTCTACCCTGGCAAGCCTTTACCCCGGCAAGGTTTTCATTCAGCCGGCAAAGGCCAAATAACTCACGCGACCCATCAGACACTTCCTAGGTGAGTGTCTGATCCCTCGCGTCACTTTTTCACTCAGGGCCAGCCTGCGAAGTATTGCCTCTAACTTTTGCATACGAACTCGGATTGGGACAATTGTTATATCAAAATCAATCGTTTCGACGAGACGAAGACAATTCGTGTAGATCATTTTTCCATATGAGGCCGTCTTGGGTGCGTAATCGTCCGAATAGTGTTCTGAATACAAAATCTCAGTACTTTGAACACAAATTCGGCCTTAGAGATGAGATCATATGGCTATGGCCTAAATATCAAAGTTTATCCTTTTGAAGATACAGAACATGCTCATTTTGAACACTTTTTATTTGAGTCCATTTTAATTGTGTTTTTTACCATGCCAAAATCTGGCGTCAACACGTGCCCCCGTGTTTTTCATAAAGTTTGTGTGCCGAAAAATAACTTGCACATAGTTTGTTCTAAGGACGATGTCAACATTCCATCGGCCATTTATTTTCCTCAGGATGATAATGAGGTATCGGCCATGTTTATGCTAAGGGCAATAATCATATATCGACCATTGCCTACTTAGGCTTCTTGCCACACACTAGGGTGGTACTTCTCCAAGTACTTGCCATTGAGAGCTCGAGCTAACAGTGCTCCTTGTACGAATTCCACCAAATAAGAGTTTTGGGGAACTATTCTTGTAATCCTAAAAGGGTCGTCCCAACTTGGAGACCACTTCCTGAATTTTCTGTCCCTTGAACCAATCGGCAGAATTACTTTCCAGAAAAGATCACCAACTTGAAAATTCTTCAACTTAACTTTCTTATTGTAAGCTCTTGCAACCCTCAATTTGTCCCTTTCTATGGCCTTCAAAGCGGCCAAACATTTATCGGCAACCTCATCAATATTGTCCATCATCAAGTTATAAAAGTCTACTGCCGATAAATCATTTTGTTTGGCTATTCTCAAAGCATTGAAATTTATTTCCACCGGTAAAACAACCTCTTGACTGTATACTAGCTCATATGGAGTCGCTTTCGTAGCACCATGCCTTGAGATCCTATGTGCCCACAAAGCTTCAGACAACAACTCATGCCATCTCCTTGTATTATCCACAATCTTCTTCTTGATGAGTTTGATTAAAATTTTATTGCTAGACTCAGCTTGTCCATTGGCTTGGGCATAATATGGAGAGGAATTGAGCAACTTTATGTTATAAGATTCGGAAAATTCTCTGACTTGGTGTGACATGAAAGATGAGCCTTGATCTGTAGTCAACGTTTGAGGAATGCTGAATCTATGAATAATGTGCTCGGTTATGAATTTAATTACCTCTATATGTGTCATGTTTTTGAGAGGTACTGCTTCAGACCATTTAGTGAAATAATCGGTTGCTACCAATACGAACCGATGCCCCTTTGAGGAAGACAAATGAATTTGTCCAATAAAGTCTAAACGCCATCCTCTGAAAGGCCACGACTTGATAGTGGGATGTAACATAGCAGCAGGAGCCAACTGAATATCACCAAATTTTTGACAAGCTTCACACCCTTTATAATATCTGAAGCAATCATTAATCATAGTCGGCCAATAAAACCCAGCACGTCGTAGTAACCATTTCATCTTGGGGGCCGACTGATGAGTGCCGCAAATACCTTCATGGACCTCTCCCATAGCAATTCTCGCTTGGTCCTCGTCCAAGCACTTTAAAAGAACATCATCAACTGTTTCCTCTAGTCTTAATTTTCTCCTGCATTGAATATTTCATTAGTGGTCGAAACGGTGGGATCCGGTTCGGCCTCCCCTATGTTGGCAAGACTAGACATCGGCTTTTAAGAAATATGAAACATGCCATGATCAACATGATATCCGGATGCTTATTGTGCCAACTCATTTGCTTTCCAATTTTCATGTCTAGATATATGAGCAATGCTAAAATAATCCAAAGTAGAAATTATATCTAGACATTTATCAAGATAAACATTAAGTGATTCGTCAAAACATTGAAAGACTTTGGATATTTGTTGCACTACTAATAACGAATCACCATAAGCCTCAATATGTGTAACACCTATAGCAAGCAACATCTCTAGGCCGAATAACAATGCTTCATATTTGGCTTGATTGTTTGTACAAAAATATTCTAAGCGGCACGAGGCTTCAAAAACAGCAGCATGAGGAGATATGTAAACAATACCAACACCTTGACCATTGCTACAAACTGAACCATCAAAATATAATCTCCACGGTACTAGTGAGACAAGGTTTATATCAACATCATGCTTGTCATCAATCCGATGTTCAACAATAAAATTAGCAACGATTTGGCCTTTCATGGATTTTAGAGATTCATAAGCCAAATCACATTCAATCAAAGCATAAGCCCACTTGCCAATTCTACCACTAAGAATTGGTCTATGCACCATGTATTTAATGACATCGGTCTGACAAGCTACTATGCAAGCACTCGGCACTAAATAATGTCTCAATTTTGTGCAAGCATAATATAAACATAGACATAATTTTTCAATAAATGTATACCTTGTCTCGGCGTCCAATAAGCGGCGGATCAAATAAGTGATGGCATGCTCTTTTCCTTCGGTTTCTTGAGTCAGAACAACACCAATAACTCCTTCGTCTGCTGCAATGTAAAGCCTGAAGGGTTCCCTATGCTTGGGTGCTTTCATCACCGGAGGAGTGCACAAATAATTCTTCATCATATCAAATGCTTCTTGCTGTTTTGCCCCCCAAGTGAAATCGGCATCATTCTTTAACTGAAAGATAGGAGTAAACGCATCAACCTTTCCTGACAGATTAGCTATGAACCTCCTCAAGTAATTGACCTTGCCAAGGAACTTTTGCATATCTCTCTTGCATGTTGGAGCCTCCACTTTCTGTATGGCCTCCATCTTTTTGGGATCAATCTCTATGCCATCTTCATGGATAATGAAACCCAAAAACTTGCCAGCTGACACACTAAATGCACATTTCAAAGGGTTCATCTTCAGTCCATACTTTTTCATTCTTTCGAAAGCTAAACGCAAATCGGCCAAGTGAGACTCAAAAGCATCCGATTTGACAACAATATCATCAATATAAACTTCAAGTATGACACAAAGTAAATCATGAAAAATCTAATTCATAGCCCTTTGATATGTGGCGCCAACATTTTTTAATCTGAATGTCATCACTGTCCACTCGAATAAACCAAGAAAACCAGGGCAAGGAAAAGCTGCCTTGGACATGTCCTCTTCGGCCATAAAAATTTGATTGTATCCGGCATTACCATCTAGAAAGCTAATAACCTTATGTCCAGAAGCATCATTAATAGGCATATCGGCTATTGGCATGGGATACTCATCTTTGGGTGTGACCCTATTCAAATCTCTGAAGTCCATGCACACCCTCAACTTGCCTGATCCTTTCTTCTCCACTGGGACAATGTTAGAAATCCACTCGGCATACCTGCAAGGTCTAATAAAATTAGCTTTAAGCAAACGACCGATCTCTTCCTTGATCTGGTCATATGTTTTTAGATTAAACTTTCTGGCCGATTGTTTATATGGTCTAAAACCAGCCTTTATAGGTAACCGATGCTCCACTAGCTCTCGGCTAAAACCCGGCATCTCATGATAATCCCATGCAAAGCAACAAACATATTCTTTCAATAGCTCGGTTAACTTAGCTTTACAATCGGCTTTCAAATTTTTGTTTACAAACGTCGGCCTAGAAATTGAACCATCTCCTATATCTATCTCTTCTAATGGATCGGCCGATGTAAAACCTTGTCCTAATTTATCTATATCATCTAACTCTTCTATGGACTCATACATATCGTTCTCATTGGACCGATATTCTACAAGTCGCTTTTGTAACCACTCTGAGTTAGGATCCATTTAAACATATCATACCTTGGAGCCGATTGCATTCAGTCGGCTTTAAAGAGACGGGCATGAAACCATTCTTGGTCGCACTGAGAAAATTGAACTCTGACAACTCACGTCCCGTCAAGCAAGTAGCATTTGGGTGTTGCCAATCCACCGATGCCTCGGCCAAAGCAACACAGGCCGAGTTATCTGCATGAATGACTTCCACTTCATCATCAACCCACTAGATCAAAAATTGGTGCATAGTGGATGGCACACACTGGTTTGCATGAACCCAATCACGGCCTAGTATGATGTTGTAGTTACCTTGCACCTCAGCGACAGAGAATGCGGTAGCCAAAGTTTTACTTCCGACTGTAAGCTCCACATACATCACACCTTTGGCTTCAGTTTTCTCTTTGCCTTCAAATCCATTGAGCACCATATTGGTCTTTATCAACTCTTCATCATGCAGCCCCAATTTCTTGAAGACCGAATACGGCATAAGATTCACCACAGCACCACCATCAACAAGCATCCGAGTGATCGGTGACCCATTGATATGACCTCTGAGATATAACGGTTTTAGATGCGTTACTGGGTCTTTTGGCTTGTCGAATATTGCGTTTTAGGGCCAAAATCCAGCCGAGCCACCTCCCCTTCCTCATCTACAGCACAAAACTAAACGGGTAAGTAATACACCATATTAATATCCATACCTTCATGAACCGGTGTAGACAATAGGTAACGCAGACGATGCAATGATTACATTGTCCTCTTTTGCTGGTGTGGGTGCTGCTGTGATAGGTGTAGAAGCCACTGCATCTTGTATTTGTTTAGGCATCCACACTTGTTTTGTAGGCACCATGGGCCGAATGTCATTGAACAACTTATCCCTTTGCTTCTCGGCCTCTTGTTCTGTCATCTCTTGACTCCTTAACCTTTGGAGTTTCCTCTTTTGCGTCTTTGTTAGCCCTGGACGACACCACTTTGGATGAGTGTATTTAGGATCACTTGTCTTTACTTGGCTGGTGCTTGCTTCATGGTCATTAGCCGAGTGCTTTGGCGCGATAGCAAGTATCAGCTCAGTCGGATTGCATAATCGGCTGCTGTATGGTGAATGTTTCGGTGCCCAAGATGAGTGAGTTGGCATCCATTTTCTCCTTGCCTTTTCCTGACTCAACTGCTGCAACACTTGGCGACTTAACACGCCATTCTTGCTTGACGACCCTTTTTTGATTGTCTTGCACTGGCCGATTGACACCATTGTTCAAATGGCCTCGTGTGGAATAAGAAAGTCTCTCATGAACGGGCCTCCTTAGTTCTGCCCAACCCAGATGAAAAGCATAAGGGGCAATTGGGGGCTGCCACCGTCCTCCATTGAAGTCTCCCATGTAGTATGGCACATAGGGGGGTGGCAGTATCCATGGTCCCGGCGCCCACGACCCATATGGCCTTACATGATGATGAAATTCTTCCCGAGGAGGTGACCTAGAGCGCTTCAAATTTGATGACCGGTTAGAGCTAGAACCGGCTGCATGATTGGCATACTTGGACAACAACATATCAAAGGTTGGCTTGATTTTCTTGCGCTGCACTTTAGCTTCATTCCTCTTCCACTTGCCAACTTCTGGAATCTTGGGTTTGACAAATTTAACTCGAGTATTTTCTTGCACTTGCGGTTGCCCCCCAAGTGTAGGATTCTTGATGGTGATTTTGAACACTTCCTTGCCATCGGGCTGCTTATCAAGCACAACATGTCTCCCCAAGACCTTGCTGCCGTCCTTGTCTTTCCTGGGCTCACCAACAATGACATTAGCTTTATTAGCAGATTCGGCCACCTCTGTCCAAATGGGTAGCTTCTTCCCCTCCAAATCCATGGTATTCATTGGAAAAGGTTGTTTGTCAACTTGCATCTCAGAAAAGTTCAATCGTCCGTCATTAATGGCCAATTGTATCTGTCGTCAAAAAACATTGCAATCATTAGTAGCATGAGAAAAAGAATTATGATACTTGCAATAAGCGCGTCGTTTCAGCTCTTCAAACGGCGGTAAAGTATGAGATATTCTAATAATCTTAGCCTGCGTCAAAGCATCAAATATTCTATCACACTTAGCAATGTTAAAAGTGAACTTCATCTCTTCATCACGATTCTTATGAATCGGTTTCAGGTCATTGCAAGTAAAGGGTTTGGCCTTGGATGGCCAAACAAATTTAGTAGCAAAAACATCACCCTCATCGCCCGAGTGATCACTACCATATTCAACTTAGGACGATCAGCTTTGTATCTATGTACTTCTTTGAGATCTTTACTTTGGCTTTCCAGATCCAAAGCCCTTTGTAAGACTTGGTTGATATTTAAGAACTCATAGCCTTCTAGCTTTTCTCTAATGGGAGTTCTCAAACCACTCAGCACTAGGTCCGCCAAGTCCCTCTCGGTTATCACCAAACTAAAACACCAGTTTTTTGTTTCTCTGAATCTCTTGATATAATCGGAGACCGATTCATCATGCTTATGTTTAGCCGATGTTAGATGTGACAACTTGAGTTCATTGTCGCCGCTATAAAAGTGATCATGAAATTTCTGCTCTAGCAGCGACCAAACTCAAATGGAACCATGTGGTAAAGAAGAAAACCATGAAAATGCGGTACCAGTTAATGATAAAGGAAATAAACGCACTTTCAATTCATTTAATGAGCCTGCCTCACCTAATTGTGCTAAATATTGACTAACATGGTCCCATGTGGTTTTTGTGCCTTCTCCATTAGACTTAACAAAATCTTGAATTTTATATCCTGGAGGGCACTGGATGGCATCAAAGTACTCGGGGTACGACTTTTGGTAAATCCGATTCCGAGGCAACTCAACTCC
The DNA here is from genome assembly GCA_034509565.1 of Triticum monococcum. NCBI lineage: Eukaryota > Viridiplantae > Streptophyta > Magnoliopsida > Poales > Poaceae > Triticum > Triticum monococcum. The sequence continues at coordinate 605,530,627 of CM067845.1, forward strand.
AAAATTCTCTCGGAGCATCTTAGCCACCTCCTCTCTAATATTAGCTAAACCATCATCCACAGTGGACGATGAAATTTGTGGCAGCGGCATAGGAGGAGTAGGACTACTAGCTGTAGGTAGGAACTATGGCATGTATGCCGAACCATAGTTCGGTAATGGCCGAGTGGTTGTAGCTGTAGGTAGGGTTTGGTTCAACGTTGCCACCGAACCTGGCATACTCATGATAGGACTAATGGGTGCAGCCACAATCTGATTTGTTTGAGTAGGATAATAAGTCATCGGCATGGGAGGCACCGATGAAATAGGTAAAGTCAGATTAGGGTTTTGCACACTAGCAGCTATACCATCATTACCACTAGATGATTGAGATATATTCTTCTGAGCATTAGTATTTTCTACGAAAGTTTGATAGACCAGATTGTTACCATCAGCAATACGACCCTCAATCTCGGCCCACTGCTCAGGAGAAAAGGCAGTACTTATAGAGGGTTTAACCTGCTCGGCTTGGAGAGGAGGGAACTTGATTTCTTCAATCAGAGTGATGTTGCCTTGGCGATCCTTCTTGAATTTTGCAAGGAACTCCTGCAGGTCCTTCTCCTTGCGCGCCTTCTTGTACTCCTCATAGACTTGGCGATGATCAGCCGATATCTCATCAAGACTGGGCTTAATGATGTTATCGGCGTCTACCTCAGATGGCTTGGGAAGATCGGACATGGTGGATGATGATGATGATTGATCCTTGTCCCCAGCGGAGTCACCAAAAAGTGTATTGACACACGAACATGTCACGTGTACCCTCGACGCCGGGGGTGATGCACCGCAGCTCACGTCGAAGGAGACCCGACCGACAGCGCGATACGCAAGACAGTCGGCGGGCGCTTTTTCAAACCCGAAACCCCGCGCACCCGGGAGGGACCACGTCAGGGATTGCGGCGGCTATGGTCTGACCTAGGTCGATTCGCTCTCCCCTAGAGCCTCGGTATTCGCAGCTTTCAAACACGAAGAACAACAAAGAACAAGAGAGAAAAACGGTGGGGAGATCAAATGTAGACTGAGAAAGTAGTATATTGATTTATTCGATTGTGTGTTGTTTCAATCGGCCGTCACCCCCAACATATATAAGAGGCGGCTGGACTTCCCGTACAAGCAAAGGATTCATCTAGGCTTTCCATACAATAAAATTACATCAATTCACGTCCTCCGGTTCTAATTCCAATCCAACTCGGATTCAACCCGAATCTGGCCCACACTTCTGTCTTGCTCCTTGTACAGGTCGTGGAATTTGCATATGACCTCCGATTGAGAATATCAAAACACCAAATTTATGCGCCTCGATGAGACGAACAACTCTCCTGTTGATCACTTTTCCAAATAAGGTCATCTTCAATACTTTACGAGGTCATCTTTAACTTCCAGTCGGATTTGGTCATGCAGTTTTCTTGGCTGTCTGAGTCTTTCAGCAACTCTACAGGCTGTATACTATCTTAGATGATGATGACTCAAAAAGCAAAGTTGACCGTTTCGACGATACGCACAACTTCCGTGTAGACCACTTTTCTATCCGAGATCATCTGAATAACCTTTCAAGCCCATCTCCAACTTTCGGTCGGGTTGACCCCGGCAAGCTCTCTACCCCGGCAATCTCTCACACCGGCAAGGTTTTCACCCCGGCAAGGTTTTCATCCCGGCAAGGTTTCCAACCCCGCAAGGTTTTCATTCAGCCAGCAAAGGCCAAATAACTCACGCGACCCATCAGACACTTCCTAGGTGAGTGTCTGATCCCCCGCGTCACTTTTTCACTCAGGGTCAGCCTGCAAAGTATTGCCTCTAACTTTGCATACGAACTCGGATTGGGACAATGTTTATATCAAAATCAATCGTTCCGACGAGACGAAGACAATTTGTGTAGATCATTTTTCTATATGAGGTCGTCTTGGGTGCATAATCAGCCGAATAGTGTTCTGAATACAAAATCTCAGTACTTTGAACACAACTTCGGCCTTAAAGAGGAGATCAGATGGCTATGGCCTAAATATCAAAGTTTCTCATTTTGAAGATACAGAACATGCTCATTTTGAACACTTTTTATTTGAGGCCATTTTAATTGTGTTTTTGACCATGCCAAAATCCGGCGTCAATAGAAAGGTAATTAATTAAGATTAACCCTTCGATCCATAAATTTCAAACTAACTATTCTGATGGCTTGATGTTGTAAAATGATTTATATGCTCTTTTTTTTATCAGAATGTATATGCTCTTTTTTACCGGAATTTATATGCTCTTGTTATCAAGCTAACATGTACATGCTTGCACATCGACTGGAAGAAGAACCGGAGCCTCCCCTCGTGCTCCTCGTCGGCTGCTGTTTTGATGGGGAGATCTCAAGCGGCTGGTGACTGTCCGGAGCTCGTCTTCACGGCGGCGTCCTCGATCGTGGCAGCGGTGGTCACTGGCGCGCAGCGCGGTGTCGCCATGATGGGAGCTCCGTCGTGGGCGTGCGGTCGCGGTCTTGGCCGCCCGTGCGGGCCTGATCTGGGTCCTCGCGGGCCGCGGCTGGCGCGGATGGTGGGGGCGAGATTCGGGCTCGGCCGGCGTGCCGTTCGCCGGATCTGGTATGGCGCGGTGCTGCAGCTTAGCACGCGGGCTGGTGGTGGCACCAGCTGTAGGTATCGTGGTGGTTCCATGGCCGGTCAGGCAGCGGCGGCGGCCGCGATGGTGAATGATCCGTGCACAAGACGCTTGATGGAAGCCATTGGAACAGATCTGGGTGAAGACCTGCTCGCGGCTGCTGCCGAGGCCGGCGATGGCGGCACTATTCGGTGTCGTTCCCTTGTTGAAGGCATCGTTGTTGAGAAGTTTCAGGCCACTATCCGCTACCTCCGGGGGAAACCCTAGATCAGTAGATCGGATGACGGCGGCATTATTGTGCCATTTCCCTCTTGTGGCGTCATTCTTGGAGGTGTACACGGGCTCGATGGACCAATGGACGAAATAATTGGTGGAGCGGTGTTTCATCCCGCACATTAATGGTGGCGTTTCTCGGCGGCGTGGCGCAGTGGAGGCTCGGTGCCTGGTGTGTGAGTGGCGAGGGACTCGCGCAGGAGGGTGACGTTATCAGGCGTCGTGGTGGCGTCGATGGCAGAGAGGTTGGGCAAGGTGGTGCAGCAGTACAGCATTGAAGATGGATTGGTGGCAGGTGGCTGCGGCAGCCTCATACCCGGCAGGCGTCCTGGTTGAGGAGTGCGCCGGACTGGTAGGTGCCCCATACCTGGCAGGCGTCCTGATTGGGACCTCAGGTCTTAGATGTTTAGGTTTGGCTGCGATGTCTGTTTGGTATTAGGCCCAGACTATCAGCGCCCCTTTATCAATTGGATAGGAGTAGCAACAGTTGTTGCTTAGACGGTGGCTTTAGTCTTATTGTTGTATGATTTTATAAAATCTTGTGAGAATAATTAATAAAGTGATCTTATGCGTCGCCCAAATGCAGAAGCCGGGGATCCTTCTCCTTTTCTAAAAGAAAGAGATAGTAATGTATTTTACACTGTAAAATGATTCCTATGTATGCTCTTGTCATCGAGCTAACTTGCACGCATATATGTAGTTCCTACAGGTATATTTCCACCAGAATCCATCTGCATGGACTTAACCACGTTGCACAAATCTTTTGGTAACAAGCGTGCGCCGCAGAGTCAATTCCTGATGTTCAACAGGAGCAATGGTGAGACCCAACATGGCACAGGTAAATATTCTTTCTTCCCTCCTGTAAGGGCGTGCTTGTATCACACTATACCATTGATTAGTGAATTTAACAAAATTTTGTTCTAGTAATATCGTTGATGCTGGAGGTGCGTGTTGGTACCATTTTGTTGAATTATTATCAGATAGTATTACTTGGGGAATCGTGTTTGTGACTGTTTTATTGCATATTGGCATTCGTTAGTTTTCTTGTCGTGGCAATTTCAATATATTGTTTTTGTTCTAGTAATATTGTTGATGATGAAGGCACGTGTTGTTGACTATTTTGTTGAATTATTATCAGATCATAATACTTGGTGAATCATGTTTGTGACTGTTTTATTGAATATTGGCATTCGTTAGTTTTCTTGTCGTGGCAACTTCAATATATGTGTCATTTCTTGAGAGAGAAATCCCTTATATTGCATTTTTTACTGCAAAAATAGACTTTATTATCTAGTAAGCATGTTGCATCGTCGATCAAAATTGGTACAAGAAAGTTAGGCAGTTCGGTCCAATTAAGGTACATTTCTTCTTGCATCACTAGCTAAAGCACGGGATGCCACATTTGCTTCTCTTAACCAGTTTGTTTGGAATGTATTATTATTTTCTTAGTTCTCAATCAACTTGTAGGGTTTGAAAAAACCCGTCGAGTTGTGGGCCGTCGGACCCTGTTTGGTCCCTTCTACTAGAAAACAAGGGTTTGGCCGATTTTCTGAAACAAAAGCAGTGAAGAAACGAATCGCAACAAAACCGCAATTTCTCCAAATTGCATTATCTGCATTACTAGTGGAGAAAATCGTTGATAAATTTCCATATAGTGTCAACACTTATTTTGTAATTACATGAGCGATTCTTTTAAGAGTTTTTCCTAGTCACTCTTACTTCTCTTTCGAAGTGAATCACTCTTAACTTCTACGGCAGGACTATATATCACTATTTCTTTCCTAAGTGCCATGAATTACTTGACTAATATGTATAACGAATTCCCCCACTTATTTCATCCCAGCAGTAGAACTCATAAAGACACAAACCCTTTTCAAAATGCATTCTTCTAGATGGCTCTATGGTGAATATACCAAAGATCAAAAATGGTGTGCGGGACAGAAATTGCAGGTTGCTCCAAATTCATCTTTCAGTAGGAACTATGGCTAAGGAGAAGCATCAGCATCGGCAACCACAAACTCTATGAGGTATGCATATCAACCCTTTACTTCATCGATCCATCATTACACATCCGTCTTTGATTCATGATGCATGAGACGAGGTCACAATATCGCTATAGGAAAATCAATTTTCGCCTTGTGTTCACGCATACGCCGAGCGTTTTCTATCAGCCACACGACGTATAAGGCCATAAGTTGTGTGTCTAGTATGCGGCTCAGCAAAACCATTCGGCTCAGCATACATCGACGCACGCTGTGATACACCAAAAAAAACACGGGGCCTATATAAAGCGCTCGGCATACATAGCACTACGCTGAGTGTCATCTCGGAACACACGGCGTACAGTTGTGCCACATTGTGATGGTGGCTTACGTAAGCCGTGCGACACCCTCGAATCCCGTGGGCCTTCAACAAAACACACACGACATAATTGCGGCCCGTCAGCCTTTGAGTGCAGGTGGTCGGTGGTTGTTCACAGGTAGTTCCGGCAAGGTGTGGCTGTTTGGATTTCGAGGTGATCGTGTGGATTCAGCTGCCTCCATTAATGGGGGCATAACACCGCGGGTCGTCGATTACCTACCTCGCGCAGCGCCGTCCCTCGCCTATAAATACATCCCCCAACCGCTCGCGATACTCCCCTCCCCCTCCTTGATAGATCCAGCTGTCGCGTGCCCTCAAGCGCCTGATCCACTACCAAAACCCAACATCGGCAACCTAGGGAAACCACTATGCGCAGGCCGCCCGAGATGAGAGATCTTCTATTTATGCTTTTCCCTCCTAATAATTAAGTTTTGTATTATGTTAGTATGAATATTTTATATAGGCATTCAATAATGTTTACATTGCTTTGCACTTAAGATTCGCTTCCTAGCTAGATAGATATATTTAATTTGATGTAGATAGATGCTAACGTTTAGAATATTAATTGATAAAAAAGTGTTATGGATATTAATTGGATCTTTTTTTCATACTAATTAAGTTTTGTCACATGCCAGTATATAAATATTTTATATAAGCATACAATAATCTTCAGAATGATTTCTCTACTTTAGGTTTGCATAGAATTTAATTCTATATATTTTTACAGATGGACGGTAGTAAGGGATGGAACGGGCTCATCCAGACATTAGTGTTTGGCGATGCTGATCTTGTTGGAAATATGCCCTAAAGTCAATAATATTGTATTATTACATTTCCATATTCATAATTAAGTGTTTATATTTCATGCTATAACTGTTATGATCCTGGAATATGCGATTCAGTGGAAAACTCATATGCACGTGTGAAATGATAAACGAATAAAAAAAGGTTCCTAGTCTCGCCTCTAAGACTAGCTCAAGTGTTGTTGGTCATCAGGTTTTCCGGATCTTAGGATATTGTTAAGTGTGACGATAGTCCTAAAACAACATTGAGAGCATGACGTTGGAAGAACAATCATATTGAATCAATTAAAACTTGTTTGTTATGAATTGAGATAATATCGTCTGTAATCAAGTGTTAACGTGTGATTTTTCTCCTTAGACTATGAGAGTCTCGTGGTCACTTCTTACCATACAGTGGGCTTTGGGGTTGCTCAAACGTCACCTATAACATGGTGATCATAGCGACAACTTACAGGTTTATCAGGAAGTTTGACAAGTGGCCGGATAGCTCGAGAGTGGGATTTGCTCCTATGACGATAGAGAGATATTCTTAGGGTCCTCTTGATGTGACGACATCGATCATCACCTGGCCAGACACTGGTGACTTCGTCACGAGATGCTGGAGCAAAATAACGAGAAAGAAGAACAAAACCGGTAACAAGGATTTTGGTATGATGAGCATGGTGATGACTCATGACGGTACCGATGCATCTCGGGTTTTGTGAAGTATCGCTGTGACGCCCCCGATTTAATCGTACACTAATCATACACGCAAACGTGTACGATCAAGATCAGGGACTCACGGGAAGATATCACAACACAACTCTACAAATAAAATAAGTCATACAAGCATCATATTACAAGCCAAGGGGCCTCGAAGGCTCGAATACAAGAGCTCGATCATAGACGAGTCAGCGGAAGCAACAATATCTGAGTACAGACATAAGTTAAACAAGTCTGCCTTAAGAAGGCTAGCACAAACTAGGATACAGATCGAAAGACGGTGTACTCAGGGTGCCAGCGATAACCCAAGTCATACTCCCGAGAGTAGAGGTGGACGATGGCACGGTACTGCTCCTGGTTGAAGTCCTGATACTCCTCATAGACGGTGTACTCAGGGTGCCAGCGATAACCCAGATAGGTCATCATCTCAACCAACACAGCAGGTGATCCTGAGGCACCAATGGCCGTCGTGTGGCGCACGACCTGCCTCGTGGGTTCCATCTAAAAACAAAGATGTTTTCACAGGAATCAAATGACAATGGGGATAATGTTCAAACACTACTCTAAGGAATAACTAGGGCTTATCCAACTTTGGGGTGAATGTCGTAACGGGATCCTAGTGTCAGAGTTAGTAAATTCGTTTAACCCAAGTAGAAGAGAGATCAGGGTCCCAGAGTAAGGATCGAGGAGTAAAAGATCCTAGTATCACCCGATGGCGACATGGGCCCGTAAGGCACACAGCCAAGTTAGTAAAAAGTTTTTGCAATGTCTAGACTCGACTTCGGCCAAGGAGTGTGGAAGGGGGTTTCCTACAGACAGTCGGCTCTGATACCAACTTGTGACGCCCCCGATTTAATCGTACACTAATCATACACGCAAATATGTACGATCAAGATCAAGGACTCACGGGAAGATATCACAACACAACTCTACAAATAAAATAAGTCATACAAGCATCATATTACAAGCCAGAGGGCCTCGAAGGCTCGAATACAAGAGCTCGATCATAGACGAGTCAGCGGAAGCAACAATATCTGAGTACAGACATAAGTTAAACAAATCTGCCTTAAGAAGGCTAGCACAAACTGGGATATAGATCGAAAGAGGCGCAGGCCTCCTGCCTGGGATCCACCTAAACTACTCCTGGTCGTCGTCAGCGGACAGCACGTAGTAGTAGGCACCTCCGGTGTAGTAGGAGTCGTCGTCGACGATGGCGTCTGGCTCCTGGGCTCCAACATCTGGTTGCGACAACCAGGTAGAAGGGATAGAGGGAAAAGAGGGAGAAAGCAACCGTGAGTACTCATCCAAAGTACTCGCAAGCAAGGAGCTATACTACATATGCATGGGTATCAAATGGAATAAGGGTATCATATGTGGACTGAACTGCAGAATGCCAGAATAAGAGGGGGATAACTAATCCTGTCGAAGACTACGCTTCTGGCAGCCTCCGTCTTGCAGCATGTAGAAGAGAGTAGACTGAAGTCCTCCAAGTAGCATCGTATAGCATAACCCTAACCGATGATCCTCCCCTCGTCGCCCTGTGAGAGAGCGATCACCGGTTGTATCTGGTACTTGGAAGGGTGTGTTTTATTAAGTATCCGGTTCTAGTTGTCATAAGGTCAAGATACAACTCCGGGTCGTCCTTTTACCGAGGGACACGGCTATTTGAATAGATTAACTTCCCTGCAGGGGTGCACCACATACCCCAACACGCTCGATCCCATTTGGCCGGACACACTTTCCTGGGTCATGCCCGGCCTCGGAAGATCAACACGTCGCAGCCCTACCAAGGCACAACAGAGAGGTCAGCACGCCGGTCTAAATCCTATGGCGCAGGGGTCTGGGCCCATCGCCCTTTGCACACCTGCACGTTGCGTACGCGGCCGGAAGCAGACCTAGCCTAGTGGCTTTCCAGTCCAATCCGGCGCGCGCCACTCAGTCGCTGACGTCACGAAGGCTTCGGCTGATACCACGACGCCGGGATACCCATAACTGCTCCCACGTAGATGGTTAGTGCGTATAGACCAAATGGCCAGACTCAGATCAAATACCCAGATCTCATTAAGCATGTTAAGTATCCGCGAACACCGACCAGGGCCAGGCCCACCTCTCTCCTAGGTGGTCGGAATCTGCCCTGTCGCTCCGCCTCAAAGATCCACTCGCGGGTGCTCCTACGAGCCGTCCCGTCTTTAGTCACCACATGTATCATGTATAAAGTATATAGTATATACCCGTGATCACCTCTCGAGTGATCACGGCCCGATAGTATAGCATGGCAGACGGACAAGAATGTAGGTCCACTGATGATAAACTAGCATTCTATACTAAGCATTAGGTTTGCAGGTAAAGGTAACAACAGCAGTAGCAAGGACAAGCTATGCATCAGGATAGGATGAACGGAAAACAGTAACATGCTACACTACTCTAATGCAAGCAGTATAGAGAAGAGTAGGCGATATCTGGTGATCAAAGGGGGGGCTTGCCTGGTTGCTCTGGCAAGAGAGATGGGTCGTCAACACCGTAGTCGTACTGGACAGCAACGGCGTCGGTCTCGGTGTCTATCGAGAGAAGAGGGGGGAGAAACAATAAATATTTAAGCAAGCATGTGCATAGTGATGCATGACATGACAAGTAACGGTGCTAGGGGTGCCCTAACACGGTAATAGGTGCTACCGGTGAAGGGGGATGACATCCGGGAAAGTATCCCCGGTGTTTTGCGTTTTCGAGCAGAGGAGCCGGAGGGGGAAAGTTGCGAGTTTGCTATGCTAGGGATGTGTGACGGACGAACGGGCTGCGTATCCGAGTTCGTCTCGTCGTTCTGAGCAACTTTCATGTACAAAGTATTTTCATCCGAATTACGCATTAAAAGATATGATTTTCTAAAGATTTAAATTATTTTTTTGATTTTAATTATATATTTAATTTAATTCGAAATTTGGATTTATGACATCAGCATGATGTCATGCTGACGTCACCAGTCCACAAGGGTTGACTGGGTCAACTTACGTGTGGGTCCCACTTGTCATACTCTGTTAGTTAATTAACATTAGTTAATTAGGTTAATTAGTCATTAGGTTAATTAACCTTAATTAGTTAATTTAATCAGAATTAATTAAGTTAATTATTTGGTTAATTAACTAACTAATTAATTAATTTTATTATTATTTATTTATTTATTATATATATTTTTTGAAATTCTTTTTTTAATAAAGTTCTGGGGCGTGGGCCCCCATGTCATTGGCCCTAGGGGCCATAGCGGTTTTGGGCGCCGGGGCGACGGTTGTTGCCCGAACGGGCGCGGTTGCGGGCGCCGGGTCGCCTGGACCCGGGCGCTGCCTTGCCGGCAGCCATGGCGGGGCACGACGCCGACCCTGGAAGGAAGTGGGCCGCGGCGGATGCGGTGGAAGGGGGTGGTAGCTGGGGCGAGGACGCGGCCGCAGCGACTGCGGGAATCCAGGGGCGCGGGCACCGGACACAGCCGCGGGGGCGACGGCCACGGCGCGAGCGGGCAGGGGTGGTCGCGGGGTGGGGGGGCTCGGAGTTGGCCGCGGTGTAGCGGCGTCGCCGGCGCAGGGGGGATTCGGTGGCCGCAACGGAGGCGGCAGGGGGGCTGGGGGCCACGGCAAGTGCGGTGCGCGGTCACGGCGCGGCGAGCGCGCATCGGACGCGGCCGGAGCGCGTCAACCGAGGGAGAGATCGGCGGGGACCGCGGCGACGAGCGCGACCGCGTGAGGGAGTGGGAGGGAGCAAGGCGGGGCTCACATCGGGAGGAGTAGGGCACGGGCAGTGGGGGGGGGGCTCGGGGAGGAAGGCGAGGACGGTCCGGCGAGGAGGCTCCAGCCTGGTGGCGGGGACGGGAGGCGCCCGCCGAGGTGGGCAGCGGGGCGCTGCCCCGATCCAGTCGAGGGAGGTGAGAGGAGGGGGCGCAGAGGAGTCCGGGAGGGGCGGCGGCCTTAGCGGAGCGGCGGCGAGGGGGGGCGATCCAGGCGGCGTGGGGCGTCGTGGCGGCGGACGAGGGCGAGGTGGAGGCGACGGGTGGGAGGTTCGTTCCCCCGATCCGATCTGGATCGGGGAGGAGTGGGGGGAGCGACTGGGGGAGGAGGGGCGAGTGGGGGGGAGTGGGGGTTAGGGTTTGTGTCGTGGGGGGGATAAGGGGAAAGGGGGTGGCCGGCTGGGCCTTTGCCCAGTTGGGCCGGTTGGTGGCCTGGCCGGCTGGGCCGTCTGGCCCAGTGGGGGGGGGTCCTTTTATTTTTATTTTTTTTGTTTTCTGTTTTTTGTATTTTCATTTCTTTATTTATTTTCTTTTCTGTTTTAATTCATTTTAAGTATTTAGGTCTTTTATAAAGGCATGGATCCCACACCATAAATTCCTAGGCATTTATTTGCACACCCCGAACATTTTTGTTTTAAATTTTGAAAAGTTTTTATTCTTTGGTTGATTTTGAATTTGAATCAGTTTTGGACTAACGGTAGATTATCAATAGTAACCGGGGTGACGTGGCATGATTATCGTTGGATTACTGTAGCTTGATTACCCGGGCGTTACAATCGCGAAGCAAAGGTAACATCACATGATAACCAAAGGTTCACTTGAATATCATTTGTGTATTCACAGGGACCAATATGGATGTCCACGGTCCCGCTGTCGGTCATTGGACGAACGGTTTCATCCATGTATGCGAGTTACCAAACCTACGGGGTCACAAACATAAGGCAATCATGATCTGCTGAGTGTTAGTAGAATAGGAGTCATGAGAATATATTTTTGGAATTATTTCATGAATATTCGGAATAGTTCCAAGAGGATCTGCAAGCGTTTCGGGGTCACCGGAAGGGTTTCAGTGAGTATCGGGTAATACCGGGTATTACCGATAAATTATATATATGTGGAAAAAGTTTCTGGAGATGTTAATATATATAGGACATTTTATATTTAATTTAAATATCAACGGGCAAAAAAAGGCGAAGAGGTGGACGTAAACTTGGGCCAAAAAGGCCCAAGTGGGAAAGTGCCTCCCTTCCCTAAGGAAGGGGGGCGAATTGGGAGTAGGGGAGGACACCCTTAGACCGGCGCCCCAAGGAGGCTTTCCCTCCTTGGTGGCAGCCCTCCTCTTCCCCTTCAACCTATATATACTTGAGGTATTGGCCACAATTGTATATACAAGTTTTAGAGCCTCCTTTAGTTCTTCTAGTTATAGTTCTAGTTGGTCCTAATTGACTAATTAGATCTAGGCTAATCCTATTGTCCTCATAGTTAGAAGCCTAGTGTGGTTCTAATCTCCTCTCTCTAAGTCTCCAGCGACGATTAGCTTCGGACGGTGGAACGCTGCCTAATCGTGAAGGTTGCACGCTTGCGACCAAGTAGAGAGGTTGTGCTTCCGGTCTTCAGTTCGAGGGATGGTTCGTGGATGGTTCGAGGGACTCCAAGTACGATCTACACCGGCACGTTCTTCTTCTGCTGCAACTCAGCGATGGTAATGATCATGATCCCAACCCTTTATGCACCTTCATATTGATCTTGGGTGATCGTAGGTGCGATTTTCTTTTGTTTTCTACTACGTTTCCCAGCAGGTCTATTGGCCAAGATGAAGGAGATCGCTTCCCGGTAAGACAACAATAGAGGCATTAAAAGTGCAGTACCCCGCCACTGCGACCCTCACCAGTAGCTAAGATGGAATGCAGCGAGCTTGTCCTTTCTGATTATGGGCTCCGAAGAGGCGTGCCATTTCCAAGATCATCTAGAATGGCAGCTAAAATTCGCCTACCCGGCGCTCAGCTATAGGAGCGCCGACATCTATCAAATCTTGGTACGGGCGAGTGTGCCACGTCCGGTCACGTCGAGCTGGTATGGACGACCCTCACGTTTTCCTTTGGCTACGCTGTGCCAATGGCATTCCTCCCTGGAGATGAGGGAAGAGCTAGGGCAGTATAAATAAAGGAGGGATGCAACCCAGCAAGGGGGGCATTATAACCAATTAATAGTAAACAAACCAATATCACGCTGAGGTAGGAGTAGGGTATTACACCATAATGGTGGCTTGAACCTGGGTAGCTCCGGTGTACCTTGATTTCTGTCGCCCATCCCCAGCGATCAATGACTTAGGAAACCTAACGCGTTCAATCCCTCGCCGAACTCACAAAGGGTTGCTACATATAACCCAATGCCAGGTTCTTAGACACGGCCGACAACATGTATTACTCGTTTGTCCCATTCATGTTTATGACCACTATTCATACGATTTTCACTGTATCCATGTGCGAATAGACCCCCTTGTTCCCAGGGATATGGATGAACCTTGGCATATATAGGGGATGAAATGTTAATAAGGATATGAGTTTCTCTGTTGAATGTTTGGTTTAATATCCTTCACGAATGTTGTGAAGGGGCCCCACTAAACATTTGTGCATAAGGCCACGGCGCATATTGTTGTTGTTGTAAAGGTTAAGATGTTGAGGTAATTCGAGGTGACAATAAAATCCTCAGTTCTGCGCCTTTGCAATTGATAGGGGAATAACATATAACACTTAGCGAGTCCGCATCCATGGAGAAACCCTTAATTACCGTACTGACAACCGACGCGGGGAAACTATGGTAGTGGCGTGTGTGGTACAAAGTCTACCTTGAGTAGAGCGTATTCTATACTCATATATGTCCGATCACAAACATCAGTGTGACTCAAGTGTCCAGCTATGACTATGCTACGACATATGTTGCGATAGACACATACCAATGGGAATTCCGGACTCCCAAATGCTTTAATCCTCTGCTAGTTCCGATGCTTCACTTGTTCCACTGCGCTCATTTACATTCTTTTGTGTCATTTACTTTGCACTCTACTAAAAATCATTATACTTCCACCCTCACTTTGCCTTGAGTTTACAATTTACTTGTAGGCACATTTTTGTAAGTCTCTACAAGGGACAATAGTCCAATTCCTTTGCTCCTTGTGGGATCAGTACTCTTATTTATAAATGGCTACAACTAAATCCTGTGCACTTGCAAGTCATCAGTATCTATAAGATTTGGTCTTAATTTATTTGAAACTCGTCAAGCAAAACAATGACAGTATCTTCTGCGTTACCGATATTTGGGCAGCTGAAAATTTGGTGTATTAACCGCATCAGATAAATGTCCCAAGACAGCTGTATGATGATGAACAAAGGATTGGTATTCTAGCTGAATGCAGAGTTGGTTGTTCTCCAAAACGAATGATTCCTCAAATGCAGAGTTGGACCAATAATAATTGGAAGACTTGGAAAATTCAGCAATACAAACAAAGAGAATGAAGTGCACGAGAGGCTCCTTCGATCATAGGATTTCTAGAACTAAGGAGCAGGGGGAACACATGATCTTTTCTCTTTCTTGGCAAACAAATCAGCGATATTAGAAAATTTCATATTGTGATAACAACTTTAACATGCTAGAAAAGCTTCCATCAGTTAACAACAACCATAAAGAAAGAAGGTAAACAAAGCACAACTCGCGAAGGAAGACAAATTTTTACTGTTATTCGTAGTAGTATAACTATAACCCAAAGACATCTCACACAAAATATTTGTTTCGTTCATGTTTGCACTTCTCCATGTTTCAATTGTACGAGATACGGACTTGAACCTCGCCGAGCTCCGTCGTTGCTCGTTGGGTGCATAAGAGGGAACTCGACATCACCCTCGAAGGCGATGGTAGCCCCCTCGTTGCTCGGACTTGTCACCTTCAAGCTCATCTTAATCGTAAGAAATGGTTGTGGATTGATGGGCACCGTAACATTATACCATTGCATCTGCCACAGGTGCACACTGCCATCGCCGCCAGCGGAGGGGGTGAGCTGCACCTTCTCCTCCTCCACATAGCAGAAGAGGAGCACACTGTCGTCCTCAAAGACCCGGTTAGGCGCGGTGATCTGACCGTACACGTCCATGGTGCGAGATGCATCATCGCCGCCGCCAAAGAGGCGGATGCTGACCCGAACATTGACCTCCAGGCCTTCCCACATCGTCACATACGGCACAAGGAGGTGGCTGCCATAACGTGTCGTGATGGCGGTCTTCATGCTTGTCGTTCTCCATGTTACTTGGGCCAAACCATAGATCGGCGGTGTCGTAAATGCCAGGCCTGTCTTTGTCGGGGATCTTGATTGTCATGACACCACTGCCGAATCCCGAGATGGTCTGGAATGGCCCCGTGAGCACCAGATTTTCCTCGGGGTCGAGGTTGTGAAGAGGCTCTCCTTCTTCCTGGTGGTAGACGTACTGGCCGCCGTCCTCGTCAGCGACGATGATGTCGCCAACGAAGGGGAAGCAGTGTGGGTACACGGCCAGTAGCTCCACGGAGGGCCCAGGTTGGCAAAAACGTAGGGCTTCGAAAAAGTCGACCACGTCACCTTCACTGTAGGTTTTCTCAGGCGGCGGCGGCGGCTCCTTGCCGTCGTCGTCCATCATCGCCCTCGCGAAGAAGGTTCCCCGCCGATTGCGACGGTTGTTGACGGACAGTGTAAACCCTAGAGGAGATGCGGCGGCGCAGGATGCATGTTGGAAATAATCGAACTTGTCCGGTGGTGGCTGGTTGATCGATTATTTTCCCAGTAGTCTACGTGTTTGAGGCTAATTAGGTAAGGGATCAATGTTGCCGTGTGATTATAGATTAGAAAAGCAAAGTTTAGTCCGGTTTGGACTATGTAAAATTCTGTAGGCTTCGGTTAGCAGGAGTACTTCTCTACGTCTATGTCTGGCCGTGTGGTTTCATGTCGAGTCCGAATAGGTTTGGTCTAGGTTAGCAATAGGGCTGGGTCGTGTATGTATCTTTTATCTTTTATCTTTTACCTAATAATAAAGGACGGAAATTTTCATAGTTTTTCATACGTCACTCTTTTATGTCCGTTAATTTTATGTTAATTATAAAGATTGATGGCCGAGATTTAAAAGTAGATATACATAATAGATTGAAAAAAACTCCACATCTCCTCTTGCAATACAAGAAGAAAACCAAAAACAAAAGTGTGGGTGGACACATGCACGGATACATTTCATGTCCGGTTTGGGCCATGCCTCATGCTCCGTTTTTATATGTACAAAGATCTGAAAAATCTAACCCGTAGAGCAAACCAGTCAACAAAGTCTTGGCAGCCCACGAAAGACTCCCGACCCAAACCGTATCCCTCTCCCAAGTGCCAACACGCCGCCCAATCGGCCCCCATCCTCCACGTGCGCTCCAAGCTATCATAGTTCTCCATATGTTACTCTTTTATGTCTATTAATTTTACGTTAATCATAAAGATTGACGGTCGAGATTTAAAAGTAGATCTACGTAATAGATTGGAAAAAAACTCCACATCTCCTCTTGCAATACGAGAAGAAAACTGAAAACAAAAGTGTGCGTGCACACATGCACGGATACGTTTTATGTCCGGTTTGGGCCACGCCTCATGCTCCGTTTTTGTATGTATAAAGATCTGAAAAATCTAACCCGTAGAGCAAACCAGCCAACAAAATCTCCTTCATGCTCACCTCATAGGCTCCAAGCGGATCTCCGCCAAGTTTCCGTCCATCGTGCAGCCCTAGTCCTCACTCTGGCGATCGAGTAGTCCCCAGGTTCCCCTGCTCGCCTCTCCATCAAGGTTTCGAAGCTTTCGGCGACCTTGGCATCCCGTGCCGGTGAGTCCGAGTCACTCTCTTACCGGAGGCGCAGATCTCCGCGCTCCTGGATAAGGTCGCTTCCCTCGAGACCACGTTGGGCATGCAGCGACCGGTCTTTTCCGAGCTAATTGGGTAAACCACCAGGCTCGGACGGACACCGTGCTGGCGGCGCACTGCCCAACTTAGTCTTCGTAGGAGACCGATGTTGAGGCGAGCCTCAAGATGTCTCTGTGTGGGACTAGGGTGGCTTACGGCACGTTCATGGATGTATTACACTCCATCAAACCGTGCATTCACAACTTTTCTAGGCCTGGTGTGATGAGTATGAAATGACATAAGAAATTGGAGAAGAAGAGCGAAGACGCTAGCAAGGTTTGGTTTTCAAGGAATGCACATACAAACTAGCTATGACAATGATGACTGTATGGACATAGAGATCATGCTCAGCCAACACTCAAAAGCTGGAGTTGTACGTAACTCTGTCTTGGAGAGGTACTCACCGCTTTGCTTGATTGATTGAAGATTGACTGTCTTTGATTATTATATATAGTTTTACTTAAATCTCATTGTTTCAGACAGCCAAAATATAACTTTATGGTGTCCCATGGTTCGCCGGGGCGGCGCCCAGCCGGACCATGTTGGTATGACGCAGTGAGACGGGGATCAGCAGCGCGGTGGGGTCGTTTTCCTACATTCGTGCTGAGACTGAAGGAGCAGACTGGGAGCGATGAGTACCTGTTGCACTAGCTATTGGAGGGCTGCGACCAAGCCCTTAAAAGTATTGCCTTTTGAAAGCATAGTATTTTGTTTTCAAGAATAGTGATTTTACCCTGTAAAAGTAAACAAATTATTTGTACCATGGAAACTTATAGCATGCTATAGTGGTGTGTTTTTTTTCTTGTGAGAACATTTTATATTTCTCTGAGTATGGAAATTATGGTTTAAACAATAGAGATTACATTATGTGTACATCTTGGAAGATACTAATGCATCTTCTTTCTTTTCTCAATGCAGGCCACCTGAGTTGGATTGAGCACCTTGATTGAGAAGGTTGTATATCTGACATATTGCATGATAGCACATGTTGTTGCCACATTATATAGAACGACAAGCTTATCATACAGAACATGTAGACGATGAAAAAGCAATGACGGAAAATAGCATCTACATTTTTTGAGCTCACAAAATACTTATCTTAACGACTAAGTTTTTCTTCCGAAATTACTACACATGCAGTACTTTTAGTCTGACGTTAGTGTGACTATGAATCCAATGTTGTATGTATTTTGTTGCTAGGTGTGGATGGTTTGATCTTGAACCTTGTACAAATATCCGATGAAAAAAATCGTATGTATAGCCTCATTGATTTTCTTGAGTTGTTTAACAACTAGATTAATTCAGTGTTTCCTTCATGATCCGGTGAAATTATTTTATTACCTAAGGTTAATGAGGCTGAAAGGATACAACAGTATCGGCCAATCTGCCTCCTTAATGTCAGTTTTAAAATCTTCACGAAGGTTGCGACAATTAGACTGCATTCGGTTGCTGAACATGTGGTTCGTCCTTCTCAAACTGCTTTCATGCAAGGCAGAAACATCCTAGATGGGGTTGTTGTCCTTCATGAAACAGTCCACGAATTGCATCGGAAAAAACTGAATGGGGTAGTTCTTAAAATCGACTTTGAAAAAGCTTATGACAAAGTCAAGTGGTCTTTTCTTCAACAGACTCTCAGAATGAAAGGATTTTCTGCAGAGTGGCGCGCAATGATCCATAGCTTCGTGACTGGAGGTAGTGTTGCCATTAAAGTCAATGATGACATTGGTAACTATTTCCAAACGAAAAAAGGATTGCGACAAGGTGACCCAGCATCGCCCATGCTATTCAATATAGTGGCAGATATGCTAGCGGTCATGATTGAGCGTGCTAAGGTTGATGGCCAAATTGATGGGGTAGTGAATCATCTAGTTGATGGTGGTCTCTTCATCCTTCAATATGCTGACGATACAATCCTCTTTACGGATCATGACCTCGAGAAAGCAAGAAATCTGAAATTAATTTTATCAGCATTCGAGCAACTCTCAGTGCTTAAGATCAATTTCCATAAAAGTGAATTGTTTTGTTTTGGCGAGGCTCAAGACGAGGCCCATCTATATGCTGACCTATTCGGATGCGGGTTGTGCCAGTTTCCGATCACTTATTTGGGGATACCGATACATTATCGGAGACTCACAAATGCTGAATGGAAATACGTCGAGGAGAGACTACAAAAAAGGCTTAGCAGTTGGAAAGGTAAACTGCTATCTCTGGGTGGAAGGTTGGTCCTCATAAATTCAGTACTAAGTAATATGGTACTATATATGATTTCCTTCTTCCAGTTGCCGAAAGGAGTATTACATAGATTGGATTACTTCCGATCGAGATTCTTTTGGCAAGGAGATAGCGAGAGAAAGAAATATCGACTGGCTAAATGGAG
Organism: Triticum monococcum; assembly: GCA_034509565.1. NCBI lineage: Eukaryota > Viridiplantae > Streptophyta > Magnoliopsida > Poales > Poaceae > Triticum > Triticum monococcum. The sequence goes on from CM067845.1 coordinate 605,549,500, forward strand.
TGTGGTTTGCCGTCCAAAGGACCAAGGCGGGTTGGGCATTCATGACCTTGAGGTTAAGAATAGGGCCCTTCTCGGCAAATGGTTGTTTAAGTTATTGACGGAAGATGGTGTATGGCAAACCCTCCTTAGAAGAAAATATGTGGGTTCAAAGGCTGTATCACAAGTATATTGGAAGCCTGGGGACTCCCATTTTTGGGCGGGACTAATGGCAACGAAGAAACATTTCTTCCGCTATGGGTCCTTCTTGATTAAGGATGGATCGGAAATTAGATTCTGGGAGGATAAGTGGCTAGGTAATGCTACACTCCGTGAACAATATCCAACTCTATACAATATTGTGCGTCACAAGGGTGATACCATCGCCAAGGTTTTGGAATCATTCCGCCAAATGTGACGTTCAGAAGGGAATTAATTGGACCTAGACTCCAATTGTGGAACATACTACTCCAGCGGTTAGCCACGGTACAGTTGTCACAAGGGTCCGATGTATTTCGCTGGAACCTACATGGGAATGGGAAATTCTCAGTGGATTCTATGTATAGAGCTTTGATCCAGTCTAACATGCCAGTTGATAATAATAAGAAGATCTGGAAGATGAAGATACCTCTTAAGAATAAAATCTTTGCATGGTATCTTCGTCGCAGAGTCATTCTTACTAAAGATAACCTTATTAAGAGGAATTGGCATGGAAGTACACAATATGTCTTTTGTCCACATGATGAGACAATAAAACATATATTCTTCCAATGTAAATTGGCTCGTTCTATATGGTCAGTCATCCAAATAGCGTCTGGCCTGTATCCTCCTTGTAGTGTTGCTAATATATTTGGCAACTGGCAACATGGGATTGATCACAAGTTTAGAACTCTTATCAGGGTGGGAGCGCTTGCCGTGATTTGGTCGCTTTGGCTATATAGGAATGATAAGGTTTTTACTGATAAAAATACTTCTCTTATGCAGGTTATCTACGGATGTACCGGGACTCTTTGTTTATGGTCCTCTCTACAACGACTGGAGAATCGAGACTTGTTTATGGAGGTGTGTACACGATTGGAGGCTTCGGCGAGGGATATTTTTATCCAACGTGGGTGGCAGCATGATCTTAGGATTGGGCCACCTTCAGTTTAGGCGTTATACAGATTTCATTATCCTTGTATACCGCCTTATTCTTTTATTTTGCCTTGGTGTGAGAATTTTGTTGACTGTGTACATCTTAGTTATGCAAAGGCCGGGTGTAATGCTTAAACCTTTTAAGTAATAAAGCGCCCCTTTTCGAAAATGTTCTTCCGGCAAAGCTTTTTGGCAGAACTTGATCTTGAACAGTTTGTGAAGTCCGAGCTTTATTAACATCCCTACCTGCTGGATGGTAAACAATAGATCCTTTTGTTTTTTATAATAAAATTTAAATATTTGGATTATTGTTTTGTCAATGCATTTTGATGCATTCTACAAGATTAGAGCATTATTTAAATTAGTTTATTGAGTTAGGGGTATTATTAAATAATATTTTTTTTCCGTTGCAACGCACGTGCCATTTTGCTAGTACATATATATGCACACCGGTGCTTGAGAGCATTGTATCTCGAGAAGAAAAGAGAAGAGCAATAAAGAGAACAAATATGGGCTCTTGGCTAGTACTTCCTCCGTCCTGAAATATTTATCCTAAAAATGAATATAATGGATATATCTATAACTAAAATAAATTTAGATACAAACATTCTTAAGACAAATATTTCCGAACGGAGCGAGTATAAGTTATTCGTATGCACGTGTTCGTTTTGATGTGATCGATCTATGGGCAGAATGACAACACGGGATTAACGTGTGGCGTTTCCTTGAACTATATGGAAGCCAAAAACAACGACATTTTAATCCAAATTTTTCACTTGAAGGCCGACCTAACCACGTGGCCGTGGGTTCGATCCCCACGGTCGGCGTTCTTTTTTGTGTTTGCCGTACTTATTTTTCTCCGGCAAAAATAAAATGTATATACTGTACTTAAGAAAATTCACCAAAGGGTCACTTTTTTTGCGAGTAAGACTTCTATTAGTCAAGGATCCAGGGAATTACAATTCAGTTTACACAAGTCCCCAGCCTGTGGGGGACCAGAGCCCAACTAAACTACTGTTCTACCTTTAGTCCTTGCAAATTACTCTCAATAATCGCTAACCACATTTTGGTTATGATTGATATGAAATACACTAGTTGTACGAAGGGACATCAAGTATTTAATCTCATTCACCAATGAGGCAAATATAGACATGTCCGTGTCTCTGTCCTAACCATATTCACTGCCACAACAGAATTCATTTCCATACAAATCGGCATCTCTGATCGCTGGATAGCAAGAGAAATACCCTCCATGCAAGCACATAGTTCGGTCTCAAGTGCATCTCGGCAGGAGAAGAGCACCCTGCAAGAAGAGAAAATAATGTTTCCAAGACAATCACGCAGAACCATGCCTGCTCCTGCTCCACCTTCCTCTGTCCATGATCCATATGATCCATCTGTATTGAGCTTGACCCAACCCGTCGGTATTTCATGTGATGTTTTGGTACTAGCATAAGTTATTACAACTTTTCCCTTCAAAGGATCACACTCTGTGTTTTGAGCAATCGCAAGTAGCGAGTCAAGGTAGCTGCACAAGAATTGCTTTGAGACACTAGTAGAAAAAGGGGCATTCGTTCGGGCCTGGCCAGCCCATTAGTCCCGGTTCTTCCACGAATCAGGACCAATGGATGCATTCGTCCCGGTTCGTGAGCCCAGAGGGCGGCCGGGGCCTCGTGGGCATTGTTCCCGGTTCGTATGGACCCATTTGTCTCGGTTCCAGGCACGAACCAGGACCAATGGGCCTCGCTCCTGGCCCACAAACATTGGTCCCGGTTCTTGGCTCGAACCGGGACAGAAGGCTGGGCTTTAGTCCCGGTTCCAGCCATGAACCGGGACAAATGAGTTGCCTATATATACCCCGTCGATGCAGCAGACCACTCCACAGTGCTATACTTTTTCTGGCAGGCGAGGAGAGGGCATTTGGGTGCTCTAGCTCACCTCCTATACACACGAGATTTTTGATGAAATGGCCAAGCCACGCTAGCTAAGCTTTATCCTCTCGAAGCTCGACCTCCAAACTCCATTTTCCCCGAGATTTTTCTAGGTTTAGTGGTCCGTCACGTCCCGTCCCCGTCTTCACCGCCGTCGATCGCCCGCGCCGATCTCGTCGCCTGCACCACTGTGGTGAGCCTCTTATCTTCTTCTGAAAGAAAAAAAAATTCTTACTTTAGATAGATACTTGTCTAATTTTCTTACTTTTATTATTGCTTGTGCTTATATAGTGCGATGGTTTTGGTATCTGCCCCCGTCGGCCCTCGTCCTGGCTATGATTCGGATGTGGTATATATTATCTTTTATAACTATTTGGTTCATTTATTGTTTATGACAATTATGCCCATCAAGTTGACATAGATTTTATTTATGTAGGAGATAGTTGAACCGGAAATTCCAACCGACCCTATTGTCGAGAGGTTAAATTTAGTTGAAGAAGAAAACAATTACTTGAAGAAAAAAATAAAAAAATTGAGGAGGAGAAGATGATTTGGAGTTGCATGTTGCGGATGTCGTCGATGATCACAAGATCAAGATGGATGCAATTGAAGGAAATATGCCCTAGAGGCAATAATAAAGTTATTATTTATTTCCTTATACCATGATAAATGTTTATTATTCATGCTAGAATTGTATTAACCGGAAACATAATACATGTGTGAATACATAGACAAACAGAATGTCACTAGTATGCCTCTACTTGACTAGCTCGTTGATCAAAGATGGTTATGTTTCCTAACCATAGACATGAGTTGTCATTTGATTAACGGCATCACATCATTAGGAGAATGATGTGATTGACTTGACCCATTCCGTTAGGTTAGCACTTGATAGTTTAGTTTGTTGCTATTTCTTTCTTCATGACTTATACATGTTCCTATGACTATGGGATTATGCAACTCCCGTTTATCGGAAGAACACTTTGTGTCCTACCAAATGTCACAACGTAACTGGGTGATTATAAAGGTGCTCCATAGGTGTCTCCGAAGGTACTTGTTGGGTTGGCGTATTTCGAGATTAGGATTTGTCACTTCGATTGTAAGAGAGGTATCTCTGGGCCCTCTCGGTAATGCACATCACTTAAGCCTTGCAAGCATTGCAACTAATGAGTTAGTTGCGGGATGATGTGTTACGGAATGAGTAAAGAGACTTGTCGGTAACGAGATTGAACTAGGTATTGAGATACCGACGATCGAATCTCGGGCAAGTAACATACCGATGACAAAGGGAACAACGTATGTTGTTATGCGGTCTGACCGATAAAGATCTTCGTAGAATATGTAGGAGCCAATATGGGCATCCAGGTCCCGCTATTGGTTATTGACCAGAGAGGTGTCTCGGTCATGTCTACATAGTTCTCGAACCCGTAGGGTCCGCACGCTTAACGTTCGTTGACGATATAGTATTATATGAGTTATGTATGTTGGTGACCGAATGTTGTTCGGAGTCCCGAATGAGATCACGGACATGACGAGGAGCTCCGGAATGGTCCGGAGGTAAAGATTCATATATTGGATGATATGGTTAGGCCAATGGGTCAAGCCCACGGGGCTATAAGTCGGTGCAAAAGGAGTTTTGTGGAGGCCAGGGGCCAAACGCCGGAGACCATGGCGTCTGGCCCTGGGCCAGACGCCGAGGCCCATGGCGTCTGGGCCAGACACCAAGGATTGTGGCGTTTGGTCCTGGAGTCCGAGTGGGACTCTTGCCTTTCGGGCAAAACCGACTTTGAGGAGGCTTTTGCTCCAAGTTTCGACCCCAGGGCTCAACATATAAATAGAAGGGCAGGGCTAGCACCAAAGAGACATCAAGAAACACCAAGCCGTGTGCCGGCAACCCCGTCCCCTCTAGTTTATCCTACGTCATAGTTTTCGTAGTGCTTAGGCGAAGCCCTGCGGAGATTGTTCTTCACCAACACCGTCACCACGCCATCGTGCTGCCGGAACTCATCTACTACTTCGCCCCTCTTGCTGGATCGAGAAGGCGAGGACGTCACCGAGCCGAACGTGTGTAGAACTCGGAGGTGCCGTACTTTCGGTACTTGGATCGGTCGGATCGTGAAGACGTACGACTACATCAACCGCGCTGATATCACTAGTGCAGAACTGGGCAATAACACCAGTTCGTAAGGCCCTTTAGTGCCGGTTCGGTAACCGACACTAAAGTGTGGGCACTAAAGGCCCCCCCTTTAGTACCGGTTCAGCACGAACCAGTGCTAAAGGGCAACCATGTGGCACGAGGCGCGCCGTGGTCTGGGGGACCTTTAGTCCCGGTTGGTAAGGATTTTTTATTTTTATTTTTTAAATAAAGCAAAAAAACAGCCCGCCTACTGGGCCGGGACGGCCTGCATACGAGTAGAAACCCAATCTCTAGTTGGGCCAGGATGCAGGCCCGTACGGCCCAGTAGGCCCCACACGACAGAAGACTTGCAATAGGCCCACAAAGGCCTGCTTAGAGAGGAGCTCGACACGGTAGCCGCAGCGGGGCTTATAAACCGGTGCGAGCTCCTCTCAACTAGCGAGGTGGGACTAAACATTGTGCACTGCGGGTGGCAGCGCACCACCTTTAGTACCGGTTGGAGCCACCAACCGGTACTAAAAGGGGGGGGTCTTTAGTACCGGTTGGAGCCACCAACCCGTACTAAAGGCCACCACCTTTAGTACCGGTTGGTGGCTCCACCAACCAGTACTAAAGACCCCCCTTTAGTACCGGTTGGAGCCACCAACCCGTACTAAAGGCCGCCACCACTTTAGTACCAGTTCGTGGCACGAACCGATACTAAAGGTTCACCATGAACCGGCACTAATGAGCGCCGTCCGCCTAGCCGTTGGAACCGGTACTAATGGTCACATTAGTGTCGGTTCAATTACAAACCGGGACTAATGAGTTTCACATTAGACCCCTTTTCTACTAGTGTATAACGCTTCCACGAACGGTCTACGAGGGTACGTAGACAACACTCTCCCCTCTCATTGATATGCATCACCATGATCCTGCGTGTGCGTAGGAAAATTTTGAAATTACTACGTTCCCCAACAGTGGTATCAGAGCCAGGTTTTATGTGTAGATGTCATATGCACGAGTAGAACACAAGTGAGTTGTGGGTGATATAAGTCATACTGCTTACCAGCATGTCATACTTTGGTTCGGCGGTATTGTTGGATGAAGCGGCCCGGACCGACATTACGCGTACGCTTACGCGAGACTGGTTCTACCGACGTGCTTTGCACACAGGTGGTTGGCGGGTGTCAGTTTCTCCAACTTTAGTTGAACTGAGTGTGGCTACGCCCGGTCCTTGAGAAGGTTAAAACAACACTAACTTGACAAACTATCATTGTGGTTTTCATGCGTAGGTAAGAATGGTTCTTGCTCAGCCCGTAGCAGCCACGTAAAACTTGCAACAACAAAGTAGAGGACGTCTAACTTGTTTTTGCAGGGCATGTTATGATGTGATATGGTCAAGACGTGATGAGATATAAGTTGTTGTATAAGATGATCATGTTTTGTTGAAGTTATCGGCAATTGGCAGAAGCCTTATGGTTGTCTCTTTATTGCATAAGATGCAAGCGCCAAATAATTGCTTTACTTTATCGCTATGCGATAGCAATAGTTACAAGAGCAATAGTTGGCGAGAAGACCATGTGACGACACATTGATATAGATCAAGATGATGGAGATCATGGTGTCATGCCGGTGACGATGGAAATCATGACGATGCTTTGGAGATGGAGATCAAAGGCACAAGATGATGATGGCCATATCATGTCACATATTTTGATTGCATGTGATGTTTATCTTTTATACATCTTATTTTGCTTAGTTCGACGGTAGATTTATAAGATGATCTCTCACTAATTATCAAGGTACAAGTGTTCTCCCTGAGTATGCACCATTGCGAAAGTTCTTCGTGCTGAGACAGCACGTGATGATCGGGTGTGATAGGCTCTACGTTCAAATACAACGGGTGCAAAACAGTTGCACACACGGAATACTCAGGTTAAACTTGATGAGCCTAGCATATAACAGATATGGCCTCGGAACACGGAGATCGAAAGGTCGAGCGTGAATCATATAGTAGATATGATCAACATAGTGATGTTCACCATTGAAACTACTCCATCTCATGTGATGATCGGGCATGGTTTAGTTGACATGGATCACGTGATCACTTAGAGGATTAGAGGGATGTCTATCTAAGTGGAAGTTCTTAAGTAATATGATTAATTGAACTTTAATTTATCATGAATTTAGTCCTGGTAGTATTAGCATATCTATGTTGTAGATCAATAGCTCGCGATGTTGCTCCCCGTTTAATTTTTATATATTCCTAGAGAAAAGTATGTTGAAAAATGTTAGTAGCAATGATACGGATTGGATCCGTGGTCTGAGGATTAACCTTATTGCTGCACAGAAGTATTATGTCCTTGATGCACCGCTAGGTGACAGACCTATTGCAGGAGCAGATGCAGACGTTATGAACGTTTGACAAAAGCTCGGTATGATGACTACTTGATAGTTTAGTGCACCATGCTTTACGGCTTAGAACCGGGACTTCAAAAATGTTTTTGAACGCCACAGAGCATATAAGATGTTCTAAGAGTTGAAATTGGTATTTCATACTCATGCCCGTGTCGAGAGGTATGAGACCTCTGACGGTACTTTGCCTACAAGATGGAGGAGAATTGCTCAGCTAGTGAGCATGTGCTCAGAATGTCTGAGTACTACAATCACTTGAATCAAGTGGGGGTTAATCTTCCTGATAAGATAGTGATTGACAGAGTTCTCTAGTCACTATCACCAAGTTGCTAGAACTTCGTGATGAACTATAATATGCAAGGGATAACGGAAACGATTCCCAAGCTCTTCGTGATGCTGAAATCAACGAAGGTAGAAATCAAGAAAAGCATCATGTGTTGATGGTAAACAAAACCACTAAGTTTCAAGTAAAGGGACAAAGGGAAGAAAGGGGAACGTCAAGAAGAACAGCAAGCAAGTTGTTGCTCAAGTGAAAAAACCAAGTCTGGACCTAAGCCTGAAACTGGGTGCTTCTACTGCAAAGGGACTGGTCACTAGAAGCGGAACTACCCCAAGTAATTGGCGGATAAGATGGATGTCAAAGTGAACATAGGTATATTTGATATACATGTTATTGATGTGTACTTTACTAGTGTTTATAGCAACCCCTCAGTATTTGATACTAGTTCAGTTGCTAAGAATAGTAACTCGAAACGGGAGTTGCAGAATGAACAGAGACTAGTTAAGGGTGAAGTGACGATGTGTATTGGAAATGGTTCCAAGATTGATATGATCATCATCGCACACTCCCTATACTTTCGGGATTAGTGTTAAACCTAAAATAAATGTTATTTAGTGTTTGCGTTAAGCATGAATATGATTGGATCATGTTTATTGCAATACGGTTATTCATGTAAGTTAGAGAATAATTGTTGTTTTGTTTACATGAATAAAACCTTCTATGGTCATACACCCAATGAAAATGGTTTGTTGGATCTCGATCGTGGTGATACACATTTTCATAATATTGAAGCCAAAAGATGCAAAGTTAATAATGATAGTGCAACTTATTTGTGGCACTGCCGTTTAGGTCATATTGGTGTAAAGCGCATGATGAAAATCCATGCTGATGGGCTTTTGGAATCACTTGATTATGAATCAGTTGATGCTTGCGAACCATGCCTCATGGGCAAGATGACACTTGATAATCATACATACTGATGTATGTGGTCCGATGAATATTGAGGCTCGCGACAAGTATCATTATTTTCTGATCTTCACAGATGATTTGAGCAGATATGAATATATCTACTTGATGAAACACAAGTCTGAAACATTTGAAAAGTTCAAAGAATTTCAGAGTGAAGTGGAGAATCATCGTAACAAAAATAAAAGTTTCTACGATATGATCGCAGAAGTAAAATATTTGAGTTATGAGTTTGGCCTTCAGTTAAAACAATGTGAAATAGTTTCACTACTCACGCCACCTGGAACACCACAGTGTAATGGTGTGTCCGAACGTCGTAACCGTACTTTATTAGATATGGTGCGATCTATGATGTCTCTTACCGATTTACCACTATCGTTTTGGGGTTATGCATTAGAGACAGCTACATTCACATTAAATAGGACACCATCTAAATCCGTTGAGACGACACCGTATGAACTATGGTTTGGCAAGAAATCTAAGATGTTGTTTCTTAAAGTTTGAGGTTGCAATGCATATGTGAAAAATTTTCAACCTGATAAGCACAAACCCAAATCGGAGAAGTGCGTCTTCATAGGATACCTAAAAGAAAATGTGGAGTACACCTTCTATCATAGATCCGAAGGCAAGTTATTCATTGCTGAGAATGGATCCTTTCTAGAGAAGGAGTTTATCTCGAAAGAAGTGAGTGGGAGGAAAGTAGAACTTGATGAGGTAACTGTACATGCTCCCTTATTGGAAAGTAGTTCATCACAGAAATCTGTTCCTGTGACTACTACACCAATTAGTGAGGAAGCTAATGATGATGATCATGTAACTTCAGATCAAGTTACTACCGAACCTCGTAGGTAAACCAGAGTGAGATCCACACCAGAGTGGTACGGTAATCCTGTTCTGGAGGTCATGTTACTTGACCATGATGAACCTACGAACTATGAGGAAGCGATGATGAGCCCAAATTCCGCGAAATGGCTTGAGGCCATGAAATCTGAGATGAGATCCATGTATGAGAACAAAGTATGGACTTTGATTGACTTGCCCAATGATCGGCGAGCCATTGAGATTAAATGGATCTTCAAGAGGACGACGGACGTTGATAGTAGTGTTACTCTCTACAAATCTAGAATTGTCGCAAAAAGGTTTTCGACAAGTTCAAGGTGTTGACTACGATGAGAGTTTCTCACTCGTATCTATGCTTAAGTCTGTCCGAATCATGTTAGCAATTGCCACATTTTATGAAATCTGGCAAATGGATAAACAAAACTGCATTCCTTAATGGATTTATTAAAGAAGAGTTGTATATGATGCAACAAGAAAGTTTTGTCAATCCTAAAGGTACTAACAAAATATGCAAGCTCCAGCGATCCATCTATGGACTGGTGCAAGCATCTCGGAGTTGGAATATACGCTTTGATAAGTTGATCAAAGCATATAGTTTCATATAGACTTGCAGTGAAGTCTGTATTTACAAGAAAGTGAGTAGGAGCACTACAACATTTCTGATAAGTATATGTATGACATATTGTTGATCGGAAGTAATGTAGAATTATTCTGCAAAGCATAAAGGAATGTTTGAAAGGAGTTTTTCAAAGAAAGACCTCGGTGAAGCTGCTTGCATATTGAGCATCAAGATCTATAGAGATAGATTAAGACACTTGATAAGTTTTTCAATGATTACGTACCTTGACAAGATTTTGAAGTAGTTCAAAATGGAACAGTTAAAGAAAGAGTTCTTACCTGTGTTACAAGGTGTGAAACTGAGTAAGACTCAAATCCTGACTACGGCAGAACATAGAATGAGAATGAAAAACTCATTCCCTATGCCTTGGCCATATGTTCTATAAAATATGCCATGCTGTGTACCAGATCTATTGTATACCCTACACTGATTTTGGCAATGGGTACAATAATGATCTAGGAGTAGATCACTGGACAACGGTCAAAATTATCCTTAGTGGAATAAGGATATGTTTCTCGATTATGGAGGTGACAAAAAGGTTTGTCGTAAAGGGTTACGTCGATGCAAATTTTGACACTGATCCAGATGACTCTAAATCTCAATCTGGATACATATTGAAAGTGGGAGCAATTAGCTAGAGTAGCTCCGTGCAGAGCATTATTGACATAGAAATTTGCAAAATACTTACGGATCTGAATGTGGCAGACCCGTTGACTAAACTTCTCTCACAAGAAAAACATGATCACACCTTAGTACTCTTTGGGTGTTAATCACATAGAGATATGAACTAGATTATTGACTCTAGTAAACCCTTTGGGTGTTGGTCACATGTCGATATGAACTATGGGTGTTAATCACATGGTGATGTGAACTATTGGTATTAAATCACATGGCGATGTGAACTAGATTATTGACCCTAGTGCAAGTGGGAGACTGAAGGAAATATGCCCTAGAGGAAATAATAAAGTTATTATTTATTTCCTTATATCATGATAAATGTTTATTATTCATGCTAGAATTGTATTAACCGGAAGCATAATACATGTGTGAATACATAGACAAACAGAGTGTCACTAGTATGCCTCTACTTGACTAGCTCGTTGATCAAAGATGGTTATGTTTCCTAACCATAGACATGAGTTGTCATTTGATTAACGGGATCCCATCATTAGGAGAATTATGTGATTGACTTGACCCATTCCGTTAGCTTAGCACTTGATCGTTTAGTTTGTTGCTATTGCTTTCTTCATGACTTATACATGTTCCTATGACTATGAGATTATGCAACTCCCGTTTACCGGAGGAACACTTTGTGTGCTACCAAACATCACGACATAACTGGGTGATTATAAAGGTGCTCTACAGGTGTCTCCGAAGGTACTTGTTGGGTTGGCGTATTTCGAGATTAGGATTTGTCACTCCGATTGTCGGAGAGGTATCTCTGGGCCCTCTCGGTAATGCACATCAATTAAGCCTTGCAAGCATTGCAACTAATGAGTTAGTTGCGGGATGATGTGTTACGGAACGAGTAAAGAGACTTGCCGGTAACGAGATTGAACTAGGTATTGAGATACCGACAATCGAATCTCGGGCAAGTAACATACCGATGACAAAGGGAACAACGTATGTTGTTATGCGGTCTGACCGATAAAGATCTTCGTGGAATATGTAGGAGCCAATATGGGCATCCAGGTCCCGCTATTATTATTGACCAGAGAGGTGTCTCGGTCATGTCTACATAGTTCTCGAACCTGTAGGGTCCACACACTTAACGTTCATTGACGATATAGTATTATATGAGTTATGTATGTTGGTGACTGAATATTGTTCGGAGTCTCGGATGAGATCACGGACATGACGAGGAGCTTCGGAATGGTCCGGAGGTAAAGATTCATATATTGGATGATATGGTTAGGCCAAGTGGTGAAGCCCACGGGGCTATAAGTCGGTGCAAAAGGAGTTTTGCGGAGGCCAGGGGGCCAAACGCCGAGGCCCATGGCGTTTGGGCCAGACGCCAAGGATTGTGGCGTTTGGTCCTGGAGTCTGAGTGGGACTCTTGCCTTTCGGGAAAACCGACTTTGAGGAGGCTTTTGCTCCAAGTTTTGACCCCAGGGCTCAACATATAAATAGAGGGGCTGGGCTAGCACCAAAGAGACATCAAGAAACACCAAGCCGTGTGCCGGCAACCCCGTCCCTTCTAGTTTATCCTCCGTCATAGTTTTCATAGTGCTTAGGCGAAGCCCTGCGGAGATTGTTCTTCACCAACACTTTCACCACGCCGTCGTGCTGCCGGAACTCATCTACTACTTCCCTCCTCTTACTGGATCGAGAAGGCGAGGACGTCACCGAGCCGAACGTGTGCAGAACTCGGAGGTGCCATGCTTTCGGTATTTGGATCAGTCGGATCATGAAGACGTACGACTACGTCAACCGCGTTGATATAACGCTTCCGCGAACGGTCTACGAGGGTACGTAGACAACACTCTCCCCTCTCGTTGCTATGCATCACCATGATCCTGTGTGTGCGTAGAATTTTTTTGAAATTACTACGTTCCCCAACAGCAATGCGGTTAAAGATGAGAAAGATTAGAAAATATGCCATTCATACCGAGGCTTGGTATCATTATGTCGTTGGATCAATTTTTACCTTGGTTGTGATTATGATCGCATTATTATTACATTGAAAGGTTTCACATAGTTTCAATGTATGGTTTAACTAGATGCTCTGGAGAGCTATATGTTGTTCAGTGAGAACTATGTATGTACTAAATTGATGATGAACTTCTATTAATTTGGTCACTTATCTATCCATGAGAGCTATATGTACTAAATTGATGATGTAGCTTTGAATGGTGCATTTTATAAACGAAGTGCATCTAGTTTTTGCCGTAAGCCTCTCTGCTTTCTTGCACATGCTATGTGGGTGAAATGATGATACCAGGCCAACTTTCAACCTTTTCAGAGTTCATTTGTAGTGATTTTCAATTTCAGGGTCTTATAACTCAAAATAATCAGTAAATGCATGAAAAATAACAAATGAAGTCAGAACGAGTTGAAAATTGATGATGTGGCTTTGAATGGTGCATTTTGAACACACAAAAAATATGGTGTTCAAATAAGTTCAAAAATGAAATTCCTTTGTAACAGACGAGTTTCCGTATGAAACCCTCATACTTCGAAAGACATTTGTCTGTTTTGTACACGAAGTGCATCCAGTTTTTGTCGTAAGCCTCTCTACTGTCTTGCACATGCTATGTGGGTGAAATAATGATACCATGCTAACTTTCAACCTTTTCAGAGTTCATTTGTAGTGCTTTTCAATTTCAGGGTTTTATAGCACAAAATAATTAGTAAATGCATGAAAAATAACAAATGAAGTCAGAAAGGGTTGAAAATTGATGATGTGGCTTTGAATGGTGCATTCTGAACACAGAAAAAGTATAGATTTCAAATAAGTTCAAAAAAATGAAATCCCTTTGTAACAGACGAGTTTCCGTATAAAACCCTGATACTTCGAAAGAGATTGTGCATTTTGTACACGAAGTGCATCCAGTTTTTGCCATAAGCCTCTCTAATTTCTTGCACATGCTATGTGGGTGAAATGATGATACCATGCCAACTTTCAACCTTTTCAGAGTTCATTTGTAGTGCTTTTCAATTTCAGGGTCTTATAGCTAAAAATAATCAGTAAATGAATGAAAAATAACAAATGAAGTCAGAAAGGGTTGAAATTTAATGATGTGGCTTTGAATGGTGCATTTTGAACACAGAAAAAGTATGGAGTTCAAATACATTCAAAAAATTGAAATCCCTTTGTAACAGACGAGTTTCCGTATAAAACCCTAATACTTCGAAAGAGATTGTGCATTTTGTACACGAAGTGCATCCAGTTTTTGCCGTAAGCCTCTCTACTTTCTTGCACATCCTATGTGGATGAAATGATGATACCATGCCAACTTTCAACCTTTTCAGAGTTCATTTGTAGTGCTTTTCAATTTCAGGGTCTTATAGCTCAAAATAATCAGTAAATGCATGAAAATTTTCAAGGTCTTTCAGTAAAAAGAATTATAATAAAATAAAATAAATAAGTAATTTGAAACAAAATAATATAAAATTTAATAAAATATATAAGTAGAAACAAAATAAAATAAAATAAAATTTAATAACATAAATAAAATTTATGAAACTAAAAATGTCAAAGTATTTTCTGTTCAAAACATTATAAGCAACCTCTAAAATTTATGAAACTAAAATTATATAAAATTGATGCAACTAAAATTATCAAAGTATTTTCTGTTCAAAATTATTAAAAGCAAAAAGAATTTTCATAAAGAACTTTTTTGTTAGAAACTTTAATAGCAAAAATAATTATCATAAAATAAAATAAATAAGTAATTAGAAACAAAATAAAATAAAATAAATAAGTATTTTGTTGTAAGTAGAAACAAAACAAAAAAATAAATCAAAAAATAAAAAATTTGCCAACTACTGGGCCACCACAGCCTGAATATGACTAGAGACCCATCAATGGGCCAGGATTCAGGCCCGCAGAAGACCCAGTAGGCCCATCAGGCACAGCAGTCACAATTAGGCCTATAAGCCTGCAATGGAGAGGAGCTCGAGAGGGGTGCGGCAGTGGGGCTTATAAACCACTGCGCACCCCTCTCGACTAGCGAGGTGGGACTTATCTCCCACCACCACCCGGCTGTGCAAGGCCATTGGTCCTGGTTCGTGGCACAAACCGGGACCAAAGGGGTGCATTGGTTCCGGTTCGTGGCACCAACTGGAACCAATGCACCCCCTTTAGTCCCGGTTGGCGGCACCAACCGGGACTAAGGGGTGCATTGGTCCCGGTTTGTGCTATGAACCGGAACCAATGCTTTGAGTATATAAGCAGGACTTGTGAAAATTTTCACTTCTCATCTCGCAGTTCCGCCCCGACGACATCGACGCCGCCAGGCTGCCGCGTGCCCTCGTCCGCCGTCTCCGTCGTCGTCGTCGCCCTTGCCCTGGCCTCGCCGCACCCTGCCCCGACGTCGACGTGCCCTGCCCCAAACTCGCCGTCGCCGAGCCCTGCCTCGACCTCGCCGCGCCTCGCCGTCACGCATGCCGCGCCCTACCCCAATCTCGCCGCCGCTCGCGTGCACTGTGAGCGCCTCACCGCATCGTTCCCCCTCCTCTCCCCCTTCTCCCCCGCGCCCAACGCCGCCGCGCGCCCGCCCCAACGCCGCCACCTGTCCCGACGCCGACGATGAAGCAGGCCCCCTGTTCACATATATATTTATTTATTTGTTCATATTGTAGTAGTAGTAGATGATGATGATGATGATGATGATGATGTATGTATGTTCATCTATATGCAAAAGTTAGGATTTTTTTCTGTTCATAGATTTTTTGGGGTGATATTATTGTAGAATATGCAAATGTTTGTATGTTCATATGCAAAGAACATGTCATTTTTTTATAAAAATTTTATGATTTTTTCTGTTGTAATTTTGTTCATAGAATTTTATTTTGTTCATAGAATTTTAAGTTTATATATATGTTCGTATGCAAAAGTTAGGATTATTTTAGTTTATATATGATTAGTTTAGGAAGAAGGAAAAGAAAAAGGAGAAGAAGAGGAGAAATAAATAAGAAGAGGAAAAAAGGAGAAAAAAAGAGGAAAAGAAGAAAGGAATAGAGGAGAAGTAGAAAATATTAAGAAGAAAGGAATAGAGGAGAAGAAGAAAACATAGAATATTTTCTTCTTCTCCTCTATTCCTTTCTTCTTCTCCTCTTTTTTTCTTCTTATTTTTCCTCTTCTTCCTTTTCTTATTTTTTTCCATGTATGTATAATTTATGTCCCGATAATTTCAACACGAGGGGGGGTCGATATACCCCCTCCCCGATAACATTATTTCCCATGTATGTATGTCGTCATTGTTGATATAACCCCCTCCCGGGTAACTTCGACATGAGGGGCGGTCGATATATATACCCCCTCTCAACCGTGATAACGTATACCACGGGAGCACCCCCCCCCCGGCCCTCTCGCTCGACCAAAACTCTCGAGGACACCCAAACCCTAGAAAAAAACGATGTCGGTCTCCTACCCCTTCCCGCCGCGCCCCTACCCGATCGACAAACTCTCTTGAGGCCACCCAAATTTACCAAGTTAAAAGAGCGTTGTCGTTGAGGAAACCCCAAACCCTAGAGAAGCGTCGAGGCCATGCCACTAATATGATTCCTTATTGTTCTTAACTAGCTAGTTCAATGTTTGCCACTAATATATCCATCTGTCATGTTTGAATAATAATTGTCATGTTGTAAATATTTGCAGAAACTATGGATCCGCACCCCCGAGACGAAGCTCAAGAAGCGGTGTTGGGGGAGATAATCGCACATGGAAGTGATGCCGTCTTGTCGTTTCTCAACGACACATGCACCGATGGTCTGGAAAGACAGGATGAAGAAGCAGGCTACGACGACGATGATCAAACAATGGAGGAGGAAGGACACCATGATGACGGCTCCGGTGACCGAATGGAGGGGGAAGGACACCATGCTGACGGCTCCGGTGACCGAATGGAGGGGGAAGGACACCGTGATGACGGCTCCGGTGACCGAATGGAGGGGGAAGGACACCGTGATGACGGCTCCAGTGACCAAACAGAGTCCGGCCAGGTATATATATTAATTAATTAAGCATGTGCTGACTATACCTAATTGATGCATTAATTGTTTTTGGTATGTACACATATTAACTCTCTTCTTTTTCTTCTTTTCTAGCCCTCCGAATCGAGCAACACTTCGGTAACGAGACGAGGCCCGAAGAGGAAGTTGCGCATGGATGAAAGGTACACGATCATCGAAATTGATCGCGCTGGCCAACCGATTGAACCCCTCCGGACCAAGCAACAATTTAATGCTCAGTGCGGGGTTCTAGTTAGGGACATGATCCCGATCAGCATCAAGCAATGGTTGAAGCCTAAGGACAAAGAATCTCAGGTGTCTTATGTCAGCGATAGGCAGAAAGCTGATCTTTGGACGCGCTGCAGGAAAATTTCACCTTCCTGCCAGAGGAGGATCCGGAGAATCCAGTTAAAAAGCAAATGATCAAGGCTTATACTCTTAAGAAGATGACTGAGCTATTCAGGAGGTGGAAGAATGAGCTGAAATCATCGTTTGTCGGCCAAGACAAGACTCCAGAATTCATCGGCCGATTTGAGAAGATCAAAGATCAGTGGCCCGCATTTGTCACCAAAAGAAATCTGAGAGAGTAGCGAAGATGTCAGCGACAAAGAAGAAAAATGCTGCAAAGAAGAAGCATCACCATCGCATGGGGTCAGGTGGCTACCTGAAAACCCGGCCGTTGTGGGACAAGGCTGAGAATGGCCTCATTGCTAAAGGGATCGAACTAGAGACGCGACGCTGGCCAGACCGTTGTAGGACTTGGTTCTTCGGGGTTGGGGGAAATTGGACCCTATAACAGGAAAGTGCGTTTGGACCAACGAGCAGCTGAACACACCCATAGAGAAGCTTCAGGAGTATATCGAAAAGGCACAGCAAAGGACGTTCGTTCCAGACAGAGAGAACGACGAGCTCATAGAGGCCCTCGGGAATCTTGAGCACCCCGGACGGACACGAGGCATGCCAGGCTCCCTTTCGTGGAAGGCTGGATTTCCCGACGCAGGCGGTTACAAACACCGGGAGAGGAAGAAGAAAAAGGAGTTGACCCAACTACAGGCGCTGCACGCAAGGGTACAAGCGCTAGAGGAACGAGATGAGGCCCACTGCACGCGACCTGCCGAAGCTGCTACACCCAAAGCTACACCGCCATCTCAGCGGAGAAGCAGCATGGCTTCCACGGAGCTGCTTCAGGAGCCTGTCTTCACGGCTCCTGCTAGCTACCTCGTGGAATTAATCACGGAGTCTCACAATTGCCACCTTATGACGCAATGGATGAATATGAAAGTCAAGGCGGTTGTTGGCTCTGTTGCATGTCCTGAACCTGGCGCAACTTTTCACTGCCGGCCGATTCCAGAAGGTTATGCTAGGGTGATGGTAGACGAAATAAAGGAGGGATTTGAGGAGCTCGAGCTTGACCACCCTACCGGTGAAGGGAAGACTCAGCTGGATTCTGCTCTGAAGACTCCATGCCTATGGCGGAAGGAGCTCATCAACCTTCCGAAATGGACGGCTCCTCCTCCTCTGGCGAGTCAGGGCACTCCGCCTCCTCCACCGCCTCCTCCTCCGGCGAGTGATCAAGGCACTCAGCCTCCTTCTCCGGCGTGTGGCGGCACTCCTCCTCCTTCTCCGCCTGTGCCGGCGTGCCCGAGCAGCCACCAGCCTCCTCCTTCTCCGGTGCGTGGCGGCACTCCGCCTCCTTCTTCGCCTGCGCCGGCGCGCCCGAGTGGCCACCAGCCCCGTCCTTCTCCGCCTCGCCAGCAAGGGCGGAAGAGACCCGCCGCCGCCCCGGCTGCTCCGGCGCGTCATAGTCCTTCTCCTCCGCCTCGTAAGCAAGCACGAAAGAAGACAGCCGCAGCCGCTCCGTCTGCTCCGGCGTCTAACAGTACAGCCAGAGGCAGGCAATACAGATTCGGTCCATCTCTCAAGCCTCTAGAGAAGTTACCATACGAGAGGACCGTGGAAGAAAACACGAAGATCGTGGAAAAAGAAGTGAATGACTTCTTTGAAGGGGTGAAAGCAAAGAGACATCCACCTCCGGAGGAGAAGGTAGACCGGGTGAAAGCAAAGCGCACACTCGATGCCCTGAGGAAGCCACCAAAGTTTCCGCCGGAAACCAACTATGAGCGCATTACTGCAAAGGTATATATCGAAGCGGAGCGGTCGGGAAATACTGTCAGTGATCGAAGGTTAGCAGAACGACGAGTTGGGGAAAAATTTGCCCAGCTCGGCGAAAAAGCGGACCAATTGTGCCCCCCCCCCTCTCAAGGTGTCTAGCGATATCGTCGCTAATGATCCGGGGATGGTGCCCGGTTATAGCAATCTTGAAGATTACCTACCTGACGATGTACATTATGATTTCTTGGAGGTGGAAGAACACCAATACCATTACGGGAAGCCTCTTATCAAAGATGAAAAATCTCTAACAACGATGATGCGAAGATTCCGTGATTGGTACATGGAAACCTGCAAAGAGTCTGGGGGGACGAATACTTTGTATCTGAGAGTTAAAGAGGAGCACGACCTCGTTGGAATTGATTTGTTGACTGTTCCATTTGAGGAGTTCTTCCAGTGGTTCAATCAAAAGGCCCTCGATAAATTAATAGTCACTTGCTACTGTCTGTAAGTACTACTTCTGTCATTAAGTCTCTATATATAGCTCAGCTCTTTCATTGCATGTATATATGATTATCCTCACTATATTATGCAGATTGAAGATTGCAGAAAAGCAGAAATGTATGATATTTGGTTCATTAACACAAATCTCATAGATAAATTTGAGGTTGAAAAGAACGCCGATGATGCTGAGGCCAACTTGCTCAAATCATTGATAGTAAATCAAAACAAAGATAAAATACTCTTTCCTTACAACTTCGAGTGAGTGTTATTGTCTTGTGCATATTCGGTTTCCCTTATTACTCGAGCGAGGTTATAGTAATGTAATTGATGAGTTATGCATGCATGCTCAACTTCCACTATATTCTCCTGGAGATTAAGCTTGAGCAGGGACTAGTAACCGTCTTAACTCAAGACGAAAATCTCTCGAGACCTATGCGGACATGACTAAAATGCTCGAGAAGTAAGTTCAATCGATCATTATCGCACCATATCGGCAGCTTTTTGTTCATTTCCTGATATCAAGTAATTGTTTTCTTTGTCTCGCAGGGTTTGGAAAGTATTCACCGCACAAGCTCCGGGACTGCCGGAGGAGCTACGATGGACATACCCGAAAGTAAGTAGTACTAGCTAGCTAGTTCCGCGTATCTCGATCCTGTTGATTCTAGCTATTTTCATCAATGCCATTTATAATGCTTCATTATCAGTTTGATTGACCTCTATTTCTCGTAAAGTGCTTGTGGCAGGAACAAGAGATTGATTTCTGTGGATACTACGTATGCGAGTTCATCTACAACGCGACTTGCAAAGATAAGCGGGGCTACTCTAAAAGACAATTTGATGTGCGTAAGCAATAATATTCACAATTTCATTTTATTACACTATCATTTCTGTTGAGTTTCATTCATATATATATATATGTGTGTGTGTGTGTGTGTGTGTGTGTGTGTGTGCGTGTGTGTGTGTGTGTGTGTGTGTGTGTGTGTGTGTGTGTGTGTATTAACCCCCTTCTTCAAATTAGACGTGGGAGATGCGGAATGAACTCCTACCAGAAGATCGCATGAAAGCAATTCAAGAGGAATTAGCGGGATTCTTTCTTGACCACGTCATCAATAAAGCCGGAGAATATCATATGGAACTTGATTTCAGATGCTAGGGGATTGTAACAGATCTTACATATTGTATATGTATGTAGCCAGTAGCGTCGGATAGATAATACGAAAACTTGTTGTTCGACCAATCTCTCGGAGAAGGAGAGGTCGATCACTTCTCTCGTTATGCATGACGAACTTCTGTACTTAATGGTTTCCTTCATTTTCTTACTAGCTAGCGTGTCGATGGCCTCTCTATACGTATAGTACATAGTGTCGACCAAGCACGGAGATAAGAGAGGAAACTTTTCTCTATTAATTAGTTAGCTACCTAACACAATATATGAAACACCTTAATTAACCATACAAAAACCCCAAATCCACCCCCTTTCAAAAAAAACAAAAACCCTAGCCCCTGAACAGCTGACGCGTGGATGCCTATTGGTCCTGGTTGGTGCCATCAACCGGGACTAAAGGCCCTCCTGCCTGGGCTCGCCACAGCGGCCACGTGGAGGCCCATCTGTCCCGGTTCGTATAAGAACCGGGACTAAAGGCCAAGGGCATTAGTAACGACCCTTTAGTCCCGGTTCCGCAACCGGGACAGATGGGCCTTATGAACCGGGACAAATGGCCCTTTTTCTACTAGTGAGACATCCATCGGAAGTGGAATCTTGCCATGAACAACCTCATTCCGATTGTGCCAGCACCTCCATAGTGTGAAGAGTAGCATCGCCCGTTCAATCTCACTTAGCGGAAATAAAATATCAAGGAGCCACTCGGTCCCCGTGTTACTGATATCTCCCAATCTTGGCAGACGCCATGCCTCCCCCATACAGTTCCAAAGGTCCACGGCTAGGGGACAGCGACATAAAGCATGGAAGGAAGATTCAGTTTCTCTGTCGCACACTGGGCACACATTTGACTCCTCTAGTACTCGCTTGTGTTTATTTTCCCAAGTTGGAAGCGAGTTCACAGCCACACGCCATGCAAAATTCTTGATTGTAGGTGGGACGTTGCTACCCCATATCATTTTCCAACACGTCCTACGACCATCAGGCGCCGAACTAGTTGCAACCGAAGTTATTCTGCAGGTTTCTTCAAAAGCCATGTTGTAAGCAGATTTCACAGAGAAGGCTCCCAATCTTCCGGGTCCCAATGCAAGCACGTCATCTCCAAGTCTTGGCGAGGCTCTAATTTTTAGGATCTCTATAACATCACATGGCAAAAAAATAGATTGGAGCAAATTTACATTCCATGAACCATTGTTGTTGAGCAACTGGGAGACAAAGCGGAACCGACACGTGCCCTGTGGCGAGATAGGTTTATATGAGAAAGGCCTTGGAATCCAACTGTCTCGCCAGATTCTTATCTGCTGGCCATTGCCGACTCTCCAGATCAGCCCCTTCTTCAAAAGATCCAGGCCATGAGAAATCGCCGTCCATGTTGGATGAGGCATTACCTGCGAACACAGTGTCCTCTAGCTTCTCATTTGGATAATACCGAGCTTTAAGAAGTTGAGCACATAGGCTATCCGGCTTTGTCAATAGTTTCCATGCCTGGCGCGCGAGTAGTGCTTGATTGAATATCCGAAAGTCCCGAAACCCAGCTCCACCTTTACATTTTGGCTGCTGGAGTTTTTGCCAAGCCTTCCAATGAACCTTTCGTTTTCCTTCCCTTGAACCCCAATAGAAGTTCCGCGTCATGTTTGTTAAATTATCACACACAGAAAAAGGCAGTTTAAAAACACCCATAATATATGTAGGAAGTGCTTGCGCCACTGATTTAATAAGAACTTCCCTGCCTGGCTGAGCAAGATGGCCATCACCCCATTGGACAAGTCTTTTCAAGAGTTGTGCTTGTAAATTTTGAAACTTGCCTTTGGACATACGACAATTGGGTGTTGGAAGACCCAAGTATTTCTCCTCGAAACCAGCATTCTGAATATTCAGAGTTTCTCTCACCTCCTCCTGGCGATTGGTAGGACATGCTTCACCGAACATCTCACTTTAGTCATTGCTGCATCTTAGCTTGTTTTTAATTTCCCTTTTATGTGTCTCTTAGGACAAAATCTGCACTGCCAGTATGTGTGGAGTCCAAAGATGCGAAAGTTTCCAGCCTTGTTCTGGACTGGACTCGTATGGATCTTGCATGATCCTTCTTTGTGCCGGTGATCTTCAAGTCCAAGTGATGCAAATTTGGTGATGTGGTGTTCGGTAGCTTTCGAGCTTGGTTCGGAGTTTGGAATTTGGTAGTTTGTAAAAGACTATTTGGTTTCTTTATATGAAATCAAAGAGGGAGGCCTCTCTTTTGCTCAAAAAAAGAAACACCACACAAAAAACGGAGGAAATCGGCTGATCTCACATTTGCTCCAAAAATAGGAAATTTTCATTTACCTAAGCAATTTCTCATCTTGGAAATCAGCTATCTCACAATTCTCGTTGCATGTACATAACACGCTTTGCGAAGGAATAGAAATTAGCACGATGAGGAAGGAATTTGTCTCATTCATGTACAATGTTGGCAGTTTTAATCCGCTTTGCCAAGCCCAATTTGGTTGGTGTCTTCACCTCCAGTAGATAAATGTCAACGACAATCCTACGCAAGTAGAATACAGAATTGATGTGCACACGACGTCATGTGCACGACGTCCACCTGATAAAAGTCTCTGCATCGTCAAATGCTCTACAAACACAAAAAAGAATGGCTAGATGGAAACGTCATCTGCGTGTCGTCTAAAAGCTATCGGCTATATAACAGTGCCCGCTGTTCTTGACACAAAAAATTCCATGATACGACAGCAAGGGTGTTAAAATGATAGTACACACAGGACAATGTGCCAGACAAGGATGAAATCATTTCTTTACGATAAACAAGGAAGAAGACACTACAAGACAATGCGGAATAAAAAAACA
This sequence comes from Triticum monococcum, assembly GCA_034509565.1. Classification (NCBI taxonomy): domain Eukaryota; kingdom Viridiplantae; phylum Streptophyta; class Magnoliopsida; order Poales; family Poaceae; genus Triticum; species Triticum monococcum. The sequence continues at coordinate 605,573,068 of CM067845.1, forward strand.
CCACACCTGCATTTTACTACAATTTTATTTTTACATTTTGTTTATTGACATCTATTTTTTTCCCAAAAACTGTATTGTCATGATTGAAGATAAATGGATTGGAATTTTTTTCGCAAACAAAAAAAAGGACCGTCGTGTGATGTCGTCATGTTTTCTTTTTAACACTGTCGTCATGCTTTCTTGAGCTAAGTACACTAGTTAAATTTGAACACGAAATAACTTGTATAATTAATACATAAGAGCCGACCTAGCTCAGTGGTAGAGCGCGTGGCTTTTAACCACGTGGCCGTGGGTTCGATCCCCACGGTCGGCGTTCTTTTCTTTTTTTTGCACTGCTAAACAAAATTGAACTAAAAAGGAAAATAAAGAAAACGCCGCTGATCTCACGGTTGCTCTCCAAGAATAAAAATCTACCGATGCAATTTTATCATGTTGGAAACCAGCTGATGACACAACCCCGTTGCACGCACATATAAGAGTGAGACACAAATGAGGGGTTCGTCGTCTGTACATATATCTTTTTTTCCCTATAATTCTTAATCCGCTCTGCAAACCAATTTGATGTCTTCATCCCATCAGATAAATGCCAACGACAGATGTGTCCAAGTTTCATAACGAGCCAATGATTGGGGTCCGTCCTCTAGGCAATGCAGAGCTCTCGCTGTCCTTCAGGAAATGAATAATTCCACAATAATAGTAGTTGCAAGGAACAAGACATCGCAGGACGATGCGGCATGAAATCAATCAACAGCTGTTTCCTGAGGCGGGAAAAAGATCACCGCCTATTTTGTTCATCTTTACATGTTACTATTACAAATTACTATCTGTCACTGTTTGTTTATCTCTCTGTGGGGCAATATTACACAAGATCACCAAGAAAAGCAGGTGGAAAACCTACGGCCTAGCAAAACTCATTTCGCCCCCAAGCAAAACACCATTCATAATGATGCTTGTGTCTTCTAGTGTTGCCGATGTTTCGGCAGCCTGCCTCTTGGTTTCTTAGGAGACCATATGACGACGAATTCACGACGCGACGAACCGATCTTCGCCAGCATCACCAGTTTTGCAGCTGCGAAGTCACGCTTTTCACCACAGGGTGATACTGTGTGTGCAAGTACCTCTTCGCGTTGTCTGAACCAGGTTGCACGAGCCAATCGTCGTATACTCTTTTCGCGATTGGGTTATCAAAGGGATTGGATATTGATACCTGGTTCACAAGGTTTAAAGTTAGTGGCAGCATATAATGACTGGCAACAAGTAAAAATGTTCTTGTGGCAATGACAGCAAGATTAAGGAGAATATACAATGTCAGCAAACTGGAGCAGGATAATAAGACACAACCAAATGGCTAGTGAGTTCAGAAATTACGCACGGCCTTCCAAAACTACAATGACAAGGTGTAATAGGCACTAAGAGTTCAACATGCTTCTTTTCTCGTTTTCTTAAATGGTAAAAAGTACTGTATCAGTAGCATGCTGGGCCTGAATTGGACAGAACCTGCAGCTAAGCTGCAGAAGTATAGCAGAGAAGTTGGACATAAAACTTGAATGGGTCAGTAGGGATATAAAGTTAAAATCGCAAACAGAAGCAAGGCCCTACAACCAAGATGAAATGTAGTGAGCATGCTACAACTTACATCTTGCATGTACACACCCTCTAGTTGTTGGATGAGATCCTTGGGAGATTGGCCTTTAGCAGGTTTTATTTGACCTCCCCCGTTCAGACAACCTGCAGGGCAATAATCAGTGTATTGTAGAGGGTATCTAGATCCTACAGCTCAGAAAAAAGTTACTAAAAGACACCATGCAGCAGTGTCATAAATGAAGTACCTGAAGGGCAAGCCATAACTTCAATAAATTGGTATTCACATTTTCCCATCTTAACCTTCCTAACAATGTTCTGTAGGTTTCTGAACCCGTAACAAAGGGCAAACTTCAAAACAGGTCTTCCCTCCACCTGTTAGCATAAACATGTGTTATATACACAATGATGTGACGGCCACAGCAAGAGTGGCTTTTCGAGGCCAGTTGGGGATGGATGGGGCAATGAATTACCTCCATTGTAACTTCACGGAAATCTGAATTTCGCAAGATTTTGAAATCAAGTGGGCCTTCTATTTCCCTATTAAAGAGCGCACGTGCTGCATAACGAAAGATGGTTTCCGCATAACCACCCGAGCCACCAGAAACCCCATATAGATGACCAGCATCATCAACATTTGTTAATCTGTGTTGCAATGAAAGTACACATGAATTATCAGAAAAGATGAAGCATAAATGTAACCATATAAATTTACTTTTATCTTGCTTTTTCTCGACAGTTGATTAAATCAAAGCTTCGCTAAATTCTAAAAAGTAGTACTAGTTGAACAGAACATATAAACATATATTTCTGCATTGGATTTCATTCAAATTTTATCCGGAGGGACGGAACATCAAGCATACAAGGAGCTTACAATCTGTCCAAAGGAGATTCCTCCATTGTCTTGAAATCAACAGATTTGGACTGCACAACCATGAAACCGATATAAGCATGGAGTTTTTCAAAACATACAAGCAACTGCAGGAAATAAATTAGTAACCTGTATCAAGTCCAACACTTCACCAGTTGTCAATACCGAGTCCACCTCTGTAACTTCCTTTTCTTCCACTGAGAAAACAAAGTCGCCCCGGACAGCTTCAAGTTTTTTATCATAACAGGGCATCACAGTAACATGATACACATCATACGGCCTACACAGTACATTCAAGTATGATCACAAACAAAAATATCACAAAATGATAGTTCATAATCAGAGTAGTTTTTATTTGAAATAATCATCCAATTTCAGCAAATGGAGATATTACATTGCAAAGACCAGGAAAAACCTCATGTCACAAACAGTTGGTCACAAGAAAACGTCAAAAATCATATGTGTCTCTCAAGATATTTTGGACTGGTCACCAGAAAATTGTATATCCAGATTTTTCATGAAATATACTTGCTTGATCTTATACTTATATACAAGAAAAAAAACTTTGTGAAGTAAAAAAAGAAGTCCAATTTCAGACAAAAGGAAGTACTAACTTTTTCATGTCTGATCAAAGATCTGAAAATAACATCCTTAGGTCTAGAACTAGGGCAAATTACTCACTTGAGACCAAGTTTTTCAACCATGTGATGCTTGATAGCTGCACCAATCACTTGTTGGGGACTCTTTACAGATGAGATGTAGGGCAAGATATATGAACCAAGAGTCTTTTCAGCATAGCATATCCAACCTGCAAAGAGGAAGAGATTCACATATACTGATAGAAGGTATGTAAATAACCAACTAACTAGTTAGGGAATATCAATAGTACATAGGAAACTGCATAGTAGCGAAATTGACGCATATTTCGCGTAAATGTTTTTACCTGGACATGCAGATGAAAGCACAGGAAGACTTGTTCCAACTTCTTTGTTGCTAGACAATTGTCTCAGCTTATAGCGTGAAATAAATTCATTGCATGCTTCAATTAGGGCCAGATCTCGACTACTACTTGTGTCATACACTGCCTTCACGCCCATCGACTTGAACAGAGCAGTTAGTTTTCTGAAAACCTGAAGATAACAAAAATTGCATTATGTGTTTGTTATCATTATTTACAGAGTACTTATCATTCAGCTAAAGTGGAAAGACACTAATTTAGGGAAAACATTACAAAACACCTTATATGGTGACAATTTTGACTAGGTAATGGTCAGGTGAAGCAGATAGAATTACCTGTGACTGAGAAAGACCAAAGAATGCAGCTAATGATGCTCTTGACTGGGGAGACACAGATACGATGACGGTTTTGCCAGAGTTGATGCGAGTAACGAAGTCATCCAAGCTTTGCTTCTCAAGCATAACTGTCTCTGCTGATGTTATGCAACCACTATGAGATCAAAGGAAGCCGTCAGCATTATTTACATTTGGGCAGGTCACTACTTTTACAGTTGAGGCGAGGGCTACAAAATTGGTAATAACCTGCAAGCTAAACAGTCCTTGAGAGAAATCTTGACCGATTCTTCTGGAGGTTTTGTACTCACCACAACTTGCTTTTTTTTAATCTGTAAAATGGAAATGTCAGGAATATATGAGAATTGCATGGGGAAGGGAAATGGGTTAGGTGAGGTGCAACAAAGATGAATTTACGAAGTTCTGTTTGTGCTAATGTGAAGTCAATTTATTAGTTTAGTTGTGCAGAAATGTATCTACGACTTCGACAGTGGTTTGACCAAGTTGTCAAACTTAGCAGGTAGATCGTCCTGGAAATTGAGATAGAGAAGTAACATTTCCTTAAAGGACAGATTAATAAGTCAACACAAGTGCGGCGGCTGTTACTAAGCTCATGGGAAGTTGTAAAAACAAAGGAAATCGTAAGCACCAGGAGATAATCAAGTGAAGCACCAGGATCAATGTCCAAACACCACACAAATGGTATATTTGCCTAGCTGATGATTTTGAATAAGTGATGCTACTAAAAATTGCAATGCAACATGTTGGGAGAAACCAATGATCTCATTCAGCATCGCCGTACACTTTGCCTTCCGTTCTGTTTGCGCCTAACAGCTGATGCTGAACTTTTAATTTGGTTCAAACGAGCTTGCTATGAAGTAAAAATAAAATACCATGGCTATTTGGTGTGGAACTCAAGACCTAATTATTCTAGTTTCCATGAAGGATACTACTGATTAGCGAGACATATGTCTGTATTAGGAAGGAGAAAAAAAGTAAAGAATAGGGGCTTCTTTCTATGCCTTGTATAATCCTACTCAATCCCCTTCAGGTTGGAAGGGATTTGAACTGGAATTCCAATTCCCCCAATCGATTCCTAATCCTAAGATAACCAAACAGCAGGAGAGAAAGCTCAACCCTGCTCACCGTTCCTCATCCTTTCTACTCTTACTATCAATACTGCGAGGATAAATGGCGCATCACCGCCCGAAAGCAAAAATATATACATAATGCGCGAACTCAGACTGCGGTGCTCTGCAGCTGCAGGGGGGTGGCGCGGGGCAGCAACGAAGAGCAGGGCGGGCAAAAGCTCCCGCCCCAGAACCAAATACTAGGGCAAAGGACACAGAAAAAGAAACAATTTGGGGAGAAGGGGCGGCAGGGCAAGACAGGGTACCGGGAGGCGGCTGGCTGCGGAGTTCTTGTTGAGGGAGACGATGCAGTCCTGCGAGGGGGCGATGAAGTCGTTGAGGTCCGACGCCTGCAGCACCGGCGAGAACCTGCTGGAAGACATCGCCGGCCGGCGACGGATGCTTGGAGGAGGATCTCTTCTTGGCCTCCTGTTGTGGAATCAGGCCGAGCCGAGCCGAGGGAGCAGTTATCAATGTCAATCCCTGCTCTTCTTCTTGGTGGCCTCTGCGTGCTGCTTTGATGGACCGGGCCGCCGACTATACCCCCGTGGGCCTGGCCTTCACTGGTGGCCCCTCCTCGTTCCGCCTATTTGTTGTACAGCTTTGTTTCGACAAAATCAAAAGGGGGCATTTTGCAAATGACGAGGCGTATCCTGCAGTGAAATCGGCAGCAAGAGTGGAGCGATCTGGGGCGGGGAGAGGAGGGATGGCGCCGGTGGTGCTTGACGGCGGTGAGCTGTTGTGGGGCTGATCCTAGGGCGACGTCGGCGGTGCTTGGTGGCGGCGACCTGGGACGGGGCCGATCTAGGTGTCCTTGGTGCTTGGTGGTGCCGAACAGGGAGATGACGAGCTGACTGGCGGCAGGGGAGAAGGGGAGGAATAGGGGGCGTCCGACGCGGCGCTCAGTCGCCGGAGAGGGTGAGGGAGGTGGCGGCAGGGGTCGCGGGAGAGGAGAAGAGAGGAGAGATAGGCGGTGTCGTGGTATTTCTCACGAGGGGCTTGCGAGTCGACAGATGCCACAAGGGCTTAGTGTGTGGGTAGGACTGCTGCTGATAGGACCGGGAGCGGGTATGCGAGTAGCACGCGCTAGTTTACCCAGGTTCGGGGCTCTCTAGAGAGATAACACCCCTACTCCTGCATGTCTGAGTATATATCTGGGGTGTACATCGGGCAGTACAAAGTGCTCCTGGAGCTGTATCCTGAGATTAGTGCCATCGGCATCTGACTTGGTAAATGCATGTATGTGATATGCTAGTGGCCGTGAGAGCATGTGTGCTCTAGTGGCCATGCGTGGCTTGTGCCATGGGGATGGATGGATATGTGTGTGCCCGTGCGAGCATGTGGTGGATGGATGGTTGCTATATATAGTGGGAGCTAGCTTGCTATCTAAGCTAAATGGTGGTGGCGTTGGTTGTAAGCTACCTTGGGTAGCTTACAAGCCAAGTTATGTAGGTATAGCTAGTGGCATGGTGCATGTTATGCTTGTCCCCTAGGGTACTTTATAAATCAGTATCCAGGGGACACGGTACACTGTAGATGACGTCGCGGTACGGTCGCCCCGTCGGTGTCTTGTCGGTGTTGGGTCGGGCTGCAGTCGGCAGCCGGCTGGTTGGCGCAGTCGGCGGCCGGCAGGTTGGTGTAGTCGGCAGTCGGACTGAGGGGCTTTGCTAGCCCCGATGTCTTGAAATATCATCTTGCCGTCTTCGGGGTATCTGTGTCCAATTACTTCGACAGTAGCCCCCAAGCCTCCGGGCAACTTGGCAAAGTTGGGCGAAGGTTTTTTGGCAAATGTTTATGGAAATGATCGTAAAAAAGGACAAGGTTAGTCCACGCAAATATACCATATGCTTGCTTTTAGTATTGCAAGTTTTATGCGGAGGGTGCCGACTCGGTTTCGTCCGAGCCCCCTTCAATCTTTTTCGTGTTCCCTCCACTCTTTGGCTTGTGCTCTTGCTTGCCGGACAGCCGTTCTGTGGTCTGTGGCTGAGAGTGGGCCGCGAAGTGGAGTGTACAGTACTCAGAGTTTAGGAGCAGATTCAACCGAGTAGATACTCATAAAAGAAATGACCGGGTCGCCCGAACCGTTTTTCTTCCCGGACGTTTTTCACGTGGGTGGCCTCCAGCGTTCACTCTTGCTAGTCGGACAGCCGCTCTGCGGTCTGTGACTAAAAGTGGGCCTTTGGTACCGCACACGGTACTAAGCCGTCTGCGGGAACTAACGTCTCAGGCCAAGCGGCCAGCCCCCGGGCCAACTCTGGCTGGCGCCGGGGCGAACAGTGATGGTACTGTAATAAAATGCGGAGACAGCCCCCGAGCATCGCTCGTGGTTGTCCATGCTTGCGTGGTGCCAAAAATATGTGGGTGAGGAGCTCATATTGATTTTCGTGTACTCGTGGTCGTCGAAGACAGCTGGCGCGACTCGGCGCTCGCAGAGCGCGTCGGCGCACCCGCTGGGTGTAGCCTTCGAGCCTCTGGGTGCTCGAAGGGGGGTCCCGGCCGGTCAGGCTCGACCGGCCAGGCGGCGAGGCATCTTGCAGCGCCCTTGTTCTTCTTTTTCTCTTCTGCCGGCTGCTGGCAATCGGACAAAACTCTTCTCTTGTCTGCAATCTTCGCGGGGGCGCGCCAGCGCACCCGCTGGGTGTAGCCCCCGAGATTCGGGCCGACTGCTGAGCAGTCGGGCCGGATCTCCCGGCAACTACTTTGTCTTCTCTCTCGCGGGGGTGCGTCAGCGCACCCGCTGGGTGTAGCCCCCGAGATTCGGGCCGACTGCTGAGCAGTCGGGCCGGATCTTCTGGCAGCTACTTTGTCTTCTCTTTGTCCCAGGCGGACGCACATTTCTTTTTCATCCGGCTGGGTAGTCGGACTTCTGGAAATGAGCAGCCGGCTCGTATCCTATCTCTATCTTTTTTTCTTTTGTCTTTTTTTACCAAGCCGGCTGTGGGCAATCGGCCCTTGACATTTCAGCCGGATCTCAGGCAGCCGGCCCCTTTTTTCTCGAACGCAGCCGGCGCACAGCGTTGACCCAGCCGACCCTTTTTTCTCTCTTTTTCTTTCTCGCGAGGGGCAGCCGGACAGGGGCGGGACGCAGCGAAAGTTGGCGGCCGGGTCGCGGAAGCCGGCCCGCGCGGGGCCGGGAGCCGGCAGCCGGGCGGCGGAGCCGGCCAGGGGAGGCGGCGCCGGGCGGAGGAGCGGAGGCGAGGCGTCGGCGACCCATCGGTCGGGTGTCGCGGGAATCGGCCGGGCGCAGCGGCGAGGAGACCCGGCGAGGTGGAGTCGACGCTGAACGCGGGGGCGAAGCCGGCACGGAGCGGAGGAGGTCCGCGGCCGAGGGCCGGCGGGGTCGGCGAGCGGCAAGCCGGCCCGGCGCATGGGCGGGAGGCGGAGCCGGACGAAGGTAGTGGGACTGGCGGACGAGGGCCGGCCGGGTCGGAGCTAGAGTCGATGCGGGTGGCAGGGGGCCGGGCGGAGCCAGCAGCCGGCCCGGGCGGGGAGCTGGCCATGGGCGCGGTCCGGGTGGCAGCGCAGTCGGCCTGGCCGGAGTGGCGAAGGCGGCGACAGGGCGCACGAAGCTAGCTGGAGGGCGAGGCGGACCCGGCGTCGCGGCGGGCGGGGGACACAGCCGGCGCAAGGTGCAGCCGGCGAGTGAGGTTGTCGAACCCGGCGTGGGAGGAGGCACGCATGCGGAGGTGCGGGGGGCAGAGGGAGGCGGCGAGCCGTGCGGGGGCGCGGGAGAAGACGGGGCCAGGCACGGGCGAGGCGACGCGCGGGGCGGCCCGAGCCGCAAGCCGGGCGAGGAGGGGCGCCGGAGTGGCACAGCACCAGCGGGGCGGCGCGCAGCCGCGGAGATGGTGGAGGGGCGCGCAACCATGGCAGGAGGGCGGAGCAGAGGGCGCGATGTAGCGACGGCGGTTGAGCCCGGGCCCGGGCGGAAGCGGCGCGATGTCGGAGCAGCGCCGCGACTGGGCGCAGGGCCGCACGACGACGGGCCGGCGCCACCAGAGGGTCGGAGCGCCAGGGGGACGAGGCCGCGCGCGGGGAGGTGCTCGGGGAACCACCGGGAAGTCGCGGCTGGTTGGTGCCGTCGCTGGTCCTGTGGTGGTGATGGAGTAGCGAAGAGGGCTGGAAGCGGCCCGCCGGCGCGGCGCTTGCCGGAGCCAGCGGGCAGCATGATTGGAGAGGGCGAGGTGCGGCAGACGTGGGGCAGGCCGGAGTGCCCAGGCGCAGGGACAGTCGGAGATGCAGCATGGTACAGAAACACACCATCCTCTGGGCATGGTCTGGGTAGTGTACAGATCGTGTCCGACCCATATCTGAGAAGTGTATGGGCAATGTATGGCTATATAGTTTGATGATTGTTTTGACTTGCTCTAGCTAGCTTGTATGGACGAAATGTGGAGGAGCAAAAGCTTATTCCGGCCAGAGCAAGGCGCGGCGCGGAGAGGAGCAGACGCAAGCCGCGCGTAGATGGTCATGGCCGACCAAAACGAGGCACCGCACGCACGAACAGACGGTCGGCGCTGCGTTGGTGATGACGAAGATGGCGAAGCCGACGGCGAGGGCGCGCCGTCCCGCACGGCCGCTCCGGGGGCGGGTCGAAGTCGAGCCCCCGAACGCTACCGGAGAGACGGCGCGACGCCGTGGCGGAGATGATGAAGATGGTCCCGCCCGGACTGCGAAACCAGCAGCAACGTGGTAATGTAGTAGTAGTACCACCCCACGGTGGGCTCCAACTATCGTGGTATTTCTCGCGGGGGGCTTGCGAGTCGACAGATGCCACAAAGGCTTAGTGTGTGGGTAGGACTGCTGCTGATAGGACCGGGAGCGGGTATGCGAGTAGCACGCGCTAGTTTACCCAGGTTTGGGGCTCTCCGGAGAGATAACACCCCTACTCCTGCATGTCTGAGTATATATCTGGGGTGTACATCAGGCAGTACAAAGTGCTCCTGAAGCTGTATCTGAGATCAGTGCCATCGGCATCTGACTTGGTAAATGCATGTATGTGATATGCTAGTGGCCGTGAGAGCATGTGTGCTCTAGTGGCTGTGCGTGGCTTGTGCCATGGGGATGGATGGATATGTGTGTGCCCGTGCGAGCATGTGGTGGATGGATGGTTGCTATATATAGTGGGAGCTAGCTTGCTACCTAAGCTAAATGGTGGTGGCGTTGGTTGTAAGCTACCTTGGGTAGCTTACAAGCCAAGCTATGTAGGCATAGCTAGTGACATGGTGCATGTTATGCTTGTCCCCTAGGGTACTTTATAAATCAGTATCCAGGGGACACGGTACACTGTAGATGACGTCGCGGTACGGTCGCCCCGTCGGTGTCTTGTCGGTGTCGGGTCGGGCTGCAGTCGACAGCCGACTGGTTGGCACAGTCGGCAGCCGGCTGGTTGGCGCAGTCGGCGGCCGGCAGGTTGGTGTAGTCGGTAGTCGGCAGTCGGACTGAGGGGCTTTGCTAGCCCCGATGTCTTGAAATATCATCTTGCCGTCTTCGGGGTATCCGTGTCCAATTACTCCGACAGGCGGCGCTTGACAGATTTGGGGGACGAAGCTAACCCTAGCGCTTACGGGATTAGGTGGGTTGGGCTCAGATTTTTTGCGTGGGTCAAACTCGTGCATGCTGGCCTGCGAACGTCTCTTTGTGGAGTACGAGCCCATGAGCCTTTTCTCAAAAAAAAAGAACAACGAGCCTATGAGCCATGGGTGAGAGATATTCTCAAAAAACAAAAACAAAAAAATGAGCCATGGGCGAGCACAGTTGGGGAGAGCACGAATAACTACGGAAAGATAAACTCTGAACATCAGGTTTTAAAGGATTCCCGCCGAATGCATTGACTATCGTCGGATTAGCCGCACAGATCTTGATGCGTCCTGGTGTACCACGTGAGATAGCCTAGGTGCTCGGTGTTATTCCACCCCGTTGTGAACGATCCTGGCTCTCTTCTCCCCACCAGCCTGACCTTACCCCATCTCCTTCCACACTCACTTCCACCCCCACCGCCCACCTTCCCGTGCGAGATTCTTCTCCGTCGGCGCCGTGTTCACCCACCCGCACTCCACCCTGCAGAGCTACTTGTGCCTCTCGCGTCTCTAGCATCTCCCCGCTGGTGGTCATGGCTAATCAACGCCCAACCTCTTCTTTGACGTACGTGGCTACCCCTTCTTCCCCCGTTTGAGGAGTGCGTCCGCGACGGCCGCTCGTGGAGGGCATGTGGAGCCGAGCTCGCGTGCCACGGCTACGATGGAGGCTACCGGCGAGGTTGGGCTTCGAGGAATAGGGGAGGAGGCAGAGGAAGGCGCTGCGTTATGCTCTGACCAAAGCCCGCAGCCCACGGATTCCGGCGGGAGCGCGGGCGTGGGGAGCTCGCGGTGACGGCGGTCGATAGGAGGGTGGTGGTCGATGCCATGGCGGCGTGGACGGAGGGTGTTGGAAATATGTCCTAGAGGCAGTAGTAAAGTTGTTATTATCATATTTCCTTGTTCTTGATAAGTTTTTATTCTCCATGGTATAATTGTATTAATCAAAAACTCAAATACATGTGTGGATACATAACAAGCATTTGTGTCCCTAGTGAGCCTCTACTAGACTAGCTCGTTGATTAAAGATGGTTAAGGTTTCCTAACCATATACGTGAGTTGTCATTTATTAATGAGAACACATCATTAGGAGAATGAGGTGATGGACATACTCAATCAAAAGCTTAGCATCTAATCGTGTCACTTAGTTTATTTGCTACAGCTTTCTCAATGTCAAGTGTCTATTCCTTAGATCATGATATCATGCCACTCCCTAATATCGGAAGAATGCTTTATGGGTATCAAACGTCACTTCGTAACTGGATGATCATAAATGTGCTCTTCCGCTGTCTTAGAAGATACTAGTTGGGTTTGCATGGACCAAGACTGAGATTTGTCACTCCATGCGACAGAGATATCTCTAGGCCCTCTTGGTAATACAACATCCTAAGTAGCTTGCAAGAATGTGAAAAATGTGTTTAGTCACGGGGATATTGTATTACGGAACGAGTAAAGAGGACCTTTCGGTAACGAGATTGAATTAGGTATGGCGATATCGACAATGGAATCTTGGGCAAGTGATATATCGCTAGACAAAGAGAATTGTATACGGGGTTATCTGAATCCTTGACTGTTGAAAATATGCCCTAGAGGCGGTAATATTGTATTATTATGTTTCCATATTCATAATTAAGTGTTTATATTTCATGCTATAACCGTTATGATCCTGGAATATGCGATTCAGTGAAAAACTCATATGCACGTGTGAAAAACTCATATTCGGTGAAAAACAATAGTCCTAAAACAACATTGAGATTATGACGTTGGAAGAACGATCGTATTGAATCGACCCAAACTTGTTTGTTATGAGTTCAGATAATATCGTCTGTAATCAATTGTAATAACACAGAGTGTTAACATGTGATTTTGCTCCTTAGACCATGAGAGTTCATAGTCATTTCTTACTGTACGGTGGACTTTGGGGTTGCTCAAACGTCACATGTATGATCATTACAATAGTGATAACCATATTGACTAAAACAAAAAATAAAAACATATTGGGTTGCCTCCCAACAAGCACTTTTCGTTAATGCCTTTTAGCTAGTTAGGATACAATGATCATGTTTTTCATCATTCATTTCCCATTCATGTTCCTTACTTTCTATAGCAAGCTTCCTAGTAGACAAACATAAATAATAGAAAGGACTATATTTAGTGATTTTAACATCCATGAACTCAAATCTCGTGGGGGTGGTTCATCTACTAGAAATCCCTCATATATAATAGTTATTTCGTCTTCTATGGGGTCCCTAGTGGTATGCCTAAATAGATTGTCTATGAATCAAGCATTCACTCCCCTAGCAATCCATTCAAATTTATTATCAGTGTGCTCAAAGAAATTTCTAACCAACACTGAGGGTGGAACTCTTTTCGTAGCATTATCACCAAATCCCAAGTAATCATTAGATTTCATTCTTCTCATGGCATCTTAATGACCCACAAGTATAGGGGATCACAACACCCAAATTTATTTATTCGACACAAGGAGAGACAAAGAATATTTATAATCCTTAGTAGTTGAGTTGTCAATTCAACCACTCCAGAGAAGTCACTTTGTTGCAACAATTTATTAGTAGCAAAATAATATGGAAGCAGTAGTAGCAATAGTAACAATAGCAGTAGCAGTAGCAGTTTTGTAGCAAGTGTAGCCGCAACAGTAATAGTAACTTGAGCAAAGACAATATAGTAAAAGCGTAGGCATGGACTGGCAATGGATATTTGGATGACATTCATTATGTAACAGTTACAACCTAAAGCAATACATAATAGCTCAAATTCATCAATCATATATAGGCATGTATTCCGAATATAGTCATACGTGCTTGCGCTAAGAACTTGCATGACATCTTTTGTCCTACCCTCCCATGATAACGGAGTCCTAATGGAAACTAAGGGTAAATAAGGCGCTCATTCTAATAGAGAATCGGAACAAAGCATTAGCAAATAGTGAATACATGAACTCCTCAAATTACAATGGGGTCTACGGATCAAAATAATAATACGTACATACAATTTGCAGATAGGATCAAGAACTCAAATATATTCATAAAAACATAATAGGTTCAGATCTGAAATCATGGCACTCGGGCCCCAGTAACAAGCATAAGCATAGCAAAGTCATAGCAAGATCAATCTCAAAACATAGTGGATACTAGGGATCAAGCCATAACAAATTGACTCGATTACATGACGAATCTCATCCATATCCATCTACCTCCAGTATGCCTATGATGGAATTACTCACTCCCAACGATAAGCATCACAAGGTTGTTGATGACGACGACGACAAATTCCCCTCTCCGGAGCCCCAAATGGACTCCAGATCAAGCCTCCCGACGAAGAACAGGAGGTGGCGACGGCTCTGTATCGTAAAACATGATGAAACTTTCTCCCTGATTTTTTTATGCTTCGTTAATAAATGAAAATTATTTTACTGGGCGCAAAAGTTTCTATTTTTCAGCAAGATCAAATCAACAATGTTCCAAACTATCCCAAAGGTCTTACTTGGCACAAACACTAAATTAAAACATGAAAACACATCTAACCAAAGGCTAGATGATAAATTTATTCAAAAACAGGAACACAAAATCAATAATAAAAATAAAATTGGGTTGCCTCCCAGCAAGCGCTATTGTTTAACGCCCCTTGTCGGTGTCAAAACCGGCAGATCTCGGGTAGGGGGTCCCGAACTGTGCGTCTAAGGTCGATGGTAACGGAAGACAGGGGACACAATGTTTTACCCAGGTTTGGGCCCTCTTTATGGAGGTAATACCCTACGTCATGCTTGATTGATCTTGATGAATATGAGTATTACAAGAGTTGATCTACCATGAGATCGTAATGGCTAAACCCTAGAGGTCTAGCTTGTGTAGTTATGATAATGTCTCTCTCCCTCCGGACTAAGTCCTCTGGTATATATAGACGCCGGGAGGATCTAGGGTTACACAAGGTCGGTTACAAAGAAAGGAATCTACATATTTAGTCGTCAAGCTTGCCTTCCACACCAAGGAGAGTCTCATCCGGACATGGGTGTAGTCTTCGGTCTTCGTATCTTCACAGCCCATCAGTCCGACCCATGGCTAACAGGCCGGACGCTCGAGGACCCCTTAGTCCAGGACTGCCTCAGTAGCCCCTAAACCTGGCTTCAATGACAAGGTATACGATGCGTAGCCTATCTTCGGCATTGAAAGGCGGGTTCCTTCTTCCGAACTCCAAAATAGTCTTCGGATGTATCGACGTGTCCAGACTATTTTTCGTCTGTTGCTCCACGTTTCGAGATGCGGTTTCCATTGGTACGTCTTGTCAAAGCAGAGATCGTGTCCCCTTATTACGGGATTCTCATCAATACAGGCATGGGTAACCCAACCGTGCCGTTTACACAGCCTTCGAGAGTAGGCGAATTTTAAGGCGAGTGGGGAGGCGTCCAATATTTACTGCCTTTATAAGGATATAAGAATCCCTTTTCTTCACCCACGCCTTCTCTCTTCCTTCGCCCTTCCATTCTTGATCTCTAGTGCCCAAGTTCTCATCTTCTCCGTCTCGAGCAAGCACTCAACCATGTCCGGATCCGGAGGTCAAGGCAAGTGGATGGCCTCCTCCATCCAGGAGGAGGACATCGCCGAGCTTCGGGCGGCCGGGTACCTGGTGAAGGGAATCGCCCACCGCCTTCCGGCCCAGGGACGAATCGTTCCCACGCCGAAGCCCAACGAGAGGGTAGTATTCATCCCACATTTCCTCCGCAGGTTAGGGTTTCCACTCCACCCCTTCATCTGCGGTCTGATGTTCTACTACGGGATAGACTACCATGATCTATCCCCAAACTCCCTCCTCAACATCTCAGTGTTCGTTGTCGTGTGTGAAGCCTTCACCCGCATCCAGCCCCACTTCGGGCTGTGGCTCAAGGTCTTCAATGTGAAGCCGAAGGTGGTGGATGGCCAGCACGCGGAGTGCGGAGGCGCCATGGTGAGAAAGTTGGCCAATGTCTCCTGGCCGAAAGGCACTTTCGTGGAGACTGTAAAAGAATGACAGAAACATTGGTTCTATATCACAGAACCCCGCGGCACCACCTAGACCGCAACTGCCGAATTCAACTCTGGCGCTCCCATGCGACTCACCTCCTGGGTCGAGAAGGGCCCGAACTGGTGTTCGCCAGACGAGCTGACAGCAGTGCAAATGCGCATTCAAAGCATGGTGGATAGAGATATCAAACTCGTCGATATAATCCAGGTGATGCTAGTTCGTCGGATTCTTCCATGCCAAAGCCGAAGCCCCCCCCCTATGGGAGTTCAATCCGAAGAAGCACCATACCCTGAAGAGGCTCTTCGAAACCACTCACAAAGATGCTTGGAGGTTACTTTTTAAGGGCAACGAAACACTGCCGGCCACAGATTCGGACCGCGGGCATGACATCAACCACCTCGCCAACGAGGTATATCATTCTTACTGCATCCCTTACTTGCTTGTTTCAAGGATGATGTCTAAGCTTTTATCGTCATTGATTCTTCAGGACTGGATGGAGAGGGCGAAGCGGATCCAATGTCTGGCCCCGCTGCCTGAAGAACCAGTCATCCCACGTTTAGCGAAGATTAGTATCGGTGCCCTACAAGGCGCCGGAGAAGAAGGCCATAGGGAAGGCCAAGGGGGTCTGGAGTGGCCACCGCCGCAAGGGTGCTTCGAACGCAACGTCCGAAGACAAAGACTCCCTCCTCCACCGCTGAAGACGACGACGATGAGGAGGAGGAGGGAAAAAACCCTTCCCCTGATGAGGGGAAGAAGAAGAGGGCGGCCTCCACCATTCTGGAGGTGGAGGTGCCCAAGAAAGGGAAAGGCCCACTCGTGGGCAGCTCCGCATGGGACGTTGAAAGCAGTCCGGAGCAACGCCCCCGCACCAAGCCGCGGACCGCATCGTAAGTGCTAAGACTTACATCCGCCCATAAAGTTTCTCCTTCTCATTGTATTGATATGATTGGTTATGTTATTGTAGTCCGGCCCGCAACAGCTCCCCGCGATCCTCGTCGGGAGGCTCGCTGGATTCCAAGGCGATGGCCAGCGATTCACCGCAAGCCGCTCACTCCCCCCAGGCCAAGGACGATGCGGAGATGCTGTCCCGAAGGACTGTTCTAGGCGGGGGAGAGGCTCAAGTGGCGCCAGAAGGCGAAACCCCCGTCGCCGGACACCAAGGGGAATCAATCCCCATGGAGACTAGTGGGGAGGGCCGTATTCAGTTCGGGCCTCAACCAGACTCAATTTCGGAGACTGATGCGGCTCCGGAATCTGGCACGCAACCTCCTTCGAAAGAAGGGGGGATGCCTATTACGCTGGTGACCCCTGTCCAACCAGGGGCACCGGATAATCTGCTGGAGGCGTTGCGAGGCGCTTCCATTGTGGATGAGCACCGTGTCCTTATTGTTGGGGAACGTAGTAATTTCAAAAAAATTCCTACGCACACGCAAGATCATGGTGATGCATAGCAATGAGAGGGGAGAGTGTCGTCCACGTACCCTCGTAGACCATTAAGCGGGAGTGTTATAACAACGCGACTAATGTAGTCGTACGTCTTCACGATCGACCGATCCTCAGCACCGAACGTAAGGCACCTCCGCGTTCAGCTCGGTGACATCCCGCGAACTCACGATCTAGTAGAGCTCAGGGAAGAGTTTCGTCAACGCGACGGCGTGGTGATGATGTTGATGAAGTTACCGTCGCAGGGCTTCGCCTAAGCACTGCTACGATATAACTGAGGTGGATTATGGTGGAGGGGGCACCGCACACGGCTAAGAGATCAATAGATCAATTGTTGTGTCTATGGGGTGCCCCTGCCCCATATATAAAGGAGCTAGGGGAGGCGGTCGGCCAAGGAGGAGGGCGCGCCAAGGGGGAGTCCTACTCCCGGTCCTACTCCCACCGGGAGTAGGACTCCCTCTTTTCCTAGTTGGAGTAGGAGAGGAGAAGGAAGGGAGAGAAGAAAGAAGGAAAGGGGGGCGCCGCCCCCCCTCCTTGTCCAATTCGGACTAGGGGGGAAGGGGCACGCGGCTTCCCTTGGCCGCCCCTCCTCTTCTCCCACTAAGGCCCATTAGGCCCAATATACTCCCTCGGGGGTTCCGGTAACCCCCCGGTACTCTAGTAAATGTCCGAAACATCCCGGAACCTTTTCGGTATCCGAACATAGTCATCCAATATATCGATCTTTATGTCTCGACCATTTCGAGACTCCTCGTCATGTCTGTGATCATATCTGGGACTCCGAACTAGCTTCGGTACATCAAAACACAAAAACTCATAATACCGATCATCACAGAACTTTAAGCGTGCGGACCCTACGGGTTCGAGAACTATGTAGACATCACCGAGACACGTCTCCGGTCAATAACCAATAGCGGAACCTGGATGCTCATATTGGTTCCTACATATTCTACGAAGATCTTTATCAGTCAAACCACATCAGAACATACGCTGTTCCCTTTGTCATCGGTATGTTACTTGCCCGAGATTCGATCGTCGGTATCTCAATACATAGCTCAATCTCATTACCGGCAAGTCTCTTTACTCGTTCTGTAATGCATCATCCCGCAACTAGCTCATTAGTTGCATTGCTTGCAAGGCTTATAGTGATGTGCATTACCGAGAGGGCCTAGAGATACCTCTCCGACAATCGGAGTGACAAATCCTATTCTTGATCTATGCCAACTCAACAAGAACCATCGGAGACACCTATAGAGCACCTCTATAATCACCCAGTTACGTTGTGATGTATGGTAGCACACAAAGTGTTCGTCCGATACTCGGGAGTTCCATAATCTCATAGTCATAGGAACATGTATAAGTCATGAAGAAAGCAGTAGCAACAAACTAAACGATCATCGTGGTAAGCTAACGGAATGGGTCAAGTCAATCACATCATTATCTAATGATGTGATCCCGTTAATCAAATGACAACTCATGTCTATGGCTAGGAAACTTAACCATCTTTGATTCAACGAGCTAGTCAAGTAGAGGCATACTAGTGACACTCTGTTTGTCTATGTATTCACACATGTACTAAGTTTCCGGTTAATACAATTCTAGCATGAATAATAAACATTTATCATGATATAGGGAAATAAGTAATAACTTTATTATTGCCTCTAGGGCATATTTCCTTCAGTATGCCACTTGCACTAGAGTCAATAATCTAGTTCACATCTTTATGTGATTAGTTCACATCTCCATGTGACTAATACCCAAAGGGTTTACTAGATTCAATAATCTAGTTCACATCGCTATGTGATTAACACCCAAAGAGTGATCATGTCTTGCTTGTAAGAGAAGTTTAGCCTACGGGTCTGCAACATTCAGATCCGTATGTATTTTGCAAATTTCTATGTCTACAATGCTCTGCACGGAGCTACTCTAGCTAATTGCTCCCACTTTCAATATGTATCCAGATCAAGACTTAGAGTCATCTAGATCAACGTAAAAAGCTTGCATCGACGTAACTCTTTACGACAAACTCTTTTTATCACCTCCATGACCAAGAAATATTTCCTCAGTCCTCTAAGGATAATTTTGACCACTGTCCAGTGATCTACTCCTAGATCACTATTGTACTCCCTTGCCAGCAAGATGCTAAGGTATACAATAGGACTGATAAACAGCATAGCATACTTTATAGAACCTATGACTGAGGCATAGGGAATGACTTGTCATTCTCTTTCTATTTTCTGCTGTGGTCGGGTTTTGAGTCTTTACTCAACTTCACACCTTGCAACACAAGCAAGAACTCCTTCTTTGACTATTCCATTTTGAACTACTTCAAAATCTTGTCAAGGTATGTACTCATTGAAAAAACTTATCAAGCGTCTTGATCTATCTCTATAGATCTTGATGCTCAATGTGTAAGCAGCTTCATCGAGGTCTTTCTTTGAAAAACTCTTTTCAAACACTTCTTTATGCTTTCCAGAAAATTCTACGTTATTTCTGATTAACAATATGTCATTCACATATGCTTATCAAAAATGCTGTAGTGCTCCCACTCACTTTCTTGTAAATACAGGTTTCACCGCAAGTCTGTATAAAACTATATGCTTTGATCAACTCATCAAAGCGTATATTCCAACTCCGAGATGCTTGCACCAGTCCATAGATGGATCGTTGGAGCTTGCTCACTTTGTTAGCACCTTTAGGATTTACAAAACCTTCTAGTTGCATCATATACAACTCTTCTTTAAGAAATCCATTAAGGAATACAGTTTTGACATCCATTTGCCATATTTCATAAAATGCGGCAACTGCTAACATGATTCGGACAGACTTTTAAGCATCGATATGAGTGAGAAAGTCTCATCGTAGTCAACACCTTGAACTTGTCGAAAACATTTTGCGGCAATTCGAGCTTTGTAGATAGTAACACTACTATCAGCGTTCATCTTCCTCTTGAAGATCCATTTATTCTTAATGACTCATCAATCATTAGGCAAGGCAATCAAAGTCCATTGTTTGTTCTCATACATGGATCCCATCTCAGATTTCATGGCCTCAAGCCATTTCGTGGAATCTGGGCTCATCATCGCTTCCTCATAGTTCGTAGATTCGTCATGGTCTAGTAACATGACTTCTAGAAAGGATTACCGTACCACTCTGGTGCGGACCATACTCTGGTTATCCTACGAGGTTCGGTGGTAACTTGATCTGAAGTTTAATGATTATCATCATTAGCTTCCTTACTAATTGGTGTAGAGATCACTGGAATTGATTTCTATGATGAACTACTTTCCAATTCGGGAGAAGGTACAATTACCTCATCAAGTTCTACATTCCTCCCACTCACTTCTTTCGAGAGAAACTCCTTCTCTAAAAGGGGTCCACTTTTAGTAACAAAGATCTTACCTTTGGATCTGTGATAGAAGGTGTACCCAACAGTTTCCTTTGGGTATTCTATGAATACACATTTCTCCGATTTGGGTTCGAGCTTATCAGGTTGAAATTTTGTCACATAAGCATCGCAACCCCAAACTTTATGAAACGATGGCTTAGGTTTCTAGCCAAACCACAGTTCATATGGTGTCGTCTCACCGGATTTAGATGGTGCCCTATTTAACGTGAATGCAGCTGTCTCTAATGCATAACCCCAACATGATAGTGATAAATCAGTAAGAGACATCATAGATCGCACCATATCTAATAAAGTACGGTTATGACGTTTGGACACACCATTACGCTATGGTGTTCCAGGTGGTGTGAGTTGTGAAACTATTCTGCATTGTTTCAAATGAAGACCAAACTCGTAACTCAAATATTCTCCTCACGATCAGATCGCAGAAACTTTATTTTCTTGTTACGATGATTTTCCACTTCACTCTAAAATTCTTTGAACTTTTGAAATGTTTCAGACTCATGTTTCATCAAGTAGATATACCCATATCTGCTCAAATCATCTGTGAAGGTCAGAAAATAACGATACCCGCCGCGAGCCTCAACACTCATCGGACCGCATACATCAGTATGTATTATTTCCAATAAGTCAGTTGCTCCATTGTTCATGAGAACGGAGTCTTAGTCATATTGCCCATGAGGCATGGTTCGCAAGCATCAAGTGATTCATAATCAAGTGATTCCAGAAACCCATCAGCATGGAGTTTCTTCATGCGCTTTACACCTATATGACCTAAACGGCAGTGCCACAAATAAGTTGCACTATCATTATTAACTTTGCATCTTTTGGCTTCACTACGATTGAGATTCAATAAACCATTTATATTGAGTGTATGACCATAGAAGGTTTTATTCATGTAAATAGAACAACAATTCTTCTTTGATTTAAATGAATAACCGTATTGCAATAAACATGATCAAACCATATTCATGATTAACGCAAACACCAAATAACATTTATTTAGGTTCAACACTAATCCCGAAAGTATAGGGAGTGTGCGATGATGATCATATCAATCTTGGAACCACTTCCAACACACATCGTCACTTCACCCTTAACTATTCTCTATTCATTCTGCAACTCCCGTTTTGAGTTACTAATCTCAGCAACTGAACTAGTATCAAATGCTGAGGGGTTGCTATAAACACTAGTAAAGTACACATCAATAACATGTATATCAAATATACATTTGTTCACTTTTGCCATCCTTATTATCCGCCAAATACTTGGGGCAGTTCTGCTTCCACTGACCAGTCCCTTGGCAGTAGAAGCACTTAGTCTCAGGTTTAGGTCTAGACTTGGGCTTCTTCACTTGAGCAGCAACTTGCTTGCCGTTCTTCTTGAAGTTCCCCTTCTTCCCTTTACCCTTTTCTTAAAACTAGTGGTCTTGTCAACCATCAACACTTGATTTCTACCTTCGTCGATTTCAGCATCACGAAGAGCTTGGGAATTGTTTCCGTTATCCCTTGCATATTATAGTTCATCACGAAGTTCCAGTAACTTGGTGGTAGTGACTAGAGAATTCTGTCAATCACTTTCTTATCTGGAAGATTAACTCCCACTTGATTCAAGTGATTGTAGTACTTAGATATTCTGAGCACATGCTCACTAGTTGAGCTATTCTCCTCCATATTGTAGGCAAAGTGCTTGTCAAAGGTCTCATACCTTTTGACATGGGAATGAGTCTAAAATACTAATTTCAACTCTTGGAACATCTGATATGCTCCATGGCGTTCAAAACATCTTTGAAGCCCTGATTCTAAGCCGTAAAGCATGGTGCACTAAACTATCAAGTAGTCATCATATCGAGCTCACCAAATGTTCATAACGTCTGCATCTACTCCTACATTCGGTCTATCACCTAGCGGTGCATCAAGGACATAATTCTTCTGTGCAGTAATGAGGATAATCCTCAGATCGTGGATCCAATCTGCATCATTGCTACTAACATCTTTCAACTTAGTTTTTCTCTAGGAACATATCAAAATAAACGGGGAGCTACATCGCGAGCTATTGATCTACAACATAGTTATGCAAATACTATCTGAACTAAGTTCATGATAAATTAAAGTTCAATTAATCATATTACTTAAGAACTCCCACTTTGATAGACATCCCTCTAGTCATCTAAATGATCACGTGATCCAAATCAACTAAACCATGTCCGATCATCACGTGAGATGGAGTAGTTTTCAATAGTGAACATCACTATGTTGATCATATCTACTATATGATTCACGCTCGACCTTTCGGTCTCTAGTGTTCCGAGGCCATATCTGCATATGCTAGGCTCGTCAAGTTTAACCCGAGTATTTTGCGTGTGTAAAACTGTAACACCCCGGATATGATTTACCCAATTTGTACTCCAACTCTTGCCGTTTCCGGCCTTAAGTTATTTTATTTTCTCGGGTTCGGTCTTTGTCTCCGTGTGTTGTTATCGTTGTCATGCATCTCATATCATGTCATCATGTGCATTGCATTTGCAAACGTGTTCATCTCATGCATCCGAGCATTTTCCCCGTTGTCCGTTTTGCATTCCGGCGCTTCGTTCTCCTCCAATGGTCATTTCTAGCTTTCTTTCGTGTGTGGGGATTAAACATTTCCGGATTGGACCGAGACTTTCCAAGCGTCCTTGGTTTACTACCGGTAGACCGCCTGTCAAGTTTCGTATCATTTGGACTTCGTTTGATGCTCCAACGGTTAACCGAGGGACCGAAAAGGCCTCGTGTGTGTTGCAGCCCAACACCCCTCCAATTTGGCCCAAAACCCATCTAAACCTGCTCCATCATCTAGAGCGTTCGATCAAGATCGCGTGGCCGAAAACCGCACCTCATTTGGACTCTCCTAACTCCTCCTATGCCTATATAAAGACCCCCTCCGAAATTCCCGTTCTTCTACCTCCGAAACCCTAGATCCACCCCTCGCACGCCCGGACCTGTCCGTCCCGGCCCGGACAAACGCCGCCGCCGCCCGCAGCCACTGAGGGGCTGCCACGTGTCCATGCCGCCGCCGCCTCCCACCGCGCGGCCCGGGAGCCCGTGGCCGGCCCGCCCGCGCCCGCGCACGGGCCAGAGGAGCTGCCCGCGCCGTCTTCGTCTCCCCCGCGACCGGCCGCCACTCCGCCGCCCAAGTCCGCCGACGCCGCCCCGTTCCTCGTCGCCGGCGAAGGCAAGCTCGACGCCGGCCACCACGAGCTGCCCCGCATCGCCCGCCGCTCCGGCCCTCCTCTCCGGCGCCGACCACCGCCACCTCGCCGGACCTCGTCGCCTCCTCCCTCTCCGGCCTGCGAGCCTGCGCGCCGCTCCGGCCATCCCCGCGGTTCCGGCCACCGCGCCTGCCTCTTCCCGGCGCGGATCCGGCGAGATCCGCCGCCGCCTCGGATTCCGTGAAAACCCTAGATCTGAGAGAGGTTGTTTTTTTCACTAAGTCCCCGGATTTCCTAATCCATGTGCCCATGTTCATAGCGTCGTATCTCCGCATCCGTAGCTCCGATTTGGGCATATAGCATATGAAAATGTTCATCTCAGAGAGTACATCATTTCATTCCATTGCATCATTTTCATTTGAGTTCATCTTGATGCCCGAAATGCTGTTAGAAGAGGGCTACTTGAGATATTTGTGAGATCTGCTACTCCATTTAGGCTTTTGTCATTTTTGCCATGATTATTGTGTGCATGATATGCCCTGATGCTCTACATATGTTTTGTTAAGGGTTTTGTCATCTTTCCAGAGGTGCAACCCATGTATTTTTGTGATGTGTGTGGTGACTAGTGCAAGCTTGCCAAGTGAGGCACTTGTTAATTCTGTTTTCAGGGACTTAGCATTTCCACTAAGTCCTTGAGCTGTTTAGTTCATGATGCCATATGTTCATGTTGTTTCCTAGTGATCCGTGCCTCTTTTGAGGATGATCAGTAAGGATGTTTTGTTAATCTTGTAGTGCTCTATCCATCCATGTCTTTGTTTAATATTATGAAGCACCCTAGCTTGAGTCAATCGAGCTCTACTTTTGCTACTTTGTGAATCTGGGCAGATTGTCAACTCGTTTGCAATTTTTCCGATGATGTTATAGTTGATCCATGCATGCTATGTTATTGTTCTTTCCATGTCTAGCTTGCATTTTGTGTGTTCTTGATAGATGTATGCTTATATTTTTCATTACTTGCTCCATAGTGAGTGCATTGAGCTCGTAAACATGCCTACTTGAGTTATGTTTTCAGCATGCTCTAGTTTTCACTAAGTCTGAAAACTGATTATGTTTTTGCTATGTTGACATGCTTGCAAATGTATCTTGTGATCCCTTTTGGCTCAAGGTCACTAAGGGACTTTTGTTAAGCTCTTTGAGTAGCTCCATGCCATGCTTTACTTTGTCATGTTCAGATCCTGTAGCATGTAGTTTTGTTGCTCCGAAGAGTGCTACCGGATCTGAAATTCCAGAGAAGTGTTAATTTCAGTAAGTCTGAGATCTGTTTACCATATGCATTTTTGACATGCTTGTTTGAACCTGTTAATGGATGAATTGGCCGTAGCTCAGTGCTAGACTTTTGTTAAGAATATTGAATGCATCCCTGCCATGTATTTTGATGCCATGTTTGAGTGTTGTAGCATGTTCATCTCATTGCATTTATATGGCTACTTGCTGTAAATCGCAGATCGTGGTCATATTTGAATCGCTTGCCTTTTCCAAACCGTAACTCCGATTACGGTGATCTTTATATCGTTTTCAAGCGATTTCATCTCATCTTTCAAGTGGCACACTTGGTTTTCCAAGTTGAGGCCAGGTTCATGCATTCTCTATCACATGTTGCATATGCATCCCGCATCGCATCCCGCATAGCATACCATGTTTGCATCATGTTGCTTGATCCTTGCACGTGGTTGATTGTGTCCTTGTTGCTTGTTTGTCTTGTTTGGGTAGAGCCAGGAGACGAGTTCGCTAACGAGGAGCCCGTTGAGTTTGCTTTCGAGGATCCAGTCAACTCTGACAGCTTTGCAGGTAAGATGATCATACCCTCGAAATCACTACTATCTTTGCTAT
Organism: Triticum monococcum; assembly: GCA_034509565.1. Classification (NCBI taxonomy): domain Eukaryota; kingdom Viridiplantae; phylum Streptophyta; class Magnoliopsida; order Poales; family Poaceae; genus Triticum; species Triticum monococcum. Next base: position 605,598,461 of record CM067845.1, read on the forward strand.
CCTAGTTTGCTCGCTCTTTTGCTATGCCAATTCTATGATGCCTACCATTTGCTTTCAAGCCTCCCAATTGCCATGTCAAACCTCTAACCCACCATTGTCCTAGCAAACCGTTGATTGGCTATGTTACCGCTTTGCTCAGCCCCTCTTATAGCGTTGCTAGTTGCAGGTGAAGATTGGAGACCGTTCCTTGTTGGAACATTTATTTACTTGTTGGGATATCATTATATTGCCATGTTATCTTAATGCATCTATATACTTGGTAAAGGGTGGAAGGCTCGGCCTCTCGCCTAGTGTTTTGTTCCACTCTTGCCGCCCTAGTTTCCGTCATATCGGTGTTATGTTCCCGGATTTTGCGTTCCTTACGTGATTGGGTTATAATGGGAACCCCTTGATAGTTCGTCTTGATTAAAGCTTTTCCAGCAATGCCCAGCCTTGGTTTTACCATTTGCCACCTAGCCTCTTTTTCCCTTGGGTTTCCGGAGCCCGAGGGTCATCATATTTAAAACCCTCCCTGGGCCAGTGCTCCTCTGAGTGTTGGTCCAACCGAGCGATGTCCGGGGCTACCAGGGGCAACTCTGGGCTGGCCTACCCGATGTCTAGCTCATCCGGTGTGCCCTGAGAACGAGATGTGTGCAGCTCCTATCGGGATTTGTCGGCACATCTGGGTGGTGTTGCTGGATTTGTTTTGACCTCTCGAAGTGTCTTGAAGAACCGAGGTACCGAGTCTGATCGGAACGTCTCGGGAGGAGGTCTATTCCTTCATTGACCGTGAGAGCTTGTCATGGGCTAAGTTGGGACTCCCCTGCAGGGATTTGAACTTTCGAAAGCCGTGCCCGTGGTTATGGGCAGATGGGAATTTGTTAATGTCCGGTTGTAGATAACTTAAACATTAACTTAATTAAAATGAATCAACTGTGTGAGTTACCGTGATGGCCTCTTCTCGGCGGAGTCCGGGAAGTGGACACGGTGTTGGAGTAATGTTTGTCGTAGGATTGCCCTCTTTAGTTATGCGTTCGCGCTTTGCCTTCTCTTCTCGCTCTCTTTTGCGAATAGGTTAGCCACCATATATGCTAGTCGCTCGCTGCAGCTCCACATATTTACCTTGCCTTACCTATAAGCTTAAATAGTCTTGATCGCGAGGGTGCGAGATTGCTGAGTCCCTGTGGCTCATAGATTACTATTACACCAGCTCCAGATGGCGCGCTTGAGCTCAAGTGGGAGTTCGATGAGGACTCTCGGTGTTACTATGTTTCTTTTCCTGATGATCAGTAGTGGTGCCCAGTTGGGGTGATTCGGGACCGTGTCGCATGTTGGGTTGTCTTTTATTTTGGCGCCGTAGTCGGGCCATGAGTGTTTGAATGATGTAATGTTATTTATGTACTTGATTGATGTGGCTAGTGTAAGCCAACTATGTTATCTTCCCCTTTATTATACATATTACATGGGATGTTTGTGAAGATTGCCTAACTTGCGACATATGCCTTCAATGCGATTATGCCTCTAAGTCGTTCCTCGACACGTGGGAGATATAGTCGCATCGAGGGTGTTACAAAAACTGTCTTACACCCGTTGTAGATGAATGTTGAGCTTATCACACCCGATCAGCACGTGGTGTCTTGGCACGACGAACTTTGGCAACGGTGCATACTTAGGGAGAACACTTTTACCTTGAAATTTAGTGAGAGATCATCTTATAATGCTACCGCCGAACTAAGCAAAATAAGATGCATAAAGTATAAACATCACATGCAATCAAAATATGTGACATGATATGGCCATGATCATCTTGCGCCTTTGATCTCCATCTCTAAAGTACCGTCATGATCTCTATCGTCACTAGCATGACACCATGATCTCCATCATCTTGATCTCTATCAATGTGTCGTCACATGGTCATCTCGCCAACTATTGTTTTTGCAACTATACTATCACATAGCGATAAAGTAAAGCAATTACATGGCACTTGCATCTTATGCAATAAAGAGACAACCATAAGGCTTCTACCAGTTGCTGATAACTTTAACAAAACATGATCATCTCATACAACAATTTATATCTCATCACGTCTTGACCATATCACATCACAATATGCCCTGCAAAAATAAGTTAGACGTCCTCTACTTTGTTATTGCAAGTTTTACGTGGCTGCTAAGGGCTAAGAAAGAACCGTTCTTACCTACACATCAAAACCACAACGATAGTTCGTCAAGTTAGTGATGTTTTAACCTTCACAAGGACCAAGCATAGCCACACTCGGTTCAACTAAAGTTGGAGAAACTGACACCCGCCAGCCACCTGTGTGCAAAGCACGTCGGTAGAACCAGTCTTGCGTAAGCGTACGTGTAATGTCGGTCCAGCCCGCTTCATCCAACAATACCGCCGAACCAAAGTATGACATGCTGGTAAGCAGTATGACTTGTATCTCCCATAACTCACTTGTGTTCTACTCATGCATATAACATCTACGCGTAAACCTGGCTCTGATACCACTGTTGGGGAATGTAGTAATTTCAAAAAAAATCCTACGCATAAGCAAGATCATGGTGATGCATAGCAACGAGAGGGGAGAGTATCGTCCACATACCATTGTAGATCGTTAAGCGGAAGCGTTATAACAACGCGGTTGATGTAGTCGTACGTCTTCATGATCGACCGATCCTCAGCACCGAATGTATGACACCTCCACGTTTAGCACACGTTCAGCTCGGTGACGTGCCACGGACTCACGATCCAGTAGAGCTCAGGGAAGTGTTGATCAGCACGACGGCATGGTGACAATGTTGATGAAGTTACCGTCGCAGGGCTCCGCCTAAGCACCGCTACGATATAACCGAGGTGGATTATGGTGGAGGGGGGCATCGTACATGGCTAAGAGATCAACATATCAATTGTTGTGTCTATGGGGTGCCCCCTGCCCCCGTATATAAAGGAGCTACGGGGGAGGCGGACGACCAAGGAGGAGGGCGCGCCAAGGGGGGAGTCCTACTCCCACCGGGAGTAGGACTCCCTCTTTTCCTAGTTGGAGTAGGAGAGGAGAAGGAAGGGAGAGAAGAGAGAAGGAAAGGGGGGCGCCCCCCTCCTTGTCCAATTCGGACTAGAGGGGGAGGGGCGCGGCTGCACTTGGCCGCCTCTCCTCTTCTCCCACTAAGGCCCATTAGGCCCAATATACTCCCCAGGGGGTTCTGGTAACCCCCCGGTATTCCGGTAAATGTCCGAAACATCCCGGAACCTTTCCGGCATCCGAACATAGTCATCCAATATATCGATCTTTATGTCTCGACCATTTCGAGACTCCTCGTCATGTATATGATCATGTCCGGGACTCCGAACTACCTTCGGTACATCAAAACACAAAAACTCATAATACCGATCGTCACAGAACTTTAAGCGTGCGGACCCTATGGGTTCGAGAACTATGTAGACATGACCGAGACACGTCTCTGGTCAATAACCAATAGCGGAATCTGGATGCTCATATTGGTTCCTACATATTCTACGAAGATCTTTATCGGTCAACCCCCATAACAACATACATTGTTCCCTTTGTCATCGGTATGTTACTTGCCCGAGATTCTATCGTCGGTATCTCAATACCTAGCTCAATCTCGTTACGGACAAGTCTCTTTACTCATTTTGTAATGCATCATCCCGCAACTAGCTTATTAGTTGCATTGCTTGCAAGGCTTATAGTGATGTGCATTACCGAGAGGGTCCAGAGATACCTCTCCGACAATCGGAGTGACAAATCCTATTCTTGATCTATGCCAACTCAAAAAGAACCATCGAAGACGCCTATAGAGCACATTTATAATCACCTAGTTATGTTGTGCCGTTTGGTAGCACACAAGGTGTTCCTCCGGTACTCGGGAGTTGCATAATCTCATAGTCATAGGAACATGTATAAGTCATGAAGAAAGCAGTAGCAACAAACTAAACGATCATCGTGCTAAGCTAACGGAATGGGTCAAGTCAATCACATCATTCTCTAATGATGTGATCCCGTTTATCAAATGACAACTCATGTCCATGGTCAGGAAACTTAACCATCTTTGATTCAATGAGCTAGTCAAGTAGAGGCATACTAGTGACACTTTGTTTATCTATGTATTCACACATGTACTAAGTTTCCGGTTAATACAATTCTAGCATGAATAATAAAAATTTATCATGATATAAGGAAATAAATAATAACTTTATTATTGCCTCCAGGGCATATTTCCTTCACTTATGGGCACGGTAATTGAAAGGGTTCAGTCCACCAAGAGCGGACTAACCGAAGCCTGCAGCAGCCTGCTGACAAGTTTTGAGGTAAGCGACGCAGAAAAGAGAAAATCCCAATGTAGATAGTAGCCCCTAAGACACTGTCCGGTGTTTGGAAAGAAAAAGCCTGGCAGAGGTTCAATCTCCTATTGCAGGAAACTAACTAAATTTTTCTGAAATGTAAACACAGGCGTCGCTGTTGGCTGCAGCCTCGCATACTACCGAAGTCTCCGGACTGAAGCAGAAATTGGCGGAGGCCGAGGAAGAGCTGGGCCAGGTGAAGAGGCAGCTCCAGGAAAAACATGGTAAGTAATAACCTGTTATGTATTCGAAAAAAGGAAAATGATATGCAATGACCGAAATGCCATGACGTGTACAGAGGCAACGACCGAGGTCGAGGCCCTGAAACAGACCCTGGTTGAAGCCGAAGGGAAGGCTGTCAAGGAGCAGACCGCTCGGAAGAAGCTCAAGGCCCGGGTCAACGAGGTCCAACAGGAGCTCGAGGACGCGGTGAAGAAGTGCGAGGCCTTGGAGCGCGATGCGTCGGTTCAAGAGACCAAACTCGCCAACGCTCGCCAGAGCGCGGAGGCAGCTCGAAATGAGGCCCGGGGCGCCCTCCAGGAGATCCAAGAGGCCAGGAAGATTGTGGCGGGTAAGGCATGCAATATGAAAAGTAAGAATGTGAAGATGAAATATTGTTTACTAACCCAGATTTGGAGTTCTCCAGGGGCTTTTACTGATCTGCCGCGCAGTGTAGCTGACACCGCAGAATTCTTCCGAGCCGAAGAAGAGAGCTCCGTGGAGAAGCTGTTCTAGTCGCAATATCTTGCGCCAGAACATCCGGTGTCCTTCAGCGATAAGCTAAAATAGATGGTCGAGCTGCATAGAGCGGCCGAATTGGCCATGAAGGATTTAATAATCCGGCTGTGGCCAGCCGAAGACAGTTACTTCGGCCTCGTGAAGCGACTAATGGATGCATGTCCTCGGCTGGACGTCATCAAGCGGTCTATCTGCATCGAGGGCGCACGTCTTGCCTTCTCCTATTGCAAGGTCTGGTGGGCGAAGCTTTGACGCTGTCAAACTAGCGACTGGGGGGCCGCCGGAGGGCAAGGAGCACCGCACACCCGAGCGATACTTCGACAATGTCTTGGAGGGGTCCCGCATTGTTGCGGATCATTGTGCGAAAGACACTATGTTTGAATGAATGTATTCAAGCTCCCTCTACCTTGTATGATAAAACAAAGTGATTGTGCAATAGAATGCTTGTTATGTTTTTAAATTTTTACTTCTTGTGCGGCCGTGTTGTATGAAATTTGAGGGTTAACCAGTCATCAGCTTCTGCCCCCACGTAGGTAGTACAGGGGTGTTCAGGGTGGAATCTAAACAATCTTGATCCAATTAGATGGTCCTTGAACGAGTTTTTTAGCGCAACGAACCAGGCAACCAGACTATGCGGCTGTAACGCCCTCACTTAGCCATAGGAATTCGACAATAAAAACATGGGCACAAACCCCTATTTTCCGAACTAGAGTGCTATGAGCGTCTGATCGGGAAGTACCAATCCTTTGCGTAATGCGGAAGAAATCTCCAACGATTTGTATCCTCCGAACAGCTGACCGGCTCTCGCCGCATCATGACAGTCAGTTTTCGGCTTTCTCTACTGAGGTGCTCCTTTGGATAAACCAAGGCACAATCGCAGTAGTTCTCCCTTCACTACCTTAGCCGGTATAGCGGAACGTAAGGTAGCAAGCACAAGAGCCGGGCAACCCAACTATTGACCAAAGACATGATTCGGAGCCAATGCATATAATGCTAAATTCGGGGTGCCAAACTATACTTATAAAAAGTGTTCGGACTTTTGTTGCCGTAAGGTGCTATGAAGCCCCTGGAAAACATCGAATGTACCAAAGTGTATGGGTGCTACCTGATAGGGTTATCCACAGGGGAGCTGAAAAAGAGGAAGAAAACAGAAAATGTACAAAGGTAAAAAGCTGGGGTCCTAAAGCTCCATCTGCTGAATGTTCTCATTGTATTTTAATTAGTACGTCAAGGCACATCGATACAGGTAGTGCGATAAGCCATAGGCTATTTGACAGGCCGAAACCCAGGGAGAGCTGCATGTGGGTCCTGAAAAATAGGTAGAGTTATCGTTAACGGAATCACCTAAAATTTCCCCATATGTCTATGTTTCTCGCAGTCTTGGTGTGTTTATCCTTCAAGAGGGCTGATGACCAGTCCACCAGATGGGGCCTGTCGGATTGAGACCTGCAAAGGAAAAATTAAAAGTGAAAGTACGTGTGTATCCGATGTCGGTTGAGCCATACTATGGACCACAAGCTAGCTATGCCTCCATCGATGCCCATGGGATTTTAAGTGCGTAGTTATGTACGCGCGACACGAATGCCGCCACCTTATCAGGACTAAGACGAACGCCGGATTGCTAGTCGAGCTCCTGACGAGCTGAGCTCCCCTGCTGCAGAGTATCTCGGACCCTCTTAACGGTGTCTGTGGGCTCGACAGCCGAATTAAGGTTCTGCTTGAGAAGGCCGCTCTGTACTTCTGCTGCTAAGGCAGTTGTGTGCTCTTCTGTATGGAGGGAGTGTTCCGTATTTCCATTGAGCGTTATGACACCGGGCAGACCGGGCATCTTGAGCTTGAGGTAAGCATAGTGTGGTACTGTGTTGAATCGAGCAAACGTAGTTTGTCCGAGCAGTGCGTGATAGCCGCTGCAGAAGGGGACGATATCGAAGATTAACTCCTCGCTTCGGAAGTTGTCCGGAGATCCAAAGACATCCTCTAGTGTGATTGAGCCCGTACAGCGGGCTTCTACACCTGGTATGACTCCTTTGAAGGTAGTCCTAGTGGGCTTGATCTGTGATGGGTTAATGCCCATTTTTCGCGTTGTATCCTGATAGAGCAGATTGAGGTTGCTGCCTCCGTCCATAAGGACGCGAGTCAGGTGGAACCCATCAATTATTGGGTCTAGGACCAGTGCGGCTGAACCACCATGACGGATACTGGTCGGATGATCCTGGCAATCAAAAGTGCTCGGGCATGACGACCATGGATTAAATTTTGGGGCGACTGGCTCTATCACATAGACGTCCTTGAGCGCGCACTTGCGCTCCCTCTTGGGGATGTGGGTAGCATATATCATGTTCACCATTTTGACTTGAAGGGGAAACTTACTTTGTCCCCCTGTGTTCGGTTGTCGGGGCTCTTCGTCATTGTCCTCGCTTTGCGATCCCTTTTCCCTGTTCTCGGCGTTTAATTTGCCCGCATGTTTAAAAACCCAGCAATCTCTATTTGTATGATTGGGTGGTTTGTCCAGGGTGCCATGAATCTGGCACGGACGATCAAGTATGCGGTCCAAGCTGGATGGGCCCGAATTATCCTTTTGGAATGGCTTCTTCCACTGACCGGACTTAGAGCCACTGAATCTGGCATTGACCGCCGTATCCTCGGTGTTATCATTGTTGTTTCGATGCTTGTATCTGTTGCATCGAGACTTGTCCTTGTTATTTTTAACTTCAGGGGTGCCTGCGTCGCTTGCATTGTTTTTGCTACGGCCAACCAACTATCCTCGCCAGCATAAAAGCGGGTCATGAGTGCCGTGAGGACCGCTATGGATTTTGGCTTTTCTTGGCCGAGGTGGCGAGCGAGCCATTCGGCATGGATGCTGTGTTTGAAGGCTGCTAGGGCTTCGGCATCCAGAAAATCGACGATTTGGTTCTTTTTAGTTAAGAACCTAGTCCGGAATTTCCTGGCGGACTCTCCAGGTTGTTGAACTATGTGGCTTAACTCATCGGCGTCTGGTGGCCGGACATATGTACCTTGGAAGTTGTAACGCCCCAGATATAACTTTCCCAATTTGTACTCCAACTCTTGTCGTTTCTGGCGTTAAGTTATATTTATTTCTCGGGTTCGGGTCTTTGTCTCCGTGTGTTGTTTTCTTTTTTTCATGCATCTCATATCATGTCATCATGTGCATTGCATTTGCATACGTGTTCATCTCTTGCATTCGAGCATTTCCTCCGTTGTCCGTTTTGCATTCTGGCGCTTCGTTCTCCTCCGATGGTCAAATCTAGCTTTCTTTCGTGTTTGGGGATTAAACATTTCCGGATTGGACCGAGACTTGTCATGCGGCCTTGGTTTACTACCGGTAGACCGCCTGTCAAGTTTCATACCATTTGGACTTCGTTTGATACTCCAACGGTTAACCGAGGGATCGAAAAGGCCTCGTGTGTGTTGCAGCCCAACACCCCTCCAATTTGGCCCAAAACCCACCAAACTCTGCTCCATGTCCTAGAGCGTTCGATCACGATTGCGTGGCCAAAAACCGCACCTCATTTGGACTCTCCTAGCTCCACTTATGCCTATAAATACACCCCCTTCATTTCGGATCTCTCCCTCTCCCCCGAAACCCTAGATCCCCTTCCTCTCCGCGCACCGGACAACGTCCGCCGGCGCCGAACGCGTCCGCTCCGCCCCACCGCCGCCACATGTCGACTCGGGGTTCGCCCGCGCCCGCGCCCCACATCGCCGGCCCGCGAGGCCCACGCGGGGCCCTCCCCAACCCGCGCGCGCCCTGCGCCTCCTTCCACCGCGCCGCCTCCCGAGCGGCGGCCCGCCGCCTTCGCCTCACCGGCCGGCGCTGCAACTCCGGCGCGCCGCCCCGACCGGCCGCCGCGCCCATCCTCGCCGCCCGACGCCGGTGGTGGCGCCCCTCGTCGCCAAGGCCACCACCGCGGCGCCCTCGCCGTCCGGCCGGCCCCGGCGAGCTCCTCCACTCCGGCCAGCCTCTCCACCTCCAACTCCGGCCACCAAGGCGCCATTTCCGGCGAGGAGCTACAGTGCCCGATCCGGAGCTACAGTAACCGCCAGATCCAGATCCATTCGGAGGTTGACTTTTCCTCAAAACCCTAGCTCATGATGCATACTTTGACCTGCCATAACTTTGCATCCGTAGCTCCGATTTTGGCATATAGTATATCAAAATGTTTGTCTCGACATGTACATCATTTCATTCCATTGCATCATTTTCATTTGAGTTCATCTTGATGCCTGAAATGCTACTAGAAGGAGGCTTCATGAGATAATTGTCAGATGTGCTAGTTCATCTTAGACTTTTGTCATTTTTGCCATCATTATTGTGTGCGTGATATGCCTGTGAGTCCTTGATATGATTTGTTAAGCATTTTGTCTTCTTTCCAGAGGTGCAACCCATGCATTTTTAGGATGTGTGTGGTGGCTTGTGCAAGCTTGCAAAGTGAGGCACTTGGTAGATCTGTTTTCAGGGACTTAGTGGATTTCACTAAGTCTGGGATTATTTAGTTCATGATGCCATATGTTCAGCTTGTTTCCTAGTGATTCGTGCCTCTTTTGAAGATGATCAGCAAGGGAGTTTTGTTAATCATGTTATGCTCTATCCATCCATGTATGTGTTTGCATATGTGGAGTACTCTAGCTTGAGTCAATCGAGCTCTACTTTTGCTTCGTGGTAAATCTGGGCAGATCATCAACTTGTTTGCGATTTTGCCGATACTATTGTTATTGATCCGTGCATGCTATGCCATTGTTCTTACCATGTCTAGCTAGCATTTTGTGCCTTCTTTATGGATATATGCTTGCCTTGCCTTGACTTGCACCGTAGTGAGTGCATCGAGCTCGTTTACATGCCTTCGTGAGTTAAATTCCAGCATGTCTCAGTTTTCACTAAGTCTGAAAACTGATTGTGCGTGAGCTATGTTCGTGTGCTTGTTAGTATGTTTTGTGATCCCTTTTGGCCCCAGGTCACTTTGGGACTTTTGATAAGCTTGTTGATTAGCTCCATGCCATGTTCTTACATTTCATAATCAGGTCATGTATCATGTTGTTTTGCTGCTCCGAAGAGAGCTTCGTGATCTGAAATTTCAGACTAGTGTTAATTTCACTAAGTCTGAAATCTGTTATGCATTTGCATTTTTGCCATGCTTGTTTGAACCTCATAATGGATGAATTTGTCCGTGGCGCAGTGCTAGTGTTTTGTTAAGCATCTTGTGGGCATCCCTGCCATGTATTTTGTTGTCATGTTTGGTGGCTGTAGCATGTTCATTTCATTCTATTTAGGTGCCTACTTGCTGTAAATCGCAGACCGGTGTCATATCTTAAAACGCTTGCCATTTCCAAACCGTAACTCCGATTCCAATGATCTTTATATTGTTTTCAAGCGATTTCATCCCCTCTATCCAGTGGCACACTTGGTTTTCCAAGTTGAGGCCAGGTTCATGCATTTCCTGTCACATCTTGCATTTTGCATCCCGCATCGCATCCCGCATAGCATATCATCATTGCATCTTATTGTTTGAGTTTGCACGTGGTTGATTGTATCCTTGTTGCTTGTTTGTGTTGTTTGGGTAGATGCTTGCTTGCTAACTATGAAGTTTCGGATATTTCTATCTCAATGGGTGACTTCAAGTTTCTGGCTTCCCCGATGATCCTTGGTAATTCGGATATCGATCTTATTCTCGGGATGGACTGGCTCTCTGAGCACAAGGCTCAGCTCGATTGTGCAGCCAGGCTGATTCAATTGACTCATTCGTCTGAGGATGTAATTGTCTTTGCTGCTCGGGATAATACAATCCGTTTGTTTTCTCTCAATGAGAAGGGTGAATTGGATGCTATTTCGCAGATCCCAGTCGTTTGTGAGTATCAAGACGTCTTCCCAGAAGAACTCTCAGGAATGCCTCCGCACCGGCCCGTTGAATTTGTTATTGATCTTGAGCCCGGTACGGAACCTGTGTGCAAACGTCCCTACAAGCTCGGACCTGAAGAGTTGAAGGAGCTGAAGAAACAACTCGATATTCAAGAAAGAATGGGTCTCATTCGGCCTAGTTCTTCTCCGTGGGGCTGTGGTGTTCTTTTTGTGAAGAAGAAGGATGGAACGGACCGACTTTGTGTTGATTATCGTCCATTGAACAAGAAGACCATCAAGAACAAATACCCACTCCCCAACATCAATGAGCTGTTCGAACAACTCAAGGGTGCCCAAGTATTCTCCAAGCTTGATCTCCGTATGGGTTATCATCAGATTCGAATCCGTGAGCAAGATATTCCCAAGGTAGCTTTCAGGACAAGCTATGGGTCATACGAATACACTATCATGTCTTTTGGCCTCGCCAACGCTCCTCCGACGTTCTCTCGCATGATGAACTTCATCTTCAACCCCTACACCAATGACTTTGTTTTGGTCTATCTCGACGACATTCTGGTTTTCTCCAAGAACAAGGAAGATCATGCCAAGCACTTGCGTTTGGTTCTTGACAAGCTCAGGGAACATCAGTTCTACGCCAAGTTCTCCAAGTGTGAATTTTGGCTCGATGAGGTTCTTTATCTTGGGCATATCATCTCTGCCAAGGGCATTGCCGTGAATCCTGAGAAGGTGTCTGCAATTGTTAATTGGGAACCTCCTTAGAACGTGAAGCAACTCCGTAGCTTCCTCGGTCTCGCAAGCTACTGCCGAAGATTCGTTGAAAACTTTTCTAAGATCGTGAAGCCTCTCTCAAATCTTCTCCAGAAGCACGTCAAGTACGTTTGGTCTCCGGAATGTGATATTGCTTTCAACTCTTTGAAAGAGAAATTGATCACTGCTCCAGTTCTGACTCTGCCTGATGAATCCAAGCCGTACGAGGTCTTTTGTGATGCCTCTCTCCAAGGTCTCGGTGCAGTATTGATGCAAGAGAAGAAAGTTGTTGCTTATACCTCTCGCCAGTTGAAGCCTAATGAGAAGAACTACCCCACTCATGATCTCGAGTTGGCGGCAGTTGTGCATGCTTTGTTGACTTGGAGACATCTTCTATTGGGAAGAAAAGTGGATATTTTCACTGATCACAAGAGTCTCAAGTACATCTTCACCCAGCCTAATCTCAACCTTAGGCAAACTCGATGGGTCGAAATGATTCAAGAGTACAATCTGTGTATCGAGTATACTCCAGGCAAGGCCAATGTGATTGCTGACGCTTTGAGCAGGAAAGCATATTGCAACAGTCTGATTCTCAAGCCTTATCAACCCGAGCTTTGTGAAGCTTTCCGCAAACTTAATCTGCAAGTTGTTCATCAAGGTTTCCTCGCCAACCTTCAAGTCTCTCCTACCTTGGAAGACCAGATTCGCCAAGCCCAGCTTCTTGATGCTATGGTGAAAAAGGTGAAGATTGGGATTGCCAAGAGTTAGTCCAAGTACAAGTGCTACCGCCTTGATGACAAGGACACTCTCTTCTTCGAGGATCGAATTGTTGTGCCCAAAGGTGACCTCCGTAAAGTGATCATGAACGAGGCTCACAATTCTCTCCTCTCCATCCACCCTGGTAGCACGAAGATGTATCAGGACCTCAAGCACACTTATTGGTGGACTCGAATGAAGCGCGAGATCGCTCAATTCGTGAATGAATGTGATGTCTGCAGAAGAGTGAAGGCAGAACACCAAAGGCCAGCATGTCTCCTCCAACCTCTTGCCATTCCAAAATGGAAGTTTGACCACATTGAAATGGACTTCGTGACTGGGTTTCCAAAGTCCAAGCGTGGAAATGATGCTATATTCGTTGTCATCGACAAGCTCACCAAAGTGGCTCACTTTCTGCCTATCAAAGAGTCAATCACTGCAGCTCAATTGGCGGAACTCTATACCTCTCGAATTGTCTCTCTGCACTGTATTCCTCAAGTGATATCTTCAGACCGTGGCAGCATCTTTACCTCCAAGTTTTGGGATTCTTTTCAGAAGGCCATGGGCACCAACATCCGCTTCAGCACTGCTTTCCATCCTCAAACAAGCGGTCAAGTCGAGCGTGTCAACCAGATTCTTGAAGATATGCTCAGGGCTTGTGTGATCTCCTTTGGCATGAAGCGGGAGGATTGCCTTCCTTATGCTGAATTCTCATACAACAACAGTTTTCAAGCAAGTTCGGGCAAGGCCCCATCTGAAATTCTGTATGGTAGGAAGTGCCGTACACCTCTCAACTGGTCTGAAACGGGTGAACATCAGCTGCTGGGTAATGACTTAATCACAGAGGTAGAAGAAATGTGCAAGGTCATTCGTGATAACCTCCAAGCAGCCCAATCCCGCCAGAAGAGCTACTATGATAGTAAGCACCATGATTTGGCTTTCGAGATCGGAGATCATGTCTACCTCCACGTCTCTCCTATGAAAGGGACTCGTCGCTTCGGTATCAAAGGGAAGCTTGCCCCTAGATACGTCGGACCTTTCAAGATTGTCTGCAAGAGAGGCGACCTCGCCTATCAACTCGAGCTTCCTTCAAACTTTGCAAATGTTCATGATGTGTTCCATGTCTCCCAACTCCGAAAGTGCTTCAAGACGCCTGAACGCACCGTCAACTTCGAGGACATTGAGCTCCAAGAAGATCTCTCCTATCGTGAGCACCCAGTTGCAATCCTTGAAGAGACTGAACGCAGGACTCGCAACAAGTCAATCAAATTTCTCAAAGTCAAGTGGTCACACCATTCCGACAGTGAAGCTACCTGGGAACGTGAGGATCACCTCCGTTCTGAGTACCCGGAGTTCTTTCAGTCCTAGATCTCGGGACGAGATCTTTTCATAGTGGTGGAGTGTTGTAACGCCCCAGATATAACTTTCCCAATTTGTACTCCAACTCTTGCCGTTTCCGGCGTTAAGTTATATTTATTTCTCGGGTTCGGGTCTTTGTCTCCGTGTGTTGTTTTCTTTTTTTCATGCATCCCATATCATATCATCATGTGCACTGCATTTCCATACGTGTTCATCTCTTGCATTCGAGCATTTTCCCCATTGTCCGTTTTGCATTCCGGCGCTTCGTTCTCCTCCGGTGGTCAAATCTAGCTTTCCTTTGTGTTTGGGGATTAAACATTTCCAGATTGGACCGAGACTTGTCATGCGGCCTTGGTTTACTACCGGTAGACCGCCTGTCAAGTTTCGTACCATTTGGACTTCGTTATATACTCCAACGGTCAACGGAGGGACCGAAAAGGCCTCGTGTGTGTTGCAATCCAACACCCCTCCAATTTGGCCCAAAACCCACCAAACTCTGATCCATGTCCTAGAGCGTTCGATCACGATCGCGTGGCCGAAAACCGCACCTCATTTGGACTCTCCTAGCTCCACTTATGCCTATAAATACATCCCCTTCATTTCGGATCTCTCCCTCTCCCCCGAAACCCTAGATCCCCTTCCTCTCCGCGCGCCGGACAACGTCCGCCGGCGCCGGACGCGTCCGCTCCACCCCACCGCCGCCATAGGTCAACCCGGGGTTCGCCCGCGCCCGCGCCCCACATCGCTGGCCCGCGAGGCCCACGCGGGGCCCTCCCCAGCCCACGCGCGCGCCCCGCTTCTCCTTCCACCGCGCCGCCGCCCGAGCGCCGGCCCGCCGCCTTCGCCTCACCGGTCGGCGCCGCCACTCCGGCGCGCCGCCCCGACCGGCCGCCGCGCCCATCCTCGCCACCCAACGCCGGTGGTGGCGCCCCTCGTCGCCAAGGCCACCACCGCGGCGCCCTCGCCGTCCGGCCGGCCCCGGCGAGCTCCTCCACTCCGGCCGGCCTCTCCACCTCCAACTCTGGCCACCAAGGCGCCATTTCCGGCGAGGAGCTACAATGCCCGATCCGAAGCTACAGTAACCGCTAGATCCAGATCCATTCGGAGGTTGACTTTTCCCTCAAAACCCTAGCTCATGATGCATACTTTGACCTGCCATAACTTTGCATCCGTAGCACCGATTTGGGCATATAGTATATCAAAATGTTCGTCTTGACATGTACATCATTTCGTTCCATTGCATAATTTTCATTTGAGTTCATCTTGATGCTCGAAATGCTGCTAGAAGGAGGCTTCATGAGATAATTGTCAGATCTGCTAGTTCATCTTAGACTTTTGTCATTTTTGCCATGATTATTGTGTGCATGATATGCCTGTGAGTCCTTGATATGATTTGTTAAGCATTTTGTCTTCTTTCTAGAGGTGCAACCCATGCATTTTTAGGATGTGTGTGGTGACTTGTGCAAGCTTGCAAAGTGAGGCACTTGGTAGATCTGTTTTCAGGGACTTCGTGGATTTCACCAAGTCTGGGATTATTTAGTTCATGATGCCATATGTTCAGCTTGTTTCCTAGTGATCCGTGCATCTTTTGAGGATGATCAGTAAGGGAGTTTTGTTAATCATGTTATGCTCTATCCATCCATGTATTTGTTTGCATATGTGGAGTACTCTAGCTTGAGTCAATCGAGCTCTACTTTTGCTTCGTGGTAAATCTGGGCAGATCGTCAACTTGTTTGCGATTTTGCCGATACTATTGTTATTGATCCGTGCATGCTATGCCATTGTTCTTGCCATTTCTAGCTAGCATTTTGTTCCTTCTTTATGGATATATGCTTGCCTTGCCTTGACTTGCACCATAGTGAGTGCATCGAGCTCGTTTACGTGCCTTCGTGAGTTAAATTCCAGCATGTCTCAGTTTTCACTAAGTCTGAAAACTGATTGTGCGTGAGCTATGTTCGTGTGCTTGTTAGTATGTTTTGTGATCCCTTTTGGCCCCAGGTCACTTTGGGACTTTTGATAAGCTTGTTGAGTAGCTCCATGCCATGTTCTTACTTTTCATAATCAGGTCATGTATCATGTTGTTTTGCTGCTCCGAAGAGAGCTTCGTGATCTGAAATTTCAGACTAGTGTTAATTTCACTAAGTCTGAAATCTGTTATGCATTTGCGTTTTTGCCATGCTTGTTTGAACCTCATAATGGATGAATTTGGCCGTGGCTCAGTGCTAGTGTTTTGTTAAGAATCTTGTGGGCATCCCTGCCATGTATTTTGTTGTCATGTTTGGTGGCTGTAGCATGTTCATTTCATTGCATTTAGGTGCCTACTTGCTGTAAATCGCAGACCGGTGTCATATCTTAAAACGCTTGCCATTTCCAAACCGTAACTCCGATTCCAATGATCTTTATATCGTTTTCAAGCGATTTCATCCCCTCTATCCAGTGGCACACTTGGTTTTCCAAGTTGAGGCCAGGTTCATGCATTTCCTGTCACGTCTTGCATTTTGCATCCCGCATCGCATCCCGCATAGCATATCATCATTGCATCTTATTGTTTGAGTTTGCACGTGGTTGATTGTATCCTTGTTGCTTGTTTGTGTTGTTTGGGTAGAGCCGGGAGATGAGTTCGCTAATGAGGAGCCCGTTGAGTTTTCTTTTGAGGATCCAGTCAACTCTGACAACTGTGCAGGCAAGATGATCATACCCTCGAAATCACTACTATCTTTGCTATGCTAGCTTGCTCGCTCTTTGCTATGCCAATGCTACGATGCCTACCACTTGCTTGTCAGCCTCCCAATTGCCATGTTGAACCTCTAACCCACCATTGTCCTAGCAAACCGTTGATTGGCTATGTTACCGCTTTGCTCAGCCCCTCTTATAGCATTGTTAGTTGCAGATGAAGATTGGAGCCGTTCCTTGTTGGGACATTTATTTACTTGTTGGGATATCATTATATTTCTATGTTATCTTAATGCATCTATATACTTGGTAAAGGGTGGAAGGCTCGGCCTCTCGCCTAGTGTTTTGTTCCACTCTTGCCGCCCTAGTTTCCGTTATATTGGTGTTAAGTTCCCGGATTGTTGCGTCCCTTACGCGGTTGGGCTATAATGGGAACCCCTTGATAGTTCGCCTTGATTAAAGCTTTTCCAGCAATGCTCAACATTGGTTTTACCATTTGCCACCTAGCCTCTTGTTCCCTTGGGTTTCCGGAGCCCGAGGGTCATCTTATTTTAACCCCCCCCCCCCCCCCGGGGGGGCCAGTGCTCCTCTGAGTGTTGGTCCAAACTGTCAGCCGCCGGTGGCTACCAGGGGCAACTCTAGGCTGGCCTACCGAAAGTTTAGACAATCTGAGTGTGCCCTGAGAAAGAGATATGTGCAGCTCCTATCGGGATTTGTCGGCACATTCGGGCGGTGTTGCTGGACTTGTTTTAACCTATCGAATCGTCTTGTTGTACCGAGATACCGATTCTGATCGGTGTGTCTTGGGTGGAGGTCTATTCCTTCATTGACCGTGAGAGCTTGTTATGGGCTAAGTTGGGACCCCCTGCAGGGATTGATCTTTCGAAAGCCATGCCCGCAGTTATGGGCAGATGGGAATTTGTTAATGTCCGGTTGTAGATAACTTGAACCTTAATTAATTAAAATGAATCAACCGAGTGTGTTACCGTGATGGCCTCTTCTCGGCGGAGTCCGGGAAGCAGACACGGTGTTGGAGTTATGTTTGCGCGGGTTGCTCACCAGTTTCTCGCTCGTGCTTTGCCTCCTCTTCTCGCTCTCTTTTGCGAATAAGTTAGCCACCATACATGCTAGTCGCTTGCTGCAGCTCCACTTACATTTACCCCCATCCTACCTATTAAGCTTAAATAGTCTTGATCGCGAGGGTGCGAGATTGCTGAGTCCCTGTGGCTCACAGATTACTATTACACCAGATGCAGGGACAGATGATACAGCTCCAGATGGCGCGCTTGAGCTCAAGTGGGAGTACGACGAGGATTCTCAGCGTTACTATGTGTCTTTTCCTGATGATCAGTAGTGGTGCCCAGTTGGGGTGATCGGGACCTATGTCGCTTGTTGGGTTGTCTTTTATTTTGGCGCCGTAGTCGGGCCATGAGTGTTTGGATGTGTATGTTATTTATGTACTTTGATGTGATGTGGCGAGTGTAAGCCAACTATTGTATCTCCCCTTTTATTATATATATTACATGGGATGTTGTGATGATTGCCTAACTTGCGACATTGCTTTCAATGCGGTTATGCCTCTAAGTCGTGCCTCGACACATGGGAGCTATAGCCGCGTCGAGGGCGTTACAGAAGTTGTCGAGGAAGGCTTGTTCCAAGTCCTCCCAGCTGCCGATAGAATTTTTAGGCAGGCTGTTTAACCAGTGCCGAGCTGGCCCCTTGAGTTTTAAAGGGAGGTATTTGATGGCATGGAGGTCCTCGCCGCGGGCCATATGAATGTGGAGAATGAAGTCTTCGATCCACACCGCAGGGTCCGTGGTTCCATCGTATGATTCTATATTCACGGGTTTGAACCCTTTTGGGAATTCATGATCCATGACCTCATCAGTGAAGCAATGAGGGTGTGTGGCGCCTCTATATCGGGCCGTATCGCGACGTAGCTCTGATGGAGTCCGTCTGCGGTTTTCAGCCCGCGCATGACTAAGTTTGTCACGTCCGAATAGGTGGCCGCCGTTGCGTGTCGAGGCACGTCCTCGAGATCCGTAGATTGATCTGGTATGTCCTGCTTTATTGTTCAGGTTTTGCCGGAGGTCATATGTATGGCCGTGGTCTAATTTACCCCTACCTATGCAATGAGGCGGTGCGGGCTGGTGTCCAGAGTGAGTTGTCGTTTTGTCGCAACCACGTGGTGGTCGGTCAGCCGCATTCGTTGGTGGTATGTATTCTGGCGCCTCCTCGTCAAACTGAGGTAGCAATTTGCGCTTTGCGTAACTTTTGGTTGGGCGCTTGAAGCCATATTCTTCGGCTGCTAGGACATCGGTCCATTTATCATTGAGCAGATCTTGATCAGCTTGAAGTTGTTGTTTCTTCTTTTCCAGGCTCCTTGCAGTGGCTATGAGCTGGCGCTTGAAGCGCTCCTGCTCCAGAGGTTCCTCAGGCACGATGGAATCATCGGTGCCGAGGCTCACCTCATCCTCAGAGAGCGGAAGATAACTTCCATCCTCTGAGTCTTCGTGCGTGGCCTGCTTACCAAGGCTAACCTTCCCATCTTCCCGTTCATCTTTTTCATTAGCTGTTTCAATGGGGTCTTCGTTGTCTTCGGCACCTTCTGGAGTATTATCTTCTCCAGTACCGGTGTTGCTGTCTTTACCGCGACATGACTTAGAGTGGCGCCTCTGACGCTGGCGCTTGGATTGTATTTCAGAAGGATTATCCTCAGTTGGATCTTCCTTGTCATCGCTGCTATTCTCCTTTGGTGCATCCACCATGTATACATCATACGACGAAGTGGCCGTCCAGCGTCCGGTGAACGGTGGGTTCTGGGCCTCTTCTTCTCTCGCATCATTGTCCATACCATCGATGTCCTCGGAGTTGTAATCAAGAGTGTCGGTTAAATCTTTGACCGTGGCTATAAAGTGGGTGGCGGGTGGGGAGCAAAATTCTCCATCGTTAGCCCCTAGTTCGAACCGGATCTAGTTCGGCTGTGAGTCCTCCGCCAAGGACAGATTCTTTAACGAGTTTAGCATGTTGCCCAAAGGCGAGTGCTGGAAGATGTCTGCGGTGTTGAATTCAAAGATCGATAAACGATCAAGTTCGGCGTCCGTGAGCTCATGTGATTCGGAACTTACGGCTGGAAATGGATCCGGAGTTCCGGTGGCACAGGTATCGTGTGAGATCAAGTCTATGTGCGGCTCCAACGCCGGGGAATCTGTGGCCTCCATGGCGGGTTAAGCTTCCCGTCCTTGGATGGCGCAGCCTGCTCCGGATCTAAGGCTAGAGCGGTTACAGGAGCTGTCTCCTGGATGCAGTCCGTTGACAGATTTAGGTCATGTCCCTCAGGTGGCCAGGAGTGGTGGCCGCGGTCTCGAATCCAGCGAGGATCAAGTCCCCATGGATGTCCGCGACGTAGTACAAGCTCCCAAATCTGACTTTATGGCCATGGGTGTAGCTTTCGATCTGCTCCAGATGGCCAAGCGAGTTCGCCCGCAGAGCGAAACCACCGAACACGAAGATCTGTCCGGGAAGGAAAACTCCCCCTTGGGCAGCATCATTGTAGATGGTTAAAGGAGCCATCAAACCTCTTGATGATGGCACAGTGGAACTCTCAATGAAAGCACCAATGTCGGTGCCAAAACCGGCAGATCTCGGGTAGGGGGTCCCGAACTGTGCGTCTAAGGTCGATGGTAATAGGAGACAGGGGAAACAATGTTTTACCCAGGTTCGGGCCCTCTTTATGGAGGTAATACCCTATGTATTACTTGATTGACCTTGATGAATATGAGTATTACAAGAGTTGATCTACCAGAGATCGTAATGGCTAAACCCTAGAGGCCTAGCTTGTGTGGTTATGATAATGTCTCTGTCCCTCCAGACTAAGTCCTCTGGTTTATATAGGCACCGGGAGGATCTAGGGTTACACAAGGTCGGTTACAAAGAAAGGAATCTACATATTTAGTCGCCAAGCTTGCCTTCCACACCAAGGAGAGTCCCATCCGGA
The DNA here is from genome assembly GCA_034509565.1 of Triticum monococcum. Taxonomy (NCBI): domain Eukaryota; kingdom Viridiplantae; phylum Streptophyta; class Magnoliopsida; order Poales; family Poaceae; genus Triticum; species Triticum monococcum. Next base: position 605,618,947 of record CM067845.1, read on the forward strand.
CACAGGTGTAGTCTTCGGTCTTTGTATCTTCACAGCCCATCAGTCCGGCCCATGGCTAACAGGCCGGACGCCCGAGGACCCCTTAGTCCAGGACTCCCTCACCCCTAGCTAGGCATAAAACATAGATCTAGGTATTGTCATCTTTGGTATGCAATCCCTCAATGGCACTTTTGGTCCTCATAGGAGGCTCTTTGATCTTATTGATAATCACACTCCTTGGAAGGAAATCAAGAAATTCATTCGTAACAAAATGTTCCCTCACAATATTAATAAAACTAGGGTGAACACCTATCATCTTGAGATCTTCGTTTCCCCCACTAGATGATCCCCCCTTATTTTTAGGAACATAGACATAATTGGCTGCCTTGACGGAAGGAAAATTTGGGGTGGTTTTAACAGAGGCAAAAGCAGAACCCAAGTTGGTAATAATATCTTCTAACTTATCAATTCTAGTAGAACCTTGATCTATCTTCGCATTAACGATAGGTTATTTTTCCTTTAGATTCTTCAAAGTAACTCCTACCTTTGATCCATACTGAGTAATTTGATTATGAATCTTTATCCAAGTTTTCAATAAGATCTACGATAACAATTTTATGCTCAATTATATCAAGTCTTTGCATCACATGCTCCAAAGTTAAAATAGTTTCATTAACTGAAAGTGCGTTAAGTCGACTAGAGGGGGGTGAATAGGCAATTTTTATGAATTCTTCACTGACGAATTCCATAGTGAGGAAATTCCTTAGCAAAGAACTACTTGCAGCGGAATAAGTACTCAGGTACAAACATAACAGAGTAATAGCACAGTCATCATGATGAAATGAAAACAAGCACAGAGTACAAAAAGCGTAAACACAGGATAAGCAGGCTGAAGAGAAACTGGGTGAAGAAATTGAACTGAGGAAATTGAGGAAATCTTTAGTCAAACTCTTCAAATAGTAATGATCAGGTACAACAACACAATAATGAGGAAATGAAAGGGTTGAGGAAATAGAACCAGTTAGCTTGGTGAAGACTATGATTTGGTAGACCAGTTCCAACTGTTGTGACAGTTGTACGTCTGTTTGGAGCGGCTAGGTATTTAAACCTGACGACACACAGTCCCGGACACACAGTCCTCACTGTATTCTCCTTGAACTAAGGTCACACAGACCTCATCCAATCACTCGTGGTAAGTCTTCAGGTGACTTCCAAACCTTCACAGACTCGGTCACTCGGTGATCCACAATTTTCTCTTCGATGCTCTAGACCATGACGCCTAACCATCTGGAGGATGCACAGTCCTCAAAGGTAACAAGCGCCGGTTCCACACAGGAACAATCTCTTCAGTGATGCTCAATCACTTTGGGTTTATAGGTGTTTGGTTTGGGGTTTTGGCTTTTTCCTCACTTGATGATTTTCTCTCAAAGTCCTCGGAGGATGGGATGCTTGATACGTCTCCAACGTATCTATAATTTTTGATTGCTCCATGCTATGTTATCTACTGTTTTGGGCAATATTAGGCTTTATTATCCACTTTTATATTATTTTTGGGACTAACCTATTAACCGGAGGCCTAGCCCAGAATTGATGTTTTTGCCTATTTCAGTGTTTCGAAAAAAGGAATATCAAACGGAGTCGAAACGGAACGAAATCAACTGGAGAAGTTATTTTTGGAAGGAAAGCTACCGGATGGACTTGGACCCCACGTCATGAGCCAAGGGAGGTGCTCACGAGGGTGCCCCCCTAGGGCGCGCCCCCTTCCTCATGGGCCCCCCGAAGCTACACTGACGTACTTCCTACACCCATATATACTCACGTACCCTAAAACTTCCAGAACAGACAATAGATCGGGAGTTCCGCCGCTAGAAGCCTCCATAACCATCGAAAGCCAATCTAGACCCATTCTGGTACCCTGCCGGAGGGGGAATCCCTCTCCGGTGGCCATCTTCATCATCCCGGTGCTCTCCATGACGGGGAGGGAGTAGTTCTCCCTCGGGGCTGAGGGTATGTACCAGTAGCTATGTGTTTGATCTCTCTCTCTCTCTCTCTCTCTCTCTCTCTCTCTCTTTCTCCCTCTCGTGTTCTTGAGGTCATACGATCTTGATGTATCGCGAGCTTTGCTATTATATTTGGATCCTATGATGTTTCTTCCCCCTTCTACTCTCTTGTAATGAATTGAGTTTCCCCTTTGAAGTAATCTTATCGGATTGAGTCTTTAAAGATTTGAGAACACTTGATGTATGTCTTGCCGTGCGTATCTGTGGTGACAATGGGATACCACGTGATTCACTTGATGTATGTTTTGGTGATCAACTTGCGGGTTCCGCCCATGAACCTATGCATAGGGGTTAGCACATGTTTTCGTCGTGATTCTCCGGTAGAAACTTTGGGGCACTCTTTGAGGTCCTATGTGTTGGTTGAATAGATGAATCTGAGATTGTGTGATGCATATCATATAATCATACCCACGGATACTTGAGGTGACATTGGAGTATCTAGGTGACATTAGGGTTTTGGTTGATTTGTGTCTTAAGTTGTTATTCTAATGCGAACTCTAGGGCTGTTTGTGACACTTATAGGAATAGCCCAACGGATTGATTGGAAAGAATAACTTTGAGGTGGTTTTGTACCCTACCATAATCTCTTCGTTCGTTCTCTGCTATTAGTGACTTTGGAGTGACTCTTTGTTGCATGTTGAGGGATAGTTATATGATCCAATTATGTTATTATTGTTGAGAGAACTTACACTAGTGAAAGTATGAACCCTAGGACTTGTTTCAACGCATTGCAATACCATTTACGCTCACTTTTATCACTTGCTACCTTGCTGTTTTTATAATTTCAGATTACAAATACCTCTATCTACTATCCATATACCACTTGTTTCACCATCTCTTCGCCGAACTAGTGCACCTATACAATTTACCGTTGTATTGGGTGTGTTGGGGACACAAGAGACTCTTTGTTATTTGGTTGCAGGGTTGCTTGAGAGAGACCATCTTCATCCTACGCCTCCTACGGATTGATAAACCTTAGGTCATCCACTTGAGGGAAATTTGCTACTGTCCTACAAACCTCTGCACTTGGAGGCCCAACAACGTCTACAAGAAGAAGGTTGTGTAGTAGACATCAAGCTCTTTTCTGGCGCCGTTGCCGGGGAGGTGAGTGCTTGAAGGTATATCTTTAGATCTTGCAATCGAGTCTTTTAGTTTCTTGTTTTTATCACTAGTTTAGTTTATAAAAGAAAACTATAAAAAAATGGAATTGAGTTTGTCTCATACGCTTCACCTTTTTAATATCTTTCGTGAGTATGATGGAAAGGATAATTGTGCTCAAGTGCTAGAAGAAGAATGCATTAGAATGTTTGGCACTAAATATTTGAATGATGATCATGATTGCAATGTTGTTAGTATGAATTCCTTGAATATCTATGATTCTAATAATATGCAAAGCCACAAGCTTGGGGAAGCTATGTTTGATGAAGATGATATTTTTTGTCCCCCAAGTTTTGATGAGCAAATTTATTATGATGAAAGCATGCCTACTATCTATGATGACTATTGTGATGACACGTATGCTTTAAAGAATAATAATAACAATGAACCTTGTCATCTTGATCTTAATTTTCAATCACATGATAGTTATTTTGTTGAGTTTGCTCCCACTAATATTCGTGAGAAGAATTTTGCTTATGTGGAGAGTAGTAAAATTTCTATGCTTGTAGATCATGAAAAGAATGCTTTAGGTGCTGGTTATATTGTTGAATTCATTCATGATGCTACTGAAAATTATTATGAGGGAGGAACATATGCTTGTAGGAATTGCAATAATATCAAGTTTCCTCTCTATGTGCTTAAAATTTTGAAGTTATGCTTGTTTTACCTTCCTATGCAAGTTGATTCTTGTTCCCACAAGTTGTTTGCTCACAAAATCCCTATGCATAGGAAGTGGGTTAGACTTAAATGTGCTAGTCATATTCTTCATGATGCTCTCTTTATGTTATAATTCTTATCTTTTATGTGAGCATCGTTGAAATCATCATGCCTAGCTAGGGGCGTTAAACGATAGCGGTTGTTGGGAGGCAACCCAATTTTATTTTTGTCCCTTTCTTTTTGCTCCTGTTTAGTAATAAATAATTCATCTAGCCTATGTTTAGATGTGGTTTTATGTTTTAATTAGTGTTTGTGCCAAGTAGAACCTTTGGGAAGACTAGGGTGAAGTCTTTATGATCATGCTGTAAAAAACAGAAACTTTAGCGCTCACGAGAATTGCTGCATTTTTATTAGGAGAGTGATATTTAGTTAATTATTTTTGCAGATGATTAATAGATAAATTCCTCAGGTACAGAAATTTATTTGAGAATTTTATGAGTTCCAGAAGTATACGTTTGATCCATATTACTACAGACTGTTCTGTTTTTGACAGATTCTGTTTTTCATGTGTTGTTTACTTATTTTGATGAATCTATGGCTAGTAAAAGATTTTATAAACCATAGAGAAATTGGAATACAGTAGGTTTAACACCAATATAAATAAATAATGAGTTCATTACAGTACCTTGAAGTGGTGATTTATTTTCTTATACTAACGGAGCTTACGAGTTTTCTGTTAAGTTTTGTGTTGTGAAGTTTTCAAGTTTTGGGTAAGGATTCGATGGACTATGGAATAAGGAGTGGCAAGAGCCTAAGCTTGGGGATTCCCAAGGCACCCCAAGGTAATATTCAAGGATAGCCAAGAGCCTAAGCTTGGTGATACCCCGGAAGGCATCCCCTTTTTCGTCTTCGTTCATCGGTAACTTTACTTGGAGCTATATTTTTATTCACCACATGATATGTGTTTTGCTTGGAGCGTCAATTTATTAAGATTTGCTTGCTGTTATTTAGAACGATGTTTTGCATATTTTATTTCAATAAAAGTGGCATTGATAGCCTTTACTACGCCTATTTTAGAGGTCCACATGTTGCTGTTTGAAAACAGAAAGTTTACCGCTGTTGCAATAATTCCCTAGAAAAGTCAGAATGTGATAAAATGTTGAAACCTTTTGCGTATTAAGCTCTGATAAGTTTACTACAGTGGGAATTTTCTTTCATAATTTTTGGAGCTAGGGAAGTATGGATGTTGCTGCATTCTTTACGGACTATCCTGTTTAGGCAGATTGCTGTTATGTTTGCATTGTTTGCATATGTTTGCTTCTTTAATGATTCTATTTGAGGATAGGACTATTAAATATGCAGAGGCATTTAGTATGAAATGTTTAATAATAATTTTAGTGATTTTCTACAGTAGAGTATGATAAGGTTTTGGCAATGGTTTATACTAACTTATCTCACGAGTCCTTGTTGAGTTTTGTGTGGATGAAGCTTTTGAGATTTAGGGAGACCGTGATATGAGAGGAATTAAGGAGACACAAAAGCTCAAGCTTGGGGATGCCCAAGGCACCCCAAGATAATATTTCAAGAAGTCTCAAGCGTCTAAGCTTGGGGATGCCCCGGTTGGCATCCCACCTTTCTTCTTCAACAATTATCGGTTAGTATCGGTTGATCCTAAGTTTTTGCTTCTTCACATGATGTTTGCTATTCTTAGATGTAATTTTATTTTGTTTTGCTTGCTGTTTGAATAAAAAACCAAGATATGAAATTATTAAATGTTAGAGAGTCTTCACATAGTTGCATAATTATTCAACTACTCATTGATCTTCACTTATATCTTTCGGAGTAGTTTGTTGTTTCCTCTAGTACTTCACTTATATCTTTTAGAGCATGGTGGTAGTTTTATTTTGAAGAAATAGATTAACTCTCATGCTTCACTTAGATTATTTTGAGAGTCTTAATAGCATGGTAATTTGCTTAAAATCCTAATATGCTAGGTATTCAAGAATAATAAAACTTTCTTATGAGTGTTTTCAATACTAAGAGAAGTTTGATGCTTGATGGTTGTTTTGAGATATGGAGGTAATAATATCAAAGTTGTGCTAGTTGAGTAGTTGTGAAATTGAGAAATGCTTGTGTTGAAGTTTGCAAGTCCCGTAGCATGCACGTATGGTAAACGTTATGTAACAAATTTGAAACATGAGGTGTTATTTGATTGTCCTCCTTATGAGTGGCGATCGGGGACGAGCGATGGTATTTTCCTACCAATCTATCCCCCTAGGATCATGCGCGTAGTGCCGAGGTTTTTGATGACTTGTAGATTTTTGCAATAAGTATGTGAGTTCTTTATGACTACTGTTGAGTCCATGGATTATACGCACTCTCACCCTTCCATCCTGAAGGAAATATGCCCTAGAGGCAATAATAAAGTTATTATTTATTTCCTTATTTCATGATAAATGTTTATTATTCATGCTAGAATTGTATTAACCGGAAACATAATACATGTGTGAATACATAGACAAACAGACTGTCACTAGTATGCCTCTACTTGACTAGCTCGTTGATCAAAGATGGTTAAGTTTCCTAACCATAGACATGAGTTGTCATTTGATTAACGGGATTTGTTGACTTGACCCATTCCGTTAGCTTAGCACTTGATCGTTTAGTTTGTTGCTATTGCTTTCTTCATGACTTATACATGTTCCTACGACTATGAGATTATGCAACTCCCGTTTACCGGAGGAACACTTTGTGTGCCACCAAACGTCACAACGTAACTGGGTGATTATAAAGGTGCTCTACAGGTGTCTCCAAAGGTACTTGTTGGGTTGGCGTATTTCGAGATTAGGATTTGTCACTCCGATTGTCGGAGAGGTATCTCCGGGCCCACTCGGTAATGCACATCACTATAAGCCTTGCAACCATTGCAACTAATGAGTTAGTTGTGGGATGATGTATTACGGAACGAGTAAAGAGACTTGTCGGTAACGAGATTGAACTAGGTATTGAGATACCGACGATCGAATCTCGGGCAAGTAACATACCGATGACAAAGGGAACAACGTATGTTGTTATGCGGTCTGACCGATAAAGATCTTCATAGAATATGTAGGAGCCAATATGGGCATCCAGATCCCGCTATTGGTTATTGGCCAGAGAGGTGTCTCGGTCATGTCTACATAATTCTCGAACCCGTAGGGTCCGCACGCTTAACGTTCGTTGATGATATAGTACTATGTGAGTTATGTGTGTTGATGACCGAATGTTGTTCGGAGTCCGGATGAGATCAGGGACATGACGGGGAACTCCGGAATGGTCGGGAGATAAAGTTTGATATATGGGATAGTAGTGTTTGATCTCCGGAAGGGTTCCGGAATTCACCGGAAGGGGTTCCGGATGTTTCCCGAAATGTTTGGACATGAGAACACTTTATCTGGGCCAAAGGGGAAAGCCCACGAGGCTTTTGGAAAGTGCAAAAGGAAGTTTTGCGGAGACCAGAGGCTAGATGCCAGGAACCCTGGCGTCTAGGGGGTAGACGCCGGGAACCCTGGCGTCTAGCCCTGGAGTCCGAGAAGGACTCTTGCCTTTCGGGTGAAACCGACTTTGAGGAGGCTTTTACTCCAAGTTTCGACCCCAGGGCTCAACATATAAATAGAGGGGTAGGGCTAGCACCAAAGATACATCAAGAAACACCAAGCCGTGTGCCGGCAACCCCGTCCCCTCTGGTTTATCCTCCGTCATAGTTTTCGTAGTGCTTAGGCGAAGCCCTGCGGAGATTGTTCTTCACCAACACCGTCACCACGCCGTTGTGCTGCCGGAACTCATCTACTACTTCGCCCCTCTTGCTGGATCGAGAAGGCGAGGACGTCACCGAGCCGAACGTGTGCAGAACTCGGAGGTGTCGTGCTTTCGGTACATGGATCGGTCGGACGTGAAGACGTATCACTACATCAACCGCGTTGATATAACGCTTCCGCGAACGGTCTATGAGGGTACGCAGATAACACTCTCCCCTCTTGTTGCTATGCATCACCATGATCTTGCGTGTGCGTAGGAATTTTTTTGAAATTACTACGTTCCCCAACAGTGGTATTAGAGCCAGGTTTTTATGCGTTGATGTTGTGCACAAGTAGAACACAAGTGAGTTGTGGGCGATATAAGTCATACTGCTTACCAGCATGTCATACTTTGGTTCGGCGGTATTGTTGGATGAAGCGGCCCGGACCTACATTACGCGTACGCTTACGCGAGACTGGTTCTACCGACGTGCTTTTCACACCGGTGGTTGGCGGGTGTCAGTTTCTCCAACTTTAGTTGAACCAAGTGTGGCTATGCCCGGTCCTTGCGAAGGTTAAAACAGCACCAACTTGACAAACTATCGTTGTGGTTTTGATGCGTAGGTAAGAACGGTTCTTGCTAAGCCCGTAGCAGCCACGTAAAACTTGCAACAACAAAGTAGAGGACGTCTAACTTGTTTTTGCAGGGCATGTTGTGATGTGATATGGTCAAGACATGATGCTAAATTTTATTGTATGAGATGATCATGTTTTGTAACTGAGTTATCGGCAACTGGCAGGAGCCATATGGTTGTCGCTTTATTGTATGCAATGCAATTATGCTGTAATGCTTTACTTTATCCCTAAGTGGTAGCGATAGTCGTGGAAGCATAAGATTGGCGAGACGACAACGATGCTACGATAGTGATCAAGGTGTCACGCCGGTGAAGATGGTGATCATGACGGTGCTTCGGAGATGGAGATCCCAAGCACAAGATGATGATGGCCATATCATATCACTTATATTGATTGCATGTGATGTTTATCTTTTATGCATCTTATCTTGCTTTGATTGACGGTAGCATTATAAGATGATCTCTCACTAAATTTCAAGATAAAAGTGTTCTCCCTGAGTATGCACCGTTGCCAAAGTTCGTCGTGCCCAGACACCACGTGATGATCGGGTGTGATAAGCTCTACGTCCATCTACAACGGGTGCAAGCCAGTTTTGCACACACAGAATACTCAGGTTAAACTTGACGAGCCTAGCATATGCAGATATGGCCTCGGAACACTGGAGACCGAAAGGTCGAGCGTGAATCATATAGTAGATATGATCAACATAATGATGTTCACCATTGAAAACTACTCCATTTCACGTGATGATCGGTTATGGTTTAGTTGATATGGATCACGTGATCACTTAGATGATTAGAGGGATGTCTATCTAAGTGGGAGTTCTTATGTAATATGATTAATTGAACTTTAATTTATCATGAACTTAGTCCTGGTAGTATTAGCATATCTATGTTGTAGATCAATAGCTCGCGTTGTTGCTTCCCTATGTTTTATATATGTTCCTAGACAAAACTAAGTTGAAAGATGATAGTAGCAATGATGCGGACTAGGTCCGTGATCTGAGGTTTATCCTCATTGCTGCACAGAAGAATTATGTCCTTGATGCACCGCTAGGTAACAGACCTATTGCAGGAGCAAATGCAGAAGTTATGAACATTTGGCTAGCTCAATATGATGGCTACTTGATAGTTTAGTGCACCATGCTTAACGACTTAGAATCGGGACTTCAAAGATGTTTTAAATGTCATGGACCATATGAGATGTTCCAGGAGTTGAAGTTAATATTTCAAGCAAATACCCGAGTTGAGAGATATGAAGTCTCCAACAAGTTCTATAGCTAAAAGATGGAGGAGAATAGCTCAAGCAGTGAGCATGTGCTCAGATTGTCTGGGTACTACAATCGCTTGAATCAAGTGGGAGTTAATCTTCCAAGATAAAATAGTCATTGACAGAATTCTCTAGTCACCATCACCAAGTTAGTAGAACTTTGTGATGAACTATAGTATGCAAGGGATGACGAAAGTGATTCCCAAGCTCTTCGTGATGCTGAAATCGACAAAGGTAGAAATCAAGAAAAGCATCAACTGTTGATGGTTGACAAAGACCACTAGTTTCAAGAAAAGGGCAAAGGGAAAGAAAGGGAACTTCAAGAAGAACGGCAAACAAGTTGCTGCTCAAGTGAAGAAGCCCAAAGTCTGGTCCTAAGCCTGAGACTAAGTGCTTCTACTGCAAAGGGACTGGTCACTGGAAGCGGAACTGCCCCAAGTATTTGGCGGATAAGAAGGATGGCAAAGTGAACAAAGGTATATTTGATATACGGATTATTGATGTGTATTTTACTAGTGTTCGTAGCAACCCCTCGGTATTTGATACTGGTTCAGTTGCTAAGAGTAGTAACTCGAAACGGGAGTTGCAGAATGAACAGAGACTAGTTAAGGGTGAAGTGACGATGTGTGTTGGAAGTTGTTCCAAGATTGATATGATCATCATCGCACACTCCCTATACTTTCGGGATTAGTGTTGAACCTAAATAAGTGTTATTTGGTGTTTGCATTGAGCATGAATATGATTTGATCATGTTTATTGCAATACAGTTATTCATTTAAGTAAGAGAATAAATTGTTGTTCTGTTTACATGAATAAAACCTTCTATGGTCATACACCCAATGAAAATGGTTTGTTGGATCTCGATTGTGGTGATACATATTCTCATAATATTGAAGCCAAAAGATGCAAAGTTAATAATGATAGTGCAACTTATTTGTGGCACTGCCATTTAGGTCATATTGGTGTAAAGCGCATGAAGAAAATCCATGCTAATGGGTTTTTGGAATCACTTGATTATGAATCAGTTGATGCTTGCGAACCGTGCCTCATGGGCAAGATGACTAAGACTCCGTTCTCCGGAACAATGGAGCAAGCAACTGACTTATTAGAAATAATACATACTGATGTATGCAGTCCGATGAATATTTAAGCTCGCGGCAGGTATCATTATTTTTTGATATTCACAGATGATTTGAGCAGATATGAGTATATCTACTTGATGAAACACAAGTCTGAAACATTTGAAAAGTTCAAAGAATTTCAGAGTGAAGTGGAGAATCATCGTAACAAAATAAAAGTTTCTACGATATGATCGCAAAAGTAAAATATTTGAGTTACGAGTTTGGCCTTCAGTTAAAACAAATGTGAAATAGTTTCACTACTCACGCCACCTGGAACACCACAGTGTAATGGTGTGTCCGAACGTCGTAACCATGCTTTATTAGATATGGTGCGATCTATGACGTCTCTTACTGATTTACCGCTATCGTTTTGGGGTTATGTATTAGAGACAGCTACATTCACGTTAAATAGGGCACCATCTAAATCCGTTGAGACGACACCGTATGAACTATGGTTTGGCAAGAAACCTAAGATGTCGTTTCTTAAAGTTTGAGGTTGCAATGCTTATGTGAAAAACTTTCAACCTGATAAGCTCAAACCCAAATCGGAGAAGTGCGTCTTCATAGGATACCCAAAAGAAAATGTTGGGTACAGCTTCTATCACATATCCGAAGGCAAGATATTTGTTGCTGAGAATGGATCCTTTCTAAAGAAGGAGTTTCTCTCGAAAGAAGTGAGTGGGAGGAAAGTAGAACTTGATGAGGTAACTATACCTGGTCCCTTATTGGAAAGTAGTTCATCATAGAAATCTGTTCCTGTGACTGCTACACCAATTAGTGAGGAAGCTAACGATGATGATCATGTAACTTCAGATCAAGTTACTACCGAACCGCGTAGGTAAACCAGAGTGATATCCGCACTAGAGTGGTACGGTAATCCTGTTCTGGAAGTCATGTTACTTGACCATGACGAGCCTACGAACTGTGAGGAAGCGATGATGAGCCCAGATTCCGTGAAATGGCTTGAGGCCATGAAATCTGAGATGAGATCCATGTATGAGAACAAAGTATGGACTTAGATTGACTTGCCCATTGATCGGCGAGCCATTGAGATTAAATGGATCTTCAAGAGGAAGACAGACGCTGATAGTAGTGTTACTATCTACAAAGCTAGAATTGTCGCAAAAAGGGTTTTTGACAAGTTCAAGGTGTTGACTACGATGAGAGTTTCTCACTCGTACCTATGCTTAAGTCTGTCCGAATCATGTTAGCAATTGCCGCATTTTATGAAATCTGGCAAATGGATAAACAAAACTGCATTCCTTAATGGATTTATTAAATAAGAGTTGTATATGATGCAACCAGAAGGTTTTGTCAATCCTAAAGGTACTAACAAAATATGCAAGCTCCAGCGATCCATCTATGGACTGGTGCAAGCATCTCGGAGTTGGAATATACGCTTTGATAAGTTGATCAAATCATATAGTTTTATACAGACTTGCGGTGAAGCCTGTATTTACAAGAAAGTGAGTGGGAGCACTACAACATTTTTGATAAATATATGTGTATGACATATTGTTGATCGGAGATAATGTAGATTTATTCTGCAAAGCATAAAGGAATGTTTGAAAGGAGTTTTTCAAAGAAAGACCTCGGTGAAGCTGCTTACATATTGAGCATCAAGATCAATAGAGATAGATCAAGACGCTTGATAAGTTTTTCAATGAGTACATACCTTGACAAGATTTTGAAGTAGTTGTAGCGACCAGACCTTAAACAGTCTGATCTCTGTGCTCCGGTGTCATCCCTGGATCAGTAATGCTGACACCGTATAGTACTCCAAGGATTTATAGCAGAGTAGCAATCACACACTTATTACATCGAGTGTCTCCAAAGAGAACTTATTACAATAAATATGCCTTAAGGCCATCTAATAACGATAACAGCGGAAGGCTTGGAAGATAAGTGAGTCCATCAACTCCAACGGCATCACTGAGTATAGAACCACGACCTAAAACTCCTTAATCATCGTCTGAAAAGTCTGCAACATTAACGTTGCAGCCCGAAACGGGTCATCACATGGAATATGCTGGCAATGTAACACATAGAGAGTAATGGAATGAAACAGCTATACTATATGCATATTTGGCTAGTGGAAAGCTCTATGGTTACAGTTTTGCGTAAAGCCAATTTTTCCCTACTTCAAAGGAATAATTTTATTTAACTATCATGGTGGTTGTTAAACATTGAGAATGGTTGACAGCATTCTCAATCCCAATTAAGCATCATCATTAAACATAACCCAACAAAATTAATTTAGAGTAACATGTTGAGATTCACATGATAATCCAGGTACTAGATACTCAAGATGTCCATAACCGGGGACACGGCTAACCATGATTAGTTTATTACACTCTGCAGAGGTTTGCGCACTTTTCCCCACAAGACTCGATCGCCTCTGTTTGGTTTCTCGCACTACATGGTGTTTGAGAAGACGGATGACCGAGACATAGTCTTTCAGAAGCGCTAGCACCTTACGATCGGGTAGACCGTACCACCTACATCCCCTACATCTGCTAGTCTACCACTGTAAGAGTTCGCACGACTTAGTCAACTATGCTAGAGCCCATAATAGCTTGTGGCTGCACACGGAAGTTTCTAGCATGAATAATCTCATGATCCCTTTGAGCCTGGGTGGCGGTCCAAAAGAAAAACAGGCAAGTCCTGGAATACCCAGGTGCCTCAATCCACCCAGATGTGTGTTTAAGTTGCCACCTTAGATAAACCATTAATTAACAATACTCACATCTTTCATGGATATCACTCACCCAATCCACGTCTACTAGCATAGCATGGCATAACAAGCAAACGCGGAAGTAACTCCCAAAGGTTTGATAATAAACAGGTAATAGGTACTACCCCAACTACTTCCCATCCCACAATTTAATTAGATCATAATCATGCAATGTGTGAGGATTGATCTAATGCAATAAAACTGGGTAGTAGAAAAGGTATGATCAAAGTGTTACTTGCCTTGCTGATGATCCGGGAAACCTAGAGATTCGAAGTAACAAGCGGCGCACTCCGGGTATTCTATCGCAATCAAACAAACAAGCACACAATAAGTACTCATCTAATGCACAGGTAAAAATCAAATAAGAGATTTAACTAGAAGGTTCAACTTAAGAACTCCAGTTGGCAAAAGGAATCAAATCGAACGAAGCAACGAAAGTCAAACGGCAAAAGAAAACAACTTCGTTCTACTAATCTGGATCTAGGGCAAATTTTACAGTAGCAAAATCTTGTTTAAGTTGGTTAAACGGATAGAGGGTTTCGAGACAAAACTCTAGGCGCTTGAATCGCCTGATTCCGATAAACGAGCGAAAAGTTATACTAAAACGAAAATCGGATCAGGAATCGCGATCAGAAAAATCGCGGATTTAATCCGAGAAAAAGAAAAACGACGAACGCTCGCTAAAATAAATAAACCGGAAAAACCGATCTATTTAAAAAACCAAATCTAAAAAATAAACCGACGAAAACCGATCTGTCTTTTTTTTAAACGATGGCACGGAAGTCGAGGCTCGGCGAACCTCGGGCGGCGGAATCCGGCGGCGGCGTCCGGCGGCGGCGGGTGTCGGCGGTGCGAGGCACGGGGCACAGGGCTCTAGGGTTTGCTGGGGCTGGGGCTGGGCCTCTCCCCGGCTTATAAAACCCTCCCGGGCCGGTGTCCAGGTCGGACACGGCCCGTTAAGTCGGTTCGCATTTTTTTAAATAATTCCACTGGGAAGAAAAATAAAAAGAAATACTAAACGGACTCCAAAAATTCCGAAATAAATTTTCGCGGGCTTATAAAATCAAGCCGCACAAGGTGAACATTTACTTGGGACCTAAATGCAATTTTGAAAAACGCACATTTTTCCTAAATTCAAATAAAACACCGAAAACTCCGAAATAAAATCTTATTTGATTTTATTATTAAATCCTCAATATGTCTTTATTTTGGGAAAGTCATTTTATTCCCTCTCTCATATTTTTTTAATAGAAATAATTGATGATAAAATAAATAAAATCAAATGATCCTTTTCTCAAAATTTGAGAAAACTCAAATATGAAAATAACGAAATCCCCAACTCTCTCCGTGAGTCATTGAGTTGCGTAGAATTTCTAGGATCAACCAAAATGCAAAATAAAATATGATATGCAATGATGATCTAATTTATAACATTCCAAATTGAAAATTTGGGATGTTACAGTAGTTCAAAATGGAACAGTCAAAGAAGGAGTTATTGCCTGTGTTACAAAGGTGTGAAGTTGAGTAAGACTCAAAACCCGACCATGGCAGAAGATAGAGAGAGAATGAAAGTCATTCCCTATGCCTCAGCCATAGGTTCTATAAAGTATGCCATGCTGTGTAACAGACCTATTGTATACCCTGCCCTGAGTTTGGCAAGGGAGTACAATAGTGATCTAGGAGTAGATCACTGGACATTGGTCAAAATTATCCTTAGTGGAATAAGGATATGTTTCTCGATTATGGAGGTGACAGAAAGTTCGTCGTAAAAGGTTACGTCGATGCAAGTTTTGACACTGATCCAGATGACTCAAAGTCTCAATCTGGATACATATTGAAAGTGGGAGCAATTAGCTAGAGTAGCTTAGTGAAGAGCATTGTTGACATAGAAATTTGCAAAATACATAACGGATCCGAATGTGAAAGACCTGTTGACTAAGATTCTTTCACAAGCAAAACATGATCACACCTTAGTACTCTTTGGGTGTTAATCACATAGCGATGTGAACTAGATTACTGAATCTAGTAAACCCTTTGGGTGTTGGTCACATGGCGATGTGAACTATAGGTGTTAATCACATGATGATGTGAACTATCGATGTTAATCACATGGTGATGTGATCTAGATTATTGACTCTAGTGCAAGTGGGAGACTGAAGGAAATATGCCCTAGAGGCAATAATAAAGTTATTATTTATTTCCTTATTTCATGATAAATGTTTATTATTCATGCTAGAATTGTATTAACCGGAAACATAATACATGTGTGAATACATAGACAAACAGAGTGTCACTAGTATGCCTCTACTTAACTAGCTCGTTGATCAAAGATGGTTAAGTTTCCTAACCATAGACATGATTTGTCATTTGATTAACGGGATCACATCATTAGGAGAATGATGTGATTGACTTGACCCATTCCGTTAGCTTAGCACTTGATCGTTTAGTTTGTTGCTATTGCTTTCTTCATGACTTATACATGTTCCTATGACTATGAGATTATGCAACTCCCGTTTATCATAGGAACACTTTGTGTGCCACCAAACGTCACAACGTAATTGGGTGATTATAAAGGTGCTCTACAGGTGTCTCCAAAGGTACTTGTTGGGTTGGCGTATTTTGAGATTAGGATTTGTCACTCCGATTGTCGGAGAGGTATCTCTAGGCCCACTCGGTAATGCACATCACTATAAGCCTTGCAAGCATTGCAACTAATGAGTTAGTTGCGGGATGATGTATTACGGAACGAGTAAAGAGACTTGCCGGTAACGAGATTTAACTAGGTATTGAGATACCGGCGATCGAATCTCGGGCAAGTAACATACTGATGACAAAGGGAACAACGTATGTTGTTATGCGGTCTGACCGATAAATATCTTCGTAGAATATGTAGGAGCCAATATGGGCATCCAGGTCCCGCTATTGGTTATTGACCAGAGAGGTGTCTCGGTCATGTCTACATAGTTCTCGAACCCGTAGGGTCCGCACGCTTAACGTTCGCTGACGATATAGTACTATGTGAGTTATGTATGTTGATGACCGAATGTTGTTCGGAGTCCGGGATGAGATCACGGACATGAAAAGGAACTCCGGATTGGTTCGGAGATAAAGTTTGATATATGGGATAGTAGTGTTTGATCTCCGGAAGGGTTCCGGAATTCACCGGAAGGGGTTCCGGATGTTTCCCGAAATGTTTGGGCACGAGAACACTTTATCTGGGCCAAAGGGGAAAGCCCATGAGGCTTTTGGAAAGTGCAAAAGGAAGTTTTGCGGAAACCCCTGGCGTCTAGGGGGTAGACGCCGGGAACCCTGGCGTCTAGCCCTGGAGTCCGAGAAGGACTCTTGCCTTTCGGGTGAAACCGACTTTGAGGAGGCTTTTACTCCAAGTTTCGACCCCAAGGCTCAACATATAAATAGAGGGGTAGAGCTAGCACCAAAGATACATCAAGAAACACCAAGCCGTGTGCCGGCAACCCCATCCCCTCTAGTTTATCCTCCGTCATAGTTTTCGTAGTGCTTAGGCGAAGCCCTGCGGAGATTGTTCTTCACCAACACCGTCACCACGCTGTTGTGCTGCCGGAACTCATCTACTACTTCGCCCCTCTTGCTGGATCAAGAAGGCGAGGACGTCATTGAGCCGAACGTGTGCAAAACTCGGAGGTGCCGTGCTTTCGGTACTTGGATCGGTCGGACATGAAGACGTACGACTACATCAACTGCGTTGATATAATGCTTCCGCGAACAGTCTGCGAGGGTACGTAGACAACACTCTCCCCTCTTGTTGCTATGCATCACCATGATCTTGCGTGTGCGTAGGAATTTTTTTGGAAATTACTACGTTCCCCAACACATCCTTGCTAGCCTCTTCGGTACCGTGCATTGCCCTTTCTCACATTGAGAGTTGGTGCAAACTTCGCCGGTGCATCCAAACCCCGTGATATGATACGCTCTGTCACACATAAACCTCCTTATATCTTCCTCAAAACGGCCACCATACCTACCTATTATGGCATTTCCATAGCCATTCCGAGATATATTGACATGCAACTTTCCACCATTCCGTTTATTATGACACGCATTCATCATTGTCATATTGCTTAGCATGATCATGTAGTTGACATAGTATTTGTGGCAAAGCCACCTCTCATAATTCTTTCATACATGTCACTCTTGGTTCATTGCATATCCCGGTACACCGCCGGAGGCATTCATATAGAGTTATCTTTGTTCTAGTATCAAGTTGTAATCATTGAGTTGTAAATAAATAGAAGTGTGATTATCATCATTATTAGAGCATTGTCCCAAGTGAGGAATAAAAAAAGAGAAAGGCCATAAAAAAGAGAAAGCCCAAAAAAAGAGAAAGGCCATAAAAAAGAGAAGGCCCAAAAAAATGAAAATGAGAGAAAAAGAGAGAAGGGACAATGCTGCTATCCTTTTACCACACTTGTGCTTCAAAGTAGCACCATGATCTTCATAGTAGAGAGTCTCTTGTTTTGTGATACGTCTCCAACGTATCTATAATTTTTTATTGCTCCATGCTATATTATCTACTGTTTTGGACATTATTGGGCTTTATTATCCACTTCTATATTATTTTTGGAACTAACCTATTAACCGGAGGCCCAGCCCAGAATTGCTGTTTTTTGCCTGTTTTAGGGTTTCAAAGAAAAGGAATATCAAACGGAGTCCAAACGGAATGAAACCTTTGGAAACATGATTTTCTCATTAGATAAGATCCAGGAGACTTGGACCCTCCATCAAGAAAGCCACGAGGCGGTCACGAGGACGGAGGGCGCCCCCCTAGGGCGCGTCCCCTGCCTCGTGGGCCCCTCGAAGCTCCACCGACGTACTTGTTCCTCCTATATATCCACGTACCCCCAAATGATCAGATACGGAGCCAAAAACCTAATTCCACCGCTGCAACTTTCTGTATCCACGAGATCCCATCTTGGGGCATGTTCCGGAGCTCCGCCGGAGGGGGCATCGATCACGGAGGGCTTCTACATCATCATCCAAGCCCTTCCGATGAAGTGTGAGTAGTTTACTTCAGACCTATGGGTCCATAGTTAGTAGCTATATGGCTTCTTCTCTATTTTTGGATCTCAATACAATGTTCTCCCCCTCTCTCGTGGAGATCTATTCGATGTAATCTTCTTTTTGCGGTGTGTTTGTTGAGACCGATGAATTGTGGGTTTATGATCAAGTCTATCTATGAATAATAGTTGAATCTTCTCTGAATTCTTTTATGTATGCTTGGTTATCTTTGCAAGTCCCTTCGAATTATCAGTTTGGTTTTGCCTACTAGATTGGTTGTTCTTGCCATGGGAGAAGTGCTTAGCTTTGGGTTCGATCTTGTGGTGTCCTTTCCCAGTGACAGAAGGGGCAGCAAGGCACGTATTGTATCGTTACCATCGAGGATAACAAGATGGGGTTTTTATCATATTGCATGAAACTATCCCTCTACATCATGTCATCTTGCTTAAGGCGTTACTCTGTTTTTAACTTAATACTCTAGATGCATGCTGGATAGCGGTCGATGAGTGGAGTAATAGTAGTAGATGCAGGCAGGAGTCGGTATACTTGTTTCAGACATGATGCCTATATACATGATCATACCTAGATATTCTCATAACTATGCTCAATTCTGTCGATTTCTCAACAGTAATTTGTTCACCCACCGTAGAATACTTATGCTCTTGAGAGAAGCCACTAGTGAAACCTATGGCCCCCGGGTCTCTTTCTCATCATATTAATCTCCATCACTTTATTATTGTTATGCTTTTACTATGCTTTTACTTTTCACTTTGCATCTCTATACCAAAAATACCAAAAATATTATTTATCATCTCTATCAGATCTCACTTTCGTAAGTGGCCGTGAAGGGATTGACAACCCCTAAGCGCGTTGGTTGCGTTGAGCTATTGTTTTTGTGTAGGTATGAGGGACTCGTGCGTAGCCTCCTACTGGATTGATACCTTGGTTCTCAAAAACTGAGGGAAATACTTACGCTACTTTGCTGCATCATCCTCTCCTCTTCGGGGAAATCCAACGCAGTGCTCAAGAGGTAGCATTTTGTCACTTTCATATACTAGTGGGAATTTTTCATTATAGAACTTGGCTTTTATATTCCAACAATGGGCCTCCTCAAGTGCCCGAGGTCTTCGTGAGCAAGCAAGTTGGATGCACACCCACTAGTTTCTTTTGTTGAGCTTTCATACATTTATAGCTCTAGTGCATCTGTTGCATGGTAATCCCTACTCCTTGCATTAACATCAATAGGTGGGCATCTCCATAGCCCATTGATTAGCCTCATTGATGTGAGACTTTCTCCTTTTTGTCTTCTCCACATAACCCCCCTCATTATATTCTATTCCACCCATAGTGTTATATCCATGGCTCGCACTCATGTATTGCGTGAAAGTTTATGAGTTTGAGATTACTAAAGTATGAAACAATTGCTTGGCTTGTCATCGGGGTTGTGCATGATGAGAGCATTCTTGTGTGACGAAAATGAAACATGACTAAACTATATGATTTTGTAGGGATGAACTTTCTTTGGCCATGTTATTTTGAGAAGACATAATTGCTTAGTTAGTATGCTTGAAGTATTATCATTTTTATGTCAATATGAACTTTTGTCTTGAATCTTTCGTATCTAAATATTCATACCACAATTAAGAAGAATTACATTGAAATTATGCCAAGTAGCACTCCGCATCAAAAATTCTGTTTTCATCATTTACCTACTCGAGGACGAGAAGGAATTAAGCTTGGGGATGCTTGATACGTCTCCAACGTATCTATAATTTTTGATTGCTCCATGCTATGTTATCTACTGTTTTGGGCAATATTGGGCTTTATTATCCACTTTTATATTATTTTTGGGACTAACCTATTAACCGGAGGCCCAGCCCAGAAATACTGTTTTTTGCCTATTTCAGTGTTTCGAAGAAAAGGAATATCAAACGGAGTCGAAACGGAACGAAATCAACTGGAGAAGTTATTTTTGTAAGGAAAGCTATCGGATGGACTTGGACCCCACGTCAGGAGCCAAGGGAGGTGCTCATGAGGGTGGGGGCGCCCCCCCTAGGGCGCGCCCCATGCCTCGTGGGGCCCCCGAAGCTCCACTGACGTACTTCCTGCACCCATATATACTCACGTACCCTAAAACTTCCAAAACAGACAATAGATCGGGAGTTCCACCGCCAGAAGCCTCCGTAGCCATCGAAAGCCAATCTAGACCCATTCCGGCACCCTGCCGGAGGGGGAATCCCTCTCCGGTGGCCATCTTCATCATCCCGGTGCTCTCCATGACGAGGAGGGAGTAGTTCTCCCTCGGGGCTGAGGGTATGTACTAGTAGCTATGTGTTTGATCTCTCTCTCTCTCTCGTGTTCTTGAGGTGATACGATCTTGATGTATCGCAAGCCTTACTATTATATTTGGAACCTATGATGTTTCTTCCCCCCTCTACTCTCTTGTAATGAATTGAGTTTCTCCTTTGAAGTAATCTTATCGGATTGAGTCTTTAAAGATTTGAGAACACTTGATGTATGTCTTGCCGTGCGTATCTGTGGTGACAATGGGATACCACGTGATTCACTTGATGTATGTTTTGGTGATCAACTTGCGGCTTCCGCCCATGAACCTATGCATAGGGGTTGGCACATGTTTTCGTCGTGATTCTCTGGTAGAAACTTTGGGGCACTCTTTGAGGCCTATGTGTTGGTTGAATAGATGAATCTGAGATTGTGTGATGCATATCGTATGATCATACCCACGGATACTTAGGGTCACATTGGAGTATCTAGGTGACATTAGGGTTTTGGTTGATTTGTGTCTTAAGGTGTTATTCTAGTACGAACTCTAGGGCTGTTTGTGACACTTATAGGAATAGCCCAACGGATTGATTGGAAAGAATAACTTTGAGGTGGTTTCGTACCCTACCATAATCTCTTCGTTTGCTCTCCGCTATTAGTGACTTTGGAGTGACTCTTTGTTGCATGTTGAGGGATAGTTATATGATCCAATTATGCTATTATTGTTGAGGGAACTTACACTAGCGCAAGTATGAGCCCTAGGCCTTGTTTCAACGCATTGCAATACCGTTTACGCTCACTTTTATCACTTGCTACCTTGCTGTTTTTATAATTTCAGATTACAAATACCTTTATCTACTATCCATATACCACTTGTTTCACCATCTCTTCGCTGAACTAGTGCACCTATACAATTTACCGTTGTATTGGGTGTGTTGGGGACACAAGAGACTCTTTGTTATTTGGTTGCAGGGTTGCTTGAGAGAGACCATCTTCATCCTACGCCTCCTACGGATTGATAAACCTTTGGTCATCCACTTGAGGGAAATTTGCTACTGTCCTACAAACCTCTGCACTTGGAGGCCCAACAACGTCTACAAGAAGAAGGTTGTGTAGTAGACATCAATGCTCTCAATGACAAGTGCCAGTTTCTCGCGGAGCAGCCAACCAGCTAGTGGTTGTAGGCGGCAGCTACTTATAGCCTAGAGAGTAGCCCAACATGATAAGACATAAATGCCCTTCAATGATATGACCGTTAGGTGGGTAGATATTTTGGGACAGCTGGCGCATAGCACAGCAACGGTTGGAAATTTGAGGTTCAAATTCCTCAGGGCTATCATGTTCCTCACTTGTAGGCAATCCGCACTGGCGAATTCCTAACTCTTCAGTCAGAACAAATTCCTCAGAGACCAGAAGATATTCGTCTATGTCACTGAAGAAATTGACTAAACTGTATGAGATTTCCAATGGCTTCAGTCGAAGGGATTGGTAGGTGTAGGATTTTGAGATGAGCATCACTTGAAAACTTTTCCTTAGTTTTACTTCGACCCCCTTTAACAGTACGGTGTTTCCTATGACTCAAGAAGGAGAAAATGAAACTTAGAAAACAAAAGTCTTCACAGTTCATGTTCGTCGCATAAATACCAAGTCTTCAAGATCACACCAATTTCTTCACTTTCAAAGTCTTCATAAAATCAAAGTCTTCAGTTGAAGACATTCATTTTTAGGGGTTGACTTTCTCTGTAAATATCAAACTCCTCATAGACTTATAGACTTGTGTACACTCACAAATACATTAGTCCCTTAACCTATAAGTCTTCAATACACCAAAATCACTAAGGGGCATGTAACGCCCTCGATGCGGCTATATCTCCTACGTGTCGAAGCACGACTTAGAGGCATAACCACATTGAAAGCAATGTCGCAAGTAAGGTAATCTTCACAACAACCCATGTAATTAGATAATAAGGGGAAAGGTACATAGTTGGCTTACACTCGCCACATCACACAAAGTACATAAATAGCATTACAATCATCCAATACAGTCATGGTCCGACTACGGTACCAAAATAAAAGATCAACCCCAACATGCGACACGGTCCCGATCGCCCCAACTGGCACCACTACTGATCATCAGGGAAAGACACATAGTAACGGCGTGAGTCTTCGTCGAACTCCCACTTGAGCACAAGCGCATCATCTGGAACGGAGTCATTGGGCCCTGCATCTGGTTTGGAAGTATTCTGTGAGCCACGGGGACTCAGCAATCTCACACCCTCGCGATCAATACTATTTAAGCTTATAGGTAAGGCAAGGTAATATGTGGAGCTGCAGCAAACGACTAGCATATATGGTGGCTAACCTGTTCGCAAAAGAGAGCGAGAAGAGAAGGCAAAGCACGAACGAAGAACTAGAGAACAACCTACGAAAAACATTACTCCAACACCGTGTTCACTTCCCGGACTCCGCCGAGAAGAGACCATCACGGTAACACACACAGTTGATTCATTTTAATTAAGTAAAGATTCAAGTTATCTACAACCGTACATTAACAAATTCCCACCTGCCCATAACCGCGGGCCTGACTTTCGAAAGTTCAAATCCCTGCAGGGGAGTCCCAACTTAGCCCATCACAAGCTCTCATGGTCAACGAAGGATAAACCTTCTCCCGAGACATTCCGATCAGACTCGGTATCCCGGTTCTACAAGACAACTTTGACAATGGTAAAACAAGTCCAGCAACACCGCCCGAATGTTCCGACAAATCCCGATAGGAGCTGCACATATCTTGTTCTCAGGGCACACTCAGATTAACACTACGTACAACTAAAACCAACCCTCAAGTTTCCCCGAGGTGGCGCTGAAAGTGGCTCTATTTGGACCAACACTCAGAGGAGCACTGGCCCGGGGGGTTTAAATAAGATGACCCTCGGGCTCCGGAAACCCAAGGGGAAAAGAGGCTAGGTGGCAAATTGTAAAACCAAGGTTGGGCATTGCTAGAGGAGTTTTATTCAAGGCGAACTGTCAAGGGGTTCCCATTATCACCCAACCGCGTAAGGAACGCAAAATCCGGGAACATAACACCGATATGACGGAAACTAGGGCGGCAAGAGTGGAACAAAATACTAGGCAAAAGGCCAAGCCTTCCACCCTTTACCAAGTATATAGACACATTAAGATAACAAGATAATATAGTGATATCCCAACAAATAAACAATGTTCCAACAAGGAACGATCTCCAATCTTCACCTGCAACTAGCAACGCTATAAGAGGGGATGAGCAAAGCGGTAACATAGCCAATCAATGGTTTGCTAGAACATGGTGGGTTAGAGGTTTGACATGGCAATTTGGGAGGCATGATAAGCAAGTGGTAGGCATCGTAGCATAGGCATAGCAAAAGAGCGAGCATCTAGCAAGCAAAGATAGAAGTGATTTCGAGGGTATGATCATCTTGCCTGCAAAGTTGTCAGAGTTGACTTGATCCTCGTAAGCAAACTCAACGGGCTCCTTGTTAGCAAACTCGTCCCAAACAAGACAAACAAGTAAGAGGAACACAATCAACCACGTGCAAAGCTCAAACAACATGATGCAACCATGGTATGCTATGCGGGATACGATATGTGATGCATATGCAAGACTTGACAAGGAATGATTGAACCTAGCCTCAACATGGAAATCCAAGAGTGCCACTGGAAAGGTGAGGTGATTTCGGTAGAAATCGATATAAAGATCACCGGAATCGGATGCATGGTTTGGAAATGGCAAGCAAAACAAATATGGCACCGGTCTGCGATAAACAGCAAGTAGCCATCTAAATGCATCGAGATAATTATGCTACAACACTCAAACATGGAAACACAATACATGGCAGGGATCCACTCATAATGCTTGACAAAAGATGAACACTGAGCTACGGCTAATTCATCCATTAATAGGTTCAAACAAGCTTGGCAAAAGTGCAAATGATAAACAGGTTTCAGACTTAGTGAAATTAACACAAGTCTGGGATTTCAGATCAGGTAGCACACTTTTGGAGCAGGCAAACTATATGCTACAGGATCTTAACATGGCAAAGCAAGGCATGACATGAAGCTAATCAAAGCGCTTAACAAAAGGCCCTTAGTGACTTTGAGCCAAAAGGGATCAGAAAATACAATTGCAAGCATGTGAACATGGCAAAAACATAATAAGGTTACAGACTTAGTGAAAAACTGGAGCATGCAAATATGTTAACGAGTAGGCATGTTTACGAGCTCGATGCACTCACTATGGATCAAGGCATGACAAACTAAGCTTACACCCATCAAGAATACATATTATATAAGCTAGAAATGGCAATAACAACAACATAGCATGCACGAATCAACAACAACATCCTCGGCAAAATCGCTAACAAGTAGACAATCTGCCAGGATTCACGAAATAGCAAAAGTAGAGCTCGATTCACTCAAGCTAGGGTGCTCCATAATTGCAAAAAAATACATGGATGGATAGAACACCACAATATGAACAAATCATCCTTACTGATCATCCTCAAAAGAGGCACGGATCACTAGGAAACAACATGAACATATGGCATATTGATAAAAACAGATCAAGGACTTAGAGAAATTCTAAGTCCCTGAAATCAGTCTTAACAAATGCGATACTTTGCAAGCTTGTGCTAGTCACCACACATATCACAAAAATACATGGTAAGCACCTCTGTAAAGATGGCATGGCATATAACAAAATACATGTAGAGCTCAGGAGCATATCATGCACACATTAATCATGGCAAAAATGACAAATAGCTATTTGGTGCAGCAGATCTGACAATTAACTCAAATAGCTCTCTTCTAACAGCATTTCGGGTATCAAGATGAGCTCAAATGAAAATGATGCAATGATATGAAATGATGTACTCTCTGAGACGAACATTTTGATATGCTACACGCCCAAAACGGAGCTACGGATGCGGAGGTACGACATGACGAAAAACGCAAAATATCTAGGGTTTCGGGGATAAAAGTCAACCGTCCGGATCTAGATCTGAGATCACTGTAGCAGCACGGGAAACGAGGTTCGCCGGACTTGCCGGGGACATCGCCGGACTTGGCGCTCACCGGAGTTCGTCGGGGCTTCGTGAGGAGGGCTCCGGCAGGAAGGTTCGCCGGAGTGGGGGAGGAGCTCGCCGGTGCGGGCGCGCGGCGTCGGGCGCGGGGCACCGCGGGCGAGGTTCGCCAGCGTCGGCGGCCGGAGTTGGCGCCGGTGGAGGAGCTGGGCGGCGAAGGGGAGACGGCGGGCGGCGGAGGCGCGGCCTCCGGCGGCGCATGCTCCCAGGCGGCGGGGCGCGGGCGATGGGCCTCGGGGCCCCGGAGCGGGCTTCCCGGGCCGGCGGCGGGAGGAGGCTGGCGGTGCCACATGGCGGCGCCTCAGTGGCCGCGGGCGGCGGCGGACGCGGTGTCCGGCGCGGCGGACATGTCCGGCTCGCGACGGGGTAGGTGGACTAGGGTTAGGGTGGAAGAAGACCCGGGATTTCGGTGGAGGGGCTATATATAGGCATAGAGGGAGCTAGGAGAGTCCAAATGAGGTGCGGTTTTCGGCCATGCGATCGTGATCGAATGCTCTAGATGATGGAGAGGGTTTAGGTGGGTTTTTGTGCCAAATTGGAGGGGTGTTGGGCTGCAACACACACGAGGCCTTCTCGGTCCCTCGGTTAACCGTTGGAGCATCAAACGAAGTCCAAATGGTACGAAACTTGACAGGCGGTCTACCGGTAGTAAACCAAGGCCGCTTGGAAAGTCTCGGTCCAATCCGGAAATGTTTAACCCCCACACACGAAAAGAAGCTAGAAAGGACCACCGGAGGAGATAGGAGCGCCAGAATGCAAAACGGACAACGGGGAAAATGCTCGGATGCATGAGACGAACACGTATGCAAATGCAATGCACATGATGACATGATATGAGATGCATGACAATGGCAACAACACACGGAGACAAAAACCCAAACCCGAGGAAAATAAAATAACTTAGCGCCGGAAACGGCAAGAGTTGGGATACATATAAGGTAAATTACATCCGGGGTGTTACAACACTCCACCTCTACGAAAGGATCTCGTCCGGAGATCTAGGACTAGAAGAACGCCGGGTACTCAGAACGGAGGTGATCCTTGCGTTCCCAGGTGGCTTCACGATCGGAATGATGTGACCACTTGACTTTGAGGAATTTGATTGACTTATTGCGAGTCTTGCGTTCAGTCTCTTCAAGAATAGCAACGGGGTGCCCACGACAAGAAAGGTCTTCTTGGAGATCAATGTCTTCGAAGTTGACGGTGCGGTCAGGAGTCTTGAAGCACTTGCGGAGCTGAGAGACATGGAACACGTCGTGCACATTTGCAAAGTTTGAAGGAAGCTCGAGTTGATAGGCGAGATCGCCTCTCTTGCTGACGATCTTGAAAGGACCCACGTATCTAGGGGCAAGCTTCCCTTTGATACCGAAGCAATGAGTACCTTTCATTGGAGAGACGCGGAGGTAAACATGGTCTCCGATCTCAAAAGCCAAATCACGGTGCTTACTATCATAGTATCTCTTCTGGCGCGATTGCGCTGCTTTGAGGTTATCACGAATGACTTTGCACATTTCCTCTGCCTCTATGATTAAGTCATTTCCAGGAAGTTGACATTCACTGGTTTCTGACCAGTTAAGAGGAATACGGCACTTCCTGCCATACAGAATTTCGAATGGGGCCTTGCCCGAACTTGCTTGAAAACTGTTGTTGTAGGAGAATTCAGCGTATGGAAGACAATCTTCCCACTTCATACCAAAGGAGATCACACAAGCCCTGAGCATATCTTCAAGAATCTGATTGACACGCTCAACTTGACCGCTAGTTTGAGGATGGAAAGTTGTGCTGAAGCGGATGTTGGTGCCCATGGCCTTCTAAAAAGAATCCCAAAACTTGGAGGTAAAGATGCTGCCACGGTCTGAAGAGATCACCTATGGAATGCCGTGCAGAGAGACAACCCGAGAGGTATACAGCTCCGCCAATTGAGCTGCAGTGATAGACTCTTTGATAGGCAGAAAGTGAGCCACTTTAGTGAGTTTGTCGATGACAACGAATATAGCATCATTGCCACGCTTGGATTTTGGAAACCCAGTCACGAAGTTTATCTCAATGTGGTCAAACTTCCATTCTGGAATGGCAAGGGGTTGGAGGAAACCAGCTGGCCTTTGGTGTTCTGCCTTCACTCTTCTGCAGACATCACATTCATTCACGAACTGAGCAATCTCGCGCTTCATTCGAGTCCACCAATAAGCATGCTTGAGGTCCTGATACATCTTTGTACTCCCGGGGTGGATGGAGAGGAGTGAATTGTGAGCCTCATTCATGATAACTTTACGAAGGTCACCTTTGGGCACAACAATACGATCCTCGAAGAAGAGTGTATCCTTGTCATCAAGGCGGTAGCACTTGTACTTGGGTTGACTCTTGGCAATCCCAATCTTCACCTTCTTCACCATAGCATCAAGAAGTTGAGCCTCGCGAATCTGATCGTCCAAAGTAGGAGAGACTTGAAGGTTGGTGAGGAAACCTTGAGGAACAACTTGCAAATTGAGTTTGCGGAAAGCTTCACAAAGCTCGGGTTGGTAAGGCTTGAGAATCAGACTGTTGCAATACGCCTTCCTGCTCAAAGCGTCAGCAATCACATTGGCCTTGCCTGGAGTATACTCAATACTCAGATTATACTCTTGAATCATTTCGACCCAACGAGTCTGCCTGAGGTTGAGATTAGGCTGAGTGAAGATGTACTTGAGACTCTTGTGGTCAGTGAAGATGTCCACTTTTCTTCCCAATAAGAGATGTCTCCAAGTCAAAAGAGCCTGCACAACTGCCGCCAACTCGAGGTCATGAGTGGGGTAGTTCTTCTCGTTGGGCTTCAACTGGCGAGAGGTATAAGCCACAACTTTCTTCTCTTGCATCAACACCGCACCAAGACCTTGAAGAGAGGCATCGCAGAAGACCTCGAACGGTTTGGATTCATCAGGAGGAGTCAGAACTGGAGCAGTGACCAATTTCTCTTTCAAAGTGTTTAAAGCGATGTCACATTCCAGAGACCAAACGTACTTGATGTGCTTCTGGAGAAGGTTTGAAAGAGGCTTCGCAATCTTTGAAAAGTTCCCAACGAACCTTCGACAGTAGCTTGTGAGACCAAGGAAGCTATGGAGTTGCTTCACGTTCTGAGGTGGTTCCCAATTACTATTGCAGACACCTTCTTAGGACTCACCGCTATGCCCTAGGCAGAGATGATATGCCCAAGATAAAGAACCTCATCGAGCCAAAACTCGCACTTTGAGAACTTGGCGTAGAACTGATGTTCCCTGAGCTTATCGAGCACCAAACGCAAGTGCTTGGCATGAGCTTCCTTATTCTTCGAAAAGACCAGAATGTCGTCGAGATAGACCAAAACGAAGTCATTTGTGTAGGCGTTGAAGATGAAGTTCATCATGCGAGAGAAAGTCGGAGGAGCGTTGACGAGGCCAAAAGACATGACAGTGTATTCGTATGAACCATAGCTTGTTCTGAAAGCCATCTTGGGAATATCTTGCTCAAGGATTCGAATCTGGTGATAGCCCATATGGAGATCAAGCTTGGATAATACTTGGGCACCTTTGAGTTGTTCGAACAGCTCGTTGATGTTGGGAAGTGGGTACTTGTTCTTGATAGTCTACTTGTTCAATGGACGGTAGTCAACACAAAGTCGGTCCATTCCATCCTTCTTCTTCACAAAAAGTACTCCACAACCCCATGGAGAAGAACTAGGTCGGATTAGACCCATTCGCTCTTGAATATTGAGTTGCTTCTTCAGCTCCTTCAACTCTTCAGGTCCGAGCTTGTAAGGACGTTTGCAAACCGGTTCCGTGCCAGGCTCAAGATCAATGACAAATTCAACTGGCCGGTGCGGAGGCATTCCTGGAAGCTCTTCTGGAAAGACATCTTGATATTCGCAAATGACTGGAATTTGGGAGATGGCATCCAGTTCACCCTTCTCATTAAGAGAAAACAGACGGATTGTATCATCACGAGCAGCAAAGACAATTACATCCTCAAACGAATGAGTCAATTGAATCTGCCTGGCAGCACAATCAAGATGCGCCTTGTGCTTAGAAAGCCAATCCATTCCGAGAATAAGATCAATATCCGAGTTTCCAAGAACCACCGGAGAGGACAGAAACTTGTAGTCGCCCAACGTGATAGAGACATCCGGGACGCAATTGTTAGAAGTCATTTGCTTGCCCGAAGACACAATCTTCAACGGGAAAGGAATCCTTTCGGTCACAAAATCATGCTTGGCAACAAATGGTGTTGAAATAAAAGAAAGCGATGCACCAGTGTCAAAAAGAACTTTTGCAGGAACATCGTTAACAGGAAGGTTACCCATGATGACATCTGGCGAGTCCTTTGCCTGAGCTGCGTTCAACAAGTTGACCTTGGCGTGCTTGGGGTTATGCTTGACCACAGCTGCACTTGTCGATCTCATAGGAGGAGGAGGAGGGAGACGCCTCTGATTGAAGCATTTGTTGGCATAGTGACCCTTCTGTTGGCACTTGTTGCACGTGACCTCTGAAAGTGGACGGTGATACGGAGCACTCGATCTTGGAGCTTGAGACGAAGTCTTGTTCTGAAAGCCAGGGTTGGGTGGGTGGGAAGATCCACTGCCACCTTTGCTCTTCTGCTGATAAGGCTGACGGAACGGAGGAGGAGGAAGCCAATACTTCTGCTGCTTAGCCACTTGAGTTGAGGAAGAAGGAGTAGCATCTCTGACTCGCTTCTTGGAAGGATTGCACTTCAGTTGAGCAGCCTCTTGCTTCAATGCCATGTTGTAAAACTCATGTACCTCATGGGCTCAAAGAGAACAAGAGCTAGCTGGATTTCTTCTCTGAGACCACCCCTGAACTGGTATATCATGCTCTTCTCGTCAGGGACGTCCTGCTTAGCAAAGCGGGCGAGCTTCTGAAACATCTTGTTGTACTCATAGACAGACATAGAGCCTTGCTTCAGGTTGCGGAATTCCTCACGCTTGCTTTCAACCACGCTCTGGGGAATATGATGAGCTTTGAAGTCTTGACGGAATTCATCCTAGGTAATAACACGGCCTCCTCTGGAATCTTTGTACTGCTGAAACCATTCTGCAGCTTGGTCTTTGAGTTGGAAGGAAGCGAACTTGACAAAATCCTCAGGCCTGACATTACTGCACTCGAAATGCTTGCACAAGTCCACGAGCCAATCATCAGTGTCAGTTGCCTCAACACAATTGCTGAAAGTCTTTGGCTGGTTAGCAAGGAACTGGTTGAGTGTAGCAAAGTGATTCTGATTGTTGCCATGGTTGCCTTGGTTCGCTTGGTTGCGCTCTTGAAGAATTTGCATGATCAGCTGCGTGTTTGCATTGGTAGCGGCCATCACAGCTTGCCATGCCTCCGGAGGAGGGGGTGGTGGTGGCGGATCAGGATTTGGAGTCGTGCGCATTGGAGGAGCCATCCTGAAGAGGTTGATGTCCATTAGCACATTGATAGACAAATATTGAAGCTGAATCCAACGTGTAGAAATTGCAACATATAGTCTTCACATCCGAACAAAATGAATGAATGCATTCCAATTGAAATGGTCACATATCCATAAATTGAGAAGCCACTTAGAATTTAGGTAGAGGAATAAAATCAACAAGGTACGGAGCAAGAACGAATACTCGGTAAGGATCACCCAATCTCAAACCAAATATCTGTGGAAGAAGAACTTGAGCTACAAGAATTCCCACCTATGAAACTCCCGAACCTTTCCGGTTATGCAATCAGGTGTTGGGGATACAGGGGAAGCATAATATCTCACCCAAATCTAGCAAATCCTACATCCAGCTGTATCCATCCTTCAACACATAACCGAGAAAAAACTTCGAAAATCGTCTACCTCAACCTTCGAAAAGCATCCGTTATACAAGTTATGGCAATACTCCTGAACTCCCGCCCCAGTACTGGGTGGCGTCGAGGTTATCTCACCAACAACTGCATAAAAGAGATTTTCGATGTCGGTGAACTAAACTCAGGTATTCCAGAACTGCAACGATAAAATTGTGACGACAACACCTCGGAGCTCAACTCCCCGGGACACTGCCACAACCCCTAAATGACAAGAGGCACCAAGAACAATGTTCTCGTCACAAATCGATCGGAACGATTCCAAGATACCCGCGTGATCCTAAATTTTTTTTTGTGAAATTTGAGAAGAGAAGAGTCAAAACTCTACGTCAGGATGCCTTACCAGAGCGATGAAGGGACTGGGGAGTAAAAAGAATTCCTAAACTCTCCGATATATAATTCCTAAAAGACTCAAAACATTTTTCTAGACTCAAATCGTCAGCTAATTCGATCAAGCAGTGGGGGCTCCTAAGGTCGGGGAAGGCTCTGATTACCAACTTGTAACGCCCTTGATGCGACTATATCTCCTACGTGTCGAAGCACGACTTAGAGGCATAACCGCATTGAAAGCAATGTCGCAAGTAAGGTAATCTTCACAACAACCCATGTAATAAGATAATAAGGGGAAAGGTACATAGTTGGCTTACACTCGCCACGTCACACAAAGTACATAAATAGCATTACAATCATCCAATACACTCATGGTCCGACTACGGTACCAAAATAAAAGATCAACCCCAACATGCGACACAGTCCCGATCGCCCCAACTGGCACCACTACTGATCATCAGGGAAAGACACATAGTAACGACGTGAGTCTTCATCGAACTCCCACTTGAGCTCAAGCGCATCATCTAGAACAGAGTCATCGGGCCCTGCATCTGGATTGGAAATAATCTGTGAGCCACGAGGACTCGGCAATCTCGCACCCTCGCGATCAAGACTATTTAAGCTTATCGGTAAGGCAAGGTAATATGTGGAGCTGCAGCAAGCGACTAGCATATATGGTGGCGAACCTGTTCGCAAAAGAGAGCGAGAAGAGAAGGCAAAGCACGAATGAAGAACTAGAGAACAGCCTACGACAAACATTACCCCAACACCATGTTCACTTCCCGGACTCCGCCGAGAAGAGACCATCACGGTAACACACACAATTGATTCATTTTAATTAAGTTAAGATTCAAGTTATCTATAACTGGACATTAACAAATTCCCATCTGCCCATAACCGCGGGCACGGCTTTTGAAAGTTCAAATCCCTGCAGGGGAGTCCCAACTTAGCCCATCATAAGCTCTCACGGTCAACGAAGGATAAACCTTCTCCCGAGACATTCCGATCAGACTCGGTATCCCGGTTCTACAAGACAACTTCGACGATGGTAAAACAAGTCCAGCAACACCGCCCGAATGTGCCGACAAATCCCGATAGGAGCTGCACATATCTCGTTCTCAGGGCACACTTAGATGAACACTACGTACAACTAAAACCAACCCTCAAGTTTCCCCAAGGTGGCGCTGCAAGTGGCTCTGTTTGGACCAACACTCAGAGGAGCACTGGCCCGGGGGGGTTTAAATAAGATGACCCTTGGGCTCCGGAAACCCAAGGGGAAAAGAGGCTAGGTGGAAAATGGTAAAACCAAGGTTGGGCATTGCTGGAGGAGTTTTATTCAAGGCGAACTGTCAAGGGGTTCCCATTATCACCCAACCGCATAAGGAACGCAAAATCCGAGAACATAACACCGATATGATGGAAACTAGGGCGGCAAGAGTGGAATAAAACACTAGGCAAAAGGCTGAGCCTTCCACACTTTACCAAGTATATATATGCATTAAGATAACAAGATAATATAGTGATATCCCAACAAATAAACAATGTTCCAACAAGGAACGATCTCCAATCTTCACCTGCAACTAGCAACGCTATAAGAGGGGCTGAGCAAAGCGGTAACATAGCCAATCAATTGTTTGCTAGGACATGTTGGGTTAGAGGTTTGACATGGCAATTTGGGAGGCATGATAAGCAAGTGGTAGGCATCGTAGCATAGGCATAGCAAAAGAGCGAGCATCTAGCAAGCAAAGATAGAAGTGATTTCGAGGGTATGATCATCTTGCCTGTAAAGTTGTCAGACTTGACTTGATCCTCGTAAGCAAACTCAACGGGCTCCTTGTTAGCGAACTTGTCCCAAACAAGACAAACAAGCAAGAGGAACACAATCAACCATGTGCAAAGCTCAAACAACATGATGCAACCATGGTATGCTATGCGGGATGTGATATGTGATGCATATGCAAGACTTGACAAGGAATGATTGAACCTGGCCTCAACTTGGAAATCCAAGAGTGCCACTGGAAAGGTGAGGTGATTTCGGTAGAAATCGATATAAAGATCACCGGAATCGGATGCACGGTTTGGAAATGGCAAGCAAAACAAATATGGCACCCGTCTGCGATAAACAGCAAGTAGCCATCTAAATTCATCGAGATAATTATGTTACAGCACTCAAACATGGAAACACAATACATGGTAGGGATCCACTCATAATGATTGATAAAAGATGAACACTGAGCTACGGCTAATTCATCCATTAACAGGTTCAAACAAGCATGGCAAAAGTGCAAATGATAAACAGGTTTCAGACTTAGTGAAATTAACACAAGTCTGAGATTTCAGATCAGGTAGCACACTTTGGAGCAGGCAAACTATATGCTACAGGATCTTAACATGGCAAAGCAAGGCCTGACATGAAGCTAGTCAAAGCACTTAACAAAAGTCCCTTAGTGACCTTGAGCCAAAAGGGATCAGAAAATACAATTACAAGCATGTGAACATGGCAAAAACATAATCAGGTTACAGACTTAGTGAAAAACTGGAGCATGCAAATATGTTAACGAGTCGGCATGTTTACGAGCTCGATGCACTCACTACAGAGCAAGGCATGACAAACTAAGCATACACTCCTGAAGAATACATATTATATAAGCTAGACATGGCAAGAACAACAATATAGCATGTACGGATCAACAACAACATCCTCGGCAAAATCGCTAACAAGTAGACAATCTGCGAGGATTCACGAAATAGCAAAAGTAGAGCTCGATTGAGTCAAGCTAGGGTTCTCCATAATTGCAAACAAAGACATGGATGGATAGAGCACCACAATATTAACAAATCATCCTTACTGATCATCCTCAAAAGAGGCACGGATCACTAGGAAACAACATGAACATATGGCATATTGATAAACACAGATCAAGGACTTGGAGAAATTCTAAGTCCCTGAAATCAGTCTTAACGTATGCACTACTTTGCAAGCTTGTGCTAGTCACCAAACATATTACAAAAATACATGGTAAGCACCTCTGTAAAGATGGCATGGCATATAACAAAACACATGTAGAGCTCAGGAGCATATCATGCACACATTAATCATGGCAAAAATGACAAATAGCTATTTGGTGCAGCAGATCTGACAATTAACTCAAATAGCTCTCTTCCAACAGCATTTCGGGCATCAAGATGAGCTCAAATGAAAATGACGCAATGATATGAAATGATGTACTCTCTGAGGCGAACATTTTGATATGCTACACGCCCAAAACGGAGCTACGGATGCGGAGCTACGGCATGACGAAAAACGCAAAATATCTAGGGTTTCGGGGATAAAAGTCAACCGTCCAGATCTAGATCTGAGATCACTGTAGCAGCATGGGAAATGAGGTTCGCCGGACTTAGCGCTCGCCGGAGTTCGTCGAGGGCTTGGTGAGGAGGGCGCCGGCCGGAAGGTTTGCCGGAGTGGGGGAGGAGGAGCTCGCCGGAGCGGGCGCGCGGCGTCGGGCGCGGGGCACCGCGGGCGAGGTTCGCCGGCGTCAGCGGCCAGAGTTGGCGCCGGTGGCGGAGCTGGGCGGCGAAGGGGAGACGGCGGGCGGCGGAGGCGCGGCCTCGGGCGGCGCCTGCTCCCAGGCGGCGGGGCGCGGGCGATGGGCCTCGGGGGCCCGGAGCGGGCTTCCCGGGCCGGCGGCGGGAGGAGGCTGGCGTTGCCACATGGCGGCGCCTCAGTGGCCGCGGGCGGCGGTGGACGTGGTGTCCGGCGCGGCGGACATATCCGGCTCGCGACGGGGTAGGTGGACTAGGGTTAGGGTGGAAGAAGACCCGGGATTTCGGAGGAGGGGCTATATATAGGCATAGAGGGAGCTAGGAGAGTCCAAATGAGGTGCCGTTTTCGGCCACGCGATCGTGATTGAACGCTCTAGATGATGGAGAGGGTTTAGGTGGGTTTTTGGGCCAAATTGGAGGGGTGTTGGGCTGCAACACACACGAGGCCTTCTCGGTCCCTCGGTTAACCGTTGGAGCATCAAACGAAGTCCAAATGGTACAAAACTTGACATGCTGTCTACCGGTAGTAAATCAAGGTCGCTTGGCAAGTCTCGGTCCAATCCGGAAATGTTTAACCCCCACACACGAAAAGAAGGTAGAAAGGACCACCGGAGGAGATAGGAGCGCCGGAATGCAAAACGGACAACGGGGAAAATGCTCGGATGCATGAGACGAACACATATGCAAATGCAATGCACATGATGACATGATATGAGATGCATGACAACGGCAACAACACACGGAGACAAAAACCCGAACCCGAGGAAAATAAAATAACTTAGCGTCGGAAACGGCAAGAGTTGGGATACATATAACATCCGGGGTGTTACAGGGCACTAGATGCACTTACATTAACCATAAGAGGTGGCGAGCCTACCAAATCTATCACAGCATTATAAGCATCCAAGGTGTCGCTCCCCAAGAAATAACCCCCCCCCCCCAGTAATGGTATCTACAACATATCTATTCCAGGGAGTAAAACCCACATCAAAATTACGAAGGAGAACGGTAGTAGATTGCTTACGAGTAGATCTATTTTGAGCATTGAAAATTCTATACCAAGCATCTTTTAAATTTTCTCCCTCCCTTTGCTTAAAATTAAGAACCTCACTCTCGGGAGTACTATCAATGGTAGAAGGGCTAGCCATGAAAGCAAATCAAGCGATCTAGCACACGAGCAAACGAAAAGCAAACGAAAAGACGAACGGAAGAAGGGCGAATAAAAAGACAAATCTTTTTATATTTTTATGAAACGTTTTAGAAGTGGGGGAGAGGAAAACGATAGGCAAATGGCGAATAATATAATGCAAGATATGAGAGTTTATGATGGGTACTTGGTAGGCTTGATGTAGATCTCCTCGTCAACGGCGCCAGAAATTCTTCCTGCTACTTCTTGAGCTTGCTTTGGTTTTTCCCTTGAAGGGGAAAGGGTGATGCAGCAAAGTAGAGATAAGTATTTCCCTCAGTTAAGAACTAAGGTATCAATCCAGTAAGAGATACAAGAAAGTCCCCAACCTATTCACCTGCACAAACAATCAAACACTTGCACCCAACGCGATAAAGGGGTTGTCAATCCCTTCACGGTCACTTGTAAAGGTGAGATCTGATAGAGATAGATATAAAAGATTACTAAATATAAAACAAAATAAAAGTAAATAAATTGCATCGAGATATTTTTGGGTTTTTTGGTTTATAGATCTGAAAATTTATGATGGAAAATAGACCTAGGGGCCATAGGTTTCACTAGAGGCTTCTCTTTTGAAGGAAAATAATATGGTGGGTGAACAAATTACCGTCGATTAATTGATAGAAAAGCGCAAAGTTATGACGATATCCAAGACAATGATTATGCATATAGGCATCACGTCCGTGTCAAGTAGACCGACTCTTGCCTGCATCTACTACTATTACTCCACACATCGACCGCTATCCAGCATGCATCTAGAGTATTAAATTCATAAGAACGGAGTAATGCCTTAAGTAAGATGACATGATGTAGAGGGATAAACTCAAGCAATATGATGAAAACCCCATCTTTTTACCCTTGATGGCAACAATACAAATACGTGACTCCGTACCCCTACTTTGTCACTAGGTGAGGACACCGCAAGATTGAACCCAAAACTAAGCACCTCTCCCATTGCAAGAAAAACCAATCTAGTTGGCCAAACCAAACCAATAATTCAAAGAGAAATACAAAGATATCAAATCATGCATATAAGAATTTAGAGAAGATTCAAATAATATTCATAGATAAACTGATCATAAATCCAGAATTCATCGGATCTCGACAAACACACCACAAAAGAAGATTACATCAGATAGATCTCCAAGAACATCAAGGAGAACATGGTATTGAATATCAAAGAGAGAGAAGAAGCCATCTAGCTACTAGCTATGGACCTGTAGGTCTGTGGTAAACTACTCACGCGCTTCATCGGAAGGGCAGTAGAATTGATGTCGAAGCCCTCCGTGATCGAATCCCCCTCTGGCAGGGTGCCGGAAAAGGTCCCTAGATGGGATCTCACGGGTACAGAAGGTTACAGTGGTGGAAAAGTATTTTGGTGGACGCTTCTAGTCGTTTAGGAATATTTGGGAATTTATAGGCCAAAGATTAGGATTAGAGGAGTCCCGTGGGGCCCACAAGCCAGGGAGCGCTCCCCCTAGGGCGCGCCCTGAGGGCTTGTGGAGCCCTCGGGACTCTTCTACCTTCCTCTCCTAGTCCTACGTGTGTCTTCTGGTCCAAGAAAAATCATCGTAAAGTTTTATTCTGTTTGGACTCTGTTTGATATTCCTTTTTTGTAAAACTCAAAAGTAAGGAAAAATAGAAACTGGCACTGGGCTCTACGTTAATAAGTTAGTCCCTAAAATAATACAAAATAGCAAATTAATGCATATAAATCATCCAAAATAGATAATATAATAGCATGGAACTATCAAAAATTATAGATACGTTGGAGATGTATCAATACCGATGACAATCTCTTAGCCGTGTGTGGCGCCCCCTCCATAGTTTCGCCCCTCGGTCATATTTTCGTAGTGCTTAGGCGAAGCCCAGCGGAGATAGCATCACCACCACCGTTATCACGCCGTCGTGTTGCCAGAACTCATCCACTACTTCGTCGTCTTGCTGGATCAAGAAGGCGAGGACATCACCGAGCTAAACGTTGTTGAACGCGGACGCGACGTACGTTCGGTACTTGATCGGTTGGATCGCGAAGAAGTTCGACTACATCAACAGCATTAACAAACGCTTCCACTTATGGTATATGAGGGTACGTAGACACACGCTCCCCTCTCGTTGCTATGCATCTCCATGGATAGATCTTACGTGTGCGTAGAATTTTTTTTGTTTTCCATGCAACGTTTCCCAACATACAATGCACCACTCCCTCTAAAGAAGTACCCATCAAACTTGGCCAAAGAAGATAGATAGATCAGAGAGCATACAAAATTATTTCATTATATAGCAAAGAAACCTCAAAAGATTAAGTTGAATTCAATGAACAATCTGATCATAAAGTGATAATTCATCATATCCCAACAAACACACCACTCACCACATCGAATTGATCATGATCATGTGAGGCAGCTCACAGGAACTTGGTATTGAAGATCGGAGGGAGAGAGAGAGAGAGAGAGAGAGAGAGAGAGAGATTGCTATGGACTATAAGGTCCTAAGGTAACTACTCACACATGGTCATGGAGGCAACAAGGTTGATGAAGAAGCCTCCCGTGGTGGATTCCCTCTCTGGCAAAGTGCTGGAACAGGCCTCCAGATTGGATCTCCTCGGAACAGGAACTTGCGGCGACGGAAAATTTCAGAGAAAAATCTTGCGAAGGGTTCCGAAAAATATGAAATTTATAGGTGGAAGAATGAATGTAAGGCGGTGCTCGCAAGGCCCACACGGCCTGGTGATGCGGCCTCGGCCCTGGCTAAGCCTCATGCCCGTGTGGAGGCCATGTGGGTCCCCTCGTATCCCTCTGGTGCATTATGGAACCTTCGTGCCCCGATAAAAATCGTATTAAATCCTCAGGGTTTCTTTACCTCTGTAGATATTGATTTTCTATAAAGTCAAAAACATCATAAAACAATTGGCTTTGGGCATTAGATTAATCCAGAAAAATAAATAATATAAAATTCTATTAAAAAAGTATACAAAAATGATATTATAATAGTATAAAACAATCAAAATTATAGATACGTTCGAAACATATCACTGTCCTCTTCAACCACATCCTTTGCTCCAGCGAGTGCACACTATCATACCCTCAACAGAAACTAGCCTCCCTTTCAGTCGATGTCACTATTGCGCTCGGGTGGGGTGGAAAGTGCAACCAAACACATAAGGTCCATGTGTCACGGGGCCAGGATCAAGCAGGGCCCGCTGGCCATCAAGGCAAAAATACAACTCAGGGTAAAAGAAAGGTCAACCCAAGTGACTGATGAGATCGTTTGGCGAACACCCCGTGGCTGAAATCACCTAAATTGGGGAGACCCTGAGCGTGCGAGCCTCGGCCACACATAAACTTGAAGGAGATATCGAATTATCATGTTGACGGGTATGGTCAGGTTAGAGTTGGAGCTCAATATGTGCAATAAAATTTCTGAACACACAATTCTACGTGAATGAAAAAACTAAGGAAAAAGTACCAACTTTCGTGCCCGAGTAATGAATCACACGGTGCAAACTGCGATCTACTCTTCAAGGCGCGATCGAACCGGCGTCGCCACATATCACTTGCGTGAGATTCATATTGCACGTGTCATTTTCTGAGAGGTTATGTTTGCGTGGCATGAATTCTTTCGGTGCGAGACCCGCTATTAAAAAGAAAAAAATCTATAGTAATGAACGCGTGCACGAAATGAGGCAGAATTAATTTCTCCACTGGAAGATACAAATGACTAGTCATGCAACATCTAAATCGAGAGATATTTCTCAATAAATCGAAAGATTAGAGCAATTACATAGCACAAGCTATAAAAAAATAGAAGTATCTTCTTTAAAAAAAAGCTAAAAGCTTCGAGGAGCCGTAGGTAGAGGTGTGCATATAAAGGGAGTGCCAACTGCCAACCAAGGACCCAACACAAACCAACGGAGACGATCTGGACCCGCCGCCACAGAACCCAGTAACTGCCGCCGTCGCCGCCGCTTCCATGGACAGCACGGTGGACGCAATGGCGGCGGCCTACAAGGCGCTGGTGGACGCCGCGGCGGCGGTCGCCTTGCGCGAGCCCGACCGCGAGGCGGCGCTGCGGGAACTGCAGCGCTGCCTGCACGCCTTCAACGAGTCCTGCGACCGCGCCGAGGACCTCGTCCGGGCGGCCGCCGCCACCCTCGATTTCGCGCCCGCCGCCGCCACAGCCCTCGACGCGCTCGGCAACACCGTGCGCGGCATCGAGCAGGACGCCCAGGCCGGCCCCGACGACGGAGACGAGGAGGAGGTGCAGGATGGGAAGGGCCCCGCGCCCTCGCCGCCGGCGGCGCCCGTGGCGGTGGCGGCCGACGACAACTAGCTCGATCCATCGATCTGGTCTCTTTGTGGCCGTGATGCTAATCAATCTTCTTGGTTTTTTCTCTGCTGATATAGTGAGCCATAATGGAGCCAGAATTAATGTTGTAATGCAGACAAATTCGTCGCATCATCTTTCTTGAGATTGAGAGAAAACAAGAAGTGATCTTGATGTTGTGATCGTGATATTGCTGCGTATGTGTTGCCCTCGGGCTCGCGGCGACCTTTTAACATGGCGAAAACAGTAGAAAAACAGGGGTACGTACAGGGCAAATGGGAGTTGCAGGTTGCTGTCAAAGCTCATCCATACGTACAGCCTGTGGATTCGGAGGAACCGGGTAACCTCCACATACAAGAATCAGAAGCAGCGAGCGAGCGAGAGATCTGATCTGACAGTGAAAACCACACATGCAGGGCAAATCCAAAGTAGGACGAGCCCCCTATCCTGTCACTCTCTTGTAAACGAGAGGCGGCATCGAGCAGCAGGCCTGCCGACAGAAACAAGTCGATCGCCAACAAATATCACTGTGGCCATCCATCCAATCATGCACACGATTCAGTTTAGGAAGTTTGTCTGATGATTGCGATATCCGTTGTTGCCATCTGCACAGCCCAATCGTACGGGCGCAGGTGGATGGAGGGGATTGTGTGGGGGTTGCAACTGCAGTGTCATGTCAGCTTGGGGAGTTATACTACTACTCCTAGTTTGCAAGGAGACCGGTAGGCCTAGTCGGCACAGATGTGCCTGCCTGCCTGCCAGTTGAAGGCAAGGCTCTCCGTTAAGGTGACAGTGACGCTACAAGATGGTCCGAGGCAAAGCCTTTTTGTGTCATGCACTCCAGTTCCATCGCACAACTCACAGGAAATATCCCAAGAGAGGTTAACATCCAAACTGACAAAACAGAGAATGTCTTATTTGACACTGCTAGCTTCTCTATTCGACGGTGAATAAAAATTATGTATTTCCTATCTAACACCGATTCTAAATTTCGTTCCCAATTTATCACTTCTGACCATTATCTGAGCTAACGGTGTTAAATGGCACGTGAAAAGACAATTTTACCCATGGCACTAGTATTATGTGGCCATCTTCTTCTCCACCCCGAGCGCCCCCTCCTCATTTCTCTTCCCTTCCAAGGTGAGCGTTACCCCGAGCATGGTAGTAAGCGAGGCGCGCACCGACGCCAAGAGGCTGCGATGGCGGTGGTATCCAGATCAAGGTCCTCCATTAAGGTGACAATGACACTCCAAGATGGTACTAGGCAAAGCTTTTTAGCCTTGTTAAGCTCAACCGCACAATGTACATAAGAATCCCCGCGAGGAGTTAACGACAGAGCTAATGAAATGGTCTTGATACGGATCTCTTTCATCTTGTTCACCGGTGGGTCCCTCGTCTTTGGAAAGAGAGGCGAGGACATTGGGTCCACCATCGTTGGCTGGCGAGCACTAGTGAGGAGGGTGATCCACGAGTACCTGTGACGGCCGAGGTAGGGTAAGGCCAAGGGCTTCTTGCTCAATGGATCCTGTGGTGGTGGCGATGCTGATGAAAAATAGCCCCTCCTCCGCATGCTCCTGTGCCATCTCAACGGCAGTAGGCATCTCGTCTTTGTTGGTTAGTTAGTTTGAAAAGTTTCAGGTTCCTTGGAAAGGTCGGTGAGGAGGTGACGACGAACATGTTGTGGTTTTTGATTCACTAGCCTTGCTCCCCTCATGGCTGCGACCGCTCTGGAGTAGTCAGGAGGCTCGCAGAGCGCATATAATAAAAGGCTCATAGTTATAGCATGCTTGCATGTCTCCTTTGTCTATGTGAAGGACAGAGGCAAGAAAAAATGTGCTCCAAAGCAAACAGAGTAAATGCGGAGGGAAGAGAAAAAACGGAGGAGGAATAGATGGCCACCAACCTTATTACCAACTAATTCTATGACATGGCAACATTACTTTAGCCTATACAAGAGTCTGGCGACGCATCAATGTTAGCATCATTGAGAGGGTAAATGGGCTGGAATGGGCACAACAGACGGCGGTAGGCGGCTACCGGGATGGACTCATGTTGATATAAGTGTGGGCCCATGACACACTCAATTTCTAAAGTTCCATTAAAGTTTGTTTGT
Organism: Triticum monococcum; assembly: GCA_034509565.1. Classification (NCBI taxonomy): domain Eukaryota; kingdom Viridiplantae; phylum Streptophyta; class Magnoliopsida; order Poales; family Poaceae; genus Triticum; species Triticum monococcum. The sequence goes on from CM067845.1 coordinate 605,662,109, forward strand.
AATTGAGAAAAAAGTATGCACTAGTGATTCCGCTCTCCAGGTTTTGAATCCAGCATGATCATGTGCAAGAATGTCCTGAGCATCTTCTTCTCATCAATAACGAATAGCATCCTCACACAAGTCACCTGATTCTCCAATGCATTCGAAGTGTGGTATGTGTTGTTCATCATGTTCTCCTCACAAAACCAGGCTCGAGTGATGCAAGTTTGGTATCAGTTATCAACTCTAAAGAAGAAGGACATGACTACCTCTGTATTTTCATAAGATAAAGGCACATGATGAAACCATAGTGGTGTTTCACACGCCCCTCGAAGACAAAGATATGGTGGGTACATGATCGCTGGACTGGGAGCCAAGTGTGATTATTTTGTCCAGCCAATGGTCAATCATAATATTGATGTGGTAATCCACAATGATTTTACTATACTTGTTGAACTTTCAAGCTAACCTTGGGCATCAGTGACGCGCCAGAGCTCCAGTCCTCCATCAACAACTTCCCCCAATAGTCCAATGGTGACTCCAAAAACTACAACAAATATCAAAATGGTGGTCGCGCTCATCACGATGGCATTAGCAGAACCTGGCACTAGCGATGGACATCCCAAATCGACCTGCCAAATCTACTACAAATACGGAAACCACACACTTCGTCACCACCATTCGATTCAATCAAGCCTACCATTCGGAGCCACCAAGTTGTGGCAACTCGTCTTCCGTCGGTTACAATATCAACACAAATTGGTATGATAATAATATAGAGGCAACCAACCTGACAAGCGACCTCGACCGTCTCATGATGCATGAGAGGTTCCCCAGCAAGGACAAGGTCCAGGTCACTAATGTCACATGTCTGAGAGTTTTGGATATTGGTCATTGTGCACTTCCTAGGTCAAACAATTCCTTGCATCTTTATAATGCTCTCCATGTTCCATAAATTAGCAAAAGTCTCTTGTATATTCACAAATGTGTTACCGATAGTTTGTTGAATTCCACCTGAACATATTTCTTGCTAGGGTAGTAGCATAGGCAAGATCCACCTATCCTTTCAACCGGTGCTCATTCTCATCTTGTCGGCAAGGTCTTTGAAGTGTTGATATTCCCTAAAAAATAGAGGCACAATTGTTGTGTTCAATAGTCCGAAGTTATCATCGAGTCCATCACAAATCAAATAAAAATATCTAACTCCTTAGCAAAAGAGTCATCCGTGTGTGAGTCATCATATGGTAGTTAGACAAGAGTCATACACTTTCTTTTAATGATTCTACACATGCAATATCTCAAGTTATTGTCGAGTCCACCGTCAACCAAATAAATCCCTTGCTCGTTCGCAAGAGTCATCAGAGTGTGATTTATATGCTACTTAGCCTAGACTCATAAACTTTCTTTTAGTGATTATACACATTCAACATCTTCACCTCTTGAACTAGCACAATGATGTTTGGGGGCCCGCCCTCACATCTATAGTAGGTATTAAACATTATGTAAATTTCTCGAGGATTTTAGTAGCTATACATGGACTATTTGCTCAAGGACAGAACAATGTTAACCAGTGAGCATGCCTTTTACAATTTCCAAAGCACATGTCGAGAAATACCTCAACATCAAAATTCGCTCATTTCATTCAAACTAGGATGGAGAATATCATAAGTTGCATCAACACTTCCAGTAAAGTGGGATCACACACATTGTCTCGTGCCCACACCCTCTGCTCAATGCCATTTTCAAAAGCTTGCACTGGAACGTTGTTGAGGTTGGGCTTGCCCTCCTTCCTAATGCTTTTCTCTTGTTTTGTTTTTGGGGTGAAGCTTTCCCTTATGGCATGCTACCTAATGAGTCAAAGACCCAACAAACTTCTGCAAAACAACAACACATTATACAATTTACTTCCATTAAGTATGTTAACTTCTTACTTTTGCATAATAGAGACAATATCATATGACCAGAGTCTTTGATTGATCGTGAACAAGCAAACATTGCAAGTGCCTATACCTGCAAACCCTTTCAAAGAAAGATGTGGAGATATGCCAAAATAGTAATTAGGTGGGCTAACTCATCCTAACAGGAAGCATCCAATCGATCAGGTGATTATTAATGTTGGTACTTCTCCCATAAGTCTTCTAAAGAAAAAGAGATGTAGAATATGACTGTACTCTTCATGAATACTTGTGAAGCTCCCAGTGATGATACTGATTTGAAGTGTCTAAAAGATTTGAAGCTTGTTTTCTTCTTAGCATGTGGCCCATCATCAAAGGAAACAAACTTGAAATCTTTCTAACCCTTCAAATTAGTAGCATCACTGGGAGTGTCGGTTGTATTGATGAGGTATACAATAATACATACATATGTTTTTATTTATAAAACATTTAGGAGAATACCAACATGCTTAGTTGATGCATGCTCGACTGGCGCTTCTTGTTCAGATGATTTTGGCCTACTTAGTATACTTGACCTGACAATCTCCACATTGTTTCTTGAGAGGATTCGTGGGAAAGCACTTAGGCCTTGTATAATGTAGGTGCTTAAGTGGGTGCTTCAATAAGAAAACCTGGTTTTTTTCCAGCCTGCTTAGCACATGTGCTTAGGACGAGGCACATAAGAAACTTTGGCTCTTGGTGCTAGTTGATGCCTGCCCTTCCGTGAAACTGTTGTTAACTCTGGTGCACCTTAACTAAAGCAACTTAGGCACCCATATGAAGCACCTAGCATTGTAAGGTACAAAATTTTTGAGATACAACTTTAGTCTCTCTCTTTAAGCACCAGTGCATTAGCACCCGACATTATACAATGCCTTACATTCATAGGTGGCTCATGATTATTTAGAGGCTTTCATTCATATGATATTTTTCGTGTTTTGAAAAAAGGAAAACATATAACATATTCAATGGAGGTAACTATTATAGGTGGTTAAGAACAAAGAACACACATATTGTTCCATCACTAGAAGAAAAATGCTTCAAGCATCGTCGATCTAAAACAAGAATTAATATTAAGGCTGTCAAGAATTTTTGTTTTGCTCTCCTCATGAATCTCCAGAGAAGCTACATAGCAAGTACCAAAACACTCACTAGTGTGATTAAGGATCATTAGCAAGTCTAAATCTTGTTTTTATCAACCCTCTTAAAATAAGCAATACTCTCTTTAAGGAACACTTCTAGTCTGGGTCATGAAGAACGCTCCTACATCCATCGTCGGAGAAGAAGAGAAGCATCTTTAACATCAAATGTGTTTGATATATGCACCGATGTATCTATATATCACAATCCCAATACGGCGACCGGCTATCATGTAAAAAAAATTAGAAAAGTATGCACGTGACAGGACTAATTATCATGTTTGCTATTACATTACAAATGTATGTGGAGTCAGCTCGAGGTGTTAGCACGTCCTAGAAAGCCCGCAATAAAGTCATTATGTATACTCCCGATGCTCGGCCTATATTGCAATAATAGCTCACACTGAATGGACAGTGTTGCCATAAAATGGCAAGTGATGAAAGTATAAGGATTCATTATGCGAATTGGAAAAACTCCTCCCGGGAAACTTACGTAATGAGATGAAAGCAAAAGAAATAAAAAGGACAAGCACATCATTCATGATGGTTGGTAAAGGCATAACTATTGTATCAAGGAGACCCTTATCATATACTCCTTTTTTTCCAAATCCACATCTAGTTTCAACAACACATCTTGGTATTTACGTACAATATGAAGAACAAAATTAAAATACCATTTGCATGTTTATAAATACTTACTTGTTGAATCACCACGATGAGCTATTTCGGCCCCTAGTTATTGGCCAAGGAGGCTTCACCACATAAAGATCATCTTCGATGTCGGTCTTCAGGCTAAAATGGTATCTACTTTGGTGCACCACATTAAAGAGGGTGGGGACTCGGGAGTTTGCTACATCACCATATCATAGCCATGATACCAACTAGTTGAATTTTTCACCTTTGGATGCACATCATTGATTTATGGATCGGATCTTCGCCTTTGTTTTTGGATCCACTGTCTTCCACTATGACCACCTCTTTATTGTTTGGGATCAGTTAAAATTTTATCAAATGTCCCCTTCTCATCACCCTTAAACGAAGTAAGGGTTACACAATGGTGGGTTCTCATAGTTCACGCCAAACAAGTTAGGATGTGTAGAGGCGATGTAGTGGACGCATGCAAATCTCACTCGAGAGGCACATAGAATACATGAGGCATGCAATATATCTAAAGGATGAATTTACATGCCAGGAATGGTGTTCCATGAACGCCTTGCCTGAGGCATCGATGTGCCCCATGCAATAGTGTGTTGGGTAATGTAGTAATTCAAAAAAATTCCTACGCACACGCAAGATCATGGTAGCAACGAGAGGGGAGAGTGTTGTCCACGTACCCTCGTAGACCGAAAGCGGAAGCGTTAGCACAACGTGGTTGCTGTAGTTGTACGTCTTCATGATCCGACCGATCAAGTACCGAATGTACGGCATCTCCGAGTTCAGCACACGTTCAACTCGATGACGTCCCGCGAACTCCGATCCAGCAGAGCTTCACGAGAGAGTTCCATCAGCACGACGGCGTGATGACGGTGATGATAGTGCTACCGACGCAGGGCTTCGCCTAAGCACTACTACGATATGACCGGGGTGGAATATGGTGGAGGGGGCACCGCACACGGCTGGGAGAGATCAACAGATCAACTTGTGTGTATTGGGTTGCCCCCTGTCCCCGTATATAAAGAAGCAAGGGAGGAGGAGGCCAGCCCTAGGAGGGGTGCGCCAAGGGAGTAGGATTCCAACTCCTAGTAGGAGTAGGTTTCCTCCTTTCCTAGTCCAACTAGGAGAAGGGGGGAAAGGAGGGGAGTGGAGAAGGAAGGGAGAGGGGGGTCGTGCCCCAAAACCCTTGTCCAGTTCGGACTGGGCTTGGGAGGGGCGTGCGCCACCTCCTGGCTGCTGCCTCTCCTTCCCACTAAGGCCCATTAAGGCCCAATACTACTTCCCTGTATTCCCGTAACTCCCCGGTACTCCGAAAAATACCTGAATCACTCGGAACCTTTCCGATGTCCGAATATAGTCGTCCAATATATCGATATTTACGTCTCAACCATTTCGAGACTCCTCGTCATGTCCCTGATCTCATCCGGGACTCCGAACTACCTTCGGTACATCAAATTATATAACTCATAATACAAATCGTCACCGAAACTTTAAGCGTGCGGACTCTACGGGTTCGAGAACTATGTAGACATGACCGAGACATGTGTCCGGTCAATAACCAATAGTGGAACCTGGATGCTCATATTGGTTCCTACATATTCTACGAAGATCTTTATCGGTCAAAACCGCATAACAACATACGCTGTTCCCTTTGTCATCGGTATGTTACTTGCCCGAGATTTGATCGTCGGTATCTCAATACCTAGTTCAATCTCGTTACCGGCAAGTCTCTTTACTCGTTCCGTAATACATCATCTCGCAACTAACTTCATTAGTTACAATGCTTGCAAGGCTTATAGTGATGTGCATTACCGAGTGGGCCTAGAGATACCTCTCCGACAATCAGAGTGACAAATCCTAATCTCGAAATACGCCAACCCAACAAGTACCTTCGGAGACACCTGTAGAGCACCTTTATAATCACCCAGTTATGTTGTGACGTTTGGTAGCACACAAAGTGTTCCTCCGGTAAACGGGAGTTGCACAATCTCATAGTCATAGGAACATGTATAAGTCATGAAGAAAGCAATAGCAACAAACTAAACGATCAAGTGCTAAGCTAACGGAATGGGTCAAGTCAATCACATCATTCTCCTAATGATGTGATCCTATTAATCAAATGACAACTCATGTCTATGGTTAGGAAACATAACCATCTTTGATCAACGAGCTAGTCAAGTAGAGGCATACTAGTGACACTCTGTTTGTCTATGTATCCACACATGTATTATGTTTCCGGTTAATATAATTCTAGCATGAATAATAAACATTTATCATGATATAAGGAAATAAATAATAACTTTATTACTGCCTCTAGGGCATATTTCCTTCAGTCTCCCACTTGCACTAGAGACAATAATCTAGTTCACATCGCCATGTGATTTAATACCAATAGTTCACATCACCATGTGGTTAACACCCATAGTTCACATCGACATGTGACCAACACCCAAAGGGTTTACTAGAGTCAATAATCTATTTCACATCGCTATGTGATTAACACCCAAAGAGTACTAAGGTGTGATCATGTTTTGCTTGTGAGAGAAGTTTAGTCAACGGGTCTGCCACATTCAGATCCGTAAGTATTTTGCAAATTTCTATGTCAACAATGCTCTGCACGGAGCTACCCTAGATAATTGCTCCCACTTTCAATATGTATCCAGATTGAGACTTAGAGTCATCTATATCAGCGTCAAAATTTGCATCGACGTAACCCTTTACGACGAACCTTTTTGTCACCTCCATAATTGAGAAACATATCCTTATTTCACTAAGGATAATTTTGGCCGATGTCCAGTGATCTACTCCTAGATCACTATTGTACTTCCTTGCCAAAATCAGTGTAGGGTATACAATAGACCTGGTACACAACATGGCATATTTTATAGAACCTATGGCCAAGGCATAGGGAATGACGTTCATTCTCTTTCTATCTTCTGCCGTGGTCGAGCTTTGAGTCTTACTCAGTTTCACACCTTGTAACACAGGCAAGAACTCTTTCTTTGACTGTTCCATCTTGAACTACTTCAAAATCTTATCAAGGTATGTACTCATTGAAAAACTTATCAAGAATCTCTATAGATCTTGATGCTCAATATGTAAGCAGCTTCACCGAGATCTTTCTTTGAAAAACTCCTTTCAAACACTCCTTTATGCTTTGCAGAATAATTCTACATTATCTCTGATCAACAATATGTCATTCACATATACTTATCAGAAATGTTGTAGTGCTCCCACTCACTTTCTTGTAAATACAGGCTTCACCGCAAGTCTATATAAAACTATATGCTTTGATCAACTTATCAAAGCGTATATTCCAACTCCGAGATGCTTGCACCAGTCCATAGATGGATCGCTGGAGCTTGCATATTTTGTTAACACCTTTAGGATTGACAAAACCTTCTGGTTGCATCATATACAACTCTTCTTTAATAAATCCATTAAGGAATGCAGTTTTGTTTATCCATTTGCCAGATTTCATAAAATGTGGCAATTGCTAAATGATTCGGACAGACTTAAGCATAGATACGAGTGAGAAACTCTCATCGTAGTCAACACCTTGAACTTGTCGAAAACCTTTTGCGACAATTCTAGCTTTGTAGATAGTAACACTACTATCAGTGTCCTTCTTCCTCTTGAAGATCCATTTAATCTCAATGGCTCGCCTATCATTGGGCAAGTCAATCAAAGTCCATACTTTGTTCTCATACATGGATCTCATCTCAGATTTCATGGCCTCGAGCCATTTCACAGAATCTGGGCTCATCATCGCTTCCTCATAGTTCGTAGGTTCGTCATGGTCAAGTAACATGACCTCCAGAACAGGATTACCATACCGCTCTGGTGCGGATCTCACTCTGGTTTACCTACGAGGTTCGGTAGTAACTTCATCTGAAGTTACATGATCATCATCATTAGCTTCCTCACTAATTGGTGTAGTAGTCACAGGAACAGATTTTTGTGATGAACTACTTTCCAATAAGGGAGCAGGTACAGTTACCTCATTAAGTTCTACTTTCCTCCCACTCACTTCTTTCGAGAGAAACTCTTTATCTATAAAGGATCCATTCTCAGCAATGAATATCTTGCCTTCGGATCTGTGATAGAAGGTGTACCCAACATTTTCTTTTGAGTATCCTATGAAGACGCTCTTCTCCGATTTGGGTTTGAGCTTATCAGGTTGAAACTTTTTCACATAAGCATTGCAACCTCAAACATTAAGAAACGACAGCTTAGGTTTCTTGCCAAACCATAGTTCATACGGTGTCGTCTCAATGGATTTAGATGGTGCCCTATTTAACGTGAATGTAGTTGTCTCTAATGCATAACCCCAAAACGATAGTGGTAAATCGGTAAGGGACATCATAGATCACACCATATCTAATAAAGTACGGTTACGACGTTCAAACACACCATTACACTGTGGTGTTCTAGGTGGCGTGAGTAGTGAAACTATTTCACATTGTTTTAACTGAAGGCCAAACTCGTAACTCAAATATTTTACTTCTGTGATCATATCGTTGAAACTTTTATTTTTGTTACGATGATTCTCCACTTCACTCTGAAATTCTTTGAACTGTTCAAATGTTTCAGACTTGTGTTTCATCAAGTAGATATACTCATATCTGCTCAAATCATCTATGAAGATCAGAAAATAATGATACCCGCCGCGAGCCTCAATATTCATCAAACCACATACATCAGTATGTATGATTTCCAACAAATTTGTTGCTCGCTCCATTGTTCCGGAGAACGGAGTCTTAGTCATCTTGCCCATGAGGCATGGTTCGCAAGCATCAACTGATTCATAATCAAGTGATTCCAAAAGCCCATCAACATGGATTTTCTTCATGCGCTTTACACCAATATGACCTAAACGGCAGTGCCACAAATAAGTTGCACTATCATTATTAACTTTGCATCTTTTGGCTTCAATATTATGAAAATGTGTATCACCACGATCGAGATCCAACAAACCATTTTCATTGGGTGTATGACCATAGAAGGTTTTATTCATGTAAACGGAACAACAATTATTCTCTAACTTACACGAATAAATGTATTGCAATAAACATGATCCAATCATATTCATGCTCAACGCAAACACTAAATAACATTTATTTTAGGTTTAACACTAATCCCGAAAGTATAGGGAGTGTGCGATGATGATCATATCAATCTTGGAACCATTTCCAATACACATCATCACTTCACCCTTAACTAGTCTCTGTTCATTCTGCAACTCCCGTTTCGAGTTACTATTCTTAGCAACTAAACTAGTATCAAATACTAAGGGGTTGCTATAAACACTAGTAAAGTACACATCCTTCTTATCCGCCAATTACTTGGGGTAGTTCCGCTTCCAATGAACAGTCCCTTTGCAGTAGAAGCACTCAGTTTCAGGCTTAGGTCCAAACTTGGGTTTTTTTTCACTTGAGTAGCAACCTGCTTGCCGTTCTTCTTGAAGTTCCCCTTTCTTCCCTTTGTTCCTTTACTTGAAAGTAGTGGTTTTGTTTACCATCAACACTTGATGCTTTTCTTGATTTCTACCTTCGTTGATTTCAGCATCACGAAGAGCTTAGGAATCATTTCCGTTATCCCTTGCATATTATAGTTCATCACGAAGTTCTACTAAATTGGTGATGGTGACTAGAGAATTCTGTGAATCACTATTTTATCTGGAAGATTAACTCCCACTTGATTCAAGCGATTGTAGTACCCAGACAATCTGAGCACATGTTCACTGCTTGAGCTATTCTCCTCCATCTTTTAGCTATAGAACTCGTTGGAGACTTCATATCTCTCAACTCGGGTATTTGCTTGAAATATTAACTTCAACTCCTGGAACATCTCATATGGTCCATGATGTCCAAAACGTCTTTAAAGTCCCGATTCTAAGCCGTTTAAGCATGGTGCACTAAACTATCAAGTAGTCATCATACTGAGCTAGCCAAACGTTCATAACATCTGCATCTGCTCCTGCAATAGGTTTGTCACCTAGCAGTGCATCAAGGACATAATTCTTCTGTGCAGCAATGAGGAGATAAACCTCAGATCATGGATCCAATCCGCATCATTGCTACTAACATCTTTCAACTTAGTTTTCTCTAGGAACATATTAAAAATAAAACAGGGGAGCTAAATGCGAGCTATTGATCTACAACATAGATATGCTAATACTACCAGGACTAAGTTCATGATAAATTTAAGTTCAATTAATCATATTACTTAAGAACTCCCACTTAGATAGACATCCCTCTAATCCTCTAAGTGATCACGTGATCCATATCAACTAAACCATAACCAATCATCACGTGAAATGGAGTAGCTTTCAATGGTGAACATCAATATGTTGATCATATCTACTATATGATTCACGCTCGACCTTTCGGTCTTAGTGTTTCGAGGCCATATCTGCATATGCTAGGCTCGTCAAGTTTAACCTGAGTATTCTGCGTGTGCAAAAACTGGCTTGCACCCGTTGTAGATGGACGTAGAGCTTATCACACCCGATCATCACGTGGTGTCTGGGCACGACAAACTTTGGCAACGGTGCATACTCAGGGAGAACACTTTTATCGTGAAATTTAGTGAGAGACCATCTTATAATGCTACCGTCAATCAAAGCAAGATAAGATGCATAAAAGATAAACATCACATGCAATCACTATAATTTATATGATATGGCCATCATCATCTTGTGCTTGTGATCTTCATCTCTGAAGCACCGTCATGATCACCATCGTCACCGGCGCGACACCTTGATCTCCATCGTAGCATCGTTATCGTCTCGCCAATCTTATGCTTCTACGACTATCGCTACCGCTTAGTGATAAAGTAAAGCATTACAGGGCGATTGCATTGCATACAATAAAGCGACAACCATATGGCTCCTGCCAGTTGCCGATAACTCAGTTACAAAACATGATCATATCATAAAATAAAATTCAGCATCATGTCTTGACCATATCACATCACAACTGCCCTGCAAAAATAAGTTAGACGTCCTCTACTTTGTTGTTGCAAGTTTTACGTGGCTGCTATGGGCTTAGCAAGAACCATTCTTACCTACGCATCAAAACCACAATGATAGTTTGTCAAGTTGGTGTTGTTTTAACCTTCGCAAGGACCGGGCGTAGCCACACTCGGTTCAACTAAAGTTGGAGAAACTGACACCCGCCAGCCACCTGTGTGCAAAGCACGTCGGTAGAACCCGTCTCGCGTAAGCGTACGCGTAATGTCGGTCCGGGCCGCTTCATCCAACAATACCGCCGAACCAAAGTATGACATGCTGGTAAGCAGTATGACTTATATCGCCCACAACTCACTTGTGTTCTACTCGTGCATATGACATCTACACATAAAACCTGGCTCGGATGCCACTATTGGGTAACGTAGTAATTCAAAAAAAATCCTACGCACACGCAAGATCATGGTGATGCATAGCAACGAGAGGGGAGAGTGTTGTCCACGTACCCTCGTAGACCGAAAGTGGAAGCGTTAGCACAACGCGGTTGATGTAGTCGTACCTCTTCACGATCCGACCGATCAAGTACCGAACGTACGGCACCTCCGAGTTCAGCACACGTTCAGCTCGATGACGTCTCGCGAACTTCGATCCAGCAGAGCTTCACGGGAGAGTTCCGTCAGCACGACGGCATGATGACGATGATGATGTTGCTACCGACGCAGGGCTTCGCCTAAGCACCGCTACGATATGACCGGGGTGGAATATGGTGGAGGGGGACACCGCACACGGCTGGAAGAGATCAACAGATCAACTTGTGTGTATTGTGGTGCCCCCTGCCCCCGTATATAAAGGAGCAAGGGAGGAGGAGGCCGGCCCTAGGAGGGGCGCGCCAAGGGATTAGGATTCCTACTCCTAGTAGGAGTAGGTTTCCTCCTTTCCTAGTCCAACTAGGAGAAGGGGGGAAAGGAGGGGAGTGGAGAAGGAAGGGAGAGGGGGGCCGCGCCCCAAACCCCTTGTCCAATTCGGACTGGGCTTGGGAGGGGCGCGCGCCACCTCCTGGCTGCTGCCTCTCCTTCCCACTAAGGCCCATTAAGGCCCAATACTACTTCCCCGTATTCCCTTAACTCTTCGGTACTCCGAAAAATACCCGAATCATTCGGAATCTTTCCGATGTCCGAATGTAGTCGTCCAATATATCGATCTTTACGTCTCAACCATTTCGAGACTCCTCGTCATGTCCCTGATCTCATCCGGGACTCCGAACTACCTTCGGTACATCAAATCACATAACTCATAACACTAATGTCACCGAAACTTTAAGCGTGCGGACCCTACGGGTTCGAGAACTATGTAGACATGACCGAGACATGTCTCCGGACAATAACCAATAGCGGAACCTGGATGCTCATATTGGTTCCTACATATTCTACGAAGATCTTTATCGGTCAAAACCGCATGACAATATACGTTGTTCCCTTTGTCATCGGTATGTTACTTGCCCGAGATTTGATCGTCGGTATCTCAATACCTAGTTCAACCTTGTTACCGGCAAGTCTCTTTACTCATTCCGTAATACATCATCCCGCAACTAACTTCATTAGTTACAGTGCTTGCAAGGCTTATAGTGATGTGCATTACCGAGTGGGCCTAGAGATACCTCTCCGACAATTGGAGTGACAAATCCTAATCTCGAAATACGCCAACCCAACAAGTACCTTCGGAGACACCTGTAGAGCACCTTTATAATCACCCAGTTACATTGTGATGTTTGGTAGCACACAAAGTGCTCCTCCGGTAAACGGGAGTTGCATAATCTCATAGACACAGGAACATGTACAAGTCATGAAGAAAGCAATACCAACAAACTAAACGATCAAGTGCTAAGCTAACGGAATGGATCAAGTCAATCACATCATTCTCCTAATGATGTGATCCTGTTAATCAAATGACAACTCATGTCTTGTTGGGGAACGTAGTAATTTCAAAATTTTCCTACGCACATGCAAGATCATGGTGATGCATAGCAACGAGAGGGGAGAGTGTGATCTACGTACCCTTGTAGATCGACAGCGGAAGCGTTATGACAACGCGGTTGATGTAGTCGTACGTCTTCACGGCCCGACCGATCAAGCACCGAAACTACGGCACCTCCGAGTTTTAGCACACGTTCAGCTCGATGACGATCCCCGGACTCCGATCCAGCAAAGTGTCGGGGAAGAGTTCCGTCAGCACGACGGCGTGGTGACGATCTTGATGTACTACTGTCGCAGGGCTTCGCCTAAGCACCGCTACAATATTATCAAGGACTATGGTGGCAGGGGGCGCCGCACACGGCTAAGAATAAGATCACGTGGATCAACTTGTGTATCTCTGGGGTTCCCCTGCCTCCGTATATAAAGGATCAAGGGGGGGTGCGGCCGCCCTAGGAGAGGCGCGCCAGGAGGAGTCCTACTCCCTCTGGGAGTAGGATCCCCCCCCTCCCCCAATCCTAGATGGAATAGGATTCGCGGAGGGGGGAAAAGAGAGAGGGGGGCCGGCCCCCTCTCCTTGTCCTATTCGGACCAAGGGAGGGGAGGGGCGTGCGGCCCATCTTGGGCTGCCCCTTCTCTTTTCCACTAAGGCCCACTAAGGCCCATATAGCTCCCGGGGGTTCCGGTAACCTCCCGGTACTCCGGTAAAATCCCGATTTCACCCGGAACACTTCCGATATCCAAACATAGGCTTCCAATATATCAATCTTTATGTCTCCACCATTTCGAGACTCCTCTTCATGTCCGTGATCACATCCGGGACTCCGAACAACCTTCGATACATCAAAATGTATAAACTCATAATATAACTGTCATCGAAACCTTAAGCGTGCGGACCCTACGGGTTCGAGAACAATGTAGACATGACCGAGACATGTCTCCGGTCAATAACCAATAGCGGGACCTGGATGCCCATATTGGCTCCTACATATTCTACGAAGATCTTTATCGGTCAGACCGCATAACAACATACGTTGTTCCCTTTGTCATCGGTATGTTACTTGCCCGAGATTCGATCGTCGGTATCCAATACCTAGTTCAATCTCGTTACCGGCAAGTCTCTTTACTCGTTCCGTAATACAACATCCCGCAACTAACTCATTAGTTGCAATGCTTGCAAGGCTTTAAGTGACGTGCATTACCGAGAGGGCCCAGAGATACCTCTCCGACGATCGGAGTGGCAAATCCTAATCTCGAAATACGTCAACCCAACATGTACCTTTGGAGACACCTGTAGAGTACCTTTATAATCACCCAGTTACGTTGTGACGTTTGGTAGCACACAAAGTGTTCCTCCGGCACACGGGAGTTACATAATCTCATAGTCATAGGAACATGTATAAGTCATGAAGAAAGCAATAGCAACATACTAAACGATCGGGTGCTAAGCTAATGGAATGGGTCATGTCAATCAGATCATTCAACTAATGATGTGATCCCGTTAATCAAATGACAACTCTTTGTCCATGGTTAGGAAACATAACCATCTTTGATTAACGAGCTAGTCAAGTAGAGGCATACTAGGGACACTTTGTTTGTCTATGTATTCACACATGTATTATGTTTCCGGTTAATACAATTCTAGCATGAATAATAAACCTTTATCATGATATAAGGAAATAAATAATAACTTTATTATTGCCTCTAGGGCATATTTCCTTCAGTCTTCCACTTGCACTAGAGTCAATAATCTAGATCACATCACCATGTGATTAACATCGATAGTTCACATCATCATGTGATTAACACCCATAGTTCACATCGCCATGTGACTACTAGATTCAGTAATCTAGTTCACATCGCTATGTGATTAACACCCAAAGAGTACTAAGGTGTGATCATGTTTTGCTTGTGAGAGAATCTTAGTCAACGGGTCTGCCACATTCAGATCCACATGTATTTTGCAAATTTCTATGTCAACAATGCTCTACATGGAGCTACTCTAGCTAATTGCTCCCACTTTCAATATGTATCTAGACCGAGACTTAGAGTCATCTAGATTAGTGTCAAAACTTGCATCGGCGTAACCCTTTACGACGAACCTTTTGTCACGTCCATAATCGAGAAACATATCCTTATTTCACTAAGGATAATTCTGACCGATGTCCAGTGATCTACTCCTAGATCACTATTGTACTCCCTTGCCAAATCAGTGCAGGGTATACAATAGATCTGGTATACAGCATGACATACTTTATAGAACCTATGGCCAAGGCATAGGGAATGACTTTCATTCTCTTTCTATCTTCTGCCGTGGTCGGGCTTTGAGTCTTACTCAACTTCACACCTTGTAATACACGCAAGAACTCTTTCTTTGACTGCTCCATTTTGAACTACGTCAAAATCTTGTCAAGGTATGTACTCATTGAAAAAACTTATCAAGCGTCTTGATCTATCTCTATAGATCTTGGAGCTCAATATGTAAGCAGCTTCACCGAAGTCTTTCTTTGAAAAACTCCTTTCAAACACTCCTTTATGCTTTACAGAATAATTCTACATTATTTCCGATCAACAATATGTCATTCACATATACTTATCAGAAATGTTGTAGTGCTCCCACTCACTTTCTTGTAAATACCGGCTTCACCGCAAGTCTGTATAAAACTATATGCTTTGATCAACTCATCAAAGCGTATATTCCAACTTCAAGATGCTTGCACCAGTCCACAGATGGATCGCTGGAGCTTGCACATTTTGTTAGCACCTTTCGGATTGACAAAACCTTCTGGTTGCATCATATACAACTCTTTTTTAATAAATCCATTAAGGAATGCAGTTTTGTTTATCCATTTGCCAGATTTCATAAAATGCGGCAATTACTAACATGATTCGGACAGACTCAAGCATAGATACGAGTGAGAAGCTCTCATCGTAGTCAACACCTTGAAATTGTCGAAAACCTTTTGCGACAATTCTAGCTTTGTAGACAGTAATATTACCGTCAGCGTCAGTCTTCTTCTTGAAGATCCATTTATTCTCAATTGCTTGTCGATCATTGGGCAAGTCAACCAAAGTCCATACTTTGTTCTCATACATGGATCCCATCTCAGATTTCATGGCTTCAAGCCATTTTGCGGAATCTGGGCTCACCATCGCTTCTTCATAGTTTGTAGGTTCATCATGATCTAGCAGCATGATTTCCAGAACAGGATTACCGTACCACTCTGGCGCGGATCTCACTCTGGTTGATCTACGAGGTTCAGTAGTATCTTGTCCTGAAGTTTCATGATCAGTATCATTAGCTTCCTCACTAATTGGAGTAGGTGTCGCAGAAACGGTTTTCTGTGATGTACTACTTTCCAATAAGGGAGTAGGTACAGTTACCTCATCAAGTTCTACTTTCCTCCCACTCACATCTTTCGAGAGAAACTCCTTCTCCAGAAAGTTTCCGAATTTAGCAACAAAAGTCTTGCCTTCGGATCTGTGATAGAACGTGTATCCAATAGTTTCTTTTGGATATCCTATGAAGACACATTTCTCCGATTTGGGTTCGAGCTTATCAGGTTGAACCTTTTTCACATAAGCATCGCAGCCCCAAACTTTCAGAAACGACAACTTTGGTTTCTTGCCAAACCATAGTTCATAAGGCGTCGTCTCAACGGATTTTGATGGTGCCCTATTTAACGTGAATGCGGCCGTCTCTAAAGCATAACCCCGAAATGATAGTGGTAAATCAGTAAGAGACATCATAGATCGCACCATATCTAGTAAAGTACGATTACGACGTTCGGGCACACCATTACGCTGTGGTGTTCCGGGTGGCGTGAGTTGCGAAACTATTCCGCATTGTTTCAAATGTACACGAAACTCGTAACTCAAATATTCTCCTCCACAATCAGATCGTAGAAACTTTATTTTCTTGTTACGATGATTTTCAACTTCACTCTGAAATTTTTTGAACTTTTCAAATGTTTCAGACTTATGTTTCATTAAGTAGATATACCCATATCTGCTTAAGTCATCTGTGAAGGTGAGAAAATAACGATATCTGCCACGAGCCTCAATATTCATTGGACCACATACATCTGTATGTATGATTTCCAACAAATCTGTTGCTCTCTCCATCGTACCGATGAACGGTGTTTTAGTCATCTTGCCCATGAGGCACGGTTCGCAAGTACCAAGTGATTCATAATCAAGTGGTTCCAAAAGTCCATCAGTATGGAGTTTCTTCATGCGCTTTACACCGATATGACCTAAACGGCAGTGCCACAAATAAGTTGCACCATCATTATCAACTCTGCATCTTTTGGCTTCAACATTATGAATATGTGTGTCACTACTATCGAGATTCAATAAAAATAGACCACTCTTCAAGGGTGCATGACCATAAAAGATATTACTCATATAAATAGAACAACCATTATTCTCTGATTTAAATGAATAACCGTCTCGCATCAAACAAGATCCAGATATAATGTTCATGCTCAACGCTGGCACCATAACAATTATTTAGGTCTAATACTAATCCCGAAGGTAGATGTGGAGGTAGCGTGCCGACCGCGATCACATCGACTTTGGAACCGTTTCCCACGCGCATCGTCACCTCGTCCTTAGCCAATCTTCGCTTAATCCGTAGTCCCTGTTTCGATTTGCAAATATTAGCAACAGAACCAGTATCAAATACCCAGGTGCTACTGCGAGCATTAGTAAGGTACACATCAATAACATGCATATCACATATACCTTTGTTCACCTTGCCATCCTTCTTATCCGCCAAATACTTGGGGCAGTTCCGCTTCGAGTGACCAGTCTGCTTGTAGTAGAAGCACTCAGTTTCAGGCGTAGGTCCAGACTTGGGTTTCTTCTCTTGAGCAGCAACTTGCTTGCTGTTCTTCTTGAAGTTCCCCTTCTTCTTCCCTTTGCCCTTTTTCTTGAAACTAGTGGTCTTGTTGACCATCAACACTTGATGCTCCTTTTTGATTTCTACCTCCGCAGCTTTCAGCATTGCGAAGAGCTCGGGAATAGTCTTATTCATCCCTTGCATATTATAGTTCATCACGAAGCTCTTGTAGCTTGGGGGCAGTGATTGGAGAATTCTGTCAATGACGCAATCATCTGGAAGATTAACTCCCATCTGAATCAAGTGATTATTATACCCAGACATTTTGAGTATATGCTCACTGACAGAACTGTTCTCCTCCATCTTGCAGCTATAGAACTTATTGGAGACTTCATATCTCTCAATCCGGGCATTTGCTTGAAATATTAACTTCAACTCCTGGAACATCTCATATGCTCCATGACGTTCAAAACATCGTTGAAGTCCCGATTCTAAGCCGTAAAGCATGGCACAGTGAATTATCGAGTAGTCATCAGCTTTGCTCTGCCAGATGTTCATAACATCTGGTGTTGCTCCTGCAGCAGGCCTGGCACCCAGCAGTGCTTCCAGGACGTAATTCTTCTGTGCAGCAATGAGGATAATCCTCAAGTTACGGACCCAGTCCGTGTAATTGCTACCATCATCTTTCAACTTTGCTTTCTCAAGGAACGCATTAAAATTCAACGGAACAACAGCACGGGCCATCTATCTACAATCAAACATACATGAGCAAGATACTATCAGGTACTAAGTTCATGATAAATTTAAGTTCAATTAGTCAAATTACTTAAAGAACTCCCACTTAGATAGACATCCCTCTAATCCTCTAAGTGATCACGTGATCCAAATCAACTAAACCATGTCCGATCATCACGTGAGATGGAGTAGTTTCATTGGTGAACATCACTATGTTGATCATATCTACTATATGATTCACGCTCGACCTTTCGGTCTCCGTGTTCCGAGGCCATATCTGTATATGCTTGGCTTGTCAAGTATAACCTGAGTATTCCGCGTGTGCAACAGTTTTGCACCCATTGTATTTGAACGTAGAGCCTATCACACCCGATCATCACGTGGTGTCTCAGCACGAAGAACTTTCGCAGCGGTGCATACTCACGAAGAACACTTCTTGATAATTAGTGAGAGATCATCTTATAATGCTACCGTCAATCAAAGCAAGATAAGATGCATAAAAGATAAACATCACATGCAATCAATATAAGTGATATGATATGGCCATCATCATCTTGTGCCTGTGATCTCCATCTCCGAAGCACCGTCATGATCACCATCGTCACCGGCGCGACACCTTGATCTCCATCGTAGCATCGTTGTCGTCTCGCCAATCTTATGCTTCCACGACTATCGCT
Organism: Triticum monococcum; assembly: GCA_034509565.1. NCBI lineage: Eukaryota > Viridiplantae > Streptophyta > Magnoliopsida > Poales > Poaceae > Triticum > Triticum monococcum. Next base: position 605,681,010 of record CM067845.1, read on the forward strand.
ACCGCTTAGTGATAAAGTAAAGCATTACATCGCGATTGCATTGCATACAATAAAGCGACAACCATATGGCTCCTGCCAGTTGCCGATAACTCGGTTACAAAACATGATCATCTCATACAATAAAATTTAGCATCATGTCTTGGCCATATCACATCACAACATGCCCTGCAAAAACAAGTTAGACGTCCTCTACTTTGTTGTTGCAAGTTTTACGTGGCTGCCACGGGCTTAAGCAAGAACCAATCTCACCTACGCATCAAAACCACAACGATAGTTTGTCAATTTGACTCCGTTTTAACCTTCGCAAGGACCGGACGTAGCCACACTCGGTTCAACTAAAGTTGGAGAAACAGTCACCCGCAAGCCATCTGTGTGCAAAGCACGTTGGGAGAACAGGTCTCGCGTAAGCGTACGCGTAATGTCGGTCCGGGCCGCTTCATCCAACAATACCGCCGAACCAAAGTATGACATGCTAGTAGGCAGTATGACTTATATCGCCCACAACTCACTTGTGTTCTACTCGTGCATATAACATCAAACCGTAAAACCTAGGCTCGGATGCCACTGTTGGGGAACGTAGTAATTTCAAAATTTTCCTATGCACACGCAAGATCATGGTGATGCATAGCAACGAGAGGGGAGAGTGTGATCTACGTACCCTTGTAGATCGACAGCGGAAGTGTTATGACAACGCGGTTGATGTAGTCGTATGTCTTCACGGCCCGACCGATCAAGCACCGAAACTACGGCACCTCCGAGTTTTAGCACACGTTCAGCTCGATGAAAATCCCCGGACTCCGATCCAGCAAAGTGTCGGGGAAGAGTTCCGTCAGCACAACGGCGTGGTGACGATCTTGATGTACTACTGTCGCAGGGCTTCGCCTAAGCACCGCTACAATACTATCAAGGACTATGGTGGCAGGGGGCGCCGCACACGGCTAAGAATAAGATCACGTGGATCAACTTGTGTATCTCTGGGGTTCCCCTGCCTCCGTATATAAAGGATCAAGGGGGGGTGCGGCCGGCCTAGGAGAGGCGCGCCAGGGAGTAGGACTCCTCCCCCCCCCCCCCAATCCTAGTTGGAATAGGATTCGCGGAGGGGGGAAAAGAGAGAGGGGGGCCGACCCCCTCTCCTTGTCCTATTCGGACCAAGGGAGGGGAGGGGCGCGCGGCCCATCTTGGGCTGCCCCTTCTCTTTTCCACTAAGGCCCACTAAGGCCCATATAGCTCCCGGGGGGTTCCGGTAACCTCCCGGTACTCCGGTAAAATCCCGATTTCACCCGGAACACTTCCGATATCCAAACATAGGCTTCCAATATATCAATCTTTATGTCTCGGCCATTTCGAGACTCCTCTTCATGTCCGTGATCACATCCGGGACTCCGAACAACCTTCGGTACATCAAAACGTATAAACTCATAATATAACTGTCATTGAAACCTTAAGCGTGCGGACCCTACGGGTTCGAGAACAATGTAGACATGATCGAGACACGTCTCCGGTCAATAACCAATAGCGGGACCTGGATGCCCATATTAGCTCCTACATATTCTACGAAGATCTTTATCGGTCAGACCGCATAACAACATACGTTGTTCCCTTTGTCATCGGTATGTTACTTGCCCGAGATTCGATCATCGGTATCCAATACCTAGTTCAATCTCGTTACCGGCAAGTCTCTTTACTCGTTCCGTAATACATCATCTCGCAACTAACTCATTAGTTGCATTGCTTGCAAGGCTTAAGTGATGTGCATTACCGAGAGGGCCCAGAGATACCTCTCCGACGATCGGAGTGACAAATCCTAATCTCGAAATATGTCAACCCAACATGTACCTTTGGAGACACCTGTAGAGTACCTTTATAATCACCCAGTTACGTTGTGACGTTTGGTAGCACACAAAGTGTTCCTCCGGCACACGGGAGTTACATAATCTCATAGTCATAGGAACATGTATAAGTCATGAAGAAAGCAATAGCAACATACTAAACGATCGGGTGCTAAGCTAATGGAATGGGTCATGTCAATCAGATCATTCAACTAATGATGTGATCCCGTTAATCAAATGACAACTCTTTGTCCATGGTTAGGAAACATAACCATCTTTGATTAACGAGCTAGTCAAGTAGAGGCATACTAGTGACACTCTGTTTGTCTATGTATTCACACATGTATTATGTTTCCGGTTAATACAATTCTAGCATGAATAATAAACCTTTATCATGATATAAGGAAATAAATAATAACTTTATTATTGCCTCTAGGGCATATTTCCTTCATGTCTATGGTTAGGAAACATAACCATCTTTGATCAACGAGCTAGTCAAGTAGAGGCATACTAGTGACACTCTGTTTGTCTATGTATCCTCACGTGTATTATGTTTCCGGTTAATACAATTCTAGCATGAATAATAAACATTTATCATGATATAAGGAAATAAATAATAACTTTATTACTGCCTCTAGGGCATATTTCCTTCATAGTGCGGGCCCTAAGCCGGTGTGTTGGCAATTTCCTTGCATGGATGTTGATGTTAAGGCCCATATGCCTCATTTTCCTACCACCCCTTTTACTTTTTAATCCACATCAATGTTCGGTAACATAACTTAGTGTATACATACGATCTAAAAAAATAAAAATAATTAATATAATTTTGAGGTCCCTCTCACTAGCAATTATTTTACCTTGGTGCGCCACCCCAAAGTGGGTGGGAGGTGGCGCTTTATCACCTAGTATATCACATCCAGGATACCAACCAATCAAATCTCTCACCTTTGTATGTGCGTCGCCATTTGCGGACCAGATCTTACGCAAAACAATTTAGGGTGCACATAGGAGGTGAAATGGATGCGTGCAAACCTCACCCAAGAGGAACTTGGAGTAGGGGAGGCAAGGCCAGATCTGAAGTGGTGGCACTCATGGGAGGGGGGTATGGATGATGGTGGAAGCAAAGGAGAAAGGAGGGTTGGCGAGGAAGACGGATGGCGATGGCAGCATGGGAGGGGTGGATTGATGAGAAGAATGACTATTGGGGTTGAGTTTATGTAGAAGTGGGGTTTGAGAGGAAAGAGGCATCACCAGTTGATATGGATTTGATTGTGTTAGTTTCTTTCATATAAATCTGCAAAAAAAATTTGAGTGGTTCATAGTAACTCCTATTTAATAGACATGATATTTCCCTATTAAAGTGCAATCGCCACAATAAACCACTTATTTCGCAAGCAAAATTTTGTTCTTTCAGTTTCGTTAAAAATATTGTTTTTCTTGCCAATAGGAGTATTACCACTATGAAAGGAACAAACATTGGTCCTTTGTTTTAGAAAAATGTCTCTAGCACCCCCACATGGTTGTTGACATTAGAGTTTTGATGGAAAATAAAACCTCCCAAATACCACACCAATGCCAAATGATCCGCCAACAACATGCTTGTCCTCTTCCATCCTCCATATCCTTGTCCCTGAATCAATTGTTGTTGTCGGCTCCCATGGCGCCCACGCTCTTCCAGGATCTTTGTCGCTGCCAATCCTCTCAACCTAAAAAACAAAAATTAATAAAATACATACAATCTGAAAAGCAAAATTAATAAATAACATTTTTTAGTTCCCTCTAGCTAACAATTATTTTACATTGGTGCACCACCCCAAAGTGGGTGGGAGATGGTGCTCCATCACCTGGTATATCACATCTAGGATACCAACTAGTCGAATCTCTCACCTATGGATGTGTGTCACCATTTGTGGACCAGAACTTCATCCTCTTCTTCAGATACACCGTCTTCCGCTACGAACACTTATTTAGGATCACATAACTTCAATGGAGGGAAGAACCCATGATAGTGGGATCCTTAAGGTTTAGCAATCTCCATGCGAAACGATTTAGGGTGCATATAGGAGGTGAAGTGGGTGCGTGCAAACATCACCCAAGAAGAACATGAAGTAGGGAAAGCAAGGCGAGATCTAAAGTGGCGGCGCTTGTGGGTGGGAGGTATGGATGATGGTGGAAGCAAAGGGCAAAGGAGGGTTGACGAGGAAGAGGGATCGCGGCGGCGGCGGCGAGGAAGGGGGGGAGGGTGGAATGATGAGAAGAATGGCTATTAGGGTTGAGTTTATATAGAAGTGGGGTTTGAGAGGAAAGGAGCACCACCGTTTGGTATGGATTTGATGGTGCTGGGTCTTTTTTTACATAAATCTGCGAAAAATATTATTTGAGTAGTACATAGTAACTACTATTTGATGGACAGGACATTTCCCAATTAAAGCGCAATCATCACAATAAACCTCTTATTTCGCAAGCAAAAAAAATGTGTTTTTCCAGTTTTGTTAAAAATGTTTTTTTTTCTTGCGAATACCACTATGAAAGGAACAAGCATTGGTCCTTTGTTTTAGAAAAGCCCCTCTAGCACCCCACATGGCTATTCGAGAAATTTTGGCATTCGAGTTTTTATGGAAAAGAAAACCTCCCGAATACCACTCTGCCTTCCTTGTGCCACCTCCTCACGGATGCCATCGTCACCGGTTCGCTCCACGCTGCCTTCTAACATCATAACCTGAACCAGACTTAAAAGTTGGTACACTGTAGTACTGTATTTCTTAGACGAGAAACTCAAACCCAAGTTTTCTCTTGCGGACAGAAATACTCAACCCATGTTTTTCTTCAATGAAAAAAAAACACTCAACTTGAATGCATTTGCTCACCGCCTCATACCCAAGACAGGTTGCCTTGAGGACCAACGGAGTGGAACAAAATCCAGAGGTTTCCTTTCCTCCCCTGAACAAATACAAATCTCAGCTTCAGTGGTATTGTATACATATATACGTTGATACGCTATACGAAATCTTATTCAAATTTATAGAATGATAAAGTTTCAATTCGCCCCCGGTGATGGTAAATAACACAGTATCAAACACATGGCTCAGAACAAATCCAACCAGAAGGCAGATGATAAGACGGCTGAAAGTCTGACGCACTTGCGGAAGCTCTGTGGAGATTCTTTCTGGGGGCACAGTGCATCCAATACCGTCAACAGACAATGGTGTCAGTTAACTGTCAGGGGTTGATGAACCTAACCTTGCAGAAATCATTTCTTCGGGTTATTTCTCGTCCGTTTCCTTGGTCTAGAAAGCAGCTTAAGCATGTTATCGGTCAGGTCGAGCGGGGAGTCGTCACCCTCATCCTGGAGCTTCGTACCGGACGTTTGTGTCAACCATCCCAGCGCTTCTATCGCGGCGTCCCTCTCCGCGACCTGCTTGTTCCTCTTCGGCTTCCCGACGAACTGCATCCCTTTGAACTCCACCATGGCCCTGAACTCGTTGGTCTTGAGGTGCTTTGTCTTGTACTTTGGAGGCGTGTGGCCTGCCCTCATCAGCAAGGTCTGCAGCAGGCTCTTTGGGTTCATACCATCCTTTATGATGTTGCTTTTGCCGTCTTCGTTGTCCCGAAGCCTAGCTCTGCTCGTTTCTCGGCCGAACACAAACCTTCCTTCACATAGGTCGCCCGCAGCAAGCTCTTGTGCAGCAAATAAAATGTATTTGCCTTCCTTGTGAATGTCAAAGGTTGGGTCTTCAAGCTGGATTTGGGAAAATTGCCACATTACAAGCACGATTAGTATACACACCAGACATGGTAGACAATAAATAAGTAAATTGGATACTCAACAACTTTGCTTTTAATTTCTTACTGGTGACACGTATATTAGAGTAACACATGCTTTATATTCAGAGGTAACAACATGATAAATAGTATAATCACTTTCCCTTGTTAGCTACTCGAAATGGCAGAGGATTGTAATTTGGTACCTAAAGTATCACCAATGTTTATTTTACTTATTATTTGCTGACTCAGATAGAATATCTTGTGAGATGAAATTTGTATAACGCCTTCCAAATTAATTGGCTGCAGCACTTTACCTTCTTCTGTACAAGTTTATCAAGTTCCTCTTTAAGTTGCAAGTAGCACTCTGACAGGCTGGGATCCATAAATAGATCAATGTAACCATCAAGCATCTTCAAATGCCCAGCCTATAAGACAAGTTAGAAGGCATAGATCAGTGCAGCAAAAAAATGCAAAATACAAAGACAAAGCATTTGACAGAATACTCAACATACCGCGCTTCCTTTTGTAACAGCACCACCAAATAAGATCAGTATGGAATCTGATACTCCAGTTGAATCACGGATGAAGACAGCATTTACCTTCACCTTCTCACCAAAGACCAGCCATGGATAAGGGATGGTCTGGTACTTAGCATTCACGGAGTTCTGAACAAACCTTAATGTCAGAGTACTCAGATATCAACATGTCTGAAAAATGATGTATTAAACGGGGCATTGGACATGAGCATTTCAGGACGCTCCTGTATGCACTTACAGCATAAACAAGAACTTGGCCGTCATCCATGGTCTTGAAGGACATGGAGTTTTCCCTATGCTGCAAAGGAATGCTAAAAATTAATTGAAATGTCTTCCATGTAATGCAAATGCAATGGAAATTGTTGGCGGCTGTTTACCACAACAGATGATATCCCAGGAAAAAGTCCAGAACAAATTACACCACGAACTAATGATTGATTATGGCTCAAACTATTATTTGTATTTGCATCAGAGTCTATCAAACCGGCGTCCTTTAAGATATAGCTGAATTGCTTTCGAAGAGAATGAATGGCTTGTAGTGTTTGAGCAGAAAGGAAATTCCTCCAACAGTACTCATAACCAGATCCTTCCCTCTCAGCATCCTTCCATCCTTCATAAGCTCGTACAAGGGCCATATGATCACTATAATCTTTCGCTGAGAATCTTGATTTTGCAGTTCCTGCCAACTAATAAAAATGACAGAACTGTAAGGTAAGCCTTCTTAGCTGAATGAAAAAACTAAGGCTTGGGAATGAACGGAACAGAGTCAATGCATAGCTAACAGCCACCGTGTGTACGACTGTACGTATTGGTGGTATTTAGATCTTCCTAACTTTTATCACAAAATTCATGGGTAAGAGAATCATTTCAAAACTAAAACTAGTAATTAAGATATAGTCAGACAGTGGAAATTAAAGTCATACATCTTTCTTGTCCTGTGGCAACAGGAAAGGATCCCGGGCACTCAATCCAGCAACCACAGTAAGTATAGGGTCAATGCAACGGAAAACTGCACCCATTATAAGCATCTTCCCCAACTTCGGATCAACTGGAAGCATGGAGAGGTATCTTCCTACAAAGTTGAATATGTTTCAGTGCCAACATTTCTGTAGAGTTTGGAAGAAATCAGAATATAAGGCATACCTAGATCAGTAAGGTTCTCGTTCTCATCTAATGATCCGATCATCTTCAGGAATTCCACTGCATTTTGGACCTACATATTTATCATGTGGTCAGAACACAAAAATGAAAAGGATAAAACTGAACCCTTTACTGCCTACTTAAAACAATAACTCATAGAGTTATAAGCCGTGTAAGAGCCCAACAAATGTCAAAAGTACCAAGATAGAACTAAATCATGTAGACGCAAAGGCAAAGAGAGAAAGGGAATATCCAAATGCTTAATTATGATTTCAAAACATACGGCTCGTGGTTCTGGAGGCTGCAAAGCAGCTGATAGAAACTCCCCAATGCTGTCAACCTGCAAACTTTTTATCTGCAAACATAGTGAATTCAAAGGAGTCCTAAGAAGCTCTGGAAGCTGGTATTCTGCAAATGCATCATATACACATCGGGGGTAGAGATGATAGCATTCTCCAGGTTGGACACGACCAGCTCTGCCCCTCCTCTGCATGAAGATATTGGGGGAAAACATGAGAATTGTAGCAAAGAACGATGATTTGTAAACAAAAGTATTGACTATTGAGTGTGATCATATCGCCCAACCAAAGACTGTTACGGTCAAGATAGGTTCACTGTTATACAAAAAAATATTCATTGCTAGAAAATTTCTTGCTTGTAACCAACGATAAGTATATATTGACCACCGAAGCAGAATAAAAGGATGCTTTGACTAAAACAACTTCATGAGAGGAACGGGAACATTGACGTGCTTGTTGAGGAATACATTATTATTAACCAAGCACAAGAAAATAATAGGGTTCTGCTAAGAAGATAGGCCTTTTGACTTGATATAAACCAATGGGCTAAATTTCTTCAAGTTATGACCACAAATGACCAGAAACCCCATATTAAGGCAAATCCTATAAACATGGTAAATAGCTGACAAAGAGACGGTCAAACATAATAACACAAAGATACAGAACTCGCAAAGACAAGAGTCTCACTGGTCAACATATAACATACAGAAGGGAAGCATTACTTTGAGCTATGGAAAGAAGCTGGTGGTGAACGTGGGTCCAAGTACGTGACATTTACCAAAGATTGAGTCGAAGAGAAAGTGCTGGTGACTAAGAGACTGAAAAATTGAAGATAAGGATTACCTGACGGGAAGAAGCCTTTGAAATCCATGAGGGGAGCAAGCAGGGAGTGTTGTTTAGAGCATCGTATGTGGTTTCCTTTGCTTTTCCACAATCCATGACGAAAACAATGTCATTTATGGTAATACTTGCCTCTGCCATGTTAGTGGCAAGTACTACCTTCCGAACATTAGGAGGTGCCTTGTCAAATATTAGCCTCTGCAGAAAAACATAATATTAAATATAGATGTGAATGGCAAATAATTATACGATGCACACAGGATGCTACGGATATAATGGTATATGCCCATCAATGAACTACTTCCTCTGTCCCATAATATAAGAGCGTTTTTGGCACAAGTGTACTGTCAAAAACGTTCTTATATTATGGGACGGAGGGAGTAGTAAACAAGGTGAATCTGTGTATATAAGATGCAATTACACAATAGAAGAGGTATCTCAGATCCAGCAACACAATTAGCATCACAAAGCAATCTCATTTCAATAAGAAATGCAAAATTAGGATCAATTACCTGCTCAGAGGTAGCCATGGAACCATGGCATGCAAGCAGTAACACTCTATTTGGGTCACCTAGCAACGGATGCGCTTTTAGTTGATCCTTCAAAGAGCTAATGTCATCCCATCCGGTCATAAAAACTAAAACTGCACCAGCTCGCTCTTTGCGACATATGTGGCACAGAACAGCCTCTATGAGATTAAACCCTATGCAATCAGGATTCCAGTTTGCCAGAGAATCACGTGTCCTTGAGCCATAGGTTTCAAAGTTCGAATTTTGAAGGGCATCCTGCATAGTACAATAACAATATCTGAAGAATGTTGAGGAATAATCGCAGTCATTAATCTCTATATAGAACAAGTACCTCGACAAGTGTAGTAATTTGATTTTTCCTTTTTCTTGGTAATAGCTGTCTCTGAGTCTTCCACACTTTATCTTGGCCGTAATCGTCAAGTTGATTACTTGCTGTCATCTTATAGCCTGTCCTCTCTAATATGTCTTCCAGAAAATGCGCCCTCACTGGATGTGTGAATCCCTGAATTCAAGGCAAGAATGCAATGGATGCAAGATCACTTACACAGTTATACCAGAGGTACACAAGCAGGCAGATGAGCATTATGTATATAGAGTAACATAATTTACATTTGAAAAAATAACAACTCACAGGAATGTGGATAGTTGGCGCTCCTCCGAAATAACTTGAGAACAGTTCCGCATTTAAAGTAGCACTCATCAATATCAACCTTAGATCGCGGCGCCGTGACAATAGGTCCTTTAGAACGATCAATAAGAAATCTGACAGACCAAAGCAATAATAATTTATTTACTGTCATGAGTTAAATGGGGAACAAAACTATCATAAGGGCAAATAATAAGGTCTTGAGACACAACCTTCATTCATCCCTCTTTCATGTATTTCATCAACAAATACATGAGATACTCCATTCAAGTTTCGGTCACTCAGCAATCGTCTTAGTAAAATACCACTGGTGCAGAAAAGTAAATGTGTATCTTTTCCTCTAATTCCCTCCAATCGAACTTTGTAGCCAACCTATTAAAAAAGCTAGTGTTGTATGCCAAAAATTACAATGGATATGGGCTACAATAACAAAGGTAGCAAATCGGAAGTTCCATCTTACCGATTCACCAAGGTTTTCTCCTCTTTCGGTGGATACTCTTTCTGCAACAGCCATTGCAGATATTCTTCGTGGCTGTGTACAGATTATGTTACAAAAGGCCCCTCGACCAGATTCTATCTCTGACTCCAACACAAATTGAGGCAACTGTGTTGTTTTTCCACACCCTGTCTCCCCAGAAATAACTATAACCTGGCAAGCACAGGAATAGTCAGATAAATAGAAGGACAGAAGGGAATTGCAAGACATTTTTCCACTGAGTGCACAAATCTCATAAGTTCCTCCCAGACAAGTGTACCTGATTACGTGCAATGGCTGCTAGAAGCCTTTCCTTCTCCTTGTATGCTGGGAGTGATTTCCGAAATTCTACCATCTTAGCGCCTTCAGGTGATTCCTGTTATTACAAGCAGATAAAAGCTTCATCCAATATTTCCATGAATCAGAAGCTCGCGTACAGACATATAAATGAAAATATAAGAAATGGCTCAGAAGGAATTTGTAAATCATGCCTTTGTTTCTTCCCTCTAACATAAATTAAGCTGTATGCTATAAAGAACAGAAATAAAGCTATGCGGCATTCAGATACTGTTTGGATTTTATCATACCTGCCAACTTCTTTGAAAATTGCGCATCCTAAGACTCTTCCTCTGAAGGATCTTCTCCATAACCGACTCGTCGAGCAGAGGATCCTGCTTCTCATCCAAGTTCACATGCTCAGCTTTCTCAGAACCACTCTCTGACTTGCCACCGTCTTTATTAAATGGCAAAAGCGAACGGTCAAGGTGCTCCTGCACAAATCCTTCAACCCTCCTCTGCAAGCTTAGCGGGATCACCACCTGTTTGTTTCGATGCACAGCAAACACATACACACCATTCAAATCAAATGCATTTGCAATAAGAGAACGATGTGCGATCTTGCCATTGGATTGCATGGACTCGCCTCTCTTTGCGGGCGCTTGTCGTCCAGGTCTGGCCTGTAGTTCGGCAGCGGGACCTTGCTCGCAACAATAACCTTCCCATACAGCTCACTGTCCTCCCACAGAGGCAGCACCGCCCGAAAGATTCATCAACATTTCTGTGACTGCATATGAAATTAAGAACTAGGAGCAGGTGAAATTACAGTGCAGAACCTGTAGAGCCCCATCCTCTTGGCGAGGTTGGCGATCTGGTCATAGTCCCGGCGGTCCCTCCGGTCCCTGGAGATGATCTCCTGCTCCTCCGCATTGCGCTGCAGCATGCTCAGCTTCCACCTCCACTCGTCGATGTTCGCCACCGACGACGACGGCTGCGGTTAGCATTCGGTGTGAGAGGCAGCGGATGAGACGAAGAAAAGGGAGGAAGATTTTTTTTTTCTGCGAGCAGCATAGATAAGATGTGCGGCCCGGCGGGAGTGGAGTATACCCGGTGGTCCTCGTACTCGTGGTCGTACTCGTCGTCGGAGAACTGCTCGACGGCGCGGCCCCCGCTGTAGCCGCAGAAGGGCCGTCGGGAGAAGGCATCCAGGCGGCGCGGCAGGAGGAGGAGAGCAGCGAGGGGGATCGGTGGCGGCGGCGGCCGGCTGAGTGGGCTAGGGAGTGGGACGAGGAGGATGCCCAGCCCGCGCCGCAAGACGCGGCGCATGCTACTGTTGACTGGTTGGTTGGGCTCTACTGCTGCGGCGGCGCGGGCATGACCAGAGGAGGGAGATGGATGGGGGGAGTGAGGCGACGCCGGCGTCGGGGAAGGGGGGAGGAGGCGGCGGCTTGGCTCCCACCGTTCAAGCTTGGGCTGGTCCTTCTGTGATACCACGGGGCTGCCTTACTGGGCCATAAGAATGGCGGCCTTCGGTTCTTTACGGCTCGACTGTGAAAATGGGCCTGTGCATCATTCTTCTGGAAGAAAAAGAAAAACTCGTTCCGGACCGTTCGCAGCTCCTGCCCGGATCAACCAACCTCTCTCTCTTCGACTCAAAAAAAAAAAACCTCTCTCTTCTTCCACTAAAAAAACATCTCTCTTCTCGTTAAAAAAAATAATCCTCTCGGTTTCTTATAAAAAACAAAAACCTCTCCCAAATTGTCCGACGCATTTAGCCATCCAACGACGGTCCCCATAATTGTCTGAACCGGTCATGTCATCCGAAATCCCCAAAATCAGCACCAAACTGGAGGAGGTTTGCGACAGTCTGGACGCCCGCCATGTCAGACTCCGACACCCCGGCCAACCTGAAAACCCTATCTAAAGATCTCATTCTTTCACTCCATCCACCCCCCATATGCTTTATATTCATGCTCCCGGACTCCGACATCGTTGTTTTACCACTTCGAATGTTGCCAAGGCCTTATCGAACTTGCGCTGCTCCACCCAAGCGGCCGCCCAACTTTGCCTACGTCGTCGTTCCACCCACAATCCAGTTGCCTCCCAGGTAGCCCCAATCCATTATGGACACCACACCCGGCGAGTGTTCGGCCAAAGGCATAGAAGAAAAAAAATCGACGCTCTCGTTGTTTACTTTGAAGCAAACACGGTGAATTCGGACGAGGATTGCTTCTACACCGAGTTCATGGATTCATCGAATGGTGATCAAACGACGATGATGAAGACGATTCTTAAAGACACATAGTATGCAACGGAGCATGCTCTCAACTTCAAGGGTTCAAGGCCTCCTTTGGTTTGGAGGAATTTCATAGGAATTTTAGAGGATAGAATTCTTATAGGATTTTTTTCCTTTAGAGCCCTTTGGTTCATAGGAATGGATTTCTATTCCTACATAGGATTGGTTCCTATCCTCCACATTTCATAAGAAAATAAAAATGAGCCTAGACTCAATGGAAAAAATCCTTTGGTGTCAACCAAATGACATCTCGTTTCCTATTCCTACTCATAGGATTTGAGATACGTGTCATCTCATTTCCTACAAAATTCATATTCCTACAATAATCCTATCCTATGAACCAAAAGAGACCTCGACACTGGGACATATGATGTTGTATGACAAATACTTTCAAAAACATTTACCGAGGTGTCAGGGCCTATGATGATTACTTTAAAATTGAAGAAGGATGTCATTAGAAACATTGGGTTCCTCTGGTTACCACAAGTGCACGACTGTTATGTGGCTGCTTTTCTATGACACGGTCGAAGATTTGTGGGATGAGTACTTCCGGATGTCTAAAACCACATGTCTCTAAGCCATGATCAGATTTGCTACCATAGAGGTAAAGGTGTTTGGACCGGAGTTCTTGAAAGAACCAAATGTCACATACATAGCAAGGCTCATGGCACTTGGAGAATCAAGTGGGTTCCCGGGTGTGCTCGGAACACTAGATTGCATGCACTAAGAATGGAAGAACTATCCATATGCTCAATGGGAGAAATACCAGGGCCATTGCAAAAAAAAAACACCATATCGTTCTTGAAACAGTTGCATCTCAAAGACCTATGTATTTGGCACTCTTTTCTTTGACATGCCTAGGTCTCATAATGCATCAACGTGTTGCAATGGTCTTTTTTGTTTGCAAGGTTGTGTGCCGGCGAAGTCCTTGCGTGCAACTATACCATAAAATGGTCATGATACAACATGGGGTACTATCTTTTTGATGGTATCTAACCTTCGTGTGTGACCTTCGTCAATATCATCTATGAGCTGAGGGGTAACAAAATATGACTTTGCCCAAAACACAAGGAGCTCGGAAGGATGTGGAAGGGGCATTTGGAGTGCTCCAAGCCTATCCTGTAGTTGTTCACAGACCTGCTAAACTATGAGATGCAGAGACATCATGGGAGGAGATGACAGCTTGTGTGGTCATGTGCAACATGATTGTGGAAGATGAAGGCGAGGGAGTTCGCCAAGGTCTGGAATTTCAAGATATGGGTGAATGCAAACCTTTTCTTGTTGAGCAAAATTTGGCGACGTTTCACGATTCTCTCCAAGTGCGTCATCAGTTTCTTAGTCGAGGAAATCATGGCAGTTTCATAATGATCCGATCAAGCATTTGTGGGCATTTCATATGGATAAATAAACACATGTATCTGAATAAGTTAAATTCAAATCCGAACTATTTTTTAAAAAAATAATTATGTTTGAATTGTAATTTTTATATTTGAATTATTGCTGCACTGAAATATCCATCTTTCTATTATCAATGAATTGTGATATTTATTTTTACTATTTTTAAATACTCTAGGCATAGGAAAAATAATTGAGTGGCCCAATATTAGATGAGTAGGGTTGGGTGACCGATGTCTTGCCCACTGTCCGTGGACACATTTAATGTTGTGTGGTTGGTGATCCGCATTGGAGTTGCCTTTATCTTACTTTGCAACATATAAATTTGTTGAGGTGAAGGGAGAAAACCAAAGAAAATGTTTGCCTTTCTTAATTAAGAGACGATATTGTAGCACGATATCTATCACCACATATTTTGATATATCTAGTTACTAGAAATAGAACTAAGAGACAACCCTTTGTATATATATTTCTATTGTTATCTCTAAATTACATGTACAGTTCAAATAAGATTGCCTGTCAACCACATTATGTGACTTCAAGGCATTTTTATTACTCAAAGGGGCTTATTTTAAGAAAACATATTAGGATGTGTTATAAGATGGTCTTATCTTGCGTCACCCACGTATCTAAAGAAGTTTAGGCCTCCTCTTGCTTAGAGGAGTCTTATAGGAATTTCATAGGATGTGATTTCTATAGAAAATATTTCTTTAGAGCCCTTTGGTTGTAGGAATGGAATCCTATTTCTATGAAGGAATTCTTCCTATCCTAGGAAAATAAACATTAACCTAGATTCAATGGAAAAAAGTCCTATGATTTGAATCGAAGGACATCTCCTTTCCTATTCTCACTCATAGGATTTAATATACGTGTCATCTCATTTCCTATGACTTTTCTATTCCTACGATTTCCTATCCTATGAATCAAACTAGTAAGCATGCACGTGCAACGCATGTCTCAACAAAACAAGTTCACATTGTATAACACTACAATGATTTTACAAAAAAAATCCAGAACTCTATAAAATGTTGTCATGTCACTCAAATTGTATTTTCAAAAAGTGTGACATTGTTGTGATCCAACACATGTATCATTATCTATAGTAAACACATCTATTCTGCATCTAATTTTTGTTTTAGTGAGATCTTTTACCGAGTCATTTAAATGTGTCTTATGCGCAAATATATGAGCGTGGGTATAACACACGATCCAGAAACATGTCTCGCATAAAATTCACTGTCACATAATAATTGTATTATAACTGTGACAAAAAATATACCATCTACAACCCACAAGATGACGCGCGTGATTACAAAACTTAAATATGCTCAATTATTTTTCATCATTTTTATAGGGATTCATATTACTTAAAATCGTCAAATGAAAATGACTGTAACAAGCCGTGATGAAAACAAAAATCTCACCCACACAGCAGGTGAACAAGACATGCCCTTTGAAATATAATGTTTATTTTAAAAGATATTTTTATTTTGTTTGGGCATTGCCGCACTCACTCGCAAAAAATGCCGCAGTCACTTACAGTCACTCAGGGAATCACTGCTTAGTAGTAGAGTATTACTTAGTAGTAGTATAGAGATTAAAAAAAAATTCCCAGTCAACCTTCCACCGCCCCTCACACAGACTCTTCCCCATTCTTCCCTCACTCCCTCCTCCTAATCTCGCGATCCCCATCCACAGCTCGAGCTCTTTGGTGGCCGCCCCTCCCCTTCGTCAGTGACGTCGGCGGACGCGCAGGCCCCTGCTCTGCCCTGCCCCTCCCCTTCATCAGCACCGCCGGCGGGCGCGCAAGCCCCTGCTCTACCCGCCCCTTCTTCCTATCTGGTGACGCCGGTGCCCTCCCTCCTCTGGTGTGGCGGGGCGCTCGAGCTCGGCATGCTCACCGGCGACGTCGGGGCCTTCCCTCGTGATGATGCACTCGCCCCCTCCTCCTAGCGATGGCGGGCCGCTCGTGCTCGACATGGTCGTCGGCGACGCCGCGCCACGAACTTCCCTCCCCCCTGCTCAGGACGCCATGAAGGTCCGGTCCCATCTCTTCCTCCCCTCGATCCGGATGCTCTGCCCTCTGACCCCATCTTGACTTCCATGTTCGTTTTGGTCAGGACCAGGAGCAGTTGCTGCTCGCGACCTCCATCTTGATTAGGATGACCACGATGACCTCGGCGTGTTGTGCTGCTGCTCGGGACCCTCCCCCATGTGCTTCTCCTCGCTCGTCCTAGTCCAGGTTAGTCTCTCTGCCCCCGACGCTTGCTCGTCCCCGTCAAATTGGTGCATTCATTCTGCAATCTATATATTTCAGCCTGTATAGTTTGACATATGCATACTTTATTTTCAATTGTGAAGATTTTTTTTGTGATGCAAGTAATGGGGAAATACGAAAAACACATAATGTCGATTGCTTTGAGCCATTGTATTAGAAGGTATACCCATCTCTTTGCAGTCTGCTCTTAATACACTCTTCCCTTGTTTCTTCAGAATGTTTCTTTGATTTTTTGTGTGCTTTCTTTTATACCTATTTATATACCGAAAGTTTACCTTTCTCTATAGAAATATAATTCTTGTATCCTTTGTCTTGCCAGTTAGTTAAGTAATGTACCCTTAGTGGCCGTGTTGGACAGGAGGGGCCAGAGAAGTGCTTCTGGTTGTTTGAAGAATGTGAGTCTGACATCATAGGTTTCCATTTTATGAAGAAACCATCAAGGTGAGTTTGGCACTTATGTTTTATTATTATTGATGCTCATGTGTGGTCAGAGAACTTTCCAGTGACAAGATATATGCTAGTAATTTCAGCCAAATTTGCAATATCATGTTTGCTGTTGTGCTTTATTTGCAATATTTCATTTTTTGTGACAATGATTCCAGCCAGCTTAAATTTTGCTGGTAAAGCCAACTTCTATCTTGGGCGTATGTGTAATATAGTAGTAAGCATTAACAAGAAGCAAGCCTGCTAAAACATGAAACCATGTAATCCAAGTGTTCTTCAGTTTTCTTATTATAAATAACCAGCTGTATACCTAAATCAGATATAGTACTAAAACATAACCCATTCGCATCATTATCAGAACAGGGAAATCTGTTGGGATCATTGACAGAAGTGATGAAATATTGCAAATTCCAGCGATCATAAATTTGCACTTCTTCATTTCGGGACAATTGATATGACAATGCTCTTTTAGAAATAAATAACACAAATAAACGACTCCGGCATACAGAGTTGGAGGTCAAATCGACACAATTCTTCTTTCATGCTTATTATGTGTGGTGTTCTGATAAAAACCTGCAAACAAAATAAGAGAAAATTGTTAGGCTCGGAATTAGTTATATAGATACAATAATAGAATAGTGCACTTGCCTCATCTATCCAAAACATCTCTATAGACAATGTTCTTGGTAATTTTCCCGGATTTATCAACCTCCTGGTTTGGCTTGGCCAAAATCCGTTTTGTCTCTCTCGACACTCCCCTTGACAATGCAACATCGAGCTAGCCATGTGAGAATACTGGCTTGGGAAGGTAAATACCGACGTGCATAATACGGTGTCTTTTAAGAATATCCTCTGCCTCTTCAATTCTTTAGGTCTGTTTAAATAAGTACTGCAAGTTAGCAGACAAGCAACAGCAAAAACAGTAGCAGAAAGTAGGATCTGGTCGATGATAGTCACCCAATGATTGGTTGTTGCTTATATCCTCAAATGGGGTGCTTGGGCCTGTATAAACACATAGCGTGAGTCAGCACACAAGCAACAGCAAAAGCAGTAGAAGAAAGTAGGAAGTGGTTGTTGATACTTACCCAATGGTTGGTCATTGCTTATATCTTGAAATGGGGTGCGCGGCCCCGCACAATTTGGAGACGACGTACCGTCGCCTTCATGTGAACATTCATGTCATTAAATTATTAGAAGCATGTACTCCGTATATTGTAAGGAGATAAGCAGTTTTGTGTCGTCTGTGTAAGGGGATAAGCAGTTTTGTTTCGTGTGTGTAAGAAGATAAGCAGTATGTTCCACATACAAATCGGTAATTAGAGATGTAAAATTAATCATTGTGCTGTAGACTGGCGTGATGTATCATTCCTGTGCCCTTGGTATGGTAGCCCGTGTTTGCAATTGCACGACATTTGCATGTCTTACTTTTACGATGTTACCTTTTCTGTACGCCTAATGTTTGATCTTCTGTTCTGAAAACTGTAATCTTGAGTGCAGGGAAGAATTACACCTGGTCCGGGGTCCGTGCAGGGCGGGGGCGGCCGCATGGGTGTTGGGCGGGTTCGTGGGCACTGGCGATCTGGCGGACTTCTGGCACACTGCGAGGGGGCAGGGCAGCCTCCTGGGCACCCGCTATGTCAGGGCAGCCTCCTGGGCGCCCGCTACGTCGATGGTGCATGGAGGCGGCTGCACGGTGGAGTGGCGCGAGGTCGCCGTCTGGAGAAGACGGTGTTGGCGCGATGGCGACGGAAGGCAGAGAGGGCCCTGCGCGATTGGGCTAGGAGAATCAATTATTTCCTTAGTTCAGATTCGTGGGACTAATCCTGCGGTGGTGAATGGGGCGGCTGGTGTGCTGGGGGTAATTGCTGAGTACACTTAAGAAAGATCGTGTTGGATTGTTTAATAGTAGTGGAGAAGAGAAGAGGCCTTATGGTGCGATTGTTTGCTATTGTTATCTCTAGTAGTTCTTTTGGAATTAATGAGCTCAAAGAGCCCAAATTTCACTGCTTAGGGAAATTGATAAAACATCATTCCGCTCCCACATCTTCATCTATTAGATAACACACAAGCATATCGTCTGTACACCCTGCAAAAAAAACATGCACAAAATAGGAATTCCAAGAAAACTCTTACAACTCCAAGCCATACATCTAAAACAGGGAAATCACATAAACGAAAGTATGCACGACAAGTGCTTAGATCATCAAAGACTCAGTGAGCCATCCCAAAGCTTTTTGGTCTTTCATCTTTGAACCCTGTGACACATGGTGCCCAGCCAAAACTCTTGTGGGATAGTTTAGTTGCCACCAAAAGTAACCTACTCTATGCAAACCAACCTGTGGTTGGATGGTTAGAGGGACTGTGGTATCCCTAGCCCGCCAAGGTTCAAGTCTTGATGCTCGCACTTATTCCTGGATTTATTTCAGGATTTCCGTCGATGCGCATTCAGTGGGAGGAGGAGACGTTCCCGTCGACGACGAGGTGACTACGGTGACTTCGTAAATTTCAATATGATATGCCGGCTCAGTCTTTCGGAGGTACTCATAGGGGTAGGGTGTGCGTGTGTGCGATCATAGGGATGAGTGTATGCACGTTTATATGAATGTTTGCGTTGTTGGGGAACGTAGTAATTTCAAAAAAATTCCTACGCGCACGCAAGATCATGGTGATGCATAGCAACGAGAGGGGAGAGTGTTGTCTACGTACCAACGCAGACCGACTGCGGAAGCGATCACACAACATAGAAGAAGTAGTCGTACGTCTTCTTCCCGATCCGACCGATCCAAGCACCGTTACTCCGGCACCTCCGAGTTCTTAGTACACGTACAGCTCGATGACGATCCTCGGGCTCCGATCCAGCAAAGCGTCGAGGAAGAGTTCCGTCAGCACGACGGCGTGGTGACGATCTTGATGTACTACTGACGCAGGGCTTCGCCTAAGCACTGCAACAATATGATCAAGGTGGCATTTGGTGGCAGGGGGCACCGCACACGGCTAAGGAACGATCTCAATGATCAACTTGTGTGTCTAGAGGTGCCCCCTGCCCCCGTATATAAAGGATCCATGGGGGAGGGCTGGCCGGCCAAGGAGGAGGGCGCAGGAGGAGTCCTACTCCTACCGGGAGTAGGACTCCCCCCCTCAATCCTATTCATAATAGGATTCCGAGAGAGAGAGAGAGAGAGAAGGGGGTCGGCCACCTCTCCTAGTCCTAATAGGACTAGGGGAGGGGGGAGGCGCGTAGCCCACCTTGGGCTGCCCCTTTCACCTTTCCACTAAGGCCCAATAAGGCCCATATGGTTCCCGGGGGGTTCCGGTAACCTCCCGGTACTCCGGTAAAATCCCGATTTCATCCGGAACACTTCCGATATCCAAATATAGGCTTCCAATATATCAATCTTTATGTCTCGACCATTTCGAGACTCCTCGTCATGTCCGTGATCACATCCGGGACTCCGAACTACCTTTGGTACATCAAAATGCATAAACTCACAATAACTGTCATCGTAACGTTAAGCGTGCGGACCCTATGGTTCGAGAACAATGTAGACATGACCGAGACACGTCTCCGGTCAATAACCAATAGCGGGACCTGGATGCCCATATTGGCTCCTGCATATTCTACGAAGATCTTTATCGGTCAGACCGCATAACAACATACGTTGTTCCCTTTGTCATCGGTATGTTACTTGCCCGAGATTCGATCGTCGGTATCCAATACCTAGTTCAATCTCGTTACCGGAAAGTCTCTTTACTCGTTCCGTAATACAACATCCCGCAACTAACTCATTAGTTGCAATGCTTGCAAGGCTTTAAGTGATGTGCATTACCGAGAGGGCCCAGAGATACCTCTCCGACAATCGGAGTGACAAATCCTAATCTCGAAATATGCCAACCCAACATCTACCTTTGGAGACACCTGTAGTACTCCTTTATAATCACCCAGTTACATTGTGACGTTTGGTAGTACCCAAAGTGTTCCTCCGGTAAACGGGAGTTGCATAATCTCATAGTCATAGGAACATGTAGAAGTCGTGAAGAAAGCAATAGCAACATACTAAACGATCGGGTGCTAAGCTAATGGAATGGGTCATGTCAATCAGATCATTCATCTAATGATGTGATCCCATTAATCAAATAACAACTCTTTGTCCATGGTTAGGAAACATAACCATCTTTGATTAACGAGCTAGTCAACTAGAGGCATACTAGTGACACTCTGTTTGTCTATGTATTCACACATGTATTATGTTTCCGGTTAATACAATTCTAGCATGAATAATAAATATTTATCATGATCTAAGGAAATAAATAATAACTTTATTATTGCCTCTAGGGCATATTTCCTTCAGTCTCCCACTTGCACTAGAGTCAATAATCTAGATCACATCACCATGTGATTAACATCGATAGTTCACATCATCATGTGATTAACACCCATAGTTCACATCGCCATGTGACCAACACCCAAAGGGTTTACTAGATTCAGTAATCTAGTTCACATCGCTATGTGATTAACACCCAAAGAGTAGTAAGGTGTGATCATGTTTTGCTTGTGAGAGAATCTTAGTCAACGGGTCTGCCACATTCAGATCCACATGTATTTTGCAAATTTCTATGTCAACAATGCTCTGCATGGAGCTACTCTAGCTAATTGCTCCCACTTTCAATATGTATCTAGACCGAGACTTAGAGTCATCTAGATTAGTGTCAAAACTTGCATTGGCGTAACCCTTTACGACGAACCTTTTTATCACGTCCATAATCGAGAAACATATCCTTATTTCACTAAGGATAATTCTGACCGATGTCCAGTGATCTACTCCTAGATCACTATTGTACTCCCTTGCCAAATCAGTGCAGGGTATACAATAGATCTGGTATACAGCATGACATACTTTATAGAACCTATGGCCAAGGCATAGGGAATGACTTTCATTCTCTTTCTATCTTCTGTCGTGGTCGGGCTTTGAGTCTTACTCAACTTCACACCTTATAATACAGGAAAGAACTCTTTCTTTGACTGCTCCATTTTGAACTACTTCAAAATCTTGTCAAGGCATGTACTCATTGAAAAAACTTATCAAGCGTCTTGATCTATCTCTATAGATCTTGATGCTCAATATGTAAGCAGCTTCACCGAAGTCTTTCTTTGAAAAACTCCTTTCAAACACTCCTTTATGCTTTACAGAATAATTCTACATTATTTCCGATCAACAATATGTCATTCACATATACTTTATCAGAAATGCTGTAGTGCTCCCACTCACTTTCTTGTAAATACAGGCTTCACCGCAAGTCTGTATAAAACTATATGCTTTGATCAACTTATCAAAGCGTGTATTCCAACTCTGAGATGCTTGCACCAGTCCATAGATGAATCGTTGGAGCTTGCATATTTTGTTAGCACCTTTAGGATTGACAAAACCTACTGGTTGCATCATATACAACTCTTCTTCCAGAAATCCATTCAGGAATGCAGTTTTGACATCCATCTGCCAAATTTCATAATCATAAAATGCGGCAATTGCTAACATGATTCTGACAGACTTAAGCATCGCTACGGGTGAGAAGGTCTCATCATAGTCAACCCCTTGAACTTGTCGAAAACCTTTTGCGACAAGTCAAGCTTTATAGGCAGTAATATTACCGTCAGGCGTCAGTCTTTTTCTTGAAGATCCATTTATTCTCAATTGCTTGCCGATCATCGGGCAAGTCAACCAAAGTCCATACTTTGTTCTCATACATGGATCCCATCTCAGATTTTATGGCTTCAAGCCACTTTGTGGAATCTGGGCTCACCATCGCTTCTTCATAGTTCGTAGGTTCATCATGATCTAGTAGCATGACTTCCAGAATTGGATTACCGTACCACTCTGGTGCGGATCTCACTCTGGTTGATCTATGGGGTTCAGTAGTATCTTGTCCTCGTCAAGTTCTACTTTCCTCCCACTCACTTCTTTCAAGAGAAACTTCTTCTCTAGAAATGATCCATTCTTAGCAACGAATGTCTTGCCTTCGGATCTGTGATAGAAGGTGTACCCAACAGTCTCCTTTGGGTATCCTATGAAGACACATTTCTCCGCTTTGGGTTCGAGCTTATCAGGTTGAAGCTTTTTCACATAAGAATCGCAGCCCCAAACTTTAAGAAACGACAACTTTGGTTTCTTGCCAAACCATAGTTCATAAGGCGTCGTCTCAACGGATTTTGATGGTGCCCCTTTTTTAACGTGAACGCAGCTGTCTCTAATGCATAACCCCAAAACGATAGTGGTAGATCGGTAAGAAACATCATAGATCGCACTATATCTAATAAAGTACGGTATGACGTTCGGACACACCATTACACTATGGTGTTCCATGTGGCGTGTGTAGTGAAACTATTTCACATTGTTTTTAACTAAAGACCAAACTCGTAACTCAAATACTCTTTTCCATGATCAGATCATAGAAACTTTATTTTCTTGTTACGATGATTTTCCACTTCACTCTGAAATTATATGAACTTTTCAAATGTATCAGACTTCTATTTCATTAAGTAGATATACCCATATCTGCTCAAATCATCTGTGAAGGTCAGAAAATAATGATACCCGCTGCAAGCCTTAAATATTCATCGGACCACATACATCAGTATGTATGATTTCCAACAAATCTGTTGCTTGCTCCATTGTTCCGGAGAACGGTGTTTTAGTCATCTTGCCCAAAAGGCATGGTTCGCAAGCATCAAGTGATTCCGAAATCCCATCAGCATGGAGTTTCTTCATGCGCTTTATACCAATATGACCTAAACGGCAGTGCCACAAATAAGTTGCACTATCATTATTAACTTTGCATTTTTTGGTTTCAATATTATGAATATGTGTATCACTACGATCGAGATCCAACGAACTTGTTTCATTGGGTGTATGACCATCGAAGGTTTTATTCATGTAAACAGAACAACAATTATTCTCTGACTTTAATGAATAACCGTATTGCAATAAACATGATCAAATCATATTCATGCTCAACGCAAAAACCAAATAACACTTATTTAAGTTCAACACTAATCCCGAAAGTATAGGGGAGTGTGCGATGATGATCATATCAATCTTGGAACCACTTCCAACATACATCGTCACTTCACCCTTAACTAGTCCCTGTTCATTCTGCAACTCCCGTTTCGAGTTACTACTCTTAGCAACTGAACTAGCATCAAATACTGAGGGGTTGCTATAAACACTAGTAAAGCACACATCAATAACATGTATATCAAATATACTTATGTTCACTTTGCCATCCTTCTTATCCGCCAATCACTTGGGGTAGTTCCGCTTCCAGTGACCAGTCCCTTTGCAGTAGAAGCACTTAGTCTCAGGCTTAGGATCAGATTTGGGCTTCTTCACTTGAGCAGCAACTTGCTTGTCGTTCTTCTTGAAGTTCCCCTTCTTCCCTTTGCCCTTTTCTTGAAACTAGTGGTCTTGTCAACCATCAACACTTGATGTTTTTCTTGATTTCTACCTTCGTTGATTTCAGCATCACGAAGAGCTTGGGAGTTGTTTCCGTTATCCCTTGCATATTATAGTTCATCACGAAGTTCTACTAACTTGGTGATGGTGACTAGAGAATTCTGTCAATCACTATCTTATCTGGAAGATTAACTCCCACTTGATTCAAGCGATTGTAGTACCCAGACAATCTGAGCACATGCTCACTAGTTGAGCGATTCTCCTCCATCTTTTAGCTATAGAACTTGTTGGAGACTTCATATCTCTCAACTCGGGTATTTTCTTGAAATATTAACTTCAACTCCTGGAACATCTCATATGGTCCATGACGTTCAAAACGTCTTTGAAGTCCCGATTCTAAGCCATTAAGCATGGTGCACTAAACTATCAAGTAGTCATCATATTGAGCTAGCCAAACGTTCATAACGTCTGCATCTGCTCCTGCAATAGGTCTGTCACCTAGCGGTGCATCAAGGACATAATTTTTCTGTGCAGCAATGAGGATAAACCTCAGATCACGGATTCAATCCGCATCATTGCTACTAACATCTTTCAACACAATTTTCTCTAGGAACATATCAAAATAAACACAGGGAAGCAACAACGCGAGCTATTGATCTTCAACATAGATATGCTAATACTACCAGGACTAAGTTCATGATAAATTAAAGTTCAATTAATCATATTACTTAAGAACTCCCACTTAGATAGACATCCCTCTAATCCTCTAAGTGATCACGTGATCCAAATCAACTAAACCATAACCGATCATCACGTGAGATAGAGTAGTTTTCAATGGTGAACATCGTTATGTTGATCATATCTACTATATGATTCACGCTCGACCTTTCGGTCTCTGTGTTCTGAGGCCATATCTGCATATGCTAGGCTCGTCAAGTTTAACCTGAGTATTCTGCGTGTGCAAAACTGGCTTGCACCTGTTGTAGATGGACGTAGAGATTATCACACCTGATCATCACGTGGTGTCTGGGCACGACGAACTTTGGCAACGGTGCATACTCAGGGAGAACACTTTTATCTTGAAATTTAGTGAGAGATCATCTTATAATGCTACCGTCAAACAAAGCAAGATAAGATGCATAAAAGATAAACATCACATGCAATCAATATAAGTGATATGATATGGCCATCATCTTCTTGTGCTTGTGATCTCCATCTTCGAAGCACCGTCATGATCACCATCGTCACCAGCGCGACACCTTGATCTCCATCGTAGCATCGTTGTCGTCTCGCCAATCTTATGCTTCTACGACCATCGCTACTGCTTAGTGATAAAGTAAAGCATTACAGGGCGATTGCATTGCATACAATAAAGCGACAACCATATGGCTCCTGCCAGTTGCCGATAACTTGGTTACAAAACATGATCATCTCATACAATAAAATTTAGCATCATGCCTTGACCATATCACATCACAACATGCCCTGCAAAAACAAGTTAGACGTCCTCTACTTTGTTGTTGCAAGTTTTACGTGGCTGCTACGGGCTTAAGCAAGAACTCATCTCACCTACGCATCAAAACCACAACGATAGTTTGTCAAATAGACTCCGTTTTAACCTTCTCAAGGACCGGGCGTAGCCACACTCGGTTCAACTAAAGTTGGAGAGACAGTCGCCCGCAAGCCATCTATGTGCAAAGCACGTCGAGGGAACCGGTCTCGCGTAAGCATACGCGTAATGTTGGTCCGGGTCGTCTCGTCCAACAATACCGCTGAACCAAAGTATGACATGCTGGTAGGCAGTATGACTTGTATCGCCCACAACTCACTTGTGTTCTACTCGTGCAAATAACATCAAACCATAAAACCTAGGCTCGGATGCCACTGTTGGGGAACATAGTAATTTCAAAAAATTTCCTACGCACACGCAAGATCATGGTGATGCATATCAATGAGAGGGGAGAGTGTTGTCTACGTACCAACGCAGACCGACTGCGGAAGCGATCACACAACATAGAAGAAGTAGTCGTACGTCTTCTTCCCGATCCGACCGATCCAAGCACCGTTACTCCGGCACCTCCGAGTTCTTAGTACACGTACAGCTCGATGACGATCCTCGGGCTCCGATCCAGCAAAGCGTCGAGGAAGAGTTCCGTCAGCATGACGGCGTGGTGACGATCTTGATGTACTACTGACGCAGGGCTTCGCCTAAGCACTGCAACAATATGATCAAGGTGGAATTTGGTGGCAGGGGGCACCGCACACGGTTAAGGAACGATCTCAATGATCAACTTGTGTGTCTAGAGGTGCCCCCCGCCCCCGTATATAAAGGATCCATGGGGGAGGGCTGGCCGGCCAAGGAGGAGGGCGCAGGAGGAGTCCTACTCCTACCGGGAGTAGGACTCCCCCCCTCAATCCTATTCATAATAGGATTCCGAGAGAGAGAGAGAGAGAGAGAAGGGGGTCGGCCACCTCTCCTAGTCCTAATAGGACTAGGGGAGGGGGGAGGCGCGTAGCCCACCTTGGGCTGCCCCTTTCACCTTTCCACTAAGGCCCAATAAGGCCCATATGGTTCCCGGGGGGTTCCGGTAACCTCCCGGTACTCCGGTAAAATCCCGATTTCACCCGGAACACTTCCGATATCCAAATATAGGCTTCCAATATATCAATCTTTATGTCTCGACCATTTCGAGACTCCTCGTCATGTCCGTGATCACATCCGGGACTCCAAACTACCTTCGGTACATCAAAATGCATAAACTCATAATAACTGTCATCGTAACGTTAAGCGTGCGGACCCTACGGTTCGAGAACAATGTAGACATGACCGAGACACGTCTCCGGTCAATAACCAATAGCGGGACCTGGATGCCCATATTGGCTCCTACATATTCTACGAAGATCTTTATCGGTCAGACCGCATAACAACATACGTTGTTCCCTTTGTCATCGGTATGTTACTTGCCCGAGATTCGATCGTCGGTATCCAATACCTAGTTCAATCTCGTTACCGGCAAGTCTCTTTACTCGTTCCGTAATACAACATCCCGCAACTAACTCATTAGTTGCAATGCTTGCAAGGCTTTAAGTGATGTGCATTACCGAGAGGGCCCAGAGATACCTCTCCGACAATCGGAGTGACAAATCCTAATCTCGAAATATGCCAACCCAACATCTACCTTTGGAGACACCTGTAGTACTCCTTTATAATCACCCAGTTACATTGTGACGTTTGGTAGTACCCAAAGTGTTCCTCCGGTAAACGGGAGTTGCATAATCTCATAGTCATAGGAACATGTATGAGTCATGAAGAAAGCAATAGCAACATACTAAACGATAGGGTGCTAAGCTAATGGAATGGGTCATGTCAATCAGATCATTCATCTAATGATGTGATCCCATTAATCAAATAATAACTCTTTGTCCATGGTTAGGAAACATAACCATCTTTGATTAACGAGCTAGTCAAGTAGAGGCATACTAGTGACACTGTTTGTCTATGTATTCACACATGTATTATGTTTCCGGTTAATACAATTCTAGCATGAATAATAAATATTTATCATGATATAAGGAAATAAATAATAACTTTAGTATTGCCTCTAGGGCATATTTCCTTCATGCGTCTGTACTGTGTTAAAAAATAACCTACTCTATTCGTGTCATATATAAAACCCTAATAATTAATGATTGCATGATCCTATATTTGTGGGGTGAATGTAACCTCTTTTCTCTTCATATACCAGTCTCTCTTGCAACTCAACAATTATATTTGGTAGCACTCCTGCTCTTAGAGCAACTCTAGCAGACCCCGCATCCCGCCGGTCCGCAAAACGCGTTTGCAGTTCGCGCAAAACCGCTTTTGCGAGTCGGCTTGGACGGCCACAGATGCAGACCCCTCAAACGGACCTGTAAAAAAACATATTACGGAAATATGCTTTTTATGGGTCGGCTTTGTGGGGTCTGCTCTTTACGCCGCTGCATCCCGCATCTCATCGGCCCGCGAATATGAAATCCAACATAATACAACAATCGAAACCAAAACTAAATTATTCAAATCAAACATAATACAATAATCATCCACATTACAAATAATTGTTCAAATCACCATAGCGAACTTAAATAATGCAATACAAAACTTGCCATGAATACAAATACAAATGAATACAAAAATGAGTCACTGTCCAGCCCTTTGCCAATGGTGCTAAATGAGATCCTCCTGAAGTTGAAAGTGGGTGTTTGCATTTTCAATCTCCTTGTATGTTTGACGAAAAGC
Source organism: Triticum monococcum (assembly GCA_034509565.1). Taxonomy (NCBI): domain Eukaryota; kingdom Viridiplantae; phylum Streptophyta; class Magnoliopsida; order Poales; family Poaceae; genus Triticum; species Triticum monococcum. Next base: position 605,709,483 of record CM067845.1, read on the forward strand.
TCTAATACAGTTAGGGTCTCTAGCTGGTTTGACATGATTACCCACGTTGTCATAGAAGAATTCCAAGTTCATTTCTCTCTCATCTTCAAAAATCATATTGTGCAGGATAACACAACATGTCATAATATTTTTCAAGGTTTTCTTATCCCAAAAATGAGCAGGACCACTGACAATGGCAAACCTAGATTGCAAAACACCGAATGCTCTTTCAATTTCTTTTCGGGCTGCCTCTTGCACCCTTGCAAATTCACATTGCTTTTTAGTTTTGGGTTCTTTGATGCTTTTGACAAATGTGCACCAAGGAGGGTATATACCATCTGCAAGATAGTACCCCTTTGTGTATTCATGCCCATTGATAGCGTAGTTGCAAGCAGGAGCATCACCACTAGCAAGCCTAGCAAACAAATGAGAACGTTGCAACACATTGATATCATTGAGAGTGCCCCGCATACCAAAAAAGCAATGCCAAATCCATAAATCCTCGGATGCTACGGCCTCTATCATAATTGTTGCATCACGAGACTTGCCACAATACATTCCTTGTCATGCCTTGGGGCAATTTTTCCAAGTCTAATGCATACAATCAATGCTACCTAGCATGCCAGGCCAACCTCTTCTCTCATTAGTTGCCATCAATTTCTTTGTGTCATCTTCGTTGGGTGCCCGAAGATACTCAGGACCAAAGACGCAGATGATCACCTTTGCAAATATACGCACAGAATCAATTGTATCTTCACCAATGCTAAGGTACTCATCGGCATAGTCAACCGGAACACCATATGCAATCACCCGCATTGTCGCGGAGATTTTTTGATATGCACTAAATCCCTTTAAGCCCGCAACATTTCTTCTTTGAGTAAAATACCGACAATTTGCCTCGCAAGCTTGAACAATTTTGACAAAGATGGATCGGTGCATTCGGTACCTTCTCCGGAAGAGGTGCGGTGGATATGTAGGATTCTCCGCGAAGTAGTCTTGCATCAACATCTCGTTCCCAAGATGATGATTCCGGGGAATGCAAAGACGCCCGACGGTCGATCCTGAAGAAATATGCCCTAGAGGCAATAATAAAGTTATTATTTATTTCCTTATATCATGATAAATGTTTATTATTCATGCTAGAATTGTATTAACAGGAAACATAATACATGTGGGAATACATAGACAAACAATATGTCACTAGTATGCCACTACTTGACTAGCTCATTGATCAGAGATGATTATGTTTCCTAACCATAGACAAAGTGTTGTCATTTGATTAATGAGATCACATCATTAGAAGAATGATGTTATTGACTTGACCCATTCTGTTAGCCTAGCACCCGATCGTTTAATATGTTGCTATTGCTTTCTTCATGACTTATACATGTTCCTATGACTATGAGATTATGCAACTCCCATTTACTAGAGGAAAAATTTGTGTGCTACCAAACGTCACAACGTAACTGGGTGATTATAAAGGTGCTCTACAGGTGTCTCCGAAGGTACTTGTTGGGTTGGCGTATTTCGAGATTAGGATTTGTCACTCCGATTGTCGAAGATGTATCTCTGGGCCCTCTCGGTAATGCACATCACTTAAGCCTTGCAAGCATTGCAACTAATGAGTTAGTTGCGGGATGATGTATTACAGAACGAGTAAAGAGACTTGCCGGTAATGAGATTGAACTAGGTATTGAGATACCGACGATCGAATCTCGGGCAAGTAACATACCGATGACAAAGTGAACAACGTATATTGTTATGCGGTTTGACCGATAAAGATCTTCATAGAATATGTGGGAGCCAATATGAACATCCAGTTTCCGCTATTGGTTATTGACCGGAGACATGTCTCGGTCATGTCTACATAGTTCTCGAACCCGTAGGGTCCGCACGCTTAACGTTTCGATGACGGTTATATTATGAGTTTATATGTTTTGATGTACCGAAGGTTGTTCGGAGTCCCGGATGTGATCCCGGACATGACGAGGAGTCTCAAAATGGTCGAGACATGAAGATTGATATATTGGAAGCCTATGTTTGGATATCGGAAGTGTTCCAGGTGAAATCGGGATTTTACTAGAGTGCCTGGAGGTTACCGGAACCCCCCGGGGGCTTAATGGGCCTACATGGGCCTTAGTGGAAATAGAGGGCAACAAGGGGAGTGTGGGGCGTGCCCCCTCAAGGCCCAAACCGAATTAGTTTAGGGCAAGGGGGCCGGCCCCCTCTTTCCTTCTCCCCTCTCCCTTTCCTTCCCCCTCTCCTACTCCTACTAGGAATAGGAGGAGTCCAACTCCTAGTGGGAGTAGGACTCCCCCTTGGCGCGCCTATCCCTGGCCGGCCGCCTCCTCCCCTTGCTCCTTTATATACGGGGGCAGGGGGCACCCCATAGACACAACAATTGATCGTTTAATCTTTTAGCCGTGTGCGGTGCCCCCCTCCACCATAGTCAACCTCGATAATACTGTAGCGGTGCTTAGGCGAAGCCCTGTGTCGGTAGAACATCATCATCGTCACCACGCCGTCGTGCTGACAAAACTCTCCCTCAACATTCGGCTGGATTGGAGTTCGAGGGACGTCATCGGGCTGAACGTGTGCTGAACTCGGAGGTGCCGTACGTTCGAGGGACTACATCAACCGCGTTGTGCTAACGCTTCCGCTTTCGGTCTACGAGGGTTCGTGGACAACACTCTCCCCTCTCATGTGCGTAGGAATTTTTTTGAAATTACTACGTTCCCCTACACTGGCATCTGAGCTAGGTTTTATGCGTAGATGTCATATGCACGAGTAGAACACAAGTGAGTTGTGGGCGATATAAGTCATACTGCTTACCAGCATGTCATACTTTGGTTTGGCGGTATTGTTGGATGAAGCGGCCCGGACCAACATTACGCGTACGCTTACGCGAGACTGGTTCTACCGGCGTGCTTTGCATACAGGTGGCTGGCGGGTGTCTGTTTCTCCAACTTTAGTTGAACTGAGTGTGGGTACGCCAGATCCTTGAGAAGGTTAAAACAGCACCAACTTGACAAACTATCGTTGTGGTTTTGATGTGTATGTAAGAACGGTTCTTGCTAAGCCCGTAGCAACCACGTAAAATTTGCAACAACAAAGTAGAGGACGTCTAACTTGTTTTTGCAGGGCATGTTGTGATGTGATATGGTCAAGACATGATGCTAAATTTTATTGTATGAGATGATCATGTTTTGTAACCGAGTTATCGGCAACTGGCAGGAGCCATATGGTTGTCACTTTATTGTATGCAATGCAATCACTCTGTAATGCTTTACTTTATCACTAAGCGGTAGCGATAGTCGTGGAAGCATAAGATTGGCGAGACGACAACGATGCTACGTTGGAGATCAAGGTGTCGCGCCGGTGACAATGGTGATCATGACGGTGCTTCGGAGATGGAGATCACAAGCACAAGATGATGATGGCCATATCATATCACTTATATTGATTGCATGTGATGTTTATCTTTTATGCATCTTATCTTGCTTTGATTGATGGTAGCATTATAAGATGATCTCTCACTAAATTATCAAGAAGTGTTCTCCCTGAGTATGCACCGTTGCCAAAGTTCGTCGTGCCCAGACACCACGTGATGATCAGGTGTGATAAGCTCTACGTCCATCTACAGCGGGTGCAAGCCAGTTTTGCACACGCAGAATACTCAGGTTAAACTTTACGAGCCTAGCATATGCAGATATGGCCTCGGAACACAGAGACCGAAAGGTCGAGCGTGAATCATATAGTAGATATGATCAACATAGTGATGTTCTGAAGGAAGTATGCCCTAGAGGCAGTAATAAAGTTATTATTTATTTCCTTATTTCATGGTAAATGTTTATTATTCATGCTAGATTTGTATTAACCGGAAACATAATACATCTGTGAATACATAGACAAACAGAGTGTCACTAGTATGCCTCTACTTGACTAGCTCGTTGATCAAAGATGGTTAAGTTTCCTAACCATAGACATGAGTTGTCATTTGATTAATGGGATCACATCATTAGGAGAATGATGTGATTGACTTGACCCATTCTGTTAGCTTAGCACTTGATCATTTAGTTTGTTGCTATTTCTTTCTTCATGACTTATACATGTTCCTATGACTATGAGATTATGCAACTCACGTTTACCGGAGGAACACTTTGTGTGTCACAAAACGTCACAACGTAACTGGGTGATTATAAAGGTGCTCTACAGGTGTCTCCAAAGGTACTTGTTGGGTTGGCGTATTTCGAGATTAGGATTTGTCACTCTGATTGTCGGAGAGGTATCTCTGGGCCCACTCGGTAATGCACATCACTATAAGCCTTGCAAGCATTGCAACTAATGAGTTAGTTGCGGGATGATGTATTACGGAATGAGTAAAGAGATTTGCCGGTAACGAAATTGAACTAGGTATTGAGATATCGACGATCGAATCTCGGGCAAGTAACATACCGATGACAAAGAACAACGTATGTTGTTATGCGGTCTGACCGATAAAGATCTTCATAGAATATGTAGGAGCCAATATGGGTATCCAAGTTCCGCTATTGGTTATTGACCAGAGAGGTGTCTCGGTCATATCTACATAGTTCTCGAACCCGTAGGGTCCGCACGCTTAACGTTCGTTGACGATATAGTACTATGAGTTATGTATGTTGGTGACGGAATGTTGTTCGGAGTTTTGGATGAGATCACAGATATGACGAGGAACTCCGGAATGGTCCGGAAGTAAAGATTGATATGTGGATAGTAGTGTTTGATCTCCGGAAGGGTTCCGGAATTCACCGGAAGGGGTTCCGGATGTTTCCCGAAATGTTTGGGCACGAGAGCACTTTATGTGGGCCAAAGGGGAAAGCCCACGAGGCTTTTGGAAAGTGCAAAAGGAAGTTTTGCAGAGACTAGAGGCTAGACGCCAGGAACCCTGGCGTCTAGGGGTAGACGCCGGGAACCCTGGCATCTAGCCCTGGAGTCCGAGAAGGACTCTTGCCTTTCGGGTGAAACCGACTTTGAGGAGGCTTTTACTCCAAGTTTCGACCCCAGGGCTCAACATATAAATAGAGGGGTAGGGCTAGCACCAAAGGCACATCAAGAAACACCAAGCCGTGTGCCAGCAAGCCCGCCCCCTCTAGTTTGTCCTCCATCATAGTTTTCGTAGTGCTTAGGCGAAGCCCTGCGGAGATTGTTCTTCACCAACACCGTCACCACGCCATCATGCTGCCGGAACTCATCTACTACTTCGCCCCTCTTGCTGGATCGAGAAGGCGAGGACGTCATCGAGCCGAACGTGTGCAGAACTCGGAGGTGCCGTGCTTTCGGTACTTGGATCGGTCGGACATGAAGACGTACGACTACATCAACCGCGTTGATATAACGCTTCCGCGAACGGTCTACGAGGGTATGTAGACAACTCTCTCCCCTCTCGTTGCTATGCATCACCATGATCTTGCGTGTGCGTAGGATTTTTTTTGAAATTACTATGTTCCCCAATAGTGGCATCTGAGCCTAGGTTTTATGCGTTGATGTTGTGCACGAGTAGAACACAAGTGAGTTGTGGGCGATATAAGTCATACTGCTTACCAGCATGTCATACTTTGGTTCGGCGGTATTGTTGGATGAAGCGGCCCGGACCGACATTACGCGTATGCTTACGCGAGACTGGTTTTACCGACGTGCTTTGCACACAGGTGGCTGACGGGTTTCAGTTTCTCCAACTTTAGTTGAATCGAGTGTGGCTATGCCTGGTCCTTGCGAAGGTTAAAACAGTACCAACTTGACAAACTATCATTGTGGTTTTGATGCGTAGGTAAGAACGGTTCTTGCTAAGCCCGTAGCAGCCACGTAAAACTTGCAACAACAAAGTAGAGGACGTCTAACTTGTTTTTCCAGGGCATGTTGTGATGTGATATGGTCAAGACGTGATGAGATATAAGTTGTTGTATGAGATGATCATGTTTTGTAACCGAGTTATCGGCAACTGGCAGGAGCCATATGGTTGTCGCTTTATTGTATGCAATGCAATCGCCCTGTAATGCTTTACTTTATCACTAAGCAGTAGCGATGGTCGTAGAAGCATAAGATTGGCGAGACGACAACGATGCTACGATGGAGATCAAGGTGTTGCGCTGGTGACGATGGTGATCATGACGGTGCTTCGAAGATGGAGATCACAAGCACAAGAAGATGATGGCCATATCATATCACTTATATTGATTGCATGTGATGTTTATCTTTTATGCATCTTATCTTGCTTTGTTTGACGGTAGCATTATAAGATGATCTCTCACTAAATTTCAAGATAAAAGTGTTCTCCCTGAGTATGCACCGTTGCCAAAGTTCGTCGTGCCCAGACACCACGTGATGATCAGGTGTGATAATCTCTACGTCCATCTACAACAGGTGCAAGCCAGTTTTGCACACGCAGAATACTCAGGTTAAACTTGACGAGCCTAGCATATGCAGATATGGCCTCGGAACACTGAGACCGAAAGGTCGAGCATGAATCATATAGTAGATATGATCAACATAGTGATGTTCACCATTGAAAACTACTCCATTTCACGTGATGATCAGTTATGGTTTAGTTGATATGGATCACGTGATCACTTAGAGGATTAGAGGGATGTCTATCTAAGTGGGAGTTCTTAAGTAATATGATTAATTGAACTTAAATTTATCATGAACTTAGTCCTGGTAGTATTAGCATATCTATGTTATAGATCAATAGCTTGCGTTTAGCTCCCCTATTTTATTTTTGATATGTTCCTAGAGAAAACTAAGTTGAAAGATGTTAGTAGCAATGATGCGGATTGGATCCATGATCTGAGGTTTATCCTCATTGCTGCACAGAAGAATTATGTCCTTGATGCACCGCTAGGTGACAAACCTATTGCAAGGAGCAGATGTAGATGTTATGAACGTTTGGCTAGCTCAATATGATGACTACTTGATAGTTTAGTGCACCATGCTTAAACGGCTTAGAATTGGGACTTCAAGGACATTTTGAATGTCATGGACCATATGAGATGTTCCAGGAGTTGAAGTTAATATTTCAAGCAAATACCCGAGTTGAGAGATATGAAGTCTCCAACAAGTTCTATAGCTAAAAGATGGAGGAGAATAGCTCAAGCAGTGAGCATGTGCTCAGATTGTCTGGGTACTACAATCGCTTGAATCAAGTGGGAGTTAATCTTCCAGATAAAATAGTGATTGACAGAATTCTCTAGTCACCATCACCAAGTTAGTAGAACTTCGTGATGAACTATAATATGCAAGGGATGACAAAAACAATTCCCAAGCTCTTCGCGATGCAAAAATCGGCGAAGGTAGAAATCAAGAAAAACATCAAGTGTTGATGATTGACAAGACCACTAGTTTCAAGATAAAGGGTAAAGGGAAGAAGGGGAACTTCAAGAAGAACGGCAAACAAGTTGCTGATCAAGTGAAGAAACCCAAGTATGGACCTAAGCCTGAAACTGAGTGCTTCTACTGCAAAGGGACTGGTCACTAGAAGCGGAACTACCCCAAGTATTTGGTGGATAGGAAGGATGGAAAAGTAAACAAAGATATATTTGATATACATGTTATTGATGTGTACTTTACTAGTGTTTATAGCAACCCCTTGGTATTTGATACTGGTTCAGTTGCTAAAGAGTAGTAACTCGAAATGGGAGTTGCAAAATAAACAGAGACTAGTTAAGGGTGAAGTGACGATGTGTGTTGGAAGTGGTTCCAAGATTAATATGATCATCATCGCACACTCCCTATACTTTCGGGATTAGTGTTGAACCTAAATAAATGTTATTTGGTGTTTGCGTTGAGCATAAATATGATTGGATCATGTTTATTGCAATACGGTTATTCATTTAAATTAGAGAATAATTGTTGTTCTGTTTACATGAATAAAACCTTCTATGGTCATACACACCAATGAAAATGGTTTGTTGGATCTCGATCATAGTGATACACATATTCATAATATTGAAGCCAAAAGATGCAAAGTTAATAATGATAGTGCAACTTATTTGTCGCACTGCCGTTTAGGTCATATTGGTGTAAAGCGCATGAAGAAACTCCATGATGATGGGATTTTGGAATCACTTGATTATGAATCACTTGATGCTTGCGAACCATGCCTTATGGGCAAGATGACTAAAGACTCCATTCTCCGGAACAATGGAGTGAGCAACTGACTTATTGGAAATAATACATACTGATGTATGCGATCCGATGAGTGTTGAAGCTCACGGCGGGTATCGTTATTTTCTGACCTTCACAGATGATATGATCAGATATGGGTATATCTACTTGATGAAACACAAGTCTGAAATATTTGAAAAGTTCAAAGAATTTCAGAGTGAAGTGGAGAATCATCGTAACAAAAATAAAAGTTTCTACGATATGATCGCAGAAGTAAAATATTTGAGTTACGAGTTTGGCCTTCAGTTAAAATAATGTGAAATAGTTTCACTACTCACGCCACCTGGAACACCACAGCGTAATGGTGTGTCCGAACATCATAACCGTACTTTATTTGATATAGCACTTGATCGTTTAGTTTGTTGCTATTGCTTTCTTCATGACTTATACATGTTCCTATGACTATGAGATTATGCAACTCCCGTTTACCGGAGGAACACTTTGTGTGCCACCAAACGTCACAGCGTAACTGGGTGATTATAAAGGTGCTCTACAGGTGTCTCCAAAGGTACTTGTTGGGTTGGCGTATTTCGAGATTAGGATTTCTCACTCCGATTGTCGAAGAGGTATCTTTGGGCCCACTCGGTAATGCACATCACTATAAGCCTTGCAAGCATTGCAACTAATGAGTTAGTTGCGGGATGATGTATTACGGAACGAGTAAAGAGACTTGCCGGTAACGAGATTGAACTAGGTATTGAGATACCGACGATCGAATCTCGGGCAAGTAACATACCGATGACAAAGGGAACAACGTATGTTGTTATTGTTGGAAATATGCCCTAGAGGCAATAATAAATTGATTATTATTATATTTCCTTGTTCATGATAATCGTTTATTATCCATGCTAGAATTGTATTGATAGGAAACTCAGATACATGTGTGGATACATAGACAACACCATGTCCCTAGTAAGCCTCTAGTTAACTAGCTCGTTGATCAATAGATGGTTACGGTTTCCTGACCATGGACATTGGATGTCATTGATAACGGGATCACATCATTGGGAGAATGATGTGATGGACAAGACCCAATCCTAAGCATAGCACTAGATCGTGTAGTTCGCATGCTAAAGCTTTTCTAATGTCAAGTATCATTTCCTTAGACCATGAGATTGTGCAACTCCCGGACACCGTAGGAGTGCTTTGGGTGTGCCAAACATCACAACGTAACTGGGTGACTATAAAGGTGCACTACGGGTATCTCCAAAAGTGTCTGTTGGGTTGGCACGAATCGAGACTGGGATTTGTCACTCCGTGTGACGGAGAGGTATCTCTGGGCCCACTCGGTAGGACATCATCATAATGTGCACAATGTGATCAAGGAGTTGATCACGGGATGATGTGTTACGGAACGACTAAAGAGACTTGCTGGTAACAAGATTGAACATGGTATCGGGATACCGACGATTGAATCTCGGGCAAGTATCGTACCGCTAGACAAAGGGAATTGTATACGGGATTGATTAAGTCCTTGACATCGTGGTTCGTCCGATGAGATCATCGTGGAGCATGTGGGAGCCAACATGGGTATCCAGATCCCGCTGTTGGTTATTGACCGGAGAACGTCTCGGTCATGTCTACATGTCTCCCGAACCCGTAGGGTCTACACACTTAAGGTTCGATGATGCTAGGGTTATAAAGGAAGTTTGTATGTGGTTACCGAATGTTGTTCGGAGTCCCGGATGAGATCCCGGACGTCACGAGGAGTTCCGGAATGGTCCGGAGGTAAATATTTATATATGGGAAGTCCTGTTTTGGTCACCGGAAAGGTTTCGGGTTTTATCGGTAACGTACCGGGACCACCGGGAGGGTCCCGGGGGTCCACCAAGTGGGGCCACCAGCCCCGGAGGGCTTCATGGGCCAAGTGTGGAAGGGGACCAGCCCCAGGTGGGCTGGTGCGCCCTCCCACAAGGCCCAAGGTGCAAGGGAAGAGGAGAGGGGGCAAACCCTAGGGCAGATGGGCCCTAAGGCCCATCCTGGTGCGCCTCCCTCTCCCCCTCCCCCTTGGCCGCCTCCCTTAGATGGGATCTAGGCTGGCCGCCACCCCTAGGGGTGGAAACCCTAAAGGGGGCGCAGCCCCTCCCCTTCCCCTATATATACTTGGCCTAGGGGCTGCCCAATACACGCGATTTGATCTCTCTCATTGGTGCAACCCTCCCTCTCTTTCTCCTCATATCCCGCGGTGCTTGGCGAAGCCCTGCAGGATTGCCACGCTCCTCCACCGCCACCACGCCGTTGTTCTGCTGCTGGATGGAGTCTTCCTCAACCTCTCCCTCTCTCCTTGCTGGATCAAGGCATGGGAGACGTCACCGGGTTGTACGTGTGTTGAACGCGGAGGTGCCGTCCGTTCGACACTAGGATCTCCGGTGATTTGGATCACGACGAGTATGACTCCTTCAACCCCGTTCTCTTGAACGCTTCTGCTTAGCGATCTACAAGGGTATGTAGATGCACTCTCCTTCCCCTCGTTGCTGGTCTCTCCATAGATAGATCTTGGTGATACGTAGGAAAATTTTGAATTTCTGCTACGTTCCCCAACAGTGGCATCATGAGCTAGGTCTATTGCGTAGATTCTATGCACGAGTAGAACACAAAGTAGTTGTGGGCGTTGATTTTGTTCAATATGCTTACCGTTACTAGTCCAATCTTGATTCGGCGGCATTGTGGGATGAAGCGGCCCGGACCAACCTTACACGTACGCTTACGTGAGACCGGTTCCACCGACTGACATGCACTAGTTGCATAAGGTGGCTAGCGGGTGTCTGTCTCTCCCACTTTAGTCAGATCGGATTCGATGAAAAGGGTCCTTATGAAGGGTAAATAGAAATTGGCATATCACGTTGTGGTTTTTGCGTAGGTAAGAATTGTTCTTGCTAGAAACCCATAGCAGCCACGTAAAACATGCAAACAACAATTAGAGGACGTCTAACTTGTTTTTGCAGGGTATGCTATGTGATGTGATATGGCCAAGAAGAATGTGATGAATGATATGTGATGTATGAGATTGATCATGTTCTTGTAATAGGAATCACGACTTGCATGTCGATGAGTATGACAACCGGCAGGAGCCATAGGAGTTGTCTTAATTTATTTATGACCTGCGTGTCAACATAAACGTCATGTAATTACTTTACTTTATTGCTAACCGTTAGCTGTAGTAGTAGAAGTAATAGTTGGCGAGACAACTTCATGAAGACACGATGATGGAGATCATGGTGTCATGCCGGTGACGATGATGATCATGGAGCCCCGAAGATGAAGATCAAAAGGAGCAATATGATATTGGCCATATCATGTCACTATTTGATTGCATATGATGTTTATCATGTTTATACATCTTATTTGCTTATAACAACGGTAGTAAATAAGATGATCCCTCTTTAAAATTTCAAGAAAGTGTTCCCCCTAACTGTGCACCGTTGCGACAGTTCGTTGTTTCGAAGCACCACGTGATGATCGGGTGTGATAGATTCTAACGTTCACATACAACGGGTGTAAGACAGATTTACACACGCGAAACACTTAGGTTGACTTGACGAGCCTAGCATGTGTACAGACATGGCGTCGGAACACAGAAGACCGAAAGGTCGAGCATGAGGCGTATAGAAGATACGATCAACATGAAGATGTTCACCGATGTTGACTAGTCCGTCTCACGTGATGATCGGACACGGCCTAGTTGACTCGGATCATGTAATCACTTAGATGACTAGAGGGATGTCTATCTGAGTGGGAGTTCATAAGATGAACTTGTTTATCCTGAACATAGTCAAAAGGATTTTACAAATTATGTCATAGCTCGCGCTTCAGTTCTACTATTTAGATATGTTCCTAGAGAAAATTTAGTTGAAAGTTGATAGTAGCAATTGTGCGGACTAGGTCCGTAAACTGAGGATTGTCCTCATTGCTTCTTAGAAGGCTTATGTCCTTAATGCACCGCTCAGTGTGCTGAACCTCGAACGTCGTCTGTGGATGTTGTGAACATCTGACATACACGTTTTGATAACTACGTGATAGTTCAGTTAAACGGTTTAGAGTTGAGGCACCGTAGACGTTTTAAAACGTCGCAAAACATATGAGATGTTTCGAGGGCTGAAATTGGGATTTCAAGCTCGTGCCCACGTCAAGAGGTATAAGACCTCCGACGATTTTCTTAGCCTGCAAACTAAGGGAGAAAAGCTCAATTGTTGAGCTTGTGCTCAGATTGTCTGAGTACAACAATCATTTGAATCGAGTGGGAGTTGATCTTCCAGATGAGAAAGTGATGTTTCTCCAAAGTCATTACCACCAAGCTGCTAGAGCTTCGTGATGAACTATAATATATCAGGGACATATATGATGATCCTTGAGATATTCGAGATGTTTGACACCATAAAAGTAGAAATCAAGAAGGAGCATCAATTGTTGATGGTTGGTGAAACCACTAGTTTCAAGAAGGGCAAGGGCAAGAAGGGGTACTTCATGAAACGGCAATTCAGCTGCTGCACTAGTGAAGAAACCCAAGGTTGAACCCAAACCCGAGACTAAGTGCTTCTGTAATAAAGGGGAACAGCCACTGGAGCAGAATTACCCTAGATACTTGGTAGATGAGAAGGCTGGCAAGGTTGATAGAAGTATATTGGATATACATTATGTTAATGTGTACTTTACTAGTACTCCTAGTAGCACCAGGGCATTAGATACCGGTTCGGTTGCTAAGTGTTAGTAACTCGAAATAAAAGCTACGGAATAAACGGAGACTAGCTAAAGGTGAGCTGATGATATGTGTTGGAAGTGTTTCCAAGGTTGATATGATCAAGCATCGCACGCTCCCTCTACCATCGAGATTGGTATTAAACCCAAATAATTGTTATTTGGTGTTTGTGTTGAGCATAGACATGATTAGATTATGTCTATCGCAATACGATTATTCATTTAAGGAGAATAATGGTTACTCTGTTTATTTGAATAATACCTTCAATGGTCTTGCACCTGATATAAACAGTTTATTGAATCTCGATCGTAGTGATACACATGTTCATGCCAAAGGATATAAGATAGTAATGATAGTACCACCTACTTGTGGCACTGCCACGTAAGTCATATCGGTATAAAACGCATGAAGAAGCTCCATATTGATGGATCTTTGGGCTCACTCGGTTTTGAAAAGTTTGAGACATGCGAAACATGTCTATTGGTGTATATGCATGAAGAAACTCCATGCAAATGGACTGTTTGGACTCACTTGATTTTGAATCACTTTAGACATGCAAATCATACCACATGGGCAAGATGACTGAAAGCCTCGGTTTCAGTAAAATGGAACTAGAAAGCAACTTGTTGGAAGTAATACATTTTGATGTGTGCAGTCCAATGAGTGCTGAGGCATGTAGTGGATATCGTTATGTTCTTGCTTCACAGATGATTTGAGTAGATGTTGAGTATATTTACTTGATGAATCATGAGTCTGAATTATTGAAAGGGTCAAGTAATTTCAGGGTGAAGTTGAAAGATCGTCGTGATAAGAGGATAAAGGATCTATGATATGATCATAGAGATGAATATCTGAATTACGAGTTTGGCACAGAATTAAGACATTGTGGAAATTGTTTCACAACTGATACAACCTGGAACACCATAGTGTGATGGTGTGTCCAAACATCATAACTGCACCCTATTGGATATGATGCATACCATGATGTCTCTTATCGAATTACCACAATAGTTTATGGGTTATGCATTAGAGACAACCACATTCACTTTAAATAGGGCACCACGTAATTCCGATGAGATGACACCGTATGAACTATGGTTTAGAGAAACCTAAGCTGTCATTTCTTAAAAGTTTGGGGCTGCGATGCTTATGTGAAAAAGTTTCAGGCTGATAAGCTCGAACCCAAAGCAGATAAATGCATCTTCATAGGACACCCAAAACAGTTGGGTATACCTCCTGTCTCAGATCCGAAAGCAATAAGGGATTGTTTCTAGAATCGGGTCCTTTCTCGAGGAAAAGTTTCTCTCGAAAGAATTGAGTGGGAGGATGGTGGAGACTTGATGAGGTTATTGAACCGTCTCTTCAACTAGTGTGTGGCAGGGCACAGGGAGTTGTTCCTGTGGCACCTACACCAATTGAAGTGGAAGCTTATGATAGTGATCATGAAACTTCAGATCAAGTCACTCCCAAACCTCGTAGGACGACAAGGATGTGTACTACTTCAGAGTGGTACATAATCCTATCGTGGAAGTCATGTTGCTAGACAACAATGAACCTACGAGCTATGGAGAAGCGATGGTGGGCCCGGATTCCAATAAATGGCTCGAGGCCATAAAATCCGAGAGAGGATCCATGTATGAAAACAAAGTGTAGACTTTGGCAGAATAGCTCGATGGTCGTAAGGCTGTTGAGTACTGATGGATTTTAAAAGGAAGACGGACAATGATGGTAAATGTCACCATTAAGAAAGCTCGACTTGTCGTTAAGATGTTTTCCGACAAGTTCAAGGAGTTGACTATGATGAGACTTTCTCACTCGTAGCGATGCTAAAAGTCTGTTGGAATTATGTTAGCAGTCACTGCATTATTTATGAAATCTTGCAGATAGGATGTCAAAACATTGTTTCCTCGAAGATTTTCTTGAGGAAAGGTTGTATGTGATACAACCGGAAGGTTTTGTCAATCCTGAAAGATGCTAATAAGTATGCAAAGCTCCAGCAATACTTCTGAGGACTGGAGTAAGCATCTCGGAGTTGGAATGTATGCTTTGATGATGATCAAAGATTTTGGGTTTATACAAAGTTTATGAGAAACTTGTATTTCCAAAGAAGTGAGTGGGAGCACTATAGAATTTCTGATGAATATATGTTGTTGACATATTGTTGATCAGAAATGATGTAGAATTTCTGGAAAGCATATAGGGTTATTTGGAAAGTGTTTTTCAATGGAAAGCCTGGATTAAGCTACTTGAACATTGAGCATCATGATCTATAAGGATAGATCAAAACGCTTTAATGGTACTTTCAAATGAGCACATACCTTGACATGATCTTGAAGGTGTTCAAGATGGATCAGTCAAAGAAGGAGTTCTTGCCTGAGTTGTAAGGTATGAAGTTAAGACTTAAAGCTCGACCACGGCAGAATAGAGAGAAAGGACGAAGGTCGTCCCCTATGCTTAAGACATAGGCTCTACAATATGCTATGCTGTGTACCGCACCTGAAGTGTGCCTTGCCATGAGTTAGTCAAGGGGTACAAGAGTGATCCAAGAATGGATCACAGGACAGCGGTCAAAGTTATCCTTAGTAACTAGTGGACTAAGGAATTTTCTCGATTACGGAGGTGGTAAAAGAGTTCGTCGTAAAGGGTTACGCCGATGCAAACTTTGACACTAATCCAGATTATTCTGAGTAGTAAACTGGATTCGTATAGTAGAACAGTTATTTGGAATAGCTCCAAATAGAAAGTGGTAGCTGCATCTAGGAGATGACATAGAGATTTGCGAAGTACATACGGATCTGAAAGGTTCAGACCCATTGACTATAACCTCTCTCACAAGCATAACATGATCAAACCCAGAACTCTTTGGGTGTTAGTCACATGGGGATGTGACCTTGAGTGTTAATCACATATCGATGTGAACTGGATTATTGACTCTAGTGCAAGTGGGAGACTGTTGGAAATATGCCCTAGAGGCAATAATAAATTGATTATTATTATATTTCCTTGTTCATGATAATCATTTATTATCCATGCTAGAATTGTATTGATAGGAAACTCAGATACATGTGTGGATACATAGACAACACCATGTCCCTAGTAAGCCTCTAGTTAACTAGCTCGTTGATCAATAGATGGTTACGGTTTCCTGACCATGGACATTGGATGTCGTTGATAACGGGATCACATCATTGGGAAAATGATGTGATGGACAAGACCCAATCCTAAGCATAGCACTAGATCGTGTAGTTCGTATGCTAAAGCTTTTCTAATGTCAAGTATCATTTCCTTAGACCATGAGATTGTGCAACTCCCGGACACTGTAGGAGTGCTTTGGGTGTGCCAAACGTCACAACGTAACTGGGTGACTATAAAGGTGCACTACGGGTTTCTCCGAAAGTGTCTGTTGGGTTGGCACGAATCGAGACTGGGATTTGTCACTCCGTGTGACGGAGAGGTATCTCTGGGCCCACTCGATAGGACATCATCATAATGTGCACAATGTGATCAAGGAGTTGATCACGGGATGATGTGTTACGGAACGAGTAAAGAGACTTGTCAATAACGAGATTGAACAAGGTATCGGGATACCGACGATCGAATCTCGGGCAAGTATCGTACCGCTAGACAAAGGGAATTGTATACGGGATTGATTAAGTCCTTGACATTGTGGTTCGTCTGATGAGATCATCGTGGAGCATGTGGGAGCCAACATGGGTATCCAGATCCCGCTGTTGGTTATTGACCGGAGAACGTATCGGTCATGTCTGCATGTCTCCCGAACCCGTAGGGTCTACACACTTAAGGTTCGATGACGCTAGGGTTATAAAGGAAGTTTGTATGTGGTTACCGAATGTTGTTCGGAGTCCCGGATGAGATCCCGGACGTCACGAGGAGTTCCAGAATGGTCCGGAGGTAAAGATTTATATATGGGAAGTCCTGTTTTGGTCACCGGAAAGGTTTCGGGTTTTATCGGTAACGTACCGGGACCACCGGGAGGGTCCCGGGGGTCCACCAAGTGGGGCCACCAGCCCCGGAGGGCTTCATGGGCCAAGTGTGGAAGGGGACCAGCCCCAGGTGGGCTGGTGCGCCCTCCCACAAGGCCCAAGGCGCAAGGGAAGAGGAGAGGGGGCAAACCCTAGGGCAGATGGGCCCTAAGGCCCATCCTGGTGCGCCTCCCTCTCCCCCTCCCCCTTGGCCGCCTCCCTTAGATGGGATCTAGGCTGGCCACCACCCCTAGGGGTGGAAACCCTAAAGGGGGCGCAGCCCCTCCCCTTCCCCTATATATACTTGGCCTAGGGGCTGCCCAATACACGCGATTTGATCTCTCTCATTGGTGCAGCCCTCCCTCTCTTTCTCCTCATATCCCGCGGTGCTTGGCGAAGCCCTGCAGGATTGCCACGCTCCTCCACCGCCACCATGCCGTTGTGCTTCTGCTGGATGGAGTCTTCCTCAACCTCTCCCTCTCTCCTTGCTGGATCAAGGCATGGGAGATGTCACCGGGCTGTACGTGTGTTGAACGCGGAGGTGCCGTCCGTTCGGCACTAGGATCTCCGGTGATTTGAATCACGACGAGTACGACTCCTTCAACCCCGTTCTCTTGAACGCTTCCGCTTAGCGATCTACAAGGGTATGTAGATGCACTCTCCTTCACCTCGTTGCTGGTCTCTCCATAGATAGATCTTGGTGATACGTAGGAAAATTTTGAATTTCTGCTACGTTCCCCAACAGTTATGCGGTCTGACCGATAAAGATCTTCGTAGAATATGTAGGATCCAATATGGGCATCCATGTACTGCTATTGGTTATTAACCAGAGAGGTTTCTCGGTCATGTCTACATAGTTCTCGAACCCGTAGTGTCCACACGCTTAACGTTCGTTGACGATATAGTACAATGAGTTATGTATGTTGGTGACGGAATGTTGTTCGGAGTTTTGGATGAGATCACAGATATGACATGGAACTCCAGAATGGTCCGGAGGTAAAGATTTATATATGGGAAGTCCTGTTTTGGTCACCGGAAAGGTTTCGGGTTTTATCGGTAACGTACCGGGACCACCGGGAGGGTCCCGGGGGTCCACCAAGTGGGGCCACCAGCCCCGGAGGGCTTCATGGGCCAAGTGTGGAAGGGGACCAGCCCCAGGTGGGCTGGTGCGCCCTCCCACAAGGCCCAAGACGCAAGGGAAGAGGAGAGGGGGCAAACCCTAGGGCAGATGGGCCCTAAGGCCCATCCTGGTGCGCCTCCCTCTCCCCCTCCCCCTTGGCCGCCTCCCTTAGATGGGATCTAGGCTGGCCACCACCCCTAGGGGTGGAAACCCTAAAGGGGGCGCAGCCCCTCCCCTTCCCCTATATATACTTGGCCTAGGGGCTGCCCAATACACGCGATTTGATCTCTCTCATTGGTGCAGCCCTCCCTCTCTTTCTCCTCATATCCCGCGGTGCTTGGCGAAGCCCTGCAGGATTGCCACGCTCCTCCACCGCCACCATGCCGTTGTGCTGATGCTGGATGGAGTCTTCCTCAATCTCTCCCTCTCTCCTTGCTGGATCAAGGCATGGGAGATGTCACCGGGCTGTACGTGTGTTGAACGCGGAGGTGCCGTCCGTTCGGCACTAGGATCTCCGGTGATTTGAATCACGACGAGTACGACTCCTTCAACCCCGTTCTCTTGAACGCTTCCGCTTAGCGATCTACAAGGGTATGTAGATGCACTCTCCTTCGCCTCGTTGCTGGTCTCTCCATAGATAGATCTTGGTGATACGTAGGAAAATTTTGAATTTCTGCTACGTTCCCCAACAGTTATGCGGTCTGACCGATAAAGATCTTCGTAGAATATGTAGGATCCAATATGGGCATCCATGTCCCGCTATTGGTTATTAACCAGAGAGGTTTCTCGGTCATGTCTACATAGTTCTCGAACCCGTAGTGTCCACACGCTTAACGTTCGTTGACGATATAGTACAATGAGTTATGTATGTTGGTGACGGAATGTTGTTCGGAGTTTTGGATGAGATCACAGATATGACGTGGAACTCCAGAATGGTCTGGAAGTAAAGATTGATATGTGGATAGTAGTGTTTGATCTCTGGAAGGGTTTCGGAATTCATCGGAAGGGGTTCCGGATGTTTCCCGAAATGTTTGGGCACGAGAACACTTTATCTGGGCCAAAGGGGAAAGCCCACGAGGCTTTTGGAAAGTGCAAAAGGAAGTTTTGCGGAGACTAGAGGCTAGACGCCAGGAACCCTGGCGTCTAGGGGGTAGACACCGGAACCCTGGCGTCTAGCCCTGGAGTCCGAGAAGGACTCTTGCCTTTCGGGTGAAACTGACTTTGAGGAGGCTTTTACTCCAAGTTTCGACCCCATGGCTCAACATATAAATAGAGGGGTAGGGCTAGCACCAAAGACACATCAAGAAACACCAAGCCGTGTGCCGGCAACCCCGTCCCCTCTAGTTTATCCTTCGTCATAGTTTTCGTAGTGCTTAAGCAAAGCCCTGCGGAGATTGTTCTTCACCAACACCGTCACCACGCCGTCGTGCTGCCGGAACTCATCTACTACTTCGCCCCTCTTGCTGGATCGAGAAGGCGAGGACGTCACCGAGCCGAACGTGTGCAGTACTCGGAGGTGTCGTGCTTTCGGTACTTGGATCGGCCGGACGTGAAGACGTATGACTACATCAACCGCGTTGATATAACGCTTCTGCGAACGGTCTACGAGGGTACGTAGACAACACTCTCCCCTCTCGTTGCTATGTATCACCATGATCTTGTGTGTGCGTAGGAAATTTTTTGAAACTACTACGTTCCCCAACATGTTCAGCGTTGAAACTAGTCCATCTCACGTGATGATCGGACATGGTTTAGTGGATATGGATCACGTGATCATTTAGAGGATTAGGGGGACGTCTATCTAAGTGGGAGTTCTTAAGTAATATGATTAATTGAACTTAAATTTATCATGAACTTAGTACCTGATAGTATCTTGCTTGTCTATGTTGATTGTAGATAGATGGCCCGTGCTGTTATTCCGTTGAATTTTAATGCGTTCCTTGAGAAAGCAAAGTTGAAAGATGATGGTAGCAATTACATGGACTGGGCCCGTAACTTGAGGATTATCCTCATTGCTGCTCAGAAGAATTACGTCCTGGAATCACCGCTAGGTGTACCACCTGCACCAGCAACTGCAGACATTGTGAATGCCTGGCAGACACGTGTCGATGACTACTCGATAGTTCAGTGTGCCATGCTTTACGGCTTAGAACCGGGACTTCAACGACGTTTTGAATGTCATGGAGCATATGAGATGTTCCAGGAGTTGAAGTTAATATTTCAAAAGAATGCCCGGATTGAGAGATATGAAGTCTCCAATAAGTTCTACAGCTGCAAGATGGAGGAGAGTAGTTCTGTTAGTGAGCATATACTCAAGATGTCTGCGTACTGCAATCACTTGATTCAACTAGGAGTTAATCTTCCAGATGATAGCGTCATTGACAGAATTCTCCAATCACTGCCATCAATCTACAAGAGCTTTGTGATGAACTATGATATGCAAGGGATGGATAAGACAATTCCAAAGCTCTTCGCAATGCTAAAGGCAGCGGAGGTAGAAATCAAGAAGGAGCATCAAGTGTTGATGCTCAATAAGACCACTAGTTTCAAGAAAAAGGGTAAAGGGAAGAAGAAGGGGAACTTCAAGAAGAACAGCAAGCAAGTTGCTGATCAGGAGAAGAAACCCAAGTCTGGACCTAAGCCTGAGACTGAGTGCTTCTACTGCAAGCAGACTGGTCACTGGAAGCGGAACTGCCCCAAGTATTTGGCAGATAAGAAGGATGGCAAGGTGAACAAAGGTATATGTGATATACATGTTATTGATGTGTACCTTCCTAATGCTCGCAGTAGCACCTGGGTATTTGATACTGGTTCTGTTGCTAATATTTGAAACTCGAAAGAGGGGCTACGGATTGAGCGAAGATTGGCTAAGGACAAGGTGACGATGCGCGTGGGAAATGGTTCCAAAGTCGATGTGATCGCGGTCGGCACGCTACCTCTACATCTATCTTCGGGATTAGTATTAGACATAAATAATTGTTATTTGGTGCCAGCGTTGAGCATGAACATTATATCTGGATCTTGTTTGATGCGAGACGGTTATTCATTTAAATCAGAGAATAATGGTTGTTCTATTTATATGAGTAATATCTTTTATGGTCATGCACCCTTGAAGAGTGGTCTATTTTTGCTAAATCTCGATAGTGGTGATACACATATTCATAATATTGAAGCCAAAAGATGCAGAGTTGATAATGATAGTGCAACTTATTTGTGGCACTGCCATTTCGGTCATATCGGAGTAAAGCGCATGAAGAAACTCCATACTGATGGACTTTTGGAACCACTTGATTATGAATCACTTGGTACTTGCGAACCGTGCCTCATGGGCAAGATGACGAAAATGTCGTTCTCTGGAACTATGGAGAGAGCAACAGATTTGTTGGAGATCATACATACAGATGTATGTGGTCCGATGAATGTTGAGGCTCGTGGCGGACATCGTTATTTTCTCACCTTCACAGATGATTTAAGCAGATATGGGTATATCTACTTAATGAAACATAAGTCTGAAACATTTGAAAAGTTCAAAGAATTTCAGAGTGAAGTTGAAAATCATCGTAACAAGAAAATAAAGTTTCTACGATCTGATCTTGGAGGAGAATATTTGAGTTATGAGTTTGGTCTTAATTTGAAACAATGCGGAATAGTTTCGCAACTCACGCCACCCGGAACACCACAACGTAATGGTGTGTCCGAACGCCGTAATTGTACTTTACTAGATATGGTGCGATCTATGATGTCTCTTACTGATTTGCCACTACCGTTTTGGGGTTATGCTTTAGAGACGACCGCATTCACCTTAAATAGGGCACCATCGAAATCCGTTGAGATGACACCATATGAACTATGGTTTGGTAAGAAACCAAAGTTGTCGTTTCTGAAAGTTTGGGCTGTGGTGCTTATGTGAAAAAGCTTCAACCTAATAAGCTCGAACCCAAATCAGAGAAATGTGTCTTCATAGGATACCCAAAGGAGACTATTGGGTACACCTTCTATCACAGATCCGAAGGCAAGACTTTTGTTGCTAAATTCAGAGTTTTTCTAGAGAAGGAGTTTCTCTCGAAAGAAGTGAGTGGGAGGAAAGTAGAACTTGATGAGGTAACTATACCTGCTCCCTTATTGGAAAGTAGTTCATCACAGAAACCAGTTTTCTGCGACACCTACACCAATTAGTGAGGAAGTTAATGATGATGATCATGAAACTTTAGATCAAGTTGTTACTTGATACGTCTCCAACGTATCTATAATTTTTGATTGCTCCATGCTATATTATCTACTATTTTGGGCAATATTGGGCTTTATTTTCCACTTTTATATTACTTTTGGGACTAACCTATTGACCGGAGGCCCAGCCCAGATTTGCTGTTTTATGCCTATTTCAGTGTTTTGAAGAAAATGAATATCAGACAGAGTCGAAACGGAAATTATTTTTGGAAGGAAACACACCTGATGGACTTGGACCCCACGTCAAGGAAGGAACGAGGTGCTCACGAGGGTGGGGGGCACCCCCCCTAGGGCGTGCCCCCTGCCTCGTGGGGCCCCCGTGGCTCCCCTGACGTGCTTCTTCTACCTATATAACTCCATATACCCTAAAACTTCCAGAAGGCACAATAGATCGGGGGTTCCGCCGCCAGAAGCCTCCGTAGCCACCGAAAACCAATCTAGACCCATTCCGGCGCCCTGCCGGAGGGGGCAATCCCTCTCCGGTGGCCATCTTCATCATCCCGGTGCTCTCCATGACGAGGATGGAGTAGTTCTCCCTCGGGGCTGAGGGTATGTACCAGTAGCTATGTGTTTGATCTCTCTCTCTCTCTCTCTCTCTCGTATTCTTGAGATGATACGATCTTGATGTATCGCGAGCTTTGCTATTATATTTGGATCCTATGATGTTTCTTCCCCCCTCTTCTCTCATCTAATGGATCGAGTTTCCCCTTTGAAGTAATCTTATCGGATTGAGTCTTTAAAGACTTGAGAACACTTGATGCATGTCTTGCGTGGATATCTGTGGTGACAATGGGATACCGCGTGCCACTTGATGTATGTTAAGGTGACCAACTTGCGGGTTCATGAACCTATGCATAGGGGTTGGCACACGTTTTTGTCGTGATTCTCCGGTAGATCTTTGGGGCACTCTTTGAGGTCCTTTGTGTTGGTTGAATAGATGAATTGAGATTGTGTGATGCATATCGTATAATCATGCCCACGGATACTTGAGGTGACAATGGAGTATTAGGTGACATTAGGGTTTTGGTTGATTTGTGTCTTAAGGTGTTATTCTAGTACGAACTCTAGGGCTGTTTGTGACACTTATAAGAATAGCCCAACGGATTGATTGGAAAGAATAACTTTGAGGTGGTTTCGTACCCTACCATAATCTCTTCGTTCGTTCTCCGCTATTAGTGACTTTGGAGTGACTCTTTGTTGCATGTTGAGGGATAGTTTTATTATCCAATTATGTTAGTATTGTTGAGGGAACTTACACTAGCGAAAGTATGAACCCTGGGCCTTGTTTCAACACATTGCAATACCGTTTACGCTCACTTTTATCACTTGCTACCTTACTATTTTTATTATTTCAGATTACAAATACCTTTATCTACTATCCATACTAGATGATACCCCGCGCGTTGCGGCGGGAATATGTTGCAATATATTTTAATGAGATTTGGTTGTATGAAATATTTGGACTAATAATATATGAAAAACCTAAAAATACATATTACAAATTGGATTTGATTATTGTATAGTAGAAATAAAGTATTTGTTAAATACATGTCACCTAATATTTTCATGACGATAACAACTGACCTTTCATGTACAAACATGAGGTTAGGCTGGAAGGTTTCATTTTCATAACATTATCTCAACCACTTGATTAGATGTTCACATAAGTTATAACAATGTAAACCATATGTAGATACAATATTCACAGATTTTCTTCATTAAATAACAATAAATGAGTATTGTTACATTTGTTGATGTTCCATGCATGCATAAGTAGAACATTGCAATCACTAAATTCTGATTGCTTTTTGAGATAGCTAACCGCTCATGCCAAGCACTCCAATCACTAAATGTTATTCCTAAAGTCAACCAGAAACCTTCAAAAGTTAAATAACAGACAAATCGCCTAAAGACCTCAAATGACAAAGAATGCTTCTGTGCCAAATTTGTTTTCCCCTCCAATTCAGTCTTAATGATGTGGGAAATACCAGATACATGTCCTGTAAAAAAATGCTATCAGTAACTATTTTGAAAAAAAATACATTTGCTATACTCTGTTAACATCATAAAAAGAGCTGTCATCATAAATTTGTGTAATTTTACTTGATCTAGTTGACGAAATCTGATGGGGGGACTAACTTGGCCAATCATTGCAGTTTTCTTCTCGGATATTGCAGAAATATATTTTGCAACACACATCATCAGACGCTACAGTTTCAAATAAGAATATAGAGCACAAAACCATGGGTTACTAAATTCAACAGAATATAAAATGGAAGAACATCCATGTCAAGCTGATGCCCCTGTCAAAGTATCACATGTGTGTCATGACTCATGAGCAGGGAACAAAAATAAATTACAGATTAGACAACACATGGCTGGGACACGGGAGTAGTGGAGGTAGCCGAGGTTGGGCGCTTCTAGGCAGCAGGATTGCGGCACACTCCTGACACGTGAGTTGATCGTATTGTCGTCCGATCCGAGTCCCTGCCCGGCATCGCACCGGTGAGGCTGAAAAGAAAGGCAGCTCCAAAGTCAGATCTCATCAGTTGTTTTTTTTTCAACCGAAAATCTCATCAGTTGTTGATCTGATTCCGGTGGAACTGAGCGGAACCAAACTCCCCGACATTGGAGCTACCTTGGACTGATGTAACAGGGAACCGCGACCGCCGGCAGTCTCGCCGATGCAGGCCACCACACAGGCGAGGGGGGCATAGCCCGAGAGAATCCCGGGGAGTTGCGGAGCCGAGTCGGACCAGCCGCCGTGCCGGATGAGCGCCCAGATTGGCCCTCGGCCACCAAGAAGAAAATTGGTGTTCCTTTTCCTTTGGGAGAGAGGGGGGTCAATCTGTATGTTTGAGGGATCGGAAGCAGTAGCTTTTTATTGTCGATTGAGAGAGGGGGCTGGGAACGGAAGGACACCTCGTCTTCCATTGATTTTGTACACTGGTAATGGAACCCATGAGAAACGGAGAGACGCTCGTCTACAATCGATTCCACGTTAAAATTTGTTGATAGGGTTGGATTGGTGATGTGGATAGCCTGCATGTAGAGATAAATATGATAGTGGGGATGAATCTCTTAGGTATATAGGATACCACTTGTTTCACTATCTCTTCGCCGAACTAGTGCACCTATACAATTTACCATTGTATTGGGTGTGTTGGGGACACAAGAGACTCTTTGTTATTTGGTTGCAGGGTTGCTTGAGAGAGACCATCTTCATCCTACGCCTCCTATGGATTGATAAACCTTAGGTCATCCACGTGAGGGAAATTTGCTACTGTCCTACAAACCTCTGCACTTGGAGGCCCAACATTACTGAACCTCGTAGGTCAACCAGAGTAAGATCCGCACCAGAGTGGTACGGTAATCCTGTTCTAGAAGTTATGTTACTAGACCATGACGAACCTACGAACTATGAAGAAGCGATGGCGAGCCCAGATTCCGCAAAATGGCTTGAGGCCATGAAATCTGAGATGGGATCCATGTATGAGAACAAAGTGTGGACTTTGGTTGACTTGCCCGTTGATCGGCAAGCAATTGAGAATAAATGGATCTTCAAGAAGAAGACCGACACTGACGGTAATGTTACTGTCTATAAAGCTCGACTTGTTGCAAAAGGTTTTCAACAAGTTCAAGGGATTGACTACGATGAGACCTTCTCACCCGTAGCGATGCTCAAGTCTGTCCGAATCATGTTAGAAATTGTCGCATTTTATGATTATGAAATTTGGCAAATGGATGTCAAAACTGCATTCCTGAATGGATTTCTGGAAGAAGAGTTGTATATGATGCAACCAGAAGGTTTTGTCGATCCAAAGGGAGCTAACAAAGTGTGGAAGCTCCAGCGATCCATTTATGGACTGGTGCAAGCCTCTCGGAGTTGGAATAAACGCTTTGATAGTGTGATCAAAGCATTTGGTTTTATATAGACTTTTGGAGAAGCCTGTATTTACAAGAAAGTGAGTGGGAGCTCTGTAGCATTTATAATATTATATGTGGATGACATATTGTTGATTGGAAATGATATATAATTTCTGGATAGCACAAAGGGGTACTTGAAAAAGAGTTTTTCAATGAAAGACATCGGTGAAGCTGCTTATATATTGGGCATCGAGATCTATAGAGATAGATCAAGACGCCTAATTGGACTTTCACAAAGCACATACCTTGACAAAGTTTTGAAGAAGTTCAAAATGGATCAAGCAAAGAAAGGGTTCTTACCTGTGTTACAAGGTGTGAAGTTGAGTAAGACTCAATGCCCGATCACTTCAGAAGATAGAGAGAAAATAAAAGATGTTCCCTATGAAGGAAATATGCCCTAGAGGCAATAATAAATTTATTATTTATTTCCTTGTATCATGATAAATGTTTATTATTCATGCTAGAATTGTATTAACCGGAAACATAATACATGTGTGAATACATAGACAAACAGAGTGTCACTAGTATGCCTCTACTTGTACAGCTCGTTGATCAAAGATGGTTATGTTTCCTAACCATAGACATGAGTTGTCATTTGATTAACGGGATCACATCATTAGGAGAATGATGTGATTGACTTGACCCATTCCGTTAGCATAGCACTTGATCGTTTAGTTTGTTGCTATTGCTTTCTTCATGACTTATACATGTTCCTATGACTATGAGATTATGCAACTACCGTTTACCGGAGGAACACTTTGTGAAGACGTACGACTACATCAACCGCGTTGTGCTAACGCTTCCGCTTTCGGTCTATGAGGGTACATAGACAACACTCTCCTCTCTCGTTGCTATGCATCACCATGATCTTGCGTGTGCGTAGGATTTTTTTTGAAATTACTACGTTCCCCAACACCCTATGCTT
The DNA here is from genome assembly GCA_034509565.1 of Triticum monococcum. Lineage (NCBI taxonomy): Eukaryota > Viridiplantae > Streptophyta > Magnoliopsida > Poales > Poaceae > Triticum > Triticum monococcum. The sequence goes on from CM067845.1 coordinate 605,736,539, forward strand.
CAGCCATAGGCTCTATCATGTATGCAATGTTGTGTACCAGACCTGATGTGTGCCTTGCTATAAGTCTAGCAGGGAGGTACCAAAATAATCCAGGAGTGGATCACTGGACATCGGTCAAGAACATCCTGAAATACCTGAAAAGGACTAAGGATATGTTTCTCGTTTATGGAGGTGGCAAAGAGCTCATCATAAATGGCTACATTGATGCAAGCTTTGACACTGGTCCGGATGATTCTAAATTGCAAACCGGATACGTGTTTACATTGAACGGTGGAGCTGTCAGTTGGTGCAGTTCTAAACAAAGCGTTGTGGCAGGATCTACGTGTGAAGCGGAGTACATAGCTGCTTCAGAAGCAGCAAATGAAGGAGTCTGGATGAAGGAGTTCATATCCGATCTAGGTGTCATACCTAGTGCATCGGGTCAAATGAAAATCTTTCGTGACAATACTGGTGCAATTTCCTTGGCGAAGGAATCCAGATTTCACAAGAGAACCAAGCACATCAAGAGACGCTTCAATTCCATCCGGGATTTAGTTCAGGTGGGAGACATAGAAATTTGCAAGATACATATGGATCTGAATGTTGCAGACCCGTTGACTAAGCCTCTTCCACGAGCAAAACATGATCAGCACCAAGGCTCCATGGGTGTTAGAATCATTACTGTGTAATCTAGATTATTGACAATAGTGCAAGTGGGAGACTGAAGGAAATATGCCCTAGAGACAATAATAAAGTTATTATTTATTTCCTTATATCATGATAAATGTTTATTATTCATGCTAGAATTGTATTAACAGGAAACATAATACATGTGTGAATACATAGACAAACAGTATGTCACTAGTATGCCTCTACTTGACTAACTCATTGATCAGAGATGGTTATGTTTCCTAACCATAGACAAAGTGTTATCATTTGATTTATGAGATCATATCATTAGGAGAATGATGTGATTGACTTGACCCATTCCGTTAGCTTAGCACCCGATCGTTTAGTATGTTGCTATTGCTTTCTTCATGACTTATACATGTTCCTATGACTATGAGATTATGCAACTTCCGTTTACCGGAGGAACACTTTGTGTGCTACCAAACGTCACAACGTAACTGGGTGATTATAAAGGTGCTCTACAGGTGTCTCCGAAGGCACTTGTTGGGTTGCGTATTTCGAGATTAGGATTTGTCACTCCGATTGTCGGAAAGGTATCTCTGGGCCCTCTCGGTAATGCACATCACTTAAGCCTTGCAAGCATTGCAACTAATGAGTTAGTTGCGGGATGATGTATTACAGAGCGAGTAAAGAGACTTGCCGGTAACGAGATTAAACTAGGTATTGAGATACCGACGATCGAATTTTGGGCAAGTAACATACCGATGACAAAGGGAACAACGTATATTGTTATGCGGTTTGACCGATAAAGATCTTCGTATAATATGTGGGAGCCAATATGAACATCCAGGTTCCGCTATTGGTTATTGACCGGAGACATGTCTCGGTCATGTCTACATAGTTCTCGAACCCGTAGGGTCCGCACGCTTAACGTTTCGATGATGGTTATATTATGAGTTTATATGTTTTGATGTACCGAAGGTTGTTTGGAGTCCCGGATATGATCCCGGACATGACGAGGAGTCTCGAAATGGTCGAGACATGAAGATTGATATATTGGAAGCCTATGTTTGGATATCGGAAGTGTTCCGGGTGAAATCGGGATTTTACCAGAGTGCCGGGAGGTTACTGGAACCCCCCGGGGGCTTAATGGGCCTACATGGGCCTTAGTGGAAATAGAGGGCAACAAGAGGAGTGCGGGGCGCGCCCCCCAAGGCCCAAACCAATGGGGCTGGGCCCCTCTTTCCTTCTCCCCCTCTCCCTTTCCTTCCCTCTCTCCTACTCCTACTAGGAATATGAGGAGTCCTACTCCTAGTGGGAGTAGGACTCCCCCTTGGCACGCCTCTTGCTGGTCGGCCGCCTCCCCCCTTGCTCCTTTATATACGAGGCAGGGGGGCACCCCATAGACACAACAATTGATCATTTGATCTTTTAGCCGTGTGCGGTGCCCCCTCCACCATAGTCAACCTCGATAATACTGTAGCGGTGCTTAGGCGAAGCCCTGCGTCGGTAGAACATCATCATCGTCACCACGCCGTCGTGCTGACGAAAATCTCCCTCAACACTCGGCTGGATCGGAGTTCGAGGGACGTCATCGGGCTGAACGTGTGCTGAACTCGGAGGTGCCGTACGTTCGGTACTTGATCGGTCGGATCATGAAGACGTACGACTACATCAACCGCGTTGTGCTAACGCTTCCGCTTTCGGTCTACGAGGGTACGTGGACAATTTCTCTCCCCTCTCGTTGCTATGCATCACCATGATCTTGCGTGTGAGTAGGATTTTTTTTTGAAATTACTACGTTCCCCTACAGATCCTCGCCTCCTCTTCCGGTTCTCGTCTTCGTGCTCCTTCACGGCAAGTGCCATGACCAATGTTTGCTGCCGAAAGTTCGCAAGCATGGTCTCAACATCCGAGTCGTCCGAATCAGACGAATCAGAGAGCAAGAACTTCTCGCACAGGCTCAACTCCATCTACATGTGCACCGGCGCATCAAATTAACTATACCGCTCGCAAAAATCACAACAAAACGCACTAACCGGTGGCGGACGCGGTGGGTGATCTCGGGCGTCGACGAGGAGGCGGGCCGGACGGTGGTCGATCCCCGGCGGCGGCAGCGACGAGGGCGGCTCTTCTCGCTGGATCCGGAGAGGGGGGGGGGTCGATGCAGCGTCTCGGCGCCGGAGGGTGTGGGGCGGCCCCGCGGACCGATTCTGCCCGTAGATTTGGCCGGAAGCCGGCGGCGGGCGGTCGGTGGCGGAAGGAGGGGGAAATCGCGCGGGCTAAAATGTCCCTCCCGCCAACTGCTTCTCTGTGATGCAGGGTACTGCAACCGCGAGGGGGAAACCGCGTATTCCCGGGTTGGGGTCGGGATTTTGCCGCGCCCCTCAAAATACTTTGCGGGCCGGGACAGGATGCGGGGTCTGATTGGGCAGGTTTTTTCGCCCCTACCCGCATTTTGGCGGTTATTTTGCGGATCGGGGACGGATGCGGGGTCTGCTAGAGTTGCTCTTATATGCATGTTTTCTAGTACTATGCATAGACTCGGATCCTTGGAAGGGAATTTTTTTTCCAAGATGCCATGATTTTGATATTTTTTTAAAATACTATCAAGTAAGGCTTCTAAAATTTGATTACAAACATGTCCAAGATGCCATGTTTCCAGGAATTGGTGGGACTAGTAACCTAGCCACAAACATAAATCCCTAAAACATACTAGCAAAGGCTCATTCACACCATTTAGTTGTCACCCGGTCCTTTTCGTGTTCTTCAATGCTCATGAAACTAGGATGGCTGGGTGGGCGCGCGCACATGAGGCGGGGTGAGGGGGCTGATCTTTCAATATCCACCGAGATTCTATTAATTTCGTTTTGTATCACCGAAGTTTTATTCACACAAAAAAGTACTCCCTCGGATCCAAAACAAGCGTCGTGGTTTTAATACACTTTTGAACTAAAACCACGACACTTAATTTTGTGTTGGAGGAAGTATATACTAAAGTTTACACTAGATGACACTTGCGTTCACAGAAAAAATGTTTGGCTTGGTGCAGAAAATTGGCTACCAACATAACTGACTGTCCAACCATTCGAAACTTCTCCCTCGGTTCCAAAACCATTTTTTGGGGCGAATTTTGGAGCTGCCAAATGTGAGCACGTACGGTTAAAAGCAAAGCTGGCCAGCTAACCACTGGCTTGTGTTTGTTCTCAGCTTGCTTGCAGGTGAGCACTACTCACCGCGACGGATAGGCAAAAGATAAGAGGATGAAGCCCATCATCTCTGCCTGTCTTGCCAAATGGGGGATCATCGTCAGCAAACCAGATAGGCATGTTTTGTTTTCGCTTTTTCATTACGGGTGAGCGCTCGCTGCGGCCGATAGCAACGGGGGGGCAGCACGAAAGCCATCTGCCAGAAGGAAAGGAAAGAATTGATGAGTCGTGATCGCAGAGAAAGGAAAGAATTTAAAGCCGGGGCCACCCGGCAGCGAGAGGGGGCAGATGGAGCGCACGCACGCACGCACGCAAGCCGCACATGGCCGACGACGGAACGGAAGGTTCTGTAACCATTCCGTTGCGGGGGGCAGAGAGGGAGAGAGGGAGAGAGATTGACGGATCGTGACGACCGGCCCCGACCGAGCTGTCCGTGGGCCACCACCAGCATCGCGACGCTTGACCGAATCAAATCGAAACCAGCGGCCCCGCGCGCCCGTCCTCCCTCCCTCAGACTAGTCCCCTCGGCCCACCGTAGTAGCCTAAACTAAACCACCCCCACTGGACGAGACTGGACCAGCCGATGCCGCGTCATTATTGGGTCGCTAATCACTTTGTTTAGGGAACGCTAATCGCCTTTTAAGGAACGCTAGACTACTAGTCGTACAGGTCAGGGGGAGGTGGCGCCGCCGCGAAGCAAACTCAGCACGCCAGCATGTCGCCAAGTAAGACCCGCCTCCCGAATTGACTCTCCTGCCCCTCGCTCCTCCGCCCAGCCCCCCGCCCAGCCCGCGCTCCCAGGCGAGGGTGAAACGGGTATTCCGCTCGGGGGCCCAGTAGGGGCTTGGGGTTCTGACCCGTCTATCAGCCGGCCCTTTTTCTCGGCGACCAACGCACGCACGCGAGCTGCTCGAGAGAAAAGAAAAGTACTCCAGCCAGCCAGCCAGCCAGCAGAGGCAGCGGCGAGAGCGAGAGCGAGCACAGCCGCGGAGACAGACAGACGCACGCACGCCACGCCATTACAAATCGCCCCCAGCGAGCCAAGCACCAAACCCTACCCAACCAGGCAACCACCACCCGCCAGCCCTCCCGCGGATCCCAGCCCTCGGCTCGCGCCTTCCTCTCGTCTCGTCTGCCTTTTTTTCTCTCCCGCCGCCGCGCCATGGAGGTGAGCCACCGATTGCTGCTGCTGTCGTTGTTTTTTTTTCTTTTGTGCGGCGGCGTTGTGTTTTTGGAGCGCGTCGGTCGCTGACGGGCCGTGTGTCTTGTGGGTTGCAGGAGGGGAGGAGGGGGACGAGGACGGTGCGGGTGCGGAACATCTCAGATCTGGCCGGGGAGCGGGAGGTGCGCGAGTTCTTCTCTTTCTCCGGCGAAATCGACCACGTCGACATCACCCCGTGAGCGCCCGCTCCCTTCCTGAATTCCCTGTTCCAATTCCCCTCCCCACGTGTGTCCCGTCTGTCTAACCGCATTGCGATTCTGGGCTTGCTGCTGCTGCAGTGACGGGGCGGCGGCGGGGAGGACGGCCTACGTCACCTTCAAGGACGCCAAGGCCCTGGAGATCGCGCTGCTGCTCTCGGTATGTACGCCCTTGCGCATCATCCAATGGTTACTTCCGTCTGCGCAGTGGATGTGTTTGTGCAGTCTGGTTGCGGTGGTGTTTTCAGTTGGTATGACGAATGATTTTCTGCGCTGTCAATGTCATTGTTTAACTGTAAATAGTGGAGTAGGTATACACAGCTGTTATGGCTTTTGCCTTGGACCTAATTTTTTCCCATCGATATCAGTATTGAAGTGTGTTTGGCTGGAAAGGAAATTAGGAAGACGCTTTTGTTTCTTATCTGCATGATAAATTGCGCTTGGGGACAGCTGGCATGGATGTATAAATTAGGAGGAATGGAAATCTTTCACTCTAATCGTTTTCCCATCTTGTGGCGTTCTGTTTGCAGTGAGCTTTTTTCATAATAGATGAACACGACCAAACTTGGGAAGGAATTGAAAATCACATTTGAATTTGATTGCTTTTAAATCATTTGGTAAGGTATGGTGTATTGTCATGTCCATCAACTGGCAATATGATGGAATGACAGTTGACACCGCTACTTGTTTGTAAAATCTGCAGAGATCATTGACCATGTTTGAGTAAAGAAAAAGGAAATTAGTATTTTAATCATGGCTGCTTTGATTGGCACTGCAGTGTGTTGCATAATATACTACGAGATTGCCGTTGGAATTCTTTGACTTTGTGATTTTTTTTGTCCTTTCAAGTAACTAGCATGCCAGTCATTTCTTTATGTGCACATGTCCTTGCTCCAATCAAGGGGGCTTCCAGGTTGACAGGTCTACAGTGAATTTGTAGTTGTATATTAGCTCTTGTGTCTATTTCACTGTTTTACACCTCACCACGTTCCTTAGATCTGCATAACTGCAAAACAAACAGATGTTGATAAGCTTCCCCATGCATGATAGCGTGAAACACTATAAACAGTATATTCTATTTCTTCTTCAGGGAGCAACAATTGTGGATCGAGTTGTGAACATAACCTCTGCTGAAGATTACATCTACATCCCTGTTAATGAACAGGTGCACTATTCAACGAATTAATGTTACATAAATGGCCGTACTCTATTCGTCCTTTTTCTCATAGAGAGGTCCATTTTGAAATCATGCAGCAACTTGTGGTGAATGAGGTGACAAGTACAGCTCCCACTGCAGATTTGGAACAACCTACTGAGGTGCCTTTGAATTCCAGTACATTTATGTTTCTTTCCTTTCTCTTTGTAATATCATGAACACCCCATCAATCACGGGCCACTGTGTGGAAATCTGCCCCAAATAAAAATGAGAAAATGAGAACCTTGGTTTATCTGCTTATATGTTACTGTAGTGGATCATCCTTGTTACTGATTACTAAAGTATGACCCTACCATGTAGGCCAACGCAAGCCCCACTAGTGTTTATGCCAGCAAGGCTCATGATGTCATGACAACTGTGATTGCAAGGGGTTCAGCAATTCGACAAGATGCTGTGAACAAAGCTAAATCATTTGACGAGAAGCATCAGTTAAGGGCTAATGCGTCAGCTAGGATCAGTTCCTTCGATAGGCGTGTTGGCCTTTCAGAGAAGTTAAATACTGGGATATCGGTCGTAAATGAAAAGGTGAAAACTGTGGACCAAAGGTTACATGTTTCTGACAAAACAATGGCTGCTTTGCTGGCTGCAGAGCGTAAGCTAAACGATACAGGCTCTGCTGTGAAAACCAACAGGTCTCTTCTTTTACATACCTTTGCTATTGTTCATTTAATCAATTTGATGTGTGTTTTTATATCAGCTGATGATTTACCTATGTCCTATATGGCTGATCCTTCGCCCTCATTTCCCCTACTTGTAGGTATGTGTCTGCTGGAACAAGCTGGCTAAATGGTGCGTTCAGCAAGGTTGCCAAGGCTGGTCATGTTGCTGGCTCAAGAACAAGAGAAAAGTTCCAGATAGCTGTGTCAAATATATCAGCCAAAGTAAGTCAATAATGAATTTTACGGGAAATTTATGACCAGAAATATAAGCAGTGCTATTAAAGACATGTAGCAATTCTAAGGAGCTGCAGTCTGCACTTTTTCTTGTTGTCTAAACTGTGATGAAGCAGAACTTTATTTGCATTATTATGGTTATATAATAGGCATCCCCAATAGCATACCATCGAAACATCATCCTGCTGCTGCCAGTGCACAGATGATTCTCAAATTTGGGAGTTAACCGATCATAGTTCTAGACATGAAGCATTACATGCAATTTGTTTCCATTAGGTGCTACTCTTTTCTCCTGAACATTACCAAGTCAGCATCATGGTCTTACCTGCAGATAGTAGACCCAGTCCTGATCCCTGATTAGAAAAGAACAACCGTTTAGATAAACTCTCAACCAAGAGACAGCACCGAGCAAGAGATACAGTCAAGTACTGGAACATTTTTTCTGTTCAGTTATAGGGTGTTATGACTTTATCTATCACTCTTGGGCATCTATGTTACGAGATATTTGCAGAATGTGATGCTGTGATAACAGTAATGCTTTTACTGCTTTGTTAGCTTTTGGCAACATAAGTGGCATTATCGAAGGTACATTTTTGTGCACATAACTCTAGGAACAAATGCGCTTTGAAAAGCCATTTTTAAGCCAATCAATATGCTCTTCTTTTTTTCTCTACTAGGGTATATTTTTGTCAAACAGTGGATTATTTGCAAGCTTATTTGTGTCACAACATGTTTTATTTTGATGGGTTGTGTCACAACATTGTTTGTTGCTTCTCATGCTCTAATTCCATGTTTTCCACTTTTGCTGTAATAGGGGCCTGCTGTTGTTGCTTGAGCTTTGTTCTGGGACTGGGAGCTCTTCTTCCTGGGGAAAATCTGTTGGAAATCTTGAGCAAGCACCTTCCATTGGTTGTGTCATCAAGCTGTGGCTTGTAACTGTGTATTTCTCTATTGATTTTTTCTTCTTCTTTGAGGAGATTTTTTTCAGGGAGTCTTGTCAGATTTGGTACATAGGGGATCTAAATTTTCTTTAGAATTTTAGAACCACTATTCTTTTTAGTGCCCGTGTTCAATTGATTATAGGTGGTAGTGACACTTTGCACCATGTTCTGGCTAGGTGTGGTTTCATGATTGCCATTGATGTCAAATGTGTCGTGCCTCTGCTTCTGCAGAAATTGTTACTCAAATTGAGTAATTTGGAACATATGAAACTGCAATGCTTCTTTGTGTACACATTCGTTTGACTCCAGAATTTATATGGTTTTTTTTTGTTGAATCCTGGAATGTGAGGCTACCACATGAGATCATCAACCAAGGGTGAACCGAAATTACTGAATAGAATAAATCAATAAACGGTTTATCCTGTGCAGTTAGTATGTGTTTAAGGTTCAGTGCAACTAAGCTGATTCGCTTCATCGGCAAAGCTATAGATTCCAAATACTCCGTCCATCCTGGATTACTTGTCGCGGAAATGGATAAAAATAGATGTATCTAGAATTAAAAATAAATCTAAGTACATTTATTTTTGCGACAAGTAGCTCCGGATGGAGGGAGTAGTTTGTTTCAGCTTCTGATATTTCCTTCTAAGGCTGAAACAAACAAGGCCTAAGCAAGGTGCATATAATCTGTCAGATTTAAGATATATTTCTATCAGTATTAATTAGATTATATTGTCTTTTGAACAACACTAAACGCAGCATCTTTTTATGTTCCAATAATGCGTCACATTCAGGTTGTTATACTTTTATCAGTGATAATGAGACCAGATTCCTTTTGATCGCTGGCAGTACTATTTACTTATTAGTAGGAGTGCTTGACTGTTCATTCATAATACGATTCCTCCAATAAGTACTTGAAATCCTATGCACGTATTCCGTCCTGTTGTTCCAGCGTTGTCGACCTGCGGCTGCGTTGTGCTGAATTAACAATGGTTGCAATGGATTGTCATTTGCATTTTTCAGTGGTTGGGGTGGGGGGAGGTATTTGTATGGTATAAGAAAATGTGAAGAAAAAAAAAAAAGGAAAACCGCGTCGATCTTGGCTTACTTAAACTCGCGTGCTGAGTGAAGCCAGCCACAGCAAGTTGACCTGTACCCGCTAGGAACGAAAATGGCGCTGACCACTGCCGGTACCGGCACCGGCTTCAGCACCTGCACCAGCAAGAAGCTGCGCGTTCTGCTCATCCCTTTCTTCGCGACCAGCCACATCGAGCCCTTCACCGACCTTGCCATCCGCCTCGCCGCGGCCGATGCCGCCGTGGAGGCGACCGTCGCGGTCACGCCGGCGAACGTCTCCATCGTCCGGTCCGTGCTGGAGCCTACGGCAAACATCACACTGCGCCTGTTAAGATAACGACGTACCCGTTCCCGGCCGTGGACGGCCTCCCGGGGGGCGTCGAGAACCTCGGCAAGGCCGCGCCGGCCGACTCGTGGCGCATCGACGCCTCCGCCGTCAGTGACGCCCTGATGCGCCCCGCGCAGGAGGCGCTCGTCAGGGAGCAGTCCCCGGACGCGCTCGTCACCGACCTGCACTTCGTCTGGAACGTCCGCGTCGCCGAGGAGCTCGGCGTGCCGTGCGTCAGGTTCAGCGTCATCGGCGCCTTCTCGTCGCTCGCCATGCGCCACCTCGAGCTCCTCGCCTCGGACGTCGCCGGCGGCGACCCCGACCCCGACGTTGTCGCAGTGGTCCCTCGGTTTCCGGGCCCTCCGGTACGGATGCCGAGGGCCGAGCTGCCGGAGTTCCTGAGGAGGAAAGCGGAGCTGGGTTGCTCCACGAGTAACCCCTTCTACGCGGCGCAAGCTGACTGCTTCGGCCTCGCCGTCAACACATTCTCGGACCTGGAGCAGCACTACTGCGAGATGCAGATGCGCCAAGGTTACGTGAAGTGCGCCTACTTCCTGGGGCCTGTCTCGCCGCGGCCATCACCGGCAGCCGCGGGCGGCGGCGGCGGCGGCGGCTGCATCGACTGGCTTGACTCGAAACCAGACCGCTCGCTGGTGTACGTGTGCTTCGGCAGTCTCGCCCCCGTCTCGGACGCCCAGCTGCGCGAGCTTGCTCTCGGGCTGGAGGCCTCGGGAAGGCCGTTCCTGTGGGTGGTGAGGGCGGAGGAGTGGGCTCCGCCGGAGGGATGGGAGGAGCGTGTCAGAGACAGGGGGCTGATGGTCACCACCTGGGCCCCGCAGACGGCCATACTGGGGCACCAGGCGGTGGGCGCGTTCGTGACCCACTGCGGGTGGAACTCGGTGCTGGAGACGGTCGCCGCCGGTGTGCCGGTGCTGACATGGCCGCTGGTGTTCGAGCAGTTCATCACCGAGAGGCTGGTCACGGAGGTCCTCGGGATCGGGGAGCGGCTGTGGCCTCACGGCGCCGGCGTACGGAGCACGAGCTGTGCAGAACACGAGCTAGTCCCCGCCGAAGCTGTGGCGCGGGTAGTGATGGCGTTCATGGCCCCTGGAGGACCAGGGGACGCGGCGAGGGGCAGGATGAGGGACCTTGCCGCAAAGGCTCACGCAGCCATGGTGGAAGGAGGCTCATCGCACCGTGATCTGCGGCGTCTGGTCGATGATCTCGTGGAAGCAAGAAGTGCTGCTGGAGGGATCAAGTCAGTTCTGGCACCCATTGAAAGTCCCTTCCATGGTTAATGTCTATCCATCTACACCTCAATGATGTCATGGACTGCTTGTGGCACCATCTGTTTATTCGACATTTTTTTTCTTCCAAATTTGTATAGTGTCTAGGGCATATCTAGATGTGCTCTAATTATTGCATATCTAAATGAGTGAATCAAGTATAAAAAAAAGATAAAAAAAGAAAATATTCACACGAATCTTAATGTAACATCAATGACATAAAACTTAGATGTGCAATATTTATGACACATCTAGATATGCTTTAGCAAAACTGTTTGTATATTCGACATTTGCCCTTGTAATTTCCCGGCCTCTCATTTCTTCACCCTAGTTGTATGACAAGTTCATTCAATTTCCCGGCTGTTCAAATTCACACTTGATTTTTTTTCTGTGCACAAACAGTAAAACCAACCTTACACAAACGACTTTTCTGAAATCAAGAGCACATCATCACCATGAATTTCGGAACACTGTTTGACTACAAATCAATCATGGACTGAAAACCACACGCATCCCACGTTTGACAGACATGCATGTTCACCACATAAAATTGTCTACGTGTAAAAACACACACATAAAATTGTCTATTACTCCCTCCTTTCCGATTAATAAGGCTTATTTCAACTTTTTTGTTTTTCCAATTTAGAGGGCTCATCTCCATCTCATTTTTAGTTTCTAATGTGCATTAAATCTTTGCATGCAAGAATTAAAGAGGAACACATCAATGCATGTAATGTTCCTACTCATCTAGTGGCCAAGCATGCATGCACTGCAATTAATCCAAATTAATGCATGAGTTTAATTGAGGTAGTTTTGTATAGTACGAGATACATTCATCCACTCACAAAATGCTTTGGTTGATGAGATTTGAGATTTGAGCCAACCGGAGAGGAGGGAGTACTACTATTAACATGGAGTACTAAGGCTGGTCGTAATGATAGTATCATAGCTAGTATCATGCATGCCAACTAGGCAATTTTGATGAGATGGCATAGCATTAAATGAAGAAAAAGAGGATGTAGTATCATATAATGATACTGTATCATAATAAATGCTATGCTACTTTGTGTCATGCATGGTAATAAATTAAGTACTACATGATACTAATATATGATACTATGCATTAGGGAGGTAGTATCATACACTAGTATCATATGCATGATACTAGTATATGATACTCTCCATTACAACCAGCCTAAAGAGTATTATTTGCTAGGGTGTAAATAAAGACAGAGAGACGGCGTGACCTAGATTGCATCCGAACAATAAATCTCACCGCGCCTCGCGCCACCATTTGTGCTCGCCTCTCCCGAACGCGGCAGATCAGATCTCCCGCTATCCACCTGCATGTCTGCTGTAATCCATGTGCTCGCGCTCGCCGCTCCCTCGCCCTCTCCAGGCGCATCAGAGTATTGCTTCCTTCCACTTAGGATGTTTAATAGCATCTCTCCAATCTATGGGTATAGAGGTAGAGTCCAAAGAAGCAATGAAAGTCTTAAATGAGGGGCTGCAATTTTCATAAGAGATAAATTTAGCAATATCATGTTTATAACCCACACAATCCTTAAGACGTGCTGGTACGTCTCGATGTCTCACAGGTTTTCGTAAGGCGATAGGGCAATTATCTGGTGGAGATTTAGGAGCTGCAATAGGAATTGCAGTACCTTCCTCAGTCGTGTCATCATTATAACCATCAACTAATGGAGAATCAGTAGGGTCCATAGCATGTCTGCTACCTTCCTCTGTTTCTTCAGGCGGCACTGGATCAAGAGGCAATGACCTGTAACTTGTAGACAGACGGTTGTCATGTTGTATAACTTGTTGAGAAGTAGGAGTGTCACATACCTCATGAACAGTTGAGCTGCTCCTACCCTCATTAGTACTCGCATTTTCCTGCCCCTCTGTTCCTTGATCTGGTTGATATATATCTAGCAAAGGAGTCAAAATTGAACCAATACGAACATCCCCCTTATCATAATTCTCCCCCTCACGACCAATACTGTCAATAGTACTGATGGCTGACGTGTAATAAGGTTCTTTCTCCCGAAAAGTGACGTCCATACTCACAAAAAACCGTTTCTCAGTAGGGCACCAACAACGATAGCCTTTCTGAGTAGAAGAATACCCAACAAAGATGCATCGAACATCACGGGGATCAAGATTTCCCACCGAGTTCCTGTAATCATGAACAAAACAAACACAACCAAACACCTTTGGTGGTACAGTAAATGAATTAGTACCACTCAAGCATTCCATTGGTGTTTTATAATTCAAAACCCGTGATGGCATGCGGTTTATTAAGTATGCTGCTGTTTTAATGGCCTCGCCCCAAAGAAATTTCGGTACATTCATTGTAAACATGAGGGACCGAGCAACCTCCAATAAATGTCTATTTTTACGTTCAGCGACTCCATTTTGAGCAGCAGTGTTCACACATTAGTCTGGTGTATAATGCCATTTGAAGCTAGAAAATAGTCAAACTCCTGATTAACATACTCGGTTCCATTGTCTGAGCGAAATATTTTCACTCTTGCATTATATTGATTGCAAATCAAGGCATAGAACTCTTTAGATGCAGATAACACATCACACTTTTGTTTGAGCAAATAAAGCCAAGTATATCGGCTAAAGCCATCGATAAAAGTCACAAACCAACGCTCTCCTAATAGAGAGGTTACAACTGAGGGACCCCAAACATCTGAGTGCACAATTTCAAAAGGGGTTTGACTTCTCTCACTACTACTAGGATAAGTAGCCCGTGTATGCTTAGCTAGTTCACATACATCTGTAGGATCTAGAAGAAGGAGTGTCTAGAGGGGGGTGAATAGACACTTAATGCTAAAGTTGCACTTTTTAAGCTTTTTCGGTTTAAGTGGAGTTCGGGCACAATTTTAACATACACAATACATATCAAGCAAGCATGCAAAGAGTATATAGGCAGCGGAAAGTAAAGCATGCAATTTGCAAGAATGTAACGGGAAGGGTTTGGAGGATTCAAACGCAATTGGAGACACGGACGTTTTTCCCGTGGTTCGGATAGGTGGTGCTATCCTACATCCACGTTGATGGAGACTTCAACCCACGAAGGGTAACGGTTGCGCGAGTCCACGGAGGGCTCCACCCACGAAGGGTCCACGAAGAAGCAACCTTGTCTATTCCATCATGGCCATCGCCCATGAAGGACTTGCCTCACTAGCGGTAGATCTTCACGAAGTAGGCGATCTCCTTGCCCTTACAAACTCCTTGGTTCAACTCCACAATCTTGTCGGAGGCTCCCAAGTGACACCTAGCCAATCTAGGAGACACCACTCTCCAAGAAGTAACAAATGATGTGTTGATGATGAACTCCTTGCTCTTGTGCTTCAAATGATAGTCTCCCCAACACTCAACTCTCTCTCATAGGATTTGGATCTGATGGAAAGAAGATTTGAGTGGAAAGCAACTTGGGGAAGGTTAGAGATCAAGATTCATATGGTAGGAATGGAATATCTTGGTCTCAACACATGAGTAGGTGGTTCTTTCTCAGAACATATGAGTAGGAATGGTGTATGTGTTCTGATGGCTCTCTCTCTGAATGAAGAGGAGGTGGAGGGGTATTTATAGCCTCCACACAAAATCCAACTGTTACACACAATCTACCAATCTCGGTGGGACCGAATCAGAAAACTCGGTCTGACCGAAATGGTAAACCTAGTGACCGTTAGGAATTTCGGTGGGACTGAGATGCAACTCGGTAGGACCGATTCGGTTAGGGTTTGGGCATAACGTAATCTCGGTGAGACCAATCGCACAAACTCGATGAGACCGAGTTCGGCAATTAGCTAACCAGAGAGTTGGTCAGGCAAACTCGGTGGGACCGACTTGCTCTTTCGGTGAGACCGAAAAGTTACAAGAAGGAAACATAGAGTTTACCTTGCATTCTCGGTGGGACCGATTCGCTCTTTCGGTGAGACCGAAAAGTTACGAAAGGGAAACAGAGAGTTTGCAAGCCCATTTCGGTGAGACCGAGATCCTTATCGGTAGGACCGAATTGCTAGGGTTTGGCAGTGGCAAATGACAAGTGAAACTCGGTGGCGCCGGATTGACAGAATCGGTATGACCGAGTTTGGCTTAGGGTTTAGGTCATTTGTGGAAGTGGGGAAGTAGCTGAGGATTTTGGAGCATATCATTAAGCACATAAAGCAAGAGGCTCATTAAGCAACACCTCATCCCTTCTTGATAGTATTGGCTTTTCCTAAAGACTCAATGTGATCTTGGATCACTAAAATATATAAAAAGAAGAGTCTTGAGCTTGAAGCTTTAGCCAATCCTTTGTCCTTAGCATCTTGAAGAGGTTCCCACAACCTTTAGTCCATGCCACTCCATTGTTGAACTTATCTGAAATATACTAGGTAAAGGTATTAGTCCAACAAGAGATATGTTGTCATCAATTACCAAAACCACCTAGGGAGCACTTGTGCTTTCAATCTCCCCCTTTTTGGTAATTGATGGCAACATACATCAAAGCTTTAGATAAAGATATAAAGAACGGCAAGTAAAGCTTTGGAAGGACATGTAACAAGCATAGGCTCCCCCTACATGTATGCACTCATGTGAATATGAAATATAGAGGCATGTGAGGGCATAACCATGACAGAGTGGGCAATGTGTTACATGTATCTTGGCCATATGCATCAGAGTAAAAGATTGTTAAGGAAAATACCTTCATGCTCATGAGTTCTTCTTGCAAACAGTATGTACATAAGCAAGAACTTCTCATACTCATGATTTTGATGCATACACTTACCTTGTGGTCTTTGGTTGACTTAGGACGGAATGAACCTGCACAAACAAGGTTAGATAACACAGGTACATCCACTAGCCAGAGTAAACTGAAGAAACCACAAGGATACCAAGACTGGGATGACATGTAGAGAGTAAGTACTAGGTACTGCATTGAATTCAACATGTCCCCAAGAGTAAAGATATGCAATGAATTTGACTGATTTCTTTCCCATAGGTGTCTTGCTCTCCCTGAATCTTATATGGGATATTGGGAGAAGATAGGGAATAGAAAATCAGAGCTGAAAGAAACAAAACAAATGAACATGTCTTTCCCCCTAAAAAGACATGTGACATCTCTCCTCTTGATCATCAAGCATCTGGGATCCTTGAGTATTGTCTCTCCCCCTAGAGATCTCTTTCTCCCCCTAGGGATCTCTTTCTCCCCCTTAATACATTATCTGGGACATCTGGGATCCTTGAGATGTTCTCTCCCCCTTTAGTGCTTTGATGTGATCTCTTTCTCCCAGAAGATAAGCTTTGATGTGATCTCTCTCTCCCCCTTTGACATCAATTTCCAAGAAGGTTCTTCTGGAATCCGTCCAAAAGGTTTGGTCCTTGAGACTCAGCATAAAGCAAAGAATAAAATTGGAATGCTTGTAGAGGATAAGATTCATTGAGTGGAGCTGGATCAGAAGAATTATAGGTTATGTGACAAACTGTTTTTCCTGTTGCGAAGTCGGTGGCACCGAGTGGTATGATTTGGTGGTACCGAAGGAATTCGGTTGGACCGAAAATTACAATTCGGTGAGACCGAGTTCACACAGAGAAAAACACTTGTCACCTCAGCTCACTAGACATGAAGGATCTCACAAAGATTTGCAATGAATTAAATGCGGAAAATGCAGAATAAAAAGAAAAGAAAAGAAAAGAAACTGAAGGATCTAGATGAAGTAGAAGGAAACAAATAAACAAGCATGAGACAAATGCAGTAACACAGAATGAAACACAAGAGAACTTCATCTAGAGTTGGGCGGTGACATAGTCACCTATGTTAGAGTATATTGACTTAGGAGTCAAGTGAGAACACTTGATCATAGGTCATACTCATCGTTTAAGCTCAAAATGGGGTTGCCATTTTTCGTTTAAGCATCTTGATGTATTCACATCTTGTTGAGTTGCTTTGACTCATGTCTTGGAGTAAAGCTTCTCTAAGATGGGATAACATACCTTGGGCGGTGGAGTGATTCTTGCTGATGTAGTTGAACTTGTGTGGGTGCTCAAGGTTGATGTAGTCCATCAAGAATTTGGAGCACCACTTGGAGTTTGAGTTCATCTACCTACATGGGTTAGTTCTTGCAAGGAAGAGCACTTGTGTATGGCAATCATGAAGCTCAACATAGAATTTGTCAAAGGATATGTTTGAATGGTTTTGTGCTTCCTTGTCTTCAACCACAATTGTGTAGAGACTTGGTGATGTAAAGATTGCTTAAGATGTGAGTGAGTCGCAATCCCATGGAATTAGTTTCAACCAAGTACCTACATGGGTTAGACAACATGCAAGGTACAAATATATCCAAGACATAAGATAGTCATCATAAGAGATATATCATGGATTAGTCATAAGCTCATGTCTTGCATGTGTCCAATGGAGTTCCTACTCCATGTTTGAAGCATCAATGATGTTCAATTCTCCTCTTAGCCTGCAAAATACTTTCTCATCAAGTGGTTTAGTGAATATATCCGCTAATTGCTTGTCAGTGCGAACATGCTTAAGATTAATGTCACCCTTAGCAACATGATCTCGAATGAAATGATGACAAACTTCAATATGCTTAGTTCGAGAATGTTGTACGGGATTATGACCAATTTTGATAGCACTTTCATTGTCACAAAGTAGTGGAACATGTTTCACATAAATTCCATAATCTTTAAGAGTTTGGGTCATCCAAAGTAATTGAGCACAACATGAACCAGCGGCAATGTATTCCGCTTCGGCGGTGGATAAGGATACCGAGTTTTGTTTCTTGGAGGACCAAGACACAAGAGATCTGCCAAGAAATTGACAGGTACCCGAAGTGGACTTCCTATCAACCTTGTCTCCGGCATAATCCGAGTCAGAATTGCCAACAAGATCAAAAGAAGACCTCTTAGGATACCAAATGCCAAAGTTTGGTGTATGAATTAAGTATCTAACTATCCTTTTCACAGCCTTAAGATGACATTCTTTAGGAGCAGCTTGATATCGTGCACACATGCATACACTTAGCATAATATCGGGACGTGAAGCACATAGGTATTGTAATGAACCAATCATAGAACGATAAACCTTTTGATCAACCGGTTCACCACCTTTGGTCAAATCATTATGTCCACTAGTGGGCATGGGTGTAGACATACCTTTGCACTCTTGCATGTTGAACTTCTTGAATAAGTCCTTGGTGTACTTCGTTTGAGAGACAAATGTACCTTCCTTAGTTTGCTTGATTTGCAAACCAAGAAAGAATTTGAGTTCACTCATCATAGACATCTCAAACTTCTCTAACATTAGCTTTCCAAACTTTTCACTAAAGAGAGGGTTAGTTGAACCAAATATGATATCATCAACATAGATTTGACATACAAATAGTTCTCCATTAACCCTTTTAGTGAAGAGAGTAGAATCAATTTTACCAATTTCAAAACCACTTGCAATAAGGAACTTGGTCAAGCATTTATACCATGCTCTAGGAGCTTGTTTAAGACCATAAAGAGCTTTGTGAAGTTTGTAAACATGATTAGGTTTCTTAGGATTGACAAAGCCGGGAGGTTGTTTGACATAAAATTCCTCCTCTATTTCACCATTTAGAAAAGCACTCTTAATGTCCATTTGGTACAAGGTGATATTATGGTGATTAGCATAGGCAAGTAAGATGCGAATGGACTCAAGTCTAGCAACGGGAGCATATGTCTCACCATAGTCCATACCTTCGACTTGTGTGTACCCTTGGGCAACGATACGTGCTTTGTTGCGAACCACTTGTCCATCTTCATCTTGCTTGTTGCGAAACACCCATTTGGTACCAATGATGTTGTGGTTGTTGTCGGGCTTCTCAACCAATGTCCAAACTTGGTTTCTCTCAAAATTGTGTAGCTCTTCATGCATAGCGTTTATCCAATCCGGATCTTCCAATGCTTCTTCAACCTTCATAGGTTCAATGCTAGAGATGAATGAATAGTTTTCACAAAAGTTAGCTAAACGAGTTTTTGAGCGAGTGATTCTCCCGGTTTGTATATCATTGAGGATTTGCTCGATGGGATGATCTTTGGCAATTCTTGCTCGAACTCGTGAGAGCTTTTGCTTGGGTCTTCGTTGAGCATCTTCTTCATCTTGTTCTTCTTCTTGGCTTTCTTCATTGTTGACGTTGTCATTCTCTTGTCGTGGTGGGGAAGGAGGTTGTTGATGTTCGTCTTGATGTACTTCCTTGTCTTCTTCATCTTGGTGTGTCCCACTTGTGGATGCTTCCGTGTCGATTCTTGGTTCAACTTGTCATGAAGTAGAAGCTTCCACTTGGACGGATGACGTACTCTCCTTCACCTCTGTTGGACGAACTTTGCCAATGGACAAGTCTTGGATTGCTTCTGAAGGGTCTTTGTCTCCTACATCAATTGGCAATTGCTCTACTTGCGAGCCATTAGATTCATCAAACTTCACATCTACCGTCTCTTCAACTTTTCGGGTGAAATTGTTGTAGACACGGTAAGTGTGAGAGTTTGAGCCATAACCAAGTAGGAAGCCTTCATGAGATTTAGGAGCAAACTTTGAATGACGATGCTTATCAAGAATGTAGCACTTTGAGCCGAATACTCGAAAGTATCCAACTTGGGGTTTGTTACCGGTGAGGAGCTCGTATGCTGTCTTGCCGAGTAGCTTATGAAGATACAAGCGATTTGTTGGGTGACAAGCTGTCTCAACCGCTTCTGCCCAAAAGTGCTTTGGCGTCTTGTATTCATCAAGCATCGTTCTTGCCATTTTGATGAGCGTCCGGTTCTTCCTCTCAACAACTCTATTTTGTTGAGGTGTGTACGTAGCCGAGAACTCGTGTGAAATCCCTTCTTCGTCAAGAAAGGTGTCCACATTTGCGTTCTTGAACTCCGTTCCGTTGTCACTCCGAACCTTCTTGATCTTCACTTCAAACTGATTTTGGGCTTTCCTAGCGAAGTTTTTGAAGATCTTCTGGACCTGCGACTTGTCATTAAGAAAGAACACCCACGTAAATCTTGAAAAATCATCAACTATAACAAGACCAAAAGAATTTCCACCGAGACTTTTGTAGGCGTTGGGACCAAAAAGATCCATATGAAGTAGCTCGAGTGGCCTCCTTGTGGTCATGATGTTCTTCACAGGATGCCTTCCTCCAACCTGTTTACCTGCTTGACAAGCACTGCAAAGTCTATCCTTATCAAATATGACATCGTTAACTCCAAGGATATGATTTCCTTTAATAAGCTTGTCAAGATTTCTCATGCCAACGTGACCTAGTCGTCTATGCCACAACCAACCTTTTGAGGATTTAGCAATGAAGCAAGTTTTAGGTTGTGCCTTTTTAGAGAAACCGACAATGTAAAGATCACCTCTACGCATACCGGTAAAGACCATTTTATGATTGTCTCGACGAAACACTTGGCAATCTACCTCAGTAAATAGAACATTTAGGCCAAAATCAGCAAGTCTAGATATTGAAAGTAAATTGTAGCCGAGAGATTCAACGAGCATGACATTTTGAATGGAACTATCATGTGAGATGGCCACCTTACCAAGGCCAACTACTTTACCCTTTGAATTATCACCAAAGGTGACATATTTTCGAGGGCCGTCATTTTCAGCAAGCTCACGGAACATCTCTTCATCTCCGGTCATATGATCAGTACATCCACTATCAAGAACCCATTCCTTTCCACCTGACGCATATCCCCGAAGATTTGCCGTAAGACCAAAATGTCTCATTGTATCATCAAGATCGAAGTCACTATTTTCATCATCATAGTATCCATGTTCATCATGATCTTGTGACTCATCATTTCCTAGAGAGGGTAATTCATTAGATAAATGGTCATTAAAGTGGTCGCTTTTATGAATTCTTATAGGTTCAAATATAATATCACTAATGATTCCAACATCTCCTTTAGCATGCTTAAGATTGGTAAGCTCAAATAGACAATCACCAAACTTAGTATCACTAGAGTTCATCTTACTCAAGGCAATAGATTTATGGAGAATTTTATCCAAATTTTTCAAGGAATGATCGGGAAATCGTTCCTCAAGAAATTTCCATATAGTATAGGCACAATTAAGAGTAGGCAAATTAGCAATCAAATTTTTGGGCAATCCTCTAATGATGAGCTCAATGGTTCTAAGATTGCGAATCATGTCAATATCTTCGTCTAGGGTAGGATGCAAAGGATCAATATGAGGTGCACAAGGGCTAGCAATGTACTTGTTTAAATGATATTGATTGAAGATTACAAGCATCTCATTTTTCCACTCATGAAAGTACTCTCCATCAAGAATAGGCACTCTATGTCTAAGACTCCCTAAAGTAGACACATCCATCTTCCTCCAATGGTGATTAAACCAAGGCAATGGAGACCAAAGCTCTGATACCACTTGTAGGATTTAGAAGAAGGAGTGTCTAGAAAGGGGTGAATAGACACTTAATGCTAAAGTTGCACTTTTTAAGCTTTTTCGGTTTAAGTGGAGTTCGGGCACAATTTTAACATACACAATACATATCAAGCAAGCATGCAAAGAGTATATAGGCAGCGGAAAGTAAAGCATGCAACTTGCAAGAATGTAACGGGAAGGGTTTGGAGGATTCAAACGCAATTGGAGACACGGATGTTTTTCCCGTGGTTCGGATAGGTGGTGCTATCCTACATCCACGTTGATGGAGACTTCAACCCACGAAGGGTAACGGTTGCGCGAGTCCACGGAGGGCTCCACCCACGAAGGGTCCACGAAGAAGCAACCTTGTCTATTCCACCATGGCCATCGCCCACGAAGGACTTGCCTCACTATCGGTAGATCTTCACGAAGTAGGCGATCTCCTTGCCCTTACAAACTCCTTGGTTCAACTCCACAATCTTGTCGGAGGCTCCCAAGTGACACCTAGCCAATCTAGGAGACACCACTCTCCAAGAAGTAACAAATGGTGTGTTGATGATGAACTCCTTGCTCTTGTGCTTCAAATGATAGTCTCCCCAACACTCAACTCTCTCTCATAGGATTTGGATCTGATGGAAAGAAGATTTGAGTGGAAAGCAACTTGGGGAAGGCTAGAGATCAAGATTCATATGGTGGAATGGAATATCTTGGTCTCAACACATGAGTAGGTGGTTCTTTCTCAGAACATATGAGTAGGAATGGTGTATGTGTTTTGATGGCTCTCTCTCCGAATGAAGAGGAGGTGGAGGGGTATTTATAGCCTCCACACAAAATCCAACCGTTACACACAATCTACCAATCTCGGTGGGACCGAATCAGAAAACTTGGTCTGACCGAAATGGTAAACCTAGTGACCGTTAGGAATTTCGGTGGGACTGAGATGCAACTCGGTAGGACCGATTCGGTTAGGGTTTGGGCATAACGTAATCTCGGTGAGACCGATCGCACAAACTCGGTGAGACCGAGTTCGGCAATTAGCTAACCAGAGAGTTGGTCAGGCAAACTCGGTGGGACCGACTTGCTCTTTCGGTGAAACCGAAAAGTTACAAGAAGGAAACATAGAGTTTACCTTGCATTCTCGGTGGGACCGATTCGCTCTTTTGGTGAGACCGAAAAGTTACGAAAGGGAAACAGAGAGTTTGCAAGCCCATTTCGGTGAGACCGAGATCCTTATCGGTAGGACCGAATTGCTAGGGTTTGGCAGTGGCAAATGACAAGTGAAACTCGGTGGCGCCGGATTGACAGAATCGGTATGACCGAGTTTGGCTTAGGGTTTAGGTCATTTGTGGAAGTGGGGAAGTAGCTGAGGATTTTGGAGCATATCATTAAGCACATAAAGCAAGAGGCTCATTAAGCAACACCTCATCCCTTCTTGATAGTATTGGCTTTTCCTAAAGACTCAATGTGATCTTGGATCACTAAAATATATAAAAAGAAGAGTCTTGAGCTTGAAGCTTTAGCCAATCCTTTGTCCTTAGCATCTTGAAGAGGTTCCCACAACCTTTAGTCCATGCCACTCCATTGTTGAACTTATCTGAAATATACTAGGTAAAGGTATTAGTCCAACAAGAGATATGTTGTCATCAATTACCAAAACCACCTAGGGAGCACTTGTGCTTTCAACATCACATACAAGCTTATCCTTGCAGCAGGAAGCAAAAAGTGATGGAAACATACGACTTAGGACTTGGAAAGATAAATGCCCTAGTCTACAATGGAGCAACAACAACTCATCTGTGGATGAGGTGGATGAGGTACATGCTGTAGCAAATGCAAGTGGAGCTGCAACATTGTCAAGATAGTACAGGCCATCACGCTCAGTTCCAGTCCCAAGTATTTTTCCTGACTTTAGGTCCTGAAATACACATAACTGGGGCTCAAACAAAGCTCTGCAATTAAGTGACTTTGTGATTGAACTAACAGATAGAAGGTTCATAGGAAAATCGGGAACATGTAAGACAAGACTTAAAGGTAAGGAAGGTGTACAACTAATGGTTCCACATCCCATTATGGAAGACGAAGATCCATCAGCTATATGGACCTTATCCTTTCCTGAACGAGGTATGTATGATGAAAAATATTTTTGTGAACCTTTCATATGATTTGTGGCACCCAAATCAATTATCTAGGGCACAAGTAAATGGTTCTCACCTTCTGCACTCAAAGAGCTGGCAGCTTCACTAGATCCTTCAGCAGTAACAACCATCAATTTTGCCTTGAACTCTTCTAGAGCCTGAGCAACAATTGCAGGTAACTCTCCTGTGGATGATGCAAGATGAACTCGCTCTTGTTTCTTCTCGAAGCTGTTACCGCTGCCATTGAACCTGTTTATTTTTCTCTGCTGCCATCCTAGAGGATAACCAACCAACTCGAAACAATCCTTTTTCATATGGCCCGGTCTCTTACAATTATCACACTCAACTTTGTTTCTCCGTTTGTGGTCAAACTTAGTAGTATTTGCTTGACCACTTCTAAAACTCATAGAGGATTGTGTGTGAGTAAGTGCATCACGATTATCATCATGCATCTGTGGCATTGCTTCCTGATTAGCCAAACGAGTCTCTTCTTCAAGAATACTGGCACTAGTTTCATCCAAGGTAGGCCAGTTAGGAGATTCTTGTATCATCTGAGAGCGAAGTATGAACTCGGGATTCAAACCCTCCAGGAAAACCCGCACCAACAATGGTTCGAACCATTCTCTGAGGAGAGTCAAATCTCTAGGATCATGTGGCTTGAATGGTCTAAAAAACTCTAGATCCCTGTAAAGTTTCTTTAATTCCCCTGCATACTCTGTAACTGATTTATGGTCTTGTCTAAAGTGCCACATCTCATGTAGTATTCTGCTAACCTGCATTTTGTTTGATTTACCAGAAAACTGTTTTTCAATACTTGTCCAGACTTCAGCAGCAGTTTGAAAACTTTCAACTTGTTCCCGAATAGTTTTTTCCATTGAGCCCAACAGCCAAACCATGACTCGCTTCTAATTCTGCTCCCATTGTTCCTGCATTACCTCTCCTGGCTTTTCTCATCTTCATTTAGGTACCTATGCAGACCATGCACTTCCAGAATTAACGATGCATTGCGAGCCCAACTAAAATAGTCACCCGGACCAGTTAATTTTACTGGATTTGGTTCGAGGACACACTCCTGAATTTCAGTCGAGCTACTAGACTTAACCTGTGCTTGCTCCATCAGCTGAGCAAGCATTCACTACATACTTTCACATAATTTCTCAACACTTGAATCCGCACCCTTGTCCTTGTCTTTGTCTCCCATGGTCACTAACTAGCAAGAGAACTCTACGGCAACAGACCACAAATAAGACTCACAGGTCACAAGTTTGTATCAGCCAAACTCACCACTACCAAATCAACCCAGCAAACGAAGTTGCCCCAGCCACAGAAAAGAGAACTGAATCACAAAGGACTCAAACTGACCGGAATCTCAGCAACTTAAAGTGAGACCAGCACCACACCGTATTCGTCGTTCTTCTATGCCGAACCCTCGATCTTGCTTGGCTCCACCAAATCGCAAAGGATCTGAGTGAAGACGAGCTCCAGCCGCCACACGGCGGCAACACCTCAACGATGCGGCGTTACGGCAAAGCGAGAGATGCACTAGGATCGTCTTGCTCCGATGCCATGTTGTAAATCAGAGAAATATTCAACAAATCTGGATTAGAAGATGGTAGAAGGAAGAACTAGAATGGAAAAAAATCTGGAGCGCCTTATCCAGCCTCCTCTTTCTCTGTATTCTATATAGACATGGTCTTTTACATCTTAGCCCCCCAACTGTACATATTCACACATTTACACAACTCAACACTTGAGCCTATATGTTAAAATACTATAGTTTTCAAATACTTTGGGTTTTCCAATAGTTTGCTATCAAATGGGCCTGGATTTCATTAATATTCAGATTTCTTTTACACAACAAAAGGAACCTGACCCTTGTCCACTCTTCGCGGAACGTGGGCACGTGTCCCATGTCCTACTCTTCGTCAGAGTACATCATCTGGCCATCAACGTTGTTGGTGGAGAGCCTAAATCCAAGCCGCATGCCTCCTATTCATGGACTCTGGCATGTTGCTAACGTCCCAACCCAAGCACCTTCCTCCCGTATCGCGTGCTCGACCGATGCCGTCGAGAAGCAAGCTACCGTGCTTCATGCCCTGTGCCCAGCTCCTCCGTGACTCTCTCCCCTTTGCCTCCCAAACCATAGCCGCCACCAGAGCTCCATGGACAGAGCGTGGATCTAGACGACTAAGAGGTAGGCGGTGCAAGAGCAGAGTTTGTTCGTACCACAACGTTAGTGGTGGTGGGTGATACGTCCATTTTGCATCATGCTTTTATATCGATATTTATTGCATTATGGGCTGTTATTACACATTATGTCACAATACTTATGCCTATTCTCTCTTATTTTACAAGGTTTACATAAAGAGGGAGAATGCCGGCAGCTGGGATTCTGGGCTGGAAAAGGAGCAAATATTAGAGACCTATTCTGCACAACTCCAAAAGTCCTGAAACTTCATGGAAGATGTTTTCCAAATATATAAAAAATACTGAGAGCAAGAACTTCACTAGGGGGCCACACCCTGCCCACGAGGGTGGGGGGGGCGCGCCCTACCCCTCTGGGCACGCCCCCTACCTCGTGGGCCCCCTGGTGGCCCTCCGGTGGCCATCTTCTGCTATATGGAGTCTTTTGATGGAAAAAAATCATAAGCCATCTTCTCGGACAAAACTCCGCCGCCACAAGGCGGAACCTTGGCGGAACCAATCTCGGGCTCTAGCGGAGCTGTTCTGCCGAGGAAACTTCCCTCCCGGAGGGGGAAATCATCACCATCATCATCACCAACGCTCCTCTCATCGGGAGAGGGCAATCTCCATCAACATCTTCATCAGCACCATCTCATCTCAAAACCCTAGTTCATCTCTTGTATCTAATTCTTGTCTCCAAGTCCGGGATTGGTGCTAGTAGGTTGCTAGCAGTGTTAATTACTCCTTGTAGTTGATGCTAGTTGGTTTAATTGGTGGAAGATCATATGTTCAGATCCTATATGCATATTAATACCCCTCTGATTATGAACATGTTTATGCTTTGTGAGTAGTTACTTTTTTTCCTGAGGACATGGGAGAAGTCTTGCTATTAGTAGTCATGTGAATTTGGTATTCGTTCGATATTTTGATGAGATGTATGTTGTCTCTCCTCTAGTGGTGTTATGTGAACGTCGACTACATGACACTTCACCATTATTTGGGCCTAGAGGAAGGCATTGGGAAGTAATAAGTAGATGATGGGTTGCTAGAGTGACAGAAGCTTAAACCCTAGTTTATGTGTTGCTTCGTAAGGGGCTGATTTGGATCCATATGTTTCATGCTGTGGTTAGGTTTACCTTAATACTTTTGTTGTAGTTGCGGATGCTTGCAATAGAGGTTAATCATAAGTGGAATGCTTGTCCAAGTAAGGGCAGCACCCAAGCACTGGTCCACCCACATACCAAATTATCAAAGTAACGAACGCAAATCATATGAACGTGATGAAAACTAGCTTGATGATATTCCCATGTGTCCTCGGGAGCGCTTTACATCTTATAAGAGTTTTTCCAGGCTTGTCCTTTCCTACAAAAAGTATTGGGCCACCTTGCTGCACCTTATTTACTTTTGTTACTTGTTGCTCGTTACAAATTATCTTATCACAAAACTATCTGTTACCACTTATTTCAGTACTTGCAGAGAATACCTTGCTGGAAACCGCTTATCATGTCCTTCTGCTCCTCGTTGGGTTCGACACTCTTACTTATCAAAAGGACTACGATAGATCCCCTATACTTGTGGGTCATCAAGACTCTTTTCTGGCACCGTTGCCGGGGAGTGAAGCGCCTTTGGTAGGTGGAATTTGGTAAGGAAAAATTTATATAGTGTGATGAAATTTACTGTCATTTGTTACCATGGAAGGTAATCCTCTGAGGGGCTTGTTCAGGGTAACCAGTAGAGCAAAGAGTTGCTCCTCAACCTACTGAACCTACTGAAAATGAAAATGAAAATGAAAATGCTTGCTTTGAAGTTCCTTCGGGTATGATAGAAAAACTGCTAGCTAATCCTTTTTTAGGAGATGGAACAAAACATCCTGATGAACATTTGATATATGTGGATGAAGTTTGTGGATTATTTAAGCTTGCAGGTGTACCCGGAGATGTTGTTAAGAAGAAGGTCTTCCCTTTATCTGTGAGGGGAGATGCATTGACATGGCATAGGCTATGTGATGATATGAGGTCTTGGAATTACAAACGATTGAAATTGGAATTTCATCAGAAGTTTTATCCTATGCATCTTGTTCATCGTGATCACAATTATATATATATAATTTTTGGCCTCGTGAAGGAGAAAGCATCACTCAAGCTTGGGGGAGGCTTAAATCAATGTTATATTCATGCCCCAATCATGAGCTCTCAAGAGAAATGATTATTCAAAATTTTTATGCCCGGCTTTCTGGTAACAATCGCACCATGCTTGATACTTCTTGTGCTGGATCTTTTATGATGAAGACTATTGAATTCAAATGGGATTTATTGGAAAGAATTAAACGCAACTCTGAAGATTGGGACCTCGACAATGGTAAGGAGTCAGGTATGACACCTAGTTTTGATTGTGTTAAATCTTTTATGGATACCGATATTTTTCGTAAATTTAGCACTAAATATGGACTTGACTCTGAGATAGTAGCTTCTTTCTATGAATCTTTTGCTACTGAAAGTGCAACTATCCCTAGGTGGTTTTGGTAATTCCTAACAACATATAGCTCATTGAGCTAATGCTATTCCAAGATTAATATTTTAGGTAAAGCTCAATGAATGGCATGGTATGAATGAGGAATGTGGACCCCTCAAAATATTAAGGACAAAAAAATTGGCTCAAGCTCAAAGCTCAAGACTCTACATTTTATATTTTAGTGATCCAAGATCACATTGAGTCTATAGGAAAAGCCAATACTATCAAGGAGGGATGAGGTGTTGTTTAGTGAGGTTCTTGCTTCATAGTGCTTAGTGATATGCTCCAAAACCCTCAAGTACCTTCCCACATCCACATATGACCTAAACCAAAAGTCAAACTCGGCCCTACCGATTCTTTCTATCCGGCGCCACCGAGTTTCAAATGTCATAGCCACTGCCACAAACCCTAGGCAAATCGGTCTCACCAATAGGGATTTCGGTCACACCGAGATGGGGTTGTAATCTCTCTGTTTCCCTTCGTAACGTTTCGGTCCTACCGAGATGAGCGATCGGTCCCACCGAGATTGCAATATAAACTCTCCGTTTCTCTTCCGTAGCATTTTGGTCCCACCGAAATGAGCGATCGGTCTCACCGAGTTTACCTGACCAACTCTCTGGTTAGCTTATTACCAAAATCGGTCCCACCGAGTTTGTGTAATCGGTCACACTGAGATTACGTTATGCCCTAACCCTAACCATATCGGTCCTACCGAGTTGCATCTCAGTCCCACCAAAAATCCTAACGGTCACTAGGTTTGCTAAAACGGTCCGACCGAGTTTTTCACTTCGGTCTCACCGAGATTGGTAAATCGTGTGTAACGGTTAGTTTTTGTGTGGAGGCTATATATACCCCTCCACCCACTCTTCATTCTTGGAGAGAGCAATCAGAACATACCTACACTTCCAATACACATTTTCTGTGAGAGAACCACCTACTCATGTGTTGAGGCCAAGATATTCCATTCCTACCATATGAATCTTGATCTCTAGCCTTCCCCAAGTGTAACGCCCCAGATATAGCTTTCCCAATTTGTACTCCAACTCTTGCCGTTTCCGGCGTTAAGTTATATTTATTTCTCGGGTTCGGGTCTTTGCCTTGTGTGTTGTTTTCGTTTTCATGCATCTCATATCATGTCATCACGTGCATTGCATTTGAATACATGTTCATCTCTTGCATTCGAGCATTTTCCCCGTTGTCCGTTTTGCATTCCGGCGCTTCGGTCTCCTCCGGTGGTCAATTCTAGCTTTCTTTCGTGTGTGGGGATTAAACATTTCCGGATTGGACCGAGACTTGTCATGCGGCCTTGGTTTACGACCGGTAGACCGCCTGTCAAGTTTCGTATCATTTGGACTTCGTTTGATACTCCAACGGTTAACCGAGGGACCGAAAAGGCCTCGTATGTGTTGCAGCCCAACACCCCTCCAATTTGGCCCAAAACCCACCAAACTCTACTCCATCATCTAGAGCGTTCGATCACGATCGCGTGGCCGAAAACCGCACCTCATTTGGACTCCCCTAGCTCCACTTATGCCTATAAATAACCCCTCCAAATTCGGATCTCTCCTTCTCCCCGTCCAACCCTAAAAAAAAACCTTCTGCCACCGCCGGACGTGTCCGGGCGAGCCGGACAACGTCCGCCGCCACCGCCACCCACTCCCCAAGCGACACATGTCCACTGCCGGGTCAACCGCCGTCGCGGCCCGCCGAGCCCGCTCGGGGCCCCCGCGGCCCAGGGCGCCGCCGGCTCGCCCGATCCGCATCGCCGCCCTTCTCCTCCATCGCCGGCCGCCGGCGCCGCCGCGCGCCATTGCCGCCTCGCCGCTCCGGCCGGGAGCCGCCGCCCTGCACTCGCCCTCCCCGCCGCCAAGTCGGTCACCAGCGCCGCCCACGACCTCACCGACGTCCGCTCCGCCTCGGCCGCGCCGCCCGGCGCCACCACCGGCGTCTTCTCCCTCGGATCCGGTCGTCGGAGCTACCACCTTGCCGGCGTCCTCGGTTTCCGCGTCGATGAACAGTGCAGCCGGCCAGATCTAGATCCAAAACATCTCCTCGGTTGACTTTTCTCTCCCAAACCCTAATTTTCGAGCATACTTTGACCTGCCATATCTCCGCATCCGCAGCTCCGATTTGGACATATAGTATATCAAAATGTTCGTCTCGACGGGTACATCATTTCATTCCATTGCATTATTTGCATTTGAGTTCATCTTGATGCCCGAAATGCTGCTAGAAGGAGGCTTCGTGAGTTAATTGTCAGATCTGCTAGTTCATCTTAGACTTTTGTCATTTTTGCCATGATTGTTGTGTGCATGCTATGCCTGTGAGTCCTTCATATGATTTGTTAAGAATTTTGTCTTCTTTCTAGAGGTGCAACCCATGCATTTTTAGGATGTGTGTGGTGACTTGTGCAAGCTTGCAAAGTGAGGCACTTGGTAGATCTGTTTTCAGGGACTTAGTGGTTTTCACTAAGTCTGGGATTATTTAGTTCATGATGCCATATGTTCATGTTGTTTCCTAGTGATCCGTGCCTCTTTTGAGGATGATCAGTAAAGGAGTTTTGTTAATCATGTTATGCGCTATCCATCCATGTCTTTGTTTGCACATGTGGAGTACCCTAGCTTGAGTCAATCGAGCTCTACTTTTGCTTCGTGGTAAATCTGGGCTGATCGTCAACTTGTTTGCGATTTTGCCGATGCTATTGTAGTTGATCCGTGCATGCTATGCCATTGTTCTTGCCATGTCTACCTAGCATTTTGTGCCTTCTTAATGGATGTATGCTTGCCTTGCCATGACTTGCAATGTAGTGAGTGCATCGAGCTCGTTTACATGCCTTCGTGAGTTATATTTCAGCATGTCTCAGTTTTCACTAAGTCTGAAAACTGATTGTGTTTGAGCTATGTTCGTGTGCTTGTTAATATATTTTGTGATCCCTTTTGGCCCCAGGTCACTTTGGGACTTTTGATAAGCTTGTTGAGTAGCTCCATGCCATGCCTTTCTTTGTCATGTTCAGATCCTGTAGCATGTTGTTTTGCTGCTCCGAAGTGGGCTTCATGATCTGAAATTTCAGACAAGTGTTAGTTTCACTAAGTCTGGAATCTGTTTTGCATTTGCGTTTTTGCCATGCTTGTTTGAACCTCATATTGGATGAATTGGCCGTGGCTCAGTGCTAGTGTTTTGTTAAGCATCTTGTGTGCATCCCTGCCATGTATTTTGTTGTCATGTTTGGGTGCTGTAGCATGTTTGTTGCATTGCATTAAGATGCCTACTTGCTGTAAATCGCAGACCGGCGTCATTCTTAAATCGCTTGCCATTTCCAAACCGTAACTCCGATTCCGGCGTTCTTTATATCGTTTTCAAGCGATTTCATCCCCTCTATCCAGTGGCACACTTGGTTTTCCAAGTTGAGGCCAGGTTCATGCATTTCCTATCACATCTTGCATTTGGCATCCCACATCGCATCCCGCATAGCATACCATCTTTGCATCTTATTGTTTGAGTTTGCACGTGGTTGATTGTATCCTTGTTGCTTGTTTGTCTTGTTTGGGTAGAGCCGGGAGACGAGTTCCCTAACGAGGAGCCCGTTGAGTTTGCTTTTGAGGATCCAGTCAACTCTGACAACTTTGCAGGCAAGATGATCATACCCTCGAAATCACTACTATCTTTGCTATGCTAGTTTGCTCGCTCTTTTGCTATGCCAATGCTATGATGACTACCACTTGCTTGTCAGCCTCCCAAATTGCCATGTTCAGCCTCTAACCCACCATTGTCCTAACAAACCGTTGATTGGCTATGTGACCGCTTTGCTCAGCCCCTCTTATAGCGTTGTTAGTTGCAGGTGAAGATTGGAGCCGTTCCTTGTTGGAACATCTATTTACTTCTTGGGATATCATTATATTGCTATGTTATCTTAATGCAACTATATACTTGGTAAAGGGTGGAAGGCTCGGCCTCTCGCCTAGTGTTTTGTTCCACTCTTGCCGCCCTAGTTTCCGTCATATCGGTGTTATGTTCCCGGATTTTGCGTTCCTTATGCGGTTGGGTTATAATGGGAACCCCTTGATAGTTCGCCTTGATTAAAGCTTTTCCAGCAATGCCCAACCTTGGTTTTACCATTTGCCACCTAGCCTTTTTTCCCTTGGGTTTCCGGAGCCCGAGGGTCATCTTATTTTAACCCCCAGGGCCAGTGGTCCTTTGAGTGTTGGTCCAACTGTCAGCTGCCGGTGGCCACCAGGGGCAACTCTGGGCTGGCCTACCCGTACCTAAGACAATCTGAGTGTGCCCTGAGAAAGAGATATGTGCAGCTCCTATCGGGATTTGTCGGCACATTCGGGCGGTGTTGCTGGTCTTGTTTTAACCTGTCGAAATGTCTTGTTGTACCGGGATACCGAGTCTGATCGGAACGTCTCGGGTGGAGGTCTATTCCTTTGTTGACTGTGAGAGCTTGTCATGGGCTAAGTTGGGACTTCCCTGCAGGGATTGATCTTTCGAAAGCTGTGCCCGCGGTTATGGGCAGATGGGAATTTGTTAATGTCCGGTTGTAGATAACTTGAACCTTAATTAATTGAAATGAATCAACAGAGTGTGTTACCGTGATGGCCCCTTCTCGGCAGGAGTCCGGGAAGTGGACACGGTGTTGGAGTTATGTTTGCGCAGGTTGCTCTCTAGTTTCTCGCTCGCGCCTTGCCTCCTCTTCTCGCTCTCTTTTGCGAATAAGTTAGCCACCTTATATGCTAGTCGCTTGCTGCAGCTCCACTTATACTTACCCCATCCTACCTATTAAGCTTAAATAGTCTTGATCGCGAGGGTGCGAGATTGCTGAGTCCCTGTGGCTCACAGATTACTATTACACCAGATGTAGGGACAGATGATACAGCTCCAGATGGCGCGCTTGAGCTCAAGTGGGAGTATGACGAGGATTCTCAGCGTTACTATGTGTCTTTTCCTGATGATCAA
The DNA here is from genome assembly GCA_034509565.1 of Triticum monococcum. Lineage (NCBI taxonomy): Eukaryota > Viridiplantae > Streptophyta > Magnoliopsida > Poales > Poaceae > Triticum > Triticum monococcum. Next base: position 605,769,705 of record CM067845.1, read on the forward strand.
AAGTGGTGCCCAGTTGGGGTGATCGGGACCTATGTCGCTTGTTGGGTTGTCTTTTATTTTGGCGCTGTAGTCGGGCCATGAGTGATTGGATGATGTATGTTATTTATGTACTTTGATATGACATGGCGAGTGTAAGCCAACTATGTATCTCCCCTTTTATTCTATATATTACATGGGATGTTGTGATGATTGCCTAACTTGCGACATTGCTTTCAATGCGGTTATGTCTCTAAGTCGTGCCTCGACACGTGGGAGCTATAGCCACATCGAGGGCGTTACAAGTTGGTAATCAGAGCCTTCCCCGACCTTAGGAGCCCCCACTGATTGATCGTTTTTAGCAGCCGAGTTGTGTCTAGAAAAAAATGTTTTGAGTCTTTAGGAATTATATATTGGAGAGTTTAGGAATTCTTTTTACTTCCCAGTCTCCTCATCGCTCTGGTAAGGCATCCTGACGTAGAGTTTTGACTCTTCTCTTCTCAAATTTCACAATTTTTTTTAGGATCACGCGAGTATCTTGGAATCGTTCCGATGGCTTATGATGAGAATACTGTCTTGGTGCCTCCTGTCAGGGGTTTAGTGGAAGTGTCCCGGGGAGTTGAGCTCTGAGGTGTTGTCATCATAATTTTATCGTTGCAATTCTGGAATACTTGAGATATGTTCGCCGACATCGAAAATCTCTTTTATGCAGTTCGTTAGTGAGATAACCTTGACGCCACCCAGTACTGGGGAGGGAGTTCGGGAGTATCGCCATAACTTGTATAACGGATGCTTTTCGAAGGTTGAGGTAGATGGTTTCCGAAGGTTTCTTGGTTATGTGTTGAAGGATGGATACAGCTGGATGTAGGATTTCCTAGTTTGGGTGAGATATTATGCTTCCCCTGTATCCCCAACACCTGATTGCATAACCGGAAAGTTTCGGGAGTTTCATAGGTGGGAATCTTTGTAGCTCTAGCTCTTCTTCCACGGATATTGGTTTGAGATTGGGGTTTCTTACCGATTATTCGCTCTTGATCCGTACCTTGTTGTTTTACTTCGTCTACCTAATTCTACGTGGCTTCGCAATTTAGGGATATGTGACCACTTCAAGAGATATGCGTTCGTTCATTTTGTTCGGATGTGAAGACTTTATGTTGCAATTTCATTCCGTTGGATTCAGCTTCAATATTTGTCTATCTATGTGCTAATGGTGGTCAACCTCTTCAGGATGGCTCCTCCAACGCGCACGACTCCGAATCCTGATCCGCCACCACCTCCACCTCCTCCGGAGGCTTGGTAAGCTGTGATGGCCGCAACCAATGCAAACACACAGTTGATCATGCAAATCCTCCAAGAGCGAAATCAAGGCAGTCAAGGGAATCAAGGCAACAATCAGAACCATTTTGCTACACTGAACCAGTTCCTGGCTAATGGTCCAAAGACGTTCAGCAATTATGTTGAGGCTTCCGATGCTGACGATTGGCTAGTGGACCTGGGTAAGCATTTTGAATGCAGCAACGTCAGGCCTGAAGATTTCGTCAAGTTCGCTTCCTTCCAACTCAAAGATCAGGCTGCAGAGTGGTTCCAGCAGTACAAGGATTCCAGAGGTGGACGTTTGATCACTTGGGATGATTTTCGTCGAGATTTCCGAGCTCATCACATCCCTCAGAGTGTGTCTGAAAGTAAACGTGAGGAATTCCACAACTTGAAGCAAGGCTCTTTGTCTGTCTATGACTACAACAAGTTGTTCCAGAAGCTCGCCCGCTTTGCCAAGCAGGATGTTCCTGATGAGAAGAGCATGATATATCAGTTCAGGGGTGGTCTCAGAGAAGAAATTCAGCTCGCTCTTGTCCTCTTTGAGCCGTTGAGGTACGATGAGTTCTACAACATGGCACTGAAGCAAGAAGCCGCTCAGTTGAAGTGTGATGCTTCCAAGAAGCGAGTCAGAGACACTACTCCTTCTTCCTCTACTCAAGTGGCCAAGCAGCAGAAGTATTGGCTTCCTCCTCCTTCGTTCCGTCAGCCGTATCAGCAGAAGAGCAAAGGTGGCAGTGGTTCTTCCCACCCACCCAACCCTGGCTTTCAGAACAAGACTTCGTCTCAAGCTCCAAGATCAAGTGCTACGTACCACCGTCCGCTTTCAGAGGTCACGTGCAACAAGTGCCAACAGAAGGGTCACTATGCCAAAAAGTGTTTCAACCAGAGGCGTCTTCCTCCTCCTCCTCCTCCTATGAGATCGGCAAGTACAGCTGTGGTCAAGCATAACCCCAAGCACGCCAAGGTCAACTTGATGAACGCAGCTCAGGCAGAGGATTCGTCAGATGTGATCATGGGTAACCTTCCTGTTAACGATATTCCTGCAAAAGTACTTTTTGACACTGGTGCATCGCATTGCTTCATCTCGAGGCCATTTACATCTAGGCATGGTTTGGATCAGCAAATTTTGCCTAGTCCATTAGCAGTCGTCTGTCCTGGTAGGCGCATGCAGGCTAATTCCATTGCTCCGGATATTTCTATCACATTGGGTGACTACAAGTTTCTGGCTTCTCCATCGGTTCTTGGTGATTCGGATATCGATCTTATTCTCGGGATGGACTGGCTCTCTAAGCACAAGGCTCAGCTTGATTGTGCAGCCAGGCAGATTCAATTGACTCATTCGTCTGAGGATGTCATTGTCTTTGCCGCTCGGGATGATACAATTCGGTTGTTTTCTCTCAATGAGAAGGGTGAATTGGATGCTATCTCGCAGATTCCGGTTGTTTTCGAGTATCAAGACGTCTTCCCAGAAGAGCTCCCAGGAATGCCTCCGCACCGGCCAGTTGAATTTGTTATTGATCTTGAGCCCGGTACGGAACCTATGTGCAAACGTCCTTACAAGGTCGGACCTAAAGAGTTGAAGGAGTTGAAGAAACAACTCGATATTCAAGAAAGAATGGGTCTCATCCGGCCTAGTTCTTCTCCATGGGGTTGTGGTGTTCTTTTTGTGAAGAAGAAGGATGGAACGGACCGACTTTGTGTTGATTACCGTCCATTGAACAAGAAGACCATCAAGAACAAATACCCACTCCCCAACATCAATGAGCTGTTCGAACAACTCAAGGGTGCCCAAGTATTCTCCAAGCTTGATCTTCGTATGGGTTATCATCAGATTCGAATCCGTGAGCAAGATATTCCCAAGACGGCTTTCAGGACAAGCTATGGGTCATATGAATACACTGTCATGTCTTTTGGCCTCGTCAACGCTCCTCCGACGTTCTCTCGCATGATGAACTACATCTTCAACCCCTACACCAATCATTTCATGTTGGTCTATCTCGACGACATTCTGGTTTTCTCGAAGAACAAGGAAGATCATGCCAAGCACTTGCGTTTGGTTCTCGACAAGCTGAGGGAACATCAGTTCTACGCCAAGTTCTCCAAGTGTGAATTTTGGCTCGATGAGGTTCTTTATCTTGGTCATATCATCTTTGCCAAGGGCATTGCCGTGAATCCTGAGAAGGTGTCTGCAATTGTTAACTGGGAACCTCCTCAGAACGTGAAGCAACTCCGTAGCTTCCTCGGTCTCACAAGCTACTGCCGAAGATTCGTTGGAAACTTTTCTAAGATCGCGAAGCCTCTCTCAAATCTTCTTTAGAAGCACGTCAAGTACGTTTGGTCTCCAGAGTGTGATATTGCTTTCAACACTTTGAAAGAGAAATTGATCACTGCTCCAGTTCTGACTCCGCCTGATGAATCCAAGCAGTACGAGGTCTTTTGTGATGCCTCTCTCCAAGGTCTTGGTGCAGTACTAATGCAAGAGAAGAAAGTTGTTGCTTATACCTCTCGCCAGTTGAAGCTTAATGAGAAGAACTACCCCACTCATGATCTCGAGTTGGCGGCAGTTGTGCATGCTTTGCTGACTTGGAGACATCTTCTATTGGGAAGAAAAGTGGATATTTTCACTGATCACAAGAGTCTCAAGTACATCTTCACTCAGCCTAATCTCAACCTCAGGCAAACTCGATGGGTTAAAATGATTCAAGAGTATAATCCAAGTATCGAGTATACTCCAGGCAAGGCCAATGTGATCACTGACGCTTTGAGCAGGAAAGCGTATTGCAATAGTCTGATTCTCAAGCCTTATCAACCCGAGCTTTGTGAAGCTTTCCGCAAACTTAATCTGCAAATTGTTCCTCAAGGTTTCCTCGCCAACCTTCAAGTATCTCCTACCTTGGAAGACCAGATTCGCCAAGCCCAGCTTCTTGATGCTATGGTGAAGAAGGTGAAGATTGGGATTGCCAAGAGTCAGTCCAAGTACAAGTGTTACCGCCTTGATGACAAGGACACTCTCTTCTTTGAGGATCGAATTGTTGTGCCCAAAGGTGAACTTCGTAAAGTGATCATGAACGAGGCTCACAACTCTCTCCTCTCCATCCACCCTGGGAGCACGAAGATGTATCAGGATCTTAAGCAAGCTTATTGGTGGACTCAAATGAAGCGCGAGATCGCTCAATTCGTGAATGAATGTGATGTCTGCAGAAGAGTGAAGGCAGAATACCAAAGGCCAGCAGGTCTCCTCCAACCTCTTTCCATTCCAGAATGGAAGTTTGACCACATTGAAATGGACTTCGTGACTGGGTTTCCAAAGTCCAAGCGTGGCAATGATGCTATATTCGTTGTCATCGACAAGCTCACCAAAGTGGCTCATTTTCTGCCTATCAAAGAGTCGATCACTGCAGCTCAATTGGCGGAACTCTATACCTCTCGAATTGTCTCTCTGCGCGGTATTCCTCAAGTGATATCTTCAGACCGTGGTAGCATCTTTACCTCCAAGTTTTGGGATTCTTTTCAGAAGGCCATGGGCACCAACATCCGCTTCAGCACTGCTTTCCATCCTCAAACAAGTGGTCAAGTCGAGCGTGTCAACCAGATTCTTAAAGATATGCTTAGGGCTTGTGTTATCTCCTTCGGCATGAAGTGGGAGGATTGTCTTCCTTATGCTGAATTCTCATACAACAACAGTTTTCAAGCAAGTTCGGGCAAGGCCCCATTTGAAATTCTGTATGGTAGGAAATGCCGTACCCCTCTCAACTGGTCGGAAACCGGTGAACGTCAGCTGCTGGGTAATGACTTAATCACAGAGGCAGAAGAAATGTGCAAAGTCATTCGTGATAACCTCAAAGCAGCCCAATCCCGCCAGAAGAGCTACTATGATAGTAAGCACCGTGATGTGGCTTTCGAGATCGGAGATCATGTTTACCTCCGCGTCTCTCCTATGAAAGGTACTCGTCACTTCGGTATCAAAGGGAAGCTTGCCCCTAGATACGTGGGACCTTTCAAGATTGTCAGCAAGAGAGGCGACCTCGCCTATCAACTCGAGCTTCCTTCAAACTTTGCAAATGTTCATGATGTGTTCCATGTCTCTCAGCTTCGAAAGTGCTTCAAGACGCCTGACCGCACAATCAACTTTGAGGACATTGAGCTCCAAGAAGATCTCTCCTATCGTGAGCACCCAGTTGCAATCCTTGAAGAGACCGAACGCAGGACTCGCAACAAGTCAATCAAATGTCTCAAAGTAAAGTGGTCACACTATTCCGACCATGAAGCTACCTGGGAACGCAAGGATCACCTCCGTTCTGAGTACCCGGAGTTCTTTCAGTCCTAGATCTCGGGACGAGATCTTTTCATAGTGGTGGAGTGTTCTAACGCCCCAGATATAACTTTCCCAATTTGTACTCCAACTCTTGCCGTTTCCGGCGTTAAGTTATATTTATTTATCGGGTTCGGGTCTTTGCCTCGTGTGTTGTTTTCGTTTTCATGCATCTCATATCATGTCATCACGTGCATTGCATTTGCATACATGTTCATCTCTTGCATTCGAGCATTTTCCCCGTAGTCCGTTTTGCATTCCGGCGCTTCGTTCTCCTCCGATGGTCAATTCTAGCTTTCTTTCGTGTGTGGGGATTAAACATTTCCGGATTGGACCGAGACTTGTCATGCGGCCTTGGTTTACGACCGGTAGACCGCCTGTCAAGTTTCGTATCATTTGGACTTCGTTTGATACTCCAACGGTTAACCGAGGGACCGAAAAGGCCTCGTGTGTGTTGCAGCCCAACACCCCTCCAATTTGGCCCAAAACCCACCAAACTCTACTCCATCATCTAGAGCGTTCGATCACGATCGCGTGGCCGAAAACCGCACCTCATTTGGACTCCCCTAGCTCCACTTATGCCTATAATTAGCCCCTCCAAATTCGGATCTCTCCTTCTCCCCGTCCAACCCTAAAAAAAAACCTTCCGCCGCCGCCGGACGTGTCCGGGAGAGCCGGACAACGTCCGCCGCTACCGCCACCCACTCCCCAAGCGACACGTGTCCACCGCCGGGTCAACCGCTGCCGCGGCCCGCCGAGCCCGCTCGGGGCCCCCGCGGCCCAGGGCGCCGCCGCCTCGCCCGATCCGCATCGCCGCCCTTCTCCTCCATCGCCGGCCGCCGGCGCCGCCGCGCGCCATTGCCGCCTCGCCGCTCCGGCCGGGAGCCGCCGCCCTGCACTCGCCGTCCCCGCTGCCAACTCGGTCGCCGGCGCCGCCCGCGACCTCGCCGATGTCCGCTCCGCCTCGGCCGTGCCGCCCGGCGCCACCACCGGCGTCTTCTCCCTCGGATCCGGTCGCCGGAGCTACCACCTCGCCGGCGTCCTCGGTTTCCGCATCGATGAACAGTGCAGCCGGCCAGATCTAGATCCAAAACATCTCCTCGGTTGACTTTTCTCTCCCGAACCCTAATTTTCGAGCATACTTTGACCTGCCATATCTCCGCATCCGTAGCTTCGATTTGGACATATAGTATATCAAAATGTTCGTCGCGACGAGTACATCATTTCATACCATTGCATCATTTGCATTTGAGTTCATCTTGATGCCCGAAATGCTGCTAGAAGGAGGCTTCGTGAGTTAATTGTCAGATGTGCTAGTTCATCTTAGACTTTTGTCATTTTTGCCATGATTGTTGTGTGCGTGCTATGCCTGTGAGTCCTTCATATGATTTGTTAAGCAGTTTGTCTTCTTTCCAGAGGTGCAACCCATGCATTTTTAGGATGTGTGTGGTGACTTGTGCAAGCTTGCGAAGTGAGGCACTTGGTAGATCTGTTTTCAGGGACTTAGTGGTTTTCACTAAGTCTGGGATTATTTAGTTCATGATGCCACATGTTCATGTTGTTTCCTAGTGATCCGTGCCTCTTTTGAGGATGATCAGTAAAGGAGTTTTGTTAATCATGTTATGCTCTATCCATCCATTTCTTTGTTTGCACATGTGGAGTACTCTAGCTTGAGTCAATCGAGCTCTACTTTTGCTTTGTGGTAAATCTGGGCAGATCGTCAACTTGTTTGCGATTTTGCCGATGCTATTGTAGTTGATCCGTGCATGCTATGCCATTGTTCTTGCCATCTCTAGCTAGCATTTTGTGGCTTCTTAATGGATGTATGCTTGCCTTGCCATGACTTGCACCGTAGTGAGTGCATCGAGCTCGTTTACATGCCTTCGTGAGTTATATTTCAGCATGTCTCAGTTTTCACTAAGTCTGAAAACTGATTGTGTTTGAGCTATGTTCGTGTGCTTGTTAATATATTTTGTGATCCCTTTTGGCCCCAGGTCACTTTGGGACTTTTGATAAGCTTGTTGAGTAGCTCCATGCCATGTCTTTCTTTGTCATGTTCAGATCCTGTAGCATGTTGTTTTGCTGCTCCGAAGAGGGCTTCATGATCTGAAATTTCAGACAAGTGTTAGTTTCACTAAGTCTGGAATCTGTTTTGCATTTGCGTTTTTGCCATGCTTGTTTGAACCTCATATTGGATGAATTGGCCGTGGCTCAGTGCTAGTGTTTTGTTAAGCATCTCGTGTGCATCCCTGCCATGTATTTTGTTGTCATGTTTGGGTGCTGTAGCATGTTCGTTGCATTGCATTTAGATGCCTACTTGCTGTAAATCGCAGACGAGTGTCATTTTTAAATCGCTTGCCATTTCCAAACCGTAACTCCGATTCCGGCGTTCTTTATATCGTTTTCAAGCAATTTCATCCCCTCTATCCAGTGGCACACTTGGTTTTCCAAGTTGAGGCCAGGTTCATGCATTTCCTGTCACATCTTGCATTTTGCATCCCACATCGCATCCCGCATAGCATACCATCTTTGCATCTTATTGTTTGAGTTTGCACGTGGTTGATTGTATCCTTGTTGCTTGTTTGTCTTGTTTGGGTAGAGCCAGGAGACGAGTTCCCTAACGAGGAGCCCGTTGAGTTTGCTTTTGAGGATCCAGTCAACTCTGACAACTTTGCAGGCAAGATGATCATACCCTCGAAATCACTACTATCTTTGCTATGCTAGTTTGCTCGCTCTTTTGCTATGCCAATGCTATGATGACTACCACTTGCTTGTCAGCCTCCCAAATTGCCATGTTCAGCCTCTAACCCACCATTGTCCTAGCAAACCGTTGATTGGCTATGTGACCGCTTTGCTCAGCCCCTCTTATAGCGTTGTTAGTTGCAGGTGAAGATTGGAGCCGTTCCTTGTTGGAACATCTATTTACTTCTTGGGATATCATTATATTGCTATGTTATCTTAATGCATCTATATACTTGGTAAAGGGTGGAAGGCTCGGCCTCTCGCCTAGTGTTTTGTTCCACTCTTGCCGCCCTAGTTTCCGTCATATCGGTGTTATGTTCCCGGATTTTGCGTTCCTTACGTGGTTGGGTTATAATGGGAACCCCTTGATAGTTCGCCTTGATTAAAGCTTTTCCAGCAATGCCCAACCTTGGTTTTACCATTTGCCACCTAGCCTTTTTTCCCTTGGGTTTCCGGAGCCCGAGGGTCATCTTATTTTAACCCCCAGGGCCAGTGGTCCTTTGAGTGTTGGTCCAACTGTCAGCTGCCGGTGGCCACCAGGGGCAACTCTGGGCTGGCCTACCCGTACCTAAGACAATCTGAGTGTGCCCTGAGAAAGAGATATGTGCAGCTCCTATCGGGATTTGTCGGCACATTCGGGCGGTGTTGCTGGTCTTGTTTTAACCTGTCGAAATGTCTTGTTGTACCGGGATACCGAGTCTGATCGGAACGTCTCGGGTGGAGGTCTATTCCTTTGTTGACTGTGAGAGCTTGTCATGGTCTAAGTTGGGACTTCCCTGCAGGGATTGATCTTTCGAAAGCTGTGCCCGCGGTTATGGGCAGATGGGAATTTGTTAATGTCCGGTTGTAGATAACTTGAACCTTAATTAATTGAAATGAATCAACAGAGTGTGTTACCGTGATGGCCCCTTCTCGGCAGGAGTCTGAGAAGTGGACACGGTGTTGGAGTTATGTTTGCGCAGGTTGCTCTCTAGTTTCTCGCTCGCGCCTTGCCTCCTCTTCTCGCTCTCTTTTGCGAATAAGTTAGCCACCTTATATGCTAGTCGCTTGCTACAGCTCCACTGATACTTACCCCATCCTACCTATTAAGCTTAAATAGTCTTGATCGCGAGGGTGCGAGATTGCTGAGTCCCTGTGGCTCACAGATTACTATTACACCAGATGCAGGGACAGATGATACAGCTCCAGATGGCGCGCTTGAGCTCAAGTGGGAGTACGACGAGGATTCTCAGTGTTACTATGTGTCTTTTCCTGATGATCAGTAGTGGTGCCCAGTTGGGGTGATCGGGACCTATGTCGCTTGTTGGGTTGTCTTTTATTTTGGCGCCGTAGTCAGGCCATGAGTGATTGGATGATGTATGTTATTTATGTACTTTGATATGACGTGGCGAGTGTAAGCCAACTATGTATCTCCCCTTTTATTCTATATATTACATGGGATGTTGTGATTGCCCAACTTGCGACATTGCTTTCAATGCGGTTATGTCTCTAAGTCGTGCCTCGACACGTGGGAGCTATAGCCGCATCGAGGGCGTTACACCAAGTTGCTTTCCACTCAAACCTTCTTTCCACCAAATCCATATCCTATGAGAGAGAGTTGAGTGTTGGGGAGACTATCATTTGAAGCACAAGAGCAAGGAGTTCATCATCAACACACCATTTGTTACTTCTTGGAGAGTGGTGTCTCCTAGATTTGCTAGGTGTCACTTGGGAGCCTCTGACAAAATTGTGGAGTTGAACCAAGGAGTTTGTAAGGGCAAGGAGATCGCCTACTTCATGAAGATCTACCGCTAGTGAGGCAAGTCCTTCGTGGGCGATGGCCATGATGGGATAGACAAGGTTGCTTATTCGTGGACCCTTCGTGGGTGGATCCCTCCATGGACTCGCGCAACCGTTACCCTCCGTGGGTTGAAGTCTCCATCAACGTGGATGTACGATAGCACCACCTATCGGAACCACGACAAAAACATCTGTGTCTCCAATTGCGTTTGAATTCTCCAAAACCTTCCGTTTACATTCTTGCAAGTTGCGTGCTTTACTTTCCGCTGCTCATAGACTCTTTGCATGCTTGCTTGAATTGTGTTAAGATTGCTTGACTTGTGCTAAGATAGCTAAAATCTACCAAAGACTAAAATTGGGAAAAGGATAGATTTTTATTTGGTCAAGTAGTCTAATCACCCCCCTCTAGACATACTTTCGATCCTACAAGTGGTATCAGAGCTTTGGTATCCATTTGCTTTGATTTCCATGGCTTTTGGTGGTCATAGCCTTGGTTTCACAACCTAGGAGAGTATGGCGTCTAGCGAGGGAAATTATCACCGTTGAGGTCCTTACTTTGATGGTACAAATTTTGCTAGTTGGAAGCATAAGATGAAAAATGCATATTCTTGGACATAACCCCACCATTTGGGCTATTGTGTGTGCTAGCTTGCAAGCTGAATTCTTTGATGGGAGAGAACCGAATCGTGAAGCAACTGCGGATGAGTTGAAGATGCTACAATACAATGTTCAAGCTTGTGATATCCTCTTCAACGGATTGTGCCCCGAAGAATTCAACAAAATCAGTTGTCTTGAGAATGCAAAGGAAATTTGGGATACTTTGATTGACATGCATGAAGGTACCGACTCCGTCAAGGAATCCAAGTTGGATGTGCTTCAAAGTCAACTTGACAAGTTCAAAATGAAGGATGGTGAAGGTGTCGCTGAAATGTACTCTAGGCTTGCTCTTATCACAAATGAGATTGCCAGCTTAGGAAGTGAAGAGATGACCGACAAATTCATCATCAAGAAAATCCTAAGAGCCTTGGATGGAAAATACGATACTGTATGCACATTGATCCAAATGATGCCAAATTACAAAGATCTCAAGCCAACAGAAGTCATTGGAAGAATTTTTGCTCATGATATGTCACTCAAGGATATGGAGGAGCTCCATAACAAGTCAAGTGGTGCTTACAAAGCCTCGTGTGAAGCTCCCACATCATCAAGTGAGAAACAAACATTCAATAAAGAATTGAGACTAATGGTGAAGAACTTCAACAAGTTCTACAAGAGTAGACGCAAGGAAAGAAGTTCCAAGTCAAGGTCCTACAATGACAAAATATCTTCTAGTCGAGAGCGAAACTGCTATAATTGTGGAAGACCTGGACACTACTCCAATGAGTGTACGGCTCCCCACAAGAGAAGAGAAGATTCTCCCAAAACAAGAAGTAGAAGCGAAGAATCACCATCAAGGGAGAGAAGGAGTAGGGATGATCGATATGAACGAAGACACCCTCGGAGAAGCAAGAATTCGGAAAGGAAGGACAAGTCATCAAGGAGCTACAAAAAACGAAGACATCTAGCTCATGTTGGTGAATGGGTATCCGGCTCCGACTCTGACAATGACTCAGAGAGAAGCTATCACTCTGACTCCGAATATACTCAAGATGAAGGTGTTGCCGGACTAGCACTTGTGTCAACCAACTCCTGCGACATATTTGATTCACCAAATGAAGGAATTGGAAGATGCTTCATGGCCAAAGGTCCAAATGTATCACACCCCGAGTATGTTGATTTCAGTAGTGATGAAGATGACTTGTTAGGTGATGATGAGTTACTTGTTGACAACTATAGTGATGAATACTATGATGAAACAAATGACAATGATAAGGAGAAGATTGAGTCTCTAACTAAAGAACTAAACACTCTTAAGTTAGCTCATGAAACTATCTTAGAAGATCATCGAGAACTTTTAAGGACTCATGAGAAACTATGTTTTGAAAAGCTCAACCTTGAGCAAGAGCATGAGTTCTTAAAGGCAATCAATGATGATCTTCGCAAGAAAAGTTCTTCTTACATTGCCAAGCGTTTACTCTTATCCACTTACATGCCTCAAGTCAAGTCTAGTAACAAGAACAAGAAGGATTCTTCTTCTAGTAGTAACGATAATCATGCTAAATCCAATGTTGTTGCTTCTAGTAGTTCTCTTGATTCCACTAATGATTCTCTTAGCCAAGTTACACTTGAGCAAGAAAATAGCTTATTGAAGGGAATTATAGAGAAAGGTGTTTACAAGAGCCTTGCCGGGAGTAAGCAATTCGAGGAAATTATACGCAAGCAAGGAAGGCACCGGAAGAATCAAGGTATTGGTTTTGAACGAAAGTTCAATGCCAATGGAGTTGAGTGGGAAGAAGATCAATACCCCAAGACGAAGTTTGTTCCTCAACAAGAAAAGTATGATCCTACTTCATCCAAAGGGACACAAGCTCAAGATGATCTTCCACCACAAGACCACAAGCAAAAAGGCAAGGACAAGCTTCAAGAGGAAATTGATGCATTTGAAGAAGCTCCTAAGGCCTTGGTCAAGTGGGTTCCCAAGACTACATCAAGTTCCACTTCATCAAGTACAACTACAACTCCGAGGATTCCCATCAAGATGGTGTGGATCCCGAAGAAGAAGAACTACAAGAGTTCTTGAGGGTGACTCCGCCAACATACTTCACTCTTATCATTTTGGCAAGAACAAGTGCAATCAACTTCCACATCTTGCACTAGTTCAAGGAGTCACAAACCCTCTTGTTGGTAAGACAAGGGACAAGGTAACCTAAAGCTTTCATAGACATCATCTTGTGTGTGCATCACTCTATGTCTATGGATACCCTTGCTTGTTCCTTGTGGGACTAACCCGTGTAGGTATTGAAAGTGCAACTCACTCCAAAGGATAGCTCCAAATGATCTACATCAACATAGAGCATCCACATCTTCAACACCTACATGAAGTCATCATCGACAAAACCCAAGGTTAGTTCATCCCTCTTAGGGGGATCTCACATCTAGGGGGAGCTTTACTCTAACAATTGAGTTAAAGCAACTCTAATGGTGTGAACACAACAACGCTTTATGTAAAAGTGGTAACCCCACTTGTGCTTAAACGATGAGTATGACCTATGATCAAATGTTCTCATTTGACTCCTAAGTCAATATACTCATATATAGATGACCTAGTCATCGCCAATTGCTTTATAGATGCTAGAATTGTTTGTGCATGCTTTGCCACATATTTCATTTGCCATTTTATTGTATGAGCATGTTGGTGCATAATTTACTCATTCGAGGACATCCACTTGTTGTTTTGATTGATTGGTTTCCTTTTCTTTTGGCCAAGTGGATGGACAAGAATGCCTAAGAACCTTCTCTAGCTATCTATGCTTTTCTCGTCTCAAACTCTATTCATGCTGCATCACAAAATTTGATCAAGTCAGATTCGAACCACTCTGTGTGAGGAGCACTCGGAGTCCCCGATTCGTCATAGACTTAAACTTCCAAAACTTCTTTGTGCGTTTCGGTCTGACCGATTAACCCATTTCGGTCATACCGAGTCGATATAGGTTTTCAACCTCGGTGCAACCGATTTGAACTTTTCGGTCACACCGAGTTGCAGAAACTGCTTGCAGTTATGCATCTCGGTGCTGTTGGGGAACGTAGTAATTTCAAAAAATTTCCTATGCACACGCAAGATCATGGTGATGCATAGCAACGAGAGGGGAGAGTGTTGTCTACGTACCCTCGTAGACCGGCAACGGAAGCATTGAGTCAACGTAGAGGAAGTAGTCATATGTCTTCCCGATCCGACCGATCCAAGTACCGAACATACGACACCTCCGAGTTCTGCACATGTTCAACTCGGTGACGTCCCTCGAGCTCCGATCCAACAGAGTGTTGAGGGAGAGTTTCGTCAACACAACGGCGTGATGATGTTCTACCGACGCAGGGCTTCGCCTAAGCACCGCTACGATATGACCGAGGTGGAATCTGGTGGAAGGGGGCACAGCACACGGCTAAGGAACGATCACGAAGATCAACTTGTGTGTCATGGGGTGCCCCCTTGCCCCCGTATATAAAGGAGGGAGAGGGGGAGGTGCGGCCGGCCCTAGGGGTGTGCCTGGAGGAGTCCTACTCCCACTCCCCCCTCTTGCCTTGTTGGAGAAGGAAAGGGGAAGGGGGAAAGAGGAAAGGGGGGCGCCCCCCCTTCCTTGTCCTATTCGTACTAGGGGGGAAGGGGGTGCGCGGCCTGCCCTAGCCGTCCCTCCTCTTCTCCCTTAGGGCCCATGTAGGCCCATTAACCCCCGGGGGGTTCCGGTAACCCCCGGTAATCCGGTAAAATCCCGATTTCACGCGGAACGTTTCCGATATCCAAATATAGTCTTCCAATATATCAATCTTTATGTCTCAACCATTTCGAGACTCCTCGTCATGTCCGTGATCACATCCGGGACTCCGAACAACCTTCGGTACATCAAAACACAAAAACCCTAATTACGATCGTCACCGAACTTTAAGCGTGCGGACCCTACGGGTTCGAGAACTATGTAGACATGACCGAGACACATCTCCGGTCAATAACCAATAGCGGAACCTGGATGCTCATATTGGCTCCTACATATTCTACGAAGATCTTTATCGGTCAGACCGCATAACGACATACGTTGTTCCCTTTGTCATCGGTATGTTACTTGCCCGAGATTCGATCGTCGGTATATCAATACCTAGTTCAATCTCGTTACCGGCAAGTCTCTTTACTCGTTCCATAATACATCATCCCGCAACTAACTTATTAGTTGCAATGCTTGCAAGGCTTGAGTGATGTGTAGTACCGAGAGGGCCCAGAGATACCTCTCCGACAATCGGAGTGACAAATCCTAATATCAAAATACACCAACCCAACAAGTACCTTTGGAGACACCTGTAGAGCACCTTTATAATCACCCAGTTACGTTGTGATGTTTGGTAACACACAAAGTGTTCCTCCGGTAAACGGGAGTTGCATAATCTCATAGTCATAGGAACATGTATAAGTTATGAAGAAAGCAATAGCAACAAACTAAACGATCAAGTGCTAAGCTAACAGAATGGGTCAAGTCAATCACATCATTCTCCTAATGATGTGATCCCATTAATCAAATGACAACTCATGTCTATGGCTAGGAAACATAACCATCTTTGATCAACGAGCTAGTCATGTAGAGGCATACTAGTGACACTCTGTTTGTCTATGTATTCACACATGTATTATGTTTTCGGTTAATACAATTCTAGCATGAATAATAAACATTTATCATGATATAAGGAAATAAATAATAACTTTTATTATTGCCTCTAGGGCATATTTCCTTTAGTCTCCCACTTGCACTAGAGTCAATAATCCCGATTACACAGTAATGATTCTAACACCCATGGAGCCTTGGTGCTGATCATGTTTTGCTCGTGAAAGAGGCTTAGTCAGCGGGTCTGCAACATTCAGATCCTTATGTATCTTGCAAATTTCTATGTCTCCCACTTGGACTAAATCCCAAATGGAATTGAAGCGTCTCTTGATGTGCTTGGTTCTCTTGTGAAATCCGGATTCCTTTGCCAAGGCAATTGCACCAGTATTGTCACAAAAGATTTTCATTGGACCCGATGCACTAGGTATGACACCTAGATCGGATATGAACTCCTTCATCCAGACTCCTTCATTTGCTGCTTCCGAAGCAGCTATGTACTCCGCTTCACATGTAGATCCTGCCACGACGCTTTGTTTAGAACTGCACCAACTAACAGCTCCACCGTTCAATGTAAACACGTATCCGGTTTGCGATTTAGAATCATCCGGATCAGTGTCAAAGCTTGCATCAATTTAACCATTTACGATGAGCTCTTTGTCACCTCCATATACGAGAAACATATCCTTAGTCCTTTTCAGGTACTTCAGGATGTTCTTGACCGCTGTCCAGTGATCCACTCCTGGATTACTTTGGTAACTCCCTGCTAGACTTATAGCAAGGCACACATCAGGTCTGGTACACAGCATTGCATACATGATAGAGCCTATGGCTGAAGCATAGGGAACATCTTTCATTTTCTCTCTATCTTCTACGGTGGTTGGACAATGAGTCTTACTCAACTTCACACCTTGTAACACAGGCAAGAACCTTTTCTTTGCTTGATCCATTTTGAACTTCTTCAAAATTTTGTCAAGGTATGTGCTTTGTGAAAGTCCAATTAAGCATCTTGATCTATCTCTATAGATCTTAATGCCCAATATGTAAGCAGCTTCACCGAGGTCTTTCATTGAAAAACTCTTATTCAAGTATCCCTTTATACTATCCAGAAATTCTATATCATTTCCAATCAATAATATGTCATCCACATATAATATCAGAAATGCTACAAAGCTCCCACTCACTTTCTTGTAAATACAAGCTTCTCCAAAAGTCTGTACAAAACCAAATGCTTTGATCACACTATCAAAGCGTTTATTCCAACTCCGAGAGGCTTGCACCAGTCCATAAATGGATCGCTGGAGTTTGCACACTTTGTTAGCTCCCTTTGGATCGACAAAACCTTCTGGTTGCATCATATACAACTCTTCTTCCAGAAATCCATTCAGGAATGCAGTTTTGACATCCATCTGCCAAATTTCATAATCATAAAATGCGGCAATCACTAACATGATTTAGACAGACTTAAGCATCGCTACGGGTGAGAAGGTCTCATCGCAGTCAATCCCTTGAACTTGTCGAAAACCTTTCGCAACAAGTCGAGCTTTGTAGACAGTAACATTACCGTCAGCGTCAGTCTTCTTCTTGAAGATCCATTTATTCTCAATTGCTTGCCGATCAACGGGCAAGTCAACCAAAGTCCACACTTTTTTCTCATACATGGATCCCATCTCAGATTTCATGGCTTCTAGCCATTTTGCGGAATCTGGGCTCACTATCGCTTCTTCATAGTTCGTAGGTTCATCATGATCTTGTAGCATGACTTACAGAACAGGATTACCATACCACTCTGGTGCGGATCTTACTCTGGTTGACCTATGAGGTTCGGTAGTAATTTGATCTGAAGTTTCATGATTATTATCATTATCTTCCTCACTAATTGGTATAGGTGTCACAGAAACCGGTTTTTGTGATGTACTACTTTCTAATAAGGGAGCAGGTACAGTTACCTCATCTAGTTCTACTTTCCTCCCACTCACTTCTTTCGAGAGAAACTCCATCTCTAGAAAAACTCTGAATTTCGCAACAAAAGTCTTGCCTTCGGATCTGTGATAGAAGGTGTACCCAACAGTCTCCTTTGGGTATCCTATGAAGACACATTTCTCCGATTTGGGTTCGAGCTTATCAAGTTGAAGCTTTTTCACATAAGCGTCGCAGCCCCAAACTTTCAGAAACGACAACTTTGGTTTCTTGCCTAACCACAGTTCATAAGGCGTCGTCTCAACGGATTTTGATGGTGCCCTATTTAACGTGAATGCAGCCGTCTCTAAAGCATAACCCCAAAACGATAGCGGTAAATCTGTAAGAGACATCATAGATCGCACTATATGTAGTAAAGTACGATTGCGACGTTTGGGCACACCATTACGCTGTGGTGTTCCGGGTGGCGTGAGTTGCGAAACTATTCCGCTTTGTTTCAAATGTAGACCAAACTCGTAACTCAAATATTCTCCTCCACGATCAGATCATAGAAACTTTATTTTCTTGTTACGATGATTTTCAACTTCACTCTGAAATTCTTTGAACTTTTCAAATGTTTCAGACTTATGCTTCATTAAGTAGATATACCCATATCTGCTTAAATCATCTGTGAAGGTGAGAAAATAACGATATCTGCCACGAGCCTCAACATTCATTGGACCACATACATCTGTATGTATGATTTCCAATGAATCTATTGCTCTCTCCATAGTACCGGAGAACGGCGTTTTAGTCATCTTGCCCATGAGGCATGGTTCGCAAGTACCAAGTGATTCATAATCAAGTGGTTCCAAAAGTCCATTAGTATGGAGTTTCTTCATGCGCTTTACATCGATATGACCTAAACGACAGTGCCACAAATAGGTTGCACTATCATTATCAACTCTGCATCTTTTGGTTTCAACATTATGAATACGTGTATCCCTACTATCTAGATTCATAAAAATAGACCACTCTTCAAGGGTGCATGACCATAAAAGATATTACTCATATAAATAGAACAACCATTATTCTCTGATTTAAATGAATAACCGTCTCGCATCAAACAAGATCCAGATATAATGTTCATGCTCAACGCTGGCACCAAATAACAATTATTTAGGTCTAATACTAATCCCGAAGGTAGATGTAGAGGTAGCGTGCCGACCGCGATCACATCGACTTTGGAACCATTTCCCACGCGCATCGTCACCTCGTCCTTAGCCAATCTTCGCTTAATCCGTAGCCCCTGTTTCGAGTTGCAAATGTTAGCAACAGAACCAGTATCAAATACCCAGGTGCTACTGCAAGAATTAGTAAGGTACACATCAATAACATGTATATCACATATACCTTTGTTCACTTTGCCATCCTTCTTATCCGCCAAATACTTGGGGCAGTTCCGTTTCTAGTGACCAGTCTGCTTGCAGTAGAGGCACTCAGTCTCAGGCTTAGGTCCAGACTTGGGTTTCTTCTCCTGAGCAGCAACTTGTTTGCTGTTCTTCTTGAAGTTCCCCTTCTTCTTCCCTTTGCCCTTTTTCTTGAAACTGGTGGTCTTATTGACCATCAACACTTGATGCTCCTTCTTGATTTCTACCTCTGCGGCTTTTAGCATCGCGAAGAGCTCGGGAATAGTCTTATTCATCCCTTGCATATTATAGTTCATCACAAAGCTTTGGTAGCTTGGTGGCAGTGATTGAAGAACTCTGTCAATGACACTATCAACAAGAAGATTAACTCCCTGTTGAGTCAAGTGATTATGATACCCAGACATTTTGAGTATATGTTCACTGATAGAACTATTCTCCTCCATCTTGCATCTATAGAACTTATTGGAGACTTCATATCTCTCAATGCAGGCATTTGCTTGAAATATTAACTTCAACTCCTGAAACATCTCATATGCTCCATGATGTTCAAAACATCGTTGAAGACCCGGTTCTAAGCCGTAAAGCATGGCACACTGAACTATCGAGTAGTCATCAGCTTTGCTCTGCCAGATGTTCAGAACATCTGGTGTTGCTCCTGCAGCAGGCTTGGCACTTAGCGGTGCTTCCAGGACGTAATTCCTCTGTGCAGCAATGAGGATAATCCTCAAGTTACGGACCCAGTCCGTGTAATTGCTACCATCATCTTTCAACTTTGCTTTCTCAAGGAACACATTAAAATTCAACGGAACAACAACACGGGACATCTATCTACAATCAAACATAAACAAGTAAGATACTATCAGGTACTAAGTTCATGATAAATTTAAGTTCATTTAATCATATTACTTAAGAACTCCCACTTAGAAAGATATCCCTCTAATCCTCTAAGTGATCACGTGATCCAAATCAACTAAACCATGTCCGATCATCACGCGAGATGGAGTAGTATCAATGGTGAACATCACTATGTTGATCATATCTACTATATGATTCACGCTCGACCTTTCGGTCTCCGTGTTCCGAGGCCATATCTGTTATATGCTAGGCTCGTCAAATTTAACCTAAGTATTCCGCATGTGCAACTGTTTTGCACCCGTTGTATTGGAACGTAGAGCCTATCACACCCGATCATCACGTGGTGTCTCAGCACGAAGAAATTTCACAACGGTGCATACTCAGGGAGAACACTTATACTATGATAATTTAGTGAGGACCATCTTATAATGCTACCGTCAATCAAAGAAAGATAAGATGCATAAAAGATAAACATCACATGCAATCAATATAAGTGATATGATATGGCCATCATCATCTTGTACTTGTGATCTCCATCTCCGAAGTACCGTTATGATCACCATCGTCACCGGCGCGACACCTTGATCTCCATCGTAGCATCGTTGTCGTCTCACCAATCTTATGCTTCCACGACTATCGCTACCGCTTAGTGATAAAGTAAAGCATTACAATGCTATTGCATTGCATACAATAAAGCGACAACCATATGGCTCCTGCCAGTTGCCGATAACTTGGTTACAAAACATGATCATCTCATACAATAAAATTTAGCATCATGTCTTGACCATATCACATCACAACATGCCCTGCAAAAACAAGTTAGACGTCCTCTACTTTGTTGTTGCAAGTTTTATGTGGCTGCTACGGGCTTAGCAAGAACCGTTCTTACCTACGCATAAAAACCACAACGATAGTTGGTCAAGTTGGTGCTGTTTTAACCTTTGCAAGGACCGGGCGTAGCCACACTCGGTTCAACTAAAGTTGGAGAAACTGACACCCACCACCCACCTGTGTGCAAAGCACGTCGGTAGAACCAGTCTCGCGTAAGCATACGCGTAATGTCGGTCCAGGCTGCTTCATCCAACAATACTGCCGAACCAAAGTATGACATGCTGGTAAGCAGTATGACTTATATCGCCCACAACTCACTTGTGTTCTACTCGTGCATAACATCAACGCATAAAACCTGGCTCGGATGCCACTGTTGGGGAACGTAGTAATTTCAAAAAATTTCCTACGCACACGCAAGATCATGGTGATGCATAGCAATGAGAGGGGAGAGTGTTGTCTACGTACCCTCATAGACTGGCAACGGAAGCGTTGACACAACGTAGAGGAAGTAGTCGTACGTCTTCCCGATCCGACCGATCCAAGTACCGAACGTACGGCACCTCCGAGTTCTGCACACGTTCAACTCGGTGACGTCCCTCGAGCTCCGATCCATCCGAGTGTTGAGGGAGAGTTTCGTCAACACGACGGCATGATGACACTGATGATGTTCTACCGACGCAGGGCTTCGCCTAAGCACCGCTACGATGTGACCAAGGTGGAATATGGTGGAAGGGGCACCGCACACGGCTAAGGAACGATCACGAAGATCAACTTGTGTGTCATGGGGTGCCCCCTTGCCCCCGTATATAAAGGAGGGAGAGGGGGAGGTGCGGCCAGCCCTAGGGGTGCGCCTGGAGGACTCCTACTCCCACCGGGAGTAGGACTCCCCCCTCTTGCCTTGTTGGAGAAGGAAAGGGGAAGGGGGAAAGAGGAAAGGGGGGCGCCGCCCCCCTTCCTTGTCCTATTCGGACTAGGGGGGAGGGGGCGCGCGGCCTGCCCTGGCTGGCCCTCCTCTTCTCCCTTAGGGCCCATGTAGGCCCATTAATCCCCCGGGGGTTCCGGTAACCCCCGGTACTCCGGTAAAATCCCGATTTCACCCGGAACGTTTCCGATATCCATATATAGGCTTCCAATATATCAATCTTTATGTCTCGACCATTTCGAGACTCCTCGTCACGTCCGTGATCACATCCGGGACTCCGAACAACCTTCGGTACATCAAAACACAAAAACCCTAATTACGATCGCCACCGAACTTTAAGCGTGCGGAACCTACGGGTTCGAGAACATGTAGACATGACCGAGACACGTCTCCGGTCAATAACCAATAGCGGAACCTGAATGCTCATATTGGCTCCTACATATTCTATGAAGATCTTTATCGGTCAGACCGCATAACAACATATGTTGTTCCCTTTGTCATCGGTATGTTACTTGCCCGAGATTCGATCGTCGGTATATCAATACCTAGTTCAATCTCGTTACCGGCAAGTCTCTTTACTCGTTACGTAATACATCATCCTGCAACTAACTTATTAGTTGCAATGCTTGCAAGGCTTGAGTGATGTGTATTACCGAGAGGGCCCAGAGATACCTCTTTGACAGTCGGAGTGACAAATCCTAATCTCGAAATATGCCAACCCAACAAGTACCTTTGGAGACACCTGTAGAGAACCTTTATAATCACCCAGTTATGTTGTGACGTTTGGTAGCAGACAAAATGTTCCTCCGGTAAACGGGAGTTGCATAATCTCATAGTCATAGGAACATGTATAAGTTATGAAGAAAGCAATAGCAACAAACTAAACGATCAAGTGCTAAGCTAACGGAATGGATCAAGTCAATCACATCATTCTCCTAATGATGTGATCCCGTTAATCAAATGACAACTCATGTCTATTGCTAGAAAACATAACCATCTTTGATCAACGAGCTAGTCATGTAGAGGCATACTAGTGACACTCTGTTTGTCTATGTATTCACACATGTATTATGTTTCCGTTTAATATAATTCTAGCATGAATAATAAACATTTATCATGATATAAGGAAATAAATAATAAATTTTATTCTTGCCTCTAGGGCATATTTCCTTCAGGTGCCACCGAGTTGTTCCACTCGGTCACATCGACAGGGTCGGGCTATATATACCCACGGGTCAAATTTTGGAAAACTTTCGAGACCTCCTCGACCCGCGCTTAGCCCGCTCTACCTCCAGGGTCTCCGGATCGTCTTCCTCGTCGCCAACCGCCTCCTGCCGCTGGTCTCCATCGCCGTCCACGGGAATCATCCCCGCCGTTGCCGCCGTAGCGAGTTCTCCGCCGAACTAGGGTATGAACTTGATCATTGTGCTATCCCTATCTGATTCCTAGCACATTGTGTTCGCCATGTATCTTGCCACGATTGAGATCATTCTTATCCAGTCAAAACACTCCGTAGTTTAGTCATGAATTGAAAATTTAGGGTTAGGTTTCCGCTGAAACCATCTCGGACCTACCGAGTTGTGGAACTCAGTACCACCGATTCGGCTCAGGCCATTGTACATGTAATTTTCGGTTTGACTGAGAATTGCAAATCGGTGTGACCGAGTTCAGGACTTTGTGAAACCCTAGCAGTCTTGGTGTCACCGAACTGTGACTCGGTCTGACCGAGTTCACCAGTTTAGGTTCCAACAGCTGCTTCGGTATCACCGAGTTTACAAATCGGTTGATCCGAAATGCTTTCTGTGGAAAACTAAAACTAAGTTTTTGACTCATTCTTTGGCAAAAACCTCTGCTTTTTGTGATGCTCATCCACTCTATCTCATCTATGTCTATTCATAGGGTCTGCTGTCAGTGTTTGCAATATGTCTGATCAAAGTGACAGCCAGAACAGGTCAGAGGAGCAGGTTCACCTGAGTGAGGGCACTAGTCCCTCTAGCAGCTCAGATGATGGTAGCAGGAGCACCCCAAGCAACTAACCCAAAGCTGCCACCAGGGCTAGAAAGAAGAAGACCTCTGAATCTGAGGATGAAGACTATGTGGCAGTTGAGGATGAGGCCACTTCCAAGAAGAAAGTGGTTAAGAAGGAATATAGCACTGCTGCTGCCACTAAGCCTGGCATGAAAACCAAGATGCCTGCAAAGAGAATTCCAATGTCTAAGGCCAGAGCATCTACTCAAGTCCCTTTGGAATCTGAACCCAAAGAGGCTACTACAGAAGGGAAGAAGAGGAAGGAGAGGGTCAAAAAGACCACTGCTAGAGTGCTTGGGATGTCCTCAATCATGAGAGATTCTGAAGAGGAAGAGGAAGAAGATGCTGCACCAGCACCCAAAGCTCAGAAGCTTATGGGTGATGCCATCAGGACAGGGGCTGTTCCATCTAATCCTAAGACTGCTCCAAAGGCTGCTGCTCCAGCTCCAAAGCCAAAACCTAAGAGGAGCACCAGGAACATCCCTGCTGAGGAAAAGAACAAGGCCCCAGTGCCTGAAGCTGAAATGGAAGAAGAAGATGATGAGTCACATGTCTTGAGGAAGCTGAAGCCAAAAATTCCAGATCACAATGATGCTCATCCAGTAGCTGAGAACATGAAGATAAGGAAGGACTCAGGTCTGAGGCTATGGAGAGAGTCAGATCCATATGCCACCAGGAGGAGGACTGCTGTGGATTACATGTTCCATACAAAGGAACAACAAGACTTCTATGAGACAATGTTGCTTGACAAGAAGCCCATAGTGTGTGACATGGGATGGGTCGACTGGGACTACATCAAGGAGAATGAGGATCACTATCCAGGTGTACATGACAGTTTCAAGGCTCGTGGAGTAGATGAGTTTGTGGCTCTGAAGCTCACAAAATGGAATGATGAGCTCATCATGCAGTTCTACTCCACAGCTCATTTCTACCCAGATGGAAGGATTGTTTGGATGTCTGAAGGTACGAGGTACCAGTCCACGGTTGCTGAATGGGCGAAGTTGATCAATGCCCCAAAAGTGAGTGAAGATGACTTGGATGTCTATGCCAACAGGAAGAAGGATCACAACACAATGGCACACATGTATAAGGAGATCCAAAATGCTGCTCTTGAGACACATAAGTTTGGATCTGTACATTACTTTCTGTCAGGCTTGCCAACCATCAACTGGATCCTCAGGCACACTCTCTTGCCAAAGTCAGGTGATCACAAGATGATTAGAGGCCATGCAATTAACTTGCTTCACATCTTTGATGTGCCACAGAAGTTCAAAGTCATGAGCCTAATAGTTGAAACTATCAAGAGAACAACTGCAGATTAGAAGAGGAGTTGTGGGTATGCCCCACAAATCCAGGAGCTGATCAACTCCAAGATGGGCACTGGTACATATCTGCTGGACAAGGAGCACATGCCTATCTATCCAGACTTCGAGGACAACACTGAGGTTATGAATGAGGATGAACCATCTTCTGTGCACGCACAAGCCAAGAAGGAGAAGGCAAAAGCTGAAAAGGCTGCAAGGATGCCAACTACTGAAGAAGCATCTCAGTATCTCCTGAAGATCAGCTTGGCTACCTGATTGCATCCACTCTGAGGATTGAGAAGGGATTGGCCACCCTGACTCAAAACCAGGGGAGCTTGGAGAGGATTGTGGAGCAAAAGTTCTATGACTTGGATGTGAAGGTAACTGAGATTCAGTCTGTTGTGGAGCAACTTCAAGATGATATGCAGGAGAGGAAGGGAAAGACAACCACTGATGCATTTGCCAGAGTGCCTAGAGCTCAGAGGTCTGCTGCAGTGCCTGTTCCAGACACCAGAGCCACATCATCTGCACCAGCTACAGCTTGAGTGCCACCAGCCCTAGGACCTACTCCATCAGCTCCATCTACTTCGACTGAAGCCTTCGTTCTTGGAGTTATCCGGACACCACCACCTGAAGACCAAGCCTGAGAGACAATCTAGTCCTATGCATTTTCTAGGAACTTTTTGGTAACTTGTTGCCAAAGGGGGAGAAAAATGTATAGATCATAGGCTTCGAGAGAGAGCGTTGCTTTTTATTCTCTCTTGCTTTGGTGGTTGAACTTTATTTTCTTTGCTTGTTTGAGATACCTTTTGTCTTTGTGATACTTGGATGATCATGTGTTTGATCATATGCTACATTAATGCTTGTTGGATGACATTATCTTTTTATTCCTATATGATCATTCACTTTGCTTGGTGATGAGTGCATGCATTTAATTATTATCATTTTGAGCGCTCCACCAAGATGTATGTGACATGGAAGAGTAACCCATGAGCTTGACTCTTGTGCATTTTCAGTCCAAAGCAAACCATAAATTATGCACAAATTTAGGGGGAGCTCTTGCCTTTCACATACTTCTCAAAGCGACAATGTTTTTCACTCTTATTATCATTTGTCGACGCTTTGATCTATATGTTGTCATCAATTACCAAAAAGGGGGAGATTGAAAGTGCAACTATCCCTAGGTGGTTTTGGTAATTCCTAACAACATATAGCTCATTGAGCTAATGCTATTCCAAGATTAATATTTCAGGAAAAGCTCAATGAATGGCATGGTATGGATGACGAATGTGGACCCCTCAAAATATTAAGGACAAAAAGATTGGCTCAAGCTCAAAGCTCAAGACTTTACATTTTATATTTTAGTGATCCAAGATCACATTGAGTCTATAGGAAAAGACAATACTATCAAGGAGGGATGAGGTGTTGTTTAATGAGGTTCTTGCTTCATAGTGCTTAGTGATATGCTCCAAAACCCTCAACTACCTTCCCACATCCACATATGACCTAAACCAAAAGTCAAACTCGGCCCTACCGATTCTTTCTATCCGGCGCCACCGAGTTTCAAATGTCATAGCCACTGCCACAAACCCTAGGCAAATCGGTCTCACCGATAGGGATTTTGGTCACATCGAGATGGGGTTGTAATCTCTCTGTTTCCCTTCGTAACGTTTCGGTCCTACCGAGATGAGAGATCGGTCCCACCGAGATTGCAATGTAAACTCTCTGTTTCTCTTTCTAACATTTCGGTCCCACCGAAATGAGCGATCGGTCTCACCGAGTTTACCTGACCAACTCTCTGGTTAGCTTATTACCAAAATCGGTCCCACCGAGTTTGTGTAATCTGTCACACCGAGATTACGTTATGCCCTAACCCTAACCATATCGGTCCTACCGAGTTGCATCTCAGTCCCACCGAAAATCCTAACGGTCACTAGGTTTGCTAAATCGGTCCGACCGAGTTTTTCACTTCGGTCTCACCGAGATTGGTAAATCGTGTGTAACGGTTAGTTTTTGTGTGGAGGCTATATATACCCCTCCACCCACTCTTCATTCTTAGAGAGAGCAATCAGAACATACCTACACTTCCAATACACATTTTCTGAGAGAGAACCACCTACTCATGTGTTGAGGCCAAGATATTCCATTCCTACCATATGAATCTTGATCTCTAGCCTTCCCCAAGTTGCTTTCCACTCAAACCTTCTTTCCACCAAATCCATATCCTATGAGAGAGAGTTGAGTGTTGGGGAGACTATCATTTGAAGCACAAGAGCAAGGAGTTCATCATCAACACACCATTTCTTACTTCTTGGAGAGTGGTGTCTCCTAGATTGGCTAGGTGTCACTTGGGAGCCTCCGACAAAATTGTGGAGTTGAACCAAGGAGTTTGTAAGGGCAAGGAGATCGCCTACTTCATGAAGATCTACCGCTAGTGAGGCAAGTCCTTTGTGGGTGATGGCCATGATGGGATAGACAAGGTTGCTTCTTCGTGGACCCTTCATGGGTGGAGCCCTCCGTGGACTCGCGCAACCGTTACCCTCTGTGGGTTGAAGTCTCCATCAACGTGGACGTACGATAGCACCACCTATCGGAACCATGACAAAAACATCCATGTCTCCAATTGCGTTTGAATTCTCCAAACCCTTCCCTTTACATTCTTGCAAGTTGCATGCTTTACTTTCCGCTGCTCATAGACTCTTTGCATGCTTGCTTGAATTGTGTTAAGATTGCTTGACTTGTGCTAAGATAGCTAAAATCCGCCAAAGACTAAAATTGGGAACATGATAGATTTTTATTTGGTCTAGTAGTCTAATCACCCCCCTCTAGACATACTTTCGATCCTACAGCTACTTATGTTGATCTCCCCAAGGAGAAGTGGTTTAAATATCATCCTCCCATAGAAGTAAAAGTAGCTGCACCTATTAAAGTTGAAGAAAAGACTATTACTTATAATGATCCTATTGTTCCTACTTCTTATGTTGAGAAACCACCTTTCCCTGTTAGCATAAAGGATCATGCTAAAGCTTCAACTGTGGTTCGTAAAAGCAATATTAAAACATATACACCTCCTGAGCAAGTTAAAGTTGAACCTAGTATTGCTATTGTTAAAGACCTCTTGTCTGATAATATAGATGGGCATGTTATTTATTTCTGTAATGAAACCGCTAGAATTGCTAAACCCCGTGATAAAGATAAACCTAGACCTGTGGTAGGCATGCCTGTTATTTCTGTTAAAATAGGAGATCATTGTTATCATGGCTTATGTGATATGGGTGCTAGTGCTAGTGCAATACCTTATTCCTTATACAAAGAAGTTATGCATGACATTGCACCTGCTGAGATGGAAGATATTGATGTCACAATTAAAATTGCCAATAGAGATACTATTTCACCAATGGGAATTGTTAGAGATGTTGAAGTCTTGTGTGGGAAAACTAAATACCCTGCTGATTTTCTTGTTCTTGGTTCCCCACAAGATAGCTTTTTTCCCATTATATTTAGTAGACCCTTCTTAAATACTGTTAATGCTACCATAGATTGCAAAACAGATGTTGTTACTATCGGTTTAGATGATATGACTCATGAATTTAATTTTTCTAAATTTAGTAGACAACACCGTGAAGAAGAATTACCTAGTAAGGATGAAATTATTGGTCTTGCTTCTATTGCCGTACCTCCTAGTGATCCTTTAGAACAATATTTGCTAGACCATGAAAATGATATGTTTATGAATGAATGAAGGGAATTAGATGAAGTATTCTTTAAACAAGAACCTATTCTGAAAAACAATTTACCTGTTGAAATCCTAGGCGATCCTCCTCCACCCAAGGGTGATCCCGTGTTTGAGCTTAAACCGTTATCTGATACTCTTAAATATGCTTATCTTGATGAGAAAAAGATATATCCTATTATTATTAGTGCTAACCTTTCAGAGCATGAAGAAGAGAGATTATTGAAAACTCTAAAGAAGCACCGTGCTGCTATTGGGTATACTCTTGATGATCTTAAGGTCATTAGTCCCACTCTATGTCAACATAAAATTAATTTGGAAGAAGATGCTAAACCAGTTCGTGATCATCAACGCCGACTGAATCCTAAAATGAAAGAAGTTGTAAGAAAGGAGATACTAAAGCTCCTTGAGGCAGGTATAATTTATCCCGTTGCTGATAGTCAGTGGGTAAGCCCTGTCCATTGTGTCCCTAAGAAGGGAGGTATTACTGTTGTTCCTAATGATAAAGATGAATTGATTCCTCAAAGAATTATTACAGGTTATAGAATGGTAATTGATTTCCACAAATTAAATAAGGCTACTAAAAAGGATCATTACCCCTTACCTTTTATCGATCAAATGCTAGAAAGATTGTCCAAACATACACATTTTTGCTTTCTAGATGGTTATTCTGGTTTCTCTCAAATACCTGTGTCAGCTAAAGATCAATCAAAGACTACTTTTACATGCCCTTTTGGTACTTTTGCCTATAGACGTATGCCTTTTGGTTTATGTAATGCACCTGCTACCTTTCAAGATGCATGATGGCTATATTCTCTGACTTTTGTGAAAAGATTTGTGAGGTTTTCATGGACGACTTTTCCGTCTACGGATATTCTTTTGATGATTGCTTGAGCAACCTTAATCGAGTTTTGTAGATATGTGAAGAAACTAATCTTGTCTTGAATTGGGAAAAGTGCCACTTTATGGTGAATGAAGGTATTGTCTTGGGGCATAAAGTTTCTGAGAGAGGTATTGAAGTTGATAAAGCCAAGGTTGATGCTATTGAAAAGATGCCATGTCCCAAGGACATTAAAGGTATAAGAAGTTTCCTTGGTCATGCCGGTTTTTATAGGAGGTTCATCAAGGACTTCTCAAAAATTTCTCGGCCTCTGACTAATTTATTACAAAAAGATATACCATTTGTCTTTGATGATGATTGTGTAGAAGCATTTGAAATACTTAAGAAAGCATTGATTTCTGCACCTATTGTTCAGCCACCTGATTGGAATTTACCCTTTGAAATTATGTGTGATGCTAGTGATTATGCTGTAGGTGCTGTTCTAGGACAAAGAGTTGATAAGAAACTAAATGTTATTCAATATGCTAGTAAAACTCTAGACAATGCTCAAAGAAATTATGCTACCAGTGAAAAAGAATTCGTAGCAGTTGTATTTGCTTGTGATAAGTTTAGACCTTATATTGTTGATTCTAAAGTAACTATTCATACTGATCATGCTGCTATTAAATATCTTATGGAAAAGAAAGATGCTAAACCTAGACTTATTAGATGGGTTCTCTTGCTACAAGAATTTGATTTGCATATTGTTGATAGAAAAGGAGCTGAGAACCCCGTTGCAGACAACTTGTCTTGGTTAGAAAATGTGCTTGATGACCCACTACCTATTGATGATAGCTTCCCTGATGAGCAATTAAATGTCATAAATGCTTCTCATTCTGCTCCATGGCATGCTGATTATGCTAATTACATTGTTGCTAAGTTTATACCACCTAGTTTCACATACCAGCAAAAGAAAAAGTTCTTCTATGATTTGAGGCATTACTTTTGGGATGACCCTCATCTTTATAAAGAAGGAGTAGATGGTGTTATTAGACGTTGTGTACCTGAGTATGAACAGGAATAGATACTACGCAAGTGTCACTCCGAAGCTTATGGAGGACACCATGTTGGAGATAGAACTGCACATAAGGTACTGTAATCTGGTTTTTATTGGCCTACTCTCTTCAAGGATGCCCGTAAGTTTGTCTTATCTTGTGATGAATGTCAAAGAATTGGTAATATTAGTAGACGTCAAGAAGTGCCTATGAATTATTCACTTGTTATTGAACCGTTTGATGTTTGGGGCTTTGACTATATGGGACCCTTTCCTTCCTCTAATGGATATACACATATTTTAGTTGCTGTTGATTACGTTACTAAGTGGGTAGAAGCTATTCCAACTAGTAGTGCTGATCATAACACTTCTATTAAAATGCTTAAAGAAGTTATTTTTCCAAGATTTGGAGTCCGTAGATATTTAATGACTGATGGTGGTTCACATTTTATTCATGGTGCTTTCCGTAAAATGCTTGCTAAATATGATGTTAATCATAGAATTGCATCTGCTTATCACCCTCAGTCTAGTGGTCAAGTAGAATTGAGTAATAGAGAACTCAAATTAATTTTGCAAAAGACTATTAATAGGTCTAGAAAGAATTGGTCCAAGAAACATGATGATGCATAATGGGCCTATAGGTATAAAAATCCTATGGGTATGTCTCCGTATAAAATGGTCTACGGAAAAGCATGTCACTTACCTCTCGAACTAGAACACAAGGCTTATTGGGCTATTAAAGAGCTTAATTATGATTTTAAACTTGCCGGTGAGAAGAGGTTATTTGATATTAGCTCACTTGATGAATGGGGAACCGAAGCCTACGAAAATGCCTAGTTGTTTAAAGAAAAAGTTAAAAGATGGCATGATAAAAGATACAAAAGCGTGAGTTTAATGTAGGTGATTATGTATTGCTATACAACTCTCGTTTAAGATTTTTTGCAGGAAAGCTTCTCTCTAAATGGGAAGGTCCTTACGTTATCGAGGAGGTCTACCGTTCCGGTGCCATAAAAATCAACAACTTCGAAGGCACAAATCCGAAGGTGGTGAACAGTCAAAGAATCAAACACTATATCTCAGGTAATCCCATAAATGTTGAAACCAATGTTATCGAAACCGTAACCCCGGAGGAATACATAAGGGACACTTTACGGAACGTTTCAGACTCCGAAAAGGAATAGGTATGTGGTACCGTGAGCAAACCGACTCCAAAACAGTTTTTAAGGCAATATTTCTCCGTTTTGGAATATTTAGAAAAATAGAAAAATAAGCAGCAGTCCGAGAAGGACACGAGGGCTCCACGAGGGTGGAGGGCGCGCCCCCTACCTCGTGGGCACCTCGTGTGCTCTCCGGACTCCGTTTTCGTACACGACACATATTTTGGTCGGTAAAAATTCATTATATAATCTCCCGGAGGTTTTGACTCCCGTATCACGCAATTATCTCCTGTTTGTGTTTCGAGCTGTTGCTGCTGCAGATTAGAGCAGGATGTCTTTGCAAGAGTCAGTCGGGGAGAGCCGGGTGTCTCATCCGGCACCGAGATCAACGACAAAAAATCATGTCGACCCCTCTGGGCCAGCAACAGAGGAAGAGATGGAGGCTGATTTGAAGAGGATAGATGCCATGGAAGAGGATCAAGAAGTCACTTCCCGCCTCCAAGCTGGATTCACAATGGGAGAACTGCAGAGCTCAGCTATCCCAAACTCGGTTATCCCTTCCAATGTTAGATTTCTTTCTTATGAGAATATGAAAAAGAGTGTCACTGGTTCTCCCGCAGCTATGCAGCACCCTTGGGTGCAGGGAGCTTTGGCTGTTACAGGAAAACTCTGAAAGGAAATAATGGACCTCAAGCAGCAAGTCAACAAGCTTGAGGAGGAGAACCGTATCTTGAGGGGCATCATCGCCAAGAATATCACAAGTCCATCCTCGAAAAGAGAGACATAATCACATGGGTATGGGCACTCCACTTGGCAACTGCCAAGCTTGGGGGAGTGCCCCCGTATCGTATCATCATCACCTTTATATTTACCGTTTTCTTAGTTTGATCCTTTTGATAATATCTTGATCTAGTAGAATAAAAGTTCTTAGTATGATTTAGTTGTGAGTTTTGCTTTATTATTCTTCTATGTAATCGAGTCCGTGAGCTATATAATAAAGATTAGTGTTGATTCAAGGGCTTGATTATTTTTCCATGATCCTAAAGGAATAAAAGAAAAGAGAAAGAAATAAAAAGAAACAAAGAGATCATATGAGTCTTATGGAGAGTAATGAGCTCACATAGAAAGAGTACGATGAATAAATGCTGTTGAGAGTTGACAAACACAGTTTTTGTCATCATTGCAATTAATAGGAAGTAATAAAGAAAGAGAGGTCGTCACATATAAATATACTATCTTGGACATGTTTTATGATTGTGAGCACTCATTAAAATATGACATGCTAAAGAGTTGACATTGGACAAGGAAGATAACGTAATGGGTTATGTTTTCTTACATCTGAGATAAATTATATTGTCTTGGATCTTCCAACATGATGAGCTTGCCTTTCCCCCTCATGCTAGCCAAATTCATTGCACCAAGTAGAGATACTACTTGTGCTTCCAAATACCCTTAAACCAGTCTTGCCATAAGAGTCCACCATATCTACCTATGGATTGAGTAAGATCCATCAAGTAAGTTGTCATCAGTGCAATCAATAAAAAATGCTCTCTAAATATGTATGATTGATTGGTGTGGAGGAAATAAGCTTTATACGAGCGTGTGATATGGAAGTAATAAAAGCGACATACTGCATAATAAAGGTCCATATCACAAGTGGCAATATAAAGTGACGTTCTTTCGCATTAAGATTTTGTGCATCCAACCATAAAAGCGCATGACAACCTCTGCTTCCCTCTTCGAAGAGCCTATCTTTTACTTTTATCCCCTACCTTGCATAAGAGTCATGGTGATCTTCACCCTTCCTTTTTACATTTTATCCTTTGGCAAGCACAATATGTTGGAAAGATCCTGGTATATATGGCTAATTGGATGTGAGTTTTCATGAACTATTACTGTTGACATTACTCTTGAGGTAAAACGTTCGGAGGCAAAACTATAAGCCTCTATCTTTCTCCGTGTCCGATTAAAACTCCATACCCATAAGTATTGCGTGAGTGTCAGCAATTGTGAAAGATTATATGATAGTTGAGTATGTGGACTTGCTGAAAAGCTCTTATACATTGACTCTTTCCTATGTTATGATAAATTGCAATTGCTTCAATGACTGAGATTGTAGTTGTTAGTTTTCAATGAAGTTTACGATCCATACTTGATATTGTGATTGAATTATCACTCTAGCATTAGAGATTATATGACAAGAATCATATAAGTTGTTGTTCTAAGAATGATCATGATGCCCTCATGTCTGTATTTTATTTTTATTGACACCTCTATCTCTAAACATGTGGACATATTTTTCGATTTCGGCTTTTCGTTTGAGGACAAGCGAGGTCTAAGCTTGGGGGAGTTGATACGTCCATTTCGCATCATGCTTTTATATCGATATTTATTGCATTATGGGCTGTTATTACACATTATGTCACAATACTTATGCCCATTCTCTCTTATTTTACAAGGTTTACATAAAGAGGGAGAATGCCGGCAAATGGGATTCTGGGCCGGAAAAGGAGCAAATATTAGAGACCTATTCTGCACAACTCCAAAAGTCCTGAAACTTCACGGAAGATGTTTTCCAAATATATAAAAAATACTGAGAGCAAGAACTTCACCAGGGGGGCCACACCCTGCCCACGAGGGTGGGGGCGCGCCCTACCCCCTGGGCGCGTCCCCTACCTCGTGGGCCCTCCGGTGGCCCTCCGGTGGCCATCTTCTGCTATATGGAGTCTTTCGATGGAAAAAAGTCATAAGCCATCTTCTCGGACGAAACTCTGCCGCCACGAGGCGGAACCTTGGCGGAACCAATCTAGGGCTCTGGCGGAGCTGTTCTACCGGGGAAACTTCCCTCCCGGAGGGGGAAATCATCTTCATCATCATCACCAACACTCCTCTCATCGGGAGAGGGCAATCTCCATCAACATCTTCATCAGCACCATCTCATCTCAAAACCCTAGTTCATCTCTTGTATCCAATTCTTGTCTCCAAGTCCGGGATTGGTGCTAGTAGGTTGCTAGTAGTGTTAATTACTCCTTGTAGTTGATGCTAGTTGGTTTAATTGGTGGAAGATCATATGTTCAGACCTATATGCATATTAATACCCCTCTAATTATGAACATGTTTATGCTTTGTGAGTAGTTACTTTTGTTCCTGAGGATATGGGAGAAGTCTTGCTATTGGTAGTCATGTGAATTTGGTATTCGTTCGATATTTTAATGAGATGTATGTTGTCTCTCCTCTAGTGGTGTTATGTGAACGTCGACTACATGACACTTCACCATTATTTGGGCCTAGAGGAAGGCACTGGGAAGTAATAAGTAGATGATGGGTTGCTAGAGTGACAGAAGCTTAAACCGTAGTTTATGCATTGCTTCGTAAGGGGCTGATTTGGATCCATATGTTTGATGCTATGGTTAGGTTTACCATAATACTTTTGTTGTAGTTGCGGATGCTTGCAATAGAGGTTAATCATAAGTGGAATGCTTGTCCAAGTAAGGGCAGCACCCAAGCACCGGTCCACCCACATACCAAATTATCAAAGTACCGAACGCGAATCATATGAACGTGATGAAAACTAGCTTGACGATATTCCCATGTGTCCTCGGGAGCGCTTTAAATCTTATAAGAGTTTGTCCAGGCTTGTCCTTTGCTACAAAAAGGATTGTGCCACCTTGCTGCACCTTATTTACTTTTGTTACTTGTTGCTCGTTACAAATTATCTTATCACAAAACTATCTATTACCACTTATTTCAGTACTTGTAGAGAATACCTTGCTGGAAACTGCTTATCATTTCCTTCTGCTCCTCGTTGGGTTCGACACTCTTACTTATCAAAAGGACTATGATAGACCCCCTATACTTGTGGGTCATCAGTGGGTTGGGGGGGGTATGCTTTGGCGACTGGATCTGGTTCGATCGGTTGTCTACAACACGAAAAAACCAGCGAAACCAGAGAAACTGAAAAACCACGAATGTGGCACGTCCAATCAACATCAAAATTGAGAAAAACACTAAATGAGGTATAATGTAGCATATGTTTGCTTAAATAGGGTATAAATATGGGATGCTATCTGCCACAAACTGAAAATTAGGGGTAAAATGGAATTAACTCACACATAAAAACATATGGAATTGTCGTTTACTCTGCGGCAAAGGACATATATTTTGCTACCCTACAAAAATAGGGAGAATGGCGTGACCTAGGATTGCATCCGAATAATCTTACTGCGGCTCCGCCGCCTGTTTTGCCAGATTCTCCAAATTATCTGCTCGTGCTCGCCGCTCCCAAACGCAGCCGACCGGATCTCCCGCTGTCTATCTGCGTGTCTGCTGTAAGGCTGGTCATAGTGGGAGTAACTTAGCTAGTAACATAACGCACTTCAAGATAAGTTTGTCTATGTGGCATGTAATTAATGAGGAGAGAGGTGTTTAGAGTAACATAATATGTTACCATAACATAACACTTTCCAAGACAAGATGAGTCTATAAGCTAATAAATACAACCACCTATGACACCCCTTCTATGTTACTCCCCACTATGAAGGTAGTAACATAGACTAGTGTCATATGCATGACACTAGTGTATGTTACTCCCCACTATGAGTAGCCTAAGACATATGGTCGTGGTTGCCAGCCCCCTTGCCCTATCCAGCGCATCAGAGATCAGACTAGATCCTCTGATCTGCTATAAATCATCAGATTCAGGTATTGCTTCGTGAAATTCCCCGTCCGGCTCGGCTGTAAAATTTTCTTGATTTACATGTTTGACTGCAGTCACTGCACACAACTGCCCACAATAATCCTACACACACGGACCCATTACGGGCTTTTACTTAATTTCCTTCTAACTAATCTCTCAGCCCCCTGATTTTCAGTGGGGGTGGGTGAGGGAGTCCTGGATTAGGGGGTGTTCGGGTAGCCGGACTATACCTTCAGCCGGACTCCCAGATTGTGAAGATACAAGATTGAAGACTTTGTCCCGTGTCCGGATGGGACTTTCCTTGGCGTGGAAGGCAAGCTTGGCGATGCAGATATTCAAGATCTCCTACCATTGTAACCGACTCTATGTAACCCTAACCCTATACGGTGTCTATATAAACTGGAGGGTTTTAGTCCGTAGGACAACTTCGTTAACTCCATAGACAACAATCATACCATAGGCTAGCTTCTAGGGGTTAGCCTCCTTGATCTCGTGGTAGATCTACTCTTGTACTACCCATATCATCAATATTAATCAAGAAGGACATAGGGTTTTACCTCCATCAAGAGGGCCCGAACCTGGGTAAAACATTGTGTCCCCTGCCTCCTCTTACCATCCGGCCTAGACGCACAGTTCGGGACCCCCTACCCGAGATCCGCCGGTTTTGACACCTACAGTGGGGCCCAACCTCCCCTCGTATCTAATCCCAATCGCCCATGCCAGCTATTCCGTGAACCCCGTAATAGATTTCTCCGGGAGTGTAGCATTGCTCCAACTGCTCAGGGGTCATTAGGAATTGGATTGTTCAGTTTGGATTTTGGAGAGGATGAACCGTCCTCGGTTCATGAATCTGATGGTGCAAGACTACAACTGTAGCATATACTCGCTGCACCCCTTGAAGTACCTCTTCTACCCGTCGGCACAAGCACGAGAAGCAGCAGCACAAGCTGCAAAAATGAAGAAGAAGAGTAGTAAACCAGGAGGGTTGTCAATGATAGAGCGCTTGAGGGTTCCGCCTAAGCCAGAAATCTGTTTTCATCTGACGTCTAGCACAACACCTTGTCTTTCTATGGGCCATGATTCTTTCTCTCTACTTGGAAGATACCTCATCGTTTTCACCGACGACTCCTGTAAGACATCACTCTATAACACTGACGAGGGCACCTTCACAGCCATATCTCCCATGAATTCACGCAAGTATCTTTTGGGATTTGGCATGAGCCTCTCCATGAGACCATGACCCAGCCCGATCCGGCCGCTGATCGTACCGAACAAGCAGACTGAAGATCGTCTCTCCACATCCTTGACCTGTCAGGCAACTCCAACGTCAACGGCTCCTTCGAAGTCCTCGCCCGCCACCAAGACGGCGGCTGGAGGTGGCATGACCTGCCGGGGCCGCCGTTCCTAACGTTCATCACCAAGAGTTGCTATGAAGTGGTCGATAGCTCCACCATCTGCATATCGTCTGCGGAACATGGCATAGGCACGTACACCTTCGACATGGAGAGCTGTGTGTGGAGACAGGTCAGCAAATGGGCGCTGCCCTTCTATGGAAAAGTTGTGTACGTCCGTTTCTGCTCCGGTGCTCCCCCCTGGGCTGAACGCGAGGTGGAAAAACACATCGACGGCCAGGATGAACCAAAAATGGTTCATAATGAGGGGCACGATTGTCTTTGTTGCCCCCGCGTATAGCCATCGAGGAGCCCTGGGAGGCCCGTATGGGCCCGGTTAGATCGTATGCCCGGCCGTATAAGTATTTGTTTGTATACGGCGGCCTTTCGTGCACGCGTGAAGCCGCCCACGCGTGGGGCAGCACGTGTCACGGGTAGTTTCTAAAACGGTCCCATCATATAAATGTGGACGGCAACCACCTCCGGCCGCATCGCCCACCATTTCCCCCCGCTGCATCGTCTCCCTCTCTCCACTCCCCACTCCCACTCCTCTCCAACCTCCTCGTCTCCCTTACCGCATCCTCTCCATCGCCATGGCGGACGCAGGAGGCGGGCGCCCTGATTGGGGCACAGATCTGGTGGAGCAGGCGCGGCAGGTCGCTGCGGGCACCTTTGTGAGGGGACGTGCCGGCGTCCAGCACGGTGCTCCCTCTGTTGGAGATCTGGAGAAGGCGGGGGTGGGCTGCAACGGCGTGGTCCAGCCAGATGCACCTGCTCTGGCGATCTCCGACAAGGCGCAGAAGGTGGAGGTGGGCTCTGGCGAGGCGCAGAAGGTGGGGGCGGGCTCTGGCGAGGCGCACGAGGTGGAGAAGGTGGAGGCCGGCTCCGGCGAGGAGGAGGCGGAGCAGAAGGTATCTTCTTATCACTTTTAGTTGGTAGTTTTTAGATTGTAGGGTTTGTGGCCAGAACTTTGTTTGGTTAGATTTGTTGGAGGTAGGGTTTTCTCTGCATTAGGGTTTTTCTGTATTTGATTCATGCACGAATGGTGGACCACATATGATTATTAGATTAGGTTAGAAGTAGCCGGATTGAGGGATGGGGTTTTTTTCAGATGCTTATTAGATTAGTAGTGAAATTTTTGCAATTCTTTAGGTGTTTGGCTTGAGGATTAGACGATGGATTAGTCAAATATATACTTCTCTATTGGTTTGGGTTGGTGCCTGCTTTAGTTCTTTGGCTTGATGATTAATTAAATGGATGCTTAGTTCTAGGGATTATGCCTGTCATAGTTGCAATTCTTAGATGCTTGATTGATGCATGTTGTCATAGTTGCAGTTATTTGATGATTGATTGATGCCTGTCAGGCAGAGGCTATGAGATGGGTTGTGCATGGCCTTGTGTTTTTGGAAATTGTCTACCTGAGGTGATTAGATGGTGCATTAGTTTGGTTGTAAATATAGTAAAGGATGTGCTCATGTAATGGGCGTTGTCATGTTAATCAAAAAGAGCTTCTCAAGGGCTGGATTTGTTTGTGTTGGATTGGGGCTTCTAAAGGAGAGGGGAAGTGTGCTCGAGGGGAAGGGGCAGTTTGTTTCAACTTGCTATTGTATGCTTGTTAATCAATAAGTTTTTGCTACGGTAAAATTTGACCTAGTTTCAACTTGCTAGAACCGAGTTGTTTTCTTCCGCCGTTTGTTTTCGGTTTCTTTGTTCGGTTCTTTCTCTCTTTGCAACCGGAGTTCTTAAATTGAACTTTCTGGTTCGTTCTCTTGTTCGAGTTTTACCTGTGCATTAGATGATTACTTATTGTATGCTTGTTGTTTGTCTGCGATAGATTACCCAGATTGCGCCGCCTGTTACTTCGAATCCCTAGGACTCGCGGATCATCAGCGAGGCAAGTAACACTTTGATCATACCTTTTCTACAACCCAGTTTTATTGCATTAGATCCATCCTCACACATTGCATGATTAGAATCTAATTAAATTGTGGGATGGGAAGTAGATGAGGTAGTACCTATTACCTGTTTACTATGAAACCTTTGGGAGTTACTTCTACGTTTGCTTATTATGCCATGCTATGCTAGTAGACGTGGATTGGGTGAGTGATATCCATGACAGATGTGAGATTGATAATTTTAATGGTTTATCTAAGGTGGCAACTTAAACACACATCTGGGTGGATTGAGGCACCTGATGTCTATCAAGACTTTCCTGTTTTTTTATGGATCGCCACCCAGGCTCAAAGGGATCATAAGATCTTTCATGCTAAATACTTACGTGTGCAGCCACAAGCCATTATGGGCTCTGGCATAGTTGACTAAGTCGCGCGAACTCTTATAGGGGTAGACTAGCAGATGTAGGGGATGTAGGTGGTACGGTCTACTCCATCGTAAGGTGCTAGCGCTTCTGAAAGACTATGTCTCGGTCATCCGTTTCTCAAACACCATGTAGTGCGAGAAATCCAACGGAGGCGATCGAGTCTTGTGGGGAAAAGTACGCAAACCCCTGCAGAGTGTAATAAACTAATCATGATTAGCTGTGTCCCCGGTTATGGACAATCTTGAGTATCTAGTACTTGAATATCATGTGAATCTCATCATGTTACTACTAAATAATATTGTTGGGTTTTAATTCTACTTTTAATTGGGATTGAGGATGCTGTCAACCATTCTCAATGTTTAACAACCACCATGATAGTTAATAAATTTATTCCTTTGCAGTAGGGAAAAATTGGCTTTACGCAAAACTGTAACCATAGAGCTTTCCACCAGCCAAATATGCATATAGTATAGCTGTTTCATTCCATCATTCTCTATGTGTTACCTTGCCAGCATATTCCATGTGCTGACCCGTTTTTGGGCTGCAACGTTAATGTTGCAGACTTTTCAGACGACGATTAAGGTGTTTTAGGTCGTGGTTCTATACTCAGTGATGCCGTTGGAGTTGATGGACCCATTTATCTTCCAAGTCTTCCGCTGTTATCGACACTAGATGGCCTTAAGCCATATTATTATAATAAGTTCTCTTCGGAGACATCGATGTAATAAGTGTGTGATTGCCACTCTGCTATAAATCCTTCGATGTACTGTGTGGTGTCAGCATTACTGATCCAGGGATGACACCGGAGCACAGTAGACTTGATCCATTCGGGTCGGGTCGCCACATTAGTGATAATTGTTCAACCTCACACATTCCATCAACGCATAATTTGAATAAGCAAAAAGATCAAATGTTCCATCATTTGAACCTATGTTGCAATTAGAGAGCAAATATTCCATCATCAAAGTGTGAAGAAATTAAATGTAAATTTAGAAGAGTAACATAGTAGTAGTTAAAAATAATGTGTGCAAAAAAAGGAATTTGAAATAAGATCTACTTTATTTTTGTAATAAAGTTATTGTTGGGGATATTACTACCAGTATGACCCGCCCAGGAGGGGCCGGGTCAGCCCTAATGGCGGGTTACATAAGAAGCCCGATAAACATTCAAGATGATAGTTTACTAAACGTATAGAAGGCCCAAAGGCCTGGGGCCGGCTTCAGGCCTGATATTGTAAACCGCCGTAGGTAAGGAAAGACTTGCAAAGAAAGGCATGTAAAGGAAGCCACCGAGCCGGACATGATTACGAGCCGGCCGGGACTCTGTAGGCCACCAGGCATCAACCCGTGTATATAAGGGGACGACCCGGTTGCACTTTAGGACAGAAACAACCAAGTCGATAACCAAGCCGGCGAGTTAAGCCTCTTGGAGATCGAAACTTCAGCAATACCAATCCCAACTAGACGTAGGCTTTTACCTTCATCGTAAGGGGCCGAACTAGTATAAAAACTCTCTCGTGTGTCCTTTGTCCCGATTAACCCCTTTGAGCTTCCTAGTGAGATGGCCCTATGACTAAGTCCTTGCTCTAGGACATCTGCCGTGTCAACTCCACGACAGTTGGCGCCCACCGTGGGGCCAGTGCACAGTGGATTTGAGTTCTTGAAGGGCAACTTCGAAGGGCTCAAGGGATACGCTGTGGGCCGGATGAGCAAGAGTCGTCACGGCAAACTCTACATCGACGATGAAGGCTGGGGCCCCGAGGCCGGCTCGATCGAGTACGGGTACCGGGTCCCCTTCGGCGGAATTCA
The DNA here is from genome assembly GCA_034509565.1 of Triticum monococcum. Taxonomy (NCBI): domain Eukaryota; kingdom Viridiplantae; phylum Streptophyta; class Magnoliopsida; order Poales; family Poaceae; genus Triticum; species Triticum monococcum. Next base: position 605,811,322 of record CM067845.1, read on the forward strand.
CGTCTACATCGGCCAGATTGGCGAGTCAGGCCCTGAGCCGGACGTCCACACCAACCTCATCGAAACGGCTCAGCGCGCCGGGTCCGCCCGTGTTCAATCTGTCGTAAAACATGCCTTTGTAGGCTGCATCCATGGCGGTGAATACTCCGAAGGATCGATGGAAGGCGGGGATACGGCAATCTGCTCTGATACTGCATCATTAACCGGTGAGACAGACTCGTTGTACCAACTGCAAGACGGCATGATCTGGGGCTGTTCCGATGGCAGCAGTATCGGACCCCCTTGAGCCACCGAATTGGGCCGAAGTCTTCATGGCGGGGATGCAGCCCGGGCAGAACTCCACCACAGTGACGGCAACAGCTACCGGGTCGGCAGCAGCCGGGTCAGGAGACCCCGCGCGCCCCCCGACTCAGGTTCTAATGGACCTCATGGATAGGCTGACGACTCTGTTAACCGCGGTGGTAGAACCGGTGGATAAAGCCCAGCACGACGCAGAAGTGGCGCACGTGCGGGAGGAGATGGTGCAAGCTAAGGAAAATCTAGCCGCGGAGGAAACCTGGATGGTAGTAGAACGAGCAGCTTTGGATGCTCGTGCTCAGCAGCTTCAAGCAGAAACTTTCCGGTTCTCGGTGGATCTTAATGCATCAAACGAGGTCCTGAGGAGGAGGCATCAGAAAACTCAGTCGCGTCTGCCTCTAACGCTGGATCCGAGGAACCTGTTCCATACACCCGGGGCCGGGGGATCAACCCGTCGGAGGCAAACCGGGTCACAACACCCGGTGCACCAGTTCAGCCACGCGCCATGGAGCCACCTCGCATGAGTACAACTCCTCCTCGTTATGTATCAACACCTCTGGGTCACTTCTCCAACCCTATGGAAAATCTCATCGCAGTGTCGGCTCGTTTGGCAGCTCTCCTAATGGAAGGCGACTTGCCAGTAGCAATTGAAACCCGGAGGGTAAGAGAACTACTTCAGACAGCTTTGGCTCAGCAGGATGCATACTCTTACAGTCGAGACAGGATTCATTCAACTCATCGCCCAAGCCGTAGCCCGAGCTACAGTAGGCACATGGAGTCCACAGAGATGTCAAGTAATGCCCAACGCCACAACCGTCCATATAGGCATGAGCTGGTGCGGGCAGGAGCCCTTAACTTGGCAGATCAAGAGAGGATTCGTCAAGAGGCGGAACGGGCGGCTCAGATAGCGGCAGAGCAGGCGGCTCACCAAACCTTTTCGGCTTATCCAGCAACCTCGGTTGAGGCAGGACTGGCCACAAGAACCGGAGGCGTACCTTGCCTGGTCCCAGCCATACGCAATGAGCGGTTGCCCAAAGATTTCAAGGGGCCTCGTAAGGTGCCTAATTACACGGCTGACCTACAACCGGGGGCTTGGATTGAGAGTTATGAGATGGCTATGGAGCTGTTGGAGGTTAGCGATGCTGCAATGGCCAAGTATTTTACCATGATGTTGGATGGAACGGCTCGGACCTGGTTGAAGGGATTGCCACCCAATTCTATCGGCTCATGGGCAGAGTTGAAAGCACGGTTCATCCAGAACTTTAAGGACACCTGTAAGCAGCCAATGTCAATTGTGGACCTGACCAATTGCAAGCAAGAGGATGGTGAATCTACAACCCATTGGGTGCGCCGGGTCAAGGAGATAATACATTCATCTGATAAGATGGATGCCGGCTTAGCAGTTTTGATGTTGGAGAAAAATTGCCGCTTTGAACCTCTGAAGCAGAAGTTGGGGCGGCTTAAACGTGACTGTAATGACATGGGGACGTTGATGGCAGCTCTTGTCAAGTATGCTGATTCTGATACCACCAAGGACCCGGTGTCTGATGAAGAAAAGGCAACAAAGGGAAAGAAGAACGGCAATGGCAAGGGTCACCAGCATAACCCGGCAAATCAGGGAGGTAATAAACGTAAGGCTGATGAGTTTGTTGCTAATACTAATGCACAGGGTGGTAATCAGCGGCGCAAGGGCAGACAACCCCCTCGACCGGGCGGGTCAGGCCCCACCCTTGAGCAGCTGTTGAATGAACCTTGTCCAAAACACGGCACCTGGGAGAAACCAGCCAGCCACTTGTGGAAGGATTGCACGATCATGAAGTCATTTAAAAATTCAAATGCATTTGATGGGGGTCACGGCCCAGGTGGCGGCTTAGGTGGAGGCGGCTTTCAGGGCCCGGGCGCCGGTTCAAGCGGTGGAGGTTTTCACGGTCAGGGTTATCCTAGTCAACAGGGAGGATATAATTAGCAACACGGCCAAGGGAATCAACAGCAGCAACAATCCGGCTATCAGAGCAACCCGAAGTAGTTGAGTAGCGGATAATATCATGTCTTTACTACCAGTTTATGTAAGAGGGACCAGAAACTCCACAAGAGGGCCGTCAATGCCGTTGAACCGGCAATTCCATGTTATCTACGTTGGTCAGAGCAGCCTATTGTGTGGAGCAGAGAGGATCACCCGCCCCGGGTTGATAATCCGGGTCACTTGGCTTTGGTGGTGGCACCTCAAGTTGGTGGGTACAAGTTTACTAAGGTGCTCATGGATGGAGGCAGCAACATCAACATCCTCTACTATGAGACGTTCCGCCGGATGGGATTAACGGATAAAAACCTTAAACAATCCAACACTGTTTTTAATGGTGTGGTACCTGGTAAATCGGCATACCGAGTTGGTAAGATTGAGCTGGAAGTAGCCTTTGGGGATGAGTATGACTCCAGAGCAGAAAAATTAACCTTTGAAGTGGTTAAGATCAAAAGCCCATATCATGCTCTGTTTGGGCGGCCGGCTTATGCCAAGTTAATGGCTCGGCCGTGTTACGTATATTTGCAGCTCAAGATGCCGGGTCACAAGGGCACCATTACAGTACATGGGAGCCGGAAGATAGCCTTGGAATGTGAAGAAGGTGATGCTGTCTATGCTGAATCTATTTGTGCAACAGAGGAGTTAAAATTCTACAAGGATCATGTTGACCCGGCGGACATGACGTCATTAAAGAAACCAACAACAGAGCATGAGCCGGAGTTGAAATTCAAATCAGCTGATGACACTAAGATGGTTGACTTTTGTCAGATCACGGGTTCCGGTGTTGGTGTAGCAGAGGATGTCGTCGGTGAAGTGGCGTTGGTGCAGCAGACTCGGTGGGCTGCGGAAGCCGATCCTCACGAGCCCCCAAGCTCCGGGGCCTCGGGAGGCTCCGGAGGCACTGGTGGCTCCTCGCGAGCTGTCTTCATCTCCGCCAGGGCCGCGAAACGCCTGTCTTCCTGAGCCTCCATGATGCCTCTCATGAGGTGCTGGTACACCACAGCCATGCTCGGCAGGCCGTAAGGCATGCGAACATAGCTGTGGGGTGGACCCCCATAGCGCCCCAGTTGTGAGGGCCAGAGATGCTCCGTCCTGGTGATCTGATTGAGCCCTGGTACGTCGATGCAGACGTGCAGCCCACCATCCTCGCCTGGATGTGGGGCCACAGCTGGTAGACAGCGGCAACCTCTCATGATCGTTGACTCCTGTAGTTCTTGAATGGCCTCGTTATCGAACTTCGGCTGGTCTGACCTTCCTTGCCTGGATCCTTCTCGAGGGAAACGAGCTTTGAAGCACGCCTCCACATGGTGCCCAAGCGCCTCCCTCGTGACCCTGGCTAGGTCGGTGGCCCTCCAGGTGAGAGCCCCCGAGCCCTGCCTGAGGAGGGCGCCGGGCGCACTTTCCTATGTGATGGAAGGGAGGTCCCCCTGGGCAGACACGGGCCCTGAAAGGCCTGCCTCCTGAGGGGCTGATCCTGACGATGTCTTCTTCTTCTTGGGGGTGGTCTTAGGAAGCCTCCTGCTTTCGCGATCTGGGTCTTCTAGTGACGCGGCCTGATAGGCTTGCTCCAGGGAACACACTACATCCTTCTCTTCACAGGGCACCGTGATGATGCCGTCACTTCCTGGCATCTTGAGGATGTTGTAGCCATGGTGAGTCACGGCCATGAACCTGGCCAGCGCTGGGTACCCGAGGATGGTGTTGTACGGCAGGCGGATGCGGGCGACGTCGAAGTCGATGAGCTCGGTGCGGTAGTTGCTGCGGGCCCCGAAGGTGATAGGGAGGCGGACCTGCCCGATCGGGACTGTGGAACCGTCGGTGAATCCGGAGAAAGGCTTGGTTGGCTGAAGCTAGTCATAGGGCACTTGGAGGTTGTTGAATGTTTCCATGGACAGGACGTTGAGCCCCGCCCCTCCGTCGATGAGGGTCCTGGTGACCAGCACGTTGCTGATGACTGGGGAGCAAAGCATCGGGAGGACTCCGGCCGTGGCCGCGCACTTGAGCTGGTCTGCTGAGCTGAACGTGATGGCGCACGCCGACCACCTGAGGGGGCGCGTTGCTTCGAGCTTGGGGAGAAGTGCATTCACTTCGCGGGCAAACTGCTTGAAGATACGTTGAGAGGCTGGGGCTTGAGCTCCGCCCAGGATGCAGGCGATTGCGCGTGGCTCTTGGAAGCCCCCAGCCCCCTCGTCTTGATGGCGGTCTTTGTTCCTCCTTGGCTGAGGCGGCAGCGGAGGTAGGCCTGCGTTGCCGTGAGGGCGATCCTCACGAGGCTGATCCCTCCAGTCCCCCTCGCGAGATAGGTCCCGCCAGCGGTCCTCGCGTGGTTGGTCGCGCCACCCCTGGCGCGGGCCGCGATCTTCCCAGCGTCCTGGGTTTCTTCCTCCTCCTCGGCCGTAGCCCCGGTCAGCACGGTTAGGGCGACGGCCGATCCTTCCTTCTCGCACGGCGCGGAGTTCTTGACATTCGTTGGTGTTGTGGGTGTGGAGGTCGTGGTACACACAGTACCGGCTGCCCCTCGAGGGTTCGGGCAGATCCTTGCCCCGCTGGGTGTCTGGTTCTGCTGCGAGTACGGCAGCCTCCTTGCGCTTCACGTCCTTGGCCTTGGGCTTCTTCTCTTTTGGGTCCGCGGCAGGTAGCTCGAGGAGGGAGAGACGTCCCTCCTCAGCCCTGGCGCACTTGGTCGCCAAGTTGAATAGCTCCAGGGAGGTGCAGAGGTCTTCATGCATCGCCAGCTCCTCCTTCATCTTGACGTTGTGCACGCCATCGGAGAAGGCCGAGATGATGGCTTCCTCAGACACCTTGGGGATCTTGAGGCGCGCACTGTTGAAGCACTGGATGTACTTTTGCAGGGTCTCCCCAGGTTGCTGCTTGATGCAGCGCATGTCGCTCACGGTGGGCGGCCGGTCGCGGGTACGTTGGAAGTTGGCAATGAAGCGAGTGCGCATCTGGTCCCAGGAGGAGATCGTGCCCGGAGCCAGATTCAGGAGCCAGGTGCGAGCTCCTTCCTTCAGCGCCATGGGGAACCAGTTCGCCATGACCTTTTCATCCCCGCTGGCAGCCTCGATGCCCAGCTCATAGAGCTGGAGGAACTCTGCGGGATCAGTTGTGCCGTCGTAGCGAGGAGGCAGGTCTGGCATGAACTTGCCGGGCCACGCGACGCTGCGCAGCTCGGTGGTGTAGGCGCGGCAGCCTGCGGTGGCTACGGGAGGCTTCGGTTGAGGGAGAGTTTGGCCTTGAGGGTCCCCACGCGCTGCAGCTAGGAGCAGAGCGGGGTCTTGGCATGCCGGAGCTGGAGCAGGGCCGAGGCGTGCCGGAGCAGGGAGCGCCCGGGCAGCTGCTTGCGGGCGAGGGACTTCTTGGCAGCTCCGTTCTTGCTGTGCTGGCATCTGGCAGAGCAGGTTCCGCCCAGGGGCCACGCTCCTTGGAGCCATGGCGTCTTCTTGGAGAGGAGGCAGTTGGTACGCCCTCGGAGCTTCATTGCTCGCGCAGGGCGGGGTGCGGCGCAGCGGAGCGGACGGCGCAGGAGAGCCCCCTGCGGCGCGGATGAGCTCAGCGACGTGGTCGAGCCACTCCTCGTAGACGTCGTCGACGGGGTGGTAGCGCTGGAGTTCATTTGCCGCGATGAGCGCAACTCGAGCCTCCAAGGGTGCGTGGAGCGCGCGGGACGAAGAGCCGGCTAGGGTGAGCGATGGAGTAGCGGTGCGACCGTCTTGCCGCACGGATGGATGCTGAGACGACGCTTGCTGCTCGCCCCCCGCCGGGCCGGTGGCGGCATTGGTGGCGGGCGACGGGGAACGACGAGGACGCCCACCGACGGGGGCCATCTGGGCGACGTGAGAAGCGATGGCGGCCCGGCGCTCGGCGCGGGCCCGACGAGCATCAGACATGGATGCGCCGGTCGGAGGAGAGCGAAGTGGTGGAAGACAGATTCCGGCGCACCCCTACCTGGCGCGCCAAATGTCGGATCACGGGTTCCGGCAGACCCTTAAGGTTCGAACACTTGGGTGCGTGCGGAGATCACGCCTTCTACCTCCCCGTCTTGCAAAGATCTAAACTATTAAAAGAACTGCACAAGAGACTCAAGATTTATACTGGTTCGGGCCACTGTTGTGGTGTAATACCCTACTCCAGTGTGTGGTTGGTGGATTGCCTCCTGGGGCTGGTGATGATGAACAGTACAAGGAAGAACAGCCTCGCGAGGGTCTGTTCTTGGCTGGGGTGATGAACTGCTAGGAGGAGTTTAGTCACCCTTCTCTCTCTCTCTCTCACTCACTCTCTCTGCTTGCCAACCGAACGAGCCAACCCCTTTCTTCTAATTGCCCTACCCTGGGGGTGGCTAGTCCTATTTATAGGCAAAGGCCCTGGGCCTCTTCCCAAATATTAAGCGGGAAGGGCGCCAACAATTGGCCAATTCGAAGGGGAACATCTAGTACACTTATCCTGACTAAAGTTGGTCTTCGCCTGTCAAAGGCTCTGTGGTGATGCCGTGCTAGGCTCCATGGTGACCTCCGTCTCGTAGTCCTCCTGGTCTTGGTCTCGTTGCACTGAAAACCTTTGCCTGATGCCTCGGTACTCCGCGGCTGCGCTTGCCCCCTTTGCACCAAAGAGGAAAGAAGGACGCTGCGCGCGCTGGCACCCGCCTGGTACCCTCGATCGTCATGGCTTGCTTCATGGGCACCTCGCGAGGTACCCTGCCTTGATCTCTCCGCCTCCTCGCGAGCCAGCCTGATGAGGCTGCGCCTGAGGATGCGCTGTGTTGTCCGCCCCTCGAGGCTTGGACCCTCGCGAGGGTCTTGAGTCTTGTGTTGATGAAGATGGGCCGCGCCGGGCCCCCATTTGAGCCACGCCGCAGGCCGCAGGCAGGAAACTTCTGGGGACCCCCGTTCCCAGAACGCCGACAGTAGCCCCCGGGCCCAAGGCGCGGATGGACATGGCCGTGCCGAGAGGCGAAAGGGCAAGGGCGAAGCGCCGCGGGCCCTAACAGCCTGCGACCTTGGGCGCCGTGTGGCGGTTGATGGGACGTGGGCGTCTCCACTTCCGCATGATGCCTCGGTGATCGCGCGAGTTGGACAAGTCCCTGCATGCAGATCGTGTCATGATTACCTGTGATTGTGGAGGCCGACGGTTGGTCTTCGCCGGCTATAAGTACGGCACCGCGCGTGCCCTTCATGTCCATTCCTCCTGGCTTCTCCTTCTTCCCGATCCTTGCTCCGTCTTGCTGCGATGGCTCCGATCCGCCGGTTCTCTACAGCGGAGAAGGGAAAGGCTCCTCGAGAGGGACCAGACCCCCTTTCGCCGAAGAAGCGGCTCGCCCTTTGCAGTCGGGACGAGGAGGACCGTCAGGTGGTGGCGAGGCCCTGGCGCGAGCGGGCTCCGCCGGGGTTCCCGCTTCCCTTGTATGCCCACGTCGATGGCCCCGAAGGTGTCGATGCCGATTTCTGCGGTCGGCGCCGTCGTAGGCGCCGTCGGGTCACGAAGGCGTGGGTTGTTCCTCCTGGAGTCCATGCCGAGGGCTCCTCCCAAGAGTTCATGCTCCACGTCGCCATTCCTCTCCAGTCCTGGATCCATCTGCCTCCCTTCTCCGCCTCCATCATCCCTCCAGGAGGGCCCCTGGAGCTCTGGCTACAGCACGCCGGCTGCAGCACCCTCGCGATCGAGGCAGAGGTCGTGTTCGCTGCCTCGGGCGAGGTCTTCATGTCCCATGGCTGGAGAGAGATCGCCTGGGTTTGCAGGGAAAGGGGCGTCTTCGCGGTCCACTTGGAGTATGATGGTGCTGCGATGATGTTCTTCAAGGTCTTCGACGCGAACGGGCGCCGACTGGAGTGCTGCCTCGGGAGAGGTGGCCAGGACCTTGCCCTGGTGAGGGTTAGGCCCGTCGACCGCTCCCTTGGCGGAGGCGCCGGAGGGTCCAGTGACTCCGGCAAAATCTTCGCGACTCCGGAGACGAGCGACGACAGCTACGAGCCCCCGAGTCGGCGCCGCTCTTGGAGCAGGGCGGGCTCGTCTGGCCGTCGCCGACCCTAATCTGGATGGGGTTGGCGCCGGCGCCTGACGGCCCACTGTTGATGATGACATCTTTTGCAGGAGCTCGTGTAGTTAGTATCCCTTAGGATCCGTTCCTTGCGAGGAACCAAAATGCGCCCCACAGGGGCTTGTAAGGTGCCTGTAGTCCCGTTTGTTAATACATAACCTTTGCTGCAGAGCTGTGTGAGTTGTTGATTCCGTCCTAGCTCAGTTCTCCCTTTCGAACCTCGCGAGGGCTTGGTGCTCTGCATCGACAGGTCCCAATCCCAAGGCGGCGTCAGCCGTCGCTGGTATGCCAGGTCGCGATGCCGTGGTCAAGGCCAGGAGGTGAGCGACCCGGGGTCCGGTAAGAGCCCCTGAGTCGCGATGCTCAGGAGGTCCCCTTTGGCGCCCAAGCAGCCGTCACTTGGTGAGAAAGGGAAGCAATGTTGCTAGTACGGAATTGCTTTAGGTGTGGGGGTAGCGCCACGGTAGCCAGTGCTTTGGGTGGTAACTTATCTTGAGGATCGGGGATCGCCCCCAGCGCATCGTTGGGTCCGTGGGGTAGTTGGGACGGAGTTGCTTGGCGAGGTCCTCATGCGCCCCTTCTCCCTCGCCTCTGCTCCCCTTTCTGCTCTACGTCCTCGGGTCCTGGCCCTCGAGCTGGTCTCAGCCGTCGCTGGTATGCCAGGTCGCGATGCCGTGGTCAAGGCCAGAGGGTGAGGGCTGGAGAGCCAGTAGGAGCCCTGAGTCGCGATGCTCAGGCGCCCCCCCTTTAACATGCAAGAGGTTCGCGTGGGCGAGGGTGAAGGAACTCCGTGAGGGCCTTGGCTAGTGCAGTTCCCTCCAAGGATCCTGCAGATTCATCACAGAAAGAAGATGGGGTTGCCATGGCAGTCATCAGTCGATCGTTAGTCGCTCAAGAGCTTGCTGGTTGGAGCAGGTGAGGTGTATCAGGGCACCCGTGAGCCAGCGCGGGACTCACGAGGCCCTACCTCTAGGCGGGTTGCGCCTGGCACTGGGCCGTATCTGGAGATGTGTCCCTGCAAAATTTGGTTAGATGCCGGTACTCTATGTCCTCGGGTCCCGGCCCTCGAGCTTGTCTCAGCCATCGCTGGTATGCCAGGTCGTGATGCCATGGACAAGGCCAAAGGGTGAGGGCTGGAGAGCCAGCAAGAGCCCTGAGTCGCGATGCTCAGGCACCCCCCCTTTAACGTGCAAGTGGCCGACATGGAGAAGAAGGGATGCTGCGGATAGGCATCAAGCAATCAAGCATGATAGGCGAATGCATAGTTGGAAATAAACGTGAGGGAGATACACACCGCTGGGCCTAGCCCGAGCGGCTTGGGGATGATGCAGCCCGAGGGGTGCCCCCAAGAAGGCAAACTAACGACCGAAAAATAAAAGGGGATACATGCCGCAGGGACGGACCCACGCGGCTTGGGAGTGATGCAACCCTGGGAGGGCGCTCCCAGCTGGGAATGAAGCTTGAAAGATGTGACCTGAGGATGTCGTCGGCGAAGTGGCATTGGTGCAGCAGACTCGGTAGGCTGCGGAAGCCGATCCTCACGAGTCCCCAGGCTCCGGGGCCTCGGGAGGCTCCGGAGGCACTGGTGGCTCCTCGCGAGGTGTCTTCATCTCCGCCAGGGCCGCGGAACGCCTGTCTTCCTGAGCCTCCATGATGCCTCTCATGAGGCGCTGGTACACCACAGCCATGCTCGGCGGACCATAAGGCATGCGAACATAGCTGTGGGGTGGACCTCCGTAGCGCCCCACTTGCGAGGGCCAGAGACGCTCCGTCGTGGCGATCTGATTGAGCCCTGGTACGTCGACGCAGACGCACATCCCACCATCCTCGCCTTGATGTGGGACGACAGCTGGTAGACGGCGGCAACCTCTCATGATCCATGACTCCTGTAGTTCTTGAATGGCCTCGTTAACGAACTCCGGCTGGTCTGACCTTCCTTGCCTGGCTCCTTCTCGAGGGAAACGTGCTTCGACGCACGCCTCCACATGGTGCCCAAGTGCCTCCCTCGTGACCCTGGCTAGGTCGGTGGCCCTCCAGGTGAGAGCCCCCGAGCCCTGCCTGAGGAGGGCGTCGGGCGCGCTTTCCTATGCGATGGAAGGGAGGTCCCCCTGGGCAGACACGGGCCCTGAAGGGCCTGCCTCTTGAGGGGCTGAGCCTGACGATGTCTTCTTCTTCTTGGGGGTGGTCTCAGGAAGCCTCCTGCTTCCGCCATCTGGGTCTTCTAGCGACGCGGCCTGATAGGCTCGCTCCAGGGAACACACTGCATCCTTCTCTTCACATGGCACCGTGATGACGCCGCCACTTCCTGGCATCTTGAGGACGTTGTAGCCGTGGTGAGTCACGGCCATGAACCTAGCCAGTGCTGGGTACCCGAGGATGGCGTTGTACGGCAGGCGGATGCGAGCGACGTCGAAGTCGATGAGCTCGGTGCGGTAGTTGCTACGGGCCCCGAAGGTGACCGGGAGGCGGACCTGCCCGATCGGGACTTTGGAACCGTCGCTGACTCCGGAGAAAGGCTTGGTTGGCTGAAGCTGGTCATAGGGCACTTGGAGGTTGTTGAATGTTTCCACGGACAGGACGTTGAGCCCTGCCCCTCCGTCGATGAGGGTCCTGGTGACCAGCATGTTGCTGATGACTGGGAAGCAAAGCATCGGGAGTTCTCCGGCCGTGGCCGTGCACTTGAGCTGGTCTGCTGAGCTGAACGTGATGGCGCACGCCGACCACCTGAGGGGGCACGTTGCTTCGAGCTTGGGGAGAACTGCATTCACTTCGCGGGCAAACTCCTTGAAGATACGTTGAGAGGCTGGGGCTTGAGCTCCGCCCAGGATGCAGGCGATTGCGCGCGGCTCTTGGAAGCCCCCAGCCCCCTCGTCTTGATGGCGGTCTTCGTTCCTCCTTGGCTGAGGCGGCAGCGGAGGTAGGCCTACGTTGCCGTGAGGGCGATCCTCACGAGGCTGATCCCTCCAGTCCCCCTCGCGAGGCAGGTCCCGCCAGCAGTCCTCGCGAGGTTGGTCACGCCACCCCTAGCGCGGGCCGCGATCTTCCCAGCGTCCTGGGTTTCTTCCTCCTCCTCGGTCGTAGCCCCGGTCAGCACGGTTAGGGCGACGACCGATCCTTCTTTCTCGCACGGCGCGGAGTTCTTGACATTCGTTGGTGTTGTGGGTGTGGAGGTCGTGGTACACACAGTACCGGCTGCCTCTGGAGGGTTCGGGAAGATCCTTGCCCCGCTTGGTGTCTGGTTATGCTGCGAGTACGGCAGCCCCCTTGCGCTTCACGTCCTTGGCCTTGGGCTTCTTCTCTTTTGGGTCCACGGCAGGCAGCTCGAGGAGGGAGAGACGTCACTCCTCAGCCCTGGCGCACTTGGTCGCCAAGTTGAACAGCTCCAGGGAGGTGCAGAGGTCTTCATGCATCGCCAGCTCCTCCTTCATCTTGACGCCGCGCACGCCATCGGAGAAGGCCGAGATGATGGCTTCCTCGGACACCTTGGGGATCTTGAGGCGCGCACTGTTGAAGCGCTGGATGTACTTTTGCAGGGTCTCCCCAGGTTGCTGCTTGATGTGGCGCATGTCGCTCACGGCGGGCGGCTGGTCGCGGGTACCTTGGAAGTTGGCGATGAAGCGAGTGCGCATCTTGTCCCAGGAGGAGATCGTGCCCGGAGCCAGATTCAGGAGCCAGGTGCGAGCTCCTTCCTTCAGCGCCATGGGGAACCAGTTCGTCATGACCTTTTCATCCCCACTGGCAGCCTCGATGCCCAGCTCATAGAGCTGGAGGAACTTTGCCGGATCAGTTGTGTCGTCGTAGCGAGGAGGCAGGTCTGGCTTGAACTTGCCGGGCCACGAAACGCTGCGCAGCTCGGTGGTGTAGGCGCGGCAGCCTGCGGTGGCTACGGGAGGCTTCGGTTGAGGGAGAGCTTGGCCTTGAGGGCCCCACGCGCTGCAGCTAGGAGCAGAGCGGGGTCTTGGCATGCCGGAGTTGGAGCAGGGTCAAGGCGTGCCGGAGCAGGGAGCGCCCGGGCAGCTCCTTGCGGGCGAGGGACTTCTTGGCAGCTCCGTTCTTGCTATGCTGGCATCTGGCGGAGCAGGTTCCGCCCAGGGGCCATGCGCCTTGGAGCCATGGCGTCTTTTTGGAGAGGAGGCGGTTGGTATGCCCTCGGAGCTTCATTGCCCGCGCGCGGCGGGGTGCAGCGCAGCGGAGCGCACGGCGCAGCAGAGCCCCCTGCGGCGCGGACGAGCTCGGCGACGCGGCCGAGCCACTCCTCATAGACGTCGTCGACGGGGCGGTAGCGCAGGAGTTCGTTTGCCGCGATGAGCGCAGCTTGAGCCTCCAAGGGTGTGCGGAGCGCGCGGGACGAAGAGCCGGCTGGGTGAGCGATGGAGTAGCGGTGTGGCCGTCTTGCCGCATGGATGAATGCTGAGACAACGCTTGCTGCTCACCCCCCGCCGGTCCGGTGGTGGCGTTGATGGCGGGCGATGGGGAACGACGAGGACGCCCACCGACGGGGGCTGTCTGGGCGACGCGAGAAGCAATGGCGGCCCGGCGCTCGGCGCGGGCCCGACGAGCATTAGGCATGGATGCGCCGGTCGGAGGAGAGCGAAGTGGTGGAAGATAGATTCCGGCGCACCCCTACCTGGCGCGCCAAATGTTGGATCACGGGTTCCGGCAGACCCTTAAGGTTCGAACACTAGGGTGCGTGCGGAGATCACGCCTTCTACCTCCCCGTCTCGCAAAGATCTAAACTATTAAAAGAACTGCACAAGAGACTTGAGATTTATACTGGTTCGGGCCACCGTTGTGGTGTAATACCCTACTCCAGTGTGTGGTTGGTGGATTGCCTCCTGGGGCTGGTGATGATGAACAGTACAAGGAAGAACAGCCTCGCGAGGGTCTGTTCTTGGCTGGGGCGATGAACTGCTAGGAGGAGTTCAGTCACCCTTCTCTCTCTCTCTCACTCACTCTCTCTGCTTGCCAACCGAACAAACCAACCCCCTTTCTTCTAATTGCCCTACCCTGGGGGTAGCTACACTACAAGAAAATTGAGATAATGTGACGAAAATCCACATGACGGTGGTTGACAACGTCATCGAAATATCTAATGTGTGACGTTTTGAAGGTCGTGTCACTTATTACTATAAATCAGAGACGATTATTGTCACTGAATCGCCTGGGCCACTGAGCCACACCTGGTTGCCAATTTCTATGACGTGTTGGCAATTTTCATGATGAACCTACTACTGTCATCAATCATTACAAACGTAGCATTTTATTGGTGGTGTTCGTGAGCAATGGATATGGTAGCATAGCATCGCAGTTGTTTCATTGTATCAAAAAAGGAAATAATATATTCGATGAGTATTGGCTCGGTAGGAAGAGTTTGAACCTGCAGGCTGCAGCACATCGTTCCCTACGGTACACGAGTTCGGAATTTTGGCAATCATTATGATTAGTTGGTATTTTTTTGTTATGCTTGCACGACATACATTTGTATTTAAGTCTTTTTTAGGGAAATTTGTATTTGTGTCTAACCCACATGTAGAGCACAAAATGAATCCAATTTTCCTAATGTTTTGATTAGACTATACAAGTACATGATACGTGCTTTTACTTTTTTATATCAGATTATACACATACATGATGCACGCCTTTTTATCAGATTATACACGTACATGGTAGTACTTGTCAAACCCACTTTTTTCTTTTATAAAAAACATGTAGTATTTTTTGGCGTAAGTCAAGTCCACTAGTTTAAGGGTGGAATCGATTTGCCCTCCGGCGCGCCGAAAATGAAAATTTTGTAAGTTCCTTGCGCGGGGTGGCAATTTTTTTGTGGAGCGAAGCCCATTTAACTACAAACCGGATGACCCTAATCCCCGTTATCCCATCTGCCGCCGTCTTCTTCCTTTCTCAATCCAGATCCAATCTTCGCCTCCCCTCCACCGCTCCTCCCCCGCAACCCCCACGCTCCCACTCCCATCCACCTCCGCCGCCCTAACCATCGACGCAACAACCGCCCCCACCGCCGGCCTCGAGTCCTCGGAGTAAGGCCCTGCAGCGCCCGTGGTGGCAGAGGAGCTGCCGCCACCGCAGGCAGTCGGGCCCGGGAGGTGGAGCCTCTGCACGAGCATTCGATCTGGTGAAGCAACAGGACGACCCGCCTGTAGAACTCTGTGCGCCTTCTCTTCTGGACCCTCTCAGCTCGTCTATGGCGTGATCTCCGCTGGAGCTGCCACGTTTCCTCTAGGATGCTATGCTCCTGAACGCGGCCAACCCCTCCAGCTCGTTGGTGCCTGTGTCGCCACCTTCTTGTCCCTCCTCGGTTGCCCACCGCAGTGGGAGCAGAGGTGCAGCCCAGCCGCGACCGACATCTCCTTCTCGCGCTCCTCGCGCCTCCCGCCGTCTGCTCGTCGTCGTCAACCACCACTGCGAGCAAGCCAACCACCACGGCAACTATATCTGCCATGAGGAGGACTATCCTCCATGGCCAACCCTCGGCCTGCCTCACCGTTAGATCTGCCATCCAGAGGCTCCACCCGCGAATGGTCGATGGATGCAGGGGTTCACCGGCCACCTAGATGACAACGAGCACCGTGAGGAGATCCCCTTTTCCAGTGAACTTGCTAGTGAAGAACTAATAACTTACTAAGTTAATGAACACTTCAGTCAGTCTGTTTGAATTTTGTGTTATATAGATCAGCACCTTCTGTGATTTGGGGGCACTTTTATGTGCACAGATACTTGGCACTTTGAGAAATATTCCAGCAGCTTTTTTGTGCAGGTGCAACAAGTCAGTTTTAGTATCAACACTTTGAGAAATATAAAATTCTAGTGCAACCTGTATTTGCATTCTGAGTTACCTGCTTGATTAGATGCATGCATGCGTGCTTTAGAAAAATACATATGCACATGTGAAATGGCTGCATTGTTAAGGTCCAGTTCCAAACAAATTTTGGCGGAATTCATTTAGTTAATGTTGATGCCAAGCTGAAAGATATTTTGGCAATTCATTCAGTTCCATTCTTTGTCATATTTTGCAGCTTTAGGTGCTCAATCATGCCACTAGTTTCGTAGACTGAGATGGAAAGGAGGGCATTTCTTGCGGAAGATGAACACACGGCAAGGTGTATGCTAACCTAAGGAATGCACATATCGGAGGTTCTTTAACCATTATAACTCTAGCTCTGGGTTAGTTCTTTAACCATTATAACCAATTCTTGTGTTTATTTAATAATGTACTTCTCTATTTCAAATTCATAAATTGATAAATTGTGAGCTTCTTAGTGATACTCTCGTAACTTGCTGTCTTGTTTGTTTTCATTTAACGAAGATGCAATGTTGTTGTCTTTTGTTAATTTATAGGCACTGGGAGAAGTTAATTGTGAGACTTGAGCACAAGAGAGCGCACTTCAAGAGATAAAGAGGAAGCAACAAAAAGATCTGAATATGTGAAGAAGATTCAGCAAGACAAGAGCGAAGCCCGAAAAAGAAGCCACACGAAATGGATAAACCGATTGGCCTTCTCTTAAGGGCTCAAGCAACTTCGTAGTCCCAATCCAAACTTGTGCATGAAGGCCATTGGGGCAACAATTTTGTGGTCTTTAGTTCACTAAATATTAGTACTTTGCAACTTTTTATTGTCGAGCTTGTGTATCTGTGTTATTTCTATTTAGAGGATGATTTGGGTGAGATAATGGAATTTATAATATGATTTTTCTTTTATTTCAATCTATAATGTGAGATAATGGAACTTATTTATATAATGGGAATGAATGAGAATTCAATACTTGTTGTGATATGCATTTGGACTATATTCGATTTGATAATTTATTATAATTTAAATTAGAAATAATTTAAATATATCATGATTTGGGATGGCGTGGCATCAAGTCAGTGATGTTGCTCTGTCATTGAATATAGTAGACTAAGGCATATTGTCATCTAACATGTGACATTTATTGCATGTCACGGAAATACCAAAGTCGATGACGTTGTAGAGGACGTCACCGAAGGTCCCATTTTCGGTGACGTTTAGTGCACGCGTCGTCACTATGAGTAATCTGTGATGGGGATTCTATGACGATGCTCATGACGCCCATAAAATGTCATGAAGGTGTATTTTGTGACGTTTTTGGCTATTCCATGACATTCTTTGGCTCGTCATAGTAGGCCTGATCTCTTGTAGTGCTAGTCCTATTTATAGGCAAAGGCCCTGGGCCTCTTCCCAAATATTGAGCGGGAAGGGCGCCAACAATTGGCCAATTCGAAGGGGAACATCTAGTACACTTATCCTGACTAAAGTTGGTCTTCGCCTGTCAAAGGCTCTGTGGTGACGCCGTGCTGGGCTCCATGGTGACCTCCGTCTCGTAGTCCTCCTGGTCTTGGTCTCGTTGCACCGAAATGGCAACCTTTGCCTGATGCCTCGGTACTCCGCGGCTACGCTTGCCCCCTTTGCACCAAAGAGGAAAGAAGGACGCTGCGCGCGCTGGCGCCCGCCTGGCACCCTCGATCATCATGGCTTGCATCATGGGCACCTCACGAGGTACCCTGCCTTGATCTCTCCGCCTCCTCGCGAGCCAGCCTGATGAGGCTGCGCCTGAGGATGCGCCGTGTCGTCCGCCCCGCGAGGCTTGGCCCCTCGCGAGGGTCTTGAGTCTTGTGTTGATGAAGATGGGCCGCGCCGGGCCCCCATTTGAGCCACGCCGCAGGCCGCAGGCAGGCAAGTCTGGGGACCCCCGTTCCCAGAACGCCGACAACTTCGTACCTGGCGACTCATCCAAACAGTTCATCATCAGCGCAAACTTGGATCCAAAATAGGAAAGCGCGCTCATCGAGTTCATCCGTGAGAACCGGGACATCTTTGCATGGAAACCTTCAGACATGCCGGGTGCCCCGAGGGAACTCGTTGAGCACGCTCTTAATATCGATCCAAAGTTCAAACCTGTCAGAAACTTTCTCCGATGGTTCAATGAAGAAAGGCGCAAGGCCATCGGAGAAGAGGTGGCCCGGCTCTTGGCAGCCGGGTTCATTGTGGAGGTCTTTCACCCCGAATGGTTAGCTAACCTGGTGCTGGTACTCAAGAAGAATGGCACTTGGCATATGTGTGTGGATTACACAGATTTGAACAAGGCTTGTTCGGCCGATCCTTTTGCTCTCCCCCGTATTGATCAGATCATTGATGCTACAGCGGGTTGCGTACGGTTGAGTTTCTTAGATGCTTATTCCGGTTATCATCAGATTAAGATGGTAGTCAAGGATCAAGAGAAGACAACTTTTATAACTCCTTTTGGAGCCTTCTGCTATGTGTCTATGCCTTTTGGGCTTAAGAGTGCCCAGGCGACTTACCAGCGGTGTGTGCAGAATTGTCTTCATGATCAAATTGGGCGCAATGTTCATGCTTATGTGGATGATATAGTGGTAAAATCCAGGAAAGAGGAAACCTTGGTCACAGACCTAAAACAGACTTTTGATAATCATCGGGTTTACAAAATGGTGCTTAGCCCGGCCAAGTGTGTTTTTGGAGTGCCAGCCGGCAAGCTCTTGGGTTTTCTGGTGTCTAACCAAGGTATTGAGGCTAACCCGGAGAAAATCAAGGCAATTACATCTCTAGCCAAACCAACCTGCGTCAATGATGTCCAGCGACTGGCGGGTCTTGTGGCTGCTTTGAGCCGGTTCATAAGCCGGTTAGGAGAAAAGGCTATGCCTCTGTATCAGTTGATGAAGAAAATGGATGTTTTTGTTTGGAGCGATGCTGCGAACGCTGCTTTTAAGGATCTGAAGGCACAACTGGCTGAGCCGTCGGTCCTAGCTGCTCCAATTGAGAAAGAGCCGCTATTGTTATACATGGTTGCCAACTCATGGGCTGTTAGTGTGGCTATGGTGGTAGAGCGCAAGGAGGCTGGCAAAGAGCATCCGGTTCAGCGGCCAGTTTATTATGTTAGTGAAGTGCTAATTGAGTCTAAGTAACGATATCCACATTGGCAGAAGCTTGTTTATGGGGTATTCATGGCAAGCCGGAATCTTAAGCATTACTTTCAGGGACACCCAATCACTGTGGTTAGCTCTGCTCCTTTGGGAGACATTATTCAAAACAGAGAAGCCACGGGGCAAGTTGCCAAGTGGGCAATTGAGCTTGGGTCTCATGGGTTGAAGTATGTTCCACGTACTGCAATTAAGTCTCAAGCCCTGGTTGACTTCATCAATGACTGGATAGAGATGCAGATGCCAGAAGAGAAGCCGGACGACACATATTGGACTATTCATTTTGATGGATCCAGGCAATTGGAAGGCTCGGGGGCTGGAGTCGTATTAACTTCCCCACGAGGTGATAAATTTTGTTATGTGTTACGGTTGATGTTTCCATGGTCTTTCTCCATGGTCTTCGAGTGGCAAAGGAGATGAGTTTGAGCTGGGTCAGATGTCTTGGTGACTCAGATCTAGTGGCTCAACAGGTATCTGGCAAGTGGGATTCCAAAGACCCTCTCATGGCGGCTTATCACCGAGAGGTCGATGCTGTTGCAGGATATTTTAAAGGTTATCAGGTGGAACATATTGACCGTCAAAAGAACGAAGCACCTGATGCTTTAAGCTGGCTGGGGTCTCAGCGTAAGTCGGTACCACCTAACACCTTTTTGGATGTTTTGCATAACCCCTCTGTCAAGTTGCCCACAGAAGAAGATTTAGCTGTTCCTGACCCGGAGGCGCAGTTGGTAGCGGCTCTTCTTGTCATCCCAGATTGGACGGTGCCGTTCTTGGCTTACATGACCCGGGGAGAGTTGCCAGCAGATGAGACCCTGGCTCGGCAGATAACCTGGCGATCTAAGTCCATGACGATTTCGGATGGAGAGTTATTTCATCGCAGTGTTTCCGGAGCGTTTCAACGGTGTGTTTCCCCCGAAGAAGGTCAAGAAATCCTTCGTGAGATCCATGAAGGCGATTGCGGTCATCATGCCGGGTCAAAATCTTTAGTGGCCAAAGCGTTTCGTCACGGTTTTTACTGGTTGACGGCTCACGCTGATGCAGAAGATCTGGTCAGTAGATGTGATGGATGTCAGAAATTTGCATGACGAGCGCATGTGCCGGCTCAAGAGCTCCAGATGATTCCAATCACTTGGCCGTTTGCGGTCTGGGGGCTTGACATGGTGGGACCTTTCAAAAGGTCTAAGGATAAAACGACACATCTCTTGGTGGCAGTTGATAAATTCACCAAATGGGTTGAGGCAGAGCCTGTGAGTAAGTGTGATGCAGCCACAGCGGTTCAGTTCATGAAAAAAGTAATCTTCCGTTTCGGTTTTCCACACAGTATTATCACAGACAATGGCACTAATCTGTCCCAAGGGGCTATGGAAGAGTTTTGTCAGCGAGAGCACATCCGGCTTGATGTTTCTTCTGTAGCTGATCCTCAATCCAATGGTCAAGCTGAGAGAGCCAATCAGGAAATTCTGAAAGGGCTAAAACCCCGGCTTATGGTTCCTTTACAGCGAACGCCGGGTTGTTGGGTAGAGGAGTTACCCTTAGTGTTATGGAGCATCAATACTACGCCCAACAGGTCTACGGGTTACACACCCTTCTTCATGGTTTATGGAGCAGAGGCAGTGTTGCCTAGTGACATCCGTCATGACTCGCCCCGTGTGGTGGCTAATGTTGAATCATACAATGAAAAAGCCAGACAAGATGCGCTTGACTTGCTGGATGGAGAAATGGACTTAGCAGCGGCATGGTCAACAATTTATCAACAGGACCTGCGTCGTTATCATAGCCGCCGGGTTAAGTCCAAGATTTTTTAGGAAGGCGACTTGGTGCTTCGGCTCATCCAGGATCTTTCAGATGCACACAAGTTATCCCCACCTTGGGAGGGACCCTTTGTGGTCAGTAAAAATTTAAACAATGGGTCATACTACCTCATTGACGTTCGAGAGCATGCAGACTCATGTAAGTCGGAAGAGGAGACCCGCCGGCCATGAAACATTGCTCAACTTCGGCCATATTACACCTGAGCCACCGGCTCTCAACATGTACATACGTTCACGTTGTATATACTATGATAAGTAATAAAGTAAGACCATCGGTCTCTTTCCTTTTCACAGACTATACGTCTTCATTATTTCTTGCTTACAAATGACTATTAAGGAGCTGATCATATCTGAATCAAGTTTAACCTTTTTGGTCCGGCTTATGATCGTATCCGAATCTAGCTGCAAATCTCAAGGTCACTTGGGGGCTTCCTATTCAAACATAGGCCGTATTCGAACCAAAGAGAACATAGCTGTCGTAACCTCTTGATCGGCTCAAGGCCAAACTCACTTGGGGGCTTCTTAATCGTATCCAAATCATAGCTTAAACCCTTTTGAGTCCGACTTGGATCGCATTCGAATCAGGGTCGTTAAAAACCTCTCAAGGTCATTTGGGGGCTTCATGTTCAAACATAGGGCATATTCGAACCAAAGAGAACATAGCTGTCGGTACCCTCTTGATCGGCGCAACGCCAAAGCCACTGGGGGCTATATGGTCGTATTCGAACCTTAGCTTAACCCCTTTGGTCCAGTTTACTGATCGTATTCGAATCAGAAACCCCCAGCTTTTTGAATACAGAGTTAAAATTATGTTTATTATCTGTTGCTTGCCTTTTAGCTTTTGTTATGTCAATATTACAAATAAGATAGCCTGGTTTTCTTCACCGGCTCAATTATTGAACAACTCTGCTGCCCGGGTTATTCAAGCCGGTGGCTCAAGGATCCAAAGGTACGAGCTACTAAGATATGATGATCACTGAGTATTCAAGAAGTATTTACTTTTCATACATATTGAATTATCAAGTTCACCACCCGGATTATTAAACCCGGCGATCCAAGGATCAACAAGGACAAGGTATGATTCTTACTTATACGTGCTTACCCGCTGCGTTAACTCGAGAATTAGTATTAACCCTTATCCTTTCTTTATATTTGACTCTATTTGTTATTGAGGTAAATATATTGGCTGTAAATTAGGGTGTTTAAGCTCGTTTGGTTCTAAACCGCCTTGCCAGTCTTTTTCTTATGTTCACAGGAACAGAGTTCAAATATCGCAGAGACAAACATTAAACGATGCACACATTGACATCTGGAAGCAGATTCACATAGAAGTATTTTATGCACGACGGCATAAGCAAACATGCGGTGTCTTAGCAACTAAAGTTATTACAAGGCTTTACAAGCCTATGAAGATGATCATCGTCCCTCCCTTGCCGGTTCACCACCTTCTGTTTGCTAAAAGTTGGATTTTGACCAATCAAAGCCGTTCATGGCGACAAATTCGGCTTCGTCGTCAATCAGGCCGACCGGGTCAATTTCCGGGGCAAAGGTATCTTCTCTCACAGGTGGGATCAGATCTGCTACTTTGTATGAAGGGGTGGCCATCTTTTTATTTTCACTATCAAAACCCGGCTGGTACTTGTCAACATTGGTGTCATCTCCAAGACTAGTCGCCTGAGGCCGGACTTCGCGTACACACGCTATGAAATCATCCTGATTAAACGGAGACCCGTCCTCCTTCACAGTAGGGTAACCTCTTGCTACGTCCGCCAGGTCTAGGTCTGGCACCCAAGCCTTGGAGCGGCTTAGGGCAGTCAAAGCTCCGGCTCGCGCGCAGGAGCGTTTTACTTCTTGGAATCTAACCGGAAGGATGGACAGCTTCTTCAGGACATCGCTAAGCCGGTTGGATCCCTGGTTTGCAGGAGAGATAACGGCCAGAGCCCGTTGTGTGCCAATATACAATTGTAAAACCAAGGTGTATACTGCTTTCAGTTTAATCAACGGGTCTTGGCTCAGATTTTTACTTCGTGGACCTGCATATATTTTTCACATAGTAAGTTGGTGGATTATATTCCGGTTTGGCAAAAATTATGTTAAAGGTCAAATCAGGCAGCTTACCAAAGATAGCAGCGACCATCTGAGACACCCGACCCTTTAAACCATTCAGCTCTGTTGAAATTTCTTTCAGAGCTGTTTCGGCCGTCTCAGCTCGTCGGGTCAGAAGTGTTTTCTCATTTTCCCAAACCTTCTCCTTGGCAGCAAAGCTAGTCTTCAAATTTTCCGTTGCAGAAAGGCTCATTTGCAGTTTGGAAGTGGAAGATTTGATTTCAGACTCTTGACTTGATAGCCGGGTCTTTGCGTCCGACAATTGAGAGTTCAATTCAGACAAGGCATTCTGTGAAACGTTCAGATAAGTCAAGACTTGGTTTCAAGTTGAAATATTCAAATTCAAGATTCAAGTCTCAAAGTACTTTACGAGTAAACCACTTGACGCTTGGGGGCTAATGTATGCCAAATCAAATTTTTACGACTCTACAAACATATTTAAAGTCCCAAGTCCCTTACAAAGTAACAACACTTGGCACTTGGGGGCTAATGTACGCAGTTCAGCGCATTTATCAAGGTTAAACCGGAGGCTTAAGTATTTTGAAGACAATTTTAAATTCTAAAGTACCGATTCATTGATGGTCGAAATAAACCGGTCCTTGGGGACTATAGATGAAGTTTTTGTTTCTATCAATATCAGGCAAAGATTCAGAGGTAAAAGTCTCGGATTGTACTTTAAGTCTACAGGTTATTCTGTTTCCCTCATAATCTGAAGACTTGGGGGGCTGAAGGAATATTAGTAAACCGGAAACAACGTACCTCATACTTCAACTGAAGCTGCTTGACCATCTCGATGTCAGACTCACGACTAGAGTGTACATGACCGAGATAGCCGGATAAGATATCACTGGCATTGAGACGGTCGTAATTGGCAACATCAAAGTGAACTTTCTGCCTCTGCAATGCTTCTTGCTTTGCTGTGCACCGAGCCAACACCGTTGGGTTCCCCAGCTCAACAAAGCGGCTCCCAATAATTTGAACATCTTGAACACGTGGAGACGGCGGGTCGGTTGAGCTTGACGGTCCAGCCGTAGAAGGATTCATAGTGGCTTTGTCAAGGGACGGCTCCGGAGGATTTGCTTCATTGACAATAGGCGGGTCTTCTGGGGCGACAGTTAATGGAGAAGGCGGCCTAGCCGGTTCAGATGCTAGTACTGGCTGATCTTCCACCGGTTTTGCTTCCTTCGCCTTCTTGGATTTAGCCTGGCCACTAAGGAAAAAATATTGCAGGATAGTCAGCATCAAGATACAATTGATCAAACCGGAAGAAAAGAGGATTTCTGATTACCCAGGAGCAGTCTTGAAAGCCGGAAATTGTGTTTGTGATGAGTCGCGCGAGGAACGAGACACCTCCTGAAAAAGGTAAAAGAAAGGAGTTAAAAGAAATACAAGGAGCAGGATTCATTAAAACAAGTTAAGGACAGTAATAAGTAAACCTCGTTCGGACGTTTCCGAGGGGTCTGTTGAAGGACGACAACTGGTTCATCTTCAATCTCAACTTCACGGCGGCTTTCATGTTGCTGCTTTTTCAAATGAAAGTTGGGATCCATGTGAGCTAAGGGGTTAGAAAACCTTACTTTACGGATCACTCATTAAACTTTGTGTCTTGGTAAGGGCTCTAAGTCAGAGGAAATGATAGTTACCTCTGCTTCCCCGGCCTGACTAGCCCCAGTGTCATCCTGGTAAGGACCAGTGTCAATAAGATTGTTAAAAAGTTGGCCAAGGGAATCAAGGGCTACCTCCGAGTCAGACGTGTCATCAAGTTTCATTAAATCTTCAGCAGTGGCCTTCTTCTTCTTCGTTCTCCGGGTTGATTTCTTGGCATTCATGGCGGCAACTTTCGCCTTCTTGGCAGCTTCGTGATCATATTTCACTTTCCAAAAGTCAGAGTTGGCCTACAAAGACAAGAGGAATGATCAGCGATAAACAATACGGCTGGACAAAATACAAAGGAAACAAGATCAGAATGCCCTTACTTCTAGCACTGGGTTAAATTTACAGAATGGATTTAACCCAACAACACTGCAAACTTCATACTTCGCATTCACTAGAACATTTGACATTGCGACAACGTCCTCTTCGGTTAGTTGAACCGGGGTATGACGGAGAGAGTCGTCCGGGTCTCCCCCATATTCATACATCAACTTTGGATGATGGCTTAATGGAATAAGCCGCCATGAGATCCAGCAGCGGGTTAGATCGACTCCAGTTAAACCGTTCCCCAACAAACCGTTGATTCTTCTGATAGATGGAAGCAGTTTCTTGCGTTCCGCAATGGTAAGTTTATCTGGCAGGGCGAATTTGGTGTCAAGACGATCGAGGCGGTAACCCGGTAGTGGCTTCTCGTTGGCGGGTGAGATGTCCTGACAGTAAAACCAAGTTTGATTCCAGTCCTTTGGGTGACTTGGTAAAACTATGAGAGGGAAAACCGCACCCTGCCAGCGCTGAATTGAGATGCCTCCAAGTTCTAAGCTAAGGCCATTGGTGCACTCGTTCTGCCGGTTCAGATAGAAGTACTCTCTAAATAGTTCCACAGTCGGCTCTTGCTGAAGATATACCTCACAGAGCACTTGGAAGTTACAAATATTGGATATGGAATTGGGCCCAATATCCTAAGGATGGAGTTTGAAAAAGTGAAGAACTTCTCTGAAATTTTTTTAGCCGGGCGGTGAAAAGCCCCGGTTCTTGTGATCAGTAAAGACGATCACTTCACCGTCTTTTGGATTGAGTCGTTCTTCTTCCGGGTCAGGAGCACAATAAGACATGATGTTTCTTGAGGGCAGAAATCCAATGAGGAAGAATTCTTTCAGACGCTCCTCAGTTATGGTTGAGGGGACCCAATTGCAGATGGTGGGTGTCTTTGACAGCATGATGAGCAAGGGACTGGAAAAGGAAACACAATATGTCGGTTCAATTTACGGAAAAAGGTTTAAGTTATAAAACAAGTAACGGCGGCTTAAACTAAGGGCTAATGACATATAAGGGAAAGAAAGCCGGAGTGGTAAGCCGCCATGACTAAAGACTTTCTCCGAAAGCAGACTCAGCTAAGTGTTGGCATAAAAAAGTTTCACCAAGCTATCATCATTATTTTGGATCAAATGGCTGTCCCAAAAAGAAAATATTCTAGACCTAAAACTCCAGTACAAATGAGTTTATCAGGTAACAAAGCATCTATACAGGAGAAAGAGATCTACCGCTATCAAAAATGAATGCCAAACAGATACCACAACAGTTCTACACTATCGGACGATCAGGAAAGAGCATCGGAGGTGAAGTCTACCAAGAGTCTGTGACGAACACCAACGAACACCGACAAACTCAAGAAGCTATAGTGCAGATCTAAGGCAGAGAAGGAAATGGACTTATAGATGCAGGGCTTCTGCGGAGGTTGATCACATTTCTCTGGTCAAGTCAGGTCGATGCAGCGGCCTGAGGTGAAGAAGACGAGGAGATCTGCGGCGGCGGCGGCGGCAGAGCTCGAGCGGCAGCGAAGCAGCGAGAGGAGGAAGACGACCGAAGGAGGAGAATGAAAAAGACCTAAGTTGTACCTATTTATAAGGGAGTGCACGAACAGGCGGGCGCGAGAATCAAGGAGACCCGAACAATGATTATCCAAATAAACGGACGCCTCGATTCTCGGAAGGCATTAAAAAATGAAAGATCCGTTGTAAGATGACATCATGAAAGTTTTTTGTGTTTTCAGAAGATGACGTCACGGCGGGTTACAGAAGTTTTCAGACAGAGGATGGATTCCACCTAAGTATTGAAGATTGACAAAGAACAAAGTTCAAAGTCAACTTGGGGCCTAATGTTGGGGATATTACTACCAGTATGACCCACCCAGGAGGGGCCGGGTCAGCCCTAATGGCGGGTTACATAAGAAGCCCGATAAACATTCAAGATGATAGTTTACTAAACGTATAGAAGGCCCAAAGGCATGGGGCCGGCTTAAGGCCTGATATTGTAAACCACCGTAGGTAAGGAAAGACTTGTAAAGAAAGGCATGTAAAGGAAGTCACCGAGCCAGACACGATTATGAGCCGGCCGGGACTCTGTAGGCCACCAGGCGTCAACCCGTGTATATAAGGGGACGACCCGGTGGCGGTTTAGGATAGAAACAACCAAGTCAATAACCAAGCCGGCGACTTAAGCCTCTTATAGATCGAAACTTCAGCAA
The DNA here is from genome assembly GCA_034509565.1 of Triticum monococcum. Taxonomy (NCBI): domain Eukaryota; kingdom Viridiplantae; phylum Streptophyta; class Magnoliopsida; order Poales; family Poaceae; genus Triticum; species Triticum monococcum. The sequence goes on from CM067845.1 coordinate 605,837,739, forward strand.
TACCAATCCCAACTAGACGTAGGCTTTTACCTTCATCGTAAGGGGCCGAACTAGTATAAAAACTCTCTTGTGTGTCCTTTGTCCTGATTAACCCCTTTGAGCTTCCTAGTGCGATGGCCCTACGACTAAGTCCTTGCTCTAGGACATCTGCCGTGTCAACTCCACGACAGTTATATTACCCTACTTATTAGAATTTTGAAAATGTCACTTATTTATAAGAAAAGAAAATATAAATATTCAAAAACATGTGTTTGATAAAAAAAATACCTTTTGAATTTTTGGTATGTTATTATTTGAGGGGTCATGTAATTTTTATCTTATTTTTTGAGTGCTCGGGTAATTTTTATGTAAAGTGAAGGAAAAGTAAAAAAAATAAACAAAAGGAAAAGCATGGGCCATCCTAACCATCTTGGAAACCTAGCTTTATAAATAAAAAAATTCAAAACAATAAGAGGGCATTAAAAAATAAACAAATATAAGAGGGCATTAAAAATAAACCAATATAAGAGGGCATTATAAATTAAAAAAAATTCAAAAAATAGAAAGAATATTTTACAATGCCCCCCTGAGGTATAGATCGATGTTTTGACTAGTCAGTCTAGACGGCATTATAAATTAATAAAAAATTCAAAAAATATAAAACCTTTGAAACCCACCTATGTTTGTGCAAGAGATCATGTGTGCCAAAGTTGAGGTGATTAGGAGGTGGTCGAAAAAATGACCGCATTCCGGAGGGGCCATTTGGTCTAACTTAAGCCAGTTTTTGAACAAATGTGATTTTTCCCACCACCTCCAAATCACACAAAGTTTCTTGAACATGGTGACCCACATGTGCCAATCATGCCTATGAAAGAAAATTTGGAAAAAGAATATTTTACAATGCCCCCCTGAGGTATAGACCGATGTTTTGACCAGTCAGTCTAGAGGGCATTATAAATTAATAAAAAATTCAAAAAAAATATAAAACCTTGGAAACCCACCTTTGTTTTTGCAAGATATCATGTGTGCCAAAGTTGAGGTGATTTGGAGGTGGTCGAAAAAATGACCGCATTCCGGAGGGGCCATTTGGTCTAACTTAGCCAGTTTTTGAACAAATGTGATTTTTGCCACCACCTCCTAATCACAGAAACTTTCTTGAACATGGTGACCCACATGTGTCAATCATGACTATGAAAGAAAATTTGGAAAAAGAATATTTTACAATGCCCCCCCCCTGAGGTATAGACCGATGTTTTGACCAGTCAGTCTAGAGGGCATTATAAATTAATAAAAAATTCAAAAAATATAAAACCTTAGAAACCCACCTTTTTTGTGGAAGAGTTCATGTGTGCCAAAGTTGAGGTGATTTGGAGGTGGTCGAAAAAATGACCGCATTCCGGAGGGGCCATTTGGTCCAAACTTAAGCCAGTTTTTGAACAAATGTGATTTTTCCCACCACCTCCAAATCACCCAAACTTTCTTGAACATGGTGACGCGCATGTGCCAATCATGCCTATGAAAGAAAATTTGGAAAAAGAATATTTTACAATGCCCCCCTGAGGTATAGACCGATGTTTTGACCAGTCAGTCTAGAGGGCATTATAAATTAATTAAAAATTCAAAAAGATATAAAACCTTGGAAACCCACCTTTGTTTATGCAAGAGATCATGTGTGCCAAAGTTTAGGTGATTTGGAGGTGGTCGAAAAAACCCTAGAACACTGCTGCGGCGTGACGCAACGTGCGTTTTGTGTCCGAATTCGTGCACACCTTGCCTGGGGGCCACATTGGCCATGCTCACATGCTCCCAAAAGTTGGGGTCATCTCATGCATTCCCCCACATGCACCATGTACAAGCCGGACCATTCGGGTCTGCCGGAGGGCAAGTTTGAAAGAGGTTTTCCTTGCCGGACCTACCAAATGATCCCAAACTTTTTGCATGCCGTACCATGACCATGGCATGCTTGTGGGAGGAGAATTCATACACCACGTCCTCATTTTTTTTGAAATCCAATTAATATCCATGTGTATTACATGTAAGTGAGTATGTGTAAAATTTATTAGATGACTTGAAGCTCAAAACATTAACTTGTCATATAAGCAAAAAAATATGTATTGAATGCAAGTGAGCATGTGTATAATTTAGTGTGTGATTTGAAGAACACACATGGCAATATGCCAAAACAAAGTGCCCACCTACCAGAGCAGGAGAATTCATACTCCACGGCCTGCATATGACTAGGAACCCTGCCGTGCATGGGCCAGGATGCAGGCCCGTGGTGCAGAATAACTCTGCTGCTAGTAGGGCCCATGGGGCAGAGGGGACGAGAGTTAGGCAATGTATTGCCTGCAATTGATAGGAGCTTGGGTGGGGAGTCGCAACCGGGTATATAAACCGGTGCGGTGCCCTCTCGCTTGGCGAGGTGGGACTAAACTCCCACCACCCAACGGCTGTGCGCTGCGATGTGCCCTGCGCGGCTCCGCCTTGGGCCCAATTCGGACAGGCTGGCCCAGGGCAGCCTTACCCGCGCGCTGGTATGTTTGATATTTTCTTTGTTTCTTTTCTTGTTTATATTTCCAATATTTAAAATCAAATATCTTTTTTTCTATATTATTTCTAACAGTGTTTACTAAAATTTAAAAAATATGCCAAATTCTGTTGTGTTTTATTTCATTTGTTCGTTCTCTTTTGTATATTGATAATATTTACGAAATATAAACTAAAATGGTGTGCTTTATTTCAATTCTTTATTCTAATATTTCTTATCTTTATTATTTTTGAAATATTTTTAATTTGTAAGATAAAATGTTCTGTTTTATTTCACTTCTTCATTCTAATATTTGTTCTCTTCTTTATATTTGAAATATTTCCAAAATGTAAGATAATATGTTATGTTTTATTTCACTTCTTCATTCTAATATTTGTTCTCTTCTTTATATTTGAAATATTTCCAAAATGTAAGATAATATGTTGTCTTTTATTGCACTTATTCATTCAAAATTTTCTTCTGTTTTCTATATTCTCCTCTTTTCTTTGTTCTGACAGTTATAAATTTAAATAATGTATGATATAATGTTGTCTCATATTTCACTTTTCATAGCTGTCTTTCCTAATTATAAATTTTCTTTTCTGTTTCATACTTGAAATATTATTAAATCAAATATAGTTGGGACAATCGCATGTATGCCTCCACTTGCACCATGTACTACAAGCAAGTTCTTCTTCTCGGTCTCACCAATTGATACCAAACTTTTATGCACACCCTACGATGACCATAGCAAGCATGCCTGGCAACAACCATTCATTTCCGACACTCTATGCATTTTGTAGGCGTTTTGCGGTGATAAAACCCTAGAACAGTGCCCCGACGTGACGCAACATGCGTATTGTGTCCGAATTCGTGCACACCTTGCCTGGGGGGCCACATTGGCCATGCCCACGTCCTCCCAAAAAGTTGGGGTCATCTCATGCATGCCTCCGCATGAACCCTGTACAAGCCGGACCATTCGGGTCTGCCAAAGGGCAAGTTTGAAAGAGGTTTTCCTTGACGGTCCCACCAAATGATCCCAAACTTTTTGCACACCGTACCATGACCATGACATGCATGTGGGTGGAGAATTCATACACCACGGCCTTATTTTTGTTGAAATCCAATTGATATCCATGTGTATTACATGTAAGTGAGCATGTGTTAAATTTATTAGATGACTTGAAGGTCAAAACATTAACTTGTCATATATGCAAAAAATGTGTATTGGATGCAAGTGAGCATGTGTATAATTTAGTGTGTGATTTGAAGATCAATACACATGGCAATATGCCAAAAAAGTGCCCACCTACCAGAGCAGGAGAATTCATACTCCACGACCTGCATACGACTAGGAACCCTGCCGTGCATGGGCCAGGATGCAGGCCTGTGGTGCACAATATCTCTGCTGCTAGTAGGCCCCACGGGGCAGAGGGGACGAGAGTTAGGCAATGTACTGCCTGCAATTGATAGGAGCTTGGGAGGGTAGTCGCAGCCGGGTATATAAATTGGTGCGGCGCTCTCTCGCTTGGCGAGGTAGGACTAAACTCCCACCACCCAACGGCTGTGCGCTGTGATGTGCCCTGCGTGACTCCGCCTTGGGCCCAATTCGGGTGGGCTGGCCCAGGGCAGCCTTACCCGCGCGCTGCTCTGTTTGATATTTTCTTTTTTTTTCACTTCTTAACTCCAAAATTTATTTTTTTGTTTATATTTCTAATATTTAAAATCAAATCTATTTCTTCTATATTACTTTTAACAGCGTTTACTAAAATTTAAAAAACATGCCAAATTCTGTTGTTTTTATTTCATTTGTTCGTTCTCTTTTGTATATTGATAATATTTACAAAATATAAACTAAAATGGTGTGTTTTATTTCAATTATTCATTCTAATATTTCTTATCTTTATTATTATTGAAATATTTTTATTTTGTAAGATAAAATGTTCTGATTTATTTCACTTCTTCATTCTAATATTTGTTCTCTTCTTTATATTTGAAATATTTTGAAAATGTAAGATAATATGTTATATTTTATTTCACTTCTTCATTCTAATAGATCTTATCTTTTTATGTTTGAATTTTTTTAAATGTAAGATAATATGTTGTCTTTTATTGCACTTATTCATTCAAATTTTTCTTCTGTTTTTTATATTCTCCTCTTTTCTTTGGTCTGACAGTTATAAATTTAAATAATGTATGATATAATTTTGTCTTTTATTTCACTTTTCATGGTTCTCTTTCCTAATTATAAATTTTCTTTTCTGTTTCATATTTGAAATATTATTAAATCAAATCTAGTTGGGACAATCGCATGCATGCCTGCACATGCACCATGTACTAGAAGCACGTTTATCTTCTCGGTCTCACCAATTGAGACCAAACTGTATGGACACCCTAGGATGACCATGGCAAGCATGCATGGCGAGTATCGTTCATTTCCGTCACTTGATGCATTTTCTAGGCGTTTCCCGACGACAAAACCCTACAACACTGCCCCCACGTGACGCAACGTGCGTTTTGTGTCCGAATTCGTGCACACCTTGCCTGGGGGACCACATTGGCCAAGCCCACATGGTCCCAAAAGTTGGGGTCATCTCATGCATGCTTCCACATGCACCATGTACAAGCAGGACCATTTGGGTCTGCCGGAGGGCAGGTCTGAAAATGGTTTTCCTTAATGGTCCCACCAAATGATCCCAAACTTTATGCATACCCTAGGATGACCATGGCATGCATGCATGACAAGTATCGGTCATTTCTGACACTCGATGCATTTTCTAGGGTTTCTCCGGCGACAGAACCCTACAACACTGCCCCCACGTGACGCAACGTGTGTTTTGTGTCCGAATTCATGCACACCTTGCCTGGGGGACCACATTGGCCAAGCCCACATGGTCCCAAAAGTTGGGGTCATCTCATGCATGCTTCCACATGCACCATGTACAAGCAGGACCATTCGGGTCTGCTGGAGGGCAGGTCTAACAGTGGTTTTCCTTGACGGTCCCACCAAATGATCCCAAACTTTATGCATACCCTAGGATGACCATGGCATGCATGCATGACAAGTATCATTCATTTCCGACACTCGATGCATTTTCTTGGGATTCTCCGATGACAGAACCCTACAACACTGCCCCCACATGACAAACGTACGTTTTGTGTCCGAATTCGTGCACACCTTGCCTGGGGGACCACATTGGCCAACCCCACATGGTCCCAAAAGTTGGGGTCATTGATACGTCTCCAACGCATCTATAATTTTTGATTGCTCCATGCTATATTATCTACTATTTTGGATGTTTATGGGCTTTATTATACACTTTTATATCATTTTTTGGACTAACCTATTAACCCAGAGCCCAGTGCCAGTTTCTGTTTTTACCTTGTTTTAGAGTATCGCAGAAAAGGAAAATCAAACAGAGTCCAATTGACCTGAAACTTCACGGAACTTATTTTTGGAAGGAAAGCAACCTGATGGACTTGGAGGGCACGTCAGGGAAGAAACGAGGGAGCACAATAGATCGGGAGTTCCGCCGCCAAAAGCCTATGTAGCCACCGAAAGCCAATCTAAACCCGTTTCGGCACCCTGCCGGAGGGGGAATCCTTCTCCGGTGGCCATCTTCATCATCCCAGTGCTATTCATGGTGAGGAGGGAGTAGTTCTCCCTCGGGGATGAGGGTATGTACCAGTAGCTATGTGTTTGATCTCTCTCTCTATCTCTCTCTCTCTCTCTCCCGTGTTCTTGATTTGGCACGATCTTGATGTATCGTGAGCTTTGCCGTTACAGTTGGATCTTATGTTTCTTCACCCCCTCTACTCTCTTGTAATGGATTGAGTTTCCCCTTTGAAGTTATCTTATCAGATTGAGTCTTTAAAGATTTGAGAACACTTGATGTATGTCTTGCCGTGCGTATCTGTGGTGACAATGGGATACCACGTGATTCACTTGATGTATGTTTTGGTGATCAACTTGCGGGTTCCTCCCATGAACCTATGCATAGGGGTTGGCACACGTTTTTGTCGTGATTCTCCGGTAGAATTTGGGGGCACTCTTTGAGGTCCTTTGTGTTGGTTGAATAGATGAATCTAAGATTGTGTGATGCATATCGTATAATCATACCCACGGATACTTGAGGTGACATTGGAGTATCTATGTGACATTAGGGTTTTGGTTGATTTGTGTCTTAAGGTGTTATTCTAGTACGAACTCTAGGGCTGTTTGTGACACTTATAGGAATAGCCCAACGGATTGATTGGAAACAATAACTTTGAGGTGGTTTCATACCCTACCATAATCTCTTCGTTCGTTCTCTGCTATTAGTGACTTTGCATTGACTCTTTGTTGCATGTTGAGGGATAGTTATGTGATCCAATTATGTTATCATTGTTGAGGGAACTTACACTAGTGAAAGTATGAACCCTAGGCCTTATTTCCACGCATTGCAATACCGTTTACGCTCACTTTTATCATTAGTTACCTTGCTGTTTTTATAATTTCAGATTACAAATACCTTTATCTGCTATCCATATACCACTTGTATCACCATCTCTTCGCCGAACTAGTGCACCTATACAATTTACCATTGTATTGGGTGTGTTGGGGACACAAGAGACTCTTTGTTATTTGGTTGGAGGGTTGCTTGAGAGAGACCATCTTCATCCTACGCCTCCTACAAATTGATAAACCTTAGGTCATCCACTTGAGGGAAATTTTCTACTGTCCTACAAACCTCTGAACTTGGAGGCCCAACAACGTCTACAAGAAGAAGCTTGTGTAGTAGACATCAAGATCTTTTCTAGCGCCGTTGCCGGGGAGGTGAGTTCTTGAAGGTATATCTTTAGATCTTGCAATCGAGTCTTTTAGTTTCTTGTTTTATCACTAGTTTAGTTTATAAAACAAAACTATAAAAAATGGAATTGAGTTTGTCTCATACGCTTCACCTTTTTAATATCTTTCGTGAGTATGTTGGAAAGGATAATTGTGCTCAAGTGCTAGAAGAAGAAATCTATAAAATGTTTGGCACTAAATATTTGAATGATGAGCATGATTGCAATGTTGTTAGTACGAATTCTTTGAATATCCATGATACTAATGATGATTGCACTAGTTATGATGAAAATGTCTCCTATAAACATATCAATTTTTGTGGAGTGCATTGGTTTGTAAGTACACACCAAATAGGGAAGATAGATATTGCAAGAGGCAACGGGGTTGTGGGAGAGCAATACAAGCGTTGTGCTGCTAGGCGTACTAAGAAACTAAATTGTTTCAAGAAAGGCTAGATGATTGTGCTAAAAATTTAAATTTTCTTGGCCATACTTGTGAGCTTTGTAATGAACGCGGTCATTTAACTATCCGATGCAAATTGTTTCATTCTGTAATCGTGTCCAAAAATTGTGATGACTTGATTTCCCTTACATATTATAAGGAACTTAGTTTGCTTATGGGCTACGAAGAAATGAAACGTATAACTAACTATCTTCCAGAATTCGCCCGTTATAAACTTCTTGGATTTGATCTAGAGGAAATTTATATGTATTGTGCGGTGAATTGTATTGAAAATCCTTATATTGCCAACTACATAAAGAAAACAAAACAAATAGAAGATGAAGAGAATACTAATGAAAGGGAAGAGACTTCCCAATACCCTTCTATTATTTCTTATGATGAATCAGGTAATTAGGAGGAGCCTCCTATTCAACCAATCTCGTTAATAAGGAGCTCGAAAAAGAAGATTGAACCCACACATGATGTGGTGAAGAAGAAGAAAAGAAAAGGGACGAGAGGTAAAAAGATATCTCTCCCAAATAATGCTGCTCCTATTACTATTATGCCTCATGAAAATATAATTGTGGAAGATAATGATACTTCTTATGATCTTGAAAATCTTTTTGGCACTTGCTTGGAAGAATATGATAATTGCTATACTATTGGTGCTATCCATACTATTAATTATGAGAGTGATTATGCTTATGATATGAAAAGGCTCAAGCTTGGGGATGCTATGTTTGATGAAGATGATGTTTTTGAGAGTATATTTGCTACAATTAATGTTTGTCCCAAGCTTGGGGATGCTACGTTTAATGAAGATGATATTTTTAGTCTCCTGAGTTTTGATATGCAAATTTATAATGATGATAGCATGCCTCCTACTTATGATGATTATTGTGATGATACTTATGCTATAAAAAGTAGTGATTATATTTATAAAACTTGTCATGATTATGATTATCCTTTTTCTGAACATTACTCTTTTAATGTGGAAACAATTTATAGTATTCGAGTTTCCTATGATACTCCCACTATTCCAAATGAGAAGAATTTTGCTTATGTGGAGAGTAATAAAATTTCTATGATTGTATACCATGAAAAGAATGCTTTAGGTGCTGGTTATATTGTTGAATTCTTTCATGATGCTACTGAAAATTATTATGAGGGAGGAACATATGCTTGTAGAAATTGCAATAATATCAAGTTTCCTCTCTATGTGCTTAAAGTTTTGAAGTTATGCTTGTTTTGCCTCCCTATGCTAGTTGATTATTGTTCCCATAAGTTGTTTTCTCACAAAATCCCTATGCATAGGAAGTGGGTTAGACTTAAATGTTCTAGTTATATTCTTCATGATGCTCTCTTTATGTTTCAATTCTTATCTTTTATGTGAGCATCATTGAAATCATCATGCCTAGCTAGGGGCGTTAAAACGATAGCGCTTGTTGGGAGGCAACCCAACTTTATTTTTGTTTCTTGCTTTTTGTTCCTGTTTAGTAATAATAATTCATCTAGCCTCTGTTTACATGTGGTTTTATGCTTTTAATTAGTGTTTGTGCCAAGTAGAACCTTTGGGAAGACTTGGGGAAAGTCTTGTTGATCATGCTGTAAAAACATAAACTTTAGTGCTCACGAGAATTGCTGCCATTTTTATTTGGATAGTGCTATTTAGTTAATTCATTTTACAGATGATTAATAGATAAATTCCTCAGGTCCAGCAATTTATTTGAGAATTTTATGAGTTCCAGAAGTATATGTTTGATACAGATTACTACAGACTGTTCTGTTTTTGACAGATTCTGTTTTTTCGTGTGTTGTTTGCTTATTTTAATGAATCTATGGCTAGTAAAATAGTTTATAAACCATAGAGAAGTTGGAATACAGTAGGTTTAACACCAATATAAATAAAGAATGCGTTCATTACAGTACCTTGAAGTGGTGTTTTGTTATCTTTCGCTAACGGAGCTTACGAGTTTTCTATTAAGTTTTGTGTTGTGAAGTTTTCAAGTTTTGGGTAAAGATTCGATGGACTATGGAATAAGGAGTGTCAAGAGCCTAAGATTGGGGATGCCCAAGGCACCCCGAGGTAATATTCAAGGATGACCAAGAGCCTAAGCTTGGGGATGCCCCGAAAGGCATCCCCTCTTTCGTCTTTGTTCATCGGTAACTTTACTTGGAGCTATATTTTTATTCGCCACATGATATGTGTTTTGCTTGGAGCGTCATTTTATTTTATTTAGTTTTGCTTGCTGTTTGAATAAAATACCAACATCTGAAATTATTAAATGTTAGAGAGTCTTGACATAGTTGCATAATTATTCAACTACTCATCGAGCTTCACTTATATCTTTCGGAGTAGTTTGTCATTTGCTCTAAGTGCTTCACTTATATCCTTTTAGAGCAGGGTGGTTGTTTTATTTTGTAGAAATAGTTGATCTATCATGCTTCACTTAGATTATTTTGAGAGTCTTAATTAGCATGGTAATTTGCTTAAATAATCCTAATATGCTAGGTATACAAGATTAATAATAAAATTCTCTTATGAGTGTGTTGAATACTAAGAGAAGTTTGATGCTTGATGATTGTTTTGAGATATGGAGGTAATAATATCAAAGTCGTGCTAGTTGAGTAGTTGTGAAATTGAGAAATGCTTGTGTTGAAGTTTGCAAGTCCCGTAGCATGCACGTATGGTAAACGTTATGTAACAAATTTGATTGTCCTCCTTATGAGTGGCGGTCGGGGACGAGCGATGGTCTTTTCCTACCAATCTATCCCCCTAGGAGCATTTACGTAGTGCCGAGGTTTTTGATGACTTGTAGATTTTTGCAATAAGTATGTGAGTTCTTTATGAATAATGTTGAGTCCATGGATTATACGCACTCTCACCCTTCCATCCTTGCTAGCCTCTTCGGTACCGTGCATTGCCCTTTCTCACATTAAGAGTTGGCGCAAACTTCGCCGGTGCATCCAAACCCCGTGATATGATATGCTCTTTCACACATAAACCTCCTTATATCTTCCTCAAAACAGCCACCATACCTACCTATTATGGCATTTCCATAGCCATTCCGAGATATATTGCCATGCAACTTTCCACCATTCCGTTCATCATGACACATTCATCATTGTCATATTGCTTAGCATGATCATGTAGTTGACATAGTATTTGTGGCAAAGCCACCGTTCATAATTCTTTCATACATGTCACTCTTGGTCCATTGCATATCCCGGTACACCGCCGGAGGCATTCATATAGAGTCATCTTTGTTCTAGTATCGAGTTGTAATCACTGAGTTGTAAATAAATAGAAGTGTGATGATCATCATTTTCTAGAGCATTGTCCCAAGTGAGGAATAAAAAAAGAGAAAGGCAATAAAAAAAGAGAAGGCCCAAAAGAAAAGAAAAAGGCCATAAAAAAGAGAATGCCCAAAAAAATAAAAAATAAATGAGAGAAAAAGAGAGAAGGGGCAATGCTACTATCCTTTGCCACACTTGTGCTTCAAAGTAGCACCATAATCTTCATGATAGAGAGTCTTTTGTTTTGTCACTTTCATATACTAGTGGGAAGTTTCATTATAGAACTTGGCTTGTATATTCCAACAATGGGCCTCCTCAAGTGCCCTAGGTCTTCGTGAGCAAGCAAGTTGGATGCACACCCACTTAGTTTCTTTTGCTGAGCTTTCATACATTTATAGCTCTAGTGCATCCGTTGCATGGCAATCCCTACTCCTTGTATTAACATCAATCGATGGGCATCTCCATAGCCCATTGATTAGCCTCGTTGATGTGAGACTTTCTCCTTTTTGTCTTCTCCACATAACCCCCTCATTATATTCTATTCCACCCATAGTGCTATGTCCATGGCTCGTGCTCATATATTGCGTGAAAGTTTATAGGTTTGAGATTACTAAAGTATGAAACAATTGCTTGGCTTGTCATCAGGGTTGTGCATGATGAGAGCATTCTTGTGTGATGAAAATGAAACAAGACTAAACCATATGATTTTGTAGGGATGAACTTTATTTGGCCATGTTATTTTGAGAAGACATAATTGCTTAGTTAGTATGCTTGAAGTATTATCATTTTTATGTCAATATGAACTTTTGTCTTGAATCTTTTGGATTTGAATATTCATGCCACAATTAAGAAGAATTACACTGAAATTATGCCAAGTAGCACTCCCCATCAAAAATTCTGTTTTTATCATTTACCTACTCGAGGACGAGCAGGAATTAAGCTTGGGGATGTTGATACGTCTCCAACATATATATATTTTTTGATTGCTCCATGCTATATTATCTATTGTTTTGGATGTTTATGGGCTTTATTATACACATTTGTATCATTTTTGGGACTAACCTATTAACCCAGAGCCTAGTGCCAGTTTCTGTTTTTACCTTGTTTTAGAGTATCGCTGAAAAGGAAAATCAAACAAAGTCCAATTGACCTGAAACTTCACGGAACTTATTTTTGGAAGGAAAGCAACCTGATGGACTTGGAGTGCACGTCAGGAAAGAAACAATGGAGCACAATAGATCGGGAGTTCCGCCACCAGAAGCCTCCGTAGCCACCGAAAGCCAATCTAGACCCGTTCCGGCACCCTACCGGAGGGGGAATCCCTCTCCGATGGCCATCGTCATCATCCCGGTGGTCTCCGTGATGAGGAGGGAGTAGTTCTCCCTCGGGTCTGAGGGTATGTACCAGTAGCTATGTGTTTGATCTCTCTCTCTCTCTCTCTCTCTCTCCCTCTCTCGTGTTCTTGATTTGGCACGATCTTGATGTATCGTGAGCTTTGCTATTATAGTTGGATCTTATTTTTCTCCTCCCCCTCTACTCTCTTGTAATGGATTGAGTTTCCCCTTTGAAGTTATCTTATCAGATTGAGTCTTTAAACATTTGAGAACACTTGATGCATGTATTGCCGTGCGTATCTGTGGTGACAATGGGATACCACGTGATTCACTTGATGTATGTTTTGGTGATCAACTTGCGGGTTCCACCCATGAACCTATGCATAGGGGTTGGCACACGTTTTCGTCGTGATTCTCCGGTAGAATTTTGGGGCACTCTTTGAGGTCCTTTGTGTTGGTTGAATAGATGAATCTGAGATTGTGTGATGCATATTGTATAATCATACCCACGGATACTTGAGGTGACATTGGAGTATCTAGGTGACATTAGGGTTTTGGTTGATTTGTGTCTTAAGGTGTTATTCTAGTACGAACTCTAGGGCTGTTTGTGACACTTATAAGAATAACCCAACGGATTGATTGGAAAGAATAACTTTGAGGTGGTTTCGTACCCTACCATAATCTCTTTGTTCGTTCTCCGCTATTAGTGACTTTGGAGTGACTCTTTGTTGCATGTTGAGGGATAGTTATGTGATCCAATTATGTTATCATTGTTGAGGGAACTTACACTAGTGAAAGTATGAACCCTAGGCCTTATTTCCACGCATTGCAATACTGTTTACGCTCACTTTTATCATTAGTTACCTTGCTGTTTTTATAATTTCAGATTACAAATACCTTTATCTACTATCCATATACCACTTGTATCACCATCTCTTCGCCGAACTAGTGCACCTATACAATTTACCATTGCATTGGGTGTGTTGGGGACACAAGAGACTCTTTTTATTTGGTTGCAGGGTTGCTTGCGAGAGACCATCTTCATCCTACGCCTCCTATGGACTGATAAACCTTAGGTCATCCAGTTGAATTTTCTACTGTCCTACAAACCTCTGAACTTGGAGGCCCAACAACATCTACAAGAAGAAGGTTGTGTAGTAGACATCAGTCTTCTCATGTATGCTTCCACATGCACCATGTACAAGCAGGACCATTCGGGTCTGCCGCAGGGCAGGTCTGACAGTGGTTTTCCTTGCTGGTCCCACCAATTAGGAAGTCATAGATAGGACAACATTTAATCGTACATATTAGAAATGAAATTGAAAACAATGAGAAGAACTAATATGGAATTATGAAACATGAACAAAAAATAGGAATAAGAAGGAGAAAACATAAAATAACAGGAAAGCCAAATTAAAAGGGAAAGAGGAACAATACATTTGAATGTATAATATTGTAGAAATGATAGACATACTATAAATAGTGTTGAACATATACAACTATACAATAACTAATAGGTTTCACAACGAGTTTTTTTAGGGAAGAACCAATGATATTTATTTTAAGGGAAGAAACAATGCAGGTAGGTGGGTCGGCCCAGACCGCAAATAACTATCGGATCCATATTGTTGGGGCCCAGAATGCTGCGCTTTCCATGCACGTCGATCACATGCACGTCGATCACGGGAGTAGTTTCCGTTCTGTTACACAATTCTGGGATCGTGCTAATCCATATGTTCCTAATCCCTACAATTGAGGAGCACGTTCAGCCTCGCTTCAACGGAGGAAAATATAGATCGCGATATTGGCCACAGGGAAGTTACGACGACCTAGGAGTTGACCTAGTATATAATCTCCTCCTCCTCGCACATGTCGTCGACTAGATCGCCTCCTGCCGGCGAGTCGTCGACAACTCCATCCGCCGCATCCCACATGCCACAAAAACCCTGAGAAGATCAAGGTCGTCCGCACGTGCAGCCCGACCTCGACGAACTACGTCGACAACGCATCGCGGACTTCTTTCATCTTCGTCGACCGATCAAGTAAATTGTCCTCCTTACCTCGCGCCTTCATAGCAAGCTACTTCCTCCGTCTCGTTTCTTTGATGGACTTAGGTTTAGCACATATTTTCAACTAGTATCAGCTCGACTAGATGCGTTCTGACTAGATGGCGTAGATGAAAACAATCTTTGGTTATTTCATAGCATGGTTGAATAAGATGTTGTTTCTCGAGAAGCATGATGTAATAGATTTTTTGTCACATGATCCAATTTTATTTTTGTCACACGATCCAATTATATTGTTGTGCACATAGAGTATTAAAGAGTTATTAGCATTAGATGTTGATGAACCTCAAATAGGTACCATTGCTATAGACTCTAGTTATTTACAGCTGATCAATTTGTCACCCTGTTAATAAGAACTTGATCAGATGCAAGTAAATTCAATTACCAATTGTAGTTATTTTTTATTGCCTCATGTCAGCACACACTTTCCTGCATGTTGCAGTATACATGGTGCTAGTTTTGTATTTGCATTAGTGTTTTTTTTTGCATTAGTGTTAACTACTGCCAGAAAGTTTTATATTTTTGCATGTCTATTGTTATTTTTGCTTTAGTGTTCGCCAATGTCACGAAGTTATATATTTTATTTCAATAGGATGGATGAGATGAATGAAGAAATTGTATGCGCCATTGAGAAATGGTGCAAGCTTGTTGCAGCTCTTTCGAGCGGTCAACGCGCTAGAGTGGCTGATACAACATTGCGCAGCATGCTGCAGATACCATCTATTAAGATGCGTACCCTACTAATTAGGTATATGATTGAGAATTTTCAGACCAGCATGGCCAGATTCATTATACAAGAGCAGGTTGGGGAGGTGACTCTCGGTGCGGTCGACGTCGAGTGCATCTTTAACATCGAGAACCAAGGACTGTCCGCTTCGGACATTCTGACTGAAGAAGGCGAGGACATCAAGGAGCGGGTGCCGCCAGAATTTCTCAGTAATGGCCAGATTCATTATACAAGAGCAGGTTGGGGAGGTGACTCTCGGTGCGGTCGACGTCGAGTGCATCTTTAACATCGAGAACCAAGGACTGTCCGCTTCGGACATTCTGACTGAAGAAGGCGAGGACATCAAGGAGCGGGTGCCGCCAGAATTTCTCAGTAAGACATCAGAAAACATAGTGATAGATAATCTCACTGAGGACATAATTAAAAGTAAAGCCAGCGACGACGATTTCCTTCGGAAAGTAGTGCTTGTCCAGTTAGGAACAATTATTGCTCCCATGTCGAGCAAGATTGTGCCAAAGCAGTACTACGCTTTGGTCGATGATGTGAAACGTATTTCAAAGATTAACTGGAATGCCTTCACCATGCGTGTTCTCCTCGATTGCCTTTGCATAGTGAAGAAAGGCAAACACCTCCGCCAATGGCCGAAAGGCAATTTGGCTCTCTTGCACGTACACATATGAGACCTGTTGCATAATGTCAATTATCATATCATTGCAATTTTATGTGATGTAGTGCACTAACTCTAAATCCTAATATTTTTTTTGTAGTACTTGTACTGGGAGAAGGTGCAACCGGTCGAAGGCGAATGCGCCTACAATCCCAACATGTCCATACAACCTCTTATGAGGAACTGGACCGAAGGTGCAGCCACTAGGAGAGATCGGTTCGACTATGACAATGGGCGCGACCGTGG
This sequence comes from Triticum monococcum, assembly GCA_034509565.1. Taxonomy (NCBI): domain Eukaryota; kingdom Viridiplantae; phylum Streptophyta; class Magnoliopsida; order Poales; family Poaceae; genus Triticum; species Triticum monococcum. The sequence goes on from CM067845.1 coordinate 605,853,851, forward strand.
TAATGTCAGGGTAAGTCATTGTGTTCCGTCTTTCTTAAATGTTTTGTAACTTAATAATATTTATTTTTATTCATCACATGTACTTCAATATCGCATGCAGATCGAAAATAATATCACCCAGGAGTATAGGGCTCAGGAGCTCAACATCCCAAATAATGTGCCTACCATGAAGCCAAAAACCAAGCATGCAAATGGAAACGCAAAGAAGTCGACGACAGCCCCAATGTCAGAAGATTTGATGGAGCTTCTAATGAAGCGGTGCATGGACTTCATACACACCCAGATGAGGCAAATCCCTGATCAAGTTGCTGAGGTGTCACACCCAAACTTTATAGTTTACAGTATGTTTGCTATTTTATACCATGCTAGCATTACTAAATTTATATTTCCATTGCAGAGGTTGTTGGAGAAGTTGAACAAATCAGGTGTCATGTAAAAGCCGGCTGCTGTCGTGCCATCCGTGGACAATGATGTGGATGAAGATCTGGATTCGTTCGAGAATGGTCCATATGAAAAGAAGGAATTCGTGTACAAGGATGACATAGACTCACGCGGATAGCCTGTCATTGACATGACGCAGCCTGATGAAGTGGTTCCCAACCATAAAACCGTACCTGAGGTACTATGTATATATATTTCTGTCTATAATTTTCTCCTTTAATTTATTTACGTGCTGAAATGTTCACATGATTTTGTTTTGCCAAACAGAAAACCCCACCGAAGATGAATGGACACAAGGAAGCTTCACCTATTAGTCGTAATGATGAATGTGGCGCTACACCCGAAAACCCTTGGGTCGTTGGTACTTCTACTCAAGCACCTTCATTGGACATAGACATTTGTCCATCTTCTGTCAGCAAGTTCATGGCTAAGGCGAATAGAAAAAAGGGTGCAACAATCGATAAGGATGAGGAAGTTATGTCAAGTAAGCGCAAGAGGACCGTTCCTAAGAAATTTGAATCCCCCTACACACTTGACAAGCCTAGCAGGCGTCCAAACCGTGGTCAGAAACCCTCCGGTACTTCGAATGCTACTAGAGGTATCGTAACTAACTTTCTTATTTTGTTATATGCTATGAATGCATATGATCACCATTGTTTACGTTCATATTATTTCATGAAGCCCTGTTTTGTGAAAATCATGAGCCGGAGGTTGTGGCAGATGAGTTGACGCCGGAAATAATTGATGCAGCTGTTTCATTTGTCGAGTTAGCTGCTAGCACCGAGAAGAATAAGGGGAAGAAAGTTTACTACAGTGAAGGGCGTGGCATATCTCTGACTTCCGGTAGGATTCGACCGGTACTAACTCACAGATGGCTGTCGGATGATGTAAGTACTATTTGCATGTCCTGTTATTAAAATTCTCAATAATCTATGTCTCAACTTTCAACATGCAATGCCCTGATATTCTATGAAGGTAATTGATGCTTATATGGGACATTTGGAGCTGCGCGTTGGTCATGATCGTTACCTCTGTCCAGCGTGGAGGTCCAAATTCCTTGTAGATCGTGCTATCGCACGAGACGATCCATTGCCATCAAGCTGCAACATGGATAGTGCTCTGTCCAAAGCTGGAGTAGTTAATAGAGTCACGAAAGAGTATACTGTGCGTGATAAGGTACGTTATGTTTGTAATTCTTCACTACAGGACATTTCATCAAGTATTTCGTTTGATCCACAATGGTTTTTTGCACTGTAGACATATATCGCGTTGAATATCGACAACATCCACTGGATGACCGTGGTCATGCACTTGATCAAGCAAGAATTCCAAGTTCTCGATTCTCTCTATCCTCTGGACCTGACAGAAAAGACTGTGAAAGCACTGGTAATATAACCAACATTTGTACCATTGGTCTTACATGTTGTTTATGATTATTCTTTAACACTATCCTCTTTATAGCGAATGGCTATAGCACACGATATGCACCAAGCAAATCTGATTACACCAAGGAAATATCCGGATGTAAGTAAGTGGCCTATCAAGGAGTATGACATGCCCCAGCAAGAGGATGGGTGAGTTAATCGGACATCATGCACATTCAAACAACAACACACATGTTTTTATTGCCCACCGCTAATGTTTGCATATGTACCAGGAACTCTTGTGGCCTTTTTGTCACAAAATGTCTAGAACATTGGGACGGGGACCGAATGACCCGCCATTTTTCACATGTATGTTGTTATTTACGTTTGTACATCTGCTACTATGGTCGTGTAGCAACTTCGGTTCATGTAACCTTTACGTCATTTTTTGCGGGCCACCGTTGACGCAAGGAGAAGATGTTTCGTCGCGGAGTTGATTATGTCACCTTCGAACATGATGGAGTGTGTGAAGAACAAAAGTCACGAAAATCGCAACGAAAAGGCGCGCCTGAAGAATTCATGCGGCATGCAAGATTGAAGTTTTAGTGGTTTGGATTTACTCCGGTCGAAGGTTTCGACGGCATTATTATCTTAGGAGTTCTATCATTTTTATGTAATAAACATGGCATCTCGAATATTGTGACACATACATGTGTATGTGTCTGTCAGACAATTCGCTCGTATTAGACAATTCGGTCATACAATTCGCTCAGAGAAGACAATTTGGTCGTACCAATAAACTTTTGGCTTCACTTATCAATTGTTCTTGCTTAATATTATTTTCGTTCTCCAATTTTTTATAATTGTATTTTTCACGACTTCACTTATCAAGTGTTCTTGCTTAATATTTTTCTCGTTCTCCAATTTTTTTATAATAGTCTATTTTTCTCTTCAACTACTCTTGTAAGTTTCATATTAAAATTTTCACAATCTTTACTTTTTTAAAAACTCTACCAAGCTTAGCCTTCTGCCTTAGCTATCTGCATGTCATCATATTGCATAATCTCCTGGAAATTCCCCCTCATCACATGATTATGAAAACTAGTCATGGTAGATAAGTAAATATATCGAGCCAAAATGTAATATTACACTGATCAAAATTAATCATGTCAGCTCGTTGGCTCTATCGCGTGTTATCAGGCATCATGTTTTCTATTTTGTTTTACAAACCCGTAGTTATTTTATTATGTGTATAATTAAATTTTTCTGTACTCACCATGATGCCAGGCACAACCCATCTAACCACGTGAGGGGCCCCATAGGCGGGCTATCGTGCCGGCAGAGCTACACCAGCCCATTTTGCCAGGTTCACATCTATCTTTCCCCTTTTCTCGTTTCCCTTTCCAAATCCCTAGCCCTCTCTCTCTCCATTTGCGCCTCCAAATCTCGACGGCAATAGCATGATAGCGAGCTGGGCGTCAGGCGACTGCGCCTGCGGCTGCGGCGAGAAGAGCGGTGGCGACCGCAAGTTAGGTCGAACCCTGGGTCCTGCAAGCAGGTGGGGGCGGATTTAGTGGCACAGGAGGCAGCGGCAGCGGATCGCGTGGAACAGGGGACGGGGGTTTTGTGGGCGGCGGTGGGCCGGGAGATCCCACGGCCAGGGTTTCTTCGGTGCTACACTTTGGTGGCAAAAAGGGAAGATCTTTGCCGTTGTTCTTTACATCCCAGCATTATCGCCCACAATTCATCACTTGTGGCCATGACAAGCTCCATCTATGTGGTCATCAGGAAACTCCTGGTGACCGTGTCTGCATAGATGCAGACAATTTTGGCAGCGCACTCGGGGGATGTGTGTTTGAGGTTAGTCTACTGAGCATGATCTTCAAACTAGTACTGCTATTGCGGTCAAGCTGCAAAAAAGTTCAGTGTTTAACGGTTGCAGTGACAAGTTCAGTTATAAAATGACTTGAATTGCTCATGATTTATTTAGGATGATATCACTTCTATGTATGTTGAATGGGTTGATGGGGAGTGGGATAGCAAAGCAAAGGCAGTCATTAACTATCTTGCCATGAAGAACAAGAAACTGGAGACTAAGATTACAGAATATGAAGCTGAAATTAAATGGAATGAGAAAGAAAAGAGGGCAATGGTTAAGATGCACAAGGAAATATTGCTCTATAGGGATATGATTTTAGGATTTGGAGGTGTTCTGTATCTCGGCATGCTTACCATTATGATTGTTGTCATAGTTAGCAAGTAGATTGTTCATAAAGTTATTAACATCATTGTAATTGACATGATGAAATGCTGGTGAATTATTGCTATTCAGCTTATGGGCAAAGTGTAACAGAGATTGCAGCATAAATAACATGGGGTCATCATGATTGTTAGACAATGCACTTTTGGCATGTTCTATATTTGGCAAACAATGCACTTTTGGCATGTTCTATATTTGGTAAGTGATGCACATGGGAGCAGCCCAGTTCATTGTTTTGTTGCAACATAGGAGCAACATGTAGCAGCACCTACACCTTTGATGCAACACTGAAGCAAAGCAACAGTACATATTCAAAATTCTGTAATTTAACTAAACTTGACACTTAGGGCGAGTAGTAGATATTTAGTTCTTCAGCCATAAAGAACCCGACCAAACTGTACCAATTGCAAAAGTTATATGTTTACATATAAAAGCATACCTAACCAACAGCAAACCCAAAATAATGTTAACTTATATGCTGAAACATATAACAGCATAACTAACTTAAGATAACCAGCAGCTTCCTCCACCTTCAGCAACTGTGCCCATCTTCACTTCTTCAGAAATTTGAGGCGGGGTGAGCGGTGCACCACAGACGGAGAAGCCTTCTTCTTGACCGCTGTCCTCTTCGACAGCCGCGCCACCTGATCCTGAGCCACCTCCTCTTCTTCCACCTTCACTATGTCAGGGAGGAGGGGTAGGAGCTCGACGTCGATGGGCATTGTCTTGCCACCCTCGACGGCGACCGACGCTACCATCTGCACGACGTCCTCCTCGCCCTCCTCATGGTCATCAGGGATGAACAGTACCTCCTCCATGTTGTTCTCCATGACGTCAGAGCCCAACGACAGGACTGGCTTCGGCATGTGGTGGACCTGGTAGTCCAGGCTGACGGGCGCAGGGAGAGCGAGCTCGACGTCGACGCGCTCCGCCCTCGACGCGACGTGTGCTAGATCTTGCCGCAACGTCATGGTGGTGGAGCGGTACATCCACCACCTTGCGCGCTGAACAGGGGAGTCACTGAGCGTGGCCTCTCGCACTGCCCACATGAGGAGGAGAGCCGGCAGGACGCCACGGCCGTAGGGGAAGGGGCGCTTCTTCTCGGCGTCGGTGAGGACTTTGACGAGGCCACGCGCGTGGTTGACCAACATCTCCATGCTGGGGAACCAGTCACACACCTCCGTCAACTGCGCGCGCCACCCCTCGTCATCGCCGGCGAGCTCCACCATCGCTCTCTACCTGCCGAGGCTTCTCTCCATGGAGGCAGTTGCAGCGGTCGCCGTCGAGGGTTTTCTCGATCTACTATAGGTGGGGATAAGAGGGGAGTTTGAACCGGCGCCCGTGGGAGATGGGTGAGTGCGTGGTGGGGAGGAGAGTGGTATAGTTACTTATTTAATGGCATTTAGGACGTGGCGACGGAAAATGTACAATATTCTTTCTACCTCCCGCCCCGGTCATAACACAGTAAATTTTTTTTTTGATTTTTGTTTTGAGGGAAACATCTTACTTTATTTAAACAAAGTCTGGGATCTCGTCTGCTAATACACTAAGGATACAATCAGGGGGCGAAAGCCTCCAAAGCAAAGAAACAGAATCCCCTACAACTACCTTAGCTTGAGCCGCCCAATTAACACAGTAAATAATTGAAGCAAGTGTTCTACTCTTCCTCCTTCTCCACTTTTCTGCCTATGATAAAAGACAAGGTAAGTTAATGAATGATTTTTTTTAATATTCCACAATGCATACAAACACTTACTTCTGATTTAGTTTGCATTTCTTGCTACGTCTAGTGTGTCCTGGCAATTTGCAAGCGCCGCACCGGGTTTTCAACTCATCAAAAGAGAGTGTTCTACCATTTTTCGAGACATGGCGGCTCTCATCTACCTTTGTTGCACCTTTGCTTGACACTTTCATAGGTTCTTTAACCGCAATCATGTTGCCTTCACCATCGTCCACATATTCAACTGCACACTTACTGATGTCATTTGTTTGCTTGATCAAATTTTCGTGTAGCAGATCATACTCATGACTCTTAGCTATCATAGCCTTCAAACTCTCCTGTAACTGACCCCACAAAGCAGGGTGTTTGCATGCCGCATGCATAGCTTCTGACGCTAATACACTGACCTGGCTATATTTCATTCTTTCCCCGGCCCCAGTCCATCCAAATCCCAATAGATCACTTGTGCACCTTGCGGGCAGTCCCAACCTTGCTTCTTTCGTGAATCGAACAAGAACTAAACACTTTGGTACTTCAGGTATGTTCAAGTGCTTCATTACATGGAATATGTGCTTGCAAGGTAGACCCTTTCAAATCATTCTTCTGCAACTGCACCTTATAGTTTCTGCGGAATTTTCTGGTGTATACTCCACCCAAAAAAGGCGCTTCGGTTATTATTCCAGGCCACGATGTACTGCTGTGATCCGTCTCCTAGCTTAATTTCTACAATCTCCATGCCGCCAATTTTTCTAAGATCATGTTGTAACATATAGAAGTTTGCTGGAGTGAAGACATAAGAAGCAACTATCTCAAGTTCCCTCGAGTTAGTAACTGGCACCGGTAAACTCTGTGAGGCCGTGCAGTCATCTCGTGCCTTGTTTTCATGGATACGCACAATGGCATTCTCATAGTGCAAAATCATATCCACCAGGGTCATTTCACCGTCTAGGTGGAGGTGAAGGCATGAGTTCAGGATTTCACTCTGCTGGTTCCTTTTCATGCCAAGCCAAAACCCCTCTGTTAGATAAGCTGCGGCCCACAATCTCCTCTTCTTATACATCCGTCTCAACCATGTTACAGTTTTTTCCGACTGCCATCTTTTGGAAAATGCGTGCCATCTCTCCTCAGACGTGGCCGTGGACGTGCTGTAGTACAGAAGAGTTCGGAACTCCTTCAAGGACTTGTGACTAAGGTGAATATTCATATTTTTCTCTATGTGCCACGTACATATACGGTGCCACACATCTGGCAAGACTTCGCGAATTGCCTTGATCATCGTAGCGTCAGCGTCTGTGATAACACTCTTAGGCATCTTTTAACACATGGACCTCAAAAAAGTCTGCAGAAGCCACACGTATGTCTCCTCGGTCTCGTCCGAAACTATAGCACAACCAAAAGTAGTGGTCTTCAAATGTATGAATGGCATACCATAGTGGTTCATCTTGTACGTGCTGTCAAATACAAGCAGGTCGCCGAAGTCCTCATAGTCATGACGAGACTGGGAGTCACACCAGAACATCCTATTCAAATGTCCTTCCTTATCTAGCTTGTACTCGAAAAAGAAGCTAGGATCCCTCTGTTTCCTACTGGCCATGATGCCTATGGTTGTGGCAGCATCACCTTTTGGAAGCAGCTTCCTCTTCTCGTTGGCGCAAAGGTTGTATATTTCACGCCTAGTAAAACCAACACCGCCGTACCATACATGTTTGCTGATGAAGCAATCCATCATGTCGTGAATTCTAATCCCTGCAGCTCCCATGGACATTATCTCATGCTTCTGGTACTCTTTGATTTTTCTGTGGGACCAAAGAAAAGGTACCTTGTCCGGTCCTGCCAACATATGGCTATGCTTGTCCTCAAAACTTTCAACATACCAAACCCCATGCTTTTGGTCAAGCTTGACGGTCAGGTGCGCTTTGCAAAAGCAGCGTGTCTCGGCTCTAAGCCTATGGCTGTGTCCTTCCTCGGTTAGCAACTTGCTGTCACGTTTCCCTTGTCTGGAACAAACAAACCGCCTATAACGCATATGACATGACTCCGTTTTGCTATACATGACTGTCGGTGTCAAAACCGGCGGATCTCGGGTAGGGGGTCCCGAACTATGCCTCTAAGGCGGATGGTAACAGGAGGCAGGGAACACAATGTTTACCCAGGTTCGGGCCCTCTTGAAGGAGGTAAAACCCTACGTCCTGCTTGATTAATATTGATGATATGGGTAGCACAAGAGTAGATCTACAAAGGAGGAGATATACATATCTGCACTGCCTAGCTTGCCTTCCACGCCAAGTAGAGTCCCATCCGGACATGAGACGAAGTCTTCAATCTTGTATCTTCATAGGCCAATAGTCCAGCAAAAGGATATAGTCCGGCTATCCGGAGACCCCCTAATCCAGGACTCCCTCAGTAGCCCCTGAACGAGGCTTCAATGACGATGAGTCCGGCGCGCAGTGTTGTCTTCGGCATTGCAAGGCGGGTTCCTCCTCCGAACACATCATGAATGAATTTGAATACAAGGATAGTGTCCGACCCTGCAAAATAAGTTCCACATACCACCGTAGAGAGAATAATATTTCCACAAATCTTAATCTGCTGACACGTTTTGGTAACATGACATCATGCCATGGTTCGATGATTATTCGAACCGTTTTTCTTCAACCAGCTCCACACATAACGCGAGGTGGTTTCTTGACACGTCTTGTCAAAGCAGAGATCGTGTTCCCCTAATTATGGGATTCTCATCAATACGGTCATGGGTAACCCAACCGTGTCTAGGACTCCTAGATTAAAGGCAAGTCCCAAATGGCTACGGAGAGGACGCTTGATATTCACCCTCTTTATAAAGGGACAAGGCTTTTACTTTTTTCCCTCCCGTGCTCAATCAAATCCTTCCCCCGCCTCGAGTTCTAACACCAAAAGCCCAGGTCAGGTGCTTCGGACCTTCAATAATGTCCGGATCTAGCCTTCAAGGCCGGTGGATGCCCTCCTCCGTTACGGAAGAGGATATCAAGAAGTTGAGGGAGGCCAGATACCTGACCGCCGAGGTTTCGCATCGGCTGCCTGCCCGAGGGCAGGTTGTCCCTACTCCTGAACCCAACGAGAATGTCGTGTTCATCTCCCACTTCCTCTAAGGTCTAGGCCTCACCCTGGATCCCTTTGTTAGTGGTTTGATGTTCTATTACGGGCTAGATTTCCACGATCTAGCCCCGGACTCCTTTCTCCACATCTCGGCATTCATTGTCGTGTGTGAGGCCTTCCTCCGCATTACCCCTCACTTCGGCCTGTGGCTCAAGACTTTTGACGTGAAGCCGAAGATGGTCGAGGGGCAGTATGCAGCGTGCGGAGGCGCATTAATAAGCAAGATAGCAGGAGCTCTGTGGCCAAAAGGTTCCTTTCCAGAGGTGTCTGGATTATGGCAACGGGAGTGGTTATACATCACAGCTCCCAGAAGTGCCAAGTGGGTGGCTGCCCCTGCTTTCCGCTCGGGCCCTCCACCACAACTAATGTCATGGATTGGCAGAGGACTGAGCTGGGGTCCAGCCAAGGATGTGCCTATACTACAGACCCGCATTCAAGATCTCTTCGAAGGAGATTTCACTCTGGTTACGGTGGTGCAAGTCATGCTGGTTCGTGAAGTCTAGCCTTGCAAACGCCGCCCCTCCGCATGTGGGAGTTCAACCCAGAAGGGCCGCGCACTATTCAGAATTTCCTCGGCCTGACGGATGAGGAGGTGTACAAATCATTCTTCGGACCACAAGTAGAGTGTCTGGATACTACCGAGGACGTGGGCCTGAGCAGCAACCGTACCACCGACCAAGTAAGTAATCCTTTAGCCGAACACACCGTCTTTTATTTACCATGACATCATTCTGAGAAATCGCTCTTTGACCAGGACTGGCTAACAGAGGCGAAGATGATTTGGTGTTCGGCCTCCCTTCCTGAGGGTTTGGAGAATCCGGTACTGGAAAAGATGCTCGAGCTAGCAGCTTGCCCGGAGCCCTCAAAGGAAGATAAAGGGGGGAATAATGAGGTCAAAAGTGGGCCCCCATCACTACCAATTCCAACCGAGGGAATGAGCACCTCCGTGAAGGAGGATAACCAAGGAGAAGAATCCGTCCTTCTCTCGCTTTGGGGAAGGAAGAGGACTGCCTTTGAAGATCCGGAAACCGAGGCTTCCAAACAGGAGAAGAAGTCTCCACTAGAGGGTCCTGCCTTGGAGGGTGCTTTCGCCGCACAAAGTCCGCGCGAGGATCAGCCCTCCAACGAGCTGTAAGTAATCAGAAAGTACTTTAATATTGGATATATACTACCTTACCTATGAGGAAAATAACTGAAGCATTTATCTTGCAGTTTGGATCTTAGCCCTTCTCAGCAGATCTCGTCTTCAGGGGATCTTCTTCCAGAGATGATGGAGAGCGAAACGCCTCCCCCAGACTCCCCCGCTCAAGAAGCGGGCAACCTAGAACTGTCATCGCGGAGGGCCTCTCTGGATCCGGTGAGGCCAGAAGATAATCCTATAGTCACCCGAAGTCCCCAGCGTCCGGCTCTTGAAGAGAGCAAACAAAAGAGTCCGGCATCGTCTGGTATGCGGCCGGACGTATTGAGGGAGCTGTTGGAGCGAGCAGCCATCTCAGAAGAACACCGTACGTTGATGGGTACAGTGATGGAAAGAATTTCGTCCGCCAAAAGCGGATTGCATGGAGCCTTTATGAGTCTACTGACGGGCTTTGAGGTACGTGAAATGATATACTTTTTGATAGTACCGCACATTTTTAGGTGTGCCCTGTGTAGATAGTAGCCCCTGAGACTGTGGTCGTTGTCGAGAACGGCGGCGAATAGAGGATCGTAGTCCCAGGTAATAACCATACCGCCTTTATGTGCAGGTGGTGGAAGCTCCGGTGGCTAGCCGGACTAATGAGTTTGCCGAGCTAAAGCGGCAACTGGATGCAGCAGATGCCGACATCGAGCTTGTTAACAAGCGGCTTGATGAGGCACATGGTAAGTAATGTTTTCTGGTGAATGTCACATAGTAAGAGCAGCGTAATGCCAGTATCTTTAATATGTTGTGACTACAGATGGAGCTGCCACCGTGGAGACCCTTCGGGCGGAACTTGCCCAAGCCAAGGAACAAGCAAGAATTAGTAATGCGGCCGCTTTAAAGGCGGCCGAAGAGTTAAGAGCCGAAAAGGCTGCACATTGCGAGAGCAAAGATAAAATGGCCAAGATGGCTGTAAAGTTAAAATACACTGTCGACCGCTGCCAGCTCCTTGAAGAAGAAAACCGAGTGAAGGCGACTAACCTTAAAAAGGCCATGGTGGCGACCAAAGACACCCGCTCTGCTATGAGGGCAAAGAAGGAAGAGCTGCGTGAAGCCGGGGATATTGCGGCTGGGAAGCCCTTTTTGCTGCGGAGGAAGTTTGGAGATCCGCGGTATGCCCCGCTGGATCGACTGTGGAGTTCGGCAGACGCAAATATGGACTTGGCGGCGAGCGCTGTTGATGCGGCCGAATACTTCCGAGATCAAACAGATCGTGAAGTGGACAAGCTGTTTTAGTCGCAGTTTAACGTTCTGGAGCGTCCGCTTCCATTGACTGATCACCTAGCCGAATGGGCCGAACTCAACAGGTTGTCCGGACTCGCCATGAGGTCCGTCATAGATCATCTGTGGCCGGAAAAATCGAAGCCGAACAGCTATTTCAGCTTAGTGCAGCAGTTCCTTGGAGCGGTGCCATGCATCAATGTGATGAAGAGGTCGGCATGTATAGAGGGCTCGCGGATGGCCCATTCCCGTGTCAAAGCATACTGGGCGGAAATGGATGCTACCACTGTTGCGGCGCAGGGTTCGGCCATAGGCCGAGTGGCTGCCGAGCACTATTTCAAAGAAATTCTCGAGGGCGCTCGTTTGATAGAGGCCCAGTGCTCGAAGAATATTATGTTTGAGTGACATGTATTCCCATTGTAAACACAATGTTTTTATGAACTTTATTAAGGCTGTATTTATACTTTTGCCCGAAAGTAATATGATGCCTCATGTGCGGCCATTTATGTATACATGTGTATAACCTCAAAGATTGCAGTCGTCAGCTTCAGCCCCCATGCATGTAATGCGGGGGTGTTCATAGAAGACGCGTATTCACACTTAATCCAACGTCTTGGTCCTAATAAGGAGGTGATGGCGCAGCGAACTAGGCAACCGGACTATAATGCTTTAACACTTTCACTTAGCCATAGGAGTTTGACAGTGGGGCTACTATATAGCCCCTGGTGGCTCCGTACTCATCTGAATTCGGGGTGCGTATATGCCTGGCCGGGAAACGGCCCTTTGTTAAAGCGGGGGAACTCTAACATTCTGATAGGTCATCGAGTGGTTGACCAGTCTCACGCTATATCATGACAGTCAGTTTTCGGCTTTCTCTACTGAGGTGCTCGTCCGGATGAACCAGGGCACAATCGCCGTACTTCTCCTGGTGCCGCCTTAGCCGATAGAGCGCAACGAAAGGCGGCAAAACATAGGAGCCAGGAAAACCCAACATTTGACCAAAGACATGATTCGGAGCTGATGCATATAAGGACAAACTCGCGACGCCGAACACTCCCTAAGGTATTCGGTCTTTTATGGTATAAACCGGGCCTAAATAGTGCCCTTTGTAAGAAGCCCCTGGTGTCCAGGTACATGCATTATTCTAACGTGGCCACATGCGAAGACGTCAGCATCCTTCTCAATAGTACTGAGAATCCGAGGGATGTGTATCAATAAGAGACAGTAAAAAAGGTTTATGCAGGGTCTTAATCTAAAAAGAATCCTTGGAACGGGTCCCTGCTACACGTCTGCGCCTGTGTCTCCGTTGTGCCGTATCCTGGACGGGTGTAGCATGATGGTCATCTGTAAAGAGAGAAACTTAGGTGAAAAGTTGTCGTGCAAAAAGGTAGGTTTAAAGAAACCATGTACAATTCAAGATGAGCAAAAATTGCCACTTGTCTGCGCGCGTTGAGCCCCTTGTATTTGTAATAAGGGTGTGGCCTATCAAACCTATGTGAATGACATATAGCTGCGCTGGACTCGTCTAACCATGTCCGTGGTCTTAACGACCTATCAAATGCTTTAGTTGGTGAGGCTGTTATTAGTGTGCGGCTGCCAAGGCAGTCGCACTCTCTTCGGCGTGCAAGGATCGCTTAATATTTCCATTCACTATAATGATGCCACGTGGACCGGGCATCTTAAGCGTAAGGGAAGCGTAATGCGGTATTGCATTAAAGCGAGCGAAAGCTTCGCGTCCAAGTAGTGCTTGATAGCGACTTTGGAATGGAGCAATGTGGAATGTTAAATTTTCGCTATGGGAGTTATCGGGGAAGCCGAATATAACCTCTACTAGCAGGGAGCCCGTGCAATGAGCCCCTGGGCCTGGCGTTACTCCTTTAAAGGTAGTATTGTTGTGGCAAATTTTCGTTGGGTCTATCCCCATTTTGCGGATTGTGTCCTGATATACCAGGTTTAGACTGCTGCCACCGTCCATCTGGACTTGTGTGAAATGGTATCCGTCAATTATTGGGTCTAATACCAAGGCAGCCCATCCTGCACGCCGGATACTTGCTGAGTAATCCCGATGGTCGAAAGTGATCGGTTGAGACGACCAGTGGCAGGACTCCGCAGTGATAGGCCCTTGGGCATATTTCTCTGGGAGTGCCGCTTTGTTTCTCCCCTTGATCACGTGTAACACGTTCACTGTTTTGACTTCTGGTGGAAATTGCCTTTGTTCCCCAGTGTTTTGCTTGAGAGGCTCATCCTCGTCTTCGCTTGGTGTATCCTCCCCCTTGTGTACGGCGTTGAGCTTGCCGGACTGCTTGAAGACCCAACATTCTCTGTGGGTATGGTTAGCGGGTTTACTGGGGGTGCTATGGATCTGACATATTTGGTCCAGAATTTTGTTTAAGCTGGACAGTTCATCTCTGCTGCCTTTAGAGGGTGGCTTTTGATGACTTGGCCGAGAGCTTCTGAATCCGGCGTTTACTGCCGTGTTCTTCAGGTTGTCTTCTTTATTCCAGCTCGTATTATTTTTGTTGCGTCGTGATTTCCCATTTCCATCTCTAACTTCGGATGTACTTGGGTCGCTGGTGCTGCATCTGGCTAGCCAGCTGTCCTCACCTGCACAAAAGCGGGTCATGAGGCTTGTTAATGCTGCCATTGTTCTCGGCTTTTCTTGGCCGAGGTGTCTGGCAAGCCATTCGTCGCGGACGCTATGCTTAAAAGCTGGCAAGGCTTCGGCGTCCGGACAGTCGACTATTTGATTCTTTTTAGTAAGAAACCTGTTCCAAAGCTTTCGGGCTGACTTTTCAGGCTGTTGAGTTATATGACTCAAATCGTCCGTGTCCGGAGGTCGGACATAAGTCCCTTGAAAATTTGCTCGAAAAGCGTCCTCCGGCTCTTCCCAGCTTCCAATGGAGCTTTCGGGGAGGCTTTTAAGCCAGTGCCGAGCTGGCCCTTTGAGTTTGCGGGATAAATACTTAATGGCGTGGAGATCATCTCCTCGAGCCATATGGATATGGAGGATATAGTCCTCAATCCAGACCCCAGGGTCTATTGTTCCGTCGTATGCCTCTATGTTTACGGGTTTGAATCCCTCCGGAAATTCATGGTCCAACACCTCATCGGTGAAACATAGGGGGTGTGCGGCACCCCTGTATCTGGGTGTACCGCGTTGTTAGGATGTTTGTTGTGTTGCATCGTATGCTGGAGCGCGCTTGCGTGGTCCATAGATGGATCTGGTTGCGCCGTCCTTCTGATGCGAGCCCTCGCGTGGATCGCGTATTGGCTCATGTGCAGTGTTGTTTGCCGTTCTATATTGGTCGTGAGGTCGTCTATCCAGCCAGATGGCCGTTATAATTTTTGGTTGCAGGGGATCTAAGGCCTCCTCATCGAATTCAGGTAGTAACTTCCGCTTCGGGTAGCTCTTGGTGGGGTGATTACCGTCGTACTTCTCTGCTGTGTTGAGCAGTTTACTCCATCTAATTCTGAGTGTGTCTTGCGCAGCCTTGAGCCTTTGCTTCTGCTTTTTTAGACTCCTCGCGGTTGCAACGAGCCTTTGATGGGCATTCTGTTGCTCCGGGTGTCTGTCCAGTGTGATGTCGTCCGGACTATTATCTTTGACAGAGTCAGGTTGTTCGGTTTGATTCTCCGTGTTGCCGTGGTCCGGCGATGGTTCACCCTGCTCTAACGCTAGGTCTATATGATCGTTGTTTCTGCCGAGGCGGGATATGGAGCGGCACTTACGCCACCGCTTTGACTGCTTCTCGAGGGGACAACCCTTCGTCGCGTCCTTCCGTTCCTCGTTGTCGTCTTCTTTTGACGTGTCCACCATGTATACGTCATGTGATGAAGAGGGCGTCCAGTGCCGTGTGGGCAGTGGTTCCTGTTCGTCTCCTGCATCCTCGTCCATACCGTGGATGTCTTCGGAGTCGGAGTCGAGCATGTCGGTTAAGTCATCGACAATGGCTACTAAATGGGTGGTGGGTGAGCGGCGAATTTCTTCGTCATCCGCATCCCAAGACATATTTCGGCCAGGACTCTCCT
Organism: Triticum monococcum; assembly: GCA_034509565.1. Classification (NCBI taxonomy): domain Eukaryota; kingdom Viridiplantae; phylum Streptophyta; class Magnoliopsida; order Poales; family Poaceae; genus Triticum; species Triticum monococcum. The sequence goes on from CM067845.1 coordinate 605,869,201, forward strand.
GATAAGGAGAGAGACTTTAATGAATTCAGTATGTCGCCGAAGGGCGAGTGCTGAAAGATATCCGCGGAGGTAAACTCCATGATCGGCGCCCAACCGGATTCGATAGGAACGTGCGCAAGCGGTTCGGAGTCCGTGGCCAGAGAAATATCCGGCAGTTCAACAACACAGCTCTCGCGAAGGGTAAGATCGATATTCGGCTCGATCGCCGTTGGGGATGCGGCCTCTGTGGCGGGGTCTATCCACCCGTCCATGGGAGGCGCAACTGGCTCCGAATTAAGGGTCGGAGCGGCTGCCGGTGTGATTTCTTGAACACTGTCCGATGGCAGGGCTAAATCGTACTCATCGTGACCGCGTGACGCACAAGGTAGAGGCTCGAATCCGTCAAAGATCAAGTCTCCGCGGATATCGGCCGTGTAGTTTAAGCTTCCAAACCTGACCTGGTGGCCAGGGGCGTAACTTTCGATCTGCTCCAGATGGCCAAGCGAGTTGGCCCGCACTGCGAAGCCGCCGAACAAAAAAGATCTGTCCGACGTCCGTTTGTCTTCTTCATGGACTCGTTCTTCTTCCTTTCGGGATCCCAGGGAAGATGACCATACCCTCGAAATCACTTCTATCTTTGCTTGCTAGATGCTCGCTCTTTTTGCTATGCCTATGCTGCGATACCAACCACTTGCTTATCATGCCTCCCATATTGTTAAGCCAAGCCTCTAACCCACCTTGTCCTAGCAAACCGTTGTTTGTCTATGTTACCGCTTTGCTCGGCCCCTCTTATAGCATTGTTAGTTGCAGGTGAAGATTGGAGTTTGTTCCATGTTGGAACATGGTTATTGTTGGGATATCACAATATCTCTTATTTAATTAATGCATATATATACTTGGTAAAGGGTGGAAGGCTCGACCTTATGCCTAGTGTTTTGTTCCACTCTTGCCGCCCTAGTTTTCGTCATATCGGTGTTATGTTCCCGGATTTTGCGTTCCTTACACGGTTGGGTTATAATGGGAACCCCTTGACAGTTCGCCTTGGATAAAACTCCTCTAGCAAGGCCCAACATTGGTTTTACCATTCGCCACCTATCCTTTTTCCCTTGGGAGTCGCGCATCCCGAGGGTCATCTTTATTTTAACCCCCCCGGGCCAGTGCTTCTCTAAGTGTTGGTCCAACTGAGCGATGTCCGGGGCTACCAGGGGCAACTCTGGGCTGGCCTACCCGACGTCTTGCTCATCCGGTGTGCCCTAAGAACGAGATATGTGTAGCTCATATTGGGATTTGTTGACACATCTGGGTGGCTTTGCTGGACTTGTTTTACCGTTGTCGAGGATGTCTTGTAACCGGGATGCCGAGTCTGATCAGATTGTCTTGGGAGAAGGAATATCCTTCGTTGACCGTGAGAGCTTGTGATGGGCTAAGTTGGGACACCCTGCAGGGATTTGAACTTTCGAAAGTCGTGCCCGCGGTTATGGGCAGATGGGAATTTGTTAATGTCCGCTTGTAGAAAACCTATAGTTTATCTTAATTAAAATGCATCAACCGTGTGTGTTACCGTGATGGTCTCTTCTCGGCGGAGTCCGGGAAGTGAACACGGTGTTGGAGTAATGCTTAACGTAGGTTGTTCTAGGATCACTTCTTGATCATAGTTCATCGACCGTGCCTTTGCCTCCTCTTCTCGCTCTCATTTGCGTATGTTAGCCACCATACATGCTAGTTGCTTGCTGCAGCTCCACCTCATACCTTTTACCCTTCCTATAAGCTTAAATAGTCTTGATCGCGAGGGTGTGAGATTGCTGAGTCCCCGTGACTCACAGATACTTTCAAAACCAGCTTGCAGGTGCCGTTGAACCACGCATATGACGCAACCGAGCTCAAGGAGGAGCTCGATGAAGATCTCGTTCATTGTGTTGTTTTGTTTCAGTTGATCAGTAGTGGAGCCCAGTTGGGACGATCGGGGATCTGTGTAGCATTTGGGGTAGTCTTCTTTTATTTTGGTTCCGTAGTCGGACCTTGATTGTATCTGGTTGATGTAATGCTTTATTCATGTATTGTGTGAAGTGGCGATTGTAAGCCAACTATGTATCTCTTTCCCATATGTATTACATGGGTTGTGTGAAGACTACCTCACTTGCGACATTGCTTTCAATGCAGTTATGCCTCTAAGTCGTGCTTCGACTCGTGGGAGATATAGCCGCATCGAGGGCGTTACAGGGTGTGGGCCCCCTGGTCTTCATCTTTGGCGAGGAGTTTTCATTATTTATTATAAGGTATTCCATGGAGTTTCAGGACTTTTGGAGTTGTGCGGAATAGGTCTCTAATATTTGCTCCTTTTCCAGCCCAGAATTCCAGCTGCCGGCATTCTCCCTCCTTATGTAAACCTTGTAAAATAATAGAGAATAGCCATAAGTATTGTGACATAATGTGAAATAACAGCCCATAATGCAATAAATATCGATATAAAAGCATGATGCAAAATGGACGTATCAACTCCCCCAAGCTTAGACCTCGCTTGTCCTCAAGCGAAAAGCCGAAATCGAAAAACATGTCCACATGTTTAGAGATGAAGGTGTCGATAAAAATAAAATACAGACATGAGGGCATCATGATCATTTTTGGAATAGCAACTTATATAATTCTTGTCATATGATCTCTTATGCTAGAGTAATAATTCAATCACAATATCAAGTATGAATCATAAACTTCATTAAAACTAACAAACTATAATCTCGGTCATTAAGGCAATTGCAATTTATCATAACATAGGAAAGAGTCAATGTATAAGAGCTTTTCAGCAAGTCCACATACTCAACTATCATATAGTCTTTCACAATTGCTGACACTCACGCAATACTTATGGGTATGGAGTTTTAATCGGACACAGAGAAAGATAGGGGCTTATAGTTTTGCCTCCCAACGTTTTACCTCAAGGGTAATATCAACAGTAATAGTTCATGAAAACCCACATCCAATTAGCCATATATACCGGGATCTTTCCAACATATTGTGCTTGCCAAAGGGTAAAATGTAAAAAGGAAGGGTGAAGATCACCATGACTCTTTTGCAATAAAGGAGATAAAAGTAAAAGATAGGCCCTTCACAGAGGGAAGCAGAGGTTGTCATGCGCTTTTATGGTTGGATGCACAAAATCCTAGTGTGAAAGAACATCACTTTATATTACCACTTTCGATATGGACCTTTATTATGTAGTCTGCCGCTTTTATTACTTCCATATCACACGATCGTATAAAGCTTATTTCCTCCACACCAATCAATCATACATATTTAGAGAGCAATATTTTTATTGCTTGCACCTATGACAACTTACTTGATGGATCTTACTCAATCCACGGGTAGGTATGGTGGACTCTCATGGCAAAACTGGTTTAAGGGTATTTGGAAGCACAAGTAGTATCTCTACTTGGTGCAATGAATTTGGCTAGCATGAGGGAGAAAGGCAAGCTCAACATGTTGGATGATCCAAGATGATATAATTTATCTCGGATGTAAGCAAACATAACCCATTATGTTGTCTTCCTTGTCCAATGTCAACTCTTTAGCATGTCATATTTTAATGAGTGCATACAATCATAAAAGATGTCCAAGATAGTATATTTATATGTGAAGACCTCTCTTTCTTTATTACTTCCTATTAATTGCAACGATGACCAAAACTATGTTTGGCAACCCTCAATAACTTTTATTCATCATACTCTTTCTATGTGAGCTCATTACTCTCCATAAGACTCACATGATCTCTTTTTTTATTTTTATTTCTTTCTCTTTTCCTTTATTCACTTGGGATCATGGAAAAAATATTCAAGCCCTTGACTCAACACTAATCTTTATTATATAGCTGACGGACTCGATTACATAGAAGGATAATAAAGCAAAATTCACAGCTAGATCATACTAAGAACTTTGATTCTACTAGATCAAGATATTACCAAAAGGTTCGAATTAAGAAAAACGGCTGTCCGTGTCAAAACCGGCGGATCTCAGGTAGGGGGCCCGAACTGTGCGTCTAAGGCGGATGGTAACAGGAGGCAGGGGACACGATGTTTTACCCAGGTTCGGGCCCTCTTGATGGAGGTAAAACCCTACGTCCTGCTTGATTTATTCTTGATGATATGAGTATTACAAGAGTTGATCTACCATGAGATCGGAGAGGCTAAACCCTAGAAGCTAGCCTATGGTATGATTGTATGTTGTCCTACGGACTAAAACCCTCCGGTTTATATAGACACCGGAGGGGGCTAGGGTTACACAAGGTCGGTTACAAAGGAGGAGATATACATATCCGCACTGCCTAGCTTGCCTTCCATGCCAAGTAGAGTCCCATCCGGACACGAGACGAAGTCTTCAATCTTGTATCTTCATAGTCCAACAGTCCGGCCAAACGATATAGTCCGACTGTCCGGAGACCCCCTAATCCAGGACTCCCTCACTGACCTTATTATTTCTAATGCTGAAACCCTTATCTCTAGCATAGCTGTTGTAGAAATCATACGCAGCATCGTGAGACGTAAAGGTCATTTCTATTATCTGCATGAACATATCCCTCTTATCATCTGCACTGGCGGTATCTTGGACATTATTTGCCCTATCATCTTGTGTCACCTACACAATCAAACCACAGCCATGAAAATAGTTTTCTATGGTTTAACATTACTTACTTCCATAGAACATTGATTACACACATACCTCACTCATGATGACTGAAACGTCCATTTTGCATCATGCTTTTATATCGATATTTATTGCATTATGGGCTGTTATTTCACATTATGTCACAATACTTATGGCTATTCTCTATTATTTCACAAGGTTTACATAAGGAGGGAGAATGCGAGCAGCTGGAATTCTGGACTGGAAAAGGAGCAAATATTACAGACCTATTCTGCACAACTCCAAAAGTCCTGAAACTCTACGGAATACCTTATAATAAATAATGAAAAATCCTGGCCAAAGATGAAGACCAGGGGGGCCACACCCTTCCCACGAGGGTGGGGGGGCGCCCCCCCTACGGCGCGCCCCTACCTCGTGGGCCCCCTGGTGGCTCTCGGACGACCATCTTCTCCTATATGAAGTCTTTCATCAAGAAAAAAAATAAGAAGCAACCTTTCGGGACGAAACTCTGCCGCCATGAGGCGGAACATTGGCGGATCCAATCTAGAGCTCCGGCAGAGCTGTTCTGCCGGGGAAACTTCCCTCATGGAGGGGAAAATCATCGCCATCGTCATCACCAACGCTCCTCTCATCGGGAGAGAGCAATCTCCATCAACATCTTCATCAACACCATCTCATCTCAAAACCCTAGTTCATCTCTTGTATCCAATTCTTGTCTCCAAGTCCGGGATTGGTGCTAGTAGGTTGCTAGTAGTGTTAATTACTCCTTGTAGTTGATGCTAGTTGGCTTAATTGGTGGAAGATCATATGTTCAGATCCTTTATGCATATTATTACCCCTCTGATTATGAACATGAATATGCTTTGTGAGTACTTACGTTTGTTCCTGAGGACAAGGGAGAAGTCTTGCTATTAGTAGTCATGTGAATTTGGTATTCGTTCCATATTTTGATGAGATGTCTGTTGTCTAGCCTCTAGTGGTGTTATGTGAACGTCGACTACATAACACTTCACCATTATTTGAGCCTAGAGGAAGGCATTGGGAAGTAATAAGTAGATGATGGGTTGCTGGAGTGATAGAAGCTTAAACCCTAGTTTATGCGTTGCTTCGTAAGGGGCTGATTTGGATCCATATGTTTCATGCTATGGTTAGGTTTACCTTAATACTTTTGTTGTAGTTGCGGATTCTTGTAATAGATGTTAATCATAAGTGGGATGCTTGTTCAAGTAAGAACATCACCCAAGCACCGGTCCACCGACATGTCAAATTATCAAAGTACCGGACACGAATCATATGAACATGATGAAAACTAGCTTGACGATATTCCCATGTGTCCTCGGGAGCGCTTTTCCAAATATAAGAGTTTGTCCAGGCTTGTCCTTTGCTACAAAAAGGATTGGGCCACCTTACTGCACTTTATTTACTTTTGTTACTTGTTGCTTGTTACAAATTATCTTATCACAAAACTATCTGTTACCACTTATTTCAGTACTTGCAGAGAAAACCTTGCTGAAAACCGCTTATCATTTCCTTCTGCTCCTCGTTGGGTTCGACACTCTGACTTATCGAAAGGACTACGATAGATCCCCTATACTTGTGGGTCATCAAGACTCTTTTCTGGTGCCGTCGCCGTGGAGTGAAAAGCCTTTGGTTGGTGGAATTTGGTAAGGAAAAATTTATATAGTGTGCTGAAATTTACTGTCACTTGTTACTATGGAAAGTAATCCTCTTAGGGGCTTTTTCGGGGTATCTTCACCGCGACCAATAGAGAAAAGATTTGCTCCTCAACCTACTAACCGTATTGAAAATGAATATGAAAATGAAACTCCTTATGAGTATCCTTCGGGTATGATAGAAAAACTGCTAGCTAATCCTTTTACAAGACATGGAACAAAGCATCCTGATGAACACCTAATATATGTGGATGAAGTTTGTGGATTATTTAAGCTTGTAGGTATACCCGATGATGTTGCTAAGAAGAAGGTGTTCCCTTTATCTTTGAAGGGAGACGCATTGATATGGTATAGGCTATGTGATGATACGAGATCATGAAACTATAGAAGATTGAAATTGGAATTTCATCAAAAGTATTACCCTATGCATCTTGTTCATCGTGATCGCAATTATATATATCATTTTTGGCCTCGCGAAGGAGAAAGCATCGCTCAAGCTTGGGGGAGGCTTAAATTAATGTTTTATTCATGCCCCAATCATGAGCTCCCAAGAGAAACAATTCTTCAAAAAAATTATGCTTGGCTTTTTGAAAATAATCGCACCATGCTTGATACTTCTTGTGCTGGCTCTTTTATAATGAAGACTATTGGATTTAGATGGGATTTATTGGATGGAATTAAACGCAACTATGAAGATTGGGATCTAGACGAAGGTAAGGAGTCAGGTACGACACCTAAGTTTGATTGTGTTAAATCTTTTATGGATACCAATATTTTCCGTAAGTTTAGCACTAAATATGGACTTGATTGTGAGATAGTAGCTTCTTTCTGTGAATCTTTTGCTACTTATGTTGATCTCCCTAAGGAGAAGTTGTTTAAATATCATCCTCCCATAGAAGTAAAAGTAGCTTCACCTATTAAAGTTGAAGAAAATACTATCACTTATAATGATCCTATTGTTCCTACTTGTTATGTTGAGAAACCACCTTTCCCTGTTAGGATAAAGGATCATGCTAAAGCTTCAACTGTGGTTCATAAAAGCAATATTAAAACATATACACCTCTTGAGCAAGTTAAAGTAGAACCTAATATTGCTATTGTTAAAGCCCTCTTGTCTGGTAATATTGATGGGCATGTTATTCAGTTCTGCGGTGAAACTGCTAGAATTGCTAAACCTTGTGCTAAAGATAAACATAGACCTGTGGTAGGCGTGCCTGTTATTTCTGTTAAAATAAGAGAACATTGTTATCATGGCTTATGTGATATGGGTGCTAGTGCTAGTGTTATACCTTATGACTTGTATAAATAAATCAAGCATGAAATTGCACCTGCTGGGTTAGAAGATATTGATGTCACAATTAAACTTGCTAATAGAGATACTATTTCAGCAGTCGGAATTGTTAGACATGTTGAAGTCTTGTGCGGGAAAATTAAATATCCTACTGATTTTCTTGTTCTTAGTTCCCCATAAGATAGTTTTTGTCCCATTATATTTGGTAGACCCTTCTTGAACACTGTTAATGCTAAGTTAGACTGCGAAAAGAATGTTGTTACTATTGGCTTGGACGATATGACTCATAAATTTAATTTCTCTAAATTTAGTAAACAGCACCATGAAGAAGAATTGCCTAGTAAGGATGAAATTATTGGTCTTGCTTCTATTGCCGTACCTCCTAGTGATCCTTTAGAACAATATTTGCTGGACCATGGGAATAATATGTTTATGAATGAAAGAAGGGAAATAGATGAAGTATTCTTTAAACAGGAACCTATTCTGAAACACAATTTGCCTGTTGAAATCCTAGGGGATCCCCCTCCACCTAAGGGTGATCCCGTGTTTGAGCTTAAACCGTTGCTTGATAATCTTAAATATGCTTATCTTGATGAAAAGAAGATATATCCTGTTATTATTAGTGCTAACCTTTCAGAGCATGAAGAAGAAAGATTATTGAAAACTCTGAAGAAGCACCGTGCTCCTATTGTATATACTCTTGATGATCTTAAGGCCATTAGTCCCACTCTATGTCAACATAAAATAAATTTGGAAGCAGATGCCAAACCAGTTCGTGATCCTCAACGACATCTGAATCCTAAAATGAAAGAAGTTGTAAGAAAAGAAATACTAATGCTTCTGGAGGCAGGTATAATTTATCCCGTTGCTGATAGTCAGTGGGTAAGTCATGTTCATTGTGTCCCTAAGAAGGGAGGTATTACTGTTGTTCCTAATGATAAAGATGAATTGATTCCACAAAGAATTATTACAGGTTATAGGATGGTAATTGATTTCCGCAAATTAAGTAAGTCTACTAAGAAAGATCATTACCCCTTACCTTTTATCGATCAAATGCTAGAAAGAGAAAGATTATGCAAACATACACATTACTGCTTTCTAGATGGTAATTCTGGTTTCTCTCAAATACCTGTGTCGGCTAAAGATCAATCAAAGACTACTTTTACATGGCCTTTTGGTACTTTTGCTTATAGACGTATGCCTTTTGGTTTATGTAATGCACCTGCTACCTTTCAAAGATGCATGATGGCTATATTCTCTGACTTTTGTGAAAAGATTTGTGAGGTTTTCATGGACGACTTTTCCGTCTATGGATCTTCTTTTGATGATTGCTTGAGCAATCTTGATCGATTTTTGCAGAGATGTGAAGAAACTAATCTTGTCTTGAATTGGGAAAAGTGCCACTTTATGGTTAATGAGGGTATTGTCTTGGGGCATAAAGTTTCTGAAAGAGGTATTGAAGTTGATAAAGCCAAGGTTGATGCTATTGAAAAGATGCCATGTCCCAAGGACATCAAAGGTATAAGAAGTTTCCTTGGTCACGCCGGATTTTATAGGAGGTTCATTAAGGACTTCTCAAAAATTTCTCGGCCTCTGACAAATTTATTACAAAAAGATATACCATTTGTCTTTGATGATGATTGTGTAGAAGCATTTGAAAAACTTAAGAAAGCATTAGTCTCTGCACCTATTGTTCAGCCACCTGACTAGAATTTACCCTTTGAAATTATGTGTGATGCTACCGATTATGCTGTAGGTGCTGTTCTAGGGAAAAGAGTTGATAAGAAATTAAATGTTATCCATTATGCTAGTAAGACTCTAGACAATGCTCAAATAAATTATGCTACTACTGAAAAGGAACTTTTAGCAGTTGTATTTGCTTGTGATAAGTTCAGACCTTATATTGTTGATTCTAAAGTAACTATCCACACTGATCATGCTGCTATTAAATATCTTATGGAGAAGAAAGATGCTAAACCTAGACTTATTAGATGGGTTCTCTTACTACAAGAATTTGATTTGCATATTGTTGATAGAAAAGGAGCTCGGAACCCCGTTGCAGACAACTTATCTAGGTTAGAGAATGTTCTTGATGACCCATTGATGATAGCTTTCCTGATGAACAATTAAATGTCATAAGTACTTCTCGTAGTGCTCCTTGGTATGCTGATTATGCTAATTACATAGTTGCTAAATTTACACCACCTAGCTTCACATACCAACAAAAGAAAAAGTTTTTCTATGATTTGAGACATTACTTTTGGGATGACCCGCATCTTTATATAGAAGGAGTAGATGGTGTTATTAGACGTTGTGTACCTAAGCATGAACAGGAACAGATCCTATGCAAGTGCCACACCGAAACTTATGGAGGACACCACGCGGGCGATAGAACTGCACATAAGGTATCGCAATCCGGTTTTTATTGGCCTACTCTCTTCAAGGGTGCCCGTAAGTTTGTCTTATCTTGTGATGAATGTCAAAGAATTGGTAATATTAGTAGACGTCAAGAAATGCTATGAATTATTCACTTGTTATTGAACTATTTGATGTTTGGGGCTTTGATTATATGGGACCTTTTCCTACCTCTAATGGATATACACATATTTTAGTTGTTGTTGATTACGTTACTAAGTGGGTAGAAGCTATTCCAACTAGTTGTGCTGATCATAACACTTTTATTAAAATTCTTAAAGAAGTTATTTTTCCGAGGTTTGGAGTCCCTAGATATTTAATGACTGATGGTGGTTCACATTTTATTCATGGAGCTTTCCATAAAATGCTTGCTAAATATGACGTCAATCATAGAATTGCATCTCCGTATCACCCACGGTCTAGTGGTTAAGTAGAATTGAGTAATAGAGAACTCAAATTAATTTTGCAAAAGACTGTCAATAGGTCTAGAAAGAATTGGTCCAAGAAACTTGATGATGCATTATGGGCCTATAGAACTGCATATAAAAATCCTATGGGTATGTCTCCGTATAAAATGGTATATGGAAAAGCATGTCACTTACCTCTCGAACTAGAACAATAGGCATATTGGGCTATTAGAGAGCTCAACTATGATTTCAAACTTGCCGGTGAAAAGAGGTTATTTGATATTAGCTCACTTGATGAATGGAGAACCCAAGCATATGAAAATGCCAAGTTGTTTAAAGAAAAGGTTAAAAGATGGCATGACAAAAGGATACAAAAGCGTGAGTTTAATGTACGTGATTATGTATTGCTATACAACTCTCGTTTAAGATTTTTTGCAGGAAAACTTCTCTCTAAATGGGAAGGCCCCTATGTTATCGAGGAGGTCTATCGTTCCGGTGCCATAAAATTCAACAACTTCGAAGGCACAAATCCGAAGGTGGTAAACGGTCAAAGAATAAAACATTATATCTCAGGTAATCCCATAAATGTTGAGACCAATATTATTGAAACTGTAACCCCAGAGGAATACATAAGGGACACTTTCCAGAATGTTTCAGACTCCCAAAAGGAATAGGTATGTGGCACGGTAAGTAAACCGACTCCAAAACAATTTTTGAGGCAATATTTCTCCATTTTGGAATATTTAGAAAAATAGAAAATTAAGTAGCAGTCTGGGAATGACAAGAGGGCCCCACGAGGGTGGAGGGCGTGCCCTACCCCCTGGGCGCACCCCCCTACCTCGTGAGCACCTCATGTGCCTTCCGGACTCCGTTTTCTTGCACGATACGTATTTTGGTTGGTAAAAATTCACTATATAATCTCCCGGGGGTTTTGACTCCCGTATCACGCAAAAATCTCCTATCTTTGTTTCGAGCTGTTTTCTGTCAGGGTTGTCAAGGCCAGGCACTATGTCGTCTCCCTCGTCCTCCAACCATGAGGGCAACGATGCTTGGCTAATGAAGATAGAGCTCAAGAGAGAAGAACCTATGGAGATCAACAAGGATGAAGGGATCAAGAAGGCCGTGGAGGACCAAGTTCCAGCAACAGAAGACACCCTTCAACTGGATCATAATCTTCTTACCCCTATAGAAATCGAAGCTTTCAAGATGATTGAGTTGGCTCGTATACAAAATAAGTATCTCACACGTGAAAATATTTTGTTGAAGGAGAATATCATCGCACTCAAGGGCATTATCCGCAAGTTAGAAGACCTCCTACGCTCGATGTGCGACTATCCGTCATCAACAACTCCACCTTCTTCACCAACAAAGGAGACAGAATCACCTGGGTATGGGCACTCCCCTTGGCAACTGCCAAGCTTGGGGGAGGTGCCCTGGTATCGTATCACCATCACCTTTGTCTTTACCATTGAGGGAGTCCTGGATTAGGGGGTCTCTGGACGGCCGGACTATATCCTTTGGCCGGACTGTTGTACTATGAAGATACAAGATTGAAGACTTCGTCTCGTGTCCGGATGGGACTCTACTTGGCGTGGAAGGCAAGCTAGGCAATACAGATATGTATATCTCCTCCTTTGTAACCGACCTTGTGTAACCCTAGCCCCCTCCGGTGTCTATATAAACAGAGGGTTTTAGTCCGTAGGACAACATACAATCATACCATAGGCTAGCTTCTAGGGTTTAGCCTCTCCGATCTCGTGGTAGATCAACTCTTGTAATACTGATATCATCAAGAATAAATCAAGCAGGACGTAGGGTTTTACCTCCATCAAGAGGGCCTGAACCTGGGTAAAACATCGTGTCCCCAGCCTACTGTTACCATCCGCCTTAGACGCACAGTTTGGGACCCCCTACCCGAGATCCGCCGGTTTTGACACCGACATTGGTGCTTTCATTGAGAGTTCCTCTGTGTCTTCGCCATTAGGCTTGATGGCTCCTACGATCATTGATAGCGATGCAGTCCAGGGTGAGACTTTTCTCCCCGGACAGATCTTTGTGTTCGGCGGCTTCGCACTGCGGGCCAACTCGCTTGGCCATCTGGAGCAGATCGAAAGTTACGCCCCTGGCCATCAGGTCAGGTTTGGAAGCTTAAACTACATGATCGATATTCGCGGAGACTTGATTTTCGATGGATTCAAGCCCCTGCCTTGTGCGCCACGCGGTCACGATTGGTACGATTTAGCTCTACCGTCGGACAGTGTTCAGGAGATCGCACCGGCCGACGCTCCGACCCTCAATTCGGAGCCAGTTGCACCATCCGTGAATGGGTGGACAGACCCCGCCACAGAGGCCGTATCCTCTTCGGCAATCGAGCAGAATATCGACCTTACCCTTCACGAGAGCCGTGTTGTTAAACTGCCAGATCCTTCTCCGGCCACGGACTCCGAACCACCTGCGCCCGTTCGTGTCGAATCCAATTGGGCTCCGATCATGGAGTTTACCACTGCGGATATTTTTCAGCACTCGCCCTTCGGCGACATACTGAACTCATTAAGGTCTCTCTCGCTGCTAGGAGAGTCCTGGCCGAAATACGTCCGGCAGGATTGGGATGCGGATGACGAAGAAATTTGCCGCCCACCCACCACCCACTTAGTAGCTACTGTCGACGACTTAACCGACATGCTCGACTTCGACTCCGAAGACATCGACGGTATGGACGACGATGCGGGAGACGAAGAGGAACCACTGCCCACAAGGCACTTGATAGCCAGCTCATCATATGATATATACATGGTGGACACACCCAAAGAAGGCAATGGCGACGAGACAACGGAGGATGACCCCTCCAAAAAGCAACCCAGGCGTCAGCGGCGCCGCTCTATGTCCCGCCAAGGCAAAAGTGGTGATACCGGCACCAGAGATAATAGCACTCCAGACAGTGCCGAAGACAACAACAATCCCCTCTAGCAAGATTTGGAGCAGGAGGATGAAGGAGCCAGCCCGCCTGAGAGAGCGGTAGATGGAGAGGCGGAGGATGATAATTACTTGCCTCCCTCCGAAGACGAGGCAAGCCTCGACGAGGACGAATTCGCCGTGCCAGAGGATCCCGTCGAACAAGAGCGCTCCAAGCATCGGCTTATAGCCACGACAAATAGCCTCAAGAAAAAGCAGCAACAGCTTCAAGCTGATCAAGATTTGCTAGCTGATAGATGGACTGAAGTCCTGGCAGCCGAGGAATATAAACTCGAACGCCCCTCCAAGAGTTACCCAAAGTGCAGGTTGCTACCCCGACTGGAGGAGGAAGCACCGAAACCTACATCCCCGGCGTATGACGTGGCTGATCGGCCACCTCGTGGCCATGACAGAGAGACATTCCAGCCAAAAGCTCAGCCCGCACCCCAACGCCATTTAAATAAAAAGGCATGGGGAAATACGCCAGACCTGCGAGACGTATTGGAGGACAAAGCAAAACATGCAAGATCGATCTACGGATCACAAGGGCGCGCCACTATGCGAGATGATAATCGTCACGCCGGATACAGTAAAAGTAAGTCCGGCCGGGCCGAACGCAATGGGCAAGACTCATTCGAGCTGCGTCGCGACATAGCCCTGTACAGAGGCGCCGCACACCCCTTATGCTTCACAGACGAAGTAATGGATCATCAAATCGCAGAGGGTTTCAAACCCGTAAATATAGAATCATATGACGGCAAAACAAATCCCGCGGTATGGATTGAGGATTTCCTCCTGCACATCCACATGGCCTGCGGTGATGACCTACACGCCATCAAATACCTCCCACTCAAACTCAAAGGACTAGCTCGGCATTGGCTCAACAGCTTGCCAGCAGAGTCCATCGGCTGTTGGCAAGATCTGGAAGCCGCATTCCTCGACAACTTTCAGGGCACTTATGTGCGACCACCAGATGCCGATGACTTGAGCCACATAATTCAGCAGCCAGAGGAATCGGCCAGGCAATTCTGGACATGGTTCCTAACAAAGAAAAATCAAATCGTCGACTGTCCGTATGCAGAGGCCCTAGCAGATTTGAAGCACAACATCCGCGACGAATGGCTCGCCCGGCACCTTGGCTAGGAAAAGCCGAAATCTATGGCAGCCCTCACGACACTCATGACCCGCTTCTGTGCGGGAGAGGACAGCTGGTTGGCTCGCAACAATAACATATCAAAGAACCATGGTACTTCGGATACCAAGGATGGCAACGGTAGGTCACGTCACAACAAACATAAGCGCCGCATTAACAGTGACAATACCGAGGATACGGCAGTCAATGCCGGATTCAAAGGCTCTAAACCCGGTCACCGGAAAAAGTCATTCAAAAGAAGCACTCCGGGCCCGTCCAGTTTGGACCGTATACTTGATCGCTCGTGCCAAATACACGGCACCCCCGACAAGCCAGCCAACCACACCAACAGGGATTGTTGGGTGTTCAAGCAGGCCGGCAAGTTAAATGCCAAAAATAAAGATAAGGGGTCACATAGGGATGATGATGAGGAGCCCCGGCAGCCGAACACCGGAGGACAGAAGAGGTTCCCCCCTCAAGTGCGGACGGTGAAGATGATATACGCAACCCACATCCCCAAGAGGGAGCTGAAGCATGCGCTTAGAGACGTATATGCGTTGGTGCCAGTCGCCCCAAAGTTCAACCCATGGTCTTCTTGTCCGATCACCTTCGACCGCAGGGACCACCCCACTAGCATCCGTCATGGCGGATTCGCCGCATTGGTCCTAGACCCAATCATTGACGGATTTCACCTCACTCGAGTCCTTATGGATGGCGGCAGCAGCCTGAACCTGCTTTATCAGGACACAGTGCGCAAAATGGGTATCGACCCCTCAAGGATCAAACCCACAAAAACGACCTTTAAAGGCATTATACCATGTGTAGAGGCCCATTGCACAGGCTCGGTCACACTGGAAGTGGTCTTCGGATCCCCGGATAACTTCTGAAGCGTAGAGTTAATATTCGACATAGTCCCGTTCCGCAGTGGCTACCATGCATTGCTCGGGCAAACCGCATTTGCAAGATTCAATGCGGTACCGCATTATGCATATCTCAAGCTCAAGATGTCGGGACCACGGGGGGTCATCACAGTCAATGGAAACACAAAGCGCTCTCTCCGCACGGAGGAGCACACTGCGGCCCTCGCAGCAGAAGCACAAAGCATCCTCTTAAGGCAATCCACTAGTTCGGCGATAAAGGACCCGGACAACTTCAAGTGCGCCCGGAGTAATCGGCAACTGGACCGCCTAGCACGTTCCGAGCTCGCATAGCAATGCGGCTCCCACCCCGGTCCCAGCCAAACGGCGAACTCCGTGCCACGCGTACATAATTACGCATTAAAAATACCATGGGCACAGGCGGGGAGGGGGCACAACTACGGCACCCCCAAGACGCGGCTTAAACCGCACTAGGGGCTTCCCGCTTTGTTACTTTTCTCTTTTTAGGACTTTAATCTCTGGAAACCCTGTCCGGCAGCATGATTGCCGAACACATGATGCAGCAACCAAGGAGGCAGAAAGCTACGTCACACCACGGAACTCCCAGGTGGATTACGATAACGAGTGAAATATTTGCTTTAATACTATTACTCAGCTTGCCCTTGGAAGGGACATGTCAAACAGTCCTACTTTTTGCTTATCGCACTACTTGTATCATTTTGCTTTAACGCACCTTTTTGAATAAACAATGCATAGCATTAAGACTATTATTGCATTCTTCCTTTTCATATATATGTTCATTCACGACATCTAGCACCCGTACACTCTGGTACAGCAAATACGCTAGGGGCTTAAGCATACCCCATAATACGGCGTGAGAAGTCCGAACACTTTCGATAGTGCGACACTCCAAACTTATAGCATTATATGCATCAGCTCTGAATCATGTCTTGGGTCAATAGTTGGGTTTGCCCGGCTCCCATGTTTTGGTACCTTACGTTCCGCTATATCGGCTAAGGTAGCACTGGGAGAACTACTGCGATTGTGCCCCGGTTC
Organism: Triticum monococcum; assembly: GCA_034509565.1. Classification (NCBI taxonomy): domain Eukaryota; kingdom Viridiplantae; phylum Streptophyta; class Magnoliopsida; order Poales; family Poaceae; genus Triticum; species Triticum monococcum. The sequence goes on from CM067845.1 coordinate 605,885,619, forward strand.
TGCTGGGCTAAGCACCTTAGTAGAGAAAGCTAAAACTGACTGTCATGATAAGGCGAGAGACTGGTCGCTGTTCGAGAGGTTTCAAGTCCCTAAAGACCTATGCCGCTTAGAGCGAGGAGTCGGCCCTGTCCGGCTTAAGGCGTGTATCGCGCCCCGAATTCGGCCTTCCGAATACTAGGGGCTTCGCCAAAATTTAAAATTATGGAATTCTATGGCTAAGTGAGAGTGATAACGCATTATAGTTCGATTGCCTTGTTCGTTGTGCTGAGCACCTCCCTCGAAGGACCCAGCAATGGGAACAAGAGTGCTCAGGTTTATCCTGAACACCCTAGCACTCGTGGCGTGAGGCAGAAGCCGACGACTAGCCATCTCTCAGATTTGATAAACAACCGAACAGAAGGTAATATTTTAAATTCAGACAAGCGTTGCATAATGCATATGAACAAGTTTTCATAATACAGGATTACATGAGCAAGTTCATTCAAATATTACATCTTTTGCACACTCGTCCGCTACGAGATGGGCACCCTTCAGGACACCCTCATAGTACATCTCGAGGTGGCGATGCTCCTTGCCCTGTGGCAACCCTTCCTTCACCAGCTTCACGGCGTCCATCTTGGCCCATTGCACCTTCACACGGGCGAAAGCCCGGCGTGCACCTTCGATGCAGACGGACCGCTTGATGACTTCCAGCCATGGGCAGGCATCCACAAGCCGCCTCACCAGGCCGAAGTAGCTGTTGGGAAGGGCGTTGCCAAGCCACATCCGGACTATAAAGCCCTTCATGGCATGTTCGGCCGCCCTGTGCAGCTCGACCAGTTGCTTCAGCTGGTCGCTCAGAGGCATCGGGTGTTCGGTCCCAGTATACTGAGACCAGAACAGCTTCTCCGTTGAGCTTCCCTCCTCGACCTGGTAAAACTGTGCGGCATCCGACATGCTGCGGGGCAAATCTGTGAATGCTCCTGGAGATCTCCGGATTCGAGTAAGTAACAAGTAATTTACTTTCACATGCTTGCTTTGCATATAGAATGCCTTACCCGCCACTATCTTCTTCATCGCATCAATCTCCTGGAGGGCCTTTTGGGCTTCGGCCTTGGCACTCTTTGCACTCTCAAGGGCCGTGGCAAGCTCGGACTCTCGCGTCTTCAAGTCAAGCTCCAACGCCTCGTGCTTCGTCACGAGAGCGTGGAGCTCTTGCTGCACCTCACCCACCCGTGCCTCATGCCTTTCCCGCTCGGTGTGCTCCTTGGACGCTTTGTTTTCGGCCTTGGATAGAGCTTGCTTCAGGGTCACCACCTCGGTCGTGGCCCCTGGCAAATTTATGATGATCCTGTCATTTTGCAATCGCATTCTTTTTATATATATATCCATAGACTAGGTACTACTTACCTTTATTCTCCTCGAGCTGCCTCTTGGCAAGGTCGAGCTCTTTCTTGGACCCTTCGAGGTCCTACTTCAGTACGACGACCTCCGTAGTCAGTGCGGCAGAGGACAGCAGTGAAACCTGCATACGCATATAGACATACTTATATTAGACTCCTGCAGATATTAGTTGATCCTCTATTCGGCTTTTCTTTTTGAACACCAAACAGAGCATCAGGGGCTACTGTCTATGCGGTAATATTTTTCCTATATTTCAAATACTTACCTCAAAGCCTATCAGAAGGCTAGCATAGGCTTCAGTCAGTCCGCTCTTGGCGGACTGAACCTTCTGGATCACCGCACTCATAATAGTGTGGTGCTCTTTGTCGATGGAAGCGCTGCGAAGAGCACCCAGCAGATTGTCCGGTGCCTCTGGATGGACAGAGGTCACCGGCACAGGCATCTTCCCCTTTTGGAAGGAGGCCGCCTGCCTGAGTCCGGAACCACTGGAGGTTCCGGCGCGGTGTTCGGCTAAGGGCCGAACTCGGAGCCCTCGGGATCCTTGCTCCCTCTACTCCCGGAGTTCGGAAGGTCGCCTTGAGGCACCTCCGGGACTGTCTCCCCTCGACCCGGTGCCTCTTGAGACAATACCTCGGCGTTGTCCGTAGGGCAAGGGGAGGTGGCGGTCGGAAGTGGGTCGCTATCCATATCCGACGAGCCTAGGGAGCCATCCGACGAGGATACGTCGATACGGGCTCGTGGCGGTCTGCATAATCATAATTCGGCGTTAGGAGAAGAAGTGCGACAAAGATATGCTATGAGTTACTCTAGTATCCGAATACTTATGACTTCGCCAGGGGCTTGGCCCTGAGTAGCCACTCGTCTTTGCCATCAGCGGCGGTGGTGGAGTAGTCCGGAAGGAGGGTCCTCCCCTTCTTGGACCCTTCACCCCCCCCCCCCCCCCGGTCGGGGCGGCCTTCCTTTTCTTGTCTCCCCCACGACTGAAGGGGGAGCATCTTCATCTTCCTCCTCGTCTTCGGGGGAGGAGTGCGTCGTGGAGTTATCATACGATGAGTCCGATAACACCTGGCGTCGGGAACTCTTTCGGTTTCCCTTGGCATTCTTGGTCTTCTTCGGCACCTTGTAAGGAGCCGGAGTCAGCATCTCTGTCAGGAGAGCGTCCGCAGTGTCTTCGGGCAAAGGGGCCGGACAGTTAGTCTGCCCCGACATCTCCACCCAGTCCTGTCAAAGGCATGGAGCTCAGACCCCACACATGGTTAATCTAGGGGAAATAAATATCCTATTGTATGTATAGAACTCACCAAATGCGCTAGGCGCTTCGCGCTTAGTCCGTGGTCCTTGGTGAGAGAGGGAGGGACCTCGGCGCCCTTGGACAGCACCCTCCAGACGTCCTTGTGCGTCGTGTCGAAGAGCTCGCTCAGAGTCTGGTGCTGGGCCGGGTCAAACTCCCACAAGTTGAAATCCCATTGTTGACACGGGAGGATCTGGTGGATGAGCATGACCTGGACTATGTTGAAAAGCTTGAGCTTCTTGCTTGCCATATTCCGGATACATTTCTGGAGTCCGTCCAGCTCCACCGATGAACCCCAGGATAGGCAATTCTTTTCGAGGAGGTGAGCCGCGTGGGGATTCCGGATCGAAACTCGGGGGCCGCCACCCAGTTGTTGTCGTGCGGCTCGGTGATGTAGAACCACGCCGATTGCCACCACTTTATGGTCTCCACGAAAGAGCCTTCAAGCCATATAACATTGGGCATCTTGCCCACCATGGCTCCGCCGCATTCTGCTTGTTGGCCTCCCACCACCTTCGGCTTGATATTAAAGGTCTTCAGCCACAGGCCAAAGTGGGGACGGATGCGGAGGAAAGCCTCACACACGACGATGAACGCCGAAATGTTGAGGATGGAGTTCGGGGCTAGATCATGAAAGTCCAGCCCGTAGTAGAACATAAGACCACGGACGTATGGATGGAGGGGAAACCCCAGTCCGCGGAGGAAGTGGTGGAGGAAAACTGCCCTCTCATGAGGTTCCGGGGTAGGGACGATCTGCCCCGTAGCGGGCAGCCGATGCGCGATATCCGCGGCTAAGTATTCGGCTCCGCGCAGCTTCTTGATGTGTCCCTCCGTAACGGAGGAAGCCATCCATTTGCCTCCCGCTCCGTACATGTTTGGAGAAGGTTGAGGGGAAGGATGTGGACTTGGGTGTTGGAGCTCGAGTGCGCAAGACCGGATGAGCAAGGAGGAAGAAGGCGTGGGTAGAGAAAGTTTAAGCCTTATCCCTTTATAAGGGCGGCCGAAACTATGCGCCCCCACTAGCCTGGTAAAACTTGCTTATCCCCCAAGCGTGATAATTGGTGGCGCGGTTGGGTTACCCACGCCCGTATTGATGAGAATACTGTAATAAGGGGGACACAATCTCTGCGTTGACAAGACGTGTCAAGAAACTGCCTCGCGTTATGTGCGGGGCTAGTTAAAGAAAAACGGTTCGAATAATCACCACCATGGCATGATGTCATGTTGCCAAAACGTGTCAGTAGATTAGATTTGTGGAAATAGTATTCTCTCTATGGTGGTATGTGGAACTTATTTTGCAGGGTCGGACACTATCGTTGTATTCAAATTTTTTCGTGGTGTACTCGGAGGAGGAACCCGCCTTGCAATGCCGAAGACAACACTGCATGCCGGACTCATCATCATTGAAGCCTGGTTCAGGGGCTACTCAGGGAGTCCTGGATTAGAGGGTCTCCGGACGGCCGGACTATATCCTTTGGCCGGACTGTTGGACTATGAAGATACAAGATTGAAGACTTCGTCTCGTGTCCGGATGGGACTCTACTTGGCGTGGAAGGCAAGCTCGGCAATACGGATATGTATATCTCCTCCTTTGTAACCGACCTTGTGTAACCCTAGCCCCCTCCGGTGTCTATATAAACCGGAGGGTTTTAGTCCGTAGGACAACATACAATCATACCATAGGCTAGCTTCTAGGGTTTAGCCTCTCCGATCTCGTGGTAGATCAACTCTTGTAATACTCATATCATCAAGAATAAATCAAGCAGGACGTAGGGTTTTACCTCCATCAAGAGGGCCCGAACCTGGGTAAAACATCGTGTCCCCTGCCTCCTGTTACCATCCGCCTTAGACGCACAGTTCGGGCCCCCTACCCGAGATCCGCCGGTTTTGACACCGACAGCCGTTTTTCTTAATTCGATCCTTTTGGTAATATCTTGATCTAGTAGAATCAAAGTTCTTAGTATGATCTAGCTGTGAATTTTGCTTTATTATCCTTCTATGTAATCGAGTCCGTCAGCTATATAATAAAGATTAGTGTTGTGTCAAGGGCTTGAATATTTTTTCCATGATCCCAAGTGAATAAAGGAAAAGAGAAAGAAATAAAAATAAAAAAAGAGATCATGCGAGTCTTATGGAGAGTAATGAGCTCACATAGAAAGAGTATGATGAATAAAAGTTATTGAGGGTTGCCAAACATAGTTTTGGTCATCGTTGCAATTAATAGGAAGTAATAAAGAAAGAGAGGTCTTCACATATAAATATACTATCTTGGACATCTTTTATGATTGTATGCACTCATTAAAATATGACATGCTAAAGAGTTGACATTGGACAAGGAAGACAACATAATGGGTTATGTTTGCTTACATCCGAGATAAATTATATCATCTTGGATCATCCAACATGTTGAGCTTTCCTTTCTCCCTCATGCTAGCCAAATTCATTGCACCAAGTAGAGATACTACTTGTGCTTCCAAATACCCTTAAACCAGTTTTGCCATGAGAGTCCACCATACCTACCCGTGGATTGAGTAAGATCCATCAAGTAAGTTGTCATAGGTGCAAGCAATAAAAATATTGCTCTCTAAATATGTATGATTGATTGGTGTGGAGGAAATAAGCTTTATACGATCGTGTGATATGGAAGTAATAAAAGCGGCAGACTACATAATAAAGGTCCATATCGAAAGTGGTAATATAAAGTGATGTTCTTTCACATTAGGATTTTGTGCATCCAACCATAAAAGCGCATGACAACCTCTGCTTCCCTCTGTGAAGGGCCTATCTTTTACTTTTATCTCCTTTATTGCAAAAGAGTCATGGTGATCTTCACCCTTCCTTTTTACATTTTACCCTTTGGCAAGCACAATATGTTGGAAAGATCCCGGTATATATGGCTAATTGGATGTGGGTTTTCATGAACTATTACTGTTGATATTACCCTTGAGGTAAAACGTTGGGAGGCAAAACTATAAGCCCCTATCTTTCTCTGTGTCCGATTAAAACTCCATACCCATAAGTATTGCGTGAGTGTCAGCAATTGTGAAAGACTATATGATAGTTGAGTATGTGGACTTGCTGAAAAGCTCTTATACATTGACTCTTTCCTATGTTATGATAAATTGCAATTGCCTTAATGACCGAGATTATAGTTTGTTAGTTTTCAATGAAGTTTATGATTCATACTTGATATTGTGATTGAATTATTACTCTAGCATAAGAGATCATATGACAAGAATTATATAAGTTGCTATTCCAAAAATGATCATGATGCCCTCATGTCTGTATTTTATTTTTATCGACACCTTCATCTCTAAACATGTGGACATGTTTCTCGATTTCGGCTTTTCGCTTGAGGACAAGCGAGGTCTAAGCTTGGGGGAGTTGATACGTCCATTTTGCATCATGCTTTTATATCGATATTTATTGCATTATGGGCTGTTATTTCACATTATGTCACAATACTTATGGCTATTCTCTATTATTTTACAAGGTTTACATAAGGAGGGAGAATGCCGGCAGCTGGAATTCTGGGCTGGAAAAGGAGCAAATATTAGAGACCTATTCTGCACAACTCCAAAAGTCCTGAAACTCCATGGAATACCTTATAATAAATAATGAAAACTCCTCGCCAAAGATGAAGACCAGGGGGCCCACACCCTGTAACGCCCTCGATGCGGCTATATCTCCCACGAGTCGAAGCACGACTTAGAGGCATAACTGCATTGAAAGCAATGTCGCAAGTGAGGTAATCTTCACACAACCCATGTAATACATATGGGAAAGAGATACATAGTTGGCTTACAATCGCCACTTCACACAATACATGAATAAAGCATTACATCAACCAGATACAATCAAGGTCCGACTACGGAACCAAAATAAAAGAAGACTACCCCAAATGCTACACAGATCCCCGATCGTCCCAACTGGGCTCCACTACTGATCAACTGAAACGAAACAACACAATGAACGAGATCTTCATCGAGCTCCTCCTTGAGCTCGGTTGCGTCATCTGCGTGGTTCAACGGCACCTGCAAGCTAGTTTTGAAAGTATCTGTGAGTCACGGGGACTCAGCAATCTCACACCCTCGCGATCAAGACTATTTAAGCTTATAGGAAGGGTAAAAGGTATGAGGTGGAGCTGCAGCAAGCAACTAGCATGTATGGTGGCTAACATACGCAAATGAGAGCGAGAAGAGGAGGCAAAGGCACGGTCGATGAACTATGATCAAGAAGTGATCCTAGAACAACCTACGTTAAGCATTACTCCAACACCGTGTTCACTTCCCGGACTCCGCCGAGAAGAGACCATCACGGTAACACACACGGTTGATGCATTTTAATTAAGATAAACTTTAGGTTTTCTACAACCGGACATTAACAAATTCCCATCTGCCCATAACCGCGGGCACGACTTTCGAAAGTTCAAATCCCTGCAGGGTGTCCCAACTTAGCCCATCACAAGCTCTCACGGTCAACGAAGGATATTCCTTCTCCCAAGACAATCTGATCAGACTCGGCATCCCGGTTACAAGACATCCTCGACAACGGTAAAACAAGTCCAGCAAAGCCACCCAGATGTGTCAACAAATCCCAATATGAGCTACACATATCTCGTTCTTAGGGCACACCGGATGAGCAAGACGTCGGGTAGGCCAGCCCAGAGTTGCCCCTGGTAGCCCCAGACATCGCTCAGTTGGACCAACACTTAGAGAAGCACTGGCCCGGGGGGGTTAAAATAAAGATGACGCTCGGGATGCGCGACTCCCAAGGGAAAAAGGATAGGTGGCGAATGGTAAAACCAATGTTGGGCCTTGCTAGAGGAGTTTTATCCAAGGCGAACTGTCAAGGGGTTCCCATTATAACCCAACCGTGTAAGGAACGCAAAATCCGGGAACATAACACCGATATGACGAAAACTAGGGCGGCAAGAGTGGAACAAAACACTAGGCATAAGGTCGAGCCTTCCACCCTTTACCAAGTATATATATGCATTAATTAAATAAGAGATATTGTGATATCCCAACAATAACCATGTTCCAACATGGAACAAACTCCAATCTTCACCTGCAACTAACAATGCTATAAGAGGGGCCGAGCAAAGCGGTAACATAGACAAACAACGGTTTGCTAGGACAAGGTGGGTTAGAGGCTTGGCTTAACAATATGGGAGGCATGATAAGCAAGTGGTTGGTATCGCAGCATAGGCATAGCAAAAAGAGCGAGCATCTAGCAAGCAAAGATAGAAGTGATTTCGAGGGTATGGTCATCTTCCCTGGGATCCCGAAAGGAAGAAGAACGAGTCCATGAAGAAGACAAACGGACGTCGGACAGATCTTTTTTGTTCGGCGGCTTCGCAGTGCGGGCCAACTCGCTTGGCCATCTGGAGCAGATCGAAAGTTACGCCCCTGGCCACCAGGTCAGGTTTGGAAGCTTAAACTACACGGCCGATATCCGCGGAGACTTGATCTTTGACGGATTCGAGCCTCTACCTTGTGCGTCACGCGGTCACGATGAGTACGATTTAGCCCTGCCATCGGACAGTGTTCAAGAAATCACACCGGCAGCCGCTCCGACCCTTAATTCGGAGCTAGTTGCGCCTCCCATGGACGGGTGGATAGACCCCGCCACAGAGGCCGCATCCCCAACGGCGATCGAGCCGAATATCGATCTTACCCTTCGCGAGAGCTGTGTTGTTGAACTGCCGGATATTTCTCTGGCCACGGACTCCGAACCGCTTGCGCACGTTCCTATCGAATCCGGTTGGGCGCCGATCATGGAGTTTACCTCCGCGGATATCTTTCAGCACTCGCCCTTCGGCGACATACTGAATTCATTAAAGTCTCTCTCCTTATCAGGAGAGTCCTGGCCGAAATATGTCTTGGGATGCGGATGACGAAGAAATTCGCCGCTCACCCACCACCCATTTAGTAGCCACTGTCGATGACTTAACCGACATGCTCGACTCCGACTCCGAAGACATCCACGGTATGGACGAGGATGCAGGAGACGAACAGGAACCACTGCCCACACGGCACTGGACGCCCTCTTCATCACATGACGTATACATGGTGGACACGTCAAAAGAAGACGACAACGAGGAACGGAAGGACGCGACGAAGGGTTGTCCCCACGAGAAGCAGTCAAAGCGGTGGCGTAAGTGCCGCTCCATATCCCGCCTCGGCAGAAACAACGATCATATAGACCTAGCGTTAGAGCAGGGTGAACCATCGCCGGACCACGGCAACACGGAGAATCAAACCGAACAACCCGACTCTGTCAAAGATAATAGTCCGGACGACATCACACTGGACAGACACCCGGAGCAACAGAATGCCCATCAAAGGCTCGTTGCAACCGCGAGGAGTCTAAAAAAGCAGAAGCAAAGGCTCAAGGCTGCGCAAGACACACTCAGAATTAGATGGAGTAAACTGCTCAACACAGCAGAGAAGTACGACGGTAATCACCCCACCAAGAGCTACCCGAAGCGGAAGTTACTACCTGAATTCGATGAGGAGGCCTTAGATCCCCTGCAACCAAAAATTATAACGGCCATCTGGCTGGATAGACGACCTCACGACCAATATAGAACGGCAAACAACACTGCACATGAGCCAATACGCGATCCACGCGAGGGCTCGCATCAGAAGGACGGCGCAACCAGATCCATCTATGGACCACGCAAGCGCGCTCCAGCATACGATGCAACACAACAAACATCCTAACAACGCGGTACACCCAGATACAGGGGTGCCGCACACCCCCTATGTTTCACCGATGAGGTGTTGGACCATGAATTTCCGGAGGGATTCAAACCCGTAAACATAGAGGCATACGACGGAACAATAGACCCTGGGGTCTGGATTGAGGACTATATCCTCCATATCCATATGGCTCGAGGAGATGATCTCCACGCCATTAAGTATTTATCCCGCAAACTCAAAGGGCCAGCTCGGCACTGGCTTAAAAGCCTCCCCGAAAGCTCCATTGGAAGCTGGGAAGAGCCGGAGGACGCTTTTCGAGCAAATTTTCAAGGGACTTATGTCCGACCTCCGGACACGGACGATTTGAGTCATATAACTCAACAGCCTGAAAAGTCAGCCCGAAAGCTTTGGAACAGGTTTCTTACTAAAAAGAATCAAATAGTCTACTGTCCGGACGCCGAAGCCTTGCCAGCTTTTAAGCATAGCGTCCGCGACGAATGGCTTGCCAGACACCTCGGCCAAGAAAAGCCGAGAACAATGGCAGCATTAACAAGCCTCATGACCCGCTTTTGTGCAGGTGAGGACAGCTGGCTAGCCAGATGCAGCACCAGCGACCCAAGTCCGGAAGGAAGAAGAACGAGTCCATGAAGAAGACAAACGGACGTAGTCGAACGAATCCTCACAACACGACGTTCCCGGATTACCGAGAAGAAGTACACCGGAAAGAAAGCAAACAACAAAGTAAATAATCATCACATAAGCATGGCACGATGCGCAAACAAGTATGATGCATGTCCTGTTTAATGACGCATGGCGTGGCAATGTGCACAAACAACCCTACAAATTAAGTGGAGCTCAACATGCAACTCCGTTGCATATTGACGAAACACCACGTTCAAGTTATTTAGTCCGATCTTGTTTATGTACCCAACAATATTAAATGTTGATTAACATGGCAAGAGGTGAAGCATATGAAAAACTACCTAACTAGGCAAGTTTAAATGAGGCCGGAACAACAAACAACAAGTCCGGAAAAATCCCCATGTGCAATTTAAGGATTTGGTACTGTTCTGCCCTAAACCATATTTTATAGTTGTTAAACATGCAAAGTAGGGCTACCATGTTAAACTATGCATTTTTCTACCCCATTTACATATAAAGATTATTTAAAACCGAGCTACGGTTATTTAGTTATGAATTAAAGCATTTTAGCATGGCATAGGAGCAAATTAAAGCAAACATCATTTTAAGCATTTTAAACATGGATGAAAGTGGCAAATTATGAAACTACGCAAAATTCTAAGCAACTTTCATATTAAGTTTGTTTTAATCCGATGCACGGTTCAACAGTTATAAAATGCATGATGCTTGGGGGGTTTTCTGCAAAACTGTTAATTCGGGAAAATAGCTAAAATCGTTCGGCAGGAAAAAAACAAATACTGGGCTGAAACCGTAGGTGGCTGGGCGCTCACCAAGGCCTGAGTCGGTGGAGGTGCTGGGCTTCTACTGGACAGGGACGAAACCCACTAGGCCAGGTCAACGGGCGCAGTCGCTCGTTACTGGACAGAACGAGAAGCAGGCCCGGAGGCGTTCGTCCTCCTCTGAACGCAGGGGAGGTAGCGGCGCGGTCAACACAAGCGGGAAGCAGAGACAGGTTCAGGGCGCAGCGGTTGCCGGTGATGAGGACAACGACACTGCGGGAAGCGGCTCCGGCGTGGTCAGGGACTGGCAGAGGCGGGCGGATCCAGGTGCTCGTCCATCTCTGCTTGAACTGCAGCTTCCCGATGTAGCAGAAGCAGGGGCCAGTGATGAGGACTTGGCGAAGGCGCGGCAGCAGGGACTTGGCGCGGGTCTTGGGGCTCCGGCGAGCTAAGGAGGTCCGGCAACGACGGGGATGGCTGGGACGACGACGTGGGGGCTCCGAGACAATGCAACTGCGGGCTTGGCGATCCTTGACGGGGCTCCTGTCCATGGTGCTCAGGAGGAATCCTGTATGAAAGAACGAGGGAGAGAGATCAGGGGACGGGGAAAGCAAGGGAAGAACGAAGCAGAGAGGAAGGGAGGCGCTCATCTCTTCCATGGAGCTCGGCTCGGGGACGAGGCATGGCAGTGGTGCCTGCAGGCGAAGGACGCCGGGGGCTGCTCTGGGTGCCTGAGCGGTGGCATCCGCGGCCAGGAGCGCGAGGACAGAGACGATGGTGGATGGGTGGATCGAGGGGAGGAGGCTGGATGGATCCAAAGGGAGCCATGGGAGGCTCTGGTTGGTGGGGAGTTATGGATTGGGCAGGGGAGAATGAGAGGATCGCGAGGTAGCTGGTGAGGTTGGTGGCGGCGGTGGACACGGAATGGATGGGACATCCCCTAGGTTTTAGGTTTTAGCTCTGTTGGAAAAGGCAGTGCCTAGGAGGCGCTTAGGCACGCCTAGGCACTAGGCAATGATCAAACGCCTCGCCTAGGGTATAAATGGATGTCTAGGCAGGGCAAGCAAGCAATTGCCTACCCAAGCAAGAAGTCATGCCACATACTACACTGATATGCCAAACGGGTTATATTCCAATGGCAGTAGATCGTAATTAACTTATTTATATGGCCTAAACTAATATCAACACCCATATAATAATCATAAATACACTATGAGTAAAAAAAATATTAACGCCTAGGCCGCGCCTAGGACGCTTAGGCACCGCCTAGGCACTAGGCGAAGGCCAATCGCCTCGCTTACGCCTACCGCTTTTTCCAACCTTGGGTTTTAGGGTTTTGTCTCAAATTAGACTAGGGGTTCTATATATACAGGAAAAGAGGGAAGTTGGATCATCCGATCGAAATCCGACGGACAAGAATAAATAGGCTCGGGGGTCCAAATAAGAAAACGGTGATGTTTTGTAGACGTTTGGGGATGATCCGGACCCATTGGTAACGACAGAGCGGGTCGGGTTCGGGACAGTTTCAGACGCTCACGTGAGGGGTTCGATGCACTGTGCAGAGAGGGTTTCGGGGTCTGACGGTTGACAACGGACTATGCAGAAAGCTTTGGGCTGAGTGAAGAGAAGAGAGAGAGAGACCTGGCAACTGTTTAGGAGACCGAAAACGTCCGACGTTTGACCGACTATAATGTCGCTATAGTTATCCGTTGGGATATCAAACGAACTCCGAATGCAATGAAACATGGCAGGCGGCCTACCTACAACATAACAACACAACATGCCAACTTTCAACCCATTTCAAGAACATTTTTGGCCACTTATAAAATAATATTTCAGACATGCCGCGGGCGCGTGCAAGTGTGTCTGGGCTCAGAACGGACAACAGACGGAACGAGGAGACCGGGACGGATGCAAGTTTTGAAAACATGATGATGCAATGCACATGATGACATGGCAAGATGCGACACGCAATCAAATGACAAGGAAACAACAACGAGTAACTGGAAGACACCTGGCGCATCGATCTCGGGGCGTCACACACCCTTCCCACAAGGGTGGGGGCGCGCCCCCCTACCTCGTGGGCCCCCTGGTGGCTCTCTGATGACCACCTTCTCCTATATGAAGTCTTTCATCGAGAAAAAAAAGAAGCAACCTTTCGGGATGAAACTCCGCCGCCACGAGGCGGAACCTTGGCGGATCCAATCTAGAGCTCCGGCAGAGCTGTTCTGCCGGGGAAACTTCCCTCTCGGAGGGGGAAATCATCGCCATCGTCATCACCAACGCTCCTCTCATCGGGAGAGGGCAATCTCCATCAACATCTTCATCAGCACCATCTCATCTGAAAACCCTAGTTCATCTCTTGTATCCAATTCTTCTCTCCAAGTCCGGGATTGGTGCTAGTAGGTTGCTAGTAGTGTTAATTACTCCTTGTAGTTGATGCTAGTTGGTATAATTGGTGGAAGATCATATGTTCAGATCCTTTATGCATATTATTACCCCTCTGATTATGAACATGAATATGCTTTGTGAGTAGTTGCGTTTGTTCCTGAGGACAAGGGAGAAGTCTGCTATTAGTAGTCATGTGAATTTGGTATTCGTTCGATATTTTGATGAGATGTCTGTTGTCTAGCCTCTAGTGGTGTTATGTGAACATCGACTACATAACACTTCATCATTATTTGGGCCTAGAGGAAGGCATTGGGAAGTAATAAGTAGATGATGGGTTGCTAGAGTGACAGAAGCTTAAACCCTAGTTTATGCGTTGCTTCGTAAGGGGCTGATTTGGATCCATATGTTTCATGCTATGGTTAGGTTTACATTAATACTTTTGTTGTAGTTGCGGATGCTTGCAATAGAGGTTAATCATAAGTGAGATGCTTGTTCAAGTAAGAACAGCACCCAAGCACCAGTCCACCCACATGTCAAATTATCAAAGTACCGAATGCGAATCATATGAACGTGATGAAAACTAGCTTGACGATATTCCCATGTGTCCTCGGGAGCGCTTTTCCTCATATGAGAGTTTGTCCATGCTTGTCCTTTGCTACAAAAAGGATTGGGCCACCTTGCTGCACTTTATTTACTTTTGTTACTTGTTGCTTGTTACAAATTATCTTATCACAAAACTATCTGTTACCACTTATTTCAGTACTTGCAGAGAATACCTTGCTGAAAACCGCTTATCATTTCCTTCTGCTCCTCGTTGGGTTCGACACTCTTACTTATCGAAAGTACTATAATAGATCCCCTATACTTGTGGGTCATCAATGACCGACGACTGGGACTCCCCAGTATCAGGTGCATCTAATGATTCGTCGTTAAGGCATGTCTCCGTGTCGGATTCACCATAATAGTCGTACGCATTATGACATTCAGAAATGAACTGAAAAATACAACACAAATACAAAATTAATTATCATATAATATTCCAGAACAAATTCAATTTGCATGCCAACAAAAAATTTCACTTACGTACCTGACTAATGTAATCTTCATTCGAGAGCTCCGAGTTGTTATCCTGATCATCATCAAGCTCATCGATCTATAAATTTTCAACACAAAGATTTAATGTTGTCGGATGCCACCAAACAATTACAACATGACAATGCCACTCACATTAAGATCGTCCCATTCATTCCCATTCTCTGACCGATCTTAACGATCTGAATTTTCATCTTCTGACCAATCTTCTATCCAGTCTTTCATCAGTTCTCCAAACTTCATGTTTACCATGATATCAGTTAACTACTTGTCCGCCATTTCCTACAACCAATAATATGTATCATCACATGTGCAAACATTATCAATGATGAAATATACAACACATAGCACAGGATCACGGATGTTATGTAAACAACCGCAACCGAGGCCATTCAGATCTGCCAAACTTAGTAAGGAAGATGGCCACGGCACCCGTCGTGATCACTTTCAATCGCGAGGAACTGCACGATCTCAAAACCTAGCTTGATCTGTGATTACCTCTGCCGCCGGATACCTAGGTTAGCCGCCACATCAAATAACGATACCGGTGGTGCGCACAGCCGACGGCAACCGACGCTACGTGAACCCAGATCACGAGGAGCTGCACTACCGAAACAAGATCCACAATCTCATGCGGCGCTGGGTAGCTAGGTTACCCGCCCCGCTAGGTTAACGACTACCACTGGCGGCGGCAGTTCGTTCGATGTTGCCGCGAGCGAGACTAGAGGGGGGACGCGGGATGCGGTACCTGTGTGTGCTCGTTGGATATTCACGACGTTGTCGTGCCCGCTGTCCGACGAGATCGCCGGCGACGAGATAGCCGCCGCTGGAGATCTACTACGTGAGTTATGGAGTTGCATCAATGCTCGCTAGATTGATGGAGCTGCTGAATGATTGGATTCGGCAGGTCTTACGTGGACGTGGGGTCGTGTGATGTTTTTTCGGACCAAGGTACTGTACGTATACGGTCTGGGTTATACAGGGCTAGACAGGGCTTTGATCTGGACTACGGCGGGCCAAGAAAAAAACAAACTCGCAGGGACAAAAATACCCCTCCAAAATTAGGTTAGGGGGGAGCACCGGAGCAGGGCTCGAGTACGTCCCCGAGCTCAAGCTCTGGCTGGGCCTGTCGGACTGCAACCCCGAGAGCTCCTCTCCCAGGCTATGCGCCTTGGGCCTCTCTGCCATGAACACCGCCGAGCAGTCGCCGACGCCGCAGCATGCTTGGGATTATCTTGACCTGCCTGATGATAACAAGACAGTGATACACGAGTTCCGTTTGCTTAACTTGGGCTCCGGCATGTTTTGCATCGCCACACAGATTAGAACCATGCTGCGCATTTCAAAGGAGGACACACCTAGCCCACACTCCTCATGTACTACTTCAGATGGGGACACATCTAGCCCAGACTATCCAGATGTGGAGATGATCACGGATATTATTGAGGAGGATTTTGTTATCTTAACTAGAGTGAAGGTGGAGAGATGCTGCAACGATGCTGAGGCTCCTCTTCAGATGGTCAAGCACAAGTCCAAACGTTATGACTTTATACAACATATCATGAAGACTGTGCTTTAGCCCATGATATATTTGAATGCCAAGGGAATGAACTTCGTATGAGACTTATCTTTTTTATATATTTGTAACCGTGCAAACGTCTTTACTCATATAAAGAAGTTAATCAAGCATACCATTTATATAGGAAATATTTAAAACATTTTTAGTTCATACAAATGAAAACAAAATCGTCCCTTTAGGGACATCTGTCAATGAAAACTAAACTAATCTAGGTGGCATAATAATTCAAGGATTAAAACCGTTGCATCTAGATAAAAACATAAAATGGCAACAACGGGAAAATCGTTCTAAAGAAAAGTGTACAAGAGAAACCATACATCAATCTCTAAGGCCAAAAAAAGGAACAACACATGCATGATGAGTTAGCACTATAGGCTCCATCACCATGGTGAGTGCATGTGCAACCACCCAAACCCTTCTCCTTCCTCCTGTCTTGGTACTGGAACCAAACAGGAGGGAGATAATGGGAGACAACTAGAAGGCACATGCCTCTTAGAATGATCTAAGACCCATGTTTATCTATCAAGAATCATGCAATCACAACACGAGCATGACACTAGTATTTGTTAATAAGGTTTAACGACATGGCTACATCACCAAGACACATGTCATTCCATTTTTTATTTTTTAAGAGACTAGCAGGAGCGCTGTCTTTTCATTAAGTGGAGGAAAATATGTACAGTGTGGCCTATTTTGAAGGGGACATGCTGGAAACCCCAAGATCCGAAGGATTGCACTAAGTACCACATGCTAACTACTCATGAATTTGGATCACTCTTGGCCGGAAGGCCAGATCGCGTTGCATGATTTCCTCGAAGGTAGGTGCGCCACCTCGATGTAAGTCAATCTTGCGCCTTTGAAGATTCGTCGGTTCCTCTCCTTCCAGGCATTCCACATTATATAGATGAGGTAGCTGCTGTGTCGCCTTCTCAAGTTGTTGTCGGTATTCTTGAGGCCATCATCCCACGAGGTGTCATTTAGGGAGGGAGGGAAGGTGGCATTCGGAGCGAATGCCAACGGCTCTCCCACCCAAGTCAGGACAAGGTTGTAGATTGCTGACGTGAACGGACAGGTCTTGCATAGGTATTCTATGTTCTCAAGGGTACAAAGGCAAAGTTGGCATACAGGGTTATGCGGCCCGCCATGCGTGGCAAGTCAATCAGCTGTTAGGATCCTGTAGTGGACCAACCAGGAGAAAAGCTTGCATTTTGGCTCTGCATGCGCCTTCCAGATTTTGTCGCTCGAGAACCTCGGATATGATCTGAGGAATTGCGCCTGATAGGTCGAGCTAGCCGAATATTCACTGCTGGGGTTCCAGTTCCAAGAGATGGTGTTAGATGTGTTAGGGTCGAGATTGGCCGAGGTAACGGTAGAAGCCAACTCAATGAATTCCCGTAGTTGGCCCAATGTATTTATCTTGGCCACATCTCAGAACCAAGCCTCATTTAGGAGCTCATCGTGCATTGATCCGTTTTTCTAGTAGCAATGGCAAATAACCCATGACACTGCTACCGTAGTGCCCCCTTTCCTGACAATTTGTCATGCTATAAAGAGGCCTTATGCCCGTCGCCAATGGTGATTGTCGTGGAGGCTCTAAATAGGGCGAAATCGCAAGCATCACAAGGCAGTTGGGACTCAGCCCATGGTCGTTCCATTGAAGCCATATCGAGCCAAATTTGAGCACCCTCTCAAAGTGTTCCAGGTCAGCGATACCGAGTCCACCAAGCCCTTTGGGGCGGCAGACCATCTTCCAGTTTACAAGCGAATGCCCCCCACTGGCATTGTCACCATCATCCCTGGCCCAAATGAAATTGTGCGTGACCTGATCCACCTTGGCATTGGCCCACTTCGGCAGAGGGATGAACGTCTTGTGAAAGGTGCCGATGGAGGTCAGGGAGCACTTGGCTAGAGCCAATCGACCTGCTCTAGCAATGTTGTTGCCCTTCCATCCAGGTAGTTTGCCATGAACCTTGTCGACTAGCGGTTGAAGGTGGACCTTACGTAGCTGGCGGAAGTGAAGTGGGGAGACCCAGATATTTTCCTTGGAAGGAATAAATTTTGCCCGGAAACACCGTGAAGAGATTAGACGGTTCGATGTTGTTGCATCAGATAGGGAAGATCTCTGTCTTAGGATGTCATCGGCATGTCATTTCATTTTTTATGACTTCTGCTTCTATGATTTTTCATCATGTTGAAACAAAGGAGGCGTTAATGTTGGGGCGAGCCTTTTTGATTGGCAAAGCAAACAAAACGCTGAGGTAATGCTGGCGCGGCACTACGACATCACTTGCGAGTACCACGGTAACTTGGGGAGGAAGTGTCTGGTTTGCCGTTGTGAGGAACTGACAGCTCCTACACGCCTACATGCATCTAGGATACCGTGTTCTCCACCGAGGAGGACTCCCTCATTTACCTTTTCCAATTTCCATGCATGGGTACAGCCGTGTAGGCAGGAGAATGCATCGAAGAAAGGCATAGAGGCAATGATGCACAAACGCCGGGTTCTCCCGCTAGCCGCCAGCGCTTGGTTCTCTTGTAGCTTAGTGAGGGCCAAAGGGGGCAATGCCCCCCCCCACCAAATTTATTTCTTTGTATAAACACACAGTAATATTTAGTATTTGATAATACTTGAGCAAACTTTAATAGAATACATAAGATTAGGTCCCTCAACTCTATTTAAGACTCATTTAGCCCTCTTACAAATCGTGTTAAAGCTTCGGCACTGCTCGTAGCATAGCATCTGCCTTCTTGAAGCGGGGTGCTTGTGTTGGCCTTATTGGTTCCGTCGTCTCGTTTTCCAGGAGCAGGACTCCTGTAGATTTTTTTTCACGGGCGCTACCCGGTCACATACATATTCTGACGGCCAACTTGTCGCCGTCGACCAAACACTGGCTGTCAAGACAGGCACGGATCATGTACGCTACTGGGAGGAATTTCCTTTGTCGCTAGGGAGGTGGTCTGTGTTGAGAATGATAGAAGCATCTCAACCCTCATACATGAGAGCCCGCGTCTATATATTGATGGAGCGATCGTAGTAGATCGAGGGGATTACAAGGTTCGGTGGAGATGGCCAACCGAAGGGAGATACATGAGGAGATAGAGAAGAAGAGATAAAGTAGTTTAAACAGATAACAAAAACCTATCTCTATCTCCTATATTTGTGGCGCAAGATATGTTTAACACCCTCCCTTAATCTGAACTTCTCAAGTTTAGATTACGCTTGAATTCTTCAAACTGTCTTGTGGCCAAAGCTTTTGTGAACCCATCTACAACTTGATCTTTTGAAGGAATGAATCTAATGTCCAACTCCTTGCTTGCAACTCTTTCTCTTACAAAATGATAATCAATTTCAATGTTATTTGTCCTTGCATGAAACACGGGATTGGCAGAAAGATATGTGGCACCAAGGTTATCACACCAAAGATATGGTGTTTGAGCATATATTCCAAGTTCCTTTAGCATGGCCTTAACCCAGATGATCTCAGCTGTTGCATTGGCCAGTGCTTTGTACTCTGCCTCAGTACTTGATCGTGACACTGTTGCTTGCTTCTTAGCACACCAGGAGATAAGATTAGGTCCAAAGAAAACTGCAAACCCCCAGTGGACCGTCTGTCATCCAAGCAACCTGCCCAGCCAGAATCAGAAAAAGCACTAACAAGAGTGGAGGAGGACTTGCTGAAGGTGAGTCCAACACTCAAGGTATTCTTCACATATCGTAGAATCCGCTTAGCAGTAGCCCAGTGAGCTGAGGTAGGTGCATGTAGAAACTGACACACTTTATTAACTGCAAAAGAAATGTCAGGTCGTGTAAGTGTTAAGTACTGAAGTGCTCCAACCAAACTTCTGTACTTGGTGCCATCAGCTTGATCCAAGAGTGCACCCTCGGTAAGAGATAATCTTTCTGCACTGGAAAGTGGAGTTGGAGATGGTTTACAATCTCTCATCCCAGCCTTGGTCAAAAGATCAGTCGCATACTTTTCCTGAGAAAGATGAAGACCACCATCACTGTTCCGCTTCACTTCAATACCAAGGAAGAAGTGAAGATCTCCCAGATCCTTTAGTGCAAAATTTGAATGCAAATCTTGCAACAAAGCTGTTATGGCCTTATGAGAGGAACTTGTGACAATAATATCATCAACATAAATGAGCACAAAAATGACAGTCTGTGACTTCTTGTAAATGAACAGTGATGTATCTGACTTGGAGGGAATAAACCCAAGAGCTATCAGTTTGTAACTCAGACGTGAATACCATGCTCTAGGAGCTTGCTTGAGACCATAGAGGGACTTATCAAGTTTGCAAACATGAGACGGTTTGTGTTTATTTTCATACCCAGGAGGTTGTTTCATGTAAACTTCCTCTTCCAGAACACCATGGAGAAACGCGTTCTGAAACATCAAGCTGGCGGAGGCTCCAACCTCTAGACACAGCAACAGACAGTAGAAGGCGAATGGTGGCAGCTTTAACAACGGGACTAAAAGTGTCCTCATAATCAAGTCCATACCTCTGTTTAAAACCCTTAGCAATGAGTCTGGCTTTGTAGTGATCGATGGTGCCATCTGGTCGACGTTTGATGTGATAGACCCACTTACAATCAATGATGTTGTAACGCGGATGATAAGGAACAAGATGCCATGTGTTGTTATTCTGCAGGGCACGAAATTCTTCATCCATAGCATGTTTCCAGCGGGGATCAGCAAGAGCATCGGTGACAGTGCGAGGTTCACCTGCGGAGTCACTGGAGGCAGCTAAACCATACTTAGTTTTATAATTGATGGGATGAATAGTGCCTGCCTGTAGACGCGTACGAGGCAGCGGCGGAGGAGCCGCAGAATATCCGGGCGACAGCGACGAACGTGGTTTTGGTGATCCCGAGGCAGATCCGCTCGACAGCACAGGATCTCCTGTGGCAGCTGTAGTGGAAGGAGCGTCAGAAGCGGCCGCAAAAGATCCGTGCTGATTGGGCACGGGAACCGCGCCGTGTCTAGCCGAGCCTGTCGCAGGGGACCGCCTGGAGTAGACCTGCGGGACCGGCGGGTACCGCCTGGTCGGGCTGGCCTCGTCAGGTGATTGGCGCACCTCACCTGGGGGGTCCAGCGCAGGCCGCCTGGTCGGGCTGCCCCCTGCAGCCGATTGGTGCGGCGCACGTGGGGAGGCTGGTGCGGTGGGAGAGCACGACGCGACCGGGTGGGACTGGCCCAGCAGCGATCCCGAGGAGGATACGGTCGGGGCTGCCGCAGTCAGGGGCACCGATCCTGATGTAGATTCCCTTGGATCGCCTGTTTCCTCTTCTGTTGCTGCTGAAATAGTGTTTTTTCGCCATTTTCTGCTGAAATACAAAACTCAGGTGCAACAGGTGATGGATTAGTCAAAGTTGGGTCAGTAAAAATATTATCACCCTCACACGAAACGCCGGATAGATGCGGAGGAAGGAGAAGAATTTCCTTTCGGAGAAGGGCGCCGGCGTTAGGATGGAGTTTTGTAAAAGGGAATTGAGTTTCATCAAACACAACGTCACGTGAGATATACACATGTCCGGTGGAAACATCTAAGCACTTGACCCCCTTATGCTGAGCGCTATACCCAAGGAAAACACATTGCTTAGACCGAAAACTAAGCTTACGGGTGTTGTAGGGACGAAGATTTGGCCAACAGGTACACCCAAAAACGCGAAGTGTGGTGTAATCTGGTGTGACATGAAAGAGGCATTCAGTGGGAGTTTCGTTGGAAATAGTGTGACTAGGCCACATGTTGATGAGATGCACGGCAGTGAGAAAGGCTTCGTCCCAAAATTTTAGTGGCATTGAAGCAGAAGCTAAAAGAGCAAGACTTACTTCAACGATGTGCCGATGCATGCGTTCAGCGGAGCCATTCTGTTGGTGCGCATGTGGGCAAGAGACGTGATGCGAGATACCTATCTTTAAAAAAAAGAATTCAGTTTCTCATACTCACCCCCCCCCCCAGTCTGACTATACAGAAATAATTTTGCTATCAAGTTTGCATTCAACGAGAGTTTGAAAGTTGTGGAAAACTTGGAACACATCAGCACGTTTCTTAAGGAGATATATCCATGTGTACTTGGTGTAATCATCAATAAAGCTTACATAGTAAGAGTGTTTACCAACATAGGTGGGGGCAGGACCCCACACATCAGGAAAAAATAAGCTACAAAGGCTTAGTGGAAACACTAGTAGACACAGGATATGGCAATTGATGACTTTTTGCTCATTGACATCAATCACAAATGGTTTCTAGGTTCCTATCACCAACAACTGGGAGTTTATTTCTACTAAGGATCTGATGAACAGTAGAAAAAGAAGGATGACCTAAGCGATTGTGCCACCTCTCAGCAGAAAGCTTGATGGCACCATACACTTGTTTATTGTTCTGGCAATACTTGGGAATCAAAGCATAGAGGCCTTTGACATAGACACACCTATGGAGAACTTTCTTCGTGACCTGATCCTTGATCAAAAAGAAGAATGGGTGAAACTCTAGAAACACATTATTGTCAAGAGCAATACGATGAACAGATAACAAAGTTTTGGAGGCATTAGGAACATATAGGATGTCGTTGATGTTAAGATTTTTGTGTGGGGTTTTGCTAAAGGACTGACCAACATGACTTATCTCCATACCTGCACCATTTGCCGCAGTGTAGACTTGATCATGGCCACGATATTTCTCATGCATAGTCAGCCTGTCCAACTCGCCTGTGATGTGGTTGGTGGCACCCATGTCCATATACCAGTTGGTATCGACGCCATAAAACACGTTGGCTATAGCTGCCACTTTCTTTTTTTGGGAGTTTTTGTCATCGGCATAGCGCCAATCACAGTCTTTTGCAATATGGTTTGTTTTTTTGCAAATTTGACACTTGTTTTCATACCCTTCATACCCTTGAAAGGGGCACCGATTGTTGTTGTTGTTGCGCCGATTGTAGCCGCCACCACCAGAAGGGTTCTGGTTCTGGTGAAAGTAGCCGCTGCCTCCACCAGAACCCCCCTGATGACCCCCGTCGTTTTGGTGGGCGCCATAGCCGCCACCAGAGTTAGGGTTTGAGTAGCCGCCGCCACCGCCCGCCATGTAGTAGCCGCCAGGAGCGCCACCGCCGGAGCCACCAGCAGCAGGGTTATAGCCGCCGCCGCCGTGAGAGCCACCACCCCCTCCTTTGCGGTAGCCGCCGTTTCCACCACTAGAACGGCCCCGCGAGGCGATGTTGGCGGAGGACTTGAAACCGCCATTGCCAGCACCGTGAAACATCTCCATGCGCTGATCGAAGTTTTCCACGAGGGAGAAGAGACCGTCAACTGTGATGGGCTCGGTGCGGACGTCGAGAGCAGAGATGATGGGTTGATAGTCCATGTCAAGTCCGGCGACGATGAAAGAGATGAGTTCCCCGTCTCCAAGGGGTTTGCCCGCCGCGGTGAGCTCGTCGGAGAGAGAGCGCATCTGGCCAAAGTAGGCAGAGGCGGACATGGAGCCCTTCTCAGCATTGGTGAGTGCAGCGCGAAGATTGTTGGCACGAGACAGCGAGACAGCGGAGAACATGGTGGCCAAGGCAGTCCAGATGGCGTGGGAGGACTCAAGGGAGGCAACTTGAATGAGAACTTCCTTGGACAGATTGCGCAAGAGATATGCGACGATCTGTTGATCCTGGACGAGCCAGGGGGTATGGGCAGGGTTGGGGATGACCTGGTCTTTGCTGTCTTTGTCTTTGGTGGTGAGGGTTTTGGGAGGCTCAACGGTGGTGCCGTCGATGTAGCCATAGAGGCCAGCGCCCAGTATCTGGGATCGGGCTTCAGCTTTCCAGAAAACGTAGTTCGTCCTGGTAAGGGGTTCAGAGGTGTTGTAATTGAGGGTGGAGGAGACGGCAGCACTGGAGGAAGACATGGTGGAGGGGATGGGTGGCGGCGAGGAGAGAAGCGTGGGTTGGGGACGAAGGAGATGAGTAGGTGTCGAGAGGCAGGAGGCACGAGCTAGATGCAATCGGAAGAGCCTGCTCTGTATATCATGTGGAGAATGATAGAAGCGTCTCAGCCCTCATACATGAGAGCCCGCATGTATATATTGATGAAGCGATCGTAGTAGATCAAGGGGATTACAAGGTTCGGTGGAGATGGCCAACCGAAGGGAGATACATGAGGAGATAGAGAAGAAGAGATAAAGTAGTTTAAACAGATAACAAAAACCTATCTCTATCTCCTATATTTGTGGCGCAAGATATGTTTAACAGTCTGCTGCACGACGAGTGCACCCTAAAAAAGTAAGTAGTGCACACATCCAGCAATCCTAGAACCAGAGCGTTCGGTACCCCGTTATGTCCATTTCTGGTATGGCGCGCAGCACTGCTGCACCAACTCTGCCTCACTAGCAAACAGTACTCTACTCATCTGCCTATATAGCTAGTGGAACACTCTTCAAGTGCCACTCACTCACAAGCACACCACGCGCGCACAAATTTGAACTTCCAGAGGTCGTGATCGGAAGCGAGATCATGGGCAGCTCGTTCGGGCTCGTGGATTTCAGGGGGAGGCCGGTTGACACCAGCAGGCATGGAGGAGTCAGAGCTTCCATGTTCATTTACAGTAAGTGAACTCATCGCCTCTGCTTTCCTTCATCAGTAGTGTGAGAGGGGATTGCTGGCTTCATAGTGTCTTGACATCGGTTTAAGCCACAAGTATTTTCGGACGGAGGGAATATACAGTACCATGCTGCATATGCCCTGGTTTCAGACTAGCTCGCTCGGACACTTCTTAGAGAAGCCAAGTCTGAACTTGTAACAACGCTGCTGTGTACATATACAGTCATCGTGTGGCTCGGCAACGTGGCCAACATCGCCAACAGCATGAACATGGTGAGCTACCTCCGCGGGACGATGAACATGGGCGTAGCCGCGGCCGCGACCACCAGCACCAACTTCGTCGCCGCGCTGCAGATGTTCACCGTCCCGGCGGCTTTCCTCGCCGACTCCTACGTCAAGCGCTTCTACACCGTCCTCATATTCGCCCCCGTTGAGATTTTGGTAACCGACCAACTCGTCCATGCATATTCGCTACTCTACGCGTTTTTGTTTTGTTTTGCGAGTAGCGTCTAGTTTGTTTTCAAGGAAAAAAAATGCTACGTAGAGTACTTAAGTGTCCCTAAAGTAATTAACCATCAAAAAATAGAAAATTACAACCATATAGTTTTCTATGACACTTCGAGGAACAAAGCTAAATGCATAATGCAGCTGCAGCTAGCTGGTATTACAATAATTGTATTGTTTCTTCCCTCTTATCTTAATAGTGGAATAATGCAGTACAGTGCAAAACTCTTGCCTGTTCGGGAAAGAAAAAGCGGGCAAGAATGAGATGTTCTACCTGTTTGCTATTTTAGTTGTTCGGTTGTTGCAGTGTCTCCATTTCTATTATTAGGTTAGTGGAATATTATTGGGGGCATGAGCTGATGTTATGTAGTGTCTTTTATGTCGATAATATTGTTTATTATTATTATTATTTAATAGGAGCCAAAGTTTTGCCTCAACCATTAGTTCAAAAAAAAAAGAGTTACCCGATTAATTGATGGAAAACTGGACGAAAACCATTACAAACTTGCCCACATGCGAACTACTCGCAAACAATGGAGTCACACAATCCCTCAACAAATACATCCAACATAGAATCAATACCGCCCCCAAATACTTGGGTCACGCCAATTGAACCACACTGACACACAACATCTTGAGAAGGACATAACGGTAGAGACAATAGACACATCCAAACCCACGTTTGCAACTAAGACAACTCTATCATGAAAGCACATTCGTCTCCCTATTATTGCTCTTGCCATTGCATTTGCTAGTTTTCTTCTTCTTGTGGATGCCCGATTGAGGGTGAGCACCATTCTGCTTGCATTTGTCGTCCCTCGATGCCATCTGCCACAAGAGACGTCCAATCATTTTTCCGGATTTCTTCAACATGCTGCAACAAATTGGTTCAATTGATCCATTCAACTTCCAACAGATTGGCTTGATGTGTTGACATATATTGCCCGCCATTTTTCTTCTGTTTGAACTT
This sequence comes from Triticum monococcum, assembly GCA_034509565.1. Classification (NCBI taxonomy): domain Eukaryota; kingdom Viridiplantae; phylum Streptophyta; class Magnoliopsida; order Poales; family Poaceae; genus Triticum; species Triticum monococcum. The sequence goes on from CM067845.1 coordinate 605,911,541, forward strand.
TCAAAGTAACTAACTACTTCGTCTGTTTGAAAATAACTATCACTCAAACAGATGTATCTAGCACTGCAATATGTTTGGATAAATTATTAATTCAGTATGGTATCAAAGCCAATTGGTCTTAAGTTCAACACCCGGCCATTGTACTATTAAAAAAAAGTAGTTATGGCTTACACCACCAACATGCTTAAGTTTCAGAAACATGCTCATCCCGGTGCTTCCAGATCATCGAGGGCACGAACAGCGTGGCAGATGCCATCGTTGCACTGGTTAGCAGGATCAAAGATGAGGCATCGTCCTAGGCTACGCAGGTGATCTAGGACTCAGGAATGTCCATTAAATTTGCTACCCCCTTTTGTACCTTGTGCCTCTTAGGAGGACTGTAACTGAACTTCTACCTTTTCAATGCAACGACATACAAAGGTTCTTTGTGCTTTCTAAAAAAAAACTACCATTCGTGTTGCTATTCAAGAACTGAATATATAGTTGTTGAGTTTCAAGATTGAATACATATCTAAGTTTCAATATAAACCATTTCTACTACAGGGTTACATCCTGCTAGCCATCCAAGCACACGTCCCCTCGCTTCACCCGCCGGAGTGCGGCGTCAACGAGCCGCATAACTGCGAGCCGGTGCACGGCACCAACCTAAGTCTGCTTCTCCTTGGCATGTACATGATCTGCATCGGTGAGGGAGCCATCCGGGCATGCCTACCAGCGCTCGGTGGCGACCAGTTCGACAATGCTGACCCCGTTGAACGGCGGCTGGAGTCGAGCTTCTTCAACTGGTACACCTTCTCTGTGTCAATGGGATCCTTCTTCGGGCTCATCTTCGTCGTGTGGCTGGAGAACAACAAAGGGTGGGGTGTTGGCTTTGCTGTGTGCGCTGCGATCGTGCTGCTTGGGTTGCTCATTTGGGCGGCTGGGTTCCCCTTCTATCGCAACCAGGTGCCAACTGGGAGCCCCATCACTAGGATTATGCAGGTAATAAGCAATTAATACACCAGCTTTGATCCACACGGTCAACATTTGAATTATTTTAATTGTTCTGAAAGAAACATTTGAATCATTTTTGTTCGAGGCGATGCAATAGTACTAGAAGTTTTAGAGGGATGTTGTCTTGTTTCGAAGTATTAGATTATACTTTCTTGGTTTTTCTTTCAATGTGCATCGTAATGTTTCATTATGTACCAGCAAATTCATTTGAAACAAGTGCACTCTTGATTGTTTGTACAAGACAAAAGAAAACCAACGGAACATCATGTGACACCTTTTTTTGAATAAGAGGGTGGCCTCTCCCATTTTCATCAACGAAAATTATCTGGTTCATTATGTAACACTATGAAACGGAACCAAATTTTGTCACCGTGGCACGGATCTCAAAACAGTGACGAACGGTTGACATGTGCATGAAGTATCCGATGCATGATGAAATATCATTTCCCTAATCTTTTTACTAATGCCGGCAAGTCCTCTTTCAGGTAATTATAGTAGCATGCAAGAAAAGGAATCTTAAGCTACCTGGGAACCCTGAAGACTTAAACCAGATGAGTGACGATAACGCTAAAGGCCTCGAGGTGCTACACAGAACAGAAGGCTTACAGTACGTCAAAATCAGACCTAAATATTACTGTATGTCCTGTTGTCAGCTTAATTATGGTTCCAAAACAGAATTGTGTGAGTCTGACTCGTCTCACCATCTTCCAGGTTCCTGGACAAAGCAGCAATAAAAATAGAGAACGGGGCGAGAGGGCCATGGTCGCTCTGCAACGTGACCCAGGTGGAGGAGACAAAGATTATGTGCCGCATGATCCCGATCTTCGTAACCTCGGCGCTCGGCTACATGCCCGTGTCCATCATCCTCAACTTCACCGTCCAGCAGGGCAACACCATGGACACGAGGCTGGGCGCGACCACCGTGTCCCCCGCGACGCTCTTCGTCATCCCGACCATCTTCCAGCTGGTGATCCTGGTGGTGTACGACCGGCTGCTCGTCCCGCTCCTGCGCAGGGCCACCGGCTACGTCGGCGGAGTCACGCACCTCCAGCGCATCGGCGTGGGGTTCGTGGCCGCGGTGCTGGCCAGCGCCGTCGCGGCGCTCGTGGAGACGAGGAGGAAGGCGGTGGCGCGCGGGAGCGGCCTCGTGGACTCGCCCGCCGGGGTGCCGATGTCGGTCTTCTGGCTGACGCCGCAGTTCTTCCTGCTCGGGGTGGTGGACGTCACCTCCTTCGTCGGCCTCCTCGAGTTCTTCTACAGCGAGGCCTCCGCCGGGATGAAGTCCATCGGGAGCTCCGTGTTCTACTGCATGCTGGGGCTGGCCGCCTGGTTCTCCACCTTGCTGATCCAGCTGGTGAACCGGGCCACGAGGCGGGGTGGTGGGGAGGCAGGGTGGCTGGACGGAGCCAACCTCAACAGGAGCAGGCTTGATTCCTTCTACTGGTTGGTCTGTGTTCTTGAGCTGGTCTCCTTCGTGGTCTACCTGTTCTGGGCGTGGAGGTACGTCTACCGGAATGACCAAAGGGTTGCCGCTGAAGACGACAAGAAGACTATTCCATCAGCTGCTTATGTGGATGGGATCTGAATAAATATGTTGTGTACTATCGATCGAGCTGGTAAAGTTGCTTTGCCAAGACGGATTGGTTGCCATGCGCATGCATGACGCTGAACCTCGCTTTCGAGCTCTCGCGATAGTACCACCATGTTATTGAAGACGCACTGGAGCTCAAATGCACCTGTATTAAATAATAAAGTTAGTAAAGAAATAAAAAATGTTTTTTTTGCAGCAAACGTTGTTGAATGTCGTACATATACGTACAAATTTTCACTAAGAAAAACATTTCAATGCTCTAGACAAAAACAAAAGCAAAATCGGTGCTTCAGAATGCTTTCAATTTTTTTTTAATGCATGCATGGGGTGGATGGCAATAATTTTCCCCCGCGCGATGGCCTAAGAAAGTTTAGTAGAGCTCTCAAACCCATAAAAATAACCGTTTTTTTTACAGTTTTCACCGAAAAAACGCCGTAGACTAGAACCTCTAAACCCTTACACCCATAAAAAAAATTAGAGGTCCAACCCTCAAACCAGTTTGCAACCTGTAGAAGTAGGGGTTGAGAGGGAAATCTCCCCCCAACCCGCACTCCTCCTCTCTCGCGCGGTAGGAAACTTCCTCCTCCTCCCGGCCTCCTCCTCCCGCCGCCTCCTGCCGCGCCGGCCATGGAGGGCCCCGCCGCCGCCGCGCCCCCGCCCACCGCGCCCGCCCCGCCCGCCCCCGCCCACCCGACCGTGGCCGACGTGGTGGCGGCGACCCACGTCGGGGCCAAGCGGCAGCGGGCGGGCCTCGCACCTCCTCCTCCCGCCTCCCCGGCTCCCGCCCCGGCTACCGTCACCGCCCCGGCGCCCGCCCCCGCCGCCTCCCCGGCTCCCGCCCCGGCCACCAAGAAGAGCCGGCCGAAGGAGCCATCCAAGGTCGCCCCGGCCGTGAAGATGCCGCGGAAGAAGCCCGCGCCCCCGCCCGCCTCCGTCGCCGTGGCCGAACCTCCTCCCGCCGCGCACGAGGTGTTCGAGAAAATGGCAACCCCATCCTCGTTCATGGACCTCCTCCAAAACGCGGAGGTGGACCTCGGGGCTCCGCCTCTCGAACCCTTTAGGGTTGGTGACGACTTAGAGGAAGATGAGGAGGATGAAGGTGATGACGAGGAGGAGGTGGCCGAGATAGGGGAGGAGGCATTCACCGCCGCTTCCCGCCCACACGCGCGGTCGACAAACTACACCGAGGCGGAAGATATCCTCTTGGTTCGTGCTTGGGCAGCTGTGGGAATGGATGCAACCACCGGCACAGATCAAACCGGTAAATGGTATTGGCAAAGGATCGAGGACACCTATTGTAGGATCAAGCTGAAGAATAGTGGGTTCATCTCTCGCACTTACCGGTCGCTTCAAGGCCGGTGGGAGTTGATGAAGCCCGCTTGTGCTCGTTGGAGTGCGGCCATGGACCAAGTGAGGGATGCACCACCTAGTGGAATCGTGGAGAGTGACTATGTGAGTACATATTTCTTCACTATTTTGATTATGTGTGTGTACTATGCTATGTAAGTGCATCTAGTGCCCCTTAGTGATTTTGGTGTATTGAAGACTTATAGGTTAAGGGACTAATGCGTGTGTGAGTGTACACAGGTCTATAAGTCTATGAGGAGTTTGATATTTACAGGAAAAGTCGACCTTTAAAAATGAATATCTTCGACTGAAGATTTTGGTATTTCTGAAGACTTTCATGAAGACTTTGAAAGTGAAGAAATTGGTGTGTCCGTGAAGACTTGATATTCATGCAAGAAATATGAAGCTTGAAGACTTTCGTGTTCATAGTTTTGTTTTTCTCTTTCTTGAGTCATAGGAAACACCGTACTGTTAAAGGGGGTCGAGTAAATACTAAGGAAAAATTTCCATGTGATGCTCAACTCAAAATCCTACACCTACCAATCCCTTCGAGTGAAGCCATTGGAAATCTCATTCAGTTCAGTCAATTTCTTCAGTGACAGAGACGAAGTTCTTCTAGTCTCTGAGAAATTTGTCCTGACTGAGGAGTTAGGAATTCGCTAGTGCGGATTGCCTACACAGTGAGGAACATGATAGCCCTGAGGATTTTGCTACTCAAAATTCCGACCGTTGCTGTGCTATGCACCAGCTGTTCCAAAATATCTATCCACCTAATGGTCATATCATTGAAGGGCATTTATGTCTTATCATGTCGAGCTGCTCCCTAGGCTATAAATAGCCGCCCCCTACAACCACTAGCTGGTTGGCTGCTCCGAGAGAAACTGACACTTGTCATTTTAGAGCAACCCATCCTCCGAGGACTTTGAGCGAAAATCATCAAGTGAGGAAAAACCAAAAACCAAAAACCCAAACACCTACAAACCCCAAGTGATTGAGCATCACTGAAGAGATTGATCCTGAGTGGATCCGACGCTTGTTACCTTTGAAGACTGTGCTTCTTCCAGACGGTTAGGCGTCATGGTCTAGAGCATCCAAGAGGAATTGTGGATCGCCGAGTGACCAAGTTTGTGAAGGTTTGGAAGTCGCCTGAAGACTTACCACGAGTGATTGGACGAGGTCTGTGTGACCTTAGTTCAAGGAGAATACGGTAAGGACTGGGTGTCTTGGACTAAGTGTCCTTGACTGGGTGTCCGGGACTGTGTGTCCTCGAGTTTAAATACTCAGCCGCTCCAACCAGACGTACAACTGAGACAGCAGTTGGAACTGGTCTACCAAATCATTGTCTTCACCGAGCTTACTGGTTCTATTTCCTCAACTCTTTCATTTCCTTATAACTGTGCTATATGTTTGTTCATATCTGTGTTTGAATACTTTGACTGAAGACTTTCTCAATTTCCTCAGTTCAATTTCTTCAGTCTGTTTGTCTTCATCATGTGTTATCCTGTGATTACGCTTCTTATACTCTGTGCCCGTCTTCATTTCATCATGATGACTATGCTTGTATTCTGTTATGTTTAATTTTGAGTACTTATTCCTCTGCTAGTAGTTCTTCGCTAAGGAATTTCCTCACCGGCAAATTCCTCAGTCAAGAATTTCATAAAAATCGCCTATTCACCCCCCCTCTAGTCGATATAACGTACTTTCAATTGGTATCAGAGCAAGATACTCCCTTGTTCTGTGTGATTTTGGTTTAACCGCCTGGAGTTTTAGTTATGTCGACCGCAGGTATGATCAAGGTCTCTGCTGGGTGTCCTACCTTTGATGGGACGGACTATCCCTACTGGAAGAATAAGATGCGAATGCATCTTGAAGCAATTGATAACGATCTCTAGTATGTAGTGGAAAATGATGTTTCCTCAGTCACACCTTCTCTGAATGCTGCCGATGTGGAGAGATTCAAGCAACTCGACTCTCAAGCGAAGAATATCATATGTGGCCATCTGAGCAAAGGACAGTATGGCAGAGTGAGTGCTTTGGAAACAGCGAAGCTTATCTGGGACAGGTTGTCCAAAGTGAATGAAGGAGTCTCAACTTAGCGTGATTCTCGAGTTGATGTTCTTCGCAATCTCTTCAACCACTTCAAAAGACTCGACAATGAAAATGTTCAACAAACCTTCGATCGCCTCACTGACATCTCAAATGAGTTTCAAGCACTTGGTGCCACTGACATCACTGACCATGAGGTGGTGAAGAAATTGCTGAGATCGCTTGATTCCTCATTTGACACTCTGGCATTGATGATACAAGAATGTGCTGATTACAAGTCACTTGATCCCGTTGATATTCTCGAGAGGCTAAATACTCATGAGTTCCAACTTGCTGAAAAGAGAGATCTCTATGGTTCAAGCTATGGCAGAACACGTGCGCTGAAGGCCAAGACAGTATCTGAGTCCGAAGATGAAGACTCTGGTAGCAGCCTTGGTGATCCTGAAGAACTGAGCCATGATCTGGCTCTACTCGTGAAGAAGTTCCAAAAGTTCTCAAGACGTGGTCGCCTTGGAAGATCCTCAAGGAGCAATGATTCCTCATCCACTGACTACAAGAAGAGGCTCTGTCACAAATGCAAGAAACCTGGACATTTCATTCAAGATTGTCCTCAGTGGGAAAAGGAATCAAAGAAGAAGAAATACAAGGATTACAGTTCTGATGATGCGAAGAAAAAGAAGAAATCCACAAAATCCTCATTAACAAAATCCTCCAAGCCTTCATATCACAAGAAGAGCATCTCCAAGAAGGCCAGGGCATTCATTGGCAAGGAAATGGACTCTGAGGCTGAATATGAAGAAAATGAGGAAGAGGAGTCATCTGAGGAGTCCGAATCCGGAGTGGCGAGCCTTGCTCCCGCTATTGCATTCATCAGCAAGTCTATCTTCAACACTGAAGAAAATGACCTCACCAACAAGGCTGATGAAGGCGATGATGACTATGCTCCCACCTATTGCTTCATGGCAAAGGGTGCCAAGGTACTCAAATATACCTCCTCTGAATCAGGTGAGAATGAATCTGATGAAAACCTTAAACCCAGCTATTCTAAACTTGCTAAGATTGCTATAAAACAACAAAAGGCTTTAGAAAAGGTTCAAAACATGCTAAATAAAAGTGATGACATGTTGGGTGAAGAAATGGATCGCACTGAAACTTTGACTGAAAATCTTCAGAGACTTCAGTCCAAGCTTGACAAACTTCAAAGTCATCATAACACTCTCTTATCGGATCATGAGAAGCTTTCTTATGAATTTATTCAAAGAAAGCAAGACCTTGAGAAGCTAAGAGTGAGTTATGAAGATCTTCAGAAGGAGCGCGATTCATTACTTGCTCAACAAATCAGCGCATCTCAGGAATAATTTGTTCCTCCATGCTTGAAGTGCATTGAACGTGAATCTGCTAATTCTTCACCTAAATGTTCAAATGCTGCTAATGTTTCAAATTCTTCACATGCCTCTGCTATCACTAATTCCTCATCTGAGGACATTGCTAGTATCACTGACAATGCAGGGTGGAAGGAATTGTACACGACAGGCATGTACAAAAGCCTCAAAGGGCATCAGGCTCTTTGTGATGTGCTTAAAAGCAGATCCTCAACAAGAACCCTAGAAAAGAGGGTATCGCCTTTGAGAGGAAACTCAATGCTGATGGTACATATTGGAAGCCTGAGCAGTACCCCAAAACTACATGGGTTGCTGCAAAGGGACCTCCAGTTGATCCATCTAACTTATCTGGATTTGCATGTGAATCTCCTCATTCTGATGATGAGTCAATTGACTCCAACTATAAGCTATTTAAAAATCAGAATGGTGAAGTAATTGCTAGATATATTGGCACTAACTGCAGGAACGGCTCCCCTATGAAGAAAATCTGGGTTCCCAAAAGATGTCTTGAAAATCTTCAGGTGAATGTCATCATGACACCACCTGTGAAGAATAGGAACCCCAGATCAAATTCTTCATATGGATCAAAGTCCTCACATGAACATCATCATGCTAATCCGTCTGTTTCGCAGGGAAGATCTAAGGATTATGGATATGTGCATTATTCTTCAAATCATTATGTCCATAAGTCCTCGAAGAATTTCTCTGCTTACTCTTATGCTAACTCTAACCCCTCTTATGTTAAACGAAATGGACTGGCTTCTATGCCATCCTTCTCATATGGAGCTCGCAGAATGATGAACTCTTTGCCACCCCTTCAGATGTGGGTGGTGAAGAAAAAGAACTAATCTCTTCTGCAGGGTCAGGTCTCCAGACGCACATAATCGTCTAAAGAATTTGCTGGAGACCTGAACATGCTTGAAAGGACGCAGGCTAACCATGAAGAAATGAACTTTCATTTCTCACGTCCTCATATTGCTTTATCAGTTCTTTTACTTGATGAAATTGATCTGATGAATTGATGTCATATTCTTCAGTGATGAAGTATATGAGTTTGTAAGCTGCACTAATTCATCTACAGGATGATCAACCCAAAGCCACTGAGTGGGTCCTCGATAGTGGATGTACAAACCACATGACTGGTGACAAGAATCTATTGATGGATGCTCCATTATCTCCGTCGCATCTGAAGCATATCATCTTTGCTGACAAAGGAAAAAGTCAGGTATTGGGTCTATGTAAGATTGCGATTACAAAGGATCGACACATGGACAAAGTCATGCTTGTTGAGTCCTTAGGATACAACCTTATGTCTGTCTCAATGCTTTGTGATCTTGATATGGTTGTGGTCTTTGGCAAGTACCATTGTGTTGTGGTTATGGAAGCTGACAATTCCAAAGTCTTCGAAGGCTTTAGGAGAGGAGACCTGTATATTGTTGATTTCTCTACAGGACCACAACCAGCCGTGTGCTTACTTGCAAAAGCTTCAGAAGGCTGGCTCTGGCATCGATGACTTGGTCATGCAGGCATGAGGAATTTGCACACGCTTGTGAAGAAGGAGCATGTCATTGGCATCGAGAATGTCAAATTCCTCAAGGATCATCTATGCGGAGCTTGTGAAGCTGGGAAGATGACCAAGGCCAAGCATCCAGCGAAGACTATCATGACCACCACTCGCCCATTTGAATTGCTTCACATTGATCTCTTTGGTCCTAATCATTATTCTGCTATCTCAAATGAAGCATCTTAATATGGCTTCGTTATTGTTGATGATTATTCTCGTTACACATGGGTACACCTTGTTACTTACAAACATTAAGTGCAGGAAGTCTTCAAATGATTTTCCTCGAGGGCTTCAACCAACTTTGGTGTGAAGATCAAGCACATCAGAAGTGACAATGGCACTGAGTTCAAGAATTCTGGTCTCGATGACTATCTTGATGAACTTGGTATCACTCATGAGTTATCTGCTCCTTACACTCCTCAGCAGAATGGCATCGTGGAGTGCAAGAACAGGACTCTTGCTGAGATGGCTCGCACTATGCTTGATGAATACAAAACGCCTCGTCGTTTCTGGACTGAGGCAATTGATACTGCGTGCCACATCATCAACAGAGTATATCTTCACAAATTCTTCAAAAAGACTTCCTATGAACTCCTCACTGATAAGAAACCCAATGTAAGTTATTTCAAAGTCTTCGGTGCTAAATGTTGGATTATAGATCCTCATCATAACTTAAAATTTGCACCAAAAGCACATGAAGGTTTTATGCTTGGTTACGAAAAGGACTCGCACACCTACAGAGTCTTCAACACGTTCTTCACAAAGTTGTTGAAACTGTAGATGTGCGGTTCGATGAAACTAACGGCTCGCAAAGAGAGCACCTACCTACTGTGATAGATGAACCAACACCTGAGGAAACTATCAAATTCAAGGCTACTGAGGATGTCATTCCTACTGAAGAATCTGCTGAAGAATTCATTCCAGAACATGAAGAACGTCGAGCTAATGCACCTAAAGAAAATGCTGAAGAAAATGGTGCTGAAGAAAACGCTGATCAAATTCTTCAACGACAACCAGCTCATCCTCGCATTGCAAAAGAAGTGCAAGTTGAAAAGATCATCAATAACATCAAAGCGCCAGGTCCTCTCACACGCTCAAAAGCTTCACATTTGTCTAACTTTTGTGGGCAGTATGCTTTTGTCTCTATTACAGAGCCCACTAAGGTAGATGAAGCATTTCTGGAGCCTGAGTGGATTCAGGCCATGCAAGAAGAATTACATCAGTTCGAACTCAACAATGTCTGGGAACTGGTCAAACATCCAGATCCTCGCAAGCACAATATCATCGGCACAAAGTGGATCTACCACAACAAGCAAGATGAAAATGGCCTTGTGGTGAGGAATAAGGCACGGCTTGTAGCTCAAGGCTACACACAGGTTGAAGAAATTGATTTCGATGAAACTTTTGCACCTGTTGCTAGACTTGAGGCTATTCGCATATTACTTGCTTATGCTAACCATCATGATATCACTCTATATCAAATGGATGTGAAAAGTGCATTCCTCAATGGTAAGCTTGAGGAAGAAGTATATGTTGCTCAACCCCCAGGTTTTGAAGATCCAAAGAATCCTGACAAAGTCTTCAGACTCAATAAGGCCCTCTATGGCCTCAAGCAGGCCCCACGGGCTTGGTATGATACTTTGAAGGAACTCTTCATGAAGAAAGGCTTCAAACCCGGTTCACTCGACCCTACTCTTTTCACTAAATCTTATGATGGTGAATTATTTGTGTGCCAAGTATATGTTGATGATATTATCTTTGGCTGTACTGACCAACGTTATAGTGATGAATTTGCCTATATGATGAGTGAAGAATATCAAATGTCTAGTATGGGAGAGTTGAAATTCATCTTAGGTCTTCAAATTCGTCAACAACACAATGGCATATTCATATCTCAGGAGAAATACCTCAAGGATGTACTGAGGAAATTCGGCATGCAAGATTGCAAAGGCGTCAAAATGCCTATGCCCACAACTGGCCATCTGTGCACTGATGAAAATGGTATTGACTTCGATCATAAGGTATACCGCTCCATGATAGGTTCCTTATTATACTTATGTGCATCTAGGCCAAATATAATGCTTAGTGTTTGCATGTGTGCCCGATTTCAAGCTGCACCGAAGGAATCACACCATAAGGCTGTGAAGCATATTCTTCGATATCTAGCTCACACACCAACACTTGGATTATGGTACCCCAAGGGCTCGGCTTTTGATCTTGTTGGATATTCTGACTCTGACTATGCTGGTGATCGTGTGGATCGCAAGTCAACATCTGGTACATGTCATTTCCTCGGACGATCCTTGGTCTGTTGGTCCTCGAAGAAGAAAAAACTGTGTATCACTATCTACTGCTGAAGCTGAGTACATTGCCGCTGGTTCTTGCTGTGCCCAATTGCTATGGATGAAGCAAACTCTCAAGGACTACGGCGTCAATATGAAGAATGTACCTCTCTTCTATGACAATGAGAGTGCCATCAAGATTGCTCACAACCCAGTTCAGCACTCGAAGACAAAGCACATTCAGATTCGTCATCATTTTCTTCATGATCATGTGTTGAAGGGCGACATTTCTATTGATCATGTGAAGACTGAAGAACAGCTAGACGATATCTTCACAAAGCCCTTGGATGAGAAGAGATTTAGCAAGTTGCGGTGTGAGCTAAATATCCTAGAATCTTCGAATGTTCTGTGAAAAGGACACTCATCCTAACACTTATGCAAAATTGATGACTTAGATGTGCAACACGTGAAGAAACGTTTTACTTCAGTCAATGAAGAATAACACTCTTAGTGTGAAGAAATTAACGAAGAATTTGATCCTCAGAACCCTACGATAATTGTACGCGGTGTCTGAAATCATCATTCTTATATGGTGGGTCACGCCACCATCAAAAGTTGAAATTCCTCAAATTATTCATATTCTTCAACTTTGCATAGTCTTCACTGGTTCCGTCGTTTTTCTTCATTGGCTATATATATATATATATATATATATATATATATTTGAGTTTATGTCCTCTACAACATTCACTTATTGCTATTTCTTCAAGTTGGTTTTCTGCTAAGTGAATGTGATCGGACGCTTCCCCTCTATGCTATACTCAACCCAATCTGTTCACAAATTCTTCATCTGCGTTCTATTTGAAACTCGTTCAAAATATTCACTGTGTCCTTGTCAGCTGAAGAAATTGCTAAGGGAACTTTAAAATCTATCTTATCTAAATTTTCGGCTTTGCCGCTCAAACCGTTCCGGATCCCATGATACACTTATCCACTCACCCACGATCTCCACCTATCACTGCGTGGGTGACACATGTCATGCGAATGAGAAGGGTCAGGGGCACGTTCGTCCAATTTCTTCGGGCGAGCAGTTTTTCACCGTGGCTATATGTTGGGGAACGTAGTAATTTCAAAAAAATTCCTACGCACACGCAAGATCATGGTGATGCATAGCAACGAGGGGGAGAGTCTGATCTACGTACCCTTGTAGATCGCAACGGAAGCGTTGACACAACGTAGAGGAAGTAGTCGTACGTCTTCTTCCCGACCCGACCGATCCAAGCACCGTTACTCCGGCACCTCCGAGTTCTTAGCACACGTTCAGATCAATGACGATCCCCGGGCTCCGATCCAGCAAAGCTTCGGGGAGGAGTTCCGTCAGCACGACGGCATGGTGACGATCTTGATGTTCTACCGATGTAGGGCTTCGCCTAAGCACTACAACGATATGATCGAGGTGGAATATGGTGGCAGGGGGCACCGCACACGGCTAAGGAACGATCTCAATGATCAACTTGTGTGTCTAGAGGTGACCCTGCCCCCGTATATAAAGGATCCAAGGGGGAGGGGTGCGCCGGCCAGGGAGAGGGCGCGGGTGGAGTCCTACTCCTACCGGGAGTAGGACTCCCCCCCTCAATCCTATTCCAACTAGGATTCCCAAGGGGGAAAAGAGAGAGAGGGGGCCCGGCCCCTTCTCCTAGTCCTAATAGGACTCAGGGAAGGGGGGGCGCGCGGCCAGCTATGGGCTGCCCCTTTTCTCTTTTCCACTAAGGCCCATGAAGGCCCATATGGTTCCCGGGGGGTTCCGATAACCTCCCGGTGATCCGGTAAAATCCCGATTTCACCTGGAACACTTCCGATGTCCAAATATAGGCTTCCAATATATCAATCTTTATGTCTTGACCATTTCGAGACTCCTCGTCATGTCCGTGATCACATCCGGGACTCCGAACAACCTTCGGTACATCAAAATGCATGAACTCATAATAACTGTCATCGTAACGTTAAGCGTGCGGACCCTACGGTTCGAGAACAATGTAGACATGACCGAGACACATCTCCGGTCAATAACCAATAGCGGGACCTGGATGCCCATATTGGTTCCTACATATTCTACGAAGATCTTTATCGGTCAGACCGCATAACAACATACGTTGTTCCCTTTGTCATCGGTATGTTACTTGCCCGAGATTCGACCGTCGGTATCCAATACCTAGTTCAATCTCGTTACCGGCAAGTCTCTTTACTCGTTCTGTAATACATCATCCCGCAACTAACTCATTAGTTGCAATGCTTGCAAGGCTTGTATAATGTGTATTACCGAGAGGGCCCAGAGATACCTCTCCGACAATCGGAGTGACAAATCCTAATCTCGAAATACGCCAACCCAACATCTACCATTGGAGACACCTATAGTACTCCTTTATAATCACCCAGTTACGTTGTGACGTTTGGTAGCACCCAAAGTGTTCCTCTGGCAAACGGGAGTTGCATAATCTCATAGTCATAGGAACTTGTATAAGTCATGAAGAAAGCAATAGCAACATACTAAACGATCGAGTGCTAAGCTAATGAAATGGGTCATGTCAATCAGATCATTCAACTAATGATGTGACCTCGTTACTCAAATAACAACACATTGTTCATGGTCAGGAAACTTAACCATCTTTGATTAACGAGCTAGTCAAGTAGAGGCATACTAGTGACACTCTGTTTGTCTATGTATTCACACATGTATTATGTTTCCGGTTAATACAATTCTAGCATGAATAATAAACTTTTATCATGATGTAAGGAAATAAATAATAACTTTATTATTGCCTCTAGGGCATATTTCCTTCAGTCTCCCACTTGCACTAGAGTCAATAATCTAGATTACACAGTAATGATTCTAACACCCATGGAGCCTTGGTGCTGATCATGTTTTGCTCGTGGAAGAGGCTTAGTCAACGGGTCTGCAACATCCAGATCCGTATGTATCTTGCAAATCTCTATGTCTCCCACCTGAACTAGATCCCTGATGAAATTGAAGCGTCTCTTGATGTGTTTGGTCCTTTTGTGAAATCTGGATTCCTTTGCCAAAGCAATTGCACCAGTATTGTCACAAAATATTTTCATTGGACCCGATGCACTAGGTATGACACCTAGATCGGATATGAACTCCTTCATCCAGACTCCTTCGTTCGCTGCTTCCGAAGCAGCTATGTACTCCGCTTCACATGTAGATCCCGCGACGACGCTTTGTTTAGAACTGCACCAACTGACAGCTCCACCGTTTAAAGTAAACACGTATCCGGTTTGCGATTTAGAATCGTCCGGATCAGTGTCAAAGCTTGCATCAACGTAACCTCTTACGGTGAGCTCTTTGTCACCTCCATATACGAGAAACATATCCTTAGTCCTTTTTAGGTATTTCAGGATGTTCTTGACCGCTGTCCAGTGATCCACTCCTGGATTACTTTGGTACCTCCCTGCTAAACTTATAGCAAGGCACACATCAGGTCTGGTACACAGCATTGCATACATGATAGAGCCTATGGCTGAAGCATAGGGAACATCTTTCATTTTCTCTCTATCTTCTGCAGTGGTCGGGCATTGAGTCTGACTCAACTTCAAACCTTGTAACACAGGCAAGAACCCTTTCTTTGCTTGATCCATTTTGAACTTCTTCAAAATCTTGTCAAGGTATGTGCTTTGTGAAAGTCCAATTAAGCGTCTTGATCTATCTCTATAGATCTTAATGCCCAATATGTAAGCAGCTTCACCGAGGTCTTTCATTGAAAAACTCTTATTCAAATATCCCTTTATGCTATCCAGAAATTCTATATCATTTCCAATCAGCAATATGTCATCCACATATAATATCAGAAATGCTACAGAGCTCCCACTCACTTTCTTGTAAATACAGGCTTCTCCAAAAGTCTGTATAAAGCCAAATGCTTTGATCACACTATCAAAGCGTTTATTCCAACTCCGAGATGCTTGCACCAGTCCATAAATGGATCGCTGGAGTTTGCACACTTTGTTAGCTCCCTTTGGATCGACAAAACCTTCCGGTTGCATCATATACAACTCTTCTTCCAAAAATCCATTCAAGAATGCAGTTTTGACATCCATCTGCCATATTTCATAATCATAAAACGCGGCAATTGCTAACATGATTCGGACAGACTTAAGCATCGCTACGGGTGAGAAGGTCTCATCGTAGTCAAACCCTTGAACTTGTCGAAAACCTTTTGCAACAAGTCGAGCTTTATAGACAGTAACATTACCGTCAGCGTCAGTCTTTTTCTTGAAGATCCATTTATTCTCAATTGCTTGCCGATCATCGGGCAAGTCAACCAAAGTCCATACTTTGTTCTCATACATGGGTCCCATCTCAGATTTCATGGCCTCAAGCCACTTTGCGGAATCTGGGCTCACCATCGCTTCTTCATAGTTCGTAGGTTCATCATGATCTAGTAGCATGACTTCCAGAACTGGATTACCGTACCACTCTGGCGCGGATCTTGCTCTGGTTGATCTATGAGGTTCAGTAGTATCTTGTTCTGAAGTTTCATGATCATTATCATTAACTTCCTCACTTATTGGTGTAGGTGTCGCAGAAACAGTTTTCTGTGATGTACTACTTTCTAATAAGGGAGCAGGTACAGTTACCTCGTCAAGTTCTACTTTCCTCCCACTCACTTCTTTCGAGAGAAACTCCTTCTCAAGAAAGTTTCCGAATTTAGCAACAAAAGTCTTGCCTTCGGATCTGTGATAGAAGGTGTATCCAATAGTTTCCTTTGGATGTCTTATGAAGACACATTTCTCTGATTTGGGTTCGAGCTTATCAGGTTGAAGCTTTTTCACATAAGCATCGCAACCCCAAACTTTAAGAAAGACAACTTTGGTTTCTTGCCAAACCACAGTTCATAAGGCGTCGTCTCAACGGATTTTGATGGTGCCCTATTTAACGTGAATGCGGCCGTCTCTAAAGCGTATCCCCAAAACGATAGCGGTAAATCAGTAAGAGACATCATAGATCGTACCATATCTAGTAAAGTACGATTACGACGTTTGGACACACCATTACGCTGTGGTGTTCCGGGTGGCGTGAGTTGCGAAACTATTCCACAATTTTTCAAATGTATACCAAACTCGTAACTCAAATATTCTCCTCCACGATCAGATCGTAGAAACTTTTTTTTCTTGTTACGATGATTTTCAACTTCACTCTGAAATTCCTTGAACTTTTCAAATGTTTCAGACTTGTGTTTCATTAAGTAGATATACCCATATCTACTTAAATCATCTGTGAAGGTGAGAAAATAACGATATCCGCCACGAGCCTCAATATTCATCAGACCACATACATTGGTATGTATGATTTCCAATAAATCTGTTGCTCTCTCCATAGTGCCGGAGAACGGTGTTTTAGTCATCTTGCCCATGAGGCACGGTTCGCAAGTACCAAGTGATTCATAATCAAGTGGTTCCAAAAGTCCATCAGTATGGAGTTTCTTCATGCGCTTTACACCGATATGACCTAAACGGCAATGCCACAAATAAGTTGC
The DNA here is from genome assembly GCA_034509565.1 of Triticum monococcum. NCBI lineage: Eukaryota > Viridiplantae > Streptophyta > Magnoliopsida > Poales > Poaceae > Triticum > Triticum monococcum. The sequence goes on from CM067845.1 coordinate 605,928,301, forward strand.
ACTATCATTATCAACTCTGTATCTTTTGGCTTCTACATTATGAATATGTGTAACACTACTATCGAGATTTAACAAGAATAGACCACTCTTCAAGGGTGCATGACCATAAAAGATATTACTCATATAAATAGAACAACCATTATTCTCTGATTTAAATGAATAACCATCTCGCATTAAATAAGATCCATATATAATGTTCATGCTCAATGCTGGCACCAAATAACAATTATTTAGGTCTAAAATTAATCCCGAAGGTAGATGTAGAGGTAGCGTGCCGACCGCGATCACATCGACTTTGGAACCGTTTCCCACGCGCATCGTCACCTCGTCCTTAGCTAATCTTCGCTTAATCCGTAGTCCCTGTTTCGAGTTGCAAATATTAGCAACAGAACCAGTATCAAATACCCAGGTGCTACTGCGAGCATTAGTAAGGTACACATCAATAACATGTATATCACATATACCTTTGTTCACCTTGCCATCCTTCTTATCCGCCAAATACTTGGGGCAGTTCCGCTTCCAGTGACCAGTCTGCTTGCAGTAGAAGCACTCAGTTTCAGGCTTAGGTCCAGACTTGGGTTTCTTCTCCTGAGCAGCAACTTGCTTGCCGTTCTTCTTGAAGTTCCCCTTCTTCTTCCCTTTGCCCTTTTTCTTGAAACTAGTGGTTTTGTGAACCATCAACACTTGATGCTCCTTCTTGATTTCTACCTCCGCAGCTTTCAGCATTGCGAAGAGCTCGGGAATAGTCTTGTTCATCCCTTGCATATTATAGTTCATCACAAAGCTCTTGTAGCTTGGTGGCAGTGATTGGAGAATTCTGTCAATGACGCAATCATCTGGAAGATTAACTCCCATCTGAATCAAGTGATTGTTATACCCAGACATTTTGAGTATATGCTCACTGACAGAACTGTTCTCCTCCATCTTGCAGCTATAGAACTTATTGGAGACTTCATATCTCTCAATCCGGGATTTGCTAGAAATATTAACTTCAACTCCTGGAACATCTCATATGCTCCATGACGTTCAAAACGTCGTTGAAGTCCCGATTCTAAGCCGTAAAGCATGGCACACTGAACTATCGAGTAGTCATCAACTTTGCTCTGCCAGACGTTCATAACATCTGGTGTTGCTCCAGCAGTAGGCCTGGCACCCAGCGGTGCTTCCAGGACGTAATTCTTCTGTGCAGCAATGAGGATAATCCTCAAGTTATTGACCCAGTCCGTGTAATTGCTACCATCATCTTTCAACTTTGCTTTCTCAAGGAACGCATTAAAATTCAACGGAACAACAGCATGAGCCATCTATCTACAATCAACATAAACAAGCAAGATACTATCAGGTACTAAGTTCATGATAAATTTAAGTTCAATTAATCATATTACTTAAGAACTCCCACTTAGATAGACATCCCTCTAATCCTCTAAGTGATCACGTGATCCAAATCAACTAAACCATGTCCGATCATCACGTGAGATGGAGTAGTTTCATCGGTGAACATCATTATGTTGATCATATCTACTATATGATTCACGCTCGACCTTTCGGTCTCCGTGTTCCGAGGCCATATCTGTATATGCTTGGCTCGTCAAGTATAACCTGAGTATTCCGCGTGTGCAACTGTTTTGCACCCGTTGTATTTGAATGTAGAGCCTATCACACCCGATCATCACGTGGTGTCTCAGCACGAAGAACTTTCGCAACGGTGCATACTCAGGGAGAACACTTCTTGATAATTTAGTGAGAGATCATCTTATAATGCTACCGTCAATCAAAGCAAGATAAGATGCATAAAAGATAAACATCACATGCAATCAATATAAGTGATATGATATGGCCATCATCATCTTGTGCTTGTGATCTCCATCTCCGAAGCACCGTCATGATCACCATCGTCACCGGCACGACACCTTGATCTCCATCGTAGCATCGTTGTCGTCTCGCCAATCTTATGCTTCCACGACTATCACTACCGCTTAGCAATAAAGTAAAGCATTACATCGCAATTGCATTGCATACAATAAAGCGACAAACATATGGCTCCTGCCAGTTGCCGATAACTTGGTTACAAAACATGATCATCTCATACAATAAAAATCAGCATCATGCCTTGACCATATCACATCACAACATGCCCTGCAAAAACAAGTTAGACGTCCTCTACTTTGTTGTTGCAAGTTTTACGTGGCTAGTACGGGCTTAAGCAAGAACTCATCTCACCTACGCATCAAAACCACAACGATAGTTTGTCAAATAGACTCCGTTTTAACCTTCTCAAGGACCGGGCGTAGCCATACTCGGTTCAACTAAAGTTGGAGAGACAGTCGCCCGTAAGCCATCTATGTGCAAAGCACGTCGAGGGAACCGGTCTCACGTAAGCGTACGCGTAAGGTTGGTCCGGGTCGTCTCGTCCAACAATACCGCCGAACCAAAGTATGACATGCTGGTAGGCAGTATGACTTGTATCGCCCACAACTCACTTGTGTTCTACTCATGCAAATAACATCAAACCATAAAACCTAGGCTCTGATACCACTGTTGAGGAACGTAGTAATTTCAAAAAAATTCCTATGCACACGCAAGATCATGGTGATGCATAGCAACGAGGGGGAGAGTCTGATCTACGTACCCTTGTAGATCGCAACGGAAGCGTTGACACAACGTAGAGGAAGTAATCGTACGTCTTCTTCCCGACCCGACCGATCCAAGCACCGTTACTCCGGCACCTCCGAGTTCTTAGCACACGTTCAGCTCGATGACGATCCCCGGGCTCCGATCCAGCAAAGCTTCGGGGAGGAGTTCCGTCAGCACGACGGCGTGGTGACGATCTTGATGTTCTACCGATGCAGGGCTTCGCCTAAGCACTACAACAATATGATCGAGGTGGAATATGGTGGCAGGGGGCACCGCACACGGCTAAGGAACGATCTCAATGATCAACTTGTGTGTCTAGAGGTGCCCCCTGCCCCCGTATATAAAGGATCCAAGGGGGAGGGGTGCGCCGGCCACGGAGAGGGCGCGGAAGGAGTCCTACTCCTACCGGGAGTAGGACTCCCCCCCCCCCCCCTCAATCCTATTCCAACTAGAATTCCCAAGGGGGAAAAGAGACACAGGGGGGTCGGCCCCTTCTCCTAGTCCTAATAGGACTCAGGGAAGGGGGGGCGCGCGGCCAGCTATGGGCTGCCCCTTTTCTCTTTTCCACTAAGGCCCATGAAGGCCCATATGGTTCCCGGGGGGTTCCGGTAACCTCCCGGTGATCCGGTAAAATCCCGATTTCACCCGGAACACTTCCGATGTCCAAACATAGGCTTCCAATATATCAATCTTTATGTCTCGACCATTTCGAGACTCCTCGTCATGTCCGTGATCACATCCGGGACTCCGAACAACCTTCGGTACATCAAAATGCATAAACTCATAATAACTGTCATCGTAACGTTAAGCGTGCGGACCCTATGGTTCGAGAACAATGTAGACATGACCGAGACACGTCTCCGGTCAATAACCAATAGCGGGACCTGGATGCCCATATTGGTTCCTACATATTCTACAAAGATCTTTATCAGTCAGACCGCATAACAACATACATTGTTCCCTTTGTCATCGGTACGTTACTTGCCCGAGATTCGATCGTCGGTATCCAATACCTAGTTCAATCTCGTTACCGGCAAGTCTCTTTACTCGTTCTGTAATACATCATCCCGCAACTAACTCATTAGTTGCAATGCTTGCAAGGCTTGTATAATGTGTATTACCGAGAGGGCCCAGAGATACCTCTCCGAAAATCGGAGTGACAAATCCTAATCTCGAAATACGCCAACCCAACATCTACCATTGGAGACACCTGTAGTACTCCTTTATAATCACCCAGTTACGTTGTGACGTTTGGTAGCACCCAAAGTGTTCCTCTGGCAAACGGGAGTTGCATAATCTCATAGTCATAGGAACTTGTATAAGTCATGAAGAAAGCAATAGCAACAAACTAAACGATCGAGTGCTAAGCTAATGAAATGGGTCATGTCAATCAGATCATTCAACTAATGATGTGACCTCGTTACTCAAATAACAACACATTGTTCATGGTCAGGAAACTTAACCATCTTTGATTAACGAGCTAGTCAAGTAGAGGCATACTAGTGACACTCTGTTTGTCTATGTATTCACACATGTATTATGTTTCCGGTTAATACAATTCTAGCATGAATAATAAACTTTTATCATGATGTAAGGAAATAAATAATAACTTTATTATTGCCTCTAGGGCATATTTCCTTCACTATAAATACCCCTCCTTCCCTTCCTCACTTCTTTTACTCTGCTCGACCTCTCTCTCTCTCTCTCTCCAGCTCGAGCTTCTCAAACCCTAGAGCCACCGCTACTTCATCGCCGCCGGTGAGGAAGAGCTTCACTGCCTTGACCTCGTCGCCGACGTACTCGCGCCGACCGCGGACATCTTCACTACGCCGCTGCCGTAGCCATCTTCCTCTGCCAAGTTAGGGCGTGGAAGATCTGCACAGATGAACTTCACATCTCCTCACTCTAGTTCGTCGTGTTCTTCGTCCAGGGTAAATAAAAGTTACTTTTACTGCCCTTGTTGATTCGAATGATTATCTACAAAATCTTCAAAAGTGTTTTTCTTCATATGTTCACACACTGAACACCTCACAAAAGTCATATGTTCTTTATTCGTTTCTCTAAGCATCATTTTTCTTCAAGATTCCTCAATTGTTTGGATCTTTGATCTATACAACTATGGAACCTAAGACAAAGAACGCTTAGTGAAAATCTTCAAGACTCATCTGGTCAAATTCCTCAAACTTGTTCTTTTTGAAAAACCTTCTGAGAACACATATGACCTCTCCAAATTCTTCGCAACTATACTCTGTTCACAGGTACACATGTCAGCTGCTGAATCACTAGGTTCTCATCAACTTAACTCATTTGCAGCGTTCCTCGAAGAAAAGTTGCATACTTCTTCAGAGATTTCAATTGTTCAAATTCCTCAACTGAAGAAAATGGCTGATGGTAAAAGGCCACAGAAGGGAGGAAAGAGGCCTAAGGTAAATACAGCATTTGAAATCCCTGATGACATATATGATGGGTACTGCACACCTACTGAGGAAACCAAGAATGAGCGCAAAGTGCACATTCAGAAGATAGAGAGGAGATGGGCAAGAGAATGGAGGGAGTACAGATATGTCACTCCTAAGTATATGAAGAAATTCGCACTCAATCCTCCATGCCCAAGAGCACCACTGGCCCCTGGCCAAATTGCTGATCCCACCAGCCTCAAGCGAGGTGAGGACTATCCTGATGAATGGGCCAAGCGCCAAGGCAAGTTGGCTAAGCAAGCCAGAGAAGCAGTGAGGAAATTCAATGAAGACTCTGCTGTTGTTGCTGCCTCTGCTGAGGTCCTTGCTGTCAAGCCAAAGAAGGCTATGTCAAAGAAGCCTGCGCGCAAGCCAAGTGTTTCCTCAGCAATGCCCTCGCGGCCAGAATCATCAAAGCCCTCACGGCCAATTCCTCATGCTGCTCCTGTTCCTCCAAAGTCCTTAGCTCCTCCGTCAAAGCCTTCAGCTGTTCCGACCAAATCCTCAGCACCTATGCATCTCGCTTCGTGCCAAAGGACTGCTGGCATCTCCATTGCCTCAGGTGTCTCAGCTAGTTCCTCAGCTGCACCAAGTTCCTCAGCTGGCCCCTCACTGCTCAAGACAAAGGCCACTGCTGGACGAGGTCCACGCCCAAGTCCTCAAAAGAAGCGAGTCGCTTTCCAAGTGTCATCTGATGAAGATGAAGCTGATGATGATGAACTTGCAGAAATCATCAGAGACAAGCAAGTCAGGGCTGCTAGAGCCAAAGGATCAGAGGTGCCACTGCTTTTGGATCCCAAGCTGGTCCTCGACTATATTGATGATTGGCACAAGGACCCCAACACTCCCTTGCCTGATTTCAAGCGGACTCCTGGCCAAAGTCCCATGCTGACCCACTTCATTCAAGAAGAAAAGTGGAAATTTGACAAGGCCAGGCAGATCAAGAAAGTGCAGTACAAGAAGGAGAAATTTCTGAAGAACAACGTTGTCACTATGACAACTGATGAATTTGTAAAAATCCAATCTGAAATCAAAACTCTCAGCGATGACTTCAAAGCCTACTATGCTGATTGGCAAGGAGCCAAAGTTAGATTTGTAAAGATAACTGAACAGTTCACTTCAAATGTTGCTGCCCCAACACAACAAGATATTCCTCAGGCTGAAGCATCTGCTCAGCCTACTGAAGAAAATGTCAGCACCGCTGATGACAATCAGGCTACTGAATAAAATGTGAGTTCCAGGGCTGCTGACTGCATTCCAGCCACTGAAGAAATTGACAGGGCACCCACAAGTGGTCCGCCTGAAGAAACTGAAGAACTCAGGGCAACTGCATCAGTTGTGCCTGAAGAAAATCAACCAGATTCCTCAGCTGCTCATGCACCAACTTCAACTCCAATCCTTCCATCTGCATCAGATGTGAAGAAGATCAAGGCTGCAGAGCGTGCTGCAGTGAAGAAAAGGAAAGCATCAGCTGCTTCACATTCTTCAGCTCCGAAGAAAATGAAGCCTATGACAAGTTCATTTGCACATCCGATTGATTCTGTTCCCATCTCAACCAGGCCATCAAAGGACCTTGTTCCTTTTGATGAAGAATATATTATCCCCAGCGGATCTGATGAAGAAACTCCTTCTGCTGCTTCATCTGAACCGTTGGATGAAGAAATTAAAGTGGATGCGATCCCTTCAACACATATCATCTCCTCGCCTATGCCTCAGTTCACAGCTAAAGAGGCTAGCATTGAAGAAATGGAAGATGAAGATGTGGACATTGGCTGCTCCACACCAGTAATCAGTGATGAATTCTGAGAAAGTCAGCATCCAAACTCTCCAATGTTCACCCCTCTACAGCAAATTCTTCAGTCCCCCACATAAACTGTTCACATGGGCTCTGAAGAAACTCATCCCACTGCATCTGTCCATGAAGAAATTCCAGCCACTAGCACTGAAGAAACTGCTGCTGCTGAACAACCAACGATGCAGACTGCCACTAAAGAGGAACCAGAAATTCCTCAGCCTGAAGAACCTGTGATTGAGATTCCTGAGGTCGTGATGCAACTCACTGACACTCCTCTGCCGAAGCCAAAGGATCCATTCTCACACAAGAAAAAGTTCAAAGCTCATGATTTCTTCGGCAAGCACGTATTCTTCGAAGATTACAACCCATATGACTCTGCTCGCATTAGGAAGAGGCGTTTCTGGACTGCCAGTCAAGCCAATTTCTATTCCTCGGTGCTATTCAACAAGGAGAAGATTTTCTACCATGAGCATATTCCTCACGTGGATATGGAATCTCTGTCGTGCTTCGCACCAGTCCTAAGTGTTCTTCACGATGCTAGACTGCTCAACTTCTGCTCTAACATCTGCGATTGGAATGAAGAACTGATTCTTCAATTTTATGCAATGATGCACATCACCGGAGATGCTGAAGATGTGAATTCATGGGTGTTGGACTGGATGTCTGAAAACACTCACTACACTGCACTAGCATCTGAATTGTTTCGTGCTCTACCACTCAGTCCTCCCCTTGAAGAAGCTCGCTGCATCTACAGTGAACCTGAGCTCACACATCATTACATGCAGGTGCTGATGAAACCTTTGAAGCAAGGTCAAGCACCAAGAACCAAATTCCTCGTGAAGGAATTGTTGTACGTGCCTAGAACTGTCTATCGTATTATTACGAGGACAATCAGTCCTATCAAAGGCCACGACTCGTCTGATGAGGAAATTGTTGGCATCATGAAGAATCTGGTATTCAACATCATTCATGGCATTCCTATCAACTATCACGATTTCTTCGTGAGGACTATGGCCAATGTTGCACTGTCTCCGTTTGAGCTGAAGCCTTATGCACCTTGGATCATGAGATTCCTCAGGACAAGGTCTTCACTCAACTACAAAGCTGATTTCCAGAATCATCTCAGCTACTTGCCCCCAATTGAAGTCCTAAAGCAGACATATTCCTCAGTTGATGGAAAGGGCAAGGCACCAGTTGTAATTGATGAAGGCATTCATCCATTGGATGGTCAGTTTCGCAAAGCTGCATCTTATTCCACCAATGATGACTCTACCACACATGACTCTGCCAATGCACCCAAGCCACTCCTCAAGCCACTGCTCCGTGCGTGATGACAGGCTGTGAACTTCTGCTTAGTCTTCACTAGAAGGTGGATCGAAATCAAAAATGGGTTAAGCGGCAGTTTGGTTCACTTCTTCACAACATGACTACCACACACAATGCAGTGAAGAAAAACCACTACTACCTCCATCAAGTCTTCGGTCGCACCTGGGCAATCCTGTCACATCTGTATGGTGAAGAAGATCTGAAGAACATGGGTCTTAATGAAGATTTTGACCGGTCTACACCTCCACCGAAGAAATTCAAGAAGGTCAAGGTTCCTTCTCTGGTGGCCAGCTCATATTCTTCGTCGCGCGACACTGATGAACATGAAGATTTGGACAACACTGCGGCAGGCCCTACATCAACCAACGACCCAACAACGCTGGCGCTCCTTCATCAACATGATTATCTTCAGGGGCGTTAGTCTTCATTTCGATCCTTTTGGTCATTCGATGACAAAGGGGGAGAAATATGAGTTAGTCTTCAAGCGGATCTACTATATGGGCATTTTCTTTGCTAAGTTACAACTCTCGTTCTTATGAAACTTTTTTGGATCGAGTTGTAATCTTAAACCCGATGGTGCTCTGATACTTTTGATGCACTGTGCTCTGATACTCTTGATGCACTATTCTACATGCTTATTCCTTGTTAATATTATTGCACGCATGCTGAATTTCATCACGCACCATATTTCATCATGCATTTCAAATTCTTTATATTATATGTTAAATGCGTGTATGAATTACAAGATATAGGGGGAGATCTCCATGATTCAACTCTTCAAGTGTGCATTGCTTCAAAAGCAAATTCCTCATTATGCACATCTTCAGGGGGAGTTCTTCTATATCTTGCAATCAAATTCCTCAATATCAGTATTTACACTTCATATGTTTATCCCCGTTGAAAACTTAACCTATATTGTCACCAATCACCAAAAAGGGGGAGATTGTAAGTGCATCTACTGCCCCTTAGTGATTTTGGTGTATTGAAGACTTATAGGTTAAGGGACTAATGCGTGTGTGAGTGTACACAGGTCTATAAGTCTATGAGGAGTTTGACATTTACAGGAAAAGTTGACCCCTAAAAATGAATATCTTCAACTGAAGATTTTGGTATTTCTGAAGACTTTCATGAAGACTTTGAAAGTGAAGAAATTGGTGTGTCCGTGAAGACTTGATATTCATGTGAGAAATATGAAGCTTGAAGACTTTCGTGTTCATAGTTTTGTTTTTCTCTTTCTTGAGTCATAGGAAACACCGTATTGTTAAAGGGGGTCGAGGAAATACTAAGGAAAAATTTCTATGTGATGCTCAACTCAAAATCCTACACCTACCAATCCCTTCGACTGAAGCCATTGGAAATCTCATTCAGTTCAGTCAATTTCTTCAGTGACAGAGACAAAGTTCTTCTGGTCTCTGAGAAATTTGTCCTGACTGAGGAGTTAGGAATTCGCCAGTGCGGATTGCCTACACAGTGAGGAACATGATAGCCCTGAGGATTTTGCTACTCAAAATTCCGACCGTTGATGTGCTATGCGCCAGCTATTCCAGAATATCTATCCACCTAACGGTCATATCATTGAAGGGCATTTATGTCTTATCATGTCGGGCTGCTCCCTAGGCTATAAATAGCCGCCCCCTACAACCACTAGCTGGTTGGCTGCTCCGAGAGAAACTGACACTTGTCATTTGAGAGCAACCCATCCTCCGAGGACTTTGAGCGAAAATCATCGAGTGAAGAAAAACCAAAAACCAAAAACCCAAACACCTATAAACCCCAAGTGATTGAGCATCACTGAAGAGATTGATCCTGAGTGGATCCGACGCTTGTTACCTTTGAAGACTGTGCTTCTTCCAGACGGTTAGGCGTCATGGTCTAGAGCATCCAAGAGGAATTGTGGATCACCGAGTGACCAAGTTTGTGAAGGTTTGGAAGTCGCCTGAAGACTTACCACGAGTGATTGGACGAGGTCTGTGTGACCTTAGTTCAAGGAGAATACGGTGAGGACTGGGTGTCTTGGACTAAGTGTCCTTGACTGGGTGTCCGGGACTGTGTGTCCTCGAGTTTAAATACTCAGCCGCTCCAACCAGACGTACAACTGAGACAGCAGTTGGAACTAGTCTACAAATCATTGTCTTCACCGAGCTTAATGGTTCTATTTCCTCAACTCTTTCATTTCCTCATAACTGTGTTGTATGTTTGTTCATATCTGTGTTTGAAGACTTTGACTGAAGACTTTCTCCATTTCCTTAGTTCAATTTCTTCAGTCTGTTTGTCTTCATCATGTGTTATCATGTGATTACGCTTCCTGTACTCTGTGCCTGTCTTCATTTCATCATGATGACTATGCTTGTATTCTGTTATGTTTACTTTTGAGTACTTATTCCGCTGCTAGTAGTTCTTCACTAAGGAATTTCCTCACCGGCAAATTCCTCAGTCAAGAATTTCATAAAAATCGCCTATTCACCCCCCCTCTAGTCGATATAACGTACTTTCATGCTATTGGTGGGTTCTTATGTGATATATGTGTGGTTGATAGGAGACAATTGCCGGCATGAGGTACAAGGAGATGGCTGCTTCCAAGGGCAAGCCATTTCCATTTAAGCATGCTTGGACAATTCTTCAAACCTTTGACAAGTGGAAGTTGAGGGATCAAGAGACGACACCCAAGAAGTCGGCAATGCTTAGGATGGATGATAGTGAAGATGAGGAGGAGAGGAACTTGGGCAAGCCCGAGGGAACCAAGAAGGGCAAGCTAAGGGTGAAGATGGAAGAAGAGGCGTCAAGCCTAAGGGAGAAGATGGACCACATGATGAAGGCAAGAGAGGAATTGACAACGAAGACATTGGAGACGAAGTTTCTTATCACCGAGAAGAAGAAAGAGGTCAAGCTTTTACAAGTTGAAGCAAAGCGCAAGGCTGAGTTGGAGGAGAGGATGATCAAGCTCAAAGAGGCAAAGGTATGGAAAGAACTCATGGTGGAAGAGAAAGAGCACATGATGATGTCCAAGAAGGACATGGATCAAGACCAATTGCAATGGTGAAAGGACTACAAGGAGGACATCGCGGAGAGGAAGAGGATGTTCCGTGTTGCGTCCTCTACTTTTCAAGGTGACACTTTGATGAGTAGTTGTGGCGATGGCGGTGTGTACGACTCCACCGGTGCCCATGGAGATGCTCGATGGATCCCGCATGTGGTCTAGGAGATGGCGCCGAGGTGCAATTTTTTGGTGATGGTGCCGATGAGAGGAGGAAGATGATGATTTTGTGATGTAAACTATTAAACCATGCATCAATGATTGTCATTTGGTAGTTTGTTTGGAAGTTGATTGTGTTCTTGTTGTCATAAATTGTGAGATGTCAAATGATAGATTTAAAGGTTGGGGTTGAGGCAAATACTAGAACCCTCAAATCCAATCCTTAAAGCAGTTTAAGGGTTGGGTTTGAGGGTTCTAGTATTTGCCCCTGTTTTTCAACCCTTAAAAGTGTCAAAAAGTGGCACTTCTCAACCCTTAAAACTGCTTTAAGGATTTGAGGGTTTGAGGGTTCTACTAGTAATGCTCTAACCCCTCACTCTGGATTCGCTTGCAATCCCCTCTCATTTTGACTCTGCTCTTCTACATTGTCTTGGCTCTCAATCTCCGCCACACCCTGACATCGATGGCTGACTAGAGACTGGGGATGATGGAGATAGTTGGGACGAGGTGAAGATGGCGAGGATGCAAGATATCTGTTCATGGTTTGCAAGCAAGAGCGAGCTCAACAAGGTGGATCTCATTCTCCACATCACCCTGACATCGATGGCTGGTCGGAGACTTAGGATGGTGGAGATAGTTGGGACGAGGTGAAGATGGCGAGGATGCAAGATATATGTTCATGGTTTGCAAAGCAAGATCGAGCTCAACAAGGCGGCGATGGGTATTTGTGCGGATTTGATGGTGGAGGAAGACGAGAGGCTCACACTGAGCAGGTTGCCGGTGTGGCCACTAGAAGTTGTGCTCTACGCCATGAGGGAGGTGGAATCCGGGGATCCAAAGCAGGCATGGAAGTGGCGTACATTTTGCTTTCTCCGCCGAATCCCCATTGATAGAGAGGAAATTGAGGTGGGAATGGTGATGCCTCTCCCGTCGTCGGGGATGAAGGACATGCCTATCCAAATCGAAGACGGTGAGCCAAGGGTTCACACGAAGAAGACCACGGAGGTGGTCTACACACCGTGGCGGTCACCGCGCTTCCCTCACTGTTCCCCGTGTTTTCTCAACCTCGCTCACCCCGCGGCGGCGGAGTAGGGATCACCCCTGTTGGCAACCACTTCTGGTTGCTTGCTGGGGAGGATTCTGATGAGGAGGTTGGGCACTCGTCAGATTCCATTAGTAAGATCCGCTCCTATGTTAAATATCCGCACTCTGCTTTTTGTATTGGTAAAGAAAGAATTGCTACGTGGAAGGAAAAAAGGAACAAGAAAAGTAGCAACAATAGCAAAATTCACTCTATCTTCCTATTGTAGGGGGGTTGTAGCATTGATACAAAGAAATTGGAGATAGATTGTCTGAAGAAAAAATAAAGACAGTTCTTTGTTCCTAGAAATAGATAACAAAAATTTGAGATGTAAGAACGATTGTGCTGGAAAAAAAGTGATATGTGCTATGATAGTTACAGAGCATATGCGTGAGGGAAATTTTCCGGTCATCCCTGATTTTTTGGTCAGAGGATGTGTTAGATTTTGAGGATTTAGTTGTTGATAATTGCAGAGTCGCAAATCTAGTGTCTAATTCTAAACAAAAGTAAGATATTGTGGATGGTCCTTATGTTTAAAAAAAATCATGAAGACAGGGCCATCTAGGAGGGTCTGGGCTATACTAGAGGCCTATTTTTGTAATGCGCTTTCTAGTTCTTTGTGTCATATAAATAGCCTCCTCTTACTCTAGATTAGGCTCGAGGGTGAGCTCCTTGTAGAATTAGGGGTTCCTTGTGTGCTGCTAGTGAGCTTTGAGGTAGAGAAGGGAATTTTGGTAGATTCAGAGGGTTTGGAAGATTCAGTACTGGTGATAGAGATGATTTTCAATACCGTAGAAAGGAGGATGAGGGTAACAAATTTAGAAACAACAAGCCTCGCGAGGGGAGGATTGATAATGGCTTCAGGGCTGGTGAGAGATGAGTATGAATCAGATTTTTCATGATCTGAGGGGCCCCAATCCTTCCAAAAGAAGCGCTGATGTTCGAGATTCTAGTTCGCTGATCATAGGAGAGGCTTTGAGGGAAACTTTGCACAACAAGGATATAAGGTAATTGCTGGACCACCTGATCAGATCAATACTAAGTTTACTCATGATCAGATTCAACAACAACAACAACAACAACGGTTTGGGGCACTATTGGCTCAGCTAGAGCAGAGCAGTCAGCAACTGAATGTTCCTGCTATGGCTAGTTCCTCCAATCGTGTTGGCCAAGGGCTTGAGAGTGGTGGTGAATTGGAGAAAGGAAAGACTGAAGGAAATATGCCCTAGAGGCAATAATAAAGTTATTATTTATTTCCTTATATCATGATAAATGTTTATTATTCATGCTAGAATTGTATTATCCGAAAACATAATACTTGTGTGAATACATAGACAAACTAAACGTCACTAGTGTGCCTCTACTTGACTAGCTCGTTAATCGAAGATGGTTATGTTTCCTAACCATAGACATGTGTTGTCATTTGATTAATGGGATCACATCATTAGGAGAATGATGTGATTGACATGACCCATTCCATTAAGCTTAGCACCCGATCGTTTAGTATAGTGTTATTGCTTTCTTCATGACTTATACATGTTCCTATGACTATGAGATTATGCAACTCCCGTTTGCCGGAGGAACACTTTGTGTGCTACCAAATATCACAACGTAACTGGGTGATTATAAAGGATCTCTACAGGTATCTCCAAAGGTACATGTTGGGTTGGCGTATTTCGAGATTAGGATTTGTCAATCCGATTGTCGGAGAGGTATCTCTGGGCCCTCTCGGTAATGCACATCACATAAGCCTTGCAAGCATTGCAACTAATGAGTTAGTTGCGAGATGATGTATTACGAAACGAGTAAAGAGACTTGCCGGTAACAAGATTGAACTAGGTATTGAGATACCGACGGTCGAATCTCGGGCAAGTAACATACCAATGACAAAGGGAACAAAGTATGTTGTTATGCGGTCTGACCGATAAAGATCTTCGTAGAATATGTGGGAGCCAATATGAGCATCCAGGTTCCGCTATTGGTTATTGACCGGAGACATGCCTCGGTCATGTCTACATTGTTCTCGAACCCGTAGGGTCCGCACGCGTAACGTTACGATGGAAGTTCCATTATGAGTTTATATATTTTGATGTACCGAAGTTTGTTCGGAGTCCCAGATGTGATCACGGACATGACGAGGAGTCTCGAAATGGTCGAGACATAAAGATTGATATATTGGACGGTTATATTCGGACACCGGAAGTGTTCCGGGTGATTTCAGAGAAAACCGGAGTGCCGGAGGGTTACCGGAACCCCCCCCCCCCCGGGAGAAGTAATGGGCTTTATGGGCCCTAGTGGAGAGAGAGAGGGGCGGGTAGGGTGGGCCGCGTGCCCCCTCCCCCTTTGGTCCGAATTGGACTAGGAGAGGGGGGCGGCGCCCCCCTTTCCTTCTCCCTCTCCCCCTTCCTTTCCCCCTCCTAGTAGGAGTAGGAAAGAGGGGAGTCCTACTCCTACTAGGAGTTGGACTCCTCCTCCTTGGTGCGCCCCAAGGGCCGGCCGGCCTCCCCCCTTGCTCCTTTATATACGGGGGCAAGGGGGCACCTCTAGACACACAAGTTGATCTTCGTGATCGTTCTCTTAGCCGTGTGCGGTGCCCCCCTCCACCATAACCCTCGATAATATTGTAGCGGTGCTTAGGCGAAGCCCTGCGACGGTAGAACATCAAGATCGTCACCACGCTGTCGTGCTAACGGAACTCTTCCCCGACGCTTTGTTGGATCGGCGTCCGGGGATCGTCATCGAGCTGAACGTGTGCTAGAACTCGGAGGTGCCGTAGTTTCGGTGCTTGATCGGTCGGGCCATGAAGACATACGACTACATCAGCCGCGTTGTCATAACGCTTCCGCTGTCGGTCTACGAGGGTACGTAGACAACACTCTCCCCTCTCGTTGCTATGCATCACCATGATCTTGCGTGTGCGTAGGAATTTTTTTGAAATTACTACGTTCCCCAACAGTGGCATCCGAGCCAGGTTTTATGCGTTGATGTTGTGCACGAGTAGAACACAAGTGAGTTGTGGGCGATATAAGTCATACTGCTTACCAGCATGTCATACTTTGGTTCGGCGGTATTGTTGGATGAAGCGGCCCGGACCGACATTACGCGTATGCTTACGCGAGACTGGTTCTACCGACGTGCTTTGCATACAGGTGGCTGGCAGGTGTCAGTTTCTCCAACTTTAGTTGAACCGAGTGTGGCTACGCCTGGTCCTTGCGAAGGTTAAAACAGCACCAACTTGACAAACTATCGTTGTGGTTTTTGATGCTTAGGTAAGATTGGTTCTTGCTTAAGCCCGTAGCAGCCACGTAAAACTTGCAACAAACAAAGTAGAGGACGTCTAACTTGTTTTTGCAGGGCATGTTGTGATGTGATATGGTCAAGACATGATGCTAAATTTTATTGTATGAGATGATCATGTTTTGTAACCGAGTTATCGGCAACTGGCAGGAGCCATATGGTTGGCGCTTTATTGTATGCAATGCAATTGCGCTGTGATGCTTTACTTTATCACTAAGTGGTAGCGATAGTCGTAGAAGCATAAGATTGGCGAGATGACAACGATGCTACGATGGAGATCAAGGTGTCGCGCCGGTGACGATGGTGATCATGACGGTGCTTCGAAGATGGAGATCTCAAGCACAATATGATGATGGCCATATCATATCACTTATATTGATTGCATGTGATGTTTATCTTTTATGCATCTTATCTTGCTTTGATTGACGGTAGCATTTTAAGATCATCTCTCACTAATTATCAAGAAGTGTTCTCCCTAAGTATGCACCATTGCGAAAGTTCTTCGTGCTGAGACACCACGTGATGATCGGGTGTCATAGGCTCTACGTTCAAATACAGCGGGTGCAAAACAGTTGCACACGCGGAATACTCAGGTTATACTTGACGAGCCAAGCATATACAGATATGGCCTCGGAACACGGAGACCGAAAGGCTGAGCGTGAATCATATAGTAGATATGATCAACATAGTGATGTTCACCAATGAAACTACTCCATCTCATGTGATGATCGGACATGGTTTAGTTGATTTGGATCACGTGATCACTTAGAGGATTAGAGGGATATCTATCTAAGTGGGAGTTCTTTAGTAATATGATTAATTGAACTTAAATTTATCATGAACTTAGTACCTGATAGTATCTTGCTTGTTTATGTTTGATTGTAGGTAGATGTCCCGTGCAATTGTTCCGTTGAATTTTAATGCGTTCCTTGAGAAAGCAAAGTTGAAAGATGATGGTAGCAATTACACGGACTGGGTCCGTAACTTGAGGATTATCCTCATTGCTGCACAGAAGAATTACGTCCTGGAAGCATCGCTGGCTGCCAGGCCTGCTGCTGGAGTAACACCAGATGTTATGAACGTCTGGCAGAGCAAATCTGATGACTACTCAATAGTTCAGTGTGCCATGCTTTACAGCTTAGAATCGGGACTTCAACGACGTTTTGAACGTCATGGAGCATATGAAATGTTCCAGGAGTTGAAGTTAATATTTCAAGCAAATGCCCGGATTGAGAGATAATTCTATAGCTGCAAGATGGAGGAGAACAGTTCTGTCAGTGAGCATATACTCAAAATGTCTGGGTATAATAATCACTTGATTCAATTGGGAGTTAATCTTCCAGATGATTGCGTCATTGACAGAATTCTCCAATCACTTCTGCCTAGCTACAAGAGCTTCGTGATGAACTATAATATGCAAGGGATGGTCAAGACAATTCTCGAGCTCTTCGCAATGCTGAAAGCTGCGGAGGTAGAAATCAAGAAGGAGCATCAAGTGTTGATGGTCACCAAGACCACTAGTTTCAAGAAAAAGGGCAAAGGGAAGAAGAAGGGGAACTTCAAAAAGAACAGCAAGCAAGTTGCTGCTCAGGAGAAGAAACCCAAAACTGGACCTAAGCCTGAAACTGAGTGCTTCTACTGCAAGCAGACTGGTCACTGGAAGCGGAACTACCCCAAGTATTTGGCGGATAAGAAGGATGGCAAGGTGAACAAAGGTATATATGATATACATGTTATTGATGTGTACCTTACTAATGCTCGCAGTAGCACTTGGGTATTTGATACTGGTTCTGTTGCTAATATTTGCAACTCAAAACAGTGACTACGGATTAAGCGAAGATTGGCTAAGGACGAGGTGACGATGCGCGTGGGAAATGGTTACAAAGTCGATGTGATCGCCGCCGGCATGCTACATCTACATCTACCTTTGGGATTAGTATTTGACCTAAATAATTGTTATTTGGTGCCAGCATTGAGCATGAACATTATACCTGGATCTTGTTTGATGCGAGACGGTTATTCATTCAAATCAGAGAATAATGGTTGTTCTTTTTCTATGAGTAATATCTTTTATGGTCATGCACCCTTGAAGAGTGGTCTATTCTTATTAAATCTTGATAGTAGTGACACACATATTCATAATGTTGAAGCCAAAAGATGCAGAGTTGATAATGATAGTGCAACTTATTTGTGGCACTACCGTTTAGGTCAATCGGTGTAAAGCGCATGAAGAAATTCCATACTGATGGACTTTTGGGACCACTTGATTATGAATCACTTGGTACTTGCGAACCGTGCCTTATGGGCAAGATGACTAAAACACCGTTCTCCGGTACTATGGAGAGAGCAACAGATTTGTTGGAAATCATACATACAGATGTATGTGATCCGATGAATGTTGAGGCTCGTGGCAGATATCGTTATTTTCTCACCTTCACAGATGACTTCAGCAGATATGGGTATATCTACTTAATGAAACATAAGTCTGAAACATTTGAAAAGTTCAAAGAATTTCAGAGTGAAGTTGAAAATCATCGTAACAAGAAAATAAAATTCCTATGATCTGATCGTGGTGGAGAATATTTGAGTTACGAGTTTGGTGTACATTTGAAACAATGCGGAATAGTTTCGCAACTCACGCCACCCGTAACACCACAGCGTAATTGTGTGTCCGAACATTGTAATCGTACTTTACTAGATATGGTGTGATCTATGATGTCTCTTACTGATTTACCACTATCGTTTTGGGGTTATGCTTTAGAGACGGCCGCATTCACATTAAATAGGGCACCATCAAAATCCGTTGAGATGACGCCTTATGAACTGTTGTTTGGCAAGAAACCAAAGTTGTCGTTTCTGAAAGTTTGGGGTTGCGATGCTTATGTGAAAAAACTTCAACCTGATAAGCTCGAACCCAAATCGAAGAAATGTGTCTTCATAGAATATCCAAAAGAAACTATTGGATACACCTTCTATCACAGATCCAAAGGCAAGACTTTTGTTGCTAAATTCGGAAACTTTCTAGAAAAGGAGTTTCTCTTGAAAGAAGTGAGTGGGAGGAAAGTAGAACTTGATGAGGTAACTATACCTGCTCCCTTATTGGAAAGTAGTACATCACAGAAGCCGGTTTCTGTGACACCTACACCAATTAGTGAGGAAGCTAATGATGATGATCATGAAACTTCAGAACAAGTTACTACTGAACCTTGTAGATCAACCAGAATAAGATCCGCACCAGAGAGGTACTGTAATCCTGTTCTCGAAGTCATGCTACTAGATCATGATGAACCTACAAACTATGAAGAAGTGATGGTGAGCCCAGATTCCGCAAAATGGCTTGAAGCCATGAAATCTGAGATGGGATCCATGTATGAGAACAAAGTGTGGACTTTGGTTGACTTGCCCAAAGATTGGCAAGCAATTGAGAATAAATGGATCTTCAAGAAGAAGACTGACGCTGACGGTAATGTTACTGTCTGCAAAGCTCGACTTGTCGCAAAAGGTTTTCGACAAGTTCAAGGGATTGACTACGATGAGACCTTCTCACCTGTAGCGATGCTTAAGTTTGTCCGAATCATGTTAGCAATTGCCGCATTTTATGATTATGAAATTTGGCAGATGGATGTCAAAACTGCATTCCTGAATGGATTTCTGGAAGAATGGCTGTATATGATGCAGCCGGAAGGTTTTGTCGATCCAAAGGGAGCTAACAAAGTGTGCAAGCTCCAGCGATCCATTTATGGACTAGTGCAAGCCTCTCGGAGTTGGAATAAACGCTTTGATAATGTGAGCAAAGCATTTGGTTTTGTACAGACTTTTGGAGAAGTCTGTATTTACAAGGAAGTGAGTGGGAGCTCTGTAGCATTTCTGATATTATATGTAGATGACATATTACTAATCGGAAATGATATAGAATTTCTGGATAGCATAAAGGGATACTTGAATAAGAGTTTTTCAATGAAAGACCTCGGTGAAGCTGCTTACATATTGGGCATTAAGATCTATAGAGATAGATCAAGACGCTTAATTGGACTTTCACAAAGCACATACCTTGACAAAGTTTTGAAGAAGTTCAAAATGGATCAAGCAAAGAAAGGATTCTTGCCTATGTTACAAGGTGTGAAATTGAGTAAGACTCAATGCCCGACCACTGCAGAAGATAGAGAGAAAATAAAAGATGTTCCCTATGCTTCAGCCATAGGCTCTATCATGTATGCAATGTTGTGTACCAGACCTGATGTATGTCTTGCTATAAGTCTAGCAGGGAGGTACCAAAGTAATCCAAGAGTGGATCACTGGACAGCGGTCAAGAACATCCTGAAATACCTGAAAAGGACTAAGGATATGTTTCTCGTATATGGAGGTGACGAAGAGCTCATCGTAAATGGTTACGTTGATGCAAGCTTTGACACTGATCCGGACGATTCTAAATCGCAAACCGGATACGTGTTTACATTAAACGGTGGAGCTGTCAGTTGGTGCAGTTCTAAACAAAGCGTTGTGGCGGGATCTACATGTGAAGCGGAGTACATAGCTGCTTCGGAAGCAGCAAACGAAGGAGTCTGGATGAAGGAGTTCATATCCGATCTAGGTGTCATACCTAGTGCATCAGGTCCAATGAAAATCTTTTGTGACAATACTGGTGCAATTGCCTTGGCAAAGGAATCCAGATTTCACAAGAGAACCAAACACATCAAGAGACACCTCAATTCCATCCGGGATCTAGTCCAGGTGGGAGACATAGAGATTTGCAAGATACATACGGATCTGAATGTAGCAGACCCGTTGACTAAGCCTCTTCCACGAGCAAAACATGATCAGCACCAAAGCTCCATGGGTGTTAGAATCATTACTGTGTAATCTAGATTATTGACTCTAGTGCAAGTGGGAGACTGAAGGAAATATGCCCTAGAGGCAATAATAAAGTTATTATTTATTTCCTTATATCATGATAAATGTTTATTATTCATGCTAGAATTATATTATCCGGAAACATAATACTTGTGTGAATATATAGACAAACTAAACGTCACTAGTGTGCCTCTACTTGACTAGCTCGTTAATCGAAGATGGTTATGTTTCCTAACCATAGACATGTGTTGTCATTTGATTAACGGGATCGCATCATTAGGAGAATGATGTGATTGACATGACCCATTCCATTAAGCTTAGCACCCGATCGTTTAGTATATTGCTATTGCTTTCTTCATGACTTATACATGTTCCTATGACTATGAGATTATGCAACTCCCGTTTGCCGGAGGAACACTTTGTGTGCTACCAAACGTCACAACGTAACTGGGTGATTATAAAGGAGCTCTACAGGTGTCTCCAAAGGTACATGTTGGGTTGGCGTATTTCGAGATTAGGATTTGTCACTCCGATTGTCGGAGAGGTATCTCTGGGCCCTCTCGGTCATGACATCACATAAGCCTTGCAAGCATTGCAACTAATGAGTTAGTTGCGAGATGATGTATTATGAAACGAGTAAAGAGACATGCCGGTAACAAGATTGAACTAGGTATTGAGATACCGACAGTCGAATCTCGGGCAAGTAACATACCGATGACAAAGGGAAGAAAGTATGTTGTTATGCGGTCTGACCGATAAAGATCTTCGTAGAATATGTGGGAGCCATTATGAGCATCCAGGTTCCGCTATTGGTTATTGACCGGAGACATGCCTCGGTCATGTCTACATTGTTCTCGAACCCGTAGGGTCCGCATGCTTAACGTTACGATGACAGTTTCATTATGAGTTTATATATTTTGATGTACCGAAGTTTGTTCGGAGTCCCGGATGTGATCACGGACATGACGAGGAGTCTCGAAATGGTCAAGACATAAAGATTGATATATTGGACTGCTATATTCGGACACCGGAAGTGTTCCGGGTGATTTCGGAGAAAACCGGAGTGCCGGAGGGTTACCGGACCCCCCCCCAGGAGAAGTAATGGGCTTTATGGGCCCTAGTGGAGAGAGAGAGGGGCGGCCAGGGTGGGCCGCGCCCCCCTCCCTTTCTTTTCCGAATTGGACTAGGAGAGGGGGGGCGGCGCCCCCATTTCCTTCTCCCTCTCCCCCTTCCTTTCCCCCTCCTAGTAGGAGTAGGAAAGAGGGGAGTCCTACTCCTACTAGGAGGAGGACTCCTCCTCCTTGGCGCACCCCAAGGGCCGGCCGGCCTCCCCCCTTGCTCCTTTATATACGGGGGCAAGGGGGCACCTCTAGACACACAAGTTGATCTTCGTGATCGTTCTCTTAGCCGTGTGCGGTGCCCCCCTCCACCATAACCGTCGATAATATTGTAGCAGTGCTTAGGCGAAGCCCTGCGACGGTAGAACATCAAGATCGTCACCACGCCGTCGTGCTGACGGAACTCTTCCCCGACACTTTGCTGGATCGGAGTCCGGGGATCGTCATCGAGCTGAACGTGTGCTAGAACTCGGAGGTGCCGTAGTTTCGGTGCTTGATCGGTCGGGCCGTGAAGACGTACAACTACATCAACCGCGTTGTCATAACGCTTCCGATGTCGGTCTACGAGGGTACGTAGACAACACCCTCCCCTCTCGTTGCTATGCATCACCATGATCTTGCGTGTGCGTAGGAAATTTTTTGAAATTACTACGTTCCCCAACAATGACTAGTGGTGATAGTGCTGGGGGTGTGCCTGGTAATCAGAACAATGGAACTTCTCGAGGAATCATAAATCATAGGGGCATTCTTTGGATTATGATAAATTTGGTGCTAGGTCTGGGCAAGATGGTGGGAAAATGGGATCTAGATATAGGCCCATGTGTGCTGCCCCTATGAGGACTAAAACTGTACTTATCTACTAGCAGGAGCCGAGGCACCAGGATTCCCCTCCTCACCACTAGAGCAGCATGCAGAGGGGAGGCGAATTCATGGGCTCGCCGACAAAGCTCGAGGAGAGAAGCTCTCCCTAATCGCAGGGAAAGAAAAAGATGTTGTATAGAAGTAAATATCATAAAAGTATAAGCCAAATGCTATTCTACTACTATCAATCACTCACGGTGAAGCTAGATGATGCAGGTGTTGATAGACACACACAAGAATCAAGCCCAAAACAATGAGAAACAACTCCAAATGAACGGGATACAAACCCAAATCAACGAGATGCAAGCCAAGAGAGGGAAATTTAATAAGCTTCACCTTGCACTCCTAACTGCTGTAATGATTTGGTTCATACTCTCTGGATCAGCATTAGTTTTTTTAGTGGGAGCCATTGCATTAATGATGTTCTTTGTTCAGATGATGACGAGTAGAGTTATCTAGCATGTACTCTCTTTGTTCCTAAATATAAGACGTTTTGGCAGTTCAATTTGAACTGCCAAAGCGTCTTATATTT
The DNA here is from genome assembly GCA_034509565.1 of Triticum monococcum. NCBI lineage: Eukaryota > Viridiplantae > Streptophyta > Magnoliopsida > Poales > Poaceae > Triticum > Triticum monococcum. Next base: position 605,951,445 of record CM067845.1, read on the forward strand.
AGGAATGGAGGGAGTAGTTTTTATATATATTTTATGTTGATGCTTAACCTAGTTAAATATCAATATAGTGTTAGTGCAATAGGTAAACAGGCGGTTTAATTATGCTATGTATAATATTAATGTGATACCTAAATCAAATTATATGATGAACCAGTGTAAATGTGTGTTTCAAATGAGTTTATGTACAAAATTTGTGTTTTTTTTAGAGATTAAGTTTTAAGTGATTTGCTAGATGAAGAAAAGTTTAACCCCCTAAAAATTGTCAAGGGACTGAGATAATAGATACGGTTTGAACTTTTAGGATAGGGTATATGCTGCTAAAGATTATTCTTGTTTTGTGTTGATCCGTGCATCAGTACGTACAAGCGCACGGTACAACGAGTTCGCTTTATACTACTCCATATGCTAATATGTAGTATAATTTACTATTGTATGTAGCATGTGTGCTTACATATGTTGGGTACAAATGGCGCTTACAACATTAGTGTTTGACTAAATCCGCCTGACAGTAACCGATTAGCCGGCCCATGATTCCAAAACTGGAGATCGACCAGACAATTGAAGGACCGGGAATGCTCCAACATTCATAAGGAAGTCCGCCATTTGATCTCCAAATTCGACCTACAGATTTGTACTCTTATTTTTTACTAGAAATCATAGAAGTTGAGAATGGTCCATTAGATCCTTTGCGCCATTCAGTTTGCTGCATGCAGAAGTGGCCGCTCTGAACACACGGCTCAGACGCTAATTACGGCAGGCCGGCCGGCTTGTCACTGCAAAGTGCAGAGGTAGAATGCAACAAACTCCCCAGAAAAGAGCAGAAGATTCAGCCACAGAACAGACATGCACAACTGAATCTCGTCCTTCAGAAAGTGCCTCAGGAATCTGCGCGGCTTCTGCCCCCTCGGACCTCTTCCACCCCGCCCCTCCTATATAGCCCGCGCCCCCTCCACTTGGCACCACGTACTCGCCTCGCGAACGCGACGCCGGATCTTGTCACGCGCGCGCACACACTCGCATCGTGGACTGCCTGCCATCGATCGCCGCCCGGCGAGTAGGAGGATCATGGCGACGGAGGCGGCGCCGGAGTGGCTGGACAAGGGCGACAACGCGTGGCAGCTGGCGGCGGCGGCGCTGGTGGGGCTGCAGAGCGTGCCGGGCCTGGTCATCCTCTACGGCAGCATCGTCAAGAAGAAGTGGGCCGTCAACTCCGCCCTCATGGCGCTCTACGCCTTCGCCGCCACCATGGTCTGCTGGTGCCTCTGGGGCTTCCGCATGTCCTTCGGCGACCGCCTCCTCCCCTTCGTCGGCCGCCCCGACTTCGCCGGCCTCGACGCCGCAGGCTTCCTCTCCCGCCAGGGCTTCGCCGGCGCCTACCCGGCCGCCACGCTCCTCTTCTTCCAGTTCGTCTTCGCCGCCATCACGCTCATCCTCGTCGCCGGCTCGCTCCTCGGCCGCATGGACTTCCGGGCATGGATGATCTTCGTGCCCCTCTGGCTCACCTTCTCCTACACCGTCGGCGCCTTCAGCGTGTGGAGCCCCAACGGATTCCTCTTCAAGGCCGGCGTCATGGACTTCGCTGGCGGCTACGTCATCCACCTCTCCTCCGGCATCGCCGGCTTCACCGCCGCCTTCTGGGTCGGCCCGAGGACGGCCAAGGATAGGGAGGCCTTCCCGCCCAACAACATCATCCTCACGCTCGCCGGCGCGGGGCTGCTGTGGATGGGGTGGACGGGGTTCAACGGCGGCGCGCCGTACGCCGCCAACATCGACGCGTCCGTCGCCGTCGTCAACACGCACCTCTGCACGGCCACGAGCCTCCTGGTGTGGCTCATCCTCGACTGCTTCGTCTTCGGCCGCCCCTCGGCCTTCGGCGCCGTCCAGGGCATGATCACCGGCCTCGTCTGCATCACCCCGGCCGCCGGGCTGGTGCAGGGCTGGGCGGCGATGCTGATGGGGCTCGTCTCCGGGAGCGTGCCGTGGTTCACCATGATGGTGCTGCACAAACGATGCCGGGTCCTGAGGCACGTCGACGACACGCTCGCCATCCTCCACACGCACGGCGTGGCCGGCAGCCTCGGCGGCCTCATGACGGGCCTCCTGGCGGAGCCGCGGCTATGCCGGCTCTTCTTCGGCGACGACCCGCGGTACGTGGGCTTCGTGTACGCGGTCAGGGGCGGGCGCGTCTCGGCGGGGTTTCGGCAGATGGGCGTGCAGCTGGCCGGGATCGCGTTCATCGTGGCCCTCAACGTCGTCGTCACGAGCATCATTTGCCTGCTCGTCCGGGTGGCCGTGCCGCTCCGGCTCAGCGAGGAGCAGCTGGCGGCCGGCGACGACGCCATACACGGGGAGGACGCGTACGCGGTGTGGGGCGAGGGCGAGACGTACGAGCAGTCCGTGCATGGGAGCCGGCGATACCAAATGACGGCCAATCCTATGTCGTCCAAGGTTGACGAGATCATCTGAGCAGTCCTATGCATTTGTAAGATCGATACTAGTGCATTGTGGAGTATGTTTAACGGATTTGCTGTTTAGGGGTACTCCTAGATCCTAGTCCATCACCAACGAATGTCCAAGGAAATACTCCCCCCGTTCCAAATTACTTATCGCAGGTATGAATGTATCTAGATATATTTTAATTTTAGATACATCCATTTCTGCGACGAGTAATTTAGAACAGAGAGAGTATTAGGAACGGCCTCCTATACGGTCAAACCCACAACACTGTAGTTTTCGATCGTTGAAGCAGCCCAAAGGGGCTGAGCCCTTGGATCAACATATAGCTAGCGATCCTTATCTCCACACTTAATTGCATATAAGTATCACATTTGTGGCTAGGATAACAAATTGATAAGAAATATAAAAGTGCTTAGATCACTACTTTACAGAGGGGGTATCAATTTTCTTCACGAAGGAAGTACCAGTTTTCGTTTTTTTGTTTGTTTGCAGATTAGTATCGAATTTGAGGCACACCGCAACAGATCACACTGATTAGCATTTGAACCGGTTTTGACAATGAAACTGATGAGAGGGGCCGACATGGCGCGTCGTGTGCATGTTCTTTTGTAGAAAACCCACTTGCTTTATATTTGACTCGTGGCGCGTTGTGGGGAGTGCAACCCCGCGTACACTCGAATCTCACGGCAGCTTTTTTTTGCAAATGAGGTGCATGATTAAATATAAAGTAAGGGGATTTTCTACAAAAGAACATGCACATGATGCGCCACATCGCCCCCTGACAAGTGGGCCCCGCTGGTTAGCCTGTCAAAACCGGTTCAAACGTGATTCAGTGCGATTTGTTGCGGCCTGCCCCGAACTCAATGCTGATCTGCAAAGATGATGAAAAGCGGTATCAATTTGTTACCCTAGCAACAAATGTGGTACTTCTGCAGTCAGGTCTCATCTCTCGGGGCTTCTACCTGTGAATTGGTTCATATGTCTGGTTCCCTGCTAAGCTCTTCTACAGGTCATGCTTCCCAGTTCGGCTGCTCCCCCTGCCACACACACCTCCTCTGACGGCTTGCGGTCTTACCGTTCCCTCCATCATCGTTGTGTCGGTGGTGCACCACGTAGACCTTGCTTTTCGCCCCTGCTCTCACGCAGTGGGCAATGGTCCATGATAAACACATTCTCACTCAACAACATAATCAACCTGTGCAAACCCGGAGCTCTGTTAGCCTCATCCAGATGCCGACCTTGTGCCTGATGTTTTTGTAGGCAGCCAGGGCACGTATCATCCATGTGCACCAACGAGGTGGTGCGCATTCACTGCCTGGGGAGTATGGCGCCGGCAAGCGACCCTGCTCCCCTCTTGCGCCCTCGACTGCCCATGTTCAGCGTTGACGACTGGCTTCTCCCCCGTTGCCGCCTCCCCGTTGTATAAGTGAGCAATGTAATCATTCAATCGACCTAACATTTAGAAATTTATGGTACATTCTAATTCGCACACAAATCCAGATTTTGTCATTTCAAACAGACTTTGTACAAATTCTAGATGACACCCGCACTTTTGCTGTGGAAGTGTTTTGCAGTACATTTCAATGAAATTTGATTCTATGAAACATTTATTTTTGGAGCAATAATATGAGAACTGAAAATGAAAAATGTATGATTTATTGTGTTTAACTATAGTTATTTTTTATTAAATACATATACACATTAGAATGGATATTTTCATGCAGGTTTGCATGTTGAGACGGCCTTTTTTCTATACATGATTGAATGTTGAGGTACCTTTTCTCACGCATGTTGCATGTTGAGATTTCATGCTTGCTTGTTGAGAAAATATGCTAGTGGGGAGTAGCAATCTAGATATACACGATTATGCCGAGAAAGTACACTTTGCTATTTTCACCTCTTTTTTTAGTAATATTCTGACGAGAGGGTAGGATTTTTTTTCCTTTTTTTACCTTCGACATTGTCAATTTGTAAAAATGTCTCTTATTAATAAACATGGAAAATCAATCAACAAGAAGATATGTTTAAAAAGGAATCGAAATAATCTCCTAGACTTCATATTCATTATTTTCTAAAGAAAGGGTAAGGATCTCTTTCCTATAACGGAAAAAGTAAGCTCAGCTGATTTGACTCGACACAACCTAACGATACCTCCATTACCAATAATTTGTGCCTACCGATACGGTACTCCTAAAAAAACTGACTATATAAAGATCTAGTGTCAATAAAAAAGCTAATGTCATCCAATGAGTCAATCTCCTTTACGTTTCCCAACACCTCAAGGTGGGAAAATCCCTTCATCTAGGCACACACCCACACAATCTCAATCTGAAGAAATAGTATAGTACAATTGTAGTTTTTACGGTAAAAAGGAATGGTCATCTTTGTCAATTGATAACCGAGTGAGACAAAACAATCATGTTCTTAAAGTGATCGGTTCGCCAGATTCACAACCTTCCCCTATTGGTTGGCTGTCCGTGAAACATATAGGCTCCTATCGCATTTATCGATCGAAAATGTCTCATCCTAGAAACACTTTCTATATGATAATATGAGAGTGGAAAATGAAAACGTTGATTTTTCATTTGATCAAGATCAGGTACTTATTCATAAATAAGATGAAATGAATCAACATGTTAAGTATCTCATCAACTTTAGTAGTTAACATACACATTTTCAAGCTGCATTTCGTGCTCTTTTCATTCGTTTTCATCGCCGACTAAATCAATCAATTTGACAAGACCATGCATCAATTAGTGCCCTCTTCTGCTAGGGAAATGCACTCATGAATTGCTGATTATCCACTGATGCTTTTTCACGTTCCACTGGGCGTTTAACTCAAAGGGGGTGCCTCGCAAATCAATTATCAAAAGGGTCATTAGGGCCATCCACATCGGGTGGTTGATTTTATCAATTCCAACCCAAAGAAGCCCACTTTGAATCATCTTAACGATGAGCTGAAGGGAACCCCTAACAGATTAGACCTGCCTGATTGCTGGTGCGGATGGTTAGGCGTGAACTTCTTGAAAACTGGTCGCTAAGGAGAATTAGTTCCCTCCCAGCGACTCTTCTTCTCGCCGAGGAGCTTAGGTCCATCTTGTGTTCACAATACATCTTATTTAGCAGGACATCTCGAGTCTTTAGAGAAAGGCAAAGTATGTACTTATTAACCATGTATAACAGTTATATTAACTTATAGAGTGGACAACAAGCCCACTCCATATCCCTATCTTCTGGATGTCGACTGCCTCATTCTTGTTTGAAAAGTAAAGGCATTTGACCATTGTGTTTTCCCATCTACCGTAATATATCTAGGCCTACATGGTTTTCACTGTATAACCCAAGGCCTTCTTCGTTTCCCCACGGGTACTCAATTCTCTTCAGGCTCGGGATTAGCGAAACATGGATCTGATGCCCATATCCTTTTCCACTTTGCAAGGCAGAGAAAACTTTACAAATTGATAAACAAAAGCATGAACGGGATAAACAGAGGCAAAATCGAACAAAACTGCACCTTTGTGTGGTAGGCGACGAATCTCATAGAATGTGGGGATCTTTTACAGATTTGAATTCTCGCTTAAATGCTTCGATAACATACTTAGAATCGGGTATCTTCGAGACTGGGCACTCCCTCAACATATATTGTGTTTACTTTGCTGATTTCGCGTCAATTGCCCAAGGGAGTAGGTTATTGTAGGCCACAATGTACATGCCCGCCACATCTCGGATAATTGTTCCAATTGCACCAATACCAACAGACAAAAAACGGCATCCATGTTAACTTCAACAGTTCGGGAAATTCCACGGTGAAGGATGCTTGTTGAAGTCATGATATCACTACTCCAACCTATGCTACACCAAATTTGAATCCTGACTACTTAGTGCATCGTGTGCTCTATGCGAATGTCTTTATTAAATAAAGTATTTATGAAGTACATATGCACAACAGAATGAAACTTTCATGCTGCATGAGGTGGATCTTTTCTTAGGGCTAATTTCAGTTGTGCCCCTAACTCGAACCCACTACTTAATTTTGCCCCTAATTTTTAGGTATCCTCAATTTTGCCCCTCCGCCGTTAGTGTCACCTATAGAAATGCCCTTTTGCGCCGTTACCGTCCGGTCAAAGGACTTTGACCATCCAGATAGATAGCAAAAAAATCAAAAAAATCTGAAATTTTGTGGGATCGAAGATAGTCATGTCCACAAGCGTGTGCATATCTTTGTGTTGGTTGGACACTCCGGGAGCTCATGGCAAAGAAAAAATTATGCCTATGAACAGTAAATTCGAAAAAATAGCAACAAATTATAAAAAAGTTGATTTTTTGGCTTCAAAGAGGCTTGAGTGCACAAGGTGCTTGCAAGTTTTGGTGATCAAATGACGTACGAGGCGCTCTAGAGAAAAAAAATGCATTTTTCAAAGTTTTTTTGAGCTAAATTTTGTTTTTTTTCTCCACGAGCTCCTCCGATGTCCAAACATAAAAAAATGTGCACACATCTTGCGCACCTGAGTATCTTCAGTCCCGCAAAATTTCATATATTTTTGTTTTTTCTCTATTTTTAATTTACTATTCATATTTTTTTAGAAAAGGAGGATGACCCCCGACCTCTGCATCTGGGTGATGCATATGGCCACTTTATTAATTATTCTCACAATACCTTACAAAGCCAAACAACAACAAGACTAAAGCCACCTTCTAAGCAACAACTGTTGCTACACCTATCCAATTGATGAAGGGGCGCAGATAGTCTGGGCCTAATACCAAACAGACATCGCAGCCAAACCTAAACATCTAAGGCCTGAGGTCCCAACCAGGACGCCTGCCTGGTATGGGGAACCTACCAGTCCGGCGCACTCCTCAACCAGGACGCCTGCCGGGTATGAGGCCGCCGCAGCCACCTGCCACAAATCCATCTTCAGAGTTGTACTGTTGCATGTACCGTGCCAGGTCTCTCTGCCATCGACGCTACCATGACGCCCAACAGCGTCGTCCTCCTGCGCGAGTCCATCCTCCCATAGCGAACTCCAAATATGCACTGCGCCACGCCGTCAAGATCCATCGCCATTAGTGTGTACGATGAATCACCGCTCAATCAAAGAATTCGTCCTCTGGTCCCTCGATCACGTGTGTACCTCCAAGAATAACGCCCCCAAGGGAGGAACGACACCAGAGCGCCGCCGTCATCCGATCATCCGATCTAGGGTTTCCCTGAAGATAGCAGAGAGTGGCCTTGAACTTCTCCACGACGATGCCTTCAAGAAGGGAACGACGCAGAAAGCGCTGCCACCGTCGGCCTTAGCAGACACCGAAGGAAAGTTTTCACCCAGATCAGTTCGAAGGAATCCAACTCTCGTGCACGGGTCGCCGTCACCATCAGCACCACCAGGCAGAACCCTGGAGCACCGGCAGATCAGCGAGCCGCCGGCACCACTTCATCCATATCGTCGACCACGCCGGGCCGCCGCCATCCCCCGCGCCGTCCGGGTCAGAGACGGAGCCGCCGACCACGCACAGGGACCACCGCCGCCTGCACACGCCGGAGCGCCGCCGAGAGCCCAGCGCCCGCCATCGCTTGCCGAGGGTCGCCGTTGTGCGCCCCGAGCGGACTCCCACGCACACCAGGAGAAACCACGAGCGTGAGCCCTGCCGTCGCCCCCAAGCCCGCTCCGGCGCGCCTCGCCTCCAGCGCGCCACCAACAACCGCAGCGATCCGCCCGCGCCAGATCCAATGAGTCGTGGGAGAAGAGATCCCACCGCTGCCGACGCCGACCGGGCTTTGCCCGGCGGGGCGCCCCGGCGGAGGCGAGAAGGAGAGGTCGGGGGAGGGACTAGGATGCGGCGGTGCTAGGGTTCCCCCCGGTCACCGCGCAGGGGCGACCCGGAACAAGATTTATGTTTTCCTTTGCCACGAACTCCCAGGGTGTCCGAATGGCATGAAAATTTGTACACACCTTGCAGACATGAGTATCTTCGATCCCACGAAGTTCCATTTTTTTTTATCTTTTTGCTATTTTTTCAGGACGGCCAAAGCCCTTTGACCGGACGGTAACGACACAGAAGGTCATTTCTATAAGTGAAACTAACAGTGGAGGGGCAAAACTGAGCATATCTAAAAATCATGGGCAAAACTGAGTAGTGGGTTCGAGTTGAGGACATAGATGTAAATGTCCCCTTTCCTTATGCATGTTGAGAAAATACTTATGTTAGTGGAGACTAGCTATTTTAGATAAGAAAAATAGGCTCTTATTATTATTCACCTCTGTTGTTTTAGTAATATCTTGACGAAAGAGTAAGCTTTTTTGCCGCCTTCGACATTGTCAATTTACAAAACACTCTATTAATTTGTCTTCATTTTATTTCTTCTTTTTTTGTGGGTGTCTTTATTTTATTTGTTGAAAAGAAAATTGTCCTTTATAAAAGTTCAGGTGATGGTGAAAGCATAAAAGATGGGAGTGGACTAGAAATCAGCAAATCCATCTATATAATGTAATAAGAAAATAAAAAAAGCAACCCACAACGTGTCGTGTGGTCATATCCGAGGTGCCTACGAAGTTAATTCAATATATCAATATCAAGGTTTGAAATTGCTGACCAGGCCTGTCGCCTGGTGTCACCTTTCTGGTCGAAAAAGGTTATAAACATATTCGACCAAGCTTAAGCAAGAGATGTGGTAGTACTAATTAACGTAAAAGAAGCAGAAGCGGGACACGACGATTGTGCGCCGCAGTGAATCGGGCTGTATCTCGGCCCAGGATGCTCCATCTACTAATGGTACCAAAAGTCTCGTGATGTGCGTCGAGCGCCAGGCCCGTCCGCAATGATGCCGCGGGACCCTCTGGTCTATCGGTTACAACTCAAGATGGCAACGAGGAAGAAACTCATTTTCACGAAAAAATCGTAAACCCGTTCCTGTTTCCATCAATGTGCGTGGGGTTAAATTTTTGCCCATCTTCTAAACCCATCGGATTTTCAAAACCCACGAGAAACCCATCCCCACGAGCAGTCAATGAAAACAGCAACATTTGAAAGAAAAACAGGAGCATATTACAGCAGCAGGTGACGGCTGGGGGACTTAGGTTTAGATTTAGGTGTCGTGTTGTGCGGGAGAGAGAATCCTAAAGAGCGAGCAACACTGCAGCGACCGAGCGAGGGGTTGGTTTGTACTCCAGGGCCTCGACGATGTGGGACTCGACTGCTCGGGCACCGTGGCTTTGGGCCACTTGAGTCAAGATGGATCGGTGCGTGCTAAATAATGTGTTTTGACGGGTTTTGTCGGGTTTCAAGTTCGAGTAGTACTTAAACGGGTTTAAACCCACGAAACATGTTGGGTTTATAATATATCCACGAGCAACCCCGCGGAAATAGAAAATTGTTCATCCCCATTTTCTAATAGAGTAAAAACCCGCGAGGACGCAGGATTCCGAACTCCATTACCATCTTGAGTTACAACGGCCTAGACGCGCACATACTGGAGTGGAACCAGTCCATCGACCTGATCCCCCCTCGTGCTATAAATTCATCACCTCCTCCGCCACTTCTCATAGCAACTCCAATCGCACCAATTCATTTGGTCCGCTTGCGTTCGTCTTTATCCGCCTGGTCAAAAATCAGTGTCCAACGCAGCTACTCATTTCTATTTTACGTCTGTTTTATGTCCGTTTGAACACATTTTCGTCTTAAATTTAAATCACATTTAGATGGGAGCTGCGGGGCGGGGTGGGAGCTCAGCGTGGGACAGTGCCGCACGGGTCGCTTGCTTGCTTGCTGCCAACGTGGGACAGTTCCGGACTCGTTCTACGCGTTCCGCCGGAGGCGGCGCTCGTGTACCTGTGTCCTTCCTCGTTGGCCGATTTAGGAGACCAGATGTATGATCCTGCACAATCAGGCTCCAAGTCTTTGTTAGAAACGTTTTTTAATAAAAAACAAGGGCTCTGCCTAATGCATTTAAAACCGCACATTTGCACTCCACTCAGAGCAAGGAATAGAACTGCTTAGCTATTAAATAGAAGTCCTCCCAAAGGTAGGACATTCTTTATTTATTTACCGAACTAGCAACAAGGAGCTTTTCCGAGCAGATTTCCCTGTTTAGAAAAGGGCAGGAAATAGTGGCGTTTCCCGAGCGACTGATCCTATCTGTGGTCGAACAGCTTGATTTCCTCAAATTAAGGAGGCCAAAAAAAAGCAAAACCGGAGGAGACACTTGTTTCACGAGCAAGAACGAGGGAGGCCCCTTCGAGACCCTACCTATCGAAGCCTTGTTTTCACAAGGGAAATAAGAGGTACCATAGCGCCTCTTTTACTAAAGGAATCCGCCTTCAAACGCGTTCCACTAAAAACGAAGTAGGACCCTATTTCAAGTGCAAGGAACTTGAACCGAAAAATAAGAAAGGTACTTTTCCTATCTTCTCGCGTTAAGGCGGAGCAGTCAGGTAATAAACTGGAAACCGGCTAACGTTACTTTTACTTTTCAGCTTCGGAGTTGCAAACCGGCAGACCTTACTTTCTGAAAAAGAAAGAAGTACGGAAACTGATCCTATTTCAGATCTCTAATTTCATTCAAACTTAGGCCGTTATGAATTGACATAGCTTGACCTGTGAACTCTCAGCGCGTACGACGGTTGCTTCGACAAACATTGGGTAGACTAGCTTTCGAAGTGTCACGATCCTATCGAGTAAAATCATCTCCCGGGGATAAGGTGAAACTGCAAGGCAACCGGCCTTACCAGACATTCCCTGAATGCAAGTTGCTTCAGTCAACCAGGAAAGATCATGACAATTAGACCAATTTGAGATTGGATCAGTGTCATCTATCTCCCTGGTAATGACCTGAAAAAGAGACTGTCACCGCTGAGAACGAGACGACACAGGTTGTGGTTCTTCTCCGGCATACGCTAGCTGCTGGAACCCACTGAGTTCAAGTCCGAAAAAGGATTGGACTCTGCGACATCGACCGACGCGGCGCTATACCGGAAGACTAAAGAAAGGTATGTATTTTAGTCACATGAATTTTGCGAATTGAAAATTTGGGCAAATTGACTCAGTTATATTTTCCGATAAAAGGTTTCCCCCGAGCCCCCTTCCACAAGGAATAGAAGGCGAAAGCTAGACCTATTCGTTCGATAAAGTCTAGCTTTGTCAACTATTTGAAAAGGAAGATTCGAACAGGAAACTAATTCAACGGAAAAGAAAGCTAAGCTCAAGACAGGACTAGAGGAGTGCGCTCCACTCCACGAGGTCTTGTTCCCCCTCTCCGGTAGATCATTCCTCATCTCTACGGTTCCCAGTACCCACTTAGTTGCTCTAGTCATGCCTCTCGGATTCACTCCTCAAGGCTAGGAATAGTCCTTCGGCATCGGGTCGATACGCCCTAAGGGGCATGTCTCCCCTATCCGGGGCATACGGCTGCTGACTCTTCTGTAGCAGCCTAGAACCCCGGACTGCGGGCTTTCGCTCTTACCCATTAAGGGATAAGAGCTCAGAACCCTGGCTTTCCTGACTAGAGCTGATTCATGGGTCCTGTTCTCCTACGTTCTGAGAAACGATCTACCTCCGTTCCTTCCCTACAACAACATCCCTCTCCATTCCGGATGAGTGAATAGAAGGACTTGAAAGAGAGAATAAAGCAAGCCCAAGCATTTTCAATTCCTAATTTAAGTATATATATACCTTTCCGGGCAGCAGAGCAGAGGGAGAGGAGCCCTCGTCCATACGATGGCCAGGAATAGAGGGGGGAGCTAATTATATTGTTATGTTTCCTACCATACTAATTAGCATGTCTCAAGGGATTGAGACACGCACTAATAGGCCTCATGCATAAAGGGATCCCACCCATAAGGGTGGGCCCTTTACATCAGAGGAAGACATACGAATCTTACCGCCTATGAGTCCGGTCTCCGGGGGCGCAAATACCAGGTACCGATTTCCAGAGGTACCGATCTGCAAGGTACCCATTCCAAAGGTACCAATCCTTTGAAATCATGCTTAGCTATTAAAGGGAATTCCTCCTAACGTCGGAAACTCTATTTCTTTATGATCGGTCTTCCTCGTTCGTTCCCTCGATCGGTCACTCCTCGTCGACCTTGTTCTGAATGGTATTGCTAGATTTTGAAAAACCTTGAATAAGACCAACATTATGAACTACTATTCGCTGAAGTACTTCGCTTTCAAGTAGACGGACTTGATTTGATCCCTCACGGGATCAAAGGGAAAAGGCTATTGCACTCCAAAAAGGAGGCCTATTTGGCCGATTTAGGAGACCATACGTATGATCCTGCACAATCAGGCTCCAAGTCCTTGTTAGAAACGCTTTTTTAATAGAAAACAAGGGCTCTGCCTAATGCATTCAGAACTGCACATTTGCACTCCACTCCGGGCAAGGAATAGAACTGCTTAGCTATTAAATGGAAGTCCTCCCAAGGGTAGGACACTCTTTATTTATTTACCGAACTAGCAACAAGGAGCTTTTTCGAGAAGATTTCCCTGTTCAGAAAAGGGCAGGAAACAGTGGCTTTTCCCGAGCGACCGATCCTATCTGTGGTCGAACAGCTTGATTTCCTCAAATTAAGGAAGCCAAAAAAAGCAAAACCGAAGGAGACACTTGTTTTACGAGCAAGAACGAGGGAGGCCCCTTCGAGACCCTACCTATCGAAGCCTTGTTTTCACAAGGGAAATAAGAGGTACCACAACGCCTCTTTTACTAAAGGAATCCGCCTTCAAACGCGTTCCACTAAAAACGAAGTAGGACCCAATTTCAAGTGCATGGAACTTGAACCGAAAAATAAGAAAGGCACTTTTCCTATCTTTTCGCGTTAAGGCGGAGGAGTCAGGTAATGAACTGGAAACCGGCTAACGTTACTTTTACTTTTCAGCTTTGGAGTTGCAAACCGGCAGACCTTACTTTCCGAAAAAGAAAGAAGTACGGAAACTGATCCTATTTCAGATCTCTAATTTCATTCAAACTTAGGCCGTTATGAATTGACATAGCTTGACCTGTGAACTCTCAGCGCGTACGACAGTTGCTTCGACAAACATTCGGTAGACTAGCTTTCGAAGTGCCACGATCCTATCGAGTAAAATCATCTCCCACGGATAAGGTGAAACTGCAAGGCAACCGGCCTTACCAGACATTCCCTGAATGCAAGTTGCTTCAGTCAACCAGGAAAGATCATGACAATTAGACCAATTTGAGATTGGATCAGTGTCATCTATCTCCCTAGTAATGAACTAAAAAAGAGACTGTCACCACTGAGAACGAGACGGCACAGGTTGTGGTTCTTCTCCGGCATACGCTAGCTGCTGGAACCCACTGAGTTCAAGTCCGAAAAATGATTGGACTCTGCGACATCGACCGACGCAATGCTATACTGGAAGACTAAAGAAAGGTATGTATTTTAGTCACCTGAATTTTGCGAATTGAAAATTTGGGCAAATTGACTCAGTTATATTTTCCGATAAAAGGTTTCCCCCGAGCCCCCTTCCAAAAGGAATAGAAGGCGAAAGCTAGACCTATTCGTTTGATAAATTCAAGCTTTGTCAACTATTTGAAAAGAAAGATTCGACCGGGAAACTAATTCAACAGAAAAGAAAGCTAAGCTCAAGACAGGACTAGAGGAGTGCGCTCCACTCCGCGAGATCTTGTTCCCCCTCTCCGGTAGATCGTTCCTCATCTCTACGGTTCCCAGTACCCACTCAGTTGCTCTAGTCACGCCTCTCGGATTCACTCCTCGAGGCGAGGAACAGTCCTTCGACATCGGGTTGATACGCCCTAAGGGGCATGTCTCCCCTATCCAGGGCATACGACTGCTGACTCTACTGTAGCAGCCTAGAACCCCGGACTGCGGGCTTTCGCTCTTAGCCATTAAGGGATAAGAGCTCAGAACCCTGGCTTTCCTGACTAGAGCTAATTCGTGGGTCATGTTCTCCTACGTTCTGAGGAACGATCTACCTCCGTTCCTTCCCTACAACAACATCCCTCTCCATTCCGGATGAGTGAATAGAAGGACTTAAAAGAGAGAATAAAGCAAGCCCAAGCATTTTCAATTCCTAATTTAAGTATATATATATACCTTCCGGGCAGCAGAGCATAGGGAGAGTTGCCCTCGTCCATATGATGGCCAGGAATAGAGGGGGGAGCTAATTATATTGTTAAGTTTCCTACCATATCAATTAGCATGTCTCAAGGGATTGAGACACGCAGTAACAAGCCTCATGCGTAAAGGGAGCCCACCCATAAGGGTGGCCCCTTTACATCAGAGGAAGACATACGAATCTTACCCCCTACGAGTCCGGTCTCCGGGTGCGCAAATACCAGGTACCGATTTCCAGAGGTACCGATCTGCAAGGTACCCATTCCAAAGGTACCGATCCATTGAAATCATGCTTAGCTATTACAGGGAATTCCTCCTAACGTCGGAAACTCTATTTGTTTATGATCGCTCTTCCTAGTTCGTTCCCTCGATCGGTCATGCCTCATCAACCTTGTTCTGAATGGTATTGCTAGATTTTGAAAACCTTGAATAAGACCAACATTATGAACTACTATTCGCTGAAGTACTTCGCTTTCAAGTAGACGGACTTGATTTGATCCCTCACGGGATCAAAGGGAAAAGGCTATTGCACTCCAAAAAGGAGGCCTATTTGGCCGATTTAGGAGACCAGGCGTATGATCCTGCACAATCAGGCTGCAAGTCCTTGTTAGAAACGTTTTTTTAATAGAAAACAAGGGCTCTCCCTAATGCATTCAGAACTGCACATTTGCACTCCACTCCGGGCAAGGAATAGAACTGCTTGGCTATTAAATGGAAGTCCTCCCAAGGGTAGGACACTCTTTATTTATTTACCGAACTAGCAACAAGGAGCTTTTCTGAGCAGATTTCCCTGTTCAGCAAAGGGCAGGAAACAGTGGCTTTTCCCGAGCGACCGATCCTATCTGTGGTCGAACAACTTGATTTCCTCAAATTAAGGAAGCCAAAATAAAGCAAAACCGAAGGAGACACTTGTTTTACGAGTAAGAACAAGGGAGGCCCCTTCGAGACCCTACCTATCGAAGCCTTGTTTTCACAAGGGAAATAAGAGGTACAACAACGCCTCTTTTACTAAAGGAATCCGCCTTCAAACGCGTTCCACTAAAAACGAAGTAGGACCCTATTTCAAGTGCAAGGAACTTGAACCGAAAAATAAGAAAGGCATTTTCCTATCTTTTCGCATTAAGGCGGAGCAGTCAGGTAACGAACTGGAAACCGGCTAACGTTACTTTTACTTTTCAGCTTCGGAGTTGCAAACTGGCAGACCTTACTTTCTGAAAAAGAAAGAAGTACGGAAACTGATCCTATTTTAGATCTCTAATTTCATTCAAACTTAGGCCGTTATGAATTGACATAGCTTGACCTGTGAACTCTCAGCGCGTACGACAATTTCTTCGACAAACATTCGGTAGACTAGCTTTCGAAGTGCCACGATCCTATCGAGTAAAATCATCTCCCCGGGATAAGGTGAAACTGCAAGGCAACCGGCCTTACCAGACATTCCCTGAATGCAAGTTGCTTCAGTCAACCAGGACAGATCATGACACTTAGACCAATTTGAGATATGATCAGTGTCATCTATCTCCCTGGTAATGAACTGAAAAAGAGACTGTCACCGGTGAGAACGAAACGTCATAGGTTGTGGTTCTTCTTTGGCATACGCTAGCTGCTGGAACCCACTGAGTTCAAGTCCGAAAAAGGATTGGACTCCGCGACATCGACCGACGCGACGCTATACCGGAAGACTTCACATGAATTTGGCGAATTGAAAATTTGGGCAAATTGACTCAGTTATATTTTTCGATAAAAGGTTTCCCCCGAGCCCCCTTCCAAAAGGAATAGAAGGCGAAAGCTACACCTATTCATTCGATAAAGTCTAGATTTGTCAACTATTTGAAAAGGAAGATTCGAACAGGAAACTAATTCAACGGAAAAGAAAGCTAAGCTCAAGACAGGACTAGAGGAGTGCGCTCCACTCTGCGAGATCTTGTTCCCCCTCTCCGGCAGATCGTTCCTCATCTCTACGGTTCCCAGTACCCACTCAGTTTCTCTAGTCACGCCTCTCGGATTCACTCCTTGAGGCTAGGAATAGTCCTTTGGCATTGGGTTGATACGCCCTAAGGGGCATGTCTCCCCTATCCGGGGCATACGGCTGCTGACTCTATTGTAGCAGCCTAGAACCCCGGACTACGGGCTTTCGCTCTTACCCATTAAGGTATAAGAGCTCAGAACCCTGGCTTTCCTGACTAGAGATGATTCGTGGGTCATGTTCTCCTACGTTTTGAGGAATGATCTACCTCCGTTCCATCCCTACAACAACATCCCTCTCCATTCCGAATAAGTGAATAGAAGGATTTAAAAGAGAGAATAAAGCAAGCCTAAGCATTTTCAATTCCATATTTAAGTATATATATACCTTTCCGGGCAGCAGAGCAGAGGGAGGGTTGCCCTCGTCCATATGATGGCCAGGAATAGAGGGGGGAGCTAATTATATTGTTATGTCTCCTACCATACCAATTAGCATGTCTCAAGGGATTGAGACACGCACTAACATGCCTCATGCGTAAAGGGAGCCCACCCATAAGGGTGGCCCCTTTACATCATAGGAAGACATACGAATCTTACCCCCTACGAGTCCGGTCTCCGGGGGTGCAAATACCAAGTACCGATTTCCAGAGGTACCGATCTGCAAGCTACCCATTCCAAAGATACCGATCCTTTGAAATCATGCTTAGCTATTAAAGGGAATTCCTCCTAACGTCGGAAACTCTATTTATTTATGATCGGTCTTCCTCGTTCGTTCCCTCGATCGGTCACTCCTCGTCGACCTTGTTCTGAATGGTATTGCAAGATTTTGAAAAACCTTGAATAAGACCAACATTATGAACTACTATTCGCTGAAGTACTTCACTTTCAAGTAGACGGACTTGATTTGATCCCTCATGGGATCAAAGGGAAAAGGCTATTGCACTCCAAAAAGGAGGCCTATTTGGCCGATTTAGGAGACCAGACGTATGATCCTGCACAATCAGGCTCCAAGTCCTTGTTAGAAACGTTTTTTAATAGAAAACAAGGGCTCTGCCTAATGCATTCAAAACCGCACATTTGCACTCCACTCCGGGCAAGGAATAGAACTGCTTAGCTATTAAATGGAAGTCCTCCCAAGGGTAGGACACTCTTTATTTATTTACCGAACTAGCAACAAGGAGCTTTTCTGAGCAGATTTCCCTGTTCAGAAAAGGGCAGGAAACGGTGGCTTTTCCCGAGCGACCGATCCTATCTGTGGTCGAACAACTTGATTTCCTCAAATTAAGGACCCAAAAAAGCAAAACCGAAGGAGACACTTGTTTTACGAGCAAGAACGAGGGAGGCCCCTTCGAGACCCTACCTATCGAAGCCTTGTTTTCACAAGGGAAATAAGAGGTACCACAACGCCTCTTTTACTAAAGGAACCCGCCTTCAAACGCATTCCACTAAAAACGAAGTAGGACCCTATTCAAGTGCAAGGAACTTGAACCGAAAAATAAGAAAGGCACTTTTCCTATCTTTTTGCATTAAGGCGGGGTAGTCAGGTAACAAACTGGAAACCGGCTAACGTTACTTTCACTTTTCAGCTTCGGAGTTGCAAACCGGCAGTCCTTACTTTCTGAAAAAGAACGAAGTACGGAAACTGATCCTATTTCAGATCTCTAATTTCATTCAAACTTAGGCCGTTATGAATTGACATAGCTTGACCTGTGAACTCTCAGCGGGTACGATAGTTGCTTCGACAAACATTGGGTAGACTAGCTTTCGAAGTGCCACGATCCTATCGAGTAAAATCATCTCCCGGGGATAAGGTGAAACTGCAAGGCAACCGGCCTTACCAGACATTCCCTGAATGCAAGTTGCTTCAGTCAACCAGGAAAGATCATGACAATTAGACCAATTTGAGATTGGATCAGTGTCATCTATCTCCCTGGTAATGAACTGAAAAAGAGACTGTCACCACTGAGAATGAGACGGCACAGGTTGTGGTTCTTCTCCGGCATACGCTAGCTGCTGGAATCCACTGAGTTCAAGTCCGAAAAAGGATTGGACTCTGCGACATCGACCGGCGCGACGCTATACCGGAAGACTAAAGAAAGGTATGTATTTTAGTCACATGAATTTTGCGAATTGAAAATTTGGGCAAATTGACTCACTTATATTTTCCGATAAAAGGTTTCCCCCGAGCCCCCTTCCAAAAGGAATAGAAGGCGAAAGCTAGACCTATTCGTTCGATAAAGTCTAGCTTTGTCAACTATTTGAAAAGGAAGATTCGAACAGGAAACTAATTCAACAGAAAAGAAAGCTAAGCTCAAGACAGGAGTAGAGGAGTGCATTCCACTCCGCGAGATCTTGTTCCCCCTCTCTGGTAGATCGTTCCTCATCTCTACAGTTCCCAGTACCCACTCAGTTGCTCTAGTCACGCCTCTCGGATTCACTCCTCGAGGCTAGGAACAGTCCTTCGGCATCGGGTTGAAATGCCCTAAGGGGCATGTCTCCCCTATCCGGGGCATACGGCTGCTGACTCTACTGTAGCAGCCTAGAACCCCGGACTGCGGGCTTTCGCTCTTACCCATTAAGGGATAAGAGCTCAGAACCCTGGCTTTCCTGACTAGATCTGATTTGTGGGTCCTGTTCTCCTACGTTCTGAGGGACGATCTACCTCCGTTCCTTCCCTACAACAACATCCCTCTCCATTCCGGATGAGTGAATAGAAGGACTTAAAAGAGAGAATAAAGCAAGCCCAAGCATTTTCAATTCCTAATTTAAGTATATATATATATATATATATATATATATATATATATATATACCTTTCCGGGCAGCAGAGCAGAGGGAGAGGAGCCCTCGTCCATATGATGGCCAGGAATAGAGGGGGACCTAATTATATTGTTATGTTTCCTACCATACCAATTAGCATGTCTCAAGGGATTGAGACATGCACTAACAGGCCTCATGCGTAAAGGGAGCCCACCTGAGGGAGTCCTGGATTAGGGGGTGTTCGGATAGCCGGACTATACCTTCAGCCGGACTCCTGGACTATGAAGATACAAGATTGAAGACTTCATCCCGTGTCCGGAAGGGACTTTCCTTGGCGTGGAAGGCAAGCTTGGCGATACGGATATGTAGATCTCCTACCATTATAACCGACTCTATGTAACCCTAATCCTATCCGGTGTCTATATAAACCGGAGGGTTTTTAGTCCGTAGGACAACATACACAACAACAATCATACCATAGGCTAACTTCTAGGGTTTAGCCTCTCTGATCTCATGGTAGATCTACTCTTGTACTACCCATATCATCAATATTAATCAAGCAGGACGTAGGGTTTTAGCTCCATCGAGAGGGCCCGAACCTGGGTAAAACTTCGTGTCCCTTGCCTCATGTTACCATCCGGCCTAGACGCACAGTTCGGGACCCCCTACCCGAGATGGCTCCAACGATCATCAACAACGATGCAGTACAGGGTGAGACCTTCCTTCCCGGACAGATCTTCGTCTCCGGCGGCTTCGCACTCTGGGCCAATTCACTTGGCCATCTGGAGCATATCGAAAGCTACGCCCCTGGCCGTCAGGTCAGATATGGAAGTTTAAACTACACGGCTGACATCTGTGGGGACTTGATCTTCTATGGATTCGAGCCACTGCCGAGCGAGCCACACTTTCCCGACGAGCATGATCTAGCTCTACCGCTGAACAGTGCCCTGGAGGCCGCACCTGCATCAGCTCCGATCCTTAATTCGAAGCCAACTGCGTCGATCGAGGATGGGCGGTTGGACGCCGCCTCGGGGGCTGTGATCCCAATGACAATTGAGCCGAACACCAGCCCCGCACTCCGCGAGACTCGTGACTCCAAGGAGCCGGATGTAACTCCCTCGATGCGGCTATATCTCCCACGTGTTGAGGCACGACTTAGAGGCAAAATCGCATTGAAGGAATATGTCGCAAGTGAGGTAATCTTCACCCAACCCATGTAATATAATAAGGAAAGAGATACATAGTTGGCTTACAATCGCCACTTCACACAATTACATGAATAAAGCATTACATCATCCAAATACAATCAAGGTCCGACTACGGAACCAAAATAAAAGAAGAACCCCAAAAGCGACAAGGTCCCCGATCGACCCCAACTGGGCTCCACTACTGATCAACTAGAACGAAACAACACAAAGGACAAGATCTTCATCGAGCTCCTCCTGAGCTTGGTTGCGTCATCTTCTCGCTTCAACGGCACCTGCAAGCTGGTTTTGGAAGTATTTGTGAGCCACGGGGACTCAGCAATCTCGCACCCTCGCGATCAAGACTATTTAAGCTTATGGGTAAGGTAAAGGTATGAGGTGGAGCTGCAGCAAGCGACTAGCACATATGGTGGCTAACATACGCAAAAGAGAGCGAGAAGAGAAGGCAAAGCACGATCGAGAAAGTATGATCAAGAAGTGATCCTAAACCAACCTACGTCAAGCATAACTCCAACAACCGTGCTCACTTCCCGGACCCCGCCGGCAAGAGACCATCACGGTTACACACGCGGTTGATTCATTTTAATTAAGGTCAACTTCAGGTTTTCTACAACCGGACGTTAACAAATTCCCATCTGCCCATAACCGCGGGCACGGCTTTCAAAAGTTCAAATCCCTGCAGGGGTGTCCCAACTTAGCCCATCACAAGCTCTCACGGTCAACGAAGGAATAGACCTCCTCCCGGGACATTCCGATCAGACTCGGTATCCCGGTACAACAAGACATTTTGACAGGGTAAAACTAAACCAGCAACACCGCCCAAATGTGCCGACAAATCCCGATAGGAGCTGCACATATCTCTTTCTCAGGGCACACCGGATCGTCCAAACTTCCGGTAGACCAGCCCAGAGTTGCCCCTGGTGGCCACCGGCGGCTGACAAGTTGGACCAACACTTAGAGGAGCACTGGCCCGGGGGGGGTAAAATAATGATGACCCTTGAGTCTGCAGAACCCAAAGGAAAGAAAAGGCTAGGTGGCAAATGGTAAAACCAATGTTGGGCATTGCTGGAAGAGCTTTACTTAAGACGAACTCTCAAGGGGTTCCCATAATAGCCCAACCGAGTAAGGAACGCAAAATCCGGGAACATAACACCGATATGACGGAAACTAGGGCGGCAAGAGTGGAACAAAACACCAGGCATCATGCCGAGCCTTCCACCCTTTACCAAGTATATAGATGCATTAATTAAATAAGGTATATTGTGATATCCCAACAAGTAAACATGTTCCAACAAGGAACATCATCTCCATGTTCCAACAAGGAACAAACTTCAATCTTCACCTGCAACTAACAACGCTATAAGAGGGGCTGAGCAAAGCGGAAACATAGCCACACAACGGTTTACTAGGACAAGGTGGGTTAGAGGCTTGGTTCAACAATATGGGAGGCATGATAAGCAAGTGGTAGGTATCGCAGCATAGGCATAGCAAAAGAGCGAGCAACTAAGCAAGCAAAGATAGAAGTGATTTCGAGGGTATGATCATCTTGCCTGAAATCCCGCAAGGAAGAAGAACGAGTCCATGAAGAAGACAAACGGGCGTAGACAAATGGGTCCTCACAAACTCGACGTTATCGGAACCAACCCGAAGAAGCAGACACCGGAAAAGAATCACACAACATAGTAAACAACCAACACATGAGCATGGTATGATATGCGGGATGCGGTATGCGATGCATATGCATGATTTGACAAGGAATGCATGAACCTGGCCTCAACTTGGAAAACCAAGTGTGCCACTGGAAAGATGAGATGAAATCGCTTGAAAATGATATAAAGATCACCGGAATCGGAGTTACGGTTTGGAAATGGCAAGCGATTCAAATATGGACACGATCTGCGATTTACAGCAAGTAGCCAACTAAATGCAATGAGATGAACATGCTACAACACTCAAACATGGCAACAAAATACATGGCAGGGATGCATTCAAGATGCTTAACAAAAGTCTAGCACTGAGCTACGGCCAATTCATCCACTAACAGGTTCAAACAAGCATGGCAAAAACGCATATGGTAAACAGATCTCAGACTTAGTGAAATTAACACTTGTCTGGAATTTCAGACCAGATAGCACTCTTCGGAGCAACAAAACAACATGCTACAGGACCTGAACAAGACAAAGTAAAACATGGAATGGAGCTACTCAAAGAGCTTAACAAAAGTCCCTTAGTGACCTTGAGCCAAAAGGGATCACAAAATACACTAACAAGCACATGAACATAGCAAAAACATAATCAGTTTTCAGACTTAGTGAAAACTGGGACATGCTGAAATCATAACTCAAGTAGGCATGTTTACGAGCTCGATGCACTCACTACGGTGCAAGTCATGGCAAGATAAGCATACATCCATTAAGAAGGCACAAAATGCAAGCTAAACATGCAAGAACAATAACATAGCATGCACGGATCAACTATAACATCATCGGCAAAATTGCAAACAAGTTGACAATCTGCCCAGATTCACAAAGTAGCAAAAGTAGAGCTCGATTGACTCAAGCTAGGGCGCTCCACATATGCAAACAAAGACATGGATGGATATAGCACAACAAGATTAACAAAACTCCTTTACTGATCATCCTCAAAAGAGGCACAGATCACTACGAAACAACATGAACATATGGCATCATGAGATAAACAATCCCAGGACTTAGTGAAATTACTAAGTCCCTGAAAATAGAATTACCGAGTGCCTCACTTTGGAAGCTTGCACTAGTCACCACACACATCACAAAAATACATGGGTTGCACCTCTGGAAAGATGACAAAACCCTTAACAAAACATATGTAGAGCTAATGGTCAAATCATGCACATAATAATCATGGCAAAATTGACAAAATTATAACATGGAGTAGCAGATCTGACAATTATCTCAAGTAGCCCTCTTCTAACAGCATTTCGGGCATCTAGATGAACTCAAATGAAAATGATGCAATGGAATGAAATAATGCACTCTCTGAGATGAACATTTTGGTATGCTATATGCTCAAATCAGAGTTACGGGTGCAAAGTTACGATGCGATGAACATGGCAAAATAATTAGGATTTCGGGAGGAAAAAGTCAACCTGATCCAAATCCAGATCCAGATCTCGCCGCTACTGTAGCAGTTCGCCGGAGTTGGGTCGCCGAAGATGAGGGAGGTGGCCGGAGCAGCGGGGAGAGGAAGGAGCTCGCCGGGGGAGCTCGGCACTGGCGATGGCGGCGCATGGCGGCGGCGGCGCTCGACAGGGAGGCCGGACGGCGGCGAGCGCGGAGCGGCGCGGTCGCCGGCGCGGGGCACGGCGCTCGCCGACGCGAAGGACGGCGCTTGCCGGTGCGGGTGCTGCGGGCGGCGGAGCAAGGAAGCAGGCGGCGCGCGGGGAGATGGGCCGGGAGGGCCGGACGCGGACCCGAGCAGGCCGCGGCGAAGTGGGCGTGCCGGCGCGGTGCCTCATCCAGTCGCGAAGAGACACGTGGCGGCGGACGGCGAAACGGACGTGTCCGGCGCGGTGGAAGGAATGTCCGGCGGCCGCGGGGAGAGTTAGGGTAGGGTTTCATCCGCGATTTTCGGGAGGGGAGCACATATATATAGGTAGAGGGAGCTAGGAGAGTCCAAATGAGGTGCGGTTTGCGGCCACGCGATCGTGATCGAACGCTCTAGATGATGGAGCAGAGTTAGGTGGGTTTTGGGCCAAATTGGAGGGGTGTTGGGCTGCAACACACACGAGGCCTTCTCGGTCCCTCGGTTAACCGTTGGAGTATCAAACGAAGTCCAAATGATACGAAACTTGACAGGCGGTCTACCGGTAGTAAACCAAGGCCGCTTGGCAAGTCTCGGTCCAATTCGGAAATGTTTAATCCCCACACACGATAAGAAGTTAGAAATGACCACCGGAGGAGAACGGAGCGCCAGAATGCAAAACGGACAATGGAGAAAATGCTCGGATGCATGAGACAAACATGTATGCAAATGAAATGCACATGATGACATGATATGAAATGCATGACACGCAAGCACTAACAAGGCAACACCAGCGAATAACTGAACGACACCTGGCACATCGGTCTCGGGGCGTCACAACACTCCACCACTATGAGAGGATCTCGACCCGAGATCTAGAATGGCACCGGAGGGAAAACGGAAGAGAAAGAGAAGAGGTAAAACTAAGTTGCTTCTTTGACAAACGAGTGAAAACATGAACCTTGAAGAGGTTAAGCAAATACTAGAAAAGAATACAACGGAGATGAACGAAGTTGAAAACACCCCGTTAGGAAAGAGGAACAAGGAAGAACAAATTCGGACAGCAGTCCGGTTGAAAAGTGATACAAGACTTGATAAGATGAAAAGAACTGAGCAGAGGGCACAACTCTCCGGTTAAATGGATAGGCATGAAAAGAACATGATCTTTAACAAAACGAGATGATGGGTGAAAATAACAACATCGCAATACCTCCGGAACGAAAGAATAGAAGATAGATAATAGAAATAGTAGAATGGAGAAGAAAAGGCCAACTTCTGCCACAAAAGAGCTTGAAGAGGCATCTTTAGGAGAAGGGTCAAACAGAGTTGTTGGGAAACCAACAACGAAAGGATAAGATTGATATGGTCTTGCGGAATACATCTCAAATTATGAGGTGACAACCTGCCACTAACAAAACCAAAGATTGGATTGATATCAACAAGGAGACGAGAAACTTATTCACTGGGAGGATAATTGAAGAACTTGGGTCATTATAAGCACCATAATTAGCAACAATCCTAAGGGAAGGCTTTAGGTGAAAAATGAACCCAAGATAACTCCAACAACGAGATTGATGGATTTAAAATACCTCATCTTGATAACTTGTGAAACACGAAGCACGAAGGGAAATTATCAAGAATGACATTATACCACCTCCAATGATACGGTAGAAAGAAAATGCACTTCGGAACGCGAGATGAAGAATGCTTGAGCTCCTTAAAAGGAATCTCGATGAAAACTTCGAGAAGGAATTAAATCCTTGAAGAACCATCATGTAGAACCTTCATGAAGAACTCCGGTAAACAATAGAATGATCAAATGGAAAGCAAGGGTAGTTGAAAACACAAGGTGGAGACTTGTAAAGATTTAGATAGATCTCCGTGATGAACTAATTGAAAAAGGTTGGAACTCCGGGAAAAGAGAAGATGAACAATTGAGATCAAGAATTTTGATGAACCTTCGGAATCAAGAATAGATCACTTGGATGAAACAAGAAGAATTATGTTATGCGTATCCTTCACCAATTAAATTGATGACACTCAACGGATTTGGCACACTACTTATTCTCGTAGAAAGGATTAAGATAGATATAGCGCAACTTGAGAATGCCTTCAACGAAACACCGGTGGAATCGAAACAACGAATGAATTGAAATGATAACGAAAGAAGAGGAATCTTGTACGAACCACTGTAAGAATTGGTTATGAACAAAGTAAAGATAAAGAAACAACGGGAAGAATTAGCAAATGGATGAAGATGCTTGAGAGAATTTAGATGGAATTTAATATAATATATCATGGACCGATTAGAGATCACTTGAACGCTGCACCGGTAAGATCGGAGAATGATAACTGAAAGCTGAGAATGAATAAACCTAACTTGATGGACTCCGGATAACAAACTGAGAAGACTCTTAAATTTCTCTGGAAGGGTGAAAAGAATTCTCATGATCAAAACAATTACGAGAGGATGGCAACAAGCTAGAATCACGAATCTTGAAGAGAATAGAGCAAGATTAAAGAGAAACTCTTCTTCGGTCTTCAAATGACGACGAGAAACACCACCGTGAATTGTTGAGGCACTCCGGAATGAATAATGGAAAGGTTGAGCCAACGATGAAAAGAATTTGAAAGATTTTAGAGGAGGACATTGGACTGATGGCAATTCATTCTTACGTCAAACTTCGAAAAGAATTTTAAGGATATCTCTGGGAGAATTAGAAGAGTCAGGTAAGATCCTGGGAAAAGACCTGTGGGTTAGGGCCCACTCAAAAGAAACACCGTAGAACGATTTAAAAGAGGGAGTGCACCGGTTGAAATAAATGACTTGAATGAGATAACATCCTCGAAATATGTTTGAACGGAACTTGAATGGAAAGACGAACCTTTCGAGATATCTTCAGCACTCCCGAACAAATGAATAGCGAGAAATGACTCATTATGAGGTGCACTGTCAAAAGAAAAACAATAGAAGTACGGAAAAGAATATGATCAAAAGTTTGATTTGAATCCACCGGAGAAGAGAACGAGTGAAGAGTGACAAACTTGAAGCTCCATTAGAATCTTCTTGAGAATCATCGGATAAGGGTATTGATTGAAAAGAATGGAGAGACTTCACATTAGTAAAATGGATACTTGATTAAGAAATCCAAATCATCGAAGAAGAAGGGTGGGTGGGTGGGAAAACAAAGTCAACTTGGGATGGATGAACGAACACCATAAAGAAAGCTGAGATTGAAACTTGCGGATGTTGAAATGTTCGGGTCCACTTGAAGAGAAACACACCGGTGAAAATGATTGACAAGACAATCTTGATGATCAAGAAGGATTGGTATCCACACCGGAGTATGAGAACACCATTAGAGAAGGTATGGAATCAACATTTGACTTCGAAGCAACTCGAATACCACAACTCAAAAACAAAACAAAGGACTGGCTTGCAAAATAAGCTGGAACAAACATATGATAGAGATTTCATCCGAAGTTTTCGTGGTGGGACCTACACGGGCTCGATCGTACAGCACCATCATGTACAAGGCAGTGCACATGACATACGAAGCGTCCCCGAGTCGGCATAGCCAAGGACTCTTTAAGACACAACAAGACCACTGTAAAACCGACCGTGGATAGGCGGACCACTAGACGTCGAACCCCAATTTCGTATCATACATCTGTCGGAAAGATATCCTAAGAGCTACTTGACTTCCCACTTATAAACTCCCGAAATTTTCCCGGTTATGCAATCAGGTGTTGGGGATACAGGGGAAGCATAATATCTCACCCAAAACTAGCAAATCCTACATCCAGCTGTATCCATCCTTCAACACATGACCAAGAAACCTTCGGAAATCATCTACCTCAACCTTCGAAAAGCATCCGTTATACAAGTTATGGCAATACTCCTGAACTCCCGCCCCAGTACTGGGTGGCGTTGAGGTTATCTCACCAACGAACTGCATAAAAGAGATTTTCGATGTCGGCGTACTAAACTCAGGTATTCCAGAACTGCAACGATAAAATTATGATGACAACACCTTAGAGCTCAACTCCCCGAGACACTTCCACTAAACCCCTGACAGGAGGCACCAAGACAATGTTCTCAACATAAAACCATCGGAACGATTCCAAGATACCCGCGTGATCCTAAATGTTTTTTAGTGAAATTTGAGAAGAGAAGAGTCAAAACTCTACGTCAGGATGCCTTACCAGAGCGATGAAGGGACTGGGAGTAAAAAGAATTCCTAAGCTCTCCGATATATAATTCCTAATTGACTCAAAACATTTTTCTAGACACATCTTGGCTACTAAAAACGATCAAGCAATGGGGCTCCTAAGGTCGGGGAAGGCTCTGATTACCAACTTGTAACACCCTCGATGCAGCTATATCTCCCACGTGTCCAGGCATGACTTAGAGGCATAATCGCATTGAAGGCATATGTCGCAAGTGAGGTAATCTTCACCCAACCCATGTAATATAATAAGGAAAGAGATACATAGTTGGCTTACAATCGCCACTTCACACAATTACATGAATAAAGCATTACATCATCCAAATACAATCAAGGTCCGGCTACGGAACCAAAATAAAAGAAGAACCCCAAAAGCGACAAGGTCCCCGATCGACCCCAACTGGGCTCCACTACTGATCAACTAGAACGAAACATCACAAAGGACAAGATCTTCATCGAGCTCCTCCTGAGCTTGGTTGCGTCATCTGCTCAGTTCAACGGCACCTGCAAGCTGGTTTTGGAAGTATCTGTGAGCCACGGGGACTCAGCAATCTCGCACCCTCGCGATCAAGACTATTTAAGCTTATGGGTAAGGTAAAGGTATGAGGTGGAGCTGCAGCAAGCGACTAGCACATATGGTGGCTAACATACACAAAAGAGAGCGAGAAGAGAAGGCAAAGCACGATCGAGAAAGTATGATCAAGAAGTGATCCTAAACCAATCTACGTCAAGCATAACTCCAACAACCGTGTTCACTTCCCGGACCCCGCCGGAAAGAGACCATCACGGTTACACACGCGGTTGATTCATTTTAATTAAGGTCAACTTCAGGTTTTCTACAACCGGACGTTAACAAATTCCCATCTGCCCATAACAACGGGCACAGCTTTCAAAAGTTCAAATCCCTGCAGGGGTGTCCCAACTTAGCCCATCACAAGCTCTCACGGTCAACGAAGAAATAGACCTCCTCCCGAGACATTCCGATCAGACTCGGTATCCCGGTACAACAAGAAATTTCGACAGGGTAAAACTAAACCAGCAACACCGCCCGAATGTGCCGACAAATCCCGATAGGAGCTGCACATATCTCTTTCTCAGGGCACACCGGATCGTCCAAACTTCCGGTAGACCAGCCTAGAGTTGCCCCTGGTGGCCACCGGTGGCTGACAAGTTGGACCAACACTTAGAGGAGCACTGGCCCGGGGGGGGGGGGGTAAAATAATGATGACCCTTGAGTCTGCAGAACCCAAGGGAAAGAAAAGGCTAGGTGGCAAATGGTAAAACCAATGTTGGGCATTGCTGGAAGAGCTTTACTTAAGACGAACTGTCAAGGGGTTCCCATAATAGCCCAACTACGTAAGGAACGCAAAATCCGGGAACATAACACCGATATGACGGAAACTAGGGCGGCAAGAGTGGAACAAAACACCAGGCATAAGGCCGAGCCTTCCACCCTTTACCAAGTATATAGATGCATTAATTAAATAAGGTATATTGTGATATCCCAACAAGTAAACATGTTCCAACAAGGAACATCATCTCCATGTTCCAACAAGGAACAAACTTCAATCTTCACCTGCAACTAACAACGCTATAAGAGGGGCTGAGCAAAGCGGAAACATAGCCACACAACGGTTTGCTAGGACAAGGTGGGTTAGAGGCTTGGTTCAACAATATGGGAGGCATGATAAGCAAGTGGTAGGTATCGCAGCATAGGCATAGCAAAAGAGCGAGCAACTAAGCAAGCAAAGATAGAAGTGATTTCGAGGGTATGATCATCTTGCCTGAAATCCCGCAAGGAAGAAGAACGAGTCCATGAAGAAGACAAACGGGCGTAGACAAACGGGTCCTCACAAACTCAAAGTTATCGGAACCAACCCGAAGAAGCAGACACCGGAAAAGAATCACACAACATAGTAAAAAACCAACACATGAGCATGGTATGATATGCGGGATGCGGTATGCGATGCATATGCATGATTTGACAAGGAATGCATGAACCTGGCCTCAACTTAGAAAACCAAGTGTGCCACTAGAAAGATGAGATGAAATCGCTTGAAAACGATATAAAGATCACCGGAATCGGAGTTACGGTTTGGAAATGGCAAGCGATTCAAATATGGACACGATCTGCGATTTACAGCAAGTAGCCAACTAAATGCAATGAGATGAACATGCTACAGCACTCAAACATGGCAACAAAATACATGGAAGGGATGCATTCAAGATGCTTAACAAAAGTATAGCACTGAGCTATAGCCAATTCATCCATTAATAGGTTCAAGCAAGCATGGCAAAAACGCATATGGTAAACAGATCTCAGACTTAGTGAAATTAACACTTGTCTGGAATTTCAGACCAGATAGCACTCTTCGGAGCAACAAAACAACATGCTACAGGACCTGAACAAGACAAAGTAAAACATGGCATGGAGCTACTCAAAGAGCTTAAACAAAGTCCCTTAGTGACCTTGAGCCAAAAGGGATCACAAAATACACTAACAAGCACATGAACATAGCAAAAACATAATCAGTTTTCAGACTTAGTGAAAACTGGGACATGCTTAAATCATAACTCAAGTAGGCATGTTTACGAGCTCGATGCACTCACTACGGTGCAAGTCATGGCAAGACAAGCATACATCCATTAAGAAGGCACAAAATGCAAGCTAAACATGGCAAGAACAATAACATAGCATGCACGGATCAACTATAACATCATCGGCAAAATTGCAAACAAGTTGACAATCTGCCCAGATTCACAAAGTAGCAAAAGTAGAGCTCGATTTACTCAAGCTAGGGTGCTCCACATATGCAAACAAAGACATGGATGGATATAGCACAACAAGATTAACAAAACTCCTTTACTGATCATCCTCAAAAGAGGCACGGATCACTAGGAAACAACATGAACATATGGCATCATGAGATAAACAATCCCAGGACTTAGTGAAATTACTAAGTCCCTGAAAACAGAATTACCGAGTGCCTCACTTTGGAAGCTTGCACTAGTCACCACACACATCACAAAAATACATGGGTTGCACCTCTGGAAAGATGACAAAACCCTTAACAAAACATATGTAGAGCTCATGGTCAAATCATGCACACAATAATCATGGCAAAATTGACAAAAGTCTAACATGGAGTAGCAGATCTGACAATTATTTCAAATAGCCCTCTTCTAACAGCATTTCGGGCATCAAGATGAACTCAAATGAAAATGATGCAATGGAATGATATGATGTACTCTCTGAGATGAACATTTTCATATGATATATGCTCAAATCGGAGTTACGGGTGCAAAGTTACGATGCGATGAACATTGCAAAATAATTAGGGTTTCGGGAGGAGAAAGTCAACCCGATCCAGATCCAGATCCAGATCTCGCCGTTACTGTAGCAGTTCGCCGGAGTTGGGTCGCCGAAGACGAGGGAGGTGGCCGGAGCAGCGGGGAGAGGAAGGAGCTCGCCGGGGGAGCTCGGCACTGGCGATGGCGGCGCATGGCGGCGGCGGCACTCGACAGGGAGGCCGGACGACGGCGAGCGCGGAGCGGTGCGGTCGTCAGCGCGGGGCACGGCGCTCGCCGGCGCGGAGGACGGCGCTCGCCGGCGCGGGTGCTGCGGGCGGCGCACGGGGAGATGGGCCGGGAGGGCCGGACGCGGACCCGAGCGGGCCGCGGCGAAGTGGGCGCGCCGGCATGGTGCCTCGTCCAGTCGTGGAGCGACACGTGGCGGCGGACGGCGAAACGTACGTGTCCGGCACGGTGGAAGGAATGTCCGGCGGCGGCGGGGAGAGTTAGGGTAGGGTTTCGTCCGCGATTTTCGGGAGGGGAGCACATATATATAGGTAGAGGGAGCTAGGAGAGTCCAAATGAGGTGCGGTTTGCGGCCACGCAATCGTGATCAAACGCTCTAGATGATGGAGCTGAGTTAGGTGGGTTTTGGGCCAAATTGGAGGGGTGTTGGGCTGCAACACACACGAGGCCTTCTCGGTCCCTCGGTTAACCGTTGGAGTATCAAACGAAGTCCAAATGATACGAAACTTGACAGGCGGTCTACCGGTAGTAAACCAAGGCCGCTTGGCAATTCTCGGTCCAATTCGGAAATGTTTAATCCCCACACACGATAAGAAGTTAGAAATGACCACCGGAGGAGAACGGAGCGCCGGAATGCAAAACGGACAACGGAGAAAATGCTCGGATGCATGAGACGAACATGTATGCAAATGAAATGCACATGATGACATGATATGAAATGCATGACATGCAAGCAATAACAAGGAAACACCAGCGAATAACTGAACGACACCTGGCACATCGGTCTCGGGGCGTCACAACACTCCACCACTACGAGAGGATCTCGACCCGAGATCTAGAATGGCACCGGAGGGAAAAGGGAAGAGAAAGAGAAGAGGTAAAACTAAGTTGCTTCTTTGACAAACGAGTGAAAATACGAACCTTGAAGAGGTTAAGCAAATACTAGAAAAGAATACAACGGAGATGAACGAAGTTGAAAACACCCCGTTAGGAAAGAGGAACAAGGAAGAACAAATTCGGACAGCAGTCCGGTTGAAAAGTGATACAAGACTTGATAAGATGAAAAGAACTGATCAGAGGGCACAACTCTCCGGTTAAATGGATAGGCATGAAAAGAACATGATCTTTAACAAAACGAGATGATGGGTGAAAATAACAACATCGCAATACCTCCGGAACGAAAGAATAGAAGATAGATTATAGAAATAGGAGAATGGAGAAGAAAATGCCAACTTCTGCCACAAAAGAGCTTGAAGAGGCATCTTTAGGAGAAGGGTCAAACGGAGTTGTTGGGAAACCAACAACGAAAGGGTAAGCTTGATATGGTCTTGCGGAATACATCTCAAATTATGAGGTGACAACTTGCCAGTAACAAAACCAAAGATTGGATTGATATCAACAAGGAGACGAGAAACTTATTCACTGGGAGGATAATTGAAGAACTTGGGTCATTATAAGCACCATAATTAGCAACAATCCTAAGGGAAGGCTTTAGGTGAAAAATGAACCCAAGATAACTCCAACAACGAGATTGATGGATTTAAAATACCTCATCTTGATAACTTGTGAAACACGAAGCACGAAGGGAAATTATCAAGAATGACATTATACCACCTCCAATGATACGGTAGAAAGAAAATGCACTTCGGAACAGTGGTATCAGAGCCTGGTTTTATGTGTTGATGTTACATGCACGAGTAGAACACAAGTGAGTTGTGGGCGATATAAGTCATACTGCTTACTGTTGGGGAACGTAGTAATTTCAAAAAAATTCCTACGCACACGCAAGATCATGGTGATGCATAGCAACGAGAGGGGAGAGTGTGATCTACGTACCCCTGTAGACCGACAGCGGAAGCATTAGCACAACGCGGTTGATGTAGTCGTATGTCTTCATGGCCCGACCGATCAAGCACCGAAACTACGGCACCTCCGAGTTCTAGCACACGTTCAGCTCGATGACGATCCCCGGACTCCGATCCAGCAAAGTGTCGGGGAAGAGTTCCGTCAGCACGACGGCGTGGTGACGATCTTGATGTACTACCGTCGCCGTGCTTCGCCTAAGCACCGCTACAATATTATCGAGGATTAAGGTGGAAGGGGGCACCGCACATGGCTAAAAATATGATCACGTGGATCAACTTGTGTCTATGGGGTGCCCCCTGCCCCCTTATATAAAGGAGCAAGGGGGAGGAGGCCGGCCCTAGGAGGGGGGCGCCAGGGAATAGGATTCCTACTCCTAGTTGGAGTAGGTTTCCTCGTATCCTAGTCCAACTAGGAGAAGGGGGGAAAGGGGGGAAGAGGGGAAGGAAGGGAGAGAGGGGCCGCGCCCCAAACCCCTTGTCCAATTCGCACTGGGCTTGGGAGGGGCGCGCGCCACCTCCTGGTCCTTTCCACTAAGGCCCATTAAGGCCCATTGCTTCTTCCTCGTATTCTTGTAACTCCCCGGTACGTCCGAAAATACCCGAATCACTCGGAACCTTTCCGATGTCCGAATATAGTTGTCCAATATATCGATTTTTACGTCTCGGCCATTTCAAGACTCCTCGTCATGTCCCCGATCTCATCCGGGACTCTGAACTCCTTCGGTACATCAAAACTCATAAACGCATAATATAACTATCATCGAAACCTTAAGCGTGCGGACCCTACGGGTTCGAGAACAATGTAGACATGGCCGAGACACGTCTCCGGTCAATAACCAATAGTGGAGCCTGGATGCTCATATTGGCTCCCACATATTCTAAGAAGATCTTTATCGGTCAGACCGCATAACAACATACGTTGTTCCCTTTGTCATCGGTATGTTACTAGCCCGAGATTCGATCGTCGGTATCTTAATACCTAGTTCAATCTCGTTACCGGCAAGTCTCTTTACTCGGTCTGTAATACATCATCTCGCAACTAACTCATTAGTTGCAATGCTTGCAAGGCTTATGTGATGTGCATTACCGAGTGGGCCCAGAGATACCTCTCCGACAATCGGAGTGACAAATCCTAATCTCGAAATACGCCAACCCAACATGTACCTTTGGAGACACCTGTAGAGCTCCTTTATAATCACCCAGTTACGTTGTGATGTTTGGTAGCACACAAAGTGTTCCTCCGGCAAACGGGAGTTGCATAATCTCATAGTCATAGGAACATGTATAAGTCATGAAGAAAGCAATAGCAACATACTAAACGATCGAGTGCTAAGCTAACGGAATGGGTCAAGTCAATCACATCATTCTTCTAATGATGTGATCCCGTTAATCAAATAACAACTCTTTTGTTCATGGTTAGGAAACATAACCATCTTCGATTAACGAGCTAGTCAAGTAGAGGCATACTAGTGACACTCTGTTTGTCTATGTATTCACACATGTATTATGTTTCCGGTTAATACAATTATAGCATGAATAATAAACATTTATCATGAAATAAGGAAATAAATAATAACTTTATTATTGCCTCTAGGGCATATTTCCTTCAGTCTCCCACTTGCACTAGAGTCAATAATCTAGTTCACATCGCCATGTGATTCAACACTAATAGTTCACATCACCATGTGATTAACACCCATAGTTCAAATTGTCATGTGACCTATACCCAAAGGGTTTACTAGAGTCAGTAATCTAATTCACATCGTTTATGTGATTAACACCCAAAGAGTACTAAGGTGTGATCATGTTTTGCTTGTGAGATAATTTTAGTCAACGGGTCTGTCACATATAGATCCGTAAGTATTTTGCGAATTCTATGTCTACAATGCTCTGCACGGAGCTACTCTAGCTAATTGCTCCCACTTTCAATATGTATCTAGATCGAGACTTAGAGTCATCCAGATCTGTGTCAAAACTTGCATCGACGTAACTTTTTACGACGAACCTTTTTGTCACCTCCATTATTGAGAAATATTTCCTTATTCCACTAAGGATAATTTTGACCGCTGTCCAG
Organism: Triticum monococcum; assembly: GCA_034509565.1. Lineage (NCBI taxonomy): Eukaryota > Viridiplantae > Streptophyta > Magnoliopsida > Poales > Poaceae > Triticum > Triticum monococcum. The sequence goes on from CM067845.1 coordinate 605,986,905, forward strand.
TGATCTACTATTAGATCACTATTGTACTCCCTTGCTTAACACAGTGTAGGGTATACAATAGATCTGGTACACAGCATGGCATACTTTATAGAACCTATGGCTGAGGCATAGGGAATGACTTTCATTCTCTTTCTATCTTCTGTCGTGGTCGTGTTTTGAGTCTTACTCAATTTCACACCTTGTAACACAGGCAAGAACTCTTTCTTTGACTATTCCATTTTGAACTACTTCAAAATCTTGTCAAAGTATGTACTCATTGAAAAAACTTATCAAGCGTTTTGATCTATCTCTATAGATCTTGATGCTCAATATGTAAGTAGCTTCACCGAGGTCTTTCTTTGAAAAACTCCTTTCAGATACTCCTTTATGCTTTGCAGAATAATTCTAAATTATTTTTGATCAACAATATGTCATTCACATATACTTATCAGAAATGCTGTAGTGCTCCCACTCACTTTCTTGTAAATACAGGCTTCACCGCAAGTCTGTATAAAACTATATGCTTTGATCAACTTATCAAAGCGTGTATTCCAACTCCGAGATGCTTGCAACAGTCCATAGATGAATCGCTGGAGCTTGCATATTTTGTTAGCACCTTTAGGATTGACAAAACCATCTGGTTGCATCATATACAACTCTTCTTTAATAAATCCATTAAGGAATGCAGTTTTGTTTATCCATTTGCCAGATTTCATAAAATGCGGCAATTGCTAACATGATTCGGACAGACTTAAGCATAGATACGAGTGAGAAACTCTCATCATAGTCAACACCTTGAACTTGTCGAAAACCTTTTTGCGACAATTCTAGCTTTGTAGATAGTAACACTACTATCAGCGTCCGTCTTCCTCTTGAAGATCCATTTAATCTCAATGGCTTGCCGAACATCGGGCAAGTCAACCAAAGTCCATAATTTGTTCTCATACATGGATCCTATCTCAGATTTCATGGCCTCAAGCCATTTTGCGGAATCTGGGCTCATCATCGCTTCCTCATAGTTCGCAAGTTCGTCATGGTCTAGTAACATGACTTCCAGAACAGGATTACCATACCACTCTGGTGCGGATCTCACTCTGGTTTACCTACGAGATTCAGTAGTAACTTGATCTGAAGTTACATGATCATCATCATTAGCTTCCTCACTAATTGGTGTAGTAGTCACAAGAATAGATTTTTGTGATGAACTACTTTCCAATAAGGGAGATGGTACAATTACCTTATCAAGTTTTCTACTTTCCTCCCACTCACTTCTTTCCAGAGAAACTCCTTCTCTAGAAAGGATCCATTCTTAGTAACGAATGTCTTGCCTTAGGATCTGTGATAGAAGGTGTACCCAACTTTCTTTTGGGTATCCTATGAAGACACACTTTTCCCATTTGGGTTTGAGCTTATCAGGATGAAACTTTTCCATATAAGCATCGCAACCCCAAACTTTAAGAAACGACAACTTTGGTTTCTTGCCAAACCACAGTTCATACGGTGTCGTCTCAACGGATTTAGATGGTGCCCTTTTTTAACGTGAATGCAGCTGTCTCTAATGCATAACTCCAAAACTTTAGTGGTAAATCGGTAAGAAACATCATAGATTGCACTATATCCAATAAAGTACGGTTATGACGTTCAGACACACCATTACATTGTGGTGTTCCAGGTGGCGTGAGTAGTGAAACTATTTCACATTGTTTTAACTGAAGGCCAAACTCGTAACTCAAATATTTTACTTCTGTGATCATATCGTAGAAACTTTTATTTTTGTTATGATGATTCTCAACTTCACTCTGAAATTCTTTGAACTTTTTAAATGTTTCGGACTTGTGTTTCATCAAGTAGATACACTCATATCTGCTCAAATCATCAATGAAGATCAGAAAATAATGATACATGTCGCGAGCCTCAATATTCATCAGACCACATACATCAGTATGTATGATTTTCAACAAATCTGTTGCTCGCTCTATTGTTCCGGAGAACGGAGTCTTCGTCATCATGCCCATGAGGCATGGTTCGTAAGCATCAACTGATTCATAATCAAGTGATTCCAAAAACCCATCAGCATGGATTTTCTTCATGCGCTTTACACCAATATGACCTAAACGGCAGTGCCACAAATAAGTTGCACTATCATTATTAACTTTGCATCTTTTGGCTTCAATATTATGAATATGTGTATCACCATGATCGAGATGCAACAAACCATTTTCATTGGGTGTATGACCATAGAAGGTTTTATTCATGTAAATAGAACAATAATTATTCTCTAACTTACATGAATAACCGTATTGCAATAAACATGATCCAATCATATTTATGCTCAACGCAAACACCAAAAAAACACTTATTTAGGTTCAACACTAATCCCGAAAGTATAGGGAGTGTGCGATGATTATCATATCAATCTTGGAACCACTTCCAACACACATCGTCACTTTACCCTTAACTAGTCTCTGTTTATTCTACAACTCCCGTTTCGAGTTACTAATCATAGCAACTGAACTAGTATCAAATACTGAGGGGTTGCTATAAACACTAGTAAAGTACAGATCAATAACATGTATATCAAATATACTTATGTTCACTTTGCCATCCTTCTTATCCGCCAATCACTTGGGGTATTTCCGCTTCCAGTGACCAGTCCCTTTGCAGTAGAAGCACTTAGTCTCAGGCTTAGGACCAGACTTGGGCTTCTTCACTTGAGTAGCAACTTGCTGGCCATTCTTCTTGAAGTTCCCCTTCTTCCCTTTGCCCTTTTCTTGAAACTAGTGGTCTTGTCAACCATCAACAATTGATGCTTTTTCTTGATTTCTACCTTCATCGATTTCATCATCATGAAAAGCTCGGGAGTCGTTTTCGTCATCCCTTGCATACTATAGTTCATCACGAAGTTCTATTAACTTGGTGATGGTGACTAGAGAATTCTGTAAATCACTATTTTATCTGGAAGATTAACTCCCACTTGATTCAAGCGATTGCAGTACCCAGACAATCTGAGTACATGCTCACTGCTTGAGCAATTCTCCTCCATCTTTTAGCTATAGAACTTGTTGGAGACTTCATATCTTTAAACTCGGGTATTTGCTTGAAATATTAACTTCAACTCCTGGAACATCTCATATGGTCCATGACGTTCAAAACGTCTTTGAAGTCCCGATTCTAAGCCGTTAAGCATGGTGCACTAAACTATCAAGTAGTCATCATATTGAGCTAGCCAAACGTTCATACGTCTACATCTGCTCCTGCAATAGATCTGTCACCTAGCAGTGCATCAAGGACATAATTCTTCTGTGCAGCAATGAGGATAAACCTCAGATCACGGATCCAATCCGCATCATTGCTACTAACATCTTTCAACATAATTTTCTCTAGGAACATATCAAAATAAACACAGGGAAGCAACAACGCGAGCTATTGATCTACAACATGATTTGCAAAATACTACCAGGACTAAGTTCATGGTAAATTTAAGTTCAATTTAATCATATTACTTAAAAACTCCCACTTAGATCTCTAAGTGATCACGTGATCCAAATCAACTAAACCATGTCCGATCATCACGTGAGATGGAGTAGTTTCATTGGTGAACATCACTATGTTGATCATATCTACCATATGATTCACGCTCGACCTTTTGGTCTCCGTGTTCCGAGGCCATATCTGTATATGCTTGGCTTGTCAAGTATAACCTGAGTATTCCGCGTGTGCAACTTTTTTGCACCCGTTGTATTTGAACGTAGAGCCTATCACACCCGATCATCACGTGGTGTCTCAGCACGAAGAACTTTCGCAACGGTGCATACTCAGGGAGAACACTTCTTGATAATTAGTGGGAGATCATCTTAAAATGCTACCGTCAAACTAAGCAAAATAAGATGTATAAAAAGATAAACATCATATGCAATCAAAATATGTGACATGATATGGCCATCATCATCTTGCGCCTTTGATCTCCATCTCCAAAGTACTGTCATGATCTCTACCCTCACCGGCATGACACCATGATCTCCATCATCTTGATCTATATCAATGTGTCGTCACATGGTTGTCCCACCAACAATTACTCTTGCAACTATTGCTATCGCATAGCGATAAAGTAAAGCAATTATTTGGCGCTTGCATATTATGCAATAGAGAGATAACCATAAGGCTTTTGCCAGTTGCCGATAACTTCAACAAAACATGATCATCTCATACAACAACTTATATCTCATCACGTCTTGACCATATCACATCAAAACATACCCTGCAAAAACAAGTTAGACGTCCTCTACTTTGTTGTTGCAAGTTTTACGTGGCTGCTACGGGCTTAGCAAGAACCAATCTTACCTACGCATCAAAACCACAACGATAGTTTGTCAAGTTGGTGATGTTTTAACCTTCGCAAGGACCGGGCGTAGCCACACTTGGTTCAACTAAAGTTGGAGAAACTGACACCCGCCAGCCACCTGTGTGCAAAGCACGTCGGTACAACCAGTCTCGCGTAAGCGTACGCGTAATGTCGGTCCGGGCCGCTTCATCCAACAATACCACCGAACCAAAGTATGACATGCTGGTAAGCAGTATGACTTATATCGCCCACAACTCACTTGTGTTCTACTCGTGCATATAACATCAACACATATAACCTAGGCTCGGATGCCACTGTTGGGGAACGTAGTAATTTCAAAAAAATTCCTACGCACACGCAAGATCATGGTGATGCATAGCAACGAGAGGGGAGAGTGTGATCTACGTACCCTTGTAGACCGATAGCGGAAGCGTTAGCACAACGCGGTTGATGTAGTCATACGTCTTCATGGCCCGACCGATCAAGCACCGAAACTACGGCACCTCCGAGTTCTAGCACACGTTCAGCTCGATGACGATCCCCGGAATCCGATCCAGCAAAGTGTCGGGGAAGATTTCCGTCAGCACGACGGCGTGGTGACGATCTTGATGTACTACCGTCGCAGTGCTTCGCCTAAGCACCGCTACAATATTATCGAGGATTAAGGTGGAAGGGGGCACCGCACACGGCTAAGAATATGATCACGTGGATCAACTTGTGTCTATGGGGTGCCCCCTGCCCCCGTATATAAAGGAGCAAGGGGGAGGAGGCCGGCCCTAGGAGGGGCGTGCCCGGGAGTAGGATTCCTACTCCTAGTTGGAGTAGGTTTCCTCCTTTCCTAGTCCAACTAGGAGAAGGGGGAAAGGGGGGAAGAGGGGAAGGAAGGGAGAGAGGGGCCGCGCCCCAAACCCCTTGTCCAATTCGGACTGGGCTTGGGAGGGGCGCGCGCCACCTCTTGGTCCTTTCCACTAAGGCCCATTAAGGCCCATTGCTTCTTCCTCGTATTCCCGTAACTCCCCGGTACCTCCGAAAATACCCGAATCACTCGGAACCTTTCCGATGTCCGAATATAGTCGTCCAATATATCGATTTTGCGTCTCGACCATTTCGGGACTCCTCGTCATGTCCCCGATCTCATCCGGGACTCCAAACTCCTTCGGTACATCAAAACTCATAAACTGATAATATAACTGTCATCGAAACCTTAAGCATGCGGACCCTACGGGTTCGAGAACAATGTAGACATGACCGAGACACGTCTCCGGTCAATAATCAATAGCGGAACCTAGATGCTCATATTGGCTCCCACATATTCTACGAAGATCTTTATCGGTCAGACCGCATAACAACATACGCTGTTCCCTTTGTCATCGGTATGTTACTTGCCCGAGATTCGATCGTCGGTATCTTAATACCTAGTTCAATCTCGTTACCGGCAAGTCTCTTTACTCGTTCTGTAATACATCATCTCGCAACTAACTCATTAGTTGCAATGCTGGCAAGGCTTATGTGATGTGCATTACCGAGAGGGCCCAGAGATACCTCTCCGACAATCGGAGTGACAAATCCTAATCTCGAAATACGCCAACCCAACATGTACCTTTGGAGACACCTGTAGAGCTCCTTTATAATCACCCAGTTACGTTGTGACGTTTGGTAGCACACAAAGTGTTCCTCCGGCAAACGGGAGTTGCATAATCTCATAGTCATAGGAACATGTATAAGTCATGAAGAAAGCAATAGCAACATACTAAACGATCGGGTGCTAAGCTAACGGAATGGGTCAAGTCAATCGCATCATTCTTCTAATGATGTGATCCCGTTAATCAAATAACAACTCTTTTGTTCATGGTTATGAAACATAACCATCTTCGATTAACGAGCTAGTCAAGTAGAGGCATACTAGTGACACTCTGTTTGTCTATGTATTCACACATGTATTATGTTTCGGTTAATACAATTCTAGCATGAATAATAAACATTTATCATGAAATAAGGAAATAAATAATAACTTTATTATTGCCTCTAGGGCATATTTCCTTCACTTACCAGCATGTCATACTTTGGTTCGGCGGTATTGTTAGACGAAGCGGCCCGGACCAACATTACGCGTATGCTTACGCGAGACCGGTTCTCCCGACGTGCTTTGCAGAAAGGTGGCTAGCGGGTGACAGTTTCTCCAACTTTAGTTGAACCGAGTGTGGCTACGCCCGGTCCTTGCGAAGGTTAAAACAGCACCAACTTGACAAACTATCGTTGTGGTTTTGATTCGTAGGTAAGATTGGTTCTTGCTTAAGCCTGTAGCAGCCACGTAAAACTTGCAACAACAAAGTAGAGGACGTCTAACTTGTTTTTGCAGGGCATGTTGTAATGTGATATGGTCAAGACATGATGCTAAATTTTTATGTATGAGATGATCATGTTTTGTAACCGAGTTATCGGCAACTGGCAGGAGCCATATGGTTGTCGCTTTATTGTATGCAATGCAATCGCGCTGTAAAGCTTTACTTTATCACTAAGCGGTAGCGATAGTCGTGGAAGCATAAGATTGGCGAGACGACAACGATGCTACGATGGAGATCAAGGTGACGCGCCGGTGACGATGGTGATCACGACTCTGCTTCGAAGATGGAGATCACAAGCACAAGATGATGACGGCCATATCATATCACTTATATTGATTGCATGTGATGTTTATCTTTTATGCATCTTATCTTGCTTTGATTGACGGTAGCATTATAAGATGATCTCTCACTAATTATCAAGAAGTGTTCTCCCTGAGTATGCACCATTGCGAAAGTTCTTCGTGCTGAGACACCACGTGATGATCGGGTGTGATAGGCTCTACGTTCAAATACAACGGGTGCAAAACAGTTGCACACACGGAATACTCAGGTTATACTTGACGAGCCAAGCATATACAGATATGGCCTCGGAACACAAAGACGGAAAGGTCGAGCATGAATCATATGGTAGATATGATCAACATAGTGATGTTCACCAATGAAACTACTCCATCTCACGTGATGATCGGACATGATTTAGTTGATTTGGATCACGTAATCACTTAGAGGATTAGAGGGATGTCTATCTAAGTGGGAGTTCTTAAGTAATATGATTAATTGAACCTAAATTTATCATGAACTTAGTACCTGATAGTATCTTGCTTGTTTATGTTTGATTGTAGATAGATGGCCCGTGTTGTTGTTCCGTTGAATTTTAATGCGTTCCTTGAGAAAGCAAAGTTGAAAGATGATGGTTGCAATTACACGGACTGGGTCCGTAACTTGAGGATTATCCTCATTGCTGCACAGAAGAATTACGTTCTGGAAGCACCGCTGGGTGCCAGGCCTGCTGCTGGAGCAACACCAGATGTTATGAACGTCTGGCAGAGCAAAGCTGATGACTACTCGATAGTTCAGTGTGCCATGCTTTACGGCTTAGAATCGGGACTTCAACGACGTTTTGAACGTCATGGAGCATATGAGATGTTCCAGGAGTTGAAGTTGATATTTCAAGCAAATGCCCGGATTGAGAGATATGAAGTCTCCAATAAGTTCTATAGCTGCAAGATGGAGGAGAACAGTTCTGTCAGTGAGCATATACTCAAAATGTCTAGGTATAATAATCACTTGGTTCAATTGGGAGTTAATATTCCAGATGATTTCGTCATTGACAGAATTCTCCAATCACTACCACCAAGCTATAAGAGCTTTGTGATGAACTATAATATGCAAGGGATGAATAAGACTATTCCCGAGCTCTTCGCAATGCTGAAAGCTATGGAGGTAGAAATCAAGAAGGAGCATCAAGTGTTGATGGTCAACAAGACCACTAGTTTCAAGAAAAAGGGCAAAGGGAAGAAGAAGGGGAACTTCAAAAAGAACAGCAAGCAAGTTGCTACTCAAGAGAAGAAACCCAAACCTGGCCCTAAGCCTGAAACTGAGTGCTTCTACTGCAAGCAGACCGGTCACTGGAAGCGGAACTGCCCGAAGTATTTGGCGGATAAGAAGGATGGCAAGGTGAACAAAGGTATATGTGATATACATGTTATTGATGTGTACCTTACTAATGCTCGTAGTAGCACCTGGGTATTTGATACTGGTTCTGCTGCTAATATTTGCAACTCGAAACAGGGACTACGGATTAAGCGAAGATTGGCTAAGGACGAGGTGCGCGTGGGAAATGGTTCCAAAGTCGATGTGATCGCAGTCGGCGCGCTACCTCTACATTTACCTTCGGGATTAGTATTAGACCTAAGTAATTGTTATTTGGTGCCAGCGTTAAGCATGAACATTATATCTGGATCTTGTTTGATGCGAGACGGTTATTCATTTAAATCAGAGAATAATGGTTGTTCTATTTATATCAGTAATATCTTTTATGGTCATGCACCCTTAAAAAGGGGTCTATTCTTATTAAATCTCGATAGTAGTGACACACATATTCATAGTGTTGAAGCCAAAAGATGCAGAGTTGATAATGATAGTGCAACTTATTTGTGGTACTGCCGTTTGGGTCATATCGGTATAAAGCGCATGAAGAAACTCCATACTGATGGGCTTTTGGAACCACTTGATTATGAATCACTTGGTACTTGCGAACCGTGCCTTATGGGTAAGATGACAAAAACACCGTTCTCCAGTACTATTGAGAGAGCAACAGATTTATTGGAAATCATACATACAGATGTATGTGGTCCGATGAATATTGAGGCTCGTGGCGGATATCGTTATTTTCTCACCTTCACAGATGACTTAAGCAGATATGGGTATATCTACTTAATGAAACATAAGTGTGAAACGTTTGAAAAGTTCAAAGAATTTCATAGTGAAGTTGAAAATCATCGTAAGAAGAAAATAAAATTCCTATGATCTGATCATGGAGGAGAATATTTGAGTTACGAGTTTGGTGTACATTTGAAACAATGTGGAATAGTTTCGCAACTCACGCCACCCGGAACACCACATCGTAATGGTGTGTCTGAACGTCGTAATCCTACTTTACTAGATATGGTGCGATCTATGATGTCTCTTACTGATTTACCGCTATCGTTTTGGGGTTATGCTCTAGAGACGGCCGCATTCACGTTAAATAGGGCACCATCAAAATCCGTCGAAACGATGCCTTATGAACTATGGTTTGGCAAGAAACCAAAGTTGTCGTTTCTGAAAGTTTGGGGCTGCGATGCTTATGTGAAAAAACTTCAACCTGATAAGCTCGAACCCAAATCGGAGAAATGTGTCTTCATAGGGTATCCAAAGGAAACTATTGGATACACCTTCTATTACAAATCCGAAGGCAAGACTTTTGTTGCTAAATTCGGAAACTTTCTAGAGAAGGAGTTTCTCTCGAAAGAAGTGAGTGGGAGGAAAGTAGAACTTGACGAGGTAACGGTACCTGCTCCCTTATTGGAAAGTAGTACATCACAGAAACCTGTTTCTGTGACACCTACACCAATTAGTGAGGAAGCTAATGATAATGATCATGAAACTTCAGAACAAGATACTACTGAACCTCATAGATCAACTAGAGTAAGATCCGCGCCAGAGTGGTACGGTAATCCTGTTCTGGAAGTCATGCTACTAGATCATGCTGAACCTACGAACTATGAAGAAGCGATGGTGAGCCCAGATTCCGCAAAATGGCTTGAAGCCATGAAATCTGAGATGGGATCCATGTATGAGAACAAAGTATGGACTTTGGTTGACTTGCCCAATGATCGGCAAGCAATTGAGAATAAATGGATTTTCAAGAAGAAGACTGACGCTGACGGTAATGTTACTGTCTACAAAGCTCGACTTGTCGCAAAAGGTTTTCGGCAAGTTCAAGAGATTGACTACGATGAGACCTTCTCACCCGTAGCGATGCTTAAGTCTGTCCGAATCATGTTAGCAATTGCCACATTTTGTGATTATGAAATTTGGCACATGGATGTCAAAACTGCTTTCCTGAATGGATTTCTGCAAGAAGAGTTGTATATGATGCAGCCGGAAGGTTTTGTCGATCCAAAGGGAGCTAACAAAGTGTGCAAGCTCCAGCGATCCATTTATGGACTGGTGCAAGCCTCCCGGAGTTGGAATAAACGCTTTGATAGTGTGATCAAAGCATTTGGTTTTGTATAGACTTTTGGAGAAGGCTGTATTTACAAGAAAGTGAGTGGGAGCTCGGTAGCATTTCTGATATTATATGTAGATGAAATATTGCTAATCGGAAATGATATAGAATTTCTAGACAGCATAAAAGGATACTTGAATAAGAGTTTTTCAATGAAAGACCTCGAAGCTGCTTACATATTGGGCATTAAGATCTATAGAGATAGATCAAGACGCTTAATTGGACTTTCACAAAGTGCATACCTTGACAAAGTTTTGAAGAAGTTCAAAATGGATCAAGCAAAGAAAGGATTCTTGCCCGTGTTACAAGGTATGAAATTGAGTAAGACTCAATCCCTGACCAATGCAGAAGATAGAGAGAAAATGAAAGATGTTCCCTATGCTTCAGCCATAGGCTCTATCATGTATGCAATGCTATGTACCAGACCTGATGTGTGTCTTGCTATAAGTCTAGCAGGGAGGTACCAAAGTAATCCAGGAGTGGATCACTGGACAGCGGTCAAGAACATCCTGAAATACCTGAAAAGGACTAAGGATATGTTTCTCGTATATGGAGGTGACAAAGAGCTCACCGTAAGAGGTTACGTTGATGCAAGCTTTGACACTGATCCGGACGATTCTAAATCGCAAACCGGATACGTGTTTACTTTAAACGGTGGAGCTGTCAGTTGGTGCAGTTCTAAACAAAGCGTCGTCGCGGGATCTACATGTGAAGCGGAGTACATAGCTGCTTCGGAAGCAGCGAACGAAGGAGTCTGGATGAAGGAGTTCATATCCGATCTAGGTGTCATACCTTGTGCATCGGGTCCAATGAAAATCTTTTGTGACAATACTGGTGCAATTGCCTTGGCAAAGGAATCCAGATTTCACAAGAGAACCAAGCACATCAAGAGACGCTTCAATTCCATCTGGGATCTAGTCCAGGTGGGAGACATAGAGATTTGCAAGATACATACTGATCTGAACATAGCAGACCCGTTGACTAAGCCTCTTCCACGAGCAAAACATGATCAGCATTAAAGCTCCATGGGTGTTAGAATCATTACTGTGTAATCTAGATTATTAACTCTAGTGCAAGTGGGAGACTGAAGGAAATATGCCCTAGAGGCAATAATATTGTTATTATTTTATTTCCTTATATCATGATAAATGTTTATTATTCATGCTAGAATTGTATTATCCGAAAACATAATACTTGTGTGAATACATAGACAAACCAAACATCACTAGTATGCCTCTACTTGACTAGCTCGTTAATCGAAGATGGTTATGTTTCCTAACCACAGACATGTGTTGTCATTTAATTAATGGGATCACATCATTAGGAGAATGATGTGATTTACATGACCCATTCCATTAGCTTAGCACCCGATCGTTTAGTATGTTGCTATTGCTTTCTTCATGACTTATACATGTTCCTATGACTATGAGATTATGCAACTCCCGTTTATCGGAGGAACACTTTGTGTGCTACCAAACGTCACAATGTAACTGGGTGATTGTAAAGGAGCTCTACAGGTGTCTCCAAAGGTACATGTTGGGTTGGCGTATTTCGAGATTAGGATTTGTCACTCTGATTGTCGAAGAGGTATCTCTGGGCCCTCTCGGTAATGCACATCACATAAGCCTTGCAAGCATTGCAACTAATGAGTTAGTTCTGAGATGATGTATTACTAAACAAGTAAAGAGACTTGCCGGTAACGAGATTGAACTAGGTATTGAGATACCGACGATCGAATCTCGGGTAAGTAACATACCGATGGCAAAGGGAACCACGTATGTTGTTATGCGGTCTGACCGATAAAGATCTTCGTAGAATATGTAGGAGCCAATATGAGTATCCAAGTTCCGCTATTGGTTATTGACCGGAGACGTGTCTCGGTCATGTCTACATTGTTCTCGAACCCGTAGGGTCCGCACGCTTAAGGTTTCGATGATAGTTATATTTTGAGTTTATGCATTTTGATGTACCGAAGTTTGTTTGGAGTCCCGGATGTGATCACGGACATGACGAGGAGTCTCGAAATGGTCGAGGCATAAAGATTGATATATTGGAAGCCTATATTTGGATATCAGAAGTGTTCCGGATGAAATCGGCATTTTACCGGAGTACCGGGAGGTTACCGGAACCCCCCAGGAGGTATATGGGCCTTAGTGGGCTTTAGTGGAAGAGAGGAGAGGTGGCCAGGGCTGGGCCGCGCGCCCCTCCCCCTAGTCCGAATAGGACAAGGAGAGGGGGCGGCGCCCCCCTTCCTTCTCTCTCTCCTCTTTCCCCCTCCCGAATCCTATTCCAACAAGGAAAGGGGGGAATCCTACTCCCGGTGGGAGTAGGACTCCTCCTGGCGCGCCCTCCTCCTGGCCGGCCACACCCCCCCCTTGATCCTTTATATACGGGGGCAGGGGGCACCTCTAGACACAGAAGTTGATCCATGTGATCATATTCTTAGCCGTGTGCGGTGCCCCCTTCCACCATAATCCTCGATAATATTGTAGCGGTGCTTAGGTGAAGCCCTGCGACGGTAGTACATCAAGATCGTCACCACGCCGTCGTGCTGACGGAACTCTTCCCCGACACTTTGCTGGATCGGAGTCCGGGGATCGTCATCGAGCTGAACGTGTGCTAGAACTCGGAGGTGCCGTAGTTTCGGTGCTTGATCGGTTGGGCCGTGAAGACGTACGACTACATCAACCGCGTTGTGCTAACGCTTCCGCTGTCGGTCTAAAAGGGTACGTAGATCACACTCTCCCCTCTCATTGCTATGCATCACCATGATCTTGCGTGTGCGTAGGAAATTTTTTTAAATTACTACGTTCCCCAACAGGAATATGCACCGAACTTACGAGATATGTTGGAGGACAAGGCAAGGCAAACAAGATCGATCTACGGATCGCGTGGGCGCCCCACGGCTCGAGACGGTAACCGTCATGCCGGCCACAAATTCGGCAGGGCCGAACACAGTAGACAAAGCTAATTGGAGCTACGTCATGATATAGCCCAGTATAGAGGTGCCGCACACCCACTATGCTTCATAGAGGAAATAATGGATCATCAAATCCCCAAGGGTTTCAAACCCATAAACATCGAATCATATGATGGCACAACAGATCTTGTGGTATGGATCGAGGATTATCTCCTTCATATCCACATGGCCCGCGGCGATGATTTCCACGCCATCAAATACCTCCCACTCAAGCTTAAAGGACCAGCTCGGCATTGGCTTAACAGCTTGCCAACAGGATCAATCAGTTGTTGGGAGGACCTGGAAGCCGCATTCTTCGACAATTTCCAGGGCACTTATGTGCGACCCACAGACACCGATGACCTAAGTCACGTAATTCAGCATCCAGATGAATCGGCCAGGCAATTCTGGACACGGTTCCTAACAAATAAAAATCAAATAGTCGACTGTCCGGACGCCGAGGCCCTAGCAGCCTTCAAGCACAATATCCGTGACGAGTGGCTTGCCCAGCACCTTGGACAGGAAAAGCCGAAGTCTATGGCAGCACTCACGACACTCATGACCCACTTTTGCGTAGGAGAAGACAGCTGGCTTGTTCGTAGCAACAATATGACCAAGAACCCTAGTAATTTGGATACTAGGGACAGTAGTGGCAGGTCGCGTCGCAACAAGCAGAAGCGCCACATTAATGGCGACAATACTGAGGATACGACAGTTAATGCCGGATTCAGAGGCTCTAAATCCGGTCAGCGGAAAAAGCCATTCAAAAGGAATCCTAGGGGCCCGTCCAGTTTGGACCGAATACTTGACCGCTTATGCCAGATACATGGCACCACCGAAAAGCCGGCCAATCACACCAATAGGGATTATTGGGTGTTCAAGTAGGCAGGCAAGTTAAATGCCGAAAACGAAGACAAGGGGCTGCATAGCAATGACGACGAAGAGCCCTGGCCGCCGAACAATAGTGGACAGAAGGGTTTTCCCCCACAAGTGCGGACGGTGAACATGATATACGCAACCCACGTCCCCAAGAGGGAGCGGAAGCGCGCGTTAAGGGACGTATACGCGGTAGAGCCAGTCGCCCCAAAGTTCAACCCATGGTCCTCCTGCCCGATCACCTTTGATCGAAGGGACCACCCCACTAGCATCCGTCATGGCGGATTCGCCGCATTGGTTCTAGACCCAATTATTGACGGATTTCATCTCACTAGAGTCCTTATGGACGGCGGCAGCAGCCTGAACCTGCTTTACCAGGACACAGTGCGGAAAATGGGCATAGATCCCTCGAGGATTAAGCCCACCAAAACGACCTTTAAAGGCGTAATACCAGGTGTAGAGGCCAACTTTACAGGCTCAGTCACACTTGAAGTGGTCTTCGGATCTCCGGATAATTTCCGAAGCGAGGAGTTAATCTTCGACATAGTCCCATTCCGCAGTGGCTATCACGCACTACTCGGGCGAACCGCATTTGCCAAGTTCAATGCGGTACCGCACTACGCATACCTTAAGCTCAAGATGCCTGGCCCTCGAGGAGTAATTACGGTCAATGGAAACACCGAACGCTCCCTCCGAACGGAGGAGCATACGGCGGCCCTTGCAGCGGAAGTACAAAGCAGACTCTCCAGGCAGTTCTCCAGCCCGGCCACTAAACGACCGGACACCGTCAAGCGCGCCCGCAGTAACCTACAACAAGACCGCCTGGCACAATCCGAGCAGGCGTAGCAATGCGGCCCCAACCCCAGCTCTAGCAAAAAGGCGACGCCAGTGCTTCGCATACATAACTACGCTCTAGAAATACCATGGGTACAGGGGGAGGGGCACCATCACAGCACGCCCGAAGCACGGCTTAAACCGCACCAGGGGCTGCCGATTTTTTAATTTTCTCTTACTTTCAGGACTCCATTCTTCGGAATTCCTGTTCGGAAGTTCAATTGCCGCACAAACGATGCAAGAACTAGGGAAGCAGACAAGCCACGCCGCATTACGGAACTCTCAGGTGGTCTCTATCACGAGCAGTATACCTGTTTCGCATACTATTCCGCATCTTGCCCCTGGAACGGACATGTTAAATAGCCCAACCTTTTGCTTATCGCATTATTTGTATCGCTCTGCTCTGATCGCAGCCCTATTTAATAAACAATGCATAGCTTTTGTCTATTTTTGCATTACCTTTTTATATATATATATATATGTTCCTTAACAACATGTTGCACCCGTACACTTTGGTACGGCCGAAATACGCCAGGGGCTTCAGTACCCCTCAACATGGTGTGAGAAGTCCGAACACTTAACAAGTGCGGCACCCCGAACTTATAGCATTATATGCATCGGCTCCGAATCATGTCTTGGGTCAATAGTTGGGTTTGCCTGCTGATGAAGCTATGTACCTAGGGTAGGGGCACGGACCTGTCCAAAAGAGCCCTACCCAAGGACATCCCTAGAAGAAGTCACCTTTCAATCGACTTGAAGGTATCACACTCGACCAAGAAGCTATCACTCGACCATGAAGCCAACCACTCGACTGACCAGGAGACCTAAAGTCACTCCACAGGCAAATGGTCGGCTATTAAGTAGTCTTTATGGTCATTATAGCACTTTATTAGGGGCGTTACCAGTAACGCCCCACCTTAAATGTACCTTAAACCCTGCATTACTGAGGGCAGGAGAGGACCGGCGAACTCTATATAAGCCACCCCCTCCTTAGTATGAAGGGTTCGCACCCCTGTTATTCACACGCCTATAATCCAATCGACCGCCTCCGGGCACCGAGACGTAGGGCTATTACTTCCTCCGCGAAGGGCCTGAACTAGTACATCTTGGTGTGTTTACAACTTCCCAATAGCTGAGATGTAGCCTCTCCATACACACCCCCCTACATCACTGTCAGAGTTAGAACCACGACAGTTGGCACCCACCATGGGGCAGGAATCTTAGCGCTTAATTGGAGAAATTGTGATTCTTCCGATCCCTTTGATCATGGTTTCGTGCGGAGTTTTGGTGGAGGGCCGCGAGATCCGTCTCGGCGCGCTCACATTCATCGCCGTCGACTCCGCTTGGCTTCAGGAGTCTCCACTTGACATCGATGCGCTACCCGTTCGTGGTGCGACGCACTTCCGTGCATGCGTTCGTGGCGTCCACCTGCGGCAGCCGTCGACCCAGTATCGGTTGGCCCCCGTGTCGTCACCCCGCTCTGCCTCCTGTTGGGGAACGTAGTAATTTCAAAAAAATTCCTACGCACACGCAAGATCATGGTGATGCATAGCAACGAGAGGGGAGAGTGTTGTCTACGTACCAACGCAGACCGACTGCGGAAGCGATCACACAACGTAGAGGAAGTAGTCGTACGTCTTCCCGATCCGACCGATCCAAGTACCGTTTCTCCGGCACCTCCGAGTTCTTGGCACACATACAGCTCGATGACACCCCCCGGGCTCCGATCCAGCAAAGCTTCGGAGAGGAGTTCCGTCAGCACGACGGCGTGGTGACGATCTTGATGTTCTACTGTCGCAGGGCTTCGCCTAAGCACCGCTACAATACGACCGAGGTGGAATATGGTGGCAGGAGGCACCGCACACGGCTAAGGAACGATCACGTGGATCAACTTGTGTGTCTATGGGGTGCCCCTGCCTCAGTATATAAAGGATGGAGGAGGAGGAGGCCGGCCAAGGCTATTGGTGCGGCCAGGATGGGAGTCCTACTAGGACTCCAAGTCCTAGTAGGAGTCCATCAAGAGGGGAGGAAGGGAGAGGAAGTGGAGGAGTAGGAAAGGTGGCCGGCCCCCTTTTCCCTAGTCCAATTCGGACTAGAGTGGAGGGGGGGCGCAGCAGCCTTTTTCCTCTTCCCACTAAAGCCCATCAAGGCCCATTACTCTTCCCCGTATTCCCGTAACTCTCCGGTACCTCCGAAAATACCCGAATCACTCGGAACCTTTCCGATGTCCGAATATAGTCGTCCAATATATCGATCATTACGTCTCGACCATTTCGAGACTCCTCGTCATGTCCCCGATCTCATCCGGGACTCCGAACTCCTTCGGTACATCAAAACTCATAAATTCATAATATAACTGTCATCGAAACCTTAAGTGTGCGGACCCTACGGTTCGAGAACAATGTAGACATGACCGAGACACGTCTCCAGTCAATAACCAATAGCAGGACCTGGATGCCCATATTGGCTCCTACATATTCTACGAAGATCTTTATCGGTCAGACCGCATAACAACATACGTTGTTCCCTTTGTCATCGGTATGTTACTTGCCCGAGATTCGATCGTCGATATCCCAATACCTAGTTCAATCTCGTTACCGGCAAGTCTCTTTACTCGTTCCGTAATACATCATCTCACAACTAACATATTAGTTGCAATGCTTGCAAGGCTTAGGTGATGTGCATTACCGAGAGGGCCCAGAGATACCTCTCCGACAATCGAAGTGACAAATCCTAATCTCGAAATATGCCAACCCAACATCTTCCTTTGGATACACCTCTAATGCTCCTTTATAATCACCCATTTACGTTGTGACGTTTGGTAGCACCCAAAGTGTTCCTCCGGCAAACGGGAGTTGCATAATCTCATAGTCATAGGAACATGTATAAGTCATGAAGAAAGCAATAGCAACATACTAAACGATCGGGTGCTAAGCTAATGGAATGGGTCATGTCAATCAGATCATTCAACTAATGATGTGATCTCGTTAATCAAATAACAACTCTTTTGTCCATGGTTAGGAAACATAACCATCTTTGATTAACGAGCCAGTCAAGTAGAGGCATACTAGTGACACTCTGTTTGTCTATGTATTCACACATGTATTATGTTTCCGGTTAATACAATTCTAGCATGAATAATAAACATTTATCATGATATAAGGAAATAAATAATAACTTTATTATTGCCTCTAGGGCATATTTCCTTCAGTCTCCCACTTGCACTAGAGTCAATAATCTAGTTCACATCGCCATGTGATTTAACAGAAATAGTTCACATCACCATGTGATTAACACCCATAGTTCACATCGTCATGTGACCAACACTCAAAGGGTTTACTAGAGTCAGTAATCTAGTTCACATATCTATGTGATTAACACCCAAAGAGTACTAAGGTGTGATCATGTTTTGCTTGTGAGATAATTTTAGTCAACGGGTCTGTCATATTCAGATCCGTAAGTATTTTGCAAGTTCTATGTCTACAATGCTCTACACGGAGCTACTCTAGCTAATTGCTCCCACTTTTATTATGTATCCAGATTGAGACTTTAGATTCATCTGGATCAGTGTCAAAAACTTGCATCGACGTAACCCTTTACGACGAACCTTTTTGTCACGTCCATAATCGAGAAACATATCCTTATTTCACTAAGAATAATTCTGACTGCTGTCCAGTGATCTACTCCTAGATCACTATTGTACTCCCTTGCCAAATCAATGCAGGGTATACAATAGATCTGGTATACAACATGACATACTTTATAGAACCTATGGCCAAGGCATAGGGAATGACTTTCATTCTCTTTCTATCTTCTGCCGTGGTCGGGCTTTGAGTCTTACTCAACTTCACACCTTGTAACACAGGCAAGAACTCTTTCTTTGACTGCTCCATTTTGAACTACTTCAAATTCTTGTCAAGGTATGTACTCATTGAAAAACTTATCAAGCGTCTTGATCTATCTCTATAGATCTTGATACTCAATATGTAAGCAGCTTCACCGAAGTCTTTCTTTGAAAAACTCCTTTCAAACACTCCTTTATGCTTTGCAGAATAATTCTACATTATTTCCGATCAACAATATGTCATTCACATATACTTATCAGAAATGTTGTAGTGCTCCCACTCACTTTCTTATAAATACAGGCTTCACCACAAGTCTGTATAAAACTATATGCTTTGATCAACTCATCAAAGCGTATATTCCAACTCCGAGATGCTTGCACCAGTCCACAGATGGATCGCTGGAGCTTGCACATTTTTGTTAGCACCTTTCGGATTGACAAAACCTTCTGTTGCATCATATACAACTCTTCTTTAATAAATCCTTTAAGGAATGCAGTTTTGTTTATCCATTTGCCAGATTTCATAAAATGCGGCAATTACTAACATGATTCGGACAGACTCAAGCATAGATACGAGTGAGAAGCTCTCATCGTAGTCAACACCTTGAACTTGTCAAAAACCTTTTGCGACAATTCTAGCTTTGTAGATAGTAATACTACTATCAGCGTCCGTCTTCCTCTTGAAGATCCATTTATTCTCAATTGCTTGCCGATCATCGGGCAAGTCAACCAAAGTCCAAACTTTGGTTGAAATACATGGATCATATCTCCGATTTCATGGCCTCAAACCATTTCGCGGAATCTGGGCTCATCATCGCTTCCTCATAGTTCGCAAGTTCGTCATGGTCTAGTAACATGACTTCTAGAACAGGATTACCGTACCACTCTGATGCGGATCTCACTCTGGTTTACCTACGAGATTCGGTAGTAACTTGATCCGAAGTTTCATGATCATCATCATTAGCTTCCTCACTAATTGGTTTAGGTGTCACAGAAACCGGTTTTTGTGATGTACTACTTTCCAATAAGGGAGGAGGTACAGTTACCTCATCAAGTTCTACTTTCCTCCCACTCACTTCTTTCGAGAGAAACTCCTTCTCCAGAAAGTTTCCGAATTTAGAAACAAAAGTCTTGCCTTCGGATCTGTGATAGAAGGTGTACCCAACTGTTTCCTTTGGGTATCCTATGAAGACATATTTCTCCGATTTGAGTTTGACCTTATCGAGATGAAACTTTTTCACATAAGTATCGCAACTCCAAACTTTAAGAAACGACAGCTTAGGTTTCTTGCCAAACCATAGTTCACACGGTGTCGTCTCAACGGATTTAGATGGTGCCCTATTTAACGTGAATGCAGCTGTCTCTAATGCATAACCCCAAAACGATAGTGGTAGATCGGTAAGAGACATCATAGATCGTACCATATCTAGTAAAGTACGATTACGACGTTCGGACACACCATTACGCTGTGGTGTTCCGGGTGGCGTGAGTTGCGAAACTATTCCACAATTTTTCAAATGTACACCAAACTCGTAACTCAAATATTCTCCTCCACGATCAGATCGTAGAAACTTTATTTTCTTGTTACGATGATTTTCAACTTCACTCTGAAATTCTTTGAACTTTTCAAATGTTTCAGACTTGTGTTTCATTAAGTAGATATCCCCATATCTGCTCAAATCATCTATGAAGGTCAGAAAATAATGATACCTGCTGCAAGCCTTAATATTCATCGGACCACATACATCAGTATGTATGATTTCCAACAAATCTGTTGCTTGCTTCATTGTTCCGGAGAACGGCATTTTAGTCATCTTGCCCAAAAGGCATGGTTCGCAAGCATCAAGTGATTCCGAAAGCCCATCAGCATGGAGTTTCTTCATGCGCTTTACACCAATATGACTTAAACTGCAGTGCCACAAATAAGTTGCACTATCATTATTAACTTTGCATCTTTTGGTTTCAATATTATGAATATGTGTATCACTACGATCGAGATCCAATGAACCATTTTCATTGGGTGTGTAACCATATAAGGTTTTATTCATGTAAACAGAACAACAATTGTTCTCTAACTTAAATGAATAACCTTATTGCAATAAACATGATCAAATCATATTCATGCTCAACGCAAACACCAAATAACACTTATTTAGTTTCAACACTAATCCCGAAAGTATAGGGAGAGTGCGATGATGATCATATCAATCTTGGAACTACTTCCAACACACATCGTCACCTCGACTTTTACTAGTTTCTGTTTATTCTGCAACTCCCGTTTTGAGTTACTACTCTTAGCAACTGAACCAGTATCAAATACTGAGGGGTTGCTATAAACACTAGTAAACTACACATCAATAACATGTATATCAAATATAGTTATGTTCACTTTGCCATCCTTCTTATCCGCCAATCACTTGGGGTAGTTCCGCTTCCAGTGACCAGTCCCTTTGCAGTAGAAACACTTAGTCTCAGGCTTAGGATCAGACTTGGGTTTCTTCACTTGAGCAGCAACTTGCTTGCTATTCTTTTTGAAGTTCCCCTTCTTCCCTTTTGCCCTTTTCTTCAAACTAGTGGTCTTGTCAACCATCAACACTTGATGTTTTTCTTGATTTCTACCTTCGTCGATTTCAGCATCACGAAGAGCTTGGGAATCATTTCCGTTATCCCTTGCATATCATAGTTCATCACGAAGTTCTACTAACTTGGTGATGGTGACTAGAGAATTCTGTCAATCACTATCTTATCTGGAAGAT
This sequence comes from Triticum monococcum, assembly GCA_034509565.1. Taxonomy (NCBI): domain Eukaryota; kingdom Viridiplantae; phylum Streptophyta; class Magnoliopsida; order Poales; family Poaceae; genus Triticum; species Triticum monococcum. Next base: position 606,008,612 of record CM067845.1, read on the forward strand.
TAACTCCCACTTGATTCAAGCGATTGTAGTACCCAGACAATCTGAGCACATGCTCACTAGTTGAGCGATTCCCCTCCATCTTTTAGCTATAGAACTTGTTGGAGACTTCATATCTCTCAACTCGGGTATTTGCTTGAAATATTAACTTCAACTCCTGGAACATCTCATATGGTCCATGACGTTCAAAACGTCTTTGAAGTCCCGATTCTAAGCCATTAAGTATGGTGCACTAAACTATCAAGTAGTCATCATATTGAGCTAGCCAAACGTTCATAACGTATGCATCTGCTCCTGCAATAGATCTGTCACCTAGCGGTGCATCAAGGACATAATTTTTCTGTGCAGCAATGAGGATAAACCTCAGATCACGGATCCAATCCGCATCATTGCTACTAACATCTTTCAACACAATTTTCTCTAGGAACATATCAAAATAAACACGGGGAAGCAACAACGCGAGCTATTGATCTACAACATGATTTGCAAAATACTACCAGGACTAAGTTCATGATAAATTTAAGTTCAATTTAATCATATTACTTAAGAACTCCCACTTAGATAGACATCCCTCTAATCCTCTAAGTGATCACGTGATCCAAATCAACTAAACCATAACCGATCATCACGTGAGATGGAGTAGTTTTCAATGGTGAACATCGTTTATGTTGATCATATCTACTATATGATTCACGCTCGACCTTTCGGTCTCCGTGTTCCGAGGCCATATCTGCATATGCTAGGCTCGTCAAGTTTAACCTGAGTATTCTACGTGTGCAAAACTGGCTTGCACCCGTTGTAGATGGACGTAGAGCTTATCACACCCGATCATCACGTGGTGTCTGGGCACGACGAACTTTGGCAACGGTGCATACTCAGGGAGAACACTTCTTGATAATTTAGTGAGAGATCATCTTATAATGCTACCGTTAATCAAAGCAAGATAAGATGCATAAAAGGATAAACATCACATGCAATCAATATAAGTGATATGATATGGCCATTGTCATCTTGTGCTTGTGATCTCCATCTCCGAAGCACCGTCATAATCACCATCGTCACCGGCGCGACACCTTGATCTCCATCGTAGCATCATTGTCGTCTCGCCAATCTTATGCTTCCACGACTATCACTACCGCTTAGTAATAAAGTAAAGCATTACATCGCAATTGCATTGCATACAATAAAGCGACAACCATATGGCTCCTGCCAGTTGCCGATAACTCGGTTACAAAACATGATCATCTCATACAATAAAATTTAGCATCATGCCTTGACCATATCACATCACAACATGCCCTGCAAAAACAAGTTAGACGTCCTCTACTTTGTTGTTGCAAGTTTTACGTGGCTGCTACGGGCTTAAGCAAGAACTCATCTCACCTACGCATCAAAACCACAACGATAGTTTGTCAAATAGACTCCGTTTTAACCTTCTCAAGGACCGGGCGTAGCCACACTTGGTTCAACTAAAGTTGGAGAGACAGTCGCCCGCAAGCCATCTATGTGCAAAGCACGTCGAGGGAACCGGTCTCGCGTAAGCGTACGCGTAAGGTTGGTCCGAGTCGTCTCGTCCAACAATACCGCCGAACCAAAGTATGACATGCTGGTAGGCAGTACGACTTATATCGTCCACAACTCACTTGTGTTCTACTCGTGCATATAACATCAAACCATAAAACCTAGGCTCGGATGCCACTGTTGGGGAACGTAGTAATTTCAAAAAATTTCCTACGCACACGCAAGATCATGGTGATGCATAGCAACGAGAGGGGAGAGTGTTGTCTACGTACCAACGCAGACCGACTGCGGAAGCGATCACACAACATAGAGGAAGTAGTCCTACGTCTTCCCGATCCGACCGATCCAAGTACCGTTACTCCGGCACCTCCGAGTTCTTGGCACACGTACAGCTCGATGACACTCCCCGGGCTCCGATCCAGCAAAGCTTCGGGGAGGAGTTCCGTCAGTACGACGGCATGGTGACGATCTTGATGTTCTACTGTCGCAGGGCTTCGCCTAAGCACCGCTACAATACGACCGAGGTGGACTATGGTGGCAGGGGGCACCGCACACGGCTAAGGAACGATCACGCGGATCAACTTGTGTGTCTATGGGGTGCCTCCTGCCTCAGTATATAAAGGATGGAGGAGGAGGAGGCCGGCCAAGGCTATTGGTGCGGCCAGGATGGGAGTCCTACTAGGACTCCAAGTCCTAGTAGGAGTCCATCAAGAGGGGAGGAAGGGAGAAGGAAGTGGAGGAGTAGGAAAGGTGGCCGGCCCCCTTTTCCCTAGTCCAATTCGGACTAGAGGGGGGGGCGCAGCAGCCTTTTTCCTCTTCCCACTAAAGCCCATCAAGGCCCATTACTCTTCCCCGTATTCCCGTAACTCCCCGGTACCTCCGAAAATACCCGAATCACTCGGAACCTTTCCGATGTCCGAATATAGTCGTCCAATATATCGATCTTTACGTCTCGACCATTTCGAGACTCCTCGTCATGTCCCCGATCTCATCTGGGACTCCGAACTCCTTCGTTACATCAAAACTCATAAACTCATAATATAACTGCCATCGAAACCTTAAGCGTGCGGACCCTACGGTTCGAGAACAATGTAGACATGACCGAGACACGTCTCCAGTCAATAACCAATAGCGGGACCTGGATGCCCATATTGGCTCCTACATATTCTACGCAGATCTTTATCGGTCAGACCGCATAACAACATACGTTGTTCCCTTTGTCATCGGTATGTTACTTGCCCGAGATTCGATCGTTGGTATCCCAATACCTACTTCAATCTCGTTACCGGCAAGTCTCTTTACTCATTCCGTAATACATCATCTCACAACTAACATATTAGTTGCAATGCTTGCAAGGCTTAGGTGATGTGCATTACCGAGAGGGCCCAGAGATACCTCTCCGACAATCGGAGTGACAAATCCTAATCTCGAAATACGCCAACCCAACATCTTCCTTTGGATACACCTGTAATGCTCCTTTATAATCACCCATTTACGTTGTGACATTTGGTAGCACCCAAAGTGTTCCTCCGGCAAACGGGAGTTGCATAATCTCATAGTCATAGGAACATGTATAAGTCATGAAGAAAGCAATAGCAACATACTAAACGATCGGGTGCTAAGCTAATGGAATGGGTCATGTCAATCAGATCATTCAACTAATGATGTGATCTCGTTAATCAAATAACAACTCTTTTGTCCATGGTTAGGAAATAGAACCATCTTTGATTAACGAGCTAGTCAAGTAGAGGCATACTAGTGACACTCTGTTTGTCTATGTATTCACACATGTATTATGTTTCCGGTTAATACAATTCTAGCATGAATAATAAACATTTATCATGATATAAGGAAATAAATAATAACTTTATTATTGCCTCTAGGGCATATTTCCTTCACCTCCCTCCGGCGCAAGCGCTCTGGTAGGTCGAGACTTCAGAGGTGGGTGAGGCATGCCGTGGCTCGCCAGTCGGCCGCCCCACAAGTCGCGGCAATCGAGCCCGACAAATCCCTCTGTGGCTTGTTCGACCTGTCGTCTGCGGAGACTGCATCCGAGTGTGACAGCAGCGACCCAGCGGCTGAGGTTCTGGCGGTCTATGGGACACACAGTCCTCCCGATTTCCCTCACGCTGATGGAGGCGCGGGTGGGGGTGACCCGTCGCATCCCCACGATGAGTATCTCCCCGAACCTCTTGTTGGAAATATGCCCTAGAGGCAATAATAAAAGCATTATTATTATATTTCCTTGTTCATGATAATTGTCTTTATTCATGCTATAATTGTGTTATCCGGTCGTAATACATGTGTGAGTAATAGACACCAATATGTCCCTAGTAAGCCTCTAGTTGACTAGCTCGTTGATCAACAGATAGTCATGGTTTCCTGACTATGGACATTGGATGTCATTGATAACGAGATCACATCATTAGGAGAATGATGTGATGGACAAGACCCAATCCTAAACATAGCATAAGATCGTATAGTTCGTTTGCTAGAGTTTTTCCAATGTCAAGTATCCTTTCCTTAGACCATGAGATCGTGTAACTCCCGGATCCCGTAGGAGTGCAATGGGTGTACCAAACGTCACAACGTAACTGGGTGACTATAAAGGTATACTACGGGTATCTCCGAAAGTGTCTGTTGGGTTGGCACGGATCAAGACTGGGATTTGTCACTCCGTATGACGGAGAGGTATCACTGGGCACACTCGGTAATGCATCATCAATATGAGCTCAGGATCATGCATTACGGTACGAGTAAAGTGACTTGCCGGTAACGAGATTGAACGAGGGATTGGGATACCGACGATCGAATCTCGGGCAAGTAACATACCGATTGACAAAGGGAATTGTATACGGGGTTGCTTGAATCCTCGACATCATGGTTCATCCGATGAGATCATCGGGGAGCATGTGGGAGCCAACATGGGTATCCAGATCCCGCTGTTGGTTATTGACCGGAGAGCAATCTCAGTCATGTCTACATGTCTCCCGAACCCGTAGGGTCTACACACTTAAGGTCCGGTGACGCTAGGGTTGTAAAGATATGTATATGCAGTAATCCGAAAGTTGTTTGGAGTCCCGGATGAGATCCAGGACGTCACGAGGAGTTCCGGAATGGTCCGGAGGTAAATAATTATATATAGGAAGTGCAGTTTCGGCCATCGGGAGAGTTTCGGGGCTCACCGGTATTGTACGGGGACCACCGGATGGGTCCCGGGGGTCCACCGGGTGGGGCCACCCATCCCGGAGAGCCCCATGGGCTGAACTGGGAGGGGGAACCAGCCCTTAGTGGGCTGGTGCGCCCCCTAGGCCCACCCCCTGCGCCTAGGGTTGGAACCCTAGGGTGGGGGCCCACTTGCCTTGGGGGGCACTCCACCCCCCTTGGCCGCCCCCCCCCCTTGGAGATTGGATCTCCCAAGGGCCGGCGCCCCCCCCCCCCCAGGGGACCTATAAAAAGGGGGAGGGGGGGCAGCCGTACGCTGGCATCTTGGCGCCCCCCTCTCCCCTGCTACACCTCTCCCTCTCGCGTAGACGCTCGGCGAAGCCCTGCTGCACGTGACAGCTGCATCCACCACCACGCCGTCGCGCTGCTGGATCTTCATCAACCTCTCCTTCCCCCTTGCTGGATCAAGAAGGAGGAGACGTCATCCGCTCCATACGTGTGTTGAACGCGGAGGTGCCGTCCGTTCGGCGCTTGGTCATCGGTGATTTGGATCACGGCGAGTACGACTCCATCATCCACGTTCTAGTGAACGCTTCCGCTCGCGATCTACAAAGGTATGTAGATGCATCCAATCAATCGTTGCTAGATGAACTCATAGATGGATCTTGGTGAAACCGTAGAAATTTTTTTGTTTTCTGCAACGTTCCCCAACAGTGGCATCATGAGCTAGGTCTATGCGTAGTTCTCTTTGCATGAGTAGAACACAATTTGTTGTGGGCATAGATGTTGTCAATTTTCTTGCCGCTACTAGTCTTATCTTGCTTCAGCGGTATTGTGGGATGAAGCAGCCCATACCAACCTTACACGTACACTTACGTGAGACCGGTTCCACCGACTAACATGCACTAGTTGCATAAGGTGGCTGGCGGGTGTCTGTCTCTCCCACTTTAGTTGGAGCGGATTCGATGAAAAGGGTCCTTATGAAGGGTAAATAGAAGTTGACAAATCACGTTGTGGCTTTCGCGTAGGTAAGAAAACGTTCTTGCTAGAACCCTATGGAAGCCACGTAAAACTTGCAACAACAATTAGAGGACGTCTAACTTGTTTTTGCAGCAAGTGTTCTGTGATGTGATATGGCCAAAGTTGTGATGAATGATGAATGATATATATGTGATGTATGAGATCATGTTCTTGTAATAGGAATCATGATTTGCATGTCGATGAGTATTACATCCGGCAGGAGCCATAGGAGTTGTCTTTATTTTTTGTATGACCTGCGTGTCATTGAGAAACGCCATGTAAATTACTTTACTTTATTGCTAAACGTGTTAGCCATAGTAGTAGAAGTAATAGTTGGCGAGCAACTTCATGGAGACACAATGATGGAGATCATGGTGTCATGCCGGTGACAAGATGATCATGGAGCCCCAAGATGGAGATCAAAGGAGCTATGTGATATTGGCCATATCATGTCACTATTATTATTTGATTGCATGTGATGTTTATCATGTTTTGCATCTTGTTTACTTAGAACGACGGTAGTAAATAAGATGATCCCTCATAATAATTTCAAGAAAGTGTTCCCCCTAACTGTGCACCGTTGCCACAGTTCGTTGTTTCAAAGCACCACGTGATGGTGTTAGATTCCGACGTTCACATACAACGGGTGTAAGACAGATTTACACATGCAAAACACTTAGGTTGACTTGACGAGCCTAGCATGTACAGACATGGCCTCGGAACACAGAAGACCGAAAGGTCGAGCATGAGTCGTATAGAAGATACGATCAACATGAAGATGTTCACCGATGTTGACTAGTCCGTCTCACGTGATGATCGGACACGGCCTAGTTAACTCGGATCATGTTATACTTAGATAACTAGAGGGATGTCTATCTGAGTGGGAGTTCATTGAATAATTTGATTAGATGAACTTAATTATCATGAACTTAGTCTAAAATCTTTACAATATGTCTTGTAGATCAAATGGCCAACGTTGTCCTCAACTTCAACGCGTTCCTAGAGAAAACCAAGCTGAAAGACGATGGCAGCAACTATACGGACTAGGTCCGGAACCTGAGGATCATCCTCATAGCTGCCAAGAAAGATTATGTCCTACAAGCACCGCTAGGTGATGCACCCGTCCCACAGAACCAAGACGTTATGAACGCTTGGCAGACACGTGCTGATGACTACTCCCTCATTCAGTGCGGCATGCTTTACAGCTTAGAGCCGGGGCTCCAAAAGCGTTTTGAGAGACATGGAGCATATGAGATGTTCGAAGAGCTGAAAATGGTTTTTCAAGCTCATGCCTGGGTCGAGAGATATGAAGTCTCCGACAAATTCTTGAGTTGTAAGATGGAGGAAAATAGTTCTGTCAGTGAGCACATACTCACTATGTCTGGGTTACATAACCGCTTGACTCAGCTGGGAGTTAATCTCCCGGATGATGCGGTCATTGACAGAATCCTCCAGTCGCTTCCACCAAGCTACAAGAGCTTTCTGATGAACTTCAATATGCAGGGGATGGAAAAGACCATTCCTGAGTTGTTTTCAATGCTGAAATCAGCAGAGGTAGAAGTCAAGAAAGAACATCAAGTTTTGATGGTCAATAAAACCACTAAGTTCAAGAAAGGCAAGGGTAAGAAGAACTTCAACAAGGACGGCAAGGGAGTTGCCGCACCCGGTAAGCAAGCTTCCGGGAAGAAGCCAAAGAATGGACCCAAGCCCGAGACTGAGTGCTTTTATTGCAAGGGAAATGGTCACTGGAAGCGGAAATGCCCCAAATACTTAGCGGACAAGAAGGCCGGCAAAACAAAAGGTATATGTGATATACATGTAATTGATGTGTACCTTACCAATACTCGTAGTAGCTCCTGGGTATTTGATACCGGTGCAGTTGCTCACATTTGTAACTCAAAGCAGGAGCTGCGGAATAAACTGAGACTGGCAAAGGACGAGGTGACGATGCGCGTCGGGAATGGTTCCAAGGTCAATGTGATCACCGTCGGCACGCTACCTCTACATTTACCTACGGGATTAGTTTTAAACCTCAATAATTGTTATTTAGTGCCAGCTTTGAGCATGAACATTGTATCGGGATCTCGTTTAATTCGAGATGGCTACTCATTTAAATCCGAGAATAATGGTTGTTCTATTTATATGAGAGATATGTTCTATGGTCATGCTCCGATGGTGAATGGTTTATTCTTAATGAATCTTGAGCGTAATGCTACACATGTTCATAGTGTGAATACCAAAAGATGTAAGATTGATAATGATAGTCCCACATACTTGTGGCACTGCCGCCTTGGTCACATAGGTGTCAAACGCATGAAGAAGCTCCATGCAGATGGACTTTTAGAGTCTCCTGATTATGAATCATTTGACACGTGCGAACCATGCCTCACGGGTAAAATGACCAAGACTCCGTTCTCAGGAACAATGGAGCGAGCAACCAACTTATTGGAAATCATACATACTGATGTGTGCGGTCCAATGATCGTTGAGGCTCGCGGTGGCTATCGTTATGTTCTCACCCTCACTGATGACTTGAGTAGATATGGGTATGTCTACTTAATGAAACAAAAGCCTGAAACCTTTGAAAAGTTCAAGGAATTTCAGAGTGAGGATGAGAATCAACGTGACAGAAAAATCAAGTTTTTGCGATCAGATCGTGGAGGAGAATACTTGAGTCACGAATTTGGCACACACTTAAGAAAATGTGGAATAGTTTCACAACTCACGCTGCCTGGAACACCTCAGCGTAATGGTGTGTCCGAACGTCGTAATCGCACTCTATTAGATATGGTGCGATCTCTGATGTCTCTTACCGATTTACCGCTATCTTTTTGGGGCTATGCTTTAGAGACTGCCGCATTCACTTTAAATAGGGCTCCATCGAAATCCGTTGAGACGACACCGTATGAATTATGGTTTGGGAAGAAACCTAAGCTATCGTTTCTAAAAGTTTGGGGATGCGATGCTTATGTCAAGAAACTTCAACCCGAAAAGCTCGAACCCAAGTCGGAAAAATGCGTCTTCATAGGATACCCTAAAGAAACTATTGGGTATACCTTCTACCTCAGATCCGAAGGCAAGATCTTTGTAGCCAAGAATGGATCCTTTCTAGAGAAAGAGTTTCTCTCGAAAGAAGTAAGTGGGAGGAAAGTAGAACTTGATGAAGTATTACCTCTTGAAGCAGAAAATGGCGCAACTCAAGAAAATGTTACTGAGGTGCCTGCACCGACTAGAGAGGAAGTTAATCATGATGATCATGAAACTTCAGATCAAGTTAATACTGTACTTTGTAGGTCCACAAGGACACGTTCCGCACCAGAGTGGTACGGCAACCCTGTCCTGGAAATCATGTTGTTAGACAACGGTGAACCTTCGAACTATGAAGAAGCAATGGCGGGCCCAGATTCCAACAAATGGCTAGAGGCCATGCAATCCTAGATAGGATCCATGTACGAAAACAAAGTATGGACTTTGACAGACTTGCCCGATGATCGGCGAGCGATAGAAAATAAATGGATCTTGAAGAAGAAGACAGACACGGGTGGTAATGTGACCATCTATAAAGCTCGGCTTGTCGCTAAGGGTTATCAACAAGTTCAAGGGGTTGACTACGATGAGACTTTCTCTCCCGTAGTGAAGCTGAAGTCCGTCCGAATCATGTTAGCAATTGCCGCATACTATGATTATGAGATATGGCAAATGGACGTCAAAACGGCATTCCGTAACGGCTATCTTAAGGAAGAACTGTATATGATGCAGTCGGAAGGTTTTGTCGACCCTAAGAATGCTGACAAGGTGTGCAAGCTCCAATGCTCGATTTATGGGCTGGTGTAAGCATCTCGGAGTTGGAACATTCGCTTTGATGAGATGATCAAAGCATTTGGGTTTACGCAGACTTATGGAGAAGCCTGTGTTTACAAGAAAGTGAGTGGGAGCTCTGTAGAATTTCTCATATTATATGTAGATGACATACTTTTGATGGGAAATGATATAGAACTCTTGGACAGCATTAAGGCCTACTTGAATAAGAGTTTTTCAATGAAGGACCTTGGATAAGCTGCATATATATTAGGCATCAAGATCTATAGAGATAGATCAAGACGCCTCATAGGTCTTTTGAAGGAAATATGCCCTAGAGGCAATAATAAAGTTATTATTTATTTCCTTGTATCATGATAAATGTTTATTATTCATGCTAGAATTGTATTAACCAGAAACATAATACATGTGTGAATACATAGACAAAATTAGTGTCACTAGTATGCCTCTACTAGACTAGCTCGTTAATCAAAGATGGTTATGTTTCCTAACCATGAACAATGTGTTGTTATTTGATTAACGAGGTCACATCATTAGTTGAATGATCTGATTGACATGACCCATTTCATTAGCTTAGCACCCGATCGTTTAGTATGTTGCTATTGCTTTCTTCATGACTTATACATGTTCCAACGACTATGAGATTATGCAACTCCCGTTTACCGGAGGAACACTTTGTGTGCTACCAAAGGTCACAACGTAACTAGGTGATTATAAAGGAGCTCGACAGGTGTCTCCAAAGGTAGATGTTGGGTTGGCGTATTTTGAGATTAGGATTTGTCACTCCGATTGTCGGAGAGGTATCTCTGGGCCCTCTCGATAATGCACATCACATAAGCCTTGCAAGCACTGCAACTAATATGTTAGTTACGAGATGATGTATTACGGAACGAGTAAAGAGACTTGCCGGTAATGAGATTGAACTAGGTATTGGATACCGACAATCGAATCTCGGGCAAGTAACATACCGATGACAAAAGGAACAACATATGTTGTTATGCGGTCTGACCGATAAAGATCTTCGTAGAATATGTAGGAGCCAATATGGGCATCCAGGTCCCGCTATTGGTTATTGACCGGAGACGTGTCTCGGTCATGTCTACATTGTTCTCGAACCGTAGGGTCCGCACGCTTAACGTTACGATGACAGTTATTATGAGTTTATGCATTTTGATGTACCGAAGTTAGTTCGGAGTCCCGGATGTGATCACGGACATGACGAGGAGTCTCGAAATGGTCGAGACATAAAGATTGATATATTGGATGACTATATTCGGACACCGGAAGTGTTTCGAATGATTTCGGAGAAAACCGGAGAGCCGGAGGGGTTACCGGAACCCCCCGGGGAAGTAATGGGCCTTATTGGGCCTGAGGGGAGAGAGAGGGCAGCAGCCCAAGAGGTGGCGCGCCCCCCCTCAAGGGAGTCCGAATTGGACTAGGAGGGGAGGGCGCCCCCCCCTTTCCCTCTCCCTCTCCCTCGCTTTCCTTCCCCCCAAGTCTCCTAGTTGGACTAGGAAAGGGGAGTCCTACTCCCACTAGGAGGAGGACTCCCCCTCCCTTGGCTCGCCCCGTAGGCCGGCCGGCCTCCCCCTTGCTCCTTTATATACGGGGGCAAGGGGGCACCTCTAGACACACAAGTTGATCGTTCCTTAGCCGTGTGCGGTGCCCCCTGCCACGATATTCCACCTCGATCATATCGTTGTAGTGCTTAGGCGAAGCCCTGCGTCGGTAGAACATCAAGATTGTCATCACGCCATCGTGCTGACGGCACTCCTCCCCGAAGCTTTGCTGGATCGGAGCCCCGGAATCGTCATCGAGATGTACGTGTGCTAAGAACTCGGAGGTGCCGGAGTAACGGTGCTTGGATCGGTCAGGAAAATTTTGAAAGATGAACTTAAACTTATCATGAACTTAGTACCTGATAGTATCTTCCTTGTTTATGTTGATTGTAGATAGATGGCTCGTGCTGTTGTTTCGTTGAATTTTAATGCGTTCCTTGAGAAAGCAAAGTTGAAAGATGATGGTAGCAATTACACGGACTGGGTCCGTAACTTGAAGATTGTCCTCATTGCTGCACAGAAGAATTACGTCCTGGAAGCACCGCTGGGTGCCAGGCCTGCTGCTGGAGCAACACCAGATGTTATGAACATCTGGCAGAGCAAAGCTGATGACTACTCGATAGTTCAGTGTGCCATGCTTTACGGCTTGGATCGGGACTTCAACGACGTTTTGGACTTTATGGAGCATATGAGATGTTTCAGGAGTTGAAGTTAATATTTCAAGCAAATGCCCGGATTGAGAGATATGAAGTCTCCAATAAGTTCTATAGCTGCAAGATGTAAGAGAACAGTTCTGTCAGTGAGCATATACTCAAAATGTCTGGGTATAATAATCACTTGATTCAATTGGGAGTTAATCTTCCAGATGATTGCGTCATTGACAGAATTCTCCAATCACTGCCACCAAGCTACAAAAGCTTCGTGATGAACTATAATATGCAAGGGATGAACAAGACTATTCCCGAGCTCTTCGCAATGCTGAAAGCTGCGGAGGTAGAAATCAAAAAGGAGCATCAAGTGTTGATGGTTAACAAAACCACTAGTTTCAAGAAAAGGGGCAAAGGGAAGAAGAAAGGGAACTTCAAGAAGAACGGCAAGCAAGTTGCTGCTCAGGAGAAGAAACCCAAGTCTGGACCTAAGCCTGAAACTGAGTGCTTCTACTGAAGGAAATATGCCCTAGAGGCAATAATAAAGTTATTATTTATTTCCTTATATCATGATAAATGTTTATTATTCATGCTAGAATTGTATTAACCGGAAACATAATACATGTTTGAATACATAGACAAACAGAGTGTCACTAGTATGCCTCTACTAGACTAGCTCGTTAATCAAAGATGGTTAAGTTTCCTAACCATGAACAAGGAGTTGTTATTTGATTAACGAGGTCACATCATTAGTTGAATGATCTGATTGACATGACCCATTCCATTAGCTTAGCACCCGATCGTTTAGTATTTTGCTATTGCTTTCTTCATGACTTATACATGTTCCTATGACTATGAGATTATGCAACTCCCGTTTGCCGGAGGAACACTTTGGGTGCTACCAAACGTCACAACGTAACTGGGTGATTATAAAGGAGTACTACAGGTGTTTCCAATGGTAGATGTTGGGTTGGCGTATTTCGAGAATAGGATTTGTCACTCCGATTGTCGGAGAGGTATCTCTGGGCCCTCTCGGTAATACACATCACATAAGCCTTGCAAGCATTATAACTAAGATGTTAGTTGTGAGATGATGTATTACAGAACGAGTAAAGAGACTTACCAGTAACGAGATTGAACTAGGTATTGGATACCGACGATCGAATCTCGGGCAAGTAACATACCGATGACAAAGGGAACAACATATGTTGTTATGCGGTCTGACCGATAAAGATCTTCGTAGAATATGTAGGAGCCAATATGGGCATCCAGGTCTCGCTATTGGTTATTGACCGGAGACATGTCTCGGTCATGTCTACATTGTTCTCGAACCGTAGGGTCCGCACGCTTAACGTTACGATGATAGTTATTATGAGTTTATGCATTTTGTTGTACCGAAGGTTGTTCGGAGTCCCGGATGTGATCACGGACATGACGAGGAGTCTCGAAATGGTCGAGACATAAAGATTGATATATTGGAAGCCTATATTTGGATATCGGAAGGTTCCGGGTGAAATCGGGATTTTACCGGAGTACCGGGAGGTTACCGGAACCCCCCGGGAACCATATGGGCCTTATTGGGCCTTAGTGGAAAGGTGAAAGGGGCAGCCCAAGGTGGGCTGCGCACCTCCCCCTCCCCTAGTCCTATTAGGACTAGGAGAGGTGGCCGGCCCCCTTCTCTCTCTCTCTCTCTCGAGGAGTCCTATTAGGAATAGGATTGGGGGGAGTCCTACTCCCGGTAGGAGTAGGACTCCTCCTGCGCCTCCATAGGCTTGGCCGGCCAGCCCTCCCCCTGGCATCCTTTATATACGGGGGCAGGGGGCACCTCTAGACACACAAGTTGATCATTGAGATCGTTCCTTAGCCGTGTGCGGTGCCCCCTGCCACCATATTCCACCTCGATCATATCGTTGTAGTGCTTAGGCGAAGCCCTGCATCGGTAGAACATCAAGATCTTCATCACGCCGTCGTGCTGACGGAACTCCTCCCCGAAGCTTTGCTGGATCGGAGCCCGGGGATCGTCATCGAGCTGAACGTGTGCTAAGAACTCGGAGGTGCCGGAGTAACGGTGCTTGGATCGGTCGGATCGGGAAGACGTACGACTACTTCCTCCATGTTGTGTGATCGCTTCCGCAGTCGGTCTGCGTTGGTACGTAGACAACACTCTCCCCTCTTGTTGCTATGCATCACCATGATCTTGCGTGTGCGTAGGAAAATTTTGAAATTACTACGTTCCCCAACAGTGGTATCAGAGCCTACGTTTTATGGTATGATGTTAATTGCATGAGTAGAACACAAGTGAGTTGTGGGCGATACAAGTCATACTGCCTACCAGCATGTCATACTTTGGTTCAGCGGTATTGTTGGACGAGACGACCCGGACCAACATTACGCGTACGCTTACGCGAGACCGGTTCCCTGGACGTGCTTTGCACATAGATGGCTTGCGGGCGACTGTCTCTCCAACTTTAGTTGAACCGAGTGTGGCTACGCCCGGTCCTTGAGAAGGTTAAAATGGAGTCTATTTGACAAACTATCGTTGTGGTTTTGATGCGTAGGTGAGATGAGTTCTTGCTTAAGCCCGTAGCAGCCACGTAAAACTTGCAACAACAAAGTAGAGGACGTCTAACTTGTTTTTGCAGGGCTTGTTGTGATGTGATATGGTCAAGGCATGATGCTAAATTTTATTGTATGAGATGATCATGTTTTGTAACCAAGTTATCGGCAACTGGCAGGAGCCATATGGTTGTCGCTTTATTGTATGCATCAAATCGCGATGTAATGCTTTACTTTATTACTAAGCGGTAGTGATAGTCGTGGAAGCATAAGATTGGCGAGACGACAACGATGCTACGATGGAGATCAAGGTGTCGTGCCGGTGACGATGGTGATCATGACGGTGCTTCGGAGATGGATATCACAAGCACAAGATGATGATGGCCATATCATATCACTTATATTGATTACATGTGATATTTATCCTTTTATGCATCTTATCTTGCTTTGATTGACGGTAGCATTATAAGATGATCTCTCACTAAATTATCAAGAAGTGTTCTCCCTGAGTATGCACCGTTGCCAAAGTTCGTCGTCCCCAGACACCACGTGATGATCGGGTGTGATAAGCTCTACGTCCATCTACAACGGGTGCAAGCCAGTTTTGCACACGCAGAATACTCAGGTTAAACTTGACGAGCCTAGCATATGCAGATATGGCCTCGGAACATAGAGACCGAAAGGTCGAGCGTGAATCATTTAGTAGATATGATCAACATAACGATGTTCACCATTGAAAACTACTCCATCTCACGTGATGATTGGTTATGGTTAGTTGATTTGGATCACGTGATCACTTAGAGGATTAGAGGGATGTCTATCTAAGTGGGAGTTCTTAAGTAATTTGATTAACTGAACTTAAACTTATCATGAACTTAGTACCTGATAGTAACTTGCTTGTTTATGTTGATTGTAGATAGATGGCTCGTGCTGTTGTTCCGTTGAATTTTAATGCGTTCCTTGAGAAAGCAAAGTTGAAAGATGATGGTAGCAATTACACGGACTGGGTCCGTAACTTGAGGATTATCCTCATTGCTGCGCAGAAGAATTACGTCCTGGAAGCACCGCTGGGTGCCAGGCCTGCTGCTGGAGCAACACCAGATGTTATGAACATCTGGCAGAGCAAAGCTGATGACTACTCGATAGTTCAGTGTGCCATGCTTTACTGCTTAGAATCCGGACTTCAACGACGTTTTGAACGTCATGGAGCATATGAGATGTTCCAGGAGTTGAAGTTAATATTTCAAGCAAATGCCCGGATTGAGAGATATGAAGTCTCCAATAAGTTCTATAGCTGCAAGATGGAGGAGAACGGTTCTGTCAGTGAGCATATACTCAAGATGTCTGGGTATAATAATCACTTGATTCAATTGGGAGTTAATCTTCCGGATGATTGCGTCATTGACAGAATTCTCCAATCACTGCCACCAAGCTACAAGAGCTTCATGATGAACTATAATATGCAAGGTATGAACAAGACTATTCCCAAGCTCTTCGCAATGCTGAAAGCTGCGGAGGTAGAAATCAAGAAGGAGCATCAAGTGTTGATGGTCAACAAGACCACTAGTTTCAAGAAAAAGGGCAAAGGGAAGAAGAAGGGGAACTTCAAGAAGAACAGCAAGCAAGTTGCTGCTCAGGAGAAGAAACCCAAGTCTGGACCTAAGCCTGAAACTGAGTGCTTCTACTGCAAGCAGACTGGTCACTGGAAGCGGAACTACCCCAAGTATTTGGCGGATAAGAAGGATGGCAAGGTGAACAAAGGTATATGTGATATACATGTTGTTGATGTGTACCTTACTAGAGCTCGCAGTAGCACCTGGGTATTTGATACTGGTTCTGTTGCTAATATTTGCAACTCGAAACAGGGACTACGGAATAAGCGGACACTAGCAAAGGACGAGGTGACGATGCGCATGGGAAACGGTTCCAAAGTCGATGTGATCGCGGTCGGCACGCTACCTCTACATCTACCTTCGGGATTAATATTAGACCTAAATGATTGTTATTTGGTGCCAGCGTTGAGCATGAACATTATATCTGGATCTTGTTTAATGCGAGACGGTTATTCATTTAAATCAGAGAATAATGGTTGTTCTATTTATATGAGTAATATCTTTTATGGTAATGCACCTTTGAAAAGTGGTCTATTTTTGATGAATCTCGATAGTAGTGATACACATATTCATAATGTTGAAACCAAAAGATGCAGAGTTGATAATGATAGTGCAACTTATTTGTGGCACTGCCGTTTAGGTCATATCGGTGTAAAGCGCATGAAGAAACTCCATACTGATGGGCTTTTGGAACCACTTGATTATGAATCACTTGGTACTTGCGAACCGTGCCTCATAGGCAAGATGACTAAAACACCGTTCTCCGGTACTATGGAGAGAGCAACAGATCTGTTGGAAATCATACATACTGATGTATGTGGTCCGATGAATATTGAGGCTCGTGGCGGATATCGTTATTTTCTCACCTTCACAGATGATTTAAGCAGATATGTATATATCTACTTAATGAAACACAGGTCTGAAACATTTGAAAAGTTCGAAGAATTTCAGAGTGAAGTTGAAAATCATCGTAATAAGAAAATAAAGTTTCTACGATCTGATCGTGGAGGAGAATATTTGAGTTACGAGTTTGGTATACATTTGAAAAATTGTGGAATAGTTTCGCAACTCACGCCACCCGGAACACCACAGCGTAATGGTGTGTCCGAACGTTGTAATTGTACTTTACTAGATATGGTGCGATCTATGATGTCTCTTACTGATTTACCACTATCGTTTTGGGGTTATGCTTTAGAGACGGCCGCATTCACGTTAAATAGGACACCATCAAAATCCGTTGAGACGACGCCTTATGAACTATGGTTTGGCAAGAAACCAAAGTTGTCGTTTCTTAAAGTTTGGGGCTGCGATGCTTATGTGAAAAAGCTTCAACCTGATAAGCTCGAACCCAAAGCGGAGAAATGTGTCTTCATAGGATACCCAAAGGAGACTGTTGGGTACACCTTCTATCACAGATCCGAAGGCAAGACATTCGTTGCTAAGAATGGATCATTTCTAGAGAAGGAGTTTCTCTCGAAAGAAGTGAGTGGGAGGAAAGTAGAACTTGACGAGGTAACTGTACCTGCTCCCTTATTGGAAAATAGTACATCAAAGAAAACTGTTTCTGCGCACCTATACCAATTAGTGAGGAAGCTAATGATGATGATCATGAAACTTCAGGACAAGATACTACTGAACCACGTAGATCAACCAGAGTGAGATCCGCACCAGAGTGGTACGGTAATCCAATTCTGGAAGTCATGCTACTAGATCATGATGAACCTACGAACTATGAAGAAGCGATGGTGAGCCCAGATTCCGCAAAGTGGCTTGAAGCCATGAAATCTGAGATGGGATCCATGTATGAGAACAAAGTATGGACTTTGCTTGACTTGCCCGATGATCGGCAAGCAATTGAGAATAAATGGATCTTCAAGAAAAAGACTGACGTTGACGGTAATATTACTGTCTATAAAGCTCGACTTGTCGCAAAAGGTTTTCGACAAGTTCAAGGGGTTGACTACGATGAGACCTTCTCACCCGTAGCGATGCTTAAGTCTGTCAGAATCATGTTAGCAATTGCCGCATTTTATGATTATGAAATTTGGCAGATGGATGTCAAAACTGCATTCCTGAATGGATTTCTGGAAGAAGAGTTGTATATGATGCAACCAGAAGGTTTTGTCGATCCAAAGGGAGCTAACAAAGTGTGCAAGCTCCAGCGATCCATTTATGGACTGGTGCAAGCCTCTCGGAGTTGGAATAAACGCTTTGATAGTGTGATCAAAGCATTTCGTTTTATACAGAATTTTTGAGAAGCCTGTATTTACAAGAAAGTGAGTGGGAGCTCTGTAGCATTTCTGATATTATATGTGGATGACATATTGCTGATTGGAAATGATATAGAATTTCTAGATAGCATAAAGGGATACTTGAATAAAAGTTTTTCGATGAAAGACCTTGGGGAAGCAGCTTACATATTAGGCATAAAGATCTATAGAGATAGATCAAGACGCTTAATTGGACTTTCACAAAGCACATACCTTGACAAGATTTTGAAAAAGTTCAAAATGGATCAAGCAAAGAAAGGGTTCTTGCCTGTGTTACAAGGAGTGAAGTTGAGTCAGACTCAATGCCCGACCACTGCAGAAGATAGAGAGAAAATGAAAGATGTTCCCTATGCTTCAGCCATAGGCTCTATCATGTATGCAATGTTGTGTACCAGACCTGATGTATGCCTTGCTATAAGTTTAGCAGGGAGGTACCAAAGTAATCCAGGAATGGATCACCGGACAGCGGTCAAGAACATCCTGAAATACCTGAAAAGGACTAAGGATATGTTTCTCGTATATGGAGGTGACAAAGAGCTCACCGTAAGAGGTTACGTTGATGCAAGCTTTGACACTGATCCGGACGATTCTAAATCACAAACCAGATACGTGTTTACTTTAAACGGTGGAGCTGTCAGTTGGTGCAGTTCTAAACAAAGCGTCGTAGCGGGATCTACATGTGAAGCGGAGTACATAGCTGCTTCGGAAGCAGCGAACGAAGGAGTCTGGATGAAGGAGTTCATATCCGATCTAGGTGTCATACCTAGTGCATCAGGTCCAATGAAAATCTTTTGTGACAATACTGGTGCAATTGCCTTAGCAAAGGAATCCAGATTTCACAGAAGGACCAAACACATCAAGATTTGCAAGCTACATACGGATCTGAATGTTGCAGGCCCGTTGACTAAGCCTCTTCCACGAGCAAAACATGATCAGCACCAAGGCTCCATGGGTGTTAGAATCATTACTGTGTAATCTAGATTATTGACTCTAGTGCAAGTGGGAGACTGAAGGAAATATGCCCTAGAGGCAATTATAAAGTTATTATTTATTTCCTTATATCATGATAAATGTTTATTATTCATGCTAGAATTGTATTAACCGGAAACATAATACATGTGTGAATACATAGACAAACAGAGTGTCACTAGTATGCCTCTACTAGACTAGCTCATTAATCAAAGATGGTTAAGTTTCCTAACCATGAACAAGGAGTTGTTATTTGATTAACGAGGTCACATCATTAGTTGAATGATCTGATTGACATGAACCATTCCATTAGCTTAGCACCCGATCGTTTAGTATGTTGCTATTGCTTTCTTCATGACTTATACATGTTCCTATGACTATGAGATTATGCAACTCCCGTTTGCCGGAGGAACACTTTGGGTGCTACCAAACGTCACAACGTAACTGGGTGATTATAAAGGAGTACTACAGGTGTTTCCAATGGTAGATGTTGGGTTGGCGTATTTCGAGAATAGGATTTGTCACTCCGATTGTCGGAGAGGTATCTCTGGGCCCTCTCGGTAATACACATCACATAAGCCTTGCAAGCATTATAACTAAGATGTTAGTTGTGAGATGATGTATTACGGAACGAGTAAAGAGACTTGCCAGTAACGAGATTGAACTAGGTATTGGATACCGACGATCGAATCTCGGGCAAGTAACATACCGATGACAAAGGGAACAACGTATGTTGTTATGCGGTCTGACCGATAAAGATCTTCGTAGATAATGTAGGAGCCAATATGGGCATCCAGGTCCCGCTATTGGTTATTGACCGGAGACGTGTCTCGGTCATGTCTACATTGTTCTCGAACTGTAGGGTCCGCACGCTTAACGTTACGATGATAGTTATTATGAGTTTATGCATTTTGATGTACCGAAGGTTGTTCGGAGTCCCGGATGTGATCACGGACATGACGAGGAGTCTCGAAATGGTCGAGACATAAAGATTGATATATTGGAAGCCTATATTTGGATATCGGAAGTGTTCCGGGTGAAATCGGGATTTTACCGGAGTACCGGGAGGTTACCGGAACCCCCCGGGAACCATATGGGCCTTATTGGGCCTTAGTGGAAAGGTGAAAGGGGCAGCCCAAGGTGGGCTGCGCATCTCCCCCCTCCCCTAGTCCTATTAGGACTAGGAGAGGTGGCCGGCCCCCTTCTCTCTCTCTCTCTCTCTCTCTCTCTCTCTCTCTCGAGGAGTCCTATTAGGAATAGGATTGGGGGGAGTCCTACTCCCGGTAGGAGTAGGACTCCTCCTGCGTCTCCATAGGCTTGGCCGGCCAGCCCTCCCCCTGGCATCCTTTATATACGGGGGCAGGGGCACCTCTAGACACACAAGTTGATCATTGAGATCGTTCCTTAGCCATGTGCGGTGCCCCCTGCCACCATATTCCACCTCGATCATATCGTTGTAGTGCTTAGGCGAAGCCCTGCGTCGGTAGAACATCAAGATCGTCATCACACCATCGTGCTGACGGAACTCCTCCCCGAAGCTTTGCTGGATCGGAGCCCGGGGATCGTCATCGAGCTGAACGTGTGCTAAGAACTCGGAGGTGCCAGAGTAACGGTGCTTGGATCGGTTGTATCGGGAAGACGTACGACTACTTCCTCCACGTTGTGTGATCGCTTCCGCAGTCGGTCTGCATTGGTACGTAGACAACACTCTCCCCTCTCATTGCTATGCATCACCATGATCTTGCATGTGCATAGGAAAATTTTGAAATTACTACGTTCCCCAACATCTACTGCAAGCAGACTGGTCACTGGAAGCGGAACTGCCCCAAGTATTTGGCGGATAAGAAGGATGGCAAGGTGAACAAAGGTATATGTGATATACATGTTATTGATGTGTACCTTACTAATGCTCGCAGTAGCACCTGGGTATTTGATATTGGTTCTGTTGCTAATATTTGCAACTCGAAACAGGGACTACGGATTAAGCGAAGATTGGCTAAGGACGAGGTGACGATGCGCGTGGGAAACGGTTCCAGAGTCGATGTGATCGCGGTCGGCACGCTACCTCTACATCTACCTTCGGGATTAATATTAGACCTAAATAATTGTTATTTGGTGCCAGCGTTGAGCATGAACATTATATCTGGATCTTGTTTAATGCGAGATGGCTATTCATTTAAATCAGAGAATAATGGTTGTTCTATTTATATGAGTAATATCTTTTATGGTCATGCACCCTTGAAGAGTGGTCTATTCTTGTTAAATCTCGATAGTAGTGATACACATATTCATAATGTAGAAGCCAAAAGATGCAGAGTTGATAATGATAGTGCAACTTATTTGTGGCACTGCCGTTTAGGTCATATCGGTGTAAAGCGCATGAAGAAACTCCATACTGATGGACTTTTGGAACCACTTGATTATGAATCACTTGGTACTTGCGAACCGTGCCTCATGGGCAAGATGACTAAAACACCATTCTCCGGTACTATGGAGAGAGCAACAGATTTGTTGGAAATCATACATAAAGATGTATGCGGTCCGATGAATATTGAGGTTCGTGGCGGATATCGTTATTTTCTCACCTTCATAGATGATTTAAGCAGATATGGGTATATCTACTTAATGAAACATAAGTCTGAAACATTTGAAAAGTTCAAAGAATTTTAGAGTGAAGTGGAAAATCATCGTAACAAGAAAATAAAGTTTCTACGATCTGATCGTGGAGGAGAATATTTGAGTTACGAGTTTGGTGTACATTTCAAAAATTGTGGAATAGTTTCGCAACTCACGCCACCCGGAACACCACAGCGTAATGGTGTGTCCGAACGTCGTAATCGTACTTTACTAGATATGGTGCGATCTATGATGTCTCTTACTGATTTACCGCTATCGTTTTGGGGATACGCTTTAGAGACGGCCGCATTCACATTAAATAGGGCACCATCAAAATCCGTTGAGACGGCGCCTTATGAACTATGGTTTGGCAAGAAACCAAAGTTGTCGTTTCTTAAAGTTTGGGGCTGCGATGCTTATGTGAAAAAGCTTCAACCTGATAAGCTCGAACCCAAATCGGAGAAATGTGTCTTCATAGGATATCCAAAGGAAACTATTGGATACACCTTCTATCACAGATCCGAAGGCAAGACTTTTGTTGCTAAATTCGGAAACTTTCTTGAGAAGGAGTTTCTCTCGAAAGAAGTGAGTGGGAGGAAAGTAGAACTTGACGAGGTAACTGTACCCGCTCCCTTATTGGAAAGTAGTACATCACAGAAAACTGTTTCTGCGACACCTACACCAATAAGTGAGGAAGTTAATGATAATGATCATGAAACTTCAGAACTAGATACTACTGAACCTCGTAGATCAACAAGAGCAAGATCCGCGCCAGAGTGGTACGGTAATCCAGTTCTGGAAGTCATGCTGCTAGATCATGATGAACCTACGAACTATGAAGAAGCGATGGTGAGCCCAGATTCCGCAAAGTGGCTTGAAGCCATGAAATCTGAGATGGGATCCATGTATGAGAACAAAGTATGGACTTTGGTTGACTTGCCCGATGATCAGCAAGCAATTGAGAATAAATGGATCTTCAAGAAAAAGACTGACGCTGACGGTAATGTTACTGTCTATAAAGCTTGACTTGTCGCAAAATGTTTTCGACAAGTTCAAGGGGTTGACTACGATGAGACCTTCTCACCCGTAGCGATGCTTAAGTCTGTCTGAATCATGTTAGCAATTGCCGCGTTTTATGATTATGAAATATGGCAGATGGATGTCAAAACTGCATTCCTGAATGGATTTCTGGAAGAAGAGTTGTATATGATGCAACTGGAAGGTTTTGTCGATACAAAGGGAGCTGACAAAGTGTGCAAGCTCCAGCGATCCATTTATGGACTGGTGCAAGCATCTCGGAGTTGGAATAAACGCTTTGATTGTGTGATCAAAGCATTTGCTTTTATACAGACTTTCGGTGAAGCCTGTATTTACAAGAAAGTGAGTGGGAGCTCTGTAGCATTTCTGATATTATATGTGGATGACATATTGCTGATTGGAAATGATATAGAATTTCTGGATAGCATAAAGGGATACTTGAATAAGAGTTTTTCAATGAAAGACCTCGGTGAAGCTACTTACATATTAGGCATAAAGATCTACAGAGATAGATCAAGACGCTTAATTGGACTTTCACAAAGCACACACCTTGACAAGATTTTGAAGAAGTTCAAAATGGATCAAGCAAAGAAAGGGTTCTTGCCTGTGTTACAAGGTGTGAAGTTGAGCCAGACTCAATGCCCGACCACTCCAAAAGATATTGAGAAAATGAAAGATGTTCCCTATGCTTCAGCCATAGGCTCTATCATGTATGCAATGCTGTGTACCAGACCTGATGTGTGCCTTGCTATAAGTTTAGCAGGGAGGTACCAAAGTAATCCAGGAATGGATCACTGGACTGTGGTCAAGAACATCCTGAAATACCTGAAAAGGACTAAGGATATGTTTCTCGTATATGGAGGTGACAAAGAGCTCACCGTAAGAGGTTACGTTGATGCAAGCTTTGACACTGATACGGACGAGTCTAAATCGCAAACCGGATACGTGTTTACATTAAACGGTGGAGCTGTCAGTTGGTGCAGTTCTAAACAAAGCGTCGTAGCGGGATCTACATGTGAAGCAGAGTACATAGCTGCTTCGGAAGCAGTGAACGAAGGAGTCTGGATGAAGGAGTTCATATTCGATCTAGGTGTCATACCTAGTGCATCGGGTCCAATGAAAATCTTTTGTGACAATACTGGTGCAATTGCCTTGGCAAAGGAATCCAGATTTCACAAGAGGACCAAGCACATCAAGAGACGCTTCAATTCCATCAGGGATCTAGTCCACGTGGGAGACATAGAGATTTGCAAGATACATACGGATCTGAATGTTGCAGACCCGTTGACTAAGCCTCTTCCACGAGCAAAACATGATCAGCACCAAGGCTCCATGGGTGTTAGAATCATTACTGTGTAATCTAGATTATTGACTCTAGTGCAAGTGGGAGACTGAAGGAAATATGCCCTAGAGGCAATAATAAAGTTATTATTTATTTCCTGGTATCATGACAAATGTTTATTATTCATGCTAGAATTGTATTAACCAGAAACATAATACATGTGTGAATACATAGACAAAATTAGTGTCACTAGTATGCCTCTACTAGACTAGCTCGTTAATCAAAGATGGTTATGTTTCCTAACCATGAACAATGTGTTGTTATTTGATTAACGAGGTCACATCATTAGTTGAATGATCTGATTGACATGACCCATTTCATTAGCTTAGCACCCGATCGTTTAGTATGTTGCTATTGCTTTCTTCATGACTTATACATGTTCCTATGACTATGAGATTATGCAACTCCCGTTTACCAGAGGAACACTTTGTGTGCTACCAAACGTCACAACGTAACTGGGTGATTATAAAGGAGCTCTACAGGTGTCTCCAAAGGTAGATGTTGGATTGGCATATTTCGAGATTAGGATTTGTCACTCCGATTGTCTGAGAGGTATCTCTGGGCCCTCTCGGTAATGCACATCACATAAGCCTTGCAAGCATTGCAACTAGTATGTTAGTTGTGAGATGATGTATTACGGAACGAGTAAAGAGACTTGCCGGTAACGAGATTGAACTAGGTATTGGATACCGACGATCGAATCTCGGGCAAGTAACATACCGATGACAAAAGGAACAACGTATGTTGTTATGCGGTCTGACCGATAAAGATCTTCATAGAATATGTAGGAGCCAATATGGGCATCTAGGTCCCGCTATTGGTTATTGACCGGAGACGTGTCTCGGTCATGTCTACATTGTTCTCGAACCGTAGGGTCCGCACGCTTAACGTTACGATGACAATTATTATGAGTTTATGCATTTTGATGTACCGAAGTTAGTTCGGAGTCCCGGGTGTGATCACGGACATGACGAGGAGTCTCGAAATGGTCGAGAAATAAAGATTGATATATTGGATGACTATATTCGGACACCGGAAGTGTTCCGGATGATTTCGGAGAAAACCGGAGAGTCGGAGGGGTTACCGGAACCCCCCGAGGAAGTAATGGGCCTTATTGGGCCTGAGGGGAGAGAAAGGGTAGCAGCCCAAGAGGTGGCGCGCCCCCCCTCAAGGGAGTCCGAATTGGACTAGGAGGGGAGGGCGCGCCCCCCCCCCCTTTCCCTCTCCCTCTCCCTCTCTTTCCTTCCCCCCAAGTCTCCTAGTTGGACTAGGAAAGGGGAGTCCTACTCCCACTAGGAGGAGGACTCCCCCTCCCTTGGCGCGCCCCATAGGCCGGCCGGCCTCCCCCTTGCTCCTTTATATACGGGGGCAGGGGCACCTCTAGACACACAAGTTGATCGTTCCTTAGCCGTGTGCGGTGCCCCCTGCCACCATATTCCACCTCGGTCATATCGTTGTAGTGCTTAGGCGAAGCCCTGCATCGGTAGAACATCAAGATCGTCATCACGCCGTCGTGCTGACGGAACTCCTCCCCGAAGCTTTGCTGGATCGGAGCCCGGGGATCGTCATCGAGCTGTACGTGTGCTAAGAACTCATAGGTGCCGGAGTAACGGTGCTTGGATCGGTCGGATCGGAAAGAAGACGTACGACTACTTCCTCTACGTTGTGTCAACGCTTCCGTTGCGATCTACAAGGGTACGTAGATCAGACTCTCCCCCTCGTTTCTATGCATCACCATGATCTTGCGTGTGCATAGGAAAATTTGAAATTACTACGTTCCCCAACATCTTTCACAAATCACATACCTTGATAAGATATTGAAAAAATTCAATATGGATCAGTCTAAGAAGGGGTTCTTGCCTGTGTTACAAGGTGTGAAATTGAGCTCAGCCCAATGTCCGACCACGGCAGAAGATATAGAAGAGATGAGTGTCATCCCCTATGCCTCAGCCATAGGTTCTATTATGTATGCCATGCTGTGTACTAGACCTGATGTAAACCTTGCCGTAAGTTTGGTAGGAAGGTACCAAAGTAATCCCGGCAAGGAACACTGGACAGCGGTCAAGAATATCCTGAAGTACCTGAAAAGGACTAAGGAAATGTTTCTCGTTTATGGAGGTGACGAAGAGCTCGTCGTAAAAGGTTACGTCGACGCTAGCTTTGATACAGATCTGGATGACTCTAATTCACAAACCGGATACGTGTATATTTTTAATGGTGGGGCAGTAAGCTGGTGCAGTTGCAAGCAGAGCATCGTGGCGGGATCTACATGTGAAGCGGAGTACATGGCAGCCTCGGAGGTAGCGCATGAAGCAATTTGGGTGAAGGAGTTCATCACCGACCTAGGAGTCATACCCAATGCGTCGGGGCCAATAAAACTCTTCTGTGACAACACTGGAGCTATTGCACTTGCCAAGGAGCCCAGGTTTCACGAGAAGACCAGGCACATCAAGCGTCGCTTCAACTCCATTCGTGAAAATGTTCAAGATGGAGACATAGATATTTGTAAAGTACATATGGACCTGAATGTAGCAGATCCGTTGACTAAACCTCTCCCTAGAGCGAAACATGATCAACACCAGAATTCCATGGGTGTTCGATTCATCACAATGTAACTAGATTATTGACTCTAGTGCAAGTGGGAGACTGTTGGAAATATGCCCTAGAGGCAATAATAAAAGCATTATTATTATATTTCCTTGTTCATGATAATTGTCTCTATTCATGCTATAATTGTGTTATCCGGAAATCGTAATACATGTGTGAGTAATAGACACCAATATGTGCCTACTAAGCCTCTAGTTGACTAGCTCGTTGATCAACAGATAGTCATGGTTTCCTGACTATGGACATTGGATGTCATTGATAACGAGATCACATCATTAGGAGAATGATGTGATGGACAAGACCCAATCCTAAACATAGCATAAGATCGTATAGTTCGTTTGCTAGAGTTTTTCCAATGTCAAGTATCCTTTCCTTAGACCATGAGATCGTGTAACTCCCGGATCCCGTAGGAGTGCTTTGGGTGTACCAAACGTCACAACGTAACTGGGTGACTATAAAGGTATACTACGGGTATCTCCAAAAGTGTCTATTGGGTTGACACGGATCAAGACTGGGATTTGTCACTCCGTATGACGGAGAGGTATCACTGGGCCCACTCGGTAATGCATCATCATTATGAGCTCAAAGTGACCAAGTGTCTGGTCACGGGATCATGCATTATGGTACGAGTAAAGTGACTTGCCGGTAACGAGATTGAACGAGGTATTGGGATACCGACGATCGAATCTCGGGCAAGTAACATACCGACTGACAAAGGGAATTGTATACGGGGTTGCTTGAATCCTCGACATCGTGGTTCATCCGATGAGATCATCGAGGAGCATGTGGGAGCCAACATGGGTATCCAGATCCCGCTGTTGGTTAATGATCGGAGAGCAATCTCGGTCATGTCTACATGTCTCCCGAACCCGTAGGGTCTACACACTTAAGGTCCGGTGACGCTAGGCTTGTAAAGATATGTATATGCAGTAATCCGAAAGTTGTTCGGAGTCCCGGATGAGATCCCGGACGTCACGAGGAGTTCCGGAATGGTCCGGAGGTAAAGAATTATATATAGGAAGTGCAGTTTTGGCCATCGGGAAAGTTTCAGGGGTCACCGGTATTGTACGGGGACCACCGGATGGGTCCCGGGGGTCCACCGGGTGGGGCCACCCATCCCGGAGGGCCCCATGGGCTGAAGTGGGAGGGGGAACCAGCCCTTAGTGGGCTGGTGCGCCCCCTAGGCCCACCCCCTGCGCCTAGGGTTGGAACCCTAGGGTGGGGGCGCCCCACTTGCCTTGGGGGGCACTCCACCCCCCTTGGCCGCCGCCCCCCCTTGGAGATTGGATCTCCCAAGGGCCGGCGCCCCCCCCCCAGGGGGCCTATATAAAGGGGGGGAGGGGGCAGCCGTACGCTGGCATCTTGGCGCCCCCTCTCCCCTGCTACACCTCTCCCTCTCGCGCAGACGCTCGGCGAAGCCGTGCTGCACGTGACAGCTGCATCCACCACCACGCCGTCGTGCTGCTGGATCTTCATCAACCTCTCCTTCCCCCTTGCTGGATCAAGAAGGAGGAGACGTCATCCGCTCCGTACGTGTGTTGAACGCGGAGGTGCCGTCCGTTCGGCGCTTGGTCATCGGTGATTTGGATCACGGCGAGTGCGACTCCATCATCCACGTTCTAGTGAACGCTTCCGCTCGTGATCTACAAAGGTATGTAGATGCATCCGATCACTCGTTGCTAGATGAACTCATAGATGGATCTTGGTGAAACCATAGAAATTTTTTTGTTTTCTGCAACGTTCCCCAACACCTCTCATGGCATCGCAGCGAGAGGACCTTCGCTGCCGGAACATAGACGCACTCCACACTCCTATCATCGGAGAAACCCCCGAGGCCAGGGCCTTGGAGGATGCGCGCTTAGCTAACTTGGCCGAGCGCACTCGACTGGAGAATCCCCAGCGAATACTCGACGAGCAAGCGCGTCAGCGAGCTCCTCAGTCCAGTCGGCGTCAGCTCTTCCCGCCGACACAGGTATATCGAACCCCAGTTCAGAATTTGGCCGCCGCGGCCCGTATAGCAGAGTCAATTCAGCCCTCCTAGTCAGAGGCTGGCAGGGGCTTGTTGCAGATCAAAGCGTTGCTCCGGGCGGCGGGGAACCAGAATTCCGCTGTTTCTCAGTCGCGGAATAGGATCCACAGTCGATCCGTTGCAACAGATACAGTCCAGTCGGCTCACAGCCCAAGATCGCCCCCGAGGCATGAGGGACGTGGAGACCGGCACGATCAGTACAGAAGAAATGAGCAATATGATCACCGATTCGATCGTGAGGATCGACGTCGAGTGCCAACCCCTCCCCCAAGGAGTGGGTCATATGCGCCTCGACAGCAAGATGACAGGCGCCCTCATAGTGTTGGACAGAGGATTCCAGTCGACCCCAGGGACCCAGGCTTTGATGCGAGATCCATCCTCGTTCAGTGTCTGGTTGACAGGAACAGAGCTCACCGAGAAGGCCACGACAGAGATGCGCCTGCCAGCAGCAGAGTACGTGTTTCAGGGCCAGAGTGTTTCAATCGGGCCATCAGAGCCGCAGTGATTCCTCCCAACTTCAGGTTGGAGACTGGAGTCAGCAAGTTCACCGATGAGTCTAAGCCTGACACTTGGCTCGAAGATTACCGAGTGGTTGTACAGATTGGCGGTGGCAATGATGAGGTGTCCATGAAGCATTTGCCTCTCATGTTAGAGGGCTCAACCAGAGCATGGCTAAATCAGTTAGCGCCCAGCAGCATCTACACTTGGGAGGACCTCTCCCGAGTGTTTGTCACAACCTTTGAGGGAACATGCAAGCGACCTGCAGGCCTTACAGAGTTGCGGTCTTGCATGCAGAAACCGTATGAAACATTGAGGGATTACATCCAGAGGTGGATCACATTCCATCACACGGTTGAGAATGTTCCAGATCATCAAGAAGTTTGTGCCTTCAAAAAAGGCGTTAAGTACAGAGAATTGAATCTCAAGTTCGGTCGAAGTGGAGAGATGTCTCTGAATCAGATGATGGAGATTGCCACCAAATACGCCAATGGCGAAGACAAAGATCGCCTCCGGAGTGGCAAGCACAAGGCAGTCGCCCAAGAAACCGGAGGAAACTCCAGTCGGAAACAGAAGCGGAAGGCCGAGCCAGCCGCCCTTGGGGAGGCCCTGGCCGTAACCCAGGGAAATTTCAAGGGAAAAAGCCAAGGGCCCCTGGAAGCCCAAGAAAGTCAATGATCAAGATGGAAATGATGTTTTGGATCTGCCATGTCACATCCACACCAAGAAAGATGAAGAGGGTAATTTTATTTACCCAAAGCATACCACTCGACAGTGCCGGCTCCTGATCCAGCAGTTTTAGTGCAAGCAGCCCAAAGATAAGGAAAAAGAGCCGGACAGAGTTGAAGACAAGGATGATAGTGACGATGGATACCCCCAAGTCAATTCCACCCTGATGATTTTCGCTGATGTCGAAAGCAAAAGTCGACTGAAAGTCATTAATCATGAAGTGAATATGGTTGCTCCGGCAACACCCAGCTATCTGAAGTGGTCTTAGACTGCCATAACATTCGACCAGTCTGATCACCCCACGCACATTGCCACCCCTGGGAGGCAAGCTTTGGTGGTCGACCCAGTTGTCGAAGGCAGTCGACTGACCAAAGTCCTGATGGATGGAGGCAGTGGCCTGAACATACTGTATGCTGAAACATTGAAAGGGATGGGCATTCCGATGTCCAGGCTCAGTACCAGCAACATGAGCTTCCACGGAGTCATTCCCGGGAAGAAAGCCGAATCACTCGGCCAGATTGCTCTTGATATGGTTTTCGGTGATTCAAAGAATTACCGCAAGGAAAAGTTGACATTCGAGGTTGTGGACTTCCAAAGTGCTTATCATGCCATTTTAGGCAGGCCAGCTTATGCACGCTTCATGGCCTGACCATGTTATGTGTATCTCAAATTGAAGATGCCTGGTCCCAAAGGTGTGATCACTGTTACAGGCAATCGGAAGAAAGCAGAAGAGTGCTTTCAGAAAGGCTCAAAGATTGCTGACGCTCAGATGGCAGTGGTTGAGCTGCAAGAGTATCAGAAGACTGCAGATCCGAGTGGGTTGCTATGAGCTAAGAAGCCCACTTCAGAGTCAGCTTTTCAGTCGTCTGGTGAAACGAAGGTAGTTCTCATTCACCCGACCGACCCTGAGGATGCCCCGACTCACATCTCAACAATGCTCGACTCCAAATAGGAAGAAGCACTCATCCAGTTCCTCCGTGAGAACTGGGACATCTTCGCATGGAAGCCTTCTGACATGCCTGGAATTCCCAGGGGGCTGGCTGAGCACTGTCTACGAGTCGACCCAAAGTTCAAGCCTGTGAAAGAACATCTTCGACAGTCCGCTGTCCAGAAGAGGAAAGCTATTGGCGAGGAGGTGGCTCGGCTCTTAGCAATGGAGTTCATCCGAGAGATTTACCACTCCGAGTGGCTCGCCAATGTTGTCATGGTCCCCAAGAAGGACAAGTCGCTTCGCATGTGCATCGACTTTAAACATATCAATCGGGCCTGCCCAAAAGATCATTTTCCTCTCCCTCGCATCGACCAAATAGTCGACTCGACCGTGGGGTGTGAGCGATTGTCTTTTCTAGACGCCTATTCCGGGTACCATCAGATCCGTCTGTATGAACCCGATGAGATCAAAACAGCTTTCATCACTCCATTCGGGTGCTTTTGTTATGTCACCATGCCCTTCGGCCTCAAGAACGCTGGAGCCACGTTCATGAGGATGATTCAGAAGTGTTTGCTCACTCAGATCAGTCGGAACGTGGAAGCATACATGGATGATATTGTGGTCAAGTCACGGAAAGGTTCCGACATGCTGACTGACCTTGCTGAAACCTTTGCCAATCTCAGGGGGTATGATATCAAGCTTAATCCATCAAAGTGCACATTCGGAGTTCCGGGTGGAAAGTTACTCGGTTTTCTCATTTCCGAACGAGGAATCGACGCCAATCCCGAGAAAGTTGGCACCATACTCCGGATGAAGCGCCCTGCGCGTGTGCACGATGTCCAGAAGCTTACAGGCTGCTTGGCCGCTCTAAGTCGATTCATTTCTCGTCTCGGTGAAAAGGCGTTGCCTCTTTACCGACTGATGAAGAAGTCTGACAAGTTCGAATGGACTCCAGAAGCTGATGCAGCATTTGCAGACCTCAAAGCTCTGCTCTCCACCCAGCCGGTGCTTGCTGCCCCAATCAGTAAAGAGCCTTTGCTGCTTTACATTGCAGCCACAGGACAAGTTGTCAGTACAGTACTTACGGTCGAGCGGGAAGAAGAAGGAAAGGCCTTCAGAGTTCAGCGCCCAGTATATTATGTGTCTGAAGTTTTGACACCTTCAAAACAAAGATATCCTCATTATCAGAAGCTTGTATACGGGATTTATATGACCACGAAGAAGGTTGCACATTACTTCTCTGACCACTCCATTACAATCGTCAGCGACGCCCCACTGTCAGAGATTCTGCATAACAGAGATGCAACTGGTCGAGTGGCGAAGTGGGCGATTGAACTCCTTCCCCTAGATATCAAGTTTGAAGCAAAGAATGCTATCAAGTCCCAAGCAATTGCAGATTTCGTCGCCGAGTGGATCGAACAGCAGCTTCCGACTCAAGTTCACTCGGAGCACTGGACCATGTTCTTCGATGGATCTAAGATGCTGAATGGTTCTGGTGCTGGGGTAGTATTGGTCTCCCCCCGAGGAGATAAGCTCAAATATGTTCTCCAGATTCACTTCGATTTCTCCAATAATGAAGCAGAATATGAAGCACTTTTGTATGGGTTGCGCATGGCCATTTCACTCGGCGTCCGTCGCCTCATGGTCTATGGTGACTCAGATTTGGTGGTTAATCAGGTGATGAAGGAGTGGGACGTCAGAAGTCCGGCAATGACTGGTTATTGCAATGCAGTGAGAAAGCTAGAAAAGAAATTTGAGGGGTTAGAGCTTCATCACATCCCCCGACTGAAAAATCAAGCAGCTGATGATCTGGCAAAGATAGGCTCCAAGAGAGAAGCCATTCCTAGCAATGTGTTTTTGGAGCACATCTGCTCGTCGTCGGTCCAGGAGGATCCTTTTACAGAAGAAGCCCCGCAACCGAAAAGTGCCACAGATCCGACTGAAGTTGAAGTCCCTGCTGTGGTCGACCTAATCATAGAAGTCTTGGCAATCACTCCCGACTGGACGATACCGTACATGGCGTATATCCTAAGGAAAGAATTCCCGGAGGACGAGGAAGAGGCTCGACAGATCGTCCGCCGATCCAAAGCCTTCACAGTCATAAGGGGACAGTTGTATAGAGAAAGCGCGACTAGAATCGGTCAGAAGTGCATAACACCAGAAGAGGGTCAGATAATCCTTGACGACATCCACTCGGGGACCTGTGGTCACCATGCATCTTCTCGGACCATTGTGGCTAAAGCATACCAAGCGGGATTTTACTGGCCAAGAGCAAATGAGATGGCAAAAGAGATAGTCGACAAGTGTGGAGGGTGCCAGTTCTATTCCAACATGTCACACAAGCCTGCATCAGCCCTGAAGACCATTCCACTCGTCTGGCCCTTTGCTGTCTGGGGACTGGACATGGTTGGTCCACTGAGAACAGGCAGGAGTGATTTCACTCATGTGCTTGTGGCAGTCGACAAGTTTACCAAATGGATTGAAGCTAAGCCCATCAAGAATCTTGATGCTTGCACTGCTATCAGTTTCGTCAGAGGGCTAACATTCAGATATGGAGTCCCGCATAGCATCATCACTGACAATGGGTCAAACTTTGATACGGACAAGTTCAGAGCATTTTGCGCCTCTCAAGGCACACGAGTCGACTACGCATCGATCGCACATCCCCAATCGAATGGACAGGCAGAGAGGGCAAATGGTCTGATTCTCAAAGGACTAAAGCCTCGACTGATGCGTGATCTCAAGCACGCGGCAGGTGCTTGAGTCGACGAGCTTCCGTCAGTTCTGTGGGGATTGAGGACCACCCCGAACCGGTCGACTAGAAGAACTCCATTCTTTCTGGTTTATGGAGCCGAGGCAATTCTGCCGAGTGATCTTCTTCACAACGCACCCCGAGTCGAACTTTATACCGAAGATGAAGCAGAACAAGCCCGGAAAGACGCAGTCGACCTCCTGGAAGAAGAAAGGGAGATGGCCATGATCAGATCGACCATCTATCAGCAAGACTTGCGTCGATTCCACGCCAGGAATGTAAAGAGTCGAGCCTTCCAAGAAGGAGATTTGGTCCTCCGAGTGGATCAACAAAAACCACACAAGCTTGCTCCTACTTGGGAAGGCCCCTTCATCATCACCAGAGTCCTCCACAACAGAGCGTATCACCTCTACAATGTTGATCGCCAGATCGACGAGCCGCGAGCTTGGAATGCGGAACTGCTCCGCCCCTTTTACACTTGAGTTCTCCCTTAGACGAGATGTAATAAGAAAAAAATTCTGCAGTTCATTTTTATCAAAGGCAAGAGTGTTCCAATAATTGCTGTCACTTTTGTTTGCATACGAAATCCCCCAGTGGGTGACTTAGCCGCGAATCCGTTTCGCCTAAGTTTGAAAAATCCTACCGAGTGGAGAGCCAGACTCCCACTCGGGGGCTTAGCTGCAGCCCAGTGCTCACCTAAGTGTTTAAAAATCCTACCGAGTGGAGAGCAAACCTCCCACTCGGGGGCTTAGCTGCAGCCCAGTGCTCGCCTAAGTGTTTAAAAATCCTATCGAGTGGAGAGCGAACCTCCCACTCGGGGGCTTAGCTACAGCCCAGTGCTCGCCTAAGTGTTTAAAAATCCTACCGAGTGGAGAGCAAACCTCCCACTCGGGGGCTTAGCTGCAGCCCAGTGCTCGCCTAAGTGTTTAAAAATCCTACCGAGTGGAGAGCAAACCTCCCACTCGGGGGCTTAGCTGCAGCCCAGTGCTCGCCTAAGTGTTTAAAAATCCTACCGAGTGGAGAGCAAACCTCCCACTCGGGGGCTTAGCTGCAGCCCAGTGCTCGCCTAAGTGTTTAAAAATCCTACCGAGTGGAGAGCAAACCTCCCACTCGGGGGCTTAGCTGCAGCTCAGTGCTCGCCTAAGTGTTTAAAAATCCTACCGAGTGGAGAGCAAACCTCCCACTCGGGGGCTTAGCTGCAGCCCAGTGCTCGCCTAAGTGTTTAAAAATCCTACCGAGTGGAGAGCAAACCTCCCACTCGGGGGCTTAGCTGCAGCCCAGTGCTCGCCTAAGTGTTTAAAAATCCTACCGAGTGGAGAGCAAACCTCCCACTCGGGGGCTTAGCTGCAGCCCAGTGCTCGCCTAAGTGTTTAAAAATCCTACCAAGTGGAGAGCAAACCTCCCACTCGGGGGCTTAGCTGCAGCCCAGTGCTCGCCTAAGTGTTTAAAAATCCTACCGAGTGGAGAGCAAACCTCCCACTCGGGGGCTTAGCTACAGCCTAGCGCTCTCCTAAGTGTTTAAAAATCCTACCGAGTGGAGAGCAAACCTCCCACTCGGGGGCTTAGCTGCAGCCTAGCGCTCGCCTAAGTGTTTAAAAATCCTACCGAGTGGAGAGCAAACCTCCCACTCTGGGGCTTAGCTGCAGCCTAGCGCTCACCTAAGTGTTTAAAAATCCTACCGAGTGGAGAGCAAACCTCCCACTCGGGGGCTTAGCTGCAGCCTAGCGCTCGCCTAAGTGTTTAAAAATCCTACCGAGTGGAGAGCAAGCCTCCCACTCGGGGGCTTAGCTGCAGCCTAGTGCTCGCCTAAGTGTTTAAAAATCCTACCGAGTGGAGAGCAAACCTCCCACTCGGGGGCTTAGCTGCAGCCTAGCGCTCGCCTAAGTGTTTAAAAATCCTACCAAGTGGAGAGCCAGACTCCCACTCGGGGGGCTTAGCTGCAGCCCAGTGCTCACCTAAGTACAGGACACAACCCAATCCGCAAGAAGTTACGCCACAAATACAAGGTTATTCCGAGTGAAGATCAAGTTCCACTCGACAGATCAAACCATGAAGATATCCAACGAGAAATCAAGTTCGGATAAAGCCTAAAGGTCCCAGACCTTAGATCAAAGTACTCGAGCCCTCGGCTCGGCAGAGTTTAACGGTTACAAATCTACTCGGCATTCCGAGGCAAATTTAAAGTGAAGCATAAA
The DNA here is from genome assembly GCA_034509565.1 of Triticum monococcum. Taxonomy (NCBI): domain Eukaryota; kingdom Viridiplantae; phylum Streptophyta; class Magnoliopsida; order Poales; family Poaceae; genus Triticum; species Triticum monococcum. The sequence continues at coordinate 606,044,485 of CM067845.1, forward strand.
AGTTTTTCATTCCTCAGGTGGAGGACTGGAAGAGGCGACGAACTCGTCCAAGTCGATCCCGTCTGCGATACGAGTGGCAGCAGCGATGAAAGTCTCCATGAAGTCTTGAAAGCTGTGCTTCCTGGTATTGGCAACTTGGATGGCGGCCAGCTTTTCCTCTCGCGCCTCCTTGCAATGGACGCGGACCAGAGACAGAGCGACATCAGCACCACATCTAGCAGAAGATTTCTTCCACTCCGCCACTCGACCCGGGACTTCATTCAGTCGAGCCATCAGAGACTCGAGGTCATTCTGAAGCGTCGTCCCAGGCCAGAGTGATGTGTCGATCCGCGATATCGCAACCTTCAGTCGAGCAAGATAGTCAACAACGCTGGTAACACGAGACTCCAGTCGGAGCACGTTCATGGCAGCCTCATCTTTCACGAGAGAATTGGCGGGGTCCAAGCCTGGCTCCACTCGACTGGTTTCCTCTTTGAAGTTCTGGCAGAATTCTGCAAACACGATTCAAGAGTCAGACAGTGGCTCTACACAGGCTTGGTAACTGCAAGACAGTCAGGGCAGAGTAATTACCTTCGAGCATGACGAACAACTTCTTGGCGAGTCCACCGAGATAAGCCTCCAGATCGTTCCTCTTCCCCACCAGATCACCTGCCTTGTCGTGCAGAGCCATGTTGTTGTTCTTCAGTCGGGTGACCTCTTGATTGGCTACCTCGAGAGAAGCTTTTAGTCTGGAGTTTTCCTGCTCAAGAGTTACGACCGAAGCCAGTTTCTCTTCAGCAAGCCTCGTTTTGTTCAAGACCTCCTTCTGTGCTTCTGCAAGATCTTGATCCTTCTTCTTCAGAGCTTCTTCCAGTTTATCTGCAGCACGTCGAGTGAAATCAACGTCAAGAATGGACAAGCGAGAAAAATCATTCGTCAAGAATGGAGAACCTCACCAGCCATACCTTTTGCTTCTTCTTGCGCCTTCTTCAAATTCTCTTGAGAAAGCTTCAAGTTAAGGTTGAGCTGGATCTGCTGATTCTCGAACTCAGTATAGCGAGCTACAAGTTCGCAGGATTTCTGTAAAAAGAAAAATCAGTCGACAGACATCCAAGATAAGTTGCTTCTGAGTAACTAAGAGACAATGATGACGTTTCTAAGACCACAGCCGAATCAAAAACATTCGACAGTAGTCTCGAGGACTACACCCAGTGGGTGCACTCAGCGTGCCCCCACAGTAAAAAAAAGTTGACTGCCCGCAGTCGACCGGATACAGTTCCATTCGACATGGCCTGACCAGACCGAGTGAAGAAATACAGCTACAGCAACACAATATAAAGACTACAGTCGACTGCCAGCAGTCCACCGTAGTCTCGGGGACTACACCCAGTGGGTGCACTTAGCGTGCCCCCACTCGTCCGAGACTTGACAGACACACCCAGTGGGTGTACAGATACAAAGATCTTCGGAAAAGAGATTCTTCAAACAGCATATCGTAACAGACCAAGTGTTGAGTCGACTGACCTGGACGTTACTCTGAAGAGCCGAACTTGCGTCATAAGCTGCTTGGCTGGCCTCCCGAGCCACCTTCACTTGCTCCATCATGATCCCCGCCTGGTGTATAGCCTCTTTTGTAGCAGCCGCTTGGTCCTCAGGGGCGGGGTACGCGGCAAAAAGCGAAGGCGGATCCGCAGTCGACGTCGAGGGCCGCACACTCGTCAGAGGAATGGCGAAAGTCACAGAAGCCTGAGTGGTGTCACCACCATCCCGAGCTACGGCCTCAGACGCCGGAGCAGATTGGGGGACCTTGTCAGCCGACGCCCTCCTGTTCCTCCTCACTCTCAGCGGTTCGTTGTCATCGTCATCCGGGAGGTCGATAACATGAGGAGGAGCTACAAGGAAAATATTCAATCGACCAGAGTTGCAATAAATGTTTAGTCGACTCAAAGCGGAACGTCAGTAATCGTACCAGGGTTGGAGGTAACAGCATCCTCCATCTCTTGGTCGTCGTTCTTGGCGGAGATCTTAGAAGTAGCAGCGCTGCAAATCTCGAAAATCAGTCAGTTGGCTCAATGAATCGACCAAGGATCTGTCCACGGTCGACAAAGGAAAGCAAGTTTTGTTATTACCCAGAAATGGTAGGGACAGCCATCTTCATCTTGGGCAGAGCCTTGGGCGGCTTGGATGACGTCACGCGTGGGTGCTTGGGAGCCTTCCCAGTCAGCGTAGGAGAAGAGGTCCGAGGGCGTTTCGACGACTGCCCAACAGGAGCAGTCGCCTTGCCACGTTCCCGCGCTGGATCGTGTGTGAGTTTGGATCGCCTCTCCGGGCAGGGGGGTTCAACCTCCTCCTCCTCCTCTTCGCTGGAGTCGACGTCTTCGCCTCCCTCTCCTTCACCGTCGGACTCCCACTCGCCTTGATCGTCTCCACTCTCACCTCCGCTCGCCTCCCCTTCCTCAGTTGGCTCCTGTGCCCCGTTGGGCGTCGAGTACATCTCGGTAGTCACCTGGAAAACAACAGACAAGACAAAAGTCAATCGGCCAACTCAAAGAAGACCAATGAAGAAAACAAGATCTTAGTCTGGAGCATAAAGACATACCTGGTCCACGTCATACGAGTTGTCGAGTGGAATTACCCTCCTGGCTCCTCGGGGGTTGTCTTTGTTCCCCGTGATGCTCGACAGCCACCCCTCCAGCATCTCGTTAGTGACCTCCTCCGGGTGGATCCGAGTGGTGTCGTCGAGACCCGAATACAGCCACATCGGGTGGTCACGAGCCTGGAGCGGTTGGATGCACCTCCGGAGGAAGACCTCCAGCAAGTCCATACCAGTCACGCCCTCACGGACAAGCTCAACCACTCGACCAACCAGCACTTTGACTTGGGCCTTTTCTTTCGGCGTCACTTTCAGAGAAGCAGGTTTTTCAGCTCGGACGAGAGAGAAAGGGGGGAGACCAGTTGACTATCCTGGGGTCGCCTGGTCTTGACAGTAAAACCAGGTCGCCTGCCAACCACGGACCGACTCCGGGAAAGTGATAGATGGAAAACAACTCTTTCCCCTCGTCTGGATTGCCAGGCCCCCGCACAGCTGGATCACCTGCGTCCTTTCGTCACTCGACTTGGCCTTCTTGACCGATTGAGAACGGCAGGTAAAGATGTGCTTGAAGAGTCCCCAATGGGGGCGGCAACCCAAGAAACCCTCACACATGGAAATTAAAGTAGCAAGGTATACGATGGATTTGGGAGTGAAGTGGTGGAGCTGCGCTCCGAAGAAGTTCAGGAAGCTCCGGAAAAAAGGATGGGGCGGCAGAGAAAACCCGCGGTCGATATGGGTGGCTAGGAGCACGCACTCACCATCGCGGGGTTGAGGTTCGATCTCTCTCCCCGGGAGACGCGTAGCTTCGTGGGGAATGACTCCCCCCTCGACCATGTCGTCGAGATCTTCTTGCCGGATCACCGACGGCATCCAATCGCCCTAGATCCAGCCTCGGGGCAGAGCAAACCTTGAGGAGGATCCGCCCCAAGCAGACCTCTTCCCTTTCCCCTGCGCCGCCGCCTTCTTCGCGCACTCCAGAGCGGATGTCTTGTCCTTCGCCATCATCGACGGCAAATCTTGCATGGGCCTGCGACGCTAGGGTGAGAGCGGAGGTGGCGGAGGTGGCGGAGGAACTTGCGAAGGGAGAGAGGAAGAAGAAAGCACACTGTTTGGAAACCGAGCCGGCGACTTATAAGAGGCCGCTCCCGAGTGGCTGACTGGTAGGCCCAGGCTATCCAGTCAAATCCCGCAGCAGACGCGCGTGCAGTACATGGCGAAAAAGGTGGCGTGAAAATCAAGGAGCTTCCACTTTATCGCTTCCGATTACTGCGGCCGCTCCCGTCCCGCGCGCTTCCCAAAATCTGAATCCCGCGACATCCGCGGGCTGCAGAACAACTTGTCAAAACAGAAGACCCCGCTCGCGCCGACACTCGGTATGTCACAAGTAAAGAAATTCACTCGACGAAAGGCCTGGAATGGATCAAGGCGACTGAAAGAGGTTGATGACATCATCCGTGATGATTGACCCAAAACGAGGCACTCATGTAGCCCAAAGAACCAGTCGGAAAGATCTCCAACTCTTTCCCCACTCTAACCTCAATCCATTTGGGGGCTAATGATGAAGCTATGTACCTAGGGTAGGGGCACGGACCTGTCCAAAAGAGCCCTACCCGAGGACATCCCTAGAAGAAGTCACCTTTCAATCGACTTGAAGGTATCACACTCGACCAAGAAGCTATCACTCGACCATGAAGCCAACCACACGACTGACCAGGAGACCTAAAGTCACTCCGCAGGCAAACGGTCGGCTATTAAGTAGTCTTTATGGTCATTATAGCACTTTATTAGGGGCGTTACCAGTAACGCCCCACCTTAAATGTACCTTAAACCCTGCATTACTGAGGGCAGGAGAGGACCGGCGAAGTCTATATAAGCCACCCCCCCTCCTCAGTATGAAGGGTTCGCACCCCTGTTATTCACACGCCTATAATCCAATCGACCGCCTCCGGGCACCGAGACATAGGGCTGTTACTTCCTCCGCGAAGGGCCTGAACTCGTCCATCTTGGTGTGTTTACAACTTCCCAATAGCTGAGATCTAGCCTCTCCATACACACCCCCCTACATCACTGTCAGAGTTAGAACCACGACACCCGGCTCCTATGTTTTGGTGCCTTACGTTCCGCTATATCGGCTAAGGTAGCACTAGGAGAACCACTGCGATTGTGCCCCAGTTGAGCTGGGTCGAGCACCTCAGTGGAGAAAGCTAAAACTGACTGTCATGATGAAGCGAGAGCTGGTCGCTGTTCGAGAAGTTTTTTCGAGTCCTTAAAGACTTATGCCGCTTAGGGCGAGGAGTCGGCTCCGTCCGGCCAAGGCGTGGATAGCGCCCCGAACTCGGTCTTCTGAATACCAGGGGCTTCGCCGAAATTTAAAATTATAGAATTCTATGGCTAAGTGAGAGTGTTCACGCATTATAGTCCGATTGCCTTGTTCGTAGGGCTGGGCGCCTCCCTCGAAGGACTCAAACATGGGAAAAAGAGTGCTCAGGTTTATCCCCGAACACCCCAGCACTAGCGGCACGGGGGCAGAAGCCGGCGACTTGCCATCTCTCAGAATTGATAAACAACTACACAGAAGGTAATATTTTAAATTCAAACAGCTTTGCTTAGTGCATATGAACAAGTTTTCAGCACACATGACAAAACGAGCGAGTTTTACTCAAAAATTACATCCCTAGAACACTTATCCGCCACAAGGGAGGCACCCTTCAGAACATCCTTATAATAATTCTCGGGCTTGCGATGCTCTTTCCCCGGCGGTGGCCCGTCCTTCACAAGCTTCTCAGCATCCAGCTTGCCCCAGTGCACCTTAGCACGGGCAAGGGCCCTACGGGCACCTTCAATGCAGACGGAGCGCTTGATGACTTCGAGCCTTAGACAGGCCTCCATCAGCCGCCGCACCAGCCCGAAGTAGCTCCCAAGCAGAGCCTCTCCAGGCCACAGCCGAACTATGAGGCCCCTCATGGCCTGTTCGGCCGCCTTGTGGAGCTCGACCAGTTGCTTCAGCTGGTCGCTCAGGGGCACGGGGTGTCCGGCCTCAGCATACTGAGACCAGAACACCTTCTCTGTCGAGTTGCCCTCCTCGGCTCGATAAAATGCGGCGGCATCAGACACACTCCGGGGAAGATCTGCGAACGCTCCTAGAGAGCTCCGGATTCGGGTAAGTAACAAGTAACTCATGTTTATGTGTTTGCTTTGCATAAAGAATGCCTTACCCGCCGCTATCTTCTTCACCTCGTCCAACTCCTGGAGGGTCTTCTGGGATTCGGCCTCGGCAGACTTGGCATTTTCCATAGCCACCGCGAACTCGGACGCTCGCGTCTTTGAGTCAAGCTCCAAACTCTCATGTTTTTCCATGAGAGCCTGGAGCTCTTGCTGCACCTTGCCAACCTCGGGCTCATACTTTTCTCACTCGGTGCGCTCCGCGGCCGCCCTCTTCTCAGCCTCGAGCAACGCTTGCTTCAGGGTCGCCACCTCAGACGTGACCCCTACAATAGCCACGATAATCCTGTTAGTTTTTGCAATTGCACCTTTTTATATATATTTATTTAAACAAGGTATTTCTTACCTTCATTGTCCTCGAGCTGCTTCTTGGCACGCCCGAGCTCTTGCTCGGACCGCTCGAGGTTCTGCTTTAGCGTGTCCACTTCCGCGGTCAGTGCGGCGGACGCAAGCAGAGAAGCCTGCATACGCATATTGACTCCTTTTTGTTAGACACCTGCAAATTTTATTTGATCCTCTATTTGGCTTTTCTTCCCGAACGCCAAACAGAGCATCAGGGGCTACTATCTATGCGGTAATATTATTTACACATTCTTTACTTACCTCAAAGCCTGTCAAAAGGCCAGTACAAGCTTCAGTCAGTCCGCTCTTGGCGGACTGAACCTTCTGGACCACCGCACTCATAATGGTGTGGTGCTCTTCGTCGATGGAGGCGCCTTGGAGTGCCTCCAACAGATTGTCCGGCGCCTCCGGTTGGACGGAGGTCACCGGCACGATGGGCTTGCTCCTCTTGGAAGGAGGTCCCCCGCTGGAGTCTGAAATCTTTGAAGGTTCTAGAGCGATGTCCGGCCTAGGGCCGGACTTAGAGCCCTGGGGGTTTCATCCCCTTTACTCCTGGAGTCTGGGAGGTCGCCTTGCAGCGCCTCCAGGACCACCTCCTCCCGGCTTGGAACCTGTTGGGACAACACTTCGGTGTCGTCCGTGGGGCGGGGGGAGGAAGCCGTCGGAAGTGAGTTCACATCCGATGAGTCCAGTGAGCCGCTCGACGACGCGTCGAGCCGGTCTTTGGGTGGGCTGCATAAACATATTCGACATAAGGGAAAGCTGTGCAACAAACGAATACTATGAATTACTCTGGTATCCGGATACTTACGATTTGGCCAGGGGCTTGGCCCTGGGCGCCCACTCCCCTTCGCCGTCATCGGCGTCGATGGAGTAGTCCGGAGGAAGGGTTTTCCCCTTCTTGGACCCTTCGGCCTCCCCAGTAGGGGCGGCCTTCCTTTTCTTCCCTTCCCCCGCTAGAGGGGGAGGGGTCTCTTCTTCCTCCTCCTCGTCTTCATGGGAGGAGTGCGTCTTGGATTCGTCGGATGATGAATCCGACACCTCCGGGCGTCGGGCACTCTTTCGAGTCCCCGTGGCCTTCTTCTTGGCCTTCTTCTCCGGCACCACATAGGGTGCCGGAACCAGCAGCTTCGCCAAGTGGGCATCGGCTGGGTCTTCGGGCAAAGGTGCCGGACAGTCGATCCGTCCGGACTTCGCCTGCTAATCCTGTCAAAGGTAAGGGAGCTTAGATCCCGCACAGAGTTAAACTATGAAAAACTAGTGCCCTGTAAAAGGTACAAAAAACTTACCGCGCTAGCGTGACGCTACGCGCTGAATCCGCGATCCTCGGTAGCGGATGCGGGAGCCTCGGCGCCTTTGAAAAGCACCTTCCAAACATCTTTGTACGTCGTGTCAAAGAGCCTGCTCAGAGTTCGGTGCTGCGCTGGGTTGAACTCCCACAGATTGAAGGCCCGTTGTTGACTCGGGAGGCTCAGGCGGATGAGCATAACCTGGACTACGTTGACGAGCCTGAGCTGCTTGTCCACCAGGGATTGGATGCATGTTTGCAGTCTGGTCACCTCCTTTTGGCTGCCCCATGATAGGCCCGTCTCTTTCCGGGACGTGAGCCGCGTTGGGGGTCCGGACCGGAACTCGGGGGCTGCGGCCCACTTAGGGTCGCGCGGCTCGGTGATGTAAAACCACCCCGATTGCCACCCCTTCAGGGTCTCCACAAAGGAGCCCTCGAGCCATAAGACGTTGGGCATCTTGCCCACCATGGCGCCTCCGCACTTCGTCTGGTTGCCGCGCACCACCTTCGGCTTGACATTGAAAGTCTTGAGCCATAGGCCGAAATGGGGGCGGATGCGGAGGAAAGCCTCGCACACGACGATAAACGCCGAGATGTTGAGGACAAAGTTCGGGGCCAGATCATGGAAATCCAGGACATAGTAGAACATGAGCCCCCGGACAAATGGGTGGAGAGGGAAGCCCAGTCCGCGGAGGAAATGGCGGAGGAACACCACCCTCTCATGTGGCCTAGGGGTGGGGATGAGCTACCCCTCTTCGGGAAGCCGGTGCACGATGTCGTTAGACAAGTATCCGGCCTTCCTTAGTTTTTTTATGTGTCCCTCCATGACGGAGGAGACCATCCACTTGCCTCCCACTCCGGACATGACTGGAGAAGGTTGAGGTGGGGAGTGCGGACTTGGGCGTTGGAGCTTGAGTGCGCGAGAATGGATAGGCAAAGGAGGAAGAAGGCGTAGGTGAAAGGGTGGATCCTTATCCCCTTATATGGGTGGACGCGACTATGTGTCCCCACCAGCCTGGTAAAACTCGCTTATCTCCCAAGCGCTGTAATCAATGGCGCGGTTGGGTTACCCACGCCCGTATTGATGAGAATCCCGGAATAAGGGGACACGATCTCTGCTTTAACAAGACGTGCCAAGCAAACCGCCTCGCATGACGCGCTGAGGTGGGATAATGAAACGACTCGGATAAAGGCTTGGCCATGGTGTGTCGCACTACGGAACACGTCAGCAGATTAGATTTGTGTAAATATTATTCTCTCTATGACAATATGTGGAAACTTGTTTTGCAGAGCCGGACACTATCTTGGTGTTCAAGATCTTCTATGAAGTACTTGGAGGAGGAACCCGCCTTGTAATGCCGAAGACAATCTACGCGTCGGACTCGTCATCATTGAAGCCTGGTTCAGGGGCTACTGAAGGAGTCCTAGATTAGGGGGTGTTCGGATAGCCGGACTATACCTTCAGCCGGACTCCTGGACTATGAGGATACAAGATTGAAGACTTCGTCCCGTGTCCGGAAGGGACTTTCCTTGGCGTGGAAGGCAAGCTTGGCGATACGAATATGTAGATCTCCTACCATTGTAACCGACTCTATGTAACCCTAACCCTATCCGGTGTCTATATAAACCGGAGGGTTTTTAGTCCGTAGGACAACATACACAACAACAATCATACCATAGGCTAGCTTCTAGGGTTTAGCCTCTCTGATCTCGTGGTAGATCTACTCTTGTACTACACATATCATCAATATTAATCAAGCAGGACGTAGGGTTTTACCTCCATCGAGAGGGCCTGAACCTGGGTAAAACTTCGTGTCCCTTGCCTCCTGTTACCATCCGGCCTAGACGCACAGTTCGGGACCCCCTACACGAGATCCGCCGGTTTTGACACCGACACCACCCATAAGGGTGGCCCCTTTACATCAGAGGAAGACATACGAATCTTACCCCCTACGAGTCCGGTCTCCGGGGGCGCAAATACCAGGTACCGATTTTTAGAGGTACCGATCTGCAAGGTACCCATTCCAAAGGTACCGATCCTTTGAAATCATGCTTAGCTATTAAAGGGAATTCCTCCTAACGTCGGAAACTCTATTTATTTATGATTGGCCTTCCTCGTTCGTTCCCTCGATCGGTCACTCCTCGTCGACCTTATTCTGAACGGTATTGCTAGATTTTGAAAAACCTTGAATAAGACCAACATTATGAACTACTATTCGCTGAAGTACTTCGCTTTCAAGTAGACGGACTTGATTTGATCCTTCACGGGATCAAAGGGAAAAGGCTATTGCACTCCAAAAAGGAGGCCTATTTGGCCGATTTAGGAGACCAGACGTATGAACCTGCACAATCAGGCTCCAAGTCCTTGTTAGAAACGTTTTTTAATAGAAAACAAGGGCTCTGCCTAATGCATTCAAAACCACACATTTGCACTCCACTCCGGGCAAGGAATAGGACTGCTTAGCTATTAAATGGAAGTCCTCCCAAGGGTAGGATGCTCTTTATTTATTTACCGAACTAGAAACAAGGAGCTTTTCCGAGCAGATTTCCCTATTCAGAAAAGGGCAAGAAACAGTGGCTTTTCCCGAGCGACCGATCCTATCTGTGGTCGAACAGCTTGATTTCCTCAAATTAAGGAAGCCAAAAAAAAAGCAAAACCGAAGGAGACACTTGTTTTACGAGCAAGAACGAGGGAGGCCCCTTCGAGACCCTACCTATCGAAGCCTTGTTTTCACAAGGGAAATAAGAGGTACCACAACGCCTCTTTTACTAAAGGAATCCGCCTTCAAACGCGTTCCACTAAAAACGAAGTAGGACCCTATTTCAAGTGCAAGGAACTTGAACCGAAAAATAAGAAAGGCACTTTTCCTATCTTTTCGCATTAAGGCGGAGCAGTCAGGTAACGAACTGGAAACCGGCTAACGTTACTTTTACTTTTCAGCTTCGGAGTTGCAAATCGGCAGACCTTACTTTCTGAAAAAGAAAGAAGTATGGAAACTGATCCTATTTCAGATCTCTAATTTCATTCAAACTTAGGCCGTTATGAATTGACATAGCTTGACCTGTGAACTCTCAGCGCGTACGACAGTTGCTTCGACAAACATTCGGTAGACTAGCTTTCGAAGTGCCACGATCCTATCGAGTAAAATCATCTCCCGGGGATAAGGTGAAACTGCAAGGCAACCAGCCTTACCAGACATTCCCTGAATGCAAGTTGCTTCAGTCAACCAGGAAAGATCATGACAATTAGACCAATTTGAGATTGGATCAGTGTCATCTATCTCCCTGGTAATGAACTGAAAAAGAGACTGTCACCGCTGAGAACGAGACGGCACAGGTTGTGGTTCTTCTCCTGCATACGCTAGCTGCTGGAACTCACTGAGTTCAAGTCCGAAAAAGGATTGGACTCTGTGACATCGACCGACACGACGCTATACCGGAAGATTAAAGAAAGGTATGTATTTTAGTCACATGAATTTTGCGAATTGAAAATTTGGGCAAATTGACTCAGTTATATTTTCCGATAAAAGGTTTCCCCCGAGCCCCCTTCCAAAAGGAATAGAAGGCGAAAGCTAGACCTATTCGTTCAATAAAGTCTAGCTTTGTCAACTATTTGAAAAGGAAGATTCGAACAGGAAACTAATTCAACGGAAAAGAAAGCTAAGCTCAAGACAAGACTAGAGGAGTGCCCTCCACTCCGCGAGATCTTATTCCCCCTCTCCGGTAGATCGTTCCTCATCTCTACGGTTCCCAGTACCCACTCAGTTGCTCTAGTCAGGAAGATACGTCTGGTCTCCTAAATCGCCTCTTGAGCAACGACGACCGCGCAGAGGCGGTGCTCGTGTACCTGTGTCCTTCCTCGTTGCAAGCTCCCTGCCTACTACATGTTTACATGTTTGACGGAATGCCGGGCCGGACATATCAAAAAATGCGTCCGCCCCCGTTGGGCGCTCCGGCCAACCCAAATGAAAAAGCCGACACGGCCGATCGGACAAGCAATCCAAACAGACAAAAAGAGGACAAAATCAACATCCACTTGGATCATCGCGTTGGAGTTGCCCTCACTTCCCATCTATATCGCGCATGTTGCATGACATATGGTAAGCTTGCCTAGAACTCACCATTAATGGGTGGGCCAAAGTTTTCACTCGCTCGCTCTTTTCATAAAAAAAAACATAATGTGTTTCATAAAAGTATGATATACGCACATTTTTTCTTTTTTGAAATTTACTTCTCTCTATTTGTTAACTATAATTTATTCCGAAAAATATGCTATTTTTTAATGTAATTTCAAAACAAATTTTCATGCAATTAAAAAATGTTCATATAGTTTAAAAATTGTTCTTGAAGTTGTTTATGATGGCGGAGAAGGCATTGGCGCGCTCGATCTGCATCATCTGGCTGATCTTCCCCTCGAGCATCATCCACAGATCCGCCATGCGCGCCTGGATCAGCTACTTCAGATCCTTGTACCTAACGTACGTCGCCCTGGCAATCGAGGTTTCGGTTCCATAGATAGCTCGTTATAAAGAAGGTGTTGTTTTGGTTGGTTTTTTATTTCTCTGGTTCACTCGGCTTGGTTCAGTTCCCAGTTGACTCGTCATTATTGACTGTTGACCAGTGCCCACGTCGACTGTTGACTTTTTAAAAAAGCTCAAAACAAATGTGAAAATCAAAAAAGTTTTGCGAATTTGAAAAAATAAATAAATAAGATTCATAGATTTTCGAAAGTTCGCAAAATTTGAAAAAAGCATCAATTTCTAAAAAATCACTGATTTTGAAAAAAGGTTAATGATTTTGAATAAAAAAAGATCACCGATTCGAAAATTCATGAATTTGAAAAAAGTTCATCAATTTTGTAGAAACCTTATTGATTTTGAAAAAATCATCAAAAAAAGAAGAAATTGGCTGCAAGTGCAGAGGGAACACTAGAGGTCCCACTTTACCTGGCCAATGCGCCCAGTTGCAATGAACGTATCGATGTGCATGACTCGCCACAACACAGAGCCAGTGATAAGTGAGTAGTTGAACCAGTCAATCGACCTTAACGTTTAGAAATTTATGATATTAATTAACTTGTATAGTTATCTATTACACTCAAAAGTTTACCGAGACAATGTTGTCGCGAAATATGAGGATACATTCGAACATGCACACAATTTTAGAGTTTGTCATTTCGATCATGCTTCACATAAATTCTAGATGATACCCCACTTTCTTCTGGGAGTGATTTGCAGTATATTTCAATAAATTTGAGTTGCATGAAACATTAATATTTGGAGTAATAATATGAGAACTAAAACTGAAAAACATATGATTTATTGGATTTACCTATTTTGTAGTTCTAGATATTTATTAAATACATATACATAATATAATGGAAATTTTTCATGCATGTTTGCATGTTGAGGTGGACTACTTTTTTGTATACATTTTTTTTTTGCAATCTCAAAACTTGTATTACTCATTCAAAGTCTCATTACATTCTTCCTGAACTAACTCCAGCAGCTCAGGCGGACCTGACCCTAGCCAGGTCATAGTCCTTCTCTTTATACATCCATAGGGAGCTAGGTTGTCGCGCGCTTTATTCTGCGATCGAACGACAAGAGTAATACAAGATTGACGGGAGGAAAGTAAACTTCTAATTTCATTAACTAGCGACGAGTATATCGACCGATCAAAGTCTCCACATGTGATCATGGAAACTTCTCATGCATGATTGTATGTTGGGGTGGACCTTCTCATGCATGTTGCATGTTGAGATGTCATGCCCTCATGTTGAGAAAAATAAACTAGTGGAGACTAGCTATTTAGTACTATCGAAGATTATGCGAAGAGAGTAGACTTCTGTAGTTTTCACCTCTATTCTTTGTAACATTATGACGAGAGAGTAAGGTTGTTTTTTCACCTTCGACATTGTCAATTTGTAAAAATTCTCTCTTAATTAACAACCGTGGAAAATCAATGCTAATAGTAAGAAACAAGATTTGTTTACAGAGAAACAACAAGAAAAATAGATAAGGGTTATATAGGGATCCAAATAGTCTCTCATATTTCATGTTCATCATTTCTAAGGAATGGGTAAGAAAATAAGATCCACTGATTTGACTTGACGCTACTTAATGATACATCCAGTACCAATGATCTGTGCCTACTGATACTATAGTTTAATAATGAATATATAAAGAGTTAGTGTCAATAAAAAAGGCTAATAACAGAGAAGAGCCAATCTCCTTTATTTCTCCCAAGAGCTCAAGATGAGAAAATTCCTTATTGGCCGCCTGTCCGTGAAACTGATAGGCTCCTATCACATTTATCGATCGAGAATAGTCTCGTCACAAAAACACTTTTGATATGATAATTTGAGAGTGGAAAGCAAAAACATTATTATTATTTTAGTTTGATCGGGATTGGGTACTTATTCATAAACACGATGAATTTAATTGACATGTTAAGCATCTCCTCAACTATAGTAGTTAACATACGCATTTTCAAGTTGCACTTCGTGCTCTTTTTCATTCATTTTCATCGCCCGCTAAATTAGTCAATTTAACAAAATCGTGCATCAATCAGTGCCCTCGTCTGCTAGGGAAATGCACTCCTGAATATCTGAAATATCCGTTGTTGTTTTTCTCATTTCACTGGGCATTTTAACCCGAAGGGGTGCCCGGCAAATCAATTATCAGAAGGGCCATTTGGGCCATTCATGGCTTACCGTCATTCTTATCAATGCCAATCCAAACAAACCTGCTTTGAGTCATCTTAACGCTGAGATGAACAGAACCCCTGAATCTTTAGACCTGCCTAATGTCGTGGTAACGATTCCGACAATAAGAGAGGGGTAGGATAAAGGAGCATGATCTATCAAGATGCATATGGGTGACACGGTGGTTTTAGCGAGTTCGGGCCTCTCACGATGAAGATAACAACCCTACGTCTCGTGCTCCGGAGAGGCTTTGTTTTATCTTAGTATGTATCCGGAGATTACAATGAGAGGAGAACGGATCCCCGTAGTCCTGAGACTAATGGTGAAAGAGAGAGAGATAGAAGCCCCGAGCCCCTTAGTCTAGTGGTGGGGGGTGGCTTATATAGAGTGCGCCACCCCCTCACCCCTTATGTTACACGGTGGAGCATCAATGCCATAATGCCTGCCCACTACAAAACCGTCATGCTGACTATTGGTCTTTGCATATCCGAGTGAGTTACATGGTCGAGTGGAATGAGCTCGTCGAGTGAAGTGCCGTGCTCCGAGTGGTTGTCGCCGTCCGAGTGACTTTCAAGTTGCGGTACATCTAGACGGCGATCTGGCCCAGGGGCCCAATACAAAGTATACGATGTCCATGGGTAGGGCCTTTAGGTCAGCCTGTTACCCTACCCCTAATACATGTCCTCGTCATTAGCCCCCGAATCGGTCGAGGTTGAGCGGGTCGAGTCGAGGTGAATTCCCAGATGAGTCGAGTGCTGCGGAGGCCCTTATGAACTCCCTCTGGTCACCCGGCGATCTTATCTCCGCATGTTGCCTTGACGGATTCCAGACTGTATGGCGTCCGAGTGAAATGAGCTCAAACGGGTCCGCAGAGCAGTGTTAAACTCACCTTATAGCAATTTTTTTGGAGTGATTTGGAGCTGGTCCTGCATTGAGTAACTGATTACTCAGAATTTCTTCACGCCTGTAACGTGTCTTTTTTTGTTGTTTGGCCGTCACTCGGACCGGGCGGATACCATTCCAGTGGGGGCACGCTGAGTGCACCCACTGGGTGTAGTCCCAGAGACTGCCGTCGACTGCG
Organism: Triticum monococcum; assembly: GCA_034509565.1. Classification (NCBI taxonomy): domain Eukaryota; kingdom Viridiplantae; phylum Streptophyta; class Magnoliopsida; order Poales; family Poaceae; genus Triticum; species Triticum monococcum. The sequence continues at coordinate 606,059,696 of CM067845.1, forward strand.
GGCAGTCGGCGGAAGTCTTAGAGCCTGTCTTTTTTGTTGTTGTGTTCATCACTCGGACTGGTCAGGCCGTACCAAGTGGAGATTACTCCAGTGGGGGCACGCTGAGTGCACCCACTGGGTGTAGTCCCCGAGACCACCGTTGACTGCGGGCAGTCGGCGGGGGTCTGAGAGAACTAAAACTCTTCTTAGATGGTACTGATCGAACTTGTTCTTCTCTGACTCGGAGGTTGAGTAATTTTGGAGCTGGTTTTGCATCGAGCAAAATGTTTCTTTCTGAGTTCTCTTCCAATGGGGGCACGCTGAGTGCACCCGCTGGGTGTAGTCCCCGAGCCTCTGTCGGACTAGATGAGTCGGGCAGAGGGTTTAAGTCTCCTGGTAAACCTCCACGCAGTCGACACGGTAAATATCTTTTAGTCTGAAATTGAGTCAATCGGATGCATCTTCAGGTGCTTGACATGGTAAATAAGCTCAGCCTGGAGCTGGGTCAGTTGGAATGATGTTTGTGCACTCGGCACGGTAAATAAATTCAGCCTGGAACTCGATCAAGCAGGTGAATCTTCGTGCTCTCGGCACGGTGAATAAATTCGGCTTTGAAACTGCCGACTGTAGAAAAAGGCCGGACACTCCAGGGAGTAATCGTTCCAGTAGTACTTCTTATATTGACCGCTAGATTTTGCGTGAAAGGAGTATTTGTCCGAGTGGACGTGCTTCCCAACTGATCGGGGTATGTTGACTACAAGGAAAAACTTGGTGGCACTCGTATGTCTCCCGAAGGAGATAGACTAGTGGTCTGACATGGACGTGACATGAAACCCGAGTGGCGAGGCTAGTGTGTGGGCTGACTCTCCGAAGAGATGCTACTCATTATCCCGGAGGAACACCAAAACATGCCATCTCTGAGTCCAAGTTTGTGAAAGTAACGCCTTGGAGTAGGATAAGGGCCAAGTGTATCTGTAGAGGAGCGTCGTTTTCGCCCTTTTGCAGTCCTGAAGATGACTTCAAGAAATGATTTGGGCGATCGTCCGAGTGGACAGTACTACCCTTATAGATTTTCGGCAGACCGAACATGTATGGTCAAAAGAAATATTCCTGATGTGATCAATAGGTTGACCTAATGGGCGTAACCCATGAGGGCGACATGGCCCAGGGCTGTGCGAAGCCCCCGAGTGATGCTCGAAAAAGGTAAGATTGCTACAGAGTGTGATATGAGGTTTGAACATATGAGTAACTTAGTCGTTCCTGTGCTGGGGGTGTAGAGGTAAAGACATGTCCAAATGATGGAGACGCGCGAGGTGTCCGATGGGCGATGATGTGTACAACCGAGTGACGACGCGTGGGGCGGTCGAGTGGTTATGAGGTGACCATCCGAGTGGCGACGCGCGGGGCGGCCGTGTGGTGCAGGCATGCACAACCGAGAGGCGACGCGCGGAGCGGCCAAGTGGTGAAGACGTGCACAACCAAGTGGCGACGCACGGGGCGGTCGAGTGAGGATGTGTGAGGTGGCCGAGTGAAGGACTACGTGCCCAGCCAAGTTGTGACGCGCGGGGCGGCCATGTGGTGAAGGCATGCACAACCGAGAGGCGACGCGCGGAGCGGCCAAATGGTGAAGACGTGCACAACCAAGTGGCGACGCGCGGGGCGGTCGAGTGAGGATGTGCGAGGTGGCCGAGTGAAGGACTACGTGTCCAGCCAAGTTGTGACGCTCGGGACGGCCATGTGGTGAAGGCATGCACAACCAAGAGGCGACGCGCGGAGCGGCCAAGTGGTGAAGACATGCACAACCAAGTGGCGACGCGCGGGGCGGTCGAGTGAGGATGCGCGAGGTGGTCGAGTGAAGGACTGCGTGTCCAGCCAAGTGGCTGAAATGGTCTTCAAAGGAATTAGCCAGATGCTTTCGAAGCTGATGTAGTGACGAAGTCGGTGTTGTGTGGCTGCGGCGCAACAAGACCGGCGCGACAACTGAGTCTGAGTAGGAACGAAGATGGCATGCAGAGTGTCTGGGTGATTATGTAATTTGTCAAAGTGACGGATCGAATGTTCTTGTTGAAGTGAAGGGTATGACTGGTGATGAAGTACTCGACCACTTAGGAGAGTATCATTCCGAATGAGCTACAGCTCCCGAGTGCGGCGTAGCCCCCGAGCGTACTATAGACTTCGACAACGGACGTGCCAGAATACGAGAAATATAGTTTTGAATGGATAATTTGCAATTAATCGAGTCGGACTCGGGTAAAGATAAGGAGAAGCTTCCGAGTGATGCTCGAAAAAGGCAAACTCGCAAGGAGTGAAAGTTGCAGTTTAATTATAAAATGGACTTATCAGTCTCATGCCTGACAAGGTCTATGTCATTGATATGATGAAGAGGATTCCTCTGAGGGGTTGGCTGAATGTGTTTGAAGTCAACAGAACGACAAGGTTGGTGTTATGGTGCGCTAGGGCCGGCACGGTGACCGAGCCCGAGTAGCGATGAAGTTGGTGCATAGGGTCGTCGAGTGATCGCGTAACTTGTGTAAAAAATGGCACAAGCCAACGAAATAATTTCTCGAGGAAATTTGATGTGTGCTGAAATGATTTATGTAAATAACACCCATAGACACCCACTGGGAGTGCAAGGGGCTTGCTGGTTTGAAACCAACAAGATTGTAAAAGAGTGAAGGATCTAGTCGAACTTGACGAAGTGAAGGATCCAACTGTACATGCTGGAGTGCTGGCTCAAATAAAATGGAAGTGTAGTGTTCCGACTGAGTTGCAGCCCCCGAGGACTGATGCAAACTCGAAATGAAGAACACATGGTGTTCGTGAATGACGTATGCATTAAAAATGGAAGTTGGACTCAGGAGTGAGTACTAAGCAAGTATGTGAAAAATAAGAAACCGAGCGTAGGGGCACACTCGGTGGCGTGGCCTCCGAGTGAACATGATTTGTCAATTACGGGATACTCAGGCACGGGGAAATAACAGAATGTAGTGCTAGAATGACTTAGCTGTCTGAAGGCGCGCGAGTGGCCGAGTGGTGATGAGGCGACCACCTGAGTGGCGACGCGCGGGGCGGCCGAGTGATGACGAGGCGATGGTGACAGTCGACCTTCCTCTCGGTGTCTTTGCGGATAGGGATGAAGCGCACATTATACTTGTGATGCAGCTCCTTGAATTAGAGGTTTGCTCTTTTCTCAGTCGAATTTTGGCTACTTAGGCGAGTCCTTGGACTGTAGCTAGGCCTTCGAGTGGGAGGCTTGCTCTCCACTCGGTAGGTTTTCAAACACTTAGGCGAGTACTGGACTGCAGCTAAGCCCCCGAGTGGGAGGTTTGCTCTCCACTCGGTAGGATTTTTTTCAAACTTAGGCGAGTACTGGACTGCAGCTAAGCCCCCGGGTGGGAGGTTTGCTCTCCACTCGGTAGGATTTTTAAAAACTTAGGCGAGTACTGGACTGCAGCTAAGCCCCCGAGTGGGAGGTTTGCTCTCCACTCGGTAGGATTTTTTCAAACTTAGGCGAGTACTGGACTGCAGCTAAGCCCCCGAGTGGGAGGTTTGCTCTCCACTCGGTAGGATTTTTTTCAAACTTAGGCGAGTGCTGGACTGCAGCTAAGCCCCCGAGTAGGAGGTTTGCTCTCCACTCGGTAGGATTTTTAAAAACTTAGGCGAGTACTGGACTGCAGCTAAGCCCCCGAGTGGGAGGTTTGCTCTCCACTCGGTAGGATTTTTTCAAACTTAGGCGAGTACTGGACTGCAGCTAAGCCCCCGAGTGGGAGGTTTGCTCTCCACTCGGTAGGATTTATTTCAAACTTAGGCGAGTGCTGGACTGCAGCTAAGCCCCCGAGTGGGAGGTTTGCTCTCCACTCGGTAGGATTTTTAAAAACTTAGGCAAGTACTGGACTGCAGCTAAGCCCCCGAGTGGGAGGTTTGCTCTCCACTCGGTAGGATTTTTTTTTTCAAACTTAGGCGAGTACTGGACTGCAGCTAAGCCCCCGAGTGGGAGGTTTGCTCCTCACTCAGTAGGATTTCTCGAACTTAGGCGAAACAGATTCGCAGCTAAGTCACCCACTGGGGGGGGGGGGGTTTGGCGATGGCGACGCGCGGGGCGGTCGAGTGATGATGAGGTGACCAACCGATGGCGACGCATGGGGCGGCCGAGTGGTTATGAGGTGACCAACCGAGTGGCGACGCGTGGGGCGGCCGAGTGGTTATGAAGTGACCAACCGAGTGGCGACGCACGGAGCGGCCGAGTGGTTATGAGGTGACCAACCGAGAGGCGACGCACGGAGCGACCGAGTGGTTATGAGGTGACCAACCGAGTGGCGACGCGCGGGGCGGCCGAGTGGTTATGAGGTGACCAACCGAGAGGCGACGCACGGAGCGGCCGAGTGGTTATGAGGTGACCAACCGATGGCGACGCGCGGGGCGACCGAGTGGTTATGAGGTGACCAACCGAGTGGCGACGTGCGGGGCGGCCGAGTGGTTATGAGGTGACCAACCGAGTGGCGACGCACGGAGCGGCCGAGTGGTTATGAGGTGACCAACCGAGAGGCGACGCACGGAGCGGCCGAGTGGTTATGAGGTGACCAACCGAGTGGCGACGCGCGGGGCGGCCGAGTGGTTATGAGGTGACCAACCGAGAGGCGACGCACGGAGCGGCCGAGTGGTTATGAGGTGACCAACCGAGAGGCGACGCACAGAGCGGCCGAGTGGTTATGAGGTGACCAACCGAGAGGCGACGCACAAAGCGGCCGAGTGGTTATGAGGTGACCAACCGAGAGGCGACGCACGGAGCGGCCGAGTGGTTATGAGGTGACCAACCGAGAGGCGACGCACAGAGCGGCCGAATGGTTATGAGGTGACCAACCAAGAGGCGACGCACAAAGCGGCCGAGTGGTTATGAGGTGACCAACCGAGTGGCGACGCGCGGGGCGGCCGAGTGGTTATGAGGTGACCAACCGAGAGGCGACGCACGGGGCGGCTGAGTGGTTATGAGGTGACCAACCGAGAGGCGACGCACGGAGCGGCCGAGTGGTTATGAGGTGACCAACCGAATGGCGACGCGCGGGGCGGCCGAGTGGTTATGAGGTGACCAACCGAGTGGCGACGCACGGAGCGGCCGAGTGGTTATGAGGTGACCAACCGAGTGGCGACGTGCGGGGCGGCCGAGTGGTTATGAGGTGACCAACCGAGAGGCGACGCACGGGGCGGCTGAGTGGTTATGAGGTGACCAACCGAGAGGCGACGCACGGAGCGGCCGAGTGGTTATGAGGTGACCAACCGAATGGCGACGCGCGGGGCGGCCGAGTGGTTATGAGGTGACCAACCGAGTGGCGACGCACGGAGCGGCCGAGTGGTTATGAGGTGACCAACCGAGAGGCGACGCACAAAGCGGCCGAATGATGAAGACGCATCCAGCGGAGTGATGATGCGCAGGGTGTCTGTGTGAAGTAGAGGCGCGTGCCGTGGAATGATGACGTGCGGGGCGTCTGAGTGAGGTAGACGTGACCCGGAGAGTGATGATGTGCGGGGCGTCCGAGTGGCGGTGCACGGGCGACTGAGCACTAATGATCCTGTTCGGTCCGAGTGAACTAGCCCATCTGGGTGATTGCTGGAACAAAACGTTTGTGTCTGACTATTGTAGTGATTTGTTAATCATCCGAGCAAATTCATCTGAACATGTGTTCCAATGAGCTTGAGTCCCGTCCGAGTGAATCTGGATTCAAACAGAAAAGAGACTGTTAAGCGACTGTCTCATAATTTATGAGCTAAATTGTAAAAATGATCGGAAAGGATAAGATCCTCAATCCTGTGCGAAGCGGATGCCGCCAGCTCATAAAGGGAGGAGCCGCCGTGCGCTCAGGGCGTGGCCAGCTTCCAGATTTCTGCCGCGTCGGGCCCATGAGCGCACGAGCGCTGATCTGTTTGCTGGAGGCGGTTGGCTCTATCCGGCTTCAAGCGGACCGGATCCAGCGCTCGTCTGACCTGCAGATCAAGGCCGAGCAGAGAGACGGACTCTTGCTCCAAAACGGATTAAAATTAGCAATAAATGCCTAGTAATTAGGTGTGGTTGCCTGCCTAACCAACGCATTGAAGAAGGGAATTGCTCCCGTCCAGGATATGCATGCATGAAAGCGTTAATTAGTGGTAATTAAGCAAGAGTTAATACCGTTCTGCATGTTATGGAAGTTTCCTTCTTCCGTGGATCATTTTCTGCATGCGATTTATTGCCATGCTGCGGTCTTGTGCAGTCGACTCCGGACGAAGACGCTCTGTCAATCGAGCCGGCAGCACTGGAGAAGGGAGCCACCACGCGCACTTGCTGCATCGGACGGCTGCCGCTGAAGGAAGGAATGTATCGCGCCCGCGACAACGGCGGGAGGGGCGCCTCCGCCATGGAGATTACTGTCGGGCGGACGACCGGGCTGAGGAGCTCCGCGTTGCCGGCCAGAGAGCGGAAAGGGAGGAACCTTGCGTCGCCCGTCGGGCCCGCGCCTCCACGGCATGGACGCCGCTGTCGAACACGTGATCGGCTGGGGAGGCCTCATGGCGAGGAAGCCGCCGTCGGGCAAGCAACCGACCGAGCGGACGAGCCCTACGCAGCTGGCCAGGCCAGTGCCTTCGCGTCGCGGAAGCCGTTGTCGGGCAAGGCGACCAGGCGGAGGAGCCCCATGCAACCGGCCAGGCCAGTGCCTCCGAGGCGCCGAATAGAGATGTAGATCTTTTCTCCTCCTTTCTGCCATGCTTTAGTTCTAATTGTGAAGATGAACAATTCGATCCGGATGAACAGGAAATTAGACATAGATGAATGAAAAAGAAACCATCTGCATCATGGCTCGATAGACACCATGCCCCAAGGTGGGCGCCAACTGTCGTGGTAACGATTCCGACAATAAGAGAGGGGTAGGATAAAGGAGCATGATCTATCAAGATGCATATGGGTGACACGATGGTTTTAGCGAGTTCGGGCCTCTCACGATGAAGATAACAACCCTACGTCTCGTGCTCCGGAGAGGCTTTGTTTTATCTTAGTATGTATCCGGAGATTACAATGAGAGGAGAACGGATCCCCGTAGTCCTGAGACTAATGGTGAAAGAGAGAGAGATAGAAGCCCCGAGCCCCTTAGTCTAGTGGTGGGGGGTGGCTTATATAGAGTGCGCCACCCCCTCACCCCTTATGTTACACGGTGGAGCATCAATGCCATAATGCCTGCCCACTACAAAACCGTCATGCTGACTATTGGTCTTTGCATATCCGAGTGAGTTACATGGTCGAGTGGAATGAGCTCGTCGAGTGAAGTGCCGTGCTCCGAGTGGTTGTCGCCGTCCGAGTGACTTTCAAGTTGCGGTACATCTAGACGGCGATCTGGCCCAGGGGCCCAATACAAAGTATACGATGTCCATGGGTAGGGCCTTTAGGTCAGCCTGTTACCCTACCCCTAATACATGTCCTCGTCACCTAACTGTGGTGCTGATGGCTAGGCTTGAACTTCTCGAAAATTGGTCGTTGGGTAGACTAACTTCCCTCTCGATGACTCCTTTACTGGTCGAGGAGCTAAGTGAAGGAAATATGCCCTAGAGGCAATAATAAAGTTATTATTTATTTCCTTATATCATGATAAATGTTTATTATTCATGCTAGAATTGTATTAACCGGAAACATAATACATGTGTGAATACATAGACAAACAGAGTGTCACTAGTATGCCTCTACTTGACTAGCTCGTTAATCAAAGATGGTTGTGTTTCCTAACCATGAACAAAGAGTTGTTATTTGATTAACGAGGTCACATCATTAGTTGAATGATCTGATTGACATGACCCATTTCATTAGCTTAGCACCCGATCGTTTAGTATGTTGCTATTGCTTTCTTCATGACTTATACATGTTCCTATGACTATGAGATTATGCAACTCCCGTTTGCCGGAGGAACACTTTGGGTACTACCAAACGTCACAACGTAACTGGGTGATTATAAAGGAGTACTACAGGTGTCTCCAATGGTAGATGTTGGGTTGGCGTATTTCGAGATTAGGGTTTGTCACTCCGATTGTCGGAGAGGTATCTCTGGGCCCTCTCGGTAATACACATCACATAAGACTTACAAGCATTATAACTAAGATGTTAGTTGTGAGATGATGTATTACGGAACGAGTAAAGAGACTTGCCAGTAACGAGATTGAACTAGGTATTGGATACCGACGATCGAATCTCGAGCAAGTAACATACCGATGACAAAGGGAACAACGTATGTTGTTATGCGGTCTGACCGATAAAGATCTTCGTAGAATATGTAGGAGCCAATATGGGCATCCAGGTCCCGCTATTGGTTATTGACCGGAGACGTGTCTCGGTCATGTCTACATTGTTCTCGAACCGTAGGGTCCGCACGCTTAACGTTACGATGACAGTTATTATGAGTTTATGCATTTTGATGTACCGATGGTTGTTCGGAGTCCCGGATGTGATCACGGACATGACGAGGAGTCTCGAAATGGTCGAGACATAAAGATTGATATATTGGAAGCCTATGTTTGGACATCGGAAGTGTTCCGGGTGAAATCGGGATTTTACCGGATCACCGGGAGGTTACCGGAACCCCCCGGGAACCATATGGGCCTTATTGGGCCTTAGTGGAAAGGTGAAAGGGGCAGCCCAAGGTGGGCTGCGCGCCTCCCCCCTCCCCTAGTCCTATTAGGACTAGGAGAGGTGGCCGGCCACCTCTCTCCCTCTCTTTTTCCTTGGGAGTCCTATTAGGAATAGGATTGGGGGGGAAGTCCCTACTCCCAGTAGGAGTAGGACTCCTCCTGCGCCTTCATAGCTTGGCCGGCCAGCCCTCCCCCTGGCAACCTTTATATACGGGGGCAGGGGGCACCTCTAGACACACAAGTTGATCCTTGGTGATCGTTCCTTAGCCGTGTGCGGTGCCCCCTGCCACCAAATTCCACCTCGTTCATATTGTTGCAATGCTTAGGCGAAGCCCTGCATCGGTAGTACATCAAGATCGTCACCACGCCGTCGTGCTGACGGAACTCTTCCTCGATGCTTTGCTGGATCGGAGCCCGAGGATCGTCATCGAGCTGAACGTGTGCTAAGAACTCGGAGGTGCCGGAGTAACGGTGCTTGGATCGGTCGGATCGGGAAGACGTACGACTACTTCCTCTATGTTGTGTGATCGCTTCCGCAGTCGGTCTGCGTTGGTACGTAGACAATACTCTCCCCTCTCGTTGCTATGCATCACCATGATCTTGCGTGTGCGTAGGAATTTTTTTGAAATTACTACGTTCCCCAACAGTGGCATCCGAGCCTAGGTTTTATGGTTTGATGTTATATGCACGAGTAGAACACAAGTGAGTTGTGGGCGATATAAGTCATACTGCCTACCAGCATGTCATACTTTGGTTCGGCGGTATTGTTGGATGAAGCGGCCCGGACCGACATTACGCGTACGCTTACGCGAGACCGGTTTCCCCGACGTGCTTTGCACATAGATGACTTGCGGGTGATTGTTTCTCCAACTTTAGTTGAACCGAGTGTGGCTACGCCCGGTCCTTGCGAAGGTTAAAACAGAGTCTATTTGACAAACTATCGTTGTGGTTTTGATGCGTAGGTAAGATTGGTTCTTGCTAAGCCCGTAGCAGCCACGTAAAATTTGCAACAACAAAGTAGAGGACGTCTAACTTGTTTTTGCGGGGCATGTTGTGATGTGATATGGTCAAAACGTGATGAGTTATGAGTTGTTGTATAAGATGATCATGTTTTTGTTGAAGTTATCGGCAACTGGCAAAAGCCTTATGGTTGTCTGTCTATTGCATAAAGATGCAAGCGCCCAATAATTGCTTTACTTTATCGCTATGCGATAGCAATAGTTGCAAGAGCAATAGTTGGCGAGACGACCATGTGACGACATATTGATATAGATCAAGATGATGGAGATCATGATGTCATGCCGGTGACGATGGAAATCATGACGATGCTTTGAAGATGGAGATCAAAGGCACAAGATGATGATGGCCATATCATGTCACATATTTTGATTGCATGTGATGTTTATCTTTTTATGCATCTTATCTTGCTTTGATTGCCGGTAGCATTATAAGATGATCTCTCACTAAATTATCAAGAAGTGTTCTCCCTGAGTATGCACCGTTGCCAAAGTTTGTCGTGCCCAGACACCACGTGATGATCGGGTGTGATAAGCTCTACGTCCATCTACAACGGGTGCAAGTTTTGCACACGCAGAATACTCAGGTTAAACTTGACGAGCCTAGCATATGCAGATATGGCCTCGGAACACGGAGACCGAAAGGTCGAGCGTGAATCATATAGTAGATATGATCAACATAACGATGTTCACCATTGAAAACTACTCCATCTCACGTGATGATCAGTTATGGTTTAGTTGATTTGGATCACGTGATCACTTAGAGGATTAGAGGGATGTCTATCTAAGTGGGAGTTCTTAAGTAATATGATTAATTGAACTTTAATTTATCATGAACTTAGTCCTGGTAGTATTAGCATATCTATGTTGAAGATCAATAGCTCGCGTTGTTGCTTTCATATGTTTATTTTGATATGTTCCTAGAGAAAATTGTGTTGAAAGATGTTAGTAGCAATGATACGGATTGGATCCGTGATATGAGGTTTATCCTCATTGCTGCACAGAAAAATTATGTCCTTGATGCACCGCTAGGTGACAGACCTATTGCAGGAGCAGATGCAGACGTTATGAACGTTTGGCTAGCTCAATATGATGACTACTTGATAGTTTAGTGCACCATGCTTAATGGCTTAGAATCGGGACTTCAAAGACGTTTTGAACGTCATGGACCATATGAGATGTTCCAGGAGTTGAAGTTAATATTTCAAGCAAATACCCGAGTTGAGAGATATGAAGTCTCCAACAAGTTCTATAGCTAAAAGATGGAGGAGAATCGCTCAACTAGTGAGCATGTGCTCAGATTGTCTGGGTACTACAATCGCTTGAATCAAGTGGGAGTTAATCTTCCAGATAAGATAGTGATTGACAGAATTCTCTAGTCACCATCACCAAGTTAGTAGAACTTCGTGATGAACTATGATGTGCAAGGGATAACGGAAACGATTCCCAAGCTCTTCGTGATGCTGAAATCGATGAAGGTAGAAATCAAGAAAAACATCAAGTGTTGATGGTTGACAAGACCACTAGTTTGAAGAAAAGGGCAAAAGGGAAGAAGGGGAACTTCAAGAAGAACGGCAAGCAAGTTGCTGCTCAAGTGAAGAAGCCCAAGTCTGGTCCTAAGCCTGAGACTGAGTGCTTCTACTGCAAAGGGACTAGTCACTAGAAGCGAAACTGCCCCAAGTATTTGGCGGATAAGATGGATGGCAAAGTGAACAAAAGTATATTTGATATACATGTTATTGATGTGTGCTTTACTAGTGTTTATAGCAACCCCTCAGTATTTGATATTGGTTCAGTTGCTAAGAGTAGTAACTCGAAACAGGAGTTGCAGAATAAACAGAGACTAGTTAAGGGTGAAGTGACGACGTGTTGGAAGTGGTTCCAAGATTGATATGATCATCATCGCACACTCCCTATAATTTCGGGATTAGTATTGAACCTAAATAAGTGTTATTTGGTGTTTGCGTTGAGCATGAATATGATTTGATCATGTTTATTGTAATACGGTTATTCATTTAAGTAAGAGAATAAATTGTTGTTCTGTTTACATGAATAAAACCTTATATGGTTACACACCCAATGAAAATAGTTCATTGGATCTCGATCGTAGTGATACACATAATCATAATATTAAAACCAAAAGATGCAAAGTTAATAATGATAGTGCAACTTATTTGTAGCACTGCTGTTTAGGTCATATTGGTGTAAAGCGCATGAAGAAACTCCATGCTGATGGGCTTTTAGAATCACTTGATTATGAATCAATTGATGCTTGCGAACCATGCCTCACGGGCAAGATGACTAAGACTCTGTTCTTCGGAACAATGGAGCGAGCAACAGATTTGTTGGAAATCATACATACTGATGTATGTGGTCCGATGAATATTGAGGCTCGCGACAGGTATCATTATTTTCTGATCTTCACAGATGATTTGAGCAGATATGAGTATATCTACTTGATGAAACATATGTCTGAAACATTTGAAAAGTTCAAAGAATTTCAGAGTGAAGTGAAAAATCATCGTAACAAGAAAATAAAGTTTCTATGATCTGATCGTAGAGAAGAGTATTTGAGTTACGAGTTTGGCCTTCAGTTAAAACAATGTGAAATAGTTTCACTACTCACGCCACCTGGAACACCACAGCATAATGGTGTGTACGAACGTCATAACCGTACTTTATTAGATATAGTGCGATCTATGATGTCTCTTACCGATCTACCACTATCGTTTTGGGGTTATGCATTAGAGATAGCTGCATTCACGTTAAAAGGGGGCACCATCTAAGTCCGTTGAGACGACACAATCTGAACTGTGGTTTAGCAAGAAACCAAAGTAGTCGTTTCTTAAAGTTTGGGGTTATGATGCTTATGTGAAAAAGTTTCATCCTGATAAGCTCAAAACCAAATCGGAGAAATATGTCTTCATAGGATACCCAAAAGGAGACTGTTGGGTACACCTTCTATCACAGATCCTAAGGCAAGACATTCGTTGCTTATAATGGATACTTTCTAGAGAAGGAGTTTCTCTCGAAAGAAGTGAGTGGGCGGAAAGTACAAAAACTTGATAAGGTAATTGTACCTTCTACCTTATTGGAAAGTAGTTCATCACAAAAATCTATTCTTGTGACTACTACACCAATTAGTGAGGAAGCTAATGATGATGATCATGTAACTTCAGATCAAGTTACTACCGAATCTCGTAGGTAAATCAGAGTGAGATCCGCACCAGAGTGGTACGGTAATCCTGTTCTGGAGGTCATGTTACTTGACCATGACGAACCTACGAACTATGAGGAAGCGATGATGAGCCCAGATTCCGCGAAATGGTTTGAGGCCATGAAATCTGAGATATGATCCATGTATGAAAACAAAGTTTGGACTTTGGTTGACTTGCCCGATGATCGGCAAGCAATTGAGAATAAATGGATCTTCAAGAGGAAGACGGACGCTGATAGTAGTGTTACTATCTACAAAGCTAGAATTGTCGCAAAAGGTTTTCGACAAGTTCAAGGTGTTGACTACAATGAGAGTTTCTCACTCGTATCTATGCTTAAGTCTGTTCGAATCATGTTAGCAATTGCCACATTTTATGAAATCTGGCAAACGGATAAACAAAACTGCATTCCTTAATGGATTTATTAAAGAAGAGTTGTATACGATGCAACTAGAAGGTTTTGTCGATCCTAAAGGTGTTAACAAAATATGCAAGCTCCAGCAATCCATCTATGGACTGGTACAAGCATCTCGGAGTTGGAATATACGCTTTGATGAGTTGATCAAAGCATATAGTTTTATACAGACTTGCGGTGAAGCCTGTATTCACAAGAAAGTGAGTGGGAGCACTACAACATTTCTGATAAGTATATGTGAATGACATATTGTTAATCGGAAATAATGTAGAATTATTCTGTAAAGCATAAAGGAGTGTTTGAAAGGAGTTTTTCAAAGAAAGACTTCGGTGAAGCTGCTTACATATTGAGCTTCAAGATCTATAGAGATAGATCAAGACGCTTGATAAGTTTTTTCAATGAGTACATACCTTGACAAGATTTTGAAGTAGTTCAAAATGGAGCAGTCAAAGAAAGAGTTCTTGCCTGTATTATAAGGTGTGAAGTTGAGTAAGACTCAAAGCCCGACCACGGCAGAAGATAGAAAGAGAATGAAAGTCATTCCCTATGCCTTGTCCATAGGTTTTATAAAGTATGTTATGCTGTATACCAGATCTATTGTATACCCTGCACTGATTTGGCAAGGGAGTACAATAGTGATCTAGGAGTAGATCACTGGACAGCGGTCAGAATTATCCTTAGTGAAATAAGGATATGTTTCTCGATTATGGACGTGATAAAAAGGTTCATCGTAAAGGGTTACGCCGATGCAAGTTTTGACACTAATCTAGATGACTCTAAGTCTCGGTCTAGATATATATTGAAAGTGGGAGCAATTAGCTAGAGTAGCTCCATGCAGAGCATTGTTGACATAGAAATTTGCAAAATACATGTGGATCTGAATGTGGCAGACCCGTTGACTAAGATTCTCTCACAAGCAAAACATGATCACACCTTAGTACTCTTTGGGTGTTAATCACATAGCGATGTGAACTAGATTACTGAATCTAGTAAACCCTTTTGGTGTTGGTCACATGGCGATGTGAACTATGGGTGTTAATCACATGATGATGTGAACTATCGATGTTAATCACATGGTGATGTGATCTAGATTATTGACTCTAGTGCAAGTGGGAGACTGGAGGAAATATGCCCTAGAGGCAATAATAAAGTTATTATTTATTTCCTTATATCATGATAAATGTTTATTATTCATGCTATAATTGTATTAACCGGAAACATAATACATGTGTGAATACATAGACAAACGGAGTGTCACTAGTATGCCTCTACTTGACTAGCTCGTTAATCAAAGATGGTTATGTTTCCTAACCATGAACAAAGAGTTGTTATTTGATTAACGAGGTCACATCATTAGTTGAATGATCTGATTGACATGACCTATTTCATTAGCTTAGCACCCGATCGTTTAGTATGTTGCTATTGCTTTCTTCATGACTTATACAAGTTCCTATGACTATGAGATTATGCAACTCCCGTTTGCCGGAGGAACACTTTGGGTACTACCAAACGTCACAACGTAACTGGGTGATTATAAAGGAGTACTACAGGTGTCTCCAATGGTAGATGTTGGGTTGGCGTATTTCGAGATTAGGGTTTGTCACTCCGATTGTCGGAGAGGTATCTCTGAGCCCTCTCGGTAATACACATCACATAAGCCTTACAAGCATTATAACTAAGATGTTAGTTGTGAGATGATGTATTACGGAACGAGTAAAGAGACTTGCCAGTGACGAGATTGAACTAGGTATTGGATACCGATGATCGAATCTCGGGCAAGTAACATACCGATGACAAAGGGAACAACGTATGTTATTATGCGGTCTGACCGATAAAGATCTTCGTAGAATATGTAGGAGCCAATATGGGCATCCAGGTCCCGCTATTGGTTATTGACCGAAGACGTGTCTCGGTCATGTCTACATTGTTCTCGAACCGTAGGGTCCGCACGCTTAACGTTACGATGACAGTTATTATGAGTTTATGCATTTTGATGTACCGAAGGTTGTTCGGAGTCCCGGATGTGATCACGGACATGACGAGGAGTCTCGAAATGGTCGAGACATAAAGATTGATATATTGGAAGCCTATGTTTGGACATCGGAAGTGTTCCGGCTGAAATCGGGATTTTACCGGATCACCGGGAGGTTACCGGAACCCCCCGGGAACCATATGGGCCTTATTGGGCCTTAGTGGAAAGGTGAAAGGGGCAGCCCAAGGTGGGCTGCGCGCCTCCCCCCTCCCCTAGTCCTATTAGGACTAGGAGAGGTGGCCGGCCACCTCTCTCCCTCTCTTTTTCCTTGGGAGTCCTATTAGGAATAGGATTGGGGGGGGGGGGGGGGGGGAAGTCCTACTCCCGGTTGGAGTAGGACTCCTCCTGCGCCTCCATAGCTTGGCCGGCCAGCCCTCCCCCTGGCAACCTTTATATACGGGGGCAGGGGGCACCTCTAGACACACAAGTTGATCCTTGGTGATCGTTCCTTAGCCGTGTGCGGTGCCCCCTGCCACCAAATTCCACCTCGATCATATTGTTGCAGTGCTTAGGCGAAGCCCTGCATCGGTAGTACATCAAGATCGTCACCACGCCGTCGTGCTGACGGAACTCTTCCTCGACGCTTTGCTGGATCGGAGCCCGAGGATCGTCATCGAGCTGAACGTGTGCTAAGAACTCGGAGGTGCCGGAGTAACGGTGCTTGAATCGGTCAGATCGGGAAGACGTACGACTACTTCCTCTACGTTGTGTGATCGCTTCCGCAGTCGGTCTGCGTTGGTACGTAGACAATACTCTCCCCTCTCGTTGCTATGCATCACCATGATCTTGCGTGTGCGTAGGAATTTTTTTGAAATTACTACGTTCCCCAACACTAAGGTCCATCTTGTGCTTACAATACATCTTATTTAGCAAGACATCTAGGATCTTTGAGAAAGGAAAAGTCTCTACTTGTTAACCACAGATGTCAGTTATATTGACTTATAGAGTGAAGAAGCCCACTTTCCGTATCCCTTCCGTCCGGTTTGGATGATCGATTGCTTCATTCTTCTTCAAAAATAGGTGCATTTGGCATTCTGAATGCAAGGGTTTCAATAGATAACGACCCTAGGACTTCTTCGTTCCCCCATGGACATTCACTTCTCTTCGAGCTTGGTATTAGCGAAACATGGATTCGATGCCCATCTCCTTTTCCACTTCGCAAGGCTGAGATATGTTACCAATAGATAAACAAAAGTATGAGCAGGATCAACATATGCAAAATCGAATAAAATGGCTTATTTGCAACTTTCTTTGGTAGGCAACGAATCGCATGGAATTTGGGACTCTTTTACAAATCTGAATTCATTGTTTAACACTTCGATAACATACTTAGAATCATGTATCTTTGGGACCGTGGCTCGCCCTCAACATATAGTGTCTTTGCTTCCGCTGATGTCGTGTCAATTGCCCGAGGGAGCAGAACACAGCATGCCGCAATGAACATCTGGCCGCATCTCGGATAATTGCTCCAGTTGTGTCAATTCTAGTATTCACACAGAAGCAGCATCGATGTTATCTTTGGTTGTTCATAATGTGGGAAATTCCCAGGTGAAGGTTGCCCGCTAAGACCATGATATCACTGAATATATGCTGCACCAAAACTGGACCCTAACTAGTTAGCGAATTGTGTGCTCCGTGTGAATGTCTTCATTAAATATTTATTAAAACATACACAATAAAATGGAAATTGTCATGCATGATTGCATGTTAAGGTGGACCTTTCCTCATGCATGTTGCGTGTTGAGATGTCATGCTTCCATGTTGAGAAAAATATGTTAGTGGGGACTAGATATTTAGATATATAAAATTATGTGATAGAGTGGGTTTTCTTCACCTTCGACATTGTCAATTTATAAAATGCTCTCTTAATTACCAAATGTGGAAAATCAAATGCTAATAGTAAGCAAGAATATTTGTTTACAAAGGAACAACAACAAAATTACGTAAGAGCTATAACAGGAATCAGTATAGTCTTTATTTTTATTTTTAAAAGAAAAATTATCCTTTGAAAAAGTTCAGGTGATGCTGAACGCATGAAAAAGGGAGTGAACCAGAAATCAGCATATCCATCCATCTCCATATATCCGAGGTGCAAAAAAAAGAAGCAAAATAAGCAACCCACAACTTGTCGTGTTCGTGTGGTCATATCCAAGGTGCCTGTGAAGTATGATCGCATATATCAATTTCAAGGTGTGAGATAGCTAACCGGGCTTGCTGCTCGGCGAAAGATTTCTGGCCGAACAAGATTATAAACATATACGGTCAACCTTACTTAAGCGATGTGGTACTAATAAACGTACAAGAAGCACAACTGGGACTCAATTGCCAGGCCCGTCATGTGGCCCAGTGAATCGGGCTGCATCTCGGCCCGTCATGCCAGGCCCGTCCGCAACGATGCGCGGGATCCTCTGCTCGATCAGTTACAACGGCCTAGATGCGCACTGCTCGCTACGTACCGGAGAGTGGAACCAGTCCATCGACCTGATCCGCTCCCCGTGCTATAAATTCACCGCCTCCGTCCGCCACTTCTCACTCCTCTCGTCTCACCCACACTGCTGCAGTTTGAAATGGCAACGCAGAAGGGCTGCTCGCCGGCGGCGGCGCGCCTCCTCCTCCTCCTCGTGGTCGCGGCGGGCACATCGGTGGCCGGGGCGACGTACGTCCGGTACAAGGATCCGAAGCAGCCGATCCAGGAGCGCGTGGCGGATCTCCTCGGCCGGATGACGCTCGAGGAGAAGATCGGCCAGATGACGCAGATCGAGCGCGCCAACGCCTCCACCGCCGTCATCGAGAAGTACTTCGTCGGTACGTCGTCTCCCCTTGCTCTCCGTTCCTGCTTCACCGGCGTGTGGGTTTGACTTGGTCCATGTGCATGTGCAGGGAGCGTGCTGAGCGGCGGCGGCAGCGTGCCGTCGGAGAAGGCGTCGGCGGCGGCGTGGCAGGAGATGATCACCAAGATGCAGAAGGCGGCGCTCAGCACCCGCCTCGGCATCCCCATCATCTACGGCATCGACGCCGTCCACGGCAACAACAACGCCTACAACGCCACCATCTTCCCCCACAACGTCGGCCTCGGCGCCACCAGGGACCCCGACCTGGTCAAGCTCATCGGCCGCGCCACCGCGCTCGAGGCCCGGGCCACCGGCATTCCCTACACCTTCGCGCCATGCGTCGCGGTACGTAGCGTACCTAGTTAATATCAATGCCTATATGTCAATGTGACAACGTCGTTAACAGATCGCATGCAGGTGTGCCGTGATCCGAGGTGGGGCAGGTGCTACGAGAGCTTCAGCGAGGACACGAAGCTGGTGCAGCTGATGACGGCGGCCGTGATCCCTGGCCTGCAGGGTGCCCCCCGCCACCCCACCGGCATCCCCGTCGTGGCCGGGCCCAAGAGCGTGGCCGGCTGCGCCAAGCACTTCGTCGGCGACGGCGGGACGCGCCACGGCATCAACGAGAACAACACGGTGCTCAGCTTCCACGACCTCATGCGCATCCACATGCCGCCCTACTACGACGCCGTCATCAAGGGCATCGCCTCCGTCATGATCTCCTACTCCAGCTGGAACGGCGTCAAGATGCACGAGAACAAGTTCCTCATCACCCAAATCCTCAAGGACAAGATGCGCTTCAGGGTACGTATGAATTTTAATTTGATGCATACATAGCCATTGTCATCTCGTCCATCACCTGACACGGTGATAATTATCTATCTATCATCTATGAACGTACGCGCGTGCGTGCAGGGGTTCGTGATCACGGACTGGCAGGCAGTGGACAAGATCACCACGCCGCCGCACAAGCACTACTACCACTCCATCCAGGAGACCATCCACGCCGGCATCGACATGGTCATGGTCCCCTACGACTACCCCGAGTTCGTCGCCGACGTCACCGCGCAGGCCAAGCGCGGCGCCATCAACATGGACCGCATCAACGACGCCGTCACCCGCATCCTCAGGGTCAAGTTCGCCATGGGCCTCTTTGAGAACCCCTTGCCCGACCACAGCCTCGTCGCCCAGCTCGGCAGCAAGCCGCACCGGGAGCTCGCCAGGGAGGCCGTCCGCAAGTCGCTCGTGCTGCTCAAGAACGGCAAGGGCAAGAAAGACGGCAAGCCCGTCCTCCCGCTCTCCAAGAGCGCCAAGAAGATCCTCGTCGTCGGCACCCACGCCCACGACCTCGGCCTCCAGTGCGGCGGCTGGACCAAGTCCTGGCAGGGCCAGTCCGGCAACGACTTCACCGGCCAAGGTACGTCGTCATCTCGTCACACATCGTATCTCATGAACCGTTCTTGTTGATGTCGATACCCATGTTGATGCTTATGCATTGCAGGCACCACCATCCTTGAGGCCATCAAGTCGGCCGTGGACAAGAAGACGGTCATCGACTACTCGGAGCACCCGGACAAGGGCTCCGTCTCCAAGAACATGGACGACTACGACTACGCCGTCGTGGCGGTGGGCGAGCAGCCCTACGCCGAGACGGCCGGCGACAACCAGAACCTCACCATCCCGGGCCCGGGGCCGGAGGTCATCAGGAAGGTGTGCGAGCTCGTCAAGTGCGTCGTCGTCCTCGTGTCCGGCCGCCCGCTCGTAGTCGAGCCGTACCTCGACACCATGGACGCGCTCGTCGCCGCGTGGCTGCCGGGCACCGAGGGCCACGGCGTCGCCGACGTGCTCTTCGGGGACTACGGCTTCTCCGGGAAGCTGCCGCGGACGTGGGTCAGGTCGGTCGACCAGCTGCCCATGAACTACGGCGACAAGCTCTACGACCCGCTCTTCCCCTTCGGCTTCGGCCTCACCACCAAGCCGGCGGCGGATAGCAGCTAGCTAGGAGTTTGAGTTTCTTTTCCTGCCCTAGCTAGTGCGCGATTAATTAGTCAGTCCGTGAGTAGTGAGAATCGGAAATAAATTAGGAGAGGAGGATATGATTTTGATCGCGTCTCGCCCTGTAACTGTAAGTTCCTTACGAACATCCGACGAACTTGAAATCAATCTATATATAGTGCTGTCGAAATTCAGTCTATCTTGAATTCCCGACTTCTCGAGTTGGTTCTGCGGACTCTCATCCAGAGGCGACCTTCCAATCATTTGCATTGTGCACGCCGACTGACAGCAATGATGGGATTTAACGAGATTTAGTGACAAGTGTTGAGATATGTATCTAGCAAATGTATTCTTGTACTCCAAGTCTCATCCTTATGTATAGTTGAGGATATAATTTACCCTATGTACTATATATATATACTTGTGCATATGCACCAATCAATAGATTGTGGTTTGTATCCTATTCCTCTACATGGTATCAGCCCTAACCCCGATCCTACCCTAGCTGCGCCGTCGTTGCCTCCTGGCCGCCGCTGCTAGCCCTGCCCTGCACTGCCGCACCCTTGCCGCCGCGCCCCGCCGCTGCCCCCCGGCCGCCGCGCCCCTCCCCTACACCGCACCTTCCTCCCGCACCACCCGCGATCTCCCCGCTGCCCCTCCCGAAACCCTCATCCTCCC
This sequence comes from Triticum monococcum, assembly GCA_034509565.1. Lineage (NCBI taxonomy): Eukaryota > Viridiplantae > Streptophyta > Magnoliopsida > Poales > Poaceae > Triticum > Triticum monococcum. The sequence continues at coordinate 606,080,500 of CM067845.1, forward strand.
GAGCCGCCATTCAAACCCTAACCTCCCGCGCCGCATCGCCCCACCCGCCCCGCCGCCTACACCGCGCCACCACCGCTCCACCTTGCTGCCATGTCGGCCCACTCCATCTCCACCGGTCCTAGCAACCCCTTCGACTCCTCATATGGCACCGAACCCGACGAGCCGCTCGCTGCCGACATCCGCAACATCTCCCTCTCCGAGCATGTCCCCATCATCCTCTCCCACACCTCCGCCAACTACTATGCCTGGAAAACCTACTTCAATCTCCTCTTCAGTGAGTACAATCTCCGTGATCACGTGGACGATCTCGCCAACTTCTTTGCGGGCAACCACGACGCCAACTGGCTGGCCATCGACGCCACCCTCATCCGGTGGTTCTTCCTCACCGTCTCCCGGGACATCTTCCACACCGTCGTTCGCGATGGGGACAATGCCTACACGGTGTGGACCAAGATCAATGGCCTCTTCACCGACAATAAGCTTCAACGGATTGTTTTCTTGCAGCAGGAATTCTTTGGGTGTCATCAGAACGACTCCACCATCGACGCCTACTGTCTCCGCCTCAAGACCCTCTCTGACGAGCTCAACGATGTCGGGTTCAAGGTGGGCGATGAGCTTCTTCTCTCGATGCTCACCGCCGGCCTCAACGAGGACTTCGGCAACGCCGCCTCCAACCTCACTCTCATGGCCAACCCCTCCTATGAGCGGGCGGTGGCCTATCTTCGCCTTGAGGAGCGGCGGATGAAGCATCTCCGCCTCCGTGCTACCCACACCGCCGGCCTCTCCAACGGCGCCCCTACACGACCATTGGCGCCTCGTCCTCAGCCTGCCATGCCTTACCCGCTGCCTCCCCCGGCACCGCAGCCACCCCAACCGACGTGCACCGGTGGGAACGAAGGGAACCGGCGCCGCGGTCGCGGCGGTCAGCGTCCAGGCGACAGCGGTCAGTGACAAGGCGGTGGCGGTGGTGGCCAGCCCCGCGGCCAGCAGCAGCCCCCGCCCCCTGGGCCGGCGGCTACAACCCCTGGACGGGGGTCGTGCATGCCTACAGCATGCCCGTGCCGCGACCCCCCGCCCCGGGGATCCTTGGCCCACGCCCCGCCTCTCACCAGGCCCTTCTGGTTGCGCCCCAGCCGGGTGCTCTGGGCGCCTACGGCGGGCCACCCGCCCCACCCGCCCCTACCCGCGAGTTTTTTGGGCCAGGCCCGTCCTGTAAAGCCATGCCTCGGGCTCCGGCGCTCCGGCTTCATCGTCGAGTCCTCCTCGTCAGCGCTTTAAGTGCCCGATTGCGAAGCCGGCGCTCACGCGGGGATGCCAGCGGGCTGCGGCCCAATATGGCGCTCACGTGGGATGCCAGCACGCGAACCTGTATCGCTTTTTCCGATTCTTTCTATAGTGGGTCCGAAAAAAACAGCTGGTTTTTCATAGTCTTTTGAAAAACCAAAGAAATCACAAAAGAAACGTGAATTCAAAAATATGTTCGTGAATTTTGAAAAAAGTTCATAAACTTCTAAAAGAGTTCACAATTATGAACAATTGTTCATCAATTTTGAAAAAAGTTCATTAAATTTGGAAAAAAATTCATTGAATTTGAAAAGAGTTCATAAAATATGAAATTGGTTCGTCAAATTTCAAAAAAAAATCATCGGGTTTGAAAAAAGTTCATCGGATTTGTAAAAAGTTCATCGATATTCGAAAAAGTTCATCGGATTCAAAAAAAGTTCATCAAAGTTGAAAAAAAGTTCGCCAAATTTGAAAAGAGTTCATCGAATTTGAAAAAAGTTCATCGATTATGGGAAAAGTTCATTGAATTTGTAAACAAATAAATTCATGTATTTTTCAAGAAACGTGAAGAAAGAAAATTTCTCGGATTTGAAAAAAAATTGAAAAAAGAGAAAAAGGAAAGATGCAAGAAGAAAGGGGAGAAAATATGCTAATTTTCGTAGCTACCTAGGCGGCGCGGTGGTTGTTGCAATGTCTCATTCAACAGGAGGTCGCAGGTTTGATTCTCGCTGGAGCGCCCTTTTTTGCATTATATAGAAACAGATGGGCCGGCCCGTTAGTAGCGAAGGAAAGGGAGGGGGGTGTGCGCCCGTAACCTGTGGCATGCAAGATACCAGACACGTCTCAGTAATGCGACCGTGTCATCTTCCTCCGTGTTTCATCAACTCCTTGCACGACGCACCAAAGACGCTACACAGCCTTTGCATAATTAACCTGGGCACGCATGGTGGTCCTCATCTACTATCTATCTACTACCACTATAAAAAAAAAAAGAACGGAGAACCAGATCATTCTATCCATCGAAACCTACAATCTGATGGTCTACATCCCTCCAGCATACTAAACGTGTTTTACGCTTTAATTACCCACCATGCCATTACTTAATTAATCTACTACTCTTAATCGCTCGCTAATCTAACCCCCATGGACAGAAACCCCCACGCAAAAAAAGAAACCCCCACGCCTTACGCTGGGAACCGCTCCCACGCTCGCGCAGCCGCCGCTCGCCCGCTCGGCTCGCCCCCGCCTCGCGTAGCTGCCGTCGCCCGCTCTGCCCGCGCCGGTGCCGCCCGCACCTGCCCGCTCGGCTACGCCCGCGCTGCCGCTAGCCCCCACCCCCGCCGGTGCCGCCGAGCGGCACCTCCGCAGGGGGGCGGGCCGCAGCAGCACGCCCCCGACGCCTCGGCCTGGGACTGCCGGCGCTGCCCTGGGGTTGGGGTTGGGGTTGCTTACTGCCGACTCCGACGCCGTGGCCTCCGGTCTAGATGTTGCTGCCTGCTGGACATGCAAACTGAATCCTCTGGTCTGCTCTTTCTTTTTTTCTTCGTCTGTATTCATCTATACAAGATTGAGGACAGGGCCTCTCAATTGTCAGTGCCATTAAGCACAATGCTACTCATTTGTTGCATCTTCAATTGTTAGCTTAATATAATTCATTCACAAGCTTCCTCGTTATCTTCAAGAGGTTGAGTAGTGATTTCAAACACATTGTCTCTATGCAAAGTATAAGATCGGCCATGAATTATTCTCTTATTACTGCCGCAGGAAAGAAATTGGGGCAACTATGTGTCACCTTTGTAGGCATGAATGTTATACAATTTGATTGATTTCACACACTCAGTAAAAGCATACACCCTCAGTAAATTATATACTGCTCGGTTTGATTGATTTCATCTATTTGTCATTTCACACGCTTAGTAAAGTATACGCCCTTGGTAAAATATATAGTGCTCAGTTTGATTGATTTCATCTATTTGTTATTTCACTTTTTGGTTTTACGTGTTAACTTTAGTTTTAGTTGTGAGTTTTCAAGCACAACTATTCCAAATTGTTCTACTACTATTTGAGCGTGCTATAATGATGTTTCAATTGCTTGGCACCAGTGCCGCCTGAGCCCCCGCCCGCACCCGCGATGGCGGCCATGTCCGTGGGTACTACCAAGGAGGCCGCAAGAGCCTGGACAATGTTGGCGAGCTGCCGTTTAGTACCAAGGAGTTTGAGGTCACCTTACCTGACAACAAGCCAGGTCCATCTGAGCAAAGGTAAACTGAGTTAGCCAGTCAGTGTGCAGCACGACATGACAAGATGAGGTGATCAGTTTCCCCATAACATATATGTTTGCAGGAGGGAATGCAAGTTCAAGGGGACCATCGAGCGCACCACTCCGGTTAGCCTGCAACAGCTGCAGATGCTCATGGCCGGGATCTCCATGGACATGCCGGTGTAGGCGCTGCAGTGGTCATCATCCGAACAAATGCATATTTTTTTACTTTACTGGTTACTGATTTCATCAAGTGGAGACCAAGTGAACCATTTGACGTCTTTCGATTATATGTACGTGTCAACTTATCTTGCTGCTTATTTGTTGTTCTGGAGGCAGTTTAGATCACCTTTATTAATTCACACAGGTTCTTTTATGCACTTGATCCGTGAATGAGGCTGAGGCTGGCTTGGGCAGAGACAGTCAGTCGCCTTCTGGAGCTAGATGGAGAGCTTATCACCTTCATATATTTAGTGAGAATGGAATGTCTTCTTCTTGGTTATTTTTGCATTGAAGATGTTATTCTACTTATCATATGATATTATGATACTAAACTCACTCTAAAAATGTGAACCATTTGATTTACCTTTAAGATTTTTGAAGTTGTTCTATGTTACAAGAATAGCATAATCCTGGATACCACCACAATCTGTCCTTCTATCAAAGATCAAGAGTAGACAGAGTAGTCATAGGTATCAACTAGAAGTTACAACAACTACTGAGTCTATGACTACAAGTTCTGGACCCTGGAGAAAGCAAATAGAATCTAGGTATCTTAGTAGAGCCAAATTCTTATGAGTAAATTATACCTTATACTTTCCTGGACCTGTGTTCCAGAGAACTCAACACAGACCAATACATAGTGATGGACGTTGGATGAATTGATTAATGTGGAGACCATAGCTTGGTGTAAATCAGCGGACTTGCAACCAAGTCTGAACACTTGACGCTAATCCAGCAACTATCTTATCATGTGCTCAACGAACGCAATGGCATGGGGTAACAACCGCACTCCGCCCTTTGCGTGGTTAATTGTTATCGATCATTTTTCATGCTTTTCTTATTTGTTGGGGACTTGTTGTCACCTGTGCGCCACACGTTCATCCCGGTAGGCCAGTCTTTGTTCTCGCGGACCATTAAGGAACCCATCAAGTTAGGCCAGGGTATCGAAGGATGGAACGGGTTCTGCCAGAGCATCAGACCTACCTGCAGTGGATTGTTCCCTTAACATAGGTATGTGACATGTATTCCTTGCATTCTGTTTCCACTTACCTACAACATGCTATGCCAGGATGCATGAATGATGGGGAAATATTCTTACTTGCCAATAAATGTATTTCGAATTTTGGATTGCAGACATGTCATCGACGGCTTTCGTTTGAGCTGTGTCGCTGACTAATTTCATTGGGGAGGTTCTTGACAAGAGAGATCTCATTCGTGGCATTCATGACTTGGCTATCTTAAGGTATGCACATTTTCGGAATCAAATGTATCGCGACCAAGTTGCTGTTGTGATGGTATGGTAGGTTTTGTTTTCACATTCCGCTGCAGATTAAGAAGGCCCTCAGGGGTGTGAGAGTTGAGGCCGCCCACCGAATTATCGACTGGCGAAACCAAGAGTGTGAGGGAGTACTTCAGAGAAACTTACAAGCTGCAACTACCTTGCAATTTTCTCCCCTGCCTGCAAGTTACAGAGCAGAAACCCAACTATCTTCCAATGGAGGTTTGTGCAAATGGAGTCCAAGTTGCTGTTGTGGTGGTATGGTAAGACAACTCAACTCATCGGTTGTGGCAAAATGTTATCCCTAAAAGTAATAACTAATTTGCATATATGCTCTGGCTCTCTGTATGAATTAGGTGCCTCCAAATAAGTTCTCAAAAAAATAAAAATACAAAAAATAAGTTGGTTCAGAATCAGCATGTGGATCTTGTTGCAATTGATTGCGTCAGGTCTAGCTCGTTTCATTGTATTCTCTTTGTTCATTATTCATGCTCTGCTACTTATTGTCATTTTTGGCCAAATAAAACAGTGTGCTCAAGTAACATTTTAGTTTTTCTTTTTTGCGAAATAATATTTTTGTGGTTAAAACGAAAGAAAACATTTTATCACTCGAGTCCACAAGGACACAGAGAAAAAAAAAACAAATCCACCATAATCTTGTCTTCCTACTTACTTTTACTAAACAAGAAAAATAAACTACAAAGGAATCTTCTAAAAAATAGATAAAATATCATTTTTCAGATTGAAATGTACAACTCTCAACTTGTCTTTTACTTCTGTTATGTGCATGTTCATCGTGCTGGATGGTGTTGTACTTGTAAATACCAGAATTGCAGGCAAAACAAAGTAATGGATGGTCTACAAGATCTGGATGAATTCATCTCCATGGTAAAAGAAGCCAGCCAACGTGCATTCCATTTGGTTGGAAATAATATTGCCTTTGAAATGTATGAGTGATTCTTGGCATCTGACATTGCTGAATCCAACATTGATGTTGTCTTGTTACGCATACCTTTGTAAATTCTCTTGGGGAGAAAATGTATAAATTGCAATTTGCAACATTGCCCCCAAAATAGATGAGGTTCACACATATAATTATGGATTTGTGTAGTTTATGATCTCAGAGTTTTTGAAAGCACCATTAATGATTTCTATTTGTATAAAGTAAACAAAATGGCATTCAACGCCTTTAAACCTAACTCTCAGTAGTTGTAAGAGCCTGGAAACGTGGTTTTAGACCTCCCATGCTAACTTGGAAAATATGGTACTATATCATATGATGACTATTACCTTGGTTGTTTTTTGTTCTTGTCATTTTATCACACGGCCATCAAGTACTTATGATCCATGCATACAAGGTGTATTTGATTGGGAGTAGATGTATATCTCTAAAAAACATTAGTCGAGACGTGCATTGCACATGCAAGCTTACTAGTCACAAGAAGATATAAGCATTTTCCGGCGTATTAAAGGCCCATATTTCCCGGCGTCCGTCCGTCCGCATACGGGGCGGGGCACGGGCGACGGGTGGCCGGACTTCATATGTATGTCACCATCACCACGTCGAACGACGCTGCATGATTTCATAAGGGCGTCTCGGACGTCGACCATCAAACCGCCTAATACGTCCGATCCACGCGTGTTGTGCCATTGTATCGGTCCATAGGACTGTATGGACGCATTTTTTTCCATAAATCGAAGACAAACGTGAGCTTTGTGGGCGTTTGAACAACAACCATGTCCGCTTTTGACCACCCTAGTCTATCCAAAACTATCCTCCCTCGCACGCGTGAATTCTCGCATGACGTCAGCAAGCCTTCTCGCTGCATTCAGACGTCTCCATTAAACCTGCGCATGTCGAGAAATCTACTCCGGCCATACGTCCATCCACAAGCAGATCGGCATTAACCACAACGTTGGGCAAGCTCCTCCCTCCAGCCGACTATTTAAGGGAGACCAGACGCCGGGAAAGAACCGCACCACTCCGCCGCTCCTCATCTCCTCCCTCCACCATTATTGGCACCCTTTTGGTGGCATCTGACGAGCGGGAAGAGCAGTTCTCTAGCATAAAAGACGACGGGGTGGAATGCTGAGTCCGCCGGATACGAGCCATGCAACTCGCTGCTCCACCTCCATCGCCTAGTTCGATGGAGCAAGTTGCCGCTCCAAGCTGGCGCATGGTTCAGCACCTCGCCGCTCCAAGCCAGCTCGCGGAGGCTTGCAAGTTTCTCTAGGCAGGCACGTGGGGGAGCATGGCGGAACGGGCATCATGGCTGCCATGGACGAGGCCACACCATCCGCCGTCAACGTTGGTGAAACCGCTCCCGGTTGGTGGAGAAAGACGCGGAACTCGCCAGGGACTTCAAAAACGATCTTCACCAACTCTTCTTCCATTGCAACTCAAAGTTGGTAACGATCATATTTAATCTTGTATGCATCTTCATGGTGACTCTGGGAATTTGATTGGTAGCACGACTTTTGTTTTGTTTTCTACTAAGTTTTTCAACAGATGGGACTTCAAGCCGTTCAATGCTGATATTGAATTTGTATTGACCACTTTTTGCTCATTTTACTGTGATATGTTTAAATTTAGCAACAATATACATGTGACAAATGGCGTCGACAGTGTGTCATCAAAGCATAGGTTAGTGCCATAAACACTTTTGAAGGATTGGTATATCCCTATGGCTTTGTTAATGGTAAGCATTGGTTTGCAAATATCATTTCATGTTGCATTTTGTAGTGTTTGGGCCAATGATCGCCTAAACATGTTGTACATATTTCTAAGATTTTGTCTGTTAATCTAAAAAAGGTGTTTAACAATTTGTTTTGGTGTTGTTGCTGTCATGTCTTCTTTGTATGGTCTTCATAACTTAACAATGCAATAGTTTGGAAGACCTCACATTATGCACACCAGATTTATCACATACCACTGATATCCGAGGTGGTGCAAGCGGTGTTGGCATGTGCGATATCATGTCATACCATTGAAGCTCTGTGCTTTAATTTATATCATGTTTACATCTTGCTTTCTGTGTCATCTATCTTAACTTCGATGCACATGAACAAGGTTTTTGCTAGCTAAACAGTTAGTACATGCTCCACGGGACAAGATCTTTTTTGTGGTTCTTCCAGAATGGTAGACAACACAAATAAATCATGAACTAGATTACTAGAAGTTGTATGATTTGTTTTCATCAAGTTTACACATATCGCTGCCATTGTATATGACATGACATGCCATACTAGGGACGTCCCCATACTAGGGTATTACTACTTAATTCTGATATGCACAGTACTATCCAAAAACTGATGAAGGATGTGCCAGATATTGCTTCATGTTCTTTCTCCAGCTCCATGCATTACTTAGTATGGCTGGATACTGCAATATTTTTTCCAGTATTTGCACCATTTAAATTTCAATAAACAATTATATCTATATTTTGACACTTTATTTATGAATTTTTTTTATTATTTTATTGTATAAATAGACATGTGTGCCAACACGCACCACCAACGATCTAGTATCACCATAGGAATTGGCGCCAATGTGAACATTTGGGATTATGCGTGGGAAGAGGGCCTGAGGCGTAAGGACATGGCGCATTCGATCTATGCCTTTTCTGAAAGAAAGCGTTGGACCTTCAGAAAAATGTCGTACACAAGAATACTTGGTTTGATCATATTTCGGAAGCAATAGCTTCACTATTCAACATTTGCAGGATTTTTGCACCCTTTGGTGCCACATATTGCAAGTTCGTCTTCAAGAGGATCAATTACACACCATGGTTAGTGTAAAAAAAACACTCTTATATTATGGGACGGAGGGAGTATATTAGATGCCATTTCTTGGAATGACTCCTTGGCAGCTAGTCCCTTCATTTTTGTTACTCCGCACATTAGCTTTGTTTTAAGTCAGACTTAATTTGTAAGCTTTGACCAAGTTTATGAAATAATATATCATCATATACAATACCAAATGAACATCATTAGATGTCAATATTGGATATTTATAAGATGGTTATATCTGGTCTAATCCCTTTATTTTTATTTACTCTGCATAATAGCTTTGTCTGAAATGAAACTTTACATGCTTTGATCAAGTTTGTAGAAAAATCCTAGGAAAAAAAACATTAGCATATAGTATAGGAAATCAACATTTAATATGTAAGATGACCATATCCTGTGTGAGTTAAAAAAGCAATATTAACATATAGTATAAGGGAAAAGCTTACCTTCAGTCGGCCGATCGCGTGCGAGCGTCCGCCGTCTTCGTGTCCGTCAGATTGACTCTTGATCAGACGGTCGAGATCAACCTCTCGGTGTCCATGTTTCTGCAACTCATGCTTTGTTTCAGAAAATAGAGTTTGCAACTGTCTGGCTAGATCCCGTGGCGGGCGCAGACTCGTGCGGCTGGGAGGTCGCCTCCGATGAGGAATCCAGCCGGATCTCGCCGGATCCGGCGAGGATGGCGAGCGGGCAAGAGGCAGGGACATCCAGAAGCGGCAGGGGCTCCGCTCGGCGAGGTCCGTCGGCTGAGGACCCACGATGACGGCAATGCACGGCGCTCCCATGGCAAGAGGCGGTCAAACGAAAAAACAGAAGGAAGGGATGACAGGGAGGCGACCTGGTCGGAGGTCTGATGCTCGCCGGCGGCGGCGTGAAGGCAAGGACGGGCGGCATCGATCCTCCCTCACGACCATCTGGCAGAGCTCGTAGCCGCTCTTGCTGCTACCGGGTGATGAAAAAGATGATCTCTACTCGCCATTGACGACACGCAAGATGCCGCCCACTTCTGCAATATCAATTCTGTTGCAAAAAACAAATGTGCAACAAGACCTTTGTTGCAGAAAAAAATCCACAACAAGATCGCTTTTGAAAAAAAAATTCCGCAACAAAACCTTTGTTGCAAAAAAAAATGCGATGGACACGACTACGAGTTGTAGATGCTTTTCTGAAACATATATTTTGTTGCAAAAAATAATGCAACAAGTATGTTGTTGCAATTTTTTTACCACATGACCTCTCTTATAGAAGTTTTTGCAACACGACCTTTGTTTCAAAAAATTGGGCAACATTACCTCTGTTGCAATAGATCACTTGATGGTGAGAGATCTGATGAGTGGGCCGGGGGCAAGAGTGTATTGTTTCTGCAACAAAGCATTTGTTGCGGGAAATAACGAGTAAGCACGCAGCGCGCGGACACTTGAGCATCCAACGACGGTCGAGGCAACGGATAATATTTAAACATCGGCCGGTGGACACGTAGCAGCACCCATAGTAATATTTAAACATCGGCCAGTGGACACGTAGCAGCACCCATAGTATAATCCCACCGTGTGGGAAAAGAAAAAGCAACCCACAGCGTGTCGTGTGGTCATCCAAGTCCGAGCAGCACCTATGAAGTATAATTCCATATTTCAAGGTAAGAGATTGCTAAGCAGGCCTATCGCCTGGTGATAGCCTGCTCGCCAAACAAGGTTATAAACACGTCCGTTCTAACTCGCGCAAGCGATGTGGTACTAAACGTACAACAGAATCGGGAATCGCCACAGTGTACGGCGCCGTATGTCGGCCCAACATACTCCTCCTACCCGCCGCGAGTCTGAGGCCAGGCCCGTCCGGCAAAGCGTTCATCGCCCAGCCCTCATCCTCCGCGTTAATCGTAGCCCGTGGCGTGCCACCTTCCCCGGTGCTCCTCCATGCACGAAACACCAAGGACGCTACATACAATGCCTCTGCGTAAACCTGTGGTCGGCGGAAGATACAAGGAATTTTCGTCTAGAGGGCACGTATTTCCTGCGTTTGCATCCGGGGCGGGGCAGGCGCGACGGGCGGGCTGTCCCGGGCACGTACGTACGCGGTACGCGTGATCTAGGTAGGCCCCATGGACCCATCCATTCATTCATTCATTCATTTCTCCCCATGTCTGTCATCACGTCGAGCGACCCTGCATGATTTCAGTACACGCGGACCGGCGAGGCCGCGATTTCAGATTCGGCGCATGCACACGCCGGCACGCCCGGCTTTGGTTCGGTTCGGCTGCCTGGCCAGGCCCCACCTCCCCGCCCTAGGCAGGCCCACTTGGCACCGGCCACTCGGTGAGGTTCCGGCCTTTGCAACCTGGAATGTTCGCTCGCTTGTACTACTCGTTCGTTCTAGCAGCCAGGCCGGCCCACACCCAGCGAGAGCCGCCAACCCACAGCTGTAGCTTGTCTCAAAAAAAAAGAACCCACAGCTGTAGCACAAACTTGCCTAACAAAAAGAAGCTGTAGCATAAAACGCTGGGGCCTCGCCTTTTGCCTATTTTACCCGGGTAGTTCAGATTCCCGGGCCGGCTGCTAGCTCACCTCACATGATGAGAGTGCGCCACTGGCCCCGAGCTTCGTTTGAATTTGAATAATCCGGGGTCCGGGGGCTCCTTTCTTCTCCACCCCCGATCCAGCGAACCGTCGACCCAATTGCGCACACGTAACAACCAGGGAGAGCAGGAAACTACTGTGTACTCCCTCTGTCCGGAAATACTTGTCATCAAAATGAATAAAACGTGATGTATCTAGATGTATTTTAGTTCTAGATACACTTCTTTTTGTCCATTTTGACATTTTGATGACAAGTTTTTTCGGACGCAGGAAGTACGTGGCAGTACTGGTCAGGTACATGCCGAGTCTGTGCGTACTATTGTACGTACTCCTGGCAGCGGCAGCGGCAGCAACTTGCATCAGCGTCCATCGGCAATGGCGGCCAAGGTGATGCCCCGCCGCGTTCGGTTAACTAATCAGGAGCATCTCCTCTGGACATCGGTCCGGCACGCCATCCGTAACCAAAGCTGCTCAAATCTAACTAACACGGTGTGCCTTGGCGTGCTTCCAAGTTCCAAGAACCGCCTGTGCATGCCTCTCTTGCAGATCCCATCTCACTGGCGTTTTCTCTTAAAAAACCACATCTCAACAACTTTTGTTTCAGAACCAGACAAATCTTAAGAGCCAGTACCAATTGGTTTTGTTTAGACAGCTAATAAAGCCTTGACGATCCGCGTACAGCCGTAAATTCCTTCACGTGAATAATCCACAACCACTACTACTTGCCCAAGTTGCAGAGGTACGGTACCATGGCATGCGCACAGAGGCTTCCTTGGCCATTAATCACCTCTCTTCACTGCCATGGCGTGTCCTGTTGCTCCGGTGCATTTACCTGCCTGCCTGCCTGGCTGGACGCCTGGACGGGCGCTCGCTGCATCTGCATGCATGTGCATGTGCAGCTGTTACCTACCCCACTGTCTTTACTCGCACTCTGACTCCATGTTACTCAAGTTGTGTACTCGTACGCGTACGTGCCAGCACATTTCAGTTGTATTCTTGCCTTACCGGATTGTTCGACCCCTCGTCCGTTTCCACTGCTTCTATTCCGTCCATACGCTTCCGATACGTTCAACCACCACGTACTGCAATGCACCGGTGATCATTTGGCCAGTGACTGAAGAGTATGTTCAGTACTCTACTGAATGTTGGTATCTCAGAACGGGTCTTGGATGCCCACACATCTCGACACGATGCGACTACAATATTTGACAGCCCGGTTAGTTAACAGACAAGGAGGGGCTGGAGCTCTGGATCGTGATCTGGATCTTGGCGCGAGATGATGGATCTTGAGCTCTCTTTTTTCCTCCTGGTGCTGAAAACTCGATCCGTATCTCTGAGTTCAGACATTAACGTGACCTTGAAGATAAGGGTGGCGCGCATTTTCAATGGCAGCGTGGCACATGCTTGACGCACTGTTGAGTTCCAACTTGAGTTCATCTTCTGTTTGTGGTAAACGCCTTTCATTTTCCGACTATGACCGCTCGATCCGCACACGCTCCGTAGCATAGGCCGTAGCCACTGCCGAGATGATGCCGCTACTAGTGCTACGATCTTTGACATATGTTCGCGTCCGATCGCGCGATCGGGACCTGGGGCATGGCAGAGCCGGGCAGCGCTGGCTAGCTAGGTATAGCTAGTCTTGGTGCATGCTTCGCTGGAGCGATAAGGGTAGACTGATTGATGGAGCAGGGCTGATGAGAGGAGGAGGCAGGCATAATTCTTTAGCTGAAAAAGAGTTCATATCTATTCACACAAGCATGGGTGTGTGTATGATGGGCTTCGGTTTGGAGCCGTTGCCAGCGTCTGTGTCTGGACTCACCGGAGGAGCGGCCGCAGTGATTAGCGCGCACGCTTAATCAAAATGGACCACTAATCTGACTGGGCCGACCACTAATCTGAGTAAACTACTCCAGTTTTGCTAAAAAAAAAGTGCGAGCACTTCAGCTATCGATGCTTTGCTGGAGAAAAAGAAAAGAGAGACGTGCGCGTGCGCTGGGAAAGACAAACCCAGGAATACGTCGCGCCTCCCGAGCGTACCACTGTAGTACTAGTAGATCCCACGCATGGCCACCCGGGGAAAATTCAACCAGCGGGAAGGTGGGCCCATTTCATCAGTGGTGAATAACTGACCCGTGGTCCCGGTGGCCGGGGTCACGCGCGGGCGGTTGGGGGCCAGGGATCAGCGGCGTGACGGGCAGGCGGGCGTGTGAACCCTGCCACCAGCCCGCGCCGCCCGACATCCGTCGCGGTCAAAGCGTGCCTGTGCGTGCGTCGTCGCCGGCGTTGGATTCCGTTTCCCTGGGGTGAAAATTGGCAAACAGTGATGGCAATCAGTAATCACCAAAAGGAGTAACACAGAGAGCTTTTGCAGCAGCAGGGGGCAATAAAGCCTGGCCCTATCATCGTCCGCCAGTGCCAGCGCCCAGAGCCTCACTATCCCCGTGAGCGACAAGCGGCCTCTCGCCGCACGCAGCGCCGCCGCACCGGCGTCCTCGTCGTCCCGTCGTCCGTCACCGTGGTAACTGACTGGTATGCCGTCAGCCTCCCATCCCGCTCCCCTCCTTCGTCCCCCTCCGCGTGTTGATTCGTTGGTTGGTTGGTTGTTTGGTTTCGTCCCCTTCCTCGCCGTCGCCGTCACCGGTGACGCGACGCGCGCGCACGTACCACCACCTACGAGTGTGGGAGTGGAGTGCTCCGCTCTGCGCTGCGCTCCAGGTTTGCCGCCACCACCGACCGACCCTTTTCTTCTCCTCGCGCGCGAGAGAGAGAGAGCGGCTCCAAAACGAGAATCTGCCTGGGTGGCGCTTGGATGTGGATTTGCGAGCGACCCGCGCCCCTTTCCTGCGCTTCTAGTCCGGTCCGGTTGGTACTAGTAGTATTCTACTGCTCTATCCATGGCCATGTTCCATGGCCTGGCCACTCATGGCCACCTTCGATTTGAATCCGCGACCGTGGCCGCCCTCCCGCACGCAAGCGCACCAGTAACCAGTCCCGATCCGTGTCTCCCGGCCGCATGCGTGCACGCCTCCCCTCCCGCCGGAACTGTATCTACATTCTCCGGATTAAGCTCCATCCATGTACTAGTAGCAGCATTATTCTACGGTTTGCTGTATGACTAGTGCAGCGGTTAATTAGTACTAGCGCTGCCGTTCGTGCGAGTCCACTATTTTCTCCTAATTTAATTTGGACGCTCCGCCCCGGCGCCCGGCCGGCGGTGGTTAAGCCTTCCCATTCCACGGCGAAGCAGGGCAAAGAATTCGCGATTATTTCGCCCGTCTAGGTGCCGTGTCCCCTTCGGCCGGGCCGGAGATCCAGCTGGAGAAATTCGTCGCCGCCCGGCTGCCGGTGAGACGGGCCTCTCCCACGCTTCTCGCGTACTGCGTGCGTGTAGTCGCCAAATGTGGTTGTGGATGTGGCTGTGTGCGGAGCATGGACTGCGCCGCGCTTGCGACCAGTCAGAGCGGTGAGTGGGATCGAGCATCAACGGAGAATTAATAATTTAGTTAGCTGTGATCTCGCCCACAGCGACGGCCCAGCGGATTAGATGCCCGTGGAGCGTCGCGTCGACCTCTGTCGAGGCCGTCGCGGACGGACGGACGCGGTGCCGCCGCACTGCAGCGGTGGCGCGAGAATCGTGGACGTGGCGTAGTTAGTGGGGATCGTTTCCGTTTCCATTTCCCCCCTTTCCGTTCATACTTTATACTGCTCCGTATTATGCTTCCAAAATGATTTGTTGTTGTTTACATTACCCGCCGTCGTCGTCATCGCAGCTAAGCGCGTGAGGTCCACCCCGTGCTCGTGCTCATCAAAGCAAATGATTTCCTTCCTTCGCTTTCGGTCTCTCCTTTGCTGCCTTGCGAATCTCGTGTCGGCGGCGGCACTCCCCCGTGAGAGTGCACACTGCTACCGGGCGGCTATAAGACGAACCGGGGTTTTCCTTTGCTCTCACACCTCTCCTTCCCAGGCACCAACCGCTAGAGATTTTTGCCGGTTTCACCTTGCTCTTGCGAGTCCGTGTTCGCTCGCATGCAGCGGATTGCTAGCTGCTCCTTCTGAGGTATACAGACATACATACTTGCAGCTGTAGTTATGTCTGTCGAGTGTACTGTATGTGAGCTTTTAGGCGTTCTCTGTCGAATCATCAAGGTTTCTGTGGCCCTTGGGGTTTACACATATAGCTTGCTGTTTTGCCGGCTGGTTTTCTGCAACTTGCCGATGATCATGCTGGTTTTCAGCAACTTGAGTTTTCGGACAGTGAAAGTGATAAAAAGAAACCACCACCTGGTTTACTTTAAGTAAAGCATGCTCCCTTGTGTCTCACTACTTCTCTATGGTGCCTAGAGCCAGCAGGGGAGCCTTTGAATGGCCTAGCCTAATGTTTGGTCTTTACGTGCTTACTTTCAAACACTAGTCTTTCTTTACACTGCTAGGCCGTTGTATCTTGCTGCTCTATTATGATGGCTATGGACAACAGAGGAGCCTTTGAGTGGACTAGGCCTAATGCTTGTCCTTTAACTGTGTTTTCAAACATCAATCCTTCCTTGCACTAGCTAGCTCATCTTTGATTTTTCCTTGTTGCATAAGCGTCATTCAATGTTTGCTCACATGATTACCACACTTTCCCCAGGTCTATACATATAGTCGGCGGTGATCGATACCAGACGCAGTGCCAAGATGGGGAGTCTGCACAAGACCACCTTTGTTCTCCTCATGTTCTGCTTGGCGGCGTTGGGAAGCGCGGATTATCTCAAGTACAAGGATCCCAAGCAGCCTCTTGGCGTTCGCATCAAGGATCTACTTGGTCGGATGACCCTCGCTGAAAAGATCGGCCAGATGACCCAGATTGAGAGGGAGAATGCCACAGCAGAGGCCATGTCCAAGTACTTCATAGGTGCCTCTCACTTCCCTTGTGCTAAATTAACAACTGCAGATTCTGAAGGGTTGCAGAGCTGTCTGTAATAACATTTTGTATGATGCAGGTAGCGTACTGAGTGGTGGAGGCAGTGTGCCTTCTCCTCAGGCATCCGCTGCGGCTTGGCAGTCGATGGTGAACGAGATGCAAAAGGGCGCCCTTTCCACCCGCCTAGGTATTCCGATGATCTACGGTATTGATGCCGTGCATGGTCACAACAACGTCTACAAAGCTACCATCTTCCCACATAATGTTGGCCTCGGAGCTACCAGGTAGAAACTGCTCTCTTTTTTAAATTTTGATTGATGTGACAGTGAAATGTCATATATCCTGTAATATGGATGTCTATATTATATTAGATCAACTGACACATATGTTGATCTGAATTAATATGTTACTGTCTTCTAGGGACCCTATGTTGATAAAGAGGATAGGAGAAGCAACTGCTCTTGAAGTTAGAGCAACGGGAATTCCTTACGCTTTTGCTCCGTGTATTGCGGTAATAGATCGTACTTCTTGCATGGTTGATACTTTTGTATGGATGCCAAATGTGCCTTGCTATTGTTCCTAGAAACTCACCCGTTGATGTTGCTCAGGTGTGTAGAGATCCAAGATGGGGACGCTGCTACGAAAGCTACAGCGAAGACCCAAAGGTTGTCCAGTCCATGACCACACTTATCTCTGGTCTGCAAGGCGACGTTCCGGCTGGTTCTGAGGGAAGGCCATACGTTGGTGGAAGGTAATATACATTTGACAGATATACTAGTAGGTAATTTGTGTTCTGTGATTTAATCTCAAGAGGCGGAGCTAACTTTGTTGTCACTCTTGGTACACTGCAGCAAGAAGGTTGCTGCATGCGCAAAGCACTATGTCGGTGACGGTGGTACGTTTATGGGGATCAACGAGAATGATACAATCATCGACGCCCATGGGCTGATGACTATCCATATGCCTGCTTATTACAATTCTATCATCAGAGGTGTCTCCACCGTTATGACCTCGTACTCTAGCTGGAACGGCAAGAAAATGCACGCCAACCACTTCCTTGTCACTGATTTTCTGAAGAACAAGCTCAAATTCCGGGTCAGTTGCTCATTAGAAAGGCAGAACAATTTCACTCTTTGTTTTCTTCAGGTATATTTTAAGATACTGATATAATCAATTTGTTGGGATTTCGTGCAAACAGGGTTTCGTGATTTCAGACTGGCAAGGCATTGATCGGATTACTAGTCCTCCAGGCGTGAACTATTCTTATTCAGTTGAGGCTGGAGTTGGTGCCGGTATTGACATGGTAAGATATGCTAATTACATACTCCGGTTTTTCCTGTGCAAAGCATACTTCAGTCAACTTCAACTTTCTGCATGTAAAAGCCTCAACTTTTTGGACAAAAAATGAGTAAATTGCTTGCTCGTAGGGCACGATAAGGATAGGATGTTTCTTATCTGATACACCGTTGACAGTTGTTATCTCCTCCAGGACTAATACAGATATGCCATTTCTTCCTTTCTGATCATGCTCTGGCACACATTATTTTGCAGATCATGGTTCCTTTTGCCTACACCGAATTCATTGATGATCTGACATACCAAGTAAAGAACAACATTATCCCCATGAGCAGAATCGATGATGCTGTCTACAGGATTCTTAGGGTGAAGTTCACCATGGGCCTGTTTGAGAGCCCCTATGCTGACCCAAGCCTCGTTGGTGAACTCGGGAAGCAGGTTAGTTCTCAACACCACATTTTCAACACTTAATTTGTCAGGATCCATGAATTCTTACTATAAATTCCGTCCCATTGTTAGGAACACCGCGATCTCGCTCGTGAAGCAGTCAGGAAGTCATTGGTGTTGCTGAAAAATGGAAAATCTGCCTCCGCTCCGCTGTTGCCTCTCCCGAAGAAGGCCGGTAAGATCCTCGTCGCCGGAAGCCACGCCGACGACTTGGGCAACCAGTGCGGAGGATGGACCATCACATGGCAAGGACAGACCGGCAACGACAAAACTGCCGGTAAATATTCATTGCTTGCTTGTAGTACTAATATGTGGCAACGTCGTCGGAAATTGGGCCAAAAGTTGATGGAATCATGTGATGAAACGCATGCAGGGACGACGATCCTTTCGGCGATCAAGTCCACCGTCGACCCCAGCACGGAGGTGGTCTTCTCGGAGAACCCGGACAGCGCCGCCGTGGACAGCGGCAAGTACGACTATGCCATCGTGGTGGTCGGCGAGCCGCCCTACGCCGAGACGTTCGGCGACAACCTGAACCTGACGATCCCTGCCCCGGGTCCCTCGGTGATCCAGAGCGTGTGCAAGAGCGTCAGGTGCGTGGTGGTGCTCATCTCCGGCAGGCCGCTGGTGGTGGAGCCGTACATCGGCGCCATGGACGCGTTCGTCGCCGCGTGGCTGCCCGGCTCCGAGGGCCAGGGCGTCACCGACGTGCTGTTCGGCGACTACGGGTTCTCCGGGAAGCTGGCCAGGACGTGGTTCAAGTCGGTGGACCAGCTGCCGATGAACGTCGGCGACAAGCACTACGACCCGCTGTTCCCCTTCGGGTTTGGCCTCACCACTGAGGCCAACAAGTGAGTCGGCTGAGATAACTGAGATGGGATGTATCTCGGTTGGGCTGGAGAGATGGGACACATACATACATTGCGTTTTGTGGTTGATTTGTTAGCAATAAAAGAGCGATGCGTTCTTACAGATTCTGTGGTGTTACAGCAAGCCGTCCGGTCGCCATAATAATCGTCGTTATGCCAATTTTAACTGAAAAAACCGCCCTTCAAATCGAGCCCGTGAGCCTTCATATTTGACTTATGTGGGAAAAGGTACCCGCGGCCCTTCCCCAACTTGCTTCGTCCCGGAGGCCGGCAAAACTGGGGCACCTTCCCGGTCGTACGCTGGAGTAGACTAGTAGAACGTCCGTGCACGGGCTCTTTAAAATTTAAATCAGTATCTTTCATTTATTATCCTCTCATTTTGGGTGAATCTTAAGTGCTTTAATTAGCAGCGCAACAATCAAGTATTAGGAAATTTCACCAAACCAACAATAACAAAGAATATGACATCTATCCTACTAATAAAGGGAGGTCATATTTTTTGTTCAGCATGCACTTCTGCAGAAAAGCCCCTATCCATTTTAGAATCAACCTGGCACGTGAAAAATACATCTCTAAGGGTGCGTTTGGTTCACAGGAAATATGTAGGACTTTTAAAGGAACTGTCGTCCATAGGAAATTTTGCCTTGGTGGTGTTCGGTTCACAGGAAGCATGAAGAATACTTCAAATGAAACAAGGCCTTTTCGTATTGATTTTGCTTGAAAGATAGAATCCAGTCAGATCTCAAATTTTGACGAAAGCCCGAGGCGAGCCGGTGACCAGTTCAATAAAAAACTTCATGCATGCATTGTACTCCACTCAGAAAGACATAAAATATTGTGGTCATGTACTGCTTCATAGGCGTATTTTCCTGCAACACGAACAATCTAATTTTTTTGGTTCCCGTGTTTCTAGACTCCATGGCAATCCGATAGCCATCAGCCATATCCCTACAAAGTTTTTCTTTCCTTAGTTCTCTCTCCCTGCAAACCGAACGGAGCCTAAAGTGGGAACCATCCGGGGCCAACAAGAACTCAAACTCCTATCCAATCTCGACTTCATGCTCTTCCACCTCCATTGATAAAGACGGGTCATCAAGGCTTTCATCACGATGACCTCGAGCAGACGCCGACATCCCTCCCCGCATCTACCCCTAACCCCTGCTGCCGCCTGCACTATCCTTGCTCCTCGGGGAAGGGCGACAATGTCCTCTGTGATGGCCACGACCAGATCCACGGGGAGGCCACATTCTTCCATGGGAACCCAACCAAGCACACCACCCCCCACAACCATTCAATCCAAACTCTAACAACGTCAAGACCTGCCATCGATCCACGAATCAGGCTCACTGCATCCAGATTCACTACGAGTCCGTGATGAGTCTGTAGTCAATGTATTGCCGTTGGCTATCCCCACAACAGGACCATCGTCTCTCCCCAAAGCAGCAACACCACCTAGCAAATCACCACCACCGCTTGCGGCTTGCCTACATAAAATCACGAGAAATCCCCACGACTGTGCTGTAAGACCACCTTGGCGACCTTGACAACGACCAACTGGTCTAAGTTCTAAGCTAGACGCTCTATGTAGGGCGTGCATGCCCTGCTGCCCACCAGCTCTTGGTCTACAACTCACCTCTGACTGACCTCCCATAGAAGATTCGGGAAAAAAACTCATCACTTACATTATCATAGCCGCACATTCCAAGTCAAAGTAGAACATATCACAAGGATTCTGTGACAACCAGCCATGGCCAGATCAGTTGGATTTTAATTTCGTTCCATCTCATAATCCATCGCCCACTCTCTCTCAATGGAAATTAAACTTAGGCATGTCACAAGTTGTCATTGTTGTTAACATTTAGAAATTTAAATCAAAGGAAATCTGTAACTAATCCCAATGCTTGCATTAAGCTGTAAGTACATGAACTGTAAATGCTGCAGATGTAGAAGTACCACACAGCTATGTCACAGCCCTAAGAAATATTTCTCTGCTATCCTTCTTGAAACTCTGGAAGAATGCATATATACTATCCCCAATTTCACTCAAGTGTATTCATGAGGTATGATAAGCATGAAAAATGAACTATGGCAGTAACAACAAATAACGGCAAAGAAGTAACTGCAATCAGTGCAACCCACTACATCCGCCGGCATGGAGATCCTAATACTTTTGTACCCTCGACTTTATATTTTTTCCGCGCCACCAACATTTTTATATCATTCATTATGCTTTTCTTCAAGGTTTCATGTGAGAAGTATGAGGGCACTGACACACACTACAGATAAAATTCTCAATAAATAAGTCTCGTTTCTATTTATATCTAGTAAGTATAACTCTGGGATACCAACATTAAGTATCTTCTATCTGGTAAGAAAAAAGCACATAAAGCCAAATGAGAGCCCCCAAAAGGGAAGCCTATCATAAATTAGTTAAGAATCCAAATCACCGACATTATTCCACAACGAACTGATCAAAGTTTCGACATACAACTCATAAAGTATTTCATTTCTCTCATACATAAATTAAAATAGCTCAACAAATCAAGTCCGAACCTGAACAATGGAAATTTGTGAAGAAATAAGTGACAAGAACTTATCTTATTAGTGGCATGATTTAATAATCAAATGATCACTTTCATTTGCATTATCAATATTTTAGCGCATGTTCTTCCCATACATAACAGTAGACTTGGTACAAAATTTAGTAACCTTTTAAAATCTTCAAGTATCAATCCTTAAATTCAATAGTACTGCCTAATAACCTGAACTTGTATTCGGAAGTGATATACAAATGGAGGGGGTACTGCCTAATAAATTCAAAGCACTATACAAATTCAGCCTATGTGCTAAGATTTTTTCTGCACATCGCTCCCGTTCACTTCCAGTTAGACTCATGGTTAGGCCCCCATCAACCGGCAGCACCTGCACATGCGGAATTAAACAAGTTGGTAGTCATTTCCGATGAATTAGCAGTATAGTTTGTAGAATTAATCATCTTCACGACATATCCTTCCGGTAAGAAGAATAAATTGTCAGTTTAATATAGACAAATAGATACCAGTCATAGATGTATATATGTTATGGTTCCCAACTCAATTAATTTTATGAAGGTAGAGTTTCATCAACTAAATGAGGGACATTTGTACCAAAGAGAATCAATCAGCTTAAATAGATTGTGTAATATGTTGCTGGAAGAGGACGACCCAATAAACCTTATTTCATCGGCACCAACATGTCCTCGTCTTAGCCCTAGTGCTCCTGGCGCGGCATCATGGTCGATGATGGCTCCAGCCGCCGGAACCTAACCAGCCGCCACGTGAGTACGTCACGTGACATCAGCTCATCAATCCATCATGGTCCGCTACTCTAGGCACACGCCTCCGCTTCTCGCCATCCACGCCCCAAGGCTGAATCGCAATTTCACAAGAGAATCTATTGTTTACATTACCTCTTGTTTCCTAAGCATGCAAAGTTCTTTGTATTAAGCAAGATAGATCCATAGCAGACACAGTTCTAACTAAAAAAGGTGTACATGGTCATCAAGCCCACAACATGTATCCATTAAGTTTAATAACTGATGGGCAACATTTTATGAGGAAACAAAAAGGCTTTTCCTATCAACATCTCGGCAAATGTTCACCCAGTGCTTCAAAAAAATGTCAATGGCAGATCTATACTGCATTTTCGGGTGAACAAAAATCTAAAATAGATTAAGAACATGCATCTATGTTACTATTCATAGAGAATATATAAATTTGAAAAAATATGGAACCACAATAAAAAGAACAGGTGCATAATGCATTTCAATTGTTATAGAAAATATGTCATCAAAGAAGATGAAACCAGAGACTATTTTTATACAATATAACAAGTAGTACAGAATTATCAACCATAAAATACTTGCATGCCACAACTCCCAAGTCAATAAAATTCATGTTAGAACTATAAGCGTGTTTTTGTTACACTATATACCTGTCAATATATCAAGCAACTCGTCTCTTTCTTTGTTTTTCAATAAGCACAAACATGAACTTTAAACCTCACCTTTTGTGAAGAGAAGGATCCACATAGCTCTGCAGCTCTATACATTCTTGTTGCGACGTAATATTATGTCATCAGTTGCAACGGGTTTTCCTTCAAGGTTGCAGACTTACAAAAAATCAATGCAGGTTATGCATCAGGGACAAAATATAGTACCTTGGCCTCTTACAGAACATGGCATCAAGCATTGAGGCACCCGCATCACCCAGACCATTTTTCGAGACTTCGAAGGTAAAGGGCACTGCCTGTCCACACGAAGTGCGGAACGAGGGCATTTTCAGCGAGATCTTTTATGATTCTTCTCCATGTTTTTAATTTCAGTTGCATGGGCCACATCAGTTGCATTTTTAAGCTCACAGAGAACTAAAGAAAAATTGCACTCAGACCTGCATACATCTGAACTCAGTAACATAGAATTTGAAAAGACGATTGCACCTAGAATACATAGATTGAATGGACGTGAAGGATCATATGATGCTTACCTTCAAGGTGTTCCTGAAGATTTCCATTGGAACATACTCCACATTAATGCTTTATTTTCCCCTTCTACTATTTCAGATTGTGTACCACACACGTATAGGTATCGTAAATGAATAACATGATTAGATTTCACAAGAGCTGGATAGCAACTTCTACAGTCAATGTATGGTAAGTTACTCATAGTACTGACTATACCTTATAGGATGCACCAATGATGGTCAATAGTAACTTTTAGAGACCAAACATGTCGAAGTTGATCTTGATGGTTAGCACATCAAATTGTTATCTCAAATGTTACCGTCCATAAAAGATGCAGAAAATCTCCAACAAAAAGAAAATACATCACTCTTGTAGTAGTTATTATTACTCTAGTATTCTTCAATTGTTATCTCAAGTGTTGTATTCTTCAATTGCAGGCCCTCAAAATGTGGCAACTCAGTAGCAAATTCAGCCAAACGAGCTCCATTTGCAAAAATTTGTGAGGATCAAAAGAATATATTATCTCTCTTATGATGATAAACGTATGTACAACAACGGTTATTACAAGACTTCCAGCGCCCATAAACAGTCCAACTTATAAAGGTTATCACTAAAAAAACATAGTTTCAAAAGATCAGAATTTATCCTTGGAACAAATCTTTCAATAAACTGAAAGCATCATATGCATAACGAAAGCACTGCCCTATAACAGAATGAACAAGCTAAAGTAAATGCAAGTATGCTTTTAGTGCTTAGTCTATAACAGGCGGGTAAAGTTCCTCCTTGTTCCCATGTTGTTCATCATCCCCTTTTGAAGAAGAAACATCGTCTCGATGTAAAATCATGGTGATTGACTCAAGGGAACAGAGAGCAAACACACCTCCTTCAAGCGAATTCAACAATTGACAGCTCCTTCAAACGAATTCAACAATTGATGTGCTGCAGCGAGCGATGGTTTATGATCTCCCTCGCCAAATTTTCATCAATCCGCAAACACATCAGGACACCCAAAAAATTGCCCCATTACTAAATTTGCAGCATGAGAATTCCGACGAGTTAAGAAAAACTCGATCGAGCGTCCCATGTTCGTAGTCCTAAGTGAGGCGGCGTCTTCAAAACCCAAAGTGCCACCATTTTCTTTATGTCCTGGAGAAAGGCTTGTCATAAAATTTTGCCAAAAAATTATTAATCAGAAATAACATCACAGTATATCCATCCTCTTGCTAAAAACTATCTGAATCAAACAAAGATGTAATTTTTCAATATCAGTATACAAGAATGTTTACCTCTTGTGTGATGTTCTCCATCCGATTTGATTGCTGTAAGAGAAGGTAAATAAAATAAAACTATAAAAACGAGCAAATAAGCATCACAAAAGAAATCACATGCAAATGCATAGTACATAAAAAGGTGCATGTGTGCTGCCACAGGACAACTTGTTTCATGAATTGTTATTTTAAAGAACTATACTGTTTTGCAGAAGATTAGCATATACTTCAGATACTATTTGAAAAAATGTAAAAGGAATATAAAAGCACCTAAACATTTGTGTGGTTAGAATTCCAGAGCAAGAAATATACCATTACGTTCTTATGCTGCAAAGGAAATATGGAAAGATTTAAAAAGGGGAGTAGTAAGGAAATAGTAAAACACGGTCTTCTCCACTAAAACAAATGGCTATAATATCTTGTTCATTGTATTTATGAGAATAAGACATATTCACCACTTATTTGAAATCGGCTTCAAACTCCATGCGGTGTTTGATGTAAAATAGGTCACAAAGAAACAAAATTTTCATCTCACAATTTGATATGAAAAACTGGTTCATTTATTACGACGACTGGAAAGAAAATGTATAAAAACTAACCAGTGAGAGCACTGTTTGTGAAAAGAAAACATATAGCACACCTTCAAGCGAATTCAACAATTGACAGCTCCTTCAAACGAATTCAACAATTGATATGCTGCAGCGAGCGATGGTTTATGATCTCCCTCGCCAAATTTTCATCAATCCGCAAACACATCAGGACACCCAAAAATTTGCCCCGTTACTAAATTTGCAGCATGAGAATCCTGACGAGTTAAGAAAAACTCGACCGAGCATCCCATGTTCGTAGTCCTACGCGAGGCGGCGTCTTCAAAACCCAAAGTGCCACCATTTTCTTTATGTCCTGGAGAAAGGCTTGTCATAAAATTTTGCCAAAAAATTATTAATCAGAAATAACATCACAGTATATCCATCCTCTTGCTAAAAACTATCTGAATCAAACAAAGATGTATTTTTTCAATATCAGTATACAAGAATGTTTACCTCTTGTGTGATGGTCTCCATCCGATTTGATTGCTGTAAGAGAAGGTAAATAAAATAAAACTATAAAAACGAGCAAATAAGCATCACAAAAGAAATCACATGCAAATGCATAGTACATAAAAAGGTGCATGTGTGCTGCCACAGGACAACTTGTTTCATGAATTGTTATTTTAAAGAACTATACTGTTTTGCAGAAGATTAGCATATACTTCAGATACTATTTGAAAAAATGTAAAAGGAATATAAAAGCACCTAAACATTTGTGTGGTTAGAATTCCAGAGCAAGAAATATACCATTACGTTCTTATGCTGCAAAGGAAATATGGAAAGATTTAAAAAGGGGAGTAGTAAGGAAATAGTACAACACGGTCTTCTCCACTAAAACAAATGGCTATAATATCTTGTTCATTGTATTTATGAGAATAAGACATATTCACCACTTATTTGAAATCGGCTTCAAACTCCATGCGGTGTTTGATGTAAAATAGGTCACAAAGAAACAAAATTTTCATCTCATAATTTGATATGAAAAACTGGTTCATTTATTACGACGACTGGAAAGAAAATGTATAAAAACTAACCTTGCTCTGATACCAATTGAAAGTGCGTTATATCGACTAGAGGGGGGTGAATAGGCGATTTTTATGAAAGTCTTCAAAACATGGAAGTTTCGAAGACAAACGATAGAAATAAACCTATTACCATGCAGCGGAAGTTAGACTACACTAGATAAACCATAGTCATGTATTCAATGAAGTGAAAGGACAATGACTAATAGTAGCTAGGTAGTAAGGATCAGGCGGGAAGATATTAAGAAGCCAAACGGATCACACAGTTACTCAGTGAAGACAAAAGATAGAGCAAACATACAATGATTTCACACAGAGTAACAGTAAGTAAAGAGAAGGGAAGGATGAAACCAGTGACTCGTTGAAGACAAAGATTTGTTGGACCAGTTCCAGTTGCTGTGACAACTGTACGTCTGGTTAGGGCGGCTAGGTATTTAAACCAAAGGACACACAGTCCCGGACACCCAGTCCTGAACACGCAGCTCAGGACACCCAGTCCTCACCGTATTCCCCTTGAGCTAAGGTCACACAGACCTCGCCCAATCACTCTGGTGAGTCTTCAAGGTAGACTCCCAAACCTTCACAGACTTCGTTCACCGGCAATCCACAATGTCTCTTGGATGCTCAGAATGCGACGCCTAACCGGCTGGAGGATGTACAGTCCTCAAGTGTAATAAGTCTTCAGATCACTCAGACAAGAAGACTTAAGTGATGCCTAATTCTCTTTGGCTCTGGGTGGTTAGGGCTTTATCCTCGCAAGGAATTCTCTCTCAAAGGCTTCGAGGTGGGTTGCTCTCAAATGACAAAAGCCGTACTCTAAATCTGAGCAGCCAACCGTTTATGGTTATAGGGGGTGGGCTATTTATAGCCACTAGGCAACCCGACCTGATTTGTCTGAAATGACCCTGGTTCACTAAGGAACTGACATGTGTTCCAACGGTCAGATTTCAAACTCACACGGCAACTTTACTTGGGCTACAAGCAAAGCTGACTTGTCCGACTCTGGACAAGATTTGCTCTCATAGTCTTCACTCGAAGACATAGGTTTTTGTTTAAGCATCACTTCAGTCATTCTGACTGGTTCTCTTGGACCCCACTTAACAGTACGGTGGTTCCTATGACTCAACACAAATGAAAAAGAACTACGAAAGATCTAAGTCTTCCAGCTCCATAGGCTTCATGTGGTGTCTTCTCTTGTCATAGTCTTCAATGTGAATATCTTCATATACCACCATTGACTTCAATGTCTTCACACATTTTTAGGGGTCATCTCTGGTAGGAAAACTGAATCAATGAGGGACTTCTACCTGTGTTATCCTGCAATTCTCACAAACACATTAGTCCCTCAACTAGGTTTGTCGTCAATACTCCAAAACCAACTAGGGGTGGCACTAGATGCACTTACAGGTTCCTCATGCCAGCATGCCCTAGCCTTCGATGCCAGAGCCAGCATTCAGAAGCTTTTGCTAGAAGACATACTACAAGTTGTGGTCCTGCTGAGAAATCTACCACGTACAAATCATCTTTCCGATACCCTTCAAACATTAGAGACTTGTCAGATTCCATTAGTACAAGGCAACGATATTTTCCAAACATCACAATCATGTTTAAATCGCAAAGCATTGAGACAGACATTAAGTTGAAACCAAGGGATTCAACAAGCATGACTTTATCCATGTGTTGATCCTTTGAGATTGCAAGTCTACCTAGACCCAATACCTTGCTTTTACCAGTGTCAGCAAATGTGATGTGACTTTTGTCAGATGGACGTAAAGTTGAGTCCATGAGAAGGCTTCGCTTACCAGTCATGTGATTTATACACACACTATCAATAATCCATTCTGAAGCAGCTGGTGTCGTACCCTACAGTGCAGTTAGGGGGATAGGCTTCATGAAGAGAATTGTGAAGCAAAAACATTTGACGAACTAGTGGATTATTAAAGCTTAGATCGAGATTAGGACTGATAGGGCAAGTAGCAAGCGATTCAGGAACAAAGTACATAATAAGACCATTTGGGCATTTGATCTTGCGCCCTACAAGATGTTTAAGGTCCCCAACAATAGTGTCAGACGATTTTGGTTTTCGGCTGGAGACCTTTCCTTGCAAAAGAGAGTTAAGCTTTCTTAGCCACCCACATCTTCAAGGGTGGCTTCGAAGCAATGAGTCTAAGTGCAGCATCTGAGAACTTTGGCTTTGGAGCCCTAACAAAAAGTCTTGTAGGTGGACAATAGTACTCATAAGAATAAGCAGAATAGTTCTTGGTCTTATGAACATGTCAGTTTGATGAAACGCGCTCATATTCACAGGCCTGAGTATGGTTTCTCTACAAAACATTTGCGTTAGTGCGACTAAGGTGAGTCCTTTGTCTGTATGAAGCCTTTGGACCGTATGAAGCCTGTGGTCTGGGATTTGTCTTCTTCACCTGTGGTGTCATGATGACATTCACAGGAAGATTCTCCAAACACCTTTTCGGCACCCAGATCTTCTTCATAGGCGGTCCATTCCTGCAGTTAGTACCAATATACCTGGCAAACACTTCACCATTCTGATTCTTAAACAGTTTATAGTTTGCATCAAAGGATTCATTAATAACAATGGGATTAGCACAAGTGAAGCCAGATAGGGTGTATGGATCCGCTGAAGGTTCCTTTGCAGCAACCCATGTGGTTTTGGGGTACTGCTCAGGTTTCCAGTAAGAGCCATCAGCATTCATTTTCCTTTCGAACCCAACACCCTCTTACCTAGGGTTTCGGTTCAGAATCTGCCTTTTGAGGACATCACATATTGTCTGATGCCCTTTGAGACTTTTGTACATCCCTGTTTCAAGCAGTGTCTTCAACCTAGCATTCTCATCAGCAATAGCAGTGGTATCCTCAGCAGAGGGGTTAGTTACCACATCAACAGTTGAAGATATTGCAATAGTAGCAGCAGTAGAACATTCAGCAACAGAAGTAGCATTATCACGCTCAATGCATTTTAAGACATGGTGGTTCAAATCCTTCCTGAGCTGAACTGGTCTGTTCGGCGTGAAGTGACTCGTTTTCCTTTTGAAGATCTTCATGAGCCACTCTCAATTTCTCGAGATCTTGCTTTCTTTGAAGATAATCATAGGAAAGCCTTTCATGAGTTGTTGAGAGCGTTTCATGACGACTTTCAAGTTCCTCATACTTAACGTGAAGATTTTTTATGTCTTCAATTAAGGACTGAGACCGAGTCATTTCAGCGTCTAACAGATCATCGCTTTTGTCTAACAGTTTTTGAATGTGTTCCATAGCTTTCTGTTGTTCAGTTGCAATTTTAGCAAGTGTTTTGTAGCTGGGTTTGGAACCACAATCAGAGTCATCGTCACTAGATGTTTGATAGTGAGTAGTGCGTGTGTTTACCTTGGCACCGCGTGCCATGAAGCAGTAGGAAGGAGCGGAGTAGTCCTTGTAATTTGCATCGGTGTCGGTGATGAAGTCATTGTCTTCAGTGTTGAAGATGGACTTGGCAACGTATGTTGTAGAGACTCGTAACGCCAGAATCGGACTCCTCCTCAGACTCCACCTCCGCCTCCTCAGAAGCGGACTCCTCCTCAGAATCCATTTCCTTGCCAACAAACGCAGGTGTCTTGCCAGATGAGCTCTTCTTGTGTGATGAAGACTTGGAAGAAGACTTTGATTATTTCTTCTTCTTCTTGTCGTCAGAGTCATACTCCTTGCTCTTCTTCTTCTTCTTGTTCTCATTGTCCCACTGTGGACACTCAGAGATGTAGTGGCCAGGTTTCTTGCACTTGTGATATGTTCTCTTCTTGTAGTCATGAGCAGAAGCTTCATTATTCCTTGAGCTTGATCGTGAAGACTTTCTGAAGCCTTTCTTCTTGGTGAATTTTTGGAACTTCTTCACAAGCATAACAAGCTCCTTTCCAATGTCTTCAGGATCATCAGAACTGCTGTCAGATTCTTCTTCAGATGAGGAGACAACCTTTGCCTTCAAGGCACGAGTTCGCCCATAGTTGGGACCGTAGATGTCTCTTTTCTCAGAAAGCTAAAACTCGTGTGTGTTGAGCCTCTCAAGTATGTCAGACGGATCGAGTGTCTTGAAATCAGGACGTTCTTGAATCATCAGGGCTAGGGTGTCAAACGAACTGTCAAGTGATCTTAGAAGTGTCTTGACGACTTCATGCTTGGTGATCTCAGTAGCGCCGAGGGCTTGAAGCTCATTTGTGATGTCAGTGAGTCGATCAAACGTGAGCTGGACATTCTCATTGTCATTTCTCTTGAAGCGGTTGAAGAGGTTGCGAAGGACACTGATTCTCTGATCTCTCTGGGTTGAGACGCCTTCATTGACCTTGGAGAGCCAGTCCCAGACTAGCTTATATGTTTCCAAAGCACTCACGCGGCCATACTGTCCTTTGGTTAGATGACCATATATGATATTCTTGGCAGTAGAGTCCAGTTGAATGAACTTCTTGACATCAGCAGCAGTGACACCTTCTTCAGCCTTAGGAACGCCGTTCTTGACGACATACCATAGGTCGACATCAATGGCTTCAAGATGCATGCGCATCTTATTCTTCCAGTAGGGATATTCAGTTCCATCGAAGACGGGGCATGCAGCGAAGACTTTAATTATCCCTGCAGTCGACATAGCTAAAACTCCAGGTGGTTAAACCGAATCACACAGAACAAGGGAGTACCTTGCTTTGATACCAATTGAAAGTGCTAGTGATAAACCTATTACCATGCAGCGGAGGGGGGGTGAATATGCGATTTTTATGAAAGTCTTCAAAACATGTAAGTTTCGTAGACAAACGATAGAAATAAACCTATTACCATGCAGCGGAAGGTAGACTACACTAGGCAAACCATAGTCAAGTATTCAATGAAGTGAAAGCATAATGACTAATAGCAGCTAGGCAGTAAGGATCAGGTAGGAAGATATTGTGAAGCCAATCAGAACAAGTAATCACTCAGTGAAGCCAAATGGTGATGCAATCGTACAATGACTTCACAAGGACCAACAATAAGTAAAGGGAAGGGAAGGATGAAACCAGTGACCCGTTGAAGATAATGCTTTGTTGGACCAGTTCCAGTTGCTGTGACAACTGTACGTCTGGTTAGGGAGGCTGAGATTCAACTCAGAAGACCTCGTCTTCACCTTATTCCCCTTGAGCTAAGGACATCCAGTCCTCGCCCAATCACTCTGGTAAGTCTTTAAGGTAGACTTCCAAACCTTCACAGACTTCGTTCACCGGCGATCCACAATGACTCTTGGATGCTCAGAACGCGACGCCTAACCGGTTGGAGGATTCACAGTCCTCAAGTGTAATAAGTCTTCAGATCACACAGACAGAAAGACTTAAGTGATGCCTAACACTCTTTGGCTCTGGGTGTTTAGGGCTTTTTCCTCACAAGGAATTCTCTCTCAAAGGCTTCGAGGTGGGTTGCTCTCAAACGACAAAAGCCGTGTTTTAACTCTGAGCAGCCAACCGTTTATGGTTGCAGGGGGTGGGCTATTTATAGCCACTAGGCAACCCGATCTGATTTGTCTGAAATGACCCTGGCTCACTAAGGAACTGACACGTGTTCCAACAGTCAGATTTCAAACACACACGGCAACTTTAGTTGGGCTACAAGCAAAGCTGACTTATCCAACTCTGGACAAGATTTGCTCTCATAGTTTTCACTCGAAGACATAGGATTTTGGTTAAGCATCACTTCAGTCATTCTGACTGGTTCTCTTGGACCCCACTTAACAGTACGGTGGTTCCTATGACTCAACAAAGAAAAAAATAGAACGACGAAACTGCTAAGTCTTCGCGCTCCATAGTCTTCACGCGATGTCTTCTCTTGTCATAGTCTTCAATGTGAATGTCTTCACATACCACCTTTGACTTCAATGTCTTCATAAATTTTTAGGGGTCATCTCTGGTAGGAAAACCAAATCAATGAGGGACTTCTACCTGTGTTATCCTGCAATTCTCACAAACACATTAGTCCCTCAACTAGGTTTGTCGCCAATACTCCAAAACCAACTAGGGGTGGCACTAGATGCACCTACACTATCGGTCTTGCCGCAATGTAAAGTTCCTCAAGCTTGGGAGCTACCAGGACTGGAGGATTGGTAAGGTAGGATTTGACATATTGTAACGTTGTGTCAATTTCTTTATCCACTTGAACTTGCCCATCTTATAGAGAACCTTGAAGAAAGAGGGGTCTTTGTTGCTCAGTCGAGTAATGAAGCGACCGATAGCGGTCATGCACCCGACTTTGATCTTCAATGAATTGACCTCAACACAACATTGGATAACATGAACGTAAGAAGCTTGCCAACATTAACACCATAGATGCACTTCTCAGGGTTGAGCATCATATGTTTTTTCTTAGGATGCAGAAAGTGTGTGGGACTAGTCCCCCTTCTTATTGGACACCATCGGGTGATTGATGTACAATTCATGTTTCGGCCCATCTGCTCTTCAAAGCTACTATGGTAAGTAGTCACAATATTAACTAGGTTGAAAGCATCTTGGCGTAACAAAACACTCCTAGTAGTACGATGTAGGATTCAGAACTTCATGCTCACTTGGCGATATAAAGAGTATGCATCCCGAACACAAAGGTACTCGTGGTCTGATGTTGAGTCGACTATCTCATGGATTCACGATAGGGGTACATATATTTGGGACAAGCTTTCCTGAGGTCGATGAAGTCTAGGCACATCTGCCACTTACTTGTTGGGTTTCAGGACCAATACTAGCTTGGCTAGCTAGTTGGGGTGTTTTTGATGTCTGACCAATCTCTTCTTGAATGGCGACCTTTCGGCCAGGGGCTAATATTCTAAACTTCTGCAGGATAGCCGCCAGGGAACACATGAAGGTGATATTCAACAACTTCTCGTGGGATCCCCAACATGTCCAAGCTGTAACAGTAACATCTAGATGGTTTGGAAGGACGCGAGGAGTTCCTGCTCATGCCGAGCATCTAGTGTTGCCCCTGATCTCGACGATTAGGGAGGGGTCTAAAGTGACCCCCTGACCTCACTATGTATAGTCACAACCACCTTAATTAGGTTGGGCGTGCTTCTTCATGCCCGAGAATCCGATGATGGTCATGTCCAGGACAGACGCCTGCCGCGTTGTCATTGCCCTGTTTCTAACATGAGAGTTGTAGACGAGATTTGTTTGGGTCCCATAGTGGGCTTGAATTGTCGATGATTAATTCACCATCGGTCGTATGTTCTACTGGGAGGTTGTGGAAGACAGTAATGGGAAGAGTGGTGCTCCAAGAATTTCATTGATGGTGATGGTGATGGGAGGTTGTGGAAGACAGTAGTGGGAAGAGTGGTGCCCCCGAATGGGTAAAAGCCCCTGCATGTGGTGTATATTGATCAATTGGGGAATTACAGTAGTGTAATCTATGTGGATAGTCAGGCAGTTATTTGCAAGGAGATACGATATGATTTAAAGACCATGTTGTTACGCGAACATATCTCATGTGTTATAGCTAGATCACAGGCTTAGTGTGCTAGTCCTTATCCCTTTCGAGTGTCTGCTCAGGCATGACTGGATGCGGGCCCCGGTATGTACCAAATGTAAAAAGGAGGAGGAAAATAAATAAATAACTGCTAAGCTACAGGGGTTACCGTTGGAGTTGGATCATTGTCTGGGGCTAAAAAATGGAGCAGCCCCATTTGACATCCACGGGCTTTGTTTTACGGCTTTCTGCTAGAAATTCTCTAAGGTTCGAAATAAAGATTATTATAGCCTTTATCTTTAATCTATTGTCATTCGCCGAACTACCGTTGGCAAGGGATGCTCTGTCATCACACTGTATACTCGTAACTACTCCCCCGTTGTCTGGGAGATAAGCCCTGTGAATCGGGAACGAGGGAGTATTTTCAGCATGAGCTGTGCTATGCTGAGCATCAACTGGGAATAAACAACTAGCTAGTCAACGATCTCGTCCATAGTTCCATATTGATATAGAGTTAGAGACCCATCGACGCTCTGGAGGTCATAGTGCTGCCGCAGTAACCCGAGCAATTAATGTGGATGCAGAGATCTCGATCCCCATCTTCACTAGCCGCCGGGTCGTCGGAGTCAGTAGCTGATAAGGCGTGAGATCCACTCGTTCGAATCAGATCCGATGATTTCTTTCGCTTCTTTTTTCCCGCCTTGCGATCCTCGTGTGTACAGTGTGCATTAGACTACTCACTGGCCGGGCTATAAAAGGAGCCGGTGTTTCCTTTCATGGCAGGACACGATCTAGCTCGCTCGCCCTTCTCATCATTCTCTCTAAGGCCGCCTCCATTGCATGCAGCTCTCAGGCTGCTGAGTTCATCCTGCTGTTGCGAGAAGGTATCGGTGTCTCGCGCTTGCGCTGTGCGCTGCATACACATTCCATTGCTGGTTTCTACTTTTGTGGTATACACACACATACAGTATTACCGTGCGTGTAGTCTCTGAGCTTTTGGTTGTTCTCTTCTCTGTCAACCGTCAAATTAGTACATGCTGGGACCGTTGTATTTGTGCCGGCTGGTTATGAAATTTTGATGTGTTCAGTTCAGGTATAGGTAGATTGATATGTTAAACCTAGCTATAATCATGCTGGTTTCCACAAACTTGATGCATGCCGCCAAGAGATGAACCTCTCACTGCAATAGCCCACAGCCCCACAACTGTTTTTCTTTGCTGCATATATAAGATGCATCGAATGTTTATTCACATGATTAGCATCCCTTTACTCAGGTCTACCTATAGTCAGACAAGATGGGGAGTGTGCACAAGGCCACCTTCGTTCTCCTCATGTTCTGCTTGGCGGTGCTGGGGAGAGCAGAATACCTCAAGTACAAGGACCCGAAGCAGTCGGTTGGTGTTCGCGTCAAGGACCTGCTCGGCCGGATGACCCTCGCGGAGAAGATCGGCCAGATGACGCAGATCGAGAGGGAGAACGCCACCACGGGGGTGCTATCCAAGTACTTCATAGGTAAACCATATATATCCTTCTCACGCTGAAAACGTACCAAAATATGGTGAAGGATTGCAGAGCTTGTGTTTGACTGGTGTGCATGCTGTGATGCAGGTAGCGTGCTGAGTGGTGGAGGCAGCGTGCCTTCTTCCAAGGCATCCGTTGCGGCTTGGCAGTCGATGGTGAACGAAATGCAGAAGGACGCCATGTCCACCCGCCTGGGTATTCCGATTATCTACGGTATTGACGCTGTGCATGGTCACAATAACGTCTACAAAGCCACCGTCTTCCCCCATAACGTTGGCCTCGGAGCTACCAGGTGTGAATTTCTCTTGATTTTTGATAGGTTGTGATAATTTTGTACAAGAAGAGAAGACCACAATGTGATGCATATGTTAATTCCCCGTCTATATGTATTGTTAACGTGTCCCGGTCTTCCAGGGACCCTGAGTTGGTGAAGAGGATAGGAGAAGCAACTGCTCTTGAAGTTAGAGCTACCGGGATTCCATATGTCTTCGCTCCGTGTATTGCGGTAATGGATAATATTGTTGCGTCTTGAACAGTTGGTCTGCATAACAAACATTTTTTTGAAGAAAATATGGCAAAGATTTACTGTTCTTACTTACTCATTTATTTGTTTATGATCAGGTTTGTAGAGACCCAAGATGGGGACGCTGCTATGAAAGCTACAGCGAAGACCCAAATGTTGTCCGTTCAATGACCACAATTATCTCTGGCTTGCAAGGCGATGATCCATCAGATATCAAGGGAAGACCATATGTTGGTGGAAGGTATGTAATATACATCTAAAAGATCTCCATTATTTATGGTCTAATACCCTAACATGTAAATGTGAAAGTAATGTTACATTAGGAGAAAAAATGTGACTAACTTTGTCATCGCTTCGATACCCCTTTGCAGTAAGAAAGTTGCCGCATGTGCAAAGCACTATGTTGGTGACGGTGGTACATTTATGGGGATCAATGAGGGCAATACAATCATCGACGAGCATGGGTTGATGACTATTCATATGCCTGCTTATTATAATTCTATCATCAGAGGCGTCTCCACTATTATGGTCTCATACAACAGTTGGAACGGAAAGAAAATGCACGCCAACCATCACCTAATCACGGATTTCCTCAAGAACAAGCTCAAATTTAGGGTATGTTTCTCATGACTGGCAAAAGATTGATCTCCGTATTTGTTTTTCTTCTTCAATATTAAGAGATACTCATGACATTAATCTCTTGGTATTTTGTGCATATAGGGTTTTGTGATTTCTGACTGGCAAGGCATTGATCGGATTACTACTCCCGAACACCTGAACTATTCTTATTCAATTGAGGCCGGAGTTGGTGCAGGTATTGACATGGTAAGCAAAGTCCAATCACCTCTTCTATGGACAAAGGTTGAGTTAATAGCTAGCATGATAAAGTATGTTCCTTGTCTGGTTATGATACATTCTTGACAATTGTTATCTCATCTGCAGCTAATACAAATGTGGCATTTTCTTCGCTAGCTATATTTAAGATACAAATTAAAATATGTGAAAACATACCAATAGACCCTCTTTCTCTCTCTCTCTCTCTCTCTCTCTCTCTCTCTCTCTCTCTCTCTCTCTTCATTATTGGTTAAAAAGGTATTTTGCATGTGTTGTTTTGCAGATCATGGTTCCTTTTGCCTACACAGAATTCATCGATGAACTTACATCCCAAGTTAAGAAGAACATTATCCCCATGAGCAGAATCGACGATGCTGTCTACAGGATTCTTCGGGTCAAGTTCACCATGGGTCTATTTGAGAACCCTTATGCCGATCCAAGCCTCGCCGGCGAACTCGGAAAGCAAGTTAGTTCCGGACAACATACTTTCTTTCTCTCACACTTCATTCTTGAAAATATAAAATTCTTACTGTAAATTCCTTCCCATTGTTAGGAACACCGAGAAATTGCTCGGGAAGCCGTCAGAAAATCACTGGTGTTGCTGAAAAATGGAAAATCCGCCTACACTCCATTGTTGCCCCTCCCCAAGAAGGCCGGCAAGATCCTCGTCGCTGGAAGCCACGCCGACAACTTGGGCAACCAATGTGGAGGATGGACGATCACATGGCAAGGATTGACCGGCAACGACAATACTACTGGTAAATAGTGTCTGTTGTTTCACTGCTTCTAGTGCTAATTTGTAGCAACGTCGCCGTTCATCAATGAAACAAAAATTCATGGAAACGTATGATGAAACGCAGGGACGACCATCCTTTCGGCGATCAAGTCCACCGTCGACCCCAGCACGCAGGTGGTCTTCTCGGAGAACCCGGACAGCGCCGCCGTGGACAGCGGCAAGTACGACTACGCGGTTGTGGTTATCGGCGAGCCGCCCTATGCTGAGACGTTCGGCGACAACCTGAACCTGACGATCCCTGCCCCCGGACCCTCGGTGATCCAGACCGTCTGCAAGAGTGTCAAGTGCGTGGTCGTCCTCATTTCCGGCAGGCCGCTGGTGGTGGAGCCATACATCGGCGCCATGGACGCGTTCGTCGCCGCGTGGCTGCCCGGCACTGAAGGGCAGGGCGTGGCCGACGTTTTGTTCGGCGACTACGGGTTCACCGGGAAGTTGGCGAGGACGTGGTTCAAGTCGGTGGACCAGCTGCCGATGAACGTCGGCGACAAGCACTACGACCCGCTGTTCCCCTTCGGGTTTGGCCTCACCACGCAGGCCAAGAAGTGAGTCCGGTGAGATGACCGAGATGGAATGTATCTCGGTTGGGCTGTGAGAGATGGGATACATTGCGTTTATGGTTGATTTGTTTTCAATAAAAGAGCGATGTATTCTTCCGGCTGTTGTGGTCTTAGTTCTGTTGTGCAACAAAATCTAGCGCTTTGTTCTTGAGACTAGCGCTTTGTTCTTCGACATCCTCCCATCAGAGAGTACGTGAGAAACAACGCCCCAGCCTTTCAAAAAAATGTAGGGAGACCCAAAAGTGAAACAGCGCCCCAGCTTGGTGTGAAGTACTTGGCTCTACCTCTCTTGGATTGGCAACTAAAAAGAGTAGACTTTCAATTCCTTGAGCACAAGGTTCCAGGGAGGCTTGTCTCGTGGGAGGGCAAGAATATCACTGCATTGGCCGCACCGCTTTTGTCAAGTCGGTGTTCACCTCCCAAGGGGTTTATCATCCGAGCATCCCTTACACTAATAGAAAAATGGTCAAACGTGAAGCACATTAGTGCCGGTTTGAATTAGAGCCGGCACTAATGTGCACATTAGTGCCGGTTCGTGGCGGCGATCAATAGTACCGGTTCATGGCGAATCTTTAGTACCGGTTCATGCCACGAACCGGTACTAAAAAGGCTGTGTCAGCCTGCGGTCAGGCTATGGCCCCACCATCACCATTTAGTGCCGGTTCGTACCACGAACCGGTACTAATGAGGTTATGGCAAACTGTTTTTAGTCCCACCACGCCAAGAGAGAGGCAGTATGAGCGGTTTATAAGCCGTGAGTGCACAGACAATGACGAAGAGTTGCAATGCTCATCTACATGTTAATTAGCTTCAAGCCTTGCGGAATAGCATAGATTGCACTGAGCTATGTGCAGTGCAGTCTACACTATTCCGAATGGCTTGAAGCAAATTAACCAGCATTGCACCTCTTTTTTATTTTTAATAACTTATTTGAACTCCGGACTTCTTTTGTGTTCAGTATGCAGCATATAAAGCAACGTCATCAATTTTCAACATGTTCTGACATCATTTGTTGTTTTTCGGTCATTTACCTAATTGTTTAGAGAGCTAAAGGACCGTGAAATTAAAAATCACTACAAAATGAATCCTGAAAATTTTGAAACTTGGCATGGTATCATCATATCACCCGCATAGCATGCGCGAAAGAGTAGGGAGGGTACTAATGTGCATCCCACCAATCAGGAAGAATCACACGGATCGTGTGTTTCTTTCTAGCTCTTGCGAGTCGTTGGATCAAGGGTGTGTTTCTTCCTAGCTCATGTGAGTCGTTGGATCGAAACTACCAGATTCACTTTGTGAGCCAGACGACCCTATATATAGCCCACCTCTCGCCTTCCCTGCATAAGTCTTTCAGTTCATCGACTACATACATCTACCAGTTCATCGACTGCATACATCTACCAGTTCATCGACTGAATACAAATCATTCGGATTCGCCATCATATGCCCAAACGTGCATTTGATATGCATATATATGCATCACGGGCCACGGTAGGGCTGTATGATGGCGATACCGATTGGTTTGTTCTAGATCCGACATAAAAGGTTTGATACAACTTCTTTTTTGTGACATAAGAGCTATCTCTCCTCCTACCTATTTTAGTTACACAACTACCTATTTATGCCAAATTTTCACTTTTGCTGTTGCTCTTGCATCATAAGCATCCATGTTAACTGGACTTACAAATAATGCAATTTAACCAAACTATCTTGTGATCTTCGCCAAGAGAGAGGCAGTATGAGCGGTTTATAAGCCGTGAGTGCATAGACAATGACGAAGAGTTGCAATACTCACCTACATGTTGATTAGCTTCAAGCCTTGCGGAATAGCATAGAGTGCACTGAGCTATGTGCAGTGCAGTCTACACTATTCGAATGGCTTGAAGCAAATTAACCAGCATTGCACCTCTTTTTTATTTTTAATAACTTATTTAAACTCCGGACTTCTTTTGTGTTCAGTATGCGGCATTTAAAGCGACGTCATCAATTTTCAACATGTTCTGACATCATTTGTTGTTTTTCGGTCATTTACCTAATTGTTTAGAGAGCTAAATGACCATGAAATTGAAAATCACTACAAAATGAATCCTGAAAATGTTGAAACTTGGCATGGTATCATCATATCACCCGCATAGCATGCGCGAAAGAGTAGAGAGGTTCACGGCAAAAACTGGACGCACTTCGTGTATAAACTGGACAAACTCTTTCCGAATATCAGGGTTTCGGACTATACAAAAATAAATAATGCAGAAAATAAAAAAACTATACAAAAAATTACTCAAAAATAAATAAAAGAAAATAAATAATGCAGAAAAGAAAAAACTATATAAAAACTACTCAAAAATAAATAAAAGAAAAAACTATATAAAAAATTTGTTGGCGCGCTGCCCTGTGGGTCTGCCAGACCTAGGGTGTGCAAATGCAGGCCCAGAAGGGCCAACAGACTCACAGGGCAGCGCGCCCTAATTAATTAGGCCCAGAAGCCTGCTATATAAAGGAGTTCGAAGAGGTAGCCGCGGCTGGGTTTATAAACCAGTGCGGCTGCCCTTCGCCGGGCGAGGTGGGACTAAACTTTGGGGTGGCAGCGCAAGACCTTTAGTACCGGTTGGTGGCTCCAACCGGTACTAAAGGCCTTAGTTTCCCGCCGCTTGGCCTGGCGAAAATAGGCCTTTAGTACCGGTTGGAGCCACGAACCGGTACTAAAGGCCCATCCTATATATATAGCACTTACGAAAATTTCAGTTTCATCTCCCTACTTCGTCTCCAACCTCCGCCGCGCGCGCCGCTCGATCCCGTCGTCGCCGCCCGTCGCCCGTACCGTCGTCCGTCGTCATCGTCGCTGTCCCCGCCGCCGCCCGTCGTCGTTGTCGTCTCGCGCTGCCGCCCCGAACGCCGCCGCGGTCGTACGTCTCTCTCTCGCTCCCGCACACACATACACACACATACATACACACACATACACACACACACCGGCGCCCCCGCCCCGTACGCCGGCGCCCCCGCTCGTATGTACGGGGCGGCGGCGTACGGGGCCGCACACACACACACATATACCACACACACACACGCATACACACACACATACACACATACATACACACATATACATATATATACACACACATTTTTTTTTACTTATTTTCTGTTTTTTTAGAAAAGTTAATTAGATGATCGAATGTTAGATTAATGTCGAATGTTACATGAATTAGCTAGCTAGATAGAAAAATTGTCGAACTAGAGATTAGAACTAGTTGAATAATTAATATAACTAGTTTATTTTTAGTAAGAAAATTTAGGTATATGAGATTAGAACTAGTTGAATAATTAATATAACTAGTTTATTTTTAGTAAGAAAATTTAGGTATATGAGATTAGAACTAGTTGAATAATTAATATAACTAGTTTATTTTTAGTAAGAAAATTTAGGTATATGAGATTTGATGATCTAATTAAAATATTATTTGTTAATGAGTTTTTCTGTTTATTTAATTTTTTATATATTTTGAGTTTATATAAATGTTAGATTAATGTCGAATGTTAGATGAATTAGATAGAAAAGTTAAATATATAGTAATGTCAATTGAATATATAGTTAAATATATTAATGTCAAATGTTAGATGAATATATATTTGGCTAGATATAGGTGTTTAATGTTTCACCTATATGAACATAGAAAATGTCATCTGACGACGAAAAAGATTTTATTATGTGCGAACACTATGAAGACCAGCGCGGCCTGTGCGACCAAAATTTCCTTTTTGATGGTAGGCGCTTCAGCATCAAGCTGGATGAGACATTCGAAGTTGATACAGTAAGTCACTTTGTCAATTATTATTTGAATGCAAAACTTATGCTTCATTTGCTTCAACTTATAATTTTAAATTTTCACTATTCTACTAGCGCATCCCCTGCCATGCAAGAATTTTTGTCTTGGATAAGATAGGTTTTAGTGCTATAGATGATATGGAGGTAAAGAGAGTTACTTGAAGACGGAGCATGGGTATACTTTCAACGTCAAATTATATAATGGAGACACATACACTCATTTTGAATGCAAAACTTGGCAAGCACTATGCAAGGCTTATGCATTTGAGCCTGATATGGTTATCACCTTTGATATTCGTCCGGAAGATGATATTGAAGGTAATATATGTTGGGGAACGCAGTAATTTCAAAAAAATTCCTACGCACACGCAAGATCATGGTGATGCACAGCAACAAGAGGGGAGAGTGTTGTCTACGTACCAACGCAGACCGACTGCGGAAGCGATCACATAACGTAGAGGAAGTAGTCGTACGTCTTCTTTCCGATCCGACCGATCTAAGCACCGTTACTCCGGCACCTCCGAGTTCTTAGCACACGTTCAGCTCGATGACGATCCCCGGGCTCCGATCCAGCAAAGCTTCGAGGAAGAGTTCCGTCAGCACGACGGCATGGTGACGATCTTGATGTACTACCGCCGCAGGGCTTCGCCTAAGCACTACAACGGTATGATCGAGGTGGAATTTGGTGGCAGGGGGCACCGCACACGGCTAAGGAACGATCTCAAGGATCAACTTGTGTGTCTTGGGGTGCCCCCTGCCTCCGTATATAAAGGTTGGAGGGAGGGGGGCTGGCCGGCCAAAGAGGTGTAGGCGCAGGAGGAGTCCTACTCCTACCGGGAGTAGGACTCCCCCCTCCAATCCTATTCCAACTAGGACTCCTTGGGAAAAAGGGAGAGGGAAAGAGAGAGAGGTGGCCGGCCACCTCTCCTAGTCCTAATAGGACTAGGGGAGGGGGGGAGGTGCGCAGCCCTCCTTGGCAGCCCCTTTCACCTTTCCACAATGGCCCATGTAGGCCCATTTGGCTCCCGGGGGGTTCCGGTAACCCTCCCGGTAATCCGGTAAAATCCCGATTTCACCCGGAACACTTCCGATGTCCAAACATAGACTTCCAATATATCAATCTTTACGTCTCGACCATTTCGAGACTCCTCGTCATGTCCGTGATCTCATCCGGGACTCCGAACAACCTTCGGTACATCAAAATGTATAAACTCATAATAACTGTCATCGTAACGTTAAGCGTGCGGACCCTACGGTTCGAGAACAATGTAGACATGACCGAGACACATCTCCGGTCAATAACCAATAGCGGGACCTGGATGCCCATATTGGCTCCTACATATTCTACGAAGATCTTTATCGGTCAGACCGCATAACAACATACGTTGTTCCCTTTGTCATCGGTATGTTACTTGCCCGAGATTCGATCGTCGGTATCCAATACCTAGTTCAATCTCGTTACTGGCAAGTCTCTTTACTCGTTCCGTAATACATCATCTCATAACTAACATCTTAGTTATTATGCTTGCAAGGCTTATGTGATGTGTATTACCGAGAGGGCCCAGAGATACCTCTCCGACAATCAGAGTGACAAAACCTAATCTCGAAATACGCCAACCCAACATCTACCATTGGAGACACCTGTAGTACTCCTTTATAATCACCCAGTTACGTTGTGACGTTTGGTAGTACCCAAAGTGTTCCTCCGGTAAACGGGAGTTGCATAATCTCATAGTTATAGGAACATGTATAAGTCATGAAGAAAGCAATAGCAACATACTAAACGATCGGGTGCTAAGCTAATGGAATGGGTCATGTCAATCAGATCATTCAACTAATGATGTGACCTCGTTAATCAAATAACAACTCTTTGTTCATGGTTAGGAAACATAACCATCTTTAATTAACGAGCTAGTCAAGTAGAGGCATACTAGTGACACTCTGTTGGTCTATGTATTCACACATGTATTATGTTTCCGGTTAATACAATTCTAGCATGAATAATAAACATTTATCATGATATAAGGAAATAAATAATAACTTTATTATTGCCTCTAGGGCATATTTCCTTCAGTCTCCCACTTGCACTAGAGTCAATAATCTAGTTCACATCGCCATGTGAT
The DNA here is from genome assembly GCA_034509565.1 of Triticum monococcum. Classification (NCBI taxonomy): domain Eukaryota; kingdom Viridiplantae; phylum Streptophyta; class Magnoliopsida; order Poales; family Poaceae; genus Triticum; species Triticum monococcum. The sequence continues at coordinate 606,124,434 of CM067845.1, forward strand.
TTAGCAGCAATGGTTCACATCACCATGTGATTAACACCCATAGTTCACATCTTCATGTGACCAACACTCAAAGGGATTACTAGAGTCAGCAATCTAGTTCACATATCTATGTGATTAACACCCAAAGAGTACTAAGGTGTGATCATGTTTTGCTTGTGAGATAATTTTAGTCAACGGGTCTGTCACATTCAGATCCGTAAGTATTTTGCAAGTTCTATGTCTACAATGCTCTACACGGAGCTACTCTAGCTAATTGCTCCCACTTTCAATATGTATCCAGATTTAGAATCATCTGGATCAGTGTTAAAAACTTGCATCGACGTAACCCTTTACGACGAACCTTTTTATCACGTCCATAATCAAGAAACATTTCCTTATTTCACTAAGGATAATTCTGACCGCTGTCCAGTGATCTACTCCTAGATCACTATTGTACTCCCTTGCCAAATCAGTGCAGGGTATACAATAGATCCGGTACACAGCATGGCATACTTTATAGAACCTATGAATGAGGCATAGGGAATGACTTTCATTCTCTTTCTATCTTCTGCCGTGGTCGGGCTTTGAGTCTTTACTCAACTTCACACCTTGTAACACAGGCAAGAAACTTTTTCTTTGACTGTTCCATTTTGAACTACTTCAAAATCTTGTCAAGGTATGTACTTATTGAAAAACTTATCAAGCGTCTTGATCTATCTCTATAGATCTTGAAGCTCAATATGTAAGCAGTTTTACCGAAGTCTTTCTTTGAAAAACTCCTTTCAAACACTCCTTTTATGCTTTACAGAATAATTCTACATTATTTCCGATCAACAATATGTCATTCACATATACTTATCAGAAATGTTGTAGTGCTCCCACTCACTTTCTCGTAAATACAGGCTTCACCGCAAGTCTGTATAAAACTATATGCTTTGATCAACTCATCAAAGCGTATATTCCAACTCCGAGATGCTTGCACCAGTCCACAGATGGATCGCTGGTGCTTGCACATTTTGTTAGCACCTTTTGGATTGACAAAACCTTCTGGTTGCATCATATACAACTCTTCTTCCAGAAATCCATTCAGGAATGCGGTTTTTACATCCATTTGCCAAATTTCATAATCATAAAATGCGGCAATTGCTAACATGATTCTGACAGACTTAAGCATCGCTACGGGTGAGAAAGTCTCATCGTAGTCAACTCCTTGAACTTGTCGAAAACCTTTTGCGACAAGTCGAGCTTTGTAGACAGTAACATTACCATCAGCGTCAGTCTTTTTCTTAAAGATCCATTTATTCTCAATTGCTTGCCGATCATCGGGCAAGTCAACCAAAGTCCATACTTTGTTCTCATACATGGATCCCATCTCAGATTTCATGGCTTCAAGCCACTTTGCGGAATCTGGGCTCACCATCGCTTCTTCATAGTTCGTAGGTTCATCATGATCTAGTAGCATGACTTCCAGAACAGGATTACCGTACCACTCTGGTGCGGATCTTACTCTGGTTGATCTACGAGGTACAGTAGTATCTTGATCTAAAGTTTCATGATCATCATCATTAACTTCCTCTCTTATTGGTGTAGGTCTCACAGAAACAGTTTTCTGTGATGTACTATTTCCCAATAACGGAGTAGGTACAGTTACCTCGTCAAGTTCTACTTTCCTCCCACTCACTTCTTTCGAGAGAACCTCCTTCTCCAGAAAGTTTCCGAATTTTAGCAACAAAAGTCTTGCCTTCGGATCTGTGATAGAAGGTTTATCCAATAGTTTCCTTTAGATATCCTATGAAGACGCACTTCTCCGATTTGAGTTTGAGCTTATCAGGATGAAACCTTTTCATATAAGCATCGCAACCCCAAATTTTTTAAGAAACGACAGCTTAAGTTTCTTGCCAAACCATAGTTCACACGGTGTCGTCTCAACGGACTTAGATGGTGCCCTATTTAACGTGAATGCAGCTGTCTCTAATGCATAACCCCAAAACGATAGTGGTAGATCGGTAAGATACATCATAGATTGCACTATATCCAATAAAGTACGGTTATGACGTTCGGACACACCATTATGCTGTGGTGTTCCATGTGGCATGATTTTGTGAAACTATTCCACATTGTTTTAATTGAAGACCAAACTCGTAACTCAAATATTTTACCTCTGCGATCATATCGTAGAAACTTTTATTTTCTTGTCACGATGATTTTCCACTTCACTCTGAAATTCTTTGAACTTTTCAAATGTTTCAGACTTATGTTTCATCAAGTAGATATACTCATATCTGCTCAAATCATCTGTGAAGATCAGAAAATAATGATACCTGTCGCGAGCAATATTCATCGGACCACATACATCAGTATGTATGATTTCCAATAAATCTTTTCTCGCTCCATTGTTCCGGAGAACGGCGTTTTAGTCATCTTGCCCAAAAGGCATGGTTCGCAAGCATCAAGTGATTCATAATCAAGTGATTCCGAAAGCCCATCAGCATGGAGTTTCTTCATGCGCTTTATACCAATATGACCTAAACAGCAGTGCCACAAATAAGTTGCACTATCATTATTAACTTTGCATCTTTTGGTTTCAATATTATGAATATGTGTATTATTAAGATCGAGATCCAATGAACTATTTTCATTGGGTGTGTAACCATATAAGGTTTTATTCATGTAAAGAGAACAACAATTTATTCTTTTACTTAAATGAATAACCGTATTACAATAAACATGATCAAATCATATTCATGCTCAACGCAAAAACCAAATAACACTTATTTAAGTTCAACACCAATCCCGAAAGTATAGGGGAGTGTGCGATGATGATCATATCAATCTTGGAACTACTTCCAACACACATCGTCACTTCACCCTTAACTAGTCTCTGTTTATTCTGCAACTCCCGTTTCGAGTTACTAATCTTAGCAACTGAACTAGCATCAAATACTGAGGGGTTGCTATAAACACTAGTATAGTACACATCAATAACATGTATATCAAATATACTGTTGTTCACTTTGCCATCCTACTTATCCGCCAATCACTTGGGGTAGTTCCGCTTCCAGTGACCAGTCCCTTTGCAGTAGAATCACTTAGTCTCAGGCTTAGGATCAGACTTGGGCTTCTTCACTTGAGCAGCAACTTGCTTGCCGTTCTTCTTGAAGTTCCCCTTCTTCCCTTTGCCCTTTTCTTGAAACTAGTGGTCTTGTCAACCATCAACACTTGATGTTTTTCTTGATTTCTACCTTCGTTGATTTCAGCATCACGAAGAGCTTGGGAGTTGTTTCCGTTATCCCTTGCATATTATAGTTCATCACGAAGTTCTACTAACTTAGTGATGATGACTAGAGAATTCTGTCAATCACTATCTTATCTGGAAGATTAACTCCCACTTGATTCAAGCGATTGTAGTACCCAGACAATCTGAGCACATGCTCACTAGTTGAGCGATTCTCCTCCATCTTTTAGCTATAGAACTTGTTGGAGACTTTATATCTCTCAACTCGGGTATTTGCTTGAAATATTAACTTCAACTCCTGGAACATCTCATATGGTCCATGACGTTCAAAACGTCTTTGAAGTCCCGATTCTAAGCCATTAAGCATGGTGCACTTAAACTATCAAGTAGTCATCATATTGAGCTAGCCAAACGTTCATAACGTCTGCATCTGCTCCTGCAATAGGTCTGTCACCTAGCGGTGCATCAAGGACATAATTCTTCTGTGCAGCAATGAGGATAAACCTCAGATCACGGATCCAATCCGCATCATTGCTACTAACATCTTTCAACACAATTTTCTCTAGGAACATATCAAAAATAAACATAGGGAAGCAACAACGCGAGCTATTGATCTACAACATAGATGTGCTAATACTACCAGGACTAAGTTCATGATAAATTTTAGTTCAATTAATCATATTACTTAAGAACTCCCACTTAGATAGATATCCCTCTAATCCTCTAAGTGATCACGTGATCCAAATCAACTAAACCATAACCGATCATCACGTGAGATGGAGTAGTTTTCAATGGTGAACATCATTATGTTGATCATATCTACTATATGATTCACGCTCGACCTTTCGGTCTCTGTGTTCCGAGGCCATATCTGTATATGCTTGGCTCGTCAAGTATAACCTGAGTATTCCGCGTGTGCAACTGTTTTGCACCCGTTGTATTTGAACGTAGAGCCTATCACACCCGATCATCACGTGGTGTCTCAGCACGAAGAACTTTTGCAACGGTGCATACTCAGGGAGAACACTTCTTGATAATTTAGTGAGAGATCATCTTATAATGCTACCGTCAATCAAAGCAAGATAAGATGCATAAAAGGATAAACATCACATGCAATCAATATAAGTGATATGATATGGCCATCATCTTCTTGTGCTTGTGATCTCCATCTCCGAAGCACCGTCATGATCACCATCGTCACCGGCGCGACACCTTGATCTCCATCGTAGCATCGTTGTCGTCTCGCCAATCTTATGCTTCTACGACTATCACTACCGCTTAGTAATAAAGTAAAGCATTACATCGCGATTGCATTGCATACAATAAAGCGACAACCATATGGCTCCTGCCAGTTGCCGATAACTCGGTTACAAAACATGATCATCTCATACAATAAAATCAGCATCATGCTTTGACCATATCACATCACAACATGCCCTGCAAAAACAAGTTAGACGTCCTCTACTTTGTTGTTGCAAGTTTTACGTGGCTGCTACGGGCTTAAGTAAGAACTCATCTCACCTACGCATCAAAACCACAACGATAGTTCGTCAAATAGACTCCGTTTTAACCTTCTCAAGGACCGGGCGTAGTCACACTTGGTTCAACTAAAGTTGGAGAGACAGTCTTCCGCTAGCCATCTGTGTGCATAGCACGTCGAGGGAACCGGTCTCGCGTAAGAGTACGCGTAAGGTTGGTCCGGATCGTCTCGTCCAACAATACCGCCGAACCAAAGTATGACATGCTGGTAGGCAGTATGACTTGTATCGCCCACAACTCACTTGTGTTCTACTCGTGCATATAACATCAAACCATAAAAACCTAGGCTCGGATGCCACTGTTGGGGAACGCAGTAATTTCAAAAAATTTCCTACGCACACGCAAGATCATGGTGATGCACAGCAACAAGAGGGGAGAGTGTTGTCTACGTACCAACGCAGACCGACTGCGGAAGCGGTCACATAACGTAGAGGAAGTAGTCGTACGTCTTCTTTCCGATCCGACCGATCTAAGCACCGTTACTCCGGCACCTCCGAGTTCTTAGCACACGTTCAGCTCGATGACGATCCCCGGGCTCCGATCCAGCAAAGCTTCGAGGAAGAGTTCCGTCAGCACGACGGCGTGGTGACGATCTTGATGTACTACCGCCGCAGGGCTTCGCCTAAGCACTACAACGGTATGATCAAGGTGGAATTTGGTGGCAGGGGGCACCGCACACGGCTAAGGAACGATCTCAAGGATCAACTTGTGTGTCTTGGGGTGCCCCCTGCCTCCGTATATAAAGGTTGGAGGGAGGGGGGCTGGCCGGCCAAAGAGGTGTAGGCGCAGGAGGAGTCCTACTCCTACCGGGAGTAGGACTCCCCCCTCCAATCCTATTCCAACTAGGACTCCTTGGGAAAAAGGGAGAGGGAAAGAGAGAGAGGTGGCCGGCCACCTCTCCTAGTCCTAATAGGACTAGGGGAGGGGGGGGGGAGGTGCGCAGCCCTCCTTGGCAGCCCCTTTCACCTTTCCACAATGGCCCATGTAGGCCCATTTGGCTCCCGGGGGGTTCCGGTAACCCTCCCGGTAATCCGGTAAAATCCCGATTTCACCCGGAACACTTCCGATGTCCAAACATAGACTTCCAATATATCAATCTTTACGTCTCGACCATTTCGAGACTCCTCGTCATGTCCGTGATCTCATCCGGGACTCCGAACAACCTTCGGTACATCAAAATGTATAAACTCATAATAACTGTCATCGTAACGTTAAGCGTGCGGACCCTACGGTTCGAGAACAATGTAGACATGACCGAGACACATCTCCGGTCAATAACCAATAGCGGGACCTGGATGCCCATATTGGCTCCTACATATTCTACGAAGATCTTTATCGGTCAGACCGCATAACAACATACGTTGTTCCCTTTGTCATCGGTATGTTACTTGCCCGAGATTCGATCGTCGGTATCCAATACCTAGTTCAATCTCGTTACTGGCAAGTCTCTTTACTCGTTCCGTAATACATCATCTCATAACTAACATCTTAGTTATTATGCTTGCAAGGCTTATGTGATGTGTATTACCGAGAGGGCCCAGAGATACCTCTCCGACAATCAGAGTGACAAAACCTAATCTCGAAATACGCCAACCCAACATCTACCATTGGAGACACCTGTAGTACTCCTTTATAATCACCCAGTTACGTTGTGACGTTTGGTAGTACCCAAAGTGTTCCTCCGGTAAACGGGAGTTGCATAATCTCATAGTTATAGGAACATGTATAAGTCATGAAGAAAGCAATAGCAACATACTAAACGATCGGGTGCTAAGCTAATGGAATGGGTCATGTCAATCAGATCATTCAACTAATGATGTGACCTCGTTAATCAAATAACAACTCTTTGTTCATGGTTAGGAAACATAACCATCTTTAATTAACGAGCTAGTCAAGTAGAGGCATACTAGTGACACTCTGTTGGTCTATGTATTCACACATGTATTATGTTTCCGGTTAATACAATTCTAGCATGAATAATAAACATTTATCATGATATAAGGAAATAAATAATAACTTTATTATTGCCTCTAGGGCATATTTCCTTCAGTCTCCCACTTGCACTAGAGTCAATAATCTAGTTCACATCGCCATGTGATTTAGCAGCAATGGTTCACATCACCATGTGATTAACACCCATAGTTCACATCTTCATGTGACCAACACTCAAAGGGATTACTAGAGTCAGCAATCTAGTTCACATATCTATGTGATTAACACCCAAAGAGTACTAAGGTGTGATCATGTTTTGCTTGTGAGATAATTTTAGTCAACGGGTCTGTCACATTCAGATCCGTAAGTATTTTGCAAGTTCTATGTCTACAATGCTCTACACGGAGCTACTCTAGCTAATTGCTCCCACTTTCAATATGTATCCAGATTTAGAATCATCTGGATCAGTGTTAAAAACTTGCATCGACGTAACCCTTTACGACGAACCTTTTTATCACGTCCATAATCAAGAAACATTTCCTTATTTCACTAAGGATAATTCTGACCGCTGTCCAGTGATCTACTCCTAGATCACTATTGTACTCCCTTGCCAAATCAGTGCAGGGTATACAATAGATCCGGTACACAGCATGGCATACTTTATAGAACCTATGAATGAGGCATAGGGAATGACTTTCATTCTCTTTCTATCTTCTGCCGTGGTCGGGCTTTGAGTCTTTACTCAACTTCACACCTTGTAACACAGGCAAGAAACTTTTTCTTTGACTGTTCCATTTTGAACTACTTCAAAATCTTGTCAAGGTATGTACTTATTGAAAAACTTATCAAGCGTCTTGATCTATCTCTATAGATCTTGAAGCTCAATATGTAAGCAGTTTTACCGAAGTCTTTCTTTGAAAAACTCCTTTCAAACACTCCTTTTATGCTTTACAGAATAATTCTACATTATTTCCGATCAACAATATGTCATTCACATATACTTATCAGAAATGCTGTAGTGCTCCCACTCACTTTCTCGTAAATACAGGCTTCACCGCAAGTCTGTATAAAACTATATGCTTTGATCAACTCATCAAAGCGTATATTCCAACTCCGAGATGCTTGCACCAGTCCACAGATGGATCGCTGGTGCTTGCACATTTTGTTAGCACCTTTTGGATTGACAAAACCTTCTGGTTGCATCATATACAACTCTTCTTCCAGAAATCCATTCAGGAATGCGGTTTTTACATCCATTTGCCAAATTTCATAATCATAAAATGCGGCAATTGCTAACATGATTCTGACAGACTTAAGCATCGCTACGGGTGAGAAAGTCTCATCGTAGTCAACTCCTTGAACTTGTCGAAAACCTTTTGCGACAAGTCGAGCTTTGTAGACAGTAACATTACCATCAGCGTCAGTCTTTTTCTTAAAGATCCATTTATTCTCAATTGCTTGCCGATCATCGGGCAAGTCAACCAAAGTCCATACTTTGTTCTCATACATGGATCCCATCTCAGATTTCATGGCTTCAAGCCACTTTGCGGAATCTGGGCTCACCATCGCTTCTTCATAGTTCGTAGGTTCATCATGATCTAGTAGCATGACTTCCAGAACAGGATTACCGTACCACTCTGGTGCGGATCTTACTCTGGTTGATCTACGAGGTACAGTAGTATCTTGATCTAAAGTTTCATGATCATCATCATTAACTTCCTCTCTTATTGTGTAGGTCTCACAGAAACAGTTTTCTGTGATGTACTATTTCCCAATAACGGAGTAGGTACAGTTACCTCGTCAAGTTCTACTTTCCTCCCACTCACTTCTTTCGAGAGAACCTCCTTCTCCAGAAAGTTTCCGAATTTTAGCAACAAAAGTCTTGCCTTCGGATCTGTGATAGAAGGTTTATCCAATAGTTTCCTTTGGATATCCTATGAAGACGCACTTCTCCGATTTGAGTTTGAGCTTATCAGGATGAAACCTTTTCATATAAGCATCGCAACCCCAAATTTTTTAAGAAACGACAGCTTAAGTTTCTTGCCAAACCATAGTTCACACGGTGTCGTCTCAACGGACTTAGATGGTGCCCTATTTAACGTGAATGCAGCTGTCTCTAATGCATAACCCCAAAACGATAGTGGTAGATCGGTAAGATACATCATAGATTGCACTATATCCAATAAAGTACGGTTATGACGTTCGGACACACCATTATGCTGCGGTGTTCCATGTGGCATGATTTTGTGAAACTATTCCACATTGTTTTAATTGAAGACCAAACTCGTAACTCAAATATTTTACCTCTGCGATCATATCGTAGAAACTTTTATTTTCTTGTCACGATGATTTTCCACTTCACTCTGAAATTCTTTGAACTTTTCAAATGTTTCAGACTTATGTTTCATCAAGTAGATATACTCATATCTGCTCAAATCATCTGTGAAGATCAGAAAATAATGATACCTGTCGCGAGCAATATTCATCGGACCACATACATCAGTATGTATGATTTCCAATAAATCTTTTCTCGCTCCATTGTTCCGGAGAACGGCGTTTTAGTCATCTTGCCCAAAAGGCATGGTTCGCAAGCATCAAGTGATTCATAATCAAGTGATTCCGAAAGCCCATCAGCATGGAGTTTCTTCATGCGCTTTATACCAATATGACCTAAACAGCAGTGCCACAAATAAGTTGCACTATCATTATTAACTTTGCATCTTTTGGTTTCAATATTATGAATATGTGTATTATTAAGATCGAGATCCAATGAACTATTTTCATTGGGTGTGTAACCATATAAGGTTTTATTCATGTAAAGAGAACAACAATTTATTCTTTTACTTAAATGAATAACCGTATTACAATAAACATGATCAAATCATATTCATGCTCAACGCAAAAACCAAATAACACTTATTTAAGTTCAACACCAATCCCGAAAGTATAGGGGAGTGTGCGATGATGATCATATCAATCTTGGAACTACTTCCAACACACATCGTCACTTCACCCTTAACTAGTCTCTGTTTATTCTGCAACTCCCGTTTCGAGTTACTAATCTTAGCAACTGAACTAGCATCAAATACTGAGGGGTTGCTATAAACACTAGTATAGTACACATCAATAACATGTATATCAAATATACTGTTGTTCACTTTGCCATCCTACTTATCCGCCAATCACTTGGGGTAGTTCCGCTTCCAGTGACCAGTCCCTTTGCAGTAGAATCACTTAGTCTCAGGCTTAGGATCAGACTTGGGCTTCTTCACTTGAGCAGCAACTTGCTTGCCGTTCTTCTTGAAGTTCCCCTTCTTCCCTTTGCCCTTTTCTTGAAACTAGTGGTCTTGTCAACCATCAACACTTGATGTTTTTCTTGATTTCTACCTTCGTTGATTTCAGCATCACGAAGAGCTTGGGAGTTGTTTCCGTTATCCCTTGCATATTATAGTTCATCACGAAGTTCTACTAACTTAGTGATGATGACTAGAGAATTCTGTCAATCACTATCTTATCTGGAAGATTAACTCCCACTTGATTCAAGCGATTGTAGTACCCAGACAATCTGAGCACATGCTCACTAGTTGAGCGATTCTCCTCCATCTTTTAGCTATAGAACTTGTTGGAGACTTTATATCTCTCAACTCGGGTATTTGCTTGAAATATTAACTTCAACTCCTGGAACATCTCATATGGTCCATGACGTTCAAAACGTCTTTGAAGTCCCGATTCTAAGCCATTAAGCATGGTGCACTTAAACTATCAAGTAGTCATCATATTGAGCTAGCCAAACGTTCATAACGTCTGCATCTGCTCCTGCAATAGGTCTGTCACCTAGCGGTGCATCAAGGACATAATTCTTCTGTGCAGCAATGAGGATAAACCTCAGATCACGGATCCAATCCGCATCATTGCTACTAACATCTTTCAACACAATTTTCTCTAGGAACATATCAAAAATAAACATAGGGAAGCAACAACGCGAGCTATTGATCTACAACATAGATGTGCTAATACTACCAGGACTAAGTTCATGATAAATTTTAGTTCAATTAATCATATTACTTAAGAACTCCCACTTAGATAGATATCCCTCTAATCCTCTAAGTGATCACGTGATCCAAATCAACTAAACCATAACCGATCATCACGTGAGATGGAGTAGTTTTCAATGGTGAACATCATTATGTTGATCATATCTACTATATGATTCACGCTCGACCTTTCGGTCTCTGTGTTCCGAGGCCATATCTGTATATGCTTGGCTCGTCAAGTATAACCTGAGTATTCCGCGTGTGCAACTGTTTTGCACCCGTTGTATTTGAACGTAGAGCCTATCACACCCGATCATCACGTGGTGTCTCAGCACGAAGAACTTTTGCAACGGTGCATACTCAGGGAGAACACTTCTTGATAATTTAGTGAGAGATCATCTTATAATGCTACCGTCAATCAAAGCAAGATAAGATGCATAAAAGGATAAACATCACATGCAATCAATATAAGTGATATGATATGGCCATCATCTTCTTGTGCTTGTGATCTCCATCTCCGAAGCACCGTCATGATCACCATCGTCACCGGCGCGACACCTTGATCTCCATCGTAGCATCGTTGTCGTCTCGCCAATCTTATGCTTCTACGACTATCACTACCGCTTAGTAATAAAGTAAAGCATTACATCGCGATTGCATTGCATACAATAAAGCGACAACCATATGGCTCCTGCCAGTTGCCGATAACTCGGTTACAAAACATGATCATCTCATACAATAAAATCAGCATCATGCTTTGACCATATCACATCACAACATGCCCTGCAAAAACAAGTTAGACGTCCTCTACTTTGTTGTTGCAAGTTTTACGTGGCTGCTACGGGCTTAAGTAAGAACTCATCTCACCTACGCATCAAAACCACAACGATAGTTCGTCAAATAGACTCCGTTTTAACCTTCTCAAGGACCGGGCGTAGTCACACTTGGTTCAACTAAAGTTGGAGAGACAGTCTTCCGCTAGCCATCTGTGTGCATAGCACGTCGAGGGAACCGGTCTCGCGTAAGAGTACGCGTAAGGTTGGTCCGGATCGTCTCGTCCAACAATACCGCCGAACCAAAGTATGACATGCTGGTAGGCAGTATGACTTGTATCGCCCACAACTCACTTGTGTTCTACTCGTGCATATAACATCAAACCATAAAAACCTAGGCTCGGATGCCACTGTTGGGGAACGCAGTAATTTCAAAAATTTTCCTACGCACACGCAAGATCATGGTGATGCACAGCAACAAGAGGGGAGAGTGTTGTCTACGTACCAACGCAGACCGACTGCGGAAGCGGTCACATAACGTAGAGGAAGTAGTCGTACGTCTTCTTTCCGATCCGACCGATCTAAGCACCGTTACTCCGGCACCTCCGAGTTCTTAGCACACGTTCAGCTCGATGACGATCCCCGGGCTCCGATCCAGCAAAGCTTCGAGGAAGAGTTCCGTCAGCACGACGGCGTGGTGACGATCTTGATGTACTACCGCCGCAGGGCTTCGCCTAAGCACTACAACGGTATGATCAAGGTGGAATTTGGTGGCAGGGGGCACCGCACACGGCTAAGGAACGATCTCAAGGATCAACTTGTGTGTCTTGGGGTGCCCCCTGCCTCCGTATATAAAGGTTGGAGGGAGGGGGGCTGGCCGGCCAAAGAGGTGTAGGCGCAGGAGGAGTCCTACTCCTACCGGGAGTAGGACTCCCCCCTCCAATCCTATTCCAACTAGGACTCCTTGGGAAAAAGGGAGAGGGAAAGAGAGAGAGGTGGCCGGCCACCTCTCCTAGTCCTAATAGGACTAGGGGAGGGGGGGGAGGTGCGCAGCCCTCCTTGGCAGCCCCTTTCACCTTTCCACAATGGCCCATGTAGGCCCATTTGGCTCCCGGGGGGTTCCGGTAACCCTCCCGGTAATCCGGTAAAATCCCGATTTCACCCGGAACACTTCCGATGTCCAAACATAGACTTCCAATATATCAATCTTTACGTCTCGACCATTTCGAGACTCCTCGTCATGTCCGTGATCTCATCCGGGACTCCGAACAACCTTCGGTACATCAAAATGTATAAACTCATAATAACTGTCATCGTAACGTTAAGCGTGCGGACCCTACGGTTCGAGAACAATGTAGACATGACCGAGACACATCTCCGGTCAATAACCAATAGCGGGACCTGGATGCCCATATTGGCTCCTACATATTCTACGAAGATCTTTATCGGTCAGACCGCATAACAACATACGTTGTTCCCTTTGTCATCGGTATGTTACTTGCCCGAGATTCGATCGTCGGTATCCAATACCTAGTTCAATCTCGTTACTGGCAAGTCTCTTTACTCGTTCCATAATACATCATCTCATAACTAACATCTTAGTTATTATGCTTGCAAGGCTTATGTGATGTGTATTACCGAGAGGGCCCAGAGATACCTCTCCGACAATCAGAGTGACAAAACCTAATCTCGAAATACGCCAACCCAACATCTACCATTGGAGACACCTGTAGTACTCCTTTATAATCACCCAGTTACGTTGTGATGTTTGGTAGTACCCAAAGTGTTCCTCCGGTAAACGGGAGTTGCATAATCTCATAGTTATAGGAACATGTATAAGTCATGAAGAAAGCAATAGCAACATACTAAACGATCGGGTGCTAAGCTAATGGAATGGGTCATGTCAATCAGATCATTCAACTAATGATGTGACCTTGTTAATCAAATAACAACTCTTTGTTCATGGTTAGGAAACATAACCATCTTTAATTAACGAGCTAGTCAAGTAGAGGCATACTAGTGACACTCTGTTGGTCTATGTATTCACACATGTATTATGTTTCCGGTTAATACAATTCTAGCATGAATAATAAACATTTATCATGATATAAGGAAATAAATAATAACTTTATTATTGCCTCTAGGGCATATTTCCTTCAGTCTCCCACTTGCACTAGAGTCAATAATCTAGTTCACATCGCCATGTGATTTAGCAGCAATGGTTCACATCACCATGTGATTAACACCCATAGTTCACATCTTCATGTGACCAACACTCAAAGGGATTACTAGAGTCAGCAATCTAGTTCACATATCTATGTGATTAACACCCAAAGAGTACTAAGGTGTGATCATGTTTTGCTTATGAGATAATTTTAGTCAACGGGTCTGTCACATTCAGATCCGTAAGTATTTTGCAAGTTCTATGTCTACAATGCTCTACACGGAGCTACTCTAGCTAATTGCTCCCACTTTCAATATGTATCCAGATTTAGAATCATCTGGATCAGTGTTAAAAACTTGCATCGACGTAACCCTTTACGACGAACCTTTTTATCACGTCCATAATCGAGAAACATTTCCTTATTTCACTAAGGATAATTCTGACCGCTGTCCAGTGATCTACTCCTAGATCACTATTGTACTCCCTTGCCAAATCAGTGCAGGGTATACAATAGATCCGGTACACAGCATGGCATACTTTATAGAACCTATGAATGAGGCATAGGGAATGACTTTCATTCTCTTTCTATCTTCTGCCGTGGTCGGGCTTTGAGTCTTTACTCAACTTCACACCTTGTAACACAGGCAAGAAACTTTTTCTTTGACTGTTCCATTTTGAACTACTTCAAAATCTTGTCAAGGTATGTACTTATTGAAAAACTTATCAAGCGTCTTGATCTATCTCTATAGATCTTGAAGCTCAATATGTAAGCAGCTTTACCGAAGTCTTTCTTTGAAAAACTCCTTTCAAACACTCCTTTTATGCTTTACAGAATAATTCTACATTATTTCCGATCAACAATATGTCATTCACATATACTTATCAGAAATGCTGTAGTGCTCCCACTCACTTTCTCGTAAATACAGGCTTCACCGCAAGTCTGTATAAAACTATATGCTTTGATCAACTCATCAAAGCGTATATTCCAACTCCGAGATGCTTGCACCAGTCCACAGATGGATCGCTGGTGCTTGCACATTTTGTTAGCACCTTTTGGATTGACAAAACCTTCTGGTTGCATCATATACAACTCTTCTTCCAGAAATCCATTCAGGAATGCGGTTTTTACATCCATTTGCCAAATTTCATAATCATAAAATGCGGCAATTGCTAACATGATTCTGACAGACTTAAGCATCGCTACGGGTGAGAAAGTCTCATCGTAGTCAACTCCTTGAACTTGTCGAAAACCTTTTGCGACAAGTCGAGCTTTGTAGACAGTAACATTACCATCAGCGTCAGTCTTTTTCTTAAAGATCCATTTATTCTCAATTGCTTGCCGATCATCGGGCAAGTCAACCAAAGTCCATACTTTATTCTCATACATGGATCCCATCTCAGATTTCATGGCTTCAAGCCACTTTGCGGAATCTGGGCTCACCATCGCTTCTTCATAGTTCGTAGGTTCATCATGATCTAGTAGCATGACTTCCAGAACAGGATTACCGTACCACTCTGGTGCGGATCTTACTCTGGTTGATCTACGAGGTACAGTAGTATCTTGATCTAAAGTTTCATGATCATCATCATTAACTTCCTCTCTTATTGGTGTAGGTCTCACAGAAACAGTTTTCTGTGATGTACTATTTCCCAATAACGGAGTAGGTACAGTTACCTCGTCAAGTTCTACTTTCCTCCCACTCACTTCTTTCGAGAGAACCTCCTTCTCCAGAAAGTTTCCGAATTTTAGCAACAAAAGTCTTGCCTTCGGATCTGTGATAGAAGGTTTATCCAATAGTTTCCTTTGGATATTCTATGAAGACGCACTTCTCCGATTTGAGTTTGAGCTTATCAGGATGAAACCTTTTCATATAAGCATCGCAACCCCAAATTTTTTAAGAAACGACAGCTTAGGTTTCTTGCCAAACCATAGTTCACACGGTGTCGTCTCAACGGATTTAGATGGTGCCCTATTTAACGTGAATGCAGCTGTCTCTAATGCATAACCCCAAAACGATAGTGGTAGATCGGTAAGATACATCATAGATTGCACTATATCCAATAAAGTACGGTTATGACGTTCGGACACACCATTATGCTGTGGTGTTCCATGTGGCATGATTTTGTGAAACTATTCCACATTGTTTTAATTGAAGACCAAACTCGTAACTCAAATATTTTACCTCTGCGATCATATCGTAGAAACTTTTATTTTCTTGTCACGATGATTTTCCACTTCACTCTGAAATTCTTTGAACTTTTCAAATGTTTCAGACTTATGTTTCATCAAGTAGATATACTCATATCTGCTCAAATCATCTGTGAAGATCAGAAAATAATGATACCTGTCGCGAGCAATATTCATCGGACCACATACATCAGTATGTATGATTTCCAATAAATCTTTTCTCGCTCCATTGTTCCGGAGAACGGCGTTTTAGTCATCTTGCCCAAAAGGCATGGTTCGCAAGCATCAAGTGATTCATAATCAAGTGATTCCGAAAGCCCATCAGCATGGAGTTTCTTCATGCGCTTTATACCAATATGACCTAAACAGCAGTGCCACAAATAAGTTGCACTATCATTATTAACTTTGCATCTTTTGGTTTCAATATTATGAATATGTGTATTATTAAGATCGAGATCCAATGAACTATTTTCATTGGGTGTGTAACCATATAAGGTTTTATTCATGTAAAGAGAACAACAATTTATTCTTTTACTTAAATGAATAACCGTATTACAATAAACATGATCAAATCATATTCATGCTCAACGCAAAAACCAAATAACACTTATTTAAGTTCAACACCAATCCCGAAAGTATAGGGGAGTGTGCGATGATGATCATATCAATCTTGGAACTACTTCCAACACACATCGTCACTTCACCCTTAACTAGTCTCTGTTTATTCTGCAACTCCCGTTTCGAGTTACTAATCTTAGCAACTGAACTAGCATCAAATACTGAGGGGTTGCTATAAACACTAGTATAGTACACATCAATAACATGTATATCAAATATACTGTTGTTCACTTTGCCATCCTACTTATCCGCCAATCACTTGGGGTAGTTCCGCTTCCAGTGACCAGTCCCTTTGCAGTAGAATCACTTAGTCTCAGGCTTAGGATCAGACTTGGGCTTCTTCACTTGAGCAGCAACTTGCTTGCCGTTCTTCTTGAAGTTCCCCTTCTTCCCTTTGCCCTTTTCTTGAAACTAGTGGTCTTGTCAACCATCAACACTTGATGTTTTTCTTGATTTCTACCTTCGTTGATTTCAGCATCACGAAGAGCTTGGGAGTTGTTTCCGTTATCCCTTGCATATTATAGTTCATCACGAAGTTCTACTAACTTAGTGATGATGACTAGAGAATTCTGTCAATCACTATCTTATCTGGAAGATTAACTCCCACTTGATTCAAGCGATTGTAGTACCCAGACAATCTGAGCACATGCTCACTAGTTGAGCGATTCTCCTCCATCTTTTAGCTATAGAACTTGTTGGAGACTTTATATCTCTCAACTCGGGTATTTGCTTGAAATATTAACTTCAACTCCTGGAACATCTCATATGGTCCATGACGTTCAAAACGTCTTTGAAGTCCCGATTCTAAGCCATTAAGCATGGTGCACTTAAACTATCAAGTAGTCATCATATTGAGCTAGCCAAACGTTCATAACGTCTGCATCTGCTCCTGCAATAGGTCTGTCACCTAGCGGTGCATCAAGGACATAATTCTTCTGTGCAGCAATGAGGATAAACCTCAGATCACGGATCCAATCCGCATCATTGCTACTAACATCTTTCAACACAATTTTCTCTAGGAACATATCAAAAATAAACATAGGGAAGCAACAACGCGAGCTATTGATCTACAACATAGATGTGCTAATACTACCAGGACTAAGTTCATGATAAATTTTAGTTCAATTAATCATATTACTTAAGAACTCCCACTTAGATAGATATCCCTCTAATCCTCTAAGTGATCACGTGATCCAAATCAACTAAACCATAACCGATCATCACGTGAGATGGAGTAGTTTTCAATGGTGAACATCATTATGTTGATCATATCTACTATATGATTCACGCTCGACCTTTCGGTCTCTGTGTTCCGAGGCCATATCTGTATATGCTTGGCTCGTCAAGTATAACCTGAGTATTCCGCGTGTGCAACTGTTTTGCACCCGTTGTATTTGAACGTAGAGCCTATCACACCCGATCATCACGTGGTGTCTCAGCACGAAGAACTTTTGCAACGGTGCATACTCAGGGAGAACACTTCTTGATAATTTAGTGAGAGATCATCTTATAATGCTACCGTCAATCAAAGCAAGATAAGATGCATAAAAGGATAAACATCACATGCAATCAATATAAGTGATATGATATGGCCATCATCTTCTTGTGCTTGTGATCTCCATCTCCGAAGCACCGTCATGATCACCATCGTCACCGGCGCGACACCTTGATCTCCATCGTAGCATCGTTGTCGTCTCGCCAATCTTATGCTTCTACGACTATCACTACCGCTTAGTAATAAAGTAAAGCATTACATCGCGATTGCATTGCATACAATAAAGCGACAACCATATGGCTCCTGCCAGTTGCCGATAACTCGGTTACAAAACATGATCATCTCATACAATAAAATCAGCATCATGCTTTGACCATATCACATCACAACATGCCCTGCAAAAACAAGTTAGACGTCCTCTACTTTGTTGTTGCAAGTTTTACGTGGCTGCTACGGGCTTAAGTAAGAACTCATCTCACCTACGCATCAAAACCACAACGATAGTTCGTCAAATAGACTCCGTTTTAACCTTCTCAAGGACCGGGCGTAGTCACACTTGGTTCAACTAAAGTTGGAGAGACAGTCTTCCGCTAGCCATCTGTGTGCATAGCACGTCGAGGGAACCGGTCTCGCGTAAGAGTACGCGTAAGGTTGGTCCGGATCGTCTCGTCCAACAATACCGCCGAACCAAAGTATGACATGCTGGTAGGCAGTATGACTTGTATCGCCCACAACTCACTTGTGTTCTACTCGTGCATATAACATCAAACCATAAAAACCTAGGCTCGGATGCCACTGTTGGGGAACGCAGTAATTTCAAAAAAATTCCTACGCACACGCAAGATCATGGTGATGCACAGCAACAAGAGGGGAGAGTGTTGTCTACGTACCAACGCAGACCGACTGCGGAAGCGGTCACATAACGTAGAGGAAGTAGTCGTACGTCTTCTTTCCGATCCGACCGATCTAAGCACCGTTACTCCGGCACCTCCGAGTTCTTAGCACACGTTCAGCTCGATGACGATCCCCGGGCTCCGATCCAGCAAAGCTTCGAGGAAGAGTTCCGTCAGCACGACGGCGTGGTGACGATCTTGATGTACTACCGCCGCAGGGCTTCGCCTAAGCACTACAACGGTATGATCGAGGTGGAATTTGGTGGCAGGGGGCACCGCACACGGCTAAGGAACGATCTTAAGGATCAACTTGTGTGTCTTGGGGTGCCCCCTGCCTCCGTATATAAAGGTTGGAGGGAGGGGGGCTGGCCGGCCAAAGAGGTGTAGGCGCAGGAGGAGTCCTACTCCTACCGGGAGTAGGACTCCCCCCTCCAATCCTATTCCAACTAGGACTCCTTGGGAAAAAGGGAGAGGGAAAGAGAGAGAGGTGGCCGGCCACCTCTCCTAGTCCTAATAGGACTAGGGGAGGGGGGGAGGTGCGCAGCCCTCCTTGGCAGCCCCTTTCACCTTTCCACAATGGCCCATGTAGGCCCATTTGGCTCCCGGGGGGTTCCGGTAACCCTCCCGGTAATCCGGTAAAATCCCGATTTCACCCGGAACACTTCCGATGTCCAAACATAGACTTCCAATATATCAATCTTTACGTCTCGACCATTTCGAGACTCCTCGTCATGTCCGTGATCTCATCCGGGACTCCGAACAACCTTCGGTACATCAAAATGTATAAACTCATAATAACTGTCATCGTAACGTTAAGCGTGCGGACCCTACGGTTCGAGAACAATGTAGACATGACCGAGACACATCTCCGGTCAATAACCAATAGCGGGGCCTGGATGCCCATATTGGCTCCTACATATTCTACGAAGATCTTTATCGGTCAGACCGCATAACAACATACGTTGTTCCCTTTGTCATCGGTATGTTACTTGCCCGAGATTCTGGGTCGATGTGCAAACGCCTCCAGTTCTACCATTTGGTGAGTTTTTCTCAACCATGCATGCATATGTTTATGTCTTTCATACAGTTTATTCAAAAATAGGTGACAACTAATTTGTATTGTCAGCTTATTTCGGTTAAAGCAAACATGTCCGACGCGTTGGTAGACAGGACCTACTACTGCCCCGGTGCTCAACTAAACTGCGAGGAGATAAGTCATTATGTTTCATGGCTTGAGGATCTTAATACTGTCAAGACAATTTTTTTTCTAAACTTAGAAATGTTAGTACACAAAACCAATGTTGGGGATATCGCTTATCGGGAACTTATCGGTCGACCTATGATAAGGGGTAAATCGGCCAGTTTATCGGCATATCGGCCGATTTATCGCCATATCGGTTGATTTATCGGCCGATTTATCTTATCGGCCAGACCAAGATAAGCGATAAATCGGACGATTTATCGGAATATCGGAAGATATCTTGAACAGTGCTCAAAATGTGCAACCAATGGTGATCGTATTGAACTACGGTCACATCTATAATCAAAAGATGGTAAGATTTTAAATATTTGTCCTTAATTAGTGCATCTTTTGCATACATTATTTTTGAAGCTAAACTTTCATTGCTTAGTATATTAATTACTATACGATGTTGTTCAACAGGGACTTCCGATGACAGTTGTGCCTCAGTGGATCGAGACAAAAGGTCGCATGTCAATGGTTAGCTTACGACCAAGATTTCCTACATTGCACATGAGTGCATTCAGGATTTCTGAAAGCGAAGAATGCTTAATAGTGAAAGATTGGAGCAAAATTGTTAACGATCGCAGAGAAGTACTAGGGGGCAGTAAGGAGAAGTGCAACCCAAGATTAGGAGACAGATTCATCTGCATGCTCCGGTATGATGAATCAGGAGAGCTATACATGTTCTATGCTATTCTACCTGAGAGGGAGCAGCAGGATCAGTAGCTACTAGTTCATGCTCTTAATTAGTACTTGTCTCATGTCTGTGTCCTGACCTTCGATGTTGGTGATGATTATGTTGAACTTGATGATATCTTTGCTTTTGTTACAAAGTGAATGTTTCCTCTTTAAGCTAGTCAGCGTTGATGATGATTAGATAGCTAGCGGTAATGACTATAATGATTAAATAGTGGTAATTAGACGACTACGATGATTTTTAGCTAGCTAGAGTTTATTTATTTATTAATATGCGATGATGATGATGATGATGATGATGACGACTACAACTCATTATAACGTAAAACAATCCTAAATTAAATTGATAACACAAATTTAATTGAAAAATACAAAATAAAACAAAAACCCACAACCATTTAGTACCGGTTGGTGTTACCAACCGGTACTAAAGGGCTCCCGGCCCCCGGAGCTGGCTCGTGCCACGTGGTTCCCCTTTAGCACCGGTTCGTGCTGGACCGGTACTAAAGGGGGGGCCTTTAGTGCCGAAACTTTAGTTCCGGTTCCTGAACCGGCACTAAAGGGCCTTACGAACCGGTGCTATTGCCCGGTTCTGCACTAGTGTTACCTCGACCCCTCTTTGTCATCCAGATCCCACCTTGTTTCTGCTCGAGGGAGTTGGGAGCCGTCGCCCCTCTCCTCGACCCCCTCCCTCCCGATCTAATCTAAGGCTTCAAGCCACCGCCGCCCCTCTCCTCGCTGCCGCCGGAGCTCCGCGGGGCAAAGCCCAGGCGGGGGATGATGGCGGCAGTGGGGCCTTCCTCTACCGCGACGCCAGGATGCGGCTGCGGTGGAGATCCATGCGGGTGTCCTAGACTTGCACATCGGTAGCGTAGCGGTGTGGGGCCCTCCGCCATCGATGGCTCACCCAAGCGGGGCGGCGGTTTTCGGGCGGTGGTGCGGTTTCCGAGCGGCATGCGTCATCCATGGGCATGCTGGATGACGGAGGAGGTTGATCTGGCGGTCCAGCCGGGGATGGGTGCGAATTTGCCAGTGAAATCTTGGTTTGGTGTCAGCCAGAAACTGCCAACGCCGCCGCCCGCGAGTGTTGTTACCTCGTTGGAGGCGTTGTGGGGTGATTTGTGTTCCCTATGTGCCTCAGGGGAAACACCAGATTTGGGCTTTCCAGATCGGATGATGGCGAGGTTCCTGCATCGTCACCCCCATGGCATCATCTTTTGGGTTGTACATCAGCTGGAGGGACAAGTGTTTGGCTTGCTGGTGGTTGGGAGCAGGTCTCTGTATGCTTCTCATGCGGTGACCAAGGTGGAGCGGCGTGCCATCTACAGTATCGACGACGGTGAGTCTTGGCGGCAAGGTGCAGCGAAGTCTCGACGCTGGATACCATTTGATGAGCGCGCGTAGGAGGCTGGCGTTGTCCAGCATCGTGGTGGTGTCGACGGCAGAAGGGTCTGGAAAGATCGGTGCATTCATTGCTCATGGGACTACGGAAGAAGGCGGTGACGGATTCTACAGCATACGCATGCGGTGCATGCTGAGGGTTTACTAAACCAGTTGGTGCTCCCGGCTAGTCGGCGGGCGGCTTGGTGAGGCCACCGAATTTCTAGGTGTGCATGGCGCGACGTCAGGGCACATCATTAATCTTGTGGGTAGGGCGATTGTTTTCGCCAGAAAGGTGTGGCTTTGGGTTGATCTATGCATTTATTTTGTAAGACCTTATCGAATAAAATAATAAAGATGGTTGTGTGCATCGCTTGATGCCGAGGAGGGGATAATCCTCCTTTGCGAAAGAGAAAAAAAAATCCAAGCACCCTTCATAATGTTAAGCTAGAGAAGGCTTTTCCTTTGGTCGAGAACGAACAAGACCTTGGTGTAGAATGCAAAGTCAATTGGCATATCATTTTCCGATGGCACGACTTTCACGGTTTTGATGTGCTCAATACCGAGAGATTCGTGAGGCTCTTATATTGCATAGACCTTGGTTTGAATGGAAGGAGCTAAGCAAGATGTGGGTTGGAATGGCCAATCTTTGCGATGAAACGGACGTCAAATTGTTATATCATTCACTACCATCATCATTGGTGACGACGCGAGGACTCCTTTTTGGGACTTCCCTTTGGTGCAAGGGCATAAGCCCCAGGAGATAACACCACTCATATATGTGGCATCCATGAGAAATAATTTGAAGGCGAGATAAACTTTAAAGGATGATGTTTGGATCACCAAGATCAAAATTTCTACTATCTCTCTATGGCTCACATTCGAGAATTTATAACCCTTCGGGCACTTCTTCGCGACTTGCACCTGAATGAAAATGTGTGGACGACATTGTTTGGAAGCACATGGCTAGTGGCCACTACTTGGGGCATATGCATACAAGGCATAATTTTTGGGGCTACCCCTATGGACCTCACGGTTTGGTAAGCTTGGGCATCGTCAAAGATCAAATTCTTTGCTTGGATGCCTATCCAAAATAGGATTTGGACCGCCAATAGACTGGACAAGAGAGGGTGGCCAAATTGCTCCTATGCCCCTAATGCAAAAGAGAGCAAGAATCTGTGGTGCATATTTTCTAAAAGTACTGGTTCATTCTGAGGCTATGGAATTTGACCAATGAGTGGTTCCAACTCGAGAGCATTGTCACATCCACATGACACTTGGAGCTCTCTAACAAGGACTGGTGGCTTAATTTGTCTGAAAAATACAAATATGAAAGCCATGGCCTCCCTCACTAAGCCCATTAGTTGGACTCTCCCAAACGAGCTTCCAGGAGTAGCAGGATGTTGGTCCTTGGAAGGTTGCTGCGAAGCAGGACTGGGCAGAGAAGGTGCCGCTCGCGGACCATTTCCAGATCAGCTGGTCCAGTGCATCAGATAGGATGGTATGCACGCGATCTGCCATAGCTACATGTATTGGCTGATCTCATGGATGCAAGGATGTCGTGTATGTCGTGCACCCAGGTGTTGCCATTGAGCCCTTCCACCACCGTTCTGGCCTTGCGCCGGCACTTGGGGATGCAGCTATATAGAGCATGAGCATAAGCTCGCAATTTGACAACCCGTTAAGCCAAGGATCCTCCCTAAATAGGGCAGTCGATCCATTCCCAATAATCATGAAAGTAGATACCGAAAGAACCGCGCGCTCATCAGTGAAGAACTGAAGGTCGAGCCCCTGCCATGGGCACTCTGGGTCCGTGCGAGAGAACCAGAGCCAACACAGTTGGAGCGCAAGCCCGGCATGCTCCATGTCGCGAACTCCCAGACCATCGAGCTTGAGCGGGCGGCAAACATGGCGCCAGTCCTTCGTTGGCGTCTCCCTGGATTTTCTCTAGTTGCCAATGGCGTACCTATGTACGTTGCTGGGGTGGCTGTGGCCCCCTAACCTTGGGCCAACTTGTGAAGGAAAATTTTCTTTGAGTGCTTAGGTGAAAACTTGTTTAGCTTTTGCCCCCCAAACATAGATATTTTACCTTTCGCCCCCCCCCCCCCCCCCCCCCCCCCCCCCTCCCCGCCCCGACTGTGTCTAGCTCCGCCACTGCTAGTTGCTTTGGAGTTTTCTTGGACACGAGTAGCTAGTGCACGGTTTTGTTCATCGGCCAAGGTAAGTGTCCGGCAACTGTGTCAACAAGGGGCTGCAACTGTGCGGCGCATTGGGATGCCGAGGTAAGTGATCGGGAGCTCCACCACCGGGCATCCTAAACTGGTGATCGTTACTGGGAAGTGTTGCAACTTGCAAATCCTCATCAAGTTCATCACATTGTTGCGCAGGCGATCAGCTCCGGCCCTCAGCTCGGCCATATCTTGCTCTCTTTGAACACCTGCCCAGAAAATAAGCAGAAAACACGATCTCAAAAAAGGATTTGATAAGCTTTTTCTCAAATGTAGCTCGATTTTGAGCATCCAAATGGCCCAGGTTACAGCAGACAAAAGTCCCACTATAAAATTTGTCATCACAAGGGAGAAAAGAGTAGCAACACGGATAATATTGTCAATGGCTATTAGGACAAAGATCAGTATCAAGCATTGCCCCTACCGATCTCCAAAAAATTCTACCCACAGGGCAAGTGAAAAACAAGTGTTGAGTAGATTCTTCCTCTCTGCTACTAGTAATTTAAGTGTGGGTTAGGCGCCTCTACCATGCATTGACCGATTCACGTGTGATCAGACTGTACTCATATTATTTTCAGCATGAACTGCGCTGGACGGTATGTGTAGGAGTAGTTAGCGTGGTCAGCATCAACAGGGAATTAACAACTAGTTAGCCAACTATCTCGTCCACAGAGACGTCTCAGTTGATAGATACCCACAGTGATGGTAGTGGTGCTGCAGTAACGCAGGCAGAGATCGGCTGTTCCTGTATATAGCACAGCACGATCCGCCGTGGTCGTCGCTGCTACTAGCAAGTAAGGCGTGAGGTCCACTCTTGCGAATCAAACCCAATGATCTCTTTCGTTTCTTTTGTTATCTTGCGATCCCCGTGTGTACCCGAGACCACTCACGAGGGTATAAGAGCAGCCATTGTTTCCTTTCATGACATGACATGCTCGCTCACCCTTCTCATCATTCTCACGCAGCCAAGATGGGGAGTTTGCACAAGGCCACCTTTGTCCTCCTCATGCTATGCTTGTCAGCATTGGGGAGAGCAGAATATCTCAAGTACAAGGACCCGAATCAGCCCGTCGGCGCCCGCATCAAGGATCTGCTCGGACGAATGACCCTCGCGGAGAAGATAGGCCAGATGACGCAGATCGAGAGGGTAAACGCCACCGCGGAGGTGCTATCGAAATACTTCATAGGTAAAATCATATCCCACGCTCACGCTAAAACATGTGCAAATGGCGAATGCCGGCTGCGGACTCTGTGTTTGACATTGGTGTGCGGTGACGAATGCAGGTAGCGTCCTGAGTAGCGGCGGTAGCCCGCCTTTTCCCCGAGCGTCTGCTGAGGATTGGGCTTCAATGGTGGATGAAATGCAAAGAGCCGCCCTCTCTACCCGCCTAGGGATTCCCATGATCTACGGTATTGATGCTGTGCATGGTCACAATAACGTCTACAAGGCTACCATCTTCCCTCATAACGTTGGTCTCGGAGCTACCAGGTATAAATGAATTGCTCTTAAAAAATTTTGTGATAAGATAGATAGATTTTGTATATTACGTCGATAGGGTGTGACAATTATGTAGAAAAAGAATAAACACAAAATGTGATATGCATATAGTTTGCAATGCATATGTTGATTCCGTTTATATTGTTAATGTCTCGTGGCCTTCCAGGGACCCTATGCTGGTCAAGAGGATAGGAGAAGCAACTGCTCTTGAAGTTAGAGCTACCGGGATTCCATACGTCTTTGCTCCATGTATTGCGGTAATAGATAATATACTACATGTTGCAGGTCGGTCTGGATAGCAAAGATTATTGTTCTTAGTTACTCATTTGCTTATTTTATTACTCATGTTTGTAGAGACCCAAGATGGGGACGCTGCTATGAAAGCTATAGTGAAGACCCAAACATTGTCCGGTCAATGACCACAATCATCTCTGGCTTGCAAGGTGATGTTCCCTCTGGTTCCGAGGGAAGACCATATGTTGGTGGAAGGTAGTAATATATATCCAACACATAGTAGCCAAATTGTCTCCCGGACGTGTAAATGTGAAAGTAACGTTACATTAGGAGATGTGACTTTCTAACTTTGCCGCCACTCTGATATCCTCTGCAGTAAGAAAGTTGCCGCATGCGCAAAGCACTATGTTGGTGATGGTGGCACGTTTATGGGGATCAATGAGGGCAATACAATCATCGACAACCATGGGATGATGACTATCCATATGCCTGCTTACTATAATTCTATCATCAGGGGCGTATCCACTATTATGGTCTCGTTCAATAGTTGGAATGGAAAGAAAATGCACGCCAACCATTACCTAATCACAGATTTTCTCAAGAACAAACTCAAATTTAGAGTATGTTGCTCATTCTCGCAGAAGATGTCTCTCCCTAGCTATTTGTTTTTGCTCTTGTATATTAAGATATATTGGTGTCATTAATTTGTTACGACTTTGTGCAAACAGCGTTTCATGATTTCAGACTGGCAAGGCATTGATAAGATTACGACTCCCCCACACTTGAACTATTCCTATTCAATTGAGGCCGGAATTGGTGCTGGTATTGACATGGTAAGCCAAGCCCAATCAACTTGTATCGACAAAACTCGAGTTGATAGCTAGCATGATAAAGGATGTTCCTTGTCTGGTTATGATACATCCTTGACGATTGTTATCTCATCTGCAACTAATACAGATGTGACAATTTATTCGGTAGCTATTTTCCATATAAGTACACATGATCATAAAATAGTATGCTAATTTTAAGATACAACTTCACTAGAAGGAAAATATACATTTGTTATACAATTTAAACTGAGAAAACATATCAATAGACTACACCCTCTCTCTATCTCAATACCCAAAAATTCATATTTTTGTTGAAAAAATGTTTAGCATATTTTATTTTGCAGATCATGGTTCCTTTTGGCTACACAGAATTCATTGATGATCTGACATCCCAAGTTGAGAAAAACATTATCCCTATGAGCAGAATCGACGATGCTGTCTACAGGATTCTTCGGGTCAAGTTTACCATGGGTCTATTTGAGAACCCTTATGCTGATTGAAGTCTTGTTGGTGAACTCGGGAAGCAAGTTAGTTTTTACCACCACATTTTCTTTCGCTGACACTTCATTCGTTAAGATACTAGAAAGCTTTACTATAAATTTCTTCCCATCGTTAGGAACACCGAGAACTCGCTAGGAAAGCCGTCAGGAAATCATTGGTGTTGCTGAAAAATGGAAAACATGCATCCACCCCATTGTTGCCTCTCCCAAAGAAGGCTGGTAAGATACTTGTAGCCGGGAGCCACGCCGACAACTTGGGCAACCAGTGTGGAGGATGGACAATCGAATGGCAAGGAGACACCGGCAACAATAAAACTGTTGGTAAATGGGTGTCTCTTATTTCAGTGCATGTTGTACTAATTAGTAGGAGCATCGTTGATCATTGGAACAAAAGCTCATGGAATCATGTGATGAAACGCAAGGACGACGATCCTTTCGGCGATCAAGTCAACCGTCGACCCTAGCACACGAGTGGTCTTCTCTGTTAACCCAGATAGCACTGTCGTGGAAAATGGCAAGTATGATTATGCCATCGTGGTGGTGGGTGAGGCACCCTATGCCGAGACATTCGGCGACAATCTAAACTTGACGATCCCTGCCCCCGGCCCCTCGGTGATCCAAACTGTTTGCAAGAAGATCAACTGTGTGGTGGTGCTCATCTCCGGTAGACCGCTGGTGGTGGAACCCTACATCGGTGCCACGGATGCGTTAGTCGCCGCCTGGCTACCCGGCACGGAGGGCCAAGGTGTCGCCGACGTGCTCTTCGGCAACTACGGGTTCTCCGGGAAGCTGGCGAGGACATGGTTCAAGTCGGTGGACCAGCTGCCAATGAACGTTGGGGACAAGCACTATGACCCGTTGTTCCCCTTCGGGTTTGGCCTCACCACGAAGGCGAAAAAGTGAACGGGGTGAGATAATTGAAATGGGAGGAATGACGGTTGGTATGCGAGAGACGAGACTGTCAACCGTTGAATCATGTCAACCTCCATAGGGTGCGCATGGCTTTATCTATCTACTATCTACAACTTATTACCTGTACTTGTATAAATAAAAACACGAGTGAGGTGAATCCAAATAATGTCACTCATTTGACCACCTATATCCAATGTGTCCATGCACCAATGAGCTGCCGTCTATGTTTCGGCCTAGCAAAGCACCTAGCCAAGTCACTCAACCGGTGGTGCATACAGAGGTTGCACGTCGAGCTAGACCAAAGCAACTCAGAAGCAACATCGCCAAGGACGGTGAACCATATGTTGCGAGTTAGGACCTTGTCTTACTGAGAAGCTGAAACCTGAAGGCACGACCTATCCTTTGAGTGGACAATGAGGACACCAATGAAGGCTGCAATCGATGCAATGTTACCAGTCATACATGCACCTGTCATAGCCAAAGGGGAGTCGCCGGAGTGAAGGACGTCAAGGTAAAGCTTGGAAATATGCTATTGAATTGGACATGTGTTGCACCTGCACAATTACTAGCTTTCGACGGGGCATATCTGTATGCACATTTGTGCTGATGATGAGTCGGTGTCTGCGATGGAATGGCCACCCTCGCCTTACATCGTGCACGTCTTCTCCTCCAAGACCGGTTGCTGGAAGGAAAGATCGCTTCTTCGCGAAGGGGATGGCCATTCCATCGCGGACACGGATTCGTCATCACCACAAATGTGCATACAGATATGCCCCGTCGGAAGCTTGAAGGGAATGTTAGGGATCAAGAACACCTGCGGCGACAGGGCCGGATCGTACGCGAGGTAGCGATTCTCGCTGCTGCAACGTGTGCAGCCTGCCGCCGTGCACGAGGGCGGCAGAGGGGGCAGACGCACCCACTGCCGCGTGGCGGGGTTGGCCACGTGATAGCACATCAGGAGAAGGCCGTTGCAGCAGTCCATGATCGGGAAAACGTCGTTGAGCGGCCAGTCCAGGTAGTCGAGCTTACCGGTGACCCTGCGGCCCGTGGCGGGGCCGGAGAAAAGCATGGGTATGTTATAGGGACAGGTCTCGTAGAAGATGGCGTCGAGCGTGAGCGGGAGCAGATCCGCGCGGAGCAGGCGGTTGGCGTCGACGACGGCGCGCCACCCCTTGCACACGCAGCGGCACGCGGCCAGGCTGCGCGGCGCGAGGCGGCGGAGGACGTCCTGGGGCGCCAGATCCATGTCGAGTTGTCGACCACCGGTCGGTTGCTTGCTACATGCGGGGTGTGGAGGGGGCTGGCGGCCAGGACTAGGTGGTTGTGGGCTGGAGAGCCAGGGAGGCGAGATGTCGCGGCCGGCGAGGGGCTGATCCGGGAGATTGGATGGCCGCCGGCGCCCTGAAAAATTGGTTCCAAGGAAGGATTGAGCACCAGCTAGCAGATCTCCAAACATTTAATTTCATTGAATTTATTATACTCCTGGACGCGACCACTCCCACCCACGCATCCATTTCCAGCTAGAGTATATCGATCAAATCGATCACCATGGCTCGCGTACTTGCCTAGTACAGTACGTATCTCCGAAGGAAAACATCCAGCTGGTACGTGTCTCCACCAAGAATCAACCAGCCTGCCTGTCTACTTGCCAAGTCAGCTCATAGTGCGTCTGTTTTTGCTGCTAAAAGCATTGCGGAGTGACACTCAGAGCTCGGCGAGGTAGACACGGAACGGACCTTATCGGCTCTGTCGTGTACTGCATGGCCGGTGTACCCCACGCGCCGTGCCGCTGCCCCGGCTTCGACAGGACAAGAAGGTCACCACCGCGACAAGACGGCCGTCGGGATTCACCGCAGGCTTGGAGCGTATGAGAGCATCCAGTGTGTCAAATTTGCTGCCTCTAAGGACTCTCTCCACCAAGAGGCAGCCTCCACACATTGTATTGTATCCATCGTCTCTGGCCAAAAATATGTTAGAGTCGCCTCCAATGTTAGAGGCAGCCTACATTGATTAAACAATCCAAAGGGCCTCTTTTGTCATTGTACGTTGTTTGTGCCAGCTCTCTGTAGTTGTGGAGATCAACACAAGTTTACGTGTTTTATATGGTCCGTCATTTAAATAGCGTTCAATTTATATTCGCCCACAAGTGTTGCCAATATATATGATCACTGACTTGATGGAATATAAATAATTTTAGTATGCTAATACGAGTGGGAGCGTCTGTCTTATTATGGTCGCTTTAACTATGTAGAAACGATTGTGTTTTTAATGACAAAACCTCTTCTCCTCTGCAGGTTATTTACCATTGTACACACTGGCTTCATATATGATCTATGCTACAACGAATGGAATATCAATTGTTGTTTTAGGCGGTGTGTCTGTGGTTGGGACGGGTGGCCAGGGAGGTTTTTACCCAACATGGATGGCAACGTAATCTCTAGATCGGTCCACCTCCTTAGTCGACATTGGCATAGTTTCGGACTCATGGCTTTACTTTTGCTAGCTTGTCGTTTTTTTCATATATATTTTGTTAGACTGTTCGTTTCAGGCTGTATGCATCTTAAGCCTGAGTATTAAGGGCGTTTTCTACAAGGCATTTTTTGAAATGGCTTAGATTGACTTTCTTAGAGGCGTTCTGGAAAAGTGCCTTCAAAACTCTTACTTCGCGATTAACATTAGCATTTTGTGATCGCCTCAAGAGATGTGACCATCGGAGGCATTCTCGAGAAACGCCAAGAAAGGTCTTTCCCTTCGCGATTAACATTAGCATTTTTTAGAAGTGCCACCACAGTTTTTTGAAGGCGTTTTGTGAGCTTTCCAAGGCATTTTTTAACGCCTTGTAATATCTACTGTGTTGTAGTGATGTCCGTGATATTGTGGTGTTGCCCATACCTACCCAAGTTAATTTTTGAGTTGTCCATTAAAGCCATGGTTTTCGTAAATGAAAGTACATGCAAGCAGTGCCGGACCTAGACCTTGACCATGGGGGTGCCAATCTTATACTCACAATAAAGATGTCATGTATGATCATAAAAAATGCATGTTTAACATTTTAATCCTGCAATACACCTAAAATTATACAAACTAGTAGTACTAGATAAAAAAAGATTTCTATTTGGGGGGGGGGGGGGGGGGGGGGTGCCAGGGCACCCACGGCAGCCCCACAAGATCTGCCACTGCGTGCAAGATCGCACAAGTGGAAAAACATGCTTTTTTCTTCGACTGAAATCAGATTTGTGAAGAAAGATTTTTAAAATAGGATAACTTTTTTATAAGGCATTTTTTGACACATTCACTAATTAAGAGTTTTACAAACTGACAAGGCCAAATGTGGAAATAACAAAAGGCTAAATCTCGCAAAATAATATTACGGAAAATTGGCACCATCGGTGACCCATATTCTAGACTCAATATGGAAGCACACTTTTTTCTTCAACTGAAATCAGAATTGTGAAGAAACCTTTAAAATAGGGGGGGAAATTAGAAGGCATTTCTTTTGCCACATTCATTAATTAAAAGTTTAACAAATTGACGAGCCTGAAGGTTGAAATAACATAAGCTAAATCTCCCAGAATAATATTATTAAGCTTTGCACATGCGGTGACCCAAATTCTTACATATTGACAAGTCTAAAGGTGTGGAACTAACAAAATTCAAATCTCCTGATATAAAATTACCTTAAATCGCCACCCACGTTGACCAAAATTTTAGACTGTTGAAGTATAAATGTATTGCCCACCTTTCCCCATCAGCTTGAGCTTTTGGGTGAACTACCCAATGCATGCAATTCTACATAGACTCTATATGGATACATGCATTTTTCTTTGGCTGAAACAAATACTCCCTCCGTCCGGAAATACTTATCCTAGAAATAGATAAAATTGATGTATCTATAACTAAAACAAGTCTAGATACAACCATTTTTAAGACAAGTATTTCCGGACGGAGGGAGTATCTTTTTCTTCAGAAAAAGGGACGTTGCCAATGTGACGAGACATGATACAGTCACCTTCTATGTGTTCACCATCACCTAAACTATTTCAAAAGGATTTTTTTGCCACATTCACTAATTAAAAGAGTTTTACAAATTGACAAGCCCGAATGAGAAAAGAAAAAGGAGATTTGGGTCACCGTCGATCATTGTCATCCAGTGCAAAAAGAAAAAGTGATAATGTGATAATGTATTTCGATGACCAACCCAAGTATTGTTCCGTGATACCTTTTACAAGATTAGTTTGCAAAATTCTAACTGGATATTGTCAAGCCTGACAGTATGTATGATTCCTTCTAACTGAATGTGGTGATCCTTTCACATCTTGTTCAGCCTGAGATTTTTTTACCAGAAACAGTGGGCTCTCCCTGTAATTCTTGATAAATTTGTAAAAGGGTTTATTTACAAGTGTGACTCAAGATTAACCACCAGGTCTGAAGCTAATGCTACGGCAAAGAGGGAAGAATGTTCAGCTTGAATCATTTATGCCACCAGAAACAATGTACAACTTGTAGTATGATTTTGGGCAATCAAGTGATCTTCCTACTGGTGGCCCGAAGAAGTAACACGAGAAGTTGATAATTCGAGATATACAAAGTTTCAACATCACTATAGAAGTATAGATTTCAAGTTCATCGAACGTTCGCAACGAACAGTTATGCGATCAAAATCATCCTCGTTTATTTCTGATTTCCACTCAGAGACTAACTAACAGGCCCGTATCAGGCACCAGTGCAGGATGTGCGCATGTACAGGGCCCCCAAATCAGTGGGGCCCAAATCAGTGAGAGTATTAGTGAATCAGTGGACTAATTTGCAGGTAGTATTAGGGCCCTGTTCGGAGGTACTCCACTCCGCAACTCCACTCCCGAAGCTGGTGGAGTCCTAGTTGAAATTTCTAGGAGCTGGGGGTTTCCGAACAGCCCCTAGGTATAAGCATTGATAGTTTAATAATCAAAACAGGAATTTACCGGTACTACTCCAAGGCAGTGAATTAACTCAGCCAACTAATACTAGTACATGGGAACTTGCACGAATTAATGTTCCAGCCTCTCCTCATGCATGGCTCTTTTTACTCTCTTTTTATGAGATTCTCATGCATGACTCTCTATCTCTTCATCTTCGGCTTCTTTGGAGATTAGGCACAGTACCCCCTCCTACTCTTTATCAATCTTCACTCCTTGATCCGGCATTTAATCTATAATCCTCATCAATCTTCACTCCTTGATCCGGATTTTAGTCCATAATCCTCATCAACCTTCACTCCTTGTTAAGGTTCCACTCCCAATCCCCCGTCTGTTAATTCTTTGCAATTTTCCCAATATAATCCATTGCAATGAGGCAAAAAGAGAGAGAGAGCATCCAATAGGTAAAGTTCCACTCTCAATCCCCTTCTACTAATTTTCTGCAATTTCTCCAAATAATCCATTGCAGTGAACATCGAATAGGTACTCTTCTACTTTCAATCCTCCTTTTTTTTATTTGGTGTTCTGTTCTTCTCAAGTCTTAAATTGGTAGTGCTGCATATCAGTGTTTCTCTCGACAGCTTCGCTATTTGTTGCCAGCCCTACAACTTGTGTGGATCAGCATCAATTGTAGACTACGATTGGAAGCTAAGGTTTTTTCATTTCTTTCTATCTCTATGCTCAGTTCTTAAGTGTTGATGTATGTCTCTTAGCTTTAGTTTCTGCAATGTCTTCAGATTTATGCAAAAAAAATCAGGTAATTCAGATGAGGAAGTATAAGTCATGACATGTGAACGTAAGAAAATGTGAAAAATGCAAAGGGCCTTTAATTTGATTTCGCATCGGGCCTCCATTTTCTCAGGTACGACCCTGCTAACTAATCTCACGCTATGGAAAAAGAAACTCAAACGCTCCCAGCTGCGATCCGCCGGCTTGGTGGAGAGGCCGAAGCCGAACAGCAAGAGCAGTCCGTACAACTTGTCGCCATAGTTTCGTCAAGGTTCCATTGCTCTCCAATTCAAGTCGGCTATTTTTTTTTGGTCATCTAGACCTCCATAAGGGGGGCGGGGGGTGGGGGGTAGTGCACTCAATCTACCTGTGGCAAATGTATTTATTTTCTGATGAGGTGCTAAGCGCATTAAAGAGATTAGCAACTAAAATCTCCAATGCATAGGTGCATAACTTGTTGTAGTTAAGTTTCCTTCATTTAATTATTTAGCAAGTAAACTCTTCTATGCATTGGTGATCTTTCTTTGTTTAAGTGTTTTGCTACGTTCATGTGCGTGACGTTGTTTCTTCCCAGGGTCACAGGCCTGCTCTCTCTCCTTCTTAATTGCATTTCCATGTCATTTTTTTTTGCTTATGTGGCAATGATTAGCACTTGTACAGCATGGAGAAAGGGCCTAATGCACATGAGTTGTCAATGAGCCTACAATTTCTACTTGGCAATAGAGGTTGCAGTCCACATGCAGACAGTGACTACAATTATACTGGCTCATTTCATTCAGTTTTTGAGACGGAAACTTAATTAAGAAGCATCCTTTCGTGCCCAATAGAAACGGTAAGTATATGCCCCCGCCAATATTGGCGACATATGTATTAAAACAGAAGAAGCACTATTAACACAAAAATGTTGTTTGTGCATGCACCAAAGAGGGGGGAAACCAGGCTGTAGCAGTCAACATACTAATAATGTTTTACAAGGACACTCGTCTCAAGGGCTCTTCCAACAATGAACGCAAGTCCATTCTATGACTTTTACCAACATTGTGATCTTTTCATATGAAAATATACTAAACATCCATCCTAATGCAACAGGAGGAAGTTTTTCATAGACATCAGGTAGTGGTTGAGAACAAGCTGGCCTGTAAATATAAGAGGCCAGCAACATAGTGCCAGACATACACCACATGATCTTGAAACTGAGAGTGGGCGAAGAAAACACTGTATTTTTGACAGTTTGCCAGACGTCGACTAAATGAAAACGAAATGGCTTCACACACGACATGGACTGCACGATCTACGAACGACACACAGTGTGCATGCATCAGCTAACAGGAAAACCAACTCCCTCCTGCATGTAGTGCGCTGCTGTGCTGCCACATAGGATCGTGCACAGGTCGGCTGCAATTTCATCGTGTGTATAGCATCGCTCAAATGAAAATTCAGGTGGGCAGTTTGACCCCGGTGATGTTTCCAAAAAAAAAAGTTTACCTAGCATCAACCATCATTTGAACCTAGACGCCATCATGATGAAGATAATAAAAGAAAAGCTTGGAAGATGATGTTATCTTGGTCATGATCCTTGGGTTGGAAAACAGCCAGCGGACGCCAATGTATGTGCAAGGCAGCTGAGCAAGAGAGTTGAGGAGTTGCATCACCCTTTGCATGTCCATCCATCGCAACAGATGGGCTACATATTACTTTTCCTCGTATCTTGTAAGTAGACACTTGACATTTGAATTATGCAAGCAATCAATTTAAGCAACTGGTCAAGAATCTGGAAGGAGAAACCAGGATGAAAAGTAAAATGAGAAAAATAGTAAAACAATTTAAAAAAATTGATTTTTTTACAACAAACATTGTTGAGTGTTTCACCTACATGCAAAGTTTCGTAAAGAAACAAAACATTCATAATGCTCTGGTAAAAAAGAATGAACCCTTCAAATATGATGTTTTTGAAAGCATTTCGAAGCATATAGTTTTTTTTTTGCCAGACCACCGGAAATAACATTACTTCACAAAAATTTGCACGTAGGGTAGACCACTGAGCAATGTTTGCTGCCAAAGAAGTCAGATTTTTTTTTTGTTCAGAGCAAAAGCAAACTCAAGACGATAAAAGATAGCACACACGGTGGGGTAATCTGGAAGCGCAGCTGCACACGAGAAGATAAACTGCTGATTTACCATGAAGAATAGATCAACTTTGTTAAACTCTCCACTCGAAGGTGCAAGGAGCTGTCAACCATGTACATATTACGTTGATATATTACGAAATATAGTTCACTTTATTATAATCAAGAGCCTGGCACGGAGTGCAACGTGGATACAAAAGTGAGTGTGGACATCAGAAGCCAACATCCTCACCCGGGATCGCAAGCACATTATAGAAAAATAAAAGACATCATATCAAGTGGGAACAAATGGCTATTGATATGACAAAGAAATTAGTAAAGTACTCCCTCCATTCCATAATTCTTGTCTTACTGAACTAAAACCATGGCAAGAATTATGGAACGGAGGGAGTAACTGATCCATGAGGAGCAGGAACGAAACAATATTAGGAAAAATACAAAGAAGAAAATAACTATTTGACGATGCACAAAACAAATGTATGACATTGTGTGGTGAAACCCAGCGATTATGAGCACTAATCCTTAGCCTACATCAGATCTAGCTTCAACAAATAATCGAGCGGCTACATCATCTAGAGAAGTCATTTTCTTTATTCTATACTCTAGACACCCAACTATTGCTTAAGAAAATCAGATATGGATTAGAACAAAAATCAGATGCCATCAAAGTATCATGTGTATGTTACTAATAGACCATAGCAATGGCATCACTAAGATAAAAAAAAAACTCTGGGGTTACAAGTTCTAATGTTGGAGTATTACTGAAACAAAAGTATTCAACTGTTGTCTAACCAAAAACTAAGATTAAAGTGACGAGTATATCAGCATCTTCCTTGGTACCCAGTCAAGCAAAAAGCTTGCTGCTTCACTTAGTTTATGTTACACAAGAATATTTTCCCCCATCTGTGGCTACATGAAGAATCATCTATACAACTTAGCACTTTCTTCCATATGTCAGCATACACAAATACAATGGGTGATAAATGATTCACTCTTCAAACATATTATCGCCCTTGCACAGAAAAGAAAAGGTTAGAAAATTGAAAACAGTATCCTAAGCTCACCTATTGCAGCCCAAATAATTATAGGCAAGAATTCTGAGTTTGCAGGGCAATGGTCAAAAGGAAAATGCCTATTCCTGTTTAGTTTTCCTTGATACACACCTTTCCTCATCAAATAGATTGGGTCAGGGAAAATTGAAGTGCCTTTTCTATTGGCCTTATCAACAGAGTCTGCACTGCATTAGCCAGAACTTATCACGGCATGTCATTCACGATATGACAACTGACGCCTGGTATAAATTGTGGGCGAAATCATGGTACCAGCTTCAACAAACTGCAAAGCAAATTCAAAAGGCTATAATCAAGATTGACCTCTAGGAATAGAAGTTTGCGATCTAATACGAACATTTCAAAGCTAAATTTATCCCAAAGAAAAATCTATATGGTTAAGTAACTGTTAAACTATGGTTGTTCCAGAAGATGGAGAAGAACAATATTATTTTGTTTGATACAGTGTGTACATGGTGCCATGGATTAAGTAAGACCCAATGAAAACAAATGACACCTTTTTTTGCCATAAAAAAGCGAACGACAACTTAATAAATAATGAACAGACAGATAACAGGTGACCTAAGAGTAGCAACCAATGGCAGTAGTAAAATCCCTTTTGTCGAAATATTCGCTTAACAATGTTACTGAACAGCCTAGGCTCATTGCAGCTTGTATTTGATTAGTCCACATCTGAACTGGGAGCTGCTATCGAGAAGAGCAATGTTAAGTGAAGTGCTCCTAACAGAAATTTTAAAGATCCATGAAACACCAACACATTGCTTTTTGTATGACACTCAAACTGATTTTCTTAGTAAATACTCCCTCCGTTCGGAAATACTTGTCCTAGAAATGATTGTATCTAGACTTGTTTTAGTTCTAGATACAACCATTTCTAAGACAAGTATTTCCGAACGGAGGGATTATAACATAGCACACACCTAGAGTGTCAGTTTTAGTATAGATCAAGTAAAAAGTGGCACCAACAGGAGAAAAAAAGCTTTGAAGTGAAGCATATAGCACACACCTATATTGTTTTGTAGCAACCTTTGACGAGAGGAGAAAGATGTCTTGATTCAAGAGTAAATGCACCACCATGAGGCAAATACATCAGACTGTAAGATAGATACTGCAAAAATTATCGACATTATCACAAATTGTCACAATACACAACTTCAAAGTGAACCATGCAACTTGACTGCAAAACAAAAAGCACACAAATAGAGGAATGACAACATGCTTTAACGCATACTGGAGTTTTATGATAACACATGTGTATCGACAGCCCGTCTCATATGATTCATAAGATGATACAAACCTGGCTACTTGGCAATCAGCAACACATTCCTAAATCTGAGTAATCATTTTAAGGCTGGTCAATGGAACTATAGTGCTGCAATTGACGCCCTGTATTTGATGCTAGGATGGTGTACACTTTTCTTTTAATGTTTCTTTCTTTGCCTTTGCTTTCTGTTTTTGCTTTCACTTTTTAGTTCGTGTTTGTAAGACTCCCACCATCTTGGCATTCCTTCTAATACAATGACGAGCACTTAGGTGCCCGTTTGAGAAAAAAAATCTTCCTGTACATAAAGGGAACTAGGAAGCAGCCAATTCTTCCCTCCTAAGGATGGAAAAAAAAACTGAATGCTAGCTTGCCACAATGTACCACTGTAAACTGCGCAGAAAGAAAGGGAGCACCATTGTGGTAACAACCTTTATCACCTATCATGAATCATGATCGGTACTCCCTCTGTAAACTTCTTTAGTGGCCTAAAACATCTTATAAAAGTTTACAGAGGGAGTAATTGTTAACTATTTTACCAAACCAGAGGTAATTGGCCCTGACATGCAAACCATGTCTCAAATGAATTCTAGATTGGTAAAGGGAAAAAAAACAATCGAGCATGAAAAATCTCTACAGAGAAGAGCAGATCAAACTGAAGTTGATAATCTTAAATCAGCCTGCATAGATTCTTAACACAAAACCAGTGATGTGAGGATACCATTTAGAAGGCCTATATCTGAAGCAAATATGTAAAGCATATATTGTGTGAAGAAAGACTGATATTTCTCATAGCATCCTAACCTTTTCCTGAATAGTCCATGTGATTTTAACACAGTGCAGAAAGTGAAAGCAAGAATGGCCAGGCAAATTTGATCCAAAAGGAAAGGAAGCAAGACAATGTTTTTAGGATTTGCACATGTGACATAATGGTAAGTAACGTGCAATTAAATATTTTGTCATTAAGTTCATAAATAGATTTTCTAAATAGCAGTTTTACATGCAAAGGAGTAGTGTAACTGCCTAGAGAAGAAAATAGCAGTTTTCTGGAGATGTATTGCCTGTCAGCTTTGTCATATATTCAGTTGCTGCCATTTTAGTTCTTTAACGAATCATAACTGTACGGATGGCAAACCAAATGAATAATCACACAAACGAAGCTGCTTGCTATCATAATTGTTGCACAAGAAGAATCCAATCAGGAAATGTAATGACCTATTACTGAACAACTCCACTGCTTCCAGAAAACCTCTCCATATTTTCACCCTGGAGTTCCTTCCTCACTAAGGACACATTATTCCAGCGAGCAGCCTCAGCAAAGATATTAGATAAGGCCACTTTGGATGCTCCATGGTTTGGATCAATCTTGGCCAATTCTTCCGCGGCCTTTTCTCCTAAGGCTACATTTCCATGTGTCCTCGCGGCTGCAAGGATGCTGCCCCATATCACCACATCTGATTTCATAGGCATCATCTGGATAAGATTTTCTGCCTCTTCCAAGTGTCCAGCTCGACCAAGAAGATCAACCATGCAACCATAGTGTTTAATTGTTGGTTGGATTCCATATTCTCTCCTCATGGACTCAAAATGGTGCCTCCCTTCGGTTACCAGCCCAGCATGAGAGCATGCATTCAAGACACCAATGTATGTGACTGAGTTGGGCTTAATATTGGTGCTTCGTAGTTCTGAGAACAGTTCAAGCGACGTGTGTGCATGGCCGTGGATGGCTAAACTGCAGATGATAGCATTCCAAGGAGACACAGAAGATAACTTATGCTTAACATAACTGAATAATTGAACTGCATCAGCGACACTACCACACTTTGCGTACATATCAATCAGTCCAGCACTCAGGTTGTCTGTAAGTTGGATTGATTTGCTGATTATATAGTCATGAATAAATCTGCCTTGCTCCAATGTGCCAGAATCAGCAACTGCGGATAGAGTACTTGCCAAAGTGACGTCATTCGGTTCAACACCAGCACCCAGCATCAAGTAGAATAACTGCAAAGCCTTGTTTGAATGTCCACTCTGTACATACCCAGATAACAAAGTACTCCATGAAATGGTGTCCCTCTCAGGCATGTCATCAAACAGTTGCCTTGCTTCACGCATTAGGTTCCTGTGTAGTAGACCAGACATGAGAGCATTCCAAGACGCAATGTGTGACTTGTCTGATAATTTGAATTGCATCCGGGCAAGGTCAAGACGATCACAAGAACCATAGAAATGGATAAGGGTCGCTTGTACAAACGGATGGGCATCAAAACCATCCTTCAGAATGACTGTGTGTAGTTGCTGCCCTTCTAAAACCGCAGCATGTCGAGCACACACCTTTATCAAATCAACAAGCAGCGCCGCATTGCCCCTTGTGTCCACCTCAGCCATCATGGCAACATATGCCCTCAGGACTTCTGATGTACAATCTGCACGGATATACCCATCTATCATCGTCAACCAAGAGACCGCATCCCTTTCCGGGATCCTCCCAAATACCTCAGCAGCCATATGAACCATCCCTGTCTTCAGATAGCCATTAAGCATGGCATTCCAAGTGACTGTGTTCTTATGTGGCATCTGCTCAAATATCTCACGGGCAAAACAAACCTGTGACGCTGCCGCATAAGCATGGACCAGGTTGGTGGCCACAATGAGAAACCCGTCGAGCCCACGTCGCACGGTGACTCCATGCGCCACACCCACCGGCACCGGGGGCCTCTCCTGGGCCAGAGCCGTGAGCACGCCCGCAAGGGTCACCTCGTTGGGAGGCACGTCCTGGGCGAGCATGCCACGGAAGACCGCCACGGCGTCCTCCGCATGGCCGGCGCGTGCGAGGGCGGTCAAGACGGTGGTGTACGAGACGGTGTCTCTCTGAGGCATCTCCGCGAGCATGCGCCGCGCGAGGTCGAGCCGGCCCGCGCGGGCGAGGGCGGCGAGGAGGGTGTTGTGGGCGGCGGGGTCGCGGAGGGCCGGGGGTATTTCGTCGAACAGGTGGTGGGCGAGCGCCGGCGCCTCGGGGGAGGGGAGCCGGGCGTAGAAGGCGAGGAGGGAGTTGCGGACGAAGGGGTTGGAGGCGAGGAGGCCCGACTTGGCGGCGAGCGCGTGGAGCTGCTCCCCGTGGCGGAGGCGCGCGCCGGCCTTGAGGGACGAGACGAGGAAGACGGCGAGAGGGGCACCGCCGCTGGGCATGTGCTTCCCACTTCTTCGTGCCAATCCGCTGTATCTGCCTCGGCGAGAGTCCGCCGTCCTCCCGTCGCTGCCCGCCGCCGCCTCCCGCCTATTCCGATGGCCCCGCAGCCGTCCGCCTCACCGCCTTCCTTGTTCCATCGCCTCTCGCTTTGGTGAACGATGCGCCGTTGCCATTCTTCTCACCGTCGAGATCTCTACGAGGTGAACTCGGGAGCACACGCTCCTCGCTACGTACCAGTACGTACCCAAAAATAATACTTACTCCTGCATCATTTGATTTTTCTTCAGTTTTGCTAAAGTACGTGTAAATGTGTCATAAGTTGCATATCTAAATTATGACATGGTCGCGTAATTGCTGATTGCATCTTTTGATTTATCGGTCGCAACTTTTTTGGTTCGCCGTAGAGGCTTCCTGCTCCGCCGGTTGCAGCATGGATGGCGTGGCGTGGTCCTGTGCGTGGCGTGGTCAATTGTTTTTTCTATTCAAAATGGCAGAATTCCTGCATTTATCAAGAAGAAAAAAGTTGCTCCATTAATTAGGAGAAAACGAGCAAAACCAAGCTTGCCTAGTTATTAATGGAAACCCGGGCGAAACCATCACAATCGCTGAGCGGCACACTCAGATACCACGCGCACATCACTCCGAAGAGGGTTGTGCCGAGACAGCACACGCGCGTCATCATCATCACTCCTCCCCTAAAGGCGGCATTGCCATCTCTAAACCCTGAGCAAACGACTCCGACTTCGCCGTAGGTGATCGTCAACTCAACCCACGTTGTAAAGGCATCAGGGAGTTGCATGAAGATCCCGATCCATGCTACAGCTCAGCCAGCTACGACCAAACAACTCAACTCTGACTCCGACGAAGCTACAAAGGACAAAACTAGGCACGTCTAGCGCCACGGAAGATCGCCAAATAGTTCACCTTCAGCCAGTCATCGTATACCACAGTGCCCATCGATTGTAGCTTTCAAAAGCTTCGCCAATAGAAGCTTCCTGCTCCACCGATTGCAGCATCTCTAGTCATCAGTGTGGTCGCGTGCCAGTCAGTTGCAACTTTGGATTTCATCGGTTGTAGCTTTCAGTTTTACCGGTAGAAGCTTCAAGCTCCACCAGTTGTAGCATTCGTGGTCGCCGTCGTGGCCGCGTGCCCTGCCAGTTGCAGCTTCTGATTTCACTGGTCATAGCGTTTAGCTTCATCGGTAGATGCTTCCAGCTCCGTCGGTAGCAACATTGGTGGTCGCCAGCGTGGTCGCATGCCCTGCCGGTTGTAGCTTTCGATTTCGTCGGTCGTAGCTTTCAGCTTCACCTGGTAGAAGTTTCCAACTCCGTCAGTTGTAGCACCTCGTAGCTCCTCCCCTCAACATCCCAACACCAGTCAGGGGTGCTCGCAACACCTCTCGCCTGCTCTACCATGCACCTCGACCGACCCCTCCCTTTTGTTGTTCACAACTCGTGGCGCGCAGTGGAATGCGGCAGAAGCCTTGGTCCGATCGATCGATTTTAATCAATTCCCATTTCCATAACACATGGCATCTTCTACGACCTGAAAATCTTTGTTTCAGTTATAACATAGCAACACAATGAACTGCTGCCCTTGCTTTTTCTCAAGAAAAGGGAGAAATTGTAAGGCTAAGTCCAACGCACGACCTCGTCTGGTTCGAGTGTGTCCGTTTTGGCTCAAACGAACAGACGTCACGGCCCAACGTGCGACCCCATCCTCATATTTTGTCCATTTGGCATTCGGCCCGCCCCATTTATGGTGCAAAACTGTGCCCGGTTTGCGTCCAGGCAGACGACGAACGGATGCCCACGCGCCCGCTCCACGTCCGCCTCCGGCCCACGTGGCAGCCGCTCACCTACCTCCCACCGCCCGCATTTAGGTTGCACGCATGGGCGGCCCCGCCTGTCAGCCATCCAGCCGCGGGGTCGGCGTCCTTTTTAATGTGGAAGTCGTCGACCAGTCAGTCCACACTTCAACTCCCAACGACGCGTGCCTCCTCGAAGCCCGATACGCCCCAAACCCTAGCTCCTTGCAACCGCTCTTTCCCCTCCTCGTCGTCGGCCATAGGCTGGCATTGGATGCCCAACTGCAAGAGGAAGCACCGCCATGAGGCTGGGTCATCCTCTGGCCACCGCAGGCGCTCCTTCCCTCCACCTCCCGTGTTCCACATCTTGCTGCCAGCGGACGCACCTCATATGCAGTCATACGTCAAGGCGGAGATTTGCAAGCGCTATTGGGAGACGGGCATGCCGTTGCTGTGGAGCGACAT
Organism: Triticum monococcum; assembly: GCA_034509565.1. Taxonomy (NCBI): domain Eukaryota; kingdom Viridiplantae; phylum Streptophyta; class Magnoliopsida; order Poales; family Poaceae; genus Triticum; species Triticum monococcum. Next base: position 606,168,408 of record CM067845.1, read on the forward strand.
GTACCTCCCCATTAACTGGTATCTCTCCGTGGATCGGGTGCCCATTCCACCGATCCCGATGAGCGGTCGTGCCTGCCGCGAGGAGATCGACCGTCGCCGTGCCCGCCTGCCGCCGGACCTCGTCCATGATGCGAGGTACGTTGTGGACTCCCCGCCGTGGGATACATGGCTCCGCGACGAGCACAATCTGCGGCGGCAATCCTTCTTTGTCGGTCGTGCTCCGAGCCTGTCGCGTGCGCGCTCCTAGCCCGCCCCAGCACCGCGGGCGTAGGCTGGTTCATAGCCTCATGCCCACTCCTTCGCCGTCCCCGCCACCACCTGCTCTGATGACCGCCAAGGAGGAGGCGAAGCTCATGAAACGGGTGATGGAGGACTCCATCCACACCCATGAAGAGCGCCAATGGGAGGGCCTCGATGTGATGATGGCCCTCTTCGCGGCCGGCGACGTTGTCATCCTGGGCTCCGCGACATGGTCAAGGAGGAGGCCATGGAGGAGGTGTAGGAGGAGCAGCCCGCGACGTGGAACCTGGCCTTGGTCGGCTAATCCTGGTCATGGACGGAGACCGTGCCATGCACGCCGGAGTACGCAGGCGCCGACACATGGTCACCGTTGCCACCACGATCAGGGGTTGTGTAGGCGGCACCGCAACCACCTTCGCAGGTGCCTCCCGCCTGGCAGGGGCCGCCAGCCCACCTCCGGACGCCGGCGGTCTACATCGACCTACATTTAGGGTCGACGGTTGGAGTTGGCCTAACGACTAGTAGAGCTTGAGTTGTGTGCTCTGAACTACATGATCAGGCCGGCCAGTTCGAGTTGTGGCGTGTCTCTCGGGTCATGGTAATTCGGTAGGTCCGCGTACCAACTGTACATGTTGCTAAATTGCTATGCTTGACGTTTCGACCGCCGGCAAGATCACAGTGACTGTAATGATCGATGCATATGCAGAAAGCCCATACAAAACTCACCAGTACACTCACTATGTTTTACTGCAATCAGCTCAATGGTCGCTCCACCAACGCAAAAGAATACGTTATTGGTTGATCTTCATTTGACTAGCACAATTATAACTGACCGACTCCACTTGCTCACAGAACAATCTGCAAATACATGCTCAGAGAAGGACTACATTTCCCCCGGCTTTGCTTTCTACTTAAGGTAGACGTGATTACTGTGATGAACAACAACAAGAAGAAGAACAAGTACATTGGAATAAGAAGAGAAACAAATACAAGCATGCGCATTTATAGATGAGACAAGAGGCAAGAAACTAGGTAGCTCGATCACTGTGTTGCACTACATGATGTCTTGGATGTTCGCCCAGTGAACTCAGCTTTGATCTTCTTCAGCGTCACCACCACGTCGCGCATCGTCATCCTTTGGTCAGGCGAGTCGCTAGAACATAGTAAACCCAGCTCGAACAAGGACACAACAAAACCATTGTCCAAGCTGCAGTTCGAAAGAGAGGAACTTTGCACTAGGTGGCCATCGACAACCTGGAAAAGATCTACAGGAAATGCTTGATGAACCCACTGCCTAAGGGTTAGCTGTGCATCGAACATAGCGTCGGTCGGTCTTCTTCCGGTGAAAACTTCAAGGAGCATGATCCCATAACTGAACACATCGCTCTTCCGCGATGCTTTTCCAAGTGTTCCGTACTCTGCCCAAGAAAAACATAAACCGGAATTAAAACGTAGTTTCTCAGCCTTATTGTTCTGGGTGGAGCCATAAGTATCAATGATTTAACATCTAGTTGGTTGAGCAAGGTAACATGAGCTAGCTAATTAAGTACCTGGTGCCATGTATCCAACTGTTCCAGGCATGCTCCCAGATATCATTGAGTTGTCGTCGAGAAGCAACCTTGCAATGCCAAAGTCCGCGACATGTGCAGTCATCTCCTCGTCAAACAACACATTACTAGGTTTCAAGTCACAGTGCAAGATCAACTCATGATGATCATGGTGCAGATACTCAATTGCCATCGACACATCGAGCATGATGCCAAGCCTATCAAGGAATCCTAGGTGTAGTGTACTTTGAGAGGAGTGTAGGAGTGCCTCTAAGTTGCCATTTGGCATGTACTCAAGCACTAGTGCTTTGAAGTCTTGTGTGGAACATGTGTTGAGTATCTTTATCAGGTTGCGGTGTCGCGTCACGCAAAGCACACGACACTCAATGTCAAAACTTTGAATGGCCTGCTCTAGTTGCATGTCAAGAACTTTTATCGCGACCACCAAGCCGTTGCTCAATAAGCCCTTATAGACTTTTCCAAAACTTCCTGATCCGAGGATGTTATGTTCACCAAAATTATTGGTGGCGTGAATGAGCTCACGATAAGAGATTATTTGATGGCCCATGACATTGGTTGGATTTAAAGATGCATTGCACTCATCCTTCTTAATTTTCTTTTCGAGCCATAGGTATACACAAATGGCAATGGCAACCACGGCTAATATGAGGGTTGGGAGTAGGAATAGTGGGAAGTGGATAGCAGTTGAGGGAGATCTGCCAAGGCAAGGCGAAAATCGGAGGCGTGGAGCACCACATAGGCCAGCATTTCCAATCAAAGATTGTACCGCGAGGTTTGAGAAAATACCTCCCTCGGGTATTTGGCCTTCTAGCCTGTTGAATGAAAGGTTTAAGACAGTCAAATAGGTAAAGTTTGCAAGAAACTTGGGAATGGTACCCGAAAGATTATTAAATGAGAGGTCTAATGATGCTAAGCTTTTTAGTTTTTCGAATGTGCCCGGAATTGAGTTTTTCAATGAGTTGTGGGATAGATTTAGGTAGGTTAGCATGTTAAGTTGTCCAAGTGATCTTGGGATGCTTCCTGTCAATAGGTTTGAAGAGATGTCCATTTCATATGTTTGTCTTAGACTAGAAATATCGGATGGTAGTGCACCAACAAAGGAATTGTGAGAAATATCCAATTTGATAAGTTTATTCAGGTGGAAAAAGCTCGTGGGTATTGTTGAGCTTAGTTGGTTATTAGACAAGTCGATGTTTTCTAACCAACTAAGGTTACCAAAGTTGCTTGGTATGCAGCCTGAGAATTTGTTTGCTTGGAGAAATAAATGTTGAACACTCGCGAGCATACCTATTTGTGTTGGTATAGGGCCTAACATGTGATTGTGGGAGAGGTCAAGGTACAAAAGATTTTCTAACGTAGAAATGGACTCTGGAATTGGCTCGGTGAATAGGTTGTTTGAAAGATCTATCACTTCAAGGCTGCTTATATTTGAAATTGCTACTGGAAGGCCACCTGTTAACTTATTATAACCTGCGGAGAAAATGGCTAAACGTGAAGTGACGTTTCCCACAAGGTCAGGAAGGACGCCGGTGAAAGAATTTTCTTGTAGATCAATGCCTTGGAGTTGTCTGCACTTGGAAAGATCTAACAAGAAGTCTAAATTCCCCTCTAAATTGTTATCTGACAAATCAACCACGTTCAAATCTGCATTATATTCAAGTGTTCTTGGTCCTTGGCCGGACAATTGATTAGTTCCCAAATTTAGGTAAGACAATTCGGATAAATTTCCAAGGGATGCTGGAATGTTTCCTGTGAATTGGTTGTATCCCAGATGCAAATATGATAGTTTCTGCATAAGACCTAATTCTTGTGGAATTTCCCCTTCCAAGTTGCCATTAGATAGTTCTAATTCTGCAAGACTCGTGAGGTTGCCTAGAGTAGCTGGAATTGAACCTATGAGGTTATTAAAACCCAAGGAAAGCGCTTCAAGGTGTGATAATTTGGCTAACCATGTTGGCACGACATCCACAAAGGAATTTCTACTCAAAGATATTACTTTGAGGTACTGGCACGATGCAAGCCCCGACGGAAACCGACCGGTAAAGTTGTTACGAAACAGTGAAAAAAATTGTAGCATTGGGAGGCTAAAACTTTGATCGGTCGGAAATATTCCAGAAAGGTTGCCGTTTCCTGCAAGTGCAAAAATTTGTAACCTAGACATGTTGTACATGGCTTGCGGCACTAGGCCGGAGAGTTGATTAACCTGTAGGTTTAAGACCTGAAGCATGGGTAGGGACGCAATGGTGTGTGGTATAGGACCCGATAGGCTGTTATTTCCAAAACTGATGTATGACAATGAAGGCGTGTTGTTGAACAAATACGGAGATATTTCGCCACTCAAGTCATTTCCATACAAATTAATTTTCCGAAGGTTGTGCATGTGCAGCAGCAATTCAGGAGGGATCTGGCCCGAGAGCTGGTTCAAATCTAGACCAAGGAACTCCAGCCTCGTTAGGTTCCCCAGGGTAGGAGGTATGATGCTAGACAAGCTGTTTCCACTGAGGCGAAGATACTTAAGACGATGTAGCCTACCAAGTTCGGGTGGAATGGCGCCAGTGAGATTGGTGTTTGTGAGGTTGAGGACGGAGAGGAAAGAGAGGTTACCGACATGAGTTGTCATGGAACCAGCGAGCGGCATGCCCGGCAACGACAGAGCGGTGACCCGTTGCCTGCGCCGGCTGCACGAGACGCCGACCCAGTAACAAAAGGACGTGCCGGTGGTCCAGTTGCCGGCAAGGATGCCAAGAGGGTCGGCGAGCTGGGCTTTGAAAGCCAGCAGCGCGGCGAGGTCGGTGTCGCCGCCGGAGCTGCTGGCCGGGCTGGGAGAAGATGATGAGAGGACGGAGAGTAGCGCGAGTATGAAGAAGATGGGAATGGGAGTAGACGATGTTGGGGAGGCCATTGAGCTGGGCGCGGATGGGCATCAAAGAGTGGTCTGCGTGTGCATGGACTGGGAGTGTGGAGGCGTATTTGTAGTCCCATGTGTCCATGATGCCATCGCAGGCAGCCATGACCTTGTTGCAGCCATGGCGCGCACGGCACGGCAAGGCAACCGGATCTTTCAAAGTCAGTCAAGCGCTTGCATGCATGTTCCAGGAAACACATGCTGCCGACTGCTGCGGCTGATTAAACTTGTGGACCATGAAGTGAAATGCAGGAGTTGGTGGCCATTCATGGCGTGTAAGACTTGACCTGAGGTGAACTTATTCCGTTTTGAAGTGTAGCTGTGTAGGTACGGCCGGCCGGCCGGCCACTATAGACAAGGGAGAAAGTGTGAACCGGCCTTGCTGTGCGGGCGGCAGCTAGCCTTGACCGACGACGTGCGTCGTCTTTATCTGCTCTCGTCAACACCTCGGAGACTCCAGTGGTAGCTAGTCCACATCGTACGTAGAAGATTGTTGGCGACAAAGACGCGCATTACGGAAACATGTAAATAGTGTCATTTCGTAGGGCATAACTTCACTTTCAACGTATACAATCGATCAGGACACATGGCAGCAGAAAATTGCTTCGGTCGGCGATGGATGCCCACATCCGTGTAAATTCACCTCTACGCTCGTTTGTTCACCTGGACACACGATCAGCTGGTCAGCTCCCTCCTCTTTTCCCCGTTCTTTCATCTTCATGGTAGTTTTCGGTCATCCCCTAAGTGGACGCTTATTTTGTCCCTATATGTTTGGATCGGACAATCCAAACATTTTCAATCCATCAACATAGATGCTCATAATGGGCCGGACACGGGCACATTATTCTTCCCTCGCTCGACCCCCGCCCTCTCCTCATCCACCGGGCTCAACCCCCCCCCCCCCCCCCACCCACCCACCCACACACGCGCGCGCGCATCAGCTAAAAAAGGACCTCCGGATGACGCTGATTTGCGGACCCTAGCGCACGTGTGTCCATTTAATACGACGGGCGGCGGTAGGTAGAAGATCAAAGTGTTGTCTCGAGGCAGACACGCAGGCGTGCATCTAGTGTCTGCGTGGACGCGAATCTGGTGCAAATTTGAGCTGGAAATGCGTGCAGACTGAGTGGACGCAATTTGTGGGTGAGTTAGGCCATCATTTCTGTTTGTTTTGGCCCGATCGACCACGCACGGACCAAATGAGTCACCTCATTGGTGTTGGCCTAAGGACCGGGTTGGAGATTCTCTAATTGAGCCCACTTTTGCTGGAGCTCATCACTGCTGCCGGCCCACACCAGACAACAACAATGTAAGTCCGATTTCCTGCATTCCCACTCCACCCCTCAGAACCACTACAAAAAGTAAAAAACCTCTACCCCTCAGAAAAAAATTCCGCATTCCAACGGATCTACTCTTGTTGGGGCGAAATTTGGTGTTTTGACCTTTTTGCGAAAATTGAGCCAGATTTGACCCTGGTTCGAAAAAAGTTTGGGATTTGACCCTTTTCGCACTGCCGGGATTGATGGTTGTGGGGTATACCAGCCTACCGTCGAGGTCTCTGGCGGTAGGCAACTTATCCATGTCAGTGCAGTGCAGCCCTACCGTCAAACAGGCTGGCGGTAGCCTGTGCAACCCTACCGCCAAGGTGCCGAGCGGTAGGTGAGTACAAACACTGTATTTGATACTTAGAAATTATTTGCGAGCGGGGAGGGGAGGGGGATGCACCCCTACTGCCAAGGACCTTGGCGGTAGGTTGTTATACCCTTGTAACGCCCCGAGACCGATGTGCCAGGTGTTCTCTGCTTATTTGCTGTTGTTGGCTTGTCATTGCTTGCGTGTCATGCATTCCATATCATGTCATCATGTGCATTTCATTTGCATACATGTTCGTCTCATGCATCCGAGCATTTTCCCCGTTGTCCGTTTTACAATCCGGCGCTCCTATGTCATCCGGTGTCCCTTTCTACCTCTTTTCGTGTGCGGGTATTAAACGTTCTCGGATTGGACCGAGACTTGTCATGCAGCCTTGATTTACTACCGGTAGACTGCCTGTCAAGTTTCGTGTCATTTGGACTTCGTTTGATACTCCAACGGTTAACCGAAGAACCGTAAAGGCCTCGTGTGTGTTGCAGCCCAACACCCCTCCAAAGTGGCCCAAAACCCACCTAAACCTGTTCCATCATCTAGAGCGTTCGATCACGATCGCGTGGCCAAAAACCGCGCCTCATTTGAACTCTCCAAGCTCCCTCTACCTCTATATAAAGGCTTTCTCCCCGAAAATCCGGGTCTCCTCCACCCCTAACCCTAATTTTTTTCCATCGCGCGCCGCCGGACAATGTCCGCCCTGGCCGGACAACCGCCGCCGCCGAACCGCGCCTATGGCAGGCCGCCACCTGTCCCTCCGCCGCCGCGGGCCGCGCGGCCCAGATCTGGCCCGCGGGGCCCGGTCGCCGTCATCGCACGCCCACGGGCGCGTGCCGGCACCGCAGCTCGTCGCCCTTCGCCGAAGTACACGCCGGCCATCGCGTGCCTTCGCGGCCGGCAGCCGCACGCCGCTGCCCGTCGTCGCTCGCCGCCACCACTCCTCGCCGCCGGCCGCCTCGTTCGCCGGCGCTGCCATCTCCGCCGCCTCGCTCGCGCCGCCGCCGAGCTCCCTCGCTGCCGCCTCTCGCCGGCAACCGCGCCGCCCGGCCGGCCCCGACCTCCTCGCACCGCCTCGCGCCCTCCTCCGTCCTCTCCGGTCATCGCCGGAGTCACGAGCTCGTCGGAGAGATCCGCCACCCGGATCTGGTGAGATTGGATCAGATCCACCAATCCCGCGATCCAAACGGCCCCCTTGTCCCGGATATCCTCATCCCGCGTTGACTTTTCGCGGAGTGGAACGTTGACGTTTCGCGGAGGTAAATTCCACTAAGTCCCCGAAGTTTCCAGATTCATATGCCCATATTCATCGCATCATAACTCTGTACTCGTAACTCCGATTCGCGCGTGTAGCATATCAAAATGTTCGTCTCGACGAGTACATCATTTCATCTCATTGAATCATTTGCATTTGAGCTCATCTTGATGCCCAAAATGCTGTTGGAAGAGGGCTATGTGATGATTATGTCAGATCTGTTTTCAGCAAATGGCATTTTGTCATTTTTGCCATGATTAGTGTGTGCATGCTATGATCCTGAGCTCTACATGTGTTTTGTTATATGCCATACCATTTTTACAGGGATGTATGTCATGTATTTTTGTGATCTTTGTGGTGACTAGTACAAGCATGCAAAGTAGCTTACTCGATGATGATGATTTCAGGGACTTAGAATTTCACTAAGTCGTTGTCCTGTTATTATTTTTATGCCTTATGTTCATGTTGTTTCCTAGTGATCCGTGCCTCTTTTGAGGATGATCAGTAAGGATGTTTTTTTAATATTTTTATGCTCTATCCATCCATGTCTTTGTTTGCAATTATGGAGCACCCTAGCTTGAGTCAATCGAGCTCTACTTTTACTATAAAATGTTTCTAGAAGATTGTTAACATGTTTAGCGATTTTGCCGAGGTTGTTGCTATTGATCCGTGCATACTTTGTTGTTGTTCCTGCCATGTCTAGCTTCTATGCCATGTCTTCTTGCTGGGTGTATGCTTAGTTTGTTTTGCAATGCCTTGTAGTGAGTGCATCGAGCTCGTAAACATGCCTACTCGTTAATCTGTTTTGCATGCTCCAGTTTTTTACTAAGTCTAAATCTGTTTATGTTTTTGCTATGTTCACATGCTTGCAATTGTATTTTCTGATCCCTTTTGGCTCATGGTCACTAAGGGACTTTTGTTATATGCTTAGAGTAGCTTTATGCCATGCCTTTCTTTGCCATGATATGTTCCTGTAGCATGTAGTTATCAAGCTCTAAAGTTTGCTTCCTGATGATAAATTTCAGACTTGTGTTAATTTCACTAAGTCTGAAGCTTGTTATCGTTTGCACTTTTGCCATGTTTGTTTGAACCTGCTATTGATTGAATTAGCCATAGCTCAGTGTTCACCTTTTGTCAAGCATCATGAGTGGATCCCTGCCATGTATTTTGTTTCCATATTTGAGTGCCGTAGCATATTCATCTTGATGCATTTAGAAGACTACTTGCTGTTTATCGCAGTCCGGTGCCATATTTGTTTTGCTTGCCATTTCCAAACCGTGCATCCGATTCCGATGATCTTTATATCGATTTCGACCGAAATCACCTCACCTTTCCAGTGGCACTTTTGGATTTCCAAGTTGAGGCCAGGTTCAATCATTCCTTTGCAAATCATGCATATGCATCACATACCGCATATCATACCATGTTCGTGTGTTGGTTGTTTACTATGTTGTGTGTGCTTCTTTCCGGTGTTGCTTCTTCGGGTTGGTTCCGTTAACGTCGCGTTTGTGAGGACTCGTTCGACTACGTCCGTTTGTCTTCTTCATGGACTCGTTCTTCTTCCTTGCGGGATTTCAGGCAAGATAACCATACCCTCGAAATCACTTCTATCTTTGCTTGCTAGATGCTCGCTCTTTTGCTATGCCTATACTGCGATACCTACCACTTGCTTATCATGCCTCCCATATTGTTAAGCTAAGCCTCTAACCCACCTTGTCCTAGCAAACCGTTGTTTGACTATATTACCGCTTTGCTCAGCCCCTATTATAGCGTTGTTAGTTGCAGGTGAAGATTAGAGTTTGTTCCTTGTTGGAACATGGATATTTTGTTGGGATATCACAATATCTCTTATTTAATTAATGCATCTATATACTTTGTAAAGGGTGGAAGGCTCGGCCTTATGCCTGGTGTTTTGTTCCACTCTTGCCGCCCTAGTTTCCGTCATATCGGTGTTATGTTCCCGGATTTTGCGTTCCTTACACGGTTGGGTTATAATGGGAACCCCTTGACAGTTCGCCTTGACGGGGGGCCGCGCGCGGGGGGTGGGGGCGATGAAGGCGCCCTCGACGGTCGGGGAAGCTCGGGGTCGGGGGAGACACGGCGAGCCCGTCGCGGCGGGGAAGGGACCGAATCCGGTCTCCCAGCACGGCCTGGGCGCACCGCAACCTCGCCGAACCGACAAGGGGAAGCCATCGCGGAGGGGGTGATGGGGGCGCGATGCAGAGTAGGGACGAGGGTGGGGAGCACGAGAGGTCAGATCCGCCCCGCCGCCACCTTCCTAGGGCCCGGCACGGCTTCGCCGGCCGGCCCTCCGGCGGCGGCCATGCGGGGATGGGCGCCGGAGGTGGCCGCTTGCTGTGGCGGCTAGGGTTCCCCGTGTCGCCAGAGGAGGGCGATGCGGGGGGGGGGGGGGGGGGGGGGGAGGGGGAAAGCTACAAACTAACACACCATTCTTCACACGTACATAACTTCAGTATTACTTGGAGGCTTCTTGTTTTGTGCAAAGTTTTGGATGTTGTGAGCTATGCACACACACACACAAAACTTTAAACCCTTAAATATGTTTTAGCGCCTTGTCTTTTCTTTTTCATGAAAATTGCAAATCAATTTATTTTCTCACCAGAACTTGGACATACATAGTTCATTTAGTATCTACATGCATGCTAGTTTTTTTTTTCATTTTCTGAACTTGCTCTTTGGATTTATTATTTTGAAACAAGAAGAGCGCATGAGCACAATTGCACAAAATTCACGTCAATAGGGTTGCTGCTATAAAAATCAGTGTAAAATAATAACGAATGATGCTATTAGATTTTGATGTTGAAAAAAAGTTAATATTTATGATATTGTATTAAGAAAGTGCGCTCCCTAGGAGTGAGTATTAGCCGGGATAAAAAATACATATATTTTTTTCGCGAATACACAAAAATTGCGTATCATTGCATTGATGGAAGGGGGTTGAAAGTATAGAGAGACATGCCGATATTGGCCACGCGTACACAGGTCGGCGCGGGCACAAGTGGCCGGAGCAGCTAGGAGAGGGGCTGCTCAACCCTCATTACAAAAAAGCTAGGCCTAAATCTCAGGAATCAGGTTCGCCAAGCCGTTGGCGCCGGCACTAGCCCACAGGCGAGCGTCTTCTTGAATGGATTGCAGCAGAGTTGCGATCGAGGGTTGCCGCTGATCGAAGACGCATCCATTCCGGTGCCTCCAGATGGCCCAAGCGGTGAGGGCGATGATGGAGCAGAGTCCCTTCCGCAGAGCCGTGGGTGATGAAGTGCAAGTATCCATCCACCAGTCCGCGAACGGTGTGTCGGGGTTGGGGATCGTGGCAGTCGATCATCACCAAGAAAGGACCTCATGCCAAATTTGGCGGGAGAAGGGGCAGGAGGTGAACAAGTGATGCATGCCCTCAGACAAAAAAAGGGCGCCCAAATGTGAGACAAAAAAATCCATCCATAAGCCGAAAAGTCCTCCTTATGGGTTCCCGATATATATTTTGGCTTTTGTCCGCGAACAAGAGAGCTTAAGCTTAGGGGCAGCACTTAGGTTATGATTAGCCAATAAGCACTGAAATTGTATCATCTAGTACACATAGCAATAACAAGTTAATTCCAATCACAGAGCTATGAGTTACGCATGGGTCCCAGAGTATGGACAGGTTTGGCCACATGTACACTGTGATGCACACGTAGCTAACACGTGGTACAGTATGCGGGATTCCCGAAGCCCCAAGGATGATTGCTGTACACGTTGGATGTTTCAGTTCAGCCACATGGGCACTGTTCCTTAGAGCCAACACAACCCCTGGGAAACTGTGCCTCAAGATCTGTCAAGATTTGCGGCATTTGCTCCCACTGCGGATATGAGTATGTATGATGGTCGTAATATCAGAAGAGTAGACGTGGATAGTTTTAACAAATATGTAATGCCAATCTTTATGTCATATCCTTTTGAATCTGGAATACTCCTACCTTTTTTCAGGTACATTTGTCTAGCTTGTGCTCTTGCCAGGGATAGATTTATTTCTGGAGGCTAATCATACACCAGTTTCTTTTTGATCGTCGGCCATCTCTTCGCCATCTCTGACACTCCACGCCATCTCCCAGTCCCACCTCACATGGAGCCATGGAGGGGTGGAGCTGTGGGTAGGGGAAGAAACAACCAGCCAGCGTGCTGTAACTCAGACCCTAGTGCAGAGAAGTAAATGAGGTAGAGGAGGAGGATGGCAGGTGGGTCCACCGGAAGAGGGAGGAGAGCTGGGGGGAGAGGATGTCACGGGTGTGAGACCGAGGAGAGGGAAGAGCTGAGGTGGACGACGGTGAGAACTGGCTTCAGAAGCTACTCGCTGGAGTGCCTCTCCTCTCCATGGAAAATGCTCTCGCCAGGGGAAGAAAGAAGAAACCTCTTTGGCTTGGCCCTTTGCAGCGCTGCTAGGGTATAAATACCATTGCCCTGCCGCGCCAAGCTCTCCGTCCTCGCGCAGGCCCCTGCTTCCGGTGAAGCTATTTTGCAAGGTATACTGCTGTCCAGATTTACTGTACTATCTTAGCTGCCGCTGCTGTTGAATTTCCAGATTTTCAGAAACTGTAGCCCCTATTGTGTTCTGTTTATGCTGCATTTTCTGTTTCTGTTATCCGCCCATTTGTTCTGCCTCGGCTGATCTGATTTCGGCGAATCAGGCCCAGGCTGCTTGCTGTTCCGCCTATAATCACGCCGGTTTCCGGCAACATTATGTGTTTTGGGCCATGAAAATTGGGGAAAAACTTACCCGGATTTAGTGGTTTCCTTCTTCTTTGAACCGTGCAAAACCAGCTGCTCATATCGTGCACAGGAGAACAACCAACAGATATGCACATGGCCAGATGGCCTGCCCAGCTACTATCATTTTTTAACTGTCAGTCCTTGTCCAAACCCATTCTTGAGCAACATTACCTGGTTTTAAGTAATAGATATGCACCCTTGTACTTGGCTGCAGGAGTGTCCACTTTTGCTTGTTTATGCTCCTATATGATATGATGGCTGCAGGAGTCCCTTGACTGGTCCAGTGTCCGGTTTCTTCATACAACAGCTTCAGATTATTAGAATATAACGCATGATTGATCTTCCACTGTTGGTATAAACATGAGTGTTCGCTACTTCACTCACATTGTTGGCACCATTGCTTAGGTATCTGTCTATATAGAAGCCTGTGGTGATCGATACCACAGACACACGGTGGCAACATGGGGAGTTCGCGCAACAAGTTCACCTCTCTTCTCCTCATGTTCTGCCTGGTTGTGCTGGTGAGAGCGGAGTATGCCAAGTACAAGGATCCGAAGCAGCCTCTCGCCGTTCGCATCAACGATCTGCTTGGTCGGATGACTCTGGCTGAAAAGATCGGCCAGATGACTCAGATTGAGAGGGTGAACGCCACGGCAGAGGCCATGTCCAAATACTTCATAGGTGCCTCATGTTTTATTTCATTCTAAACAACTCACTGCAGATGGTGAAGGGCTGCAGAGTTTGTAGTGTAACAAACTAACCATTGTGTGGTATGATGATGCAGGCAGCGTGCTGAGTGGTGGGGGCAGCGCGCCTGCTCCTCAAGCATCTGCTGAGGCCTGGGCTTCGATGGTGAATGAGATACAAAAGGGTTCTCTTTCTACCCGCCTTGGCATTCCGATGATCTACGGTATTGATGCTGTCCATGGCAACAATAATGCCTACAGAGCTACTATCTTCCCCCACAATATTGGGCTTGGAGCTACCAGGTAGAAACTGTTCCTGCTTTTGATATGATAATTCAATTTCATCTATTCATATTTTACATTGGATCAAGAAGCTGCGAATTTCTCGAGGGAAAAGCACTAACTTGGATGCATATAGTGCTTGTAATGTGTATGTTGGTAGTATATACCTGTATATTTATGTGTATTTTTTGCATTCCAGGGACCCTATGCTGGTGAAGAGGATAGGAGAAGCAACTGCTCTTGAAGTTAGAGCCACCGGGATCTCTTATGCCTTTGCTCCGTGCATTGCGGTAATAGATAGCACAGCTTGCTTTTTGAATGCTTTGGTCTGGCTTGGGATTGCAAATGTCTTCCTAGTTATCGTTAGGAACACATTTATTTAGTTGACATGATGTTTGCTCAGGTTTGTAGAGACCCGAGATGGGGACGGTGCTACGAAAGCTATAGCGAAGACCCAAAGGTTGTCCAGTCAATGACCACACTCATCTCTGGCTTGCAAGGGGATGCTCCATCAGATTACACAGGAAGGCCATATGTTGGTGGAAGGTAATACTCCATCTGCATCATACAGTTCTAGTAACTGAATTTTCTTCAGTGTGTCTTGTATACTCATGTGTTTTTTTTTTAGAAAAGGAGGACGACCCCCGGCCTCTGCATCTAGGCGATGCATACGGCCATTTTATTAATTATTGACATAAGACCGTACAGAGTCATACAACAATAAGTCTAAAGCCACCAAAACAAGCAACAACCGTCGCTATCCCTATCCAGTTGATGTAGGGGCGCTGAAAGTTTGGGCCTAATACCAAACAGACCACGCAGCCAAACCTAAACATCTAAAGACTTGAGGTCCCACCCAGGACGCCTGCCTGGTATGGGCACCCACCAGTTCGGCGTGCTTCTCAACCAGGACCCCTGCCGGGTATGAGGCCGCCGCAGCCGCCTGCCACCAATCCATCTTCATAGCTGTACTGCTGCACCGACCTTGCCAGGCCTATCTGCCATCAACGCCACCATGACGCCAGACAGCTTCCACCTCCTGCACGAGTCCATCTCCGCGCATCAGACGCCGAGTCTCCACAGCGCCACGCCGCCGAGATCCGCCACCATCAATGTGCAAGATGAAGCACCGCTCCACCAAAGTCGCCGTCCTCTAGTCCCTCGAGCCCGTATGCACCTCCAAGAATGACGCCCCCAGGGGGGAAACGACACCAGAGAGCCGCCGTCATCCGATCTACTGATCTAGGGTTTCCCCCGGAGGTAGCAGAGAGTGGCCTTGAACTTCTCCACGACGATGCCTTCAGGAAGGGAACGACGCAGACAACGTCGCCATCGCCGGCTTTGGCAATAGCCAATAGCAGGTTTTCACCCGGATCTGATCGAAGATCTCCATCCCTCGTGCACGGGTCGCCGCCATCCTTGTCGGGATCTGGATGATCCCGCTGCTAGATCTCAGCAAGGAGAAGTCCCCCACCGAGACCCGCCGGCCGAGCAGGGGAAGCCGAGATCGCGCCCGCAGGATCAGATCCGTGATGGATCCATGCCCGCGCCGCCGCCCCGGAATCAGCCCCGCGCGCAGCCGCCACCGCCTGCCGAGGCTCGCCGCCGCGTGCCCCGCGCCCCGCCACCGCTCGCCGAGGCCTGCCACCTCGCGCCAAACCGCGAGCGCCGCAGGACACCGCCGCCTGCCGCCTAGATCCGCCGCCCGCGGAGGAAGGGGAGTCGGGAGAGGGAGTCCCCCCGCCGCCGCCGTCTGCCACGCGGGTTTCACCCGGCGGCGTCACCCGGCGGCGGCGCGAGGAGGGGAGAAGGAGAAGACGGCGGCGGCCCTAGGGTTGGAGAGCCCCCGAGTCGCCCAGGGCGGGGGCGACGCGAGGGACGCGAGGGCGAGGTTGAAAATAACGTACCCGGTGATGAAGTGCTGATCCCGTATACTCATGTGTAAAAGGAACTAGTGTTTTATTGATGGAACTAACTTTGATATCACTCTAATACCATGTAGCAAGAAGGTCGCTGCATGCGCGAAGCACTATGTCGGTGATGGTGGAACATATATGGGAATCAACGCAAACAACACAATCATTGATACGCATGGGCTAATGAGCATCCATATGCCTGCTTATTACAATTCTATCATCAGAGGTGTCTCCACAGTTATGGTCTCCTACTCTAGTTGGAATGGGGAGAAAATGCATGCAAACCATTTCCTTATCACCGATTTTCTCAAGAACAAGCTCAAATTTAGGGTCAGTTGCTCATCACAAAGACAGAAGATTGGTGTCTTTATTTGCTTTTGCAAGTATATTAACAGACACTAATGTCATTAATTTTCTTGTCTCTTGAGCAAACAGGGTTTTGTGATTACAGACTATGAAGGCATTGATCAGATCACCTCTCCTCCGGGCGTAAACTATTCTTATTCAGTTGAGGCTGGAATTGGTGCCGGTATTGACATGGTATGGTCTGTGAACTTTTTACATGATAAAAATTGTGGAATGCATCATTCGCTCCATTTTTCTGTTGGGGTCAACACTCAACGGTGGAGTTAATATCTAGTGCCTCATCAGTCACAATAGAGGGGTGGTCCTCTTCTACTGATTATGATACATCCTTGGTGATTTTTTATCTCTGTATACAACTGATGAAAATGCAGTGTTGCTTTCCCTTTCTGAACATAGTCTGAACTGAAACACACTATATGCAGGTGATGGTTCCTTTTGCCTACACAGAATTCATTGATGATCTGACATACCAAGTTAAGAACAACATTATCCCCATGAGCAGAATCGACGATGCTGTCTACAGGATTCTTCGTGTCAAGTTCACCATGGGTCTGTTTGAGAACCCGTTCGCCGATCCAAGCCTCGCCGGTGAAATTGGCAGCCATGTCAGTTCTGAACAACTCAATTCCTTTCTCCCACAATTCATGTACCTTGATTATAGTAGTATATTTAGCGATGTATCCTCTCTTCTGCTTGTAGGAACACCGCGAAGTCGCCCGTGAAGCCGTCAGGAAATCTCTGGTGTTGCTGAAGAACGGAAAATCTGCCTCCACTCCGTTGCTGCCTCCCCCGAAGAAGGCCGGTAAGATCCTCGTCGCCGGCAGCCACGCCGACAACCTGGGCAACCAGTGTGGAGGGTGGACGATCACATGGCAAGGAGAGCCTGGCAATAACAATACTGCAGGTAAATGTCGACATACTTTGATTGCTTTCGCAGCAGTGTCATCGATTGTTCGAATAGAATTTCATGGTATGGAATGCAGGCACGACGATCCTCTCGGCGATCAAGTCCACGGTCGACCCCGGCACACAGGTGGTCTACGCCGAGAACCCGGACAGAAGCGCCGTGGATGCCGGCGAGTACGACTACGCCGTCGTGGTGGTCGGTGAGCCGCCGTATGCCGAGACAGCGGGCGACAACCTGAACCTGACGATCCCGGAACCCGGCCCGGCCGTGATCCAGACCGTGTGCGAGAGCGTCAAGTGCGTGGTGGTGCTCATCTCCGGCAGGCCGCTGGTGGTGGAGCCGTACATCGGCGCCATGGACGCGTTCGTCGCCGCGTGGCTGCCCGGCTCGGAGGGCCAGGGCGTCGCCGACGTGCTGTTCGGGGACTACGGGTTCACCGGGAAGCTGCCGCGGACGTGGTTCAGGTCGGTGGACCAGCTGCCGATGAACGTCGGCGACGAGCACTACGACCCGCTGTTTCCCTTCGGGTTCGGGCTCACCACGGAGGCGACGAAGTGAGTCCGGTGCGATGAGTGCTATACAGATGCTGCTTATGTGACGTGGCATAAAATAGCGAGATCCTAAACCATGCGTGGGGGATTCTTAATCAGCAGTTCTTCACCGTGTTCCTCTCGCAGCCTTCAATAAAAATCTCAATCCTTGTACCATGATATATGAATAAAGATAATGATGACCCCTGGAATCAGCACGTAGGTATTGATGTGGCAAAGACACGAGTCGGATGATACGGAGTACTCCATCACATGAAAGTAAACCTGGCCATCCTCCAGGCCGGGCCGGGCATCGGGCCGAGTTAGAAAACTCAGGGCCAAGCCCGGCCCGGCCGTCGGGCCTAGTTTTCAGGCCCGAGCCCGGCCCATCACAGCAAAAAATACGTCGGGCCTCGGGCCGGGCCTCTTCTGTAAATGGCATGAACAGCGGGCCCAGGCCCGGCCCGACCTAGTCTTCGGGCTCAAAACCTAGTCCCAGGCCCGGCCCGGGAGCAGCGTCGGGGCAGGCTTTTTCAGGCCGGGTCGGGCCGGGCGGCCCATGGCCAGGACTACATGAAAGAGTGGTTTATGTACCGTGAATCCATTGTCCGTGGTCATTTTGAGATTCGTGCTACTTTTTTGGTTGTTAAAATTATCTTGTTTAAAAAGAAATCTCGTTTCAACATGGTTCAATGTGTACCAATAAAAAAAGCATGCACTTGTATTGAATCTGGTTTGCAAATACACGATGATACATGATAAAACAGTAAAATACATTTTGGAGGGAAGAAAACTCCAGTGTAACACTTTGAAACAAGACAAATTATAATACCACGGAAATACTATTGAAATAGTAGCACCAATATTAAAATAACCACCAACGATGGATCCATGCACGAAATATCCCGGGCATGGTAGAACTGCTTTTCTTCTACACATAGTTCTTTACTAGAGATTAGTTTCCAATAACGACGGGCGCATAGCATGTGCGATGAAGGAAAAAATGTTGCTTATTTTTCTAAAAATGCCTATCATTTTATTTAGACTCACAACCATTACAGTACACTGACTTGGATTCATGGTCCAAGAAATTACAAAATAAAAAGTAACTCCTGCAACTAGTTACAATGAAATTTCTTAGAGACATCTGCTCTGTAATCATAGTCTTTGTAAGATAAAAATTGTCAAGACTATAGCAAAGAGATTGCAATTAGATTGGAGGGGTGATACTGCAACTCATTCACCAGTGCAAACTTGATTACCAACAAAGGTTTTTGAAAGCCCCTTGAGTTGCTCATTCAAAAGATATGGGAAGCCGTGGGCCACGAGCGTACAAGGGCCGGGATGACTCCCTAGAAGCCCTCCGGCGCATGTCATCTGGACCAGCCCTCCGGCTCATGTGGACCAGAAACCGTCAATCAGTTGACTAGAAGACCAGTGACCGTTGACCTTCAGAAACAATATAAGTTGACAAAATAAAAAAATGAAATAAGTTCGTAAACTTAATAAAATTTATAAAATTTTAAATACAAGTTCAACAATTTCTAATTTGGGAAAAGTTCACAAAATTTGGAAAAGGTGAACGAATTAGGAAAAAAATCAATTTTGAAAAATTTCATGTATTTGAAAAAAGAAATGAAAAAAGAAAAAAGGGACAAAAACCGAGTAAAACAAGAAAACCAAAAACACATAAAAGAGAAAACTGGTTGGGAAGCTTCCCAAAATTGGAGGGGGCTTTTGAAAAACCGAACTCGAATGACTCATTTACGAGTGTGCGCGAATTATCAATAAGCCTGTATTTGGCGATTAAGGCGCCAAATAGGGTTTGCGCAAGGGAGCTGATCGGCCAGCACATTCTCGAGTTGAGTAAAAAAAAATCAAATATTTTTATTTCACCAATTAAAAGAATCAGTTTGGAAAATGAAAAAGTATTACAGAAAATGAAAGCGTTTACTTGTTTGTGTGTAAAAGTATTTGACGTGGATTTAAAAACAAATACTCAACATGTATTCGAAAAGAAAAACCTGGATATTAGAACAATGTCCATTGCGTATTAAAGATATATCCATCACATATTAAACATTGATCATCGTTTATTCTAAAAAAAATCATCACTCATCGTTTAAAAGTTCATGTATATAAAACATACAAAAAATAAAGGAAAATCAAACAAAAACAAAAAACTAGGAAGAAAAGGGAAAAATGAACAAATAATAGAAAAAGGAAAAGGAAATCACCCATCGTACTAGGTCGGCCCAAGAGTGTGTATGCTCAATTACTCCCGAGCCAACCGGAGGGATATAATTTGACATTAAGTTTGACAAAATGAAAAGACTTGCGTTCTTTTAATTAAAACATGGTCGCTTACCAACAATATCTCTCATCACAGTTTTAAGAATACATAGTTATTAAAAATAAGATTGGAAAATAACTCATTGTACATCATATTCTTGTTTTTTTGTTGAACACAATACTGATGCAGACGCTCATATATACATGCACTCACCCCTATGAATGACATGCAAACCCTACCCCTATGAGCACATTCGAGAGACTGAGCCGGCATATCATCTTGAGATTTTACGAAGTCGCCGTAAGCGCCTCATAGTCGATGGGAACGTCTCCTCCCACTGAACGCATATCGTCGAAAATTCTGAAATAAATCGAAGATAAATGCAAGCACCAGGACTTAAACCCGGTGGGTTTGAAATACCATTGTCCTTCTAACCATCCATTGCTATATCAAAATTACATAGCGTAGTGGGTGTGCAAGTTATATCTAAGATGTTGAGGCCTGATATTTCTATATAAAGATTCAGGTAGGGAAGTTCTCCTCCCACCAAGTGACAATTCAAAAAATATATCTAAGATGTTATGGTGGAACCAGTGCGCAAGTTTCAAGTTCTAGACTTAGCACTAATGGAACCACAATAATCCCACCATCCCAGATATTGAACCGGCTCAGATAGTTAGGTTCACTACGGTGAAACCAGCCTATAGGGTTCAAGGTTTAGACTTAGCATTGCTGGAACCACAATAATCCACTATCCCAGATACTGAACCGGCTTAGATAGTTAGGTTTATTGTGGTGAAATCAGCTCGCAGGGTTCAAGTTGTAGACTTAGTACTAGTGGTCGCATTTTTTCTGGATTTATTTCAGTCTTTTCCATGATGTTTGTTCAGTGAGAGGAGTCGATCATGTCGATTACGAAGGCGCTCGTGGTTATTTCGTCAATCTCAAAATGTTATGACGGTTCGGTATCTTGAAGGTGGTTATAGGGATAGAGCGTGTGTGCTTGTGTTCATAAAACTGAGTGTATGTACGTGTGCATCTACATTTGTATTGTGTTAGAAAAAACTAAATTACTGTAATATAAGATAAAACATATCCATCAACCATGTGTCATTATACTGTATTTACCAATCCCAGCAACCAATGGCACGGCGTACCTCCTGATTATACCTGGCCATACCTCAGGCCGGGCCTAGCCAAGCCCGACGCAAAAACCCAGGCCCGGGCATTGCCCGGGAGCAGCGTCGGGTCGGACCGGGCCGGGCTTCCCATGGCCAGGTATACTCGCGATCAACCTGTTCCGGATGAGCACCAAGTCGAAGGAGGTCGGCCGGCCAGGATGACGATAACGCCGGTGCGTGCGTCGGCTGTCACACGCACGGCCGCGCGATATTGATCGTGCACTTGGCAGTAGAATACGAGGTTGTCCTCGTCACGCGCTTGCCTTTTACGTGCAAGAAAATGATACCACGACCGTGCTAAAAATGACAAGAATGCGTCGACGTCTCGCCGGAAACGTTGGCCACCTAAAATCTTTTGGCCCTGATCCGGATGGGAGTGGCGCCATCGCTGGAGGTGGACATGGCCGTAAAATTACAAAAGGTGACCAATCCACGTACTCCATCCGTCCAGATACATCCATTATTATTTATTTTGATGACAAGTATTTTTAAACGGAGGAAGTACGTGTGTGAGCAACGCTGGTCGATGTGATGTGATGCGCTTGTTTTCTTGAACCGAAATGGCTGTGAGCAGTTGTGATGACCACTGGAGAGACGATGCGTCGCGGTGTCAATGTATGCACGCTTGTCCCCGGTTCCATTTTGCTATCTGTGCATTGCATGCTCCGGCGCAAATGCAGCGGTCGCCCACACATATACGCGACCTAGGCAGCTGCTGCCTGCTACCTGCTAGTGCTAGGGTCCAACCATCTCCATCGCAATGGTGAGCTCTGCGGTGAAGAATCAAAGGATGATGCGTGCACCGTACGTTACGTGCGTACACCCAAAAAACACCTTGAGGGCACGATCAAGCGACCCGGCCATGTGCATTGCATGAGCCGTGCGTGACTGTTAATCGGCTACGTACGTAGTACGACGAGAAGGCACCGTGCGGATGTGGGTCCGTCCCAAATCAATCCTACTAGCACCCTCTAAGTTAACCCGGTCGTTATCGTGCGTGGTTGTATCACTGGTAGAAAAAGAGGCTTCGGTCCAGCCCCATTAGTCGCGAAACTGTAGGAACCGCGACTAATGAAGTCTTTAGTCGCGGTTCGGCAGACGAACCGCGACCAAATGCCTGGGCCCAGGGCGCTCGCGGGCTTTAGTCGCGGTTGGCCAGGCCAACCGCGATTAAAGGTTCCCAAAGGCCTTTAGTCGCGGTTGGCCAGGCCAACCGCGACTAAAGCTCCTCCCCTTTAGTCCCGGTTTGTGGCACGAACCGGAACTAATGGGGTTGAGACCTTTAGTCCCGGTTCGTGCCACGAACCGGTACTAAAGGTCCCATTTTCAAACTCTACCCCCCCCCCCCGGATCGCCTTTTCAGTTTTAAAAAAATAAAAGAAAATAATGGAAATGTCAAAAAAATAAAAGAAAATAAGTTTCTCATGTGATATGTGGTCTAGTTGTTGGGAAAATTTGCAAATGTGAATTTTGACTTTATTTGCAAAATCTCTCTGAAATTTGTAAAAATGGGCATAACTTTTGCATACTAACTCGGATGAAAAAGTTTTTTATATGAAAAATGATCTACTCGAAAAGTTACATCCAAATTTAACGGGGGAACCCCGTTAAACATTTTCAAAATCCTCAAAAACCTAATAGAAAAAAAGTTACGGGGCTTTTAAGATCTAGAGTGGAAGAAATTGAAAAATATTCAAACAGTGGGCAAACTATGGTCAAACAATGGTCAAACTAATTATTCTAGAATATTAGTGTTACTAAATAATTATTTTAATTATTTCAATTTTGGTCAAATCTGGTCAAACTGTGGTCAAACAATGGTCAAACTAATTATTCAAGAAATATTAGTGTTACTAAATAATTATTGTTTTTTAAAACAATAGTTTCAAACTCAAACAGTGAAATGTGTCACTTCATGCTCAAGCAAAATTCCTGAAGGTTAATAGGATTGACATCTTATTATTGTCAGGAAAACAACAAGTGCAGACTTGGAGCGTGGGAGAATAGAACCCGGAAGTTAAGCGTGCTTGGGCTGGAGTAGTGAGAGGGATGGGTGACCGGTTGGGAAGTTAGATGATTTGGAATGATGAGGGGTGATAAAAGAATAAATTGAGAAGTGAGAAGTTAGATGATTTGGAATGATGAGGGGTGATAAAAGAATAAATTGAGAAGTGATGAGGAGTGGTGATTACAGACTAGAGGTTAAAATAATTCAGAAATTTGAAAATAAAAAAATTTCAAAAAAAATTTCAGTTTTTTTTTTTCAAAAACCTGTGGCGGCCTTTAGTCGCGGTTAGCCACAAGAACCGGGACTAAAGGGGGGATCTTTAGTCGCGGTCCGTAAGAGCCGCGGCTAAAAGGGGGGGTCTTTAGTCGCGCTTATTTAGTCCCGGTTGCACAGCCGGGACTAAAGGCTGTTGCGAACCGAGACTAAAGGGCTTTTTTCTACCAGTGTATGCTATGCGCCACCGCCGCCCATCTCTCTTTCCACCATGCATGCGTCCAACACGATCGAGGTCGACCCGACCAGGTAACGTTGCTAGGTCTAGAGGCAAGTCGCTGCTGCCGTTCAGCTGAATGGGTTTCTTTCCTCCCCCGAAACAACTGCCTGATGGTTATCCAGCAGCACTAGGCCACGTTCGTGTCCGTGAGACGAGAGCGGTAAATTCTTTCCGTAGGCGTGGCGTTGTTGGGCCTTGGAAACGCCGTGGTGGCAAAGTCCCTACGCCCCGCTCACTCCCGTCGACCATATCGATCCAAGCACGGCCCTGCGCTGCACGCCACAACGGCCGTGTCCGTCGCCGTCGCCCCCCACCGCCCCATGTCGGGTCACCTTGCCGAGACAAGCGTCGTACGCATCACACGGAAGAAACCAACCGCCAGCGCGACGCGCTCACGTGCCCACGACTGTGTTGCGTTGCCCAGCCCAATGCAGAGCCAGAAAGCTAGGAACAAAAAAGCCGGCCAAAAGCACAAGGGCCGGAGGGTTCTCACGTGCAGGAGCACCGCCGCCGGCGAGCTTTCCGACCGAGCAGGGCACTGCGTTGCTACACACGTACGCGGCGCAAAGTTTAGATTATTGGGCTATATGTACTCTGACGTGCGTGAACCGGCAGGTCACCGCGCACAGGCACCCGACAGCAGGAGTGCCTCGCTTCGTTTACGGGTAAAAGAAAAGTGAGTGGCCGCGTCGACGCGAAACACGAGCGTTCCACGCTAAATTTACCGGCTACGGCACCTCTCTGTGAAGTCTGAGCGCGTTGCGTGCCTGGCTAGCTTGAGGCGCCCGGCTTGTCTCGCCCGACGTGGCCCAACTTCGTGAGGCATTACGGTCGCTCTCCTCGATCTACGCCAACCAGATGCCTCGTCAAGGGCACATCTACATTCGGACTTTGACAAATCCGGCCCTCTAAACACCCGCAAACACGTCCACGGACAGCGTCGAACGGTCCCTCGTTTGGCCTGTCTGACAGTCACACACTTCAATATGCATGTCGATCATTTTGGCCAAAAACAGTTCGGTGCAGAAAAATACAAATTGTTCGTACTTATGATTTCCAATGTGGATGTAACATCCGTGTTGGCAGGGCCGGAGCTACTGGATGGCCGGAGTGGACCGCGGCCTACCCTGGGATTTAGTTTCGGCATATATACATATATATGTATAGAGGGATGGGCCATAGAAGAAAAAAATGGCCCATCAACACTTCACGATTTGACCCAAAATAACCCACATCAGATCACACACCACACACACGAAGCCAGATCAGTCGCACACGACACTGAAACCCTGCACGCTGCCCAGCCCCCCTCCCCCCCCCAAATCCCTGCCGCTCCCTACATCGTCGCCCTCCCCGGTTGCCAGCCGCCGAGGAGGCTCCTCCGTACCTGCCTCTCCGTCACGCCCTCGGTGTCAGCTGGGCCACTGCCCTAGCGACAACCCTGCTACCCCAGTGCCCTGCCTCGGCCGTCTGGCGCCTCTGCATGCCGGCGGCAGCCGCCCACCGCCTAGTTTGAACTCCGGCACTAGGCTCACATGATTTAAGGTACCATTTCCCAATCCCTCAAATTTTTAATTAGGGTTTGCTTCATTGCTGGATATTTGTTGTGTTGTGCACTGTCCGGTACAATACATGAACATGAACCGGTCAATTTAGCGCATATTTTTGTTCAATTATGTTATTATGATTGATAGAAAGTAAACGTTATTGCATAATTATTAAAGAATGAAGAAGACGGTGATATTGCAAAAAAAAAATCGCATACATGCTATGAAGAGTATGAATTGTCATTATGAATCTTCTTGTTCATAGTGAGAGTTCATATCCTTCACAAAGCGAGCATTAATGACCCTATTTTTTAAGTTATAAATCATTTTTCTACTTACCCTTTGTTCTTTTACTTCTGCGTAATTTTTACTGCAGACGAGAATCCATCGATGATGTAGAAGTAATAACCACAGGGCATCGTCAGGTGCGGTGACCTTGATCGGTTGTGGCTGTGAGGAGAGGACAAACAGAGAAGAGAAGAGGGTCGGTTGCGCATGGAGGGGGGGGCGAATATGGGCGAATTGGTGTAGGGCCCTAGCAGCCAGTCTGACGAGGCGGACGCGCCCGGGTCTCCTCATATCCGTTTTAGATTTGAGCTGCATATGAGGGTGCAAGTCAGCCTAAGCGTCTGAGGCACCCGTCTGGGACACTTTTTTTTACCGCTCCCGTCCACCTGGGTGTTTAACGCCTGGTTGCCGATGCTCTAACCCTCGATCCCTCTCATTTACTGTCAACGTGGCCCAAGTACGTTCATTGATCAAGACTTTCCGTCCTTTTGGATTGCGACTCAAAGCGCTTTCGCCTTTTAGAAACCTTTATTGATAATGTTCGTGAGTGTGAAAGAGTGACAACATTGTTGTTCCAGTCCACTTACAGATTCTTTATTGAATTCTTGAGAGTATTTCTTCTAGCAGAGATTTATACCACGAAGAAGATGTTTCCGAGAGATTTCATAGTAATTCTTAGTCATAGGGGTTACTTTGTATTTTCTTGGATCTTAGATCCACATCAGTGTATCTGTAATTGTTATGAGTATGAATAAAATTACATGTGTTTTCTTAAAAAAATGCTTTGATGTCTTTTTAGCGTCACCCGAGCTTTCTTCTCCAGCTTGCGCTCGACCTATTTCTAGCTTCTAGGATGAGCCCCGGTGCAAACATTCACAGCCAATGTGCATTGGATTTTTGGCATATTGGACCACATGCATGACGATATTGATAGAAAGGACCACCCCTGAATGCAATCGACAAAATTACCACAACAACAAGGGGCTTTCGGTGGCGGCGACGACCTTGACCGGTTGCGACACGGTCGGCGGCGGTGTGGGTTGGGGCTTCCAGTGATAAATCAGGGGGTTGGGATGCCATCGGTGCAGCGATGATGGCAGAACTGTAGTGGCAGCTATGCGGATTGGAAGAAAAGAGAAGAGGAACATACTGATCGGGCAAGAAGGGAGGGCCTTCTTTAAGAGAATTGACGCGGGCCCTTGCGCCAGTCCTACGTGACGGCCGCACCCGGGCGTCCTCATATTCGCCCGGGATATATGGGTCGGGTATGAGGAGTGGCCCTTTGAGACGGAGTTGCTAGGTCCTATTTGGTGGCTCTTTCTTGTCTAGGCAATGATAGGACAAACCGTCCGGACATTTGCGACAGGTATCAGGGCTTTGGCTATTGATGCTCTCAGGCTTCAAACTTGATGTTTTTTTTTTGCGAGAAAACTTTCGATCTATTCATCATCATTTAAGATAGTACAAAGAACACCAAAACTAAATATTACATCCCGGTATGTAGACCAGCTAGCGGCGACTAGAAGCACTGGAACGAGCCCAAGGCGCACCACCATCACCGTCTCTCCCTCGCCAGAGCTAGACATACATTGTTGTCGTAGATAGTCGAGAATTCGTCATATTAAGGCCCCATAGGAGCAGCGCATTAGAATAACAATCACCGCCGAAAAAGGAAAGCGTAGATCGAAAGGACTAACCCGCAGACACGCAAAAGAAGACAAATGAAGATCGGATCCATCCAAGGCAAACGCCGCACGCCCTCCGACGACGCTAGAAGCATAACCGAAACGACGGCTAGGCGGAAGAACCTTCTTCCATCTTCAGTAAGTCGCCGCCGCTAGAAGCACAACCGGAACGAGGGCTAGGCGGGAGAACCTTATTCCATCTTCAGAAAGCCGTCGCCGCTTCGTCTTCGTGAGCATGGCACAAACCCAACTAAAAAAAACTCTAAAAACAGAGCCTTCCCGCCGGCAAAAACCGGGATCCACTGTGCCTACATGACTATAGGAGATGAGACGGATCGGCAAGAGGGAAGGAAACCCTAGCCGAGCGCCAAGGGTTTGTACGAGCAAAGGGGTACAGATGCACTGTAGTATACTTTGATTTATGCTAGGTTTCTAGCTCGTAGCTAACTCGTTGGAGAGGGGAATATTTTGATATTGGATCATAAACGTGACGGCACATGCCATGGCTGCCCTGAATATAGAAACAAACTAAAAGCACTCATCAATGGACAACGTATACATCCTTGAATCCTTTTTTGGTTCCAAGTCATTGAACGCGTAGTCTCGATTACGTACTAGTGATACTATATATACTATGCTTAGTTTGCCGGCCCAGCCAGCTGCTTTCCTGCACTTATTTCTGGGTAATGCCCGGTCTGGAACGTAGGAAATAAAAGAAAAATGCATAAACGTAAAAGCTACACCAACGGGAACAAGGCGCGACATATGCGATATACGTCCAGGACAACTGTATAGACCATGAAACTAAAATACACGGATCCTTCCAAATGGCAGTTTGGAAGGCTTTGAAATTAATATCTAGAAAAATATATAATTCAAACATTGTTCAAGCCTTTTCACATACAACGCGCACTTGGTCTGCACCGCTCGCTCGCGTGGAATTTGTACTGCCTTTCGTGACAATGTGTGTTGTGTGTACTGCTTCCTGGTGCTAGATATATCCGTTTAAGCGACAAGTAATTTTGAATATAGGAAATACTTTCTTCGTATTTAAACAAATCTAACATAAGAATTTTGGGACGGAGGGAATACTTGCTACCGGGAGTATGTGAATTCTTGCCCCCGGTCGCCCCATCTTGTCCGGTCCAGTCGACGGCCATAACTATCATCTGGATTTACTACATTACCAGTGCGTAGTACAACCCCATTAATCAGTCCAGCACGGCATAGATAAGCACGAACGGTCAAAGCGTTTCTCACCGCCCAAAGCTCCCAACGTTCGGAAAAATAAAACAGCTCGGCGCACGTTGCAGACCGTCGGCATGCGTCCAAATTAAGAAACGAAATGCCCTCCTCCATCTTAATTTGGCACGAAAATTATGTAAAAAAAAAAACAGATCGATCCAGCACCAGACAGATGGCACAGTGGGAACCATGAAGAAGCATAGGGATCTGCAAGGCTGTCCTGCCACAAGATCATCATCAAAAAAAAAGAAAAAAAAGAGGGCGCTGGCTGGCCCTAGTCGCCCCAACGTTTGCCTCGCCCGGATCGCGGTCCGGTTGGTTACCGTTGGGCCTCGTGCTCGGACCGGCGGGGAAAAACCAAAAAGGGGACCGGACGGACGGCGAGCAACATGGCCGTCACGTTGCCCGGGCGGGAACGCACGCACCCCCATGGCCCATTCATCACCGCCGGCCCCAGCTGGCCGTCCGTCCGTTGCCAGGCCGGCGGTCGGGATGCGTGCCCCGGCACCCGAGCCGAACGTTGGAGATGAATCACTAATCTAATCCCTCCGCCGCGCTTTCCCGGCGTCCCTGTCCGCCCCTCTCCCTGCGTGCCGTTTCCTTCCTTCACCGATGGATCAATGCCTCTATAAAATCCTACCGTCCAACTGCCGATTAATCATCCCGTACCTAGCCGTTGCCCGCCTTCTTCCTCCTCCGGCCTCGTCCTCCTCCTGCCATTGTTGCTTGCCTCGGTCGCTTGGCTTGCCTGCAAGTTGTGGCCGGGTTTCAAGGCGGGTGGGAGAACCTTGCACGGAAGAAAGATCGGGTAGGTGGCGGTGGAATAGTGGATAGAAAGATAGGCACAGAGGTCCGGGCGTCGCTGTCGGACTCGCATCCGGCCTGACTCATCGCCGTCGTCCTCGGCCGCGCACCGGTCGCCGTCGCTTCTAATCTCCGGTAAGCAACCAACCCCACCGCCGCTATTTATTTATACCCACCGCAAGCCAAGCCCCTTCCCAGTTCCCCTCCAGGCCAACATTACAGCCTTGCTTTCAATTCATCTCGTCTTCCCGCTGCCGCATCCCCCCTGCTACTTTACTGCCTTCGTTCTCGACCGCACGCTGCTGGGCCTCATGGCCAGCAAGCTGCTAGCCAGAGTAAGTTCGTCGGTTCACGAGTCCGCCACGCACCTCCTCGGTTTTGTTTCTTGCGATTCTCTGGGCCGTTGTTGCCGTTGAGATGATGGGATGGCTGCTGCCTGCTGCGGCCGTCCCCGTTGCTTTCACTTCGGCCTTTGCCGGAAGAGGACAACCGGATGGCTCGCCGGATGATTGCCAAAATATCAATCATCAAAGGCGGGCGGGGTGGAGGACCGGAGCAGAGCAGGGCAGAGCAGAGGAGGACATTTTCGGTTGCATTGCAATGGCGGCTTCCGCTTTGCATGACCAGCCGCATCCCATACCCCAACCACTCCTTTGATCGACCGCCCTTATCGCCGGCGCCACCCCGGGTTATATAACGGGGGGACGGAGAAGAGCAGGGGGAAGAGCACGCCTCCTCGTCGTCGCCTCTTCGTCCCATCCACCCTAGCTACCCTCGCTCTGCCTTGCCGGCGCCACACGAGCACCACCGCCGCCCTTTCCGGTAAGAGGCTCATGCCAGCCAGCCAGCCAGCCAGCCAGCCACGGTTGTTTCTTGCGACCTCGTCCCGTGTCTCAGTGCCAAAAACATGGCGTGTCCTGCGTGAAAACCCCAAAAAAAGTAGTGTGCCTCTTGCTGGAAGCATGTAGTGCGTGTGCTTGGACTCCAACTGTTTGTCCAAGCGCGCCGGCCATTCACGCGGGTTGGATTTTTTCTCTCGCGGGAGGTTCCGAAATTTCCAATCGGTTGCAACAAACGCATTGAATCTGGGTGTTTCACCACCCCAGCACTTCACCCCCCCCCCCCCCCCCCCTCACCCCTTCTCCTCATACGAATAGTGCTCTGCTCCCCTCCCCTGTTCCTGCCAGCGCTCGCACGATTCTGCAGCATTTGCAAAGCGCCGCAAGCGCAAGGCAACCTGCTCGCCATAGCTGCTGCCGCCCTCTTCGTCCTCCGCTCGCCTTCGCCTCTGGTGATTACACTTCATGGCTTACTTGCTTCCTGTTTGCTGCTTCCAATAGTAGCATTAGCTTCGAAGTAATCTTGTAGCCCAGCGTTTGGCTTTCTTCTGCTGTTGTTGGATCGTGATTTGCAGCTGTAGATTTTGATGTTCCATTAGACGTCCTTGCAAGCTTTTATTTTGTTCTTGGTACCGTTGCAGTACAGTGTGCAAGCGAAACATACTGCTCTGCTCTGCCAAATTATGCAACGGAAAACAACGCTTAAACTAACACGCCGCTCCCACGCTCTCAACTGGGGAGTAAACAACGCATCCCCGTCGGTGGTTGCCAAAAACAATCCGCACGCGATGATGATGCCCCGGCACGGCCCGCTGCCATGGCTCCTCGCATCACTCAGCCTCGGCGCCCCGGGCTGCTCTCGCCGCTGACCGCCACCGTTGACGTTGACCCATCGCCGCGCCATGGCCGATGGCGGCGCCGGCGGGCTCGCCTGCCGTCTCCGGTCAGGCGTCCTCTCGCCGCTGGAGGAAGGTCTCGCCGCCATACTCATCACGTCGCTGCAATGTTTTGCGCAGGTCAGGCGGCTCCTGCCCCCGCTCCTGCGCCGGCACAGGATGGCGCTGCTCACGGCGCCCGCGGTGTTCGCGGCCCTCCTGCTCTTCTGGGCCGTGCTCGGCGGCACCGACGCCGACTACGTGCTGTACAAGGACGCCGCCAAGCCCGTGGAGGACCGCGTCACTGATCTTCTTGGGAGGATGACGCTGGCGGAGAAGATCGGGCAGATGACCCAGATCGAGCGGCTCGTGGCCACGCCGGACGTGCTCCGGGACAACTTCATCGGCAGCCTGCTCAGCGGCGGCGGCAGCGTGCCGCGGAAGGGCGCCACGGCCAAGGAGTGGCAGGACATGGTGGACGGCTTCCAGCGGGCCTGCATGTCCACGCGCCTCGCCATCCCCATGATCTACGGCATCGACGCCGTCCACGGCCAGAACAACGTCTACGGCGCCACCATCTTCCCCCACAACGTCGGCCTCGGCGCCACCCGGGACCCGTACCTCGTCAAGAGGATCGGCGAGGCCACCGCGCTCGAAGTCAGGGCCACCGGCATCCAGTACGCCTTCGCGCCATGCATCGCGGTCAGTAAATCTTCTCTCCTGGACAGCATTGTCGGCGGCATTTCGAATTTTGGATCTCAGCGCGCTGTGCTGAAATCATTTGCTCTTCAACAGGTGTGCAGAGATCCGAGGTGGGGGCGGTGCTACGAGAGCTACAGCGAGGACCGCCGGATCGTGCAGTCCATGACGGAGCTCATCCCGGGCCTTCAGGGCGACGTGCCCACGGACTTCAAGAGCGGCATGCCTTTCGTCGCCGGAAAGTAAGATCCAGTCCATGAAGCATACATGAATCTCAGTCACTATTTGAGAGCTCGTCTGATTGATTGTCGTGTTGAAAAATGTAGGAACAAGGTGGCTGCCTGCGCGAAGCACTTTGTGGGCGACGGCGGCACGGTGGACGGCATCAACGAGAACAACACCATCATCAACCGCGAGGGCCTGATGAACATCCACATGCCGGCGTACCAGAACGCCATGGACAAGGGCGTCTCCACCGTCATGATCTCCTACTCCAGCTGGAACGGGATCAAGATGCACGCCAACCATGACCTCGTCACCAAATACCTCAAAGACACGCTCAAATTCCAGGTAAAAACAAAATCAAATTCAAGTTCAGCTGTCCTACATTGCTTGGACTCTTCAGATGTTCAGACGCTCATCGCCATTGTCGCATCTTGTTTACAGGGCTTCGTGATCTCAGACTGGGAGGGTATTGACAGGATCACCACCCCTGCCGGATCCGACTACTCCTACTCGGTCAAGGCTTCCATTCTTGCCGGCCTGGACATGGTGAGCACCAACTTCTTCCCTTCTTCCCTGTGAATGCAGCAATGTTTGCTTGATGCTGGCCAGGCTGAGATCTAAGATTCTTGTGATGTTGCAGATCATGGTGCCCAACAACTACCAGCAGTTCATCAGCATCCTGACTGGCCATGTCAACAGCGGCGTGATCAACATGAGCAGGATCGACGACGCCGTGACCCGGATTCTGCGGGTCAAGTTCACCATGGGCCTCTTCGAGAACCCCTACGCCGACCCTGCCATGGCCGAGCAGCTGGGAAAGCAGGTACCTGAACAAACTCCGATGCTGAAAAATTCAGAAACTCCCTTCAGCTTGGCAAGCACTTGAACTCTCTTACTCGATTTGGAATGCAGGAGCACAGAGATCTGGCGAGGGAGGCGGCGAGGAAGTCGCTGGTGCTCCTGAAGAACGGCAAGACGTCGGGCGACGCGCCGCTGCTGCCGCTGCCCAAGAAGGCGCCCAAGATCCTGGTCGCCGGGAGCCACGCCGACAACCTGGGCTACCAGTGCGGCGGGTGGACAATCGAGTGGCAGGGCGACACGGGGCGCACCACCGTGGGCACCACCATCCTGGACGCCGTGAAGGCCGCCGTGGACCCGTCGACGGTGGTGGTGTTCGCGGAGAACCCCGACGCGGAGTTCGTCAAGGGCGGCGGCTTCTCGTACGCGATCGTGGCGGTGGGCGAGCACCCGTACACGGAGACCAAGGGCGACAACCTGAACCTGACGATCCCGGAGCCCGGGCTGAGCACGGCGCAGGCGGTGTGCGGCGCCGTGCGGTGCGCGACGGTGCTCATCAGCGGCCGGCCCGTGGTGGTGCAGCCGCTGCTGGCCGCCTCGGACGCGCTGGTGGCGGCGTGGCTGCCCGGCTCGGAGGGGCAGGGCGTCACGGACGCGCTGTTCGGCGACTACGGGTTCACCGGGAGGCTGCCGCGGACGTGGTTCAAGTCGGTGGACCAGCTGCCGATGAACGTCGGCGACGCGCACTACGACCCGCTCTTCCCGCTCGGCTTTGGGCTCACCACCAAAGGGACGAAGCAGTACTAGGTTGCTTCGCGTAGTAGACAGCACCATTAATGGAGATAGGAAACTGGGACATGAACCGTAGGTTCTTGCTTCCCGCCATGGCTGCTGATCGATTCCTTTCGCTCGGCTGGCTTATTCTATTACTACTGCTATTCTTTCTTACTT
This sequence comes from Triticum monococcum, assembly GCA_034509565.1. NCBI lineage: Eukaryota > Viridiplantae > Streptophyta > Magnoliopsida > Poales > Poaceae > Triticum > Triticum monococcum. The sequence goes on from CM067845.1 coordinate 606,201,399, forward strand.
TCTTTGTTGCTGGTTGATCTGGTGTATTATGCTGAGTGAGATCTCACTCTGGAGCAAGCAATATATATCCAATCGATGAGCTATTTTATTCACTGATGGTCATGGTCGTGTATGTGGATGTGACATTTTTTTTGCGGTTATGTGGATGTGACATGTACGGCAGAAAAACGAAACTGCTCGAGATGTAAATCCATCATCGTGTGTGAATCGTCCGAATTTTATCGTGGGCCCAAAAATGTTTGCTCGCAGAAAAAATGTCAGTCTTGGGCCGTGGAAACAGAGTACCATGGCACCAATGAACGGATCTGGCTTTCTGCTTCCTCCTCATACTTCCACTTCATCATAAGGCTATGCTATTTTTTTTTTAATCTATTCATCTCCTCCTAATTTTAAAGAGGTGGGGCTGGATCTTATTTTGTTCCAATCAAATCAAACAACGTATGCGGGAACACAGATGAACACACGTGCGAGAAGCTGACAAGTCTCGTCCCCAATAAACAACCCCGCTCAAGAGCAAGAGCAGCAGGACCGCAAAAGGTATGTATCTCAAACGCGGTGACCCGAAACGCTCGTAGTAGGTCCAACCAATTTTTCACATCGAGCGTGGTATCCCAAACGTTTGAATTTGATGCCTATTTTGATGCACATGGTTGGGGAAGCTTTACCACTTGCGAGAGTCCAGACACCATGCGGGTCACTTGCCCACTATCAGCTGCACCATATATCCTCACACCCCATGTTTTTGTCCTCTAGGTTCGTCTAACCTATCTTTCTTTTTGAATTGTATGCCTACTTGATGAACATTGTTGGAGATGCCCGAAGGCACCAGCCAAAAAAAAGATCAGATCACACATGATCACACATGGGGTGTGGCACGAAGGCATCAAGAATATAGGGCCTAATGTGTTTTTCGAGGCTAACTTTGACCAAATGTTAAAGCAACAATATATGACATGCAACTTACACAAAGCATGTTGTCAAATTCGTGTGTGAAAGAAGAATTCAATGATATAATTTTCACATTATGCATGTCATGTACTATTAATCTTGTCAATAGTCAAAAGCCATTTTAAAAAACGCATTAGGCCTTATAAAAATGAAAAGAGGGAGTAGTGTCAACATTCTTTTCAAAAAAGAAATCTAGCCCCTGCCGCCTCCTCCCTTTTCCCCATGGCGGCGGGGCAAAGCCCGCTCAGCTGACGGCTGCGTCAGGACCGCTTTCTCGCATGAGGAGCGTTCCCCGATCATACACCATGATGGCCCCGAACGGCATGATCTGAGTGATGGAGCTTGGACATCGAGGCGGTGCCCTTGAAGGCCCGAAGTGGATGATGGTAGTCGTGCCATGGTGTTGTGTGGGCAGCGACGAACGACATAGATGACCTCTGATGCACAGATGTTGGTGACGGCTCGGGGGGTCAGTGGCTAATCGACTGTGGCAATAGTGATGTAGTAGCAGGCACGACAACGACATGAAGTGGCGCGGGATGGGACAGGGATGGTGTCTTTATGGCCTACGGTGGGAATGGACTTTACCTCGTGTCTCGATGCGTTGTCACCATCAGCCTCTACCATAGTGGCTCTGGAGCACGCCTGCATGAGTTAAAACTTATGCCAACATTCGGCTCCTGCATACCGCAAGATACTTCTATGTTCACGAGCATGGATTTGGCCGCATGAGGATATGCACGAAAGCAACTGCCTCAAGAGGCCTCAAGAACATGTATGCCATGGAACGGGTGTTTCCAATTTTCCGTGGACAGTGTGTGTCTCCATGTAGCATCGTCTTCTTCGGAAAATCTGGGGTTTTCACCACGGAGCTCGAAGCCCAATGCTCAAAAATGTTCATGGGTTTCAAAAAAATGTACAAGACATTTAGAAAAAAAATGTAATCCAGTGTAAAAAAATGTCATGTAATTGAAACAAAATGTTTTGTACCATTCAGAACAATGTACTTTACATTTAGAAAAACCACGCGTTTCAAACAAAATGTTGTAACATTTTAAAAAATATTTATCAGTCCAAAAAATGTTCGAAGGTGAGTTAGAAAAAGTCGTCAGTCGAAAAAATGTTTGAAGGTGTGTTAGAAAAATGTTCGAAAGGAGTATTTGAAAAAAATATTAATCATGTATTTACTAATGTTAAACATATATAAAAAATGTTTTAGACGTATATGAAAAATGTACAATGTGTATGAAAGAGGTAGCATTAAAAATATTTTTCATGTATTTGAAATATGTTAAATGCATATGAAAAACGGAAAACATTCAATGTCTCGAAAATGTGAAAATGTGTTGAAAAAAAAGTAAAAAAGGAAAGAAAAGGCCGAAGAAAACTAGTGAAAACCAAAGAAAAAAGAAAAAGAATAAAAAGGGAAAATCGAAAACAAAATAAAACCAAAAGATACCGATGCAAAATAGTGAAAAAACCTGATAAAAAACAACAGAAAAAACCCGCGAAAACAAAAGAAAAACACAGAAGAAGAAAGAAAAAAAGGAAAAAAAACCGGTGAAAATCAGATCGGTCCAGCCTGAGAGCAATAAAAAACCGTCCATACAGCTAGCGAGCAGCAAACAGTAATACCCGAGCGATATTACCAGCAATATCCCACCACGAGGCGGTCCAATAGGGAGTTCTTTAAATTTTTTTGATTTTCCCATTCTTTTTTCCTCACTTTGTTGTTTTATTTTGTTGTTGTTTCATTTTTGTGCTTTTCGTTTTCTTAAAGTAAGATCGAGAATATTTCGGTTCGATTTTTCTAATCCATGTACTAAAATTTATACCATCATTCTTAAAAAACATGGTGTTTACAAAAAATATATATTTGCCATGCATTAATAAAATGTGCAATATTATTTAAAAAATCTTGGACGTGTATTTGAAAGATGTTCCGAGGCCGGCGTGACAGTGACTTAGCCTCCTCTCCCAGCGTGTAGAGACCAAATTGATTGCTTGCTTGTGCAGGTCGCGACTTGATGTATATGGATGCTACCCAATCTTCAAGTGATGCTCCACGAGATGTGTCTCACGTCCATGCATGATTAATCGGAAGAAACAATACTGGAGTAGTAGAGAGGACCAATCAGTACTGAAGAGGTAATATCTCGATTATTAAAATTGAATGGATAGGGCTGCACATCACTACGGTCTACGGGCATGCACCAAACGAGAGATCTCATTTGTGAGGCGAGTAAAGCATACACTACTACTATAAGAAAATAAGAGACCAATAATTGATTAGATAGAGCATGTGGATGCATGGGCCAACCACATCAAATCGAGTAACTAATTTCCCTTTGATACCACGATGTGCACACAGATGGATCGGATCGATCCCTCCCTGCGAGCATATGTCGGTGTGTGTGTGTGCATATACTACGACGCAAAGATGTGAAGGTCCCGGCGATAAATCTCCCTCGGCAACCAGGTCTTACCGGTTTGAAGGCCAGATCGAGCATGATAATTTAAATAAGAGCATTTACGGTCGGGCGTCTCAAATCCGTCTCATACGCCCGGGCGACCCACCAGGTCATTGTTCGGTCACGTTTTTTTAATTCAGACGGGCTTCCTAAACGGGCTTCAAACGCTCGGACTGACCGGCACCTTCATATCCAGTCCAAATATAAGACGGATATATGGGCGCTCTGTTGGGGAACGTAGCAGAATTTTAAAATTTTCAACGCATCACCAAGATCAATCTATGGAGTCATCTAGCAATGAGGGAGAGAGGAGTGCATCTACATACCCTTGTAGATCGCGCGCGGAAGTGTTCAAGAGAACGGAGTTGATGGAGTCGTACTCGTCGTGATCCAAATCACCGATGACCAAGTGCCGAACGGACAACACCTCCGCGTTCAACACACGTACGGTTCGAAGACGTCTCCTCCTTCTTGATCCAGCAAGGGGGAAGGAGAGGTTGATGAAGACCCAGCAGCACGACGGCGTGGTGGTAGATGCAGCAGGATCCCGGCAGAGCTTCGCCAAGCGCAAGCGGGGAGGAGAGGTGTTACGGAGGGAGAGGGAGGCGCCAAGAGCAAAGGTGCGGCTGCCCCCTCCCCCCTCTATATATAGGGGCCTTGGGGGGGGCTAGGAGATGGATCTCCAAGGGGGGCGGCGGCCAAGGGGTGGCTTCCCCCCCAAGCCAAGTGGGGGGGGGGGCACCCCCACCCCTAGGGTTTCCGAACCCTAGGCGCAGGGGAGGCCCAAGGGGGGGGGGCGCACCAGCCCACTAGGGGCTGGTTCCCCTCCCAATTCAGCCCATGGGTCCCTCCGGGATAGGTGGCCCCACCCGGTGGACCTCCGGGACCCTTCCGGTGGTCCCGGTACAATACCAGCGACCCCCAAAACCTTCCCGATGGCCAAAACTAGACTTCCTATATATAAATCTTTACCTTCGGACCATTCCGGAACTCCTCGTGACGTCCGGGATCTCATCCGGGACTCCGAACAACTTTCGGGTTACTGCATACTAATATCTCTACAACCCTAGCGTCACCGAACCTTAAGTGTGTAGACCCTACGGGTTCGGGAGACATGCAGACATGACCGAGACGCCTCTCCGGTCAATAACCAACAGCGGAAACTGGATACCCATGTTGGCTCCCACATGCTCCACAATGATCTCATCGGATGAACCACGATGTCGAGGATTCAATCAATCCGTATACAATTCCCTTTGTTAGTCGGTATGTTACTTGCCCGAGACTTGATCATCGGTATCCCAATACCTCGTTCAATCTCGTTACCGGCAAGTCACTTTACTCGTGCCATAATGCATGATCCCGTGATCAACCACGTGGTCACATTGAGCTCATTATGATGATGCATTACCGAGTGGGCCCAAAGATACCTCTCCGTCATACGGAGTGACAAATCCCAGTCTCAATTCGTGCCAACCCAACAGACACTTTCGGAGATACCTGTAGTGTACCTTTATAGTCACCCAGTTACGTTGTGACGTTTGGCACACCCAAGGCACTCCTACGATATCCGGGAGTTGCACAATCTCATGGTCTAAGGAAATGATACTTGTCATTCAGAAAAGCTAAAAAGAACTACACGATCTTTGAGCTATGCTTAGGATTGGGTCTTGTCCATCACATCATTCTCCTAATGATGTGATTCCGTTATCAATGACATTCAATGTCCATAGTCAGGAAACCATGACTATCTTTTGATCAACGAGCTAGTCAACTAGAGGCTCACTAGGGACGTGTTGTGGTCTATGTATTCACACATGTATTACGATATCCGGATAACACAATTATAGCATGAACAATAGACAATTATCATGAACAAAGAAATATAATAATAACCATTTTATTATTGCCTCTAGGGCATATTTCCAACAGTCTCCCACTTGCACTAGAGTCAATAGTCTAGTTACATTGTGATGAATCGAACACCCATGCAGTTCTGGTGTTGATCATGTTTTGCTCTAGGGAGAGGTTTAGTCAATGGATCTGCCACATTCAGGTCCGTATGTACTTTACAAATCTCCATGTCTCCATTTTGAACACTTTCACGAATGGAGTTGAAGCGACGCTTGATATGCCTGGTCTTCCTGTGAAACCTGGGCTCCTTGGCAAGGGCAATAGCTCCAGTGTTGTCACAGAAGAGAGTCATCGGGCCCGACACATTGGGTATGACTCCTAGGTCGGTGATGAACTCCTTCACCCCGACTGCTTCTTGTGCTGCCTCCGAGGCTGCCATGTACTCCACTTCACATGTAGATCCCGCCACAACGCTCTGCTTGCAACAGCACCAGCTTACTGTCCCACCATTCAAAATATACATGTATCCGGTTTGTAACTTAGAGTCATCCAGATCTGTGTCGAAGCTAGCATCGACGTAACCCTTTACGACGAGCTCTTCGTCACCTCCATAAACAAGAAACATATCCTTAGTCCTTTTCAGGTACTTCAAGATGTTCTTGACCGCTGTCCAGTGTTCCATGCTGGGATTACTTTGGTACCTTCCTACCAAACTTATGGCAAGGTTTACATCAGGTCTGGTACACAGCATAGCATACATGATAGACCCTATGGCCGAGGCATAGGGGACGACACTCATCTTTTCTCTATCTTCTGCCATGGTCGGGCATTGAGCCGTGCTCAATCTCGTACCTTGCAATACAGGCAAGAACCCCTTCTTTGACTAATCCATTTTGAACTTTTTCAATATCTTGTCAAGGTACGTACTCTGTGAAAGACCAATGAGGCGTCTCGATCTATCTCTATAGATCTTGATGCCTAATATATAAGCAGCTTCTCCAAGGTCCTTCATTGAAAAACAATTGTTCAAGTAGGCCTTTATGCTTTCCAAGAATTCTATATCATTTCCCATTAACAGTATGTCATCCACATACAATATGAGAAATGCTACAGAGCTCCCACTCACTTTCTTGTAAATGCAGGCTTCTCCATAAGTCTGCGTAAACCCAAACGCTTTGATCATCCCATCAAAACGAATGTTCCAACTCCGAGATGCTTGCACCAGCCCATAAATCGAGCGTTGGAGCTTGCACACCTTGTCAGCATTCTTTGGATCGACAAAACCTTCCGGCCGCATCATATACAATTCTTCCTTAAGGAAACCATTAAGGAATGCCATTTTGACGTCCATTTGCCATATCTCATAATCATAGAATGCGGCAATTTCTAACATGATTCGGACGGACTTCAGCTTCGCTACGGGTGAGAAAGTCTCATCGTAGTCAACCCCTTGAACTTGTCGATAACCCTTAGCGACAAGCCGAGCTTTATAGATGGTTACGTTACCATCGGTGTCCATCTTCTTCTTAAAGATCCATTTATTTTCTATGGCTCGCTGATCATCGGGCAAGTCAGTCAAAGTCCATACTTCGTTTTCATACATGGATCCTATCTCGGATTTCATGGCTTCCAGCCATTTGTCGGAATCCGGGCCCGCCATCACTTCTTCATAGTTTGAAGGTTCACCGTTGTCTAACAACATGATTTCCAGGACAGGGTTGCCGTACCACTCTGGTGCGGAACGTGTCCTTGTGGACCTACGAAGTTCAGTAGCAACTTGATCTGAAGTTTCATGATCATCATCATTAACTTCCTCTCTAGTCGGTGCAGGCACCTCAGGAACATTTTCTTGAGCTGCGCCATTTACCGGTTCAAGAGGTAATACCTCATCAAGTTCTACTTTCCTCCCACTTATTTCTTTCGAGAGAAACTCTTTCTCTAGAAAGGACCCATTCTTGGCAAGAAAGATCTTGCCTTCGGATCTAAGGTAGAAGATATACCCAATAGTTTCTTTAGGGTATCCTATGAAGACGCATTTTTTCGATTTGGGTTCGAGCTTTTCAGGTTGAAGTTTCTTGACATAAGCATCGCATCCCAAACTTTTAGAAACGACAGCTTAGGTTTCTTCCCAAACCATAATTCATACGGTGTCGTCTCAACAGATTTCGACGGAGCCCTATTTAAAGTGAATGCAGCAGTCTGTAAAGCATAGCCCCAAAATGACAGCGGTAAATTGGTAAGAGACATCATAGATCGCACCATATCCAATAGAGTGCGATTACGACGTTCGGCCACACCATTACGCTGAGGTGTTCCAGGCGGCGTGAGTTGTGAAACTATTCCACATTTTCTTAAGTGTGTGCCAAATTCATGACTCAAGTATTCTCCCCCACGACCTGATCGCAAGAACTTGATTTTCCTGTCACGTTGATTCTCAACCTCACTCTGAAATTCCTTGAACTTTTCAAAGGTCTCAGACTTGTGTTTCATTAAGCAGACATACCCATATCTACTCAAGTCATCGGTGAGGGTGAGAACATAACGATAGCCACCGCGAGCCTCAACACTCATTGGACCGCACACATTAGTATGTATGATTTCCAATAAGTTGGTTGCTCGCTCCATTGTTCCTGAGAACGGAGTCTTGGCCGTTTTACCCATGAGGCATGGTTCGCACGTGTCAAATGATTCGTAATCAAGAGACTCCAAAAGCCCATCTGCATGGAGCTTCTTCATGCGTTTGATACCTATGTGACCAAGGCGGCAGTGCCACAAGTATGTGGGACTATCATTATCAACCTTACATCTTTTGGTGTTCACACTATGAATATGTGTAGCATTACGCTCGAGATTCATTAAGAATAAACCATTCATCATCGGAGCATGACCATAAAACATATCTCTCATATAAATAGAACAACCATTATTCTCGGATTTAAATGAGTAGCCATCTCGAATTAAACGAGATCCTGATACAATGTTCATGCTCAAAGCTGGCACTAAATAACAATTATTGAGGTTTAAAACTAATCTCGTAGGTAAATGTAGAGGTAGCGTGCCGATGGCGATCACATCGACCTTGGAACCATTCCCGACGCGCATCGTCACCTCGTCCTTCGCCAGTCTCCGCTTATTCCGCAGCTCCTGCTTTGAGTTACAAATGTGAGCAACCGCACCGGTATCAAATACCCAGGAGCTACTACGAGTACTGGTAAGGTACACATCAATTACATGTATATCACATATACCATTGGTGTTGCCGGCCTTCTTGTCCGCTAAGTATTTGGTGCAGTTCCGCTTCCAGTGACCACTTCCCTTGCAATAAAAACACTTAGTCTTGGGCTTGGGTCCATTCTTTGGCTTCTTCCCGGCAGCTTGCTTACCGGGCGCGGCAACTTCCTTGTCGTCCTTCTTGAAGTTCTTCTTACCCTTGCCTTTCTTGAACTTAGTGGTTTTATTCACCATCAACACTTGATGTTCCTTTTTGATTTCCACCTCTGCTGATTTCAGCATTGAATATACCTCAGGAATGGTCTTTTCCATCCCCTGCATATTGAAGTTCATCACAAAGCTCTTGTAGCTCGGTGGAAGTGACTGAAGGATTCTGTCAATGACCGCGTCATCCGGGAGATTAACTCCCAGCTGAGTCAAGCGGTTATGCAACCCAGACATTTTGAGTATGTGCTCACTGACAGAACTATTTTCCTCCATCTTACAACTGAAGAACTTGTCGGAGACTTCATATCTCTCGACCCGGGCATGAGCTTGGAAAACCATTTTCAGCTCTTCGAACATCTCATATGCTCCGCGTCTCTCAAAACGCTTTTGGAGCCCCGGTTCTAAGCTGTAAAGCATGCCGCACTGAACGAGGGAGTAATCATCAGCTCGTGACTGCCAAGCGTTCATAACGTCTTGGTTCTCTAGGACAGGTGCGTTACCTAGCGGTGCTTCTAGGACATAATCTTTCTTGGCAGCTATGAGGATGATCCTCAGGTTCCGGACCCAGTCCGTATAGTTGCTGCCATCATCTTTCAGCTTGGTTTTCTCTAGGAACGCGTTGAAGTTGAGGACAACGTGGGCCATTTGATCTACAAGACATATTGTAAAGATTTTAGACTAAGTTCATGATAATTAAGTTCATCTAATCAAATTACTCAATGAACTCCCACTCAGATAGACATCCCTCTAGTCATCTAAGTGAAACATGATCCAAGTCAACTAGGCCGTGTCCGATCATCACGTGAGACGGACTAGTCAACATCGGTGAACATCTTCATGTTGATCGTATCTTCTATACGACTCATGCTCGACCTTTCGGTCTTCCATGTTCCGAGGCCATGTCTGTACATGCTAGGCTCGTCAAGTCAACCTAAGTGTATTGCGCGTGTAAATCTGGCTTACACCCGTTGTATTCGAACGTTAGAATCTATCACACCCGATCATCACGTAGTGCTTCAAAACAACGAACCTTCGCAATGGTGCACAGTTAGGGGGAACACTTTCTTGAAATTATTATGAGGGATCATCTTATTTAAGCTACCGTCGTTCTAAGCAAATAAGATGTAAAACATGATAAACATCACATGCAATCAAATAGTGACATGATATGGCCAATATCATTTGCTCCTTTTGATCTCCATCTTCGGGGCTCCATGATCATCGTTGTCACCGGCATCACACCATGATCTCCATCATCGTGTCTTCTTGAAGTTATCTCGTCATCTATTACTTCTACTACTATGGCTAACGCTTTAGCAATAAAGTAAAGTAATTACATGACGTTTATGTTGACACGCAGGTCATAAATAAATAAAGACAACTCATATGGCTCCTGCCGGTTGTCATACTCATCGACATGCAAGTCGTGATTCCTATTACAAGAACATGATCAATCTCATACATCACATATATCATTCATCACATCCTTTTGGCGATATCACATCACACGGCACATGCTGCAAAAACAAGTTAGACATCCTCTAATTGTTGTTGCAAGTTTTTACGTGGCTGCTATAGGTTTCTAGCAAGAACGTTTCTTACCTACGCCAAAACCACAACGTGAATTGCCAATTTCTATTTACCCTTCATAAGGACCCTGTTCATCGAATCCGATCCGACTAAAGTGGGAGAGACAGACACCCGCCAACCACCTTATGCACCTAGTGCATGTCAGTTGGTGGAACCAGTCTCACGTAAGCGTACGTGTAAGGTCGGTCCGGGCCGCTTCATCCCACAATGCCACCGAATCAAGATAAGACTAGTAACGGCAAGATAATTGACAATATCGACGCCCACAACTACTTTGTGTTCTACTCGTGCATAGAAACTACGCATAGACCTAGCTCATGATGCCACTGTTGGGGAACATAGCAGAATTTTAAAATTTTCTACGCATCACCAAGATCAATCTATGGAGTCATCTAGAAACGAGGGAGAGAGGAGTGCATCTACATACCCTTGTAGATCGCGCGCGGAAGCGTTCAAGAGAATGGAGTTGATGGAGTCGTACTCGTCGTGATCCAAATCACCGATGACCAAGTGCCGAACGGACAGCACCTCCGCGTTCAACACACGTATGGTTGGAAGACGTCTCCTCCTTCTTGATCCAGCAAGGGGGAAGGAGAGGTTGATGAAGATCCAGCAGCACGACGGCGTGGTGGTGGATGCAGCAGGATCCTGGCAGAGCTTCGCCAAGCGCAAGCGGGGAGGAGAGGTGTTACGGAGGGAGAGGGAGGCGCCAAGAGCAAAGGTGCGGCTGCCCTCCCCCCCTCTTTATATAGGGGCCTTGGGGGGGGGGGGCGCCGGCCCTAGGAGATGGATCTCCAAGGGGGGCGGCGGCCAAGGGGTGGCTTCCCCCCAAGCCAAGTGGGGGGCGCCCCCACCCCTAGGGTTTCGCAACCCTAGGCGCAGGGGAGGCCCAAGGGGGGGTGCACCAGCCCACTAGGGGCTGGTTCCCCTCCCAATTCAGCCCATGGGGCCCTCCGGGATAGGTGGCCCCACCCGGTGGACCCCCGAGACCCTTCCGGTGGTCCCGGTACAATACCGGCGACCCCCGAAACCTTCCCGATGGCCAAAACTAGACTTCCTATATATAAATCTTTACCTCCGAACCATTCCGGAACTCCTCGTGACGTCCGGGATCTCATCCGAGACTCCGAACAACTTTCGGGTTACTTCATACTAATATCTCTACAACCCTAGCGTCACCGAACCTTAAGTGTGTAGACCCTACGGGTCCGGGAGACATGCATACATGACCGAGACGCCTCTCCGGTCAATAACCAACAGCGGGATCTGGATACCCATGTTGGCTCCCACATGCTCCACGATGATCTCATCGGATGAACCACGATGTCGAGGATTCAATCAATCCATATACAATTCCCTTTGTTAGTCGGTACGTTACTTGCCCGAGACTCGATCGTCGGTATCCCAATACCTCGTTCAATCTCGTTACCGGCAAGTCACTTTACTCGTGACGTAATGCATGATCTCGTGATCAACCACTTGGTCACATTGAGCTCATTATGATGATGCATTACGGAGTGGGCCCAGAGATACCTCTCCGTCATACGGAGTGACAAATCCCAGTCTCGATTCGTGCCAACCCAACAGACACTTTCGGAGATACCTGTAGTGTACCTTTATAGTCACCCAGTTACGATGTGACGTTTGGCACACCCAAGGCACTCCTACGGTATCCGGGAGTTGCACAATCTCATGGTCTAAGGAAATGATACTTGACATTCGGAAAAGCTACAGCAAACGAACTACACGATCTTTGAGCTATGCTTAAGATTGGGTCTTATCCATCACATCATTCTCCTAATGATGTGATCCCGTTATCAATGTCCATAGTCAGGAAACCATGACTATCTTTTGATCAACGAGCTAGTCAACTAGAGTCTCACTAGGGACGTGTTGTGGTCTATGTATTCACACATGTATTACGATTTCCGGATAACACAATTATAGCATGAACAATAGACAATTATCATGAACAAATAAATATAATAATAACCATTTTATTATTGCCTCTAGGTCATATTTCCAACATGCCCGGGGGTATCAAATAGCATAATGGATCTAAACATATAATCTTCCAGCAAATAAACATATAGTAATCAACTACAAGATGTAATGAGCACCACGAGTCACCCACAAGTAACAATCTGAGGTTCCAGTATAAAGATTGAACACAATAGATGAACTAGGGTTTGAGAGGAGATGGTGCTGTTGAAAATGTTGATGGAGATTGGCCTCCCAAAGATAAGAGGGTTGTTGGTGATGACGATGACTTCGATTCTTCCCCTCGGGAGGGAAGTTTCCCCGGCAGAATCGCTCCGCCGAAGGGCAAAAGTTCTCCTGCCCAAGTTCCGCCTTCAGACGGCGACACTCCGTCCCGAAAGTCCTCTTCTCATTTTTTCTAGATCAAAATGACTTATATACCAGAAGATGGGTCAAACACAACCCACCAGGGCGCGCCTGGGGGCCCTGTTGCGCCCTGGTGTCTTGTGCTCACTAGGTGGGCCCCACCGGTAGTTAGTTGCTCTAGTATTTTTTATATATTCCAAAACAATTCTCTGTAAATTTCCAGCTTATTTGGACATGTGCAGAATAGGTAACTCTGACATAGCTTTTTCAGGTCCAGAATTCCAGCTGCCGGCATTCTCCCTTTTTGTGTAAACTTTGCATATTATGAGAGAAAGGGCATTAGAATTACTCCATAAAGCATTATTATGCATAAAAACATTATAAATAACAGTGAAAAAGCATGATGCAAAATGAACGTATCAATGCCGGTGGTCGACGTATGTGAACTTGCTGCAGCTCGTTCTAGCGCGGATGAGCACGGGCACCGGCAATGCCCGATCTGCCCTCCGCATATTCGACGGAATGACCGAAGAAGAATCGGTGCATTTTCTTTGCTCCTATCCTATCAGATTTTAGCATAGAGCACTAGTTCATTTTACACATGATGAATGCTTGCAAACCATAATCATGTAGGAGGCATTCTTGTTGAACGTGATCAATGACAATAAAGATCCGACCGAAATGGAGTATGAATTGGAGGTCACCACCGCATTTGAAGTTGGGACAACATCTCATCCTAATCCGAGCAAGAAGAAGAAGAAGAAGAAGACCTAGGCGCCGAAGGCAAGAGGTCCGTCATTCTCAAGATTTGAGGACATCTTGTTGGTTAAAACTTGGTTGGCCACAATGATGAATCCAATATGCGGCACCGAGTAAAGGGGGGACACCTATTGGATGAAGATTTGGAAGGAGTATCACGAGCAAAAGAAGTATGTGGAGCCGCATCCTATCATGACCACCCGCAATGTGGCTTCTCTCTAATATCGTTGGGGGATCATTCTAGGAGAAATGAACAAGTATGTCAGCTACTACTCACAAGTGACCAAACACCCTCAAAGTGGAATGGGAGTCGCAACTCATGTAAGTTCGATTGCTTCATCTTGTCGTCATTTGCATATGATTCTTGTGTTTGCATTCTCGTGCTCATACATATGTTGTTTGCTAGACGGCGGTGGCGGACACTTTGTATCACGAGGTGGAGAAGAAGCCATTTGCATATTAAGTCTTTCAGGTGCGGTTGAATTGACAACTCAACTGTTAATACTTGAGAATATTCTCTGGCTCCCCTTGTGTCGAATCAATAAATTTGGGTTGAATACTCTACCCTCGAAAACTATTGCGATCCCCTATACTTGTGGGTTATCACAAGATACATATGGATCTGAATGTTGCAGACCCGTTGACTAAGCCTCTCTCACGAGCAAAATATGATCAGCACCAAGACTCTATGGGTGTTAGAATCATTACTATGTAATCTAGATTATTGACTCTAGTGCAAGTGGGAGACTGAAGGAAATATGCCCTAGAGGCAATAATAAAGTTGTTATTTATATTTCCTTCTAACATGATAAATGTTTATTATTCATGCTATAATTGTATTAACCGGAAACTTAGTACATGTGTGAATACATAGACAAACAAAGTGTCCCTAGTATGCCTCTACTTGACTAGCTCGTTAATCAAAGATGGTTAAGTTTCCTGATCATAGACATGTGTTGTCATTTGATGAATGGGATGACATCATTAGAGAATGATGTGATGGACAAGACCCATCCGTTAGCTTAGCATAATGATCATTTAGTTTTTCTGCTATTGCTTTCTTCATGACTTATACATGTTCCTCAGACTATGAGATTATGCAACTCCCGAATACCGCAGGAACACTTTGTGTGCTATCAAACGTCACAACATAACTGGGTGATTATAAAGATGCTCTACAGGTGTCTCCGGTGGTGTTTGTTGAGTTGGCGTAGATCGAGATTAGGATTTGTCACTCCATGTATCAGAGAGGTATCTCTGGGCCCTCTCAGTAATGCACATCACCATACGCCTTGCAAGCAATGTGACTAATGAGTTAATAATGGGATGATGCATTACGAAACGAGTAAAGAGACTTGCCGGTGATGAGATTGAACTAGGTATGATGATATCGACGATCGAATCTCGGGCAAGTAACATACCGATGACAAAGGGAACAATGTATGTTGTTATGCGGTTTGACTGATAAAGATATTTGTAGAATATGTAGGAGACAATATGAGCATCTAGGTTCCACTGTTGGTTATTGACCGGAGATGTGTATCGGTCATGTCTACATAGTTCTCGAACCCGTAGGGTACACACGCTTAACGTTCGATGACGATTTGTATTATGAGTTTCGTGTTTTGACGAACCAAAGTTTGTTCAGAGTCCCGGATAAGATCACGGACATGATGAGGAGTCTCGAAATGGCCGAGACAAAAAAGATACATATATTGGAAGGCTACATTCGGACACCGGAATGGTTCGGGTCGTTTCGGATAAGTTTCAGAGTACCGGGGGTTACCGGACCCCCCCCCTATTGGGGAACGTAGTAATTTCAAAAAAATTCCTACGCACACTCAGGATCATGGTGATGCATAGCAACAAGAGGGGAGAGTGTGTCCACATACCCTCGTAGACCGAAAGCGGAAGCATTGGCACACCGCGGTTGATGTAGTCGTACGTCTTCACGATCCGATCGATCCAAATACCGAACGCACGACACCTCTGAGTTCAGCACACGTTCAACTCGATGACGTCCCACGAACTCCGATCCAGCAGAGCTTCGAGGGAGAGTTCCATCAGCACGACGGCGTGATGACGGTGATGATGATGCTACCAACGCAGGGCTTCACCTAAGCACCGCTACGATATGACCGAGGTGGATTATGGTGGAGGGTGAAAGATCATGGATGTCTCCTAGAGGGGGGGGGGTGAATAGGCATTTTAAAATAATTACGGTTTAGGCTTGAACAAATGCGGAATAAACCTAGCGGTTAATTTTTCATGCACAAAACCTACAACAACTAGGCTCACCTATGTGCACCAACAATTTATGCTAAGCAAGATAAACTACTAGGTGATAGCAAGATATATGACAAGAAACAATATGGCTATCACAAAGTAAAGTGCATAAGTAAAGAGCTCGGGTAAGAGATAACCGAGGCACGCGGAGACGATGATGTATCCCAAAGTTCACACCCTTGCGGATGCTAATCTCCGTTTGGAGCGGTGTGGAGGCACAATGCTCCCCAAGAAGCCACTAGGGCCACAGTAATCTCCTCACGCCCTCGCACAATGCAAGATGACGTGATTCCACTAAGGGACCCTTGAGGGCGGTCACCGAACCCGTACAAATGGTAACCCTTGGGGGCGGTCACCGAACTCGTACACTTTGGCAACCCTTGGGGGCGGTCACCGGTACCCGTCAAATTGCTCGGGGCGATCTCCACAACCTAATTGGAGACCCCGATGCTTGCCCGGAGCTTTACACCACAATGATTGAGCTCCGAACAACACCAACCATCTAGGGCGCCAAGGCACCCAAGAGGAACAAGCTCTAGGGTGCCCAAACACCCAAGAGTAATAAGTTTCTCAAACTTCACTTCCACGTATCACCGTGGAGAACTCAAACCGATGCACCAAATGCAATGGCAAGGGCACACGGAGTGCCCAAGTCCTTCTCTCCAAAATCCCACCAAAGCAAGTAACGCTAGGGAGGAAAATGAGAGAAAGAACGAAATAAGAACACGAAGAACTCCAAGATTTAGATCCAAGGGGTTCCCCTCACTTAGAGGAGAAAGTGATTGGTGGAAACGTGGATCTAGATCTCCTCTCTCTTTTCCCTCAAGAATTAGCAAGAATCATTAGAGGGATTGAGAGTTAGCAAGCTCGAAGAAGGTCAACAATGGGGGAATAACACAAGCTCAAGAGATAAGGTTCATTGGGGAAGAAGACCCCCTTTTATAGGTGGGGAAAAATCCAACCGTTATGCTCACAGCCCGCACAGAGCGGTACTACCGCTCCAAGGAGCGATACTACCGCTAGGGCGGTAGTACCCCTTAGAAAAACAACAGCGAGGAGGCAAAAGGCCAGTAGAACCGCCGGAGCGGTACTACCGCTCGTCCTCACGGTACTACCGCAAATGATAGCGGTACTACTGCTTGCGAGCGGTACTAAAAAATACTTCCATGCCTACCTCCGCTGAGCAAAACACGAGATTTTGGTCCGTTGCGGTACTACCGCTTAGGAGCCACGGCAGTACAGCTCTGGAGCGGTACTACCGCTCAGGAGCCGCGGTAGTACCGCTTTGGAGCGGTAGTAAAAATTTACATCTGCTCTAGCCGCGGTAGTACCGCAGCAGGCTTTACCAAAACAGCCACAACTTCTGCAAACGGACTCCGAATTCAACGAAACCAACTTTGTTGGAAAGCTAACGACATGGGCTAACACAATTTTGATATAAGTATCAATAAGAAGCAAATGATAAAATGATCATAAGAACATGGTGAGAACCATTCCTCGGATAAGACCGGTAAAACCTCCAACACCGAAAACATCATAGAAGATGCATGCGAACTCCGTTTTTGATGAACTAAAGCTTGTCATCAAGATGACCATAAGCTATAATACTCACAAAGAGAACCAAACAAGAACCAAGAAAGATGATGAAAGAATGCAATGGTTTGAGCTCTCTATGAATGATACGATCAAGCTACTCATCGAGAGCCCCCTTGATAGTACGACAATCGATCCTATTACCCGGTCTCCCAACTACCATCATGAGACCGGTAAAATAGAAAACCTATCAAGGGAAAACCTTTTCCTTGCACATGGTCCACTTGACCTAGATGATGACGATCTTGACTCCCTCAAGTTGGACCACCTTTCTTGATTGCGTTGGCTCGATGAAGACTAGTTGATTGCTCCCCCATACTCCACTATGGGTGAGACACTCTTCCGCACATCTTCACAAGTCCATTGTCACCACAATGGACGGCAAGCTTCAAGCATTTGATCTCTTTGTGATGCTTCCCTTGAATTTGCACACCGCAACCTAACCCCACAAAGAACTCTCACGAAGATCATGGGTTAGTACACAAAGTGTAATTGACAATGCCTACCATACCATGGGATCGCTTGATCCCTCTCGGTACATCTTCTATACTTTGTGTGTTGATCAAATTGATTCACTCTTTTACTTAGTCTTCATCAACCTCTCACAAGACCAAACTTTAGGTAATTCCTTGAATAGCACCTTGGTCATCACAAACTCTCCTTGAAACCAACAAATGTACTCCAAGAAAAGCCTATGGACAAAAACTTCAAATATAACTCAACGCAACCATTAGTCCACAGAGATTGTCATCAATTACCAAAATCAAACATGGGGGCACCGCACACGGCTAAAAGATCAATGATCAATTGTTGTGTCTCTAAGGGGTGCTCCCCTCCCCGTATATAAAGGAGTGGATGAGGGGGAGGGCCGGCCCTCTCTATGGCGTGCCCTAGGGGAGTCCTACTCCCACCGGGAGTAGGATTCCCCCTTTCCTAGTAGAACTAGGAGCCCTTCCAAGTAGTAGGAGTAGGAGAGAAGGAAAGGGAAAAGAGAAGAGAAGGAAGGAGGGGGCGCCGCCCCTCCCCCTAGTCCAATTCGGACTAAGCATTGGGGGGGGGCACAGCCTCTCCTCTCTCTTTCCCCTAAAGCCCAATAAGGCTCATATACTCCCCGGCGAATTCCCGTAACTCTCTAGTACTCCGAAAAATACCCGAATCACTCGGAACCTTTCCGATGTCCGAATATAGTCATCCAATATATCGATCTTTACGTCTCGACCATTTTGAGACTCCTCGCCATGTCCCCGATCTCATCTAGGACTCCGAACTACCTTCGGTACATCAAAACACATAAACTCATAATACAAATCGTCACCGAATGTTAAGCGTGTGGACCCTACGGGTTCGAGAACTATGTAGACATGACCGAGACACGTCTCCGGTCAATAACCAATAGCGGAACCTGGATGCTCATATTGGCTCCTACATATTCTACGAAGATCTTTATCGGTCAAACCGCAAAACAACATACGTTGTTCCCTTTGTCATCGGTATGTTACTTGCCCGAGATTCGATCGTCGATATCTCAATACCTAGTTCAATATCGTTATCGGCAAGTCTCTTTACTCATTCCATAATACACCATCCCGTAACTAACTCATTAGTTACAATGCTTGCAAGGCTTATAGTGATGTGTATTACCGAGTGGGCCCAGAGATACCTCTCCGACGATCGGAGTGACAAATCCTAATCTAGAAATACGCCAACTCAACAAGTACCTTCGGAGATACCTGTAGAGCACCTTTATAATCACCCAGTTACGTTGTGACGTTTGGTAGCACACAAAGTGTTCCTCCGGTAAACGGGAGTTGCATAATCTCATAGTCATAGGAACATGTATAAGTCATGAAGAAAGCAATAGCAACATACTAAACGATCAAGTGCTAAGCTAACGGAATGGGTCAAGCCAATCAGATCATTCTCCTAATGATGTGATCCCGTTAATCAAATGATAACTCATGTCTATGGTTAGGAAACATAACCGTCTTTGATTAGCGAGCTAGTCAAGTAGAGGCATACTAGTGACACTATGTTTGTCTATGTATTCACACATGTATTATGTTTCCGGTTAATACAATTCTATCATGAATAATAAACATTTATCATGAAATAAGGAAATAAATAATAACATTATTATTTCCTCTAGGGCATATTTCCTTCACCCCCCCAGAGGTTAATGGTGAAGGAAATAAAGTTGTTATTTATATTTCCTTATATCATGATAAATATTTATTATTCATGAAAGAATTGTATTAACCGGAAACTTAGTACATGTGTGAATACATAGACAAACAGAGTGTCACTAGGTTGTCTCTACTTGACTAGCTCGTTGAATCAATGATGGTTATGTTTCCTAACCATAGACATGAGTTTTCATTTGATTAATGGGATCACATCATTAGAGAATGATGTGACTGACTTGACCCATTCTTTAGCTTAGCACGATGATCATTTAGTTTGTTGCTAGTGCTTTCTCCATGACTTATACATGTTCCTATGACTATGAGATCATGCAACTCCCGAATACCGGAGGAACACTTTGTGTTCTACCAAACGTCACAACGTAACTGGGTGATTATAAAGGTGCTCTACAGGTGTCTCTGATGGTGTTTGTTGAGTTGGCATAGATCGACATTAGGATTTTTCACTCCGATTGTCGGAGAGGTATCTCTAGGCCCTCTCGGTAATGCACATCAATATAAGCCTTGCAAGCAATGTAGCTAATGAGTTAGTTACGGGATGTAGAATTACGGAACGAGTAAAGAGACTTGTCGGTAACGAGATTGAACTAGGTATGTGTAACACCCCGGATGTATTTTACCTAATATGTACTCCAACTCTTGTCGTTTCCGGCGCTAAGTTATTTTATTTCCTCGGGTTCGGGTTTTTGTCTCCGTGTGTTGTTGTCGTTGTCATGCATCTCATATCATGTCATCATGTGCATTGCATTTGCATACATGTTCGTCTCATGCATCCGAGCATTTTCCCCGTTGTCCGTTTTGCATTCCGGCGCTCCTATCTCCTCCGGTGGTCCTTTCTACCTTCTTTTCGTGTGTGGGGGTTAAACATTTCTGGATTGGACCGAGACTTGCCAAGCGGCCTTGATTTACTACCGGTAGACCGCTTGTCAAGTTTCGTACCGTTTGGACTTCGTTTGATACTCCAACGGTTAACCGAGGGACCGAGAAGGCCTCGTGTGTGTTGCAGCCCAACACCCCTCCAATTTGGCTCAAAACCCACCAAAACCCTCTCCATCATCTAGAGCGTTCGATCACGATTGCGTGCCCGAAAACTGCACCTCATTTGGACTCTCCTAGCTCCTCCTATGCCTATAAATAGGTCCTCCCCCGAAATTCTCGCACAAACCCTAGCCCCCTCTCTCCCCTCGCGCCACCAGACAAAACTGTCACCGCCGGACATTGTCCGCTCCCACTTCAGGAGCGCCACGTGTCCTGAGCGGAGCCCCACTTCGCCGCCGCCGCCCGAGGCCCGCCAGGCCCGCGGGGAGCCCCCGCGGCCCGGTCTGCGCGCCGCCGCCCGGATCGGCCGCCTCCCCGCCCGGTCCGCCACATCGCCGCCCTCTCCTCCAACTCCGGCGGCCCGCGCCGCCCCGCGCCTTCGCCGTCGGCCGCCGCACTCCTCCGGCCGGAGCCGCACCTCGGCGCCGCGGCCATCGCCGGCGCCGCCCGCGGCCACCTCGGCCTCGCCGCTTCCTCCACCCTGTCGACCCGCCCCGGCCGGCCTCTTCCTCTCCGGTGAGCTACGAAGTCCGGCGAGCTCGAGCTATAGTAACTCCGGCAAGTGCATCGGGAACCATGCCGATCCAGATATGAAAATCTCGGTTGACTTCTTCTCAGAAACCCTAATATTTTGCGTTTTTCATCATGCTATATCTCATCATCCGTAGCTCCGATTTGAGCGTGTAGCATATCGAAATGTTCGCCTCAGAGAGTACATCATTTCATCTCATTTCATCATTTTCATTTGAGCTCATATTGATGCCCGAAATGCTGTTGGAAGAGAGCTATTTGAGTTAATTGTCAGATCTGCTGCACCAAATAGCTATTTGTCATTTTTGCCATGATTAATGTGTGCATGATATGCTCCTGAGCTCTACATGTGTTTTGTTATAAGCCATGCCATCTTTACAGAGGTGCTATCCATGTATTTTTGTGATATGTGTGGTGACTAGCACAAGCTTGCAAAGTAGTGCATTCGTTAATGCTGATTTCAGGGACTTAGAATTTCACTAAGTCCTTGATCTGTTTTTATCAATATGCCATATGTTCATGTTGTTTCCTAGTGATCCATGCCTCTTTTGAGGATGATCAGTAAGGATGATTTGTTAATCTTGTGGTGCTCTATCCATCCATGGCTTTGTTTGCAATTATGGAGCACCCTAGCTTTAGTAAATTGAGCTCTACTTTTGCTATTTCGTAATTCCTGCCAGATTGTCTACTTGTTAGCGATTTTGCCGAGGATGTTGTTGTTGATCCGTGCATGACATGTTGTTGTTCTTGCCATGTCTAGCTTATATAATATGTATTATTGATGGGTGTATGCTTAGATTGTCATGCCTTGCTCTGTAGTGAGTGCATCGAGCTCGTAAACATGCCTACTCGTTAACAGATTTGCATGCTCCAGTTTTTCTCTAAGTCTGTAATCTGATTATGTTTTGCCATGTTCACATGCTTGCAATTGTATTTTCTGATCCCTTTTGGCTCAAGGTCACAAAGGGACTTTTGTTAAGCTCTTTGAGTAGCTCCATGCCATGCCTTGCCTTTCCATGTTAAGTTCCTATAGCATGTAGTTTTCGTGCTCCAAAGTGTGCTACCTGAGCTGAAATTCCAGGCTTATGTTAATTTCACTAAGTCTGAAACCTGTTTATCATTTGCATTTTTGCCATGCTTGTTTGAACTTGTTAATGAATGAATTGGCCGTAGCTCAGTGTTCATCTTTTGTCAAGATTTATGAGTGGATTCCTTACATGTATTTTGTTGTCACGTTTGAGTGTTGTATCATAATTATCTTGATGCATTTAGATGGCTACTTGCTGTTTATTGCAGACCGGTGCCATATTTGTTTTGCTTGCCATTTCCAAACCGTGCATCCGATTCCGGTGATCTTTATATCGATTTCAACCGAAATCACCTCACCTTTCCAGTGGCACTCTTGGATTTCCAAGTTGAGGCCAGGTTCATTCATTCCTTGTCAAATCTTGCATATGCATCACATATCGCATCCCGCATAACATACCATGTTTGCATCTTGTTGTTTGAGCTTTGCACGTGGTTGATTGTGTTCCTTTTGCTTGTTTGTCTTGTTTGGGTAGAGTCGGGAGACGAGTTCGCTAACGAGGAGCCCATTGAGTTTGCTTTTGAGGATCCAGTCAACTCTGACAACTTTGCAGGCAAGATGATCATACCCTCGAAATCACTTCTATCTTTGCTTTGCTACATGCTCGCTCTTTTGCTATGCCTATGCTACGATGCCTACCACTTGCTTATCATGCCTCCCAAATTGCCTTGTCAAACCTCTAACCCACCATGTCCTAGCAAACCGTTGATTGGCTATGTTACCGCTTTGCTCAGCCCCTCTTATAGCGTTGCTAGTTGCAGGTGAAGATTGGAGACCGTTCCTTGTTGGAACATTGTTTATTGTTGGGATATCATTATATTGTCTTGTTATCTTAATGCATCTATATACTTGGTAAAGGGTGGAAGGCTCGGCTTTTTGCCTAGTGTTTTGTTCCACTCTTGCCGCCCTAGTTTCCGTCATATCGGTGTTATGTTCCCGGATTTTGCGTTCCTTACGCGGTTGGGTGATAATGGGAACTCCTTGACATTTTGCCTTGAATAAAACTCCTCCAGCAATGCCCAACCTTGGTTTTACCATTTGCCACCTAGCCTCTTTTTCCCTTGGGTTTCCGGAGCCCAAGGGTCATCTTATTTAAACCCCCCCGGGCCAGTGCTCCTATGAGTGTTGGTCCACCACGTCAGCCGCCGGTGGCCACCAAGGGCAACTCTGGGCTGGCCTATCGGAAGTTTAGACAATCTGAGTGTGCCTTGAGAACGAGATATGTGTAGCTCGTATCGGGATTTGTCGGCACATTCGGGCGGTGTTGCTGGATTTGTTTTAACTTGTCGAAGTTGTCTTGTAGAACCGGGATACCGAGTCTGATCGGAATGTCTCGGGAGAAGGTATATCCTTCATTGACTGTGAGAGCTTGTCATGGGCTAAGTTGGGACTCCCCTGCAGGGATTTGAACTTTCGAAAGCCGTGCCCGCGGTTATGGGCAGATGGGAATTTGTTAATGTTCGGTTGTAGATAACTTGAACCTTAACTTAATTAAAATGAATCAACTGCGTGTGTTACCGCGATGGTCTCTTCTTGGCGGAGTCCGGGAAGTGAACACGGTGTTGGAGTAATGTTTGCCGTAGGTTGTTCTCTAGTTCTTCGTTCGTGCTTTGCCTTCTCTTCTCGCTCTCTTTTGCGAACAGGTTAGCCACCATATATGCTAGTCGCTTGCTGCAGCTCCACATATTACCTTGCCTTTCCTATAAGCTTAAATAGTCTTGATCGCGAGGGTGCAAGATTGCTGAGTCCCCGTGACTCACAGATTACTTCCAAACCAGATGCAGGGCCCGATGACTCCATTCCAGATGATGCGCTTGAGCTCAAGTGGGAGTTCGACGAAGACTCATGCCGTTACTATGTGTCTTTCCCTGATGATCAGTAGTGGTGCCCAGTTGGGGCGATCGGGACCATGTCGCATGTTGGGGTTGATCTTTATTTTGGTACCGTAGTCGGACCATGAGTGTATTGGATGATGTAATGCTATTTATGTACTTTGTGTGACATGGCGAGTGTAAGCCAACTATGTACCTTTCCCTTTATTATCTATTTACATGGGTTGTTGTGAAGATTACCTTACTTGCGACATTGCTTTCAATGCGGTTATGCCTCTAAGTCGTGCTTCGACACGTAGGAGATATAGCCGCATCGAGGGCGTTACAGTATGAGGATACCTACGATCGAATCTCGGGCAAGTAACATACCGATGACAAAGGGAACAACGTATGTTGTTATGCGGTTTGACCGATAAAGATCTTCGTAGAATATGTAGTAACTAATATGAGCATCCAGGTTCCGCTATTGGTTATTGACCGGAGATGAGTCTCGGTCATGTCTACATAGTTCTCGAACCCATAGGGTCTGCACGCTTAACGTTCGGCAATGATCGGTATTATGAGTTTATGTGTTTTGATGTACCAATGGTAGTTTAGAGTCCCGGATGTTATCACGGACATGACGAGGAGTCTCGAAATGGTCAAGACATAAAGATTGATATATTGGACGGCTATATTCGGACACCGGAAGGGTTTCGGATGATCTCGAATAAAACCGTAGTGCCGAAGGGGTTACCGGAACCCCCCCCGGGGGCTAATGGGCCTTGATGTGCCCTAGTGGAAAGAGAGAGGGGCCGGCCATGGCAGGCCGCAGGCCCCCTCCCCTTGAGTCTGAATAGGACAAGGAAAGGGGGGTGGCGCCCCCTTGCCTTTCCCCTCTCCCACTCTTTCCTTCCCCCTCCTAGTGGGACTAGGAAAGGGGAGTCCTACTCCCACTAGGAGGAGGACTCCTCCTCTTGGCGCGCCCTCCTAGGGCTGGCCGGCCTCCCCCTTGCTCATTTATATACGGGGGCAGGGGTGTTGGGGAACGTAGCAGAAATTCAAAATTTTCCTACGTGTCACCAAGATCTATCTATGGAGAGACCAGCAACGAGGGGAAGGAGAGTGCATCTACATACCCTTGTAGATCGCTAAGCGGAAGCGTTCAAGAGAACGGGGTTGATGGAGTCGTACTCGTCGTGATCCAAATCACCGATGATCCTAGTGCCGAACGGACGGCACCTCCGCGTTCAACACATGTACAGCCCGGTGACGTCTCCCATGCCTTGATCCAGCAAGGAGAGAGGGAGAGGTTGAGGAAGACTCCATCCAGCAGCAGCACGACGGCGTGGTGGTGGTGGAGGAGCGTGGTGATCCAGCAGGGCTTCGCCAAGCACTACGAGATATGAGGAAAAGAGAGGTAGGGCTGCACCAACAGGGAGAGATCAAATCGCGCGTCTTGGGCAGCCCCTAGGCCTCACTATTTATAGGAGGATGGGAGGAGGGTGCGCCCCCTCTAGGGTTCCCACCCCTAGGGGGGCGGCAGCCCTAGATGGGAAAAGGGGGGGCGGCCAAGAGGGGAGAGGGGGGCGCCCCCTAGGGTGGGCCTTAGGGCCCATCTAAGCCTAGGGTTTCCCCTTCTCCTCCTTTGCTGCGCCTTGGGCCTTGTGGGAGGTGCACCAGCCCACTCAAGGGCTGGTACCTTACCACTCTTGGCCCATGCAAGCCTCCGGGGCTGGTGGCCCCACTTGGTGGACCCCCGGGACCCTTCCGGTGGTCCCGGTACGTTACCGATAAAACCCGAAACTTTTCCGGTGACCAAAACAGGACTTCCCATATATAAATCTTTACCTCCGGACCATTCCGGAGCTCCTCGTGACGTCCGAGATCTCATCCGGGACTCCGAACAACATTCGGTAACCACATACAAACTTCCTTTATAACCCTAGCATCATCGAACCTTAAGTGTGTAGACCCTACGGGTTCGGGAGACATGCAGACATGACCGAGACGTTCTCCAGTCAATAACCAACAGCGGGATCTGGATACCCATGTTGGCTCCCACATGTTCCACGATGATCTCATCGGATGAACCACGATGTCAAGGACTTAATCAATCCCGTATACAATTCCCTTTGTCTATCGGTACGATACTTGCCCGAGATTCGATCGTCGGTATCCCGATACCTTGTTCAATCTCGTTACCGTCAAGTCTCTTTACTCGTTCCGTAACACATCATCCCGTGATCAACTCCTTGATCACATTGTGCACATTATGATGATGTCCTACCGAGTGGGCCCAGAGATACCTCTCCGTTTACACGGAGTGACAAATCCCAGTCTCGATTCGTGCCAACCCAACAGACACTTTCGGAGATACCTGTAGTGTACCTTTATAGCCACCCAGTTACGTTGTGACGTTTGGCACACCCAAAGTATTCCTACGGTATCCGGGAGTTGCACAATCTCATGGTCTAAGGAAATGATACTTGACATTAGAAAAGCTTTAGCATACGAACTACATGATCTTGTGCTAGGCTTAGGATTGGGTCTTGTCCATCACATCATTCTCCTAATGATGTGATCCTGTTATCAACGACATCCAATGTCCATGGTCAGGAAAACCGTAACTATCTATTGATCAACGAGCTAGTCAACTAGAGGCTTACTAGGGACATGTTGTTGTCTATGTATCCACACATGTATCTGAGTTTCCTATCAATACAGTTCTAGCATGGATAATAAACGATTATCATGAACAAGGAAATATAATAATAACCAATTTATTATTGCCTCTAGGGCATATTTCCAACAGTCTCCCACTTGCACTAGAGTCAATAATCCAGTTCACATTGATATGTGATTAACACTCAAGGTCGCATCCCCATGTGACTAACACCCAAAGAGTTCTGGGTTTGATCATGTTATGCTTGTGAGAGAGGTTATAGTCAACGGGTCTGAACCTTTCAGATCCGTGTGTGCTTTACAAATCTCTATGTCATCTCCTAGATGCAGCTACCACGTTCTATTTGGTGCTATTCCAAATAACCGTTCTATTATACGAATCCAGTTTACTACTCAGAATAATCTGGATTAGTGTCAAAGTTTGCATCGGCGTAACCCTTTACGACGAACTCTTTTACCACCTCCATAATCGAGAAAATTCCTTAGTCCACTAGTTACTAAGGATAACTTTGACCGCTGTCCTGTGATCCATTCTTGGATCACTCTTGTACCCCTTGACTGACTCATGGCAAGGCACATTTCAGGTGCGGTACACAGCATAGCATACTGTAGAGCCTATGTCTTAAGCATACGGGACGACCTTCGTCCTTTCTCTCTATTCTACCGTGGTCGAGCTTTAAGTCTTAACTTCATACCTTACAACTCAGGCAAGAACTCCTTCTTTGACTGATCCATCTTGAACACCTTCAAGATCATGTCAAGGTATGTGCTCATTTGAAAGTACCATTAAGTGTTTTGATCTATCCTTATAGATCTTGGTGCTCAATGTTCAAGTAGCTTAATCCAGGCTTTCCATTGAAAAACACTTTCAAAATAACCCTATATGCTTTCCAGAAATTCTACATCATTTCTGATCAACAATATGTCAACAACATATACTCATCAGAAATTCTATAGTGCTCCCACTCACTTCTTTGGAAATACAAGTTTCTCATAAACTTTGTATACACCCAAAAACTTTGATCATCTCATCAAAGCATACATTCCAACTCCAAGATGCTTACTCCAGTCCTTAGAAGGATTGATGGAGCTTTGCATACTTGTTAGCATCTTTCAGGATTGACAAAACCTTCCGGTTGTATCACATACAACCTTTCCTCAAAATCGTCGAGGAAACAATGTTTTTTTTGACATCCTATCTGCAAGATTTCATAAATAATGCAGTAATTGCTAATATAATTCCAACAGACTCTTAGCATTGCTACGAGTGAGAAAGTCTCATCGCAGTCAACTCCTTGAACTTGTCGGAAAACATCTTAACGACAAGTCGAGCTTTCTTAATGGTGGCATTTACCATCATTGTCCGTCTTCCTTTTAAAATCCATATGTACCTAACGGCCTTACGACCATCAAGTAGTTCTTCCAAAGTCTACACTTTGTTTTCATATATGGATCCTCTCTCGGATTATATGGCCTCGAGCCATTTTGGAATCCAGGCCCACCATCGTTTCTCCATAGCTCGTAGGTTCATTGTTGTCTAGCAACATGACTTCCAAGACAGGATTACGTACCACTCTGAAGTAGTACGCATCCTTGTCATCCCACGAGGTTTGGTAGTGACTTGATCTGAAGTTTCATGATCACTATCATAAGCTTCCACTTCAATTGGTGTAGGTGCTACAGGAACAACTCCCTGTGCCCTGCCACACACTAGTTGAAGAGACGGTTCAATAACCTCATCAAGTCTCCACCATCCTCCCACTCAATTCTTTTGAGAGAAACTTTTTCTCGAGAAAGGACCCGATTCTAAAAACGATCCCTTATTGCTTTCGAATCTGAGACAGGAGGTATACCCAACTGTTTTGGGTGTCCTATGAAGATGCATTTATCCGCTTTGGGTTCGAGCTTATCAGCCTGGAACTTTTTCACAGAAGCGTCATAGCCCCTAAACTTTTAAGAAATGACAGCTTAGGTTTCTTTAAACCATAGTTCATACGATGTCATCTCATCGGAATTACGTGGTGCCCTATTTAAAGTGAATGTGGTTGTCTCTAATGCCTAACCCATAAACTATCGTGGTAATTCGATAAGAGACATCATGGTATGCATCATATCCAATAGGGTGCAGTTATGATGTTCGGACACACCATCACACTATGGTGTTCCAGGCTGTATTAGTTGTGAAACAATTTCCACAATGTCTTAATTCTGTGCCAAACTCGTAATTAAGATATTCATCTCTATGATCATATCATAGATCTTTTATCCTCTTGTCATGACAATCTTTCAACTTCACCCTGAAATTACTTGAACCTTTCAATAATTCAGACTCGTGATTCATCAAGTAAATATACTCAACATCTACTCAAATCATCTGTGAAGTAAGAACATAACGATATCCACTACACGCCTCAGCACTCATTGGACTGCACACATCAAAATGTATTACTTCCAACAAGTTGCTTCCTAGTTCCATTTTACTGAAACCGAGGCTTTCAGTCATCTTGCCCATGTGGTATGATTTGCATGTCTCAGGTGATTCAAAATCAAGTGAGTCCAAATGGTCCATTTGCATGGAGTTTCTTCATGCATATACACCAATAGACATGGTTCGCATGTCTCAAACTTTTCAAAATGAGTGAGCCCAAAGATCCATCAACATGGAGCTTCTTCATGCGTTTTATACCGATATGACTTAAGTGGCAGTGCCACAAGTAGGTGGTACTATCATTACTATCTTATATCTTTTGGCATGAACATGTGTATCACTACGATCGAGATTCAATAAACCATTCATTTTAGGTGCAAGACCATTGAAGGTATCATTCAAATAAACAGAGTAACCATTATTCTCCTTAAATGAATAACCGTATCGCGATAGACATAATCCAATCATGTCTATGCCCAACGCAAACAGCAATCTCGATGGTAGAGGGAGCGTGCGATGCTTGATCATATCAACATTGGAAACACTTCCAACACATATCGCCAGCTCACCTTTAGCTATTCTCCATTTACTCCGCAGCCTTTTATTTCGAGTTTACTAACACTTAGCAACCGAACCGGTATCTAATACCATGGTGCTACTAGGAGTACTAGTAAAGTACACATTAACACAATGTATATCCAATATACTTCTATCAACCTTGCCAGCCTTCTCATCTACCAAGTATCTAGGGTAATTCTGCTCCAGTGGCTGTTCCTCTTATTACAGAAGCACTTAGTCTCGGGTTTGGGTTCAACCTTGGGTTTCTTCACTAGAGCAGCAGTTGATTTGCCGTTTCATGAAGTATCCCTTCTTGCCCTTGCCCTTCTTGAAACTAGTGGTTTCACCAACCATCAACAATTGATGCTCCTTCTTCATTTCTACTTTTGTGGTGTCAAACATCGCGAAGATCTCAAGGATCATCATATATGTCCCTGATATATTATAGTTCATCACGAAGCTCTAGCAGCTTGGTGGTAATGACTTCGGAGAAACATCAATGTCTCATCTGGAAGATCAACTCCCACTTGATTCAAATGATTTTTGCACTCAGACAATCTGAGCACAAGCTCAACAATTGAGCCTTTCTCCCATAGTTTGCAGGTTAAGAAAATCATCGGAGGTCTTATACCTCTTGACGTGGGCACGAGCCTGAAATCCCAATTTCAGCCCTCGAAACATCTCATTTGTTCCGCAATGTTTCGAAATCGTCTATGGTGCCTCAACTCTAAACCGTTTAACTGAACTATCATGTAGTTATCAAAACATGTATGTTAGATGTTTGCAACACCCACAGACAACGTTCGAGGTTCAGCACACTGAGCGGTGCATTAAGGACATAAGCCTTCTGCGAAGCAACGAGGACAATCCTCGGTTTACGGACCTAGTCCGCATAATTGCTACTATCAACTTTCAACTAAATTTTCTCTAGGAACATATCTAAATAGTAGAACTGAAGCGTGAGCTACGATATAATTTGCGAAGATCTTTTGACTATGTTCAGGATAATTAAGTTCATCTTATGAACTCCCACTCAGATAGACATCCCTCTAGTCATCTAAGTGATTACATGATCCGAGTCAACTAGGCCGTGTCCGATCATCACGTGAGACGGACTAGTCAACATCGGTGAACATCTTCATGTTGATCGTATCTTCTATACGACTCATGCTCGACCTTTCGGTCTCTTATGTTCTGAGGCCATGTCTGTACATGCTAGGCTCGTCAAGTCAACCTAAGTGTTTTGCATGTGTTCCGAGGCCATGTTTGTACATGCTAGGCTCGTCAACACCCGTTGTATTCGAACGTTAGAACCTATCACACCCGATCATCACGTGGTGCTTTGAAACAACGAACCTTCTGCAACGGTGAACAGTTAGGGAGAACACTTTCTTGAAATTTTAAAGAGGGATCATCTTATTTACTACCGTCGTTCTAAGCAAATAAGATGCAAAAACATGATAAACATCACATGCAATCAAATAATAGTGACATGATATGGCCAATATCATATAGCTCCTTTGATCTCCATCTTGGGGCTCCATGATCATCTTGTCACCGGCATGACACCATGATCTCCATCATCATGATCTCCATCATCGTGTCTCCATGAAGTTGCTCGCCAACTATTACTTCTACTACTATGGCTACCGGTTAGCAATAAAGTAAAGTAATTACATGGCGTTATTCAATGACACGCAGATCATACAATAAATAAAGACAACTCATATGGCTCCTGCCGGTTGTCATATACATCGACATGCAAGTCATGATTCCTATTACAAGAACATGATCAATCTCATACATCACATATATCATTCATCACATCCTTTTGGCCATATCACATCACATAGCATACCCTGCAAAAACAAGTTAGACGTCCTCTAATTGTTGTTTGCATGTTTTACGTGGCTGCTATGGGTTTCTAGCAAGAATGTTTCTTACCTACGCAAAAACCACAACGTGATATGCCAATTGCTATTTACCCTTCATAAGGACCCTTTTCATCGAATCCGATCCGACTAAAGTGGGAGAGACAGACACCCGCTAGCCACCTTATGCAACTAGTGCATGTCAGTCGGTGGAACCAGTCTCACGTAAGAGTACGTGTAAGGTCGGTCCGGGCCGCTTCATCCCACAATGCCGCCGAATCAAGATTGGACTAGTAACAGTAAGCATATTGAACAATATCAACGCCCACAACTACTTTGTGTTCTACTCGTGCATAGAATCTACGCAATAGACCTAGCTCATGATGCCACTGTTGGGGAACGTAGCAGAAATTCAAAATTTTCCTATGTGTCACCAAGATCTATCTATGGAGAGACCAGCAACGAGGGGAAGGAGAGTGCATCTACATACCCTTGTAGATCGCTAAGCGGAAGCGTTCAAGAGAACGGGGTTGATGGAGTCGTACTCGTCGTGATCCAAATCACCAATGATCCTAGTGCCGAACGGACGGCACCTCCGCGTTCAACACACGTACAGCCCGGTGACGTCTCCCATGCCTTGATCCAGCAAGGAGAGAGGGAGAGGTTGAGGAAGACTCCATCCAGAAGCAGCACGACGGCGTGGTGGTGGTGGAGGAGCGTGGTGATCCAGCAGGGCTTCGCCAAGCACTATGAGATATGAGGAAAAGAGAGGTAGGGCTGCACCAACAGGGAGAGATCAAATCGCGCGTCTTGGGCAGCCCCTAGGCCTCACTATTTATAGGAGGATGGGAGGAGGGTGCGCCCCCTCTAGGGTTCCCACCCCTAGGGGGGGCGGCAGCCCTAGATGGGAAAAGGGGGGCGGCCAAGAGGGGAGAGGGGGGCGCCCCTAGGGTGGGCCTTAGGGCCCATCTAAGCCTAGGGTTTCCCCTTCTCCTCCTTTGTTGCACCTTGGGCCTTGTGGGAGGCGCACCAGCCCACTCAAGGGCTGGTCCCTTACCACTCTTGGCCCATGCAAGCCTCCGGGGCTGGTGGCCCCACTTGGTGGACCCCCGGGACCCTCCCGGTGGTCCCGGTACGTTACCGATAAAACCCGAAACTTTTCCGGTGACCAAAACAGGACTTCCCATATATAAATCTTTACCTCCGGACCATTCCGGAGCTCCTCGTGACGTCCAGGATCTCATCCGGGACTCCGAACAACATTCGGTAACCACATACAAACTTCCTTTATAACCCTAGCGTCATCGAACCTTAAGTGTGTAGACCCTACGGGTTCGGGAGACATGCAGACATGACCGAGACGTTCTCCAGTCAATAACCAACAGCGGGATCTGGATACCCATGTTGGCACCCACATGTTCCACGATGATCTCATCGGATGAACCACGATGTCAAGGACTTAATCAATCCCGTATACAATTCCCTTTGTCTATCGGTACGATACTTGCCCGAGATTCGATCGTCGGTATCCTGATACCTTGTTCAATCTCGTTACCGTCAAGTCTCTTTACTCGTTCCGTAACACATCATCCCGTGATCAACTCCTTGATCACATTGTGCACATTATGATGATGTCCTACCGAGTGGGCCCAGAGATACCTCTCCGTTTACACGGAGTGACAAATCCCAGTCTCGATTCGTGCCAACCCAACAGACACTTTCGGAGATACCTGTAGTGTACCTTTATAGCCACCCAGTTACGTTGTGACGTTTGGCACACCCAAAGTATTCCTACGGTATCCGGGAGTTGCACAATCTCATGGTCTAAGGAAATGATACTTGACATTAGAAAAGCTTTAGCATACGAACTACATGATCTTGTGCTAGGCTTAGGATTGGGTCTTGTCCATCACATCATTCTCCTAATGATGTGATCCCGTTATCAACGGCATCCAATGTCCATGGTCAGGAAACCGTAACCATCTATTGATCAACGAGCTAGTCAACTAGAGGCTTACTACGGACACGGTGTTGTCTATGTATCCACACATGTATCTGAGTTTCCTATCAATACAATTCTAGCATGGATAATAAAC
The DNA here is from genome assembly GCA_034509565.1 of Triticum monococcum. NCBI lineage: Eukaryota > Viridiplantae > Streptophyta > Magnoliopsida > Poales > Poaceae > Triticum > Triticum monococcum. The sequence goes on from CM067845.1 coordinate 606,234,990, forward strand.
GATTATCATGAACAAGGAAATATAATAATAACCAATTTATTATTGCCTCTAGGGCATATTTCCAACAAGGGGGCACCCCATGGACACACAAGTTGATCATTGATCTTTTAGCCGTGTGCGGTGCCCCCCTCCATCGTGATGCACCTCGGTCATATCGTAGCGGTGCTTAGGCGAAGCCCTGCGTCGGTAGCATCATCAACACCGTCATCACGCCGTCGTGCTGACAGAACTCTCCCTCGAAGCTCTACTGGATCGTGAGTTCGTGGGACGTCACCGAGCTGAACGTGTGCAGACCACGGAGGTGTTGTACGTTCGGTACTAGGATCGGTCGATAGGAAGACGTACGACTACATCAACCGCATTGTCATAACACTTCCGCTTACGGTCTACGAGGGTACGTGGATGACACTCTCCCCTCTCGTTGCTATGCATCACCATGATCTTGCGTGTGCGTAGGAATTTTTTTTAAATTACTACGTTCCCCAACAAATGGGCCACCATGCGCCTTAGTGGAGAAGAGAGAGGGCCGACCAGGAGGTGGCGCCCCCCCCCCTTGCCTAGTCCGAATTGGACAAGGGGAGGGGGCGGCGCCCCCCTCCTTCCTTTTATCCTCTCCTACTTGGAATAGGAAAGGGGGTGTGAATCCTACTTGGACCGGGAGTCCAAGTAGGACTCCCCCCATGGGGCGCCCCCCTAGGGCCGGCCACCTCTCCTCCCCCACTTTATATACGTGGGAAGGGGCACCCCAAAGGCACACCAAGTCTTCTCTTAGCTGTGTGCGATGCCCCCCTCCATAGTTACACACCTCTGTCATATCGTCGTAGTGCTTAGGCGAAGCCATGCGCTGGTAACTTCATCATCACTTCATCATGTCGTTGTGCCGACGGAACTCTCCCTCGTCCTCAACTGGATCAAGAGATCGAGGGACGTCATCGAGCTGAACGTGTGCTGAATGCGGAGGTGCCATACATTCGGTGCTTGGATCGGTTGGATTGCGAAGACGTTCGACTACATCAACCGCGTTACTAAACGCTTCCGCTTTCGGTCTACGAGGGTACATGGACACACTCTCCCCTCTTGTTGCTATGCATCTCCTAGATAGATCTTGCGTGATTGTAGGATTTTTTTGGAAATACCGTGTTCCCCAAGACATCAGACATGGCATCCCCAAGCTTATGGCTTGGCATATCATTAGCATCATGGATATTAAAAGAATTCATACTAACAACATTGCAATCATTCTCCTCATTTATACCAAACATTCTATTGAATTCTTCTTCTATCAGTTGAGCACAATTTTCCTTTCCATCATTTTCACGAAAGATATTATAAAGATGATCAATAATATGATGCAACCTCAATTCCATTTTTTGTACTTTTCTTTTTTTAACCAAACTAGTGATAAAACAAGAAACTAAAAGATTCAATTGCAAGACCTAAATATATACCTTTAAGCACTCACCTCCCCGGCAACTGTGCCAGAAAAGAGCTTGATGTCTACTACGCAACTTTATTCTTGTAGACACGTGTTGGGCCTCCAAGCGCATAGTTTTGTAGGACAGTAGCAATTTTCCCTCAAGTGGATGACCTACGGTTTATCAATCCGTGAGAGGTGTAGGATGAAGATGGTCTCTCTCAAACGACCCTGCAACCAAATACAAGAAATCTCTTGTGTCCTCAACACACCCAATACAGTGACAAATTATATAGGTGCACTAGTTCAGCGAAGAGATGGTGATAAAAGTGTAATATGGATGGTAGAAATATATTTTTTATAATCTGAATAAATAAAAACAGCAAGGTAGCAAATAGTAAATGGGCACAAAAATGGTATTGCAATGCTTGAAAATGAGGCCTAGGGTCCGTACTTTCACTAGTGCAACCTCTCAACAATGCTAACATAGTTGGATCATATGATTATCCCTCAAAGTGTAACGAAGAATCACTCCCGAGTTCCTATTAGCGGAGAACAAAAGATAGGAATTGTTTGTAGGGTACGAAACCACCTCAAAGCTATTCTTTTCATTCGATCTATTCAACAGTCCATACTAAAATAACACAAAGCTATTTTTTCGTTCGATCTATCCTAGAGTCTGTACTAAGATAACACAAAGCAAGTTCATATTCATAATACTCAATCCACACAAAGAACTATAAAGAGACCCCAAAGTTTCCGTCAGAGAAAAGATAATAGAAACATGCATCAACCCCTATGCATAGATTACCCCAATATCACCGTGGGAATCCGCGAGTTGAATGCCATAACACATATCAAGTGAATCAATATGATACCCCAATTTTCACCTCAAGTATTCATACCACAAGACATATATCATGTGTTCTCATCTTTGAATATTCAATCTGACAAGAAAAAACTTCAAAGGGTAAAGACTCAATTCATCACAACAAGAGTATAGAGGGTAGAAACATAATATGATCCGACTATATTAACAAAGCCCATGATAGAGATCACGAGAGAGAGAGAGAGATTTATCACATAGCTACTGGTACAAACCCTCAGCCCCGAGGGTGGACTACTCCCTCCTCATCGTGGTGGCCGCCGGGATGATGAAGATGGCCACCAGAGATGATTCCCCCCTCCGGCAGGGTGCCGGAACGGATATAGATTAGTTTTCGGTGGCTACGGAGCCCTGTGGCGGCGGAACTTCTGATCTAGGTTAACCCCGAAGGGTTTCAGAATATTTGGAAATTTATAGTGCAAAGAAGGGGTATGGGAGGCCACCGAGGTGGGCACAACCCACCTGGGCACGCCAGGGGGGCCTGGCGCTCCCTGGTGGGTTGTGCCCCCACGGGGCACCCCCCAGGTGCTACTTTGGCCCATCGGGAGTCTTCTGGCCCATAAAAAATCCACAAGAAGTTTCGCGGTGTTTGGACTCCGTTTGATATTGATTTCCTCCGATGTAAAAAACAAGCAAAAAACAGCAACTGGCACTGGGTCAATAGGTTAGTCCCAAAAAATGATATAAAGTCGCTATAAAATGATTGTAAAACATCCAAGAATGATAATATATTGGCATGAATACTTCATAAATTATAGATACGTTGGAGACGTATCAGAAGCCTAAATGATGGTTGAGTATGTGGACTTGCTAATAAGCTCCGACATGAGACCTTCCTGAAAATATGATGAATTGCAGTTGCATTGTTGACTAAGAACATATTTGGTTAGTTTTCAAGAAAGTTCATGCCTTATACTTCGTTGTTGTGATGAATTGTTGCTTGCTCATGAGAAGTTCTATTATATTAAATATTGTTGTTATAATAATGATCATGATGCTACTATGTCCGTATTTTGTTTTTATTGACACCTCCTTTTCTAAACACGTGGACGTGATTATCGATGTCGGCTTTCCCTTAAGGACAAGCGAAGTCTAAGCTTGGGGGAATTGATACGCCCATTTTGCATCATGATTTCTTACTATTGTTTATAGTGTTTTTAATCAATATAACACTTTGTGGAGCAATTCTAATGTCTTTTCTCTCTTAATATGCAAGATGTACATGAAGAAGGAGACTGCCGGCAGCTGCAATTCTGGACCTGAAAAAGCTATGTCAGATATACCTATTTTGTACATCTCCAAATGAGCTGAAATTTCACGGAGATTTATTTTGAAATAAATAAAAAATATTGGAGCAAAGAAGTACGAGAGGGGGCCACCCAGGTGCGCGCCCTGGTGTCTTGTGGGGCCCCTGGCCAGCCTCCAATGCCCATATTTTGGTATATAAGCCTATTTGCCCTAGAAAAAATAAGGGGAGGACTTTCGGGACGGAGCGCCGCCGTCTCGAGGTGGAACTTGGTTCGAAGCACTTTTGCTCTCTGGCGGAGCGATTCCGCCGGGGACACTTCCCTCTGGGAGGGGAAATCAAAGCCATCGTCATCACCAACAACCCTCTCATCATGGGAGGACCAATCTTCATCAACATCTTCACCAGCACCATCTCATCTCAAACCCTCGTTCATCTCTTGTATTCAATCTTTGTATCAAAACCTCAGATTGGTACTTGTGGGTTGCTAGTAGTGTTGATTACATCTTATAGTTGATGCTAGTTGGTTTATTTGGTGGAAGATCATATGTTCAGATCCATTATGCTATTCAATACCCCTCTGATCTTGGACATGAATATGATGTGTGAGTAGTTACCTTTTGTTCTTGAGGACATGGGAGAAGTCTTGTCATAAGTAATCATGTGGATTTGGTTTTCGTTCGATATTTTGATGATATGTATGTTGCTGATTCCCTTATTGGTGTTATGTAAAAATCGACTACATAACACTTCACCATCTTTGGGCCTAAGGGTATGCATTATGGAGTAGTAATTAGATGATGAGTTGCTAGAGTGATAGAAGTTTAAACCCTAGTTGATGCGTTATACCGTAAGGGGCTTATTTGGATCCACATGTTTAATGCCTTGGTTAGATTTATCTTAATTCTTCTTTCGTAGTTGCAGATACTTGCGAGAGGGGTTAATCATAAGTGGGAGGCTTGTTCAAGTAAGAATAGCAGCCAAGCACCGGTCCACCCACATATCAAATTATTAAAGTAGCGAACGCGAATCGAACGAACATGATGAAAGTGACTAGATGAAATTCTCGCGTGTCCTCAAGAACGCTTAGCCTATTAACAGATTGTTCTGGCCTGTCCTTTGCAACAAAAAGGATTGGGCTACCTTTTGTACACCTTAGTTACTATTGCTACTTGTCACTTGTTACAAATTATCTTGCTATCAAACTACTCATTATTGATAATTTCAGTGCTTGCAGAAAATATCTTGCTAAAAACCGTTTGTCATTTCCTTCTGCTACTTGTTGGGTTCGACACTCTTACTTATTGAAAGGACTATGATTGATCCCCTATACTTATGGGTCATCAACGACGAGGGAGGAGAGAGGCGCAAAGGAAACCAAATGCAGCAAACACCCATAAAGATAGAGAAAACAACACGAGCATAGCAGCAAAGAAACAACCCCACCTCGAACATCACCGACGTCAATACAAGGCACGAAAATCTAATGGGTCGTTGATCACCACCGGCGACAAAAAAAAGCACGAATGACGAGAAAACCCTGAAAAATCCCTCTCATTAACAAAAAGAGAATTGTGTAAGGGGCAAGCAAGGGAGAAGAAGAAGAACACCCCCCCCCCCCCCACGCACCGCAACCAACCGACATACCACACCCCAAGCACCCACCCGGCAGTGCCTACCAACCCTAGACACACAGGGACTAAGCCACTCGTCTACAAGGAGAGCCCGGAGAATCCGGCTCCCAACAGTCCGCCCACACACATCAGCAGCTGTCCACTAGAACTCCCGGGCACATGTTGGCGAGAACACGTCTCAAACACGATGAGAGAGGTCGACCAAACACACCTGGGCAGATTGTTGGGAGCATCCAAATTACTCAGAAGCGTCCGCACCCATCGAATGCGGGGCAAACAACCCACACTCAAGGCCCGGCGAGAAAGGCCGACCAAACACATGAAGAGTGCCCGGCCGCACGCCCTTCCACCATATGAGGCGGCACATGTGGGGCGAGGGCAACAGGGCATCCCGGCAGCCTATAGTAGCTAGAAATAAGCCCGGGCATGGGAAACCGAATAGCCAGGTAGGCAGAGAGCCTGGACATGTGTCTCTCGAACGCGCGAGACAGCACGCACGGTGCGAGACCAATGCCCTGAGCCGTTTGGCACACGCACGCAACCGGGCCGGCTCCACGCACGAGGCTTGCTCGAACGAAGCGGCCCGACAGGACTCGGACGACGCTGACAGGTTGATCCGGGCTTACCCGGCAAGCGGGCACGATGTAAAGCCATGCGGAGAGGTGGCCTCGATCGCACCTGCGGCCCACATGTCATGGACCCTCGAGGAAAACCGACCGGGTGCGAAGCAGCCGTGAAGATTGGACGGCGAGGAGCGCGCTCGGGTGGGGCGCGCACAATGGAAGGCACAGAGGACACTCGTGCGCGGATGCCCTTTTTCAAGAAAAGGGGTGGCTGGAGCATTTTTTAGGGGCGTGCTACGCATCCATCGGCTGATATTTTTGAAAGATCAGCCGGCTCGCGAGCCGTCGGATTGCCGCATCAAGCGAGCCGAGCGTGCCTCCAGAACTGCAACACATGTTTTGTTGCAGAATTGTATCTCCAACATAGGTCTTGTTGTAACAGTTGTTTTGTCGCGAAAAAACATTACAACTAGGTTTTGTTGCAATTTTTTCTGCAATTGAGGTCTTGTTGCAGAAAATTTCCGCAACAGAGGTTTTATTGCAAAACTAGACCCGTCATAGACCATTGCAACACCACATATGTTTCTGAAACATAGCCTCTGTTTCGGAAGCGCGTTCGACAAAGAATGGCATGCAAGCCATCAATTGGATGAGTGCCATGCAGCGGAGGTGCCAGACGCGGCCACTGCGATTCGCCGGATGACGGTATGCTTTTCCCTTTTTTTATTAACACACCCTATACCAGCAAAAATTTACGAAAAAGGAATTGCTTGGGGTTGCTCTTTATTCACACCCGAGAATCAAAGAAAAAAAGAGAATATTTCAAAGGATGTGTCTAGGGCACATCTAGATGTGCTATAGTTATTGCACATCTAAATGAGTGAATTAAGCATAAAAAGAAAAAGAAAGAAATCACACGAATCTCAACATAAGATCAATGACACATCTAGATGTGCTTTAGATGTGCAATACTTATGCTTATGACACATCTAGATGTGTTTTAGCAAAACTGTATTTCAAAGGAAAAAAAAAAGAGAAAAGGAAAATCTACATGGGTCACCCAAATCGGGGGTCGGTGCCACGCCCTTCGCACGCCCCGCATAATTTAGCTCGGGGTCTTGCTCGCTTGCTTGCTTGTGCGGCATGGGTTACCCAAAGTAGCGGCTGCCGGGTCCCGCAGGTGCAGAGATATGTTTGAAAATCTAATCTGACCCCACAGATACGCCGTTGTCAATAATTCATGCAACTTGATCCAAAAAATCACGCATCTCTCGAACGCGGAGAACGGCAGGCGACGCACGACGGCCATGGCTCCTCTCGCCGTCACCCGCCCCGCCCTTCTCTATAAATTGTTGCACCGCCCTCGGCTCCTCTCGCCGTCGAACGCGTCCTGCCTCCATCACACGCCATGGCAGACGGCGGCCACCCCGGCGCTGTGCTCGCCGCGCTCCTGCTCTTCTGGGCCGTGCTCGGCGCCGAGGCCGACCACGCGCTGTACAAGGACGCCGCGCAGCCGGTGGAGGCGCGCGTCGCCGACCTCCTGGGGCGGATGACGCTCGCGGAGAAGGTCGGGCAGATGACGCAGATCGAGCGGCTGGTGGCGACGCCGGAGGTGCTCAGGGACAACTTCATCGGCAGCCTGCTCAGCGGCGGCGGCAGCGTGCCGCGGAAGGGCGCGACGGCCAAGGAGTGGGCGGACATGGTGGACGGCTTCCAGAGGGCCTGCATGTCGACGCGACTCGGCATCCCGATGATCTACGGCATCGACGCAGTGCACGGCAACAACAACGTCTACGGCGCCACCATCTTCCCCCACAACGTCGGCCTCGGCGCCACCCGGGACCCCGACCTGGTGAAGAGGATCGGCGAGGCCACCGCGCTCGAAGTCAGAGCCACCGGCATCCAGTACGCCTTCGCGCCGTGCATCGCGGTAAACTAAAATCTCCGAGCAACACTTCCTGAATTTCGGATCGCGTTTGCCGACACCATCACTCACTCTGTCACTCACCTGCTGGCTGCTGCTTCCCTTATGGTGAACAGGTGTGCAGAGATCCGAGGTGGGGGCGGTGCTACGAGAGCTACAGCGAGGACCGCCGGATCGTGCAGTCCATGACGGAGCTCATCCCGGGCCTGCAGGGCGACGTCCCCAAGAACTTCACCAGCGGCATGCCTTTCGTCGCCGGGAAGTAAGATCCAGTCCACGAACCCTTTAGAACTGCCACCATCACACTATGTAGAAAGAATCTCAGTACAGATACTTGTGGGAACTGCAGGAACAAGGTGGTGGCCTGCGCAAAGCACTTCGTTGGCGACGGCGGCACGGTGAACGGCATCAACGAGGACAACACGGTCATCAACCGCGAGGGCCTGATGAACATCCACATGCCGGCCTACTTCGACGCTCTCGCCAAGGGCGTCTCCACCGTCATGATCTCCTACTCCAGCTGGAACGGGGTCAAGATGCACGCCAACCAAGATCTCGTCACTGGGTACCTCAAAGACACGCTCAAATTCCAGGTAAAAAAGGGTGGAAAACAATTGCACTCGTGGTGTTCTTGTACGCTCAAATTCAGGTGTTCTTCATCAGTTGGACTCTTGTTTTTAGTCTTCAGATGTTCATTGCCTTTGTTGCATCTTGACTGCAGGGCTTCGTGATCTCGGATTGGATGGGCATTGACAAGCTCACGACCCCTTATGGGGCGGACTACCCCTACTCGGTCAAGGCTTCCATTCTTGCTGGCCTTGACATGGTGAGCAAAACTTTCTTCTCTGTGAAAGGAGGTAGACTGTCTCTCTCTGTGAACGCCGTGCTGCTTGCTGAGATCGATGTTTTCCGTGATGTTGCAGATCATGGTGCCTAAGAACTACACGCAGTTCATCAGCATCCTGACTGGCTACGTCAACAGCGGAGTAGTCCCGATGAGCAGGATCGACGACGCCGTCACCCGGATCCTCCGCGTCAAGTTCGCCATGGGCCTGTTCGAGAACCCCTACGCCGATCCCGCCATGGCTGAGCAGCTAGGCAAGCAGGTACTCTACTGACTGATGAAACTCTGATGCCGTATTCTGAAATTTGAGTTCAGTTATGATTTGCTACCGAATTCAAAAATGTTGCTTCACCTCCTGAATTCTGAATTTATGGTGTACTGCTACTTGTATATGCAGGAGCACAGAGATTTGGCGAGGGAGGCCGTGAGGAAGTCGCTGGTGCTCCTGAAGAATGGCAAGACGAGCGCCGGGCCGATGCTGCCGCTGTCCAAGAAGGCGCCCAAGATCCTCGTCGCCGGCAGCCACGCCGACAACCTGGGCTACCAGTGCGGCGGCTGGACGATCGAGTGGCAGGGCGACTCCGGGCGCATCACCGTGGGCACCACCATCCTCGACGCCGTGAGGGCGGCCGTGGACCCGTCGACCACCGTGGTGTTCGCGGAGAACCCGGACGCGGAGTTCGTCAGGAACGGCGGCTTCTCCTACGCCATCGTGGCGGTGGGCGAGCACCCGTACACGGAGACAGCGGGCGACAACCTGAACCTGACCATCCCGGAGCCCGGGCTGAGCACCGTGGAGGCGGTGTGCGGCGCGGTCCAGTGCGCGACGGTGCTCATCAGCGGGCGGCCCGTGGTGGCCCAGCCGCTCCTGGCCGCCTCCGACGCGCTGGTGGCGGCGTGGCTGCCCGGCTCGGAGGGGCAGGGCGTGACCGACGCGCTGTTCGGCGACTACGGGTTCACCGGGAGGCTGGCGCGGACGTGGTTCAAGTCGGTGGAGCAGCTGCCGATGAACGTCGGCGACGCGCACTACGACCCGCTCTTCCCGCTCGGCTTCGGGCTCACCACCAAGGGGGCCTCGCAAGGGGACGGGGTGGCGCTACACAGCAGCATGTGATGGCGGTCAAGAAGCGCGCAGAGCGCACATGAACCGTGGACCTTGCTTCCTGCGCGCCATGGCTCTACCGTGGCACCGCGCGAGTTGCCATTCTTTAGAGAACAAGTTACCGTGGTGGTAATATTCATCAGCACACCATGGCGGTACTTCTCACCAGACGGAGCGGTGTGGTAAATGTATCCTCACTATTATATGATGGTACTATAATATACACAAGCTGTGCCAAATGTATCCTCACTATTATGATGATACTAAAATATACAGAAGCTATGGTAAATGTATCCTCGTTGCTAGTAGTAAGATGATACTAAAAATCATGATAATTAGTTACTACCGTCCCCGCAAAAAAAAAATTTGCCACCATGATAAAAGTTAGGATCCTATATTGTTACAAGCGAAAATGCTAAATGGAGGACGAGCTCCATGGAGCCCTTTATTTTGAAATTTTAAAAAATCTCATTCTCAAGTTCCATAAAAAACTGGAAAGATCACACACATTCATACAGATGTAAAGTACATGTGTGTAAACTGAAAAGATGATATACATTATGGTCAGAGCTACAAAAAAAGGGGGAAATCATGATTTTCAAATGATGAACAGTACATGCACTATTCTCTATGAAAATGCATGAATTTGTCTTTTTTGTGTAGCTCTCACCATAATGTATTCCATCATAAGACTTTACACACATGTAAACACTAGTAGAAAACAGGGCTTTGGTCCAGGCCGGGTCAGTCCATTAGTCCCGGTTCAGTCAAAAACCGGGACTAATGTGAGCATTTATCCCGGTTCGTGCGGCTAAGGCATTAGTCCCGGTTCACCTGGGCCCTTTAGTCCCGGTTCGACGAATCGGGACTAAAGGGTGCGATGCCCATTAGTCCCGGTTGGTGGCACCAACCGGGACTAAAGGTTAGACCTTTAGTACCGGTTGATGCCACGAACCGGTACTAATGGGTTTTGAGGCATTAGTACCGGTTCATGGCACGAACCGGTATTAATGGTCCCATTTTCAAACTCCCCCCCCCCCTCCTGCGGACCGCCTTTTCAGTTTTAGAAAAAACAAAAGAAAATGATGGAAATGTCAAAAAAATAAAATAAAATAAGTTTCCCATATGATATGTGGTCTACTTGTTGGGAAAATTTACAAATATGAATTTCGACTTTATTTGCAAAATCTCTCTGGAATTTGTAAAATGGGCATAACTTTTGCATACGAACTTGGATTAAAAAGTTTTTTATATGAAAAATCATCTACTCGAAAAGTTACATCCGAATTTAACCGGGGGGAACCCCGTTAAACATTTTCAAAATCCTCAAAAACCTAACAGAAAAAAGTTACGGGGCTTTTAAGATCTAGAGTGGAAAAAATCAAAAAAATTACTAGTCAAATCTGGTCAAACAGTGGTCAAACTAATTATTTTAGAATATTAGTGTTACTAAATAATTATTTCAGTTATTTTGAATTTTGGTCAAATCTGGTCAAACTGTGGTCAAACAATGGTCAAACTAATTATTCAAGAAATATTAGTGTTACTAAATAATTATTGTTTTTTAAAACAATAGTTTCAAACTCAAACAGTGAAATGTGTCACTTCATGCTCAAGCAAAATTCATGAAGGTTAATAGGATTGACATCTTACTATTGTCAGGAAAACAACAAGTGCAGACTTGGAAACGAGAGAGAATAGAACCCGGAAGTTAAGCGTGCTCAGGCTGGGGGACTGGGAGGATGGGTGACCGTTCGGGAAGTTAGATGATTTGGAATGATGAGGGGTGATTAGAGGATAAATTGAGCAGTGATGAGGGGTGGTGATTACACACTAGAGATTAAAATAATTCAGAAATTTGAAAATCAAAAAAAAAAATCATAAAATTTCCTTTAGTCCCGGTTGGTGAGCTCCACGTGGAACCGGGACTAAAGGGGGGAGGCATTAGTACCGACCCTTTAGTCCCGGTTCGAAAACCGGGACTAAAGGGCCTTACCAACCGGGACAAAAGCCCCTTTTTCTACTAGTGAAAACACATCAATATGAACATGTATGATTCAGAATTTCTTGACACTTAAAAATGCGTTTTCCAATTTTTTTTCAAAAAATAGGCTCCTTCTCCTCCCTCCCTCCCTCCCGGCCCCCTTCCTTTCGATCCAATCTAGGGCTTCGGCCGCCGCGACCCCTCTCCTGGTCACCGCCGGAGCGACGCGGGGGAAAGCTAGGCAGCAGATGATGGCGGCCGGGCGGGGGAAGGGGGGCGGGCTTCCTCCGACATGGCTCCGGGACACAGTCGCGGTGGAGATCCACACAGGTGTCCTGGTTCGACGTGTGCATCGTCCGGCGTCCGTGGCGCGGCGATATGGATTCTTCCGTCGTCGATGGCTCACCCAGGCAGGGCGGCGGTTCCGGGTGGTGACATCGTTGCGGCTCCGATTGTGGGCGGTTTTCGGCGGCAGGGACGTCCCCATGGGGTGTGCTGGATGATGGTGGAGGAGGATCTGGTGGACCAGCTAGTGATGGGCGTGAGGTGCCAATGAAAACTTGCTTTCGCCTCAGCCGGAACTTCCGACAGCGGCATCCGTGGGCGTCGTTATCTCGTTGGAGGCGTCGTTGGGCGATTTGCACTCTTGTGTGCCTTGGGGGAAACTCTAGATTCGGGTTCCGGGTCGTATTAAGGTGAGGTTACTGCGTCCTCACCCCCATGAGGGCATCATCTTTGGGGTTGTACATCGCCTGGAGGAAAATTGTTTGGCTTCGATGGCTGGGCGCAGGTTTTCCCATGCTTCTCGTGCGGTGACCAAGGTGGAGTGGTATGCCATCTATAGTACCGACATCGGCGAGTCTTGGCGGCAAGGTGCAGCGGGGTATCGGTGTTGGATATCGTTCGATGGGCATGCGCAGGAGGGTGATCAGTGATGTTGTCTGACGTTGTGGTGGCGTCGACAGTAGAAGGGTCTGGCAAGGTCAATGCATTGATTACTCCTGAATATGGGGTGGCGGAAGATGGCAGCGACAGTTTCTATAACATGCGCATGTGGTGCACTCTGAGGGTCTGCTAGACCGGTTGGTGCTCCCTTCTAGCCGACGGACGGCTTGGTGAGGCCACCAGATTGCATGGTGTGCGTTGACGTGAGGTCAAGACACATCATCAACCTTGTAAGTAGGGCGGCAATTTCCGCCAAGAAGATGGATTTGATTGATTCCTGTATTTATTTTGTAAGATCTTGTTAAAGAATGCAATAAAGATGGTTGTGTGCATCACTCGATGCAAAGATAGGGTTATCCTTCTTTAAGAAAAATAGAACTTGTCTCCAAAAGCTTCTATTGAGTGCTAGTAAGCACAATACTACTACAATGGTAACTGCTATCAGATCATCAAGTGCAAATGCGAGTGTGTAAGTGCATCTAGTGCCACCCCTAGTTGGTTTTGGAGTATTGACGACAAACCTAGTTGAGGCACTAATGTGTTTGTGAGAATTGCAGGATAACACAGGTAGAAGTCCCTCAATGATTCGGTTTCACTACCAGAGATGACCCCTAAAAATGTACGAAGACATTGAAGACAATGGTGGTTTATGAAGATATTCATATTGAAGACAATGACATGTGAAGACTCCCTATGAAGCTTATGGAACTCGAAGACTTAGATCCTTTGTAGTTTTACTTCATTTATGTTGTGTCATAGGAACCACTGTACTGTTAAGTGGGGTCCAAGAGAACCAGTCAGGATGACTGAAGTGATGCCTAATTCAAATCCTATGTCTTCGAGCGAAGACTATGAGAGAAAATCTTGTCCAGAGTCAGACAAGTCAGCTTTACTTGTAGCCCAAGTAAAGTTGCCGTGTGAGTTCGAAATCCGACCGTTGGTACATGTGTCAGTTCCTTAGTGACCCAGGGTCATTTCGGACAAATCGGGTCGGGTTGCCAAGTGGCTATAAATAGTCCACCCCTACAACCATAAACGGTTGGCTGCTCAGATTTCAGTGCACGGCTTTTATCGTTTGAGAGCAACCCACCTCGAAGCCTTTGAGAGAAAATTCCTAGCGAGGAGAAAAGCCCTAACCACCCAGAGCCAGAGTAAATTAGGCATCACTTAAGTCTTTGTGTCTGAGTGATCTGAAGACTTATTACACTTGAGGACTGTGCATCCTCCAGCCGGTTAGGCGTCGTGTTCTGAGAATCCAAGAGAAATTGTGGATTGCCAGTGAACGAAGTCTGTGAAGGTTTGGGAGTCTACCTTGAAGACTTACCAGAGTGATTGGGCGAGGTCTGTGTGACCTCGGCTCAAGGAGAAAACGGTGAGGACTGGGTGTCCTGAGCTGCGAGTTCAGGACTGGGTGTCCGGGACTGTGTGTCCTTTGGTTTAAATACCTAGCCGCTCCAACCAGACGTACAGTTGTCACAGCAACTGGAACTGGTCCAACAAATCATTGTCTTCAGCGTGTCACTGGTTTCATCTTCACTTCCTTTTACTTTCTGTTACACACTGTGAAGCCATTGCATGCTTGCTTTATCTTCTGTCTTCACGATATAACTGTATGATCTGTTTGGCTTCATAACTTCTTCCTACCTGATCCGTATTACACTGCAGCTACTTGTCTTGTGTTTTTACTCTATTGAATACTTGACCCTGGCTTGCCTAGTGTAATCTAACTTCCGCTGCTTAAGTGATTGGCATATCTGTATTGTTTGTCTTCATAACCTTCACGTTTTGAAGACTTTCATAAAAATCGCCTATTCACCCCCCCTCTAGTCGATATAACGCACTTTCAATTGGTATCAGAGCAAGGTGCTCCCTTGTTCTGTGTGATTCGGTTTAACCACCTGGAGTTTTAGCTATGTCGACTGCAGGGATAATTAAAGTCTCCGCTACGTGCCCCGTCTTCAATGGAACTGAATATCCCTACTGGAAGAATAAGATGCGCATGCATCTTGAAGCCATTGACGTCGACCTATGGTATGTCGTCGAAAACGTTGTTCCCAAGGCTGGAAAAGGTGTCACTGCTGCTGATGTCAAGAAGTTCACTCAACTGGACTCTACTGACAAGAATATCATCTGTGGTCATCTGACCAAGGGACAGTACGGCCGTGTAAGTGCCTTGAAGACATCCAAGCTGGTCTGGGACTGGCTCTCCAAAGTCAATGAAGGCATATCAACCCAGAGAGATTAGAGAATCAGTGTTCTTCGCAATCTCTTCAACCGCTTCAAGCGAAATGACAATGAGAATGTCCAGCACACATTTGACCGGCTCACTGACATCACAAATGAGCTTCAAGCCCTCGGCGCCACTGAGATCACCAAACATGAAATCATCAAGACGCTACTGAGATCACTTGACAGTTCGTTTGACATCCTAGCCCTAATGATTCAAGAACGTCCAGATTTCAAGACACTCGATCCGTTTGACATACTTGAGAGGCTCAACACACATGAGTTTCAGCTTTCTGAGAAAAGAGATATCTACGGTCCAAACTATGGGCGAACTCGTGCCTTGAAGGCAAAAGCTGTGTCCTCATCTGAAGAAGAATCTGACAGCAGTTCTAATGATCCTGAAGACATTGGACGGGAACTTGCAATGCTAGTGAAGAAGTTCCAGAAATTCACCAAGAAGAAAGGCTTCAGAAAGTCTTCACGATCAAGCTCAAGGAATGATGAAGCTTCTGCTCATGACTACAAGAAGAAAACATGTCACAAGTGCAAGAAAACTGGACACTTCATTTCTGAGTGTCCACAGTGGGACAATGAGAGCAGAAAGAAGAAGAAGAGCAAGGAATATGACTCCGACGACAAGAAGAAGAAATACTCAAAGTCTTCTTCCAAGTCTTCCTCAAAGTCTTCATCAAACAAGAAGAGCTCAACTGGCAAGGCTTGTGCGTTTGTTGGCAAGGAAATGGATTCAGAGGAGGAGTCCGCTTCTGAGGAGGCAGAGGTGGAGTCTGAGGAGGAGTCTGATACTGGCATTGCGAGTCTGGCTACAGCCTACGTCGCCAAGTCCATCTACAACACTGAAGACAATGACTTCATCACCAACACCGATGCAAATGACAAGGACGACTCTACTCCTACCTACTGCTTCATGGCACGCAGTGCCAAGGTAAACACATGCACTACTCACTATCAAACATCCAGTGACGATGACTCTGATTGTGATTCAAAACCCAGCTACAAAACACTTGCTAAAATTGCAACTGAACAACAAAAGGCTATGGAACATATTCAAAAACTGTTAGATAGAAGCGATGATCTGTTGGGTGCTCAAATGACTCGTTCTGAATCCTTAATTGAAGACATAAAAAATCTTCATGTTAAGTATCAGGAACTTGAAGATCATCTTGAGACTCTCTCAACTACTCATGAAAAGCTTTCCTATGATTATCTTCAAAAGAAGCAAGATCTTGAGAAGTTGAGAGCGGATCATGAAGATCTTCAAAAGGAAAACGAGTCACTTCGAGCCGAACAGATCAGTTCCGCTCAGGGAGGATTTGAACCACCATGCCTTAAATGCATTGAGCATGATAATGCTACTTCTGTTGCTGAATGTTCCACTGCTACTGCTGTTGCAATATCTTCAACTGTTGAAGTGGTAACTAACCCCTCTGCTGAGGATACCACTGCTATTGCTGATGAGAATGCTAGGTTGAAGACATTGCTTGAAACAGGGATGTACAAAAGTCTCAAAGGACATCATACATTATGTGATGTCCTCAAGAAGCAGATTCTGAACCGAAACCCTAGGAAAGAGGGTGTTGGGTTCGTGAGGAAAATTAATGCAGATGGCTCTTACTGGAAACCTGAGCAGTACCCCAAAACCACGTGGGTTGCTGCAAAGGAATCCTCAGCAGATCCATCCAATCTATCTGGCTTGACTTGTGCTAATCCTATTATCATTGATGAATCCTTTGATGCAAACTATAAACTGTCTAAGAATCAGAATGGTGAAGTATTTGCCAGGTACATTGGTACTAACTGCAGGAATGGGCCGCCTATGAAGAAGATCTGGGTTCCAAAAACGTGTCTGGAGAATCTTCCTGTGAATGTCCTCATGACACCTCACATGAAGAAGACAAACCTCGGACCAAAGGCTTCATATGGTCCAAAGGCTTTATACAGGCAGAGGACTCACCTGAGTCGCACTAACGCAAATGTTTTGCAGGGAAACCATGCTCAGGCATATGAGAGCGGTTTCTTCAAACTGTCATGTTCATATGACCAAGAACTATTCTGCCTATTCTTATGAATACTATTGCCCACCTGCTAGACTGTTTGCTAGGGCTCCAAAGCCAAAATTCTCAGATGCTGCACTTAGACTTATTGCTTCCAAGCCACCCTTGAAGATGTGGGTGGTTAAGAAAGCTTAACTCTCTTTTGCAGGGAAAGGTCTCCAGCAGAAAACCAAAATCTTCTGACGCTATTGCTGGGGACCTTAAAAATCTTGTGGGGCGCAAGATCAAATGCCCGAATGGCATCACTATGTATTTCGTACCTGAATCGCATACTACTCTCCCTATTAGTCCTAACCTGGATCTAAGTTTTCATAACCCACTGGTTCGTCAAATGTTTTTGCTTCACAATACTCTTCATGAAGCCTATCCCCCCAAATGCACTGTAGGATACGACACCAGCGTCTTCAGAGTCTTCAGAATGGATTATTGACAGTGGGTGTACAAATCACATGACTGGAAAAAGAAGTCTTTTTATGGACTCAACCTTACGTCCATCCGACAAGAGCCACATCACATTTGCTGACACTAGTAAAAGTAAGGTATTGGGTCTAGGTAGAGTTGCAATCTCAAAGGATCAACACATGGATAAAGTCATGTTTGTTGAATCCCTTGGCTTCAACTTAATGTCTGTCTCAATGCTTTGCGATTTGAACATGATTGTAATTTTTGGAAAATATCGTTGCCTGATACTAATGGAATCTGACAAGTCTCTAGTGTTTGAAGGGTATCGGAAAGATGATTTGTACGTGGTAGATTTCTCAGCAGGGCCACAGCTTGCAGTATGTCTTTTGGCAAAGGCTTCAGAATGCTGGCTTTGGCATCGGAGGCTTGGGCATGCTGGCATGAGGAACCTCCACACCCTTGCAAAGAAGAAGCATGTCATAGGCATCGAGGGTGTCAAGTTCAAGAAAGATCACTTATGCGGTGCCTGTGAAGCAGGAAAGATGACAAGGGCAAAACATCCTTCGAAGACAATCATGACCACTACTCGACCCTTCGAACTGCTTCACATGGATCTCTTTGGTCCCACTCACTACTCAACTTTTTCCACTACTGCTTGCCTCTATGGCTTTGTCATTGTTGATGATTACTCTAGATATACTTGGGTGCACATAATCCTTTACAAGACTGAAGTGCAGGATGTCTTCAGACGCTTCACAAATCAGGCTATGAACAATTATGGCGCCAAGATAAAGCACATCAGAAGTGACAATGGCACTGAATTCAAGAACACTGGCCTTGATACATATCTGGATACCTTGGGCATCACACATGAATTCTCAGCTCCGTACACGCCACAGCAGAATGGCGTCGTCGAACGCAAGAACAGAACACTCATTGAGATGACCAGAACAATGCTAGATGAGTACAAGACTCCAAGAAAATTCTGGCCTGAAGCCATTGACACTGCATGCCATACAATCAACCGTGTTTATCTTCACAAGCTTCTGAACAAGACATCTTATGAACTTCTAACTGGCAAGAAGCCAAATGTCAGTTACTTCAGAGTATTTGGCTCAAGATGCTGGATCAAGGACCCACACCACACCTCAAAATTTGCACCAAAAGCACATGAGGGCTTTATGCTTGGATATGGAAAGGATTCGCACTCCTACAGAGTCTTCAATCTCTTTCACTACAAAGTGGTTGAAACAGTGGATGTGCGGTTCGATGAGACCAATGGTTCACAAAGAGAGCAACTGCCAGATGTGCTAGATGAAGTTCCAGCCAGTGAATCAATCAAGCTAATGGGAACTGGAGAAATTATACCTTCTGAAGCTCATCCTGAAGAAGAACTTATCATCTCAGCACCTGATCCACATGAAGACAATGCTCAGCCTGAAGACATTCCTCCCCACGACAACATAGATCAGCAAGATCAAAGTCTTCGACCCATACATCCTCGTGTTGCCAATGAAGTGCAGATTGACAGAATAATTGACAGCATCAATGCACCTGGTCCACTGACTCGTTCAAGGGCAACTCAACTGGCAAATTTCTGCGGACACTTCGCATTCGTTTCAATCACAGAACCCAAGAAAATTGAAGAAGCTTTTATGGAACCTGAGTGGATTCAAGCAATGCAAGAAGAGCTTCATCAGTTTGAGCTGAACAATGTATGGGAATTGGTTAAGCGTCCTGATCCACGGAAGCATAACATAATAGGCACCAAATGGATATACCGCAACAAGCAAGATGAGCATGGTCAAGTTGTCAGAAACAAAGCTCGTCTCGTTGCTCAAGGATATACTCAAGTGGAAGGCATTGACTTTGATGAAACATTTGCTCCTGTGGCCAGACTTGAAGCCATCCGTATACTACTGGCCTATGCAAATCATCATAACATACTTTTATATCAAATGGATGTGAAGAGTGCCTTTCTCAATGGCAAGATTGAAGAAGAAGTGTATGTTACACAACCACCTGGGTTTGAAAATCCAAAACATCCTGACATGGTTTACAAGCTCAATAAGGCACTATATGGCCTCAAACAAGCCCCTCGGGCCTGGTATGACACACTCAAATACTTCCTGAAGAGCAAAGGCTTCATACCTGGCTCCCTAGATCCCACTCTCTTCACGAAGACATATGATGGTGAACTGTTTGTGTGCCAAATATATGTGGATGACATTATCTTCGGCTGCACCAATCAGAAGTACAGTGAGGAGTTCGGATATATGATGCAAGAGCAATATCAGATGTCTATGATGGGGGAGCTGAAATTCTTCCTCGGTCTTCAGATACGGCAACAACGCAATGGGATTTTCATATCTCAAGAAAACTATCTCAAAGATTGCCTGAAGAAGTTCGGTATGCAAGACTGCAAAGGTTTCACAACATCAATGCCAGCCAAACATCATCTGGGTCCTGACGACAATGGTAAAGAGTTCGATCAAAAGGTATACCGCTCCATGATTGGTTCTTTGCTTTATTTATGTGCATCTAGGCCAGATATTATGCTTAGTGTTTGCATGTGTGCTCGATTCCAAGCGGCACCAAAAGAGTCGCATCACTTAGCAGTGAAGCGAATTCTTCGATATTTGGCTCACACCCCAACTCTAGGGTTATGGTATCCAAAGGGCTCAGAGTTTGATCTGGTTGGATTCTCTGATGCTGATTACGCTGGTGACAAGGTTGATCGGAAGTCCACATCAGGCACATGTCACTTTCTGGGCCTATCACTTGTATGTTGGTCTTCAAAGAAGCAGAGCTGTGTATCTCTCTCCACTGCTGAATTTGAATACATTGTTGCTGGATCCTACTGCGCTCAGCTTCTGTGGATGAAGCAAACCCTCAAGGATTATGGCATTCACAGAAGCAAGTGCCACTTTACTGCGACAACGAAAGCGCCATCAAGATCGCCAACAACCCAGTTCAGCACTCGAAGACAAAGCACATTGAAATTCGTCATCATTTTCTCAGAGATCATGTTGCAAAGGAAGATATTGATATCATACACGTCAACACTGAAGAGCAATTGGCAGATATTTTCACCAAGCCTTTGGATGAGAAGAGATTTTGCAAGTTACGGTGTGAGCTAAATATCTTGGAATCCTCAAATGTCCTGTGATCAGGCACACATCCTAACACTTATGCATGTTGATGACTTAGATGTGCAACACACGAAGTAACATATATCTTCAATCAATGAAGACATACATTCTAAGTGTGAATACATTAACATGGAATTTGACTTCGAAGCGCCACGATAATTGTGCGCCGTGTCTAAGTCTAATACTTCCTATACGGTGGGTAACACCACCACCAAACGTTCTATTTGAAGTGTTTCACTCATGGCGTTACCTCACAATGTCTTCACATTTGGTTTGGCTTCAATCAATTTGTCTTCATGATTATCTTCACTGCGTTAATTATATATATATATATATATATATATATATATATATATATATATATATGTACTGGTGTTCTGTCCTCTACAGCATTCACTTATAGCTATGTCTTCTTGTTTGAATCTTTTGAACTAAGTGAATGTGATCGGACCCTAACCTCTACATGCTTCCTACCTCAAACTCTATCTCTCCAAGTCGTATGCATTCCATTGAAACTGTCGAATGTCTTCACTGCATCCTTGTCAGCAGAAGACACAGAGATAAACTTTAAAACCGTTTTCAATGCTTTTTCATCAACAAGAAATCCGGAGAAGTAGGAACGACACTCGACAATCAAGGCGTGCGTGGGATGTGGAACTACCCCCAAAATACCGCATGATGGCCACGTGCTGTTCAGATCCGAATCGCCAGGGGCACCTGAGTAATAGCGTAGTGCCGCCTCTATCCCTATAAATACACGATTCACTGCGGTCATTATCTCTTCTTCCACCCTCGCACGAACCCTAGCGCCACCGCTAGCTCTCGACAACGCCGGCGACGAAGCGCTTCACTGCCGCAACCTCTCCGACGCTGTTTTCACGCCGACAGCGGACATCGCTCTCTCCGCCGTCGCCGTAGGTGTCTTCCGTCGCCAAGTTAGGGCACGGAGGATCGAACTGCTCGGCCTCAACTCCCACTTCGTCTAGCAGTTCCAAGTGTGGTAAATAAAACCTCTTTTTACAGCCTCTTTTGATCCCATAGTTCAGCCACCTACTGCCATAAGAAGTTTCTGCTCTCACAAGTTACATCTCTCTCAATCTGCATCTCATAACCTGCCTAGAATATTCACTTGTGCATCATGAAGTAGTTAGATTCCTCACTTGTACTGATCTGTGGGTTCGTACAAATCTGGAACCAACTCCTTATCTATGAGTGAATGTCTTCGCACGATGAGGTCAATGTCTTCTAAACCGATTTATCTTCAAAAGTCTTCTGAGAATGCATATGACCTCTTCCCCTTCCCTCGCACCTTAATGCTGTCACAGGTACATGTCCGTGGGAGAATCCTTTGGTTCTCATAGTCTGCATTCATTTGCAGAGTACTTGCAGCATCACATCAACTCTCCTGAAGCCAGTTCTTGTTGGTCAAGCAAAAAGAAGCCTTTGAAGACTTTGAACATCTTGAAGCCTTCCAAGTTAAGATTCATGGCTTCAGAAACAGCAGCCAGGAAGGGAGGCAGACAGAGACGTGGTGAAACGTCCAAAGATCTGCCTGATGAATTGGCAGAAATGTACAAAACTGATCCTGAAGAGAGCTATGGTCAGCGTAAGACACGAATCCAATGGATTCGAAGATATTGGGCAGAGCAGTGGTTCCAATACCGCTTCGTCACTCAGGAATATGCAGAAAAGTGCGCCATCAAGAGACCGTGGGGAGACGTATTATACAAAAATCTCGTACTCCGGTCCAGAGACGAAGCCATTGCTCAAGGCTTCTATCCATGCATGGTCAGAGGACCATAGCCAGCTGAAGCACATCCGTCATCACTTCTCTGGTGTCGCGATGACAATCTGTTCAAGCGCAACTTCCAATTTGCTCAGAACTCTGCGAAGCAAAACAAGAAGAAGCTGGGGTTGGACTTCAACCCTGGTCCCTCTGAACCAAGGGCGGATGGCACACGCGACGCCAATCCCAATATCATCGGGCCGTATGCCAATCTCGCAGGCCTCATCACTCGCATTCTAGTCCAAGGGACTGCCGTGAACGACCCTCCAGCAGACACTGAGTCTGATGACGCTCCTGCTGCACCGAAGCCGAAGCAGACGAAGAAGCCAAAAGCTTCAAAGCCAGCCGCTTCTCCCAAAATCTCCAGAGCGAAGCCATTGGCAACTGCACCTCCTAAAGCCAGTGTGCAGTCTGAAGACTTATCACGAGTCTCCAAGCCCCAAGAAGCCAAGAACCCTCAGCCACACACAGGCAAAGAGCTCACAGCTGCTGCCATTCTGCGCTGCGAAACCATTGATCTTTCAAGCGATGAAGATCTTGGAGATGATGCTCTTGAGCAGCTCATCAAGAGCAAGGAGGAGGCTGAAATCTTCAACAATCTGCCTCTGTTTGATGTAGCAATCATCCACAACTTCATCGATGAGTGGTTTGCTACACCAAATATCAGCTTCGATGATCTGCAGCTGCCCATTGGCTTCAGCGTCGCCTTCCAAGGCGCTATTGCTTCAGAACTTGCAATTGCCCAGCGCATTGTTGAACTGAAGCAGAAAATTGATTCAAGCAGAATATGGCCAGGCTCAACGTCCAAGAAGTCAAGGACTTCAAGATCATGTTGCACAAGTTAAAGGAAAACTTTCTGAAGAAACGTGCAGACGCTCAGGGTTCGCGGGAGCGAATGAAGACTCTGGCTGATCGTTGTGTGCAGGCCTACAATGAGGCCGAGAAGCGCAAGGCACTTGGGCGTCCCGGCATCGACCCCAGGATGGCCGCGAAGAAAAAGAAGCCTGCTGTGGCTGAACCAGAGGCACCAAGGCAAGAAGCTGTTCCGATTGTCTTCCCCACTGCTATGACTGGCTCGAAGCCAAAGAACCGGTCAACCGCTTCAGAGCTCAAGAAGACACGGACAGCCGAAGCTGAAGCAAGGAAGAGGAAACACTCTGAAGCCTCTCCTTCTGACCCCACCAAAAGGAAGCGCAAGACCAAGAAATCTCGGGATGCTCCCACAGAGCCCTTGATAGTCGAACCCCTCTCCGTCCGCTATCCTGACGAAGATTGTCAGTTGACAGTTCATGAGCCTACTTTCACAGAGGCTCTGCACGCTGAAGACATTCCAGCAGCCGACCCCAACGCTGCTGAAGACATTGGTCTCCAAGACAATGTACAAGGTGATACAGCCCTTCCTCAGCTTGAGACAAACGAACTGATCAGCATTGGTCGTCCATTGACACCAATCACACAAGATGCATCATGGGCAGATCGCCCACAGGAGGAAGATAATGAGCCCCAGCCCACTGCAACTCCACCGGCGTCGCCTACATTCCGTAGGCTTCGCAAAGGGCCAAGGGCTCAGGCTGCTGACAACATTCCGACTGCATCCGCCGAAGATATTGAAGAAGAACCTCAAGCTCCATCTCCCCCGCACCAACAAGAAGCAGTTTTCCAGGAGAACGTACCTGAATCCGTCCCTCTCACTACACGTGTTGAGGCTGAAAACGTTGAGGCTGCCACAACCAACACTGAAGCAATTATGGAACCCTTCCCAACAACAGCTTCAAGAGACACTGAAGCTACTGCACCTGAACCTTCTGTGCCTGAGTCTGCTGCCGGTCCACAATTCAACTATCATGTTGCGCACAGGCCCCAGGTCCAGAAGCCGATCCCACGACTGCCAAGGTTCCCAGGTCCTGCATCAGCTCCTGGCTCCTTCAACATCAACAGCTTCAGGGCAGATAATACGTTCTTCAACAGCTCCACGAACCCTTATTCAAGGGAACGGATTGTATCAGACAGGTTCTGGAGCTACCCACAACGCAGCTATTATTCATGCATCCTATACAACCAAGGCCGCATCTTTCCTCACCAGCGCCTTGAGGTTGAAGCTGTTGCTGGTCTGCCTGGTCTGGAAGAAGCACTGGATTGCTTCAAGCAAGTGGGTCTGCTGCCGTTTATCACCGATGAAGAGCACTGGAATGAAGAGCTTCTGCTCCAGTTCTATGCCACCCTGCATATCAAAGGCTATAACAGAGATCCGAAGACTTGGGTCCTGGAGTGGATGACCGGCAATGTCCATCATGAAGCTAATGCATTCGATATCATTGACCTTACCGGCCTACCCACTCCTGGCGAACTCTTCGAAGAAGGCTGCCAGCTCCTTGCTGAAGCAATTGCGAGCATATTCCAGCGGCCTGAGCCAAATATGAGTCAGATGCTCTCAATGATGAAGCCATTGCCTCATGATGCACCTTATCCAACTGAGTTCTTCGTTGAAGACTTAGAGTACCTGCCCAGAACCATATATCACATCGTCAGGCGGACTCTATGGCCCATTAAGGGGCACTCTCCATATGCCAAGGTTGAAGGTGCAATGAAGACTCTCATCTTCTGTATCCTGCATGGCAAATGCTTCAACGCACAGGATCTCTTTATACGCCAACTTGCAGCGTCTGGCTCAGATCTCTTTGGTTTGAAGTTTTATGCTCCTTGGGTTATGAGGCTGATCAAGCTTCACTCTGCTATCTCCTATCAGCCCTCAGCCCGCAACCATAGGATCTTCTTACCCGATGTGGACACCTCTGCTGAAGCAATATATCCTGAGCCTGCCAAGCAACCATTAAGTCTTCAGAATGCAGAACACCAGAGCTTCACTCAGAATGATGAAGGTGTTGAAGCCATCTCAAGAGTGTATCCAATGGCTGGCACCACACGTGCCCCTGCATCAACTGAAGCCACTGACAGCACAGCTGCATCGACACCCAAGAAACGCGCTCGTGCACTCAATGACCGAGAACTTCTTGTGGCTCTTCACCAAAAGCAAGATAGGCATCACGACTGGCTCAAGAGGCAGATGAGAAGTATCATGCAAGACGTCAATCGCATCAGAAATATGGCCACCAAGAATGCATTCGTCACACACGAAACCTGTCGCCGCACTTGGAAAGGCCTCACCATGATGTGCACTGAAGCTGAACTTCAAGAGGATGGCTTCAGAGAGAGATTCAAGTTTGACTCCACACCCCCTAGAAGAGCTGTGCTGCGCGGAACTCCATCCCTTGAAGATTTTGAGTTCTCTTCCTCTGCTGCCACCATGACTGCAAGAATCATTGAGGAAGAAGACGACGCTACATCACCACCACCTCCTTCAGCGTGCGTCGACCCTGCACCAAGCTCTTCAGCACCACCAAACGCCTCCACCGACCCTGCTGCGCCTGGGAACGCGTAGAAAACTCTATGTCTTCAAACCTTTTTGGTCATCACTGACAAAAGGGGGAGAAGCATATGATGTTTATAGTCTTCAAGCGGGTCAATATGGGCGGGTGCTTTATATTTTGCTACATTTTGCTTCGTGCTTACAACTCTCATTTTGCTACATTTGGTTCTTTGAGTTGTAACACTTAAACTTGATGGTCGTCTGCTACTTGTTTGCCACTATGTTTTTGCGAAGATAAATTCCGCATGTACGACGATAATTTCCGCACTTATATCATTTCGCAGACGTCCATTTTTCATTATGCATGTCATTCTCTTCATATACTTTTACATGCATGGTGGATTGTCATCATAAGTTGAAGTGGATTTCCACAAGTACAACCTGCCATGTGCATTTGCGTTCCAGAAGCAAATTACTTATATGCACATCTTCAGGGGGGGCCTTGCAGCTTATGAAGACAATTCCTTTACAATTTCACAAATTATATTCCCCGTTGAAAACTTCAACTAGTTTGTCATCAATCACCAAAAAGGGGGAGATTGTAAGTGCATCTAGTGCCACCCCTAGTTGGTTTTGGAGTATTGACGACAAACCTAGTTGAGGCACTAATGTGTTTGTGAGAATTGCAGGATAACACAAGTAGAAGTCCCTCAATGATTCGGTTTCACTACCAGAGATGACCCCTAAAAATGTACGAAGACATTGAAGACAATGGTGGTTTATGAAGATATTCATATTGAAGACAATGACATGTGAAGACTCCCTATGAAGCTTATGGAACTCGAAGACTTAGATCCTTCGTAGTTTTACTTCATTTATGTTGTGTCATAGGAACCACCGTACTGTTAAGTGGGGTCCAAGAGAACCAGTCGGGATGACTGAAGTGATGCCTAATTCAAATCCTATGTCTTCGAGCGAAGACTATGAGAGAAAATCTTGTCCAGAGTCAGACAAATCAGCTTTACTTGTAGCCCAAGTAAAGTTGTCGTGTGAGTTCGAAATCCGACCATTGGTACACGTGTCAGTTCCTTAGTGACCCAGGGCCTACTCTTGTCTGAGACCTGTTGGCTTCATCCAGAGGGAGATGTGTTCTAGGGTGCCAAAGTACTCTTCAGCTGAAGAACTCTCTTTGGGACACATTTCGGACAAATCAGGTCGGGTTGCCAAGTGGCTATAAATAGTCCACCCCTACAACCATAAACGGTTGGCTGCTCAGATTTCAGTGCACGGCTTTTGTCGTTTGAGAGCAACCCACCTCGAAGCCTTTGAGAGAAAATTCCTAGCGAGGAGAAAAGCCCTAACCACCCAGAGCCAAAGTAAATTGGGCATCACTTAAGTCTTTGTGTCTGAGTGATCTGAAGACTTATTACACTTGAGGACTGTGCATCCTCAGCCGGTTAGGCGTCGCGTTCTGAGAATCCAAGAGAAATTGTGGATTGCCAGTGAACGAAGTCTGTGAAGGTTTGGGAGTCTACCTTGAAGACTTACCAGAGTGATTGGGCGAGGTCTGTGTGACCTTGGCTCAAGGAGAAAACGGTGAGGACTGGGTGTCCTGAGCTGCGAGTTCAGGACTGGGTGTCCGGGACTGTGTGTCCTTTGGTTTAAATACCTAGCCGCTCCAACCAGACGTACAGTTGTCACAGCAACTGGAACTGGTCCAACAAATCATTGTCTTCAGCGTGTCACTGGTTTCATCTTCACTTCCTTTTACTTTCTGTTACACACTGTGAAGCCATTGCATGCTTGTTTTATCTTCTGTCTTCACGACATAACTGTATGATCTGTTTGGCTTCATAACTTCTTCCTACCTGATCCGTATTACACTACAGCTACTTGTCTTGTGTTTTTACTCTATTGAATACTTGACCATGGCTTGCCTAGTGTAATCTAACTTCCGCTGCTTAAGTGATTGGCATATCTGTATTGTTTGTCTTCATAACCTTCACGTTTTGAAGACTTTCATAAAAATCGCCTATTCACCCCACCCCCCCCCCCCCCCCTCTAGTCGATATAACGCACTTTCAGAGTGTCATGGTACTAATGCTAAGAGCAGCTTGTTCATATTTGGTTGTCCAAATTTTTATACAGACAGTGGTCTGAGAAGATTCATTGCCAATATCTCATTCACCTCTATATTCTCTTTAATATTTTAATAATATGCTATAATCACCACTTCAACTTCATTTTGGAAATGCTCGTGAGCTCTTTATCATCCCCGTTCAACACAAACATTTTATACAATAAATTAAATAAGACGCCGGGCCGACATGTATGTCCCTCCGTAAAGAAACATAAGAGCTCGTAGCAGCTAGCAATCCAGATAAATGGAGGGAATTTGGGTGGCCTCCGTTGGAGAGGTTATTTTATCCTTACATTGTTCGACCTGTTTGCTCGGACATATAGGAATGGTTTCAATGGTTCATTTGAAGATTCTCTAACAACGGCTGGGCACCGCCCTCTTCGCCTCCAGCGCCGACCGGTCAAACTCAACGGCGCACTCGATTTCCCTCATGTCCCACAATCCTCCTCACTGCACCCATATGACCCATCAACTTTATACACAGTGGTTTCTTTATTTAGAGAAAATGAAGCTTCTACAATGGATTGGCAAGATTATCAATGAATCTATGAGATTCTTCTTTGAGAATCCCTTCTTTTTAATTGTGATCTGGCCCATATATAAGCATACTGAACGCAGTCATCATGTATCTCTGGCTATAGACGGTGGCGACAATCCTCCATCCTAGGTCCTCCTCGCCCCTCACCGTCAACGACCTTGCTCCCACCTTGCCAGCTCACATGCCTCTTCCTCTTTCCCTCCCCGATAGCGCAGATCAATGCCCCTTGCTCCCCCTCCTTGTCTCTGCGCACAGAGTGATGTGGCGTCATCTTAGTGCTCCACCTGCTCCAAATGGTGGCGGCAGGAAAGGGAATTGGCGTTTGGACGGTGTGGACACATCGTCTAGATTTCAACGATGTCAACACTGATTTATCTATTTGTTTTCAGGTTGCTTACCAGATGGGCCATGTGATTTGAACAACTGAAGGTGCACAAAGCGCCAAATTCATTCAGCTCAATAGCAACATACAACATGTATTACAAAACACGTTTTTTCAGAGGATCATATTTATGAGCCGCTAGAGATGCTCTAACAGTATGGTAATGATATCGCCATCATGGTGGTAACTTCAGTTATAAGACAAGGTTTAGGCCTCCTTTGGTTTGGAGGAATTTTAGAGGATAGGATTCTTATAGGATTTTTTCCTTTAGAGCCCTTTGGTTCATAAGAATAGATTCCTATTCCTACATAGGATTGGTTTCTATCCTCCACATTTCATAGGAAAATAAAAATGAGCCTAGACTCAATGGAAAAATTTCTTTGGTGTCAACCAAATGACATCTCGTTTTCTATTCCTACTCATAGGATTTGAGATACATGCATCTCATTTTCCTACAAAATTCCTATTCCTATGATAATCCTATCCTATGAACCAAAAGAGGCCTTAGCAGGGTTCATGCTAGTGTTTTCATGCAATTAGTTATTACACATGTACACACACACTGAAGACTCCACTATGAATACAGCTAAAACAAAATACATCAATTGATTTCTTAAACCAACCTACATACAGTATATTAAGTGATATTCTAGTAACATTTCAAACAGAAATAACTCAAACTTGTCTATATAGGATGCAGTTTAAGCTCATCACAAAACTAAATTATGGGATGGAGGGAGTAAATGTGAAGATATATCGTAAAATACTTCACACTTTAAGAGTTGAAACATTTAATTTTAAACTAAAGAAAACTCGGTTTTGCGCATATATAAAATACCCTCTACATGCATTCCAGCCGCAATATTCCTCATGCCCTAGGATTTTTTTTCAATAATCATGCCCCACGATTAAATTGACATTACACATCAGGGCCACTATAAAACAATTTGACCACATAAATCTCTTCTAAAATATTTTGTTAATACTTGCAAAATCGAAACCATATAAAGGTGAAATACATACATAATAACACTATTGTATATCAAATAAGCCACTCTTATTTAGTTACTTCCTCCATCCATGTTTATCAAGTTCCTCATATTTTTGGTCAAACTTTGATCTATATGACTAATGAAGTATAAGGTATATGCTATGAAAATTATACTGTTGAATTTGTATTAAGAAAGGGTTTCCACTTGTTACACATAATTTATATTTCATTTGTTAAATTAATGGGTGGACTTTGACCTGAAATAAAAAGAGGCCCAGTAAACCCGAACTGAGGAAGTAGTTGTTGATCAAAGCTTGAACTAACCACACCCAATTTAGACAACTGAGATAGAACGTACATATCCGGGCGGACATAGTGCATCACAAAGGTTTTTGTGAACATCGACGGTTCCTATCTCTGATGAATGCGTGTTTGGCAGAGCCCAGTCCCTCTAGTGGACCGTACGAATAAATACAGCCTTTAAAGGAACCATCAGCAGGGTCTCTAGCAAAAACAAACATCACATTACGCAAGGAGGGGCGGCACAAGAGCATCAAGAGAAGTGCATGCCCCTCAAAACCGATGCCCTACTTCCTCTAAACTGAAAAGAGCAGACATTGGATCATCGCAGTTTACGAGACCAACCCGAAATTTACAATATGTACAGTTACACCATTTGGGAGTGGCTGCCCAACCTCCAAAAAATCCTTTGTCTTGTAGTGTAGCCATGCGTAGACGTGTAGTGTCTACCTCTTTGCATAAGAGAGATAAGGATCTTGAGCTATTGATAGTACGTCTGGCCTCTCCGATTGATTGTATGTCAAGCAACGGCGTATCAGTTCCTGCATAAGTTGGAAGTAAAAATCACAAATTGACTTACAAGTCACAATAGATGGGAGCAACGATGCTTCGCATTAATACAAGAAGTTTGATGTGTGGTTATTTGTATTGCAAGATCAAAATATTTCCAAACTAGCAACATTCCCTCAGTCAGTTTTTACGCAATTCATGGCAGTCTACAGAACAAACTTGAAACCAAACTCGTGGTCTCCCGTCACATGTACATAATCTAGCAAGGGAATCACTGGAAGGGAATTCCACCTTGCGCGCATACTTGAAACCAAACTCGTGGTCTCATGTCACATGTACATAATCTAGCAAGGGAATCACTAGAAGGGAAACCACTGCTACAAGTGATGGCTCAGAAGGTAAAATATGCCATATGAACAAACAGGAAGCATACCTTTGCCTCGTTTGATACAGTTGGCTTTGAAGGGAACATGTGACATGAAACCACTGCTACAGTTGGTCTCATGTCACATGTACATAATCTAGCAAGGGAATCACTAGAAGGGAAACCACTGCTACAAGTGATGGCTCAGAAGGTAAAATATGCCATATGAACAAACAGGAAGCATACCTTTGCCTCGTTTGATACAGTTGGCTTTGAAGGGAATTCCACCTTGCGTGCATTGATAATTGTATCTTCTCGAAGTATTCTCTCTTGGGTCTGGTCATGGCCAAAAGGACGCCTCCCATATAGCATCTGATAAAACATTACACCAGCTGACCAAACATCCACCTGCATAAATGCAACAACAAAAAGTTTACACACCAATCAGAATGAAGCTACAGTTACCATAACTGGGTATTTAAACCAGAAGTTTTGGGAGGCTCATAAGTAAGTTCAAAACTTGAAGAAAGAGGGTTAACTAGGGATCATGTCCCCAATTTTCTCCAAAAAAGCATATCTGCCCGACCACTTCCCCCTCTCAGTGTCACCCTTCACTTCGCACTGCAGACCTACTGTTGCATCCTCCCACGGACCACCCATGGATGGGCACCTCAACCCCAGCCTCAGCAGCAACCCCCAGCTAACTCTATCACTGACAATCGGCACATCAATCCACTGCTTCACCCAGGGCCCTGACGATTCCATGTCGCTGAGTCGAGTTCGAGCCCAGGGCCCTATGTCGACATGGCACCCATCATGGCGACAAATAGGAGTTGAGGGAAAATAAGAATAGATGATACTGATACGGCAAAAAATTATACCCCCGGCATCAAATTCCAACCTTATGTGACAATTGGATCAACAGGAATCCCTGAGCCAGCCCATTAGGTCCAACAGCCTGGCCTATATGACCCAACAGAAACCCTAGGAGCTCTAAATCATCACTCACAGCCACTCTCTCCCACCCAGCTCCCTTGTACGGTGCCGCCTAGCTCAATCTCTCCCCTTGTATGTTCCTACAACGTCACCCCTATCAGCCTTATCTTTCCCAAAAACCAACCACACCCCTACCGCCGGTCCAGCAGCCGCGTGGAGATTCAGCAGCCCCCTAATCAGTGAGCTTCGGCAAGCTCCAGCAGCAGCCCCACTCTGCATCTCCTCTGTCTGCGAGCAAATCGGCCACGCCAGCAGCGCCCTCTCTCTCTCTAGTGGACTCTTGCTCACTCCAGATCCAAACTTTTCACCCATTCTTGTGCCAAAACTCAAGATGCAAACACTTGCATCAGGAAGAGCGTTCTAAAATATTTAGCAGGTGAACATGCATCCCTGGCAGCTGAGGGCATATTTAAAACAAATATATCCCTGGTGGCTGAGGGCACATTTAAAGCAAATATAGAAGACCGCCGAATTCTGCCAGCTCAGAGAATATCTTTTATAGACTACCACCAGATTAACACAATAGGATGAACCAACTATTGTTTACATTAGAAGGTAAAACATGCTGGCAAATATCAGTACCTTAGATGAAATAAATGGTGTTCTGCTGAGATCAAAGCATTCTGGTGGCAGATACCTGGAGAAGGAAAAAAAATAAAACAGAAAGGAAGAAAGAATTTTTAAAACAGAAATATCTGTCATTAAGAAATAATATTGGTGCAGCAGACACAATAAAATGAACAAGAATTAAATATATAATCCAACCTGCTTACATAGCGATAACACAAGAACAGTTGCACTGCATGCAACAAATAGTACTCCCTCCGCTCCATATTACTTATCGCTCAAACGGATGTATCTAGACGTACTAGATACATCTGTTTGAGGGACAAGTAATATGGATCTGAAGGAGTATTTATTTTGAAGGTTATATAATTGTACACATGTACAGCAAATCAATGGCGGCAACTAAAACATTCCATAGAAACATGATCTGGACTCGTAAAAATCAACTTTGAAAGTGAATGCACTCGGTCGCTCACCAATAGGTTCCAGCTCCCTGCGAAGTGAGTTCCATTCCCTGAGACCCAACGTCATCCTCCACTATCTTGCTGAGGCCAAAGTCTGTGACTTTTGTAACACCAACTTCGTCGAAGAGAACGTTGCCTGGTTTGAGGTCATAGTGGATGATCTTTTGAGCCTTTTTGTTAAGATAAACAAGGCCCTGAAACACTTGAACAATTATGATCCTTGCTTCCTTTTCTGGAAGAATTGGCGTTGCTTTAAGGACTGCATCGAGATCCTTGCCTAGGTAAAAGATGAGCAAGGAGATAACATTATTAGATGCCACAACCTCCTAATATGAGAGTTTTAGATTTCAGTTGTAAAATCATTATGAATAACTACTTATGTAAAACTAGAATGGACTGTGCGCCTACCGAGAAGAGAACAGCAGAAATGAAGAAACTTTGATCTACTATATGAGACATGATCTATCAGTCCATAGATCATTAGAATTGCTAATAATCTAGCTTAAATTCCATGGCATCATCATAGGCCATAGCATTATGTATGCTTCATACATAGTGATCAAATATGGCAGTTGTTTTCCATACCTCTTAAGCTCATAATATGGTATGGGTGATCCATATGTTACAAGATTATAAATGGCAATGTGGACTGTAACTGTAAGAAACCATGGTTTAGATGTCCCTTTTAGTTCCCAAATTTAAACATTTATATCACTGTCAACTCCAGGACACCTACAGGCGACTATGACTAAATAGTAAAAACTGGAATAAGTTTAATGAAGTAAGAGTTCATCATAGATAGATGTATCTGGGTTACACCATGCATGACTGGCACAAAACCTAACTACTCCCTCCGATCCATATTACTTGTCTTAGATTTGTATCTAAGACAAGTAATATGGATTGGAGGGAGTAGCATTTTCCGTATTACAAAACTGAAGGAAACATGAGGCACTGGGCATCATCAGAGTGACGTAAGACTCCAAGCAAAACAAAAATGACAGAACCAAATTTACACAGTCAAAATGTTGAAGAAATTTAAAAAATCATTATACCGCTGCAATATTCTAGGACAGTGCAGAATGTGTTGTGATCAATCTCGAATATGTCCCATAGCCTGACAATGTTTGTATGCACCAGAGTCTTATGGATATTATATTCACGAATCGCATGCCGTATGTAGCTTTGCTTTTTCTCCTCACTCCACTGAGCATTCAAACCATGAAGTTTACAGGCCACGTACTTGTATTCCACCAAGTCAAAAGCCTGCACAGAGGAACAGTTGCATGTTACTACTAACCAAACTCAAATTTCTACAGAACAGATGTGAATGCTATATCAAAACACATTGAAATGACGTCACAAAAGGAAGGCCAAAAAAACTAGGTAATATTCTGGCAACAAAATTAATACAACATTGAAGCTGGTACAAGATGGTATACCCTGCATTTATTTTGTAACACCTTACATTTTTCAACAGAAAAGGAACATAAGAGCCTGTGAAAAGTTTAGGAAACTTGAGAGGAATCGTGTCCTACAGGTTTTTTCAATGTAGCTGCGTTTGGAGCACAGGAATCACTGATTTCCAATCCTTTGTAAAGTTTTCTAGGCCTGTACTTTTGAAGAAAACCAAGAATCCACTCCCAGCTCTTTTTTTCTGCGTTGGCCCGAGGCAGAGCACCTCAACCATACACGTTGGGACCAACATCAAGTTCAGAATGAGATGGATCTGTGCATACTGGGACCCATTAACCTAAACTCTCAACCAGCATGTTGGTTTTTTTCCATAGAAAAAATCATCAGGTGGCACCAACTTATCTAGATCCCCTGTACTCCATTTTCCTGCATTCCATACACCTACGCCGTTGTTCCTACATGGTCTATGTATTCATGTGTTTGATACCCTGTTGCCTCATTTCCTCCCAATCCTTTGGTTTTCCTCCCTTAGATCCGAACAGGGCCTAAGTTGCCACAGGCAAGGATCAGAAAACGAAGGTTATAGTTGTGGTAAGGTACAAAGCACCTTTGCAAGGCTTGGACGGTATCGTGGTAGGATTTCAGTAGAGTAAATTGCTCAGTAGGAGGTCAATGGATAGGGAGGAGAGAGAAAAGAGTGTAGGGATTAGAGAAAGCTATGTTTTTAAGGCGACGCTTTGCTTTAAGGCGCTGGGGGGGGGGGGGGGGGGGGCTTCGACGCCTAGGCGACACCTAGGCGCCTAAAGCGCAAAGCGCTGGGGGGGCGCCTCGACGCCTAGGCGTCGCCTTAGAGACGCCTTAAAAACATAGAGAGAAAGATCTCATTGTTGGCATGCTTTTATAGCATTGCCTGATACACAGACTGGGCCAACTAACAACTTCCTAAAAAGAATCAGACTGATCTTAACTCACCTAATTCTTCCCTTTCCTAATTGAATTAACCTACCTAATTTATTCCTTCCCTAACCAACTACAGACTAGGACCTGATAAGCAGCTGGAAATTAAATCCAGTTCTCAGCCACTTGCACTGGCTGCTGCCACATTGCACCTGGTGTACTGATTTTCCCATGTAACAAAAGCCAAAGGACATTTAAATGCCAGATGTGTTGCTCCAATTGTTTCCATACAGATTCTCTCACCTACTCCCTCCGTTCACTATTAAAAGATGTTCTAACTTTTTTCTGATTCGGATGTATACAGAAGCATTTTAGTGTGTTTGTTCATTCATTTCAGGTTGTATGTAATTTATATTAAAATATCCAAAACATCTTATATGTGTGGACAGAGGGAGTACTATTTAAATACTAGGTTTTCATACTTATTTCTTATCCTTTTAAGCCCATTTTGGATAGGCCAGGATCCCAGCCTCCCTGCCCACCCAAAATGAAGCTCTTGATAAGAGCATATATAGAGACAAATCTAAACTAATGATGGTAAAGTTGAGCGCTTCTTTTACCTTATTAACGCAAAATGCATTTGTATTTCAAGATGCATTATTGATAAACAATGGTTTTTTAAAATATATAACTGAAGAAAGAATATACCTTGTACACCTCACTAAACCCTCCCTTTCCAAGAAGATTTAACAGAGCATATCGATGGTGAAGAATTTGGAAGTTATTAAAGCGGGATCCATCCTCATCTCTGAGACGCTTCATTTCACGTATAAGCCTACCCTTTTCTAATTCATATCGATCTCTTTCTCGCAGATACTGTTCTTCCTCCTGCAATTCAATTGTGGAAAGTAGGTTAAGACGGGAAGAGGGTGTATTTAATAACCAAGTAAAGGAAACCACTTACCCGCTTGATACTTGTTAACCGAGATTTACATATCTCGTCCTGTAAGAGGAAATCTTCCTCGGACATGCTAGTTTCAGCATCACTTCCATCACCCTTATCTACAATAGTAGAACATCAAGCAGTGAGTGTAGAAGAGTGGCAACATTAGTATCTGTGTTTGTTTATGTCTTGCTTATGTGAAAGAGCTTTCCCTCATATAAAATATTCCCTCTGTCCCAAAATAAGCGTCTCAACTCTAGTACAACTTTATACTAAAGTTAGTACAAAGTTGACACTTGTTTTGGGACGGAGGGAGTAATGAACTTAAGTTATATACCCATACATCAAATCTTATTCAGTGTACAAGATAGTTCAATCAGCAACTTATAAAGAATTTGAGCTAGCACAAATTTTTTTTAAAGAGTAGCTCTTACCAGATGATTGTCGTTTCTTTAGAGATTTACGATGTCTTTCAACAGCCTCTTTAGTTTCCAGCAATGATTTCTACATAAAGGTCCAACATACATGAGCAATTCGACAAAGTGACGGTATGTTAATGTGAATGTCAAGAATTGGAATTATATAGATGAGAGGCAAAACATGTAAAAGACCAGAGCTGCAAGTTACACAATGTGCCTTAATAGACAAAGCTTATGAAATGTAGGAACAACAAAGTTTCCCTTTTGAACATGATGCTCAACTAAACAAGATCAAGATGTCCTATAAGATGCTAGGATGGTAATGACTTAAGAGCATCAGGTAAAAAACCAAGATCTGGGTGACCTGCAAATATGTCATCAAAATCGCAAACAAGACAAATGAAATAGAAGTTGTCTAATAAGAGCATCAGGTATGCCTTCTGAAGTAAAGCTGTTAATGGTTGGGTATCAACAACTTGACAAGTCACCCAGATCACAGTTCCACAGTAAGTTTTAACATTATGATCGGCTTTTACAATGGAATATACTATGCCTAATAGTCTATTGAAATAAACAGATCTATGGAGCAGCAGAAACTCACAAGATGCGCATTAAGGTCCTTTATTGCCTGACCATCCTCCCATGTTTCAGATATGACAGTCCCAGCTCTGAGTTATGTGACAGAGAACAGTCAAAGAAAAGGTTGCAATAAATGGTCCATACCCAAAACAGGAAATAGAAGAGAAAAAAAACATCCAAACTGCAGAGAAGTTGCCAATACTAGAAGGCATACTGGATATATGAAGTAACTGACAGGTCATGCCACTAGGCCTATTTCTGGAAGACAATATCACAGCATACATGCCAGTATAACAACGACCCATATACAAAGTATTATTCTTCAGGTAATAGGAAATCTAGACATATCCTTCCTCTATTCCCCATTAAGTATTTGAAACTCGGATCATTGAGAGATTACCTCATAACACCAATGTTCCCGAGTCTGAAAGATTCCTGCTTTAACTTCATCCGCGCTTCTTGCCTTTCTGCTTTTGATACTGCTATGAGCAGATCAGATAGGACCTTCATTTGCTGTATCAATGAGAACAGACACGTAAGCATATATGCTACATAATTATAATAACGGCTATTATTTCAGGATCTCGGCAGATACAAGAAGCGAGTTGTTTCCTTCATTTATCAATAATGATAGTAAGTTACAAACCTTCAGAACAAAAATGGTCCAATGTATAAATAACAATGAAGGGTAGCTAAAACATATGGTTGGTAATAAATAATGGTTTCTAAGTGACACCTTTGATTTCTTTTGTTGATCTTGATCCTTGAAATCCTTCAATTCCTGGAAGAATGATGCAAAGGCAACAAGTCAGTGACCTAGGGAAGTCAGGATCAAAGAAAGCTTGCAGTGAGTATACCCTTACCTTAGCTAACCTATCACTAAGTTGGTGATACTCCGTTGCTTCTTGACGCGATTTGTTAAGCTCCTCCTCCAAAAATGCA
Source organism: Triticum monococcum (assembly GCA_034509565.1). Taxonomy (NCBI): domain Eukaryota; kingdom Viridiplantae; phylum Streptophyta; class Magnoliopsida; order Poales; family Poaceae; genus Triticum; species Triticum monococcum. The sequence goes on from CM067845.1 coordinate 606,272,985, forward strand.
ACTTTACCACGTAACAGTGATAATTCTTCCTATTCAATTGGGAGTGCTTAAGATTGTAAATTTGAAAAGGAAAGAAAGTATCCAAGAACATGTTTGTATGGTACACTATACTTCATATCTCAGATTAACTGATACCCTATGAGATATGGCTTGTCCAGTACAGCATTCACCAAAGCTGTTCATGCTTTCACAACGATATCTTAACCACATCATATTACTTTATGTAGTTAAGTTGCCTAGGTGCTAGACTCGAACAGAAGTACTGAACCAAACATAAACACTTTTCCTTGAAGGAAAGGGCCTGGATGCATATATCAAAGCCATCAGAAATATTGCTTATTTAGTTATGATGCCTAGATTCTAGACTCAAATGGAAGTATTGAACTAACAGAGACACTTTTTCTTGAAGAAAAGGTTGTGGGTGCATGTACAAACACCCTCAGAAGTATTTTCAAGTGTATGTACAAGCTAAGCCCACAAACACATTTGGAAGCAGGCAGGAAATGGTATGTAAGGAAAATAAAAGGATGCATTAGCATTAGCAGACCAAGATGGTGCACATCTCATTAAAAATGGTGCAAATAAATAAGTCTTACGTGTAAAGCAGTCCTGTCATCATTCCCAGGTAGAACACTTGTTCGGGAATCCTGTATATGGAGTAAATGGCATGTAAGCTGATAATTTAGCAGATAAGGAAATAGCGTACTGGTATTGTATATACATGTGTATGAGATTACAACAAATGAAGCCCTCAAATGCATCGATATCGACCAAGCCTTGTATCACTTGATCATGGAATGTACAATCCTTTAGGAGATTATCATACAGCCAAGGATTGCAGCCATTTAATCAATTTTGTTCCAGTCTACAAGATTACCAGATCCCTGTGATGAAGTGATGCCCTAATTCATAGTCAAACAAAAAAGTGATGCCCTGTGGAATTTTAATATGTTATTGAACGTGAACCTTATTTGTCAATATAAGTTGTGTCAGTTAGTAAAACTCAATTCCTTGAAGTGCTTATTGTGCGATGTGCCCTTATTTCAGCAATCGGCACCCCAACTGAGCAAAAATCTAATGGCTCTATTTCAACATTCTCCAATTGATAGAATTTATCTGTATCGAAGAAGCTAGTTGCTCTTTATCATTGATACATCTAATAATTTGATCAATACCAAACTAAGCTGTAGCAATTTGTACACTATTAATTATTTCTTGCACCGATCAATGGCCTTAAAAAAGTTCTTCAAGAAGAGCGCAGGAAATGATGTGATCATTCAAGTGCAAGATAGTACATTACCCACCACTGCCCATTGATAGGTTAAAAGCTAGAAGATAGATCAAGATCTTGAGAATAAAATTGCACAGCATACCATGTTGGTTAATTTGTCATGTTGACCATTTGAGACAGTTACTGAAGAAGCCGAAGTATGGCGCGTTTGATCAACCGTCTTTGAGCCACGCCCTCGTCCTGTTCCACCACGTCCCCTTCCACGGCCCTGCCTTTTTCTGCTTGGGTTTTCCGAAGGGAGTCGTGTGTCCATGACATCTAATACTTTTGCTGCCGCATTAGCTGATCCCTGGAATTCACAAGCATGAAAGAATGCACCAGACAGAATTATGCTACAGGGAATGGAAAGCAAGTGGAAAATAGAATTGTCTGTGTTTAATTCTAGTCAATTAATGTCAGAAGATCACACCTCAAAATTTCCAAGAGCTAGGCCATGGTCATCATCCGGGGATCTCGGACGCTTCAGTGTGTTCTTCTGTATCAAGAACTCCTCGCCATTCTGGTCAGCAAATACAGCAAACATTAGTCTAGATTAGATGAAATGAAATTAAGAATGGGAATAGTAGTAACCTGTAATTAGCTAAAATACAGGTTTACCGAAAGAGACATTACAAATAGTTCTAACCAGCATGACTGTAGCAACATAGGTAATATACAGGCAAGAAATGTTTAGGGCATGATTGTATCAACATAGGTAACAAAGGTATTAGGTAACCAGCATGATTGTAGCAACATAGGTAACATAGGTAATATACCGAAAGAGACATTACAAATAGTTCTAACAAGGTAATCGAAGGTAGGTAAACATTGTGTAATACTTGAGCAGTAAATAGGGGGGAGAAAGAACAGAGGGAGTACGAGGTTTAGGGCTGACATCATCATCCGAAGAGGAGGAGGACTCGGGCAGCTCCTCCTGGTCCATGAAGGTGGGGGCCGAGGCGGGGGCGACCACCGGGTGGTGCGGCGGCGACGGGGGCGGCACCGAGACGGCCTTGCCGGCCATGCGCGCCTCGAGCTTGGCGAGCTTGGACGAGGACGGGTTGGAATTCGACGAGAGGTGCTGCACTATGTCCTCCCCCGCGGCCGACATTGCCGCCGCCTGCTCCCAGACCAAACCGGATCGGGCCGTGCCGCGCCCCCCGAAGCTTCCACGAGAAGCAACCGCCGCCGCACGCACGCGCCGGTCAGCGGCCTCCTCACCGCGGCTGCGCGAGCACGGAGCGGGGGCGGCCAAGGCGAGCTCGCGGGTCGATCTGCCGTGGCCGCGCGCGGGACGGGAGCCGGCGCGCGCGAATGCTACCTCGGGAAGCGAGCGGACGACGCAGAGCGGCAGAAACCGCCGCCCTTCTCCCTCGACCCGGTGGCTCGCTGGCCGCCGCGGCGCGCGCTGAGGACGGCGCCGCCGGGGGGAGGACGGGAGATGCGGAGGCGATTGGGGTTTCGCAGCTCGCCCGACCGGAAACGGAGGCGCAGGCAGGCGCACCACCTCCCCCCTCGCTTCCCTCACAGTCCCCCCCCTGCGATTCCATTGCCACTCTCTGCTTTTATTTTCCCTGCTCCCGCTCCACTGGGCCCCGACGCCTCGGCCCGCGTCCACCGAGGCCCAGAAGCCTCGGCCCGCCTCCACTGAGGCCCAGAAACCGGCCCTTGGGCTCTTCGTGTGAGAGACGACTGTTTGCGCGGTGAGACCGTGAGTTTTCCCTGGTGCGCCGCCTCCTCCCCCAGGTCGGCGAGAGAGCGGAGCAAACAATGGCGAGCGGCGCGGAGGAGGAAGAGAGACCGGGGCGGGAGGTCGGCGGGGAGGAGGAAGACGACGAGGAGCGGCCGCAGCTGAGCGCGGCGGCGGCGGGGGCGCTGCGGGAGTTCCTGGAGGAGCAGCGACGGCAGGAGCGGGACGAAGGGGAAAAGGGGGGAGGAGAAGGGGTGGAGCTGGTGGCGGAGGACTGGCGGCTGAGCCAGTTCTGGTACGACGAGGGCACGGCACGGGGGCTGGCCGAGGAGGTCGCCCGCCTCGCCTCCGGCCTACCCGGCGGCGCCGGTGCCGCCGTGGCCTGCGTCGCGTGCCCCACGCTCTACGCCTACCTCAGGAAGAGCAGCCCGGATGTGCCCGCGCGGCTGCTCGAGTACGACGAGCGGTTCGGGCAGTACGGCGACGACTTCGCCTTCTACGACTACAACCAGCCGGAGGCGCTGCCGCCCGCCATGAAGCACGCCTTCAGCATCGTCGTCGCGGATCCTCCTTACCTGGTATGGTCTCCAGCCCCTTTGATCTGCTTAGCTCTGAGTACAAAAATTCAGATTTGACTAAATTGTGGGGAGGAATGGCAATTCGTTGTTGGTGCAGAGTCAGGAGTGCTTGGAGAAGGTTGCCAAGACGGTCTCCTTCCTCGCACGGCCTCAAGGCTCATTCCTGCTGTTACTCACAGGTAACTCAATTCAAGTAAACCGAACCCTTGGATCAGCGTTGTCTTGGATCTAACTAGAACCCGATGCATCCCTTCTTGTTTGATAATTCATGGCATTGTAAAAGGGGTGCCGACTGTGTGTGCTTGCTGGTTGGATTTTGTTTTGCAATCAAGGGAAAACAGTATGATTTAGGGTATCCCCTATTCAGGGGCGGAGCTAGCCTAATGCAAGGGTATGCAATGCATACCCAATATTTTATACAGAGAAGTTTTAGTATATATGCTTCTGTATGCATTTATATACTGTTTGGCCATCAGTTATGTACAGCGCTGGAGACAAACGAAGCAGAAAACAATTCTGCTGCCACCTGGGCCAACATGCTAACTGGGCTGCTAGTGTACTATCTACTAGGCCTTGAGGGCTTGCCGCTGGCTGATTAACCCCAAAAGTTGAGGAGATTAGGAGCCAGCCGACGTGTGCGGTTCCAAGTTCCAATCGCAAAACTGGCATCGCCTAATTGCTGTGCGCGGATGAGGGCGCCGTCGTCCGTTGCGGATTAGGCTGCCGCCGGTAGATTGCCTCCCCAATCACCATTCCTCCATAGTCCGCAGCGACCCAGGCACATGGCGCATCGGCCCTCCAAGAAAGCGCAGGCAAAGCCGCCAACATCAGCGTGCTAAATGCCTCGATCATCTGATCATGGTTGGTTAGTGTTCTATCCATTTTCATTAATCTTGATATCTCCAAACTACCAGTCGAGAATAGATCATTATTTTGGTTCCTTATGTGAAGAATAAGTTAAGAGACAAAATGGGGAATAATATTTAAATGACTGCTTGGTTAATTGTGAGCACAATTTTTTCATGAAAGAAAAGGAAGACACAATCATTTCTCACTTTTGTTATGTTATTGTGATTCTTCTTGTTCTGCAAATCACTGAAGACACATTTGCTACAAAGAAAAAATTATAGTTTAATTGGTATTATTGTCTACTCCCTTCGTCTCAACATTTATACTAAAGTTGTACTAAATCAAAGGCAATAATTTTGGGATGGGGGAGTACATTTTTTTATGTCTTGCATTATTGTGCACCAAAAATATACTTTTGATTCCGCATACCCATGTCGAAAATGCTGGCTCCGCCACTGCCCCTATTACTATCAACAATCCATGCTAGTGCCTTAGGTGTTCGTAGGTTGGGTGTGTGGTTGGCGACAAACCAAATCCACTTTGCTTTGTAACAGAACCTATGTGAAACTCCTCTTTGTTAATGCAATGATACGCAAAGCTTTTGTGTATTCGTGGGGAAAAAAGCTTGAGCAGTCGGTATTACATCTCGGTAGATCGAGTGTAGTTGCAACTTGCAAGTACTGTGGCATTTAGCACAACTTCAGCAGTTTATTTTCATCTTCCGAAACCATACATGATGTGCCTCTTCTTGTATGCGAATGGTCTCTCTTAAAAATTGTATGCAATTGTAATACTTATGTGTGATTAGCATCAGAATGTGTAGTCCTCACTAGTTTACAATTTAAGAACCCGTGATGCCTCGTAAGCGTGATTGTAAGTTTGCTGAGAACATTACTAGTGTTGTTTTGTGAGATATCAATATGTACCGAAATCTGTCTTTCCGAATAATTTGTTTGTTACCCGCAAAAATAGAATAATTTGTTTGTTCTCTAATGCATATGATTTAAACTTCTTCTGCCAGGCGAAGTTCAGAAGGACCGCGCGCTGGAGCTCTTAAACGTGCGCCCCTGTGGTTTCAAGCCTCAGCACTCGAACAAACTGGGGAATGTGTTCCGGCTGTTCACGAATTATGACCCGGTAGACAGACTTGGTGGCTGGGATCAGAGCGATGGCGCCCCCATTTAGCCTTCTGATGAGGTTGCCCATGGTGCTTGTGGAAATGCGACAACGATGCTCATCCTATGGATACTCTCGCATGATGCATCTTTCAGTCTGGTAAACACGGATTTAGCATGTAATGTTTTTTGTTTGATACATCTGTGTCAGTTACTCTCATGTATTAAGTGAACCAGATTCTTCGCAAATGTAACCTACCTGTTTTGAGCCCCCATGGCCTTGAAGGGAGGGGCACTACGGTTCGTCACTACGTTACCGCATTCCTGGGAGAACTTCATGATTGATATTGAACTTGTGAACATGTTACACATGATATAACGGGGATGCTTGCCTACCGAACATACTACACGGCTACACGGGAGCTCTATCACTACATCTTTATTGAAAGCACTTGCCTTTGTGCCTATGATATGTGGGCCCAACAGGTGGCTGGCCGACATGTCAGGGACCCAAAGGCAGGTGCCTTTACGGCACTGAAGCTGCCAGTGCTACTAGTACTAGTTGACAAACGACCCAAAAACGTAGCCTGTGTAGAGCTTCTTTCACTTCACTTGTGGTGCGCCTTGTTGGGCGGCTTGACGATGAGGACGGGGCAGCAGGCGTGGTGGGCGAGGTAGTCGCTCACGCTGCCCAGCAGCGCCCTGCACAGTCACAAGAACACGATTGATTTAGCACAGCCGCTCACGTGAGAGAATCAGTCAGTAGTATTAGCTCGATGTGGAAGGCCATGGCGGTCGGCGCGTACGTACCTCTTGACCATGCCGAGGCCGCGGCTGCCGAGGACGAGCAGGTCGGCGCGCATCTCCTCCACGGCCTCGCAGATGGCCTCCTTGGGGTCGCCCTCCACCACCACCGCCGTGGCGCTCGCCTGCTTCTGCCTGCACACGTCCAGCGCGCGGGCCACCGCCTTCCTGGAGTTCTCCTCCTGCGCCCTCCGCATGGAGTCCAACGCCGTCGGCGGGGCGTAGGCCAGGCCTGCTTCGACACGCACCAGGTGTGTCAGCCTTCAGAGCCGCGCGCGGGCACGGTTCGATCAGTCAGCGCGCGGCGAGATTAATCGCTTACCGTGGGCGGCGACGGGGTAGACGAAGTGGTCGACGCTGTGCTGGGCGTGGACGACGGCGACGGACGCGCCGGGGTGGAGGCGGACGACGTTGTCGAGCGCCCACGACAGCGCGTGCAGGCTCTCCTCGCTCGCGTCCACCGCCACCACCACCTTCATCCCGCCCGCGGCCTCCGCGCCTCCGGCCCCAGGCGCCACGTCGCTGGCCGCCGCCGCGGCCTGACCAGTGCTCTCCTCCATGACGACGAGCTCGCTCGCGGTGAGACCGGCTTGGTGCCTAGCGATCGCTGCCTGGATCGACCACATCGGTGCATCACCCACCGTGTATATATGCGTGCGCCCGCGCGCTCTCGCGGCCGGCGCCGCTATAGCTTTTGGATGTGGACGGCACGAGATGGATATGGATAGAGATGGGGAGCGAGGCGCGGTGGCTTTCAGCCCGTGGCTCCCGCCGTGGGTTCGTCAGCTCCCGCCCGCGTCCGGTCGGGCGGTCGGGCGGTGTGTCTTGGCTTCATTGGGCCGTTGAGCTTGGCGCGTCCCCTGCTCGCGGTCTGCCCCCGGATTCGCACAAGTGCCCAGAAGCCTTTTCAGGCCGCCGGAAACGTAAAGATTTTTCTTTTAGTTGCTACTACTAACTAACTAACGTTCGCCGGGAAGAAATTGCCAGCGAACACATTCGCAACCGGCAGTTCTTCAAAAAATTGCCTCTCTACCACAAATTTCTATGCTAGTCTAAGAAACTGCCAACTTTACAACTGCAACTGCCATGAAAATGTTCACAATTGTCATCCTCCACGTCGAACGTTCGCCGACTAAGAGGGTCTTTTTCTAGGTATAAAACCAAAAATATGCAACTTGGGTACCTCAACACACACAAATATTGTATGACGATTTCTTTACATAACAACATCAAATTCAATATCAAGAATTGCGTCAAAATTAATGGAGGTCATGAATGCTATGTTTATCAGTGCCATGTCAACAGTGTTCGGTGTCGCTTGCTTTGTTTATCGGTTATTTTAGCAAATGCTTTATTTATCAGTATAAAAAGAACAGTTAACATTTACTTTAAAAAAATTGTTGCACACACATAAGGGTTGTTTGGTTCTAGGTCTAACCATGTCACACTTTGACATACAATGTTGCCACACTTGCCTAAGATTAGTTTTTTAAAACGAGAGCCACAAGTTGGCAAACCTAAAGAAGTCTTGCCACACTTTTTGAGTGTGTGTGATGTGGGACCCTAGTGTGGCTTGCCTAAAGTGTGGTTTGAACCAAACACCCACCCAAGTTGTTCAAACTTGCCTAATCTTAGGTGTGGCAAACTTAGGCAAACTTAGTCTCAAACCAAACAGCACCATAGTGTGCTACTAAATCCATTCGTGTTCATTGACAGGTTGCTACTAGCTACAAGGATTCTACCATGAAAGATTAAAGGGTCGGTTCTTTTGAGGCTTCTAGCAGCTTATTGTGAAAAAAGGTCGGAAGTCCAAAAGAACTCGTTTTGGGCTTGGGGCTTAATTTATTTCCATCGCTCTTTTCTTCATAGTGAGAAAAAGGCTGTGGGGGTGCTTCCCGCAAAAACCCACTTAAAAGTGAAGGGGTATAGCCTTGTTGTTCGCACATATTGTTGGGGAACGTAGCAGAAATTCAAAATTTTTCTATGTGTCACCAAGATCTATCTATGGAGAGACCAGCAACGAGGGGAAGGAGAGTTGCATCTACATACCCTTGTAGATCGCTAAGCGGAAGCGTTCAAGTGAACGGGTTGATGGAGTCGTACTCGTCGTGATCCAAATCACCGATGACCAAGTGCCGAACGGACGGCACCTCCGCGTTCAACACACGTACAGCCCGGTGACGTCTCCCACGCCTTGATCCAGCAAGGAGAGAGGGAGAGGTTGAGGAAGACTTCATCCAACAGCAGCACAACGGCGACAGTGTTGGTGGTGGAGGAGCATGGCTATCCTGCAGGGCTTCGCCAAGCACCACAGAAGAGGAGGAAGAAGAGACGCAGGGCTGCACCAAGAGAGATTGAATCGCGTGTGTTATGGGCAGCCCTAGGCCTCATATATATAGGAAAGGGGAGGGGCTGCGCCCCCTCTAGGGTTCCCACCCTAGGGGGGGCGGCAGCCCTAGATGGGGAGCAAGGGGGGCGGCCAAGAGGGGGAGAGAGGGATGGCGCCCCTAGGGTGGGCCTTAAGGCCCATCTAAGCCTAGGGTTTCCTCCTTTTTTCCTCCTAGCTGCCCTTGGGCCTTGTGGAAGGCGCACCAGCCCACTTAGGGGCTGGTCCCTCACCACCCTTGGCCCATGCAAGCCTCCGGGGCAGGTGGCCCCACTTGGTGGACCCCCGGGATCCTCCCGGTGGTCCCGGTACATTACCGATAAACCCCGAAACCTTTCCGGTGACCAAAACAGGACTTCCCATATATAAATCTTTACCTCGGGACCATTCCGGAACTCCTCGTGACGTCCGGGATCTCATCTGGGACTCCGAACAACATTCGGTAACCACATACTAACTTCCTTTATAACCCTAGCGTCATCGAACCTTAAGTGTGTAGACCCTACGGGTTCGGGAGACATGCAGACATGACCGAGACGTTCACCGATCAATAACCAACAGCGGGATCTGGATACCCATGTTGGCTCCCACATGTTCCACGATGATCTCATCGGATGAACCACGATGTCAAGGACTTAATCAATCCCGTATACAATTCCCTTTGTCTATCGATACGATACTTGCCCGAGATTCGATCGTCGGTATCCCGATACCTTGTTCAATCTCGTTACCGGCAAGTCTCTTTACTCGTTCCGTAACACATCATCCCGTGATCAACTCCTTGATCACATTGTGCACATTATGATGATGTCCTACCGAGTGGGCCCAGAGATACCTCTCCGTCACACGGAGTGACAAATCCCAGTCTCGATTCGTGCCAACCCAACAGACACTTTTGGAGATACCCGTAGTGTACCTTTATAGCCACCCAGTTACGTTGTGACGTTTGGCACACCCAAAGCACTCCTACGGTATCCGGGAGTTGCACAATCTCATGGTCTAAGGAAATGATACTTGACATTAGAAAAGCTTTAGCATACGAACTACACGATCTAGTGCTATGCTTAGGATTGGGTCTTGTCCATCACATCATTCTCCTAATGATGTGATCCCGTTATCAACGACATCCAATGTCTATGGTCAGGAAACCGTAACCATCTATTGATTAACGAGCTAGTCAACTAGAGGCTTACTAGGGACATGGTGTTGTCTATGTATCCACACATGTATCTGAGTTTCCTATCAATACAATTCTAGCATGGATAATAAACGATTATCATGAACAAGGAAATATAATAATAATCAATTTATTATTGCCTCTAGGGCATATTTCCAACACATATTACGCCGTATATGCCACCGCCCCACCATTCACACCCGAACAAAGGCCCGAAAAGAAATCCACAAGGCACTCGCTCAAGTACCTCTCGTCCACGCCACGAATACAAAACATTTAGGGTTCCTCTCCCGCCACCGTCGTACTCCTGTGAGCTGCCATCACTCGAGTCGCCTTCAGCCGACAACATGGACTGCGGTTAGGGCCAGATTTTCAGTCTCGCGGCTGCTTCTCTGGCCAGACATAAGTGAATTGCTCACAGAGATGCCGGAACACGACAACGTGAAAGAAGAATAAAACTGGTAACGAAGAGACCGGTAAAGTGAGCATGTGTATGACTCACGGGAATACCGATATATCTCACCTCGGGGTTTGTAAAGTATCATGAAGTAAAATGAATAGCATATGATAACCAAAGGTTCACTCGAATATCATTGTGAGTATAGGGGTCAAACACGGATGTCCACGGTTCCGTTGTTGATCATTGAAGGAAATAAAGTTTTGTTCATGTCTATTTTTTGCTGAACCTATAGGGTCACACACTTAAGGGATTGCGATCTGTTGCGTTCTATAGGAGTTAGGAATATGAGAAAATTGTCGAAAAAGCTTCGGGAATAAAAATATATAGTTTCGAGAGAAACCGAAAGCGTTTTGGAGTTACCGGGAGGGTTTCGGAGCACAACGGGTATTGCCGGATAGGTGGAAAATGTTTTGTGAACAGTTCGACGGACTTCATCAATGATCCACGCCAACTCTTTTTCCGCTGCAACTTGAAGTTGGTAACGGTCCGATCTAACCTTGCATGCATCTTCATATTGGTCTGGGAGTACGTCCATAGGACAAATTTTCTACTACGTTTTCTCAACATCTGACACATTCAGGTCCGTGTGTATATTGCATATCTTCACACGTCTCCATGTTCCACAAATTTCACAAAATATGTGAATTTTTCTTCGCATGTGTTTGAATAGCTGGTAGGACCTTGGTTCCTTAGCATGGGTTATGGCAGCCCCATCCTCAATAGTGCTTCATTGGCTCCAACGTAATTGGAACCATACCAAGTTCGAAAAGAAGTCTTTAATCCAAATACCCTCCATTGCCGCTTCCGAAGCGGGAATATACTTTGCCTTTGTTATAGAATCCGCCACAATGTTCTGCTTAGAGCAATTCCAGCTTAATGTGCCACCGTTCATTGTATTCACAAAATCCCAACTGAAAATTGAAAATTGACTGGATTATGATAAAGACTGCATCGATGTAACCACTTACAATGAGTTTGCATCGGTGCAACCCTTTGCAACTAACCTTTCATCACCTTCATATACGAGAAACATCTCCTCAGACCTATTTAGATATTTAAGGATATTTCAGTGGTTCGATGATCAACACCTTAATCACTTCGGTATCTTGCTCGCAATTATTTGGTGCATATGACATATCTGGTTGGGTACATACCATGAAGTACATGGTAAATCCAAACACATACGTGTATGGAATCCCACTCATGTATTCTTACTCATCAACCGTCTTAGGGTACAGAGTTTTCCTGGAAGATTTTTCATGTGACCTTAGTGAGAACCTTTTCTTTGTGTTTTTCATACTAGATCATTTTAGTATTTGGTCAATATGCATGTTGGCTTAGCCGTATTAGACGACACGATCTATCTCTATTGATATTTATGCCTAGTAGATATGTTGTCTAGCCCAAGTCTTTCATTGAGAAACTATTTTCATTGAAGTCCTAATCATGTCAAGAAATTTACATTATTTACAATTAAAAATATGGCTTCCCCAAAAACTATTGAAAATGTTATTGGAGTCCCACTTACTTTCTTGTAAACACAAGCATCTTCGCCATTCTTGATGAAATCAAACTCTTTGACCATTTCATCGAGACAAAGATTCCAATTCCTTTGTTCTTGGTTTAGTCCACAAAATGGATATCTGAAGATCTACACGTTATCCCTCCACCCTTTGGATCGACAAAACCCTCATGATGTATCATATACACATCTGCAATTAATATTACATTAAGGAAATTTTGTTTTGACGTCCATCTGCCATATCTCAATGTTGAAATATTCAACAATTGCTAGAATAACCACAATTGAATTAAGCATCACTGTGATGTGATTATTTCGTCTTAGTCAACTCCTTGAACTTATCAAAAACACGTTGCAACAAGTTGAGCTTTATGGATGTCAGCGGCAACATCCGATGTAGGTCGGTTCACGACGGTGTGGAGTGGGAGTGGTCAGTTATGCGCTCCCATCATGGGCGGCCTCCTGGCGATCGTAGCTTAAGGTGGGAAGACGGTGATTGGAGTACAACTTCTTGTGCAGGGTGAATACTATTGTTCTGGCCTTCATTGTTCCGGTTCAGCAGCAACAAACTTGTGTGTTACATTGTTGAAGGTGTTGCCAACTTGTTGTTGTATCCTTCATTGGTTGGTCTTGGCAATCAAGATGAAAATCTTTGTCCTTGTAGTCTCTGTTTGGATATGGTGATAACGGCGTGAGGAGGGGATACCCCTTTTAAACGTGTTGTTGCGGAAGAAGTCAACTTAATAGAAGGTGCTAATTTCATATCATGCGTCTCTCATAGTTATTCAAGTCTTGTACGCGATTTGTTGATGGTTGCTTTGCATTAACTTTAACGAAATGACCGTATGTATCTTTTGGAAAATAGGAAAAAAAAGATCCCCGACTCTTTGAAGTACGGATGAAACTCTGGACATGAAGGAAGTTATATCATGGCATGTCTTCTGAACACTAGTTTGTTCATGGCTATGGCATGTCGCTCATCACATGCGATGAATATGAACTTTGGGATATTTTTCTTCAATAAACAGTAGATCTCATGTTGGTCATGTATTAGGTGACCGAACCGAACTCTTGGAGATGCACCTGTTTTTTCACCAGCATCACCGTACTTCAAGGTACACTACGTCCATGACAATGTTTGCACTGGGACAACTGCACTAATCAAGATTGAACTTCTCAGCAAGCGCTTGCAGCCATGCAACAGTTCACTCCCTGGTTTCTTCATACACGCCACTACACAGGATCACATCCTTCACTGTAAACACGAGAGACTCGAGACATTGCAAAAACAGAAGTTCAGAACTACTAGTAGTTGACAGAAGTAGAGGTCGAGCTTCACTTGTGACGCGCTTCGTTGGGCGGCTTGACGATGAGAACGGGACAGCGCGCGTGATGGGCGAGGTAGTCGCTCACGCTGCCCAAAAACGCCCTGCCAATACAATACCACGCGCACAGGGTCACAAACACAATCTACTACTCTATCGAAAAGACGCTCACTCGTGTGGCAGACTGGAAATCCTCTTACCTCTTGACCATGCCCAGGCCACGGCTGCCGAGGACGAGGAGGTCGGCGCGCATGTCCTCCACGGCCTGGCAGATGGCCTCCTTGGCGTCGCCCACCACCACCGCCGCCGTGGCGCTCGCCTGCTTCTGCTTGCACACGTCCAGCGCGCGGGACACCGCCTTCCTGGTGTTCTCCGCCTGCGTCCTCCTCATGGCGTCCATCGCCGTGGGCGGGACGTAGGCCAGGCCTGCTGCGATACGACGCCGCACGCACCAAACGTGTCAGCCTTGAGCGTCAGCGAGCGCGGCCGCGCGCGGGCCGAGTTCATAGAGTGGGTGCGCGTGGGATTGTGTGGTACCATAGGCGGAGCGGTCGACGCGGTGCTGGGCGTGGAGGACGACGACGGCCGCGCCGGGGTGGTGCCGGACGACGTGGTCGAGCGCCCACGACAGCGCGTGCAGGCTCTCCTCGCTCGCGTCCACGGCCACCACCACCTTCATCAAGCCCGGCGCCCCGGCGGCCTCCGCGCCTCCGGCTCCAGGCGCCACGCCGCTTGCCGTCGCCGCGGCCTCGGTGCTCTCCTCCATGACGACGCGCTCGCTCGCGGTGGCTTCGTGCCTGGCGATCACTGCCTCGATCGACCACATCACCTACCGTGCACCTGTGTATATATGCGTGCGCGCGCACGGTCGGCGCCGCTAGCTTTTTGGATGTGGACGGCCCGAGATGGATGGATAGATAGAGATGAGGGGGACGCGGTGGCTTTTGGTCCGTAGCTCCCGCCGTGCGTTCGTCAGCTCCTGCTTGCGTCCGGCGGCCGGGCGGTGTATCTTGGCTTCTTTCGGCCGTTGCGCGTGCCATGCCAACAGACCCACGCATGGACAGCCCGGCCCAGAAGCCCAACATCCGGGCTGGGCTCAGGCTCAGCTTTTCTGCCTGAAGCCCGATCAAGAGGCCTAAAAAAAAGCTTGATCAAGGTACAAACCATTATTTTATAAGAAATATAGGTAATATATATTTTAAATATCCTACTAGATATTATTATTGTAATTAAAAAAAGCGTTTGGCCAAGCCGGTCCGGGCTTGAGCTTTAGATTTTGAGGTTGTGCTTTGAAAAGCCCGGCCCGACGAATGCCCAGGTTTATCAACAGTGTTGTCGCTTGCTTAGTGCCAAACCAAACCGTAACGTCATCTACTGAAGTACCATTAGTGGCGTGTTTAATAGGTTGCATCCGGCCCAAGCAGATCACTAGTGGCGTGTTTAATAGGTTGCATCCGGCCCAACCAGACAGTGCGGTGCAAAAATAGGGTGTTTGTTTGGCCGGGCTGCATATGTTTTTCAGCCCCACGCAAAACTTAAAGCAGTTTCAAGTTTGGCTGAGGGGAACGGCTGAATCCACTATTTTTTGCGACCCAGACTTATAACTTCCCAATTGCTAGTCACCTCCCACTCCCATTCACAATGGTGCCATCCCCCAACCCCCATCCATGCCAACAACCACGCCATCCAAGGCCGGTGGGTGGGCGGCCCCGCCTGGTCCAACATTGACCTGATGTCGGCAATCATGGTGTCGTCCCCCATCTGCAGAGAGCCGCATGCGACGGCCATTGACCCACCAATCAATGTGACTCCTGATCTGGAGGTAATCATTTGGCGGGCATCAGCGAAGGGAAGCTCGTCGGTTGCGATGATGGCGGCCGTGGTCGGTAGTTCTTTTACCCCCGTCGGAGGGTTTCTTCCCTTGCTTTGGGGCAAAGTGAGGGGAGCACGGATGGAGCATGGACAACGACAACCTCTTCCTCCACCGAGCGCGTCATGGGGAGCATCGTTGAAGTGGCTAGGGCCCTCAGATCGGCATCGGTGATTTCCATCTTGATGAATACTCAGTGGCCATCGCTTACTTTACGCAATTTATGGGAACCTTGTACTCACCTATGGATCACACGGTTGGGAAGGCGTGGGCTCCGTCCAAAGTCAAATTATTTGCTTTGTTGGCACATCAAGAAAAAAGTTGGACAAACAACTAATTGGCTAAGCGGGTAGCCAAATTGCGGTCTTTCTCATGTTTGCAAGAGAAATCAATAAACCCGGACACACCTCTTCTTCAAGTGCCGAGAAACCCTCCATATTTCGAACTTGGCTAACGAACGACTACACTTAGAAAACTTTGACACCTCCTCTTGGCGCCTTAAGAGCCCCAACAAAGATTGGTGGGTCAATCTTTCCGCAACAACAAGGTCAACTATAAAGCAATGGCGTCGCTTACAATGCTCATTAGTTGGACCATGTTGGACCATTTAAAACGAGAGAAATGCCCGTGTGTTTCGAGAATAGACACGGTAGAAAAAGGGCCTGTTGTCCCGGTTCATAAAGGCCTTTAGTCCCGGTTCTTGAACCGGGACTAAAGGGTCGATACTAATGCCCTGACCCTTTAGTCCCGGTTCAAACCAGAACCGGGATTAAAGGCCCTCCACGTGGCCGGTCCACCTTTAGTCTCGATGGGTAACACCAACCGGTACTTAAATTATTTTTTTTGATTTTTTTGATTTTTTTTATTTTTAAAATTCTGAATTATTTTAATCTCTAATCATCCCTCATCACTGCTCAATTTAATCTCTAATCACCACTAATCATTCTAAATCATCTAACTTTTCGGACGGTCACCCATCCTCCCACTCCCCCGGCATGAGTACGCTTAACTTCCGGGTTCTATTCTCCCTCATTTTCAAGTCTGCACTCGTTATTTTCCTGACATTAGTAAGATGTCAATCGTATTAACCCTCAGAAGTTTAGCTTGAGCATGAAGTCATACATTTCACTGTTTGAGTTTGAAACTATTATTTAAAAAACAATAATTTTTTAGTAACACTAATATTTCTTGAATAAGTAGTTTGACCATTGTTTGACCAGATTTGACCAAAATTCAAAAAAACTAAAATAATTATTTAATAACACTAATATTCTTGAATAATTATTTAGTAACACTAATACTTCTTAAATAAGTAGTTTGACCATAGTTTGACCATATTTAATGAAAATAAAAAAAAACAGAAATTTGAGCATAACTTTTTTCCTTTTGGAATTTGAGGATTCTACAAATTTGCAAACAGGCCGTAGGTGTTTCCATCGGATGTAACTTTTCGATTAGATGATTTTTCATATAAAAAACTTTTTAATCCGAATTCGTATGCAAAAGTTATGCCCATTTTACAAATTTCAGAGAGATTTTATAAATAAAGTCGAAATTCATATTTGTAAATTTTCCCAATAACTAGACCACATATCACATGAAAAACTTATTTTATTTTATTTTTTGACATTTCCATTATTTTCTTTTGTTTTTTCTAAATCTGAAAAGGCGGTCAAGGAAGGAGAGTTTGAAAATAGGACCTTTAGTACAGGTTCATGCCAATGCCTCAAAGCCAGTACCGGTTGGTGTCACCAACCGGGACTAATGGGCATTGCACCCGCACGAACCGGGACTAAAGGGCCCAGATGAACCGGAACTAATGCCTTAACCGCACGAATCGGGATAAATGCACCAATTGATCCCGGTTCTGGACTGAACCAGGACTAATGGGCTTACCGGCCTGACCCAAAGGCCTCTTTTCTACTAGTGAGAGCAAGCCGAAGACCATCTTGCTCAAGGCCATCAAAGACTAGACCAAGCTTTGGGTCTTGGCAGATGCAATTTTGTTATTTTGGGAAACATTGTACCAGGAGAGTAATTCCATGTTTATCGTGGGTGGGCCTCGCGGCCTTGTAATACAGAACTCTACCCTCTTCTTCATTAAATAGACGAGGCAAAACTTTTGCCTCCATTTTAAAACAAAAGCATGCTTGCTTAGAAACAGAACATGCTTCGACGGTCATTCATGCTCTGCATTATGAATAGGAATTCTGAATACATTTTTTAGAGCGAATTCTGGAGTATTTGTGATCAATAGGTCTTGTACTGGTCATGTGTTTGGCGAACCGAACTCTTCGAGATGTGCCTGTTTTTCAGCAGCATCACCGCACTATGTACTTCAAGGAAGAAAGAACACTACGTCCATGGCAATGTAATGCATCGGAGCAACTGCACTGACCAAGATTAAAATTTTCAACAAGTGCTTGCGGCCAAACAACAGTTTATTCCCTACTTTCTAGGATGTTCATAGAGTACTGCACATGAGCTCGATCACATCTTTATTGGAAGCACGAGGCACTTGAGACATTCAGTCGACAGTGGCAGGAGAGTTGGAGCTTCACTTGTGGTGCGCCTTGTTGGGCGGCTTCACGATGAGAACGGGGCAGGAGGCGTGATGGGCGAGGTAGTCGCTCACGCTGCCCAGCAACGCCCTGCAACACACCACCAGCACAGGGTCAAGGCGTGGCTCGACGATCCATGGAGTTGTATTATGCATATGCCTCTAAGCAACATGATTACAATATTATCTCGGTGATAAAAGGCTTGCTCTCATAGTAAATAAACATGAAAAACTAAAAAACAACTGTGTTTTCTTTAGCCATTGGATTTTCTTAAATGTACTACTGTTTAAGGAGGCAAGTTAACTAGCTATTGCATATCTTTCAGCCATGCATTTCAATATGCTACCAGGATAAGAAGGGAAGGCACAAAGGGAAAAGCAGAAGAGGAGGCAAGGTGCAAGAGAGAGAACGGAAAAGGAAAAGGAACAGAAAAGCCCATGACGTGACTCGGTAAGGCCTGCTACGGGCTCTCGGTTTGGGCCCAGCCGAGCAGCGGGTGGCATTGCCGGAGCATAGAAGAGAGGGCAGCAGCAGGTTTAGTACCACATCGCGGACGGAGGAGAAACCCTGGGGAAAGCTGGCTATAAAACGAGACCCAGCTCAATGTTCCAACTCATACCTTTCTCGGCCTTTTGGCTAAGATCAAGTGTAGTATCTGTTCTTATCAGTTTAATATCTGATATGTGGACCATGTGTCCACAACGATATTAAATTTATTTTTTGTGGGGGAGAGTCCACCACGGTAGCTTGCTGCCGGGGCTCTCATGTGACGCCCAGGCGTTGCACTATTGCCTGGGCCTGGCGCACCCCAACCAAATCAAGCGTTTAAATTTTGAAATTTAAGGATTTCCATATGTTTGCAATTCAAGTCGCTTGAACACTGAAGAAAGCTAAGCTGTGCTTTAGTATCTTTGGCTCTGCAAGTGAAGTAGTCCAACTGCACCCAGAATCGCAATCTGTTATCGAAGATGCTCACGCGTGGTGACAATTGGCACGTACGTACCTCTTGATCATGCCCAGGCCGCGGCTGCCGAGGACGAGGAGGTCGGCGCGCATGTCCTCCACGGCGCGGCAGATGGCCTCCTTGGCGTCGCCCTCCACCACGGCCGCCGTGGCGCTCGCCTGCTTCTGCCTGCACACGTCGAGCGCGACGGACACGACTCGCCGGGAGTTCTCCTCGTGCGTCTTCCTCACGGCGTCCACCGCCGTGGGCGGGACGTACTGTAGGCCTGCCTCCGCATGCACGCAAACGACTTCCGTCAGTTAGCGTGAGTGAGCGTGCCATGTGGGTATATATACGTACGTGTGCGTGTGGGACAGGCGGTACCGTGCCCGGCGACGGGGTAGGCGAAGTGGTCGGCGCGCGGCTGGACGTGGACGACGACGAGGGACGCGCCGGGGTGGGGCCGGACGACGTTGTCGAGCGTCCACGACAGCGCGTGCAGGCTCTCCTCGCTCGCGTCCACCGCCGCCACCACCTTCATCGTCGCGCCCTCCGCTCCGGCGCCGCTCGCCATGGCCGCGGCCTCGGCGCTCACCTCCTCCATGACGATGCCTTCACTCGCGGTAAGACCGGTACTGACACTCTGACACAGCCTCGAGCGAGCGCGTCGATCCTTGTTTCCTATAAATATCCGCACCTACGGGCGGTAATAAAACCGGCGTTTGGCTTTCTTGGGCGGCGGCACAGTATGGGATAGACACGGCGGGTTTCGACTCTCTAGACATCTTGTCTTCGTTGCGCGTGGCAGTCATGTCCACGGCGGCGAGCGAGCTGGCGACACCTGCCGCTCCTCCGGTTCCGGTGCGCCAGCGCGTCCCCCAGCTCCAAGTCCCGACGCACCAGCGTCTCCTCTCTCTTCTGTGGGTCGGATGCCGTGATACTGATACCGATCGAGAAGATGAACCTTTGAGAATGAAATACCACAGGGAGTAGTACCAAAAAGTTAAACCATGCCCACAACTAAAATTGGACAACATAATCACACCGAAATCAGTATTCGGGGCATACAGAACAGCAAGTATGACCATGCCAAATCCCAAAAAAGCTCAGTCGTGCCCACTGCTAAAATACACATGAAAAGTTGCATATTCTGGTTGCTTCTCCCTCTAGAAACGCACTCCTGAGCCATCAACCAACCAAGCAGTGGTTGGAAGAACTTGTAAGACACACAAGTGCTAACTAAGCCCAACTCATCTTCAGTATAACCTTCTAGGACCATACGGCGGTTAACAATTGCCAGCTTCTCGTTCCTGATCATATACCCATAGCACCCTTAGCCTCTTGCAGAAATGGTGAACTGAACTACTACACTGGAGCTCTACGGCAAAGACCAATTCCCAGCCTTGAACTTCGAATAGAAGGCAGACTTCCTTGAAACCACAAAGAACACTGCACGCAGGAATTCATGGGAGTTCTTATTTGCGCTGAACAATGTCAAGCATTCTATACGTACGAATGTAAAGCATACACAGGTTGAAGAACGGACCAGGTACTGCCGGGATGATGTAGTCTTTATGCTGCAGCGCTTCCTGAAGAGTTTTCCCTTCTCTTACTTTGATCCACTTACCCTGGCCTGCACACATTGAAATGGAATACAACTACTTATCAGCGCAGCATAACAGCATTATAGCATGTTGCAGTAAATGTAGTTCTGCTAATGGCAGATTGGATATACTCCCTCGGTTCCTAAATATAAGTCTTTTTAGAGATTCCACTATGGAGACTACATTCGGATGTATATAGACGCCTTTTAGAGTATAAGTTCACTCTTTTTGATCCGTATGTAGTCTATAGTAGAATCTCTTAAAAGACTTATATTTAGGAGCGGAGGGAGTGTTACATACTGAAATTGACAAAATCACAGTTCACATCGTGCTGTCTTTTTACTGTACATCATGTAAATTTAGAGAAATAACCTAAAGATGTTTTACATACTTGGTGATATAGCTGTGCTGCCCTTGACAGTACCATGTTCTCCATCCTCCCCATCAAGGCTTTCTGGGAGCGACCCTGAGTCGACAGTGCCTTCCAGAAGATATTTTAACAATTCACTTTTGGAGAACGGTGTGCCATCACCAGCCTAGTGTATCAAATGGAAAAAATCAGTTAACCAGGAAGGCAACAAAATGAAACTAGAACGTTTTTCTATCCTAAAGTTGTGTCAAACTGACAATGGTAAGTTGACTGTAATACTAGTTGTGAATGAAAGAGCAAAAATCCTACAGATTTGTGAAACTTCAAGATAACTTCAAATCCTAGTTTTCTCACATGAGTCTGCCACTACTGAAATTTGTAAAGGATAATGCTACAATTTTCAGAATGTTGCCACAGAGGCTAGAGCTACCATTTTGGCATTCTATCACCAGATAAATGAATTACTAATAACAACACTTAACTACTTCAGTGTAGCATTAACAAAACTTATATTGCATCCCCCAAAACCTAGTATCACAAAAGGGTATGGATCGAAAAAACTTGGCCCACAATCATCTAGTGAAAAATAAATCATAAGGATAATGTCTGTAGCATATACACATCACAGGAGCATCAGGGTTCTGTTTTAATGTTCTAGGTCATTGCTCGTGCCTCATGACATTTAGAAGAAAATCTGATATCTGTAGGTGCTAGCATTTTGCAGAAGATAGATGCTAACTCTCAAGTAGTGACAGTTATGTCGACTGTAATAATAGTTCTAAATGAGGGAGCAAAAATCCTAAAGATTTGTGAAATTTCAAGATAACTTTAAAAACTGGACTGGATGCTGCTGCTAATGATGGCATTGAAATCTGAATTGTCAATAACTCCTAGTTCTCTCACATGAGTCTGTCACTTCTAAAATTGGTAAAGGATAATCCTACAATTTTCAGAATGTGGCCTCAGAGGCTAGAGCTATCATCTTCACATTCTAAAACTGGACAAATGAAAATTACTAATAACACTTAAGTATAGCAATACATAACCTATGTTGCATTCCCCAAAGAAAATAGTATCACAAAAGGGTATGGATCGAAAAAACTTGGCCCACAATCATCTAGTGAAAGAAAAAGCATAAAGACAATGTGTGTGGCATGTAAACATCACCAGGGCATCAGTGTTCTGTTTTAATGTTCTAGGTCGTTGCTCATGCCTCATGAGTCATGACATTTAGAAGAAAATCTGATATCTGTAGGTGATAGCACCTTGTACAAGGTAGATGTTAACTCTCAAGTAGTGACAGTTCCGTCGATTGTCATAATATTAGTTGTAACTGAGGGAGCAAAAATCCTACAGATTTTTGGAATTTCAAGATAACTTCAAAGACTTTACTGGATGCTGCTGCTAACGATGATTAAAATGATGACACTGAAATCTGAATTGTGAATAACTCCTAGTTTTCGCACATGAGTCTGCCACTTATAAAATTGGTAAAGCATAATCCTACAATTTTCAGAATGTGGCCACAGAGGCTAGAGCTATCATCTTCACATTCTATCACTGGACAAATGAAATTACTAATAATACTTAAGTATAGCAATAGCATAACTTATGTTGCATTCCCCAAAGAAAATAGTATCACAAAAAGGTATAGATCGAAAAAACTTGGCCCACAATCATCTAGTGGAAAAATAAATCCAAAGGATAATGTTTGTAATATTTAGACATCACAGGGGCATCAATGTTTTGTTTTTATGGTGTATGACGAGGCTGTGACTCATGCCTCATGACATTTAAAAGAAGAAAATCTGATCATCTGTAGGTGCTAACACTTTGCAGAAGGTACAGCCTTAGGGGTTAACTCTCAAGTAAAATTCAAAGTGAGTAAACGGACCTGACAATACAACTCAATAGCATCCCTTGTGTAAGCGTGGTTCTCATCCCATGGCAAAGGTGGAGAACTTGCTGAGAACATGTTTGATAGTTAAGGATAACAGGAATTCAGGAAACCAAGTAATGTATCCATGTTCTATGCATTCATTTTTTTTCCTGTGATGAAAGTATCTATGCATATTCGGGCACATATTATCAGAAAAGGCGTCATGTGACTTTCCAAGGATATGACATCAAGGTGATCCGAGAACATATCAGTCTCCGGAAAATCCTCGATAAAGTCGCTCGACATGACCTCCGGGTAGAGCAGAAGAACTGGCCAGTGGAGCACGCCCTGCTCATCGAGCTTCGGCTTCTTTACCCCGGTGAGCTCCTGATACGCTGCCTTCCCCAACCTCAGCCCTCTCTTCTCTATAGCAGCAGCAAGCTCCTGTATGCATCTAATACAGTCAATCACACATATCGGAAAACAATAAGGCAATAATACTCAACTCCCAATTTGGAACAGAAGAGACCTTTGCTGAGGATATGGCCTGTTCAACCTTGGCCCTTTTAAGATCCCGCTCGCGCTGCTGCGCCTCCACCTGCGCGAGGAATTTCTTGAGCTCCTCGTTGGCGGGGTCCTGCTCGAGCCCCCGCCGGCAGAAGGACGCCGCCTGGGGCAACTGGTCGAGAGCAAGCGCGGCCTTCGCCGCCCGGTAGTGCGCCTGGCTACACGAATGTCACACATCACACGGCGGCTTCCTCGCCAAATCCGAGAAATTGGAGCAAGAGAGGCGTAATCTAGAGCGCGCGAGCGAGCGAGCGTGCGGACCTTGAGGTTGGAGGGGGAGAGGCGGACGGCCTGCTGGGCGTCGTCGAGGGCGCGGCGGTGGTTGCCGAGGAGGAGGTTGACGTGCGCGCGGTTGGCAAAGAGGACGGAGGCGTCGGGGTTCGGCGCGGAGAGGGCACCCATCTGGGCGATGGCCTTGGTGTAGCAGTCGACGGCGTCGGGGTAGTGCTTCCGGCCCTTCTTGACGAACTGGTTGCCCTCCTCCCTGTACTCGCGCGCCGCCGACTCCTTGATGGCGGCGATGGCGTCCAGGTCGGCCTTCTCGCCCTCCGTCAGGGGCTCCGACCCGGGCTCCATCAGCAGCGCCATGCCGTCGGCCAAGGTGCTCTCGGTCTGGGTGGATCGGCGGCGCCGCCTCTTGGCTTCTTTTCCTCTCCTGTGCTGTCCCCGCCGCCGCTTCCGGTGTTTCTAGTAGGCTTCGGGAAGGGTTTGCGGTCCGCCGAAATAAATGCATATGCAAAATAGTGTTACAAAGATTACATTGTAACCCATACAACAAGGCGCCTGTAGCTCAGTGGATAGAGCGTCCGTTTCCTAAGCGGAAGGCCGTAGGTTCGACCCCTACCTGGCGCGTTATTTTTGTTTTTGGGTCGATTTCTGGGTTGCTATCCGGATTTTCTTTTTGTATAAGATCATTTTGAACACTCTTTTCAGTCAAAAATGTCTTCAACATCCATACACCTCGCCACCTCGGGGCTGAAGCCGGAGGATTGGGGCTCTAACCGGTAAAGATGAACGAAAATGATATATTATAAACTGCTACTACTTGGTTTCCATGGTTTTTATTCAAATTGTCTTTAGCAGACTTATTACTCCTAAAATATTGGCAAAAAGCTTAACATGGATGGCACCCCCGACGGAGTCTATTGTGCGGACTCGAAGAGAGTATGTGGCTTTGCCGCTGTATATTCTAGTCGTTGAGCTAGCACTCGGTTCTCATAGCACCCTTAGAGCAACTTTAGCAGACCCCATATCCGTATTCGACCCGCAAAATAACCGTCAAAATGCGGGTACGGGCCGGAAAGTCTGCCCGACCAGACACCGCATCCCGCTCCGGCCCGCAAATTTTTTTGGGGGGCGCGGCAAATTCCTGACTCCAACCCGAGAAAACGCGTGTTCTCCCCTCGTGGATGCGGTGCCCTGCATCACAGAGAAGCAGTTGACGAAAGGGACATTTTAGTCCGACGCTCTTTTCCCCCTCCTTTCGCCGCCGCCCGCCCGCCGCCGGCGATTCCGGCCATATCTGTGGGCGAAATTGCTCCGCGGGGCCGCCCCACACCCTCCCGCGCCGAGCCGCTGCATCGCCCCTCCGTATCCGGCGAGAAGAGCCGCCCCCCGCCGCTGCCGCCGCTGGGGATCGACCACCGCCGAGCGCACCCCCCTCGTCGCCGCTCGGGATCACTCGCCACCGGTTAGTCCCTTTTGTGATTTTTGCGAGCTGTGTAGTAGATTGACGCGTCGATGTGCGTGTAGATGGAGTTGACCCCGTGCGAGAAGTTCTTGCTATCCGATTCGTCCGATTCGGACGACTCGGATGTGAAGACCATGCTTGTGACCTTTCGGCAGCAAACATTAGTAATGGCACTTGCCGTGAAGGAGCATGAAGACGAGTACCGGAAGAGGAGGCGAGGATCTACTGTCGGGCGTCTGTGCATTCCTCGGAATCGCCATCTTGGGAACGAGATGTTGATGCAAGATTATTTTACGGAGAATCCTACATATCCTGCACACCTCTTCCGCAGAAGGTACCGAATGCGCCGATCCCTCTGTGAAACTTGTTGAAGCTTGCGAGGCAAATTGCCGGTATTTTACTCAAAGAAGGAATGTCGCGGGCTTAAAGGGATTTAATGCATGTCAAAAAATCTCCGCAGCTATGTGGGTGATTGCATATGGCGTTCCGGTTGACTATGCCGATGAGTATCTTCGCATTGGTGAAGATAGCACAATTGAGTCTGTGCGTACATTTGCGAAAGTGACGTCTGTGTCTTTGGTCCCGAGTATCTTCGGGCACCAAATGAAGATGACACAAAGAAATTGATGGCAGCTAATGAGAGGAGAGGTTGGCCTGGCATGCTAGGTAGTATTGATTGTATGCATTGGAATTGGAAAAATTGCCCCAAGGCTTGGCAAGGAATGTATTGTGGCAAGTCTCGTGATGCAATAATTGTGCTAGAGGCCGTAGCATCCGAGGATTTATGGATTTGGCATTGCTTTTTTGTATGCCCGGCACTCTCAATGATATCAATGTGTTGCAACGCTCTCATTTGTTTGCTAGGCTTGCTAGTGGTGATGCTCCTGCTTGCAACAACACTATCAATGGACATGAATACACAAAGGGGTACTATCTTGCAGATGGTATATACCCTCCTTGGTGCACATTTGTCAAGAGCATCAAAGAACCCAAACAATGTGAATTTGCAAGGGTCCAAGAGGCAGCCCGAAAAGACATTGAAAGTGCATTCGGTGTTTTGCAATCTAGGTTTGCCATTGTCCGTGGTCCTGCTCGTTTTTGGGATAAGAAAACCCTGAAGAACATCATGACTTGATGTGTTATCCTGCACAATATGATTCTTGAAGATGAGAGAGGAATGAACTTAGAATTCTTTTATGACAATGTGGGTAGCCGTGTCAAACCAACTAGAGACCCAAACCACATTAGAGCTTTTCTTCAGACATACAAGGAGATTGAAAATGCAGACAAACACTTTTAACTTCAGGAAGATCTCATTGAGCACCATTGGCAAAGGGCTGGACAGCGATTAATTTTTGTATTCATTTGTATTTGTATTCATGACAAGTTTTGTATTGCATTATTTAAGTTTGCTACGATGATTTGAATAATTATTTGTAATGCGGATGATTATTGTTTTATATTTGATTTGAATAATTCAGTTTGTTTTCGATTGTTGAATTATGTTGGATTTGATATTTGCGGGCTGATGATATGCGGGGATGCAGCGGCGCAAAGAGCAGAACCCGCATAGCCGACCCGTAAAAAAACATATTCTGTGAATATACTTTCTTATAGATCTGTTTGGGGGTCTGCATCTGTGCCAGCCCGCGCCGGCTCGCAAAAGCTGTTTTGCGCGAACTGCAAACGAGTTTTGCGGGCCGGCGGGATGCGGGGTCTGCTAGAGTTGCTCTTACTCCTTAAAATTGATGAGCACCATCTCTATCGCCATAGTTTTTTTACAAAGACATTATAATGTTCAAGTCATAGAGTAGATGTGAAACAAAAGTGAACAATTGAGAAAGCACATTGGTGAGAGTGCACAAGATATGTTATTAAAGACATAAACTTATTTGTCCACATTGGTATCAAGAGTTTTAAGAAGCAAACCCCGTCATCGGTCGTGTGGACCACTATTCTCTTAAATTCTTAAAGAGCTCTGAATGCTAGCAATTGGTGTGGCTAATCGGGAGACAGTCTTGTATTCACCAAACTTGAATTAGTTGGTTGCCCATAGAGCATTTCCACATGAGATGTATGCCATAAACATTACATAATTTTATTAATGAGATTGAGATGGACCAAATAACACACGAGCCACAGTTACCATATATTTATTCAGCAGGTATGTAGTAGCACTCAATAGAAATTATTACATGCTTATATTATCAATGAGATGCAGATGTCATGAGTAATACAAAGGCGACTGCCGCCATACAACACGATGCATTAGTGTTGCATGAGTGCTTGTATTTTTGTGTTATGGTCAAGTCCTCCTCCAGGTAGTGTGCTCTTCCTTTTTTGCATGATTGATGCAGAGGACAGATTGAAAGATCGAGGATGTCACCTAGAGGGGGGGTGTGAATAGGCGCTTTAAAATAATTACGGTTTAGGCTTGAACAAATGCGGAATAAACCTAGCGGTTAATTTGTCAAGCACAAAATCTACAACAACTAGGCTCACCTATGTGCACCAGCAACTTATGCTAAAAAAGATAAACAACTAAGTGATAGAAAGATATATAACATGAAACACTATGGCGATCACAAAGTAAAGTGCATATGTAAAGGGTTCGGGTAAGGGATAACCGAGGCATGCGGAGACGAGATGTATCCCGAAGTTCACACCCTTACGGATGCTAATCTCGTTTGGATCAGTGTGGAGGCACAATGCTCGCCAAGAAGCCACTAGGGCCACCGTAATCTCCTTACGCCCTCACACAATGCAAGATGCCGTGATTCTACTAAGGGACCCTTGAGGGCGGTCACCGAACCCATACACTTTGGCAACCCTTGAGGGCGGTCACCGAAACCGTACACTTAGGAAACCCTTGGGGGCGGTCACCGGTACCCGTCAAATTGCTTGGGTAGATCTCCACAACCTAATTGGAGCCCCTGACGCTTGTCCGGAGCTTTACACCACAGTGATTGAGCTCCGAAGCACCACCAACCGTCTAGGGCGCCCAAGCACCCAAGAGGAACAAGCTCTAGGTTACCAAGCACCCAAGAGTAATAAGCTTCTCAACTTTTACTTCCACGTATCACCGTGGAAAACTTAAACCGATGCACCAAATGCAATGGCAAGGGCACACGGAGTGCCCAAGTCCCCCACTCTCAAATCCCACCAAAGCAACAAAAGCTATGGAGGAAAATGAGAGGAAGAACAAGGAGAAGACCAAGAACTCCAAGATATAGGTCCAATGGGTTCCCCTCACATAGAGGAGAAAGTGATTGGTGGAAATGTGGATCTAGATCTTCTCTCTCTTTTCCTCCCAAAACTAGCAAGAATCCATAGTGAAGGAAATATGCCCTAGAGGCAATAATAAAGTTATTATTTATTTCCTCATATATCATGATAAATGTTTATTATTCATGCTAGAATTGTATTAACCGGAAACATAATACATGTGTGAATATATAAACAAACAGAATGTCACTAGTATGCCTCTACTTGACTAGCTCGTTAATCAAAGATGGTTATGTTTCCTAACCATGAACAAAGAGTTGTTCTTTGATTAACGAGGTCACATCATTAGTTGAATGATCTGATTGACATGACCCATTCCATTAGCTTAGCACCTAATCGTTTAGTATGTTGCTATTTCTTTCTTCATGACTTATACATGTTCCTATGACTATGAGATTATGCAACTCCCGTTTGCCGGAGAAACACTTTGTGTGCTACCAAACGTCACAACGTAAATGGGTGATTATAAAGGTGCTCTACAGGTGTCTCCAAAGGTAGATGTTGGGTTGGCGTATTTCGAGATTAGGATTTGTCACTCCGATTGTCGGAGAGGTATCTCTGGGCCCTCTCGGTAATGCACATCACATAAGCCTTGCAAGCATTACAACTAATGAGTTAGTTGCGAGATGATGTATTACAGAACGAGTAAAGAGACTTGCCGATAACGAGATTGAACTAGGTATTGGATACCGACGATCGAATCTCGGGCAAGTAACATACCGATGACAAAGGGAACAACATATGTTGTTATGCGGTCTGACCGATAAAGATCTTCGTAGAATATGTAGGAGCCAATATGGGCATCCAGGTCCCGCTATTGGTTATTGACTGGAGATTTGTCTCAGTCATGTCTGCATTATTCTCGAACCGTAGGGTCCGCACGCTTAACGTTACGATGACAGTTATTATGAGTTTATGCATTTTGATGTACCGAAGTTAGTTCGGAGTCCCGGATGTGATCACGGACATGACGAGGAGCCTCGAAATGGTCGAGACATAAAGATTGATATATTGGATGACTATATTCGGACACCGGAAGCGTTCCGGGGAAGTTTCAGATAAAACCAGAGCACCGGGGGGTTACCGGAACCCCCCGGGGGGTTAATGGGCCTCATGGGCCTAAAGTGGAGAAGAGGAAGGGGCTGCCAGGGCAGGCCGCGCGCCCCCTCTTCCCCTAGTCCGAATTGGACAAGGAGGGAGGGGCGGCGCCCCCCTTTTCCTTCTCTTCTTCCACCTCTCCTACTTGGACAAGGAAAGGGAGGGGAGTCCTACTCCCGGTAGGAGTAGGACTCCTCCTGCACGCCTCCTCTAGGG
This sequence comes from Triticum monococcum, assembly GCA_034509565.1. Taxonomy (NCBI): domain Eukaryota; kingdom Viridiplantae; phylum Streptophyta; class Magnoliopsida; order Poales; family Poaceae; genus Triticum; species Triticum monococcum. The sequence goes on from CM067845.1 coordinate 606,302,244, forward strand.
CCGGACACCCCCCCCCTTGGATCCTTTATATACGGAGGCAGGGGGCACCCTAGAACACACAAGTTGATCATCGTGATCGTTCCTTAGCCGTGTGCGGTGCCCCCTTCCACCATATTCCACCTCGGTCATATTGTTGTAGTGCTTAGGCGAAGCCCTGTGACGGTAGAACATCAAGATTTTCACCCATGCCGTTGTGCTGACGGAACTCATCCCCGAAGCTTTGCTGGATCGGAGCCCGGGGAGCGTCATCGAGCTGTACGTGTGCTAAGAACTCGGAGGTGCCGGAGTAACGGTGCTTCGATCGGTCGGATCGGGAAGACGTACGACTACTTCCTCTACGTTGCGTCAATGCTTCCGCTTCAGTCTACGAGGGTACGTAGAAAACACTCTCCCCTCTCGTTGCTATGCATCACCATGATCTTGCGTGTGCGTAGGAATTTTTTTGAAATTACTACGTTCCCAACAGTGGCATCCGAGCCTAGGTTTTATGGTTTGATGTTATGTGCACGAGTAGAACACAAGTGAGTTGTGGGCGATATAAGTCACACTGCCTACCAGCATGTCATACTTTGGTTCGGCGGTATTGTTGGACGAAGCGGCCCGGACCAACATTACGTGTACGCTTACGCGAGACCGGTTCTCCCGACGTGCTTTGCACATAGGTGGCTTGCGGGTGACAGTTTCTCCAACTTTAGTTGAACCGAGTGTGGCTACGCCCGGTCCTTGCGAAGGTTAAAACGGCATCAACTTGACAAACTATCGTTGTGGTTTTGATACGTAGGTAAGATTGGTTCTTGCTTAAGCCCGTAGCAGCCACGTAAAACTTGCAACAAACAAAGTAGAGGACGTCTAACTTGTTTTTGCAGGGCATGTTGTGATGTGATATGGTCAAGACATGATGCTAAATTTTATTGTATGAGATGATCATGTTTTGTAACCGAGTTATCGGCAACTGGCAGGAGCCATATGGTTGTCGCTTTATTGTATGCACTGCAATCGCGCTGTAATGCTTTACTTTATCACCAATGATAGCGATAGTCGTGGAAGCATAAGATTGGCGAGACGACAACGATGCTACGATGGAGATCAAGGTGTCGCGCCGGTGACGATGGTGATCATGACGGTGCTTCGGAGATGGAGATCATAGGCACAAGATGATGATGGCCATATCATATCACTTATATTGATTGCATGTGATGTTCATCTTTTATGCATCTTATCTTGCTTTGATTGACGGTAGCATTATAAGATGATCTCTCACTAAATTATCAAGAAGTGTTCTCCCTGAGTATGCACCGTTGCGAAAGTTCTTCGTGCTGAGACACCACGTGATGATCGGGTGTGATAGGCTCTACGTTCAAATACAACGGGTGCAAAACAGTTGCACACGCGAAATACTCAGGTTATACTTGACGAGCCAAGCATATACAGATATGGCCTCGGAACACGGAGACCGAAAGGTCGAGCGTGAATCATATAGTAGATATGATCAACATAATGATGTTCACCAATGAAACTACTCCATCTCACGTGATGATCGGACATGATTTAGTTGATTTGGATCACGTGATCACTTAGAGGATTAGAGGGATGTCTATCTAAGTGGGAGTTCTTTAAGTAATTTAACTAATTGAACTTAAATTTATCATGAACCTAGTACCTGATAGTATCTTGCTTATGTATGTTTGATTGTAGATAGATGGCCCGTGCTGTTGTTCCGTTGAATTTTAATGCGTTCCTTGAGAAAGCGAAGTTGAAAGATGATGGTAGCAATTACACGGACTAGGTCCGTAACTTGAGGATTATCCTCATTGCTGTACAGAAGAATTACGTCCTGGAAGCACCGCTGGGTGCCAGGCCTGCTGCTGGAGCAACACCAGATGTTATGAACGTCTGGCAGAGCAAAGCTGATGACTACTCGATATTTCAGTGTGCCATGCTTTACGGCTTAGAATCGGGACTTCAACGACGTTTTGAACGTCATGGAGCATATGAGATGTTCCAGGAGTTGAAGTTAATATTTCAAGAAAATGCCCGGATTGAGAGATATGAAGTCTCCAATAAGTTCTATAGCTGCAAGATGGAGGAGAACAGTTCTGTCAGTGAGCATATACTCAAAATGTCTGGGTATAATAATCACTTGATTCAGATGGGAGTTAATCTACCAGATGATTGCGTCATTGACAGAATTCTCCAATCACTACCACCAAGCTACAAGAGCTTCGTGATGAAATATAATATGCAAGGGATGAATAAGACTATTCCCGAGCTCTTCGCAATGCTGAAAGCTGCGGAGATAGAAATCAAAAAGGAGCATCAAGTGTTGATGGTCAACAAGACCACTAGTTTCAAGAAAAAGGGCAAAGGGAAGAAGAAGGGGAACTTCAAGAAGAACGGCAAGCAAGTTGCTGCTCAAGAGAAGAAACCCAAGTCTGGACCTAAGCCTGAAACTGAGTGCTTCTACTGCAAGCAGACTGGTCACGGGAAGCGGAACTGCCCCAAGTATTTGGCGGATAAGAAGGATGGCAAGGTGAACAAAGGTATATGTGATATACATGTTATTGATGTGTACCTTACTAATGCTCGCAATAGCACCTGGGTATTTGATACTGGTTCTGTTGCTAATATTTGCAACTCGAAACAGGGACTACGGATTAAGCGAAGATTGGCTAAGGACAAGGTGACGATGCGCGTGGGAAACAGTTCCAAAGTCGATGTGATCGCGGTCGGCACGCTACCTCTACATCTACTTTCGGGATTAGTATTAGACCTAAATAATTGTTATTTGGTGCCAGCGTTGAGCATGAACATTATATCTGGATCTTGTTTAATGCTAGGCGGTTATTCATTTAAATCAGAGAATAATGGTTGTTCTATTTATATGGGTAATATCTTTTATGGTCATGCACCCTTGAAGAGTGGTTTATTCTTATTGAATGTCGATAGTAGTGATACACATATTCATAATGTTGAAGCCAAAAGATGCAGAGTTGATAATGATGGTGCAACTTATTTGTGGCACTGTCGTTTAGGTCATATCGGTGTAAAGCGCATGAAGAAACTCCATATTGATGGACTTTTGGAACCACTTGATTATGAATCACTTGGTACTTGCGAACCGTGCCTCATGGGCAAGATGACTAAAACACCGTTCTCCGGTACTATGGAGAGAGCAACAGATTTGTTGGAAATCATACATACAGATGTATGTGGTCCGATAAATATTGAGGCTCGTGGCGGATATCGTTATTTTCTCACCTTCACAGATGACTTAAGCAGATATGGGTATATCTACTTAATGAAACATAAGTCTGAAACATTTGAAAAGTTCAAAGAATTTCAGAGTGAAGTTGAAAATCATCGTAACAAGAAGATAAAGTTTCTACGATCTGATCGTGGAGGAGAATATTTGAGTTATGAGTTTGGTGTACATTTGAAACAATGCGGAATAGTTTCGCAACTCACGCCACCCGGAACACCACAGCGTAATAGTGTGTCCGAACGTCGTAATCGTACTTTACTAGATATGGTGCGATCTATGATGTCTCTTACTGATTTACCGCTATCATTTTGGGGTTATGCTTTAGAGACGGCTGCATTCACATTAAATAGGGCACCATCAAAATCCGTTGAGACGACGCCTTATGAACTATGGCTTGGCAAGAAACCAAAGTTGTCGTTTCTGAAAGTTTGGGGCTGCGATGCTTATGTGAAAAAGCTTCAACCTGATAAGCTCGAACCCAAATCGGAGAAATGTGTCTTCATAGGATATCCAAAGGAAACTATTGGATACACCTTCTATCACAGATCCGAAGGCAAGACTTTTGTTGCTAAATTCGGAAACTTTCTGGAGAAGGAGTTTCTCTCAAAAGATGTGAGTGGGAGGAAAGTAGAACTTGATGAGGTAATTGTACCTACTCCCTTATTGGAAAGTAGTACATCACAGAAAACTATTTCTGCGACACCTACACCAATTAGTGAGGAAGCTAATGATAATGATCATGAAACTTCAGGACAAGATACTACTAAACCTCGTAGATCAACCAGAGTGAGAACCGCGCCAGAGTGGTACGGTAATCCTGTTCTGGAAATCATGCTGCTAGATCATGATGAACCTACGAACTATGAAGAAGCGATGGTGAGCCCAGATTCCGCAAAATGGCTTGAAGCCATGAAATCTGAGATGGGATCCATGTATGAGAACAAAATATGGACTTTGGTTGACTTGCCCGATGATCGGCAAGCAATTGAGAATAAATGGATCTTCAAGAAGAAGACTGACGCTGACGGTAATATTACTGTCTACAAAGCTCGACTTGTCGCAAAAGGTTTTCGACAAGTTCAAGGGGTTGACTACGATGAGACCTTCTCACCCGTAGCGATGCTTAAGTCTGTCCGAATCATGTTAGCAATTGCCGCATTTTATGATTATGAAATATGGCAGATGGATGTCAAAACTGCATTCCTGAATGGATTTCTGGAAGAAGAGTTGTATATGATGCAACCGGAAGGTTTTGTCGATCCAAAGGGAGCTAACAAAGTGTGCAAGCTCCAGCGATCCATTTATGGACTGGTGCAAGCCTCTCGGAGTTGGAATAAACGCTTTGATAGTGTGATCAAAGCATTTGGTTTTATACAGACTTTCGGAGAAGCCTGTATTCACAAGAAAGTGAGTGGGAGCTCTGTAGCATTTCTGATATTATATGTGGATGACATATTACTGATTGGAAATGATATAGAATTTCTGGATAGTATAAAGGGATATTTGAATAAGATTTTTTCAATGAAAGACCTCGGTGAAGCTGCTTACATATTAGGCATAAAGATCTATAGAGATAGATCAAGACGCTTAATTGGACTTTCACAAAGCACATACCTTGACAAGATTTTGAAGAAGTTCAAAATGGATCAAGCAAAGAAAGGGTTCTTGCCTGTGTTACAAGGTGTGAAGTTGAGTCAGACTCAATGCCCGACCACTGCAGAAGATAGAGAGAAAATGAAAGATGTTCCCTATGCTTCAGCCATAGGCTCTATCATGTATGCAATGCTATGTACCAGACCTGATGTGTGCCTTGCTATAAGTTTAGCAGGGAGGTACCAAAGTAATCCAGGAGTGGATCACTGGACAGCGGTCAAGAACATCCTGAAGTACCTGAAAAGGACTAAGGATATGTTTTCTCGTATATGGAGGTGACAAAGAGCTTATTGTAAACGGTTACGTTGATGCAAGCTTTGACACTGATCCGGACGATTCTAAATCGCAAACCGGATACGTGTTTACATTAAACGGTGGAGCTGTCAGTTGGTGCAGTTCTAAACAAAGTGATGAAGCTATGTACCTAGGGTAGGGGCACGGACCCATCCTAAAAAAGCCCCACCCAAGGACATCCCTAGAATGAGCCACCTCTCAAACAACTAGAAGGCATCCCACTCGACGGGGTCAAGACACTCGACCAAAGAACAACCACTGGACCATGAAGCCAGAAGACCTAAAGTCACTCCGCAGGCAAACGGTCGAGCATTAAGTAGTCGTTATGGTTATTATAGCACTTTATTAGGGGCGTTACCAGTAACGCCCCACCTTAAATGTACCTTAAACCCTGCATTACTGAGGGCAGGAGAGGGCCGGCGAACTCTATATAAGCCACCCCCTCCTCGGTATGAAGGGTTCGCACCCTTGTTATCTACACACGCATAATCCAATCGACCGCCTCCGGGCACCGAGACGTAGGGCTGTTACTTCCTCCGAGAAAGGCCTGAACTCGTAAACCTTGCGTGCTTACAACTTCCCAATAGCTAAGGTCTAGCCTCTTCATACACCCCCCACCTCACTGTCAGACTTAGAACCACGACAGTTGGCGCCCACCGTGGGGCATTAGTCTTAGCGCCTAATTGGAGAAGTTGCGATTTTTACGATCCATTTGATCATGGTTTCCTGCGGAGTTTTGGCAGAGGGCCGCGAGATCCGTCTCGCCGCGCTCACCTTCATCGCCGACGACTCCGCCTGGCTCCAGGAGGCGCCGCTCGACATCGACGCGCTCCCCGTCCGCGGTGTGACGCACTTCCGCGCGTGCGTTCGTGGCGTCCTCCTGCGGCAGCCGTCGACCCAATATCGATCGGCCCCCGTGTCGCCTCCCCGCCTCGTCTCCTACCAGCGCAAGCGCTCAGGTCGGTCGAGACTCCAGCGGTGGGTGAGGCACGCCGTGGCCCGCCAGTCGGCGGCCCCACAAGTCGCGGCAATCGAGCCCGACGAATCCCTCCGCGGCCTGTTCAATCTGTCGACTGGCTCCGCGGAGACCGCATCCGAGTGCGATAGCAGCGACCCTTTGGCTGAGGTTCTGGCGGTCGAGGGGACACACAGTCCTCCCGGATTCCATCGCGCTGATGGTGGTGCGGATAGAGGCGATCCGTCGCATCCCCACGACGAGTACCTCCCCGAACCTCTTACGTCATTGCAGCGAGAGGAGCTTCGCCGCCGGAACATGGACGCGCTCCACACTCCTATTGTTGGAGAAATCCCCGAGGCCCGGGCCTTGGAGGAAGCGCCCTTGGCTAACCTGGCCGAGCGCACTCGACTGGAAAATCTACAGTGAGTACTCGACGAGCAAGCGCATCAGCGGGCTCCCGAGTCCAGTCGACGACAGCAAGCTCCCGAATCCAGTCGACGTCAGCTCTTCCCGCCGCCGCAGGTATACCGAACTCCAGTTCAGAATTTGGCCGCCGCGGCCCGCATAGCAGAGTCAATTCAGCCCTCCCAGTCGGAGGCTGGCAGGGGCTTGTTGCAGATCAGAGCATTGCTCCGAGCGGCGGGAAATCAGAATTCCGCCGTCTCTCAGTCGCGGAACATGATCCATAGTTAATCCGTTGCAACAGAAACAGTCCAGTCGGCTCACAGCCCGAGATCACCCCCGAGGCGCGAGGGACGTGGGGACCGACACGATCAGTATAGGAGAAATGAGCAGTATGATCACCGACCCGACCGTGATGATCGACGTCGAGTGCCATCCCCTCCCCCGAGGAGTGGGTCATATGCACCTCGACACCGAGATGACAGGCGCCCCCATAATGTTGGGCAGAGGATCCCAGTCGACCCCAGGGACCCAGGCTTTGACGCGAGATCCATCCTCGTTCAAGGTTTGGTGGACAGGAACGGGGCTCATCGAGAGGGCCACAACAGAGATACACCCACCGGCAGCAGGGCACATGCTTCGGGGCCTGAATGTTTCAGTCAAGCCATCAGGGCCGCGGTGATCCCTCCCAACTTCAGGCTGGCGGCTGGAGTCAGCAAGTTCATCGGTGAATCCAAGCCCGACACATGGCTCGAAGATTACCGAGTGGCTGTGCAGATTGGCGGTGGCAATGATGAGGTGGCCATGAAGCATTTACCTCTCATGTTGGAAGGCTCAGCCAGAGCATGGCTGAATCAGTTGGCACCCAGCAGCATTTACACTTGGGAGGACCTCGCCCGAGTGTTTATCACAACCTTCGAAGGAACGTGCAAGCGCCCTGCAGGCCTTACAGAGTTGCGGTCTTGCGTACAGAACCCGAATGAAACACTGAGGGAATACATCCAGAGGTGGATCACACTGCACCACTCGGTCGAGAACGTGCCAGACCATCAAGCAGTTTGCGCTTTCAAGGAAGGCGTCAAATACAGAGAGTTGAATCTGAAGTTCGGTCGAACTGGAGAGATGTCCCTGAATCGGATGATGGAGATTGCCACCAAGTACGCTAATGGTGAAGACGAGGACCGACACCGAAGTGGCAAACTCAAATCAGTCGCCCAAGAAACCGGAGGAAACTCCAGTCGGAAGCAGAAGCGGAAGGCCGAGCCAGCCGCCCCTGGGGAGGCCCTGGCTATGGCCCAGGGAAACTTCAAGGGGAAACCCAAGGGCACATGGAAGCCCAAGAAAGTTAAGGATCAGGATGGGAATGATGTTTTGGACCTGCCATGTCACATCCACACCAAGAAAGATGAAGAGGGTAATTTTATTTTCCCAAAGCATACCACTCGATAGTGCCGGCTCCTGATCCAGCAGTTTCAGGGCAAGCAGCCCAAGGACAAGGAAAAGGAACCAGACAGAGTTGAGGACAAGGATGATAGTGACGATGGATACCCCCAAGTCAATTCCACCTTGATGATTTTTGCTAATGTCGAAAGCAAAAGTCGACTGAAAGTCATTAACCGTGAGGTGAACATGGTTGCTCCAGCAACACCTAGTTACCTCAAGTGGTCTCAGACCGCCATCACATTCGACCAGTCTGATCACCCGACGCACATTGCCACCCCAGGGAGGCAAGCTTTGGTGGTCGACCCAGTCGTCGAAGGCACTCGACTGACCAAAGTCCTGATGGATGGCGGCAGTGGCCTGAACATACTGTATGCTGAAACTTTGAAAGGAATGGGCATTCCGATGTCCAGACTCAGCACCAGTAACATGAGCTTCCACGGAGTCATTCCTGGGAAGAAAGCCGAGTCACTCGGCCAGATTGCTCTCGATGTGGTTTTTGGTGATTCAAAGAATTACCGCAAGGAAAAGTTGACATTTGAGGTTGTGGACTTCCAGAGTGCTTATCACGCCATTTTGGGCAGGCCAGCTTACGCACGCTTCATGGCTCGACCATGTTACGTGTATCTTAAATTAAAGATGCCTGGCCCCAAAGGTGTGATCACTGTTACGGGCAACCGGAAGAAAGCAGAAGAGTGTTTTCATAAGGGATCAAAGATCGCTAATGCTCAGATGGCAGTGGTCGAGCTGAAAGAGTACCAAAAGACTGCCGATCCGAGTGAATTGCTGCGAGCTAAGAAGCCTGCCTCCGAGTCAGCTTTTCAGTCGGCTGGTGAAACAAAGACAGTCCACATTCACCCGACCGACCCCGACGCTGCTCCGACTCACATCTCGACGACGCTCGACTCCAAATAGGAAGAAGCGCTCATCCAGCTCCTCCGTGAGAACTGGGACATCTTCGCATGGAAACCCTCTGACATGCCTGGAGTTCCCAGGGGGCTGGCTGAGCACCGTCTGCGAGTCGACCCAAAATTCAATCCCGTGAAGGAACATCTTCGACGGTCCGCCGTCCAGAAGAAGCAAGCCATTGGCGAGGAGGTGGCTCGGCTCTTAGCAGCTGAGTTCATCCGAGAGATTTACCACTCCGAGTGGCTCGCCAATGTCGTCATGGTCCCCAAGAAGGACAAGTCACTCCGCATGTGCATCGATTTCAAACATATCAATCGGGCCTGCCCGAAAGATCATTTTCCTCTCCCTCGCATCGACCAAATAGTCGACTCAACTGCGGGATGCGAGAGATTGTCTTTTCTAGATGCCTATTCCGGGTACCATCAGATCCGTCTGTATGGGCCCGACGAGATCAAAACAGCTTTCATCACTCCATTCGGATGCTTCTGTTACGTCACCATGCCATTCGGCCTCAAGAACGTCGGAGCCACATTCATGAGAATGATCCAGAAGTGTTTACTCACTCAAATCAGTCGGAATGTGGAGGCATACATGGATGATATTATGGTCAAGTCCTGGAAAGGTTCCGACCTACGGGCTGACCTTGCCGAAACCTTTGCCAACCTTAGGAAGTACGATATCAAGCTCAATCCATCAAAGTGCACTTTCGGGGTTCCAGGTGGAAAGTTACTCGGTTTTCTCGTTTCCGAACGGGGGATCGACGCCAATCCTGAAAAAATTGGCACCATACTCCGGATGAAGCGTCCTGTACGCGTGCACGATGTCCAAAAGCTTACAGGCTGCTTGGCCGCTTTAAGTCGATTCATTTCTCGACTCGGTGAAAAGGCGTTGCCTCTTTACCGACTGATGAAGAAGTCTGACAAGTTCGAGTGGACTCCAGAAGCTGATGCAGCGTTTGCAGAGCTCAAAGCTCTGCTCTCCACCCAGCCAGTGCTTGCTGCCCCAATCAGCAAAGAGCCTCTGCTGCTTTACATTGCAGCCACAGGACAAGTTGTCAGCACAATACTTACGGTCAAGCGGGAAGAGGAAGGAAAGGCCTTCAAAGTTCAACGCCCAGTATATTATGTGTCTGAAGTTTTGACCCCTTCAAAACAAAGATACCCCCACTACCAGAAGCTTGTATATGGGATTTATATGACCACGAAGAAAGTTGCACATTATTTCTCTGACCACTCCATTACAGTCGTCAGTGACGCCCCACTATCAGAGATCCTGCATAACAGAGACGCAACTGGTCGAGTGGCCAAGTGGGCAATTGAACTCCTTCCCTTAGATATCAAGTTTGAAGCAAAGAAGGCTATCAAGTCCCAAGCAATCGCGGATTTCATCGCCGAGTGGATTGAACAGCAACTTCCGACTCAAGTTCACTCGGAGCACTGGACCATGTTCTTCGATGGATCCAAGATGCTGAATGGTTCAGGCGCAGGAGTAGTGCTAGTCTCCCCCCGAGGAGATAAGCTCAGATATGTTCTCCAGATTCACTTCGATTCCTCCAATAACGAAGCAGAGTATGAGGCACTTTTGTATGGGTTGCGCATGGCCATTTCACTCGGCGTCCGTCGCCTCATGGTCTATGGCGACTCAGATTTGGTGGTTAATCAAGTGATGAAGGAGTGGGACGTCAGGAGTCCGGCAATGACTGGGTATTGCAATGCAGTGCGAAAGCTAGAAAAGAAATTCGAGGGGTTAGAGCTTCATCACATCCCCGACTGAAAAATCAGGCAGCTGACGATTTGGCAAAGATAGGCTCCAAGAGAGAAGCCATTCCCACCAACGTGTTCTTGGAACACATTCACTCACTGTCAGTCCAAGAGGATCCTTTCACAGAAGAAGCCCCACAGCCGAAAAGTGCCACAGATCCGACTGAAGTTGAAGTACCTGCAGTGGTCGACCTAATCATGGAAGTCTTGGCAATCACCCCTGACTGGACAATACCGTACATCGCGTATATCCTAAGGAAAGAACTCCCGGAAGACGAGGAGGAGGCTCGACAGATCGTCCGCCGATCCAAGGCCTTCACAGTCATAAGGGGACAGCTGTATAGAGAGAGCGCGACTGGAGTCGGTCAGAAATGCATAACACCAGAAGAGGGTCAGATAATCCTTAATGATATCCACTCGGGGACCTGTGGTCACCATGCGTCCTCTCGGACTATTGTGGCTAAAGCATACTGAGCTGGATTTTACTGGCCAAGAGCAAATGAGATGGCAAAAGAGATAGTCGACAAGTGTGAAGGGTGCCAGTTCTACTCCAACATGTCGCACAAGCCTGCATCAGCCCTGAAGACCATTCCACTCGTCTGGCCCTTTGCCGTTTGGGTATTGGACATGCTTGGTCCACTAAGAACGGGCAGGAGTGGATTCACTCATGTGCTTGTGGCAGTCGACAAATTTACCAAATGGATCGAAGCTAAGCCCATCAAGAACCTCGATGCTTGCACTGCTATCAGTTTCGTCAGAGGGTTAACATTCAGATATGGAGTCCCGCATAGCATCATCACTGATAACGGGTCAAACTTTGATTCGGACAAGTTCAGAGCTTTTTGCGCCTCTCAAGGCACACGAGTCGACTACGCATCGGTCGCCCATCCCCAGTCGAATGGACAGGCTGAGAGAGCGAATGGTCTGATTCTCAAAGGGCTAAAGCCTCGATTGATGCGCGATCTCAAGCACGCGGCAGGCACTTGGGTCGACGAGCTTCCGTCAGTTCTGTGGGGATTAAGGACCACCCCTAACTGGTCGACTGGAAGAACTCCATTCTTTCTGGTTTATGGAGCCGAAGCAGTCCTGTCGAGTGATCTTCTTCATAATGCACCCCGAGTTGAACTTTACACCAAAGATGAAGCAGAACAGGCCCGGCAAGACGCAGTCGACCTCTTAGAAGAAGAAAGGGAGATGGCCATGATCAGATCGACCATTTATCAGCAAGACTTGCGCCGTTTTCACGTCCGGAATGTGAAAAGTCGAGCCTTCCAAGAAGGAGATTTGGTCCTCCGAGTGGATCAACAGAAGCCACACAAACTTGCTCCTACTTGGGAAGGCCCCTTCATAGTCACCAGAGTCCTCCACAATGGAGCATACCACCTCTACAATGTCGATCGCCAGATCGACGAGCCACGAGCTTGGAACGCGGAACTGCTCCGCCCCTTTTACACCTGAGTTCTCCCTTAGATGAGATGTAATAAAAAATAATTTCTACAGTTCATTTTTATCAAAGACAAGAGTGTTCCAATAATGGCTGTCACTTTGTTTGCACACAAAACCCCCCAGTGGGTGACTTGGCTGCGAATCCGTTTCGCCTAAGTTTGAAAAAATCCTACCAAGTGGAGAGCAATCCTCCCACTCGGAGGCTTAGCTGCAGTCCAGTACTCGCCTAAGTTCTCCCACTCGGAAACTTAGCTGCAGTCAAGTACTCGCCTAAGTTTGAAAAAATCCTACCGAGTGGAGAGCAATCCTCCCACTCGGGGGCTTAGCTGCAGTCCAGTACTCGCCTAAGTTCTCCCACTCGGAAGCTTAGCTGCAGTCAAGTACTCGCCTAAGTTTGAAAAAATCCTACTGAGTGGAGAGCAATCCTCCCACTCGGGGGCTTAGCTGCAGTCCAGTACTCGCCTAAGTTCTCCCACTCGGAAACTTAGCTGCAGTCAAGCACTCGCCTAAGTTTGAAAAAATCCTACCGAGTGGAGAGCAATCCTCCCACTCGGGGGCTTAGCTGCAGTCCAGTACTCGCCTAAGTTCTCCCACTCGGAAGCTTAGCTGCGGTCGAGCACTCGCCTAAGTTTGAAAAAACCCTACCGAGTGGAGAGCAATCCTCCCACTCGGGGGCTTAGCTGCAGTCCAGTACTCGCCTAAGTTCTCCCACTTGGAAGCTTAGCTGCAGTCAAGTACTCGCCTAAGTTTGAAAAAATCCTACCGAGTGGAGAGCAAACCTCCCACTCAGGGGCTTAGCTACAGTCCAGTACTCGCCTAAGTTCTCCCACTCGGAAACTTAGCAGCAGTCAAGCACTCGCCTAAGTTTGAAAAAATCCTACCGAGTGGAGAGCAAACCTCCCACTCGGGGGCTTAGCTGCAGTCCAATACTCGCCTAAGTTCTCCCACTCGGAAGCTTAGCTGCGGTCGAGCACTCGCCTAAGTTTTACTCGCCTAAGTTCTCCCACTCGGAAACTTAGCTGCAGTCAAGTACTTGCCTAAGTTTGAAAAAATCCTACCGAGTGGAGAGCAATCCTCCCACTCGGGGGCTTAGCTGCAGTCCAGTACTCGCCTAAGTTCTCCCACTCGGGAGCTTAGCTGCAGTCAAGTACTCGCCTAAGTTTGAAAAAATCCTACCGAGTGGAGAGCAATCCTCCCACTCGGGGGCTTAGCTGCAGTCCAGTACTCGCCTAAGTTCTCCCACTCGGAAACTTAGCTGCAGTCAAGCACTCGCCTATGTTTGAAAAAATCCTACCGAGTGGAGAGCAATCCTCCCACTCGGGGGCTTAGCTGCAGTCCAGTACTCGCCTAAGTTCTCCCACTCGGAAGCTTAGCTGCGGTCGAGCACTCGCCTAAGTTTGAAAAAACCCTACCGAGTGGAGAGCAATCCTCCCACTCGGGGGCTTAGCTGCAGTCCAGTACTCGCCTAAGTTCTCCCACTCGGAAGCTTAGCTGCAGTCAAGTACTCGCCTAAGTTTGAAAAAATCCTACCGAGTGGAGAGCAAACCTCCCACTCGGGGGCTTAGCTGCAGTCCAGTACTCGCCTAAGTTCTCCCACTCGGAAACTTAGCAGCAGCCAAGCACTCGCCTAAGTTTGAAAAAATCCTACCGAGTGGAGAGCAAACCTCCCACTCGGGGGCTTAGCTGCAGTCCAATACTCGCCTAAGTTCTCCCACTCGGAAGCTTAGCTGCGGTCGAGCACTCGCCTAAGTTTGAAAAAACCCTACCGAGTGGAGAGCAAACCTCGCACTCAGGGACTTAGCTGCAGTCCAGCACTCGTTTAAATACAAGACCAAAGTCCCACACGACAGATCAAAACCACGAAGATATTCAGCAAGAAATCAAGTTCGGATAAAGCCTAAAAGGCCCCAGACCTCAAATCAAAGTACTCGAGCCCTCGGCTCGGCAGAGTTTAAACGGTTACAAATCCACTCGGCATTCCGAGGCAAATTTAAGGAGAAGCATAAAAGTTTTTCATTCCTCAGGTGGAGGACTGGCAGGGGCCACGAACTCATCCAGGTCGATTCCGTCCTCAATACGGGCGGCGGCAGCAATAAAGGTCTCCATGAAGTCTTGAAAGTTGTGCCTCTTGGTATTGGCGACTTAGATGGCGGCCAGCTTCTCTTCTCGCGCCTCCTTGCAATGGACGCGGACTAAAGATAGAGCCACATCAGCGCCGCACCGAGCAGAAGACTTCTTCCACTCCTGCACTCGGTCAGGGATTCTGTCAAGTCGAGTCATCAGAGACTCGAGATCGTTCTGGAGCGTAGACTCTGGCCAAAGTGTCAGGTCGATCCGCGACATGGCAACCTTCAGCTGAGCCAAGTAATCCACGGCGCCATCGATACGAGATTCCAGTCGGAGCAGATTCATGGCAGCGTCATCATTCACCGGAGAATTGATTGGGTCCAAACCCGTTTCAATCCGCCCAGTCTCCTCTTCAAAGTTCTGGCAAAACTCTGCATACACGACCCAAGGATAAGTCAATTCTCACAGACTGAGTCGACACAAAAGAAAACTAGTCAGAATTGAATGCGCACCTTCAAGCTTGATGTACAACTTCTTGGCGAGGCTCCTCAAGTAGCTCTCCAGGTCGTCCCTCCTGCGAGCGCCTCCTTCCATCTGCTCGCTCAGGGAGAGGTTCTCCTTCTTCCAACGCGAGCACTCCCTGTTGGATTCATTCAGAGCGGTCTTCAGCCTAGTATTCTCATCTTCTATTTGGCTGACCGAAGCCAGCTTCTGTTCAGCCAGAGCAATCTTGTCGTCAGCCTCCTTGTGGGCAGCAGCCAAGTCCCGATCCTTCTTTGCCAGGGCCTCGCTCAGTTCTCGTGCAAAAGAAACGATGATTGGTTCAGAAACAGCAGAAGGGTACTCAATCCTAAAAACAAAACCAATCGACAAAGTCGTCTTACCAGCAATGCCATCTCTGACCTTCTGCAGCTCTGTTCTGGTCAGATCGAGGTTCAGTTGAATCCGCTGCTTCTCCAACTCAGTATAGCGAGATGCAAGTTCACATGATTTCTGCAAAAGGAAAAATCAGTCGACAGACATCCAAGATAAGTTGCTTCCGAGTAACTGAGAAAAAAAAGATGACGTTTCTAAGACTACAGCCGAATCAAAAACATTCGACAGTAGTCTCGGGGACTACACCCAGTGGGTGCACTCAATGTGCCCCCACTGGTTCAAAAAAAACAAAAACAAAAAAAAGAGCGAAAAGTCGACTGTCCACAGTCGACCGGATACAGATCCATTCGACATGGCCTGACCAGACCAAGAAAAGGAATACATATACAGAAACACAATGTAAAGACTACAGTCGACTGCCAGCAGTCTACCGTAGTCTCGGGGACTACACCCAGTGGGTGCACTCAGCGTGCCCCCACTAGTCCAAGAAGGGGTAAACACACCCAATGGGTGTACAGATACAAAGATCTTCAAAAAAAAGGGGGGGGGAAGACTCTTCAAACGATCAAGTGTCAAGTCGACTGACCTGGACGTTGCTCTAAAGCGCCGAACTTGCGTCATAGGCTGCCTGGCTGGCCTCCCGAGCCTTCTTCACCTGCTCCATCATGACCCCCGCCTGGCGTATAGCCTCCTTCGCAGCAGCCACTTCATCCTCAGGGACGGGGTATGCGACAAAAAGCGAAGTTGGATCTGCAGTCGACGCCGAAGGCTGCGCACTCGACAGAGGATTGGCAAAAGTCATAGAAGCCCGAGGGGCGTCGCCACCATCCCGAGCCATGGTCTCAGGCGCCGGAGTAGGCTGGGGAGTCCCGTCAGCCGACGACCTCTTGGTCCTCCTCATCCTCAGCGGTTCGTTGTCGTCGTCATCCGGGAGGTCGATAACATGAGGAGGGGCTGCAAGGGAAACTTTCAATCGACCAAAATCGCAAGAAATGACCAGTCGACTCAAAAACAGGACGTCAGTAATCGTACCAGGGTTGGAGGTAACAGCGTCCCCCATCTCTTGGTCGTCGTCCTTCGCAGAGACCTCAGAGGTAGCAGCGCTGCAAATTTCGAAAAGTCAATCAGTTGGCTCAATGAATCGACCAAGGATCCGTCCACGGTCGACGAAGGAAAACAAGATTTATTACCCGGAAATGATAGGGACGGCTATCTTCATCTTGGGCAGAGCCTTGGGCGGCTTGGACAGCGTCATGCGTGGTTGCTTGGAGACCTTCCCAGTCGGTGTTGGAGAAGAAGTTCGAGGGCGTTTTGACGACGACCCAACGGAGGCAGTCGCCTTGCCACGTTCCTGCGCCGGGTCGTGTGCGAGCTTGGATCGCCTCTCCGGGCGGCGGCGGGGGGGGGGGGGGGGTTCGACCTCCTCCTCCTCCTCTTCGCTGGAGAAGACGTCATCGCCTCCCTCTCTTTCACCATCAGACTCCCACTCGCCTTGGTCATCCCCGCTCTCGCCTCCGCTCCCTTCCCCTTCCTCAGTCGACCCCTGTGCCCCGTTGGGCGTCGAGTACATCTCAGTGGTCGCCTGGAAAACAGCAGACAAAACGAAAGTCAATCGACCTACTCAAAAGAAGACCAACGCAGAAAACGAAGATTTCAGTCGGGAGCATAAAGACACACCTGGTCAACCTCGTACGAACTGTCGAGTGGAATGACCCTCCTGGCTCCTCGGGGGTTGTCCTTGTTCCCCGTGATGCTTGACAGCCACCCCTCCAACATCTCGTCGGTGACCTCCTCCGGGTGGATCCGAGTGGTGTCCTCGAGGCCAGAGTATAGCCACATCGGGTGGTCACGAGCCTGGAGCGGTTGGATTCGCCTCTTGAGGAAGACTTCCAGCAGATCCATTCCCGTCACACCCTCGCGGACAAGTTCAACCACTCGACCCACCAGTACCTTGACCTAGGCTTTTTCTTCCGGCGTCACCTTCAGAGAAGCAGGCTTTTTAGCTCGGTCGAGAGAGAAAGGCGGGAGACCAGTCGACTGCCCTGGAGTCACCTGGTCCTGGCAGTAGAACCAAGTCGCCTGCCAACCTCGGACCGACTCCGGGAAAGTGATGGATGGGAAACAGCTCTTCCCCCTCGTTTGGATCACCAAGCCCCCACACAACTGGATCACTTGCATCTTCTCATCACTCGACTTGGCCTTCTTGACCGACTGAGAGCGACAAGTGAAAATGTGCTTGAAAAGCCCCTAGTGTGGGCGGCAACCCAGGAACGCCTCACACATAGAAATGAAAGCGGCGAGGTAGACAATGGATTTTGGGGTAAAGTGATGGAGCTGCGCTCCAAAGAAGTTCAAGAAGTTTCGGAAGAAAGAATGGGGCGGCAGAGAAAACTCTCAGTCGATGTGAGTGGCCAGAAGCACGCACTCACCATCGCGAGGTTGAGGTTCAATCTCTCCCCCCGAAAGACGTGCGGCTTTGTGGGGAATGGCTCCCCCCTCAACCATGTCGTCGAGATCCTCCTGCCGGAGCACCGATGGCATCCAGTCGCCCTGGATCCAACCTTTGGGCAGGGCCGTCCTGGAGGAAGATCCGCCGCGCGCAGACTTCTTCCCCTTCCCCGCCGCTGCCGCCTTCTTCGCGCGCTCCAGAGCGGTCGTCTTGCCCTTCACCATCGTCGCCGGCGAGATCTCGAACAGGTTTGCGGTGGTTGGGCGAGAGCGAAGGCAGTGGAAGAGGTTACGAAGAAAGAGAGGAAGAAGGAGAAGAGAAGAGCACGCGCACTGTTGGGGGACTCTGAGCCGACAACTTATAAGGGGCCGCTTTCGAGTGGCTGACCAGTAGGCCCAGGCTATCCAGTCAAATCCCGCGGCAAGCGCGCACGCAGTACATGGCGAAAAAGGTGGCGCGGAGATCGAGGAGCCTTCGCATTGTCACTTCCGATTACTGCGGCCGCCCCCGTTCCGCGCACTTCCCAAAAAATCCGAATCCCGTGATATCCGCTGGCTGCAGAACAATTTGTCAAAACAGAAAACCCCGCGCGCACCAGCGCTCGGTACATCACAGGTAAAGAAATCCACTCGACGAAAGGCCTAGAACGGATCAAGGCGACTGAAAGAGGTTAATGACGTCATCTGTGACGGTCGACCCAGAACGAAGCACTCATATAACCCGAAGAATCAGTCGGAAAGGTCACCAACCCTTTTCTCACTCTAGCCTCGATCCATTCGGGGGCTAATGATGAAGCTATGTACCTAGGGTAGGGGCACGGACCCATCCTAAAAAAGCCCCACCCAAGGACATCCCTAGAATGAGCCACCTCTCAAACAACTGGAAGGCATCCCACTCGACGGGGTCAAGACACTCGACCAAAGAACAACCACTCGACCATGAAGCCAGAAGACCTAAAGTCACTCCGCAGGCAAACGGTCGAGCATTAAGTAGTCGTTATGGTTATTATAGCACTTTATTAGGGGCGTTACCAGTAACGCCCCACCTTAAATGTACCTTAAACCCTGCATTACTGAGGGCAGGAGAGGGCCGGCGAACTCTATATAAGCCACCCCCCTCCTTAGTATGAAGGGTTCGCACCCTTGTTATCTACACACGCATAATCCAATCGACCGCCTCCGGGCACCGAGACGTAGGGCTATTACTTCCTCCGAGAAGGTCCTGAACTCGTAAACCTTGTGTGCTTACAACTTCCCAATAGCTAAGGTCTAGCCTCTTCATACACCCCCCCTACCTCACTCTCAGACTTAGAACCATGACACAAAGCGTCGTGGCGGGATCTACATGTGAAGCAGAGTACATAGCTGCTTCGGAAGCAGCAAACGAAGGAGTTTGGACGAAGGAGTTCATATCCGATCTAGGTGTCATACCTAGTGCATCGGGTCCAATGAAAATCTTTTGTGACAATACTGATGCAATTGCCTTGGCAAAGGAATCCAGATTTCACAAAAGAACCAAGCACATCAAGAGACGCTTCAATTCCATCCGGGATCTAGTCCAGGTGGGAGACATAGAGATTTGCAAGATACATACGGATCTGAATGTAGCAGACCCGTTGACTAAGCCTCTTCCATGAGCAAAACATGATCAGCACCAAGGTTCCATGGGTGTTAGAATCATTACTGTGTAATCTAGATTATTGACTCTAGTGCAAGTGGGAGACTGAAGGAAATATGCCCTAGAGGCAATAATAAAGTTATTATTTATTTCCTCATATATCATGATAAATGTTTATTATTCATGCTAGAATTGTATTAACCGGAAACATAATACATGTGTGAATATATAAACAAACAGAATGTCACTAGTATGCCTCTACTTGACTAGCTCGTTAATCAAAGATGGTTATGTTTCCTAACCATGAACAAAGAGTTGTTATTTGATTAACGAGGTCACATCATTAGTTGAATGATCTGATTAACATGACCCATTCCATTAGCTTAGCACCCGATCGTTTAGTATGTTGCTATTGCTTTCTTCATGACTTATACATGTTCCTATGACTATGAGATTATGCAACTCCCGTTTGCCGGAGAAACACTTTGTGTGCTACCAAACGTCACAACGTAAATGGGTGATTATAAAGGTGCTCTACAGGTGTCTCCAAAGGTAGATGTTGGGTTGGCGTATTTCGAGATTAGGATTTGTCACTCCGATTGTCGGAGAGGTATCTCTGGGCCCTCTCGGTAATGCACATCACATAAGCCTTGCAAGCATTACAACTAATGAGTTAGTTGCGAGATGATGTATTACGGAACGAGTAAAGAGACTTGCCGATAACGAGATTGAACTAGGTATTGGATACCGACGATCGAATCTCGGGCAAGTAACATACCGATGGCAAAGGGAACAACGTATGTTGTTATGCGGTCTGACCGATAAAGATCTTCGTAGAATATGTAGGAGCCAATATGGGCATCCAGGTCCCGCTATTGGTTATTGACCGGAGACGTGTCTCGGTCATGTCTACATTGTTCTCGAACCGTAGGGTCCGCACGCTTAACGTTACGATGACAGTTATTATGAGTTTATGCATTTTGATGTACCGAAGGTTGTTCGGAGTCCCGAATGAGATCACGGACATGACGAGGAGTCTCGAAATGGTCGAGACATAAAGATTGATATATTGGATGACTATATTCGGACACCGGAAGCGTTCCGTGGAAGTTTCGGATAAAACCGGAGCACCGGGGGGTTACCGGAACCCCCCGGGGGGTTAATGGGCCTCATGGGCCTAAAGTGGAGAAGAGGAAGGGGCTGCCAGGGCAGGCCGCGCGCCCCCTCTTCCCCTAGTCCGAATTGGACAAGGAGGGAGGGGCGGCGCCCCCCTTTTCCTTCTCTTCTTCCACCTCTCCTACTTGGACATGGAAAGGGAGGGGAGTCCTACTCCCGGTAGGAGTAGGACTCCTCCTGCGTGCCTCCTCTAGGGCCGGCCGCACCCCCCCTTGGATCCTTTATATACGGAGGCAGGGGGCACCCTAGAACACACAAGTTGATCATCGTGATCATTCCTTAGCCGTGTGCGGTGCCCCCTTCCACCATATTCCACCTCGGTCATATTGTTGTAGTGCTTAGGCGAAGCCCTATGACGGTAGAACATCAAGATCGTCGCCACGCCGTTGTGCTGACGGAACTCATCCCCGAAGCTTTGCTGGATCGGAGCCCGGGGAGCATCATCGAGTTGTACGTGTGCTAAGAACTTGGAGGTGCTGGAGTAACGGTGCTTGGATCGGTCGGATCGGGAAGACGTACGACTACTTCCTCTACGTTGCGTCAACGCTTCCGCTTCAGTCTACGAGGGTACGTAGACAACACTCTTCCCTCTCGTTGCTATGCATCACAATGATCTTGCGTGTGCATAGGAAAGTTTTTGAAATTACTACGTTCCCAACACATAGAGGGATTGAGAGATAGCAAGCTCGAAGAAGGTCAATAATGGGGGAAGAACACGAGCTCCAAGGATAAGGTTCATTGGGGAAGAATACCCCTTTTATATGCACCCCCGAATCCAACCGTTATGCACTCAGGTCGTGCACAAGCAGTACTACCGCTTAGCACAGTCAAAACAGACCAACGAGACAAAAACACAAGTTGTAGTTCTGCCAGAGAGGTAGTACCGCTTAGGGGAGAGGTAGTACCGCCCGGAGAGGTAGTACCGCTTAAAAGAGGTACTACCACTCGGAGAGGTACTACCGCAAAACCCGACACGAAAAATCGCATCCCCAGAAGCAGCGGTACTACCGCTCGAGAGAGCAGTACTACCGCTTGAGGCTTTCAGGAACAAACAACAGAGAAAATAGAGGATGCAATAAAGTCTAAACTGCCACAACTTCTGCAAATGAACTCCGAATTGAGCAAACTCAAGCTTGTTGGATAGATGACGATGAGAAACATCCAAACAACGACTAGTAGTATTGAGAAGTGGCAGGGGAGGTATGCCTAACATATAGAGGAGTGAAACCTCCAACAGAGAATAACCGGCATAACCTCCAACATCGAAAACATCATAGAAGATGCATGTGAACTCCATTTTCGATGAAATCAAGCTTGTCATGAAGATGACCATAAGCTCTAAAACTCACAAAGAGAAGAACCAAACAAGAACCAAGAAAGATGATGCAAGGATGCAATGGTTTGAGCTCTCTACGAACGATATGATCAAGCTACTAACTTGAGAGCCACCCTTGATAGAACGACAATCGATCCTATAACTTGGTCTCCCAACTACCACCATGAGAGCGGTAAAATAGAAAACCTATCAAGGGCAAACCTTTGTCTTGCACATAGTTCACTTGAGCTAGATGGTGACGATCTTGACTTCCTCAAGTTGGACCACCTTTCTTGATTGCGTTGGCTCGATGAAGACTAGTTGATTGGTCCCCCATACTCCACTATGGTGAGCCACTCTTCGGCACATCTTCACAAGTCCATTGCCACCACAATGGACGACAAGCTTCAAGCACTTGGTCTCTTCGTGATGCTCCACTCGAACTTGCACACCGCAATCTTGATGACGATCACCACTTGATGTCATCCTCCATAGGATGTATGAGATCTTCCTCTTGACACAAGGCCATGGAAACATACCTAACCCCAAATAGAACCCTCGCGTACACCATGGGTTAGTACTTAGTACACAAAGCGTAATGGACAATGCTTATGAAGGAAATATGCCCTAGAGGCAATAATAAAGTTATTATTTATTTCCTTATATCATGATAAATGTTTATTATTCATGCTAGAATTGTATTAACCGGAAACATAATACATGTGTGAATACATAGACAAACAGAGTGTCACTAGTATGCCTCTACTTGACTAGCTCGTTAATCAAAGATGGTTATGTTTCCTAACCATGAACAAAGAGTTGTTATTTGATTAACGAGGTCACATCATTAGTTGAATGATCTGATTGACATGACCCATTCCATTAGCTTAGCACCCGATCGTTTAGTATGTTGCTATTGCTTTCTTCATGACTTATACATGTTCCTATAACTATGAGATTATGCAACTCCCGTTTACCGGAGGAACACTTTGGGTACTACCAAACGTCACAACGTAACTGGGTGATTATAAAGGAGTACTACAGGTGTCTCCAATGATAGATGTTGGGTTGGCGTATTTCGAGATTAGGGTTTGTCACTCCGATTGTCGGAGAGGTATCTCTGGGCCCTCTCGGTAATGCACATCACTTAAAGCCTTGCAAGCATTGCAACTAATGAGTTAGTTGCGGGATGTTGTATTACGGAACGAGTAAAGAGACTTGCCGGTAACGAGATTGAACTAGGTATTGGATACCGACGATCGAATCTCGGGCAAGTAACATACCGATGACAAAGGGAACAACGTGTGTTGTTATGCGGTCTGACCGATAAAGATCTTCGTAGAATATGTAGGAGCCAATATGGGCATCCAGGTCCCGCTATTGGTTATTGACCAGGAGATGTGTCTCGGTCATGTCTACATTGTTCTCGAACCGTAGGGTCCGCACGCTTAAGGTTTCGATGACAGTTATATTATGAGTTTATGAGTATTGATGTACCGAAGGAGTTCGGAGTCCCGGATGAGATCGGGGACATGACGAGGAGTCTCGAAATGGTCGAGACGTAAAGATCGATATATTGGACAACTATATTCGGACATCGGAAAGGTTCCGAGTGATTCGGGTATTTTTCGGAGTACCGGGTAGTTACGGGAGAAGTAATGGGCCTTGATGGGCTTTAGTGGGAAGAGGAAAAGGCTGCTGCGCCCCCCCTCCCCTTTGGTCCGAATTGGACTAGGGAAGAGGGGGCCGGCCACCTCTCCTTCTCCTCCTATTCCTTCTCCCTTCCTCCCCTCTTGATGGACTCCTACTAGGACTTGGAGTCCTAGTAGGACTCCCACCCTGGCCGCACGAATAGGCTTGGCCGGCCTCCTCCTCCTCCATCCTTTATATACAGGGGCAGGGGCACCCCATAGACACACAAGTTGATCCTTGAGATCGTTCCTTAGCCGTGTGCGGTGCCCCCTGCCACCAAATTCCACCTCGATCATACCGTTGTAGTGCTTAGGCGAAGCCCTGCGTCGGTAGTACATCAAGATCGTCACCACGCCGTTGTGCTGACGGAACTCTTCCTCGACGCTTTGCTGGATCGGAGCCCGAGGATCGTCATCGAGCTGAACGTGTGCTAAGAACTCGGAGGTGCCGGAGTAACGGTGCTTGGATCGGTCGGATCGGGAAGAAGACGTACGACTACTTTCTCTACGTTGTGAGATCGCTTCCGCAGTCGGTCTGCGTTGGTACGTAGACAATACTCTCCCCCTCGTTGCTATGCATCACCATGATCTTGCGTGTGCGTAGGAAAATTTTCGAAATTACTACGTTCCCCAACAGCTTACCATACCATGGGATCACTTGATCCCACTCGGTACATCTTCTATGCTTTGTGTGTTGATCAACTGGAATCACTCTTTGTACTCAGTCTTGATAAACCTCGAATCTTTCCAACTCTCTTCATTAGGATGATGTCTTGAAGGTAAACTTGAATGTTCACACAATCTTCTTCTTCAAGACATGCTTGCAATAAGCTCAAACCTCACATGACCAATCTTTGGATAATTCCTTTGAAAAGTACCTTGGCCAACACATAAACTCCTTGAAACCAACAAATGGACTTCAAGAAAGGCCTATGGACAAATCCTATGAATATAACTCAAGGCAACCATTAGTCCATAGAGAATGTCATCAATTACCAAAACCACAAATGGGGGCACCACATGTTCTTTCACTGACGCTTACAACCAGAATGCAATGACTAATGCAGGACGCTTACGACTAGAATGCTATTGGATTCAGGAGGCAGCGCCATGACCTCTTCATGGGCATGTTGCACCAAAGCAGTTGACTTGTGGTGGAGGAGGAAGAGCACGTGGAACTTATGAAAATCCAACTTGAAGAAACTTGCTCCAACAGGCATGTATACCGGGGTGACAACCATCCCTTTTGTCTGAGGGCCGATGGTCGGGGACCAAGTGTGAACATTGAAGACCGTGGCATAGCGCTAGGGCGTCGGATGCGGGGCCATGATCTTGGTGCCAAAGACCACTGCGAAGTGCAGAGGCCCATTGCGCAAAGCCTGCAGAGGACTGAAGGCGATAGGCGAGGGGCGCCACGACTCTTGCTCATCCGTGTCAGAGTAGTTAGCTAGTTGCTTATCTACGTCGGGTAATAATACATTCAGCTGTTGAATGTAGCTTATTGCCATGTCAGCTAACAACCGATATATATAGTAGCTAGCTAACAGTTCGAGTTAAACCCTAACTTGAAGTCATACTCTCAGTCTGAGTTCAACCCTGACCTCCAAATCCCTGAAACCGCACCCTATACTCTTTAGTCTTGGTTGATTTCTGCCAAATACATGTTTGCCTTATAGGGAAAAGGACAATCCTGAGCGGGATCACACGCTAATGTCACTGACTACATGGGTCCATGTGTCATATTCATCTTCTTCTTTCTCTCAATCTATGTCTTCCCCATTTCATAAGTTACACTCCAATTTCCCCTGAAAAATATCTCTACCGCCTCCTAGCGATCCAGAAGGCCCTGGCCCGTTCTCCTTCTCGTCCTTTTGACCGAACCGCTCCCGCCCCGAGCCTCATCTCTGGCTCCCCATCCTCCAATATATCCCTCGAGCCACACATGGTGGACCTACTACGTCTCCCGTACAAGCCATGGGTCACAATTCGGGATGCACTGTGGCTGGTTATATGTGTCGTGGAGCTCCCCTCCTCCCTCAGGCCCCGTGTGGTGGATCTCCAGCTTCCCCGATGCAAGCCATTTGGCATAGTATATGGGACGGGAGACGGTGAGCCCGAGGCATGGTTCTGCGGGTGGCATGCGTGGCCAGCACCGGGTAGGAGGCAATCACTAGGAGTGAGCCCACCACCGGATTCAGCAAGGGCACGCACGCATGGCAACCATCACGTCAGGCCACGGGGAGGGAAGGGTGGCTATCGTCGCCCGTCGGCACAATGTTGGAGGCACTGCTCATTGTAGGGGCGTATCCCGTGCTCCGTGGCTTAGTGCTGGCCGTCGTGGGGCTCTTGAAGGTGATAGTAGGCGAGGAGCACGCCGGCAAGGCGCGGTGACCACGCGCGTGAAGAACCACATTAGTGACCACTGTGTAGAGAGAACTATAGGAGGAGCTCGAGAAGGTGCACGATAGTGGCAACCATGGAGTAGGGAAAGACAATAGGGGGAGTTCTAGGAAAAGCACAACGTCAGCGACAAAGGGTTGGATCAGATGTTGGTGAGAGAGACCATGAGAAAGAAGAAGATGAATATGACATGTGGCCGTGTAGTCGGTAAAATAGTGTGTGGTCTCGCTCGGGATCATCCTTTGGCCCGGTTCCACAAATGAGCATTTAGCATAAATCATCCGGGACATACCGGGATGAGAGAGTACAAGGTGCTACTTTAGGGATTGTATAAGGTCATGATTCAACTTAGACTAAGAGTACAAATTTAAGGTTTATTTTAAACTTTTCTATTGAGAACTCATGTTACTGAAATAGTGGGAATGATGGAGGAAACTGAAAAAAACAATGGAATGATTATACGGACGCCCCGTAAGCTCCATTCCTAAACCGCTAATTTTTATGACGCCACAAAATCGAACATATAATACCAATCGTAAATTGTAAATCTACTGTTACAGGTACACAATTACGCTTCATGCCCTAGATGTAGAACACAATAGTGTCGAAGTAGCAGAATTTACAATCTTCAGAGAGCAGGGTGAAGCTATTGTGGGGAAGAACCCGCAATTTCTATAGGCTTAGTCATGGTTGCTCCAAGCAGCAAATCGCTACAATTATTTCCTACTCCCTCCGTAAACTAATATAAGAGCGTTTAGATCACTAAAATAGTGATCTAAACACTCTTATATTAATTTATAGAGGGAGTAATAAAAAGGCTAAGCCTTTAAGGGAGATGGCATCATCAGTCTTTTTGGCCGCCCGGCACTTCTTTGGTGGCTCAAGAAGATGCCCTGTTTTCTTTCCCTGGACGACTGAAACTGTGTCAGCTGACATACACGAGTGGCCTTTAACGCAACGCCCCCACCTGCCAGCTCGAGCTCAAAATGAATACTGTTCCAAAGATACTACTCCCTCCGTATCAAAATACAAGACGCTCTTGTAGCTTAATTTGAACTGCAAAAGCGTCTTATATTTTGGTACAGAGGGAGTAATTACGGAGCTTTTTAGTTTTAACTGATGCAATTCTCATGCATTCAGGCAAGCAGCAAAAAGAACTCTTTGCTCCAAAGGGTCAAAAAGATCCGAAGAAGAAATGAAGCAAAGCGACTAAGGGCTTCTCGCACGAGTGAATAAAGATGCAGCCTGCTAAGAATGACAGTCAGTATTTCTTAGTCCAGACTGTGGACGTTGTGGGTCAAGGTCAATGTAGTTTAGATCATGCAGCTCATGTCATGGTTCTGTGCTCTGTATCTCTGTCACTCCGTACTCGAATGACTACTGAAATAATCAACATGTCAGTGTTATATTTTGCATACTCTTCCAAATTTTATATGTTTCGCTTCTGCAACCCAAGCAACCAATGATCAATATCGCACCAGGTAAATCAGTTCAAGCAATCAAGTAATGCACTTGGATTCAACTGGCCAAGATACAGTAGCATACTGGTGCAAATTGATTGCTGCAGATTACAACCATCCTGACACAATACATGCCCATGAAGAAACTATGGGATGCCGGCGATGCAAAGAAACATCAACTACAACGGACATATAAGACCCTGCTCAGAATCTCTCCACTCCGCTCCACGCTCGGTTTGAACGCTCCGTGAAAATGAGCTGCAGCCTGCTCCGCTCTGGGAGCGCAGTCGAGGGAGCGGAGAGGAACCGAACAGGCACTAAGACGCCAGATCCAATAAAAAAAACTGGGCTGAATGTTCTGGTCATACAGATCAACTATGCGAGTTCTCACGAGATGCACAAGATGGCATTCGCATGAAATGCACAGAAGTGCCATTGATAAAAAAAAGTAGTTCCATCAATGGCAGAAATGTCAGAAGTCCTTCGGTTCCAACCCCTGACGAAGCGAAACATGGAAGCGTTACTACGATAATAACGAAGAGCGCCCCGAGCAGCGATGAAAGGATTAACTGTGTTGCTACATACCCACACGCGCAGACATTCTCAGATAGTGGTAGTATGGTCACAATCGATGGGTTTAAAAACAACTGCTGGAGGATCCATCATCACTTGCCACCACAGCACACAAATCACAACATTACACAATAGAAATTTCTACGTGCGGCGATTTAAACACTGGTTTCAAATCTGACAACCATAAATGAATAGAAAATAACACGAAAGAACAGATCAAGACTAAAGAGAAAGTTAAGAAAAACTGCAGTCTTATTTGAGAACAACTCGGGACTCAGTTAAATTGGCACTTAATTATTTCTCTTATACATACAAGGAAACATGATCTAACTAACAGAAGCAAAAACAGATGAAGGGAAGGAGCACTAACCGATTGCAGCAGCAAAGAAATCAACTGACCTTCTTCACCGAAGATGGTATGTCTTTCTCAGTCTTAGTAACTTGCTGTTGTTTATTCAACTGTTTGTAACCGTTATCCTAGCACTTTTGTAACCGTTATCCTTCTTCACCGAAGATAGTAGCAAGGATATGAAACTGTAAATAGCGGACAATTATTATATGACCCATCTCACAATCTAATAGAGTTTCTTGAAGCCTGCGTGACAATGAACTTATAGTCTGCTTCTGTTCTCTCTCCTCTTAAAACTCAGCAAAAAAACATTATTTGAATGCTTACATCATCTAATTATACTTGCTCTTACAACCAGAATGCAATGACCAACGGAGGACGCTTACAACCAGAATGCAACTGGATTCTTCAAGAATCCAGAGTCTTTACCCCGCGTCTTGGGCAATTTAAAGGACTGAACCCAACGGCGTTTGCTGATCCCGAGGTCGCCGTTCTTGTGATACCTGGGGGAGAAGCTTGTCAGTCGAAGCTGATGGCGCCGCGAGCCTCGCTGGAGGCACTCCACGAGGCAGAACCGGCTCCTGTACCCCGTCCCTAAGTAGACAAGGGACGCGCCGGTGTGTGCCTCGGCTGGGTCGCGGCAGAAGAGCTTCTCCCTGCTGAGCTTCCACGCCGGGGGCGACGAGCAGACGTCGTCGGGGGACGGCACCTGGCAGCAGCAGATGTGGCCGGCGGTGGCCGGGTCGTCGGTGAGCCCGACCCAGGCGTCCAGCCTGGGATCGTAGTGCCCGGGTCCCTTGAACGGCAGCTCCCACTCGCGGTTTGCCGTCCACTTGGGGTCGTCCGCGTCCGCGCCCGCCCCCGTGTCGCAGGTGAAGGTGTCGCCTGTGTCACGCCCTTTGACCCTGACGCTGGCGAAGAGAGTCCGTCCGTCGGGGTGCACGGCGTGGGAGGTGACTTGATGCTCCCCGAAGGGCGGCGTGAGGCAGCGCCATGACCACTCCCAAGTCTATAAGACGTGTCTCGCAGATTGGTTTGCCTCGAGGAGGCGTGTCGCGCCCGCGGATGCGTGGACTCCCGGCACCGCACGCACGAGGCCTGCTCGCGGAGATTTTCCTTCCGACGGCGCAACGCTTCGCGGGGTCTGTTTGGTTTTGTGGCTGTGCCCATCGTCGTTGCCTTACCAAATTGCCTAAAATTTTGGGGGAGACTAGCACAAATGCACGTGGGTTGCAACGGTGAAACGTGTTTCAAACATGCTAATTGCTCTCATGATTTATTTTTATTTTGCGAGAGAAATTTTTAATCTATTCATCAATCATGGCAGTACAGAGAACATAAAAGGTAATAAAAATTATAACCAAATCTATGGACCACCTAGCGACGACTACAAGCACTGGAGCGAGCCGAAGGCGCGTCGCCATCATCGCCCCTCCATCACCGAAGTCGGGCAAACCTTATTGTAGTAGATAGTCAGGAAGTCGTCGTGCTAAGACCCCAAAGGACCAGATCACCAGAGCATCAACCATCGCCGATGAAGAGAGTTGTAGATCAGAAAAATCAAACCTGGAACCACACAAACGAAGATGAACAAAAACTGGATCCAAATAGATCCACCGAAGACCAGCACCAACCGAATCGCATGAGATCCGAGAGAGACACACCTTCACACATCCTCCGACAACGCTATTTGCATCATCGGGACGGGATAGGACGTATATTGCTACCGCCGCCGCCACACGGCCCCAACCAAGACGTTCAACCTAGCAAAAACGAGAACGGGGTCCTTTCCGGTGGCGGCGGCGGCGGGGGAGGGGGGGGGGGGGAGATCCTCCGCACCTCCACAAGCCAAAGGCCATTGGAGGCAGGGCGGCTCCGCGGTGACGCCGACGGAGGAGGAAGGAGATTTTTCTTAGGTAGGCTCTAATTGCTCTCATGATTCTACATCCATATCTATACCTGCAAATAAATGAATTATTGCTTCTATTTGTTCGTCACGGAAAGAGTTGTAGAATATTACCCATTGATGCCATCTATAACTGACAAATAAATGAATTTTGAAAAAATATCCTAAAAATACAAAAACTGTTCGGGAGTAACAAAATAGTTTATTCATTTATAAAATGTTCGTTCATTCAAAAAAAGATCATGCAATTCAAAAAATGTTCGTGAATTTCCAAAATTGTTGCAACAATTCCCAAAAAAACGTTCATCGACTCTAGAAATGTTTGCTGATTCAAACAAACGTTTGTTTTTTTGCAGATTGTATAAAATGTCATGAGTTTAGAAAATGTTTGAAAATTGGTAAAATTTTTACAAATTTTAAAAATGTTCACGATTTCAAATATGACGACGAGTTTAATTTATTCATCATTTGAAAAAAAATCATGATTTCACAAAAATGTTCACAAATTTAAAAAGATGTCCACAAAAAATAAAAAGAATGAAAAATCACAGGTAGAAAAAGAAAAAGATAGGAAAGGAAAAAGAAAAAGGAAAGACAATCTATAGGTATATCTATACCTACTAATAAAATACGGAGTGTTTCTCCCTGTTCGTCGCATATTTTCGAGAAGCCCTGGTATTTTCTTTAATTAATCCGCGGTCGAACATTAAGTGTCCTCTCCTTCCTCATTTTTTGTTGGGCTTCAGCCCAACTCCAGTAGGCGGCCGGGCACTGGTTAGTATTCCATGTTCAGCTGCACTAGGCCCAGTTCACTCTAGTTTCAGCTCATTTAGTTCTATGGCCTTTATTATTTACATAGAATATTTTAGACATGATTATGCTATAACTTTGCATCCATAACTCGGATAAAAATAATTTATGTATGTAATTTGGCCAAAAAAATGCATATTTTCCAACCGTGCTATTAATTATTCATGTTAACCACTTTGAAATTCACCTTATAATTAACTTAATTAATTGCTACAGAGTAGACTTAATAAAGAAGGTGGCATACACACGTGGTGTTAAATGGATTTGTGGGCTATCATGCCTAATTGGCTATAATTAAATATTTTGATTGGATTTCCATGGTTGTCCGCTTCAATCCAAATTAAGCGAGATTGCGAGTAACAACATATTCCAAGATTATTGCTACTAGCGAGAGGCCCTACAATTTTAATTTAATCCTTTCAGAGTCCACTAATATTGCGTAAGTATTTCATTCTTTCAGAATTTCGTGAGATAACCCAAACAAAGAGAGGGAGAAGATTTAAACGGGTACGCATTTCGGCGCGCGTCTCCCTGCTACTGTCAGGTGGCATCGTCTAGATGTTGTCGTTTTACATTGATAGACATTTCGGTGGACATGTCAATTACTTCTCCTGTTGCGATGCACAAATATATGTGCTAGTATCGTCAAATAAAAGGTGTACTCATGAAATTTGGTAAGTACATCACAAAGGAATTTAATATGGTAATTTTTTTCTAGAACACGGTAACTATATTGAAACAATCTCCTTAGACCTTGGTAAAAAAATGAATTTAACATGGTAATTAAAATGAACACCAATTTTCTTTTTACATCCATATCCGTAGACCACCTAGTGACGACTACAAACACTGAAGCGAGTCGAAGCACGCCGCTGTCATCACCCCTCCTCGCTAGAGCCGGGAAAAAACGTGTTGTAGTAGATGATAGCTCGCGAATTTATGATTATTTGCAAAGGATTTTCACTTGGTTTTCACAGGATTAACACAATTTCTCGGTTATTTCTAATGTCAATTCTTCGAGAGAAAACAAAATCATTTTTCCCATTGTTTGACAGGAAATATCACATATGGAAGGAAACCAAGGAAAATTACTACAAATCGTGTGAAATGGAGCAACTTCCATGTTCAAGGCCAAGCCATCAGGCGAAGCAAAGCAAAATATGGTCTTCCATGCGAGCACACCCGCTAGCATGGATGGTGTTTGGAGCTCCACCTTATCAATACAAGACATTTTCATGAAAAGATGAGATACATTAGAGAACTAAGTTGTCGCCTTGGGATATGCGGATTATAACACGTGATAGGTACATACAACTTGCAAGATAGAATTAAGAACTCAAATATATTCATGAAAACATAAAAGGTTCAGATATAAAATCATGGACTCGTGCCCTAGTGACAAGCATTAAGCAGAGTAAAGTCACAACAACATCAATCTTAAAACATAGTTTATAGTAGGGATCAAGCCCTAACAAAACTAACTTGATTACATAATAAATCTCATCCAACTCACCACCGTCCAGCAAGCCTACAAAGGAATTACCCATTCCCGGTGGTGAGCATCATGAAATTATTGACGGAGGATGGTTGAAGATGACAACTACGTCGAATCCCCCTCTCCGGAGCCCCGAACTCACTTCAAATCAGCCCTCGTGATGAAGAACAATAGGTGGCGACAGCTCCTTATCGTAAAACGCAATGATTCTTTTTCTCTGTGTTTTTTCTGGACGAATATGTACTTATGGAGTTGGAGTTAGGGTTGCAGGAGCTTCCAGGGGCTCGCAAGCCTGCCAGGCGCGCCCTGAGGGAGGGGTGGCGCGCCCCTGGGCCTATGGCGCCCTGGTGACCCCCCTCTGGTATTTCTCTTCCCTAGTATTTTTTATATATTTTGAAAAATATTCTCCGTAAAGTTTCAGCCGAACCCAAGAACTTTTATTTCTGCACAAAAATAACACCATGACAATTATGCTGAAAATAACGTCAGTCCGTGTTAGTTTCATTCAAATCATGTAAATTAGAGTTCAAAACAAGGGCAAACGTGTTTAGAAAAATAGATACGTTTTAGATGTATCACTTGCCCTCATGACCTCGTCACCATTGCGCCCACAAAGTCGTCGAGCCACATCGCCACCAAATCCCTGGGTCGGCGTGCCCTTAAATACCATCCGCCATCGCGCCCAAGGCCGCCGCCACACACTTCCCGCCAAGCCATAAAAAGATGCAAGAAGAGAAAGGGGAGAGGCTAGAGGGTGATGGAGGGGCTCACCGCACCAATAACAAATGGATAGCGCCGCTGCGGTGGATTTCCCTCTTGCTGAATTTGTCCCCCACCCCACCCGCTCACCCACACTCGCGTGAACTGATTTGCGCCATTCGCCGCTGCCGTCTGGTTTTAATCTTTTTCAAGCGGGTGCAGGTGAGCTCGGGCCCCGACTGAAGTTGTGGAGCTCAAAATTTATAGTATTCCTCTAGAAGAAGCTCGAAATTACTTCTATACTGATTAACTGATGTGTGTGCAAAAAGAAAAAAACTGATTAACCGATGAAACAACCAGTGTTTGGTACACTTCTGCGGGGCTGAATTGGTGAGCTGGACGGGGCCCCACCCGCAGCAAATTGCTTCTATTATGGTGGCCGCCTCCTCTCCCTGGCCAGATCCCAAATTTGAAATCGCCCAACGTCTCCAGACTCCTCCTCTCCGCTCCCCATTTCAAAACCCCCAATCTCGTCCTCTCCCCACCCCCACCCCCACCCACCGCCGCCGGCCCGCCGCCGCTCTGTCCAGATCCCGCCCGCCGCAAGCCCATCCCCGCCTCCATCGCTGCCGCAGCGGTACCCGCAGCCGCAGCCGCGATGCTGTCGGACGGCGGCGACGACGACAGCTCCGCCCCCGCGCGGTTCGAGCTGCAGGAGGACCCCTCCTTCTGGAAGGACAACAACGTGCAGGTATAGCGATTCGCCTCGCCCACCCTCGCCTCGCCTCGCCGGGAGCTCCCGTGCCTCCGCCTCCCCGATTTCCCCCTCGCGGGGGCGTCTCGATCTAGTTTCGCCGGCACCCGCGCGCTGCGCCGTTGGAGCATTTCGTCGAGCACCTAGGTTCGTGATGCCTGGCCCGCGCTAACCGCTCCGTCCCGCAGGTCGTGATTCGTGTCCGGCCGCTCAGCAGCAGCGAGATATCGGTGCAGGGGGACAAGAGGTGCGTCAGGCAGGACAGCGGCCAGAGCATCACCTGGACCTGCCACCCGGAGTCCCGGTTCACCTTTGATCTAGTCGCCGATGAGCACATCACGCAGGTATATATCGTGTTCCCGTTCGTCTGTTCCTTTACTTGTTCAGCAGATGTGTAAATGCTCTTGTGCTTGTGCTGTATAGGAGAGTCTTTTCAAGGTTGCCGGGGTGCCCATGGTGGAGAACTGCATGGCTGGCTATAACAGCTGCATGTTTGCCTATGGGCAGGTGAGCTACAGCCTCCACCTCCACCTGCTGTTGCAGTTTGCTTACTCTTTTTTTTGTGTGTTTTGAGTCAATTGTGCTTACAAAAGTATCCCGTTTCTTAGACCGGTAGTGGCAAGACCCACACGATGCTTGGGGACATAGAAAATGGCACACGGAGAAACAATGAGAACTGTGGTATGACGCCTCGAGTGTTTGAGCATCTCTTCCTAAGAATCCAGAAGGCAAGCTCTGATGATATGTTGATTCTGATGCCTAATTTTGTGCTGTAGATGATGTACTGTTTCTGAGGTAAACTTTTCAATTGCTGTTTGCAGGAAAAGGAAATAAGAAGAGACGAAAAGCTCAGTTTTACTTGCAAGTGCTCATTCTTGGAGATATATAATGAGCAGATTCTGGATTTGCTCAATCCAAACGCAACAAACTTACAGGTGATTCACTAAAATCTAGTGCCTGCGTATTTGCAGCTATTTGGTGGTTGCATCTTTGCCGTGACACTGTTGGGAAAAGTTTACAAAGTTGGCATCTAACTTCTTTGGACCATGACCTTCTTAGCTATGCTTTTCTTTTACAGTTAAGGGAGGATGCGAAAAGGGGTATGCATGTTGAGAATCTGACTGAACATGAGGTTTCTAATGCCCGAGAAGCACTGCAACAACTTATTGAGGTCAGTGTCCCAAAAACAGCGTAGTAGGCCTGATTTTGGCAGTACCTGTGTCAATGATTGCAGAATGATTAATATAACATGCCTACATCAATTTTGCTCAAGGTTCTTCGCACAAATAGTCAAATACACATATATAAACTAAGTGTATAAATATAAACATGCTGTTTCAATCTCCAATTCCTTGTCTCCTTGACTTCTCTTTTGATCGTTTTAGCAACCGTCACCGACAATTACAGCCACTTACTTTTCAAAACTATATACTGAAACATTACGCAATACAGTTTTCTTTTGATGCAGTATGAATAGAAATACGTAAATATGAATTTTACATAGGGAAAACAATTAGCATATTGTACTTTACTGACTAGATGGAGTGACTGAACTATTTAGAACATGGACTGCAGTTAAGCTGATCAGATCCATTATTTTCGCATGGCATGTTACACTAGTTTTTCCTTTATCTCTAGGGATTGCAGCAAGTTTTCCCCTCCCTTTATTAGTCAGTTTATTATCTGTGTTAGTTTCACTAGCTAAGTTCTGTATTTTCTCTCCAGGGGGCAGCAAACAGAAAGGTGGCATCTACCAATATGAACCGAGCAAGTAGCCGTTCTCATAGTGTATTCACTTGTCTTATAGAGAGCAAGGTATAGTTTTTGTGTAATAGGAAGCAAAACATCTTGCCTTAACTTACAATGATATTGCTAGACCAGCATCTATTTGTCCCTACCTTAATGCATGCATATGTATTGATGCACTTAATCTTCTAACTGAACTATCAACCTTACAGTGGGAATCTCAAGGTATCAAGCATCATCGATTTTCTCATCTTAACCTTGTTGACCTTGCTGGCTCAGAGAGGTAAGTTCCACATGTAACCTTGCTTGTTTTGTTACATACTATGATCTTGTATTTCAGAGCTACCCCAAATATACTTGTTATGCTTTTCAAGTCTCCTACTCTTGCCACTGAACGTGGATGATGTGTGATGTGCAGGCAAAAGAGTTCAGGTGCTGAAGGGGAACGCTTGAAGGAAGCTTCAAACATCAACAAGTCACTCTCAACCTTAGGGTTAGTTGTTGAGCTTCAATCCTTTACCTCAGATAATACTAAACTGTTCATAGCTTGACTTGATTCAGTTTAATCATTTCACTATTTCCCCATGGGATTGTTACAGACATGTTATTACCAGCCTTATTGCTGTGTCAAACAAAAAGTCACAGCATGTTCCCTACCGAGATTCGAAATTGACATTTCTGCTGCAGGTAATATGCACTGCTGAAGTGGTAGATTCCCCACGTTATGTTTTTGACATCTCTGATATTAACTTTGTTTATTTATACATTTTCATCTCTTTCCAGGACTCACTTGGAGGTAACTCCAAGACCACTATAATTGCAAATATAAGCCCATCTAGCTGGTAGACTTCTAAACACGACTTTTTTTCCTTTTCTGCAAAAGGCTTGCTATAGTTACATGCATCTTACTGATATTTTAATTTGTATTTCTAGCTGTGCAGCTGAGACATTGAGCACATTAAAATTCGCGCAACGGGCTAAGCACATACGGAATAATGTATGTCATGAACATGTCTTATTGACTTGTTTTTAATACGCAAAACAATAACTAATTGTTGCTTTTGTAGGCTATTATAAATGAGGATGCATCTGGTGACGTTCTGAGCATGCGTTTAGAGATCCAACATCTCAAGGTATAGATGATGCATTTCAATTTTTGTTTAATGAAAACTATTCTGTGCACTGGATTGCAATAAGTTCCAGGTTAACATGTTTTTTCTAACTATGGTCCTTTGTGCTATGATTGATGTTTGTTGTTAATTAACAGTGGCCTGTGCCTGATATTTTTTGTTGCAGAGCGTTAATATGTTTTGTTGTACACAATCTAATGCTTTGCTATTACCACAGAAAGAGCTTAGTCGCCTGCAAGGACAATCTGGATTTACTAACAATGGATTTGTCTGCGAGTCCCCTAGCGCATTCAAATGGGATCAAGCTAATGGCACATTCAGTCCACTTATGTTTGATAAGAGAGCTACACAGGTATTCATATACTGTTTTGTCTATCTCGAACATTATCCATATACTGGTTCTGTTTGTTGAACTTATGTTTTTGACCGTATGCTTACTTTCTCTTTCTCGTGTTGTATTCAGAGGAGAGATTATGATATTACACTTGCCGCTGCATTTAGGAGGGAGCAGGAAAAAGAAGCAAAGCTAAAGGCAGCAATTGCTGCAAAGCAGATTGCCGAAGAGCTGGTATGCATCTCTCTTCACTACATTAGATTTTGTAGATACTCTAGAACACTTTGTCACTAAAAAGGCAACTATATGCCAGTGTAGTATTTTTTTTTTCTTAATGTCAATTTGTTGTTGCACCACAGGCGACTCAAAGATCAGAAGAGGTGAGAAGTTTCAGGATGAGGCTTCGCTTTCGTGAAGATCGAATCAAGAGATTGGAGCAAGTTGCATCAGGGAAGTTATCCGCTGAAGCACATCTCTTGCAAGAGAAGGAAGACCTCATGAAGGAAATTGAAGCTTTACGGAACCAACTAGAACGAAATCCAGAAATTACAAGATTTGCTATGGAAAACCTACAACTGAAGGAGGAGATTCGAAGGTTAGCTTCGGTACCCAATTACTTCAGCCCTCCCCCCCCCCCCCCCCCCCCCCCCGCGTTTTCTACTGCCTACACAAATGTAGTTGGTAGCTTGATGGCTTGTTTTTTTTTTTGAACTTGTAGGTTGCAGTCATTTGTTGATGAAGGAGAATTGGAAAGAATGCATCAGCAGATAAATGTTTTAGAACATCAGGTATCCACTTTCATGACATGTTGGCCTGTGAAGGGGAAATTTTCAGTGATAAAAACTTTTTGTAGTAAAATAAACCTTTTTTTACTCTTATAATTTTCTTGACATCCTGAACTTACTTAGTTTGTTTTCCTTTAGCTCCTAGAAGCACTTGACTGGAAACTTATGAATGAGAAGGATCCTGTTAACAAGGTATGCTATATAATTTGTAGAATTCACTCCCGTTTAGTGAAAATATATGCAAAACTTTTGAATTTTCTTTAGCTAGCTGTTACAAATACTTGCATGGCATTATATCTCTTTACCTACCATTTTGCTTAAACGATATCCCATAATGACTTCTGCAGGACCTCTCACTATTTGGTGAGGAAGCTGGTGATGAGAAAAACGAGTTTCTTCTTGTGCAGGTTGGTATTGTAGAACTATATTTGGCATATCGTCTGATGATACCTTCACAGATCTTTTAAAACAACCTGTAAATTAATCGTAAGTATACATTGTTGATCAACTCCGATACGGTGGAGGTAGCTGACTTAATAAGTATCCTATTCTGATTCAATATTTTCTGTAACATCAGTTTGTAATGTTGTTATACAGGCTATTCAAAATGAGAGAGAAATCGAGTCACTACGTAAAAATTTGAGCGTCTGTCTTCAAGCAAAAGAGAAACTCGAGAGGTATATCACTATTTCTTGTCTTGTGTATTCTGTTATTGCATGCTATGGTTGTGTGGTATGATGAGAAAGGAATATTAGTGTCATCAGCTTTTGCAATCATAATTAGTTCTTTAAATTTACAGTATTTACTTCAGGCCCCATATCCTAACACAACTCTCACATATGTAAAACCCTTGGTGCCCCACGGACGAGATTACAGGTGTATAGTATCTAGAAGTCAAAAACACTTTTTTGTTAGTGTTTCAAGTCACTGTAACTGAAGAAATTGTTGTGCTGTTTTTGCGCGCTACATTTCAAGACCTACCATTTGGTTCTTGGTGTTCTTGTCATTGTTGTTTTCTCTGCTTAGGAACGAAGCCTAGAATAGTTGTTGGGAGGTCACCCAGGTTTGAGTTCCCCTAACCTGAATCTGGGTGCTTATTTCTCTATCACTGAAAAGTTTCTTAGTTCCTTCCAGGCAATCTAGTTTTTTTTTTCTGCTTGGTAGTACTGTGCATATCAAATGGATAATATGCCTAGAATAGTTGGTGGGAGGTCACCCAGGTTTTGAGATATCAATTATTTAGTGGTTGGAGTTAATGATGCATTTGTGCAAGTTCAAGGAAAGGTGCTGCAGTGTGCTTGTCAGAAGACTGATGGCATCAGTTCTGAACATCTGGGTTTGAGATGGCTAGCGTAGGTGTAGATCAACCCCAACAACTCATCTGTGCTGCATTTTGTTTGATTTACTTGCATATGATATCCCAAGAATTATAAAAGGCCCTAAAGAGTATGGCAAATCATTTCTAAATCATCTTGGTTTGCAAGCTTCACTGATGGTTTTCACTGCATGCTACTCTTTTGTGTGTCTGGAATTATGTTCCTTTTTTTTGCTTTTTCTTGTCCAGAGATATATGTGGTTCATTTCTCACATTGGATGTTGTGCAGGCGTGTTGATGATTTGACTGTAGAGTTGGAGGTAGCGAAGAAATGCGACCATGAGAACAAAGAATTTAAGGCTGCACAACACCAGGAACAGTCCGTCTTGCTTGATGCTCAGACAGAACTTAAGACATTGGTAGATGCAATAGCAACTGCAAGTCAAAGAGAAGCAGAAGCTCATGAAACTGCAATTGGGTTGGCCAAAGAGAATGAGAAATTGAGAACAGAGCTTACGACCCTGATCGAGGATAACAAGAGACTGGTTGATCTCTATGAACAGGCTATTGTCAACATTGAGGTGAAACAACATGGAAATTATCCTTCCATTCCTCAAACTGAAGATTCGAATGAGCAGCAGAGCAGCCATCCTTCTAATGGAGGGAATAGCCTGCTGGATGACCAACCAGAGGGTGCATATGGTTCACGTAGTGATGCTGTAGAAGAGCCTATGATAGTGGATGAAAACTGCAGCCACAAGGATGACCCTTCGAGATCTGAATTTTCAGAACTGCAGCTTCAACTGGAAGAGATGCATGAAGAAAATGATAAACTTATGAGTTTGTATGAGAAAGCTATGCAAGAAAGGGATGAATTTAAAAGGAAATTTTCTGAGCAAAGCAATCATGAAACCACAGAAGACGTTCAGTTCAGAGATGCTGAAATGGATGAAGCAATGGATACCATGCAAAGCAATCCTGAAACTACAGAAGACATTCAGTTCAGAGATGCTGAAATGGATAGTATGCTAAGCAATCTTGAAAGTTCAGAAGACATTCAGTTCAGAGATGCTGAAACCGATGCTGAGGGTTTCCAAGGAGAGCATGTACATGACTCTCCAATTGTAGCTTTCAAAGAAGCGATGCAGCTTGTCCGTGTCAAGCTGGAGCATGTCCAAGACAAGCTTGTGACTGCCCAGGATGCAGTGCAATATTTCAAGCTACTTGAAATGGCTAGCACCAAGGCAGAAGAACTTTCATCAAGCATTCAGCTCTGCTGTCTAGATGTCCAGAAAGAGCAGGAAGACATCAACGCCCTCAAGTCCGCACTGTCAATATCACACGAGAGAGAAAACGCTTTGGAAGGCAAGTTTTTCTCGCCTGTGGCATCATGCCGGGACTTGCATTTGAAAACCGAAGCCCTTGCCGGGTCCAATTTTGGCGTCAATGTTCAATCAATGAATAACAAGATGGAGCAGTTGAGTAGGTTGAGAACTCGCAAAACCGAGATTTCCGCTGCACGTGCAGAGGCACGCAGGTCTGAAACCGAGCTGAGAAACAAAATCGATGGCCTTAAACAGAAATACCGTTCCTTCGAGGCCCAAAGGAAGGAGACAGAAAGGGTTCTCTTCGCCATCGACAACCTGGAGTGCCCCGCGACTCCGTTGCAGAAGCCCATGAATTTCGGCAAGGCGTCGGAGCTGCTGAAGTCCGAGGAGGAGAGGACAAAGCTCTTGTCTGAACTGAAGAAGTTCCGCGAGCAGCTTAGCGTGGTGCAGAAGGAGATCAAGAGCATGAGGAACTGCGACGACATCGACGGTGAGATCTCGCGCCTTGAATCGGAGATGGAGGGCTGCTTCCTCTCCCTGCTGGAAGCCGACACCGAGAAGTTTGTCCGGGATCACGCCTTGGCCGAAGTCTGGGAGGTTCAGCAGAAGGACTTGCCGAGCCTACTGGTCGACTACCAGGACAGCGTTTTCCATGTGAAACTGGAGGAGGAGCAGATCAGGGTGTGCGAGGCGTCGTTGCGGCACCAGACGACGTCCCTGGACGAGATGAACTCGAAGCTGAGCCAGGCGATGCGGGACCTCGGCGAGCTTCTGGTTGCCAGAGGTTTGGACGCCTCCACGCCGCACGTCTCCGACAAGGTGAAGGGGGACCTCGACGCCATCGAGGCCCATGTCGCCGATGCCAGGCAGCTCTTGCTCGTCGACAACCAATAAGATTTGCTGCGAACCAAAGCAAACCGGTTCTCGCCATTGACAGACAGGCTGGTCTGTCTCCGCCTTCATTTTGTACAAATTCTTTGTAAGGGAACGTTGGTTCTCTCGGGTGTTGTTATCTGTGATTCGATTCTGTAGTTTGGATGGATGGATGGATGGGTGTAGGTCCTGAAGTGGGCTGTAATAACTGTTCTGCGCGGCCACTTGTCCTCTGGGGGTCTGGCATCGAAGCTTCTTCCAGAAGGCCGTTGTTAAGCTATGTAACTTTAGATTCGCCTCCATTAGCTCTGCACTTCGCCGTGCAAGACAGCAAATCAGCAATGATTGGACATTTGGACAATGTCGATTTCAAGAGGGCTTGACTATTTTGTTGTTTATCACAATCTATCGCAGCCAGCGTGGTTGCGTGTGTGGGCGAAGAAAAGAATGCCGGTGTCTCAGTTCATCGCAGGAGATTGCAGGCCGAGAAACTCGTTTTCCATTATTGTACGTACTACATTTGGTGTTAACTTGGCTGTGTCGTGGCGGTTGAGAAATGTATTCCGCAGGTCCTTGAGGGCATCATGCTCCATATGCTGCCGCCCGGTTGTTTGGACTGCTTCTCGAAGCTCCTTGAGCTATTTTTGTCTCTTCAGGGTTGCTTCTTTGCCTCTTTGTGTCCACTTGTTTGGTTGGACTGCTCGGCTCGCCTATTTGGTCGTTGTTTTCCTGAAATCTACTTTGCCTCTTGGCTCCACTGATCGGTCAGCTGCTCCTCCATGAATCCAAAATAACATAAAACAATCTCTCTCCACTCGTCATCACCATTTTATAAGAGCGGCTAATAATGATATCAATCGACCATCACCATCATCCGACCTCCCTTATCAATCACACGTAAGACGCGTACCAACGACCGAGGCTGCCTGCCTCGTCAACATCCACACCCCGTGTCCGTGCGCCCTCCTATCTCTCCTACTCGGCCAAAGCAGACACGGGTGCTCAGCCGAAAAGCGCCGCCGGATGGAAAATCTCCCGGAACTCCGCTCCACAGCCCACACGGACACACCCGCGTGCGTGTGCGTGCGTGCTGCACCGGGAGCCCGACACGCCGTCGCGGCCGTTCCCGTCGACCTCTCTCCGTCTTATCGCATCACGCCGCAAAGGTGTGGCGCAGCCGATCGACCCCGACCGCCGTC
Source organism: Triticum monococcum (assembly GCA_034509565.1). Lineage (NCBI taxonomy): Eukaryota > Viridiplantae > Streptophyta > Magnoliopsida > Poales > Poaceae > Triticum > Triticum monococcum. Next base: position 606,344,715 of record CM067845.1, read on the forward strand.
GCGGTCTCGCACCCTTTTCGCGCGGTTGCGTCCCGGCATTCCTTCTTTTCTGGCAGCGAGTCAGCCACAACAATAAACACCAGGGAATAACGTTTCAAACGGATTAAAAAAAACAGTATGCTCAAAAAAAGTACGGATTATAACCTTTCATAAAAAAACAGTATCCTAAAAAAACAGTAGGGATTACAACCTTTTCAAAACAAAAAACAGTATCCTTAAAAAAAGAGTAGGGATTAACCTTTCCCAAAAAAAAAACTGCAGGGAATTAGCTTGTTTTTCATTGTTGTACATTCAATTTAGTAATCAGCCTGCTTGCGTCGTGGCAGTTCCAAGTGTTTTCTGTAGCTCCATGCCGCCGCCCGGTCGTTTGGATTGCTTCCGGAAGCTGTTGAGCTATTTTTGTCTCTTTCGGGTTGCTTCTTTACCTCTTTGTTCCACTTGTTTGGTTGAATTGTTCGTTTTTTTTAGTAAAAGAGGGTTTCCCTCCGATTTCATTAAGAGAAACCACGCAAACCAGTACCAGTTCATTTCGAAGCGAAAGAAAAGAAAATAAAGCTAAGAGCGACAAAATTACTACTACCAGGTTTTCACACAAGTAGATTCTGAGCAACCCTCCCCACGCAAGGGGGCACATATTTTTACATTGGATTGACATCAAAAGCAACATCTAAACTGCAACGTCTCGCACAAATCGCCTGCCTGGGAGAAGAGCAGATCTTCAGCAAGAAGCTTTTAGCAACCCAACCTCAGGACTCCAGGTCTCCACCCCTGCGATGCACGACACACTTCACTTGCTACCTGTTCGCTTAGCCGTACCCCAACATCAGCATTTTTTTCCTTTGGTGGTTTTATTTGCAAAACAGACCAGTCCGAGATCCATTTGCACATCAGAACAATAACATTTATCGGATCACATATTTTTTTCCTCTCAAAGGTCACATCATTCATGCATTTTCAAATTGCCTAAAAAAGGGCAGACATGCCAACAAGGACCAATTTTTTTAATCATATTTAGGGAACATTTTCAACCATCTATTAAAACAATCGTGTAGAGTAGCAAGCACAAAGTTAAGATCAAAAGCACACTTCAACAAATTCCAAATGAGCCTAGCTACCGAACAGGAAAAGAATAAATGGTCTATGGATTCATCTTAGCCACAAAACACACAATTTTTGCCTCCTTTACATCCCCTCTTCAGCAGGTTATCTCTAGTAATAATACCTTTTTTTATTAAGAAGCCACAAGAAGAATTTGATCTTAGCACTTAGCAGGTACTTTGACTTTTCCATAGGAATTTGTGTGGAAAGCCTCTATCTCTTTTGATCAAATGCAAATATAAAGATTTCACTATGAATTTCTTATCAGGGGTCAACATCCGCATGGGTATATCTCTCCCCCATACATCCTAACCTCTTCACATCTACTTTTCAGAGAGTTCCACAGATCAAGGGACTCTCCAAGTAGAGTTCTTCTAAAGGTGAATTGTTGCCATCCCATCTCAATGGCATAAAAACAGAGATATTATGATTGTTGCTAATAAAACAGAGACTGGGATATGCTTCCTTTAAGGGTTTTTCTCCTACCCACCAATCTTCTCAAAATCTAGTGTTTTTCCCATCCCCTAACTTTTTCATTACATGTTGATAGTATATATCCCTAATCTGTAAAAGGTTGGACCAGAAGTGAGAATCTCCTGGTTTATGCTTTATCCTAGAGATGCACTTTCCTCTCACATATTTGGCAAGCAGGACATCCCGCCACAACCCATTCTCCTTTTCTGATTTCTACAGCCATTTGGCAAGCAGGGCTTTGTTAAAAAGTTACCAATTTAAAATCTCTAGGCCCCCTTGTTGTTTTGGCATACAACAGGTTTTCAGTTAACAAGGTGGTATTTTTTCTTATCTTCATCTGCTTGACACACTAGTCTTGCTCTATAGAAATCCACTTTTTCCCTCACACCTATAGGTAGAGGATAGAAGGACATCATGTATATGGGAATATTGGTTAGACAAGACTGCACCAGTGTGACTCTCCCAGCAATGTTAAGCAACCTCCCCTGCCAGCATGCACATCTTTTTTTCATTTTTTTCAGTCATAGTCTTATAGAAACTATTTTTCAATCTCACATCAGAGACTAGGAGACCTAAATATTTTATTGGCATAAATCCTAGCCCGCAAGTAAAAATTTCCTGGTATCTAGCAACTTTATAGGCAGCCTCGCCAAACAAATACAACTCACTTTGTGGAAATTAATGGTCAAGCCAGACATTTGTTCAAAAGCAGTTAGAATAAACTTTAAATTCATAGCACTCTCTTTATCGTCCTGCAACAAGAAGATCGTATCATCTGCATGCTATAAATATTAACTCCTCCATCTATGCTCTCAACTAGAACCCCTTTAATAAACCCTTCTCTCTTGGCTCTGTCCAGAATAATCACTAATGCATCAACAACCAAATCAAAAAGTAATGTTGACAGAGAGTCACATTGTCTAATCCCTTTAAAGGTTTTAAAGTATGTTCCAATTTGATCATTTATCTTAATTCCATCTCCCCCAGTCATAGTGTGCACAATCCAGTCGCACCATTTATCATGATTTTTTTGGAGTGAGCATTTTATGCACAAATGGCTATTTGATCTTATCATATGCTTTCTCAAAATCCACCTTAAATAGCATAACACTTTGTTTTTTTACATGAGTTGTGTTGAGGGCTTCATGAAGAATCATAATCCATCCCATAATATATCTCCCCTTAACAAAAGCAGTTTGAGTGGGAGTTATAATGGGGGCAAGCACTTTACTAAGTATGTTCATCAAGACTTTAGTGATTATTTGGAAGCTCACATTTAGCAAGCATATAGGCCTAAACTTCTAAACATGTTTGGCATCTTTGATTTTTGGAACCAAAGTAATAATTCCATAATTATTTCTAGATATATCAACCTTTCCAGCATGGAAATCATCAAGCAGAGCCTTGAGATCCCATTTGATCACCTCCCAGAAGTGTTGATAAAAATCAATTGGAAAGCCATCTGGACTAGAGCTTTTGTGTTTTTCTTCATGGAGAAAACCACCCCATGCACAGTTGGAAATATGCCCTACAGGCAATAATAAAAGCATTATTATTATATTTCCTTGTTCATGATAATTGTCTTTATTCATGCTATAATTGTGTTATCCGGAAATCGTAATACAAGTGTGAATAACAGACACCAACATGTCCCTAGTAAGCCTCTAGTTGACTAGCTCGTTGATCAACAGATAGTCATGGTTTCCTGACTATAGACATTGGATGTCATTGATAACGGGATCACATCATTAGGAGAATGATGTGATGGACAAGACCCAATCCTAAACATAGCATAAAGATCGTGTAGTTCGTTTGCTAGAGTTTTGCAATGTCAAGTATCTTTTCCTTAGACCATGAGATCGTGCAACTCCCGGATACCGTAGGAGTGCTTTGGGTATACCAAACGTCACAACGTAACTGGGTGACTATAAAGGTATACTACGGGTATCTCCGAAAGTGTCTATTGGGTTGACACGGATCAAGACTGGGATTTGTCACTCCGTATGACGGAGAGGTATCACTGGGCCCACTCGGTAATGCATCATCATATTGAGCTCAAAGTGATCAAGTGTCTGGTCACGGGATCATGCATTACGGTACGAGTAAAGTGACTTGCCGGTAACGAGATTGAACGAGGTATTGGGATACCGACGATCGAATCTCGGGCAAGTAACATACCGACAGACAAAGGGAATTGTATACGGGGTTGATTGAATCCTCGACATCGTGGTTCATCCGATGAGATCATCGTGGAGCATGTGGGAGCCAACATGGGTATCCAGATCCCGATGTTGGTTATTGACCGGAGAGTCGTCTCGGTCATGTCTGCTTGTCTCCCGAACCCGTAGGGTCTACACACTTAAGGTTCGGTGACGCTAGGGTTGTGAAGATATGTATATGCAGTAACCCGAATGTTGTTCGGAGTCCCGGATGAGATCCCGGACGTCACGAGGAGTTCCGGAATGGTCCGGAGGTAAAGAATTATATATAGGAAGTGCTGTTTCGGCCATCGGGACAAGTTTCGGGGTTATCGGTATTGTACCGGGACCACCGGAGGGGTCCCGGGGGCCCACCGGGTGGGGCCACCTGTCCCGGGGGGCCACATGGGCTGTAGGGGGTGCGCCTTTGCCTAGATGGGCCAAGGGCACCAGCCCCAAAAGCCCATGCGCCTAGGGTTCCACATAAGGGAAGAGTCCCAATGGTGGAAGGCACCTCTAGGTGCCTTGGGGGGGGGGGGGGAGGGAAACCTCCCCTTGGCCGCCGCACCTAGGAGATTGGATATCCTAGGCTGGCGCACCACCCCCCCTTGGCCCTCCTATATATAGTGGGGGAGAGGAGGGACTTCATACCCCAGCCCCTGGCGCCTCCCTCTCTCCCTGTTACGTCTCTCTCTCGTAGTACAGGCGAAGCCCTGCTACTGTGACGCCCTGCATCCACCACCACGCCGTCGTGCTGCTGGATCTTCATCAACCTCTCCTTCCCCCTTGCTGGATCAAGAAGGAGGAGACGTCTCCCGTCCCGTACGTGTGTTGAACGCGGAGGTGCCGTCCGTTCGGCGCTTGGTCATCGGTGATTTGGATCACGTCGTGTTCGACAACATCAACCCCGTTCTTTGAACGCTTCCGCTCGCGATCTACAAAGGTATGTAGATGCAATCTGAATACTCGTTGCTAGATGAACTCATAGATGGATCTTGGTGAAACCGTAGGAAAATTTTGTTTTCTGCAACGTTCCCCAACAGTGGCATCATGAGCTAGGTCTATGCATAGTTCTTCTTGCGCGAGTAGAACACAATTTGTTGTGGGCGTAGATTTGTCAACTTTCTTGCCGTTACTAGTCTTTTCTTGCTTCAGCGGTATTGTGGGATGAAGCGGCCCGGACCAACCTTACACGTACGCTTACGTGAGACCGGTTCCACCGACTAACATGCACTAGTTGCATAAGGTGGCTGGCGGGTGTCTGTCTCTCCCACTTTAGTTGGAGCGGATTCGATGAACAGGGTCCTTATGAAGGGTAAATAGAAGTTGACAAATCACGTTGTGGCTTTCACGTAGGTAAGAAAACGTTCTTGCTAGAACCCTAATTCAGCCACGTAAAACTTGCAACAACAATTAGAGGACGTCTAACTTGTTTTTGCAGCAAGTGGTTTGTGATATGATATGACCAAAGTTGTGATGAATGATGAATGATCTATATGTGATGTATGAGATGTTCGTGCTATTGTAATAGGAATCACGACTTGCATGTCGATGAGTATGACAACCGGCAGGAGCCATAGGAGTTGTCTTTATTTTTGTATGACCTGCGTGTCATTGAGAAACGCCATGTAAATTACTTTACTTTATTGCTAAATGCGTTAGCCATAGTAGTAGAAGTAATAGTTGGCGAGCAACTTCATGGAGACACGATGATGGATATCATGATGATGGAGATCATGGTGTCAAGCCGGTGACAAGATGATCATGGAGCCTCAAGATGGAGATCAAAGGAGCTATGTGATATTGGCCATATCATGTCACGTTTATTATTTGATTGCATGAGATGTTTATCATGTTTTGCATCTTGTTTACTTAGAACGACGGTAGTAAATAAGATGATCCCTCATATTAATTTCAAGAAGTGTTCCCCCTAACTGTGCACCGTTGCGACAGTTCGCTGTTTCAAAACACCACGTGATGATCAGGTGTTTTATTCAGACGTTCACATACAATGGGTGTAAGACAGATTTACACATGCAAACACTTAGGTTGACTTGACGAGCCTAGCATGTACAGACATGGCCTCGGAACACAGAAGACCGAAAGGTCGAGCATGAGTCGTATAGAAGATACGATCAACATGAAAATGTTCACCGACATTGACTAGTCCGTCTCACGTGATGATCGGACACGGCCTAGTTGACTCAGATCATGTTATACTTAGATGACTGGAGGGATGCCTATCTAAGTGGGAGTTCATTAATAATTTGATTAGATGTACTTAATTATCATGAACTTAGTCTAAATTTTTTTACAATATGTCTTGTAGATCAAATGGCCAACGTAGTCCTCAACTTCAACGCGTTCCTAGAGAAAACCAAGCTGAAAGACGATGGCAGCAACTATACGGATTGGGTCCGGAACCTGAGGATCATCCTCATAGCTGCCAAGAAAGATTACATCCTACAAGCACCGCTAGGTGAAGCTCCCGTCCCACAGAACCAAGACGTTATGAACGCTTGGCAGACACGTGTTGACGACTACTCCCTCGTTCAGTGCGGCATGCTTTACAGTTTAGAGCCGGGGCTCCAAAAGCGTTTTGAGAGACATGGAGCATATGAGATGTTCGAAGAGCTGAAAATGGTTTTTCAAGCTCATGCCCGGATCGAGAGATATGAAGTCTCCGACAAATTCTTCAGCTGTAAGATGAAGGAAAATAGTTCTGTCAGTGAGCACATACTCACTATGTCTGGGTTACATAACCGCTTGTCTCAGCTGGGAGTTAATCTCCCGGATGATGCGGTCATTGACAGAATCCTCCAGTCGCTTCCACCAAGCTACAAGAGCTTTGTGATGAACTTCAACATGCAGGGGATGCAAAAGACCATTCCTGAGTTGTTTGCAATGCTGAAATCAGCAGAGGTAGAAGTCAAGAAGGAACATCAAGTGTTGATGGTCAATAAAACCACTAAGTTCAAGAAAGGCAAGGGTAAAAAGAACTTCAAGAAGGACGGCAAGGAAGTTGCCGCGCCCGACAAGCAAGCTGCCGGGAAGAAGCCAAAGAATGGACCCAAGCCCGAGACTGAGTGCTTTTATTGCAAGGGAAGCGGTCACTAGAAGCGGAACTGCCCCAAATACTTAGCAGACAAGAAGGCCGGCAAAACAAAAGGTATATGTGATATACATGTAATTGATGTGTACCTTACTAGTGTCCGTAGTAGCTCCTGGGTATTTGATACCGGTGCAGTTGCTCACATTTGTAACTCAAAGCAGGGGCTGCGGAATAAGGGGAAACTGGCAAAGGACGAGGTGACGATGCGCGTCGGGAATGGTTCCAAGGTCAATGTGATCGCCGTCGGCACGCTACCTCTATATTTACCTTCGGGATTAGTTTTAAACCTTAATAATTGTTATTTAGTGCCAGCTTTGAGCATGAACATTGTATCGGGATCTCGTTTAATTAGAGATGGCTACTCATTTAAATCCGAGAATAATGGTTGTTCTATTTATATGAGAGATATGTTTTATGGTCATGCTCCTATGGTGAATGGTTTATTCTTTATGAATCTCGAACGTAATGCTACACATGTTCATAATGTGAGTACCAGAAGATGCAAGGTTGATAATGATAGTCCCACATACTTGTGGCACTGCCGCCTTGGTCACATAGGTGTCAAAACGCATGAAGAAGCTCCATGCAGATGGACTTTTAGAGTCTCTTGATTATGAATCATTTGACACGTGCGAACCATGCCTTATGGGTAAAATGACCAAGACTCCGTTCTCAGGAACAATGGAGCGAGCAACCAACTTATTGGAAATCATACATACTGATGTGTGCGGTCCAATGAGTGTTGAGGCTCGCGGTGGCTATCGTTATGTTCTCACCCTCACTGATGATTTGAGTAGATATGGATATGTTTACTTAATGAAACACAAGTCTGAAACCTTTGAAAAGTTCAAGGAATTTCAGAGTGAGGTTGAGAATCAACGTGACAGGAAAATCAAGTTTCTACGATCAAATCGTGGAGGAGAATACTTGAGTCACGAATTTGGCACACACTTAAGAAAATGTGGAATAGTTTCACAACTCACGCCGCCTGGAACACCTTAGCGTAACGGTGTATCCGAACGTCGTAATCGCACTCTATTAGATATGGTGCGATCTATGATGTCTCTTACCGATTTACCGCTATCCTTTTGGGGCTATGCTTTAGAGACTGCCGCATTCACTTTAAATAGGGCTCCGTCGAAATCCGTTGAGACGACACCGTATGAATTATGGTTTGGAAAGAAACCTAAGCTGTCATTTCTAAAAGTTTGGGGATGCGATGCTTATGTCAAGAAACTTCAACCTGAAAAGCTCGAACCCAAGTCGGAAAAATGCGTCTTCATAGGATACCCAAAAGAAACTATTGGGTATACCTTCTACCTCAGATCCGAAGGCAAGATCTTTGTTGCCAAGAATGGGTCCTTTCTAGAGAAGGAGTTTCTCTCGAAAGAAGTAAGTGGGAGGAAAGTAGAACTTGATGAAGTATTACCTCTTGAACCGGAAAATGGCGCAACTCAAGAAAATGTTCCTGAGGTGCCAGCACCGACTAGAGAGGAAGTTAATGATAATGATCAAGATACTTCTGATCAAGCTCCTACTGAAATTCGAAGGTCCACAAGGACACGTTCCGCACCAGAATGGTACGGCAACCCTATCTTGGAAATCATGTTGTTAGACAACGGTGAACCTTCGAACTATGAAGAAGCGATGGCGGGCCCGGATTCCGACAAATGGCTAGAAGCCATGAAATCCGAGATAGGATCCATGTATGAAAACGAAGTATGGACTTTGACTGACTTGCCCGTTGAACGGCGAGCCATAGAAAATAAATGGATCTTTAAGAAGAAGACAGACGCGGATGGTAATGTGACCATCTATAAAGCTCGGCTTGTCGCTAAGGGTTATCGACAAGTTCAAGGGGTTGACTACGATGAGACTTTCTCACCGGTAGCGAAGCTAAAGTCCGTCCGAATCATGTTAGCAATTGCCGCATTCTACGATTATGAGATATGGCAAATGGACGTCAAAACGGCATTCCTTAATGGTTTCCTTAAGGAAGAATTGTATATGATGCAGCCGGAAGGTTTTGTCGATCCTAAGAATGCTAACAAGGTGTGCAAGCTCCAACGCTCGATTTATGGGCTGGTGCAAGCATATCGGAGTTGGAACATTCGCTTTGATGAGATGATCAAAGCGTTTGGGTTTACGCAGACTTATGGAGAAGCCTGCGTTTACAAGAAAGTGAGTGGGAGCTCTGTAGCAATTCTCATATTATATGTAGATGACATACTTTTGATGGGAATTGATATAGAACTCTTGGACAGCATCAAGGCCTACTTGAATAAGAGTTTTTCAATGAAGGACCTTGGAGAAGCTGCTTATATATTAGGCATCAAGATCTATAGAGATAGATCGAGACGCCTCATAGGTCTTTCACAAAGTACATACCTTGAGAAGATATTGAAGAAGTTCAATATGGATCAGTCTAAGAAGGGGTTCTTGCCTGTGTTGCAGGGTATGAAATTGAGCTTAGCTCAAAGTCCGACCACGGCAGAAGATATAGAAGAGATGAGTGTCATCCCCTATGCCTCAGCCATAGGTTCTATTATGTATGCCATGCTGTGTACCAGACCTGATGTAAACCTTGCCGTAAGTTTGGTAGGAAGGTACCAAAGTAATCCCGGCAAGGAACACTGGACATCGGTCAAGAATATCCTGAAGTACCTGAAAAGGACTAAGGAAATGTTTCTTGTTTATGGGGGTGACGAAGAGCTCGTCGTAAAGGGTTATGTCGACGCTAGCTTCGACACAGATCTGGATGACTCTAAGTCACAAACCGGATACGTGTATATTTTGAATGGTGGGGCAGTAAGCTGGTGCAGTTGCAAGCAGAGCGTCGTGGCGGGATCTACATGTGAAGCGGAGTACATGGCAGCCTCGGAGGCAGCACATGAAGCAATTTGGGTGAAGGAGTTCATCACCGACCTCGGAGTCATACCCAATGCGTCGGGGCCGATCAATCTCTTCTGTGACAACACTGGAGCTATTGCACTTGCCAAGGAGCCCAGGTTTCACAAGAAGACGAGGCACATCAAGCGTCGCTTCAACTCCATTCGTGAAAATGTTCAAGATGGAGACATAGAGATTTGTAAAGTACATACGGACCTGAACATAGCAGATCCGTTGACTAAACCTCTCCCTAGGGCAAAACATGATCAACACCAGAATTCCATGGGTGTTCGATTCATCACAATGTAACTAGATTATTGACTCTAGTGCAAGTGGGAGACTGTTGGAAATATGCCCTAGAGGCAATAATAAAAGCATTATTATTATATTTCCTTGTTCATGATAATTGTCTTTATTCATGCTATAATTGTGTTATACGGAAATCGTAATACAAGTGTGAATAACAGACACCAACATGTCCCTAGTAAGCCTCTAGTTAACTAGCTCGTTGATCAACAGATAGTCATGGTTTCCTGACTATAGACATTGGATGTCATTGATAACGGGATCACATCATTAGGAGAATGATCTGATGGACAAGACCCAATCCTAAACATAGCATAAAGATTGTGTAGTTCGTTTGCTAGAGTTTTGCAATGTCAAGTATCTTTTCCTTAGACCATGAGATCGTGCAACTCCCGGATACCGTAGGAGTGCTTTGGGTATACCAAACGTCACAACGTAACTGGGTGACTATAAAGGTATACTACGGGTATCTCCGAAAGTGTCTATTGGGTTGACACGGATCAAGACTGGGATTTGTCACTCCGTATGACGGAGAGGTATCACTGGGCCCACTCGGTAATGCATCATCATATTGAGCTCAAAGTGATCAAGTGTCTGGTCACGGGATCATGCATTACGGTACGAGTAAAGTGACTTGCCGGTAACGAGATTGAACGAGGTATTGGGATACCGACGATCGAATCTCGGGCAAGTAACATACCGACAGACAAAGGGAATTGTATACGGGGTTGATTGAATCCTCGACATCGTGGTTCATCCGATGAGATCATCGTGGAGCATGTGGGAGCCAACATGGGTATCCAGATCCCGATGTTGGTTATTGACCGGAGAGTCGTCTCGGTCATGTCTGCTTGTCTCCCGAACCCGTAGGGTCTACACACTTAAGGTTCGGTGACGCTAGGGTTGTGAAGATATGTATATGCAGTAACCCGAATGTTGTTCGGAGTCCCGGATGAGATCCCGGACGTCACGAGGAGTTCCGGAATGGTCCGGAGGTAAAGAATTATATATAGGAAGTGCTGTTTCGGCCATCGGGACAAGTTTCGGGGTTATCGGTATTGTACCGGGACCACCGGAGGGGTCCCGGGGGCCCACCGGGTGGGGCCACCTGTCCCGAGGGGGCACATGGGCTGTAGGGGGTGCGCCTTGGCCTAGATGGGCCAAGGGCACCAGCCCCAAAAGCCCATGCGCCTAGGGTTCCACATAAGGGAAGAGTCCCAATGGTGGAAGGCACCTCTAGGTGCCTTGGGGGGAGGGAAACCTCCCCTTGGCCGCCGCACCTAGGAGATTGGATCTCCTAGGCTGGCGCACCACCCCCCCTTGGCCCTCCTATATATAGTGGGGGAGAGGAGGGACTTCATACCCCAGCCCCTGGCGCCTCCCTCTCTCCCTGTTACGTCTCTCTCTCGTAGTACAGGCGAAGCCCTGCTACTGTGACGCCCTGCATCCACCACCACGCCGTCGTGCTGCTGGATCTTCATCAACCTCTCCTTCCCCCTTGCTGGATCAAGAAGGAGGAGATGTCTCCCGTCCCGTACGTGTGTTGAACGCGGAGGTGCCGTCCGTTCGGCGCTTGGTCATCGGTGATTTGGATCACGTCGTGTTCGACAACATCAACCCCGTTCTTTGAACGCTTCCGCTCGCGATCTACAAAGGTATGTAGATGCAATCCGAATACTCGTTGCTAGATGAACTCATAGATGGATCTTGGTGAAACCGTAGGAAAATTTTTGTTTTCTGCAACGTTCCCCAACATGCACTTCTTCATAGAGAAAGGTTCAGTGAGGCTTTTTTATCTCCCTATAAAAAATGGAATTTACCTCTTGTATATCAAGAGATAGAGGAGATTCCAGCCCTTCCAAAGAGATTTTTATAAAATTTAGTTATGTACTTCATAAGATTTTCATTTCCTTCAATCACGTCCTCTTCTTTCTCCAGAGAAATGATTTCGTTTTCCGTCCTCCTCCCATTCACCTTAGCGTGGTAATATCTAGAATTACAATCTCCTTCTTTGATTTCTTTATCTTTGTATCTCTGTAACCACTTAAGCTTCTACTATTTAAGAAGATCATTCAACTGTTTTCTCAGGTCTTTTTGTGTAGCTCTATCATGCACTGTTAGTCCCATGAGTTCGGTATTTTTTTCAATCTCATCCACTTGTGCCCGCAGTTCTTTCTTTTTATTTCTATAGGCCGCATTACCATCCAAAATCCACCCCTAGCTGAGTTTCTTTCTTAAGATTCTCATTTTATTTTGCCGTCTGTCTAGACTAGAACCCATACACTGAGAATTCTAGTGTTTAATAACAAATTCTTTAAACCCTTCTATCAACATCCAAGAATTTTCAAACCTAAAGACACGGGGGAAAGAGGAGTGAGCTCTAGTATCAACGATAAGAGGAGTATGATTAGACACCTCCCTTCCTAAAGCTTGTACCATGGCCAGTGGTTATTTTTCCTCCCAGTCAGGGCAGATCAATATTCTATCTATCTTCTCATAAGTAGGATTGGGGAGATTGTTAGCCTGGGTATAGTTTCTACCATTTAGGGGGATCTCCCTCAAACGAGCTTGTTCAATAATTGCATTAGACACAAAGCTCCAGTGATCAGTATCAGTGGGCTTGTTTTTGTCAGCACTATATCTGATTATATCGAACTCTTCCCCAATCACACAGGGAATTCGATTATCATGGTAAGTTCTGGATAATTTAGCTAAATAAACTGCTTTTCCATCATTTTGTGCATCTCCATAAACAGTCACTAGGTTCCAATGGAATTTAGCAAGCTTATCAAACAACATCAGTCTCACAAAATAAGTCCCCTTTTCTACTTGAACAACATGAAAGACATCATTATTAACACCAACTAAAATGCCTCTAGATTTGCCTCTAGGAGCAGTCCAAACCCAAGTAAAATCCCTTCCAGCACTAAGATTAAATCTGAGAACGGTTGGGGAACTGAACTAAACCTCAACTGAACCCACATGATCAATTTGGGCAAACCGAACCTAACTAAACCTCTTTAATTTTATTTAAACCCAAACCAAACTGAATCACGTCCTCACTCCACCTAAACTAAACTGAACCGATGGTTGAAACTATGGTTTTAGCCAATGGGTAAATAACAGTTCCATACCATGTTGCCTCCTACGTTCATGGCAAATGGCCTGGTGCTTCTCCCATCTCTCTGCCTTTGTGAACAACTTGTAAATGAGTGGTTGAGCAGAGCAGTGGTCGAGCAGAGTGATGCACCTCAGCCGCCGGCACCGCCCGTTCTTGTCAGTGCGGCGGGTTGTGCATGCGCGCGGCTGCCGTCGCGCCTCCAAGTCATGAGCTGAGCATGATCTTCAGCTGCTCCCACGAGGGTGTTGACGTCGCAGGCGCCGTTGGACGACTCTCCTTTGATGCGGCATTGCAGCTCAGCGTCGCGTGGGCGGGAACGCCGAGGCGGGGAGAGGTGGCGGCGGCTACAGGAATATGGAAAGAGCGATTGTCGAGCAGACCTACGAAGTTCGAACCAATCTCAGGAACCGGTTTGGAACCACGGGTTGAGCCTGGTTGGAAATAGAACGGTTCAAGCCCATACCTGACCACACCCACCTATTATTCACATGAAACTGAACCCAACCAAACTGTTAGCAGATACAATCCATTAGCGACCAAACCAAAGAAGCCCACTTGATTAAACTGAACCAATACATCTGGTTATACAAAAACCATCCCCAGGTTTAACTAAGATTATGTAATTCATTCTCGGAGAAACCAGTTTTGGTAGTTTCTTGCAAACCAATGAAATCAAGCTTTTTCCATAATCATTTCTCTGACAAACCATTTTTTAATGTCTTTTCATATTTCCCTCACATTCGAACATTCATATCATTTATGCTCTTTATTTTTTCTTTTCCCAACCCCCCAATTGAGACAGTATGCTCCACACAACTAACAATTGGTGGGCTACTTCTCTTTTTGTGACCACAAGAATTTTCTTTTCTTTAGATGGTCATAATAATCATTTTCTATCTCTATCGGGGTTACGATCCTGACAATGAGTACTAGGGGTACGAATAAGGGGTAGAACCTAGCTACGGTGCAGGTGTAATACTCGGTGTTTAACAAGCTCAGGACCCTCTCAGCGAAGGTAAAAGCCCTACGTCTCGTGCCTGGAGGCTTGCTTTGATTTGATGGGTATGGTTACAAAGGGTGCTTGTGCCCGATTATGGAGGGGCGTGACCTATATAGAGTGCGTTGCAGCCCCACGTCCCCCATGTCTCCTGGGCATTGAATGCGTCAATTACAGGTGTAATGAGCCTCTACTACGGAAGTTATAGGTAACGGTAGCCACGACTCTATTTAATACTCTAGATGACTTAGGATTCCTCGACCATTGCAGCCCCCATGCCGCCTGATTGCCTCCTTGGTCCGAGTGGTGGGTCGTCAGCCGAGTGACGGGTGGTCGTCCGAGTGGAATCCTTGATGCATGCATCCGAATGTTGGTACGGTTCGGAGACCTATCCATGGTGATGATGGGGCCCATGTGGGTCTGATACGTCTCCAACGTATCTATAATTTTTATTGTTCCATGCTATATTATATTCTGTTTTGGACATTATTGGGCTTTATTATACACTTTTATATTATTTTTGGGACTAACCTATTAACCGGGGGTCCAACCCAGAATTGCTGTTTTTTTGCCTATTTCAGAGTTTCGTAGAAAAAGAATATCAAACGGAGTCCAAACGGAATGAAACCTTCGGGAACGTGATTTTCGGAACGAACATGATCCAGAGGACTTGGACCCTACATCAAGACATCAACCAGGAGGCCACGAGGTAGGGGGGCACGCCTACCCCCCTGGGCGCGCCCTCCACCCTCGTGGGCCCCCTGTTGCTCCACCGACGTACTCCTTCCTCCTATATATACCTACTGTTGGGGAACGTAGTAATTTCAAAAAATTTCCTACGCACACGCAAGATCATGGTGATGCATAGCAATGAGAGGGGAGAGTGTGATCTACGTACCCTTGTAGATCGACAACAGAAGCGTTTGGTTGATGTAGTCGTACGTCTCCACGACCGTACCGATCAAGCACCGAAACTACGGCACCTCCGAGTTCTAGCACACATTCAGCTCGATGACGATCCCCGGACTCCGATCCAGCAAAGTGTCGGGGAAGAGTTCTGTCAGCACGACGGCGTGGTGATGATCTTGATGCACTACTGTCGCAGGGCTTCGCCTAAGCACCGCTACAATATTATCGAGGACTATGGTGGCAGGGGGCGCCGCACACGGCTAAGAATATGATCACGTGGATAAACTTGTATGTCTATGGGGTGCCCCCTGCCCCCGTATATAAAGGAGTGGAGGAGGGGAGGGCCGGCCCTCTCTATGGCGCGCACTAGGAGAGTCCTACTCCCACCGGGAGTAGGATTCCCCCCTTTCCTAGTCCAACTAGGAGTCCTTCCAAGTATTAGGAGTAGGAGACAAGGAAGGGGAAGAGGGAAGAGAAGGAAGGAGGGGGCGCAGCCCCTCCCCCTAGTCCAATTCGGACTAGGCCTTGGGGGGCGCGCGGCCTGCCTCTCCCTCTCCCCTAAAGCCCAATAAGGTCCATATACTTCTTCTCCCGTATTCCCGTAACTCCCCGGTACTCCGAAAAATACACGAACCACTCGGAACCTTTCCGATGTCCGAATATAGTCGTCCAATATATCGATCTTTACATCTTGACCATTTCGAGACTCCTCGTCATGTCCCCGATCTCATCCGGGACACCGAACTCCTTCGGTACATCAAAACTCATAAACTCATAATATAACTGTCATCGAAACCTTAAGCGTGCGGACCCTACGGGTTCGAGAACAATGTAGACATGACCGAGACACGTCTCCGGTCAATAACCAATAGCGGGACCTGGATGCCCATATTGGCTCCTACATATTCTACGAAGATCTTTATCGGTCAGACCGCATAACAACATACGTTGTTCCCTTTGTCATCGGTATGTTACTTACCCGAGATTCGATCGTCGGTATCCAATACCTAGTTCAACCTCATTACCGGCAAGTCTCTTTACTCGTTCCGTAATACATCATCCCGCAACTAACTCATTAGCTGCAATGCTTGCAAGGCTTAAGTGATGTGCATTCCCGAGAGGGCCCAGAGATACCTCTCCGACAATCGGAGTGACAGATCCTAATCTTGCAATACGCCAACCCAACATGTACCTTTGGAGACACCTGTAGAGCTCCTTTATAATCACCCAGTTACGTTGTGACGTTTGGTAGCACACAAAGTGTTCCTCCGGCAAACGGGAGTTGCATAATTTCATAGTCATAGGAATATGTATAAGTCATGAAGAAAGCAATAGCAACATACTAAACGATCGGGTGCTAAGCTAATGGAATGGGTCATGTCAATTAGATCATTCACCTAATGATGTGATCCCGTTAATCAAATAACAACTCTTTGTCCATGGTTAGGAAACATAACCATCTTTGATTAACGAGCTAGTCAAGTAGAGGCATACTAGTGACACTCTGTTTGTCTATGTATTCACACATGTATTATGTTTCCGGTTAATACAATTCTAGCATGAATAATAAACATTTTTCATGAAATAAGGAAATAAATAATAACTTTATTATTGCCTCTAGGGCATATTTCTTTCAGTCTCCCACTTGCACTAGAGTCAATAATCTAGATCACATCACCATGTGATTAACATCGATAGTTCACATCATCATGTGATTAACACACATAGTTCACATCGCCATGTGACCAACACCCAAAGGGTTTACTAGATTCAGTAATCTAGTTCACATCGCTTATGTGATTAACACCCAAAGAGTACTAAGGTGTGATCATGTTTTGCTTGTGAGAGAAGTTTAGTCAACGGGTCTGCCACATTCAGATCCGCATGTATTTTGCAAATTTCTATGTCAGCAATGCTCTGCATGGAGCTACTCTAGCTAATTGCTCCCACTTTCAATATGTATCCAGATTGAGACTTAGAGTCATCTGGATCAGTGTCAAAACTTGCATCGATGTAACCCTTTACGACGAACCTTTTGTCACCTCCGTAATCGAGAAACATATCCTTATTCCACTAAGGATAATTTTGACCGCTGTCCAGTGATCTACTCCTAGATCACTATTGTATTCCCTTGCGAAAATCAGTGTAGGGTATACAATAGATCTGGTACACAGCATGGCATACTTTATAGAACCTATGGCCAAGGCATAGGGAATGACTTTCATTCTCTTTCTATCTTCTGTCGTGGTCGTGTTTTGAGTCTTACTCAATTTCACACCTTGTAACACAGGCAAGAACTCTTTCTTTGACTGTTCCATTTTGAACTACTTCAAAATCTTGTCAAGGTATGTACTCATTGAAAAAACTTATCAAGCGTTTTGATCTACCTCTATAGATCTTGATGCTCCATATGTAAGTAGCTTCACCGAGGTCTTTCTTTGAAAAACTCCTTTCAAACACTCCTTTATGCTTTGCAGAATAATTCTACATTATTTCTGATCAACAATATGTTATTCACATATACTTATCAGAAATGTTGTAGTGCTCCCACTCACTTTCTTGTAAATACAGGCTTCACCACAAGTCTGTATAAAACTATATGCTTCGATCAACCTATCAAAGCATATATTCAACTCCGAGATGTTTGCACCAGTCCATTGATGGATCGCTGGAGCTTGCATATTTTGTTAACACCTTTAGGATTGACAAAATCTTCTAGTTGCATCATATACAACTCTTCTTTAATAAATCCATTAAGGAATGCAGTTTTGTTTATCCATTTGCCGGAATTCATAAAATGCGGCAATTGCTAACATGATTCGGACAGACTTAAGCATAGATACGAGTGAGATACTCTCATCGTAGTCAACACCTTGAACTTGTCGAAAACCTTTTGCGACAATTCTAGCTTTGCAGATAGTAACACTACTATCAGCGTCCATCTTCCTCTTGAAGATCCATTTAATCCCAATGGCTCGCCGATCATTGGGCAAGTCAATCAAAGTCCATACTTTGTTCTCATACATGGATCTCATCTCAGATTTCATGGCCTCAAGCCATTTTGCGGAATCTGGGCTCACCATCGCTTCTTCATAGTTCGTAGGTTCATCATGATCTAGTAGCATGACTTCCAGAACAAGATTGCCGTACCACTCTGGTGCGGATCTCACTCTGGTTGATCTACGAGGTTCAGTAGTATCTTGTTCTGAAATTTTATGATCATTATCATTAGCTTCCTCGCTTATTGGTGTAGGTGTCACAGAAACAGGTTTCTGTGATGTATTACTCTTCAACAAGGGAGCAGGTACAGTTACCTCGTCAAGTTCTACTTTCCTCCCATTCACTTCTTTCGAGAGAAACTCCTTCTTTAGAAAGTATCCATTCTCAGCAACGAATGTCTTGCCTTCGGATCTGTGATAGAAGGTGTACCCAACAGTCTCCTTTGGGTATCCTATGAAGACATATTTCTCCAATTTGGGTTTGAGCTTATCAGGATGAAACTTTTTCATATAAGCATCACAACCC
The DNA here is from genome assembly GCA_034509565.1 of Triticum monococcum. Taxonomy (NCBI): domain Eukaryota; kingdom Viridiplantae; phylum Streptophyta; class Magnoliopsida; order Poales; family Poaceae; genus Triticum; species Triticum monococcum. The sequence goes on from CM067845.1 coordinate 606,363,344, forward strand.
CAAACTTTAAGAAACGACAACTTTGGTTTCTTGCCAAACCACAATTCAGATTGTGTCGTCTCAACGGACTTAGATGGTGCCCCTTTTTAACGCGGATGCAGCTGTCTTTAATGCATAACCTCAAAAACGATAGTGGTAAATCGGTAAGAAACATCGTAGATTTGCACTATATCTAATAAAGTACGGCTATGACGTTTGGACACACCATTATGCTATGGTGTTCCAGGTGGCACGAATTTGTGAAACTATTCCACATTGTTTTAATTGAAGACCAAACTCGTAACTCTAATATTTGTCTCCGCGATCAGATCGTAGAAACCTTATTTTCTTGTCACGATGATTTTCCACTTTACTCTGAAATTCTTTGAACTTTTCAAATGTTTCAGACTTATGTTTCATCAAGTAGATATACCCATATCAACTCAAATCATCTGTGAAGGTCAGAAAATAATGATACCCGCTGCAAGCCTTGATATTCATCGGACCACATACATCAGTATGTATGATTTCCAACAAATCTGTTGCTTGCTCCATTATTTCGGAGAACGGAGTTTTAGTCATCTTGCCCAAGAGACATGGTTCGCAAGCATCAAGTGATTCATACTCAAGTGATTCCAAAATCCCATCAGCATGGAGTTTCTTCATGCGCTTTACTCCAATATGACTTAAACGGCAGTGCTACAAATAAGTTGCACTATTATTATTAACTTTGCATCTTTTGGCTTCAATATTATGAATATGTGTATCACTACGATCGAGATCCAACAAACCATTTTCGTTGGTGTGTATGACCATAGAAGGTTTTATTCATGTAAACAGAACAACAATTGTTATCTAACTTAAATGAATAACCGTATTGCAATAAACATGATCAAATCATATTCATGCTCAACGCAAACACCAAATAACACTTATTTAGTTTCAACACTAATCCCGAAAGTATAGGGAGTGTGCGGTGATGATCATATCAATCTTGGAACCACTTCCAATACACATCGTCGCTTCACCCTTAACTAGTCTCTGTTTATTCTGCAACTCCCGTTTCGAGTTACTAATCAGCAACTGAACTACTATCAAATACTGAGGGGTTGCTATAAACACTAGTAAAGTACACATAAATAACATGTATATCACATATAATTATGTTCACTTTGCCATCCTTCTTATCCGCCAATCACTTGGGGTGGTTCCGCTTCCAGTGACCAGTCCCTTTGCAGTAGAAGCACTTAGTCTCAGGCTTAGGACCAGACTTGGGCTTCTTCACTTGAGCAGCAACTTGCTTGCTGTTCTTCTTGAACTTCCCCTTTTTCCTTCTGCCCTTTTCTTGAAACTAGTGATCTTTTCAACCATCAACACTTGATGTTTTTCTTGATTTCTACCTTCGTCGATTTCAGCATCACGAAGAGTTTGGGAATTGTTTCCGTTATCCCTTGCATATTATAGTTCATCACGAAGTTCTACTAACTTGGTGATGGTGACTAGAGAATTCTGTCAATCACTATTTTATTTGCAAGATTAACTCCCACTTGATTCAAGTGATTGTAGTACCCAGACAATCTGAGCACATGCTCACTAGTTGAGCGATTCTCCTCCATCTTTTAGCTATAGAACTTGTTGGAGACTTCATATCTCTCAACTCGGGTATTTGCTTGAAATATTAACTTCAACTCCTGGATCATCTCATATGCTCCATGACGTTCAAAACGTCTTTGAAATCCCGATTCTAAGCCATTAAGCATGGTGCACTAAACTATCAAGTAGTCATCATATTGAGCTAGCCAAATGTTCATAACGTCTGCATCTGCTCCTGCAATAGGTCTGTCACCTAGCGGTGCATCAAGGACATAATTCTTCTGTGCAGCAATGAGGATAAACCTCAGATCACGGATCCAATCCGCATCATTGCTACTAACATCTTTCAACACAATTTTCTCTAGGAACATATCAAAATAAACACAGGGAAGCAACAACGCGAGCTATTGATCTACACATGATTTGCAAAATACTACCAGGACTAAGTTCATGATAAATTTAAGTTCAATTAATCATATTACTTAAGAACTCCCACTTAGATAGACATCCCTCTAATCCTCTAAGTGATCACATGATCCAAATCAACTAAACCATAACCGATCATCACGTGAAATGGATTAGTTTTCAATGGTGAACATCATTATATTGATCATATCTACTATATGATTCACGCTCGACCTTTCGGTCTCCGTGTTCCGAGGCCATATCTGCATATGCTAGGCTCGTAAAGTTTAACCTGAGTATTCTGTGTGTGCAAAACTGGCTTGCACCCGTTGTAGATGGACATAGAGCTTATCACACCCGATCATCACGTGGTGTCTGGGCACGACGAACTTTGGCAACGGTGCATACTCAGGAAGAACACTTTTATCTTGATAATTTAGTGAGAGATCATCTTATAATGCTACCGTCAATCAAAGCAAGATAAGATGCATAAAAGATAAACATCACATGCAATCAATATAAGTGATATGATATGGCCATCATCATCATCTTGTGCCTGTGATCTCCATCTCCGAGGCACCGTCATGATCACCATCGTCACCGGCGCGACACCTTGATCTCCATCGTAGCATCGTTGTCGTCTCGCCAATCTTATGCTTCCACGACTATCGCTACCGCTTAGTGATAAAGTAAAGCATTACAGCACGATTGCATTGCATACAATAAAGCGACAACCATATGGCTCTTGCCAGTTGCCGATAACTCGGTTACAAAACATGATCATCTCGTACAATAAAATTTAGCATCATGTCTTGACCATATCACATCACAACATGCCCTGCAAAAACAAGTTAGACGTCCTCTACTTTGTTGTTGCAAGTTTTACGTGGCTGCTACGGGCTTAAGCAAGAACCAATCTTACCTACGCATCAAAACCACAACGATAGTTTGTCAAGTTGGTGTTGTTTTAACCTTCGCAAGGACCGAGCGTAGCCACACTCGGTTCAACTAAAGTTGGAGAAACTGTCACCCGCAAGCCACCTATGTGCAAAGCACGTCGGGAGAACCGGTCTCGCGTAAGCATAAGCGTAAGCGTAATGTCGGTCCGGGCCGCTTCATCCAACAATACCGCCGAACCAAAGTATGACATGCTGGTAGGCAGTATGACTTATATCGCCCACAACTCACTTGTGTTCTACTCGTGCATATAACATCAAACCATAAAACCTAGCTCGGATGCCACTGTTGGGGAACGTAGTAATTTCAAAAATTTCCTACGCACACGCAAGATCATGGTGATGCATAGCAACGAGAGGGGAGAGTGTGATCTACGTACCCTTGTAGATCGACAACAGAAGCGTTTGGTTGATGTAGTCGTACGTCTCCACGGCCCGACCGATCAAGCACCGAAACTACGGCACCTCCGAGTTCTAGCACACGTTCAGCTCGATGACGATCTCCGGACTCCGATCCAGCAAAGTGTCGGGGAAGAGTTCTGTCAGCACGACGGCGTGGTGACGATCTTGATGCACTACTGTCGCAGGGCTTCGCCTAAGCACCGCTACAATATTATCGAGGACTATGGTGGTAGGGGGCGCCGCACACGGCTAAGAATATGATCATGTGGATCGACTTGTGTGTCTATGGGGTGCCCCCTGCCCCCGTATATAAAGGAGTGGAGGAGGGGAGGGCCGGTCCTCTCTATGGCGCGCACTAGGGGAGTCCTACTCCCATCGGGAGTACGATTCTCCCCTTTCCTAGTCCAACTAGGAGTCCTTCCAAGTATTAGGAGTAGGAGACAAGGAAGGGGAAGAGGGAAGAGAAGGAAGGAGGGGGCGCAGCCCCTCCCCCTAGTCCAATTCGGACTAGGCCTTGGGGGGGGGGGCGCGGCCTGCCTCTCCCTCTCCCCTAAAGCCCAATAAGGCCCATATACTTCTTCTCCCGTATTCTCGTAACTCCCCAGTACTCCGAAAAATATCCGAACCACTCGGAACCTTTCCGATGTCCGAATATAGTCGTCCAATATATCGATCTTTACGTCTCGACTGATGAAGGCATGCACCTACGGTAGGGGCACGGACCCGTCCTAAGAGCCCTACCATAGGACATCCTTAGAGGAAGTCACCTTTCAATCGACTCGAAGGTGTCCCACTCGACGGGGCCAAGACACTCGACCAAGAAGCTGTCACTCGACCAACAAGCGAACCACTCGACCACCAGGAGACCTCAAATCACTCCCAGGCAAACGGTCAGCTATTAAGTAGTCTTTATGATCATCATGACGCTTTATTAGGGACGTTATCAGTAACGCCCACCTTAAATGTACCTTAAACCCTGCATTACTGAGGACAGGAGAGGGCTGGCGAACTCTATATAAGCCACCCCCTCCTCAGTATGAAGGGTTCGCACCCTGGTAATCTTACTCACGCATAATCCAATCGACCGCCTCCGGGCACCGAGACGTAGGGCTGTTACTTCCTCAGAGAAGGGCCTGAACTCGTAAACCTTGCGTGCTTACAACTTCCCAATAGCTAAGGTCTAGCCTGTTCATACATACCCCCCTACCTTACTGTCAGACTTAGAACCACGACAGTTGGCGCCCACCGTGGGGCTGTAGTCTTAGCGCCTAAATTGGAGAAGTTGCGATCTTTTCGATCCACTCGATCATGTTTTCCTGCGGAGCTTTGGCGGAGGGCCGCGAGATCCGTCTCGGCCGACTTGCTTTCATCGCCGACGACTCCGCTTGGCTCCAGGAGGCGCCGCTTGACGTCGACGCGCTCCCCGTCCGCGGTGCGACGCACTTCCGCGCGTGCGTCCGTGGCGTCCTCCTGAGGCAGCCATCGACCCCATATCGGTCGACTCCCGTGCCATCTCCCTATCCTGTCTCCCGCCAGCGCAAGCGTTCGGGTCGGTCGAGGCTCCAGCGGTGGATGAAGCGCGCCGTGGCCCGCCAGTCGGCGACCCAGCAGGTCGCTGCAATCGAGCCTGACGAATCCCTCTGCGGCCTGTTCGATCTGTCGACTGGCTCCATGGAGTCCGCTTCCGAGTGCGACAGCAGCGACCCCCTGGCGGAGGTCCTGGCGGTCGAGGGGACACGCAGTCCCCCCGGTGCTGACGATGGAGCCGACAGGGGCGATCCGTCGCACCCTCACGACGAATACCTCCCCGAGCCTCTTACGTCGTTGCAACGGGAGGAGCTTCGTCGCCGGAACATGGACGCACTCTACACACCTATTGTTGGAGAAACCCCCGAGGCCCGGGCCTTGGAGGATGCGCGCTTGGCTAATCTAGCCGAGCGCACTCGACTGGAAAACCTACAGCGGGCTCTCGACAAGCGGGCGCGTCAGCGGGCTCCCGAGTCCAGTCGACGCCAGCAGGCACCCGAACCCAGTCGACGGCAGCCCTTCCCGCCACCACAGGTGTACCGAACTCCGGTTCAGAACCTGGCTGCCGCGGCCCGCATAGCGGAGTCGATCCAGCCCTCCCAGTCGGAGGCCGGAAGAGGATTGCTGCAGATCAGAGCATTGCTCCGAGCAGTAGGGAATCAGAATTCCGCCGTCTCTCGGTCGCGGGACAGGATCCACAATCGATCCGTCGCAACGGAGACCGTCTAGTCGGCTCATAGCCCGAGATCGCCCCCGAGGCGTGAGGGGCGTGGAGACCGGCACGATCGGTATAGGGGAACGAGCAATATGATCACCGACTCAACCGTGATGATGGGCGTCGGGTGCCGTCCCCTCCTCCACGGAGTGGATCATATGCACCTCAGCATCGAGATGACAGGCGCCCTCATCACACTGGGCAGAGGGTCCCAGTCGACCCCAGAGACCCAGGCTTTGACGCGAGATCCATCCTCGTTCAAGGTCTGGTGGACAGGAACAGGGCTCATCGAGAGGGCCACAACAGAGATACGCCCACCGGCAGTAGGGCACACGCCTCGGGGCCTGAGTGTTTCAGTCGAGCCATCCGAGCCGTGGTGATCCCACCCAACTTCCGGCTGGCGACTGGAATCAGCAAGTTCACCGGCGAGTCCAAGCCTGACACGTGGCTCGAAGATTACCGAGTGGCTATGCAGATCGGTGGCGGCAACGACGAGGTGGCCATGAAGCATTTACCCCTCATGTTGGAAGGCTCAGCTAGGGCGTGGCTGAATCAGCTGGCGCCCAACAGCATTTACACTTGGGAGGATCTCTCCCGAGTGTTTGTTACAACCTTCGAAGGGACATGCAAGCGCCCTGCAGGCCTTACAGAGCTGCGGTCTTGCATACAGAAGCCGAATGAAACACTGAGGGAATACATCCAGAGGTGGATCACACTGCACCACTCGGTCGAGAACGTGCCTGACCATCAAGCAGTCTGCGCTTTCAAGGAAGGGGTTAAGTACAGGGAGTTGAATCTGAAATTTGGCCGGACCGGAGAGATGTCCCTTAATCGGATGATGGAGATTGCCACCAAGTACGCTAATGGAGAAGACGAAGACCGACTCCGAAGCGACAAATTTAAGTCAGTCGCCCAAGAAACCGGAGGGAACTCCAGTCGGAAGCAAAAGCGGAAGGCCGAGCCAGCCGCTCCCGGGGAGGCCCTGGCTGTGGCCCAGGGAAACTTCAAGGGGAAACCCAAGGGCACTTGGAAGCCCAAGAAAGTCAAGGATCAGGATGGGAATGATGTTTTGGATTTGCCATGTCACATCCACACCAAGAAAGACGAAGAGGGTAATTTTATTTACCCCAAACATACCACTCGACAATGCCGGCTCCTGATCCAACAGTTTCAGGGCAAGCAGCCCTAGGATAAAGAGAAAGAGCCGGACAGGGTTGAGGACAGGGATGATAGCGACGATGGATACCCCCAGGTCAATTCCACCCTGATGATTTTTGCCGATGTCGAAAGCAAAAGTCGACTGAAAGTCATAAACCGGGAGGTGAACATGGTTGCCCCTGCAACTCCCAGTTACCTAAAGTGGTCCCAGACGGCCATCACGTTCGACCAATCCGATCATCCAACACACATTGCCACCCCTGGGAGGCAAGCTTTGGTGGTCGACCCAGTTGTCGAAGGCACTCGACTGACCAAAGTCCTGATGGACGGTGGCAGTGGCCTGAACATACTGTACGCGGAAACCTTGAAAGGAATGGGCATTCCGATGTCCAAACTCAGCACCAGTAACATGAGCTTCCACGGAGTCATTCCTGGGAAGAAAGCCGAGTCACTCGGCCAGATTGCTCTTGATGTGGTTTTTGGTGATTCAAAGAATTACCGCAAGGAAAAGTTGACGTTTGAAGTTGTGGACTTCCAGAGTGCTTATCACGCCATCTTGGGCAGGCCGGCTTATGCACGCTTCATGGCTCGACCATGCTACGTGTATCTTAAATTAAAGATGCCTGGTCCCAAAGGGGTGATCACTGTTACAGGCAACCGGAAGAAAGCGAAAGAATGTTTCCAGAAGGGATCAAAGATCGCCGACGCTCAGATGGCAGTAGTCGAGCTGAAAGAGTACCAAAAGACTGCCGACCCAAGTGAATTGCTGCGGGCTAAGAAGCCTGCCTCCGAATCAGCTTTTCAGTCGGCCGGCGAAACGAAGACGGTCCACATTCACCCGACCGACCCCGACGCGGCTCCGACTCACATCTCAACAATGCTCGACTCCAAATAGGAAGAAGCGCTCATCTAGCTCCTCCGTGAGAACTGGGACATCTTCGCATGGAAACCCTCTGACATGCCCGGAGTTCCCAGGGGGCTGGCTGAGCACCGCCTACGAGTCGACTCAAAGTTTAAACCCGTGAAGGAATATCTGCGGCGGTCCGCCGTCCAGAAAAAACAAGCTATCGGCGAAGAAGTGGCTCGGCTCTTAGCAGCTGAGTTCATTCGAGAGATCTACCACTCCGAGTGGCTCGCCAATGTTGTCATGGTCCCCAAGAAGGACAAGTCACTCCGCATGTGCATTGATTTCAAGCATATCAATCGGGCCTGCCCGAAAGATCATTTTCCTCTCCCTCGCATTGACCAAATTGTCGACTCAACTGCGGGATGTGAGAGATTGTCTTTTCTAGATGCCTACTCCGGGTACCATCAGATCCGTCTGTATGGGCCCGACGAAATCAAAACAGCTTTCATCACTCCATTCGGATGCTTCTGTTACGTCACCATGCCGTTCGGCCTCAAGAACGCCGGAGCCACATTCATGAGAATGATTCAGAAGTGTTTACTCACTCAAATCAGTCGGAATGTGGAGGCGTACATGGACGATATCGTAGTCAAGTCCCGAAAAGGTTCCGACCTACGGGCTGACCTTACTGAAACCTTCGCCAACCTCAGGAGGTACGATATCAAGCTCAATCCGTCAAAATGCACTTTCGGAGTTCCAGGTGGCAAGCTACTCGGTTTTCTCATTTCCGAACGGGGAATCGACGCCAATCCTGAAAAAATTGGAACCATACTCCGGATGAAGCGTCCTGTACGTGTGCATGATGTACAAAAACTTACAGGCTGCTTGGCTGCCTTAAGTCGAATCATCTCTCGACTCGGTGAAAAAGCGTTGCCTCTTTACCGACTGATGAAAAAGTCTGACAAGTTCGAATGGACTCCAGAAGCTGATGCAGCGTTTGCGGAGCTCAAAGCTCTGCTCTCCACCCAGCCGGTGTTAGCTGCTCCAATCAGCAAAGAGCCTCTGCTCCTTTATATTGCAGCCACGGGACAAGTTGTCAGTACAGTACTTACGGTCGAGAGAGAAGAGGAAGGGAAGGCCTTCAAAGTTCAACGCCCTGTTTATTATGTGTCTGAAGTTTTGACCACTTCAAAACAAAGATACCCCCACTACCAGAAGCTTGTATATGGAATTTACATGACCACGAAGAAAGTTGCACATTATTTCTCTGACCACTCCATTACAGTCGTCAGCGACGCCCCATTATCGGAGATCCTGCATAACAGAGATGCAACTGGTCGAGTGGCCAAGTGGGCGATTGAACTCCTTCCTTTAGACATCAAGTTTGAAGCAAATAAAGCCATCAAGTCTCAAGCGATCGCGGATTTTATCGCCGTGTGGATTGAACAGCAACTTCCGACTCAAGTTCACTCGGAACACTGGACTATGTTCTTCGATGGATCCAAGATGCTGAATGGTTCGGGCGCGGGGGTAGTAATGGTCTCCCCCCGAGGAGATAAGCTCAGATACGTTCTCCAGATTCACTTTGATTCCTCCAATAACGAAGCAGAGTATGAAGCACTTTTGTATGGGTTGCGCATGGCCATTTCACTCGGCGTCCGTCGCCTCATGGTCTATGGCGACTCAGATCTGGTGGTTAATCAAGTGATGAAGGAATGGGATGTCAGGAGTCCGGCAATGACTGGATACTGCAATGCAGTACGGAAGCTAGAGAAGAAGTTCGAGGGGTTGGAACTCCACCACATCCCTCGACTGAAAAACCAGGCTGCTGACGACTTGGCGAAGATAGGCTCCAAGAGAGAAGCCATTCCAAGCAACGTGTTCTTGGAACACATTCACTCGCCGTCAGTACAAGAAGATCCTTTCACAGAGGAAGCCCCGCAGCCGAAAAGTGCCGCGGACCCGACTGAAGTTGAAGTGCCTGCAGTAGTCGACCTGATCATGGAAGTCTTGGCAGTCACCCCCGACTGGACGATACCATACATTGCATATATCCTAAGGAAAGAACTCCCGGAGGACGAAGAGGAGGCTCGACAGATCGTCCGCCGGTCTAAGGCCTTCACAGTCATAAGGGGACAGCTGTACAGAGAAAGTGCGACCGGAGTCGGCCAGAGATGCATAACGCCAGAAGAAGGTCAAATAATCCTCAACGATATCCACTCGGGAACCTGCGGTCACCATGCGTCCTCTCGGACCATTGTGGCTAAAGCATACCGAGCTGGATTTTATTGGCCAAAGGCAAATGAGATGGCAAAAGAGATAGTCGACAGATGCGAGGGCTGCCAGTTCTACTCCAACATGTCGCACAAGCTCGCGTCAGCCCTGAAAACCATTCCGCTCGTCTGGCCCTTTGCCGTCTGGGGATTGGACATGGTTGGCCCCTTGAGAACGGGCAGGAGTGGGTTCACTCACGTGCTTGTGGCAGTCGACAAGTTACCAAATGGATCGAAGCTAAGCCCATAAAGAGCCTTGATGCTAGCACCGCTATCAGTTTCATCAGAGGGTTGACATTCAGATATGGAGTCCCACACAGCATCATCACTGATAACGGGTCAAACTTTGATTCGGACGATTTCAGGGCATTTTGCGCTTCTCAAGGCACACGAGTCGACTACGCATCAGTCGCTCATCCCCAGTCGAATGGACAGGCTGAGAGAGCAAATGGTCTGATTCTCAAAGGGTTAAAACCTCGGCTAATGCGTGATCTCAAGCACGCGGCAGGCGCTTGGGTCGACGAGCTTCCGTCAGTGCTGTGGGGATTAAGGACTACCCCTAACTGGTCGACTGGAAGGACCCCGTTCTTTCTGGTTTATGGAGCCGAAGCTGTCCTGCCAAGCGATCTCCTTCACAATGCGCCTCGAGTTGAACTTTACACCGAAGATGAAGCAGAGCAGGCCCGGCAAGACGCAGTCGACCTCTTGGAGGAAGAAAGGGAGATGGCAATGATCAGATCGACCATTTACCAGCAGGACTTGCGTCGATTCCACGCCCAGAATGTGAAGAGTCGAGCCTTTCAAGAAGGACATTTGGTCCTCCGAGTGGATCAACAGAAACCTCACAAGCTCGCTCCCACTTGGGAAGGCCCCTTCATCATCACCAGAGTCCTCCACAATGGAGCATATCACCTTTACAATGTTGATCGACAAATCGACGAACCTCGAGCTTGGAACGCGGAGCTTCTCCGCCCCTTTTACACTTAAGTCCGCTCTTAAACCAGATGTAATAAGAAAAACTCCTAAGGTTCATTTTTATCAGAAATAAGAGTGTTCCAATAATTGTTGTCACTGTTGTATGTATCCGAAATCCCCCAGTGGGTGACTTAGCTGCGAATCCGGTTCGCCTAAGTTTGAAAAATCCTACCGAGTGGAGAGCAATCCTCCCACTCAGGGGCTTAGCTGCAGTTCAGCACTCGCCTAAGTTCTCCACGAAGAGACTTAACTGCAGTCAGAAGCTCGCCTAAGTTTGAAAAATCCTACCGAGTGGAGAGCAATCCTCCCACTCGGGGGCTTAGCTGCAGTTCAGCACTCGCCTAAGTTCTCCACGAAGAGACTTAGCTGCAGTCAGAAGCTCGCCTAAGTTTGAAAAATCCTACCGAGTGGAGAGCAATCCTCCCACTCGGGGGCTTAGCTACAGTTCAGCACTCGCCTAAGTTCTCCACGAAGAGACTTAGCTGCAGTCAGACGCTCGCCTAAGTTTGAAAAATCCTACCGAGTGGAGAGCAATCCTCCCACTCGGGGGCTTAGCTGCATTTCAGCACTCGCCTAAGTTCTCCACAAAGAGACTTAGCTGCAGTCAGACGCACGCCTAAGTTTGAAAAATCCTACCGAGTGGAGAGCAATCCTCCCACTCGGGGGCTTAGCTGCAGTTCAGCACTCGCCTAAGTTCTCCACGAAGAGACTTAGCTGCAGTCAGACGCTCGCCTAAGTTTGAAAAATCCTACCGAGTGGAGAGCAATCCTCCCACTCGGGGGCTTAGCTGCAGTTCAGCACTCGCCTAAGTTCTCCACGAAGAGACTTAGCTGCAGTCAGACGCTCGCCTAAGTTTGAAAAATCCTACCGAGTGGAGAGCAACCCTCCCACTCGGGGGCTTAGCTGCAGTTCAGCACTCGCCTAAGTTCTCCACGAAGAGACTTAGCTGCAGTCAGACACTCGCCTAAGTTTGAAAAATCCTACTGAGTGGAGAGCAACCCTCCCACTCGGAGGCTTAGCTGCAGTTCAGCACTCGCCTAAGTTCTCCACGAAGAGACTTAGCCGCAGTCAGACACTCACCTAAGTTTGAAAAATCCTACCGAGTGGAGAGCTCCGCCACAAATACAATGTACAACAACGGAGTGTGGGTCGACTGCCACCTTCTCCCGAGAGCTCCGCCACAAATACAATGTACAACAACGGAGTGTGGGTCGACTGCCACCTTCTCCCGAGAGCTCCGCCACAAATACAATGTACAACGACAGGGTGGGGGTCGGCCATCAAGCCTCTCACGACAGTTCCAGATCACGGAGACATTTAGCAAAAATAAAGTTCAGATAAAGCTTAAAAGGCCCCGGGCCCCGAATCAAAGTACTCGAGCCCTCAGCTCGGCAGAGTTTAAACGACTACAAATCCACTCGACACCCCGAGGCTAATTTAAGGAAAGGCGTAAAAAGTTTTCTCACTCCTCAAGAGGAGGGCTGGCAGGAGCGACGAACTCATCCAAGTCGATCCCGTCCGCAATGCGAGTAGCTGCAGCGATGAAGATCTCCATGAAGTCCTGGAAGCTGTGCCTCTTGGTATTGGCGACTTGGTGAAGGAAATATGCCCTAGAGGCAATAATAAAGTTATTATTTATTTCCTTATATCATGATAGATGTTTATTATTCATGCTAGAATTGTATTAACCGGAAACATAATACATGTGTGAATACATAGACCAACAGAGTGTCACTAGTATGCCTCTACTTGACTAGCTCGTTAATCAAAGATGGTTATGTTTCCTGACCATGAACAAAGAGTTGTTATTTGATTAACGAGGTCACATCATTAGTAGAATGATCTGATTGACATGACCCATTCCATTAGCTTAGCACCCGATCGTTTAGTATGTTGCTATTGCTTTCTTCATGACTTATACATGTTCCTATAACTATGAGATTATGCAACTCCCGTTTACCGGAGGAACACTTTGGGTACTACCAAACGTCACAACGTAACTGGGTGATTATAAAGGAGTACTACAGGTGTCTGCAATGGTAGATGTTGGGTTGGCGTATTTCGAGATTAGGGTTTGTCACTCCGATTGTCGGAGAGGTATCTCTGGGCCCTCTCGGTAATGCACATCACATAAGCCTTGCAAGCACTGCAACTAATATGTTAGTTGTGAGATGATGTATTACGGAACGAGTAAAGAGACTTGCCGGTAACGAGATTGAACTAGGTATTGGATACCGACGATCGAATCTCGGGCAAGTAACATACCGATGACAAAGGGAACAACGTATGTTGTTATGCGGTCTGACCGATAAAGATCTTCGTAGAATATGTAGGAGCCAATATGGGCATCCAGGTCCCGCTATTGGTTATTGACCGGAGACGTGTCTCGGTCATGTCTACATTGTTCTCGAACCGTAGGGTCTGCACGCTTAACGTTACGATGACAGTTATTATGAGTTTATGCATTTTGATGTACCGAAGGTTGTTCAAAGTCCCGGATGAGATCACGGACATGACGAGGAGTCTCGAAATGGTCGAGACGTAAAGATTGATATATTGGAAGCCTATGTTTGGACATAGGAAGTGTTCCGGGTGAAATCGGGATTTTACCGGAATACCGGGAGGGTTACCGGAACCCCCCGGGAGACTAATGGGCCTATTGGGCCTTAGTGGAAAAAGGAGAAAAAGGGAAAGCCCACAAGCTGGCCGGCGCCCCCCTTCCCAAAGTCCTAGTAGGACTAGGATAGGGGCCGGCCCCCCTTCTCTCTCCTTTTCCCCCCGGGAGTCCTAATAGGATTAGGATTGGGGGGAGGAGTCCTACTCCCGGTGGGAGTAGGACTCCCCTGCGCCTCCTCTCCCTTGGCCGGCCGGCTCCCCTCCTCCAACCTTTATATACGGGGGCAGGGGGCACCCCAAGACACACAACTTGATCCTTGAGATCGTTCCTTAGCCGTGTGCGGTGCCCCCTGCCACCAAATTCCACCTCGATCGTACCGTTGTAGTGCTTAGGCGAAGCCCTGCGTCGGTAGTACATCAAGATCGTCATCACGCCATTGTGCTGACGGAACTCTTCCTCGACGCTTTGCTGGATCAGAGCCCGAGGAACGTCATCGAGCTGAACGTGTGCTAAGAACTCGGAGGTGCCGGAGTAACGGTGCTTGGATCGGTCGGATCGGGAAGAAGACGTACGACTACTTCCTCTATGTTGTGTGATCGCTTCCGCAGTCGGTCTGCGTTGGTACGTAGACAACACTCTCCCCTCTCGTTGCTGTGCATCACCATGATCTTGCGTGTGCGTAGGAATTTTTTTGAAATTACTGCGTTCCCCAACAGTGGCATCCGAGCCTAGGTTTTATGGTTTGATGTTATATGCACGAGTAGAACACAAGTGAGTTGTGGGCGATACAAGTCATACTGCCTACCAGCATGTCATACTTTGGTTCGGCGGTATTGTTGGTTGAGACGATCCGGACCAACCTTATGCGTACTCTTACGCGAGACCGGTTCCCTCGACGTGCTTTGCACATAGATGGCTTGCGGAAGACTGTCTCTCCAACTTTAGTTGAACCAAGTGTGACTACGCCCGGTCCTTGAGAAGGTTAAAACGGAGTCTATTTGACGAACTATCGTTGTGGTTTTGATGCGTAGGTGAGATGAGTTCTTACTTAAGCCCGTAGCAGCCACGTAAAACTTGCAACAACAAAGTAGAGGACGTCTAACTTGTTTTTGCAGGGTATGTTGTGATGTGATATGGTCAAGGCATGATGCTAATTTTATTGTATGAGATGATCATGTTTTGTAACTAAGTTATCGGCAACTGGCAGGAGCCATATGGTTGTCGCTTTATTGTATGCAATGCAATCGCGATGTAATGCTTTACTAGATTACTAAACGGTAGTAATAGTCATGGAAGCATAAGATTGGCGAGACGACAACGTTGCTACGATGGAGATCAAGGTGGCGCGCCGGTGACGATGGTGATCATGACGGTGCTTCGGAGATGGAGATCACAAGCACAAGATGATGATGGCCATATCATATCACTTATATTGATTGCATGTGATGTTTATCCTTTTATGCATCTTATCTTGCTTTGATTGACGGTAGCATTATAAGATGATCTCTCACTAAATTATCAAGAAGTGTTCTCCCTGAGTATGCACCGTTGCCAAAGTTCGTCGTGCCCAGACACCACGTGGTGATCGGGTGTGATAAGCTCTACGTCCATCTACAACGGGTGCAAGCCAGTTTTGCACACGCAGAATACTCAGGTTATGCTTGACGAGCCTAGCATATGCAGATATGGCCTCGAAACACAGAGACCGAAAGGTCGAGCGTGAATCATATAGTAGATATGATCAACATGACGATGTTCACCATTGAAAACTACTCCATCTCACGTGATGATCGGTTATGGTTTAGTTGATTTGGATCACGTGATCACTTAGAGGATTAGAGGGATGTCTATCTAAGTGGGAGTTCCTAAGTAATTTGATTAACTGAACTTAAACTTATCATGAACTTAGTACCTGATAGTATCTTGCTTGTTTATGTTGCTTGTAGATAGATGGCTCGTGCTATTGTTCCGTTGAATTTTAATGCGTTCCTTGAGAAAGCAAAGTTGAAAGATGATGGTAGCAATTACACGGACTGGGTCCGTAACCTGAGGATTATCCTCATTGCTGCACAGAAGAATTACGTCCTGGAAGCACCGCTGGGTGACAGGCCTGCTGCTGGAGCAACGCCAGATGTTATGAACGTCTGGCAGAGCAAAGCTGATGACTACTCGATAGTTCAGTGTGCCATGCTTTACGGCTTAGAATCGGGACTTCAACGACGTTTTGAACGTCATGGAGCATATGAGATGTTCCAGGAGTTGAAGTTAATATTTCAAGCAAATGCCCGAATTGAGAGATATGAAGTCTCCAATAAGTTCTATAGCTGTAAGATGGAGGAGAACAGTTCTGTCAGTGAGCATATACTCAAGATGTCTGGGTATAATAATCACTTGATTCAGATGGGAGTTAATCTTCCAGATGACTGCGTCATTGACATAATTCTCCAATCACTGCCACCAAGCTACAAGAGCTTCGTGATGAACTATAATATGCAAGGGATGAACAAAACTATTCCCGAGCTCTTCGCAATGCTGAAAGCTGCGGAGGTAGAAATCAAGAAGGAGCATCAAGTGTTGATGGTTAGCAAAACCACTAGTTTCAAGAAAAAGGGCAAAGGGAAGAAGAAGGGAAACTTCAAGAAGAACAGCAAGCAAGTTGCTGCTCAAGAGAAGAAACCCAAGTCTGGACCTAAGCCAGAAACTGAGTGCTTCTACTGCAAGCAGACTGGACACTGGAAGCGGAACTGCCCCAAGTATTTGGCGGATAAGAAGGATGGCAAAGTGAGCAAAGGTATATGTGATATACATGTTATTGATGTGTACCTTACTAGAGCTCGCAGTAGCACCTGGGTATTTGATACTGGTTCTGTTGCTAATATTTGCAACTCGAAATAGGGACTACAGAATAAGCGGACACTAGCAAAGGACGAGGTGACGATGCGCGTGGGAAACGGTTCCAAAGTCGATGTGATCGCGGTCGGCACGCTACCTCTACATCTACCTTCGGGATTAATATTAGACCTAAATAATTGTTATTTGGTGCCAGCATTGAGCATGAACATTATATCTGGATCTTGTTTAATGCGAGACGGTTATTCATTTAAATCAGAGAATAATGGTTGTTCTATTTATATGAATAATATCTTTTATGGTCATGCACCTTTGAAGAGTGGTCTATTCTTGTTGAATCTCGAAGATAGTAATACACATATTCATAATGTAGAAGCCAAAAGATGCAAAGTTAATAATGATAGTGCAACTTATTTGTGGCACTGCCGTTTAGGTCATATCGGTGTAAAGCGCATGAAGAAACTCCATACTGATGGGCTTTTGGAACCACTTGATTATGAATCACTTGGTACTTGCGAACCGTGCCTCATAGGCAAGATGACTAAAACACCGTTCTCCGGTACTATGGAGAGAGCAACAGATTTGTTGGAAATCATACATACCGATGTATGTGGTCCGATGAATATTGAGGCTCGTGGCGGATATCGTTATTTTCTCACCTTCACAGATGATTTAAGCAGATATGGGTATATCTACTTAATGAAACATAAGTCTGAAACATTTGAAAGGTTCAAAGAATTTCAGAGTGAAGTTGAAAATCATCGTAACAAGAAAATAAAGTTTCTATGATCTGATCGTGGAGGAGAATATTTGAGTTACGAGTTTGGTATATATTTGAAAAATTGTGGAATAGTTTCGCAACTCACGCCACCCGGAACACCACAGCGTAATGGTGTGTCCGAACGTCGTAATCGTACTTTACTAGATATGGTGCGATCTATGATGTCTCTTACTGATTTACCGCTATCGTTTTGGGGTTATGCTTTAGAGACGGCCACATTCACGTTAAATAGGGCACCATCAAAATCCGTTGAGACGACGCCTTATGAACTATGGTTTGGCAAGAAACCAAAGTTGTCGTTTCTTAAAGTTTGGGGCTGCGATGCTTATGTGAAAAAGCTTCAACCTGATAAGCTCGAACCCAAAGCGGAGAAATGTGTCTTCATAGGATACCCAAAGGAAACTGTTGGGTATACCTTCTATCATAGATCCGAAGGCAAGATATTCGTTGCTAAGAATGGATCATTTCTAGAGAAGGAGTTTCTCTCGAAAGAAGTGAGTGGGAGGAAAGTAGAACTTGACGAGGTAACTGTACCTGCTCCCTTATTGGAAAATAGTACATCACAGAAAACTGTTTCTGCGACACCTATACCAATCAGTGAGGAAGCTAATGATGATGATCATGAAACTTCAGGGCAAGATGCTACTGAACCACGTAGATCAACCAGAGTGAGATCCGCACCAGAGTGGTACGGTAATCCAGTTCTGGAAGTCATGCTACTAGATCATGATGAACCTACGAACTATGAAGAAGCGATGGTGAGCCCAGATTCCGCAAAGTGGCTTGAGGCCATGAAATCTGAGATGGGATCCATGTATGAGAACAAAGTATGGACTTTGGTTGACTTGCCCGATGATCGGCAAGCAATTGAGAATAAATGGATCTTCAAGAAAAAGACTGACGCTGACGGTAATGTTACTGTCTATAAAGCTCGACTTGTCGCAAAAGGTTTTCGACAAGTTCAAGGGGTTGACTACGATGAGACTTTCTCACCCGTAGCGATGCTTAAGTCCGTCAGAATTATGTTAGCAATTGCCGCATTTTATGATTATGAAATATGGCAGATGGATGTCAAAACCGCATTCCTGAATGGATTTCTGGAAGAAGAGTTGTATATGATACAACCAGAAGGTTTTGTCGATCCAAAAGGAGCTAACAAAGTATGCAAACTCCAGCGATCCATTTATGGACTGGTGCAAGCATCTCGGAGTTGGAATAAACGCTTTGATAGTGTGATCAAAGCATTTGGCTTTATACAGACTTTTGGAGAAGCCTGTATTTACAAGAAAGTGAGTGGGAGCTCTGTAGCATTTCTGATATTATATGTGGATGACATATTGCTGATTGGAAATGATATAGAATTTCTGGATAGCATAAAGGGATACTTGAATAAAAGTTTTTCGATGAAAGACCTCGGGGAAGCTGCTTTCATATTAGGCATAAAGATCTATAGAGATAGATCAAAACGCTTAATTGGACTTTCACAGAGCACATACCTTGACAAGATTTTGAAGAAGTTCAAAATGGATCAAGCAAAGAAAGGGTTCTTGCCTGTGTTACAAGGTGTGAAGTTGAGTAAGACTCAATGCCCGACCACTGCAGAAGATAGAGAGAAAATGAAAGATGTTCCCTATGCTTCAGCCATAGGCTCTATCATGTATGCAATGCTGTGTACCAGACCTGATGTGTGCCTTGCTATAAGTTTAGCAGGGAGGTACCAAAGTAATCCAGGAGTGGATCACTGGACAGCGGTCAAGAACATCCTGAAATACCTGAAAAGGACTAAGGATATGTTTCTCGTATATGGAGGTGACAAAGAGGTCACCGTAAGAGGTTACGTTGATGCAAGCTTTGACACTGATCCGGACGATTCTAAATCGCAAACCGGATACGTGTTTACTTTAAATGGTGGAGCTGTCAGTTGGTGCAGTTCTAAACAAAGCGTCGTAGCGGGATCTACATGTGAAGCGGAGTACATAGCTGCTTCGGAAGCAGCAAACGAAGGAGTCTGGATGAAGGAGTTCATATCCGATCTAGGTGTCATACCTAGTGCATCGGGTCCAATGAAAATCTTCTGTGACAATACTGGTGCAATTGCCTTGGCAAAGGAATCCAGATTTCACAAGAGGACCAAACACATCAAGAGACGCTTCAACTCCATCCGGGATTTAGTCCAGGTGGGAGACATGGAGATTTGCAAGATACATACGGATCTGAATGTTGCAGACCCGTTGACTAAGCCTCTTCCACGAGCAAAACATGATCATCACCAAGGCTCCATGGGTGTTAGAATCATTACTGTGTAATCTAGATTATTGACTCTAGTGCAAGTGGGAGACTGAAGGAAATATGCCCTAGAGGCAATAATAAAGTTATTATTTATTTCCTTATATCATGATAGATGTTTATTATTCATGCTAGAATTGTATTAACCGGAAACATAATACATGTGTGAATACATAGACCAACAGAGTGTCACTAGTATGCCTCTACTTGACTAGCTCGTTAATCAAAGATGGTTATGTTTCCTGACCATGAACAAAGAGTTGTTATTTGATTAACGAGGTCACATCATTAGTAGAATGATCTGATTGACATGACCCATTCCATTAGCTTAGCACCCGATCGTTTAGTATGTTGCTATTGCTTTCTTCATGACTTATACATGTTCCTATAACTATGAGATTATGCAACTCCCATTTACCAGAGGAACACTTTGGGTACTACCAAACGTCACAACGTAACTGGGTGATTATAAAGGAGTACTACAGGTGTCTGCAATGGTAGATGTTGGGTTGGCGTATTTCGAGATTAGGGTTTGTCACTCCGATTGTCGGAGAGGTATCTCTGGGCCCTCTCGGTAATGCACATCACATAAGCCTTGCAAGCACTGCAACTAATATGTTAGTTGTGAGATGATGTATTACGGAACGAGTAAAGAGACTTGCCGGTAACGAGATTGAACTAGGTATTGGATACCGACGATCGAATCTCGGGCAAGTAACATACCGATGACAAAGGGAACAACGTATGTTGTTATGCGGTCTGACCGATAAAGATCTTCGTAGAATATGTAGGAGCCAATATGGGCATCCAGGTCCCGCTATTGGTTATTGACCGGAGACGTGTCTCGGTCATGTCTACATTGTTCTCGAACCGTAGGGTCCGCACGCTTAACGTTACGATGACAGTTATTATGAGTTTATGCATTTTGATGTACCGAAGGTTGTTCAAAGTCCCGGATGAGATCACGGACATGACGAGGAGTCTCGAAATGGTCGAGACGTAAAGATTGATATATTGGAAGCCTATGTTTGGACATAGGAAGTGTTCCGGGTGAAATCGGGATTTTACCGGAATACCGGGAGGGTTACCGGAACCCCCCGGGAGACTAATGGGCCTATTGGGCCTTAGTGGAAAAAGGAGAAAAAGGGAAAGCCCACAAGCTAGCCGGCGCCCCCCTTCCCAAAGTCCTAGTAGGACTAGGATAGGGGCCGGCCCCCCTTCTCTCTCCTTTTCCCCCCGGGAGTCCTAATAGGATTAGGATTGGGGGGAGGAGTCCTACTCCCGGTGGGAGTAGGACTCCCCTGCGCCTCCTCTCCCTTGGCCGGCCGGCTCCCCTCCTCCAACCTTTATATACGGGGGCAGGGGGCACCCCAAGACACACAACTTGATCCTTGAGATCGTTCCTTAGCCGTGTGCGGTGCCCCCTGCCACCAAATTCCACCTCGATCGTACCGTTGTAGTGCTTAGGCGAAGCCCTGCGTCGGTAGTACATCAAGATCGTCATCACGCCGTTGTGCTGACGGAACTCTTCCTCGACGCTTTGCTGGATCAGAGCCCGAGGAACGTCATCGAGCTGAACGTGTGCTAAGAACTCGGAGGTGCCGGAGTAACGGTGCTTGGATCGGTCGGATCGGGAAGAAGACGTACGACTACTTCCTCTATGTTGTGTGATCGCTTCCGCAGTCGGTCTGCGTTGGTACGTAGACAACACTCTCCCCTCTCGTTGCTGTGCATCACCATGATCTTGCGTGTGCGTAGGAAATTTTTTGAAATTACTGCGTTCCCCAACAGTGGCATCCGAGCCTAGGTTTTATGGTTTGATGTTATATGCACGAGTAGAACACAAGTGAGTTGTGGGCGATACAAGTCATACTGCCTACCAGCATGTCATACTTTGGTTCGGCGGTATTGTTGGTTGAGACGATCCGGACCAACCTTATGCGTACTCTTACGCGAGACCGGTTCCCTCGACGTGCTTTGCACATAGATGGCTTGCGGAAGACTGTCTCTCCAACTTTAGTTGAACCAAGTGTGACTACGCCCGGTCCTTGAGAAGGTTAAAACGGAGTCTATTTGACGAACTATCGTTGTGGTTTTGATGCGTAGGTGAGATGAGTTCTTACTTAAGCCCGTAGCAGCCACGTAAAACTTGCAACAACAAAGTAGAGGACGTCTAACTTGTTTTTGCAGGGTATGTTGTGATGTGATATGGTCAAGGCATGATGCTAATTTTATTGTATGAGATGATCATGTTTTGTAACTAAGTTATCGGCAACTGGCAGGAGCCATATGGTTGTCGCTTTATTGTATGCAATGCAATCGCGATGTAATGCTTTACTAGATTACTAAACGGTAGTAATAGTCATGGAAGCATAAGATTGGCGAGACGACAACGTTGCTACGATGGAGATCAAGGTGGCGCGCCGGTGACGATGGTGATCATGACGGTGCTTCGGAGATGGAGATCACAAGCACAAGATGATGATGGCCATATCATATCACTTATATTGATTGCATGTGATGTTTACCCTTTTATGCATCTTATCTTGCTTTGATTGACGGTAGCATTATAAGATGATCTCTCACTAAATTATCAAGAAGTGTTCTCCCTGAGTATGCACCGTTGCCAAAGTTCGTCGTGCCCAGACACCACGTGGTGATCGGGTGTGATAAGCTCTACGTCCATCTACAACGGGTGCAAGCCAGTTTTGCACACGCAGAATACTCAGGTTATGCTTGACGAGCCTAGCATATGCAGATATGGCCTCGGAACACAGAGACCGAAAGGTCGAGCGTGAATCATATAGTAGATATGATCAACATGACGATGTTCACCATTGAAAACTACTCCATCTCACGTGATGATCGGTTATGGTTTAGTTGATTTGGATCACGTGATCACTTAGAGGATTAGAGGGATGTCTATCTAAGTGGGAGTTCCTAAGTAATTTGATTAACTGAACTTAAACTTATCATGAACTTAGTACCTGATAGTATCTTGCTTGTTTATGTTGCTTGTAGATAGATGGCTCGTGCTATTGTTCCGTTGAATTTTAATGCGTTCCTTGAGAAAGCAAAGTTGAAAGATGATGGTAGCAATTACACGGACTGGGTCCGTAACCTGAGGATTATCCTCATTGCTGCACAGAAGAATTACGTCCTGGAAGCACCGCTGGGTGACAGGCCTGCTGCTGGAGCAACGCCAGATGTTATGAACGTCTGGCAGAGCAAAGCTGATGACTACTCGATAGTTCAGTGTGCCATGCTTTACGGCTTAGAATCGGGACTTCAACGACGTTTTGAACGTCATGGAGCATATGAGATGTTCCAGGAGTTGAAGTTAATATTTCAAGCAAATGCCCGAATTGAGAGATATGAAGTCTCCAATAAGTTCTATAGCTGTAAGATGGAGGAGAACAGTTCTGTCAGTGAGCATATACTCAAGATGTCTGGGTATAATAATCACTTGATTCAGATGGGAGTTAATCTTCCAGATGACTGCGTCATTGACATAATTCTCCAATCACTGCCACCAAGCTACAAGAGCTTCGTGATGAACTATAATATGCAAGGGATGAACAAAACTATTCCCGAGCTCTTCGCAATGCTGAAAGCTGCGGAGGTAGAAATCAAGAAGGAGCATCAAGTGTTGATGGTTAGCAAAACCACTAGTTTCAAGAAAAAGGGCAAAGGGAAGAAGAAGGGAAACTTCAAGAAGAACAGCAAGCAAGTTGCTGCTCAAGAGAAGAAACCCAAGTCTGGACCTAAGCCAGAAACTGAGTGCTTCTACTGCAAGCAGACTGGACACTGGAAGCGGAACTGCCCCAAGTATTTGGCGGATAAGAAGGATGGCAAAGTGAGCAAAGGTATATGTGATATACATGTTATTGATGTGTACCTTACTAGAGCTCGCAGTAGCACCTGGGTATTTGATACTGGTTCTGTTGCTAATATTTGCAACTCGAAATAGGGACTACAGAATAAGCGGACACTAGCAAAGGACGAGGTGACGATGCGCGTGGGAAACGGTTCCAAAGTCGATGTGATCGCGGTCGGCACGCTACCTCTACATCTACCTTCGGGATTAATATTAGACCTAAATAATTGTTATTTGGTGCCAGCATTGAGCATGAACATTATATCTGGATCTTGTTTAATGCGAGACGGTTATTCATTTAAATCAGAGAATAATGGTTGTTCTATTTATATGAATAATATCTTTTATGGTCATGCACCTTTGAAGAGTGGTCTATTCTTGTTGAATCTCGAAGATAGTAATACACATATTCATAATGTAGAAGCCAAAAGATGCAAAGTTAATAATGATAGTGCAACTTATTTGTGGCACTGCCGTTTAGGTCATATCGGTGTAAAGCGCATGAAGAAACTCCATACTGATGGGCTTTTGGAACCACTTGATTATGAATCACTTGGTACTTGCGAACCGTGCCTCATAGGCAAGATGACTAAAACACCGTTCTCCGGTACTATGGAGAGAGCAACAGATTTGTTGGAAATCATACATACCGATGTATGTGGTCCGATGAATATTGAGGCTCGTGGCGGATATCGTTATTTTCTCACCTTCACAGATGATTTAAGCAGATATGGGTATATCTACTTAATGAAACATAAGTCTGAAACATTTGAAAGGTTCAAAGAATTTCAGAGTGAAGTTGAAAATCATCGTAACAAGAAAATAAAGTTTCTATGATCTGATCGTGGAGGAGAATATTTGAGTTACGAGTTTGGTATATATTTGAAAAATTGTGGAATAGTTTCACAACTCACGCCACCCGGAACACCACAGCGTAATGGTGTGTCCGAACGTCGTAATCGTACTTTACTAGATATGGTGCGATCTATGATGTCTCTTACTGATTTACCGCTATCGTTTTGGGGTTATGCTTTAGAGACGGCCACATTCACGTTAAATAGGGCACCATCAAAATCCGTTGAGACGACGCCTTATGAACTATGGTTTGGCAAGAAACCAAAGTTGTCGTTTCTTAAAGTTTGGGGCTGCGATGCTTATGTGAAAAAGCTTCAACCTGATAAGCTCGAACCCAAAGCGGAGAAATGTGTCTTCATAGGATACCCAAAGGAAACTGTTGGGTATACCTTCTATCACAGATCCGAAGGCAAGATATTCGTTGCTAAGAATGGATCATTTCTAGAGAAGGAGTTTCTCTCGAAAGAAGTGAGTGGGAGGAAAGTAGAACTTGACGAGGTAACTGTACCTGCTCCCTTATTGGAAAATAGTACATCACAGAAAACTGTTTCTGCGACACCTATACCAATCAGTGAGGAAGCTAATGATGATGATCATGAAACTTCAGGGCAAGATGCTACTGAACCACGTAGATCAACCAGAGTGAGATCCGCACCAGAGTGGTACGGTAATCCAGTTCTGGAAGTCATGCTACTAGATCATGATGAACCTACGAACTATGAAGAAGCGATGGTGAGCCCAGATTCCGCAAAGTGGCTTGAGGCCATGAAATCTGAGATGGGATCCATGTATGAGAACAAAGTATGGACTTTGGTTGACTTGCCCGATGATCGGCAAGCAATTGAGAATAAATGGATCTTCAAGAAAAAGACTGACGCTGACGGTAATGTTACTGTCTATAAAGCTCGACTTGTCGCAAAAGGTTTTCGACAAGTTCAAGGGGTTGACTACGATGAGACTTTCTCACCCGTAGCGATGCTTAAGTCCGTCAGAATTATGTTAGCAATTGCCGCATTTTATGATTATGAAATATGGCAGATGGATGTCAAAACCGCATTCCTGAATGGATTTCTGGAAGAAGAGTTGTATATGATACAACCAGAAGGTTTTGTCGATCCAAAAGGAGCTAACAAAGTATGCAAACTCCAGCGATCCATTTATGGACTGGTGCAAGCATCTCGGAGTTGGAATAAACGCTTTGATAGTGTGATCAAAGCATTTGGCTTTATACAGACTTTTGGAGAAGCCTGTATTTACAAGAAAGTGAGTGGGAGCTCTGTAGCATTTCTGATATTATATGTGGATGACATATTGCTGATTGGAAATGATATAGAATTTCTGGATAGCATAAAGGGATACTTGAATAAAAGTTTTTCGATGAAAGACCTCGGGGAAGCTGCTTTCATATTAGGCATAAAGATCTATAGAGATAGATCAAAACGCTTAATTGGACTTTCACAGAGCACATACCTTGACAAGATTTTGAAGAAGTTCAAAATGGATCAAGCAAAGAAAGGGTTCTTGCCTGTGTTACAAGGTGTGAAGTTGAGTAAGACTCAATGCCCGACCACTGCAGAAGATAGAGAGAAAATGAAAGATGTTCCCTATGCTTCAGCCATAGGCTCTATCATGTATGCAATGCTGTGTACCAGACCTGATGTGTGCCTTGCTATAAGTTTAGCAGGGAGGTACCAAAGTAATCCAGGAGTGGATCACTGGACAGCGGTCAAGAACATCCTGAAATACCTGAAAAGGACTAAGGATATGTTTCTCGTATATGGAGGTGACAAAGAGGTCACCGTAAGAGGTTACGTTGATGCAAGCTTTGACACTGATCCGGACGATTCTAAATCGCAAACCGGATACGTGTTTACTTTAAATGGTGGAGCTGTCAGTTGGTGCAGTTCTAAACAAAGCGTCGTAGCGGGATCTACATGTGAAGCGGAGTACATAGCTGCTTCGGAAGCAGCAAACGAAGGAGTCTGGATGAAGGAGTTCATATCCGATCTAGGTGTCATACCTAGTGCATCGGGTCCAATGAAAATCTTCTGTGACAATACTGGTGCAATTGCCTTGGCAAAGGAATCCAGATTTCACAAGAGGACCAAACACATCAAGAGACGCTTCAACTCCATCCGGGATTTAGTCCAGGTGGGAGACATGGAGATTTGCAAGATACATACGGATCTGAATGTTGCAGACCCGTTGACTAAGCCTCTTCCACGAGCAAAACATGATCATCACCAAGGCTCCATGGGTGTTAGAATCATTACTGTGTAATCTAGATTATTGACTCTAGTGCAAGTGGGAGACTGAAGGAAATATGCCCTAGAGGCAATAATAAAGTTATTATTTATTTCCTTATATCATGATAGATGTTTATTATTCATGCTAGAATTGTATTAACCGGAAACATAATACATGTGTGAATACATAGACCAACAGAGTGTCACTAGTATGCCTCTACTTGACTAGCTCGTTAATCAAAGATGGTTATGTTTCCTGACCATGAACAAAGAGTTGTTATTTGATTAACGAGGTCACATCATTAGTAGAATGATCTGATTGACATGACCCATTCCATTAGCTTAGCACCCGATCGTTTAGTATGTTGCTATTGCTTTCTTCATGACTTATACATGTTCCTATAACTATGAGATTATGCAACTCCCGTTTACCGGAGGAACACTTTGGGTACTACCAAACGTCACAACGTAACTGGGTGATTATAAAGGAGTACTACAGGTGTCTGCAATGGTAGATGTTGGGTTGGCGTATTTCGAGATTAGGGTTTGTCACTCCGATTGTCGGAGAGGTATCTCTGGGCCCTCTCGGTAATGCACATCACATAAGCCTTGCAAGCACTGCAACTAATATGTTAGTTGTGAGATGATGTATTACGGAACGAGTAAAGAGACTTGCCGGTAACGAGATTGAACTAGGTATTGGATACCGACGATCGAATCTCGGGCAAGTAACATACCGATGACAAAGGGAACAACGTATGTTGTTATGCGGTCTGACCGATAAAGATCTTCGTAGAATATGTAGGAGCCAATATGGGCATCCAGGTCCCGCTATTGGTTATTGACCGGAGACGTGTCTCGGTCATGTCTACATTGTTCTCGAACCGTAGGGTCCGCACGCTTAACGTTACGATGACAGTTATTATGAGTTTATGCATTTTGATGTACCGAAGGTTGTTCAAAGTCCCGGATGAGATCACGGACATGACGAGGAGTCTCGAAATGGTCGAGACGTAAAGATTGATATATTGGAAGCCTATGTTTGGACATAGGAAGTGTTCCGGGTGAAATCGGGATTTTACCGGAATACCGGGAGGGTTACCGGAACCCCCCGGGAGACTAATGGGCCTATTGGGCCTTAGTGGAAAAAGGAGAAAAAGGGAAAGCCCACAAGCTGGCCGGCGCCCCCCTTCCCAAAGTCCTAGTAGGACTAGGATAGGGGCCGGCCCCCCTTCTCTCTCCTTTTCCCCCCGGGAGTCCTAATAGGATTAGGATTGGGGGGAGGAGTCCTACTCCCGGTGGGAGTAGGACTCCCCTGCGCCTCCTCTCCCTTGGCCGGCCGGCTCCCCTCCTCCAACCTTTATATACGGGGGCAGGGGGCACCCTCAGACACACAACTTGATCCTTGAGATCGTTCCTTAGCCGTGTGCGGTGCCCCCTGCCACCAAATTCCACCTCGATCGTACCGTTGTAGTGCTTAGGCGAAGCCCTGCGTCGGTAGTACATCAAGATCGTCATCACGCCGTTGTGCTGACGGAACTCTTCCTCGACGCTTTGCTGGATCGGAGCCCGAGGAACGTTATCGAGCTGAACGTGTGCTAAGAACTCGGAGGTGCCGGAGTAACGGTGCTTGGATCGGTCGGATCGGGAAGAAGACGTACGACTACTTCCTCTACGTTGTGTGATCGCTTCCGCAGTCGGTCTGCGTTGGTACGTAGACAACACTCTCCCCTCTCGTTGCTGTGCATCACCATGATCTTGCGTGTGCGTAGGAAAATTTTTGAAATTACTGCGTTCCCCAACACTTGGATGGCGGCCAGCTTTTCTTCTCGCGCCTCCTTGCAATGAACGCGAACTAAGGATAGAGCCACGTCAGCGCCGCACCGGGCAGAGGACTTCTTCCACTCCTGCACTCGATCGGGGATTTTGTCAAGTCGAGCCATAAGAGACTCGAGATCGTTCTGGAGCGCAGATTCTGGCCAAAGTGTCGAGTCGATCCGCGACACGGCAACCTTCAGTCGAGCCAGGTAATCCACGGCGCCGTCGATTCGAGATTCCAGTCGGAGCAAGTTCATGGCAGTGTCGTCTTTCACCGGGGAATTGATTGGGTCAAGACCCGTTTCGATCCGCCCGGTCTCCTCTTCGAAGTTCTGACAGAATTATGCACACAAGACCTAAAGATAAGCCAACGACCACAGGATTGAGTCGACACAAAAAGTACAAAATAGTCAAAATTAGATGTGCACCTTCAAGTTTGATGTACAGCCTCTTGGCGAGGCTCCTCAGGAAGCTCTCCAGGTCGTCCCTCCTACGGGCGACGCCTTCCATCTCCTCACCCAAGAGGAGGTGCTTCTTCTTCCAACTGGCAGCCAGCTTGTTGGCATCAGTCAGAGCGGCCTGCAACCTAGCGTTCTCTTGCTCCAACTGGCCGACCGAAGCCAGCTTTTGTTCGGCCAGAACCATCTTGTCGTCAGCCACCTTACGGGGAACAGCCAGGTCCTGGTCCTTCCTCGCCAACGCTCTTTCCAATTCTCCTACAAAGAAACGGCGATTGAATCAGAAACAGCAAAGGAATGCCCAAGCCTGAAAACAGAACCAGTCGACAAAGTGGCTTTACCTGCGGCGCCCTCCCTGACCTTCTGCAACTCCGTCCTGGCCAGCTCTAAATCAAGGTCCAGCTGAATCTTCTGCTTCTCCAATTCAGCATAACGAGCGACAAGTTCGCAAGATCTCTGCAAAAGAAAAAACCAGCCGACAGACGTTCGAGATAAGTTGCTCCCGAGTAACTAAGGAACAATGGTGACGTTTCTAAGACCACAGCCGAATAAAAAATATTCGACCGTAGTCTCGGGGACTACACCCAGTGGGTGCACTCAGCGTGCCCCCACTGGTTCGACCAAAAAAAATGACTGCATACAGTCGACAGGACACGAACCGCTCGACCTGGCAGATCCGACCAAGTGAAGAAGTACAGATTCACAAACACAATATACAGACTACAGTCGACTGCCAGCAGTCCACCGTAGTCTCGGGGACTACACCCAGTGGGTGCACTCAGCGTGCCCCCACTGGTTCGACCAAAGAGAAAACACACCCAGTGGGTGTACAAGTACAGATACAAAGATCTTCAAAAAAGGAAGAGAAGGAGAGAGAAAGACTCTTCAAACAAACAAACATCAAGTCAACTGACCTGGACGTTACTCTGAAGCGCCGAACTCGCGTCGTAAGCCGCCTGGCTGGCCTCCCGAGCCCTCTTCACCTGCTCCATCATGACCCCTGCCTGGTGTATGGCCTCCTTCGCAGCGGCCACTTCGTCTTCAGGGGCAAAGTACGCGACAAAGAGTGAAGTCGGATCGGCAGTCGACGCCGAGGGCTGCGCACTCGACGGAGGATTGGCAGTCAGATTGGCAGCCGACGCCGAAGGCTGCGCACTCCACAGGGGATTGGCGAAGGACACAGAGGCCCGAGGGGCATCGCCGCCTTCCCGTGCCGCGGCCTCAGGCGCCAGAGCAGGCTGGGGAGCCCTGTCAGTCGACGGCCTCCTGGTCCTCCCTATCCTCAGCGGCTCATTGTCATCGTCATTTGGGAGGTCGATAACTTGAGGAGGAGCTGCAGGAAGAACTTTCAATCGATAAGAATTGCAAGAAATGACCAAGTCAACTCAAAAACAAAACGTCGATGATCGTACCAGGGTTGGAGGTTGCAGCGTCCCCCATCTCTTGGTCGTCATCCTTGGCTGAGACCTCGGAGGTGGCAGCACTGCAAATTTCGAAGAATCAACCAGTTCAGCATAATGAGTCGACTCAGGATCTGTCCTCCAATCGACGAAAGAAGTCAAAGCTTGTTACCCGGAGATGACAGGGACAGTTATCTTCATCTTCAGCAGAGTCTTGGGCGGCTTGGACTGCGTCGTGCGCGGTTGCTTGGGAACCTTCCCAGTCGGTGTCGGAGAGGAGGTCCGAGGGCGTTTCGACGATAGCCCGACGGAGGCAGTCGCCTGACCACGTCCCTGCGCCGGGTCGTGCACGAGCTTGGATCGTCTCTCTGGGCGGGGAGGTTCGGCTTCTTCCTCCTCCTCCTCGCTGGAGAAGATGTCGTCGCCTTCCTCTCCTTCGCCGTCTGACTCCCACTCGCCCTGGTCGTCCCCGCTCTCACCTCCGCTCCCCTCACCTTCCTCAGTCGACCCCTGCGCCCCGTTGGGCATCGAATACATCTCAGTGGTCGCCTAAAAGACAGCAGGCAAAATGGAAAGTCAGTCGACTCGCTCAAAAGAAGACTAGTGCAGAAAGCAAGATTTCAGTCGAAAACGCAAAGACACACCTGGTCGACCTCATAAGAGCTGTCGAGTGGAACGACCCTCCTGGCTCCTCGGGGGTTGTCTTTGTTCCCTGTAATGCTTGACAGCCACCCCTCCAACATCTCGTCGGTGACCTCCTCTGGGTGGACCCGAGTGGAGTCCTCGAGGCCGGAGTACAACCACATCGGGTGATCCCGAGCCTGGAGGGGTTGGATTCTCCTCCTGAGGAAGACTTCGAGCAGGTCCATCCCCGTCACGCCCTCACGGACAAGTTCGACCACTCGACCCGCCAGTATCTTGACATGGGCCTTTTCTTCGGGCGTCACCTTCAGAGAAGCCGGCTTTTCAGCTCGGTCGAGGGTGAAGGGTGGGAGTCCAGTCGACTGCCCCGGGGTCACTTGATCCTGGCAGTAGAACCAAGTCGCCTGCCACCCTCGAACCGACTCCGGGAAACTGATGGAGGGAAAACAACTTCTCCCCCTTGTCTGGATCGCCAAGCCCCCGCACAGCTGGATCACCTGTGCCCTCTCGTCACTCGACTTAGCCTTCTTCACCGACTGAGAGCGAACGGTGAAGATATGCTTGAAAAGTCCCCAGTGCGGGCGGCACCCCAGAAATGCCTCGCACATAGAAATAAAAGCGGCGAGATAGACTATGGAGTTCGGAGTGAAGTGGTGGAGCTGCGCCCCGAAGAAATTCAGGAAATTGCGGAAAAAAGGGTGGGGCGGCAAGGAGAAACCACGGTCAATGTGAGTCGCCAGGAGGACGCGCTCACCGTCACGTGGCTGGGGCTCGATTTCTCTCCCCGAAAGACGCGCCGCCTTGAGGAGGATGACTCCTCCCTTGACCATATCGTTGAGGTCCTCCTGACGAAGCACCGAGGGCATCCAGTCGCTCTGGATCCACCCCTTGGGCAGGGCCGTCCGAGAAGAAGAGCCCCCGCGCGCAGACTTCTTCCCCTTCCCGGCCGCCGCCGCCTTCTTCGCGCGCTCCAGGGCGGTCGTCTTGCTCTTCACCATCGTCGCCGGCAAGGTCTCGGGCTGGTTTTTGTGGTGGCGGGGCGAGAGCGAAGGAAGCGGAGGAGACGACGGAGAGACAGAGAGAGGAGCAGAAGAGATGAGCACGCGTACTAAAGAGAGACTCCGGGCCAACTATTTATAAGGGGCCACTCCCGAGTGGCTGACAGGTAGGCCCGAGCTATCCAGTCAAATCCCTTGGCAGGCGCGCGCGCTGTACGTAGCGAAAAAGGCGGCGCGGAGATCGAGGAGCCTTCGCACTGTCGCTCCCGATTACTGCGGCCGCCCCCGTCCCGCGCGCTTCCCAAAAAATCCGAATCCCGCGATCTCCGCCGGGTGCAGAACAACTTGGCGAAACAGAAATCCCGCGCACGCCGGCGCCCGATGCCTCGCAGGTAAAGGAATCCATTCGACGAAAGGCCTGGAACGGATCAAGGCGACTGAAAGAGGTTAATAACGTCATCCGTGACAGTCGACCCAGAACGAAGCACCTATAATAACCCGAAGGGTCGGTTGGAAAGGTCCCAAACCCTTTTTCTCACTCCAGCCTCGATCCGTTCGGGGGCTAATGATGAAGGCATGCACCTACGGTAGGGCACGGACCCGTCCTAAGAGCCCTACCATAGGACATCCTTAGAGGAAGTCACCTTTCAATCGACTCGAAGGTGTCCCACTCGACGGGGCCAAGACACTCGACCAAGAAGCTGTCACTCGACCAACAAGCCAACCACTCGACCACCAGGAGACCTCAAATCACTCCCAGGCAAACGGTCAGCTATTAAGTAGTCTTTATGATCATCATGACGCTTTATTAGGGACGTTATCAGTAACGCCCACCTTAAATGTACCTTAAACCCTGCATTACTGAGGACAGGAGAGGGCTGGCGAACTCTATATAAGCCACCCCCCTCCTCAGTATGAAGGGTTCGCACCCTGGTAATCTTACTCACGCATAATCCAATCGACCGCCTCCGGGCACCGAGACGTAGGGCTGTTACTTCCTCAGAGAAGGGCCTGAACTCGTAAACCTTGCGTGCTTACAACTTCCCAATAGCTAAGGTCTAGCCTCTTCATACATACCCCCCTACCTTACTGTCAGACTTAGAACCACGACATCGACCATTTCGAGACTCCTCGTCATGTCCCCGATCTCATCTGGGACACCGAACTCCTTCGGTACATCAAAACTCATAAACTCATAATATAACTGTCATCGAAACCTTAAGCGTGCGGACCATACGGGTTCGAGAACAATGTAGACATGACCGAGACACGTCTCCGGTCAATAACCAATAACGGGACCTGGATGCCCATATTGACTCCTACATATTCTACGAAGATCTTTATCGGTCAGACCGCATAACAACATACGTTGTTCCCTTTGTCATCGGTATGTTACTTGCCCGAGATTCGATCGTCGGTATCCAATACCTAGTTCAATCTCATTACCGGCAAGTCTCTTTACTCGTTCCGTAATACATCATCCCGCAACTAACTCATTAGCTGCAATGCTTGCAAGGCTTAAGTGATGTGCATTACCGAGAGGGCCCAGAGATACCTCTCCGACAATCGGAGTGACAAATCCTAATCTCGAAATACGCCAACCCAACATGTACCTTTGGAGACACCTGTAGAGCTCCTTTATAATCACCCAGTTACGTTGTGACGTTTGGTAGCACACAAAGTGTTCCTCCGGCAAACGGGAGTTGCATAATTTCATAGTCATAGGAACATGTATAAGTCATGAAGAAAGCAATAGCAACATACTAAACGATCGGGTGCTAAGCTAATGGAATGGGTCATGTCAATCAGATCATTCGCCTAATGATGTGACCCCGTTAATCAAATAACAACTCTTTGTCCATGGTTAGGAAACATAACCATCTTTGATTAACGAGCTAGTCAAGTAGAGGCATACTAGTGACACTCTGTTTGTCTATGTATTCACACATGTATTATGTTTCCAGTTAATACAATTCTAGCATGAATAACAAACATTTATCATGAAATAAGGAAATAAATAATAACTTTATTATTGCCTGAAATCTACCTTGCCTCTTGGCTCCACTGATCGGTCAGCTGCTGCTCCATGAATCCAAAATAACCTAAAATAATCTCTCTCCACTCGTCATCACCATTTCATAAGAGCAGCTAATTATAACAAGCGACACGGGCTTATATAAAAAATTAGTAGCTCTATACCATCACCATCATTCTGACCTTATCATTCACACGTAAGACGCGTACCAACGACCGAGGCTGCCTGCCTCGTCGACATCCACACCCGTGTGACGTGGCGTGTGTCCTCCGGTCCTCTCCTTCCTACTCGGCCAAAAGCGCCGTCGGATGGAAGATCTCCCGGAACTCCACTCCACAGTCCACACACACCCCCCGGCGTGAGACCCCGCGTGCGTGCGTGCGGCACCGGGAGCCCGACACGCGCTCGCGGCTGTTCCCGTCGACCTCTCTCCGTCTTATCGCATCGCGTCGCAAAGGTGTGGCGCAGCCGGTCGACCCCGGCCGCCGTCGCGGTCTCGCACCCTTTTCGCGGGGTTGCGTCCCGGCATTCTGGCAACGAGTCCGCCACAATAATAACCAGCAGGGAATAACCTTTCAAAAAAAGTATTATCTCAAAAAAAGTAGGGATTATCTCAAAAAAAGTAGGGATCAATAACATTTCAAAACAAAAAAAACATCCTAAAAAAGTAGGGATTAAAAAAACAGTATCCTCCAAAAAAAATAAACAGCAGGGAACAACCTTCCAAGAAAAAAAACAGTATCCACAAAAAAAAAACGGCAGTAGGAAATAAATAGCAGGACATAACTGCAGGCCGCGTGAGGCAGTAGAAAATTGCGGTTTGATTTTTTCTCCTCGCCCCGCCGCTACACGCCACGCCCACGCCATCGTCGCCGCCTCCACCCCGCACCAACCGCCCTCCTCTACATAACCGATCCGACAACCGCGCGGCCGCCCACGGTGGAGCCTCTCTCGCCGCCAGCGACCCGGGCCGGCGCGTTGAGGGTCGGGGCCGGGGCAGAGCGGCGGATGCGGGAAGCCGGCGGCTCCGGCTCCGGCCGCGAAGGCGGGGAGGAGAAGGAGGCGGGGCGGGAGCGGGAGCGCGGGCCGCGGCCGGGGTGCGGGGGCGAGGCGGCGGGGCAGGCGGCGGCGGACTGCGCGGCCGTGTGCTGCTGCTGCCCCATGGCGCTGCTGGAGGTCGTGCTGCTCGTGGCGGTCCGGCTGCCGGCCGACCTCGCGCGGCGGGCCAGGCAGAGGCGGCGCCGGCGGCGCGGCGGCAGCGGGTCGGCGTCGCTGTCCGGGAGCACCAAGGCCATGTTCGCGGCCGCGGACGCGCTGGAGGCGGACGAGGCCGAGGCCGGGGCGAGGCGCGAGGAGGAGGCGGCCGAGGCGGCGTCCGAGTTCGAGCGCGAGATCATGGCCTCCCGCCTCTACGGCGCCGGCTTCTGGCGCAGCAACTCCTCCCGCTCCAGCTCCCGCGCCTCCTCCGCGCGCCGGTAGCCGCGCTCGTCGACGGCCAAGTCAGCCATCAACGGCGACGTCATCCACCGCGTCTTCTTCTCCGTCGCGTCGAGCGCGTGTTCCCTGTGCCCACTGTCGCGTTGCGTGCGCGTGGAAGATTTGCCCCGTCTCGTCGTCAGGTGTGTTAGTTTAGTTAGGTTAGCATCGTGGCACAGCAGGCGATCGTGGACACGTGCGTGCGTGCGTGCGTGCGATCTTGGCTTCGTTGTGTCGCTGCTTTTAGGATGGATGGATTCGTGATGGGCCAGTGGAATTGCTTGGCTTGGCTTGGCTTGGGAGAGAGGAACAGCGTGGTCCTGAACTTCTGATCATCGAGCAGCATGTGCTGCCAATTGTGCAATGGAATTGCCTGCATGGCACTCGTGGGCAAACAACCTACTCGTAGTGGTATTATAGTGCTAGTGGCAAATCTTTTGAAGGGATTATACGGGCCTAATGGCCACCAAAGATAAGATTACCATTTGCCAATGTGATGCACCCTACCCGGTGGAGTACTTTTTAGACTGCTATAGTGCAGCTGCGAATCATGGGAGCTCATGATACGCTCGCTTTGTCTGCATATCTGCTTGTGACACTGTTTAAGGCTCCTTTGATTCCAAGGATTGATTCAAAGGAATGTCATAGGTTCTTTCTTTGTGTGTGTGGAGGAATTGGTTCCTTGCGAACTTTCCCTTCATAGCCTGTTTGATTCGGAGGATTGTAGCCCTTAGGAATATTCCCTGAGGATTGCTCTGCACTCTGTTTCTGAAGAAAAAAAAAATCCATCCACTCTGTTTCTTTCCTGTGGCACCAAACTTTCTGACCCAAATTCATAGGCCTCCTTTGGTTCATAGGGTAGGGAAATCATAGTAATAGAAAAGTCATAGAAAATGAGATAACATGCATCTCAAATCCTCTGAGTAGGAATAGGAAAGGAGACGTCCTTTGATTCATTTCATATGATTTTTTCCATTGAGTCTAGGCTAATGTTTATTTTCCTATGAAATGTGAAGGGTAGAAAGAATTCCTCCAAAGTAATTTTTTCTATAAAAATCCAATCCTATGAAATTCCTACAAAAATCCTCCAAACCAAAGGAGGCCCTACAGTTTTCTAACCACAAAAAAAAAGAAAAAAAAATCATACAGTTTTCTAATCCTGTATAAGATCCAAGATGACATGCCACTCCAATCATGTGCTCCCTTCGTAAACTTTAGTGATCTAAACGCTCTTATATTAGTTTACAGAGTGAGTACTATTTTCCTATTTTGAAAATCCTACGAATCAAAGAGGCCCTTACTTTTGATGATCCCTGCTTGAATTTCTGTCAGATTAGCATAACCAATTACAGTACATTTAAGTGCATATTTTGAACATTTTTTTGGGATGCATATTCTTAATTGAACAACCAGAAATTGAAACTTATGAAACAAAACATTTTTTTGGGATGCATATTCTTAATTGAACAACCAAAATTGAAACTTATGAAACAAACGGAAAAGAGGAACACGCTTAACAAATATGAACTCTGAAAGATCCCAGGGACAAACTAAAATGTCAGTGAGTTACAGTTGCTACTAGGAAAAGGCTGAAACATCAAGCAATTCTAGGTTGCTTCCAACACTAGATTTATTTGGATGAAGCAATAGTGTGCAACGGCGTTCGTGGATTTCATACTCTCTTACCCATGTATCCCGGCAAAAGGGCGGCTTAGGATTCCTTGGCGTAGTCAAAGACGGCAATGAAGGGCATGAGAACAGATCCTATCCAGAGCTTGCCATCCTTCTCCTCCACTTCGCTCACAGCTCTCACCACCTGCCCTTTAGTGTCCTCCAAGATGTCAAGCACCTCGCCTTCAGGGCTGTACTTAATGATGAGCGCGTGCAGATTGCCGCCGATTTGCATCAGGTAGTGATACTTGGCGGGGATTGGGAGGCTGAGCAAGAACTTTCTGAGCTGGACGCGGCGACTCAAGAGCCGGGCGTATGCGCTGCGTCGGCAATGGATTGCCACCCAGAATTCGCCCTTGTCGTTGGTCCTCACGTTGTCCGGGAACCCAGGCAGGATGGCGAAGAGATCGACGGTGCCTGCCTTCTCACCTTTCAGCCAGTATCTGCTCAACCTGTTTGGATAAGGACACAATAATCAGTGACTAATTTCAAGTATACATGTATGAAATCCTGAACCAAATGGAGGGAAGAGTGTATAGACCTTCCACGAGATCCTTCACAGAAGACGAAGAACGAGCCATCCTTGCTTAAGCTCACTCCGTTGGGAAACTGGAGGTTGCGGTGAAGGACTGTTGTCTCCTTTGTTTCGGGATTGTATTTCAAGAGCCTCCCAGAGGCATCTCCAGAGAAAACCAACTGCATGAAATGCCTGCAAATGAATGGACGCACTAATAATTAGTTGCTGCACCTCTACACGATCAAGAAGTCCAGCTCGACGCCTCTCAGTCTACCAGAAAATCGTCACAAAGAAACTATAAAGCAGGAAAACGAGAACAGCTCGCACATTTACTCTGTGCCTCATGTGGAGCGGAGTTACTAAAGGTATGTTTTTTCACAGCAATCAAACCCTTCAATTGCTAGCACACAGTTCAGTTGAGGAATATTACTATTTGGGTAGTGATTTTGTTAGTATAAAGTTCAATTGAGGAATATTAATAAGAACGGGTTTGCTATTTCACATCTAGATGTGAGATATTATCTCACATCTAACTCCCTCACCCTCTAATAAGAAATATTAAAATACAAGAAAGTTTGCGGTGCACCCACACTTACGTACATTGTGGTGCATTCGCTTTTAAGCAGGATACAAATTATTACTAAAAGTAGCCAAACTTTCTGATAAAGATATGACTACTATTCATGTAGTCGACCTCCATCAATCAACAGATAATACTACCATGGTTAGCAGTTGTTCAGTGGATAGGGTCCTAGTGTTTTCAGTTACAGGGTCCTAGTGTTCAGTTGGCAGTTGTTCAGTGGATAGGGTCCTGAGGTCTACTCAAAACTCAAGTTTACTAACGAATGACGCAATGGATACAGCATAGCAAATATGTGCCAGTCCAACAATACGATGATATGAAACTGAGGAGAGGAGGAGGCAATCTGGCAAGTCCGATTTAAGCACGATGCAAATTATTATGAAAGAAATCAAAATTTCTCATAAGATACTACTACCTCTGTAAGTTAATAGTATAAGTCATTTTTTGACATTAATGTACTCGAGCTTAAATTGCTAGTATACAGTTCGATTGAGGAATATATCTATTTGGTAGTGATGTGTTAGTATAAAGTTCAATTGACGAATATTATTATGTGGGTATTGATGTGTTAGTATAAAGTTCAATTAAGGAGTATTAAAATACAAGAAAGTTTACCACCCTTACATGCATTATGGTGCATTCGCTTTTAAGCAAGATGCAAATTGTTTTACCAAAAGTAGCCAAACTTTCTCATAGAGATATCAGTATACTACTTATGTAGTCGACATTCAACAATCAACAGATGATACCATGGCGTCTACAGCTATTTCACTCACCCCTTTACCTGTCAAATTACAGGGCCCTGGTGTTTTCCATCAAAAGAAAAAACAGGGTCCTAGTGTTTTCAGTTAGCAGTTGTTCAGTGGATAGGGGTCCTGAGGTCTACTCAAAACTCAAGTTTACTACCAAGTGAGGCAATGGATATACAGTACAGATATCAGATATGTGCAACTGCAACCAGTAGTAAGCTGACATGAAAGATGAAACTGATGAAACAAGAAGGCAATCTGGGTGGCAACACGGACCTTCTCTGGTAGAGGACGCTGCTGTCGGTGAAGTAGACGTTGCCGTCGGCGTCGAGGTCGAGGTCGTTGGTGAAGTTGAAGCGCACACCCTCGGCCTCCGTGGCGAGCGGCGTGGCCAGCCCGCCCTCGGGCCCGACCTTGGAGAGGCCGAAGTAGGCGTCGGCGATGTAGAGGTCTCCATTCCGCTTGTCGAACCGGATGCCGAGCGCGCGGCCGCAGACGTGCTCGTCCTTGAGGTACTCCATGGGCGACGCCTTGGGCCCGCCGCAGCGCTCGGCGGTCCAGCCCGGGGAGGCGTGCGCGAAGTAGGCCCAGCGGGCGCCGTCCCAGACGAGGACGCGGCCGTCGGCGACGCCCGTGTAGGGCCCGCGGCCTCGCGGGTCGAAGGCGACGCTCTCGGGGCCCTGCACCTCGCCGCGGAACCGGATCTCGGCGCCGCGCAGCCGCTCCGCGGCGTCCGCGTGCGGGGGCATCTCCGCCGCGTCCGGGAGCTCCACGGGGAGCGCGTCGAAGCCCGGGAAGTCGGCCATGGAGCCCAGCCGCAGCGGGTCCATCGCGCAGAAGGCCGCCAGCGCCGCCACCACCGCCGCCGCGGCCACCACGCCCGCCGACGCCATCCCCGCTCCCTCTCTCGCGCGCGCTCTGGGCTCCGCTCCTCCGCGCCTCTCGGTCCCTCCGCCTGCGGTGGGTTTAGCAGCCGCGTGTCATCGCTTTGTTGCGCTGCTGCCCCTGCCCGGTAGTAGCGATCTGCCCGTGGCACCGCGTCGTTGGGATTTTGATGCGCGGGCGCGAGGACGCTCGGAGCGCGCATGCCAACTACCCCTCAGCTTCCCCTGCACCCGCGCAACGCACATGCCGCCATCAACCGCTGCCCCGTCGGCATTCACTCCCAGGCCCGGCACGAGCGCCCAACCAACTCCTCTCTGTTTTTCTTAACGCAAGAATCGACGTGACGATAGCCACTTGGTGTCCGAATGAATTTGGCCTATGCATTACAGCAACGTTTAAACAGAACCGCACGGTTTCTATGAAAAATGCTAGCGCTCGCCCGACCGATCACATTGCCCGCCTCTATCCCCTCCGCGGCCGTCGGATCTGATTTCGAGGGGGCCGGACGACGTAGATCGCCACAGCGATGACGACGACGACTACGGCGCATGTCCCCGCTGCGGCGGCTCCCCCACGGGTGGTGGTCAGAGCTGAGAAAGTAGTGGTCTAAAAGGCCTTATATTTGTTTACACTTCCTATTTCAGCATGTTGAAATTTGATTGTTGTTTGCACTTTGCGGTGAATTCACATGGATTGCTGAGACATGAAAGATTCAGGATTATTCGAAGTTATTAGTAAGTAGCTTAATACATTTATATTGTATGCAATTTGCAATGTGATAATCTCTGTAAATTATGAAAAAAATTTGGTGAGCATTACTTATAAAAATTAGTACTCTGAAAATAATTGTTCACCTTAAGCCAACATCGATGGGTTGGCGAAGGTGATGGATGATATGGCCATCACCGCCAAAGACCCTCTTATGTGACTGGTGGAAGTTGTCGAGGCCTCCACCTATCCTAGTCGTCCACGCAACCAAGACTAGTTAGAAGTCTTTATATTCCCTCTGTCTCAAAATAAGTGTCGCTGGTTTATTTGAAACAAATAAAGTATTAGTTTCTATAGTTTGATGTATGAGTTGTTCTTCTCTCTGCACATTTGAGCTTGCCATCAATTTTGTTTCAAATTATATATGAAGGAGATCAAGAAATTTGTATTCAACTAATGCATCATCGACCAGCCGGAACAATGACAAGTGAGTGATGACGTGCGGCCGTTCAATTTTTCATTATATATTTTAAATCCCATAATGTACAATTTTTTAATAAGGTAAGTTGGTCTTAAGATGGCCTAATTAATATATCCTAATTATATTGTTTTATGGTAATGAAATGATATGCCTCGTTCCTAAACAGATGACAGCCCGCCAGCCCCTCTCTTGCACGATATAGTTGTACATATCTCATACAATGTTACTCCAAAAATTTACTAGATGGCCTAGCTGGGGAGGGATCCCAGTGTGCATCAGAGAACAAGACAGCAAGCGAGCATACCTTTGTTCGCTTCTAAGCGTTGTACAATCAATCTCAACAATCAGAGAAATTATGTCGGCAAATGTATATGGAATTGTGTAACCCCTGCAAGAGCACGCCGGCTCAACTCGACGTAGCTCTGGTATTAATGTTAGATATTTTATGGACCATTTAGCTCAAGATTTAAACCATGAACCATTGAAAAAGAAAACAAAGACACATTTGAGTGTTGAGGGTGTCATTTATGAGAGTTTGATGATTTTGGAGATGACACATAGGACTCTCCAACTCGTTCCACAACCTTCAAGAGCTAGCCAGAAGAAGGAAGAAGAAGATGAGATGGGGATTCACCCACTAAAGCCCTATGTGCCATCTCCCAAACCATCAAGCTATCAGAAATGACATCCTCAACACTCCCAGGTCTGAAGTTTAATAAAGTGGTATGCTTGTTCCTTTTCTGAGCGATTTGTGGTTCAAATCTTGAGCTAAATGGTCATGAAAATATCTAACAAGAATATACGTGGACGAAGATGCCTATAATTCAATATCAAAATATATTATGATTGCGCAAGTAGCATGTACTCAAATAAAATTAGGGGCATGGGGAACAAAGCTAAATGGCTTGCTCTGGCAAATAAAATTGAGGGAAAAAATTGTGATATCATTTGCCTCCAAGAAACAAAAAAGTAATTGATTGACTCTGCCTTTCTAAATAAATCTTGTCCTAAGAGAATAAACAAATTTGATTTTGTTCCCTTAGTGGGAGCATCCAGCCAATTTGCTCTTTCAATCAAGTTCATTTCTTCCATAGTGGAGATTCATGGATGCTCGCTAACATATATGGACCATGTCAAGATGATAGGAGGTCTGAATTTATCAACTGTCTTGAAGAAATACAAATGCCTGTAGAGATTTACTGGGCGCTACTTGGGGATTTCAATTATATAGATATCCAGCAAACAAAAACAGACCCGGGGAGGGGGGTATCCAAGACATGGTGAATTTAAATGTTGCCATAAGTTCTCTCGGATTGGTGAAAATACCCTTAAAAGGAAGAAAGTTCACTTGGAGTAACATGCAAGAGGCCCCTCTGTTGGAAAAACTTGACTCATGCTTCTCTAAGTATTGGACACTAAAATTCCGAGATACTCTTGC
The DNA here is from genome assembly GCA_034509565.1 of Triticum monococcum. Taxonomy (NCBI): domain Eukaryota; kingdom Viridiplantae; phylum Streptophyta; class Magnoliopsida; order Poales; family Poaceae; genus Triticum; species Triticum monococcum. Next base: position 606,405,545 of record CM067845.1, read on the forward strand.
CACTTGTTTATCCAAACCCATTTATGATCATGCCCCTTATATCATTCAGATTGGCATTGCAATTCCTAAGCAAAAAGGTTCAGGTTTGAGAATTATTGGCTTCAGATCCTAGATTTTAAAGACACTGTTAAAAGTATTTAGAGCTAGGAAGTGGCTGATCATGATAGTGCTAAAAGAATGACTGCAAAATTCAAGAGATTGGGAAAGGTCCTAAAAATCTGGGCGAGGAAAGTTTCCAATTTAGCCCAAGGCATCAAGAACACAAATGAACTTATTCTTCTCTATGATATTCTGGAAGAATTCAGGGAGTTACTACAGAGGAAATAAATGGCAGAAACATTATCAAGCAGCATCAGAATAATCTCTTGGTTTATCAAAGCATATACTGGAAATAGAGAGTTACCATTAGATGGGTCAGATTTGGAGATTCCAATACAAATTTCTTTCAGGCAAAGGCTACCATCAAGTACATGAATAATCAAATTACCCAACTTCAGGACGAAAATGGTCACTCTGAGCAAGATCACCAAACTAAAGTTGCCATCTTATGGAGGACTTTTAAGGCATGACTTGGCTCATGTGCAACAACTACTAATTTCTTCCATCTACCTAGTATACTACAGAGTGATCTTGACTTGACTCAACTTGAAGTGTCGTTCACAAAAGAGGAAACTGATGGAGTAATCAAAGAACTAGCACCTCACAAAGCATCTGGTCCTGATGGATTTAATGGGGCATTCATCGAAGCCTACCTGGACATTATTATTGCTGATTTCTATGAGCTTATAGAAGTTTTTTATAATGGGATGATAAACCTGCAGTCAATTAATAATTCTTTCATTTGTTTGGTGCCAAAGAAAGATAGCCATCAGGTTCCCAATGAGTTCAGACCCATCTCACTACTCAATTGCACCATTAAAATTATTACAAAGCTACTGGCAAATAGACTTCAAAAGGTGCTTCTGACTAGTACATGTTAATCAGTAAGGTTCCCTAAAATCAAGATCAATTCTTGCCTAGCCTGGGCATTTAAGTATATTCATCAGGGCAAGCAATCCAGGAAAGAAGTGGTGTTTAGCAAATTAAATTTTGAGTAGGCTTTCAATATGATTGAGCGCAACACAATCTATGAAATCTTGCAAGCAAAGGGTTTTGTGAAGAAGTGGATTGTGGATTAAGACGATCTTTAGCTTTGGTTATTCACCAAGTCTCCTAAATGGAGGGCCAGGGAAGCAATTTCAATGCAAAAAGGGGGTGAGACAAGGAGATCCACTGTCCCCTCTGATTTTTGTTCTTGCTACAGATCTTCTTCAAACCATACTAAATGGAGCATTACTGTTGGGGAACGTAGTAATTTCAAAAAAATTCCTACGCACACGCAAGATCATGGTGATGCATAGCAAAGAGAGGGGAGAGTGTGATCTACGTACCCTCGTAGACCGGCAACGGAAGTGTTGACACAACATAGAGGAAGTAGTCGTACGTCTTCCCGATCCGACCGATCCAAGTACCGAACGTACGGCACCTCCGAGTTCTAACACACATTCAGCTTGATGACGATCCCCGGACTCCGATCCAGCAAAGTGTCGGGGAAGAGTTCCGTCAGCACGACGACGTGGTGACGATCTTGATGCTCAACTATCGCAGGGCTTCGCCTAAGCACCACTACAATATTATCGAGGATTATGGTGGAAGGGGGCACCGCACACGGCTAAGAAAACGATCACATGGATCAACTTGTGTGTCTAGAGGTGCCCCCTGCCCTCGTATATAAAGGAGCAAGGGGGAGGAAGCCGGCCCTAGGAGGGGCGCGCCAGGGAGTAGGATTCCTACTCCTAGTTGGAGTAGGTTTCCTCCTTTCCTAGTCCAACTAGGAGAAGGGGGGAAAGGCGGGAAGAGGGGAAGGAAGGGAGAGAGGGGCCGCACCCCAAACCCCTTGTCCAATTCGGACTGGGCTTGGGAGGGGTGCGCGCCACCTCCTGGTCCTTTCCACTATGGCCCATTAAGGCCCATTGCTTCTTCCTCGTATTCCCGTAACTCCCCGGTACCTCCGAAAATACCCGAATCACTCGGAACCTTTCCGATGTCCGAATATAGTTGTCCAATATATCGATCTTTACGTCTCGACCATTTCGAGACTCCTCGTCATGTCCCCGATCTCATCCGGGACTCCGAACTCCTTCGGTACATCAAAACTCATAAACTCATAATAAACTGTCATCGAAACCTTAAGCGTGCGGACCCTACAGGTTCGAGAACAATGTAGACATGACCGAGACACGTCTCCTGTCAATAACCAATAGCGGAACCTGGATGCTCATATTGGCCCCCACATATTCTATGAAGATCTTTATCGGTCAGACCGCATAACAACATACGTTGTTCCCTTTGTCATCGGTATGTTACTTGCCCGAGATTCGATCGTCGGTATCTCAATACCTAGTTCAATCTCGTTACCGGCAAGTCTCTTTACTCGTTTCGTAATACATCATCTCGCAACTAACTCATTAGTTGCAATGCTTGCAAGGCTTATGTGATGTGCATTACCGAGAGGGCCCAGAGATACCTCTCCGACAAACGGAGTGACAAATCCTAATCTCGAAATACGCCAACCCAACATGTACCTTTGGAGACACCTGTAGAGCTTCTTTATAATCACCCAGTTACGTTGTGACGTTTGGTAGCACACAAAGTGTTCCTCCGGCAAATGGGAGTTGCATAATCTCATAGTCATAGGAACATGTATAAGTCATGAAGAAAGCAATAGCAACATACTAAACGATCGGGTGCTAAGCTAATGGAATGGGTCATGTCAATCACATCATTCTTCTAATGATGTGATCCCGTTAATCAAATAACAACTCTTTTGTTCATGGTTAGGAAACATAACCATCTTCGATTAACGAGCTAGTCAAGTAGAGGCATACTAGTGACACTCTGTTTGTCTACGTATTCACACATGTATTATGTTTTCGGTTAATACAATTCTAGCATGAATAATAAACATTTATCATGATATAAGGAAATAAATAATAACTTTATTATTGCATCTAGGGCATATTTCCTTCAGTCTCCCACTTGCACTAGAGTCAATAACCTAGTTCACATCGCCATGTGTTTCAACACTAATAGTTCACATCACCATGTGATTAACATCTATAGTTCACATTGTCATGTGACCTATACCCAAAGGGTTTACTAGAGTCAGTAATCTAGTTCACATCGTTTATGTGATTAACACCCAAAGAGTACTAAGGTGTGATCATGTTTTGCTTGTGAGATAATTTTAGTCAACGGGTCTGTCACATACAGATCCGTAAGTATTTTGCGAATTCTATGTCTACAATGCTCTGCACGGAGCTACTCTAGCTAATCGCTCCCACTTTCAATATGTATCTAGATCGAGACTTAGAGTCATCCAGATCTGTGTCAAAACTTGCATCGATGTAACTTTTTACGACGAACCTTTTTGTCACCTTCATAATTGAGAAATATTTCCTTATTCCACTAAGGATAATTTTGACCGCTGTCCAGTTATCTACTCTTAGATCACTATTGTACTCCCTTGCTTAACACAGTGTAGGGTATACAATAGATCTGGTACACAGCATGGCATACTTTATAGAACCTACGGCTGAGGCATAGGGAATGACTTTCATTCTCTTTCTATCTTCTGCCGTGGTCGGGCTTTGAGTCTTAGTCAATTTCACACCTTGTAACACAGCCAAGAACTCTTTCTTTGACCGTTCCAATTTTTGAACTACTTCAAAATATTGTCAAAGTATGTACTCATTGAAAAAAACTTATCAAGCGTCTTGATCTATCTCTATAGATCTTGATGCTTAATATGTAAGCAGCTTCACCAAGGTCTTTCTTTGAAAAACTTCTTTCAAAACACTCCTTTATGCCTTGCAGAATAATTCTACATTATTTCCGATCAACAATATGTCATGCACATATACTTATCAGAAATGTTGTAGTGCTCCCACTCACTTTCTTATAAATACAGGCTTCACTACAAGTCTGTATAAAGCTATATGCTTTGATCATCTCATCAAAGCATATATTCCAACTCCGAGATGCTTGCACCAGTCCATAGATGGATCGCTGGAGCTTGCACATTTTGTTAGCACCTTTAGGATTGACAAAACCTTCTGGTTGTATCATATACAACTCTTCTTTAATAAATCCACTAAGGAATGCAATTTTGTTTATCCATTTGCCGGATTTCATAAAATGCGGCAATTGCTAACATGATTCGGACAGACTTAAGCATAGATACGAGTGAGAAACTCTCATCGTAGTCAACACCTTGAACTTGTCGAAAACCTTTTTGCGACAATTCTAGCTTTGTAGATAGTAACACTACTATCAGCGTCCGTCTTCCTCTTGAAGATCCACTTAATCTCAATGGCTCGCCGATCATTGGGCAAGTCAATCAAAGTCCATACTTTGTTCTCATACATGGATCTCATCTCAGATTTCATGGCCTCAAGCCATTTCGCGGAATCTGGGCTCGTCATCGCTTCCTCATAGTTCGTAGGCTCGTCATGGTCAAGTAACATGACCTCCAGAACTGGATTACCGTACCACTCTGGTGCGGATCTCACTCTGGTTTTACCTACGAGGTTCGGTAGTAACTTGATCTGAAGTTACATGATCATCATCATTAGCTTCCTCACTAATCGGTCTAGTAGTCACAGGAACAGATTTCTATGATGAACTACTTTCCAATAAGGGAGCAGGTACAGCTACCTCATCAAGTTCTACTTTCCTCCCACTCACTTCTTTCAAGAGAAATTCCTTCTCTAGAAAGGATCCATTCAAAGCAACGAATATCTTGCCTTTGGATCTGTGATAGAAGGTGTACCCAACATTTTCTTTTGGGTATCCTATGAAGACACACTTCTCCGATATGGGTTTGAGCTTATCAGGTTGAAACTTTTTCACATAAGCATTGCAACCTCAAACTTTAAGAAACGACAACTTAGGTTTCTTGCCAAACCATAGTTCATACGGTGTCATTTCAACGGATTTAGATGGTGCCCTATTTAACGTGAATGCAGCTGTCTCTAATGCATAACCCAAAACGATAGTGGTAGATCGGTAAGAGACATCATAGATCGCACCATATCTAATAAAGTACGGTTATGACGTTCGGACACACCATTACATTGTGGTGTTCCAGGTGGCGTGAGTAGTGAAACTATTTCACATTGTTTTTTAACTGAAGGCCAAACTCGTAACTCAAATACTCTTCTCTACGATCAGATCGTAGAAACTTTATTTTCTTGTTACGATGATTTTTCACTTCACTCTGAAATTCTTTGAATGTTTCAGACTTATGTTTCATCAAGTCGATATACTCATATATGCTCAAATCATCTGTGAAGATCAGAAAATGATGATACTTGTCGCGAGCCTCAATATTCATCGGACCACATACATCAGTATGTATGATTTCCAACAAATCTGTTGCTCGCTCCATTGTTCCGAAGAACAGAGTCTTAGTCATCTTGCCCATGGGGCATGGTTCGCAAGCATCACCTGATTCATAATCAAGTGATTCCAAAAGCCCATCAGCATGGAGTTTCTTCATGCGCTTTACACCAATATGACCTAAACGGCAGTGCCATAAATAAGTTGCACTATCATTATTAACTTCACATCTTTTGGTTTCAATATTATGATTATGTGTATCACTACGATCGAGATCCAACGAAATATTTTCATTGGGTGTGTAACCATATAAGGTTTTATTCATGTAAACAAAACAACAATTTATTCTCTTACTTAAATGAATAACCGTATTACAATAAACATGATCAAATCATATTCATGCTCAACGCAAACACCAAATAACACTTATTTAGGTTCAACACTAATCCCGAAATTATAGGGAGTGTGCGATGATGATCATATCAATCTTGGAACCACTTCCAACACACATCGTCACTTCACCCTTAACTAGTCTCTGTTTATTCTGCAACTCCCGTTTCGAGTTACTAATCTTAGCAACTGAACTAGTATCAAATACTGAGGGGTTGCTATAAACACTAGTAAAGTACACATCAATAACATGTATATCAAATATACTTATGTTCACTTTGCCATCCTTCTTATCCGCCAATCACTTGGGGTAGTTCCGCTTCCAGTGACCAGTCCCTTTGCAGTAGAAGCACTTAGTCTCAGGCTTAGGACCAGACTTGGGCTTCTTCACTTGAGCAGCAACTTGCTTGCTGTTCTTCTTGAAGTTCCCCTTCTTCCCTCTGCCCTTTTCTTGAAACTAGTGGTCTTGTCTACCATCAACACTTGATGTTTTTCTCGATTTCTACCTTCGTCAAATTCAGCATTACGAAGAGCTTGGGAATCGTTTCCGTTATCCCTTGCATATCATAGTTCATCACGAAGTTCTACTAACTTGGTGATGGTGACTAGAGAATTCTGTTAATCACTATTTTATCTGGAAGATTAACTCCCACTTGATTCAAGCAATTGTAGTACCCAGACAATCTGAGCACATGCTCACTAGTTGAGCGATTCTCCTCCATCTTTTAGCTATAGAACTTGTTGGAAACTTCATATCTCTCAACTCGGGTATTTGCTTGAAATATTAACTTCAACTCCTGGAACATCTCATATGTTCCATGACATTCAAAACGTCTTTGAAGTCCCGATTCTAAGTCGTTAAGCATGGTGCACTAAACTATCAAGTAGTCATCATATTGAGCTAGCCAAACGTTCATAACGTCTGCATCTGCTCCTGCAATAGGTCTGTCACATAGCGGTGCATCAAGGACATAATTCTTCTGTGCAACAATGAGGATAAACCTCAGATCACGGATCCAATCCGCATCATTGCTACTAACATTTTTTCAACACAATTTTCTCTAGGAACATATCAAAATAAACACAGGGAAGCAACAACGCGAGCTATTAATCTACAACATAATTTGCAAAATACTACCAGGACTAAGTTCATGATAAATTTAAAGTTCAATTAATCATATTACTTAAGAACTCCCACTTAGAAAGACATCCCTCTAATCTTCTAAGTGATCACGTGATCCAAATCAACTAAACCATGTCCGATCATCACGTGAGATGGAGTAGTTTCAATGGTGAACATCACTATGTTGATCATATCTACTATATGATTCATGCTCGACCTTTCGGTCTCCGTGTTCCGAGGCCATATCTGTATATGCTTGGCTCGTCAAGTATAACCCGAGTATTCCTTGTGTGCAACTGTTTTGCACCCGTTGTATTTGAACGTAGAGCCTATCACACTCGATCATCACGTGGTGTCTCAGCACGAAGAACTTTCGCAACGGTGCATACTCAGGGAGAACTCTTCTTGATAATTAGTGAGAGATCATCTTAAAATGCTACTGTCAATCAAAGCAAGATAAGATGCATAAAATATAAACATCACATGCAATCAATATAAGTGATATGATATGGCCATCGTCATCTTGTGCTTGTGATCTCCATCTTCGAAGCACCGTCATGATCACCATCGTCACCGGCGCGACACCTTGATCACCATCGTAGCATCGTTGTCGTCTCGCCAATCTTATGCTTCCACGACTATTGCTACCTCTTAGTGATAAAGTAAAGCATTACTGCGCAATTGCATTGCATACAATAAAGCGACAACCATATGGCTCCTGCCAGTTGCCGATATCTTGGTTACAAAACATGATCATCTCATACAGTAAAATTTAGCATCATGTCTTGACCATATCACATCACAACATGCCCTACAAAAACAAGTTAGACGTCCTCTACTTTGTTGTTGCAAGTTTTACGTGGCTGCTACGGGCTTAAGCAAGAACCAATCTTACCTACGCATCAAAACCACAATGATAGTTTGTCAAGTTGGTGCTGTTTTAACCTTCGCAAGGACCGGGCGTAGCCACACTCGGTTCAAGTAAAGTTGGAGAAACTGTCACCCGCTAGCCACCTTTGTGCAAAGCACGTCGGGAGAACCGGTCTCGCGTAAGCGTACGCGTAATGTCGGTCCGGGCCGCTTCGTCCAACAATACCGCCGAACCAAAGTATGACATGCTGGTAAGCAGTATGACTTATATCGCCCACAACTCACTTGTGTTCTACTCGTGCATATAACATCAACACATAAAACCTAGGCTCGGATGCCACTGTTGGGGAACGTAGTAATTTCAAAAAAATTCCTACGCACACGCAAGATCATGGTGATGCATAGCAACGAGAGGGGAGAGTGTGATCTACGTACCCTCGTAGACCGGCAACGGAAGTGTTCACACAACGTAGAGGAAGTAGTCGTACGTCTTCCCGATCCGACCGATCCAAGTACCGAACATACGGCACCTCCGAGTTCTAGCACACGTTCAGCTTGATGACGATCCCCGGACTCCGATCCAGCAAAGTGTCGGGGAAGAGTTCCGTCAGCACGACGGCGTGGTGACGGTCTTGATGCTCAACTGTCGTAGGGCTTCGCCTAAGCACAACTACAATATTATCGAGGATTATGATGGAAGGGGGCATCGCACACGGCTAAGAAAACGATCACGTGGATCAACTTGTGTGTCTAGAGGTGGCCCCCTGCCCCTGTATATAAAGGAGCAAGGGGGAGGAGGCCAGCCCTAGGAGGGGTGCGCCAGGGAGTAGGTTTCCTCCTTTCCTAGTCCAACTAGGAGAAGGGGGGAAAGGGGGGAAGAGGGGAAGGAAGGGAGAGAGGGGCCGCGCCCCAAACCCCATGTCCAATTCGGACTGGGATTGGGAGGGGCGCGCGCCACCTCCTGGTCCTTTCCACTATGGCCCATTAAGGCCCATTGCTTCTTCCTCGTATTCCCATAACTCCCCGGTACCTCCGAAAATACCCGAATCACTCGGAACCTTTCCGATGTCCGAATATAGTCGTCCAATATATCGATCTTTACGTCTCGACCATTTCGAGACTCATCGTCATGTCCCCGATCTCATCCGGGACTCCGAACTCCTTCGGTACATCAAAACTCATAAACTCATAATATAACTGTCATCGAAACCTTAAGCGTGCGGACCCTACAGGTTCGAGAACAATGTAGACATGACCGAGACACGTCTCTGGTCAATAACCAATAGCGGAACCTGGATGCTCATATTGGCTCCCACATATTCTACGAAGATCTTTATCGGTCAGACCGCATAACAACATACGTTGTTCCCTTTGTCATCGGTATGTTACTTGCCCGAGATTCGATCGTCGGTATCTCAATACCTAGTTCAATCTCGTTACCGGCAAGTCTCTTTACTCGTTTCGTAATACATCATCTCGCAACTAACTCATTAGTTGCAATGCTTGCAAGGCTTATGTGATGTGCATTACCGAGAGGGCCCAGAGATACCTCTCCGACAAACGGAGTGACAAATCCTAATCTCGAAATACGCCAACCCAACATGTACCTTTGGAGACACCTATAGAGCTCCTTTATAATCACCCAGTTACGTTGTGACGTTTGGTAGCACACAAAGTGTTCCTCCGGCAAATGGGAGTTGCATAATCTCATAGTCATAGGAACATGTATAAGTCATGAAGAAAGCAATAACAACATACTAAACGATCGGGTGCTAAGCTAATGGAATGGGTCATGTCAATCACATCATTCTTCTAATGATGTGACCCCGTTAATCAAATAACAACTCTTTTGTTCATGGTTAGGAAACATAACCATCTTTGATTAACGAGCTAGTCAAGTAGAGGCATATTAGTGACACTCTGTTTGTCTATGTATTCACACATGTATTATGTTTCCGGTTAATACAATTCTAGCATGAATAATAAACATTTATCATGATATAAGGAAGTAAATAATAACTTTATTATTGCCTCTAGGGCATATTCCTTCAATTACAAGCAAACATTTTGACAGTCCTATTTTCCATGCAGTCAAATCTAGATTTTCCAGTAATTCAATATGTTGATGACAATGTTCTAATTCTCCCTGCGTGTCAAAGACAAGTCCTGCAAGTTAGCAATCTTCTTAATCATTTTGTAGCTCAAACCGGACTGAAAATAAATTTCCATAAATTGATTCTGATACTCATCAATGTTCCAGATGACAGTCTGATACAGATCTCCTAAAATCTAGGATGCAAGATTGGAAATTTCCCATTTACCTACCTGGGACTTCCTCGAAGTGACAACAGATTGAGGGTTGACGATTTCACCCCAATTTTTGAATAGACTGAGTGAAGACTTGCTAGACGTTCCACCATGCTTAATTTGGATGACAGAGTGGCATTAATCAATTCAGTTTTTACAGCTCTCCCTATCTTTTTATGAGCACTCTACCTCTACCAACAGTAATCATTAACCAAATCAACAAATTTCTAAGGCACTTCTTCTGGAGAAAGTTTGGACAGGAAAATTCCGGGCCAGCTTTAATATCCTAGAAAAAAGTTACTGGACCTAGGGTGGTCTGGGCATTCTTGATGGCCTTGCACAATAAAGCGTTGATGATGAAAATGAAGGAAATATGCCCTAGAGGCAATAATAAAGTTGTTATTTATATTTCCTTGTATCATGATAAATGCTTATTATTCATGCTAGAATTGTATTAACCGGAAACTTAGTACATGTGTGAATACATAGACAAAACTAAAATTATGTCGGCAAGTGTATATGGAATTGTGTAACCTAGCTGGGGAGGGATCCCAGTGTGCAACAGAGAACAAGACAGCAAGCAAGCATACCTTTGTTCGCTTCTAAGCGTTGTACAAGCAATGTCATCAATCAGAGAAATTATGTCGGCAAGTGTATATGGAATTGTGTAGCCCCTGCAAGAGCACGCCGGCTCAGCTCGACGCAGCTCTGGTATTAATATTAGATATTTTATGGACCATTTAGCTCAAGATTTAAACCATAAACCATTCAAAAAAGAAAAAAAAGACACATTTGAGTGTTGAGGGTGTCATTTCTGAGAGTTTGATGATTTTGGAGATGACACCTAGGACTCTCCAACTCGTTCCACAACCTTCAGGAGCTAGCCAGAAGAAGGAAGAAGAAGATGAGATGGGGATTCACCCAGTAAAGCCCTATGTGTCGTCTCCCAAACCATCAAGCTCTCAGAAATGGCATCGTCAACACTCACAGGTCTGAAGTTTAATAAAGCGGTGTGCTTGTTCCTTTTCTGAACGAGTTGAGGTTCAAATCTTGAGCTAAATGGTCATGAAAATATCAAACAAGAATATACATGCACGAAGCTGCCTATAATTTAATATCAAAATCTATTATGATTGTGCAAGTAGCATGTATTCAAATAAAATTAGGGGCATGGGGGATAAAGCTAAATGGCTGGCTCTAGCAAATAAAATTGAGGAAAACAATTGTGATATCATTTGCCTCCAAGAAACAAAAAAGTAATTGATTGGCTCTGCCTTTCTAAAAAAATCTTGTCCTAAGAGAATAAACAAATTTGATTGTGTTCCCTCCGTGGGAGCATCCAGCCAATTTGCCCTTCCAATCAAGTTCATTTCTTCCATAGTGGAGATTCTTGGATACTCACTAATGAAGAAAATATGCCCTGGTGGCAATAATAAAGTTGTTATTTTGATTTCCTTATATCATGATAAATGTTTATTATTCATTCTAGAATTGTATTAACCAGAAACTTAGTACATGTGTGAATACATAGACAAACAGAGTGTCACTAGTATGCCTCTACCTGACTAGCTCGTTGATCAAAGATGGTTAAGTTTCCTAGCCATGGACAAAGAGTTGTCATTTGATGAACGGGATCACATCATTAGAGAATGATGTGATTGACTTGACCCATCTGTTAGCTTAGCACTTTGATCGTTTAGTTTACTGTTATTACTTTCTCCATAACTTATACATGTTCCTAAGACTATGAGATTATGCAACTCCCGAATACCGGAGGAACACTTAGTGTGCTATCACACGTCACAACGTAACTGGGTGACTATAAGGATGCTCTACAGGTGTCTCCGATGGTATTTGTTGAGTTGGCATAGATCAAGATTAGGACTTGTCACTCCGTGTATCGGAGAGGTATCTCTGGGCCCTCTCGGTAGTGCACATCACTATAAGCCTTGCAAGCAATGTGACTAATGAGTTAGTTACAGGATGTTGCATTACAGAACGAGTAAAGAGACTTGCTGGTAACGAGATTGAACTAGGTATTGAGATACCGATGATCGAATCTTGTGCAAGTAACATACCGATGACAAAGGAACACCGTATGTTGTTATGTAGTTTGACCGATAAAGATCATCGTAGAGTTTGTTGGAACCAATATGAGCATCCAGGTTACGCTATTGCTTATTGACCGGAGATGAGTCTCGGTCATGTCTACATAGTTCTTGAACCCGTAGGGTCCGCACGCTTAACGTTCGGTGACGATCGGTATGATGAGTTTATGTGTTTTGATGTACTGAAGGTGGTTCGGAGTCCCAGATATGATCACGGACATGACGAGGAGTCTCGGAATGGTCGAGACATAAAGATGAATATATTGGAAGCCTATGTTGGAACGTCGGAATGGTTCCAGGTGAGTTCGGGCATATACCGGAATACCGGGAGGTTACCGGAACCCCACGGGAAGAATATGGGCCTTATTGGGCCATAGTGGGAGAGAGGAGAAGGGAGCCTAGGAGGGGCACCCCCCAAGCCTAATTCGAATTGGGTGGGGGCGCCCCCCTTTCCTTCCCCCCTCCTCCCCTTCCTTCCTCTCCTAATCCAACTAGGGAAGGGGGGATCCTACTCCCGGGGGGAGTTGGACTCCCCTTGAGCGCGCCATAGTGGGGCGGACCCTCCCCCTCCACTCCTTTATATAAGGGGGAGGGCGCACCCCATAGACACACAAGTTGATCTCTTAGCCGTGCGCGGTGCCCCCCTCCATAGATTTCCACCTCGGTCATATCATTGTAGTGCTTAGGCGAAGCCCTGTGTCGGTAACTTCATCATCACCGTCATCATGCCGTCGTGCTGACGAAGCTCTCCCTGGACACTCAGGTGGATCTAGAGTTTGTGGGACGTCACCGAGCTGAACGTGTGTAGATCGCGGAGGTTTCGTACCTTCGGTGCTAGGATCGGTCGGATCGTGAAGATGTACGACTACATCAACCGCGTTGTCATAACGCTTCCGCTTACGGTCTACGAGGGTATGTAGACATACTCTCCCTTCTTGTTGCTATGCATCACCTAGATGGATCTTGCATGTGCGTAGGAATTTTTTTGAAATTACTGCGTTCCCCAACAGTGGCATCCGAGCCAAGTCTATGCATAGATGTTATATGCACGAGTCGAACACAAAGGAGTTGTGGGCGTGGGTATATACATATTTCTTCCCGTCACTAGTTGATTCTTGATTCGGCGGTATTGTTGGATGAAGTGGCTCAGACCGACATTACGCGCACGCTTACGCGAGACTGGTTCTACCGACGTGCTTCGCACACGGGTGGCTGGTGGGTGTCAGTTTCTTCAACTTTAGTTGAATCGGATTCAATGAACAGGGTTCTTTCTGAAGATCAAAAAGCAATCACTATATGAAAGTACAAGTGCTCCCTAGGTGGTTTTGGTAATTAATGTCAACATATCTCTTGTTGGACTAACACTTTTACCTAGTATGTTTCAGATAAGTTCAACAATGAAGTGGCATGGACTAGAGGATGTGGAACCCCTTCAAAAATACTAAGGACAAAAGGATTGGCTCAAGCTCAAAGCTCAAAGCTCAAGACTCTACATTTTCTATTTTAGTGATCCAAGATCACATTGAGTCTATAGGAAAAGCCAATACTATCAAGGAGGGATGAGGTGTTGCTTAATGAGGCTCTTGCTCAAAGTGCTTAGTAATATGCTCCAAAGCCCTCAACTACTTTCTCACATCCACATATGACCTAAACCAAAAGTCAAACTCGGACCCACCGATTCTTTCTATCCGGCGCCACCGAGTTCAGATGTCATAGCCACTGCCACAAACCCTAGGCAAATCGGTCTCACCGATAGGGATCTCGGTCTAACCGAGATGTGATTGCAATCTCTCTGTATGGATCTATTACCAAAATCGGTCTCACCGAGTTTGCGTAATCGGTCCTACCGAGATTGCAATGTAAACTCTCTATTTCCTTTTCGTAACATTTCGGTCTCACCGAAATGAGCGAATCAGTCCCACCGAGTTTACCTGACCAACTCTCGGGTTAGCTTATTACCAAAATCGGTCTCACCGAGATTACGTTATGCCCTAACCCTAACCATATCGGTCCTACCGAGTTGCATGTCGGTCCCACCGAAAATCCTAACGATCACTAGATTTGCTGAATCGGTCCAACCGAGTTTATCAATTCGGTCCCACCAAGATTGGCAAGTTGTGTGTAACGGTTAGATTTTGTGTGGAGGCTATATATACCCCTCCACCTCCTCTTCATTCATGGAGAGAGCCATCAGAACGAACCTACACTTCCAACATACATTTTCTGAGAGAGAACCACCTGCACTTGTGTTGAGGCCAAGATATTCCATTCCTACCATATGAATCTTGATCTCTAGCCTTCCCCAAGTTGCTTTGCACTCAAATCTTCTTTCCACAAAATCCATATCCTGTGAGAGAGAGTTGAGTGTTGGGGAGACTATCATTTGAAGCACAAGAGCAAGGCGTTCATCATCAACACACCATTTGTTACTTCTTGGAGAGTGGTGTCTCCTAGATTGGCTAGGTGTCACTTGGGAGCCTCTGACAAGATTGTGGAGTTGAACCAAGGAGTTTGTAAGGGCAAGGAGATCGCCTACTTCGTGAAGATCTACCGCTAGTGAGGCAAGTCCTTCATGGGCGACGGCCATGGTGGGATAGACAAGGTTGCTTCTTCGTGGACCCTTCATGGGTGGAGCCCTCCGTGGACTCACGCAGCCGTTACCCTTCGTGGGTTGAAGTATCCATCAACGTGGATGTACGATAGCACCACCTATCGGAACCACGTCTCAAAAATCTCCCTGTCTCCAAATTGCGTTTGCACACTCCAATCCCATCCTTTTACATTCTTGCAAGTTGCATGCTTTACTTTCCGCTGCTCATATACTCTTTGCATGCTTGCTTGATATGTATTGTGCTTGCTAAACTTGTGCCAAAACTCCACTTCAACTTAAAGAAATTAAAAACTGCAACTTTTGGTACTTAGTGTCTAATCACCCCCCCTCTAGACACCTCTTCTCGATCCTTTCACTATACCGCGTTGTGGTTTTTGATGCGTAGGTAAGAACGGTTCTTTCTCAGCCCATAGCAGCCACGTAAAACTTGCAACAACAAAGTAGAGCACGTCTAACTTCTTTTTGCAGGGCATGTTGTGATGTGATATGGTCAAGACATGATGCTAAATTTTATTGTATGAGATGATCATGTTTTGTAACGGAGTTATCGGCAACTGGCAGGAGCCATATGGTTGTCGCTTTATTGTATAAAATGCAATCACCATGTAATTGCTTTACTTTATCTCTAAGCGGTAGCGATAGTCGTAGAAGCAATAGTTGGTGAGACAACAATGATGCTTCGATGGAGATCAAGGTGTCAGGCCGGTGACGATGGTGATCATGATAGTGCTTTGAAGATGGAGATCAAAGGCACAAGATGATGATGGCCATATCATATCACTTATATTGATTGCATGTGATGTTTATCCTTTATGCATCTTATTTTGCTTAGTTCAGTGGTAGCATTATAAGATAATCTCTCACTAAATTTCAAGGTACAAGTGTTCTCCCTGAGTATGCACCTTTGCTACAGTTCATCGTGCCGAGACACCATGTGATGATCGGGTGTGATAAGCTCTACGTTCACATACAATGGGTGCATGCCAGTTTTGCACATGCAGAATACTTGGGTTAAACTTGACGAGCCTAGCATATGCAGATATGGCCTCGGAACACTAAGACCAAAAGGCCGAGCGTGAATCATATAGTAGATATGATCAACATAGTGATGTTCACTATTGAAACTACTCCATCTCACGTGATGATCGGGCATGGTTTAGTTGATATGGATCACGTGATCACTTAGATGATTAGAGGGATGTCTATCTAAGTGGGAGTTCTTTAGTAATTTGATTAATTGAACTTTAATTTATCATGAAGTTAGTACCTGATAGTGTTTTGCATGTCTACGTTGTTGTAGACAGATGGCCTGTGTTGTTGTTCCATTGAATTTTAATGCGTTCCTAGAGAAAGCTAAGTTGAAAGATGATGATAGCAATTACATGGACTGGGTCCGCAACTGGAGGATTATCCTCATTACTGCACAAAAGAATTACATCCTGGAAGCACCACTAGGTGAGAAACCCGCTGCAGGAGCAACCCCAGATGTTATGAACACCTGGCAGAGCAAAGCTGATGACTACTCGATAGTTCAGTGTGCCATGCTTTATGGCTTAGAACCGGGACTTCAACGACGTTTTGAACGTCATGGAGCATATGAGATGTTCCAGGAGTTGAAGTTAATATTTCAAGCAAATGCCCGGATTGAGAGATATGAAGTCTCCAATAAGTTCTATAGTTGTAAAATGGAGGAGAACAGTTCTATCAGTGAACAGATGATCATAATGTCTGGGTACCACAACCACTTGACTCAGCTGGAAGTTAATCTTCCTGATGATAGTGTCATTGACAGAGTTCTTCAATCACTGCCACCAATCTACAAGAGCTTCGTGATGAACTATAATATGCAAGGGATGGATAAGACAATTCCCGAGCTTTTTGCAATGCTAAAGGCTGCAGAGGTAGAAATCAAGAAGGAACATCAAGTGTTGATGGTCAACAAGACCACCAGTTTCAAGAAAAAGGGTAAAGGGAAGAAGGGGAAGTTCAAGAAGAATGGCAAGCAAGTTGTTGCTCAAGTGAAGGAGCCCAAGTCAGGACCTAAGCCTGAGACTGAGTGCTTCTACTGCAAAGGGACTGGTCACTAGAAGCAGAACTGCCCCAAGTATTTGGAGGAGAAGGATGGCAAAGTGAAAGGTATATTTGATATACATGTTATTGATGTGTACCTTAATAATGCTCGTAGTAGCGCCTGGGTATTTGATACTGGTTCTGTTGCTAATATTTGCAACTCAAAACAAGGGCTACAAATTAAGCGAAGATTGGCTAAGGACAAGGTGATGATGCGCGTGGGAAATGGTTCCAAAGTTGATGTGATCGCCGTCGGCACACTACCTCTACATCTACCTTCGGGATTAGTTTTAGACATAAATAATTGTTATTTGGTGCGAGCGTTGAGCATGAACATTATATCTGGATCTTGTTTGATGCGAGACGGTTATTCATTTAAATCAGAGAATAATGGTTGTTCTATTTATATGAGTAATATCTTTTATGGTCATGCACCCTTGATGAGTGGTCTATTTTTACTAAACCTTGATAGTAGTGACACACATGTTCATAGTATTGAAGCCAAAAGATATAAGTTTAATAATGATAGTGCAACTTATTTGTGGCACTGCCGTTTAGGTCATATTGGTGTAAAGCGCATGAAGAGACTCCATGCTGATGGACTTTTGGAATCACTTGATTATGAATCACTTGATGCTTGCGAACCATGCCTCATGGGCAAGATAACTAAGACTCCGTTCTCCGGAACAATGGAGCGAGCAACAGACTTGTTGTAAATAATACATACTGATGTATGCGGTCCGATGAGTGTTGATGCTTGCAGCGGGTATCGTTATTTTCTTACCTTCACAGATGATTTGAGCAGATATGGGTAATCTACTTGACGAAACATAAGTCTAAAACATTTGAAAATTTCAAAGAATTTCAAAGTGAAGTGGAAAATCATTGTAACAAGAAAATTAAGTTTCTACGATCTGATCGTGGAGGAGAATATTTGAGTTACGAGTTTGGTCTTCATTTGAAACAATGCGAAATAGTTTCACAACTCATGCCACCTGGAACACCACAACGTAATGGTGTGTCCGAACATCGTAACCGCACTTTATTAGATATGGTGTGATCTTTGATGTCTCTCACTGATTTACCGCTCTCATTTTGGGCTTATGCTTTAGAGACGACTGCATTCACGTTAAATAGGGCACCATTGAAATCCATTGAGACGACACCTTATGAATTGTGGTTTGGCAAGAAACCAAAGTTGTCGTTTCTTAAAGTTTGGGGATGCGATGCTTATGTGAAAAAACTTCAACCTGATAAGCTCGAACCCAAATCGGAGAAATGTGTCTTCATAGGATACCCAAAGGAGACTGTTGGGTACACCTTCTATCACATATCCGGATGCAAGATATTCGTTGCTAAGAATGGATCCTTTCTAGAGAAGGAGTTTCTCTCGAAAGAAGTGAGTGGGAGGAAAGTAGAACTTGACGAGGTAATTGTACCTGCTTCCTTATTGGAAGGTGTACCCAAAGGAGACTGTTGGGTGCACCTTCTATCACAAATCCGGATGCAAGATACTCGTTGCTAAGAATGGATCCTTTCTAGAGAAGGAGTTTCTCTCGAAAGAAGTGAGTCGGAGGAAAGTAGAACTTGACGAGGTAACTATACCTGCTCCCTTATTGGAAAGTAGTTCATCACAGAAATCAGTTCCAGTGATTCCTACACCAGTAAGTGAGGAAGCTAATGATGATGATCATGAAACTTCTGATCAAGTTACTACCGAACATCGTAGGTCAACCAGAGTAAGATCCACAGCAGAGTGGTACGGTAATCCTATTCTGGAGGTCATGCTACTTGACCATGACAAACCTACAAACTATGAGGAAGCGATGATGAGCCTAGATTCCACAAAATGGCTTGAGGCCATGAAACCTGAGATGGGATCCATGTATGAGAACAAAGTGTGGACTTTGGTTAACTTGCCCGATGATCGGCAAGCAATAGAGAATAAATGGATCTTCAAGAAGAAGACTGACGCTGACAGTAATGTTACTGTCTACAAAGCTCGTCTTGTTGCAAAAGGTTTTCCACAAGTTCAAGGGGTTGACTACGATTAGACCTTCTGACCTGCAGCGATGCTTAAGTCCGTCTGAATCATGTTAGCAATTGCCGCATTTTATGATTATGAAATTTGGCAAATGGATGTCAAAACTGTATTCCTTAATGGATATCTTAAAGAAGAGTTGTATATGATGCAACCAAAAGGTTTTATCGATGCAAAAGGTGCTAATAAAGTGTGCAAGCTCCAGCGATACATTTATACTGGTGCAAGCCTCTCGGAGTTGGAATATATGCTTTGATAGTGTGATCAAAGCATATGGTTTTATACAGACTTTTGAAGAAGCCTGTATTTACAAGAAAGTGAGTGGGAGCTCTTTAGCATTTCTGATATTATATGTGGATGACATATTGCTAACCAGAAATGATATTGAATTTCTGAATAGCATAAAAGGATACTTGAATAAGAACTTTTCAATGAAAGACCTCGGTGAAGCTGCTTATATATTGGGCATCAATATCTATAGAGATAGATCAAGACGCTTAATTGGACTTTCACAAAGTACATACCTTCATAAAGTTTTGAATAAGTTCAAAATGGATCAAGCAAAGAAAGGGTTCTTGCTTGTGTTACAAGGTGTGAAATTCAGTCAGACTCAATGCTCGACCACTGCAGAAGATAGAGAGAAAATGAAAGTCATTCCCTATGCTTCAGCCATAGGTTCTATCATGTATGCAATGATGTGTACCAGACCTGATGTGTGCCTTGCTATAAGTCTAGCAGGAAGGTACCAAAGTAATCCAGGGGTGGATCACTGGACAGCGATCAAGAACATCCTAAAATATCTGAAAAGGACTAATGATATGTTTCCCGTTTATGGAGGTGACAAAGAACTCATTGTAAATGTTTACGTCGATGCAAAGCTTTGACACTGATCCGGATGACTCTAAGTCACAAACCGGATACATATTTTTATTAAATGGTGGAGATGTCAGTTGGTGCAGTTCCAAACAGAGTGTCGTGGCAGGATCTACGTGTGAAGCGGAGTACATAGCTGCTTCAGAAGCATCAAATGAAGGAGTCTAGATGAAGGAGTTCATATCCTATCTAGGTGTCATACCTAGTGCATTGGGTCCAATGAAAATCTTTTGTGACAATACTGGTGCAATTGCCTTGGCAAAAGAATCCAGATTTCACAAGAGAACCAAGCACATCAAGAGACTCTTCAATTCCATCCCCGATCAAGTCAAGGAGGGAGACATAGAGATTTGCAAGATACATATGGATCTGAATGTTGCAGACCCGTTGACTAAGCTTCTCCCACGAGCAAAACATGACCAGCACCAAGACTCCATGGGTGTTAGAGTCATTACAATGTAATCTAGATTATTGACTCTAGTGCAAGTGGGAGACTGAAGGAAATATGCCCTAGAGGCAATAATAAAGTTGTTATTTATATTTCCTTATATCATGATAAATGTTTATTATTCATGCTAGAATTGTATTAACCGGAAACTTAGTACATGTGTGAATACATAGACAAACAGAGTGTCACTAGTATGCCTCTACTTGACTAGCTCGTTGATCAAAGATGGTTAAGTTTCCTAGCCATGGACAAAGAAGTTGTCATTTGATGAACGGGATCACATCATTAGAGAATGATGTGATTGACTTGACCCATCTGTTAGCTTAGCACTTTGATCGTTTAGTTTACTGCTATTGCTTTCTCCATAACTTATACATGTTCCTAAGACTATGAGATTATGCAACTCCCGAATACCGGAGGAACACTTAGTGTGCTATCAAATGTCACAACGTAACTGGGTGACTATAAAGATGCTCTACAGGTGTCTCCGATGGTATTTGTTGAGTTGGCATAGATCAAGATTAGGATTTGTCACTCTGTGTATTAGAGAGGTATCTCTGGGCCCTCTCGGTAGTGCACATCCCTATAAGCCTTGCAAGCAATGTGACTAATGAGTTAGTTACGAGATGTTGCATTACGGAACGAGTAAAGAGACTTGCTGGTAACGAGATTGAACTAGGTATTGAGATACCGATGATTGAATCTCGGCAAGTAACATACCGATGACAAAGGGAACAACGTATGTTATTATGCGGTTTAACCGATAAAGACCTTCGTAGAATATGTAGGAACCAATATGAGCATCCAGGTTCTGCTATTGGTTATTGACCGGAGATGAGTCTCGGTCATGTTTACATAGTTCTCGAACCCATAGGGTCTGCACGCTTAATGTTCGGTGACGATCGGTATTGTGAGTTTATGTGTTTTGATGTACTGAAGGTAGTTCGGATTCCCGGATATGATCACGGACATGACCAAGTGTCTCGGAATGGTGGAGACACGAAGATCGATATATTGGAAGCCTATGTTTGGACACCGGAATGGTTCCGGGTGAGTTCGGGCATATACCGGAGTACCGGAAGGTTACCGGAACCCCCCGAGAAGTATATGGGCCTTATTGGGCCATAGTGGGAGAGAGGAGAAGGGAGCCTAGGAGGGGGCGCCACCCCCAAGCCCAATCCGAATTGGGTGGGGGGCCGACCCCCCTTTCCTTCCCCCTCTCTCCCCCTTCCTTCCTCTCCTAATCCAACTAGGGAAGGGGGGATCCTACTCCCGGTGGGAGTAGGACTCTCCTTGGGCGCGCCATAGAGGGGCCGGCCCTCCCCCTCCTCCACTCCTTTATATACGGGGGAGGGGGCACCCCATAGACACACAAGTTGATCTCTTAGCCGTGTGCGGTGCCCC
Organism: Triticum monococcum; assembly: GCA_034509565.1. Taxonomy (NCBI): domain Eukaryota; kingdom Viridiplantae; phylum Streptophyta; class Magnoliopsida; order Poales; family Poaceae; genus Triticum; species Triticum monococcum. The sequence goes on from CM067845.1 coordinate 606,427,229, forward strand.
CCTCCACAGATTTCCACCTTGTTCATATCGTTGTAGTGCTTAGGCGAAGCCTTGCGTCGGTAACTTCATCATCACGCTGTCGTGCTGACGAAGCTCTCCCCCGACACTTAGCTGAATCTAGAATTCGTGGGACATCACCAAGCTGAACGTGTGCAGATCGCGGAGGTGTCGTACCTTCGGTGCTAGGATCGGTCGGATCGTGAAGATGTACGACTACATCAACCGTGTTGTCATAACGCTTCCGCTTACGGTCTACGAGGGTACATAGACATACTCTCCCTTCTTGTTGCTATGCATCACCTAGATGGATCTTGCGTGTGCGTAGGAAGTTTTTTGAAATTACCGCGTTCCCCAACGACTAACATGTATGGACCATGTCAAGATGCTAGGAGATCTGAATTTATCAACTAGCTTGAAGAAATACAAATGCCTGCAGAGATTGACTGGCCGCTACTTGGGGATTTCAATTATATAGATATCCAGTAGACAGAAACAGACCCGCGCGGGGGGGGGGGGGAGGGGAGGGATATCCAAGACATGATGAATTTAAATGTTGCCATAAGTTCTCTGGGATTAGCGGAAATACCCTTAAAAGGAAGAAAGTTCACTTGGAGTCTTGGAATAACATGCAAGACGCCCCTCTGTTGGAAAAACTTGACCGGTGCTTCTCTGAGTCTTGGGCACTAAAATTCCCATATACTCTTGCCACTTGTTTATCCAAACCCATTTTTGATCATGTCCCTTTTGTCATTCAGATTGGCACTACAGTGTCATATGTTTCCACTAGACATTTTGAGTATGTGTTCACTGATAGAACTGTTCTCCTCCATCCTACAATTATAGAACTTGTTGGAGACTTCATATCTCTCAACCCGGACTTTAGCTTGAAATATCAACTTCAACTCTTGGAACATCTCATATGCTCTGTGGGTTTCAAACATCTTTGGAGTCCCAGTTCTAAGGCGTAAACCATGGCACACTAAACTTTTGAGTAGTCATCAGATCAAGCATGCCAGACGTTCATAACATCTGCATCAGCTCGTGCAGCAGGTCTATCACCTAGCGGTGCATTGAGGACATAATTCTTCTATGTAGCAATGAGGATAATCCTCAAGTTACGGACCCAGTCCGTGTAGTTTCTACCATAATATTTCAACTTAGCTTCTCTAGGAACGCATTTAAATTCAAGGGGACGGAAGCACGGGCCATTGAACTACCACATAGATATGCAAAAACTATTAAGACTAAGTTGATGATAATTTTTAGTTAAAATAATAAAATTACTAATGAACTCCCACTTAAATCAACATCCCTTATGTTGTCTAAGTGATACATGATCCAAATCAACTACCCATTTCCGATCATCATGTGAGATGGGGCAGTCTTCAATGGTGAACATCTCTATGTTGATCATATCTACTATATGACTCAGTTCGACCTTTTAGTCTCCAGTGTTTCGAGACCATGTCTGTACATGCTAGGCTCGTCAAGTTTAACCCAAGTATTTTGCATGTGCAAAACTGGTTTACACCTATTGTATGTGAACGTAGAGTCTATCACACCCGATCATCACAAGGTGCTTCTAAACAACGAACTTTAGCAACGATGCATACTCAGGGAGAACATTTTTATCTTGAAATTAAGTGAAGAGATCATCTTATAATGCTATCGTCATTCTAAGCAAAATAAGATGCATAAAGGATAAACATCACATGCAATCAAAATATATGACATGATATGGCCATCATCATCTTGTGCTTTTGATCTCCACCTCCAAAGCATTGACATGATCTCCATCGTCACCGGTGTGACACCTTGATCTCCATCGTTGCGTCGGGGTCGTCTCGCCAAACATTGCTTCTACAACTATTGCTCACGTATAGCGATAAAGTAAAGCAATTACATGGTGCTTAGTGATTGACACGCAGGTCATACAATAATTAAAGACAACCCCAAGGCTCCTGCTGGTTGTCGTACTCATCGACATGCAAGTCATGAACTTATTACAAAACATGATCATCTCATACATCAACATATATCAAATCACGCTATGACCATATCACATCACAACATACCCTGCCGTTCTTTCCTATGCAAAACCACAACGGTGATTACCATGTTGCCTTTTAACCTTCTGGAAGAACTGCCGTAGTCAAATTAGATTCAACTAAAGTGGGAGAAACAGACACCCTCTAGCCACCTTTATGCAAAACAAGTTGCATGTTAGTCGGTGGAACCGGTCTCATGTATGTGCATATGTAAGGTTGGTCCGAGATGCTTCATCCCACAATATCGCCGAATTAAAATAAGACATTGGTGGTAAGCAATATGACCATCACTACCCACAACTCCTTTGTGTTCTACTCGTGCATATCATCTACGCATAGACCTGGCTCATGATGCCACTATTGGGGAATGTTGCATGGAAAACAAAAAAAAATTATATGCACACGCAAGATCTATCCATGGAGATGCATAAGTAAGAGAGGGGAAAAGCATCTACATACCCTTGTAGATTGCTAAGAGGAAGCATTTATCAATGCGGTCGATGTAGTCGTACACCTTCATGATCTGTCCCGATCAAGTATCGAATGTATGGCATCTCCTCATTCAGCACACGTTCAGCTCGATAACATCCTCACCTTCTCGATCCAGTAAGAGAGGCAAAGTAGTAGATGAGTTCCGATAGCACGACGGTGTGGTAACGGTGGTGGTGAAACTATTTGCAGGGCTTCACCAAGCACACCAGACTTAGGATGGAGGACAAACTAGAGGGAGAGGGGGCGCTGGCACATGGCTCGGTGAAGCGTGGTGTCCCCCAGGGGCTAGCTCTGCACCTCTATTTATATGTTCAACCCTAGGGTCGTTTCTTGGAGAAAAAACCCCCGCAAAGTCGGTTTCGAAAGCAAAAAAGAGTCCTTCTCGGTTTCCAGTACCAGCCACCACGGTCCCTGGCGTCTGGTCTCTGACCTCCGCAAAACTTCCTTTTGCACCAACCTAATGCCCCGTGGGCCTTACCCCTTGGCCCAACCATATCATATATATATATATATATATATATATATATATATATATATATATATATATATATATATATATATATATATATATATATACCTCCGGACCATTTCGGAGCTCCTCGTCATGCTCGTGATCTCATCTGGGACTCCGAACAACATTTGGTCACCAACATATATAACTCATATAATGTTATATCGTCAACGAACGTTAAGCGTGCGGACCCTACGGGTTCCAGAATGATGTAGACATGACCAAGACACTTCTCCAGTGAATAACCAATAGCGGGACCTGGATGGCCATATTGTTTCCTACATATTCTACGAAGATCTTTATCGGTTGAACCTTTATGACAACATACATTGTTCCCTTTGTCCGTCAGTATGTTACTTGCCCGAGAATTGATCGCAGGTATCTTCATACCTTAGTTCAATCTCGTTACCGGTAAGTCTCTTTACTCGTTCCGTAATACATCATCTTGTAACTAACTCCATAGTCACTTTGCTTGCAAGCTTCTTGTGATGTTGTATTACCGAGAGGGCCTGGAGATACCTCTCCGTCATACGAAGTGACAAATCCCAATCTCGATTCACGCCAACTCAAGAGACACCTTCAGAGATACCTGTAGAGCATCTTTATGATCACCCAGTTATGTTGTGATGTTTGATAGCACACAAGGTATTCCTCCGAAATCCGGGAGTTGCATGATCTCATGGTTGAAGGAATATGTATTTGACATTTAAGAAAGCAGTAGCAATAAACTGAACGATCATATGCTAAGCTAACGGATGGGTCTTGTCCATCACATCATTCTCCTAATGATGTGATCCCGTTATCAAATGACAACTCATGTCTATGGTTAGGAAAACCTTAACCATCTTTTGATCAATGAGCTAGTCTAGTAGAGGCTCACTAGGGACACGGTATTTTGTTTATGTATCCACACATGTATTTAAGTTTTTGGTCAATACAATTCTAGCATGAATAATAAACCTGTATCATGATTAAGGAAATATAATAATAACCACTTTATTATTGCCTCTAGGGCATATTTCCAACAAGGATAAACCTGTAGTCAATCAATAACTCTTTCATTTGTTTGGTGCCAAAGAAAGATAGCCCTCAGGTTCCCAATGAGTTCGGACCCATCTCACTACTCAACTGCACCATTAAAATTATTACAAAGCTACTAGAAAATAGACTTCAAAGGGTGATTTTGAAGCTAGTACATGTTAATCAGTATGGTTCCCTAAAATCAAGATCAATTCAAGATTGGCTAGCTTGGGCATTTGAGTATATTCATCAGGGGAAGCAATCGGGGAAAGAATTGGTTTTTACTCAAATTATATATTGACAAGGCTTTTGGTATGATTGAGCACAACACAATCTATGAAATCTCGCAAGCAAAGGGTTTTGGGAAGAAGTGGATTGTGGATTAAGATGACCTTCAGTTTTGGTTATTCATCAAGTCTACTTGTGATGCCCTCGATTCAATCATACACTAATCATACACGCAAATGTGTACGATAAAGATCAAGGACTCACGGGAAGATATCACAACACAACTCTAGACACAAATTAACATAATACAAGCTTTATATTACAAGCCAGGGGCCACGAGGGCTCGAATACATAAGCTCGAATACACAAGAGTCAGCGGAAGCAACAATATCTGAGTACAGACGTAAGTTACACAAGTTTGCCTTAAGAAGGCTAGCACAAAAGCAACAACGATCAAAAAGGCAAGGCCTCCTGCCTGGGAGCCTCCTAACTACTTCTAGTCGTCTGCGGTCTTCACGTAGTAGTAGGCATCCTCCGGGTAGTAGTAGTCCTCAGTGGCGTCGTCTGGCTCCTGGGATCCGTCATCTGGTCGCAACAATCGGGTATGGGGGAAAAGAAGTAGCAAAGCAACCGTGAGTACTCATCCAAAGTACTTGCAAGACTTACATCAGATCTAAACTAAGTATGCATCTGTATCAAAGGAATGGGTTGTATATATGGACTAAAATGCAGAATGCCAGAAGAGAAGGGGAAAGCCTAGCCTATCGAAGACTAGCATCTTCAAGCATCCTCAAGCATCTTGCAGCATATAGAAGAGTACAGATCAACATAATGTAAAGTAGGTAGTGTTATCAACCTCGGCCAGAGATCCTTTCTCGACTCCCTGCGAGAAAGCAATCCCAGAGCCATACTATCCATTTCTCATATCCATTCCTCATCTCAAGTAGCCAGTTCTAGTTGTATCGATCGGGATACAACTCCAAGTGTCCGTTACCGTAGGAAAGGCTATATATAGATGTTTTCTTCCCTGCAGGGGTGCACCAACTTACCCACCACGCTCAATTAACTCCGGCCAGACACACTTTCCTGGGTCATGCCCGGCCTCGGCCAAACAATACGCCACAACCCGACCTAGGCTTAATAGAGAGGTTAGCACGCCGGACTAAACCTATGCCCCCAGGGGTCATGGGCCATCTCCCCGGGAACTCCTGCACGTTGCGTGGGCGGCCGGTGAGCAGACCTAGCTACCTCCTTCAACAAGGCAGGAGCTTCCCAGTCCAACCGGGTGCGCGCCGCTCAGTCTCTGACGTCTATTAAGCTTCGACTGATGTATATGACGCAGAACGCCCATACTATGCCCACGTGATGATTAGTTCTATCAGGCCAGAGGCCCCTCGGATCAAATATCCAAACCGCAGTGGATTAGGAGCACGCGGTAACGAGCAGAGACTCATGACCGATGTGACCCCATCGCCCCGTCTCGAGTACTTGCGGCAAGGGCTAAGAATGCCCGGCCACGCCTCGTAAGTATCTCGCGGGCACCTTCTAGGTCAACCCGACTCCACATCACTCGCTATTAACACTACAAGAAATATGTCAACTTATGACCTTCTGTCAGTGACCCTCGAAGAATTGGTCATAAATTTATGACCATTTTAGACCAATTGGTCAAAAGCTGTTCAGGGGGCTCCAAACCCTAAACCATTGTGACCATTTTGGTCAGAAAGGTCGTAATTTCCTTACACGAAATGGCCACAAAGCAAACAGTGCTAGTCCGCTACCTTATTTCTAGTTGTTAATGACCAATATAGATGGTCATAGCCTTGTAGATTGTGCTGGGTTGTGATGACTAGGCGCCATCTCATCAGTTTTGCCTATGTGTCATGTCCATGTGGCAGTTTTTGCCCTAGGTTGTGAAGCAACCTATATTTCTATCATTCCCAAAATTCCCAAAAAAATCTCATAAATTCTTTGGGGCATATCTTCATCAAATATGTAAAAATCCTTCCTTGCCTAGTTCAAAACTAATTCAACAATATTCATTTTCCTATTCTGTTCACAACAACACTTTATGAAGGAAGTGCTATTTATGTATTCTTGATTGCCCTCGGAATTTTTGAGCACTCTTTCCTATCCAAATCATTACCGCATGACAAAATTCAGCTCCATTTGCCTAGCAAATCTTCCTTGGCAAATTTCCAAAGTTTTTGTCCACCTAGAAGCATTGTGAAGGAAGTACCTTTTTTATATCTCTAAATGACATGAAATTTATACAGTTCCTTCATATGCCCAAATTATCACCCTCCTCCAAATTGCAGCTCAGTCAAATCATCTATGTGAGCCCAGGTTCAATTTATATTTTATGGCCAAATTGGCACGTTGCAAAGCAAGTGTTATATAGACCCCTCCTATTACCCTCAAACTTTTCAGGCACTCTTCCATACCCAAATAATTGCCACATGATAATATTCAGCTCAATTTTCCTAGAGAGAAATTTCCAAAGTTTTTACCTCGAGAGAAGCTTTGTGAACTAAGTACTAGCTAGGCTTACCCAAATGATCTGAAAATTTACCAGCGCATGACCATACCTAAGTTACTTACCTACACCAATTTTGAGCTCATTTCATTCATCCAATATCTCTCACTAGTTTTCCCAAGTTTCTATCCATAGAAGAGCATTGTGAAGGAAGTACTACTTTGGCATGTCCAAATGGTATCAATTTTCTACAATGCTTTCCTATGCCCAAATAACCATCCTCCGCAAAATTTCAACTCACTCCATTCATTATTTTGAGCCTAGCTTCAACATTCATATTTTTGTCCAGCGTGGTACTTTGCAAAGCAAGTACCACCTAGGATCCTCCTTTTGAGCTAAAAATTTGTGAAGACATTCTCCTTAGAAGATGATCATCCTCAGCCAAAACTCACGCCCATTGGCCATGTGCATTTCCCGTACCGCTAATCAAACACTTGGCTGCTAATTCATGTTTGAGCATCGATCGGTCTCCTCGTGAGAATCTTATGTTGCAATTTTCTTCCTAGCACCAACCTGGGGAGTTCCCAACCCACTAGACATGCCTAGGCTGCCCAGAACACATGGCAACATTACGGTCACGCGGTGACCACGCGACGGGCATTCGAGTTTACGCGCTCTAGAGTTGGGGCCCTCGGCCACCGCCCAAACCTCGACGTATCGCCACCAAACCATGTATTTATGATTAAATAGGTCCTTATGTAACTAGAAATGATTTTTGGAAAAAATAAATAGCAAACTATGAGGCAGCTGCAGTTCAAATTTGACCCGCTTCCAACTGAATCGGCGGAAATTTGTCTTTTTCACGAGAGGTGGATCAAAATTTTTTACACCCAACCATTTTGTCAATTGTGCATTAAATATGGCCTAGTATTTTATAAAAATGATTTGGTCCAATTTTGCAAAAATTATTTGGTAGTCCCTTCACAAAAAAACCTCCTTTCGAGCACTCGAAAAATGGAAAATGGTTTTTTCGTCCAACGAAAATGAAAACTTCCTTAGGCAACATTGTTTGCCATTCCAATATGCACCCTTGTGCACAATATGAGATCATTGGAACAAACTATGCCATGAATGTGGCCATTGATCATTTGGCTTGAAAGCCATTGATCTCCACACGTGATAGCTCGTTTCTGAGAACACTTTTTTAAAATAATTGTCGTATTACAAGTTTGTTATTGTTCCTGGGAACTTGGCCACATATAATGACACAATGCGAAGGTTTCCCAATTTTTTGATTTTTTTGAATTTTTTATGCCCGTTTCGAAATATGGTCAAAACGACGGGAATGACCGTTCCTAGCTAGTGGTTGAATCTTGGATTTTTTTGGTGTTTCTCTTATTAAATAGGTACTTATGTACCTAGAAATGATTTTTGTAAAAAATAAATAGCAAACTATGATGCAGCTGCAGTTCAAATTTGACCTGCTTCCTACTGAATTGGCGGAAATTTGTCTTTTTCACGAGAGGTGGATCAAAACTTTGTACACCCAACCATTTTGTCAATTGTGCATTAAATATGGCCTAGTATTTTAGAAAAATGAGTTGGTCAATTTTGCAACAATTATTTGGGAGGCCCTTCACAAAAAAACCTCGTTTTGGGCACTCAAAAAATGGAAAATGGTTTTTTCGTCCAAAGAAAATGAAAACTTCCTTAGGCAACATTCTTTGCCATTCCAATATGCACTCTTGTGCACAATATGAGATCATTTGAACAAACTATGCCATGAATGTGGCCATAAGATTGATCATTTGGCTTGAAAACCATTGATCTCCACACGTGATAGCTCGTTTCTGAGAACACTTTTTAAAAATAATTGCCGTATTACAAGTTTGTTATTTTTCCTGGGAACTTGGCCACATATAATGACACAATGCGAAGGTTTCCCAATTTTTTGAATTTTTTTTGAATTTTTTATGCCCGTTTCAAAATGCGGTCAAAACGGCGGGAATGACCGTTCCTAGCTAGTGGTTGAATCTTGGAATTTTATTGGTGTTTCTCTGATTAAATAGGTACTTATGTACCTAGAAATGATTTTTGGAAAAAATAAAGAGCAAACTATGAGGCAGCCGCAGTTCAAATTTGACCCACTTCCACCTGAATCGACGGAAATTTGTCTTTTTCACAAGAGGTGGATCAAAACTTTTTACACCCAACCATTTGGTCAATTGTGCATTAAATATGGCCTAGTATTTTAGAAAAATGATTTGGTCCAATTTTGCAACAATTATTTGGGAGGTCTTTCACAAAAAATCTCCTTTTGGGCAGTCGAAAAATGGAAAATGGTTTTTTCGTCCAAAGAAAATGAAAACTTCCTTAGGCAACATTGTTTGCCATTTCAATATGCACCCTTGTGAACAATATGAGATCATTTGAACAAACTATGCCGTCAATTTGGCCATAAGATTGATCATTTGGCTTGAAAGTCATTGATCTCCACACGTGATAGCTCGTTTCTGAGAACACTTTTTAAAAATAATTGCCGTATTACAAGTTTGTTATTTTTCCAGGAAACTTGGTCACATATGATGACACAATGCGAAGGTTTTCCAATTTTTTGATTTTTTTTGATTTTTTTATGCCCGTTTCAAAATGCGGTCAAAACGGCGGGCTTGACTGTTCCTAGCTAGTTGTTGAATCTTGAAGACCTTTTGATGTTTCTCTGATTAAATAGATACTTATGTACCTAGAAATGATTTTTGGAAAAAATAAAGAGCAAACTACGAGGTAGCTACAGTTCAAATTTGACCCGCTTCCTACTGAATTGGCGGAAATTTGTCTTTTTCACGAGAGGTGGATAAAAGCTTTTGACACCCAACCATTTGGTCAATTGTGCATTAAATATGGCCTAATATTTTATAAAAATGATTTGGTCCAATTTTGCAACAAATATTTGGTAGGCCCTTCACAATTAAACCCATTTTGGGCACTTGAAAAATGGAAAATTGAGTTTTCGTCTAAAGAAAATGAAAACTTTCTTAGGCAACATACTTTCGCATTCGAAAATGCACTCTTGTGCACAATATGAGCTCAATATTTGATTTTTTTCATGTGAAAAAGTAGAAGAAAAACAAAAGAAAAAACACAATTATATGTGCTCTATTCCCATTGGTGGAATTCGTTGTCACACGGATCGATGACATGGCGCCCATCCATCCATGTCTCCATACCACATCCATCCATCCATTTATGTACAGAAAAAAATGAAAAAGAAAATCCCACCCGCATTCACCTACCCAAACCCTACCCAGATCCCATCGATCCCCTCCTCCCATCGCACCCCTCCTCCCCCATCTCCTCGCCGCCGCCATCGACGACGCTCCCCTCGATCCCTCCCACCGCCGTCTCCCTCCCTCAGATCGAGCTCCCCCTCCCCTCTCCCTCCCACCTCTCGAAGCTCCCGCGTCCCACCGCCGTGCACCGGTGCTCCTCTCGCTGCGCCCCGCGCAGCCGTCGACGCGTGTGCCGAGAAGGATTCTAGCGCCGCCTCTGCTTCCACAGGGGCGCCTCGCCATCGGCTGCTGCACGAGCGCGCTTGCCTCATCGCCATTGTTGCCTCATGCGCGCCCCATCTTCGCGTGCTGCACCGCCACTGCCTTCCAGAAGCTCGACGTCGTCGGTGAGTCCCCCCTCTTTGTGGTCTCCCTGCTTTGGAACCTTGCGGTGTTGATTAGTTGTGGCTTTGCGCGATTGATTGAATGACTAAATGTGGGTCATCTGTCGCGCGTGTGGGCATCGGTGCGGGAGGAGGAGGATGCCTTCAGGTCGGCGGTTGCGGCTGCGGCGGGGAACACGCTGCTGCCCCTCCAGCGCTGCATCTTCTCCGACCACCTCATGCCGGTGCTGGCCTACCGCTGCCTCGTCCAGGAGGACGACCGCTAGGCGCCCAGCTTCCTCTTCGAGTCTGTCTAGCAGGCCTCCGCGGGCACCAATGTGGTCCGTCCCTGCCCTTACCCAGACAGCCTAAGTAGGTACCTGTAGAAAGAAGTAGCACCAATGTGGACCATGTTGTTATAGTTAGTTTAGATGCTACCTCGCCAGATAAATCTCATGATATTTCTTGATTGTACCGTTACTAACTGAAGTTTGTAGTATCCTGCAATTGTTAGTTCAATTGGTAAACTTCATGAATTATCTGTCATCATCTAGTTTAGAGATGTATAATATGCTCTAGTCTTGTTAGCAAATTGGAGAGGCAAAAAGTTGTTGGGTCAAACTGGCGTGTTGCTCTTTGATGTACTGACTTGTGTTGCTTGTTGAGTGTTGACAGTGTTTCGGGGGATTGATTAATATCTCGCCGGTTGTTTTTTGCTTCTTCAGGGGATTAATCCAGATCCTCGGGATCGTCGACGGTGGCAGCCCTCCCCGACATCGCCAGCTGCACCGGCTCGTCGGAGGACGCGGTGAGCGGACGCAGAGATGCACCACACGCCCGACTACTTGGTATAATGCAAATATTAGGTTCATTTTGTTTCACGCCATTTCATCTATCTAGCAATGTAATCCCATTCCATGTGTCCTTCACATCATCTAGTTAGTGAGACAAGAGGTGCAGAACATAACAATAAAAAAGCCCAGTCAATCTCCTACACTACAGTATGTCATGTCAGTATACAACCCCAACATGCAACATGCAGTAGCCCAGTGTGGTTGTCTGCATGCTCCATCACATGGCCACCCTAAGCAAATGTAGAGAACACACTTCCAGACTAATCAATCATGCATGCCCATATCATTTGCTTGGTTTAATCTTTCTCGGTTTAGCTTTCTCAGACCACCCTAAGTTTGTTATTTTTCCTGTGATTTGGGGCCATAGGCTGGTTCCTCACCACACAATTTGGGAAAAGAGGAGCTTTTGCAATGTTTCGCTGTTTCTGCACATACCACCAGTTCGCCCAAGTTGGTGTCCATTTAGTGCATCTAAATTGGCACCTACTGAGTAGACAGGTTACATACCAACGTTTGTCCATGGTTCATGCTATGTGTCAACGTATTCTTCATTCTTTAATGCACATGTGTTCACGCATGGCCAGCTTTATGTATTCACAATATAAAGTTGATCTATACATGCATGGCAAGCTTTTGTAAAATAAGAAAATAGGTAGGAGTGAAAATATTGTAGGACACGTGTTATGCAGTGTTGATCTATACTTTGATGCACCTGTGTTCACGCATGGCCATCTTTATGTAGCAGTGTCGCGTGTGGCCTCAAAAAAGACTTTGAAAATCCTGATTGAAAATGAAGATGGTACTACTGATTCTCAGACCAGGAACATTGTGTTTCCTGAGCTCTTCCAATCCATTTCTTAGAATCCATGCTGGTGGTGTCTTCTACAATATGTGCATTATTCTATTTACCATGTTCGCTATGGCCGACCAGTCTGTTCTAGCTGTTTCATGTGGTCGTCCGATATGTGTGGTGCCAACTGACATTTCTTTGCTAGCTGATGTCAATAGTCTTTTGGTTCATACAACTTAGTGCCTCATATATGAATGCTCTTTCTGGGTTTTTCAATTTCTCTTCCCCCTATCTTTTGCTGACTACACTGATTATATGCCTATTCTACACCGATTATATGCCTGTTCTACACCGATGCTCTTTTTTATGCTGGTCCTATGTCATGGGTGTTAATATCTACTACCTATTTACTACTTGTTGTGCAAAATCTTTTGGTTATTGTAAATCATTCCCTGCCGTATAAAGTTTTGTTTTAGTCTGTTGCATTTTGTTGGTTCCTATCTTGTCAATGTATACAACAATATGCTTTCTTGGTGGCCATTTGTGCTTCACATTTTTTGGGTATGCTACTTCTCTAATGAGTGGGTGCATCTCTACTTTGTTTTATCATTCTATATTGTTTTCCTAACCTTTTTGGTATTCTGCTTTCTCCTTGCAGATGGCAAGCACCATTTTGTTGGTTCCTGTCTTGCCAATGTCTACAACAATGTGTGTGTCCTCTGTCTCATTTGTGGCATTACTGTAGGGAAACTCATAATGGGCCTATCAAGCATACTGACCTTGTGATGATAGATAAAGAGGTTGATTTCAGTGCCATTCTGATAAATATATTTTTAGCCCTATGAATTGAAAAATGAGTGCTTCTTGGTTGTTTCTGTTGTTGGTCCAGAAGATTCATGGTGCTTTTAGTGCAGTACTATACTATGCTCCTTGGCACTTCTTGCTGTGTTAACTAAATGGTGTAGTCATGCGCTTCATAGAAGCAGTTTTAACTAAATGTAATGAACTAATTAAGTGCCTTCTTTTATTGTTGGCTAATCCTTTGGTTTTATCGCATGCTACATTCTACTCTCTCCGTTCCTAAATATAAGTCTTTCTAGACATTTCAAATGGGCTACAACATACGGATGTATATGATGATATGCTACCACTCTAATAAGTCCAGGCACTATAAACCCTATGAACACAATAATGATACTCTGCATGCTATGAGTAAAGTGCTCTATTTTCTTGCGTCACCTTGTATGAATGAGTATATTGTCTTAACTATCTGGGGAACAAAAATCATTGTATTAGCTGAATTTGTGTTATATTTCTAAAGAACTTGTCCTTTTTTGAATGTTCTGTTCATAATATATTGGCTCCAGTGTTTTCATTCTTCTCTTCTGATTCATGTAACAGGGCGACGGCTGAAGGCATGCTGATGGTTCTATTGTTGTCCTAGTGTAGCGAAGGTAGCCTAGTCGACTACGGTCGCGTAGTTAGTCATGCATACAGTTTCATCTGACTGGAGCAGGAGCCTAGTTTGTGTTGATTGTCAATTCTCATTGTGATTGTCCCTATATCTGTGTGACTGATTGTATTTGTATCTGTGTTGTAACTGTGTCATGACAGAAGGAGCCCAGTATATCTGTATGACTGATTGATTCTGGCTGTTGTTATTTGAAATATTACTTGTGTTTTCTTTCTATTCTTATTTAAACATGGTTATTTATTTCTGTCAAATTTTAATCTGAATAATATGATGCTACCAAAAGGGTCCCACTTTAATAGAATCTGGCAACCAGGACCCATCTAACTAGTGCACCCTTCTTTTGGAAAAGAAAAGAAAAACTAAATTCGTTTAGACAAAAAGGCCACAACCCAACAATAAAAAAGGCTGCAATGTTGGGCTTGGCCCATGAAGCTGATCAAAAATTGATAGAAAAAATACATTAAAAAGGCCGAATTGTTGGGCTAGGCCCATGTAGAAAATCGAATTGGACCGGGCTGAATCTTGTGCCACGTCAGATTGCCACGCTGGATGCCTACGTGGCCTGGGGAGGTTGCTAGTGACCAAAACGCCATAGTAGACATATTTTGGTCATAAACGTCTTCGACCATTCCAGAAGAAAGGTCGCTATAGTCAGTTTATGACGGCCAGCTTTTGACCTTATGTTTTTGGTCACAAAAAGGTCACAAATGGAAATTTGTGACCATTCAGTGACCAATAGTGGTGGTCACAAGTTGACTTATTTCTTGTAGTGTAAGCTTGAGCAGGTACCCCTCAGGGCCGACCCGTCTTTAGTAACATGGTTCAGTGGAAAGTCATAGTAACCATAGTGACTGGGTGTCTAACACCAAAGAGGAAACCTGAGGAATCACCCCTGGAGAATTCCACTCGATTTTATCATCAAGTTGAATGTAAGAGGATCCACCCTCGAGGTTCACACTTGAGGGGTTGCATGACAGAGCCGTAACGGAAGTGGTTAAGGAGGAAATCACCCTCGATGACCTCGACCATATAGCTACACTACAGAGATCTCATTAGGAGTGATGTAATAGGTTCCACCCTCGGCACTCGATGGTAACTCTGCAGAGTCATACAACTAGGGGGGTGATGTGCGGCGTCGGGGCCTGGACGTCGATCACGATGATCGAGTCATCGAACATAAAGCAAGGCAACTGGGACAAGGCGAGGTCATTGATGGATCTCTAACCAACCTATACTAAGCAGTTTTGGATAAGCAGGTAAGGTATGAAAGCAGGTAACAACAACAGGCTATGCATTAGAGTAGGATCACACATAAAGCAGTAGCAGTTCTAATGCAAGCATAAGAGGGAAAGAAATGGGCGATATCGGAATGCTCAAGGGGGGTTTGCTTGCCTGGTTGCTCTGGCAAGGAGGATTCGTCGTTGACGTAATCGATCATAGGGGCAACATCGGTCTCGGGGTCTACCGGAGAGAAGAGGGGGGAGAAACAGTAAATATAAAGCAACATAGCACCACAAAGCATAATATGGCAATAAGATACGCCGGGTGTGACCTAACGTATGGCTACACGATATAGGTGAAGGGGGAATTCAACCGGGAATGTTTTCCCTGTTCCGGACCTGTGTCAGACAAATGACCGGAGGGGGAAAGTTCCATGTTCAGCATGCTAGGGGCATGTGACACATGAACAGACCGCGTAATCGGATTCGTTGGATTTTTCTGAGCAACTTTCATATAGAAAACATTTTCATCCGAGTTAATGTTTAATTTCTATGAATTTTCAAAGTTTAAACAATATCCTGGAATTATCTAAATTAACAAAAATGGGATTATGACGTCAGCATGACTAGAGGATGACATCACCAGTCAACACAGGTCGGATGACCAGGTCAAAACTGACCCGTGGTTCCAGCAGGACCCACATGTCAGCCTCTGTTAGCTTAACAGTGGATTAAACTAATCTAACTAAGCAAATTAGGGGTGTGGGCCCCATATGTCAGTGAGTGTTTAGACTAGGATAATTAATTTTTTATAGAAACGTTTATTAAACTAATTATCAGAGTTAGGGCCCACATGTCTGTGAGAGAAGCCGGCCCAGTCAGCGTTGACCTCGGTCAACTGGTCAAAGTGGGGCCCCTGGGCCCACCAGTCAGTGGCTCCGGCGGTGCCACGTGGGTGCCACGTTGGTGACGTCGCCGGAATCACGCCGGCGACCATTCCCGCGACGGAAGTTCACTAGAGTTGGCCGGAAAACGGCTACAAGGCACAGTTCGCCGCGTTTTCAATCGCGTTCGAGAGCTGGCGTTGGCGCGCATCGCGCGGTGCCACCTGTTGGTCTCGGGGAGGCTCGATACGACGACGGCGAGCACCTTAGCGGTCGCCAGAGTTCGGCCATATGCGGGGTGAGCGACAGAGGCCACGGGGAGGGGATCTAGCAAAACGAGCGGCCGCAGTGAGGGGATCTGAGCACGTTCGAGTGCTCGGACGAGCAGGTCAACAACCACAACGTCGATGGCGAGCCTCGCGGCGGAGCTGCGTTCGGGCGGCGACAGGAACGGCGGCTACGACTACTAGGAGAGGCCGAGGAGAGGGGAGATCGAAGCGGCTGCTCACTTCGGGTGTAGGGAAGCGGACGAGGGAACCGGAGGGAGCTCGAGGGCGACGTACGGCGGCGGTGATCAGGGCGAACGGAGGTTGAAGACAACGGCGTGACGGTGCTCTAGCGCCTCCGAGCTCCTGCGGATGGCACCAGGGGGCAAAGCGGATGACAGTGAGGATCTACGTCATGGCAGTGACGCACGTGGTGGCCGGTGGCCACGTCGGAGCAAGGTGGACGACGACGGGCGCGTTCGGGCGTGGATGTGGAACTGGGGAGAGGAAGCGAGCGGGGGCACTGGTGGGGAGAGGGAGAGGCAGAGAGAGCAATTGGGCGAGTGGGGAAGGAGCCCGAGGCGTCGGGGCGGCCTTATCATCCCCCTCGTCATCGACGGCGAGGTGGTCGGGCGGCGACGAGCCCCTGTAGCGATGCGGTCGCAGGAACAGGGGAGGCGACTATGGTGGGGGGAGTTGGGTTGGCCTGCTGGGATGGGCCGAAGCCCATGGGGAGTCAGGGCCTTCTCTCTCTCCCTTTCCTTTTTCTCTTTTTTAAAGCTTTTCTGCTTTAGCTATTTTAGGCCACTTAGACACATTGGAAAAAGTTGGTTCACCACCAATATTACCAGCAGAATATTATCCACATGATGAACATTTTAGTTTTCATGTCAGAGCATTTTGAATTTCACACAAAATTTGAATTTGAATTCAACTAGAATTTGAAAGAACATGAGACAATAATGATCATGCACATGTTTAGCAAAAAGATTAACTTAACCCCAGGGGTTACTGTAGCAACATTACACCGGGGTGTTACAACTCTCCTCCTCTAAAAGAAATTCTCGTCCCGAGAATTAAGAGGTAGAAGGGAACAGGTCGGGGTATTCAGCACGGAGGTTATCCTCGCGTTCCCAAGTGGCGTCATCTTTAGAATGATTTGACCATTGCACCTTGAGGAACTTGGTAACCTTCTGGCGTGTTCGACGTTCAACTACTTCAAGAATGCAGATCGGATGCTCCTTGTATGTAAGATCATCTTGCACTTCAATCTGTTCCGGATCCACTTCACGTTCCGGATCCTTGAAGCATCGACAAAGTTGCGACACGTGGAAGACATCATGGACGTGAGAGAACTAAGGTGGCAACTCCAATTGATAAGCCACCAGTCCACGACGGGCGAGGATGCGGAAGGGACCAATGTAGCGCGAAGCTAGCTTGACCTTGACTCCGAACCGATGAGTGCCTCTCAAAGGAGTGACACGCAGATAAGATTGTTCACCAGGTTGATAAGTTGAACCCCAGTGTTTCCGGTCATAGTTTCTCTTCTGGCAGGACTGGGCCGCCTTGAGATTATCCCGGACAATGCAAACCTGCTCTTCAGCTTGTTGAATAATGTCTGGACCAATGAGCGCCCGTTCCCCAATTTCTGACCAATTCAGAGGGGTTCGGCACTTACGTCCATAAAGCACTTCGAAGGGTTCCATCTTCAAGCTGGCTTGATAGCTGTTGTTATAAGAGAACTCCGCATAAGGAAGAGATTCTTCCCACTTTTTGCCGAAAGAAATAACACAAGCCCAAAGCATGTCTTCAAGAATTTGATTGACTCGCTCGACTTGACCTTGGGATTGGGGATGATAAGCAGTGCTCCAGGTAATATGAGTTCCCATTGCCTCTTGGAAACTATCCCAGAACTTTGAAGTGAATATACGGCCACGGTCTAAACTGATTTCCTTCGGAATGCCGTGGAGTGACACAATTCTGGAGATATGCAAGTTTGCTAATTGACTAGCAGTGATAGTCTCCTTGACTGGCAGAAAGTGAGCAACCTTCGAGAATTGGTCGATGACGACAAAGATAGCATCGTTACCTTTCTGAGACTTTGGAAGGCCAGTGACGAAGTCCATCTGAATCTTGTCCCATTTCCATTCAGGAATAGGGAGAGGTTGCAGAAGTCCAGCCAGTTTCTGATGTTCTGCTTTGACGCGACGACAAACGTCACATTCTTCAATATATCAAGCAATGTCTTGCTTCATATTAGACCACCAGTACTTCTGATGGATGTCTAGATACATCTTGGTACTTCCCGGATGAATAGAGAGAGGGGTATCATGCGCTTCTTTCATCACCTTCTCTGTCATAAGCTCGAACCGGGGTACAACAATGCGATCTATGAAGTATAAGGTTCCATCTTCACCAAGTGAGAAATCTCTGGATTTCTCTAAGGCAAGATCCTTTTTCATCAAATCCACGTGAGCATCTTTGGCTTGAGCAGACTTAATTGCTTTCAGCAGAGTTGGTTCCAGGACAAGGTTATTCATAGAACCTTGTGGAACTAGTTGAAGGTTCAGCTTGCATAGATCTTCATAAAGGTGGGGTTGAGCTTTGAAGACCATGTGATTGTTGCAATAAGACTTACATCTCAGGGCATCGGCCATTACATTAGCCTTGCCAGGTGTATAAGATATACCGCAGTTGTAGTCAGCAATAGCTTCCATCCATCGCTGCTGATGGAGGTTCAGATCTGGCTAAGTAAACAAATACTTCAGACTCTGATGCTCAGTGAAGATCTCGCAACGATTACCGAGAAGGTACTGTCGCCATAGTTTCAATGCATAGATAACCGCAGCAAGTTCTCTTCATGAGAATGCACTTGACGAGAGGCATAAGCAATCACTCTGCGCTCTTGCATTAGGACACAGCCTAATCCTTGACGTGAAGCGTCGCAATAGATGACAAAGTCCTTGCGAGAATCAGGGGAGCAAGCACTGGGGCAGATGTCAGCTTGTCTTTGAGTGCCTGGAAACTTTCCTGACATTTGTCTGTCCAATCGAACTTAACACCTTTGTGAAGCAGATTGGTCAGTGGCTTGGCAATCTTGGAGAAGTTCTCGACAAAGCAACGACAATAGCTGGCAAGACCGAGAAAGCTTCTGACTTGCTTGACAGTCTTCGGAGGGGTCCAATCAAGAATAGCCTGAACTCGCTCTGGGTTGACGGCAATACCATCCTTGGAGATGACATGACCAAGGTAGGTGACTTCGGGTAACCAAAATTCGCACTTGGAATACTTGGCATAAAGTTGATGTTCTCGAAGCTTCTCTAGAACAAGTCGGAGATGTTCATCATGTTCTTCCTTGTTCTTCGAATATACCAGGATATCATCCAGATAGACTACGACGAACTTGTCGAGGTAATCCATGAATATGTAGTTCATTATACGAGAGAATGTGGCTGGAGCATTGGTCAAGCCAAAAGACATGACGGTGTACTCGTAAGAACCATAATGAGTGACGAATGCGGTCTTTGGAATATCCTCTTCACGAACACGGATTTGGTGGTAACCCAACCTCAAGTCGAGTTTATAGAATATTGATGAACCAGCAAGTTGATCATACAGATCATTGATCCGAGGAAGCGGATATTTGTTCTGAATTGTAGCTTGGTTTATAGGACGATAGTCTTGTACCAAACGATTCGTTCCATCCTTCTTCTTCACAAATAGAGAAGGTGCTCCCCAAGCTGAGGAACTTGGATGAATGAATACACTGCAAAGAGATTTGTCGATTTCCTCCTTAAGTTCAAGGAGCTCATGAGGTGGCATCTTGTAGGGTCATTTGGCGATAGGAACGATGCCTGGTTTCAAATCGATGACGAACTCGACAGCCCGAGTAGGAGGTATTCCTGGAAGTTCTTCTGGAAAGACGTCTAGGAAGTTGCGAACAACTAGGATCTTTTCAATTCCCTCAAGAGGTGCCGCGTTCAATGCATTCAAAGAATAAAGTCTTGCTTCAGCGTTTTGAACAATCTGAGCATGGTAGCTTACTATCTCATCGGAAGGATGTAGGAGATGAACGACTTTGGTGGCACAAATGATGGAGGCAGTATGTGCTTTCAACCATTCCATTCCCAGAATGAGGTCAATGTTGGAAGACTCCAGAATAATGGGAGAAACATGAAATTCCAACCCTTCAATTTCAACGGGGACGTCGCGACCAATCATGGTAGTTCGACACTGACCCGCAGGGGTGCGTACCACTATCGGAGTGTTCATGGGCTCGCATCGAATGTCGTGTGCATATGCAAAATTTTCTGACATGAATGAATGTGATGCTCCTGAATCAAATAAAACAGATGTTGGTACTGAATTAACAAGGAGAGTACCCACCACAGTAGCAGGCTGGTCTTGAGCTTCATTCAGATCAACTTGATTAGCCTGACCACGACCATAAGGTCTGGCATTGTTGTTGTGGGGCTGGTTGTTACGGCCATTTGAAGGCAAAGCCAGTTGGTTCCTTTTCTGATTGCACTCTTTGGCAAGGTGACCTGAGCGGCCACATCTGAAGCACAGACCATCATTGGGATCGGGAGTAGAAGCTTGGGGTGGTACAACCCGAAGGGGCTGCCTCTACAGTGGAGGAGGCAGACGAGGTGCGGCATAGGTCTGTCTTGGTGCAGGTGCAGCTGGACGATACATGCTGTGAGGAATCCATATCCGACGCTTCTGTGTTGACAGGCCCGAAGAGGAGCCAGCGTCACGGCTGCGCCTAAGGGATCCCTGGTGTTCCTGAAGACCAGTCTCAACCTGAATAGCCTTGTTCACCAAGGTAGCGAAGTCGGCAAAGTCATGAGCGAGCAATGCCAGCTTAATATCAGGGTCAAGTCCATCACGGAACTTTTCTTGTCTACGAGCATCAGTTGCAATGTCTTCTTCAGCATAACGAGACAAGTCCAGAAATTCCCGCTGATAAGCATCTACAGTATTGTTGCCTTGGGTGAGGTTGCGGAAATCTCGCTTCTTCCTGTCCATGATTCCCCGAGGAATGAAGCGGGCACGGAAGGCAGCTTGGAAATCCGTCCAAGTGATAACCGTTCCAGCAGGTAGGGTACGCCTGTGGCTGTCCCACCATTGAGCAGCGGGAACCTTCAGAAAGAAAGAAGCAAAGGTGACATAGCTAGCAGGGGCCACACTAGCAGACTCCATTTCATATGTGATGTCGCGAAGCCAGTCATCAGCATCAAGGGGTTGAGTTGAGCTGCTGTAAATAGTTTGGTTGAGACGCATGAAGTCCTGCAGAGTTTCTGGGGTTGGCTGTTGATTCATGTTCGGACGAGGAAACTGAGCCATCATTCCTTCCATGAACTGGCGGTTCAGCTCAAATTGTTGCATTATTCCAGCAAAGAATTCGAGCGGTGGTGGATCGTTAGCACCACGGCCACGACCAGCGGGTCTAACCATCCTGCTAATAAGTAACAGGGGTAGTTCAACATTGAGCATTTGCAAAAACAAAGGTTCATTCATGATGAAACATGCATAATGAAAGAGGTACGATGGATACCACTTCGTTGTCATCACGACAGTGTGTGTACTATCCAGAATACTATTCTAAGGAAAAACTATGGCTTATCCAGCTTTGGGGTGAATGTGGTCACGGGATCCTAATGTTAGAGTTAGTAAAACCATTTTAACCCGAATTGAAGAGAGATCAGAGTCCCAGAGTATAGACGAGAAATAAAAGATCCTAATACCACCCATATGGCGACGTGGGCCCATAACCCACGGGTCCCAGGATCGAAACCTGGCTCTGATACCAACTTGTGACGCCCTCGATTCAATCGTACACTAATCATACACGCAAATGTGTATGATCAAGATCAAGGACTCACAAGAAGATATCACAACACAATTCTAGACGCAAATTAACATAATACAAGCTTTATATTACAAGCCAGGGGCCTCGAGGGCTCAAATACATAAGCTGGAATATACAAGAGTCAGCGGAAGCAACAATATCTGAGTACAGACGTAAGTTACACAAGTTTGCCTTAAGAAGGCTAGCACAAAAGCAACAACGATCAAAAAGGCAAGGCCTCCTGCTTGGGAGCCTCCAAACTACTTCTAGTCGTCTGCGGTCTTCACGTAGTAGTAGGCATCCTCCGGGTAGTAGTAGTCATCAGTGGCGTCGTCTGGCTCCTGGGATCCGTCATCTGGTCGCAACAATCAGGTATGGGGGAAAAGAAGTAGCAAAGCAACCGTGAGTACTCATCCAAAGTACTCGCAAGACTTACATCAGATGTAAACTAAGTATGCATCCGTATCAAAGGAATGGGTTGTATATATGGACTAAACTGCAGAATGCCAGAAGAGAAGGGGAAAGCCTAGCCTATCGAAGACTAGCATCTTCAAGCATCTTCAAGCATCTTGCAGCATATAGAAGAGTACAAATCAACATAATGTAAAGTAGGTAGTGTTATCAACCTCGGCCAGAGATCCTTTCTCGACTCCCTGCGAGAAAGCAATCCCAGAGCCATACTATCCATTTCTCATATCCATTCCTCATTTCAAGTATCCAGTTCTAGTTGTATCGATCGGGATACAACTCCAAGTGTTCGTTACCGTAGGACAGGCTATCGATAGATGTTTTCTTCCCTGCAGGGGTGCACCAACTTACCCACCACGCTCGATTAACTCTGGCCGGACACACTTTCCTGGGTCATGCCCGGCCTCGGCCAAACAATACGCCACAGCCGACTGTAACGCCCCATATGTAACCTTCCCGAATTGTACTCCAACTCTTGCCGTTTCCGGCATTAAGTTATATTTAATTCTCGGGTTCGGGTCTTTGTCTCCGTGTGTTGTTTTTTTTTTCGTGCATCTCATATCATGTCATCACATGCATTGCATTTGCATACATGTTCATCTCATGCATTCGAGCATTTTCCCCGTTGTCCGTTTTGCATTCCGGCGCTTCGTTCTCCTCCGGTGGCCATTTCTAGCTTTCTTTAGTGTGTGGGGATTAAACATTTCCGGATTGGACCGAGACTTGCCATGCGGCCTTGGTTTACTACCGGTAGACCGCCTGTCAAGTTTCGGGTCATTTGGACTTCGTTTGATACTCCAACGGTTAACCGAGGGACCGAAAAGGCCTCGTGTGCGTGCAGCCCAACACCCCTCCATTTTGCCCAAAACCCATCAAACTCTGCTCCATCGTCTCGGTCGTTCGATCACGATCGTGTGGGCGAAAACCGCACCTCATTTGGACTCTCCTAGCTCCCTCTATGCCTATAAATAGACCCCCCCCCCCGAAATTGTCCTTCTTCTTCCCCCGAAACCCTAGATCCGCTTCCATCCGACACGCCGGACACGTCCGGCCGCACCGGACACAGTCGCCGCCGCCAACCGCTGAGCGCCACGTGGCGCATCCCGCCGCCCGCCGCCGTGCGGCCCGGGGAGCCCGGAGCCGGCCCCCACGGCCCGTTCCTGTCGCGCCCCGCCTCGGGGAGCTTCCGCCGCCTGACCGCGGCCTCGCCGCCGCCTTCTTCCACGGCGCCGGTGGCCGGCGCCACCGCGAGCCGTCCCGTCGCCGACCATCTCCGGCGCCACCGCGCCACCTCGACGCCGGCGGGCGCCGCTCCGCTGCCGTCTCGTCGTCCGGCCGGCCTCGCCCGGCCTTGCCGGCGCCGCATCGCCTCCCCAGGCCGCCTCTCCTCGTCGGCCGCCCCTTGCCTCCCCGGCTCCGGTGAGCCCGGCCATCGCCGCCATCGCTGGATCGGACGTCGAGCTACAGTAACCGCCGCGGAGCTACAGTGTTCGGGCGCCGGATCTGAGATCTGCTTTTTTTAGGGTTGCCATGATTATTGTGTGCATGATATGTGTGTGCTCCTTTGGGATGAATTGTTAAGCATGTTGTCTTCTTTCCAGGGGTGCCTCCCTTGCATTTTTAGGATGTGTGTGTTGTCTTGTGCAAGCTTGCAAAGTAGGGTACCTGAGTTTACTGATTTCAGGGACTTAGTGAAAATCACTAAGTCTGGGATGTTTTAGTTCATGATGCTATATGTCCAGCTTGTTTCCTAGTGATCCGTTCCTCTTTTGAGGATGATCAATAAGAGTGATTTGTTATGCTTGTTGTGTTTAATCCATCCATGTCTTTACTTGTTATGTTGGAGCACCCTAGGTTGACTCAATCGAGCTCAACTTTTGCATAGTTGTTGTTTTGGGCAGATCGTGAACTCTTTTGCGATTTTGCCGGAGCTATTGCTAGTGATCCATGCATGCTATGCCATTGTTCTTGCCATGTCTAGCTAGCATTTTGTGTCTTCTTTATGGATATATGCTTCACTTGCCATGACTTGCACCGTAGTGAGTGCATCGAGCTCGTTTACATGCCTCCGTGAGTTATAATTTTAGCATGTCCCAGTTTTCACTAAGTCTGAAAACTGATTGTGTTTCATCGATGTTCGTGTGCTCGGTAGAGTATTTTGTGAACCCTTTTGGCCCCAGGTCATTTTGGGTGTTTTGTTAAGCTTGTTGAGTAGCTCCATGCCATGCTCTTAGTTGCCATGTTCAGGTTTTGCTTCATGTTGTTTTGCTGCTCCGAAGAGAGCATCGTGGTCTGAAATTTCAGGCTAGCGTTAATTTCGCTAAGTCTGAAATCTGTTTTGCTTATTCAGTTTTGCCATGCTTGTTTGAAGCCCTTAATGGATGATTTTGCCTATGCCTCAGTCCTGGTGATTTGTTAAGCTTCTTGAGTACATCACTGCCATGCAATTGGTTTTCATGTTTGGTGGCTGTAGCATATTCATTTCGTTGCATTTAGGAGCCTACTTGCTGTAAATCGTAGATCGGTTCGTTTAGTAAAACGCTTGCCATTTCCAAACCGTAGCTCCGATTGCCATGATCTTTATATCGTTTTCAGGGGATTTCTTCCCCTCTATCCAGTGGCACACTTGGTTTTCCAAGTTGAGCCAGGTTCGTGCATTTCCTGTCACGCCTTGCATTTTGCATCCCGCATAGCATATCATCTTTGCATATTATTGGTTGTCCTTGCACGTGGTTGATTGTATCCTTGTTGCTTGTTTGTGTTGTTGGGTAGAGCCGGGAGACGAGTTCGCTAACAGGGAGCCCGTTGAGTTTGCTTTTGAGGATCCAGTCAATTATGACAACTGTGCAGGCAAGATGATCACACCCTTGAAATCACCACTATCTTTGCTATGCTAGTTTGCTCACTCTTTTGCTTTGCCAATGCTACGATGCCTACCACTTGCTTGTCAGCCTCCCAATTGCCATGATTGAGCCTCTAACCCACCTTTGTCCTAGCAAACCATTGATTGGCTATGTTACCGCTTTGCTCAAGCCCCTTCTTATAGCGTTGTTAGTTGCAGGTGAAGATTGGAGCCGTTCCTTGTTGGAACATTTATTTACTTGTTGGGATATCATTATATTGCTATGTTATCTTTATTAATCTATATACTTGGTAAAGGGTGGAAGGCTCAGCCTCTCGCCTAGTGTTTTGTTCCACTCTTGCCGCCCTAGTTTCCGTCATATCGGTGTTATGTTCCCGGATTGTTGCGTCCCTTACGCGGTTGGGCTATAATGGGAACCCCTTGATAGTTTGCCTTGATTAAAGCTTTTCCAGCAATGCCCAACATTGGTTTTACCATTTGCCACCTAGCCCCTTTTCTTTCCCTTGGGTTTCCGGAGCCCGAGGGTCATCTTTATTTTAGCCCCCCATGGGCCAGTGCTCCTCTGAGTGTTGGTCCGACCGAGTAGACTGCGGGGCCACCTCGGGGCAACTTGAGTGTTGGTTTTACTCGTAGGGTGTCTCATCTGAGTGTGCCCTGAGAACGAGATATGTGCAGCTCCTATCGGGATTTGTCGGTGCATTCGGGTGGTGTTGCTGGACTAGTTTTGACCTGTCGAATCATCTTGTTGTACCGGGATACCGAGTCTGATCGGTGGGTCCTGGGTGGAGGTCTATTCCTTCGTTGACCGTGAGAGCTTGTTATGGGCTAAGTTGGGACCCCCCTGCAGGGATTGATCTTTCGAAAGCCGTGCCCGCGGTTATGGGCAGATGGGAATTTGTTAATGTCCGGTTGTAGATAACTTGAACCTTAAATAATTAAAATGAATCAACTGAGTGTGTTGCCGTGATGGCCTCTTCTCGACGGAGTCCGGGAAGTGGACACGGCGTTGGAGTTATGTTTGCGTAGGCTGCTCTATATAGTTTTCCGCTCGTGCTTTGCCTCCTCTTCTCGCTCTCCTTTGCGAATAAGTTAGCCACCATATATGCTAGTCGCTTGCTGCAGCTCCACTTACATTACCCCTTTCCTACCTATTAAGCTTAAATAGTCTTGATCGCGAGGGTGCGAGATTCCTGAGGCCTCTGTGGCTCACAGATTACTATTACACCAGATGCAGGGATAGATGATACCTCTCCGGATGGCGCGCTCGAGCTGAAGTGGGAGTACGACGAGGACTCTCAGCGTTACTATGTGTCTTTTCCTGATGATCGGTAGGGATGCCTATTCGGGGTTAGATCCAGGACCTAGTCGCTTGTTGGGGGTCTTTTCTATTATGGCGTCGTAGTCGGGCCATGAGTGATTGTATGGTGGATGTTATTTATGTACTTTGATGTGACGTGGCGAGTGTAAGCCAACTATGCTATTATTCCCCTTTATATTATATATGTACATGGGTTGTGTAATGATTCCCGACTTGCGACATTGCTTTCAATGCGCCTATGTCTCTAAGTCGTGCCTCGACACGTGGGAGACATAGCCGCATCGAGGGCGTTACAAGTTGGTATCAGAGCCTTCCCCGACCTTAGGAGCCCCATTGCTTGATCGTTTTTAGCAGCCGAGTTGTGTCTAGAAAAATGTTTTGAGTCCTTAGGAATTATATATCAGAGAGCTTAGGAATTCTTTTTACTTCCCAGTCTCCTCATCGCTCTGGTAAGGCATCCTGACATAGAGTTTTGACTCTTCTCTTCTCAAATTTCACTAAAATTTTCTGGTTTTACATATGCATAACCTGAACATATTGGGAACCTCCTCAGAATGTGAAGCAACTCCGTAGCTTCCTCGGTCTCGCAAGCTACTGCCGAAGATTCGTTGAAAACTTTTCCAAGATCACGAAGCCTCTCTCAAATCTTCTTCAGAAGCACGTCAAGTATGTTTGGTCTCCGGAGTGTGATATTGCTTTCAACGCTTTGAAAGAGAAGTTGATCACTGCTCCAGTTCTAACTCCGCCCGATGAAACCAAGCCGTACGAGGTCTTTTGTGATGCCTCTCTCCAAGGTCTAGGTGTTGTACTGATGCAAGAGAAGAAAGTTGTTGCTTATACCTCTCGCCAGTTGAAGCCTAATGAGAAGAACTACCCCACTCATGATCTCGAGTTGGCGGCAGTTGTGCACGCATTGTTGACTTGGAGACATCTTCTCTTGGGAAGGAAAGTGGACATTTTCACTGATCACAAGAGTCTCAAGTACATCTTCACTCAGCCTAATCTCAACCTCAGGCAGACTCGATGGGTCGAAATGATTCAAGAGTACAATCCGAGTATCGAGTATACTCCAGGCAAGGCTAATGTGATTGCTGACGCTTTGAGCAGAAAAGCATATTGCAACAGTCTGATTCTCAAGCCCTATCAACCCGAGCTTTGTGAAGCTTTCCGCAAACTTAATCTGCAAGTTGTTCCTCAAGGTTTCCTCGCCAACCTTCAAGTTTCTCCTACCTTGGAAGACCAGATTCGCCAAGCCCAGCTTCTTGATGCTATGGTGAAAAAGGTGAAGATTGGTATTGCAAAGAGTCAGTCCAAGTACAAGTGCTATCGACTTGATGACAAGGACACTCTCTTCTTTGATGATCGAATTGTTGTGCCCAAAGGTGAACTTCGTAAAGTGATCATGAATGAGGCTCACAACTCTCTCCTTTCCATCCACCCTGGTAGCACGAAGATGTATCAAGATCTGAAGCAAACTTATTGGTGGACTCGAATGAAGCGCGAGATCGCTCAATTCATGAATGAATGTGATGTCTGCAGAAGAGTGAAGGCAGAACACCAAAGGCCAGCAGGTCTCCTCCAACCTCTTGCCATTCTAGAATGGAAGTTTGACCACATTGAAATGGACTTCGTGACTGGGTTTCCTAAGTCCAAGCGTGGCAACGATGCTATATTCGTTGTCATCGACAAGCTCACCAAAGTGGCTCATTTCCTGCCTATCAAAGAGTCAATCACTGCAGCTCAATTGGAGGAACTCTACACCTCTCGAATTGTCTCTCTACACGGTATTCCTCAAGTGATATCTTCAGACCGTGGCAGCATCTTTACCTCCAAGTTTTGGGATTCTTTTTAGAAGGCCATGGGCACCAGCATTCGCTTCAGCACTGCTTTCCATCCTCAAACAAGCGGTCAAGTTGAGCGTGTCAACCAGATTCTTGAAGATATGCTCAGGGCTTGTGTTATCTCCTTCGGCACGAAGTGGGAGGATTGCCTTCCTTATGCTGAATTCTCGTACAACAACAGTTTCCAAGCAAGTTCCGGCAAGGCCCCATTTGAAATTCTGTATGGTAGGAAGTGCCGTACACCTCTCAACTGGTCTGAAACCGGTGAACGTCAGCTGCTGGGTAATGACCTGATCACAGAGGTAGAAGAAATGTGCAAGGTCATTCGTGATAACCTCAAAGCAGCCCAATCCCGCCAGAAGAGCTACTATGATAGTAAGCACCGTGATTTGGCTTTCGAGATCGGAGATCATGTCTACCTCCGCGTCTCTCCTATGAAAGGGACTCGTCGCTTCGGTATCAAAGGAAAGCTTGCCCCTAGATACGTCGGGCCTTTCAAGATCGTCAGCAAGAGAGGCGACCTCGCCTATCAACTCGAGCTTCCTGCAAATTTTGCCAATGTTCATGATGTGTTCCATGTCTCGCAACTCCGAAAGTGCTTCAAGACGCCTGAGCGCACTGTCAACTTCGAGGACATTGAGCTCCAAGAAGATCTCTCCTATCGTGAGCACCCAGTTGCAATCCTTGAAGAGACTGAATGCAAAACTCGCAACAAGTCAATCAAATTTCTCAAAGTCAAGTGGTCACACCATTCCGATCGTGAAGCTACCTGGGAACGCGAGGATCACCTCCGTTCTGAGTACCCGGAGTTCTTTCAGTCCTAGATCTCGGGACGAGATCTTTTCGTAGTGGTGGAGTGTTGTAACGCCCCATATGTAACCTTCCCGAATTGTACTCCAACTCTTGCCATTTCCGGCATTAAGTTATATTTAATTCTCAGGTTCGGGTCTTTGTCTCCGTGTGTTGTTTTTGTTTTCGTGCATCTCATATCATGTCATCACGTGCATTGCATTTGCATACATGTTCATCTCATGCATTCGAGCATTTTCCCCGTTGTCCATTTTGCATTCCGGCGCTTCGTTCTCCTCCGGTGGCCATTTCTAGCTTTCTTTCGTGTGTGGGGATTAAACATTTCCGGATTGGACCGAGACTTGCCATGCGGCCTTGGTTTACTACCGTAGACCGCCTGTCAAGTTTCGGGTCATTTGGACTTCGTTTGATACTCCAACAGTTAACCGAGGGACCGAAAAGACCTCGTGTGTGTGCAGCCCAACACCCCTCCATTTTGGCCCAAAACCCACCAAACTCTGCTCCATCATCTCGGTCGTTCGATCACGATCGTGTGGGCGAAAACCGCACCTCATTTGGACTCTCCTAGCTCCCTCTATGCCTATAAATAGACCCCCCCCCCAAATTCTCCTTCTTCTTCCCCCAAAACCCTAGATCCGCTTCCATCCAGCGCGCCGGACATGTCCGGCCGCACCGGACACAGTCGCCGCCGCCAACCATTGAGCGCCATGTGGCGCATCCTGCCGCCCGCCGCCGCGCGGCCTGGGGAGCCCGGAGCCGGCCCCCGCGGCCCGTTCCTGTCGCGCCCCGCCCCGGGGAGCTTCCGCCGCCTGACCGCGGCCTCGCCGCCGCCTTCTTCCATAGCGCCGGTGGCCGGCGCCACCGCGAGCCGTCCCGTCGCCGACCATCTCCGGCGCCACCGCGCTACCTCGACGCCGGCGGGCGCCGCTCCGCTGCCGTCTCGTCGTCCGGCCGGCCTCGCCCGGCCTCGCCGGCGCCGCATCGCCGCCCCCGGCCGCCTCTCCTCGCCGGCCGCCCCTCGCCTCCCCGGCTCCGGTGAGCCCGGCCATCACCGCCATCGCTGGATCGGACGTCGAGCTACAGTAACCGCCGCGGAGCTACAGTGTTCGGGCGCCGGATCTGAGATCTGCTTTTTTTTAGGGTTGCCATGATTATTGTGTGCATGATATGTGTGTGCTCCTTTGGGATGAATTGTTAAGCATGTTGTCTTCTTTCCAGGGGTGCCTCCCTTGCATTTTTAGGATGTGTGTGTTGTCTTGTGCAAGCTTGCAAAGTAGGGTACCTGAGTTTACTGATTTCGGGGACTTAGTGAAAATCACTAAGTCTGGGATGTTTTAGTTCATGATGCTATATGTCCAGCTTGTTTCCTAGTGATCCGTTCCTCTTTTGAGGATGATCAATAAGAGTGGTTTGTTATGCTTGTTGTGTTTAATCCATCCATGTCTTTACTTGTTATGTTGGAGCACCCTAGGTTGACTCAATCGAGCTCAACTTTTGCATAGTTGTTGTTTTGGGCAGATCGTGAACTCTTTTGCGATTTTGCCGGAGCTATTGCTAGTGATCCATGCATGCTATGCCATTGTTCTTGCCATGTCTAGCTAGCATTTTGTGTCTTCTTTATGGATATATGCTTCACTTGCCATGACTTGCACCGTAGTGAGTGCATCGAGCTCGTTTACATGCCTCCGTGAGTTATAATTTTAGCATGTCCCAGTTTTCACTAAGTCTGAAAACTGATTGTGTTTCATCGATGTTCGTGTGCTCGGTAGAGTATTTTGTGAACCCTTTTGGCCCCAGGTCATTTTGGGTGTTTTGTTAAGCTTGTTGAGTAGCTCCATGCCATGCTCTTAGTTGCCATGTTCAGGTTTTGCTTCATGTTGTTTTGCTGCTCCGAAGAGAGCATCGTGGTCTGAAATTTCAGGCTAGCGTTAATTTCGCTAAGTCTGAAATCTGTTTTGCTTATTCAGTTTTGCCATGCTTGTTTGAAGCCCTTAATGGATGATTTTGCCTATGCCTTAGTCCTGGTGATTTGTTAAGCTTCTTGAGTACATCACTGCCATGCAATTTGTTTTCATGTTTGGTGGCTGTAGCATGTTCATTTCGTTGCATTTAGGAGCCTACTTGCTGTAAATCGCAGATCGGTTCGTTTAGTAAAACGCTTGCCATTTCCAAACCGTAGCTCCGATTGCCATGATCTTTATATCGTTTTCAGGGGATTTCTTCCCCTCTATCCAGTGGCACACTTGGTTTTCCAAGTTGAGCCAGGTTCGTGCATTTCCTGTCACGCCTTGCATTTTGCATCCCGCATAGCATATCATCTTTGCATATTATTGGTTGCCCTTGCACGTGGTTGATTGTATCCTTGTTGCTTGTTTGTGTTGTTGGATAGAGCCGGGAGACGAGTTCGCTAACGAGGAGCCCGTTGAGTTTGCTTTTGAGGATCCAGTCAATTATGACAACTGTGCAGGCAAGATGATCACACCCTTGAAATCACTACTATCTTTGCTATGCTAGTTTGCTCGCTCTTTTGCTTTGCCAATGCTATGATGCCTACCACTTGCTTGTCAGCCTCCCAATTGCCATGATTGAGCCTCTAACCCACCTTTGTCCTAGCAAACCATTGATTGGCTATGTTACCGCTTTGCTCAAGCCCCTTCTTATAGCGTTGTTAGTTGCAGGTGAAGATTGGAGCCGTTCCTTGTTGGAACATTTATTTACTTGTTGGGATATCATTATATTGCTATGTTATCTTTATTAATCTATATACTTTGTAAAGGGTGGAAGGCTCGGCCTCTCGCCTAGTGTTTTGTTCCACTCTTGCCGCCCTAGTTTCCGTCATATCGGTGTTATGTTCCCGGATTGTTGCGTCCCTTACGCGGTTGGGCTATAATGGGAACCCCTTGATAGTTCGCCTTGATTAAAGCTTTTCCAGCAATGCCCAACATTGGTTTTACCATTTGCCACCTAGCCCCTTTTCTTTCCCTTGGGTTTCCGGAGCCCGAGGGTCATCTTTATTTTAGCCCCCCACGGGCCAGTGCTCCTCTGAGTGTTGGTCCGACCGAGTAGACTGCGGGGCCACCTCGGGGCAACTTGAGGGTTGGTTTTACTCATAGGATGTCTCATCTGAGTGTGCCCTGAGAACGAGATATGTGCAGCTCCTATCGGGATTTGTCGGCGCATTCGGGCGGTGTTGCTGGACTAGTTTTGACCTGTCGAATCATCTTGTTGTACCGGGATACCGAGTCTGATCGGTGGGTCCTGGGTGGAGGTCTATTCCTTCGTTGACCGTGAGAGCTTGTTATGGGCTAAGTTGGGACCCCCCTGCAGGGATTGATCTTTCGAAAGCAGTGCCCGCGGTTATGGGCAGATGGGAATTTGTTAATGTCCGGTTGTAGATAACTTGAACCTTAAATAATTAAAATGAATCAACTGAGTGTGTTGCCATGATGGCCTCTTCTCGGCGGAGTCCGGGAAGTGGACACGGCGTTGGAGTTATGTTTGCGTAGGCTGCTCTATATAGTTTTCCGCTCATGCTTTGCCTCCTCTTCTCGCTCTCCTTTGCGAATATGTTAGCCACCATATATGCTAGTCGCTTGCTGCAGCTCCACTTACATTACCCCTTTCCTACCTATTAAGCTTAAATAGTCTTGATCGCGAGGTTGCGAGATTGCTGAGTCCTCTGTGGCTCATAGATTACTATTACACCAGATGCAGGGACAGATGATACCTCTCCGGATGGCGCGCTCGAGCTGAAGTGGGAGTACGACGAGGACTCTCAGCGTTACTATGTGTCTTTTCCTGATGATTAGTAGGTATGCCTATTCGGGGTTAGATCCAGGACCTAGTCGCTTGTTGGGGGTCTTTTCTATTTTGGCGCCGTAGTCAGGCCATGAGTGATTGTATGGTGGATGTTATTTATGTACTTTGATGTGACGGGGCGAGTGTAAGCCAACTATGCTATTATTCCCCTTTATATTATATATGTACATGGGTTGTGTAATGATTCCCGACTTGCAACATTGCTTTCAATGCGCCTATGTCTCTAAGTCATGCCTCGACACGTGGGAGACATAGCCGCATCGAGGGCGTTACACCGACCTAGGCTTAATAGAGAGGTCAGCACGTCGGACTAAACCTATGCCCCCAGGGGTCATGGACAATCTCCCCGGGAACTCTTGCACGTTGCGTGGGCGGCCAGTGAGCAGACCTAGCTACCTCCTTCAACAAGGCAGGATCTTACCAGTCCAACCCGGCGCGCGCCGCTCAGTCGCTGACGTCTATTAAGCTTCGGCTGATGTATATGACGCAGAACGCCCATACTATGCGCACGTGATGGTTAGTGCTATCAGGCTAGAGGCCCCTCGGATCAAATATCCAGACCGTAGTGGATTAGGAGCACGCGGTAACGAGCAGAGACTCATGATCGATGTGACCCCGTCGCCCCATCTCGAGTACTTGTGGCAAGGGCTAAGAATGCCCGGCCACGCCTCGTAAGTATCTCGCGGGCACCTTCTAGGTCAACCCGACTCCACATCACTCGCTATTAAGCTTGCGCGGGTACCCCTCAGGACCGACCCGTCTTTAGTAACATGGTTCAGTGCAAAGTCATAGTAACCATAGTAACTGTGTGTCTAACACCAAAGAGGAAACCCGAGGAATGACCCCCGGAGAATTCCACTCGATGTTATCATCAAGCTAAACGTAAGAGGATCCACCCTCGAGGATCACACTTGAGGGGTTGCACGACAGAGCCGTAACGGAAGTGGTTAAGGAGGAAATCACCCTCGATGACCTCGACCATATAGCTACACTACAGAGATCTCATTAGGAGTGATGTAAGAGGTTCCACCCTCGGCACTCGATGCTAACTCTGCAGAGTCGTATAACTAGGGGGTGATGTGCGGTGTCGGGGCCTGGACGTCGATCACGATGATCGAGTCATCGAACATAAAGCAAGGCAACTCGGACAAGGCGGGGACACTAATGGATCTCTAACCAACCTATACTAAGCAGTTTAGGATAAGCAGGTAAGGTATGAAAGCAGGTAACAACAACAGGCTATGCATCAGAGTAGGTTCACACATAAAGTAGTAGCAGTTCTAATGCAAGCATGAGAGGGAAAGAAATGGGCGATATCGGAATGCTCAAGGGGGGATTGCTTGCCTGGTTGCTCTGGCAAGGAGGGGTCGTCGTCGATGTAGTCGATCATAGGGGCAACATCGGTCTTGGGGTCTATCCGAGAGAAGAGGGGGGAGAAACATTAAATATAAAGCAACATAGCACCACAAAGCATAATATGGCAATAAGATGCGCCGGGTGTGACCTAACGTATGGCTACACGATATAGGTGAAGGGGGAATTCAATCGGGAATGTTTTCCCGGTTCCGGGCCTGTGTCAGACAGATGACCGGAGGGGGAAAGTTCCATGTTCAGCATGCTAGGGGCATGTGACAGATGAACGGACCGCGTAATCGAAATCTTTGGATTTTTCTGAGCAACTTTCATATAGGAAACATTTTCATCCGAGTTACGGTTTAATTTCTATGAATTTTCAAAGTTTAAACAATATCCTGGAATTATCTAAATTAACAAAAATGGGATTATGACGTCAGCATGACTAGAGGATGACATCACCAGTCAACACAGGTCGGCTGACCAGGTCAAACCTGACCCGTGGTTCCAGCGGGACCCACATGTCAGCCTCTGTTAGCTTAACAGTGGATTAAACCAATCTAACTAAGCAAATTAGGGGTGTGGGCCCCATATGTCAGTGAGTGTTTAGACTAGGATAATTACTTTTTTATAAAAATGTTTATTAAACTAATTATCAGAGTTAGGGCCCACATGTCTGTGAGAGAAGCCGGCCCAGTCAGCATTGACCTCGGTCAACTGGTCAAAGTGGGGCCCCTGGGCCCACCAGTCAGTGGCCCAGGCGGTGCCACATGGGTGCCACATTGGTGACGTCGCTGGAATCACGCCGGCGACCATTCCCGCAACGGAAGTTCACCAGAGTTGGCCGGAAAACGGCTACAAGGCACGGTTCACCGCGTTTTCAATCGCGTTCGAGAGCTGGCGTTGGCGCGCATCGCGCGGTGCCAGCTGTTGGTCTCGGGGAGGCTCGATACGACGATGGCGAGCACCTTAGCGGTCGCCAGAGTTCGGCCATAGGCGGGGTGAGCGACAGAGGCCACGGGGAGGGGATCTAGCAGCACGAGCGGCCGCGGTGAGGGGATCTGAGCACGTTCGAGTGCTCGGACAAGCAGGTCAACAACCACAACGTCGACGGCGAGCCTCGCGGCGGAGCTGCGTTCGGGCAGCGACAGGAACATCGGCTACGGCTACTAGGAGGGGCCGAGGAGAGGGGAGATCGAAGCGGCTGCTCACTGTAGGTCTAGGGAAGCGGACGAGGGAGCTGGAGGGAGCCATGTGGGTGCCACGTCGGTGACGTCGCCGGAATCACGCCGGCGACCATTCCCGCGTCGGAAGTTCATCGGAGTTGGCCGGAAAACGGCTACAAGGCACGGTTCGCCGCATTTTTGATCGTGTTCGAGAGCTGGCGTTGGCGCGCATCGCACAGTGCCACCTGTTGTTCTCAGGGAGGCTCGATACGACGACGGCAAGCACCTTAGCGGTCGCCAGAGTTCGGCCATAGGCGGGGTGAGCGACAGAGGCCATGGGGAGGGGATCTAGCGGCACGAGCAGACGTGATGAGGGGATCTGAGCATGTTCGAGTGCTCAAACGAGCAGGTCAACGACCACAACATCGACGGTGAGCCTCGCAGCGGAGCTGCGTTCGAGCGGCGATGGGAACGGCGGCTACAGCTACTAGGAGAGGCTGAGGAGAGGGGAGATCAAAGCGGCTGCTCACTGCGGGTGTAGGGAAGCAGATGAGGGAGCCGGAGGGAGCTCGATGGCGACGTACGGCGGCGGTGATCCCGGGCGAACGGAGGTTGAAGACGACGGCGTGACGGTGCTCTAGCGCCTCCGAGCTCCTGCGGATAGCACCAGGGGGCGAAGCGGATGACGGAGAGGATCTACGTCATGGCGGTGAAGCGCGTGGTGGCCGGTGGCCACGTCGGAGCAAGGTGGACGACGACGGGCGCGTTCGGGCGTGGATGGGGAACCGGGGGAGAGGAAGCGAGCGGGGGCACTGGTGGGGAGAGGGAGAGGCAGAGAGAGCAATTGGGCGAGTGGGGAGGGAGCCCGAGGCGTCGGGGCGGCCTTATCCTCCCCCTCATCATCGACGGCGAGGTGGTCGGGCGGCGACGAGCCCCTGTAGCGATGCAGTTGCAGGAACAGGGGAGGCGACTGTGGTGGGGGGGAGTTGGGCTGGCCTGCTGGGATGGGCCGAAGCCCAGGGGAGTCAGGGGCCTTCTCTCTCTCCCTTTCCTTTTTCTCCTTTTTAAAGCTTTTCTGCTTTAGCTATTTTAGGCCACTTAGACACATTGGAAAAAGTTGGTTCACCACCAATATTACCAGCAGAATATTATCCACCTGATGAACATTTTAGTTTTCATGTCAGAGCATTTTGAATTTCACACAGAATTTGAATTTGAATTCAACTGGAATTTGAAAGAACATGAGACAATAATGATCAGGCACATGTTTAGCAAAAAGATTAACTTAACCCCAGGGGTTACTATAGCAACATTACACCGGGGTGTTACACTACTAAACCGAAGTGTCTCCCATTGTTTCCCTGCAACACACATAATGAAGATCTTGATCACGTTAACTGATAGTTGCCATACTATCAGCAGAATATGTATTGGGTACGGCCAAATTCGATTGGTGTCACATGCATAACAATACAAAATTGTACCCACAACAAATGAAAATCAAATTGCAGAACTAAACCAAACAGTTAAATGGACAACAGACAAAAATAACCAAAATAGTTAACTAAGCTCGAAATTGCAGAATAGAAACATGTACTAGAAGATAAGACAGTTAACAAAACAAAGAATGCTTGAGAACAATACTATGAAATGTGGCAATTTTTGGACCAAAGTGTTAACTGAACATTACATTTCAAAGGACCAAATTGTTAACTGAACATCAGATTGCATATTAACATTAAAGAGGACGAATCACTAGAAGGCACTAGTGGTGGCCTCAAGAAAACAACACAAACTGTATTTTAAAGTAGGCAACCGCGTGGCGGTTTCAACGGTGGCTCGAAGACGAGGTGCTCCTCCAAGATCTGGCGGTCGGCACACCTGGAAGCCAGAGCGACCTCGTGCGCGCATGCGGCCGCATGCTACTGTGCTCCACGTTAT
Source organism: Triticum monococcum (assembly GCA_034509565.1). Classification (NCBI taxonomy): domain Eukaryota; kingdom Viridiplantae; phylum Streptophyta; class Magnoliopsida; order Poales; family Poaceae; genus Triticum; species Triticum monococcum. The sequence continues at coordinate 606,464,574 of CM067845.1, forward strand.
ACTGTGCGCAAAATGGCTGTGGGTGGCGCTTAATTGGAGGGGGGGTGGTGATTTCGGTGGAAGGTGTAGCGCCATCGGTCGGGGCATGTGGGATGGGAAAGGAGGAGGATGGTGTGGGTGGGGTGTGGATTACCTGGCCATATCGACGAGGCCGCGCAGCAAGAAGAAGGGTCGCTGGTGAGGAGGCGACGCTGCAAGAAGAAGGGTCGCCGGCGAGGAGGTGGCGCTGCAAGAAGAAGGGTAGCTGGCGAGGAGGCGGCGCTGCAAGATGAAGGGTCACCGGAGAGGAGGATGAGCTGCCAGTAAGCAGCAGTGAAGGTTTGAACTTGGAAACCAAGGAGGAACAGTGGAAATGTGACTTTTGGTGGGAGGGAGGGGGCGGGGAGATAGATATTTCCACAGTGGCAAAAAAATTCGCTCGGTGCCACGAGAAACTAGTGCACAAGTGTGGTTCAAGCGGGGGAGGTGGACTGTAGACGAGGAAGCTTCCTGCGTAAGCCAGACAAGACGGTGCGCCAAGATATATTATATCACATCCCACACGGTTCTTTCTAGTAAACTGTTTGTGGTATACCCGATTTTTTTCATTATGTTTTGAAAGACAAAATGGTGTTACGGAGGGAAAGGATGGTGTTTGAATTGCTAGAACATTTACGTACAGTGAACATGCAACTAGTACATGAGTGTCGTGTTTACATTTAGAATTATTCCGGGTTCGTTTGTCATTTTATGCATTAATTGAGTTTGTAGGCATTTAATGTGCATAATTCAAATTTGAACTACAAGTACATGCTCCAGTGCACCAAAGTTTGTTAAGAAAATCACATGTGTGTCTTTGGGTGAATTTATAGGTCTCATGCAAGAAATGAAAATGAAATTCAAACATCTAGGCGTCGTGGCTCGGCCGGAAAGATTGAGAAACTTGGTTCTTTTAATTCCTATAAATCAAAAACACGCCTGATAAATCATGAAACTTGGCATGGTGTCATGACATGGCACCAACATGCTGCGGTAAATTTTTTGACCGAATTGGGAAAAGCTTTGGTGTAAGCTTCTTGCAAACCGGAGATTCCCTTAAGAAGGCTTGTGGTTCCGAGAGGAAACGTGTCACCTCCGTGTGCGAAATGACATACGTACACAGCCTTCTCCCGCCTTAATTTTTTAGATAGGCAGATTAGACCAAATAGAAGTATAGTGCTAAATTTTGGAATTATTCCGGATTCGTTTGGCCTTTTTTATACATTAATTGAGTTTCTAGGCATTTAATGTGCATAATTCAAATTTGAACTACAAGCACATGCTCCACTGCACCAAAGTTGGTTGAAAAATCACATGTGTGTCCTTGGGGTGAATTTCTAGGTCCCATGCAATAAATGGGAATGAAATTCAAACATCTGGGCATCGTGCCTCGGCTATAAAGATTGAGAAACTTGGTTTTTTTAATTCCTGTAAATCCAAAACACGCCTAAAAATCATGAAACTTGGCACGATGTCATGACATGGCACCAACATGCGGCGGTAATTTTTTTGGCAGAATTAGGACAAGCTTTGGTATAAATTTCTTGCAAACCGGAGCTTCGCTCAAGAAGGCTCGTGGTTCCAAAAGGGAACGTGTCACCTCCGTGTGCGAATCGACATACGTATGCTGCCTTCTTCCGCCTTAATTTTTACACAGGCAGATTAGACCAAACAGAAGTATCGTGCTAAAATTTGGAATCATTCCGGATTCGTTTGGCCTTTTTATACATTAATTGAGTTTCTAGGCATTTAATGTGCATAATTCAAATTTGAACTACAAACACATGCTCTAGTGCACCAAAGTTGGTTGAAAATCACATGTGTGTCCTTGGGTGAATTTCTAGGTCCCATGCAAGAAATGGGAATGAAATTTAAACATCTGGGCATCATGGCTCGGCCGGAAAGATTGAGAAACTTGGTTTGTTAATTTCTGTAAATCCAAAACACGCGTGAAAATCATGAAACTTGGCACGGTGTCATGACATGGCACCAACATGCTGCGATAATTTTTTGGCCGAATTGGGACAAGCTTTGGTGTAAGCTTCTTGCAATCTGGAGCTTCCGTCAAGAAGGCTCGTGGTTTCGAGAGGGAACATGTCACCTCCGTGTAAGAAACGACATACTTATATTGGCTTCTCCCGCCTTAGATTTTTTACACAGCCAGATTAGACCAAATAGAAGTATCGTGCTAAATTTCAGAATTATTCTGGGTTCGTTTGGCCTTTTTATACATTAATTGAGTTTCTGGGCATTTAATGTGCATAATTAAAATTTGAACTACAAGCACATGCTCCATTGCACCAAAGTCGATTGAAAATCACATGTGTGTCCTTGGGGTGAATTTCTAGGTCCCATGCAAGAAATGGGAATAAAATTCAAACATCTGGGCGTCGTGCCTCGACCGTAAAGATTGAGAAACTTGGTTTTTTAATTCCTGTAAATCCAAAACGCGCCTGAAAATCATGAAACTTGGCACGGTGTCATGACATGGCACGCGGTAAATTTCATGGCCGAATTGGGCCAAGCTTTGGTGTAAGCTTCTTGCAAACCGGAGCTTCCCTCAAGAAGGCTTGTGGTTCCAAGAGGGAACGTGTCACCTCCGTGTGTGAAACGGCATACTTATACTGCCTTCTCCCGCCTTAATTTTTTTACATAGGCAGATTAGAGCAAATAGAAGTATCATGCTAATTTTTGGAATTATTTCGGGTTTGTTTGGCCTTTTTCATACATTAATTGATTTTCTGAGCATTTAATATGCATAATTCAAATTTGAGCTACAAGCACATGCTCCAGTGCACCAAAGTTGGTTGAAAATCACATGTGTGTCCTTGGGGTGAATTTCTGGGTCCCATGCAAGAAATGGGAATGAAATACAAACATCTGGGCATCGTGGCTCGGCCGGAAAGATTGAGAAACTTGGTTTTTAAATTCCTGTAAATCCAAAACACGCCTGAAAATCATGAAACTTGGCATGGTGTCATGACATGGCACCAACATGTCGCGGTAATTTTTTTGGCCGAATTGGGACAGGCTTTGATGTAAGCTTCTTGTAAACCGGAGCTTCCCTCAAGAAGGCTCGTGGTTCCGAGAGGGAACGTGTCACCTCCATGTGTGGAACGAGATACGTACACTGCCTTCTCCCGCCTTAATTTTTTTACACAGGCAGATTAGACCAAATAGAATTATCGTGCTAAATTTTAGAATTATTCCGGGTTCGTTTGGCCTTTTTTATACATTAATTGAGTTTCTGCGCATTTAATGTGCATAATTCAAATTTGAACTACAAGCACATGCTCCAGTGCACCAAAGTTGGTTAAAAATCACATGTGTGTCCTTGGGTGAATTTATAGGTCCCATGCAAGGAATGAGAATAAAATTCAAACATCTGGGCGTCGTGGCTCGGCCGGAAAGATTGAGAAACCTGATTTTTTAGTTCCTGTAAATCCAAAACACGCCTGAAAATCATGAAACTTGGCATGGTGTCATGACATGGCACCAACATGCTGCGGTAATTTTTTTGGCCGAATTGGGACAAGCTTTGGTGTAAGCTTCTTGCAAATCGGAGCTTCCCTCAAGAAGACTTGTGGTTCCGAGAGGAAACGTGTCACCCCCGTGTGAGAAACGGGATACGTACACTGCCTTCTCCCGCCTTCATTTTTTAACACAGGCATATTAGACCAAATAGAAGTATCGTGCTAAATTTTAAAATTATTCAGGGTCCGTTTGGCCTTTTTATACATTAATTGAGTTTCTGTGCATTTAATGTGCATAATTCAAATTTGAACTACAAGCACAGGCTTCAGTGTACCAAAATTGTTTGAAAAATCGCATGTGTGTCCTTGGGTGAATTTCTTGGTCCCATGCAAGACGTCGGAATGAAATTCAAACATCTGGGCATCGTGGCTCGGCCGGAAATATTGAGAAACTTGATTTTTTTTTTAATTCCTGTAGATCCAAAACACGCCTGAAAATCATGAAACTTGCCATGGTGTCATGACATGGCACCAACATGTTGTGGTAATTTTCCTATCCGATTTGCGAAGGCACACACTTTAACAATCAACAAAGTCATTTTAGAACAAGTGCTGTCACGTTACAAATCGAAAACACAAGTATTATTGAAACCGTGAGCGTTCTACTTACCATTTACTTGTGGCCACGCGTCCCCTTTTTTTATTGGCTAGGAGGTGTCGTGCGGGGTAGATATTTGAGTACGGGAGGCGTGCGATCAGACCCCTGCACGTGCTCATCAGGAGGAGAGCCCTTTGACCGCTACCCGCCGCGCACCTCCCTCCCAACGTCTCCATTAATGGCGTTCGAGCCCTTGTTCTATGGTGTGGCTATGTGTCTCACTGGACTGAGATTTAAGAGAGAAAAATGAAAATATGAAAAGAAAGTTTTGCACGGATCTTGATGTAAGATCTGACGGACCTATATAGCATCGACTGCGCTTATAGCAAGCATGATGAATATAAGGACGATGGCAGTGGATACTAATTGTCTTACATATTTAGGAACATAATTAAGAAAAGCCACATGCGGCAACGCCCGAAATACACAAGGGAAAAAGAAGAAGCAAGACAACGATGTTCCTCGTTGATCTCTACGTTGCTGCAGGCCGCAGGAACTAGTCTCCGCGGCGAGCGGAAATAAGCTCTTTCTTGTCCTCAAGATGCTGCTTGAGAGCATCCACGGATTCCTCCGCCGGCCTTCTGCGCTCGATGCGCAGCATGGCATTCTCATCCATAAGTTTCTCGACGATGATGCCGGTCCTCTTCAACAAGGCAGTGGTCTCCTCCTATTGCTCCACACTTCTGACGATCTTCGCCCTCAGCAGGTCGCGCTCGGTCCGGAGCTTCGCATTGCTCTCATTTAGTTGCCGGATGACGCCGGTAGCCTCTTCAAAAGAGGCTTTCATGTCGTCCTGCAACCTTGCACAGCTGGAGTTCTGATCCATGTAGCTATGGACGATCACATGCATGCGCTTGTAAGAGTCCTCATTTGCCCGCGAGACATTTTCCCAGGCTACCGCGGCGCGGGAGGACATCTATGTTGAATTTGCGGTGCAGCGGGACATCTCTTCTGCTTCCGCGGCGCGGCTGGACCAGTCTGCCGCATCGACGGTTCGGTGGGACCTGCGTGCTACTTCGGCGGTGCGACGGGACCTCTGTGTTGCTACGGACGCGCCGCGGGACATGCCGGCTGCATTCGCGGCGAGGTGGGACATCTCTCGTGCTTCCGCTTCCATGCTCACATCTCCCTGGTGGCAATCTCTCGACCCAGAACTCATGCTGGCCATGGCAGACGCAAAGGGAATGATGATGAATGACTTTATTTTTGTGGATGAGGAGTTGAGGAGGAATGTGCAGTCATCTTGGAGTAGTAGTATTTATAACCGAGTAGTGATGTCACATCCCTAGTTCTGGTATGGTCCTAGGCTTGCTTTGTGCATCATGTTTAAATTTCAAAAGAAATTGAAATGGGGATGCTGCAAACCCTAGCACCAAAGATTTTTCCCAATAGGTTCAACTTTAAAATGGATTTTCAATGAACCCAAAATGCTATTCAAAAATGTTCATGCTCTTTGGATAATGTTGGAAACAACAACCAGAGGTGATGCACATTTTTGCTACACATTTTGGATTTTTGAATCAATGCATAAATATTTGATTTGGAGCTGTTTAAATTATATAAATATTTTAATGGCTCCAAAAATGTTGGGAATTGGTGAGGGCCTCTGGAATATTATATCTAGATGCCACAAATATTTTCAGCATTTATGGAAGTGTTTTAACATTTCTTTTGGATTCAAAACAAATGTCAGAAATAGAAAAGAAAACAGGAAATAAGAAAACACTTACCTGGTGCTTACCTGGTGGCCCAACAGGACCGGCCCAGCTAGGCCCAACCCACCACCGCAGCTTCGCTGTCGTCTTCCTCCCCGGACAAAAGGACAAGCGCATGCTCGCCGCGCGCTGGCCACGCGCCTCGCCAGCTCCTGCTTGCCGCTCCCCGTCGACGCCCTGGCCTTCTATGGAGACGCCACGCAAGCCCCGATCCCCTCTCACTCTCCCCCGTGCTTCTCCTCTCCTCTGTCTCGCTCTCCCCCTTTGTTTCGAGCGCATCGGAGAGCACCCCCGTGCGCCACCGCGACCACTGCCTCCCCCTCGCCTCTCAGACGTGCCCAGAGCTCCGCCTCGCCGCCTGCTACGTCCTCAATGAGCCAGGCGACCCGGGAAGCTCTGCATCGACGCCACCGTCTTCGTTTCCATCGTCGGTCGCCGGAGATTCGCCTCGCCGCCCCGCTCGCTCTGTCACCTCCCCGGCCCCGCCGTCTGCACCGGAAGAATCGCCGTGAGCCACTGACTCGCTCCCCTCCGCTTTTCCTTCACGCACGCCCCGTAGCCGCTGCCCCGCGAGCACCCGAAGCCGCCGTCCGCCATGGCCGGTGAGCTCCGTGCTCCTGAGCCCCTCCGCTCCTGCTAGTTGCTCCGGCGGGCTCCTGTTGCCCTTTAGGTGTTGCCTAGCACCCCCCCCCCCCCGTTCGCTCGCCTCGAGCTGCAGCACCCCGCTCGCGCATAGCCGAGCTCCGGTCGCCGCCGCGAGCCCTGATCCGGCGAGCCCCGCCGTCCCCGCAACCTCTCCTATGCCCAGGTGGATGCGGTCGAGCGCGGGCTGCCGATTGGTAGTCCCCGCGCGCTCTTCTGCCGCCTGTAGCGCATACCGGCGAAGCACCGCCGCGCGGTTTGGTCGTCGCCGGCCGAACTCCGGCGAGGCTGACATGGCGGCTTAATTAGCGCTAATTCCACTGCCTAATCCTCCCCCCCTTGAGACTGACAGTGGGCCCCAGAACCAAGTCAAACCCTGGTCAGTGCGGGTTTGACCCGGGGTTAACCCCAGTGTCACTGACGTGTGGCCCCCACACGTCAGGTTTGACCTGGTCAGCCCTGCTGACGCCTCTGTGATGTCACGCTGACGCAGTAATTGATTTCTGGATTTTAAATAATTTAGAGAATTCCAGAAAATAGTTAAAACTTCTAAAAATTCATAGTAATTCAACCGTAACTCCAAATCAAATAAATTATATATGAAAAATTATCAGAAAAATGCAAGGAATCCATTTATGCCAGTTTCATGCATGAAAAACCAACTTATACTTGCTGTATAAGTGAAAACGTAATAATGGCATGTTATATACTTAATTTGGGGTTTGCATATGAACCCTTGGTTCATATGGACTTCAACCAAATTGATGCTAGATGCATTAGGGCAAATCATGGCATCTTTGAAATGTCATCTTCATGCATCATATTGTTGCATATGGTTGTTTATTGATTGCCGACACCGTTTCCTCTCGATAGGTTCTACTCCGGAAGGTGTCCCGAGTACCTGTCTAAGGAGCAGTGCTTCTTCGTGGATCTATCAGGCAAGCAAACCCCCTTGAGCATCTCGATAAAATCCCACTCTCTCGCTCCTGCTCCCTTTACTGCATTAGGACAACAATGATTCAAACTGCTACTTTCTGATGCGGTAGCTGAACCCATTCCTCTGCATGACCTGTCATTGCCACAGTAAATAGTTGAAACCCACTAGCATGAGTAGGAGTTGCTTGAGCCTTGATGTGCCTGCTCATCCATGCTTGATTTCTTTATGCCAGCTATGCTTAGGGTTGTGTCAGATCTGATTCATCGGGAATGAATCGGAGTGGTGAACATGTCCTACCGATAAAGGCTAAGTGTGTGAACACGTTTTGGTAAAGGTAGCGATGAGAGGCCATGTAGGAGTACATGGTGGGTTGTCTCATTGGAACCATCCCTAAGCATTGAGTTCTATGTATGTTATCCAAGTCCAGTTACTACGACACATTGGGTTCCGGTCATCCGGCCCCTCTTGGCTTATTAACCCACTTGATCTCTGTCCGGGAGTCGCAACTAGTTTCTGGCGTTTGTAGGTAGTGCTACTTGTCTACCAGGTGGTGTCCGACGGGACGGGCTTGGGACAGACTAGGCACCGTGGCATAGTGTACCAAGTGGCACCCGGATGGTGGGCTTGGGAACCCTGCACACATCGTTTGGGGCCGTACTGGAGACTTCGGCCGGAACTCCTTGCGGATGGAACCCGAATAGGCGATAAACCTGGACGAGAGACTTGTGTGGTTAGTCAGGTCATGGCCGACACCCTCGCCCGGCTTCCGCTTGAAGGTTGTCGAGGTACATGACATGTACAGGGCTATAAGTGGGGAGAGCGTGTGTGAAGAAGTACACCCCTGCAGGGTCAACATTATCTATTCGAATAGTTGTTTTCCTCGGATATGGAAACTTGGAAGACTTATGTAGTACATAGACAACTTGAAGTGGATACTCTAAAATCCGCAAGATAAGCGTGAGTGCTATGGATGGCCTTCTCGTAGGGAGACGGGAACGGATCCATAGTGGAGTAATGATATGGTGAATATGTGGACTCGTGTGCGTCTTCTCACCCCAAAGAAGTTTCTGATACTCGTAGTATAGGTTAGCCACTGAGTCAAAGCTGGCTTGCTGCTGTTAAAACTCCACCGCCCCCTTTGCTGATAATGTTGCATATGTAGATAGTTCTGATGTAAGACTTGCTGAGTACCTTTGTACTCACGTTTGCTTATTTATGTTTTGCAGTTGGTTATGCTAGTGACTTCGACGAGTAGCTTGTATCCCAGCTATGATCTTGTACCCTTGGGAGGGTCGTGTTTATTCAGGCTTCTTAGTTTTTTTTCCTTTTGTAGTTGTCTGTACTCAGACATGTAATGCTTCCGTTGCTTGTATGCTCTGAATGATGGGTCATGAGACCCCTGTTTGTACTGAATGCTATGTGGCTCTTCTGGGCCTTTATCTATATGAGTTTGAGTTATGTTGTGATGCCATGTTGTACAGCACATACTTGCATGTTATGCGTACGTGTAACATGTATTGCTATGTGTGGGATCCGACAACCTAGTTGTTTACCTCTGGTAGCCTCTCTTATGGGGAAATGTAGTCTTGTGCTTCCATGAGCCATAGCAGTGCTACAGCCCAGATTCATACGCTGTTGACCGACATGCTCGAGGTTGATTCATGTATGCCTGTCCCTGTAAGTTAGTGCTACTTTGGGTTCACGACTAGTCATGTCGGCCCGGGTTCTCTGTCATATGGATGCTAGCGACACTATCACATACGTGAGCCAAAAGGCGCAAACGGTCCCGGGCCAGGTAAGGTGGCACCCGTGGGAATACCGTGCGTGAGGCCGCAAAGTGATATGAGGTGTTACATGCTAGATTGGTGCGATTTAGGATCGGGGTCCCGACAAGTGATACGCTCCTAAGTAGGAAACCGTTTAGGTTTTGATCGATGTGAATAGGTTTGCAATTTGAAATGTGACGGGACGCATGCTCAAAATTTACCGACGGTTATAAGTGTGGCACTTTTCCCAGAAGGCGTAATGTAGGCACGTACGCATTCTCGGCCGCGTATGTGGCGTTTGCACCATAGGGTGCACCGCAATAGGCAATGCTAGCACACGTCTTGTTTCAAAAACCGTGCGCGCTCGTTATTACCATTAGATACGCTTCTTTTAGTTACAATGTGTGTGCCCGTCTAGTGCACATGTTGATCTATCTAACTATTTTAGTTTGTTGTGGCTAATCGCAAATAGTTCATCCATGTGAAGTGTATGCCATCAGTCGCAGACACTTTGATCTGGTTGACCCGTTTCTGTTATGTTGCCTAATCGTAAACAGTTAATCCTTCTGAAGTGTATGCCCTCAATCACACACACCTTGATTTGACTGATAGTTTCTTTTGTGTTGCCTAATCACAAACAGTTCATCCGAGTGAACCGTATGATGTATCTCGCACACGCCTTCATCAGGCTGCCCGTTTCTTTTGTTCTGCCTCATCGCAAACAGTTCATTGGACTGAACCGTATGCCCTGCATCGCACACGCAACTAAAATCTGAACCGTGTTTGATGGCTCCGCCATCGCAAACGTTTTGCACCTTTTTTGACGGTTCTTCTACACCATCATTTGCGATTATTGCATTGCACACAGTTTCGTCGAAGGGTCTCTAATCGTAGTGTCGCGTTAGCAGTATCCTGCAGTAGTGGCAGCGCCCAAGGCTGAAGAGGCTTCCTAGCAGTGCTTCCCTCATTTTTATTTCCTCCAACATGCACCGTGCCTCGTGGAGGATTTAAAACTTTATGTGTTCTGCACTTTTTAAGAGACGGTGTTTCTTGTAATAATTTGCTAGGATTTTGCGATTTCCTTCCCGCTTGCTTGATGTTCTGCGTCGGTAGGGCCCGACCCCGCGCATACCTTAGCCGCCGTTGGGTCGTCCGGATCACCAGGACGAGACCAAGGGGTGAGGGGCTATGTGACCAGTTAGGCTCCTAAGTCGCGATGCTCAGGAGTCCCCCTTGACGTATAAAGAGCCCGCGGGAAGGAGATGCGAGAGTAGGCCTTAGCGTTCTGCATGGGCAGGGCCCGGTCCCGTGCATATGTCAGTCGTTGTTCGGTCGTCCGGATCGTCAGGACGAGACCAAGGAGCGAGGGGCTACATGACCAGTTAGGCTCTTGAGTCACGATGCTCAGGAGTCCCCCTTGACGTACGAACAGACCTCCATACCTTTCCTCACTGAGGTCTCGTTCGGGAGGGGCACGCGATGACCAGGTCTAGGGGACATGGCAGGGCGGTGTACGCTAGGCATGACCTGAGCGCACCCCTGTGCCCAGCCCCCTCGCGCGACTCTCCTGAGGGGAAAGTGTTGCGTCGAGGATGGACACTAAGCCTGGCGGCTCCCTGAGATTGATGCGGCTAGGGGGCCGCCCACAGTTGTTTATCACCAGCGCGGAGCATGGTGCTTCCGTACTTGCACGAGCATAGTCGCTCCTTGACCTTGTCGACAGCCAGCGCGGAGCATGGTGCTTCCACTGGTGCGTGGGTGGGGGGGCTCCCTCATAGTGGAACCCCCGGGGTGTGTACAGCCCTGCCCTGACACGTGGCTTGCACGGCAGGGCTAGATGAGGTGTGTCTGGGCACTCATGAGCCAGCGCAGGACTCACGAGGCCCTACCTCAAGGCGGGTTGCGCCTGAATTTGATTCTTGACAGCTGTGATGGCCCTGCGAGATGGTTAGACAACCTGCGCCGAATGAATCTCCTGAGGTGATCACATGAGAAGGCCAAACACCAACGACCCCAGGAGGTGACGTGAATGGGACCAGCCTGCCAGACAGAGCTCAGTCGTTGGGTTTATCGACGCTGCAGGGACAGACCCGAGCACAGACGATGTGCCTAGTCTTCTCATGTGAAAATCCTGAGGAAAGACAACCGGCACGCGGCTGCCGTGGTGACGAGGCACCGAGTCGCGCGCCCTAGCTCGTACGCCCATGGTTAGCTCATGCGAGAACAAGGCACCAAGGACCATGAGAGGTGACGTACACGGGAGCTGGCCTGCGAGCCAAAGCTCAGCCTCTTGGATTTAGCGACGCTATAGGGACGGACCCGAGCACAGACGTCGTGCCAGTCCTTAGTCATGAGGCGGTCGTGGCTGGGCTTGCAAGGGTGTACGACGTTCATGGTATCGAAGTACCGGGCAGGCATATAATAATCATAAGGCAACTCGTGGGAGGAGGTAAAGCTAGTTCGGATAGATGCAAGAACGACACATGTCGCAGGGACAGACTCACACGGCCTGGGGATGATGCAGCCCGAGGGGCACCCCCAACAGAGTGACTGGAAGAGGCAAGAAAGGTACATGCCGCGGGGACAGGCCCATGCGGTCTGGGGATAATGCAGCCCGAGGGGCGCCCCAACAGAATAAATCAGAAAATGTCACCTAGCACCGTTGCTGAAGAGATGTTAAAGTAGTCGAAGATGCATGCTAAAGAGGTTGCTCCTCACGAGCCGCCTGGGTCCTGAACCTCAGGAGCCTCTGGAGGCTCGGGAGGCTCGTGAAGAACCGTCGCCATCTCCACCAGGACAGCGTGGTGCCTAGCCTCCTGAGCCGCCATGATGCTTCACAGGTGGCGCTGGAAGGTAACAACCGCGCTCGGCAGGCCAAAGGGCATGCGAACGTAGCTGTGAGGTGGACCCTCATAGCAACCAACACTCGAAGGCCAGAAGCGCTCCTGGGGTGCGGCTCTGTTGAGCCCTGGGTTGTTGACGCAGACCCGCAGCTCATTGTCCTCACCAGGACAAGGGGCCATGCCAGGTGGTAGGCGGCGGTCGCCGCGCATGACTCTCGCCTGCTGAAGCTCCTCGGTCGCCTTGGTGGTGAACTCCTGAGCACCTGGCATCCCGTGCCTTGTGCCCTCGCGAGGGAAGCGTGCGATGAAGCATGCCTCCATGTGGTGCCCGAGCGCCTCCCTCATGACATTGGCTAAGTCAAAGGCCCTCCAGAGGAGAGCCCCCAAGCCCAGCCTGAGGAGGGTGTCGGGCGCGCCTTCCTATGTGAGGAAGGGAGGCGCCCCATCCGTGGGCGCAGGTCCTGAGGTGGTACAGCTGGAGACACCGCTCTCCTGAGGCTCATGACGGAGCAGCTGCTTCTTCTTCCTAGGGACAACCTCAGTAGGGTAGATGGCGCCTTCGTTGTCTGGGTCTTCGATCGCCGCAGCCTGGTAGGCGCGCTCAAGGGAGCACACCGCGTCCTTCTCCTCACAGGCAATTGTGATGATGTCGCGGTTCCTTGGCATCTTGAGGACGTTGTAGCCATGGTGGGTCACCGCCATGAACTAGGCCAGGGCCGGATATCCAAGGATGGCATTGTACGTAAGGCGTGTGTGGGCAACATTGAAGTTGATGAGCTCGGTGCGGTAGTTGTCGCGTTGGCCGAAGGTGACAGGGAGGCAGATCTGCCATATAGGAGTGGTGGAGCCGTCGGTCACTCCTGAGAAAGGCTTAGTGGGTTGCAACTGATCATATGGCACTTGGAGGCGGTCGAACATCTCGACGGAAATAACATTAAGCCCCGCACCGCCATCGATGATGAGGATCTTGGTGACAAGGACATTGCTGATAACGGGCGAGCAGAGCATTGGGAGGGCGCCGGCAGTCTCCGCACACTTGAGCTGGTCGGACGAGCTGAAGGTGATGGTGCACTTGGACCACCTGAGTGGACGCGTGGCCTCGAGCCTGGGGAGGGCCGTGTTGTAACACCCTCGATGCGACTATAGCTCCCACGTGTCGAGGCACGACTTAGAGACATAATCGCATTGAAGGCATATGTCGCAGGTGAGGTAATCTTTACACAACCCATGTAATACTTAAGGGACAAAGATACATAGTTGGCTTACAATCGCCACTTCACACAAATACATGAATAAAGCATTACATCATACAAATACACTCAAGGTCAGACTACGGAACCAAAATAAAAGAAGAACCCCAAATGTGACAAAGGTCCCCGATCGACCCCAACTGGGCTCCACTACTGATCAACTAGAACGAAACAACACAAAGGACAAGATCTTCATCGAGCTCCTCCTGAGCTTGGTAGCGTCGTCTGCACGGACTCATAGGCACCTGCAAGCTGGTTTTGGAAGTATTTGTGAGCCACAGGGACTCAGCAATCTCGCACCCTCGCGATCAAGACTATTTAAGCTTATGGGTAAGGTAAAGGAATGAGGTGGAGCTGCAGCAAGCGACTAGCTTATATGGTGGCTAACATACGCAAATGAGAGCGAGAAGAGAAGGCAAAGCACGGTCGATAAAATATGATCAAGAAGTGATCCTCGACTACCTACGTCAAGCATAACTCCAACAACCATGTTCACTTCCCGGACTCCGCCGGAAAGAGACCATCACGGTTACACACGCAGTTGATTCATTTTAATTAAGGTTAACTTCAGGTTTTCTACAACCAGACATTAACAAATTCCCATCTGCCCATAACCGCGGGCACGGCTTTCGAAAGTTCAAATCCCTGCAGGGGTGTCCCAACTTAGCCCATGACAAGCTCTCACGGTCAACGAAGGAATAGACCTCCACCCGAGACATTCCGATCAGACTCGGTACCTCGGTACAACAAGACATTTCGATAGGGTAAAACTAAACCAGCAACACCGCCCGAATGTGCCGACAAATCCCGATAGGAGCTGCACATATCTCTTTCTCAGGGCACACTCAGATTGTCTTAGGTACGGGTAGGCCAGCCCAGAGTTGCCCCTGGTGGCCACCGGCAGCTGACAGGTGGACTAACACTCAGAGGAGCACTGGCCCGGGGGGTAAAATAAAGATGACCCTTGAGTCTGCAGAACCCAAGGGAAAGAAAAGGCTAGGTGGCAAATGGTAAAACCAATGTTGGGCATTGCTGGAAGAGCTTTACTTAAGGCGAACTGTCAAGGGGTTCCCATTATAGCCCAACCGCGTAAGGGACGCAAAATCCGGGAACATAACATCGATATGACGGAGACTAGGGCGGCAAGAGTGGAACAAAACACCAGGCATAAGGCCGAGCCTTCCACCCTTTACCAAGTATATAGATGCATTAATTAAATAAGATATATTGTGATATCCCAACAAGTAAACATGTTCCAACAAGGAACAACATCCCCATGTTCCAACAAGGAACAAACTTCAATCTTCACCTGCAACTAACAACGCTATAAGAGGGGCTGAGCAAAGCGGTAACATAGCCAATCAACGGTTTGCTAGGACATTGGTGGGTTAGAGGCTGAACATGGCAATTTGGAAGGCTGACAAGCAAGTGGTAGGCATCGTAGCAATGGCATAGCAAAAGAGCGAGCATCTAGCAAAGCAAAGATAGAAGTGATTTCGAGGGTATGATCATCTTGCCTGAGATCCCGAAAGGAAGAAGAACGAGTCCATGAAGAAGACAAACGGACGTAGATGAACGGGTCCTCACAAACTCGACGTTACCGGAACCAACCCGAAGAAGCAATCACCGGAAAAGAAGCACACAACATAGTAAACAACCAACACATAAACATGGCATGATGCACAATCAAGTATGATGCATGTCCGGTTTAAAGAGGCATGGCATGGCAAAATGCACAAACAATCCTACAAATTAAGTGGAGCTCATTATGCAACGGGTTGCATATTGACGGAACACCACATCAATTATTTAGTTCTCTCTCGTTTATGTACCCAACAATATTAAATGTTGATTAACATGGCAAGAGGTGAAGCACAACAAAACTACCTATCTAGGCAAGTTTAAATGAGGCCGGAACAACGAACAACAATTCCAGAAAATCCTCATATGCATAATTTAAGGTTTGGTACTGTTCTGCCCTAAACACAATTTTAGAGTTGTTAAACATGCAAGATGAGTGCACCATGATAAACTAGGCAAAATTCTACCCCATCTACATATAAAGTTTATTAAAATCCGAGTTACAGTTATTTAGTTATGAATTAAATCATTTTAGCATGGCAAAGGAGCAAATTATATGCAAACAACATTTTAAACATTTTAATTGTTGTTATCATGATGCGGATGACGTATGCAAGTTTTAAGCAATTTTATGAAAATGTTGACAAGAGCATTATGAAGCATTTGTCGTCGTGGCGGAAAACGAAAAAGGGTGCCACGGCAACGACAACGGAAATGGTGCCACGGCAACATTCTAGTTCCGATAACTCGATTGAGATGTCGGTGCAAGAGAAAGTGTGGAGAGCGTGCCATGCAAGATGGTGGGGTGATCCCGGTTACCGGGTTCCCACGTGTCGACGGCAAGGCAATGAGGAACGCGCAAGGAACAACTTGGACATGGTGCAAGCACGGGCATCTCATACAACCCACATTCGTTCTCGGAAGGTCATCTCGGGGTTATACCTTCGAAGTGTGCAAACGGGATGGTTCTTGTTTGTTCGGAGAGGTACTTGATGACTCCAACGTCTTCGGGGCGACGGTAGTTGTACACGGTCCACGAGACATCGATCGTTCGGGGTCCGACTTGCGGGTCTTGCCGACATGAGTGGTACTTGGCATTTTTGTGTAGACGAACTTGGCGCATCCGAAGGGTCACACTTGTCGTCGTGGGAACTTGGTGAGTCCGAGGTCTTCGAGGTCGACGGTACTTGGCGGCGGGTCATCATGTAGATGTACTTTCGAGAGGAACTTGGCGCATCCAAAAATCTTCAGGGTTTGTTGTTGGACTTGGCGGTGCTAGTCTCCTCGGTTCAACAGTGATATGCAAAGGCCAAAACAAACCAATTACATCTGAAAGCCGCAGGGTTGTAGTCGTCTCGCTCCGGGTGTTGCAACTGTGGTGGAGGTCATCCATGGAGGGGCGCTAGTTGCCGCAGAAGGGCCACGCCACGGGGCTCGGCGAGGGAGGCGGCGCGTAGGAAGAGTAGCTGCAGCAGCACAACATCGCTGCAGACACAGGGCTTGTGCATGGGAGGGAGCGGCAAGGCGGCGCTGGAGGGAGGACGCAACGAGGAAACCTGCGGCGGCCGGAGGAGAAAGACGAGGGAATCGGGCACGGCGTGCAGAGGATGCAGCGGGGCGAAGGAGAGGCCGCTGGTGGAGGTCGTCACGACGGCGGTCGCTGGCACGGCCCGGCTGCTTGCTGGTGGTGGGGAGCTACAGCCGCGACGAGCCGCAGGCGGCCGCCCTTGGAGCGCTGGTGCTCGAGGCACGGATCAGCAAACGACATAGACGAAAGGGGAGGCCGGAGGAGACGCTAGGTGGAAGGAGGGGAAGGGAGATCGAGCGAGACAACACGCTCACGGTCTCCTGGCGGCGCGAGGGAGTTCGAGGAGAGGCCACGGGAACGAGCGGCGAAGGCTAGGGTTAGGCCTGGCGCTGCTGGCTGGATGGCCTTGGGCCTTAGGAGGGAAAAGACTGGGCCTTGGAGGCCGGTCGGCCCGGCTGGGCTGCCGACCCCTGCTGGGCCTGGTGCTCTCTCACTCTTACACTCCTTAGAAGAAAGAGGGAGACAAGAAAGAAAGAAAAAAAGAGAGAAGAAAAAGAAGAGGGATTTAGGGAACGAATTTGAACATGCGGGTAATTTTCTTGGACTCACAAAAATATGGTTTGTCCGAGAAAAATAGGTAGGGAGCCCAATTAACAAAACAGAGATGTTTTGTATACGTTAGGGGATGATCCGGATCTAACGGTGACGACTGTCCAGGTCGGGTCCGGGACAATTTTCGGACGCACGCGAGAGGTCTATTGGAACTTGTGGGTTGTGCAGAAGGGCTCGAGCTGAGAGAAGAGAAGAGAGAGAGGCCCGGCGGCTGTTTCCTGGGACCGAAAACGTCCGACGTTTTGACCGACTATAATGTCGCTATAGTTATCCGTTGGGCTATCAAACGAACTCCGAATGCGATGAAACTTGGCAGGCGGTCTATCTACACTATAATAAGACCACACGCCAACTTTCACCCCATTCCGAGAACATTTTCCAGCCACTTATAAAATACTATTTCGGACATGCCGCGGGCGCGTGCAAGTGTGTCTGGGCTCAGAACGGACAACGGAAAGAACGGGGAACCCGGACGAATGCAAGTTTTGAAATGACGATGCAATGCACATGATGACATGATATGCAATGCATGACACGCAAGCAAAGACAACACCACAACAGCGAATAACTGGAGGACACCTGGCACAACGGTCTCGGGGCGTTACACGTGTTCACCTCACGAGCGAACTGCTTGAAGTTGCGCTGGGAGGCTGGGGCCTGAGTGCCCACCAAGATGCAGGCGATGGCACGAGGCTCCTGGAAGCCCCCAGCCCCTCGTCCTGCTAGTGGTTGTCTTTCCTTCTTGGTGGTGGTGGCAGCGGAGGGAGGCCAGCATTGCCCTGAGGATGGTCCTCACGAGGTTGGTCTCTCCAGGCGCCCTCGCGAGGCTGGCCTTGCCAGCGGTCCTCACGAGGTTGGTCGCGCCACCCCTGGCAGGGACCGCGGTCGTCCCAACGTCCTCCACTTCTGCCTCCTCCGTGGCTGTAGCCTCGATCATTGCGCTCGAGGCGTCGACCGAGGCGCCCATCACGAATGGCCCTGAACTCCTGACAATCATTGGTGTTGTGGATGTGTACGTTGCGGAAGACGCAAAATGGACGGCTGCCCTTGGATGACTATGGGTGGTCGCAGCCGCGCTTCATCTTTGGTTCAGCCACGAGCACGGCAGCCCCCTTGCCTTCACGTCCTTGGCCTTGGCCTTCTTGTCTTCTGGGTCGGCCGCTGGGAGTTCGAGGAGGGAGAGGCGCCCTTCCTCAGCTCTCGCGCACTTGGTTGCCATGTTGAACATTTCCAGATCCATGCACAGGTCCTCATGGATGGCGAGATCCTCCTTCATCTTGACATCGCGGACGCCATCGTAGAATGTTGAGATGATGGCTTCATTCAAAACTTGGGGATCTTGAGGCGAACGTTGTTGAAGCGCTGGATGAACTTTTGCAGGGTCTCCCCTAGCTGTTGCTTGATGCGCCGCAGGTCACTCGCGGCAGGCGGGCGGTCGCAAGTGCCCTGGAAGTTGGCGACGAACCACTCGCGCATCTCGCCCCAGGAGGAGATCGATCCCGCAGGCAGATTCAGGAGCCACGAGCGTGCGCCATCCTTGAGGGCCATGGGAAACTAGTTCTCCATGACCTTTTCGTCGCCGCTAGCTGCCTCGATGCTCAGCTCGTATAGCTGCAGGAACTCTGCAGGGTCGGGGGTGCCATCATAGCGTGGAGGCAGGTCGGGCTTGAATTTGCCTGGCCAGACGATGCTGTGTAGCTCAGGGGTGAAGGCGCGGCAACCTGCTGTGGTCACCAGAACCCGTCGTGGAGGTGGAGCCTAATCTTGGTGCTCACACGCCACCACTTCAGGCGGCGTGCGGTCTTGACGTGGTGGTGGAGGGAGCGCCGGAGCACCTTCTTGTGACCGTTGGACCTCCCGTCAGCTTTCTTCCTCCCGTGCGGGCGCCCTGCGCGGTGGGTCACGCCATGGGGCCACGCGTCTTGGACCGAGGGCGACGTCCTGACGAGAAGGTGGCAGAGGTGCTCATGGGCTACGTCACCCGCAGCAGGCGGCGGGCGAGGTAACGAGAGGGGCGGTGCAGGCGAGCCCCCAGCCGCGCTGACAAGCTGGACGATGCGGTCCAGCCAGTCTTCGTAGAGGTCTCCTACTGGGCGGTAGCGCAGGAGCTCACGTGACATGAGCAACGCAGCCTGCGCGTTAACCGGGTCGTGACGAGCATGGGACGACGAGCCCGCCGGAGTCAGCGACGGGGTGGCGGTGCGTCCATCCCACCGCACGGAGGGGTACATCAACGAAGCTTGCTGCTCGTGCACCGCTAGGCCGGTGGCGGCGTTGGCGGCAGGTGATGGAGAACGACGGGGAGGCCCGTCGACGGGCGACGCGAGCGGAGAGAGCGACTTGACGCTCAGCACGGGCTCGACAAGCATCAGCCATGGAGACGGTGGAGCAGCGGCGAGTCGACCGACAGAAGAGATGCTTCGACGCACCCCTACCTGGCGTGCCAAATGTCGGATTCCGGGTTCCGCAGACCCTTGAGAGGTTCAAACTCTGGGGTGCGTGCGAAGAACTCCCTCTTCCCAGTCTGCCTGCTCAATGATTCCACAGCCTAGCTCGACGAACCCAATGGACAAGGGACACAGCAGCTTATCCTGGTTCGAGCCACCTTGTGGTGTAACATCCTACTCCAGCTTTGTGGTGGATTGCCTCGAGGGGCTGAGGATGAACTAGTACAGTGTTAGAGCAGCCTCAGGAGGTGAGGCGTTCTTGAGCTCGATGAGCTGGTGGGTGTGTGGATGATCTGAATGATCCGTCCTGATGATCTGAATCCTCTGATGATCTCTCCTCGGCATCCCCCCTCTATGGTGGTACCTAAGTCCTATATATAGTGGCCTTGGTCCTCTTCCCAAATGTAGATGGGAAGGGATCCTACAACGGCTAAATTTGAAGGGAGACAACTAGTACAAGCTATCCTGACAAAAGTGGTCTTCACCTACAGAAGGCTCTGGCGGTGATGCTGTAGTGGGCTCCGTGATGACCTCCGTCCTATCGTCCCCACGGTCTTCGTCTCGTTGCATCGATATGGAAACATTTAGTTGATTCCTCGGGACCCTACGCCTGTGCTTGCCTCCGTAGCACCAAAGAGGAAACTGGTACACTGCACCTGCTGGCGCCCGCCTGGCCTTGGTCGTCATGGCTCACGTCATGTGAACCTCGCGAGGTGCACGCCTAGTGAGGCCGCCCCCCAGGGAGGTCTTGGTGTCGTCTGCCTCGCGAGGGTCTTGGGTTGTTGTTGCTGAAGCTGGGCCGTACCGGGCCGTCGACGGAGCCACACTATGGGCCGTAGGCAAGCAAGTCTGGGCACCCCCGTTCCCAGGACGCCGACAACATCTGTGTCTTTTATGATATTTTGCTGGCTAAACAGTTACTCCCATCCAAGATAGTTATGGAAATTGTTATTCAAGGCTCCTAGAACATCAGAATTCAAACGAATGGGAAGGCTTTCAGAAATGAGGTCCCAAGTGTAATTAGCTAGAAATTCAAATTAAGAGAAGACCTCAAACTCCTGGAGCACAAAATCAAGGCAAAACACCTATGCATTCTGCAGGAATGGATCAATGCACATCTCTCATGGTGCGCACAAGAGTAGATTCCTTTAATTGTTGACCGTGATACTTGTTGGTAAACGTTGCATGGAAAACAAAAAAATCTACGCACACGCAAGATTTATCAAGAAGATGCATAGCAACGAGAGGGGAGAGTGTGTCTACGTACCCTCGTAGACCGTAAGCGGAAGCGTTTAGTAACGCGGTTGATGTAGTCGAACTTCTTCGCGATCCAACCGATCGAGTGCCGAACGTATGGCACCTCCGCGTTCAGCACATGTTCAGCTCGGTGACGTCCACACCTTCTTGATCCAGCAAGACGGCGAGGTAGTGGATGAGTTCCGGCAGCATGACCATGTGGTAGTGGATGAGTTCCGGCAGCATGACGACGTGGTGACGATGATGGTGATGCTACCTCCGCAGGGCTTCACCTAAGCACTACGAAAATATGACAAATGGTGTAAACGATGGAGGGGGGCGCCGCACATGGCTAAGACAATCTTGTGACCTTGTGTGGTGCCCCCCTCCCACATATATATAGGTGGGGGAGAGAAAAGGCACCCTGATGCACCAAATAGGTGGCCGGCCGGCCCTAGGGCTCCTGCCCTCCCCCCCCCCCCCCCCCCCCCCCCGCCGCCATGTTTTCCCAAAGGGGGGAGGTGGAAGGAGGAAGGCAGAGGGAGGCTAACTCCTCTCTTTCCTTCCCTCTCCTAGGGCTGGCTAGCATAGAGGGGCACACCAGCCCCTTGTGGGCTGGTGTATTCCCTCACTTGGCCCATAAGGCCCTTATACTTCCCGGGGGTGTCCGGAAACCCTTCCAGTGACCCGATGGCTACCTAATGCACTCTGTAACTCTTCCGGTGTCCGAATATCATCGTCCTATATATCAATCTTTACCTCTGGACCATTCCGAACCTCCTCGTCATGTCTGTGATCTCATCCGGGACTCCGAACAACATTCGGTCACCAAATCATATAACTCATATAACACTATATTGTCAACGAACGTTAAGCGTGCGGACCCTACGGGTTCGAGAACTATGTAGACATGACCGAGACACCTCTCCGGTCAATAACCAATAGCGGAACCTGGATGCCCATATTGGTTCCTACATATTCTACAAAGATCTTTATCGGTCGAACCTTATGATAACATACGTAATTCCCTTTGTCTATCGGTATGTTCCTTGCCCGAGATTCGATTGTCGGTATCTCTATACCTAGTCTAATCTCGTAACCGGCAAGTCTCTTTACTCGTTCCGTAATACATCATCCTGCAACTAACTTCTTAGTCACTTTGCTTGCAAGGCTTGTTATGATGTGTATGACCGAGAGGGCCCAGAGATACCTCTCCGATACTTGGAGTGACAAATCATAATCTCGATCTATGCCAACTCAACAAACACCTTCGAAGATACCTGTAGAGCATCTTTATGATCACACAGTTACGTTGTAACGTTTGATAGCACACAAGGTATTCCTCCGGTATCCGGGAGTTGCATAATCTCATAGTCGAAGGAATGTGTATTTGATATTAAGAAAGCAATAGCAATAAACGAAACGATCAATATGCTAAGCTAACGGATGGGTCTTGTCCATCACAACATTCTCCTAATGATGTGATCCCGTTATCAAATGACAACACATGTCTATGATTAGGAAACCTTAACCATCTTTCATCAACGAGCTAGTCTAGTAGAGGCTTACTAGGGACACGGTATTTGTTTATGTATCCACACATGTATTTAAGTTTCCGGTCAATACAATTCTAGCATGAATAATAAAACTTTATCATGATTTAAGAAATATAATAATAACCATTTTATTATTGTCTCTAGGGCATATTTCCATCAATACTAACTAGAACTGCTAGTGGTTGATTTCTTTTCTTTTCTGTTGGACTCTTATGTACATATGTTTTGAGTAATTAATGAAAATACCGTAGAACCTAACATTGACTGGTCCTAAAAAGGGACCAGTTGGTGTTGTAGTGCTATCGCTGACCGGTTGAAGGTGTTGGTGGTGATGAAGACACTAGGAATTTATAGTAGCACACTCCCAGCTCACCCTTTAACCCTCAAAATGAGTTAGCCAACAGCCGTCCTCCCTGCCGCAACATCCCTCCTCGTCCTAGTGCTCCACCAAATCTCTTCTCTCCATCCCGGTTGTTCAGCGTCGAGTCATCCCAACGTCTCAGACCCCCCCCCCCCCCTACTCGGTGATGCCATGGCAACCACCCCTAGACGCCACCCCATCCATATGTGGTCTTCTATTGTTCCATGTTGGGTCGACCGTGCCGGTGCGCAATTTCCCGTTTTGCTGCCAACATCTTTGGTCTTAGCAGTGGCCATGATGGTAAGCTCCTTCCCTTGCTATCTATCATAGTTCAACATCTAATTTAAGTGTGTTAGGAAATTTTTATAGTACCATGTTAGGACATATTGTTATAGTAGCTTGTTAGGATATTACGATTCATGTTGTAGCTACTTGTACTCAAAAGTTTTGATCTGATTAAGTACCATGTTTGAAATGTGAGCACATGTTATTTTAGGAGAACGTGTGCAAGTCAATACACCAATGCACATAGCTACAGAACGTGAGATGTCTCCCACCCATTCGCTCATGACCGCAAGGGCATCATTAGGTTTTCTCTGCCTCATCTTTTATGGCCTTAGGGTCATTGGAGGCGCGATTGACCTAGGCCTTTGCTTGCGGGAGGGCTACGTTTTTAGATGTATTTTAAAGTTTTATTAGAGTTTGTGTCCTTCTTACAGAGACGAGACAATGTCGACTTTCTAAAGATGGAATAAGGTCCTCCTCGCCTAGCCTCCATTTTGATGATGCTTCTAATGTCGTCGGAGGATGTGTGGAGGTTTTTTTTGGCAGATCTCACGGGATTCGGTC
Source organism: Triticum monococcum (assembly GCA_034509565.1). Taxonomy (NCBI): domain Eukaryota; kingdom Viridiplantae; phylum Streptophyta; class Magnoliopsida; order Poales; family Poaceae; genus Triticum; species Triticum monococcum. The sequence continues at coordinate 606,488,046 of CM067845.1, forward strand.
AGCATTGTTCTTCGGTGGATCCACATGGACCTGGTCTTTGTTCCTCTGTGGTTGCATGTCTACATGATGGATCTTTTCGATCTACGCTTCTCTTCATCGGTGGTGGTTAGTTGGTCTATGGACCTAGATGTAATTTTACTTCCGATGTTCTTTCTAGTAGTTTGACAGGTGATGAAAACATTGGAAGTTTTTTTCTCTAAAAAAAAGAAAGAAAAGAAGAACATGTGCACACTCAAAAAACAAAATGTGAGCCCATGCTAGATTTTTTTTAGAAACACCTGCAGCTTTATTCATACTCATAACAATTTCAGGTACACTAGTTTGAAACTAAGATCCAAGAAAATACAAAGCAACTCCTATGACTAAGAATTACAATAAAATCTCTTGAAATCGCCTTCTTTGCGGTATCAATCTTTGCTCGAAGAAGTACTCCAAAGACTTTGGTAAAGAAGCTGCAATTGGACTAAAGCAACGGTGTTGTCACCCTTTCACCCGCACGAATATTATCAATAATAGTTTTTGAAAACGCCTTAACCCTTGAGTCGCCCATCCAAAACGATGGGAAGCCTTAATCAATGAATGTACTTGGGCCGGGGATGATCCCCTAAAAGTGCAGGTCATCGAATCACTATATCTTCATCATGGTGTCGATGCAACAACAACAAAAAAATCTTGACACAACAACATGAACTCATCATATCCGAATAATCGGATCTGCGAGGACAGAAAACTCTCAAACATCATGGCACCGTCAAAAGAACGAGAGAAAATTTATTCTCACAAAGCTATAATGATCACTAGAAGAACATAAAGATCTTGAAGATCCGAGGTCCCCCACCTCTCAGCGCCAAGATGGCAGCCGGAGACGAGGGGACCTAAATTTCTCAGATGACGACGACGACAACGGCGGCACGAGAAAACCCTAGCAGACGTTGAGCACATGCTAGATGACTAGTATCAAACCAAAGCGGGCCATATGATGAATGGCCCACATCATTACGGGGCTAATGATCAAATCCTCACGAGGCGCCGCCGCGCTCTCATGCTTCTTCCTCGAAACCAGCATCACCGATCCATACTTCTGAGGTTTGTCCCGCCTTATTTGATCCTACCGTAGGTCACACCTCCATCCAGTTTCGTCCAAGGTAATACACTGATTTCACCTGTTATAGTTTTTTGTCCAGCAGAAGGAGGCCAGGGCCAGGGCAGATCCGACGATGCACCGCCAGTTCATCAACCTGGTGCTGGGCTGCCACAAGACCCACTCCTTCGTCCTGCACCGCATCAGGTCGTCGAGCCTCTTCCACCCAAAGAAACGAACCGTCGGCACATCGCCGCCGCAGACGCCGGTGGAAGAGGCCGCGCTGCCGAAACCCGCACTGTCGTTCGGCCTTCTCCGCAAGGAATGCGTCCCAGCCGGGACCTCCATGTTCATGCCTTTCGGCAGCGGCGGGGACGGGATCCTCGGCGTAGACCGGAGCGGCGACGTCCTGGCCTACGACGCCCGCCTGAACAACGTCAGGATCATGCCCAGGCTGCAGGGGTGCATGGCCGACCCCGTCGCCTTCAACGTCGGCGACGCCCTCTACCTCCTGGAGAGACGCCCCAGCGGGTCTGGTCGGACCAACCAGCCTAGCTTCCAAGTTCTCAAGCACGGCGACCCTCCGGAGGACGTCTACGTGTTTCCGAGGTGGCACTGGCGCTCCCTCCGGCCCCCTCCCTACGTGAACGCCGCCGCGATCGGCGCCTCCGCGCTGGTCGGCGACGACATCTGGGTGTCGGCCGAGGGCATCGGCACCCACGCCTTCGACACCGCCAAACGCAGGTGGAGCAAGGCCGGCGGCTGGGAGCTCCCGTTCTGCGGCGGCGCCGAGTACGCCCCCGAGCTCGGCCTCTGGTTCGGCCTCTCGTCTCGACGCAAGAAGAAGCTCTTCTGCGCCGCGGACCTCTCGGCGGCGGCGGGTGCTTCCGGTGCGCTCGAGCTGTGCCATATCTGGAGGAAGGAGCTTGCCGCCAACCCTGAGGACTGGGAGCTGCTGGACTCGCTCCTCGTGCATGTTGGCAACGGCAGGTTCTGCGTCGCCAGGTTCTACCACGTCTACGCAGATGAAGAGTACCCCATTGCAACGGAGAGATTCGCAAGCTTCACGGGCGCTGCAAGGCTGGTGGGGGCATCCAGATGGTCAGGCACAGATCCATACGCTACGAAATCGATGCCTACTTGCTTCGTCGGGTACTTTTAGCTTTTGTCTTAAGTCAAAGTTTTAAAACTTTGACCAACTTTATAGGAAAAAATAGCAACATTTATAGCACTAAATTACTATCACTATGTTCGTTTTGAATTATGCTTTCATAATATATCAATTTGATATCATATATGTTACTATTTTTTTGTATATAGTTGGTCAAAATTTTAAAACTTTGATTTAGGATAAAAGCTAGAAGTACACTCTTATTCGCGGACGGAGGGAGTATATCCACTGGGTATTTTAGAGTGTGGGGGGGGGGGGGGGGGGGGGCTTTTGATGCAAGGATTGTTCAAGTTGCACTGGTCTTTGCACGTTGCTTTTGCTCAAACCAATCAGGTGCACATACACATATAACAAATCAACAGTCGCAAAGGCGGGACAAAACCTCGACAAACTCAAATCGCTGCAATGATACACTTAAAATGAATGGTTGCACATGAATCCACAATATCATAAATAAAATGGACAAATGTTTACATACATGGTACATCATCTCAGTCCCCTAAACCTACAACAAAGGCACTATCACATCATCATCACAGTACACTTTCAGCAACAATGGTGTCTATCTCCTCTTTAAAATCGAACAGCAATGGCAACAACTCACGCTACACATTCCCACTGCCAGGTAATTTTACAATTTGGCTCGAATGCCTTATTGCACTTCTCCAGAAATCTGACACAAATCTCAATGTAACACTGCTACAGCCAAGTCATGTAAGTATAGCCTCCGTTCTCACCTGGGCCTCGTCGTGCTGAGAAACCAAGATTTGGTTTTGGGCCAAGCCTAGAGAAGGCAGAGCCCAAATTTTTGCATAGCTAAACCATCGGAGCCTCCTCGTTGTTACCCAGCTTTTTCGTCACCATATCATAAACTGTATCGACTTTGGCAGGATCAACTTTAAACAATACATGGGCATCTTCCTTCTTGACGACATTGCCCTTGAACATCTCCTGCATCAGCACCTCCTGCATTCTCAGATAATGACTAGGTAGCAATCTGTTCTGACAGCACAGAAGTTTTTCCTGAAAAAGAGAAGACGGGTTGTTTCTTTATCTTTATCATAGCAAGAGACAAAAGTACGAACAAGGCAGCATCAAGAATAAGTAAGCAATCTCCTTACACTGGCGCTTAATAGCTCAGCCCCAGGAAGACCAACAATGTCCCAATCATCCCATTGCTTAGCGCTTGTAGGTCCTGTGGTTTTTGGAGAATCCCTGCCACCAGCATCCAAAATGGCACTGCCTTTCTTAAGATCCAAACTCCCATCAGTCTCAAGTTTCATAGGACGATTTGTTTTGTGTCCTGATTTACTATTTGAAATAAGCTGGCCACTTTCCTTGGCTTTCAGAGCATTCGCCTCATACTCCTTTCTCCTCTTTTGCTCTATGTGTATCTTGGCTTCAGCCAGCGTACGGCATCCAGCTGAACGACATTCCTGGCATTAAGAAAATAAAATGATGTAATGAATTGTTCTTTCCAGATAAAATAAATGGTGGGACTGCAAAATGTGAAGTTAAGGGCTTGAATTTAAGAAAAAGAATACAAACATAAAAGTATGGCCATGTGAACTTTGGGGAAAGTAAAACACCTGAAGCTCTTGAATCCTCCTCCGGATTTTTCGCTCTTCAATAACACTCCTAACAAGGGCTTCATGTTCCTCCTTGGAAAGGAAACGCATGAAAACCTTGTACCGATGGTAAACTTCCTTGTCTTCATTAGTTAGATCCTTCTCCAAAGGATTAGGATATAGTAAATTTCTTTCCAATATGAACTCTTTTCTCCTTTTTCTTTCATCAAGCCTATGAAAGAAGATACTTAACTGGATGAGAAGCATAGAGAAGGTTCTCTCATATCTAATACTCTGTGTCATTAAAGATTAGACATGGTCTGTTGGGGTTATTAATGAAGCCATACAAGCAGAACTATTTGTGCAAATCAGCTACTCCCCCCGTAAAGAAATACAGTATAAGAGCATTTAGATCACTACTAGCTAGCAACTAAAGCAATAGGAAGTATGGAGCCCTTTTCATCTGATGAATACTACTTAGTAGGAGCAAAGAATAATGTGCTGCCATGATTCTTCTCAAAATTAGAGGCATAAACTCAATGTAAGTTACTGCAATAAAAATAATATTTACTACAAACATAATATTTCATCATTGCTGTTAACAAACCTTGACAAGTAAATACGCAAGACACGTAGCTTCAGCTCACGATCAGTTTCCGAATCAGTTTCTTTAAATTCCATCTCTGCGAGGGCTTGTTCAGCATCATTATCATACTCTGGGTCAAACTCGTGTCTCTTTGCATTGTACCCACTCAACTCAGTTAAAGAAGGCCCCTCATCTGCAGAATATCTGGGTTTTTTCACGCCAATACTTCTATCCATATGACCATCTGGCACACGCAAATTGAATAGAACAAATTTCAATATATTATAGTGCAGGAATCTGAAGAAATATAGTTGATTATCACAAATAGAAAGCAACTGCTTCCAAATCTATCTTTGGTAATATTTTGCAGACAGTATATTAAAATATAAGATCTTCAAGGATAAAAAAATGTCATTGTAATTGTGAAGCATGTCTCAAAGGGTGATATCTTGGGAAACCATAATAAGGAGTTTTATTTTGATTTAATCTGGCACCTGTCAGGGGTAATTGAACAATAAATGGACATTATTACTGATGGGAAGGCAATGCTTGACAATGAACGAATAACTGAAATAGAAAATAGCCCAAATGCATCCATCTGGTCACCCATCAATGGTTTATATATGATCATACCTTCAACTTTAGATAGATTAGCACTATCTTTAAAATGCCCAACAGTTGAAGCTTTCTTATTTGCACCTGAAGCAGATTCAACGGATTAGCATAATCTGAATCATATTCTAATGGCATAGACAAAGAAAATACTTAGGATTGGATCTGTCAAATTCCAAAACATACCACCAGGTATGTGCGAAGGTGATCGACTGGCTGGACCTTCTCCAAGTGCATCTTCCATCCTATGCAAGGCATGAAGGTAATGGTCAGTAAGTAGCCTATTGCAAAGTTCAGATACATGGTTATAAATATTCTAGAGCAAGAACAGCATACTTGATCCTGGAGGGAGAAAACGGTGATTCTGCCTTAGGTGTCAAATCCCCTGATAACAGTGGAATTCCTACATAAGAAAAGAAAGGAAACATGAGATCAAGTCAATCAAATAAGTGAGATATCATATCTTAAGTCTTTACTGCCATTCTTCTTCATGTGATGGAGGCAACTACTCAGCATGCACTTTTTAGCACCCTCACATTCAGAGCCATTACCAACAGAACAATATCCTGCAGAACCTTTCTGTTATTTCATTATATTAGCTCATGCACTTGTGCAGATTCTTGTGTTCATGTCTGTGGTTCTGTGCATACGGACAAATTTTAGATATTAATAGTTAAGATATCAGAAGGGCAGAAACAACGCTACTGAATATACTGTTATATCGACCTTTTAGAACAGATCTGTGCAACCAAAAACCAACTAAGTTCTCATCACCTATGAGAAATTAATATTTAATAACATATGTCAGCCTTCAAAATCCAAACCCAGCTTGTGTCACCAATTAGACCAAATATTCAAGAAAAACCACAATATTTGGTTCCAGCCTAAATAGATTTTCTTCGACACCTTAAAAGATGTGACCATGACTTACCTTTTTTACTCTCACCCTGTACTTTAGCCATGGCAAGAAGTTCCTTCCTATTCTTGCCATTAACATGAGACATGTCCTACAATGATGAGGTAGCATTGAACTAAGTATCAATTGTTTTCAACTCCACAAATTAACAGGTAGACAAAATGATTACCGGAAGGGGATAACAAGGTGAGTTCATATATGCAGTAGTATAATGCTCGATGCACTGTGCCTTGCTCTTAGTACCAACATGCTCCGCAACTTCAGCCCAGTTTCCCAGACCATACATTTCAATTCCCTACAATTATAAGAGTCAGAACCCACCATCCAGAAAGTGAACAGAACAGATGGATGCAGAAAATACCTCTAGAAGAAGGATTTCCTCATCCGCATTCCAATCTGGACAAATGAGTGGAAAAGATAGGTTGTCCTGTTGCAAAATTTCGGTTAAGTTACAGGATGCAACAAACACGGCAAGCATGACAATACAAAATACTTGAAGTGCTAAGGTGGAAAGTGGTTTCTTTTTTCCTCTTCCCTTTTCTTTATGAGAACTCTCCTCAAGATGACCTGGGTGTGCATGTATTAAGCGTCATATAGCCAGTTGCAATCAAGATGGTTGAGTAGAGAACCATGTAGAGCCAAACATATGATCTGAGTTCACACATCAGCTGATGACTTACACTTGTAAGTGTATTCAAGTTAAGAAGGGTGAAGCCTGAATGTGATGGGAATATACTAAGACAGTGGTCGTGTGGGTTGATTCAGCCTGGAGTGACACATTTCTTCTTTTGGGTTTCCCGCCTTTTTGACCAAGTAACAATCAGTTCAGACTTACTATTCGAAGTGACATGTGGGATGCTAACCATGCTATACTAGCGCAGGTACTAACAGCCTGTTAAGTTCACTGCAGTTCAGATGTGGTAACTCCGCTGTTCTATAATACTGGTAGTCAGCTAAGCATGCATTTGTAAGCTAGAACGCTAAGTGAGCATAGTGCACTGACCATGACCCTGTAGGGGTGGTTGCTCCGGTGTGGAGTGACCTCGGCTCCGACGGAGAAGCACTCGACGCAGAGGTCAAAGTCGGGGCACTTGGAGCACTTGAACCGGATCTTCCCGGACAGGTCCTTGTTGCAGTAATTGCAGTGGTACAGCGCCTTCTTCCCATCGCCGGCTCCCCCGCACGCGGCGGATAGCGAGTCCGATGCATCCCCGGTCGAGGCAACCCTCCTCCGCTTGGACCTGCAAAGAACGGACAACGCATTACACCATTCGCTCGCAGCGAGGCTCGCTCGCAGGCAAGCAAGAGCGAAATGCGAAGCGGCGGGGAGAGGGGGGGTAGTGGTACCTGTGGTTGGTGTCGTCGTCGCCGGAATTGGGCACCCCGCGGGACCGGCCCATCGCGGACCAAACCCTAGCGCAAACCCCTCGAAACCCTAACCCTAGCTCGAGCGGGGATCCGCTACCACGCCGCGGCCGGCCGCATCGAGCTGAGCAGAGCTGGGTGGGGGGTTGATCCGGGCGGGGGCGCGGACTAGGAGGACCGGGGGCGCCGGGGGATCTGCGGCGCGGCGGGGGTCGGGATTTGGCTGGGGCGGGGAGTCGGGGGGAAGACGACCACCATGGGCGACCGCGACGCAGCTACAGATCAGAGCCAGTAGTAGAGTCGGACTAGTATACTGCCGGCGCGAGAGCTGGGCCGTCCATCTGAGGCATCCGACGGCCGACGTCCCTCCGCGGACAAATCATGGGGATATCTCTTGCAGCCGCTCTGAAGGTTCGGGCTAGAGCTTTTTTTCCGGAGACAAACTTCGGGCTTCGGGCTAGAGCTGATCTGATGACGAAGAGTTTTCGGTGCAGAACTTGTTATTAGAGAAAAAAATTTAAAATAAAAACTTGTTATTAGAGCGGGCGCCCCAAACCCGCTTGGCGGTCGACCCGATTAGTGACTGGTCACAAAAAAGCGACTCAGACGGGCTTTTTAAACGGGACTCAAACGCCCAGACTGACCGGCACCTCTCATATCCAGCCCAAATATGAGGCGGTCGGACGCATCCGTCACGTCGAACCGGACAACCCAACTCCACCACAAATTGCAACAAATCCATCAAAACATTCCCCCTCCTCCCGCGTCCTTCCAACCTTCCGCGCATCCGAACCCTCACCGTCCGCCACACTTGCTCCCCATCCTTATCGCCACCCTAGATGTCGTCCAGCATGTCCCCCGACTGCTGCGACAGAGGTTGCGTCCACCTTGTCCGTCGGCGTCCCGTCCTCGGGTTCGTCATGCAAGCCGGAGACACATGGCCCAGAGGAACCAGCGCCGGCGACAGCAAAAGAGGGAAGCGGATGCGGACATGAACGAGCAGTTGCCCCCACCCCCACCCCCCACCCCTGCTCCCGGAACCCCGCACCCCATCCATCCCGCCGCCGACAAGGATTGCACCGTCGGACCGGGTTGGGATAGAGGAGGATCCGACTGCCAGTTGGGGCATTCCGGAGAGCTTTCCGCCCACGCAGATGCCTCCGGTGGATGTCTGCCACTCGCCGCAGCTCGTTCGAGCACCGACAAGCACATGCACCATCGGCGCCCCGGGCTGCCCACGACATGTTCGACGGAATGACACAACAAGACTCGGTATGTTTTTGTTGCTCTTGTCCGATTGCATATGCCATGTTCAATGTTTTGCATAGACCACTAGTTCATTTCGGACATGATGAATGCTTGCAAACCATGATCATTTAGGAGTTGTTTATGTCAGACATGATTAGTGATAATCAAGCTCCGGCATGGACTACGAATTGGGTGATCCAAGTTGCCCTTCATTTGAAGTTGGGACAGCATCAAATCCCAATTCGACCAAGAAGAAGAAGAAGGCAAAGACAACAAAGGAAAGAGGTTTGTCATTCTCAACTCTTGAGAATATCTTGTTGGTCAGAGCCTGGTTGGCCACGACAATGGATCTAATATGCGGTACCGAGCAAAAGGGAAACAAGTATTGGGAGAAGATTTGAAAGGAATACCATGAACAAAAGGAATATGTGGAACTGCACCCTACCGCCACCAACCGCAATGTGGCATCTCTCCAGCATCGATGGGATCATTCAAGAAGAAGTGAACAAGTACGTCGGCTACTACTCACAAGTGATCGCCCGTCCTCAAAGTGGGATGGGAGTGGCAACTCACGTAAGTTAATTCATCTTATCATCATTTGCGTATGCTTTTTTTTTGCATTCTCATGCTCATACATATTGTGTTTGCTAGACGGTGGTTGCAGACACTATGTATCACGAAACGAAAAAAGAAGCCATTCGTCTTTAGCTATTGTTGAGTCATATTGAATGGCCGGCCAAAGTGGACACAACTTGCGGCCGATCTCAAGGCCGGCAAGAAGAGGAATGATGACTCAAGCTCCCACCAATCAATTGGGTTGGTCGAAGAAGAGGAAGATGATGTCGTGGAGAATGGAAGAGCCACCGCGCCAAAGGATAACCGACAAGTCATGGGAAACAAGTGGGAGAAGGCAAGGACCTCCCATGACGTCGCGGCTACAATAATGGACCGGCATTTTTCGATGAGGGAGTAGAAGAAAGAGGAGAGGTACAAGCTCATGTTGAACGCGCAAAAGAAGAGGATGGATTTGGACCAAAAGAGGGCGAAGAAGAAGCTGGAAAGTAAGACGGGAAAGATCGAGTTGAAGAAGCAAGAGGCGGCGATCAAATGAGAGCTCGAGAAGGCCAATACATTTGAAGAGATTTAGCTTGAGAAGGAGAGGCTGCAACGGGGCACGAAGGATGCGAAGATCGTGTTGGCGGATGAAAGCCTCTTGGATGACCATGCCAAGAAGTGGCTTCTGGAGAAGAAAAAAGAGATCAACGAGCGTAGGGACTGCGAGGTGACGATGTCGGCTATGGCAGCAACCGAGCATGCGGCAAAGGTGCAGGCGGAGCAGGATGAAAGGATGGCCCCGGAACAGGCGGCAAGGATGCCGTCCGACGAGTGATCCGGCCAATCAACGACTAATCCGTCACGCATGGACATGGATTTGATTTGCATGTCCGGATTGCTTTGCTTTGTTGAACTATAATTTGTTTTACTTTGTTTTGAACTATTGAATTGGGACACCTTGTATTGTATAATCGACATGCATGGATTCGAGGTTTCGAATTTGAGGTGTGTGGATGTGCGGCAGCCCATATGAGAGGCCGCCCGGTATTGTCCGTGGATATGGCCGGACGCGTATAGGGGGCGGATTTGCCAAGTCCGGCTGTAGATGCTCTTAGATATTGTGCTTTTCTAAAACAAAGGTAAAAATTTTGCCCAGTCATATTAATTCAGAAGAGTTTTACAAAGAAACAAAACATTGGGGTCTCATAGAGCGTATGGTTTACTCAAACGCTTAGCGCCCACTAGTATAACGCGCGAAAAAACCGACACTCTATATAATGGATACATTCCTAAAAACTCTTGCATTACACTCATTCTAAATGTCTCATGAAATATGCATGAAGAAAGAAGCAAATCCCTTTTTCTTATGAGGTCGATGCCTTTTGGCAGTTGATGTTGGCCATCGAGAACCACCAATCAGTGGGGAGAAGAAAGTTATCTCAATCTCCCATGCGCAAATCCACCATCTCGAACCAAAGCTTGATCCACTCCCAAATGCGTATGGTATATCTATATTTGAAACACATTCCGAAAAAGGGGCGCTTTATTACTTAAAAGATTTTGAGCATTACACCCAGCCTCTGCATAACTGAGATGCACACAGCCAAATAAGATTCTCTCACACAAAATAAAAATAAAACGACGAATTACAACGAAACATATAGAGTCCATATAACGCCTAATGTGAAGGGAGGCCAATCCTTAGATCATGCTGCCACCCATGTTGGGTAACCGTAGCCTCCAATCGTGTACACACCTCTGTAAACAAGCCTCGATTCTACACGCGTTGTAGAAAGGACCATAAACGAAGAGTCCCGGTACATCTATAGATAACCTGCAACAGAGAAGTACTTTTATCGTTAAAAACCTTATCATTTCTACATAGCCAAAGCGACCAAATAACGGCAAGCGCTTCCACCCTGAGAAGAGTTCTAAACCTGTGATTAATCCCATGTAACCAGTTGCCAAATACATTAGCAACACTACAGGGAGAATACAAGCTAGAAGCTATTTGGATGACTGACCATATAGAACGATATTTGAAACACATGTGCGCAGATCTCTTGTATTTCTTTAGAGAGGGAGTTATTTGAAGGAATGTCATCATAAAGGGAGTAATAGTTATCGCGCGTTACCTTATCCGTCTAAGTTCATTTGTCCCCTCTTGTATTTTGGGTAAAAACTTCTTTCAAATATGAATCCAGCAGTATAATTTTTGTGGCATATAACTTATACTCTCTTCGTTCCAAAATATAAGGTGTGCTAGTTTTTCAAAAGTCAAACTTGTGCATGTCTGATCAAGTTTTCAGAAAAAAAATATTCATAATATTATAACACCAAATTTGTATCATTATATCTGTCTTGAAAAGTGTTTTTATATTTTCTTTAGTTTGTACTGAGGATGTTGATACTGTATTCTAAAATCCTGGTCAAACATACCTTTTTTAGGGGCAACGGCCAGCGCTCTGCCAATTCATTACGGTATAGGGAAAGGACAAGGTCCCAGGGTATCATACAGAACATCTCCACAGCCGGGGCTGGCTGAGGGAGAGCACCTCAAATTCGAATCAGTAAAGAAAAGATAAAGAAAAAAAAAGAGAACGAAAAAAGAGGGGGCGCCCAGCATCAGTTGTTTGCGCTTTTGGCTTTCATGAAAAAAAATTGCACCTTATATTTTGGAACGAAGGGAGTATTTTGTTAGTCAAACTATGATCAAAGTCTGAGCCAAAATACAAGATGTACTCTTTAAAGATTGAAAAAATAACATCCCTGTCACAATTCAGAAATCACGAGCGAAACATTACGGCTGAATCTCTCCAGGAAAAAACATATCAAACCATCAGAGTTCATACATCTGGCAGGCATCAACCGTCAAGAACCAAAGCACAACCAAGCTCGCAACCACACGCACACATAGCATAGCATAGCACATCATTATTACACAACAACTCTGACGCCCGAGCTCACTCACGGTCTAAAACAGGTTCTGGCAGGACTTGTCCTGGTCGGACCGGTGCGGTCGCCGCTTGCTGCTCCCGGTGCCCGAGGTGGGCTTGTGGTGGTGGTCGGAGCTCTTTGACATTGGCCTGCGGCGCGAGCTGGAGAGGTGGGGGTCCGGCCTCACCTTGCTGCGGTGAGAGCTCAAGGATTCCTCATACTCCTGGCAAGAAGTTCAGGGTCGAGATGAGAGAAATGCTTTTTGGCTGCTCGAGGATGAAATAAGGGCGAAAATGGATGAAAATTGTGCTGGCAGTAGGCGGTGATACCTCGGATCTGCTCTTGGAGAAAGGTGTTAGGCAGGGGTTGAGATCCTTGACGAACATTTCATCAGGGCTACCATAGTTTGGTGGCGTCTCCGCTTCGCCAATGCTGCACTCCTGCGATGACAGCACATAGGAAGAATGGACACGATCAGTCATTCAAATCACACAGATAGGTGGCCATCAGTCATGCAATGTACTAGGATTCATTTGTGTAGGGGGTATTTTTATGCTCTTGTTGCAACAGATCGTTTGCAAACGGCAAGAATGATAAAGCTCTTGGGAAGAGTTGGAACTTGGAGTCTGAAACAGACTAAACAAATTATAACCATGAAACATAGGTAAGGGATTGTCCTTGCAAATTTGGCGGCGCAGAAAGTGTTCTCAAATATCACTTGGAAAAAATAAAGAGTATGAACTGAATATGAGATAAATCTAACAACTTAACATCAAAACAAGTTAAGAACAATTGGAAGTTGTTAACAATGTGGTGTACCCGTATTTAAAAAAAGAAAGCAGGACAAAGCATGAGACAGTAGACTAAAGTTACTCCTGCTGTATCTGAATTAAGGTGTGAGGTGTACTTTTGATTAAGTCATCAAAGTCCATGAGAATATTGATAATAATGGGCATTCCTCCAAAAAGGACATAAGAAACACGCAAACCAAAACGTTCTAGAAGCGCATTCCAAATATTAAAAGCATGGTTCTAAAAAAAGCCTTTGCAGATATATTTTCCATTTGTATAGCTTAATGGCTGTTAAACATTTGTCAGGGCCATTTAACAGTAACAAAAATATTAAGGTTAGCCCAATGCAAATGTCATTTATATAGCTGTTGCTAGGGCCATTTAATAGTAATAAATACTCCCTCCGTTTATTTTTAGTCTGCATATAAGATTTGGTCAAAGTCAAACTTTATCAACTTTGACTAAGTTTATAGAAAAAAAAATCCAGATTCACAATATGAAATCAATATTGTTAGATGCATCATGAAATTAGTTTTCATACCATATAGCTTTAGTATTGCAAATGTTGATATTTTTTCCAACAAAGTTGGTCAAACTTTACAAAGTTTGACTTTGACCAAATCTTATATGCAGACTAAAAACAAACTGAGGGAGTATATGATCCCCTCTACCAATTGTAACATGGCACAGTACATTAGTAGTATGAATCTTTTATCAAAGCATAATTCGGTCAAATCTTCTCCTTTCACTGTTTCCATGGACAATTTGCGTAGTAAAGATTGACCTGGATCGTCCTGTGTGCTCTTTTTCATGTATAAATATGTATACTTTTCTCTAATTCTTAAATAGTAAAATCTTGTAGAAGGCCGTTTGCCAGTGGCCGGTGGGGTGACCGTTTGTTAACCATTTGCAGTTATGAAGACATCAAATTCTGGCATTGGCATGGTTGGCCTCTGGATTATTACTCCTAAATCAGCAATAATTAATATGGATATCAGCGACAATTAATATGGATCGAAGGGGATATTATTTTTGAACCATAGCACATGGATTAGCAGGTTCCGAAAGATATGTGTGTTGCAAACGTGGTCACACAAGTCTGAATTCAAGAAAACAACCAAAAGCAATTTACGGAATAATATGCGCACCATCTAATAGTGACAAATAAAATTGTTGAAGCATCTGCAAAAAACTAACTGGCATAGGTCCTTTATGGTCAAAAAAAAAAAACTGGCATAGGTCCTTAACAAAAGAACTTTGGGGCAAACGATCATACCAGAGAGAAGGCAGTCTCGTCGTTAAGCACGGGCGTGCTTGGGGAGGAGCAATATTCATCATCAAAACATGATCTTGAGGTGTTCTTCTCGGCCTTGACCTGAAACAATAGCAACCGAACATTAGATTGGTACTGAAAGATTGCACTAGGATTAGGAATGCATCAGAAATCGTAAGAACATGCCTGGGCGAGCTCATCGGCGAGGCATTGGATCTGCCCGGTGAGAGCCGAAATCTCATCCCGGACGTGGCGGTCCGGCTCAGTGTCCGGGAACAGGACGGCGTCCTTGAGCGTGCTGATCTCCTCCCGCTGGCGCAGGCACAGATCCTTGAGCCGCTCTACCTACTCACCATTACCACGATTACTCCATCAGCAATTGATAGCACAGGGGGAGGAAGGGATGTGTGTTCACTAGCAGCGGCGCACCTCCCTGTCCTTCTGCTGGAGCTGGAGGCGGAGCGCGGCGATCTCGTCCTCCTGCTCCTTGTTCTGCGACAGGAGCTCCCGCTCGCTGCGGAGCACCATGGCGAGCGTCCGCGTGTTGGCGTTGCCGCTGTTCTTGACCTCCGTGAGGGCCTTCTTCTTGGCCTCCGGCGGCGCCTTCTGGAACAGCTTCCGCGACAGCCCCGGAAGCTTGGCCCCGCTGCCGTTCTTCGCGGGGGCGGGGGCGGCGGCAGGAGGGACGGGGAGCAGGTTCTTGGCGCTCGGCTTCTTGTCCATGGAGATGAGCCGCCGGAGCACGGAGCCCAGGTTGCCGTGCGGCTGGGGCTGCGGCGCCTGGCAGCGCAGGTCGCCGCGGCCGGATCTGACGGCGACCAGCGCGCGGCTCCCGTGCTGCTGCCCCGGCGTCCCCGATGCGGCGGCGGCGGCGGGCCCGGCGCGGCGCGGGGACGGGGAGGACGACGGGGAGTCGTCGTAGGAGGCGTAGCGCGAGGCCGCGGACGCCTTCCTCATCTCTCTCTCTCCTCCTGCTAGCCGCGCTGCCGGGGCTGCCGCCGCTTGGCTGTGGCTAGAGTGGAGTGTGGTGTCGTGACGCCGCTTTGGTGCGCGGCGTGCCTTTTCGCGTGGAGGGATTCGGGGGGTGGAGCGGAGCGGCCGGCGGCGTTCGAAATTCGAATGGAGCAGCAAATGATGGCGTCGTGTTGCGTTTCGGGCTCTCTTTTTTGGTGCCTACTGTGGCATGGCAGTGTCGGCGCCTTTTGCTGCACGCCGGGCAGGGGCAGGGAGGGTCGGGGTCGGGTCTGGGCTGCCACGTTCGGGGAGGAGGAGGGATCCAAAGTTGAGGTTTCGGACGGGGTCCATAGCCGGGCGTATTTCGTTCCGCCATGGCGTTTTGCGGGGTTTGATCACACAAGTGATTTTTTCCCCCAATTTTCTTTTGGGAATTGTTGAAGAACGGCGCACCGTACGAATTTTCTGCCGTGCGCCCACACAATTAGCCCCCTGCGCGAGACGTGTGTATTTGGTGGACCCAGGCATACCGCTCCTTCCTGTCTTATCTTTTTCCCTCGCACTTCATCCCCTACCTTCAGCCACACCCCTCCCAGCGTCATGTTTCTTCTCTCCCTTCCATCTCCTCCTCTGCCCATCCCCTTCTTCCCTGCAGCAAAATAAGATAAGGAAGGGCACAAAAAGCTGACGCGCGACGCGCCTTGGCCGCTGCAAGGAACCTTGCGGCAGCTGCGAGCGAATGTCATGGCTGGCTTCGAGCGCTCCTCTCCATGGTCGCCGCAGCCGAACGCGCTAGTCACCATGGCTAGCTTCTGATTTTCTTCCGTGTGAGCCGCATCCCGGACGACGGTGGTGGTGCTGGAGCCGTTCAAGCGATGAGCTTCAACCGGCAAGGCCAGGACCTCACTGACCGGAAAGCTGCAACCGGCCACACAATATGCTGGAAGCGGTGTTCTCTGGAGCTGGAACCATCGTCCAGTTTTGCTGCAATCAGCAACCGCCATGGGGTGAAGAAGGCGAGGTACGGTGCTACTACCCAAGAGTTTTTTTGCTGGAACCGGATCCTGGAGATGCGGGAACCATCTTCCTTTTTTGCTGCAACCACCAGCTGCCGGGATGAAGACGTCGAGGTACGGTGCTACTACCATATAGTTTTTTGCTGGAAGCGAACGGAGAAAAGGTTGCAACCTCTATTGCTCGGTGATGCAACGGGACGGCGTCGAAATGTGTTTTGCTGAAACCGGCAAAAAAAATGCTGGAACCCAGAAGAATTTTTATTGGGAAGATACACGAGAATTTTTGCAGTGGTTAACGTGATGGTGGTTCTTTTTGCTGGATTCGGTGATTTTTTTTGCTGCAACCAGCATGTGATTTTGCTACTACTCGCAAACTAATGAAGTTTGTATTTTTGCCGAGGACAAGGTGGTTCGACCTGAACAACGGTGATGAGCGGAGGCGCCGGCGGTGCCTCAGGGATGTTGCAACCATGGCGACTAGAGCTGGAACCGGCCGACGGGCGAGCTGCAGGCGTCAATGTCATGTGGCGGCCGAGGGATGAGTGCAGGTGGCACGGGTGGCCGGTGAGCAAGAGACGAGTTCTTTTTGGTGCTGGGGCCGGCGGTGCAACGATTAATCTGGTCGAGGAGGAGCGGCGCTGCCTCCGGCGAGGAGCGGCGTCGCGGCAGGGGACCATCTGTAGATTTGGTCAACGGGCACGAGCAGAAAAAAGGACAAAGGCGTGGGGTGAGCTGGACGTCGTTCGGAATCTAACAACCCGGCAGCTCGCATCGTATGGCTGGGGTGCTACGGCCCAAAGTTTGGGCCGGCGCACCGGCGCTTATCATCCCCTTTTCTTTTTGAGACAAGTGACGTTTTCCCAAATGATAAGGGCATGGCCATCGCTTTAGCGTGGACGGGTGCTCCGTACATACACGTCGGACAATCAGCCCACATGGAGGAGAAAATAAAAAAAGGCAGTCGCTTGCAGAACCAAAGGGGCTCTTGCAGAAGAACCGGTTGCCTCGCTGCAAAAAGCTAAAAGAAAGAAGGGAATGGAGGAGAGAGAGCTAGTTTTGTTTGGATCGAAAGTAAAAAGGATGACCCCGGTCTCTGCATCTAGGCGATGCATATGACCGCTTTATTAATTATTATCACAAAACTTTACAAAGCTAAACAACAGCAGGACTAAAGTCATCGTCTAAACGACAACTGTTGTTACACCTATCCAATTAATGAAGGGGTGCAGATAGTCTGGGCTTAATACCAAACAGACATCGCAGCCAAACCTAAACATCTAAAACCTGAGGTCCCAAGCCGGATGCCTGCCGGGTATGGGGCATCTACCAGTCCGGCGCACTCCTCAACCAGGACGCCTGCCGGGTATGAGGCCGCCGCAGCCACCTGCCACCAATCCATCTTCAGAGATGTACTGTTGCATGTCCCGTGCAAGGTCTCTCTGCCATCGACGCCACCACGACGCCTGACATCGTCATCCTCCTGCGCGAGTCCATCCTCCCACAGCAAACTCCAAATCTGCACCGCGCCATGCCGTCAAGATCCGACGCCATCAGTGTGTCGGATGAATCACCGCTCCATCAAAGAATCCGTCCTCTGGTCCCTCGATCACGTGTGTACCTCCAAGAATGACGCCCCCAAGGAAGGAACGACACCAGAGCGCCGCCGTCATCCGATCATCCGATCTAGGGTTTCCCCCGGAGGTAGCAAAGAGTGGCCTTGAACTTCTCCACGGCGATGCCTTCAAGAAGTGAACGACGCAGACGCCACCACCGCCGGCCTTAGAAGACGCCGAAGGCAAGTTTTCACCCAGATCAGTTCGAAGGGATCCAATTCTCGTGCACGGGCCGCCGTCACCACCAGCACCACCAGGCAGAACCCTAGAACACCGGCAGATCAGTGAGCTACCGGCACCACCGCATCCAGATCGCCGACCATGTCAGGCCGCCGCCATCCCCCGCGCCGTCCGGGTCAGAGACGGAGCTGCCGACCGCGCACAGGGACCACCGCCGGATGCACACGCCGGAGCGCCACCACTTGCCGAGGGCCGCCGCCACGCGCCCCGAGCGAACTCCCACGCACACCAGGGGAAACCGCGAGCGTGAGCCCTGCCGTCGCCCCCAATCCCGCGCCGACGCGCCCCACCTCTAGCGCACCGCGATCTGCCCACGCCAGATCCAGCGAGTCATGGGAGAAGAGATCCCGCCGCCGCCGCCGCCGACCGGGCTTTGCCCGGCGGCGGCGAGGAGGAGAGGTCGGGGGAGGGACAAGGACGCGACGGTGCTAGGGTTCCCCCCGGTCGCCGCGCAGGGGCGACACGGGAGGAGTCCTTTAAAAGTGGGGGCTTTTTTATGGGGGAGAATTTCACTTCCCCGGCCTCTGCACCAACTAGGGATGCATACGACCATTTTTAGTATGAGTACCAAGATAAACATGGTCCTCGGATTTTTTAAATGAGTATCAAGATATTTTTTGATGAGTGGTTCCACCACACACCAAACTTGATCCTCAATAAATGAGGAAAAACCCCTGTGCATCACCTGTCAATTATAGGAATTGAACTCGGATCATTAGGCTGCACAACCGCATGCCCAACCACTGAGCTAGAGTCATAGACTATGGTCTCATTTTTATTTGCTGTCGTGGATGTACTGAGGCAGCACCGGGTGCTGCCTCCATTGTACATGCCCTAAGCGGCACATGTGTGGCATGAATCACTTCAGACCTGACTTTTTTATAACTAAAGTTATCATCTAAAAAATTAAACTTGTCATCAGAAAAGAAAGTTTTCATGATTAACAACTAAAGTTGCCATCCCTGCGCCACTAAAATTGCCATCAAAATCGTTCGGAGTTGACATGTGTTCGTGTTACACATGTGGCACTTATGAGGGTCCTTTTTTCCACAAAAGATCCCGTGAGCGATATACTAGTTAATAAGAGTTAAATGCAGAAAATCACCGCATTAAAGGCTAGGTTATGAGGAAATACAATTCTACAATTTTATTTTATGTCTATACGGGTTCTAGCTACATTTTTGTCCGAGCTTATGCTCCAAACCAGCCTATACGCAAGATCCATCGTAGCTAGAAGAAGCCAAGCGAGGGTGCTGTTAAAGTCAATGTTGATGCATCATTTCATGTGGAAAATATGACAGGAGCCCGCAGGGAGATAGCTCGAGATGATCGAGGTAATTTTATGGCAGCAGAGACCCATGTGCTACCCCATGTTTCTAGTGCTGATTCAGCAGAAGTAGGCTATCCCAAATGGTTTGATCCTAGCTGAAAAATTGGGGTGCACTAAACTCAACATCGAGTCTGACAGTATGGTGGCGTTAGAGGCCATCTCTGATCGAAATGCTTATATGGGAACTGATGTTCCAATCATTGCAGAGTGTTCTCTCATGGCCATGGAGTTTGCTAGCATCGTTTTGTCCACTTCAGCAGAGAAGCAAATATGGTAGCAGATTGCTTGGCAAAACACTATTTTAGCATTAATGAGTCTGAATCTTGGGAATCCAATGTCTCCGAATTCATTCTTCATCACTATGTAAACACCTTGCTATTATTTGATGAATAAAGTTGTTATGATAAAAGAAAACACCTAGTCTATGGTAAACCTTTTTGCGTAAATCACTGATTGGCTGATTAGAGCGTTTTGATGACGTTTTTGACAAGTGGGTGCGGGTGCTGCCTTTTGATGAGGTGGCATAACAGCTCGCCAGGCGGCGTTAGACGAGGTTTGGTCCTAATTTACAAAATACTCTCTCGGTTATGTAGGCAAACAAACAGGATGCAGAACTTGGCCCAAAGCATGCATCATTCCCTCCGTGTAGGCTCTACTGGGCCAAACCCTGGGGAAACAAACACGCCCTTGGTGTGTCGCGGTAATCGCTGCTTCAGGTGTGGAAGACCAAGGCACCCTTAGCTAGCAATATGGGATACCCGGACATGTAACAAATAAGGGTTTTGCGTCTTCTCGAGCAATTTCTTCATCGGAGAGTTTGCTTGACCGATCTGCCACCGCTCGACTCCCCTTCTCCCCTTTACATGCTCGGGCTGACTAAGGGGATGGCTAGCCCGTCTACCCGGCCTTGATAGGGATCAGTGTGACATATGGTTTAGGTTAATCTACATCAGATTTTCGACAAGGCGTCATGGTAGACTCGACACTCGCGCAAGGGCATGGATGGGGAAAAGAATAGAAGATTGATATTCAAGAGTTAATGAAGAAATTGTACCTGAATGATACGTCTCCACCGTATCTATAATTTATGAAGTATTCATGTTATATTTACATCATTATATATGGTTTTAGTGTGCTTTTATATTATTTTATAGACTAATTTATTAATCTAGTGTTTAGTGTTAGTTCTTTTTTTTGCATATTTTGGTTTTGTAGAAATTCCATATATAGGAAGGTCCAAACACGATGAAAATTTATGATGACTTTTTATGGAAAATAAGAAACCCTAGAAGCTTTGGGAGAGGACCAGAAGATGGATGTGGGGCCCACAAACCCAGTGGTGCGGCCTACCCCCTGGTCGCGCCATCCAAGCTTGTGGGGCTCTCGTGGCTCCATTTGATCTAATTCTTAGCTTATAAATTCACATATTTGAAAAACCTCGGAGCAAGACCTGAAACAATTTATTTGCCGCCACAAGCCTCTATTCCAAAGCGATCTCATCTCGAGGCCTTTTCCGGCACTCAAGTGGAGGGGGAACACATCCATGGAGGCCTCTTCATCAACCTTGTTGTCTCCATGGTGATAGTGAGTAGTTCATCCTTGGGGCTAAGGGTTTGTACCAGTAGCTATGTGTTTGATCTCTCTCTCTCTCTCCCACGTTCTTGATGGATTCCGATCTTGATTGTGCCATGAGCTTGATTAATAGAGTGGGATATTATGATGTCCATCTCCCTCTATATCCTTTTGTGGTTAATTGAGTCTTACTCTTTGAAGTTTCTTTATGTTGGGTTGAATATTTTAGATTTGAGATTACTTGATGCATGTCTACTAATTAAATTGCGGATACCTATGGTGACATTGGGGTAATGTAGGCATAAAGGTTGAACGATCTGTATTATGGTCTTGTCGTAGTACGATCTCCAGGGTTATCCATGACACTTTCGGGGTGGTTCAATAGATTGATTGGAAACACAACTTTGAGGTGGTTTGCTACCTACGCGATTTCATCCTACTTTCTCCGACAGAAATAAAAACTTTGGAGTGATTATTTTCTGCACTTTGAGGGATTACCATGATGTTCAATTATGTTGATTACACTAGTGAAAGTATGTGAAGGAAATATGCCCTAGAGGCAATAATAAAGTTGTTATTTATATTTCCTTATATCATGATAAATGTTTATTATTCATGCTAGAATTGTATTAACCGGAAACTTAGTACATGTGTGAATACATAGACAAACAGAGTGACCTAGTATGCCTCTACTTGACTAGCTCGTTAATCAAAGATGGTTAAGTTTCCTAGCCATAGACATGTGTTGTCATTTGATGAACAGGATCACATCATTAGAGAATGATGTGATGGACTAGACCCATCCGTTAGCTTAGCACTATGATCATTTAGTTTATTGCTATTGCTTTCTTCATGACTTATAATTGTTCCTATGACTATGAGATTCTGCACCTCCCGAATACCGGAGGAACACTTAGTGTGCTATCAAATGTCACAACGTAACTGGGTGATTATAAAGATGCTCTACAGGTGTCTCCGATGGTGTTTGTTGAGTTGGCATAGATCAAGAATAGGATTTGTCACTCCGATTTTCGGAGAGGTATCTCTGGGCCCTCTCGGCAATGCACATCACTATAAGCCTTGCAAGCAATGTGACTAATGAGTTAGTTGCGGGATGATGCATTACGGAATGAGTAAAGAGACTTTCCGGTAACGAGATTGAACTAGGTATGATGATACCAACGATCGTATCTCGGGCAAGTAACATACCGATGACAAAGGGAACAACATATGTTGTTATGCTGTTTGACCGATAAAGATCTTTGTAAAATATGTAGGAACCAACATGAGCATCCAGGTTCCGCTATTGGTTATTGACCGGAGATGTGTCTCGGTCATGTCTACATAGTTCTCGAACCCGTAGGGTCCGTGTTGTCTACTACATAACCTTCTTCTTGTAGACGTTGTTGGGCCTCCAAGGGCAGAGGTTTGTAGGACAGTAGAAAATTTCCCTCAAGTGGATGACCTAAGGTTTATCAATCCGTGGGAGGCATAGGATGAAGATGGTCTCTCTCAAACAACCCTGCAACCAAATAACAAAGAGTCTCTTGTGTCCCCAACACACCCAATACAATGGTAAATTGTATAGGTGCACTAGTTCGGCGAAGAGATGGTGATACAAGTGCAATATGGATGGTAGATAAAGGTTCTTGTAATCTGAAAATATAAAACAGCAAGGTAACTAATGATAAAAGTGAGCACAAACGGTATTGCAATGTGTTGAAACAAGGCCTAGGGTTCATACTTTCACTAGTGCAAGTTCTCTCAACAATAATAACATAATTGGATCATATAACTATCCCTCAACATGCAACAAAGAGTCACTCCAAAGTCACTAATATCGGAGAACAAACGAAGAGATTATGGTAGGGTACGAAACCACCTCAAAGTTATCCTTTGTGATCGATCTATTCAAGAGTTCGTAGTAAAATAACATGAAGCTATTCTTTCCGTTTGATCTATCATAGTGTTCGTACTAGAATAACACCTTAAGACACAAATCAACCAAAACCCTAATGTCACCTCAAGTATCCGTGGGTATGATTATACGATATGCATCACACAATCTCAGATTCATCTATTCAAACCAACACAAAGTACTTCAAAGAGTGCCCCAAAGTTTCTACCGGAGAGTCAAGACGAAAACGTGTGCCAACCCCTATGCATAAGTTCACGAGGTCACGGAACTCGCAAGTTGGTCACCAAAACATACATCAAGTGGATCACATGATATCCCATTGTCACCACAGATAAGCACGTGCAAGACATACATCAAGTGTTCTCAAATCCTTAAAGACACAATCCAATAAGATAACTTCAAAGGGAAAACTCAATTCATCACAAGAGAGTAGAAGGGGAGAAACATCATAAGATCCAACTATAATATCAAAGCTCGCGATACATCAAGATCATACCACCTCAAGAACACGAGAGAGAGAGAGATCAAACACATAGCTACTGGTACATACCCTCAGCCCCGAGGGTGGACTACTCCCTCCTCGTCATGGAGAGCGCCGGGATGATGAAGATGGCCACCAGAGAGGGATTCCCCCCCTCTGGCAAGGTGTCATAACGAGTCTAGATTGGTTTTCGGTGGCTACGGAGGCTTCTGGCAGCGGAAATCCCGATCTATTCTGCTCCCTGATGTTTTTAGGGTATATTGATATATATATATATATAGGCGAAAGAAGTCGGCCAGGGGAGCCACGAGGGGCCCACAAGGGTGGGGGTGCGCCCAGGGGGGTAGGGCGCGCCTCCCTACCTCGTGGCCACCTCGAAGCTTCCCTGACGTCTACTCCAAGTCTCCTGGACTGCTTCCGTTCCAAAAATAAGTTCCGTGAAGTTTCAGGTCAATTGGACTCCGTTTGATTTTTTTTCCTTTTCTGCGATACTCTAAAACAAGGGAAAAAATAGAAACTAGCACTAGGCTCTAGGTTAATAGGTTAGTCCCAAAAATCATATAAAATAGCATATAAATGCACATAAAACATCCAAGGTTGATAATATAATAGCATGGAACAATCAAAAATTATAGATACGTTGGAGACGTATCAAGCATCCCCAAGCTTAATTCCTGCTCGTCCTCGAGTAGGTAAATGATAAAAACAGAATTTTTGATGTGGAATGCTACCTAACATATTTCTCTAAGTAATTCTCTTTATTGTGGCATGAATGTTCATATCCATAAGATTCAAGACAAAAGTTTAATATTGACATAAAAATAATAATACTTCAAGCATACTCATAAAGCAATCATGTCTCCTCAAAATAACATGGCCAAAGCAAGCTATCCCTACAAAATCATATAGTCTGGCTATGCTTCATCTTCACCACACAAAGTATTTAAATCATGCACAACCCCGATGACAAGCCAAGCAATTGTTTTATACTTTTGATGTTCTCAAACTTTTTCAATCTTCATGCAATACATGAGCGTGAGCCATGGACATAGCACTATAGGTGGAATAGAATGGTGGTTGTGGAGAAGACAAAAAGGAGAAGATAGTCTCACATCAACTAGGCGTATCAATAGGCTATGGAGATGCCCATCAATGGATATCAATGTGAGTGAGTAAAGATTGTCATGCAATGGATGCACTAGAGCTATAAGTGTATGAAAGCTCAAAAGGAAACTAAGTGGGTGTGCATCCGACTCGCTTGCTCACGAAGACCTAAGGCATTTTGAGGAAGCCCATCATTGGAATATACAAGCCAAGTTCTATAATGAAAGATTCCCACTAGTATATGAAAGTGACAACATAGGAGACTCTCTATCATGAAGATTATGGTGCTACTTTGAAGCACAAGTGTGGTAAACGGATAGTAGCATTGCCCCTTCTCTCTTTTTCTCTCATTTTTTTGTTATTTTGGGCCTTCTTTTTTTTGGCCTCTTTTTTCTCCTTTTTTTCTTTATTTTTCGTCCGGAGTCTCATCCCGACTTGTGGGGGAATCATAGTCTCCATCATCCTTTCCTCACTGGGACAATGCTCTAATAATGATGATCATCACACTTTTATTTACTTACAACTCAAGAATTACAACTCAATAATTAGAACAAGATATGACTCTATATGAATGCCTCCGGCGGTGTACCGGGATGTGCAATGACTCATGAGTGACATGTATGAAAGAATTATGAACGGTGGCTTTGCCACAAATACGATGTCAACTACATGATCATGCAAAGCAATATGACAATGATGGAGCGTGTCATAATAAACGGAACGGTGGAAAGTTGCATGGCAATATATCTCGGAATGGCTATGGAAATGCCATAATAGGTAGGTATGGTAGCTGTTTTGAGGAAGGTAAATGATGGGTTTATGGTACCGGCGAAAGTTGCGCGGTACTAGAGAGGCTAGCAATGGTGGAAGGTTGAGAGTGCGTATAATCCATGGACTCAACATTAGTCATAAAGAACTCACATACTTATTGCAAAAATCTATTAGTTATCGAAACAAAGTACTACGTGCATGCTCCTAGGGGGATAGATTGGTAGGAAACGACCATCGCTCGTCTCTGACCGCCACTCATAAGGAAGGCAATCAATAAATAAACCATGCTCCGACTTCATCACATAACAGTTCACCATACATGCGTGCTACGGGAATCACAAACTTCAACACAAGTATTTATCAAATTCAGAACTACTCAACTAGCATGACTCTAATATCACCATCTTTATATCTCAAAACAATCATCAAGTATTAAACTTCTCATAGTATTCAATGCACATTATATGGAAGTTTTTATTAAATCCATCTTGGATGCCCATCATATTAGGACTAGTTTCATAACCAAAGCAAATTACCATGCTGTTCTAAAAGACTCTCAAAATAATATAAGTGAAGCATGAGAGTTCAACAATTTCTTCAAAATAAAACCACCGACGTGCTCTAAAAAGATATAAGTGAAGCACTAGAGCAAATGACAAACTACTCCAAAAGATATAAGTGAAGATCAATGAGTAGTCGAGTAATTATGCAACTATGTGAAGACTCTCCAACATTTAAGAATTTCAGATCTTGGTATTTTATTCAAACAGCGAGCAAAACAAAATAAAATAAAATGATGCTCCAAGCAAAGCACATACATGTGGTGAATAAAAATATAGCTCCAAGTAAAGTTACCGATGAACGAAGACGAAAGAGGGGATGCCTTCTGGGGCATCCCCAAGCTTAGGCTCTTGCCACTCCTTATTCCTTAGTCCATCAAATCTTCACCCAAAACTTGAAAACTTCACAACACAAAACTTAACAGAAAACTCGTAAGCTCCGCCAGTATAAGAAAATAAATCACCACTTAAGTACTATTGCGAACTCATTCTAAATTCATATTGGTGTAATATCTACTGTATTCCAAATTCTCTATGGTTCATACCCTCCGATACTACTTATAGATTCATCAAAATAAGCAAACAATCACATAGAGAACAGAATTTGTCAAAAACAGAACAGTCTGTAGTAATCTATAGGTTTCGAATACTTCTGTAACTCCAAAAATCCTGAGAAATTTGGAAGTCCTAGGCAATTTGTTTATGAATCTACTGCAAGTGGAATTGGTATTTCATCGCTCTCTAGTAAACAATAAAAATTATTTTCGTGAGCGCATACTTTCTGTTTTTTACAACAAGATCGAATAGCAATCACCCAAGAAGATCCTAAAGGCTTTACTTGGCACGAACACTAACTAAAAGATAAAAACACAATCATAACATAGGATAGATGATTAATTTATTACTAAATAGGAACAGAAAACAAGGAGCAAAAAAAATTGGGTTGCCTCCCAACAAGCGCTATCGTTTAACGCCCCTAGCTAGGCATGATGATTTCAATGATGCTCACATAAAGAATAAGAATTGAAACATAAAGAGAGCATCATGAAGAATATGACTAGCACATTTAAGTCTAACCCACTTCCTATGGATAGGGATTTTGTGAGCAAAGAACTTGTGGGAACAAGAATCAACTTGCATAGGAAGGTAAAACAGGCATAACTTCGAAACTTTAAGCACATAGAGAGGAAACTTGATATTATTGCAACTCCTACAAGCATATATTCCTCCCTCATAATAATTTTCAGTAGCATCATGAATGAATTCAACAATATAACAATCACATAAAGCATTCTTTTCATTATCTACAAGCATAGAATTTTTATTACTCTCCACATAAGAATTTTTTTTCTCATGAATAGTAGTGGGAGCAAACTCAACAAAATAACTATCATGCGAGGCATAATCCAATTGAAAGTTAAAATCATGATGACAAGTTTCATGGATATCATTAATCTTTATAGCATACAAGTCATCACAATAATCATCATAGGTAGCAACTTTGTTCTCATCATAATCGATTGAAACCTCTTCCAAGATAGTGGAATCATTACTAAATAAAGTCATGATCTCTCCAAATCCACTTTCATAATTATCACAATAAGATTCAACATTCTCCAAAATAGTGGGATTACTACTTCCTAAAGTTGACACTCTTCCAAACCCACTTTAATCAATATAATCATCATAAGTAGGAGGCATGCTATCATCATAACAAATTTGCATATCAAAACTTGGGAGGCTAAAAATATCATCTTCATCAAACGTAGCATCCCCAAGCTTGGGACAGACATTAATTGAAGCAAATATATTCTCAAACATGTCATTCTCATCAAACATAGCATCCCCAAGCTTGGACCTTTTCATATTATAAGCATAATCACTCTCATCATTAATAGGATGGATAGCACCGATAGTATAACAATTATCATCATCACAATGAGTAGTAGGAGAAACATCATTTGGGAGGGATACCTTTCTACCTTTGCTTCTCCATCTTTTCTTTTTCTTTTTCACATCATGTGTGGGTGACGGTGTCCTGGACTAGGGGGTACTCAACACGTCATCTCCCGATCTGTTAGACTGGGTCGAGGACCCCCATGGCCATATACTCATGGGCCAATTCGGACAGCTGCCGCATACATGGAAGATTCCACAAGACTTGGTGATCAAGACAAGGACTCCTCCCCACCGACGTATTCGGCTAGGACTCTTGTTATCCTAGGCCATTGGTGCATTATATAAACCGAGGCCAGGCTAGTCGATAGAGAACATATACAACAATCATAATCATAGGCTAGCTTCTAGGGTTTAGCCTCTACGATCTCGTGGTAGATCAACTCTTGTAGTACTCATATCATCAAGATCAATCAAGCAGGAAGTAGGGTATTACCTCCATCGAGAGGGCCCGAACCTGGGTAAACATCGTGTCCCCTGTCTCCTATTACCATCGACCTTAGACGCATAGTTCGGGACCCCCTATCTGAGATCCGCCGGTTTTGACATCGACAATGGTGCTTTCATTGAGAGTTCGGCTGTGTGATCGGCAAAGGATCAATGGCTCGCCCGCAGATCAACTGCGACGGCGGCATCTTCGTCGCTGGCTCGACTGGTCACCTCGGCTCGACCGAGGACCACACTCCATCTTCGATTGTCGTGTTTGGACGGGGGCCTTCATCAACATCAACTCCGATCTCTATCAAGATCATGGAGGAATCATCCATGGAGCTCGGGGGCTCAACGTCAACATTGCCCTCGGGCGATCGTGCTATTTTTTCCGAACATCGAACTTGTATCCGCTTACACCGCCTCCTCGAGCATCGCTTTGACGATTCCTTTGGTTGAATTGTGTGGAATTGAGTCTACAACAACCATGCAAAATTTCGTTGAGTTCTGACGAAGGAATCTCCGGCAATCTACGATATACCGGAGCCATGTCTAATCTGGACGGGAATTTGGACGAGTTTAGGGCGTGGTCTCCAGCACCTAGCTCGGACGTCCTTTAGAAGATCTAACCGTTGATTGACTGTGGAATTCCTATATCCACCACTCCTCCAAATTTCAGCTCGATCCGACCGTCCAAACTCCGGGAACTTCCGATTGGTGCATCACTTTTCGGATCTGTTTTCTGCGCGAATACAGATTCGACCCGAATTCATGTTTCTTTATGAACGTGATATGGGACAACCTTCTTAAAGGAATTTGCTCCTAGGGTATTGTGCACTGTTTTTAAATACGTGCCCATAAAATTTTAAGCCTCCTCTAAGGTAATCTTCACTACCATGCTGGTGTCAAACCAGTCCAGCAATACTGCTCCACGGCTGCCGACATGCGCTAGACATGTCGTCGCCTTTTGAGCCGAGCTCAACTTTTTCGGATCATCATCTCGGCGAGCGAACAAGAGTTCGGAATCACAAAGGATAAATCGTCACCAACATCGCCGCCCCACGGATTACACAGAGCGGGAACACAGGCATCGCCGCACGGTCACTTCATCAAGCCGGTATCGACCACGTCATGACCGGCATCAGCATCGCCGAACTATTGCTTCTTCAAGCCGATGTCCATCATGCCGACCTACTTCGACTCATCGGCTGACATCGAGGCTTCGATATCTCGACTGGACCGGGGGCTTTGCCATCTCTTCATCAACCTACTCCGAAGACTTCAGCGTCACTAGCCGACCAGCTTCGTCATGTTAGCTGGACCGAGGGCTTTGCCTCCGCAAGCCAACCTTTGCCTGCATCGCCATGCCGTTGCTTTATCGCCCATCAGGCAATGGGTTTGCGGATCGAGTCCCAATTTTGGGAGTCACCTTTCTTCGGATTGCTACACCAAATAAACCAGGTGCTATTAATCCTAGTAACTTTTGCATGTTGGAGTTTATTTTTCCCAAGAAATTATTACTCTGGTTTGTTCCTGTACACAGGTCTATCGAATGATGTCCGCACTAACAACGATCGCGTGGTGGTTCGGTCAGTTTCCGTACATAGTCCGGCGAACACCGCATCCGGAACTCGGACCGACCTGTGAATTCAGGCTTTGTCACACCTTTACCGCATCACGCCGACGCCCTGCATCGACATTGACTTCGGCGCCAGGCCATATTTCTTTTATTACTCACTTTGCCTAAATTATTTATTATGCAATTTTTTATTATCATTACTATTATCTCCGGTTTGAACTATTTTTTGTGCACAGGAAAATGATCCGGGTTGGGCAGTATCGTCAACTCGGCGTATTGACATACCACGTCACCTCAGCTGGACGGGGGGCTTCGTCAACACTTCATTACCCCATGCCTGGGACTTCGGCATCACTCTGCTGGCCTGCATTGACCGTGCTATGTCACCACTTCGGAGTGTCGAGCCCTTTGCTCCGCCACCTCGGGACCGGCTTGGGGGATGGAACCTTGTCCCACGTCAAGTTCGGACCGCGTCATCAATATCGAACACATTAACCAGCTAAGTTGCCTTCATGCTCAAAGTTTTAAATTTTTAACTTGTGTTCGGTTCGACCAAGCATTATACTTTTTTGGAAAAAGTTGCTTGTAAAAATTTTCCTTGTCCAAACTTTGTTTGTGACGCACAAATTCAAATACCCCATTTATTTGGGGGCTTCATTTATGAAGCTTTTCCTCTTGCATATGATTATACTTGTACGGCTTTGTTCCTTGTTTGTGTATTACGCCACAATATGCACCATATTGACTTAAGCGATTTGCAAGCTGGGTTGCCTGGCTCCTGTGCTTACCCCTACGTGAAGGAAATATGCCCTAGAGGCAATAATAAAGTTATTATTTATTTCCTTATATCATGATAAATGTTTATTATTCATGCTAGAATTGTATTAACCGGAAACATAATACATGTGTGAATACATAGACAAACTTAGTGTCACTAGTATGCCTCTACTTGACTAGCTCGTTAATCAAAGATGGTTATGTTTCCTAACCATAAACAAAGTGTTGTTATTTGATTAACGAGGTCACATCATTAGTTGAATGATCTGATTGACATGACCCATTTCATTAGCTTAGCACCCGATCGCTTAGTATGTTGCTATTGCTTTCTTCATGACTTATACATGTTCCTATGACTATGAGATTATGCAACTCCCGTTTACCGGAGGAACACTTTGTGTGCTACCATACGTCACAACGTAACTGGGTGATTATAAAGGAGCTCTACAGGTGTCTCCAAAGGTAGATGTTGGGTTGGCGTATTTCGAGATTAGGATTTGTCACTCCGATTGTCGGAGAGGTATCTCTGGGCCCTCTCGGTAATGCACATCACATAAGCCTTGCAAGCATTGCAACTAATGAGTTAGTTACGGGATGATGTATTACAAAACGAGTAAAGAGACTTGCCGGTAACGAGATTGAACTAGGTATTGGATACCGATGATCGAATCTCGGGCAAGTAACATACCGATGACAAAGGGAACAACATATGTTGTTATGCGGTCTGACCGATAAAGATCTTCGTAGAATATGTAGGAGCCAATATGGGCATCCAGGTCCCGCTATTGGTTATTGACCGGAGACGTGTCTCGGTCATGTCTACATTGTTCTCGAACCGTAGGGTCCGCACGCTTAACGTTACGATGACGGTTATTATGAGTTTATGCATTTTGATGTACCGAAGTTAGTTCGGAGTCCCGGATGTGATCACGGACATGACGAGGAGTCTCGAAATGGTCGAGACATAAAGATTGATATATTGGACGGCTATATTCGGACACCGGAAGTGTTCTGGGTGATTTCGGAGAAAACCGGAGTACCGGAAGGGTTACCGGAACCCTCCGGGGAAGTAATGGGCCTTATTGGGCCTTAGGGGAGAGAGAGGGCTGCGGCCTAGGAGGTGGCGCCCCCCCCACATGGGGAGTCCGAATTGGACTAGGGAAGGGGGCGCGACCCCTCTTTCCCTCTCCCTCTCCCCCTCTTTCCTTCCCCCTTAGGGTTTCCTAATTGGATTAGGAAAGGGGAGTCCTACTCCCACTAGGAGGAGGACTCCCCCTCCCCTTGGCGCGCCCCATAGGGCCGGCCGGCCTCCCCCTTGCTCCTTTATATACGGGGGCAAGGGGGCACCCTAGAACACACAAGTTGATCTTTGAGATCATTCCTTAGCCGTGTGCGGTGCCCCCTGCCACCATATTCCACCTCGATCATATCGTTGTTGTGCTTAGGCGAAGCCCTGCGTCGGTAGAACATCAAGATCGTCACCACGCCGTCGTGCTGACAGAACTCCTGTTGGGGAACGTAGTAATTTCAAAAAAATTCCTACGCACACGCAAGATCATGGTGATGCATAGCAACGAGGGGAGAGTCTAATCTACGTACCCTTGTAGATCGCAACGGAAGCGTTGACACAACATAGAGGAAGTAGTCGTACGTCTTCTTCCCGATCCGACCGATCCAAGCACCGTTACTCCGGCACCTCCGAGTTCTTAGCACATGTTCACCTCCCCGAAGCTTTGTTGGATCAGAGCCCGGGGATCGTCATTGAGCTGTACGTGTGCTAAGAACTCGGAGGTGCCGGAGTAACGGTGCTTGGATCGGTCGGATCGGGAAGAAGACGTACGACTACTTCCTCTAAGTTGTGTCAATGCTTCCGTTGCGATCTACAAGGGTACGTAGATCATGCTCTCCCCTCGTTGCTATGCATCACCATGATCTTGCGTGTGCGTAGGATTTTTTTTGAAATTACTACGTTCCCCAACACTACGTTCCCGATTGTTCTGCTAGGGAGTAAAGGGAGAACCTCTGCGATTGTCATGACCGGGTCCTCCAAGCTCTGACCTCAGACTGGGTGAAGCCGAAAGCTAGCGCTCTTATTGTTTTCAATCATGGTCGGCACACAACGGAACTCATGAGTACAAAAAATCTATTGCACAAGTCTCATAGTAATAATGAGCACTGAAGAAAGGTACCGGTGGGGGTACTATTTTCTTCGAAGATGCTTCTTACACTTCGCCTGTAATATAGCATAAGTTCACTGAGCGTGCTTTGTCTGTTACAGCCTTATGGCCCGGTTGCCTGGTTATCGGAAACACTGTCGATATTCTCGACAGGTGGAGTACATAACACTTTTTGGTACTTGACCGAAGAGGGAGAAGCCGACGGTCAGTTAAGACGCATTTAAAGTTCAGGTGAACAAAGATATGATATTAGTACTTTGGTACATACAATTATTATACATAAAATTCTTTTACCCAAGTCACTTGGGGGCTCTTAAATTTATATGAGCCGTTTTATAATAAGTGTTCTTCTTCTTAGTTGTTGCAAAAATTTTATTACTATTATTATTCATCACTCCTTTTTCGACACGAGTGTGTGGTCACTAGCCGGGGAGCCTAATTTCTCTCTCAAAGCCGCTAGAGTTTAGTTTGCTAAACTGGCCTAATGAGAAGTACTCCGCCTTTGGGATAGGAGGTTGAAGCCGTAGGCTGGCCCGCTTGGAGTCTTGAGATAGGATGTGTCATGTTAAAGCACGACAGAAGCACTCTTTTTTTCTAAGATCAATTTTCGGATTGGCACCGAACACTTGATCTTGTTCGGACATCATGTTTTTACTGACGTTTTTCGTTTTTCCAAGCTTTTGGCACTTTTAAACTATTTGTGTGTTTTCAGCACAAGTCTTGCAGTGCAACGCCGGACACGTTTAGAGATTCGACAAAACATTCTCGGATATTGCTATATATGCATCGGTTTCGAATTGTGTCTTCGGTCAATAGTTGGGTTGCCCGGCTCCTGCGCTTGCCTCCTACGTTCCGCTTTGTTCGGCTAGGTGTGCAAAGGGAGAACCACTATGATTGTGCTTCCAGCTCACATGGTTAAGCACCTCAGTGGAGAAAGCCAAAAACTGATTGTCACAATAAGCGTAAACTAGTCAGCGATCCGATGACTGTGTTATATGATGGGCCATTCATAACATTGGCCAAAGTGTTTACGGCTTGACCTCGACCGTCACCGAACACTACTAGGGGCTAGTAACTGGCCTCCCAAACTAAATCCTCAATATTTTACTCTTACATTAGAGCTGAGATTTCATGATCATGCTTAGCACGACAACCCAAAGAAAGGAACCACTAGGGACTATTTTCTTTGGAAGATATTTCTTATGTTAAACAGTAATATAACATATATCTCCGCGTACCTTTGTTTATAAAACCGTATGGCTAGTTTGCCTTGTTTATCGTAAATCTTTGCCCTCATAAAGGCTTTATACAGTAGGACAAACACTCCTCGTCTACTAGCCGAGGAGGTTGAAGCCGATGGTCGGTCAACAAAGTTTTGTACAATGCGGATCCAATCATTAATGACGTAAAGTACTTGGATACATAGAGTCATTACACATAATTTGTGATTTTACTATGGATATCGATCCTTAATTCGGCCACCCGTGCCCGCATTAAGGCTCGGGGGCTACTGGGCTTCGGGCTTATTATTTACAACTATTAAAGGGGCACATCGATCCCCTGATCTGGTGTTGCCACCCGACCAGTGTCTCTGGGGCTACTGCATTGCTTGTCCAATGCATAAAGTTTTAAGTGCAATACAGTTTCCGAGGAGATTTTGATCCCCAGGTTGGTCGGCCGCAGCCAACCTGAGTCTCGAGGACTGAGCACGCCGCTTTTTGTGTCCGGAAGTATTCTGCCGAGCTAGGACTTGATCCCTAGGCTGATTTTGCAAATCAACCTGAGTCTTAGCGGCTACTGGGATCAGGGGTCTTACGTCATCCTTCAGGTGCATCTCGGGTTTTAGACCGATACACACCTTGAGGGCTACTGGCTATATATCTCGGTAGAGAATAAATTGCACCAATAAAAAATATTGACAAAAAATCGGCCCACAGTCGGGGTGGTGCACCACCTCAGAAGCAGTCCGGCATAAAGCTTGGGCGCTAGTGGCTGGCTCCATAGAGGGCATTTCCGGCATTAAGCTCGGCTAAACTCCTTCAACTTTTTTGAACCAAGGTGATTTATGACAGTCCGGCATTGGAGCTTGGACATAGTCCGGCGTTGGAGCTTGGACATAGTCCGGCTTGGAGCTCGGATACAGTCCGGTGTTGGAGCTCGGATACATTCCGGTGTTGGAGCTCGGAAGCGGTCTGGCATTGGTGCTCGTCTGCAAAAGATACCTCAAATGCAGTCCGGCGTTGGAGCTCGGACGCAAGAGGACACTGCCTCTCGGGAACAACTTCAAACCCGAGGTGTGGCATAAAAATAACAAGGCATTGAAGGCCAGAAACTTAAAGGGGCTCCTCGGATACCCGACGTATAAACTTGTCGAATGCATTTCGGCGATCCTCAAGATCGAAGATGAGAAGATTTGTTGAACCACTTTTCAAGACCGACAACCGAAGATGAAGAATAGTTCGGAAGAATCGAGGAGCATCCCTAACTTGAAGACCGGTTCAGGGGGCTACTGACGGTGTCCTGGACTAGGGGGTACTCAACACGTCATCTCTCGATCTGTTAGACTGGGCCGAGGACCCCCATGGCCGTATACTCATGGGCCAGTTCAGACAGTTGCCCCATACATGGAAGATTCCACAAGACTTGGTGATCAATACAAGGACTCCTCCCCACTGGCGTATTCGGCTAGGACTCTTGTTATCCTAGGCCATTGGTGCATTATATAAACCGAGGCCAGGCTAGTCGATAGCGAACATATACAACAATCATAATCATAGTCTAGCTTCTAGGGTTTAGCCTCTACGATCTCGTGGTAGATCAACTCTTGTAATACTCATATCATCAAGATCAATCAAGCAGGAAGTAGGGTATTACCTCCATCGAGAGGGCCCGAACCTGGGTAAACATAGTGTCCCCTGTGTCGGTGTCAAAACCGGCGGATCTCGGGTAGGGGGTCCCGAACTGTGCGTCTAGGCCGGATGGTAACAGGAGGCAGGGAACACGATGTTTTACCCAGGTTCGGGCCCTCTCGATGGAGGTAAAACCCTACGTCCCGCTTGATTAATATTGATGATATGGGTAGT
Source organism: Triticum monococcum (assembly GCA_034509565.1). NCBI lineage: Eukaryota > Viridiplantae > Streptophyta > Magnoliopsida > Poales > Poaceae > Triticum > Triticum monococcum. The sequence continues at coordinate 606,523,709 of CM067845.1, forward strand.
ACAAGAGTAGATCTACCACGAGATCAAGGAGGCTAAACCCTAGAAGCTAGCCTATGGTATGATTGTTATCTATGGAGTTGATTATGATGCCCTACGGACTACAACCCTCCAGTTTATATAGACACCGGATAGGGATAGGGTTACATAGAGTCGGTTACAATGGTAGGAGATCTTGAATATCCGCATCGCCAAGCTTGCCTTCCACGCCAAGGAAAGTCCCATCCGGACACGGGACGTAGTCTTCAATCTTGTATCTTCATAGTCCTGGAGTCCGGCTGAAGGTATAGTCCGGCTACCCGAACACCCCCTAATCCAGGACTCCCTCAGTAGCCCCCGAACCAGGCTTCAATGACGATGAGTCCGGCGCGCAGATTGTTCGGCATTGCAAGGCGGGTTCTTCTCCAAATCCTGTGTACCTGTAGGAATAATGTCCGATTTTTGTAATGCATTGCTCCTCGGCTTCTACGCCCAATAATGGCCATCTTCCACGTGTCAAACAAATGCGAAAAGCCGGGGTGTTTTTACATCCACACCCCTAGCCGTATAAACGAGCCGCCTATTTAACGGGATGGGGATTTAGGTCCAAACCACATCTTCTCCTCTCCGCGAGTTATCATCAGAGCGCTTCCAGCAAAGGTCCATTCCAACATGTCCAACCGTCGCAGCTCCTCCCCTCGCCCCTCCGGTACCAAACCCGGGGACTGGGAGAGTTGCACCATCCCGCATAGCGAGTTAGTGTCGCTTTAGGCCAAGGGATTTCTCCCTCAGGCATACATGGTCCCGGTCCGAGCCGGTCTCGCCACCTACAATGGCGGAAAACAAGCAGAGAGCACCCCCAATCCTTCTAAAGGAGAGTGGGTGTGCCTCGTCCCCTATCTAATAAGGGGACTGGGATTTCCAATTCATCCATTCCTCCGCGGGCTTCTGGAGTTCTACGGCCTCCAGCTGCACAATCTCACGCCCGCCTCCGTATTACATATTGCGGGTTTCGTCGCCCTTTGCGAGCTATTTTTAGGCGTTGAGGCTCATTTCGCGCTGTGGAAGAGGTTATTCTGCCTGGTGCCCCGTTCTCAAGAGGGGTCTATATACCAAGTGGGCGGAGCCGAAGTATGGCGCATCGCCGGGACCGGATACCTATCCGAAACCCCAAAGAAGGCGTCCGAAGACTGGCCTTCAGAATGGTTTTACATAGATGACGTCCCGCTACCGGACCCTATCCGGGTCGGTCTCCCTGAGTTCAACAGTGCTCCATTGAAGAAACACTTAAGCTGGCGTCCGCGGAGCTGTCAGAGAGAAAGCGACAGAGACGTCCTTTACCTGATGGGCCGGATAAGACTGTTGGCTCATTCCGGACTAACCATGATTGGAGTCATGGCCGCATGCATTATGCGGGGGGTGCAGCCGCTTCAATATAGAGGCCACCCCATGTGGGATTTCAACGGGGAGGATGACACCACCCGTTGTGGTCGTAAGGGGCCGGCCTCAGCCGCCGCCTTAGTAAAGATCTTATCCTCTTTGTACAAGGTAGAAAAGGAGGAATTCCTCCTCGTCAACCCGCGGGCCGGATTCAGTATGTACGATCCTCCAAGTTGGGTAAGTGAACAATTGCGCTTGCCCGTTTGTTTTATACTCCCACGGTTAGGTAGTCTAACGACTTCAATGCAGGAACTGCGACAGGAGGTAAAGGATATAAATAGCCGTCCTCCACAGCCTGAGGACCCAGAACGGTCCCTCGATCCAGACTCCGAAGAGGATCCGGACATATCGGTGGAGCTTATCGACGGGGTGTTCCATCAGCTAAGTAAGGACAATACCTTGGTGGCCATTACGGCGGATTACCCAGGGTTAATCCCGGCCTCCCAGGTGACGGAAACCGGAGTCCCATTCCCTTGAAAGAGATTCCACTCTTACGTATTCCGGTGTTTCTGACGACAACCATGTTTTGCAGGGGAGATTTCCGAGGCAGGAGGCCGAACCTGCGACGGCTAGCCAACAAGGGGCCGCAGGGCCCCGTGGGGCAAAAAGGAACGCAGTCCGGACTGAGATGCTGGCGCAAAGGTATAGCGCACCCTCTGTTTCCCTGGAGTTATTCTGTCAGGGCATATTAACGTTCGTGCTATCTTCAGAACGAAGTGACCTCGCCGGACTACATCCGGAGAGGCTGCCAATCGCGCCTCCACCAGCCAGGCTCCAACGTCTGGCCAGGAAGCGGAGGCGAGCACAAGACGTGCACCGGATACTCCTCCGACAGAGGATGCGGACAGGCTGCCTGCCACAAATTTTGAAGTGGAGAGTGCCATGAACCACAGGCGTCGCCGGACGGTTCTACGCGACGCTTGTTTCTCCCAAGAGGCTTTAGATGCCTTTAATACGGGAGATGCGTACCTCTGTGCCGCTCAAAATGGTTTAGCTAGAGCCATGGAGCAGTATGTAAAAGACATACGGGTAAGAAAATTTTGGTTAAATATATATATATATATATATATATATATATATATATATATATATATGCCAGTAGCCCCCGAGACTTGAAGGAGTTAGAGCAACTGATTTAAGGATCATTTAATATGCAGGTTCTTACAGAGAAGAATACCGTACTGTCCCAGGAGCTGGAAAAGTGCAAGGCCCAACTAGAGGCCGCACTAGCCGCAGCAGGGGAGCCCAAAGAGACCCCCTCAGGTAAGATACACTTCGAAAGATTAGTATTGTGCGGTGTGGGTGCAAATATGACAGATCACATTGCAGATGGCGCCGGACTCGATCCGGACAAGCAACAACTCTTACGCCGGCTAAAGGCTGGTGAGAGTGTGTTGACAAAGGTGAGGCGGGAGAAGAATGATCTTCAGGATGCCAACACCAAGCTGGACGTCGAACTTAAAGATGTTCGTGGCCAGCTGTCGGACTCCACGAAGGAGAATCAGCGGCTTCGATGCGGCATTTTTAGTAAGTGCTTGAACGAACTTTGAAAAAAAATCCGGCGAGGAAGTCGACTAACAGAGTAATGTCTGTAGGTATGCTCACAGGTCGTCCTGCAGAGGAGATGCCCGGTTCTACGGGTGACCTTCTTCCCGAACTCTTGCAACTGCACAAGCGAATTCGGCAGGCGATGCGAGGTATTGCCCAAGCCTTATGGCCTGCCCACTCCGTGCCCGAGGGCCTTGGAGAGCTTGCGGAGAAGCTGAAGGGAGCTCGGCGGCGCTTCTGGTTGTGGAAGATATTGGCCTGCCGACAAGGCGCTAGGGAGGCCTGGGCCATGGTGAAGACCCGTTTTACGAAGTCTGACCCAAACCACATGGCCGAGGTCGGACCAGTGGGGCCTGACGGGATGGAGATCCCTGTAAGCTTAGTATACGGCCAAGTAGAGTTGGCCGCGAAGTATTCCCAGCAGGACTGTAAATTAGACAGCCTGTTAGATGGTATAGAAGAGGAATACAATCAGTCAGAATGACTGTGTAATTTTAAATTGACATGTGTAATGCCTTCTAGCCGGATTGTAGATCATTTGCCGTTGCCAACCTTTTCGCTTCAACCTCGGGACCTGACGGTCCGGAGTGTGTCCGAATACCCTAGCGGTTATATAAGAACCGGGGTATGCGTGGAGACCAGGCGTAGGGGTCATCAGTGCTTTATCAGACAAGTGCCCAACTAGTTATGTTATATTACATGGTTAGTAAGAAACATCTTCTAGAGAGAATAGTTCCGTTAAGGGTTCCTTTCACTAGGAGGCATGCCCTAAGGTGCATGTCCGGACTGCGTGAAGAGACACAGGAAAAAAAGCATCTGGGGGCGCATAAAATGAGTAAAAAGATCATCTTTTATTTCACCGACCGAATATTCCCTTAAGAACGCTAGCTTTCGGCTTCACCCAGTCTGAGGTACACATCCGGCTGACCCGACAGTAACAATCGCAGAGGTGCTCCCTTTACCGCCTAGCCGAATAATCGGGAACGTAGGGGTAAGCACAGGAGCCAGGCAACCCAGCTTGGCCAAAACTTAAGTCATATCGATGCATATAATGGTGAAGAAAAAGGTACATGCGGAAGTTTGACGCATGTGTTAGGCGTGAAGCCCGTATAAATAAGCTTCTGTTAAAGAAGCCCCCAGGTTTAATGAGCGCGAGTGGCGCGTCACTAGATGAGCCTTTAAGGGCTATAGAAGAAAAAATGGGAAGGAGAGAAATGTAAGACAGAAAAATGCAAAAAAGAATGGATAGAGGAAGGAGACGAACACAGAGTCCGGCGCTAGGCATAGAATCTTCGGAGACGGGTGGCGTTCCACGGGTTCGGCTCGAGTCGGTTGTTCGATGCATCTCGCAGGCGGTACGCCCCACCAGTCAGGACTTGGTCGATTATGAATGGACCTTCCCACTTGGGCTTGAGTTTGTCCTTTTTCTTATCCGGCAGGCGTAGAACTAGTTCGCCAACATTGTAATTTTTGGCCCGTACTTCTCTGCTTTGATATCTTCGGGCCTGCTGTTGATAAAATGCGGAACGGGCTTTTGCCACGTCACGCTCCTCCTCCAAGGCGTCCAAGTTGTCCTGCCGATCGAGCTCGGCTTCTCTTTCTTCGTACATGCGCACTCTAGGCGAGTCATGAATTATGTCGCAGGGCAGAACTGCTTCTGCGCCGTACACCATAAAAAATGGTGTGTATCCGGTGGTGCGATTTGGCGTGGTCCGCAGCCCCCATAGCACGGAGTCGAGCTCCTCTACCCAGTGCGTGTTAGATTCCTTGAGGGACCGCACTAGTCTGGGTTTAATGCCGCTCATGATAAGACCATTTGCACGTTCGACCTGGCCATTGGTTTGTGGGTGATAGACGGAAGCATAATCGAGCTTGATGCCCATGTTTTTGCACCAGAGTTTTACCTCGTCGGCGGTAAAGTTTGTACCGTTATCGGTTATAATGATGTGGGGGACGCCATAACGGTGTACAACCCCGGATATGAAGTCTATCACAGGTTCGGATTTGGCCGTTTTAACAGGCTTGGCTTCTATCCATTTGGTGAACTTAGCCACCATGACCAGTAAGTATTTTTTCTTATGGGTTCCACCTTTAAGGGGTCCGACCATGTCAAGCCCCCAGACCGCAAAAGGCCAGGTGATGGGTATAGTTTGGAGTGCGGTGGGTGGCATATGGCTTTGGTTGGCAAAAAGTTGGCAACCAGCGCATCGTTGGAGTAGGTCCTGAGCATCTGCCCGGGCCGTCGGCCAATAAAAACCTGTACGGAAAGCCTTGCTAACAAGGGAACGAGCAGCGGCGTGGTGACCACCGAGTCCGGCATGAATTTCAGCTAGAAGGTTTCGCCCTTCCTCTTCGGAGATGCACCTGTGAAGGACTCCGGTAGTGCTTTTCTTATAAAGCTCTCCCTCATGGACTCTGTAGGCTTTAGAGCGCCGCACTATGCAGCGGGCCTCGTTTTGGTCCTCCGGGAGTTCCTGCCTAGTAAGTTAGGCTAGGAGTGGTTCTGTCCACGGGGCGATAACTGCCATTATTACGTGGGCTGAAGGTGTAATTTCGTTGGCAGAGCCTCCAATTGTGTCAGATTGTTCGGCGTCGAGTGGTGCGGCTGGGTTCAGGCTGTTATTTGTGGGTTCCCCCTCCCATGCTACGGATGGCTTGAACAATCTTTCCAAAAAGATGTTGGGGAGGACTGCATCGCGTTTTGCTCCGATGCGTGCTAGGACGTCCGCCGCTTGATTGTTTTCTCGGGCAATATGGTGAAACTCCATCCCTTCGAACCGAGCTGACATTTTTAGGACGGCGTTGCAGTAAGATGCCATTTTTGGGTCCTTGGCGTCGAAGTCTCCGTTTATTTGGGATATCGCGAGGTTTGAATCCCCGCGTACCTCTAGGCGCCGGATACCCATGGATACTGCTATCCGGAGGCCATGTAGGAGGGCCTCATATTCAGCTGCATTGTTGGAATCTGTGTACATGATCTGGAGCACATATTGGACTATGTCTCCTATGGGGGACGTCAGGACGACGCCGGCCCCCAGTCCGGCCAACATTTTGGAGCCGTCGAAATGCATAATCCAGTTTGAATATGTGCCGTACTCTTTAGGGATCTCGGCCTCCATCCATTCTGTGATGAAGTCGGCCAAAACTTGCGATTTAATAGCTCGCCGTGGCTTATAGGTTATATCGAACGGGAGAAGCTCGATGGCCCATTTTGCAATCCGGCCCGTTGCATCACGGTTGTTGATAATATCGTTTAGTGGCACTTCTGAGGCTACTGTTATGGAACACTCTTGAAAGTAGTGTCGTAGCTTCCGGGATGCCATGAATACCGCGTATGCAATCTTTTGATAATGCGGGTACCATGATTTGCATGGAGTGAGGACAGTGGACAGGTAGTAGACTGGGCTTTGAAGGGGGAATTTGTGTCCGTCCGTTTCCCGCTCGACAACGAGCCCTGCACTGACAACTTGGTGTGTTGCTGCAATGTACAATAACATTGGTTCGCCGGTGTTTGGCGCGGCCAGGGCTGGGTTTGTTGCCAATATGGCTTTTATTTCGTCAAGTCCGGCCGTGGCGGCATCTGTCCATTCGAAGTTTTCGGTGCGCCGAAGGAGGTGATAGAGGGGTAGTGCCTTTTCTCCCGAACGGGAGATGAAGCGGCTTAAAGCCGCCACACATCCGGTTAATTTTTGTATTTGTTTAAGGTCCTTTGGGACATCCAATTGTGACAAAGATCGGATCTTGGCTGGATTTGCTTCAATTGCTCTATCGGATACAATGAAGCCCAAGAGCTTTCCGGCTGGAACGCCGAAGACGTATTTTTTCGGATTGAGCTTGATGTCATATTTTCGGAGGTTATCGAATGTAAGCCTCAAGTCGTCTACTAGAGATTCGACATGTCTTGATTTGACGACCACATCATCCACGTACACCTCCACTGTTTTGCCGATCTGGCTTCCCAGACATGTCTGGATCATGCGCTGATATGTTGCGCCGGCGTTTTTCAGCCCGAAGGGCATTGTGTTGAAGCAGAATGGGCCGTATGGTGTGATGAATGATGTTGCAGCTTGGTCTGATTCTGCCATCTTGATTTGATGGTAACCGGAGTATGCGTCGAGGAAACACAACGAATCGTGTCCTGCGGTGGCACCGATAATTTGATCGATACAGGGGAGGGGGAAGGGATCCTTTGGGCAAGCCTTGTTAAGGTCTTTAAAATCGACACACAGGCGCCAGGATTTGTCCTTCTTTGGTACCATCACCAGGTTTGCTAGCCGGTCTGGATGTTTTATGTCTCTGATGAATCCGGCTTCCAATAGCTTGGCTAGCTCCTCTCCCATAGCCTGTCTCTTGGGTTCGGAAAAATGCCGAAGGGATTGTTTGACAGGTTTAAATCCTTTTAGGATATTTAAGATGTGTTCGGCCAGCCTGCGTGGGATCCCTGGCATGTCTGAAGGGTGCCAGGCGAAGATGTCCCAGTTCTCTCGTAGGAACTCTCGCAGTGCGGCGTCTACATCCGGGTTCAGTCGTGCCCCGATGGAAGCTGTTTTATTGGGGTCCGTTGGATGGACCTGGAATTTGACTATTTTGTCAGCTGGTTTGAAGGATGTGGATTTGGATCTCTTGTCGAGTATCACATCATCCCTATTAACCGTGGAGCGCAGCGCAGTCAGTTCCTCGGCCGCTAAGGCTTCGGATAGCGCCTCAAGGGCTAATGCGGCCGTCTTGTTTTCGGTGCGGAGTGCTATGTCCGGATCACTAGCTAGAGTGATAATTCCGTTCGGCCCGGGCATCTTAAGCTTCATGTACCCGTAATGGGGTGTTGCTTGGAAGATTGTGAATGCTTCCCGCCCTAGTAAAGCGTGATATCCGCTCTTAAACGGGGCCACCTGAAACATGACTTCTTCGGACCTGTAATTATCCGGCGTGCCGAACACCACATCTAGTGTGATTTTTCCTGTGCAGCGCGCTTCCCGACTGGGGATTATTCCTCTAAAGGATGTGCTACTTCGCTCGACGCGGTTCCAGTCCATTTCCATTTTTTGAAGGGTTTCCTCATAAATGAGGTTCAGTCCGCTGCCTCCATCCATGAGCACCTTGGTGAGGCGAAAGTTGTCCACTATGGGACTGAGGACCGATGCGGCTGATGCTCGGGCTGTTCGGAATCTAGGTTCATCACTTGTGTTGAAGGTAATGGCAGTGTCGCTCCATGGATTTATTGTTGCAACTTGATAGACTTCAACGAGGCTGCGGAGTGTTCTTTTTTGCACATTGTTTGATGCGAAAGTCTCGAAGACTGTGAGAACGGTACTGGTGTCCTTGGGCTGGCTTTCTGCGGCCTCCGGTATTAAGAGGTCCTCGCCGATTTTGGCCACCTGCCGGAGTATCCAACATGCTCTAAGGCTGTGAGTTGGTGTGGCGTCCTCTGTACTGTGAATTCTACAGGGTCCATCAAGCCATCTTTCCAGTACGGTTCCATGCCCTGTAGAGGGTTTTGGCTTTTTGGCGTTTATCCCGGGTGTCCTATGATGATGCACCCTCTTAGTTCGGACGGGATTACTACTCAAGGCCAGATTATCCCAAAATTTTATTTCAGTTTTCCAGGCGCTTTCCATCGCACAGTATTTTTGTACTATGGACGCCAAGTCAGCGAAGCGTGTAATATCACGACGACTTGCGGCGTTGAGGATTCCCTTGTCCGTGCAATTACTGCAGAAAATTGAGATTGCGTCTCCCTCGCGGCAATCCTTTATCCTATTCATAACCAGGAGGAATCTGGCCCAGTAATGATGTACTGTTTCCTCGGGCCTCTGCTTGATTTGGGAGAGATCTCTTATGATCGGGTGGGCGGGTGTCGTTGAATCTGAAACCTCACCCAATCCAAGATTCAGAGGCCGAAGAGTTTCCGAACTCTGAAGTTCGGATTCTTGGGTGTTGTCCAATGAATCTGGCCCGTTGCCTGATCCTAAGCTCAGGTCTTGAGTTACATCCTCCCCTCCGCGGGCATCCGGCTTGGAGGGGTCGGGAATTTGGACGTAGCTAGTCTTTAAAATAGATGAATGGTCGCCGCACTACGCCTCTACCACGGCAATGTGGTGGGTGACTTGGGGAGAGTTAATTTCTCTTAGATCGGGTTTAAGCCCAACCTGGTCATAATCCGTAGCGACCCCCAGGGCGGCGATGCGATCCAAGAGCCCGTTTACGGAAGAGAGCTCCATTGGATCTAGCTGCTCGGCGGGCTCTGAGCTGACGTGTAGGTTGCTTTTGATGACCCGAGAGGTCACCGTCGGTGCAACAGCCGAACAGGCGGTCATGAGGAAACCACCTAGCCGGAGAGTTTGGCCGACAGCCAAGGTTCCCTTAGCAACGGCGCCGTCTTTAAAGACGGGAAGAGGCATCCTTCCTGATTGCGACGGCACAGAGGAACTCTCAATGAAAGCACCAATGTCGGTGTCAAAACCGGCGGATCTCGGGTAGGGGGTCCCGAACTGTGCGTCTAGGCCGGATGGTAACAGGAGGCAGGGAACATGATGTTTTACCCAGGTTCGGGCCCTCTCGATGGAGGTAAAACCCTACGTCCTGCTTGATTAATATTGATGATATGGGTAGTACAAGAGTAGATCTACCACGAGATCAAGGAGGCTAAACCCTAGAAGCTAGCCTATGGTATGATTGTTATCTATGGAGTTGATTATGATGTCCTACGGACTACAACCCTCCGATTTATATAGACACCGGATAGGGATAGGGTTACATAGAGTCGGTTACAATGGAATGAGATCTTGAATATCCGCATCGCCAAGCTTGCCTTCCACGCCAAGGAAAGTCCCATCCGGACACGGGACATAGTCTTCAATCTTGTATCTTCATAGTCCTGGAGTCCGGCTGAAGGTATAGTCCGGCTACCCGAACACCCCCTAATCCAGGACTCCCTCACCCTGTCTCCTGTTACCATCGACCTTAGACGCATAGTTCGGGACCCCCTACCCGAGATCCGCCGGTTTTGACACCGACAGTTGGTTTAACCCTCCTTTTGAGCTCCTTATTAATGAGATTGGTTGAATAGAAGGCTCCTCCTCATTACCTAATTCATCATAAGAAACAATAGGAGGATATTGGGAAGCCTCTTCCCTTTCATTAGTATTCTCTTCATCCTCTATTTGTTTTGTTTTCTTTATATACTTGGCAATATAAGGATTTTCAATGCAATTCACCGCACAATACATATAAATTTCCTCTAGATCAAAACTAAGAACTCTATCAAGGGCAAATTCTGGAATAACCTTAGATATACGTTTCATTTCTTCATAACCCAAGAGCAAACTAAGTTCACTATGATGTGCAAGGTAAATCAAGTCATCACAATTTTTGGACACGATACGATCATGAAACAATTTGCATTGGGTACTGAAATGATCACGTTCATTGCAAAGTTCACAAGTACGACTAAGAAAGTTTAAATTTTCAGCACAAACATCTAGCCTTTCTTGCAACCATTTAGTTTCCAAATACTTATGCCTCTTGCAGAATCTATCTTCCCAGTTTGGTATGTACTTGCAAACTCTATGCACTCCACAAAAATCGATATGCTTATAAGAGATATTTTCATCATGACTAGTGCAATCATCATTACTACTATGGATATTGAAAGATTTCATACTAACAACATTGCAATCATGCTCATCATTCAAAGATTTAGTGCCAAACATTTTATAGACTTCTTCTTCTAGCATTTGAGCACAATTTTCCTTTCCATCGTTCTCACGAAAGATATTAAAAAGATGAAGCATATGAGGCAAACTCAATTCCATTTTTTGGTAGTTTTCTTTTATAGAATAAACTAGTGATAAAACAAGAAACAAAAAGATTCGATTGCAAGTTCTAAAGATATACCTTCAAGCGCTAACTTCCCCGGCAACGGCGCCAGAAAAGAGCTTGATGCCTACTACACAACCTTCTTCTTGTAGACGTTGTTGGGCCTCCAAGTGCAGAGGTTTGTAGGACAGTAGCAAATTTCCCTCAAGTGGATGACCTAAGGTTTATCAATCTGTGGGAGGCGTAGGATGAAGATGGTCTCTCTCAAACAATCCTGCAACCAAATAACAAAGAGTCTCTTGTGTCCCCAACACACCCAATACAGATGGTAAATTGTATAGGTGCACTAGTTCGGCGAAGAGATGGTGATACAAGTGCAATATGGATGGTAGATAAAGGTTTTTGTAATCTGAAAATATAAAAACAGCAAGGTAACGAATGATAAAAGTGAGCACAAACGGTATTGCAATGTGTTGAAACAAGGCCTAGGGTTCATACTTTCACTAGTGCAAGTTCTCTAAACAATAATAACATAATTGGATCATATAACTATCCCTCAACATGCAACAAAGAGTCACTCCAAAGTCACTAATAGCGGAGAACAAACGAAGAGATTATGGTAGGGAACGAAACCACCTCAAAGTTATCCTTTCTGATCGATCTATTCAAGAGTCCGTAGTAAAATAACATGAAGCTATTCTTTCCGTTCGATCTATCGTAAAGTTCGTACTAGAATAAAACCTTAAGACACAAATCAACCAAAACCCTAATGTCACCTAGATACTCCAATGTCACCTCAATCATCCATGGGTATGATTATACAATATGCATCACACAATCTCAGATTCATCTATTCAAACCAACACAAAGTACTTCAAAGAGTGCCCCAAAGTTTCTACCGGAGAGTCAAGACGAAAACGTGTGCCAACCCTTATGCATAAGTTCACGAGGTCACGGAACTCGCAAGTTGATCACCAAAACATACATCAAGTGGATCACATGATATCCCATTGTCACCACAGATAAGCACGTGCAAGACATACATCAAGTGTTCTCAAATCATTAAAGACTCAATCCGATAAGATAACTTGAAAGGGAAAACTCAATTCATCACAAGAGAGCGGAGGGGGAGAAACATCATAAGATCCAACTATAATAGCAAAGCTCGCGATACATCAAGATCGTACCACCTCAAGAACACGAGAGAGAGAGAGAGATCAAACACATAGCTACTGGTACATACACTTAGCCCCGAGGGTGGACTACTCCCTCCTCATCATGGAGAGCGCCAGAATGATGAAGATGGCCACCGCAGAGGGATTCCCCCCTCCGACAAGGTGCCGCAACAGGTCTAGATTGGTTTTCGGTGGGTACGGAGGCTTCTGGCGGCGGAACGCCCGATCTATTCTGCTCCCTGATGGTTTTAGGGTATATATATATATATAGGCGAAAGAAGTCGGTCATGGGAGCCACGAGGGGCCCACGAGGGTGGGGGGCGCCCAGGGGGGTAGGGCGCGCCTCCCTGCCTTGTGGCCACCTCGAAGCTTCCCTGAAGTCTAATCCAAGTCGCCTGGATTGCTTTCGTTCCAAAAATAAGTTCCGTGAAGTTTCAGGTCAATTGGACTCCGTTTGATTTTCCTTTTCTGTGATACTCTAAAACAAGGAAAAACAGAAACTGGCACTAGGCTCTAGGTTAATAGGTTAGTCCCAAAAATCGTATAAAATAGCATATAAAACATCTAAGGTTGATAATATAATAGCATGGAACAATCAAAAATTATAGATACGTTGGAGACGTATCAGTCCGCTCGCTTAACGTTCGATGATGATATGTATTGTGAGTTATGTGATTTGATATACCAAAGGTTGTTCGGAGTCCCGGATGTGATCATGGACATGACGAGGAGTCTCGAAATGGTCGGGACATAAAGATTGATATATTGGACCATGTTATTCAGACACCAGAAGTGTTCCGGATAGTTTTGGATAAAACCGGAGTGCCGGAGGGTTACCGGAACACCCCCGGGAAGTTATGGGCCTTAGTGGGTCTTATGGGAGAGAGAGGGCCGCAGCCAGGAGGTGCCCCCCCCCAAGGGGAGTCCGAATAGGACAAGGGGAGGGGCGCGACCCCTCTTTCCCTCTCTCTCTCTCTCCCTCTCCTTATTTTTTCTCCTAGTTGGACTGGGAAAGGGGGGAACCTACTCCTACTAGGAGTAGGATACCCCTCTTGGGGCACACCCTAGGGGACGATCGGCCATACCCTCATGTCTCCTTTATATACAGGAGAGGGGGCACCCCATACACCTCTTTAGCCATGTGCGGTGCCCCCCTCCACAGTTTTCCACCTCGGTCATATTGTCGTAGTGCTTAGGCGAAGCCTTGCGTCGGTAACTTCATCATCACCGTCAACACGCCGTCGTGCGTCCGGAACTAACCCTCGGCCTCAGCTGGATCAAGAGTTTGAGGGACGTCACCGAGCTAAACGTGTGCAGATCGCGGAGGTGCCATGCGTTCGGTACTTGATCGGTTGGATCGCGAAGACGTTCGACTACATAAACCGCGTTACTTAACGCTTCCGCTTTCGGTCTACGAGGGTATGTAGACACACTCTCACCTCTCGTTGCTATGCATCTCCTATATAGATCTTGCATGATCGTAGGAATTTTTTTGAAATACTGTGTTCCCCAATAGTGGCTTCCGAGCTAGGTCTATGCATAGATGTTATATGCACGAGTAGAACACAAAGAGTTGTGGGCATTAATAGTCATACCGCTTACCAGCATGTCATACTTTGATTCAGCGGTATTGTTGGATGAAGCGGCCCAAACCGACATTACATGACCGCGTTCATGAGACTAGTTCTATCACCGTGCTTCGCACACAGGTGGCTAGTGGGTGTCTGTTTCTCCAACTTTAGTTGAATCAAGTGTGACTATGCCCGATCCTTATTCAAGGTTAAAACAACACACTTGACAAAAAATCATTGTGGTTTTGATGCGTAGGTAAGAACGGTTCTTGCTAGAAGCCCGTAGTAGCCACGTAAAACTTGCAACAACAACGTAGAGGACGTCTAACTTATTTTTGCAGGGCATGTTGTGATGTGATATGGTCAAGACGTGATTATATAAATTGTTGTATGAGATGATCATGTTTTGTAACAGTTATCGGCAACTGGCAGGAGCCATATGGTTGTCGCTTTATTGTATGAAATGCAATCGCCATGTAATTGCTTTACTTTATCACTAAGCGGTAGCGATAGTTGTAGAAGCAATAGTTGGCGAAACAACAATGATGCTACGATGGTGATCAAGGTGTCAAGCCGGTGACGATGGTGATCACGATGGTGCTTTGGAGATGGAGATCAAAGGCACAAGATGATGATGGCCATATCATATCACTTATATTGATTGCATGTGATGTTTATCCTTTACAAGAAATTTTGTTTTTGCCACTCTAGATTTTGCCAATTTTCCTTATGCCACTATAGATTTTGACATTTCAGTTTTGCCACTCTTATCTTTTGACAATTATCACAATTGCCATTCCGTGGCAAAACCAAAATAAATTAGAGTGGCAATTGTGATACATTGTCAAAGACTAGAGTGGCAAAATTGAAACAAAATTAATTTGCTTTTGCCACATAATGGCAATTGTGATATTTGTCAAAAGCTAAGAATGGCAAAACTGAAATGTCAAAATCTAGAGTGGCATAAGGAAAATTGGCAAAATCTAGAGTGGCAAAAACAAAAATTTCCCTATCCTTTATGCATCTTATTTTGCTTAGTACGGCAGTAGCATTATAAGATGATCTCTGATACGTATCCAACGTATCTATAATTTTTTATTGCTCCATGCTATTATATTATCTGTTTTGGATGTTAATGGGCTTTATTTTACACTTTTATATCATTTTTGGGACTAACCTATTAACCGGAGGCCCAGCCCAAATTGCTATTTTTTTGCCTATTTCAGTGTTTCGCAGAAAAGGAGTATCAAACGAAGTCCAAATGGAATGAAATCTTCGGGAACGTGATTTTCTCAACAAACGTGATCCAGGAGACTTGGAGTGGGAGTGAAGAAACAATCGAGGAGGCCACGAGGCAGGGGCGCGCCCTCCACCCTCGTGGGCCCCTCATTGCTCCACCGACCTACTTCTTCCTCCTATATAAGTCCACGTACCCCGCAAACATCCAGGAGCACCACGAAAACCTAATTCCACCGCCACAACCTTCTGTACCCGAGAGGTCCCATCTTGGGGCCTTTTCCGGAGCTCCGTCGGAGGGGGCATTGATCACGGAGGGCATCTACATCAACTCCATGGCCTCTCCGGTGATGTGTGAGTAGTTTACTTCAGAGCTTTGGGTCCATAGTTATTAGCTAGATGGCTTCTTCTCTCTCTTTGAATCTCAATACAAAGTTATCCTCGATCTTCTTGGAGATCTATTCGATGTAATCTTCTTTTGCGGTGTGTTTGTCGACATCCGATGAATTGTGGGTTTATGATCCAGTTTATCTATGAACAATATTTGAATCTCCTCTGAATTCTTCTACGTATGATTGGTTTATCTTGCAAGTCTCTTCGAATTAACAGTTTGGTTTGGCCTACTAGATTGATCTTTCTTGCAATGGGAGAAGTGCTTACCTTTGGGTTCAATCTTGCGGTGCTCGATCCCAGTGATAGAAAGGGAAATGACACGTATTGTATTGTTGCCATCGAGGATAAAAAGATGGGGTTTGTATCATATTGCATGAGTTTATCCCTCTACATCATGTCATCTTGCTTAAGGCGTTATTCTGTTCTTATGAACTTAATACTCTAGATGCATGTTGGATAGCGGCCGATGTGTGGAGTAATAGTAGTAGATGAAGAATCGTTTCGGTCTACTTGTTGCGGACGTGATGCCTATATACATGATCATACCTAGATATTCTCATAACTATGCTCAATTCTATCAATTGCTCGACAGTAATTCGTTTACCCACCGTAACACTTATGCTCTTGAGAGAAGCCACTAGTGAAACCTATGGCCCCCGGGTCTATCTTCCATCATATTAATCTTCCAACGCTTAGTTATTTCTATTGTCCTTTATTTTACTTTGCATCTTTATTTCTCTTCATCATAAAAATACAAAAAGTATTATCTTATCATATCTATCAGATCTCACTCTCGTAAGTGACCGTGAAGGGATTGACAACCCCTTTATCGTGTTGGTTGCGAGGTACTTATTTGTTTGTGTAGGTGCGCGGGACTCGAGCGTGATCTCCTACTGGATTGATACCTTGGTTCTCAAAAACTGAGGGAAATACTTATGCTACTTTATGCATCACCCTTTCCTCTTCAAGGGAAAACCAATGCAGTGCTCAAGAGGTAGCAAGAAGGATTTCTGGCGCCGTTGCCGGGGAGATTCGCGCCAAGTCAAGTCAAGATTTGACTCCCGACAACGAGCCATTTCTGGCGCCGTTGCCGGGGGTCTACGCACAAGTCAAGACATACCAAGTACCCATCACAAACTCTTATCCCTCGCATTACATTATTTGCCATTTGCTCTCGTTTTCCTCTCCCCCACTTCACCCTTGCCATTTTATTCGCCCTCTCTTTTTCCGTTCCCCTTCTCCTTTTTCTATTTGCCTTTTTGCATGTTTCTTGTTTGCTTGTGTGTTGGATTGCTTGTTTGTCACGATGGCTCAAGTTAATACTAAATTGTGTGACTTTACCAATACCAACAACAATGATTTTCTTAGCACTCCGATTGCTCCTCTTACCAATGCTGAATCTTGTGAAATTAATACTGCTTTGTTGAATCTTGTCATGAAAGATCAATTAGCCGGCCTTCCTAGTGAAGATGCTGCTACACATCTAAATAGCTTTGTTGATTTGTTTGATATGCAAAAGAAGAAAGATGTGGACATTGACATTGTTAAATTGAAGCTATTTCCTTTTTCCCTTAGAGATCGTGCTAAAGCTTGGTTTTCATCTTTGCCTAAAAATAGTATTGATTCTTGGAATAAGTGCAAAGATGCTTTTATCTCTAAGTATTTTCCTCCCGCTAAAATCATCTCTCTTAGAAACGATATTATGAATTTTAAGCAACTTGATCATGAACATGTTGCACAAGCTTGGGAGAGGATGAAATTAATGATACGTAATTGCCCTACACATGGTTTGAATCTTTGGATGATTATACAAAATTTTTATGCCGGATTGAATTTTGCTTCTAGAAATCTTTTAGATTCGTCCGCAGGAGGCACTTTTATGGAAATCACTTTAGGAGAAGCTACTAAACTCCTAGACAATATTATGGTTAATTATTCTCAATGGCACACCGAAATATCTACTAGTAAAAAAGTGCATGCGATAGAAGAAATTAATGTTTTGACTGGAAAGATGGATGAACTTATGAAATTATTTGCTAATAAGAGTGTTTCCTCTTATCCTAATGATGTGCCTTTGTCTACCTTGATTGAGAACAATAATGATTCTATGGATGTGAATTTTGTTGGTAGGAACAATTTTGGTAACAACACGTATAGAGGTAATTTTAATTCTAGGTCGTTTCCTAGTAATTCCTCTAATAATTATGGTAATTCCTACAACAATTCTTATGGAAATTATAATAAGATTCCCTCTGATTTTGAATCTAATATTAAAGAATTTATTACTTCGCAAAAGAATTTCAATGCTTTGATTGAAAAAAAATTGCTTAAGATTGATGAATTGGCCAGGAATGTTGATAGAATTTCTCTTGATGTTGATTCTTTAAAACTTAGATCTATTCCACCTAAGCATGATATCAATGAGTCTCTCAAAGCTATGAGAATTTCCATTGATGAGTGCAAAGAAAGAACCGCTAGGATGCGTGCTAAGAAAGATTGCTTTGTGAAAGCGTGTTCTTCTAGTTTTCATGATAATAAGGATGAAGATCTAAATGTTATTGATGTGTCTCCTATTAAATCTTCGTTTTGCAATATGAATCTTGGTAATGATGGTACTGAAGATGAGCCACCTTTACCTAGAAGGCGTTCCAAAAATTCGGAGTTTTTAGATCTTGATGCAAAATTTGGTAAAAGTGGGATTGAAGAGGTCAAAACTTTAGATATCAATGAACCCACTATTTTGGATTTCAAGGAATTTAATTATGATAATTGCCCTTTGATAGATTGTATTTCCTTGTTGCAATCCGTGCTAAATTCTCCTCATGCTTATAGTCAAAATAAAGCTTTTACTAAACATATCGTTGATGCTTTGATGCAATCATATGAAGAAAAACTTGAGTTGGAAGTTTCTACCCCTAAAAAACTTTATGATGAGTGGGAACCTACAATAAAAAATAAAATTAAAGATCATGAGTGCTATGCTTTGTGTGATTTGGGTGCTAGTGTTTCCACGATTCCGAAAACTTTATGTGATTTGCTAGGTTTCCGTGATTTTGATGATTGTTCTTTAAACTTGCATCTTGCGGATTCCACCATTAAGAAAC
Source organism: Triticum monococcum (assembly GCA_034509565.1). Lineage (NCBI taxonomy): Eukaryota > Viridiplantae > Streptophyta > Magnoliopsida > Poales > Poaceae > Triticum > Triticum monococcum. The sequence goes on from CM067845.1 coordinate 606,541,967, forward strand.
CTATGGGAAGAATTAATGATGTTTTTATTTTTGTAAATAGGAACTATGTTCCCATAGATTTCATTGTTCTTTATATAGATTGCAATCCTTCATGTCCTATTATTCTTGATAGACCTTTCCTTAGAACGATTGGTGCAATTATTGATATGAATGAAGTGAATATTAAATTCCAAATTCTATTAAGGAAAGGCATGGAACACTTCCCTAGAAATAAAATAAAATTACCATATGAATCTATTATGAGAGCCACTTATGGACTGCCTACCAAAGATGGCAATACCTAAATCTATCTTCGCTTTTATGCCTAGCTAGGGGCGTTAAATGATAGCGCTCGTTGGGGGGCAACCCAATTTTATTTTTATTCCTTGCTTTTTGCTCCTGTTTAGAAATAAATAATTTATCTATCCTCTGTTTTGGTTGTGTTTTTGTGTTTAATTAGTGTTTGTGCCAAGTAGAACCGTTGGGAAGACTTGGGTATGCCCATGGAAACCCAAGTTAAAATTCAAGGACACCAAAAATCCTAAGCTTGGGGTTGCCCCGGAAGGGATCCCCTCTTTCGTCTTCGTCCATCGGTAACTTTACTTGGAGCTATATTTTTATTCACCACATTACATGTGTTTTGCTTGGAGCGTCTTGTATGATTTGAGTATTTGTTTTTTAGTTTACCACAATCATCCTTGATGTACACACATTTTGAGAGAGACTCACATGATTTGAAATTTATTAGAATACTCTATGTGCTTCACTTATATCTTTTGAGCTATATAGTTTTTGCTGTAGTGCTTCACTGATATCTTTTAGAGCACGGTGGTGGATTTGTTTTATAGAAACTATTGTTCTCTCATGCTTCACTTATATTATTTTGAGAGTCCTTTAGAACAACATGGCAATAATAAAAACTTTCATATAAGTGCATTGAATACTATGACAAGTTTGATACTGATAATTGTCTTGAGATATGGAGATGGTGATATTAGAGTCATGCTAGTTGAGTAGTTGTGAATTTGAGAAATACTTGTGTTGAAGTTTGTGATTCAGGTAGCATGCACGTATGGTGAACCGTTATGTGATGAAGTCGGAGCATGATTTATTTATTGATTGTCTTCCTTATGAGTGGCGGTCGGGGACGAGCGATGGTTTTTTCCTACCAATCTATCCACCTAGGAGCATGCGTGTAATACTTTGTTTCGATAGCTAATAGATTTTTGCAATAAGTATGTGAGTTCTTTATGACTAATGTTGAGTCCATGGATTATACGCATTCTCACCCTTCCACCATTGCTAGCCTCTCTAGTATCGCGCAACTTTCGCCGGTACCATAAACCCACCATATACCCTCCTCAAAACAGCCACCATACCTACCTATTATGGCATTTCCATAGCCATTCCGAGATATATTACTATGCAACTTTCCACCGTTCCATTATTATGACACGCTTAATCATTTTCATATTGCTTGCATGATCATGTAGTTGACATCATATTTGTGGCAAAGCCACCGTTCATAATTCTTCATACATGTCACTCATGCATCATTGCACATCCCGGTACACCGCCGGAGGCATTCACATAGATTCATATTTTGTTCTAAGTATTGAGTTGTAATTCTTGAGTTGTAAGTCAATTAAAGTGTGATGATCATCATTATTAGAGCATTGTCTCAGTGAGGAAAGGATGATGGAGACTATGATTCCCCCACAAGTCGGGATGAGACTCCAGACGAAAAAAAGAGGCCAAAAGAAAAAAAAGAGAGAAAGAAGGCCCAAATAAAAAATGAATGAGAAAAAAAGAGAGAAGGGGCAATGCTACTATCCTTTTTCCACACTTGTGCTTCAAAGTAGCACCATGATCTTCATGATAGAGAGTCTCCTATGATATCACTTTCATATACTAGTGGGAATTTTTCATTCTAGAACTTGGCTTGTATATTCCAATGATGGGCTTCCTCAAAATGCCCTAGGTCTTCATGAGCAAGGGAGTTGGATGCACACCCACTTAGTTTCTTTTGTTGAGCTTTCATATACTTATAGCTCTAGTGCATCCGTTGCATGGCAATCCCTACTCATTCACATTGATATCTATCGATGGGCATCTCCATAGCCTGTTGGTACGCCTAGTTGATGTGAGACTATCTTCTCCTTTTTTGTCTTCTCCACAACCACCATTCTATTCCACATATAGTGCTATATCCATGGCTCACACTCATATATTGCGTGAAGATTGAAAAAGTTTGAGAACATCAAAAGTATGAAACAATTGTTTGGCTTGTCATCGGGGTTGTGCATGATTTAAATATTTTGCGTGGTGAAGATAGAGGATAGCCAAACTATATGATTTTGTAGGGATAACTTTCTTTGGCCATATTATTTTGATAAGACATAATTGCTTAGTTAGTATGCTTGAAGTATTATTATTTCTATGTCAATATTAAACTTTTATCTTGAATCTTTCGGATCTAAACATTCATGCCACAATAAAGAAAAATTACATTGAGAAATATGTTAGAAAGCATTCCACATCAAAAATTCTTCTTTTATCATTTACCTACTCGAGGACGAGCAGGAATTAAGCTTGGGGATGCTTGATACGTCTCCAACGTATCTATAATTTTTGATTGCTCCATGCTATTATATTATCTATTTTGGATGTTAATGGGCTTTATTCTACACTTTTATATCATTTTTGGGACTAACCTATTAACCGGAGGCACAACCCAAATTGCTGTTTTTTTGCCTATTTAAGTGTTTCGCAGAAAAGGAATATCAAACGAAGTCCAAATAGAATGAAACCTTCGGGAACATGATTTTCTCAACAAATGTGATCCAGGAGACTTGGAGTGGGAGTCAAGAAACAATCGAGGAGGCCACGAGGCAAGGGGGCACGCCTACCCCCTGGGCGTGCCCTCCACCCTTGTGGGCCCCTCGTTGCTCCACCGACCTACTTCTTCCTCCTATATAAGTCCACGTACCCCGCAAACATCCAGGAGCACCACGAAAACCTAATTCCACCGCCACAACCTTCTGTACCCGAGAGGTCCCATCTTGGGGCCTTTTCCGGAGCTCCGTCGGAGGGGGCATTGATCACGGAGGGCATCTACATCAACTCCATGGCCTCTCCGGTGATGTGTGAGTAGTTTACTTCAGAGCTTTGGGTCCATAGTTATTAGCTAGATGGCTTCTTCTCTCTCTTTGGATCTCAATACAAAGTTATCCTCGATCTTCTTGGAGATCTATTCGATGTAATCTTCTTTTGCGGTGTGTTTGTCGAGATCCAATGAATTGTGGGTTTATGATCCAGTTTATCTATGAACAATATTTGAATCTCCTCTGAATTCTTTTACGTATGATTGGTTTATCTTGCAAGTCTCTTCGAATTAACAGTTTGGTTTGGCCTACTAGATTGATCTTTCTTGCAATGGGAGAAGTGCTTACCTTTGGGTTCAATCTTGCGGTGCTCGATCCCAGTGACAGAAAGGGAAATGACACGTATTCTATTGTTTCCATCGAGGATAAAAAGATGGGGTTTATATCATATTGCATGAGTTTATCCCTATACATCATGTCATCTTGCTTAAAGCGTTATTCTGTTCTTATGAACTTAATACTCTAGATGCATGCTGGATAGCGGTCGATGTGTGGAGTAATAGTAGTAGATGCAGAACCGTTTCGGTCTACTTGTCGCGGACGTGATGCCTATATACATGATCATACCTAGATATTCTCATAACTATGCTCAATTCTATCAATTGCTCGACAATAATTCGTTTACCCACCGTAATACTTACGCTCTTGAGAGAAGCCACTAGTGAAACCTATGGCCCCGGGGTCTATCTTCCATCATATTAATCTTCCAACGCTTAGTTATTTCTATTTTCGTTTATTTTACTTTGCATCTTTATTTCTCTTTATCATAAAAATACCAAAAATATTATCTTATCATATCTATCAGATCTCACTCTCGTAAGTGACCGTGAAGGGATTGACAACCCCTTTATCGCGTTGGTTGCGAGGTTCTTATTTGTTTATGTAGGTACGTGGGACTCGAGCGGGATCTCCTACTGGATTGATACCTTGGTTCTCAAAAACTGAGGGAAATACTTACGCTACTTTACTGCATCACCCTTTCCTCTTCAAGGGAAAACCAACGCAGTGCTCAAGAGGTAGCAATCTCTCACCAAATTTCAAGGTACAAGTGTTCTTCCTGAGTATGCACCGTTGATACAGATCATCGTGCCGAGACAACACGTGATGATCGGGTGTGATTAGCTCTGCGTTCACATACAACGGGTGCAAGCCAGTTTTGCACACACAAAATACTTGGGTTAAACTTGACGAGCCTAGCATATGCAGGTATGTCCTCGGAACACTGAGACCGAATGGTCGAGCGTGAATCATATAGTAGATACGATCAACATAGTGATGTTTACCGTTGAAAACTACTCCATCTCACGTGATGATCGGACATGGTTTAGTTGGTATGGATCACGTGATCACTTAGATGATTAGAGGGATGTCTATCTAAGTGGGAGTTCTTAAGTAATATGATTAATTGAACTTTAATTTATCATGAACTTAGTACCTGATAGTATTTTGCATGTCTATGTTGTTGTAGATAAATGGCCCGTGCTACTGTTCCGTTGAATTTTAATGCGTTCCTAGAGAAAGCTAAGTTGAAAGATGATGGTAGCAACTACATGGACTGGGTCCATAACATGAGGATTTTCCTCATTGTTGCACAGAAGAATTACGTCCTGGAAGCCCCGCTAGGTGCAAGACCCGCTGCAGGAGCAACGCCGGACGTTGTGAACGCCTGGAAGAGCAAAGATGATGACTACTCGATAGTTCAGTGTGCCATGCTTTACGGCTTAGAACCGGGACTTCAACGACGTTTTGAACGTCATGGAGCATATGAGATGTTCCAGGAGTTGAAGTTAATATTTCAAGCAAATGTCCATACTAAGAGATATGAAGTCTCCAATAAGTTCTACAGCTGCAAAATGGAGGAGAATAGTTCTGTCAGTGAGCATATACTCAGAATGTCTGGGTACCACAATCACTTGACTCAGTTGGGAGTTAATCTTCCGGTTGATAGTGTCATTGACAGAATTCTTCAATCACTGCCACCAAGCTACAAAAGCTTCATGATGAACTATAATATGCAAGGGATGGATAAGACAATTCCCGAGCTCTTCGCAATGCTAAAGGCCGCGGAGGTAGAAATCAAGAAGGAGCATCAAGTGTTGATGGTCAACAAGACCACTAGTTTCAAGAAGAAGGTCAGAGGGAAGATGGGGAACTTGAAGAAGAACGGCAAGCAAGTTGCTTCTCAAGTGAAGAAGCCCAAGTCTGGACCTAATCCTGAGACTGAGTGCTTCTACTGCAAAGGGGCTGGTCACTGGAAGCGGAACTGCCCCAAGTATTTGGCGGATAAGAAGGATGGCAAAGTGAAAGCTATATTTGATATACATGTTATTGATGTGTACCTTACTAATGCTCGTAGTAGCGCTTGGGTATTTGATACTGGTTTTGTTGCTCATATTTGCAACTCGCAACAGGGGCTACGGATTAAACGAAGATTGGCTAAGGACGAGGTAACGATGCACGTGGGAAATGGTTCCAAAGTCGATGTGATCGCCACCGGCACGCTACCTCTACATCTACCTTCGAGATTAGTTTTAGATGTAAATAATTGTTATTTGGTGCCAGCGTTAAGCATGGACATTATATCTGGATCTTGTTTGATGCGAGAAGGTTATTCATTTAAATTAGAGAATAATGGTTGTTCTATTTATATGATTAATATCTTCTATGGTCATGCACCCTTGATGAGTGGTCTATTTTCGTTGAAACTCAATAGTAGTGATACACATATTCATAGTATTGAAGCCAAAAGATATAAGTTTAATAATGATAGTGCAACTTATTTGTGGCATTGCCGTTTAGGTCATATTGGTGTAAAACGCATGAAGAAACTCCATGCTGATGGTTTTTTTGAATCACTTGATTATGAATCACTTGATGCTTGTGAACCATGCCTCATGGGCAAGATGACTAAAACTCCGTTCTTCCGAACAATGGAGCGAACAACAGACTTATTGGAAATAATACATACTGATGTATGCGGTCCGATGAGTGTTGATGCTTGCGGCGGGTATCGCTATTTTCTGACCTTCACAGATGATTTGAGAAGATATGGATATATCTACTTGATGAAACATAAGTCTGAAACATTTGAAAAGTTCAAAGAATGAGTGAAGTGGAAAATCATCGTAACAAGAAAATAAAGTTTCTACTATCTGATCGTGGAGGTGATATTTGAGTTACGAGTTTGGTCTTCATTTGAAACAATGCGGAATAGTTTCGCAACTCACGCCACCCGGAACACCATAGCGTAATGGTGTGTCTGAACGTTGTAACCGCACTTTATTATATATAGTGCAATCTATGATGTCTCTTACTGATTTACCGCTATCGTTTTGGGGTTATGCTTTAGAGCTGGATTCACGTTAAATAGGGCACAATCTAAATCCGTTGAGATGACACCATATGAACTGTGGTTTGGCAAGAAACCCAAGTTGTCGTTTCTTAAAAGTTTGGGGCTGCGATGCTTATGTGAAAAGGCTTCAACCTGATAAGCTCGAACCCAAATAGGAGAAATGTGTCTTCATAGGATACCCAAAGGAGACTGTTGGGGACACCTTCACTCACAGATCCGAAGGCAAGATATTCATTGCTAAGAATGGTTCCTTTCTAGAGAAGGAGTTTCTCTCGAAAGAAGTGAGTGGGAGGAAAGTAGAACTTGATGAGGTAATTGTACCTCCTCCCTTATTGGAAAGTAGTTCATCACAGAAATTAGTTCCGGTGATTCCTACACCAATTAGTGAGCAAGCTAATGACGATGATCATGAAACTTCTGATCAAGTTACTACTGAACCTCGTAGGTCAACCAGAGTAAGATCCACACCAGAGTGGTATAGTAATCCTGTTCTGGAAGTCATGTTACTTGACCATGACAAACATACGAACAACGGTGATGAGCCCAGATTCCGCGAAATGGCTTGAGGCCATGAAATCTGAGATGGGATCCATGTATGAGAACAAAGTGTGGACTTTAGTTGACTTGCCCGATGACCGGCAAGCCATAGAGAATAAATGGATCTTCAAGAAGAAGACTGACACTAACGGTAATGTTATTGTCTACAAAGCTCAACTTGTTGTGAAAGGTTTTCGACAAGTTCAAGGAGTTGACTATGATGAGACCTTCTCACCCGTAGCGATGCTTAAGTCCGTCCGAATCATGTTAGCAATTGCCGTATTTTATGATTATGAAATTTGGCAAATGGATGTCAAAAGTGCATTCCTTAATGGATATCTTAAAGAAGAGTTGTATATGATGCAACCAGAAGGTTTTGTCGATCCAAAAGGTGCTAACAAAGTGTGCAAGTTCCAGGGATCCATTTATGAACTGGTGCAAGCATCTCGGGGTTTGAATATACGCTTTGATAGTGTGATCAAAGCATATGGTTTTATACAGACTTTTGGAGAAGCCTGTATTTACAAGAAAGTGAGTGGGAGCTCTGTAGCATTTCTGATATTATATGTGGATGACATATTGTTGATTGGAAATGATACTGAATTTCTGGATAGCATAAAAAGATACTTGAGTAAGATTTTTTCAATGAAAGACCTCGGTGAAGTTGCTTATATATTGGGCATCAGGACCTATAGAGATAGATCAAGACGCTTAGTTGGACTTTCACAAAGCACATACCTTGATAAAGTTTTGAAGAAGTTCAAAATGGATCAAGCAAAGAAAGGGTTCTTGCCTGTGTTACAAGGTGTGAAGTTGAGTCAAACTCAATGCCCGGCCACTGCAGAAGATAGAGAGAAAATCAAAATCATTCCCAAACTTAGTGCTAATCTAGGTTCTATCATGTATGCAATGTTGTGTACCAGGCCTGATGTGTGCCTTGCTATTAGTTTAGCAGGGAGGTACCAAAGTAATCCAGGAGTGGATCACTAGACAGCGGTCAAGAACATCCTGAAATACTTGAAAATGACTAAGGATATGTTTCTCGTTTATGAAGGTGACAAAGAGCTTGTCGTAAATGGTTACGTCGATGCAAGCTTTGACACTGATCCGGATGACTCTAAGTCACAAATCGGATACGTATTTTTATTGAATGGTGGAGCTGTCAGTTGGTGCAGTTCTAAGCAGAGCATCATGGTGGGATCTACGTGTGAAGCAGAATACATAGCTGCTTAAGAAGCAGCAAATGAAGGAGTCTAGATGAAGGAGTTCATATCCGATCTAGGTGTAATACCTAGTGCATCGGGTCCAATGAAAATCTTTTGTGACAATACTGGTGCAATTGCCTTGGCAAAATAATACAGATTTCACAAGAGAACCAAGCACATCAAAAGACGCTTCAATTCCATCCGCGATCAAGCCAAGGAGGGAGGCATAGAGATTTGCAAGATACATACGGATCTGAATGTTGCAGACCCATTGACTAAGCCTCTCTCACGAGCAAAACATGATCAACACCGAGACTCCATGGGTGTTAGAATCATTACTGTGTAATCTAGATTATTGACTCTAGTGCAAGTGGGAGACTGAAGGAAATATGCCCTAGAGGCAATAATAAAGTTTTTATTTATATTTCCTTATATCATGATAAATTTTTATTATTCATGCTAGAATTGTACTATCCGGAAACTTAGTACGTGTATGAATACATAGACAAACAAAGTGTTCCTAGTATGCCTCTACTTGACTAGCTCGTTAATCAAAGATGGTTAAGTTTCCTAGCCATAGACATGTGTTGTCATTTGGTGAATGGGATCACATCATTAGAGAATGATGTGATGGACTAGGCCCATCCGTTAGCTTAGCACTAAGATCGTTTAGTTTATTGCTATTGCTTTCTTCATGACTTATGCATGTTCCTATGACTATGAGATTATGCAATTACGAATTTGGAGGAACACTTAGTGTGCTATCAAACGTCACAATGTAACTGGGTGATTATAAAGATGCTCTACAGGTATCTCCGATGGTGTTTGTTGAGTTGGCATAGATCAAGATTAGGATTTGTCACTCCGATTGTCGGAGAGGTATCTCTAGGCCCTCTCGGTAATGCACATCACTATAAGCCTTGCAAGCAATGTGACTAATGAGTTAGTTATGGGATGATGCATTACAGAACGAGTAAAGAGACTAGCCGATAATGAGATTGAACTAGGTATGATGATACCGACGATCGTATCTCGGGCAAGTAACATACCGATGACAAAGGGAACAACGTATGTTGTTATGCGGTTTGACCGATAACGATCTTCGTAGAATATGTAGGTACCAATATGAGCATCCAGGTTCCGCTATTGGTTATTGATCGGAGATGTGTCTCGGTCATGTCTACATAGTTCTCGAACCCGTAGGGTCCGCACGCTTAATGTTCGATGATGATATGTATTGTTAATTATGTGATTTGATGTACCGAAGGATGTTCGGAGTCTCGGATGTGATCACGTACATGATGAGGAGTCTCAAAATCGTCGAGACATAAAGATTGATATATTGGACCATGTTATTCGGACACCGGAAGTGTTCCGGATAGTTTCGGATAAAACCGGAGTGCGGGAGGGTTACCGGAACCCCCCAGGAAGTTATGGGCCTTAGGGGAGAGAGAGGGCCGCAGCCAGGAGGTTGCGCCCCCCAAGGGCAGTCCGAATAGGACAAGGGGAGGGGGCGCGACCCCTCTTTCCCTCTCCCTCTCCTTCCTTCTTCTCCTAGTTGGACTAGGAAATGGGGGAACCTACTCCTACTAGGAGTAGGATTCCCCTCTTGGGGCACGCCCTAGGAGCCGGCCAGCCCTCCCCTCCTCTCTCCTTTATATATGGGAGAGGGGGCACCCCATAGACACACAAGTTGATCTTTAGCCGTGTGTGGTGCCCCCTCCACAGTTTTTCACCTCGGGCATATTGTCGTAGTGCTTAGGCGAAGCCCTGCGTCGATAACTTCATCATCACCGTCAACACACCGTCGTGCTGACGAAACTCACCCTCGGCCTCAGCTGGATCAAGAGTACGAGGGACGTCACTGACCTGAATGTGTGCAGATCGCGGAGGTGTCGTGCATTCGGTACTTGATCGGTTGGATCGCGAAGACGTTCGACTACATCAACCATGTTACTTAACCATTCCGCTTTCGGTCTACGAGGGTGCGTAGACACACTCTCCCCTCTCGTTGCTATGCATTGATACGTCTCCATCGTATCTACTTTTTCAAACACTTTTGCCCTTGTTTTGGACTCTAACTTGCATGATTTGAATGGAACTAACCCGGACTGACGTTGTTTTCAGCAGAATTACCATGGTGTCATTTATGTGCAGAAACAAACGTTCTCGGAATGACCTGAAACTTCACGGAGCAACTTTTCAGAAAATATGAAGAAAAAAAACTGCAAAAGATGAATGTCAGGGGGCCCACCACCTCTCCACGAGGGTGGGTGTGATGCCCGGATAATCATGCTACAGTAATCCCACGCTAATCATGCCACGTCACCTCGGTTACTGTTGATAAACTCGCGTTGATTCGAAACCGAAACAAATTCAAATCAATGATCAGGTCAAACGATAAAAGTTTTCCAATATCAAAACTAAAATGTTCTGGATATGACACATAATTCATGAGTGATAATGGTGGAGGAACCAACATTTCTTATAATAGTTTAATTCACTAAAATAACCAAAGCTTAGGGAAAAGCAATTAATTTAATGTCTTTCATAAAGTTATAATAATATAACTAAATTAGTAGTGTGCCAAAATAATTATGGCAGATGCCTAATTAGTAATACTAATTTAGGTGCTAACTTGGTATTTTATAAAGCTAAAATAATAGAAACCTTAAATGAAAACAGAAAAGAAAACAAATAAAGAAAAGAAAAAAAGACAGAAGACAGAAAAAAAGGAAGAAGAAGAGGGAACCCCCCCCCCCACGGCCTACTGGCCTAGTTGGCCGGCCCATTCGGGCGCAGGCCCAACCGGCCCCTCCCCCTCCCCTTATCCATCCCCCCCCAACCCTAACCGACCCGATCCCCATTCCCCTCCCCCCCCCACTCGCGCCCCCACTCCCTCTCCCCCCGATCCAATCGGGATCGGGCCCGACGCCGGCGCCGCCCCTCACTCCCCTCGTCCCGCACGGCGCCCCAACCCCGTCGCCGGCGCTCACCATCCAGGACGCCGCCCGGGACCCGCGCCACCTCATCTGCGTCGTGCTCGCCGCCCGGAGCCCCCCCGCCGTCGCTCCCGTCCCCCTCATCTCCGCCCCGTCCTCCTCGCCGTGGAACGACGCCGCCGCCCGGAGCTCCTACCCCGCCGGCCTGCTCCCCGTCGCCCGCTCGTCCCCGACTGCCCCCTCGCCCCCATTGCCGCGTGCCCTACCCCCCCTTGTGAGCGCCTCCCTCCTCTCCCTTTCTCCTCGCCGCGGTCACCGACTCCCCGTCGCGCCTATCACCGCGTACGCCCGCGCCTCCCCGCGCACCCGCGGCCGCAGCCCCCCCTGATCCTGCAGCCCTTCCCGCTCCGGCCGTCCTCGTCGACCACGCCCGCGGCCCCTGCTTGTCGGCCAGCGCGAGCCCGCCGCCGGCCCAGCGCACGCGGCCACTGCACCGCGGCGCCGCTCGGAGGCCCGCGTCCTCCACCCGAAGCGCCGCCGCTTGTCGCCCCTGGCCACCGCGTGCACGCGCGCGCGCCGCCCTGCTCCTCCCTCTCCCCTATCCATCAACGGCGACCGGCGCCTCCCCTGGCCGGCGCCGTGGCCACCATCGCCCTGCTGCGCCGGCTTAGTGGGCTCTGCCCGCTAACGGGCGCCCCGCGCGCCCATTCGCCCGCAAGCCCCTCTGGGCCACTGCCAAACGGGGCCCCAGCCCCAGAACGTTAAAAAATATATTAAATAAATAAAAAAATAAATAAATAATAATTAAAAAAGGAATTAAGATTAATAATAATAAAAATAATTATTTAATTAATTAATTAAGGAATTAATTAAGTTAATTAATCATAATTAGATTAATCAAATTAACTAATTAGTCTAATTAAACTGTGATTAGTTTAGCTAAAACCTGATTAGCCTAACAGGGTATGACAGGTGGGCCCCGCTGGACCCACACGTCAGTTTGACCAGTCAACGCCCATGTTGACTGCTGACGTCATGCTGACGTCATGATGACATCAGCAAACACTGTTTTGGATAATGTTAGATTAAATAATTAATTAAATTCCAGAAATTATTAAAATCTTTAGAAAATCATATCTTTTAATCCGTAACTCGGATTAAAATATTTTCAACATGAAAGTTGCTCAGAACGACGAGACGAACCCGGATACGCAGCCCGTTCGTCCGCCACGCATCCCTAACATACCGAACACGCAACTTTCCCCCTCCGGTTCATCTGTCCGAAAAAGCGAAACACCGGGAATACTTTCCCGGATGTTCACCCCTTCACCGGTATGACCTCATACCGCGTTAGAACACGTCTAGCTCTGCCTGTTGTCTTGTTATGCACTTGCTTGCTATGTATTTACTGTTTCTCCCCCCCTCTTCTCTTCGGTAGACCCCATGACGATGCTGATGCCCCTGTGGTCGACTACGTCACCGACGACCCCTCCTTCTTGTCTGAACCACCAGGCAAGCCCCCCCCCCTTTTTGATCACCAGATACCGCCTACTCTTCTCTATACTGCTTGCATTAGAGTAGTGTAGCATGTTACTGCTTCCCGTTAATCCTATACTGATGCATAGCCTGTCCTTGCTACTACTGTTGTTACCATTACCTGCTATCCTACTGCTTAGTATAGGATGCTAGCTTATCATCAGTGGCCTTACATTCTTGTCCGTCTGCCATGCTATACTACTGGGCCGTGATCACTTCGGGAGGTGATCACGGGTATATACTATATACTTTATACATGATACATGTGGTGACTAAAGACGGGTAGGCTCGTAGGAGCACCCGCGAGTGGATCTTTGAGGCGGAGCGACGGGGCAGGTTTCGACCACCTAGGAGAGAGGTGGGCCTGGCCCTGTTCGGCGTTCGCGGATACTTAACACGATTAACGAGATCTGGGTATTTGATCTGAGTCTGGCCATTTGGTCTATACGCACTAACCATCTACGTGGGAGCAGTTATGGGTATCCCGACGTCGTGGTATCAGCCGAAGCCTTCGTGACGTCAGCGACTGAGTGGCGCGCGCCGGATTGGACTGGAAGGCCACTAGGCTAGGTCTGCTTCCGGCCGCGTACGCAACGTGCAGGTGTGCAAAGGGCGATGGGCCCAGACCCCTGCGCCATAGGATTTAGACCGGCGTGCTGACCTCTCTGTTGTGCCTAGGTAGGGCTGCGACGTGTTGATCTTCCGAGGCCGGGCATGACCCAGGAAAGTGTGTCCGGCCAAATGGGATCGAGCGTGTTGGGGTATGTGGTGCACCCCTGCAGGGAAGTTTATCTATTCGAATAGCCGTGTCCCTCGGTAAAAGGACGACCCGGAGTTGTACTTTGACCTTATGACAACTAGAACCGGATACTTAATAAAACACACCCTTCCAAGTGCCAGATACAACCGGTGATCGCTCTCTTATCGGGCGACGAGGGGAGGATCATCGGTTAGGATTATGCTATGCGATGCTACTGGAGGACTTCAGTCTACTCTCTTCTACATGCCGCAAGACGGAGGCTGCCAGAAGTGTAGTCTTCGAAAGGACTAGCTATCCCCCTCTTATTCCGGCTTTCTGCAGTTCAGTCCACTTATAATAGCCTTATCCCAGTTGATACCAATGCATACATATGTAGTGTAGCTCCTTGCTTGCGAGTACTTTGGATGAGTACTCACGGTTGCTTTCTCCTTCTTTTCCCTCTATCCCTTCTACCTGGTTGTCCCAACCAGATGTTGGAGCCCAGGAGCTAGACGCCATCGTCGACAACGACTCCTACTACACCGGAGGTGCCTACTACTACGTGCTGCCCGCTGACGACGACCAGGAGTAGTTTAGGAGGATCCCAGGCAGGAAGCCTGCGCCTCTTTCGATTTGTATCCCAGTTTGTGCTAGCCATCTTATGGCAACTTGTTTAACTTATGTCTGTACTCAGATATTGTTGCTTCCGCTGACTCGTCTATGATCGAGCTCTTGTATTCTAGCCTTCGAGGCCCCTGGCTTGTAATATGATGCTTGTATGACTTATTTTATTTGTAGAGTTGTGTTGTGATATCTTCCCGTGAGTCCCTGATCTTGATCGTACACGTTTGCGTGTATGATTAGTGTACGATTAAATCGGGGGCGTCACAAGTTGGTATCAGAGCCAACTGCCTGTAGGAATCCCCTTCCACACTCCTTGGCCGAAGTCGAGTCTAGTCATTGAAAAACTTTTACTAACATGGCTGAGTGGCTTACGGGCCCACGTCGCCATTTGGGTGGTATTAGAATCTTTTATTCCTCGCCTTTACTCTGGGACCCTGGTCTCTCTTCTATTCGGGTTAAATGGTTTTGCTAACTCTGACTCTAGGATCTCGTAAATACTTTCTCCCGGAGAGCCCCTTCATTCCAGATGATGGCCTGCTTCACCGGAAGATTCCGAAGATACTCTTTGCTATTCCTCTCGAGACTTTGTGCCCATCACTTTTGCTATTCCCGACCACCGATAAATCCTTATGGATAACTACTTACACTTGCCATTCATACGATCATCCCCCATTGATCTTGTATTACAAGATACCCCGGAGTCTTCTCTATTGTTCCGAGAATACTTTGTGCCTACTGCCTAGCAGTTTCTTGCCACATGAATATCCCTACGGATAAATTCTCGTACTTACCGAGTATCCACTCATCCCCAGTTCATTCATGAATGACACCAATCTTTGAAATACCTTTCGATCTTCCAAAAATCCTCAGGAGCCTATTGCTCTTGAAATTCCTGCATGCTTACATTTTGGTTAAGCCAATAAGTTTAGTAACCCTATTGGCATCCTTTGTCACTATCATTTTAAAGTCCGTTGATTCTATATGTGTGTGAATGCACGCAATCATCAGTTGATCCTTATAAATTATCTTCCGGCTCAGACGTTATTTTAAAACATGAGCTGGATCTCGACCAATCAAATTGCTGCCGATTGTACCCTTAAGGCTATTCAACTTATCCATCCCTGATCAGAGCATTGCTTCTGATCCCTTGTCTTGGAATTGATAATCCCTTTGCATTTGAGCCTTGAATTAGTCAGTTGTTTCTAAAGTCTGATCTCCTTGCATTGTTTCTCCCTCTGGTTGAGTACCGATGCTCGCACCAGATCCCTTGAGGACCACCAGATCATTTGCTGGATTTTATCCGACAGCGTCCTTCGTATCCAATAAGTCTGTGAGCCTTTCCTCGGATACATAATACCTTTGGTAAATTGTATCCTCTGCTTTCTCAAACATGCTCTACTATCGAGCTGGTGTTATTTATTCTTGAAATTTGTGGTATATACTCCTAAGATGCCCTGATGGGTTGAACATATGCCTTCTCTAAACTGTGTGAACTCGAAAGTTTTCACGAGTCATACTCTTCTGGTATTTTGCTAGATAAAATTTCTATACTACAGCTTCATCAAAAGCGAGAAGTAAAATGAAAGGTTATGCATGGAAGAATTGGGAGTCGACCTTGAGCCTTTGCGTTCATGCCCATGGACCCGATGTGAAACTTATCATCGAAGCTTCTTGTAAATGATATTAGTTCCCTTGGTATAAGTTCATCTTATATCTGGGATCCGGCCTTTTACAATCGTGGTTCCGACCATGTTCTCTTTTAAATACCATTTTCGATGCAAGTGTAAGCACTTGTCTCATGTGGATCAATACCTCGGTCCAACCTCTACTTTGATCCGTCTTCGAGTATTACCCCCTGGTATCTCGAGATTATCTTGAAACTGCATAACTTCTTATGAGTTCTTCATCAAGTACTACCTTCTCACTAATTACAGTTTTCATGGGCTCTGAGTTATTAAACACTCAAAGACACCGATAACTGAACCGAGTCTGCCCTACGGTTCAGCAACTCTTGATAATCTTCTTTAAGTTCGAGTTTGTACTCGATCATGTCATTCCTAGCCTGATCGGCTATATCATTATCGTGCTAAATTTTAACTGTGCTACCTGGTCCTTAATCCCGGAGCACAACTTTCGATGATGAGCTAAGCTTACGTCGATCTTCCTCGTCATATCAATTCACCTTGAACAACAAGCTTGATTTCAAGTTTGTGCCCTACCCATGGTTCCATTAACCTTCCGCTTCATCATTCCTTTGATTTGATGTTGTCACTGATTGATTACATCTTGAAATCTCTCGACCAATGTGCCGTGAAGATCATCAACCTTATGAGGTATTCCTGGATATCAATTGAATTCATGATGAGAAATACCATCCTTGCCCCCGATGAATTGTATTATCATCGGCCACTTTATTGCCTTCCCTCCAACACAAACTTATTCGTGTTTTGAGTTATACCTTGAGATCCTTGCTATACAGCATTTGTTCTTCTTTACCTTGGAATGTTACCACCTTTTATGTCAAGAATGTCGTGGTAATTTTACCACCTCTTGAGAATTCTTGATATAGTAATATCTCTCACCTTTTGCGTTCATCTCTTGGTCTCCGTATTGTTTCTAACCGGAATACCGACTAATGGTCTGTGTTGTGCAAATTCTAAACTTCTAGCAACCCTATTGCTTGAAGTTATTGGTCTACAGTTTCATTCTAAGTCTATTGATCATTGAATCATCATTCAAACATTGATCGTGCTACCTAGTCCAGATTCCTGGTTGCACCCTTCTATCATTGTTCGGTTGTGTATGTTTCCCTCGAGCATACGTCATTATGACATTTGATCCGACAAATGATATTTCCTTGTTCACATAATTGTGGAAATCAATCCTTTGGAAATCGCGATGATTTGTTGCTGAGCCTATCAGCCACCTCCTCATCCTCTCCTTGGTTTACTGATGAACTCTTGTTTCGGAACTCGCTTCCATAGTTCATTTCCCGAGAATCTTACAATGTCATCTCGTCAAATTGTGCCGCACCTTTTCTTCTCAGGCATCCTAAGTCTGAGGTATCGTGACACCAATCAGATCTGAATCTCGGTCAGATATGATGGTTGGAACTTATTTCCAAGAGTTATAATGTTGGTCTTTATATATGACCCGGTAAGGTTATGTCAGGCCTAGCACACCTGGTCGGAGGACCTATTGTTGTAGTATCCTTTTTAGCTAGTTTAGCCATTCTTCCGTGAGGAAATTGTAAAACGTATTTCACAAGCTATTCCTGATGGATCCTTTGTGTTTCCAAAATCTGACCTTTGCTTGAATACCATGTCAATGCTTCTTGAAGCATGTTTGTGGTACTCCGATTTTCAATAAGAGCATTGAAAGCGCAATGCTAAGTCTTCTTTAACCATTATCCAAACACCGTTTTATGGGTACTGTCATGAAATTTCTCTCCCCTTACTTAAAGGGTTTTCTACATGATATCCTGCCACGGATATCATGCTCTGTTTTTCCTTGGGAAGGATATACCCCTGAAATATGTGTTTAAACACATTTTCCTTTCCATTCTTCTGTTAAATCTGATAATCATATTTTCCTTTCCATTGTTCTGTTTAACCTTCTTGAGGTTTATATGATCTAAGCAGTAATACGTCACTGCTTTTATAAGCACCTCGGCGTACAACTCTGTCAGTAAGACCCTGTTACTATTGTTGTTGACATTCCGGTAACCATCGATGAACGAGAACTTTGCCTATTGGTCCGCCTCGTTTCAACGAGCAGGAAAATGGTTCTCTTCGTCCCTCGCCCTTGGTACCGACATTGTTGCCAACATAAATGATAGGCTACCCTCTGACATGTCTTGCTATCACGACCGAGCAAGATATCAACGCTTTACCTACTTTTAACCACATGGTGGGCCCATAACCCACAGGTCCCAGGATCGAAACCTGACCCTCCTATACACCCCCGGTTTCCAAATTTAATTCCTCGCTCTTGGCCTCGTTTGTGATTCACGAGCCACCTTCCGAGAAATCATCGATTCTGGTATTAAACACAATACCTATACCGTTGCCTTGTTTCAGGCAACGAAGATTGTCTATCCGTTTCAAACTTCTTATGGTACCTTCTTACTTTGCTCTCGATGTGTTTTAATTGTTCAAACTCGAGAGATACTCTTATGATCATTCTTGGGATACCCCCTAAATGAGTTTCCCTTATAACATTCAATTGTTGTAAAGCTGCCCCTTACCTATTCGTAAGTACGATGGAGTTCCCGAAGAAAGGACGACAACTTCATCATGATGACCTGAAGCAGAGAAATGAAGACATCAATGTAATGGAACGACCTCTTCGAGAAGAGCAACTATGACCAAGAAAAATCGTTAGAATTATGTAACCAGATCCCCCACCCCCTTACTCCCGCTCCTAAATCTCGGGACGAGATTTCTTGTAGTGGAGGAGAATTGTGACGCCCGGATAATCATGCTACAGTAATCCCACGCTAATCATGCCACGTCACCTCGGTTACTGTTGATAAACTCGCGTTGATTCGAAACCGAAACAAATTCAAATCAATGATCAGGTCAAACGATAAAAGTTTTCCAATATCAAAACTAAAATGTTCTGGATATGACACATAATTCATGAGTGATAATGGTGGAGGAACCAACATTTCTTATAATAGTTTAATTCACTAAAATAACCAAAGCTTAGGGAAAAGCAATTAATTTAATGTCTTTCATAAAGTTATAATAATATAACTAAATTAGTAGTGTGCCAAAATAATTATGGCAGATGCCTAATTAGTAATACTAATTTAGGTGCTAACTTGGTATTTTATAAAGCTAAAATAATAGAAACCTTAAATGAAAACAGAAAAGAAAACAAATAAAGAAAAGAAAAAAAGACAGAAGACAGAAAAAAAGGAAGAAGAAGAGGGAACCCCCCCCCCCCACGGCCTACTGGCCTAGTTGGCCGGCCCATTCGGGCGTAGGCCCAACCGGCCCCTCCCCCTCCCCTTATCCATCCCCCCCCCCCAACCCTAACCGACCCGATCCCCATTCCCCTCCCCCCCCCACTCGCGCCCCCACTCCCTCTCCCCCCGATCCAATCGGGATCGGGCCCGACGCCGGCGCCGCCCCTCACTCCCCTCGTCCCGCACGGCGCCCCAACCCCGTCGCCGGCGCTCACCATCCAGGACGCCGCCCGGGACCCGCGCCACCTCATCTGCGTCGTGCTCGCCGCCCGGAGCCCCCCCGCCGTCGCTCCCGTCCCCCTCATCTCCGCCCCGTCCTCCTCGCCGTGGAACGACGCCGCCGCCCGGAGCTCCTACCCCGCCGGCCTGCTCCCCGTCGCCCGCTCGTCCCCGACTGCCCCCTCGCCCCCATTGCCGCGTGCCCTACCCCCCCTTGTGAGCGCCTCCCTCCTCTCCCTTTCTCCTCGCCGCGGTCACCGACTCCCCGTCGCGCCTATCACCGCGTACGCCCGCGCCTCCCCGCGCACCCGCGGCCGCAGCCCCCCCTGATCCTGCAGCCCTCCCCGCTCCGGCCGTCCTCGTCGACCACGCCCGCGGCCCCTGCTTGTCGGCCAGCGCGAGCCCGCCGCCGGCCCAGCGCACGCGGCCACTGCACCGCGGCGCCGCTCGGAGGCCCGCGTCCTCCACCCGAAGCGCCGCCGCTTGTCGCCCCTGGCCACCGCGTGCACGCGCGCGCGCCGCCCTGCTCCTCCCTCTCCCCTATCCATCAACGGCGACCGGCGCCTCCCCTGGCCGGCGCCGTGGCCACCATCGCCCTGCTGCGCCGGCTTAGTGGGCTCTGCCCGCTAACGGGCGCCCCGCGCGCCCATTCGCCCGCAAGCCCCTCTGGGCCACTGCCAAACGGGGCCCCAGCCCCAGAACGTTAAAAAATATATTAAATAAATAAAAAAATAAATAAATAATAATTAAAAAAGGAATTAAGATTAATAATAATAAAAATAATTAATTAATTAATTAATTAAGGAATTAATTAAGTTAATTAATCATAATTAGATTAATCAAATTAACTAATTAGTCTAATTAAACTGTGATTAGTTTAGCTAAAACCTGATTAGCCTAACAGGGTATGACAGGTGGGCCCCGCTGGACCCACACGTCAGTTTGACCAGTCAACGCCCATGTTGACTGCTGACGTCATGCTGACGTCATGATGACATCAGCAAACACTGTTTTGGATAATGTTAGATTAAATAATTAATTAAATTCCAGAAATTATTAAAATCTTTAGAAAATCATATCTTTTAATCCGTAACTCGGATTAAAATATTTTCAACATGAAAGTTGCTCAGAACGACGAGACGAACCCGGATACGCAGCCCGTTCGTCCGCCACGCATCCCTAACATACCGAACACGCAACTTTCCCCCTCCGGTTCATCTGTCCGAAAAAGCGAAACACCGGGAATACTTTCCCGGATGTTCACCCCTTCACCGGTATGACCTCATACCGCGTTAGAACACGTCTAGCTCTGCCTGTTGTCTTGTTATGCACTTGCTTGCTATGTATTTACTGTTTCTCCCCCCCCTCTTCTCTTCGGTAGACCCCATGACGATGCTGATGCCCCTGTGGTCGACTACGTCACCGACGACCCCTCCTTCTTGTCTGAACCACCAGGCAAGCCCCCCCCCTTTTTGATCACCAGATACCGCCTACTCTTCTCTATACTGCTTGCATTAGAGTAGTGTAGCATGTTACTGCTTCCCGTTAATCCTATACTGATGCATAGCCTGTCCTTGCTACTACTGTTGTTACCATTACCTGCTATCCTACTGCTTAGTATAGGATGCTAGCTTATCATCAGTGGCCTTACATTCTTGTCCGTCTGCCATGCTATACTACTGGGCCGTGATCACTTCGGGAGGTGATCACGGGTATATACTATATACTTTATACATGATACATGTGGTGACTAAAGACGGGTAGGCTCGTAGGAGCACCCGCGAGTGGATCTTTGAGGCGGAGCGACAGGGCAGGTTCCGACCACCTAGGAGAGAGGTGGGCCTGGCCCTGTTCGGCGTTCGCGGATACTTAACACGATTAACGAGATCTGGGTATTTGATCTGAGTCTGGCCATTTGGTCTATACGCACTAACCATCTACGTGGGAGCAGTTATGGGTATCCCGACGTCGTGGTATCAGCCGAAGCCTTCGTGACGTCAGCGACTGAGTGGCGCGCGCCGGATTGGACTGGAAGGCCACTAGGCTAGGTCTGCTTCCGGCCGCGTACGCAACGTGCAGGTGTGCAAAGGGCGATGGGCCCAGACCCCTGCGCCATAGGATTTAGACCGGCGTGCTGACCTCTCTGTTGTGCCTAGGTAGGGCTGCGACGTGTTGATCTTCCGAGGCCGGGCATGACCCAGGAAAGTGTGTCCGGCCAAATGGGATCGAGCGTGTTGGGGTATGTGGTGCACCCCTGCAGGGAAGTTTATCTATTCGAATAGCCGCGTCCCTCGGTAAAAGGACGACCCAGAGTTGTACTTTGACCTTATGACAACTAGAACCGGATACTTAATAAAACACACCCTTCCAAGTGCCAGATACAACCGGTGATCGCTCTCTTACCGGGCGACGAGGGGAGGATCATCGGTTAGGATTATGCTATGCGATGCTATTGGAGGACTTCAGTCTACTCTCTTCTACATGCCGCAAGACGGAGGCTGCCAGAAGCGTAGTCTTCGAAAGGACTAGCTATCCCCCTCTTATTCCGGCTTTCTGCAGTTCAGTCCACTTATAATAGCCTTATCCCAGTTGATACCAATGCATACATATGTAGTGTAGCTCCTTGCTTGCGAGTACTTTGGATGAGTACTCACGGTTGCTTTCTCCTTCTTTTCCCTCTATCCCTTCTACCTGGTTGTCGCAACCAGATGTTGGAGCCCAGGAGCTAGACGCCACCGTCGACAACGACTCCTACTACACCGGAGGTGCCTACTACTACGTGCTGCCCGCTGACGACGACCAGGAGTAGTTTAGGAGGATCCCAGGCAGGAGGCCCGCGCCTCTTTCGATCTGTATCCCAGTTTGTGCTAGCCATCTTATGGCAACTTGTTTAACTTATGTCTGTACTCAGATATTGTTGCTTCCGCTGACTCGTCTATGATCGAGCTCTTGTATTCTAGCCTTCGAGGCCCCTGGCTTGTAATATGATGCTTGTATGACTTATTTTATTTGTAGAGTTGTGTTGTGATATCTTCCCGTGAGTCCCTGATCTTGATCGTACACGTTTGCATGTATGATTAGTGTACGATTAAATCGGGGGCGTCACAGTGGGGGCGCGCCCCCCTACCTCGTGGGCCCCCTGTCGCCTCTCCGACTCCAACTCCAACTCCATATATTGTGTTTCGGGGAGAAAAAAATCAGAGAGAAGAAATCATCGCGTTTTACGATACGGAGCCGCCGCCAAGCCCTAAAACCTCTCGGGAGGGCTGATCTAGAGTCCGTTCGGGGCTCCGGAGAGGGGAATTCGTCGCCATCGTCATCATCAACCATCCTCCATCACCAATTTCATGATGCTCACCGCCGTGCGTGAGTAATTCCATCGTAGGCTTGCTGGACGGTGATGGATTGGATGGGATCTATCATGTAATCGAGTTAGTTTTGTTAGGGTTTGATCCCTAGTATCCATTATGTTCTGAGATTGATGTTGCTATGACTTTGCTATGCTTAATGCTTGTCACTAGGGCCCGAGTGCCATGATTTCAGATCTGAACCTATTATGTTTTCATCAATATATGAGTGTTCTTGATCCTATCTTGCAAGTCTATAGTCACCTATTATGTGTTATGATCCGTTAACCCCGAAGTGACAATAATCGGGATACTTACCGGTGATGACCATAGTTTGAGAAGTTCATGTATTCACTATGTGTTAATGCTTTGTTCCGGTACTCTATTAAAAGGAGGCCTTAATATCCCTTAGTTTCCGTAAGGACCTCGCTGCCACGGGAGGGAGGACAAAAGATGTCATGCAAGTTCTTTTCCATAAGCACGTATGACTATATTCGTAATGCATGCCTACATTACATTGACGAACTGGAGCTAGTTCTGTGTCACCCTAGGTTATGACTGTTACATGATGAACCGCATCCGGCATAATTCTCCATCACCGATCCATTGCCTACGAGCTTTCCCTATATTGTTCTTCGTGTATTTACTTTCCCGTTGCTATTGCTATCATCACTACAAAATACCAAAAACATTACTTTTACTACTATTACCTTTTGCTACCGTTACCACTACTATCATATTACTTTGCTACTAAATACTTTGCTGCAGATACTAAGTTTCCAGGTGTGGTTGAATTGACAACTCAGCTGCTAATACTTGAGAATATTCTTTGGCTCCCCTTGTGTCGAATCAATAAATTTGGGTTAAATACTCTACCCTCGAAAACCATTGCGATCCCCTATACTTGCGGGTTATCATGCATCTCCTAGATAGATCTTGCGTGATCGTAGGAAATTTTTTGAAATACTGCGTTCCCCAACAGTATGAACCATAGGCCTTGTTTCTCACCATTGAGATACCATTTTCATCTCTTTCATTACTTGTCACCTTACTGTTTTTATTTGTTCAGATTATAAAAATATATTTCGACCATCCATATTACACATATATCACCCTACTTGAACTTTATCTTTAGAAAATCTTATTTTATCTCATATTAATAGTAGTAGTAGTAGTAATCCAACTATGAGTGCCACTAAAAAGAAGAAAATATCTAACTACTCAGGGAAATACCTAATTTCTTTTACAGTGTCCATTGGCAAAATCATTAGTGATTGCATGACTGGGTGCATATGTTGCTCTTTTTTAGGCTCAAACCATAGAACAATTATTCTATAGTATTCTCTATTAATAAAGTATAGACTATACATATGTACATAGCAAAGAAAAAAAGGAAGAAAAACAGAGAAAGCCTATCCAATACCAGCTTTTTTCTAACATGGGGAAAAAGCTAGTAACTCAAAGCATGCAGTGTTCATTCTGGATGATCACTGATCCAGCCTTGCAAAGTGCCGAAGTACTTTGCCTTAATCTTATGATCCAGCAGTTTTAGATCCTCTTTTACCTTGAATTTCCAGTAGTTAATACTTGGAACTTCCCTTCTGAAAGTTTTCCCATTTCTTTGTCCCGGATGGGCCAACACCCTTGAATAATGATTTCTATTGCAATTTGTCTTAGTAATTCAGCTCTTGTCAAGAGAATGTTATCCATAAAATATATACCGAGTTTCTTATTATGAAGTATGTTGTGCCAGCAGTCTTCAGAGAATCCATAGTCCCAAAAAAGATGTCTTGCAATTTCTTCAGCATCTTCATGGCAGAAAACACATGTATAACTTTCTAGAGAGAATGATTTCCTTTTGAGCAAGTTTCTTGTGTTCACCCTGTCATGCAAAAGCAGCCAGAAGAAAAATGTGTGCCTCAACCTACATGAACTCTTCCACTGCCATTTAAATATCTGATGTTCTTGCTGAGGAGGGCTTAGATGATGATACATCATGATAGAAGAAGAAAAAAATACCTTTCTAGCCCTTACAAGTTCAAGAATCATCTTGTTGGTCATTACCATGCACCTTCACGAGTTGTTGCATTTGAGTGAATTTGATGTAAGCTTGAGTGGACAGTAGACTGTTAAATAATTGTGTATGATCCTCAGTCCTAGTCCAATCATTTAGAGATAGAATATCATTATTTGCAAAAGAAAGAAGTTGTGGAAATATTTCCTTGAATGGATCTTTAGACCATTTGTCATGCCATAAAAGTGTAGCATGTCCATTGCCCAGTTTACAGTTTGAATTTGATTTATAATCCTCAAACAATCCCAAGTGACTTCTCCACCAACCGGACCCCTCCATCTTAGAGCCAGGAAGTGATTGAGAGTAGTATTTCTCCCAGATAAGTCCCATGGAAGGGGTTCCTTGTTAAGAAACTTCTGCACATTTTCATCGTCAGGGCCTTATTGTGCAGACTCACATCTAGAATTCCAAGACCACCTTGCCTCCTTGGTTTACAAAAAAACCCAGGCAATTAGTGTAGGGCCAGCAACCAACTGTCCAAGTTTTCTCCATAAGAAGTTCCTGGGAAAATTATTAATCTGGCTAGTGATTGAGGCAGGCAGTGGCAGAATGCTCATGAAGAACATTGGCATGCAGAGAAGACTGATTTGATTAACAATAGTCTGCCATCATAAGAAAGCATTGTTGAACATCCACATAGTCTTCTCTCAATTTTTTGGCAAATGGGTGTGTAATCCTCTACTTTGAGTCTACTAGCACTTAGAGGAAGCCCCAAGTATGTAAATGGGAAGGACTCACTCTTATATGCCAAGGAATTAACGATCTGAATGAAACTCACTCCCTGTACATTGATAGGAATCATAATTGACCTGTGATAGTTAATCTTCAGCCCAGTTTGACTAGCAAAATGTTTCAACAGGTTGTTCACTTGCCCCACTTGTATTATGATTGCAGACAGGATTAAGATTGTGTCATCTGCATATTGAATGATAGGGAAATCAGGTTTTAAGCTTAATTCAATTGGAGCTTGTATGTTTCCTGTCCTCATTGCCTTATTCAGAATTGTTTGCAAGAAATCGGCAGCAAGAACAAAGCTGAGAGGGAGAAAGGATCTCCTTGTCTCACCCCTCTTTTGCAATGGAAGTGTTTACCTGTCACTCCATTCAAGATCATAGAAGAAACCCCTAAAGAAAAAAACATCTTGATCCACATAATCCATCTATCTCCAAAACCTCTTGCCTTACGGATTTCTAGAGTTGTGGTATTCAATCATGTCAAATGCCTTTTCAAAGTCTAGCTTTAATAACACCATGGCCTTTTTGGATTGCTGGCATTGATGAATATATCCAAAGGCCCATGCCACACAGTCTTGGATGTATCTGTTCTTTGGAAATCCATATTGGTTAGTGTGGACTAACTTGAGAATTTTCTTTTGTAGTCTATTTGCTAACAACTTTTTGATAATTTTTATTATGCAGTTTAGCAATGAAATTGGCCTAAAATCTGTAGGTTGTTGAGGGTTATGTATCTTTGGCACCAAAATGATAAAATGACCCATTGATAGATTGGAGATTAATAGAGCCTTGATAGATATCTTTAGTGAGAGTATAAAAGTCATATCCAATGATGCTCTAGCAGGCTTTGATGAAGTTCCCATTAAAGCCATCATGGCCAGGGCTTTGTAGGGAAGCTCTTCAATAACACTACGAATCTCCTCTTTCGAGAAAGGAATTTCCAATTTAGACAAAGAAACACCAGCTGGCAGCAAATCTAGGATAGAGAAAAATTCTCAGTTGTTCCCATTCTACCTTTAAATGCTCCCCATAGGATGGCAGCTTTAGCCTGATGGTCTGTGTGCTCATTTAGGTTTTCATCCTGTAAGCATTGAATTTGATTGTGCATGTACTCAATTGTTGCCTTAGCTTGAAAGAAATTAGTGTTCATCTTCAAACTTGACCCATCTTATAGTTGCTCTTTGCTTCCAATAGGCATTCTGATATGAGAGGAGATTGAACAAATGATCTTTGAGGATATTTCTTCCATTCCATCCCTCAATAGAAAGAGGTTTTTATTCTTCCAAAGTGTCAAACAGTAGGATCTGATCATTAGAGTTTTCTATGAGCAAGGCCAGTTGGGATCAAGAGGTGAATGAGGTAAATTTTGCAGTAATTCTCTTAGCACTATTAACCTCATTCACCTCTTGATCCCAAATAGATTTTCATATGTTGCCTTGAATACATTGTAATAATAAATCTTGTGGCATACATGTTTTATACCTGGTTTAACAAATGTTCTCGGGTATTTCCATTTAGCTATATCAATATCAATGTACTGATGATTTATGTTCATGGTTGACATTGCAAAAAATTCATTATTGAAAAATAGTAATAATTATGTTTCAAATTCCATTGATTAGCGTTCTTTCCAATTTGCAAAGTTGCAACTAGCTTGAAATGATACCCATATATTTCTGTGATAATTTTGATTTGCGGATAGATTTAGTGTACCCAAGGAGACAATATATACTTGCTTTTTAGCATGCCTTCTTCTATGCTAATTCACAGTACAAATACATCAAGAAAAGGCATTCCAATCCTAATAGTTGCACATGTGTTTAGTTTTTCACAAGGGATCTGCCACATCATGTTATCAGTAATTTGTACGGATTTTTTTCATGTGTATTGCTTACTTGGTGGAGTAGTCGGTGTTGATTGCAGAAGCTATGGGGCCATGCCGAGCAGCACAAGGCTCGAAACAACCGTAAACTGTTAATGACATTTTATACAAAAGTTTGCTCCCATATTTTGGGCATAGAAAGGACAATGACACCATTTCATGAATGTGGTACCACAGGGAAACTATCTTTGGCATTCATATATTTATTTCTGCGTCGGGGATTGTCACCCAGGGCACATGGCAGATGCCTCATCTGATTTTGGTGGTGTAAAATATGGTTCTATCTCTCGTTACTTTGTTATAATATAAAAAAATGGTTTGAAGATAAAACAATGATCTACTGTTGCAGCCTGCTTCAGATAACCTGTCTGCCGCTCTAATAGTGTCATATGACTCATTTATATCCCAGATATTCTGATACTAGTAGTATTTTTCTGAGTTATTCTGATAGTCCGTACCTCCCACGGTGTGCCATTATTTTGGTTCCTGTTTTATCTACTCCCTTCGTTCCTAAATATAAGTCTTTGTAGAGATTCCAATATGAACCACATACGGATGTATATAGATGTATTTTAAATATAGATTCACTCATTTTGCTCCGTATGTGGTCCATAGTGGAATCACTCCAAAGACTTATATTTAGGAACGAAGGAAGTATAAAGCAAGACAAGAGCTTGTTTCGTAGATAAATGAGGTTGTCTCTGAGATGCACCTCAGCTGCAATTGCCTGCTGCGATCATTCCTCAAGGTTGTATTGTGGTACTCAACTGACAGTGACTAGATTGGGCGAGAGGGCGCTTGAAGGAGATATCATCCCTCAATCTGACTTAAACACGCCAGGTACCAGGCCAGCGAGTTGCAGACACCAGTTCGTCGTAGGAGGATCAATGGTACAGTCCCAGCCCCTCGGCAGCCCATCACAGAGCTCCTTCGGGCTTCGGTCCTCATTTTCACTTGTCATTATGCGCCCTATTTCATCGCCTGTCACGATGAAATCGATTTTTCTCCGGCCACTTCACATCATCCACCCTAAAACTCAACTTGCTGCTTACAGTGAATTAATCATAACTTTCTGCAGCCGCCTCCTCCACAAAACGGAAGTGATCACTACTGACGAATCTTAACAGGCTCGATCACAGCCAAGGTAGAGTAGACTACAAAATACTCTAGCTAAGGACAGCTGCCAGTACCAAGCAGTCAATGGAGCAGACACCTGGTACAGCAAACTGATGAGGACATGAACACCATCACTAACCAACACAGTTAATCCATCCACCGATTCTACAAATAGAGCCACAATAGCTGAACAATCAGCACGCTCAACATCCTAATCAACCTTAGGTTACAACAACGGCGGCAGCGCTACGACCACGACGGCAACGGCGACGACGACACATCAAACCCTCCTAATCACGACACGGCGATCCCGGCAATTAAGTACCACTACAATTAAAGAGAGCGACCGACAATTATTAAGCACTACAGAACAAGATTACTAACGAGCACCCGGGTGATCCAGAGAAGCCGACGGCCGCGCCCAGGCGGACGGAGGACGAGTCAGGCCGCCGCCGGCTCGGCGGGGCGCGCCTTGGGGGGACGGCCGCGGCCGCGCTTGGCGGATCCGTCGACGGCAGGGGCGGGAGCGGTCTTGGCCTTCTTGGGCGGGTTGGCGGTCTTGGCCTTCTTGGGCGGGTTGGCGGCCTCGGCCTCGGGGTCCTTGGGCTTGGCGGGGCGTCCGCGGGGGCGCGGCGACGCGGACTTGGGCGGCGGCGGCGGCGCGTTGGGGTCTATGGGCTTGCGCGGCCGGCCCCGGCCCCGCTTGGGCGGGGCGTCCGGCGCGTCGGTGCGGAAGTAGTTGTTCTTGAGGAAGAAGAGCTGGCCGGACTCCTTCATGCGCACCAGATGCGCCGTCAGCAGCGCGCCGTGCTCCTTGGGGAGGTCGCCGTACTTGCCCTCGATGTACTTGGAGATGGCGGACTTGTTCGACCCGTTCTTGTCGTTCAGCGCCGCGATGGCCGCCAGTATCATCTGAACTCGTCCAACAAAAACACAGATCAACGTAAGAAATCCAGCTCCGGCGCCACCTCTACCCAACAAAATGTAAATCTTGGCAACCACCGTCGAACCAAAGACGAGAAACAAATATACTAAAACACCGCAAGAAACGGCGGCTCGGGTAGTACCTCGGGATAGGGCGGGAGGGTGGCCGGCTTGGCGACCTGCTCGGCGGCCATGGCGAAGCGGCGGGGGCGAGGAGGGGAAAGGGAGAGGGAGGTGGGGAATTTTTCTTGCCGAGAGGAGGTCTGCGGCGGCTGCGTTCGAGCGGGGAGAGTTGGATCGGAATACTCCGGATAAGAACTGAAGAGGAGTGAGGGAGAGTGAGATGGATGGATCGCATGGTGGGGATGGTAACGAGGATGGACGGACGGGATTGCTCCGGCTGGCCTAATCGGACGGTAGAGGATGGGAGCACGCGGATCGGTGACGTGGCGGGTCAGGACTTCTTTATGCGTGGTCATGTGTGCGGCTGGCTTTTTTGTTTGTTTGTAGAAAGTGCGCCTGGTTTTTGGTGAAAGGCAACGATGTTCAAAAGATCCACACGTCTTGTGCTGGCCATTTGCTACCAACATTCAATATATTAACTCAAGAAAAATACATTCAATATTTGTCCCATGAGGGTACACGGTGCCATTTGAAATTTCTCGAAATGCCCTTCCACCATGTCACTTGTAAACATGAAGCTATTCAGATTTTGATTTTGGTTACAGTACTACATTATACTCCCTCCGTTTCTAAATATAGGTCTTCTTAGACATTTTAAATGGACTACAACATACGGATATATGTAATCATATTTTAGAATGTAGATTCACTCATTTTGCTATGTTCGTAGTCACTTATTGTAATCTCTAAAAAGACTTATATTTGTGGACAGAGGGAGTAGAAGGGAATACTATGGGCGCACATGAAGCCTCCTTGAATAGAAAGATTTTTTGTTTGCAACCTAGAAAAGCGAATTAAGCCGATAATGTAGTCTTCTCAGATCAGACGATGCATTAAGCAACACTCGTAGTGGGTCATTGTTTGGGCAAAAACAATGAAACAAAACAAAAGACTTGTCATTTTATTTTCTCTTTTTTTCTGACGAAAAACTATGGGGAAATTCCCTAATGTGAGTCTCTTTTTTTCATTAATCATTAGGGAGTCCAGTAAGTTACAAGTGTAACACGGGAGGTTACACAGAAATAAGAAAGAGAAAAAGAAAAGAGAAATGGGTAAAGTTATATGGCCTCTTTTTACACTGTCATCTATGATCTCATCCCTCCCTTGATGCTTGGCTTAGCCCTAGGCATTGTCATGTGAAATTGACTAATAAAATCCATCTTGCAGGCACTAATAGAGCATTGACTATGCCTTCAATGATCATACCATTTCTCTAGTTCCATGTGCTCCAACAGCCAGTGATGAGAATCTTAATGATAAAATCCATATTGTACATGTGTTTTGCATCAACAATCATGTTGTGGATGCTAGCATATGTATCCCATTCCATACCATTACCCCACCAGAAACTTTGATGAAATGGGCATCCAAAGAACAGACTCATTTTGTCCTCCGTGTTTGCAGTCCTCGCATAGTGTACACTGGTTACAATCCGGATGGAAAAAAAATCTAGATAACAATACTAACCCTGTCATGTAACATCAGCCAGCAAAAAAATATGTTTGGGAAGACATCATGTTTTCCAAATCCATGTGGTAGGAGGGGGGCTCGATTGTCCCATAAGGGCATTATAAATCTTTTTGGTGGAATAAGCAGCACCTCCCCAATGAAATTTCTAGGTGTCATGCTTATGTAAGTCATTGACCATATCCAATGAATTTGTGAGTTGCAAGAATTGTTGGTGGGCAATGACAGATAGTGGCAGTTGGAACATGGAGTATAAATCATCCCGATGATCGGCAGAGTATACATAGATGTTATCATCGATTGCAAATGAATGTAGCTTGGGATATTGGGTTGGCCTTTCCAGTTGTCCTTCCATAAGAGTATAAAATCTCCATTGCTAGCAGTCCAAGATGTAATTTTTTGTATATATGAAACAAACTCATACAGTCTCTCCACCGGAATGATCATTTGTTGGTGCAAGCATGTGGGATCATATTGTTTGAGTAATGTGCTTGCCAAATAAGTTTCACCCAGGGGAACACCAACATGATTATAAAAATTGTGAATGTGTTTTAGGAGTAGAGCAGCGTTTTGGGTTTTAAGATTGAGTACACCAAGACCACCCTGTTTCTTGGGTTTCAAACCATTTGCCAGTTGGTCAAACAATTACCTTTCTTGTTAATATCATTTCCATGCCATGGGAAAGACCTGTTGGATTTGTTTACATGTTCCAATACAGTTATATGAACCTTGAAATTGCACATGGAAAAAATATGCATGGAGGCAATGACTGGGTTGATATAAGTGAGTCTATCAGCATAATTCAGAAGATTGGCAATCCTAGATAAATTCTTGCCAATTCTGGCAATGATGGGCATCAAGTCTTGAACAAATATATACGTCTCCAACGTATCTATAATTTTTGATTGTTCAGTGCTATTATATTATACATATTGGATGTTTTATATGCTATTTTATATGATTTTTGGGACTAACCTATTAATCTAGAGCCCAGTGCCAGTTTCTGTTTTTTTTTCTTGTTTTTGAGTTTCGCAGAAAAGGAATATCAAACAGAGTCCAATTGACCTAAAAATTTACGGTGATTTTTTATGGACCAGAAGAAGCCCCGAAGCAAAAGAGTTGGTCCAGAAGAGTCCCGAGCCAACCACAAAGTTGGAGGGCGCCCCCCCCCCCCCCCGCGGGCGCGTCCTCAGTCCTTGTCATTGCCTCGTGGACCCCCTGACTTGTTCTCGACGCCAAAAATTCCTATAAATATAGAAACCCCTAGAAATAAACCTAGATCGGGAGTCCCGCCACCGTAAGCCTCTATAGCCACGAAAAACCAATTGAGAGCCCGTTTCGGCACCCTGCCGAAGTGGGAAACCATCATCGGTGGCCATCTCTTCATCGTCCCGGCGCTCTCCATGACGAGGAAGGAGTAGTTCACCCTCGGGGCTGAGGGTATGTATCAGTAGCTATGTGTTTGATCTCTCTCTCTCTCTCTCTCTCTCTCTCGTGTTCTTGATTTGGCACGATCTTGATGTACCACGAGCTTTGCTATTATAGTTGGATCTTATGACATTTCTTCTCCTCTACCTTCTTGTAATGGATTGAGTTTTCCCTTTGAAGTTATCTTATCGGATTGAGTCTTTAAGGATTTGAGAACACTTGATGTATGTCTTGCATGTGTTTATCTGTGGTGACAATGGGATATTCACGTGATCTACTTGATGTATGTTTTGGTGATCAACTTGCAGGTTCTGTGACCTTGTGAACTTATGCATAGGGGTTGGCGTTTTCATCTTGACTCTCCGGTAGAAACTTTGGGGCACTCTTTTGAAGGAAATATGCCCTAGAGGGAATAATAAAGTTATTATTTATTTCCTTATATCATGATAAATGTTTATTATTCATGCTAGAATTGTATTAACCGGAAACATAATACATGTGTGAATACATAGACAAACAGAGTGTCACTAGTATGCCTCTACTTGACTAGCTCGTTAATCAAAGATGGTTATGTTTCCTAACCATGGACAAAGAGTTGTTATTTGATTAACGGGGTCACATCATTAGTTGAATGATCTGATTGACATGACCCATTCCATTAGCTTAGCACCCGATCGTTTAGTATGTTGCTATTGCTTTCTTCATGACTTATACATGTTCCTATGACTATGAGATTATGCAACTCCCGTTTACCGGAGGAACACTTTGGGTGCTACCAAACGTCACAACATAACTGGGTGATTATAAAGGAGTACTACAGGTGTCTCCAAAGGTAGATGTTGGGTTGGCGTATTTCGAGATTAGGATTTGTCACTCCGATTGTCGGAGAGGTATCTTTGGGCCCTCTCGGTAATGCACATCACTTAAAGCCTTGCAAGCATTGCAACTAATGAGTTAGTTGCGGGATGTTGTATTACGGAACGAGTAAAGAGACTTGCCGGGAACGAGATTGAACTAGGTATTGGATACCGACGATCGAATCTCGGGCAAGTAACATACCGATGACAAAGGGAACAACGTATGTTGTTATGCGGTCTGACCGATAAAGATCTTCGTAGAATATGTAGGAGCCAATATGGGCATCCAGGTCCCGCTATTGGTTATTGACCGGAGACGTGTCTCGGTCATGTCTACATTGTTCTCGAACCGTAGGGTCCGCACGCTTAAGGTTTCGATGACAGTTATATTATGAGTTTATGATTTTTGATATACCGAAGGAGTTCGGAGTCCCGGATGAGATCGGGGACATGACGAGGAGTCTCGAAATGGTCGAGACGTAAAGATTGATATGTTGGACGACTATATTCGGACTTCGGAAAGGTTCCGAGTGATTCGGGTATTTTTCGGAGTACCGGAGAGTTACGGGAATTCGCCGGGGAGTATATGGGCCTTATTGGGCCATACGGGAATAGAGGAGAGAGGCCAAAAGGAAGGAGGCCTGCGCCCCCCCTCTGGTCCGAATTGGACAAGGGGCGCAGCCCCCTTTTCCTTATTCCTCTCCACCTCTTTCCCCTTCTCCTACTCCAACAAGGAAGGAGGGAGTCCTGCTCCCGGTGGGAGAGGACTCCCCTTGGCGCGCCTCCTCCTAGGCCGGCCGGCCCCTCCCCCTTGCTCCTTTATATACGGAGGCAGGGGGGCACCCCATGACACACAAGTTGATCCTTGAGATCGTTCCTTAGCCGTGTGCGGTGCCCCCTGCCACCAAATTCCACCTCGATCATACCGTTGTAGTGCTTAGGCGAAGCCCTGCGTCAGTAGTACATCAAGATCGTCACCACGCCATCGTGCTGACGGAACTCCTCCCCGAAGCTTTGCTGGATCGGAGCCCGGGGATCGTCATCGAGTTGAACGTGTGCTAAGAACTCGGAGGTGCCGGAGTAACGGTGCTTGGATCGGTCGGATCGGGAAGAAGACGTACGACTACTTCCTCTACGTTGTGTCAACGCTTCCGTTGCGATCTACAAGGGTATGTAGATCAGACTCTCCCCCTCGTTGCTATGCATCACCATGATCTTGCGTGTGCGTAGGAAATTTTTTGAAATTACTACGTCCCCAACAGTGGCATCCGAGCCTAGGTTTTATGGTTTGATGTTATTTGCATGAGTAGAACACAAGTGAGTTGTGGGCGATACAAGTCATACTGCCTACCAGCATGTCACACTTTGGTTCGGCGGTATTGTTGGACGAGACGACCCGGACCAACCTTACGCGTACGCTTACGCGAGACCGGTTCCCTCGACGTGCTTTGCACATAGATGGCTTGCGGGCGACTGTCTCTCCAACTTTAGTTGAACCGAGTGTGGCTACGCCCGGTCCTTGAGAAGGTTAAAACGGAGTCTATTTGACAAACTATCGTTGTGGTTTTGATGCGTAGGTGAGATGAGTTCTTGCTTAAGCCCGTAGCAGCCACGTAAAACATGCAACAACAAAGTAGAGGACGTCTAACTTGTTTTTGCAGGGCATGTTGTGATGTGA
The DNA here is from genome assembly GCA_034509565.1 of Triticum monococcum. NCBI lineage: Eukaryota > Viridiplantae > Streptophyta > Magnoliopsida > Poales > Poaceae > Triticum > Triticum monococcum. Next base: position 606,576,926 of record CM067845.1, read on the forward strand.
TATGGTCAAGACATGATGCTAAATTTTATTGTATGAGATGATCATGTTTTGTAACCGAGTTATCGGCAACTGGCAGGAGCCATATGGTTGTCGCTTTATTGTATGCAATGCAATCGCGATGTAATGCTTTACTTTATCACTAAGCGGTAGCGATAGTCGTGGAAGCATAAGATTGGCGAGACGACAACGATGCTACGATGGAGATCAAGGTGTCGCGCCGATGACGATGGTGATCATGACGGTGCTTCGGAGATGGAGATCACAAGCACAAGATGATGATGGCCATATCATATCACTTATATTGATTGCATGTGATGTTTATCTTTTTATGCATCTTATCTTGCTTTGATTGATGGTAGCATTATAAGATGATCTCTCACTAAATTATCAAGAAGTGTTCTCCTTGAGTATGCACCGTTGCCAAAGTTCGTCGTGCCCAGACATCACGTGATGATCGGGTGTGATAAGCTCTACGTCCATCTACAACGGGTGCAAGCCAGTTTTGCACACGCAGAATACTCAGGTTAAACTTGACGAGCCTAGCATATGCAGATATGGCCTCGGAACACGGAGACCAAAAGGTCGAGCGTGAATCATATAGTAGATATGATCAACATAACGATGTTCACCATTGAAAACTACTCCATCTCACGTGATGATCGGTTATGGTTTAGTTGATTTGGATCACGTGATCACTTAGAGGATTAGAGGGATGTCTATCTAAGTGGGAGTTCTTAAGTAATATGATTAAATTGAACTTAAATTTATCATGAACTTAGTCCTGGTAGTATTTTGCAAATTATGTTGTAGATCAATAGCTCGCGTTGTTGCTTCCCTGTGTTTATTTTTGATATGTTCCTAGAGAAAATTGTGTTGAAAGATGTTAGTAGCAATGATGCGGATTGGATCCGTGATCTGAGGTTTATCCTCATTGCTGCACAGAAGAATTATGTCCTTGATGCACCGCTAGGTGATAGACCTATTGCAGGAGCAGATGCAGACGTTATGAACGTTTGGCTAGCTCAATATGATGACTACTTGATAGTTTAGTACACCATGCTTAATGGCTTAGAATCGGGACTTCAAAGACGTTTTGAACGTCATGGACCATATGAGATGTTCCAGGAGTTGAAGTTAATATTTCAAGCAAATACCCGAGTTGAGAGATATGAAGTCTCCAACAAGTTCTATAGCTAAAAGATGGAGGAGAATCGCTCAACTAGTGAGCATGCGCTCAGATTGTCTGGGTACTACAATCACTTGAATCAAGTGGGAGTTAATCTTCCAGATAAGATAGTGATTGACAGAATTCTCTAGTCACCATCACCAAGTTAGTAGAACTTCGTGATGAACTATAATATGCAAGGGATAACGGAAACAACTCCCAAGCTCTTCGTGATGCTGAAATCAACGAAGGTAGAAATCAAGAAAAACATCAAGTGTTGATGGTTGACAAGACCACTAGTTTCAAGAAAAGGGCAAAGGGAAGAAGGGGAACTTCAAGAAGAACGGCAAGCAAGTTGCTGCTCAAGTGAAGAAGCCCAAGTCTGATCCTAAGCCTGAGACTAAGTGCTTCTACTGCAAAGGGACTGGTCACTGGAAGCGGAACTACCCCAAGTATTTGGCGGATAAGAAGGATGGCAAAGTGAACAAAAGTATATTTGATATACATGTTATTGATGTGTGCTTTACTAGTGTTTATAGCAACCCCTCCGTATTTGATATTGGTTCAGTTGCTAAGAGTAGTAACTCGAAACAGGAGTTGCAGAATAAACAGAGACTAGTTAAGGGTGAAGTGACGATATGTGTTGGAAGTAGTTCCAAGATTGATATGATCATCATCGCACACTCCCCTATACTTTCAGGATTAGTGTTGAACTTAAATAAGTGTTATTTGGTTTTTGCATTGAGCATGAATATGATTTGATCATGTTTATTGCAATACGGTTATTCATTAAAATCAGAGAATAATTGTTGTTCTGTTTACATGAATAAAACCTTCGATGGTCATACACCCAATAAAACAAGTTCGTTGGATCTCGATCGTAGTGATACACATATTCTTAATATTGAAACCAAAAGATGCAAAGTTAATAATGATAGTGCAACTTATTTGTGGCACTGCCGTTTAGGTCATATTGGTATAAAGCGCATGAAGAAACTCCATGCTGATGGGCTTTCGGAATCACTTGATTATGAATCACTTGATGATTGCGAACCATGCCTTTTGGGCAAGATGACTAAAATGCCGTTCTCCGGAACAATGGAGCAAGCAACATATTTGTTGGAAATCATACATACTGATGTATGTGGTCCGATGAATATTTAAGGCTTGCAGCGGGTATCATTATTTTCTGACCTTCACAGATGATTTGAGCAGATATGGGTATATCTACTTAATGAAATAGAAGTCTGATACATTTGAAAAGTTCATATAATTTCAGAGTGAAGTGGAAAATCATCGTAACAAGAAAATAAAGTTTCTACGATCTGATCGTGGAAAAGGGTATTTGAGTTACGAGTTGGGTCTTCAGTTAAAACAATGTGAAATAGTTTCACTACTCACGCCACCTGGAACACCACAGCATAATGGTGTGTCCGAACGTCATAACCGTACTTTATTGGATATAGTGCAATCTATGATGTTTCTTACCGATTTACCACTATCGTTTTTGGGGTCATGCATTAGAGACAGCTGCATTCACGTTAAAAAAAAGGGGGCACCATCTATATCCGTCGAGACGACGCCTTATGAACTATGGTTTGGCAAGAAACCAAAGTTGTCGTTTCTTGAAGTTTGGGGTTGCGATGCTTATGAGAAAAAGTTGCATCCTGATAAGCTCAAACCCAAATCGGAGAAATATGTCTTCATAGGATACCCAAAGGAGACTGTTGGGTACACCTTCTATCACATATCCTAAGGCAAGACATTCGTTGCTTATAATGGATCCTTTCTAGAGAAGGAGTTTCTCTTGAAAGAAGTAAGTGGGAGGAAAGTAGAAAACTTGATAAGGTAATTGTACCTTCTACCTTATTGGAAAGTAGTTCATCACAAAAATCTGTTCTTGTGACTACTACACCAATTAGTGAGGAAGCTAATGATGATGATCATGTAACTTTAGATCAAGTTACTACCGAATCTCGTAGGTAAAACAGAGTGAGATCCGCACGAGAGTGGTACGGTAATCCTGTTCTGGAGGTCATGTTACTTGACCATGACGAACCTACGAACTATGAGGAAGCGATGATGAGCCCAGATTCCGCGAAATGGTTTGAGGCCATGAAATCTGAGATATGATCCATGTATGAGAACAAAGATTGGACTTTGGTTGACTTGCCCGATGATCGGCAGGCAATTGAGAATAAATGGATCTTCAAGAGGAAGATGGACACAGATAGTAGTGTTACTATCTACAAAGCTAGAATTGTCGCAAAAGGTTTTCGACAAGTTCAAGGTGTTGACTACGATGAGAGCTTCTCACTCGTATCTATGCTTGAGTCTGTCCGAATCATGTTAGTAATTGCCGCATTTTATGAAATCTGGCAAATGGATAAACAAAACTGCATTCCTTAATGGATTTATTAAAGAAGAGTTGTATATGATGCAACAGAAGGTTTTGTCAATCCGAAAGGTGCTAACAAAATGTGCAAGCTCCAGCGATCCATCTGTGGACTGGTGCAAGCATCTCGGAGTTGGAATATACGCTTTGATGAGTTGATCAAAGCATATAGTTTTATACAGACTTGCGGTGAAGCCTGTATTTACAAGAAAGTGAGTGGGAGCACTACAACATTTCTGATAAGTATATGTGAATGACATATTGTTGATCGGAAATAATGTAGAATTATTCTGTAAAGCATAAAGGAGTGTTTGAAAGGAGTTTTTCAAAGAAAGACTTCGGTGAAGCTACTTACATATTGAGCTTCAAGATCTATAGAGATAGATCAAAACGCTTGATAAGTTTTTTTCAATGAGTACATACCTTGACAAGATTTTGAAGTAGTTCAAAATGGAGCAGTCAAAGAAAGAGTTCTTGCCTGTATTATAAGGTGTGAAGTTGAGTAAGACTCAAAGCCCGACCACGGCAGAAGATAGAAAGAGAATGAAAGTCATTCCCTATTCATTGGCCATATGTTCTATAAAGTATGTCATGCTGTATACCAGATCTATTGTATACCCTGCACTGATTTGGCAAGGGAGTACAATAGTGATCTAGGAGTAGATCACTGGACAGCGGTCAGAATTATCCTTAGTGAAATAAGGATATGTTTCTCGATTATGGACGTGACAAAAGGTTCGTCGTAAAGGGTTACGCCGATGCAAGTTTTGACACTAATCTAGATGACTCTAAGTCTCGGTCTAGATACATATTGAAAGTGGGAGCAATTAGCTAGAGTAGCTCCATGCAGAGCATTGTTGACATAGAAATTTGCAAAATACATGTGGATCTGAATGTGGCAGACCCGTTGACTAAGAATCTCTCACAAGCAAAACATGAGCACACCTTAGTACTCTTTGGGTGTTAATCACATAGCGATATTACTGAATCTAGTAAACCCTTTGGGTATTGGTCACATGGCGATGTGAACTATGGGTGTTAATCACATGATGATGTGAACTATCAATGTTAATCACATGGTGATGTGATCTAGATTATTGACTCCAGTGCAAGTGGGAGACTGAAGGAAATATGCCCTAGAGGCAATAATAAAGTTATTATTTATTTCCTTATATCATGATAAATGTTTATTATTCATGCTAGAATTGTATTAACCGGAAACATAATACATGTGTGAATACATAGACAAACAGAGTGTCACTAGTATGCCTCTACTTGACTAGCTCGTTAATCAAAGATGGTTATGTTTCCTAACCATGGACAAAGAGTTGTTATTTGATTAACGGGGTCACATCATTAGTTGAATGATCTGATTGACATGACCCATTCCATTAGCTTAGCACCCGATCGTTTAGTATGTTGCTATTGCTTTCTTCATGACTTATACATGTTCCTATGACTATGAGATTATGCAACTCCCGTTTACCGGAGGAACACTTTGGGTGCTACCAAACGTCACAACGTAACTGGGTGATTATAAAGGAGTACTACAGGTGTCTCCAAAGGTAGATGTTGGGTTGGCGTATTTCGAGATTAGGATTTGTCACTCCGATTGTCGGAGAGGTATCTCTGGGCCCTCTCGGTAATGCACATCACTTAAAGCCTTGCAAGCATTGCAACTAATGAGTTAGTTGCGGGATGTTGTATTACGGAACGAGTAAAGAGACTTGCCGGGAACGAGATTGAACTAGGTATTGGATACCGACGATCGAATCTCGGGCAAGTAACATACCGATGATAAAGGGAACAACGTGTGTTTTTATGCGGTCTGACCGATAAAGATCTTCGTAGAATATGTAGGAGCCAATATGGGCATCCAGGTCCCGCTATTGGTTATTGACCGGAGACGTGTCTCGGTCATGTCTACATTGTTCTCGAACCGTAGGGTCCGCACGCTTAAGGTTTCGATGACAGTTATATTATGAGTTTATGAGTTTTGATGTACCGAAGGAGTTCGGAGTCCCGGATGAGATCGGGGACATGACGAGGAGTCTCGAAATGGTCGAGACGTAAAGATCGATATATTGGACGACTATATTCGGACTTCGGAAAGGTTCCGAGTGATTCGGGTATTTTTCGGAGTACCGGAGAGTTACGGGAATTCGCCGGGGCGTATATGGTCCTTATTGGGCCATACAGGAATAGAGGAGAGAGGCCAAAAGGAAGGAGGCCTGCGCCCCCCCTCTGGTCCGAATTGGACAAGGGGTGCAGCCCCCTTTTCCTTATTCCTCTCCACCTCTTTCCCCCTCTCCTACTCCAACAAGGAAGGAGGGAGTCCTACTCCCGGTGGGAGTAGGACTCCCCTTGGCGCGCCTCCTCCTAGGCCGGCCGGCCCCTCCCCCTTGCTCCTTTATATACGGAGGCAGGGGGCACCCCATGACACACAAGTTGATCCTTGAGATCGTTCCTTAGCCGTGTGCGGTGCCCCCTGCCACCAAATTCCACCTCGATCATACCGTTGTAGTGCTTAGGCGAAGCCCTGCGTCGGTAGTACATCAAGATCGTCACCACGCCGTCGTGCTGACGGAACTCCTCCCCGAAGCTTTGCTGGATCGGAGCCCGGGGATCGTCATCGAGCTGAACGTGTGCTAAGAACTCGGAGGTGCCGGAGTAACGGTGCTTGGATCGGTCGGATCGGGAAGAAGACGTACGACTACTTCCTTTACGTTGTGTCAACGCTTCCGTTGCGATCTACAAGGGTACGTAGATCAGACTCTCCCCCTCGTTGCTATGCATCACCATGATCTTGCGTGTGCGTAGGAAATTTTTTGAAATTACTACATTCCCCAACATCTTTTAAGTTCTTTGTGTTGGTTTGAATAGATGAAGCTAAGATTGTGCGATGCATATCGTATAATCAAACCCGCAGATACTTGTGGTGACATTGGAGTATCTTGGTGACATTAGGGTTTTGGTTGATGTGTGTCTTAAGGTGTTATTTTAGTACGAACTCTAGGGATGTTTGTGACAGTTATAGGAATAGCCCAATAGATCGATCAGAAAGAATAACTTTGAGGTGGTTTCATACCCTACAATAATGTATTCGTTTGTTCTCCGCTATTAGTGACTTTGGAGTGACTCTTTGTTGCATGTTGAGGGATTGTTATATGATCCAATTATGTTATCATTGTTGAGAACATGCACTAGTAAAAGTATGAACCCTAGGCCTTGTTTCCAAGCATTGCAATACTGTTTTCGCTCACTTTTGTTACTTGCTACTTTGCTGTTTTATATTTTCAGATTACAAAAACCTATATCTACTATCCATATTATACTTGTATCACAATCTCTTCGCTGAACTAGTGCACCTATACAATTTACCATTGTATTGGGTGTGTTGGGGATACAAGAGACTCTTTGTTATTGTTGGGGGACGTAGTATTTCAAAAAAAAATGCCTACACACACGCAAGATCCATCTAGGTGATGCATAACAACGAGCGGGGAAGAGTGTGTCCACATACCCTGATACGTCTCCAACGTATATATAATTTTTGATTGTTCCATGCTATTATATTATCAACCTTGGATGTTTTATATGCATTTATATGCTATTTTATTTGATTTTTGGGACTAACCTATTAACCTAGAGCCCAGTGCCAGTTTTTGTCTTTTCCTTGTTTTAGAGTATCACAAAAAAGGAAAATCAAACGGAGTCCAATTGACCTGAAACTTCACGGAACTTATTTTTGGACCAGAAGAAGCCCACGGAGTATCGGAGTTGGACCAGGAGAGTCCCGGCTGCCCACGAGGGTGGGGGGCGCGCCCACTCCCCTGGGCGCGCCCCCTGCCTCGTGGACAGCCCGGAGGTCCACCGACGTACTTCTTCCTCCCATATATACCCATATACCCTAAAAACTTTGAGGAGCACAATAGATCGGGAGTTCCGCCGCCATAAGCCTCCGTAGCCACCGAAAACCAATCTAGACCCGTTCCGGCACCCTGCCGGAGGGGGAAATCCCTCTCTGGTGGCCATCTTCATCATCCCGATGCTCTCCATGTCGAGGAGGGAATAGTTCTCCCTCGGGGCTGAGGATATGTACCAGTAGCTATGTGTTTGATCTCTCTCTCTCTTGTGTTCTTGAGGTGATACGATGTTGATGTATCGCGAGCTTTGCTATTATAGTTGGATCTTATGATGTTTCTCTCCCTCTACTCTCTTGTAATGGATTGAGTTTTCCCTTTGAAGTTATCTTATCAGATTGAGTCTTTAAGGATTTGAGAACACTTGATGTATGTCTTGCATGTGCGTATCTATGGTGACAATGGGATATCACATGATTCACTTGATGTATGTTTTGGTGATCAACTTGCGGGTTCCGTGACCTTGGGAATCTATGCATAGGGGTTGGCACACATTTTCGTCTTGACTCTCCGGTAGAAACTTTGGGGCACTCTTTGAGGTTCTATGTGTTGGTTGAATAGATGAATCTGAGATTGTGTGATGCATATCGTATAATCATATCCATGGATACTTGAGGTGACATTGGAGTATCTAGGTGACATTAGGGTTTTGGTTGATTTGTGTCTTAAGGTGTTATTCTAGTACGAACTCTAGGGCTGTTTGTGACACTTATAGGAATAGCCCAACGGATTGATTGGAAAGAATAACTTTGAGGTGGTTTCGTACCCTACCATAATCTCTTCGTTTGTTCTCCGCTATCAGTGACTTTGGAGTGACTCTTTGTTGCATGTTAAGGGATAGTTATGTGACCCAATTTTGTTTATTGTTGAGGGAACTTGCACTAGTGAAAGTATGAACCCTAGGCCTTGTTTTAACGCATTGCAATACCGTTTGTGCTCACTTTTATCATTAGTTACCTTGCTGTTTTTATATTTTCAGATTACAAAAACCTTTATCTACCATCCATATACCACTTGTATCACCATCTCTTCGCCGAACTAGTGCACCTATACAATTTACCATTGTATTGGGTGTGTTGGGGACACAAGAGACTCTTTGTTATTTGGTTGCAGGGTTGCTTGAGAGAGACCATCTTCATCCTATGCCTCCTACGGATTGATAAACCTTAGGTCATCCACTTGAGGTAAATTTGCTACTGTCCTACAAACCTCTACACTTGGAGGCCCAACAACGTCTACGAGAAGAAGGTTGTGTAGTAGAAATCATACCCTCGTAGACCGAAAGCGGAAGCGTTTAGTAACGCGGTTGATGTAGTCGAACGTCTTCGCGATCCAACCGATCCAAGTACTGAACGCACGGCACCTCCGCGATCTGCACACGTTCAGCTCGGTGACGTCCCTCGTACTATTGATCTAGTTAAGGCCCGGGGAGAGTTTCGTCAGCACGGTGGCGTGATGATGGTGATGATGAAGTTACTGATGCAGGGCTTCGCCTAAGCACTGCAACAATATGACCAAGCTGGAAATCTATGGAGGGGGGCACCGCACATGGCTAAGACAACTGTCAACTTGTGTGTCTATGGGGTGCCCCCTCCCCCGTATATAAAGGAGGGGAGGAGGGGAGGGCCGGCCCTCTCTATGGCGCACCCAAGGGGGAGTCCTAGTTGGAGTAGGAGAAGAAGGAAGAGGGAGAGAGAGGGAAGGAAAGGGGGGGCACCCAATTCGGATTGGGCTGGGGGGGGGGGGCGCCCTCCACCTGGCCACCTCCTCCTCTCTCCCACTAAGGCCCAATAAGGCCCATTGACTCCCCCGGGGGTGCCGATAACCCCCGGTACTCTGATAAATGCCCGAACTCATTTGGAACCATTCCGATGTCCAAACATAGCCTTCCAATATATCGATCTTTATGTCTCCACCATTCGAGACTCCTCGCCATGCCCGTGATCACATCCAGGACTCTGTACTACCTTCGGTACATCAAAATACATAAACTCATAATACCGATCGTCATCGAACGTTAAGCGTGCAGACCCTACGGGTTCGAGAACTATGTAGACATGACCGAGACTCACTTTCGGTCAATGACCAATAGCAGAACCTGGATACTCATATTGGTTCCTACATGTTCTACCAAGATCTTTATCGGTCAAACCGCATAACAACATATGTTGTTCCCTTTGTCATAGTTATGTTACTTGCCTGAGATTCGGTCATTGATATCTCAATACCTAGTTCAATCTCGTTACTGGCAAATCTCTTTACTCGTTCTTTAATGCATCATCCTGCAACTAACTCATTAGTCACATTCCTTGCAAGGCTTATAGTGATGTGCATTACCGTGTAGCGACCCGACCTCAAACGATCAAGTCTCTGTGCTTCAGTGTCATCCCTAGATCGGTAATGCTGACACACACAGTACTCGAGGATTTATAACAGAGTAGCAATCACACACTTATTACATCGAATGTCTCCAAAGAGAACTTATTACAATAAATATGGCTTAAGGCCATCTAATACGATAACAGCGGAAGGCTTGGAAGATAAAGTGAGTCCATCAACTCCAACGGCATAGCTGAGCTGCACGGCAACGACCTAACGAACCTTACTCCTCGTCTGAAAAGTCTGCAACATGATACGTTGCAGCCCGAAAACAGGTCAGCACATGGAATATGCCGGCAAAATAACACAGTAGAGCAAGAACAGGATAATGCTATCACTACAAGCATATTTGGTTGGTGGAAAGCTCTATGGTTAAAGTTTTCGCGAAAAGCCAATTTTCCCCTACAACAAAGGAATATATTTTAATTTTAACTATCATGGTAGTTGAAACATCATTGAGAAGGTTCCTCCAACTCAATCCCAATTAAAGTGATTAACATCCCAACAATATTATTTTTAGAGTGAGGAGATACTTAAGATACTCCAAGTACTAGATACTCAAGATGTCCATAATCGGGGACACGGCTAACCATGATTAGTTTATACACTCTATAGAGGTTTGCGCACTTTTCCCCACAAGACTCGATCTCCTCTGTTGGATTTCTCGCACTACAAGATGTTTGAGAAACGGATGACCGAGACACAGCCTTTCAGAAACATTAACTCTCTACTCCGGGCAGACCATACCAAACCTACAAACCCACTACCTGCTGATCCACCTCTTCAAGAGCTTCACATAACTTACTCAACTATGCTAGAGCCCATAATAGCTTGTGGCTGCACACGGAAGTTTCTATCATGATTCATATCAGTTCCCTTTGAGCCTGGGTGGCTGTCCATAGGAAGATCACACGGGTACTCCGGGATTTCCAAAAAATACAGGCAACACTGGGTACTCCAGGTGCCTCAATCCACCCAGATGTGAATTTAAGTTGCCACCTTAAGTTGAACCATTAATTAACAATCTCACATCAGTCATGGATTTCACTCACCCAAACCACGTCTACGAGCATAGCATAACAATATAAACAACGCGTAGAAGTAACTCCCAAGGGTTTGAATGTAACAGGACAATAGGTTCTACCTCATCAACTACTTCCCAACCCACAAGTTAATGACATCCTAATCAATGCAATGTTTGAGGATTGGAACTAATGCATAAAAACTGGGTGATAAAGGGGTATGATCAAAGTGTTACTTGCCTTTCTTTGATAGAAAGACTGTAAGGGAACCCCCTACAGTATAATTGGTGCAACAAACCCAAATTGCAAGTACCAAGCCTTGAACCTGGGTGGGTGGGAAGGTATCAGCCCCTTCCCACCACTAGGCTATGCCCTAGTCTGCAAGTGTTACTTGCCTTGCTGACGACCCGCGTAACCTAGAGACTCCAAATAACACGCTTCGCACTCCGGGAATTCTATCACAAGCAAACAATAGCATACATAAGCAATCAAACTAAGAAACATGGGTAAAACTCAAATAAGAAGATCTAACCAGAAAGTTCAACTTAAGAACTCCGATTTGCAAAAAGAATCAAATCGAACGGAGCAACGAAACTCAAACGGCGAAAGGAACAAGATCCGTTTACTAATCTGGACCTAGGTCAAATTTTACGGTAGCAAAAACTGGTGCAAGTTGATTAAACGAAAATAGGGTCTCGAGACGAAGATCTAGGCACTTGAATCGCCTGATTCCGACTAACGAGCGAAAAGAAAAACTAAAACGAAAATCGGATCAGAAATCGCGATCAGAAATAATCGCGGATTAATCCGATAAAAGAAAACTGACGAACAGGCTAACGAACGAGCGTTCGCTATTTGTAACTAATGGGCGAGAACCGTTCATTAAAACGAACGTCTGGATGAACGTCCGCTAAAAATAAAACCGAAAAGAAAAACCGGCGAACCGAAAAAAACGACTAGGGTTTTCTAACGAAAACCGATCCGGTTTTAAAAAAACCGAACGGCGCTAACCTCAGCGAGGTCCGGCACGGCGGGACTCCGGCGAGGGGCGGCGGCACGAGGCGGCGGCGGCAGGCGGCTTGCGGTGGGGCGGCGCGGCAACAGGCGGCGGGCGGCGGCGGCTGCGGCGGGGTGGCGGCTTACGGCGGCGGGGGCGCGGCTTATAAAGGGGGGGGGGGGGGGCGGAAGTGGTGCCTTGGGGAAGGGGCAAGGCGGTGGCGAAGTCCGGCTCGGACTCGTGTCCGAGTCAGCGGCGCGGTCTCCACGCGGGAGACGGCGGCCGGGGAGTTGGGCCGGCGGCTGGGCTTCGGCCCAGTCGGCCTAGGCGCGGCTTTTTTTAAATAATTCCATCGAAACTTAGAAAAATCCTAGAAAATAAAATAAAATTCTAAAAATGCCAAAACAAATTTCCTCCGTCTAAATAAAATATTTAGAACGAGATGAACATTTTCTTGGACCTAAAATGCAAATTTGAAAACGTGCAATTTTTCTAATGCAAACAAAATTGCGAATAAAATCCAAATAAAACGAATATTGATTTTAATATTTTTCCTCCAATTTTTCATTTATTTTGGAGAAGTCATATTATCTCCTCTCATATATTAATGAAATATTTTCGGAGAGAAAAATAATTAAAACCAAAATCCTCTTTTCATATTTGATAGAAATCAAATTTGAAAACCGGGGAAATCCCCAACTCTCTCCGAGGGTCCTTGAGTTGCTTAGGATTTCGAGGATCGCGAGACGAAAATGCAACAAAACATGATATGCAAGAATGATCTATGTATAACATTCCAAATTGAAAATTTGGGATGTTACAAACCTACCCCCCTTAAGATGAATCTCGCCCTCGAGATTTGGGTTGGCTAGAAAATAGGTGTGGGTGGTCCTTGCGGAGATCATCCTCTCATTCCCATGTGGCTTCGTCCTCGGTATGGTGGCTCCACTGAACTTTGCAAAACTTGATGACTTTGCTGCGGGTGACTCGACTAGCAAACTCCAAAATCTTGACTGGCTTCTCTTCATAAGTCAAGTCATTATCCAACTGAATCGCCTCCAAGGGTACGGTGTCTCTTAGTGGTATGTCGGCCATCTCAGCATGGCACTTCTTCATCTGGGAAACGTGGAACACATCGTGAACTCCTGATAGTCCCTCAGGTAACTCCAACTTGTATGCAACTTCTCCCATCCGTTCCAAAACACGATATGGTCCTACAAATCTCGGGGCTAACTTTCCCTTAACTCCAAAACGTTTCACTCCCTGCAAAGGTGATACTCGCAAATATGATCTGTCTCCAATTTCATAGGTTACTTCCTTGCATTTCGAATCTGCATAACTCTTCTGCCTAGACTGGGCTATCTTCAGTCTATTCCGGATCAGTTTAACCTTCTCCTCAGACTCTTTGATCAAATCTGGTCCAAACAACTGTCAGTCTCCAACTTCATCCCATCAATGGTGTTCTGCACCTTCAGCCATACAGAGCTTCGAACGGTGCCATCTTCAGACTGGCTTGGTAACTATTGTTGTATGAGAACTCTGCGTAAGGCAGATTGTCATCCCAACTAGATCCATAATCTAGCGCACAGGCTCTCAACATGTCCTCCAAAATCTGGTTGACTCGCTCGGTCTATCCATCTGTCTGCGGGTGAAATGATGTACTAAACTCCAATCTCATTCCCAAGGTCTGGTGTAATTGATGCCAAAACTTTGAGGTAAACTGTGTCCCTCTATCCGATATGATGGTCCTTGGAACTCCATGCAGACATACGATCCTGGTCATATATATCTTGGCCAACTTTGCACTAGTATAAGTTGTTTTCACTGGGATAAAGTGTGCCACTTTGGTTAAACGGTCAACTACTACCCATATAGAATCGTATCCTGATTTGGTCCTGGGTAATCCAGTGATAAAATCCATGCCAAGTTTATCCCACTTCCATTCGAGTATCGGCATAGGCTGTAGCAATCCTGCTGGCTTTTGATGCTCCGCCTTCACTCTCTGACATACATCACATACGGCCACATACTCGGCGATATCCTTCTTCATCCCTGTCCACCAGAAATGCTCCTTTAAATCCAAATACATCTTGGTGTTCCCGGGGTGTATCGAGTATGGTGAGTCATGTGCCTCCTGAAGTATTAACTTCCTAATCTCTGTGTTATTGGGCACATAAACACGGTCCTCAAACCATAACGTGTCGTGCTCATCCTCACGAAAACCTTTGGCCTTTCCTTCGCTCATTTTCTCCTTTATCTCGGCAATCTCTTTGTCATCCTTCTGAGCTTCTCGAATCTTTCCCAACAATGTAGACTGGACCTCCATTGTTGCAACAAAACCTCTAGGAACAATCTCCAAACGTAGTTCCCGGAGATCCTCTGCTAACTCCTTCGGCAATCCCGTTCTTATTAGGGTATTAGCATAGCTCTTCCGGCTCAAGGCGTATGCTATGACATTGGCCTTTCCTGGATGATAATGAAGCTTCATGTCATAATCCTTTATAAGCTCCAACCATCTTCTCTGCCTAAGGTTCAGCTCCTTCTGGGTGAAAATGTACGTCAAACTCTTATGATCCGTATACACATCACAATGATTTCCAATAAGGTAATGTCTCCAAGTCTTCAGTGCATGCACTACTGCTGCTAGCTCCAAATCATGGGTGGCATAGTTCAACTCGTGAGGTTTTAGTTGTCGTGAGGCATACGAAACAACTCTTCCGTCCTGCATAAGCACACTTCCAAGTCCTAAGCGAGAGGCGTCGCAATACACTTGAAAATCCTTACGTATATCTGGCAGTGTCAGCACAGGGGCTGTAGTCAAACGTTTCTTCAACTCTGGAAACTTGCCACGCAATCTTCCGTCCATTTAAACTTAGTATCTTTCTTCAATAACTCCATCATTGGCTTCGCAATTTTGGAAAATTTCTCAATGAATCTCTGATAGTATCCTGCGAGTCCAAGAAAGCTGTGGATCTCGTTAACTGAAGTGGGTGCCAACCATTCAGTGACTGACTGAACCTTGCTGGGGTCTACTACTATACCTTCTCCTGATATAACATGTCCAAGGAATCCGACTTCTTTCAACCAAAACTCGCATTTCCTGAACTTGGCATATAACTGATGTTCCCTGAGTTTCTCGAGTACTAAACGCAAATGCTCCTTGTGTTCCTCTTCATTCTTTGAATATACCATTATATCATCAATGAACACCACAACAAATTTATCCAAATACTCCATGAACACCTTGTTCATCATGCTCATGAAATAGGTAGGGGCATTAGTCAGTCTAAACGACATGACCGTATACTCGTATAACCCGTACCATGTGGTGAAGGCTGTCTTTGGTATATCCTTCTCTCGTATCTTCAACTGATGATATCCTGATCGTAGCGATCTTCGAAAACACCTCAGCTCCTTGCAGCTGGTCAAACAGATCATTGATCATCGGCAATGGGTACTTGTTCTTAATCGTCAGTTCATTCAATGCCTGATAATCAACAACCATTCTTAGGGACTTATCCTTCTTTTCAACCAATAGCACTGGAGCTCCCCATGGTGATGAACTCTGTCGAATGTAACCTTTTTCCAATAACTCCTTGATCTATTTCTTAATCTCTTCCAGATCATTCGCGGGCATCCTATAGGGTCTCTTGGATATTGGCCCTATGCCTGGCAATAGCTCTATCAAAAACTCAATATCTCGATCCGGTGGCATGCCTGGTAACTCTTTTGGAAAAACATCCGGGTAATCCTTTACTACAGGCACTTCCTCCTGAACAACTCCCGTGAGGGTATTTACTTGGCTACTTCTTGGCGCATGCCTAGATATATACTTGATCCTTTTTCCCTCCAGGGCGGTGAGACAAATTGACTTACTAACACAGTCAATGTTTCCTCCATACTTTGACATCCAGTCCATACCTAATATCACATCCAATCCTTGTGACTCCAAGATAATTAGGTTGGACGGAAAAACATGGCTACCAATGGTTAACGGTATCTGGTCGCACCATCGACTAGCCATATACTCTGCTCCAGGTGAACTTACTAACAAAGGGGTCCTAAGGGTTTGGGTCGGTAGTTTAAACTTATCCATGAATTCCCTTGATATGTATGAATGTGATGCACCAGTATCGAAAAGAACAAGAGCGGTAAATGACTTAACCAAAAACTTACCTATAACCGCGTCTGGTTGCTCTTCAACCTCCTCCACGTTAACGTGCTTCACTTGTCCTTTGTTGAATGGATTGGGCTTCTTCCCAGCGCTCCCGTTTCCGTTTCCATTCTTCCCTTCAGGGCACTCCGTGGCATAGTGTCCGGTCTTCCCACACTTGAAACAAGCAACGTGGCTTAGGTCCCTCTTGGTGGGTGTGGCTGGATTTGGGCGGTTCTGATTGTTGCTTGATCCATTCCCATTTCCATTCCTTGTGCCAGTATGATTATGGTTACTTCCTCCATTATGGTTGTGGCCTCCATGGTTATGAACAAGTCCTCCCGAGTTCGGGGTTAGGCGAGGCTTCTGCTGAGATCCTGAGTTATACCTCCCTTGTCCATACTTCCTCTTACGGCTCTCAATCTGCTGTTGCTTCCCTTCAATCATAAGAGCCTTATCTACCAACTCCTGGTAGTTGGTGAATGTTGCCACCATCAACTGCATACTCATCTCATCATTCAGCCCTTCCATAAACTTCTCCTGCTTTGCAGCATTTGTGGCCACATCATCAGGGGCATAGCGAGATAACTTGCTAAACTCATCCGCGTACTGGGCCACAGTACGGTTCCTCTGGCGTAAGTTGCGAAACTCACGCTTCTTCAAATTCATGGCTCTAGTGGAGACATGAGCTGTACGGAAAGCTTGCTGAAATTGGTCCCATGTCACCATGGCTATAGGGTAGGTGACAGTGTAATTCTCCCACCATGATGCTGCTGGTCCATCCAACTGATGTGCGGCAAAACGCTCCTTCTCAACATCAGTACATCCCATAGTGGTCAACTCCCTTCCAATCTTGTGGAGCCAATCATCTGCTACTATAGGCTCAGTGCTACTGGAAAACACCGGCGATTGCAACCTCAGAAAATGGGCTAAGTTGTCAACTGGTGGTCGTGGTGGTGGATTGTTGTTGCTGTTGCCTTGGTTATGAACTAACAACTGCATCAGGGTATTCTGCTGCTGGATCAACTGAGTGAGCTCCGGTGGGAAAGCAAAACCGGGGTCACGTCTCGGAGGCATCTGATGGGTTTAGAGGGGAGAGATTAGAATGGAATGAGGTCTAATGGGAAAGCACTACCCATATGCACATGAGACAAACACAAACATTCACTCAATCAATCAAGCAAGGCATACAATCGATCTAACTACCGAAAAAGTGCTCGGACTACTTTATTTACATGGGGGAATACTACTACTGATATGGTGGTCTACTAAAAATATTCCTCGGTTGCAGACTCCATGATATCTGCTCCAGCTTCGTCTTCAAAGTCATCATCGCTCAGGTCAGAGTCGGTGTCGTCGATGATGATGTAGTCCTCCGGGCGAATCTCCTTGGGTTCTTCATCTTCTTCTACTGGGGTGGGGTCTCCCATAAATATTCCGATCTTCTTAATCAGGTCATCATTCTTCTCCAGTAGTGTCACAATTTCCTCCTCATATCCATCGCGTGTAGACTTAAGTTCTTCTTCCAGCTTGATGATCCTTGTCTTCGCCTTCTTCAAATCTATCATGTTTGCGCACATCCAATTCTCCTGACGTCGAATGTGTTGGTTTAACTCCCGGATGAAAGTTGCAATTGATCTATCCTTCCTGGTGCTGATCATCTCCCATTGCTCGTCTCGGCGCCCACAGATCTGGTAGATAGTGTCTTTAAGATCCTTGTGATATACTTATCCAATGCGTCCCATGGTGATGTGAGCTGCCATACTCTTTCCTAAACTCCAGGTTGGTGCGTCGAAGGAAAATTCTATAGGTTTAGTGACTGGCGTGAAGGTCCTTCCTGGAACTTGTACTTGTATCATCCATCGCTCCTCTTCGGGTAAAGTGGCGTTGTAGGTCCCGGTGAAGCTTGGTATTCCTATGTTCAGGTACCTATTGACTTCCTTCAAGTGTCGTCCAAAAGGTGCTTCTTCATCCGGTTGTGCAAACTTGTTCCTTGCATCCGCCATCCTAAAGAGTAGAAAATGGAGAGGAGTCAGAAGTGAGAAGAGAATAGTGATCTAGGGCTTTAGCTTCGTGGTCGTGTCCTACACTCAGCGTGTGCTCTGATACCATCTTGTAGCGACCCAACCTCAAACGATCAAGTCTCTGTGCTTTAGTGTCATCCCTGGATCGGTAATGCTGACACACACAGTACTCGAGGATTTATAACAGAGTAGCAATCACACACTTATTACATCGAATGTCTCCAAAGAGAACTTATTACAATAAATATGGCTTAAGGCCATATAATACGATAACAGTGGAAGGCTTGGAAGATAAAGTGAGTCCATCAACTCCAACGGCATAGCTGAGCTGCACGGCAACGACCTAACGAACCTTACTCCTCGTCTGAAAAGTCTGCAACATGATACGTTGCAGCCCGAAAACGGGTCAGCACATGGAATATGCTGGCAAAATAACACAGTAGAGCAAGAACAGGATAATGCTATCACTACATGCACATCTGGCTGGTGGAAAGTTCCATGGTTAAAGTTTTTGCGAAAAGCCAATTTTTCCCTACAACAAAGGAATAGATTTTAATTTTAACTATCATGGTAGTTGAAACATCATTGCGAAGATTCCTCCAACTCAATCCCAATTAAAGTGATTAACATCCCAACAATATTATTTTTAGAGTAATGAGATACTTAAGATACTCCAAGTACTAGATACTCAAGATGTCCATAACCAGGGACACGGCTAACCATGATTAGTTTATACACTCTGTAGAGGTTTGCGCACTGTTCCCCACAAGACTCGATCTCCTCCGTTGGATTTCTTGCACTACAAGATGTTTGAGAAACGGATGACCGAGACATAGCCTTTCAGAAACATTAACTCTCTACTCCGGGCAGACCATACCAAACCTACAAACCCACTACTTGCTGATCCACCTCTTCAAGAGCTTCACGTAACTTACTCAACTATGCTAGAGCCCATAATAGCTTGTGGCTACACACGGAAGTTTCTAGCATGAATCATCTCAGTTCCCTTTGAGCCTGGGTGGCGGTCCATAGGAAGATCACACGGGTACTCCGGGATTTCCCAAAAATACAGGCAACACCGGGTACTCCAGGTGCCTCAATCCACCCAGATGTGAATTTAAGTTGCCACCTTAAGTTGAACCATTAATTTACAATCTCACATCTGTCATGGATTTCACTCACCCAAACCACGTCTATGAGCATAGCATAGCAATATAAACAATGCGTAGAAGTAACTCCCAAGGGTTTGAATGTAACAGGACAATAGGTTCTACCTCATCAACTACTTCCCAACCCACAAGTTAATGACATCCTAATCAATGCAATGTTTGAGGATTGGAACTAATGCATAAAAACTGGGTGATAAAGGGGTATGATCAAAGTGTTACTTGCCTTGCTGACGATCCGTGTAACCTAGAGACTCCAAATAACACGCTTCGCACTCCAGGAATTCTATTGCAAGCAAACAATAGCATACATAAGCAATCAAACTAAGAAACATGGGTAAAACTCAAATAAGAAGATTTAACCAGAAAGTTCAACTGAAGAACTCCGGTTTGCAAAAAGAATCAAATCGAACGGAGCAACAAAACTCAAACGGCGAAAGAAACAAGATCCATTTACTAATCTAGACCTAGGTCAAATTTTACGGTAGCAAAAACTTGTGCAAGTTGATTAAACGAAAAGAGGGTCTCGAGACAAAGATCTAGGCGCTTGAATCGCCTGATTCCGACTAACGAGCGAGAAGAAAAACTAAAACAAAAATCGGATCAGAAATAATCACGGATTAATCCGATAAAAGAAAACTGACGAATAGGCTAACAAACGAGCGTTCGCTATCTGTAACTAACGGGCGAAACCTGTTCGTTAAAACGAACGTCCGGACGAACGTCCGCTAAAAAGAAAACTGAAAAGAAAAACCGGCGAACCGAAAAAAACGACTAGGGTTTTCTAACGAAAACCGATCTGGTTTTTTTTAAAAAAACCGAACGGTGCCAACCTCAGCGAGGTCCGGCAGGGCGGGGCTCCGGCGAGGGGCGGCGGCAGCGCGGGCAGCAGGCAGCGGCGGGCGGCTTTAGGCGGGGAGGCGCGGCAGCAGGCGGCGGCGAGGCGGCGCGGCGGCTCGGTTAGCCGGCGGCGGCGGCTCGCGGCGGGGTGGCGGCTTACTGTTGGGGAACGTAGCAGAAATTCAAAATATTCCTACGTGTCACCAAGATCTATCTATGGAGAGACTAGCAATGAGGGGAAGGAGAGTGCATCTACATACCCTTGTAGATCGCTAAGCGGAAGCGTTCAAGTGAACGGGGTTGATGGAGTCGTACTCGTCGTGATCCAAATCACCGATGACCAAGTGCCGAACGGACGGCACCTCCGCGTTCAACACACGTACAGCCCGACGATGTCTCCGACGCCTTGATCCAGCAAGGGGAGAAGGAGAGGTTGAGGAAGACTCCATCCAGCAGCAGCACAACGGCGTGGTGGTGGTGGAGGAGCATGGCAATCCTGCAGGGCTTCGCCAAGTACCACGGGAGAGGAGAAGGACTTGGGAGAGGGGAGGGGCTGCACCAAAGGCAAAGGTAAGAAGTCCTCCATCTCCCCACTATATATAGGGGGGCCAGGGGGGGGGGGGGGCGCCGGCCCTAGGAGATCCAATCTCCTAGGGGGCGGCGGCCTAGGGAGGAATCCCTCCTCCCCAAGGCACCTAGGAGGTGCCTTCCCCTTCTAGGACTCTTCCTTTAGGGTTTCCCCCACACTAGGCGCATGGGCCATAGGGGAAAGTGGCGCCCCAGCCCACTTTGGGCTGGATCCCTTCCCACTTCAGCCCATGGGACCCTCCGGGATAGGTGGCCCCACCCGGTGGGCCCCCGGGACCCTTCTGGTGGTCCCGGTACAATACCGATGACCCCGAAACTTGTCCCGATGGCCGAAATAGGACTTCCTATATATAAATCTTTACCTCCGGAGCATTCCGGAACTCCTCGTGACGTCCGGGATCTCATCCGGGACTCCGAACAACATTCGTTAACCACATACAACCTTCCTTTATAACCCTAGCGTCATCGAACCTTAAGTGTGTAGACCCTACGGGTTCGGGAGACATGCAGACATGACCGAGACGTTCTCAGGTCAATAACCAACAGCGGGATCTGGATACCCATGTTGGCTCCCACATTTTCCACGATGATCTCATCGGATGAACCACGATGTCGAGGATTCGATCAATCCCGTATACAATTCCCTTTGTCTATCGGTACGATACTTGCCCGAGATTCGATCGTCGGTATACCGATACCTTGTTCAATCTCGTTACCGACAAGTCTCTTTACTCGTTCCGTAACACATCATCCCATGATCAACTCCTTGATCACATTGTGCACATTATGATGATGTCCTACCGAGTGGGCCCAGAGATACCTCTCCGTCACACGGAGTGACAAATCCCAGTCTCGATTCGTGCCAACCCAACAGACACTTTCAGAGATACCCGTAGTGTACCTTTATAGCCACCCAGTTACGTTGTGACGTTTGGCACACCCAAAGAACTCCTACGGTATCCGTGAGTTGCACAATCTCATGGTCTAAGGAAATGATACTTGACATTAGAAAAGCTTTAGCATACGAACTACACGATCTAGTGCTATGCTTAGGATTGGGTCTTGTCCATCACATCATTCTCCTAATGATGTGATCCCATTATCAACGACATCCAATGTCCATGGTCAGGAAACCGTAACCATCTATTGATCAACGAGCTAGTCAACTAGAGGCTTACTAGGGACATGGTGTTGTCTATGTATCCACACATGTATCTGAGTTTCCTATCAATACAATTCTAGCATGGATAATAAACGATTATCATGAACAAGGAAATATAATAATAATCAATTTATTATTGCCTCTAGGGCATATTTCCAACAGTCTCCCACTTGCACTAGAGTCAATAATCTAGTTCACATCGATATGTGATTAACACTCAAGGTCACATCCCCATGAGACTAACACCCAAAGAGTTTACTAGAGTCAGTAGTCTAGTTCACATCACTATGTGATTAACACTCAATGAGTTCTAGGTTTGATCATGTTGCTTGTGAGAGAGGTTTTAGTCAACGGGTCTGCAACATTCAGATCCGTATGTACTTCGCAAAATGTCTATGTCATCTTGTAGATGCAACTACTACGCTACATTTGGAGCCATTCCAAATAACTGTTCTACTATATGAACCCAGATTACTATTCAGAATAATCTGGATTAGTGTCAAAGTTTGCATCGGCGTAACCCTTTACGACGAACTCTTTTACCGCCTCCATAATCGAGAAAATTCCTTAGTCCGCTAGTTAGTAACGATAACTTGACCGCTGTCGGTGTACTAAAGTAGGGGTACCTTAGTATCACGAACTTGTGCACGGGCAGTCGCAGCGTCCTGCGGCAAGGCTTGCCGGGTGACCGCCAAGATCCTCCATGGTTCCTTTTGGAGCCATTCAAGAACAAAGTATCCAAGGCCCCGGCAAGAGGAGCTTGCCGGGAAGGAGACAAGACCCCGGCAAGAGGAGCTTGCCGGGAAGACCAACCAAGACATCTCGAGAAGCTTGTTGCGACGCGCTGCGCGTCCCGGCAAGACCCGGTGAGCGGCAAGCTCCCGGACGCGACAAGACCCGGTGAGCGACAAGCTCCCGGACGTGACAAGACAACATCCGCGGTAAGGCGCTTGCCGCGGCAAGCTACTACTCCGCAGCCTGCGCTCTAGCTCACCCACAAACGTGTCGCTCTGGGACCATCC
Source organism: Triticum monococcum (assembly GCA_034509565.1). NCBI lineage: Eukaryota > Viridiplantae > Streptophyta > Magnoliopsida > Poales > Poaceae > Triticum > Triticum monococcum. The sequence goes on from CM067845.1 coordinate 606,599,762, forward strand.
CTGGCATACGTGGCAGGAGGCTGTGCAGCCAGGGGCATGCGGTGGCAAGCAGGCGCTGACAAGATAGCCATCGTGGCAAACGGTGGCGCCCCTGACGGTCCCTTTCCGCCCCGTCTAGGCGACACAGACAGGCATTTAATGCCTTTGTCCCCTGCCGTCAGGGTTAGGTATGATACAACTGTAGAAAGCGGTGGCGCCAACTACCACCTCTTTTACCTTTTTACCCTCATCTCTGTTGCCACCTGTCGGTGACCCCTTTGACATATAAAAGGAGGCCCATGCGCAACAGGGAAAGGGGAGGACGACCATTCTCACGCTCGGTCTCGCTAGCCACCCAAGTGTACTGTAGCATTCATCGCTCCCGAGCAAGAACACAATACAAACCAAGGCAGGAGTAGAGTTTTACGCATTCGTGCGGCCCAAACCTGGGTAAACTGATCGCGTCGTTCGTGCGTTCGCCTCAATCTGCTCTTCGTGCATTCTCCGCCCCCTGCCGAACCAAAAGGGGCTTGGTCCGCCGATCCCCATAGGTGTACGTGGGATCAGCACCCCTGACATCTTTGGCGCACCAGGTAGGGGTGCGTCGAGGTTGTGCGAACCTGATCCGGCGTTCGCATGAGCCGAATCTTTGTCATCTTCATCAACATGCCATCGAAGAAGAAGATTTCGGAGGCAGCTGCTCCGTCTGCGCCGAGCCCACCATCGCCGGAGCGAACGGCTGGTGGAGTAGGCGACGGCGGAAGAGCAGGCGCCGATGAGGGGACTCATGCTGCTGCCAGGTCCAAGGACAAGACTGCGCTGCACGTCGGCGGCGCGGTCGGCTCCCACAACGACCGAGCGCACTCCAAGACCTTGGCGTCCGTACACGCTCCGCGCCCGTCCCAAGAGGTGCGGGACCAGCAGCGTCATGGTACTCGCGGTACCATATGTTTGCTGGGCCAAGATCAAGCTGGCGGATCCCGGAGCGCTCAAGACCAGCATGCACGCCAACATGCTGGCACGAGCGTGGCACGGTGCTTGGGCGAGATATTGCTCCTTCTAACGTAGTTAGAAGTCCGAGCATGTCCCGCTCCTCACACCGTTCGCCGCCGCCGCCCGCTTGGATCGAGGAGCTGCCGGTGGTTCTTTGGTCGATCAGGTCGATGCCAAATCGAGCCACTGGCCAGACACCCTTTGCTCTAGTCTATGGAGCAGAGGCAGTTATCCCCATGGAACTCGTATACGGGTCACCTCGAGTGCTCACTTATGATGAGCTTGAGCAAGAGCAGCTGCGTGAAGATGACGCGCTGCTCCTTGAGGAAGATCGTCTTCAGGCTGCTGTACGAGCTGCTCGCTACTAGCAAGCTTTGCGCCGCTACCATAGCCGCAAAGTTAACGCCAGAAGTCTTGAGGAAGGCGACCTTGTTCTTCGGCGCGCCCAGTCCGCCGAGAATTCCAACAAGTTGACGCCGAAGTGGGAAGGCCCTTACCGGGTGAAACGAGTCACTAGGCCTGGCGCTGTCCGCCTTGAGACCGAAGATGGCATTCCGGTGAGCAACTCCTGGAATATTGAGCATCTTCGTAAGTTTTACCCGTAAGGCGCGGTTGTCGGATCCTGTCCAACAACCACCCTTTTGTACAAGTCTTGCCGTTGTTGCATGTAATCCTTTGTACAAATCCGGGCGCAGATCCCGTGCATAAAGATCGTGTGCTCAGCACACCTTGTCAGTTTCATGCTTTTTAAATTTTGCATGTATTATCTGACATTTTGTGCAGCACTTACCCCCGGTAAGCAATAACGAGCCATAAGGCTCCATACTGTTATTTCCTCTTCTTTCTTTTTCGCAAGGAAAAGGAGGTCCTCTCGCGCACAAGTTTGCCGGGGGGGGGGGGAAGGGAGAAGATACGATATGGACCAGGCGTCGTCCAAGAAGTTTTCGCCTTGCCGGGAAGCAAGTAACAAGAAAGATAAGTTGCCAAAGTCTGAGCAATCAAATTTCCTTTAAATTTATAGAGTTATCTTCCTTGAACGACCGTCCCTTGTATGGAAAACCTGTGCGCGGAGGAACCAACTCGTAGCTAGTTGCGCCCTTACTGTTGTTTCGAGTCCGCTCAACAACTTAAGTGAGCTGCGACTAGCTCTGCGACAGGTATCTTGTCGGCTGCGGCACCGCCAGCAGGGAACCAACTCGTAGCTAGTTGCGCCCTTACTGTTGTTTCGAGTCTGCTCAACAACTTAGGTGAGCTGTGACTAGCTCTGCGACAAGGTTTCCTGTTGGCTGCAGCACCGCCAGCAGGCTGCTGATGTTCCGCTGCTGATGTTCCGCACTCAGCGCTCGCGGCAAAGGTGCCCGCACCGGCAAGTTCCCTAAAAGCGTAGGGTAAAAACATACAAGGGGAGGAAGCAAGTAAAGGAAATAACATAGCAATTACTAACCAAGATAGATTATATTACAAAGTAACTTGTCGCAGCTCTAACAGACTATTTTTCATAACATGATTGACAGCGACAAGGAAAGAAAAAGATGGATGGCCTAGTCTACACGGTCGCCCTCGACCCTTCTGATTCCGCTCACCCTGTCCACAATAGGTGCGACAAGGGCCTTGAGCTCCTCCAGATCAGCATCTGGCGGCAAGCTTCGGAGGACGTTGGTGAGGCGGAGACCCGGGTTGCGGAAGGCCACCTTCACCAGCACCTTCTTGAGAGCTCCCGCGCAAATCTTGCGCGACTCGTCGGCAAGCTGCTTTGGGATCTGCTCTCGGAGTTGCTGAAGCGCCGTCGCCACGCCCTTGAAGAACAGAGTCAGCTTGGCGCTGGGTTGGCGATTCTCGTCGGAGGAGTACCCGAGATCTACCATCCCCAATTGCGCTAGCTCCCTGTCGACGTCCGCAGCGACGTTCACTAGACCCTCCGTCCAGTGCTTCACATTCTCTGACAAAGTCTTCCGGGCGGCAGCAGCCTTCGCCAGCAGCACCTTGCCGGCCTTGACTTCTTCCTTCAAGGCCGCCTCCTGCCCCTTGGCGTCGTCCAGAGATTGCGTCAGAGCCGCCAACTTCACCTCAAGATCGGCGTTGGAGTCCTTGGCGGCGTCCAGTTCTTTGCCCTTCTCGGCGAAAAGGGCCTGCAGCTCTGAGTAGCTGTTGGCATCCTTCTCATGCTCGAGCTTGAGCGCGGCAAGCTCGTCGCCGCTCGCCTTGAGGCTCGCCTCCAGCTACACCACCTTCAATGCCAGCTCAGCCCTGGCGGCCTCGGCGGCTGCGGCGGCGTCTTCGGCCTGCTTGACGGCTCTGCCAACTACTCGCTCACGCGCGGCGAGTTCCTCCTTGTGGCTGTCGAGGTGGACCTTCCGCTGCGTCAAGTCACCCTCCTGCGAAGACAGCCTCTCTGCGGCAAGGCGTTGGCGCTCTTCGGCGTCGGCCTTCTCGAGGAGGAAGGCCTTCTGCGCCTCGGCAAGATCTTCCCGCTCCTTTGCCAGGGAGCGGAGAGCTTCCTGGTTGGCGCCCCGGAGCTCCTCTGCGCGCTTCTCGATATCAGCGCCGGCCTTCGCAACGAGCGCTTCGCGGGACTCCAGCTTGGCCTGCCGGGCGCGGTAGAGCGCCACTAACTTCCGCAGCAGGCGTTCCTCTTCAGGTTCACCGCTGCTGCTTGGCGCATCGACCAGCTTCAGCCCGGCGGAGGCAAGCACCTCTCCGTCAAGCATTTCTCCCTCGACCGGCACCCTGGAGCCCGACGCCCAGGGGAGGTTGATGAAGATGTTCTTGCCGGCCTTCAGGTAGACGCCAGGCTGGGGCTCATCGGAGCCTGGCGCGGTGGCTGCAGCGGAGGAGTCGGTGGTCAGAGCAGCGCCTGGCGCTCCCGCGGCCTCCGGGTCGTCAGTACGACCGCCAGACTCCTCGCTCGTCTCTGCGGCGGCAGCCCTGGCGGCCTCCTCGCCGGCGCCGGCTGCGTCCTCGGTGCCGACTTCAGTCTCCATCGGCTCTGCGGCAGATGGAACTGACGGCCAGAAGAGGGGAGAAAATTCAAGCAAAATTCGAACAAAATTCGAGAAAGAGATCAAGAAGACGAAGAAGCCAAGGGGAGTTTGGAAGCAAGGAAGTTACCTATGCCAGGGTCTGCAGCTGTGGTCTCCCTTGCCGGGGGCTCCTCCCTTGTCCGAGTCTCCTCCCTTGCCGGAGATCCTTCCCTTGCCGGGGGCTCCTCCCTTGCCGAAGCCCCCTCCCTTGCCGGGGGCTCCTCCCTTGCCGAAGCCCCCTCCCTTGCTGGGGGCTCCTCCCTTGCTGGAGTCTCCTCCCTCGCCAGAGAGCTCCCCCTTGCCGGAGACCTCTCCCTCGCCGGAGGACTCTCCCTTGGCGCTTCAGGGGCGGCCTCCGGGCTCTCCTGGTGAGGCTGCTCTGCTCCTGCACAAGTCAACAAACAAGTATCAGCACAGCAAGGATCTTCGTGCGCGCCCAACAGCGGGAAGTAAACAAGACACTTACGCTGGGGGCTGCTCTGAAGATCAGCCGCCGGGTCTGACAAGTTTGTCTCAGGCATGTCCCTTGTTGACGCAGTGGGTTCGTCCTCGATGATGATCACCGGCGCCTTGGCTCTCTTTGCCGCTCTCTGCGCCAGAGTCCTAAAAAGGAACAAATACAGGGAAAGGCAAGTGAGAAACAAGACAAGACAAAAACAACAGAAATCAAAGAATTGCAAGTACAATAAGGAGAACTTACTCCTCTTCCTCTTCCTCGTCGGAGCTAAACGCGGAGAAGTCAAAGTATGGCCCGCGTCTGGCGCGGGAAGGTGGAGGAGTAGGCTCCCTTGGTCGCTTGGCGGGAGCAGAAGCGGCAGTCCGAGAAGACCCCGCTCCAGTCATTGCGACAGCGTGGGGCACTCCTGCGGCAACAGTGCTTGCCGCGGTGGAGCGTGTCGCGCGGCGCGGCGACTGTCGACGCGCCTGCCGCCTTGGTGCATCCCCGACCTTGCGGAGACGCCTTCTTGGTGGAGACGGAGACGCTGCTGGCGGCGTGCTGTCAAAGGACGAAGTGGAGGAGGAGTCGATCTCCAAAGAGCCGCTCGCATCATCGGCAGGCTCCCTCGGTTCGGCGTCATGCCCGGCAACTTGGCTCGGCCCGGCATCACGCCCGGCAACCTCCTTCTTGCCGGCAAGATCTTCCCGCTCGGCACGGTTTGCCGCCTCTGCCGCCGCAACCTCCTCCAAGGTGAAGCCGAACTCGCCCGCCGCGGCAGCTACTGCCGCCTCTTCCAACCTGGTGGCGATGTACGCCAGCTCCACCTCGGTGGTGTCGCGGGTGAGGCCGTCCTTCTCGTCGGCGCGGATTGGCACTTCCACCAAGTCATCGAAGAATTGCTGCACAACCTCGTCTTCTGGCTCTTGCCAAGTTGGCACGATTCCGTGCGAATCGCACAGTGGCATCATCGCCCTGATGCGGTCGAGCGCCGAATTGTTGCACAGAGGGACGATGCCCTGCGGCAATCTGAAGACCTCGGGGTGATCTGAATCGTATTTGAAGAGCTCCTGCAGTATTCCGTTGAGCTCAAGGACGGTGAAATTGTAGTTGAGGCCTGGGCGCAGCCTCATGACGTCTGCCGCGTTCTTGAACTCCCAAGCAGGCCTCCCCCGTTCCTGCAGGGGAGCGATGCGGCGACGAAGAAAGTCTGCGCCGACGGCCCCTACAGTGAGTCCGGCAAGCCTGAGGCGCTGGATCCTGGTGACGGCAATCTTCAGCCTGCCGTCCTCCGGGGCCACGTCGCTCCAGTCACTGCCGCGCACTGCTGCTACTTGACGCCGAGCGGTGAACGGCTGCGGGCTCTCCTCGACAATCCAACACCAATCCGCTCTCCACTCCTCCCACTTGCCGCGGAACTCCCCCTCCAGATAAGATTCCTTCTTGCCAGTCCTAGAGACCCAGGCAATTCCGCCGGACAGGGTTTCTCCTCTCTCTACCTGGGGAATGAAAAAGTGGCGAAAAAGGGCTACGCTAGGGTGGACTCCGACAAAGTTCTCGCAAAGGTGTGCGAAAACTGCCATGGTGAGGACGGCGTTGGGAGTGAAGTCAAGGAGATAGAGATTGTATGTGTTCATGATATTGCAGAAGAACTCGGAAAAAGGCGGGCAGAGCCTGCAGTAGAAGAAGACGGCAAAGAAAGGGTACCCGTCCGGAGCCGTCGCGTGAGCAGCGCCCGGGAACACCTTGGTCCGCGGGTGAGCTCGCGTCTCCGTCGCCCAAAAGAGGTAATAGTACCCCCGCAGCTCCTTGGCGTCGAGCTTGGGGGGGGGGGGGGGAAGATGGCTCGCTCCCTCCGCATCGCCGCGAGCCGCTGCGCCTCGGTCGACTTCATGGCCTTCCCCTTGTCGCCCTTCGGAGCCATGGCGGAAGCAGTGGAGGAGGTCGACGGCGTGGTGGTGCTGGTGGCAATGCGGTGGGGGCGGGTGGAGCAGGGCGCTGCGCTCTGTGTGCTTTGGGAAGACGGAGGCGGGGTGGAGTTTTTCAAGATTGGAGCGGAATGGAGGCGAGTGGGCGCACTACCCCTGCTTCCCTTTGCTTATAAAGGGGGAGGTGGCGGACGTTCCGCCTTTCCTAATAAACAACCACCCATGACGTGACGCATGCACGCGGAGCTTAGCCCTGCGCACGCCGCCCACGTGACGCACGACGCCGTGTTCGACGCGTGCCGCTCGGGGAGGGCGCGGTGAGTGCGGAGTCAGATACGGCGTGACCCAGGCCGCGCGTGCCCGTGCACAGTTTTGGGCCTGGCCCAACAGCGCTCAGCACCGTGTATGGCCCAGGCCCGGGGGCTCCTGTCGGTGTACTAAAGTAGGGGTACCTTAGTATCCCGAACTTGTGCACGGGCAGTCGCAGCGTCCCGCGGCAAGGCTTGCCGGGTGACCGCCAAGATCCTCCATGGTTCCTTTTGGAGCTATTCAAGAACAAAGTATCCAAGGCCCCGGCAAGAGGAGCTTGCCGGGAAGGAGACAAGATCCCGACAAGAGGAGCTTGCCGGGAAGACCAACCAAGACATCTCGAGAAGCTTGCTGCGACGCGCTGCGCGTCCCGGCAAGACCCGGTGAGCGACAAGCTCCCGGACGCGACAAGACCCGGTGAGCGACAAGCTCCCGGACGCGACAAGACAACATCCACGGCAAGGCGCTTGCCGCGGCGAGCTACTACTCCGCAGCCCGCGCTCTAGCTCATCCACCAACGTGTCGCTCTGGGACCGTCCCTGGCATACGTGGCGGGAGGCTGTGCAGCCAGGGGCATGCGGTGGCAAGCAGGCGCTGACAAGATAGCCATCGTGGCAAACGGTGGCGCCCCTGACGGTCCCTTTCCGCCCCGTCTAGGCGACACAGACAGGCATTTAATGCCTTTGTCCCCTGTCGTCAGGGTTATGTATGATACAACTGTAGAAAGCGGTGGCGCCAACTACCACCTCTTTTACCTTTTTACCCTCATCTCTGTTGCCACCTGTCGGTGACCCCTTTGACATATAAAAGGAGGCCCATGCGCAACAGGGAAAGGGGAGGACGACCATTCTCACGCTCGGTCTCGCTAGCCACCCAAGTGTACTGTAGCATTCATCGCTCCCGAGCAAGAACACAATACAAACCAAGGTAGGAGTTGGGTTTTACGCATCCGTGCGGCCCGAACCTGGGTAAACTGATCGCGTCGTTCGTGCGTTCGCCTCGATATGCTCTTCGTGCATTCTCCGCCCCCTGCTGAACCAAAAGGGGCTCGGTCTGCCGATCCCCATAGGTGTACGTGGGATCAGCACCCCCGACAACCGCTGTCCTGTGATCCATTCTTGGATCACTCTTGTACCCCTTGACTGACTCATGGCAAGGCACACTTCAGGTGCGTACACAGCATAGCATACTATAGAGCCTATGTCTTAAGCATAGGGGATGACCTTCGTCCTTTCTCTCTATTCTGCCGTGGTCGAGCTTTAAGTCTTAACTTCATACCTTACAACTCAGGCAAGAACCCCTTCTTTGACTGATCCATCTTGAACACCTTCAAGATCATGTCAAGGTATGTGCTCATTTGAAAGTACCATTAAGCGTTTTGATCTATCCTTATAGATCTTGATGCTCAATGTTCAAGTAGCTTAATCCAGGCTTTCCATTGAAAAACACTTTCCAAATAACCCTATATGCTTTCCAGAAATTCTACATCATTTCTGATCAACAATATGTCAACAACATATATTCATCGGAAATTCTATAGTGCTCCCACTCACTTCTTTGGAAATACAAGTTTCTCATAAACTTTGTATACACCAAAATCTTTGATCATCTCATCAAAGCATACATTCCAACTACGAGATGCTTACTCCAGTCCTTAGAAGGATAGCTGGAGCTTTACACACTTGTTAGCATCTTTCAGGATTGACAAAACCTTCCGATTGTATCACATACAACCTTTCCTCAAGAAAATCGTCGAGGAAACAATGTTTTTGACATCCTATCTGCAAGATTCCATAAATAATGCAGTAATCGCTGATATAATTCCAACAGACTCTTAGCATCGCTACGAGTGAGAAAGTCTCACTGTAGTCAACTCCTTGAACTTGTTAGGAAACTTCTTAATGAAAAGTCGAGCTCTCTTAATGGTGACACTTACCATCATTGTCTGTCTTCCTTTTCAAATCCACCTGTACTCAACAGCCTTACGACCATCGAGCTGTTCTGCCAAAGTCTACACTTTGTTTTCATACATGGATCCTCTCTCGGATTTTATGGCCTCGAGCCATTCATCAGAATCCGGGCCCACCATCGCTTCTCCATAGCTCATAGGTTCATTGTTGTCTAGCAACATGACTTCCAAGACAGGATTACGTACCACTCTAAAGTAGTACGCATTCTTGTCATCCCACGAGGTTTGGTAGTGACTTGATCTGAAGTTTCATGATCACTATCATAAGCTTCCACTTCAATTGGTGTAGGTGCCACAGGAACATCTCCCTGTGCCCTGTCACACACTAGTTGAAGAGACGGTTCAATAACCTCATTAAGTCTCCACCATCCTCCCACTCAATTCTTTCGAGAGAAATTTTTCCTCGAGAAAGGACCCGATTCTAGAAACAATCCCTTATTGCTTTCGGATCTGAGACAGGAGGTATACCCAACTATTTTGGGTGACCTATGAAGATGCATTTATCCACTTTGGGTTCGAGCTTATCAGCCTGAAACTTTTCACATAAGCGTCGCAGCCTCAAACTTTTAAGAAATGACAACTTAGGTTTCTCTAAACCATAGTTCATACGGTGTCATCTCATCGGAATTACGTGGTGCCCTATTAAAGTGAATGTGGTTGTCTCTAATGCCTAACCCATAAACTATTGTGGTAATTCGATAAGAGACATCATGGTATGTATCATATCCAATAGGGTGCAGTTATGATGTTCGGACACACCATCACACTATGGTGTTCCAGGCTGTATTAGTTGTGAAACAATTTCCACAATGTCTTAATTCTGTGCCAAACTCGTAGTTCAGATATTCATCTCTATGATCATATCATGGATGTTTTATCCTCTTGTCACGACGATCTTCAACTTCATTCTGAAATTACTTGAACCATTCAATAATTCAGACTTGTGTTTCATCAAGTAAATATACTCAGTATCTACTCAAATCATCTGTGAAGTAAGAGCATAACGATATCCACTGCGTGCCCCAGCACTCATTGGACTGCACACATCAAAATGTGTTACTTCCAACAAGTTGCTTTCTTGTTCCATTTTACTGAAAACGAGGCCTTTCAGTCATCTTGCCCATGTGGTATGATTTGCATGTCTCAAGTGATTCAAAATCAAGTGAGTACAAACAATCCATCTATATAGAGTTTCTTCATGCATATCTACCAACAAACATGGTTCGCATGTCTCAATCCTATCAAAAATGAGTGAGTCCAAAGATCCATCAACATGGATCTTCTTCATGCGTTTTATACCGATATGACTTAAATGGCAGTGCCACAAGTAGGTGGTACTATCATTACTATCCTATATCTTTTGGCATGAACATGTGTATCACTACGATCAAGATTCAATAAACCATTCATTTTAGGTGCAAGACCATTGAAGGTATTATTCAAATAAACAGAGTAACTATTATTCTCTTTAAATGAATAACCGTATTGCGATAGTCATAATCCAATCATGTCTATGCTCAACGCAAACACCAAATAACAATTATTTAGGCTTAACACCAATCTCGATGGTAGAGGGAGCGTGCGATGCTTGATCATATCAACATTGGAAACACTTCCAACACATATCGTCATCTCACCTTTAGCTAGTCTCCGTTTATTCCGTAGCTTTTAATTCGAGTTACTAACACTTAGCAACCGAACCGGTATCTAATACCATGGTGCTACCGGGAGTACTAGTAAAGTACACATTAACACAATGTATATCCAATATACTTCTATCGACTTTGCCAGCCTTCTCATCTACCAAGTATCTAGGGAAACTCTGCTCCAGTGGCTGTTCCTCTTATTACAGAAGCACTTAGTCTCGGGTTTGGGTTCAACCTTGGGTTTCTTCACTAGAACAGCAGCTGATTTGCCGTTTCATGAAGTATCCCTTCTTGCCCTTGCCCTTCTTGAAACTAGTGGTTTCACCAACCATCAACAATTGATGCTCCTTCTTGATTTCTACTTTCACGGTGTCAAACATCACGAATATTTCAAGGATCATCATATCTATCCCTGATATGTTATAGTTCATCACGAAGCTCTAGCAGCTTGGTGGCAATGACTTTGGAAAAACATCACTTTCTCATCTGGAAGATAACTCCCACTCGATTCAAGTGATTGTTGTACCCAGACAATCTGAGTACAAGCTCAACGATTGAGCTTTTCTCCCTTTGTTTGTAGGCTAAGAAAATCGTTGGAGGTCTTATACCTCTTGACGTGGGCACGAGCCTGAAATCCCAATTTCAGCCCTCGAAACATCTCATATGTTTCGCGACGTTTCAAAACGTCTTCGATGCCTCAACTCTAAACCGTTTAACTGAACTATCACGTAGTTAGCAAAACGTGTATGTCAGATGTTTGCAACATCCACAGACGACGTTCGAGGTTCAGCACACTGAGCGGTGCATTAAGGACATAAGCCTTCTAAGAAGCAATGAGGACAATCCTCAGTTTACGGACCTAGTCCGCATAATTGGTACTATCAACTTTCAACTAAATTTTCTCTAGGAACATATCTAAACAGTAGAACTAAAGCGCGAGCTACGACATAATTTGCGAAGACCTTTTGACTATGTTCAGGATAATTAAGTTCATCTTATGAACTCCCACTCAGATAGACATCCCTCTAGTCATCTAAGTGATTACATGATCCGAGTCAACTAGGCCATGTCCGATCATCACGTGAGACGGACTAGTCAACATCGGTGAACATCTTCATGTTGGTCGTATCTTCTATACGACTCATGCTCGACCTTTCGGTCTTCTGTGTTCCGAGGCTATGTCTGTACACATGCTAGGGCCGTCAAGTCAACCTAAGTGTTTCGCGTGTGTAAATCTGTCTTACACCCGTTGTATGTGAACGTTAGGATCAAACACCCGATCATCACGTGGTGCTTTGAAACAACGAACTGTCGCAATGGTGCACAGTTAGGGGGAACACTTTCTTGAAATTTTAAAGAGGGATCATCTTATTTACTACCGTTGTTCTAAGCAAATAAGATGTATAAACATGATAAACATCACATGCAATCAAATAATAGTGACATGATATGGCCAATATCATATAGCTCCTTTGATCTCCATCTTGGGGCTCCATGATCATCTTGTCACCGGCATGACACCATGATCTCCATCATCATGATCTCCATCATCGTGTCTTCTTGAAGTTGTCTCGTCAACTATTACTTCTACTACTACAGCTAACGGTTAGCAATAAAGTAAAGTAATTACATGACGTTTATGTTGACACGCAGGTCATAAATAAATAAAGACAACTCCTATGGCTCCTGCCGGTTGTCATATTCATCGACATGCAAGTCGTGATTCCTATTACAAGAACATGATCAATCTCATACATCACATATATCATTCATCACATCCTTTTGGCCATATCACATCACATAGCATACCCTGCAAAAACAAGTTAGACGTCCTCTAATTGTTGTTTGCATGTTTTACGTCGCTTCTATGGGTTTCTAGCAAGAATGTTTCTTACCTACGCAAAGACCACAACGTGATATGCCAATTGCTATTTACCCTTCATAAGGACCCTTTTCATCGAATCTGATCCGACTAAAGTGGGAGAGATAGACACCCGCCAGCCACCTTATGCAACTAGTGCATGTTTGTCGGTGGAACCGGTCTCACGTAAGCGTATGTGTAAGGTTGGTCCGGGCCGCTTCATCCCACGATGCCATCGAAACAAGATTGGACTAGTAACGGTAAGCATATTGAACAAAATCAACGCCCACAACTACTTTGTGTTCTACTCGTGCATAGAATCTACGCAATAGACCTAGCTCATGATGCCACTGTTGGGAACGTAGCAGAAATTCAAAATTTTCCTACGTGTCACCAAGATCTATCTATGGAGAGACTAGCAACAAGGGGAAGGAGAGTGCATCTACATACCCTTGTAGATCGCTAAGCGGAAGCGTTCAAGTGAACGGGGTTGATGGAGTCGTACTCGTCGTGATCCAAATCACCGATGACCAAGTGCCGAACGGACGGCACCTCCGCGTTCAACACACGTACAGCCCGACGATGTCTCCGACGCCTTGATCCAGCAAGGGGAGAAGGAGAGGTTGAGGAAGACTCCATCCAGCAGCAGCACAACGACGTGGTGGTGGTGGAGGAGCGTGTCAATCCAGCAGGGCTTCGCCAAGCACCACGGGAGAGGAGAAGGACTTGGGAGAGGGGAGGGGCTGCACCAAAGGCAAAGGTAAGAAGTCCTCCATCTCCCCACTATATATAGGGGGGCCAAGGGGGGGCGCCGGCCCTAGGAGATCCAATCTCCTAGGGGGGCGGCGGCCTAGGGAGGAATCCCTCCTCCCCAAGGCACCTAGGAGGTGCCTTCCCCTTCTAGGACTCTTCCTTTAGGGTTTCCCCCACACTAGGCGCATGGGCCATAGGGGAAAGTGGCGCCCCAGACCACTTTGGGCTGGATCCCTTCCCACTTCAGCCCATGGGACCCTTCGGGATAGGTGGCCCCACCCGGTGGGCCCCCGGGACCCTTCTGGTGGTCCCGGTACAATACCGATGACCCCGAAACTTGTCCCGATGGCCGAAATAGGACTTCCTATATATAAATCTTTACCTCCGGAGCATTCTGGAACTCCTCGTGACGTCCGGGATCTCATCCGGGACTCCGAACAACATTCGTTAACCACATACAACCTTCCTTTATAACCCTAGCGTCATCGAACCTTAAGTGTGTAGACTCTACGGGTTCGGGAGACATGCAGACATGACCGAGACGTTCTCCGGTCAATAACCAACAGCGGGATCTGGATACCCATGTTGGCTCTCACATGTTCCACGATGATCTCATCGGATGAACCACGATGTCGAGGATTCGATCAATCCCGTATACAATTCCCTTTGTCTATCGGTACGATACTTGCCCGAGATTCGATCGTCGGTATACCGATACCTTGTTCAATCTCGTTACCGGCAAGTCTCTTTACTCGTTCCGTAACACATCATCCCGTGATCAACTCCTTGATCACATTGTGCACATTATGATGATGTCCTACCGAGTGGGCCTAGAGATACCTCTCCGTCACACGGAGTGGCAAATCCCAGTCTCGATTCGTGCCAACCCAACAGACACTTTCAGAGATACCCGTAGTGTACCTTTATAGCCACCCAGTTACGTTGTGACGTTTGGCACACCCAAAGCACTCCTACGGTATCCGTGAGTTGCACAATCTCATGGTCTAAGGAAATGATACTTGACATTAGAAAAGCTTTAGCATACGAACTACACGATCTAATGCTATGCTTAGGATTGGGTCTTGTCCATCACATCATTCTCCTAATGATGTGATCCCGTTATCAACGACATCCAATGTCCATGGTCAGGAAACCGTAACCATCTATTGATCAACGAGCTAGTCAACTAGAGGCTTACTAGGGACATGGTGTTGTCTATGTATCCACACATGTATCTGAGTTTCCTATCAATACAATTCTAGCATGGATAATAAACGATTATCATGAACAAGGAAATATAATAATAATCAATTTATTATTGCCTCTAGGGCATATTTCCAACACTTACGACGGCGGGGGCGTGACTTATAGGGGGGGGGGGGGAAGTGGTGCCTTGGGGGAGGGGCAAGGCGGCGGCGGTGTCCAGCTCAGACTCGTGTCCGAGTCGGCGGCGCGGTTTCCGCGTGGGAGACGGCGGTCGGGGAGTTGGGCCGGTGACTGGGCTTCGGCCCAGTCGGCCTAGGCGCGCTTTTTTTAAATAATTCCGCCTAAACTTAGAAAAATCATACAAAATAAAATAAAATTCTAAAAATGCCAAAACAAATTTCCTCCATCTAAATAAAATATTTAGAATGAGATGAACATTTTCTTGGCCCTAAAATGCAATTTTGAAAACGTGCAAATTTTCTAATGCAAACAAAATTGCAAATAAAATCCAGATAAAACAATATTGATTTTAATATTTTTCCTCCAATATTTCAATTATTTTGGAGAAGTCATATTATCTCCTCTCATATATTAATATGAAATATTTTCAGAGAGAAAAATAATTAAAACCAAAATCCTCGTTTCATATTTGATAGAAATCAAATTTGAAAACCGGGAAATCCCCAACTCTCTCCGAGGGTCCTTGAGTTGCTTAGGATTTCGAGGATCGCGAGACGAAAATGCAACAAAACATGATATGCGAGAATGATCTATGTATAACATTCCCAATTGAAAATTTGGGATGTTACATATCGAGTGGGCCCAATGATACCTCTCTGACAATCGGAGTGACAAATCTTAATCTCGATCTATGCCAACTCAACAAACACCATTGGAGACACCTCCAGAGCATCTTTATAATCACGCGGTTATGTTGTGACGTTTGATAGCACACTAAGTGTTCCTCCGGTATTCGGGAGTTGCATAAGCTCATAGCCATAGGAACATGTATAAGTTATGAAGAAAGCAATGGCAACAAACTAAATGATCATAGTGCTAAGCTAACGGATGGGTCAAGTCAATCACATCATTCTCTAATGATGTGATCCCGTTCATCAAATGACAACTCTTGTCCATGGCTGGGAAACTTAACCATCTTTGATTAACGAGCTAGTCAAGTAGAGGCATACTAGTGACACTCTGTTTGTCTACGTATTCACAATGTACTAAGTTCCTGGTTAATACAATTCTAGCATCAATAATAAACATTTATCATGATATAAGGAAGTATAAATAACAACTTTATTATTTCTTCTAGGGCATATTTCCTTCAGTCTCCCACTTGCACTAGAGTCAATAATCTAGATTACACTGTAATGATTCTAACACCCATGGAGTCTTCGTGCTGATCATGTTTTGCTCGTGAGAGAGGCTTAGTCAACGGGCCTGCAACATTTAGATCCGTATGTATCTTGCAAATCTCTATGTCTCCCTCCTTCAGTTGATCGCGGATGGAATTGAAGTGTCTCTTGATGTGCTTCGTCCCCTTGTGAAATCTGGATTCCTTTGCCAAGGCAATTGCACCATATTGTCAGAAAAGATTTTCATTGGACCCGATGCACTAGGTATGACACCTAGATCGGATATGAACTCCTTCATCCAGACTCCTTCATTTGCTGCTTCCAATTGACAGCTATGTACTCCGCTTCACACGTAGATCCCGCCACGATGCTCTGCTTGGAACTGCACCAATTGACAGCTCCGCCATTCAATAAAAACACGTATCTGGTTTGTGACTTAGAGTCATCCGGATTAGTGTCAAAACTTGCATCGATGTAACCGTTTACGAAGAGCTATTTGTCACCTACATAAATGAGAAACATATCCTTAGTCCTTTTAAGGTATTTCAGGATGTTCTTGACCGCTGTCCAGTGATCCACTCCTGGATTACTTTGGTACCTCCTTGCTAAACTAATAGCAAGGCACACATCAGGTCTGGTACACGGCATTGCATACATGATAGAATAGAACCTATGGCTGAAGCATAGGGAATGACTTTCATTTTCTCTCTATCTTCTGCAGTGGTCGGGCATTGAGTCTGACTCAAGTTCACACCTTGTAACACAAGCAAGAACCCTTTCTTTGCTTGATCCATTTTGAATTTCTTGAAAACTTTAGCAAGGTATGTGCTTTGTGAAAGTCCAATTAAGCGTCTTGATCTATCTCTATAGATCTTGATGCCTAATATGTAAGCAGCTTCACCGAGGTCTTTCATTGAAAAATTCTTATTCAAGTATCCTTTTATGCTATTCAGAAATTTAGTATCATTTTCGATCAACAATATGTCATCCACATATAATATCAGAAATGCTACAGAGCTCCCGCTCACTTTCTTGTAAATACAGGTTTCTCCAAAAGTATGTATAAAACCATATGCTTCAATCACACTATCAAAGCGTATATTCTAACTCCGAGAGGCTTGCACCTGTCCATAAATGGATCGCTGGAGCTTGCACACTTTGTTAGCACCTTTTGGATCGACAAAACCTTCCGGTTGCATCATATACAACTCTTCTTTAAGATATCCATTAAGGAATGCAGTTTTGACATCCATTTGCCAAATTTCATAATCATAAAATGCGGCAATTGCTAACATGATTCGGATGGACTTAAGGATAGTATGGGTGAGAAGGTCTCATCGTAGTCAACTCCTTGAACTTGTCGAAAACCTTTCGCAACAAGTCGAGCTTTGTAGACAGTAATATTACCGTCAACATCAGTCTTCTTCTTGAAGATCCATTTATTCTCTATGGCTTGCTGATCATCGGGCAAGTCAACCAAAGTCCACACTTTGTTCTCATACATGGATCCCATCTCGGATTTCATGGCCTCCAACCATTTTGCGGAATCTGGGCTCATCATCGCTTCCTCATAGTTCGTAAGTTTGTCATGGTCAAGTAACATGACTTCCAGAACAGGATTACCGTACCACTCTGGTGCGGATCTTACTCTAGTTGACCTACGAGGTTCGGTAGTAACTTGATCAGAAGTTTCATGATCATTATCATTAGCTTCTCACTTACTGGTGTAGGAATCGTCGGAACTGATTTATGTGATAAACTACTTTCCAATAAGGGAGCAGGTATAGTTACCTCATCATGTTCTACTTTCCTCCCACTCACTTCTTTCAAGAGAAACTCCTTCTCTAGAAAGGATCCATTCTTAGCAACGAATATCTTGCCTTCGGATCTGTGATAGAATGTGTACCCAACAGTCTCCTTTGGATATCCTATGAAGACACATTTCTCCGATTTGGGTTCGAGCTTATCAGGTTGAAGCTTTTTCACATAAGCACCGCAGCCCCAAACTTTAAGAAACGACAACTTGGGTTTCTTGCCAAACCACAGTTCATAAGGTGTCGTCTCAACGGATTTCGATGGTGCCTTATTTAATGTGAATGCAGCCGTCTCTAAAGCATAACCCCAAAACAACAGCGGTAACTCGGTAAGAGACATCATAGATCGCACCATATCTAATAAAGTGCGGTTACGATGTTCGGACACACCATTACAGTGTGGTGTTCCAGGTGGCGTGAGTTGTGAAACTATTCTGCATTGTTTCAAATGAAGACCAAACTCGTAACTGAAATATTCTCCTCCACGGTCAGATCGTAGAAACTTTATTTTCTTGTTATGTTGATTTTCCCCTTCACTATGAAATTCTTTGAACTTTTCAAATGTTTCAGACTTATGTTTCATCAAGTTGACATGCCCATATCTGCTCAAATAATCTGTGAAGGTCGGAAAATAACGATACCCGCCACGAGCATCAACACTCATTGGACCACATACATCTGTATGTATTATTTCCAATAAGTTTGTTGCTCGTTCCATTGTTCCAGAGAACGGAGTCTTAGTTATCTTGCCCATGAGGCATGGTTCGCAAGCATCAATTGATTCATAATCAAGTGATTCTAAAAGCCCATCAGCACGGAATTTCTTCTTGCGCATTACACCAATATGACCTAAACAGGAGTGCCACAAATAAGTTGCACCATCATTATTAAGCTTATATCTTTTGGCTTCAATGCTATGAATATGTGTATCACTACTATCAAGATTTAGTAAAAATAGACCACTCATCAAGGGTGCATGACCATAAAAGATATTATTCATATAAATAGAACAACCATTATTCTCTGATTTAAATGAATAACCATCTCGCATCAAACAAGATCCAGATATAATGTTCATGCTTAACGCTGGTACCAAATAACAATTATTCTGGTCTAAAACTAATCCCAATGGTAGATGTAGAGGCAGCGTGTCGACGACGATCACATCGACTTTGGAACCATTTCCCACGTGGATCATCACCTCGTCCTTAGACAATCTCCGCTTAATCCGTAGCCCGTGTTTCGAGTTGCAAATATTAGCGACAGAACCAATATCAAATGCCCAGGTGCTACTGCGAGCATTAGTAAGGTACACATCAATAACATGTATATCAAATATACCTTTTACTTTGCCATCCTTCTTCTCCGTCAAATACTTGGGGCAGTTCCGCTTCGAGTGACCAGTCCCTTTGCAGTAGAAGCACTCAGTCTCAGTCTTAGGTCTAGACTTGGGCTTCTTCACTTGAGCAGCAACTTGTTTGTCATTCTTCTTAAAGTTCCCCTTCTCCCCTTTACCCTTTTTCTTGAAACGGGTGGTCTTGTTCACCATAAACACTTTATGCTCCTTCTTGATTTCTACCTCTGCAGCCTTTAGCATTGCGAAGAGCTTGGGAATTGTTTTATCCATCCCTTGCATATTATAGTTCATCACGAAGCTCTTGTAGCTTGGTGGCAGTGATTGAAGAACTCTGTCAATGACACTATCAACTGGAAGATTAACTCCCAGCCGAGTCGAGTGATTGTGGTACCCAGGCATTCTGAGTATATGCTCACTGACAGAACTATTCTCCTCCATTTTGCAGCTATAGAACTTATTGGAGACTTCATATCTCTCAATCCGGGCATTTGCTTGAAATATTAACTTCAACTCCTGGAACATCTCATATGCTCTGTGACGTTCAAAACGACGTTGAAGTCCCGGTTCTAAGCCGTAAAGCATGGCACACTGAACTATCGAGTATTCATCATCTTTGCTCTACCAGGTGTTCATAACATCTGGCGTTCCTCCTGCAGTGGGTTTGGCACCCAGCGGTGCTTCCAGGATGTAATTCTTCTGTGCAGCAATGAGGATAATCCTCAAGTTACGGACCCAGTTCGTGTAATTGCTACCATCATCTTTCAACTTAGCTTTCTATAGGAACGCATTAAAATTTAACGGAACAACAACACGGGCCATTTATCTACAACAACATAGACATGCAAAATACTATCAGGTACTAAGTTCATGATAAATTAAAGTTCAATTAATCATATTACTTAAGAACTCCCACTTAGATAGACATGTCTCTAATCATCTAAGTGATCACGTGATCCATATCAACTAAACCATGCCCTGTCATCACGTGAGATGGAGTAGTTTTCAATGGTGAACATCACTATGTTGATCATATCTACTATATGATTCATGCTCGACCTTTCGGTCTCAGTGTTCCGAGGCCATATCTGCATACGCTAGGCTCTTCAAGGTAACCCAAGTATTTTGCTTGTGCAAAACTGGCTTGCACCCGTTGTATGTGAACGTAGAGCTTATCACACCCGATCATCACATGGTGTCTTGGCACGACGAACTGTAGCAACGGTGCATACTCAGGGAGAACACTTATAACTTGAAATTTAGTGAGAGATCATCTTATAATGCTACGCCGAACTAAGCAAAATATGATGCATAAAGGATAAACATCACATGCAATCAAATATAAGTGATATGATATGGCCATCATCATCATGTGCCTTTGATCTCCATCTCCAAAGCACCGTCATGATCACCATCGTCACCGGGTTGACACCTTGATCTCCATTGAAGCATCATTGTCGTCTCGCCAACTATTGCTTCTACGACTATCGCTACCGCTTAGTGATAAAGTAAAGCAATTACATGGCGATTGCATTTCATACAATAAAGCGACAACCATAAGGCTCCTGCCAGTTGCCGATAACTGTGTTACAAAACATGATCATCTCATAAAACAATTTATATAATCATGTCTTGACCATATCACACCACAACGTGCCCTGCAAAAACAAGTTAGACGTCCTCTACTTTGTTGTTGCAAGTTTTACGTGGCTGCTACGGGCTTCTAGCAAGAACCATTCTTACCTACGCATCAAAACCACAATGTAGTATAGTGATTGCTTTTTGATCTTCAGAAAGAACCATGTTCATTGAAACCGATTCAACTAAAGTTGGAGAAACGGACACCCACTATGTTGGGGAATGCAGTAATTTCAAAAAAATTCCTACGCACACACAAGATCATGGTGATGCATAGCAACAAGAGGGGAGAGTGTCGTCCACGTACCCTCGTAGACCGTAAGCGGGAGCGTTATGACGCGGTTGATGTAGTTGTACGTCTTCACGATCTACCGATCCTAGTACCGAACGTACGGCACCTCCGCAATCTGCAAACATTTAGCTCGATGACATCCCACGAACTCACGATTCAGTAGAGCTTCGAGGGAGAGTTCTGTCAACATGACGGCATGATGACGGTGTTGATGAAGCTACCGACGCAGGGCTTCGCCTAAGCACCGCTAAGATATGACCGAGGTGGATTATGGTGGAGGGGGCAGCACACACGGCTAAAAGATCAATGATAAACTTGTGTCATGGGGTGCCCCTGCCCCCGTATATAAAGGAGCAAGGGGGATGCTGACTGTCCCTAGGAGGGTGCGCCAAGAGGAGGAGTCCTCTTCCTAGTGGGAGTAGGGCTCCCCTTTCCTAGTCCCACTAGGATGGGGCGAGGAAGGA
Organism: Triticum monococcum; assembly: GCA_034509565.1. NCBI lineage: Eukaryota > Viridiplantae > Streptophyta > Magnoliopsida > Poales > Poaceae > Triticum > Triticum monococcum. Next base: position 606,620,785 of record CM067845.1, read on the forward strand.
GTGGGAGAGGGGAAAGGCAAGGGGGGCGCCGCCACCCTTCCTTGTCCTATTCAGACTCAAGGGGAGGTGGAGCGCGGCCTGCCCTGGCTGGCCCCTCTCTCTCCAGTAGGGCCCAACAAGGCCCATTAGCCCTCGGGGGGTTCCGGTAACCCCTCCGGCACTCCGGTTTTCTCCGAGATCACACGAAACCTTTCGGTGTCCGAATATAGCCATCCAATATATCAATCTTTATGTCTCGACCATTTTGAGACTCCTTGTCATGTCCGTGATCACATCCAGGACTCCGAACTACATTTGGTACATCAAAACACATAAACTCATAATACCGATCGTCACCGAATGTTAAGCTTGCGGACCCTACGGGTTCGAGAACTATGTAGACATGACCGAGACTCATCTCCGGTCAATAACCAATAGCGGAACCTGGATGCTCATATTGGCTCCTACATATTCTACAAAGATCTTTATTGGTCAAACCGCATAACACCGTACGTTGTTCCCTTTGTCAACGGTATGTTACTTGCCCGAGATTCGATCGTCGGTATCTCAATACCTAGTTCAATATCGTTACCGGCAAGTCTCTTTACTCGTTTCTTAATAGATCATCCTGCAACCAACTCATTAGTTGCATTGCTTGCAAGGCTTATAGTGATGTGCAATATCGAGAGGGCCCAGAGATACCTCTCCGACAATCGGAGTGAAAAATCCTAATCTTGATCTATGCCAACTCAACAAGTACCATTGGAGACACCTTTAGAGCACCTTTATAATCACCCAGTTACGTTGTGATGTTTGGTAGCACACAAAGTGTTCCTCCGGTATCCGGGAGTTGCATAATCTCATAGTCATAGGAACATGTATAAGTCATGAAGAAAGCAATAGCAATAAACTAAACGATCAAATGCTAAGCTAACGAAATGGGTCAAGTCAATCACATCATTCTCTAATGATGTGATCCCGTTTAATCAAATGACAACTCATGTCAATGGTTAGGAAACTTAACCACCTTTGATTCAACGAGCTAGTCAAGTAGAGGCATACTAGTGACACTTTGTTTGTCTATGTATTCACACATGTACTAAGTTTCCAGTTAATACAATTCTAGCATGAATAATAAACATTTAACATGATATAAGGAAATATAAATAACAACTTTATTATTGCGTCTAGGGCATATTTCCTTCAGTCTCCCACTTGCACTAGAGTCAATAATCTAGATTACACAATAATGAATCTAACACCCATGGAGTCTTGGTGTTGATCATGTTTTGCTCATGAGAGGGGCTTAGTCAATGGGTCTGCAACATTCAGATCTGTATGTATCTTGCAAATCTCTATGTATCCCTCCTTGACTTGATCGCGGATGGAATTGAAGCATCTCTTGATGTGCTTGGTTCTCTTGTGAAATCTGGATTCCTTTGCCAAGGCAATTGCACCATATTGTCACAAAAGATTTTCATTGGACCTGATGCACTAGGTATGACACCTAGATCGGATATGAACTCCTTCATCCAGACTCCTTCATTTGCTGCTTCCGAAGCAGCTATGTACTCCGCTTCACATGTAGATCCCGCCACGACGCTTTGCTTAGAACCGCACCATCTGACAGCTCCACTGTTCAATATAAACACGTATCCGGTTTGTGACTTAGAGTCATCCGGATCAATGTCAAAGCTTGCATCGACGTAACCATTTACGATGAGCTCTTGTCACCTCCATAAACGAGAAACATATCCTTAGTCCTTTTCAGGTATTTCAGGATGTTCTTGACCGCTGTCCAGTGATCCACTCCTGGATTACTTTGGTACCTCCCTACTAAACTAATAGCAAGGCACACATCAGGTATGGTACACAGCATTGCATACATGATAGAGCCTATCGCTGAAGCATAGGGAACACCTTTCATTTTCTCTCTATCTTCTACAGTAGTCGGGCATTGAGTCCGACTCAACTTCACACCTTGTAACACAGGCAAGAACCCTTTCTTTGCTCGATCCATTTTGAACTTCTTCAAAACTTTATCAAGGTATGTGCTTTGTGAAAGTCCAATTAAGCGTCTTGATCTATCTCTATAGATCTTGATGCCCAATATATAAGCAGCTTCACCGAGGTCTTTCATTGAAAAACTCTTATTCAGATATCCTTTTATGCTATCCAGAAATTCTATATCATTTCCAATCAACAATATGTCATCCACGTGTAATATTAGAAATGCTACAGAGCTCACACTCACTTTCTTGTAAATACAGGCTTCTCCAAAAGTCTGTATAAAACCATATGCTTTGATCACACTATCAAAACATTTATTCCAACTCCGAGATGCTTGCACCAGTTCGTAGATGGATCGCTGGAGCTTACACACTTTGTTAGCATCCTTTGGATCGATAAAACCTTCAGGTTGCATCATATACAACTCCTCTTCCAGAAATCCATTCAGGAATGTAGTCTTTTTATCCATTGGCCAAATTTCATAATCATAAAATGCAGAAATTGCTAACATGATTCAGACGGACATAAGCATCACTACAGGTGAGAATGTCTCATCATAATCAACTCCTTGAACTTGTCAAAAACCTTTCGCAACAAGTCAAGCTTTGTAGACAGTAACATTACCGTCAACGTCAGTCTTCTTCTTGAAGATCCATTTATTCTTGATGGCTTGCCGATCATCGCGCAAGTCAACCAAAGTCCACACTTTGTCCTCATGCATGGATCCCATCTCAGATTTCATGGCCTTAAGCCATTTTGCGGAATCTGGGCTCATCATCGCTTCCTCATAGTTCGTAGGTTCATCATGGTCAAGTAACATGACCTCCAAAACAGGATTACCGTACCACTCCGGTGCGGATCTTACTCTGGTTGATCTACGAGGTCCGGTAGTAACTTGATCTAAAGTGACATGATCATTATCATTAGCTTCCTCACTAATTGGTGTAGGAGTCACAGGAACAGATTTCTATGATGAGCTACTTTCCAATAAGGGAGCAGGTATAGTTACCTCATCAAGTTCTACTTTCCTCCCACTCACTTCTTTCGAGAGAAACTCCTTCTCTAGAAAGGATCCATTCTTAGCAATGAATGTCTTGCCTTCGGATATGTGATAGAAGGTGTACCCAATAGTCTCCTTTGGGTATCCTATGAAGACACATTTCTCCGATTTGGGTTCGAGCTTATCAGGTTGAAGCTTTTTCACATAAGCATCGCAGCCCCAAACTTTAAGAAATGACAACTTTGGTTTCTTGCCAAACCACAGTTCATAAGGCGTCGTCTCAACGGATTTAGATGGTGCCCTATTTAACGTGAATGCATCCGTCTCTAAAGCATAACCCCAAAACAATAGCGGTAAATCAGTAAGAGACATCATAGATCGCACCATTTCTAGTAAAGTACGATTACGACATTCGGACACACCATTACGCTGTGGTGTTCCGGGCGGCGTGTGTCACTACAAAAAAAAGACACATCCATGACATTTTGGGCCGAACAATTTTTTTTCTGTCATACATATGACACTTCTATGACGATAATTGTGACAAAACCTGGTATCATCATAGATGTGGTGGGCTCCTACCTCTATGACAAAAAATCATGATAGAAAATGGGCTTTTCGTCCTGGGCGGGCCGGAGACGCAGCTGCATGACATTCTTTGGGCCGCCCATGACAGAAAAAATCGTGGTAGAAGCGAGGGGGAGGAAAATTTTGGGGAGTTCCCGGTTACGGTGGGAGTTCGAGGGCCGAGCGATGCGCGTTTCTCTCATACACGTACGCGCGTGTGTGCGAGGTGTTGGCTCTAACTGAACCCGAGCGAGGCGTTGGGCTCTAACTGAACCCGAGCGATTGCACTACAGGCTACGCGCTACTGAACCCGAGCAATCGATCGATGGCTGTTAACTGAACCTGAGCGAGCGATTCCTTCGCTACTGCTGCTAACTAAAGCCAATCGATGCTGCCTCTGGATGAACAGCGAGCATTGCGAGGGGGGGGGGGTTGGATGAACAGTTCCCGGTGGTGGTGGATGAACAAGACCCCGATCGGTCGAGCTGGTTGGGGCTGGATGAACAGGACCCCGTGGAGGGCTGGATGAACAGGACCACCCCGTGGAGGGCAGGATGAACAGTAGACGGTGGAGGGCAGGATGAACAGTAGCCCGTGGAGGGGTGGTTGAACAGGAGCCCGTGGAGAGGGCTGGTTGAACAGTAGCCAGTGGAGTAGCGCGCGGTGGAGGCTGGATGAACAGGAGCCCGTGGATGAACAGTCGTAGGTGGAGGCTAGAGGAGGTCGACGATGGATGAACAGTAGCTCGTGGAGGCTGGAGGGGGTCGACGGTGGAGATGAACAGTATCCCACTAGATCATTGTTGGCGCGTGTTGCTGCGCCCATCTATTTTGAAGTTTTTTTGACAGAGAGATATAATTTTTTGTAAATGGGAGAAAGAGAAAAATAATTAAAAAATACACCTGAAAAACACTGGTGGTAGTAAAGATCAAATACCACAGTTGACGGAAATGCTGGCCACTTCAGTAAGTATTCCTTTTACTCGATTGTTGCAAGCATATTCCAGAGTGCAGACCACAAATAGATGTTATGGAACCAGAAATAAATCACATTTTTGTAATGTATGAAGAGTTTTTTTAATAATATTCATCGATATAACCTAACCTGCAAGGTTATATACGGCTGGAGCAATGGATAATACCGAGTAAGCGAATCCTTGCTGTTGTGTTAGCCGATGCAGCAGAGGTCCTTACCACATTCAAGTCCTCTCAATTCCGCACAAGACAGAGAAAGCATGCTTAGTCATCTCCATTTTGAAAATTTAGCCTACTGATCTATCTAAAATGTAGAAACAGAAGTCAATACCTGCATGTCGACCGTCGCAAGATCATGTGAGAGGAGATCCGTTGGGGACAAAGAAGATCAGGCAGCGTAGCAGTACCTCAGTTTCCTGTGTTTCTCTCCAGGAACATAATTTAAGACCGGAATGATATTCAAATATCCGAGGGGATCCAGTGCGGGAGGGAGACAACGTGCTCGAGGAGATTCAGCTGCGGCAAGGCACCCGAAGGAATCCAGCGCTTGATGGTATCCAGTCGATCAAGCCGAGATGCGTGATGCAGGTGAATCGGGGGAAGGTCAATCCAGCCGACCATGGTAATCCGCCTGCGAGGTAGAGGGTCACCTTGAGCATCGGACAATTGCCGGAAATCAAGGATGTATATAACCATCACAACAGGACCTTAATGGCGACTGATGTGCGCCACTCGCCGGCGATGGATAATTGCAGGATAATTGTACACCAGGTGTCTTGGATAGGATATAACTCATCCACTCAAACTTCCTTCATACTCAGTATTATATAGAATTGAGAAAGTTACCAGCTCTTTTGGAACATTTATCCTCCTCTTCCTTAAACTACACTATTGTGTGCCGGAAAGGACACAGTAAATGGATATTTATATTGGAATCTCACACTACATTAACAAAAAGGAATTTTGCAAGACACACAGAATTGTTTGTACGGCCAACTACATATACATAGTAAAAAAAGGAGCCACTGAAATGTTCTTGGAATCTAATGGAATCATCAATCCGTACATCTCTATAACTAATTTGTATTCTTGACATCATTGAGTTTAGATGTATTCTTCAGCTTCTAACTGATAGAAACAAACATTGTTCTTTCACATCGTACAACTCCACCAAATGTACTAATCTAATTATTTGCCTCAAGCAACTGGGAGCAATGAATACCAGAATTGTCGTATTATATAGAACTGCAAGTGATATCCAACAATCATTTTTTATGAACAAAATGATAGGAGAGCGGCTGAATCTATGCTAATAACCTGCAGTGGCGGAGTGGCATCAAGCTGACGCAAGCACATGTCTTCGGTGTTCCAACCCTCGACCTCCTCCAAATCTCCCTTGAGGCTAGTGGCGCACTGAATCTAAGCATCAGACAGTGTCTCATATACAGAAGCGATTGAACTAAACCTGGCGGTGACGTGCACGAGTGGCTACAGCTAGGAGCAACGGTGACGGGGAAGATGAGACGTCGCACATCTGCTACCGGCGGGATCCTGTTGAACATCGCATACTCGCACGCGTCGCCTCGGGCTGATCCCCTCCTCCGCCGGATCACCGGCAAGCATCGCCTCGGATTGATCCCCACCCGCGTCGGAATCCCTCGCGAGGCTCGACTTAGGCAAGATGGAAGAAGAACGCCCGAAGTTGAGGGAGGCGAGGAGATGCCGTCGTGGGCGGTGGCGGGGAGAGGAGGGGGCGTCGTGAGGAGCGAAGGGACGTGCTGGTTCGCTGTTTTATTGTCTTCGCTGAAACGGGCTTCGCTGCCTTGGGCCGAGTAGAAAACTGGCCCGATTAACCCCTGGGCTCCAAAATAGCTACGGGAGTAGCTACCCCTGCGACGTTAGGCCTAGTTCGTGGCTAACATACCGCTAATCCAACGGCTGACCTTGCTAATGCCCTGAGATGGCAGGAAAACTGCTCAGCTATAATGTCTTTAAATGGAGTCCCGTTTTGCGGTACGCCACACCCCTCCCGATGAACAGGACCTCGATTTCGACCATAGCGCTCCAACACAAGTCCGTTTCGTCCGTTTTGCGGTACACCACACCCCTCCTGATCAACAAGACCCCCGTTTCGACCGAGGAGGTCCGTTTCCTCCGTTTTGCGGTACGCCAGACCCCTCCCGATCAACAGGACCCCGTTCCGAACGTAGGAGGTCCGTTTCCTCCGTTGTGCGGTACGCCAGGCCTCGTTTCCATCGCCTGTTCCGTCCAAGCCCTCCCGATGAACACAACCACACATTCCGTTCCGGCCCAGCCGGTTGGCTCCCATGCGTTCTGTTGCCTCCCCATGAACACGACGCATTCCGTTGCCTCCCCATGAACACGACGACGACGCTGTTTCTCCGTTTCGACCTAGCAATGTACACGAGCCCTCGCCATACGTATGCGCGAGTAGGCGTTCGAGACCCCGCCCGTATGTACACATATGTGGCCGTATTTTCTTTCTTGCACCCTGGCCGCTGTACGTACGTGTACATGCTACGTGCGCGCCTCTACTACGACACATGCGCGCCTCTACATCGACCAGTATGTACGTACACGTTCGCGACTAGAATGACAACGCTACGTACGCTTCAACCAGGTGGGTCCCGACTGTCAGGCACTTCCTTGCCTACGAAGATGTAGCTGGTGGGTCCCAGCAGTCAGGGGGCGAATCATTTTTTTGCCCAGACGCACTTCCTTGCGTGTGAAGATGTAGCTGGTGGGTCCCAGCAATCAGGGGGTAACGTTTTTTTCGTGAAATACAGTGGCCCGTCCGGTGGGTCCCAGCTGTCAGGTGGAGGAATCATTATTTTCCGCGTAATAAGAAGGCACTTCCTTGCTGTGGCCGTGGACCCAGCTGTCAGTCTCTCCACGTACAGTCCACGTCCGATGGAAGTCGTTCCTTGACCATGTTGACCACGCCGCACCGAGAGCACCAGGGCGGTGGACGACGGCGAGGCCTAGGAAGGGGACGACACGGAGGCAGGGAAGACTCGGTAGTTGTTTCCCACGCGGAGGGGAGTACGACTGTATGAGGGTTTACTGGTTCGTCTGCCGTTGCCGGAGAATAACAGTAGGTGTGGGTGAGTAGAGGGATGGCTAGGCCAGCGATGGGAGGACGGTCGGGCGGTGAGGCCTGCGCGGCAGCACAGCCGGCCGCGACGAGGAGGGAGCAGGCAGTCCCGCTGGCGCTTGTTTGCGCGGCTGGAGCAGGAAGAGCAGAGATTGAAGAAGCACGACGGCCGTTGGATGTTCATCCAACAGTCAGTGCTTGTGCGTCAACCTTTTTTTAGGAAAGCCTCAAATCTATGGAAAACAACATACATCCCATCTGCCATTATTTCTAATAATTTACAGCACATTTGCTAATTCTTAAGGTTTTTTTGGAGCCCATATTCTTTTTGTTAGCATTATAGCCCATATTGTGGCAACGGTTAAAAAATTATATGAAATTTTGCATATTTCGGTGCGGTCCGAACTGTTTTTAATCCCGAAATTTCGACTCACATTCAAACTGATTTTAAAAATAAATGTATATCAATATAAAATCCAACAAATTCTCCATGCATAAAAATTAATGTAATTTAAAATCTTGAAATGAAAAAAAAGATATTTGAAACTAATTGCTGGTTTGATGTGTTTTAAAAATGTACAACCCATTTCTCATTACTGATGGGCCATTTTCTTGGCCAGCTGAATGAAAGCTCTCCTCGTCTTGAAAGATTTGCAGCCCAACAGGCCCGACAAAGCGACTTACTTGGCAAATCACAAAAAAAAACTATGCTGTAGCCGTGGACCCAGCTGTCAGCCTCTCCACGTACAATGCTCTTCCGATGGAAGTCGTTCCTTGACCACGTTAACCACGCCGCGTGGAGAGCACCATGGCGATGGACGACGGCAAGGCCTAGGAAGGGGACGACGCGGCAGTGGAAGCCCGCACGGAGAGGACTATGAGGGTTCACTGGTTCGGCTACGGTGTGAGGCTTCCGTCGCCGCAGGGCCTGGCCTGCGGTGGGAATAGTAGGGGGCGGTGAGGCCTCTGCGGCAGCACAGCCGGCCACAGGAGGCAGGAGCATGCGGCACGACCGGCGCTGCTTTGGGCGGCTGGAGCAAGAAGACCAGAGGTTGAAGAAGCACTTCGGCCGTTGGATGGACATCGTACGGTCACTGGAGCTAGAATCGTTCATATTGACTAAGTTGACAAAGCCCTTCGTCCCCGTCAACTTAGTAGGCCCACAAGTCAGCCTCCCAGCAAGGTGGGTCCCAGCTAGCCGGGGGAGTATTCATTTTTTTGTGCGTAATAAGGAGGCACTTCCGGTGGGTCCGAGCTGACAGCGGGGGGAATATTTTTTTCACGAAATACAGTGGCCCGTCCGGTGGGTCCCAGCAGTCAGGGGTAAATGATTTTTTCGCAAAATACTGGTGGCCCGTCTGGTGGGTCCCTGCTGTCAGGTGGAGGAATCATTATTTTCCGCGTAATAAAGAGGCACTTCCTTGCTGCCGCCGTGGACCCAGCTGCCAGCCTCTCCACGTATAGTCCACGTCCGATGGAAGTCGTTCCTTCCATGTTGATCACGCCGCGCCGAGAGCACCAGGGCGGTGGACGATGGCGGGGCCTAGGAAGGGGATGACGCGGAGCCGGTGAAGACGCGACAGTGGATGCCCACGCGGAGAGGAGTATGAGGGTTCACTCGTTCGGCTGCGGTGTGAGGCTGCCGTCGCTGCAGGGCCTGGCCAACGGTGGGAATAGTAGGGGGCGGTGAGGCCTCCACGGCAGCACAGCCGGCCACGGGAGGCAGGAGCAGGCGGCAAGACCGACGCTGCTTTGGGCGGCTGGAGCAAGAAGACCAGAGGTTGAAGAAGCACTACGGCCGTTGGATGGACATCGTACGGTCACTGCAGCTAGAATCGTTTATATTGACTAAGTTGACAAAGCCCTTGGTACGTCAACTTAGTAGGCCCACAGGTCAGCTTCTGAAACGATGCGCCCCATATGTCAGGGAGAGGAATCATTTTTTGAAGAAGAAGCACGGCATCCGCTGGATGGACATCCAACGGCCACTGCTGCTAGAACTGTGTGTTGACTATAAGTTGACAAAGCCTTGCATACGCGTCAACTCTGTTTTTTTAGGGGACGCGTCAACTTAGTAAGGCCAGAAGTGTGTGGCAGAGAACTTATAGCCCAGTTGAGATTTGTAAGAATGTGTAGCCCATTTTTGAATTCTAACGGAATTTACTACAGCCCATTTACAGTTTGTTAAAAGTACAGCCCATTTCAACCAACCGTTCAAAACAGAATTCAATAAAATTTCCCACATTCTGATGGGATCCGAAATATTTTTATCCCGAAATTTCTAGTCAGATTAAATACAATTTCAATATAAATTTATATTACATAAAAATCCAACAAAACATTACGCTCGCAACAATTAATTTAATTAAAAATTTTAATATCCAAAAATAATATTTTATAAAGTAATCACGTGTTTGGTGCATTTTTTTGTAGTTACTGCCTAGTTTTTATAATTACATCCCATTTATTATTTCTTAAAGCCCATTTCTTGTTAATCCTAATGCATCCCTCCTAGGAAAGATTTGTAGCCCAGCGGGGCGGAGAATAGCAACTTGACCTTGCCTGGGTATTCCTAAAAAAAAGTATAGCTGGGCTAGCCATTTTCAGCTTGAAAAAAATTAATATCTGGGCTGGATATCTGGCCTAGACTAGACGGGCCACGGCCCGCCCAGTTAATACCTGCAGCGATGTTTTCGTTGTTGTTCAGAGGAGAAAAATTAATATCTGGGCTAAACATCGAAAAACTCGGCAGTGCTCACACCTCAAAAACACAAATACTGCTCGAGCTACTTGGTCCCACCCGTCGGCCGCTTCTTGTGCAATTCTCTCGTTTATTGACTAGAACTACATAGGTTGACAATGGTGTGGGACCGTGATGTCAGGAAACCAGGGGGAAGCAAAATAAATAACTCCAGCGAGCGCTTCCACCTCTGCCTCGTTGTCTGTCGTGGAAACCTCTTTCCTCCCTTTTTTTGCTCGGGCAAGGACCAATGCATGCAGCACGTCCATGCGGTTATTAGGCAAGAAATAAAAGCGCTTTGCATGCTATGAATTACGATGGCCTGCATGGGTAGCTAATAAGGCATCCTCTTAACTGCTATGATTAAATGTTGTGTTTAGAAGAGAGAAATATTCTTTTTTTCCACCAATCTGCTTGCACCTAGGTCGTGATGCACCTTCTAATACGACTTATTCACCTAGACAGAGGGAGTATAGTTTTATACTCCCTCCTTTCTGGTTTGTAGGGCTTATCTCAAAATTTTAGTTTTTCCATTTTATAAGGCTCAATTTGGTTGTTCCCCATCACATGTTCAGACTTCAAGGTGCATTAAATCATTGCATGCAAGTATTAAGAGAAAACTGACCAATGCATGCACTTTATGCATGCATGCATTGCAATTAATGCATTCGTAAACATAATTTTTTGAGGAAAACAAGAGCATTAATTGGGTGCTTTTGCAAACTACAAAAAATATTCCACTACTCATCATCTACCTTGGTTGGTGAGATTTTTGAATTGAGCCTTATAAACCGGAAAGGAGGGAGTACATATAATAAGGAGGCACTTGCGTACGTGAGGCTATGGACCTGGTGGGTCCCCATTGTCATCCTCTCCAAGTAAAATCATCTCCTCGCCCACGCGCGCTTTCCACCCGAAACAGTCAGCGCCGCCCGCCCCGCTTCCTGGTGCAGGCGATTGCTCCGCCTTCAAATGACACAAGTGCCGTCCGTCCGTCCATCTGCCGCCCACATTAATGATACACGGTTGCCGAGGCGGCTACTCCGGTGCCACACGTCCGTCCCTTCGCCCGCCCACCATTGTTATATAAACTGCTGCCCCGGCCATAGCCGCAGTCATCCGCATCCGTTCCCTTTCTCCTGTCCACACCACTACTGCCCACCATGGCTTCCTCACGCTCCAGCGCTCTTCGGGATGGGCGGACGAAGGACCACAAGGAGATGGTAGCCATTGCTGCCGACCAGCTGGCCGGCAGGCAGCTGGAGGATGACGACGTCCCAATGGAGAACATGGTAGTCGACGATCCGGCGCCAACCCCCTCCTCCGCGCCATCCTCGCTCGTGCATTGCACCATGACCATCAGCGAGGCCCGTGCCCAATATATGGACAGTGTGAGGCAGATGCGTCAGGAGCAGTTCTGGGAGGCGCAGGCTGACGCCGCCTACAACCACCATCTCCTCCAGGAGCATCTGCAGGGGGAGGAGCAGATCGCCGCGGAGCGGGCGGAGCAGGAGGCGCTGCTCGACTCATACCGCTCCGCCCGCAAGGGTCGCCTCGAGCGCTGGCGGGAGCGCATGCGGGTGGTGGAGGCTGCGGCCGCCTACAAAGGGGCTAGCAAAGAGGGCGATGAAGCGGGCGAGGCGCTGTTTGGCGAGACCGAGGACGAGGCAGAGGACAATGGCGGCTCCGACGAGTCCCCGCTCCGCTGGCATCGACGAGGCCCTGCTTCGCCGAGGCCCCGCGGCGCCAACAATGAGGCAGAGGACACCGCCGGCTCCGCCGAGGCCCCGCCCCGCCAACAACGAGGCAGAGGACATCGCCGGCTCAGCCGAGGCCCCACCCCGCCGGCAACGCGGGGGAGGATTTTCACCGCTCCACTAAGGCGCCGCCCGCCGGCAATGAGACAGAGGACATCGCCGGCTCCGCCGAGGCCCCGCCCCGCTGGCAACGAGGCCGCGCCACACAAAAAACGAGGAAGAGTAGAACATGGTAGGTCGCCGCTGCTCGGGTGCAAGTAAGGCCACCGCTACTACCCTCCTGTTGAAGCCAAGCTAGGCGGGTTGACCATTGGCGGCCGGTTAGCTTCTTGGCGGCGACATGGAGTCGAGGAGTTCTGCTGGAGAATAACGCTGCTTCTACTTAACTGCTGGTGCAGTTGGCTGACTGACATGTGGGCCCAACAGGCCACATGTCAGTTAAGCAACTACACCTGCAGTTAAGTCACTGAAGCTTCTGTTCGGCTCAGCGGGACATAGGTGGGTAGCTTCGGTTAATTAATTATACCTCCAGCGCACCCCTTTTTAGTTGAAGAATGTATGAAATGTAATGAAATCTGGCATGTTTATATGAAATCCGACCGTATATGAATGAATTTATTTTGATTAGTTTGAATTCCTGTATCACTGGCATTGGATGAACATGCAAAACGATATGTACTAGCATTATTCCCAGGGTGATCACCTCGTTTGCAGCAGTTTCACATGTACTCCCTCCGGTCCTTTCCAGTCTGCATACAAGTTTTGTCTGCAGTCAAAGTATCTCTACTTTGACCAATCTTATAAAAAAAGGTATGCACTTTCACAATGTGCGAAGTAAAAAGGAATAGAATGAGTACAAAGAGTTTGAGCAGGTTTTTAGCGTTTCTGTACATTGCAATCAAACACACATGCCTGGCAATTCATAGAGAACATTCAAAACAATCGATGATTATGCATCTCAGTGACTCACATGTCAGAGGCAATATTTACTTCACAACTAAAGAATAAAGAAAAAATTGATCGACACTGCTGACAGCAAGGGCGTCCCATTCAAAAATATCAAACGCATGTCTTGCTAAAATCAATGAGCAAAATTAGACAAGGTTGTCCCATTCCAAAATATCAAATGCCTATGATTGTGGAATGGGCAGGGTTTGCCATCAGTTCGGACATTGACATGGCACCTCGTGCTAAATAAACCAGCTGTTCTTTTTGTGCAGTTCCACCAAAATCAACCAAATTCGCGTGTAGCTTGTACGATTTCGCCCTTATATGTTGCAACACCTTGAACTTATCGGCACCTCCTTTCTTGTGGTAGAAATGAATGATTCGATGTATTCATGAACATTTTGTGCAGTTCCCATTGAAATCAAGCTGAGCACCCCTGTTTGCACAAATACAAAAAAGTGATTAGTATAGAGCAAACTGTACTATGAATTGACAGTTTCAACAGGCACATACATGGTCCATGTAGAGCACACTTTTAGAAAAATGGAACTCACCAGAAAGAATCCTAGAACAACATTGTACTCGCGCATCACAGCAAAAAAATGGAGATTTTGTAAGTCCTTCTGAGCTGAAGTTAGTTTGGTCTTGTGGGGAGTAATGTAACCATCCTTCAACTGCTCCTTCTGATGATAAGATAGACATGGCTTCTTCATCCTGGCATAATCGGAACTAGTCACTTCACGTACTCCATATTCTTCTTCAGAGGAAGATGATCCTGTTGTGCAAAGACAAGAGGACTACTAAATGCTAGCATCACTGTTTGCTCGAAAAAAGGAAAGGAAATATTTAAAACAACACAGATGAAGCACTTCTCAAGGACAATACCACTTTTTCATGACAGCACCAGGAGTTGATTTTTGTTTTTCTTCCCCTTGTTCTTGCCCTTCATCACTTGGTTCAATAACAAACAAGCTTCGCCTTCAATATAAGATTTGGCATGTCAATTAGGGAGCGCAATTATAGTACTAAACTTAATTTTCTGATGAAAGTGGCAAAATACAGGCCAGCAGTTGTGAAATATCCTTATCTTACCTCAATGGGATATTACGGTGCACATACAGATTGGAAGTCTTGTCTCCATTTGTGCAGTTCACTAAAATCAAGCAACATTATCGTACAAGTAGCACAACATATGAATGCACACTGCAGAATCATGTGAAAGAAGGCTAGTACTGACCTCTCATGATGTGGAATTCAAACAACTCACAAGAAGAAGATCTGAACCAAATTCGCCTTAACGGATAGGAAGTAAGATCTCCTCTTATGCAGTTCCACTAAGATCAAGCAATCAAGCAACGTTGTCGGTGTGACATTTTGGTTGAACTGCACAAAACACTCTTAAAACAAAAGTGTTTTGTGCAGTGCAACAAAAGGTCACAATGGCAATGAGGTGAAGCAGATAACCCTGTTTACACAGAGGTGCAAAGGAAACAATTAGTGGTCAATAACGGTGGATGACACAGAAGCCAACAAAAAGAAGCATCTACCTTAGCTAAATGGGAAAGAAAGCAAGACAGTAGCATTTCTCAAACGGTGGCATTGATTAATATTAACATAGAGATTATATTAACAATAAAATTCGTTAAACATGTAATTTGCTTTTAACTGTGGCATTGCATCAATTTTCCAGCGGTATTATTAGAGGGTGTTGGTTTACAGGGACATTTTGGTGTAGGGACTAAAAAAACTCCGTGTCAGTCCCATCTAAACCAAAGAGGAGGGACTTTTTGGGACTAAAAGTGGGCATTTGGGACTAAAGATGGAAGACCCCGAGGGAGTCATTTGGGGACTTTTTCCAATAGTTGCCCCTGCCACGCATCACACCTTGTCTCTATTAGTTCATTACTAGGGGTAACATGGTCTTTTAGCATGCCATTTAATAACCTCTAGTCCATGTTTAGTCCCTGGAACCCAGCAGGTAGGGACTAGGGAGTTTTTAACCAAACAGGGCCTTAGATTAACAACAGCTAATGAGTTGCACGGGACAGTGGACGCACCAGCACCATGTGCATCTACCGATGTACTGTGGTCATGCATATTCTGTTGCAACAAAGAACAAGCAACCAAGGAGCATATTTGTGTTGGTCCCAGTTTTGTTATCTTTAGACGCCTTTCCCTATGTGAGCGCAGCAAATCTAGTCCTGCTCAAACTCTACAGCCTTGTCCCTTCCTTTCCTTTTTGAACTAGTACTTTCGCCCCTTCCTTTCCTCTTTGAACCACATCCTAGATTTATGCGATACTACTTTCCCCACTACTTTCCCCCATTCCTTTCCTATTTGAACCACATCCTAGATTAATGCTATACAACTTTCCGCCTTCATTTCCTCTTTGAACCACATCCTAGATTCATGCTATATACAACTTTTCCCACTACTTTCCCCCACTCCTTTCCTCTTTGAATCACGTCCTAGATTCATGGTATACATGCAGCTAGAGCAATGCATGTGGAGTAAGTAAATTATACCTTAAGGTTCTTGGGGCGTGGTTCGGTGGGCGACGAGACAACGGCGAACAAGAAGGGGTCGGAGGCCCTCCTGCGCCGCTGCTGGGTGGAAAGTGAACAGCTGCGCCGGTAGTCCCTCGCTGACGGCGACAGCGTTAAGCCTCCTTCCCTTCCCGGCAGACGGATCCCACCGGCTCTTTGAGCAGCAGTGAGGGGAGAGAGAGGCCAACGAAGTCTTGTTTAGATCTGGAGAGGGCGAGAGAGTGTGAAGAGAGCAACTACAAGCGCTGAGGCTCCAGCGGGAGAGGGCGAGAGAGTGAGCGAACAGGCTAACCAGCTACACAACCCTCCCGTTATGTTCAACGAGAGGGAAATAACGTTTTACACATTCCTACATTCGTGTGACAAGCATGCCGTGTTTTTTTGTGTGTGTGGGAGTCATTGGGATTTCAATCATAATCGTGTCATGTGGCTTTGGTGGTAAGACTATCCACAGTGGTGCAGAAATAATGCAGCCTTAGTCACCTTACCTCTCTCCACGTAGTACGTTGGGTCCCACCAGTCAGAGGGTGAAACAAACAAATTAATAAGAAAAATTAAAAGCGCCAACGGTGTATCTTACCTCACACATCTCGCTACTGCTCGGGAACACTGTCCAATTGATCCCTCTGTTCGCTCACGTACTATTTTAAGTGAATCCTTATTATAACATACACACAAATTTTGGCCACTTGTATTCGACTTAAGTTAGTGTGCCACCGTATCTCGTATACTTACTACTCCCTCCGTCTAGGTGTAATAAGTCACGTTAGAAGGTGCAACGGTACCAAGGTGCGTGCGTGTGCGTGTGTGTGTGTGTGTGTGTGTGTGTGTGTTAGAGAGAGCGACAGATTGACCTACTCCTACAGAGAGATGTTGTGTAGTGTACGATTTTAGCCGCGAGAGTCAGTGCATCCTCTCGTTTCCGGGCGTGTCCGGTAGGGACATGCGGACAGCTGCCACGCCCGCTCCTGACCAGCTTGGCCCACCCAAAGCCCCTCCATCGCCTGCACGCGCTTCCCGCCCGAAACGGTCAGCGCCGCTCCAAAGAATCGGTGCCGCATTCATGCCCGGGCAGAGCGGACGCGATCTCTCACTGGCGCAAGAGTGATGGTTGCTTCGTCCGTCCAACTTACTGCTGGGTCTATGTGATTTGACGGCTCATTTGTCTTTATCACTGAGGTGGTAGGACTGCTAGATGTCCCACGCTTTCAGCGAAAGGAGGTATACTACTACTACTAGATTACAATTTTCTCCATTCTTACAGCGCGGAACAGCGGTATATCTCTCTGCGCAAAATTATCGATTTCATAGAACAAAAAAAACTCTATAACCGCATGACAAATGTGGTAGCCAAACTAAATAAACTCCCATCATCATTTAGATCATCCCACGTAAGGAAAAAAGATCAGCCAACTCCTGAACTCCTACTGCATAATGGGATTATATTTTTATTTTTGACATGTTAATGGGACTTAAAAGCTCACTTACATGCATGCTACCGGTGCATGCTTGCATGCAGACATGTTGATGTGATTTAAAACCCACTCACATGCATGTGGCACGGTATTTCTGCATGCTTGCATGTGGCTTAGTGCGGAGCCTCTCAACGTCAAGATCAGACGGCTATTATGGACTGATTTACTTCATCTAACGGCTACATCAATTTTGATGACGTGGCTCAAGGAGAGGATAGAGAATTCCTAGTAATGGGGGCTAGCTATTACTAGTAGATATAAGTCTTTGTAGAGATTCCACTACATACGGAACAAAATGAATGAATCTACACTTAAAATGCATCTATATACATCCGCATGTGGTTCATGGTGAAATCTCTACAAAGACTTATATTTAGGAACGGAGGAAGTACTAGTATAGTACGTACTGTAATTTATCAGCGAGATAAATTTGTACAATGCTATGAAGCTTCCAGCTTCTGTTACATGTATCTTGCGTCCAAGGTTGCCCGTTGCAACATTTCATCAAATACAAAGGAGACTAACATGCATGCTATTGCATCTCAATGATTGACAGATCATAGCAAATATGGACTCCCTCCGTTCCAAAATAAGTTTCTCAACTTTGTGCAAACTTTAGTACAAAGTTGTACTACTACTAAAGTTGACACTTATTTTGGAACAAAGGCAGCTAAAGAAAAAAACGATCCATGCAGTCCCTAGCCCTTGAACCGTGAACCCTGACCAGGCTTCAATTTGCTGGCAACGTTCGAGCTTCCTAATAAATGAAGTTTGCAACCTTTTGACCATCGGATCATTTTGTGCAGTTTCACCAAAATCGAGATGAGCATCCCTGTGGCAAAGAAATTGAACAAGCGTGATTAGAATAAGATTACTAGGACTAGTTGATGAGACATAAACTCATCACAAATATAGTACGTAGAAGCCAGTAGAGGTATGAGCGGGGCAAAGAAGTAGAGAAATATCCACAAGGAGTGATGTGGGCACCTGGAGCACTGGTGCAAGCCAGTTGTAAAGGGAGTTGTACCTGAGGGACGTAGCTCAACCTTGAGGAGGGCGGCGGGAGGCGGCAACTGCCCACGTCGCGGCAGTGAGCAAGGGACGAAGGCAACCTCACCGGCTTTGTGAGAGAGAACGGCGGGGACCCCTGATCGGGACGTGCTGACAGTGGGTTTTCGCCGTCGTCAACGGCCACCGCATCTACACTAAGCATCCACCCCTTCCCCAAGCGGACGTGATCCGCCGGGATGTTAGAGATGTGGCCATAGTCGTTTTGTGCGAGAGAGTGTGAAGAGAGCAACCCCAGCAAGCAACCGTGTAGGCTGGCCCGTCCTGACTATGTACTCCTTTTCTCTCCATATGAACCTATCATATTGCGTACGTGCCACTGAAGAAAAAAAACTTTATTTATAAATGACGCGGCACCTACTACTCGTTCTCCTATAACCTTGCGCTTGGCATCTCCAAAATATTGACCTTGCGATTGGCTCTTCGCCTCTTCGAGAAGTCGAGCAATAATGGTAGTGCAGTATATATCGTTCTAGCTATATGAGACCGAATGAATTGCTGCACGTCCACCACGTGGGCGAGGGTCGAGGGGCGAGGGAGAGTGCTACATACGGAGCAAAATGAGTGAATCTACACTCTAAAATACGTCTATATACATCAGCGTTTGGAGTATGTACTAGTAGTTCATATTGAAATCTACTAAAGGACATATATATTCCAAACAATATGATATAATCTCTATAACCAAGGTAGTAGGGACGAGGAGTAAACGGAGGGAGTAGTAAATTTTTCTCCTCGTCCTGTGAGCCACCGCGCGCATGGGCGAGGGAGCGGGCGTAAGGCATAGTAAGAAAGCTTCACCTCATCCTGCGAGCCACCGCGCCCGTGGGCGGGGGAGACAGCGTACTAAGCAAGCTTCTCCTCGTCCCGCGAGTTGACGGGACACATCAAAAGTACTCCAGTGTATAGAGCCTTGCCTCTAAGGTAGGCCCCACATGGTTTGCCTCTTTTTTAACATAACACGTCAAGTCGTAATTTGTTTGTTCACCCGTGGTAGACAACCCTCCCTCCACCAAGTGGACAACCAATACACGTGCCAAATTACCACGTGGGCTACCTTTTTCATACAGAAATGAGCTCCACCGTGTACCCGCGCGGGTGTGGTTCGGAAAGAGATGGGAGTACGTGCGCCGTGCATGCACCTCTTCTCTTCGTGCACGTTCCCCACCTACGTGGGTGTGTGTGAGAGATACAAACCGCGTTCATGAGTGTTTTTTGTTTTGGGGTGGGGGTGGGGTGGGGGGTTGATTTCGTGAATTATTTGTGGGAATATGTGTCGGTGACATCTCAAACAAAATTTTGCATGCAATGTGTGTGAAATGGAGGCCTATCCATATCATACATAGAGGGTCGGGGAATCCACGAGAAGAGAGGGAGGGGTCATAGCTATCGATAGAGTCGAAGAGAGGATCAAGTGGGTGGGTGCGAGATCGATGAAGAGAGCTATCGAAATTGTGTGTGTGTACAAGTCAAAGATATAGGGCGAGTGGCCTACCAGAACGTTAGAGGGCACACGTCAAGTTTGTGTGTGGCAGGGAGACATGACTAGAGCGCTCGATGTATCGGTGTGTGTGTGGGGGGGGGGAGGGGGGTGGTGGGAGGGGTAGGCAGAGGCCTAACTATAGAGGTAGAACGACTCGTATATGTGTTGAGAAGGAGAGACCCAGCTATGTCTTGAGGGAGATCGATCGACATCCATACATAACTGAAGGACGGGAAATATGATGGGAGAGAGATAGAGGAGAGAGAGAGGGAGGGAGGGAGAGGGAGGTAGAGGGGTAGAGTGCTGGATGAGTGATGGAGTTGCTTCCCGAAGATGGTGGGAGAGGCCTACTAGACAAACTGAGGGTGGAACTGCAATGTTATCAATAAGAGTGGGGATGTGTTTCTGTGTGTGCCTGTGCGTGATAGATCTGTCGGGGCGCATCCATGGATGATGAAGGGGAACCATGTGTTTGGTAAGCAAACCTAACTAGATCGGTAGATCAATTGTTGTTTGTCAGAGGAAGGGAGAGACACAACTAATGAGGTAGATCGATTGACGTGTGGGTAAAAACGAGTTATAAGGACCTAGCTAGCTATATGTATAGCGAGAGATCGGTCGGTGTACGTCCATTTGTTAGAGGCTAATAAGGCCCAGCGAGACGGATAGACAGAGAGAATGGAGCTAGGAGGTGGTGCGAGAGGCCCAACTACTAGCTAGATAGGGGGAGGAGTGTGCGGTTGTGAGAGAGCGATGAAAAGAGGGGTGAGAGTTTACACGTGTGTCTGATCGTATGAGAGACACGAGGCAAGGACACATAAAGGAGGAGATTGAAGGTGTGTTTGTATGTTGTAGGCAGACATCGCTGGAGAGGTTTATCGATCGGTGTGTGTCGGAAAGGAGTTGTGGAGACTCTAGGAGAACGACCTAAAGAAAAAAATGAATGTGCCCGGTGGTTAGAATGCCGAGGGAGGGGGAGGGCGAGGAGGGTGTGTGCATGCACGAGAGAAAGTTAGTGGTAGCTACAAAGGTTAGAGGATTGTGTGGGTGTAAGAGACTAACAAAGATCATAATTTGATATGAAAGCGGATTCATATATTTGAATAGGAGATCATAGTGTTTTAAACATTGCATGCATGAATATAGCGGTGATACACGTGCTGTGCACATGTTATACCATAATGTGATAATGCATGGTGTTTGCAACTCACAGCTAAATGTCGAACAATCTAAACCATACTATACATCAAACAATCTCACATTTTATTTGAATTTGTGATAATGTGTGGCGTTTGCAGCTTACAACTAAATATTGAACAATCTAAACAATACTATACATCAAACATTCTCACATTTTATTTGAATTTGTGGTAATGTGTGGTGTTTGCAACTCACATCTAAATACTTGTAGGCGTATGGGGCGGTGCACCATACATAATGTGATAAACACATTATACATATGAGACATGGTTTAGATTATGAAGATCTAGCTAGAGCTAGAAATGTAATGTGATTTGAAATCAAAATAAAGTGGATTCAAAAAATCTAGTTTGAGTTCATATAGTACACATAGTTCATATGTAACTCGAGACTAATCATGTGGTGTGCTGTGAAGATAATACACAAACGATGGTTTAACTTGACAATAATGATGATTGTAGATCTTATTAAAACAGAGAAACATTCAAATGCTTTGACTTCACAACAATCATTACAGTAGATCTTATTCAAATAGAGAAACGAATTCAAATTTAGTTCATATTGAAGTGATAGTATATACGTTTGGAATGCACTAAAACGTTCATTTGAGTAGTAGGTTGCATGCATTATACACATAGCGAAATATTTTAATTGAACATAACATGAATTCAAAGTTTTGAATGACATTTGTAGGGCGCATTGATTTGGTACAGTACACGTTAGGCTTGTCCAGAAATTTCAACCCGCGCCTTGTTGGCCCGAAATATTTAAGATATATCTTTGTCTCGTTGTGCTCCGACAACTCCCTCCATCTCAACCCGCGCCTTGCTATTCCGAAATTACAAAGCGTGCGAAAACTCCCACCTCCTGTGGAATCCCGACACGCGAAATGCCCGTGGTACCCCTGAACCGAAAGAACCGCCTCAAATCGGTGGGGGTACTTTCATAACTTACCCCACATTTCGGACAAGCGCGTCTCTAAGCCATGGTTCCCCACTGCCATCCCATCCGCCCACCCATTCATACATCGAGGCCGTGAAAACCCACGATGAAACCCCACACCCTGCTCCGTCCGCCACCCAGCCGGAGCCTCTTCCCCGACGACGTCGTCCATAGCAACACCTCGACGTCCCTCATCCACCGTACCGGATGAGGATCCGTCGTCGATCTCATCGTCCCGCCAGTTCAGCCACCCCGTTCTCCACCTCCAAGGAGCTGCCCCGACATTCCCCTCGTCTTTCACGCCACCTCCATTCCCACACCGCCGTCTTCACCTGCACCACCGGAAGAGCATCATCATCACCGTTTCCTTGGATGAAGCTGCAGCCTAATCGGCGCCGCCAAAGAGGTTGTACAATAATCGCCGCATTTTCTTCTTGATTCAATCTCACGGTGCTACCGGCACTCGGTCCCGAGCCGACACGGTGCGGCTCCATCCACGGCGGCGTCGCCGGCCACTTCCTCCACGACGTCGCTCCCTCGGGGGCGACGTCCACGTCAGTAGGACCTGCTGCTGCTTTAGCTCTCGCTCGCGGTGCTGCTCTGCTCTTGCTCTTGGTCCCCTGCCTGGTCTGCTCTTGCTATTGCTCTTTCTCGCACTGCTGCTCTTGCTCTTGCTTGCGATGCTGCTCCGATTTAGCTACACTTCACTCCGATGCCGCCGGGGTGAAGGAAGAACTAGCCGCAGCGGGGAGGGGGGCTCGCCGGAGAGGTACCCCACTATCTATCTTAGGGTTCAGGATGGGGGCGGTGGTCGCCGGTGGTGGCGGGGCAGTGGCGTGGGGATCGCCGGAGAAAAAGCTCGGCACGGGGGGGGGGGGGGGGGCTAGAGGGATGGCCGGGGCGGCGGCGGACCGGCGGTGAGGAGTGTTTTTGGGGCGGGCGGGGCGGCGCACCGCGGGCGGCGGGGGGCTGCTGTTTGGCCGGCTCAGGGGGGTGGAGGTTGAAGATGAACCGCAGGCCCTTGATTTCGTATCCAACGGCTACAAAACCGACTGACCAAAGATGAAAAAGTCAGTCGACCGACGTGTAGCCTCACCTTGCTAGTGCGTCCAGTTTCGACAACAAAATTTAGTTTCGACAGAAAAATTCAGTTTCGACAGTTAAGTTCAGTTTCGACAGTTAAGTTCAGTTTCGCCAGTTAAGTTCAGTTTCGACAGTTAAGTTCAGAGATGAGCGGCTGATGTATTTTACATCTAGCACTTTGTGGTTATGTATTTTACGTCATGTATTGGAGATGCTATTAGAATTCCACTCAGGTTAACGTTGTTCGTTGTCTCTCTTGTCCTGCTTCAGCCTCGGCGTCGTACAACTCACCAGAGCTGCTCCAACGACAAAACCCTCCATCATAGCGGAGCAGTACCTCAGGCTCCATCTCCAGACGCCTAAGATCTTCTTCCCCTCCTCCGACAGCCAAGTCAGCCGGAGCATCCTCACCGGCCAACCCAATCACGCTGAGATCGACATGGCTTCACCAAAGAGGTTGTACACTTGTTGCATCTCTTTTTTACTCTACATGTTATATATATTGTCCACTGAGCACACGGATTTGTTCCTTTAGTGTCTCCTTGAAAGAAAAAACGTAGGAATTTTAATTTTCACTTGTCCTCCTTTTCAAATTCCTATTCATGAAGCACAAGACTAAGAGATAGTAGCATAATAGCATTATAACCGTACATTTTCTTGTGGTTTAACTTAATCTCACCATGCTTCTTTGCATCCTGTGATCTTCCAATTGTTGTGAATCAAACACCCAGATTGGCAGAAATCCTGTGTTTTTAAATTCTCTGTTTTGCATGTGCATTCCTATCTTATTCCTGTCTATTTCCTATCCCTGCATTGTTGTAATCCTCCAATTCAAACGAGCCCTTATAGAATTACTTCTCTTACAGATAGTTGTCAAAGAAAACCTTGCGTGGTTTGTCCCGCTCCTGCTGCACCGTCGTCCACCCCTGCTCAGCTGCTCCAACGATAGAAGGTTCCAGCACAACAGGGATCTGGCCTCCAGACTGTCTTTCGCCACCTCAGATCTTCTTCCCCGCCACTGGCAGCCATGAAAACTGCACTACCATCATCAACCGAGCAGATGACCTCGAGGACTACATGGGTCCACAAGAGAGGTCGCACTCTTTCGTGTCTGCTTACGTTATGCATCGCTTAATATTACATGCTACTTTATCGTCCTGTTCACCGATTAGACTCTGAGTCAGCTCCAAAATAATGGTCAAACTTGAGTTTTTAAATGGTTGTGGGGTACATATCGGGGCCGCTATCAATAGTATCTATCTACTATCTGGTTAATCTCTGGTGTCTACTATGAGTTTCATGTTGGGTGGGAAACAAACAGTAAAGAAGCCATTATCTGTATTTTTTAACTAAAGCCATTATCTGCCTGCTATTATTGATTTTGGGTCTATCCACAGGTTGCTACCATCACTCTGGATTTCTGCATGCACTCCTTACATAATCTCACTATGTTTTATTCCTATGCATGACAGTTATTGTAAACAATGGAACTGAACATGTAGAGCAAAAGAGACGAGCCTTGTGTGGCAATAAAATTTCATGCAGATGTCGCTCCATGGTAGGCGCAAAGGCAGCCCCCCTCCATGCATTTCGGATTGTAATCGAGAGGATGATATCTATTCTGAGGGGGATTCAGAAGGAGAAGACAACTCCTATTTACCCCCTGAGGTCTTCGCTCTAACTTGGCATGCTGATGTTGGTTATATCATGCATATGGTGTCTTGCATTGCTTACTTTATACATCAAATATGTCATCTGCTTAGTTTAGACATCCTTTGTGTGAATGCCATCTATTTAGTTTATTCATCGTTTATGTGAATTATGCAACGCCATCTTGTTTAGCCAGGCATCATATATGTGAATTTTGTAATGCCATCCTGCTTAGCCAGTCATCTTATATGTAAATTATATCAGGCCATCCTTTTTTTCGTTACATATTACATTTGTCAACAATTTTATTACATTCAACTGCTCTTTGTGTGCATCAGCCATTTGACACGGAGTGAAAACAAGGTCTTCAGAGCAGACTATGCTATCTGACGAAGCGCATATCTCACTGTTTACGGATAGCTCCTCAGAGGAGGATTCAGAGACAGATGACCAGTCCTATTCCCCCCTGAGGTGTATGCTCTAACTTGGCAGGGTTATGTTGCTCATATCGTGCGTATGGTGTCTCGCATTGCTATGTCATTTGATTAGTTTAGACATGCTTTGTGTGAATGCCACCTGTTCAGTGTCTAATTACCATATATGTGAATTATGCATTGTCATCTTGTTGTAAGACATTATATATGTGAATTATACAATGCTATCTTGTTGCAAAGACATTATATATGTGAATTATGCAATGCCATGCTATTTAGACAACCATCATGTATGTGAATTATATCATGCTATCATTTTTTTGTATTACGTGTTCCATTTGGCGACAACGTTTGTATATTCAACCACTCTTCCTGTGCATCAACCATTTGAAGCAGTGATGGAAGTATCTGGAATGAAAACAAGGTATTTAGAGCAGACAATGCTACCTGCTGAAGCAGACATCTTGCTAGTTACAGAGAGCTCCTCGGAGGAGGATTCAGAGACTGATGACCAGTCCTATTTTCCCCCTGAGGTCTATGCTCAAACTTGGCAGGGTTATATTACCCATGTCATGCATGTTGTCTTGCATTGCTTAGTTTTTACATCATATATGGATTGCCATCTGCTTACTTGCTTACTATATAAATCATATATTTGAATTTTATCATGCCATCATGTTTACATAGTACATACACATCATCTATCTGAATTATGGCATGGCAACCCATTTAATAAAGACATCATATAGTTATATCATCTCATCCTGTTTAGTGTTTACAGTCATCATATTTTGAATTATGGCATTCTATCCGTGAATGTATGTGAATTATGGCATGCCAACCTATTTAATAAACACATTATATAGTTATGTCATGTCATCCTGCTTACATAGTCTCATATTTTGAACTATGTCTTTCCATCTTTTTTAGTTAGCCATCATAATGTGAAATTGTGTCATGCTATCCTGTTTAGTTAGCCATCATATATGTGAAATTGTGTCATGCTATCCTGTTTGGTTAGACAACATAAATATGAATTATTTCATGCCCTCTTTTATTCCCCACTATCCATTGCACCTGTCTATCATACAATGTCTATACTTTCAATTACTTTTCTTGTTTATCAGCCATTTGAATTGGAGAGTGTGATGGCAGTATCTAAGGGAGTAACAACACGGTCTTCAGAAAAGATAGTGCTACCAGTTGATGCAGATAGAATCACGGTTGTACTTGCCCAAGGACCAGATCCACCACACATAACCCAGACTCTCGCAGATTGTACCCCTAACCAGTTGGACAGAGAACCAGCTACACCCCTTCAAACCCCAACCCCGACAGATAGTAACCCAGTTCCAGTTGACACAACACCGTCTCCACCATAGAGCACCCAAACATGAGCAGTTAGTAAGGGAACTGCAGTGCCCAAAGCACGAGGACCACCACTCCGAATCCCAACTCAACGCTTAAAGGAGAAGAAGATTTGTTCTCAGGTCAGGTTTTGTAGCTATGGTTCATACTCCTTTGCTCTTGCATGACTGTATTTACTCATACCAACTATTTTCAAATTTGAAGGATGGAATTGAAACTCCAATGGCGCAACAGGTATGTTTTAAACCTGTTTCTTTAACTGGTTTGCTGTTGTAACCTGCTCTATGTTGATTTCAGTTTCAATTGAATAAACAGTTATGTTCTCATGTCATGCACATTACAAGTGTTGTTATTGCTCTATAGTTACCCACACTTATATTCTGTCTATTCTGCTTTGTCTTGAACAAATATTATTTGAGCTGTGTCTCTATCTTGATTTGGCAACAAAAACTAGAATGGTATAGACCATAAAGTGACCATGGTACATAGATATATGTTCATTTCATGCTGTTATCCTGTCCACTTTACTACTGAACTCATTTACCAAAATGAGTTTCATATACAACATGGTAAACATGTGATGTGTCTGCTTGTTTCTCTTTTAGAATGCAGACAAAATATTGGAGAACAGTACCGCGTTATCCAATGGTAAAGGAAGTAATGCAGATAAGGTTCAAGATAGTGAGACATCCCTGTTTGTCTCCAAGAAAGCTGTTAAAAACTATCTTGACGACAGTGAGGGAACCCAAAACTCCTGTCTTGATGTAGTGTTCGAGTTACTGACCACTACTGCTGGCACAAGCTCTTCAAACTCGCTGCCTGAATCAGTTCATCTTCTTGAGTCTCAACTTCAAGTTGAAAGACATCGATCAGATGTGCTGCGACAGGAAGCTGAAGGACTGAGGAAGTCCCTGCAGAATTCAGATGCATATTTTCTGGTGCAACAGCAAGCGCTGGAGGATTTAAGCGCCAAACAAGAGAAAGTTAATAAGCTTGCTAAGCATCTTGCCAGCATTATGGATACCCAGGATATTGTTTCTTGACATCTTCTGAAGTGGTTTCAGTTCTGGATTTGTTTTGCTGCGACGTTTATTTGCGCTGGTCGCCAACTTTGACAACCAGTGTATATGATATGCTGCTTTGTTCCCTATATTTGCACTGGTGGCGAACTTTGATGCCTAGTGGATGTAATATGTTTAATAGCCGTGATAGCCTAGCGTTAGTTGCTTGCTTATTTATTTCCTTGTTATCTTGTTTATTTGTTTGCTTGTAGTCATTGCGGTTCTTTTTCCGCGGTTAGCTAGTGGCTGCAATAACCTATTTTTTAAAACTAGGCCACAATAACCATGGGCTAATATTTACTGTAGTGACACTGGGCCTCCTACTGGCCGTAGAAACAGTGGGCCTTCTACGGCCGTAGAAACAATGGGCCTTCTACGGGACGTAGAAACAATGGGCCTTTTGCGGGCCGTATTATCAATGGGCCTTATACGGGCCGTATAATCGATTGGCCAAACATGGGCCAAACAGACCACATTATGGCTGTAAACGGGCTACAGTTGGAATCGTCCGTTCATGGGCCGACCATAACGGGCCATCATTAATAGGCCGTATTTGATGACGCTATGAAATCAGCCCAACGTATTAACGGACCACAAACGGGCCGACTGTAACCATGGGCTGAATTTGGCCCACAAGCAGAAAATGACAGTAACGGGCCGTAAGTAAATGAATGCTAGAAATGAGCCCAAGAATAAATGGGCTCTGAGAAGGCCGAAAGATAACATGGGCTGGAAACGGCCCAACGGAATAACGGGCTGTTAATGGGTATAAAGTGATACACTGTTCATTATGGGCCAGTTTCACCATGGACCGTTAATGGGTGTAAAGTGATACACTGTTCATTACGGCCCAGTTTCACCACGGGTCGTTAGTAGGCCAAGAGTCACATAGGGCCTCGTATGGGCCGAAAGACGTCATGGGCCATACATGGGCGAGAAGTGAAAACGGGCTGGAATCATATTGGATGGCCCAGATGACGCTACTGGGATTAATTCGGATAGGGTGTAACGGGCCTTGGGTTAGCGAGATGTAAATGGGCTATATTCGAACAGGCCGTTAACAGGCTTTCCATGGGCCGGCCCGCCAGCTTTTGACCAAGTCAAACGGGCCAGCCTTTTCACAGGAATTGGCCTCTGTTGGGCCATGCCACATGTCGACGTATCATAGGCGCCTTCCGTCCAATGAGTGGTTGACATCTGTCCCAACGATGAGCCGACACGTGTTTCCTCCAGCCAATGATGATTTTACACGTGGAAAATCCCCATTGGTCGGGGCTGTTAACGGGTTATCGGATCCAAAACCCGACCCGATAGCTTAACGGCGTTTCGTTACGGTGGATGCCACGTGTTGGTCACCCTTGACGAAAGCACTTCTGTGACGCGCGATTTATCATCATGGAAGTGGACACTTCCGTGATGATAATTTTGGTAATGTCATGGAACACTTCTACGACAACACAGGTATGACTATCTTGATTCTGTCATAAATTTGTCATGGATGTACATGCATGAAAAAAAGCGACCTACTGTGACAAACACGTATCATCACAGAAGTGTATTTTTTTGTAGTGAGTTGCAAAACTATTCCACAGTGTTTCAAATGAAGACTAAAGTCATAACTCAAATATTCTCCTCCACGATCAGATCGTAGAAACTTTACTTTCTTGTTACATTGATTTTCCACTTCACTCTGAAATTCTTTGAACTTTTCAAATGTTTCAGACTTATGTTTCATCAAGTAGATATACCCATATCTGCTCAAATCATCTGTGAAGGTGAGAAAATAACGATACCCGCCGCGAGCCTCTATATTCATCGGACCACATACATCAGTATGTATCATTTCCAACAAATCTGTTGCTCGCTCCATTGTTCTGAAGAATGGCGTTTTAGTCATCTTGCCCATGAGGCATGGTTCACAAGTACCAAGTGATTCATAATCAAGTGATTCCAAAAGTCCATCAGAATGGAGTTTCTTCATGCGCTTTACACCAATATGACCTAAATGGCAGTGCCACAAATAAGTTGCACTATCATTATCAACTTTGCATCTTTTGGCTTCAACATTATGAATATGTGTATCACTACTATCGAGATTCATAAAAAATGGACCACTCTTCAAGGGTGCATGACCATAAAAGATATTACTCATATAAATAGAACAACCATTCTTCTTAGATTTAAATGAATAATCGTCTCGCATCAAACAAGATCCAGATATAATGTTCATGCTCAACACTGGCACCAAATAACAATTATTTAGGTCTAAAACTAATCCCGAAGATAGATGTAGAGGTAGCGTGCCGACCACGATCACATCGACTTTGGAACCATTTCCCAGGCGCATCGTCACCTCGTCCTTAGCCAATCTTCGCTTAATCCATAGTCCCTGTTTCGAGTTGCAGATATTAGCAACAGAACCAGTATCAAATACCCAGGTGCTACTGCGAGCATTGGTAAGGTACACATCAATAACATGTATATCACATATACCTTTGTTCACCTTGCCATCCTTCTTATCCGCCAAATACTTGGGGCAGTTACGCTTCCAGTGACCAGTCCCTTTGTAGTAGAAGCACTCAGTCTCAGGCTTAGGTCCAGACTTGGGCTTCTTCACTTGAGCACAACTTGCTTGCCGTTCTTCTTGAAGTTCCCCTTCTTCCCTCTACCCTTTTTCTTGAAATTTGTGGTTTTGTTGACCATCAACACTTGATGCTCCTTCTTGATTTCTACCTCCACAGCTTTTAGCATCGCGAAGAGCTCGGGAATAGTCTTATCCATCCCTTGCATATTATAGTTCATCACGAAGCTCTTGTAGCTTGGTGGCAGTGATTGAAGAATTCTGTCAATGACACTATCATCCGGAAGATTAACTCCCAGTTGAATCAAGTGATTATTATACCCCAGATATTTTGAGTATATGTTCACTGACAAAACTATTCTCCTCCATCTTGCAGCTGTAGAACTTATTGGAGACTTCATATCTCTCAATCCAGGCATTTGCTTGAAATATTAACTTCAACTCCTGGAACATCTCATATGATCCATGACGTTCAAAACATCGTTGAAGTCCCGGTTCTAAGCCGTAAAGCATGGCACACTGAACTATCGAGTAGTCATCAGCTTTGCTCTGCCAGACGTTCATAACATCTGGCGTAGCTCCTGCAACGGGTTTGGCATCTAGCGGTGCTTCCGGGACATAATTCTTCTGTGTAGCAATGAGGATAATCCTGAAGTTACGGACCTAGTCCGTGAAATTGCTACCATCATCTTTCAACTTTGCTTTCTCAAGGAACGCATTAAAATTCAATGGAACAACAACATGGGCCATCTATCTACAACAACATAGACATGTAAAATACTATCAGGTACTAAGTTCATGATAAATTAAAGTTCAATTAATGAAATTACTTTAAGAACTCCCACTTAGATAGACATCCCTCTAATCATCTAAGTGATCACGTGATCCACATCAACTAAACCATGTCCGATCATCACGTGAGATGGAGTAGTTTTCAATGGTGAACATCACTATGTTGATCATATCTACTATATGATTCACGCTTGACCTTTCAGTCTCCAGTGTTCCGAGGCCATATCTGCATATGCTAGGCTCGTAAAGTTTAACCCGATATTCTGCGTGTGCAAAACTGGCTTGCACCTGTTGTATGTGAACGTAGAGCTTATCACACCCGATCATCACGTGGTGTCTCGGCACGACAAACTTTCACAACGGCGCATACTCAGGGAGAACACTTATACCTTGAAATTTAGTGAGAGATCATCTTATAATGCTACTGTCGATCTAAGCAAAATAAGATGCATAAAAGATAAACATCACATGCAATCAATATAAGTGATATGATATGGCCATCATCATCTTCTGCCTTTGATCTCCATCTCCAAAGCACCGTCATGATCACCATCGTCACCGGCTTGACACCTTGATCTCCATCGAAGCATCGTTGTCGTCACGCCAACTATTGCCTCCATGACTATCGCTACCGCTTAGTGATAAAGTAAAGCAATTACATGGCGATTGCATTTCATACAATAAAGCGACAACTATATGGCTCCTGCCAGTTGCCGATAACCGTGTTACAAAACATGATCATCTCATACAATAAAATTTAGCTTCATGTCTTGACCATATCACATCACAACATGCCCTACAAAAACAAGTTAGACGTCCTCTACGTTGTTGTTGCAAGTATTACGTGGCTGCTATGGGCTAAGCAAGAACCGTTCTTACCTACGCATCAAAAACCACAACGCGGTACAGTGATTGCTTTTCGATCTTCAGAAAGAACCATGTTCATTGAATCCGATTCAACTAAAGCTGGAGAAACAGACACCCACTAGCCACCTGTGTGTGAAGTACTCGGTAGAACCAGTCTCGCGTAAGCGTATGGGTAATGTCGGTCTGGGCCGCTTCATCCAACAATGCCGCTGAATCAAGAATCAACTAGTGACGGCAAGCAATATGTATATATCCACGCCCACAACTCCTTTATGTTCTACTCGTGCATATGACATCTACACATAAACCTGGCTCAGATGCCACTGTTGGGGAACACAGTAATTTCAAAAAAATTCCTACGCACACGCAAGATCATGGTGATGCATAGAAACGAGAGGGGAGAGTGTCGTCCACATATCCTCGTTGACTGTAAGCGGAAGCGTTATGACTACGCGGTTGATGTAGTCGTACGTCGTCACGATCGACCGATACTAGTACCGAACGTACGGCTCCTCCGCGATCTGCACACGTTCAGCTCGTTGACGTCCCATGAACTCACGATCCAGTAGAGCTTCGAGGTACAGTTCTGTCACCAGGACGATGTGATGACGGTGTTGATGAAGCTACCGACGCAGGGCTTCGCCTAAGCACCGCTACGATAAGAATGATGTGGATTATGGTGGAGGGGGGCACCGCACACGGCTAAAAGATCTATGATCAACTTGTGTCATGGGGTGCCCCCTGCACCCGTATATAAAGGAGCAAGGTGGGGAGGTCGGCCGGCCCTAGGAGGGCGCGCCAAGAGGAGGAGTCCACCTCCTAGTGGGAGTAGGACTCCCCTTTCCTAGTCCCACTAGGAGGGGGAAGGAAGGAGTGGGAGAGGGGAAAGGCAAGGGGGCGCCGCTCCCCTTCCTTGTCCTATTCGGACTCAAGGGGGGGGGCACGACCTGCCCTGGCCGGCCCCACTCGCTCTCCACGAGGGCCCAATAAGGCCCATTAGCCCCGGGGGGTTCCGGTAACCCCTCTGGCACTCCGGTTTTCTCCGAGATCACCCGAAACCTTTCCGGTGTATGAATATAGCCGTCCAATATATCAATCTTTATGTCTCGACCATTTCAAGACTCCTCGTCATGTCCGTGATCACATCTGGGACTCCGAACTACCTTCGGTACATCAAAACACATAAACTCATAATACCGACCGCCACCGAACGTTAAGCGTGCGGACCCTACGGGTTCGAGAACTATGTAGACATGACTGAGACTCACTTCTGGTCAATAACCAATAGCAGAACCTGGATGCTCATATTGGTTCCTACATATTCTACGAAGATCTTTATCGGTCAACCACATAACAACATACATTGTTCCTTTTGTCATCGGTATTGTCGGTGTCGAAACCGGCAGATCTCGGGTAGCGGGTCCCGAACTGTTCGTCTAAGGATCAATGGTAACAGGAGACAGGGGACATGATGTTTACCCAGGTTCGGGCCCTCTTGATGGAGGTAATACCCTAGTTCCTGCTTGATTGACTTTGATGAGTATAGCGGTTACAAGAGTTGATCTACCTCGAGATCATATGTTGTAGTCTAAACCCTACAGGTATGATGAGTAATGTCATAATAATCTGCCGACTAGCCTGGCCTCAGCTTATATAATGTACCAGAGGCCTAGGATAACAAGAGCCCTAGTCGAATACGCCGGTGGAGAGGAGTCCTTGTCTTGATCACTAAGTCTTGTGGAATCTTCCTCGTGTATACATCAGCTGTCCGAACTGGCCCATGAGCATACGGCCATGGGGGTCCTCGGCCCAATCCAACTGATTGGGAGATGACGTGGTGAGTACCCCCTAGTCCAGGACACCATCAGTAGCCCCCTGAACCGGTCTTCAAGTTTGGGACGCTCCTCGATTCTTCCGAACTTTTCTTCATCTTCGGTCGTCGGTCTTGAAAACTGGTTCAACAAATCTTCCCATCTTTGATTTTGAGGATCGCCAAAGTAAATCCGAAGAGTTTATACGTCGGGTATCTGAGGAGCCCCTTTAAGTTCTCGGCCTTTATCAATGCCTTGTTATTTTATGCCACACCTCGGGTTTGAAGTTGTTCCCGAGCGGTAGCGTCCTCTTGCGTCCGAGATCCCATGCTGGATTGCATTCGAGGTATCTTTTGCAGCCAAGCACCAACGCTGGACCGCTTCCGAGCTCCAACGCTGGAATGTATCCGAGCTCCAACGCCGGACTATGTCCAAGCTGCAACGCCGGACTATATCCGAGGTGTCATAAATCACCTTGGTTCAAAAAAGTTGAAGGAGTTTAGCTGAGCTTAATGTGGGAAATGCCCTCTATGGAGCCATCCACTAGCGCCTGAGCTTTATGCCGGACTGCTTCCGAGGTGGTGCACCACCCCGACCGCGGGCTGATTTTTTGTCAATATTTTTGATTGGTGTAATTTATTCTCTGCCGAGATATATAGCCAGTAGCCCTCAAGGTGTGTATCGGTCTAAAACCCGAGATGCACCTGAAGGATGACATAAGGCCGTTGATCCCAGTAGCCCCTGAGACTCAGGTTGATTCACAAAATCGGCCTGAGGATCAACTCCTAGCTCGGCGAAATACTTTGAGACATAAGAAGCGGTGTGCAAATTCCTCGAGACTCAGGTTGGGTGTGGCCGACCAACCTGAGGATTCATAATCTCCTCGAAAGCTATATTGCCTTTAAATTTTCTGCATTGGATTGTCAATGCAGTAGCCCCGAGACACAGGTCGGGTGGCAACACTAGATCAAGGTATCGATATGCCCCTTTCAATATTAGTGAATGGTAAGCCCGAAGCCCAGTAGCCCCCGAGCCTTAATGTGGGCACGGGTGGTCGAATTAAGGATCAATATCCAGAGTAAAACCACAAATTATGTGTAATGATTCTACATATCCAAGTACTTTACATCATTAATGCTCGGATCCGCATTGTACAGAACTTTGTTGACCGACCATCGGCTTCAACCTCCTCGGCCAGAAGCCGGGGAGTGTTTGTCCTACTTTATAAAGTCGTTATAAGGGAAAAGATTTATGGAAAACAAGGCAATCCGGCCATACGGTTTTATAAACAAAGGTACGCGGAGAGATATGTTATATTACTTAATGTAAGAAACATCTTCCAAGGAAAATAGTCCCACTATCGGTTCCTTTCTTTGGGTCATCATGCTTATTATGATCATGAAACCTCACCTCCGATCAATGTGGGAGGGAAATATTGAGGATTTAGTTCGGGGAGAGTTCCCGAACTCTGTGGTATTAATGAACCAATTTTTTTACTTCCGTCGTTGCCGACCAATGTGATCCTTTAAGATCGCTAGCTTTCGGCTTCACCCAGTCTGAGGTACTAACTCGGATGACCGGTAGTAACAAGCACAGAGGTGCTCCCTTTACCGCCTAGCCGAACAATCGGGAATGTAGGGGTAAGCACAGGAGCCAGGCAACCCAGCTTGGCAAAAATCTTAAGTCAAATTGATGCATATTTATGGCTTTATAACGATGATTACGAAAGGCAACCCTTGTATATTAAATGCAAATGACGATGATATGTTTATTTCGACTCCGTTGTGACAGTTTATCAGTTGAAGGTGGCCCATCATCGGCTTCTACCCCTTTGTAGATACTACGCAGGGTGTCTCCGCAATAACAAGACAACCGTTAACCAATGTCTCAGTGCCCGAAGGCGGTTGTGTTAGCGGAAATGAGGCAATCAGATATGCGGGCTTTATAACTTTCACTTAGTCATAGGAGCTTTAAACTAGGGAAGCTAGCTATGAGCCCCCGGTTAGTGTTCGGCGACATCCGAGGTCAAGCCGTAAACACTTCGGCCAATGTT
This sequence comes from Triticum monococcum, assembly GCA_034509565.1. Classification (NCBI taxonomy): domain Eukaryota; kingdom Viridiplantae; phylum Streptophyta; class Magnoliopsida; order Poales; family Poaceae; genus Triticum; species Triticum monococcum. The sequence continues at coordinate 606,656,289 of CM067845.1, forward strand.
ATGAACAGCCCGTCATTTAACACAATCATCGAATCGCTGACCAATTTACGCTTATTGTGACAGTCAGTTTTCGGCTTTCTCCACTGATCCTCCCTTTGCACACCTAGCCGAACAAAGCGGAACGTATGAGGCAAGCGCAGGAGCCGGGCAACCCAACTATTGACCGAAGACACAATTCGAAACCGATGCACATTTAGCAATATCCAAGAATGTTTTTGCCGAATCTCTAAAGGTGTCCGGTGTTGCACTGCGAGACTTGTGCTGAAAACACACAAATAGTTTAAAAGTGCCATAAGCTTGGAAAACCAAAAAACGTCAGTAAAAACTTGACGTCCGAACAAGATCAAGTGTTCGGTGCCAATCCGAAAATTGGAAAAAAGAAAAAAATTGTGCTTCTGCCGTGCTTTAACATGACACACCCGATCTCAACACTTCAAGCGGGCTAGCCTATGGCTTCGAGCTCCTTATCCCAAAGGCGGAGTACTTCTTCGAAGCCAGTTTAGCGAACTAAACTCGAGCGGCTTTTTAGAGAGAAGACATGCTATCCGGCTGTTAACCATACACTCGAGTCAAAAAAGGAGCAGCAGAAAAAGACTTTGCAACGACCAAGAAGAAAACACATTTACTATAAAATAGCTCATATAAATTTTACGAGCCCCCAAGTGACTTGGGTAAAAGAATTTTATGTATAATGATTGTATGTAACGATGTACTTATATCATATCTGTGTTCACCCGAACTTTAAACACGTCTTAACCGACCGTCAGCTTCTCCCTCTTCGTTCAAGGACCAAAAAGTGTCATGTACTCCACCTGTCGAAAGCATTTACAGTGTTTCTGATAACCAAGCAATCAGTCCATAAGGCTATAACAGACAAAGCGCGCTCAAGGAACTTATGCTGTATTACTGGCGAAGTGTAAGAAGCATCTTCGAAAAAAATAGTACCTTCACCGATACCTTTCTTCGGTTGCTCATTGTTACCATGAAACTTGTGCAATAGATTTTTTTGTACTCATGAGTTCCATTGTGTGCCGACAATTATTGAAAACAATAAGAGCGCTAGCTTTCGGCTTCACCCAGTGGTACTAACTCGGATGACCCGGTAGTAACAATCGCAGAGGCGCTCCCTTTACCGCCTAGCTGAATAATCAGGAACGTACGGGTAAGCACAGGAGCCAGGCAACCCAGCTTGCGAAACACTTAAGTCAACATGGTGCATATTGTGGCGTAATACACGAACAAGGAACGAAGCCGTACAAGTATAATCATATGCAAGAGGAAAGGCTTCATAAAGGAAGCCCCCAAGTAAACGGGGTATTTGAATTTGCTTGCAACAAACAAGGTTTTGACAAAGAAAGTTTTTCGCAAATGAATTTTTGTCAAAAAACCATGATGCTTGGTCGAACCGAACGAAATTTAAAACTAAAGGTTTTTAAGCATGGAAGCGGCTTAGCTGGTTAATGTGCTCGGTGTCGATGCACGGCCCGAGCTTACGGCGGGACAGGGTCCCAACCCCCAAGCCAGTCCCGAGGTGGCGGAGCGAAGAGCTCGGCACTCCGAAGTGGCAACATAGCACGACCAATGCAGGCCGGCAGTGTGACGCCAAAGTCCTCGGCGTGGCTTAATGAAGTAATGACAAAGCCCTCGGTCCAGCCGAGGTGACATGGTACGTCGGTACGCCGAGGTGACAGCACTGCCCGATCCGGATCCTTTACCTGTGCACAGAAAATAGTGCAAGCCGAAGATAATAGGAAATAAAAATATATTGCATAATTAATAATTTACGCAAAGTGAGTAATAAAAGAAATATGGCCCGTGTGCCGAACACTCGATGAGGTAGAGCTCTCTCAGTGATGCCGAAGTCCCCGAGGCAACCGAACATGTCGGTATGATGATTCAACCAATAAGGTGATCACGCGAGCTGATTGGGACAACGGCGTCGGCTTGCCAAAGTGACCGCGTGACGCAGTCGAAGTCGATCACCTACACACATAAAATAGTGTGGTCCAAAAAGGATAATTGCTTTTTGCAAAAATAATTTATTGAAAGAGATGTGGCCTGGCGCCGAAGTCATGTCGATGCAGGGCGTCAGCGTGACGCGGTGAAGGCGTGGCCAAGCCTGAATTCGCAGGCCGGTCTGAGTTCCGGATGCGGCATTCGCCGAACTGTATACGGAAACTGACCGAACCACCATGCGACCATTGTTAATGCAGCCACCATTTGATAGACCTGTGTACAGATGATGAAACAAACCAGAGTAATAATTCCTTGGAAAAAATAAACCCAAGGAAGAAAAAATTCTAGGATTAATAGCACCTGGTTTATCTGTTGTAGCAATCTTAAGAAAGGTTACACCCAAAATTGGGACTCGATCCACACACTCATTGCCTGATGAACGATAAAGCAACGACATGGCGATGCTAGCAAAGGTGGGCTCGTCGAGGCAAAGCCCCCGGTCCAGCTAACGTGACAAAGCTGGTCGGCTGGTGATGCCGAAGTCACCGGGGTATTTTGATGAAGAAATAGCAAAGTCCCCGGTCTAGCCGAGATGATGAAGTGGGTCAGTAAGGAGACGTTGCAGTTGACATGTCTGCCGAGGTGTTGAAGCAGTTCGGCGTGATGGACATTGACTTGAAAAAGCAACAGTGCGGCCATGCCGACGCTGGTCATAACTTGTGACGCGGTCAATGCCGGATTGATGAAGTGACCGAGCGGCGATGTCGGTGCGCCTGACCCGTGCAATACATGGGGCGATGGTGTTGATGATGATTTATCCTTCGCGATGCCGAACTCTTGTTCGGCTTGCCGAGCAGATGATCCGATAAGGTTAGGCTTGACTCGATGAAGCGACGATCTGTCTAGCGCAGGTCGGCAGACGTGGAGCAATATTACCGGACTAGTGTGACACCAGCGCGATGGTGAAGAGTGCCTCAAACAAGGCTTAAACTTTTATGGGCACGTGTTAAAAACAATGCACAATACCATAGAAGAAAATTCCTTTAAAAAGGTTGTCCAATATCACGTTCATAAAGAAACATGAATTCTGGCCGGATCCGTATTCGCGCAGAAAACAGGTCCGAAAATTGATGCACTAATTGGAAGGTTCCCGGAGTTTGGACGGTCGGATCGAGCTGAAATTTTAAGGGATGGTAGATATAGGAATTCTGCAGCCAATCAACGGTTGGATCTTTCAAAGGACGTAAGAGCTAGGTGCTGGAGACCACGCCCTAAACTCGTCCAGATTCCTGTCCAGATTTGACAGGGTTCCGGTATATCGTAGATTGCCCGAGATTCCTCCATTGGAACTCGACAAAATTTTGCATGGTTGTTGTAGACTCAATTCCGCACAATTGCACCAAAGGAATCATAAAAGTGATGCTCGAGGAGGTGGTGGCAGTAGATACAAGTTCGTTGTTTGAAAAAACAGGATGGTCGCCCAAGGGCAATGTTGACGTTGAGTCCCCGAGCTCCATGGATGATTCCTCCATGATCTTGATAGAGATTGAAGTTGATGTTGATGAAGGCCTCCATCCAAACATGACGATTGGAGATGGAGCGCGGTCCTCGGTCGAGCCAAGGTGACCAGTCGAGCCGGTCCTCGAGCGAGCCATTGATCCTTTGCCGACCACACAGCAGAACTCTCAATGAAAGCACCATTGTCGGTGTAAAAACCGGCAAATCTCGGGTAGCGGGTCCCAAACTGTTTGTCTAAGAATCGATGGTAACAGGAGACAGGGGACACGATGTTTACCCAGGTTCGGGCCCTCTTGATGGAGGTAATACCCTACTTCCTGCTTGATTGACTTTGATGAGTATATGGGTTACAAGAGTTGATCTACCTCGAGATCGTATGTTGTGGTCTAAACCCTACAGGTATGATGAGCAATGTCATAATAATCTACCGAGCATACGGCCATGGGGGTCCTCGGTCCAATCCAACTGATTGAGAGATGACATGGTGAGTACCCCCTAGTCCAGGACACCGCCAGGTATGTTACTTGCCCGAGATTCGATCGTTGGTATCTCAATACCTAGTTCAATATCATTACCGGCAAGTCTCTTTACTCGTTTCGTAATGCATCATCCCGCAACTAACTCATTACTCACATTTCTTGCAAGACTTATAGTGATGTGCATTATCGAGGGGGCCCAGAGATACCTCTCCGACAATCGGAGTGATAAATCCTAATCTCGAGCTATGCCAACTCAACAAACACCATCGGAGACACCTGTAGAGCATCTTTACAATCACCCAGTTATGTTGTGACGTTTGATAGCACACTAAGTGTTCCTCCGGTATTTGGGAGTTGCATAATCTCATAGTCATAGGAACATGTATGAGTTATGAAGAAAGCAATATCAACAAACTAAACGATCATAGTGTTAAGCTAATGGATGGGTCAAGTCAATCACATCATTCTCTAATGATGTGATCCTGTTCATCAAATGACAACTCTTGTCCATGGCTAGGAAACTTAACCATCTTTGATTAACGAGCTAGCCAGGTAGAGGCATACTAGTGACACTCTGTTTGTCTATGTATTCACACATGTACTAAGTTTCCAGTTAATACAATTCTAGCATGAATAATAAACATTTATCATGATATAAAGAAATATAAATAACAACTTTATTATTGCCTCTAGGGCATATTTCCTTCAGTTATTTGGTTGCAGGGTTGTTTGTGAGAGACCATCTTCATCCTATGCCTCCCACGGATTGATAAACCTTAGGTCATCCACTCGAGGAAAAATTTGTTACTGTCCTACAAAACTCTTCGCTTGGAGGCCCAACACGAGTCTACAAGAAGAAGGTTGCGTAGTAGATGATACATCTCCAGCGTATCTATAATTTTTGATTGCTCCATGCTATATTGTCTACTGTTTTGGACATTATTGGGCTTTATTATCCACTTTTATATTATTATTGGGACTAACCTATTAACCGGAGGCCCAGCCCAGAATTGCGTTTTTTGCCTGTTTTAGGGTTTCGAAGAAAAGGAATATCAATCGGAGTCCAAACGGAATGAAACCTTCGGGAACGTGATTTTCTCACCGAATACCACTCAGGAGACTTGGACCCTACGTCAAGCCAATTAACAGGAGGCCACGAGGTAGGGGCGCGCCTGCCCCCCCCCCCCAGGCGCACCCTGCACCCTCATGGGCCCCCTGTTGCTCCACCAACGTACTTCTTCCTTCTATATATATCCACGTATCCCCAAACGATCAGATACGGAGCCAAAAACCTAATTCCAACGCCGCAACTTTCTGTATCCATGAGATCCCATCTTGGGGCTTGTTCCGGAGCTTCGCCGGAGGGGGCATCGATCACGGAGGGCTTCTACATCATCATCCAAGCCCCTCCGATGAAGTCTGAGTAGTTTAGTTCAGACCTGCGGGTCCATAGTTAGTAGCTAGATGGATTCTTCTCTCTTTTTGGATCTCAATACAATGTTCTCCCCCTCTCTCGTGGAGATCTATTCGATGTAATCTTCTTTTTGCGGTGTGTTTGTTGAGACCAATGAATTGTGGGTTTATGATCCAGTCTATCTATGAATAATATTTGAATCTTCTTCGAATTCTTTTATGTATGATTGGTTATGTTTGCAAGTCTCTTCGAATTATCATTTTGGTTTGGCCTACTAGATTGGTTTTTCTTGCCATGGGAGAAGTGCTTAGCTTTGGGTTCGATCTTGCGGTGTCCTTTCCAAGTGACAGAAGGGGCAGCAAGGCATGTATTGTATTGTTGCCATCGAGGATAACAAGATGGGGTTTTTTATCATATTGCATGAAACTATCCCTCTACATCATGTCATCTTACTTAAGGCGTTACTTTGTTTTTAACTTAATACTCTAGATGCATGCTGGATAGCGGTCGATGAGTGGAGTAATAGTAGTAGATGCAGGCAGGAGTCGGTCTACTTGTCTCGGAAGTGATGCCTATATACATGATCATACCTAGATATTCTCATAACTATGCTCAATTCTGTCAATTGCTCAACAGTAATTTGTTCACCCACCGTAGAATACTTATGCTCTTGAGAGAAGCCACTAGTGAAACCTATGGCCCCCGGGTCTCTTTCTCATCATATCAATCTCCATCACTTTATTATTGCTTTGCATTTTTACTTTGCCTTTTACTTTTCACTTTGCATCTCTATACCAAAAATACCAAAAATATTATTTATCATCTCTATCAGATCTCACTTTCATAAGTGACCGTGAAGGGATTGACAACCCCTAAGCGCATTGGTTGCGTTGAGCTATTGTTTTTGTGTAGGTACGAGGGACTCGCGCGTATCCTCCTACTGGATTGATACCTTGGTTCTCAAAAACTGAGGGAAATACTTACGCTACTTTGTTGCATCATCCTCTCCTCTTCAGGGAAATCCAACGCAGTGCTCAAGAGGTAGCAAGAAGAATTTCTAGCGCCGTTGCCGAGGAGTCTACGCAAAAGTCAACATACCAAGTACCCATCACAATCCCTATCTCCCGCATTACATTACTTGCCATTTGCCTCTCGTTTTCCTCTCCCCCACTTCACCCTTGCCGTTTTATTCGCCCTCTCTCTATCCTCCCTCTCTTTCTCTATTTGCCTCTTTTTCGCTTGCTTCTTGTTTGCTCGTATGGTCAGAATAGTTGTTTATTTATTACTAAACAGAGAACCTAAGATATATGGATCCTCATCCACTTGCTAATCTTTTTAAGAGATCCAATTATGATGAACCAATTGCTAGTGAGTTTTGTGCACTAGATTATCTTTATGAGGTTTTGCTTGAAATTCATTAATCTCAAAAGTGTGATGAATTACTTTATGAAACGATTCACGATAGATCTTTGAATAAAAAGCATGATTGCAATGATTTTATTATAGATTCTATTTATGTAAATTGTGCTAATAATATGCAAAACCCTAAGCTTGGGGATGCTAGTTTTGCTATGCCCTCTACTTGTTGCAATGATCATGATTGGGGTGATTCTTCTTATGATGTTGAAAATTTATTTAATCCCCATGATGAATATGAGATTGATAATAGTGTTTGCAGTATTATTGAAAGTGGGTTTGGAAAGGTCATGACTTTAGTTAATACTAATCCCACTATTTTGGTTAAAAATATTGTGTGTGATAGCTATTTTGTTGAATTTGCTGATGATCCTGATACGTCTCCGTCGTATCTACTTTTCCAAACACTTTTGCCCTTGTTTTGGACTCTAACTTGTATGATTTGAATGGAACTAACCCTGACTGACGCTGTTTTCAGCAGAATTGCCATGGTGTTGTTTTATGTGCAGAAAACAAATATTCTCGGAATGACCTGAAACTCCACGGAACATCTTAGAAAAAACAATAAAAAATCCTCACCAAAGATGAAGACCAGGGGGCCCACACCCTTCTCACGAGGGTGGGGGGCGCGCCCCCCTACCTCATGGCCCCCCTGGAAACCCTCCGACGCCAACTCCAACTCTATATATTTGCTTTCGGGGAGAAAAATATCAGAGAGAAGAAATCATCACGTTTTACGATACGGAGCCGCCGCCAAGCCCTAAAACCTCTCGGGAGGGCTGATCTGGAGTCCGTTCGGGGCTCCGGAGAGGGGGATTCGTCGCCGTCGTCATCATCAACCATCCTCCATCACCAATTTCATGATGCTCATCGCCGTGCGTGAGTAATTCCATCGTAGGCTTGCTGGACGGTGATGGGTTGGATGAGATTTATCATGTAATCGAGTTAGTTTTGTTAGGGTTTGATCCCTAGTATCCATTATGTTCTGAGATTGATGTTGCTATGACTTTGCTATGCTTAATGCTTGTCACTAGGGCCCGAGTGCCATGATTTCAGATCTGAACCTATTATGTTTTCATGAATATATGTGAGTTCTTGATCCTATCTTGCAAGTCTATAGTCACCTACTATGTGTTATGATCCGGCAACCCCAAAGTGACAATAATCAGGACCACTCCCGGTGATGACCATAGTTTGAGGGGTCATGTATTGACTATGTGCTAATGCTTTGTTCCGGTTCTCTATTAAAAGGAGGCCTTAATATCCCTTAGTTTCCAATAGGACCCCGCTGCCATGGGAGGGTAGGACAAAAGATGTCATGCAAGTTCTTTTCCATAAGCACGTATGACTATATACGGAATACATGCCTACATTACATGGACGAATTGGAGCTATTTCTGTGTCACCCTATGTTATGACTGTTACATGATGAACCACATCCGACATAATTATCCATCACTGATCCGATGCCTACGAGTTTTCCATATACTGGTTTACGCTTATTTACTTTCCCGCCGCTACTGTTACAATCACTACAAAATACCAAAAACATTACTTTTGCTGTCTTTACTTTTGTTGCCGCTACCACCACTATCATATTACTTTGCTACTAAACACTTTGCTGCAGATACTAAGTTTCCAGGTGTGGTTGAATTGACAACTCAACTGCTAATACTTGAGAATATTCTTTGGCTCCCCTTGTGTCGAATCAATAAATTTGGGTTGAATACTCTACCCTCGAAAGATGTTGCGTTCCCCTATACTTGTGGGTTATCAAGACTAATTTCTGGCGCCGTTGCCGAGGAACATAGCTCTATTCTTTGAGTCACTTGGGATTTATATCTGCTGGACACTATGAAGAACTTGAGAGATCCAAAAACCAAAATCTATCCCTCAACTACGAGGGGAGGTAAGGAACTGCCATCTAGCTCTGCACTTGATTCACCTTCTGTTATGAGTAAGTTAGCGACACCTACACCTGCTTCTGCTATTCGTTCTGATATGTCGCATGTTATTGATGATGCCACTTCTGCTATGCATGATACTTATGATGAAACTGCTTCTATGCCTGATACTACTGTGCCCCTTGGTGAATTTCTTGATGAACAAATTGCTAGGGCTAGAGAAAAAGAAATTATTGAATCTGAATACGATGATGATAGTGATGATGAAAATATGCCTGTTATTCCTGAGGGCTATCTTTTTTGACATGGAATCTTCTGCCGCTATTTTTACTTGCAAAGATAGATATGAGCTTAAGAGGTTATTAATTAAATGGAACAAAGAATCACTTAGAGATAAAATGAGACCTGACCCCGCTTTTGCTACTTCACCTATTTGTGTTCCTCATAAGGATTATGAATTCTTTATTGATCCTGATATAATTACTTTGGTTGAATCTGATTCGTTTTATGGCTATGAATCTGAAACTGTTGTGGCACATTTTACTAAATTAAACGATATAGCTGCCTATTCACTAATGATGAGAGATCACGTTACTTCTATATACTCAAAATATTACCGTTCTCATTAAAGGGTGATGCTAAGATATGGTTTAATTCTCTTGATCCTGGTTGTGTGTGTAGTCCCCAGGATATGATTTATTACTTCTCTGCTAAATATTTCCCTGCTCATAAGAAACAAGTTGCTTTGAGGGAAATATACAACTTCATGCAAATTAAAGAAGAGAGTCTCCCACAAGCTTGGGGGAGGCTTCTCAAGTTACTTAAAGCTTTGCCTGATCTTCCTCTTAAGAAACCTGAAATACTTGATATCATTTATAATGGACTAACCGATGCTTCCGGAGATTACCTGGATAGTTGTGCTGGTTCTCTTTTCAGGGAAAGAACACCGGATGAAGCGGAAATTCTATTGAATGATATGTTGACAAATGAAAATAATTGGGCACCTCCTGAGCCAGCTCCTGAGCCATCTCCTGCTCTAATTACTGAGCCTATTCCTAAACCAACTCTGAAGAAGAGAGGTGTTTTATTTCTCAGTCCCGAAGATATGCAAGAGGCAAAGAAATCTATGAAAGAAAAAGGTATTAAAGCTGAAGACGTTAAGAATTTACATCCTATTGAAGAAATACATGGTCTTAATTCACCGCCTATTGAAGAAACATATGATCTTAATTATTTATTAATTGAAGAACCTCCTGATCCCGATATCCCAACACAGGTAGTAAAGGTAAATTCTCTCTATAGATATGATAAAGCTGAAGTCCCTCCTACTAAAATTGCTAGTCAGTGCTTGGATGAGTTTGATAACTTTATGTTTAAGCAAGGCGACTTCAATGCTTATTTTGGCAGACAATTAAAAGAAAATGCTTACATGATTAGACGCTTGGGTGATTATATGGCTGATATTAAAGGTGAACTTAAACTTGTTAGCTAACATGCTTCTATGGTTACCACTCAAGTAGAATAAGTACTTAAGGCTCAAAAAGAAGTGCTTAATGAAATGAATAGTAAGAAAATGATTATGCTGTTAGAGTGGCTACTAGAACTGGTAGAATGACTCAGGAACCTTTGTATCCTGAAGGCCACCCTAAGAGAATCGAGGAAGATTCTCAAAGAAATAATATTGATGTTCCTAGTTCTTCTAAGAAGAAGAAGAAGAAAAATGATAGAACTGTGCAAACTTCTAGTGAACCTATTGCTGAACCACCTGATAATCCAAATGATATATCTATGTCTGATGCTGAAACACAATCTGGTATGAACATGAACATAGTAAAAATATTAATGATGATGTTCATGCTGATGCTCAACCTAGTAATGATAATGATGTAGAAATTGAACCTGCTGTTGATCTTGATAACCCACAATCAAAGAATCAACGTTATGATAAAAGAGTCTTTGTTGCTAGGAAACATGGTAAAGAAAGGGAACCTTGGGTTCAGAAACCCATGGCTTTTCCTCCGAAACCATCCAAGAAAAAGGATGATGAGGATTTTGAGCGTTTTGCTGAAATGATTAGGCCTATCTTTTTGCGTATGCGATTAACTGATGTGCTCAAAACAAATCCCTATGCTAAATATATGAAGGATATTATTACTAATAAAAGAAAGATATCGGTAGCTGAAATTTCCACCATGCTTGCTAATTATACTTTTAAGGGTGGAATACCAAAGAAACTTGGAGATCCCAGAGTACCTACTATACCTTGCTCCATTAAAAGAAATTATATTAAAACTGCTTTATGTGATCTTGGAGCCGGTGTTAGTGTTATGCCTCTCTCTTTATATCGTAGACTTGACTCGAATAAGCTGACACCCACCAAAATATCTTTGCAAATGGCTGATAAATCAACTGCTATACCTGTCGGTATCTGTGAGGATGTGCCTATTGTGGTTGCAAACGTTACTATTTTAATGGACTTTGTTATTCCTGATATTCCCGTGGATGATAGTATGTCTATTATTCTTGGAAGACCTTTTCTTAATACTGCAGGGGCTGTTATTGATTGCAACAAAGGCAATGTCACTTTTCATGTTAATGGTAATGAGCATACGGTACACTTTCCGAGGAAACAACCTCAAGTTCACAGTATCAACTCTATTGAAAAAATTCCATTGATTATATTTGGAGGTTTTGAATTCCCTCTTCCTACTGTCAGGAAGAAATATGATATTCTTATTATTGGGGATGTGCATATCCCCGTTGAGGTAACTTAGTGTTATTCGAAATTTCTCCGGTTTCATGATTATCGGAATGAGTTTGTTAACAAGACTTGATCAACCTTGTTAGTGGATTCTTTTTGATAAACATGAGATGGATGAAACTAGAAGCACAACCTTCTGTACCCTCTCTATACTTTCTGTTATTTATATTAAATAAAGTAAAAATAGTATTTTCCTGTCTATTTCCTGACTTATCCATGCAATATAAAAATATCCCAAAAATAAAAGTCCTCAGAATGCCATGCCAATTTAATATGATTTTTTCGGGAATATTTGAGGATTTACTGTGCAAAAATTACCGCGGGAGGAGCTGCCACCTAATCACGAGGGTGGTGGGCGCGCCCCCTATAGGGCGCACCCCCTGCCTCGTGGGTCCACCGTGGCCCTCCTCCACTTATCCCAGCACCCATCTTCTTCCTCTATCTCACACAAACCCGAAAAACCAACTCAAGCACGAGTTCCAGCCACTTTTGCTGTGATTTTCGATCTCCTTGCTCAAAGCACCTCTCGCAAAACTGCTTGGGGAGATTGTTCCTTGGTATGTGACTCCTCCATTGGTCCAATTAGTTTTTGTTCTAGTGCTTTATTCTTTGCAAATTTGTGCTGCATAGGTGACCATGTTCTTGAGCTTGCATGTCAAATTTATATGGTTCCAATTGTTCTAATGCTTGATATAGGCTCTAGGCACTTGTAGGAGTAGTTGCTATCAGTTTTATTGAAGTTGGTTTACTTTTATTTTGAAGTTACTACAAATTTCAGAATTTTTCAGAGAAAAACAATATGTTTAGGAAGATGTTCCAAGGTGGTTCCTCTAAGAAGCAAGGACCCAGGATTGCTATGCGCGATGCTGACGAGGATCCACCAAGAGACGCTCCAGTACGGCCTTGCGAATGGCCGTCGGAAAATTTTATGGGCCGTGCGGGAATTAAAGAAGAATTCAAAGCATATTTGCGCAATGCCGGTCTTGAAGATTTTGAGGCTAACAAATTCCCCCAGTATCATGATCTCACAAGTTCATTTGTGAGAAGGTTTGAGTATTCATCTTCGCGTAATTCTCCTTCAGTTATGTTTGATCTTTATGACAAATCTTATACCATGGACCTAGAGGATTTCACTTCTGCTTGTGAACTTCAATCATGGGGCAGTATTAGGGATCCCCCTAAATCTGAATTGAGAAACTTTCTTGCTAGTATAACTGTGGGGGAGTCCAGAGATATAACGCATGCTACCATAGGGAGCATTCACTTTCCTGCTATACATTATTTTGCTCTTTACATCGGTAGATGCATAAATGCTAAGGATGAAGCATGTCACATGTGTGTCCCTGATGTCATCATTCTTAGGAGTGCTGTGTTAGGAGACCAATCTTATCATATGGGAGCCATTGCAGCTTGTAGGTCGCATCATAATAGACATAATGGGGATTTCTTTGGAGGAATTTATGCAACCCGCTTAGCTCATTTTCTTGAAATAGACATTCGTGAGGGTGATATGGAGTTGCCTCCTGCATATTTAGATTATAACTCTATGGCTTCGCACCAGTTTGTCGAGAGGCCTGAATCACCTCTCTTATATCGGTTAATTTTTGATAAATGACGTGTTTTCCGTATTACTCTCCCTGCTCCTGCCTTCTTTGATTCACAGACAAAAGGAAGATATGTTATTACCAGAGAGGAGGCAGAAGAGTACGAGAGGAGAGCGGAGGCAGCCCAACTCCACGTTGCAGCTCAGCAGGCAATAACCGCTGCACATCAGTATGATCCCAACTATCCTTCCTCATCACAGTACGACACCAACAACTATTATTATGGATATCCGCCAGGCCAGCCGTGGCCATTGACCAACTTAGGCCAAAAGCCTAAGCTTGGGGGAGTATGTATTTCTCACCAACATTACATTTATGTTCACACACACTCATTGCTAGATGTCGGTGCTCATACTTTTTCACTGTAATATCCGTGCTAGTCTATTTTCTTTTTCCTGCTTTCTTCTTGTGTGTTTGTTAAACCTTAAGAAAACCAAAAAAAATTAGTAGTAGTTTATTTTTCTGCTGTAGTAGTAATAATTAAAAAGAAAACCCAAAAATATTTCTCGTTCTTCTTTTGCTTGTTGGGAGCTTTCCCGTGTAAATAGTTTTATTCTTTTCTTTGGGGGTCAGTAGGAGAAGACCATAATTAAATTGTTGAAGTGGCTCTTATATGCATTATTTTTGATTTAACCCAGATCCCATATTGCATTGTCTTCTCCTATTTATGGAATGCTCGCAGATTCCAGCTTACTCCAATGCACGTACACTCTTATTATTATTCACACCGTTCGGTCGTGCAAGTGAAAGGCAATTATGATGATATATGATGGACTGACTGAGATGAGAAAAGCTGGTATGAACTCGAGCTCTTTTGTTTTTGTAAATATGATGAGCCCCTCGTTCTTGATTCAGCTTATTATGAATAAACATGTTTGCAATGACAATTAGAGATCGTAGTTGCTTGTGCCATGCTTGATTAGCTATGAGTTATAATGATTTACCTTGTGTGCCAACATGCTATTGAGATGGTTATGATGCGGTATGATGGGGTGGTATCCTCTTTTGAATGATTTAAGTGACTTGACTTGGCACATGTTCACGCATGTAGTTGAAACAAATCAACATAGCCTTCATGATATTTATGTTCATGGTGGATTATATCCTACTCATGCTTGCATCCAATGTTTATTAATTTTAGTGCATGTACATGGCTGTTGTGGCTCTCTAGTTGGTTGCTTCCCAGTCTTTTGCTAGCCTTCACTTGTACTAAGCGAGAATACTACTTGTGCATCCAATCCCTTAAACCCCAAAGTTATTCCAGATGAGTCCACCATACCTTCCTATATGCGGTATCTACCTGCCGTTCCAAGTAAATTTGTATGTGCCAAACTCTAAACCTTCAAATAAACATTCTGTTTTGTATGCTCGAATAGCTCATGTATCAACAAAGGCTGTCCTTATCTTCCGTGTTAGGCAGGTTATTCTCAAGAGGAGTGGACTCCGCTCCTCACTCACGAGAAAATGGCTGGTCACCGGGATGCCCACTCCCATGCTTTATACAAACTAAATCAACATTAATTGCAAATAAAACTCCCCCTGGGACCTGATGTATGTTGGAGGCACTCGTTGTTTCGAGCAAGCCATGGATTGATGTTTGTTGGTGGAGGGGGAGTATAAACTTTACCATTCTGTTTGGGAACCGCCTATAATGTGTTTAGCATGGAAGATATCGCCATCTCTTAGTTGTTACGTTGACAATGAAAGTATACCGCTCAAAATACAATTTATCTCTATTTCGAAACTGAGCTCTAACACCTCTACAAATCCCTGCTTCCCTCTGCGAAGGGCCTATCCATTTACTTTTATGTTGAGTCATCACCCTCTTATCAAAAAGCACTAGCTGGAGAGCACAACCGTCATTTGCATTCATCACTGTTAATTTATATTAGGTGTGACTATGATTGGATCTCTTTTACCATGAATTACAATGTCTAGTCAGTCCTTGATCTTTAAAGGTGCTCTGCATTTATGTTCTGCGGTCTCAGAAAGGGCTAGCAAGATACCATCTTGTTATATCATATTGTGGTTGTTTTGAGAAAGTGTTGTTATCCGAGATTTATTATTATGACTTGCTAGTTGATTATGCTATTGATATGAGTAATGATGAGACCTGAGAATTATTGCAAGTGTGGTTAGTTATGATTTATGCTAAAAACTTGAATGCTGGCTTGACATAGTTACAACAACAAGAGCAAACAGAGTTTGTAAAAGTTTTTCTTTCTTTCTTTCAGTTTGTCAACTGAATTGCTTGAGGACAAGCAAGGGTTTAAGCTTGGGGGAGTTGATACGTCTCCGCCGTATCTACTTTTCCAAACACTTTTGCCCTTGTTTTGGACTCTAACTTGTATGATTTGAATGGAACTAACCCTGACTGACGTTGTTTTCAGCAGAATTGCCATGGTGTTGTTTTATGTGTAGAAAACAAATATGCTCGGAATGACCTGAAACTCCACGAAACATCTTAGAAAAAACAATAAAAAATCCTCACCAAAGATGAAGACCAGGGGGGCCACACCCTTCTCACGAAGGTGGGGGGCGCGCCCCCTACCTCGTGGGTCCCCTGGAAACCCTTCGACGCAAACTCCAACTCTATATATTTGCTTTCGGTGAGAAAAAAATCAGAGAGAAGAAATCATCGTGTTTTACGATATGGAGCCGTCGCCAAGCCCTAAAACCTCTCGGGAGGGCTGATCTGGAGTCCGTTCGGGGCTCCGGAGAGGGGGATTCGTCGCCGTCGTCATCATCAACCATCCTCCATCACCAATTTCATGATGCTCATCGCCGTGCATGAGTAATTCCATCGTAGGCTTGCTGGACGGTGATGGGTTGGATGAGATTTATCATGTAATCGAGTTAGTTTTGTTAGGGTTTGATCCCTAGTATCCATTATGTTCTGAGATTGATGTTGCTATGACTTTGCTATGCTTAATGCTTGTCACTAGGGCCCGAGTGCCATGATTTCAGATCTGAACCTATTATGTTTTCATGAATATATGTGAGTTCTTGATCCTATCTTGCAAGTCTATAGTCACCTACTATGTGTTATGATCCGGCAACCCCAAAGTGACAATAATCGGGACCACTCCTGGTGATGACCATAGTTTGAGGGGTTCATGTATTCACTATGTGCTAATGCTTTGTTCCGGTTCTCTATTAAAAGGAGGCCTTAATATCCCTTAGTTTCCAATAGGACCCCGCTGCCATGGGAGGGTAGGACAAAAGATGTCATGCAAGTTCTTTTCCATAAGCACGTATGACTATATACGGAATACATGCCTACATTACATTGATGAATTGGAGCTAGTCGCCCTATGTTATGACTGTTACATGATGAACCACATTCGGCATAATTATCCATCACTGATCCGGTGCCTACGAGTTTTCCATATACTGGTTTACGCTTATTTACTTTCCTGCTGCCACTGTTACAATCACTTCAAAATAGCAAAAACATTACTTTTGTTGTCTTTACTTTTGTTGCCGCTACCACCACCGTCATATTACTTTGCTACTAAACACTTTGCTGCAGATACTAAGTTTCCAGGTGTGGTTGAATTGACAACTCAGCTGCTAATACTTGAGAATATTCTTTGGCTCCCCTTGCATCGAATCAATAAATTTGGGTTGAATACTCTACCCTCGAAAGCTGTTGCGATCCCCTATACTTGTGGGTTATCAGATCCCTCATGCAATTATTATGAGAGAGGAAAATATGGTGGTAGAAATTTTCATGTTACTAAATTACCTCTCGTTATTTTGAGATTGCTATTGTTTCTTTCCGCTTCCTTGCATATGCTAGTTTTTGCTTGCCTTGATAATTTGTTTGCCTATAAAATGCCTATGCATAGGAAGTATGTTAGACTTAGATGTGTTTGTCACATATTTTATGATGCTCTTTTTGTGCTTCAATTCTTGTCTTTCATGTGAGCATCATTAAAATTATCAATGCCTAGCTTTAAGGATTTAAAGAAAAGCGCTTGTTGGGAGACAACCCAATATTTATACTTCCAGTTATTCAATAAATAAATTATTTAGCCTCTGTTTTGGTTGTGTTTTTATGTTTAATTAGTGTTTGTGCCAAGTAGAACCGTTGGGAAGACTTGGGGAAAGTCTTGTTAACTTGCTGTAAAAAACAGAAACTTTAGCGCTCACGAGAACTGATGTCATTTTTATTTGCAGAGTTATATTTAGTTAATTCTTTTTGAAGATGATTAATAGATAAATTACTCACGTCTATAAATTTATTTTAGAATTTTTGGGGTTCCATATCTTGCGCTAGCTACAGATTACTACAGACTGTTCTGTTTTTGACAGATTCTGTTATTCGTATGTTGTTTGCTTATTTTGATGAATCTATGGCTAATAAAATAGTTTATAAACCATAGAGAAGTTGGAATACAGTAGGTATGACACCCATATAAATAAAGAATGAGTTCATTACAGTACCTTGAAGTGGTCTTTTGTTTTCTTTCGCTAACGGAGCTCACGAGATTTTCTACTTTAAGTTTTGTGTTGTGAAGTTTTCAAGTTTTGGGTAAAGATTTGATGGATTATGGAACAAGGAGTGGCAAGAGCCTAAGCTTGGGGATGCCCATGGCACCCCCAATATAATCTAAGGACACCTAAAAGCCAAAGCTTGGGGATGCCCCGGAAGGCATCCCCTCTTTCGTCTACCTCTATCGGTAACTTTACTTGGAGCTATATTTTTATTCACCACATGATATGTGTTTTGCTTGGAGCGTCTTTTATGATTTGAGTCTTTGCTTGTTAGTCTACCACAATCATCCTTGCTGTACACACCTTTTGAGAGAGCCATACATAATTTAGAATTTGATAGAATACTCTATGTGCTTCACTTATATCTTTTGAGTTATATAATTTTGCTCTAGTGCTTCACTTATATCTTTTAGAGCACGGTGGTGGATTTGTTTTATAGAAACTATTGATCTCTCATGCTTAACTTATATTATTTTGAGAGTCTTAGTAGCATGGTAATTTGCTTAATAATAATATTCTTGGTATTCAAGATTTGTAAAACTTTCTTTTGAGTGCGTTGAATACTAAGAAAAAAAATTGATGCTTGATAATTGTTTTGAGATATGAGTATGGCGATATTAAAGTCATGCTAGTTGAGTAGTTGTGAATTTGAGAAATGCTTGTGTTAAAGTTTGTGATTCCCGTAGCATGCACGTAGGGTGAACCGTTATGTGATGAAGTCGGAGCATGATTTATTTATTGATTGTCTTCCTTATGAGTGGCGGTCGGGGACGAGCGATGGTCTTTTCCTACCAATCAATCCCGCTAGGAGCATGCGCGTAATACTTTGCTTTGATAACTTCAAGATTTTTGCAATAAGTATATGAGTTCTTTATGACTAATGTTGAGTCCATGGATTATACACACTTTCCTTCCTTCCACCATTGCTAGCCTCTCTAATACCGCACACTTTTTGCCGGTATCATGCACCCACCAAATACTTTCCTCAAAACAGCCACCATACCTACCTATCATGGCATTTCCATAGCCATTCCGAGATATATTGCCATGCAAATTTCCACCGTTCCGTTCATTATGACACTCTCGATCATTGTCATATTGCTAGCATGATCATATAGTTGACATCGTATTTGTGGCAAAGCCACCATTCATAATTCTTTCGTACATGTCACTCTTGATTCATTGCATATCCCGGTACACCGCCGGAGGCATTCATATAGAGTCATATTTTGTTCTAAGTATTGAGTTGTAATTATTGACTTGTAAGAAAAATAAAAAGTGTCATGATCATCATTTTTAGAGCATTGTCCCAAGTGAGGAGAGGATGATGGAGACTATGATTCCCCCACAAGCCGGGATGAGACTCCGGACCAAAAAAAGAAAAAGAGGCCATAAAAAAGGAGAAGGCCCAAAAAATGAGAGAAAAAGAGAGAAGGGACAATGTTACTATCCTTTTACCACACTTGTGCTTCAAAGTAGCACCATGATCTTCATGATAGAGAGCCTCTCATTCTGTCACTTTCATATACTAGTGGGAATTTTTCATTATAGAACTTGGCTTGTATATTCCAATGATGGGCTTCCTCAAAATGCCCTAGGTCTTCGTGAGCAAGCGAGTTGGATGCACACCCACTTAGTTTCCTTCGTTGAGCTTTCATATACTTATAGCTCTAGTGCATCTGTTGCATGGCAATCCCTACTCACTCACATTGATATCTATTGATGGGCATCTCCATAGCTCGTTGATACGCCTAGTTGATGTGAGACTATCTTCCCCTCTTTTTGTCTTCTCCACAACCACCATTCTATTCCACATATAGTGCTATATCCATGGCTCACACTCATGTATTGCGTGAAGATCGAAAAAGTTTTGAAAATGTCAAAAGTATGAAAGAATTGCTTGGCTTGTCATCGGGGTAGTGCATGATTTAAATACTTTGTGTGGTGAAGATAGAGCATAGCCAAACTATATGATTTTGTAGGGATAGCTTTCTTTGGCCATGTTATTTTGAGAAGACATAATTGCTTTGTTAGTATGCTTGAAGTATTATTATTTTTTTGTCAACATGAACTTTTGTCTTGAATCTTTTGAATCTGAATATTCATACCACAATTAAGAAGATTTACATTGAAATTATGCCAAGTAGCACTCCAGATCAAAAATTTTGTTTTTATCATTTACCTACTCGACGACGAGCAGGAATTAAGCTTGGGGATGCTTGATACGTCTCCAACGTATCTATAATTTTTGATTGCTCCATGCTATATTATCTACTATTTTGGACATTATTGGGCTTTATTATCCACTTTTATATTATTTTTGGGACTAACCTATTATCCGGAGGCCCAGCCCAGAATTGCTGTTTTTTTGCCTGTTTTAGGGTTTCGAAGAAAAGGAATATCAAACGGAGTCCAAACGGAATGAAACCTTCGGGAACGTGATTTTCTCACCGAATACAACTCAGGAGACTTGGACCCTACGTCAAGCCAATTAACAGGAGGCCACGAGGTAGGGGGCGCGCTTGCCCCCCCCCCCCAAGCACGCCCTCCACCCTCGTGGGCCCCCTATTGCTCCATCGACGTACTTCTTCCTCCTATATATATCCATGTACCCCCAAACGATCAGATACGGAACCAAAAACCTAATTCCACCGCCGCAACTTTCTGTATCCACGAGATCCCATCTTGGGGCCTGTTCCGGAGCTCCGTCGAAGGGGGCATCGATCACAGAGGGCTTCTACATCATCATCCAAGCCCCTCCGATGAAGTCTGAGTAGTTTACTTCAAACCTACGGGTCCATAGTTAGTAGCTAGATGGCTTCTTCTCTCTTTTTGGATCTCAATACAATGTTCCCCCCCTCTCTCGTGGAGATCTATTTGTTGTAATCTTATTTTTGCGGTGTGTTTGTTGAGACCGATGAATTGTGGGTTTATGATCCAGTCTATCTATGAATAATATTTGAATCTTATCTGAATTCTTTTATGTATGACTGGTTATCTTTGCAAGTCTCTTCGAATTATCAGTTTGGTTTGGCCTACTAGATTGGTTTTTCTTGCCATGGGAGAAGTGCTTAGCTTTGGGTTCAATCTTGCGGTGTCCTTTCCCAGTGACAGAAGGGGCAGCAAGGCATGTATTGTATTGTTGCCATCGAGGATAACAAGATGGGTTTTTTTATCATATTGCATGAAACTATCCCTCTACATCATGTCATCTTGCTTAAGGCGTTACTCTGTTTTTAACTTAATACTCTAGATGCATGCTGGATAGCGGTCGATGAGTGGAGTAATAGTAGTAGATGCAGGCAGGAGTCGGTCTACTTGTCTCGGACGTGATGCCTATATACATGATCATACGTAGATATTCTCATAACTATGCTCAATTCTGTCAATTGCTCAACAGTAATTTGTTCACCCACCGTAGAATACTTATGCTCTTGAGAGAAGCCACTAGTGAAACCTATGGCCCCCGGGTCTCTTTCTCATCATATCAATCTCCATCACTTTATTATTGCTTTGCTTTTTTACTTTGCCTTTTACTTTTCACTTTGCATCTCTATACCAAAAATACCCAAATATCATTTATCATCTCTATCAGATCTCACTTTCGTAAGTGACCATGAAGGGATTGACAACCCCTAAGCGTGTTGATTGCGTTGAGCTATTGTTTTTGTGTAGGTACGAGGGACTCGCACGTAGCCTCCTACTGGATTGATACCTTGGTTCTCAAAAACTAAGGGAAATACTTACGCTACTTTGCTGCATCATCCTCTCCTCTTCGGGGAAATCCAATGCAGTGCTCAAGAGGTAGCAGTAGACATCAACTATCCATAATCACAATAAACTAGCAATGATAAATCACCATTCATCCATGCACCAATGATAATTGATTGAAGGAGGTTAACAACCAAAGGCGTAAAGGAGGGCAGATAGGGGGTCACCCTGTCCACCTCTTTTGCATTGAGTAGTTTTTCCAGCAACTCAATGAAGGAAATATGCCCTAGAGGCAATAACAAAGTTGTTATTTTATATTTCCTTATTCATGATAAAGGTTTATTATTCATGCTAGAATTGTATTAATGGGAAACCTAAATACATGTGTGAATACATAAACAAATATCGTGCCCCTAGTAAGCCTCTACTAGAGTAGCTCGTTGATCAAAGATGGTTAAGGTTTCCTAACCATAGACATGAGTTGTCATTTGATAACGGGATCACATCATTAGGTGAATGATGTGATGGACAAGACCCATCTGTTAGCTTAGCATATGATCGTTCTGTTTATTGCTACTGCATTCTTGAATGTCAAATACATGTTCCTTCGACCATGAGATCATGCAACTCCCGAATACCGGAGGAATACCTTGTGTGCTATCAAACGTCACAACATAACTGGGTGATTATAAAGATGCTCTATAGGTATCTCCGAAGGTTTTTGTTGAGTTGGCATGGATCGAGATTGGGATTTGTCACTCCAAGTTTCGGAGAGGTATCTTTGGGCCCTCTCGGTAATACACATCATAAGAAGCCTCACAAGAAAATGACTAAGGAGTTCGTTACGAGATAATGTATTACGGAACGAGTAAAGAGACTTGCCGGTAATGAGATTGAACTAGGTATGAAGATACCGACGATCGAATCTAGGGCAAGTAACATACCGATGCACAAAGGGAATTACGTATGTTGTCATAACAGTTCGACCGATAAAGATCTTCATAGAATATGTGGGAGCCAATATGGGCATCCAGGTTCCGTTATTGGTTATTGACCAGAGAGGTGTCTCGGTCATGTCTACATAGTTCTCGAACCCGTAGGGTCTGCACGCTTAACGTTCGTTGACGATATAGTGTTATATGAGTTATATGATTTGGTGACCGAATGTTGTTTGGAGTCCCAAAAGAGACCACGGACATGACGAGCAATCTGGAAATGGTCGAGAGGTAAATATTGATATATAGGACGATGTTATTCGGACACTGGAAGGGTTTCAGGATGCACCGGGTAGCCATCGAGTCATTGGAAGGGGTTCCGAACACCCACAGGGGGCTAGTGCGCCCCTCTCCCTGGCCGTCCAGCCCTAGGGAAGGAAAGGTGGCTAGCCCCTCTTGCCTTTCCCTCTCATGGGAGAAAGGAAAGGGGGGGTGGCGCCACCCTCCCCTCCCTTTCCCCCGCTCCTACATAAGGCAAGGGGCGCGGCTTGGGAGAGACCCCAAGTAGGATTCCTCCTACTTGGGCGCCCCCTTTGGCTGCTCCTCCCTCCCTCCCACCTATATACATGTGGGAGGGGGTGCCTAGCACACAACAGACAATTGCTTAGCCGTGTGCGGCGCCCTCCTCCACCGTTTACACCCCAGTCATATTTTTGTAGTGCTTAGGCGAAGCCCTGCGAAGATCACTTCACCATGACCGTCATCACACCGTCGTGCTGCCGGAACACATCTACTACCTCGCTGACTTGCTAGATCAAGGAGGCGGAGGACGTCACCGAGCTGATCAAATGTGTGCATAACGTGGAGGTGCTATACGATCGGTACTTGATCGGTTGGAGCGCGAAGAAGTTCGACTACATCAACCGCGTTGTTAAACGCTTTCTGCTTACGGTCTACGAGGGTATGTAGACACACTCTCCCCCTCGTTGCTATGCATCTCCATGGATAGATCATTACGTGAGTGTATTTTTTTTGTTTTTGATGCAACATTTCCCAACAGTCAGGATATGGTACCTCGTTGTAGCCCAGGTCGCGTTGTCATGCCATGGAGGAATGGCCCACCCGTCGCGGTGCCGCGTGAGTCACTTCATCAATGGGAGAAGCCCCAACATCGAGGACGGTTGCTGCCTAGACCTTGAATCTACGGGGATATCATGTGCTGAGAGAGCTTGCCCTACCGGCTCCCTCCACGACACGGGCTTAGCTCGGACTCCACCTCTGGTGATGACTAGGGGATGAGGAGGAAATGGGGGGGTGGCGGATGGGGGATGGGGTTCTCCCTGTGTAGCCCGTGTGAAAAATGTGAGGGTCAGGTGAGAGAGAAGTTAAAGTTTTATGCGATGTTTGCAACTGCAAACTTGGGCAAGACTGCATTCACATTATTGTTTCTCACAAGAAAGTCATATCGGCTTCCAACAATAACGTTTTGAACATTCTAAGCTGATAGATATGTGATTTTTCTAAATTCCATGTGTGAGTAGTCCTTCTTGGACTATGGACCCATAGTAGTAGTTGAATGCTATCCTCTCTCTTCTTTGATTCTCAATAAAAACCAGGGGAAACCAACAAAAAGTTAATGTCGTGCAATGATCACAATGAAATGCATGGGCACATGTAATCATGCATAGTGGGCATGAAAATGGATTAGTGATACATGATATGCGGAGATTTTATGCAAGAAATGAGCAATAAAATATGATGTAAATAGATTCATCACCACTCATCGACGGTCTTCCGTAAACGAAGCCATTTACCGGAGTTCAGACACATACAACCATAACGTTGCTACCTAAATTGTTGATGATTAGCTGAATTTATGCTTTATGAGTTCGTAAATGGGGCACGATCACATTTACTGAAAACTATTTAAATGACATGCTATTGCCGCAACAACATTCTGAACAATTTTGGTGCTTTGTCGTTCTAGTTTTTTTCTATGAAGCTTGCAATTCATACTCAACTCACTTTTTTGCCTACCTTTTTCTATGTAGAGAAGTTTCATGCTAAGTCTGATTCATGTGTTATATGGAGTAGCAAATGGGTTATTTGGGTGTTATATTTTGTGACACTTCAAACCTCCTTTGTTCAATCATACCTGAAAGCATTGGGGCCACCATTCTATACTCCAGTGTGAGAGGCGTCGCGGGCACGAGAGTCCAGAGCCACCGCTCCCTCCAACGATGGTCTAGATGGAGTAGCCCCCTCCTTAAGTGTTGATGATGTTTGCATTGTATTGAGATAGTTAAATTTTATCAAGATTACAAATACCAACATGACATTTTTGTAGTTAGCTCCATTTCTCCGAGCTCTTGTGCCTCAACATCATTAACTTTTGCACAACATAGTCCCATTGTCGAATTGAAATAGTAACAATATAGCTACATGGTTTGTTTCATTCTTCTTCCATGGGTTGAACGATTAGGCTTTCCCAATGGATTTCTTCTCCTGATAACCTAACTAAGAATATCAAATGCCTATGTTTCCTAGCCATATAGGTCCATTATTAGTTCTAAAAATTCCCATCATTTGTTCATCTTTACCACTTATCCCCTCCCTATTTGTCTCAACGATCTCTTTGACTATTGCTTTTTAATGATTGATATACAACATTCTTAATTTAGTAACTGAATGGATTTTGGTTCTACTTCTAGCTTCCCTTATCCTTGCTCCTTTTAAGTTCTTGTTGTTCACATGTTTCTTCAAAGGTCACTGTTGGGTAATGGAGCAGAAAACAAAAAAATACAACATACTCACCCAGGACCACTATGAAGATGCATACAAGGTTTGATATGATCATTACCAACTTGAAGCGCAGTGGGAGGAGAGTCGGTGAAGAGTCGATGCACATCCCCACAACTAGGATTTTACAACCTCCCAACCGCAAGGATGTTCTCCCTCGAATCGTACTCCAGACAACCCTCGAACAAAATCTTGAATGGAAGATCAAACCTATGATCTCTCTACCAGGTTGTACACATCTGGTGTCACCTATCCGGCAGGGGTTTTCCATCCATAACTAATTCCCATCATAGACTAGACAGCCTTGCGATAGTACAAAACTATTTCATGGATGGAGAGAAAGAAAGGCAGATCATTGCATGCCTTTGTGTTGAGAAAGAGAGTTGAGTGAGTCTGAGAGCTCATATCCTCCTTGTTTTATAGTGTGAGCATGGGGTGGAGGGAGGTCAACAAGCAACCCACCAAAGATGGGGAAAATCCCCTTGGGGGGCTTTCCCCAACCTTGGCCGACCACACTTGGGGCTCCCTCATGGGGGCCCCACCCCTCCCAAAACATGCTCCACTATCTTTGGAATAAAGGCCCAAAGGGGGGCTTTCTTCCCAATCAAAAGCCATCAAAAGGGGGCTGCCCCCAAAGGGGGCTTTCCCAAAAAACCACTCCCACGAATTGTGGTATCTTGTCTCCTCACGCTGGGACAAGATTTTTCCTCACCGTTCTCTCCAAAAAAATCCAGAAGGTCCAGAACATTTACGTCGCCCTCTTAAATAATTCTGGATGCATTCCGGAACATTTCCAATATGATGGTTTTACTCCAAAACAATTTTTGGTTTCTCAGAAACACTTCAGGTTTTTTCTTTCAAACTTTTTCTCATCTCTGAAACTTTTCCGGTGACTATCTCTTGAACTCCCTGTCTAGTACTCAGCAGATCGATGACCCTTAGTGTGTGACCCTATAGGTTCAGTGAAATATACACATGCCCGGAATCCCTTCTGATCAATGATCAATAATTAATGGAACCATGGACATCCATATTAAACCCTATACCCACACGAATAAATATTCGAGTGAACCTTTAGTTACCAAATGTTGTTCCTATTTCTTTGCGATATGTTACAAATACTCGAGGTCAGATTTAATGGCATCCCCATGAATCGACAACTTGTTCAATGGGAGTTACCTCGTTGCCCATTTTATTCTCTTTTCTTGTTCCCGCGTTTCGTCGTTCCTGTGATCAGATCACACTATGTCTGGCCAGACGATGATGGATACTATAACATTGAGATATCCCTAAGAATATCACTCTATCATTGGAGGAGAAAATCCCAATCTTGAACTATCTAATTCATTGTCATACTTTTCCATGAACCCATAAGCCGCCGTAATAGCTGATACGTCTCCGTTGTATCTATATTTTTTGATTGTTTCATGCCAATATTCTACAACTTTTATATACTTTTGGCAACATTTTATATTATTTTCGGACTAACATATTAATCCAGTGCCAGTGCATGTTCCAGTTTGTTGCATGTTTTTTGTTTCACGGAATATCCATATCAAACAAAGTCCAAACACGATAAAAATTTACAGAGATTTAGTTTGGAATATATGTGAATTTTTGGAAGAAGAATCAACATAAGACGGTGCTCGAGGGGCCCACTAGGCACCATGGCACGCCAAGGGCGTAGGGCGGGCCATGGTACCTAGTGAGAACCTCGTAAGTCGGTTGCCCCCTTTTTCGCTGCAAGAAAGATAATGTCCAAAAAACATGTTAAAATTTCAGCCCAATCGGAGTAACGAATCTCCAGGAATTTAAGAAACGGTGAAAGGCCAAAAAAACAAGAGCGCGAAGAAGAGAACAGAGAGAGATATCCAATCTCGGAGGGGCTCTCACCACTCCGGGTGCCATGGAGGCCAAGTGCCATAGGGGAACTCTCCTCCCCTCTAGGGGGAGGCCAAGGAAGAAGAAGAAGGAGGGGGGCTCTCTCCACCTCTCTCCCGGTGGCGCCAGAGTGCCGCTGGGGCAATTATCGTGAGAGCATCTCCAGTCGCGCCCCCAACAGGCCCCCCAAGGCTGTTTTTTAGCGTCGACGCTGAAAAATTGGCCCAGTCGCGCCCCCATGAGCCTGTTTTTCGCCGGATTGGGCCGAAATTGGCGCTGGCGCACCCAACGTGAATGTTTTGGTGCGAAAGAGTGGCGGGAGCGGCGCGTCAGCGAGACGAAGGCTGGTCGTCCTCATCGTCTCGGTTTTCCCGCGGGAATCAATGCCAAGGCTGCCGCCGGTCAGCCTGCCATTGATTCACGGGCGGTGAAGTGCGGCGACGCAGCCCCGCCTTCCACCACGCGTTCGCACGCGGCCGCCCCCAAGCTGCTATAAAAGGCGCCCCTGGCCGCGCCGGTGAGGCACCCATCCATCGGCATCGGCAGTCCTCCCCCTCCTCGCCGCCACACTTCCTCCCCTCTCTCCGCCATTCGAGCCCCTCTCTCTCTCCCCGGCAACCATGAGCGCAAGGTACCCCGGCGACGCGGCGGCGGCCAACGGTTTCGGGCGACGCGGCGGCGGCCAACGGTTTCGGCCGCCGCTCGCTGCATGAGTGGGAGGCCTACCTCCTCCATGAGGCTAACTACCCCGCGCCGCCCGACGTACGCACTCCGTCACGGTGGAGGCTCAGCGCCGGCGGGGTCCCTGTCCCCCCTCTGCCCGTCCCCGAGATGCCCGCCTATTTCCACGCCGAGATCGAGCGTGCACGGGCGTCCCTAACGGTCGCGGAGCGGGCGCTCCCGGAGTACACCACCGGCAACCATGCGGCGTGGGCGGCGTACTTCAAACACCGGCAGGAGGAGCGGCTCGCCTCCACCAACAACGCGCTGACGCCGCGCGGCCGCAACAACAGCGAGGGTCGCCGCCTGTGGTGGGGCATCCCAGGATGCACGCTCAGCGGCGTCCACGCGCACCTCGAGGGCGGCAACGACCCGCCGTTCGAGTACCCGACCGCTCGGAGCGGCGACGCGTGGCTGCCGAGGAGGGTAATGGGATGGTCATCCTCCTCTTCCTCCTCCTCCTCCCGATCCTCCTCTCACTCCTCCGGCGCGCCAGCATTGGTCAGCGTCAAGCCAGAGCCGTCCGAGACGCTGCTCGGTAGGCGCACCCATGGCGCCGGCCTCGTCATCAACAACGGGCGCCGTGGCTCCTCCTCCTCGGCCCCTCCTCGCCTGGTCAAGCCGAAGAGGGAGCCAGGGCTGGCGACGGTGAAGCCGGAGCCGAGGCTCGCCACCGTGAAGCCGGAGCCTGCTCTCGCCGAGGAGGCCGACGAAGAAGAGGCCGCCTTGAAGTTGACGTGCGAGGACTACGCGCGCATGGAGCTGGACCTCCAGCGCCGCGCCCTGGAGGAGATCGCCGAACGCCGCCGCCGTGAAGCAGCGCGCCGGGGCGAGGGGTCGAGCAGCGGCGCCGGCCGTGTCAAGGAGGAGAAGCAGGAGGATGACGCCGGCAACGACTACACCCTGCTCAGCGCCTACTTCGGTCGTAGTTTAGGGTTTTTTCTGTCCATTTTATTCGTGTAAAAAACGTCTAAGTTTCACCGAAATATGTCGCGTTTGTTGAAATTTGGCCATGTTTGCTGAAATTTGGCCAAACTGTGGGGACGTTTTAGGCCCGACCTGGGGGCGACGGCTGGGGATGTGCTCTCCCCCACGCCGAAAAACGCCGGCTCGCCCCCAAGCGGCGATTTTCGGCGCGTCTTGGGGCCACAACGGCTGGAGATGCTCCGACGGTGATCTACACCAACAACTTCGTTGCCGTCACCACCAACTCTCTCCCCCTCTATGCAGCGGTGTAACACCTCTTCTCCCCATTGTAATCTCTGCTTAAACATGGTGATTAATGCTACATATTATTATCCAATGATGTGTTTCCATCCTATGATGTTTGAGTAGATTCGTTTTGTCCTATGGGTTGATTGATGGTCGTGATTGGGTGTCGTCCTATGGTGACCTCCGTGTCGCGCAAGCATGTGGGATTCCTGCTATAGGGTATTGTAATATGTTCATGATTCTCTTATGGTGGGTGGCGAGAGTGACAGAAGCTTATACCTGAGTAAGGGGGTTGTTGCGTATGGGATAAAGAGGATTTGATACTTAATGATGTGGTTGGGTTTTACCTTAATGATCTTTGGTAGTTGCGGATGCTTGCTAGAGTTCATATGATCCAAGTATGGAAAGAATGTTAGCTCATGCCCCTCCCTCATATAAAATTGAAATAATGATTACCGGTCTAGTTATCGATTGCCTAGGGACAAATAACCTTCTTGTGTTAGAAAAAGCTCTCTACTAAAAAACTAACTATTATTATCTTGCAATTTACTCATAGTTTTATTCTCGCAAAGTATTCCTAGTTTTATTCTTGCAAACATATCCTATCACCTACAAAATAGTTTCATACTTGTTCAAGGTAAAGTGAATGTTAAGTGTGCGTAGAGTTGTATCAGTGGTCGATAGAACTTGAAGGGAATATAAATCCTACCTTTAGCTCCTTGTTGGGTTTGACACTCTTATTTATAGAAAAAGCTACAATTGATCCCCTATACTTGTGGGTTATCAATAGCCATGCTATTACAGATGTCGTTTAACATACCCCAAAGTTCACGAAGCAAGTATGAAGGGACTTGATACTCTCATGGTCTAAGGAGTTATGCAAACATATAACTTTCTCTGTGTTATAAAACGATTAACTCATGACGAATGTATCTCATAGCATAACATCAATTGGGTCAATTCAACACAAGTGTTCTTCTAACATTGTGTCCTCAAAGTTGCCGACATATTATGCCAATGATCAGGAAAATGTGATCATGATGCATCATTTGAGCTAGTCTTACAGGAACGGTTAGGAATATATTTTACCGTTTATTATTCCATACATGCACATGGGTTTTCCTCTCATCCTTTATGAATATATGGGCTCAAGGGCCATTGCAATTAAAGCACAAAACATAATCATCAATTACAAAGTTGAAGATAAATAATAACTGTTATTATTGCCTCTAGGGCATATCTCCTAGAGTCACCACACGCCAACTAGTGTTCCTCAGCTTGCGTCTTCATGGGCTCTTGTGACCATACTGCTCGCCTGGCATGACATCACACAAGCAACGTCCTTCCTCATCCCTACATAGATTTGTTTGCCCCACACAACACTGGCGCTAAACCAATGAAGTTGTGGACCAAGTGCTTCTATATCCGCCAACCAAGTTTTTGGGTGCGAGTGATAGGTGCGTTGACATTAGCGATTTGCCCATTGACAATGAGTTCACTTTTATATGATTAGATTTTCGGTAAGTGCTAATTACTAACTATTACTATTCCCATGTGATATCCTCTCTTTCTTTCATTATTTACATGGTGTGATGCTTGGAATTTAATTGTTTGTAAAGTATCCGGTGTTGCTCTATTGACTCATGAGCCCTTTTTTTCATGATATGCCACTCACCATCTGATGCTCTCCTTTTCATATCCAGTTAATTTTTTAATCAATCTAGATCATCTCTTATACATTGTTGAGCGGGATTGTCAAGAATAACATACGAAAGGTGCTATATTCAATTTTGTTTCAGGAGTTCACCAAAATCTAATACATGTGATGTACATTGCTATGAAATGAATACGATAAGCCCTGGAACATCAGCATTGGCTCTTACATGGGCTAGGATCTTTTACTTCTATATTCTCTCATGAATCATAACACATGTAAGATGTTTGAATGGTTCTGAGTTCTTAATATCTAGAGATGCATGCATGATTATAGAATTTTAGACTCCAGTTGATGATAATGTAACAAATTTATATGAGCTCAGTTTGATCATCATTGAATTTATATTCAATATTTTTTTGCACCTAAGTATCATTTTACAATTCATGTTTTAGGTCCTTCCTGGTACTGCACGATGTGTAGGTGCGAAGAGCATGGTTAATAATGTAGTCGACTGTTGGCTATAAGGAGATGCCACCTCACTTAAAGCCTTCTTGAAAAATACTCATGTAATAGGTTGGCTCTTAGATTGGCTATTAGGTTGGCTCTAAGCATTTAATATTTGCATGAGCAATGTATATGATTGGAAGAGAGTTGCATACATACTACTTTTTCTTGATCTATGTGCTATAGCCAGATTGTAGAATAAGAGCAAGTACAATAGGGTGACATAAGCAGGCTATAAGGAATAGGATAACATATTCTTGCTTAGTTGGAGGAGAGAGAAGAGACGCAGGTTCTTGGTTAGTAGCCAGCTGCAACACGAGACCCAGGATGCTTTGTGAGGATTTAAGGTGGGCCGACTATTGATAAATTAGTACATAGTTAAAACTTACTATTGTACATGCCGGCTAAGAGGTTGACTATAGATGACATGGCACCTTCTTATAGCCAACCGTTGGCTATATTATTAACCATGCCCTAAGAGCCTGCTTCACTCTCTCTCCTCTCTTCTCACTCCTCCAAATTGGATTTTAATGACATGGCAAGCCTTATAGCCTGCTGACTAGGCCTTATTATACTTGCTCTAAGAGTGCCACATAGACAAACCACTTATGTGAGAAAGCAATTAAAGAGGAGAGAGAGCATTACGATGCCTCAAAAAGAAATGATGATAAGCACGTGGACCTATGCAAAATGGCTACCAACCAATGCATGAAGGAGTTTAGTTGTTTTATAAACAAAATTTATGAAGGAAACCTAGCTATAAAAGCTTATCACATATGCATTTGGGAGATTAGGACCTCACCTAAACACCAATACACCGGAAAATATTTGTCTCTAACTTCCACAGTATCACATTGGATTGCTTCTACTCCCTATGTAAACTCATTGACAAACATCTATATCACGGGGCGGAGGGAGTACTATGTGTTAGGTTGATCTCCTCCGTGTGGGCCCAACGGCCCACCGGGCCCTTAGATTCATGCCCTAATCAAAGGTGCCCAACCCTCTTCTGGTTGGTGGGCCCCTGTGACCCGCACATATATAAACAGAGGTGGGGGCCGGGGCACCACTGATGAAGTTCATCGCTGCCACAATCCCCACCAACACTCCCTACTGATCTAGGGTTAGAGCGGTACTCACAGGAAGCACACCACCACCGCCATCTCCCTCTTGCCGCTGTCATGACCATCTCACCAAGATGGCCTCTGGCTCGAGCTTGTCAGCCAAAGGAGAAGGTAGGTTCATCGGAATCACTAGCCTACATCGATCCAGAGGATCTATTAATGGTATCAGGCCATGCTAGGCTAAGTTTTTCGAAACAAAGAATAAACAAATAAATAAAAAATATCCCCTCCCAAGAACCCTAATCAAAGGCCAAAGGAAAATATTATGGTAGAGGGCCTCGCGCCTCGCCGGCAAAGTGCGCCGCCACTCCGGCCGCGCATGTTCCTCTCGATCCCCACACGCATCGGCAAGCCGAGGTGCGGGGATGAAGAACAACCCTTTGAGGCAAAGAGCACCTCCACCAAGCCGTTTGACAGCGGCACGTTCGCCCTCGTGGTGCTCGCGCACGCCGGCAGAGGCGTCAGCGGGGGCGCTGCATCTGATGGCGCCAAACCTCTCGTGTCTCTCCCTCTGTTGCAGTAGAGATGGATAAAGAAAAGAAAGGTGGAAGATGGAACAGAGGGTCGCGCCCGCGGCACGGTAGCTTCAGGTCGCCGTCGCCGACGACCAGACCTAGCTCGCCGGTGGCCTTGGGCCTCGGTCACAAACACAAATTAGAGGCCAGGCCTCCTCTCTCTCCGCCACAGGAGCACGCAAAGAGGAAAAAAGTGGGGAGGGAGAAGAGCTCGTGGGGGAGCGGTGGCTATCAGCCCCATCTCCGGTGGCCGGCGGCCGGTGTGGTCATGCCACGGCGCAGTTTGGGAGATGAGGAGGCGAACGGGAGGAAAAGTGACTAGGGTTTTCTCCCGATGGCTGGAGCCGTCGATTTTGATCGGCCTAGATGCGCGCTGGACTGTCAGATTGAATCCGACAGCCAAGACGCAAACCCTAGCTCAGCGCGGGCCACTAGGCCGAAAGGGAAGAGGTCGGATCCCCGTACGCTGGGCTGCTGGTGCTCGCGTGCTTCTGGGCCAGCTGAGGTCAGCGGCCCAGGCCGAGGACGCAGCCGCGGGCGCTGGGCCAAGGCTGGGCTGCACAGCAGTTCTGTCCAGTTTATTTTTCGGACAGAAGTCACACAATTTATTTAATATAGTTTTTCTATGCAAATTTTCCAACAAAAAAATTGTTTAAAAAATAGAAAAGTAATCAAAAAAGTTTCTGAAAATGAAAATAGAAAATTTTCAGAAAAGGAAATGTTCATGAATTTTATAAAGAAAATAATAAAGTTCATGAATTTTTTATTTGATCAAAGAAAAGTTTTTGTAGAGAATTAAAAAGTTCATGAATTTTTATTCATGTTTTTCCGCTGCGTAAATAACTAATAGTGCCCTTTTACAAAGAACATAAAAGTTTAGATATAATTAAGGTTTTAAGTGCATGGTAAAGTCATTATTAAAAAGAATATGAATATGATTATGTTATTTTTTATGACCAACGTTGTTAATAACATGATCATGTTTTATTATTGAAATTAAAGGTGCATATATTTCTAATATTTTGCCCAGCGGTAATATAGATTTAATTGCATAGACAATTATATGTTTAATTTGACCAACGTTAGATTAATGCATATGACTGTTATGTTGATCTCACTTAAATTGTGATTTCAGGAGGCTTTCACTTGATGAGTTGCCTAAAAGATGTTTCGACACTCAGAGGTGACAATTACACTAAGTGGAGGAAGAAAGTAGAACTGGCATTTGTCTGTCCTGAGCTGGACTGGGTTGTGAACACTCCACAGCCGGTCAGACCTATAGAGCCAGTAAGAGCAGCCACTGATGATGATGCTACGTGAAAAAGAGGGGGGATTATGCTCCTTTGGAGATGTCATACTCCATAGAAAATCAAAAGTGGGTTAATGCAAACAAAAAGTGCATGGCATTTATAAAGAATACAATTGAGAGCACCTTTATAATCACCCAGTTACGTTGTGACGTTTCGTAGAACACAAAGTGTTCCTCTAGTAATCGGGAGTTGCATAATCTCATAGTCGTAGGAACATGTATAAGTCGTGAAGAAAGCAATAGCAGTAAACTAAAATGATCAAGTGCTAAGCTAACGGAATGGGTCAAGTCAATCACATCATTCTCCTAATGATGTGATCATGTTTATCAAATGACAACACATGTCCATGGTTAGGAAACATAACCATCTTTGATCAATGAGATATTCAAGTAGAGGCATACTAGTGACACTTTGTTTGTCTATGTACACATGTATTATGTTTCCGGTTAATACAATTCTAGCATGAATAATAAACATTTATCATGATATAAGGAAATAGAAATAACAACTTTATTATTGCCTCTAGGGCATATTTCCTTCAGTCTCCCACCTGCACTAGAGTCAATAATCTAGTTCACATCTTTATGTGATTAGTTCACATCTCCATGTGACTAATACTCAAAACGTTTACTAGAGTCAATAATCTAGTACACATTGCTATGTGATTAACACCCAAAGAGTGATCATGTTTTGTTTGTGAGAGAAGTTTAGTCTACAAGTCTGCAACATTCAGATCCGTATGTATTTCGCAAATTTCTATGTCTACAATGCTCTGCACAGAGCTACTCTAGCTAATTGCTCCCACTTTCAATATGTATCCAGATCGAGACTTAGAGTCGTCTAGATTGATGTAAAAAGCTTGCATCGATGTAACTCTTTACGACGAACTCTTTTATCACTTCCATAACCGAGAAATATTTCCTTAGTCCTCTAAGGATAATTCTGTCCGTTGTCCAGTGATCTACTCCTAGATCACTATTGTACTCATTTGCCAAACTCAGGGCAGGGTATACAATAGGTCTGGTACATAGCATGGCATACTTTATAGAACCTATGACTGAGGCATAGGGAATGACTTTTCATTCTCTTTCTATTTTCTGTCGTGGTCAGGTTTTGAGTCTTTACTCAACTTCACACCTTGCAACACGGGCAAGAACTCCTTCTTTAACTGTTCCATTTTGAACTACTTCAAAATCTTGTCAAGGTATGTACTCATTGAAAAAACTTATCAAGCGTCTTGATCTATCTCTATAGATATTGATGCTCAATGTGTAAGCAGCTTCATCGAGGTCTTTCCTTGAAAAAACTCTTTTCAAACACTCCTTCATGCTTTCCAGAAAAGTCTACATTATTTCCGATCAACAGTATGTCATTCACATATACTTATCAGAAATGTTGTAGTGCTCCCACTCACTTTCTTGTAAATACAAGCTTCCCCGCATGTCTGTATAAAACCATATGCTTTGATCACTTTATCAAAGCATATATTCCAACTCCGAGATGCTTGCACCAGTCCATAGATGGATTGCTGGAGCTTACTCACTTTGTTAGCACCTTTAGGATCAACAAAACCTTATGGTTGCATCATATACAACTCTTCTTTAATAAATCCATTAAGGAATACAATTTTGACATCCATTTGCCAGATTTCATAAAATGCGGCAACTGCTAACATGATTCAGACAGACTTTTAAGCATCGATACGAGTGAGAAAATCTCATCGTAGTCAACACCTTGAACTTGTCGAAAACATTTTGTGACAATTCGAGTTTTGTAGATAGTAACACTACTATCAACGTCCGTCTTCCTCTTGAAGATCCATTTATTATTAATGACTCACCGATCATCGGGCAAGTCAATCAAAGTCCATACTTTGTTCTCATACATGGATCCCATCTCAGATTTCATGGCCTCAAGCCATTTCGCGGAATCTGGGCTCATCATCGATTCCTCATAGTTCGTAGGATCATCATGGTCAAATAACATGACATCCAGAACAGGAGTATCGTACCACTCTGGTGTGGATCTCACTCTGGTTGACCTACGAGGTCCGGTGGTAACTTGATTCTGAAGTTACATGATCATCATCATTAGCTTCCTCACTAATTGGTGTAGGAGTCACAGGAATAGATTTTTGTGATGAACTACTTTCCAATAAGGGAGCAGGTACAGTTACCTCATCAAGTTCTACTTTCCTCCCACTGACTTCTTTCGAGAGAAACTCCTTCTCTAGAAAGGATCCATTCTTAGCAACGAATGTCTTGCCTTCGGATCTGTGATAGAAGGTGTATCGAACTGTCTCCTTTGGGTATCCTATGAAGACACATTTCTCCTATTTGGGTTCGAGCTTATCAGGATGAAAATTTTTCACATAAGCATCGCAACCCCAAACTTTAAGAAACGACAACTTTGGTTTCTTGCCAAACCACAGTTCATATGGCGTCGTCTCAACAGATTTAGATGGTGCCCTATTTAACTTGAATGCAGCTGTCTCTAATGCATAACCCCAAAACGATAGTGGTAAATCGGTAAGAGACATCATAGATTGCACCATATCTAATAAAGTACGATTACGATGTTCGGACACACCATTACGCTATGGTGTTCCAGGTGGCGTGAGTTCCGAAACTATTCCACATTGTTTCAAATGAATACCAAACTCGTAACTCAAACATTCTCCTCCACGATCGGATCATAGAAACTTTATTTTCTTGTTACGATGATTTTCCACTTCACTCTAAAATTATTTGAACTTTTCAAATGTTTCAGATTTATGTTTCATCAAGAATATATACCATATCTTACTCAAATCATGTGTGAAGGTCAGAAAATAACGATACCTGCCGCGAGCCTCAACACTCATCGGACTGCATACATCAGTATGTATTATTTCCAACAAGTATCTTGCTCGCTCCATTGTTTCGGAGAACGGAGTCTTAGTCATCTTGCCCATGAGGCATGGTTCGCAAGCACCAACTTATTCATAATCAAGTGATTCCAAAAGCCCATCAACATGGATTTTCTTCATGCGCTTTACACCAATATGGCCTAAACGGCCGTGCCACAAATAAGTTGCACTATCATTATTAACTTTGCATCTTTTGGCTTCAATATTATGAATATGTGTATCACTACGATCGAGATTCAATAAACCATTCACATTGGGTGTATGACCATTGAAGGTTTTATTCATGTAAACAGAACAACATTATTCTGTGACTTTAAACGAATAACCATATTGCAATAAACATGATCAAATCATATTCATGCTTAACACAAACACCAAATAACATTTATTTAGGTTCAACACGAATCCCGAAAGTATAGGGAGTATGCGATGATGATCATATCAATCTTGGAACCACTTCCAACACACATCGTCACTTCACCCTTAACTAGTCTGTGTTCATTCTGCAACTCCCGTTTCGAGTCAGTAATCTCAGCAACTGAACTAGTATCAAGTACTGAGGGGTTGCTATAAACACTAGTAAAGTACACATCAATAACATGTATATCAAATATACCTTTGTTCACTTTGCCATCCTTCTTATCCGCCAAATACTTGGGGTAGTTCTGCTTCTAGTGACCAGTCCCTTTGCAGTAGAAGCACTTATTCTTAGGCTTAGGTCTAGACTTGGGCT
Source organism: Triticum monococcum (assembly GCA_034509565.1). Classification (NCBI taxonomy): domain Eukaryota; kingdom Viridiplantae; phylum Streptophyta; class Magnoliopsida; order Poales; family Poaceae; genus Triticum; species Triticum monococcum. The sequence continues at coordinate 606,693,850 of CM067845.1, forward strand.
TCTTCACTTGAGCAGCAACTTGCTTGCCATTCTTCTTGAAGTTCCCCTTCTTCCCTTTGCCCTTTTATTGAAACTAGTGGTCTTGTCAATCATCAACACTTGATGCTTTTCTCGATTTCTACCTTCCTCGATTTCAGCATCACGAAGAGCGTGGGAATTGTTTCCGTTATCCCTTGCATATTATAGTTTATCACGAAGTTCCAGTAACTTGGTGGTAGTGACTAAAGAACTCTGTCAATCACTATCTTATCTGGAAGATTAACTCCCACTTGATTCAAGTGATTGTAGTACTCAGACATTCTGGGCACATGCTCACTAGCTGAGCTATTCTCCTCCATCTTGTAGGCAAAGTGTTTGTCAAAGGTTTCATACCTTTCGACATGGGCATGAGTCTGAAATACTAATTTTAACTCTTGGAACATCTCATATGCTCCGTGGCGTTCAAAACGTCTTTGAAGCCCTGATTCTAAGCCGTAAAGCATGGTGCACTAAACTATTAAGTAGTCATCATATCGAGATCGCCGAAATGTTCAAAATGTCTGCATCTGCTCCTGCAATGGGTCTGTCACCTAGCGGTGCATCAAGGACATAATTCTTTTGTGCAGCAATGAGGATAATCCTCAGATCATGGATCCAATCTGCATCATTGCTACTAACATCTTTAAACTTAGTTTTTCTCTAGGAACATATCAAAAAATAAACGGGGAGCTACATCGCGAGCTATTGGTCTACAACATAGTTATGCAAATACTATCAGGACTAAGTTCATGATAAATTTAAGTTCAGTTAATCATATTACTTAAGAACTCCCACTTAGATAGACATCTCTCTTATCATCTAAGTGATCACGTGATCCAAATCAACTAAACCATAACCGATCATCACGTGAGATGGAGTAGTTTTCAATGGTGAACATCTCTATGTTGATCATATCTACTATATGATTCACGCTCGACCTTTCGGTCTCAGTGTTTTGAGGCCATATCTGCATATGCTAGGCTCGTCAAGTTTAACCTGAGTATTCTGCATGTGCGAAACTGTCTTACACCTGTTGTAGATGAACGTTGAGCTTATCACACCCGATCATCACCTGGTGTCTCGGCACGACAAACTTTGGCAACTGTGCATACTCAGGGAGAACACTTGTACCTTGAAATTTAGTGAGAGATCATCTTATAATGCTATCGTCAATCAAAACATAATAAGATGCATAAAAGATAAACATCACATGCAATCAATATATGTGACATGTTATGGCCATGATCATCTTGCGCCTTTGATCTCCATCTCCAAAGTACTTTCATGATCTCCATCGTCACCGACATGACACCATGATCTCCATCATCTTGATCTCTATCAATGTGTCGTCGTATGGTCGTCTCGCCAACTATTGCTTTTGCAACTATTGATATCGCATAGCGATAAAGTAAAGCAATTGTATGACGCTTGCATCTTATGCAATAAAGAGACAACCATAAGGCTTCAGCCACTTTCCGATAACTTCAACAAAACATGATCATCTCATACAAAAATTTATATCTCTTCATGTCTTGACCATATCACATCACAACATGCCCTACAAAAACAAGTTAGACGTCCTCTACTTTGTTGTTGCGAGTTTTACGTGGCTTCTATGGGATGAGCAAGAACCGTTCTTACCTACGCATCAAAACCTCAACGATAGTTCATCAAGTTAGTGTTGTTTTAACCTTCGCAAGGACCAGACGTAGCCACACTTGGTTCAACTAAAGTTGGAGAAACTGACACCCGCCAGCCACCTGTGTGCAAAGCACATCGGTAGAACCAGTCTCGCATAAGCGTACGCGTAATGTCGGTCCGGGCCGCTTCATCCAACAATACCGCCGAAAAAATGTATGACATGCTGGTAAGCAGTATGACTTGTATCGCCCACAACTCACTTGTGTTCTACTCGTGCATATACCATCTACGCAATAACCTGGCTCGGATGCCACGGTTGGGGAATGTAGTAATTTCAAAAAAAATCCTACGCACACGCAAGATCATGGTGATGCATAGCAACGAGAGGGGAGAGTGTCGTCCACGTCCCCTCATAGACTGTGAAGCGGAAGCGTTATGACAACGCGGTTGATGTAGTCGTATGTCTTCACGATCGACCGTTCCTCGGTACCGAACGTACGGCACCTCCGTGTTCAGCACACGTTCAGCTCGGTGACGTCCCGCGAACTCATGATCCAGTAGAGGTCGGGGAAGAGTTTCGTCAACACGACGGCGTGGTGACGATGTTGATGAAGCTACCATTGCAGGGCTTCGCCTAAGCACTGCTACAGTATGACTGAGGTGGATTATGGTGGAGGGGGGCACCGCACACGGCAGGGAGAGATCAATGATCAACTTGTGTGTCTAGAGGTACCCCTACCCCGTATATAAAGGAGCAAGGGGGAGGCTGGCCGGCGCTAGAGGGCGCGCCACGAGGAGGAATCCTCCTCCTAGTAGGAGTAGGATTCCCCTCTTTCCTACTCATACTACGAGGGGGAAAGGAAGGGGGAGAAGGAGAAGGAAAGGGGGGCACCGCCCCCCCCCCCTCTCCTGGTCCAATTAGGACCAGAGGGGGAGGGGCACGTGGCCTACCTTGGGCGGCCCCTCTCTCTCTCCACTAGGGCCCAACGAGGCCCATTAACCCCCGGGGGGTTCCGGTAACCCCTCCGGCACTCCCGTAAAATCCCGATTTCACCCGGAACTCTTCTGATGTCCAAATGTAGGCTTCCAATATATCAATCTTCATGTCTCGACCATTTCGAGACTCCTTGTCATGTCTGGGATCATATCTGGGACTCCAAACTACATTCATTACATCAAAACATATAAACTCATAATACCGATCGTCACAGAACTTTAAGCGTGCGGACCCTACGGGTTCGAGAACTATGTAGACATGACCGAGACATGTCCCGGTCAATAACCAATAGCGGAACCTGGATGCTCATATTGGTTCCTACATATTCTACAAAGATCTTTATCGGTCAAACCGCATAACAATATATGTTGTTCCCTTTGTCATCGGTATGTTACTTGCCCAAGATTCGATCGTCGGTATCTCAATACCTAGTTCAATCTCATTACCGGCAAGTCTCTTTACTCGCTTTGTAATGCATCATCCCGCAACTAACTCATTAGTCACAATGCTTGCAAGGCTTATAGTGATGTGCATTACAGAGAGGGCCCAGAGATACCTCTCCGACAATCGGAGTGACAAATCCTATTCTCGATCTATGCCAACTCAACGAACACCATCGAAGACACCTGTAGAGCACCTTTATAATCACCCAGTTACGTTGTGATGTTTGGTAGCACACAAAGTGTTCCTCCAGTAATCGGGAGTTGCATAATCTCATAGTCATAGGAACATGTATAAGTCATGAAGAAAACAATATCAGTAAACTAAAATGATCAAGTGCTAAGCTAACGGAATGGGTCAAGTCAATCACATCATTCTCCTAATGATGTGATCCCATTTATCATATGACAACTCATGTCCATGGTTAGGAAACATAACCATCTTCGATCAACGAGCTAGTCAAGTAGGGGCATACTAGTGACACTTTGTTTGTCTATGTATTCACACATGTATTATGTTTCCGGTTGATACAATTCTAGCATGAATACTAAACATTTATCATGATATAAGGAAATATAAATAGCAACTTTATTATTGCCTCTAGGGCATATTTCCTTCAAGCACATCCTCAGGATGAGAAGTATGGCAGCAAAGCTCAAGCCCATGGATGAGGATCTGGAGATCAAACCAAAGCTCTTGGTTCATCTGGTCATGGCTTCACTGCCAAAGGAGTTTGAAACTTTTGTTGTAAACTACAATATGACACCTGGAACATGGGACATTGAAAAGACAATAGCAATGTTTGTCCAAGAAGAGGACAGACTCAAAGCCTCACATGGTGGTCCACTCAACTATGTGAAGGATCAGAAGAAAAAGAATTACAAGCAAAGCAACAAAAGTTTCCCCTCAAAGCCACATGGTAAAGCTCCCTATCAGCATCAGCAGAAGCCTTTCCTAGTGGACAAAGACACATATCTCCACTGTAAGAAGATCGGGCATTACAAGATCGACTACCCTGATTGGCTAAAGTCGATCATGGAAAAAGGAGGTAACAATATAGTTTCATTTGTAAATGAATCCGTGTATACATAGTTTTCAAAATCCACTTGGTGGATTGACTTAGGAGCAACTATTCATGTTGCAAATTCTTTACAGGGATTCCATTTGACGCGAACTACGCAAAGAAGCGAAAGACGCATTGAAGTGGCAAACGGAGTTGAAGCTGTCGATGACATCTCCTTGGAGTTAGCTGATGGATTCAATCTTCTACTTAGAGATGTTTTATTTGTTCCATCATGTCATAGAAACTTAATTAGTGTTTCTTGTTTGGACAAAGATAATTATGAATGCTATTTTGGACATGGCAATTGTGCCATATGGTTAAATAATGCTTATGTGGGTGATGCTTTACTACACGATGAGCTTTATATGTTATCACTTCGTGAAAAAGTTTATTTTGTATGAAACAAGAAAGAACATGTTTCCGCGTTGAATAAAGAACAAAAGAAAAGAAAGAGAACATTCGACTCATCGAAATTATGGCATTGTCGCTTGGGCCATATTTCCAAGGGGAGAATAGAAAGATTAGTCAAAAGTGAAATTCTTCCTCCATTAGAATTCTCAGATTTAGAATAATACATAGATTGCATTAAAGGAAAGTATATAAAACAAATCAAAAAGGGTGCAATCCATAGCACAGGCACACTAGAAATCATTCACACTGATATTTATGGACCACTTCCGGTGAAAGTGTGGATGGATATGACTCGTTCATAACATTCACAGATGATTACTCTCTGTATGGTTATATTTCTCCAATCAAAGAAAGACCGGAAGTGTTGGATAAATTTAAAATATTCAAATCTGAAGTTGAAAATCAGCATGATAAAAGAATAAAGATAGTAAGGTCCGACCGTGGGGGAGAGTACTACGGTCGACACACTCCATATGGCCAAGTCCCTGGACCTTTTGCAAAGTTCTTGCAGGAGACTGGCATAGTAGCCTAGTATTCAATGTCGGGCGAGCCTCAACAAAATGGAGTAGCTGAAAGGCGCAACTGTACACTTATGGATATGGTGCGCAGCATGATGAGTTACTCCACTTTGCCATCAGGATTATGGATGGAGGCGCTTAAAACCGACATTCACATTCTCAATAGAGTACCAAGCAAGTCGGTGCCAAAAACACTGTACGAGCTATGGACAGGAAGAGTGCCCTCCCTGCAACACTTCAGGGTGTGGGGTGCCCTGCTGAGACCAAAATGTTTAATCCAAACAGTGCAAAGTTAGATCCCAAAACAGCGAGCTGCCATTTCATTGGCTATCCAGACAGATCAAAGGGTTTCGTTTCTACTGCCCAGAGAGATATACAAAGTTTGTAGAAACAAGACATGCAGTCTTCTTAGAGGACGAAATGATGAGGGGGAGCTTGGTAGCTCGGAAAATTGATCTTGAGGAGAAGAGGGTGCATGCACCTAATCTGATGATTCAGGAGCCATTTTTCTCACTACCAGTTGCAACTCCACCCATGACAACTATGGGGGTAGACCCAGAACCTGTTCGTCAAGAGCCAAGTGAACCCGTTGTTGAGCATGAAAGGGAGGTGCAACAACAAATTCTAGAAGAAGTGCCAGAACTTGAGGCACTGAATGTGCCAGAAACTTAGGCCCTTAGAAGGTCTACAAGACACAAAAAGTCAGCTATTTCTACTGATGTAACGCCCTCGATGCGGCTATATCTCCCACGTGTCGAAGCACGACTTAGAGGCATAACCGCATTGAAAGCAATGTCGCAAGTGAGGCACACAACCCATGTAATACATAAGGGAAAGAGATACATAGTTGGCTTACAATCGCCACTTCACACAATACATGAATATAACATTACATCAACCAGATACACACAAGGTCCAGCTACGGAACCAAAATAAAAATAAGACTACAGCAAATGCTACACAGATCCCCGATAGTCCCAACTGGGCTCTACTACTGATCAACTGGAAATGGAACAACATAATGAACGAGATCTTCATAGAGCTCCTCCTTGAGCTTGGTTGCGTCGCCTGCACTATATCGTCGGCACCTGCAAACTGGTTTTGGAAGTATCTGTGAGTCACGGGACTCAGCAATCTCACACCCTCGCGATCAAGACTATTTAAGCTTATAGGTAAGGTAAAGGTATGAGGTGGAGCTGCAGCAAGCGACTAGCATATTTGGTGGCTAACATACACGCAAAAGAGAGCAAGAAGAGAAGGCAAAGCACGTTCGAGAAATCTATGATCAAGAAGTGATCCTAGAACAACCTACGTCAAACATAACTCCAACACCGTGTTCACTTCCCGAACCCCGCCGAGAAGAGACCATCACGGTAACACACGGGGTTGATGTATTTTAATTAAGGTCAACTTCGGGTTTTCTACAACCGGACATTAACAAATTCCCATCTGCCCATAACGGCGGGCACAGCTTTCGAAAGTTCAAATCCCTGCAGGGTGTCCCAACTTAGCCCATCACAAGCTCTCACGATCAATGAAGGATATTCCTTCTCCCAAGACAACCCGATCAGACTCGGAATCCCGGTTACAAGACATTTCGACAATGGTAAAACAAGACCAGCAAAGCCACCCAGATGTACCGACAAATCCCGATAGGAGCTGCACATATCTCGTTCTCAGGGCACACCGGATGAGCCAGACGTCGGGTGGGCCAGCCCAGAGTTACCCCTGGTAGCTTCGGACATCGCTCAGTTTGGACCAACACTTAGACAAGCACTGGCCCGAGGGGTTAAAATAAAGATGACCCTTGGGCTGGCCTGACCCAAGGGAAAAAGAGGCTAGGGGGCAAATGGTAAAACCAATGTTGGGCCTTGCTGGAGGAGTTTTATTCAAGGCGAACTGTCAAGGGGTTCCCATTATAACCCAACCGTGTAAAGAACGCAAAATCTGGGAACATAACACTGATATGACGAAAACTAGGGCGGCAAGACTGGAACAAAACACCAGGCATAAAGCTGACCCTTCCACCCTTTACCAAGTATATAGATGCATTAATTAAATAAGAGATATTGTGATATCCCAACAATAACATGTTCCAACAAGGAACAAACTCCAATCTTCACCTGCAACTAACAACGCTATAAGAGGGGCTGAGCAAAGCGGTAACATAGCCAAACAACGGTTTGCTAGGACAAGGTGGGTTAGAGGCTTGGCTTAACAATATGGGAGGCATGATAAGCAAGTGGTAGGTATCGCAGCATAGGCATAGCAAAAGAGCGAGCAACTAAGCAAGCAAAGATAGAAGTGATTTCGAGGGTATGGTCATCTTGCCTGAAATCCCGCAAGGAAGAAGAACGGGTCCATGAAGAAGACAAACGGACGTAGTCGAACGGGTCCTCACAAACGCGACATTATCGGAACCAATCCGAAGAAGCAACACCGGAAAGAAACACACAACATAGTAAACAAACCACACATGAACATGGCATGATATGTGGTATGCGATATGTGATGCATATGCATGATTTCGAAAGGAATGATTGAACCTGGCCTCAACTTGTAAATCCAAGAGTGCCACTGGAAATGTGAGGTGATTTCGGTCGAAATTGATATAAAGATCACCGGAATCGGATGCACGGTTTGGAAATGGCAAGCAAAACAAATATGGCACCGGTCTGCGATTAACAGCAAGTGGCCATCTAAATGCATCAAGATAAATAAGCTACTGCACAAAAACATAGCAACAAAAGGCATAAGGACGATATCCACTCAAGATGCTTGACAAAAGATGAACACTGAGCTACGGCTAATTCACTCATTAACAGGTTCAAACAAGCATGGCAAAAGTGCAAATGATAACAGGTTTCAGACTTAGTGAAATAAGCAACATGTCAGGAATTTATCATCAGGAAGCAATGTTTAGAGCACGAAAACTACATGCTACAGGAACATATCATGGCAAAGCAAGGCATGGCATGAAGCTACTCTAAGCATATAACAAAAGTCCCTTAGTGACCATGAGCCAAAAGGCATCAGAAAATACAATTGCAAGCATGTGAACATAGCAAAAACATAAACAGATTCAGACTTAGTGAAAAACTGGAGCATGGCAAAACAGATAACGAGTAGGCATGTTCATGATCTCGATGCACTCACTACAAGGCATTGCATGACAAACTAAGCATACACCCAGCAAATAGACATGGCATAGAACAACAAGATAGCATGCACGGATCAACAACAACAAGCTCGGCAAAATTGCTAAACATGTTAACAATCTGCCAGGAACATTTTATAGCAAAAGTAGAGCTCGATTGACTCAAGCTAGGGTGCTCTATAATTGCAAACAAAGACATGGATAGATAGAGCACCACAATATTAACAAAACATCCTTACTGATCATCCTTAAAAGCGGCACGGATCACTAGGAAACAACATGAACATATGGCATAAAAACAAATACAGCACAAGGACTTAGTGAAATTCTAAGTCCCTGAAATCAGAATCATTGAGTAAGCTACTTTGCATGCTTGTGCTAGTCACCACAAAGATCACAAAATTACATGGCATACACCCCTGTAAAGATGGCATGGCATTCTACAAAACACATGTAGAGCTCAAGATCATAGCATGCACACATTAATCATGGCAAAAATGGCAAAAGGCCATTTGCTGAAACAGATCTAACATAATCATCACATAGCCCTCTTTCAACAACATTTCGGGCATCAAGATGAGCTCAAAAGAAAATGATGCAATGAGATGAAATGATGTACTTGTCAAGACGATCATTTTGATATGCTAAACGCACGAATCGGAGCAACGGTGACAGAGTGATGATGCGATGAATAAAGTTAAAAATACTAGGGACTTAGTCGAAAATTAGACCTCCGAGAAGTCAACGGGATGAAGCGGTGTGGGACGACGAGATTCGGTTCGCGAGACGGCGTTTGGTTGGCGGGATGGGTGGATCTGATCCACCTAACCAGATCCGGGCGGCGGCGCGCTCCGGCGAGCTCGCAACTCCGGCGACAGTGGGGAACGGCGGTGGGAGAAGAAGAGGGCCGACGAGCTCGGGTCGATGGCACGGAGTCCGGCGGGGTCGGCGGCCGAGGGTGGCGGCACCGGCGAGAGCAGCTTGGGGCGGCGGAGGCGCGGCACAAAGGGCGGCCGGCGACGGTGCTCCGCGGCGGCGGCATGACGCGGCGGCGCGGCGAGCCGGCGGGCGGCGGGGCTTCCCAGCGGCGGCGGCACGTAGATCCATATCGGGCGGCGGCGGACGATCCAGGCGGCAGCGCGGAGAGGCAGGCGGGGCGACACGGGCGGCTCGGGTCCGCAGGGGCTGGCGACGGGCCTCGGCAGCGAGGCGACACGTGGCGGCCTCTGAGTGGGCACAGGAGGCGGCGGACGTGTCCGGCCACTGGGCGGACATGTCCGGCGACGCGGGGAAGATGGATCTAGGGTTTCGTCCGTGAAAATGGACGGGGAGGGCATATTTATAGGTAGAGGGAGCTCGGAGAGTCCAAATGAGGTGTGGTTTTTGGCCACGCGATCATGATCGAATGACTGAGATGATGGAGGGGGTTTAGGTGGGTTTTGGGCCACTTTGGAGGGGTGTTGGGCTGCAACACACACAAGGCCTTTACGGTCCCTCGGTTAACCGTTGGAGTATCAAACAAAGTCCAAATGGCACGAAACTTGACAGGCGGTCTACCGGTAGTAAACCAAGGCCGCATGACAAATCTCGGTCCAATCCGAAAACGTTTAACACCCGCACACAAAAAGAGGTAGAAAGGGACACCGGAGGACATAGGAGCGCCGGAATGCAAAACGGACAATGGGGAAAATGCTCGGATGCATGAGATGAACAAGTATGCAAATGAAATGCACATGATGACATGATATGAAATGCATGACACGCAAGCAATGACAAGGCAACAACAACGAATAACTGGAAGACACCTGGAACATCGGTCTCGGGGCGTTACAACTGATTATAAAGTTTATAACACGGAAATAGTTCATATAGAAAAAGATCTCACCTCATATGAAGAAGCCATGAGAAGCCCTCATTCATCGAAGTGGATGAAGGCAATGGAAGACGAGATGAAATTGATGAGTTCCAAAGATGTTTGGGACTTAGAGGAAATTCCTAAAGGAGCCAAAACAGTAGGCTGCAAATGGGTCTACAAAACTAAGTATGACTCCAAAGGAAATGTAGAAAAGTATAAAGCAAGACTTGTGGCAAAAGAATTTACACAAAGAGAAAGGATAGATTACAACAAGACATTTTCTCCAGTCTCATGTAAGGATTCCTTCAGAATCATAATGGCATTAGTTGCTCATTTTTATTTAGAGTTACATAAAATGGACGTAAAGACAACATTTCTCAACGGGGATTTAAAAGAAAATGTCTACATTAAACAACCTAAGGGTTTTATCATGGAAGGCAAGAAAAATATGGGATGCCGCCTGAAGAAATCCATTTATGGATTAAAGCAAGCCTCTAGACAGTGGTATCTAAAGTTTAATCAAACGATTAAAAGTTTTGGATTTAAAGAAAATATTGAGGATAACTGCATTTATGCAAAGTTTAAAAATGGGAAATATATTTTCCTAATCTTGTATGTGGATGATATTCTGCTTGCTAGTAGTGATGTTAGTCTACTACAAGAAACAAAGAAGTTTTTATCGTCAAATTTTGACATAACAGATCTTGGTAAAGCGTCATATGTTTTGGGCATAGAAATTCACCGAGATAGGAATAGTGGAGTCTTAGGACTATCGCAAAAAGCATATTTGGAAAAGGTTCTTAAAAGGTGTAATATACATGCGAGTAAATCCACACCCGCTCCTATAGTCAAGGGCGGTAGTTTTGGGAAATTTCAATGTCCCAAGAACCAGTACGAGATCGATCACATGAAAGCAGTACCATATGCTTCGGCAATTGCCAGCTTATAGTATGCACAAGTGTGCACTCGCCCTGGCTTAGCTTTTATCACCGGGGTACTCGGTAGATATCAAGAGAATCCAGGCATAGAGCACTGGAAGATGGTAAAGAAAGCATTGCGTTATGCGCAAGGCACTAAGGAGTACATGCTAATATACAGGAGAAGTGATTCCCTAGAGATAAAAGGGTATTCAGACGCAGATTTTGCGGGGGACAAAGATGATAGAAAATCCACGTCAGGATACATATTAACCCTCGCTGGGGGAGCTATTTCGTGGAAAAGCTCCAAACAGTCGATAGTTGCATCATCCATGATGTATGCAAAATTCATAGCATGCTTCGAAGCCACGGGGCAGACGATATGGCTAAACAAATTTGTACCCGACTTGAAAGTGGTAGATTGTATTCACAAACCACTAAATATGTACTGTGACAACCAGCCCGTGGTATTCTCTGCTCACAACAACAAGTCGAGTGCTGACAAAACAATAGAGATAAGGTATTATGTTGTGAAAGATAAAATCTAGGATCAAACTATAAGTCTCGAGCATATAAGGACAAAAGATATGCTTGCGGATCCGCTAACGAAAGGCTTACCACCAAATGTGTTCAAGGAACACTTAGTCGGCATGGGTTTAAGGGAAAGCCTTATGATTCCTGGATAGGCCCAAAAGGAACAGAATTTGTTTCTGAACAAAACGTATATTGTAGTTGTATGATTCTGTCGGCAATTAAGCTGTGACGATGAAACATGCTCTATGTACCAATATGTGATGAAACAAATAAACTAGAAAGTATAAGGTTAAAAGTAAAGTTGAGATCAAGGGGGAGAATGTTAGGTTGATCTCCTCCGTGTAGGCCCAACGGCCCACCAGGGCACCGGGCCCTTAGATCTGCGCCCTGATCGGGGGCGCCTGACGAAGCTATGTACCTAGGGTAGGGTCATGGATCTGTCCAAGATACCCTCCCCAAGGTAACCTCTGAAAGGACTAGAAGCAGTCGAAGGAAAATCATCATCCACTCGACCATAAAGCTATGTTCCACTCGACAGTCTTGAAGACACTCGACGATACAAGAAACCACTCGGAGTGTAGAAGGCCTAACGTCACTCAGGATGACTACGGTCGGTCATTCACTCTGTAACCTTAAATATCATTTATATATCTTTATTACTAGCATTACCAGTAACGCCCTGCTTTAATGTACATTGAACCCTTTGTAACGTGGGCTGGCTAGGGTCCTGGCGCACTCTATATAAGCCACCCCCTCCTCCGGGACAAGGGTTCGCACCCCCTGTAACTCACACGCATATATCCAGTCGACCGCCTCCGGGCTCCGAGACGTAGGGTTGTTACTTCCTTCGAGAAGGGCCTGAACTCGTAAAACTCGCGTGTACAACTCCTCCATAGCTAGGATCTTGCCTCTACATACTTACCCCCCATTCTACTATCGGACTTAGAACCACGACAGTTGGCGCCCACCGTGGGGTAGGTGTCTTAGCGACTTTTTGGAGAAGTTGCAATTTTTCCGATCCCCTTCATCATGGTTCCAGGCGGAGGTTTGGCTGAGGTCCGCGAGATCCGTCTCGGCGCGCTCGTGTTTGTTGCCGACGAATCCGCTTGGCTTCAGAAGGCTCCACTCAACATTGACGCACTCCCCGTCCGCGGGGCAACGCACTTTCGCGTGTGTGTTCGCGGCAGTCGTCGACCCAGTATTGGTCGGCTCCTATGGCTTCCCCCCTCCCTGCGACCCGCCGGAGCGAACGTTCCGGTCGATCAAGGCTTCAGCGGTGGCTGAAGCATGTAGTGGCTCGCCAGTCGGCCACCCCTCAAGTCGCGGCAATCGAGCCCGACGAAACTCTCTATAGCTTGTTCGATCTGTCGACTGGCTCCATAGAGACTGCATCCGAGTGCGATAGCAGCGACCCAGCGGCGGAAGTTTTGATGGTCAATGGGCCACGCAGTCCTCCTGGCTTCACCCATGAAGACGGAGGCGATGGGGACGGCGATCCGTCGCGCGTTCATGAAGAGTACCGCCCCGAACCCCTATCTTCGCAACGGAGAGAAGAGCTTCGTCGTTGGAACATGGATGCATTGCACACTCCTATCGTAGGAGAAACCCCTGAGGCCCAGGCTTTGGAGGCGGCGCGCCTGGCCAACTTGGCTGAGCGCACTCGACTGGAGAATCTCCAGCGCGCACTCGACGGGCATGCTCGACAGCGTGCTCCTGAATCCAGTCGACGTCAACTCTTTTCGCCTCCGACTCAACTATACTGAACTCCGATCCAGAATCTCGCAGCTGCAGCCCGGATAGCGCAGTCGATCCAACCTTCCTAGTCAGAAGTTGGTCGAGGTTTGGTGCAAATCCGAGCTTTGCTTCATGCGGCAGGAGAGCAGAATACAACAGTATCTCAGTCGCGGAATAGGATCCATAGCAGGTCCGTGGTTGCAGACACAGTTCAGTCGGCTCACAACCCAAGATCACCCCCGAGGCGTGAGGGATGTGGAGACCGACGAGATCAGTATAGAAACCTTTAGCAATATGATCACCGAGTCGATCGCGATGATCATCGTCGAGTGCCCACACCTCCCCCAAGGAGTGGGCCGTACGTGCCTCGGCAACATGATGATAGACGCCCTCACAGTATGGGGCGAGGGATTCCAGTCGACCCCAGAGAGCCGGACTTTGATGCGAGATCTATTCTCATTGAGGGCTTGGTTGACAGAAATAGAGCCACCGAGAGGGTCGTGACAGAGATATACCAACCAGCAGCAGGATGCATGTCTCAGGTCCGGAGTGCTTCAGCAGAGCCATCAGAGCTGCAGTGATTCCCCCCAACTTCAAGTTGGCGACTAGAGTCAGTAAGTTCACTGGTTTGTCCAAGCCTGATACTTGGCTTGAAGACTACCGAGTGGCTGTCCAGATTGGTGGCGGCAATGATGAAGTGGCCATGAAACACCTTCCTCTGATGCTGGAGGGCTCGGCTAGAGCATGGTTGAATCAATTAGCACCAAGCGGTATTTATACTTGGGAAGATCTTGCCCGAGTATTTGTCAGAACATTCGAAGGTACTTGCAAACGGCCGACAGGGCTGACCGAATTACAGTGTTGCATACAGAAACCGAATGAGTCTTTGAGGGATTATATCTAGAGATCGATCACATTGCATCACACGGTGGAGAATCTATATGATCATCAGGCAATTTGTGCCTTTAAAGAAGGCGTAAAGTATCGGGAGTTGAATATGGAATTCGGTCGGACAGGAGATATGACTCTGACTCGGATGATGGAAATTGCCACCAAGTATGCCAACGGTGAAGAAGAAGACCGACTCCAGAGTGGCAAGCACAAAATAGTCGCCCATGAAACCGGAGGAGGAAACTCCAGTCGGAAACAGAAGCGCAAGGCCGAGCCAGCTACTCCTGGTGAAGCCTTAGCTATGACTCAAGGAAAGTTCAAGGGGAAGCCCAAGGGGCCGTGGAACCCCAAGAAAGTAAAAGATCAAGATGGAAATGATGTGCTGGATTTGCCATGCCACATCCACACCAAAAAAAGATGAAGAGGGTAATTTCATTTACCCGAAGCATACAACTCGACAGTGTCGACTCCTAATCCAATAGTTCCGAGAGAAATGGCCCAAGGAAAAGGAGAAGGAAGCAGACAAGGTTGAGGGTGAGGAAGAGGATGATGATGGTTATCCCCACATGAATTCCACCTTGATGATTTTCGCTGACATTGAGAGTAAAAGTCGATTGGAAGTCATCAACAGAGAAGTGAACATGATCGCTCCGGTGACACCCAGTTATTTGAAGTGGTCCCAGACTGCCATTACATTCGACCAGTCCGATCACCCAGCGCACATAGCCACCCCTGGGAGGCAAGTGTTGGTGGTCGATCCTTTAGTCGAAGGCACCCGACTGACAAAGGTTCTGATGGATGGTGGCAGTGGCCTGAATATACTGTATGCAGAGACGTTGAAAGGAATGGGCATTCCGATGTCCAGACTCAGTGAGAGTAACATGAGTTTCCATGGGGTCATTCCAGGCAAGAAGGTGGCATCACTCGGCCAGATTGCTCTCGACATGGTTTTCGGTGATTCCAAGAATTACCGCAAAGAAAAGTTGACATTTGAAGTTGTGGATTTTCAGAGTGCCTATCATGCTATTCTGGGCAGGCCAGCTTATGCACGTTTTATGGCTCGACCATGTTACGTGTACCTCAAATTGAAGATGCCTGGTCCCAAAGGGGTGATCACTATCACTGGTAATCGGAAGAAGGCGGAAGAGTGCTTCCAGAAGGGTTCAAAGATCGCCGATGCATAGATGGCCGTAGTAGAATTGCAAGAATATCAGAAACATGCAGATCTGAGTGATTTGTTGCGAGCCAAGAAGCCCGCCACAAATTCAGCATTCCAGTCGTCTGGCGAGACAAAGTCGATTCACATTCACCCGACAGACCCCAATGCTGCTCCGACTCACATTTCAACCACACTCGACTCCAAATAGGAAGAAGCACTCATCCAGTTCCTCCGTGAGAACTGGGACATCTTTGCATGGAAACCTTCGGACATGCCAGGTGTTCCCAGGGGACTGGCTGAGCATCATTTGTGAGTCGACCCAAAAGTGAAACTAGTCAAAGAACATCTTCGATAGTCCGCCGTATAGAAGAGGAAGGCAGTCGATGAAGAGGTGGCTCGGCTTTTGGCAGCTGAGTTTATCCGTGAGATTTACCACTCCGAGTGGTTAGCTAATGTTTTCATGGTCCCAAAGAAGGACGACTCACTTCGCATGTGCATTGACTTCAAGCATATCAATCGGGCTTGCCCGAAGGACCAGTTTCCTCTCCCTCGCATCGACCAAATAGTCGACTCAACTGCGGGGTGTGAGCGTTTGTCCTTTTTGGACGCCTACTCCGGGTACCACCAGATCCGTCAGTACGGACCCGACAAGATAAAAACAGCTTTCATCACCCCATTTGGATGCTTCTGTTATGTCACTATGCCATTCGGCTTGAAGAACGCTGGAGCCACATTCATGTGGATGATTCAGAAGTGTCTGCTCACTCAGACCAGTCGGAATGTGGAAGCATACATGGATGACATTGTGGTCAAGTCACGTAAAGGTTCCGACCTACTGGCTGACCTTGCTGAAACGTTTGCCAACCTCATAAGGTATGATATCAAGCTTAATCCATCAAAGTGCACGTTTGGAGTTCCAGGCGGAAAATTACTCGGTTTTCTCGTTTCCGAACGAGGGATCGATGCTAACCCAGAGAAAGTGGGTGCCATACTCCGAATGAAACGCCCTGTGCGTGTGCACGATGTCCAGAAGCTTACTGGTTGTTTGGCCACCCTAAGTCGATTCATTTCTCGCCTCGGTGAAAAGGCATTGCCTCTTTACTGACTGATGAAGAAATCAGATAAGTTCGAGTGGACTCCTGAAGCTGATGCAGCATTTGCAGAGCTAAAAGCCCTGCTTTCCACCCAGCCGGTGCTTGCTGCCCCAATCAGCAAAGAGCCTTTACTGCTTTATATAGCAGCCACTGGACAAGTCATCGGTACAGTACTTATGGTCGAGCAAGAAGAAGACGGAAAAGCCTATAAAGTTCAGCGCCCAGTTTATTATATTTCTGAAGTTCTGCCTCCGTCAAAGCAGAGATATCCGCACTATCAGAAGCTCATTTATGGGATTTACATGACCACGAAGAAGGTTGCACACTATTTCTCTGATCACTCTGTTACAGTCGTCAGCGACGCTCCATTGTCAGAGATTCTGAACAACAGAGATGCAACTGGTCGAGTGGCAAAATGGGCGATTGAACTCCTTGCCTTAGATATCAAGTTTGAGGCAAAGAAAGCTATTAAGTCCCAAGCAATAGCAGATTTCCTCGCCGAGTGGATTGAACAACAACTGCCGACTCAAGTTCACTTGGAGCATTGGACCATGTTCTTTGATGGATCCAAAATGTTGAATGGTTCCGGTGCTGGGGTGGTTCTGGTATCCCCCCGAGGAGACAAGCTCAGATATGTCCTCCAAATTCACTTTGATTCCTCCAATAATGAAGCTGAATATGAAGCACTCCTGTATGGGTTGCGTATGGCCATCTCACTCGGCGTCCGTCGCCTCATGGTCTACGGCGACTCAGATTTGGTAGTCAATCAAGTGATGAAGGAGTGGGACGTCAGAAGCCCAGCCATGACTGGTTACTGCAACGCGGTGAGGAAGTTGGAAAAGAAGTTTGAGGGGTTAGAGCTCCATCACATACCCCAACTGAAAAATCAAGCAGCCGATGACTTGGCAAAGATAGGTTCCAAGAGAGAAGCCATTCCCAGCAATGTGTTTTTGGAACATATTCACACTCCGACAATTCAGGAAGATCCTTTTACTGAAGAGCCCCCGCAGCCTAGGAGCGCCATAGATCCGACTGAAGTCGAGGTCCCAGCCGTGGTCGGCCTGATCATGGAGGTTCTGACCATTACTCCCGACTGGACAGTGCCATACATTGCGTACATCCTTAGGAAAGAACTCGCAGAGGACGAGGAAGAGGCTCGACAGATCGTCCGGCGATCCAAGGCCTTTACTGTGATAAGAGGACAACTGTTCAGGGAAAGCATGACTGGAGTCGGTCAGAAATGCATAATGCCAGAAGAAGGTCGAATGATCCTCAACGACATCCACTCGGGGACCTGTGGTCACCATGCGTCCTCTCGGGGCATCGTGGCTAAAGCATACCGAGCCGGATTCTATTGGCCATGAGCAAATGAAATGGCGAAAGATATAGTCGACAGATGTGAAGGCTGCCAGTTTTACTCTGACATGTCTCACAAGCCAGTGTCAGCCCTGAAGACCATTCCCCTTGTCTGGCCCTTTGCTGTTTGGGGATTGGATATGGTTGGACCACTGAGAACTGGTAGGAGCAGATTCACTCATGTGCTCATAGCACTCGACAAGTTTACCAAATTGATCGAAGCTAAACCTATCAAGAGCCTTGAGGCCAGCACCGTTGTCAGTTTTATCAGAGAATTGACATTCAGATATGGAGTTCCACACAACATCATCACGGACAACGGGTCGAACTTTGATTCTGATGAGTTTAGAGCTTTCTGTACTTCTCAAGGCACATGAGTCGACTATGCTTCAGTCGCTCACCCGCAGTCGAACGGACAAGCAGAAAGAGCCAATGGCCTAATTCTCAAAGGATTGAAACCCCGACTGATGCGTGATCTCAAACACGCAGCAGGCGCTTGGGTCGATGAACTTCCGTCAGTTTTGTGGGGTTTGAGGACAACTCCCAATCGGTCGACTGGACGAACTCCTTTCTTCTTGGTCTATGGAGCCGAAGCTGTTCTGCCAAGTGACCTGCTCCACAATGCACCCCGAGTCGAGCTCTTCCCCGAAGAAGAAGCAGAGCAGGCCCGACAGGATTCAGTCGATCTCTTAGAGGAGGAAAGAGAGATGGCCTTGATCCGGTCGACCATTTATCAGCAAGACTTGCGTCGATTCCACGCCAGGAACGTGAGGGGCCGAACCTTTCAAGAGGGAGACCTGGTTCTTCGAGTGGATCAACAGAAACCACACAAGCTCGCCCCGGCTTGGGAAGGCCCCTTCATCATCACCAAAGTTCTCCACAATGGAGCATACCATCTTTACAATGTGGAGCATCAGAAGGACGAGCCACGGGCCTGGAACGCGGTGCTGCTTCACCCCTTTTATACTTAAGCACTCGTTCGAATAAAAGGTAATAAGAATTACCTTTGTAATTTGTCCGCCTGAGACAAGAGCTTTTCAGTCTTCTCGCACGATTGTTGTTGTTTTTATTTACCTCCGAAATCCCCCAGTGGGTAGGCTTAGTCGCAAATCCTTTTCGCCTAAGTTCGAAAGAAAATCCTACCGAGTGATGAGCAAGCCTCTCACTCGGGAGGCTTAGTCGCGAATTCGTTTCGCCTAAGCTCGAAAGAAAATCCTATCGAGTGGTGAGCGATCCTCCCACTCGGGGGCTTAGCTGCAGTCCAGCACTCACCTAAGTTCTCCCACTCGGAGGCTTAGCTGCAGTCCAGTACTCGCTTAAGTTTATAAAATCCTACCGAGTGGTGAGCAACCCTCCCACTCGGGGGCTTAGCTGTAGTCCAGCACTCGCCTAAGTTCTCCCACTCGGAGGCTTAGCTGCAGTCCAGTACTCGCCTAAGTTTATAAAATCCTACCGAGTGGTGAGCAACCCTCCCACTCGGGGGCTTAGCTACAGTCCGGCACTCGCCTAAGTTCTCCCACTCGGAGTCTTAGCTGCAGTCCAGTACTCGCCTAACTTTGTAAAATCCTACCGAGTGGTGAGCGATCCTCCCACTTGGAGGCTTAGCTGCAGTCCCGTACTCGCCTAAGTTTGTAAAATCCTACCGACGGGTGAGTGATCCTCCCACTCGGAGGCTTAGCTGCAGTCCCGTACTCGCCTAAGTTTGTAAAATCCTACAGAGTGGTGAGCAATCCTCCCACTCGGGGGCTTAGCTGCAGTCACGCACTCGCCTAAGTTCTCCCACTCGGAGGCTTAGCTGCAGTCCAGTACTCGCCTAAGTTTGTAAAATCCTACCGAGTGGTGAGCAATCCTCCCACTCGGGGGCTTAGCTGCAGTCCGGCACTCGCCTAAGTTCTCCCACTCAGAGGCTTAACTGCAGTCCAGTACTCTCCTAAGTTTGTAAAATCCTACTGAGTGGTGAGCAATTCTCCCACTCGGGGACTTAGCTGCAGTCCAGTACTCACCTAAGTTTGTAAAATCCTACCGAGTGGAGAGCAACCCTCCCACTCGGGGGCTTAGCTGCAGTCTAGTGCTTGCCTAAGTTTGTAAAATCCTACCAAGTGGAGAGCAACCCTCCCACTCGAGGGCTTAGCTGCAATCCAGTGCTCGCCTAAGTTTAAAAAATCCTGCCGAGTGGAGAGCAACCCTCCCACTCGGGGTCTTAGGTGCAGTCTATTACTCGCCTAAGTTCGAAACACGTCCCTATCCGCAAGGACGACGAGGTGCAGGTCGACTGCAACCTTCTCCTTTGGAGCTACGCCACAAGTACAATGTGCGCTCCATCCCTATCCGCAAGGATGACGAGGTGCAGGTCGACTGCAACCCTCTCCTTCGGAGCTACGCCACAAGTACAATGTGCACTCCATCCCTATCCGCAAGGACGATGAGGTGCGGGTCGACTGCAACCTTCTCCTTTGGAGCTACGCCACAAGTACAATGTGCGCTCCATCCCTATCCGCAAGGACGACGAGGTGCAGGTCGACTGCAACCTTCTCCTTCGGAGCTACGCCACAAGTATAATATGCACTCCATCCCTATCCGCAGGGACGACGAGGTGCATGTCGACTACAATGCGTGCTCCGTCCCAACCCACAAGGACGACGAAGTGCAGGTCGACTTGACTCACCACCTCAGAGCTACGTCTCAAGCACAAAGATTATTCCGAGTAAAGAACAAAGTCCACTTGAAGGCAAAACGCAAGCATATTTGGAAATAAACCAAATTCGGATAAATCCTAAAGTTCCAAGTAGCAAATCAAAGTATTCGAGCATCAAGCCCGAATGAGTTTAACGGTTACAGCAATCACTCGGCATTCCAAGGCCAATTTAAGGCAGATTCAAGTCTCTTAAGTTTGTTCACTCGGCAGGAGGAGGGATGGCATGCTCGACGAATTCGTCCAAGTCGATCCCATCCGCGATCCGAGTGGCAGTAGCGATGAAAGTCTCCATGAAGGACTGGAATTCATGCCTTTTGGTTTTAGCGACCTTGATCACCGCCAGCTTGTCTTCACGAGCTTCCTTGCAGTGGACTCGCACCAAGGACAGCGCCACGTCAGCACCACACCGGGCGGAGGACTTCTTCCATTCTTGCACTCGGTCAAGGATCTCGTTGAGTCGAGCCATCAGGGATTCCAGGTCATTTTGAAGCGTCGCCCTTGGCCAGAGCAATGAGTTGACTCGTGAGACTGCCTCCTTCAGACGCGCGAGGTAGCTTGTGACGCCGGCGACACGAGACTCCAGTCGGAGCACGTTCATTGCAGTTTCGTCACAAACTGGAGAAGCGAGAGGGTCCAGACCCGTCTCAACCTTTCCAGTTTCCTCGTCAAAGTCTTGGCAGAATTATGCAGTCAAAAAAATTGGTGAGTCGACTGGACATGATTCATTTGCAAGCATCAACACAGTCGGTTTGAAAGGAGTACCTTCCAGCATCAGATAGAGCTTCTTGGCAAGATTTCTCAGATAAGCTTCCGGGTCATTCCTCTTGTGGACCGCAGACTCCAGCTTTTCATTCAGGACAATTTTATCCTTCTTCAGACGACTCACTTCTCGGTTGGACTCATTGAGGCAGGACTTCAGTTTGCTCACCTCCCCTTCCAGCGCTCTGACTAAAGCCAGCTTCTGGTCTACAAGGGCAGTTTTATCTTGGGCTTCCTTCTACGCAGCGGCAAGGTCCGAGTCCTTCTTCTCCAGAGCCAACTTCATTTTCTCTGCAAAAGAAGTAATCGAATCAGACAAGAGTTCGAAGAATTGTTTTAAAAAGACAGTCGACAGGCAATTACCTTCCATACCAGCAACTTCATCTTGAGCTTTCTTCAGATTCTATTGGGCCAGCTCCAAGTCGAGGTTGAGTTGCCTCTGCTTCTCTTCAAGTTCAGCAAACTTGGAAATGAGAGTACAAGATTTCTGCAGGAGGCAAAAGACGTGTCAATCGACAAGATCGAAAATTATATACTTCCGAGTGAATAAAACCTAAAGATTTCACTTAGACCCCAGCCGACTGCACGCAGTCGACTGCGGTCTCGGGGACTACACCCAGCGGGTGCACTTGGCGTGCCCCCGCTGATCAAGACCCCACTCGACCGGTCCGCCCGGGTCGAGTATATATAAAAAAACTATTCAGACCCCGGTCGACTGCCAGCAGTCGACCGCGGTCTCGGGGACTACACCCAGTGGGTGCACTTGACGTGCCCCCACTGGTTCAGATCCCATTCGATCGGTCCGCCCAGGTCGAGTGGATGAAAAGAAAGGAAAAAGAACTCAGACCCCAGTCGACTGCCAGTAATCAACTGCGGTCTCGGGGACTACACCCAGTGGGTGCACTTAGCGTGCCCCCATCGGTTCAGATCCTACTCGCCCAGACCGAGTGGAAGAGCGCAAATACCAAAGACAACAAAACACCCACTGGGTGTACAGATTCGACGCAAACAACATGAGATTGTATGGAAGAAAATATTTCAGATAGCATATCCTGACAGAACAAGGCCAGTCGAAAGTTTACGTACCTAGACATTGGCCCGGAGAGCAGCGCTAGCGTCGTAAGCAGCCTGGATATTCTCGTGCACCGTATTCATTCGCTCCATCATCACGTTAGCCTGACGGATGGCTTCCGCAGCCGCATCCGACTGGTTTTCCGGGACAGGGTAGCTGGTGAAGAAGAGGGCAGACGACCCAGGTGCAGCAGCTTGGACCTCCGAGGCATGAGATGGGACGATGGAAGGAGTCAATGGTGCAGTCGATGGTGCAGGGTGCTCACTCGACAAGGGTACAGCGAAAGTTACAGAGGCCCCACCCGCGTCTTCAGATTGACGAACGATTGGTGTTGTCATTGGTCCTTGCTGAGACGCCTTGCCAGCTGCTACCTTTTTGCTCTTTCTGGGCTTAGGAGCCACATCTTCATCGTCGTCTGGGAGATCGATGACGTTGGGTGGAGCTGCAGGGAAGATCAGTCGACCCCAAATAAACCACTCGAATTCAATCGACCAAGTAACCAAGAACAAGATCATAAGAGTTTTTACCTGGGTTGGAGGTAACTGCGTCTTCCATCTCCTTGTCTCGGTACTGGTAGGAAGAGGTTCCTGATGTAGCAGCACTGCAAACGTCCGCACTCAGTCGGTCAGGTTCTATTGCTCGATTTGACAAAAAGAACAGGTCAGATGATTACCCGGAGAGGGTGGGGACGACCACTTTGATCCTGGGTAAAGCCTTTGGCGGTTTGGAGGAGGTTGCCTTCGGTGCTTTTGGCGCTGGAGGCGGCACGACCTTGAGCTGCTTCGGGGCCTTCTCAATCGGCACTGGGGAAGACGTCCGAGGGCGCTTTGAAGATTGCGCAGTCGGCGCGGTCGCCAGGTCTGGGGTGCTCTCCGGGTCGTGAGCGTGCTTGGATCTCCTCTCTCTGGGGGGAGGCGAGTCGACCTCTTCGTCATCAGTCGAGTCATCGCTCTCCATCCTCCTCGGCGTCCGAGTGCCACTCGCCGCTCTCGCCCCCTGTCAGTGTCAAAACCGGCGGATCTCGGGTAGGGGGTCCCGAACTGTGCGTCTAGGCCGGATGGTAACAGGAGGCAAGGGACACGATGTTTTACCCAAGTTCGGGCCCTCTTGATGGAGGTAAAACCCTACGTCCTGCTTGATTAATATTGATGATATGGGTAGTACAAGAGTAGATCTACCATGAGATCGGAGAGGCTAAACCCTAGAAGCTAGCCTATGGTATGATTGTTGTTCTATATGTTGTCCTATGGACTAAAACCCTCCGGTTTATATAGACACCGGAGAGGGTTAGGGTTACACAAAGTCGGTTACAAAGGTAGGAGATCTACATATCCGTATCGCCAATCTTGCCTTCCACGCCAAGGAAAGTCCCTTCCGGACATGGGATGAAGTCTTCAATCTTGTATCTTCATAGTCCAGGAGTCCGGCTGAAGGTATAGTCCGGCCATCCGGACACCCCCTAATCCAGCACTCCCTCAGTAGCCCCTGAACCAGGCTTCAATGACGATGAGTCCGGCGCGCAGATTGTCTTCGGCATTGCAAGGCGGGTTCCTCCTCCAAGTACTTCATAGAACATTTTGAACACAAAGATAGTGTCCGGCTCTGCAAAATAAGTTTCCACATATTGCCATAGAGAGAATAATATTTACACAAATCTAATCTGCTGACGTATTTCGTAGTGTGACGTCGCACCACGGCCAAGCCTTTATTCGAATCGTTTTATTGTCCCACCTCAGCGTGTCATGCGAGGCGGTTTCCTTGGCACGTCTCGTCGAAGCAGAGATCGTGTCCCCTTATTCTGGGATTCTCATCAATACAGGCGTGGGTAACCCAACTGCTTCTAGGACTCCTAGACTATAGGCAAGTCCAAACGGCCACGGAGAGGACGCTTGATATTCACCCTCTTTATAAAGGGACAAGGCTTTTATTTTTTTCCCTCCCGTGCTCAATCGAATCCTTCCCCCACCTCAAGCTCAAACACCCAAAGTTCAGGTCAGGTGCTCCGAACCTACAATCATGTCCGAATATAGCCTTCAAGGCCGATGGGTGCCTTCCTCCGTCACGGAAGAAGACATCAAAAAGTTGAGGGAGGCCAGATATCTGACCGCCAAGGTTTTGCATCGGCTGCCTGCCCGAGGGCAGGCCGTCCCCTCCCCCGAACCCAACGAGAACGTCGTGTTCGTCTCCCACTTCCTCCGAGGTCTAGGCCTTGCTCTGGATCCTTTCGTCAGGGGTTTGATGTTTTATTAACGGCTAGATTTCCATGATCTAGCTCCGGACTCCTTTCTTCATATCACGACATTTATTGTCATGTGTGAGGCCTTCCTCCGGGTTACCCCTCACTTTGTCCTGTGGCTCAAGACCTTTGAAGTAAAGCCGAAGATGATCGAGGGGCAACATGCAGCGTGTGGAGGTGCCTCAACATGCAAGATGACGGGAACTCCATGGCCCAAAGGTTCCATTCCAGAGGTGTCTGAATTGTGGCAACAAGAGTGGTTCTACATCACGGCTCCTAGAAGTGCCAAGTGGGCGGCCGCCCCTGTTTTCCGCTCGGGCCCTCCACCACAACTAATGTCATGGATCAGCAGAGGTCTGAGCTGGGGTCCAGCCAAGGACGTGCCTATATTGCAAAGCCGCATTCGAGATCTCTTCAATGGAGATTTTAGTTTGGTTGCGGTAATACTAGTTATGCTGGTTCGTCAAGTCCAGCCTTGCAAACGCCGGCCCCTTCGCTTGTGGGAGTTCAATCCTGAGGGACCACGTGTCATTCAAAATTTCCTCGGCCTGACGCACGAGGAGATGTACAAGTCATTCTTCGGACCTCAGGTAGAGCGTCCGGAAATCACCGAGGACGTGGGCCTGAGCAGTAACTGCGCCGCCGAACAGGTAAGGAATCTTTCGGCCGAACATCCTATCTCTCATTTGTTACGAAGTTATTTCTGAGAGTTCGCTTTTTGACGAGGACTGGCTAACAACGGCGAAGTTGATTCAGTGTTCGGACCCCCTTCTCGAGAGTTTGGACAATCCGGTATTGGAAAAGATGCTCCAGGTCGCACCTTGCCCGGAGCCCTTGAAGGAAGATACTGGGAAGGATAATACAGGCGGACGCGGGCCCCCAACACTGCCCATTCTAACCGAGGGAGCGAGCGTCTCCATGAAGGAAGACGACCGAAAGAGGAAAAGGACTGCGCCCGGGGATTCGGAAGCCGAAGCTTCCAAACGGGAGAAGAAGTCTCCCACAGAGGGTCCTACCTTGGGGGGTGCTTTTGCTGCACAAAGTCCGCGGGGGATCAATTCTCCCGCGAGTCGTAAGTGACCCGAAATACTTTAATAGTATAGGTATGCCATCTTTTTCTTCTGAGAAAATAACCACCGCATATATCTTTGCAGTTCGGGCCTTAGCCCCTCTCAAATGAGTTCGTCTTTGGGGGATCTTCTTCCAGAGATGATGGAGAGCGAAACGCCTCCTCCGGATTCCTCCGCTCCGGAAGCGGGCGACCCCGAAGTGTCGTCGCGGAGGGCCTCTCCGAGTCCGGTGAGGCCAGAAGATAATCCCATTGACCCCCGAAGCTCCCAGTGTCCGGCTCCCGAAGAGAGCAGACAAAAGAGTCCGGCACCGTCTGGTGTGCGATCGGATGTTCTAAGGGAGTTGGTGGGGTGAGCGGCCATCTCATATGAACACCGTATGCTAATGAATACGGTGATGGAGAGAATCTCGTCCACCGAAAGCAGATTGCATGAAGCTTTTATGAGTCTACTGACAGGCTTTGAGGTACGTAAAGTAATGTATGATAGTCCTGCACATGCTAGGTGTGCCCTGTGTAGATAGTAGCCCCTGAGACTCTGGTTGTCGTCGGAAACGACGACGATCAGAGGATCATATTCCCAGGTAATAACCATACTGCCTCTATGTGTAGGTGATGGAAGCTCCGGTGGCTAGCCGGACTAGCGAGTTTGCCCATTTAAAACGGCAGTTGGATGCGGCAGACGCCGACATCGAGCTTGTTAACAAAAGGCTTGACGAGGCACAGGGTAAGTGTCATTATCTGGTAAACACCACATAGTAAGAGCATCATGATGCCAGTATCTTTAATACGTTGTGACTGCAGATGGAGCTGCCACTGTTGAAGCCTTGCAGGCAGAACTTGCCCGAGCTAAGGAACAAGCGAGGTTTGGTAATGTGGCTGCTTTGAAGGCGGCCGAAGAGTTGAAAGCCAAGAAGGCCGCGCATGGCGAGAGCCGAGATAAGATGGCCAAGATGGCCATAGAATTAAAAGCCGCTACCGACCGTTGCCGGGTTCTTGAAAAGGAAAACCTAGCGAAGGCATCGGACCTTGAGAAGGCTAATGCGACGAGAAAAACATCCGCTCTGCTATGAGGGCGAAGAAGGAGGAGCTACGGGAAGCCGGGGATATTGTAGCTGGGAAATCCTTTATGTTGCGGAGGAAGTTCGGGGATCCACGGTATGCCTCTCTGGATCGGCTGTGGAGTTCGGAGGATGTGTATATGGATTTGGCGGCGAGCGCTGCCGATGCGGCCAAGTACTTCCAGGGTCAGACGGACCGTGAAGTGGACCAGCTGTTTTGGACACAATTCCATTCTCCCGAGCGTCCGCTTTCATTGACTGACCAATTAGCCGAATGGGCCGAACTGAATAAGTTGTCCGGACTCGCCATGAGGTTTGTTGTGGATCAGCTATGGCCGGAAAGGCCAAAACCGAACAGCTATTTCAGCTTGGTGCAGCAGTTCCTTGACGTGGTGCCGCGCATTAATGCGATGAAGAGGTCGGCATGCATAGAGGGCTCACGGATGGCCTTTGCCCATGCTAAAGCATACTGGGTGGAGATGGATGCCACCACTGTTGCAGCGCGGGATTCAGCCATAGGTCGAATGGCTGCTGAGCACTACTTTGAAGAAGTTCTTGAGGGTGCTCGTTTGATAGAGACCCAATGCTCAAAAAATATTATGTTTGAGTGATATGTAATCTCATTGTAAGCGAAATGCTTTTATAAATTTTTATAAGGCTATTTTTATACTTTTGCCTGAAAGTAATATGATGCCTCCTGGGCGGCCGTTTATGTATACATGTGTATAACCTGAAAGATTGCAGCCGTCGGCTTCAACCCCCACGCATATAATGCGGAGGTGCTCGCAAAAAACATGCGTTCACACTTAACCCAACGTCTTGGTCCTATTAAGGAGGTGATAGCGGAGCGAGTGAGGCAACTAGACTATAATGCTTTAGCACTTTCACTTAGTCATAGGAGTTTGACAGTGGGGCTACTAGATAGCCCCTGGTGGCTCCGCACTCTCCTGATCCCGGGGTGCGTACATGCCTGGCCGGAAAACGGCCCTTCGTTAAGGCGGAGGAATTCTAACATTCCAACAGGTCATCGAGTGGTTGACCAGTCTCACGCTGTATCATGACAGTCAGTTTTCGGCTTTCTCTACTGAGGTGCTCGTCCGGATGAACCAGGGCACAATCGCAGTAGTTCTCCTGGTGCTACCTTAGCCGGTAAAGCGGAACGTAAGGCACCAAAACACAGGAGCCGGGCAAACCCAACATTTGACCAAAGACAATGATTCGGAGCTAATGCATATAGGGCCAAACTCGCGACGCCGAACACTCCCTAAGGTATTCGGTCTTTGTAGTATAAACCGGGCCTAAATAATGGCCTTTGTAAGAAGCCCCTTGTGTCCAGGTACGTGCATTGTTCTGGCGTGGCCACATGCCAAGACGTCAGCATCCTTCTCAACGGTGGATATGTATCAACAAGAGGCAGTAAAAAAGGTTTATGCAGGGTCTTAATCTAAAAAGAATCCTTGGAGCGGGTCCCTGCTGCACGTCTGCGCATGTGTCTCCGTTGTGCCGTATCCTGGACGGGTGTAGCACGATGATCGTTTGTCTGCGCGCGTTGAGCCCCTTGTATTGACAAATAGGGGTGTGACCATTTATTTGGTATAAATAGCGGCGCCGGACTTGATTAGTTGTGTCTGAGGTCTTGACGACCTATTGGATGCTTTCGCTGGTCCGGGTGCCTTTAGTGTGCGGCTGCCAAGGCAGCCGCACTCTCTTCGGCGCGCAGAGATCGCTTGATATTTCCATTCACTGAAATGATGCCACATGGATCGGGCATCTTGAGTGTGAGGGAGGCGTAGTGTGGTATTGCATTAAAGCGGGCGAAAGCTTCGCGTCCGAGCAGTGCTTGATAGCCACTTTGGAACGGAGTGACGTGGAAGGTTAAATGCTCGCGACGGAAGTTATTAGGAGAGCCGAATATAACTTGTAGTAGGAGGGAGCCCATACGATGAGCCCCTGGGCATGGCGTTACTCCTTTAAAGGTAGTATTGCTATGGCGAATTTTTGTTGGGTCTAACCCCATCCCGCGGATTGTATCCTGATATATTAGGTTTAGATTGCTGCCACCGTCCATCAAGACTCGTGTGAAGTGATATCCGCCAATTACTGGGTCTAATACCAGGGCAGCCCATCCTGCGCGTCGGATACTTGCTGAGTAATCGCGATGGTCGAAAGTGATCGGTTGAGACGACCAGTGGCAGGACTTCGCGGTGACAGGCACTTGGGTATATTTTCCTGGGAGTGCCGCGTTGTTTTTTCCCTTGATCACGTGTAACACGTTTACTGTTTTGACTTCTGGTGGAAATTTCTTTTGTTCCGCAGTGTCTTGCTTGGGAGGCTCGTCCTCGTCTTCACTTGGTGTATCCTCCCCTTGTGTACGGCGTTGAGCTTGCCGGACTGCTTGAAGACCCAACATTCTCTGTGGGTATGATTAGCAGGTTTACCAGGGGTACTATGGATCTGACATACTTGGTCCAGAATTTTGTTGAGGCTGGACAGTTCATCCCTGGTGCCTTTAGAGGGCGGCTTTTGACCTGGCTGAGAGCTTTTGAATCCGGCGTTTACTGATGTGCCCTTCGTGCTGTCTTCTTTATTCCGGTGTTTGTTATTGCTATTGCGTCGTGATTTCCCATTTCCATCTCTAACTTCAGATGTACTGGGGTCGCTGGTGCTGCATCTGGCTAGCCAGCTGTCCTCGCCCGTGCAAAAGCGGGTCATGAGGCTTGTTAATGCGGCAATCGTTCTCGGCTTATTTTGGCCGAGGTGTCTGGCGAGCCATTCGTCACGGACGCTATGCTTAAAAGCTGCCAAGGCTTCAGCTTCTGGACAGTCGACAATCTGGTTCTTTTTAGTAAGAAACCTGTTCCAAAGCTTTCGGGCTGACTCTCCGGGCTGTTGAGTTAAATGACTCAAATCGTCCGCATCCGGAGGTCGGACATAAGTCCCTTGAAAATTTGCCCGAAAGGCGTCTTCGAGCTCTTCCCAACTTCCAATGGAGCTTTCGGGGAGGCCTTTAAGCCAGTGACGAGCTGGTCCTTTGAGCTTGAGGGGTAAGTACTTGATGGCGTGGAGATCATCTCCTCGAGCCATATGGATATGAAGGATGTAGTCCTCAATCCAGACCCCAGGGTCTGTTGTTCCGTCGTATGTCTCTATGTTTACGGGTTTGAATCCCTCTGGAAATTCATGGTCCAGCACCTCATCGGTGAAACATAGGGGGTGTGCGGCACCCCTGTAGTTGGGTGTACCACGTTGTTCGGATATTTGTTGTGCTGCATTGCATGCTAGGGCGTGCTTGTGTAGTCCATAGATGGATCTTGTTGCACCATCCTTTGGGTGCGAGCCCTCGCATGGGTCGCGTGTTGTATTGTGAGTGGCGTTGTATGCCGCTCTGTGTTGGTAGAGGGGTCGTCTATCTGGCCAGGTGGCTGCTTTGATATTTGGTTGTGGGGGGGTCTGAGGCCTCCTCATCGAATTCAGGTAGCAGCTTCCGCTTTGGGTAGCTCTTGGAGGGGCGATTGTCGCCGTACCTCGCTGTTGTGTTGAGTGTTTTACTCCATCTAATTTGGAGTGTGTCTTGCACAGCCTTGAGCCTTTGCTTCTGCTTTTTAAGACTCCTCATGGTGGCAACAAGCCTTTTACGGGCATTCTGCTGCTCCGGGTGCCTGTCGGGCGTTATGTCGTCCGAACCATTATCCTTGATAGATTTTGTTTGTTCAGTTTGATTATCCGGATTGCCGTTGTCCGGCAGCGGTTCGCCCTGCTCCAGCGCTGGGTCTGTGTGATCGTTATTTCTGTCGAGGTGGGATTTGGGGCGGCGCTTGTGTCGCTGCTTTGACTGCTTCTCGAGGGAACAAGCCTTCAGTGCGTCCTTCCGCTCCTCGTCATCATCTTTTGGTGCGTCCACCATGTATACATCATATGACGAGGTGGCTTTCCAGGGCCTAATAAGCGCTGGTTCTTCATCGTCTCCTTCATCGGCGTCCATACCGTTGATTTCTTCGGAGTCGAAGTCGAGCATGTCGGTTAAATCATCGACAGTGGCTACAAAGTGGGTGGTGGGTGGGCTTTGAATTTCTTCATCGTCCGTATCCCAACCTTGCTGACTGTAGTCCGGCCAGGGCTCTCCTGATAAAGAGAGAGACTTTAGTGTCTTCAGAATATCGCCGAAAGGCGAGTGCTGAAAGATGTCCGCGGCAGTAAACTCCATGATCGGCGCCCAATCGGATTCGATCGGCAGGGGCGCGGAGGGTTCGGAGTCCGAAGAGGAGTCCGGCTCCTTGGAGTCACGAGTCTCGCGGAGTGCGGGGCTGGTGTTCGGCTCGATCGCCGTTGGGATCGCAGCCCCCGAGGCGGCATCCAACCACCCATCCTCGATCGACGCAGTTGGCTCCGAATTAAGGGTTGAAGCCGATGCGGGTGCGGCCTCTAGGGCATTGTTCGGCGGCAGAGCTAGATCATGCTCGTCGTGACAGTGCGGTGCACTCGGCAGTGGCTCGAATCCGTCGAAGATCAAGTCCCCGCGGATGTCAGCCGTGTAGTTTAAACTTACAAATCTGACCTGACGGCCAGGGGCATAGCTTTCGATCTGCTCCAGATGGCCAAGTGAATTGGCCCGCAGTGCGAAGCCGCCAAAGACGAAGATCTGTGATGCGGAGAATCCTATGGACATCACCATGTCAAGAGTTCATTCGGCAAGTGACATGTGCGACATCTACTTCACATACATAAAGGTGAATCCTCTCCTTTACACGTGCTCACTTGACCCCTTCGAGGATGGTATACTACTTGACCCTCCATCGTGCATGCATAGGTATTGTCGGAGCTTCACGGATGACGAGGAGGAGTGCAAGCGCCAAGGATCACCTACACCAACTGCGAGGGAAGCCTGGAAGAGAAGACACAAGAAGAAGAGATGTCGAAGAAGCTCCAGCCACCGGACGACCGGTCGGGTCCGGACGTCCGGCGCCTGAAGATCCACCGGACGACCGGTCCAGACCGGACGACCGGTGTCCCTGCACCCGAGCCAAACGAGCGGACGTCCGACGCCACCGGACGACCGGTGACCGGACGACTGGTCCGGACCGAAAATCCGCTACACCAGCATCCGAGCCAGAATGAGCGGACGTCCGGCCGCCCACGAGCCATCGGACGACCGGTCCCCAGCGGACGTCCGGTACCTGGCTGTGTCCAGTTGCGGGCTGAGGCCCATGTACCCCATCACTTCACCCCCATTTGCACTAAGACTATAAATAGACCTCTCCCTCCTTCTTTCTAGGGTCAGCGTTGTGATAGCTCATTTGAGAGATAGAGCTACGCTCATCCATTACGGATCTACTCCACGAGAGAGACCGGGGCCCCTCTACGGAGAAGATCCCCTTGGATTCAAGACCCCCTCTTGGGTGGCCCCATCAAGACCTCCTCACGGAGAAGAACCGGTTACCGTGTATCGTCTGTTGTTGACTTTGGATCTTGTATCTCTCTTTGTGTTTCGAGGATCTAGCACATGTGTGATCTATTTCTTGTTGGTCAAGTGTTCCTCTTGTGTTTCCCCTCGTTTTCCCCCCTCGTGTTCTTCGTGTTCCTCGTAGGGATCCGCTCCTTTCGTGAAAGATCAGCCATCTAGGGTTCCACCCTACATCATCTTGGACCAGAGCTTAGGTTTATCACGAATTTGGAGCCTCTCCATTGTGTTTTCTAGCCTAATTTTGTTGTGTTCTTCCTAAATTCGAAAATCCCCACCAAAAATAGCCCCAATTTTTTTTGTGATTTGTTGGTTTGATGATATTTTGTTGATTTTGATCCATGGATTTGCTTGGTTTCGAGTGGATCTAGCATTTCCCCACTTTCCATCCATGAAATCTCATCAATTTTGACCCCAAAATCCCCAAATTCCGCCCAAAATAGCGTCCCGGATCTGAAATCTCGCGTTGACCCCGACCACCGGATGACCGTCACTTTACCGGACGCCCGGAGCACCTGGAACGACCGAACGTCCGTCATCCACCGGACAACCGGAACCCCTAACCTGGATGGAAATTAGCAGATTTCCGAGCTCACCGGACGTCCGCTATTTGTAAAAAACTGACTTCGGCTGATTTTTGTTTCGGCCATAACTAATTCATCCGAACTCCGATTTTGACGCTCTTTAGCTCATTTTGAAGCTCTTGACATCCTCCTTCCCAAAAAAATACCACCAACATCTTTTGACTCCATCAAATTTTGACAATTTTGGCATCTTTGCCTAGGGCTTCCACCACATCATCCGCTACACCACCACCGACTTCCGCAACCTAACCAATTTTGTTCCCCATCGCATTAGTGGTTGCTTGAGGAGTGATTTGAGCCTCCTAAGGTGTCTAGGATACTTAGGGACAGTTGCTTCTTCTTCAACCACCACCACCACTTCCGCATAGGCTTGACCACTATACACTTCGCCACCCCAACTTAACCCAATTTTGGTTGTGTTGTGAGTTGTGTCTCCTAAGGTGTTTCGGCTACTTAGGGACCGTGCTTTCAACTCCGACACCGTGTATAGTCCACCACCATAACCTCCACTTCCGCATTGCCTAGTGCAACACCACCACTTCCCGCTACCACCATTTTGACATTTGACGATTGAGATTTTGAGTTCGCGGTTTTTCCGTTTCCTAAGGTGTTTCGGCTACTTAGGGACGAGTCACCATCATCTTGGTATCTCCATCAAGATCACCGCCACTCATCATCACCGCGGACGGTAACCTCCATATCATCTTGGTATCGTGGTACCCCTCCATTGTACATTCCCCTTGCAATTGCATTGTTAACCCCTAGCCCATTTTGTGTTACTTGCCTATCGAGACTAGCCATTTGAGTATTGCCGGCAACGTTACTTGTGCACATTAGTGATCTACACCATACATTGCATACGTACCATATCATATTGGTATCATATTACCCCGCAAAAAAATATTGGTATCATATCATCTCGTGTGCCAATATTTTTATGTGGATATCGTTATGTTCTTACTTCACAGATAATTTGAGTAGATGTTGAGTATATTTACTTGATGAATCACGAGTCTGAATTATTGAAAGGTTCAAGTAATTTCAGGGTGAAGTGGAAAGATCGTCGTGACAAGAGGATAAAAGATCTATGATATGATCATAGAGATGAATATCTGAATTACGAGTTTGGCACAGAATTAAGACATTGTGGAAATTGTTTCACAACTAATACAGTCTGGAACACCATAGTGTGATGGTGTGTCCGAACATCATAACTGCACCCTATTGGATATGATGCATACCATGATGTCTCTTATCGAATTACCACAATAGTTTATGGGTTAGGCGTTAGAGACAACCACATTCACTTTAAAAGGGGGCACCACGTAATTCCGATGAGATGACACCGTATGAACTATGGTTTAGAGAAACCTAAGCTGTCATTTCTTAAACGTTTGGGGCTGCAACGCTTATGTGAAAAAGTTTCAGGCTGATAAGCTCGAACCCAAAGCGGATAAATGCATCTTCATGGGACACCCAAAACAGTTGGGTATACCTCCTGCCTCAGATCCGAAAGCAATAAGGGATTGTTTCTTGAATCAGGTCCTTTCTCGAGGAAAAGTTTCTCTCGAAAGAATTGAGTGGGAGGATGGTGGAGACTTGATGAGGTTATTAAACCGTCTCTTCAACTAGTGTGTGGCAGGGCACAGGAAGTTGTTCCTGTGGCACCTACACCAATTGAAGTGGAAGCTTATGATATTGATCACGAGACTTCGGATCAAGTCACTCCCAAACCTCGTGGGATGACAAGGATGCGTACTACTTCAGAGTGGTACGTAATCCTGTCTTGGAAGTCATGTTGCTAGACAACAATGAACCTACGAGCTATGGAGAAGCGGTGGTGGGCCCGGATTCCGATAAATGGCTCGAGTCCATATAATCCGAGAGAGGATCCATATATGAAAACAAAGTGCAGACTTTGGAAGAACTACTTGATGGTCGTAAGGCTGTTAGGTACATATGGATTTTAAAAGGAAGACGGACAATGATGGTAAATGTCACCATTAAGAAAGCTCGACTTGTTGTTAAGAAGTTTACCGACAAGTTCAAGGAGTTGACTACGATGAGACTTTCTCACTCGTAGCGATGCTAAGAGTCTGTTGGAATTATATTAGCGATCACTGCATTATTTATGAAATCTTGCAGATGGGATGTCAAAACATTGTTTCCTCGACGATTTTTGAGGAAAGGTTGTATGTGATACAACCGGAAGGTTTTGTCAATCCTGAAAGATGCTAATAAGAATGCAAAGCTCCAGCAATCCTTCTAAGGACTGGAGTAAGCATCTCGGAGTTGGAATGTATGCTTTGATGAGATGATCAAAGATTTTGGGTGTATATAAAGTTTATGAGAAACTTGTATTTCCAAAGAAGTGAGTGGGAGCACTATAGAATTTCTGATGAATATATGTTGTTGACATATTGTTGATCAGAAATGACGTAAAATTTCTGGAAAGCATATAGGGTTATTTGGAAAGTGTTTTTCAATGGAAAGCCTGGATTAAGCTACTTGAGCATTGAGCATCAAGATCTATAAGGATAGATCAAAACGCTTAATGGTACTTTCAAATGAGCACATACCTTGACATGATCTTGAAGGTGTTCAAGATGGACCAGTCAAAGAAGGAGTTCTTGCCTGAGTTGTAAGGTACAAAGTTAAGACTTAAAGCTCGACCATGGCAGAATAGAGAGAAAGGACGAAGGTCGTCCCCTATGCTTAAGACGTAGGCTCTACAGTATGCTATGCTGTGTACCGCACCTGAAGTGTGCCTTGCCATGAGTCAATCAAGGGGTACAAGAGTGATCCATGAAATGGATCACAGGATAGCGGTCAAAGTTATCCTTAGTAACTAGTGGACTAAGGAATTTTCTCGATTATGGAGGCGGTAAAAGAGTTCGTCGTAAAGGGTTACGTTGATGCAAGCTTAACACCTATCCGGATAGCTTTGAGTAGAGATACCGGATACGTATAATGGAGCAACAATTTAGAATAGCTCCAAGTAGAACAGTTATTTGGAATAGCTCCAAATAGAATGTGGTAGCTACATCTAGGAGATGACATAGAGATTTGTAAAGCACACACGGATCTGAAAGGTTCAGACCCGTTGACTATAACCTCTCTCACAAGCATAACATGATCAAACCCAGAACTCATCGAGTGTTGATCACATGGTAAATGTGAACTAGATTATTGACTCTAGTAAACTCTTTGGGTGTTACTCACATGGCGATGTGACCTTGAGTGTTAATCACATATCGATGTGAACTAGATTATTGACTCTAGTGCAAGTGGGAGACTGTTGGAAATATGCCCTAGAGGCAATAATAAATAAGTTATTATTATATTTCCTTGTTCATGATAATCGTTTATTATCCATGCTATAATTGTATTGATAGGAAACTCAGATACATGTGTGGATACATAGACAACACCATGTCCCTAGTAAGCCTCTAGTTGACTAGCTCGTTGATTAATAGATGGTTACGGTTTCCTGACCATGGACATTGGATGTCATTGATAACGGGATCACATCATTGGGAGAATGATGTGATGGACAAGACCCAATCCTAAGCATAGCACTAGATCGTGTAGTTCGTATGCTAAAGCTTTGCTAATGTCAAGTATCATTTCCTTAGACCATGAGATTGTGCAACTACCGGATACCGTAGGAATGCTTTGGGTGTACCAAACGTCACAACGTAACTGGGTGACTATAAAGGTGCACTACAGGTATCTCCGAAAGTGTCTGTTGAGTTGGCACGAATCGAGACTGGGATTTGTCACTCCGTGTAAGCGGAGAGGTATCTCTGGGCCCACTCGGTAGGACATCATCATAATGTGCACAATGTGATCAAGGAGTTGATCACGGGATGATGTGTTACGGAACGAGTAAAGAGACTTGCCGGTAACGAGATTGAACAAGGTATCGAGATACCGACGATCGAATCTCGGGCAAGTGCAATACCGCTAGACAAAGGGAATTGTATACGGGATTGATTAAGTCCTTGACATCGTGGTTCATCCGATGAGATCATCGTGGAACATGTGGGAGCCAACATGGGTATCCAGATCCCGCTGTTGGTTATTGACCGGAGAACGTCTCGGTCATGTCTGCATGTCTCCCGAACCCGTAGGGTCTACACACTTAAGGTTCAATGACGCTAGGGTTATAAAGGAAGTTTGTATGTGGTTACCGAATGTTGTTCGGAGTCCCGGATGAGATCCCGGGCGTCACGAGGAGTTCCGGAATGGTCCAGAGGTAAAGATTTATATATGGGAAGTCCTGTTTTGGTCACCGGAAAAGTTTCGGGGTTTATCGGTAACGTACCGGGACCACCGGGAGGGTCCCGGGGGTCCACCAAGTGGGGCCACCAACCCCAGAAGGTTGCATGGGCCAAGAGTGGTGAGGGACCAGCCCCTTAGTGGGCTGGTGCGCCTCCCACCAAGGCCCAAGGCGCAGGGGAAGTGGGAGGAGGCAAACCCTAGGTCCAGATGGGCCTTAAGGCCCACCCTAGGGGCGCCTCCCCCTTCTCCCCTCCCTTGGCCGCCACCCCTTGGCCATCTAGGGCTGTCGCCCCCCCCTTTGGGGTGGGAAACCCTAGAGGGGGCGCAGCCCCTCCCCTTCCCCTATATATATGAGGCCTAGGGGGCTGCCCAACACACACGCGATTCAATCTCGTTGGTGCAGTCCTGCGTCTCTTCTTCCTCCTCTTCTGTAGTGCTTGGCGAAGCCCTGCAGGATAGCCACGCTCCTCCACCACCACCACGCTGTTGTGCTGCTGTTGGATGAAGTCTTCCTCAACCTCTCCCTCTCTCCTTGCTGGATCAAGGCATGGGAGACGTCACCGGGCTGTACGTGTGTTGAACGCGGAGGTGCCGTCCGTTCGGCACTCGGTCATCGGTGATTTGGATCACGACGAGTACGACTCCATCAACCCCGTTCACATGAACGCTTCCGCTTAGCGATCTACAAGGGTATGTAGATGCAACTCTCCTTCCCCTCGTTGCTGGTCTCTCCATAGATAGATCTTGGTGACACGTAGGAAAATTTTGAATTTCTGCTACGTTCCCCAACACCAGTCGCCCTGGATCCAGCCCGGCGGCAGGCCGGATCTTGACGACGATCCGCCCTGGCTGGTCCTCTTGCCCTTCGCCTTCGCGGTCGCCTTCTTCGCGCGCTCCAACGCCACCATCTTTTCTTTCCCCATGGCGGTGGATCGAGTCCGAGCGAGGTTGCGATGCCGAGAGCGGAAGCGAGCGCGGCGGAGAAGTCTGAGGAAGAAGGAAGAAAAAGGGAGCACGCTGTGCAAAGACCTGGTCCGGTGCCTTTTATAAGGTCATTCCCCGAGTGACTGACTGGTAGGCCCAAACGATCTAAAAAAAATCCTGCAACAGTCGCGCGCGCAATACGTGGCGAAAAAGGTGGCGCAGGGATCGAGGCGACCTGCCTAATCCGGCCCGATTACCACGGCCCCGCCCGTCTGGCGCGCTTCCCAAAATTCGAATCCCGCGAAATCCGCAGAGAGCAGAGCAACTTGTCAGACTGAAAACATCCTCCACATTATCATTCGGAACTCTACCGTGAAAGTTCGCTCGACAAAAACTAAGAATGGACCAAGGCGACTGAAAAAGAAGTTGATGTTATCTCCTCTGTTCATTGATCCAGAGCAAGATATACTCATAGCACGAAGAACGAGTCGGAAGTGTTCTCAACTCCTTACTCACTCAAACCCTGATCCATTCGGGGGCTAATGACGAAGTTATGTACCTAGGGTAGGGTCATGGATATGTCCAAGATACCCTCCCCAAGGTAACCTCTGAAAGGACCAGAAGCAGTCGAAGGAAAATCATCATCCACTCGACCATA
Source organism: Triticum monococcum (assembly GCA_034509565.1). Lineage (NCBI taxonomy): Eukaryota > Viridiplantae > Streptophyta > Magnoliopsida > Poales > Poaceae > Triticum > Triticum monococcum. Next base: position 606,732,436 of record CM067845.1, read on the forward strand.
AAGCTATGTTCCACTCGACAGTCTTGAAGACACCCGACGATACAAGAAACCACTCGGAGTGTAGAAGGCCTAACGTCACTCACGATGACTACGATCGGTCATTCACTCTGTAACCTTAAAGATCATTTATATCTCTTTATTACTAGCGTTACCAGTAACGCCCTGCTTTAATGTACATTGAACCCTTTGTAACATGGGCTGGCTGGGGTCCTAGCGCACTCTATATAAGCCACCCCCCTTCTCCGGGACAAGGGTTCGCACCCCCTGTAACTCACACGCATATATCCAGTCGACCGCCTCCGGGCTCCGAGACGTAGGGTTGTTACTTCCTCCGAGAAGGGCCTGAACTCGTAAAACTCGCGTGTACAACTCCTCCATAGCTAGGATCTCGCCTCTACATACCTACCCCCCATTCTACTGTCAGACTTAGAACCACGACAGCGCCCAACCCTCTTCTGGTTGGTGGGCCCCTGTGACCCGCGCATACATAAACAGAGGTGGGGGCTCGGGCACGACTGACGAAGTTCATCGCTGCCACAATCCCCACCAACACTCCCTACCGATTTAGGGTTTGCGTGGTGCTCACGGAAAGCACACCACCGCCGTCATCTCCCTCTCGCCACCGTCGTGACCATCTCACCACGATGGCCTCTGGCTCGAGCTCGTCAGCCAAAGAAGAAGGTAGGTCCACCGGCAGTGGCGGATCTTAGTGGAGATCAAGCTGGGCCATCGCCCCCCCTCCCCCCCCCCCCTACCCAGGAGATTTGTTCATATTATCATAAGTAATTGCCCATAGATTTATAGAAATCTAGCCTAAACCTGATATTAGTTGCCCCCCCCCCCCCCCCCCCCCCAAGCCCATTTGTCCCTCCTAAGATGTGTCCCAAGCTCCGCCACTGTCCACCGGAATCACTAACCTACATCTATCACTATGCAGTCATATGTCGATCCGCCCCGCTTGGTAGTCAAACTAGATCAAGATATAACCCGGTTCAGCTTTAGTTTAGTTTAAACTAAAATCCTGTTTTTGCGGCTTATGCGGGATGCCCGCTTGCATCCCTCACTAGAGTCCATAAGTCGACTATCGGTGACTGCGAGCAGTGATCGAAACTCATCGAAACACGAGTCACATTAAAAAGAATGCCATTGTTGTTGATCCAAACGCGCATGGGTTTTATCTGATTTTTCTTTACGACCATGAGTCGTTGCTTGTGTGTAGTGGGACAATGACAATGGCCGCTGGCGTCTTGAGATCGATGTCTTCACCTGCTGCCTCTATCGTATTCCTCAAAATTTAATCTTACTATACCAAATTTCTCTTCTTTTATCGCTGGAATCCTGCAAGTTGTGCTTGCGTTACGCTACATCCACGTTATAAACAGAAGTCTCCCGCTATGCTATGCTATGCCATGCCATACCATTAGGGTTCACCTCCGCCATGGCAATGGCACCTTCGTCCCTCACCGTCCTACTCAGCTTCCTCTTCCTCACCATTGCCGCCGCGGAGCCGGCCTCGGGGACAGCGCAGCACTTTCTGGGAGTCAATTACGGCAGGCTTGGCGATGACCTCCCGCCCCCGCACATCGCGCTTGAGCTCGCCCGCTCGGCCGGCGCCGCTGCGGTCAGGTTCTACGACGCCAACGCCACCTTCCTGGCCGCGGCCGCGTCCTCCGGCCTCGGCTTCGTCCCGGCCGTCCCTAACGAGCTCATCGTCTCCCTGGCCGCCTCCCAGCGCGCCGCCGACGCGTGGGTCGCCTCCACGCTCCTCCTCTTCCGTCGCAACCGCCGCCTCCGCTACCTCTTCGTCGGCAACGAGGTGCTCTCCGACCCCACCACCAAGTCCCGCTGGTCCCGGCTCGTCCCCGCAATCACTAACCTCCGCCGCGCGCTCCGACGATATGGTCTCAGCCGTGTCAAGGTCAGCACTACCCTCGGGATGGACGCTCTCGTCGGCCAGAACGTGTTCCCGCCGTCCGCCGGGGTGTTCCGCCCGGACATCATCGACGTCGCCGTGCGCCCGCTCCTCGCCTTCCTCGAGCGCACGGACTCGTACCTTTTCTTTGACGCGTACACCTACTTCACCTGGTCGGCGAATCACACCGTCGTGCCGCTCACCTACGCGCTGCTCGAGCCGTCGCCGGCGCCGGGGTTCCGGTACCACGACCCCGGAACGGGGCTGTCGTACACCAACCTCCTCGACCACATGCTCGACGCCGTGGTCGCCGCCATGTGCCGCGCGGGCTACTGCGGCGTCAGGCTGGCGCTGGCCGAGACCGGCTGGCCCAACGCCGGCGACCTCAACGAGTTCGGCGCCAACGTGCGGAACGCGGCCACGTACAACCGCAACGTGGCGCGGCACCTGGCGTCCGGCGCCGGCACGCCGCGGCGGCCGGGGATGCGCATGCCGGCGCTCGTGTTCGCGCTCTTCAACGAGAACGTCAAGGGCGGCCCCGGCACAGAGCGGCACTGGGGCCTCTTCTACCCCAACGGCAGTGCGGTGTACGAGGTCGACCTGACGGGGCGCCAGCCGGTGGCGCCGTACCCTCCGCTGCCGCCGGCCACGAACGACCTGCCGTACCCTGGGAAGCTGTGGTGCGTGGCGAGGACTGACCGCCACGGGGCATTGGCCAACGAGACGGCGGTGAGGGAGCAGGTGGCGACGGCGTGCGCGGACGAGGCCGGGCTGTGCGACCCCGTGCGGCCCGGCGGCGGGTGCCACCTCCCGGACACGGTGGCCGCGCACGCGAGCTACGTGTTCAGCGCGCACTGGAACAGGTTCAGCAAGCAGTACGGCGGGTGGTGCTACTTCGCTGGCCTCGCCGTGGAGACGACCGTCGATCCCAGTGAGCCATTCTTTCGCCTTACATCCTTGTTTACATGTTGCTCCAGAAATTATTTTCAGAAGTTCACTATAAATACACCCGAAATGTGCCAATGACATTGCACATTCGAATGTGTGTTCTACTTATATTGCCTATATGTTGTAGAAACATGATGAAACTAACCTAGGAACCGCGGCCATCCAACTATCCACCATCTAATAAGAATTCTCATATTCCTTTTTCAGGTCATGGATCGTGTAAATTTCCCAGCGTTACACCAGGCTGAAGCCTGAAGAAGTGAAGATGCCGGTGGTGTTCCCTCCGGTTTAAAACACACCAATGATTGAACGCTTGTACCCCGCTATATTTGTCTTGCTGCAGTCGACTTTCAGGATATCCTAGTTTGAATTGCCTCACGATTCGTATTGGAGGAAATAAAATTTGATGCTTCTTGTTGTTGGTAACCTTTGCTGGTTATATCACTATGTGGCAGCGCTATATTGTTCACCGAGTAGAAGAAAATCTGACGACTGTCAGTAGTGCACGAAGTACACTAGAAAAATATGCTCTGCAGAACATAAGCATACATATATTTCACCAGAGACTGAAGATTACTGCCGGTTTCAAAGCATGACTGATGAACTACAGCTTAGCTTTCTTCGATGTTCGAGCGACTTGCATTGCAAACCATATTGAACTCGTCAAATTTCCAATAATAATAATAATTGATTTGATTGGGGTGCGCCGGCCCAGACAATAGTGCAACGCCTGGGCAACACATTAGAGCCTTGGCAGCAAGCTATCATGGTTCATATATTAAATAAATTTAATATCGTTGGAGACACATGGTTCATATATTAAATATTAAACTGATAAAAACAGATACCACATTTGATCTTAGCCAAAATACCGAAAAAGATATGCATTGCAATGTTGAGCTAGGTCTCGTTTTATAGCCATCCTTCCTGCTTTTTTTAGACAATCTCGAAAGTTTTTATTTAACTCGTCACAATGTTTACAGGGACGAAAATAAGGTCATCTGAATTGCCTAACCAAATATGACGGCCAACCCCAAGTGATAGAGTATACTTCATTAAATTATAAGTCTCGATATTCGATCTTCTAAACTCATGACTAAAAGAGCAACTATCAAAGAAACTACAATGATCTATGATTTCATGAATGACCGCGCCATAAGGTTACGCACTTCTTTGTTTGATGTCGTCAATGACAATCTTGCAATCAGAAGCTATATATATTCTTGTCTCATAGACTATGAGGCGTCTTTGGTGACTTCGAAAATCTCAAAATAATATGTCGGCTCAGTTTCTGAAAGCTGCTTATAGAAGTAGGATATGCGTGTTTGTGTTTATAGAGATGAATGTATGCATGTATATATGAACACTTGCATCTGTACTGTGTTAAGAAAAGGCTTTTTATCTCTGTAACTACTATTACGTGAGATTCATATGTCCTCATTTTATAAATTATCAGCTTGTATCTGACATGAATCTTATAACAAATTCAGTAACTATTGGTGTAGACTAGCAAACATCGAAAGCACCAAACGTTAATCCACCCGGGCACCAGCTCCACTTTGCCTACGCCTCCCTTTCACCCCTCATCCGACCACCGTCCAGGTACCCTCCGCCCATGCACATTAATGCCCATGATGGACACCACATCCTACAAGTGTTCAGCCAAATGAATAGCGATTTTTCCAAGTTTGTTTGAAATACGGTCGTTTAAAGCCCATATTCATTAAAAATGGGAGAATCTTGCACGGTTAATTAAAGAAAACTCAGGCGAAAACCGTTACAACATGGGCATAAGAATGAGCACCCCGGTCGACCCGACACCAACAAGATCATAAACACCGCCGAGAAGAGGATCCCATCAAGGTTGTCGGCCATGTCATCGTCATTGCCTCTCTCAGAGTAGAGGTGAGGTCGCCAGTGAGGTAATGTAGGACATGAGATACGCATTGGCTCACGGAACTCGAGACGCTACCGTCTCCCATGCCATACTCTTCCTCGTCGGAGTCCATGGCTTACACGTCGTCGGTCTATATGAGGTCGATGATGGATCCGTCGTGGTCGGAACTCGACACGTCCACCATAACACGGTTGCGGCGCCAGGGGTTGCCGGTCAGCCGTGTCGGCACCGGTGAGTGCGACTCTGCCTCGCCGCACCTGCCGCGAGCGCTTCCACGGCCTCCCGCGCCCTTTACCTCGCACGTTGGGCCGTCACGCCATATTAGCCTCTGACGCAGACGGGCCACGGGAAGGTCCCCCGAGTTGGCGCGGCCACAAAGGGGATACGCCTCCGCCACGACGTTCGAACGCCATACGGACCGCACCGCCTCTGGTGAGGTAGCGACGACGCACCTCGCGTCGGATCCAGGCGCCATCTGGGCGGACACTATGGATTCTTGCCGGATCGAGTCCGCCCGTTGTGGGCGTTCTCTCCGTGGCCGTGGCAGAGCGCAATGCAGACGACCATCTCCTCTTCGGGCCCGCATGGGATGAGCTCACAGTCAGTAGATCGGGTGACGGAGGACTCAGATCCGCGGCTCGCCATGCCGGAGAAGGCTGGAGATTGTTGGAAGGGAGCTTATGGGCAGAGTGGAATGACTAGGGTTTGGTCCGGGGAACCAATGAGAACGGATATATGTGGGTTAGGGTGGGCAAGCGTGGGACGAATCCGAAGTGACAGACGCGCTCGAAGCCGTCCAAACATCAGCATATCCGTTCCGAGATTTGGGCTGGATATAACTGGCGTATGTCAGCTCGGGCGTTTAGGGCCGGCACAAAGCCTCCGTCCGCGTCATATTTTTTGATCGATCAGTGGTCGAAGAATCTTTCAGGAGTAAGGAGATGCTTGCAAACCTAAGCAATGCGCCGTGCTGGCCATTGATCCAAGTATCCAACGTCTCACAACTGTTTTGACCGATTTGGCCACAGAAAATAGTTGACTGCTGGCAGCAAAACGCCAACTCCCTGAAAAAACGCCAACCACCAGCGGAGAAGGAAGGACAGCGCAAGCAGAAGCAACCGAGCGAACGGCGGCGACGACCCGAAGAGGGAGAAGAAGATGGTGATGCCCACGGACCCGATGCTATGGCACAAGGTGGCCGCCGTCTCCGGTAACCCCACCCCCCCTCCCCTCCTCCTCCTCCTCCTCCAGCTGCTTCCGCGCTCTGACGGCTGGGTGAAATTGGTCGAGCAGGGGTCGCTGCTCTTGGACTGGGCACCTATGGAGCGCACATGTTCCGCCCCCAGAACCCTAGATACAAAGAGGTACACTCGGCCACTCTCCGTCCATCGATCCCCGGCCCCTCCCTCTTTCCACTTCCGACCCGTCCCTCCAAATCATGTATCAATCTGCTTCTTACAGTTGTGGGGAATTTTTGTTTTTGACAGATTTGGCAGACCGCGTCCCTGTACCATCTCGTCCACACCGCGGCGCTGCTCGGGGCTCCCATGACGAAGCGCCCCAACGTCGTCAGTATTAACGCCCGCATCGCGCCTTCGCTTTTTTTTTTATCTAGCTGCGCGCTAATTCATGCGGTTCTTTGCTGTGTGTGCAGTTCGGAGGCCTTCTGACAACTGGAATTGTGCTCTTCTCTGGAACGTAAGTGTGTGTGTGTGTGTGTGTGTCTTTAGATTGCACTGTGAATTTTCATGGGATGCAAAGAAAACGAGGACCGCTGGTCTTGGATTTCGTTTGTGTTGCTTGGAATGATGGGATTGCACAATGATTGTTGCTCATTTCATTTCTAGGTGCTACACTGTGGCTTACCTTGAAGACAGGAAGTTCTCTTCACCAGCACCGATCGGTGGCTTTGCATTCATTGCTGCTTGGGCCAGCCTGCTCTTCTGATTGTATTGTGTTTTATCCGGTGAAAACTATGTCTACTTTACACAAGGCTTTGTATCAGTCGCTCTATTAGGTCATGATTGTACTGCTGTGGCACACATCTTTCTCGTGGCCTTTATAGATAATAATTGAAATAAAACAGTTCCCTTGATGTTTCACACTTCCTCATTTGTACATCCTGCTCATGCCAATGAAGCTGCATCTCTTGTTTCTTTAGATTTAATGCCAATACTTTTTCCATGATAATCACGGTATCTTGGCTCTCGTGGCTGGCCTTGCAAACATGGTCAGCTTGATTTCTGCCAATCCCTCTGCTTCCATCCATCTACAAAATATCCTCATTTTCAGGTTATAGTTTGGTTCACCGTGCTCCCATAACTTGTATCATTATAATTTATTTAACATTGTAGAGATCGGGCACGGGCACGGGCACTACTTAGTGTAGCAATGATTTGATCTATTTGCGCTATAAGTGTCAGATAACCATAGTGATTATTGCGCTTGATTATATCCTAGCTGTTTGGGGTCTCTACCCCTTTACACACTATATAAAAACCTGCTCAACTTTTATTGATACAAAACCAGGCACATGACTAAAATTGAAAAGAGTCTGATTACAAATGAGACACAGAGTTGACACATTTTGAAGTATGGAGCAATACTAGACATTGCCCTCCTGATTCGAGTAATGACATCCCCTCCACAAAGACGAAAAATGTGTCGAACATTTTTTCCATTCTTTTCCTGAAGGATCAGTGGAAGAAAACCAGGAATGCATGCGTCTTCCAGTGCTTCGCCCACCGTTATATCAAGACACTACTTCAAAGTTACATGAGTTATGACCTGCATTGGCATGAAAACACGAAGTGAATGACATGGCTGAGAACGATAATGTTTTTGTATACTCCCTGTCATTCACAATATAAGTAGCCTAGACCATTTACACGGTTTTCAAAGTAACACTTTGATCATAATTTTCTCAAAAAATATGTTGTTTCAAACAAATTCTAAATTAATTATGACAATATTCATGTCAGTTTCATATTGTCTAAGCTGGTAATTCTTTCTATATCGATGGTCAAACCTAAAATGTTTGACTAGCACAAATTTGAAAACTGCTTATATTATGAATGAGGGGGAGTAAGATAAGTTACTTATATTTGGATGCTATCCTAAATTCTCTAAGAGTACACGTGCGTGTGTGTGTGTGTGCGGGCTTGTGGTGTGTGTGTGTGTGTGTGTGTGTGTGTGTGTGTGTTGTGCTCTGCATGTTTGATCGTTCTAGTGGAATTTCAACCTGCAAAAGTGTATGCTCCTAATGATGGTTTAGGTTGTGAACATACTTGGGTTTAGGTCGGTGACCATTGCAGCTGCATTGAAGTAGCAAGAACCACCATGTTTCTTGTATTTTTGCCAGTAGCTGTTGAAGGCATAAGATGCATGGTCCCTGACTGTATTGGAAAGGTAACATGATTTATTAGGCTCAATCATCGTACAATCTGCACCTCCAGGACCACATGCCCAGCTAAGAGCAATCTGTAGGATATCATCTGGTGTTTGCTCATCCGCTATGCACCACTGCTTCTCCCAGTTGCTATCCTCTGCTTGAAAATTTATAGGTGTAAGTATTTCTTCAAATTCCTTAAATGGTTCAGTGTTTCATTTATTTATCTGGGAGACATATGAATTCAGATCACACTATTTCAGTTACTGGATGGTTCTTTTCAATGTTCAGTGATTATTTCTGTATTTACTATGGGGTCAAGGTTACAGTTGACTTTATCTTGCTAGCATAGCAGATAGCACCCCATGAATCTAAGTATGAACAGCAATGAGGCCATGATTTCTCAGGCTCAAAAGTTTCTGGTATCTAAAGAGCAAAATAAATATACCCACTAATGAATCTGACAGAAATCTGCTTATGTAACTTTGAGCAGTGGATTTGGCAATAGCGGCTCCCCCCTCCCCCGGTTTGCATGGTTTAAAGTCTGCATATCTTTGTTTTTAGTAACAGAGTTGAATCACTCGGTATATGCTATTTCAGATATGCACATATCCTCTCTCTACCAAGCTACCATACGGCATGTTTCAGACTGTTAGTCTTTACTATATTGCTTACTCTGAGATTGGATTTTATGTTAATAGAATTTTGAAAGAAGAAACACTGGGATGATTAGAGATAATAAGATTAAAAATGAAAAATAAAGGATAAATAGCGCATGAGCATTTTGGAATCAGGAGCCACAAGTTATTTTCATACCTTGCTGAGCCAAAAGTGTGGTGAAGTGTAGGATAAAATAAAGTAGCAGTATCAGCCTTGTTGCTGCTTGCTTCTTCAGATAGCAGTTCTTCACTCTGGCTGCACTTGGTGGTAAGTATGTATGCATTTTGCTTCTTTCTACTCCTAGCACCTTAACAATTAAGTAACTCTACAATGTGCTTGGTTTGATGGAAATCTACAAGTTGTGTGAAGGTCATATAAGGCTCAGTCTCTGTAGACATTAAGATGGGAAAAGGATGGGCTAACTTTTATTATCTGAATATTAAAGGCATCCTGCACTTATTCTTTACTTCCTGGACACTTCTGAGAATCTTTTTCTGACTAAAGCGCGCACTGCAATATAATGTTAAAATTAAGAAATAAGAAAATTGATTACCAGTGATGTAAGACAATGGGAAGTAAATCTTCTTTTATTTCCTGAATTCTGCAATGAAACAAGTGAACAGAATTTTAAGTTTATTGTTTGACAATGTAGATGTTTCCTGTCAAAATTTGTGCTGGCGTTGCAATTTCTATGTGTTATATCTGATATTTTGGATGGGTGCACGTAGTTAGGATGGATCATACATATAGTGGAGTCATGGTTGATGCTTTAAAAAGTTGAAAATCAAAGCAAAACTTTGATATTTTCAGGCTTTCGTATACTTGGAACTTATTAGCTTTGCCAATCATGTTCCTTCAGACAAGCAAAGCAAAATAAAGATTATTCCTTTCTTTATCATGCTCCCTAGACAAGCCAGGAATCTGATGCCCGACCTTGCCTTGCACTCGTTTTCTTTAGAAAACTTTCTTTCCAGTTGCTATACATGACATCTGCCTCTGAAATCTGTTTTGTTCAGACACCTATATACATCTGAATTCTATCTGCATGGTAAAGGTAAACCTTCACCTCTGCTTCCTGTCCCTGATTCAACTGCTCTTCATCGACACCTCCAAGTATGGGTGATGGGATCATCATGGTACCATCACCATCTAACCAGGAGTATATCAGAGATGTTGCAGAAATTGATTCACAGGAGTACAAGGACATTGAGAACATCGCGTTCTACCAGGTTGCAGCAAACTCGGGATCGGGCTTGTCTATGGAAAGTGAGAAATCACTAAGGATCCATATTTGTACAGACCAGGATGGTGTCAACTTTCTGCTTGAGTTTCTGCATCATCTTGTGGATTCGAAAGAGAGCTACAGAGGCGTGACTAATCTCCTTTTTCATGGTATTGAATGGCAGCCTGAAGCAATCCAACTTCTCTGTTCATACTTAGGCCCTGGCTCGAAAGTGAAGCAGGTGGAGTTCCAAAAAAATGTGTTTAGCACAAAATCAGCTGTTGGTTTAGTCCCACTCTCGGAAATGCTCCAAAGGAACAACACCTTGAAAGCAGTTGTTTTCAATGATTGTAGAATTGGAGCTGCTGGAGCGACACTGCTTGCGTCAGCTTTGGCAAAGAACAGAAGTGTGGAAGAGTTTCAAGTATGGGAAGACTCCATGGGCTCCAAGGGAGCAGAAGAACTCTCCAAGATGATTGAGGTGAACTATATGTTGAAGCTGATGATTATACTTGACAACAACTCCATTCCAGCGGCTCCGCTTATCTCTGCTGTGCTGGCACGCAACCGCAGAGTGGAGGTGCATATATGGGGACGCAGTCGTGATACAAGAGGTGGCATGAACAACTGTAAAATTGTTGAGTTCCTGCCAGAAACTGGAAACATGAGGATTTACAGCAATATCAATTCTACAGGCTTACAACGGGTTGCTTGTGCTTTGGCATGGAACACCACGGTGACAACATTGGACATGACAGGTGTCCCTCTGAAATCCAGATGGACCAAAGAACTTAGAGAGGTCCTCGACCGGAATAAGAGCCTAAAAGTTGTCAAACTTACCAAGTGTTGCCTCAGGGACAAAGCAGTGGTGTATATAGCTGCAGGACTGTTCAAGAACAAGTATTTAGAGAGCTTGACTTTGGATGGGAATCGCTTTGGTGGAGTTGGATTGGAGCATTTGTTATGCCCTCTTAGCACATTCTCACCACTTCAGACACAAGCCAATTCCACTCTGAAGGTTTTGAGTTTTGGGGGAGAGAGAACAAATATAGGTAGATATGGTGTGGCTGCAATCTTGCAGATGTTGGAGACAAACCAGAGCCTTATTCAGCTGGCAATATGTGATGATACAAGCCTGAGATCAAGTGATGTTGTCAATATCTTTACAACCTTACAAAGGAATGCCACTCTTCGAATTTTATCATTCAGAGGGTGCAAGGGAGTTGAGGGGGAAGCAGTTTTACAGACCATTATGAATACTTTGCAGGTCAATCCATGGATTGAAGAAATTGATCTTCATGAAACACCTTTGCATGTTGCAGGCAAGACAGGCCAAATATATGAGAAACTTGGTCAGAACGGGAGTTTGGTTCTGCCAAATGATTTGCTTGATTTGCCACTAAGTGCTCCTACATGCTGCCGAGTTGTTCTGTGTGGCCAAGAATTAGCAGGTGCAATTTCACCCACCAGTACCATCCCTTTTCTAATCTATAGGCCTCAATAAAGAAATACTAGTTTTATTTTGTTCAGCATACAATTTTGGTAACCTGTGAATTTTCTGAATAGATTATGTCAAATATCATTTTGATGGAATGTGCTTCACATTCACATGACATGTGGGCCTGCTAAATTAGTTCCATCATTTTGTTGACTTCGCTATACAAATATTTGTACCTTACATGACAGCTCTACAAAAACAAATCCCATTATGTTGTCTAAGAATTGGTTATAAATGTGATGCTTCAATTTGCATGTGCTTTCAGGTAAAAGCACGCTATGTAGCTCCATGAATCAGTGCATGAATTCAATGAATTTGCCTCGCATGGATGTAAGAAAAACTCAGAAGACTCCAGTTGAGCAAATGCCATTTACCGATGAGAATAAGATGAACTCAATCTTTGATGGCAACACAAAGTTGACAATGTGTAATCTTGGTGGAAATGAAGGAAGTTTTGCGTTGCATGATTTCATGTTCGTGGTGCTTGGTGGTCCAAGCTTTTTCATGATTGTGTCTAGTTTGGTTGGAAAGCCTGCTACTAAATATCCAAAAAGCATAGATGAGATTGAATGGGAACTCATATACTGGCTGAGCTTCTTGGTTTCAAATTATAGGCGGAGAGTATCACAGTCACACTCGTTCCGACCCTGTGTAACTATAGTTCTCACCCATTATGACAAGGTATCTCATCTACCAGAAGGGCTACAGCCAATTGCTACCGTTGTACAAAGGCTCAGAGAAGATTTCCATTCACATGCAGAAATTTACCCCACTGTTTTTGCTGTGGACTCGAGATCATTGGTTTCAGTAAGCAAACTCACTCATCACCTGCGACAGACAACAAAGACAATAATCCAACAAGTTCCTCAAGTTTATGAAGTATGTAATGATTTGATCAAGATTTTGCATGACTGGAGGTTGAAGAATAGCAGAGCAGTGATCAGGTGGGCTGAGTTCTGCGAGATATGCCAGCTCAACATTCCGTCGCTAAGATTGAGATCGAGGCGTGATAATGTGGAGAAAGTGGACACACGGAGACGTGCTGTCGCGAAATCACTGCATACCTTGGGTGAAATAGTATTTTTTGAGGAACTTGGACTTCTGGTGATGAATTGTGAATGGTTCTGCCGAGATGTCCTCAGCCAACTAGCTACATTGAAGTCAATCAAGATAGAGAGCAGTGGTGGTTTTGTCCATAAAGAGGAGTTGGAGAAGGTTCTGCAAGAGAAGCTGCGCAACCAAATTCCAAGAACAAACTGGAGAACTGGTGCATCCTTGCAGGCCAGTGACATCATAAATATATTGCTGGAACTCGAATTATGCTATGAACAGGACCCTGGGAACCCACATACATTACTCTTACTACCAGCCATTCTTGAGGAAAACAAAGGAGGGGCTGAGAAATGGCAGTTAACTATGCCGGAATGCAGATTTGTTGGAAGGCGTCTCGAATGTGAAGATGTACACATGCTCCTAACAAGTGACTTCTTTCCAAGACTGCAGGTAAAAACATACACCAACAGCTAATTACTAATGTAGTTTGTAGCTGCCAATATATTGCAAGGTCCTTTATTTTTTAGAAGTTGAGGCTTTGCAAAAACAATGCCACAGTTGTTCTGCTTTTTCTGATATTTACTCTTGAACATATATACTGACTGGCGGTTACACCTGGATATTGCTTCAGTGTAGTATAGATACAGATTCGATTTTCTAAAGGAAATTTTGCTTTCCAGGTTCGTCTGCATAACAAAATCATGTGTCCTAGGCAGCAGGAAGCAGTTTATAACCTGGAGAAAAACCTTATTTATACAGTGATTAATGGTGTCCATGTAAAGGTGGAGCTGGGAATGAAGTTTGGCTCATCCATAGATGTGCTTGCATGCTCCGATAGAAATATTACGGACATGGTGAGGCTACTCCACAAGTTTGTAATCCCAGCGATACTGAACTTGTCTCCCAATATGACGTTCAAGGAAAGCATTCTCAGGCCTGACTCTGTGAAATATCTCATACCAAGAAGGTTCCGTGCAACTCAACAGCTCCCTCTGAAAAAATTAAAGCAAATTCTACTGTCACTGCCGGCAGAAAGCATATATGATTATCAGCATACCTGGAGTGCAGTTGAAAGCAATAAAAGGCTCATCTTAAGATCAGGATCAGACCATGCCAGAGATCTGCTATCAGATGATGACTTCCATGAAGTTCTGCACCGTAGGTATTATGATTTACAGTTTCTTGCAACTGAACTCGCTGTCACCCCGGACAATCTGCAGCAGCCTGAAACTATCCCTGAAGCAGACGTGGTTGATCCCTCCATCCTGGGCATAGCGAGAGGAGTCGAGATGGTTCTCCAAAGACTGAAGATAATAGAGCAAGGAATAAGGGACCTGAAGGAAGAGATTGCAAGCTTGAGGTACTACGAGTATCACCTTGTGACAGAGCTCCACAGGAAAATGGACTACGTGATGAACTACAGCATTCAACTGGAAGACAGAAAAGTGCCCCAGATGTTCTACCTTGTCAACCTAGACAACCGCTCCAAGAAGCTGGTCACAAGGATCCTGCCCGGCATGCAATCCCTACGGGTGCACATGCTGTGTGAGTTCCGAAGAGAGATGCATGTGGTGGAGGATCAGATCGGATGTGATCTGATCCAGGTGGACAACCAAGCGGTGCAGTCCCTGCTGCCCTACATGAGCAAGTTCATGAAGCTCTTAACATTCGCCTTGAAGATCGGAGCGCATTTCATCGTTGGGATGGGGGAGATGATCCCTGACCTGAGCAGGGAGGTGGTGCACCTGCTTGACTCCTCGGCAATGTACGGCGTGTCCGCCGCGTCGGTGGGGGCTCTAGGCGCGGCAGCGATGTACGGAAGAGCGAGGAACAGTGGCACCAACGACATGGGGGAGGACATGAAAGCGGCCAGGCAGTGGCTTGTGGATTTCCTGAGAGGGCAAGGAGTTCTGACAGGGATGGACATAGCGCAGAGGTTTGGCCTGTGGCGCGTTCGGTACAGAGACGACGGCCACATTGGGTGGGTCTGCAGGAAGCACATCGCCGCGAGAGGCGACGAGGTCTTCGAGCTGCCGCTCTGAACCATCCACTCCAGCGTGCCCGACGGCCCACGACCACAGGTGCCTCCCTCTCACGTCACTCTGCCGATAGCCTGATAGGTGACAACTGAGAATAGTGAATATGCTCTGTTCTTATCATTATGTTCTGTCAAATTGTGTGTATTCCTGTATCCTTGCAAATTGCTTTGTTTGCTGCTTTGCATTGACCATTTCTATGTGAATCCTCACACTAATACTGAAGGATGTGATTTGCCTACGAGTATATTCAGAGCGATGATTTTATATAAGCTAGGCATTTGATTTCCTTGGAGAAAAGCAACACACACAAATGTTCACAATGTGACTCAGGACGGGCGGCTGCATCGGGTAATTGATGCAGAGAGGTTGAATTCATGGCTTCCTCTATCAATCCAGACTGATCGCTGCTAGCTACATACATGGCGGGCGGTGTCTGATGATGCTCCGGCGAGCTCAGTGCTCAGAAGACCGGGCAGCCCTTGACGACGATGCCGGGCGCGGTGGGGCAGGTGGCGAGCGGGCAGTGGTCGACCTCGGTGCCCCACCACTTGAGGTCGTGGTGCGCGTTCTGGAGCGCGAAGAAGATGAGCACCCCCATGAAGGCGGTGCCGGCATCGAGCGCCGCCGACAGCACGTAGTTGTACTTCTGCCACCACCCCTTGCGGTACCTGAAGACGAAGAAGTTGAAGACGGTGCCGGTGACGAGCCAGCTGGCGATGTTGGTGGGCGTGGCCGGCGGCATCCCGGCGAAGCCGTAGGAGATGACGGGCACGTTGACGAGCGCGATCCACTTCTTCTCCGGGAACGCCCGGCTCAGCAGCCACACCGGCACCGGCAGCACGGCGCCGACCACGAACAGCCACACCAGGTTCCGGTACAACCCGTGCTGGCCGAAGAGGCGCCCCGGCCCGATGAGGCCCCAGATCACCGACGCGTCGAAGGTGACCCGGTACTTTGGGCACGTCCAGGGGCTGTCCGGGTGCAGCGCCTCCACGTCGCAGATGTTGTCGATGCTGTCCAGCATCCACCACGCCACCGCCAGGTTCACCACGCCGGCGACCACCGTCCCCACCAGCTGCACCGGCCAAGCGCACGCCGGTTAGTTCAGCGAGTGATGAGCACCTCGTGCATTGCGGAGGCTGAGAGCGATCTCTGTCAGTGTGACGTACCTGGGCGGTGTACATGCAGCGTGGAGGGATCTTCATGTAGTGGCCGAGCTTGAGGTCGGCGAGGAAGGAGAGCGCGTGCACGGTGCTGATCCGGCCGTAGATCTTGAAGAGCAGGTTGGCGATGGGCTTGCCGGGCAGCGCGTAGCCGATCATGAACTGCGCGATGATGTCGTACCCGGGTTGCTGCAAGCAGATCAGGCGATGAATCGGTTGATGATCAGTGCAGCGCAGACACTGAAGAACAAAAGAAGAACCACATTCGTGCGCATACCTGGTTGGTGGTGGCCTGGATAACGCCGATGGGGAGGGTGACCACGAACGCGAGGGCGAAGGCGAAGAGCATGCCCCACCACGGCAGCTGCACCTGCTCCTTCCACACGAAGCACATGAGCAGCGACACGGCGATGCTCCCGGCCAGCAGCACCAGGAACCACCACTGCGGCACCTGCTTGTACCTCTGCATGAGCCTGGCGTGCACGTCGAGCTTGGCCGCGGCGCCGATGGCCCTCCGGCTCTGCCGCCACATGTCGGCTCCGTGGAAGAGCAGCACGTGCACGATGGTGGCGGAGAAGCGGAGGAACCCGGAGCCGATGGAGATGGCGAAGAGCGGGCTGAGGTAGAGCTTGCCGTAGCCCTCGTAGGCGGCCACGTTGAGGTCGAAGTCGGCGGTGAGCACCTTGGTGGTGTCGTACTTCTGGCCCGTGGAGGTGAAGAGCTGGTTGGAGAAGATGGGGAAGCGGCGGGCGTCGAAGGTGTTGAAGCGCCAGTAGCAGAGCGGCACGATGACGTAGATGAACATGACGAAGCCGACGGCCGTGTTGGCGATGGACGCCCACGGCGCCACCAGCGGGCTGCCGTGGTACGCCGAGATGCCCGCCCAGTCCAGCGTGAAGGCGCCCACGCCGAGGCCGTGGTAGCCGGACCCGACCTGCTGCGCCGTGATGCTGCGCGGCCACACCCAGCACGCCCACGAGAAGAAGGTCAGGATCGGCAGCAGGTACCCCGGGAGCGCGTAGTAGGCGAAGCTCGCGAAGAAGAAGATGAGGAAGAAGCGCATCCGCGACGGGCCCGTCGACGGCTTCCCGCCCTCCTTCGTCTCGTGCAGCGCCCTGCATTCCGACCAGCTTAATTAGCACCAATGACCAATTAACAGTGTATTTTCTCGAGAAAAAAATCATGGGCTACAGAATCTTCCTTGCATTGCAAAGATTATCACTACCTGAAGAGGGAGACCTGGGCGAGATTAGAAGGCCACCACATCTCGGCAGGGTCAACCAGGAACCTCCTCAGCATGCCAGCCCAGCCATAGCCCAGAATCTGCATGAAGTTTTGCACAAGTCACTACACTTTCTCCAGTGTTTGCTTTTGTACTCTTAAAAATTAAAAAACATCACATGAGTAAAAACACAGACACTTTTCTTCTGGATTATATTTAACTAATAATCGCTTAATGACATGACAGTGCATCCATGATGTAATATTTTTTTGGAGAAGAATATACGTCCACGATGCAATATTGCACTGATGACCGCAACCTGACAGAATTTTAAGGCTTTTTTTGACAGAATTTCAAAGTTGACCACGCCGAAATTCCACAAGAGGTGCATGCATACGCAAGAAGAACAGAGCTCCGCCAATTATTCGTAGGGCCATGGATTCTCGGTGGCGCCAAGATTTTCCTCCATCCTTTCTCCGAAGAATCATTGGCGGTAACTCTCTACGCGGACCAAAACATCACACCATCGACTGGCAGCCAGACATCCATAGTGCTGGTCACATCTCCCTAGCCCTTAGCTAGATGCCTCGTGCCCGTCGTGCCCGTCGCATTCGCGTGTGGAATCGAACACCAAACGGAACAGAGGGCACTGTCAATTCCTTGATGCGCATTGATCAACAGAACTTAAAAATAAATTTTCGAACTTTTGGTTCTGTGAATGGCGCTAACAAAAACCATGGCCCACGAAATTTAACGAACGAGATTGATGATGAAGGTATCGGACCTGCGTGGAGAGGACGATGAGGAGGGCGCAGAGGAAGCTGAGGGACTGCTTGTAGTAGGCCTTCATGACGGTGATGGCGCCGATGGAGTAGGCGTCGCCGCCGCCGTAGGAGACGCCGCAGTTGGCGAAGATGGTGATGATGACGTGCTCCTTGATGTTGAAGGGCCCCGGGTTGAGGTTGAAGCTCCCGAGGCGGCCGCCCAGCAGCCGGACCTCGCGGTCGGGCAGCACGGACGCCATGAAGCGGCCGACGGGGAGCACCAGGATCTGGGCCAGGATGCCCGAGATGGTGAGCGGCTGCGTGCGGTACGTGAAGAAGGTGTTGAGGAAGATGAGCACCACGCAGGAGGCCAGCCCCAGCGTCCACGCCCGGAATGTCATCACCGGCGTCGCCGGGTCGTCCGTCTCCGGCACCACCAGCGCCACCTCCTCCACCGGGTACCGCTCCCCCTCCCCCTCCCCCTGCGCCGCCGCCTTCCCTCCCGTCGCGTCGGCCGGCGGCTTGGTCGACGACATCTCTCTCTTCCTCTGTCACGCACACGCTCTGCTTCGCTGGCTGTGGGCTGTGGCTGCCCCCGAGCAGAGCTACGAAGCTACAATGATTTGCTCGTATAAATCTCCGGTGGACAAGTAGCTCGGTACACTTGCGGAGATTCTTGGATGGTAGCGTCTGACCGCTGCTCGTCCCAATTTATATTCCACATTCGCGTCTCCGTGTTCCCTCCACTCCTCGTACCCCTGCCGCCGCCTTGGGTTTGGGCGAAGGGAACACATCGTGGCCGTCCGTGGCTCTGATCGGACGGCGGACGAATGGCCACCAGGGCACCCCGACGAGCACGCGCCGGCTTAGCCCCCGGCACACGGCGGCACGCGCGCGGCGCGCCGTGGCACACGACTCATCGTGCGTTGCCACTTCGTGTGATCGCGCTCGGCTGATTGGGGTTCTTGGCAGTGAAAGTTGTTAAAGCCGCTGGGTTGCTCTTGTGCTTTGCCAAAGTGGCTTTCTAGTCCTGGCCCCAACGTCTCTATATACTACACACACATGCTAAGAGAATTGTGTCCGAAATGGGAACCCGCATGCCCGAAATGGAAACCCTCATGTAGGACCTGGTACGTTCGGCTTGGGAGCCCCTCGGGCGTTCTCTCCGTCCGCTCTGCGTACGCAAGCCATTTCTACGGCAGAGATTGGGAACATCGGTTCCCTCAGTAAACAATTCAGAGAAGGAAACCTTGACCTTGGACGGGAATAAGGTGTCGTCAAAAGCGTCCCGGCTAAAGTTTTTGGCATGCTTGACGTGTCTGATGATAGTTTCACAGGCCCCGACCTTTGTTCTCTTCTCTGCCTCATCCGGATCATTTAGATGCTCTCGCCTAAAAGCAAACGATGCATGCCCCAATTGCCTCACGCCTCAACCCAAATATCTATAATATCGATATATTCGTGTCATCCACAGGACTGTTCAAGAGGATTTTGTACTCGATCTGCCGATGGCTGGCATCGGCGTGCATGGATGGAGCCGAGGGATGGAGCTAGGCACAAGTGGAGGGTGGAGGAAGAAGGCATCTGGTTCGAGTGAGCGAGCACACATGGACATGGGTGGCGGCCACGCGCGGTGCATGCATGCATGGGCGTTGCTTGTTTCTTCCGCCTGCAACAAGAGGACGGCATGCACAGGAAGGATCGCTGGCTACTGTGCCGTGGCCAGCAGGTACCAATCGCTTTTGACATGGGGATCGGCGATTAAAGGTGGCCAGCTTTCCGGTGCCATTGTCCTCTCTCATCATGTGAAGAACGGAAGAAGTGAACCCATCCATCATCCATGCATTGAAAAGTAAAACTGGATAGATGCCATGAGCACGATTGCATGAAGACCGTGTGGATAAATGATTCTCATCTGTTTTTACTGGGCTCTAGCGCAGCTTCCATGCATGCATGCATCATGCCAGTAGGAGCAAATCATGAAGAGATTTGGGGCCTGCATCGTTGACGATACCGTCGATAATGCGCGTCGTCGCTGGTTGAGTAAAATGGCTGAGTCTCACGCCGGCCGTCCACGTAGCAGGTTAAGCATCTCTCCAACAGTGACCCTACGGCAGGCGCGACGGACGGATCGATCGGTCCAACGATGCCGCATGCGCATGCATGCTGGTGTGGACCTCCATCGATCGACCGGTCTCCGCTCCCCCGTCGCCGCTCGCCGTGCGCGTCCGCTGGCCAAGTGGGAGTGGACCGTATATGGAGCGACAGATCGCTGCCGCTACTCGCCTACGATCGCCGATCGGTAGGTCGATACAGCAATGGACAAGACAATGGTGGTGGGCGTGCACGGTGCACCTATACAACGCCCGCCCGGGACGCGCGCGGCCGCGTGTGGCCGTCGCGCCGCCGGCACGCGCCCGCGCACCCTGTCGCCGGGGCGGGGGCCCCGCGCGCGCCACCTCGCCGCCACATCGGCGTTCGGCCGCCTGATTAGCGCGCGCCGCCGTGTGTGGCGCACGCGGTTGTAGTGGAAGGGCTTTTCGGCGTAGGTTTATGCACACCACCCGTAGGTAGTGCCGGTATCACTATGTGTGGGCACCTTTGGCTGCACAAACAAACAGCAGCCGAGTGCAGAGGTAGTATCTAGGGCCTAGATCCGGGTCATGCTATTTTGTACCACGTGTGCTGGAGCCAATGGAGCAGTAGCACGGACGGGACGGGCAGCGCTGACCCCGGGGCGAGTCGTGTCGTGTGTACGCGCCACCTTTCGCTGTCCGCTTTCGCAGGTCCGCCACCGCTGGAGGGAGGCAGGGATCCGCGCGTTCGTGGAATCAAATCCGGCCGGGCCGTTGGCGTCGCCCAGCCACCCGTCGCGGGGCGTAGACTCGTAGCTCTCCATCCCGCACTGTCTGTCACCAACCGGCGTTCTCTTTGTCTTTCTCCTCCCGCGCGAGCGAGACAAACAGCTAGCCTTCGGTCGCGTCGCCGTCCGGCGGTGGCGCCACCCCTCCGTTGCGTTCTGCGATTCGGAGGAGGTCGGAAGCGTGGATGACCGCGGAAGCAAGCGCGGATTTTAATTACTGATCGAGTTTTCTCTCGGAGACGCAGGCAAAACGATATATGTCGTGGAGGGAATGGATCGCGCGCTCTAGCGCTCGCTTTCACCAAGCTTTTTTAGAGGATTCGCTTTCACCCAGCTGCACAGTGAGAACCATTCAAAGTCTTCGAACCATTCAAGGTCTTCTTCTTAGACATATATACAGGCCCGTGACATGAGACGGCCCGTTCCTGGATCCTACAGAATGGCATCGGTTACTGCACTAGTAGAAAACAGGGTGTTTTGATCACACCTCAATGTACATATTAGTCCCGGTTCCATTATGTGAGCATTAGTCTCGGTTCGAGCAGCTACGGCGTCAGAAAGGCATTAGTCCCGCTTCAAATGAGACCTTTAGTCTCGATTTGAGACACGAACCAGGACTAAAGGGTGCGTCGAACCGGGACTAAATGGGTTCATGTCTCAAACTCTACCCCCCCTCACCCCGCGTATCGTCATTTTAGTTTTGAAAAAACAAAAGAAAATGATAAAAACTTCAAAAAAATAAAATCATTCGAGGTGTAGTTATATTACTACATCTAATAGTTAGGAAAATTTAAAAACTTAAATTTAGACATGTTTTGCAAAATAGTGTTATGAAAAAATAAAACGGCTATAACTTTTGCATACGATGTCGGAAAAAAACGTATAATATATCAAAATGTTCAGCACGAAAATCCGCATTCAATTTTGATTGTTGCAGGTCGTTTTGCAATTTTTTTGAATCCTCAAATTCTAAAAGAAAAAAAAAGTTATGCTCAAATTTCAGTTATTTTGAATTTTCGTAAAATTTGGTCAGACTGTGGTCAAACTACTTATTCAAGAAGTATTAATGTTACTAAATAATTATTCACGAATATTAGTGTTACTAAATAATTATTTGAGTTTTTTTGAATTTTGGTCAAATCTGGTCAAACTATGGTCAAACTACTTATTCAAGAAATATTAGTGTTACTAAATAATTATTGTTTTTTAAGAATAATAGTTTTAAACTCAAACAGTGAAACGTGTGACTTCGTGCTCAAACTAAACTCCTGGGGTTAATAGGATTGACATCTTACTATTGTCAGGAAAATAACAAGTGCAGACTTGGAAAATAGGGGGAATAGAACTCGGAAGTTAAACGTACTCAGGCTGGAGTAGTGACAGGATGGGTGACCGGCCGGAAAGTTAGACGATTTGAAATGATGAGGGGTGATTATAGAATAAAGATTATAGATTAAACAGAGCAGTGATGAGGGGTGATTAGAGATTAAATTATAAAATAATTCAGAAATTTAAAAATCAGGAAAAAATCAAAAAAAATTATTTAGTCCCGAGCTCCAGACAGCGGCCACGTGGAGGGCCTTCAGTCCCGGTTCGTAACAGAACCGGGACTAAATGGGAGGGGGGGGGGGGCTTTAGTCCCGATCCTTTAGTTTCGGTTCCATAACTGGGACTAAAGGTCCGTTTTCTACCAGTATCCCAGATTCATTATTGGACAAATTTACTCTAAAGATATCATGAGAAAAGAGTTGCACAGTTAATTATGTAAAATCGAACGAAAGGCGTTACGATCTTGCTCAATACAACTGAACAAACACACACATACACACGACCACGGTGGCAGGCCGACAAACATGCCCAATGATACTACTGCAAGGAATGTTGCATCCATGCAAAGCTACATACGATTTACGTGATGCAGATGATTTGGCAAGTTTGGATTGGAATAATGGGAGGAACGGGGGCCATCCCGTGAAAATCAGGGGGAGGGGATATTTAGAGGGAAGGTTACATAGGATCACCTAACATGTTACGTATATGTAGAATTATTGTACTACCGCCATCCCTCAAAGCACGAGTCTCAACATAGCAAAGGAAACCCGGTGAATCGCTACAATTTGAAAGAAACACACCTCTAAAAAAGAGAGAGAAAGAAACACATCGACGGAGTTCAGGTACACATCCCACAAAACTAGAATCATCCATGATGGAACATCTTGTGCATTCCCTTTAGCACCACCCTTCTTGCATTTGCTCCCACTAGATTTCTCCTTGAGCATTGCACTGCCCTTCTTACATTTGTCCGTCAATGCGCTTTTCTTCAAGAGGCATCCAATCGTCTTTTCATATTTTGTAGAATCTAGTTCGATGAGGAAATCATAAAGCTTAGCGGCGAAGAGGGCCTCGGGATTAGGCACAACCACACCGGCCACAACAATATCCTCACCCATAGGAATATTAAAAGACAACTCCTCTCTCCATTTTCAAACACTTGGCTAGGCTGCAGAGTGGTTGGAACGGGAGCCAAAGTCACAATCGAGCACCTCCTCCCCATGCTCCCCTGACAACGGCAAAGCCGGTTCCACATACATGCCTTAAGCCCAAGCATGACTTGCAACACCGGAGCCAGCCCCCAACAATTGCCTCAACCATGGCGGCAACATTGGCAAATGGTAATGCATGCAGTAACGATGGACTGGCCATGGTATGAGGTGAGAACAACCATAGAGCTATGCATCCCTCACTTGTGCTTAAATCAAACATCGAGATCCACCATAGAGGGGCATGCCTCATATTCAGCATAAGAGAAAGTCTGTTTGACGCAACCTTCGCATGCTCCGAAAAACTCCCAAACTGAAGCAACCAACCATGCATGCATTGATTCAACGGCATCAAGCAAAGGCTGGATCGCCTCCTTTAGCTGGAATGAACCCAAGGTTAACACTTTAGAGCGCAGAACCTGGCCTTGGGTTACCAAGCCCATGGGAGCGGATACAACCAACGCCCATGAATCACACCGAATTGCCTTGGAATGGGCCTGGTGCTTGGCAATTCCCACTGGGAAGGCGGGATGCCGACGACGTAGCAGGGTTTGCCAACAAGCAGAGCGGACACTAGGCAGTGCGATACTCACGCGCTCGTTGGCCATTCTCAAGGTAACGAGATCACCTAATCTGTAATCCAACACACTGTGTCCAGGAACAAGGCACTGAAGAATCAACCCCGATATGGATTTTTTTATATAAATCACTCTGATTCACCAGGGCTATATCTCGCTCCTTCTGAGCCTCTCGCGCTTGACTAAATGGGTCGGCCTAACACTATAGCCCCGTTGCGGTTTTGGGTTATGTGCCGGTTCAGATCGGGTTTAGAACCTTTCGTGTAGTTTTTACTTCTTTTTTTCTCTGTGTTTTCATCAATTTTTTTATTTTTCAAAAAAAGCTACCTTTTTTATGCACGAATAACATTTTTTTTGTACACGCTGAACATTTTTCAACTGCATTAAACAATTTTGCACTGTATAAGTATTTTTTAAATGTCAAGAACACATCTTTAAAAAAGTGTGAACAAGTTTTTTAAATGCCATGAACATTTTTTGAATGGCACGAAACATTTTTTTAGTTTTGCAGGCAATTTTAAAAATTGTGTACATATATTTGGAAATGTCACAAACATATATTTTGAAAAATAAGAACATTTTTAAAATACCATAAACATTTTTTGAATCACATGAAACATTTTGTTCAATCATCTACATTCGAATGGAAAAGGGGATCATTTGTGAGAGGAAATAAAGAATATTCATTTGCGGATTCTTCTGAATAAGCAACGGATTGAGCAACTAGTGCGAAAATCGTTGCACATTAGCACATCCATTTTCTTGCTTGGGGACGAGGGGACTAAAAACATTGTCAGAAGCCATCTTTCTCTTTATAACTAATGAATTGTCCTAAAAAATATATCTATGAGGTATTTTGACTTAATGGAAAGTAGACGTCTCATTCATAGGCAAGAGCAGGCTAGCCTGAAGGCAGGAACTGAAGGCAGGCAAGAAGGCATAATTACATGGAATTTTTACATTTTATTAACATATTTGAGATGTCATGATTTTTTCTAACGATATTAAATTTGTTTTAATGTTGCATGAACGTCGTTTATACACTCCATGAATAATAGATAAACGTGCGATGAACATTTTAATAAATTTAAGTATTTCATTCTGAAATATATTTGTAAGTATTTTAAAAATATTAAAAAGGTAAAAAAGAAACCAAAAATTCAAAAAGTGAAGGTAAAAGAGCTGCGTAACATTTTTTTAGGTATACCTGCCTAAAAAATTCAGGCTATATATTGGGCCGGCATACTATAACATCGCCTTTTTTAGACAATACTTTAACATCGTTTGAGGCGATGTATAGAGAGTGAGGCCGACTTCTTTTTAGGTGTGAGCTTGAGGTTATTTGTTAAAGCGATGTATAGAGTGTGAGGCCGACTTCTTTTTAGGTGTGAGCTTGAGGTTATTTGTTTTTTGTTTTTGTTTTTGAGTAACCGAGCGCGAGGCTAACTAATGCCAGCCCACAAATTGGCTAAACTCACTCTTTGGCCCACGAATAAAAGACGCCCGCCACAACGAATGCCAGCCCGAACGGCCGAACAGAAAGAAGCATTGTCCCGTGCTAATAGTACCACATCGCCGGAGAGAGGAATGGACTACCGCCAACTGGCTATATAAAGAAGCTGCGTCCGGCCGAACAAATCACGCAGCTGCGTCATGAGCACAGAGCGAACTATTCTTTCGCCTTTTACTAAAGAATACCGTGTGCACGTGACATTAAGCAGCATACAATAATTTTTAAAGGGTACCTACTCTTTGAGTGGGCCCCAACAATACAAGCTTAATATTGACTGATCAATGTCGTTTTTCCTAAAAAAAATACCCCTTTATCTGCTATACTGCATGTTTAACATTTTAGCAGGCTGTTTACTTTTTAAGCTGAGTTTGAAAAAAAATTGGTTACACTAGTAAATATAATTACTCTTTGTTCCTTTTTTATAAGAACAACTGTTTTTGGAGCTGTCTGAGGGAGCAGTTTTTTTTGCTAGTACTTCCTCCGATCCGTCCGTATTACTCGTATCTACCACTAAAAGATAAGTTTAAACAAGTAATATGAATTGGTGGAAGTATCTTTCTGTTTGAACAATTTTTGTGAGTATATAGAAAATACAAGTTAGAACAAACATGCAATTCACCTGTAAATGGGCTTACTTTATTCAGCTGTTGTGACAAGTCACTTGTACCCATTACAGTTCGGTATCACACCATTAGCTGACACTAGTCGAATGCCCGTGCGTTGCCACAGGATATATAACAAACTTAGACAAAGAGACATTTGTCGAACTATCACTAAGTTACGTCATGTATGTCATATGCAGGTTATGAATGTGTTCAAACAAATATTATCTTGTACAAACCCAACCTTTTTGCTCTTGGGCACTCCTGGTGCAGGCTACAAAAAATCATCCGGAGAATCATGTATGCATATCTGGATCTTCGTTATCATTTCAAAAGGTTAACAATAACAATAATGAGTATGCTAGACTACCATGCATATCTGGATCTTCGTTACCATTTCAAAATTTCCCCTAACTCAAAGCAGACCACTTGGCACTTCTCAGTTCTCTTTTCCTGTTTGTCCCACTGGCCAACCCATTGCTGCCAGGTTTTGTCTGGCGGAGCAAACAGAAAGATCTGAGGCAAGATTGCAATGCTTAAGAGATGAATTATCCATATGCTTAGTAATTCACAAGAACATCTGGCTGCCCATGCTAAACATGCATTGAACATTATCAGTTTTTTTACACAAAAATTGACCATGTTTTCTCCATGAACATACATTCATGCTTCCGGGAATGTGCGCATAAAGAAATAAATTTCTTGTATTTTATACTCCTACTTGTATCACAGTATTCGAGTATGCTAGACTACCATGGATTCCGTTTTGGCATGGTGGGAATAATTTGTTGACTCAAAAGGCTACTTCCTTAAAGATAATATATGTTTTCTTTTGTTGGCCGAAAGAGCTCATTTATTTCTCTATTAGAAAACAAAATAAATATGTTATAGCAACAAGCACTCAGTACCAGTACCCTACATTGAGTCCCTTCACACCATGATCTCTCTAGACAAAACAGATGGCATAGATCATTTCCTTATGTAGCATTTAGTGATGATGATTTGTTGGAGCCTTGGTCACATTCCTTGTTTCATAACTTCACAAGGCACATCACGTAGATAAAAGATGCAAGTGTATCTCCTGGAATGAGCTTAAAAAAAGCTTATGCCGTGTCAAGGAATCAACACATTATTCTGATGAACAAGTAAATCGTATCGGTAAGTATTACATGAGCCAAAACAGAGACATGAAAAGTTCTAATATACAAAGACCACATGCATTGATGGCACTAAAAAATGACAAGGAATAAATTATTGGGAACTCCATGCAGGACACACAAAAATCCATTTGTGCAGCTAGATCCTAGTAACATGCTAAGAACAAGTATAAATTTTACACCGCGTCATGCAGATTTTCTGGAAAGAAAGCACAGTAGTCATAAAAAATATCTTCTCTCTAACTCCTCTAGCAAATAAGTGAGAGAAATGACCTCTTAGATTAGGATTAGTGTGCTCCAGTCAATAACAATAACATCAAAATATGTTTCACCTGTAGCAAGTGAACCAGTATCACGTAAACTAATTCCTCTGTAAAAACCTGCAAATAGGTCCACAGTAAAAAACAACAAGACATAGAAAGTCAGGAATAATAAGTTTATCATGACTACTGTTAATGTTGTGAACAAGTTCAATCAGTTGGCCATTCTTAACCTTACTCACGCAGTACAAAATTTCGTAGATTACAACAGCTAATACTACAGTGTTTACTTCCTTATGCAGTGCACAGTTTCGGAACTGTGTGTTGCTCAGCTTCTCTCAACTGTGAAAGTGCAGCAAAATTTTGGTGAAAATAAACCATCATAAACATATGTAGCTAGCATGGTGAAATATATAAGTCTTTCTAATTTTTTTTGAACTGTTTATCGGCATCCTGAGTGGGCAAAGATATGACACATCGGTTGTCTATTTGCCATCGAATGCAAGGCAATAGATAATAATAACATGAAACATAACCTTTTCTCAGAGAGCATGTTACTGTACAACCATCGAATGCAAGCAATAGATAATAATAACTTGAAACGTAGCCTCATATTGCATAGAAAAAAGCTATATTATGGAAAATAGAACATACCATTCATATCATTAATCATGTCGAAATTATAAGCCCAATAAACCACAGCCTCGAAATTAGAGCCACCTCCATCCCATACCCTCATCTCAAGCAAATGCATACCATGCCAAATTTAGAAGACAAGAGCACAATTGAGGATGCTAGCAATCAGCTATCAGCGTCAAGTGAAATGAGAGAGGGGGGAGAAAGAGCACCCACAGAAGAAGTCGGTGAGGTTTGGGGACAACGATTGGTAGGTTGGGCTCCGGACGTTGACCACAAAAATTAGGGTGGGGAAAGAAAAGATGCTACCTTATTATGACATGACACCACACACGCCACCGCTATGACGCCACCGGATCAACATGCCGGAGACGGAGAGGGGGGACAGGGACCTGCTGCCTCGCTGCCAGGGGACGGAGGAACTCAAATAGAACCCCACGTGGATCAACGGCTGCTGAGGAGCACCTGAGTGTGTACGTTCTCGATGCCATCCTCGGAGCTAAAATGCATGCATGGGCGCGTCCAACTCCGGCGTTTGCGAGCGCTAGGAACTCCGTAGGCGTGTCGTCGCGCTCGAGCACCCTGGTACCACAAACATCATCAGTGCATGTACTTAATGAGCAAACCTACAGATTTGTGCAACAGAAGTATTAGCACCTTATTCTATTTCGGTTTAGTAAAAAATATCTTGGTAGTGTACAATGTTTGGTTATCATGACAACTCAAGCTTATATAATTTTTAGAAGACAATGCTTTTTCACTTCTGTTGATTGCACATGAGGCATCAAACTTTATCTTATTACCCTTACAGAGAAGTAATTGGCATTTCACCAAAGTATTCAAATGCCTGCATAGTATATTTTACTTCAGTTTAGCTAGCAGAGCACTTGTCCTTATCATTGTTATTTTGCTCAGAAATGCTAGAGTAGTAGGTACACTAATTAGTTGATTATATAAGAAGACATGGACATGAAGATATATTATCTGGAAGAACATGCTACTTCAAGTGCACGGTTAATTATTATCTGGCCTGCACATTAGCAGAACAGTTTGGGCCTCACTTTGTACCAATCATTTTCTATTTGTAGTTTCTTGAACTTCATCAACGATCCATAGTGCGCTGGTCCAAATCCATCAATTCACTGAACTATATGAGGACTGAACTATATGCAACAAAAAATCTGGTTAATCATGACATGAATCAGCGAAATTTCCGTTAGCAGGAGGAAGGCTTTATTGCGTACAGCAATACCAAAAGGTGGAGCAAGTAAGCTCCTGTTAATTCAATTTCTACTGTAAACATCAACAAATAAAACATTAGGAGCAACACAAACAAGAACAGACCGAATTAGCTATTGCAGCAGCAGAAAGGGGATGTAAAAGAATTGGATTGGATTGGCACCTGGGCTATCCAGTCGCCGAGGGAGTAGAAGCCGCCGCTGACCATCATCTTGGCAAGAACCGGATTGTCCTTGAGGGCCTCCTCGTACGCCGACCAATTATGCTCACATGTACCGCAGGATCTCAAAGATAGTCCACCCCTACACCAAATCCAATCAAGAGAAACAAAGGATAGTCATCCATCACGAACCACCAATAGATCAAGATCATGGCTAGCTATTAGCAGAAGAAGTAGAGGCTATGGGGCGAAAACCTATCAGCAAAAAAAATCAAAACTCACAATCTCCGTCAATGACAACCATGCCTATATATGTTGGTCGGCTTCCCCTGGTGACAAGCTGGTCGACTTCCTCCTTGGAGAGTCTCCGTCATCCGTCTGCCCTCCTGCCCGGTGGTATGCTGACCCAGGAAGCTAGCGCTCGTCTTCCACCCAGACATCGGCGGCGCTGCACTGGATCTGGTTGGCCGCGAGCTCCCGCCAGCTTCCCCACAGGGGTCAACCTCCTAAGACTTCGTCGGCATAGTCCATGGAAGCGACGATTGTTGTGGTGGCGAAGGAGAGGAGGTCGTACAAGGGCGGCTTGCACGGGCTGTGCCACAACGACCGAGACGAGCATCGGGGCGGAGGCGGCGGAGGCGGCGGCCGCGATTCTCCTCGCGAGATTGAGAGAGAGGACGGATCGGGAGAGAGGTGGGGAAGACTGGGAAACGGGATGTGGGTCCTGTTTTTTTATTTATTTTAATTGCGCGAAGGAAGGCTGCGAGGGGAGGTGTAACCAGGTCGCGAGGGGTAGTTTTTTTAACTGCGTGTGATCATGCGAAGGGAGAGCGCGTCATTCGATCCTTAATAGTAAAGATGGAAAACATATTGGGCCTTTAGGTGAGCCGTCTTTTGGACCCTCTTCTAACTAAACCTAGGAGATTCATGGCCTAAAGGTACTCCCTCCATTCCCTTATACAAGGCCATTATAAAAAATACAATTTGCATCTATACAAGGCCATTAACTGTAATCGAGGTAAAATTTAATGATGTTTTCTCGTATTATGAACTGTTTTAATACTTCATGCATGTAGTCATAATGATACTGTGCTACTTCCTTCTAATTCCTTTCTTGCATGCATGTGGGCATATTAATGATCCCTGTTAACGAAAAGAAAAATGGACTTGCAAAGCAGTCATTAAATTTTACCTTGATACCTGTAATTTGAGTTTGTGACCTTGTATAAGGAAATGGAGGGAGTTATTATTTTTGGTAAGAGGAGCCCAGCACCACCAGTTTCATTTCTGAAATCGATAAAACACATGCCAACATGAGTACATCACGTTTTCATAACATGCTATGCGCATGGGCATAACCCGCCCATCTAGCCAACATAAAGCATATTGGAGGCTAACGTGAGCTTTGCCGGGCCATTATTCTCTCTTGGGGTTGTCGTTTTCCTCTAGTAGACTATGACGGTCGATTGCTTCGTTTTCGTTTTATCCGCATTGGTTTGGATTTTAATAATGTTCTTGTGGAGCTTTTGTTCATTCATATATCATGCTAGTGTGCGATATTTTGTTCTAAAGGAGAATGGAGTTGCTTGGTGTATGGTTGGCGTGTCCTTACACATTTCAGCGTCAGTGTCAGCCAATGATCGTTCTGTGCCCAAACCCTACTTCACGCCCTCAGTGCCAATTTTTTAAGGGTAATACTCGTTGCTTTATTGATTACCAAGGTCCATAGGAACTGATACAATGTCAAGCGGCTGCAGTAGCCAAACATGCGTACCCAATGCCAGTTAAAGGCATATCCACAAACCGGTGCCCCTCCTCTCCCCCTCCTCCCCCCCCCCATCCCCCCCCCCCCCCCCCCCCCCGTCGTCATGGACTCAACCCATTCTTTTCTTTTCTTTTGAATCTTCAAAAATATGCGCCACCCGCGATTCAAACTCCAACCCTCAAGGTTTACTTCAAGCCGCAGCAACCAACTGGGACAAGTTACTTACTATGCCCACTTGATTCCTTTTTCGCTTCTTTTGTGGGAAATGCAACTGTAAAGAAAAAAACATCGCATTCCTCATCCGGATTTCTATTGTTTTCTGTTTGGCATTTTTTTGTTTTCTCTTTCTTTTCTTTTGTCTTTTTTATATTTTCTTAATTCACTAACTTTGTTCAAATTCATGAACATCTTTTTGAAATTCATGATCTTTCCTCAAATTTCTGAACTATTATCGATTCGACGAACTTAACTGAAATCCATTTTTTGTCAAATCCATGAACATTTTTGAAAGTTACTATTTTTTTCAATCTATGAACACTCTCTGACAAATTCATGAACCTTCTTCAAAACCCATGATTTTATTTTTAAATCTATGACTTTTTATTCAATTTTATGTTTTTTTTCAAATTTGTTAACTTCTTTCTTTTCAGAATTATGAACTTTTTCAAGTCATGAACTTTTTAAAAATTCATGAATTTGTTTGAACCTTTTCACTTTTGTGATGTTTTCGTAAAAGTTCTCAATTTCAGGAACTTCACTTCATTTTTTGTACCTTTTAAAAAGTTTTGTGCACTTCTTTTCAGCTTCGTGAAAGTTTTTCATTTTTGTGAACTTTTTAAATTTTCATGAAAGTTTTTAAATTTATGAACTTTTTTCCAGTTGAAAAGAATTTTTTTAGTAAATGTTTTCAAAATTTTAATGCATGAACTTGTTTAAAATTCGCAAGAAAATCCAGATTCACGAAGTTTTTTCTAAATCCGTAAAAAATGATTCAACATTTTTTCCAATAGTACTAAGAAACTGCTTGGTTTTTCACTACCTGGAAAACAAAACAAAAAAAACTAGAGGGCGAAGCATGCGAGCGAACGAGCTAGCTTGAAGTTGGCGGCGGTCCGCGTGCATGCGCCAACTTGCTAGCTGGTGCTTAAGGCAATAAAGACTTGGCTTCCCTAAAAAAACTTTTGCTTAAGGCGTTCTCCATTTTGTGCTCTTATTCGACGATGAAACTGTGGAATTGCTACTATAATGTTTACATGGGCTGGCCCATGAAGCTACTGCTCGTTTAGGTCGGCTCCCTACTCCACTCACGCACTCGGCATTTTCTTTCGCTTGATCCACTTCTATCTTATAAATGTCGATTGTCTTTTTAAAAATGTTCATTAAATCAAAAGATGTTCACAAATTTTGAAAAAGCTTCAATTTTTTAATGATGCAAATTAAATAAACTCATTAATCTCTACTACTTAAAAAGAAGCTAAGGTTCCCATTTTACCTCTCTTTTGTCCAACCTTCCTTATATACGTTCCATCTCTGATTTTTCCTCTCCCTAAAATAGAATCAATTTTCTCATGTTTTATTAACTTAACAAAATAAAAAATATCTTGTTTGATAAGTCATTAAATTCTTACCAAGCAAATGCTTAACAATAAAATGAAAGGTAAATCATGGCAATTGCATACAAGAACTTGCTATGATTTTAGCACATCAATATAATAATCGACACGTAGTCACGGGCTAATCTATTAGAATGTTTATACCGCCGTTGCAACGCACGGACAATTGTCTAACCTTTCTTCCATTTCACTTTTCTTCTCACCACCCCTTCATCCAACCTTTCATGTACATGATAATCAATCACCTTAATTTACTTATCCTTTGAACCAATTCCACTTTAATTTACTTACCAAACTTCTAATCAAAATATAAGGCAATTCACGATCAAAATTTGATGAGCATTTATTAACACAATCGCATTATTATTGACAGGTAAATCACAAGCTAACGTACTAGAATATTTATATCCCGTTGCAATGCACGGGCATTGTTCTAGTTTACAAAAACAACAAAGAATTTCATAAATGTTCATGTATTTTAAATAATAATAATAAATGAAATAAATTTCAGAAACTTTAACAATGTTCATGAAGTTAAGAAGATTTAAAAATAGAAAATAGATATAAAAAACATAAACTTTAAACCAATGACAAACTCCCTTACATATATGCCCCAACGACCCCACAACCCCAGAGACACAAGAATACTCTAGATCTAATGAGCTTTTTTTTAACACAGTGCAATCAAAGTCGCTCACATAGGTGAGCATACACTTACTTCTATGAATGTAATCAAAGTCGCTGACATACGTGAGCATACACTTACTTCTATGAACGTACGTACAAATTCCCTATCCTCATGAGCACTTATGAGAGACTGAGCTGACATAATATCTTGAGATTTTACAAAGTCATCATAGACGCCTTGTAGTTGACGGGAACGTCTCCTCACACTGAACGAACATCGTCGAATGCCTGAGATAAATCCAGGATAATGCAAGAATCAATGTCAAGTCTAGGACTTGAACTCTTTACCAACCAAACAACGGGTTGGTTTGCAGATCTAATGAGCTTAGTGCCTTAAATAGATATCAGGCTAACCCATACTTGTTTCTTCCGGCTCGAAAAAATGAAACCAACAATTTCTTCTGAGATCCCTTTAAAAAATATGAGAAAATTGGAATTTAACCGTTTTTCTAAGGAACACATGGTAAAACTTTATTTTCAATAAACACAAAGTAATTCTTTTATCTTTTAGAAAGATGCAAATATAATATAAAGATATACTAAAGTATAAAACATTACAAACATAAAAAAAATTGCATTGAGGCCCCTCAACCATCGAACGACAATTGTCGCCGTTAGAACAAGCCGTGAGGCATTGATGTTGCCGCTCCTATACCGACAACGCCCTGATCTTGTCAATTACAGCTAGGAAGTGTTTAACATGTGCCCCTAATGATCAGCTCCCTAGAGCCATAGTCGTCACTGTCGAACCCTTGAATCGATTAGGATCATCACACCAAACCTCGTTGTTGTGTACGCATGACGAGAAATTCTAATCTTGTCGCCCCAAGGAGCTAGCAGGGGTCTATATCGGAGCTCTACGAATCCAACCCAATGGGCGAACTAGAGTAGGATCGAAGCCAAAAGACCGACTCGAAGATGAAGCATCGTCGTCCACCCGAGTGCCGCCCTGCGAGGATTAAAAATATATTATCTACTAGCAGGAGCCGAGGCACTATAATTTCACTCCTCGTAACCGACCACCAGAGCGATAGACGAAGGGATGGGAGCCCACGGGCTCACATGAAGATCAAGGTCTCATTAGGTTTGGAGGATTTTTGTAGGAATAACATAGGAACAAGGATTCCGGAGGAAAATTTCCTATATATGCATTCGGTTTATAGGAAATGCGTATAGGAATTTCGTAGGAATACTACTCATTTCCTGTATTTTTGAAGGAAACTACACATCCACACAAAGCTTATTTTGTGCGTAGGAACGAGGCAAGCAATTTCTTAGAATGGCAAGTGACATCCTATCAAATTCCTATACTACTCATAATTCCTACGTCCTGATTTCCTCCAAACCGAATGAGTCCCAAGGAGAGAAAGACTTTTCCATAGTCGCCTGTAAGTATCCTATGGTTTCTCAGGCAAACCCAAATGAAATATATAACTTTGCAAGACAAATTTTGCTCGGCACGCACACAACCTTATTATAGCAGGGGAAAAACGTCTTGAAAATTCTAAGATTAGATATTGACCAGATGAGGGAGGGGTGAAAGGAATATTCGACAATTCTTGAAAGAAAAACGAAGTAACATAACCTAATATATAACTGAATAGAGATGAATCTAAACAAGAGACAAATGACTCAAATCCCATGGAATAAGATAATTCTAAGCAAAGTCTTCAAACCCAATCATAGAGAAGGTAGTCGGGGGAAGTTCTTTGAAACATAGAAAATTAGAATAAGTAAGGCAACACGAAGTTGTAAGCTCAACAAAGACAATGCCATG
Source organism: Triticum monococcum (assembly GCA_034509565.1). NCBI lineage: Eukaryota > Viridiplantae > Streptophyta > Magnoliopsida > Poales > Poaceae > Triticum > Triticum monococcum. The sequence continues at coordinate 606,767,592 of CM067845.1, forward strand.
TGTTACCTGTTGGGGAACGTAGCATGAAATTTCAAAAAAATTCCTACACTCACGCAAGATCTATCTAGAAGATGCATAACAACGAGAGGGGGAGAGTATGTCCACGTACCCTCGTATACTGAAAGCGGAATCATTTGATAACGTGGTTGATGTAGTCAAACTTCTTCTCGTTCCGACCGATCAAGCACCGAACGTACGGCACCTCCGAGTTCCGCACACGTTCAACTCGATGACGCCCCTCGAACTTTTGATCCAGCAAAGTGTCGAGGGAGAGTTCCGTCAGCACGATGGCATGGTGACGGTGATGGTAAAGTGATCCGCGCAGGGCTTCGCCTAAGCACTACGTGAATATGACCGGATGCGTAAACTGTGGAGGGGGAGGGGGGGTGCCGCACACGGCTAACAATGATTCGTGTGTGTTCTGGTTGTGCCCCCCCCCCCCCTTCATATATATATGTTGGAGGGAAGGAGAGGCAGCCAAGGGGGCGCCCCAAGTAGGAGAAATCCTACTTGGAGTCCTCCCAATTCGGCCTCCCCCCTTTTCTATTCCTATTCGAAGTAGGAAGGGAAAAGGGGGAATCCTATTCCCTTTTTTTCTTTCCTCCTTCCCCTTTTCTACTCTAATTTGGCCAGCTCATATGCAGGGACGCACCAGCCCCTTAGGGGCTGGTCTATCCCTCTCTTGGCCCATTAGGCCCATATAGTTTGCCAGGGGTTGCCCGGAACCCCTTCCGATGACTCGGTACCCCCGAAACACTTTCGATATTCGAATACCATCGTCCTATATATATATATATATATATATATATATATATATATATATATATATATATATATATATATATATATGAATCATTACCTCTCGACCATTTAGAGACTCCTCGTCATGTCGGTGATCTCATCCGGAACTCCGAACAACATTCAGTCACCAAATAACATAACTCATATAATACAAAATCATCATCAAACGTTAAGCGTGCGGACCCTGCGGGTTCGAGAACTATGTAGACATGACCGATACACCTCTTCGGTCAATAACCAGCAGCGGAACCTGGATGCTTATATTGGTTCCCACATATTCTACGAAGATCTTTATCAATCGTACCGTAATGACAACGTATATTATTCCCTTTGTCATCGGTATGTTACTTGCCTGAGATTCGATTCGGTATCTTCATACCTAGTTCAATCTCATTACCGGCAAGTCTCTTTACTCGTTCCGTAATGCATCATCCAGTAACTAACTCATTAGTCACATTGCTTGCAAGGCTTATTATGATGTGCATTATCGAGAGGGCCCAGAGATACCTCTCCGATACTCGGAGTGAAAAATCATAATCTCGATCTATGCCAACCCAACAAACACCTTCGGAGATACCTGTAGAGCATCTTTATAATCACCCAGTTACGTTGTGACGTTTGATAGCACACAAGGTATTCCTCCGGTATCCGGGAGTTGCATAATCTCGTAGTCAAAGGAATATGTATATGACATGAAGAAAGCAATAGCAATAAAACTTAACGATCATTATGCTAAGCTAACGGATGGGTCTTGTGACAACACATGTCTATGGTTAGGAAACTTAACCATCTTTAATTAACGAGCTAGTCTAGTAGAGACTTACTAGGGACAGTGTGTTTTGTCTATGTATCCACACATGTATCAAGTTTCCGGTTAATACAATTCTAGCATGAATATTAAACATTTATCATGATATAAGGGAATAGAAAATAAAAACTTTATTATTGCCTCTAGGGCATATTTCCTTTAGGTGCATACCACAGGACATGCAAACTGAGCATCGAAGGACCATCCAGGCACTATGCCTACTAGGGATGTGGGAGTTGTGGAAACATCAAAACGACATTGTTTTCAACGACGTGCAACTGGCTACAGTTACCGTGCTACGTCAAGTGGATGAAAAGGGGAGGATCTGGAGAAAAAACGGTATACTCAAGGGCGATCTAGATGGTCTCTTTACAGGTTTAGCAATGTGAGTAGTGCATGAGTAGTTAACCTAAGTGTCTAGGTTGAGGTGTGGTCATGGGCGACGGCGCCCATACAACTAATCATGTAACATCGCGGAGTTTTAGGGCTCTCTCCCCCCTCCTTCAATGAACGATGGCACACTCATGCATATTTGAGAAAAAACTACATGCACTTGCAAATACCAATACAAAAACCTGTTGTCATGCCGTCATTGATTCTTGACTCCAGGAATACATATTTCGCGGGAGGCCGATGCAGTACCAAAGTGATCGTTGATGCGGCCGCGCGCCAATGCATGGTAGATTGATGATGCAAGAGCATCCGACCGCAATATCTCACACGTCTTTGCACGATACAAAGAGCGAAAGCAGCAACAACCAACAGTAGAAGGAAAACAAAAGCCCTTTATAGACAGACTCGTGATCGTCACACATGTTGGCCGGGCTCGCAACCGCATGCCATGCAAGGCCAGTACCAGACTGGCCAGATTAGTTGATCGTCGCATAAAGGCATCTTCAACGCCGCCCCACAAATCGGACGCGCTATCCGCGGACGCGTTCGTACGTGTCTATAGACATTAATACAGAATCGACCATCCAACGTTGTCCATCAAACATCTTTATCTTTTTTTCTTGTATACCCAGAGCACTCAAAATGTAGCACTAGTGCAATTCGTTCATAAGTAACATCTTTTCAAAAGAAGAAGCCATCCCCAAGAGACATCATCAAGAGGATCACAGATTCCAAAGAGCTTTGGAGGCTAACCGGCACTAAATATATCAAGAGCCCCTTTGGGGATCTGCCATGAGAGATAGGGCATATACTATGGAAGGCTGGCCGGTTTGTGGCCAGCCTCCTAATCCTAGGATCCCCACCATCTTGTATTTTTCCATTGCTTCCTGTTAATGATCAAGAAATGCCAGCAAATGTGCGAACATTCTAGTACATTGATAGTTCAAATATAGTAAATATTACATCCGAAAGAACAGGATGTTCAATAAGTTTTTGAAATTCGCCATAACATATAGAGTAACAAGAAGCAAAACTTGCAATTTTCATGATTGACGCGCTTGGCGGCAACCTTCTCTTCAATTATGCAATCACACTGCAAAATTCCCAGGCGGAGTTTGAGATGGTATACCACCGACGGATTAGCGACTTCACATTATGATTATGGATCATGTGTAAGTTGTAAGGCAGAAAACACTTATTCATGGAACCGAGAATGCACATTTAGCCAAAATACCCTCATGTCTACAAAGTCCGCACTTCTGGTCAACCATGCATCACACAACAACTCATACCCCCTCCTCGTATATCCCACCATCGTGCTTGCTCCAAAGAAACAACGAAAACATAAATAAATAAAAGCTCAATGGCATTTGGCCGAGCACTTGCCAGACGTGATGTCTGGCATGTACCGCGTCGAAAGGGGGTGAAAGATACTGGACGAATCCAGGGTTCACGACAGATAGTCGAAGGTGAGCAGACACCGGGGGGCGGTGGACATCCAGCAAGGCGTTTGCGGCGGCCGACGAGGTACAGTGACGTCATCGGGCTAGAAAAGTGCTGATACAGAGCAAGGGGAGGGGTAAGAGACGGAGTGGGAGAAAAGTGATCCGGCAGAGGGGATTTGAGTAGGCTGAGGGTGTCGAAGTCCTACGTAGTGCAGGTCCATATTGTCGCAAACCTCCCTGAATTTGTGGCCAACTTGCAGGAATCTGAACGCACTGAGGCATCTGTGCTTGCAACACCGTCTTGGATGGCAAAGAACTTGGTCGACGCTGAAATGCCCTAAACAATCGGCTGCGCGCGCTTACAGAGTCGAAGGTCTTCAGTCCAACGACACAAATCCTCTGTCCGTCTACAAACGGCACTTGGAGCAGATCATCTACGCGACTCCTCATGCTTCTAGATTAGCCGGCAGTGGTTAGCGCTTTTCGCTAAGCTGTCTGTTCATCTTTCGACTTCCTCCGTAGGCAGGGCGCGCGTGCACCGTGCTCACGTCGTCCTACGGTTCAGGATTGAACGCCGTAGTTGTTAATCGATGGGGCTGCGCACCTACTCCGAATCCCAGAAGGAGACGGCTACTGACAACTCCATCCCTCAACCACCGCCGCTTTATTTAAGAATCAAACGGAATTCTTCCTTGCATTGGCTGCAGCTGAATGACAGCCAGTCCGTGACTAGGATTAGGAGCAAGTCGCATCGTCTCCCTTGATTGTGCCATGCTTTTCCTTGAGTGGAAGGCGGTGGCGTCGTACGTACCTGCTCCGCTTTCCTGCATCAGTAGCCTGTTGGTTAATCGTTGATCCGCAGCTACTGGCTGTCAGTGCTACCCCTAACTAGCACTGTAGAGCCACAACTTTCCAAGGCCTAAATTTTGTTCAGCCACCCGTTCGACGGTGGAGGCTGCTGGTTTGTACGTAGTACTTGAGCAACCACCTCATGATAGCTACCCAATGTAATGGCACGCCTGTCTGCAACCATGTTACTCCTATTGTCATAGTTTCTTTCTTAGTGTGTGCGCACATTGAGTTTGCCTATTGCAGTTCACCACGCAACGCAACGCAACTCGCCTCTTTTAGCTCTTCACACGCACCCTATTACAAGGGGTGGCAGGATTCAACAAGCCTAAACAATTCGCACAAATAGAAAAACTAAACAAGTCTCAAACTAATAATACTACGACGAACTGATTTTTTCCCCTGGAGAACGAACTGAATATTTTACTCGGCAGTGTACACACATCCGCAGCTATTAGCTGTCGGCGAAATTAACACCCTCCAGCAGAGAGGCAGACACATCCCGCAAAAAAAAAAGCACAGGCAGACACAAGCTGGAGAGAATGAAAGAGGCCCAGGAAAAAAAGTGGCCCAATACAGCAATGCTAGCCCGAGCAGCCGAACAAGGAAGCGCTGTCCCGTGATAATAGTACCACATCGCCGGGGCAAGGAAGGGACTACCGCGCTAACTGGCTATATAATGGAGCTGTGTACAGCCGAGCAAATCACGCAGCTGCGTCAGGAGCACAAAGCGAACTATTTTTCGCCTTTTACTAAAGAAGAATATGCGCTAGTAGAAAAAGGGTTAAATGTGAAGCACATTAATATCAGTTTATAAAAAAAACGGCATTAATATGGGCGTTAGGCCAGAGCCTCGGTTTGTGACATAAAATGGTACTAAAGGTCTAACCTATAGTATCGGTTTGCGTCACCAACCGGTACTATAGAGTCTTAACCTATAGTCCCGTTTGAAGACACAAACCGACACTATAGGGCAATTTTCAAACTCTACCCCCCTTCCCCCGTCCCGTGTATCGCCATTTCAGTTTTGAAAAAATTTAAAAAAAAATCAAAAAATAAAATCCTTCGAGAGGTAGTTATATTACTACATCTATTAGTTCGGAAAATTTGAAAACTTAAATTTGAACATGTTTTATAAAATATATAGGGAAAATGTAAAACAGCTATAACTTTTGCATACGATGTCGGAAAAAAACGTATAATATATCAAAAAATTCAGCACGAAAATCCGCATCCGATGGAGAAAGCCTACGGCCTGTTTGGAATTTTTTAGAATCCTCAAATTCCAAAAGGAAAAAAAGATATGGTCAAATTTTAGTTTTTTTTTTAAAAAAATTGATTAAATTTGGTCAAACTACTTATTCAAGAAGTATTAATGTTACTACATAATTATTCAAGAATATTAGTGTTACTAAATAATTATTTCAATTTTTTGAATTTTGGTCAAATCTGGTCAAACTATGGTCAAACTTATTTAAAAAATATTAGCGTTACTAAATAATTACTGTTTTTTTAGAATAATAGTTTCAAACTCAAACGGTGAAATGTGTGACTTCATGCTCAAGCTAAACTCCTGAGGGTTAATAGGATTAACATCTTACTATTGTAATAAAAACAACAAGTGCAGACTTGGAAACGAAGGAGAATAGAACCCGAAAGTTAAGCGTGCTCGGGGTGGAGTAGTGAGAGGGATGGGTGACCGGTCGGGAAGTTAGATGATTTGGAATGAGTGATCCACACTTGAGTAGTTAAGAGAGGTGATTAGAGACTAAATCATCAAATAATTCAGAAAAATTAAAAATAAAAAAAATCAAAAGGGTAACACCAACTGGTACTAAAGGCCCCCCATACCAGGGCGTGAGCTCACGCCACGTGGTGGCACTTTAGCGCCGGTTCGTGCCGAACCGGTAATAAAGGGGGGAGCCTTTAGTGACCACGCTTTAGTAACCGGCACTAAAGGCCCTTACAAACCGGTTTTAAAGCTCCGTTTTCTACTAGTGGTGCCTACTCTTTGAGTGGGTCCCAACAATACAAATTAAATCTTCATGATAATGACCAATATTGTTTCCTAAAATTTCTACTTCTTTAGTTGACTAGTAAATGCGCACGTGCGACGCACGTTAATATTTAGGTAATATATTAATTGCATGCGGTTATTGGGTATACTATTATTTGTATGTTAATTTAGTGATCCGTTTAACGTTTGCCATTGAAGCAGTCTAGGTCGTTGGATTGACTTAGTTCGATGGCCGAGATCAGTTGGATCTGCTCCTTTAGATCTTTTTTATATTGGTATAGATGTTTAGGGCCTCTTCAAGTTGAACTGTTGTTTGATTCGTGAATAGTGTTGTTTGGTTCATAGGCATACACCCATTTTCTTATGTTGTGAAATGATATAATCTTGTCGATCGAGATGAGAGTGGTCTTTACAAGAAGACATTGTCTAATCTTGTCGGCCGAGAGGAGACATTGTATCTCCTCATGCTCTCCTCATGCGCCATCCGATCATTGTGATCTAGATGCAACGTGGCTATCAAATCAGCTCAGTGGATGCTGCTGCTTCGTTCCTCATGTTTACAATTCTTGGATGCATGAGCACGAAGGTGGCCCTCTTCGCAGCAGTGCCACCGTAGCGTCAGTCATCGCCGGCAGCAACGTCGCCATCCTCACTTGGCGGACCGCCGAAAGCAGCGACCGCTTCACTGCAGCGTCGTCGTCCTTGACTTGTTGCGCTGCCGGCAACAATGGCCGCTTCAGTGCAGCGCTTGCTTCATGGCAGCGTCGTCGTCCCCGACTTGTGGTGTCGTTGGAAGCAGCGCCGGTGGTCTAGACTTGTCGCGCCGCCACAACACCAACGACCACTTGAAGTTTCGAGCTGCGCCCACTTGAAGCCGTATTGGCTGATAATGTGAGGGCGCGCGACCTGAGCTTTTTCAATCTAGATATCCAAAGCTCGATGTCTCATAATATGAGCGTGCACGACACAGATATAAAACTTTGCAAGACAGCTTTCACATGGCACACGCAAAGCCTATTTAACAGCAAAAAAAATCAGCACGTCCTGACCGTCAACACGAAAGCTCAAACCACGGCACGCGTGGTCAGCCCGTCACCGATCCTCGGCCCCCGGAATACATATTTCGCGGGAGGCCGACGCGGCACGAAAGCGATCGCCGGACACGGCCGCGCGCCGGCCGATGATCCAAGCGCATCCGGCCGCATTCTCTGACGCGCCCGTGCATGCACACGAAAGAGCGGAACAACGACGGCACAAGAAAAACAGAAGCGCTTTACAGCCAGGCTCGCCATCGTCACGCACGTCGGCCGGGAAACGCTCGCAACCGCACACCACGCAAGGCCGGCGACCAGGCCAGCCGGATCACTTGATCGCTGCATTGTCGATCGCCTGCGCGCGCGCACGCACACAGAGAGAAGTAAGCCATGGAGCCAGGAAATTTCTTCGGTCCAACGACCCAAATCCTTTGGCCTCTTAGATTGGATGATGTACGTGACTATACCTCTACTGTTTGTTTATCTGTCGACTTTCTCCGTGGGCAGCGGGCGCGTGCGCCGTGCTCACGTCGGCCTACCGGTGCAGGATTGGACGCCGTGGTTGTTAACAGATCGGGCGGGCTAGCTGCACCTACTCCAAATCCCTGAAGGAGACGGACGGCTACTTACAACTGCGTCCTGCAACCACCGCCACTTTAAGAATCAGAAAATTCTCCACTGTCATCATGTCCCATTCAATTCCATGCACCGGCAGCAGCTGATGAACCCGAACGGCAACCAGCCCGTGACTAGGATTAGGATCAGCTCTAGCACCTACTGTTAATTCACTACTCCAAGTCGAATCGAATCCCTTTTGAGCGCCGTGCTTTCCTTGAGTGGAAGGCGGTGGCGTCGTACGCAACTGCTTCGCTTTCCTGCGTCCGTAGTAGCCTAGTAGGAGTAGGGTTAATCGTTAGCCCAGACCTATTACCATTTTTTCAGCTACTCCTGCATAGCAGCACTGTAGTAGGGCCAGCACTTTCCAGGTCCGATATTTCATCAGCCGCCCGTTGAACGGTGGAAGCTGGTTTGTACTTTTGTCACGCTCTAACGACCCCATGCATGATAGCCTAGTCAATATATGGCACCGCTAGCCCGCACACACCTTACTATTTCATTTGAGATACTCCCTCCGTTCGGAATTATTTGTCGTAGAAATGGATGTATTTAGAACTTAAAATTACTTGCCGTAGAAATGAATGTATCTAGACATTTTTTAGTTCTAGATACATCCGTTCCTGCGACAAGTAATTTGAAGCGGAGGAAGTAGTTCTTATTTCTGTCCTTCGTCCTGTGTGGGTGCAATTATGTGCATGCGCATTTTGAGTTACCTATTGCAGTTGGGCACGCAACTCGCCTCTTTTAGCTCTTCATTCACACGCACCCTGTTACAAGGGAGTCGCGGGATCAAACAGCCCTAAACAAGTCTCCAACTACCCTACTACGTACTGTTCAACAAATTGTTATTTTTTTGAACTATATATATACAACTAATTGCTAGAATCAAGACAAACGACTTTTACGAGATCAGCAAGCAAAGCTTGCGTGTAGGTGCCCATGTCGAGTACACCATACTGCTTTACTGCTTGCTTTGCTTCCAATGTCATTCGAATGGACGCTCGTACGGCGGATTTTCGGCAGGCGGCGCACAAGTCTCCATCCACCATGTGTCACTGCACACACAGCATCTCACGCTAACAAACTGAATTCTTTACTCAGTCAGTCAAAAGGTGCACGTATTAGCGTCAGGAGCGAGTACAACGACGACCACCGACACACTGGCCAGGCGGGCAGGAAGTGGCAGCCGGTGCACGTTTTGCGGCTCTCGTGCAGTGCCTGGCTCGCGCGCGGCGATCCCGAGTGAGACGGGCTGATTTCCGGAGGCGACAGCGACCGGCCGGGAAAATTAACGGGATCAGCAGAGGCTGATATGGAGCCATGCACGGACGGACCGGATGGGTCACAGATGGGCGTAAGTAACGTAACAGGGCGCGGCAATCGCGGCACTGTGCGGCGAGGGACAGGGTTAGGTCACCGTGATTGGGATGGCGTGCGTCGCCAGCGAGGCCGGTGAGGGTGCGCCATCAGCCAGCCCGGCTGGCCGGCCAATGCCAGCAACGAACGGCAGCACTGGAGCAGCAGCAGCACTGCGTACATGGCGTGGGGGAGAGGCCGACGAGCAACCGAGCCGTGCCGTGCCCGCGCTCCGGAGTCCGGCCAAAGGCGACCGATCGCTGGGCCTTGGAATGTAGTGCTGGCTCTCGGTTGGTGTGGCCGCCTTTGCAACCACCGAGGACGAGCAGGATAGGACGGCGGCTGGCCGGCCGCCGGCCCAGGCCCCAGCCAGTGCTCCCCTGCCTTGCCTTGGCATGTGCGCCGTGCCGTGCCGGCGGATCCTTTCCCTCCCCATGCTCCCGTCCGTCGCCGTAACAAAACCCTCTTTTTTCTGGATCAAGCGAGATGCTCCGCCGAAAGATCCGGGTAGTCCGTCCACCGGCCTTTCGGATAGGAATGGCGGGGAGCGGGAAAGCCACCGGACGAAAGGAGGGAGGGAAAGGCGGAGGATCTCTTTCTTCGAACGCGATGCCAGTGGTGGCGATCGATCCTCGCTTTTTTACGTGCCAGGAAAATTCCCTTGCCGACGTCTACACTTTGCTACAAACTTCGATACCTTTGTGTCCGCGCACCGAGGGTTAGAATGTCAACACGGAGGCCACCACCTCCCAACGCCTCGATGAATGAGTAGCACGAGCAGTTGCAATCAAGGCTTGGTGTATGCATCCAATGTCGTACGTACTATGGACTATGGTGTGCTTTGATCTCATATTCTCATGGACCGGCAGGTCCATCGGCATTGCCGTGGACCCGCGCCCGCACACCAATGGGGTGCCGCTACATGCCACAGCAACGTTCCCGTTGTTTATGGTGAAGGATCGAGGAACGTGCTAGGGCACGAGGTGCGTGTGGGCATGGCACGGGACACGCACGGGTGGACCCCGGCTGCCCATCCGTGCAAACGGTGCAAAGGAACACAAGTGGCCGACCCTGCCGCAGTACAAGGAGGGCCGATACGGGGAGGCGCTGCGCTGCATCGGGCCGGCAAAGGGGAAGACATGATTGGGTTTGCTTGAAGATTCGCGAAATCCACGTGTCTTCTGATGAAACGGGTGGTACGAGTAAAAGCCAGCATGACATTTTTATGTTAATACCCTGGCTTTTCTTTGTTAAGAGCATGACATTTCTACTATTGAGAGCATGCCATTTTTAGTTTTAGGAGCATGGCATTTCTACTATTAAGAGCATGCCATTTTTTTATCATGGCTTTTCTACTATCAAGAGCATGTAATTAAGTGCATGGCATTTTTATTGTTGAGAGCATGCCATTTTTTTTATTAAGGGCATGCCATTTTAATATCAAGAGCATGCCATTTTTATTTACTATAAGATCATGGCAAAATTTAAATTTTTCAGGAATTGATCAGATGGCATTTTTTTTGCTTTCATTTCATCATGGTATATTGTAAGACATGACATTTTTACTTTCCCCCATTTACATTGTCACACAAAGTTTTTTTTCCTTTTTAATATTGCGGTAGTGGGATGGAGTGTCTAGGTGTTTCTTTTAAATTTTAGCATTTGCGATTCTTTTGTTTTCCCCGTAATTTGTGAGTTTTTGGGGTGTACAACACTTGATCAATTTTAAACATGGTTGCATTCTTATTTATTGCACATCATGGTATTTTTAGACAATGTACAGAATACCATATTTTTAAGCTTTGTTGTGTGTGACAGAAAAAAATGGGCTTTTTCTTGGGCATACGCAGATGGGGGGAGGGGTTCATAGGGAGGGTTCCTCCAGCCAATGTTTTCCTTCGCTCCCTCCCTCCCCAGGGAACGAGTGGGGGCGACTTGTATGATATCTCACATTAGGTGCAATCATGAGATCAACCCTAAAAACGTATATTTAGACATACAAACTGAAATTATTATTTAACAACATTCATGCGAGCTATGTCTACAACTTTGAAAAAACAGCTGAAAACTTGATGTGCATTTAGAGATTCAGAAAATATAAATTTCAATGTGAACAGTGGCAGCTTTGCGTGTATGGAACTTTGACACTTCCATGAATGTAAGTCGAATTAGGAGCTGAATCTTTTTGAAATTGTACACCAAACATTGATGTATGTCTACAAAAAATTTGGAGATGCTTGAACATGTATTTTTTAAATAAAAAAATCAATCTCATTAATATCACCTGATGTGAGATCTCACACAACTCTTCCCCGGGAACGAGTTGTCCTCCGGGTTCCTCCCCAGTTGCCGTCGGCAAGATATCGCGGTCCTCATTTTTTGTGAACAAGATCTGATTGGCACTAGGCAACCATTGACAAGCCCCTACCGGGCAGGCTAGTTTGGTCATCTCTTTCCGGTCCATTTCTTGCCCGAGCTCAGATCATGCCATCATGACAGCAAAAGATGACCACCCAGGGTTAAGCACTAATTCGACCGGGTGGTTCCGTGGGCTCTGGCTCGGGAGCGAATGCCAGCGCGCCACTTGCCTTCGTCACAGTGCGAGAACACTACAAACTGATCGCTCAATGTCACATCCAGCAGCTCTCTACCACCGCCAGTAGAATTACTGTGCATCGTGAAAAATGCAGGGAGCTTTCTGTGCGGTGATCATCCTCGGGGAGGGAGAACGCCGACTAACAGCCACGACAGCGACGGCGTCCCCCGGGCGGGTGTGGTCGACGGTGCGAGCCAACGAGGCCAAGCGTTGGCGGGCCGTGTGGTGTGTGCCGCTGCCTTTCCAGCTTCTAGCTTCTTCTGCCCGGCTTCTTCTCCTTCTTCCCACCGGCAAGTCTCCTGACTCCTCCCCCGGATGAGCCAGGTGACGGACGCATATATAGCCGCGTACTCATTCATCCACACCGCCTCCCCCTCCCCACATCCAATTCCCTCACTCCACCGCCGCTCCTTCCCGGCCCTTCCCCGCCCCCTCGCATTGCAGGGAGGAGAGGACTCAATCAAGGTGATGTACCAGTACCACCACATCGTTGTCTCTCTCCCTCTCTCTCGATCGAAATCAGAAACATGCATTTGATTTAGGACTGCGTGTGGATGATTGGTTGATTTGATTGCGCCATGCCGAACCTTCTTGATGGCGGAAGCGTGTGCTTTCATTCACGAATTAATTCCGTTTCTTTTTGGAGTGTGTTCTACGCTTCGAACTGCCCTTTCTTCTCATCAATTGTTTCCCTCTTTTGTGCCTAGCGAATAGTATAGCGGGAATCGGTTGCGATCGGCAGTTGGTAGATCGGTCTACTATCTTGCTCTGCTCGCGTGAAATTGATGTGCCTCTGTTTCATTTTCTATAACTCTGCTCTGCCAAGGAAGAGACTATAAGGTGGAAAATTTCGGCTAGAATTCTGACTAGGGAGGTGTGTGTGGAGTGCAGATGCCGACCATCATCATCAAGGTGGACCTGGATTGCGCCCGCTGCCACCGCAAGATCGAGAGGGTGCTCGACAGGATCAGAGGTACGTACTTCTACTTCGCTCGCGCGTCCTCTTCCTCCGATCAGAAGCTGTTCGTGTCGGCGTTAGTTTTGAGCCTCATGGTGTTCTTGGCGTGCAGAGAAGGGCGAGTTCGTGATCGACGACATCGAGTACGATGAGAAGAACAACAAGGTGATCGTGAAGGGCCCCTTCGACGCCGACAAGCTCTCCGACAAGCTCTGCTGCAAGGCCTGCAAGATCATCAAGGAGATCGAGATCGTGGAGCCGCCGCCGCCGCCGCCGCCGGAGGAGCCCAAGAAGGAGGTGCCCGCGCCCCCGCCGCCGGAGCCGGAGGTCGTGGTGCCGCCGCCGCCAGCGGTCGTGGAGGAGCCCAAGTGCCCCGAGCCGGCACCGGACCCGCCCAAGGAGGAGCCGCCAAAGGAGGAGCCGCCCAAGGAGGAGCCGCCCAAGAAGGAGGAGCCCGCGCCCCCGCCGCCCAAGATCGTGGAGGTGCCGTACCCGTGGCCGTACCCCTACCCCTACCCGGCGTGGCCGTCGGACTGCTGCTGCTGCCACGGTCACGGCCACGGCGGCTGCTCCTGCAAGGAAGAGCCGGCGCCGGCGCCGGCTCCCGCTCCCCAGCCGCCCCAGTTCAACATCTACCCGCAGTACCCGCCGTACCCGCAGCAGCCGGCGTACCCGCCGTGCGGCGGCTACAAGATCGTCTGCGAGGAGGACCCCTCGTACGCCTGCGCCATCATGTGATCGATCAATCAGTACGTCGTACAGTACTCCGTTCCCGTTCCCACCACCAGCTCCGTCGCGTTGCTACACCGCCGCCATTAATCCGGCCGTCCTGTATAAGCACCGTACAGATACGATGAACTCTTCGCGTACATATACACGCGCCACATCACATATACACCTACTCTCTACTCCCTCACTGTTTATTTCCCTGTGATTAGTAGAAGCCAGAATAAAATACATCACTACCCAAATGCATTCATGTGGTACTGCGTATACTACTACTACTAGTAGAAACTAAGGAGGATCTGAGATCGATCGATCAGTGTCTGCCGTCTCATTGTCAGCGCCCCACTTTCATCAAATTATTAGTATGTGCTGCTCTGCTGTGACATCTTGTCACTTTAAATTATGTATTCATGTATGTTGCACTCTGATATGATGGGGTTGTGCCAGGCTTCACTATGCTCACCAGCTACATTTTGATCCTGTTTGGATACTCTAACACAGTTAGAGTTAGAGTTATTTTCTAACACATTCTAACCAAAATAAACACCTCTTCATCGAGATAGTTGGGTTAGATGGTATTAACCCATTCTAACCCTTTCTGTTTAAATACTTTTGGGTTATTTAAGACTCCAATTAACCCAAACTAGCTCTAACCTGTCTGTGTCCTCAGGAGGGAGAGTGATTATGCAGCCATGCTTTCTCGTGTAGAAGTATTATTATTTTGTATACTCCCGCGTAAAGATGGGGCGAAAAGACACGGTTGATGGGTACGGACGGGACTGCGTCGAGGAGCGTCATGAGGAGGTCGTGATTAGGCGCGCACGTAACGCTGAGGCGATCTCTGACCGGGACGGGAGGTGGTGTTAAAGCGGGCGAGGTGGATGATGTGTCGCCGGCGTGGCCTCAGACGGTGGTGGGTGACATGAATAGATGGAGGCCAAGCAAACCACGTGCGACGTGTGGTTGGCCGTGTCGAATTCACACCAAAACAGATGGAGGCCATGCAAACACAAGCTAGTTGGGGCCAATTTTTCTTCATGGGTTTAAATTCAACAGAGAGTGAGCTCACCTCTCGAGTTCACCGTTGTTTGTTTCGTGAGGTGGAGAATCAGAAATTCAGAAGTCGCATCCACCTCGCGAGGACAAATTGGTTCTTCTGGTATGGTGCCCTTTCTTCTTCCTTGCCCTCGAATTGCCGGGAACGGAGACGGAGGACCCACGGCCATTTCCGGCTACAGGCTGAGAGGTGAAAGAAAAGGAGGAGGCGTTCGGCGGTTGTGGGTGGGCGGGGTTGGTCCTCCCATGCTCGTAGCGGGCGGTGGGTTAGACTGTCCACGGCGACGTCGCCGTCGCCTGTATCTCCTCTCGGGGATCCTGTCCTCCTCAGCTCGCCTCGATCGTGCCTACCGGGTACCGGAGGACGGGAACGGGACGCGAGAGTGGGCGGAGATATGCACGATCTCGATGGCTCTCTCCCCGGCCCCCAGGGGAGTCGACGCCGATCGGGACGGGCCACCGGCACCGGCACTACCACCCCTCCTCTTTTCTGCGGATCCCGCGCCCGTGGGCCTTGGAATTGTTGTCTTCCCTCGAGCTTCAGTCTCATGGGCCTGCTTGAGCCTCTCACTTCTCAATCCTCTGCTGTTATGCTCGTCTCAAACAAAAAAAAAAAGACCTCAGCTGTTATGCAGTGCTTCATCCTCGATGCGGTCAGCTCACTCCCGCCCCAGACTAGTATTTTCTCCGTGATGCTCTAACCTCTAACCTTGTCACCTTGAGCCATCACACAGCAACGGTCGCACATGAATCCTGCAGAAATCGTGGGAGTTATTACAGAGACCCACTACCAAATCGATCCAAACCAGACAGCGTATGGTTGTCACCTCACCTCCGATTGCACGAGGCGCCATGCCCTTTTTGCGCTTGACCGGATGACAGTGCGAGTTTAGTAGTCCCCCACGTTACGTACGTACCCCGGCCGATGTGATCTGTTATCGCGAGGCCAGCCGGCCGTTGAGACGTCGTGTCGGATGGCCCCAAAGGCCGAAACGCTTACGTGCAGAGCACTGTGGCTTCCTCTCTAGTCTCTAGGGTCCAGTGCAGTGCAGTACAGCAGCCCCGGCCGAGTCGCAAATCCTATCGTGATTTTCGTCTTGTAGCTTGATCAGCTGAGCTCCCCGTCTTGGCAAGTTGCGGCCCGCTGCTGATCCTGACCTGCCACGTACACCGTCGGTGTTCAACTGGATAAGCCAAGGCAGGACACTGCACATTAGTGCGGTCGAGCTCCACCCAAAGAACAGAAATTACAGTCCGGTGTTCTGTCCCATTGGCTGCTCTCCGCGAAAAGTGCCTCCTGACGACACACACGAGATGTTCCACCACCGACGCTATCGGCCTATCGTTGAGAGGCCTCCATGACTAAAAGTAGTGACACTAAAACTTGCTAGCCTTATCTATGCTTGGATTCAAATACTAAAGAGACTAAAATTAAGTTATTGAGCATTTATTATTCTTTAAACCCTTCAATCCAGAATTCGCATGTGTAAAGGAGAGGAATTAAATGAGGAGAGAGAGGGCTAATATATATTTTAGTAGGTTTTCTATGACTAACAATTTTTAGCCTCAAGACTAGTCCTAGCCTCTATTTAGTCAGGAGTGCTTGAAACTTTAGCCTCTAAAAAAGACTATTTTTAGTCAGACTAAAAATAGTCCCTTGGATCCAAGCATCCTCTGAGTCTTTTTTGATAAAGGGCGATTTTATTATCTCAAAATGTAGTATCAAAGGGATACAAAACATTATGAGTAACATCCACTAAAACACGATTTAGAAACAAAGGCATTTTCTAAAAGGCATTAAAAAAGTGCCTTAGACTATCTCTCTTTAAAGGCGTTCTAAACAAAGTGCCTTCAAAGGCCCGCATTAGCAGGCACTAATGAAGAACGCCTCAAAACAGGCTGGCATTCCGAGAAAATGCAGTAATATGTAATAGCTAAAGGAGCGTCTTGCAAAATGCGACAACAGATTTAGAGGCATTTATAGAAAATGCCATAATATATCAAAGCATAGGGGGCGTTTCAAAAATTGCCAGGATACACTTTGAAGGCGTTTCGGAGGAAAACGCCTCGTAATCCTTGTTAAATTTATAAATTAGCCCCTGTTTAGCTATGTTGTATTCTCTGTTTGGGCTAGGCACTTTAATCCGTGTGTCTGTGTCCCTGACTCGCAATGTTATTTTTCTGCTATTAATACGTAGCAGCTTCACATGCGTATTCCAAAGCGCCCTCAAGCATCAGAGGCGTTCTCCAAAACTGCCTTCAAAGGTCTGAGCATCGGAGGCACTCTATGAAAGTGCCTGTATATGCCTTTCCCTTCGGGATCATCTCTAGCGTTTTCTAAGAATGCCTTGGTACATCTTTGAAGGCACTTTTTAGGTTTTCAAAGGCGTTTTTAGTGCCTCCTAATATCTACCGTGTTGTAGTGATCCGGCCTCTTATCATTGAGTCTATCTGACCACAAAAACGTACATACATTTTTTCAAAAGGAATGCCTTTTGGCACTTTAGTTCAAACTTAACAGAATTACATCATTCAGTACATGCGTTAGTAGAAAGCTACGTGGATCACCATCCCACCAGTACATTACTTTGGTCTTTGGAAGCATAGAAATCTAGCTGGGCTAGGCATGTTTAGCTATGTTGTGTTTTCTGTTTGGACTGATCATCCTTTGTCTCTCTGCCCCGGCACCATGCTCGTGTCTTCTTGTGTTCGTGTCAATGTGTCGCATCCTTCCTCATAATTATTTTGCTCTCTTCTATCAATGAAATGATACACAAACCTTGCGTCTTTGCAGAAGAAAATACATCAATTTGGAGATATGCATGTCTACCTAAAACATGTGCCAAGATGTTTGCTTTTCCCCTGGAGCAATACCTGAATTGAATTGACGACATTTCATGTGTACTCCCTCCGTAAATAAATATAATAAGTCTTTTTAGAGGTTTCACTAGGGAACTACATACAGATGTATATAGACATACTTTAGAGTTTAGATTCACTTATTTTGTTTCGTATGTAGTCACCTAGTGAAATGTCTAAAAAGACTTATATTTAGGAACGGAGAAAGTATATTGGAAAGAATCAACCAAAATTGTGAAATACGGTGTCAATATATCAGAATCTCCGGTGCAAACGTTGATGAGCTCTAAATAGTCAAACTCAACAATGATCCTATAGCACTCAATATCATGTAGCAGTTGAAGGCCTCGATATAGCGCCATGGCTTCTCCTATCACAACAAGGTATGCACATAGTACATGAGAATTGTGCAGGATCTACCGTCGGATAATCTGGGTTTCAACTTAACCTGATGCAGGGATTTCATAGATTTTTGTTTGCCATTTTCTCCTGTTGTGAAATTCCAATGCTCCATAATGTAAGGGTTGGGCCTTGGTGGCTGAAATGCTATCTGTGCTTTTGCTGTCTGTTCACACACGAACACGTTGCCGTATGCCCTCGATTTCGGGGATGATACACCCAGGGGCGGAGACAATAGCGATCTGGCGCCGCCAAACAATCAGCCGATCGTAACTTTGTGCCTTGCTGCTAGGGCTTGCCGCCGCTCCCCGTCCGCATGCGCCGTGGACAACCAAACCAGGACACCGCCGTGATTCAGCCGTGGTGCTATGACTTATGAACTCTGTTGATTTTGCACTCCCGCCGGCTGTCCGGCCAATCAGGTATTTTATCACCATACGTATACATATTTACTTGATAAAGCACTGAATTTTAAAACCAGATTTGTCTACACAATCTACCACTAGTAGTACCACTATTTAGTTATTTTCCAGAATTACAGTATACAAGGTTAATTTGTACACTATCCTATAAAATGATCTACTAATTTACTGATAATTAGTGTGTGTTTATTTTTCTAAAAGAAATATGCATCACATGATTGTTACTGTTGGAAATAAATACCTAAAAAGGTCAACTCGGATGAGATAATCAACTTGCTTGTTGAGCGAGACATGGTCATCATAGAGATTAAGCGAAAATAAATGTATTATTATTGCCAAAGCATATGCTTGTTTATCAATACGCTATCTATATCAAGACCTAGTATATTGTTACGTGTGATGTCTTCTTCGCCCCCCTCAAGTCTAAATCTTGGCTCCGCCCCTGGATACACCACAACTCACGCCGAAGGACCTGGCCGGAATAACTCTGATTCTTGTTCGATGACTGATTCAAAGGTCATGCTCCACACAACGGGCTTGATGAAACCCCCTGGTGGCATGTCGAATAAAAAACCGTACGGACAATGTCGTACTCCCTTCTATCCTAGATAGTTTGTGTATAACTTTTTATGGTTTTTTTCTATTTACTTTGCGCATTAGCCGAAACAAGCGCTACTTTCCTACTCGGAAAAAAAATTCCGTGCATACTGGCTGCAAAGTCCTCTCCGTGCGTACCCTATGTGAGATCGCGCCACGTGGTCCACCTTGCCATCCGACGACTCGCTCCTCGTACACTCGGTTAGTTGGTTCTCTCGGCTCGAGCGCGCTGCGTTCAGCTCCAAAACAGCCGCAGCCTTTGAAACTTGGGCTTGGCTGGACTGGGCGCACGATCCCTAGCCCCATCTGGACGGGAGTTAGCTTCAAACTCTCGCCGCATCTTTTGTCGCCGCCGCAGTCGTCTTCATCGTTCGCCACCGGCCAAGCGTCCGCTTCCGCTGTCATCTCCTTCGCCCCCCTACAGCCCCTTGTCCGCCACGGGACAGCGGGCGTGCGGCCGCCGGCCAGACGACGTAGGTACGTCTCCAATTCCCCTTTTCTTCTGCTCGCCGCCGCTCCCCTTTTCCCATGTTCATTGTTTTTTGTTTTAGTGTCAATCTATTTCGTTTTAGTGGAACTGGTGGCCATTAAACTTTGATAAATCATTGTTCAGCATCTTAGCTTTCAAGTCTGCTCCATGTTTGCCACTTGTCAAGTTGCAATGTCATGGATAGCACACGTATACTTCACTGTCAAATTGATGAACTTGCTAATTCAGTTTTTGCAGAAGAATTGGGAACCACTTTTGCATTGGAGAAAATGAGGCTGAGAGGAAACCATTGGAGAAGATGGAATCTGAGAATAGATCACTTGTGATCTGTACAAGCAGCCAGATGGGGCTATGTTGATCAAGTGGAGAAGTCTGTAACTAACTGAAGCTTTTAGCTATCAGACATGTCTGAACTTTGTAGTACAAGCATGTTTTCAGAAAATGGAAATAATAACAGATTGATTGTCATTGATCAACAACATGGAGAGTGCAGAGCAGGGCAGTTCGCATACTAGCATCACAATTGATGATATAATATGTAAAAGACTAAAATTTATCATACAGCTTTCATTATGTAAATATGTCTTGTACGGAAGCAGCTCATGTTCCGGTAAAATCAGCCAAACATGATGTAGGTTCTTGTTGGTATAATAAGTACCATGAGATTGTGGACCAATTTCTGTAAATAACAGAATTTCATTGAATGACAGCTAATGAAATTTCTATCTGGTTTCGTGCACACAAAAAAAAAATCTGCCATGTGTTATCTGGATGTCTTCATAAATTTTTAGTTAAAAAATTGTATTTATTTTGAGGAATCGTTTAAAAAATTATGATGGTTTCTCAAGTTTCTCTGGTTTTCTATTCACCTTCAGCAAAGGTGCTATCCTTTCTGAAAATAATCTGATTTGCTATTTTACTCCAGCAAAGATGCTATCTTTTCTTGTCTAGGTAAACTTCAGTTGAAGTCAGGCTAAATTTTGACTATGAAATCTGAGAGCCTTTTAGGACAGGCAATTTGGAAAATACTTATTCCAAATTATCACTGCCAAAAATTTGAAACTTTTAGAACAGTTTCGTCCCAAGAATATCTACATCTTTTATAGTTGATGATTTCTGCAGGAAAAAACATATAGCTCATGAAAACCTCTGCAACAGGCAGGCTACTCAATCTATCTGCGTGCATAAAACTATGTTTAATTGCACGAAATTCCTGGCAGAACTCCAAAAGTTATGAAATTTGGCAGCATCAACTAATTTCATCGCAAAACATTATACACGAAGACGGAATCTAGTGTGCTACAGTGCATCAATTACAATTCATGGATAGGCCAAATTACATCCAAAAGATCATACTCTTTATAGGTTACGCCAAATATTAGTATTCATCAAAATGTAATTTCTATCCGAGGAGGACACTGGCATCCTGATGAACTGCCCACATGATGAACAATTACGAGCATCCATATTTTAGAAACAATCTCAGTTGTTTAACACATCCATCTACAAATATCTCACTGGACAAAAGACCCATATACACTTGATCCATTCAATAGAAAATCTTCCTAGATTTACAGTTTGATCACCACACTACTACTTTCTACATCCTTCATCTAACGCGTCGTCGCAAAATTAGGCACTGCACAGCCTGTTGATCTCCATAGAACAACAACTCTTTATTTCCAAGTGGAGCTTCTGAATCTTGTACAGTATCCACATTCCACACCTTTACATGTCCATATTCCCTGCACCAACAAAGCTAGAATCATCAGTTTGTCAGCAAACTTAGAATCTTCAACTTCAACCTCTCCCAGAAGTGGACGAGAAAGAGGCGTTGGTGCCTTGGTGGGATCACGAGGAATACGAAGAGGAACGCGGCAGCATCGGGAGGCAATATCGTCGGCGACGGCGGCGGCAGACGAGAAAGGCGGCGAAGACCTGGAGCCGCGAGACGAAGAGGAGAGCCGACTCCCTGGTGCGTCATGTGGCGGGCCTCTGATCGCTCGCGAGCCGAGCGACGCTCGTGGGCCAGGAGGAGCCGACAGCAAGCAGGCGTCCGATCGCGGCGTTGTCCACGCGTCGACCATCCGCGGCGGGGCCGCACAGCCAGCGGTTTGCACCCCGTCTCCACGGAATTTTTTTCCCTCCTACTCTACCCTCCGTCTCCGTTTCCTAGCAATTAGTATTCTGCCCTGATGACAGCTGCATGCAGAGAGGAGATTGGGCGTGTGCGCGGTAGAATGAGTCAAACGAAGCAGCGGCAGGAGCGAGCCAATCCTCGCATGCGCATTAATCGCGCCTGCTCCCCCCGTATCCCATGCAGATAGCACCAGCTTAAGGGCAAAATTGTCCAAAATATCTAATCCAAAGAGCTCTTTGGTATTTGGGCTGGGAGTTATACGCAAAGAAAAGAGAAACGGAGGGAGTACATGTAGCATTGCTCGTGGGTTTTCATCAACGGGATAAAACCAGGACAAGACGCTAGTGCGGCCGGGCTCCACTGTAAGAATTACTATCGTGTGGCGTGAGATGAGCACCAGCAGCCGAACGTGTTCTGACTCTATTAAGCCGGTGGTTTGGAAAATTGGGGCACCGTCGAAGCTTATATTTTTTGCATGGCTCATCATTCAAGACCATGTGCGAACGACGGACCGGCTCCAACGTCGAGGGTGGTCAAATCTTAGCCTGTGTCAATTACGCAAGAAGGAACCAGACATAGTGGCACATATGTTGTTCATGTGTAGATACACAAGATGCATCTGGAGCGACAACAAAAGATGGTTAGGCCTGTACCAAGTGGATATTGTTGATGGGGCAGCTTAGTTAAAGAACGACCACACAAGGAAGGCTTTGGCTTCTCTAGTTATGCTTGTATCTTGGGAGATATGGTGTGAGGAGAGTGCTAGTGTTTTAGGAATGTCCCGTCAATGCCGGGCTCCATTACGACCATGGTTAAGGTTGAGGGCATGCTTTCGGGGATGGCGGGTGCGAGGCACTTGAGCTCTTTGGTGCCACGAGAATAGAAATGTTTGTACCCAGAATGACCATGTTTTTCTTTCAACTAGTCGCCTTGTAACACTCTTAAATTCTTCTTAATTGATAAAATGAGACAAATTGTTGGTCTCCGTTTTTAAACAAGATATTATATACCATCGGCTACTCACGACCCACACGAGATGATCCACCAAAGAGACGACCAGCAAAGCTATCATTGGGTCTATCTGACCAATGGATAGAACGTACTTCCTCCGTTCCAAAATAGATGATCCAATTTTATATTAAACTTAGTATAAAGTTGGGTAATCTATTTTGGAACGGAGGAAGTACGTACGTACGTGCAAACTGTGCAGGATCTACTGCCGACAAATCTGGGTCTCAATGTTAAAATAACTTGAGGTAGGGATTTCGTACTCGAATACAACTTTGTACAAAAACAACGACAATTAATATGGATTAGAGAGAGTATAACTTTTTTTTGTCGCCATGTCCTCATGTTGTGAAATGTCCTAGTTGCTCCACATAGTACGGGCTGGGCCTCAGTACCTGAAATGCTATCCACAATTTTGCTGGCCTAGGCATGACCCAAATATATGAGAGCCACTTATGGGTCTAGGATCATGGGCCGGCAGCAGACGCTAGAGCTATATTAATGTAACGCCCCATGTGTAACCTTCCCCAATTGTACTCCGACTCATGCCGTTTCCGGCATTAAGTTATATTTAATTCTCAGGTTCGGGTCTTTGTCTCCGTGTGTTGTTTTTGTTTTTCGTGCATCTCATATCATGTCGTCACGTGCATCGCATTTGCAAACATGTTCATCTCATGCATTCGAGCATTTTCCCCGTTGTCCGTTTTGCATTCCGGCGCTTCGTTCTCCTCCGATGGCCATTTCTAGCTTTCTTTCGTGTGTGGGGGTTAAACATTTCCGGATTGGACCGAGACTTGCCATGCGGCCTTGGGTTACTACCGGTAGACCGCCTGTCAAGTTTCGGGTCGTTTGGACTTCGTTTGATACTCCAACGGTTAACCGAGGGACCGAAAAGGCCTCGTGTGTGTGCAGCCCAACACCCCTCCATTTTGGCCCAAAACCCACCAAACTCAGCTCCATCATCTCGGTCGTTCGATCACGATCGTGTGGGCGAAAACCGCACCTCATTTGGACTCTCCTAGCTCCACTTATGCCTATAAATACACCCCCCCGTTTTCGGATCTCTTCCTCCCCCCGAAACCCTAATTTCCAGATCCGCCGCTCTACCCGCCGACGGACACGTCCGAATCGAGCCGGACGTGTCCGCCCCGCCGCCTCCAGCCTATCGCGCCTCGCCACGTGGCCCCCGGCCGCCGCCGCGCCGGCCCGCCCGAGCCCGCGGGGAGCCCGCTTCCTCGCCGTCTGGGCCATTCTTCCTCCGCCCGCGCCCTTCCCCGACTCCGGCGACCGGACGCCGCCGGCCGCCGCACGCCATTGCCGGAAGCCGCGCCCTTCCCGTCGACTCGCGCCGCCGCGGACGCCTCTCCGTCGCCGGCGACCGCGCCCGGCTTCCACGCCCTGCCGCGCCAGGCTCGCCGCCGCGCCGCCTTCTCCTCGCCTCGGCACCGCTCGACGCCGGCGGCCTCGGCGCCGGCCACCGCCGCCCTCGGCTTCCACGCCCGGAGCTCGGATGAACAGTACCGCCGCCCCGCCGCTACAGTGTCGTCGCTGGATCTGAGATCCCCGCTACAGTGAAACCCTAGGGGGTTGACTTTTCCCCTCCCCCGTCCATTTTTTTATGCAACTTTGACCTGCCATATCTCCTCATCCGTAGCTCCGATTTGGGCGTATGATATGTCAAAATCTTCGTCTCGACGAGTACATCATTTCATTTCATTGCATCATTTGCATTTGAGGTCATCTTGTTGCCCAAAATGCTGTTGGAAGGAGGCATGTTGAGTTAAATTGCAGATCCGTTAATCCAACATGCACTTTTGTCATTTTTGCCATATTTAATCCGTGCATGATATGCCTATGCCCCTTTGGGATGAATTGTTAAGCATGTTGTCTTCTTTCTAGAGGTGCCTTCCATGTATTTTTAGAATGTGTGTGTTGTCTTGTGCAAGCTTGCGAAGAGGGCTACCTGAGATTACAGATTTCAGGGACTTAGTGATTTTCACTAAGTCTGAGCCGTTTTAGTTCACGATGCTATATGTCCGGCTTGTTTCCTAACAATCCGTGCCTCTTTTGAGGATGATCAGTAAGAGTGATTTGTTATGCTTGTTGTGCTTAATCCATCCATGTCTCTACTTGTTATGTTGGAGCACTCTAGGTTGACTCAATCGAGC
Source organism: Triticum monococcum (assembly GCA_034509565.1). Taxonomy (NCBI): domain Eukaryota; kingdom Viridiplantae; phylum Streptophyta; class Magnoliopsida; order Poales; family Poaceae; genus Triticum; species Triticum monococcum. The sequence goes on from CM067845.1 coordinate 606,792,332, forward strand.
TCAACTTTTGGATAGTTGCTGTTTTGGGCAGATCGTTAACTCTTTTGCGATTTTGCCGGAGTGATTGCTAGTGATCCATGCATGTTATGCCATTGTTCTTGCCATGTCTAGCTAGCATTTTGTGCCTTCTTAATGGATATATGCTTGCCTTGCCATGACTTGCACCGTAGTGAGAGCATCGAGCTCGTTTACATGCCTCCGTGAGTTATTATTTCAGCATGTCCCAGTTTTCACTAAGTCTGAAAACTGATTGTGCTTTATCGATGTTCGTGTGCTCGGTAGAGTATTTTGTGAACCCTTTTGGCCCCAGGTCATTTTGGGTGTTTTGTTAAGCTTGTTGAGTAGCTCCATGCCATGCTCTTACTTGCCATGTTCAGGTTTTCCTTCATGTTGTTTTGCTGCTCCGAAGAGAGCATCGTGGTCTGAAATTTCAGACTAGCGTTAATTTCGCTGTCTGAAATCTGTTTTGCTTATTCAGTTTTGCCATGCTTGTTTGAAGCCCTTAATGGATGAATTTGCCTATGCCTCAGTCATGATGATTTGTTAAGCTTGATGAGTACATCACTGCCATGCAATTTGTTTTCATGTTGGGTGGCTGTAGCATGTTCATTTTGTTGCATTTAGGAGCCTACTTGCTGTAAATCGCAGATCGATTCGTTTAGTAAAACGCTTGCCATTTCTAAACCGTAGCTCCGATTGCCATGATCTTTATATCGTTTTCAGGGGATTTCTTCCCCTCTATCCAGTGGCACACTTGGATTTCCAAGTTGAGGCCAGGTTCATGCATTTCCTGTTACATGTTGCAATCTTGCATCCCGCATCGCATCCCGCATAGCATATCATCTTTGCATCTTATTGGTTGCCTTTGCACGTGGTTGATTGTATCCTTGTTGCTTGTTTGTGTTGTTGGGTAGAGCCGGGAGACGAGTTCGCTAATGAGGAGCCCGTTGAGTTTGCTTTTGAGGATCCAGTCAATTCTGACAACTGTGCAGGCAAGATGATCACACCCTTGCAATCACTACTATCTTTGCTATGCTAGTTGCTCGCTCTTTTGCTTTGCCAATGCTACGATGCCTACCACTTGCTTGTCAGCCTCCCAATTGCCATGATTGAGCCTCTAACCCACATTTGTCCTAGCAAACCATTGATTGGCTATGTTACCGCTTTGCTCAGCCCTTCTTATAGCGTTTTTAGTTGCAGGTGAAGATTGGAGCCGTTCCTTATTGGAACATTTATTTACTTGTTGGGATATCGTTATATTGCTATGTTATCTTTACTCATCTATATACTTGGTTAAGGGTGGAAGGCTCGGCCTCTCGCCTAGTGTTTTGTTCCACTCTTGCCGTCCTAGTTTCCGTCATATCGGTGTTATGTTCCCGGTTTGTTGCGTCCCTTACGCGGTTGGGCCATAATGGGAACCCCTTGATAGTTCGCCTTGATTAAAGCTTTTCCAGCAATGCCCAACATTGGTTTTACCATTTGCCACCTACCCGTTTCTTTCCCTTGGGTTTCCGGAGCCCGAGGGTCATCTTATTTTAACCCCCCCGGGCCAGTGCTCCTCTGAGTGTTGGTCCAACTGTCAGCTGCCGGTGGCCACCAGGGGCAACTCTGGGCTGGCCTACCCGTACCTAAGACAATCTGAGTGTGCCCTGAGAAAGAGATATGTGCAGCTCCTATCGGGATTTGTCGGCACATTCGGGCGGTGTTGCTGGACTAGTTTTGACCTGTCGAATCATCTTGTTGTACCGGGATACCGAGTCTGATCGGTGAGTCCTGGGTGGAGGTCTATTCCTTCATTGACCGTGAGAGCTTGTTATGGGCTAAGTTGGGACCCCCCTGCAGGGATTGATCTTTCGAAAGCCGTGCCCGCGGTTATGGGCAGATGGGAATTTGTTAATGTCCGGTTGTAGACAACTTGAACTTAATTAATTAAAATGAATCAACTGCGTGTGTTGCCGTGATGGCCTCTTCTCGGCGGAGTCCGGGAAGTGGACACGGCGTTGGAGTTATGTTTGCGTAGTCTGCTCTTTATAGTTTCCGCTCGTGCTTTGCCTTCTCTTCTCGCTCTCTTTTGCGAATAAGTTAGCCACCAGATATGCTAGTCGCTTGCTGCAGCTCCACTCACATTAACCCTTCCTTTCCTATTAAGCTTAAATAGTCTTGATCGCGAGGGTGCGAGATTGCTGAGTCCTTGTGGCTCACAGATTACTACTACACCAGATGCAGGGACCGATGATACTCCTCCTGATGGCGCGTTCGAGCTGAAGTGGGAGTACGACGAGGACTCTCAGCGATACTATGTTTCTTTTCCTGATGATCAGTAGTGGTGCCTGCTCGGGGTTCGATTCAGGGCTTTAGTCGCATGTTGGGGAGTCTTTTCTATTTTGGCGCCGTAGTCGGGCCATGAGTGTTTGTATGATGAATGCTATTTATGTACCTTGATGTGACGTGGCGAGTGTAAGCCAACTATTTATTTATTCCCCCTTTATATTATATATGTACATGGGTTGTGTGAAGATTGCCTCACTTGCGACATATGCCTTCAATGCGATTATGCCTCTAAGTCGTGCCTCGACACGTGGGAGATATAGTCACATCGAGGGTGTTACAAGTTGGTAATCAGAGCCTTCCCCGACCTTAGGAGCCCCATTGCTCGATCGTTTTCAGCAGCCGAGTTGTGTCTAGAAAAATGTTTTGAGTCCTTAGGAATTATATATCGGAGAGCTTAGGAATTCTTTTTACTTCCCAGTCTCCTCATCGCTCTGGTAAGGCATCCTGACGTAGAGTTTTGACTCTTCTCTTCTCAAATTTCACAAAAAAAATTTTAGGATCACGCGAGTATCTTAGTTTTGTTCCGATGGCTTATGATGAGAATACTGTCTTGGTGCCTCCTGTCAGGGGTTTAGTGGAAGTGTCCCGGGGAGTTGAGCTCTGAGGTGTTGTCATCATAATTCTATCGTTGCAATTCTGGCATACTTGAGATATGTGCGCGACATCGAAAATCTCCTTTATGCAGTTCGTTGGTGAGATAACCTCGACGTCATCCAGTACTGGGGCGGGAGTTCGGGAGTATCGCCATAACTTGTATAACGGATGCTTTTCAAAGGTTGAGATAGATGGTTTCCGAAGGTTTCTTGGTTATGTGTTGAAGGGTGGATGCAGCTGGATGTAGGATTTGCTAGCTTGGGTGAGATATTATGCTTCCCCTGTATCCTCAACACCTGATTGCATAACCGGAAAGTTTCGGGGATTTCATAGGTGGGAATTCAAGTAGCCTTAGGATATCTTTCCAACAGATGTGTGATATGAAATTGGGGTTCGACGTCTAGTGGTTCGCCTATTCACGGTCGATTTTACAGTGGCCTCGTTGTGTCTTAAAGAGTCCTTGGCTATGCTGACTCGGGGACGCTTCGTATGTCATGTGCACTGCCTTGTACATGATGGTGCTGTACGGTCGAGCCTGTGTAGGTCCTACCACGAACACTTCGGACGAAATTTCTATCATGTGTTTGTTCCGGCTTATTCCGCAAGCCAACCCTTGGTTTATTTTGAGTTGTGGTATCCGTTCTTCTTCGACGTCATATGTTGATTCCATCCCTCGTTGATGTACCTCTTCTACCTGATTCTTCGTGGCTTCGCAATTTAGGAATATGTGACCACTTCAAGAGATGTGCATTCGTTCATTTTGTTCGGATGTGAAGACTTATGTTGCAATTTTTCATTCCGTTGGATTCACCTTCTATATTTGTCTATTTGTGTGCTAATGGTGGTCAACCTCTTCAGGATGGCTCCTCCAACGCGCACGACTCCGAACCCAGATCCTCCGCCACCTCCGCCTCCTCCGGAAGCATGGCAGGCTGTGATGGCTGCTACAAATGCAAATACTCAGCTGATCATGCAAATTATCCAAGAGCGGAATCAAAGCAGTCAAGCGAATCAAGGCAGCAACCAGAACCAGTTTGCAACTCTGAATCAGTTCCTCGCAAATGGTCCAAAGACGTTCAGTAACTGCGTTGAGGCTACCGATGCTGATGATTGGTTAGTCGATCTGGGCAAGCATTTTGAATGTAGCAACGTCAGACCTGAAGATTTCGTCAAGTTCGCGTCTTTCCAGCTCAAGGATCATGCCGCAGAGTGGTTTCAGCAATACCGGGATTCCAGAGGTGGACGTTTGATCACTTGGGATGATTTCCGTCGTGATTTTCGAGCTCATCACATTCCTCAAAGTGTGACTGAAAGAAAACGTGAAGAATTCCGCAATCTGAAGCAAGGCTCTTTGTCTGTCTATGATTACAACAAGTTGTTCCAGAAGCTCGCCGTTTTGCCAAGCAGGATGTTCCTGATGAGAAGAGCATGATCTATCAGTTCAGGGGTGGTCTTCATGAAGAAATTCAGCTCGCTCTTGTCCTCTTCGAGCCGCTGAGATACGATGAGTTCTACAACATGGCACTGAAGCAAGAGGCTGCTCAGCTCAGGTGTGATGCTTCCAGGAAGCGAGTCAGAGACACTTCGTCGTCGTCCTCTACTCAAGTGGCCAAGCAGCAGAAGTATTGGCTTCCTCCTCCTCCTTTCCGTCAGCCGTATCAGCAGAAGAGCAAAGGTGGCAGTGGTTCGTCCCACCCACCCAACACAGGCTTTCAGAACAAGACTTCGTCTCAAGCTCCAAGATCAAGTGCTCCATATCACCGTCCGCTCTCAGAGGTCACGTGCAACAAGTGCCAACAGAAGGGTCACTACGCCAATAAGTGTTTCAACCAGAGGCGTCTTCCCCCTCCTCCTCCCGTCAGATCGGCAAGTACAGCTGTGGTCAAGCATAATACCAAGCACGCCAAGGTCAATATGGTGAATGCATCTCAAGCAGAGGATTCGTCGGATGTGATCATGGGTAACCTTCCTGTTAATGATATTCCTGCAAAAGTTCTTTTTGACACAGGTGCATCGCATTGTTTCATTTCAAGGCCTTTTACATCTAGGCATGGTTTCGCTCAGCAAATTCTGCCTAGTCCATTAGCAGTCGTCTCTCCTGGTAAACGCATGCAGGCTAACTCCATTGCTCCGGATATTTCTATCAAGTTGGGTGACTTCAAGTTCTTGGCTTCTCCAACGGTTCTTGGCAATTCCGATATCGACCTCATTCTTGGGATGGACTGGCTCTCTAAACATAAAGCTCAGCTGGATTGTGCAGCCAAGCAGATTCAACTGACTCATTCGTCTGAGGAATTAATTGTTTTTGCTGCTCGGGATAATACCATCCGGTTATTCTCTCTCAATGAGAAGGGTGAATTGGATGCTATTTCGCAGATTCCGGTTGTTTGTGAGTATCAAGATGTCTTCCCTGAAGAACTCCCAGGCATGCCTCCAAACCGGCCCGTTGAATTCGTTATTGAACTTGAGCCCGGTATGGAACCGGTGTGCAAACGGCCTTACAAGCTCGGCCCCAAGAGTTGAAGGAGTTGAAGAAACAGCTCGATGTGCAAGAAAGGATGGGTCTCATTCGGCCTAGTACTTCTCCGTGGGGTTGTGGTGTTCTTTTTGTGAAGAAGAAGGATGGAACGGACCGACTTTGTGTTGATTATCGTCCATTGAACAAGAAGACCATCAAGAACAAGTATCCACTTGCCAACATTAATGAGCTATTCGAACAACTCAAGGGTGCCCAAGTATTCTCCAAGCTTGATCTCCGTATGGGTTATCATCAAATTTGCATTCGTGAACAAGATATTCCAAAGACGGCGTTCAGAACAAGCTATGGGTCATATGAATACACAGTTATGTCTTTTGGCCTCGCTAATGCTCCTCCGACGTTCTCTCGCATGATGAACTTCATCTTCAACCCCTACACCAACGACTTTGTTTTGGTCTATCTCGATGATATCCTGGTTTTCTCGAAGAACAAGGAAGATCATGCCAAACACTTGCGTTTGGGTTCTTGACAAGCTAAGGGAACATCAATTCTATGCCAAGTTCTCCAAGTGTGAGTTTTGGCTCGATGAAGTTCTTTATCTTGGTCATATTATCTCTGCCAAGGGCATTTCCGTGGATCTTGAGAAGGTGTCTGCAATTGTTAATTGGGAACCTCCTCAGAATGTGAAGCAACTCCGTAGCTTCCTCGGTCTTGCAAGTTATTGCCGAAGATTCGTTGAAAACTTCTCCAAGATCGCGAAGCCTCTCTCAAATCTTCTTCAGAAGCACGTCAAGTACGTTTGGTCTCCGGAGTGTGATGTTGCTTTCAACGCTTTGAAAGAGAAATTGATCACTGCTCCAGTTCTAACTCCGCCTGATGAAACCAAGCCGTACGAGGTCTTTTGTGATGCCTCTCTCCAAGGTCTCGGTGCAGTACTGATGCAAGAGAAAAAAGTTGTTGCTTATACCTCTCGCCAGTTGAAGCCAAATGAGAAGAACTACCCCACTCATGATCTCGAGTTGGCGGCAGTTGTGCACGCATTGTTGACTTGGAGACATCTTCTCTTGGGAAGGAAAGTGGACATTTTCACTGATCACAAGAGTCTCAAGTACATCTTCACTCAGCCTAATCTCAACCTCAGGCAGACTCGATGGGTCGAAATGATTCAAGAGTACAATCCGAGTATCGAGTATACTCCAGGCAAGGCTAATGTGATTGCTGACGCTTTGAGCAGAAAAGTGTTGGGGAACATAGTAATTTCGAAAATTTTCCTACGCACACACAAGATCATGGTGATGCACAGCAACGAGAGGGGAGAGTGTTGTCTATGTACCAACGCAGACCGACTGCGGAAGCGATCACACAACGTAGAGGAAGTAGTCGTACGTCTTCTTCCCGATCCGACCGATCCAAGCACCGTTACTCTGGCACCTCCGAGTTCTTAGCACACGTTCAGCTCGATGACGATCCTCGGGCTCCGATCCAGCAAAGCGTCGAGGAAGAGTTCCGTCAGCACGACGGCGTGATGACGATCTTGATGTACTACCGACGCAGGGCTTCGCCTAAGCACTACAACGGTATGATCGAGGTGGAATATGGTGGCAGGGGGCACCGCACATGGCTAAGGAACGATCTCAAGGATCAACTTGTGTGTCTTGGGGTATCCCCTGCCCCCGTATATAAAGGTTGGAGGAGGGGGGCTGGCCGGCCAGAGAGAGGGAGGCGCAGGGGGAGTCCTACTCCCCTCCAATCCTATTCCAACTAGGACTCTCAAGGGGGAAAGGAGAGAGAGGGGGGGCCGCCCCCTTCTCCTAGTCCTACTAGGACTTGGGGAAGGGGGGGGGGGGGGCGCCGGCCAGCTGTGGGCTGCCCCTTTTCTCTTTTCCACTAAGGCCCAATAGGCCCATTAGTCTCCCGGGGGGTTCCGGTAACCCTCCCGGTATTCCGGTAAAATCCCGATTTCACCCGGAACACTTCCTATGTCCAAACATATGAAGGAAATATGACCTAGAGGCAATAATAAAGTTATTATTTATTTCCTTACATCATGATAAATGTTTATTATTCATGCTAGAATTGTATTAACCGGAAACATAATACATGTGTGAATACATAGACCAACAGAGTGTCACTAGTATGCCTCTACTAGACTAGCTCGTTAATCAAAGATGGTTATGTTTCCTAACCATGAACAAAGAGTTGTTATTTGATTAACGAGGTAACATCATTAGTTGAATGATCTGATTGACATGACCCATCCCATTAGCTTAGCACCCGATCGTTTAGTATGTTGCTATTGCTTTCTTCATGACTTATACATGTTCCTATAACTATGAGATTATGCAACTCCCGTTTACCGGAGGAACACTTTGGGTACTACCAAACGTCACAATGTAACTGGGTGATTATAAAGGAGTACTACAGGTGTCTCCAATGGTAGATGTTGGGTTGGCGTATTTCGAGATTAGGGTTTGTCACTCCGATTGTCGGAGAGGTATCTCTGGGCCCTCTCGGTAATGCACATCACATAAGCCTTGCAAGCACTGCAACTAATATGTTAGTTGTGAGATGATGTATTAAGGAACGAGTAAAGAGACTTGCCGGTAACGAGATTGAACTAGGTATTGGATACCGACGATCGAATCTCGGGCAAGTAACATACCGATGACAAAGGGAACAACGTATGTTGTTATGCGGTCTGACCGATAAAGATCTTCGTAGAATATGTAGGAGCCAATATGGGCATCCAGGTCCCGCTATTGGTTATTGACCGGAGACGTGTCTCGGTCATGTCTACATTGTTCTCGAACCGTAGGGTCCGCACGCTTAACGTTACGATGACAGTTATTATGAGTTTATGCATTTTGATGTACCGAAGGTTGTTCGGAGTCCCGGATGAGATCACGGACATGACGAGGAGTCTCGAAATGGTCGAGACGTAAAGATTGATATATTGGAAGCCTATGTTTGGACATAGGAAGTGTTCCGGGTGAAATCGGGATTTTACCGGAATACCGGGAGGGTTACCGGAACCCCCCGGGAGACTAATGGGCCTATTGGGCCTTAGTGGAAAAGAGAAAAGGGAAGCCCACAAGCTGGCCGGCGCCCCCCCTTTCCCCAAGTCCTAGTAGGACTAGGATAGGGGGCCGGCCCCCCTTCTCTCTCCTTTTCCCCCGGGAGTCCTAATAGGATTAGGATTGGAGGGAGGAGTCCTACTCCCGGTGGGAGTAGGACTCCCCTGCGCCTCCTCTCCCTGGCCGGCCGGCTCCCCCTCCTCCAACCTTTATATACGGGGGCAGGGGGCACCCCAAGGCACACAAGTTGATCCTTGAGATCGTTCCTTAGCCGTGTGCGGTGCCCCCTGCCACCAAATTCCACCTCGATCGTACCGTTACAGTGCTTAGGCGAAGCCCTGCGTCGGTAGTACATCAAGATCGTCATCACGCCGTCGTGCTGACGGAAATCTTCCTCGACGCATTGCTGGATCGGAGCCCGAGGAACGTCATCGAGCTGAACGTGTGCTAAGAACTCGGAGGTGCCGGAGTAACGGTGCTTGGATCGGTCGGATCGGGAAGAAGACGTACGACTACTTCCTCTATGTTGTGTGATCGCTTCCGCAGTCGGTCTGCGTTGGTACGTAGACAACACTCTCCCCTCTCATTGCTGTGCATCACCATGATCTTGCGTGTGCGTAGGAAAATTTTCGAAATTACTGCGTTCCCCAACAGTGGCATCCGAGCCTAGGTTTTATGGTTTGATGTTATATGCACGAGTAGAACACAAGTGAGTTGTGGGCGATACAAGTCATACTGCCTACCAGCATGTCATACTTTGGTTCGGCGGTATTGTTGGGTGAGACGATCCGGACCAACCTTACGCGTACTCTTACGCGAGACCGGTTCCCTCGACGTGCTTTGCACACAGATGGCTTGCGGAAGACTGCCTCTCCAACTTTAGTTGAACCAAGTGTGACTACGCCCGGTCCTTGAGAAGGTTAAAACGGAGTCTATTTGACGAACTATCGTTGTGGTTTTGATGCGTAGGTGAGATGAGTTCTTACTTAAGCCCGTAGCAGCCACGTAAAACTTGCAACAACCAAGTAGAGGGCGTCTAACTTGTTTTTGCAGGGTATGTTGTGATGTGATATGGTCAAGGCATGATGCTGATTTTATTGTATGAGATGATCATGTTTTGTAACCGAGTTATCGGCAACTGGCAGGAGCCATATGGTTGTCGCTTTATTGTATGCAATGCAATCGCGATGTAATGCTTTACTTTATTACTAAACGGTAGTGATAGTCGTGGAAGCATAAGATTGGCGAGACGACAACGATGCTACGATGGAGATCAAGGTGTCGCGCCGGTGACGATGGTGATCATGACGGTGCTTCGGAGATGGAGATCACAAGCACAAGATGATGATGGCCATATCATATCACTTATATTGATTGCATGTGATGTTTATCCTTTTATGCATCTTATCTTGCTTTGATTGACGGTAGCATTATAAGATGATCTCTCACTAAATTATCAAGAAGTCTTCTCCCCGAGTATGCACCGTTGCCAAAGTTCGTCGTGCCCAGACACCACGTGATGATCGGGTGTGATAAGCTCTACGTCCAAATACAACGGGTGCAAAACAGTTGCACACGCAGAATACTCGGGTTATACTTGACGAGCCAAGCATATACAGATATGGCCTCGGAACACGGAGACCGAAAGGTCGAGCGTGAATCATATAGTAGATATGATCAACATAACGATGTTCACCATTGAAAACTACTCCATCTCACGTGATGATCGGTTATGGTTTAGTTGATTTGGATCACGTGATCACTTAGAGGATTAGAGGGATGTCTATCTAAGTGGGAGTTCCTAAGTAATTTGATTAACTGAACTTAAACTTATCATGAACTTAGTACCTGATAGTATCTTGCTTGTTTATGTTGTAGATAGATGGCTCGTGCTATTGTTCCGTTGAATTTTAATGCGTTCCTTGAGAAAGCAAAGTTGAAAGATGATGGTAGCAATTACACGGACTGGGTCCGTAACCTGAGGATTATCCTCATTGCTGCACAGAAGAATTACGTCCTGGAAGCACCGCTGGGTGACAGGCCTGCTGCTGGAGCAACGCAAGATGTTATGAACGTCTGGCAGAGCAAAGCTGATGACTACTCAATAGTTCAGTGTGCCATGCTTTACGGCTTAGAATCGGGACTTCAACGATGTTTTGAACGTCATGGAGCATATGAGATGTTCCAGGAGTTGAAGTTAATATTTCAAGCAAATGCCCGAATTGAGAGATATGAAGTCTCCAATAAGTTCTATAGCTGCAAGATGGAGGAGAACAGTTCTGTCAGTGAGCATATACTCAAAATGTCTGGGTATAATAATCACTTGATTCAGATGGGAGTTAATCTTCCAGATGATTGCGTCATTGATAGAATTCTCCAATCACTGCCACCAAGCTACAAGAGCTTCGTGATGAACTATAATATGCAAGGGATGAACAAGACTATTCCCGAGCTCTTCGCAATGCTGAAAGCTGTGGAGGTAGAAATCAAGAAGGAGCATCAAGTGTTGATGGTCAACAAGACCACTAGTTTCAAGAAAAAGGGCAAAGGGAAGAAGAAGGGAAACTTCAAGAAGAACAGCAAGCAAGTTGCTGCTCAAGAGAAGAAACCCAAGTCTGGACCTAAGCCTGAAACTGAGTGCTTCTACTGCAAGCAGACTGGTCACTGGAAGCGGAACTACCCCAAGTATTTGGCGGATAAGAAGGATGGCAAAGTGAGCAAAGGTATATGTGATATACATGTTACTGATGTGTACCTTACTAGAGCTCGCAGTAGCACCTGGGTATTTGATACTGGTTCTGTTGCTAATATTTGCAACTCGAAATAGGGACTACGGAATAAGCGGACACTAGCAAAGGACGAGGTGACGATGCGCGTGGGAAACGGTTCCAAAGTCGATGTGATCGCGGTCGGCACGCTACCTCTACATCTACCTTCGGGATTAATATTAGACCTAAATAATTGTTATTTGGTGCCAGCGTTGAGCATGAACATTATATCTGGATCTTGTTTAATGCGAGACGGTTATTCATTTAAATCAGAGAATAATGGTTGTTCTATTTATATGAATAATATCTTTTATGGTCATGCACCCTTGAAGAATGGTCTATTCTTGTTGAATCTCGAAGATAGTGATACACATATTCATAATGTAGAAGCCAAAAGATGCAAAGTTAATAATGATAGTGCAACTTACTTGTGGCACTGCCGTTTAGGTCATATCGGTGTAAAGCGCATGAAGAAACTCCATACTGATGGGCTTTTGGAACCACTTGATTATGAATCACTTGGTACTTGCGAACCGTGCCTCATAGGCAAGATGACTAAAACACCGTTCTCCGGTACTATGGAGAGAGCAACAGATTTATTGGAAATCATACATACCGATGTATGTGGTCCAATGAATATTGAGGCTCGTGGCGGATATCGTTATTTTCTCACCTTCACAGATGATTTAAGCAGATACGGGTATATCTACTTAATGAAACATAAGTCTGAAACATTTGAAAAGTTCAAAGAATTTCAGAGTGAAGTTGAAAATCATCGTAACAAGAAAATAAAGTTTCTACGATCTGATCGTGGAGGAGAGTATTTGAGTTACGAGTTTGGTGTACATTTGAAAAATTGTGGAATAGTTTCGCAACTCACGCCACCCGGAACACCACAACGTAATGGTGTGTCCGAACGTCGTAATCGTACTTTACTAGATATGGTGCGATCTATGATGTCTCTCACTGATTTACCGCTATCGTTTTGGGGATATGCTTTAGAGACGGCCGCATTCACGTTAAACAGGGCACCATCAAAATCCGTTGAGACGACACCTTATGAACTATGGTTTGGCAAGAAACCAAAGTTGTCGTTTCTTAAAGTTTGGGGCTGCGATGCTTATGTGAAAAAGCTTCAACCTGATAAGCTTGAACCCAAATCGGAGAAATGTGTCTTCATAGGATATCCAAAGGAAACTATTGGATACACCTTCTATCACAGATCCGAAGGCAAGACTTTTGTTGCTAAATTCGGAAACTTTCTAGAGAAGGAGTTTCTCTCGAAAGAAGTGAGTGGGAGGAAAGTAGAACTTGACGAGGTAACTGTACCTACTCCCTTATTGGAAAATAGTACATCACAGAAAACTGTTTCTGCGACACCTATACCAATCAGTGAGGAAGCTAATGATAATGATCATGAAGCTTCAGAACAAGATACTACTGAACCACGTAGATCAACCAGAGTGAGATCCGCACCAGAGTGGTACGGTAATCCAGTTCTGGAAGTCATGATGCTAGATCATGATGAACCTACGAACTATGAAGAAGCGATGGTGAGCCCAGATTCCGCAAAGTGGCTTGAGGCCATGAAATCTGAGATGGGATCCATGTATGAAAACAAAGTATGGACTTTGGTTGACTTGCCCGATTATCGGCAAGCAATTGAGAATAAATGGATCTTCAAGAAGAAGACTTACGCTGACGGTAATATTACTGTCTATAAAGCTCGACTTGTCGCGAAAGGTTTTCGACAAGTTCAAGGAGTTGACTACGATGAGACCTTCTCACCCGTAGCGATGCTTAAGTCCGTCAGAATTATGTTAGCAATTGCCGCATTTTATGATTATGAAATATGGCAGATGGATGTCAAAACTGCATTCCTGAATGGATTTCTGGAAGAAGAGTTGTACATGATACAACCAGAAGGTTTTGTCGATCCAAAGGGAGCTAACAAAGTATGCAAACTCCAGCGATCCATTTATGGACTGGTGCAAGCATCTCGGAGTTGGAATAAACGCTTTGATAGTGTGATCAAAGCATTTGGCTTTATACAGACTTTTGGAGAAGCCTGTATTTACAAGAAAGTGAGTGGGAGCTCTGTAGCAGTTCTGATATTATATGTGGATGACATATTGCTAATTGGAAATGATATAGAATTTCTGGATAGCATAAAGGGATACTTGAATAAAAGTTTTTCGATGAAAGACCTCGGGGAAGCTGCTTACATATTAGGCATAAAGATCTATAGAGATAGATCAAGACGCTTAATTGGACTTTCACAAAGCACATACCTTGACAAGATTTTGAAGAAGTTCAAAATGGATCAAGCAAAGAAAGGGTTCTTGCCTGTGTTACAAGGTATGAAATTGAGTAAGACTCAATGCCCGACCACTTCAGAAGATAGAGAGAAAATGAAAGATGTTCCCTATGCTTCAGCCATAGGCTCTATCATGTATGCAATTCTGTGTACCAGACCTGATGTGTGCCTTGCTATAAGTTTAGCAGGGAGGTACCAAAGTAATCCAGGAATGGATCACTGGACAGCGGTCAAGAACATCCTGAAATACCTGAAAAGGACTATGGATATGTTTCTCATATATGGAGGTGACAAAGAGCTCACCGTAAGAGGTTACGTTGATGCAAGCTTTGACACTGATCCGGACGATTCTAAATCGCAAACCGGATACGTGTTTACTTTAAACGGTGGAGCTGTCAGTTGGTGCAGTTCTAAACAAAGCGTCGTAGCGGGATCTACATGTGAAGCGGAGTACATAGCTGCTTCGGAAGCAGCAAACGAAGGAGTCTGGATGAAGGAGTTCATATCCGATCTAGGTGTCATACCTAGTGCATCGGGTCCAATGAAAATCTTCTGTGACAATACTGGTGCAATTGCCTTGGCAAAGGAATCCAGATTTCACAAGAGGACCAAACACATCAAGAGACGCTTCAACTCCATCCGGGATTTAGTCCAGGTGGGAGACATAGAGATTTGCAAGATACATACGGATCTGAACCTTGCAGACCCGTTGACTAAGCCTCTTCCACGAGCAAAACATGATCAGCACCAAGGCTCCATGGGTGTTAGAATCATTACAGTGTAATCTAGATTATTGACTCTAGTGCAAGTGGGAGACTGAAGGAAATATGCCCTAGAGGCAATAATAAAGTTATTATTTATTTCCTTACATCATGATAAATGTTTATTATTCATGCTAGAATTGTATTAACCGGAAACATAATACATGTGTGAATACATAGACCAACAGAGTGTCACTAGTATGCCTCTACTAGACTAGCTCGTTAATCAAAGATGGTTATGTTTCCTAACCATGAACAAAGAGTTGTTATTTTATTAACGAGGTCACAATATTAGTTGAATGATCTGATTGACATGACCCATCCCATTAGCTTAGCACCCAATCGTTTAGTATGTTGCTATTGCTTTCTTCATGACTTATACATGTTCCTATAACTATGAGATTATGCAACTCCTGTTTACCGGAGGAACACTTTGGGTACTACCAAACGTCACAATGTAACTGGGTGATTATAAAGGAGTACTACAGGTGTCTCCAATGGTAGATGTTGGGTTGGCGTATTTCGAGATTAGGGTTTGTCACTCCGATTGTCGGAGAGGTATCTCTGGGCCCTCTCGGTAATGCACATCACATAAGCCTTGCAAGCACTGCAACTAATATGTTAGTTGTGAGATGATGTATTACGGAACGAGTAAAGAGACTTGCCGGTAACGAGATTGAACTAGGTATTGGATACCGACGATCGAATCTCGGGCAAGTAACATACCGATGACAAAGGGAACAACGTATGTTGTTATGCGGTCTGACCGATAAAGATCTTCGTAGAATATGTAGGAGCCAATATGGGCATCCAGGTCCCGCTATTGGTTATTGACCGGAGACGTGTCTCGGTCATGTCTACATTGTTCTCGAACCGTAGGGTCCGCACGCTTAACGTTACGATGACAGTTATTATGAGTTTATGCATTTTGATGTACCGAAGGTTGTTCGGAGTCCCGGATGAGATCACGGACATGACGAGGAGTCTCGAAATGGTCGAGACGTAAAGATTGATATATTGGAAGCCTATGTTTGGACATAGGAAGTGTTCCGGGTGAAATCGGGATTTTACCGGAATACCGGGAGGGTTACCGGAACCCCCGGGAGACTAATGGGCCTATTGGGCCTTAGTGGAAAAGAGAAAAGGGAAGCCCACAAGCTGGCCGGTGCCCCCCCTTTCCCCAAGTCCTAGTAGGACTAGGATAGGGGGCCGGCCCCCCTTCTCTCTCCTTTTCCCCCCGGGAGTCCTAATAGGATTAGGATTGGAGGGAGGAGTCCTACTCCCGGTGGGAGTAGGACTCCCCTGCGCCTCCTCTCCCTGGCCGGCCGGCTCCCCCTCCTCCAACCTTTATATACGGGGGCAGGGGGCACCCCAAGGCACACAAGTTGATCCTTGAGATCGTTCCTTAGCCGTGTGCGGTGCCCCCTGCCACCAAATTCCACCTCGATCGTACAGTTACAGTGCTTATGCGAACCCCTGCGTCGGTAGTACATCAAGATCGTCATCACGCCGTCGTGCTGACGGAACTCTTCCTCCACGCTTTGCTGGATCGGAGCCCGAGGAACGTCATCGAGCTGAACGTGTGCTAAGAACTCGGAGGTGCCGGAGTAACGGTGCTTGGATCGGTCGGATCGGGAAGAAGACGTACGACTACTACCTCTACGTTGTGTGATCGCTTCCGCAGTCGGTCTGCGTTGGTACGTAGACAACACTCTCCCCTCTCGTTGCTGTGCATCACCATGATCTTGCGTGTGCGTAGGAAAATTTTCGAAATTACTGCGTTCCCCAACAACATAGGCTTCCAATATATCAATCTTTACGTCTCGACCATTTCGAGACTCCTCGTCATGTCCGTGATCTCATCCGGGACTCCGAACAACCTTCGGTACATCAAAATGCATAAACTCATAATAACTGTCATCGTAACGTTAAGCGTGCGGACCCTACGGTTCGAGAACAATGTAGACATGACCGAGACACGTCTCCGGTCAATAACCAATAGCGGGACCTGGATGCCCATATTGGCTCCTACATATTCTACGAAGATCTTTATCGGTCAGACCGCATAACAACATACGTTGTTCCCTTTGTCATCGGTATGTTACTTGCCCGAGATTCGATCGTCGGTATCCAATACCTAGTTCAATCTCGTTACCGGCAAGTCTCTTTACTCGTTCCGTAATACATCATCTCACAACTAACATATTAGTTGCAGTGCTTGCAAGGCTTATGTGATGTGCATTACCGAGAGGGCCCAGAGATACCTCTCCGACAATCGGAGTGACAAACCCTAATCTCGAAATACGCCAACCCAACATCTACCATTGGAGACACCTGTAGTACTCCTTTATAATCACCCAGTTACGTTGTGACGTTTGGTAGTACCCAAAGTGTTCCTCCGGTAAACGGGAGTTGCATAATCTCATAGTTATAGGAACATGTATAAGTCATGAAGAAAGCAATAGCAACATACTAAACGATCGGGTGCTAAGCTAATGGAATGGGTCATGTCAATCAGATCATTCAACTAATGATGTGACCTCGTTAATCAAATAACAACTCTTTGTTCATGGTTAGGAGACATAACCATCTTTGATTAACGAGCTAGTCAAGTAGAGGCATACTAGTGACACTCTGTTGGTCTATGTATTCACACATGTATTATGTTTCCGGTTAATACAATTCTAGCATGAATAATAAACATTTATCATGATATAAGGAAATAAATAATAACTTTATTATTGCCTCTAGGGCATATTTCCTTCAGTCTCCCACTTGCACTAGAGTCAATAATCTAGATTACACTGTAATGATTCTAACACCCATGGAGCCTTGGTGCTGATCATGTTTTGCTCGTGGAAGAGGCTTAGTCAACGGGTCTGCAACGTTCAGATCCGTATGTATCTTGCAAATCTCTATGTCTCCCACCTGGACTAAATCCCGGATGGAGTTGAAGCGTCTCTTGATGTGTTTGGTCCTTTTGTGAAATCTGGATTCCTTTGCCAAGGCAATTGCACCAGTATTGTCACAGAAGATTTTCATTGGACCCGATGCACTAGGTATGACACCTAGATCGGATATGAACTCCTTCATCCAGACTCCTTCGTTTGCTGCTTCCAAAGCAGCTATGTACTCCGCTTCACATGTAGATCCCGCTACGACGCTTTGTTTAGAACTGCACCAACTGACAGCTCCACCGTTTAAAGTAAACACGTATCCGGTTTGCGATTTAGAATCGTCCGGATCAGTGTCAAAGCTTGCATCAACGTAACCTCTTACGGTGAGCTCTTTGTCACCTCCATATACGAGAAACATATCCTTAGTCCTTTTCAGGTATTTCAGGATGTTCTTGACCGCTGTCCAGTGATCCATTCCTGGATTACTTTGGTACCTCCCTGCTAAACTTATAGCAAGGCACACATCAGGTCTGGTACACAGCATTGCATACATGATAGAGCCTATGGCTGAAGCATAGGGAACATCTTTCATTTTCTCTCTATCTTCTGCAGTGGTCGGGCATTGAGTTTGACTCAACTTCACACCTTGTAACACAGGCAAGAACCCTTTCTTTGCTTGATCCATTTTGAACTTCTTCAAAATTTTGTCAAGGTATGTGCTGTGTGAAAGTCCAATTAAGCGTTTTGATCTATCTCTATAGATCTTTATGCCTAATATGTAAGCAGCTTCCCCGAGGTCTTTCATCGAAAAAGTTTTATTCAAGTATCCCTTTATGCTATCCAGAAATTCTATATCATTTCCAATCAGCAATATGTCATCCACATATAATATTAGAAATGCTACAGAGCTCCCACTCACTTTCTTGTAAATACAGGCTTCTCCAAAAGTCTGTATAAAGCCAAATGCTTTGATCACACTATCAAAGCGTTTATTCCAACTCCGAGATGCTTGCACCAGTCCATAAATGGATCGCTGGAGTTTGCATACTTTGTTAGCTCCCTTTGGATCAACAAAACCTTCTGGTTGTATCATATACAACTCTTCTTCCAGAAATCCATTCAGGAATGCAGTTTTGACATCCATCTGCCATATTTCATAATCATAAAATGCGGCAATTGCTAACATAATTCTGACGGACTTAAGCATCGCTACGGGTGAGAAGGTCTCATCGTAGTCAACCCCTTGAACTTGTCGAAAACCTTTCGCGACAAGTCGAGCTTTATAGACAGTAATATTACCGTCAGCGTCAGTCTTTTTCTTGAAGATCCATTTATTCTCAATTGCTTGCCGATCATCGGGCAAGTCAACCAAAGTCCATACTTTGTTTTCATACATGGATCCCATCTCAGATTTCATGGCTTCAAGCCACTTTGCGGAATCTAGGCTCACCATCGCTTCTTCATAGTTCGTAGGTTCATCATGATCTAGCAGCATGACTTCCAGAACTGGATTACCGTACCACTCTGGTGCGGATCTCACTCTGGTTGATCTACGTGGTTCAGTAGTATCTTGTTCTGAAGCTTCATGATCATCATCATTAGCTTCCTCACTGATTGGTATAGGTGTCGCAGAAACAGTTTTCTGTGATGTACTATTTTCCAATAAGGGAGCAGGTATAGTTACCTCGTCAAGTTCTACTTTCCTCCCACTCACTTATTTCGAGAGAAACTCCTTCTCTAGAAAGTTTCCGAATTTAGCAACAAAAGTCTTGCCTTCGGATCTGTGATAGAAGGTGTATCCAATAGTTTCCTTTGGATATCCTATGAAGACACATTTCTCCGATTTGGGTTCGAGCTTATCAGGTTGAAGCTTTTTCACATAAGCATCGCAGCCCCAAACTTTAAGAAACGACAACTTTGGTTTCTTGCCAAACCATAGTTCATAAGGTGTCATCTCAACGGATTTTGATGGTGCCCTATTTAACGTGAATGCGGCCGTCTCTAAAGCATAACCCCAAAACGATAGCGGTAAATCAGTAAGAGACATCATAGATCGCACCATATCTAGTAAAGTACGATTACGACGTTCGGACACACCATTACGCTGTGGTGTTCCGGGTGGCGTGAGTTGCGAAACTATTCCACAATTTTTCAAATGTACACCAAACTCGTAACTCAAATATTCTCCTCCACGATCAGATCGTAGAAACTTTATTTTCTTGTTACGATGATTTTCAACCTCACTCTGAAATTCTTTGAACTTTTCAAATGTTTCAGACTTATGTTTCATTAAGTAGATATACCCATATCTGCTTAAATCATCTGTGAAGGTGAGAAAATAACGATATCCGCCACGAGCCTCAATATTCATCGGACCACATACATCGGTATGTATGATTTCCAATAAATCTGTTGCTCTCTCCATAGTATCGGAGAACGGTGTTTTAGTCATCTTGCCTATGAGGCACGGTTCGCAAGTACCAAGTGATTCATAATCAAGTGGTTCCAAAAGCCCATCAGTATGGAGTTTCTTCATGCGCTTTACACCGATATGACCTAAACGGCAGTGCCACAAATAAGTTGCACTATCATTATTAACTTTGCATCTTTCGGCTTCTACATTATGAATATGTGTATCGCTATCTTCGAGATTCAACAAGAATAGACCACTCTTCAAAGGTGTGTGACCATAAAAGATATTACTCATATAAATAGAACAACCATTATTCTCTGATTTAAATGAATAACCGTCTCGCATCAAACAAGATCCAGATATAATGTTCATGCTCAACGCTGGCACCAAATAATAATTTATTTAGGTCTAATATTAATCCTGAAGGTAGATGTAGAGGTAGCGTGCCGACCGCGATCACATCGACTTTGGAACCGTTTCCCACGCGCATCGTCACCTCGTCCTTTGCTAGCGTCCGCTTATTCCATAGTCCCTGTTTCGAGTTGCAAATATTAGCAACAGAACCAGTATCAAATACCCAGGTGCTACTGCGAGCTCTAGTAAGGTACACATCAATAACATGTATATCACATATACCTTTGTTCACTTTGCCATCCTTCTTATCCGCCAAATACTTGGGGCAGTTCCGCTTCCAGTGACCAGTCTGCTTGCAGTAGAAGCACTCAGTTTCAGGCTTAGGTCCAGACTTGGGTTTCTTCTCCTGAGCAGCAACTTGCTTGCTGTTCTTCTTGAAGTTTCCCTTCTTCTTCCCTTTGCCCTTTTTCTTGAAACTAGTGGTTTTGCTAACCATCAACACTTGATGCTCCTTCTTGATTTCTACCTCCGCAGCTTTCAGCATTGCGAAGAGCTCGGGAATAGTCTTATTCATCCCTTGCATATTATAGTTCATCACGAAGCTCTTGTAGCTTGGTGGCAGTGATTGGAGAATTCTGTCAATGACGCAGTCATCTGGAAGATTAACTCCCATCTGAATCAGGTGATTATTACACCCAGACATTTTGAGTATATGCTCACTGACAGAACTGTTCTCCTCCATCTTGCAGCTATAGAACTTATTGGAGACTTCATATCTCTCAATTCGGGCATTTGCTTGAAATATTAACTTCAACTCCTGGAACATCTCATATGCACCATGACGTTCAAAACGTCGTTGAAGTCCCGATTCTAAGCCGTAAAGCATGGCACACTGAACTATCGAGTAGTCATCAGCTTTGCTCTGCCAGACGTTCATAACATCTGGCGTTGCTCCAGCAGCAGGCCTGTCACCCAGCGGTGCTTCCAGGATGTAATTCTTCTGTGCAGCAATGAGGATAATCCTCAGGTTACGGACCCAGTCCGTGTAATTGCTACCATCATCTTTCAACTTTGCTTTCTCAAGGCACGCATTAAAATTCAACGGAACAACAACACGAGCCATCTATCTACAATCAACTTAAACAAGCAAGATACTATCAGGTACTAAGTTCATGATAAGTTTAAGTTTAGTCAATCAAATTACTTAAGAACTCCCACTTAGATAGACATCCCTCTAATCCTCTAAGTGATCACGTGATCCAAATCAACTAAACCATAACCGATCATCACGTGAGATGGAGTAGTTTTCAATGGTGAACATCGTTATGTTGATCATATCTACTATATGATTCACGCTCGACCTTTCGGTCTCCGTGTTCCGAGGCCATATCTGTATATGCTTGGCTCGTCAAGTATAACCTGAGTATTCTGCGTGTGCAACTGTTTTGCACCCGTTGTATTTGGACGTAGAGCTTATCACACCCGATCATCACGTGGTGTCTGGGCACGACGAACTTTGGCAACGGTGCATACTCAGGGAGAACACTTCTTGATAATTTTAGTGAGAGATCATCATATAATGCTACCGTCAATCAAAGCAAGATAAGATGCATAAAAGGGATAAACATCACATGCAATCAATATAAGTGATATGATATGGCCATCATCATCTTGTGCTTGTGATCTCCATCTCCGAAGCACCGTCATGATCACCATCGTCACCGGCGCGACACCTTGATCTCCATCGTAGCATCGTTGTCGTCTCGCCAATCTTATGCTTCCACGACTATCACTACCGCTTAGTAATAAAGTAAAGCATTACATCGCGATTGCATTGCATACAATAAAGCGACAACCATATGGCTCCTGCCAGTTGCCGATAACTCGGTTACAAAACATGATCATCTCATACAATAAAATCAGCATCATGCCTTGACCATATCACATCACAACATACCCTGCAAAAACAAGTTAGACGTCCTCTACTTTGTTGTTGCAAGTTTTACGTGGCTGCTACGGGCTTAAGTAAGAACTCATCTCACCTACGCATCAAGTTTCGGGTCGTTTGGACTTCGTTTGATACTCCAACGGTTAACCGAGGGACTGAAAAGGCCTCGTGTGTGTGCAGCCCAACACCCCTCCATTTTGGCCCAAAACCCACTAAATTCAGCTCCATCGTCTCGGTCGTTCGATCACGATCGTGTGGGCGAAAACCGCACCTCATTTGGACTCTCCTAGCTCCACTTATGCCTATAAATACACCCCCCCGTTTTCGGATCTCTTCCTCCCCCCGAAACCCTAATTCCCAGATCCGCCGCTCTACCCGCCGACGGACACGTCCGAATCGGGCCGGACGTGTCCGCCCCGCCGCCTCCAGCCTATCGCGCCTCGCCACGTGGCCCCCGGCCGCCGCCGCCGCGCCGGCCCGCCCGAGCCCACGGGGAGCCCGCTTCCTCGCCGTCTGGGCCATTCTTCCTCCGCCCGCGCCCTTCCCCGACTCCGGCGACCGGACGCCGCCGGCCGCCGCACGCCATTGCCGGAAGCCGCGCCCTTCCCGCCGACTCGCGCCGCCGCAGACGCCTCTCCATCGCCGGCGACCGCGCCCGGCTTCCACGCCCTGCCGCGCCAGGCTCGCCGCCGCGCCGCCTTCTCCTCGCCTCGGCACCGCTCGACGCCGACGGCCTCGGCGCCGGCCACCGCCGCCCTCGGCTTCCACGCCCGGAGCTCGGATGAACAGTACCGCCGCCCCGCTGCTACAGTGTCATCGCTGGATCTGAGATCCCCGCTACAGTGAAACCCTAGGGGGTTGACTTTTCCCCTCCCCCGTCCATTTTTTATGCAACTTTGACCTGCCATATCTCCTCATCCGTAGCTCCGATTTGGGCGTATGTTATGTCAAAATCTTCGTCTCGACGAGTACATCATTTCATTTCATTGCATCATTTGCATTTGAGGTCATCTTGTTGCCCAAAATGCTGTTGGAAGGAGGCATGTTGAGTTAAATTGCAGATCCGTTAATCCAACATGCACTTTTGTCATTTTTGCCATATTTAATCCGTGCATGATATGCCTATGCCCCTTTGGGATGAATTGTTAAGCATGTTGTCTTCTTTCCAGAGGTGCCTTCCATGTATTTTTAGGATGTGTGTGTTGTCTTGTGCAAGCTTGCGAAGAGGGCTACCTGAGATTACAGATTTCAGGGACTTAGTGATTTTCACCAAGTCTGAGCCGTTTTAGTTCACGATGCTATATGTCCGGCTTGTTTCCTAGCAATCCGTGCCTCTTTTGAGGATGGTCAGTAAGAGTGATTTGTTATGCTTGTTGTGCTTAATCCATCCATGTCTCTACTTGTTATGTTGGAGCACTCTAGGTTGACTCAATCGAGCTCAACTTTTGGATAGTTGCTGTTTTGGGCAGATCGTTAACTCTTTTGCGATTTTGCCGGAGTGATTGCTAGTGATCCATGCATGTTATGCCATTGTTCTTGCCATGTCTAGCTAGCATTTTGTGCCTTCTTAACGGATATATGCTTGCCTTGCCATGACTTGCACCGTAGTGAGAGCATCGAGCTCGTTTACATGCCTCCGTGAGTTATTATTTCAGCATGTCCCAGTTTTCACTAAGTCTGAAAACTGATTGTGCTTCATCGATGTTCGTGTGCTCGGTAGAGTATTTTGTGAACCCTTTTGGCCCCAGGTCATTTTGGGTGTTTTGTTAAGCTTGTTGAGTAGCTCCATGCCATGCTCTTACTTGCCATGTTCAGGTTTTCCTTCATGTTGTTTTGCTGCCCCGAAGAGAGCATCGTGGTCTGAAATTTCAGACTAGCGTTAATTTCGCTAAGTCTGAAATCTGTTTTGCTTATTCAGTTTTGCCATGCTTGTTTGAAGCCCTTAATGGATGAATTTGCCTATGCCTCAGTCATGATGATTTGTTAAGCTTGATGAGTACATCACTGTCATGCAATTTTTTTTCATGTTGGGTGGCTGTAGCATGTTCATTTTGTTGCATTTAGGAGCCTACTTGCTGTAAATCGCAGATCGGTTCGTTTAGTAAAACGCTTGCCATTTCTAAACCGTAGCTCCGATTGCCATGATCTTTATATCGTTTTCAGGGGATTTCTTCCCCTCTATCCAGTGGCACACTTGGATTTCCAAGTTGAGGCCAGGTTCATGCATTTCCTGTTACATGTTGCAATCTTGCATCCCGCATCGCATCCCGCATAGCATATCATCTTTGCATCTTATTGGTTGCCTTTGCACGTGGTTGATTGTATTCTTGTTGTTTGTTTGTGTTGTTGGGTAGAGCCGGGAGACGAGTTCGCTAACGAGGAGCCCGTTGAGTTTGCTTTTGAGGATCCAGTCAATTCTGACAACTGTGCAGGCAAGATGATCACACCCTTGCAATCACTACTATCTTTGCTATGCTAGTTGCTCGCTCTTTTGCTTTGCCAATGCTACGATGCCTACCACTTGCTTGTCAGCCTCCCAATTGCCATGATTGAGCCTCTAACCCACCTTTGTCCTAGCAAACCATTGATTGGCTATGTTACCGCTTTGCTCAGCCCTTCTTATAGCGTTGTTAGTTGCAGGTGAAGGTTGGAGTCGTTCCTTATTGGAACATTTATTTACTTGTTGGGATATCATTATATTGCTATGTTATCTTTACTCATCTATATACTTGGTTAAGGGTGGAAGGCTCGGCCTCTCGCCTAGTGTTTTATTCCACTCTTGCCGTCCTAGTTTCCGTCATATCGGTGTTATGTTCCCGGTTTGTTGCGTCCCTTACGCGGTTGGGCCATAATGGGAACCCCTTGATAGTTCGCCTTGATTAAAGCTTTTCCAGCAATGCCCAACATTGGTTTTACCATTTGCCACCTACCCGTTTCTTTCCCTTGGGTTTCCGGAGCCCGAGGGTCATCTTATTTTAACCCCCCCCCCTCCCCGGGGCCAGTGCTCCTCTGAGTGTTGGTCCAACTGTCAGCTGCCGGTGGCCACCAGGGGCAACTCTGGGCTGGCCTACCCGTACCTAAGACAATCTGAGTGTGCCCTGAGAAAGAGATATGTGCAGCTCCTATCGGGATTTGTCGGCACATTCGGGCGGTGTTGCTGGACTAGTTTTGACCTGTCGAATCATCTTGTTGTACCGGGATACCGAGTCTGATCGGTGGGTCCTGGGTGGAGGTCTATTCCTTCGTTGACCGTGAGAGCTTGTTATGGGCTAAGTTGGGACCCCCCTGCAGGGATTGATTTTTCGAAAGCCGTGCCCGCGGTTATGGGCAGATGGGAATTTGTTAATGTCCGGTTGTAGACAACTTGAACTTAATTAATTAAAATGAATCAACTGCGTGTGTTGCCGTGATGGCCTCTTCTCGGCGGAGTCCGGGAAGTGGACACGGCGTTGGAGTTATGTTTGCGTAGTCTGCTCTTTATAGTTTCCGCTCGTGCTTTGCCTTCTCTTCTCGCTCTCTTTTGCGAATAAGTTAGCCACCAGATATGCTAGTCGCTTGCTGCAGCTCCATTCACATTAACCCTTCCTTTCCTATTAAGCTTAAATAGTCTTGATCGCGAGGGTGCGAGATTGCTGAGTCCTTGTGGCTCACAGATTACTATTACACCAGATGCAGGGACCGATGATACTCCTCCTGATGACGCGTTCGAGCTGAAGTGGGAGTACGACGAGGACTCTCAGCGATACTATGTTTCTTTTCCTGATGATCAGTAGTGGTGCCTGCTCGGGGTTCGATTCAGGGCTTTAGTCGCATGTTGGGGAGTCTTTTCTATTTTGACGCCGTAGTCAGGCCATGAGTGTTTGTATGATGAATGCTATTTATGTACCTTGATGTGACGTGGCGAGTGTAAGCCAACTATTATATTTATTCCCCCTTTATATTATATATGTACATGAGTTGTGTGAAAATTGCCTCACTTGCGACATATGCCTTCAATGCGATTATGCCTCTAAGTCGTGCCTCGACACGTGGGAGATATAGTCTCATCAAAGGTGTTACAATTAAGTTCAACGCAAGATGCAAGCAAGTCTCGCCTGAAGGATTTCTTGCGACCTACGTTACTGGGCCAGCTCATATTCATCCATTCCTTGCTGGTTGGTTGTTCGCTTCTGTCTACTTCTTACATACATATTGTACATTGTTTTATATAGATCAGAACCATTTTCGTTATACATGTTTATTTTTTCCAAATACATGATTAATATTTTCTTAACAATTATTTTTTAATGTCTAATTTTTTCATACACATATTACTTATTTGTATACATCAGAAACAATTTTTATATACATATTTAATAATTTCCAAATACATGATTAATTTTTTTGATAACATATATTTTTATGTCTGTATATTTATTGTATACATCGGGAATTTTTTTTATACATGTTTAATGTTTTTTCAAATATAATTGATTAACATTTTTAGACATGTTTTGTATGTTTACTTGTTTTCATAGACATTGTAATTTTTTGTATACAACAGAAACATATTTATATACACATTTAGCATTTTCTAAGTGCATGATTAGAATTTTGAAAACATAAATTTTTATTATACAGATCAGAAACACTTTTATATACATGTTTAACCTTATCCAAATACATGATTAACAATTTTTTGAACATGTATTTTTTTATGTCTACTTTTTCGTACACATTTTACCTTTTTGTATACATCAGGAACAATTTTTATATACAGATTTAATGTTTTCCAAATATATGATTAACATTTATGAAGATATATATATTTTATGTCTAGTTTTTTATATACGCATTGTAAAAATGGTATGTATTAGAAATATTTTTATAAACACGCTGCACATTATTTAAATACATGATTAACATTTTTTAGACACATGTTTTTTTATGTCTACTTTTGCATACACACTGTATTTTTGATACATTAGGAACATATTTTTATACATGTTTAAATTTTTCTACATACATGATTAACATTTTTGAAGACATATATTTTTATTTCTATTTTTGAGATACATATCATACATATTTTGTGTAGATCAGAATAATTCTTTGTATACACGTTTATCATTTCTAAATATATGATGAACATTTTGTAAACATATAGTTTTGATGTTTAATTTTCCCACAAACATTGTACATTTTTTAATATATCAGGAACATTTTTTATATACGCATTTAATATTTTTCAGTTACATGATTAACATTTTTTTCTATGTATATTTATGATGTCTATTCTTTCCATAGACATTATACAATTTTCGTATACATTAGAAATATGTTTTCTATACACGTTTAACATCTTTCTTATTCGTGATTAACATTTTCAAATCCTGTATTTAAATTCATTTTCATAATAGACATATTCATAATATTTCAAAATAGAAGCAAAACCAAAAAATAAATGCAAAATCGTAAGAAAAAAGAATTAAAGTAGCGCTGAAGGCCTGTACTGGCTCGCGTCAGGCGAGACACAGGCGTGGCCTGCAGCAGGGGACCTCCTATCTGCCGCATTCTGCGGCAGACTGGAGGGGCTTCGCACAGGGGGTGCTTTGTTTGGGCCGGCCCACGAAGGAGCAGCTACTGACGTAAAATACAACGCAAAAATATGAGGGCGACTGGAGAATTGAACTCGAGACCTCCCGTTTAATACCCGCGTGCAGTAGCCATTGCACCCCTAAACGTTCCTTGCCAACACTAAGCAGCAAATACTATAAGAACATAATCCACGACAGATCTAAACTTTTATAGAAGTTCGAACGCAGTTCATTCTTTTTTTGCAGGAAAAACGCAGTTCATTTTCAAAACCTGTATCTTTTTTTGAACGCAGACAATTCCAAAAATAGCGAATATTTTTTTTAAAATGTTGAACATTTTTTGACCTTTGATTTTTTTTTGAAAAGAAGCAAAGTTTTTTTTAATGTTGAACAAATTTTGCAAAACAAGAACATTTCATAAAATTTTAAACAAAAAATAGAAAAGCGAACATTTTTTGAAACTTGGAACAAAATTTGAAGAAAGCGAACATATTTTTGGATCTGTGAACAATTTTTGAGAAAGGGAACATTTTTTGTAACTCTGAACAAAATTTGGCAATGCGAACATTATTTCGAATTGTGAACATTTTTTGAAAATGCGAACAAGATTTGAAACTCGAACATTTTTTGAATTAATTTTAAAAAGATTTCAAATGTGAACAAAATTTTGAAAATCAGAACAAACAAACAAAGAAAGCATGAAAATTTTCGAAATTCTGAACAAAATTTTGTAATGTGAACACTATTTCAGAAATATGAACAATTTTTGACAAAAAGAACATTTTCGAAAATTCTGAACCATATTTGAACTTTTCAAAAAGCTTACAAAGAAAAAGTAAAAAATATTGAAAAAGAAAAACAAAGAAAACAAGAAAACAAGAAAGATCAGAATAAGACTGAAGAAAAAACAGTACAAGGAACATATGAGTTTTTCGTCGCTCTTAGTTTCTTTAAATTTAGCATTGCTCTCTTACAGATCCACGAGCCAGTCACGGTCGCTAGCGAGTGTGTATCGCTACTGGAGGTCGTAGGTTCGATCCCTAGCGCCATTGTTTTTTTTTTTTGCGGTTCATCTCGCGAGGCGAAACCACTCAAATGGGCCGGCCTAGGGTGAGCTGCGCCCTGTGCGAAGCGACGACTACTTGCCAGAGAGGGGGCAACAAGTCCGGAAACCTAGAGCCGGCCCTGGCAACAACAAATATACGCTTGCCTGAGTGTCAAAAATAAAATAAAAATCCACGCTTGTCTCCATTTTCAGCAGTGAATGGGCTGTGCTAAGAAAACACAGTGAATGGGATATTGCCTATAAAAAACAATGAATGTGTCACTGTCAAAAGAAATACAGTAAAAGAAAGCACAGCAATGAGCGGCTTTCGGGATCGACATCACCTGGGCGGACGTGCACGGAAGCCTGGTACTTTGCCGCAAGTTGCTGTTGCGTCCCATGCCGTCGTTGATCAGGCTTCAGAGTGCGGCCCCTTGCTGCAAGTTGCCGACTTGCAGCCAACCATGTGCCATCACCGCCCTAAACGAGACGCCCGATACGTCTACTCTGATCTTCCCAATCGCCTCAAACTGCGTGCCGCTCCTTTACTTCGTCGCCACGTGTATAGGCCTCGATTCTTAATTTACTTGTTCTATCAGATTCCGCCGCCCCCGGCATGGCCGCATCGGCATCGTGTCTGCGCGTTCGGCGTACCGACAGCCCTGTTAGACTGTCGGCTGCATTTTATTCCAGAGGAATTCGCTCCATGGCCACCGGCGCCGGAGACGATGCTGGATCTCTTCCTTGTCTCTGAGTCTGATGACACGCACGGACGCACGCACGCAGAAACGTGCTTCCAGCGGATCGTCTCCGTGGCGGGCCGTGCACCACCTGCTTGCACGATCGGGATGGGTGTTAATTTCTCTTTGGACTCTTTCGGTGGTTTCCTCTGATAAATCGGTGTGGGCGCCGCTGCGCTGCGCTGGGGACGAATGTCTTGGGGTCCATCTGGCTTGGCCCTTTGCATATTCCATCAGTCCTTTGTCTGCATCGCTCCTAGAAATGAGATTGACGTCCCTCCCTCCCCGTATGTAGTGCAAAGGGAACAAGTAAAGCTTCCCTGGATTATCTCCTTTTTCGGCCCAACTCTTTTCTGCCTTTGGGTCCGGAATTTCCATCAAAGCGAGAAAGGCAGCGGATTCTGCGTGGATAAGGGCGAAAGGCCCGAGAGTGTGTAAGGCCAACTTCAACGCACGACTTTAGACGGACGTCCGTTTTAGCCAGTTTTCGTCCATTTGGATAGTGCAATGAGGTTGTGTCCGGGCCTGCCCTGGGATGTGATGACCGTGCGTCCAGCACGCGGCCACATTCTTTGGCCCCATCCGGTCTGCCACGGCCAAAAAATTACCATATATTTATATTTCAATGTCCAAAACAAGTTTGCACGTCTAAATATTAATTTTCTGAAAATAAAAATAGTTTTACAATCCAATCAAGATTGTTTTTAATAAAATAGGTTTACAACCAAATCAAAATTGTCTTGAATGAACATAAATGAACCAATACATATATTGGTTGCCAATGTGAGTCCACACGTGCTCAACCAAGTTATTTTAAAGATTCAAATGAATGTGCCAATCACGCATTTCACGATGAAACTGGGCAAACTGTTCAAACATGGCCGGTTCTTGGTGCAGGGGCTCACCATTTTCACCTTGATAATCAAATCCTTGGTCAAAGACCCTGTCATCACGCTCGTCCTCGACGATCATGTTGTGCATGATCACACAAGCAGTCATCACTTCCGAAAGCTTTCCTTCATCCCATGCCAGTGCAGGGTTTCGAACGATATCCCATCGGGATTAAAGCACACCAAAAGCACGTTCCACATCCTTTCTAACACTCGCTTGCATTTGGGCAAACCTCTTTCTCTTCTCACATTGGGGGTTCGAGATTGTCTTCACAAAAATTGACCACTGAGGATATATGCCATCATCAAGGTAGTATCCCTTGTTGTATTGGTGGTCGTTGATCTCAAAGTTGACAAGTGGGGAGTGGCCTTCTGCAAGCCTTGCGAAGACTGAAGAACGCTGCAGCACGTTGATATCATTGTGAGAACCTGCCATGCCGAAGAAAGAATGCCATATCCAAAGATACTGCGAAGCCACCGCTTCTAATATGACAGTGCACGCTTTAACATGCCCCTTGTACTGGCCCTGCCAAGCAAATGGACAGTTTTTCCACTCCCAGTCCATACAATCTATGCTTGCTTAGCATGCTTGGAAAGCCTCTAGCTGCGTTGGTCGCCAACAATCTCTCTATATCAGCGGCAGTTGGCTCTCTCAAGTACTCAGGGCCAAACACTGCCACCACGGCCTTGCAGAAGTTGTTCAGTGACAACAGACGTACTCATCCACCAGATCGCTTGGAATTCCATATGCAAGCATACGGATGGCCGCGGTACATTTCTGGTAAGAGGAGAATCCCGGCTTGCCAAGGGCATCCGTCTTGCACTCGAAGTATGGGTCATGAGCAACTACTCCCTTTCGGATACGATTGAACACATGTCTTGCCATACGAAAACGGCGACGAAATTTATCCGGCTTGAAGAGCGGGGTGTTCGCAAAGTAATCGGCATAGAGGAGGGTGTGGCCTCTCTCCCTGTTGCGGTTCAGGTTGGGAGCACGGCTAGGGAGCGACCCCCTGTACTGAGGAAGCTGCGGCTCAATGTGGTCGTGAACGACCAGTGCAGCCACCACAATATCTTCATCATCTGAGGACGAACCGTCCGATGAATAAATGAAGTGGTGAAAGAAAAAATCATCTCCACTGTCCATACCTTTGTGGGCAAAGTGTCGAATACCTTGCGGTCGTGGTGGCAAAGAGGCCGCGATGATCACCTCGATGCAATAGGGGTGGTTGGCAGTCGGCTACTGGCCGCTCTGGAGCACCCGACGGAAGCTGTCGTGGCCCATAGAGGTCGCCGGCGGTCGTATCCCCTCTGGCACCGGCTACGACGGCGGCGACCAAATCTCCTCCCAGCAACGGCCAAAACTCCTACGAAAGCGCGGGCGTGGTGGCGGCCATGTCGGGGCGAGGTTTGGTATGGACGGCCGGGGGATGAGCAATGAGGAGGCGGCCGAAGAATAGTGACGGCACCGGCGGCCGGGTGGGGCGGGGGGGGGGGGGGGAGTGGGTGGAGGCGTTGGAAGCGAATGAACTGCTAGTGTCCCCGACAGGCGGGCCACAGGGGACAAGGGCGTACGTCGAGCCCGTCCGCGCGATGTCCGTTTCACCTTAAACTTGATGTAAGTTTAAGCCGAAAATAGATCAAAAACAGACAGAATCCGGACAATTATCCGTTTGAGGGGACACGTTAGGCTACGCTATTCGTTCATTCTATCCTAAACGGACGCACCGGATAAGATGAGGTCGCGCCCTGGAGTTGGTCTAATTGCCTGCCCAGCAGGAGGACCCATCATCGATAGCGGTGCTTGTCAGGTAAAATCAGGTCGAACTGGCCGATGGCTGCTGCGACACCAAGCTAGATGAAGTTTTTATTTTTATTTTTGTGGGCAGCTAGATGAAGATTATCCTGTTGCCGGGCTACCGGTGAAATCTGTTTATAGTACGAGAAAACAACTAATGGTAAAGATGACCAACTGGCAAGGCGTTGGTCGCCATCGCCATTGGAAACAACTTGCGCATTTGCCCTTTCTTTTGGATCCACCTTCCGTTACTTCTTTGCGCAGGGGTTTATGCGGATGCAAACGAACCGTTGGTGCACTACACACGGGCTCACGTCGTCCGTAAAACCCGGCCATCCAATCATTTCGTTTTTGTTGCAGTACACACGTGTTCACGTCGTCCGGGCCCTGTATTCGCCCTACTTTCCGGCTTGGGGTGCCGGATGGTCCAAACTCTTGAGGTTTGTTAGAGGCGTTCAAATGGATTGAGTTTTTTGACCAGTCCGCCCACGTAGGCGTTTGAGGCCGGTTTGAAACCTCCAGCTGTGGATGCTCTAAGGTCAGCTTAAACTCATGATTGTATTTGGTCTGCTCATATGGATCGAAACGAACAAATATCACGGCTCAACGGGTGCGCTTGGGAGCAAAAATTGTTCGTCTCGTGTCCGCCTCGACACAAATCCAACGCAAAATTTGGGCATTGATTTGCGTTCAGGCGGACACCGACGGATGCGTATGCGTTCTCTTGTCGTCCGCCCTCGGGCCCGCATGTCGGCCATGCATCGGCTCCCACCGACTCCATATAATCCGCATGCATGGAAGGGCTCACCTGTCAGCCGCTCGTCGTCTCTGGCGCTTTCTTTTTTAGTGGCAATCCATGGACCGGCCAATCCATTCCACCGCTCGCGAACCTTCCACAATGTTTTTGCCCCTTATCGCTTGACACGTTCGAGCCTGCATCGCCCTTGCTACGCCGACCGCTGCCCAGCCGCCCCAAACCGTCCTTTTTAATGGCAATTCATGGACCGGCCAATCCACTCCACAACCCGTGACCCTTCCACAATCTTTCTACCCTGATCGCCTGACACGCTCTAGCCCGCGCTGCCCTCACTACGCCGACCACCGGCCAACCATGGGGATGTGGAAGTGGATCTCCGGCAACCGGGGAAACACAACCCCGAGGCGGGGTCGTCTTCTGGGCCGTCTGCCGCCTTCAGCTTCTTAATTTCACCGCCCACCGCCCACCGCCGCGCCTTGGATCCGCCCTACGTCAAGGTGGAGGTCTACCAACGCTATTGGGACATGACCACCCCGCTGTCGTAGTCCGACGCTCATCTCCCGAATGGCTGGCATATCAGCCTGGATCGGGTGCCAGTGTCGGCCATCCCAGCGAGCGGCCGTGAAGGAAATATGCCCTAGAGGCAATAATAAAATTGTTATTTTATATTTTCTTATTCATGATAAAATGTTTATTATTCATACTAGAATTATATTGATCGGAAACCTTAATACATGTGTGAATACATAGACAAACACTATGTCCCTAGTGAGTCTCTACTTGACTAGCTCGTTGATTAAAGATGGTTAATGTTTCCTAACCATGGACATGAGTTGTCATTTGATAACGGGATCACATCATTAGGAGAATGATGTGATGGACAAGACCCATCCGTTAGCTTAGCATAATGATCGTTCAATTTTATTGCTATTGATTTCTTCATGTCAAATACATATTCCTTCGACTATTAGATTATGCAACTCCCAGATACCGGAGGAATGCCTTGTGTGCTATCAAACGTCACAACGTAACTGGATGATCATAAAGATGCTCTACAGGTATCTTCGAAGGTGTTTGTTGAGTTGTCATAGATCGAGATTACGATTTGTCACTCTGAGTATCAGAGAGGTATCTCTGGGCCCTGTCGGTAATACAAATCATAAGCTTGCAAGCAAACGACTAAGGATTTGGTCACGAGATGATGTATTACGGAACGATTAAAGAGACTTGCCGGTAACGAGATTGAACTAGGCATGCAGATACCGACAATCGAATCTCGGGCAAGTAACATACCGATAGACAAAGGGAATAACGTATGTTGTCATAACGGTTCGACCGACAGAGAGATATGAAGTCTCCAATAAGTTCTATAGCTGCAAGATGGAGGAGAATAGTTCTGTCAGTGAGCATATACTCAAAATGTCTGGGTATCATAATCACTTGACTCAACTGGGAGTTAATCTTCCTGTTGATAGTGTCATTGACATAGTTCTTCAATCACTGCCACCAAGCTACAAGAGCTTCGTGATGAACTATAATATGCAAAGGATGAATAAGACAATTCCTGAGCTCTTCGCAATGCTAAAGGCTGCGGAGGTAGAAATCAAAAAGGAGCATCAAGTGTTGATGGTCAATAAGACCGCCAGTTTCAAGAAAAAGGGCAAAGGGAAGAAGAAGAGGAACTTCAAGAAGAACAACAAACAAGTTGTTGCTCAGGAGAAGAAACCCAAATCTGGACCTAAGCCTGAGACCGAGTGCTTCTACTGCAAACAGACTGGTCACTGGAAGCAGAACTGTCCCAAGTATTTGGCGGATAAGAAGGATGGCAAGGTGAACAAAGGTATATGTGATATACATGTTATTGATGTGTACCTTACCAGAGCTCACAGTAGCACCTGGGTATTTGATACTGGTTCTGTTGCTAATATTTGCAACTCGAAACAGGGACTACGGATTAAGCGAACATTGGCTAAGGACGAGGTGATGATGCGCGTGGGAAATGGTTCCAAAGTTGATGTGATCGTTGTCGGCACGCTACCTCTACATCTACCTTCGGGATTAGTTTTAGACCTAAATAATTGTTATTTGGTGCCAGCGTTGAGCATGAACATTATATCTGGATCTTGTTTAATGCGAGACGGTTATTCATTTAAATCTGAGAATAATGGTTGTTCTATTTATACGAGTAATATCTTTTATGGTCATGCACCCTTGAAGAGTGTTCTATTTTTGATGAATCTCGATAGTAGTGATACACATATTCATAATGTTGAAGCCAAAAGATGCAGAGTTGATAATGATAGTGCAACTTATTTGTGGCACTCCCATTTAGGTCATATTGGTATAAAGCGCATGAAGAAACTCCATACTAATGGAATTTTGGAATCACTTGACTCACTTGGTACTTGCGAACCATGCCTCATGGGCAAGATGACTAAAACGTCGTTCTCCGGAACTATGGAGCGAGCAACTGATTTGTTGGAGATCATACATACTGATGTATGTGGTCCAATGAATATTGAGGCTCGCGGCGGGTATCGTCATTTTCTCACCTTCACAGATGGTTTAAGCAGATATGGGTATATCTACTTAATGAAACATAAGTCTGAAACATTTGAAAAGTTTAAAGAATTTCAGAGTGAAGTTGAAAATCATCATAACAAGAAAATAAAGTTTCTACAATCTGATCGCGGAGGAGAATATTTGAGTTACGAGTTTGGTCTACATTTGAAGCAATGCAGAATAGTTTCGCAACTCACGCCACCCGGAACACCACATCGTAATGGTGTGCCCGAACATCGTAATCGTACTTTACTAGATATGGTGCGATCTATGATATCTCTTACTGATTTACCGCTACCATTTTGGGGTTATGCTTTAGAGACGGCCGCATTCACGTTAAATAGGGCACCATCAAAATCCGTTGAGACGACACCTTATGAACTATGGTTTGGCAAGAAATCAAAGTTGTCGTTTCTTAAAGTTTGAGGCTGCGATGCTTATGTGAAAAAGCTTCAACCTGATAAGCTCAAACCCAAATCGAAGAAATGTGTCTTCATAGGATACCCAAAAGAAACAGTTGGGTACACCTTCTATCACAGATCCAAGGGCAAGACTTTCGTTGCTAAGAATGGATCCTTTCTAGAGAAGGAGTTTCTGTTGAAAGAAGTGAGTGGGAGGAAAGTAGAAATTGATGAGGTAACTATACCTGCTCCCTTATTGGAAAGTAGTTCATCACAGAAATCGATTCCTGTGACACCTACACCAATTAGTGAAGAAGTTAATAATGATGATCATGAAACTTCAGATCAAGTTGTTACTGAACCTCGTAGGTCAAACAGAGTAAGATCCGCACCAGAGTGGTACGACAATCCTGTTCTGGAGGTTATGTTACTAGACCATGATGAACCTACTGTTGGGGAACGTAGTAATTTCAAAAAAAATCCTACGCACACGCAAGATCATGGTGATGCATAGCAACGAGAGGGGAGAGTGTTGTCTACGTACCCTCGTAGACCGAAGCGGAAGCGTTCATGCAACGTAGAGGAAGTAGTCATACGTCTTCCCGATCCGACCGATCCAAGCACCGTTACTCCGGCACCTCCGAGTTCTTAGCACACGTACAACTCGATGACGCTCCCCGGGCCCCGATCCAGCAAAGCTTCGGGGATGAGTTCCGTCAGCACAACGGCGTGGTGACGATGATGATGTTCTACCGACGCAGGGCTTCGCCTAAGCACTACAACGATATGACCGAGGTGGAATATGGTGGAAGGGGGCACCGCACACGGCTAAGGAACAATCACGAGGATCAACTTGTGTGTACTAGGGTGTCCCCTGCCTCCGTATATAAAGGATCCAAGGGGGGGGGGTGCGGCCGGCCTAGAGGAGGCGCGCAGGAGGAGTCCTACTCCTACTGGGAGTAGGACTCCCCCTCTTTCCTTGTCCAATTAGGAGAGGTGGGAGAAGAGAAGGAAAGAGGGGGGCGCCGCCCCTCCCTCCTTGTCCAATTCGGACTAGGGGGAGAGGGGGCGCGCGGCCTGCCCTGGCAGCCCCTTCCTCTTCTCCACTTTAGGCCCATGAGGCCCATTAACCCCCCGGGGGGTTTCGGTAACCCCCCGGTGCTCCGGTTTTATCCGAAACTTCACCGGAACGCTTCCGGTGTCCGAATATAGTCATCCAATATATCAATCTTTATGTCTCGACCATTTCGAGACTCCTCGCCATGTCCGTGATCACATCCGGGACTCCGAACTAACTTCGGTACATCAAAATGTATAAACTCATAATAACTGTCATCGTAACGTTAAGCGTGCGGACCCTTCGGTTCGAGAACAATGTAGACATGACCGAGACACGTCTCCGGTCAATAACCAATAGCGGGACCTGGATGCCCATATTGGCTCCTACATATTCTACCAAGATCTTTATCGGTCAGACCGCATAACAACATACGTTGTTCCCTTTGTCATCGGTATGTTACTTGCCCGAGATTCGATCGTCGGTATCCAATACCTAGTTCAATCTCGTTACCGGCAAGTCTCTTTACTCGTTCCGTAATACATCATCTCGCAACTAACTCACTAGTTGTAATGCTTGCAAGGCTTATGTGATGTGCATTACCGAGAGGGCCCAGAGATACCTCTCCGACAATCGGAGTGACAAATCCTAATCTCGAAATACGCCAACCCAACATGTACCTTTGGAGACACCTGTAGAGCACCTTTATAATCACCCATTTACGTTGTGATGTTTGGTAGCACACAAAGTGTTCCTCCAGCAAACGGGAGTTGCATAATCTCATAGTCATAGGAACATGTATAAGTCATGAAGAAAGCAATAGCAACATACTAAACGATCGGGTGCTAAGCTAATGGAATGGGTCATGTCAATCAGATCATTCACCTAATGATGTGATCTCGTTAATCAAATAACAACTCTTTGCTTATGGTTAGGAAACATAACCATCTTTGATTAACGAGCTAGTCAAGTAGAGGCATACTAGTGACACTCTGTTTGTCTATGTATTCACACATGTATTATGTTTTCGGTTAATACAATTCTAGCATGAATAATAAACATTTATCATGATGTAAGGAAATAAATAATAACTTTATTATTGCCTCTAGGGCATATTTCCTTCAGTCTCCCACTTGCACTAGAGTCAATAATCTAGATTACACTATAATGATTCTAACACCCATGGAGCCTTGGTGCTGATCATGTTTTGCTCGTGGAAGTGGCTTAGTCAATGGGTCTGCAACATTCAGATCCGTATGTATCTTGCAAATCTCTATGTCTCCCACCTGGACTAGATCCCGGATGGAATTGAAGCAGCTTCACCGAGGTCTTGCATTGAAAAACTCTTATTCAAGTATCCCTTTATGCTATCCAGAAATTCTATATCATTTCCAATCAGTAATATGTCATCCACATATAATATCAGAAATGCTACAGAGCTCCCACTCACTTTCTTGCAAATACAGGCTTCTCCGAAAGTCTGTACAAAACCAAATGCTTTGATCACACTATCAAAGCGTTTATTCCAACTCCGAGAGGCTTGCACCAGTCCATAAATGGATCGCTGGAGCTTGCACACTTTGTTAGCTCCCTTTGGATCGACAAAACCTTCCGGTTGCATCATATACAACTCTTCTTCCAGAAATCCATTCAGGAATGCAGTTTTGACATCCATCTGCCAAATTTCATAATCATAAAATGCGGCAATTGCTAACATGATTCGGACGGACTTAAGCATCGCTACGGGTGAGAATGTCTCTTCGTAGTCAACCCCTTGAACTTGTCGAAAACCTTTTGCGACAAGTCGAGCTTTGTAGACAGTAACATTACCGTCAGCATCAGTCTTCTTCTTGAAGATCCATTTATTCTCAATTGCTTGCCGACCATTGGGCAAGTCAACCAAAGTCCAAACTTTGTTCTCATACATGGATCCCATCTCAGATTTCATGGCTTGAAGCCATTTTGCGGAATCTGGGCTCACCATCACTTCTTCATAGTTCGTAGGTTCATCATGATCTAGTAGCATGATTTCCAGAATAGGATTACCGTACCACTCTGGCGCGATTCTCACTCTGGTTGATCTACGAGGTTCAGTAGTATCTTGTCCTGAAGTTTCATGATCATTATCATTAGCTTCCTCACTAATTGGTGTAGGTGTCGCAGAAACAGATTTCTATGATGTACTACTTTCCAATAAGGGAGTAGGTACAGTTACCTCGTCAAGTTCTACTTTCCTCCCACTCACTTCTTTCGAGAGAAACTCCTTCTCTAGAAATGATCCATTCTTAGCAACGAATGTCTTGCCTACGGATCTGTGATAGAAGGTGTACCCAACAGTCTCCTTTGGGTATCCTATGAAGACACATTTCTCCGATTTGGGTTCGAGCTTATCAAGTTGAAGCTTTTTCACATGAGCATCGCAGCCCCAAACTTTAAGAAATGACAACTTTGGTTTCTTGCCAAACCATAGTTCATAAGGCGTCGTCTCAACGGATTTTGATGGTGCCCTATTTAACGTGAATGCGTCCGTCTCTAAAGCATAACCCCAAAACGATAGCGGTAAATCAGTAAGAGACATCATAGATCGCACCATATCTAGTAAAGTACGATTACGACGTTCGGACACACCATTACGCTGTGGTGTTCCAGGTGGCGTGAGTTGCGAAACTATTCCGCATTGTTTCAAATGTACACCAAACTCGTAACTCAAATATTCTCCACCACGATCAGATCGTAGAAACTTTATTTTCTTGTTACGATAATTTTCAACTTCACTCTGAAATTCTTTGAACTTTTCAAATGTTTCAGACTTGTGTTTCATTAAGTAGATATACCCATATCTGCTTAAGTCATCTGTGAAGGTGAGAAAATAACGATGTCTGCCACGAGCCTCAATATTCATCGGACCACATACATCGGTATGTATGATTTCCAACAAATCTGTTGCTCTCTCCATAGTACCGGAGAACGGTGTTTTAGTCATCTTGCCCATGAGGCACGGTTCGGAAGTACCAAGTGATTCATAATCAAGTGGTTCCAAAAGTCCATCAGTATGGAGTTTCTTCATGCGTTTTTTACCGATATGACCTAAACGGCAGTGCCACAAATAAGTTGCACTATCATTATCAACTCTGCATCTTTTGGCTTCAACATTATGAATATGTGTGTTACTACTATCGAGATTCATCAAAAAATAGACCACTCTTCAAAGGTGCATGGCCATAAAAGATATTACTCATATAAATAGAACAACCATTATTCTCTGATTTAAATGAATAACCGTCTCGCATCAAACAAGATCCAGATATAATGTTCATGCTCAACGCTGGCACCAAATAACAATTATTTAGGTCTAATACTAATCCCGAAGGTAGATGTAGAGGTAGCGTGCCGACCGCGATCACATCGACTTTGGAACCATTTCCCACGCGCATCGTCACCTCGTCCTTTGCCAGTGTTCGCTTGATCCGTAGTCCCTGTTTTGAGTTGCAAATATTAGCAACAGAACCAGTATCAAATACCTAGGTGCTACTGCGAGCTCTAGTAAGGTACACATCAATAACATGTATATCACATATACCTTTGTTCACCTTGCCATCCTTCTTATCCGCCAAATACTTGGGGCAGTTCCGCTTCCAGTGACCAGTCTGCTTGCAGTAGAAGCACTCAGTTTCAGGCTTAGGTCCAGACTTGGGTTTCTTCTCTTGAGAAGCAACTTGCTTGCTGTTCTTCTTGAAGTTCCCCTTCTTCTTCACTTTGCCCTTTTTCTTGAAACTAGTGTTCTTGTTGACCATCAACACTTGATGCTCCTTTTTGATTTCTACCTCGGCAGCTTTCAGCATTGCGAAGAGCTCGGGAATAGTCTTATTCATCCCTTGCATATTATAGTTCATCACGAAGCTCTTGTAGCTTGGTGGCAGTGATTGGAGAATTCTGTCAATGACGCAATCATGTGGAAGATTAACTCCCATCTGAATCAAGTGATTATTATACCCAGACATTTTGAGTATATGCTCACTGATAGAACTGTTCTCCTGCATCTTGCAGCTATAGAACTTATTGGAGACTTCATATCTCTCAATCCGGGCATTTTCTTGAAATATTAACTTCAACTCCTGGAACATCTCATATGCTCCATGACGTTCAAAACGTCGTTGAAGTCCCGATTCTAAGCCGTAAAGCATGGCACACTGAACTATCGAGTAGTCATCAGCTTTTGCTCTGCCAGACGTTCATAACATCTGGTGTTGCTCCAGCAGCAGGCCTGGCACCCAGCGGTGCTTCCAGGACGTAATTCTTCTGTGCAGCAATGAGGATAATCCTCAAGTTACGGACCCAGTCCGTGTAATTGCTACCATCATCTTTCAACTTTGCTTTCTCAAGGAACGCATTAAAATTCAACGGAACAACAGCACGGGCCATCTATCTACAATCAAACATACATAAGCAAGATACTATCAGGTACTAAGTTCATGATAAATTTTAGTTCAGTTAATCAAATTACTTAAGAACTCCCACTTAGATAGACATCCCTCTAATCCTCTAAGTGATCACGTGATCCAAATCAACTAAACCATAACCGATCATCACGTGAAATGGAGTAGTTTTCAATGGTGAACATCGCTATGTTGATCATATCTACTATATGATTCACGCTCGATCTTTCGATCTCAGTGTTCCGAGGCCATATCTGCATATCTAGGCTCGTCAAGTTTAACCTGAGTATTCTGCGTGTGCAAAACTAGCTTGCACCCGTTGTAGATGGACGTAGAGCTTATCACACCCGATCATCACGTGGTGTCTGGGCACGACGAACTTTGGCAACGGTGCATACTCAGGGAGAACACTTTTATATTGATAATTTAGTGAGAGATCATCTTATAATGCTACCGTCAATCAAAGCAAGATAAGATGCATAAAAGATAAACATCACATGCAATCAATATAAGTGATATGATATGGCCATCATCATCTTGTGCTTGTGATCTCCATCTCCGAAGCACCGTCATGATCACC
Organism: Triticum monococcum; assembly: GCA_034509565.1. Classification (NCBI taxonomy): domain Eukaryota; kingdom Viridiplantae; phylum Streptophyta; class Magnoliopsida; order Poales; family Poaceae; genus Triticum; species Triticum monococcum. The sequence goes on from CM067845.1 coordinate 606,834,110, forward strand.
ATCGTCACCGGCGCGACACCTTGATCTCCATCGTAGCATCGTTGTCGTCTCGCCAATCTTATGCTTCCACGACTATCGCTACCGCTTAGTGATAAAGTAAAGCATTATAGCGCGATTGCATTGCATACAATAAAGCGACAACCATATGGCTCCTGCCAGTTGCCGATAACTTGGTTACAAAACATGATCATCTCATACAATAAAATTTAGCATCATGTCTTGACCATATCACATCACAACATGCCCTGCAAAAACAAGTTAGACATCCTCTACTTTGTTGTTGCATGTTTTACGTGGCTGCTACGGGCTTAAGAACCAATCTTACCTACGCATCAAAACCACAACAATAGTTTGTCAAGTTGATGCCATTTTAACCTTCGCAAGGACCGGGCGTAGCCACACTCGGTTCAACTAAAGTTGGAGAAACAGTCACCCGCAAGCCACCTTTGTGCAAAGCACGTCGGGAGAACCGGTCTCGCGTAAGCGTATGCGTAATGTCAGTCCGGGCTGCTTCATCCAACAATACCGCCGAACCAAAGTATGACATGCTGGTAGGCAGTATGACTTATATCGCCCACAACTCACTTGTGTTCTACTCGTGCATATAACATCAAACCATAAAACCTAGGCTCGGATGCCACTGTTGGGGAACGTAGTAATTTCAAAAAATTTCCTACGCACACGCAAGATCATGGTGATGCATAGCAACGAGAGGGGAGAGTGTTGTCTATGTACCCTCGTAGACCAAAGCAGAAGCGTTGATGCAATGTAGAGGAAGTAGTCGTACGTCTTCCCGATCCGACCGATCCAAGCACCGTTACTCCGGCACCTCCGAGTTCTTAGCACACGTACAGCTCGATGACGCTCCCCGGGCTCCGATCCAGCAAAGCTTCGGGGATGAGTTCCGTGAGCACAACGGCGTGGTGATGATGATGATGTTCTACCGACGCAGGGCTTTGCCTAAGCACTACAACGATATGACCGAGGTGGAATATGGTGGAACTGGGCACCGCACACGGCTAAGGAACGATCACGAGGATCAACTTGTGTGTACTAGGGTGCCCCCTTGCCTCTGTATATAAAGGATCCAAGGGGGGTGCGGCCGGCCTAGAGGAGGCGCGCAGGAGGAGTCCTACTCCTACCAGGAGTAGGACTCCCCCCTTTCCTTGTCCAATTAGGAGAGGTGGGAGAAGAGAAGGAAAGAGGGGGGCGCCGCCCCTCCCTCCTTGTCCAATTCGGACTAGGGGGAGAGGGGGCGCGCGGCCTGCCCTGGCAGCCCCTTCCTCTTCTCCACTTTAGGCCCATGAGGCCCATTAACCCCCCGGGGGGTTCCGGTAACCCCCCGGTGCTCCGGTTTTATCCGAAACTTCACCAGAACGCTTCCGGTGTCCGAATATAGTCATCCAATATATCAATCTTTATGTCTCGACCATTTCAAGACTCCTCGTCATGTCCGTGATCACATCCGGGACTCCGAACTAACTTCGGCACATCAAAATGTATAAACTCATAATAACTGTCATCGTAACGTTAAGCGTGCGGACCCTACTGTTCGAGAACAATGTAGACATGACCGAGACACGTCTCCGGTCAATAACCAATAGTGGGACCTGGATGCCCATATTGGCTCCTACATATTCTACGAAGATCTTTATCGGTCAGACCGCATAACAACATACGTTGTTCCCTTTGTCATCGGTATGTTACTTGCCCGAGATTCGATCGTCGGTATCCAATACCTAGTTCAATCTCGTTACCGGCAAGTCTCTTTACTCGTTCCGTAATACATCATCTCGCAACTAACTCACTAGTTGTAATGCTTGCAAGGCTTATGTGATGTGCATTACCGAGAGGGCCCAGAGATACCTCTCCGACAATCGGAGTGACAAATCCTAATCTCGAAATACGCCAACCCAACATGTACCTTTGGAGACACTTGTAGAGCACCTTTATAATCACCCATTTACGTTGTGACGTTTGGTAGCACACAAAGTGTTCCTCCGGCAAACGGGAGTTGCATAATCTCATAGTCATAGGAACATGTATAAGTCATGAAGAAAGCAATAGCAACATACTAAACGATCGGGTGCTAAGCTAATGAAATGGGTCATGTCAATCAGATCATTCACCTAATGATGTGATCTCGTTAATCAAATAACAACTCTTTGTTTATGGTTAGGAAACATAACCATCTTTGATTAACGAGCTAGTCAAGTAGAGGCATACTAGTGACACTCTGTTTGTCTATGTATTCACACATGTATTATGTTTCCGGTTAATACAATTCTAGCATGAATAATAAACATTTATCATGATGTAAGGAAATAAATAATAACTTTATTATTGCCTCTAGGGCATATTTCCTTCACCTACAAACTATGAAGAAGTGATGGTGAGCCCAGATTCTGCAAAATGGCTTAAGGCCATGAAATATGAGATGGGATCCATGCATGAGAACAAAGTGTGGACTTTGGTTGACTTGCCCGATGATCGGCAAGCCATTGAAAATAAATGGATATTCAAGAAGAAGACTGACGCTGACAGTAATGTTACTATCTATAAAGCTCAACTTGTTGCAAAAGGTTTTCGACAAGTTCAACGGATTGACTACGATGAGACTTTCTCACCCGCAGCGATGTTTAAGTCTGGCCGAATCATGTTAGCAATTGCTACATTTTATGATTATGAAATTTTTCAAATGGATGTCAAAACTGCATTCTTGAATAGATTTCTGGAAGAAGAGTTGTATATGATGCAACTAGAAGGTTTTGTCGATCCAAAGGGAGCTAACTAAGTGTGCAAGCTCCAACGATCCATTTATGGACTGGTGCAAGCCTCTCGGAGTTGGAATAAATGTTTTGATAGTGTGATCAAAGCATATGGTTTTATACAGACTTTTGGAGAAGCCTATATTTACAAGAAAGCGAGTGGGAGCTCTGTAGCTTTTCTCATATTATATGTGGATGACATATTGTTGATTGGAAATGATATAGAATTTCTGGATAGCATAAAAGGATATTTGAATAAGATTTTTTCAATGAAAGACCTCGGTGAAGCTGCTTATATATTGGGCATCAAGATCTATAGAGATAGATCGAGACGCTTAATTGGACTTTCACAAAGCACATACCTTGAAAAAGTTTTGAAGAAGTTCAAAATGGATCAAGCAAAGAAAGGGTTCTTGCCTGTGATACAAGGTGTGAAGTTGAGTAAGACTCAATGCCCGACCACTGCAGAAGATAGAGAAAAAAATGAAAGATGTTCCCTATGCTTCAGCCATAGGCTCTATCATGTATGCAATGCTGTGTACCAGACCTGATGTGTGCCTTGCTATTAGTTTAGCAGGGAGGTACTGTCGTGGAGTTGTCACGACAGATGTCCTTGTGATAGGACTTAGTCGTGGAGCCATCGCTACGGGTTAGCTTAAAGGGGTTAAAGCGGACAAGGGATGCAAGAGTTTATACTGGTTCGGCCCCTTTCGATGAAGGTAAAGGCCTACTCCAATTGTGATGGTATTGCTAGGGTTTCAATGACCAGGGAGCGAATCTGCTTTGTCTAGCTCTCGAGTTGTTGTGTGTTGTTCTTAAACCGCCGCCGGGTCGTCCCTTTATATACACAAGTCGACACCCGCCAGTTTACAGAGTCCCGAGGCTGGATCATCATTGTGTCCAACTCGGTCTCTATTCCTCCTATCTTGCAATACAAGGGACATGACAACGTCGATTTATGTCTACCAGCCTTAACCCGCCTTAGGGCCTTGGGCCTTCGTGAAGCGCCATCATCCTTTATCTTCTGGGCTTCTAATTCTTATAGAGTTAACCCAGACACTCCTGGCCGGTTTATGTCCAGTAGTAATATCCCCAACATTAGGCCCCAGATTGATTTGAATTTATTCATGTCAATCCTCAACACTTAGAAACATTCCTCCTCTTGCACCTTTGCACGGATCTTGTAAACCGCCCTGACGTCATCCTCCGGATTTGTGGTAAACCGCCGTGATGTCATCTATTCATTGAAGCCGAAGATGCCTTTTATTAATGAGCATCCAACCATCAAGGCAACAACTTTATTAAATATCCATTTTTGAGCTCCTCGATTCTCGCGCCTGTCGCTTATCTCTTCGCCTTATAAATAGGGTTGAGGCCCCTTTTTCTTTTTGCTCCGCTGCCTCTTCGTCTCTTCTTCCTCCTCGCGACGTCCCTGCACCCGAGCGCCGCCGCCGTTGTCGAACTTCGCCCCTGCCTCATCGTTGGCCGCCGCATCACCCTGATCGAACCAGAAAGCCGTGGCATCTCTCCGCCGTTCCTGTGACACTGGTAAGCCTTCTTTCCTTCCACCCTAGATCTTGTCTTTGTTGGGGAACATTGTAGAAAACAAAAATTTTCCTACGGTTTCACCAAGATCCATCTATGAGTTCATCTAGCAATGAGTGATTGGATGCATCTACGTACCTTGTAGATTGCGAGCGGAAGCGTTCAAAGAACAGGGATGAGGGAGTCGTACTCGACGTGATCCAAATCACCGGAGATCCTAGCGCCGAACGGACGGCACCTCCGCGTTCAACACACGTATGGTCAGCGTAACGTCTCCTCCTTCTTGATCCAGCAAGGGGGAAGGAGAGGTTGAGGAAGATGGCTCCAGCAGCAGCACGACGACATGGTGGTGGTGGAGCTGCAGTACTCCGGCAGGGCTTCGCCAAGCTCTATGGAGGAGGAGGAGGTGTTGGAGAGGGAGAGGGAGGCACCAAAGGCGTAGGTCAGAGGTCCTCCACCCCCCACTATATATAGGGGGCCTAGGGGGGGGGGCGCCAGCCCTAGGAGATGCAATCTCCTAGGGGGGCGGCGGCCAAGGGGTGGGGGGCTTGCCCCCCCAAGCAAGGGGGCGCCCCCTTTAGGGTTTCCCCACCCTAGGCGCATGGGCCCTAGGGGGAAGTGGCGCCCCAGCCCACTTTGGGCTGGATCCCTTCCCACTTCAGCCCATGGGGCCCTCCGGGATAGGTGGACCCACCCGGTGGACCCCCGGGACCCTTCCGGTGGTCCCGGTACAATACCGGTGACCCCGAAACTTGTCCCGATGGCCGAAATAGCACTTCCTATATATATAATTCTTTACCTCCGGACCATTCCGAAACTCTCCGTGACGTCCGGGATCTCATCCGGGACTCCGAACAATATTCGGGTTACTGCATATACATATCCCTACAACCCTAGCGTCACCGAACCTTAAGTGTGTAGACCCTACGGGTTCGGGAGACATGTAGACATGACCAAGAGTGCTCTCTGGTCAATAACCAACAGCGGGATCTGGATACCCATGTTGGATCCCACATGCTCCTCGATGATCTCATCGGATGAACCATGATGTCGAGGATTCAAGCAACCCCGTATACAATTCCCTTTGTCAATCGGTATGTTACTTGCCCGAGATTCGATCGTCGGTATCCCAATACCTCGTTCAATCTCGTTACTGGCAAGTCACTTTACTCGTACCGTAATGCATGATCCCGTGACCAGACACTTGGTCACTTTGAGCTCATAATGATGATGCATTACCGAGTGGGCCCAGTGATACCTCTCCGTCATACGGAGTGACAAATCTCTGTCATAGAGTTTGATTGGCCCCGACGCATTGGGTATGACTCCTAGGTCGGTGATGAACTCCTTCACCCAAATTGATTCATGTGCTGCCTCTGAGGCTGCCATGTACTCCGCTTCACATGTAGATTCCGCCATGACGCTCTGCTTGCAACTGCACCAACTTACTGCCCCACCATTCAAAATATACACGTATCCGGTTTGTGACTTTGAGTCATCCAGATCTGTGTCGAAGCTAGCATCGACGTAACCCTTTACGACGAGCTCTTCGTCACCTCCATAAACGAGAAACATTTCCTTAGTCATTTTTAGGTACTTCAGGATATTCTTGACCGCTGTCCAGTGTTCCTTGCCGGGATTACTTTGGTACCTACCTACCAAACTTACGGCAAGGTTTACATCAGGTCTGGTACACAGCATGGCATACATAATAGAACCTATGGCTGAGGCATAGGGGATGACACTCATGTATTCTATATCTTCTGCCGTGGTCGGACATTGAGCTGAGCTCAATTTCACACCTTGCAACACAGGCAAGAACCCCTTCTTAGAATGATCCATATTGAACTTCTTCAATATCTTATCAAGGTATGTGCTTTGTGAAAGACCTATGAGGCGTCTTGATCTGTCTCTATAGATCTTGATGCCTAATATATAAGCAGCTTCTCCAAGGTCCTTCATTGAAAAACTCTTATTCAAGTAGGCCTTAATGCTGTCCAAGAGTTCTATATCATTTCCCATCAAAAGTATGTCATCTACATATAATATGAGAAATGCTACAGAGCTCCCACTCACTTTCTTGTAAACGCAGGCTTCTCCATAAGTTTTCATAAACCCAAATGCTTTGATCATCTCATCAAAGCGAATGTTCCAACTCCAAGATGCTTGCACCAGCCCATAAATCGAGCGTTGGAGCTTGCACACCTTGTTAGCATTCTTAGGATCGACAAAACCTTCCGGCTGCATCATATACAATTCTTCCTTAAGGAAACCATTAAGGAATGCCGTTTTGACGTCCATTTTCCATATCTCATAATCATAGAATGCGGCAATTGCTAACATGATTCGGACGGACTTTAGCTTCGCTACCGGTGAGAAAGTCTCATCGTAGTCAACCCCTTGAACTTGTCGATAACCCTTAGCGACAAGCCGAGCTTTATAGATGGTCACATTACCATCCGCGTCTGTCTTCTTCTTAAAGATCCATTTATTTTCTATGGCTCGCTGCTCAACGGGCAAGTCAGTCAAAGTCCATACTTCGTTTTCATACATGGATCCTTTCTCGGATTTCATGGCTTCTAGCCATTTGTCGGAATCCGGGCCCGCCATCGCTTCTTCATAGTTCGAAGGTTCGCTGTTGTCTAACAACATGATTTCCAAGACAGGGTTGCCGTATCACTCTGGTGCGAATGTGTCCTTGTGGACCTACGAAGTTCAGTAGCAACTTGATCTGAAGTTTCATGATCATCATCATTAACTTCCTCTCTAGTCGGTGCAGGCACCTCAGGAACATTTTCTTGAGTTGCACCATTTTCCGGTTCAAGAGGTAATACTTCATCAAGTTCTAATTTCCTCCCACTTACTTGTTTCGAGAGAAACTCTTTATCTAGAAAGGACCCATTCTTGGCAACAAAGATATTGCCTTCGGATCTGAGGTAGAAGGTATACCCAATAGTTTCTTTAGGGTATCCTATGAAGACGCATTTTTCCGATTTGGGTTCGAGCTTTTCAGGTTGAAGTTTCTTGACATAAGCATCGCATCCCCAAACTTTTAGAAACGACAGCTTAGGTTTCTTCCCAAACCATAATTCATACGGTGTCGTCTCAACGGATTTTGACGGAGCCCTATTTAAAGTGAATGCGGCAGTCTCCAAAGCATAACCCCAAAAAGATAGCGGTAAATCGGTAAGAGACATCATAGATCGCACCATATCTAATAGAGTGCGATTACGACGTTCGGACACACCATTACGCTGAGGTGTTCCAAGCGACGTGAGTTGTGAAACTATTCCACATTTTCTTAAGTTTGTGCCAAATTCGTGACTCAAGTATTCTCCTCCACGATCTGATCGCAGGAACTTGATTTTCCCGTCACGTTGATTTTCAACCTCACTCTGAAATTCCTTGAACTTTTCAAAGGTCTCAGACTTGTGTTTCATTAAATAGATATACCCATATCTACTCAAGTCATCAGTGAGGGTGAGAACATAACGATAGCCACCGCGAGCCTCAACACTCATTGGACCACACACATCAGTATGTATGATTTCCAATTAGTTGGTTGCTCGCTCCATTGTTCCTGAGAATAGAGTCTTGGTCATTTTACCCATGAGGCATGGTTCGCATGTGTCAAATGATTCGTAATCAAGAGACTTTAAAAGTCCATCTGCATGGAGCTTCTTCATGTGTTTGACACCTATGTGACCAAGGCGGCAGTGCCATAAGTATGTGGGACTATCATTATCAATCTTACATCTTTTGGTATTCACACTATGAATATGTGTAGCATTACGCTCGAGATTCATTAAGAATAAACCATTCACCATCGGAGCATGACCATAAAACATATCTCTCATATAAATAGAACAACCATTATTCTCAGATTTAAATGAGTAGCCATCTCGTATTAAACGAGATCCTGATACAATGTTCATGCTCAAACTTGGCACTAAATAACAATTATTGAGGTTCAAAACTAATCCCGTAGGTAAATGTAGAGGTAGCATGCCGACGGCGATCACATCGACCTTGGAACCATTCCCGACGCGCATCGTCACCTCGTCCTTCGCCAGTCTCCGCTTATTCCGCAGCTCCTGCTTTGAGTTATAAATATGAGCAACTGCACCGGTATCAAATACCCAAGAGCTACTACGAGTACTGGTAAGGTACACATCAATTACATGTATATCACATATACCTTTCGTGATGCCGGCCTTCTTGTCTGCTAAGTATTTGGGGCAGTTCCGCTTCCAGTGACCACTTCCCTTGCAATAAAAACACTCAGTCTCGGGCTTGGGTCCATTCTTTGGCTTCTTCCTGGCAGCTTGCTTGCCGGGCGCGGCAACTCCCTTGCCGTCCTTCTTGAAGTTTTTCTTACCCTTGCCTTTCTTGAACTTAGTGGTTTTATTCACCATCAACACTTGATGTTCCTTTTTGACTTCTACCTCTACTGGATTTCAGCATTGCAAATACTTCAGGAATGGTCTTTTCCATCCCCTGCATATTGAAGTTCATCACAAAGCTCTTGTAGCTCGGTGGAAGCGACTGAAGGATTCTGTCAATGACCACGTCATCCGGGAGATTAACTCCCAGCTGAGTCAAGCGGTTATGCAACCCAGACATAGTGAGTATGTGCTCACTGACAGAACTATTTTCCTCCATCTTACAACTGAAGAACTTGTCGGAGACTTGATATCTCTCGACCCGGGCATGAGCTTGGAAAACCATTTTCAGCTCTTTGAACATCTCATATGCTCCGTGTCTCTCAAAACGTTTTTGGAGCCCCGGCTCTAAGCTGTAAAGCATGCCGCACTGAACGAGGGAGTAGTCATCGGTACGTGCCTGCCAAGCGTTCATAACGTCTTGTTCTGCAGGGAGAACAGGTGCGTCACCTAGCGGTGCTTGTAGGACATAATCTTTCTTGGCAGCTATGAGGATGATCCTCAGGTTCCGGACCCAGTCCGTGTAGTTGCTGCCATCGTCTTTCAGCTTGGTTTTCTCTAGGAACGCGTTGAAGTTGAGGACTATGTTGGCCATTTGATCTACAAGACATATTGTAAATATTTTAGACTAAGTTCATGATAATTAAGTTCATCTAATCAAATTATTCAATGAACTCCCACTCAGATAGACATCCCTCCAGTCATCTAAGTATAACATGATCCGAGTTAACTAGGCCGTGTCCGATCATCACGTGAGACGGACTAGTCAACATCGGTGAACATCTTCATGTTGATCGTATCTTCTATACGACTCATGCTCGACCTTTCGGTCTTCTGTGTTCCGAGGCCATGTCTGTACATGCTAGGCTCGTCAAGTCAACCTAAGTGTTTGCATGTGTAAATCTATCTTACACCCGTTGTATGTGAACGTTAGAATCTATCACACCCGATCATCACGTGGTGCTTCGGAACAACGAACTGTCGCAACGGTGCACAGTTAGGGGGAACACTTTCTTGAAATTGTTATGAGGGATCATCTTATTTACTACCGTCGTTCTAAGTAAACAAGATGCAAAAACATGATAAACATCACATGCAATCAAATAATAATAGTGACATGATATGGCCAATATCACATAGCTCCTTTGATCTCCATCTTGGGGCTCCATGATCATCTTGTCACCGGCATGACACCATGATCTCCATCATCGTGTCTCCATGAAGCTGCTCGCCAACTATTACTTCTACTACTATGGCTAACGCGTTTAGCAATAAAGTAAAGTAATTTACATGGCGTTTCTCAATGACACACAGGTCATAAAAAAAATAAAGACAACTCCTATGGCTCCTGCCGGTTGTCATACTCATCGACATGCAAGTCGTGATTCCTATTACAATAGCATGAACATCTCATACATCACATATATACATCATTCATCATTCATCACAACTTTGGCCATATCACATCACAAAACACTTGCTGCAAAAACAAGTTAGACGTCCTCTAATTGTTGTTGCAAGTTTTACGTGGCTGCAATAGGGTTCTAGAAAGAACGTTTTCTTACCTACGTGAAAGCCACAACGTGATTTTTCAACTTCTATTTACCCTTCATAAGGACCCTTTTCATCGAATCGGCTCCAACTAAAGTGGGAGAGACAGACACCCGCCAGCCACCTTATGCAACTAGTGCATGTTAGTCGGTGGAACCGGTCTCACATAAGCGTACGTGTAAGGTTGGTCCGGGCCGCTTCATCCCACAATACCGTTGAAGCAAAATAAGACTAGTAGCGGCAAGAAAGTTGACAACATCTACGCCCACAAAAAATTGTGTTCTACTCGTGCAAAGAGAACTACGCATAGACCTAGCTCATGATGCCACTGTTGGGGAATGTTGCAGAAAACAAAAATTTTCCTACGGTTTCACCAAGATCCATCTATGAGTTCATCTAGCAACGAGTGATTGGATGCATCTATGTACCTTGTAGATCGCGAGTGGAAGCGTTCAAAGAACGGGGATGAGGGAGTCGTACTCGACGTGATCCAAATCACCGGAGATCCTAGCGCCGAACGGACGGCACCTCCGCGTTCAACACACGTACGGTCAGCGTAACGTCTCCTCCTTCTTGATCCAGCAAGGGGGAAGGAGAGGTTGAGGAAGATGGCTCCAGCAGCAGCACGACGGCATGGTGGTGGTGGAGCTGCAGTACTCCGGCAGGGCTTCGCCAAGCTCTATGGAGGAGGAGGAGGTGTTGGAGAGGGAGAGGGAGGCACCAAAGGCGTAGGTCAGAGGTCCTCCACCCCCCATTATATATAAGGGGCCTAGGGGGGGCGCCAGCCCTAGGAGATGCAATCTCCTAGGGGGGGCGGCGGCCAAGGGGTGGGGGGCTTGCCCCCCAAACAAGGGGGCGCCCCCTTTAGGGTTTCCCCACCCTAGGCGCATGGGCCCTAGGGGGAAGTGGCGACCCAGCCCACTTTGGGCTGGATCCCTTCCCACTTCAGCCCATGGGGCCCTCCGGGATAGGTGGCCCCACCCGGTGGACCCCCGGGACCCTTCCGGTGGTCCCGGTACAATACCGGTGACCCCGAAACTTGTCCCGATGGCCGAAATAGCACTTCCTATATATATAATTCTTTACCTCCGGACCATTACGAAACTCTCCGTGACGTCCGGGATCTCATCCGGGACTTCGAACAACATTCGGGTTACTGCATATACATATCCCTACAACCCTAGCGTCACCGAACCTTAAGTGTGTAGACCCTACGGGTTCGGGAGACATGTAGACATGACCAAGATTGCTCTCCGGTCAATAACCAACAGCGGGATCTGGATACCCATGTTGGATCCCACATGCTCCTCGATGATATCATCGGATGAACCATGATGTCGAGGATTCAAGCAACCCCGTATACAATTCCCTTTGTCAATCGGTATGTTACTTGCCCGAGATTCGATCGTCGGTATCCCAATACCTCGTTCAATCTCGTTACTGGCAAGTCACTTTACTCGTACCGTAATGCATGATCCCGTGACCAGACACTTGGTCACTTTGAGCTCATAATGATGATGCATTACCGAGTGGGCCCAGTGATACGTCTCCGTCATACGGAGTGACAAATCCCAGTCTTGATCCGTGTCAACCCAACAGATACTTTCGGAGATACCCGTTGTATACCTTTATAGTCACCCAGTTACGTTGTGACGTTTGGTATACCCAAAGTACTTCTACGATATCCGGGAGTTACACGATCTCATGGTCTAAGGAAAAGATACTTGACATTGGAAAACTCTAGCAAACGAACTATACGATCTTGTGCTATGTTTAGGATTGGGTCTTGTCCATCACATCATTCTCCTAATGATGTGATCTCGTTATCAATGACATCCAATGTCCATAGTCAAGAAACCATGACTATCTGTTGATCAACGAGCTAGTCAACTAGAGGCTTACTAGGGACATGTTGGTGTCTATTATTCACACATGTATTACGATTTCCGGATAACACAATTATAGCATGAATAAAAGACAATTATCATGAACAAGTAAATATAATAATAATGCTTTTATTATTGCCTCTAGGGCATATTTCCAACAGTCTTTAGGGTTTCATTGTTCGTCGGAGTTCATCAAAACTCCGGTGCTATTCTTGTCTTTTCTTTTCCCTAGCATCAAAGGCTGATTTGAACCTGTTATTCTTGCGCGACCGTAGCCATAATATTATTTTCCTCATTAGACTCCCCCTTTATATAGAGAACAACTTATCTGGATCTGCTAAACTGTTTAAACACCTGCAATTTAAACCTTAATATATTCCAGTTTATGTCACACCTCAGATCTGGAATTTTCATATAAATCTGTGAAACCTGTTTCCCCTTATTTAGGTATTTTTAGATCTGTACTCCTCACACCAATATAGGTGCTTTAACTTTTTGAAGTATGATAATCTGGCAGGTACCATTAGTCCCCTTTTAAACCGTCGATTCATTTATACTTTGGTTTAACAATATGCATATACCTCTGCTTCTATTCATTGCTTTATCATTCATAAACACTCTGTCGTAGGCGGTTTATAACTTCCTCCGATTTATCAATTTCACATGCTTGGATTCCTTTTCCCTCAACCTGTTGTACCTTATGCATCACCATTAACGAATCATAAACCTGCATTATTTTCTTCCCAGCTCTTCACTTGCAATGGCCAAACAGTTCTATTCCTGTAACTGGATCCCTTCTCGGGTTACTGAGGAGTAACTGAACGGAATGGTCAAAATTGGTACCTTACCGAAGAAGAATGAGATCCGGTGGCGAGTTCTTGGGCCAGAAAACCCTCCTACCCCTAGAGAGGGTGAAGTAGTGGTGTTTGGTGATCATATTGGTCGTGGTTTTAAACCGCCTGGATCCATGTTTTTCCGGGATGTACTTGCCAGCTTTCAGATCCACCCTAAGGATATTGGACCCAACTCCATATCCAACATCTGCAACTTTCAGGTTTTTTCTGATGTGTATCTACAAGAAGAACCAATTGTCGAGTTGTTCCGGGATTTCTTCCATTTAAACCGTCGCACTAAATTTGTAGACGGACCCAATACTGAACTTGGTGGCGTCTCTATTCAGAAAAGGAAAGAGGTTGAGTTTCCTCATGCCAAACTTCACAGTCACCCAAAAGAGTGGAATCAAACTTGCTTCTATTGCAGAGACACCTCCCGTGAAGATGAGAACCCTCTGCCGGGTTATCGTGCTCACCGGCTCGCTAATACTCATCCACTTTCGCAACGACTAAGCGCCAAGGAACGAGCCTCATACACCCCACTGTAAGGGCATTTTATCCCTTAGTTGGTTTTGGTGATTGATGACAATACTTTTGCGGACTAATCATGTGCATAGAATATTTCAGATATATATTGACTAGGCACAAGATGATTTGGTTCCCCTCGAAGGCTATGGAAGAAGGTGTTTCTCTATGTTTCGTTTCGGTGGTATTGAGTCGTAGGGAAGCCGTACTATTAAGAGGGGGTCTGCGTTGGAAAGGGTGGGTGGATTCATCACGTACACATCTTCCTTTGTACCTCCTTTTCTTCTAGCCTTTGGAGCATCCTATGTTTTCCTTGTCTATGCGAATATTGCTCATGCTTGCTGAACTAGGGCGTGCGGTGGTACTGCTCCTCAGAGCTGTAGTACCGCAGGCCCTTGCGGTAGTACCATTCGCCGGTGCGGTAGTACCGCAAGCGCCCACGGTAGTACCGCTTCCTGGCAAGCGGTAGTACTGTGGCCGGAGTCCAGATGTTGTCACCCTCTCCCTAGTGGGTGGCACCCATCATGGTAGTACCGCGCACTGGGCATGATAGTACCATGGTATCTGGCTTAGTTCCGCAAGGATGCGGCAGTAAGGGGCGGATGAAATTTTTTCATCCGCGCCTAGCGCGGTAGTACCGCTGCTGACTTACGGTACTACCGCATCGGGTTTTTGCATCGACTCCAACTCTACGGAAGTTGCCACGGATGTAATTTATTATATCCATGCCTTCCCATCTCTGAATAGTCCCTGCCTTGCGGTAGTACCACAAGGGGGCGCGGTAGTACCGCGCCAGCAATACTGCCGCGCTCTGCCTTAGTGCATTTTGGGCTGTTCTGGTCTCTGCTGCGTGGGCGGTAGTACCGCGTGCCCCTGCGGTAGTACCGCATCTCTGATACGGTAGTACCGCGTTGCGCAGGCTGAGTTGGTGGATAACGGCTGGATTTGTTCTTCTACTATATAAGGGGTGTCTTCTTCCTCTAGTTGACTACCTCTTCCACCTCCAAGCTCCATTAATGCTCTAAGCTCCATTTTCACCCGATCTCTCTCCCTAGCCAATCAAACTTGTTGATTTGCTCGGTATTGGTTGAGAAGGCCCCGATCTACACTTCCACCAAGAGAAATTTGATTCCCCCACCAATCCCTAGCGGATCTTGTTACTCTTGGGTGTTTGAGCACCCTAGACGGTTGAGGTCACCACGGAGCCATAGTCCATTGTGGTGAAGCTTCGTGGTGTTGTTGGGAGCCTCCGATTAAGTTGTGGAGATAGCCCCAACCTTGTTTGTAAAGGTCCGGTCACCGCCTCCAAGGGCACCAATAGTGGAATCACGGCATCCCGCATTGTGTGAGGGCGTGAGGAGAATACGGTGGCCCTAGTGGCTTCTTGGGGAGCATTGTGCCTCCACACCACTCTAACGGAGACGTACTTCCCCTCAAAAGGAAGGAACTTCGGTAACACATCCTTGTATTCGCCGGGTCCACTCTTGGTTATCTCTTACCTTTACTTGTGCAAGCTTATTAGTGTTACTTCTCTTGCTTGCTTGTGTGCTCATTGTTGTTGCATCATATTGGTTGCTCACCTAGTTGCACATCTAGACAACCTACTTTGATGCAAAGTTTACAAGAAGCATTTTGTTGCTCTCTTGGAACAACTTGGTGAAGCCAATGACATGATCGAGGCTCATGAAGATACTATCTCCAAGATGGAGGGGCATAGTCGTGACTATGCCGATGAGATTTCGGATCTTTCCAATGCTCTTGAGGAAGAGCGTGGTCTTCGTTTGGCTCTTGAGGAGTCACACAACGTTGATCATGCTAAGTTAAAGAAAGATTTTGATCATGCTCTTGTTGCCTCTTGTGTGCTAAACGCCGAGAAGGCCAAGCTTGGGGTTGATCTTGCTAGACTCAAAGAGGAGTTTGACCTACTTGACAAGGCTCACAAGGTCTTGAAGGGTGCTCATGCTAGTCTCAAAGAGTCTCATGATCAACTTCAAGCAAAGCTAACCAAGGAGAAATCCACTTTTCCTCGTATGATGTTAATTGATAATGCAAATGCTACTAACCCATGTTGTGACTATGTGCATCTTGTTGAGGAGAACGCTAAGCTAATGGTGCAACTTGAGAAAGGTCTTGTGTCTTGCATACAAGGCGAGAAGAATCTCAACAACCTTTTGACCAACCAAAAGGGAGTTGTGGCCAAGGAAGGGATTGGGTACATGCCCAAGTCCAAGGACAAGAATAAGAATTACAAGGCCAAACGACCTCCTCCTCTCAAGCAAAATTTTGTGAAGGAGGGAGAGGGTGCTACTAAGGAGAAGGGGAAGAACTCCGTGAGGGGTAGTGATGCCAAGAAGGGTAACACTTCCATTCCCAACAAAGCCGGCGACTTTAACCCTTCTTATGTATGCTAGAGATGGGCATGTTTATGCCAAATTTGTTGGTTCTCCTTATGAGTACATTGAATGGTCTATTTGGGTTCCTAAGATCCTTGTTACTAACATCAAAGGACCCATTACAAAATGGGTACCTAAAACCAAGCATTGATCTCTTGTAGGTGTTTGCTTCTGGTGGGGGATCATGGTTGCTCGATAGTGGAGCTACTAATCATATGACCGGAAGCAAGGACTTGGTGGTGGGTGTGTAAAAGATTCCATCCATGCCAACCAACGTCGAGTGGGGTGACGCCTCGTCCTCTAAGGTATTGGGACTCGGCAAAGTTGTCATCTCTCATGATCTTACGATCGAGAAGGTCATGCTTGTTGAGTCCCTTGTATACAATTTACTTTCCGTTCGTCAACTAGCACTCATGGGCTTTGCCACTTTCTTTGATATTGATACAGTGGCCCTCTTGTGGAGCAAGACTCTTAAAGTAGCCTTTGTTGGGCATGTCGAGAACGGTCTCTATGTGATTAACTTTTCGGAGCGACCCACTAAGACCGCGACATGCCTAATGGCTAAGGTTGACGTGGAATGGCTTTGGCATCACCGTTTAGCTCACGTGAATATGAGATCTTTGCAAAGTCTGCTCAAGGGGGACCATGTCCGTGGACTAACAAATGTTAGTTTTGCCAAAGATCGTGCTTGCGGTGCTTGTATCGAAGGAAAGCTACATGAGAAGGCTCACCCTCCCACGACTATCATCTACTTGAAGAGGCCTTTGGAGCTCCTTCATTTGGATCTCTTCGGGCCTCCATCCTTTGATAGTCTTGCCGGTAGAAAGTATTGCTTGGTGATTGTGGATGACTATTCAAGATACACTTGGGTATATATCTTCAAGAGGAAGAGCGAGACCCAACAAACCGCCATCGACTTTGCAAATGAAGCTCAACGACAACACAATACAAAGATCTTGACTATAAGAAGTGACAACGGCTCCGAGTTCAAGAACTACACCTTGGATGAGTTTTTGAGTGATGAGGGAATCAAGCATCAATATTCCGCACCTTATACCCCTGAACAAAATGGTGTAGCGGAGAGGAAGAACCAGACGTTGATGGATGCGGCAAGGACCATGATGGCGGAGTTCAAGTCTCCCTACAACTTTTGGGCCGAAGCCATCAACACTGCATGTCATGCATCTAATCGGCTCTACCTCCGCAAAGGCTTGAACAAGACTCCATATGAGATACTCGCCGCTAACAAGCCCAACCTCAAGTACTTCCGGGTGTTCGGGTGTAAGTGTTTCATTCTCAAGAAAGGTGTCCGTTTGTTTAAATTTGAGGCTAGAGCTTATGAGGGCATATTTGTTGGTTATGCTACAAACTCTCATGCTTACTGTGTTCTCAGTAAGTCCACGGGACTTATTGAGGAAACGTGTAACGTAGAGTTTGATGAGAATAACGGCTCCCAAGTGGAGCAAAGTGGTACTTGTGATGTAGGTGATGAAATTCCTCCCCAAGCCATAAGAAGAATGGGTGTTGGTCATATCCTACCCATTGAGGAACCCCTTGTGGCCGAAGGAGAAGGACAATGTTCCACTCAAGTGGAACCTTCACCAACCCAAGACCCACACGCTTACGAAGAACAAAGTGAAGGCCCTCAACCTCAAGAACAAGACCAAGGGAAAGGTCAATCTCAAGATGGTGTTGTAACATCAAGTGATCCCAAGGCCAAGTTCTCTCCTCCGAGCAAGTTCAAGATCAAGAGCTTCCTCGAGATCAAGAACAAGCTCAAGACGATGCTCAAGATGATCAGGTGACCACTCCTCGTCTCACCCCCGAGGAGGAATTGGAGCGTCGTGCCGCCAAGATTTCTTCCAAGCTCTCCACCAAGGATCATCTCATGGAAAATGTGCTTGGAAGCTTAAGAAAGGGGGTAAGCACTCATAGACAATTAGCAAACTATTGTGAACATCACGCGTTTGTCTCTTGTTTTGAACCCCAAAAGGTCTATGAGGCGCTCGAAGATCCGGATTGGCTCAATGCCATGCATGAAGAACTCAACAACTTCGAGCGCAACAAAGTGTGGAGATTGGTGCCAAGGCCAATGGAGAACCACAATGTCATTGTGAAAGTGCAACTATCCCTAGGTGGTTTTGGTAATTCCTAACAACATATAGCTCATTGAGCTAATGCTATTTCAAGATTAATATGTTAGGAAAGCTCAATGATTGGCATGGCATGGATGATAAGTGGACCCCTCAAAATGCTAAGGACAAAAGGATTGGCTCAAGCTCAAAGCTAAAGACTCTACATTTTCTATTTTAGTGATCCAAGATCACATTGAGTCTATAGGAAAAGCCAATACTATCAAGGAGGGATGAGGTGTTGCTTAATGAGGTTCTTGCTCAAAATGCTTAGTGATATGCTCCAAAGCCCTCAACTACTTTCTCACATCCACATATGACCTAAACCAAAAGTCAAACTCAGCCCCACCGATTCTTTCTATCCGGCGCCACCAAGTTCAAATGTCATAGCCACTGCCACAAACCCTAGGCAAATCAGTCTCACCGATAGGGATCTCGGTCTCACCGAGATGGGATTGTAATCTCTCTGTTTCCCTTCGTAACATTTTGGTCCTACCGAGATGAGCGATCGGTCCCACCGAGATTGCAATGTAATCTCTCTGTTTCCCCTTCGTAATGTTTCGGTCTCACCAAAATGAGCGATCGGTCCCACCGAGTTTACCTGACCAACTCTCCGGTTAGCTGATTACCAAATCGGTCTCACCGAGTTTGTGTAATCGGTCTCACCGAGATTACGTTATGCCCTAACCCTAACCATATCGGCCCTACCGAGTTGCATGTCGGTCCCACCGAAGACCCTAACGGTCACTAGCTTTGCTGAATCGGTCCAACCGAGTCTATCAATTCGGTCCCACCGAGATTGGCAAGTTGTGTGTAACGGTTAGATTTTGTGTGGAGGCTATATATACCCCTCCACCACCTTTTCATTCGAGGAGAGAGCTATGAGAACAAACCTACACTTCCAACTTACTTTTTTGAGAGAGAACCACCTACACTTGTGTTGAGGCCAAGATATTCCATTCTTACCATATGAATCTTGATATCTAGCCTTCCCCAAGTTGCTTTCCACTCAAATCCTCTTTCCGCCAAATACATATCCTGTGTGAGAGAGTTGAGTGTTGGGGAGACTATCATTTGAAGCACAAGAGCAAGGAGTTCATCATCAACACACCATTTGTTACTTCTTGGAGAGTGGTGTCTCCTAGATTAGCTAGGTGTCACTTGGGAGCCTCCGACAAGATTGTGGAGTTGAACCAAGGAGTTTGTAAGGGCAAGGAGATCGCCTACTTCGTGAAGATCTACCGCTAGTGAGTCAAGTCCTTCGTGGGCGACGACCATGGTGGGATAGACAAGGTTGCTTCTTCGTGGACCCTTCGTGGGTGGAGCCCTCCGTGGACTCACGCAACCGTTACCCTTCGTGGGTTGAAGTCTCTATCAACGTGGATGTATGATAGCACCACCTATCGGAACCATGACAAAAACATCCGTGCCTCCTATTGCGTTTGAATCCTCCAAACCCTTCCCTTTACATTCTTGCAAGTTGCATGCTTTACTTTCCGCTGCTCATATACTCTTTGCATGCTTGCTTGAATTGTGTTAAGATTGCTTTACTTGTCCAAAGTTGCTAAAATCTGCCAAGAACTAAAATTGGGAAAAGGATAAGTTTTTATTTGGTCAAGTAGTCTAATCACCCCCATCTAGACATACTTTCGATCCTACAAGTGGTATCAGAGCTTTGGTCTCCATTTGCTTTGATTTCCATAGATTTTGTAGTCATAGCCTTGGTTTCACAACCTAGGAGAGTATGGCGTCTAGCGAGGGATATTACCACTGTAGAGGTCCTTACTTTGATGGTACTAATTTTGCTAGTTGGAAGCATAAGATGAAAATGCATATTCTTGGACATAACCCCGCCGTATGGGCTATTGGGTGTATTGGCTTGCAAGGTGAATTCTTTGATGGGAGAGAACCAAAGCGTGAAGCTACCGCAGAAGAGTCAAGATGCTGCAATACAATGCTCAAGCCTGTGATATCCTCTTCAATGGATTATGCCCCAAAGAATTCAACAAAATCAGCCGTCTCGAGAATGCAAAGGAAATTTGGGATACTTTGATTAATACGCACCAAGGCACTGACTCCGTCAAGGAATCCAAGTTGGATGTGCTTCAAAGTTAGCTTGACAAGTTCAAAATGAAGGATGGTGAAGGTGTCGCTGAAATGTACTCTAGGCTTGCTCTTATCAAAAATGAGATTGCCGGCTTAGGAAGTGAAGAGATGACCGACAAATTCATCATCAAGAAGATCATAAGAGCTTTGGACGGAAAATATGATACCGTATGCACATTGATCCAAATGATGCCCAATTACAAAGATCTCAAGCCAACGGAAGTCATTGGAGGAATTGTTGCTCATGAGATGTCACTCAAGGATAACGAGGAGCTCCATAACAAGTCAAGTGGTGCTTACAAAGCCCCATGTGAAGCTCCCACATCATCAAGTGAGAAACAAACCTTCAATGAAGAATTGAGCCTAATGGCGAAGAACTTCAACAAGTTCTACGAGAGTAGAAGCAAAGAGAGAAGTTCCAAGTCAAGGTCCTACAATGACAAAAGATCTTCTAGTCGAGAGCGAAATTGCTACAATTGCGTAAGACCCAGACACTATTCCAATGAGTGTACGACACCCTACAAGAGAAGAGAAGATTCTCCAAAAAGAAGAAGTAGAAGAGAAGAATCACCATCAAGAGAGAGAAGTAGAGATGATCGTTATGAACGAAGAACATCCCGAAGAAGAAAAGATTCATAAAGGAAGGACAAGTCATCAAGGAGCAACACAAAACAAAGACATCAAGCTCATGTTGGTGAATGGGTATCCGGCTCCGACTCCGACAATCACTCCGAGAGAAGCTATCACTATGACTCTGAATATACTCAAGATGAAGGTGTTGATGGTCTAGCACTTGTGTCAACCAACTCCTACGACATATTTGATTCACGAAATGAAGGACTTGGAAGATGCTTCATGGCTAAAGGCCCAAAGGTATCACACCCCGAGTATGTTGATTTCAATAGTGATGAAGATGACTTGTTAGGTGATGATGATTTACTTGTTGACAACTCTAGTGATGAATACTATGATGAAACGTCACTTAATCATGCTAATCAAGATAAAATGAATGACAATGATAAGGAGAAGATTGAGTTTCTAAATAAAGAACTAAACACTCTTAAGTTAGCTCATGAAACTATCTTAGGAGATCATCGAGAACTTTTAAGGACTCATGAGAAATTACATTTTGAAAAGCTCAACCTTGAGCAAGAGCATGAGTTCTTAAAGGCAATCAATGATGATCTTTGCAAGAAAAGTTCTTCTTACATTGCCAAGCGTTTACTCTTATCCACTTACATGCCTCAAGTCAAGTCTAGTAACAAGAACAAGAAAGATTCTTCTCTAGTAGTAACAATAATTATGCTAAATCTAATGTTGTTGCTTCTAGTAGTTCTCTTGATTCCACTAATGATTATCTTAGCCAAGTTATACTTGAGCAAGAAAATAGCTTATTGAAGGGAATTATAGAGAAAGGTGTTTACAAGAGCCTTGCCGAGAGTAAGCAATTCGAGGAAATTGTACGCAAGCAAGGAAGGCACCGGAAGAACCAAGGTGTTGGTTTTGAACGAAAGTTCAATGCCAATGAAGTTGAGTGGGAAGAAGATCAATACCCCAAGACGAAGTTTGTTCCTCAATAAGAGAAGTATGATCCTACTTCCTTCAAAGGGACACAAGCTCAAGATGATCTTCCACCACAAGACCACAAGCAAAAAGGCAACGATAAGCTTCAAGAGGAAATTGATGCATTTGAAGAAGCACCCAAGGCCTTGGTCAAGTGGGTTCCCAAGACTACATCAAGTTCTACTTCATTAAGTACGACTACAACTCTAAGGATTCCCATCAAGATGATGTGGATCCCGAAGAAGAAGAACTAGAGAGTTCTTGAGGGTGACTCCGCCAACATACTTCACTCTTATCATTTTGGCAAGAACAAGTGCAATCAACTTCCACATATTGCACTAGTTCAAGGAGTCACAAACCCTCTTGTTGGTAAGGCAAGGGACAAGGTAACCTAATGCTTTCATAGACATCATCTTGTGTGTGCATCACTCTATGTCTATGGATATCCTTGTTTGTTCCTTGTGGGACTAACCCGTGTAGGTATTGAAAGTGCAACTCACTCCAAAGGATTGCTCCAAATGATCTACATAAACATTGAGCATCCACATCTTCAACATCTACATGAAGTCATCATCGAAAAAACCCAAGGTTAGTTCATCCCTCTTAGGGGGGATCTCACATCTAGGGGGAGCTTTACTCTAAAATTGAGCTAAAGCAACTCTAATGGTGTGAACACAACAACGCTTTATGTAAAAATGGTAACCCCATTTGTGCTTAAACGATGAGTATGACCTATGATCAAATGTTCTCATTTGACTCCTAAGTCAATATACTCATATATGGATGACCTAGTCATCGCCAATTGCTTGATAGATGCTAGAATTGCTTGTGCATGCTTTGCCACATATTTCATTTGCCATTTTATTGTGTGAGCATGTTGGTTGCATAATTTACTCATTCGAGGACATCCACTTGTTGTTTTGATTGTTTGGTTCCTTTTTCTTTTGCCAAGTGGATGGACAAGAATGCCTAAGAACCTTCTCTAGCTATCTATGCTTTTCTCTTCTCAAACTCTATTCATGATACATCACAAAGTTTGATCAAGTCAGATTTGAACCACTCTGTGTGAGGATCACTCAGAGTCCCCGATTCATCATAGACTTAAAAATCCAAAACTTCTTTGTGCGTTTTGGTCTGACCGATTCATCCATTTCGGTCATACCGAGATCACTAAGTCGATCTAGGTTTTCAATCTCGGTGCAACCGATTTGAACTTTTTGGTCACACCGAGTTTCAGTAACTTCTTGCAGTTATGAATCTCGGTGGCACCGAGTTGTTCCACTCGGTCACACCGACATGGTCAGGCTATATATCCCCGGGCCAAAATTTGGAAAAAAATTCGAACCCCTTCACCCGCGCTCAGCCTGCTCTGCCTCCCTGGGTCTCCGAATTGTCCTCCTCATTGCCAGCTGCCTCCCGCTGCTGGTCTCTGCTGCCTTCAACGGGAATCGTCTCCACCCTTGCCGCCGTAGCAAGTCCATCGCCGCACTTAGGGTATTGTAGTGACCAGACCTCAAACGGTCCAATCTCTATGCTCCAGTGTCATCCCTGGATCAGTAACGCTGACACCGCACAGTACTTGAAGGATTTATAACAGAGTAGCAATCACACACTTATTACAATGAGTGTCTCAAAAGAGAACTTATTACAATAAATATGGCTTAAGGCCATCTAATAATGATAACAACGGAAGGCTTGGAAGATAAGTGAGTCCATCAACTCCAACGGCATCACTGAGTATAGAACCACGACCTAAGGCACCTTACTCGTCGTCTGAAATGTCTGCAACATGAACGTTGCAGCCTGAAACGGGTCAGCACATGGAATATGCTGGCAAGGTAACACATAGAAAATAATGGTAAAATAAACTATACTACATGCATATTTGGCTGGTGGAAAGCTCTATGGTTACAGTTTTGCGTAAAGCCAATTTTCCCCTACTGCAAAGGAATACATTTTATTTAACTATCATGGTAGTTGTTAAACATAGAGAGTGTAGACACGCTCTCAATCCCAATTAAGCATCAACATTAAAACCCAACAATATTAATTAAAGTAACATGATGAGATTCACATGATAATCCAAGTACTAGATACTCAAGATGTCCATAACTGGGGACACGGCTAACCATGATTAGTTTATACACTCTGCAGAGGTTTGCGCACTTTTCCCCACAAGACTCGATCTCCTCCGTTGGGATTCTCGCACTACATGGTGTTTGAGAAACGGATGACCAAGACATAGTCTTTCAGAAGCGCTAGCACCTTACGATCGGGTAGACCATTGCACCTACTTTCCCCTACATCTGCTAGTCTACCACTGTAAGAGTTCGCACGACTTAATCAACTATGCTAGATCCCATAGTAGCTTGTGGCTGCACACGGAAGTTTCTAGTATGAATAATCTCATGATCCCTTTGAGCCTGTGTGGCTGTCCAAAAGAAAACAGGCAATCGCTGGAATACCCAGGTGCCTCAATCCACCCAGATGTGTGTTTAAGTTGCCACCTTAGATAAACCATTAACTATCAATCTCACATCTATCATGGATACACTCATCCAATCCACGTCTACTAGCATAGCATAGCAATATAAGTAACGTAGAAGTATCTCCCAGGGTTTGATAATAAAACAGGTAATAGGTTCTACCTCATCTACTTCCCAAAACCCACAACTTAATTAGATCCTAATCATGCAATGTTTGAGGATTGATCTAATGCAATAAAAACTAGGTAGTAGGAGGTATGATCAAAGTGTTACTTGCCTTGCTGATGATCCGCGAAACCTAGCGATTCGAAGTAGCAAGCGGCGCACTCTTGGTACTCTATCGCAAACAAACAAACATATGCACAGGTAAAACTCAAATAAGAGGTATAACCAGAAAGTTCAACTTAAGAACTCCGTTTGGCAAAAAGAATCAAATCGAACGAAGCAACGAAAGTCAAACGGTAAAAGAAACAAACTTCGTTTACTATTCTGGTTCTAGGTCAAATTTTACAGAGGCAAAAACTTATTTGAGTTGGTTAAACGGAAAGAGGGTTTCAAGACGAAACTCCAGGCGCTTAAATTTCCTGATTCTGATAAACGAGCGAAACGTTATACTAAAACGAAAATCGGATCAGAAATCGCGATCAGAAATAATCGCGGAAAATCCGAGAAAAAGAAAAACGACGAACGGATTAATGAACGAACGTTCATTATCTGGATCTAAATGATGAACGCATTCATTAAAAACGAACTAATGAGCGAACGCTCGCTAATTAACCTAAACCGAAAAAAACCGATCTAATAAAAAAACGGAAACTAAAAAAACGAACGAAAAACCGGCGAAAACCAATGGTTTTCAAAAAAAACCCGGTAGCGGAGTCAACCTTGGTGGGCGGGTCCGGCGACGGTGGCGGGTGGCGGCAGCGGCAGCGGCGCGGCGGCGGCGGCGGCTGGGGCGCGGGCGGGCTAGGGTTTGGGGAGGCGCGGCGGCCCGGGTGGGCTGGAGGCGGCCCGGGGCGGCGCTATATAAAGGGCCCCGGCCAGGGAGTCCTGGCCGATCCCGGCCCGTAGGCGGTTCGCGTTTTTTTAAAAATAATTTCGCGCAGAAAAACATACAAAAGAAATACTAAACGGACTCCAAAAATCCCGAAATAAAATTTCGCCGACTTCTAAAATCAAGCCGCACAGGATGAACATTTATTTGGGGCCTAAATGCAATTTTGAAAAACACACATTTTTCCTAAATTCAAATAAAATAGCAAATAAAACCAAAATAAAATCTTATTTGATTTTATTATTAAATCATCAGTATTTCTTTATTTTGGGAAAGTCATTTTATTCCCTCTCTCATATTTTTATGATAGAAATAATTAAAGATATAATAAATAAAATCAAATGATCCTATTTTCAAAATTTGAGAAAACTCAAATATGAAAATAACGAAATCCCCAACTCTCTCCGAGGGTCCTTGAGTTGCGTGAAATTTCTGGATCAACCAAAATGCAATAAAATATGGTATGCAATGATGATCTAATGTATAACATTCCAAATTGAAAATTTGGGATGTTACAGGTATGGAATTGATCCTTGTGCTAATCCCCCTCCGATTCTTAGCACATTGTTTTGCCATGTATCTTGCCACGTTTGAGATCACTCTCTCCAGCGAAATCACTCCGTAGTTTAGTTGTGGATTGAAAATTTAGGGTTAGGTTTCCGCCGAAATCATCTCGGACTAACCGAGTTGTTGAAATCGGTTCCACCGATTTGGCCAAGGCCATTGCACATGTGATTCTCGGTCTGACCGAGAATTGCAAATCGGTGTGACCGAGTTCAATACTTTGTGAAACCGTAGCAGTCTCGGTGCCACCAAACTGTGACTCGGTCTGACCGAGTTCATTAGTTTAGGTTCCAAAAGCTGCTTCGGTATCACTGAGTTTTCAAATCGGTAGATCCAAAATGCTTTCTGTGGAAAACTAAAACTAAGTTTTTAACTCATTCTTTTGCAAAAACCTCTGTACTTTGTGATTCTTATCCAATGTACCTCATCTATAATCTATTCACAGGGTCTGCTATCAGTGTTTGCATCATGTCAGATCAGAGTGACAGTCAGAACAAGTCTGAGGAGCAAGTTAACATGAGTGAGGGCACTAGTCCCTCTATCAGCTTTGATGAAGGAAGCAGGAGTACACCCAGCAACTTGCCTAAGGCAGCCACCAGGACCAGAAAGAAGAGAACCTCAGATTCTGAGGACGAGGACTATGTGGCTGTTGAGGAAGAGGCCACCTCAAAGAGGAAAGTCCTGAAAAAGGAATGTGGCACAACTGCTGCCACGAAGCCAGGAATGAAGCAAAAGGTTTCTGCCAAGATAGTTCCCATGTCAAAAGCCAGAACATCCACTCAAGAGACTTTGGGATCTGCACCCAAATAACAGGTTGTGGCAGAAAAGAAAAGGAAGGAAAGGGTCAAGAAGACCACTGCCAGAGTGTTTGGCAGATCTTCGACTATGAGAGATTCTAAAGAAGAGGAAGAGGAAGAGGATGCAACACCAACACCCAAAAGCTCAAAAGCTTATGGGAGATGCTATAAGGGCAGGGGCTGCTCCAACTAAGCCCAAAAATGCTCCTAAGACTGCTGCTCCAGCTCCAAAGCCAAAACCCAAGAGGAGCACCAGGAACATCCCTGCCGAGGAGAAGAACAAGGCCCCAGTGCCTCAAGCTGCTGAAGAAGATGATGATTTTGTTGTTTTGAGGAAGTTGAAGCCAAAAATTCCAGATCACAATGATGCTCACCCAGTTGCAGAGAACATGAAAATCAGGAAGGATTCAAGATTAAGGCTATGGAGAGAGTCTGATCCATATGCGACCAGGAGAAGGACTACTGTGGACTACAGGTTCCATACAAAGGAACAACACGACTTCTGTGAGACTATCTTACTTGACAAGAAGCCTGTAGTGTGTGACATGAGATGGGTTGATTGGAAATTCATTGAGGAAAATGAGGATCACTTCCCTGGTGTATATGATAGCTTCAAGGCATGTGGAGTCGATGAGTTTGTCGCTCAGAAGCTCACAAAGTGGAATGATGAGCTTATTATGCAGTTCTACTCCACAGCTCATTTTTACCTAGATGGAAGGATTGTCTGGATGTTTGAAGGTACTAGGTACCAGTCAACGGTTGAAGAATGGGAAAAATTGATCAATGCTCCTGAGGAGAGTGAAGATGACTTGGATGTCTATGCCAAGAAGAAGAAGGATCACAACACCATGGCACATATGTACAAAGAGATCCCGGATGCTGCTCTTGAGACACATAAGTTTGGATCAGTACATTACCTTCTGTCAGGTTTGCCAACAATCAACTGGATCCTCAGGCACACTCTCTTGCCAAAGTCAGGTGATCACAAGATGATCAGAGGCCATGCAATTAACCTGCTTCACATATTTGATGTGCCTCAAAAGTTCAAAGTCATGAGCCTAATTGTGGAAACCATTTCGAGAACAGCTGTAGATCAGAAGAGAAGTTGTGGGTATGCCCCATAGATCCAGGAGCTAATCAACTCCAAGATGGGCACTGGCACATATCTCTTGGACAAGGAACACATGCCCATCTACCCAGACTTTGAGGACAACACTGTGGTGATGGATGAGAATGAACCATCTTCTGTGCAAGCACAGGCAAAGAGGGAGAAGGCAAGGGCTGAAAAGGCTGCAAAGATGCCAACCATTGATGAGGCATCTCAGTATCTTCTGAAGAGCAAGCAAGATCAGCTTGGCTACTTGATTGCCACCACTCTGAGGATTGAGAAGGGATTGGCCACCCTGACTCAAAACCAGGAGAGCTTGGAGAGGATCATGGAGCAGAAGTTCTATGACTTGGATGTGAAGGTCACTGAGATCCAGTCAGTTGTTGAGCAACTTCATGATGAAGTGCAGGAGAAGAAGGGCAAGTCTACCACTAATGCTTTTGCTAGAGTGCCTAGAGGACAGAGATCTGTTGTAGTGCCTGTTACAGACACCAGAGCAACTTCATCTGCACCAGCTACAGCTTCAGTGCCACCAACTCCAGCACCCACTCCACCAGCTCCATCTACATCAACTGATGCCTTCGTCCTTGGCGTTTTATCTACACCACCACCTGAAGACCAAGCCTGAGAATCGATCTAGCACTATGCATTTTTATGAACTTTTTGGTAACTTGTTGCCAAAGGGGGATAAAATGTATAGATCATAGGTTTCGAGAGAGAGTGTTGCTTTTTGTCCTTTCTTTTTGTTTGGTGGTTAAACTTTGTTTATTTGCTTGTTTGCGATACTTTATGCTTTTGTGTGATACTTGGATGATCATGTGTTCTATTTGGGTTCCTAAGATCCTTGTTACTAACATCAAAGGACCCATTACAAAATGGGTACCTAAAACCAAGCATTGATCTCTTGTAGGTGTTTGCTTCCGGTGGGGGATCATGGTTGCTCGATATTGGAGCTACTAATCATATGACCGGAAGCAAGGACTTGGTAGTGGGCATGCAAAAGATTCCATCCATGCCCACCAACGTCGAGTGGGATGACGCCTCGTCCTCTAAGGTATTGGGACTCGGCAAAGTTGTCATCTCTCATGATCTTATGATCGACAAGGTCATGCTTGTTGAGTCCCTTACATACAATTTACTTTCCGTTCGTCAACTAGCACTCATGGAATTTGCCACTTTCTTTGATATTGATACCGTGGCCCTCTTGTGGAGCAAGATTCTTAAAGTAGCCTTTGTTAGGCATGTCGAGAATGGTCTCCATGTGATTAACTTTTCGGAGCGACCCACTAAGACCGCGACATGCCTAATGGCTAAGGTTGACGTGGAATGGCTTTGGCATCACCGTTTAGCTCACGTGAATATGAGATCTTTGCAAAGTCTTCTCAAGGGGGACCATGTCTGTGGACTAAAAAATGTTAGTTTTGCCAAAGATCGTGCTTGCGGTGCTTGTATCGAAGGAAAGCTACATGAGAAGGCTCACCCTCCCACGACTATCATCTACTCGAAGAGGCCTTTGGAGCTCCTTCATTTGGATCTCTTCGGGCCTCCATCCTTTGATAGTCTTGGCGGTAGAAAGTATTGCTTGGTGATTGTGGATGACTATTCAAGATACACTTGGGTATATATCTTCAAGAGGAAGAGCGAGACCCAACAAACCGCCATCGACTTTGCAAATGAAGCTCAACGACAACACAATACAAAGATCTTGACTATAAGAAGTGACAACGGCTCCGAGTTCAAGAACTACACCTTGGATGAGTTTTTGAGTGATGAGGGAATCAAGCATCAATATTCCGCACCTTATACCCCTGAACAAAATGGTGTAGCGGAGAGGAAGAACCGGACGTTCATGGATGCAGCAAGGACCATGATGGCGGAGTTCAAGTCTCCCTACAACTTTTGCGCCGAAGCCATCAACACCGCATGTCATGCATCTAATCGGCTCTACCTTCGCAAAGGCTTGAACAAGACTCCATATGAGATACTCACCGGTAACAAGCCCAACCTCAAGTACTTCTGGGTGTTTGGGTGTAAGTGTTTCATTCTCAAGAAAGGTGTCTGTTTTTCTAAATTTGAGGCTAGAGCTTATGAGGGCATATTTGTTGGTTATGCTACAAACTCTCATGCTTACTGTGTTCAATAAGTCCAGGGGACT
This sequence comes from Triticum monococcum, assembly GCA_034509565.1. Taxonomy (NCBI): domain Eukaryota; kingdom Viridiplantae; phylum Streptophyta; class Magnoliopsida; order Poales; family Poaceae; genus Triticum; species Triticum monococcum. Next base: position 606,864,018 of record CM067845.1, read on the forward strand.
TATTAAGGAAACGTGTAACGTAGAGCTTGATGAGAATAACGGCTCCCAAGTGGAGCAAATTGGTACTTGTGATGTAGGTGATGAAATTCTTCCCCAAGCCATAAGAATAATGGGTGTTGGTCATATCCTACCCATTGAGGAACCCCTTGTGGCCGAAGGAGAAGGACAATGTTCCACTCAAGTGGAACCTTCACCAACCCAAGACCCACACGGTTCCGAAGAACAAAGTGAAGGCCCTCAACCTCAAGAACAAGACCAAGGGCAAGGTCAATCTCAAGATGGTGTTGTAACATCAAGTGATGCCCAAGGCCAAGTTCTCTCCTCCGAGCAAGTTCAAGATCAAGAGCTTCCTCGAGATCAAGAACAAGCTCAAGATGGTGCTCAAGATGATCAAGTGACCACTCCTCGTCTCACCCCTGAGGAGGAATTGGAGCGTCGTGCCGCCAAGATTGCTTCCAAGCTCTCCACCAAGGATCAACTCATGGCAAATGTGCTTGGAAGCTTAAGAAAGGGGGTAAGAACTCGTAGACAATTAGCAAACTATTGTGAACATCACGCGTTTGTCTCTTGTGTTGAACCCCAAAAGGTCTATGAGGCGCTCAAAGATCCGGATTGGCTCAATGCCATGCATGAAGAACTCAACAACTTCGAGCGCAACAAAGTGTGGAGATTGGTGCCAAGGCCAATGGAGAACCACAATGTCATTGTGAAAGTGCAACTATCCCTAGGTGGTTTTGGTAATTCCTAACAACATATAGCTCATTGAGCTAATGCTATTTCAAGATTAATATGTTAGGAAAGCTCAATGATTGGCATGGCATGGATGATAAAAGTGGACCCCTCAAAATGCTAAGGACAAAAGGATTGGCTCAAGCTCAAAGCTCAAGACTCTACATTTTCTATTTTAGTGATCCAAGATCACATTGACTCTATAGGAAAAGCCAATACTGTCAAGGAGGGATGAGGTGTTGCTTAATGAGGTTCTTGCTCAAAATGCTTAGTGATATGCTCCAAAGCCCTCAACTACTTTCTCACATCCACATATGACCTAAACCAAAAGTCAAACTCGGCCCCACCGATTCTTTCTACCCGGCGCCACCGAGTTCAAATGTCATAGCCACTGCCACAAACCCTAGGCAAATCGGTCTCACCGATAGGGATCTCGGTCTCACCGAGATGGGATTGTAATCTCTCTGTTTCCCTTCGTAACGTTTTGGTCCTACCGAGATGAGCGATCGGTCCCACCGAGATTGCAATGTAATCTCTCTGTTTCCCCTTCGTAATGTTTCGGTCTCACCGAAATGAGCGATCGGTCCCACCGAGTTTACCTGACCAACTCTTGGGTTAGCTGATTACCAAAATTGGTCTCACTGAGTTTGTGTAATCGGTCTCACCGAGACTACGTTATGCCCTAACCCTAACCATATTGGTCCTACCGAGTTGCATGTCCGTCCCACCGAAAACCCTAACGGTCACTAGCTTTGCTGAATCGGTCCGACCGAGTCTATCAATTCGGTCCCACCGAGATTGGCAAGTTGTGTGTAACGGTTAGATTTTGTGTGGAGGCTATATATACCCGTCCACGACCTTTTCATTCGAGGAGAGAGCTATCAGAACAGACCTACACTTCCAACTTACTTTTTTTGAGAGAGAACCACCTACACTTGTGTTGAGGCCAAGATATTCCATTCTTACCATATGAATCTGGATCTCTAGACTTCCCCAAGTTGCTTTCCACTCAAATCCTCTTTCCGCCAAATACATATCCTGTGTGAGAGAGTTGAGTGTTGGGGATACTATCATTTGAAGCACAAGAGCAAGGAGTTCGTCATCAACACACCATTTGTTACTTCTTGGAGAGTGGTGTCTCCTAGATTAGCTAGGTGTCACTTCGGAGCCTCCGACAAGATTATGGAGTTGAACCAAGGAGTTTGTAAGGGCAAGGAGATCGCCTACTTCGTGAAGATCTACCGCTAGTGAGGCAAGTCCTTTGTGGGCGACGACCATGGTGGGATAGACAAGGTTGCTTCTTCGTGGTAGTCATAGCCTTGGTTTCACAACCTAGGAGAGTATGGCGTCTAGCGAGGGAAATTACCACCGTAGAGGTCCTTACTTTGATGGTACTAATTTTGCTAGTTGGAAGCATAAGATGAAAATGCATATTCTTGGACATAACCCCGCCATATGAGCGATCGGTCCCACCGAGATTGCAATGTAATCTCTCTGTTTCCCCTTCGTAACGTTTCGGCCCTACCGAGATGAGCGATCGGTCCCACCGAGATTGCAATGTAATCTCTCTGTTTCCCCTTCGTAATATTTCGGTCTCACCGAAATGAGCGATCGGTCCCACCGAGTTTACCTGAACAACTCTTGGGTTAGCTAATTACCAAAATCGGTCTCACCGAGTTTGTGTAATTGGTCTCACCGAGATTACGTTATGCCCTAACCCTAACCATATCGGTCCTATCGAGTTGCATGTCGGTCCCACCGAAAACCCTAACGGTCACTAGCTTTGCTGAATCAGTCCGACCGAGTCTATCAATTCGGTCCCACTGAGATTGGCAAGTTGTGTGTAATAGTTAGATTTTGTGTGGAGGCTATATATACCCCTCCTCCACCTCTTCATTCGAGGAGAGAGCTATCAGAACAAACCTACACTTCCAACTTACTTTTTCTGAGAGAGAACCACCTACACTTGTGTTGAGGCCAAGATATTCCATTCTTACCATATGAATCTTGATCTCTAGCCTTCCCCAAGTTGCTTTCCACTCAAATACTCTTTCCACCAAATCCATATCCTTTGAGAGAGAGTTGAGTGTTGGGGAGACTATCATTTGAAGCACAAGAGCAAGGAGTTCATCATCAACACACCATTTGTTACTTCTTGGAGAGTGGTGTCTCCTAGATTGGCTAGGTGTCACTTGGGAGCCTCCGACAAGATTGTGGAGTTGAACCATGGAGTTTGTAAGGGCAAGGAGAACGCCTACTTCGTGAAGATCTACCGCTAGTGAGGCAAGTCCTTCATGGGCGACGTCCATGGTGGCATAGACAAGGTTGCTTCTTCGTGGACCCTTCGTGGGTGGAGCCCTCCGTGGACTCGTGCAGCCGTTACCCTTCGTGGGTTGAAGTCTCCATCAATGTGGATGTACGGTAGCACCACCTATCGAAACCACAACAAAAACATCCGTGTCTCCTATTGCGTTTGAATCCTCCAAACCCTTCCCTTTACATTCTTGAAAGTTGCATGCTTTACTTTCTACTGCTCATATACTCTTGGCATGCTTGTTTGAATTGTGTTAAGATTGCTTGACTTGTCCAAAGTTGCTAAAATCTGCCAAGAACTAAAATTGGGAAAAGGATAAGTTTTTATTTGGTCAAGTAGTCTAATCACCCCCCTCTAGACATACTTTCGATCCTACACATTGGAACCAAGTGGATATTCAAGAACAAGCAATATGCTCATGGGATTATCATTCGCAACAAGGCTTGTTTGGTAGCACAAGGCTACTCCCAAGTCGAGGGTATCGACTACGGTGAAACCTTTGCCCTTGTTGCTCGTCGTGAATCCATTTGCATGTTGATTTCATATGCTTCTCATCATAACTTTAAGTTACAACAAATGGATGTGAAGAGTGCTTTCCTTCATGGTCCGTTTAATGAATTGGTATATGTCAAGCAACCCCCCGGGTTCGAGGATCCCTACTTTCCCGATCATGTGTATCAACTCGATAAGGCACTCTACGGCCTTAAACAAGCCCCACGTGCGTGGTATGACCACCTTACCGAGTTGTTACAAGACCATGGTTTTGAATTTGGTTTAATCGACCCCACTCTTTTTACTAAGAAGGTCAAAGGGGAGTTGTTTGTGTGCCAATTATATGTTGATGATATTATCTTTGGTTCCCCTAACAAAGCTTTCAATAGGAATTTTCTGCTCTCATGACCTCAAAGTTCGAGATGTCTTCCATGGGAGAGTTGAAGTTCTTTCTCAGGTTCGAAGTGAAGCAAAGGAGAGAAGGAACCTTCATCAACCAAGCCAAATACACTCAAGACATGCTCACGAGATTCAAGCTAAGTGATGTCAAGCCCGCTTCCACTCCCATGCCCACCAAGTGCCAACTTGACATTAATCCCAATGGTAAAGCGGTGGGTCAAAAGGTATATCGCTCCATGATTGGCTCCTTGCTTTACCTTTGTGCATCTAGACCAGATATCATGTTGAGCGTGGGAATTTGTGCACGGTTTCAAGCTGCACCTAAGGAAAGTCACTTTGTGGCGGTCAAGCGAATCTTTCGATATTTGGCTCATACCCCAAACTTTGGCATATGGTACCCAAGGGGAGCAAACTTCAGGCTTGTAGGTTATTCGGACTCGGATTGGGCAGGAGACAAAGTGGATAGGAAGTCCACTTCCGGAGGGTGCCAATTTCTTGGTTGCTCTTTGGTGAGTTGGTCTTCCAAGAAGCAAAGTTGTGTATGTCTCTCGTCCACGGAAGCGGAGTATGTGGCTGCCGGTAGTTGTTGTGCACAACTCTTATGGATGAGGCAAACTTTAAAGGATTACGGTGTCATTTGTGACAAAGTGCATCTTTGGTGTGACAATGAAAGTGCCATCAAGATTTCTCTCAACCTGGTGCAACACTTCAAGACAAAGCATATTGAGATTCGGTATCACTTCATCCGGGATCACATTAGGCGAGGGGAGATCGAGCTCAACTACATCAACACCCATGACAACCTTGCAGATATTTTCATGAAGCCTTTGGATGAAGCAAGATTTCGCGAGTTAAGGCATGAGCTTAATATCATTGATTCGAGCAATGTTGCTTGAACCCTTGCACACCCCACCTTGCACATTAGCCATTTTTGATGGTACTTGTGCTTCAAAGACAAGTTTTGGTCATGGGCCCAAGGATAATTCTTCATGGTGCCATACCAATTGACTCAAACATAGGTGGCTCCGGCCACCGCCCTCTCCTTGGAGAGTTTGTGTCTCGTTTTTGGTCTGTGTTGTCTCTTGCTTCTCTGCCTTCGTGCCGAGCTTGTGCTTGTGGTGTCCTGTGTGTTAGCTCGTTGGTGTGGTCTTTCGCTTGAAGGTTCAGTGCTTCGGTGTTCTCTCGGTTGGTTGAAACTGCTCTTTCTTGAGCTCACGGTACTACCGCGACCTGCCACGATACTATCGCGAGGGGAGAGCGCGGTACTTCCACACCCAGCGCGGCATAATTTTTTTTGCTGCCTGGGGGAGCAGTATTACAGCCTCGGTGCGGTACTTCCGCCCGGGCGGTACTACCGCAATGACGTGCGGTACTACCACGTGAGGAGTGCACGGTACTTCCGCACCCAGCGCGGCAGAATTTTTTTACTGCCGCCTAGGGGAGCGGTACTAAAGCCACGGCGCGGTACTTTCGCCCGGGGCGGTACTACCGCGATGACGTGCGGTACTACCGTGCGGTCGAGGGGCGTGGGGTGTTAAACACGGGCAGGGGGAGTTCTAACTCCCCCATACCCATTCATCTCTCTCCCCACTCCGTCTCTCTCTCTCTCGCTCAAGAACGGCGCCGGAGGTCCTCACCGGATCTCCGTCTCCGGCTGCTCTCCTCGGATTCTAACCGGTGGGATCGTTCCCCACCACTCCCTCTTGCCATGGAACAAGGTTTCTCCCCAGTCCCTTCCTTTTTCTTGTTCGTCTTGTTATTTTTAGGTTTTGGGGAGATGCAAGTTGTTCGTGTGATTTTAGGCGAAATCTTTGCAAGAGTAGGATATAGGAGAGTGGTTTCGTGTAGTTATGGTACTTGCTATAGTTGTCCCGTGATGGATTTGATCGACCGTAGTACCGCGTGTTGACACGGTTGTGCTCATATCTCCGTGGCCGTTACGGATCTGCAACCATGCGGTACTACCGCTCTTCAGGTGCGGTACGACCGCGCGTCCGGTACTACTGCCCTACTAGTGCCGTACTACCGCGTCGCTGGTACTACCGCTCCTTGGAGCGGTATTACCGCACGTTGCGCAACACACGCTACTACCGTTGTCTTAAATCCCTCTCATGGCACTTCTCATGTGCTATGTCTACTTGTTTCACCCGTTTTGTTGTGGTCTTTGCATTGATCCTTCTCGCGTTTCGTGCGTGGTTGTTTGGTGGTGTGTGTTTTAAGTGGTGGCTCAGGTGCTCCGGCTCACCGCTCCAATCCAAGCCATAACACGGGATCCAAGCGTATGCGCAACTCAGAGGCAGCAGAGGGCTCCAATGTCCCCCAACGCATAACCAAGACCACCGCCACCAAAGAGAAGGAACCCACCATGGGTATGGATGAGATACCGCTTGCTGAGTTCATCGCTCAGAGGAAGATCAATCCATATGGAAACCCTCATGCCAACTTTCGAGGGAATGAGCTATTCTGGACCAAGCAGCAGAATCTCATCTATCTGGATGTCATCAAGGCCAAGCAAAACACCTATGTGGAGGTGAAGTGGATCAACATGCATTACATGAAGCAAGAGAAGCACCGAGAATACTTTGGTGAGGCTTTAGACCTCGTGGAGCAATTTGGCATTGAGCATATCATCTCATTCCACAAAGACTTTGATCCTGAGATCATTGCTTAGTTCTTTGCCTCAGTGCACTTTCATCTCAATGAGGAAAGGACCATGACTTGGATGACCAATGGTCGACAGCTGACTGCTACTTGGAAGGAATTCATGACTTTGCTTGGGGTTTCGGATGAGGGGCTCGCCACACCCCAAGGTGTTCGCCCTCATGCCAATTCCGAGTCTGCAAACAAGAACATGCTTTTACCCTTCTATGTGGAGAAGAAGCTCTCCAATGGCAAGTCAACTTGGGTACTCAACTCTTTTCTTGACATCATGCACCGGATCTTCCGCAACACTCTCTTCCCACGCATTGGGGACAAGGACAAGGTGCATGCCTATCTTGTGGGTATGATGCTCTTGTGTGAAGACACTCGCAACTCTCAGACACTACCACTTGATGTCTCACATATCATGTGGAATGAGCTTCGGTTTGCGGTCTACAACCGCAAGGTCCCCATCTATGGACCTTATCTGTTTCAGTTGATCTCAGCAACTTGGGAGCAACTCTACCCTCAGGATGATTTTGAGGCCCCTAGTTGGATCCGGCATGAGCCCATCAACCTCCGTGTCAAGACTCAGTGGGCCAACACTACCTCTCGTGTTGATGCTGCGGCTGACATGGACGTGGGTGCAGATGAGCATGAGGAGGAGGCAACATACGAGGATAGCTCTGAGGGTTACACCCCTCCCACTTCTAAGCCATCTTGGGCTAAGCGACTGAAGAACAAGATGAAGATGTTGTTCTGTATGCAGGCAAAGGGGCAGTACAAGACCCATGTGGCTTCCAACGAGACTCGCCGCCGCGACAAGCAGATTTTCAGGACCTTTGGCGAGAACATCTCCAGCGGGTCAGAGGAGGACGTCACCCCAGAGGCAGAATGGATCGCCAAGCAGGGTTATCACTAGACCGAGTCTGAGGAAGAGTCCGTCCCAGCTGCCGAGTCTGACGGGGAGCGTGCAAGTGACCACTCAGCTTGAGCCACCACTATTGTTGTAGGTGTCCTCTCTGCCTTTTTGGCGTCTCGATGCCAAAGGGGGAGAGAATATAGGATTTGCGAGTTGTGTCGTGTTTGGGTCAGTTGAACTTTGTTTATGTCGTTTGCTTTGGTTTGCTTTGGTTTGTCCTTGTGAGACCTTCTATCATATGGTGTAATACATATGCACTCTATCGTACCGTAATGAGCTTATTCTATCTTGTGCTTATTTCATTATGCTCTTTACTATCTTGCTTAGTTTTAGCCTTATTGCAAGATATGCCATGTCTATAAAATATAGGGGGAGTGTTGATCCTAGTATATGTGTCGTGCAGTCCAAAGCACTCATCGAGATAGCACACATCTAGGGGGAGCCCGTCTATATTTTAGAGGCTTGGGGTTTGCCCTTGCTCTTTGCATTATACTCTTGTGCAAATCCCGTGTTGTCATCAATCCACCAAAAAGGGGGAGATTGTGAGGGCATTTTATCCCTTAGTTGGTTTTAGTGATTGATGACAATTTTTTTGCGGACTAATCATGTGCATCGAATATTTCAGATATATATTGACTAGGCACAAGATGATTTGGTTCCTCTCGAAGGCTATGGAAGACGGCGTTTCTCTACGTTTCTTTTCGGTGGGATTGAGTCGTAGGGAACCATACTATTAAGAGGGGTTCCGCTTCGGAAAGGGTGGGTGGATTCATCACGTACACATCTTCCTTTGTACCTCCTTTTCTTCTAGCCTTTGGAGCATCCTATGTTTTCCTTGTCTATGCGAATATTGCTCGTGCTTGCTGAACTAGGGCGTGTGGTAGTACTGCTCCTCAGAGCGGTAGTACCGCAGGCCCTTGCGGTAGTACCGTTCGCCGGTGCGGTAGTACCGCAAGCGCCCACGGTAGTACCGCTTCCTGGCAAGCGGTAGTACCGTGGCCGGAGTCCAGATGTTGTCACCCTCTCCCTGGTGGGTGGCACACATCACGGTAGTACTGCGCACTAGGCACGGTAGTACCATGGTATCTGGCTTAGTTCCGCAAGTATGCAGCAGTAAGGGGCGGATGAAATTCTTTTCATCCACGCCTAGCGCGGTAGTACCGCTGCTGGCTTACGGTACTACCGCGTCGGGTTTTTGCATTGACTCCAACTCTGCGGAAGTTGCCACGGATGTAATTTATTATATCCGTGCCTTCCCATCTCTGAACAGTCCCTGCCTTGCGGTAGTACCACAAGGGGGCGCGGTAATACCGCGCCAGCAGTACTGCCGCCCTCTGCCTTAGTGCATTTTGGGTTGTTCTGGTCTCTGCTGCGTGGGCGGTAGTACCGCGGGGCCCTGCGGTAGTACCGCGTGCCCCTGCGGTAGTACCGCGCCTCTGGTACGGTAGTACCACGTTACGCAGGCTGAGTTGGTGGATAACAGTTGGATTTGTTCTTCTACTATATAAGGGGTGTCTTCTTCCTCTAGTTGACTACCTCTTCCACCTCCAAGCTCCATTAATGCTCTAAGCTCCCTTTTCGCCCGATCTCTCTCCCTAGCCAATCAAACTTGTTGATTTGCTCGAGATTGGTTAAGAAGGCCCCGATCTACACTTCCACCAAGAGAAATTTGATTCCCCCACCAATCCCTAGCGGATCTTATTACTCTTGGGTGTTTGAGCACCCTAGACAGTTGAGGTCACCACGGAGCCATAGTCCACTGTGGTGAAGCTTCGTGGTGTTGTTGGGAGCCTCCGATTAAGTTGTAGAGATAGCCCCAACCTTGTTTGTAAAGGTCCGGTCGCCGCCTCCAAGGGCACCAATAGTGGAATCACGACATCTCGCATTGTGTGAGGGTGTGAGGAGAATACGGTGCCCTAGTGGCTTCTTGGGGAGCATTGTGCCACCACACCGCTCTAACGGAGACGTACTTCCCCTCAAAAGGAAGGAACTTCGGTAACACATCCTCGTCTTCACCGGGTCCACTCTTGGTTATCTCTTACCTTTACTTGTGCAATCTTATTAGTGTTACTTCTCTTGCTTGCTTGTGTGTTCGTTGTTGTTGCATCATATAGGTTGCTCACCTAGTTGCACATCTAGACAACCTACTTTGATGCAAAGTTTAATTTGGTAAAGAAAAGCTAAAAATTGTTAATTGTCTATTCACTCGCCCTCTAGTCAACCATATCGATCCTTTCACCCACAACTCGCTAAACTTAGAGCTTTCATGGCCAACGGTTTAACAGGCGTGGACTTCGTCCGTTGCTGGATATCCTGGAGCATTTTGCCATTAAGTCGCCGCTTTGGCTTAATGTGTGAGTATACTGGTGACATACAAGACTCCCAATGTCATATTAATATTCAGCTAACAGATGAGGAAGTCACTGAGTCTGTCAAGAAAATGTTGAATGAAACGGAAGCTGTCTGCAGCAAGGCCGGGTTAAGCCCCTTTTACACACAAAACAAACTGCCCGCTGTAAGTATTGTCTGTGCTTCCGCTTTACACCTGATATTTTTAGACTGTGCAATCTTTGAATACCCTCTGCCCATTTTTAAACAGGGTGATGATTTTTTCGGGAAAAAGAAACCTCAGGAGAAAGCGGTGAAGCCTTCTCGTCCTAAAACGAAAGCCGTCAAGAAAACCACAAAAAGGAAGGCACCTGAACCCATCGGTTTAGAGCTTGATGACGACCCGGATGAACCGGAAGCAGAGGTAGAACTTGATTCACTTGGTTCACTTTTCATGCATCTCATTTACAATGATATTTATCAGGAGGACGTTGAGGGCTGCCAAGTTGACGATGCAGAGGTAATTATCCTTTCCTCCGGTGTAGACTCTCTGCCAACACAAAAAATCCGTCAAGCAGTCTGGAAAGTAAGATTTTCTCACCCTCTTGCTCACTTGGACCCAAAATTTCTTTTTAAGAAGCAGCAACACGAAGCTCGCCGCACAACCCGGCACAGCGGCCAAACGGTCACCTCGACCGGTTTACCGAACACCCCGGTCCGAAAACGCCGAACCGAGGTATCACCCACTTCTGACACTTCTTATCCCAAGGCAGGCTTTTTTGACAACCTCTTAATTCGTCCGATTTGAATTATCAGGTGACATCTCCTTCTTCATCCGGCGAATCCACGGCCACACAACTCCCTCCTCTTAAAACCATGGCTGGGTAAGTATTTCAACCCAATCTTTTGATGTTTCACACTTTATATGTGTAACGCCCTCGATGCGGCTATATCTCCCACGTGTCGAGGCACGACTTAGAGGCATAGCCGCATTGAAAGCAACGTCGCAAGTCGGGAAATCATCACACATCCCATGTACATAAATAATATAAAGGGGAAGAACATAGTTGGCTTACACTCGCCACGTCACATCAAAGTACATAAATAACATCCATCATACAAATCACTCATGGCCCGACTACGGCGCCAAAATAGAAAAGACCCCCAACAAGCGACAAGGCCCTGAATCTAACCCCGAATAGGCAGCACTACTGATCATCAGGAAAAGACACATAGTAACGCTGAGAGTCCTCGTCGTACTCCCACTTGAGCTCGAGCGCGCCATCTGGAGCTGTATCATCTGTCCCTGCATCTGGTGTAATAGTAATCTGTGAGCCATAGGGACTCAGCAATCTCGCACCCTCGTGATCAAGACTATTTAAGCTTAATAGGTAGGAAAGGGGTAATGTATAAGTGGAGCTGCAGCAAGCGACTAGCATATATGGTGGCTAACTTATTCGCAAAAGAGAGCGAGAAGAGGAGGCAAAGCACGAGCGAGAAACTAGAGAGCAACCTGCGCAAACATAACTCCAACGTCGTGTCCACTTCCCGGACTCCGCCGAGAAGAGGCCATCACGGCAACACACTCAGTTGATCCATTTTAATTAATTAAGGTTCAAGTTATCTACAACCGGACATTAACAAATTCCCATCTGCCCATAACCGCGGGCATGGCTTTCAAAATATCAATCCCTGCAGGGGGTCCCAACTTAGCCCATAACAAGCTCTCACGGTCAACGAAGGAATAGACCTCCACCCAAGACACACCGATCAGACTCGGTATCTCGGTACAACAAGATGATTCGACAGGTTAAAACAAGACCAGCAACACCGCCCGAATGTGCCGACAAATCCCGATAGGAGCTGCACATATCTCTTTCTCAGGGCACGCTCAGATGAGCGCTCCATACAACTAAAACCAAACCTCGAGTTTCCCCGAGGGGGCGCTGCACAGGACTCTAGTTCGGACCAACACTCAGAGGAGCACTGGCCCGTGGGGGGCTAAAATAAAGATGACCCTCGGGCTCCAGAAACCCAAGGGAAAAAGGGGTAGGTGGCAAATGGTAAAACCAATGTTGGGCATTGCTGGAAAAGCTTTAATCAAGGCGAAGTATCAAGGGGTTCCCATTATAGCGCAACCGCATAAGGGACGCAACAATCCGGGAACATAACACCGATATGACGGAAGCTAGGGCGGTAAGAGTGGAACAAAACACTAGGCGAGAGGCCGAGCCTTCCACCCTTTACCAAGTATATAGATGCATTAAGATAACATAGCAATATAATGATATCCCAACAAGTAAATAAATGTTCCAACAAGGAATGGCTCCAATCTTCACCTGCAACTAACAATGCTATAAGAAGGGCTGAGCAAAGCGGTAACATAGCCAATCAACAGTTTGCTAGGACAAAGGTGGGTTAGAGGCTCAATCATGGCAATTGGGAGGCTGACAAGCAAGTGGTAGGCATCATAGCATTGGCAAAGCAAAAGAGCGAGCAAACTAGCATAGCAAAGATAGTAGTGATTTCGAGGGTATGATCATCTTGCCTGCACAGTTGTCAGAGTTGACTGGATCCTCAAAAGCAAACTCAACGGGCTCCTCGTTAGCGAACTCATCTCCCGGCTCTACCCAACAACACAAACAAGCAACAAGGATACAATCAACCATGTGCAAGGGCAACCAAAAATATGCAAAGATGGTATGCTATGCGGGATGCGATGCGGGATGCAAAATGCAAGACGTGACAGGAAAAGCATGAACCTGGCCTCAACTTGGAAAACCAAGTGTGCCACTGGATAGAGGGGAAGAAATCCCCTGAAAACGATATAAAGATCATAGGAATCGGAGCTACGGTTTGGAAATGGTAAGCGTTTTACGAAATGAACCGGTCTGCGATATACAGCAAGTAGGCTCCTAAATGCAACGAAATGAACATGCTACAGCCACCAAACATGAAAAAAAATACATGGCAGGGATTTACACAAGATGCTTAACAAATCACTAGGACTGAGCCATAGGAAAATTCATCCATTATGGGGTTCAAACAAGCATGGCAAAACTGAATAAGCAAAACAGATTTCAGACTTAGTGAAATTAACACTAGTCTGAAATTTCAGACCACGATGCTCTCTTCGGAGCAGCAAAACAACATGAAACATAACCTGAACATGACAAGTAAGAACATGGAATGGAGCTACTCAACAAGATTAACAAAACACCCAAAGTGACCTGGGGCCAAAAGGGTTCACAAAATACTCTAGTGAGCACACGAACATAGATGAAACACAATCAGTTTTCAGACAGTGAAAACTGAGACATGCTGAAACTATAACTCACGGAGGCATGTAAACGAGCTCGATGCACTCACTACGGTGCAACTCATGGCAAGGCAAGCATATATCCATAAATAAGGCACAAAATGCTAGCTAGACATGGCAAGAACAATGGCATAGCATGCATGGATCACTAGCAATAGCACCGGCAAAATCGCAAAAGAGTTCACGATCTGCCCAAATTAACAACGATGCAAAAGTTGAGCTCGATTGAGTCAACCTAGGGTGCTACAACATAACAAGTAAAGACATGGATGGATAAAGCACAACAAGCATAACAAATCACTCTTATTGATCATCCTCAAAAGAGGCACGGATCACCAGGAAACAAGCTGGACATATAGCATCATGAACTAAAACATCCCAGACTTAGTGAAAATCACTAAGTCCCTGAAATCAGCAATCTCAGGTACCCCTCTTTGCAAGATTTCACAAGACAACACACACATCCTAAAAATGCATGGGTGGCACCTCTGGAAAGAAGACAACATGCTTAACAATTCATCCCAAAGGGGCACAGGCATATCATGCACACAATAATCATGGAAAAAATGACAAAAGTCAATGATGAGCTAACGGATCTGCAATATAACTCATGATGCCTCCTTCTAACAGCATTTTGGGCATCAAGATGAACTCAAATGCAAATGATGCAATGGAATGAAATGATGTGCTCGTCGAGACGAAGATTTTGATATATCATATGTCCAAAACGGAGCTACGGATGAGGAGATATGAGCAGTCAAAGATAGCATAAAAATTAGGGTTCCGGGGATAAAAGTCAAGCGAAATATCTCCAGATCCAGATCCAGATCGGGCACGCGGATCGAGGCCGCCGGAGTTACTGTTCACGGCCGGACATGGAGCTCGCTGGCGTCGGAGAGGAAGCGGGGGAGGTCGCCGGGGCCGGAGGAGGACGGGGCGGCGTCGGCGGTGGTGGCCGCAGCGAGGTGCGGCGGCGCCGGCGGGGCGGATGGCGGCGGTGGCCCGCCGGAGCGGTGCGGGCGGTGGTCGTCGCCGGCGAGGGACGCGGCGGCCGGCGCGGCAGGCGCGGGCGAGCCGGGCGGCGCGCGGGCGGCGGGGAGGAGGCGCGGGGCGCGGGCTGGGGAGGGCCCCGCGTGGGCTTGCGGCGGCGATGTGGGCCTCGCCCACGTGGCGGGAGGCGGTTGGATGCGGCGGCGGGGCGGACAACGTCCGGCCTGGCGCGGGGAGAGAAGGATCTGTTTTTTTAGGGTTTTGGACGGGGGAAGAAGAGATCCGAATATGGGGGGTATATATAGGCATAAGTGGAGCTAGGAGAGTCCAAATGAGGTGCGGTTTTCGCCCACGCGATCGTGACCGAACGACCGAGACGATGGAGCAGAGTTTGGTGGGTTTTGGGCCAAATTGGAGGGGTGTTGGGCTGCAACACACACGAGGTCTTCTCGGTCCCTCGGTTAACCGTTGGAGTATCAAACGAAGTCCAAATGACCCGAAACTTGACAGGCGGTCTACCAGTAGTAAACCAAGGCCGCATGGCAAGTCTTGGTCCCATCCGGAAATGTTTAATCCCCACACACGAAAGAAAGCTATAAATGGCCACCGGAGGAGAACGAAGCGCCGGAATGCAAAACGGACAACGGGGAAAATGCTCGAATGCATGAGATGAACATGTATGCAAATGCAATGCACATGATGACATGATATGAGATGCACGAAAACGAAAACAACACACGGAGACAAAGACCCGAACCCGAGAAATAAATATAACTTAATGCCGGAAACGGCAAGAGTTGGAGTACAAATTGGGAAAGTAATATCTGGGGCGTTACAATATGCTATGCTAACCTTTGCATCTATTCTTTAGAGCCAAGGCCAGACCCGGTAAGAAGGCCCGGGTGAACAACCCACCTGATGATCATGTGGTGATTGAACCGGAGCTGACTACAGAACCGGAAGATCCAAATACTGAGGCCACATTTGATGAACCGCCCCCTCAAGATCATAATGTTGATGAACAAGCATAAGTTGATACCGCTGTGCCAGATGATAAACCGGCAAGTCCAATCCGGGATGATGACGGACCTTCTAGTCCAGTGAAGACTACTAACACTCCATCAACTCCAGAAAAGGATGTTGAAGATAAAGAAGATGAGGCTATCATTACCGGTATTGGCCACACCTCTCCTAGCCATCCTGTTGTATTGGCGAAACATAGTGCCAAAGAAGAACATGCTGCCATGGAGAGAGGCAAGTGGAGCACCGATTTATCAAGCTACGCACACTTCAGTGCTCAAGAACTCAACTCTGGTTTTCTAAACCATCTGCACACAAACCGTGACTATGAAGCCGGTTTAGTGAATCTGATGAAGGAGCGCTATGAGGTAATAACATAACTTTTCCTTTCCTAAGTCCAATTGCAAATACCAACTCTAGTAGCCCCCAAGGGCTGGCTTATGATAGCAATCATAAATCGGGACTTTGTAATATCTCAACCCTTGCATACTTATCCTCCATATGTCAGGTGATCCTTTGAAATAAACTAGTACTTTATCATTGTATTCCTGTAGTTGTCATCTGTGTAGTCCCCAAGGGCCGGTTTATCTTTCCAAGGTGAACCGGGATTTTAACCAATGCTTCGATTTGAACAAATGTACATTAGCCCCCAAGTGCCAAAGATAATGTGTGCATTGTATTTGGGACTTGCAAAAATTTCTGATAATAAAGCAAATAGGCATTAGCCCCAAGTACAAAGTGCATAACTTGTTATGTGCTTGGTACTTCAAATATTTACATCCCACTGATGATATGTCATTCCTTTACAGGCTGAGCTGAGCAAAAAGGACTCCCAAACCGCTGATCTTCAAGAAAACTTCAAATCTCAACAAGCGGAGGCTTCCAAAGCCAAGGAGGAACTAACTAAAGCCTTAGCAACCATGGAGAAGCTGAAGGAAATTTTTAAGAAGGAGCGTGCAGATTGGGATGCCGAGAAGGCCACTTTGGCAAAGAAAGCCGAAGACGCAGAAGCAACCCTTAAACCGGTGGTTGAGGAATTGAATGGTTTAAAGCGGCAAATAAATGCTATGACCTCTGCTAATTTGGTAAGCGCCCTCATCTGGTATGTTTTAAGTCCCCTTTACCTTAGCAGTCACCGGTTTACTGATGCTCGCAATGCTACAGGGTCCCGCATTACCCATCTAGGCTCCGATATGCGGATGAAGCTAAAAGCAGCCTACACCTTGATAGACCAATTGTATTCCGGATCCCAATGGGCTATCTGCACTGCTGCGTACAACAAGTCTCCTCCATCGTTGATAAAAGAAACCATCGAGAAGTTGTCCATGTTGCCTGCCCAGCTGGAGGAACTTAAAAAATTAGCTGCAAGGTCAGGCGCATTGATTGCGCTAATCCGAGTCAAGGCATGGATTCCAGATCTCGAACCGGCAGATATCGGCCAAGGCTATCCCAGTGTGAAGGAAGATGGCACATAATTCAACAATGATGATCTCCGAAGGCTGACAAGGGAAATGCGGCTTATAGCAAGCAAATTGGCGGATGACACAGATCTATCTAATTATCAACCGGTTTATGGTGTTGATCAGAAAAGATATCCCGCGCCGATTCATGATGTAGAGGATCTTGTTCTGCCAATCCGTAAGCACACTTATGCTCCCGACATTGATCCTTCCCCTCTTATAAGTGAAGAAGCCGTATTCCAAGCGTTAACCGGAATCGATTGGACAACAATTGAATTCCAGCCACTGGGTAGAGAGGAGAAAGATACACCAACTCAAGATGATCCACAATCTTCAAGTCATCCTGGTGATGAATCTTGAACCGGAGGCCGGTTTAGTTGTCGTAGTCTGCCACTTGTTATTGAAACAATTATTCTTGGTGGGCATTTAAAACGCCTTGTAATAGGCTAGTTCAAACACTCGCTTGTTATGCCATCGAGCATATTTATTTTGCTTGATACTGATAACTCGCCATGCCTTTGGGATCTATTATATGCATAGTCCATTGCGGCTTTGATTTAACATGTTCCTACATATAAGAACTTGAAAGTGTCCTAGCGGTTTACCACTGGACGGGTCATGATGCCCAAATAAATATATAGCTTGGGTGTATAACCAAGACTGTAATAACCAGATATAGAATAGATGATACCTGTTGTCGGTGTCAAAACCGGCGGATCTCGGGTAGGGGGTCCTGAACTGTGCGTCTAGGCGGATGGTAACAGGAGGCAGGGGACACGAAGTTTTACCCAGGTTCGGGCCCTCTTGATGGAGGTAAAACCCTACGTCCTGCTTGATTAATATTGATGATATGGGTAGTACAAGAGTAGATCTACCACGAGATCAGAGAGGCTAAACCCTAGAAGCTAGCCTATGGTATGATTGTGTGTTGTCCTATAGACTAACACCCTCTGGTTTATATAGACACTGGAAAGGGCTAGGGTTACACAAGGTCGGTTACAAAGGAGGAGATATACATATTCGTATTGCCAAGCTTGCCTTCCATGCCAAGGACAGTCCCATCCGGACACGGGACGAAGTCTTCAATCTTGTATCTTCATAGTCCAACAGTCCGGCCTAAGGATATAGTCCGGCTATCCGGAGACCCCCTAATGCAGGACTCCCATAGTAGCCCCTGAACCAGGCTTCAATGACGATGAGTCCGGCACGCAGTATTGTCTTCGGCATTGCAAGGCGGGTTCCTCCTCCGAATACACCACAGAAGAATTTGAATACAAGGATAGTGTCCGGCCCTACAAAATAAGTTCCACATTCCACCGTAGAGAGAATAATATTTCCACAAATCTAATCTTCTGACATGTTTTGGCAACACGACATTGTGCCATGGCCCGGTAATTATTCGAACCGTTTCCTTTAACTAGCCCCACACATAACGCGAGGCAGTTTTTTGACATGTCCTGTCAAAGCTGAGATCATGTTCCCCTAATTACGGGATTCTCATCAATACGGTCGTGGGTAACCCAACCGTGTCTAGGACTCCTAGATTATAGGCAAGTCCCAAACGGCTACGGAGAGGACGCTTGATATTCACCCTCTTTATAAAGGGACAAGGCTTTTACTTTTTTCCCTCCCGTGCTCAATCGAATCCTTCCCCCGCCTCGAGTTCTAACACCCAAAGCCCAGGGCAGGTGCTCCGGACCTTCAATCATGTCCGGATCTAGCCATCAAGGTCGGTGGATGCCCTCCTCCGTTACGGAAGAAGACATCAAGAAGTTGAGGGAGGCCAGATACTTGACCGCCGAGGTTTCGCATCGGCTGCCTGCTCGAGGGCAGGTCGTCCCTACTCCTGAACCCAACGAAGATGTCGTGTACATCTCCCACTTCCTCCGAGGTCTAGGCCTCACGCTGGATCCCTTCGTTAGGGGGTTGATGTTTTATTACGGGCTAGATTTCCACGATCTAGCCCCGGACTCCTTTCTCCATATCTCGGCATGTATTGTCGTATGTGAGGCCTTCCTCTGCATTACCCCTCAGTTCGGCCTGTGGCTCAAGACCTTTGATGTGAAGCCAAAGATGGTCGAGGGGCAGCATGTAGCGTGCGGAGGCGCATTAATAAGCAAGATCGCTGGAGCTCCATGGCCAAAGGGTTTCATTCCAGAGGTGTCCGGATTATGGCAACGGGAGTGGTTTTACATCACAGCTCCCAGAAGTGCCAAGTGGGCGGCTGCCCCTGCTTTCCGCTCAGGCCCTCAACCACAACTGATGTCATGGATTAGTAGAGGGCACTAGTAGAAAAAGGGTCAAATGTGAAGCACATTAGTGCCGGTTTGTATTTGAGCCGGCACTAATGCATACATTAGTGCCGGTTCCAACGGCTAGCCGGGCCGCTTTCATTAGTACCAGTTCGTGGTGAACCTTTAGCACCGGTTCGTGCCACGGACCGGTACTAATGAGAGTGGTGGCAGGATGTTGTCAGAATGGGGCCCCTCCAGCCCCTTTAGTACCGGTTCTTGGCACGAACCGGTACTAAAGGTCGTCCTACATAAACCCTTCATCCACCCGAGCTCGCTCTGTTCTTCCCCTTTCCCCTCTCCTCTCTGTTCTTCCCCTCTTCCTCTCGAGCTCATCACACATTTTGCCCAAAATTTGTCAAGATTTGAAGGCCCCCATCCATTCAAATGATCACAAAGGTTAGCAACTTTGTCCTTTCATCTCTCATTGCTAGATTAGCTCTTGCAATGCTTTATATAGTGATTAATTTGTGAGTTTAGTAATTTGGGAGGATATATATATATATATATATATATATGTGCTAGTATTTGATTTATATGCAATTTGAGGTCAAAAATAACACTTAGTTTGCATATGTAGGTGTGGTTTACTTAGTGCCTTCTAAATCTCCATCGTAGCCACCGTCGATCGCCCGCACCGTCCCGTCGCCGGCACCACCTTGTGGTGAGCCTCTTGTTCATGAAATTTTATATAAAAATTGATGTTTGTGTGATTTGGATATATAGTTACTCGTATAATTATCTTACCCGTACGTTGTTTGTTATACATATAGTGCCATGGTTTTGATATCCGTCCCCGTCGGCCCTAGTCCTTGTTATGATTCGAATGTGGTATGTATATTCTCTTTTAAAACTAGTTGCATTTTGTGTTTATGACAAATTATGCCCATCAAGTTGACATAGAAATTTTTTCTAGGAGGTATGTGAACCGGAAATTCCAACCGACCCTATTGCCGAGAGGTTAAATTTAGTTGAAAGAGAAAACGAGTACTTGAAAGAAAAGTTGAAAAGAATTGAGGGGGAGAAGATGGAATTGGAGTTGCATGTTGCCGATGTCGTTGATGATCGCAAGATCAAGATGGAGAAAATGCGCTTGAAGATTAGAAAGATTAGAAAATATGCCATCGATAGTGAGGCTTGGTATCATTATGCTGTTGGATCCATTGTTACCTTAGTTGCGATGTTGATCGTATTTGTTGTTGCATTTAAATGCTTTAGCTAGAGAGTTATTTGTTTGTTGCATTTAAGTGTTGTATGAACTTTATGTATGAACTTGTATTAATGTGGTCTATTCGGTGTTGTGTAATGAAGATGAGCCGGCAATGGATGTACGATGACCGATGCTCTCCCCAGTTCGTTGAGGGCGTGCATACTTTTCTGCTTGCGGCTGAGGCAAACAAGCGGGCGGATGGTTTTATGCCTTGTCCATGTGCTCGCTGTAAGAATGGTAACAATTACTCTACGTCAAGAACCATTCACGTCCACCTGTTTAAGTCCGGTTTCATGCCCCATTATAATGTTTGGACCAAGCACGGAGAAAGAGGGGTTATGATGGAAGACAATGAAGAAGAATAGGACGACGACAGCTATCCTGGCCATGGGTTCCCTGAATACGATGATACAACAATGGGGGAAGAAGCTGAGCCGGTAATGCGGGAAGAAGCTGAAGAAGAGGCATCAGATGAGCCCGTTGATGATCTAGGTCGGGCCATTGCCGATGCAAAGAGAAACTGCACAAGTGATTTGGAGAAGAAGTTGCAGCGCATGTTAGAGGATCACAAAAAATTGTTGTACCAGAATTGCGTAGGTGACAAGAAAAAGCTGGGCACCACACTGGAATTGCTGCAATGGAAGGCAGAGAATGGTGTATCTGATAAGGGATTTGGAAAGTTGCTGGTAATGATAAAGGATATGCTTCCAAAGGACAACGAATTGCCCGAGAGTACGTACGAAGCAAAGAAGGCTGTCTGCCCTCTAGGGTTAGAGGTGCAGAAGGTACATGCATGCCCTAATGATTGCATCCTCTACCGTGGTGAGTACGAGGATTTGAACGCTTGCCCGATATGTGGTGCATTGCGCTATAAGATCAGCCGTGATGACCCTGGTGATGTCGAGGGCTGGCGCCCCAGGAAGAAGATTCCTGCCAAGGTGATGTGGTATGCTCCTATAATACCACGGTTGAAACGTTTGTTCCAAAACAAAGAGCATGCCAAGGCGATGCGATGGCACAAAGAAGACCGTAAGAAAGACGGAAAGTTGAGAGTACCCGCTGACGGGTCGCAGTGGAGAAAAATCGAAAGAAAGTACGGGAAGGAGTTTGCAGATGACGCAAGGAGCGTATGGTTTGGTCTAAGCGCAGATGGCATTAATCCTTTTGGGGAGCAGAGCAGCAACCATAGCACCTGGCCTGTGACTCTATGTTTGTATAACCTTCCTCCTTGGTTGTGCATGAAGCGGAAGTTCATTATGATGCCAGTGCTCATCCAAGGCCCTAAGCAACCCGGCAACGACATTGATGTGTACCTAAGGCCATTAGTTGAAGAACTCTTACAACTGTGGAATGGAACAGGTGTACGTGCGTGGGATGAGCACATGGGGGAAGAATTTGACCTAAAGGTGTTGCTGTTCGTGACCATCAATGATTGACCTGCTCTCAGTAACCTTTCAGGACAGACAAACAAGGGATACCGCGCATGCACGCACTGTTTGGACGATACCGACAATATATATTTGGCTAATAAGAATGTGTACCTGGGACATCGTCGATTTCTTCCGAGCAGGCATCCCGTAAGAAAGAAAGGCAAGCATTTCAAAGGTGAGGCGGATCACCGGACGAAGCCTCGCCACCGTACTGGTGCTGATGTACACGATATGGTCAAGGATTTGAAGGTGGTCTTTGGAAAGGGTCCTGGTGGACAACCTGTTCCGAATGACGCTGACGGACACGCACCCATGTGGAAGAAGAAATCTATATTTTGGGACCTGCCCTATTGGAAAGACCTCGAGGTCCGCTCCGCAATTGACATGATGCACGTGATGAAGAATCTTTGTGTGACCCTGCTTGTCTTCTTGGGCGTGTATGGGAAGACAAAAGATACACCTGAGGCACGGGAGGACCAGCAACGTATGCACGGAAAAGACGGCATACATCAGGGTCATGCAAGCTACGCTCTTACCAAAGAAGAGAAGGAAATCTTCTTTGAATGCCTGCTCAGTATTAAGGTACCGTCTGGCTTCTCGTCGAATATAAAGGGAATAATAAACATGGCAGAGAAAAAGTTCCAGAACCTAAAGTCTCATGACTGCCACGTGATTATGACGCAACTGCTTCCGGTTGCATTGAGGGGGCTTCTACCGGAAAACGTTCGATTAGCCATTGTGAAGCTATGTGCATTTCTCAATGCAATCTCTCAGAAGGTAATCGATCCAGAAATCATACCAAGGTTACAGAATGATTTGGTGCAATGTCTTGTCAGTTTCGAGTTGGTGTTCCCACCATCCTTCTTCAACATCATGACGCACATCCTAGTTCACCTATGCGAAGAGATTAACGTTTTGGGTCCTATATTTCTACACAATATGTTCCCCTTTGAGAGGTTCATGGGAGTCTTAAAGAAATATGTTCATAACTGTGCTAGGCCAGAAGGAAGCATCTCCAAGGGCCGTCAAAATGAGGAGGTCATTGAGTTTTGTATTGACTTTATTCCTGACCTTAAGCCGATTGGTGTTCCTGAATCGCGGCATAAGGGCAGATTGGATGGAAAAGGCATGCTAGGAGGGGAACAAATAATATGTATGGACGGACATTCTCTCACTGAAGCACACTACACAGTTCTACAGAATTCCGCCTTGGTGGCTCCGTATATGGATGAACACAAGAATTTGCTACGCTCCAAACACCCGGAGCGGTCCGATGACTGGATTACACGTGAACAAACCAGGAGTTTTGCCAGCTGGTTGCAAGCACGTACCATGCATGACACCTCTATTGAAGATGACCTGTACTTGCTGTCCCAGTTACCATCTTTGAATATAATGACTTTCAAAGGGTACGAGATAAATGGTAAGACATTTTACACGATCGCCCAAGATAAGAAGAGCACCAACCAAAACAGTGGTGTCCGCTTTGATGCAGAAACCAAGACAGGAAAGGAAACATATTATGGTTATATACATCACATATGGGAACTTGACTATCGACGTGGTTTGAAGGTCCCTTTGTTTCGGTGCAAATGGGTCAATATGACACGAGGCGGGGTAACGGAAGACCCGCAGTACGGAATGACAACAGTGGATCTCAACAATCTTGCGTATGCGGATGAACCATTCGTCCTAGCCAATGATGTGGCACAGGTTTTCTATGTGAAGGACATGTCTACCAAGCCAAGAAAAAGAAAAGATAAGGAAGCGAATGCATCGTACGATGAGCCAAAGCAGCACATAGTTCTTTCTGGGAAGAGAAACATCGTGGGAGTGGATGACAAGACAGACAAGTCAGAAGATTATGAAAAGTTTGATGAAATTGCTCCATTCACAGTGAATATTGACCCGAGCATCCCATTAAATGATGAAGATTTTCCATGGCTACGACGCAAAGGGACACACGCGAAGAAAAAGTTTCACACCCAAAGATCTGGGATGTGATCGGCTTAACTATCATCACTTTCTTCTGTGTTTCACACCCAGGAGGGAATCTCTGTAATAGTTAGGGTAGCTAGTTATGTGTTTTGGCATTTGAAACGCGAAGAAATTTTATGTGCAAGCAAATTCTTTCATGCATTTACTGATTTTTTCAGCTAAATGACCCTGAAATTGAAAAGCATTTCAGATGAACTCAGAAAAGGATGAAAGTTGGCATGGTATCATAATTTCACCCACATAGCATGTGCAAAAAAGTAGAGAGGGTTACCGCAAAAACTGGATGCACTTTGTGTACAAAATGGACAATCTGTTTCGAAGTATCAGGGTTTCGGACGAAAACTCATCCGTTACAAAGGCATTTCATTTTTTAAATAACTTAAGCATTACCAAATTGAATATAATGATAAAACACACTAATATTAAACATAAGAAAAAAGAATCACTGGAAAATGTATTTTTAGAGTTAAGTTATTCACAAACTAGTGATTCACACAAATTTCAAATAATTCAAAATTTAAACTATTCAAATTTAAAAACTACCGGCACTAACTGAAAGTTTCTAAAAACTATCAAAAATATTCACAAAGAAACTCTAAATACAGCAAAAAACAACTAAAAAAATAAATAAAGCAGAATTTCAAATAATTCAAAATTTAAACTATTCAAATTTAAAAACTACCGGCACTAACTGAAAGTTTCTAAAAACTATCAAAAATATTCACAAAGAAACTCTAAATACAGCAAAAAACAACTAAAAATAAATAAAACAAAATAAATAAAGCAGAAAAGAAAAAAACTAAATGAAAAAAGCCCGCCTACCGGGCCACAGCGGCCTGCATACGACTAGAAACCCAACCTGTTGTTGGGCCAGGATGCAGGCCTGCAAGCCCAATAGGCCCCACAGGGCAGAGTAGCAGAGATAGGCCCAGAAGGCCTGCATTTCAGAGGAGCTCGAAGGAGCAGCCGCGGCTGGGTTTATAAACCAGTGCGGCTGCCCTTCGCTAGGCGAGGTGGGACTAAACATTGCGCCCCTCGCCTGGCAGCGCACCCCCGTTTAGTACCGGTTCGTGGCACCAACCGGTACTAAAGGGGGGGCCTTTAGTACCGGTTGGAGCCACCACCCGGTACTAAAGGGGTCACTTCCCGCCGCTTGGGCTAGCCAAAACAGACCTTTAGTACCGGTTGGTGGCTCCAACCGGTACTAAAGGTGCCTTCTATATATACAACACTTCGAAAAATTTCATTCTCCCACTCTGTTTCTTCCCGATCGATCGACGCCGCCCCCGTCGCACCCTCATCCCCGTCGCCGTCGCCGCCCTCGTCCCCGTCGCCGCCCCCGTCGCCGTCGCCGCCCTCGTCCCCGTCGCCGCCCCCGTCCCCGTCGCCGCCCCCGGGCCCGTCCCCGTCCCCGTCGCGCCGTCCCCGCGTCGCCGCCCCGTCATGCCCCGGGCCGTCGCCTCGCCGTCGCCGTCGCCCCGCTGTAAGCTCTCCCCCCTCTAACCCCTCTCCGATCCCTCGCCCCCGGTGGCCGCCGCCCCTCCCCGAGCCCAGACACACACACAAGCATGAACACACACACACACACACATTTTTCTGTTTTTAGTTATAGAAATAGTTATAAAATAGTTAGAATTGATAGAAATTTTTCTATTTTTTAGTTATAGAAATAGTTATAAAATAGTTAGAATTGATAGAAATTTTTCTATTTTTTTGTTATAGAAATAGTTATAAAATAGTTAGAATTGTTAGAATTTTTTTTTCTGTTTTTTAGTTATGGAAATAGTTATAAAAAAGTTAGAAATTTTCTGTTTTTTAGTTATAGAAATATTAGAAATGTTATACAAATGTTAGTTATATATATAGAAATGTTATAATTTTCTTCTTCTGTTTTTTAGTTATAGAAATATTAGAAATGTTATAGAAATTTAGTTATATAGCATTGTTAGAAATGTTATAGGAATGTTAGTTATATAGAAATGTTAGAAATTTTAGTTATCGAAATCCAATCATTAAAAAAATGTTACTTTTTGCATGCATATAGCTAGTATTTGTTCTGGACGATGCCCGGCCCGCATCCTCGCCGGCGACCCGTCCGCGACGACGTCCGGCTGACCCATGTCCGGGACTGGGCTCTGCCGGGCTGGCACTGGGAGGTGCTGCCTGGAGGGGCGCGCCGCTTGATGAGGAACCCGGCCCCGGGTCCCGTCATCGACCCTGATCTCATTTGGTGGCGTTCGCGTGGGCCAGTTTCGGTGCGGAGGGAGCCGGCCCCGCCGGAGGAGGTACGTCGCCGTGTCAGGGAGGAGGACGAGCACGTCCATCGCTACATGGTTGCGTTAGAGGGCGGCAGGTTCTCCAATACCTGGCAGTTTCTTCAGGGATCTCACTTCAGCTATGATCCTGTGAGGGTTCCTTCTCTTTGGGTGTCCACCGCCCGCGCCGAAGGAACCGCGAGTGTCCTAGATTCTTCTATAGTATTCGATCTTTATTAGCTACCTAGCCAGTGATGTACTCGATATATAATATTCGAGACGATGTATTCGAGATTATATATTATTCGAGACGATGTATTCGAGGTTATATATTATTCGAGACGATGTATTCGAGATTATATCTATTATTCGAGATTATACTAAATTGTTTTATATTTCTTTTGGCATAGTTAAATAAAAGCTATGGTGGACAATACCGACAGAGAGAGAGAACAGACCATGTTTGATATCATACGCGGGCCAGATGATGATCAGAATGAAGAAGATTTTGACGGCTCCGAATTTCTAAACAACACCGGAGAGGGTGATATGATATTCGATCGCGATGACCGAGAAGATGAAGTCATGAACTACGACGAAGAACATGTTGATCCTGAAACAACAAACACTAGCGAGGTATATATATTTATATAAGCAGGAATCTGGTGATCATCGCATGTTTTAAATGAGTTGAAGATATATTAACGAATCAATCTTTCTTCTTTCAGCCATCCGAATCGAGCAAATCTTCAGGCAAAAGGACGAAACGAGGCCCGAACAAAAAGTTGAAGGAGGGCGTAAAGTACAATATCGAGGCATTCAAACCTAATGGCGAACCATTAGCGCCTAAGAAGATTGCGGACAAGTTCGTTCGTCAGTGCGGAGTTCTTGTGAAGGACCAACTCCCGATCTCCCTTCAAGAATGGAGAAAGCCAGCAAATCCACGTCCAGATGTTACTTTTGTCGACGAGAATAAAAAAAATCTGCTTTGGGATACTCTCATGGAACATTTCACCCTACCAGATCATTTCACAGAAGCAGATGTGCGGAAAGTCAAGAACGCTGCTTTTAGGAAGATGGCGGTTGCATTCAAGAACCACAAGAGAATGACGTGGGAGAAGTACGTCAAGGGAGGAAGGAAGACTCCAGTATTCGAGGGGATACTAGAGAATCAAAGTGCTCATTGGGACGATTTCGTGAAATTCAAGGATTCAGAATTAGCTAAGGAACGATCGAGAATAAACAAGAAGAATGCCTAAAAAGGGATAAGTTCCATAAGCTGGGGCCAGGTGGCTACGCGGTGGCAATGCCTAAGTGGGATAAGTCTTAGAAAGAGATGGAGGATGCAAGTGTCACTCCGGTTACTAAGAGGTGCCCCCCCAGGTGCAGGACTTGGTTCTATGCGCATGGGGGTTAGTTGGACCCGAAGACAGGCAATGTTTCGACGAAGGCATGTCTAAACGGAGCCGATGATGCGCTACTTGTTGCAATAGAAGAGGCTCGATCGGGGGTGTTCCAGCCCAACAGAGAGAACGACGAGCTTACGCGTGCCCTGGGAAATCCTGAACACCCAGGAAGAACATGAGGCAAGGGCGCTATTCCGTGGTATGAGGGGTTTTCGGACTGGAACGCCGACTATAGAACCCGTGCGAGAAAGAAGATTGCGGAGGAGAAGAAGAGGAAGATGGAGGAGGAGCAGAGGAAGCGGGACTATGAACGCCTTCAAGGACTAGAAGCAAGTTAAGCGGAATTGGCAGCTAAATTCCAGCGGCAGCAGGAGCAGATTGACACACTTAGCCAGCAAAGGGGGTCTCAGCAGTTGCAGCAGCTAGCGGATGATCCAGCATTGGATACCACCGCCCCATCCATGCCGAGAAGCAGCGTGGGTTCCGCCTCGGGCGACGCAGTAGTGGTGGATAGATACCCCATGGATGACATCACGGAGAACACTAACTGCGAGCTACACTTCAAAATGAAGAACATATCCATGAAGGTGGCGGACGCCGTTGTTTTTCAAATTCCCCCGAGGCAACCTTCCATTGCAACCCGATTCTAGCGGGCTATGCTCGTGTCTTGGTTGATGAGGTGGTGGCCCCTTATTCGGAGCTACAGCTTGACATTCCTGGAGGTGACGACGAGCACACATTGGGAGAGGCCATACATCGTGTCATCCTATGGAGAAAGGATTGCATCATCTTTCGAAGGCCACCGACACCGCGTCACCCGACTCCTCGTCGAAGTCCGTCACCGACTCAGCAGACTCCCGCTCCTCCAAGTCCACCAACGCGTGAGGCCACTCCTCCTCCTCCAAGTCCGGCAAAGTGTTAGGCCACTCCTCCTCCAAGTCTGACACAGCGTCAGACGTCCACTCCTCGTCCAACTCAGCCCCGTCAGCCATCTCCGTCGCCTCAGCAATCGCAGAAGAGACACCCCGTAGCTATGGTGCGTAGCGGTACGAGTCGGGGTGATAGTATAGGAAGTACAGGCGGAGGAAAGCGATATAAATATGGTCCAAACCTCATTACTCCTCTTCCTGTGAGGGCTTACGACAGGACCGAGGAGCAAACCAATGCCATAGTGCGGGCAGAAGTCGACGCCCATTTTGGACCGAAACCGCCACCGCCGCCAAAGGAGAAAGTGCCTGTGGAAGTAGTTGACCACTTCATTCGTATGGCTCAACCACCAGCTCCTAAGCCTGTTGACTCAGACTATGAGCGCCACATCAGGAAGTTACATCGACAACGTCTACAGAAGGAGGCGAGCTCGAGCTCGAGCAAACAACAAGCAGCTGTCAAAACATGCGGGAAAACCGTTGCCCAGCTGGGAAAACAGGCGGCGCAATCGATCCCCCCGCTTGTTGTGCCGCCAACAACACGTGACAGTACGCGCGCCCAATATTATTGTGGCCAAACGATTTACGTTCCCGAGGTGGGCGATGTGGTAATAACCCAGGAGCATATAATGCAGGCTGAAGAACTCAAGATCACTGTTGGACAACTCCTCGAGATCAAGGACATGCCTCCGATTAGAGAGGAGGAAATAAAATGGAAATTTGTCTGGGGCCAACCTTTGGTCGAGCCAGAAGATGTCAAGAAGCTCCCAACGAGAATGTATGAATTGCATCAATGGTACATGGACATTAGCAAGAGATCCGATCGAGAGTCCCTCATGGTGTATGTCAAGAAGGATGATTACTACCATGAGAAAGCTGTGGCCGTTGAGTATTCTGAACTGTTTCAGTTATACAATCAAGACGCACTCGACAAATCTATCGTCAGTTGCTATTGTCTGTAAGTGATTTCTCTCTGTAATTTAAGTCTCAAGCTAGCTGTAGTGATCCTTTTGATCAATCATTACGTGTAATTATCCTCACTATATTCTTTTCTGTGGTATTATGCAGGATGAAGATGTCTGAAATGAGAAAAGGTGGACGCTATGGCATTGGGTTCATTGACCCAAACACCGTTAATGAATACACATGGAAATTAGATGCATATTATGAAAAAGAGGTAGAGGACAACATGCTAGAGTTCTTCAAGCGCCTCAAATACAATGAAGATATACTACTTCCTTACAACTTCGAGTGAGTCACACTTTCTTGTACTACAAATTCTCTGTTTTTGCCTACTAGCTAGCTACATGTTTTTGCTTACATATGCCCGTTTAATTAAGACATGCAAACGTGTGTGCATGCAGATTTCACTGGATCTTGTGTATCATTAAAGTTAACGCCGGAACAGTTGAAATACTGGACTCGCTACTCAAAGCAAATACTGACTATAACATCTTGTTTGGGATAGTCAACATGTAATTTCAATCATTATTAACTATATATCTCGGCCTATTTAGTTTGTCATTTCATGATATGAACTATTTAATAACCCCTTTATTCATTTTCTTCGTCGGCGGGCAGGGCTTGGGCAAGGTTCATCAGCGTCACTCCAGGCGAATGGAAACAAAAGCTGAAATGGTTTCGAGCCAAGGTAATTAAGTAATTAAGTAGTACTAGCTAGCTAGCTTGCTACCATATCTTTAATTATCATGCTTGATTAATTATTATCTGATCAAATTAAATTCCATTCTCGTAATAAAGGCCCTGAAGCAGGTGCCGGGGACTGATCTGTGTGCATACTGCATTTGCGAGAACATTCGCTTGATGGCGTCCGAAAGGAGCAGATCTCAAAGACAGGAATGGGTATGTTTGTCAGAACAATATTCACAATTTTTACACCATTATCGATATCTAGTCACACAACTAATACACATGCATATTGATCTCCTTCTTAACAGTTCAAAGAGGTGCGGGACAAGCTCCTACCAACGGAGCGCGTAGAAGCACTTCAAGAGGAAATAGCGGGATTTTTGCTCGACCAGGTCATAAATCCGAAGGGAGAATACTATTACCCGCTACCGCCCCCATCGAAAAAGACATGAACCACTTCCTATTGTCATCGTGCTCCGAAGGCACCAATCAGGCTAATGCCACTGGCTCCGAAGGCAACATGCATATGTAGGAGAAATTGTATATAGCTATACATGTGTGTATGTGTGAATTAATATGGTGGTTTGTGAGACATGATTGATGATATGTATGATTGGTTCTACTAGAAATTCTATTATATATATATATATGCATAACATATACAATGTGTAGTACCGTAAAATACCAGCAAACGAAAAAGAATTAAAATGGAAAACACAAAATTAAATGAAAAAGAAATCATAAAACCAAAAACCCCCAAACATTTTAGTACCGGTTGGTGTTACCAACCGGTACTAAAGGGCTCCCGGCCCCCGGAGCTGGCTCGTGCCACGTGGTTTCCCTTTAGCACCAGTTCATGCTGAACCGGTACTAAAGGGGGGGGGGGCTTTAGTGCTGAAACTTTAGTGCCGGTTCCTGAACCGGCACTAAAGGGCCTTACAAACCGGTGCTATTGCCCGGTTCTGCACTAGTGGGGCTGAGCTGGGGTCCATCCAAGGACGTGCCTGTACTGCAGAGCCGCATTCGAGATCTCTTCGAAGGAGATTTTAGTTTGATTATGGTAACGCAAGTCATGCTGGTTCGACGAATCCAGCCATGCAAACACTGACCCCTTCGCATGTGGGAGTTCAACCCAGAAGGACCGCACGTAGTTCAGAATTTCCCCGGCCTGACGCACGAGGAGATGTATAAATTATTCTTTGGACCCTAGATAGAGTGTCCGGACACTACTGAGGACGTGGGCCTGAGCAGCAACCGCACCGCCGACCAAGTAAGTTATCCTCTAGCCGAACACAACGTCTTTTCTTTATCATGACGTCATTCTGAGAAATCGCTCTTTGACCAGGACTGGATAACAAAGGCGAAGATGATCCGGTGTTCGGCCCCCTTTCGGAAGGCTTGGAGAATCCGGTGCTGGAACAGATGCTCGAACTAGCACCTTGCCGGGAGCCCTCACAGGAAGATAAATGGGGGAATAATGGGGGCGAAAGCGAGCCTCCACCGCTACCCATTCCGACCGAGGGAACGGGCGCCTCCGTGAGGGAGGATAACCAAGCGGAGGAATCTGGCATTCTCTCACCCCGGGGAAGGAAGAGGACTACCCCTGAAGATCCGGAAACCAAGGTTTCCAAATGGGAGAAGAAGTCTCCACCAGAGGGTCCTGCCTCGGAGGGTGCTCTTGCCGCACAAAGTACGCGCGGGGATCTGCCCTGTAACGAGCTGTAAGTAATCAAAAAGTACTTTAATAGTGAAGATATACTACCTTACTTCTGAGGAAAATAACCGAAGCATTTATCTTGCAGTTCGGATATTAGCCCTTCTCAGCAGAGCTCGTCTTCGGGGGATCTTCTTTTGGAGATGATGGAGAGCGGAACGCCTGAAGGAAATATGCCCTAGAGGCAATAATAAAGTTATTATTTATTTCCTTATATCATGATAAATGTTTATTATTCATGCTAGAATTGTATTAACCGGAAACATAATACATGTGTGAATACATAGACAAATAGAGTGTCACTAGTATGCCTCTACTTGACTAGCTCGTTGATCAAAGATGGTTATGTTTTCTAACCATAGACATGAGTTGTCATTTGATTAACGGGATCACATCATTAGGAGAATGATGTGATTGACTTGACCCATTCCGTTAGCATAGCACTTGATCGTTTAGTTTGTTGCTATTGCTTTCTTCATGACTTATACATGTTCCTATGACTATGAGATTATGCAACTCCCGTTTACCAGAGGAAAACTTTGTGTGCTACCAAACGTCACAACGTAACTGGGTGATTATAAAGGTGCTCTACAGGTGTCTTCGAAGGTACTTGTTGGGTTGGCGTATTTCGAGATTAGGATTTGTCACTCTGATTGTCGGAGAGGTATCACTGGGCCCTCTCGGTAATGCACATCACTTAAGCCTTGCAAGCATTGCAACTAATGAGTTAGTTGCAGGATGATGTATTACGGAACGAGTAAAGAGACTTGTCGGTAACGAGATTGAACTAGGTATTGAGATACCGACGATCGAATCTCGGGCAAGTAACATACCGATGACAAAGGGAACAACGTATGTTGTTATGCGGTCTGACCGATAAAGATCTTCATAGAATATGTGGGAGCCAATATGAGCATCCAGGGTCCGCTATTGGTTATTGACCGGGGACGTGTCTCGGTCATGTCTACATAGTTCTCGAACCCGTAGGGTCCGCACGCTTAAGGTTTCGATGACAGTTATATTATGAGTTTATGATTTTTGATGTACCGAAGGAGTTCAGAGTCCTGGATGTGATCGCGGACATGATGAGGAGTCTCGAAATGGTCGAGACGTAAAGATCGATATATTGGACGACTATATTCAGACATCGGAAATGTTCCGAGTGATTCAGGTATTTTTCGGAGTACCGGTGAGTTACGGGAATTCACCGGGGAGTATATGGGCCTTATTGGGCCATACGGGAATAGAGGAGAGAGGCCAAAAGGAAGGAGGCGCGTGCCACCCCTCTGGTCCGAATTAGACAAGGGGTGCAGCCCACTTTTCCTTGTTCCTCCCCCCTCTTTCCTTCTCTCCTACTCCAACAAGGGAAGGAGGAGTCCTACTCCCAGTGGGAGTAGGACTCCCCCCTTAGAGCGCCCTCCTCCTAGGCCGGCCGCCTCCCTCCCTTGCTCCTTTATATACGGGGGCAAGGGGGCACCCCAGAGAGACAACAGTTGATCATTGATCTCTTAGCCGTGTGCGGTGCCCCCCTCCACCATAGTCCTCGATAATATTGTAGTGGTGCTTAGGCGAAGCCCTGCGACACTAGAACATAAAGATCGCACCACACCATCGTGCTGATGGAACTCTTCCCCGACATTCTGCTAGATCGGAGTCCGGGGATCGTCATCGAGCTGAACGTGTGCTAGAACTCGGAGGTGCCGTAGTTTCGGTGCTTGATCGGTCGGGCCGTGAAGACGTATGACTACATCAACCGCGTTGTGCTAACGCTTTCGCTTTTGGTCTACGAGGGTACGTAGACAACACTCTCCCCTCTCGTGGCTATGCATCACCATGATCTTGCGTGTGCGTAGGAATTTTTTTGAAATTCCTACGTTCCCCAATAGTGGCATCCGAGCCAGGTTTTATGCGTAGATGTCATATGCACGAGTAGAACACAAGTGAGTTGTGGGCGATATAAGTCATACTGCTTACCAGCATGTCACACTTTGGTTCGGCGGTATTGTTGGATGAAGCGGCCCGGACCAACATTACGCGTACGCTTACGCGAGACTGGTTTTACCGCCGTGCTATGCACACATGTGACTAGCGGGTGTCAGTTTCTCCAACTTTAGTTGAACCGAGTGTGGCTATGCCCGGTCCTTGAGAAGGTTAAAACAACACTAACTTGACAAACTATCGTTGTGGTTTTCATTGCGTAGGTAAGAATGGTTCTTGCTTAGCCCGTAGCAGCCACGTAAAACTTGCAACAACAAAGTAGAGGATGTCTAACTTGTTTTTGCAGGGCATGTTGTGATGTGATATGGTTAAGACGTGATGAGATATAAGTTGTTGTATAAGATGATCATGTTTTGTTGAAGTTATCGACAACTGGCAGAAGCCTTATGGTTGTCTCTTTATTGCATAAGATGCAAGCGCCAAATAATTGCTTTACAATTATCGCTATGCGATAGCAATAGTTCGCGAGACGACCATGTGACGACACATTGATAGATCAAGATGATGGAGATCATGGTGTCATGCCGGTGACGATGGAAATCATGACGATGTTTTGGAGATGGAGATCAAAGGCACAAGATGATGATGGCCATATCATGTCACATATTTTGATTGCATGTGATGTTTATCTTTTATGCATCTTATCTTGCTTTAATTGACGGTAGCATTATAAGATGATCTCTCACTAAATTTCAAGATAAAAGTGTTCTCCCTGAGTATGCACCGTTGCCAAAGTTCGTCGTGCCCAGACACCACGTGATGATCGGGTGTGATAAGCTCTACGTCCATCTACAACGGGTGCAAGCCAGTTTTGCACACGCAGAATACTCAGGTTAAACTTGACGAGCCTAGCATATGCAGATATGGCCTCGGAACACTGAGATTGAAAGGTCGAGCGTGAATCATATAGTAGATATGATCAACATAGTGATGTTCACCATTGAAAACTACTCCATTTCACGTGATGATCGGTTATGGTTTAGTTGATTTGGATCACGTGATCACTTAGAAGATTAGAGGGATGTCTTTCTAAGTGGGAGTTCTTAAGTAATATGATTAATTTAACTTAAATTTATCACGAACTTAGTCCTGGTAGTATTAGCATATCTATGTTGTAGATCAATAGCTCGCGTTTAGCTCCCCTATTTTATTTTTTATATGTTCCTAGATAAAACTAAGTTGAAAGATGTTGGTAGCAATGATGCGGATTGGATCCATGATCTGAGGTTTATCCTCATTGCTGCACAGAAGAATTATGTTCTTAATGCACCGCTAGGTGACAGACCTATTGCAGGAGCAGATGCAGACGTCATGAACGTTTGGCTAGCTCAATATGATGACTACTTGATAGTTTAGTGCACCATGCTTAACAGCTTAGAATCGGGACTTCAAAGACGTTTTGAACATCATGGATCATATGGATGTTCTAGGAGTTGAAGTTAATATTTCAAGCAAATACCCGAGTTGAGAGATATGAAGTCTCCAAAAAGTTCTATAGCTAAAAGATGGAGGAGAATAGCTCAAGCAGTGAGCATGTGTTCAGATTGTCTGGGTACTACAATCACTTGAATCAAGTGGGAGTTAATCTTCCAGATAAAAAGTGATTGACAGAATTCTCTACTCACCATCACCAACTTAGTAGAACTTCGTGATGAACTATAGTATGCAAGGGATGATGAAAACGATTCCCGAGCTTTTCCTGATGATGAAATTGATGAAGGTAGAAATCAAGAAAGAGCATCAAGTGTTGATGATTAACATGACCACTAGTTTCAAGAAAAGGGCAAAGGGAAAGAAAGGGAACTTCAAGAAGAACGACAAGCAAGTTGTTGCTCAAGTGAAGAAGCCCAAGTCTGGTCCTAGGCCTGAGACTAAGTGCTTCTACTGCAAAGGGACTAGTCACTGGAAGCAGAACTGCCCCAAGTATTTGGCGGATAAGAAGGATGGAAAAGTGAACACAGGTATATTTGATATACAGATTATTGATGTGTATTTTACTAGTGTTCGTAGAAACCCCTCGGTATTTGATACCGGTTCAGTTGCTAAGAGTAGTAACTCGAAACGGGAGTTGCAGAATGAACAGAGACTAGTTAAGGGTGAAGTGACGATGTGTGTTGGAAGTGGTTCCAAGATTGATATGATCATCATCGCACACTCCCTATACTTTCGGGATTAGTGTTGAACCTGAATAAGTGTTATTTGGTGTTTGCGTTGAGCATGAATATGATTTGATCATATTTATTGCAATACGGTTATTCATTTAAGTAAGAGAATAAATTGTTGTTCTATTTACATGAATAAAACCTTCTATGGTCATACACCCAACGAAAATGGTTTGTTGGATCTCGATTGTGGTGATACACATTCTCATAATATTGAAGCCCAAAGATGCAACATTAATAATGATAGTGCAACTTATTTGTGGCACTGCCGTTTAGGTCATATTGGTGTAAAGCGCATGAAGAAAATCCATGCTGATGGGCTTTTGGAATCACTTGATTATGAATCAGTTGATGCTTGCGAACCGTGCCTCATGGGCAAGATGACTAAGACTCTGTTCTCCAGAACAATGGAGCAAGCAACTGACTTATTGGAAATAATACATAGTGATGTATGCAGTCCGATGAATGTTGAGGCTCGCGACGGGTATCGTTATTTTCTGACCTTCACAGATGATTTGAGCAGATATGGGTATATCTACTTGATGAAACATAAGTCTGAAACATTTGAAAAGTTCAAAAACTTCAGAGTGAAGTGGAAAATCATCATGACAAGAAAATAAAGTTTCTACGATCTGATCGCAGAGACAAATATTTGAGTTACGAGTTTGGTCTTAAATTAAAACAATGTGGAATAGTTTCACAAAATCGTGCCACCTGGAACACCACAGCATAATGGTGTGTCCGAACGTCATAGCCGTACTATTATTGGATATAGTGCAATCTATGATGTTTCTTACCGATTAACCACTATAGTTTTGAGGTTATGCATTAGAGACAGCTACATTCACGTTAAATAGGGCACCATCTAAATCCGTTGAGATGACACCGTATGAACTATGGTTTGGCAAGAAACCTAAGCTGTCGTTTCTTAAAGTTTGAGGTTGCAATGCTTATGTGAAAAAGTTTCAACCTGATAAGCTCAAACCCAAATCGGAGAAGTGTGTCTTCATAGGATACCCAAAAGAAAATGTTGGGTACACCTTCTATCACAGATCCGAAGGCAAGATATTCATTGCTGAGAATGGATCCTTTCTAGAGAAGGAGTTTCTCTTGAAAGAAGTGAGTGGGAGAAAATTAGAACTTGATGAGGTAACTGTACCTGCTCCCTAATTCGAAAGTAGTTCATCACAGAAATCTTTTCCTGTGACTACTACACCAATTAGTGAGGAAGGAAATGATGATGATCATGTAACTTTAGATCAAGTTACTACCAAACCTCGTAGGTAAACTAGAGTGAGATCCGCACCAGAGTGGTACGGTAATCCTGTTCTGGAGGTCATGTTACTTGACCATGACGAACCTACGAACTATGAGGAAGCGATGATGAGCCCAGATTCCACGAAACGGCTTGAGGCCATGAAATCTGAGAATAGATCCATGTATAAGAACAAAGTATGGACTTTGATTGACTTGCCCAAAGATCGGCGAGCCATTGAGATTAAATGGATCTTCAAGAGGAAGACGGACACTGATAGTAGTGTTACTATCTACAAAGCTAGAATTGTCGCAAAAAGGTTTTCGACAAGTTCAAGGTGTTGACCACGATGAGAATTTCTCAGTTGTATCTATGCTTAAGTCTGTCCGAATCATGTTGGCTATTGCCGCATTTTATGAAATCTGGCAAATGGATAAACAAAACTGCATTCCTTAATATGATTTATTAAAGAAGAGTTGTATATGATGCAACCAGAAGGTTTTGTCGATCCTAAAGGTACTAACAAAATATGCAAGCTCCAGCGATCCATCTATGGACAGGTGCAAGCATCTCGGAGTTGGAATATACGCTTTGATAAGTTGATCAAAGCATATAGTTTTATGCAGACTTGCGGTGAAGCTTGTATTTACAAGAAAGTGAGTGGGAGCACTACAACATTTCTGATAAGATATGTATGACATATTGTTGATCAGAGATGATGTAGAATTATTCTGCAAAGCATAAAGGAATGTTTGAAAGGAGTTTTTTTCAAAGAAAGACCTCTGTGAAGCTGCTTACATATTGAGCATCAAGATCTATAGAGATAGATCAAGACGCTTGATAAGTTTTTCAATGAGTACATACCTTGACAAGATTTTAAAGTAGTTCAAAATGGAACAGTCAAAGAAGGAGTTCTTGCCTGTGTTACAAGGTGTGAAGTTGAGTAAGACTCAAAACCCGACCACGACAGAAGATAGAGAGAGAATGAAAGTCATTCCCTATGCCTCAGCCATAGGTTCTATAAAGTATGCCATGCTGTGTACCAGACCTATTGTATACCCTGCCCTGAGTTTGGCAAAGGAGTACAATAGTGATCTAGGAGTAGATTACTGGACATTGGTCAAAATTATCCTTAGTGGCATAAGGATATGTTTCTCTATTATGGAAGTGACAAAAGGTTCGTCGTAAAGGGTTACATCGATGCAAATTTTGACACTGATCCAGATGACTCTAAATCTCAATCTGGATACATATTAAAAGTGGGAGCAATTAGCTAGAGTAGCTCTGTGCAGAGCATTGTTGACATAGAAATTTGCAAAATACTTACGGATCTGAATGTGGCAAACCCGTTGACTAAACTTCTCTCACAAGCAAACCATGATCACACCTCAGTAATCTTTGGGTGTTAATCACATAGCAATGTGAACTAGATTATTGACTCTAGTAAAACCTTTGGGTGTTGGTCACATATCGATGTGAACTATGGGTGTAATCACATGGTGATGTGAACTATTGGTATTAAATCACATGGCGATATGAACTAGATTATTGACTCTAGTGCAAGTGGGAGACTGAAGCAAATATGCCCTAGAGGCAATAATAAAGTTATTATTTATTTCCTTATATCATGATAAATGTTTATTATTCATGCTAGAATTGTATTAACCGGAAACATAATACATGTGTGAATACATAGACAAACAGAGTGTCACTAGTATGCCTCTATTTGACTAGCTCGATGATCAAAGATGGTAATGTTTCCTAACCATAGACATGAGTTGTCATTTGATTAACGGGATAACATCACTAGGAGAATGATGTGATTGACTTGACCCATTCCGTTAGCATAGCACTTGATCGTTTAGTTTGTTGCTATTGCTTTCTTCATGACTTATACATGTTCCTATGACTATGAGATTATGCAACTCCCATTTACCAGAGGAACACTTTGTGTGCTACCAAACGTCACAACGTAACTGGGTGATTATAAAGGTGCTCTACAGGTGTCTCCGAAGGTACTTGTTGGGTTGGCGTATTTCGAGATTAGGATTTGTCACTCCGATTGTCGGAGAGGTATCTCTGGGCCCTCTCGGTAATGCACATCACTTAAGCCTTGCAAGCATTGCAACTAATGAGTTAGTTGCGGGATGATGTATTACGGAACGAGTAAAGAGACTTGTCGGTAACGAGATTGAACTAGGTATTGAGATACCGACGATCGAATCTCGGGCAAGTAACATACCGATGACAAAGGGAACAACGTATGTTGTTATGCAGTCTGATCGATAAAGATCTTCGTAGAATATGTGGGAGCCAATATGAGCATCCAGGTTCCGCTATTGGTTATTGACCGGAGACGTGTCTCGGTCATGTCTACATAGTTCTCGAACCCGTAGGGTCCGCACGCTTAAGGTTTCGATGATAGTTATATTATGAGTTTATGAGTTTTGATGTACCAAAGGAGTTCGGAGTCCCGGATGAGATCGGGGACATGACGAGGAGTCTCGAAATGGTCGAGTCGTAAAGATCGATATATTGGACGAATATATTCGGACATCAAAAAGGTTCCGAGTGATTCGGGTATTTTTCGGAGTACCGAAGAGTTACGCGAATTCGCCGGGGAGTATATGGGCCTTATTGGGCCATACGGGAATAGAGGAGAGAGGCCAAAAGGAAGGAGGTGCGCGCCCCCCCTCTGGTCCAAATTGGACAAGGGGTGCAGCCCACTTTTCCTTGTTCCTCTCCCCCTCTTTCCTTCTCTCCTACTCCAACAAGGGAAGGAGGAGTCCTACTCCCGGTGGGAGTAGGACTCCCCCCTTGGCGCGCCCTCCTCCTAGGCCGGCCGCCTCCCTCCCTTGCTCCTTTATATACGGGGGCAAGGGGGCACCCCAGATAGACAACAGTTGATCATTGATCTCTTAGCCGTGTGCGGTGCCCCCTCCACCATAGTCCTCGATAACATTCTAGTGGTGCTTAGGCGAAGCCCTGCGACAGTAGAACATCAAGATTGTCACCACACCGTCGTGCTGACGGAACTCTTCCCCGACATTCTGCTGGATCATAGTCCGGGGATCGTCATCGAGCTGAACGTGTGCTAGAACACGGAGGTGCCGTAGTTTCGGTGCTTGATCGGTCGGGCCGTGAAGACGTACGACTACATCAACCGCGTTGTGCTAACGCTTCCGCTTTCGGTCTACGAGGGTACGTAGACAACACTCTCCCCTCTCGTTGCTATGCATCACCATGATCTTGCGTGTGCATCGGATTTTTTTTGAAATTGCTACGTTCCCCAACAACGTCTCCCCCGGACTCCCCCGCATAAGAAGCGGGCGACCTTGAAGTGTTGTCATGGAGGGCCTCTCCGAATCCGGTGAGGCCAGAAGATAATCCTATAGTCACCCGAAGTCCTCCGCGTCTGGCTCTTGAAGAGAGCAAACAAAAGAGTCCGGCACCGTCTGGTACGTGGTCGGACGTACTGAGGGAGCTGTTGGAGCGAGCGGCCATCTTAGAAGAACACCATACGTTAATGGGTACGGTGATGGAAAGAATTTCGTCCGCCAAAAGCGGATTGCATGAAGCCTTTATGAGTCTACTAACAGGCTTTGAGGTACGTGATACTTTTTTATAGTACCGCACATTTTTTAGGTGTGCCCTGTGTAGATATTAGCCCCTGAGACTTTGGTTGTCGTCGAGAACGGCGGCGAACAGAGGATTGTAGTCCCAGGTAGTGACCCAGCCTCCTTTATGTGCAGGTGGTGGAAGCTCCGGTGGCTAGCGGGACTAACGAGTTTGCCGAACTAAAGCGGCAACTGGATGCGGCAGATGCCGACATAGAGCTTGTTAACAAGCGGCTTGACGAGGCACAGGGTAAGTAATGCTTTCCGGTGAATGTCACATAGTAAGAGCAGTATGATGCCAGTATCTTTAATATGTTGTGACCGCAGATGGAGCTGCCATCGTGGAGACCCTTCAGGCAGAACTTGCCCGAGCCAAAGAACAAGCGAGGAGTAGTAGTGCGGCTGCTTTGAAGGCGACCGAAGAGTTGAGGGCCGAGAAGGCTGCGCATTGTGAGAGCAAAGAGAAAATGGCCAAGATGGCTGTAAAGTTAAAAGACACTGCCGACCGTTGCCAGTTCCTTGAAGAAGAAAACCGAGTGAAGGCGACGGACCTTGAAAAGGCCACGATGACGACCAAAGACACCCGCTCTGCTTTGAGAGCGGAGAAGGAGGAGCTGCGTGAAGCCGGGGATATTGCGGCTGGGAAGCCCTTCATGCTACGGAGGAAGTTCGGAGATCCACGGTATGCCCCTCTGGATCGGCTGTGGAGTTCGGCAGACGCATATATGGACTTGGCGGCGAGCGCTGTCGATGCGGCCAAATACTTCCAAGATCAAACAGATCGTGAAGTGGACAAGCTGTTCTGGTCGCAATTTAACGTTCCAGAGCGTCCTCTTCCATTGACTGATCGGCTAGCCGAATGGGCCGAACTCAATAGGTTGTCCGGACTCGCATGAGGTCTGCCGTGGATCAGCTGTGGCCAGAAAAGCCGAAGCCGAACAGCTATTTCAGCTTAGTGCAGCAGTTCCTTGGTGCGGTGCCGCGCATCAATGCGATGAAGAGGTCGGCGTGCATAGAAGGCTCGCAGATGGCCCTTGCCCGTGTTAAAGCATACTGGGCGGAGATGGATGCTACCACTGTTGCGGCGCAGGTTTCGGCCATAGGCCGAGTGGCTGCCGAGCACTATTTTGAAGAGGTTCTCGAGGGTGCTCGTTTGATAGTGGCCCAGTGCTCGAAGAGTATTATGTTTGAGTGACATGTATTCCCATTGTAAACACAATGTTTTTATGAAATTTATTAAGGCTGTGTTTATACTTTTGCCTGAAAGTAATATGATGCCTCCTGTGCGGCCGTTTATGTATACATGTGTATAACCTGAAAGATTGCAGTCGTCGGCTTCAGCCCCCACGCATATAATGCGGAGGTGTTCGTAGAAGACGCGTGTTCACACTTAACCCAACGTCTTGGCCCTATTAAGGAGGTGATAGCGCAGCAAACGAGGCAACCAGACTATAATGCTTTAACACTTTCACTTAGCCATAGGAGGTTGACGGTGGGACTACTATATAGCCCCTGGTGGCTCCGCACTCTCCCGAATTCGGGGCGCGTACATGCCTGGCTGGGAAACGGCCCTTTGTTAAGGCGGAGGAATTCTAACATTCCGATATGTCATCGAGTGGTTGACAAGTCTCACGCTATATCATGACAGTTAGTTTTCGGCTTTCTCTACTGAGGTGCTCGTCCGGATGACCCGGGGCACAATCGCAGTAGTCCTCTTAGTGCTACCTTAGCCGATAGAGCGTAACGTAAGGTACCAAAACATAGGAGCCGGGCAAACCCAACATTTGACCAAAGACATGATTCGGAGCTGATGCATATAAGGCCAAACTCGCGACGCCGAACACTCCCTAAGGTATTCAGTCTTTATGGTATAAACCGGGCCTAAACAGTGCCCTTTGTAAGAAGCCCATGGTGTCCAGGTACGTGCATTATTCTGATGTGGCCACATGCCAAGACGCCAGCATCCTTCTCAATTGTACTGAGAATCCGAGGGATGTGTATCAACAAGAGACAGTAAAAAGGTTCACATAGGGTCTTAATCTAAAAAGAATCCTTGGGACGGGTCCCTGCTGCACGTGTGCCCCTGTGTCTCCGTTGCGCCGTATCCTGGACGGGTGTAGCACGGTGGTCATCTGTAAAAGAGAGGAACTTAGGTGAAAAGTTGTCGTGCAAAAAGGTAGGTTTTAAAGGAACCATGTAAATTTCAAGATGAGTAAAAATTGCCAATTGTTTGCGCGCATTGAGCCCCTTGTGTTTGTGATAGGGGTGCGGCCATCAAACCTGTACGAATTACATATAGCTACGCCGGACTCGTCTAACCGTGTCTGTGGTCTTGACAACCTGTCGAATACTTTAGTTGGTGAGGCCGTTTTAGTGTGCGGCCGCCGAGGCGGCCGCACCCTCTTCGGCGTGCAGGGATCGCTCAATATTTCCATTTACTGTAATGATGCCACATGGACCGGGCATCTTAAGCGTGAGGGAAGCGTAATGCGGTATTGCATTAAAGTGAGCGAAAGCTTCGCGTCCAAGTAGTGCTTGATAGCCACTTTGGAACGGAGCAATGTGGAAGAATAAATTTTCGCTACGGAAGTTATCGGGGGAGCCGAATATAACTTCTAGTAGCAGGGAGCCCGTGCAATGAGTCCCTAGGCCTGGCGTTACTCCTTTAATGGTAGTATTGCCGAGGCAAATTTTCGTTGGGTCTATCCCCATTTTGCGGATTGTGTCCTGATATATCAGGTTTAGACTGCTGCCACCATCCATCAGGACTCGTGTGAAGTGGTATCCGTCAAATATTGGGTCTAATACCAAGGCAGCCCATCCTGCATGCCGGATACTTGCTGAGTAATCTCGATGGTCAAAAGTGATCGGTTGAGATGACCAGTGGCAGGACTCCGCTGTGATAGGCCCTTGGGCATATTTATCTGGGAGTGTCGCTTTGTTTCTCCCCTTGATCACGTGTACCACGTTTACTGTTTTGACTTCTGGTGGAAATTTCTTTTGTTCCCCAGTGTCTTGCTTGAGAGGCTCATCCTCGTCTTCGCTTGATGTATCCTCCCCCTTGTGTACGGCGTTGAGCTTGCCGGATTGCTTGAAGACCCAACATTCTCTGTGGGTATGATTAGCGGGTTTACCAGGGGTGCTATGGATCTGACATATTTGGTCCAGAATTTTGTTGAGGCTGGACAGTTCATCTCTGGCGCCTTTAGAGCGCGGCTTTTGCTGACCTGGCCGAGAGCTTCTGAATCCGGCGTTTACCACAGTTCTCTTTGGGCCGTCTTCTTTATTCCGGCGCTTATTATTTTTGCTGCGTCATGATTTTCCGTTTTCATCTCTAACTTCGAATGTACTTGGGTCGCTGGTGCTACATCTGGCTAGCCAGCCGTCCTCACCCGCGCAAAAGCGGGTCATGAGGCTTGTTAATGCTGCCATTGTTCTCGGCTTTTCTTGGCCGAGGTGTCTAGCCAGCCATTGGTCGCGGACGCTATGCTTAAAAGCTGCCAAGGCTTCGACGTCCGGACAGTCGACTATCTGGTTCTTTTTAGTAAGAAACCTGTTCCAAAGTTTTCGGGCTGACTCTCCGGGCTGTTAAGTTATATGACTGAAATCGTCCGCATCCGGAGGTCGGACATAAGTCCCTTGAAAATTTGCCCGAAAGGCGTCTTCGAGCTCTTCCCAGCTTCCGATGGAGTTTTCGGGGAGGCTTTTAGGCTAGTGCCGAGCTGGCCCTTTGAGCTTGAGGGGTAAGTACTTTATGGCGTGGAGATCATCTCCTCGAGCCATATAGATATGGAGGTTGTAGTCCTCAATCCAGACCCCAGGGTCTGTTGTTCCGTCGTATGCCTCTA
This sequence comes from Triticum monococcum, assembly GCA_034509565.1. Lineage (NCBI taxonomy): Eukaryota > Viridiplantae > Streptophyta > Magnoliopsida > Poales > Poaceae > Triticum > Triticum monococcum. The sequence goes on from CM067845.1 coordinate 606,908,391, forward strand.
TGTTTACGGGTTTGAATCCCTCTGGAAATTCATGGTCCAGCACCTCATCGGTGAAACATAGGGGGTGTGCGGCACCCCTGTATCTGGGTGTACTGCGTTGTTCGGATGTTTGTTGTGTTGCATCGTATGCTGGAGCGCGCTTGCGTGGTCCATAGATGGATCTGGTTGCGCCGTCCTTTTGATGCGAGCCCTCGCGTGGATCGCGTATTGGCTTATGTGCAGCGTTGTTTGCCGCTCTATGTTGGCCATGAGGACGTCTATCCGGCCAGGTGGCCATTTTGATTTTTGGTTGCGGGGGATCTAAGGCCTCCTCATCGAATTCAGGTAGCAACTTCCGATTCGGGTAGCTCTTGGTGGGGCGATTACCGCCGTACTTCGCAGCTGCATTGAGTACTTTGTTCCATCTGATTCCGAGTGTGTCTTGTGCAACCTTGAGTCTTTGCTTCTGCTTTTTAGACAACTCGCGGTGGCAACAAGCCTTTGACGGGCATTCTATTGCTCCAGGTGTCTGTCCGATGTGATGTCGTCTGGACTATTGCCTTTGACAGAGTCAGGTTGTTCGGTTTGATTCTCCGTGTTGCCGTGGTCCGGTGATGGTTCACCTTGCTCTAACGCTGGGTCTATATGATCGTTGTTTCTGCTGAGGCAGGATTTGGAATGGCGCTTACGCCGCCGCTTTGACTGCTTCTTGAGGGGACAAACCTTCGTTGCGTCCTTCCGTTCCTCGTCGTCATTTTCTTTTGGTGTGTCCACCATATATACGTCATGTGATGAAGTGGCCGTCCAGTGCCCTGTGGGCAGTGGTTCCTGTTCTTCTCCTGCATTGTCGTCCATACCGTCGATGTCTTCGGAGTCGAGGTCGAGCATGTCGGTTAAGTCATCGACAGTGGCTACTAAGTGGGTGGTGGATGGGCGGCGAATTTCTTCGTCATCCGCATCCCAATCCTACCGGACATAGTTCGGCCAGGATCCTCCTGACAGGGAGAGAGACCTTAATGAGTTCAGTATGTCGCCAAGGATTCAATAGGAACGGGTGCAGGCAGTTCGGAAGCCATGGCCGGAGAAGAATCCGACGGTTTAGCAACACGGCTCTCGTGAAGGTAAGGTCGATGTTCGGCTCAATCGCCGCTGAGGGTAAGGCCTCCGTGGCGGGGTCCATCCACCCGTCCATGGACGGTGCAACTGGCTCCGAATTGAGGGTCAGAGCGGCTGCCGGTGCGATCTCTTGGACACTGTCTGATGGTAGAGCTAAATCGTACTCATCGTGACCGCGAGATGCACAAGGCAGAGGCTCGAATCCGTCGAAGATCAAGTCTCCGCGGATATCGGCTGTGTAGTTTAAGCTTCCAAACCTGACCTGGTGGCCAGGGGCGTAACTTTCGATCTGCTCCAGATGGCCAAGCAAGTTGGCTCGCAGTGCGAAGTCACCGAACACAAAGATCTGTCCGGGGAGAAAAGTCTCACCCTGGACTGCATCGCTATCGATGATAGAGGGAGCCATCAGGCCTAATGGCGACGACACAGAGGAACTCTCAATGAAAGCACCAATGTCGGTGTCAAAACCGGTGGATCTCGGGTAGGGGGTCCTGAACTATGCGTCTAGGCGGATGGTAACAGGAGGCAGGGGACACGAAGTTTTACCCAGGTTCGGGCCCTCTTGATGTAGGTAAAACCCTACGTCCTGCTTGATTAATATTGATGATATGGGTAGTACAAGAGTAGATCTACCACGAGATCTGAGAGGCTAAACCCTAGAAGCTAGCCTATGGTATGATTGTGTGTTGTCATATGGACTAAAACCCTCCGGTTTATATAGACACCGGAAAGGGCTAGGGTTACACAAGGTCGGTTAGAAAGGAGGAGATATACATATCCGTATTGCCAAGCATGCCTTCCACGCCAAGGAGAGTCCCATTCGGACACTGGACGAAGTCTTCAATCTTGTATCTTCATAGTCCAAGAGTCCGGCCAAAGGATATAGTCTGGCTGTCCGGAGACCCCCTAATCCAGGACTCCCACACATGTGATATATCTTGTTGGTTGTCCAACTGTTGGGATAATAAGGGTGATAACACCAATCAGGAGTATTGATGACTCATTTCATTCTTGCCGGTTCATATCAAAACCGTACCGGGTTATGAGAAACACCGGTTTACTCATATAATTCTGGTGACTTCTAGTCAAAACCTGACCGGATAAATTATTGCCGGTTTAGAACTGATCATGTACTGACAACTGAGCGTTGGAAGCCATGCTGGGTTGTAATATACACCGGTTTATTAGAAAATATTCATAAATCCCTAATCAAAAGAGGTTAAAACATTTGCAACAAATAAAATAAAAATATACAAGGCTTTTCATGGGCTGCCAGGCCACTGAGTTAAACCGTTTTCAAAGCCTTTTAAGATGGACCTCAATCTTTAACCAATCATCGTTTTAACTTTGACAAGTTCAGGGTCTAGATTGACTTGTCAAACGTTCAATGGGTCCTACCAGGTTTACCTGGACGGAGTGGCTTACTTAAAGAGGCAAGATAACCCGAGGTTTTAGGTAAATACACCTGGCTTCCAAGCCTGGCTTGATAGCTTATTACAAGGGTGCAAGCTCGTTGTTCTTTGAGAAGCAAGGATGAAAGCACAAGTGCTCCCTAGGTGGTTTTGATAATTGATGACAACATATCTCCTGTTGGACTAACGTTTTCATCTAGTATGTTTGAGATAAGTTCAACAATGGAGTGGCATGGACTAAAGGTTGTGGGAAGTTCTCCAAGATGCTAAGGACAAAGGATTGGCTAAAGCTTGAAGCTCAAGACTCTTCATTTTATATTTTAGTGATCCAAGATCACATTGAGTCTTTAGGAAAAGCCAATACTATCAAGGAGGGATGAGGTGTTGCTTAATGAGCCTCTTGCTTCATGTGCTTAATGATATGCTCCAAAATCCTCAGCTACTTTCCCATATCCACAAATGACCTAAACCCTAAGCCAAACTCGGTCATACCGATTATTCCTATCCGGCGCCACCGAGTTTCACTTGTCATAGCCACTGCCAGAAACCCTAATCAGCTCGATCTCACCGATGGGATCTCGGTCTCACCGAGATGGGCTTGCAAACTATCTGTTATCTATTGCATTATTCTCAGTATCACCGAGATATGCAATCGGTCCCAACGAGTTTGCTTGGCCAACTCTCTGTTTCGCCTATTACCCGAATCGGTCCCACCGAGTTTGAGTAATCGGTCAAACCAACTTTTGGATTTACCCTAACCCTAGCACATCGGTCCCACCGAGTTGATTTAGTCGGTCCCACCGAAATCTCTAACGGTCACTAGGTTTACCTTTTCGGTCCGACCGAGTTTGTTGATTCGGTCCCACCGAGATTGGAAAACTGTGTGTAACGGTTGGATTTTGTGTGGAGGCTATATATACCCCTCCACCTCCTCTTCATTCGGAGAGAGAGCCATCAGACGAAGCCTACACTTCCAGCATCCTATTTCTGAGAGAGAACTACCTACTCATGTGTTGAGGCCAAGATATTCCATTCCTACCATATGAATGATCTCTAGCCTTCCCCAAGCTGCTTTCCACTCAAATCTTCTTTCCACTAGATCCAAAGCCTATGAGAGAGAGTTGAGTGTTGGGGAGACTATCATTTGAAGCACAAGAGCTAGGAGTTCATCATCAACACACCGTTTGTTACTTCTTGGAGAGTGGTGTCTCCTAGATTGGCTAGGTGTCCCTTGGGAGCCTCCGACAAGATTGTGGAGTTGAAACAAGGAGTTTGTAAGGGCAAGGAGATCGCCTACTTCGTGAAGATCTACTGCTAGTGAGGCAAGTCCTTCGTGGGCGATGACCATGGTGGGATAGACAAGGTTGCTTCTTCGTGGACCCTTCGTGGGTGGTTGCTTCTTCGTGGACCCTTCGTGGGTGGAGCCCTCCGTGGACTCGCGCAACCGTTACCCTTCGTGGGTGGAGCCCTCCGTGGACTCGCGCAACCGTTACCCTTCGTGGGTTGAAGTCTCCATCAACGTGGATGTAGGATAGCACCACCTATGCGAACCACGGGAAAAACATCCATGTCTCCGATTGCGTTTGATTTCTCCAAACCCTCTCCTTTACATTCTTGCAAGTTGCATGCTTTACTTTCCGCTGCCTATATATTCTTTGCACACTTGCTTGATATGTATTGTGATTGTTGAAATAATGCTTAAACTCCACTCAAACCGAAAAAGCTAAAAAATTGCAACTTTGGCATGAAGTGTCTAATCACCCCCCTCTAGACACATCTACTTCAAGGTCCTACAAGTGGTATCAGAGCTTTGGTCTCCATTGCCTTGGTTTAATCACCGTTGGAGGAAGATGGATGTGTCTACTTTAGGGAGTCTTAGACATAGAGTGCCTATTCTTGATGGAGAGTATTTTCATGAGTGGAAAAATGAGATGCTTGTAATCTTCAACCAATATCATTTGAACAAGTATATTGCTAGCCCTTGTGCACCTCACATTGATCCTTTGCATCCTACCCTAGATGAAGATATTGACATGATTCGCAATCTTAGAACTATTGAGCTCATCACTAGAGGATTGCCCAAAAATTTGATTGCTAGTTTGCCTACTCTTAATTGTGCCTATACTATATGGAAATTTCTTGAGGAATGATTTCTCGACCATTCCTTGAAAAATTTGGATGAAATTCTCCATAAATCTATTGCCTTGAGTAAGATGAACTCTAGTGATCTTAGTTTTGGTAATTGTCTATTTGAGCTTGCCAATCTCAAGCGAGCTAAAGGAGATGTTGGAATCATTAGTGATATTATATTCGAAGCTATAAGAATTCATAAAAATGACCACTTTGATGATCATTTATCTAATGAATTACCCTCTCTAGGAAATGATGAGTCACAAGATCAAGGTGAACATGGATACTATGATGATGATGATGATAGTGACTTCGATCTTGATGATGCAATGAGACACTTCGGTCTTACGGCAAATCTTCGGGGATATGCGTCAGGAGGAAAGGAATGGGTTCTCGATAGTGGATGTACTGATCATATGACCGGAGATGAAGAGATGTTTCGTGAGCTTGCTAAAAATGACGGACCTCGAAAATATGTCACTTTTGGTGATAACTCAAAGGGTAAAGTGGTTGGCCTTGGTAAGGTGTCCATCTCACATGATAGTTCCATTCAAAATGTCATGCTCGTTGAATCACTCGGCTACAACTTACTTTCAGTATCTAGACTTGCTGGTTTCGGTTTGAATGTCCTATTTACTGAGGTAGATTGCCAAGTATTTCGTCGAGACAATCATAAAATGGTCTTTACCGGTATGCGTAGAGGTGATCTTTACATTGTTGATTTCTCTAAAAAGGCACAACCTAAGACTTGCTTTATTGCTAAATCCTCAAAAGGTTGGTTGTGGCATAGACGACTAGGTCACGTTGGCATGAGAAACCTTGACAAGCTTATTAAAGGAAATCATATCCTTGGAGTTAACGATGTCATATTTGATAAGGATAGACTTTGCAGTGCTTGTCAAGAAGGTAAACAGGTTGGAGGAAGGCATCCTGTGAAGAACATCATGACTACAAGGAGGCCACTCGAGCTACTTCATATGGATCTCTTTGGTCCCAACGCCTACAAGAGTCTCGGTGGAAATTCTTTTGGTCTAGTTATAGTTGATGATTTTTCAAGATTTATGTGGGTATTCTTTCTTAATGACAAGTCGCAGGTCTAGAAGATCTTCAAAAACTTCGCTAGGAAGGCCCAAAATCAGTTTGACATGAAGATCAAGAAGGTTCGGAGTGACAATGGAACAAAGTTCAAGAACACAAATGTGGAGACCTTTCTTGACGAAGAAGGGATTTCACACGAGTTCTCGGCTACGTACACACCTCAACAAAATGGAGTTGTTGAGAGGAAGAACCGGACGCTCATCGAAATTGCAAGAACAATGCTTGATGAATACAAGACGCCGAAGCACTTTTGGGCAGAAGCGGTTGAGACAGCTTGTCACGCAACAAATCGCTTGTATCTTCACAAGCTACTTGGCAAGATGGCATACGAGCTCCTCACCGGTAACAAACCCCAAGTTGGATACTTTCGAGTATTCGCATCAAAGTGCTACATTCTTGATAAGCATCGTCGTTCAAAGTTTGCTCCTAAATCTCATGAAGGTTTCCTACTTGGTTATGGCTCAAACTCTCACACTTACCGTGTCTACAACAATTTGACCTGAAAGGTTGAAGAGACGGTAGATGTGAAGTTTGATGAATCTAATGGCTCGCAAGTAGAGTAATTGCCAATTGATGTAGGAGACTAAGACCCTTCAGAAGCAATCCAAGACTTGTCCATAGGCAAAGTTCGTCCAATGGAGGTGAAGGAGAGTACTTCATCCGTCCAAGTGGAGGCTTCTACTTCACAACAAGGTGAACCAAGAATTGATACGGAAGCATCCACAAGTGGGACACACCAAGATGAAGAAGACAAGGAAATGCATCAAGACGAACATCAACAACCTCCTTCTCCACCACGACAAGACAATGGCAATGTCGACAATGAAGAAGGCCAAGAAGAAGAACAAGATGAAGAAAATGTTCAACGAAGACCCAAGCAAAAGCTCTCACGAGTTCGAGCAAGAATTGCCAAAGATCATCCCGTCGAGCAAATCTTCAATGATATACAAACCGGGAGAATCACTCGCTCAAAAACTCGTTTAGCTAACTTTTGTGAAAACTATTCATTGATCTCTAGCATTGAACCTATGAAGGTTGAAGAAGCATTGGAGGATCCGGATTGGATAAACGCCATGCACGAAGAGCTACACAACTTTGAGAGAAACCAAGTTTGGACATTGGTTGAGAAGCCCGATGACAACCACAACATCATTGGTACCAAATGGGTGTTTCGCAACAAGCAAGATGAAGATGGACAAGTGGTTCGCAACAAAGCACGTCTCGTCGCCCAAGGGTACACACAAGTCGAAGGTATGGACTATGGTGAGACATATGCTCCCGTTGCTAGACTTGAGTCCATTCGCATCTTACTTGCCTATGCTAATCACCATAACATCATCTTGTACCAAATGGACATTAAAAGTGCTTTTCTAAATGGTGAAATAGAGGAGGAAGTTTATGTCAAACAACCTCCCGGCTTTGTCAATCCTAAGAAACCTAATCATGTTTACAAACTTCACAAAGCTCTTTACGGTCTTAAACAAGCTCCTAGAGCATGGTATAAATGCTTGACTAAGTTCCTTATTGCAAGTGGTTTTGAAATTGGTAAAATTGATTCTACTCTTTTTACTAAAAGGGTTAATGGAGAACTATTTGTATGCCAAATTTATGTTGATGATATCATATTTGGTTCAACTAACCCTCTCTTTAGTGAAAAGTTTGGAAAGCTAATGTCAGAGAAGTTTGAGATGTCTATGATGAGTGAACTCAAATTCTTTCTCGGTTTGCAAATCAAGCAAACTAAGGAAGGTACATTTGTCTCTCAAACGAAGTACACCAAGGACTTATTCAAGAAGTTCAATATGCAAGAATGCAAAGGTATGTCTACACCCATGCCTACTAGTGGACATAATGATTTGACCAAAGATGGTGAACCGGTTGATCAAAAGGTTTATCGCTCTATGATCGGTTCATAGTTATACCTATGTGCTTCACTTCCCGATATTATGCTAAGTGTGTGCATGTGTGCACGATATCAAGCTGCTCCTAAAGAATGTCATCTTAAGGCCGTGAAAAGGATAGTTAGATACTTAATTCATACACCAAATTTTGGCATTTGGTATCCTAAGAGGTCTTCTTTTGATCTTGTTGGCTATTCCGACTCGGATTATGCCGAAGACAAGGTTGATAGAAAGTCAACTTCGGGTACTTGTCAATTTCTTGGTAGATCTCTTGTGTCTTGGTCTTCCAAGAAACAAAACTCCGTATCCTTATCCACCGCCGAAGCGGAATACATTGCCGCTGGTTCATGTTGTGCTCAATTACTTTGGATGACCCAAACTCTTAAAGATTATGGGATCTATGTGAAACATGTTCCATTGCTTTGTGACAATGAAAGTGCTATTAAAATTGGTCATAATCCTGTACAACATTCTCGAACTAAGAACATTGAAGTTCGTCATCATTTCATTCGAGATCATGTTGCTAAGGGTGACATTGATCTTAAGCATGTTCGCACCGATAAGCAATTAGCGGATATATTCACTAAACCACTTGATGAGAAAGTGTTTTGCAGGTTGAGAGGAGAATTGAACATCATTGATGCTTCAAACTTGGAGTAGGAACTCCATTGGATACATGCAAGACATGAGCTTATGACTAATCCATGATATATCTCTTATGATGACTATCTTATGTCTTGGATATATTTATACCTTGCATGTTGTCTAACCCATGTAGGTGCTTGGTTGAATCTAATTCCATGAGATTGCGACTCACTTACATCTTGAGCAATCTCTACATCACCAAGTCTCTACACGATGGTGGTTGAAGACAAGGACGCACAAAATCATTCAAACATATCCTTTTGACAAATTCTATGTTCAGCTTCATGAATGTCATTTTTTGGATACACAAGTGCTTTTCCTTGCAAGAACTAATCCATGTAGGTAGGTGAACTCACACTCCAAGTGGTGCTCCCAACTCTTGATGAGCTACATCAACCTTGAGCACCCACACAAGTTCAACTACATGAGCAAGAACCACACCACCACCCAAGGTATGTTATTCCATCTTAGAGAAGCTTTACTCCAAGACATGAAGTCAAAGCAACTCAACAAGATGTGAATACATCAAGATGCTTAAACGAAAAATGGTAACCCCATTTTGAGCTTAAACAATGAGTATGACCTATGATCCAGTGTTCTCACTTGACTCCTAAGTCAATATACTCTAACATAGGTGACTATGTCACCGCCCAACTCGAGATGAAGTTCTCTTGTGTTCCTTCTTTGTGTTATTGCATTTGTGTCATGCATGTTTAATTTCTTTTCTCTTTTTCAAAAACAAAAAAAACTTCATCTAGATCTTTCAGTTTCTTCTTTTTCTCTTTGCTTTTGTTCTGCATTTTCTGCATTCAATTCCTTGCAAATCCTTCAGGTAATTCATTGCAAGTCTTTGTGAGATCCTACATGTCTAGTGAGCTGAGGTGACAAGTGTTTTTCTCTGTGTAAACTCGGTTTCACCGACTTGCAATTTTTGGTCCAACCGAATCTTTTCGGTACCACCGAAATATGCCACTCGATGCCACCGACTTTGCAATCAGAGAAATAGTTTGCCACTTGTTCTACATTTCTTCTCATCCAGCTCCACTCAATGAATCTTGTCCTCTACAAGCATCACAATTTTATCCATTGCTTTGTGCTGAGTCTCAAGGACCAAACCTATATGACGGATTCCAGAAAGCCCTTCTTGGAAATTGATGTCAAAGGGGGAGAGAGAGATCACATCAAAGCTTGTAGGAGAGAGAGATCACATCAAGGGAGAGAAAAAGTCTCAAGGACCAAACACACAAGAGAGAAAGTATTAAGGGGGAGAAAGAGACTTCCAGGGCGAGAGAAGATACTCAAGGATCCCAGATGCTTGATGTTCAAGAGGAGAGATGTCACATGTCTTTTTAGGGGGAAAGACATGTTCATATGTATCTGTCAGCTCTGATCTTCTATTCCCTATCTTCTCCCAATATCCCATGTAAGATTCAGGGGGAGCAAGACACCTAAGGGAAAGAAATCAGTCAAATTCATTCCATATCTTCATTCTTGGGGACATGCTGAATTCAATGTAGTACCTAGTACTTACTCTCTACATGTCATCCCAGTCTTGGTACTCTTGTGGTTTCTTTTGTTTGCCCTGGCTAGTGGATGTACTTGTGTTGTCTAACTTTGTTTGTGCAGGTTCATTTTATCCTAAGCCAACTCAAAAACTACAAGGTAAGTGTATGCATCAAAATCATGAGTATGAGGAGTTCTTGCTTATGTACATACTGTTTGCAAGAAGGACTCATGAGCATGAAGGTATTTTCCTTGATAATCTTTTACTCTGATGGGTATGGCCAAGATACATGTAACACATTGCCTACTCTATCATGATTATGCTCTCACATGCTGCTATATTTTATATTCATATGATTGCATACATGTGGGGGAGCCCATGTCTGTTACATGTCCTTCCAAAGCTTTACTTGCTGTTCTTTATATCTTTATCTAAAGCTTTGATGTATGTCGCCATCAATTACCAAAAAGGGGGAGATTGAAAGCACAAGGGCTCCCTAGGTGTTTTGATAATTGATGACAACATATCTCTTGTTGGACTAACGTTTTCATCTAGTATGTTTCAGATAAGTTCAACAATGGAGTGGCATGGACTAAAGGTTGTGGGAAGTTCTCCAAGATGCTAAGGACAAAGGATTGGCTAAAGCTTGAAGCTCAAGACTCTTCATTTTATATTTTAGTGATCCAAGATCACATTGAGTCTTTAGGAAAAGCCAATACTATCAAGGAGGGATGAGGTGTTGCTTAATGAGCCTCTTGCTTCATGTGCTTAATGATATGCTCCAAAATCCTCAGCTACTTTCCCATATCCACAAATGACCTAAACCCTAAGCCAAACTCGGTCATACCGATTATTCCTATCCGGCGCCACCGAGTTTCACTTGCCATAGCCACTGCCAGAAACCGTAATCAGCTCGGTCTCACCGATGGGATCTCGGTCTCACCGAGATGGGCTTGCAAACTCTTTGTTATCTATTGCATTATTCTCAGTCTCACCGAGATATGCAATCGGTCCCACCGAGTTTGCTTGGCCAACTCTCTGTTTCGCCTATTACCCGAATCGGTCCCACCGAGTTTGAGTAATCGGTCAAACCGAGTTTTGGATTTACCCTAACCCTAGCACATCGGTCCCACCGAGTTGATTCAGTCGGTCCCACCGAAATCTCTAACGGTCACTAGGTTTACCTTTTCGGTCTGACCAAGTTTGTTGATTTGGTCCCACCGAGATTGGAAAACTGTGTGTAACGGTTGGATTTTGTGTGGAGGCTATATATACCCCTCCACCTCCTCTTCATTCGGAGAGAGAGCCATCAGACGAAGCCTACACTTCCAGCATCCTATGTCTGAGAGAGAACTACCTACTCATGTGTTGAGGCCAAGATATTCCATTCCTACCATATGAATCTTGATCTCTAGCCTTCCCCAAACTGCTTTCCACTCAAATCTTCTTTCCACTAGATCCAAATCCTATGAGAGAGAGTTGAGTGTTGGGGAGACTATCATTTGAAGCACAAGAGCAAGGAGTTCATCATCAACACACCGTTTGTTACTTCTTGGAGAGTGGTGTCTCCTAGATTGGCTAGGTGTCACTTGGGAGCCTCCGACAAGATTGTGGAGTTGAACCAAGGAGTTTGTAAGGGCAAGGAGATCGCCTACTTCGTGAAGATCTACCGCTAGTGAGGCAAGTCCTTCGTGGGCGATGGCCATGGTGGGATAGACAAGGTTGCTTCTTCGTGGACCCTTCGTGGGTGGTTGCTTCTTCATGGACAATTCGTGGGTGGAGCCCTCCGTGGACTCGCGCAACCGTTACCCTTCGTGGGTGGAGCCCTCCGTGGACTCGCGCAACTGTTACCCTTCGTGGGTTGAAGTCTCCATCAACGTGGATGTAGGATAGCACCACCTATCCGAACCACGGGAAAAACATCCGTGTCTCCGATTGCGTTTGATTTCTCCGAACCCTCTCCTTTACATTCTTGCAAGTTGCATGCTTTACTTTCCGCTGCCTATATACTCTTTGCATACTTGCTTGATATGTATTGTGATTGTTGAAATAATGCTTAAACTCCACTCAAACCGAAAAAGCTAAAAAATTGCAACTTTGGCATGAAGTGTCTAATCACCCCCCTCTAGACACATCTACTTCAAGGTCCTACAAAGGACCCCCCAAGTAATATTTGAGATGTGCTCAATGGGTACCTATGTTTGAGTTGTGCTTTTTGCAACAGACTCTCTTTGGTTCCACATAATTTCCTTTTTGGCTTTAAGCCTATCAAGAGGTGTAGCTATGGTGTAAATACAACCAAGCCCCCTAGTGATTTCCCTATTTGGCCTTAAGCCGATCAAGAGGCATACCTATGGTTCGAATAAGACCAAGCCCCTTAATGATTTCCTTTATATCTGTGTGGCTTTATAAGCCGGGTTAGTAGAACTCCGCTTTATAAGTAGAAGCCCCCATGTAACCACACACGATGTAAAAAAACAACAGGTACCCCGCTTTAGCTGAGGCTCCGGTTTATTATACAATATATACATTGTCATAAGTATGTACATAAGAAGAGCCTGTGGCTCAAGTATAGCAAGGCCAAAGAAGAGCTATATTCCACGGCCGCTGGGTCTCCTCCTCCGATTTACGTGAGTCTTTGTGCTCTCGAATATCGATAAGGTAGTATGATCCATTGTGCAAATTTTTGCTAACCACAAAAGGTCCTTCCCAAGGTGGGGATAACTTGTGCATATCGGTCTGATCCTGGATGAGCCGGAGCACGATATCGCCCTCTTGAAAAGTTCTGGTCTTAACCCGGCGGCTGTGATAACATCGGAGATCTTGTTTATAAATCGCCGAACGCGCTGCTGCTAGATCACGCTCCTCATCTAACAGGTCCAGTGAGTCCTGACGTGCTTTCTCATTCTCAGCTTCAACGTAAGCCGCCACACAGGGCGAGTCATGACGGATGTCACTAGGGAGAACCGCCTCTGCTCCGTAAACCATGAAGAAAGGCGTGTAACCCGTAGATCTGTTTGGTGTGGTGTTGATACTCCATAACACGGAAGGTAACTCCTCCACCCAACAACCCGACGTCCGCTTTAAAGGAACCATAAGCCGGGGTTTAATACCTCTCAAAATTTCTTGATTTGCCCTCTCTGCTTGAGCATTAGATTGGGGGTGAGCCACTGATGACACATCAAGTCGGATGTGCTCACGTTGACAAAATTCTTCCATAGCACCCTTCGACAGATTAGTACCATTATCAGTTATAATGCCGTGTGGAAAACCAAACTGGAATATCACCTTTTTGATGAACTGGACCGCCGTGGCTGCATCACACTTACTGACTGGCTCTGCCTCTACCCACTTGGTAAACTTATCAACCGCCACCAACAGGTGGGTCTTTTTGTCCTTGATAAACTTGGGGGCTTAGGAGTTGAGAATGATTCCAATCACTTGGCCGTTTGCAACCGGGCCAAGGTTTCATCGCCTGGTAACTCGCCCCTGTTCATATAGGCCAGGTATGGGAATGTCCAATCCGGTATAACATGAAGATCCGCTACCAACTGGGCCTCCGGGTCAGGAATAGCCAAATCCTCCTCTGTGGGTATCTTGACCGACGGATTATGAAGTACATCGAGGAAGACATTAGGCGGCATCGGTTTACGCTGAGAGCCTAGACGACTTAAAGTGTCCGCTGCTTCATTCTTTCGTCGGTCTATATGGTCAACTTGATAACCCTTGAAATGACCAGCCACTACATCCACCTCTCATCGATATGCTGCCATGAGCAGATCCTTGGAATCCCAAGTGCCAGACACCTGCTGAACCACCAGGTCTGAATCACCGAAGCAGTTAACCTGGCTTAAATTCATCTCCTTAGCCATACGAAGACCATGGAGCAAGGCCTCGTATTCAGCTGCATTGTTAGTAGAAGGGAACATCAGGCGGAGAACATAACAAAACTTGTCACCTCATGGGGAAGTTAGTATGACTCCAGCCCCCAATCCCTCCAGTTGTCTAGACCAATCAAAATGAATAGTCCAATACGTGTTATATGGCTTTTCCTCTGGTGCCTGCAACTCTGTCCAGTCATTAATGAAGTCCACAAGTGCATGTGATTTGATTGCTGCGTGAGGCGTATATTTTATCTTGTGAGGTCCAAGATCAATAGCCCACTTGGCAATCCGGCCAGTCGCCTCTCTGTTTGGATGATATCTCCCAGAGGGACTGAACTAACCATGGTGATAGGATGACCTTCAAAATAATGCTTGAGCTTCCGGCTTGCCATGAAAACTCAATACACCAACTTCTGCCAATGCGGGTACCTCTGCTTTGATTCAATAAGCACCTCACTCATGTAATAAACCGGCCGTTGAACCGGATACTCCTTTCCGGCCTCCTTACGCTCCACCACAATAGCCACACTAACAGACCGAGCATTAGCAGCCACATATAGAAATAAGGTCTCTTTATCAACCGGAGCCGCAAGGACGGGCGGTTCGGCCAACTATCTCTTCAAGTCCTCAAACGCTTTATCAGCCGCGTCACTCCAGACGAAATCCTCCGTTTTCTTTAGCATCTGATACAAAGGAATAGCCTTCTCCCCATGTCGGCTGATAAACTGGCTTAAAGCTGCAATCCGGCCCGCCAAATGTTGAACATCATTTATACATGCCGGTTTAGCCAGGGAAGTGATAGCTGAGATCTTCTCCGGGTTACCTCAATGCCTCTGTTGGACACCAGAAATCCCAAAGAGCTTGCCTGCCGGAACACCAAAGACACATTTAGCGAGATTAAGCATCATCTTATAGACCCAGAGGTTATAAAAAGTCTCCCTCAGGTCCTCTATTAATGTTTCCTCCTACCTAGATTTCACCACAATATCATCCACATAAGCATGAACATTGCGCCCAATCTGTTTATGAAGACAATTCTGAACACAGCGCTAATAAGTCGCCTGGGCACTCTTGAGCCCGAAAGGCATAGACACATAGAAAAGGTTCCAAAGGGAGTTATGAAAGTTGTCTTCTCCTGGTCCTTAACTGCCATTTTAATCTGATGATAACCAGAATAAGCATCCAGAAAAGACAAACGGTCACAACCCGCCGTACCATCAATAATCTTATCAATACGCGGGAGAGCAAAGGGATCAGCTGGACAGGCCTTGTTCAAGTCTGTGTAATCCACACACATACACAAGTGCCGTTTTTCTTAAGTACCAACACCGGATTAGCTAGCCACTCAGGGTGAAAAACCTCCACGATAAACCCCGTTGCCAAAAGCCGGGCTACCTCCTCACCAATAGCCTTACGCCTCTCTTTGTTGAAGCGCCGGAGAAACTGCTTGACCGTTTGAACTTAGAATCTATATTAAGGGTGTGCTCAGCGAGTTCCCTCGGTACACCTGGCATGTCAGAAGGCTTCCATGCAAAGATGTCCCGGTTCTCATGGATGAACTCGATGAGCGTGCTTTCCTATTTCGGATATAGGTTAGCGCTAATGCTGAACTGCTGAGATGAATCGCCAGGAACAAAATCAACCGTTTTAGTGTCTGCAGCCGATTTAAATTTCAGAGCCGGATCATGCTCTGTAGTTGGCTTTTTCAGAGAAGTCATATCTGCCGGATCGACATTGTCCTTATAAAATTTCAGCTCCTCTGTGGCACAAACCGACTCAGCATAAGCCGCATCCCCTTCTTCACATTCTAAAGCAATCTTCATGCTCCGATGTACCGTGATGGTCCCCTTATGACCCGGCATCTTAAGCTGCAGGTAAACATAACACGGCTGAGGGAGTCCTGGATTAGGGGGTCTCCGGACAGCCGGACTATATCCTTTGGCCGGACCGTTTGACTATGAAGATACAAGATTGAAGACTTCGTCTCGTGTCCGGATGGGACCCTACTTGGCGTGGAAGGCAAGCTAGGCAATAAGGATATGTATATCTCCTCCTTTGCAACCGACCTTGTGTAACCCTAGCTCCCTCCGATGCCTATATAAACCGGAGGGTTTTAGTCCATAGGACAACATACAATCATACCATAGGCTAGCTTCTAGGGTTTAGCCTCTCTGATCTCGTGGTAGATCAACTCTTGTAATACTCATATCATGAAGAACAATCAAGCAGGACGTAGGGTATTACCTCCATCAAGAGGGCCCGAACCTAGGTAAACATCGTGTCCCCTGCCTCCTGTTACCATCTGCCTTAGACACACAGTTCGGGACCCCCTACCCGAGATCCGCCGGTTTGACACCAACATTGGTGCTTTCATTGAGAGTTCCACTGTGTCGTCGCCATAAGGCTTGATGGCTCCTTCGACCATCGCTAGTGATGCAGTCCAGGGTGAGGCTTTCCTCCCCGGACAGATCTTCGTATTCAGCGGCTTCGCACTGCGGGCCAATTCGCTTGGCTATCTGGAGCAGATCGAAATCTACGCCCCTGGCCATCAGGTCAGATTTGGAAGCTTGAACTACACGGCCGACATCCGCGGAGACTTGATCTTCGACAGATTCGAGCCCATGCCGGACGCGCCGCACAGTCGCGACGAGCAAGACGTAACTCTGCCATCGGATAGTGTTCGGGAGATCGCATCTGCAGCTACTCCGGCCGTTAATCTGGAGAAAATCACGCCATCTGAGAGCGGAGGGATAGACCCTACCATGGAGGCCGCACTCTCAACGGCGATAGAGCCAGATACTGACTTCATCCCTTTCGAGAGCCGCGTCGCTGAACCACTGGATTTATCCCTTGCCACGGACTCCGAGCCGCCTACATCCGTGCCTGTCGAATCCGATGGGGCAACGATCATGGAGTTTACCTCCGCGGATATCTTTTAGCACTCACCTTTCGGAGATGTGCTAAATTCATTAAGGTCTCTCTCCCTGTCAGGAGAACCTTGGCCGAACTATGTCCGGCTAGAATGGAATGCGGACGACGAAGAAATTCGCTGCCTACCCACCACCCACTTAGTAGCCACTATCGACGACTTAACCGACATGCTCGACTTCGACTCTGAAGCATTGACGGTATGGACGACGATGCAGGAGACGAACAGGAACCACCGCCCACAGGGCGCTGGACCGCTACTTCATCACATGACGTATACATGCTGGATGCACCCAGAGAGGGCAATGGCGAAGAGACAGCGGAGGATGCACCCTCCAACCAACCCAAGCACCGACATCAGCGGCGCCGCTCTAAGTCCCGCCATAGAAAAAACAGCGATAATAATAGTCCACGTGACTCTGGAAGAAACGACAACTGCACCACCCCGGTGGCAGAGCACGATCAAGAGGCAAACTGCAAACATAATACGGATCCGACGTCCGAACACGACGACGCCAAGGTTAAGCCTCGTCAAACCCCGTCTGGGGAAGAAAATAGTCCGGACGAAGATGCACACATCATCCCGAAAATGCACTTGGAGCAAGAAAACCTCTGTAGAAGGCTTATCGCCACAGCAAGGAGCCTGAAGAAACAAAAGCAAAGGCTCAAGGTCGCACAAGATACGCTCAACAGCAAGTGGAAAAAAGTAACAAAGTATGGTGGAAGTTACCATAAAAATAGCTATCCAAAGCGCAAGCTATTACCGGAATTCGACGATGAGGCCTTAGAGCCCATACAGCCGAAAAGTGATATGGCCAACCGGCCGGATGCACCACCCCGTGAACGCGATAGAGCGGCTAACAAAGTCGTGCATAAGTCAACACACGATCTACGTGAGAACTTGCATCAAAAATCTGGCGCGACCAGATCTATCTATGGATCTAGGAAGCGCGCTACGGTACACAACCAACACTGAATACTACAACCGTCCGAACACCATGGCGCATCCCAATACAGGGGTGCCGCACACCCCTTATGTTTCACTGATGAGGTGCTGGATCATGAATTCCCAAGGGATTCAAACCGGTGAACATAGAGGCATACGACGGAACCACAGACCCTGGAGTCTGGATAGAGGACTTCATCCTCCATATTCATATGGCTCGTGGAGATGATCTCCATGCCATTAAATACTTGCCCATCAAGCTTAAAGGGACAGCTCGGCACTGGCTGAAAAGCCTCCCCGAAAACTCAATTGGAAGTTGGGAGGAGCTCGAGGACGCTTTTCGGGCCAATTTTCAAGGGACTTATGTCCGACCTCCGGATGTAGACGATTTAAGTCATATAATCCAACAGTCTGGAGAGTCTGCCCGAAAGCTTTGGAACAGGTTCCTCACCAAGAAGAACCAAATTGTCGACTGTCCGGGCGCCGAAGCCTTAGCAGATTTTAAACACAGCGTCCGAGATGAATGGCTCGCCAGACACCTCGGTCAAGAAAAACCGAGAACAATGGCAGCCCTAACAAGTCTCATGACCCGCTTTTGTGCGGACGAGGACAACTGGTTGGCCCGTAGTAGCACCAGTGACCCAAGCACATCCGAAGTCAGGGATGGCAATGGTAAACCACGACGCAACAAAACAAGCGTCGAAATAAAGAAGGTAGCCCAGATAACATGGCGGTAAACACCGGATTCAGGGGCTCCCGACCAGGTCAGCGGAAAAAGCCTTTCAAAGGCAGTAGAGAAGGACAATCTATCCTAAACAAAATTCTTGACAAACTCTGTCAGATCCACGGCACCCCAGACAAACTTGCAAATCATACCCACAGAGAATGTTGGGTCTTCAAGCAGGCCGGTAAGCTGAACGCCGGACACAAAGGGGAAGAGACACCAAGCGAAGATGAGGATGAACGTCGCCAGCAAAATGCCGGAGGACAGAAAAAGTTCCCACCAGAGATTAAAACAGTAAACGTGATCCATGTGACAAAGGGGAGAAGCAATCACGCACTCCGATGCACACGCGCCATAGAGCCCATCACCCCTAGGTTCAACCCCTGGTTGGCCTGCCCGATCACTTTTGATCGTAGGGATCACAATACAAATATCCGGCGTGAAGGACTGACGGCCTTGGTGTTAGACCCAATAATAAATGGGTACCATTTCACAAGGGTCCTCATGGACAGCGACAACGATCTAAATATGATATATCAGGACATAGTACGCAAAATGAGGATAGACCCAACAAAAATAAGCCACAATAATACTACCTTCAAGGGAGTAATACCAGGCCAAGAGGCCCGCTGTACGGGCTATCTACTACTAGAGGTAGTATTCGGTTCTCCCGATAACTTCCGAAGCGAAAGGTTAACTTTTCACATTGCCCCATTCCGAAGTGGCTGTCAAGCACTACTCGGAAGCATGACTTTCGCTCGTTTTAATGCAATACCGCATTATGCTTTTCTCAACCTTAAGATGCCCGGTCCACATGGCATCATCTCGGTCAGCGGAAATACCGAATGCTTCCCACGTACGGAAGAGGATGCGTCGGCTCTAGCAGTCGCAAACTAGATGACCTCACCAACCAGAAAAATGGTAGGTCGTCAAGACCACGGACACGGTTAGACGAGTCCGACGTTCCACCATATATACATGAAATTGGTTTGGTGATCAAACCCTCATAAACGATACCAGGGGCTTCTCGCATGTAATCAGGGCCAGCCCGGCTCAACTTGGCCTCACTTGAATTTTCATAGTTCATTGATAATAACCAACTCTTCTTTTTTGGCACGGCAACTTTCACCTGAGTTCTTTCCTTTTGCAGATGACAATCGTGCTGCACCTGTCCAGGACACGGCACAACGGGGACACAGGCGCAGACGTGCAGCAGGGACCCGCCCAAAGGTTTCTTTTTAGATTAAGACCATGCGTAAATCTTTTTTACTGTCTCTTGTTGCTCACATCCTCCGGATACTCCACACAACCGAGAAGGATGCTGGCGTTATTGGCATGTGGCCACACCAGGATTTTGCACGTACCTGGACACATGGGGTTTCTTATTAAGGGCATTGTTTAGCCCGGTATATGTTATAAAGACCGAACACCTTAGGGAGTGTTCGGTGTCCCGAGTTTGGCCCTATATGCATCAGCTCCGAATCATGTCTTGGTAAAATGTTGGGTTTGCCTGGCTCCCACGTTTTGGTACCTTACGTTCCGTTATATTGGGTAAGGTAGCACTGGGAGAACTACTGCGATTGTGCCCTGGTTCATCTGGATGAGCACCTCAGTAGAGAAAGTCGAAAACTGACTATCATGATATAGCGAGAGACTGGTCAACCACTTGATGACTCATCGGAATCTTTGGGATTCTCTGCATTAACGAAAGGCCGTTTCCCGGTCATGTACGTACGCGCCCCATATTCGGACGAGCGCAGAAGTACCAGGGGCTATATAGTAGCCCCATTGTCAAACTCCTATGGCTAAGTGAAAGTGTTAAAGCAATATAGTCTGATTGCCTCGTTCGCTACGCTATCACCTCCTTAACGGACCAAGACGTTGGATCAACTGTGGATATGCATCTTTTGCAAACACCCCCGCATTATATGCGTGGGGGCGGAAGCCGACGGCTGCAAACTTTCAGGTCATACACATATATACATAAACGGCCGCACAGGAGGCACAATAGTAATTTCGAGCAAAAGTATAAATACATCCTTGATAATTCAATAAAACATTGTTTTTACAATGGGAATACATGTCACTTGAACATAACATTCTTCGAGCACTGAGCCTCTATCGAACGAGCGCCTTCAAGAACTTCTTCAAAGTAGTGCTCGGCAGCCACTCGGCCTACGGCTGAACCCTGTGTCGCAACAATGGTGGCCTCCATCTCCGCCCAGTATGTCTTGACACGGGCAAAGGCCATCCGCGCACCCTCTATGCACGCAGATCTCTTTACAGCATCGATGCGTGGCACATCACCAAGGAATTGTTGAACTAAGCTAAAGTAGCTATTCGGCCTTGGCCCTCCCGCCACAGGTGATCCACAACAGACCTCAGGGCAAGTCCAGACAACCTATGGAGCTCGGCCCACTCGGCCAATCGCTCATTCAACAACAATGGACGGACTGGAGCGTGAAACTGTGACCAGAACAACTTTTCCACTTCGTGACCTTTCTGATCCTTGAAGTACTCGGCCACATCAGCAGCACTTGCAGCCAAATCCATGTACGCGTCTGCAGAACTCCATAGCCGGTCCAGAGGAGCATACTTCGGATCTCCAAACTTAGTCTGCAACAAGAAGGGCTCCCAGACACGATATTTGTAGCTTGATTCAGCTCCTCCTTCGTCGCTCTGATTTTAGAGCGGGCTTCCTTGGCAGCCACCCGGGCCTTCTCCAGGTCTGTCGCCTTCGCCCGGTTCTCTTCTTCAAGAAGCTGGTAACGGTCAGCGGCATCTTTTAACTCTACAGCCATCTTGGCTATTTTTTCCTTGCTCCCGCATTGCGCGGCCTGTTCGGCCTTTAACTCTTCGGCCGCCTTTAAAGCGGCCGCGTTGCTACTCCTTGCTTGCTCCTTGTCTCGGGCAAGCTTCACCCGAAGGGTCTCCACGGTGGCAGCTCCATCTGCAGTCACAACACATTAAAGATACTAGCATCATGCCACTCTTATTATGTGACGATCACCAAAAAAATCACTCACCCTGTGCCTCGTCAAGCCGCTTGTTGACAAGCATGATGTTGGCATCTCCGCATCAAGTTGCCGCTTTAGCTCGGCAAACCCATCAGTCCGGCTAGCCACCGGAGCTTCAGCCACCCGTACATAAAGGCGGTCTGGTTGTTACCTGGGACTATGATCCTCTGTTTGTCGCCGTTTTCGAAGACAACCAGAGTCTCAGGGGCTACTATCTGCATAGGGCATACCTAACGTATGCGGTACTGTTAGAAACATACATTATTTCACGTACTCATAAAGGCTTCATGCAAACCGCTTTCAGCGGATGAAATCCTTTCAATTACCGTACCCATTAGTGTACGATGCGCTTCCATGATGGACGCTTGCTCCAGAAGATCCTTCAGCGCGTCCGACCGCACACTGTACGGACCCTTGCTGTCGCTCTCCTTAGGAGCCGGATACTGGGGATTCCGGGTAGCCAAAGGGTTATCCTCTGGCCCTAGTGGATCCGGAGATACCCTTCGCGACGACACTTCAAGGTCGCCCGCTTCTTGGGGCGGGGTGTCCGGGTGTAACGCCCTCGATGCGGCTATATCTCCCACGTGTTGGAGCATGACTTAGAGGCATAACCGCATTGAAAGCAATGTCGCAAGTGAGGTAATCTTCACACAACCCATGTAATACATAAGGGAAAGAGATACATAGTTGGCTTACAATCGCCACTTCACACAATACACGAATAAAGCATTACATCATCCAGATACAATTATGGTCCGGCTACGGAACCAAAATAAAAGAAGACCACCCCAAATACTACACAGATCCCCGATCGACCCCAACTGGGCTCCACTACTGATCGACTAGAACGAAACAACACAAAGGACAAGATCATCATCTAGCTCCTCCTTGAGCTTGGTTGCTTCACCTGCTCGGTAACATCGGCACCTGCAAACTGGTTTTGGAAGTATCTGTGAGTCACGGGGACTCAGCAATATCACACCCTCGCGATCAAGACTATTTAAGCTTATAGGAAGGGTAAAAGGTATGAGGTGGAGCTGCAGCAAGCCACTAGCATATTTGGTGGCTAACATACGCAAATGAGAGCGAGAAGAGAAGGCAAAGCACGGTCGAGAAACTATGATCAAGAAGTGATCCTAAAACAACCTACGTCAAGCATTACTCCAACACCGTGTTCACTTCCCGGACTCCGCCGTCAAGAGACCATCACGTTTACACACGTGGTTGATGCATTTTAATTAAGGTCAACTTCAGGTTTTCTACAACCGTACATTAACAAATTCCCATTTGCCCATAATCGCGGGCACGACTTTCGAAAGTTCAATCCCTGCAGGGGTGTCCCAACTTAGCCCATCACAAGCTCTCACGGTCAACGAAGGATATTCCTTCTCCCAGGACGACCCGATCAGACTCGGAATCCAGGTTACAAGACATTTCGACAATGGTAAAACAAGACCAGCAAAAGCCGCCTGAATGTGCCGACAAATCCCGATAGGAGCTGCACATATCTCGTTCTCAGGGCACACCGGATTGTCCAAGGTTCCGGTAGGCCAGCCCAGAGTTGCCCCTGGTGGCCACCGGCAGCTGACTGGTTGGACCAACACTCAGAGGAGCACTGGCCTGGGGGTTTAATAAAGTTGACCCTTGAGTCTGCAGAACCCAAGGGAAAGAAAAGGTTAGGTGGCAAATGGTAAAACCAAGGTTGGGCATTGCTGGAGGAGTTTTATTCAAGGCGAACTGTCAAGGGGTTCCCATTATAACCCAACCGCATAAGGAACGCAAAATCCGGGAACATAACACCGATATCACGGAAACTAGAGCGGCAAGAGTGAAACAAAACACCAGGCATAAGGCCAAGCTTTCCACCCTTTACCAAGTATATAGATGCATTAATTAAATAAGAGATATTGTGATATCCCAACAAAATATCCATGTTCCAACATGGAACAAGCTCCAATCTTCACCTGCAACTAACAACGCTATAAGAGGGGCTGAGCAAAGCGGTAACATAGCCAAACAACGGTTTGCTAGGACAAGGTGGGTTAGAGGCTTGGCTCAACAATATGGGAGGCATGATAAGCAAGTGGTAGGTATCACAACATAGGCATAGCAAAAGAGCGAGCAACTAGCAAGCAAAGATAGAAGTGATTTCGAGGGTATGGTCATCTTGCCTGAAATCCTGCAAGGAAGAAGAACGAGTCCATGAAGAAGACAAACAGACGTAGTCGAACGAATCCTCACAACACGACGTTATCGGAACCAACCCGAAGAAGCAACACCGGAAAGAAGCAAACAACATAGTAAACAACCACCACATCGACATGTCAAGATGCATAACCGAGTATGATGCATGTCCGGTTTAATGAAACATGGCATGGCAAAGTGCACAAGCAATACTACAAATTAAGTGGAGCTCAATATGCAATGAGTTGCATATTGACGAATCACCACATGACTTATTTAGTTCACTCTCGGTTAGGTACTCAGCAATATTAAATGTTGGTTAATAGGGCAAGAGGTGAAGCATAACAAAACTATATCATCTAAACAATTTAAATGGGGCCGGATATAACAAACAACAAATCCGGTAAATCCCCATATGCATTTAGTAATTAATTGCAACAACAATTTAAACATTTTAATTGTTGTAATCATGATGCGGATGACATGAACAAGTTTATGCAATGCACATGATGCAATGATGAATGCAAAGAACCAAACAAATCACACGACAAAACCCGGAAACCCTGGAAGGCATTTGAAGCTCCGGTTTTGGGGCGTTACAACACTCCACCACTACGAGAGGATCTCGTTCCGAGATCTAGAATGGCACCGGAGGGAAAACTAAGGAGGAAGAGAAGAGGTAAAACTAAGTTGCTTCTTTGACAAAAGAGTGAAAACAACCAACCTTGAGAGGTTAAACAAATCGAAAGGAGGAATCCAACAAAGATGCAAGAAGTTGAAAACACTTCGTTATAAAAGAGGGATAAGGAACATTGCGAGAACCTTGTAGGTTGAAAGACAAATAAAACGGTTGCAATGTACAAGAAGTACAAGCAAGCACTCCGATAGAAACGAGATGCACAAGGAATGATAAAGATCAAATACGACAACACTCCGGTTGGAAATGGAAGGTAAAGAATATGAGCTTGGCAAAACGAAAGTACTTGGAAGAAGACTCTGGTTAGAAGAGGAATGATAGACATAACACTCCGGTTAAATGGATAAGTATGAAAAGAACACGATCCTCACAACTTGAGATGATGAGAGAAGACAGAAACATCACAATGCCTCCGGAACGAAAGAATATAGATCATTGAAATGAAAGGATGGAGAAAAAATGCCAACTTCTGCCACAATTGAGCTTGAAAAGGCATCCTTGGGAGAAGGGTCGAACGGAGTTGTTGGATTATCAACAACGAAAGGATAAGCTTGATGTGGGCTTATGGAGAACATCTCAAAACTATGAGGTGAAATTCCGCCACTAACGAAAACAAGATTGGATTGATAAGAACAAGGAGACGAGAATCTTATTTCACCGGGAGGATAGATGAAGAATTTGGGTCATTTATGAGCACCATAAATAGCATCAATCCTTAGGGAAGGCTTTAGGTGAAACATGACACAAGATAACTCCAACGAGGAGGTTGATGGATTTAAAATACCTCATTCTTAACAACATGTGAATCATGAAACATGAACTCAAATCATCAAGAATGACATAATACCACCTCAAAAGATGAGAAATGAAAGAATTGCACTCCGTATGCAAGATGAAGAAAACTTGATCTCCTCCGAAAAGAAACTTGATGAACACTTTGAGAAGGAATTAAATCCTTGATGAACCATCCTGTAGAACCTTCATGAGGAACTCCGGTAAACAAAAAGAATAACGAAAATAAAAAGAAGTTGGAAACACAAGATGAAACCTTGTAATGATTTAGGTGGAACTCCATGATAATTAGAGCTTGGAACTCTGGGAAAGAAAGACGAGCACTTGAAACCAAGAATTTAATCATCGTGAACAAACTTCGGAAGAAAAGATTAACATATGGATGAAACAAGAATAAGAATTACATTATGCTTATCCTTCACCAGTTAAATTGATGACAAACCACGGATTTGGCATATTACTTATTCTCGTATGATGGATTAAGAGAGATATAGTGCAAACTTGAGAAGGTCTTCAACGAACCACTGGAAGTATTGAAAACAACGAATAAATTGATATGATAACAAATGACGAGAACTCTTGAACGAACCACCGTTAGAATTAAAATAAACGAAGTAAAGATAAAGAAACACCGGGAAGAATTATAAAAAGAACGAAGATACTTGAGAGAATTTAGATCCATGAGAACGAAGAGATTACGAGCTGATTAGAGAATCCTTGATTTAAGCACTGGTATGATTGGAGAATGATAACTGACAGCTGAGAATGAATAATTATGAGATGATGGGCTCCGGAGAATCAAAATGAAAATACTCTGAATTTCTCCGGATGGGTGAAAAGAATTCTCACAATCAAAACAATTATTAGAGGAAGACAACAAGCTCGAATGATGAATCTTTGGGAGAACGGATAAAATTTTGAAGGAAAAACTCTTCTTCGGTCTTCAAATGCAGAGAATGACGAGAAGCAACAGCAAGAATTGTTGATGCACTCTGGAATGAAAAATAGAAAAGGTTGAGCCAATGATGAAAAAAAATTGAAAGATCATGAAGAAAAGGCATTTGACTGATGATACTTCATTCTTACGTCAGACTTTGAAAATAATTTGAGAGTAACTCCGGGGGAATAAGAAGAGTCGGGTAAGATCCTGGAAAACGACCTGTGGGTTAGGGCTCACTCAAAAGATACACCGCTGAACGATTTAAAAGATAGATTGCATCGTTTGAATTTAAAATGGCTTGAATGAGATAACAACCTCGAAATAACTTGAATGGAATGAGAATGTAACTGTGAGTCTTTTGAGATATCTTCAGCACTCCGGAACAATTGAATAACGAGAAGTGAATGATAAAGAGGTGCACTAGCATGAGAAAAACATTGGGCAAATGAAAAGGACTATCCTCAATACCAAAGCTTGAATTGAATTCACCGGAAAAGAAAAATAAAGAAGAATGATGGACTAATAGAGCATCTTCATGAGAAACACCGGGTAAGAACATTGATTGAAAAGAATGAAGAGACTTCACATGAACAAAAAGATACTAGATTAAGAAATCCGAGTCCTTGAAGAGAAAAGGGGTGGGAGGGCGGGAAAAACAAAGGCAACTTGGGCAGAAGAAATGGACACCGTTGAGAAAACTGAGAGATGGTCTTGCGGATGTTGAAAAGATCGGATCCACTTGAAGAGAGAAGCACGTCGGTTGAAAAGAAATTGAGATGACAAACTCGATGATCAAGAAGGATTATCATCCCCATAGAAATATGAGGGCATCACTTAGGAAAGGTATGGAAACACATTTGACATTGAAGCAACTCGAATACCACAAACCAAAACAAAACAAAGGATTGGCTTGGAAAATAAGCTGGAACAAACATATGATAGAGATTTCTTCCGAAGTTTTCATGGTGGGGCCTACACGGGCTCGATCGTACAGCACCATCATGTGCAAGGCAGTGCACATGACATATGAAGCGTCCCCGAGTCAGCATAGCCAAGGACTCTTTAAGACACAACGAGACCACTGTAAAACCAACCGTGGACAGGCGGACCACTAGACGTCGAACCCCAATCTCGTATCAAACATATGTCGGAAAGATATCCTATGAGCTACTTGAATTCCCACTTATAAACTCCCGAAACTTTCCAGTTATGCAATCAGGTGTTGGGGATACAGGGGAAGCATAATATCTCACCCAAAACTAGCAAATCCTACATCCAGCTGTATCCATCCTTCAACACATAACCAAGAAACCTTCGGAAATCATTTACCTCAACCTTCGAAAAGCATCCGTTATACGAGTTATGGCAATACTCCCAAACTCCCACCCCAGTACTGGGTGGCGTCGAGGTTATCTCACCAAAAACTGCATAAAAGAGATTTTCGATGTCGGCGAAACTCAGGTATTCCAGAACTACAACGATAAAATTGTGACGACAACACCTCGAAGCTCAACTCCCCGGGACACTGCCACAACCCCTAAATGTCAGGAGGCACCAAGAACAATGTTCTCGTCACAAAACCATCGGAACGATTCCAAGATACCCACGTGATCCTAAAAAAATTTTAGTGAAATTTTGAGAAGAGAAGAGTCAAAACTCTACGTCAGGATGCCTCACCTGAGCGACGAAGGGACTGAGGAGTAAAAAGAATCCTACTCTCTTATATATATAATCCTAAAAGACTCAAAACATTTTTCTAGACTCAGCAACGCCAATGATTCGATCAAGCAAGGGGGCTCCTAAGTCCGGGAAGGCTCTGATTACCAACTTGTAACGCCCTCGATGCGGCTATATCTCCCACGTGTCGGAGCATGACTTAGAGGCATAACCGCATTGAAAGCAATGTCGCAAGTGAGGTAATATTCACACAACCCATGTAATACATAAGGGAAAGAGATACATAGTTGGCTTACAATCGCCACTTCACACAATACACGAATAAAGCATTACATCAACCAGATACAATCAAGGTCCGGCTACGGAACCAAAATAAAAGAAGACCACCCCAAATGCTACACAGACCCCCGATCAACCCCAACTGGGCTCCACTACTGATCGACTAGAACGAAACAACACAAAGGAGAAGATCTTCATCGAGCTCCTCCTTGAGCTTGGTTGCGTCATCTGCTCGGTAACATCGGCACCTGCAAACTGGTTTTGGAAGTATCTGTGAGTCACGGGGACTCAGCAATCTCACACCCTCGCGATCAAGACATTTTAAGCTTATAGGAAGGGTAAAAGGTATGAGGTGGAGCTGCAGCAAGCGACTAGCATATTTGGTGGCTAACATACGCAAATGAGAGCGAGAAGAGAAGGCAAAGCACGGTCGAGAAACTATGATCAAGAAGTGATCCTAAAAAAACCTACATCAAGCATTACTCCAACACCGTGTTCACTTCCCGGACTCCCCCGAGAAGAGACCATCACGGTTACACACGCGGTTGATGCATTTTAATTAAGGTCAACTTCAGGTTTTCTACAACCGGACATAAACAAATTCCCTTCTGCCCAGAACCGCGGGCACGGCTTTTGAAAGTTCAATCCCTGTAGGGGTGTCCCAACTTAGCCCGTCACAAGCTCTCACGGTCAACGAAGGATATTCCTTCTCCCAGGATGACCCGATCAGACTCGGAATCCAGGTTACAAGACATTTCGACAATGGTAAAACAAGACCAGCAAAGCCGCCTGAATGTGCTGACAAATCACGATAGGAGCTGCACATATCTCGTTCTTAGGGCACACCGGATTGTCCAAGGTTCCGATAGGCCAGCCCAGAGTTGCCCCTGGTGGCCACCGGCAGCTGACTGGTTGGACCAACACTCAGAGGAGCACTGGCCCGGGGGTTTAATAAAGATGACCCTTGAGTCTGCAGAACTCAAGGGAAAGAAAAGGCTAGGTTGCAAATGGTAAAACCAAGGTTGGGCATTGCTGGAGGAGTTTTATTCAAGGCGAACTGTCAAGGGGTTCCCATTATAACCCAACCGCGTAAGGAACGCATAATCCGGGAACATAACACCGATATGACGGAAACTAGGGCGGCAAGAGTGGAACAAAACACCAGGCATAAGGCCGAGCCTTCCACCCTTTACCAAGTATATAGATGCATTAATTAAATAAGAGGTATTGTGATATCCCAACAAAATATCCATGTTCCAACATGGAACAAGCTCCAATCTTCACCTGCAACTAACAACGCTATAAGAGGGGCTGAGCAAAGCGGTAACATAGCCAAACAATGGCTTGCTAGGACAAGGTGGGTTAGAGGCTTGGCTCAACAATATGGGAGGCATGATAAGCAAGTGGTAGGTATCGCAGCATAGGCATAGGAAAAGAGCGAGCAACTAGCAAGCAAATATAGAAGTGATTTCGAGGGTATGGTCATCTTGCCTGAAATCCTGCAAGGAAGAAGAATGAGTCCATGAAGAAGACAAACGGACGTAGTCGAACGAATCCTCACAACACGACGTTATCGGAACCAACCCGAAGAAGCAACACCGGAAAGAAGCAAACAACATAGTAAACAACCACCACATCGACATGGCAAGCTGCACAACCGAGTATGATGCATGTCCGGTTTAATGAAACATGGCATGGCAAAGTGCACAAGCAATACTACAAATTAAGTGGAGCTCAATATGCAACGAGTTGCATATTGACGAATCACCACATGACTTATTTAGTTCACTCTCGATTAGCTACTCAGCAATATTAAATGTTGGTTAACATGGCAAGAGGTGAAGCATAACAAAACTATATCATCTAAACAATTTAAATGGGGCCGGATATAACAAACAACAAATCTGATAAATCCCCATATGCATTTAGTAATTAATTGCAACAATAATTTAAACATTTAAATTGTTGTAATCATGATGCGGATGACATGAACAATTTTATGCAATGCACATGATGCAATGATGAATGCAAAGAACCAAACAAATCACACGACGAAACCCGGAAACCCCGGAAGGCATCTGAAGCTTCGGTTTTGGGGTGTTACACCGGGGGAGGCATTTCGCTCTCCATCATATCCGGAAGAAGATCCCTCGAAGATGAACTCTATCGAGAAGGGCTATGATTCGGACTACAATTTGTAAGCATTGGTTATTGTCTTCGGAAATAAGGTAGGATATTTCCACTATTAAAGTACTTTTCGATTACTTACAGCTCGGTAGAGGGCTGATCCCTGCGCGGACATTGTGCGGCAAGAATACCCTCCAAGGGAGGACCCTCTGATGAAAATTTCTTTTCCCATTTGGAAACCTTAGTTTCCGGATCTTCAGAGGTAGTCCTCTTCCTTCCCTGAGGGGAGGGAATGTCAGATTCCTCCCTTTGATTGTCCTCCCTCGCGGAGGTGCTCATTCCCCCGGTTGGAATAAGTAGCGAGTGAGGCCCGCTTTCGCACTCCTTATTCCCCCCATCATCTTCCTTTGAGGACACTGGATAAGGCTCCGGCTCGAGCATCTTGTCCAGTACCGGATTGTCCAAGCCCTTAGGAAGGGGGGTCGAACACCAGATCATCGTTGCCTTTGTTATCCAGTCCTGGTCAAAAGGCGGCTGTCGGTGTCAAAACCGGCGGATCTCGGGTAGGGGGTCCCGAACTGTGCGTCTGAGGCAGATGGTAACAGGAGGCAGGGGACATGATGTTTTACCCAGGTTCGGGCCCCCTTGATGGAGGTAAAACCCTACGTCTTGCTTGATTTATTCTTGATGATATGGGTATTACAAGAGTTGATATACCACGATATCAGAGAGGCTAAACCCTAGAAGCTAGCCTATGGTATGATTGTCTGTTGTCCTACGGACTAAAACCCTCCGGTTTATATAGACACCGGAAGGGGCTAGGGTTACACAAGGTCGGTTACAAAGGAGGAGATATACATATCCGTATTGCCTAGCTTGCCTTCTACGCCAAGTAGAGTCCCATTCGGACACGAGACGAAGTCTTCAATCTTGTATCTTCATAGTCCAATAGTCCGGACAAAGGATATAGTCCGCCTATCCGGAGACCCCCTAATCCAGGACTCCCTCAGTAGCCCCTGAACCAGGCTTCAATGACGATGAGTCCGGCGCACAGTGTTGTCTTCGGCATTGCAAGGCGGGTTCCTCCTCCGAATACACCACGTCAGAATTTGAATACAAGGATAGTGTCCGACCCTGCAAAATAAGTTCCGCATACCACCATAGAGAGAATAATATTTCCACAAATCTATTCTGCTCACACGTTTTGGTAACATGACATTATGCCATGGCCCGGTGATTATTCGAACCGTTTCCTTTAACTAGCCCTGCACATAGCGCGAGGCAGTTTCTTGACACGTCTTGTCAAAGCAGATATCGTGTCCCCCTTATTACGGGATTCTCATCAATACAGGTGTGGGTAACCCAACCGCGCCATCGATTACGGCGCTTGCGGGATAAGCGAGTTTACCAGGCTAGTGGGGGCGCATAGTTTCGGGTGCCCTTATAAAGGTACAAGGTTTAACCTTTTTCTACCCACGCCTTTTTCCTCCCTGCCCATCCATTCTTGTGCACTCGAGCTCCAATGCCCAATTCCACATCCTTCGCCTCAACCTTCTCTAATCATGTACGGAGTGGGAGGCAAATGGATGGCTTCCTCCATTACGGAGGGACACATCAAGAAGCTGCACAGAGCCGGATACTTAGCCGCGAATATCGCGCATCGGCTGCATGCTGCGGGGCAGATCGTTTCTACCCCTGAACCTCACGAGAGGGTAGTTTTCCTCCACCACTTCCTCCGCGTACTGGGGTTTCCCCTCCATCCATTCATCTGTGGTCTCATGTTCTACTACGGGCTGGACTTCCATGATCTGGCCCCAAACTTCATCCTCAACATTTCGGTGTTCATCGTCGTGTGTGAGGCCTTCCTCCGAATCCGGCCCCACTTCGGCATGTGGTTAAAGACCTTCAATATCAAGCCAAAGGTGGTGGGAGGCCAACAAGCGGAATGCGGCGGAGCCATGGTGGGCAAGATGCCCAACGTTATATGGCTTGAAGGCTCCTTCGTGGAGACCATAAAGGGGTGGCAATCGGCGTGGTTCTACATCACCGAGCCGCGCGACATCAACTGGGTGGTGGCCCCCGAGTTTCGATCCGGAATCCCCACGCGGCTCACCTCCTGGAGAGAGAAGGGCCTATCCTGGGGTTCATTGGCGGAGCTGGACGGACTCCATAAATGTATCCGGAACATGGCAAGCAAGAAGCTCAAGCTTGTCAACATAGTCCAGGCCATGCTCATCCGCCGGATCCTCCCATGTCAACAACGGGATTTCAACTTGTGGGAGTTCGACCCGGCCCAGCACCAGACTCTGACCGATCTCTTCGACACGACGCACAAGGACGTCTGGAGGGTGCTGTTCAAGGGCGGCGAGGTCCCACCCTCTCTCACCGAGGACCGCGGGATAAGCGCGAAGCGCCCAGCGCATTCGGTGTGTTCTATACATCCAGTAGGATATTTTATTTCCCCTAGCTTAATCATGTGCGGGGTCTGAGCTCCATGCCTTTGACGGGACTGGGTGGAGACGTCGGGCAGATTAACTGTCCGGCCCCTCTGCCCGAAGACACTGCGGACGCTCTCCTGATGAAGATGCTGACTCCGGCTCCTTACAAGGTGCCGGAGAAGACCAAGAAGGTCAAGGGAACCCGAAAGAGTTCCCGACGCCAAGTGTTATCAGACTCATCGTCCGATAACTCCACGACGCACTCCTCCCCCGAAGACGACGAGGAAGATGAAGATGCTCCCCCTCCAGTCGGGGGAGACAAGAAAAGGAAGGCCGCCCCAGCTGGGTGGGGGGACGAAGGGTCCAAGAAGGGAAGGGCTCTCCTTCCGAACTACTCCACCACCGCCGCCGAAGGCGAAGACGAGTGGCTGCTCAGGGCCAAGCCCCTGGCAAAGTCATAAGTATTCGGATGCCAGAGTAACTCATAGCATACCTTTGTCGCACTGCTTCTCCTAACGCCGAATTATGATTATGCAGACCGCCACGAGCCCGTATCGACGTATCTTCGTCGGACGTCTCCCTGGGCTCGTCGGATATGGATAGCGATCCACTTCCGACCGCCACCTCCCCTTGCCCTACAGACAATGCCGAGGTATTGTCTCAAGAGGCACCGGGTCGAGGGGAGACAGTCCCGGAGGCGCCTCAAGGCGACCTTCCGGATTCCAGGAGCAGAGGGAGCAAGGCTCCCAAGGGCTCCGAGTTCGGCCCTTAGCCGAACACCACGCCGGAACCTCCAGTGGTTCCGGACTCAGGCAGGCGGCCTCCTTCCAAAAGGGGCAAGACGCCTGTGCTGGTGACCTCTGTCCATCTAGAGGCACCGGACAGTCTGCTGGGAGGGCTTCGCAGTGCTTCCATCGACGAAGAGCACCACACTATTATGAGTGCGGTGATCCAGAAGGTTCAGTCCGCCAAGAGCGGACTGACTGAAGCCTGTGCCAGCCTTCTAACAGGCTTTGAGGTAAGTATTTGAAATATAGGAAAAATATTAGCGCATAGACAGTAGCCCCTGATGCTCTGTTCGGTGTTCACAAAGAAAAGCCGAACAGAGGATAAAACAATATCGCAGTAGTCTAATATAAGTATGTCTATATGCGTATGCAGGCTTCGTTGCTGGCCTCTGCCGCACTGACTGCGGAGGTCGCCGCACTGAAGTAGGACCTCGAAGTGTCCAAGGAAGAGCTCGGCCTTGCCAAGAGGCAGCTCGAGGAGAACAAAGGTAAGTAATACCTAGTCTATGGATTTATATAAAAAGAATGCGATTGCGAAATGACAGGATCATCGTTAATTTGCCAGGGGCCACGACCGAGTTGGCGACCCTGAAGCAAGCGCTATCCGAGGCCGAAAACAAAGCGGCCAAGGAGCGCACCGAGCGGGAAAGGCATGAGGCACGGGTGGGTGAGGTGCAGCAAGAGCTCCACGCTCTCGTGACAAAGCACGAGGCGTTGGAGCTTGACTTGAAGATGCGAGAGTCCGAGCTTGCCGCGGCCCTCGAGAGCGCAAAGAATGCCAAGGCCGAAGCCCAAAAGGCCCTCCAGGAGATTGATGTGATGAAGAAGATAGCAGTGGGTAAGGCATTCTATATGCCAACCAAGCATGTGAAAGTAAATTACTTGTTACTAACCCGAATCCGGAGCTCTCCAGGAGCATTCATAGATTTGCCCCGCAGCGTGTCGGATGCTGCACAGTTTTACCAGGCCAAGGAGGGAAGCTCAACGGAGAAGCTGTTCTGGTCTCAATATACTGGGACCGAACACCCGATGCCTCTGAGCGACCAGCTGAAGCAGCTGGTCGAGCTGCACAAGGCGGCCGAACTGTCCATGAAGGGCTTTATAGTCCGGATGTGGCTTGGCGACGCCCTTCCTAATAGCTACTTTAGCCTGGTGAGGCAGCTTGTGGATGCCTGCCCACAGCTGGAAGTCATCAAGCGGTCCGTCTACATCGAAGGTGCATGCCGGGCTTTCGCCCGTGTGAAGGTGCAATGTGCCAAGATGGACGCCGTGAAGCTGGTGAAGGAAGGGCCGCCGCAGGGCAAGGAGCATCGCCACCCCGAGATGTACTATGAGGGTGTCCTGAAGGGTTCCCGTCTCATAGCGGACGAGTGTATGAAAGATGTAATATTTGAGTAAACTTGCTCGTGTGATCCTGTATTATGAAAACTTGTTCATATGCGCTATGCAACGCTTGTCTGAATTTAAAATATTACCTTATGTTCGGCTGTTTATCAAATCTGAGAGATGGCTAGTCGTCGGCTTCTACCCCCACGCCATGAGTGCTGGGGTGTTCGGGATAAACCTGAGCACTCTTGTTCCCATTGTTGGGTCCTTCGAGGGAGGTGCTCAGCACAACGAACAAGGCAATCGGACCATAATGCATTATCACTCTCACTTAGCCATAGAATTCTATAATTTTAAATTTCGGCGAAGCCCCTAGTGTTCGGAAGGCCGAATTCGGGGCGCGATAAACACCTTAAGCCGGAAAAGGCCGACTCCTCGCTCTAAGCGGCATAAGTCTTTAGGGACTTGAAACCTCTCGAACAGCGACCAATCTCTCGCCTTATCATGACAGTCAGTTTTAGCTTTCTCTACTGAGGTGCTTAGCCCAACAGAACCGGGACACAATCACAGTAGTTCTCCCAGTGCTACCTTAGCCAATATAGCGGAACGTAAGGTACAAAAACATGGGAGCCGGGCAAACCCAACTATTGACCCAAGACATGATTCGGAGTTGATGCATCTAATGCTATAAGTTCGGGGTGCCGCACTGTCGAAAGTGTTCAGACTTCTCACGCCGTATTATGGGGTATGCTTAAGCCCCTAGCGTATTGGCCGTACCAGAGTGTACGGGTGCTAGATATTGTGAACGAACATATATATATAAAGGAAGAATGCAATAATAGTCTTAATGCTATGCATTGTTTATTCAAAAAGGTGTGTTAAAGCAGAATGATACAAGTAGTGTGATAAGCAAAAAGTAGGACTGTTTCACATGTCCCTTCCAAGGGCAAGCTGAGGAATAGTATTAAAGCACATATTTCACTCGTTATCGTAATCCACCTGGGAGTTCCGTGGTGTGACGTAGCTTTCTGCCTCCTTGGTTGCTGCATCATGTGTTCGGAAATCATGCTGTCGGACAGGGTTTCTAGAGGTTAAAGTCCTGAAAGAGAAAGATAACAAAGCGGGAAGCCCTTAGTGCGGTTTAAGCCGCGTCTTGGGGCATGCCGTAATTGTGCCCCCGTCCCCGCCTGTGCCCATGGTATTTTTAATGCGTAATTATGTACATGTGGGACGGATTTTGCCGTTTGGCTGGGACCGGGGTGGGGAGCGCATTGCTATGCAAGCTCAGAACATGCCAGGCGATCCAGTTACTGATTACTTTGGGCGCGCTTGAAGTTGTCCGGGTCCTTAATCACCGAACTAGTGGATTGCCTTAAGAGGCTGCTTTGTGCTTCTACTGCGTGGGCCACAGTGTGCTCCTCCGTGCGGAGAGAGCGCTCTGTGTTTCCATTCACTGTGATGACCCCCCGAGGTCCTGGCATCTTGAGCCTGACATATGCATAATGCGGTACCGCATTGAATCTTGCGAATGCAGTTCGCCCGAGTAGTGCATGGTAGCCACTACGGAACGGGACTATGTCAAAGATTAACTCTTCGCTTCGGAAGTTATCCGGAGATCCGAAGACCACTTCTAGTGTTACTGAGCCTATGCAATGGGCATCGACACCTAGTATGACGCCTTTAAAGGTCGTTTTAGTGGGTTTGATCCTTGAGGGGTCTATACCCATTTTGCGCACTGTGTCCTGATAAAGCAGGTTCAGGCTGTTGCCGCCATCCATAAGGACTCAAGTGAGGTGAAATCCGTTAATGATTGGGTCTAGGACCAATGCGGCGAATCCGCCATCATGAATACTAGTGGGGTGGTCCCTGCGGTCAAAGGTGATTGGACAAGAAGACCATGGGTTGAATTTTGGGGTGACTGGCTCCAACGCATATACGTCCCTGAGCGCACGCTTCCGTTCCCTCTTGGGGATGTGGGTTGCGTATATTATGTTCACCGTCCAGACTTGAGGGGGGAACCTCTTCCGTCCTCCGATGTTCGGCTGTCGGGGCTCCTCCTCGTCATTGCTATGTGACCCCTTATCTTTATTTTCGGCATTTAACTTGTCGGCCTACTTGAACACCCAACAATCCCTGTTGGTGTGGTTGGCTGGCTTGTCGGGGTGCCGTGTATTTGACACGAGCGATCGAGTATACAATCGAAACTGGACGGGCCCGAAGTGCTTCTTTTGAATGGCTTTTTCCGCTGACTGGGTTTAGAGCCTTTGAATCCGACATTGACTTTCGTGTCCTTGGTATTGTCGTTGTTAATGCGGTGCTTATGTTTATTGCAACGTGATCTGTTGTTGCTGTCCTTGGTATCCAAAGTACCATGGTTTTTTGATATGTTGTTGCTACGAGCCAGCCAACTGTCCTCTCCAGCACAGAGGCGGGTCATGAGTGTCGTGAGGGCTGCCATAGATTTCAGCTTTTCCTGGCCAAGGTGCCGGGTGAGCCATTCGTCGCGGATGTTGTGCTTGAAAGCTGCTAGGGCCTCTGCATCCGTATAGTCAACGATTTGATTTTTCTTTGTTAGGAACCGTGTCCAGAATTGCCTGGCCGATTCCTCTGGCTGCTGGATTATGTGGCTCAAGTCATCGGCATCTGGTGGTCGCACATAAGTGCCCTACAAGTTGTCGAGGAATGCGGCTTCCAGATCTTCCTAACAGCCAATGGACTCTGCTGGCAAGCTGTTGAGCCAATGCCGAGCTAGTCCTTTGAGTTTGAGTGGGAGGTATTTGATGGCGTGTAGGTCATCACCGCGGGCCATGTGGATGTGCAGGAGGAAATCCTTGATCCATACCGCAGGATCTGTTGTGTCATCATATGACTCTATATTTACGGGTTTGAAACCCTCTGGGATTTGATGATCCATTACTACGTCTGTGAAGCATAAGGGGTGTGCGGCGCCTCTGTACTGGGCTATATCGCATCGCAGCCCAAATGAGTCTTGCCCGCTGTGTTCGGCCCGGCCGGACTTACTTTTACTGTATCCGGCGTGATGATTATCGTCTCGCAGAGTGGCGCGCCCTCGTGATCCGTAGATCGATCTTGCGTGTTTTGCTTTGTCCTCCAATACATCTCGCAGGTCTGGCATATTTCCCCATGCCTTTTAATTTGAATGGCGCCGGGGTGCGGGCTGAGCTTTTAGCTGGAATGCCTCTCTGTCGCGGCCACGAGGTGGCCGATCAGCCGCATCATACACCGGGGACGTAGGTTTCGGTGCTTCCTCCTCCAGTTGGGGTAGCAACCTGCACTTTGGGTAACTCTTGGAGGGGCGTTCGAGTTTATATTCCACGGCCGCCAGGACTTCAGTCCATCTGTCAGCTAGCAATTCCTGATCAGCTTGAAGCTGCTGCTATTTTTTCTTAAGGCCATTTGCCGTGGCTATAAGCCGGCGCTTGAAGCGCTCTTATTCGACGGGATGCTCTGGCACGACGAATTCGTCATCGTCGAGGCTTGCCTCGTCTTCGAAGGGAGGCATGTAATTATCATCCTCCGCCTCTCCATCGGCCGCTCTCTCAGGAGGGCTGGTCTCTCCATCCTCCTACTCTAAATCTTGCTGGAGGAGATTGTTGTTGTCTTCGGCACTGTCCGGAGTGCTATTATCTCTGGTGCCGGTATCACCGCTTTTGCCTTGGCGGGACTTAGAGCGGTGCCGCTGACGCTGACGCTTGGGTTGCTTCTTGGAGGGGTCATCCTCCGCTGTCCCATCGCCATTGCTTTCTTTGGGTGTGTCCACCATGTATATGTCATATGATGAGGTGGCTATCCAGTGCCCTATGGGCAGTGGTTCCTCTTTGCCTCCTGCATCATTGTCCATACCGTCGATGTCTTCGGAGTCGAGTCGAGCATGTTGGTTAAGTCATCGACAGTGGCTACTAAGTGGGTGGTGGGTGGGCGGCGGATTTCTTCGTCATCCGCATCCCAATCCTGCCAGACGTAGTTTGGCCAGGATTCTCCTGACAAGGAGAGAGACCTTAATGAGTTCAGTATGTCGCGAAAGGGTGAGTGCTGAAAAATATCCACGGAGGTAAACTCCATGATCGGGGCCCAATCAGATTCGAAAGGAACGGCCGCAGGCGGTTCGGAGTCCGTGGCCGGAGAAGGATCCGGCAGTTTGGCAACACGGCTCTCGTGAAGAGTAAGGTCAATATTCGACTCGATCGCCGCAGAGGATACGGCCTCCGTGGCGGGGTCTATCCACCCATCCATGGATGGTGCAACTGGCTCTGAATTGAGGGTCGGAGCGGCTGCCGGTGCAATTTCTTGAACACTGTCCAATGAAAGAGCTAGATCGTACTCATCGAGATAGCGTGGCGTACAGGGCAGGGGCTTGAATCCGTCAAAGATCAAGTCTCCGCAGATATCGGCCGTGTAGTTTAAGCTTCCAAACCTGACCTGGTGGCCAGGGGCATAACTTTCAATCTGCTCCAGATGGCCAAGCGAGTTGGACCGTAGTGCGCAGCCGCCGATCACAAAGATCTGTCCGGGGTGAAAAGTCTCACCCTGGACTGCATTGCTATTGATGATTATAGGAGCCATCGAGCCTAACGGCGACGACACAGAGGAACTCCTAATGAAAGCACCAATGTTGGTTTCAAAACCTGCGGATCTCGGGTAGGGGGTCCCAAACTATGCGTCTAAGGCAGATGGTAACACGAGGCAGGGGACACGATGTTTTACCCAGGTTCGGGCCCTCTTGATGGAGGTAAAACCCTACGTCCTGCTTGATTTATTCTTGATGATATGGGTATTACAAGAGTTGATCTACCACGAGATCGGAGAGGCTAAACCCTAGAAGCTAGCCTATGGTATGATTGTATGTTGTCCTACGGACTAAAACCATCCGATTTATATAGACACCGGAAGGGGCTAGGGTTACACAAGGTCGGTTACAAAGGAGGAGATATACATATCCGTATTGCCTAGCTTGCCTTCCACGCCAAGTAGAGTCCCATCCGGACATGAGACGAAGTCTTCAATCTTGTATCTTCATAGTCCAACAGTGTGGACAAAGGATATAGTCCGGCTGTCCGGAGACCCCCTATTCTAGGACTCCCTCAGCGGCTCTTTAGAATGATGTCATGATGAATAAAAGGACAGCAGGTTCGGCATGGGATTACTTACTTGGGCAGTAGGGCGGTTGCAGCTCAGGCCCACGTCCTCGGTGGTGTCCGAACAATCTATTTGGGGTCCAAAGAACGATTTGTACATCTCTTCGTGTGTCATGCCGAGGAAATTTTGAATAGCACGCGGTCCTTTCTGGTTGAATTCCCACATGCGGAGGGACCGGCGTTTGCAAGGTTGGACTCGATGAACCAACATAAATTGCATTACCATAACCAGACTGAAATCTCCCTCGAAGAGATCTCGGATACGGCACTGTAGTATTGGCACGTCCTTGGCTGGACCCCATCTCAGCCCCCTGCTGATCCATGACATCAGTTTTGGTGGGTGGCCCGAGCGAAAGGCGGGGGGGGGGGGGGCTACCCACTTGGCACTTCGGGGAGCTGTGACGTAAAACCATTCCCGCTGCCACAATCTGGACACCTCTAGGAAGGAACCCTCTGGCCATGGAGCGTCAGCGGTTTTTCTTATTAAAGCACCTCCGCACGCTGCATGTTGCCCCTCGATCATCTTCGGCTTCACATCAAAGGTCTTGAGCCACAGGCCAAAGTGAGGGGTAATGCAGAGGAAGGCCTCACATACGACAATAAATGACGAGCTGTGAACAAGGGAATCCGGGGCCAGATCATGAAAATCCAGCCCGTAATAGAACATGAGACCCCTAACAAAGGGATCCAGAGCGAGGCCTAGTCCTCAGAGGAAGTGGGAGACGGACACAACACTCTTGTTGGGTTCGGGAGTAGGGACGACCTGCCCTCGGGCGGGCAGCCTATGCGAAATTTCGGCGGTCGGATATCTGGCCTCCCTCAACTTCTTGATGTCCTCCTCCGTGATGGAGGAAGGCATCCACCGACCTTGATGGTTGGATCCGGACATGGTTGATGGTCCAAAGCACCTGACCTGAGCTTTGGGTGTTAGAACTCGAGGCGGGGGAAGGATTCGATTGAGCGCGGGAGGGAAAAAAGAAAAAGCCTTGTCCCCTTTACAAAGAGGGTGAATATCAGGCGTCCTCCTCGTGGCCGTTTGAGACTTGCCTAAGATCTAGGAGTCATACCAACAGGCACGGTTGGGTTACCCACATTTGTATTGATGAGAATCCCGTGATAAGGGGAACACGATCTCTGCTTTGACAAGACGTGTCAAGGAAACCGCCTCGTGTTATGCAGGGAGCTGGTTAAGAAAAATGGTTCGAATAATGACCGGGATGTGGCGTGATGTCATGCTGTCAAAACGTGTCAGCAGATTAGATTTGTGGAAATATTATTCTCTCTACGATGGTATGTGGAACTTATTTTGCAGGGTCGGACACTATCCTTGTATTCAAACTCTTCCATGGTGTATTCGGAGGAGGAACCCGCCTTGCAATGCCGAAGACAATACTGCGCGCCGGACTAATCGTCATTAAAGCCTGGTTTAGGGGCTACTGAGGGAGTCCTGGATTAGGGGGTCTTCGGACAGCCGGACTGTATCCTTTGGCCGGACTGTTGGACTATGCAGATACAAGATTGAAGACTTCGTCTCTTGTTCGGATGGGACCCTACTTGGCGTGGAAGGCAAGCTAGGCAATACGGATATGCATATCTCCTCCTTTGTAACCGACCTTGTGTAACCCTAGCTCCCTCCGGTGCCTATATAAACCGGAGGGTTTTAGTCCGTAGGACAACATACAATCATACCATAGGCTAGCTTCTAGGGTTTAGCCTCTCTGATCTCGTGGTAGATCAACTCTTGTAATACTCATATCATCAAGAACAATCAAGCAGGACGTAGGGTATTACCTCCATCAAGAGGGCCCAAACCTGGGTAAACATCGTGTCCCTGCCTCCTGTTACCATCCGCCTTAGACGCACAGTTTGGGACCCCCTACGCGAGATCCGCCGGTTTTGACACCGACAACGGCCTCGCCATGAACTTAGCATAAGTCGGCCTTCCGAACAGGGCTTGATATGGACTCTTGATCTTCACCACTTCAAAAGTCAAAGTTCCTGATCTTGAATCATGATCGTCTCCAAAAGCCACCTCCAGGGCTATCTTGCCAATTGGGTACGCCGATTCACCATGCACCACTCTATGAAAGACGATGTTCGATGGTTTAAGACTCTTGTCTGTCAACCCCATGTGACGGAAGGTATCATAGTAAAGGATATTGATACTGCTCCCTCCATCCATAAGTACTTTGGTGAACTTGTAGCCCCCGACTTGAGGAGCCACCACTAAGGCGAGATGACCCGAATTATCAACCCGGGGCGGATGATCCTCCCGACTCCACAAAATGGGTTGTTCAGACCATCGCAAATACTGAGGCACCATCGGTTCAACGGAGTTCACGACCCTCTTGTGAAGCTTCTGATCATGCTTACACAAGCTAGTGGTAAAGACATAATACTGCCCGCTATTCAACTGCTTCGAATTGATGTGATAACCCGATTGCTTCTGCTGTTGATTCCCCTGATGGTTATAACCTCCTTGATTGCCCTAATTACCTTGATTACCATGTCCAGCTTGATTACCTTGGAATCCTAGACCGGAGCTGCCGCCTCCATAACCCGACCCATGCAAACCGCCTCATGAACCGCTGGGCGGGCCATTGTCGTATTGAAACATATTAGAATTTTTGAACTCTCGCATGATGAAGCAATCCTTCCAAAGATGCAAAGGGGGCTTCTCCTTCGATCCGTGCTTTGGACAAGGTTGATTTAACAGGCGCTCCAGATTGGGGCCTGACCCTCCGCCCCTCTGGGGCGGTTTGCCCTTACGACGCTGACCGTTATCCTGGGCGTTGGTGTTAGCCACAAAGTCCAGGCTATTGTCTGCTTTGCGCTTACCATTGTTCCCATTACCTGCCGGGTTATGCTGCTACCCCTTGGCACTGTCGTTCTTTTTCCCTTTCCCTAGTTTGTCCTCTTCAGAATCAGGGTCCTTGGTACTATCTGAATCGGCATACTTAACCAAAGCGGCCATAAGCGTTGACATGTCATTACAGTGACGTTTGAGCCTTCCCAACTTCAGTTTTAATGGCATGAACCGGCAGTTTCCCTCCAACGTCAAAACTGTTGTATCTGCATTGATGCGGTCTGATGAATGCAAAATAGATGAGACTCGCTTCACCCAATGGGTCGTAGACTCCCCATCCTCTTGAACACAAGCGCCTAGGTCTACAATTGACATGGGCTGCTTACATGCATCCTTGAAATTCTGGATAAACAGGCTCTTTAAATCGGCCCATGACGCAATGGAATTAGCTGGTAGAGTCTTTAACCAGGTACGGGCCGTTCCTTCCAACATCATGGTGAAATACTTAGCACACACCGCTTCATCCACATCCAGCATCTCCATTGCCATCTCATAACTCTCAACCCATGATTCAGAGGGCAAATCAGGAGTGTAATTGGGCACCTTACGAGGGCCTCTAAAATCCTTGGGCAGTCGCACATTACGCAAGGCCGGGGTGAGCCATGGTACCCCCAAAGAACTGAAGACCACACCCGGATCCACTGAGGTGGTCGGACGAACCGGAGTAGGCTGGCGAGCTGCGTGCTGAGCTGCTAACTCGGCCTCTCGACGTGCTCGGCCATGATCCACCACATGTTGTGCATTAGCACCACCACCCGCCGGGTTACGGTGCCGTGCACTGCTTGACACAGTCGGTTCATCAATATGCCTGCTGTAACTCCGGCTTGGACGGGGGGAGGGGTGGAATGGATCCTCTCACGACTATGCGAATAAGCCTGCTACTGGGTTAAAGGAGTTCCCTAGCCCGTCGTGTCTCAACCGCCACCGGTGACTCGCCTTCTACCGGGAGAGCTCCCAATCATGAAGCGGCGGCCACAATGTTATCCAACGGGTTGGAGTAATGCCCCGGGGGCGTCGGAACGCGCTGTGACAAAATGTTGTTCTGACGAGGCGGGTCCATCGTGCGCGGCTGAACTGGTGCTCCTGTTACCGGTGCCTCCGTCCGATTTACCACTGGCTGGTTACTGGTTCCTGCTCCTAGCGTGTTGAAGAGATTTCTTGGCTCATAACCCGACGGGAGGTGCGACCGGTTTACCACTGGCTGGTTACTGGTTCCGGCCTCTAACTCGGCCCGTTCTGTAGCTATCCTAGCGTTCTTTGCTACCAGGTCCGCCTTAGCCTGAGTTATCTGATCCTTCACCTTTGCAATCTCCGCGTTGTGCTGATCCCAGTTTGCCGCATCCACTTCCACTACCAGCAACGTTGCTAAAGCGTCGAATAAATTGGACAAAACCTGAGCCGGAGACGGCGCAGAGCCCCCTGCCCCTGCTGGTGTTGCTATTGCTGAACCGGAGATCATTACCGCAGCGGTAGAAGAGTGATGTGCTAGCTGTGTACCTGCCATGAAGACCGCGACCCGGTTTGGCAGATCAAGGGGGCCGGAATACTGTTGCCATCGGAACCTCCGCTAACCCGGCCATCCTGCAACTAGTATAGCGACTCGATCTCTCCGGTTGAAGACTCGTCATCGGAGCAGACAACGGTTTCAGCACCAGATGCCGATCCATCATCATATTCTGCTCTGTGGATGACACCTACGAAGACATGCTTTACGGCGGGCTGGACCGGGGCAGAGCTTGCACACTGAGCCGTCTCGACGGTGTCGGTGCAGATGTCCGGCTCAGGGCCCGGCTCGCCGATCCTGCCGATGAAGACGTGAATTCCACCAAAGGGGACCCGGTACCCATATTCAATTGAACCTGCCTCGAGACCCCATCCTGCGTCGTCGATATAGAGCTTGCCATGACGACTTTTAGTCATCCGGCCCACAGCATATCCCTTGAGTCCTCTGAAGCTGCCCTTCAAGAACTCGAAACCATCATGCGATAGCCCCACGATGGGCACCAA
The DNA here is from genome assembly GCA_034509565.1 of Triticum monococcum. Classification (NCBI taxonomy): domain Eukaryota; kingdom Viridiplantae; phylum Streptophyta; class Magnoliopsida; order Poales; family Poaceae; genus Triticum; species Triticum monococcum. The sequence goes on from CM067845.1 coordinate 606,952,952, forward strand.
CTGTCATGGAGTTGTCACGGCAGATGTCCTCATGATAGGACTTAGTCGTGGAGCCATTGCTATGGGTTAGCTTAAAGGGGTTGAAGCGGACAAGGGACGCAAGAGTTTATACTGGTCCAGCCCCTTTCTATGAAGGTAAAGGCCTACTCCAGTTGTGATGGTATTGCTAGGGTTTCGATGACCAGGGAGCGAATCCACTTTGCCTGGCTCTCGAGTTGTTGTGTGTTGTTCCTAAACCGCCGTCAGGTCGTCCCTTTATATACATAGGTCGACGCCTGCTGGTTTACAGAGTCCCGAGGCCGGATCATCATTGTGTCCAACTCAGTCTCTATTCCTCCTATCTTGCAACACAAGTTACATGACAACGTCGGTTTATGTCTACATGCCTTAACCCGCCTTAGGGCCTTGGTCCTTCATGAAGCGCCATCATCCTTTATCTTCTGGGCTTCTAATTCTTATAGAGTTAACCCGGCCACTCCTGGCCGATTTATGTCCAGTAGTAATATCCCCAACAGGTACCAAAGTAATCCAGGAGTGGATCACTGGACAACGGTCAAGAACATCTTGAAATACCTGAATAGGACGAAGGATATGTTTCTCGTTTATGGAGGTGACAAAGAGCTCGTCGTAAATGGTTACGTCGATGCAAGCTTTGACACTGATCTGGATGATTCTAAATCGCAAATCGGATACGTATTTTTATTAAACGATGGAGCTGTCAGTTGGTGCAGTTCTAAACAAAGCGTTGTAGCGGGATCTACATGTCAAGCGGAGTACATAGCTGCTTCGAAAGCAGCAAATGAAGGAGTCTGGATGAAGGAGTTCACATCCGATCTAGGTGTCATACCTAGTGCATCGGGTCCAATGAAAATCTTTTGTGACAATACTGGTGCAATTGCTTTAGCAAAGGAATCCAGATTTCACAAGAGAACCTAACACATCAGGAGATGCTTCAACTCCATCCGGGATCAAGTCCAGGTGGGAGACATAGATATTTGCAAGATACATACGGATCTAAATGTTGCAGACTCGTTAACTAAGCCTCTTCCATGAGCAAAACATGATCAGCACCAAGGCTCCATGGGTGTTAGAATCATTACTGTGTAATCTAGATTATTGACTCTAGTGCAAGTGGGAGACTGAAGGAAATATGCCCTAGAGGCAATAATAAAGTTATTATTTATTTCCTTATATCATGATAAATGTTTATTATTCATGCTAAAATTGTATTAACCGAAACATGATACATGTGTGAATACATAGACAAACAGAGCGTCACTAGTATGCCTCTACTTGACTAGCTCGTTAATCAAAGATGGTTATGTTTCCTAGCCATAGACAAAGAGTTTTCATTTGATTAACGGGATCACATCATTAGGAGAATGATGTGATTGACTTGACCCATTCCGTTAGCTTAGCACTTGATCGTTTAGTTTGTTGCTATTACTTTCTTCATGACTTATACATGTTCCAATGACTATGAGATTATGCAACTCCCATTTACCGGAGGAACACTTTGTGTGCTACCAAACGTCACAACGTAACTGGGTGATTATAAAGGTGCTCTATAGGTGTCTCCGACGGTACTTGTTGGGTTGGCGTATTTCGAGATTAGGATTTGTCACTCCGATTGTCGGAGAGGTATCTCTGGGCCCACTCGGTAATACACATCACTAAGCCTTGCAAGCATTGCCACTAATGAATTAGTTGCGGGATGATGTGTTACGGAATGAGTAAAGAGACTTTCCGGTAATGAGATTGAACTAGGTATTGAGATACCGACGATCGAATCTCGGGCAAGTAACATACCGTTGACAAAAGGAACAACGTATGTTGTTATGCGATTTGACCGATAAAGATCTTCGTAGAATATGTAGGAACCAATATGAGCTTCCAGGTTCCGCTATTGGTTATTGACCAGAGACGTGTCTCGATCATGTCTACATAGTTCTCGAACCCGTAGGGTCCGCACGCATAAAGTTCGATGACGATTATATTATGAGTTTATGGTTTTTGATGTACCGAAGGTAGTTCGGAGTCCCGGATATGATCACGGACATGACGAGGAGTCTCGAAATGTTTGAGACATAAAGATCGATATATTGGACGACTATATTTGGATACCGGAATGGTTCCAGGTGAGATTGGGATAATACCGGAGCACCATGAGGTTATCGGAACCCCCGGGAGGTATATGGGCCTTAATGGGCTTTAGTGGAAAGGAGGGGAAAGGAGCAAGGGAGGGGGCACCCCCCCCCCAAGCCCAATCCAAATTGGGAGAGGGGCCGGGCCCCCTTTCCTTGCTCCCTCCTTCCTCTTCCTTCCCTCTCCCTCCCCAAATAGGACAAGGAGTCCTACTCCCGGTGGGAGTAGGACTCCCCCCTTGGGCGCGCCTCCTCCCCTTGGGCGGCTCTCTCCTCCCATCCTTTATATACGGAGGAGAGGGGCACCCCATAGAGACAACAATTGATATCTTGGGTATTTTAGCCATGTGCGGTGCCCCTCTCCACCATAGTCCACCTCGATAATATTGTAGCGGTGCTTAGGCAAAGCCCCGCGACAGTAGAACATCAACATCATCACGACGCCATCGTGCTGACGAAACTGTCCCTCAAAGCTCGGCTGGATCGGAGTTCGAGGGACGTCATCGAGTTGAACGTGCGCAGAACTCGGAGGTGTCGTGCGTTCGGTACTTGATCGGTCAGATCGTGAAGACATACGACTACATCAACCACGTTGTGCTAACGCCTCCGCTTTCGGTCTACGAGGGTACGTGGACACACTCTCCCCTCTCGTTGCTATGCATCACCATGATCTTGCGTGTGCGTAGGAATTTTTTTGAAATCACTAAGTTACCCAACACTTGTTAATCATCAACACTTGATGCTCTTTATTGATTTCTACCTTCGCCGATTTTAGCATCACGAAGAGCTCGGGAATCGTTTTCGTCATCCCTTGCATATCATAGTTCATCATGAAGTTCTAGTGGCTTGGTGATAGTGACTACAGAACCATGTCAATCACTATCTTATCTGAAAGATTAACTCCCACTTGATTCAAGTGATTGTACTACCCAGACATTCTAAGCACATGCTCACTAGCTGAGCTATTCTCCTCCGTCTTGTAGGCAATGTACTTGTCAGAGGTCTCATACCTCTTTACACGGGCATGAGTCTGAAATATCATTTTCAGCTCTTGGAACATCTCATATGCTCCGTGGCGTTCAAAACATTTTTGAAGTTCTGGTTCTAAACCGTAAAGCATGGCACACTAAACTATCAAGTAGTCATCATATCGAGCTTGCAAAACATTCATAACGTCTGCATCTGTTCCTGCAACAGGTTTGTCACCTAGCGGTGCATCAAGGACATAATTCTTCTGTGCAGCAATGAGGATAATCCTCGGATCACGAACCCAGTCCGCATCATTGCTACTATCATCTTTCAATTTAGTTTTCTCTAGGAACATACCAAAAATATGTATGAGCTATATCACGAGCTATTGATCTACAACATAGATATGCAAAACTGTTAAGACTAAGTTCATGATGAATTAAGTTCAACTAATCAAATTACTTAAGAACTCCCACTTAAATAAACATCCCTCAAGTTATCTAAGCGATACATGATCCAAATCAACTTACCCATGTCCGATCATCACGTGAGACGGGGTAGTCATCAATGGTGAACATCTCTACGTTGTTCATATCTACTATATGACTCATGTTCGACCTCTTGGTCTGCAGTGTTCCGAGACCATGTCTATACATTCTAGGCTTGTCAAGTTTAACCGAAGTATACTGCATGTGTAAAATTGTCTTACACCCGTTGTATGTGAACATAGAGTCAATCACACCTGATCATCACGTGGTGTCTCGAAACGACAAAATGTAGCAATGGTGCATACTGAGGGAGAACACTTTTATCTTGAAATTAAGTTAAGGGATCATCTTATAATGCTATCATAGTTCTAAGCAAAATAAGATGCATAAAAGATAAACATCACATGCAATCAAAATATGTGACATGATATGGCCATCATCATCTTGTGCTTTTGATCTCCATCTCCAAAGCATCGTCATGATCTCCATTGTCACCGGATTGAGACATTGATATTCATCGTAGCGTTGTTGCACCGAGGTCATCCGCCAACTATTGCTTCTACAACTATCGCTAACGCATAGTGATAAAGTAAAGAAATTATATGGCGCTTGCACTTCATACAATAAAGAGACAACCCTAAGGCTCCTGCTGCTTGTCGATATTACAAAAAATGATCATCTCATACATCAACATATATCACATCATATATTGACCATATCACATCACAACATTGAAGGAAATATGTCCTAGACGCAATAATAAAGTTGTTATTTTATATTTCCTTACATCATGGTAAATGTTTATTATTCATGCTAGAATTGTATTAACCGAAAACTTGATACATGTGTGAATACCTAGACAAAACATAGTGTCCCTAGTAAGCCTCTACTAGACAAGCTCGTTAATCAAAGATGGTTAAGTTTCCTAACCATAGACATGTGTTGTCATTTGATAAACGGGATCACATCATTAGGAGAATGATGTGATGGACAAGACCCATCTGTTAGCTTAGCATGTTAACCATTCAGTTTTATTGCTATAACTTTCTCCATGTTATATACATATTCCTTTGCTATGAGATTATGCAACTCCCGGAAACCGGAGGAATACCTTGTGTGCTATCAAACGTCACAACGTAACTGGGTGATTATAAAGATGCTCTACAGGTGTCTACGATGGTGTTTGTTGGGTTGGCATAGATCGAGATTAGGATTTGTCACTCTGAGTATCGGAGCTAGCTATCTCTGGGCCCTCTCGGTAATGCACATCATAATAAGCCTGGCAAGCAATGTGACTAATGAGTTAGTTATGGGATGATGCATTACAGAACGAGTAAAGAGACTTGCCGGTAACGAGATTGAACTAGGTATGGAGATACCGATGATCAAATCTCGGGAAAGTAACATACCGATGACAAAGGGAATAATGTATGTTGTCATTACGGTACGACTGATAAAGATCTTCGTAGAATATGTGGGAACCAATATGAGCATCCAGGTTCCGCTGTTGATTATTGACTGGAGAGGTGTCTCAGTCATGTCTACATAGTTCTCGAACCCGTAGGGTTCGCACGCTAACGTTCGATGATGATTTTGTATAATATGAGTTGTGTGATTCGGTGACCGAATGTTGTTCGGAGTCCCGTATGAGATCACAAACATGACGAGGAGTCTCAAAATGGTTGATAGGTAAAGATTCATATATTGCACGATGATATTCGGACACCGGAAGTGTTCCGAGGGTACCGGGTGCATATCGGGTCACCGGAAGGGGTTCCGGGCATCCCCCCGGCAACTACATGGGCCTTAATGGGCCAAGAGGGGGACAGACCAACCCCTAAGGGGCTGGTGCACCCCTCCCATATGGGCTGGCTAAATTGGAGTAGAAAAGGGGAAGGAGGAAAGGAAAAAGGGAATAGGATTCCCCCTTTCCCCTCTTCCCTTCCTACTCCGAATAGGAATAGGAAAGGGGGGAGGCCGAATTGGGAGGACCCCAAGTAGGATTCCTCCTACTTGGGGCGCCCCCTTGGCTGCCTCTCCTCCCCTCCAACCTATATATATGAAGGGGGCACCGCTAGAGCACACACCAACAGTTGTTTCTTAGCCGTGTGCGGTGCCCCCCTCCACAGTTTACCACCTCAGTCATATTGTCGTAGTGCTTAGGCGAAGCCCTACGCAGATCACATCACCAACACCGTCGCCACACCATTGTGCTGACGGAACTCTCCCTCGACCCTCTACTAGATCAAGAGCTCGAGGGACGTCATCATGCCGAACGTGTGCTAAACACGGAGGTGCCGTACATTCGGTACTTGGATCGGTTGGACTGTGAAGACGTTCGACTACATCAACCGTGTTACTAAACGCTTCCGCTTTCAGTCTATGAGGGTACGTGGACACACACTCCCCTCTTGTTGCTATGCATCTCCTAGTTAGATCTTGCGTGATCATAGGAATTTTTTTGAATTGCTACGTTCCCTAACAGTGGCATCCGAGCCAGGTCTATCCGTAGATGATATGCACGAGTAGAACACAAAGAGTTGTGAGCGATAATAGTCATACTGCTTACCACCAACGTCTTACTTTGATTCGGCGGTATTGTTGAATGAAGCGGCCCGGGCCATCAATAAGTTATGACATATCAGAATTGATAGCATGTGGTGTTGTTGCAAGTTTACTTATAACAGAAGGTGAATCTAAAGCAGAACTGGATGGCAGTTCCTTACCTCCCCTCATCTTTGAGGGAAGAATCTTAGTCTTAGCATCCTTCAGGTTCTTCATAGTGATAAATTGATAATAACCCCAAGTGACTCAACAAATATAGCTATGCTCCCCGCAATGGCGCCAGAAAAATGTCTTGATAACTCACAAGTATAGGGGGTCGCAACAGTTTTCGTGGGTAGAGTATTCAACCCAAATTTATAGATTTGACACAAGGGGAGCCAAAGAATATTTGAAGGTATTAGCAGCTGAGTTGTCAATTCAACCACACTTGGAAATTAATTATCTGCAGCAAAGTGATTAGCAGCAAAGTAATATGATAGTTTTGATAATAGTGACAGCAGTAACACTAACAGTAACGGTGATAGCACTAGTTTTGTAACAAGTGCAACAGTAACAGCAGCAGTAGTAACTTAGCAAGATCAATATAAGATAAATCCGTAGGCATTGGATCGGTGACTTGGTGGATGATATTCATCATGAGACAGTTATAACCTAGGGAGATACGACACTAGCTCTAGTTCATCAATATAATGTAGGCATGTATTCCATAAATAGTCATACGTGCTTATGGAAAGAACTTGCATGCCATCTTTTTTCACCCTCCCGTGGCAGCGGAGTCCTATTGGCAACTAAGGGATATTAAGGCATCCTTTTAATAGAGAACCGAAACAAAGCATTAATACACGGTGAATACATGAACACGTAGTAGGTGACTCCGGGGTTGCCGGATCATAACACGTAGTAGGTGATTATAACTTGCAAGATCGGATCTAAAACATGGATATAATGGTGATAACATAAACGGTTCAGATCTGAATTCATGGCACTTGGGCCCAAAGTGACAAGCATTAAGCATGGCAAAGTCATAGCAACATCAATCTTAGAACATGGTGGATACTAGGGATCATGCCCTAAGAAAACTAACTCGATTACATGATGAATCTCATCCAACTCCTCACCGACCAGCGAGCCTACGAAGGAATTACTCACTCCCGGTGGGGAGCATCATGGAATTGGCGATGGAGAAGGATTGGTGATGACGAAGAACGAAGATCCCCCTCTCCGGAGCCCCAAACGGACTTCAGATCTGGCCTCCCGATGAAGAACAGGAGGTGATGGCAGCTCCGTCTAGTGGATCACGACAATTCTTTCTCCCTCATTTTTTCTAGAAAAATAGGATTTTATAGCGTCGGTTTCAGGGTCTGCGGGGCCACCAGGTGGGGACAACCCACCTAGGGGCGCCCTGGTGGGTTGTGCCCACCCAGGTGCCCCCTCCGGTGGATCTTGGCTCCAGAAATTCTTATTTAGCGTATAAAAATCCTTGCAAAGTTTCGTTCCATTCCAAAACTTTTATTTCTGCACAAAAATAACAACATGATAGTTTTTGCTGAAAACAATGCCAGTCCGGGGTTAGTTTCATTTGAATCATGCAAATTAGAGTCCAAAACATGAGAAAAGCGTTAGGAAAAGTAGATACATTGGAGACGTATCAATGGCTTGCTAGAGTGACAGAAACTTAAATCCCAGTTTATGGGCTACTTCGTAAGGGATCGATTTGGATCCAAATGTTTAATGTTATGGTTAGATTTTATCTTAATACTTTTCTCATAGTTGCGGATGCTTGCGAGGGGGTTATTCATAAGTGGGAGGTTTGTTCACATAAGAACAGCACATAAGTACCGGTCCACCCACATATCAAATTATCAAAGTAGCGACGCGAATCAAACCAACACTATGAAAGTGACTTGATGAAATTTCAGTGTGCCCTCAAGAACACTTTGCTTATTATAAGAGACCGTTTTGGCCCATCCATTTCCACAAACGGATTGAGCTACCTTGGTGCACTTTATTTACCGTTACTATTGGGAATATAGATACCAGGTAAGACCCACCCAGGAGGAGCCGGGTCAGCCCCAATGGCGGGTTACAAAAGAAGCCCAGTAACATTCAAGGCGATAGTTTATTAAGACTTATAGAAGGCCTAAGCCTAGAGGCGGCTTAAGGCCCAATATTGTAAATCGCCATTGTAAGGAAAGACTTGTAAAGAAAGGCATGTAAAATAAGTCAACGAGCCGGACACATTTTATAAGCCGGTCGGGACTCTGTAGGCCGCCAAGCGTCAACCCGTGTATATAAGGGGACGACCCGGCGGCGGCTTAGGTCAAGAGAGAACAACTCGAAGCCAGGACAAGCATATTCGTTCCCTGGTCTTCGAAACCCCAGCAATTCCAAACACAACTAGACGTAGGCTTTTACCTTCATCGTAAGGGGCCGAACTAGTATAAAACATCTCGTGTCCTTTGTCTCGATTAACCCCTTTAAGCTTCCTAGTTGTGAAGGCCCTACGACTAAGTCCTTTCGCTAGGACATCTGCCGTGACAATTCCACGACAGTTGGCGCCCACCATGGAGCCAGCGCACGGTGGATTTGAGTTCTTGAAGGGCAACTTCGAAGGGCTCAAGCGATACGCTATGGGCCGGATGACCAAGAGTCATTGCGGCAAGCTCTACATCGACGACGAAGGCTGGGGCCCCGACGCTGGCTTGATTGAGTACGGGTACCGGGTCCCCTTCGGTGGAATTCATGTCTTCATCGGCCGGATCGGTGAATCGGGCCTTGAGCCGGACGTCCACACCAACCTCGTCGAGATGGCTCATCGCACGAGATCCGACCGGGTTCAATCCGCCGTGAGGCACGCCTTCATGGGTTGCATCCATGGAGGAGAATATTCTGAAGGATCAGTGGATGGCGGTGAGACGGCCATCTATTCTGACGCTACGTCATCAACACGCGAGACAAATTCTTTGTACCAACTGCAAGATGGCATGCTCGGGGGCTGTTCCGATGGCAGCAGTATTCCGGACCCCTTTGAGCCGCCGAATCAAGCCGGAGTCTTCATGGCGGGCACTCAACCTGGTCAGAACTAAACGGCTGCAGTGGCAACAACCAACGGGTCAGCAGCGGCCGGGTCAGGAGACCCCGTGCGCCCCCCGGCTCAGATGCTAATGGACCTCATGGATAATTTGACGGCTCTGTTGACTGTTGTGGTGGAGCCGGTGGACAAGGCCCGGCATGACGCGGAGGTGGCATGGGTACGCGAAGAGATGGCATAGGCCAAGGAAAATTTAGCAGCAGAAGAGGTCAGGATGCCCATAGAGCGGGCGGCTTTGGATGCTCGTGCTCAGCAGCTTCAAGCGGAGACTTTCTGGCTCTCGATGGATCTGAACACATCAAATGAGGTCATGAGGTGAAGGCACTAGAAAACTGCGTCACGTCTACCTCTAATGTCCGATCATAGGAACCTTTTTCACACGCCTGGGGACGGTCCAAGTAACCCGCCGGAGGCAAATCGGATCACAACAACCGGAGCGCCGGTTCAGCCGCGGGCCATGGAGCCGCCTCGTATGAATACCGCTCTGCCTCATTATACGCTGATACCACCGGGTCACTTTTCCAATCCTTTGGAGAATCTCATTGTTGCGTCGGCTCGTTTGGCGTCTCTCCCAATGGAAGGCGACTCTCCGACAGCAATCGAAACACGAAGGGTGCGAGAACTTCTTCAGACGGCTCTGGCACAATAGGATGCGTACTCTTACAGTCGAGACAGAACCCACTCAACCCCTCGCCCAAGCCGGAGCCCAAGCTATAGCAGGCATATGGACCCAGCCGAAATATCGAGCAACGCTCAACGCCATAACCAACCGCGCATGCATGAGCCGGCACAAGGTGGAGCCCTCAACCTGGTGGATCAGGAGAGGATCCGTCAAGAGGATGAATGGGTGGTTCAACTGGCAGCTGACCAGGCAGCTCATCAGGCTTTTCCGGCTTATCCGGCAACCTCTGTTGAAGAAGGAGTGGCCACAAGAATAGGAGGTGTCCCTTGCCTAGTGCCGGCTATCCGCAATGAGTGCTTGCCAAAAGACTTCAAGGGGCCTCGTAAGGTGCCTAATTATACGACCGACTTGCAGCCTGGGGCCTGGATTGAAAGTTATGAGATGGCGATGGAGCTATTAGAAGTCAGCGATGCAGCAATGGCTAAGTATTTCACTATGATGTTGGATGGAACGACTCGTACTTGGTTGAAAGGATTGCCCACCCCCCCCCCCCCCCATTCCTTCGGTTCATGGGCCGAGTTAAAGGATCGGTTCATTCAGAACTTCAAGGACACATGCAAGCAACCTATGTCAATCGTGGACCTGACTAATTGTAAACAAGAGGAAGGTGAGTCCACGACCCATTGGGTGTGCCGGGTCAAGGAGATAATACATTCATCTGATAAGATGGATGCCGGCTTGACAGTCTTAATGTTGGAGAAAAATTGCCGTTTTGAACCTCTGAAGCAGAAGCTGGGGCAGCTCAAGCATGACTGCAATGACATGGGCCAGTTGATGGCGGCTCTGGTCAAGTATGCTAATTCTGATAGTACCAAGGATCCCGTGTCTGATGAAGAAAAAACAGGGAAGGGAAAGAAGAACGGCAACGGCAAGGGTCACCAGCATAACCCGGCAAATCAAGGAGGTAATAAACGTATGGCTGACGAAGTTGTGGCTAACACCAATGCACAGGGCAACAATCAACGGCGCAAGGGTAGGCAACCCCCTCGGTCAGGCGGGTCAGGTCCCACCCTCGAGCAACTATTGAATGAACCCCCGGGAGAAGCCAACCACCCATCTGTGGAAGGACTGTACAATCATGAAGGCATTTCAAAATTCAAACACATTTGATGGAAGTCACGGGCCTGGCAGCGGTTCAGGCGGAGGGGGCTTTCATGGCCCGGGCGTCGGTTCAGGTGGAGGCGGTTTTCACGGTCAGGGCCATACAGGTAACCAGGGAGGTTATAATCCACAACCTGGCCAAGGTAACCAGGGCGGTTTTCACGGTCAGGGCCATATCAGAGCAACCCAAAATAGTTGAATAGTGGGCAGTACCATGTATTTACCACTAGTTTATGCAAGAGGGACCAGAAGCTTCATAAGAGGGATGTCAATGTCGTTGAGCCGGCGATTCCACGTTATTTGAGGTGGTCAAAACAGCCTATTGTGTGGAGCACAGAAGACCATCCTCCCCGGGTTGATAATTCGGGTCACTTAGCCTTGGTAGTGGCACCTTAGGTTGGTGGATATAAATTCACTAAAGTGCTCATGGATGGAGGCAGTAGCATCAACATCCTCTACTATGAGACATTCCGTTGGATGGGGTTGACTGATAAGAGTCTTGAGCAATCCAACACTGTTTTTCACGGTGTTGTGCCTGGCAAGTCGGCATACCCAGTTGGTAAGATTGAACTGGAAGTAGCCTTCGGGGATGAATATGATTCCAGGGCTGAGAAGTTAACTTTTGAGGTGGTTATGATCAAAAGCCCATATCATGCTCTATTTGGAAGGCCGGCTTACGCCAAGTTCATGGCTCGGTCGTGTTATGTATATCTGCAGCTCAAGATGCCGGGTTATAAAGGCACCATTACAGTACATGGAAGCCGAAAATAGCCCTGGAGTGTGAAGAAGGAGATGCTGCTTATGCTAAGTCTGTTTGTGCAACAGGGGAGTTAAATTTTTATAAATATAATGTTGACCCGGTAGACATGACGTCTTTAAAGAAGCCAACTACAGAGCATGAACCGGTGTTGAAATTCAAGTTAGCTGATGACACCAAAATGGTTGATTTTGTGCCTGGCGACTCATCCAAGCAGTTCATCATCAGTGCCAACTTGGATCCAAAATAGGAAAGCCCGCTCATCAAGTTCATCCGTGAGAACCGAGACATCTTTGCATGGAAACCTTCTGACATGCCGGGTGTCCCGAGACAACTCGCTGAGCACACTCTTAATGTTGATCCGAAGTTTAAGCCGGTCAGGCAGTTTCTCCGACGGTTTAACGAGGAAAGGCGCAAGGCCATTGGAGAAGAGGTGGCCCGACTCTTGGCGGCCGAGTTCATCATTGAAGTCTTTGACCCAGAGTGGTTGGCTAACCCGGTGCTTGTACTCAAGAAGAACGGCACCTGGCGTACGTGTGTGGATTACACCGGTTTGAACAAGGCTTGTCCGGCTGACCCTTTTGCTCACCCTCGTATTGATCAGATCATTGATGCTACGACGGGTTGCGAGCGTTAGAGTTTTTTGGATGCATACTCAGGTTATCATCATATCAAGATGGCAGTTAAGGACCAGGGGAAAACAACTTTCATCACTCCGTTTGGAGCGTTCTGCTATGTGCCTATGCCTTTTGGGCTTAAAAGTGCCCAGGCGACTTATCAACGGTGTGTACAAAATTGCCTTCACAATCAGATTGGGCGCAATGTTCATGCTTATGTGGATGATATAGTGGTAAAATCCAGAGAAGAAGAAACCTTGGTAACAGATCTGAAGGAGTCCTTTGATAACCTCCGGGTCTACAAGATGATGCTTAACCCGGCCAAGTGTGTTTTTGGAGTCCCAGCTGGCAAGCTCTTGGGTTTCTTGGTGTCTAACAGAGGTATTGAAGCTAAGCCGGAGAAAATTAAGGCAATCGCCTCCCTGCCAAACCGGTGTGCATCAATGATGTTCAACGGCTAGCGGGTCGCGTTGCTGCTTTGAGCCGGTTCATAAGCCGGTTAGGGGAGAAGGTGATTCCTTTGTATCAGATGATGAAAAAGACGGATGACTTTGTTTGGAGTGTTGCTGCAAACTCTGCTTTTGAGGATCTGAAGAAACAACTTGCTGAGCCACCGGTTCTTGCTGCTCCGGTTGAGAAAGAGCCGATATTGTTATATGTACCCGCAAACTCATGAGCTGTTAGTGTGGCCATCGTGGTGGAGCGCAAGGAGGCTGGCAAGGAACATCCGGTCCAACGGTCGGTTTACTACATTAGTGAGGTGTTGATTGAATCTAAACAAAGATATCCACATTGGCAGAAGCTCGTTTATGGGGTGTCCATGGCAAGCCGGAAGCTCAAACATTATTTTCAGGGTCACCCAATCACTGTGGTTAGCTCTGCTCCTTTAGGAGACATCATTCAAAATAGAGAAGCCACGGGATGAGTTGCCAAGTGGGCTATTGAACTTGGGTCTCATGGTTTAAAGTATATGCCACGTACTGCGATCAAATCTCAAGCGTTGGTGGACTTCATTAATGACTGGACAGAGTTGCAGATGCTAGAGGAGAAACCAAACACATATTGGACAATTCATTTTGATGGGTCCAGACAGTTGGAAGGCTCAGGGGTTGGAGTCATTTTAACTTCTCCTCGAGGGGACAAGTTTTGTTATGTGTTGCGGTTAATGTTTCCTTGTACTCACAACGCAGCAGAGTATGAAGCCTTGCTCCATGGTCTTCGAATGGCTAAAGAGATGAGCCTGAGTCCGGTTTGGTGTCTTGGCGATTCAGATTTGGTGGCTCAACAGGTGTCAGGCAAGTGGGATTCCAAGGACCCTCTCATGGCGGCTTATCGCCGTGAAGTCGATGTTGTTGCAGGACATTTTAAAGGTTATCAGGTGGAACACATTGACCGTAGGAAGAATGAAGCGGCCGATGCTTTAAGCCGGTTAGGATCTCAACGTAAGCCGGTGCCACCTAACACCTTTTTGGATGTTTTGCATAACCCGTCTGTTAAGTTACCTACAGAGGAAGATTTAGTCGTTCCTGACCCGGAGGCACAGTTGGTGGCGGCTCTTCACGTCATCCCAGATTGGATAGTACCGTTCTTGGCTTACATGACCCGGGCCGAGTTGCCAGAGGATGAGACCTTTGCCCGACAAATAATCCGACGGTCCAAATCAATGACGATTTCTGACGGAGAGTTATACCATCGCAGCGTCACTAGAGCGTTTCAGCGGTGTGTTTCTCCTGAAGAAGGCCAAGAAATACTTTGTGAGATCCATGAAGGGGATTGTGGTCATCATGCCGGGTCAAAGTCTCTTGTGGCCAAAGCTTTTCTTCATGGTTTTTACTGGTTGATGGCTCATGCTAATGCAGAGGATCTGGTCAATAGGTGTGATGGATGTCAAAAATTTGCACGACGAGCGCATGTGCCGGCTCAAGAGTTGCAGATGATTCCAATCACTTGGCCGTTTGCAGTATGGGGGCTTGACATGGTTGGACCTTTCAAAAGTTCTAAGGATAAAAAGACACATCTCTTAGTGGCAGTTGACAAATTCACAAAATGGGTTGAGCCAGAGCCAGTGAGTAAGTGTGATGCAGCCACATTGGTTCAGTTCATGAAAAAGGTGATCTTTCACTTTGGTTTTCCACACAGCATTATCACTGACAATGGCACTAATTTATCCCAAGGGGCTATGGAGGAGTTTTTTCAACGTGAGCATCTCCGGCTTGATGTTTCTTCAGTAGCTCACCCCCAATCCAATGGTCAGGCTGAGAGAGCAAATCAGGAAATCTTAAAAGGTCTCAAGCCCCGGCTTATGGTTCACTTACAACGGACGCCGGGTTGTTGGGTAGAGGAGTTACCCTCGGTGATGTGGAGTATCAACACCACTCCTAACAGGTCTATAGGTTATACACCTTTCTTCATGGTTTATGGAGCAGAAGCGGTGCTGCTTAGAGACATCCCTCATGACTCGCCTCATGTGGCGTGTTGTTGAAGCTAATAACGAACAAGCCCGACATGATGCACTTGACTTGTTAGATGAGGAGAGAGACTTAGCAGCGGCTCGATCAGCAATTTATCAACAGGACCTACGTCGTTATCACAGCATCCGGGTTAAGTCCAGGACTTTTCAAGAAGGTGACCTGGTGCTCCGGCTCATCCAGGATTTGTCAGATGCACACAATCTATCCCCGCCTTGGGAAGGACCCTTTGTGGTCTGCAAGAATTTAAACAACGGGTCATATTACATCATCGACGTCCGAGAACACAAAGACTCACGTAAGTCGGAGGAGGAGACCCGCCGGCCGTGGAACATTGCTCAACTTTGGCCATACTACACCTGAGCCACCGGCTCTTGTCATGTACATACTTTGACGTTGTATAAAATATGATAAGTAATAAAGCAGGACCTCTGTCCTTTTCCTTTTCAAAGATTATATACCTCTACTCTTTTTCACTATTTAAAATGACTATTAAGGAGCTGATCATATCTGAATCAAGTTTAACCTTTTTGGTCCGACTTATGATCGTATTCGAATCTAGCTGCAAACCTCATGATCACTTGGGGGCTTCCTGCTCAAACATAGGTCGTATTCGAACCAAAGAGAACATAGATGTCGTAACCATCTTGATCGGCTCAAAGCCAAACTCACCAGGGGGCTTCTTGATCGTATCCGAATCATAGCTTAACCCCTTTTGGGTCTGACTTGGATCGTATTCGAATCAGGGTCGTTAAAAACCTCTCAAGGTCATTTGGGGGCTTCCTGTTCAAACATAGGTCGTATTCGAACAAAAGAGAACATAGCTGTCGGTACGCTCTTGATCGGCGCAACGCCAAAGCCACTGGGGGCTATATGATCGTATTCGAATCTTAGCTTAACCCCTTTGGTCCAGTTTACTGATCATATTCGAATCAGAAACCCCCAACTTACAGTTACAAGGTTAATTTATATTGTTTGCAAACTGTTATTTGCCTTATTGGTCTTTTATTGTCTCAATTTTAAACGATCAGCACGGTCTTTTCACCGGCTTGACTATTTGACAATAAGCCGCCAAGGCATGATGATCATCAGGCATGAAGAAGCATTGACTTCTCAAAAAAAGGACTGGGTCATGTAAACCGGTGGTCCAGATACAAAAGATACAGGTATGACTGTTATTTATGAAAAGTTTCTTTCTGTGTTACTCAAAGGTTGTTTCAACCTTGTTTATTTTCACGTCTGGTTCTGTTTTTCTACTATGATAAAACCATTGGTCATGTACCGGGTATTCTGACCCGTTCGGTGCTTAACCGCCATGCCAGTTTTTTCCTTTTCTACAGGAACATAGCCGAAATATTACAGAGATAACCATAAATGTGACGCATATATTGACATCAGGAAGCAAAGAGTCACACACGACATCTTATGCACGATGCCATATGCAAAATATGCAGTTGTTTCAAGCTAAATCTATTACAAGGCTTTAAAGAGCCCACAAAGATGGTTCTCACTCTTCCCTCGCCGGTTCAGCTCCTTCTGTTAATTGGAAGCTGGGATTGGACCAGTCAAAGCCGTTCACGGCAATGAACTCTGCTTCATCATCAATCAGGCCAGCCGGATCAACTTCTGGAGCAAACGTATGTTGACGAACCGGCGGGATAAGGTCTTGAAGGAAATATGCCCTAGAGGCAATAATAAAGTTATTATTTATTTCCTTACATCATGATAAATGTTTATTATTCATGCTAGAATTGTATTAACCGGAAACATAATACATGTGTGAATACATAGACCAACAGAGTATCACTAGTATGCCTCTACTAGACTAGCTCGTTAATCAAAGATGGTTATGTTTCCTAACCATAAACAAAGAGTTGTTATTTGATTAACGAGGTCACATCATTAGTAGAATGATCTGATTGACATGACCCATTCCATTAGCATAGCACCCGATCGTTTAGTATGTTGCTATTGCTTTCTTCATGACTTATACATGTTCCTATAACTATGAGATTATGCAACTCCCGTTTACCGGAGGAACACTTTGGGTACTACCAAACGTCACAACGTAACTGGGTGATTATAAAGGAGTACTACAGGTGTCTCCTATGGTAGATGTTGGGTTGGCGTATTTCGAGATTAGGGTTTGTCACTCCGATTGTCGGAGAGGTATCTCTGGGCCCTCTCGGTAATGCACATCACATAAGCCTTGCAAGCACTGCAACTAATATGTTAGTTGTGAGATGATGTATTACGGAACGAGTAAAGAGACTTGCCGGTAACGAGATTGAACTAGGTATTGGATACCGACGATCGAATCTCGGGCAAGTAACATACCGATGACAAAGGGAACAACGTATGTTGTTATGCGGTCTGACCGATAAAGATCTTCGTAGAATATGTAGGAGCCAATATGGGCATCCAGGTCCCGCTATTGGTTATTGACCGGAGACGTGTCTCGGTCATGTCTACATTGTTCTCGAACCGTAGGGTCCGCACGCTTAACGTTACGATGACAGTTATTATGAGTTTATGCATTTTGATGTACCGAAGGTTGTTCGGAGTCCCGGGTGAGATCACGGACATGACGAGGAGTCTCGAAATGGTCGAGACATAAAGATTGATATATTGGAAGCCTATGTTTGGACATGGGAAGTGCTCGGGGTGAAATCGGGATTTTACCGGAATACCGGGAGGGTTACCGGAACCCCCCGGGAGACTAATGGGCCTATTGGGCCTTAGTGGAAAAGGAGAAAAAGGGAAAGCCCACCAGCTGGCCGGCGCCCCCCTTCCCAAAGTCCTAGTAGGACTAGGATAGGGGCCGGCCCCCCTTCTCTCTCCTTTTCCCCCCGGGAGTCCTAATAGGATTAGGATTGGGGGGAGGAGTCCTACTCCCGGTGGGAGTAGGACTCCCCTGCGCCTCCTCTCCCTTGGCCGGCCGGCTCCCCTCCTCCAACCTTTATATATGGGGGCAGGGGGCACCCCAAGACACACAACTTGATCCTTGAGATCGTTCCTTAGCCGTGTGCGGTGCCCCCTGCCACCAAATTCCACCTCGATCATACCGTTGTAGTGCTTAGGCGAAGCCCTGCGTCGGTAGTACATCAAGATCGTCATCACGCCGTCGTGCTGACGGAACTCTTCCTCGACGCTTTGCTGGATCGGAGCCTGAGGAACGTCATCGAGCTGTACGTGTGCTAAGAACTCGGAGGTGCCGGAGTAATGGTGCTTGGATCGGTCGGATCGGGAAGAAGACGTACGACTACTTCCTCTACGTTGTGTGATCGCTTCCGCAGTCGGTCTGCGTTGGTACGTAGACAACACTCTCCCCTCTCGTTGCTGTGCATCATCATGATCTTGCGTGTGCGTAGGAAAAATTTTGAAATTACTGCGTTCCCCAACAGTGGCATCCGAGCCTAGGTTTTATGGTTTGATGTTATATGCACGAGTAGAACACAAGTGAGTTGTGGGCGATACAAGTCATACTGCCTACCAGCATGTCATACTTTGGTTCGGCGGTATTGTTGGGTGAGACGATCCGGACCAACCTTACGCGTACTCTTACGCGAGACCGGTTCCCTCGACGTGCTTTGCACACAGATGGCTTGCGGAAGACTGCCTCTCCAACTTTAGTTGAACCAAGTGTGACTACGCCCGGTCCTTGAGAAGGTTAAAACGGAGTCTATTTGACGAACTATCGTTGTGGTTTTGATGCGTAGGTGAGATGAGTTCTTACTTAAGCCCGTAGCAGCCACGTAAAACTTGCAACAAACAAAGTAGAGGACGTCTAACTTGTTTTTGCAGGGTATATTGTGATGTGATATGGTCAAGACATGATGCTGATTTTATTGTATGGGATGATCATGTTTTGTAACCGAGTTATCGGCAACTGGCAGGAGCCATATGGTTGTCGCTTTATTGTATGCAATGCAATCGCGATGTAATGCTTTACTTTATTACTAAGCGGTAGAGATAGTCGTGGAAGCATAAGATTGGCGAGACGACAACGTTGCTATGATGGAGATCAAGGTGGCGCGCCGGTGACGATGGTGATCATGACGGTGCTTCGGAGATGGAGATCACAAGCACAAGATGATGATGGCCATATCATATCACTTATATTGATTGCATGTGATGTTTATCCTTTTATGCATCTTATCTTGCTTTGATTAACGGTAGCATTATAAGATGATCTCTCACTAAATTATCAAGAAGTGTTCTCCCTGAGTATGCACCGTTGCCAAAGTTCGTCGTGCCCAGACACCACGTGATGATCGGGTGTGATAAGCTCTACGTCCATCTACAACGGGTGCAAGCCAGTTTTGCACACGCAGAATACTCAGGTTATACTTGACGAGCCTAGCATATGCAGATATGGCCTCGGAACACAGAGACCGAAAGGTCGAGCGTGAATCATATAGTAGATATGATCAACATGACGATGTTCACCATTGAAAACTACTCCATCTCACGTGATGATCGGTTATGGTTTAGTTGATTTGGATCACGTGATCACTTAGAAGATTAGAGGGATATCTATCTAAGTGGGAGTTCCTAAGTAATTTGATTAACTGAACTTAAACTTATCATGAACTTAGTACCTGATAGTATCTTGCTTGTTTATGTTGCTTGTAGATAGATGGCTCGTGCTATTGTTCCGTTGAATTTTAATGCGTTCCTTGAGAAAGCAAAGTTGAAAGATGATGGTAGTAATTACACGGACTGGGTCCGTAACCTGAGGATTATCCTCATTGCTGCACAGAAGAATTACGTCCTGGAAGCACCGCTGGGTGACAGGCCTGCTGCTGGAGCAACACCAGATGTTATGAACGTCTGGCAGAGCAAAGCTGATGACTACTCGATAGTTCAGTGTGCCATGCTTTACGGCTTAGAATCGGGACTTCAACGACGTTTTGAACGTCATGGAGCATATGAGATGTTCCAGGAGTTGAAGTTAATATTTCAAGCAAATGCCCGAATTGAGAGATATGAAGTCTCCAATAAGTTCTATAGCTGTAAGATGGAGGAGAACAGTTCTGTCAGTGAGCATATACTCAAAATGTCTGGGTATAATAATCACTTGATTCAGATGGGAGTTAATCTTCCAGATGACTGCGTCATTGACAGAATTCTCCAATCACTGCCACCAAGCTACAAGAGCTTCGTGATGAACTATAATATGCAAGGGATGAACAAGACTATTCCCGAGCTCTTCGCAATGCTGAAAGCTGCGAAGGTAGAAATCAAGAAGGAGCATCAAGTGTTGATGGTTAGCAAAACCACTAGTTTCAAGAAAAAGGGCAAAGGGAAGAAGAAGGGAAACTTCAAGAAGAACAGCAAGCAAGTTGCTGCTCAAGAGAAGAAACCCAAGTCTGGACCTAAGCCTGAAACTGAGTGCTTCTACTGCAAGCAGACTGGACACTGGAAGCGGAACTGCCCCAAGTATTTGGCGGATAAGAAGGATGGCAAAGTGAGCAAAGGTATATGTGATATACATGTTATTGTTGTGTACCTTACTAGAGCTCACAGTAGCACCTGGGTATTTGATACTGGTTCTGTTGCTAATATTTGCAACTCGAAACAGGGACTACGGAATAAGCGGACACTAGCAAAGGACGAGGTGACGATGCGCGTGGGAAACGGTTCCAAAGTCGATGTGATCGCGGTCGGCACGCTACCTCTACATCTACCTTCGGGATTAATATTAGACCTAAATAATTGTTATTTGGTGCCAGCGTTGAGCATGAACATTATATCTGGATCTTGTTTAATGCGAGACGGTTATTCATTTAAATCAGAGAATAATGGTTGTTCTATTTATATGAATAATATCTTTTATGGTCATGCACCTTTGAAGAGTGGTCTATTCTTGTTGAATCTCGAAGATAGTAATACACATATTCATAATGTAGAAGCCAAAAGATGCAAAGTTAATAATGATAGTGCAACTTATTTGTGGCACTGCCGTTTAGGTCATATCGGTGTAAAGCGCATGAAGAAACTCCATACTGATGGGCTTTTGGAACCACTTGATTATGAATCACTTGGTACTTGCGAACCGTGCCTCATAGGCAAGATGACTAAAACACCGTTCTCCGGTACTATGGAGAGAGCAACAGATTTGTTGGAAATCATACATACCGATGTATGTGGTCCGATGAATATTGAGGCTCGTGGCGGATATCGTTATTTTCTCACCTTCACAGATGATTTAAGCAGATATGGGTATATCTACTTAATGAAACATAAGTCTGAAACATTTGAAAGGTTCAAAGAATTTCAGAGTGAAGTTGAAAATCATCATAACAAGAAAATAAAGTTTCTACGATCTGATCGTGGAGGAGAATATTTGAGTTACGAGTTTGGTGTACATTTGAAAAATTGTGGAATAGTTTCGCAACTCACGCCACCCGGAACACCACAGCGTAATGGTGTGTCCGAACGTCGTAATCGTACTTTACTAGATATGGTGCGATCTATGATGTCTCTCACTGATTTACCGCTATCGTTTTGGGGTTATGCTTTAGAGACGGCCGCATTCACGTTAAATAGGGCACCATCAAAATCCGTTGAGACGACGCCTTATGAACTATGGTTTGGCAAGAAACCAAAGTTGTCGTTTCTTAAAGTTTGGGGCTGCGATGCTTATGTGAAAAAGCTTCAACCTGATAAGCTCGAACCCAAAGCGGAGAAATGTGTCTTCATAGGATACCCAAAGGAAACTGTTGGGTATACCTTCTATCATAGATCCGAAGGCAAGACATTCGTTGCTAAGAATGGATCATTTCTAGAGAAGGAGTTTCTCTCGAAAGAAGTGAGTGGGAGGAAAGTAGAACTTGACGAGGTAACTGTACCTGCTCCCTTATTGGAAAATAGTACATCACAGAAAACTGTTTCTGCGACACCTATGCCAATCAGTGAGGAAGCTAATGATGATGATCATGAAGCTTCAGAACAAGATACTACTGAACCACGTAGATCAACCAGAGTGAGATCCGCACCAGAGTGGTACGGTAATCCAGTTCTGGAAGTCATGATGCTAGATCATGATGAA
Organism: Triticum monococcum; assembly: GCA_034509565.1. NCBI lineage: Eukaryota > Viridiplantae > Streptophyta > Magnoliopsida > Poales > Poaceae > Triticum > Triticum monococcum. The sequence continues at coordinate 606,974,888 of CM067845.1, forward strand.
CCTACTAACTATGAAGAAGCGATGGTGAGCCCAGATTCCGCAAAGTGGCTTGAGGCCATGAAATCTGAGATGGGATCCATGTATGAAAACAAAGTATGGACTTTGGTTGACTTGCCCGATGATCGGCGAGCAATTGAGAATAAATGGATCTTCAAGAAAAAGACTGACGCTGACGGTAATATTACTGTCTATAAAGCTCGACTTGTCGCGAAAGGTTTTCGACAAGTTCAAGGAGTTGACTACGATGAGACCTTCTCACCCGTAGCGATGCTTAAGTCCGTCAGAATAATGTTAGCAATTGCCGCATTTTATGATTATGAAATATGGCAGATGGATGTCAAAACTGCATTCCTGAATGGATTTCTGGAAGAAGAGTTGTATATGATACAACCAGAAGGTTTTGTCGATCCAAAGGGAGCTAACAAAGTATGCAAACTCCAGCGCTCCATTTATGGACTGGTGCAAGCATCTCGGAGTTGGAATAAACGCTTTGATAGTGTGATCAAAGCATTTGGCTTTATACAGACTTTTGGAGAAGCCTGTATTTACAAGAAAGTGAGTGGGAGCTCTGTAGCATTTCTGATATTATATGTGGATGACATATTGCTAATTGGAAATGATATAGAATTTCTGGATAGCATAAAGGGATACTTGAATAAAAGTTTTTCGATGAAAGACCTCGGGGAAGCTGCTTACATATTAGGCATAAAGATCTATAGAGATAGATCATGACGCTTAATTGGACTTTCACAAAGCACATACCTTGACAAGATTTTGAAGAAATTCAAAATGGATCAAGCAAAGAAAGGGTTCTTGCCTGCGTTACAAGGTATGAAATTGAGTAAGACTCAATGCCCGACCACTGCAGAAGATAGAGAGAAAATGAAAGATGTTCCCTATGCTTCATCCATAGGCTCTATCATGTATGCAATGCTGTGTACCAGACCCGATGTGTGCCTTGCTATAAGTTTAGCAGGGAGGTACCAAAGTAATCCTGGAATGGATCACTGGACAGCGGTCAAGAACATCCTGAAATACCTGAAAAGGACCAAGGATATGTTTCTCGTATATGGAGGTGACAAAGAGCTCACCGTAAGAGGTTACGTTGATGCAAGCTTTGACACTGATCCGGACGATTCTAAATCGCAAACCGGATACGTGTTTACTTTAAACGGTGGAGCTGTCAATTGGTGCAGTTCTAAACAAAGCGTCGTAGCGGGATCTACATGTGAAGCGGAGTACATAGCTGCTTCGGAAGCAGCAAACGAAGGAGTCTGGATGAAGGAGTTCATATCCGATCTAGGTGTCATACCTAGTGCATCGGGTCCAATGAAAATCTTCTGTGACAATACTGGTGCAATTGCCTTGGCAAAGGAATCCAGATTTCACAAGAGGACCAAACACATCAAGAGACGCTTCAACTCCATCCGGGATTTAGTCCAGGTGGGAGACATAGAGATTTGCAAGATACATACGGATCTGAATGTTGCAGACCCGTTGACTAAGCCTCTTCCATGAGCAAAACATGATCAGCACCAAGGCTCCATGGGTGTTAGAATCATTACTGTGTAATCTAGATTATTGACTCTAGTGCAAGTGGGAGACTGAAGGAAATATGCCCTAGAGGCAATAATAAAGTTATTATTTATTTCCTTACATCATGATAAATGTTTATTATTCATGCTAGAATTGTATTAACCGGAAACATAATACATGTGTGAATACATAGACCAACAGAGTGTCACTAGTATGCCTCTACTAGACTAGCTCGTTAATCAAAGATGGTTATGTTTCCTAACCATAAACAAAGAGTTGTTATTTGATTAACGAGGTCACATCATTAGTAGAATGATCTGATTGACATGACCCATTCCATTAGCATAGCACCCGATCGTTTAGTATGTTGCTATTGCTTTCTTCATGACTTATACATGTTCCTATAACTATGAGATTATGCAACTCCCGTTTACCGGAGGAACACTTTGGGTACTACCAAACGTCACAACGTAACTGGGTGATTATAAAGGAGTACTACAGGTGTCTCCTATGGTAGATGTTGGGTTGGCGTATTTCGAGATTAGGGTTTGTCACTCCGATTGTCGGAGAGGTATCTCTGGGCCCTCTCGGTAATGCACATCACATAAGCCTTGCAAGCACTGCAACTAATATGTTAGTTGTGAGATGATGTATTACGGAACGAGTAAAGAGACTTGCCGGTAACGAGATTGAACTAGGTATTGGATACCGACGATCGAATCTCGGGCAAGTAACATACCGATGACAAAGGGAACAACGTATGTTGTTATGCGGTCTGACCGATAAAGATCTTCGTAGAATATGTAGGAGCCAATATGGGCATCCAGGTCCCGCTATTGGTTATTGACCGGAGACGTGTCTCGGTCATGTCTACATTGTTCTCGAACCGTAGGGTCCGCACGCTTAACGTTACGATGACAGTTATTATGAGTTTATGCATTTTGATGTACCGAAGGTTGTTCGGAGTCCCGGATGAGATCACGGACATGACGAGGAGTCTCGAAATGGTCGAGACGTAAAGATTGATATATTGGAAGCCTATGTTTGGACATCGGAAGTGCTCGGGGTGAAATCGGGATTTTACCGGAATACCGGGAGGGTTACCGGAACCCCCCGGGAGACTAATGGGCCTATTGGGCCTTAGTGGAAAAGGAGAAAAAGGGAAAGCCCACCAGCTGGCCGGCGCCCCCCTTCCCAAAGTCCTAGTAGGACTAGGATAGGGGCCGGCCCCCCTTCTCTCTCCTTTTCCCCCCGGGAGTCCTAATAGGATTAGGATTGGGGGGAGGAGTCCTACTCCCGGTGGGAGTAGGACTCCCCTGCGCCTCCTCTCCCTTGGCCGGCCGGCTCCCCTCCTCCAACCTTTATATACGGGGGCAGGGGGCACCCCAAGACACACAACTTGATCCTTGAGATCGTTCCTTAGCCGTGTGCGGTTCCCCCTGCCACCAAATTCCACCTCGATCATACCGTTGTAGTGCTTAGGCGAAGCCCTGCGTTGGTAGTACATCAAGATCGTCATCACGCCGTCGTGCTGACGGAACTCTTCCTCGACGCTTTGCTGGATCGGAGCCCGAGGAACGTCATCGAGCTGTACGTGTGCTAAGAACTCGGAGGTGCCGGAGTAACGGTGCTTGGATCGGTCGGATCGGGAAGAAGACGTACGACTACTTCCTCTACGTTGTGTGATCGCTTCCGCAGTCGGTCTGCGTTGGTACGTAGACAACACTCTCCCCTCTCGTTGCTGTGCATCATCATGATCTTGTGTGTGCGTAGGAAAATTTTTGAAATTACTGCGTTCCCCAACAGGTCTGTCACCTTGTAAGAGGGCGTCGCCATCTTCTTATTCTCCAAATAAAAACCCGGCTGATATTTGTCAATGTTGGTCTCATCTCCAAGAATGGTAGCCTGAGGTCGAACTCCCCTCACACAAGCAACGAAGTCATCCTGCTCAAATAGAGACCCGTCTTCCTTCACGATAGGGTACCCCCTGGCTACATCCGCCGGGTCTAGATCTGGCACCCAGGCTTTGGAGCGGCTCAGGGCAGTCGAGGCTCCAGCTCTGGCACAGGATTGTTTGACTTCTTGAAACCTGACGGGTAAGATTGACAATTTTTTCAAGACATCACTGAGTCGGTTGGGTCCTTGGTTGGCAGGAGAGATAGCAGCAAGTGCTCTTTGAGCGCCAGTGTACAACTGTTCTACTAAGGTATAGACCGCCTTCAGTTTAGTCACATTATCTTGGCTCAGATTTTTGCTTCGTGGGCCTGCACATATTTTTTAAACAAGGGGTCAGCAGGCGGTTTATATTCCGGGTCAAAAGAAGGTACAAAAGATCAGTATAGATGGCTTACCAAAGATGGCGGAAACCATTTGAGACACCTGGTTCTTTAAGCCGGTAAGCTCCGTTGTAACCTCCTCAAGAGCTGCTTCAGCTTTTTCAGCGCGTTGTGTCAGCAGCGTCTTTTCTTCGGCCCAGGATTTCTTTTTGGCCGTCAAGCTAGTTTTCAATTTTTCCGTCTCAGCAAGACTCAATTGAAGTTTAGAATCAGCAGACTTGATTTCTGCCTCTTGATCCGCCATCCGGGTCTTTGCATCAGTTAATTGGGAGCCCAGTTCAGATAGGGTGTTCTACAAAACATACACGGGTGTGTCAAGGCTTAAACTAAAAGTTATAAAGATTCAAGTCTCAAGTACTTTGCACTGCAATACTATGTGACACTTGGGGGCTAATTTCTGCCAAAACAATTTCTTATGACTCTTATATATTTCAAGTCCCAAGTACCTTACAAAGTAACATCACTTGGCACTTGGGGGCTAATGCATGATATTCAGAAAGTTTCTCAAGATTAAGCCGGATTACAATATTTGTTGGGATTAGTAAAAGACAGCTATGAAGTCAAGTACCGGTTCATTTATGATAAATTGAGCCGGCCCTCGGGGACTACAGGTGAAGTTTGCACTATTCTGTTTGACTTTTGAAAGACTTAGACAGAAAGTATCCATCTATACCATAAAATCTCCAGATCATTCAGGATCATCATCTGAAGACTTGGGGGCTAGTAGAATATAAGTAAACCGGAGAACATACCTCATATTTCAGTTGAAGTTGCTTGACCATCTCAATCTCTGACTCACGGCTAGAATGAACATGGCTGAGATAGCCGGACAATATGTCATTAGCATTCAGATGACTGTAGTGAGAGATATCAAAACACACTTTCTGTCTCTCCAGGGCTTCTTGTTTAGCGGTGTGTCGAGCTAACACGGTGGGAGTCCCTGGCTCAACAAAACGGCTTCCAGTGATCAGTACGTCATGGTCAGAAGATGATGGCGGGTTAGCCGAGCTGGATGGTCCGATAGTAGAGGGGTTAACAACGGTGAAATCAGCTGATAGCACAGGAGGGTCTAATTGAGTGTCAACAGCTGGGTCTTCTGGTGCTTCAGTTCGACGGGGAGAAGTTGGCATGGCCGGTTCAGGCGCAAGGACTAATGGGTCCTCCGCCGGTTTAGTCACCTTCGCCTTCTTGGACTTGGCTTGGCCACTACGAAAGATGTTATGAGACAGTTAGTACAAAGATGCAGTTTGAAAGACATGGAGGAAAGATGATTTTTTTCCTTACCCAGGGGCAGTCTTGAAAGCCGGAAATTGAGTTTCAGATGAGTCTCCAAAAGAGCGAGACAGCTCCTGCAGAAAATAAAATAAAGTTAGTAATGCAAGGGAGAAGATCCATTAATGAAAACTAAAAGATGAAGATAAAAGAGACCTCATTCTGGCGTTTTTGAGGAGTTTGTTGAAGAACGGAAGGCGGTTCATCATCGTTCCGGGCCTGACGGCGGCTCTCATGTTGCTGCTTTTCAAAAGAAAATGAAGGTCCAAATAAGCCAAAGGGTGTGAAAACCTTACTTTCCGGGTTACCAGTCGAAGTTTCTATCTTGGCAAATGGGCTGAGTCGAAGGAAATAGTTACGTCTTCTTCCACGGCCTGACTGGCCCCCATGTCGTCCTAGCAATAGTTAGTGTCAATAAGGTTATTAAAAAACTGGCCAAGGGGATCAAGGGCTACCTCCGACTCAGAAATATCATCAAGCTTTAACAGGTCCTCAGCGGTGCTCTTTTTCTTCTTGGACCTCCGGGTCGTTTTATTGGCGTTTATGGCGGCGGCTCTAGCCTTTTGGCGGCTTCATGGTCATGCTTGGCTTTCCAGAAGTCAGATTTAGCATGTGAACAAGTAAACAAGGTCATGCAGGTATTTAAAACTGCTGAGGAAAATACAGAGAGAAAGAGGTCAGGGGTTTCTTACCTCTGGCACCGGGTTAAGTTTGCAGAAGGGGTTTAACCCGACTTTACTGCAGTCTTCATATTTACCGTTCACCAGAAGGGTTGACATTGAAACAATATCTTCTTCAGTTAGTTGAACGGAGCTGTGACGAAGAGAGTCATCTGGGCCTCCACCATATTCATACATCAATTTGGATCGGCGGCTTAGAGGGATGACCTGCCATGAGACCCAGCAACGAGTCAAATCAACTCCGGTTAAGTCGTTCCCGAGTAAGGCGTTAATCCTTTTAATTGATGGAATAAGCTTTTTGCGTTCGGTGGTAGTAAGCTTGTCAGGGAGCGCAAACTTGGAATCTAGATGATCCGCGTGATAACCTGGCAGTGGTTTCTCATTGGCTGGTGAAGTGTCTTGACAGTAGAACCAGGTCTGATTCCAGTTTTGGGATGACTCGGCAAGACTATTAGGGGGAAAACGGCGCCCTACCGGCGCTGAATTGCGATGCCTCCAAGTTCCAAGCTAGGGCTATTGGTACACTCGTTCTAGCGGTTCAGATAAAAAATACTCTCTAAAGAGTTCCATAGTCAGTTCTTCTTGAAGGTACACCTCACAGAGAACTTGGAAATTGCAGATATTGGATATGGAATTGGGCCCGAGATCTTGAGGGTGGAGTTTGAAAAAAATGGAGAACATCTCTGAATAACTTTGTTCCAGGTGGTGAAAAGCCCCGATTCATGTGGTCAGAGAAGACAATAACTTCACCATCTTTGGGGTTAGGCCGTTCTTTGTCCGGGTCAGGTGCACAGTGTTGAGGATCATAGCAGAAATTTAACATTTTCTACACATCACCAATATCAATCTATGGAGTCATCTAGCAACGAGAGGGAGAGGAGTGCATCTACATACCCTTGTAGATCGTGAGCGGAAGCGTTCAAGAGAACGGGGTTGATGCAGTCGTACTCGTCGTGATCCAAATCACCGATGATCCTAGCGCCGAATGGACGGCACCTCCGCGTTCAACACACGTACGGAATGGACACGTCTCCCGCGCCTTGATCCAGCAAGGAGGAGGGAGAGGTTGAGGAAGAGAGCTCCAACAGCAGCACAACGTTGTGGTGGTGGTGGAGCGGCAGTACTCCGGCAGGGCTTCGCCAAGCACTTAACGAAGGAGGAGAGGTGTTGGGGAGGGGAGGGGCTGCGCCTTTGATGTGTTGTGCAGCCCTCCCCTTGCCCCTCTATTTATAGGGCAAGGGGGAAGGGGGTCGTCTCCCTCTAGATGAGATCTAGAGGGGGGGCGGCCAAGGAGAGGGACTTGCCCCCCAAGCAAGGGGGTGCCCCCTCTAGGGTTTCCCCCCAACCCTAGGCGCATGGGCCCAAGGGGGGATGCGCCCCAGCCCACTTGGGGCTGGTTCCCTTTCCTCTACGGCCCATGAGGCCCTCCGAGAGAGGTGGCCCCTCCCGGTGGACCCCCGGAACCCCTCCGGTGGCCCCGGTATAATACCGATATGCCCCCGAACCTTTCCGGTGACCGTATGACAACTTCCCATATATAAATCTTCACCTCCGGACCATTTCGGAACTCCTCGTGATGTCCGGGATCTCATCCGGGACTCCGAACAACATTAGCTAATCACATACAAGTCTTCCTAATAACCCTACCGTCATCGAACCTTAAGTGTGTAGACCCTACCACTACAAAAAAAGACACATCCGTGACATTTTGGGCCGAACGAAAAAAAATTGTCATACATATGACACTTCTATGACGATAATTGTGAAAAAACCCGGTATCATCATAGATGTGGTGGGCTCCTACTTCTATGACAAAAAATCATGACAGAAAATGGGCTTTTCGTCCTGGGCGGGCCGGAGACGCAGCTGCATGACATTCTTTGGGCCGTCCATGACGGGAAAAACCATGCTAGAAGCAAGGGGGAGGAGAATTTCAGGGAGTTCCCGGTTACGGTGGGAGGTCGGGGGCCGAGCGATGCGCGTTTCTCTCGTACACGTACGCGCGTGTGTGCGAGGCGTTGGCTCTAACTGAACCCGAGCGATTGCACTGCAGGCTACGCGTTACTGAACCCGAGTGATCAATCGATGGATGTTAACTTAACCTGATCAAGAGATTCCTTCGCTACTGTTGCTAACTGAAGCCGATCGATGCTGCCTCTGGGATGAACAGTGAGTGTTGCGGGGGGTTTCGATGAACAGTGAGCGGTGGCGTTGCCTTTGGATGAACATGACCCCGTGGTGTGGTGGAGGGCTGGATGAATAGTAGACGGTGGAGGGGTGCCCGTGAAGGGGTGGTTGAATAGGACCCCGTGGAGTGGAGGGCTGGATGAACAGTAGACAGTGGAGGGGTGGTTGAATAGTAGCCGGTGGAGTAGCGCGCGGTGGAGGCTGGATGAACAGGAGCCCGTGGAGGCTGGAGGAGGTCGATAGTAGCCCATGGAGGCTGGAGGAGGTTGACGGAGGAGATGACCAATATCCCGTGGAGTCCCGTTTTACGGTACGCCACACCCCTCCCGATGAACAGGACCCCCGTTTCGACCGTAGGATGTCCGTTTCGTCCGTTTTGCGGTACGGCACACCCCTCCCGATCAACATGACCCCCGTTTTCGACCGAGGAGGTCCGTTCCGTCCGTTTTGCGGTATGCCACACCCCTCCCGATCAACAGGACCCCCGTTTCGACCATAGGAGGTCCGTTTCCTCCGTTTTGCGATACGCCAGACCCCTCCCGATCAACAGGACCCCGTTCAGGCCTCGTTTCCATCGCCTGTTTCGTCCAAGCCCTCCCGATGAACACGACCACGCATTCCGTTCTGACCTAGCCGGTTGGCTCCCATGCGTTTCGTTGCCTCCCGATGAACATGACGCATTCCGTTGCCTCCCCATGAACACGACGCATTGCGTTGCCTCCCCATGAGCACGACGACAAGGCTGCCTCCCCATGAACACGACGACAACGTTGTTTCTCCGTTCCGACCCAGCCATGTACACGAGCCCTGGCCGTACGTATGCGCGAGTAGGAGTTCGAGACCCTACCCGTATGTACATACGTGGCTGTATTTTCTTTCTTGCACCCTGGCCAGTGTACATACATGTACATGCTACGTGCGCGCCTCTACTACGACATGTGTGCGCCTCTACTACGACATGTGCGCGCCTCTACTACGACACGTGCGCGCCTCTATATCGACCAGTATATATGTACGTACATGTTCGCGACCAGAATGACAATGCTACGTACGCTTCGACCAGGTGGGTCCCGACTATCAGGCACTTTCTTGTGTGCGAAGATGTAGCTGGTGGGTCCCAGCAGTCAGGGGGGGTGAATCGTTTTGTTTTTTTTTGCCCGGACGCACTTCCTTGCGTGCGAAGGTGTAGCTGGTGGGTCCCAGCAGTCAGGAGGGAATGTTTTTTCACAAAATACGGTGGCCCGTCCGGTGGGTCCCCGCTGTCAGGTGGAGGAATAATTATTTTGCACGTAATAAGGAGGCACTTCCTTGCTGTGGCCGTGGACCCAGCTGTCAGCCTCTCCACGTACATTCCATGTCCGATGGAAGCCGTTCCTTGACCACGTTGACCATGCCGCGCTGAGAGCACCAGGGCGGTGGACGACGGCAAGGCCTAGGAAGGGGACGACGCGGAGCCAAGGAAGATGCGGCAGTGGATGCCCACGCGTAGAGGAGTACGAGGGTTCACTGGTTCGCTGCGGTGTGAGGCTGCCGTCGCCGCAGAATAACAGGGGGTGTGGGTGAGTAGAGGGATGGCCTGGCCAGCGGTGAGAGTAGTAGGGGGCGGTGAGGCCTCCGCCGCATCGCATACGGCCACGGGAGGCAGGAGCACGAGGCACGACCGGCGCTGGTTTGGGCGGCTGGAGCAAGAAGACCAGAGGTTGAAGAAGCACTACGGCCGTTGGATGGACATCGTACGGTCACTGGACCTAGAATCGTGCATATATTGACTAACTTGACAAAGCCCTCCATTCCCGTCAACTTAGTAGGCCCACAAGTCAGCCTGCCACTATACTGGGTCCCAGCTAACATGGGGAGTATTCATTTTTTTGTGCGTAATAAGGAGGCACTTCCTTGCATGCGAAGATATAGCTGGTGGGTCCGAGCTGTCAGCGGCGGTAACGTTTTTTCGCGAAATACAGAGGCCCTTTCGGTGGGTCCCTGATGTCAGATGGAGGAATCATTATTTTGCACGTAATAAGGAGGAATTTCCTTGCGTGCGGCCGTGGACCCAGCTGTCGGCCTCTCCACGTACAGTCCACTTCAGATGCATGTCGGTCGTTGACCATGTTGACTAGGCCGCGCCGAGAGCACCAGGGCGGTGGAGGACGGCGAGGCCTAGGAAGGGAACGACACGGAGGCAGGCAAGACTCGGCAGTTGTTTCCCACGCGGAGGGGAGTACGACTGTACGAGGGTTTACTGGTTCGTCTGTCATCGCCGGAGAATAACATCAGGTGTGGGTGAGTAGAGGGATGGCTAGGCCAGCGATGGGAGTACGGTGGGGCGATGAGGCCTGCGCGGTAGCACAACCGGCCGCGGGGAGGAGGGAGCAGGCAGTCCTCCCACCGACGCTTGTTTGAGCGGCTGGAGCAGGAAAAGCAGAGATTAAAGAAACACGACGGCCGTTCGATGGACAACCAACAGTCACTGCTTGTGCGTCAACCTTTTTTTAGGAAAGCCTCAAATCTGTGGAAAATAGCATACATCCCATTTGCTAATTCTTAAGGTTTTTTTTGGAGCCCATATTCTTTTTGTTAGCATTACAGCCCATATTGTGGCCACGGTTAAAAAATTATATGAAATTTTGCATATTTTGGTGCGGTCCGAACTGTTTTTAATCCTAAAATTTCGACTCGCATTCAAACTGATTTTAAAAATAAATGTATATCAATATAAAATCCAACAAATTCTCCACGCATGAAAATTAATGTAATTTAAAATCTCAAAATGAAAAAAAAAGATATTTAAAACTAATTGCCGGTTTGATGTGTTTTAAAAATGTACAGCCCATTTCTCATTACTGATGGGCCATTTTCTCGGGCAGCCCAATGAAAGCTCTCCTCGTCTTGAAAGATTTGCAGCCCAACAGGCCTAACAAAGCGACTTACTTGGCAAATTACAAAAAAAAACTAGGCTGTGGTCGTGGAACCAGCTGTCAGTCCATTTGTTTTTTAGTCCATTTGGTGGGCTGGGTGAAACAATGATGTAGCATCTATGCAGCCCGTTTAAATCCAATTTGCATTTTTTTCTCGAAATCCATGGACTTGCTGGGTGGGTGAAAATATCATGTTGGGCTAGACGGAGAAATGTTATAAAAACATAAACACATGATCGCACGTCAGTAAAATCTTTGCAAGCTTATGTACACAATCACTAGGAGTTAACTTGCCAAGTCATATATAAACAATTATTATTATTATTTTGTAAGAACTTTCAACTAACGAAATAAAATATCATTTTAATTTGATGAGTTAATAGTACATGGGGTATTATTATTTTTTAGGCCAGATGTAGGATAGTTGAGTTGGTTCTAGGGGAAAGTACTAGGAGAAAACTCAGTTTACATCGAAAAAGAAAGTGGGAGAAAATTCAGAGACCTGCTGGGTCCACCTGAGGTGGGGAATATGTTGGGAAGAAGGAGATTCAAAGCACGTCAGCCGAGTGAACTAGTTTTTTTACGGACAAGTGAACTACCATAAGCAAATAGCCACTAAAAAGAAATCAGGTTAATGGGTTCTTAAAAGAAATATTTCGGACAAAAGAGATAATTACGACACATAGGCTAATGCATGAAACACTCAGATGATAAGGTGCTTATAAACAGATAAAGTACAACATCTAGACCTTCCTGGCACGCTTGATCATGACGCTGCGGCTGTCCGTGTACTCGTTGGTTACGAGAAGCAGACACGCCCTCATGTCCAAGATCTGCCTGTACATGTCGTAGCATGCGTATGCGTCCTTCGCCGCGTAGGTTATGTAGGCTAGATTCAGAGGTACGTCCCACGTGTTCAGGTCGTCTTCTTTCATGTTGGCGTATCATGGGTCGATGATGGTCTCAGCTAGGTCAACCACGGAGTCCTTCTCCTGCCCGTTCCTGATGATCTTGTATTGCTTCTGGATGTCGACAAGCTTGTTGCACCAGATGGCCGAATTGTCACATTCTTCCTTCTCTCCACCATAGCGAAGGTGCAGTCAGCGCTGCCGATGAAACGGGCGAATGCTCCAGAACCTGGTGCAGCCATAGGACTGAGGCGAGGCAGAGCTTCACTGAGTCAGTATCGTGGGTGTACATCACATTCAACTTGGTGCGGCCATAGGACTGAATGGCGAACTCAAAGGGGAACTCCTTGCAGAAGTCCATATCCAGCAGGCTCACCCCTCGGATCACCATTGGAGTCTCTTCGAGTGAACGAGTGTGTAGGCGGCGGCAGCAGTTTGTTTTTCAGCTCTTGGGGAACTGGATTCAACAGTAAGCTGAGTGTGTACAAGCAACAACAGTTACTACCCCTCCCTCGTCTACTGCATGCCTGGCAGAAGATGCACCCTCGGCCACACGTCGGTTCATGAGCGGGTCTGTATTGGTACTGTAATAACAGGAGTTAGTGGTCACTTTACTTAAATTTAATTAGCTTTAATAGAAATTTGTACTTAAAAGAAGCAATGCATTCGCTCATTCTATCAGTACCACAGGATCAACATGCACACCAATTAGAATTATTATTCTCAGGACGCACATGATCAGCACATTTGTCGCACTTTCACGAAGATAATACTACCAAGTTTGAACTGTTTGTTATGGTTGTTGTCCTCTGCATCATCATGCCATGTTTCCCAGCTTGCAAGATTCAGAACCAACAAATAAGATCCAAATAATAAGTACAACAAAGATGCCTACACATCTCATTGATTCCCAACTTGCAAGATTTAGAACCAACAAATAAGATCCAAATAATAAGTACAACAAAGATCCCTACACATCTCATTGATTCCCAGCTTGCAAGATTCAGAACCAACCCATTAGAGCCTTTTGATAAAGTGAATATTGGGATTAAATCCATCTTGGCTAGCCATGTCATACAATCGAAGAACTTGGCGAATGCTCTTGACCGTCTCAACATCTGTAGTTGAGTATTCCTGTTTGCACAACATGTTTGCACAGCACAAACAAGGAGACAGGAGAGCATGATTTCTCTTTAATAGTGGCCTCCTTGAACTCAACCTCCAGCTCTACTTGGAGGAGGTCTGCCTGGAGTTCCATGATTCAATTCACATGCCTTTTTCTGTAGTTCACCTGAAATGAAGCAAAGATTTCATCATTCAGCTAGCAAGAAGTACTTGCTCTTGTGAGCTGGCAGGTTCTTCTTTAGTAGTTGCACTAAAATTGAGGAACATTAAGGTTGGTTGTCCGGCTCATGTAAGGTGCAACTATAATTTTCTTAACCTTTTGTGTAGTTCCACTAAAATAAAGTGTCATTGTAGTGACAGTGACGGCTCCATCTTCCAAAGGCTAATAAAATGTTGCACGAGATTACCAGCAGAACTTGACGGAGATTTTGGAAACTCCAATCACCATTTTGTGCAGTTCCACCAAAATTGAGAGATGTTGCCCACGTGAAATTTTAGTTGAACTGCACAAGACACTCATTCCAAAAAAAGTGTTTTGTGCAGTTCACCAAAAGGTCACAATAGCAACAAGGTGAAATGGATATCTCTATCTGCACAAAAAGATAGAAAGTAAACAGTTGCTGGTCAATAAGAATATACGAAACATATACAAAATGAAAAGAAGCATCTTAATTTTGTTCATGGCAATCACGCAAGGACAGTAGAAATTTTAAAATGTCAGCAATGCTTCATGTTACCAGAAGCATTACGATCAACAATGAGATTCCTCAAATATGGGATTACTTTAATGGTGGCATTGCTCGTTTACCAGACATAGTAAATCAACAGCAGCTAAAGAGTTGGTTTAAGGTCATGGGACCGTGGGGACACCAGGACACTCAGCAGCGTAAAGGAGCAACTTAGTTATCATACTGGGGAAAACAGCAGGAGTGCCATTGTACTATGTGAGGGCAACAAATCTAATCTTGGAGACCTTTTACTATGTGAGGGCAGCAAATCTAATCCTGGAGACCTTTTACTATGTGAGGGCATCAAATCTAATCCTAGAGACCTTTTACTATGTGAGGGCAGCAAATATAATCCTGAGACCTTTTACTATGTGAGGGCAGCAAATCTAATCCTGGAGACCTTTTACTATGTGATGGCAGCAAATCTAATCCTGGACATACTCTGTTGACTTGTCCACCAACCGCCACTTTCTATCCTTTTTTCAACCAATAATAGATATGTTCCTTATCCAGTTTGTACTGCGTTTTCCCATTATTTCCCTTTTCAACCAAGAGACCGGTTGGGTATCCGGTCTCTACTACTTTCACCATATTATTTCCTCCTTGAATCAAGTCCTAGATTCATGCTACAACTTTCCCCCTTTCTTCGTTGTTTGAACAAAGCCCTAGATTCGAATGCATGAAGTAGCTTTACCTCTAATAATACTAAAAATTTAGGTGGCTTTGGAAGAGCTGATGGGAGTAGAAAAAGATGCACATGCAGATACGTGGGGAGCTGAGGCAGTAGAGCAAGGCCGCTTTCGAAGAACATATACCTGAGGGTCACCGGGATGTCGGCGGCGGAAGGTCGGATCTGTGAACAATACAGCAGGGAGGAAGAAGGGTCGGAGGACCTCCCGAGCCGGCCATGTGTCAGAGAGAACGTCACGGGTAGAGGATCGGGCCCCTCCGGCAGCTGTGGGTTTCCTCCCTCGGCGGCGATGACCGCGTGAATGACGCACCTTTTAGTCCTCTACACACACCGGCCGAAGGGATCTGGCCGGATCTGTGACCAGCGGTGAGCAGAGAGAAAATGTCGCTACCGTTGTCTTGTTTATATCTAGAGAGGATGAGAGAATGAAGAGAGCAACCCTAGTAAAGCAAGCGCTCAGGCCCCTGCGTCCATATATAGTGGAGTGATTATCTTTTTTGTCTCCACAACAAGTGTTTCAATTTGTGTATGTGGCATTAAAGAAAAGAAACTCTCTATTTAAGGTGACTACTGTACGACTCCTACTTACTACTAGTAGTACTAAAGTATTGTTCACTTGTGCTCCCCGCCCCTCCATTCATTGAACAACCCCACAAGTGAATAAACTATTGAGGATCATAGCAGAAATTTAAAAAAAAATCTACGCATCACCAAGATCAATCTATGGAGTAATCTAGCAATGAGGGGAAGGAGAGTGCATCTACATACCCTTGTAGATCGCTAAGCAGAAGCGTTGCAAGAACGCGGATGAAGGAGTCGTACTCGTAGCGATTCAGATCGCGGTTGATTCCGATCTAAGCGCCGAACCACGGCGCCTCCACGTTCAACACACGTATAGCCCGGTGACGTCTCCTACGCCTTGATCCAGCACTAGGAGAAGGAGAGGTTGGGGAAGACTCCATCCAGCAGCAACACAACGGCATGGTGGTGAAGGAGGAGCGTGGCAATCCTGCAGGGCTTCGCCAAGCACCGCGGGAGAAGACGAGGACTTGGGAGAGGGGGAGGGCTGCGCCAAAACTTGGGTGTGGCTGCCCTCCCACCCCCCACATATATATAGGGGCAAGGGAGAGGGGGCCGGCCCCCTCAGATCCAATCTGAGGAGGGGGCGGCGGCCAGGGGGATTGCCTTGCCCCCCAAGGCAAGGGGGGCGCCCCCCTTTAGGGTTCCCCCAAACCCTAGGCGCATGGGCCCTTGGGGGGAGGCGCCCAGCCCACTAAGGGGCTGGTCCCTCTCCACACACAGCCCATAGGGCCCTCCGAGGCAGGTGGACCCTCCCGGTGGACCCCCGGAACCCCTCCAGTGGTCCCGGTACAATACGGGTAACCCCCCGAATTATTTCGGTGACCGTATGATGACTTCCCATATATAAATATTTACCTTCGGACCATTCTGGAACTCCTCGTGACGTCTGGGATCTCATCCGGGACTCCGAACAACATTCGGTAACCACGTATATCTATTCCCTATAACCCTAGCGTCATCGAACCTTAAGTGTGTAGACCCTACGGGTTCGGCAGTCATGCAGACATGGCCGAGACAACTCTCCGGTCAATAACCAACAGCGGGATCTGGATACCCATGTTGGCTCCCACATGCTCCACGATGATCTCATCGGATGAACCACGATGTCAAGGATTCAATAAATCCCATATACAATTCCCTTTGTCTATCGGTACGGTACTTGCCCGAGATTCGATCATCGGTATCCCCATACCTTGTTCAATCTCGTTACCGGAAAGTCTCTTTACTTGTTCCGTAACACATCATCCCGTGATCAACTCCTTGATCACATTGTGCACATTATGATGATGTCCTACCGAGTGGGCCCAGAGATACCTCTCCGTTTACACGGAGTGACAAATCCCAGCCTCGATTCGTGCCAACCCAACAGACACTTTCGGAGATACCTGTAGTGAACCTTTATAGCCACCCAGTTACGTTGTGACGTTTGGCACACCCAAAGCACTCCTACGGTATCCGGGAGTTGCACAATCTCATGGTCTAAGGAAATGATACTTGACATTAGAAAAGCTTTAGCAAACAAACTACACGATCTTGTGTTAGGCTTAGGATTGGGTCTTGTCCATCACATCATTCTCCTAATGATGTGATCCTGTTATCAACGACATCCAATGTCCATGGTCAGGAAACCGTAACCATCTATTGATCAATGACCTAGTCAACTAGAGGCTTACTAGGGACATGGTGTTGTTATGTATCCACACAAGTATCTGAGTTTCCTATCAATACAATTCTATCATGGATAATAAACAATTATCATGAACAATGAAATATGATATAATAATAACTAATTTATTGTTGCCTCTAGGGCATATTTCCAACAGTCTCCCACTTGCACTAGAGTCAATAATCTAGTTCACATCCCCATGTGATTAACACTCACAGGTCACATCGCCATGTGACCAACATCCAAAGAGTTTACTAGACTCAATAATCTAGTTCACATCACTATGTGATTAACACTCAATGAGTTTTGGGTTTGATCATGTTATGCTTGTGAGAGAGGTTGTAGTCAAGGGGTCTTGCCATATTCAGATCCCTATGTATTTCGCAAAACTTTATGTCATATCGTAGATGCTGCTACCACGTTCCACTTGGAGCTATTCCAAATTGTTGCTCCATTATACGTATCCGGTATCTCTACTCAGAGCTATCCGGATAGGTGCCAAGCTTGCATCGACGTAACTCTTTACGTCGAACTCTTTATCACCTTCATAACCGAGAAACATTTCCTTATTCCTCTAAGGATAATTTTGACCGCTATCTGGTGATCTACTCCTAGATCACCATTGTACCCTCTTGCCAGACATGTGGCAAGGCACACATCTGGTGCGGTACTCAGCATGGCATACCGTATAGAGCCTATGACAAAAGCATAGGGGACGACCTTCGTCCTTCCTCTTTCTTCTGTCGTGGTCAATATTTGAGTCGTACTCAACTTCACACCTTACAACTCAGGTAAGAACTCCTTCTTTGACTGATCTATTTTGAACTCTTTCAAAAACATGTCAAGGTGTGCGTTCTTTGAAAGTATCATCAGGCGTCTTGATCTATTTCTATAGATCTTGATGCCCAATATGTAAGCAGCTTTATCCAGGTCTTCCTTTGAAAATCACTCTTCAAACAACCGTTTATGCTTTCCAGAAATTCTACATCATTTCGAATCAACAATATGTCATCCAGATATACTTATCAGAAATTTTGTAGTGCTCCCACTCACTTTCTTGTAAATACAAGTGTCTAGCAAACATTGTATAAACCTAAAAGCTTTGATCACTCCATCAAAACATATATTCCGATTCCGAGATGCTTGATCTAGTCCATAGAAGGATTGCTGGAGCCAGCATACCTTTTAGCATCCTTAGGATCTACAAAACCTTTTATTGTATCACATACAACCTTTCTTACGAAAACTAGTAAGAAAACTTGTTTTGACATCCATCTGTAAGATTTCATAATCGAAAAATACATCTAATGCTAACATGATTCCGACGGACTTAAGCATCGCTACGGGTGAGAAATTCTCATCGTAGTCAACTCCTTGAACTTGTGAAAAGACTCTTTCCCACAAGTCGAGCTTCATAGACGGTAACATTACCGCCCACGTCCGTCTTCTTCTTAAAGATCCATTTATCTCAATGGCTTGCCGATCATCGGGCAAGTCCATCAAAGTCCATACTTTGTTCTGATATATGGATCCTATCTCGGATTTCATGGCTTCTAACCATTTGTCGGAATACGGGCCCACCATCGCTTCTCCATAGCTCATAGGTTCATTGTTGTCTAACAACATGATATCTAAGACAGGATTACCGTACCACTCAGGAGTAGTACATATCCTTGTCGACCTATGAGGTTCGATAGCAACTTGATCCGAAGCTCCATGATCACTATCATTAACTTCCTATTCAACAGATGTAGGTGCCATATAAAACATCTTTCTATGTTGCATCACTCTCTGGTTGAAGTAAAGGTTCGACAACCTCATCAAGTTCTATCTTCCTCCCACTCAATTCTTTCAAGAGAAACTCCTTCTCGAGAAAGGACCCGTTCTTAGTGACAAACAATTTGCCCTCGGATCTGAGATAGAAGGTATACCCAACTGTCACCCTTGGGTATCCTATGAAGATGTGTTTGTCCGCTTTAGGTTCGAGCTTCTCCAGCTGAAGCGCTAAGCATCGCATCCCCAAACATTAAGAAACGACAACTTTGGTTTCTTGCCAAACCAATGTTCATATGACGTCGTCTAAACGGACTTAGATGGTGTCCTATCTAAAGTGAATGCAGCTGTCTCTAACGCATAACCTCAAAATAATAGCGGTAGATCGGTAAGAGACATCATAGATTGCACCATATTTCATAAGGTTCGATTACGATGTCCGGACACACCATTACCCTGTCGTGTTCCAGGTGGCTTCAATTGTGAAACAATTCCACAATGTCTTAAGTGATTGCCAAACTCATAACTCAGAAAATCCCCTTTTGATCAGATCGTAGGAACATGATCTTATTGTTATGATGATTCTTAACTTCACTCTGAAATCGCTTGAATTTTTCAAATGTTTTAGACTTGTGCTTCATTAAGTAGATATACCTATATCTACCCAAATTGTCAGTGAAGATGAGAAAATAGCGATATCCACCGCATGCTTCAATTCTCATTGGATCACACGCATCAGCATGCATGATTTCCAACAAGTCACTTGCCCGTTTCATTGTACCTGAAAACGGGGTCTTAGTCATCCTGCCCATGAGGCATGGCTCGCATGTGTCAAGTGATTCAAAATCAAGTGACTCCAAACATCCATCGACATGGAGTTTCTTCATGCATCTTACGCCAATATGACCTAAGCGGCAGTGCCACAAGAAAGTGGTACTATCATTATTAACTCTACATCTTTTGGCGTGAACATGTGTATTACCACGACCGAGATTCAATGAACCATTCACATAGGGTGCATGACCATGAAAGGTATTATTCATGTAAATAGAATAACCATTATTCTCTAACTTAAATGAATAACCGTAATGCAATGAACATGATCTAATCATATTCATGCTCAACGTAGACACCTGATAACATTTATCTAGGTTCAATACTAATCCCGAAGGCAGATGGAGCGTGCGATGGTGATCTCATCAGCTTTTGAAACACTTCCAACACACATCATCACCTCGCCCTTAGCCAGTCTCCGTTTAGTCCGTAGCTTTTGCTTCAAGTCACCAATAATAACAACTGAACCGGTATCCAATACCTAGGTGCTACCAGGAGTACTAGTGAGGTACACATTAATAACACATATATACTTTGTTGAAGTTGCCAGCCTTCTTATCTACCATGCATTTGGGGTAATTCCGCTACCAGTGACTGTTCCCATTACAATAGAAGCACTTAGTCTCGGGTTTGGATTCAACCTTGGGTTCCTTCACTGGAGCGGCAACTGGTTTGCCATCCATGAAGTTTCCCTTCTAGCCCTTGCCCTTCTTGAAACCAGTGGTCTTGTGAAACCATCAACACTTGATGCTCCTTCTTTGATTTCTACCTTTTGCGGTCTTAAGCACCGCGAACAGCGATCAACTCCATCCCTTGCATGTCATAGTTCATCACGAAGATCTAGTAGCTTAGTGATAGTGGCTAGAGAACTCTATCAATCACTATCTTATCTGGAAGTTTAACTCCCACTTGATTTAAGTGATTGTAGCACCCAGAAATTCTTTGCACATGCTCACTAGCTGAGTATTCTCCTCCATCTTGTTGGCAAAAGAACTTGTCAGAGGTCTCAGACCTCTCAACACGGGCATGAGCCTGAAATCCCAATTTCAGCTCTTGGAACATCTCATATGTTCTATGGCGTTCAAAACATCATTGGAATCCCGATTCTAAGCCGTAAAGTATGGTGCACTAAATTATCAGGTAGTCATCAGAATGTGTCTGTCAGGTGTTCACAACATCCACAGACGACGTTGTAGGGGTTTGCACATCGAGTGGTGCATCAAAGATGTAAGCCTTCTATGTAGCAGTGAGGACACTCCTCGGACTACGGACCTAGTCCGCATCATTGCTTACAATATCTTTCAACTTAATCTTTCTCTAGGAATGTATTGAAACAGGGAGCTACAACATGAGCTATTTATCTACAACGTATTTGCAAAGACAATTTAGACTATGTTCATGATAATTGAGTTCATATAATCAAATTATTTAATGAACTCCCACTCAGATAGACATCCCTCTAGTCATCTAAGTGAAACATGATCCGAGTCAACTAGGCCGTGTCCGATCATCACGTGAGACGGACTAGTCATCAATGGTGAACATCTCATGTTGATCGTATCTTCTATACGACTCATGTTCGACCTTTCGGTCTTCCGTGTTCCGAGGCCATGTCTGTACATGCTAGGCTCATCAAGTCAACCTAAGTGTTTCGCATGTGTCCCGAGGCCATGTCTGTACATGCTAGGCTCATCAACACCTGTTGTATTCAAACGTTAGAATCTATCACACCCGATCATCACGTGGTGCTTCGAAACAACGAACCTTCACAACGGTGCACAATTAGGGGGAACACTTTTCTTAAAATTTTAGTGAGGGATCATCTTATTTAAGCTACCGTCGTTCTAAGCAAATAACATGTAAAACATGATAAACATCACATGCAATCAAACAGTGACATGATATGGCCAATATCATTTTGCTCCTTTTGATCTCCATCTTCGGGGCTCCATGATCATCGTTGTCTCCGGCATGACACCATGATCTCCATCATCATGATCTCCATCATCATGTCTTCTTGAAGTTGTCTCGTCATCTATTACTTCTACTACTATGGCTAACGCTTTAGCAATAAAGTAAAGTAATTACATGACGTTTATGTTGACACGCAGGTCATAAATAAATTAAGACAACTCCTATGGCTCCTGCCGGTTGTCATACTCATCGACATGCAAGTCGTGATTCCTATTACAAGAACATGATCAATCTCATACATCACATATATCATTCATCACATCCTTTTGGCCATATCACATCACAAGGCATATGCTGCAAAAACAAGTTAGACGTCCTCTAATTGTTGTTGCACGTTTTTACGTGGCTGCTATAGGTTTCTAGCAAGAACGTTCCTTACCTACGCGAAAACCACAACGTGATATGCCAATTTCTATTTACCCTTCATAAGGACCCTTTTCAACGAATCCGATCCGACTAAAGTGGGAGAGACAGACACCCACTAGCCACCTTATGCAACTAGTGCATGTCAGTCGGTGGAACCAGTCTCAAGAACGTTCCTTACCTACGCGAAAACCACAACGTGATATGCCAATTTCTATTTACCCTTTATAAGGACCCTTTTCAACGAATCCGATCCGACTAAAGTGGGAGAGACAGACACCCGCTAGCCACCTTATGCAACTAGTGCATGTCAGTCGGTGGAACCAGTCTCACGTAAGAGTACGTGTAAGGTCGGTCCGGGCCGCTTCATCCCACGATGCCGCCGAATCAAGATAAGACTAGTAACGGCAAGTAAATTGACAATATCGACGCCCACAACTGCTTTGTGTTCTACTCGTGCATAGAAATTACGCATAAACCTGGCTTGGATACCACTGTTGGGGATCGTAGCAGAAATTTTAAAAAAATTCTACGCATCACCAAGATCAATCTATGGAGTAATCTAGCAACGAGGGGAAGGAGAGTGCATCTACATACCCTTGTAGATCGCTAAGCGGAAGCGTTGCAAGAACGCGGATGAAGGAGTTGTACTCGTAGCGATTCAGATCGCGGTTGATTCCGGTCTAAGCGCCGAACCACGGTGCCTCCGCGTTCAACACACGTACAGCCCGGTGACGTCTCCTACTCCTTGATCCAGCAAGGGGAGAAGGAGAGGTTGGGGAAGACTCCATCCAGCAGCAGCACGGCGGCATGGTGGTGAAGGAGGAGCGTGGCAATCCTGCAGGGCTTCGCCAAGCACCGCGGGAGAAGAGGAGGGCTTGGGAGAGGGGGAGGGCTGCGCCAGAACTTGGGTGCGACTGCCCTCCCACCCCCCACATATATATAGGGGCAAGGGAGAGGGGGGCGGCCCCCTCAGATCCAATCTGAGGAGGGGGCGATGGCCAGGGGGGGCGCCCCCCCCCCCTTTTGGGTTCCCCCAAACCCTAGGCGCATGGGCCCTAGCGGGGAGGCGCCCAGCCAACTAAGGGGCTGGTCCCTCTCCACACACAGCCCATAGGGCCCTCCGAGGCAGGTGCACCCTCCCGGTGGACCCCCGGAACCCCCCAAGTGGTCCCGGTACAATACCGGTAACCCCCCGAATTATTCCGGTGATCGTATGATGACTTCCCATATATAAATCTTTACCTCCGGACCATTTCGGAACTCCTCGTGACATCCAGGATCTCATCCGGGACTCCGAACAACATTCGGTAACCACGTATATCTATTCTATTCCCTATAACCCTAGCGTCATCGAACCTTAAGTGTGTAGACCCTACGGGTTCGGGAGTCATGCAGACATGGCCGAGACAACTCTCCGGTCAACAACCAACAGCGGGATCTGGATACCCATGTTGGCTCCCACATGCTCCACGATGATCTCATCGGATGAACCACGATGTCAAGGATTCAATCAATCCCATATACAATTCCCTTTGTTTGTCGGTACGGTACTTGCCCAAGATTCGATCGTCGGTATCCCCATACCTTGTTCAATCTCGTTACCGGCAAGTCTCTTTACTCGTTCCGTAACACATCATCCCGTGATCAACTCCTTGATCACATTGTGCACATTATGATGATGTCCTACCGAGTGGGCCCAGAGATACCTCTCCGTTTACACGGAGTGACAAATCCCAGTCTTGATTCGTGCCAACCCAACAGACACTTTCAGAGATACCTGTAGTGAACCTTTATAGCCACCCAGTTACGTTGTGACGTTTGGCACACCCAAAGCACTCCTACGGTATCTGGGAGTTGCACAATCTCATGGTCTAAGGAAATGATACTTGACATTAGAAAAGCTTTAGCAAATGAACTACACGATCTTGTGCTAGGCTTAGGATTGGGTCTTATCCATCACATCATTCTCCTAATGATCTGATCCTGTTATCAACGACATCCAATGTCCATGGTCAGGAAACCGTAACCATCTATTGATCAATGAGCTAGTCAACTAGAGGCTTACTAGGGACATGGTGTTGTTATGTATCCACACATGTATCTGAGTTTCCTATCAATACAATTCTAGCATGGATAATAAACGATTATCATGAACAATGAAATATGATATAATAATAACTAATTTATTATTGCCTCTAGGGCATATTTCCAACATAAACATACAGTAAGTATTGTATTTATATAGAACAAACAAGCTCGAACTATTTTTGTGTAGTTAAAAGTTCAGGGCAGGGCTTTTCTCGGGCAGTACACGCGGCAGTTTTTGGGTAGGGCTAGAAGACTATTTTATTTTTTTTAAAAAACTTCGAGACGGCCACATAGCATGGAGCCGACCCCAACGATTTTAAGCTTACAGGCACGGTACACGCTATCCTAGACTACTATACACATGAAACTGCCACACGAGCGTCCGGGCTGCGCTTGGCTCTTCGGCTCTTTGGGAAGTCGAACAATGATGGAATACTACTGCACTGGAGGAGTACTAAAGTACGCTTCTGGCCATCTGCCACCGATTGAACTGCTGCATGTCCACCGCGTGCGGGAGGGAGAGCGTGTAGCAAAAGCTTCTCCTAGTCTTGCCAGCCACCACGCTCATGGGCGAGGGAGGGACGCTCCTGCCTTTGCGCGTATGACAGGTGGGCCCTACAGGTGTGTGGCCAACCTGTCATACAGCCAAAGGCAGGTGCAGTTAAGTGCACGAGGGAGAGGATAATCAAACTTCTCGTTGATGTACGAGTTGACGCGACACATCAAAGCACTTCACTCGATATATTTCAATAATTTGCGTGTGTGACTCCCAAATGCAGAGGCCGGGGGTCATCATCCTCCTTTTCAAGAAAAAACAGACGCGTGTGTGAGAGGACGAGCGTGTGCGTGCACCTCTTCTCTTCCTTTATAGCATACTACTAAACTCGGAGTACAAGTTTTTGCGGGTGACACGATGGTGCGTGCGAGAAGTCCCGAGAGATAGGTTTAATGCATTAATTGCAATGCATGCATGCATAAAGTACATGCATTGGTCAATTTTCTCTTAATACTTGCATGCAATGATTTAATGCACCTTGGAATCTAAACATGTGTTGGGGACAACCAAATTGAGCCTTATAAAATGGAAAAACTAAAATTTTGAGATAAGCCCTATAAAACCGGAAAGGAGGGAGTAGAAAAAGAAGTACTCCATCCGAGAATAGTGCCGCACTTCAAAACTAGAACCGTCAATAAATTTTGAGCTTGCGTCTCGTCACATTCCAAATTACTCCATGCTATATTGAATTGCAAACCTGTTGACACCGATCACAACCTAAATGGTTTCCCACTTAGGAGCGTATTAGTACTCGGTTATAAATACTAGTATGCCAAGATGACTGCACATTCCTCCTCAACTCCTCATCCACAAAAACAAACAAGTCATTTAGCATCCTTCCCTTGCGTCTGCCATGGCCAGCGTGAGTTCTGGGTCGAGAGATTGCCACCAGGGAGAGGCGAGCATGGAAGCGGAAGCACGAGAGATGTCCCGCCTTGCTGCGAGAGCAGCCGACATGTCCCGCCGCGCGGAAGTAGCAACACAGTGGTCCCACCGCGCCGTTGAAGCATCACGGAGGTCCCACCGCGCCGTCGATGCAGCAGACTGGTCAGGCCACGCCGCGGAAGTAGCAGAGATGTCCCGCCGCGCCGCGGCGGCCTGGGAAAATTTCTCGCGGGCAGGCGACGTCTGTTACATGCGCATGCATGCGATCGTCCATAGCGAGATGGATCAGATCTCCGGCTCGGCGAGGTTGCAGGATGACATGATAGCCTCGTTTGAACAGGCTACCGGCGTCATCCGGCAACTAAGGGAGGGCAATGAGAGGCTCCGGGCCGAGCGCGACCTGCTGAGGGAGAAGATCGTTTGAAGTGCAGACTTGCAGGAGGAGACCAGTGCCTTATTGAAGAAACTTATGGACGAGAATGATATGCTCCGCAACGAGCGCCAAAGGCTGGTGGAGGAATCTGTGGATTTTCTCAAGCAGCGTCTTGAGGACATGAAAGAGCTCATCGCCGCTCGCCGCGGAGACTAGTTTCCTGGTTTCTTTTGATGTAGTAATCGGTTTAGGATGTGGATTGTGTCGTCGGTTTGTGAAATGTTGGGTTCTAGCACGGATGTTTGGCCTTTGTTGGCCTCTTGGGATGTTGCGATTTCAATCTGGTAGCTTTTAGTCCTTCGTGTTAGGCTGGAGTTGTGCTGAACTTCTTGTGAATTGTGGTGGTTTTCAGTAATGAAAATTGAAAGGGGCAAGCCCTTCTTTGATCAAAAAAATTTAATCATCCTTATATATTCATCAGTCTTGCTATAAGTCGCAGTAGATGCTATATAGGTCTGTCGGATCTTACATCAAGATCTGTGCTTTTAGAATTTCTTTTTTCTCTCTTAAATCTCAGTCGAGTGAGACATAGCCACGCCATTAAACAGAGGCTCGGGCGCCATTAATGGAGACCTTGGGAGAGAGGTGGACGGCAGATGGAGGTCAAAGGGCTCTCCTCCCGATAAGCACGCGCAGGGGTCTGATCGCACGCCTCTCGTACTCAAATAGCTACCCTGCACGGCGCCTCCTAGCTAATAAAAAATGGGGACGCGTGGCGGCACGTAAATGGAACTAGTAAGTAGAACGCCCATGGTTTCAATAATACTTGTGTTTCCGATTGTAACGTGACAGCACTTGTTCCAAAATGACTTTGTTGATTGTTAATGTGTGCGCCTTCACAAATCGGACTGCAAATTTACCACAGCATGTTGGTGCCATGTCATGGCACCAAGCCAAGTTTCATTATTTTCATGCGTGTTTTGGATTTACAGGAATTAAAAAACTAAGTTTCTCAATGTTTCCAACCCAGCCACGATGCCCAGAATTTTGAATTTCATTCCCATTTCTTGCATGGAACCTAGAAATTTACCCGAGGACACACATGTGATTTTTCAACCAACTTTGGTGCACTGGAACATGTGCTTGTATTTCAAATTTGAATTATGCACACAAAGGTGACACGTTCCCTCCCAGAACTACGAGCCTTCTCGAGAGAAGCTCCGATTTGCAAGAAGCTTATACCAAAATTTGTTCCTATTCGGCCAAATGTTTTTACCACGGCATGGTACTACCATGACATGACACCATGCCAAGTTTCATGATTTTAAAACCAAGTTTCTCAATGTTCTCGACCGAGCCACGATGCCCAGATGTTTGAATTTTATTCTCATTTTTTGCATGGGACCTACTCCCTCCTTCCATCTATATAGGGCCTAATGTGTTTTTCAAGACAGCCTTTGACTATTGACAAGATTAATAGCACATGAGATGTATACTATGAAAATTATATTATTGGAAGCTCCTTTGACATGCAAAATTGAAGGTATGCTTTGTGTAAGTTGCATGTCATATATTATTGCTCTAACGTTTGGTCAAAGTTAGCCTCGAATAACGCATTAGGACCTATATAGATGGAAGGAGCGAGTAGAAATTCACCCGAGGACACAAATGTGACTTTTCAACCAACTTTGGTGCACGGGAGCATGTGCTTGTAGTTCAAATTTGAATTATGCACATTAAATGACCAAAAACTCAATTAATGTGTAAATAAGCCCAAACGAAGCCAGAATAATTCCAAAATTTAACAGGGCACTCATGTAGTTCTATGTTTCCTTTGTAAATAAGCTCAAGGGGGACAATGTATATCGTTTCACACTCAAAGGTGGCACGTTCCCTCTCAAAACCACGAGCCTTCTTGAGAGAAGCTTCGGTTTGCAAAAGCTTATACCAAAATCTGTTCCTATTCGGCCAATTTTTTTACCACAACATGGTAGTACCATGACATGACATCCATGCCAAGTTTCATGATTTTCAGACGTGTTTTGGATTTACAAGAATTTTAAAACCAAGTTTCTCAATGTTCTCGACCGAGCCACGATGCCCGGATGTTTTAATTTTATTCTCATTTCTTGCATGGGACCTAGAAATTCACCTGAGGACACAAATGTGATTTTTCAACCAACTTTGGTGCATGAGAGCATGTGCTTGTAGTTCAAATTTGACCTATGCACATTAAATGACCAGAAACTCAATTAATGTATAAAAAATGACAAATGAACCCGGAATAATTCCAAAATTTAATAGGGCACTAATGTAGTTCTATGTTGCCTTTGTTAAGAAACTCAAGGGGGGGCAGCGTATATCGTTTCACACTCAAAGGTGGCACGTTCCCTCTTAGAACCATGAGCTTCCAAATCGGCCCAATTTTTACCACAACATGTTAGTGTCATGACATGACACCATGCCAAGTTTCATGATTTCCAGGCGAGTTTGATTTACATGAATTTAAAATCAAAGTTTCTTGATGTTCTCGGCCGAGTCATGAGCCCAGATGTTTGAATTTTATTCTCATGTCTTCCATGGGACCTAGAAATTCAACCAGGGACACACATGTGATTTTTCAACCCACTTTGGTGCACCGGAGCATGTGCATGCAATTCATATTTAGATTATGCACATTAAAAGTCCAGAAACTCAATTAATGTATAAAAAGGCCAAATGAACCCGAAATAATTCCAAAATTTAACAGGGCACTCATATATTTCTATGTTGCCTCTGTAAATATAATCAGGGGGAGGCAGCGTATATTGTTTTACACACAAAGGTGACACGTTCCCTCTCGGAACCACGAGGCTTGTTGAGAGAATCTCCGGTTTTGCAAGAGGCTTATACCAAAACTTGTCCCAATTCAGCCAAAAATTATATGTATGAAAACAGGGTTTAGATTATCCCAAACATCTCGCTACCTAGACCAATAATGTACTATGATTTGAATTCAACATAAAATGGATACAAATATTTGAATTGGAGAGCGTATGGTACATGTAGTTCATAGTGAAATATGATTACTGCTATATGTATGTTTTTTGTTATCAATATAATATTTAAATTATTGTATAACTTGACAACAATCGTATTCAAGTAAGGAAATTGATTCAAATTTAGTCCATATGGTAGACAACAATATATATGTTCACATGGTGGAGTAAAATGTTCATATATGATGGAAGATCAAAATGTACGACTACATCAATTATAAACCGCGAGGTCACCAAACGATATATTCGAATTCAACATAACGTGGATTCAAAAATTGAAATTCGAGATCATGGCATCTGTAATCATATAAAAGGGACATTACTCTTTCTTTGGTGGGAATTGATTTGTTTTTTGTTGTTGTTGAGGGAAGTGCGAATCGATTTGGTACTGTGCAGGGTAATCTAGTTCTCCCGTTTTTTACATTTTCTTGTAGTTTTTTCAATGGCATTTGTAGCAATATAGTAAAAGGGGACATGACTCTCTTGTGTCTTGTATGAATTGTTTTTTTACACGTTAAGTTTGTTCTGTCGAACAAGGAATCCGCACCTTGTTATCCCAAAATTTTCAAGCTCGAGTATCTTTTGTCTCACCTGCTTTGAAACTCCCGCTTCTTCAACCCGCGCCGCGCCTTGTTATCCCAAAATTTGGACGCGTGCGAGAACTCCCTCCTCATCCGAAATCGCTCCCGCAGCCCAGACACACGAAATCCCCCTTCTACCCCTCAACCGGAAATGAAGTTCCACGTCGCGGTGTCAAAACCGGTGGGGGTACGCTGGTAACTTACCCTACATTTCGGACAAGCGCGTCCCTAAGCTTGGCTCACCCCTCACCCTTCGCCCCCCCATTCGTACACCGAGGCCGCCAAAACCCGCGAAACCCCACGCTCCTCCGTCGGCCTCCCAACCGCCGCCCAGCCGGAGACTCTTCCCCGACTACGTCGTCCACCGCAAGAGCTCATTGTCCCTCACCCACCGCACCGGATGAGGATCCGTTGTCGATCTCGGCGTCCCGCCGGATCAGCCGCCCCGTCCTCCACCTCCAAGGAGCTACCTCGACGTTCGCCTCGTCTATCGCGCCACCTCAATCCCCACAGCGCCGTCTTGACCTGCCCCACCGGAACTGCAACACCCTCACCAATTCCTCCGATGAAGCCGAGGCCATCTCGGCGCCACCAAGGAGCTTCTACACTCACCGCTGCATTTTATCTTTTATTCGATCTCACGGGGCTGTCGGTGCACGATACCGAGCAGACATGGCGTGTCTCCATCGACGGCGCCGTCGCCGGCCACATCATCCATGGTGTCTCTCCCCCATGCTGTTGCTTCCTCGGCAGCGACTTCCACAACGTCACTAGCTGCAGTTGCTCCGGCTCTCGCTCGCATTGCTGCTCTGTTCTTGTTGTTGGTCGCGCTGCTGCACTGCTCCTGCTTTCGTTCATGCTGCTGCTCTGCTCTTGCTCTCGCTTGTGCTGCTGCTGCACGACCTCTGGCAGCTACAGGAGTTGCCGCTTTAGCACTCGCTCGCGGTGCTACTGCACGACTTGCTCTCTGCTAGTGCGTTCCCTGCTTGAGCGTCTGCTGATTTAGATCACTGCTTCTCTGCTACTAGTGCTCAAACGCCCTAAACATCTATTGCAATGCTCTGTTACTAGTTCAATCAGTTTTGTCAGTAAAATTCAGTTTCGACTGTGAAGTTCATTTTCTTTAGTTAAGTTCAGAGTGATTAGTACTTACAGCATCTGTCGGAGCAGTCATGGCGCGGCTGATGCATTTTACATCTAGCACTTTTTGGTGATATATTTTACATCATCTATTGCAGATGATATTAGGGTCCCACTTCAGATTAATTTTGTCTGTCTTGTCATGCTTCAGCCTCGTCACCGTACACCTTAGCAGAGCTGCTCCAATGACGGAACCGTCCATCACAGCGGAGCAGTACCCTCGGCGTCATTTCCAGAGGCCTCGGATCTTCTTCCCCGCCTCTAACAGTCACACCAGCATCATCACCATCCTCCACGTCCAACCCAATGATGCTGAGGTCCACAAGGCTATGCCAAAGAGGTTGTACACTCGTCGCATCACTTTGTTTCACCATTCCTCTGTTCTTCCAATTCATGTGAGCCAAACACCCAGGTTGACTGAAATCCTATGTTTCCAAATGCTCTGTTTTGCACGTGCATTCTTATCATATTCCTGTGTTTTTCCTGTCCCTGTGTTTATAGAATCATCCAATTCTAAGGAGCCCTTACAGATTTACTTCATTTTCAGATAGGCGTCAAAGAAAACTCTGTGTGTTATGTCCTGCTCCTGCCGTGCCGTCATCCACCCCACCTGAGGTGCACCATCGATAGAAGCGTTCACTACAGCAGAGATCCCCCCTGCAGACTTCCTTTCGCCGCCTCAGATCATCTTCCCCATTGCCGGCAGCCATGCCAACTGCATTACCATCATCGACTTGAGCAGATGAACTTGAGGCCTACACAGTTCCGGAAGAGAGGTCACAGTCTTTCGTGTTTGCTTACGTTATACATCAGTTATTATTACCTGCTACTTTATCGTTCAATCTTGAGTTTTGAATTGCCCATGGGTCTCATATCGAGCCAGCAACAAATAGTATCTGTCTACTATCTGGTTCAATTGGGTCTTCTATGTGGTTCATGTTGAGTGGGCAACAAACAATAGATGATCCATTGTCTATCTTTTTAAACTAAAGCTATAATCTACCTGCTATCATTAGTTTTGGATCCATCCACTCGTTTTCTACCATCAGTCTTGATTTTTGCATGCACCCCTTAGGCCTTACAAAATCTAACTATTTTTTTATTATGCATGTCAGATATTGTACACAATCGTACTGAACATGTAGAGAAAAAGAGAAGACTGTTGCGTGCGAATATAATGTCATGCAGACGCCGCTCCATGGTGGGCGAAGTGCCCCCCTTCCTGCATTTCTAGATTGTATTCCAGAGAAAGATAACTGTTCAGATGGAGATTCAGAAGGAGCCGACCACGCCTGTTTACCACCTGAGGTGTTTGCTCTAACCTGGCATGTTGATGTTGGTCATATCATGCATATGGCGCCTTGCATTGCTTACATTATACATCTTATATGTCATCCGCTTAGTTTAGATTTGCTTTGTGTGAATGCCACCTGTTTGGTTTCTATATCATACTCCCACCATTCCTAAATATTTGTCTTTTTAGAGATTTCAACAAGTGACTACATACGGAACCAAATGAGTGAATCTACACTCTAAAATGTGTCTATATACATCTGTATGTGGTAGTCCATTAGAAATCTCTAAAAAGACAAATATTTAGGAACGGAGGGAGTATATGGGAATTATGCAATGCCATCTTCTTTAGCCGGGCATCATATACGTGAATCATGCAATGCCATCCTGTTTAGCCAGTCATCGTATATGTGAATTGTATCGTGCCATATTTTTTCCATAATGTATTCCATTTGTCAACAATGTTTATACATTCATCTACTCTTCCTGTGCATCAGCCATTTGAGTCGGTCATGGGAAAATTTGGAGTGAAAACAAGGTCTTCTGAGCAGTCAGTGCTACCTGTCGATGTAGATTTCTTGTTGGTTACAGATAGCTCCTTAGAGGAGGATTCAGAGAGAGATGACTAGTCGTATCCCCCCCCCCGAGGTGCATGCTCTAACTTGGCTGGGTTATATTGCACATATCATGCATATGGTGTCTTGCATTGCCATGCCATCTGCTTAGATTAGACATGCTTTGTGTGAATGCCTCATGTTTGCTTTCTATATCAGATATGTGAATTATGCAATGCCATGTTTTTCAGCCAGTTATCATATATGTGAATTATGCACCGCCATGGAGCCAGGCATCATATATGTGAATTATCTCATGCCATCTTTTTTTCATTACGTATTCCATTTGCCGACAATTTGTGTATATTGAACTACTCTTCATGTGTATCGGCCATTTGAGCCGGTTATGGAAATCTGGAGTGAAAACAAGGTCTTCAGAGCAGGCAATGGTACCTGTTGAAGCATATATCTTGATGGTTACAGGTAGCTCCTCAGAGGAGGATTCAGAGACAGATGACCAGTCCTATATCCCACCTGAGGTGTATGCTCTAAGTTGCAATGTTTATATTTCTCATATGATGCATATGGTGTCTTGCATTGCTTAGTTTAGACATCATATGCACAATATTGAATTCTATCTGCTTAGTTTAGAGATCATACATGCGAGTGCCAGCTGCTTAGTATATGAATCAATTATGTCAATTATATCATGCCATCATGTATACTTAGACAACATGTATGTGAATTATTTCATCCCAACCTATTTTAGAAAGACATCATATAGTTGTGTCATGTCATCTTGTTTAGGTACTCATCATATGTTGAATTATGCCATTATATCCTGTTAAGTTATCCATCATATATCTGAAACTGTGTCATGCTATCCTGTTTAGTTAGGCATCATATATGTGAAACTGTGTCATGCTGTCCTGTTTGGTTAGACAACATACATGTGAATTACCACATCTGTCTATCATACAATGTCTGTACGTTCAATTTCTTTTCTTGTTTATCATCCATTTGAATTGGAGGGGGTTCTTGAACAGGACAGCGGTACTGGCCAGCTACAAGCGCTTGTGCCAGCGGTACTAGCTAGTAACTCGAACAGCAAGTTACTGTGGCTGATAAACACCAGTCCTTTCTTGTGCAACAGCAAGCGCTAGAGGATTTAAGCACCAAACAAGATAAAGTTAATAAGCTTGCTAAGCATCTTGCCAGCATTATGGGTACCCAGGATATTATTTCTTGAACTCTTCTCAAGTGGTTTCTGTTCTGGACTTGTTTTGCTGCGGCGTTTATATGCTGCTTTGTTCCCTATATTTGCACTGGTGGCGAACTTTGGTGCCCAGTGGATGTAATATGTGTAATAGCCGTGATAGCCTAGCATAAGTTGCTTGCTTATTTATTTCCTTGTTGTCTTATTTATTTGTTTGCTTGTAGTCAGTGCAGTTCTTTTTCCGCGGTTTGCTAGTGGCTGCAATAACCTATTTTTTAAAACTAGGCCACAATAACCATGGGCTAATATTTACTGTAGTGACACTGGGCCTCCTACGGGCCGTAGAAACAGTGGGCCTTCTACGGGCCGTAGAAACAGTAGGCCTTCTACAGGCCGTAGAAACAATGGGCTTTCTACGGGCCATAGAAACAATGGGCCTTCTACCGGCCATATCATCAATGGGCCTTATACGGGACATATGATCGATTGGCCAAACATGGGCCAATAACAGGCCGCATTATGGCCGTAAATGGGCCATCGTTAATAGGTCGTATTTGATGACGCTATGAAAATGGCCCAATGTATTTACAGACCACAAATGGGCCGACTGTAACCACGGGCTGAATTTGGCCCACAAGCAGAAAATGACAGTAACGGGCCGTAAGTAAATGAATGCTGGAAATGAGCCCAAGAATAAATGGGCTCTGAGAAGGCCGAAAGATAACATGGGCTGGAAACAGCCCAACGGAATAACGGGCCGTTAATGGGTATAAAGTGATACACTGTTCACTACGGGCCAGTTTCACCAAGGGTCGTTAATGGGTGTAAAGTGATACACTGTTCATTACGGGCCAGTTTCACCACGGGTCGTTAATAGGCCAAGAGTTACATAGGGCCTCATATGGGCCAAAAGACGTCATGGGCTATACATGGGCCAGAAGTGAAAACGGGCTAGAATCATAATGGATGGCCCAGATGACGCTACTGGGCCTAATTCGGATAGAGCGTAACGGGCCTTGGGTTAGCGGGCTGTAAATGGGCTATATGCGAACAGGCTTTCCATGGACCGGCCCGCCACCTTTTGACCAAGTCAAACAGGCCGGCCTTTTCACAGGAATGGGCCTCTCTTGGGCCGTGCCACGTGTCGACGTATCATAGGCGCCTTCTGTCCAATGAGTGGATGACATCTGTCCCAACGATGAGCCGACACGTGTTTCCTCCAGCCAATGATGATTTTACACGTGGAAAATCCCCATTGGTCAGGGCTGTTAACGGGTAATCGGATCCAAAACCCGACCCGATAACTTAACGGCATTCCGTTACGGTGGATGCCATGTGTCGGTCACCCTTGACGAAAGCACTTCTGTGACGCGCGATTTATCGTCATGGAAGTGCACACTTCCGTGATGATAATTTTGGTAATGTCATCGAACACTTCTATGACAGTACAAGTATGACTATCTTGATTCTGTCAGAAAATCGTCATGGATGTACATGCATGACAAAAAACGCGACCTACTGTGACAAACACGTATCATCACAGAAGTGTATTTTTTTGTAGTGTATGGGTTCGGGAACCATGTAGACATGACCGAGACAACTCTCCGGCCAATAACCAACAGCGGGATCTGGATACCCATGTTGGCTCCCACATGTTCCATGATGATCTCATCAAATGAACCACGATGTCGAGGATTCAAGCAATCCCGCATACAATTCCCTTTGTCAATCGGTACGTTACTTGCCCGAGATTCAATCGTCGGTGTCCCAATACCTCGTTCAATCTTGTTACCAGCAAGTCACTTTACTCGTTCCGTAACACATCATCCCGTGACCAACCCTTAGTCACATTGAGCTCATTACGATGATGCCTTACTGAGTGGGCCCAGAGATACCTCTCCGTCATACGGAGTGACAAATCCCAATCTTGATTCGTGCCAACCCAACGGACACTTTCGTAGATACCTGTAGTTCACCTTTATAGTCACCCAATTACGTTGTGACGTTTGGCACACCCAAAGTATTCCTACAGTATCCGGGAGTTGCACAATCTCATGGTCTAAGGAAAATATACTTGACATTAGAAAAGCTTTAGCAGACGAACTACACGATCTTGTGCTATGCTTAGGATTGGGTCTTGTCCATCACATCATTCTCCTAATGATGTGATCCTGTTATCAATGACATCCAATGTCCATGGTCAAGAAACCGTAACCATCTATGGATCAACGAGCTAGTCAACTAGAGGATCACTAGGGACATGTTGTGGTCTATGTATTCACACATGTATTACAATTTCCGGATAACACAATTATAGCATGAACAATAGACAATTATCATGAACAAGGAAATATAATAATAACCATTTTATTATTGCCTCTAGGGCATATTTCCAACAGTCTCCCACTTGCACTAGAGTCAATAATCTAGTTACATTATGATGAATCGAACACCCATAGAGTTCTGGTGTTGATCATGTTTTGCTTGAGGAGGAGGTTTAGTCAACGGATCTGCGACATTCAGGTCCGTATGCACTTTAAAAATATCTATGTCTCCATTTTGAATATTTTCACGAATGGAGTTGAAGCGACGCTTGATATGCCTGGTCTTCCTGTGAAACCTGGGCTCCTTGGCAAGGGCAATAGCTCCAGTGTTGTCACAGAAGAGAGTCATCGGGCCCGATGCATTGGGAATAACTCCTAGGTCGGTAATGAACTCCTTCATCCAGATTGCTTCTTGTGCTGCCTCCGAGGCTGCCATGTACTCCGCTTCACATTTAGATCCCGCCACGACGCTTTGCTTGCAACTGCACCAGCGGACTGCCCCACCATTCAAAATATACATGTATCCGGTTTGTGACTTAGAGTCATCCAGATCTGTGTCGAAGCTAGCATCAACGTAACCCTTTACAACGAGCTCTTCGTCACATCCTTAAACGAGAAACATATCCTTAGTCCTTTTCAGGTACTTCAGGATATTCTGGACCACTGTCCAGTGTTCCATGCCGGGATTACTTTGGTACCTTCCTACCAAACTCACGGCAAGGTTTACATCAGGTCTGGTACACAGCATGGCATACATAGTAGACCCTATGGCCGAGGCATAGGGGACGACACTCATCTTTTCTCTATCTTCTGCTGTGGTCGGGCATTGAGCCATGCTCAATCTCATACCTTGCAATACAGGCAAGAACCCCTTCTTGGACTAATCCATATTGAACTTCTTCAATATCTTGTCAACGTACGTACTTTGTGAAAGACCAATGAGGCGTCTCGATCTATCTCTATAGATCTTGATGCCTAATATATAAGCAGCTTCTCCAAGGTCCTTCATTGAAAAACACTTGTTCAAGTAGGCCTTTATTCTTTCCAAGAATTCTATATCATTTCCCATCAATAGTATGTCGTCCACATATAATATGAGAAATGCTACAGAGCTCCCACTCACTTTCTTGTAAACACAGGCTTCTCCATAAGTCTGCGTAAACCCAAACGCTTTGATCATCTCATAAAATCGGATGTTCCAACTCCGAGAGGCTTGCACCAGCCCATAGATTGAGCGTTGGAGCTTGCACACCATGTCAGCATTCTTAGGATCGACAAAACCTTCCGGCTGCATCAAATACAATTCTTCCTTAAGGAAACCATTAAGGAATGCCGTTTTGACGTCCATTTTCCATATCTCATAATCATAGAATGCGGCAATTGCTAACATGATTCCGACGGACTTCAGCTTCACTACGGGTGAGAAAGTCTCATCGTAGTCAACCCCTTGAACTTGTCGATAACCCTTAGCGACAAGCCGAGCCTTATAGATGGTCACATTACCATCCGCGTCTGTCTTCTTCTTAAAGATCCATTTATTTTCTATGGCTCGTCGATCATCGAGCAAGTCAGTTCAAGTCCATACTTCGTTTTCATACATGGATCCTATCTCGGATTTCATGGCTTCCAGCCATTTGTCGGAATCTGGGCCGCCATCGCTTCTTCATAGTTCGAAGGTTCACCCTTGTCTAACAACATGATTTCCAGGACAGGGTTGTCGTACCACTCTGGTGCAGAACATGTCCTTGTGGACCTACGAAGTTCAGTAGCAACTTGATCTGAAGTTTCATGATCATCATCATTAACTTCCTCTCTAGTCGGTGCAGGCACCTCAGAAACATTTTCTTGAGCTGCGCCACTCTCCGGTTCAAGAGGCAATACTTCATCAAGTTCTACTTTCCTCCCACTTACTTCTTTCGAGAGAAACTCCTTCTCCAGAAAGGATCCATTCTTGGCAACAAAGATCTTGCCTTCGGATCTGAGGTAGAAGGTATACCCAATAGTTTCTTTAGGGTATCCTATGAAGACGCATTTTTCCGATTTGGGTTCGAGCTTTTCAGGTTGAAGTTTCTTGACATAAGCATCGCATCTCCAAACTTTCAGAAACGACAGCTTAGGTTTCTTACCAAACCATAATTCATACGGTGTCGTCCCAATGGATTTCGACGGAGCCCTATTTAAAGTGAATGCGGCAGTCTCTATAGCATAACCCCAAAATGACAGCGGTAGATCGGTAAGAGACATCATAGATCGTACCATATCTAATAGAGTGTGATTACGACGTTCGGACACACCATTACGCTGAGGTGTTCCAGGCGGCGTGAGTTGTGAAACTATTCCACATTTCCTTAAGTGCGTGCCAAATTCGTGACTCAAATATTCTACCCCACGATCTAATCGTAAGAACTTGATTTTCCTGTCACGTTGATTCTCAACATCACTCTGAAATTCCTTGAACTTTTCAAAGGTCTCAGACTTGTGTTTCATTAAGTAGACATACTCATATCTACTCGAGTCGTCAGTGAGGGTGAGAACATAACGATAGCCACCGCGAGCCTCAACACTCATTGGACCGCACACATCAGTATGTATGATTTCCAATAAGTTGGTTGCTCGCTCCATTCTTCCGGAGAACGAAGTCTTGGTCATTTTGCCCATGAGACATGGTTCGCACGTGTCAAATGATTCATAATCAAGAGACTCCAAAAGTCCATCTGCATGGAGTTTCTTCATGCGTTTGACACCAATGTGACCAAGGTGGCAATGCCACAAGTATGTGGGACTATCATTATCAACCTTACATCTTTTGGCATTCACACTATTAATATGTATAACATCACGTTCGAGATTAAATAAGAATAAACCATTAACCAACGGGGCATGACCATAAAACATGTCTCTCATATAAATAGAACAACCATTATTCTCAGATTTAAATGAGTAGCCATCTCGCATTAAATGAGATCCAGATACAATGTTCATGCTCAAAGCTGGTACTAAATAACAATTATTGAGGTTTAAAACCAAACCCGTAGGTAAATGTAGAGGTAGTGTGCCGACGGCGATCACATCGACCTTGGAACCATTCCCGACGCGCATCGTCACCTCGTCCTTCGCCAGTCTCCGTTTATTCCGCAATTCCTGTTTTGAGTTACAAATATGAGCAACTGCACCGGTATCAAATACCCAGGAGCTACTACGAGCGCTGGTTAGGTACACATCAATAACATGTATATCACATATACCTTTGGTATTGCCGGCCTTCTTATCCGCTAAGTACTTGGGGCACTCAGTCTGAGGCTTGGGTCCATTCTTTGGCTTCTTCCCGACAACTTGCATACCGGGCGCGGCAACTCCCTTGTCGTCCTTCTTGAAGTTCTTTTTACCCTTGCCTTTCTTGAACTTAGTGGTTTTATTCACCATCAACACTTGATGTTCCTTTTTGATTTCCACCTCCGCTGATTTCAGCATTGAATATACCTCAGGAATGGTCTTTTCCATCCCCTGCATATTGAAGTTCATCACAAAGCTCTTGTAGCTAGGTGGGAGCGACTGAAGGATTCTGTCAACGACCGCATCATCCGGGAGATTAACTCCCAGCTGAGACATGCAGTTGTGCAACCCAGACATTTTGAGTATGTGCTTGCTGACGAAACTATTCTCCTCCATCTTACAACTGTAGAACTTGTCGGAGACTTCATATCTCTCGACCTGGGCATGAGCTTGAAAAACCATTTTCAGCTCTTGGAACATCGCATATGCTTCGTGTTGGTCAAAACGCTTTTGGAGCCCCGGTTCTAAGCTGTAAAGCATGCCACACTGAACCAGGGACTAATCATCACTACGCGTCTGCCAAGCGTTCATAACGTCTTGTTCTGCTAGGAAAACAGGTGCTTCACCTAGCGGTGCATCAAGGACATATGCTTTCCTAGCAGCTATGAGGATAATCCTTAGGTTACGGACCCAGTCCGTGTAGTTGCTGCCATCGTCTTTCAGCTTGGTTTTCTCTAGGAACGCGTTGAAGTTGAGGGCAACATTAGCGTGGGCCATTTGATCTACAAGACATATTGCAAAGATTTTTAGACTATGTTCATGATAATTAAGTTCATCTAATCAAATTATTTAATGAACTCCCACTCAGATAGACATCCCTCTAGTCATCTAAGTGATACATGATTCGAGTCAACTAGGCCGTGTCCGATCATCACGTGAGACGGACTAGTCATCATCGGTGAACATCTTCATGTTGATCGTATCTTCTATACGACTCATGTTCGACCTTTCGGTCTTCCGTGTTCCGAGGCCATGTCTGTACATGCTAGGCTCGTCAAGTTAACCTAAGTGTATTGCGTGTGTAAATCTGGCTTACACCCATTGTATGCGAACGTTAGAACCTATCACACCCGATCATCACGTGGTGCTTCGGAACAACGGACCTTAGCAACGGTGCACAGTTAGGGGGAACACTTTCTTGAAATTATTGCGAGGGATCATCTTATTTATGCTATCGTTGTTCTAAGCAAATAAGATGTAAAACATGATAAACATCACATGCAATCAAATAGTGACATGATATGGCCAATATCATTTTGCTCCTTTTGATCTCCATCTTCGGGGCACCATGATCATCATCGTACCGGCATGACACCATGACCTCCATCATCGTGTCTTCATGAAGTTGTCTCGCCAACTATTACTTCTACTGCTATGGCTAACGGTTAGCGATAAAGTAAAGTAATTACATGATGTTTATGTTGACACACAGGTCATAAATAAATTAAGACAACTCCTATGGATCCTGCCGGTTGTCATACTCATCGACATGCAAGTCGTGATTCCTATTACAAGAACATGATCAATCTCATACATCACATATATCATTCATCACATCCTTTTGGCCATATCACATCACACGGCATATGCTGCAAAAACAAGTTAGACGTCCCCTAATTGTTGTTGCAAGTTTTTACGTGGCTGCTATAGGTTTCTAGCAAGAACGTTTCTTACCTACGCCAAAACCACAACAAGATATGCCAATTTCTATTTACCCTTCATAAGGACCCTTTTCATCGAATCCGATCCGACTAAAGTGGGAGAGACAGACACCCGCTAGCCACCTTATGCAACTAGTGCATGTCAGTCGGTGGAACCAGTCTCACGTAAGCGTATGTGTAAGGTCGGTTCGGGCCGCTTCGTCCCACGATGCCGCCGAATCAAGATAAGACTAGTAACGGCAAGTAAATTGACAAAATCGACGCCCATAACAACTTGTGTTCTACTCGTGCATAGAAACTAGACCTAGCTCATGATGCCACTGTTGGGGATTGTAGCAGAAATTTAAAATTTTCTACGCATCACCAAGATCAATCTATGGAGTCATCTAGCAACGAGAGGGAGAGGAGTGCATCTACATACCCTTGTAGATCGCGAGCGGAAGCGTTCAAGAGAACGGGGTTGATGGAGTCGTACTCGTCGTGATCCAAATCACATATGATCCTAGCGCTGAACGGACGGCACCTCCGCGTTCAACACACGTACGGAGCGGATACGTCTCCCGCGCCTTCATCCAGCAAGGAGGAGGGAGAGGTTGAGGAAGAGAGCTCCTACAGCAGCACGACGGCGTGGTGGTGGTGGAGCGGCGGTACTCCAGCAGGGCTTCGCCAAGCACTTAACGAAGGAGGAGAGGTGTTGGGGAGGGGAGGGGCTGCGCCTTTGATGTGTTGTGCAGCCCTCCGCTTGCCCCTCTATTTATAGGGGAAGGGGGAAGG
This sequence comes from Triticum monococcum, assembly GCA_034509565.1. Classification (NCBI taxonomy): domain Eukaryota; kingdom Viridiplantae; phylum Streptophyta; class Magnoliopsida; order Poales; family Poaceae; genus Triticum; species Triticum monococcum. Next base: position 607,016,277 of record CM067845.1, read on the forward strand.
GGGCCGACCCCCTCTAGATGAGATCTAGAGGGGGGCGGCGGCCAAGGAGAGGGACTTGCCCCCCAAGCAAGGGGGCGCCCCCTCTAGGGTTCCCCCCCCCCAACCCTAGGCGCATGGGCCCAAGGGGGGATGCGCCCCAGCCCACTTGGGGCTGGTTCCCTTTCCTCTATGGCCCATGAGGCCCTCCGAGAGAGGTGGCCCCTCCCGGTGGACCCCCGGAACCTTTCTGGTGACCGTATGACAACTACGCATATATAAATATTCACCTCCGGACCATTCCGGAACTCCTCGTGACGTCCGGGATCTCATCCGGGACTCCGAACAACATTCGGTAATCACATACAAGTCCTCCTAATAACCCTAGCGTCATCGAACCTTAAGTGTGTAGACCCTACGGGTTCGGGAACCATGTAGACATGACTGAGACAACTCTCCGGCCAATAACCAACAGCAGGATCTGGATACCCATGTTGGCTCCCACATTTTCCATGATGATCTCATCAGATGAAACACGATGTCGAGGATTCAAGCAATCCCGTATACAATTCCCTTTGTCAATCGCTACGTTACTTGCCCGAGATTCGATCATCGGTATCCCAATACTGAAGGAAATATGCCCTAGAGCCAATAATAAAGTTATTATTTATTTCCTTATTTCATGATAAATGTTTATTATTCATGCTAGAATTGTATTAACCGGAAACATAATACATGTGTGAATACATAGAAAAACAGAGTGTCACTAGTATGCCTCTACTTGACTAGCTCTTTAATCAAAGATGGTTATGTTTCCTAACCATAGACAAAGAGTTGTTATTTGATTAACGGGATCACATCATTAGGAGAATGATGTGATTGACTTGACCCATTCCGTTAGCTTAGCACTCGATCGTTTAGTATGTTGCTATTGCTTTCTTCATGACTTATACATGTTCCTATGACTATGAGATTATGCAACTCCCGTTTACCGGAGGAACACTTTGTGTGCTACCAAACGTCACAACGTAACTGTGTGATTATAAAGGAGCCCTACAGGTGTCTCCAAAGGTACATGTTGGGTTGGCGTATTTTGAGATTAGGATTTGTCACTCTGATTGTCGGAGAGGTATCTCTGTGCCCTCTCGGTAATGCACATCACATATGAAGGAAATATGCCCTAGAGGCAATAATAAAGTCATTATTTATTTCCTTATATCATGATAAATGTTTATTATTCATGCTAGAATTGTATTAACCGGAAACATAATACATGTGTGAATACATAGACAAACAGAGTGTCACTAGTATGCCTCTACTTGACTAGCTCGTTAATCAAAGATGGTTATGTTTCCTAACCATGGACAAAAGAGTTGTTATTTGATTAACGAGGTCACATCATTAGTTGAATGATCTGATTGACATGACCCATTCCATTAGCTTAGCACCCGATCGTTTAGTATGTTGTTGTTGCTATTCTTCATGACTTATACATGTTCCTATGACTATGAGATTATGCAACTCCCGTTTACCGGAGGAACACTTTGGGTGCTACCAAACGTCACAACGTAACTGGGTGATTATAAAGGAGTACTACAGGTGTCTCCAAAGGTAGATGTTGGGTTGGCGTATTTCGAGAATAGGATTTGTCACTCCGATTGTCGGAGAGGTATCTCTGGTCCCTCTCGGTAATGCTCATCACATAAGCCTTGTAAGCACTGCAACTAATATGTTAGTTGTGAGATGATGTATTACGGAATGAGTAAAGAGACTTGCCGGTAACGAGATTGAACTAGGTATTGGATACCGACGATCGAATCTCGGGCAAGTAACATACCGATGATAAAGGGAACAACGTATGTTGTTATGCGGTCTAACCGATAAAGATCTTCGTAGAATATGTAGGAGCCAATATGGGCATCCAGGTCCCGCTATTGGTTATTGACCGGAGACGTGTCTCGGTCATGTCTACATTGTTCTCGAACCATAGGGTCCGCACGCTTAAGGTTTCGATGACAGTTATATTATTTTATGAGTTTTGATGTACCGAAGGAGTTCGGAGTCCCGGATGAGATCGGGGACATGACGAGGAGTCTCGAAATGGTCGAGACGTAAAGATCAATATATTGGACGACTATATTCGGACATCGGAAAGTTCCGAGTGATTCGGGTATTTTTCGGAGTACCGGCTAGTTACGGGAGAAGTAATGGGCCTTGATGGGCTTTAGTGGGAAGAGGAAAAAGGCTGCTGCGCCTCCCCTCCCCTCTAGTCCGAATTGGACTAGGGAAAAGGGGGCCGGCCACCTTTCCTACTCCTCCACTTCCTTCTCCCTTCCTCCCCTCTTGGTGGACTCCTACTAGGACTTGGAGTCCTAGTAGGACTCCACACCTGGCGCGCCTCTCCTAGGGCCGGCCTCCTCCTCCCTTGCTCCTTTATATACGGGGGCAGGGGGCACCCCATAGACACACAAGTTGATCCTTTGTGATCGTTCCTTAGCCGTGTGCGGTGCCCCCTGCCACCAAATTCCACCTCGGTCATATTGTTGCAGTGCTTAGGCGAAGCTCTGCGTCGGTAGTACATCAAGATCGTCACCACGCCGTCGTGCTGATGGAACTCTTCCTCGACGCTTTGCTGGATCGGAGCCCGAGGATCGTCATCGAGCTGAACGTGTGCTAAGAACTCGGAGGTGCCGGAGTAACGGTGCTTGGATCGGTCGGATCGGGAAGACGTACGACTACTTCCTCTACGTTGTGTGATCGCTTCCGCAGTCGGTCTGCGTTGGTACGTAGACAACACTCTCCCCTCTCGTTGCTATGCATCACCATCATCTTGCGTGTGCGTAGGAAATTTTTGAAATTACTACGTTCCCCAACAGTGGCATCCGAGCCTAGGTTTTATGGTTTGATGTTATATGCACGAGTAGAACACAAGTGAGTTGTGGGCGATATAAGTCATACTGCCTACCAGCATGTCATACTTTGGTTCGGCGGTATTGTTGGATGAAGCGGCCCGGACCGACATTACGCGTACGCTTACGCGAGACCGGTTTCCCCGACGTGCTTTGCACATAGGTGACTTGCGGGTGACTGTTTCTCCAACTTTAGTTGAACCAAGTGTGGCTACGCCCGGTCCTTGCGAAGGTTAAAACGGAGTCTATTTGACAAACTATCGTTGTGGTTTTGATGCATAGGTGAGATTGGTTCTTGCTTAAGCCCGTAGCAGCCACGTAAAATTTGCAACAACAAAGTAGAGGACGTCTAACTTGTTTTTGCAGGGCATGTTGTGATGTGATATGGTCAAAACGTGATGAGTTATAAGTTGTTATATAAGATGATCATGTTTTGTTGAACTTATCGGCAACTGGCAAAAGCCTTATGGTTATCTGTCTATTGCATAAGATGCAAGCGCCCAATAATTGCTTTACTTTATCGCTATGCGATAGCAATAGTTGCAAGAGCAAGTATTGGCGAGACGACCATGTGACGACACATTGATATAGATCAAGATGATGGAGATCATGGTGTCATGCCGGTAACGATATAGATCATGACAGTACTTTGGATATGGAGATCAAAGAAGCAAGATGATGATGGCCATATCATGTCACATATTTTGATTGCATATGATGTTTATCTTTTATGCATCTTATCTTGCTTTGATTGACGGTAGCATTATAAGATGATCTCTCACTAAATTATCAAGAAGTGTTCTCCCTGAGTATGCACCGTTGCGAAAGTTCTTCGTGCTGAGACACCACGTGATGATCGGGTGTGATAGGCTCTACGTTCAAATACAACGGGTGCAAAACAGTTGCACACGCGGAATACTCAGGTTATACTTGACGAGCCAAGCATATACAGATATGGCCTCGGAACACGGAGACCGAAAGGTCGAGCATGAATCATATAGTAGATATGATCAACATAGTGCTGTTCACCATTGAAACTACTCCATCTCACGTGATGATCGGACAAGGTTTAGTTGATTTGGATCACGTGATCACTTAGAGGATTAGAGGGATGTCCATCTAAGTGGGAGTTCTTAAGTAATATGATTAAATTGAACTTAAATTTATCATGAACTTAGTCCTGGTAGTATTTTGCAAATTATGTTGTAGATCAATAACTCGCGTTGTTGCTTCCCTGTGTTTATTTTTGATATGTTCCTAGAGAAAAATTGTGTTGAAAGATGTTAGTAGCAATGATGCGGATTGGATCCGTGATCTGAGGTTTATCCTCATTGCTGCACAGAAGAATTATGTCCTTGATGCACCGCTAGGTGACAGACCTATTGCAGGAGCAGATGCAGACGTTATGAACATTTGGCTAGCTCAATATGATGACTACTTGATAGTTTAGTGCACCATGCTTAATGGCTTAGAATCGGGACTTCAAAGACGTTTTGAACGTCATGGACCATATGAGATGTTCCAGGAGTTGAAGTTAATATTTCAAGCAAATACCCGAGTTGAGAGATATGAAGTCTCCAACAAGTTCTATAGCTAAAAGATGGAGGAGAATCGCTCAACTAGTGAGCATGTGCTCAGATTGTCTGGGTACTACAATCGCTTGAATCAAGTGGGAGTTAATCTTCCAGATAAGATAGTGATTGACAGAATTCTCTAGTCACCATGACCAAGTTAGTAGAACTTCGTGATGAACTATAGTATGCAAGGGATGACGAAAACGACTCCCGAGTTTTTCATGATGATGAAATCGATGAAGGTAGAAATCAAGAAAAACATCAAGTGTTGATGGTAGACAAGACCACTAGTTTCAAGAAAAGGGCAGAGGGAAGAAGGGGAACTTCAAAAAGAACAGCAAGCAAGTTGCTGCTCAAGTGAAGAAGCCCAAGTCTGGACCTAAGCCTGAGACTGAGTGCTTCTACTGCAAAGGGACTGGTCACTGGAAGTGGAACTACCCCAAGTAATTGGCGGATAAGAAGGATGGCAAAGTGAACATAAGTATATTTGATATACATGTTATTGATGTGTACTTTACTAGTGTTTATAGCAAACCCTCAGTATTTGATACTAGTTCAGTTGCTAAGATTAGTAACTCGAAACGGGAGTTGCAGAATAAACAGAGACTAGTTAAGGGTGAAGTGACGATGTGTGTTGGAAGTGGTTCCAAGATTGATATGATCATCATCGCACACTCCCTATAATTTCGGGATTAGTGTTGAACCTAAATAAGTGTTATTTGGTGTTTGCGTTGAGCATGAATATGATTTGATCATGTTTATTGTAATATGGTTATTCATTTAAGTAAGAGAATAAATTGTTGTTCTGTTTACATGAATAAAACCTTATATGGTTACACACCCAATGAAAATAGTTCGTTGGATCTCGATCGTAGTGATACACATAATCATAATATTGAAACCAAAAGATGCAAAGTTAATAATGATAGTGCAACTTATTTGTAGCACTGCCGTTTAGGTCATATTGGTGTAAAGCGCATGAAGAAACTCCATGCTGATGGGCTTTTGGAATCACTTGATTATGAATCAGTTGATGCTTGCAAACCATGCCTCATGGGCAAGATGACTAAGACTCTTTTCTTTGGAACAATGGAGCGAGCAACAGATTTGTTGGAAATCATACATACTGATGTATGTGGTCCGATGAATATTGAGGCTCGCGACAGGTATCATTATTTTCTGATCTTCACAGATGATTTGAGCAGATATGAGTATATCTACTTGATGAAACATAAGTCTGAAACATTTGAAAAGTTCAAAGAATTTCAGAGTGAAGTGAAAAATCATCGTAATAAGAAAATAAAGTTTCTATGATCTGATCGTAGAGAAGAGTATTTGAGTTACGAGTTTGGCCTTCAGTTAAAAACAATGTGAAATAGTTTCACTACTCACGCCACAAGGAACACCATAGTGTAATGGTGTGTCCGAACGTCATAACCGTACTTTATTAGATATAGTGCGATCTATGATGTCTCTTACTGATCTACCACTATCGTTTTGGGGTTATGCATTAGAGACAGCTGCATTCACGTTAAAAAAGGGCACCATCTAAGTCCGTTGAGACGACACAATCTGAACTGTGGTTTAGCAAGAAACCAAAGTAGTCGTTTCTTAAAGTTTGGGGTTGTGATGCTTATGTGAAAAAGTTTCATCCTGATAAGCTCAAAACCAAATCGGAGAAATATGTCTTCATAGGATACCCAAAAGGAGACTGTTGAGTACACCTTCTATCACAGATCCTAAGGCAAGACATTCATTGCTTATAATGGATACTTTCTAGAGAAGGAGTTTCTCTCGAAAGAAGTGAGTGGGAGGAAAGTAGAACTTGATAAGGTAATTGTACCTTCTCCTTTATTGGAAAGTAGTTCAACACAGAAATCTGTTCTTGTGACTCCTACACCAATTAGTGAGGAAGCTAATGATAATGATCATGAAACTTCGGATCAAGTTACTACCGAATCTCGTAGGTAAACCAGAGTGAGATCCGCACCAGAGTGGTACGGTAATCTTGTTCTGGAGGTCATGTTACTTGACCATGACGAACCTACGAACTATGAGGAAGCGATGATGAGCCCAGATTCCGCGAAATGGTTTGAGGCCATGAAATCTGAGATATGATCCATGTATGAGAACAAAGTTTGGACTTTGGTTGACTTGCCCGATGATCGGCAAGCAATTGAGAATAAATGGATCTTCAAGAGGAAGACGGACGCTGATAGTAATGTTATTATCTACAAAGCTAGAATTGTCGCAAAAGGTTTTCGACAAGTTCAAGGTGTTGACTACGATGAGATTCTCTCACTCGTATCTATGCTTAAGTCTGTCCGAATCATGTTAGTAATTGCCGCATTTCATGAAATCTGGCAAATGGATAAACAAAACTGCATTCCTAAATAGATTTATTAAAGAAGAGTTGTATATGATGCAACCGGAAGGTTTTGTCGATCCAAAGGGAGCTAACAAAGTGTGCAAGCTCTAGCGATCCATTTATGGACTGGCGCAAGCATCTCGGAGTTGGAATATACGCTTTGATGAGTTGATCAAAGCATATAGTTTTATACAGACTTGCGGTGAAGCCTATATTTACAAGAAAGTGAGTGGGAGCACTACAGCATTTCTGATAAGTATATGTGAATGACATATTGTTGATCGGAAATAATGTAGAATTATTCTGTAAAGCATAAAGGAGTGTTTGAAAGGAGTTTTTCAAAGAAAGACTTCGGTGAAGCTGCTTACATATTGAACTTCAAGATCTATAGAGATAGATCAAGACGCTTGATAAGTTTTTTCAATGAGTACATACCTTGACAAGATTTTGAAGTAGTTCAAAATGGAGCAGTCAAAGAAAGAGTACTTGCCTGTATTACAAGGTGTGAAGTTGAGTAAGACTCAAAGCCCGACCACGGCAGAAGATAGAAAGAGAATGAAAGTCATTCCCTATGCCTTGGCCATAGGTTCTATAAAGTATGTCATGCTGTATACCAGATCTATTGTATACCCTGCATTGATTTGGCAAGGGAGTACAATAGTGATCTAGGAGTAGATCACTGGACAGCGGTCAGAATTATCCTTAGTGAAATAAGGATATGTTTCTCGATTATGGACGTGACAAAAAGGTTCGTCGTAAAGGGTTACGTCGATGCAAGTTTTTGACACTGATCCAGATGAATCTAAAGTCTCAATCTGGATACATATTGAAAGTGGGAGCAATTAGCTAGAGTAGCTCCGTGTAGAGCATTGTATACATAGAACTTGCAAAATACTTACGGATCTGAATGTGACAGACCCGTTGACTAAAATTATCTCACAAGCAAAACATGATCACACCTTAGTACTCTTTGGGTGTTAATCACATAGATATGTGAACTAGATTACTGACTCTAGTAAACCCTTTGAGTGTTGGTCACAAGACGATGTGAACTATGGGTGTTAATCACATGGTGATGTGAACTATTGCTGTTAAATCACATGGCGATGTGAACTAGATTATTGACTCTAGTGCAAGCGGGAGACTGAAGGAAATATGCCCTAGAGGCAATAATAAAGTTATTATTTATTTCCTTGTATCATGATAAATGTTTATTATTCATGCTAGAATTGTATTAACCGGAAACATAATACATGTGTGAATACATAGACAAACAGAGTGTCACTAGTATGCCTCTACTTGACTAGCTCGTTAATCAAAGATGGTTATGTTTCCTAACCATGGACAAAAGAGTTGTTATTTGATTAACGAGGTCACATCATTAGTTGAATGATCTGATTGACATGACCCATTCCATTAGCTTAGCACCCAATCGTTTAGTATGTTGCTATTGCTTTCTTCATGACTTATACATGTTCCTATGACTATGAGATTATGCAACTCCCGTTTACCGGAGGAACACTTTGGGTGCTACCAAACGTCACAACGTAACTGGGTGATTATAAAGGAGTACTACAGGTGTCTCCAAAGGTAGATGTTGGGTTGGCGTATTTCGAGAATAGGATTTGTCACTCCGATTGTCGGAGAGGTATCTCTAGGCCCTCTCGGTAATGCTCATCACATAAGCCTTGTAAGCACTGCAACTAATATGTTAGTTGTGAGATGATGTATTACGGAATGAGTAAAGAGACTTGCCGGTAACGAGATTGAACTAGGTATTGGATACCGACGATCGAATCTCGGGCAAGTAACATACCGATGACAAAGGGAACAACGTATGTTGTTATGCGGTCTGACCGATAAAGATCTTCGTAGAATATGTAGGAGCCAATATGGGCATCCAGGTCCCGCTATTGGTTATTGACCGGAGACGTGTCTCGGTCATGTCTACATTGTTCTCGAACCGTAGGGTCCGCACGCTTAAGGTTTCGATGACAGTTATATTATTTTATGAGTTTTGATGTACCGAAGGAGTTCGGAGTCCCGGATGAGATCGGGGACATGACGAGGAGTCTCGAAATGGTCGAGACGTAAAGATCGATATATTGGACGACTATATTCGGACATCGGAAAGGTTCCGAGTGATTCGGGTATTTTTCGGAGTACCGGGTAGTTACGGGAGAAGTAATGGGCCTTGATGGGCTTTAGTGGGAAGAGGAAAAAGGCTGCTGCCCCCCCCCCCTTCCCTCTAGTCCGAATTGGACTAGGGAAAAGGGGGCCGGCCACCTTTCCTACTCCTCCACTTCCTTCTCCCTTCCTCCCCTCTTGGTGGACTCCTACTAGGACTTGGAGTCCTAGTAGGACTCCACACCTGGCGCGCCTCTCCTAGGGCCGGCCTCCTCCTCCCTTGCTTCTTTATATACGAGGGCAGGGGGCACCCCATAGACACACAATTTGATCCTTTGTGATCGTTCCTTAGCCGTGTGTGGTGCCCCCTGCCACCAAATTCCACCTCGGTCATATTGTTGCAGTGCTTAGGCGAGGCCCTGCGTCGGTAGTACATCAAGATCGTCACCACGCCGTCGTGCTGACGGAACTCTTCCTCGACGCTTTGCTGGATCGGAGCCCGAGGATCGCCATCGAGCTGAACGTGTGCTAAGAACTCGGAGGTGCCGGAGTAACAGTGCTTGGATCGGTCGGATCGGGAAGGCGTACGACTACTTCCTCTATGTTGTGTGATCGCTTCCGCAGTCGGTCTGCGTTGGTACGTAGACAACACTCTCCCCTCTCGTTGTTATGCATCACCATGATCTTGCGTGTGCGTAGGAAATTTTTGAAATTACTACGTTCCCCAACAACATAAGCCTTGCAAGCATTGCAACTAATGAGTTAGTTGCAAGATGATGTATTACGGAACGAGTAAAGAGACTTGCCGGTAACGAGATTGAACTAGGTATTGAGATACCGACGATCGAATCTCGGGCAAGTAACATACCGATGACAAAGGGAACAACGTATGTTGTTATGCGGTCTGATCGATAAAGATCTTCGTAGAATATGTAGGAGCTAATATGGGCATCCAGGTCCCTCTATTGGTTATTGACCAGAGAGGTGTCCCGGTCATGTCTACATAGTTCTCGAACCCGTAGGGTCCGCCTGCTTAACGTTCGTTGACGATATAGTACTATGTGAGTTAAGTATGTTGGTGACCGAATGTTGTTTGGAGTCCGGATGAGATCACGGACATGACGAGGAACTCCGGAATGGTCCGGAGATAAATTTTGATATATGGGATAATAGTGTTTGGTCACCGGAAGGGTTCCGGAAATCACCGGAAGGGGTTCCGGATGTTTCCCTAAATGTTTGGGTACGAGAACACTTTCTTTGGGCCAAAGGGGAAAGCCCACAAGGTTTTTGGAAAGCGCAAAAGGAAGTTTTGCGGAGTCCAGGGGCCAGATGCCAGGGTCCCTGGCGTCTGGGTCCGGACGCCGGGAACCCTGGCATCTGGCCCTGGAGTCCGAGAAGGACTCTTGCCTTTCGGGTGAAACCGACTTTGTGGAGGCTTTTACTCCAAGTTTCGACCCCAGGGCTCAACATATAAATAGAGGGGCAGGGCTAGCACCAAAGACACATCAAGAAACACCAAGCCGTGTGCCGGCAACCCCGTCCCCTCTAGTTTATCCTCCGTCATAGTTTTCGTAGTGCTTAGGTGAAGCCCTGCGGAGATTGTTCTTCACCAACTCCGTCACCATGCCGTCGTGCTGCCGGAACTCATCTACTACTTCCCCCTCTTGCTGGATCGAGAAGGCGAGGACGTCACTGAGCCGAACTTGTGCAGAACTCGGAGGTGCCGTGCTTTTGGTACTTGGATTGGTCGGACGTGAAGACGTACGACTACATCAACCGCGTTGATATAACGCTTCCGCGAACGGTCTACAAGGGTACGTAGACAACACTCTCCCCTCTCGTTGCTATGCATCATCATGATCTTGCGTGTGCGTACGAAATTTTTGAAATTACTACGTTCCCCAACAGTGGCATCCGAGCCAGGTTTTTATGCATTGATGTTGTGCACGAGTAGAACACAAGTGAGTTGTGGGCGATATAAGTCATACTGCTTACCAGCATGTCATACTTTGGTTCAGCGGTATTGTTGGATGAAGAGGCCCGGACCGACATTACGCGTACACTTACGCGAGACTGGTTCTACCGACGTGCTTTGCACACAGGTGGCTGGCGGGTGTCAGTTTCTCCAACTTTAGTTGAACCAAGTGTGGCTATGCCCGGTCCTTGCGAAGGTTAAAACAGCACCAACTTGACAAACTATCGTTGTGGTTTTGATGCGTAGGTAAGAACGGTTCTTGCTAAGCCCGTAGCAGCCACGTAAAACTTGCAACAACAAAGTAGAGGACGTCTAACTTGTTTTTGCAGGGCATGTTGTGATGTGATATGGTCAAGACATGATGCTAATTTTTATTGTATGAGATGATCATGTTTTGTAACCGAGTTATCGGCAACTGGCAGGAGCCATATGGTTGTCGCTTTATTGTATGCAATGCAATTGTGCTGTAATCCTTTACTTTATCACTAAGCGGCAGTGATAGCATGGAAGCATAAGATTGGCGAGACGACAACGATGCTACGATGGTGATCAAGGTGTCGCGCCGGTGACGATGGTGATCATGAAGGTGCTTCGGAGATGGAGATCACAAGCACAAGCTGATGATGGCCATATCATATCACTTATATTGATTGCATGTGATGTTTATCTTTTATGCATCTTATCTTGCTTTGATTGACGGTAGCATTATAAGATGATCCCCCACTAAATTATCAAAGTATAAGTGTTCTCCCTGAGTATGCACTGTTGCGAAAGTTCTTCGTGCTGAGACACCACGCGATGATCGGGTGTGATAGGCTGTATGTTCAAATACAACGGGTGCAAAACAGTTGCACACGCGGAATACTCAGGTTTAACTTGACGAGCCTAGCATATAACAGATATGGCCTCGGAACACGGAGACCGAAAGGTCGAGCGTGAATCATATAGTAGATATGATCAACATATTGATGTTCACCATTGATATTACTCCATCTCACGTGATGATCATACATGGTTTAGTTGATTTGGATCACGTGATCACTTAGAGGATTAGAGGGATATCTTTCTAAGTGGGAGTTCTTAAGTTATATGATTAATTGAACTTAAATTTATCATGAACTTAGTCCTGGTAGTATTTTGCAAATTATGTTGTAGATCAATAGCTCGCGTTGTTGCTTCCATGTGTTTATTTTGATATGTTCCTAGAGAAAATTGTGTTGAAAAATGTTAGTAGCAATGATGCGGATTGGATTCGTGATCTGAGGTTTATCCTCATTGCTGCACAGAAGAATTATGTCCTTGATGCACTGCTAGGTGACAGACCTATTGCAGGAGCAGATGCAGACGTTATGAACGTTTGGCTAGCTCAATATGATGACTACTTGATAGTTTAGTGGACCATGCTTAATGGCTTAGAATCGGGACTTCAAAGACGTTTTGAATGTCATGGACCATATGAGATGTTCTAGGAGTTGAAGTTAATATTTCAAGCAAATAACCGAGTTGAGAGATATGAAGTCTCCAACAAATTCTATAGCTAAAAGATGGAGGAGAATCGCTCAACTAGTGAGCATGTGCTCAGATTGTCTGGGTACTACAATCACTTGAATCAAGTGGGAGTTAATCTTCCAGATAAAATAGTGATTGACAAAATTCTCTAGTCACCATCACCAAGTGAGTAGAACTTCGTGATGAACTATGATATGCAAGGGATAACGGAAACGATTCCCAAGCTCTTCGTAATGCTGAAATCGATGAAGGTAGAAATCAAGAAAAATATCAAGTGTTGATGGTTGACAAGACCACTAGTTTCAAGAAAAGGGCAAAGGGAAGAAAGGGAACTTCAAGAAGAACGGCAAGCGAGTTGATGCTCAAGTGAAGAAGCCCAAGTCTGGACCTAAGCCTGAGACTAAGTGCTTCTACTGCAAAGGAACTGGTCACTCGAAGCGGAAACTACCCAAGGTATTTGGCGGATAAGAAGGATGGCAAAGTGAACAAAGGTATATTTGATATACAGATTATTGATGTTTATTTTACTAGTGTTCATAGCAACCCCTCGGTATTTGATACTGGTTCAGTTGCTAAGAGTAGTAACTCGAAACAGGAGTTGCAGAATGAACAAAAACTAGTTAAGAGTGAAGTGCGATGTGTGTTGGAAGTGGTTCCAAGATTGATATGATCATCATCGCACACTCCCTATACTTTCGGGATTAGTGTTGAACCTAAATAAGTGTTATTTGGTGTTTGCGTTGAGCATGAATATGATTTGATCATGTTTATTGCAATACGGTTATTCATTTAAGTAAGAGAATAAATTGTTGTTCTGTTTACATGAATAAAACCTTATATGGTTACACACCCAATGAAAATGGTTCGTTGGATCTCGATCGTAGTGACACACATATTCATAATATTGAAACCAAAAGATGCAAAGTTAATAATGATAGTGCAACTTATTTGTGGCACTGCCGTTTAGGTCATATTGGTGTAAAGCGCATGAAGAAACTCCATGCTGATGGGATTTTGGAATCAATTGATGCTTGCGAACCATGCCTCATGGGCAAGATGACTAAGACTCCGTTCTCCGGAACAATGGAGCGAGCAACTGACTTATTGGAAATACATACTGATGTATGCGATCCGATGAGTGTTAAGGCTCGCGGCGGGTATCATTATTTTCTGACCTTCACAGATGATTTGAGCAGATATGGGTATATCTACTTGATGAAACACAAGTCTGAAACATTTGAAAAGTTCAAATAATTTTAGAGTGAAGTGGAGAATCATCGTAACAAAAATAAAAGTTTCTACGATATGATCGCAGAAGTAAAATATTTGAGTTACGAGTTTGGCCTTCAGTTAAAACAATGTGAAATAGTTTCACTACTCACGCCACCTAGAACACCACAGTGTAATGGTGTGTCCGAACGTCGTAATCATACTTTACTTGATATGGTGCGATCTATGATGTCTCTTACAGATTTAGCGCTATCGTTTTGGGGTTATGCATTAGAGACAGCTACATTCACGTTAAATAGGGCACCATCTAAATCCGTTGAGACGACACCGTATGAACTATGGTTTGGCAAGAAACCTAAGTTGTCGTTTCTTAAAGTTTGAGGTTGCAATGCTTATGTGAAAAAGTTTCAACCTGATAAGCTCTAACCCAAATCGGATAAGTGCGTCTTCATAGGATACCCAAAAGAAAATATTGGGTACACCTTCTATCACAGATCCGAAGGCAAGTTATTCATTGCTGAGAATGGATCCTTTCTAGAGAAGGAGTTTTTTCTCGAAAGAAGTGAGTGGGAGGAAAGTAGAACTTGATGAGGTAACTATACCTGCTCCCTTATTGGAAAGTAGTTCATCACAGAAATCTGTTCCTGTGACTACTACACCGATTAGTGAAGAAGCTAATGATGATGATCATGTAACTTCAGATCAAGTTACTACCGAACCTCGTAGGTAAACCAGAGTGAGATCCGCACCAAAGTGGTACGGTAATCCTATTCTGGAGGTCATGTTACTTGACCATGACGAGCCTACGAACTATGAGGAAGCGATGATGAGCCCAGATTCCGTGAAATGGCTTGAGGCCATGAAATCTGAGATGGGATCCATGTATGAGAACAAAGTGTGGACTTTGGTTGACTTGCCCAAAGATCGGCAAGCAATTGAGAATAAATGGATCTTCAAGAGGGAGATGGACGCTGATAGTAGTGTTACTATCTACAAAGCTAGAATTGTTGCAAAAAGGTTTCCGACAAGTTCAAGGTGTTGACTACGATGAGAGTTTCTCACTCGTATCTATACTTAAGTCTGTCCGAATCATGTTAGCAATTGCCGCATTTTATGAAATCTGGCAAATGGATAAACAAAACTGCATTCCTTAATGGATTTATTAAAGAAGACTTGTATATGATGCAACCAGAAGGTTTTGTCAATCCTAAAGGTACTAACAAAATAGGCAAGCTCCAGCGATCCATCTATGGACTGGTGCAAGAATCTCGGAGTTGGAATATACGCTTTGATAAGATTGATCAAAGCATATAGTTTTTTACAGACTTGCGGTAAAGCCTGTATTTACAAGAAAGTGAGTGGGAGCACTACAGCATTTCTGATAAGTATATGTATGACATATTGTTGATCGGAGATGGTGTAGAATTATTCTGCAAAGCATAAAGGAATGTTTGAAAGGAGTTTTTTCAAAGAAAGACCTTGGTGAAGCTGCTTACATATTGAGCATCAAGATCTATAGAGATAGATCAAGACGCTTGATAATTTTTTCAATAAGTACATACCTTGACAAGATTTTGAAGTAGTTCAAAATGGAACAGTCAAAGAAGGAGTTCTTGCCTGTGTTACAAGGTGTGAAGTTGAGTAAGACTCGAAACCCGACCACGGCAGAAGATAGAGAGAGAATGAAAGTCATTCCCTATGCCTCAGCCATAGGTTATATAAAGTATGCCATGCTGTGTATCAGACCTATTGTATACCCTGCCCTGAGTTTGGCAAGGGAGTACAATAGTGATCTAGGAGTAGATCACTGGACATTGGTCAAAATTATCCTTAGTGGAATAAGGATATGTTTCTCGATTATGGAGGTGACAAAAGGTTCGTCGTAAAGGATTACGTCGATGCAAGTTTTGACACTGATCCAGATGACTCTAAGTCTCAATCTGGATACATATTGAAAGTGGCAGCAATTAGCTAGAGTAGCTCCATGCAGAGCATTGTTGACATAGAAATTTGCAAAATACATACGGATCTGAATGTGGCAGACCCGTTGACTAAACTTCTCTCACAAGCAAAACATGATCACACCTTAGTACTCTTTGGGTGTTAATCACATAGCGATGTGAACTAGATTATTGACTCTAGTAAACCCTTTTGAGTGTTGGTCGCATAACGATGTGAACTATGGGTGTTAATCACATGATGATGTGAAATATTGGTGTTAAATCACATGGCAATGTGAACTAGATTATTGACTCTAGTGCAAGTGGGAGACTGAAGGAAATATGCCCTAGAGGCAATAATAAAGTTATTATTTATTACCTTATTTCATGATAAATGTTTATTATTCATGCTAGAATTGTATTAACCGGAAACATAATACATGTGTGAATACATAGACAAACAGAGTGTCACTAGTATGCCTCTACTTGACTAGCTCGTTAATCAAAGATGGTTATGTTTCCTAACCATAGACAAAGAGTTGTTATTTGATTAACGGGATCACATCATTAGGAGAATGATGTGATTGACTTGACCCATTCCGTTAGCTTAGCACTCGATCGTTTAGTATGTTGCTATTGCTTTCTTCATGACTTATACATGTTCCTACGACTATGAGATTATGCAACTCCCGTTTACCGGAGGAACACTTTGTGTGCTACCAAACGTCACAACGTAACTGGGTGATTATAAAGGAGCTCTACAGGTGTCTCCAAAGGTACATGTTGGGTTGGCGTATTTCGAGATTAGGATTTGTCACTCCGATTGTCGGAGAGGTATCTCTGGGCCCTCTCGGTAATGCACATCACATAAGCCTTGCAAGCATTGCAAGTAATGAGTTAGTTTCGAGATGATGTATTACGAAACGAGTAAAGAGACTTGCCGGTAACGAGATTGAACTAGGTATTGAGATACCGACGATCGAATCTCGGGCAAGTAACATACCGATGACAAAGGGAACAACGTATGTTGTTATGCGGTCTGACCGATAAAGATCTTCGTAGAATATGTAGGAGCCAATATGGGCATCCAGGTCCCGCTATTGGTTATTGACCAGAGAGGTGTCTCAGTCATGTCTACATAGTTCTCGAACCCGTAGGGTCCGCACGCTTAACCTTCATTGACGATATAGTACTATGTGAGTTATGTATGTTGGTGACCGAATGTTGTTCGGAGTCCGGGATGAGATCACGGACATGACGAAGAACTCCGGAATGGTCCGGAGATAAAGTTTGATATATGGGATAATAGTGTTTGGTCACCGGAAGGGGTTCCGGATGTTTCCCGAAGTGTTTGGGTACGAGAACACTTTATTTGGGCCAAAGGGGAAAGCCCACAAGGTTTTTGGAAAGCGCAAAAGGAAGTTTTGCGGAGTCCAGGGGCCAGACGCCAGGGTCCCTAGCGTCTGGGTCTAGACGCCGGGAACCCTGGCGTCTGGCCCTGGAGTCCGAGAAGGACTCTTGCCTTTCGGGTGAAACCGACTTTGTGGAGGCTTTTACTCCAAGTTTCGACCCCAGAGCTCAACATATAAATAGAGGGGCAGGGCTAGCACCAAAGACACATCAAGAAACACCAAGCCGTGTGCCGGCAACCCCGTCCCCTCTAGTTTATCCTCCGTCATAGTTTTCGTAGTGCTTAGGCGAAGCCCTGCGTAGATTGTTCTTCACCAACTCCGTCACCACGCCGTCGTGCTGCCGGAACTCATCTACTACTTCGCCTCTCTTGCTGGATCGAGAAGGCGAGGACGTCACTGAGCCGAACGTGTGCAGAACTCGGAGGTGCCGTGCTTTCAGTACTTTGATCGGTCGGACGTGAAGACGTACGACTACATCAACCGCGTTGATATAACACTTCCGCGAACGGTCTACGAGGGTACGTAGACAACACTCTCCCCTCTCGTTGCTATGCATCATCATGATCTTGCGTGTGCGTAGGAAATTTTTGAAATTACTACGTTCCCCAACAAATACCTCGTTCAATCTCGTTACCGGCAAGTCACTTTACTCGTTCCGTAACACATCATCCCGTGACCAACCCTTAGTCACATTGAGCTCATTACGATGATGCCTTACCGAGTGGGCCCAGAGATACCTCTCCGTCATACGGAGTGAAAAATCCTAGTCTTGATTCGTGCCAACCCAACAGACACTTTCGGAGATACCCGTAGTGCACCTTTATAGTCATCCAGTTACGTTGTGACGTTTGGCACACCCAAAGTATTCCTACAGTATCCGGGAGTTGCACAATCTCATGGTCTAAGGAAAATATACTTGACATTAGAAAAGCTTTAGCAGACGAACTACACGATCTTGCGCTATGCTTAGGATTGGGTCTTGTCCATCACATCATTCTCCTAATGATGTGATCCCGTTATCAATGACATCCAATGTCCATGGTCAGGAAACCGTAACCATCTATTGATCAACGAGCTAGTCAACTAGAGGCTCACTAGGGACATGTTGTGGTCTATGTATCCACACATGTATTACGATTTCCGGATAACACAATTATAGCATGAACAATAGACAATTATCATGAACAAGGAAATATAATAATAACCATTTTATTATTGGGCATATTTCCAACACACGGTAAGACATAACATCCTTCCCTGGCAAAAAACCTATGGTGAAGAATTCCTTCAAGTTGTCCTCAGTTACTGTGGAAGGGACCCAGTTGCAGACGGTCGGTGCTTTTGACGGCATGATGATCAAAAGACGAACTGAAAAGAAAGTAACGTGTCGGTTCAATTCAATGGTGAAATTAACAGTTAAATGATGATGGTGCAAATAGGTAATGGCGGCTTAAGTAAGGGCTAATGTCATATAAGGGAAAAGTAAGCCGACGTCATAAGCCTCCATGACTACAGACATTTGAAGGAAAACACAAACAGAATTGGCTGAGTGTTTAGGCAAACAGGTTTCCTAGATTCTTGATATTATTCTAGATCGAGTGGTCGTTCAAAATGGAAAATATTCTAGACCTAAAAGTCTGGCACAGAAGAGTTCATGAGCTCTAATGAAACCCTTTTTACCAGAAGAAGGAATCTACTAGTATCAAGGATGGGCACAAAATAACTACCGTACAATTATATGTTTATTTTTGGATCAAGAAGAAGCCGTAGTGGAAAAACTACAACGAACCCGTGACGAACTGTGAAGAACACGCAGGAAACTTAGAAACCCTAATGCAGATCTGAGGAGCAGGAAGGTGAAAACTTACAACCACAGATCTTCTGCGGAGGTCGTCGCCGTTCTCTGGACCGATTCAGGTTGATGCAGCGGCCAAGGTCGACAGAGACGAGGAGCTCTGCAACGGCGGCGGAGCTCGAGCGGCGGTAGGGTTGCGAGAGGAAGAAGACGGAGAAAGAGAAGAATGAGAAAGACTGGGGTGTGCCTATTTATAAGGAGATAAGCGAACAGGCGGGCGCGAAAATCGTGGAAGACCCAAATAATGACTATCCAACTAAATGGATGCCTCGATTCTCGGAAGACAATTAAAGATAAAGATCCGTTGAGGATGACGTCATAACAGTTTTTTGTGTTTTTAGAAGATGACGTCATGACGAGTTACATAATTTTTGCAGAGAGAGGAAGATGGATTTCATCTAAGTATTGAAGATTGACAAGGAACAAAGTTCAAAGTCAACCTGGGGCCTAATGTTGGGAATATAGATACCAGGTAAGACCCGCCCGGGAGGGCCGGGTCAGCCCCAATGGCGGGTTACAAAAGAAGCCCAGTAACATTCAAGGCGGTAGTTTATTAAGACTTATAGAAGGCCTAAGGCCAGAGGCGGCTTAAGGCCCAATATTGTAAACCGCCATTGTAAGGAAAGACTTGTAAAGAAAGGCATGTAAAATAAGTCACCAAGCCGGACACGTTTTATAAGCCATCCGGGACTCTGTAGGCCGCCAGGCTTCAACCCGTGTATATAAGGGGACGACCCGGCGGCGGCTTAGGTCAAGAGAGAACAACTCGAAGCCAGGACAAGCATATGTGTTCCCTGGTCTTCGAAACCCCAGCAATTCCAAACACAACTAGACGTAGGCTTTTACCTTCATCGTAAGGGGCCGAACTAGTATAAAACCTCTCGTGTCCTTTGTCCCGATTAACCCCTTTAAGCTTCCTAGTTGTGATGGCCCTACGACTAAGTCCTTTCGCTAGGACATCTGTCGTGACAATTCCACGACAGTTACCGTTACTTGTTCGTTACAAATTATCTTGCTATCAAACTACCTGTTACCGACTATTTCAGTGCTTACAGAAAATACCTTGCTGAAAACCAGTTGTCATTTCCTTCCGCTCCTTGTTGGGTTCGATACTCTTACTTATCAAAAGGACTATAATTGATCCCTATACTTGTGGGTCATCACCCACCGTATGCTTTCTTTCAAGAGAGAAGCCTCTAGTGAAAATTATGGCCCCCGGGTCTATCTTTTATCATATTATTTTCAGATCTATAAAATAAAAAACACAAAAATGCCTTGCTGTAATTTATTTATTTTTCTTTTGATTGCACTTTTACTTATTTTTTATATCCATCACTATCAGATGTCATCCTTGTAAGTAACCGTGAAGGGATTGACAACCCCTTTGTCGTGTTGAGTGCAAGTATTTGTTTGTTTGTGCATGTGCTATTATTGAAAACTCGTGTGTTCCTCCTACTGGATTGATACATTGGTTCTTAACTGAGGAAAATACTTATCTCTACTTTGTTGCATCACCATTTTCTTTTCAAGAAAAAAAATCAACGCAAGCCCAAGAAGTAGCAGCGGCTCAGTCAGACCACTCTTTCCGATGCCCCGGACCTCGTCTCTTGGCGTTGGACGCCGAACGACACGTACTCCGCCAAATCATGCTACAAAGCCCTCTTTGTCGGTTCCACGATCGAGCCCTCCTGAAAGCTAACATGGAAATTTTGGGCACCCCTCCGCGTCAAGATCTTCCTTTGGCTAGCCTTCCAAGGACGATGCTGGACCGCCGACCGCCTTGCTCGTCGCGGCCTCGCCCACGCCCCGTTGTGCCTTCTCTGCGAGCAGGAGCCCGAGGCCATGGAGCACCTCCTCGCAGGTTGCTCTTTCTCTCAACAGACATGGCACGAGGTCCTATCCTGGTACCGCATCACCGACACCCTACTCCCAGGCCCATGGCTGGACTTCCGCGACTGGTTCTCTCTGGTCGTGCAGGATGCGCCCACATCCTTGCGACGCGGTTTGGCCTCGCATATCATCCTCACAATCCGGCTTCTCTGGAAGGCGTGAAACGCCTGCGTCTTCAACGGCGCGACTCCCTCGATCCCCGTCCTAGTCAACAACATCAACGAAGACGCCTGCGGATGGGCAAAGGGCTCAGCAACCTGCTCCTACCTCCATAGTGATCGACTGCGGGGACGACTAGCGCATCCCCCATCTCTTTGTATGCGCCCACGTAGTACTCACTCACGCCATCTCGCGTACGTGCTTGTGGGGTTACACTTGTAACCGACACATCTTTTTTTCCCTTCCTATCAATGTAATGATACGCAAAGCCTTTGCGTATTCGTGAAAAAAAATATCAAAGCCGGGTGATCATCGCTCGATCCAATCGCACTCCCATCCGTAGCAGCAATGACCACCGTGTCCCCTTGCCGTTGCCCCGCGCTACGTGCATACAGGCTCCACCTTAAGCACAAACCACAAAGAACGGTCAACATTTTCTGACAGCGACGCTTGCCACCCCATTTCTGTGCGAAAAGCAAAGCACGCACGCCGCCTCTGCCTAACCGATCCAGGACGAAGGTTTCTTAATTGTAGATGGCCGTTTAGGGTGATCTTGGCTCGAAGCATCACGCACCACACAGTTTTGGGAAAGGAATCGGGGAGCCCCGCGGACGATCTGGGCCGCACGCGTCCAATCCACCGGCCAAAGATGGACAGCCTGCTGGGCACTGGTACTACTGCTAGTACTACGCGATGGCCCCGACAAGCCAACCCATTCTTCAATTATTCCGATCAAGTGGGAAGCGCCATCCAAATTAGCCGAGCTCGCACACTACTGCCGCGTCAGCTCTTGCGGGGAAGACGAGCCGCGCCGGAGTGACGTCGTACGGCTTCCCGTTCCCCTCTCGGTTTGGCCCGCCCGCCCGCCCGCCCGCCGCCGCCCTGCCACTTCCTCCGCGCGTGAAAGCCCACCGCGTATTCCCCTTCCCTTCGCTCTCCGACGCCGGGCGCCGCCCCGGCGGATCGAGCGGGCGGGCGGTTAGTTAGTTGCGCATCGCTGTTGCTTGCTTCTTCTACCGTTTGGCGCAGGGAGGAGGAGCGTGGGGGTAACATCGCTGTCCCACTCCCACCCGGGTGCTGCCCCCTCCTGTTCCCTTCTCACTCACTGCGTGTGCTTATCCGCGCCGGGCGAATCCAATCCCCCACTCTCCCCCGTCCTTCTCCAGAAAAGTCGCGGCTTCCCCCCCGCCCCCTCATGATTCCCGCCGATTCCTCCTCCGCCCATTTGCCCCTCCGCGTCGCAGAATCCCCCGCGCCACCGCTGCTGACCGTCGTGCGGTAGGGGGAGGGGCAGGAGCGAGGAGCCTAGCTCGGGGGTGGTCGTGGCGACCGGCGGCGAGATGTCGTCGTCGCGGTCCAACAACCGGCCGGCGTGCTCGCGGGGGAGCTCGGCGCGCTCCAAGCACAGCGAGCGGGTGGTGGCGCAGACGCCCGTGGACGCGCGCCTGCACGCCGAGTTCGAGGGCTCGCACCGCCACTTCGACTATTCCTCCTCGGTCAGCGCGCTCAACCGCTCCGGGGCCAGCACCAGCTCCGCCGTCTCCGCCTACCTCCAGAACATGCAGCGGGGCCGCTACATCCAGCCCTTCGGCTGCCTGCTCGCCATCCACCCGGAGTCCTTCGCGCTGCTCGCCTACAGCGAGAACGCCGCCGAGATGCTCGACCTCACGCCGCACGCCGTGCCCACCATCGACCAGCGCGACGCGCTCGCCGTCGGCGCCGACGTGCGCACGCTCTTCCGCTCCCAGAGCGCCGTCGCCCTGCACAAGGCCGCCGTCTTCGGGGAGGTCAACCTGCTCAACCCAATCCTCGTCCACGCCAGGACCTCCGGGAAGCCCTTCTACGCCATCTTGCACCGCATCGACGTCGGCCTCGTCATCGACCTCGAGCCGGTCAACCCCGCCGACGTGCCCGTCACCGCCGCCGGCGCGCTCAAGTCATACAAGCTCGCCGCCAAGGCCATCTCCAGGCTGCAGTCCCTGCCCAGTGGCAACCTCTCCCTGCTCTGCGATGTGCTGGTCCGGGAGGTAAGCGAGCTCACTGGCTATGACAGGGTGATGGCATACAAGTTCCATGAGGACGAGCATGGTGAGGTCATTGCCGAGTGCAGGAGGTCTGATTTGGAGCCGTATCTTGGCCTGCACTACCCGGCAACTGACATCCCACAAGCATCCAGGTTTCTGTTTATGAAGAACAAAGTGCGGATGATATGTGATTGTGCTGCAAGTCCTGTGAAGCTCATTCAGGATGACAACCTGTCACAGCCTATCAGCCTCTGTGGCTCGACCATGAGGGCACCCCATGGTTGCCATGCCCAGTACATGGCCAACATGGGCTCCATCGCGTCGCTGGTGATGTCGATCACTATAAACGAGGACGACGATGAGGATGGAGACACTGGGAGTGACCAGCAGCCGAAAGGCAGGAAGCTGTGGGGGCTGGTGGTTTGCCATCACACCAGCCCGAGGTTCGTCCCCTTCCCTCTCAGGTATGCTTGCGAATTTCTCTTGCAAGTGTTCGGCATACAGCTCAACAAGGAGGTGGAACTTGCTTCTCAGGCAAAGGAGAGACACATCCTCCGCACGCAGACACTTCTGTGTGATATGCTCCTCAGGGATCCTCCTGTTGGGATATTTACCCAGTCTCCCAATGTAATGGATCTGGTGAAGTGCGATGGTGCAGCATTGTGTTACCAAAACCAGATTATGGTGCTGGGATCAACACCCTCTGAAGGAGAGATAAAGAAGATTGTCGCGTGGCTGCTGGAGTGCCATGATGGCTCTACTGGGCTAAGTACGGACAGCTTATTGGAAGCAGGATATCCCGGTGCGTCTGCGCTCGGTGAGGTTGTCTGTGGCATGGCAGCTATAAAGATCTCTTCCAAAGGATTTATCTTCTGGTTCCGGTCGCACACGGCAAAGGAGATCAAGTGGGGTGGAGCTAAGCATGAACCAGGTGATGCAGATGACAATGGCAGGAGGATGCATCCACGTTCTTCGTTCAGGGCCTTCTTGGAGGTAGTTAAATGGAGGAGTGTTCCTTGGGAGGATGTTGAAATGGACGCAATCCATTCTCTCCAGCTAATATTGCGTGGCTCCCTGCAAGATGAAGATGCTAACGACAACAATGCAAGGTCAATTGTTGAAGCTCCATCTGATGACATCAAGAAGATACAGGGGCTACTTGAATTGAAAATTGTGACAAATGAGATGGTGCGCCTAATTGAGACAGCAACTGCTCCTATATTGGCTGTTGACATCGTTGGTAACATAAACGGATGGAATAATAAAGTTGCAGAAATTACTGGATTACCCACCACGGAAGCCATAGGGATGCTTCTGGTAGATCTCGTGGAGGGTGATTCTGTTGAAGTGGTTAAGCAAATGTTGAACTCAGCTCTGCAAGGTTGTCATTATGTCTTGAATCTGGTCCTTTTATGCTTTCCAGCTTAGTTATAACATGTACATCATTTTTTGGTGACACATCTGTGTTTCATTTCTCCTTTATATTTCAGGAACCGAAGAGCAGAATTTGGAAATCAAGCTTAAAACATTCCATCAACAGGAAAGTAAGGGCCCTGTAGTCTTGATGGTTAACGCCTGTTGTAGTCATGACCTTTCAGACAAAGTTGTTGGGGTATGTTTCGTAGCACAAGATTTGACAGGGCACAAGATGGTTATGGATAAGTATACCCGGATACAGGGTGACTATGTTGCAATAGTAAAGAACCCTAATGAGCTCATACCCCCTATATTTATGATCAATGATCTTGGTTCTTGCTTAGAATGGAATGAAGCTATGCAAAAGATTACTGGTATAAAGAGGGAAGATGCAATAGATAAGTTGCTAATCGGGGAGGTTTTCACTCTTCATGATTATGGATGCAGGGTAAAAGATCAAGTTACTCTAACCAAACTTAGCATACTGATGAACACGGTGATCTCTGGTCAAGAACCCGAGAAGCTTGCTTTTGGTTTCTTCAACACAGATGGCAAGTACATGGAATCACTGCTGACAGCAAACAAGAGGACAGATGCTGAGGGTAAGATCACCGGCGCTCTTTGCTTTTTGCATGTGGCCAGCCCCGAGCTTCAGCATGCTCTTCAGGTGCAGAAAATGTCTGAACAAGCTGCTACACACAGCTTTAAGGAATTGACATATATTCGTCAAGAATTAAAGAACCCACTCAATGGCATGCAATTTACCCGTAAGTTGTTGGAACCGTCTGACTTGACAGAGGAGCAGAGGCAACTTTTTGCATCAAATGTTCTCTGCCAAGAACAGTTGAAAAAGATTTTACATGACAATGATCTAGAAGGCATTGAACAGTGGTAAGTGCTATTTTTTCAGCATTGTCTAAAAGCTGATAAGCTATTTTTTTTTCACTAACCCCAGTAAATTGTGTCTGTGCTGATGCAGAACTGAAACTACTAATATCTCATGTTTTTTTCCCTACAATTGCATTTAATCTATGGAGTACACATGATATGCACTACTGGTTGCAAATTCTTAGACATGAGAACTTCCACCATTAACAAAATGCTTATAGTGCTAGAAAATCAATTCACACAACAGTTTAGCATGCCTTTTCCATTTACTTCTACATATGATAGAAAAATGATAGATTAAATATTAGTTAATACTTTTTTTACAGCTACATGGAGATGAACACGGTGGAATTCAACCTTGAAGAAGCTCTGAATACGGTCCTAATGCAAGGCATGTCTGTGAGCAAGGAAAAACAAATTTCTCTTGATCGTGATTGGCCTGTAGAAGTATCATCAATGTACTTATATGGGGATAACTTAAGGCTTCAGCAAGTCCTAGCAGACTACTTGGCATGCACGCTTCAATTTACTCGGCCAGCTGAAGGGCCTATTGTACTCCAGGTCATTCCCAAGAAGGAACACATTGGTTCTGGCATGCAGATTGCTCATCTAGAATTCAGGTTAGCCCCTCCCACTTCTGTCCCTCCGCGCATGCCATAAATTGAACTAACTATATATATCAGAAGAACACATAGGGAACATGAGACACTTACTTTACGTGTACAGCATAAATATTTTTGGGATGGCGACTGTGCAAGTCCGGAGCCATCCCGGTCAGATAAAAATTATAGTGGTTAGCTTGTAAGTGACAGGAGGTTGCCCTTGCTCTTCTTTGGTAGTGTTTAGATTGCCTGATGAGTTTTCTGGGATGCAATGTCACTTAACTGAAAACAATCTGAAAGCGGTTTGCTGGATAGGCCGAATCTCCTTGAAAATAACAGCTGTTTAACCCATGAATCCATGCAGACTTGTCCACCCAGCACCAGGCGTCCCGGAGGCACTGATACAGGAGATGTTCCGCCACGGCCCAGGGGTATCCCGAGAAGGCCTCGGCCTGCACATAAGCCAGAAGCTGGTGAAGACGATGAGTGGCACGGTACAGTACCTCCGAGAAGCGGAGAGCTCGTCGTTCATCGTTCTGGTAGAGTTCCCGGTGGCGCAGCTCAATAGCAAGAGGTCCAGGCCTTCGACGAGCAAGAGTAACTTCTGAATCCCGACGACGGGTGTCCTCGAGGTGTGAACCAGGGCTATTGATTGGGTTGCGCAAAGAGCAAGCCCTTTGGGAGAGCCTAGCTGATGTATCATATGTGTAGCTGGGAACATGGGTTGTTCCCATCTTTGATGGTTGAGGAGGAGCTTAGCTAGCTTAGCTGTTGTTAGGTTTTTAGTGTAATTTTAACACGGCAACTCTATGAGTGCGCGATGAATAAAATTAAAATATGTGCTTGTGTTTTTCGATCAATTCTCAGGTGGTTGCGAATTCAGACGTTCAGTCTGATTTGAGATTCTTGTTCTTCTGTATTTTCAGATACTGCAGTGCAGTTTGCAGAGTATACTACACTTGTGAAGAAAATAAATAAATAAACCCATTACTGGTAGCAGAGGAGGCTTTCACAAAGCCCATTAGACACTAGCCGCTAGCTTATCTATTCTGTTGTTGTGTATTAAACAGGCCTTGTAGCAGAGGAGGCCGTTGCTGGACCAGTTGTGACTTGTGACGGCGCTCTCCTGCTCTCCGAGCGACCGGTCATGGCGGGGAGTGGGAAGAGGAGGCGCGCGACGGTGCTCGACGACGACGAGCGGCGGGGGCGGCGGAGGCTGGAGGAGGCGACCCTGCTCCTCCACAAGATCAAAGGTGCAAATCCCCTTCTCTCTCCTCGATCGACTGTAAACCCTCGTAATCCCCTTCGAATTGGGGTTTGCAATCGGAGTTAACGCGGGTTTGCGCCGCCGCGCGCGTGGGCTGTCGGCGCAGGGCTGGTGGGCTGGGTGGTCGCGGAGGTCAGCGCCGGCCGATCCCCTTCCCTGGCCCTCCACCGCTACCAGAACTACTGCGCTTGCGCCTCCGCCGCCGCCGCGGCGTCCCCGTCCACATGGTTTGGCTCCCCCTCCCTCTCTCGCCTTCAAATCTCTGCACACCAAGCCTGTCAGATCCTTACCGGTGTGTGCGCGTTCGCGGGGTGCGGGCGCGCGTGCAGCGCCTGCAGCTACGATGCCCCCGTCGGCACGGACGTCCTCTCCCTCCTCCGCAAGGAGTTCCACGCCTCCCGCCTCAGTACGGATTCGCGTGCCCCAAATTTACTCGATTCTCATCAATCTCTCGTTGTTTCTGATCATGCTAATCAGTTTGGGATGCGTCGTTGATGTGCAGATGTGCTTCTCAGGGTCCTGCTCGTGGTGCAGCAGCTCCTGCAGGAGAACAAGCACTGCTCCAAGAGGGACATCTACTACATGTACCCCTCCATGTTCGTAGGTCTGTGCTGGTCTGCGGTTGCCATGTCTATAATCCATCTATGCGTAGTGTGAGTTTCAGGTGTTCTGTTTCTTTGCTGTGTGAGTGACAATTACAAGTCTCACTGCAGAACAAGCGACTGTTGATCGTGCCATCAACGATATCTGCATACTCTTCAAGTGCAGCCGGCATAATCTCAACGTGGTATGTGCTACCGCTTGTCTGCCGTCTTTGCAGAAGCTTCAGTTATGTGTTTAGAAGTCATTTGTGCATTGGAGAATAAGCTTCTGGCTGTTATTTGATTATATGGTGTACAATGTGCCGCACTGCGACTTGTTACTCCCTGGTTGTTCCTCCATTATGGTGTACCACTCTGTCCTATCTGATGTAGGATTATTTTCTTAATCTGTCTTTTGTGATGCATTATTCCTTGAGGTCTTCATTTCTCCATGAATCGCTAGGAGCTGTTTTCATTAGTTCTCTCAATGATTTTTGCTGTATTTATTTCACCGCCTTTTCACTTCTCTTTCAATAATCACCTACAATTTCTGCTCACTTGGCTGTTTGCAGGTTCCTGTGGCAAAAGGGTATGGATTCTTATTGAGTTGTGAGTGTTTGATTTTGATAACATGTTTAATCCTTCTATCTTGTCCCATGCCGTTACTTAACTAATCAGCATTTTTGTTCCTTCATCCTCCCTACCACTTGTCTTGCTTTACTTAAAACATGATCTGGCTAAACAGTGGGATGCTGCGCTTTTAGCAGACATTTAGAGCATCATAATCTCCTGTGTCCATACAATGGTCTTAGTTATTTCTGAACATTTTCCCGCTATGTACTCGTCAATATCTTTATTGTTCCAGTTTGGTGATGGGCTGGATAAGATTTGTGGAGGGTGAAAAGAAAGTGTATTGTATAACAAACGTCAATGCTGTAAGCTTCTATGATTCTATCTATCTAATTACTCAATATGATCTGTTTGTACTATGCATTAATTTGGCTAGCCTTTTTCCTTCTTCAAATGCAGGCTTTCCCCATTCCAGTTAGCATTGAGGCAATCAAAGGTTGTTTAACAATTTGAAAACTCATAATAATCTTTGCCATTCATAGACTTTTATTATTTCATATCTGTTTCCTTAGGAAAATCAGTTTAATATCTCTTAGCAAGTCAATGTTCAGTTTAAATTTGTAATAGATAGTGATTGATGTATTAGAAAGTGGGATTTCGACAAAGCACCAAATTTTGGACATCATGTGAAAGAGTAATGAGAATTCATCTTTATTTTTTGTCTCAAACAAATATGGAGAGGAGTATCCTTGTTATTCCACAAACTATATGGCATAGGTTTGCTGTCTTTTTATACATACACTATATTTCTTTCATATTCTCAATTACTATGCAGTAAACTTAAGCTGTCTAAGTTTTTTCTTGCAGATGTTGTTAGTGTTGCTCACTACATCCTTGTTGTTGAGAAGGAGGCAGGTGTGAGGATTAAAGACCCCCTATCTGCATATGATTTTTCTATTCCTTGAAGTCTTCCTACAGTTTGATTCTGTATGCCATTTGCAGTGTTCCAGCGTTTGGCCAATGACAAGTTCTGCGAAAAGAATCGCTGCATTGTTATTACAGTAACTGCTAACGCTGCATCTAGTGTTATACTGCCATTATTTTTCACATAGCATGTTTGATGGTTTTCTTCTGTTTACTCAGGGAAGAGGCTACCCAGATATTCCAACAAGAAGGCATGTGCTCTTTCGTATATTTGTTTCTCCTGTATATCAAAACTGAATTGCTATTTGAAACATACATTCCTTGTAATGTTGCAGATTCTTGCGCTACCTTGTCGAACAGCTGCACTTGCCTGCTTATTGCTTAGTGGATTCAGATCCGTATGGTTTTGATATTCTGGCTACCTATAAATTTGGTTCCATGGTAGGGCCAAAAATCTATCTAATATCAAGTTATTTATTGAAGTCCTAATAGCATCAAAGGCAGTGTAAATTTATCAGTGCAATTTCAATTTTTTTTGTTAAGCCAAGTGAAATGTGATTTTGTACATTTATTTCAAAATTTAGTCCCATTTTGTTGATATGTTTCATGTGTTAACTGACCAACTCTTCCTGCTCCCTTGTCCAATTCTCATTCTATTTAAGCAATTGGCATATGATGCAAATATTCTGCGTGTGCCTGAGATACGATGGCTTGGGGTCTTCACATCTGACTTTGAGGAGTATTGTCTTCCAGACTGCTGTCAACTTCAATTGTCATCTGAAGGTCACTAAATTGGAGGGATATAAATTTCATTTCTACTTCTTATCTCGGAACTTGATTTGTTGTTAAATATCAAATGACATGCATCCTGCTTCAGATAGGAGGAAGCTTGAAGGAATTCTCACCAGATGTTACTTGCACAAGGAAGCCCCAGAATGGAGGTAAAGGAACAGGAAGTTGTAATTCCTATTACGCGTATTCCAATAACTTTATGGCTATGATGTGGATTGCAAGAATAGTTCAAGTGCATCTAGAATTAAATAGAAGTTTTCACAATATCTTTCTTACAAAATGGCAAATGCAACAGTTAAACTCAGTGATGTAAGTGAAATCTTCTTCCAAGCACAATGATCAATCCTATTATTTAGCCCCTGTATTCCAAGCACTTCAGGGATATGATGTGGGTTGCAAATAATAATAGTTCAAGCCCAACTGCTGGAATTTGTTATTTGATTTGTTTGTTCAACTAGTAGTTAAATAGAGCCTTTCATATTTTGTTCTTACAAAATGCCAAATGCAACAACAAAATTCACTGATATGAGTGAAATCTTCTTCCAGTACACAGTCTTATGAATTTATCCCGTGTACGTAATCTGTAAGTGCTTTCAGCATCAGTTCCTTAGTTTCAAAAACTCCATATCTGCGTCACCTTGTCGACTCTAACAGCAGTAGGTGTTCCATTGTTCCAAAAGGTATATGATTGCTTTCACCTGGTCAGTTCTAATGTCAACAGGTTTGTGTTTAAAATTAGAATCATTCGTGTAGTTAATAGTCTGTTCTTTTTCCTGAAGATTTTTCTTCCTGAAATATTCATGGCTATATAATCCTTGGCAGGTTGAAGTTGGAAGCCATGCTGGAAATGGGTGTCAAGTTTGAGATTGAAGCATTGTCAGCAAGTTCCATTTCGTTTCTGTCGCAAGAGTACATCCCCCAACAGATCAGACTAGGGAGGTATATATAGGATTGCACATACCTGTATCTATGCAGAATTGTGCTAGGCTAAGAGTCTCCTTTTGTTTTGGTTACACCACTTGTAGTTGCTTGTCTGATCAAACAATCACGTTGGTATTCACAACAAGAGTTTGACTGCAACTTGTAGTTACTTGTAGTTGCTTCTTGTGGTGCGTAGATTAGTTTGGGTTTATTATGTTATTAATGTGTAAAGGGCAACCTGTTAGAAGTGAATGCCTGAATAGAAACTCTGGATATCCTCTTAGTTCTACCAGGTCACCATCTCATGGAAGCACATTCCTATTTACCTGAGACCTCAACCTCCAACTTGCCGAGCATCATTAGATGGATTGTCGCTTGCCTTGACATTCTGGACCCAGAAGCAACAAATCCAAGAAAAAATACATCTACACAGGCTGCCATATTGGAAGCTTAACAAACTTCATGTACACAGGCACATAAGCTTAGCGAAGCATCACCAAATACTTCTTTCTTACACATGTCCGGGAGCATACGAGCAGATCCATTGTGTTAAATACATGTAGGAGCTCAACAAGGTCGTATCTTTTGACACTTTACTAGATTACAGAACTAATTAATAGCATTAACCGACAATTCAACTAAAGTATTTAAGCTGTAAAATTAAGTACAAGCCCATATGTTCGTCACTGACCGGATTGTGCCTGAGTAAGGTCATATGTGGAGAGTGTGCCGGACTGGTCAACGTCGAGTTTGTCAAACTCCTCTAGAAAAGAAGATATGTCCTCTTGGCTGATCTTCCCCAGTTCTTTGAGCTTGTACACGACAAATTCAGCAGCACTGCACATATCAAAGTTCACAAATCAACACTCATTACCTGCAAAATCTTAAGGATATGATGGAGGGAAGAATACTGAAAACACATTATGTGCTTACCCCACTTTTCGATCACTATCCAGATCAGCCGCTTCAAGATCCATGGTTGTTACTCTCCGTGTGAGAACCCATTTGGCCAGCATTTTCTGCCGTCGCTCGGTGTAGATCTCAGCAAGGTACATGAAGAACAGCGCCAGAATTATGGTGCTTGTAATTATCCAAAATACCGCAAAAGTGCGCCCCAATTGGGAAGAGAAGCTTTTATCCCCATAACCCAGGGTAGTGATTGTGGCACAGACACAATAAAAGGAGTCAACAAGGCTTAACTTCTCAACCTTCCAGAGAAAAACAGTCCCCACAACAATGGCCATCACAAGAAGCAGAGCGGCTGTGTAGAATTTGTACTTTGTCTTGTTTGTCTCAATTTGTCTGAGCATTTTGGCCTCGCCACACTTCATATTCATGTGCAGTGCCTTGAAGAACAACACCTCCTGCTTCTCGACGAGGTAATCTGCTGACTTGCTCACGAAGAGAGCAATGATCGCCATGCCCGTGAAGACGAAAACACAGGCGAGCAACTTCGTCGTGTCTGTGTTAGGGACAAGGTCTCCATAGCCAACCGATGTCATCGTGACAATGCAGAAGTACAGTGCATCGAGCACTTTGTTGGTTCTCTTGCCAGATAACTGATCCATGACAAGGTAAAAGACGACGACGCCCGCTAGCAGGTAGAGAAATAGGAGGAACCCTACTAGTCTGAAGCTCGGCCGCACCACGCTGAACAACTCCTTGGCTGGAAGCGACGAGCCATTTTCTTGTGGTTTTTCATCGGTCTCTGATCTGGGAGCCGACCTGCATCTCCGGAACCGCTTGGCTCCTTGCGACGGCTTTCTTTGGAGCACATTGGCATCGGGGTTATCAGGTAGCAATGCTCGCTGAATACTGTTGTCAGACATTGGCTTATGCTGGATTTGTTGTGAATTGCCGTCGCAATTGAAACCCTATGATTCAGAGAATGGCACACGTTACAGTATGGTTTTACAGATATGCGAGGAAGAAGTTTGGAAGCCCATTAAATATCAGGTAAAGAATAAGGCAGCAAGACGGTGGATATGCACTGAATTGCATGAACCACCGGGAAACTTTATTCCTCTCAGCTTGTGTGAATTATACGTGTCCTAGCTGACACGGGAATTTCCCACCACCATCACTCAAAGCATCAAATTATTCGACTGCATGTCAACGAGAGGCAGGCAAAATAAATTTGGTCAAATTTAAGGACCAATTCCTTGGCTGTTGTATTGAATTCCTGATCTTTTTGACTTTCTAGGCATTTAGGCACAGAATTCTTCTCTTGTCTAATACTCCTACTCCAAATAATGGCCAATTCCTGTTACCTATTATGTCGCTTTCTTTGTGGACAAAGTCGCACTGCTACTGGTTCAGATCGGATCTCTACAGCTAGGTTAATCTGCAACCCAGGGATGAAACCGAGAAGCAAAGTGGTGGAGATGAGATGGGTCGTGAAGAGCAAAGTGAGACGAGCAGGGGAAGCATTCCACTCTGCTATTAGCATACAGCAGGACCATCTACTCCTACTCGTGATGCAGCTACAGAATTCGAAAGGCAACTGTGGCAGCTCCGGGCATTCGCACGAAGCAAGCAAAGAACAGAGCGCAGCTCAGAAGACAGAGAGATTATTCATCCCTTACCTCCCTCGGCCGACGGAAGCTGGGCGACGCTTTTGGGTTTGATTGAGGGGG
Organism: Triticum monococcum; assembly: GCA_034509565.1. Taxonomy (NCBI): domain Eukaryota; kingdom Viridiplantae; phylum Streptophyta; class Magnoliopsida; order Poales; family Poaceae; genus Triticum; species Triticum monococcum. Next base: position 607,049,822 of record CM067845.1, read on the forward strand.
CCTTCTTCCTCCTCCTCCTCTTCTTCTTCCTCCCTCGAGCTCTCCTGCTCCTCCCACTCCGCGTTGCCTTTTTGTCGGCCCGAGCTGAGGGGCAGAGATGGAGACGCACGCACGCGCCACGCCGGATCTCTACGTGTTGGCGCCGCGTGGGGTTGACGGCCCCACCGGCCCACCCTGCCGGCGCAAGTTGGAACCCTTCGCCGCTTTTTGACCTTCCGACCCCGGAGGGGGCGCGAATAGACGTGGCAGGCCCAGGTTGGTTGGCCGAACCGCCGGTGCACGCAGGCAAAATTCTGCAGAGCTGATCAAGATCAATCCAAAAAATGTGTCGCCGCAACTTCGCAAGGAGGTGGTGCGGGCGTACAGCGCCAACTAGAGAATCGGGATAAGGTGGGGCCCACATGTCACTCTCTCCTCGTGCCCTCCCTGAAAGCTCCAACCTCCGCCTCTCCATCGCTCTCGTGCCGTTGCGCCATCAAGAACGATGTCCCTAGCTTGCAGTTTGCTTTGCAGTGTGGTGTGGGGGAGCATTTAAGGATGCCCATGGGTTGGGTTCGCGGCATGTGTTGTTGCCCTTTGGCAAGGTCGGAATGGTAGGATCTTCAACGCCAAGATATGGACAGCAAGAGCACTTCGCGAGCGTACGGCACAAATTCTGCTGCTATGGAGCAACCGTGCGAGACGCCATCAAGATAGAGTATCGCTGAAAGTGTGGGCACAGAGTTTTTTTTTTGACGAAAAGCATTGAGCGTTGCATTTCATTCATATGAAGGAGGTTACAAAGTCAGGATGAGCAGTTGAGCACACAACTAGCTCATCTTCATCGAGAAAATGAAAGACAACAACAAAAGCAAAAACAACAGCAGTAGCAACTTGGCTTCAGGGCCGGTCCAGAGAGTTAGGGGGCCCGGGGCGAAACTAAACACGAGGCCCTTAACACTATCACAAGGTTTTCTTGAAAATACATAAGGTGGTATTTAATGTCAAGCTTTACTATAAGTATTGGAGTAAATTATAGGTTCAGGTGCCAGAAGATTAGATAGATAGGTGAAGGCAAGTTCATAGATAGTCTGAACAGAAATTTGCATAAAAACGCAGAGTTGAAAAGTAATGTTTAGTTCCTCAAAAGAAAAGTATTGTTTAGTTTCTACAGTAACTAATGTTAATTGTAAGGTTGTTACTCCGAGTATGATTATCTCACAAATTAAGACAGATAAGTAAATCCATATGAGTGATGTGAAAAATATTCCTTCGTTGGTTCAAATATTAAATCCCTTCATATCATCAAAAATTAAATCAAAGGCAGTCATCATACCTAATTGTGCAAATGAGTAAATAAGACATATTTTTAGCCCGTTGTTGCCGTCAATGTTCAGTTCGTCTGAAAATAGCAGCCATGATCAGAAACCAGAACCATGTTCTATGAGATCAGCTACTAGTTGCAACTAATTAGGTCAGGCCCAATAGCATTTTTATGCAGCTAATTAAGGCCTAATCCAGAGCTCGCGGGGGCCCCTCCACTTTGGGGGCCAGGGGCGGCCGCCCCCCTGCCCCCCATCAGGGTCGGGCCTGAAACCAGAACCACATGAACATGAATATCAACTCTGCATTAAACTACAGAAACAGAAGGTTAGCAATACAAACTCCGTAAGACCTCGGTCGGCCAGCAACACTCACCTTCGCAGACAAATGCAATACCAACCTGAAAGGACATGCGGTGCCCCCATGTGTGGTTTTGGTAATTGATGATAATCTCTATGGACTAACGGTTGCCTTGAGTTATATTTGAAGCATTTGTCCATAGGATTGTGTTGAAGTCCATGTGTTGGTTTCAAGGAGTTTATGAGATGGCTAAAGTGCTTTTTAAGGAATTATCCAAAGTTTGGTCATGTGTGAGTTGAGATGGCCAAAGTGCTTTTCAAGGAATTATCCAAGGATTGGTCATGTGTGAGTTGAGCTTATTGCAAGCATGTCTTGAAGAATAAGATTGTGTGATCATTCATGTTTACCTTCAAGACATCATCCAAATGAAGAGAGTTAGAAAGATTCAATGTTGATCAAGACTAAGTCAAGAGTGAATCAAGTTGATCAACTCACAAAGCGTAGAAGAAGTACCGAGAGGGATCAAGTGATCCCATGGTATGGTAAGCATTGTCCATTACGCTTTGTGTACTAACCCATGGTCTACGTGAGAGTTCTTTGTGGGGCTAGGTATGTTTCCATGGTCTTGCGTCAAGATCTCATACAACCCATGGAGGATGACATCAAGTGGTGATCGTCATCAAGTTTGCAGTGTGCAAGTTCAAGTGGAGCAACTCGAAGAGTGGCTCACCCATAATGGAGTATGGGGGAGCAATCAAGCTTGAAGCTTGCCGTCCATTGTGGTGTCAATGGAATTGTGAAGATGTGCCAAAGAGTGGCTCACCCATAGTGGAGTATGGGGGAGCAATCAACTAGTCTTCATCGAGCCAACACAATCAAGAAAGGTGGTCCAACTTGAGGAAGTCAAGATCGTCATCATCTATCTCAAGTGGACTATGTGCAAGGCAAAGGTTTGCCCTTGATATGTTTTCTATTTTACCGGTCTCATAGTGGTAGTTGGGAGACCGGGTTGTAGGATCGATTGCCGTACTATCAAGGGGGGCTCTCTAGGGAGTAGCTTGATCGTATCATTAGTCGAGAGCTCAAACCATTGCATCCTTGCATCATCTTTCTTGGTTCTTGTTTGGTTCCTTTTGTGAGTCTTAGAGCCTATTGTCATCTTGATGACAAGATTGAGTTCATCGAAAACGGAGTTCACATGCGTCTTCTATGATGTTTTCGGTGTTGGAGGTTTTACCGGTCTTATCCGAGGAAGGGTTCTCACCATTTTATTATGGTCCTTTTCTCATTTGCTTCTTATTTATATTTCTCTCAAGATTGTGTTAACCCTTGTCATTAGCTTTCCAACAAACTTGGTTTCGTTGAATTCGAAGCTCGTATGCGAAAGTTGTGGCTGTTTTGATATTGCATGTTTTTCATAGAGAGGTTGTACCACTTGATCGGTACAACCGGTGTTTGGAGCGGTTGTACCGCTACAGAATTGGTCCGGAGGTTGTACCGGTCATGTACCGCTCTACCACCAGACTGGTCTCTATTGTGGTGCGGTTGTTGGGCGGTTGTGGGCCGGTTGTACCGCTTATTGCCTGTTACTGGTTGTACCGGTGATCATAGAGGTTGTACCGCTCCTATGTTATTTTGTACATAACGGGCAGATTCGTGGGGACCTATTTAAGGGGGTCTTCTTCCCCAATGGTTCCCTATCTCTTGAGCTTGTTTTTGCCCCCATTGTTTGAAGGAAATATGCCCTAGAGGCAATAATAAAGTTATTATTTATTTCCTTATTTCACGATAAATGTTTATTATTCATGCTAGAATTGTATTAACCGGAAACATAATACATGTGTGAATACATAGACAAACAGAGTGTCACTAGTATGCCTCTACTTGACTAGCTCGTTAATCAAAGATGGTTATGTTTCCCAACCATGGACAAAGAGTTGTTATTTGATTAATGGGATCACATCATTAGATGAATGATCTGATTGACATGACCCATTCCATTAGATTAGCACCCGATCGTTTAGTATGTTGCTATTGCTTTCTTCATGACTTATACATGTTCCTATGACTATGAGATTATGCAACTCCCGTTTGCCGGAGGAACACTTTGTGTGCTACCAAACGTCACAACGTAAATGGGTGATTATAAAGGTGCTCTACAGGTGTCTCCAAAGGTAGATGTTGGGTTGGCGTATTTCGAGATTAGGATTTGTCACCCCGATTGTCGGAGAGGTATCTCTGGGCCCTCTCGGTAATGCACATCACATAAGCCTTGCAAGCATTACAACTAATGAGTTAGTTGCGAGATGATGTATTACGGAACGAGTAAAGAGACTTGCCGGTAACGAGATTGAACTAGGTATTGGATACCGACGATCGAATCTCGGGCAAGTAACATACCGATGACAAAGGGAACAACGTATGTTGTTATGTGGTCTGACCGATAAAGATCTTCGTAGAATATGTAGGAGCCAATATGGGCATCCAGGTCCCGCTATTGGTTATTGATCGGAGATTTGTCTCAGTCATGTCTGCATTGTTCTCGAACCGTAGGGTCCGCACGCTTAACGTTACGACGACAGTTATTATGAGTTTATGCATTTTGATGTACCGAAGTTAGTTCGGAGTCCCGGATGTGATCACGGACATGACGAGGAGTCTCGAAATGGTCGAGACATAAAGATTGATATATTGGATGACTATATTCGGACACCGGAAGCGTTCCGGGGAAGTTTCGGATAAAACCGGAGCACCGGGGGGTTACCGGAACCCCCCGGGGGTTAATGGGCCTCATGGGCCTAAAGTGGAGAAGAGGAAGGGGCTGCCAGGGCAGGCCGCGCGCCCCTCTCCCCCTAGTCCGAATTGGACAAGGAGGGAGGGGCGGCGCCCCCCCTTTTCCTTCTCTTCTTCCACCTCTCCTACTTGGACAAGGAAAGGGAGGGGAGTCCTACTCCCGGTAGGAGTAGGACTCCTCCTGCGCGCCTCCTCTAGGGCCGGCCGCACCCCCCCCCCCCTTGGATCCTTTATATACGGAGGCAGGGGGCACCCTAGAACACACAAGTTGATCATCGTGATCGTTCCTTAGCCGTGTGCGGTGCCCCCTTCCACCATATTCCACCTCGGTCATATTGTAGCAGCGCTTAGGCGAAGCCCTGCGACGGTAGAACATCAAGATCGTCACCACGCCGTCGTGCTGAGGGAACTCATCCCCGAAGCTTTGCTGGATCGGAGCCCGGGGAGCGTCATCGAGCTGTACGTGTGCTAAGAAATCGGAGGTGCCAGAGTAACGGTGCTTGGATCGGTCGGATCGGGAAGATGTACGACTACTTCCTCTACGTTGCGTCAACGCTTCCGCTTCGGTCTACGAGGGTACGTAGACAACACTCTCCCCTCCCGTTGCTATGCATCACCATGATCTTGCGTGTGCGTAGGAATTTTTTTGAAATTACCGCGTTCCCCAACAGTGGCATCCGAGCCTAGGTTTTATGGTTTGATGTTATGTGCACGAGTAGAACACAAGTGAGTTGTGGGCGATATAAGTCATACTGCCTACCAGCATGTCATACTTTGGTTCGGCGGTATTGTTGGACGAAGCGGCCCGGACCGACATTATGCTTACGCTTACGCGAGACCGGTTCTCCCGACGTGCTTTGCACAAAGGTGGCTTGCGGGTGACAGTTTCTCCAACTTTAGTTGAACCGAGTGTGGCTACGCCCAGTCCTTGCGAAGGTTAAAACGACATCAACTTGACAAACTATCGTTGTGGTTTTGATGCGTAGGTAAGATGTTCTTGCTTAAGCCCGTAGCAGCCACGTAAAACTTGCAACAAACAAAGTAGAGGACATCTAACTTGTTTTTGCAGGGCATGTTGTGATGTGATATGGTCAAGACATGATGCTAAATTTTATTGTATGAGATGATCATGTTTTGTAACCGAGTTATCGGCAACTGGTAGGAGCCATATAGTTGTCGCTTTATTGTATGCAATGCAATCACGCTGTAATGCTTTACTTTATCACTAAGCGGTAGCGATAGTCGTGGAAGCATAAAATTGGCGAGACGACAACGATGCTGCGATGGAGATCAAGGTGTCGCGCCGGTGACGATGGTGATCATGACGGTGCTTCGGAGATGGAGATCACAGGCACAAGATGATGATGGCCATATCATATCACTTATATTGATTGCATGTGATGTTTATCTTTTATGCATCTTATCTTGCTTTGATTGACGGTAGCATTATAAGATGATCTCTCACTAAATTATCAAGAAGTGTTCTCCCTGAGTATGCACCGTTGCGAAAGTTCTTCGTGCTGAGACACCACGTGATGATCGGGTGTGATAGGCTCTACGTTCAAATACAACGGGTGCAAAACAGTTGCACACGCGGAATACTCAGGTTATACTTGACGAGCCAAGCATATACAGATATGGCCTCGGAACATGGAGACCGAAAGGTCGAGCGTGAATCATATAGTAGATATGATCAACATAGTGATGTTCACCAATGAAACTACTCCATCTCACGTGATGATCGGACATGGTTTAGTTGATTTGGATCACGTGATCACTTAGAGGATTAGAGGGATGTCTATCTAAGTGGGAGTTTCTTAAGTAATATGATTAATTGAACTTGAATTTATCATGAACTTAGTCCTGGTAGTATTTTGCAAATCATGTTGTAGATCAATAGCTCGCGTTGTTGCTTCCCTGTGTTTATTTTTCCTAGAGAAAAACTATGTTGAAAGATGTTAGTAGCAATGATGCGGATTGGATCCGTGATATGAGGTTTATCCTCATTGCTGCACAGAAAAATTATGTCCTTGATGCACCGCTAGGTGACAGACCTATTGCAGGAGCAGATGCAGGCGTTATGAACGTTTGGCTAGCTCAATATGATGACTACTTGATAGTTTAGTGCACCATGCTTAACGGCTTAGAATCGGGACTTCGAAGACGTTTTGAACGTCATGGACCATATGAGATGTTCCAGGAGTTGAAGTTAATATTTCAAGCAAATACCCGAGTTGAGAGATATGAAGTCTCCAACAAGTTCTATAGCTAAAAGATGGAGGAGAATCGCTCAACTAGTGAGCATGTGCTCAGATTGTCTGGGTACTACAATCGCTTGAATCAAGTGGGAGTTAATCTTCCAGATAAGATAGTGATTGACAGAATTCTCTAGTCACCATGACCAAGTTAGTAGAACTTCGTGATGAACTATAGTATGCAAGGGATGATGAAAACGACTCCCGAGCTTTTCATGATGATGAAATCGATGAAGGTAGAAATCAAGAAAAACATCAAGTGTTGATGGTAGAAAAGACCACTAGTTTCAAGAATAGGGCAGAGGGAAGAAGGGGAACTTCAAGAAGAACAGCAAGCAAGTTGCTGCTCAAGAGAAGAAACCCAAGTCTGGACCTAAGCCGGAGACTGAGTGCTTCTACTGCAAACGGACTGGTCATTGGAAGCGGAACTACCCCAAGTGATTGGCATATAAGAAGGATGGCAAGGTGAACATAAGTATATTTGATATACATGTTATTGATGTGTACTTTACTAGTGTTTATAGCAACCCCTCAGTATTTGATACTAGTTTAGTTGCTAAGATTAGTAACTCGAAACGGGAGTTGCAGAATAAACAGATACTAGTTAAGGGTGAAGTGACGATGTGTGTTGGAAGTGGTTCCAAGATTGATATGATATTCATCGCACACTCCCTATAAATTCGGGATTAGTGTTGAACCTAAATAAGTGTTATTTGGTGTTTACGTTGAGCATGAATATGATTTGATCATGTTTATTGTAATACGGTTATTCATTTAAGTAAGAGAATGAATTGTTGTTCTGTTTACATGAATAAAACCTTATATGGTTACACACCCAATGAAAATAGTTCGTTGGATCTCGATCATAGTGATACACATAATCATAATATTGAAACCAAAATATGCAAAGTTAATAATGATAGTGCAACTTATTTGTAGCACTGCCGTTTAGGTCATATTGGTGTAAAGCGCATGAAGAAACTCCATGCTGATGGGCTTTTGGAATCACTTGATTATGAATCAGTTGATGCTTGCGAACCATGCCTCATGGGCAAGATGACTAAGACTCCGTTCTCCGGAACAATAGAGCGAGCAACTAACTTATTGGAAATAATACATACTGATGTATGCGATCCGATGAGTGTTGAGGCTCGCGGCAAGTATCATTATTTTCTGACCTTCACAGATGATTTGAGCAGATATGGGTATATCTACTTGATGAAACACAAGTCTGAAACATTTGAAAAGTTCAAAGAATTTCAGAGTGAAGTGGAGAATCATCGTAACAAGAAAATAAAAGTTTCTACGATATGATCGCAGAGGTAAAATATTTGAGTTACGAGTTTGGCCTTCAGTTAAAACAATGTGAAATAGTTTCACTACTCACGCCACCTGGAACACCACAGTGTAATGGTGTGTCCGAACATCGTAACCGTACTTTATTAGATATGGTGCAATCTATGATGTCTCTTGCCGATTTACCACTATCGTTTTGGGGTTATGCATTAGAGACAGCTGCATTCACGTTAAATAGGGCACCATATAAATCCGTTGAGACGACACTATATGAACTATGGTTTAGCAAGAAACCAAAGTTGTTGTTTCTTAAAGTTTGGGGTTGTGATGCTTATGTGAAAATGTTTCGTCCTGATAAGCTCAAACCCAAATCAGAGAAATGTGTCTTCATAGGATACCCAAAGGAGACTGTTGGGTACACCTTCTATCACAGATCCGAAGGCAAGACATTCGTTGCTAAGAATGGATCCTTTCTAGAGAAGGAGTTTCTCTCGAAAGAAGTGAGTGGGAGGAAAGTAGAACTTGATAAGGTAATTGTACCTTCTCCCTTATTGGAAAGTAGTACATCACAGAAACCGGTTTCTGTGACACCTACACCAATTAGTGAGGAAGCTAATGATGATGATCATGAAACTTCAGATCAAGTTACTACCGAATCTCGTAGGTAAACCAGAGTGAGATCCGCACCAGAGTGGTACAGTAATCCTGTTCTGGAAGTCATGTTACTAGACCATGACGAACTTGCGAACTATGAGGAAGCGATGATGAGCCCAGATTCCGCAAAATGGCATGAGGCCATGAAATCTGAGATGGGATTCATGTATGAAAACAAAGTATGGACTTTGGTTGACTTGCCCGATGATCGGCAAGCCATAGAAAATAAATGGATCTTCAAGAGGAAGACGGACGTTGATAGTAGTGTTACTATCTACAAAGCTAGAATTGTCACAAAAGGTTTTCGACAAGTTCAAAGAGTTGACTACGATGAGAGTTTCTCACTCGTATCTATGCTTAAGTCTGTTCGGATCATGTTAGCAATTGCCGCATTTTATGAAATCTGGCAAATGGATAAACAAAACTGCATTCCTTAATGGATTTATTAAAGAAGAGTTGTATACGATGCAACTAGAAGGTTTTGTCGATCCTAAAGGTGTTAACAAAATATGCAAGCTCCAGCGATCCATCTATGGACTGGTGCAAGCATCTCGGAGTTGGAATATACGCTTTGATAAGTTGATCAAAGCATATAGTTTTATACAGACTTGCGGTGAAGCCTCTATTTACAAGAAAGTGAGCGGGAGCACTACAACATTTCTGGTAAGTATAGGTAAATGACATATTGTTGATCGGAAATAATGTAGAATTATTCTGCAAAGCAGAAAGGAGTGTTTGAAAGGAGTTTTTCAAAGAAAGACTTCGGTGAAGCTACTTACATATTGAGCTTCAAGATCTATAGAGATAGATCAAGACGCTTGATAAGTTTTTTCAATGAGTACATACCTTGACAAGATTTTGAAGTAGTTCAAAATGGATCAAGCAAAGAAAGGGTTCTTGCATCTGTTACAAGGTGTGAAATTGAGTAAGACTCAAAACACGACCACGACAGAAGATAGAAAGAGAATGAAAGTCATTCCCTATGCCTTGGTCATAGGTTCTATAAAGTATGCCATGCCGTGTACCAGATCTATTGTATACCCTACCACTGAGTTAGATCGCATGACGATGTGAACTAGATTATTGACTCTAGTGCAAGTGGGAGACTGAAGGAAATATGCCCTAGAGGCAATAATAAAGTTATTATTTATTTCCTTATTTCATGATAAATGTTTATTATTCATGCTAGAATTGTATTAACCGGAAAGATAATACATGTGTGAATACATAGACAAACAGAGTGTCACTAGTATGCCTCTACTTGACTAGCTCGTTAATCAAAGATAGTTATGTTTCCCAACCATGGACAAAGAGTTGTTATTTGATTAATGGGGTCACATCATTAGATGAATGATCTGATTGACATGACCCATTCCATTAGCTTAGCACCCGATCGTTTAGTATGTTGCTATTGCTTTCTTCATGACTTATACATGTTCCTATGACTATGAGATTATGCAACTCCCGTTTGCCGGAGGAACACTTTGTGTGCTACCAAACGTCACAACATAAATGGGTGATTATAAAGGTGCTCTACAGGTGTCTCCAAAGGTAGATGTTGGGTTGGAGTATTTCGAGATTAGGATTTGTCACTCCGATTGTCGGAGAGGTATCTCTGGGCCCTCTCGGTAATGCACATCACATAAGCCTTGCAAGCATTACAACTAATGAGTTAGTTGCGAGATGATGTATTACGGAACGAGTAAAGAGACTTGCCTGTAACGAGATTGAACTAGGTATTGGATACCGACGATCGAATCTCGGGCAAGTAACATACCGATGACAAAGGGAACAACGTATGTTGTTATGCGGTCTGACCGATAAAGATCTTCGTAGAATATGTAGGAGCCAATATGGGCATCCAGGTCCCGCTATTTGTTATTGACTGGAGATTTGTCTCAGTCATGTATGCATTGTTCTCGAACCGTAGGGTCCGCACGCTTAACGTTACGACGACAGTTATTATGAGTTTATGCATTTTGATGTACCGAAGTTAGTTCGGAGCCCCGGATGTGATCACGGACATGACGAGGAGTCTCGAAATGGTCGAGACATAAAGATTGATATATTGGATGACTATATTCGGACACCGGAAGCGTTCCGGGGAAGTTTCGGATAAAACCGGAGCACCGGGGGGTTACCGGAACCCCCCGGGGGCTTAATGGGCCTCATGGGCCTAAAGTGGAGAAGAGGAAGGGGCTGCCAAGGCAGGCCGCGCACCCCCTCTCCCCCTAGTCCGAATTGGACAAGGAGGGAGGGGCGGAGCCCCCCCTTTTCCTTCTCTTCTTCCACCTCTCCTACTTGGACAAGGAAAGGGAGGGGAGTCCTACTCCCGGTAGGAGTAGGACTCCTCCTGCGCGCCTCCTCTAGGGCCGGCCGCACCCCCCCTTGGATCCTTTATATACGGAGGCAGGGGGCACCCTAGAACACACAAGTTGATCATCGTGATTGTTCCTTAGCCGTGTGCGATGCCCCCTTCCACCATATTCGACCTTGGTCATATTGTAGCAGCGCTTAGGCGAAACCCTGCGATGGTAGAACATCAAGATCGTCACCACGCCGTCGTGCTGACGGAACTCATCCCAGAAGCTTTGCTGGATCGGAGCCCGGGGAGCGTCATCGAGCTGTACGTGTGCTAAGAAATCGGAGGTGCCGGAGTAACGGTGCTTGGATCGGTCGGATCGGGAAGACGTACGACTACTTCCTCTATGTTGCGTCAACGCTTCTGCTTCGGTCTACGAGGGTACGTAGACAACACTCTCCCCTCTCGTTGCTATGCATCACCATGATCTTGCGTGTGTGTAGGAATTTTTTTGAAATTACTGCGTTCCCCAACATTGTTGACCTTCTTTGAGCTTGCTAACTCTCAATCCCTCCATGGATTCTTGCTAGTTTTTGAGGGAAAAGAGAGAGGATATCTAGATCCACATTTCCACCAATCACTTTCTCCTCTATGTGAGGGGAACCCCTTGGATCTAGATCTTGGAGTTCTCCTTCTTGTTCTTCCTCTCATTTTCCTCCCTAGCATTAGTTGCTCCGGTGGGATTCGAGAGAGAAGGACTTGGTCACTCTGTGTGCCCTTGCCATTGCTTTGGTGCATCGGTTTGAGTTCTCCATGGTGATACGTGGAAGTGAAATTTGAGAAGATTATTACTCTTGGGTGTTAGGGCACCCTAGAGCTTGTTCCTCTTGGGTGCCTTGGCGCCCTAGACGGTTGGTGTTGTTTGGAGCTCAATCATTATGGTGTAAAGCTCCGGGCAAGTGTCGGGGTCTCCAATTAGGTTGTGGAGATCGCCCCGAGCAATTTGACGGGTTCTGGTGACCGCCCCCAAGGGTTGCCAAAGTGTACGGGTTCGGTGACCGCCCCCAAGGGTTTCCATTTGTACGGGTTCGGTGACCGCCCTCAAGGGTCCCTTAGTGGAATCACGGCATCTTGCATTGTGCGAGGGCGTGAGGAGATTACAGTGGCCCTAGTGGCTTCTTGGGGAGCATTGTGCCTCCACACCGCTCCAAACGGAGATTAGCATCTGCAAGGGTGTGAACTTTGGGATACATCGTCATCTCTGCGTGCCTTGGTTATCTCTTACCCGAGCCCCTTTACTTATGCACTTTACTTTGTGATAGCATATTGTTTCTTGTCATATATCTTGCTATCACATAGTTGCTTATCTTGCTTAGCATAAGTTGTTAGTGCACATAGGTGAGCCTAGTTGTTTTAGGTTTTGTGCTTGACAAATTAACCGCTAGGTTTATTCCGCATTTGTTCAAGCCTAAATCGTAATTATTTTAAAATGCCTATTCACCCCCCCTCTAGGCGACATCCACGATCTTTCAATTGGCATCAGAGCCTCGTCTCTCCTTATAAGTCTTAACCGCCTAGAGAGTAATGATGTCGACAAGGGGATTAGGATTCTCTGACACTCTTAGTTTCGATGGCACAAATTTTGATGTTTGGGTAATTCGCATGCTTAATCTCTTTAGGGTCATGGACCCAAATTTAGAGCGAATTGTAGATATGGGTTTTTCTCCTCCAGAGGATCCCCAAAGATTATCTTTAGAGGATGAGAAAAACTCTGATCTCAATGCTCAAGCTTCTAATGTGATTTTCGATGCTTTGAGCAATGTAGTTATATTTCAACTCATGCCGTTCCGGGATGCTCATGAGTTGTGGACAAAGCTTCAAGATAAATATTGTGTGTCCAAGATTTGCGGGGATGATTGTTCTCCCTCCACCTCTATCAGTGTTGCCTTCTCAACTTCTTCTACTTCACCTACATGTGGGTTGCCACAAGGTAATGACATGGTGAGTAGTGGTGTACATTGCAATGATGATAGTGGCCTTATTGTTAATAATCCTTCATCATTTTCTTATTGCAATGCTTCATCTTTGGACTTTATCACTTCGAGCACTCCAAATGTTTCACATGCTTGTGTTGATAGTTCTTGCATATCATGTAGAAATTGCTTGACTAAATCTTATGATGATATGTTTACTATGTCTTGTTGCCATGATAAAAATGCATATATTTCCTCGAATTGTTATGCTAACAATGTAGAGGAAACCCAACACTCCATGGAACAAGATGTGGTCTTGAATGGTGCTTCAAGGGATCCTACATCACCATCTATTGCATTTTGCCTTATGGCCAAGGCTTCAAAGGTATCTCCCACTTTGAATCCAAATATATCTTGTGATGATATTGATGATGGCAAGAGTGATGATGATGTTGATTATGATGAAGAGAATGATGATGTTGCCTCCTTAAAAATTAAGGGGGGAATGATTTTTAAAGCTCTTCTTAAGAATAAAATTGCTCGTTCCAACTTCATGGAAATCATGTCTATTGCAATTGAGGGCAAGAAATATATTGATGAGTTGGAATCTCGTCTTGAGGAGCATGAGGTCACCATTGATAAAATGGAAGGTCATGAGCGTGATTACGCTAATGAGATTGCGGACCTCTCTCAAGCTCTTGAACTTGAACAAACCACCAAGGAATCTCTTGAGGAGACTTTTGCTCTAGAATTATCTAGAGTGAATGAATCTCATGATAGAGCTCTTGAGGTGGCCAATGTTTTTGAAACTAAAAATGCTAAGCTTGAAGTTGCTCATGCTAGACTCCTTGAGGATTTTGAGCACCTCGAAAATGGCTCAAGGGTCATCAAGGGTGAGCTCATCAAACTCACCGAGTCTCATGATCAACTTGAAGCTTCTTATTTAAAATATCTTGCCATGTTGTCCTCTCCTATTGTTGTTAATGATGATGCTTGTGCTACTAACTCTATTACTTGTGAAACATCCATTTTGAAGGTGAACATTGAGCTACAGGCTCAACTTGAGTTGCTATCTAGTAATTATGGGAAATTGGAAGAAAGCCATGAAAAGCTCTCAAGCTCTCATGATGATCTTCTAGTATCCCATAATGTGCTAAAGATAGCTCATGAGGCCATGCTTGCTAAGGTAACATCTAGTGAGCCTCATGTGGATACTAGCACTACTTCTAGTCAAAATGCTATATTGCCATCTGCTAGTCCTTGTAATTCATCTACTCACAATATTGGTACATCTTGTGATGAATTGCTTTCCTTGCCTTGTTGCTCTAACGATGAAGCTTATACTTCCTCTAGTACTTGTGTTGAGACTAACCATGTAGAGGAAATCAAAGAGCTCAAGGCCCAAGTCACTTCTTTGAAGAAAGACTTGGAAAAGAGTCATGAAGGGAAATCCACACTCAACAATATCTTAAGTGTGCAAAAATACCCCAATGACAAAGGTGGACTTGGATTAAACTCCAACAAGAAGAAGAAGTCCAAGGTGAACAAAAAGAAGGGCCAAGAACAAGTCAAGAATTCGGCCAAGATTGTTTGCTTCAAGTGCAAAGTAGAAGGGCATCATGTTAGATCTTGCCCATTGAAGAAGAAGCCCATTAGTGACAAGCAACAAGGGAAGCGGCCACAAGTACACTCTCATTCTCAACCTCAAGTTGAAGAAAGGCCTCTTCCCAAGAAAACTCAAGCAAATGCTTCTCAAGTTGAGAAATCAAGTGAGAAGAAAGTAAAGAGTAGACGTTGCTACCTATGTCGTGAAAAAGGTCACGTTGCTTCTTCATGCACAAATGGTACCTTATCCAACCCTATTCTAATTGATGATATCTATTCTCTTGGGAAGCATAAGGTTGGCAATGTGTTTGCTAAATTTGTTGGTGCTCAAAGTGGTGTCAAGAAAAGAACCATTTGGGTAGCCAAGCCTATTGTGACTAACCTCTTAGGACCCAACTTGGTTGGGGACCAACTAGCTCATACTTGATCAATAGGTGTTGTTGGAGGTCATTGGAGACTTGGCTACATTATGAAGAATTAAGGGGACTTCATCATTCTTATTGTCTAAAGCCAAGTTAATTGAATCGTCAAGTTTATATCTTATATCCAATATGCCTCCTTGCGGTAACTTGTACTTAAATTGCTTACATTGAAAGTTACTTGCCCCTTTCATGTTTTGGTTTTGTTCCTTGCATGTGTTTTTATATGTTGTGCTTCCAACTTAATTATCTTGAGCAATCAAGTATGTGTGTGTTGGTGTGCACATCATGTACGTGTGTGTCTTGCGTTGAGCCTTTTGCATCTTGTTTATTTCTTAGTTGGCTCTTGTGAGAGATTAATGGAATATCCCATTATGGGCGAGTGATGTGCTTTGTGCACCTCACAATCCTATAAATGTTTTTACATGAGTAATACCATCTAGTATTGATATTACAAGATTATCTAGTCGCTATGTGGTATGCCTTCTCATGAGAAATTAAAATTCTAAATAGTCCATTAATTATCTCTTGTTGGATACTCTTATTGCCTCTTGTTAAGTTTTTATTGGTATCACATTATGGGGGAATAATATGCTATGTGCATATTACAAGCCTAGAAATGTGTACATTTGAGATATTGTCACCTAGAATTGATATTGTAAATTATCTTGTTCCTAGGTGGCATGTTGGCTCTACAAGTTGCAATTTGGTTATGTTTGGTGTAAAGATGATGTTGGATATCCTTGCTATCTACCACCGGGAATTATTTCCATTTACTTCTTGTCTTTTGACAATTGGTACTCACTTGTGTGGTAGAATTTATTGATCATCTTTACATTGGCTTGTGACTTTATTTGCCTTTTATCTTGCCAAGGAATGTGTCAACTCCCTTTGTCTTCCATACCACTTGTGGATCTTGTTTATTTCTTGATCTTGTCTAGTGTTTTCTAGATATAGTGAAAGTGGCGATCCCACCTTGTGCATTTTGTATTCAAATGCAAATTCTCTATAATGCACTAGTCTTGGGGGAGCTATCCTATTTTCTATAAAACACTCATCTTGTGATCCTTATCAAGTGTGTGTCGGTGGAAGGCAAGTCGTTTCTTTTGGGTACTTTGTGCCATCATGAAACTTTGTAGAGAGCTTGGTTTGTTTGGAACCATCCTCTCTTTTGGGGGTTTGATATCCTTTATTTAGTGGGTATCAATGGATATCTCATTCCTTGATGTATCTTTTATTGATATCCTCCAAGTGATGATTTATTTATTTGGTATCTTTTCTTCACTTGGTATTTCTTTGTCATTTGGTATCGGTTTGTCACACCCTAGCTAGATTATGCATTAGAGTGTGCATCATGTTTACCTTCATCAGAAATTGAAATGGGGAAAGCAGAACCCCCAGCACCCCCCCTGAAATCAACTAGGGTTTACTAAAAATAAATTCAATGAACCTGAAATGCCCTTCAAAAATGTTCACCCTCTTTGCCTTGGGTTAGAACCCTTGGGAAAAATGGTGCATATAATTTTAGGTCAACAAAAGGGGCATTGACTTAATTCATAAATATTTGAATTTGGGCATTTAAATACTATTAAATAATTCAAATGCTCAAATAATGTTGGAACTATTTTTGGGCCACTGAAATATTTCAGAAAGTGTCCATAAATATTTTCAGGATTTTATAAAATGATTTAGTATTTAAACTAAATCAAAACAGAATAACAGAAATAGAAAAACAGAATAAATTAGGAAAAGAACAGAGGCTCACCTGGACCTTACCTGGCCCACCTGTAGCCCATCCACCTGGCCTAGCACCAGGCCACCAGCGGCCCAGCCCACCAGCACCTCGCCCGTCGTCCTCCTCCCCTCGCCCCGAAGCAGCTGCGTGCCAGCAGCAGCGCACACCGGAGGTCTCCACCTCCTGCTTCGCGGTGGCAACCCCCCTGGCCTCCTAGCCGCGCCACGGAGACGCCCGCGGCCCCCCTCGACCCTCTCTGGCTCTCCCTGGACCTCTCTCCCTCCTCTGCTCTCTCCCTACGACGCCACCGAACGCGCCCGTCGCCACCGACGCCGTTCACCGCGGCCACGGCCACCGCCTCGCCTCCCCGACGCCTCCCAAAGCTCCGCCTCGACCCACCCTTCCTCCTCACCGCTCCAAGCGACGCCGGGAGCCCTGCAGTGACGCAATTGCCGTCGTCTTCACCGACGGGCACCAAAGATCGCCGGCCCCGATTCTCCGTCTCCAGGTCGTCCCCGAGCCCGCCGAGTCCTCCCTCGAGATCGCTGTGAGCTCCTGCGCCTTCCCCCTTGCTCGCCCCCTCCGTTCTCGTCCGTTAGCCGCCGCCCCACGAAACCGAGCTCCGGCCGCCGCCATGGCCGACGAGCTCCATGCTCGTGTGCTCTTCCGCCTGCCCTAGCATCACCAACATGCTCAACGCGTCCCCAGGAAGCGAACGCGCCACGCTGTTGCTCTAATGCTCGCGCTGAAACCCCGCGCCCGTGTGTCCCGAGCTCCGGCCGCCGCCTCGCTCGCCGCAGTTGCCGCTACCGGCCACCACAGCCACGGCCACAGCCACCGCTGGACGCGCCGCATCGCGGGCGTTCCAACGAGCCAAACCGCGCTCGAAACCGCCCCCTGTAGCGCCTTCCCGCAGCACCTCCGCCGTCTCGGGCTTCGCCGGCGTCGAGCCGTGGACCAACTCCGGCGAGCCAACGTGGCACACTTAGTTAACGCTAATGACGCCATTAGCTGATCACTGTGCCACTGACGTATGGGCCCCACGCGCTAATTAACCCCGGATTTATTCCCTGTTTAACTTAAACTAACCGCCATGGGCCCCACATGTCAGTTTGACCATGCCACGTCATCATTGACCCGGACCCACTAGTCAGCCTCTCTCCCTGCCCTGTTACACTGACCAGTGGACCCCACTGGTTAGGTTTGACCTGGAGGCAGCTCAGTTGACCAGCTGACGTCACCCTGACGTCGGGCTGACGCAGTAAATCATTTTCTAGTTTAAAAATAATTCAGGAAATTCCAGAAATTACCCAAAACTTCTAAAATTCATAGAAATTCAACCATAACTCCAAATGAGACAAATTATATATGAAAAATTATCAGAAAAATTCAAGGAATCCATTTGTACCATTTTCATGCATGTTTGAACAATGCTTGTCCTCTGTTTTGGACAAAACAAATAAAGGGCATTTAAATAATCATATATGGGGTTGGAATTTGAATCTTGTACTCAAACCAACTTCATTTAAATCATAGCTAGTTGCATTAGCTCAAGACACATCCATATTGCCATGTCATAGCATGCATCATATTGTTGCATATCGTCATGTGTTGATTGTGCTCGGTTGTGTTCTTCGTGGTAGGTTCTGCCTCCGAGGATATTCACGAGTATCCAACTGAAGGGCAGTATCCCGTTACCACTCCATCAGGCAAGCAACCATTGATCATTCCGATACAACCCATGTTCTTGCTCCTGCTCTTGTTTACTGCATTAAGACAACACGATTCAAACTGCTGTGTGCTACGGTAGTTGAACCCTTATCCTCTGCATGACCTGTCATTGCCACAGTAACTAGATGAAACCCACTAGCATGTGTAGGAGTTGATTGAGCCATGTTTTGTGATTCCTACCTTGCTATGCCTGCTATGCTTAGAGTTGTGTCAGGTCTGGTTCATCTGGGTGATGGGCTAGAGTGAAATGCTCGTGTCAGTAATATGTGGGATGTGTTGAACATGTTTTGGTAAAGGTATCGATGAGAGGCCATGTAGGAGTACATGGTGGGTTGTTTCATTGAGGCCGTCCATAAGAACTGAGATCTGTATGTGTGATTTAAGATGCAGTTACTACCGTACATTGGGCCCGAAACAAATGGACCCTCTCGGCTTCTTAGCCACCCTAGTACTCTGTCCAGGAGTTGCAAATAGTTTCTGGTGTTTGTAGGATATGTGTTGGCGGCCGTGCGTAGCGCTGACCCTAGGGGTGGGCTATGTTGCGGTAGATACACCGTGGCACGGTGTACCGAGTCACCCGTTTGGTGTCTCGGGAACCCTGTTCACATCGTTCGGGGCCGTATGTGGAAACCTCGGCCAGACTCCCTGCGGATGGAACCTGGATAGGCGATAACCTGGACTAGGGGCTTAGGTGTTTAGGTAGGCCGTGGTCGACACCCTCGCTGGGCTTCCGCTTGAAGGTTGCCGAGTACATGTCGTGTAGACGGCGGTAAGCGGTGAAAGCGTGTATGACGAAGTACACCCCTGCAGGGTATAAAACTATTCGAATAGCCGCGTCCGCGGTAAAGGACTACTTGGTTGCCTATACAGTTCATAGACAAGTTAATGGATACTACTAAAAGACTCAAGATAAGTGTGAGTATCGAGGATGGCCCCCTCGCAGGATACGAGGGAGGATCCACGGTGGAGTATTGTGATGGTGAGTAGTGGACTCGTGTGCGAAAACTATTTTGCTAAAAGATTCCGTAGGATAGCTTAGCCAAGAGTCAAAGCTGGCTTGCTGCATAAACCCCACCACCTTCTTGAGAATGAGCATGTATAGTAGGTTCTGATGTAAGACTTGCTGAGTACCTTTGTACTCATGTTTGCTTATTTATTGTTTTCAGACGACAACACTGCCCCCTCCGATGGGTTTTACGTAGACCTTGACGTCGACGAGTGACTAGCCACCCAGGTGGTGATCCAGGCCATGGAGGTCCCTATGTAGATAGACAGGCTTCGAGAAGCCTTCTTTCTTTCTAGAGTCTGTACTCAGACTAGTTGCTTCCGCATGTGCTTGTATGACTGTATGACTTGAGTGTCGGGTCATGTGACCCCTACCTGTATGGATATGTTATGTATGGCTCCCTGGAGCCTTTAAATAAAGTACTTGAGTTGTAGAGTTTTGTTGTGATGCCATGTTGTATGTACTCATATCGAGCATATTGTATGTATGATTGAAATGCTTG
Source organism: Triticum monococcum (assembly GCA_034509565.1). Lineage (NCBI taxonomy): Eukaryota > Viridiplantae > Streptophyta > Magnoliopsida > Poales > Poaceae > Triticum > Triticum monococcum. The sequence continues at coordinate 607,069,695 of CM067845.1, forward strand.
GTATGAGTGGGATCCGACAATCTAGTTGTTTGTCCTTCGCAGCCTTTCTTATGGGGAAATGTAGTCTAGTGCTCCTCGAGCCATAGTAGTCCGCTACAGCCCGGTTCACCGGAGTCCTGCTAGCCCAGCACTACTGTTCAGGACACTTGACTGGCCGGCATGTGTTTCACTTCGTCCCTATGTCTGTCCCTTCGGGGAAATGTCACGCGGTGATCTCCGGAGTCCTGTCTAGCCTGCTACAACCCGGGATCCCCCGGAGTCCTGTTAGCCTAGTGCTACAGCCCGGAATCACTCGTTGATGACCGACATGTTTGTTGTGATTCATGTATGCCTGTCTCCATAGGTCTGTGCCACTTTGGGTTCACGACTAGCCATGTCGGCCCGGGTTCTCGGTCATATGGATGCTAGCGACATTGTCATATACGCGAGCCAAAAGGCGCAAACGGTCCCGGGCCATGGTAAGGCGACACCCGTGGGATACCGTGCGTGAGGCCGCAAAGTGATATGAGGTGTTACCGGCTAGATCGATGTGGCTTAGAATCGGGGTCCTGACAGCGTTGGCATCAGAGCCGGACTGCCTGTAGGTTCGTTCAGCCAAACTGGTCGATGTCGAGTCTAGAAATGCTTTAGTTATATGTAAGGGAATTGATTGTGGGAGGGAACGTAAGGTTCTTTTACTCCTTTACCCTATGCTTCTGATCTGAGTCATTCTCTTCTCAATCAACGTGGGTTAAGGACTAGGCTCTCTTTTTCTATCAGGTTCACGTGTTACTAATCCGTAGTAGTTTATAGGATTATTGCTACGAGTTCCAGTCCAGTTTCTACTATTTTAGTACGTTGCTATTTGAATCAGAACCTTGATATGATGCTGTTGAGCGGTATTGTGAACTGTTGTGGATGTCTCAAATCTTTTCTGAGCATTTACAGCCGTTATGCTGTCCAATTTTCCCTAGGAATTCTGATGTCTTTGTCTTGTGGTTGTGCTTTCAGATGGCCAACCAGTCTCAAAATCAAGTGGTTCGCCTGACTAGGTGCCTCGACGTGCCCGGTCATACTGCTATGTTGGTCTGGGTCATGATCGAGACAGGATACCGTTGGTATCCCGAATACACTATTGAAGAGCAGTTCCGCGACTTTAATCAAAGCCAGTATTTCTGCACCGTCAGGATATTTCCTTCCTATCCTGGATCTACCGAGCCCCTTCACTGTTCCTATGGACTCGGAGTTACCATTGAGATGGCTGTGCAGGATGCTGCCTATTCCATGATGACCATCTTGCGAGTCCGGACTGGCCTGCTTCGGAACACTAACTTCCGTTACATGCCAGCTTCACTTCCGGGAGCACAGGGGTATCTTCAGGCTATCTATGCTGACTCCACTCAGGAGGACTCATTAACTCGTACCACCGCTGAGATGCTCGAAGATAAGGACCGAGAGAATCGGGCCTTGAGGCTGGAGCTCTTTAATACCCGTGCTGATCATTGGGCCACATTGACTCGGTTTGCACCCGCGGTGCAAGCTGGATGTATGGATACCAGGGATCTGTATCCTGTGAGAGCAGCTCTGCCAGACATGGTGGATTGGCGTGATGTGGGAGGCATCACCCCACCCCTTGGTCCCCGCAGGCCACCGTTTGTTGGTCCAAGACCTCATCCTAGCCCCTATGGTCCACAGGCTCCTCAGGACCGTCTGTTTCCGGATGATCACGTTGAACTTCCAGGCTATGGAGGTGACTTCTATGAGGACTACTACGGAGCTATCTGAGTTAGTAGTAGTACCACTAGTAGTGTAGTAGTTGTATCTCCACTGTCCTGTGTGACTTGTGGAATACGACTTGGTGTGTAATCGATTCCGGAGGTGTAGACAAATAATGTATAGGAACTCGGAATGCCTCCGATGAGATGTAACGTCTACCTTCATAGTTGTACTGTAGCATGGGCTTGTACTAAACCATGTATGACGAGTATGACCGTTGGTGTATATATGGCAGTTTTATATTACCATGGCATACGAATGAGCATCTCTGCATTCCGCATTATCCTTACATTCTGCATTTCCTTGTTAAGTTGAGCCATCCTTGTCCAAACCGTTGTCTTGTTTTCCTCCTAGGATGGTCAACACCCGCGGCAACCCTGCTGCCCCGGAGCAGGGGGAAGCCAATGTAGCTAGAGGTGAAAATTTGCCTCACCCGCCTTCCCTGGCCGAAGTGATGCTGGAGGCGGAAAGGAACAAGCGTGAGACCAACCGCCTGTTGGAGCGGATTGAGCAGAACACTGCACGCCACCCACGAAATGACCTGGTGTCAATCAACGACTTTATCAAGCTGTACCCACCAAAGTTTAACCATTCCGTCGAGCCCCTCGATGCGGATGATTGGCTTCGCAGCATCACCCACAAGCTATGTTCTGCCAACGTAGCTGAAGCCGACAAGGTTACCTATGCTGCTTATCATCTCGAGGGCCCCGCTAGCCATTGGTGGGAAAACTACGAAGCTATGCGCCCGGTCGGCCAAATCACTACCTGGGCTGAGTTCAGCGAGGCTTTCCGTGAGCATCACATTCTGGAAGGTCTTATGGATCACAAGAGGGAGGAGTTCTGCAACTTCACCCAAGGAAGGCTGACTGTGGATGCATATAGCCGAGAATTTGGGAACCTGGCACGCTATGCTCCTGAAGAGGTTTCTACTGACGCCAAGAAGCAGGCAAGGTTCCGCAAGGGACTTAGCCCTGAGCTTCGCCGCGATCTCCGTCTGCACGAGTGCACATCCTTCCAGAAGCTGGTCAATAAAGCTATCAGTGCTGAGACAGGCCAGACTGATTATGACGCTTCACGCAAGCACTCTCGTGATTTTGGGTCTTCATCCGGCTCTGGAGCTCAGAAGCGCCGGGTGTGGATTCTAAGCACCGCACTGCCACCCAGATTCACCCCGAGGCCATCCTTTGAGGCGCCTCGTCCCAACCAGCAATTTGCACCGCCCAAGCCCTATGGTGGCCCCGCTGCTAATGTTGCTCCACGCCCCACTGTGGTAACATGCTTCAAGTGTGGAGAACCGGGTCACTATAGTCGAGAGTGTCCCCAGAACAACCCCATTCAAGCTGGAAAGTCCGTTGGCCGTGGTAAGCCCGCGGGAAAGACTTTCTACGCCAAGCCGGCCACTACTGCACGTGGCCATGTCAACTATGTCTCAGCCGAAGAGGCTCATGAGGATCCCAACGTCGTCCTTGGTACGCTCCTTGTTAACTGCCATCCGGCATCTGTTCTTTTCGATACTGGAGCATCTCATTCATTCATATCCGAGAATTATGCTTGGTTGCATAACACGACATTCTGTGACATGCCCACTTCCATGGTAATTCAAACTCTGGGTTCCAAATGGCAAACTTCTAAGGTAAGCCATGGGAACGAAATTCTTGTCGATAGGCTTGTTTTCCTCGCTTCTTTAATAGCTCTCAAGTCCTCCGACATAAACATCATCTTGGGTATGGACTGGATGTCGGCTCATTATGCCAAGATCGATTGTGCCACTAGAACCGTTCAACTTACCCATCCTTCTGGCAAGACAGCTAATGCCTTAACTCGAGTGGCCAAGCGCCAACTTTACTCTCTCAATGCCAACCCTCTTCCAGACCTTGAGGACGTTCCGGTAGTCCGAGACTTCTCGGATGTGTTTCCGGAAGAACTGCCCGGTGTTCCACCTGACCAGGATGTCGAGTTTGTGATAGACCTTGTTCCAGGAACCGTTCCAATTGCTAGAAGACCCTACAAGATGGCACCCTTAGAACTAGCCGAGCTTAAGAACCAACTCGATGAGTCCTTGAACAAAGGGTTCATCCGTCCTAGCTCCTCTCCTTGGGCTTGCCCCGTCCTCTTCGTCAAGAAGAAGGATGGAACGGATCGAATGGTTGTGGATTACCGACCTGTCAATCTGGTCACCATCAAGAACAAATACCCGCTTCCCAGGATCAATGACCTGTATGATCAGCTCACTGGATCCTCAGTCTTCTCCAAGATGGATTTGAGGCTGGGCTACCATCAAATCAAAATCAGAAACGGGGACATTCCCAAAACGGCCTTTGTTACTCGTTATGGCCAATACGAGTACACCGTCATGTCCTTCGGTTTAACCAATGCCCCGGCCACTTTCTCCCGGTTAATGAACTCGGTTTTCATGGAGTACTTGGACAAATTCGTCGTAGTATACCTCGATGACATACTCATCTACTCCAAGAATGAAGAGGAACATGCTGAACATCTAAGGCTGGTATTGATGAAACTTCGAGAGCATCGCCTTTATGCCAAATTCTCCAAGTGTGAATTTTGGTTGTCAGAAGTGACCTATCTAGGCCATGTAATCTCTGGTAAGGGTATTGCTGTCAATCCCGAGCGAGTTCAAGCCGTCCTTGATTGGACTCCACCTGAAACGGTCAAGCAAGTTCGGAGTTTCCTTGGCCTAGCGAGCTATTGCCGCCGCTTCGTCGAGAATTTCTCCAAGGTTGCTAAACCTCTAACTGAACTCCTCAAGAAAGATAAAAAGTTCGAGTGGACTCCACAGTGCGAGTTCAGCTTTCAGGAACTGAAAAGACGCCTGACATCTGCTCCCGTACTGGTACCACCAGATTTCTCCAAGGACTTTATTATCTATTGCGACGCCTCGCGACAAGGACTAGGTTGCATACTCATGCAAGATCGTCAGGTAATTGCCTATGCTTCACGGCAATTACACCCACATGAGGAAAATTATCCCACACATGATCTAGAGCTTGCAGCTGTAGTCCATGCACTCAAAACCTGGCGACATTACCTCCTCGGTAATCGTTGCGAGATCTTCACCGATCACCAAAGCTTGAAATATATCTTCACCCAACCAGATTTGAATCTCAGGCAAAGACGTTGGGTCGAGTTGATCTCGGATTACGACTTAGGAATAACTTACACCCCTGGCAAGGCCAATGTCATGGCCGATGCATTAAGTCGTAAGTCCTACTGTAACAACCTGATGTTACAACAAAGTCAACCACTTCTCCATGAGGAATTTCGCAAGCTTAATCTTCACATTGTTCCTCAAGGATTCCTATCCACCCTGGTAGCGGAACCTACCCTTACGGATCAGGTCATCAAGGCACAGAAGATAGATCCGGGAATTTCCCGTATCAAGAGAAATGTTAAAAAAGGAGTCGTGGATTGTTTCTCCATTGATGATCAAGGTGTTGTATACTTTGGGAATCGCCTAGTGGTTCCGAAGGCGCGAAACCTGAGGCGACTGATCCTTAAGGAAGCTCATGAATCCCCTCTCGCCATTCATCCCAGTAGTACCAAAATGTATCAAGACCTACGCCAGAGGTTTTGGTGGACTAGGATGAAGAGAGAAATCGCTCAATACATTGCTAATTGCGACGTTTGTCGTCGTGTTAAAGCAGAGCATCAACGGCCTGCTGGCACCCTTCAACCTTTGGCTATTCCTGAATGGAAATGGGACAAAATCAGTATGGATTTCATCACTGGGTTTCCCAGGACCAAGAGGGGGAATAATGCCATCTTCGTCGTGATCGACCGTCTTTCCAAAGTAGCCCATTTTCTACCTGTTCGTGAGAGTATCACCGCTAGCCAGCTAGCTGACCTATACATCTCCCGAATAGTGTCACTTCATGGTGTCCCATTGGAAATTAACTCAGACCGTGGAAGTCTCTTCACCTCTCGATTTTGGGAAAGTTTCCAAAATGCTATGGGAACTCATCTCTCCTTTAGCACCGCCTTCCATCCTCAATCAAGTGGTCAAGTAGAGCGAGTAAATCAAATTCTGGAAGATATGCTCCGAGCTTCTATTATCTCGTTCGGAATGAGTTGGGAGAAATGCCTTCCATTCGCGGAGTTTGCTTATAACAATAGCTATCAAGCTAGTTTGGGCAAGGCTCCCTTCGAAGTTCTCTATGGACGAAAATGTCGAACGCCTCTTAACTGGTCAGAAACCGGGGAAAGACAACTCTTTGGCCCGGATATGATTCAGGAAGCAGAAGAGCAGGTTCGCGTTATTCGTGAGAAATTGAAAACAGCCCAATCTCGCCAAAAGAGTCAATATGATCGTAAGCATAAGCCTATGACATTTGAAATTGACGAGAAAGCTTACCTTCGGGTTACCCTGTTAAAGGGAACCCATCGATTCGGTATCAAAGGCAAATTGGCTCCTCGTTACATTGGACCCTTTCGCATTCTTGCCAAACAAGGAGAAGTTGCCTACCAATTGGAACTACCTCCGCATCTTTCCAGAGTTCACGATGTCTTCCACGTTTCGCAACTCAGGCGTTGCTTCGCAGATCCTATCCATGGAGTGGACCACGAAACGCTTGACTTACAAGATAACCTTTCTTATCGGGAATACCCCGTTCGTATCCTTGATCAAGCTGTTGGGGAACGCAGTAATTTCGAAAATTTTCCTACGCACACGCAAGATCATGGTGATGCACAGCAACGAGAGGGGAGAGTGTTGTCTACGTACCAACGCAGACCGACTGCGGAAGCGATCACACAACATAGAGGAAGTAGTCGTACGTCTTCTTCCCGATCCGACCGATCCAAGCACCGTTACTCCGGCACCTCCGAGTTCTTAGCACACGTTCAGCTCGATGACGATCCCCGGGCTCCGATCCAGCAAAGCTTCGGGGAGGAGTTCCGTCAGCACGACGGTGTGGTGACGATCTTGATGTACTACCGACGCAGGGCTTCGCCTAAGCACTACAATGGTACGATCGAGGTGGAATTTGGTGGCAGGGGGCACCGCACACGGCTAAGGAGCGATCTCAAGGATCAAGTTGTGTGTCTTGGGGTGCCCCCTGCCCCCGTATATAAAGGTTGGAGGAGGGGGGCCGGCCGGCCAAGGGAGGGGAGGCGCAGGGGAGTCCTACTCCCACCGGGAGTAGGACTCCTCTCCCCAATCCTAATCCAATTAGGACTCCCGGGGGGAAAAGAGAGAGAAGGGGGGCCGGCCCCTTATCCTATTCCTAATAGGACTTGGGGGGGGGGCGCCGGCCAGCTAGTGGGCTTCCCTTTTCTCTTTTCCACTAAGGCCCAATAGGCCCATTAGTCTCCCGGGGGGTTCCGGTAACCCTCCCGGTATTCCGGTAAAATCCCGATTTCACCCGGAACACTTCCGATGTCCAAACATAGGCTTCCAATATATCAATCTTTACGTCTCGACCATTTCGAGACTCCTCGTCATGTCCGTGATCTCATCCGGGACTCCGAACAACCTTCGGTACATCAAAATGCATAAACTCATAATAACTGTCATCGTAACGTTAAGCGTGCGGACCCTACGGTTCGAGAACAATGTAGACATGACCGAGACACGTCTCCGGTCAATAACCAATAGCGGGACCTGGATGCCCATATTGGCTCCTACATATTCTACGAAGATCTTTATCGGTCAGACCGCATAACAACATACGTTGTTCCCTTTGTCATCGGTATGTTACTTGCCCGAGATTCGATCGTCGGTATCCAATACCTAGTTCAATCTCGTTACCGGCAAGTCTCTTTACTCGTTCCGTAATACATCATCTCACAACTAACATATTAGTTGCAGTGCTTGCAAGGCTTATGTGATGTGCATTACCGAGAGGGCCCAGAGATACCTCTCCGACAATCGGAGTGACAAACCCTAATCTCGAAATACGCCAACCCAACATCTACCATTGGAAACACCTGTAGTACTCCTTTATAATCACCCAGTTACGTTGTGACGTTTGGTAGTACCCAAAGTGTTCCTCCGGTAAACGGGAGTTGCATAATCTCATAGTTATAGGAACATGTATAAGTCATGAAGAAAACAATAGCAACATACTAAACGATCGGGTGCTATGCTAATGGAATGGGTCATGTCAATCAGATCATTCTACTAATGATGTGACCTCGTTAATCAAATAACAACTCCTTGTTCATGGTTAGGAAACATAACCATCTTTGATTAATGAGCTAGTCAAGTAGAGGCATACTAGTGACACTCTGTTGGTCTATGTATTCACACATGTATTATGTTTCCGGTTAATACAATTCTAGCATGAATAATAAACATTTATCATGATGTAAGGAAATAAATAATAACTTTATTATTGCCTCTAGGGCATATTTCCTTCAGTCTCCCACTTGCACTAGAGTCAATAATCTAGATTACACAGTAATGATTCTAACACCCATGGAGCCTTGGTGCAGATCATGTTTTGCTCGTGGAAGAGGCTTAGTCAACGGGTCTGCAACATTCAGGTCCGTATGTATCTTGCAAATCTCTATGTCTCCCACCTGGACTAAATCCCGGATGGAGTTGAAGCGTCTCTTGATGTGTTTGGTCCTCTTGTGAAATCTGGATTCCTTTGCCAAGGCAATTGCACCAGTATTGTCACAGAAGATTTTCATTGGACCCGATGCACTAGGTATGACACCTAGATCGGATATGAACTCCTTCATCCAGACTCCTTCGTTTGCTGCTTCCGAAGCAGCTATGTACTCCGCTTCACATGTAGATCCCGCTACGACGCTTTGTTTAGAACTGCACCAACTGACAGCTCCACCGTTTAAAGTAAACACGTATCCGGTTTGCGATTTAGAATCGTCCGGATCAGTGTCAAAGCTTGCATCAACGTAACCTCTTACGGTGAGCTCTTTGTCACCTCCATATACGAGAAGCATATCCTTAGTCCTTTTCAGGTATTTCAGGATGTTCTTGACCGCTGTCCAGTGATCCATTCCAGGATTACTTTGGTACCTCCCTGCTAAACTTATAGCAAGGCACACATCAGGTCTGGTACACAGCATTGCATACATGATAGAGCCTATGGCTGAAGCATAGGGAACATCTTTCATTTTCTCTCGATCTTCTGCAGTGGTCGGGCATTGAGTCTTACTCAATTTCATACCTTGTAACACAGGCAAGAACCCTTTCTTTGCTTGATCCATTTTGAATTTCTTCAAAATCTTGTCCAGGTATGTGCTTGTGAAAGTCCAATTAAGCGTCTTGATCTATCTCTATAGACCTTTATGCCTAATATGTAAGCAGCTTCCCCGAGGTCTTTCATCGAAAAACTTTTATTCAAGTATCCCTTTATGCTATCCAGAAATTCTATATCATTTGCAATTAGCAATATGTCATCCACATATAATATCAGAAATGCTACAGAGCTCCCACTCACTTTCTTGTAAATACAGGCTTCTCCAAAAGTCTGTATAAAGCCAAATGCTTTGATCACACTATCAAAGCGTTTATTCCAACTCCGAGATGCTTGCACCAGTCCATAAATGGATCGCTGGAGTTTGCATACTTTGTTAGCTCCTTTTGGATCGACAAAACCTTCTGGTTGTACCATATACAACTCTTCTTCCAGAAATCCATTCAGGAATGCAGTTTTGACATCCATCTGCCATATTTCATAATCATAAAATGCGGCAATTGCTAACATAATTCTGACGGACTTAAGCATCGCTACGGGTGAGAAAGTCTCATCGTAGTCAACCCCTTGAACTTGTCGAAAACCTTTTGCGACAAGTCGAGCTTTATAGACAGTAACATTACCGTCAGCGTCAGTCTTTTTCTGGAAGATCCATTTATTCTCAATTGCTTGCCGATCATCGGGCAAGTCAACCAAAGTCCATACTTTGTTCTCATACATGGATCCCATCTCAGATTTCATGGCCTCAAGCCACTTTGCGGAATCTGGGCTCACCATCGCTTCTTCATAGTTCGTAGGTTCATCATGATCTAGCATCATGACTTCCAGAACTGGATTACCGTACCACTCTGGTGCGGATCTCACTCTGGTTGATCTACGTGGTTCAGTAGTATCTTGTTCTGAAGCTTCATGATCATCATCATTAGCTTCCTCACTGATTGGCATAGGTGTCGCAGAAACAGTTTTCTGTGATGTACTATTTTCCAATAAGGGAGCAGGTACAGTTACCTCGTCAAGTTCTACTTTCCTCCCACTCACTTCTTTCGAGAGAAACTCCTTCTCTAGAAATGATCCATTCTTAGCAACGAATGTCTTGCCTTCGGATCTATGATAGAAGGTATACCCAACAGTTTCCTTTGGGTATCCTATGAAGACACATATCTCCGCTTTGGGTTCGAGCTTATCTGGTTGAAGCTTTTTCACATAAGCATCGCAGCCCCAAACTTTAAGAAACGACAACTTTGGTTTCTTGCCAAACCATAGTTCATAAGGCGTCGTCTCAACGGATTTTGATGGTGCCCTATTTAACGTGAATGCGGCCGTCTCTAAAGCATAACCCTAAAACGATAGCGGTAAATCAGTAAGAGACATCATGGATCGCACCATATCTAGTAAAGTGCGATTACGACGTTCGGACACACCATTACGCTGTGGTGTTCCGGGTGGCGTGAGTTGCGAAACTATTCCACAATTTTTCAAATGTATACCAAACTCGTAACTCAAATATTCTCCTCCACGATCAGATCGTAGAAACTTTATTTTCTTGTTACGATGATTTTCAACTTCACTCTGAAATTCTTTGAACGTTTCAAATGTTTCAGACTTATGTTTCATTAAGTAGATATACCCATATCTGCTTAAATCATCTGTGAAGGTGAGAAAATAACGATATCCGCCACGAGCCTCAATATTCATCGGACCACATACATCGGTATGTATGATTTCCAACAAATCTGTTGCTCTCTCCATAGTACCGGAGAACGGTGTTTTAGTCATCTTGCCTATGAGGCACGGTTCGCAAGTACCAAGTGATTCATAATCAAGTGGTTCCAAAAGCCCATCAGTATGGAGTTTCTTCATGCGCTTTACACCGATATGACCTAAACGGCAGTGCCACAAATAAGTTGCACTATCATTATTAACTTTGCATCTTTTGGCTTCTACATTATGAATATGTGTGTTACTATCTTCGAGATTCAACAAGAATAGACCACTCTTCAAAGGTGCATGACCATAAAAGATATTATTCATATAAATAGAACAACCATTATTCTCTGATTTAAATGAATAACCGTCTCGCATTAAACAAGATCCAGATATAATGTTCATGCTTAACGCTGGCACCAAATAACAATTATTTAGGTCTAATATTAATCCCGAAGGTAGATGTAGAGGTAGCGTGCCGACCGCGATCACATCGACTTTGGAACCGTTTCCCACGCGCATCGTCACCTCGTCCTTTGCTAGTGTCCGCTTATTCCGTAGTCCCTGTTTCGAGTTGCAAATATTAGCAACAGAACCAGTATCAAATACCCAGGTGCTACTGCGAGCTCTAGTAAGGTACACATCAATAACATGTATATCACATATACCTTTGCTCACTTTTACATCCTTCTTATCCGCCAAATACTTGGGGCAGTTCCGCTTCCAGTGACCAGTCTGCTTGCAGTAGAAGCACTCAGTTTCAGGCTTAGGTCCAGACTTGGGTTTCTTCTCCTGAGCAGCAACTTGCTTGCTGTTCTTCTTGAAGTTTCCCTTCTTCTTCCCTTTGCCCTTTTTCTTGAAACTAGTGGTTTTGCTAACCATCAACACTTGATGCTCCTTCTTGATTTCTACCTCCGCAGCTTTCAGCATTGCGAAGAGCTCGGGAATAGTCTTGTTCATCCCTTGCATATTATAGTTCATCACGAAGCTCTTGTAGCTTGGTGGTAGTGATTGGAGAATTCTGTCAATGACGCAATCATCTGGAAGATTAACTCCCATCTGAATCAAGTGATTATTATACCCAGACATTTTGAGTATATGCTCACTGACAGAACTGTTCTCCTCCATCTTACAGCTATAGAACTTATTGGAGACTTCATATCTCTCAATTCGGGCATTTGCTTGAAATATTAACTTCAACTCCTGGAACATCTCATATGCTCCATGACGTTCAAAACGTCGTTGAAGTCCCGATTCTAAGCCGTAAAGCATGGCACACTGAACTATCGAGTAGTCATCAGCTTTGCTCTGCCAGACGTTCATAACATCTGGCGTTGCTCCAGCAGCAGCCCTGTCACCCAGCGGTGCTTCCAGGACGTAATTCTTCTGTGCAGCAATGAGGATAATCCTCAGGTGACGGACCCAGTCCGTGTAATTGCTACCATCATCTTTCAACTTTGCTTTCTCAAGGAACGCATTAAAATTCAACGGAACAATAGCACGAGCCATCTATCTACAAGCAACATAAACAAGCAAGATACTATCAGGTACTAAGTTCATGATAAGTTTAAGTTCAGTTAATCAAATTACTTAGGAACTCCCACTTAGATAGACATCCCTCTAATCCTCTAAGTGATCACGTGATCCAAATCAACTAAACCATAACCGATCATCACGTGAGATGGAGTAGTTTTCAATGGTGAACATCGTCATGTTGATCATATCTACTATATGATTCACGCTCGACCATTCGGTCTCTGTGTTCCGAGGCCATATCTGCATATGCTAGGCTCGTCAAGTATAACCTGAGTATTCTGCGTGTGCAAAACTGGCTTGCACCCATTGTAGATGGACGTAGAGCTTATCACACCCGATCATCACGTGGTGTCTGGGCACGACGAACTTTGGCAACGGTGCATACTCAGGGAGAACACTTCTTGATAATTTAGTGAGAGATCATCTTATAATGCTACCGTCAATCAAAGCAAGATAAGATGCATAAAAGGATAAACATCACATGCAATCAATATAAGTGATATGATATGGCCATCATCATCTTGTGCTTTGTGATCTCCATCTCCGAAGCACCGTCATGATCACCATCGTCACCGGCGCGCCACCTTGATCTCCATCGTAGCAACGTTGTCGTCTTGCCAATCTTATGCTTCCACGACTATCACTACCGCTTAGTAATGAAGTAAAGCATTACATCACGATTGCATTGCATACAATAAAGCGACAACCATATGGCTCCTGCCAGTTGCCGATAACTCGGTTACAAAACATGATCATCTCATACAATAAAATCAGCATCATGTCTTGACCATATCACATCACAACATACCCTGCAAAAACAAGTTAGACGTCCTCTACTTTGTTTGTTGCAAGTTTTACGTGGCTGCTACGGGCTTAAGCAAGAACTCATCTCACCTACGCATCAAAACCACAACGATAGTTCGTCAAATAGACTCCGTTTTAACCTTCTCAAGGACCGGGCGTAGTCACACTTGGTTCAACTAAAGTTGGAGAGACAGTCTTCCGCAAGCCATCTATGTGCAAAGCATGTCGAGGGAACCGGTCTCGCGTAAGAGTACGCGTAAGGTTGGTCCGGATCGTCTCACCCAACAATACCGCCGAACCAAAGTATGACATGTTGGTAGGTAGTATGACTTGTATCGCCCACAACTCACTTGTGTTCTACTCGTGCATATAAAATCAAACCATAAAACCTAGGCTCGGATGCCACTGTTGGGGAACGCAGTAATTTCGAAAATTTTCCTACGCACACGCAAGATCATGGTGATGCACAGCAACGAGAGGGGAGAGTGTTGTCTACGTACCAACGCAGACCGACTGCGGAAGCGATCACACAACGTAGAGGAAGTAGTCGTACGTCTTCTTCCCGATCCGACCGATCCAAGCACCGTTACTCCGGCACCTCCGAGTTCTTAGCACACGTTCAGCTCGATGACGATCCCCGGTCTCCGATCCAGTAAAGCTTCGGGGAGGAGTTCCGTCAGCATGACGGCGTGGTGACGATCTTGATGTACTACCGACGCAGGGCTTCGCCTAAGCACTACAACGGTACGATCGAGGTGGAATTTGGTGGCAGGGGGCACCGCACACGGCTAAGGAGCGATCTCAAGGATCAAGTTGTGTGTCTTGGGGTGCCCCCTGCCCCCGTATATAAAGGTTGGAGGAGGGGGGCCGGCCGGCCAAGGGAGGGGAGGCGCAGGGGAGTCCTACTCCCACCGGGAGTAGGACTCCTCCCCCCAATCCTAATCCAATTAGGACTCCCGGGGGGAAAAGAGAGAGAAGGGGGGCCGGCCCCTTATCCTATTCCTAATAGGACTTGGGGGGGCGCCGGCCAGCTAGTGGGCTTCCCTTTTCTCTTTTCCACTAAGGCCCAATAGGCCCATTAGTCTCCCGGGGGGTTCCGGTAACCCTCCCGGTATTCCGGTAAAATCCCGATTTCACCCGGAACACTTCCGATGTCCAAACATAGGCTTCCAATATATCAATCTTTACGTCTCGACCATTTCGAGACTCCTCGTCATGTCCGTGATCTCATCCGGGACTCCGAACAACCTTCGGTACATCAAAATGCATAAACTCATAATAACTGTCATCGTAACGTTAAGCGTGCGGACCCTACGGTTCGAGAACAATGTAGACATGACCGAGACACGTCTCCGGTCAATAACCAATAGCGGGACCTGGATGCCCATATTGGCTCCTACATATTCTACGAAGATCTTTATCGGTCAGACCGCATAACAACATACGTTGTTCCCTTTGTCATCGGTATGTTACTTGCCCGAGATTCGATCGTCGGTATCCAATACCTAGTTCAATCTCGTTACCGGCAAGTCTCTTTACTCGTTCCGTAATACATCATCTCACAACTAACATATTAGTTGCAGTGCTTGCAAGGCTTATGTGATGTGCATTACCGAGAGGGCCCAGAGATACCTCTCCGACAATCGGAGTGACAAACCCTAATCTCGAAATACGCCAACCCAACATCTACCATTGGAAACACCTGTAGTACTCCTTTATAATCACCCAGTTACGTTGTGACGTTTGGTAGTACCCAAAGTGTTCCTCCGGTAAACGGGAGTTGCATAATCTCATAGTTATAGGAACATGTATAAGTCATGAAGAAAACAATAGCAACATACTAAACGATCGGGTGCTATGCTAATGGAATGGGTCATGTCAATCAGATCATTCTACTAATGATGTGACCTCGTTAATCAAATAACAACTCCTTGTTCATGGTTAGGAAACATAACCATCTTTGATTAATGAGCTAGTCAAGTAGAGGCATACTAGTGACACTCTGTTGGTCTATGTATTCACACATGTATTATGTTTCCGGTTAATACAATTCTAGCATGAATAATAAACATTTATCATGATGTAAGGAAATAAATAATAACTTTATTATTGCCTCTAGGGCATATTTCCTTCACAAGCCGAGCGTACCACTCGACGTCATAATATCAAGTTTCTCAAGGTTCAATGGTCACACCATTCCGAGGAAGAAGCCACTTGGGAAAGGGAGGATCGTCTTCGACTCGAGTACCCCGCCTTCTTCCCAGATGATCCTAAATCTCGGGACGAGATTCTATTGAGTGGGGGTGAGTTGTCACACCCTAGCTAGATTATGCATTAGAGTGTGCATCATGTTTACCTTCATCAGAAATTGAAATGGGGAAAGCAGAACCCCCAGCACCCCCCCTGAAATCAACTAGGGTTTACTAAAAATAAATTCAATGAACCTGAAATGCCCTTCAAAAATGTTCACACTCTTTGCCTTGGGTTAGAACCCTTGGGAAAAATGGTGCATATAATTTTAGGTCAACAAAAGGGGCATTGACTTAATTCATAAATATTTGAATTTGGGCATTTAAATACTATTAAATAATTCAAATGCTCAAATAATGTTGGAACTATTTTTGGGCCACTGAAATATTTCAGAAAGTGTCCATAAATATTTTCAGGATTTTATAAAATGATTTAGTATTTAAACTAAATCAAAACAGAATAACAGAAATAGAAAAACAGAATAAATTAGGAAAAGAACAGAGGCTCACCTGGACCTTACCTGGCCCACCTGTAGCCCATCCACCTGGCCTAGCGCCAGGCCACCAGCGGCCCAGCCCACCAGCACCTCGCCCTTCGTCCTCCTCCCCTCGCCCCGAAGCAGCTGCGTGCCAGCAGCAGCGCACACCGGAGGTCTCCACCTCCTGCTTCGCGGTGGGAGCACCCCTGGCCTCCTAGCCGCGCCACGGAGACGCCCGCGGCCCCCCTCGACCCTCTCTGGCTCTCCCTGGACCTCTCTCCCTCCTCTGCTCTCTCCCTACGACGCCACCGAACGCGCCCGTCGCCACCGACGCCGTTCACCGCGGCCACGGCCACCGCCTCGCCTCCCCGACGCCTCCCAAAGCTCCGCCTCGACCCACCCTTCCTCCTCACCGCTCCAAGCGACGCCGGGAGCCCTGCAGTGACGCAATTGCCGTCGTCTTCACCGACGGGCACCAAAGATCGCCGGCCCCGATTCTCCGTCTCCAGGTCGTCCCCGAGCCCGCTGAGTCCTCCCTCGAGATCGCTGTGAGCTCGTGCGCCTTCCCCCTTGCTCGCCCCCTCCGTTCTCGTCCGTTAGCCGCCGCCCCACGAAACCGAGCTCCGGCCGCCGCCATGGCCGACGAGCTCCATGCTCGTGTGCTCTTCCGCCCGCCCTAGCATCACCAACATGCTCAACGCGTCCCCAGGAAGCGAACGCGCCACGCTGTTGCTCTAATGCTCACGCTGAAACCCCGCGCCCGTGTGTCCCGAGCTCCGGCCGCCGCCTCGCTCGCCGCAGTTGCCGCTACCGGCCACCACGCGCTAATTAACCCTGGATTTATTCCCTGTTTAACTTAAACTAACCGCCATGGGCCCCACATGTCAGTTTGACCATGCCACGTCATCATTGACCCGGACCCACTAGTCAGCCTCTCTCCCTGCCCTGTTACACTGACCAGTGGACCCCACTAGTCAGGTTTGACCTGGAGGCAGCTCAGTTGACCAGCTGACGTCACCCTGACGTCGGGCTGACGCAGTAAATCATTTTCTAGTTTAAAAATAATTCAGGAAATTCCAGAAATTACCCAAAACTTCTAAAATTCATAGAAATTCAACCATAACTCCAAATGAGACAAATTATATATGAAAAATTATCAGAAAAATTCAAGGAATCCATTTGTACCATTTTCATGCATGTTTGAACAATGCTTGTCCTCTGTTTTGGACAAAACAAATAAAGGGCATTTAAATAATCATATATGGGGTTGGAATTTGAATCTTGTACTCAAACCAACTTCATTTAAATCATAGCTAGTTGCATTAGCTCAAGACACATCCATATTGCCATGTCATAGCATGCATCATATTGTTGCATATCGTCATGTGTTGATTGTGCTCGGTTGTGTTCTTCGTGGTAGGTTCTGCCTCCGAGGATATTCACGAGTATCCAACTGAAGGGCAGTATCCCGTTACCACTCCATCAGGCAAGCAACCATTGATCATTCCGATACAACCCATGTTCTCGCTCCTGCTCTTGTTTACTGCATTAAGACAACACGATTCAAACTGCTGTGTGCTACGGTAGTTGAACCCTTATCCTCTGCATGACCTGTCATTGCCACAGTAACTAGATGAAACCCACTAGCATGTGTAGGAGTTGATTGAGCCATGTTTTGTGATTCCTACCTTGCTATGCCTGCTATGCTTAGAGTTGTGTCAGGTCTGGTTCATCTGGGTGATGGGCTAGAGTGAAATGCTCGTGTCAGTAATATGTGGGATGTGTTGAACATGTTTTGGTAAAGGTATCGATGAGAGGCCATGTAGGAGTACATGGTGGGTTGTTTCATTGAGGCCGTCCATAAGAACTGAGATCTGTATGTGTGATTTAAGATGCAGTTACTACCGTACATTGGGCCCGAAACAAATGGACCCTCTCGGCTTCTTAGCCACCCTAGTACTCTGTCCAGGAGTTGCAAATAGTTTCTGGTGTTTGTAGGATATGTGTTGGCGGCCGTGCGTAGCGCTGACCCTAGGGGTGGGCTATGTTGCGGTAGATACACCGTGGCACGGTGTACCGAGTCACCCGTTTGGTGTCTCGGGAACCCTGTTCACATCGTTCGGGGCCGTATGTGGAAACCTCGGCCGGACTCCCTGCGGATGGAACCTGGATAGGCGATAACCTGGACTAGGGGCTTAGGTGTTTAGGTAGGCCGTGGCCGACACCCTCGCTGGGCTTCCGCTTGAAGGTTGCCGAGTACATGTCGTGTAGACGGCGGTAAGCGGTGAAAGCGTGTATGACGAAGTACACCCCTGCAGGGTATAAAACTATTCGAATAGCCGCGTCCGCGGTAAAGGACTACTTGGTTGCCTATACAGTTCATAGACAAGTTAATGGATACTACTAAAAGACTCAAGATAAGTGTGAGTACCGAGGATGGCCCCCTCGCAGGATACGAGGGAGGATCCACGGTGGAGTATTGTGATGGTGAGTAGTGGACTCGTGTGCGAAAACTATTTTGCTAAAAGATTCCGTAGGATAGCTTAGCCAAGAGTCAAAGCTGGCTTGCTGCATAAACCCCACCACCTTCTTGAGAATGAGCATGTATAGTAGGTTCTGATGTAAGACTTGCTGAGTACCTTTGTACTCATGTTTGCTTATTTATTGTTTTTAGACGACAACACTACCCCCTCCGATGGGTTTTACGTAGACCTTGACGTCGACGAGTGACTAGCCACCCAGGTGGTGATCCAGGCCATGGAGGGCCCTATGTAGATAGACAGGCTTCGAGAAGCCTTCTTTCTTTCTAGAGTCTGTACTCAGACTAGTTGCTTCCGCATGTGCTTGTATGACTATATGACTTGAGTGTCGGGTCATGTGACCCCTACCTATATGGATATGTTATGTATGGCTCCCTGGAGCCTTTAAATAAAGTACTTGAGTTTTAGAGTTTTGTTGTGATGCCATGTTGTATGTACTCATATCGAGCATATTGTATGTATGATTGAAATGCTTGGTATGAGTGGGATCCGACAATCTAGTTGTTTGTCCTTCGCAGCCTTTCTTATGGGGAAATGTAGTCTAGTGCTCCTCGAGCCATAGTAGTCCGCTACAGCCCGGTTCACCGGAGTCCTGCTAGCCCAGCACTACTGTTCAGGACACTTGACTGGCCGGCATGTGTTTCACTTCGTCCCTATGTCTGTCCCTTCGGGGAAATGTCACGCGGTGATCTCCGGAGTCCTGTCTAGCCTGCTACAGCCCGGGATCCCCCGGAGTCCTGTTAGCCTAGTGCTACAGCCCGGAATCACTCGTTGATGACCGACATCTTCGTTGTGATTTATGTATGCCTGTCTCCATAGGTCTGTGCCGCTTTGGGTTCACGACTAGCCATGTCGGCCCGGGTTCTCGGTCATATGGATGCTAGCGACATTGTCATATACGCGAGCCAAAAGGCGCAAACGGTCCCGGGCCATGGTAAGGCGACACCCGTGGGATACCGTGCGTGAGGCCGCAAAGTGATATGAGGTGTTACCGGCTAGATCGATGTGGCTTAGAATCGGGGTCCTGACACGGTTCTTGAAAGTCTTGAGCATGCATATTAACTTCATGTAGTTTCTTGGGAATTATTTCCTTCTTTGACCCAATATATAAGGGAAACTCCACAAAGTCTCTAATTGGATGAGATATGCATGAAATTCATTTCCTTATCTATATGCTCATTTTTATGTGGAGTTTGTCCTATGTATTGTTGGTTCTCTAACTCTTTGGTCCCAATGAGTTTGGGTTCCATTTTGTTTGTGTTGTTGTTCTAGGAACAATTGGAGATACATTGGATGCTCGGCTCACTCACAAGGAAGGTGTTGTCATCATGTGATTATTGGAGTCGAGCTAGGATGATCAATGAACTACTATCTACCTTCAATTGGTATCTACTACATCCTTCCAATGTTAACTCGGTAACAAGTATCTTCATATTATTCATGCACACATTTCTTGCATCAACCTTGTGTAGGTTGTATCATGGCATGTTATCATTCATTCTTGTGATACTTGTTCCCTTTCTCAAAGCATCCCAACAATGATCTCTTGTTGCTAGTTGTGATGTCTTTGATGGGTGTGTGGTAGGAATTCATTTATATACAATAAGACCATATCTAGCCATGTGCTATGCTTCCAAGCAAATATCTTATTGGTATATGTATGACATCCCTTTGGATATCTTGTTCCTCGTGTTGTAACTATTTCGGGTGTACATCCTTATTTGTAGATATATATCATCATGATTTCGTCTACCTAGAATCTTATACACTTGAGATAAGTTGCATATCTAGTTGATATCCTTTCTTTCACGCCCACCTTGTCTTTCTTATGTTATTTCTTTGGTGGCTCCATGGAAGCTTTTGCCTTGAGTGTGTGTCTTCTATCGTTCCATCTTGATGCACTCTTGTGTGGTGAAGATTATTTTCCTCATGCTTATCTTTACGAGGCTTTTGCCATCTTAATTGGTATCCCTCATCTTGATGAGGCTTTCATCTTATATCTTCACGACGGGTTGTCACAAGCATAGGTCCTTTATATGCTTATTAGTAAGCTTGTGAACCCATTTGCTAGTTGTGTGTGGGAATGATAGGCCTTGCACCGTGTGCCTCATTCTTTCAAGACTTTATTGATGCTTAATGCTCATCTGTACTTTAGTCTTCTCAAGTGTTTTGCCTTGACTCACACACATCATTTTGGTTGAGCCCTTTCTTAAGTTGCCTCTTTTACTTGTTGCTCAACCATGTGTTTGTTGCAAGTCCTAGGTTTTGTTTCCTATATGCTCACTTACACTTGTTGTAACTTTCTATTGATTTTGGGGGAGCTATGATTCTATTTTGTGCACTTTGTATCCAAATACAAAAATTATTGATGTGCACAAATCATGGGGAGCTTCTCTAGTTTCTTTAGCACAATCCTCTGCTCATATCATAATATCTTTATTCTTGTGGCACGTAGGATGTTTGGTCTAGTTGGTTCAATTGATATCCGTTGATTACTTGCTTCCATTAGTATCTTCTGATTGCTTGTGTCTCTCTTTGTTATGTCTTTGTGGCATATCTTCCTTTAGCAATCTTGGTGCCTCAATATAGTTGGTCTTCCTCCAAGTATTACCTTTGAAATGTGTATGGCATTCCACTCTCTTGTTGAGAAATACACAACTTATGGAGGAACACAACTTATATTGGCCTTCTAAGCTTTTCGCCCATTTTGGCAATCGATGCCAATGGGGGAGAAGTTTTAGAGAGTTTTGTGGATAAGTTTAGAGAGTTTTTTCCTCTTGCTTTGGTTTTGTACCTAAGCATTTGCATCTCATACACATGCATTATTGGTTGTTGCATTGCATGGTGATAAATAATTCCTTATATAAACTCTCTTGAAAGTGATTGTCATCAATTACCAAAATGGGGGAGATTGAAAGGACATGCGGTGCCCCCATGTGTGGTTTTGGTAATTGATGATAATCTCTATGGACTAAAGGTTGCCTTGAGTTATATTTGAAGCATTTGTCCATAGGATTGTCTTGAAGTCCATGTGTTGGTTTCAAGGAGTTTATGAGATGGCTAAAGTGCTTTTTAAGGAATTATCCAAAGTTTGGTCATGTGCGAGTTGAGATGGCCAAAGTGCTTTTCAAGGAATTATCCAAAGATTGGTCATGTGTGAGTTGAGCTTATTGCAAGCATGTCTTGAAGAATAAGATTGTGTGATCATTCATGTTTACCTTCAAGACATCAACCAAATGAAGAGAGTTGGAAAGATTCAATGTTGATCAAGACTAAGTCAAGAGTGAATCAAGTTGATCAACTCACAAAGCGTAGAAGAAGTACCGAGAGGGATCAAGTGATCCCATGGTATGGTAAGCATTGTCCATTACGCTTTGTGTACTAACCCATGGTCTACGTGAGAGTTCTTTGTGGGGTTAGGTATGTTTCCATGGTCTTGCGTCAAGAGGAAGATGTCATACAACCCATGGAGGATGACATCAAGTGGTGATCATCATCAAGTTTGCAGTGTGCAAGTTCAAGTGGAGCAACTCGAAGAGTGGCTCACCCATAATGGAGTATGGGGGAGCAATCAAGCTTGAAGCTTGCCGTCCATTGTGGTGTCAATGGAATTGTGAAGATGTGCCAAAGAGTGGCTCACCCATAGTGGATCATGGGGGAGCAATCAATTAGTCTTCATCGAGCCAACGCAATCAAGAAAGGTGGTCCAACTTGAGGAAGTCAAGATCGTCATCATCTATCTCAAGTGGACTATGTGCAAGGCAAAGGTTTGCCCTTGATATGTTTTCTATTTTACCGGTCTCATAGTGGTAGTTGGGAGACCGGGTTGTAGGATCGATTGTCGTACTATCAAGGGGGCTCTCTAGGGAGTAGCTTGATCATATCATTAGTCGAGAGCTCAAACCATTGCATCCTTGCATCATCTTTCTTGGTTCTTGTTTGGTTCCTTTTGTGAGTCTTAGAGCCTATGTTCATCTTGATGACAAGCTTGAGTTCATCGAAAATGGAGTTCACATGCGTCTTCTATGATGTTTTCGGTGTTGGAGGTTTCACCGGTCTTATCTGAGGAAGGGTTCTCACCATTTTATTATGGTCCTTTTCTCATTTGCTTCTTATTTATATTTCTCTCAAGATTGTGTTAGCCCTTGTCATTAGCTTTCCAACAAACTTGGTTTCGTTGAATTCGGAGCTCGCATGCGAAAGTTGTGGCTGTTTTGATATTGCATGTTTTTCACAGAGAGGTTGTACCGCCCCATGGAGAGGTTGTACCGCTTGACCGATACAACCGGTGTTTGGAGCGGTTGTACCACTCCAGAATTGGTCCGGAGGTTGTACCGGTCATGTACCACTCTACCACCGGACTGGTCTCTGTTGTGGTGCGGTTGTTGGGCGGTTGTGGGCCGGTTGTACCGCTTATTGCCTGTTACCGGTTGTACCGGTGATCATACAGGTTGTACCGCTCCTATGTTATTCTGTACATAACGGGCAGATTCGTGGGGACCTATTTAAGGGGGTCTTCTTCCCCAATGGTTCCCTATCTCTTGAGCTTGTTTTTGCCCCCATTGTTGACCTTCTTTGAGCTTGCTAACTCTCAATCCCTCCATGGATTCTTGCTAGTTTTTGAGGGAAAAGAGAGAGGATATCTAGATCCACATTTCCACCAATCACTTTCTCCTCTATGTGAGGGGAACCCCTTGGATCTAGATCTTGGAGTTCTTGGTGTTCTCCTTCTTGTTCTTCCTCTCATTTTCCTCCCTAGCATTAGTTGCTCCGGTGGGATTCGAGAGAGAAGGACTTGGTCACTCCGTGTGCCCTTGCCATTGCTTTGGTGCATCGGTTTGAGTTCTCCATGGTGATACGTGGAAGTGAAATTTGAGAAGCTTATTACTCTTGGGTGTTTGGGCACCCTAGAGCTTGTTCCTCTTGGGTGCCTTGGCGCCCTAGACGGTTGGTGTTGTTTGGAGCTCAATCATTACGGTGTAAAGCTCCGGGCAAGCGTCGGGGTCTCCAATTAGGTTGTGGAGATCGCCCCGAGCAATTTGACGGGTTCCGGTGACCGCCCCCAAGGGTTGCCAAAGTGTACGGGTTCGGTGACCGCCCCCAAGGGTTGCCATTTGTACGGGTTCGGTGACCGCCCTCAAGGGTCCCTTAGTGGAATCACGGCATCTTGCATTGTGCAAGGGCGTGAGGAGATTACGGTGACCCTAGTGGCTTCTTGGGGAGCATTGTGCCTCCACACTGCTCCAAACGGAGATTAGCATCTGCAAGGGTGTGAACTTTGGGATACATCGTCGTCTCTGCGTGCCTTGGTTATCTCTTACCCGAGCTCCTTTACTCATGCACTTTACTTTGTGATAGCCATATTGTTTCTTGTCATATATCTTGCTATCACATAGTTGCTTATCTTGCTTAGCATAAGTTGTTAGTGCACATAGGTGAGCCTAGTTGTTTTAGGTTTTGTGCTTGACAAATTAACCGCTAGGTTTATTCCGCATTTGTTCAAGCCTAAATCGTAATTATTTTAAAACGCCTATTCACCCCCCTCTAGGCGACATCCACGATCTTTCACAACCTGCTGCTGAACTCTGGCGGGTAGCCGTGTTTGTTGCGCTCGAGTCCTCGTATGAGAGCAATCCCTTGATTTATAATCTACCATAATCTTGATCTGCTCGCGAGGAGAAAAAGCGGCGTGTGCTTCGTGCGTGGAGCCTCACTCCAGTTTTGGGATTCCGCAGGTCGATGCGTGTGTTACGGCGATGTATCAGACGCTACAGCTACTAGTTGCAACTAATTAGGTCAGCCCCAATAGCATTTTTTATGCAGCTAATTAAGGCCTAATGCAGAGCTCGCGGGGAGGGGGGGCTCCACTTTGGGGGCCCGGGGTGGCCACCCCCCTGGCCCCCCATCGGGGTCGGGCCTGCTTGGCTTCAAAGATCATGTTGGTTCAAGCAACCGGAGTTGGTCTTCGACATTCATCGCCATCTAACCAAGCAAGGGGAAGCCTTTAGCATTGGCAATATGGTTGCCACCCAACAACACCCCTCAAAGAGAGAGATAGTTGTTGCATGGGAACGAGGTGATCCGAGGAGGATCGAACTCGCTAACCCAGCTTCAGATGAGCACCTCAACCAAACCTCCACTTCATCGAGACCAAACCAAATCTCGCCGACCAAGCAGCACCACGACCACCTCCACTTATCATTGGTCCCTCCGGTCGGTAAGAAGCTCCTGGAACGATGCCATAAGTGGTGCAACGCATGTCGCCATCATTGTTTGATCCCAAGGGAATCTAGGGTTTCCCTAGGAACTTTCTCGTGTAGTGGAGCGAGCAGAACACTTCAATAACGCCTTCCATAAGGATGTGGAGCCCACACGTGTCGCCCTTGCCCGCCCCGGCCCATGACAGGCAGCAAGCCTTCACCCGACGCTGCACCACCCACCCACCCGCCCAAGCCAGACCACCACCACAATCACACGCCTGACGGTTGTCAGCCCCACACGCCAACTTCGCCGCAGCCACCTTCTGATATAGGCGCTAGAACCCAGATCTCCATAGTCACCACCAGCCCTGCTCTCGGTAACCATCGGCCCCATGCACCCGACGGTCGTCACAGCCATCAACAGATCTGGACGCCGAGGCCCCAATCTATCACACATCGGCCCCCAGAGCCGCCAACAGCACCAGCCTGCACGCAGCCGCTCGACAAAGCCTTGTGATATGTCAGATTGTTTATGCTACATTCATACTAAAATTTATACATGCTTTGTCACCAATTCTAGAACTATATAAGTAAATTGTTGTCGCAATGGGACTCAGAACTCCAACACCCAGAAAGTTGCTCCACCAAAACCAAGATCCAATATGAGGGTCTCTCGCCACCCGGAGGCCATGAACACCAAGGACTAGAGGAGGAAACCTTTGACATGCAGTTGGACTAACCCAGTTGCATGTCCATCCTTGACACGCTACTCGCCCGACCTAGTTGCCTATCCACCCTCGACACACAACTCGCTCAACCCAGTTGCATGTTCACCATTGACACACAACTTTTTCCTACCGCAACCAGTTGCATGTCCACCCTTGACAAGCAACTTGCCCGACCCCGACCCAGCTCCATGTCGACCCTCGACATGCAAATGGCCAAACCCAGTTGTCTGCCAGCCCACGACATGCAACCCGCCCGACCCAGTTGCTTGTCCACCCTTGACACGCAACTTGCCTGACCTAGACGTAGTTGGATGTCCATTATTGACACGCAACTTGCCCGACCCCGACCCAATTGCCTGTCCACTTCGACTTGCAACTCACTCGAGCCAGTTGTCTGTCCGTCCTCGCCATGCGACTTGTTTGACCCAGTTGCATGTCAAATCTTGACACGCAACTCACCAACCAGTTGCATGTCTGATATCGATGCACAACTCACATGCAACCTGACCCAGTTTCTTCTCAACCATCGACATGGAACTTGTGTTGATCCAGTTGCATGTCCACCCCAGACACGCAATTCACCCCGACTTGACCCAGTTGCATGTCCACCCTCAACACACAACTTGTCTGACTCACTTGCATGTCTACCCATGTAATGTGACTCGCCCCGACCCAGTTGCATGTCTACCTCAACACACAACTCGTCTTGACCCAATTACATCTCCATCGTCAATATGCAAATTTATATTTATTGGGGGTAGTTTTTTTCCTGTAAAATAACAGTTTTGAACGATAACATCCATTGTCATGTATTGGAGAGAAACTATCTAACGGGTACCACTTCGGGGGATCCCATGGAGGTCACTTTTTGGCTCTGGGAGCACGTCAAGTGGTGCGTCTAGCCGCCACCATATGTCCCGCGCTGGGTGCAGCTTCAGGATTATGTTTTTCTTTTCTTTTGCACACGTTTTTGGGTGTTCTTGCTTTTTTCTATTCGGCTTTTTCTAGGTTTTGACAGGAAAATTTTCTGTTTTCTTTTCTGGGAAGCCGTGCTTGACGGGAAAATGCTTTTCCACGAAGTCATGCTTTTTTGTGAGAAGACATGTGCATCTGCGAGAAACAAAACTATGCTTCTAGAAGAAAAAAAGCATAGTTGTGCTTTCTCGAAAAAAGAGTAAAATCACAACCTATGTTAAAAAGCATAGTTGTGCTTCCAAAAAAGCAGTATTTGTTTCCATGAGACTATGCTTCTCGAAAAGGGAAAGGTAATAGAAAGTGAAAATATATAACCGTGCTTTTGTTTTTGTTTTCGATTCTGATTTGTTTCCAGTTTTCGGGTTTTGTTTCTTATTTCCTTTTTGTTTTTTTGTTTTCATTTCCAGTTTTCTCCTGGTTTTCCACGAAAATAAAATCTTGAGCTAAGAAATCCAGCAGTGAAAACAGTTCGTGATTTAGACGTTGTTCAAGAGAAAAAACAATTTGAAATACCAAATCTAAAAAAACTCTTAGATTGCGCCAAGTGACGCACATGTAGAGAAGGTGAGAATGTTCTTTGCAAGAGGCATCCTTAATTAGTGATTTCACATGTATTTCCCTACAAGCAAGGCGCAAAGCCTGCATGTGCACTCACTAGTAGAAAACAGGGCTTTGGTTCGAGCCTTCCAAGCCCATTAGTCCTGGTTCAGTTAAGAACCGGGACCCATGGGGGGCATACGTCCAGGTTCGTGCGCCCAGGGGCCCGGCCGGGCCTCGGGAGGCATTTGTCCCGGTTTATGTGGACCCATTTATCCCGGTTCTAGGCACGAACCGGGACCAATGAGCCTCGCTCCTGGCCCACAACCATTGGTCCCGGTTCGTGCCTAGAACCAAGACAGAAGGGGGGCCTTTAGTCTCGGTTCCAGCCATGAACCGGGACAAATGAGTTGCCTACATATACCCCCTCGCCGGCGAGCAGAGCAGTCCACACTGCTCTGTTTTTTTGTCCGGTGAGGGGAGGGCATTTGGGTGCTCTAGCTCACCTCCTATGCACATGAGGTGTTCGATGAAATGCCCGAGCCACGCTAGTTAAGTTTTCTCCTCTCGAAGCTCGACCTCCGAGCTCCATTTTTCCCGAGATTTAGCGGTCCGTCACGCCCCATCCCCGTCTTCACCGCCGTCGATCGCCCGCGCCGATCTCGTCGCTGGCACCACGGTGGTGAGCCTCTTGTTCTTATATTCTTTCTGAAAGAAAGAAAAATTCTTACTTTAGATAGATACTTGTGTAATTTTCTTACTTTTGACACACATAATTATATATAATGCACACAGATGAATCGGAATGGATGTACGGTGATAGATACACCTCCAAGTATAATAAGGGCCTGCATAATTTTCTCAAAGTGGCTGAGGCAAACAAGCAGATGTTGGGGATCGTAGCAGAAATTCAAAATTTTCTACGCATCACCAAGATCAATCTATGGAGTAATCTAGCAACGAGGGGAAGGAGAGTGCATCTACATACCCTTGTAGATCGCTAAGCGGAAGCGTTCAAGTGAACGGGGTTGATGGAGTCGTAATCGCCGTGATCCAAATCACCGATGATCCTAGTGCCGAACGGACGGCACCTCCGCGTTCAACACACATGCAGCCCGGTGACGTCTCCCATGCCTTGATCCAGCAAGGAGAGAGGGAGAGGTTGGGGAAGACTCCGTCCAGCAGCAGCACGACGACGTGGTGGTGGTGGAGGAGCGTGGTACTCCAGCAGGGCTTCGCCAAGCACCGCAAGAGACGAGGAGGGAGAGGGGTAGGGCTGCGCCAAGAAGTAGATGTTCCCGTGTGTATGGCAGCCCAAAACCCCACTATATATAGGGGAAAAGGAGGGGCTGCGCCCTCACCTAGGTTTCCACCCCTAGGGGTGGCGGCCAGCCCTAGATCCCATCTAGGGGGCGGCCAAGGGGGGAGAGAGGGGGGCGCACCACTAGGTGGGCCTTAGGCCCATCTGAGCCTAGGGTTTCCCCTTTTTCCCTTCTCTCTTCGCCTTGGTCCCTGGTGGGGGGCGCACCAGCCCACCTGGGGCTGGTCCCCTCTCACACTTGGCCCACGCAGCCCTCTGGGGCAGGTAGCCCCACCTGGTGGACCCCCGGGACCCTCCCGGTGGTCCCGGTACATTACCGATAGCACCCGAAATTTTTCCGGTGACCAAAATAGGACTTCCCATATATAAATCTTTACCTCCGGACCATTCCGGAACTCCTCGTGATGTCCGGGATCTCATCTAGGACTCCGAACAACATTCGGTAACCACGTATATCTATTCCCTATAACCCTAGCGTCATCGAACCTTAAGTGTGTAGACCCTACGGGTTCGGGAACCATGCAGACATGACTGAGACGTTCTCCGGTCAATAACCAACAGCGGGATCTGGATACCCATGTTGGTTCCCACATGTTCCACGATGATCTCATCGGATGAACATGATGTCGAGGATTCGATCAATCCCGTATGCAATTCCCTTTGTCTAGCGGTATTGTACTTGCCCGAGATTCGATCGTCGGTATCTGATACCTTGTTCAATCTCGTTACTGGCAAGTCTCTTTACTTGTTCCATAACACATCATCCCGTGATCAACTCCTTGGTCACATTGCGCATATGATGATGTCCTACCGAGTGGGCCCAGAGATACCTCTCCGTCACACGGAGTGACAAATCCTAGTCTTGATTCGTGCCAACCCAACAGACACTTTCGGAGATACCCGTAGTGTACCTTTATAGCCACCCAGTTACGTTGTGATGTTTGGCACACCCAAAGCATTCCTATGGTATCCGGGAGTTGCACAATCTCATGGTCTAAGGAAATGATACTTGACATTAGAAAAGCTTTAGCAAACGAACTACATGATCTTGTGCTAGGCTTAGGATTGGGTCTTGTCCATCACATCATTCTCCTAATGATGTGATCCTGTTATCAACGACATCCAATGTCCATGGTCAGGAAACCGTAACCATCTATTGATCAACGAGCTAGTCAACTAGAGGCTTACTAGGGACATGGGGTTGTCTATGTATCCACACATGTATGTGAGTTTCCTAACAATACAATTCTAGCATGGATAATAAACGATTATCATGAACAAGGAAATATGATAATAACTAATTTATTATTGCCTCTAGGGCATATTTCCAACAGTCTCCCACTTGCACTAGAGTCAATAATCCAGTTCACATCGATATGTGATTAACACTCAAGGTCACATCCCCATGTGACTAACACCCAAAGGGTTCTGGGTTTGATCATGTTATGCTTGTGAGAGAGGTTTCAGTCAATGGGTCTGCAACATTCAGATCCGTATGTACTTCGCAAATTTCTATGTCATCTTGTAGATGCAACTACTACGCTACATTTGGAGCCATTTCAAATAACTGTTCTACTTGGAGCTATTCTAAATTGTTGCTCCATTATACGTATCCGATATCTCTAGTCAGAGCTATCTAGATAGGTGTTAAGCTTGCATCGACGTAACTCTTTACGTCAAACTCTTTATCACCTCCATAACCGAGAAACATATCCTTATTCCTCTAAGGATAATTTAGACCTCTATCTGGTGATCTACTCCTAGATTACCTTTGTACCCTCTTGCCATATATGTGGCAAGGCACACATCAGGTGCGGTACTCAGCATGGCATACCGTATAGAGCCTATGACAAAAGCATAGGGGACGACCTTCGTCCTTCCTCTTTCTTCTGCCATGGTCGAGCTTTAAGTCTTAACTTCATACCTTACAACTTAGGCAAGAACTCCTTCTTTGACTGATCCATCTTGAACACCTTCAAGATCATGTCAAGGTATGTGCTCATTTGAAAGTACCATTAAGCGTTTTGATCTATCCTTATAGATCTTGATGCTCAATGTTCAAGTAGCTTAATCCAGGCTTTCCATTGAAAAACACTTTCCAAATAACCCTATATGCTTTCCAGATCTTCTACGTCATTTCTGATCAACAATATGTCAACAACATATACTCATCAGAAATTCTATAGTGCTCCCACTCACTTCTTTGGAAATACAAGTTTCTCATAAACTTTGTATACACCCAAAATCTTTGATCATCTCATCAAAGCATACGTTCCAACTCCGAGATGCTTACTCCAGTCCTTAGAAGGATTGCTGGAGCTTTGCATACTTGTTAGCATCTTTCAGGATTGACAAAACCTCCCGGTTGTATCACATACTACCTTTCCTCAAGAAAATCATCGAGGAAACAATGTTTTGACATCCTATCTGCAAGATTTCATAAATAATGCAGTAATCGCTAATATAATTCCAACAGACTCTTAGCATCGCTACGAGTGAGAAAGTCTCATCGTAGTCAACTCCTTGAACTTGTCGGAAAACATCTTAACGACAAGTCGAGCTTTCTTAATGGTGATACTTACCATCATTGTCCGTCTTCCTTTTAAAATCCATATGTACCTAACAGCCTTACGACCATCAAGTAGTTCTTCCAAAGTCTACACTTTGTTTTCATATATGGATCCTCTCTCGGATTATATGGCCTCGAGCCATTTTGGAATCCAGACCCACCATCGCTTCTCCATAGCTCGTAGGTTCATTGTTGTCTAGCAACATGACTTCCAAGACAGGATTACGTACCACTCTGAAGTAGTACGCATCCTTGTCATCCCACGAAGGTTTGGTAGTGACTTGATCTGAAGTTTCATGATTACTATCATAAGCTTCCACTTCAATTGGTGTAGGTGCCACAGGAACAACTCCTTGTGCCCTGCCACACACTAGTTAAAGAGACGGTTCAATAACCTCATCAAGTCTCCACCATCCTCCCACTCAATTCTTTTGAGAGAAACTTTTCCTCGAGAAAGGACCCGATTCTAGAAACAATCCCTTATTGCTTTCGAATCTAAGACAGGAGGTATACCCAACTGTTTTGGGTGTCCTATGAAGATGCATTTATCCGCTTTGTGTTCGAGCTTGTCAGCCTAAAACTTTTCACATAAGCGTCGCAGCCCCAAACCTTTTAACAAATGACAGCTTAGGTTTCTCTAAACCATAGTTCATACGGTGTCATCTCATCGGAATTACGTGGTGCCCTATTTAAAGTGAATGTGGTTGTCTCTAATGCCTAACCCATAAACTATCGTGGTAATTCGATAAGAGACATCATGGTATGCATCATATCCAATAGGGTGCAATTATGATGTTCGGACACACCATCATACTATGGTGTTTCAGGCTGTATTAGTTGTGAAACAATTTCCACAATGTCTTAATTCTGTGCCAAACTCGTAATTCAGATATTCATCTCTATGATCATATCATAGATATTTTATCCTCTTGTCACGACGATCTTTCAACTTCACCCTGAAATTACTTGAACCTTTCAATAATTCAGACTCGTGATTCATCAAGTAAATATACTCAACATCTACTCAAATCATCTGTGAAGTAAGAACATAACAATATCCTCTACACGCCTCAGCACTCATTGGACTGCACACATCAAAATGTATTACTTCCAGCAAGTTGCTTTCTAGTTCCATTTTACTGAAAATGAGGCTTTCAGTCATCTTGCCCATGTGGTATGATTTGCATGTCTCAAGTGATTCAAAATCAAGTGAGTCCAAACGGTCCATTTGCATGGAGTTTCTTCATGCATATACACCAATAGACATGGTTCGCATGTCTCAAACTTCTCAAAATGAGTGAGCCCAAAGATCCATCAACATGGAGCTTCTTCATGCGTTTTATACCGATATGACTTACGTGGCAGTGCCACAAGTAGGTGGTACTATCATTACTATCTTATATCTTTTGGCATGAACATGTGTATCACTAGGATCGAGATTCAATAAACCATTCATTTTAGGTGCAAGACCATTGAAGGTATTATTCAAATAAATAGAGTAACCATTATTCTCCTTAAATGAATAATCGTATTGCGATAGACATAATCCAATCATGTCTATGCTCAACGCAAACACCAATCTCGATGGTAGAGGGAGCGTGCGATGCTTGATCACATCAAGCTTGGGAAAAACTTCCAACACATATTGCCAGCTCACCTTTAGCTAGTCTCCGTTTACTCCGCAGCCTTTTATTTCGAGTTTACTAACACTTAGCAACCGAACCGGTATCTAACACCATGGTGCTACTAGGAGTACTAGTAAAGTACACATTAACACAATGTATATCCAATATACTTCTATCGACCTTGCCAGCCTTCTCATCTACCAAGTATCTAGGGTAATTCTGCTCCACTGGCTGTTCCCCTTATTACAGAAGCACTTAGTCTCGGGTTTGGGTTCAACCTTGGGTTTCTTCACTAGAGTAGCAGCTGATTTGTCGTTTCATGAAGTATCCCTTCTTGCCCTTGCCCTTCTTAAAACTAGTGGTTTCACCAACCATCAACAATTGATGCTCCTTCTTGATTTCTAGTTTTGTGGTGTCAAACATCATGAATATCTCAAGGATCATCATATATGTCCCTGATATATTATAGTTCATCACGAAGCTCTAGCAGCTTGGTGGTAATGACTTCAGAGAAACATCACTATCTCATCTGGAAGATCAACTCCCACTCGATTCAAATGATTGTTGTACTCAGACAATCTGAGCACAAGCTCAACAATTGAGCTTTTCTCCCTTGGTTTACTGGCTAAGAAAATCATCAGAGGTCTTATACCTCTTGAAGTGGGCACGAGCCTAAAATCCCAATTTCAGCCCTCGAAACATCTCATATGTTTCGCGACGTTTCAAAATGTCTTCGGTGCCTCAACTCTAAATCGTTTAACTGAACTATCACGTAGTTATCAAAATGTGTATGTCAGATGTTCGCAACATCCACAGACGACGTTCGAGGTTCAGCACACTGAGCGGTGCATTAAGGACATAAGCCTTCTATGAAGCAATGAGGACAATCCTCAGTTTACGGACCTAGTCCGCATAATTGCTACTATCAACTTTCAACTAAATTTTCTCTAGGAACATATCTAAACAGTAGAATTGAAGCACGAGCCATGACATAATTTGCGAAGACCTTTTGACTATGTTTAGGATAATTAAGTTAATCTTATGAACTCCCACTCAGATAGACATCCCTCTAGTCATCTAAGTGATTACATGATCCGAGTCAACTAGGTCGTGTCCGATCATCACGTGAGACGGACTAGTCATCATCGGTGAACATCTTCATGTTGATCGTATCTACCATACGACTCATGCTCGACCTTTCGGTCTCTTGTGTTCCGAGGCCATGTTTGTACATGCTAGGCTCGTCAAGTCAACCTAAGTGTTTCGCGTGTGTAAATCTGTCTTACACCCGTTGTATGTGAATGTTAGAATCTATCACACCCGATCATCACGTGGTGCTTCGAAACGATGAACTTTCGCAACGGTGCACAGTTAGGGGGAACATTTTCTTGAAATTTTAATGAGGGATCATCTTATTTACTACCGTCATTCTAAGAAAATAAGATGCAAAAACATGATAAACATCACATGCAATCAAAAAGTGACATGATATGGCCAATATCATTTTGCTCCTTTTGATCTCCATCTTCGGGGCTCCATGATCATTATCGTCACCGGCATGACACCATGATCTCCATCATCGTGTCTCCATGAAGTTGTCTCGCCAACTATTACTTCTACTACTACAGCTAACGGTTAGCAATAAAGTAAAGTAATTACATGGCATTTATGTTGACACGCAGGTCATAAATAACTTAAGACAACTCCTACGGCTCCTGCCGGTTGTCATACTCATCGACATGCAAGTCGTGATTCCTATTACAAGAACATGATCATCTCATACATCACGTATATCATTCATCACATCCTTTGGCCATATCACATCACAAAACACTTGCTGCAAAACCAAGTTAGGCGTCCTCTAATTGTTGTTGCAAGTTTTTTTACGTGGCTGCTATAGGTTGCTAGCAGGAACGTTTCTTACCTACGCCAAAACCACAACGTGAATTGCCACTTTCTATTTACCCTTCATAAGGACCCTGTTTATCGAATCTGATCCGACTAAAGTGGGAGAGACACACACCCGCCAGCTGTTAGGGAACGTAGTAATTTCGAAAATTTTCCTACGCACACGCAAGATCATGGTGATGCACATCAACGAGAGGGGAGAGTGTTGTCTACGTACCAACGCAGACCGACTGCGGAAGCGATCACACAACGTAGAGGAAGTAGTCGTACGTCTTCTTCCCAATCCGACCGATCCAAGCACCGTTACTCCGGCACCTCCGAGTTCTTAGCACACGTTCAGCTCGATGACGATCCTCGGGCTCCGATACAGCAAAGCGTCGAGGAAGAGTTTCGTCAGCACGACGGCGTGGTGACGATCTTGATGTACTACCGACGCAGGGCTTCGCCTAAGCACTACAACGGTATGATCGAGGTGGAATTTGGTGGCAGGGGGCACCGCACACGGCTCAAGGATCAACTTGTGTGTCTTGGGGTGTCCCCTGCCCCCGTATATAAAGGTTGGAGGGAGGGGGGCTGGCCGGCCAGAGAGAGGGAGGCGCAGGGGGAGTCCTACTCCTACCGGGAGTAGGACTCCCCCCTCCAATCCTATTCCAACTAGGACTCTCAAGGGGGAAAGGAGAGAGAGGGGGGCCGGCCCCTTCTCCTAGTCCTACTAGGACTTGGGGAAGGGGGGGGCGCGGCCAGCTGTGGGCTGCCCCTTTTCTCTTTTCCACTAAGGCCCAATAGGCCCATTAGTCTCCCGGGGGGTTCCGGTAACCCTCCCGATATTCCGGTAAAATCCCGATTTCACCCGGAACACTTCCTATGTCCAAATATAGGCTTCCAATATATCAATCTTTACGTCTCGACCATTTCGAGACTCCTCGTCATGTCCGTGATCTCATCCGGGACTCCGAACAACCTTCGGTACATCAAAATGCATAAACTCATAATAACTGTCATCGTAACGTTAAGCGTGCGGACCCTACGGTTCGAGAACAATGTAGACATGACCGAGACACGTCTCCGGTCAATAACCAATAGCGGGACCTGGATGCCCATATTGGCTCCTACATATTCTACGAAGATCTTTATCGGTCAGACCGCATAACAACATACGTTGTTCCCTTTGTCATCGGTATGTTACTTGCCCGAGATTCGATCGTCGGTATCCAATACCTAGTTCAATCTCGTTACCGGCAAGTCTCTTTACTCGTTCCGTAATACATCATCTCACAACTAACATATTAGTTGCAGTGCTTGCAAGGCTTATGTGATGTGTATTACCGAGAAGGCCCAGAGATACCTCTCCGACAATCGGAGTGACAAACCCTAATCTCGAAATACGCCAACCCAACATCTACCATTGGAGACACCTGTAGTACTCCTTTATAATCACCCAGTTACGTTGTGACGTTTGGTAGTACCCAAAGCGTTCCTCCGGTAAACGGGAGTTGCATAATCTCATAGTTATAGGAACATGTATAAGTCATGAAGAAAGCAATAGCAACATACTAAACGATCGGGTGCTAAGCTAATGGAATGGGTCATGTCAATCAGATCATTCTACTAATGATGTGACCTTGTTAATCAAATAACAACTCTTTGTTCATGGTTAGGAAACATAACCATCTTTGATTAACGAGCTAGTCAAGTAGAGGCATACTAGTGACACTCTGTTGGTCTATGTATTCACACATGTATTATGTTTCCGGTTAATACAATTCTAGCATGAATAATAAACATTTATCATGATATAAGGAAATAAATAATAACTTTATTATTGCCTCTAGGGCATATTTCCTTCAGTCTCCGACTTGCACTAGAGTCAATAATCTAGATTACACAGTAATGATTCTAACACCCATGGAGCCTTGGTGCTGATCATGTTTTGCTCGTGGAAGAGGCTTAGTCAACGGGTCTACAACATTCAGATCCGTATGTATCTTGCAAATCTCTATGTCTCCCACCTGGACTAAATCCCGGATGGAGTTGAAGCGTCTCTTGATGTGTTTGGTCCTTCTGTGAAATCTGGATTCCTTTGCCAAAGCAATTGCACCAGTATTGTCACAAAAGATTTTCATTGGACCCGATGCACTAGGTATGACACCTAGATCGGATATGAACTCCTTCATCCAGACTCCTTCGTTTGCTGCTTCCGAAGCAGCTATGTACTCCGCTTCACATGTAGATCCCGCTACGACGCTTTGTTTAGAACTGCACCAACTGACAGCTCCACCGTTTAAAGTAAACAATTATCCGGTTTGCGATTTAGAATCGTCCGGATCAGTGTCAAAGCTTGCATCAACGTAACCTCTTACGGTGAGCTCTTTGTCACCTCCATATACGAGAAACATATCCTTAGTCCTTTTCAGGTATTTCAGGATGTTCTTGACCGCTGTCCAGTGATCCATTCTTGGATTATTTTGGTACCTCCCTGCTAAACTTATAGCAAGGCACACATCAGGTCTGGTACACAGCATTGCATACATGATAGAGCCTATGGCTGAAGCATAGGGAACATCTTTCATTTTCTCTCTATCATCTGCAGTGGTCGGGCATTGAGTCTGACTCAATTTCACACCTTGTAACACAGGCAAGAACCCTTTCTTTGCTTGATCCATTTTGAACTTCTTCAAAATCTTGTCAAGGTATGTGCTCTGTGAAAGTCCAATTAAGCGTTTTGATCTATCTCTATAGATTTTTATGCCTAATATGTAAGCAGCTTCCCCGAGGTCTTTCATCGAAAAACTTTTATTCAAGTATCCCTTTATGCTATCCAAAAATTCTATATCATTTCCAATCAGCAATATGTCATCCACATATAATATCAGAAATGCTACAGAGCTCCCACTCACTTTCTTGTAAATACAGGCTTCTCCAAAAGTCTGTATAAAGCCAAATGCTTTGATCACACTATCAAAGCGTTTATTCCAACTCCGAGATGCTTGCACCAGTCCATAAATGGATCGCTGGAGTTTGCATACTTTGTTAGCTCCCTTTGGATCAACAAAACCTTCTGGTTGTATCATATACAACTCTTCTTCCAGAAATCCATTCAGGAATGCAGTTTTGACATCCATCTGCCATATTTCATAATCATAAAATGCGGCAATTGCTAACATAATTCTGACGGACTTAAGCATCGCTACGGGTGAGAAGGTCTCATCGTAGTCAACCCCTTGAACTTGTCGAAAACCTCTCGCGACAAGTCGAGCTTTATAGACAGTAATATTACCGTCAGCGTCAGTCTTTTTCTTGAAGATCCATTTATTCTCAATTGCTTGCCGATCATCGGGCAAGTCAACCAAACTCCATACTTTGTTTTCATACATGGATCCCATCTCAGATTTCATGGCCTCAAGCCACTTTGCGGAATCTGGGCTCACCATCGCTTCTTCATAGTTCGTAGGTTCATCATGATCTGGTAGCATGACTTCCAGAACTGGATTACCGTACCACTCTGGTGCGGATCTCACTCTGGTTGATCTACGTGGTTCAGTAGTATCTTGTCCTGAAGCTTCATGATCATCATCATTAGCTTCCTCACTAATTGGTATAGGTGTCGCAGAAACAGTTTTCTGTGATGTACTATTTTCCAATAAGGGAGCAGGTACAGTTACCTCGTCAAGTTCTACTTTCCTCCCACTCACTTCTTTCGAGAGAAACTCCTTCTCTAGAAAGTTTTCGAATTTAGCAACAAAAGTCTTGCCTTCGGATCTGTGATAGAAGGTGTATCCAATAGTTTCCTTTGGATATCCTATGAAGACACATTTCTCCGATTTGGGTTCGAGCTTATCAGGTTGAAGCTTTTTCACATAAGCATCGCAGCCCCAAACTTTAAGAAACGACAACTTTGGTTTCTTGCCAAACCATAGTTCATAAGGTGTCGTCTCAACGGATTTTGATGGTGCCCTATTTAACGTGAATGCGGCCGTCTCTAAAGCATAACCCCAAAACGATAGCGGTAAATCAGTAAGAGACATCATAGATCGCACCATATCTAGTAAAGTACGATTACGACGTTCGTACACACCATTATGCTGTGGTGTTTCGGGTGGCGTGAGTTGCGAAACTATTCCACAATTTTTCAAATGTACACCAAACTCGTAACTCAAATATTCTCCTCCACGATCAGATCGTAGAAACTTTATTTTCTTGTTACGATGATTTTCAACCTCACTCTGAAATTCTTTGAACTTTTCAAATGTTTCAGACTTATGTTTCATTAAGTAGATATACCCATATCTGCTTAAATCATCTGTGAAGGTGAGAAAATAACGATATCCGCCACGAGCCTCAATATTCATCGGACCACATACATCGGTATGTATGATTTCCAATAAATATGTTGCTCTCTCCATAGTACCAGAGAACGGTGTTTTAGTCATCTTGCCTATGAGGCACGGTTCGCAAGTACCAAGTGATTCATAATCAAGTGGTTCCAAAAGCCCATCAATATGGAGTTTCTTCATGCGCTTTACACCGATATGACCTAAACGACAGTGCCACAAATAAGTTGCACTATCATTATTAACTTTGCATCTTTTGGCTTCTACATTATGAATATGTGTATCACTATCATCGAGATTCAACAAGAATAGACCACTCTTCAAAGGTGCATGACCATAAAAGATATTACTCATATAAATAGAACAACCATTATTCTCTGATTTAAATGAATAACCGTTTCGCATCAAACAAGATCCAGATATAATGTTCATGCTCAACACTGGCACCAAATAATAATTATTTAGGTCTAATATTAATCCCGAAGGTAGATGTAGAGGTAGCGTGCCGACCGCGATCACATCGACTTTGGAACCGTTTCCCACGCGCATCGTCACCTCGTCCTTTGCTAGCGTCCGCTTATTCCGTAGTCCTTGTTTCGAGTTGCAAATATTAGCAACAGAACCAGTATCAAATACCCAGGTGCTACTGCGAGCTCTAGTAAGGTACACATCAATAACATGTATATCACATATACCTTTGTTTACTTTGCCATCCTTCTTATCCGCCAAATACTTGGGGCAGTTCCGCTTCCAGTGACCAGTCTGCTTGCAGTAGAAGCACTCAGTTTCAGGCTTAGGTCCAGACTTGGGTTTCTTCTCCTGAGCAGCAACTTGCTTGCTGTTCTTCTTGAAGTTTC
Organism: Triticum monococcum; assembly: GCA_034509565.1. Taxonomy (NCBI): domain Eukaryota; kingdom Viridiplantae; phylum Streptophyta; class Magnoliopsida; order Poales; family Poaceae; genus Triticum; species Triticum monococcum. The sequence continues at coordinate 607,108,994 of CM067845.1, forward strand.
CCTTCTTCTTCCCTTTGCCCTTTTTCTTGAAACTAGTGGTTTTGCTAACCATCAACACTTGATGCTCCTTCTTGATTTCTACCTCCGCAGCTTTCAGCATTGCGAAGAGCTCGGGAATAGTCTTGTTCATCCCTTGCATATTATAGTTCATCACGAAGCTCTTGTAGCTTGGTGGCAGTGATTGGAGAATTCTGTCAATGACGCAGTCATCTAGAAGATTAACTCCCATCTGAATCAAGTGATTATTATACCCAGACATTTTGAGTATATGCTCACTAACAGAACTGTTCTCCTCCATCTTGCAGCTATAGAACTTATTGGAGACTTCATATCTCCCAATTCGGGCATTTGCTTGAAATATCAACTTCAACTCCTGGAACATCTCAGATGCTCCATGACGTTCAAAACGTCGTTGAAGTCTCGATTCTAAGCCGTAAAGCATGGCACACTGAACTATCGAGTAGTCATCAGCTTTGCTCTGCCAGACGTTCATAACATCTGGTGTTGCTCCAGCAGCAGGCCTGGCACCCAGCGGTGCTTCCAGGACGTAATTCTTCTGTGCAACAATGAGGATAATCCTCAAGTTACGGACCCAATCCGTGTAATTGCTACCATTATCTTTCAACTTTGCTTTCTCAAGGAACGCATTAAAATTTAACGGAACAACAGCACGAGCCATCTATCTACAATCAACATAAACAAGCAAGATACTATCAGGTACTAAGTTCATGATAAGTTTAAGTTCAGTTAATCAAATTACTTAAGAACTCCCACTTAGATAGACATCCCTCTAATCCTCTAAGTGATCACGTGATCCAAATCAACTAAACCATAACCGATCATCACGTGAGATGGAGTAGTTTTCAATGGTGAACATCGTTATGTTGATCATATCTACTATATGATTCACGCTCGACCTTTCGGTCTCCGTGTTCCGAGGCCATATCTGTATATGCTTGGCTCGTCCAGTATAACCTGAGTATTCTGCGTGTGCAACTGTTTTGCACCCGTTGTATTTGGACGTAGAGCTTATCACACCCGATCATCACGTGGTGTCTGGGCACGACAAACTTTGGCAACGGTGCATACTCAGGGAGAACACTTCTTGATAATTTAGTGAGAGATCATCTTATAATGCTACCATCAATCAAAGCAAGATAAGATGCATAAAAGGATAAACATCACATGCAATCAATATAAGTGATATGATATGGCCATCATCATCTTGTGCTTGTGATCTCCATCTCCTAAGCACCGTCATGATCACCATCGTCACCGGCTCGACACCTTGATCTCCATCGTAGCATCGTTGTCGTCTCGCCAATCTTATGCTTCCACGACTATCACTACCGCTTAGTAATTAAGTAAAGCATTACATCGCGATTGCATTGCATACAATAAAGCGACAACCATATGGCTCCTGCCAGTTGCCGATAACTCGGTTACAAAACATGATCATCTCATACAATAAAATCAGCATCATGCCTTGTCCATATCACATCACAACATACCCTGCAAAAACAAGTTAGACGTCCTCTACTTTGTTGTTGCAAGTTTTACGTGGCTGCTACGGGCTTAAGTAAGAACTCATCTCACCTACGCATCAAAACCACAACGATAGTTCGTCAAATAGACTCCGTTTTAACCTTTTCAAGGACCGGGCGTAGTCACACTTGGTTCAACTAAAGTTGGAGAGACAGTCTTCCGCAAGCCATCTATGTGCAAAGCACGTCGAGGGAACCGGTCTCGCGTAAGAGTACGCGTAAGGTTGGTCCGGATCGTCTCACCCAACAATACCGCCGAACCAAAGTATGACATGCTGGTAGGCAGTATGACTTGTATCGCCCACAACTCACTTGTGTTCTACTCGTGCAAATAACATCAAACCATAAAACCTAGGCTCGGATGCCACTGTTGGGGAACGTAGTAATTTCAAAAATTTTCCTACGCACACGCAAGATCATGGTGATGCACAGCAATGAGAGGGGAGAGTGTTGTCTACGTACCAACGCAGACCGACTGCGGAAGCGATCACACAATGTAGAGGAAGTAGTCGTACGTCTTCTTCCCGATCCGACCGATCCAAGCACCGTTACTCCGGCACCTCCGAGTTCTTAGCACACGTTCAGCTCGATGACGATCCTCGGGCTCCGATCCAGCAAAGCGTCGAGGAAGAGTTTCGTCAGCATGACGGCGTGGTGACGATCTTGATGTACTACCGACGCAGGGCTTCGCCTAAGCACTACAACGGTATGATCGAGGTGGAATTTGGTGGCAGGGGGCACCGCACACGGCTCAAGGATCAACTTGTGTGTCTTGGGGTGTCCCCTGCCCCCGTATATAAAGGTTGGAGGGAGGGGGGCTGGCCGGCCAGAGAGAGGGAGGCGCAGGGGGAGTCCTACTCCTACCGGGAGTAGGACTCCCCCCTCCAATCCTATTCCAACTAGGACTCTCAAGGGGGAAAGGAGAGAGAGGGGGGCCGGCCCCTTCTCCTAGTCCTACTAGGACTTGGGGAAGGCGGGGGGCACGCGGCCAGCTGTGGGCTGCCCCTTTTCTCTTTTCCACTAAGGCCCAATAGGCCCATTAGTCTCCCGGGGGGTTCCGGTAACCCTCCCGGTATTCCGGTAAAATCCCGATTTCACCCGGAACACTTCCTATGTCCAAATATAGGCTTCCAATATATCAATCTTTACGTCTCGACCATTTCGAGACTCCTCGTCATGTCCGTGATCTCATCCGGGACTCCGAACAACCTTCGGTACATCAAAATGCATAAACTCATAATAACTGTCATCGTAACGTTAAGCGTGCGGACCCTACGGTTCGAGAACAATGTAGACATGACCGAGACACGTCTCCGGTCAATAACCAATAGCGGGACCTGGATGCCCATATTGGCTCCTACATATTCTACGAAGATCTTTATCGGTCAGACCGCATAACAACATACGTTGTTCCCTTTGTCATCGGTATGTTACTTGCCCGAGATTCGATCGTCGGTATCCAATACCTAGTTCAATCTCGTTACCGGCAAGTCTCTTTACTCGTTCCGTAATACATCATCTCACAACTAACATATTAGTTGCAGTGCTTGCAAGGCTTATGTGATGTGTATTACCGAGAGGGCCCAGAGATACCTCTCCGACAATCGGAGTGACAAACCCTAATCTCGAAATACGCCAACCCAACATCTACCATTGGAGACACCTGTAGTACTCCTTTATAATCACCCAGTTACGTTGTGACGTTTGGAAGTACCCAAAGCGTTCCTCCGGTAAACGGGAGTTGCATAATCTCATAGTTATAGGAACATGTATAAGTCATGAAGAAAGCAATAGCAACATACTAAACGATCGGGTGCTAAGCTAATGGAATGGGTAATGTCAATCAGATCATTCTACTAATGATGTGACCTCGTTAATCAAATAACAACTCTTTGTTCATGGTTAGGAAACATAACCATCTTTGATTAACGAGCTAGTCAAGTAGAGGCATACTAGTGACACTCTGTTGGTCTATGTATTCACACATGTATTATGTTTCCGGTTAATACAATTCTAGCATGAATAATAAACATTTATCATGATATAAGGAAATAAATAATAACTTTATTATTGCCTCTAGGGCATATTTCCTTCACCAGCCACCTTATGCAACTAGTGCATGTCAGTTGGTGGAACCGGTCTCACGTAAGCGTACGTGTAAGGTTGGTCCGGGCCGCTTCATCCCACAATGCCGCCAAATCAAGATAAGACTAGTAACATCAAGTAAATTTACAAAATCGACGCCCACAACTACTTTGTGTTCTACTCATGCATAGAAACTACGCATAGACCTAGCTCATGATGCCACTGTTGGGGATCATAGCAGAAATTCAAAATTTTCTACGCATCACCAAGATCAATCTATGGAGTAATCTAGCAATGAGGAGTTCGCTAAGCGGAAGCGTTCAAGTGAACGGGGTTGATGGAGTCGTACTCACCGTGATCCAAGTCACGGATGATCCTAGTGCCGAACGGACGGCACCTCCGCGTTCAACACACATGCGGCCCGGTGACGTCTCCCATGCCTTGATCCAGCAAGGAGAGAGGGAGAGGTTGGGGAAGACTCCGTCCAGCAGCAGCACGACGGCGTGGTTGTGGTGGAGGAGCGTGGTACTCCAGCAAGGCTTCGCCAAGCACCGCAAGAGACGAGGAGGGAGAGGGGTAGGGCTGCGCCAAGAAGGAGATGTTCCCGTGTGTATGGCAGCCCAAAACCCCACTATATATAGGGGAAAAGGAGGGGCTGTGCCCCCACCTAGGTTTCCACCCCTAGGGGTGGCGGCCAGCCCTAGATCCCATCTAGGGGGCGGCCAAGGGGGGAGAGAGGGGGGCGCACCACTAGGTGGGCCTTAGACCCATCTGAGCCTAGGGTTTCCCCTTTTTCCCTTCTCTCTTCACCTTGGGCCCTGGTGGGGGGCGCACCAGCCCACCTGGGGCTGGTCCTCTCTCACACTTAGCCCATGCAGCCCTCTGGGGCAGGTAGCCCCACCTAGTGGACCCCCGGGACCCTCCCGGTGGTCCCGGTACGTTACCGATAGCACCCGAAACTTTTCCGGTGACCAAAACAGGACTTCCCATATATAAATCTTTACCTTCGGACCATTCCGGAACTCCTCGTGATGTCCGGGATCTCATCCGGGACTCCTAACAACATTCGGTAACCACGTATATCTATTCCCTATAACCCTAGCGTCATCGAACCTTAAGTGTGTAGACCCTACGGGTTCGGGAACCATGCAGACATGACCGAGATGTTCTCTGCTAAATAACCAACAGCGGGATCTGGATACCCATGTTGGTTCCCACATGTTCCACGATGATCTCATCGGATGAACCACGATGTCGAGGATTCGATCAATCCCGTATGCAATTCCCTTTGTCTAGCGGTATTGTACTTGCCCGAGATTCGATCGTCGGTATCCGATACCTTGTTCAATCTCGTTACCGGCAAGTCTCTTTACTCGTTCCATAACACATCATCCCGTGATCAACTCCTTGGTCACATTTCGCATATGATGATGTCCTACCAAGTGGGCCCAGAGATACCTCTCCGTCACACGGAGTGACAAATCCTAGTCTTGATTCGTGCCAACCCAACAGACACTTTTGGAGATACCCGTAGTGTACCTTTATAGCCACCCAGTTACGTTGTGACGTTTGGCACACCCAAAGCATTCCTACGGTATCCGGGAGTTGCACAATCTCATGGTCTAAGGAAATGATACTTAACATTAGAAAAGCTTTAGCAAATGAACTACACGATCTTGTGCTAGGCTTAGGATTGGGTCTTGTCCATCACATCATTCTCCTAATGATGTGATCCCGTTATCAACGACATCCAATGTCCATGGTCAGGAAACCGTAACCATCTATTGATCAACGAGCTAGTCAACTAGAGGCTTACTAGGGACATGGGGTTGTCTATGTATCCACACATGTATCTGAGTTTCCTAACAATACAATTCTAGCATGGATAATAAACGATTATCATGAACAAGGAAATATGATAATAACTAATTTATTATTGCCTCTAGGGCATATTTCCAACAGCAAAATGGTTTTATGTGTTGTCCATGCCCTAATTGTGGGAATACGAAGTCTTACTCTGACCGGAAAATCCTTCACACCCACCTGCTTTATAAGGGTTTCATGCCACACTATAATGTTTGGATGAGGCACGGAGAAATAGAGGTTATGATGGAAGACAATGAAGAAGGAGAGGACGATTACAACTATGTGCCCCCTGAATACGATGATGCTGCAATGGGGGAAGCCACTGAAGATCAAGAGGAACCAGACGATGTGCCCGATGATGATGATCTCCGCCGGGTCATTGTCAATGCAAGGACACAATGTGAAAGTCAAAAGGAGAAGTTGAAGTTCAATCGTATGTTAGAGGATCACAAAAAAGGGTTGTACCCCAATTGCGAAGATGGCAACACAAAGCTCGGTACCGTACTGGAATTGCTGCAGTGGGAGGAAGAGAATGCTGTGCCTGATAAAGGATTTGAAAAGCTACTGAAAATATTGAAGAAGAAGCTTCCAAAGGATAACTAATTGCTCGACAGTACGTACGCATCAAAGAAGGTCGTATGCCCTCTAGGATTGGAGGTGTAGAAGATACATGCATGCCCTAATGACTGCATCCCCTACCGCGGTACGTACGAGGATTTGAGCGCATGCCCGGTATGCGGTGCATTGCAGTATAAGATCAGACGAGATGACCCTGGTGATGTTGACGGCGAGCCCCCCAGGAAGAGGGTTCCTCCGAAGGTGATGTGGTATGCTCCTATAATACCACGGTTGAAACGTCTGTTCAGAAAAGAAGAGCATGCCAAGTTGATGCGATGGCACAGAGAGGGCCGTAAGAAAGACGGGAAGTTGAGATCACCCGCTGACGGGTCGTAGTGGAGAAAATTCAAGAGAAAGTACTGGGCTGAGTTTGTAGCTGACCCAAGGAACGTATGGTTTGGTTTAAGCATGGATGGCATTAATCCTTTCGGGGAGCAGAGCAGCAATCACATCACCTGGCCCGTGACTCTATGTATGTACAACCTTCCTCCTTGGATGTGCATGAAGTAGAAGTTCATTATGATGTCAGTTCTGATCCAAGGCCCTAAGCAACCCGGCAACGACATTGATGTGTACCTAAGGCCATTAGTTGAAGAACTTTTACAGTTGTGGAATGGAAACGTTGTACGTGTGTGGGATGAGCACAAATAGGAGGAATTTAACCTGCACGCGTTGCTGTTTGTAACCATCAACGATTGGCCCACTCTCAGTAACCTTTCAGGATAGACAAACAAGGGATACCACACATGCACGCACTGTTTAGCTGACACCGAAAGTATATACCTGCACAAATACAGGAAAAATGTGTACCTGGGCCATCGTCGATTTCTTCCAACCAACCATCAATGTCGAAAGAAAGGCAAGCATTTCAAAGGCGAGGCAGATCACCGGAAGAAGCCCGCCATGCGTAATGGTGATCACGTACTTGCTATGGTCAATGATTTACACGTAATCTTTGGAAAGGTTCCTCGCGGACTAGCTGTTCCGAATGACACTGAGGGACTGCTACCTCTTGAGCACTGTGTTGGTTTTTCCCCGAAGAGGAAGGGATGATGCAGCAGAGTAGCGTAAGTATTTCCCTCAGTTTAGAGAACCAAGGTATCAATCCAATAGGAGGCTACGCGTGAGTCCCTCGTACCTACACAAAACAAATAAATCCTCGCAACCAACGCGATAAGGGGTTGTCAATCCCTACACGGCCACTTACGAGAGTGAGATCTGATAGATATGATAAGATAATATTTTTGGTATTTTTATGATAAAGATGCAAAGTAAAATAAAAGCAAAGGAAATAACTAAGTATTGGAAGATTAATATGATGAAGATAGACCCGGGGGCCATAGGTTTCACTAGTGGCTTCTCTCAAGAGCATAAGTATTCTACGGTGGGTGAACGAATTACTATTGAGCAATTGACAGAATTGAGCATAGTTATGAGAATGTCTAGGCATGATCATGTATATAGGCATCACGTCCGAGACAAGTAGACCAACTCCTGCCTGCATCTACTACTATTACTCCACTCATCGACCGCTATCCAGCATGCATCTAGAGTATTAAGTTAATGAAAACAGAGTAACGCCTTAAGCAAGATGACATCATGTAGAGGGATAAACTCATGCAATATGATGAAAACCTGTAGGATCGAAAGTATGTCTAGAGGGGGGGGTGATTAGACTACTTGACCAAATAAAAACCTAACCTTTTCCCAATTTTAGTTCTTGGCAGATTTTAGCTATTTTAGGACAAGTCAAGCAATCATCACACAATTCAAGCAAGCATGCAAAGAGTATATTGGCAGCGGAAAGTAAAGCATGCAACTTGCAAGAATGTAAAGGGAAGGGTTTGGAGAATTCAAACGCAATTGGAGACACGGATGTTTTCCCGTGGTTCGGATAGGTGGTGCTATCCTACATCCACGTTGATGGAGACTTCAACCCACGAAGGGTAACGGTTGCGCGAGTCCACGGAGGGCTCCACCCACGAAGGGTCCACGAAGTAGCAATCTTGTCTATCCCACCATGGCCATCGCCCACGAAGGACTTGCCTCACTAGCGGTAGATCTTCACGAAGTAGGCGATCTCCTTGCCCTTACAAACTCCTTGGTTCAACTCCACAATCTTGTCGGAGGCTCCCAAGTGACACCTAGCCAATCTAGGAGACAGCACTCTCCAAGAAGTAACAAATGGTGTGTTGATGATGAACTCCTTGCTCTTGTGCTTCAAATGATAGTCTCCCCAACACTCAACTCTCTCTCATAGGATTTGGATCTAGTGGAAAGAAGGTTTGAGTGGAAAGCAACTTGGGGAAGGCTAGAGATCAAGATTCATATGGTAGGAATGGAATATCTTGGTCTCAACACATGAGTAGGTGGTTCTCTCTCAGAACATATGAGTTGGAATTGTGTATGTGTTCTGATGGCTCTCTCCACGAATGAAGAGGAGGTGGAGGGGTATATATAGCCTCCACACAAAATCCAACCGTTACACACAATTTACCAATCTCGGTGGGACCGAATCAACAAACTCGGTCGGACCGAAAAGGTAAACCTAGTGACCGTTAGAGATTTTCGGTGGGACTGACATGCAACTCGGTAGGACCAATTCTGTTAGGGTTTGGGCATAACGTAATCTCGGTGAGACCGATTTTGGAAATTAGCTAACCAGAGAGTTGGTCAGGCAAACTCGGTGGGACCGATTTGGTCTTTCGGTGAGACCGAAAAGTTACAAAAGGGAAACACAGAGTTTACATTGCAATCTCGATGGGACCGATCTGCTCTTTCAGTGAGACCGAAAAGTTACGAAAGGGAAACAGAGAGTTTGCAATCCCATCTTGGTGAGACCGAGATCCCTATCGGTAGGACCGAATTGCTAGGGTTTGGCAGTGGCTTATGACAAGTGAAACTCGGTGGCGCCGGATAGAAAGAATCGGTATGACCGAGTTTGGCTTAGGGTTTAGGTCATTTGTGGATATGGGAAAGTGGTTGAGGATTTTGGAGCATATCACTAAGCACATGAAGCAAGAGGCTCATTAAGCAACACCTCATCCCTCCTTGATAGTATTGGCTTTTCCTAAAGACTCAATGTGATCTTGGATCACTAAAATATAAAATGAAGAGTCTTGAGCTTTTGAGCTTGCGCCAATCCTTTGTCCTTAGCATTTTGAGGGTTCCACTTTCACACCCATGCCATGCCAATCATTGAGCTTTTCTGAAATAATCATCTTGGAATAGCAGTAGCTCAATGAGCTATATGTTGTTATGAATTACCAAAACCACCTAGGGATAGTTGCACTTTCAATCTCCCCCTTTTTGGTAATTGATGACAACATATAGATCAAAGCTTCGACAAATGATAATAGGCATGAAATATATCGTCGCTTTGAGAAGTATGTGATAAGTAAGAGTTTCCCCTAAATTTGTGCATATTTAAAATTTGCTTTGGACTGCAAATGCACAAAGAGTTAGAGTCATGGGTTACTCTTCCATGTCACATACATCTTGGTGGAGCGCTTAAAATGATAAGAATGAAATACATGCACTCATCACCAAGAATAGTGGATGATCACATAAGATAGATAGGATGATAATATTAAGCAAACATTAAGTGTAGCTTATGATCAAACACATGATCATCAATGTCTCACAGATAATGACATAGTATCTCTAGCACACAAGCAAACAAAGTTCGAAAAACCACCAAATAAAACAAGAGAGAATAAAAGCAACACTCTCTCTCGAAGCCTATGATCTATACATTTTCTCCCCCTTTGGCAACAAGTTACGAAAAAGTTCCTAGAAAATGCATAGTGCTAAGTCGACACTCAGGCTTGATCTTCAGGTGGTGGTGGAGTCCGGAGCACTCCAAGGACGAAGCCTTCTGTAGACGTGGTCGGAGTCGAGGCTGAAGTAGACGCTGGAGCTGGTGGAACTGAGGCTCTAGCTGGTGCAAAAGTGGTGGCTCTGGTGTCAGCAACTGGCACTGCAGATGACCTCGGACCTCGTGGCACTCTGGCAAAGGCATCAGTTGTAGTCTTGCCTCTCCTCTCCTGCATGTCATCCTGGAGCTGCTCCACTGCAGTCTATATCTCTGTCACCTTGATATCCAAGTCATAGAACCTCTGTTCTACGATCCTCTCTAGGCTTGCCTGGTTCTGAGTTAGGGTGGCTAATCCTTTCTCAATACGCAGTGTGGATGCAATCAGGTAACCAAGCTGCTCTTGTTTGGTTTTCAGGAAATATTCAGATGCCTCCTCTTGAGTAGGCATCTTGGCAGCTTTCTCCTTCCTCGCTTTCTCCTTCTTGGCTTGTGCTTGGGCAGATGATGGCTCATTCTTAGTCATAACAACTTGATTATCTTCAAAATCTGGACGGATGGGCAGGTGTTCCTTGTCCAATAAGTATATGCCCGTGCCCATCTTGGAGTTGCTGAGCTCCTGAATCTATGGGGCATATCCATAGCTCCTCTTCTGGTCTGCTGCTGTCCTCTTGATTGTTTCTATCATAAGGCTCATGACTTTGAATTTCTGTGGCACGTCAAAGATATGAAGCAAGTTGATTGCATGGCCTCTGATCATCTTGTGATCTCCAGACTTGGGCAATAAGGTGTGCCTCAGTATCCAATTGATAGTGGGAAGCCCTGATAGAAGATAATGTACTGAGCCAAACTTGAAAGTGTCAAGTGCTTCATTTGGAATCTCCTTGTACATGTTTGACATTGAGTTGTGGTCCATCTTCTTCTTGGCATAAACGTCCAAGTCATCTGCTTGCTCCTCTGGGGCATTAATCAGCTAAGCCCATTCAGCAACTGTAGACTGGTACCTCGTACCCTCTTACATCCAAATTATCCTACCACCTGGATAAAAATGGGCTGTGGAGTAGAACTGCATGATGAGTTCCTCGTTCCACTTTGTTAGCTTCTTCCCAACAAAGTCCTCTACTCCACACGCCTTGAAGCTGTCCTGCACTCCAGGGTAGTACTCTTCGTTGTCCTTGATGTATTGCCAATCGACCCATCTCATACAACAGACTATTGGCTTCTTGTCTAGCAGCACTGTCTCATAAAAATCTTGCTGCTCCTTGGTGTGAAACCTGTAGTCAACTACAGTCCTTCTCCTTGAAGCATACGGGTCTGCTTCTCTCCACTTCCAGAGCCCTGAATCTCTCCTGAGTTTCATATCCTCAGCCACGGGATGAGCATCGTTGTGGTCTGGGATCTTGGGCTTGAGCTTTCTAAGAACATTCTCTTCCTCTTCTTCAGCAGCTTCAGGCACTGGGGCCTTGTTCTTCTCAGTAGCTGGGATGCTTCTTGTATTTCTCTTTGGCTTTGGCTTTGGAGCTGGCTTGGCCTTGGAAGCAGCTGCCCCTGATCTTATGGCATCACCCATCAGCTTGGGTGCCTTTGGTGCTGGTGCAGCTACCTCTTCTTCTTCCTCCTCATCTTCCATGATGGAAGCCTTGCCAAGCACTCTGGCTACAGTTTTCTTCACCCTTTCTTTTCACTTCTTGCCTTCAGCAGCAACTGGCTCTATGGGAGTGGGCTTCTCAGTTGAAGCTCTGGCCTTTGACATAGGCTGCCTGCCTGCTGGCCTTTTGATCTTCATCCCTGGTTTTATGCCCTATGCTGGCTCAACTCTCTTGGAAGTTGCTTCCTCTTCTGCCACATAATCCTCATCTTCTGAATCTGAGGTTCTCTTCTTTCTCTGTCTTGTGGCAGCTTTAGGCAGATTGCTAGGGGTGCTCCTGCTGCCATCATCTAAGGAACTTGAGGGACTAGTGCCCTCACTCATCTGCACTTGCTGCTCTGACATGTTCTGGCTATCACTTTGGTCTGACATGATGCAAACTCTGACTGTTGACCCTGTGAATAGGTTATAGATGAGATAGAGTGGATGAGCATCATAAAATGCAGAGATTTTTGCAAAAGAATAATTCAAAAACTTAGTTTTAGTTTCCCACTGAAAGCATCTCGGATCTACCGATTTCTAAACTCGGTGATACCGAAGCAGTTTTGGAGCCTAAACTAGTGAACTCGGTCAGACCGAGTCACAGTTCGGTGGCACCGAGACTGCTAGGGTTTCACAGAGTTCCAAAATCGGTCACACCGACTAGTAATACTCGGTCAGACCGAGTCTCACTTGTGCAATGGTATAAGCCAAATCGGTGGGACCGAGTTTTTCAACTCGGTGGGTCCGAGATGGTTTCGGCGGAAACCTAACCCTAAAATTTTCGAATTAAACCTAATCTACGAGTTCATTGACTGGATAGAAGTATTTCAAACGTGGCAAGAATCATGATGATCACAATGTGCTAAGAATCGGATTGGGGAATAGCACAAAGGTTGAGTCCATACCCTAGTTCGGCGGAGACTCGCTACGGCGGCAACGGCGGGGTTGAATTCCCGTTAACGGCGACGGAGACCAGCGACTGGAGGCGGCTGGCGGCGAGGAGACGATCCGGAGACCAAGTTGGCAGAGCAGGCTATCGCGCGGGCGAAGGGGTTCGGAGAAATTTCCAAATTTTTGCCCGTGACTATATATAGCCCGACCCTGTCGGTGTGACCGAGTGGAACAACTCGGTGGCACCGAGATGCAAAACTGTACACAGTTGTTGCAACTCGGTGTGACCGAATGGTTCAAATCGGTTGCACCAAGATTGAAAACCTAGATCAACTTAATGATCTCGGTAGGACCAAAAGTAGGGTATCGGTCACACCGAGAATCACAAAGAGGTTTTGGAAGTTTAAGTCTATGACAAATCGGGGACTCCGAGCGCTCCTCACACAGAGTGGTTCGAATCTGACTTGATCAAATTTTGTGATGTAGCATGAATAGAGTTTGAGACGTGAAAAGCATAGATAGCTAGAGGAGGTTCTTAGGCATTCTTGTCCATCCACTTGGCAAGAGGAAATAAAACCAAACAATCAAAACAACAAGTGGATCTCCTCGAATGAGTAAAATATGCAACCAACATGCTCACACAATAAGATAGCAAATAAAATATGTGACAAAGCATGCACAACCAATTCTAGCATCTATCAAGCAATTTGCGATGACTAGGTCATCTATATATGAGTATATTGACTTAGGAGTCAAGTGAGAACACTTGATCATAGGTCATACTCATCGTTTAAGCTCAAGTGGGGTTACCACTTTTACATAAAGCATTGTTGTGTTCACATCTTTAGAGTTGCTTTAGCTCAAGTCTTAGAGTAACTCTCCCCCTAGATGTGATATCCCCCTAAGAGGGATGAACTAACCTTGGGTTTTGTCGATGATGACTTCATGTAGATGTTGAAGATGTGGATGCTAAATGTTGATGTAGATCACTTGGAGCTATCCATTTGAGTGAATTGCACTTTCAATACCTACATGGGTTAGTCCCACAAGGAACAAACAAGGATATCCATGGACATAGAGTGATGCATACACAAGATGATGTCCATGAAAACTTTTAGGTTACCTTGTCCCTTGTCTTACCAACAAGAGGGTTTGTGACTCCTTGAACTAGTGCAAGATGTGGAAGTTGATTGCACTTGTTCTTGCCAAAATGATAAGAGTGAAGTATGTTGGCGGAGTCACCCTCAAGAACTCTCTAGTTCTTCTTCTTTTGGATCCACACCATGTTGATGGGAATCCTTGGAGTTGTAGTCGTACTTGATGAAGTGGAACTTGACGTGGTCTTGGGAATCCACTTGACTAAGGTCTTAGGAGCTTCTTCAAATGCATCAATTTCCTCTTGAAGCTTGTCCTTGCCTTTTTGCTTGTAGTCTTGTGGTGGAAGATCATCTTGAGCTTGTGTCCCCTTGAAGGAAGTATCATACTTCTCTTGTTGAGGAACAAACTTTGTCTTGGGGTATTGATCTTCTTCCCATTCAACTCCATTGGCATTGAACTCTCGTTCAAAACCAACACCTTGATTCTTCCGGTGCATTCCTTGCTTGCGTACAATTTCCTCGAATTGCTTACTCCCGGCAAGGCTTTTGTACACTCCCTTCTCTATAATTCCCTTCAATAAGCTATTTTCTTGCTCAAGTGTAACTTGGCTAAGAGAATCATTAGTGGAATCAAGAGAATTACTAGAAGCAACAATATTGGATTTAGCATGATCATTGTTACTACTAGAGGAAGAATCTTTCTTGTTCTTGTTACTAGACTTGATTGAGGCATGTAAGTGGATAAGAGTAAACGCTTGGCAATGTAAGAAGAACTTTTCCTGCGGAGATCATCATTGATTGCTTTTAAAAACTCATGCTCTTGCTCAAGATTGAGCTTTTCAAAGCGTAATTTCTCATGAGCTCTTAAAAGTTCTCGATGATCTTCGAAGATAGTTTCATGAGCTAACTTAAGAGTGTTTAGTTCTTTAGTTAGAGCCTCAATCTTCTTCTTATCATTGTCATTCATTTTATCTTGATTAGCATGATTAATTGACGTTTCATCATAGTATTCATCACTAGAGTTGTCAACAAGCAAATCATCATCACCTAACAAGTCATCTTCATCACTATTAAAATCAACATACTCGGGGTGTGTTACCTTAGGACCTTTGGTCATGAAGCATCTTCCAATTCCTTCATTTTGTGAGTCAAATATGTCGTAGGAGTTGGTTGACACAAGTGCTAGACCGGCAACACCTTCATCTTGAGTATCTTCGGAGTCGGAGTGATAACTTCTCTCGGAGTGGCTGTCGGAGTCGGAGCCGGATACCCATTCACCAACATGAGCTTGATGTCTTCGTTTTGTGTAGCTCCTTGATGATTTTTCCTTCCTTTCCGAATCCTTGCTTCTCCGTGAGTATCTTCGTTCATAACGATCATCCCTACTCCTTCTCTCTCTTGGTGGTGATTCTTTGCTTCTTCTTTTTGAAGAATCTTCTCTTCTCTTGTAGGGAGCCGTACACTCATTGGAATAGTGTCCGGGTCTTCCACAATTGTAGCAGTTTCGCTCTCGACTAGAAGATCTTTTGTCATTGTAGGACCTTGACTTGAAGCTTCTATCTTTGCTTCTACTCTTGTAGAACTTGTTGAAGTTCTTCACCATTAAGCTCAATTCTTCGTTGAAGTTTTGTTTCTCACTTGATGATGTAGGGGCTTCACATGAGGCTTTGTAGGCACCACTTGATTTGTTGTGAAGTTCCTCTTTATCCTTAAGTGACATCTCATGAGCAACAATTCTTCCAATCACCTCCGTTGGCTTGAGATCTTTGTAGTTGGGCATCATTTGGATCAATGTGCACACGGTATCATATTTTCCATCCAAGGCTCTTAGAATCTTCTTGATGATGAATCTATCGGTCATCTCTTCACTTCCTAAGCCGGCAATCTCCTTTGTGATGAGAGCAAGCCTAGAGTACATTTCAGTGACACCTTCACCATCCTTCATTTTGATGTCAAGTTGACTTTGAAGCACATCCAACTTGGATTCCTTGACGGAGTCATTACCTTCACGCATATCAATCAAAGTGTCCCAAATTTCCTTTGCATTCTCAAGGTGGCTGATTTTTTTGAATTCTTCGGGGCACAATCCGTTGAAGAGAATATCACACGCTTGAGCATTGTATTGCAACATCTTCAACTCATCCGCGGTAGCTTCACGGTTTGGTTCTCTCCCATCAAAGAAGTCACCTTGCAAACCAACACACACAATAGCCAAAACGGTGGGGTTATGTCCAAAAATATGCATTTTCATTTTATGCTTCCAACTAGCAAAATTAGTACCATCAAAGTAAGGACCTCTACGGTGATAATTTCCCTCGCTAGACGCCATACTCTCCTAGATTGTGAAACCAAGGCTATGACCACCAAAAGCTATGGAAATCAAAGCAAATGGAGACCAAAGCTCTGATACCACTTGTAGGATCGAAAGTATGTCTAGAGGGGGGTGATTAGACTACTTGACCAAATAAAAACTTAACCTTTTCCCAATTTTAGTTCTTGGCAGATTTTAGCTATTTTAGGACAAGTCAAGCAATCATCACACAATTCAAGCAAGCATGCAAAGAGTATATTGGCAGCGGAAAGTAAAGCATACAACTTGCAAGAATGTAAAGGGAAGGGTTTGGAGAATTCAAACGCAATTGGAGACACGGATGTTTTCCCGTGGTTCGGATAGGTGGTGCTATCCTACATCCACGTTGATGAAGACTTCAACCCACGAAGGGTAACGGTTGCGCGAGTCCACGGAGGGCTCCACCCACGAAGGGTCCACGAAGTAGCAACCTTGTCTATCCCACCATGGCCATCGCCCACGAAGGACTTGCCTCACTAGCGGTAGATCTTCACGAAGTAGGCGATCTCCTTGCCCTTACAAACTCCTTGGTTCAACTCCACAATCTTATCGGAGGCTCCCAAGTGACACCTAGCCAATCTAGGAGACACCACTCTCCAAGAAGTAACAAATGGTGTGTTGATGATGAACTCCTTCCTCTTGTGCTTCAAATGATAGTCTCCCCAACACTCAACTCTCTCTCATAGGATTTGGATCTAGTGGAAAGAAGGTTTGAGTGGAAAGCAACTTGGGGAAGGCTAGAGATCAAGATTCATATGGTAGGAATGAAATATCTTGGTCTCAACACATGAGTAGGTGGTTCTCTCTCAGAACATATGAGTTGGAATTGTGTATGTGTTCTGATGGCTCTCTCCACGAATGAAGAGGAGGTGGAGGGGTATATATAGCCTCCACACAAAATCCAACCATTACACATAATTTACCAATCTCGGTGGGACTGAATCAACAAACTCAGTCGGACTGAAAAGGTAAACCTAGTGACCGTTAGAGATTTTCGGTGGGACTGACATGCAACTCGGTAGGACCGATTCTGTTAGGGTTTGGGCATAACGTAATCTCGGTGAGATCGATTTTGGTAATTAGCTAACCAGAGAGTTGGTCATGCAAACTCGGTGGGACCGATTTGCTCTTTCGGTGAGACCGAAAAGTTACAAAAGGGAAACACAGAGTTTACATTGCAATCTCGGTGGGACCGATCCGCTCTTTCGGTGAGACCGAAAAGTTACGAAAGGGAAACAGAGAGTTTGCAATCCCATCTCGGTGAGACTGAGATCCCTATCGGTAGGACCGAATTGCTAGGGTTTGGCAGTGGCTTATGACAAGTGAAACTCGGTGGCGCCGGATAGAAAGAATCGGTATGACCGAGTTTGGCTTAGGGTTTAGGTCATTTGTGGATATGGGAAAGTGGTTGAGGATTTTGGAGCATATCACTAAGCACATGAAGCAAGAGGCTCATTAAGCAACACCTCATCCCTCCTTGATAGTATTGGCTTTTCCTAAAGACTCAATGTGATCTTGGATCACTAAAATATAAAATGAAGAGTCTTGAGCTTTTGAGCTTGCGCCAATCCTCTGTCCTTAGCATTTTGAGGGTTCCACTTTCACATCCATGCCATGCCAATCATTGAGCTTTCCTGAAATAATCATCTTGGAATAGCATTAGCTCAATGAGCTATATGTTGTTATGAATTACCAAAACCACCTAGGGATAGTTGCACTTTCAAAACCCCATCTTGTTATCCTCAATGGCAACAATACAATACGTGCCTTGCTGCCTCTACTGTCACTGGGAAAGGACACCGCAAGATTGAACCCAAAGCTAAGCACTTCTCTCATTGCAAGAAAGATCAAACTGATAATTCGAAGAGACTTGCAAAGATAACCAATCATACATAAAAGAATTCAGAGAAGATTCAAATATTGTTCATAGATAGACTTGATCATAAACCCACAATTCATCGGTCTCAACAAACACATCGCGGAAAGAAGATTGCATTGAATAGTTCTCCACAAGAGAGGGGGAGAACATTGTATTGAGATCCCAAAAAGAGAGAAGAAGCCATCTAGCTAATAACTATGGACCCGTAGGTCTGAGGTGAACTACTCACACTTCATCGGAGGGGCTATGGTGATGATGTAGAAGCCCCCCGTGATCGATGCCCCCTCCGGCGGAGCTCCGGAACAGGCCCCAAGATGGTATCTCGTGGATACAGAAAGTTGCAGCGGTGGAATTAGGGTTTTGGCTCCATATTTGATCGTTTGGGGGTACGTCGATATATATAGGAGGAAGGAGTACGTCGATGGAGCAACAGGGGGCCCACGAGGGTGGAGGGCGCGCCTAGGGGGGGGTAGGCGCGCCCCTACCTCGTGACCTCCTCTTTTGTGTCTTGATGTAGGGTCCAAGTCTCCTGGGTCTTGTTCATTAAGAAAATCACGTTCCCGAAGGTTTCATTCCGTTTGGACTCCGTTTGATATTCCTTTTCTTCAAAACCCTAAAATAGGCAAAAAAAACAACAATTCTGGGTTGGGCCTCCGGTTAATAGGTTAGTCCCAAAAATAATATAAAAGTGGATAATAAAGCCCAGTAATGTCCAAAACAGTAGATAATATAACATGGAGCAATCAAAAATTATAGATACGTTGGAGACGTATCAAGCATCCCCAAGCTTAATTCCTTTTCGTCCTCGAGTAGGTAAATGATAAAAACAGAATTTTTGATGTGGAGTGCTACTTGGCATAATTTTAATGTAATTTTTCTTAATTGTGGTATGAATATTCAAATCTGAAAGATTCAAGATAAAAGTTCATATTGACATAAAAATAATAATACTTCAAGCATACTAACAAAGCAATTATGTCTTCTCAAAATAACATGGCCAAAGAAAGTTCATCCCTACAAAATAATATAGTTTAGTCATGCTCCATTTTCGTCACACAAGAATGCTCTCATCATGCACAACCCCGATGACAAGCCAAGCAATTGTTTCATACCTTAGAAATCTCAAACCTATAAACTTTCACGCAATATATGAGCGCGAGCCATGGACATAGCACTATGGGTGGAATAGAATATGATGATGGGAGTTATGTGGAGAAAACAAAAAGGGAGAAAGTCTCACATCAACGAGGCTAATCAATGGGCTATGGAGATGCCCACCGATTGATGTTAATGCAAGGAGTAGGGATTGCCATGCAACGGATGCACTAGAGCTATAAATGTATGAAAGCTCAACAAAAGAAACTAAGTGGGTGCGAATCCAACTCGCTTTCTCACGAAGACCTAGGGCACTTGAGGAGGCCCATTGTTGGAATATACAAGCCAAGTTCTATAATGAAAATTTCCCACTAGTATATGAAAGTGACAAAACAAGAGACTCTCTATCATGAAGGTTATGGTGCTACTTTGAAGCACAAGTGCGGCAAAGGATAGTAACATTGTCCCTTCTCTCTTTTTATCTCATTTTTTTATTTAGGCCTTTTTCTTTTTATGGCCTTTCTCTTTTTTTTCTTTTTTATTTACTTCCTCACTTGGGACAATGCTCTAGAAAATGATGATCATCACACTTCTATTTATTTGCAACTCAATGATTACAACTCGATGCTAGAACAAAAGATGACTCTATATGAATGCCTCTGACGGTGTACTGAGATATGCAATGAACCAAGAGTGACATGTATGAAAGAATTATGAACGGTGGCTTTGCCAGAAATACTATGTCAACTACATGATCATGCTAAGCAATATGACAATGATGAATGTGTCATGATAAACGGAATGGTGGAAAGTTGCATGGCAATATATCTCGGAATGGCTATGGAAATGCCATAATAGGTAGGTATGGTGGCTGTTTTGAGGAAGATATAAGGAGGTTTATGTGTGAAAGAGCGTATAATATCACAGGGTTTGGATGCACCGGCGAAGTTTGCACCAACTCTCAATGTGAGAAAGGGCAATGCACGGTACCGAAGAGGCTAGCAATGATGGAAGGGTGAGAGTGCGTATAATCCATGGACTCAACATTAGTCATAAAGAAATCACATACTTATTGCAAAAATCTACAAGTCATCAAAAACCAAAGCACTACGCGCATGCTCCTAGGGGGATAGATTGGTAGGAAAAGACCATCGCTCGTCCCCGACCGCCACTCATAAGGAAGACAATCAAATAACACCTCATGTTTCAAATTTGTTACACAACATTTACCATACGTGCATGCTACGGGACTTGCAAACTTCAACACAAGCACTTCTCAAATTCACAACTACTCAACTAGCATGACTTTGATATTATTACCTCCATATCTCAAAACAATCATCAAGCATCAAACGTCTCTTAGTATTCAAAACACTCCTAGGAAACTTTTTACTAATCTTGAACACCTAGCATATTAGGATTATTTAAGGAAATTACCATGCTATTTAAGACTCTCAAAATAATCTAAGTGAAGCATGAGAGATCAATAGTTTCTATAAAACAAATCTACCACCGTGCTCTAAAAGATATAAGTGAAGTACTAGAGCAAAACTATATAACTCAAAAGATATAAACGAAGCACATAGAGTATTCTAACAATTTCCAAATCATGTATGACTCTCTAAAAAGGTGTGTACAGCAAGGATGATTGTGGTAAACTAACAAATAAAGACTCAAATAATACAAGACGCTCCAAGCAAAACCCATATCATGTGGTGAATAAAAATATAGCTCCAAGTAAAGTTACCGATAGAAGTAGACAAAAAGAGGGGATGCCTTCCGGGGTATCCCCAAGCTTTGGCTTTTAGGTGTCCTTAGATTATCTTGGGGGTGCCATGGGAATCCCCAAGCTTAGGATCTTGCCACTCCTTGTTCCATAATCCATCAAATCTTTACCCAAAACTTGAAAACTTCACAACACAAAACTTAAAGTAGAAAATCTCGTGAGCTACGTTGGCGAAAGAAAACAAAAGACCACTTCAAGGTACTGTAATGAACTCATTCTTTATTTATATTGGTGTTAAACCTACTGTATTCCAACTTCTCTATGGTTTATAAACTATTTTACTAGCCGTAGATTCATCAAAATAAGCAAACAACACACGAAAAACAGAATCTGTCAAAAACAGAACAGTCTGTAGTAATCTGTAGCTAGCGAAAGATCTGGAACCCCAAAAATTCTAAAATAAATTGCTGCACGTGAGGAATTTATCTATTAATCATCTGCAAAAATAATTTAGCTAAATATCACTTTCCAAATAAAAATGGCAGCAGTTCTCGTGAGCGCTAAAGTTTCTGTTTTTTACAGCAAGATTAACAAGACTTTCCCCAAGTCTTCCCAACGGTTCTACTTGGCACAAACACTAATTAAACACAAAAAACACAACCTAAACAGAGGCTAGACAAATTATTTATTACTAAATAGGAGCAAAAAGCAAGGAATAAAAATAAAATTGGGTTGCCTCCCAACAAGTGCTTTCGTTTAACGCCCCTAGCTAGACATAAAAAGTTAGGATAGATCTAGGTATTGCCATCTTTGGTAGGCAATCCATAAGTGGCTCTCATAATAGATTCATAAGGTATTTTAATTTTCTTTCTAGGAAAGTGTTCCATGCATTTCCTTAACGGAAATTGGAATCTAATATTTCCTTCCTTCATATCAATAATTGCACCAATCGTTCTAAGGAAAGGTCTACCAAGAATAATAGGACATGAAGGATTGCAATCTATGTCAACAACAATAAAATCTACGGGCACATAATTCCTATTTGCAACAATAAGAACATCATTAATTCTTCCCATAGGTTTCTTAATAGCGGAATCCACAAGGTGCAAGTTTAGAGAACAATCATCAAAATCACGGAAACCTAACACCCAAATCACACAAACCACATCATTCATGATCTTTAATATTAATTTTAATAATTGGTTCCCACTCATCATAAAGTTTTCTAGGGATAGAAACTTCCAATTCAAGTTTTTCTTCATAAGATTGTATCAAGGCATCAACGATATGTTTAGTGAACGCCTTAGTTTGACTATAAGCATGAGGAGAATTTAGCACAAATTGCAACAAATAAATACAATCAATCACAGAGCAATTTTCATAATTAAATTCCTTGAAATCCAAAATATTTGGTTTAGCAACATCTAGGGTTTTAATTTCTTTGATCCCACTTTCATCAATTTTAGCATCAAGATCTAAAAACTCCGAATTCTTGGAACGTCTTCTAGGTAAAGGTGGATCATAATCAGTCCCATCATTATTAAGATTCATATTGAAAAACAAAGATTTAATAGGGGACACATCAATAACTTTTAGATCTTCATCTTTATTTTCATAGGAACTAGAAGAACACGCTCTTATAAAGGCATCTTTCTTAGCACGCATCCTAGCGGTTCTTTCTTTGCACTCATCAATGGAAATTATCATGGCTTTGAGAGACTCATTGATATCATGCTTAGGTGGAATAGATCTAAGTTTCAAAGAATCAACATCAAGAGAAATTCTATCAACGTTCCTAGCGAACTCATCAATCTCAAGCAATTTTTCTTCAATCAAAGCATTAAAATTCTTTTGCGAAGTAATAAATTCTTTAATATTAGATTCAAAATCAGAGGGCATCTTATTATAATTACCATAAGAATTGTTTTAGGAATTACCATAATTATTAGAGGGATTACTAGGATAAGGCCTAGCTAGGATTAAAATTTCCTCTATACGCGTTGTTACCAAAATTGTTCCTACCAACAAAATTCACATCCATAGATTCATTATTATTCTCAATCAAAGTAGACAAGGGCATATCATTAGGATCAGAAGAAACACTTTTACTAGCAAATAATTTCATAAGTTCATCCATCTTTCCACTCAAGACATTAATTTCTTCTATCGCATGCACCTTTTTATTAGTGGATCTTTCAGTATGCCATTGAGAATAATTAACCATAATATTATCTAGGAGTTTAGTAGATTCTCCTAAAGTGATTTCCATAAAAGTGCCTCCCGCGGCCGAATCTAAAAGATTTCTAGAAGCAAAATTCAATCCGACATAAAAATTTTGTATAATCATCCACAAATTCAAACCATGAGTAGGGCAATTACGTATCATTAATTTCATCCTCTCCCAAGCTTGTGCAACATGTTCATGATCAAGTTGCTTAAAATTCATAATATCGTTTCTAAGGGAGATGATCTTAGCGGGAGGAAAATACTTAGAGATAAAAGCATCTTTGCACTTATTCCATGAATCAATACTATTTTTAGGCAAAGACGAGAACCAAGCTTTAGCACGATCTCTAAGCGAAAAAGGAAATAGCTTCAGTTTAACAATATCATTATCCACATCTTTCTTCTTTTGCATATCACACAAATCAACGAAGCTATTTAGATGGGTAGCGGCATCTTCACTGGGAAGGCTGGAAAACGAATCTTTCATGACAAGATTCAACAAAGCAGTATTAATTTCACAAGATTCAGCATTGGTAAGAGGAGCAATCGGAGTGCTAATAAAATCATTGTTGTTGGTATTGGTAAAGTCACACAATTTAGTATTATCTTGAGCCATCGTGACAAGCAAGCAAACTAACACACAAGCAAACAAAAAGCAAGCAGGCAAAAAGAGGCAAATAGAGAAAGAGAGGGAGGATAGAGAGATAGAGAGAGAGGGCGAATAAAACGACAAGGGTGAAGTGGGGGAGAGGAAAATGAGAGGCAAACGG
This sequence comes from Triticum monococcum, assembly GCA_034509565.1. Classification (NCBI taxonomy): domain Eukaryota; kingdom Viridiplantae; phylum Streptophyta; class Magnoliopsida; order Poales; family Poaceae; genus Triticum; species Triticum monococcum. The sequence goes on from CM067845.1 coordinate 607,132,585, forward strand.
CAAATAATGTAATGCGGGAGATAGGGATTGTGATGGGTACTTGGTTTATTGACTTTTGCGTAGACTCCCCGGCAATGGCGCCAGAAATCCTTCTTGCTACCTCTTGAGAACTGCGTTGGTTTTTCCCCGAAGAGGAAGGGATGACGCAATAGAGTAGCGTAAGTATTTCCCTTAGTTTTGAGAACCAAGGTATCAATCTAATAGGAGGCTACGTGCGAGTCCCTCGTACCTGCACAAAATAAATAAATCCTCGCAACCAACGCGATAATGGGTTGTCAATCCCTACACGGCCACTTGCGAGAGTGAGATCTGATAGATATGATAAGATGATATTTTTGGTATTTTTATGATAAAGATGCAAAGTAAAATAAAAGCAAAGGAAAAAACTAAGTATTGGAAGATTAATATGATGAAGATAGACCTGGGGGCCATAGGTTTCACTAGTGGCTTCTCTCAAGAGCATAAGTATTCTACGGTGGGTGAACGAATTACTGTTGAGCAATTGACAGAATTGAGCATAGTTATGAGAATGTCTAGGCATGATCATGTATATAGGCATCACGTCCGAGACAAGTAGACCGACTCCTGCCTGCATCTACTACTATTACTCCACTCATCGACCGCTATCCAACATGCATCTAGAGTATTAAGTTAATGAAAATAGAGTAACGCCTTAAGCAAGATGACATGATGTAGAGGGATAAACTCATGCAATATGATGAAAACCCCATCTTGTTATCCTCGATGGCAACAATACAATACGTGCCTTGCTGCCCCTACTGTCACTAGGAAAGGACACCGCAAGATTGAACCCAAAGCTAAGCACTTCTCCCATTGCAAGAAAGATCAGTCTAGTAGGCCAAACCAAACTGATAATTCGAAGAGACTTGCAAAGATAACCAATCATACATAAAAGAATTCGGAGAAGATTCAAATATTTTTCATAGATAGACTTGATCATAAACCCACAATTCATCAGTCTCAACAAACACACCGCAAAAACGAAGATTACATCGAATAGTTCTCCACAAGAGAGGGCGAGAACATTTTGTTGAGATCCAAAAAGAGAGAAGAAGCCATCTAGCTAATAACTATGGACCCATAGGTCTGAGGTGAACTACTCACACTTCATCGGAGGGGCTATGGTGATGATGTAGAAGCCCTCCATGATCGATGCCCCCTCCGGCGGAGCTCCGGAACGGGCCCCAAGATGGGATCTCGTGGATACAGAAAGTTGCAGCGGTGGAATTAGGGTTTTGCCTCCGTATCTGATCGTTTGGGGGGTACGTAGGTATATATAGGAGGAAGGAGTACGTCGGTGGAGCAACAGGGGGCCTACGAGGGTGGAGGGCGCGCCTGGGGGGGGCGGGGGGTAGGCGCGTCCCTACCTTGTGGCCTCCTCTTTTGTGTCTTGACGTAGGGTCCAAGTCTCCTAGGTCTTGTTCGTTGAGAAAATCACGTTTCCGAAGGTTTCATTCCTTTTGGACTCCGTTTGATATTCCTTTTCTTCAAAACCCTAAATAGGCAAAAAACAATTCTTGGCCGGGCCTCCGGTTAATAGTTAGTCCCAAAAATAATATAAAAGTGGATAATAAAGCCCAATAATGTCCAAAATAGTAGATAATATAGCATGGAGCAATCAAAAATTATAGATACGTTGGAGACGTATCAGGGACCCGCACCCGTGTGGAAGAAGAAATCTATATTTTGGGACCTACCCTACTGGAAAGTCCTAGAGGTCCGCTCTTTAATCGACGTGATGCACGTGACGAAGAACCTTTGCATGAACCTGCTAGGCTTCTTGGGCGTGTATGGGAAGACAAAAGATACACCTGAGGCACGGGAGGACCTGCAACGTTTGCACGAAAAAGACGGCATGCCTCCAACGCGGTATGAAGGTCCTGCTAGCTACGCTCTTACCAAAGAAGAGAAGGAAATCTTCTTTGAATGCGTGCTCAGTATGAAGGTCCCGACTAGCTTCTCATCGAATATAAAGGGAATAATAAATATGCTAGAGAAAAAGTTCCAGAACCTAAAGTCTCATGACTGCCACGTGACTATGACGCAACTGCTTCCGGTTGCATTGAGGGGCCTCTATCAGAAAACTTCCGATTAGCCATTGTGAAGCTATGTGCATTCCTTAATGCAATCTCTCAGAAGGTGATCGATCCAGAAATCATACCAAGGCTAAGGAGTGATGTGGCGCAATGTCTTGTCAGTTTCAAGGTGATGCATAGCAACGAGAGGGGAGAGTGTTGTCCACGTACCCTCGTAGACCGAAAGCGGAAGCGTTTGCATGACGCGGTTGATGTAGTCATACGTCTTCATGATCCGACCAATCAAGTACCGAACGTACGGCACCTCCGAGTTCAGCACACGTTCAGCTCGATGACGTCCCTCGAACTCCGATCCAGCCGAGCTTTGAGGGAGAGTTTCGTCAGCACGACGACGTGGTGACGATGATGGTGTTCTACCGACGCAGGGCTTTGCCTAAGCACCGCTACGATATTATCGACATGGACTATGGTGGAGGGGGGCACTGCACACGGCTAAGAGATCCAAGAGATCAATTGTTGTGTCTAGAGGTGCCCCTGCCCCCGTATATAAAGGAGCAAGGGGGAAGAGGCGGCCGGCCAGGAGGAGGCGCGCCAGGGAGGAGTCCTACTCCCCACCGGGAGTAGGACTCCCTCTTTTCCTAGTTGGAGTGGGAGAAGAGGGAAGGAGGAGGGAGAGAGGAAGGAAAGGGGGCGCCACCCCCCTCCTTGTCCAATTTGGAGTAGAGGGAGAGGGGCGCGCGGCCTGCCCTGGCCGCCCCTCCACTTCTCCACTAAGGCCCATCTTGGCCCATTAAACCCCCGGGGGGTTCCAGTAACAAATCCCGATTTCACCCGGAGCACTTCCGATATCCAAATATAGGCTTCCAATATATCAATCTTTATGTCTCGACCATTTCGAGACTCCTCGTCATGTCCGTGATCACATCCAGGACTCTGAACTTCCTTTGGTACATCAAAACACATAAACTCATAATATAACCGTCATCGAACTTTAAGCATGCGGACCCTACGGGTTCGAGAACTATGTAGACATGACCGAGACACGTCTCCGATCAATAACCAATAGCGGAACCTGGATGCTCATATTGGCTCCTACATATTCTACGAAGATCTTTATCGGTCAAACCGCATAACAACATACATTGTTCCCTATGTCATCAGTATGTTACTGGCCCGAGATTCGATCGTCGGTATCTTAATACCTAGTTCATTCTCGTTACCGGCAAGTCTCTTTACTCGTTCTGTAATACATCATCCCGCAACTAACTCATTAGTTGCAATGCTTGCAAGGCTTATAGTGATGTGCATTACCGAGTGGGCCCAGAGATACCTCTCCGACAATTGGAGTGACAAATCCTAATCTCGAAATACGCCAACCCAACAAGTACCTTCGGAGACACCTATAGAGCACCTTTATAATCACCCAGTTACGTTGTGACGTTTGGTAGCACACAAAGTGTTCCTCTGGTAAATGGGATTTGCATAATCTCATAGTCATAGGAACATGTATAAGTCATGAAGAAAGCAATAGCAGAATACTAAACGATCGTGTGCTAAGCTAACGGAATGGGTCAAATCAATCACATCATTCTCCTAATGATGTGATCCCGTTAATCAAGTGACAACTCATGTCAATGGCTAGGAAACATAACCATCTTTGATCAACGAGCTAGTCAAGTAGAGGCATACTAGTGACACTCTGTTTGTTTATGTATTCACACAAGTATTATGTTTCCGGTTAATACAATTTAGCATGAATAATAAACATTTATCATGATATAAGGAAATAAATAATAACTTTATTATTGCCTCTAGGGCATATTTCCTTTAGTCTCCCACTTGCACTAGAGTCAATAATCTAGATTACACGGTAATGATTCTTACACCCATGGAGCCTTGGTGCTAATCATGCTTTGCTCATGGAAGAGGCTTAGTCAACGGGTCTGCAACATTCAGATCCGTATGTATCTTGCAAAATTCTATTTCTCCCACCTGGACTTGATCCCGAATGGAGTTGAAGCGTCTCTTGATGTGCTTGATTCTCTTGTGAAATCTGGATTCCTTTGCCAATGCAATTGCACCAGTATTGTCACAAAAGATTTTCATTGGACCCGATGCACTAGGTATGACACCTAGATCGGATATGAACTCCTTCATCCAGACTCCTTCATTTGCTGCTTCCGAAGCAGCTATGTACTCCACTTCACACGTAGATCCCGCCACAACGCTTTGTTTAGAACTGCACCAACTGACAGCTCCACCGTTTAATGTAAACACGTATCCGGTTTGCGATTTAGAATCGTCCGGATCAGTGTCAAAGCTTGCATCGACGTAACCATTTATGACTAGCTCTTTGTCACCTCCATAAACGAGAAACATATCCTTAGTCCTTTTCAGGTATTTCAGGATGTTCTTGACCGTTGTCCAGTGATCCACTCCTGGATTACTTTGGTACCTCCCTGCTAAACTTATAGCAAGGCACACATCAGGTCTGGTACACAGCATTGCATACATGATAGAGCCTGTGGCTGAAGCATAGGGAACATCTTTCATCTTCTCTCTATCTTTTGCAGTGGTCGGGCATTGAGTCTTACTCAACTTCACACCTTGTAACACAGGCAAGAACACTTTCTTTGCTTGATCCATTTTGAACTTCTTCAAAACTTTGTCAAGGTATGTGCTTTGTGAAAGTCCAATTAAGCGTCTTGATCTATCTCTATAGATCTTGATGCCCAATATATAAGCAGCTTCACCGAGGTCCTTCATTGAAAAACTCTTATTCAAGTATCCCTTTATGCTATCCAGAAATTCTATATCATTTCCAATCAGCAATATGTCATCCACATATAATATCAGAAATGCGACATAGCTCCCACTCACTTTCTTGTAAATACAGGCTTCTCCAAAATTCTGTATAAAACCATATGCTTTGATCACACTATCAAAGCATTTATTCCAACTCTGAGAGGCTTGCACCAGTCCATAAATGGATCTATGGAGCTTGCACACTTTGTTAGCTCCCTTTGGATCGACAAAACCTTCCGGTTGCATCATATACAACTCTTCTTCTAGAAATCCATTCAGGAATACAGTTTTGACATCCATTTGCCAAATTTCATAATCATAAAATGTAGCAATTGCTAACATGATTCAGACAAACTTAAGCATTGCTACGGGTGAGAAAGTCTCATCGTAGTCAATCCCTTGAACTTGTCGAAAACCTTTTACAACAAGTTGAGCTTTATAGACAGTAACATTACCGCCAACGTATCTATAATTTTTTATTGCTCCATGCTATTATCTACTGTTTTGGACTATATTGGGCTTTATTTTCCACTTTTATATTATTTTTGGGACTAACCTATTAACCGGAGGCCCAGCCCAGAATTGCTGTTTTTTTGCCTATTCCAGTGTTTCGAAGAAACGGAATATCAAACGAAGTCCAAACGGAATAAAATCTGCGGGAACGTGATTTTCTCACCGAACGTGATCCAGGAGACTTGGACCCTGCTCCAAGGAACAAAACAGACGGTCACAAGGGTGGGGGGCGCCCCCTCTAGGGCGCGCCCCCTGCCTCGTGGGCCTCTCGTTGCTCCTCCGGTGTACTTCTTCCTCCTATATATACACACGTACCCCCAAACGATTAGAACAGGAGCCAAAAACCTAATTCCACTGCCGCAACTTTCCGTATCCACGAGATCCCATCTTGGGGCCTGTTCTGGAGCTCTGCTGGAAGAGGGCCGTCATCACGGAGGGCTTCTACATCACCATAGCCCCTCTATGAAGTGTGAGTAGTTTACCTTAGACCTTAGGGTCCATAGTTAGTAGCTAGATGGCTTCTTCTCTCTCTTTGAATCTCAATACAAAGGTCTCCCCCTCTCTCATGGAGATCTATTCGATGTAATCTTCTTTTTGTGGTGTGTTTGTTGAGAACGATGAATTGTGGGTTTATGATCAAGTCTATCTATGAATAATATTTGAATCTTCTTTGAATTCTTTTATGCATGATTGGTTATCTTTGCAAGTCTCTTCTAATTATCCATTTGGTTTGGCCAACTAGATTGGTAGTTCTTGCCATGGGAGAAGTGCTTAGCTTTGGGTTCGATCTTGCAGTGTCCTTTCCCAGTGACAGAAGGGGCAGCAAGGCACGTATTGCATCGTTGCCATCAAGGATAACAAGATGGAGTTTATTTCATATTGCATGAATTTATCTCTCTACATCATGTCATCTTGCTTAAGGCGTTACTCTGTTTTTAACTTAATACTCTAGATGCATGCTGGATAGCGGTCGATGAGTGGAGTAATAGTAGTAGATGCAGAATCGTTTCGGTCTACTTGTCACGGACGTGATGCCTATATACATGATCATGCCTAGATATTCTCATAATTATGCTCAATTCTATCAATTGCTCAATAGTAATTTGTTCACCCACCGTAGAATACTTATGCTCTTGAGAGAAGCCACTAGTGAAACCTATGGCCCCCGGGTCTATTCTCATCATATCAATCTCCATCACTTTTATATTGTTTTGCTATTTACTTTGATTTTACTTTTTACTTTGCATATTTATACCAAAAATACCAAAAATATTCGATCTATCAGATCTCACTCTCATAAGTGACGGTGAAGGGCTTGACAACCCCTAATCGCGTTGGTTGCGAGTAGCTATCGTTTTATGCAGGTACGAGGGACTTGAGCGTGGCCTCCTACTGGATTGATACCTTGGTTCTCAAAAACTGAGGGAAATACTTATGCTACTCTTTTGCATCATCCCTTCCTCTTCAGGGAAAACCAACGCAAGCTCAAGACGTAGCAAAGATCCATTTATTTTCAATGGCTTGTCGATCATCGGGCAAGTCAATCAAAGTCCACACTTTGTTCTCATACATGGATCCCATCTCAAATTTCATGACCTCAAGCCATTTTGCGGAATCTGGGCTCACCATCGCTTCTTCATAGTTCGTAGGTTCGTCATGGTCTAGCAACATAACCTCCAGAACAGGATTACCGTGCCACTCTGGTGCGGATCTCGCTTTGGTTGATCTAAGAGGTTCAGTAACAACTTGATCTGAAGTTTCATGATCATCATCATTAACTTCCTCACTAATTGGTGTAGGTGTCACAAGAACCGGTTTATGTGATGAACTATTTTCCAATAAGGGAGCGGGTACAGTTACCTCATCAAGTTCTACTTTCCTCCCACTCACTTCTTTCGAGAGAAACTCCTTCTCTAGAAAGGATCCAAATTTAGCAACAAAAGTTTTTCCTTCAGATCTGTGATAGAAGGTGTACCCAACAGTTTCCTTTGGGTATCCTATGAAGACACATATTCTCCGATTTGGGTTTGACCTTATCAGGTTGAAGCTTTTCCACATAAGCATCGCAACCCCAAACTTTAAGAAACGACAACTTTGGTTTCTTGCCAAACCATAGTACATAAGGCATCGTCTCAATGGATTTTGATTATGCCCTATTTAACGTGAATGCAGCCGTCTCTAAAGCATAACCCAAAATGATAGCGGTAAATCAGTAAGAGACATCATAGATCGCACCATATCTAGTAAAGTACGATTACGACGTTCGGACACACCATTACGTTGTGGTGTTCCGGGTGGCGTGAGTTGCGAAACTATTCCGCATTGTTTTAAATGAAGACCAAACTCGAAACTCAAATACTCTCCTCCACGATCAGATCGTAGAAACTTTATTTTCTTCTTACGATGATTTTCAACTTCACTCTGAAATTCTTTGAACTTTTCAAATGTTTCAGACTTATGTTTCATTAAGTAGATATACCCATATTTTCTTAAATCATCTGTGAAGGTGAAAAAATAACGATACCCGCCGCGAGCCTCAACATTCATCAGACCACATACATCTGTATGTATGATTTCCAACAAACCTGTTGCTCGCTCCATAGTTCCGGAGAACGGCGTTTTAGTCATCTTTCCCATGAGGCACGGTTCGCAAGTACCAAGTGATTCATAATCAAGTGGTTCCAAAAGTCCATCAGTATGGAGTTTCTTCATGTGCTTTACACCAATATGACCTAAACAGCAGTGCCACAAATAAGTTGCACTATCATTATCAACTCTGCATCTTTTGGCTTCAATATTATGAATATGTGTATCACTACTATCCAGATTTAACAAAAAAGACCACTCTTCAAGGGTGCATGACCATAAAAGATACTACTCATATAAATAGAACAACCATTATTCTCTGATTTAAATGAATAACCGTCTCGCATCAAACAAGATCCGGATATAATGTTCATGCTCAACGCTGGCACCAAATAACAATTATTCAGGTCTAAAACTAATCCCGAAGGTAGATGTAGAGGTACCGTGCCGACAGCGATCACATCGACTTTGGAACCACTTCCCACGCGCATCGTCACATCGTCCTTAGCTAATCTTCGCTTAATCTGTAGTCCCTGTTTCGAGTTGCAAATATTAGCAACAGAACCAGTATCAAATACCTAGGTGCTACTGCGAGCATTAGTAAGGTACACATCAATAACATGTATATCACATATACCTTTGTTCACCTTGCCATCCTTCTTATCCGCCAAATACTTAGGGAAGTTCCGCTTCCAGTGACCAGTCTGTTTGCAGTAGAAGCACTCAGTTTCTGGCGTAGGTCCAGACTTGGGTTTCTTCTCTTGAGCAGCAACTTGTTTATCGTTCTTCTTGAAGTTCCCCTTCTTCTTCCCTTTACCCTTTTTCTTGAAACTAGTGGTCTTGTTGACCATCAACACTTGATGCTCCTTTTTGATTTCTACCTCCGCAACCTTTAGCATCGCGAAGAGCTCGGGAATTGTCTTATTCATCCCTTGCATATTATAGTTCATCGTGAAGCTTTTGTAGCTTGGTGGCAGTGATTGAAGAACTCCGTCAATGACACTATCAACAGGAGGATTAACTCCCAGTTGAGTCAAGTGATTATGATACCCAGACATTTTGAGTATATGTTCACTGACAAAACTATTCTCCTCCATCTTGCAGCTATAGAACTTATTGGAGACTTCATATCTCTCAATCCGGGCATTTGCTTGAAATATTAACTTCAACTCCTGGAACATCTCATATGCTCCATGACGTTCAAAACATCATTGAAGTCCCGGTTCTAAGCCATAAAGCATGGCACACTGAACTATCGAGTAGTCATCAGCTTTACTCCGCGAGACGTTCTTAACGTCATCAGCAGCATCTGCAGCAGGCCTGGCACCCAGCGGTGCTCCCAGGGCGTAATTCTTCTGTGCAGCAATGAGGATAATCCTCAAGTTACGGACCCAGTCTGTGTAATTGCTACCATCATCTTTCAACTTTGCTTTCTCAAGGAACGCATTAAAATTTAACGGAACAACACCACGGGCCATCTATCTACAATCAACATAGACAAGCAAAATACTATCAGGTACTAAGTTCATGATAAATTTAAGTTCAATTAATCATATTACTTAAGAACTCCCACTTAGATAGACATCCCTCTAATCCTCTAAGTGAACACATGATCCAAATCAACTAAACCATGTCCGATCATCACGTGAGATGGAGTAGTTTCAATGGTGAACATCACTATGTTGATCATATCTACTATATGATTCACGCTCGACCTTTCAGTCTCAGTGTTCCGAGGCCATATCTACATATGCTAGGCTTGTCAAGTTTAACTTGAGTACTCCGCGTGTGCAACTGTTTTGCACCCGTTGTATTTGAACATAGAGCCTATCACACCTGATCATCACGTGGTGTCTCGGCACGAAGAACTTTCGCAACGGTGCATACTCAGGGAGAACACTTATACCTTGATAAGTTAGTGAGAGATCACCTTATAATGCTACCGTCAATCAAAGCAAGATAAGATGCATAAAAGATAAACATCACATGCAATCAATATAAGTGATATGATATGGCCATCATCATCTTGTGCTTGTGATCTTCATCTCCGAAGCACCTTCATGATCACCATTGTCACCGGCGCGACACTTTGATCTCCATCATAGCATCGTTGTCGTCTCGCCAACTTATGCTTCTACGACTATCGCTACCGCTTAGTGATAAAGTAAAGCATTACAGGGCGATTGCATTGCATACAATAAAGCGACAACCATACGGCTCTTGCCAGTTACCGATAACTCGGTTACAAAACATGATCATCTCATACAATAAAATATAGCATCATGCCTTGACCATATCACATCACAACATGCCCTGCAAAAACAAGTTAGACGTCCTCTACTTTGTTGTTGCAAGTTTTACGTGGCTGCTATGGGCTGAGCAAGAACCGTTCTTACCTACGCATCAAAACCACAACGATAGTTTGCCAAGTTAGTGTTGTTTTAACCTTCTCAAGGACCGGGCGTAGCCACACTTGGTTCAACTAAAGTTGGAGAAACTGACACCCGCCAGCCACCTATGTGCAAAGCACGTCGATAGAACCAGTCTCGCGTAAGCGTACGCGTAATGTCGGTCCGGGCCGCTTCATCGAACAATACCGCCGAACCAAAGTATGACATGCTGGTAAGCAGTATGACTTATATTGCCCACAACTCACTTGTGTTCTACTCGTGCACATAACATCTACGCATAAAACCTGGCTCGGATGCCACTGTTGGGGAATGTAGTAATTTCAAAAAAATTACTATGCACACATAGGATCATGGTGATGCATAGCAACGACAGGGGAGAGTGTTGTCCACGCACCCTCGTAGACCGAAAGCGGCAGCGTTTGCACAACGCGGTTAATGTAGTCCTACGTCTTTACGATCTGACCGATCAAGTACCGAACATACGGCACCTCCGAGTTCAGCACACGTTCAGCTCGATGACGTCCCTCGAACTCCGATCCAGCCGAGCTTTGAGGGAGAGTTCCGTCAGCACGGCGGCATGGTGACAATGATGATGTTCTACCGACGCAGGGCTTCGCCTAAGCACCGCTACAATATTATGGACGTGGACTATGGTGGAGGGGGGCACCGCACACGGCTAAGAGATCCAAGAGATCAATTGTTGTGTCTAGAGGTGCCCCCTGCCCCCGTATATAAAGGAGCAAGGGGGAAGAGGCGGCCAGCCAGGAGGAGGCGCGCCAGGGAGGAGTCCTACTCCACCGGGAGTAGGACTCCCTCCTTTCCTAGTTGGAGTAGGAGAAGGGGGAAGGAGGAGGGAGAGAGGAAGGAAAGGGGGCGCCGCCGCCCCTCCTTGTCCAATTCGGACTAGAGGGAGAGGAGGCGCGCGGCCTGCCTTGTCCGCCCCTCCTCTTCTCCACTAAGGCCCATCTTGGCCCATTAAACCCCCGGGGGGTTCCGGTAACCGCCGGTACTCCAGTAAAATCCCGATTTCACCCGGAACACTTCCGATATCCAAATATAGGCTTCCAATATATCAATCTTTATGTCTCGACCATTTCGAGACTCCTCGTCATGTCCGTGATCACATCCAGGACTCCGAACTTCCTTCGGTACATCAAAACACGTAAACTCATAATATAACCATCATCGAACTTTAAGCGTGCGGACCCTACGGGTTCGAGAACTATGTAGGCATGACCGAGACACGTCTCCGGTCAATAACCAATAGCGGAACCTGGATGCTCATATTGGCTCCTACATATTCTATGAAGATCTTTATCGGTCAAACTGCATAACAACATACGTTGTTCCCTTTGTCATCGGTATGTTACTTGCCCGAGATCCGATCGCCGGTATCTTAATACCTAGTTCATTCTCGTTACCGACAAGTCTCTTTACTCGTTCTGTAATACACCATCCCGCAACTAACTCATTAGTTGCAATGCTTGCAAGGCTTATAGTGATGTGCATTACCGAGTGGGCCCAGAGATACCTCTCCGACAATCGGAGTGCCAAATCCTAATCTCGAAATACGCCAACCCAACAAGTACCTTCGGAGACACCTATAGAGTACCTTTATAATCACCCAGTTACATTGTGACGTTTGGTAGCACACAAAGTGTTCCTCCGGTAAACGGGAGTTGCATAATCTCATAGTCATAGGAACATGTATAAGTCATGAAAAAAGCAATACCAGAATACTAAACAATCATGTGCTAAGCTAACGGAATGGGTCAAGTCAATCACATCATTCTCCTAATGATGTGGTCCCGTTAATCAAATGACAACTCATGTCAATGGCTAGGAAACATAACCATCTTTGATCAACGAGCTAGTCAAGTAGAGGCATACTAGTGACACTCTGTTTGTTTATGTATTCACACAAGTATTATGTTTCGGGTTAATACAATTCTAGCATGAATAATAAACATTCATCATGATATAAGGAAATAAACAATAACTTTATTATTGCCTCTAGGGCATATTTCCTTCACCCCTTTGAGAGGTCCATGGGAGTCCTAAAGAAATATGTCCGTAACTGCGCTAGGCCAGAAGGAAGCATCTCCATGGTCCATTAAACAGAGGATGTCATTGCGTTTTATGTTGACTTCATTCCTGGCCTTAAGAAGACGGGTCTCCCTAAATCGCGGTATGAGGGGAGAATGACTGGAAAAGGCACGCTTGGAGGGGACTCAATAATATGCAGGGACGGGCATTCTTGGTCTCAAGCACACTACACAGTCCTACAGAACTCTACCTTGGTGACCCGTATGCTGATGAACACAAGAACAGTATGCGATCCAAACACCCGGAGCAGTGTGATGGCTGGATTACATGTGAACACATCAGGACTTTTAGCAGTTGGTTGGAAACACGTCTCAGAGGTGACAACACCTTTTGTGATGAGTTGTACTCGTTGTCCAGGGGACCATCTTCGACTGTATTGACTTACAAAGGATACGAGATAAATGGGAATACATTTTACACGATCGCCCAAGATCAAAAGAGCACCAACCAAAACAACGGTGTCTGCTTTGATGCAGCAACCGAGAGGGGAAAGGACACATATTATGGTTACATAGTGGACATATGGGAACTTGACTACGGACATGATTTTAAGGTCCCTTTGTTTAAGTGCAAATGGGTCAATCTTTCAGGAGGTGGGGTACAGGTAGACCGACAGTACGGAATGACAACAGTGGATCTGAACAATCTTGAGTACACTGACGAACCGTTCGTCCTAGCCAATAATGTGGCACAAGTTATCTATGTGAAGGACATGTCTACCAAACCGAGAAAAAAAAAAGATAAGGAAGCGAATACATCATACGATGAGCCAAAGCGCCACATAGTTCTTTCAGGGAAAAGGGACATCGTGGGAGTGGAGGGCAAGACAGACATGTCTGAAGATTATGAAAAGTTTCATGAAATTCCTCCCTTCAAAGTCAAGGCTGACCCAAGCATCCTGATAAACGATGAAGATTATCCATGGTTATGACGCAATAAGCAAAGGACACAACTGAAGAAAAAAATGAAGACTTTCTCTTCACAACTATTATGATGATACCATGCCAACTTTCAACCTTTTACTAGTTTATTTGAAATGCCTGTTGTAATAGACGAGTTTCTGTATGAAACCCTGATATCTCGAAACAGATTGTCCGTTTTGTACACAAGTGCATCCAGTTTTTGCCGTAAACCCTCTCAACTTTTCAACACATGCTATGTGGGTGAAATGATGATACCATGCCAACTTTCAACCTTTTCGTAGTTCATTTGAAATTCTTTTCAATTGCAGGGGCTTATAACTCAAAAAATCAATAAATGCATGAAAAATAACAAATGAAGTCAGAAAGGGTTGAAAATTGATGATGTGGCTTTGAATGTAGCATTTTGAACACACAAGAAGTCCGGAGTTGTAATAAGTTATTAAAAATAAAAGAGAGGCGCAATGATCACATGCACGTTGCTTACCTTTTATAAACCTCTAGTATTATTGAAACTAAAATTATATAGAATTTATGCAACTAAAATTATCAAAGTATTTTCTATTCAAAACATTAAAAGCAAAAATAATTTTCATAAAGAACTTTTTTTGTTAAAAACTTTAATAGACAAAAATAATTATCATAAAGATTTCTTTTGTTAGAAACTAAAATTGGAAAATTAATGGCATTAACAGAAAGTTTATAATTTTTATTACCTAAAACCAAAAAGAATAACTTAAAAACTAGTAAGTATTTTGCTGTAGGTAGAAACAAAATAAAATAAATAAAACAAAAAAGAAAGCAAAAAACTGGAAAAAATAATGGCACTAACAGAAAGTTTATAATTTTTATTACCTAAAACCAAAACGAATAACTGAAAAACTAGTAAGTATTTTGCTGTAAGTAGAAACAAAATAAAATAAATAAAACAAAAAAAGCAAAAAACTGGATTTTTTTTTTTAAAAAAGTGCCACCTACTGGGCCACCACGGCCTGCATACGACTAGAAACCCACTACTAGGGCCAGGATGCAGGCCTGTAGTAGGCCCAATAGGCCCACAGGCACAGAGAGTGGATTTAGGCTTGTAAGCCTACAGTAGAGAGGAGCTTGAAGTGGTCGGCTCGACAGGGCTTATAAACCACTCCGAGCCACTCTCGGCTAGTGAGGTGGGACTAAAGATAGCACCGCACCGCACCAGCACACGACCTTAGGTCCCGGTTGGTGCCACCAACCGGGACTAATGGGTGGCATTGGTATCGGTTGGTGGCACCAACCGGGACCAATGACCTTCTTTGGTCCCGGTTTGTGCTACCAACTGAGACCAAAGGTCTCTATTTTCCGCCCTTTGGGTTGCTGAAAAGAGACATTTGGTCTCGGTTGGTGGCACGAACCGGGACCAAACTGGTCATTTGTCCCGGTTGGTACCACGAACCGGGACCAGAGCTCTGCCTATATATACAACACTTGTCAAAATTTTCATTCAGTTCCTCCTCGACGGCATCGACGCCGCCAGACTGCCCCGACGCCGTCCGCCGCCCCTGCCGCCCCTGCCGTCGCCCGTGCCTCGTCCTCGCCGTCTCCGTCGCCATCACCGTCGCCGTCCCTGACCCCGACCCCGCGCGCCCAGCCCCGGCCCGCCCCTGCCCTGCCCCGAGCGCGCCGGCCGGCTGCACCCCTGCCCCGGCCAGCCCCCACCGTCGTCGTCACCGTGCCCTCGCCGCCCCCGCCATCGCCCTCGCCGCCCCCGCCATCGCCGTCGCCGTGCGCCCCCGCTGTGGGCCGCCGCACTTGTCAAATTAATTTTGTTATGATATTTTTTGTTCATATATATAATGTATATATGTATGTGGATATATGTATGTGTGGATGTGGCTATGTATGTATGGATATAATGTTCATATATGTATTAATTTTTTTATTTAGGTTGTTAATTAGTAGATATTAATTTTGTTCATATATGTATGGATGCATGTGGCTATGTATGTATGTGTGGATATAAGAAAAAGGAAGAAGGAGGAGAAGAAGGAGGAGAAGAAAAAGAAGAAGAGGAGAGGAAGAAAAGGAGAAATAAATAAGAAGAGAAAAAAAGAAGAAGAAAAAAGAGGAGAAGAAGAAAGGAGAGTCTGTTCCTTTCTTCTTCTCCTCTTTTACTCCTTTCTTCTTCTTCTCTTTTTTCCTCCTTTTTTATCTCCTTTTTTCTTCTCCTCTTTTTTTCTTCTTTTTTTCTTTGATCTTCTCCTTTGTTCCTTTCCTCTTCTTCTCTTTATTTTTCTTCTTCCTCCTCTTCTTATTTTTTATCAGGTATGTCGTTGTCGATATACCCCCTCCCCAATAACTTCGACATGAGGGAGGGGGTCGATAAATAATAGAACTAGTTAAAGTAGTTTATTTTTAGTAAGTACTACTTTATTTTATTTATAATAAGTGCTTAGTAGTTGAACTAATTGATTTAATAAAACTACTTTATTTTACTATAGAAGTAGTTTATTTTTAGTAAGTACTACTTTATTTTATTTATAGTAAGTGTTTAGTAGTTGAACTAGTTGATTTAATAAAACTACTTTATTTTACTATAGAAGTAGTTTATTTTTAGTAAGTACTACTTTATTTTACTATAGAAGTAGTTTATTTTTAGTAAGTACTATTTTATTTTATTTATATTAAGTGCTTAGTAGTTGAACTAGTTGATTTAATAAAACTATTTTATTTTACTATATATAGAAGTTGTTTATTTTTAGCAAGAAAATTAATAGAACTAGTTTATTTTTTTAGTTCAAGTAATTATTCCCGCATCGACGTCGACGATGCCTATCCTGCATCCTCGTCGTCGACTCGGCGAAGGAGGCCGGCTTGATCAGAGGGGCCGTGTCTGGGACTGGGCTCCGCCGGGCTGGTATTGGGAGGTGCTACCTTCCGGGGGGCGTAGGTTGGTGAGGAGCCAGCCCGTCGTTGACCCGGTCCTTGTTTGGTGGCGGTCGCGTGGGCCAGTGACGGTGTCGAGGCTTCCGGACACCGCGGAGGTGGTACGTCACCGTGTTAGCGAGGAGGACGAGCACATCCGTTGCTACATGGTTGCGTTGGAGGGCAGGTTCGACAATACCTGGCAGGTTCTTCAGGGATCTCACTGGAGCTATGATCCTGTGATGGTTCCTTCTCTTTGGGTGTCCACCGCCCGCGCCGATATCCGTCGGGCGCTACGGTTCTAGCTAGTTGTATTAGCGATGCTATATGTATGATAGTATTGGGGTGTATTAGTGATAATATTCAACGATGTACGGATCATGCTAATCAAAGAATGGAAAAAAATGTATGGACAATCATAAGAAGGTTCTTGAAAGCAAAAGGAAGCGAAGCGCAAGAATTGGAGACATGATGATCTCCATTTTCCATAATGAAGTGTCAGGGTCTATATTGTTTTATGCTATTTTACCTTAAAGAGGGTATTTAGGTCCTACATAATACTAATGATCATGTGCCTAGAACAATTAAGTAAGGTTGGTTCGATGACTATGAGGATGATGATCGTATGACTTGTTATATTAATAACGAGTAGAAGTTGTATGATGATGATTAGTAGGACTTATTATTATGATGATGCATGATGCGGACATGAAGAGTTATTATATATCAGTGGGTGAAATGAACATGAATTGGATTGAAGTAAAGGCAACATGCATGTGATTAGTATTACTTTCGACATGCACCACATGTTGCCTTCACTTTAATCTAAGCCATGTTTAGGCATAGCAGTAGCATTGGTAAACCAAGCACGGAGATCAAAGGGGACACTTTTCTCTATTAGCTAGCTAACACACCCTAAATTACCCCCTAAACCACCCCTTTTCAGAAGAAAAAAAGCTCAGCTCCTGTCAGCTGCTGACGCGTAGACGCCTATTTGGTCCCGGTTTTTTTTTGAGAAGAAACATGCTTTACTTTATTGATCAATAGAGCGAAATACAGGAATAATAGAAGTATCATGAGGGTGTAACAGCCATACATGGCGACCCTCCCCTAAATGTAAAGCATGTCGAGCTAAGCCATGAGCCTCCTTATTGGAGAGACGTCTCTCATGGGTGAAAGAACAAGACTGAAACTCCCTGCTCGAGTCGATGATCTCCTGGACGATTGGAGCACTTGTACCCATAGTACCAGTATGTATGTCCTTGACCACCGATAGGCAATCGGAAGCCACCCTCAAATGAGTAAGTGCAAGGTCCCTGGCTAATGCAATAGCCTCACGGCATGCCAAAGCTTCCAGTATGTTCGGATCAGTCATGCCATGGAATACCGTCGCTGCTGAACCAGCATATGCCCCTGATTGATCCCGGCAAACCGCACTTATAGCCCCCACAGGAGGTTGTTTACAAATCGCAGCATCGACATTTACCTTGTGATGATCCGCTGGTGGTGGTATCCAAACTGGCACCCGCTCCGGGGCTGTTCTGGGCTTCGTTATTTCATGTGACATAGAAGCAACACTCAAATCTGCCAGAAACTGTGTGATAAATGAATGAGTCCCCATGGGGCTCTGGTGCTCCCCTTCGTGGATTAGCTTTCGCCGCGCCCCCCATATAGCCCATAGTGTCACAGTTAGCTTCGTGAACTCGGCATGAGGCATCGATTCTTGCATACTGAAGAGCCATGCCTTTGCATTCGGTTCTGCTGTGGCTATAACATGCTCAACCAGCTCCGGGTCACCGAGCGCCCAAACACAACGCGCCATTGTGCACATGATGAGTGAATGCATCCATGAGTCCTCCTCTCCACAGATGGCACAACGCGACGATGTGGCCATATTACGATGACGAAGGACATCCGCCGTGGGTATAGAACACTGTGCGAGTCTCCACAGGAATACCTTCAGTTTAGATGGCACCGCACCCTTCCAAATATTGGTCCAGCTAGCTTCCTCTCTCGCCCTGTCAGCCGGGCCTGATCGTCCTTCGAGCCAAGCCTCCCGCCTTAGCTTCGTGTTGATGAGCAACCAGAACCTAAGGCCCTTCTGTCTGGGCTCGCAGCACCGGCCACGTGGAGGCTCATCTCTCCCGGTTCATGTAAGAACCAGGACTAAAGGGTCGGCCTAAGGCTTTAGTAACGACCCTTTAGTCCCGGTTTAAAAAGCGGGGCAAATGGGCCTTACGAACCGGGATAATAGTCCCTGTTTCTACTAGTGACTGAGCACACAATAATTTGGTAAAAAATGTTTATTCTTTGTGACAAACTATACCTCGCCTGAAACGCTCGCCTACAATGCTTGCTCATGGCCTGCGGCCCAACCAACGACGTTCTTTTACGGTTTTCGTTAGAGGAACCGGCTTTTCTGTTGTACGTCTGTACGGATAATATTTTTGTTAAGAAAGTGCGTGCAATGCCCATTGTGCTGTATTTTTTTAATTTGTGTTTCTGTTCATTTTATTTATTTTCTTTTTATCATTTATAACTTCATATTTTTACTTTTATTAATTTTTTCTTCTGATTTTCAGTTTTTCAATCATCGCTTACTTAAAATGTTCATAGTGTCTTTTAAAAAAATGTTCACCAAGTTCCAAAAGTGTACATTTAGTGTTTAAAATGTTCACCGCATTTTATAACAAGTTTACATTTTTGTAATATGTTCACATCTGAAATGTCTGTCGTGTATTTTAAAAAAATATTCATGGTGTTTTAATAGTTTCTCGTCATGTATTTAAAAATGTTCACTGCATTTAAAATATTTATTTAATGTTTATAAAATTATCACTTTGTATTACAAAACATTATTCATGTTGTAAAAAAATTATTCACCATGTTCCAAAAAATGTTTGCCATGTATTTTTAAAACTTTTTTCCTTTTATTTTTGTTCTCTTCTCTTTCTTATTTCTAGATTTATAATTTATTTTATTAGTTTTTCTTACTATTCTCCGTTTTTTGTTCATTGCTTTACTTAAAAATGCTTATAGTGTATGTTTTCAGTAATATTTACCACGTTTTAGAAGATGTACATCACATATGTTTGAAAATGTTCACCTTGTTTCAAGAAATGTTCACCGTGTTTTATAAAATGTCCATCGCATATTTTAAAAAGATAATCACCCATGTTTTAAAAGATGTTCACTACATTTAAAAAAATGTTCACCGCATATATTTATAAAATATCCATCATGTATTTAGAAGTGTATTCACCTTGTACTAAAAAGTGTTCACCGTGAATTTAAGTTGGTTTATTGTCTATTTTAAAACCAAAATAATAAGTGCCACTGTCCTGACAATTTTTACAACTATAGCTGCCATCCAAAAGGAAAAAAAACTGAAACTTATCATCCGAAAAGAAAGTTGCCATCATCGTGTCACTAAACCTGCCATAAAATATATTCGAAGTTGTCATATGTTCGTGCCACACTTGTGGCACTTATCAAGGTCCTTTTAGAAAAATAGTTACCCTGTGCGCGAGGAGACGAGGTTGACGGATGGATAGAAACCGATTGGTTAATATTGAACCAACGTGCCATATTGTATGGGTTAAACTTGAATTTTCAGATGGCGGTGTAGCCAGGCTGCTTACACACGCGGACACCTCCTCTGTCAGCTCAGTTATCCGGTCATGGAAGATTGCAAAAAGTTTGAGGATAAGAGCATCTATAACCAGGTACCTCAAACCCCCTCATACGCTCGGTCAGTGACTGGTGAAAAAAAGACCGATCCAGACAAGCGCCTCAAACTCCCGGGTTGACCCTCATATCCAACCCAAATATAAGGCGGATATGGGGAGGCTCAGGCGTGTCCGCCACATCGGACACAACCCACGCTGGTCCATCGACCCCACATATAATCGTCCCCATCCAATTCCTGGACCAAACCCTAGCTACTCCAGTCTGCCCCCCAGCTCCCGTCCAGAGATCTCCGGCCTTCCTCATCATGGTAGGCAACAGATCTGACTCCGACTAGTCCGGGTGCTTGGATCCTCCGGGGCTAGATCATCACGGTCCTCTCGAGAGACTTCCAAGCTTCCTTTCCCCATCACCGGTCCGCCGGAGTATGAGTGTTACCGGGCCTGGTGTGATCGCCATGGAAAGGAAAGGATGAGGGTGGCCGAAGCCCGCCTCGCTGCTGACATCATGGGGGCAGGGGCAGAGGCGCGCGCTGGTGTGGACACTAGTAGAAAACAGGGCTTTGGTCACGGGGCAATATTCACATTAGTCCCGGTTCAGTCACGAACCGGGACTAATGTGAGCATTGGTCCCGGTTCGTGTGGCTAAGGCATTAGTCCCGGTTCACCTGAGCCCTTTAGTCCCGGTTTGAGACACGAACCGAGACTAAAGGGTGCGATGCGCTTTAGTCCCGGTTTGTGTCTCAAACGGGGACTAAAGATGAGACCTTTAGTCCAGGTTTGAGACACGAACCTGGACTAAAGGGTGCGATGCCCTTTAGTCCCGGTGTGTGTCTCAAACCGGGACTAAAGGTTCCATTTTCAAACTCTACCCCCCGGTGGATCGCCTTTTTGTTTTGAAAAAAATCAAAAGAAAATGATAAAAACTTCAAAAAATAAAATCCTTCGCGAGGTAGTTATATTACTACATCTACTAGTTAGGAAAATTTAAAAACTTAAATTTGGACATGTTTTGCCAAAAATGTAGGGAAAATATAAAACGGCTATAACTTTTGCATACGATGTCGGAAAAAAACGTATAATATATTAAAATGTTCAGAACAAAAATCCGTGCCCGATTTTGACCGCCTACGGCCTGTTTGCAAATTTTTAGAATCCTCAAATTCTAAAAGGAAAAAAAGTTATGCTCAAATTTCAGTTTTTTTGTATTTTCATTAAATCTGGTCAAACTATGGTCAAACTACTTATTCAAGAAGTATTAGTGTTATTAAATAATTATTTCAGTTTTTTTGAATTTTTGTCAAATTGTGGTCTAACAATGGTCAAACTATAGTCAAACTATTTATTCAAGAAATATTAGTGTTACTAAATAATTGTTTCGTTTTTTTGAATTTTGGTCAAATCTGGTCAAACTATTTCTTCAAGAAATATTAGTGTTACTAAATAATTATTGTTTTGTACAATAATAGTTTCAAATTCAAACAGTGAAATGTGTGACTTTATGCTCAAGCTAAACTCCGGAGGGCTAATAGGATTGGCATCTTACTATTGTCAGAAAAACAACAAGTGCAGACTTGGAAATGAAGGAGAATAGAACCCGAAAGTTAAGCGTGCTCGGGCTGGAGTAGTGAGAGGGATGGGTGACCGGTCGGAAAGTTAGATGATTTGGAATGATGAAGGGTGATTAGAGATTAAAGGTTAAATTGAGCAGTGATGAGGGTGGGTGATTAGAGATTAAATTATAAAATAATTTAAAAATTGAGAAAAAAATTCAAAAAAAATTACCTTTAGTCCCGGTTGATGTTATCAACCGGGACTAAAGGTGGAGCTGGTGGAGCTCTAGCCAGCGGCCACGTGGAGGGCCTTTAGTCCCGGTTCACAAAACCAGGACAAAAGGCCCTTACCAATCGGGACTAATGACCTTTTTTCTACTAGTGGGAGGAGGAAGCTATCAGCGCCAGCATCTTGAAGAAGCGACATCGGAGGAATGCCCTCGCCCAAGAGCAGAACCGAGACTAATGACACTTTTTCTACTTTGTTGTTGTAAGTTTTACATGGCTGCTATGGGCTGAGCAAGAACCGTTCTTACCTGCGCATCAAAACCACAACGATAGTTTGTCAAATTAGTGTTGTTTTAACCTTCTCAAGGACCGGACGTAGCCACACTTGGTTCAACTAAAGTTGGAAAAACTGACACCCGTCAGCCACATGTGTGCAAAGCATGTTGGTAGAACCAGTCTCGCGTAAGCGTACGCATAATGTCGGTCCGGACCGCTATAGTATAGATTTTCCCAACATTGTTATCACCTGATATTCTCCCTGCTGAGATTGGCTCCTTACCAATTGGGCTATATTGACGATGCTTATATACATCCGTATATAGACACGAGTGATGGCAATGGAGACAATACAAGTCCGAATTCGTAAAAAGAAATACCAAGGAGAAATACTGGCCAAGCCAAACATGTCAATTTTGAAGACACCTGCAAAACCAAATCTAGGCCATTCATATGCCCACCGGCCAGAATACATACGGGTTCCATTTTCATCTCGTTGGAAATATATTCACCTTGTTCTATAAAGTTTTCACCGTGTATTTAAAATGGTTTACTATCTATTTTTAAAAAGTTGCCGTGTGCCGACGACGAGACGAGGTGGACTGATGGACAGAAACCGATCGATCAATACTGAACCAACGTATCATATTATATGGTTAACCTTGAATTTTTAGATGGTGGTGTAGCCAGGCAGCTTACACATGCAGACTATCCGCCCAGTGGGGAACAGGGTACCCAGGGCCGGCAGACCGGGGCCTTGACGATGGCATTCGGCTAGAGGCTCAGCTGCCTAACGTTGTACCAGCTCGTCAAGAAGTATAGCCGCAGGGCGTTGCCTCTCAAGGAGGGTTTTCCGGGGTCAATCCGAGAAGCTCTCTTACCCTGCAGGCCTCCGCGAAGAGACGGTGAGAGATGGTTTGATAGAAGCATTTAATGTGAGCTACGCTGCTACAATGGATGTCGTCTGGAATCAAGACAGGACACGGCAAATAGCGCCTTTTGACATTGGGGGGCATGGGGGCATGCCACACCTAAGGTTGTTCACAGTGATCTTAAGAGCTTCACCTGCCCGGCATGCTGCTACAGGGTTGCCTTGTGGCAGCTCGCGTAGGATGGTCAAAAGGTGTGCCCCGCCTTGGCCGACGCGGTGGACAACGCTCATTCTCCCATCGTAACTGAAGTCGGACATGTGGCAGGCCCCGCTGGAAGAAGGGAAAGATAGGATTCAATATAAATATGGGACGGCTACTACCTGGGAACGGGTCGACTCACATTCACAACAAGGGTCGACTCACATTCACAACAAAGAACACACATTGTAACTCTCCACACATCAGTATCATTCTAGAGCAGGAGTAAGGTATTACACGTACATGGTGGCTTGAACCTAGGTAGCTCCGGTGTGCTCTGGTATCCCTTTCTATCATTCCCCACAATCGATGACTTAGAAAGCACGACGCGTTTAGTCCCTTGCCGAACTCTCAAAGGGTTGTAGTTATAACAACCTAGTGTCAGATTCCTAGACACAGACACAGACACCTCCTCAGTGAGCTCAGTTATCCGGTCATGAAATTTGAGGATAACACAAAATCTGGAGAAACAACCACAACAAGGCACAAGGTAACGAAGCGTAGCCTGAATTATGGTAGAGAACATGTGATAGTCATGTTAGCAGAGATATAAACAAGGTTAGCCAGCAGTACTCTTGCTATAATTACTATGTTTTTCTTGCATGTCTGCCAACCATTTGAAATCTTGCGAATCAAAGAACCCTCGTATACTAAGGAGAGATACTGGAGTGCGGATTTTTGGAGGCCGAGCTCCAGTGAGCTCGGTATTTTGAAAAAATCAAAAAGCGTATTTAAAAGTTCCAAAAAATTCTGAAAAAATTACCATGAAAACTTATATGTATTCCGCAAGAACGTGTTAAATTTCGTCAAAAAAAGTTGTGATTCGTAGGCTGTACAAAAATAACAATTTCTGGCCCAATAACAAAAATAAAAGGCCCATTAAAAAATGTGTATTTATCTTTTTCATGTACGCCACATGTAAACGTATAATACTGTGAAATTTTACATATACATAGTATACATGTGCATGTGTGTTCAAAAAATAAATTTGAAATTTTTCGCGCTCCAAAAAAATAAAAATTGAAAACAAGCTCACTAAGCTCGGCCTCCGTTGGCATTTTCCGGAGATACTGTCGTTTGCTAGCCGGGCCAAGCCAAATATGTCAATTCTAAAGCTCAACCTGCGGACACCTACAAAGCCAAAGCTAGGCCATTCATATGCCCACCGGCCAGGATACGTACGGTACGGGTTCCACTTCCATCTCAAGGGGGCCTATCTCAACGGACTCGTCCAGTCATCCTCCTCCGGCTCTTCCCCTCCACGTTCCTCTGATCCTGTTGCAGTGCCAATCCAGCCAGTTCGCGGCCGTCAAGAAACAGAGCAGGATGGCTTCCTTAATGGCAGAAAGCAACGTCGTTTGTCCGCCGGACGTGTGAGTGTCGTGCACACAAAAGACCATGACGGAAACGGCGAAGCATGCTCCAGTGGCTCTAGGCTGCTGCGAGCCGATAAAGTCGTTTTTGGATCTACTCCACACTGTCAGCATGAACACCATCACTGTCGACGTAGCTTGTATGGCAAACCAGCAATGGAACAGTGTATATGTAAATGGCGAAATACGCAACCTAATACATCTTCTGTATACTTTTTGCGGTGAAATACGGAGCCCAATACATGTTCTGTGGTTACAACTTAGTACTTACAAGCCAATATGTACAAATTCATCATGGTTTCATGATACATGCACACGCAGCTACGTACAACAATACAAGCTACCCCGCACATACTACTTGATTGGGTCGTCGTTACAATACCTATTTATCATCTACACACACAATCTTAATTAACTTCAGATTATTTATCTACGAGTAGCTAGTTTAGTCGATCGGATAAGCCATGGATGTGTCAGGAACGTACGGTGCTTATAGCGTAGCGAACCAAACGCTAACCATACGCCAAGCTAGCCAGCCAGCTAGTGACGTGCACCACTGATCGAATCGGCTAGACAGGGTAGGACGCGAGCTGGGCGAGGCCGCAGACGCCCTCGCCGCGCTCGCCGCGGCGGATCCTGACGTAGCCGCGCTCGCCCCACGACGTGCCCCACGAGTTCTTCATGATCCAGTACTTGCTGCCGTCGCTCGCCGTGCCGTACCCGACCGCCGTGATGGCGTGGTTGAGCTCCGTGCCGCAGCCGGACCCGCCCAGCACGCCGCTGTCGTAGAACCGGAACACGCTGTCGCCGCCGTTGATGGCCACGGACACCGGCTGGTGCGCCACGGCCGCCATCAGCGCCGCCTCGTTGTTGGCCGGCACGTCCTCGTACCCCCGGATGGACGCGGCCGAGGCCGACCGGCGGCACGACCCGTCCGTGCCGCGGTACGGGTAGGACGACTCCGTGGTGAGGCCGCCGCGGCGGACCATGTACTCGAAGGCGTTGTCCATGAGGCCGCCGGCACAGCCCTCGTCGTCGCCGTTCACGTCGCAGTCCACCAGCTGCTGCTCCGACAGCGACACCAGCCGCCCCGTGCGGATCTTGGTCAGCCCTTCCACCGCCGCCACCGCCGAGAACGCCCAGCAGCAGCCTGCATATGCATGTCACCCCAGGTTATTGGATTAGTACATGATAAAACAGAGGCCATTAAGATTAGGACGTGTCCAAAATGGAAAATTAAGAATGATACTCCAATCATTGAAGTAAAGTTAGCATTGACCCTCTTGCTGTCTGGGTTGACCGAAAAGTGGACGCACGACTTGTTTGTAGACTGGTCCTCATCCCGGTACAATCTCACGTCATTTTTTTTACTTTTCCATTTGACCGCAGGCGCGTGTTGTCCCTTGCAAATTCTTTTTAACATTTTTATTTTTAGAAGTCTAAAAAAGTTCGATTCAGGTGGTAATTGTTCAGGTGCTTGCAATGTTCTGCAGCTTAATTTGCATGCATCTGCAGTGGCGTGCGTGCCAGTGTTGTCGTGTTGATTGTACGTACCGCAAGAGCCTTGGTCCTTGACGCCGGTGACGGCGCCCATGGCCCTCCAGTCCATGCTCCCGGCCGCGTCGGCCAGGCTGAAGTTCTCGTACCTGAACCCGCCGGCGCCGCTCCCCGCGCCAGCCACCGGCCGGAGGCCGGTCCTCGCGGCGCGGAACTCCTCGTCGGTGAGGTCGGCGAACCTGTTGGTGGCCAGCCGGTGGCTGCTGTCCTCTGCGGCGTTAAACGAGTCGATGAACTTGGCGTTGGCGCGGAATACCTCCAGCCGCCGCGCCTTCTCCTCCTCGTCCGCGTACGTGCGCCCGTGCTCCGCCATCCACTTCTCGTGCCTCGACACCATGGCAGCGTCGACGGCGATGGCATCGTCGCCGGCGAGCTCCCGCGCCGCAAGCGCACGCGGAGCGGCTACGGCGCTGCTCACGGCGAGGAGAGCGAGGATGATTAACGTGGACCGAGACATGGCTAGGCTGTGTGGCCTGTGGGAGTGTGCTACTAGAGCT
This sequence comes from Triticum monococcum, assembly GCA_034509565.1. Lineage (NCBI taxonomy): Eukaryota > Viridiplantae > Streptophyta > Magnoliopsida > Poales > Poaceae > Triticum > Triticum monococcum. Next base: position 607,159,184 of record CM067845.1, read on the forward strand.
CAGGGGTGTGTGGTAAGGCTACGTGTTGCTTAAGCTTCTTGCTTGCCCAAATGCTGCAGGGATGGCATGGGTTTATATAGAAGGAAAGTTGGGCAAGGATTTTCAAGTGCATATTAAGAAAATGTACGCGACCACACTAGGAGCACACTCACGACGTCACTCACACCCATAGACGTCCTCTCACACTCTATGCATGCACGCTACTGCCTTCCATTGCAAGTTGTGCGTATGACGTATTTTGAATGTGAGTTTTGAGCCTATGTGTAAGTGATGATTACGAAATACTCTCATTGTAACCAAATATAAAGTGTTTTAGATCACTAAAGTAATATCTAAAACATCGTATATTAGTTTACAGAGAGAGTTGCAAAAAGAAGAATATGTTTTGGAGAAGTCCATACAATTTTGTGTAACCCAACATGTGTATTATTGTATTAGCGAACAGAAGAAAAGGTTTCATGTCGTGCATCTTGCCATGGAAGGAGGACGGGCTAATTAGGACTTTGGTCCTTTCCAAGTCACTAGCATCACTCAGGCACACACGCATGCGCAACTCCTTGCACATGCATGCTAAAAGTATGCTTGATTCGCCGCCACACTTCCTCTCTCCTCTCTCCTTGGAGCTTGGCCATTCGTTGGGTGATCCCTTACTCGCATTCGAGTGTTTGCTCGCAGTTTAGGCCTGCCAGTTAGAGCATCTCTACTCGTTCGGCCCCAGCGCATAGACCGGCGCTATTTCAGACGCCCGCCCAACGTTTTTTAGACCATGAGGGCGATCTAGCTCTCAGCCACGCCCCCAGGCGCCCCCCCCCCCCCCAAGTCGCGGCAAATTTAAACTTGGTCAATCCCGCTCATAAAAAAAGCCACAAGTCCCGCGATCAGCGGCCTGGTTCGGCGATCACCTTGCCACAGTTCGGCGATCATCTTGCCACAGTTTGGCGATCGGATCAAAAAGTTCGGCGTACCAAAAAAAAGAAAGGACGCGTGGGTAACGCATCAAACGACGGGGTCGGTCTCCGGCGTCGGCGAAGTCGGCGTGTGCGGGCTTGGCGTTGTCGGAGCTGCTTCTGTGCTATGCGGCGTCGGCGCGGCTTCTGTGAGGCTGGGCGTCGTGGAGGCATCATCGCTCGGGCTTGGCGGCGTCGTCGGCGTCGGCGTGGGAGTTGGCGGCACCGTCGACGGCAGCTGGTTTAGGATGAGGCCGCGCTCCTCCAGGTACCACGCCTTGAGCTGCTCGTCGTTGCTCTGGAGCATGTCCGCCCCGCCCATTGGGAAAGCCAGGTCGGTGTTCCTCCTCTTCGCGGTGACGTTGGTCCGGAGTAGGTCGAGCTTGACGGCGCTGTTCGTTATCAACGCCGACCACCGCGCCTCGGTCTTCTCTTCACACAGGGCGGCCCGGGCTTGTGCGCCGGCGAGGCAATACTCAATGGACTCGTGCACTCGCGCGGTGGTCGAGTCTGCGTGCTTCCCCTTCTTGGCCCCTTTGTTGCCTTAGGGGCGCCCGTCACCCGCGCCCGGCGTCGGCGCGTCCGGCTTGTAGGTCTCCTTGGCCTTGGCGAGGGTGCATCGGACATCCGCCCACTTCTCGCACTTCTCGATCCGCTTGAAGACGTGGAGGTACTTGAAATCTTGGTCGCTGCTGTCCTGGCGATACATGGCGAACATCCGCAGCAGCTGCACCGACGAACAAACAGTTGGCGGGCGCGCACGGCGAAAAGAAGTGGGAGACCGGCGTGCCATACGTGATCCTCAATGCTGGCGCCGCTCTATGGGCGAGCCGCGATCTCCTCGGCGATCCCATGCCATTTGTTGCACGCCGTTTGGATGAGCCCCCAATGGTTCGCCATTGCCTTCGACCCGCACTACATGTAGACGCCTTTGAAGTAGAGATCAACGAGCTTGCTCTCGTCGAACTCGGCCTTGATGCGCTCCCAATACTTCTCGATGCTCTGGTTCGTGCCGGTGATCGGGTCGAGGCAGACGACTTTCCATGCTTCGGCGAGACACTTCTGCTCCTTGGTCGCCCACTTGATGCACGGCTCGCCGGTCCTGGCCGCCCCCTTCTTCTTCTTCCGTTTCCTCGCCAGAGCAGGAGCCAGATCCTCCTCCTCCTCCTCTGGCTCCTCCTCGCCGTAGTCGAGCTAGCCGTCTATGTCGCGTTGAGGTCCATTGTGTCGTCCTGGGCAGTGAACCCGGGGGACGCAGCGGCGGCCGAGCCGGCCGTGATGATCTCGTCCATGTCGGCTTCGGTCGCATCGGTGTCGTTGAGATACGGCGTGGAGGCTTGTGAGAAGGGCAGCGCGCCACGGTGTAGAGGGGGCGTCGGGGAGGATGCGTAGGCCGGCGGTGAGTAGGTGTACGGAGGGTATTGCACGCCGGTGAAGGCGGGCGAGGGCGTGCGCTGGGCCGGGTGACCATGGGGAAGGTCATGTTGGGGTTGAACCCGCCGTGCGCGTCACCGTCAGCGTAGCCCGGCGACGGTGTGCAACCCCAGGGCTGCGGCGACGATGAGAAGCCGACCGGAGAACCGACGCTTTGCTGGCTCCACGGCGCGCACGGGGCGTGACCGCCGGGTCGATTCATCATCCCCACGCTAGCCGCCTCATCTTGTTCAGCCAAGCGCTCTACCGCCGCCGTAGACACGAGCGTCGCACTGTCCCGGGCCTTCTTGGCGTTGGCCCTATTCCGCCGGTCGATGGTGACAGCCTCCCGGCGCTGAACTTCCGCCCTCCAGTCGGCGTTGGACATGCCCGGGGGCTTGGACGGCAGCGCCCTCTTCTTCCTCTGCTTTGGCTAGGCGATGGCGGCAGGCGCACCCGTCGCGGCGTGGGGGACCACGTACTTATTCGGCGGCATGGCGGCTGGCTGGGAGGGGAGGAGGAGGAGACTGGCGGGAGGATTGGAGAGAATGAGAGGGAAGCCAGGGAGAATGTCGGGACCCCGATCCCAAGTCACATCGATCTAGCCGGTAACACCTCATATCACTTTGCGGCCTCACGCACGGTACTCCCACGGGTGTCGCCTTACCCTGGCCCGGGACCGTATGCGCCTTTTGGCTCACGTATATGATTGTGTCGCTAGCATCCATATGACAGAGAACCCGGGCCAACATGGCTAGTCGTGAACCCAAAGCGGCACTAACCTATGGGGACAGGCATACATGATTCATATCGAGCATGTCGGTCAGTAGCGTGTGAATCCGGGCTGTAGCACTGGGCTAACAGGACTTCGGGGAACCCAGGCTGTAGCAGGCTAGGCAGGACTCCGGATGTCACCGCGTGACATTTCCCCGAAGGGACAGACACAGGAACGAAGTGAAACACATGCCTGCCAGTCAAGTGTCCTGAGCAGTAGTGCTGGGCTAGCAGGACTCCGGTGAACCGGGCTGTAGCGGACTACTATGGCTCAAGGAAGCACTAGACTACATTTCCCCATATGAGAGGCTGCCAAGGCAAAACAACTAGATTGTCGGATCCCACACATAGCAATACACGTCACACGTACGCATAACATGCAAGTATGTGTTGTACAACATGGCATCACAACATAACGCAACTCATATAGATAAAGGCCTAGAAGAGCCACATAGCATTAAATACAAACAGGGGTCGCATGACCCATCATTCAGAGCATACAAGCAACGGAAGCATTACATGTCTGAGTACAGACAACTACAAAAGAAAAGGGCTAAGAAGCCTGACTATCTACAAGTCCCTCCCAAGGGCTCAAGATTGTAGCTGAGGTGCAAGCTACTCGTCGAAGTCCAAGTAAACTAATAAGACCGAAGTCTCCGCTGCAAAAACATAAATAAAGCAACGTGAGTACAAAGGTACTTAGCAAGACTTACATTAGATCCTATCATACATGCATTTGTATCAAGAAGGTAATGTGGGGTTTAGTTGCAGCAAGCCAGCTTTGACTCAATGGCTATCCTGTTCTACGACAACGAGAAACTTCTTTGAGGTGAGGCAGCGCACACGAGTCCACTAATCACCACATCAATACACTACTATGGATTCATCCTCGTCTCCTTACGAGAAGGCCATCCATAGCACTCACACTTGTCTTCAGCATTTTAGAGTATCCACTTTAAGTTGTCTATGTACCACGTAAGCATCCAAGAAGTCCATAACCGAGGACACGGCTATTCGAATAGATCATGATAACCCTGCAGGGGTGTACTTCTTCACACACGCTCTCACCACTTATCACCATGTACACGTCATGTATCTCGGCAGCCTTCAAGCGGAAGCCTGGTGAGGGTGTCGGCCACAACCTAACTAACCACACAAGACTCTAGTCCAGGTTTATCGCCTATTCGGGTTCCATCCGCAAGGAGATCCGGCCGGGGTGTCGCTCACAGCCCCAAACGATATGTGCAGGGTTCCCAAGCCCACCTCGCCGGATGGATCTACACTTGGTACACCGTGCCACTTGTGCCTAGTCTGTCCCAAGCCCACCTGGCCGGGTGCCACTTGGTAGACTACTAACACTACCTACAAACACCAGAAACTATTTGCAACTCCTGGACAGAGATCAAGTTGGCTAATAAGTCGAGAGGGGCACTTAAGCATTCCAATGTGTGGTAGTAGCTAGTCATTGGACAACATACACGGAACTCAGTGCTCAAGGACGGTTCCAGTGAGATAACCCACCATGTACTCCTACATGGCCTCTCACCGCTACCTTTACCAAATCGTGTTCACACGCTTAACTCTTAGCACCAGAACATATCGTACCACTCCAATTCATTCCCGATGAATCAGACCTAACACAAGTCTAAGCAATAGCAGGCATGGCATGGCAAGAACACAACATGGCTCAATCAACTCCTACACATGCTAGTGGGTTTTAACTATTTACTATGGCAATGACAGGTCATGCAGAGGAATGGGTTCAACTACCGCAGCATAAAGTAGCAGTTGAATCATTGTTGTCCTAATGCAATAAATGAGAGTAGGAGCGAGAGAGTAGGATTGTATCGGAATGAACAAGGGGGTTTGCTTGCCTGGTAGATCAACATGGGGGCACTGCTCCTCAGACAGGTACTCTGGACCGGTCTCCGGAGCAGGACCTATCAAGAAGGAACAGTGTAGATAATCAAACACAAGCATATGCAACAATATGATGCATGATCATGGCATGAGTATGTGATGTGCTTTGAGCTAATGCATTTAGCATTCTATTTGGAAGAGGTCCATTTGAACCAAAGGTTCAAATGCAACTCTAAATTAAATCTTTATAAATGCCATTTATATGTTTTCACCTATACAGCAAGTATAAGTTGGTTAGACATGCATGAAACAGGTACAGATGGATAGATTGAATTTTTCTGATAATTTTTCATATATAAATTATTTCAATCTGAGCTACGGTTGAATTTCTATAAAATTTTGAAGTTTATATCATTTTCTGGAATTTCCTAATTTATTTTAATACTAGAAAATGATATACTGCGTCAGCACAGTGTCATGCTTACGTTAGCAGGTCAATGGCACTGACCAAGTCAAACCTGACGTGTGGGGTCCACACGTCAGTGACTCAGTTAGTTAACATGGGGTTTAATTAGTCTAATTAGGATTAGTGGGCGCCGGGCCCACTGGTCAGTGACCAACGAGCTAACTAACCTAGGTTAGTTAGTGTTAAACTAATACTAACTAAATGTCAGGGAGGTGGCCCACGCGTCAGTGACACAAGGGGGAGGTCAAACCCCGGTCAGCGGGTCAAAACCCGCTGGCAACTCGACGCCGGCGAGGCCAGACGCTGCGGAGGGTGTCGAAAATCGCCTTCCGGTGACCAAACGCGCGGCGGAGACTACTTACGTGATGCCCAGGCTCGCGCGCATCCAGTGGAACACGCGGGAGGCCGTGGGGTGGCCGGAGATGACCGCGGCGAGGTCATCCGCGGCGGTCGGAGCACGGCTACGGGCAGGAGCATGGCTACAGAGCGCGGGGAGGCAAGGGAGAAGGGGAAACCAATGCAGGGGCTCACGGCGGGCTCGGGGACGTCGTCGGAAAGCTCGGGGGAGGCTAGAGTCGGCAGGGCAGCGATGGGGATCCACGGTGGCCGACGGTGAAGAAGATGACGGTGGCGACGATGGAGGCCATCCGGAGGTGCGTGGTTCGATGAGGAGGTAGCCGGCGACGTGGCGGAGGTTCTGAGCACGGGGAGAGGGCGAGGGGGAGGCGGTGGCTACGGCAACAGTGAGCGGTGGCGACGGAGCCGTTCGGGGGGGGGGGGAGAGGTCCAGGGGAGGAGGGAGAGCGAGGGAGAGGAGGAGAGGGTCGAGGGGTTTTCAGGGGGGTGCGTGTCGCCCTCGGACACCTCCAGCAGCGAGCAGGGAAGCAGGAGGTGGCCGGCGTGTGCTCGCGCACGGCGGCCACGCGCGTGTCCTCCTGGTGGGAGGAAGACGACAGGGGAGGGGGGCAGGTGGGCTGGGCTGGCCAACTGGGCCGGCCAGGCCGCACAGTGCTGGGCCAGCACAGGAGCTGGCCGCAGGTAAGTTTCTTTTCTATTTTTGTTTTGTTTTCTATTTTCTGACATTTGTTTCTGCTTAAAAATAATACTAAACTAATTTATTTTCTTATGCCAATTTTTGTAGGAGCTAATGGTATTATTCCAGAGCTCCTCAACAACTAGCATAAGTTTTGGACATATATTATATATATAACATATATATATATCCAATGCAAATGATTATTGCATTAATTCCAAAAGGTCAAAATAAATACTTATGAGCTCCTGAAAATATTTGTTTGAATTTTACCTCTAACCAATATTTTCTGAGAGCTACATGAACATTTTCTTGGACCTTTTTGGAGCAATTTTTATCTGGGTTATTTCTAGAAATGATTCTGAGGGTTTCACAAATCCCCATTTCAAATTTCAATGAAATTTAAACATGATGCAACATGAAGGCTAGCCTAGGTCATACCAGAACTAGGGATGTGACAACTCGCCCCCACTCGGAAGAATCTCGTCCCGAGATTCAGGGGTCGGCGGAAAGAAAGCGGGCTACTCAATCGAAGGCGATCTTCACGCTCCCAAGTAGCTTCTCTCTCGGAATGATGAGACCACTAAACCTTGAGAAACTTGATGTTATGACGTCGAGTGACACGCTCTGCTTGATGCAGAATGCGGACGGGGTACTCTCGATATGTGAGGTTATCTTGGAGATCAAGCGTTTCGTGGTCCACTCCGCGGATGGGATCCGAGAAGCAACGCCTGAGTTGAGAGACGTGGAAGACATCATGAACTCGAGAAAGATGTGGGGGTAGTTCCAACTGGTAGGAAACCTCTCCTCGTTTAGCGAGAATGAGAAAAGGACCAATGTAACGAGGAGCCAACCTGCCCTTGATACCGAAACGATGGGTACCCTTCAAAGGGGTAACCCTAAGGTAAGCCTTGTCGCCAACTTCATAATCCACTTCCTTATGACGACGGTCATACTGGCTCTTTTGACGAGATTGGGCTGCTTTCAAATTCTCACAAATGATGGAACTTGCTCTTCTGCCTCCTGGATCATATCTGGTCCAAAGAATTGTCTTTCACCGGTTTCTGACCAGTTCAAAGGTGTTCGACATCTTCGTCCATACAGAATCTCAAAAGGAGCTTTCTTGAGACTGGATTGGTAGCTATTGTTATAAGCAAACTCGGCGAAAGGAAGGCACTTCTCCCAATCCATACCGAATGAGATAACGCAAGCTCTAAGCATGTCTTCGATGATTTGGTTGACCCTTTCCACCTGACCACTTGATTGAGGGTGGAAAGCGGTACTGAAGGAAAGATGGGTGCCCATGGCAGTTTGGAAACTCTCCTAGAAATGAGAAGTGAAAAGACTACCACGGTCTGAATTGATCTCTAGTGGAACACCATGAAGTGACACTATTCGAGAAATATATAAGTCAGCGAGCTGACTAGCAGTGATACTCTCTCGAACAGGTAGGAAGTGATCCACTTTGGAAAGACGATCAATGACTACGAAGATAGCATTATTCCCTCTCTTGGTCCTGGGAAAGCCGGTGATGAAGTCCATACCAACTTTATTCCATTTCCATTCAGGAATAGCTAAAGGCAGAAGGGTGCCAGCAGGTCTTTGATTCTCTGCCTTAACGCGATGACAAACATCGCAGTTAGCAATAAATTGAGCAATTTGTCTCTTCATCCTAGTCCACCAGAACCTCTGGCGCAGGTCCTGATACATCTTAGTACTACCGGGATGAATTGTGAAAGGAGATTCATGGGCCTCCTTAAGAATCAGTTGTCGCAGATGTTGATTCTTGGGAACCACCAAGCAATTCTCAAAGAAAACAACACCTCGATCATCCATAGAGAAACATCCACCAACTCCCTTCCTAATGTTTCTCTTGATGCGGATAACACCCCTCTCAAACTTCTGATCAGTAATGATCTGATCCTCAAGGGTAGGTTTCTCCACCAAGGTAGAAAGGAATCAGTGAGGAGCAATGTGAAGGTTAAGCTTACATAATTCCTCATGGAGAAGTGGTTGGCCCTGTTGCAACATGAGATTGTTGCAATAGGACTTACGACTTAGCGCATCAGCCATGACATCCCCCTTGCTTGGGGTGTAGGTAATTCCTAAGTCGTAATCTGAGATCAACTCCAACCAACGTCTTTGCCTAAGGTTCAAATCTGGTTGGGTGAAGATATACTTGAGACTCTGGTGGTCGGTGTGTATCTCGCAACGTTTACCGAGAAGGTAATGTCGCAATGTCTTAAGTGCATAGACTACGGCTGCAAGCTCTAGATCATGTGTAGGATAATTCTCCTCATGTGGATGCAACTGTCGAGATGCATAGGCAATCACATGACGATCTTGCATAAGAATGCGACCTAGTCCCTGTCGTGAGGCATCACAATAGATAACAAAGTCCTTAGTGAAATCCGGCGGCACAAGTATGGGAGCATAAGTCAGGCGTTTTTTCAGTTCCTAAAAACTGTACTCAAACTGTGGGGACCACTCAAACTTTTTATCTTTCTTGAGAAGTTCCATGAGAGGTTTGGCCACTCAGGAGAAGTTCTCAATGAAGCGGCGACAATAACTGGCTAGGCCAAGGAAACTCCTAACTTGCTTAACTGTTTCAGGTGGAGTCCAATCAAGAACGGCTTGAACTCTCTCGGGATTGACAGCAATGCCCTTACCAGAGATTACGTGGCCGAGATAGGTCACTTCTAGCAACCAAAATTCGCACTTGGAGAACTTGGCATAAAGGCGGCGTTCTCTGAGTTTCTCTAACACAAGCCTAAGATGTTCGGCATGCTCTCCCTCGTTCTTCGAGTAAATAAGAATATCATCGAGGTAAACCACGACGAACTTATCTAAGTACTCCATGAAGATCGAGTTCATCAAGCGAGAGAATGTAGCTGGAGCATTGGTTACACCAAAGGACATGACGGTGTACTCGTACTGACCATAACGAGTGACAAAAGCCGTTTTAGGAATGTCCCCGTTTCTGATCTTGATTTGGTGGTAGCCTAACCTCAAATCCATCTTGGAGAAGACTGAGGATCCAGCGAGTTGATCATACAAATCATTGATCCTGGGAAGCGGATACTTGTTCTTTATCGTGACCAAATTAACGGGGCGATAATCTACAACCATCCGGTCCGTACCGTCCTTCTTCTTGACAAAGAGGACGGGGCAAGCCTAGGGAGAAGAACTAGGACGGATGAAACCCTTTTGCAAGGACTCATCAAGTTGTTTCTTAAGCTCGGCTAGCTCTAAGGGTGCCATCTTGTAAGGTCTCCTAGAAATTGGGGTGGTTTCGGGTATAAGATCTATGACAAACTCTACATCTCTGTCAGGTGGAATACCTAGCAGTTCCTCTGGAAAGACATCCGAAAAGTCGCGGACTACCGGGATATCTTCAAGGTCAGGAAGAGGGCTGGCATTTAGAGAATAGAGTTGACGATTTGCAATTTTGGTGGAGATAGTGACTATCTTGCCAGAGGGGTGTGTGAGCTGAACAGACCTGGTGTAACAGTCAATCTTGCCATAATGAGCTTTCATCCAGTCCATACCCAAGATGATGTTAATATCTGAAGACTTAAGGGATATCAAGGAAGCTAGGAATACAAGTCCGTCAACATGTATTTCATTGCCATAACTTATCCTAGAAGTTTGCCACTTGGATCCAGGAGTTTGAATGAGTAGTGGGGAGGGCATATCACAAAATGACATGTCGTGCAAGCGGGCATAACTTTCGGAAATGAAGGAGTGAGATGCTCCAGTATCGAATAGAACCGAAGCTGGATGACAGTTGACAAGGAGTGTGCCAAGAACGACATCTGGATCATCATGAGCGTCTTTAGCTGAGACGTGATGCACACGTCCAAGTTCAGTGGGAGCTGACTTGGCACTGATCATCTTGCGTGATGGCTTACTACCACGACCAACAGACTTCTCAGGCTGGGGTGGAGCAACACGGGTCTGAGTGCAAATACGGGCAATGTGGCTTGGCTCTCCGCACGTGTAACAAATCTTGGAGGTAGGACAAGGACCCGCATTGACAAGTGGTCTATCAATATGCATGGGTGTAGCATACGGTTGAACTGGGTGAGGTGCCACGCAAGAAGGCCTTGGTGTATAACCGGGTGGAAGAGCGGAGTTCGGAACCCAAATCCGGCGCTTCCTGAGAACTAGAACCAGAGGAAGAACCCAAATCACGGGTGTGCTTACGATACTCCTCGTAAGTGAGTTGAGCTGTCTCTGCATTAATGGCCTTATTCACAAGAGCCTGGAATGTATTGCAATGGTGCAAGTGGAGATCACGACGCAACTTGGGGTTGAGACCCTTCCGGAACCTAGCCTGCTTCTTGGCGTCTATGGACACCTCTTCTATAGCATAGCGGGCAAGGTTCTCAAATTCCCTACTGTAAGCATCAACAGACATCTTCCTCTGGGTGAAACTACAGAACTCTTCCCTCTTGCGGTTAATGAGAGCCTGAGGAATGTGATGCTCGTGGAAAGCCTCAGTGAAATCTCTCCAGGTGGTTATCTGGCCAGCTGGAAGCATAGCCTCATAGTTCTGCCACCAAAGACTAGCAGGACCTTCCAGGTGTTATGTAGCATAGGTGACCTTGTCACTTTCAGATACGTTCGCAGAACGCAGCTTGTGAGTGATACTACGAAGCCAGTCATCTGCATCGAGTGGTTCGATGGAATGATGGAAGGTAGGTGGTTTCAGACCAATGAAATCATAGATGGTCATTGACTCCTTGCACTGGGGTGCGGTGTTCTCCTCGATACGTGCTAACAAGCGGTTGGTCTCACGCTTGTTCATCTCAACTTCTAACATGAACTTTGCCAACAAAGACTGATCGGGAGGATCCTCATCCCTACCATCTCCGTGGTTCCGGCTACGAGCAATAGAATTTCGGTTAACCGACAACATCCTGAAGAACGAAACCAAGGAAACAAGGATGGATTCAGCATCATCATAAGGATGTAGAATATAGTACAAGGAAAATACTATCTCTTGAACTCCTAGGACAATTCCGGCAGCATAACGGCAGTAGAATTCTCAAAATGAAACATTCTGCAAGGACGGGGTAGCACCAAACTCAACAACATCACGCAAGGTTCAAAAATATTACTAAACAGGCTACACCGGAGATACTCGAACTGGGATATGACTCAGATCAACCAATCCTAAGTAGTAACACGCGATCCTGATAGACAGAAGAGGAAGCCTAGTTCCTTAACCCCGTAGGAAAGATAGGATGACTCAGATCAGAAGACATGAGGTATAAGGAGTAAAAGACCCTTATGTTCCCTTCCACAATCAATTCCCCCATATAGCTAAAGAATTTCTAGACTCAACTTCGACCAGGTTGGCTTGGAAATCCTACAGGCAGTCAGGCTCTGATACCAAAGCTGTCGGGACCCCGATCCCAAGTCACATCGATCTAGCCGGTAACACCTCATATCACTTTGCGCCTTTTGACTCACGTATATGATTGTGTCGCTAGCATCCATATGATAGAGAACCTGGGCCGACATGGCTAGTCGTGAACCCAAAGCGGCACTAACCTATGGGGACAGGCATACATGATTCACATCGAGCATGTCGGTCAGCAGCGTGTGAATCCGGGCTGTAGCACTGGTGTCGGTGTCAAAACCGGCGAATCTCGGGTAGGGGGTCCCGAACTGTGCGTCTAGGCCGGATGTTAACGGGAGGCAAGGGACACGAAGTTTTACCCAGGTTCGGGCCCTCTCGATGGAGGTAAAACCCTACGTCCTGCTTGATTAATATTGATGATATGGGTAGTACAAGAGTAGATCTACCATGAGATCAGAGAGGCTCAACCCTAGAAGCTAGCCTATGGTATGATTGTTGATGTGTATGTTGTCCTACGGACTAAAACCCTCCGGTTTATATAGACACCGGAGAGGGTTAGGGTTACACCAAGTCGGTTACAATGGTAGGAGATCTGTATATCTGTATCGCCAAGCTTGCCTTCCACGCCAAGAAAAGTCCTTTCCGGACACGGGACGAAGTCTTCAATCTTGTATCTTCATAGTCTAGGAGTCCGGCTGAAGGTATAGTCCGGCCATCCGGACACCCCCTAATCCAGGACTCCCTCAGTAGCCCCTGAACCAGGCTTCAATGACTACGAGTCCGGCGCGCAATTTGTCTTTGGCATTGCAAGGTGGGTTCCTCCTCCAAGTACTTCATAGAAGATTTTGAACACAAAGATAGTGTCCGGCTCTGCAAAATAAGTTTCCACATATTGCCATAGAGAGAATAATATTTACACAAATCCAATCTGCCGACGTATTCTGAAGTGCAACACACCACGGCCGAGCCTTTATCCGACTCATTTCATTATCCCACCTCAGCGCGTTATGCGAGGCGATTTCCTTGGCACGTCTTGTCAAAGCAGAGATCGTGTCCCCTTATTCCGGGATTCTCATCAATACGGGCGTGGGTAACCCAACCGCGCCATTGATTACGGCGCTTGGAGATAAGCAAGTTTTACCAGGCTGGTGGAGACATGTAGTTGCGTCCACCCATATAAGGGGATAAGGATCCACCTTTCCACCTACGCCTTCTTCCTCCTTTGCCTATCCATTCTTGCGCACTCGAGCTCCAGCGCCCAAGTCCGCACTCACACCTCAACCTTCTCCGGCCATGTCCGGAGCAGGAGGCAAGTGGATGGTCTCCTCCGTCACGGAGGGACATATCAAAAAGCTGAGGAAGGCCGGATACCTGTCTAACGACATCGCATACCGGCTTCCCGAAAAGGGGCAGCTCATCCCCACCCCTAGACCCCATGAGAGGGTGGTGTTCCTCCCCCATTTCCTCTGCGGACTGGGCTTTCCTCTTCACCCATTTGTCCCGGGGCTCATGTTCTACTACGACCTGGATTTCCACGATCTGGCCCCGAACTTCGTCCTCAACATCTCGGCGTTTATCGTCGTGTGCGAGGCTTTCCTCCGCATCCGCCCCCATTTCGGCCTATGGCTCAAGACTTTCAATGTCAAGCCGAAGGTGGTGCATGGCAACCAGATGGAGTGCGGAGGCGCCATGGTTGGAAAGATGGCCAACGTCTTATGGCTTGAGGGCTCCTTTGTGGAGACCCTGAAGGGGTGGCAATCTAGGTGGTTTTACATCACCGAGCCGCGCAACCCCGAATGGGTCGCACCCCCCGAATTTCGATCCGGACCCCCTACATGGCTCACCTCCTGGAAGGAGACGGGCCTGTCGTGGGGTAAGAAAGGAGAGCTGACCGGACTCCAAACATGCATCCAAACCCTGGTGGACAAGAAGCTCAAACTTGTCAACGGAATCCAGGTTATGCTCATCCGCCTGATCCTCCCGTGTCAACAACGGGCTTTCACCCTGTGGGAGTTCGACCGGCACAGCACCAAACTCTGAGCAGGCTCTTCGACACGACGTACGAAGATGCCTGGAAGGTGCTTTTCAAGGGCACCGAGGCCCCCGCATCCGCTACTGAGGATCGCGGATTCAGTATGCAGCGTCAAGCTCATGCGGTAAGTTGTTTTTCCTTTTATAGGGTATCCGTTTTTCATAGTTTGACTCCATGTGGTATCTAAGCTCCCTTACCTTTGACAGGATTGGCAGGTGACATCCGGACATATCAACTGTCCGGCTCCTTTGCCCGAAGGCCCAGCGGACGCTCGCTTAGCGAAGCTGCTGGTTCCGGCACCCTATGTGGTGCCGGAGAAGAAGGCCGCGAAAAAGGCCACGGGGACTCGAAAGAGTGCCCGGCGCCAGGAGGTGTCGGATCCATCATCCGGTGGTTCCAAGGCGCATTCCTCTCGTGAAGACAAGGAGGAATAAGAAGAGACCTCTCCCCCTCCAGCGGGAGGAGAGAAGAAAAGGAAGACCACCCTCTCTGGCGAGGCCGGAGGGTCCAAGAAGGGGAAAACCCTTCCTCCGGACTACTCCACTGATGCCGACGACGGCGAAGAGGAGTGGCAGCCCAGGGTCAAGCCCCTGGCAAAATTGTAAGTATCCGGATACCGGATTAATTCATAGTATTCATTTATTGCACAACTTTCCCTTACGTCGAATACGTTTACGCAACCTGCCCAAAGACCGGCTCGACGCGTCGTCGAGCGGCTCACTGGATTCGTCGGATGTGAACTCGCTTCCGACGGCTTCCTTCCCCCGCCCTACGGACGACACCGAAGTGTTGTCCCGACAGGTACCAAGCCGGGAGGAGGTGGTCCTGGAGGCGCCGCAAGGTGACCTCCTGGACTCCAGGAGTAAAGGGGATGAAACCCCCCAGGGCTCCAAGTCCGTCTCCAGGCCGGACACCGCTCCGGAACCTTCAAAGGTTCCAGAGTCCGGTGGGGGACCTCCTTCCAAGAGGAGCAAGCCCACCGCGCCGGTGACCCCCGTCCAACCGGAGGCGCCGGGCAATATGTTGGAGGCGCTCCAAGGCGCCTCCATCAATGAGGAGCACCGCGCTATTATGAGTGCGGTGGTCCAGAAGGTTCGGTCCGCCAAGAGCGGACTGACTGAAGCTTGTACTAGCCTTTTAACAGGCTTTGAGGTAAGTAAAGAATGTGTGAATAATATTACCGCATAGACAGTAGCCCCTAATGCTCTGTTTGGCGTTCGGGGAGAAAAGCCGAATAGAGGATCAAAGAATTCGTAGGAGTCTAACAGAAGGAGTCAATATGCATATGTAGGCTTCTCTGCTGGCGTCCGCCGCACTGACTGCGGAAGTGGACACGCTGAAGCAGAGCCTCGAGAAGTCCGAGCAAGAGCTCGGGCGTGCCAAGAAGCTGCTCGAGGAGAAGGAAGGTAAGAAATACCTTGTTTGAATATGTATAAAAAGGTGCAATTGCAAAAAATGACAGGACTATCATGGCTATTGTAGCGGCCACGTCTGAGGTGGCGACCCTGAAGCAGGCACTGGCCGAGGACGAGAAGAGGGTGACCACGGAGCGCACCGAGCGGGAGAAGTATGAGGCCGAGGTTGGCAAAGTGCGGCAAGAGCTCCAGGTTCTCATGAAGAAACATGAGAGTTTGGAGCTTGACTCGAAGACGCGAGTGTCCGAGCTCACGGCAGCTATTGAAAATGCCAAGTCTGCCAAGACCGAATCCTAGAAGACCCTCTAGGAGTTGGATGAGGTGAAGAACATAGCGGCGGGTAAGGCATTATTTATGCAAAGCAAACATATAAACGTGAGTTACTTATTACTTACCCGAATCCGGAGCTCTCCAGGAGCGTTCGCAGATCTTCCCCGGAGTGTGTCCGATGCCGCCGCATTCTATCGAGCCGAGGAGGGCAGTTCAACCGAGAAGGTGTTCTGATCTCAGTATGCTGAGGCCGGACACCCCGTACCCCTGAGCGACCAGCTGAAGCAGCTGGTTGAGCTCCACAAGGCAGCCGAACAGGCCATGAAGGGCCTCCTAGTTTGGCTGTGGCCTGGAGAGGCCCTGCCTGGGAGCTATTTCGGGCTGGTGCGGCGGCTGGTGGAGGCCTGTCCAAGGCTCGAAGTCATCAAGCGCTCCGTCTGCATTGAAGGTGCCCGTAGGGTCCTCGCCCATGCTAAGGTGCACTGGGGTAAGCTGGACGCTGAGAAGCTTGTGAAGGACAGGCCACCGCCGGGGAAAGAGCATCGCAAGCCCGAGAATTACTATAAGGATGTTCTGAACGGTGCCCGCCTTGTGGCGGATGAATGTTCTAGGGATGTAATTTTTGAGTAAAACTTGCTTGTTTTTGTCCTGTGCGCTGAAAACTTGTTCATATGCGCTGAGCAATGCTGTTTAAATTTAAAATATTACCTTCTGTGTGGCTGTTTATCAATTCTGAGAGATGGCGAGTCGTCGGCTTCTGCCCCCATGCCGCTAGTGCTGGGGTGTTCGGGGATAAACCTGACCGCTCTTTTTCCCATGTTTGGGTCCTTCCAGGGAGGCGCTCAGCCCAACGAACAAGGCAATCGGACTATAACGCGTGAACACTCTCACTTAGCCATAGAATTCTATAATTTTAAATTTCAGCGAAGCCCCTAGTATTCGGAAGACCGAGTTCGGGGCGCTATCCACGCCTTGGCCGGGCAAAGCCGACTCCTCGCCCTAAGCGGCATAAGTCTTTAGGGACTCGAAAAAACCTCTCGAACAGCGACCAACTCTCGCTTCATCATGACAGTCAGTTTTAGCTTTCTCCACTGAGGTGCTCGGCCCAGCTCAACTGGGGCACAATCGCAGTGGTTCTCCTAGTGCTACCTTAGCCGATATAGCGGAACATAAGGCACCAAAACATAGGAGCCGGGCAAACCCAACTATTGACCCAAGACATGATTCGGAGTCGATGCATATAATGCTATAAGTTCGGGGTGCCGCACTTGTGAAAGTGTTCGGACTTATCACACCATATTGAGGGGTACTAAAGCCCCTGGCGTATTTTGGCCGTACCAAATTGTACGGGTGCAACATGTCATTAAGGAACATATATTTATGAAAAGGTAATGCAAAAATAGACAAAAGCTATGCATTGTTTATTAAAAATAGCTGCGATCAAAGCAAAACGATACAAATAATGCGATAAACAAAAAGTTGGACTATTTAACATGTCTGCTCCAGGGGCAAGCTGCGGAATAGTGTGCGAAACGGGTATACTGCTCGTGATAGAGACCACCTGTGAGTTCCGTAATGCGGCGTGGCTTGTCTGCCTCCCTGGTTCTTGCATCGTTTGTGCGGCAATTGAACTGCCGAATAGGCCTTCCGAAGAATGGAGTCCTGAAAGTAAGAGAAAATTAAAATATCGTCAGCCCCTGGTGCGGTTTAAGCCGCGTTTCGGGCGTGCCGTGATGGTGCCCCTCCCCCTGTACCCATGGTATTTTTAGAGCGTAGTTATGTACGCGAAGCACTGATGTCGCCTTTTTATGAGGGTTGGGGTTGGGGCCGCATTGCTACGCCTGCTCGGAACGTGCCAGGCGGTCTTGTTGTAGGTTACTCCGGGTGCGCTTGACGGTGTCTGGTTGTTTAATGGCCGGACTGGAGAACTGCCTGGAGAGGCTGCTTTGTACTTCCGCTGCAAGGGCCGCCGTGTGCTCCTCCGTTCGGAGGGAGCGTTCGGTGTTTCCACTGACCGTAATTACTCCTCGAGGGCATGGCATCTTGAGCTTAAGGTATGCGTAGTGTGGCACCACATTGAACTTGGCGAATGCGGTTCGCCCGAGCAGTGCGTGATAACCACTGCGGAACGGGACTATGTTGAAGATTAACTCCTCGCTTCGGAAATTATCCGGAGATCCGAAGACCACTTCAAGTGTGAGTGAGCATGTACAGTTGGCCTCTACACCTGGTATTACGCCTTTAAAGGTCGTTTTGGTGGGCTTAATCCTCGAGGGATCTATGCCCATTTTCCGCATTGTATCCTGGTAAAGCAGGTTCAGGCTGCTGCCGCCATCCATAAGGACTCTAGTGAGATGAAATCCATCAATAATTGGGTCTAGAACCAATGCGGCGAATCCGCCATGACGGATGCTAGTGGGATGGTCCCTTCGGTCAAAAGTGATCGGGCAGGAGGACCATGGGTTGAACTTTGGGGCGACTGGCTCTACCGTGTATACGTCCCTTAACGCGCGCTTCCGCTCCCTTTTGGGGATATGGGTTGCGTATATCATGTTCACCGTCCGCACTTGTGGGGGAAAACCCTTCTATCCACATTTGTTCGGCGGCTGGGGCTCCTCGTCGTCGTTGCTGTGCAACCCCTTATCTTCATTTTTGGCGTTTAACTTGCCTGCCTGCTTGAACACCCAATAATCCCTATTGGTGTGATTGGCCGGCTTTTCGGGGGTGCCATGTATTTGGCACAAGCCGTCGAGTATTCGCTCCAAACTGGACGGGCCCCTAGGATTCCTTTTGAATGGCTTTTTCCGCTGACCGGATTTAGAGCCTCTGAATCCGACATTAACTGTCGTATCCTCAGCATTGTCGCCGTTAATGCGGCGCTTCTGCTTGTTGCAACGCGACCTGCCGCTACTGTCTCTGGCATCCGAATTACTAGGGTTCTTGGTCATATTGTTGCTACGAGCAAGCCAGCTGTCTTCTCCCGCGCAAAAGCGGGTGATGAGTGTCGTGAGTGCTGCCATAGATTTCGGCTTTTCCTGTCCAAGGTGCCTGGCCAGACACTCGTCACGAATATTGTGCTTGAAGGCTGCTAGGGCCTCCGCGTCCGGACAGTCGACTATTTGTTTTTTCTTTGTTAGGAACCATGTCCAGAATTGCCTGGCCGATTCATCTAGCTGTTGAATTACGTGGCTTAGGTCATCGGCGTCTAGGGGTCGCACATAAGTGCCCTGGAAATTGTCGAGGAATGCGGCTTCCAGGTCCTCCCAACAACTGATTGATCATGTTGGCAAGCTGTTAAGCCAATGCCGAGCTGGTCCTTTAAGCTTGAGTGGGAGGTATTTGATGGCGTGGAAATCGTCGTTGCAGGCCATGTGGATATGAAGGAGATAATCCTCGATCCATACCGCAGGATCTGTTGTGCCATCATATGATTCGATGTTTACGGGTTTGAAACCCTCAGGGATTTGATGATCCATTATTTTGTCTGTGAAGCATAGTGGGTGTGCGGCGCCTCTGTACTGTGCTATATCATGGCGTACCTCCAATGAGCTTTATCTACTGTGTTCGGCCTTGCCGAATTTGTGACCGGCGTGACGGTTACCGTCTCGAGCTGTGGGGCGCCCATGTGATCCGTAGATCAATCTTGTTTGCCTTGCCTTGTCCTCCAACATATCTCGTAAGTCCGCCGCATATTCCCGTGTTTTGGTATGGGGTGCGGCTTGTGTGGTCATCCTCCGCTGTTCCGTCACCATCTCCTTCTTTTGGGGTGTCCACCATGTATATGTCATATGACAAGGTGGCTTTCTAGGGCCTAGTAGGCGCTGGTTCTTCATCATCTCCTTCATCGACGTCCATACCGTCGATGTCTTCGGAGTCGAAGTCGAGCATGTCGGTTAAATCGTCGACAGTGGCTACAAAGTGGGTGGTGGGTGGGCTTTGAATTTCATCATCGTCTGAATCCCAACCTTGCTGACCGTAGTCCGGCCAGGACTCTCCTGATAAAGAGAGAGACTTCAGTGTCTTCAGAATATCGCCAAAAGGCGAGTGCTGAAAGATGTCCACGGCAGTAAACTCCATGATCGGCGCCCAATCGGATTCGATCGGCAGGGACGCGGAGGGTTCGGAGTCCGGAGAGGAGTCCAGCTCCTTGGAGTCACGAGTCTCGCGGAGTGCGGGGCTGGTATTCGGCTCAATCACCATTGGGATCGCAGCCCCTGAGGCGGCGTCCAACCGCCCATCCTCGATCGGCGCAGTTGGCTCCGAATTAAGGGTCGAAGCCGATGCGGGTGCGGCCTCCAGGGCACTGCTCGGCGGCAGAGCTAGATCATGCTCGTCGGGACAGTGTGGCGTGCTCGGCAGTGGCTCGAATCCGTCGAAGATCAAGTCCCCGCGGATGTCAGCCATGTAGTTTAAACTTCCAAATCTGACCTGATGGCCAGGGGTGTAGCTTTCGATCTGCTCCAGATGGCCAAGTGAATTGGCCCACAGTGCGAAGCCGCCGAAGACGAAGATCTGTCTGGGGAGGAAGGTCTCACCCTGGACTACATCGCTATTGATGATCGTAGGAGCCATCGAGCCTAACGGCGACGACACAGAGGAACTCTCAATGAAAGCACCAATGTCGGTGTCAAAACCGGCGGATCTCGGGTAGGGGGTCCCGAACTGTGCGTCTAGGCCGGATGGTAACAGGAGGCAAGGGACACGAAGTTTTACACAGGTTCGGGCCCTCTCGATGGAGGTAAAACCCTACGTCCTGCTTGATTAATATTGATGATATGGGTAGTACAAGAGTAGATCTACCACGAGATCGGAGAGGCTAAACCCTAGAAGCTAGCCTATGGTATGATTGTTGATGTGTATGTTGTCCTACGGACTAAAACCCTCCGGTTTATATAGACACCGGAGAGGGTTAGGGTTACACAAAGTCAGTTACAATGGTAGGAGATCTGTATATCCGTATCGCCAAGCTTGCCTTCCACGCCAAGGAAAGTCCTTTCCGGACACGGGACGAAGTCTTCAATCTTGTATCTTCATAGTCCAGGAGTCCGGCTGAAGGTATAGTCCGGCCATCCGGACACCCCCTCATCCAGGACTCCCTCAACTGGGCTAACAGGACTCCGGGGAACCCGGGCTATAGCAGGCTAGGTAGGACTCCGGATGTCACCGTGTGACATTTCCCCGAAGGGACAGACACAGGAACGA
Source organism: Triticum monococcum (assembly GCA_034509565.1). Lineage (NCBI taxonomy): Eukaryota > Viridiplantae > Streptophyta > Magnoliopsida > Poales > Poaceae > Triticum > Triticum monococcum. Next base: position 607,179,964 of record CM067845.1, read on the forward strand.
AGTGAAACACATGCCGGCTAGTCAAGTGTCCTGAGAAGTAGTGTTGGGCTAGCAAGACTCTGGTGAACCGGGCTGTAGCGGACTACTATGGCTCAAGGAAGTACTAGACTACATTTCCCCATATGAGAGGCTGCCAAGGATAAACAACTAGATTGTCGGATCCCACACATAGCAATACACGTCACACGTACGCATAACATGCAAGTATGTGTTGTACGACATGGCATCACAACATAACGCAACTCATATAGATAAATGCCCAGAAGAGCCACATAGCATTAAATACAAACAGGGGTCACATGACCCATCATTCAGAGCATACAAGCAATGGAAGCATTACATGTCTGAGTACAGACAACTACAAAAGAAAAGGGCTAAGAAGCTTGACTATCTACAAGTCCCTCCCAAGGGCACAAGATCGTAGCTGAGGTGCAAGCTACTCGTTGAAGTCCAAGTAAACTAATAAGACCGAAGTCTCCGCTGCAAAAACATAAATAAAGCAATGTGAGTACAAAGGTACTCAGCAAGACTTACATCAGATCCTATCATACATGCATTTGTATCAAGAAGGTAATGTGGGGTTTAGTTGCAGCAAGCCAACTTTGACTCAGTGGCTATCCTGTTCTACGACAACGAGAAACTTCTTTGAGGTGAGGCAGCGCACACGAGTCCACTAATCACCACATCAATACACTACTATGGATTCATCCTCGTCTCCTTACGAGAAGGCCATCCATAGCACTCACACTTGTCTTGAGCATGTTAGAGTATCCACTTTAAGTTGTCTATGTACCACGTAAGCATCCAAGAAGTCCATAACCGAGGACACGGTTATTCGAATAGATCATGATAACCCTGCAGGGGTGTACTTCTTCACACACGCTCTCACCACTTATCACCATGTACACGTCATGTATCTCGGCAACCTTCAAGCGGAAGCCTGGCGAGTGTGTCGGCCACGACCTGGCTAACCACACAAGACTCTAGTCCAGGTTTATCGCCTATTCGGGTTCCATCCGCAAGGAGATCCGGCGGGGATGTCGCTCACGGCCCCAAACGATATGTGCAGGGTTCCCAAGCCCACCTCCTCGGATGGATCAACGCTTGGTACACTGTGCCACTTGTGCCTAGTCTGTCTCAAGCCCACCTGGCCGGGTGCCACTTGGTAGACTACTAACACTACCTACAAACACCCGAAACTATTTGCAACTCCTGGACAAAGATCAAGTTGGCTAATAAGTCGAGAGGGGCACTTAAGCATTCCAATGTGTGGTAGTAGCTAGTCATTGGACAACATACACGGAACTCAGTGCTTAAGGAGGGTTCCAGTGAGACAACCCACCATGTACTCCTACATGGCCTCTCACCGCTACCTTTACCAAATCGTGTTCACATGCTTAACTCTCAGCACCAGAACATATCGTACCACTCCAATTCATTCCCGATGAATCAGACCTGACACAACTCTAAGCAATAGCAAGCATGGCATGGCAAGAACACAAAATGGCTCAATCAACTCCTACACATGCTAGTGGGTTTTAACTATTTACTATGGCAATGACAGGTCATGCAGAGGAATGGGTTCAGCTACCGCAGCATAAAGTAGCAGTTGAATCATTGTTGTCCTAATGCAATAAATGAGAGCAGGAACGAGAGAGTAGGATTGTATCAGAATGAACAAGGGGGTTTGCTTGCCTGCTAGATCAACAGGGGGCACTGCTCCTCAGACATGTACTCTAGTTCGGTCTCCGGAGCAGGACCTATCGAGAAGGAACGGTGTCGATAATCAAACTCAAGCATATGCAGCAATATGATGCATGATCATGGCATGAGTATGTGATGTGCTTTGAGCTAATGCATTTAGCATTCTATTTGGAAGAGGTCCATTTGAACCAAAGGTTCAAATGCAACTCTAGATTAAATCTTTATAAATGCCACTTATATGTTTTCACCTATAAAGCAAGTATAAGTTGGTTAGACATGCATGAAACAGGTACAGATGGATAGATTGAATTTTTCTGATAATTTTTCATATATAAATTATGTCAATCTAAGCTACGGTTGAATTTCTATGAATTTTTGAAGTTTATATCATTTTCTGGAATTTCCTAATTTATTTTAATACCAGAAAATGATATACTGTGTCAGCATAGCGTCATGCTTACATCAGCAAGTCAATGGCGCTGACCAAGTCAAACCTGACGTGTGGGGTCCACACGTCAGTGACTCAGTTAGTTAACAGGGGTTTAATTAGTCTAATTAGGATTAGTGGGCGCCGGGCCCACTAGTCAGTGACTAACTAGCTAACTAACCTAGGTTAGTTAGTGTTAAACTAATACTAACTAAATGTCAGGGGGGTGGCCCACGGGTCAGTGACACAAGGGGGAGGTCAAACCCCGGTGAGGCCAGACGCGGCGGAGGGCGTCGGAAATTGCCTTCCGGCGACCAAACGCGCGGCGGAGACTACCTATGTGATGCCCAGGCTCGCGCGCATCTAGTGGAACACGCAGGAGGCCGTGGGGTGGCCGGAGATGACCGCGGCGAGGTCATCCACGGTGGCCGGAGCACGGCTACGGGCGGGAGCATGGCTACAGAGCGCGGGGAGGCAAGGGAGAAGGGGAAACCGATGCAGGGGCTCACGGAGGGCTCGGGGACGTCGTCGGAAAGCTCGGGGGAGGCTGGAGTCGGCGGGGCGGCGATGGGGATCCACGACAGCCGGCGGTGAAGAAGATGACGGTGGCGACGATGAAGGCCGTCCGGAGGTGCGTGGCTCGACGAGGAGGTAGCCGGCGACGTGGCGGAGGTTCTGAGCACGGGGAGAGGGCGAGGGGGAGGCGGTGGCTACTGCAACAGCGAGCGGTGGCGACAGAGCCGTTCGGGGGGGTGAGAGAGAGAGGTCTAGGGGAGGAGGGAGAGTGAGGGAGAGGAGGAGAGGGTCGAGGGTTTTTTCAGGGGGGTGCATGTCGCCCTCGGATGCCTCCAGCGGCGAGCAGGCAAGCAGGAGGTGGCCGGCGTGTGCTCGCGCGCGACGGCCACGCGCGCGTCCTCCTGCCGGGAGGAAGACGATAGGGGAGGGGCAGGTGGGCTGGGCTGGCCAACTGGGCCGGCCAGGCCGCACAGTGCTGGGCCAGCACAGGAGCTGGCCGCAGGTAAGTTTCTTTTCTATTTTTGTTTTGTTTTCTATTTTTTGACATTTGTTTCTGCTTAAAAATAATACTAAACTAATTTATTTGCTTATGCCAATTTTTGTAGGAGCTAATGGTATTATTCCAGAGCTCTTCAACAACTAGCATAAGTTTTGGACATATATTATATATATAACATATATATATCCAATGCAAATAATTATTGCATTAATTCCAAAAGGCCAAAATAAATACTTATGAGCTCCTTAAAATGTTTGTTTGAATTTTACCTCTAACCAATATTTTCTGAGAGCTACATGAACATTTTCTTGGACCTTTCTGGAGCAATTTTTATCTGGGTTATTTCCAGAAATGTTTCTGAGGGTTTCACAAATCCCCATTTCAAATTTCAATGAAATTTAAACATGATGCAACATGAAGGCTAGCCTAGGTCATACCAGAACTAGGGATGTGACAGGGAAGCGGGAAGAAACAGCGGGAAAAGGCCCTCCTCTCGCCGTCGGAGCGGCCCCACGCCCCTTTTCGCTTGTGTCGGCGCCCCCAGGCGCCCCCCAGCGCGCCGGGTTCGGCTCGGGTGCGCCGGCTGTTATTTCGGCCCAATCCGGCGAAAAACGGACTCCTAAGGGAGCGAGTGGATCAATTTTCGCCCGCCGGCGCTAAAAAATCGCCTAGGGGGCCAATTGAGGGCGCGGCTAGAGATGCTCTTGCATTTTGCTCATTGCAGTCGCCTCTAGGGCAGTTTCAAATTAGGAAGTGATAGATCTTACATACGCCAAGAAGGAGACCAGTAAGCAAATTGACAAGATAGATCGAATAACAGGTGCATTCCCCTCGTAACAAGCATATAAATAAGTCCCACTAAATTGATTGTTAGACTACGCATTGATCGCGGCACACATAATTAGAAAATAGGATTGTTGAGAGCGTTTTTTAAAATGTTCCTTAATAAAGCTATCGACTTAACTGCTTGTGTTAAACATATAGATTGCCCTATTCCCTCCTTATCAATAGGTTTTGGAGATGCGAGTAATGATTGCTTGGCGACCTTCACCGTATGAGACTAGATTTGAATCAAGCTTCATACGAAAGTATTTACTGAACTAAAGCCGTTGAGCCAAATCAAGCAAAAGACTTATTCATATGAGCAAACTTTGTGGACTATGTCACCAAGATGTTTTGCAAGTGTCTGTAACCACATGTTTTGCTTGGTTTGACACCTTTTTGATTGAACAATTTTGTATTGAACATATATATTAGTGATTCATTTTCGCGAATTTGCCATAGACCTCAGTCTACTAGTTAAGAGGAAGAGAATATCCTAGCTAATTAACGAAAATCAGGCAAGACTACACGTCCACAAACGGTTCCTCACGGAACAAGAAAGCATACATGGCACCACTGATTTACCTGACTACCCCCGCAAGGTGTGTACACGCGTTAATGAGAAGAAATTGCATGTCACCGTCATTGTCATCAGTATTTTCCCTCAAAAAGGAGGTTGAAACCCAGGCCTCTGCATTAATTGATGTACACAACAATCTTTATTAAGTGATGCAAGACAACAATGACAAAGTTATCAACAAGTGGCGTACAAAACAAAAGCAACTATTGTAGAAACATTTCAAGATATCAATGTAACACATAGGACTATGTCGACTTCTTCCACAATGACGCCTTCGGGAAGGGATACGCCCTATGCCACCATCAGCAATGAAACAACGTGTTCAACAAGATAACAATGCAGGTTCACCGTCGTTGACTCTGACCAGCAAAAGGAAAGAACAAGGGTTTACTCCCAATACATGAAGTGTGTTCCAAACACTATCTTTGCAAAGGATCTTCCGACAGTCACACATGCCAGTCCTCCACGCCAGGCTAGGGTGGCACTAGCAGATGAGTGGGATGTAAACCCACAAAATACCATCACCATGGCCGCCAGGAGGCCGGCATGCCATGGTGCACAAGTAGCCGTTGTCACCTCATACCAGTGTGAACCGACATGAAAGATCCACTCTAACCCCAAGGCCATTACTCCAATGTCCTTGGTGTGAATAGAGGATCATTCGGCGCATCCTCGTTCCGCCATGGATCGGGAGCCTGCCTGCTGATGACCACCAAACTTGTACATGCCATCGCCAGGCGCCAGATCTGTCGCGCACAGGGCTGACGCAGATGCCACAACACCATCATATGTGATCTGATAAGTCACTCGCAATCACCGTGCAATGTCGTCTGAGCACCACCATCCTTCAACCTAAGGCCAACACCCTGGCACAGAGGGTTTCTTATCGTCGAATGCCAAGGGAGCTCGGCTCCACCTCGACGTGGGTCCTTCAACATAGGGCCGTCGGCCTGATACGTCTCCAACGTATCTATAATTTTTGATTGCTCCATGCTATATTATCTACTGTTTTGGACATTATTGGGCTTTATTATCCACTTTTATATTATTTTTGGGACTAACCTATTAACCGGAGGCCCAACCCAGAATTGTTATTTTTTGCCTATTTTAGGGTTTCGAAGAAAAGGAATATCAAACGGAGTCCAAACGGAATGAAACCTTCGGGAACGTGATTTTCTCACCGAACATGATCCAGGAGACTTGGACCCTACGTCAAGAGACAAAGGAGGAGGCCACGAGATAGGGGGCGCGCCTACCCCCCTCCTCCCCCCTCAGGCGCGCCCTCCACCCTTGTGGGCCCTACTACCTCTTTTAGCACTGCGTTGGTTTTCCCCGAAGAGGAAGGGATGATGCAGCAAAGTAGCGTAAGTATTTCCCTCATTTTTTGAGAACCAAGGTATCAATCCAGTAGGAGGCTACGCGCGAGTCCCTCGTACCTGCACAAAACAAATAAATCCTCACAACCAACGCAAATAGGGGTTGTCAATCCCAATAGGGCCACTTACGAGAGTGAGATCTGATAGATATGATAAGATAATATTTTTAGTATTTTTATGATAAAGATGCAAAGTAAAATAAAGGCAAAGTAAAATAACTAAGTAGTAGGAGATTGATATGATAAAGATAGACCCAGGGGCCATAGGTTTCACTAGTGGCTTCTCTCGAGAGCATAAGTATTCTATGGTGGGTGAACAAATTACTGTTGAGCAATTGACAGAATTGAGCATAGTTATGAGAATATCTAGGTATGATCATGTATATAGGCATCACGTTCGAGACAAGTAGACCGACTCCTGCCTGCATCTACTACTATTACTCCACTCATCGACCGCTATCCAGCATGCATCTAGAGTATTAAGTTAAAATAGAGTAACTCCTTAAGCAAGATGACATGATGTAGAGGGATAGACTCATGCAATATGAAGAAAACCCCATCTTGTTATCCTCGATGGCAACAATACAATACGTGCCTTGCTGCCCTTACTGTCACCGGGAAAGGATGCCGCAAGATTGAACCCAAAGCTAAGCATTTCTCCCATTGCAAGAAAGATCAATCTAGTAGGCCAAACCAAACTGATAATTTCAAGAGACTTGCAAAGATAACCAATCATACATAAAAGAATTCAGAGAAGATTCAAATATTATTCATAGATAGACTTCATCATAAACCCACAATTCATTGGTCTCAACAAACACACCGCAAAAAGAAGGTTACGTCGAATAGATCTCCACAAGAGAGGGGGAGAACATTGTATTGAGATCCAAAAAGAGAGAAGAAGCCATCTAGCTACTAACTATGGACCCGTAGGTCTGAAATAAACTACTCACACTTCATCGGAGAGGCTATGGTGTTGATGTAGAAGCCCTCCATGATCCATGCCCCCTCCGGCGGAGCTTCGGAACAGGCCTGTAAGTGCATCTAGTGCCACCCCTAGTTGGTTTTGGAGTATTGATGACAAACCTAGTTGAGGCACTAATGTGTTTGTGAGAATTGCAGGATAACACAGGTAGAAGTCCCTCATTGATTCGGTTTTCCTACCAGAGATGACCCCTAAAAATGTAAGAAAACATTGAAGACAAAGGTGGTATGTGAAGACATTCACATTGAAGACTATGACAAGAGAAGACATCGCATGAAGACTATGGAGCGCGAAGACTTAGCTCTTTCGTCGTTCTTTTTCTTCTTTGTTGAGTCATAGGAACCACCGTATTGTTAAGTGGGGTCCAAGAGAACCAGTCAGAATGACTGAAGTGATGCTTAACCAAAATCCTATGTCTTTGAGTGAAGACTATGAGAGGAAATCTTGTCCTCAGTTGGATAAGTCAGCTTTGCTTGTAGCCCAAGTAAAGTTGTCGTGTGTGTTTGAAATCTGACCGTTGGAACACGTGTCAGTTCCTTAGTGACCGAGGGTCATTTCAGACAAATCAGGTCGGGTTGCCTAGTGCCTATAAATAGCCCAGCCCCTACAATCATAAACGGTTGGCTGCTCAGAGTTAAAGCACGGCTTTTGTCATTTGAGAGCAACCCACCTCGAAGCCTTTGAGAGATAATTCCTTGCGAGGATAAAGCCCTAACCACCCAGAGCCAAAGAGTGTTAGGCATCACTTAAGTCTTCCTGTCTGTGTGATCTGAAGGCTTATTACACTTGAGGACTGTGAATCCTCCAGCCGGTTAGGCGTCGCGTTCTGAGCATCCAAGAGTCATTGTGGATCACCGGTGAACGAAGTCTGTGAAGGTTTGGAAGTCTACCTTGAAGACTTACCAGAGTGATTGGGCGAGGACTGGGTGTCCTTAGCTCAAGGGGAATAAGGTGAAGACGAGGTCTTCTGAGTTGAATCTCAGCCTCCGTAACCAGACGTACAGTTGTCACAGCAACTGGAACTGGTCCAACAAATCATTGTCTTCAATGAGTCACTGGTTTCATCCTTCACTTCCCTTTACTTACTGTTGGTCCTTGTGAAGTCATAGTACGATTGCATTACCATTTGGCTTCACTATGTGATTACTTGTTCTGATTGGCTTCACAATATCTTCCTACCTGATCCTTACTGCCAAGCTGCTATTAGTCATTGCGCTTTCACTTCATTGAATACTTGACTATGGTTTGCCTAGTGTAGTCTACCTTCCGCTGCATGGTAATAGGTTTATTTCTATCGTTTGTCTTCGAAACTTCCATGTTTTGAAGACTTTCATAAAGATCGCCTATTCACACCCCCTTTAGTCGATCACTAGCACTTTCAATTGGTATCAGAGCTAGGTACTCCCTTGTTCTGTGTGATTCGGTTTAACCACCTGGAGTTTTAGCTATGTCGATTGCAGGGATAATCAAAGTCTCCGCTGCGTGCCCCGTCTTCGATGGAACTAAATATCCCTACTGGAAGAATAAGATGCGCATGCATCTTGAAGCCATTGATGTCGACCTATGGTATGTCGTCAAGAACGGCGTTGTAACGCCCCATATGTACCTTTCCCAAATTGTACTCCAACTCTTGCCGTTTCCGGCATTAAGTTATATTTAATTCTCGGGTTCGGGTCTTTGTCTCCGTGTGTTATTTTGTTTTTTGTGCATCTCATATCATGTCATCACGTGCATTGCATTTGCATACATGTTCATCTCATGCATTCGAGCATTTTCCCCGTTGTCCGTTTTGCATTCCGGCGCTTCGTTCTCCTCCGGTGGCCATTTCTAGATTTCTTTCGTGTGTGGGGTTTAAACATTTCCGGATTGGACCGAGACTTGCCATGCGGCCTTGGTTTACTACCGGTAGACCGCCTGTCAAGTTTCGGGTCATTTGGACTTCGTTTGATACTCCAACGGTTAACCGAGGGACCGAGAAGGCCTCGTGTGTGTGCAGCCCAACACCCCTCCATTTTGGCCCAAAACCCACCAAACTCTGCTCCATCATCTCGGTCGTTCGATCATGATCGTGTGGGCGAAAACCGCACCTCATTTGGACTCTCCTAGCTCCCTCTATGCCTATATATACACCCCCCATTCCAAATCTCAAAGTCTCCCCGTCCTCCTCCTAAAAAAAAGAGATCGACCCCGCCACCGACGGACGTGTCCGGATCGGACCGGACACCGTCCGCCCCGCCGCCGCCAGCCAATCGGCAGCCGCCACCTGTCCCCGGGGCGGGACCGCATCGCCGCCGGCCCACCTGGCCCGCGCCCGGCCCCCGCGCGCCGCCTCCCGGGCCCAAGCGCCCCGCGCCTCTCCGCCTCCAGCGCCGCCGCCTCTTCCGGCTCCGGCGGCCGGAGCAGCCGCCGCCGCCGTGCCGCATCTCCGCCGCCGGCGCGCGCCCCCGTCCGAGCCGCCGCCGCCACGCCTCGCCGTGCCCGACGTCGTCGACCCCGCCGCCGTGCCCGCGCCTCCTCGCCGCGCCTCTCCGCTGCCTCCTCGCCGGCGCCGCCCCCGGCCGCGGCCCCCCTCTCACCAATGAACCTCGGCAGCCGTGCCGCTACAATGCCCCGGCGAGCTCAGATCTGGATCCACGCGTGAACAGTAAACCCTAGGGGGTTGACTTTTTCCCTCTCCCTTTAAATTTTCGTGCTACCTTTGACCTGCCATATCTTTGCATCTGTGGCTCCGATTTGGGCATATGATATATCAAAATCTTCGTCTCGACGAGTACATCATTTCATTCCATTGCATCATTTGCATTTGAGGTCATATTGGTGCCCAAAATGCTGTTGGAAGGAGGCATCATGAGTTAAATTGCAGATCTGTTAGCCCTACATTGACTTTTGTCATTTTTGCCATGATTATTGTGTGCATGATATGCCTGTGCCCCTTTGGGATGAATTGTTAAGCATGTTGTCTCCTTTCCAGAGGTGCCTCCCATGCATTTTTAGGATGTGTGTGTTGTCTTGTGCAAGCTTGCAAAGAGGGGTACCTGAGTTTACTGATTTCAGGGACTTAGTGAAAATCACTAAGTCTGGGATGTTTTAGTTCATGATGCTATATGTCCAGCTTGTTTCCTAGTGATCCGTGCCTCTTTTGAGGATGATCAGTAAGAGTGATTTGTTATGCTTGTTGTGCTTAATCCATCCATGTCTTTACTTGTTATGTTGGAGCAACCTAGGTTGACTCAATCGAGCTCAACTTTTGCATAGTTGTTGTTTTGGGCAGATCGTGAACTCTTTTGCAATTTTGCCGGAGCTATTGCTAGTGATCCATGCATGCTATGCCATTGTTCTTGCAATGTCTAGCTATCATTTTGTTCCTTCTTAATGGATATATGCTTGCCTTGCCATGACTTGCACCGTAGTGAGTGCATCGAGCTCGTTTACATGCCTCCGTGAGTTATATTTCAGCATGTCCCAGTTTTTACTAAGTCTGAAAACTGATTGTGTTTCATTGATGTTCGTGTGCTCGGTAGAGTATTTTGTGGACCCTTTTGGCCCCAGGTCATTTTGGGTGTTTTGTTAAGCTTGTTGAGTAGCTCCATTCCATGCTCTTACTTGCCATGTTCAGGTTTTGTTTCATTTTGTTTTGCTGCTCCGAAGAGAGCATCGTGGTCTGAAATTCCAGACTAGCGTTAATTTCGCCAAGTCTGAAATCTGTTTTGCTTATTCAGTTTTGCCATGCTTGTTTGAACCCCTTAATGTATGAATTTGCCTATGCCTCAGTCCTGGTGATTTGTTAAGCTTCTTGAGTACATCACTGCCATGCAATTTGTTTTCATGGTTGGTGGCTGTAGCATGTTCATTTCGTTGCATTTAGGAGCCTACTTGCTGTGAATCGCAGATCGGTTCGTTTAGTAAAACGCTTGCCATTTCCAAACCGTAGCTCCGATTGCCATGATCTTTATATCGTTTTCAGGGGATTTCTTCCCCTCTATCCAGTGGAACACTTGGTTTTCCAAGTTGAGGCCAGGTTCATGCATTTCCTGTCACGTCTTGCATTTTGCATCCCGCATCGCATCCCGCATAGCATATCATCTTTGCATCTTATTGGTTGCCTTTGCACGTGGTTGATTGTATCCTTGTTGCTTGTTTGTGTTGTTGGGTAGAGCCGGGAGACGAGTTCGCTAACAAGGAGCCCGTTGAGTTTGCTTTTGAGGATCCGGTCAACTCTGACAACTGTGCAGGCAAGATGATCATTCCCTCGAAATCACTACTATCTTTGCTATGCTAGTTTGCTCGCTCTTTTGCTTTGCCACTGCTACGATGCCTACCACTTGCTTGTCAGCCTCCCAATTGCCATGATTGAGCCTCTAACCCACCTTTGTCCTATTAAACCATTGATTGGCTATGTTACCGCTTTGCTCAAGCCCCTTCTTATAGCGTTGTTAGTTGCAGGTGAAGATTGGAGCCGTTCCTTGTTGGAACATTTATTTACTTGTTGGGATATCATTATATTGCTATGTTATCTTTACTCATCTATATACTTGGTAAAGGGTGGAAGGCTCGGCCTCTCGCCTAGTGTTTTGTTCCACTCTTGCCGCCCTAGTTTTCCGTCATATCGGTGTTATGTTCCCGGATTGTTGCGTCCCTTACGCGGTTGGGCTATAATGGGAACCCCTCGATAGTTCGCCTTGATTAAAACTTTTCCAGTAATGCCCAACATTGGTTTTACCATCTGCCACCTACCCCTTTTTCCCTTGGGTTTCCGGAGCCCGAGGGTCATCTTTATTTTAGCCCCCACGGGCCAGTGCTCCTCTGAGTGTTGGTCCGACTGAGTAGACTGCGGGGCCACCTCGGGGCAACTTGAGGGTTGGTTTTACTTGTAGGATGTCTCATCTGAGTGTGCCCTGAGAAAGAGATATGTGCAGCTCCTATCGGGATTTGTCGGCACATTCGGGCGGTGTTGCTAGACTAGTTTTGACCTGTCGAATCATCTTGTTGTACCGGGATACCGAGTCTGATCGGTGGGTCCTGGGTGGAGGTCTATTCCTTCGTTGACCGTGAGAGCTTGTTATGGGCTAAGTTGGGACCCCCCTGCAGGGATTGATCTTTCGAAAGCCGTGCCCGCGGTTATGGGCAGATGGGAATTTGTTAATGTCCGGTTGTAGATAACTTGAACCTTAAATAATTAAAATGAATCAACTGCGTGTGTTGCCGTGATGGCCTCTTCTCGGCGGAGTCCGGGAAGTGGACACGGCGTTGGAGTTATGTTTGCATAGGCTGCTCTATATAGTTTCTGCTCGTGCTTTGCCTCCTCTTCTTGCGCTCCTTGGCGAATAGGTTAGCCACCATATATGCTAGTCGCTTGCTGTAGCTCCACTTTACATTACCCCTTTCCTACCCATTAAGCTTAAATAGTCTTGATCGCGAGGGTGCGAGATTGCTGAGTCCTCTGTGGCTCACAGATTACTATTACACCAGATGCAGGAACAGATGATACCTCTCCGGATGGCGCGCTCGAGCTGAAGTGGGAGTACGACGAGGACTCTCAGCGTTACTATGTGTCGTTCCCTGATGATCAGTAGGGATGCCTATTCGGGGTTAGATTCAGGGCCTAGTCGCTTGTTGGGGGTCTTTTCCATTTTGGCGCCGTAGTCGGGCCATGAGTGATTGTATGATGGATGTTATTTATGTACTTTGATGTGACGTGGCGAGTGTAAGCCAACTATGCTATTATTCCCCTTTATATTACATATGTACATGGGTTGTGTAATGATTCCCGACTTGCGACATTGCTTTCCATGCGCCTATGTCTCTAAGTCGTGCCTCGACACGTGGGAGATATAGTCGCATCGAGGGCGTTACAGGCGTTCCCAAGGCTGGAGAAGGTGTCACTGCTGCTGATGTCAAGAAGTTCATTCAACTGGACTCTACTTCCAAGAATATTATCTGTGGTCATCTGACCAAGGGACAGTACGGCCGTGTGAGTGCCTTGAAGACATCCAAGCTGGTTTGGGACTGGCTCTCCAAAGTCAATGAAGGCATCTCAACCCAGAACATCATCTGTGGTCATCTGACCAAAGGATAATATATATGGCCGCGTGAGTGCTTTGGAAACATCTAAGCTAGTCTGGGGCTGGCTCTCCAAGGTCAACGAAGGCGTCTCAACCCAGAGAGATCAGAGAATCAGTGTCCTTCGCAACCTCTTCAACCGCTTCAAGAGAAATGACAATGAGAATGTCCAGCTCACGTTTGATCGACTCACTGACATCACAAATGAGCTTCAAGCCCTCGGCGCTACTGAGATCACCAAGCATGAAGTCGTCAAGACACTCCTGAGATCACTTGACAGTTCGTTTGACACCCTAGCCCTAATGATTCAAGAACGTCCTGATTTCAAGACACTCGATCCGTCTGACATACTTGGGAGGCTCAACACACACGAGTTTCAGCTTTCTGAGAAAAGAGATATCTACGATCCCAACTATGGGCGAACTCGTGCCTTGAAGGCAAAAGCTGTCTCCTCATCTGAAGAAGAATTTGACAGCAGTTCGGATGATCCTGAAGACATTGGAAAGGAGCTTGCTATGCTTGTGAAGAAGTTCCAAAATTTCACCAAGAAGAAAGGCTTCAGAAAGTCTTCACAATCAAGCTCAAGGAATGATGAAGCTTCTGCTCATGACTACAAGAAGAGAACATGCCACAAGTGCAAGAAACATGGCCACTACATCTCTGAGTGTCCGCAATGGGACAATGAGAAAAAGAAGAAAGAAGAAGAGCAAGGAGTATGACTCTGACGACAAGAAGAAGAAGAAATACTCAAAGTCTTCTTCCAAGTCTTCCTCAAAGTCTTCATCACACAAGAAGAGCTCATCTGGCAAGGCACGTGTGTTTGTTGGCAAGGAAATGGATTTTGAGGAGGAGTCCGCTTCTGAGGAGGCGGAGGTGGAGTCTGAGGAGGAGTCTGATTCTGGCATTGCGAGTCTGGCTACAGCATATGTTGCCAAGTCCATCTTCAACACTGAAGACAATCATTTCATCACCGACACCGATGCAAATGACAAGGACTACTCCGCTCCTTCCTACTACTTCATGGCACGCGGTGCCAAGGTAAACACACGCACTACTCACTATCAAACATCTAGTGACGATGACTCTGATTGTGGTTCCAAACCCAGCTACAAAACACTAGCTAAAATTGCAACTGAACAACAGAAAGCTATGGAACACATTCAAAAACTGTTAGACAAAAGCGATGATCTGTTAGACGCTGAAATGACTCGATCTCAGTCCTTAATTGAAGACATAAAAAATCTTCACGTTAAGTATGAGGAACTTGAAAGTCGTCATGAAACGCTCTCAACAACTCATGAAAGGCTTTCCTATGATTATCTTCAAAGGAAGCAAGATCTTGAGAAATTGAGAGCGGCTCATGAAGATCTTCAAAAGGAAAACGAGTCACTTCGCGCCGAACAGATCAGTTCAGCTCAGGAAGGATTTGAACCACCATGTCTTAAATGCATTGAGCGTGATAACGCTACTTCTGTTGCTGAATATTCTACTATTGCTACTATTGCAATATCTTCAACTATTGATGTGGTAACTAAACCCTCTACTGAGGATACCACTGCTATTGCTGATGAGAATGCTAGGTTGAAGATACTGCTTGAAACAAGGATGTACAAAAGTCCCAAAGGGCATCAGACACTATGTGATGTCCTCAAAAGGCAGATCCTGAACCGAAACCCTAGGAAAGAGGGTGTTGGGTTTGAAAGGAAAATGAATGCTGATGGCACTTACTGGAAACCTGAGCAGTACCCCAAAACCACATGGGTTGCTGCAAAGGGACCTTTAGTGGATCCATCCACTCTATCTAGCTTTACTTGTGCTAATCCCATTGTTATTGATGAATCCTTTGATGCAAACTATAAACTGTTTAAGAATCAGAATGGTGAAGTGTTTGCCAGGTATATTGGTACTAACTGCAGGAATGGGCCGCCTATGAAGAAGGTTTGGGTGCCGAAAAGGTGTTTGGAGAATCTTCCTGTGAATGTCGTCATGACACCACAAGTGAAGAGGACAAATCCCAGACCACAGGCTTCATACGGCCCAAAGGCTTCATATAGACAGAGGACTTACCTGAGTTGCACTAACACAAATGTTTTGCAGGGAAGCCATACTCAGGCCTATGAATATGAGCGCGGTTCATCAAACCGCCATGTTCATAAGACCAAGAACTATTCTGCTTATTCTTATGAGTACTATTGTCCACCTGCAAGACTTTTTGCTAGGGCTCCAAAGCCAAAGTTCTCAGATTCTGCACTTAGACTCATTGCTTCGAAGCCATCCTTGAAGATGTGGGTGGCTAAGAAAGCCTAACTCTCTTTTGCAGGGAAAGGTCTCGAGACGAAAACCAAAGTCGTCTGACGCTATTTCTGGGACCTTGCACATCTTGTAGGGCGCAAGATCAAATGCCCAAATGGTCTTATTATGTACTTTGTTCCTGAATCGCTTGCTACTTGCCCTATCAGTCTTAATCTCGATCTAAGCTTTAATAGTCCACTGGTTCGTCAAATGTTTTTGGTTCACAATTCTCTTCGTGAAGCCTATCCCCCTAACTGCACTGTAGGGTACGACACCAGCAACTTCAGAATGGATTATTGATAGTGGGTGTACCAATCACATGACTGGCAGCGAAGCCTTCTCATGAACTCAACCTTACGTCCATCTAACAAAAGTCACATCACATTTGCTGACACTGGTAAAAGCAAGGTATTGGGTCTAGGTAGAGTTGCAATCTCAAAGGATCAACACATGGATAAAGTCATGCTTGTTGAATCCCTTGGTTTCAACTTAATGTCTGTCTCAATGCTTTGCGATTTAAACATGATTGTGATATTTGGAAAATATCGTTGCCTTGTTCTAATGGAATCTGACAAGTCTCTAGTGTTTGAAGGGTATCGGAAAGATGATTTGTACATGGTAGATTTCTCAGCAGGACCACAACTTGCCGTATGTCTTCTAGCAAAAGCTTCTGAATGCTGGCTTTGGCATCGGAGGCTAGGGCATGCTGGCATGAGGAACCTCCACACCCTTGTAAGGAAGAAGCATGTCATAGGCATCGAGGACGTCAAGTTCAAGAAGGATCACTTATGCGGTGCCTGTGAAGCAGGAAAGATGACGAGGGCCAAGCATCCCTCGAAGACAATCATGACAATGACTCAACCCTTCAAACTGCTCCACATGGACCTTTTCGATCCCACTCATTACTCAACTCTTACTACTACTGCTTGTCTCTATGGCTTTGTCATTGTTGATGATTATTCAAGATAGACCTAGGTGCATATAATCCTCTACAAGACTGAAGTGCGGGATGTCTTTAGACGCTTCGCCAATCGAGCAATGAACAACTATGGCGTCAAGATAAAGCACATCAGAAGTGACAATGGCACTGAATTCAAGAACACTGGCCTGGATACATATCTTGATACTTTGGGCATCACACATGAATTCTCAACTCCGTACACGCCATGGCAGAATAGCGTCGTCGAACGCAAGAACAGAACACTTATTGAGATGGCTCGGATGATGCTTGATGAATACAAGACTCCAAGAAAATTCTGGCCTGAAGCCATTGATACTGCATGCCATATCATCAACCGTGTTTATCTTCACAAGCTTCTGAACAAGACATCCTATGAGCTCCTTACTGGCAAGAAGCCAAATGTCAGTTACTTTAGAGTATTTGGTGCCAGGTGCTGGATCAAGGATCCACATCACACTTCAAAATTTGCGCCGAAAGCACATGAAGGCTTTATGCTTGGATATGGAAAGGATTCGCACTCATACAGAGTCTTCAACCTTTTTCACTATAAAGTGGTTGAAACAGTGGATGTGTAGTTCGATGAGACTAATGGCTCACAAAGAGAGCACCTGCCAAATGTGCTAGATGAAGTTCCATCCAGTGAATCAATCAAACTTATGGGAAATGGAGAAATCATACCTTCTGAAGCTCAGCCGGAAGAGGAACTTATCATCTCCTCACCTGATCAACCTGAAGACAATGCTCAGCCCGAAGACAATCCTTCTAACAATGACAATGATCAGCAAGAGCAAAATCTTCGTCTTGTACATCCTCGTGTTGCAAATGAAGTACAGATTGAGAGAATAATTGATAGCATCAATGCACCAGGTCCACTCACTCGTTCAAGGGCAACACAGCTAGCAAATTTCTGTGGGCACTTCGCATTCGTCTCAATATCTGAACCCAAGAAAGTTGAAGAAGCCTTCATGGAACTTGAATGGATTCAAGCTATGCAAGAAGAGCTTCAACAGTTTGAGCTGAATAATGTATGGGAGCTGGTTAAGCGTCCTGATCCTCGCAAGCACAATATAATAGGCACCAAATGGATATATCACAACAAGCAAGATGAGCATGGTCAAGTTGTCAGAAACAAAGCTCGTCTCGTTGCTCAAGGATACACTCAAGTTGAAGGGATTGACTTCGATGAAACATTTGCTCCTGTGGCTAGACTTGAAGCCATACGCATACTGCTGGCCTATGAAAATCATCATAACATACTTCTATATCAAATGGATGTGAAGAGCGCTTTTCTCAATGGCAAGATTGAAGAAGAAGTGTATGTTTCACAACCTCCTGGCTTTGAAGATCCAAAACATCCTGACATGGTGTACAAGCTCAACAAGGCACTGTATGGCCTCAAACAAGCCCCTCGGGCTTGGTATGACACACTCAAAGGCTTCAAATCTGGTTCCCTCGACCCCACTCTCTTCACGAAGACATATGATGGTGAACTGTTTGTGTGCCAAATATATGTGGATGACATTATCTTCGGATGCACCAATCAGAAATACAGCGAAGAGTTTGGATATATGATGCAAGAGCAATATCAGATGTCCATGATGGGTGAGCTGAAGTTCTTCCTTGGTCTTCAAATACGTCAGCAATGCAACGGCATCTTTATATCTCAAGAGAAGTACCTCAAAGATTGCCTGAGGAAATTTGGGATGCAAGACTGCAAAGGCTTCATGATGCCAATGCCAACCAAACATCATCTGGGTCCCGACGACAATGGTAAAGAGTTTGATCAAAAGGTATACCGCTCCATGATTGGTTCTTTACTTTATCTATGTGTGTCTAGGCCAGATATTATGCTTAGTGTTTGCATGTGTGCTCGATACCAAGCGGCACCAAAGGAATCGCATCACTTAGCTGTGAAGCGAATTCTTCGATATTTGGCTTACACCCCAACACTAGGATTATGGTATCCAAAGGGCTCAGAGTTTGATCTGGTTGGGTTCTTGGATGCTGATTATGCTGGTGACAAGGTGGATCACAAGTATACATCAGGCACATGTCATTTTCTGGGACGATCACTTGTATGTTGGTCTTCAAAGAAGCAGAACTGTGTATCTCTCTCCACTGCTGAATCTGAATACATTGCTGCTGGATCTTGCTGCGCTCAGCTTCTGCGGATGAAGCAAACACTCAAAGACTATGGCATTCATCTGAAGCAAGTGTCACTCTACTGCGACAATGAAAGTGTCATCAAGATTGCCAACAACCCAGTTCAGCACTCGAAGACAAAGCACATTGAAATTCGTCATCACTTTCTCAGAGATCATGTTGTGAAGGAAGATATTGATATCATACACGTCAACACTGAAGAGCAATTGGCAAATATCTTCACCAAGCCCTTGGATGAGAAGAGATTTTGCAAGTTACGGTGTGAGCTAAATATCTTGGAATCCTCAAATGTCCTGTGATCAGGCACACATCCTAACACTTATGCATATTGATGACTTAGATGTGCAACACACGAAGTAAAGTATATCTTGAATCAATGAAGACATACATTCTAAGTGTGAATACATTAATGTGGAATTTGACTTCGGAGCGGCACGATAATTGTGCGCCGTGTCTGGGTCTAATACTTCCTATACGGTGGGTAACGCCACCACCAAATTATTCTGTTTGAAGTGTTTTACCCATGGCGTTGCATTTGCTATGTCTTCACATTTTGTTTGTCTTCATTCTTCAACTTGTCTTCATGATTATCTTCACTATGTTGGTTTGATTGTCTTTCTCACACACACACACACACACACACACACACACACACACACACATATATATATATATATATATACTAGTGTTCTGTCCTCTACAGCATTCACTTATAGCTATGTCTTCTTGTTGAATCTTTTGAACTAAGTGAATGTGATCGGACCCTAACCTCTCTATGCTTTCTATCTCAAACTCTATCTGTCCAAATCATATGCATTCTCTTGAAACTGTCGAATATCTTATCTGCGTCCTTGTCAGCAGAAGATACAGAGACAAACATTAAGTCCATTTTCAATGCTAATTCCTTCACATGAAACCCGGAGAAGTAGGAACGACCACCCGACAATCCAGGCGTACGTGAGAACATGGAACAACCTCCGATATGTTGCATGATGGCCACGTGTCCTTCAGATGTGAATCGCCAGGGGCACCTATGTAATAACACGGTGCCGTCCCTGTCCCTATAAATACACGCCTCACCACAGTCATTATCCTTTCTTCCACTCTCACACAAACCCTAGCGCCACCGCTAGCCTTCGACGACGCCGGCGACGAAGCGCTTAGCTGCCGCGACCTCTCCGACGCCGTCTTCACGCCGGCCGCGGACATCGTCCTCTCCGCCGTCGCCGTAGGTGTCCTCAGTCGCCAAGTTAGGGCACGAACAATCAAACTGCTCGGCCTCCTCTTCCACTCCGTCTAGCAGTTCTTCATGTGGTAAATAAAACTTCCTTTTCACGGCCCCTTTGATCCTATAGATTCATCACTTTCTACCATAAGAAGTTTCTATTCACACAAGTTGGATCTATTTCATACTGCATCTCATAATATGCCTAGTATGTTCACTTATGCTTCACAAAGTAGTTAGATTCCTCACTTGTACTAATCCGTGGATTCGTACAAATCTGGAACCAACTCTTTATCTATGAGTGAATGTCTTCGCATGATGGGGTCAATGTCTTCTAAACTGATTTATCTTCAAAATCTTCTGAGAATGCATATGACCTCTTCCCGTTCCCTCACACCTTAATGCTGTCACAGGTACATGTCCGTGGGAGAATCCCTTGGTTCTCATAGTCTGCATTCATTTGCAGAATTCTTACAGCATCATATAAATTCTCCCGAAGCCAGTTCCTGTTTGACCCGCAGGTGAAAGCCTTTGAAACCTTTGAATGTGTTGAAGCCATTCAGTTTGAAGTTCATGGCTACAGAGAAATCTGGAAGGAAGGGAGGCAGACAGCGCCGTGGAAACACTGCTAATGACCTGCCACCAGATCTATATGAGCAATACAAGTCAGATCCAGAAGAAACCTATGGAGAACGCAAGAACCGAATCCAATGGATTCGAAGACATTGGGCAGAGGAATGGTTCAAGTACAGATTTGTCACCGATGAATATGCTGAGAAGAGTGCCATCAAGGGACCATGGGGAGATATCATACACAAAGGTCTTCAGCCCAAATCACAGTCTGAAGCTATTGCTCAAGGCTTTTACCCATGCATGCTTCGTGGACCTCAGCCTGCTAATGCCGACCCATCCTCTCTGCTATGGTGTCGCGAAGACAATCTCTTCAAGCGCAACTATCAGTTTGCTCAGAACTCTGCCAAGGAAAACAAGAAGTCATTGGGATTAGACTTCAACCCAGGCCCCTCTGCGCCACGTGTTGACGGCACACGAGAAGCTGAACCCAATTTGGTTGGGCCCTTCTACAACCTCTAAGGTCTCATCACTCATATTATGGTTCAAGGGGCAGTCGTGGCTCAACCTGCAGATGATGCTGAATCTGACGAAGCACCTGCACCACCGAAGCCGCAGAAGCAGAAGAAGGCTAAAGCTTCAAAGTCTGCCTCAGCACCAAAAATCCTACGGGCGAAGCCACTGGCTACTGCACCTGCTGAAGACAGTGTGCAGTCTGAAGATCTCTCACGTATCTCCAAGAAGACTGAGATGAGAAGGAATACTGATCAGGCACTGACTGCTGCTGCTATTCTGCGCAATGACACCATTGATCTGTCCAGCGATGAGGAGCTTGCAGATGACGCTCTTGAGCAACTGATCAAGAGCAAGGAAGAAGCAGAGATCTTCAATGATTTGCCTCTCTTTGATGTGGCAATCATCCATAACTTCATTGATGAGTGATTTGACACGCCCAACCTCAGCTTTGAAGATCTACAACTTCTAATTGGCCTAAGTGTCGCCTTCACTGGCGCCATTTCTTCAGAGCTAGCTCTAGCTCAACGCATTGTTGAGCTGAAGCAAAAGATCGACTTTGAGAAAGCTTAGTTCAAGAAGCACATGGCCAAGCTCAGCGTGCAAGATGTGAAAAACTTCAAGGTTATGCTGCACGAGCTCAAGGAAGCCTTTCTCAAGAAGCGTGAAGAAGCTAAAGATTCTCATGAGTGCATGAAGAGCCTGGCTGACAAGTGTGTGCAAGCCTACAATGAGGCTGAGAAGCGCAAGGCTCTTGGTCATCCTGGCATCAACCCAAGAATGCCTTCAAAGAAGAAGAAGCCCTCAACTGACCAATCTCCACCTTCAAGGCAGGAAGAACCTCGCATAGTCTTCCCAAGAAGCATGACTGGCTTGAAGCCAAAGGTCCGGTCAACCGCTTCAGAACTGAAGAAGACGAGGACTGCTGAGGCTGAAGCTAGAAAAAGGAAAAATCCTGAAGCTTCTGATGTCGCTCCCTCTAAGAAGAAATGCAAAACCAAGAAGGATCGGGCTGCTCCCACAGAGCCCTTAGTTGTTGAACCTATCTCAATGGTTCGCCCTGCACCTGAACACCACGAGCACCAACTGATTGTTCATGAGCCTGCTTCCATAGAGGCTCCTAATGCTGAAGACATTCCAGCAGCTGACCTCACCGATGCTGAAGACATTGGTCACCATGACAATGTTGAATATGATGAAGTCCTTCCTTAGATTGAGCACCAACTGGTATCATCACCTGTGCTTACACACAGCGAACTCATCAGCATTGGTCGTCCTCTGACGCCAACAGCTCAGGATGCATCATGGGCTGATCACCCACAACAACAAGACACCCCAAGTACTCCCCAACAACAACAAGTCACACCACTTGTGCCAGACGACGAAGACGACTTTGAGGCCCAGCCAACTCCATCAACATAGGCGTCGCCAGTGCTACGCAGGCTTCGCAAAGGACCAAGGCCTCAAGTCCCTCTTTCGAGCGTTCCAAAAGGAGAAGTGCACTACCAATCTGTTGCACGTCAAGTGTTTTCAGATGCCACTCCTACTGTGAATGTCTCTGAATCCGAAGCCAAAATGGATGAAGATGTTCTGGCTGCATCAGCTGATGAAGAAGAAGTTGTTCCTGAAGTGAACATGTCTATGCCCGACCCTCCAGCTCATCAAGTGGAGGTTGAGAATCTTGAGGCTGCCACCACCAACACAAATGAAGCCAATGACGTAATCATGGCTGAAGCAAATGTGGAGCCTGCACCAACCAATGTACCAGAAGCCAATGAAGCCAATGATGCACCAGCAACAGATGTGCAGCCTGACGCCTCTGTTGATGCCACTGCTCATGTTCCTGCGCCTACTGTTGGTCCTCAGTTTCACTATCACGTTGAGCACAGGCCTCAGGTACAGAAGCCAATGCCAAGGTTGCCTAGGTTTCCAGGTCCTACATCGGCACCCGGATCTTTCAATGTCAACGGCTTCAAAGCAGACAACACCTTCTTCAATAGCGCCAAGAATCCCTACTCATGGGAAAGAATATCTTCTGATCGGTTCTGAAGCTATCTGCAGCAAAGTTATTGCTCATGCATTCTATACAATCAAGGTCGCATTTTCCCACATATGCGTCTTGACACTGAAGACATAACTGGTCTGCCTTGCTTGGAAGAAGCTCTGGATTGCTTCAAAGAGTCTGGATTGTTGCCGTTCGTCACCGACAAAGAGCACTGGAACGAAGAATTGCTGCTCCAATTCTGTGCCACTCTTCACATTCGTGGCTACAACAGAGATCCGAAGACTTGGGTCCTTGAGTGGATGACCGGCAATGTTCATCACGAAGCAAGCCTTTGATATCATTGAGCTCACTGGTCTGCCCACTCCTGGAGATCTTTATGAACCTGGTTGTCAGCTTCACAGTGCAGCTATGGAGAGCATCTTTCAGAAGCCTGAACCAAACATGAGTCAGATGCTTAGCATGATGAAGCCTTTGCCTCCAGATGTTGCATATCCTAAGGAGTTCTTTGTTGAAGACCTTGAGTATCTACCATGAAGTATCTATCACATTATAAGGCGAACTCTCTGGCCCATCAAAGGACATTCTCCACATGCAAAGCTGGAAGGTGCAATGAAGACTTTGGTATTTCATATTCTTCACGGCAAATGCTTCAATGCACAAGACTTCTTCATCCGCCAACTTGCAGCATCAGGATCTGATCTTTTGGCTTGAAGTTTTACGCTCCATGGATAATGCGGCTGATCAAACTACACTCAGCTGTCTCATATCAGCCCTCTACTCGCAATCATCGGATCTTTCTGCCTGACGTTGATATGTCTGTTGAAGCCATCTATCCAGAGCCTGCCAAGGAGCCTCTTAGTCTTCAGAATGCTGAGCATCAAAGCTTCTCTCAAAACATTGAAGGAGTTCAAGCAGTCTCTCGTGTTTATCCTCTGGCTGGCACTACACATGCACCTCACTGAGCCCTCACTGAAGCCACTGACAGCACCATTGCTCAACGTCCCAAGAAGCGATCCCGTGTTCTCAATGACCGAGAGCTTCTGGTTGCCCTTCATCAGAAACAGGATAGGCATCATGACTGGTTGAAGCGCCAAATGCAAGGCCTCTTGGTGGACGTAAACAGGATTCGCAATCTTGCCACCAAGAATGCCTTTGTTGCCCATGAAACCTGTCAGCGTACATGGAAAGGGCTGACGCTTATGTGTTTTGAAGATGATCTTCAAGAGGATGGCTTCTCTGAACGCTTCAAGTTTGACTCAACACCTACAAGAAGGACTGTGCTGCGACGAACTCCGTCTCTTGAAGACTTCGAGTTCTCTTCCTCCGCGGCAACTGTGAATGCCAGAGTGATCGATGACGAAGACGATGCTACTTCACCGCCCCCTACTTCTGCACGCATCGACACTGCCCCGAGTTCGTCTACACCACCAAACAACACCGACGACCTTACTGCTTCACCTACTCCTCATGGTAACGAGTAGATGCTCTATGTCTTCAAACCTTTTTGGTCCTTACTAACAAAAGGGGGAGAAGCATATAAGTTTGATAGTCTTCAAACGGGTCCATATGGACGGTTGCTTTATATTTTGCCTAGTGTTTACAACTCTCATTTTGATACATTTGGTTCTTTGAGTTGTAACACTTAAACTCGATGGTCGTCTACTACTTATTTGCTATTCTGTGATGCGATGATAAATTCCGCATGTGCGATGATAAATTCCGCACTTAGATCATTTTGCAGACGTCCATTTTTCATTATGCATGTCATTATCTTCGCATACTTTTCATGCATGATGAATTGTCATCATAAGTTGAAGAGGATCTCCACAAGTATAACCTGCCATGTGCATTTGCATTCCAAAAGCAAATTCCTTATATGCACATCTTCAGGGGAAGCCCTTGCAACTTATGAAGACAATTCCCTATCCTTTACAATTTCACATATTATATTCCCCGTTGAAAACTTCAACTAGTTTGTCATCAATCACCAAAAAGGGGGAGATTGTAAGTGCATCTAGTGCCACCCCTAGTTGGTTTTGGAGTATTGACGACAAACCTAGTTGAGGGACTAATGTGTTTGTGAGAATTGCAGGATAACACAGGTAGAAGTCCCTCATTGATTCGGTTTTCCTACCAGAGATGACCCCTAAAAATGTAAGAAGGCATTGAAGACAAAGGTGGTATGTGAAGACATTCACATTGAAGACTATGACAAGAGAAGACATCGCATGAAGACTATGGAGCGCGAAGACTTAGCTCTTTCGTCGTTCTTTTTCTTCTTTGTTGAGTCATAGGAACCACCGTACTATTAAGTGGGGTCCAAGAGAACTAGTCAGAATGACTGAAGTGATGGTTAACCAAAATCCTATGTCTTCGAGTGAAGACTATGAGAGCAAATCTTGTCCTGAGTTGGATAAGTCAGCTTTGCTTGTAGCCCAAGTAAAGTTGCCGTGTGTGTTTGAAATCTGACCGTTGGAACATGTGTCAGTTCCTTAGTGATCGAGGGTCATTTCGGACAAATCAGGTCAGGTTGCCTAGTGGCTATAAATAGCCCACCCCCTACAACCATAAACGGTTAGCTGCTCAGAGTTAAAGCACGGCTTTTGTCGTTTGAGAGCAACCCACCTCAAAGCCTTTGAGAGAGAATTCCTTGCGAGGATAAAGCCCTAACCACCCAGAGCCAAAGAGTGTTAGGCATCACTTAAGTCTTCCTGTCTGTGTGATCTGAAGGCTTATTACACTTGAGGACTGTGAATCCTCCAGCCGGTTAGGCATCGCGTTCTGAGCATCCAAGAGTCATTATGGATCGCCGGTGAACGAAGTCTGTGAAGGTTTGGGAGTCTACCTTGAAGACTTACCAGAGTGATTGGGCGAGGACTGGGTGTCCTTAGCTCAAGGGGAATAAGGTGAAGACGAGGTCTTCTGAGTTGAATCTCAGCCTCCCTAACCAGACGTACAGTTGTCATAGAAACTGGAACTGGTCCAACAAATCATTGTCTTCAACGAGTCACTGGTTTCATCCTTCACTTCCATTTACTTACTGTTGGTCCTTGTGAAGTCATTGTACGATTGCATCACCATTTGGCTTCACTGTGTGATTACTTGTTCTGATTGGCTTCACAATATCTTCCTACCTCATCCTTACTGCCTAGCTGCTATTAGTCATTGCGCTTTCACTTCATTGAATACTTAACTATAGTTTGCCTAGTGTAGTCTACCTTCCGCTGCATGGTAATAGATTTACTTCTATCGTTTGTGTCGGGGGTGCTGATCCCATGGACACCAATGGGACCACGGCGGACCGGGCCCCTTTCGGTTCGGCAGGGGGCGGAGAGAGCACGAAGAGCAGATCGAGGCGAAGCGCATGAGTGACACGATCGGTTTACCCAGGTTCGGGCTGCACGGATGCGTAAAACCCTACTCCTGCTTTGTGGTTGTAATGATTTCTTGCTCGGGAGTGCTGATTGCTACAGTACACACCAGCAGCTAGCCAGACCGAGCGAGAGAATGATCGTCCCCCCTCTACGTTGCGCATGGGCCTCCTTTTATATGTTAAAGGGGTCACCGACAGGTGGCAACATAGATGAGGGTAAAAATGGAAAAGACGTGGCGGTTGGCACCACCGCCTACTACAGTTGTATCATACCTAACCCTGACGGCAGGGGACAAAGACAATAAATGCCTATCCGCGTCGCCTAGACGGTGCAGAAAGGGACCGCCAGGGACGCCACTGCTTTCCATGATGGCGATCTTGTCAGCGCCGCTTGCCACCGTGTACCTCTGGCTGCACAGCCTTCCGCCACGTATGCCTGGAAGGGTCCCAGAGCGACACGTTGGTGGATGTGCTGGAGCGCAGGTACAGAGTCGAGGTTTGCCGCGGCAAGTGCCTTGCCGCGGTCGTTGTCTTGTCGCGTCCGGGAGCTTGTCGCTCACCGGGCCTTGCCGGGTCGCGTGGTGCGCCGCGGCAAGTTCCTTGAGATGCCTTGGTTGGCCTTCCCGGCAAGCTCCTCTTGCCGGGGTCTTGTCTCCTTCCCGGCAAGCTCCTCTTGCCAGGGTCTTGGATACTTTGTTCTTGAATGGCTCCAAAAGAACCACGGAGGACCTTGGCGGTCACCTGGCAAGCCTTGCCGCGGAACGCTGCGACTGCCCGTGCACAAGTTAGGGATACTAAGGTACCCCTACTTTAGTACACCAACAGGAGCCCCCAGGCCTGGGCCATACACGGTGCCGAGCGCTGTTGGGCCAGGCCCAAAACAGGGCACGGGCACGCATGGCCTAGGTTATGCCATATCTTACTCCGCATCCACCGCGCCCTCCCCGAACAGCACGCGTCGAACGTGGCGTCGTGGGAGAGATCGTGGGCAGTTTCTTTATTAGGAAAGGCGGAACGTCCGCCACCTCCCCCTTTATAAGCAAGGGGAAGCAGGGGTGGTGCGCCCACTCGTCCCCCTTTCCACTCCAATCTCAGAAGCCTCCGCCCCGCCTCCGTCTTCCCAAAGCAAAGAGAGCAGCGCCCTGCCCCCCACTGCCACTGGCACCACCAACGCCGTCGACTTCCTTCGCCACCTCCGCCATGGCTCCGAAAGCCGACAAGGGGAAGGCCGTGAAGTCGACCGAGGCGCAGCGACTCGCGGCGCTGTCGAAGGAGCGGGCCATCTTCCCCCCCCCCCCAAGCTTGCCGCAAAGGATCTGAGGGAGTACTACTACCTCTTCTGGTCGACGGAGATGCGAGCACATCCGAGCACCAAGGTACTCCCAGCTACTGCTCATAAGATGGCTCCGCAGGGATATCCCTTCTTTGTCGTGTTCTTCTACTGCGGGCTTTGCCCGCCCTTCTTGGAGTTCTTCTGCGATATCATGAATACCTATGGCCTCTGTCTCCTTGATTTCACCCCCAACGCTGTTCTGACCATGGCAGTTTTCGCACACCTTTGCGAAAACTTTGTCGGAGTCCACCCAAATGTAGCCCTCTTCCGCCATTTCTTCATGCCCCGAGTAGAGAGAGGAGAGCCTCTATCCGGCGGAATTGCTTGGATCTCAAGGTCCGGCAAGAAGGACTCGTATCTGGAGGGCGAGTTCGGCGGCAAGTGGGAGGAGTGGAGAGCAGATTGGTGTTGGATTGTTGAAGAGAACCCGCAGCCATTCACCGTCCGGCGCCAAGTAGCAGCAGCACGCGGCAGCGACTGGAGCGACGTGGCCCCGGAAGACAGCAGGCTGAGGATTGCCGTCACCAGGATCCAACGCCTCAGGCTTGCCGGACTCATTGTAGGCACCGTTGGCGCAGACTTCCTTCGCCGCCGCACCGCCCCCCTGCAGGAACGGGGGAGGCCTGCCTGGGAGTTCAAGAACGCGGCGGATATCATGAGGCTGCGCCCAGGCCTCAATTATAATTTCACTGTCTTGGAGCTCAACGCAATGCTTCAGGAGCTCTTCAAGTATGATCCTGATCACCCAGAAGTCTTTAGGTTGCCGCAGGGTGTCGTCCCGTTGTGCAACAATTCTGCGCTCGACCGCATCAGGGCAATGATGCCGCTGTGCGACTCGCATGGAATTGTGCCAACTTGGCAAGAGCCTGAAGACGACGTCGTGCAGCAGTTCTTCGACAACTTAGTAGAAGTGCCGATCCGCCCCGACGAGAAGGATGGCCTCACTCGTGACACCACCGAAGAGGAGTTGAAGCGCATCGCCACCAGGTTGGAAGAGGCGGCGGCAACTGCAGCGGCAGGCGAGTTCAGATTCACCTTGGAGGAGGCAGAGGCAGCAGAGGCGGCAAACCGTGCCGAGCGAGAGGAGATTGCCGGCAAGAAAGAGCTTGCCCGGCAAGAGGAGCCTGCCGGCAAGAAAGATCTTGCCGGGCAAGGGGAGACTGCCGGCAAGAAAGAGCTTGCCGGGCGTGACATCGAGCCGAGCGAGCCCGCCGAGGATACAAGCGGCTCGTTGGAGATCGACTCCTCCTCTTCCTCATCTTCAGACAGCTCGCCCAAGCTGAGCCTCCATCTCCACCAAGAAGGCGTCTTCGCAAGGTCGGGGACGTGGCGAGGCGGCATGCGAGTCGACAGTCGC
Organism: Triticum monococcum; assembly: GCA_034509565.1. Lineage (NCBI taxonomy): Eukaryota > Viridiplantae > Streptophyta > Magnoliopsida > Poales > Poaceae > Triticum > Triticum monococcum. Next base: position 607,208,724 of record CM067845.1, read on the forward strand.
CGCGCCGCACGACACGCTCCACCGCGGCAAGCACTGTTGCCGCAGGAGCGCCTCATGCTGCTGCGGCAACTGGAGCGGGGTCTTCCCGGACCACAGCTTCTGCTCTCGCCAAGCGGCCAAGGGAATCCACTCCTCCACCTTCCCGCGCCGGACGCGAGCCAGACTTTGACTTCTCCGCGTTCAGCTCCGGCGAGGAAGAAGAATAAGAGTAAGTTTCTCTTATTGTACTTGCAGTTCTTCAATCTTTGCTGTTTTTGTCTTGCATCTCACTTGTTTTACTCTAAACCGGTTCCTTTTCAGGACTCTGGCCCAGAGGGCGGCAAAGAGAGCCAAGGCACCGGTGATTGTCATCGAGGACGAACCCGCCGCGTCAGCAGGGGATGCGCCTGAGACAACCTTGCCGGACCCGGCAACTGTTCTCCAGAGCAGCCCCCAGTGTAAGTATCTGGCTTGCTTTCCGCTGTTGGGTGCGCACGAAGATTCTTTCTTTGCTGATATATGTTTGTTAACTTGTGCAGGAGCAGAGCAGCCCCACCAGGAGAGCCCGGAGGCCGCCCCCGAAGCGCCAAGGGAGAGTCCTCCGGCAAGGGAGAGGTCCCCGGCAAGGGAGAGCTCTCCGGCAAGGGAGACGTCTCCGACAAGGGAGGGGTCTCCGGCAAGGGACAGCGCCAGCGGCCCCCTGGCGACGGAGACCACAACTGCAGGTCCTGGCACAGGTAATCTCCTTGCTCCAAAAACTTCCCTTGGGTTCTTCTTCTTGTTGATCTTCTTCTTCTTTCTTTTTCTTGGATATTTGCTTGATTCTTCTCCCCTTTTCCGGCTGTCAGATCCATCTGCTGCTGAGCCGATGGAGACTGAAGTTGCCGCCAACGACGCCATTGCCACCGAGGAAGGGGCCGGCGCTGAGGAGCCCGCCAGTGAAGAGGCCGCCAGGGGTGCCGCTGCAGAGGCAGGCGGGGGATCGGGCGATCGTACTGACGACCCGGAGGCCGCAGGAGCGCCAGGCGCTGCACCGACTGCCGATCCCTCCGCCGCTGCCGTAGCGCCAGGCTCCGAGGAGCCCTAGCCTGGCGTCTACTTGAAGGCCAGCGACGACATCTTCATCAACCTCCCCTGGGCGTCAAGCTCTAGGGCGCCGGCCGAGGGAGAAATCTTCGACGGAGAAGTGCTTGCCTCCGCCGGGCTGGCGCTTGTCGACGCGCCAAGCAGCACCAGCGGCGAGCCTGAGGAGGAGCGGCTGCTGCGGAAGCTGGTGTCGCTCTACTGCGCCCGGCAAGCCAAGTTAGAATCCCGTGAAGCGCTTGTCGCCAAGGCGGGAGTCGACATCGAGAAGCGCGCGGAGGAGCTCTGGGGTCAAAATCAAGAAGCTCTCCAGTCCTTGGCAGCGGAGCGGGAGCAGCTTGCCGAGGAGCAGAGGGCCTTCCTCCTCGAGAAGGCTGAAATCGAAGAGCAACATAGGCTTGCCGCTGAGAAGCTGTCCGTGCAGGAGGGCGAGCTGGTGCAGCGGAAAGTCGATCTTGACAGCCACGAGGAGGAGCTTGCCGCGCGTGAGAGAACAGTTGGCGGAGCCCTCAAACAAGCAGAAGACGCCGCCGCAGCTGCCGAGTCCGCCAAGAAGGAGCTGGAGATAAGGGTAGTGAAGCTGGAGGCGGATCTCAAGGCGAGCGGCGATGAGCTTGCCGCGCTCAAGCTTGAGCGCGAGAAGGACGCCGTCAGCTACTCGGAGCTGCAGACCCGCCTCGCCGAGAAGGGCAAGGAGCTTGACGCCGCCAAGGATTCCAATGCAGACCTGGAGTTGAAGTTGATCACTTTGACCAAGACATTGGACGGCGCCAAGGAGCAGGAGACGGCCCTGAAGGGGGAAGTCAAGGCCGGCAAGGCGCTGTTGGCGAGCGCTGCCGCCGCCCAGAGCACATTCCGAGAGAATGTGGAGCACTGGACGGAGGGGCTCGTGGATGTTGCCGCCGACATCGACAAGGAGCTGGCGCAGCTGGGAATGGGGGATCTCGGGTATTCCTCCGACGAGAACCTCCAACCCAGCGCCAAGCTCACTTCATTCTTCAAGGGCGTGGCGACGGCACTCCGGCGACTCCGGGAAGGGATCCCGAAGCAGCTTGTCGACGAGTCGCGCAAGATCTGCGCGGGAGCTCTTTAGAAGGTGCTGATGAAGGTGGCGTTCCGCAATCCGGGCCTCAACCTCACCAACGTCCTCAGGTCCTTGCCGCCGGATGCTGATCTGGAGGCGCTCAAGACCTTTGTCGCACCCATTGTGGACAGGGTGAGCGGGATCAAGCGGGTCGAGGGCGACCGCATAGACTAGACTGCCCATTTTCTTCTTTCCTTGTCACTGCTATTCATGTTATAAGAACATTCTGTTAGAGCTGCGACAAGCTTATCTTGTAATATAACTTTATTCTGTGCAATGATTGCAATGTTATTTCCTTTACTTGATTCCTTCCTTTGTATGTTTTTACCCTATGCTTTTAGGGAACTTGCCGGCGCAGGCACCTTTGCCGCGAGCGCCGAGTGCGGGACGTCAGCAGCCTGCTGGCGGTGCCGCTGCCGACAAGAAACCTTGTCGCAGAGCTAGTCGCAGCTCACTTAAGTTGTTGAGTGGACTCGAAACAACAGTAAGGGCGCAACTAGCTATGAGTTGGTTCCTCCGCGCGCAGGTTTTCCATACAAAGTACGGTCGTTTAAGGAAGATAACTTAAAAATTTTAAGGGAATCTGATTGCTCAAACTTTGGCAACTTATCTCTTCTGTTGTTTGCTTCCTGGTCCATACCGTATCTTCTCCCTGCCCCCCCCCCCCCCCGGCAAACTTGTGCGCGAGGGAACCTTCCTTTCCTTGAGAAAAAAGAAAGAGGAGAAAATAAAGATATGGAGCCTTATGGCTCGTTGTTGCTTACCAGGGGTAAGTGCTGCACAAAGTGTCAGATAACACATGCAAATAATAAAAAGCATGAAATCGACAAGGTGCGCGGAGCACATAAGCTTTATGCACGGGGTCTGCGCCCGGCTTTGTACAAAGGATTACATGCAACAGCGGCAAGACTTGTACAAAAGGTGGTTGCCGGAACGGGTTCCGGCAACCGCGCCCTACGGGTAAAACTTGCGAAGATGCTCAATATTCGAGGAGTTGCTCACTGGTATGCCATCTTCGGTCTCAAGGTGGACAGCGCCAGGCCTAGTGACTCGTTTCACCCGGTAAGGGCCTTCCCACTTTGGCGTCAACTTGTTGGAATTCTTGGCGGACTGAACGCGCCGAAGAACAAGGTCGCCTTCCTCGAGACTTCTGGCATTAACTTTGCGGCTATGGTAGCGGCGCAAAGCTTGGTGGTAGCGAGCAGCTCACACATCAGCCTAAAGACGGTCTTCCTCAAGGAGCAGCGTGTCATCTTGTCGCAGCCGCTCTTGCTCAAGCTCGTCATAAGCGAGCACTCGAGGCAACCCGTATACGAGTTCCGTGGGGAGAACTGCCTCTGCTCCATAGACTAGAGTGAAAGGTGTCTGGCCAGTGGCTCGATTTGGCATCGTCCTGATCGACCAAAGAACCACCGGCAGCTCCTCGATCCAGTTTCTTCCGCACTTGTGCAGCCTATCGAAAGTCCTGGTCTTGAGCCCGCGCAGCAATTCAGCATTTGCCCTCTCCGCTTGACCGTTGCTTCTCGGGTGAGCAACAAAAGCGAAGCAGACCTTGGCGCCAAGATCTTGGACATACTACATGAAGGTGCGGCTCGTAAATTGCGTACCGTTGTCGGTGATTATCCTGTTAGGGATCCCGAAACGGCAAACAATCGACCTGAAGAACTTGACTGCTGACTGTGCTGTCACCTTCCTCACTGGTTCCACTTCCGGCCACTTTGTGAACTTGTCGATTGCAACGTACAAGTACTCAAAGCCCCCGACTGCTCGGGGAAAGGGGCCGAGGATATCGAGCCCCCAGACCGAAAATGGCCAGGATAAAGGGATCGTCTGGAGAGCTTGAGCTAGCTGGTGTATCTGCTTGGAATGGAACTGGCACGCTTCACACTTGGTTACTTGTGCAGTTGCATCCTGGAGGGCTGTCGGCCAAGAGAAGCCTTGCCGGAATGCTTTGCCGGCAAGTGCTCTTGCGCCAATGTGGTGACCACATATGCCTCCATGTATCTCTGCCAACAGCTTCTGTCCATCTTCCCGGGGAATACACTTCAATTTCACACCGTTGAGTCTTCTTCTGTATAGTATGCTGTCGACAAACTGGTACATACTTGACTGCCGGGCTACTCTTTCCGCTTCTTCCTGCTCTTCGGGAAGTCCCCCTGTCTGAAGGAAACGGACAATCTGTTGTGCCCATGCTGGAGCTAGTGGCTTGACAACAAGGACTAAAGGCATATCTGCTGCTGCGGGAACATCCGCTTCTACGGCAAGAGCCTGCGGCTCTGCCGGAGCTTGACGTTCCCCGGCAAGCTTGCTGGAGCAAAACTTGTCGGGAGCGTTTGCTACAACGGAACAAACCCTAGGGCTTGCCGGAGCAGACTGCTCCTCACCACTCTTGGTGTTGATCTTGGGGACTTTCTTGGCGGCGGCTTCGGGAAGCTCTGCCAGAAAATAGTCACCAGAAATCAACTTCCTCTTCTTGCTCTGTCCAGTTGACGGCGTTACGGACGGTTGAGTCAGCCTGAGCACAAAAATCCCTGGTTCCACAGGTAACTTAAGTGCGGTGCACTTTGACAGGCCATCGGCAATGTCGTTCTGAGCTCTTGGGACATGTTCCATCTGTAGGCCGTCAAAGTGCTCTTCTAGCTTTCTCACTTCGTCAACATAGGCTTCCATCAACGGACTCTAATAACTCTTGTTTACTTGGCGGACGACAAGCTGCGAGTCACCCCTGACAATGAGCTTCTTAATCCCAAGGTCTGCCGCGATCCTGAGACCGGCAAGCAAGCCCTCATACTCTGCAGTATTGTTTGTCGCTTGCTCCTTGGGAAAGTGCATCTGGACTACGTACTTGAGGTGCTCTCCGGTGGGTATGACAAGCAGCACGCCAGCACCGGCGCCTTGCAGCGAGAAGGCACCGTCAAAGTACATGAGCCACTCTTTGCTTGCCTCCTTGACGGGGATGCTCGTCTATGGAATTTCTTCATCTGGTGTTGGCGTCCACTCTGCTATGAATTTTGCCAATGCTCTGCTCTGGATAGTTGAAGTGCTTTCAAACTTGAGACCAAAGCTCGACAGTTCCAGTGCCCACTCGACAATCCTGCATGTCGCTTCTGGATTCCGCAATATCCTCTTCAGCGGAAAGCGAGTGACAACTGTGATCTCATGTGCTTGGAAGTAATGGCGCAGCTTTCTCGAGGCCATGAGAAGGCCGAAAAGCTATTTCTGCACACCAGAGTACCTTGACCTAGCCCCCTGCAGAAGGGATCTGACAAAGTAAACTGGGCGCTGCAGCATTCTCTTCTGTATCTCTTCGTGCATCTGTGCAGATCCATCCTTGTCGGGACCAGAGCTTGTCGGGGAAGCCCCCTGCTTGTCGCTGGATGCGCTTCCGCGGTTGCTGGCTCGTCATCTGCCTCCCTTTCTGCCACTAACGCAGCACTAACCACTTGATTGGTTGCCGCTATGTACAGCAGCAACTTCTCTTGCGGCTTAGGTGCGACAAGTGTTGGAGTGGAGGACAGGTATTTCTTCAAGTCCTGCAGCGCAGCCTCCGCTTCCGGAGTCCATTTCATTGGACCTGCCTTTTTCAAAATTTTGAAAAACGGCAGGGCGCACTCAGCAGACCGAGAAATAAACCTGCTGAGAGCAGCCACGCAACCGGCAAGTTTCCGTACATCCTTGACGCGCTTTGGTGCTTCGATCTGCTCAATGGCCTTGATCTTGTCGGGATTGGCTTCGATTCCCCGCTGAGACACAAAGAACCCGAGAAGCTTGACGGAGGGGACTCCAAACACACACTTCTCGGGGTTGAGCTTGAGGTTGATCTTGCGCAGATTTGCAAAGGTCTCGCCTAAATCTTGGATCAGAGTTGCCCTGTCCTTGCTCTTGACCACTATATCATCCATGTAGGCCTCCACATTTCTGTGTATTTGCGTCTTAAGAGCGACATGGACTACTCTTGCAAATGTTGAACCAGCATTCTTTAATCCGAAAGGCATCCGTATGAAACAGTACGTGCCACATGGAGTAATGAATGCGGTTTTCTCCTCATCTTCTTCTATCATGAAGATTTGATGGTATCCTGAGTATGCGTCAAGAAACAAAAGTAATTCACATCCGGCTGTGGAGTCAACAATCTGGTCAATGCGCGGCAAGGGAAATGGGTCTTTGGGACAAGCTTTATTAACATCAGTAAAGTCGATACAAAGCCTCCATTTCCCGTTTGCCTTGCGCACGACTACAGGATTGGCCAACCACGTAGGATGGAGTACTCCTCTGACAAGGCCTGCTGCTTCCAACTTCTTGATTTCTTCTGCTATGAATTCTTGGCGCTCCACTGCTTGCTTCCTGACCTTCTGCTTGACGGGCCGCACATGAGGACAAACGGCAAGATGGTGCTCAATTACTTTCCTGGGAACACCGGGGATGTCAGACGGTTGCCACGCAAACACGTCAACATTCGCCCGCAGGAAAGCAATGAGCGCGCTTTCCTATTTAGGGTCAAGAGTTGCACCGATGGTGAAGGTACCACCAGTGCCGTCCTCCTTGGCGGACACCTTCTTAGTATATGGCAGAGCTGCCATTGCCTTCTTACACTTGCCGGTGGAGCTCGATGGTGCGTCCTCGACGGTAGCGCAGCACTCCGAAGAGGTGCGCTTGCCGGAGTGGGCATCAGAGCTCTTGCCGGACTTGGTCTTCTTCTTCCCCCCGGGAGCTTCAGCGGCAAGTGTCTTGCGATCTGTTGCGGCTGCTGCTTCTCGGTAGATCTTGTCGGCGCAGATAAGGGCATCCTTCTTGTCGCCAGGGACAGAGATGACGCTTATCGGGCCTGGCATCTTGAGCATGTTGTATGCATAGTGAGAGGCTGCCATGAACTTGGCAAGCGCTGGACGGCCAAGTATCCCATTGTAAGGCAATGGAAAATCGGCAACATCAAAAGTGACCCTCTCAGTTCTGAAGTTCATCTCGCTGCCAAATGTTACCGGCAACGTGACCTTCCCCTTCGGCTTGCTCCTTCTCGGGTTAATTCCTTGGAATGTGCCGGTCTCTTCGAGCTCGCTGTCACGGATCTGGAGTTTCTGGAGTACAGCGGAGGAGATCAGGTTCAAGCCGGCCCCGCCGTCAACTAGCATCTTAGTGACTTTGAGGTTGCGTATAGTTGGTGAAACCAACAGCGGCAAGCACCCGACCGCAGTTGTGCGATCAGGGTGGTCCTCAATGTCAAAGATGATAGGCGTGCTGGACCATTTCAGAAGCTTGCACGATTCGACAGGTGGTTCTGCCGCATTAACTTCCCGCATCCACTGCTTGAGTTGGCGGTGGGAAGTATGCAGAGAAGCACCGCCGTCAACGCACAAGACTTCTGTAGCTTTCTGAAACTCCTGCTCATTGTTCTCGACATCATCCATGTCTTCGTCGTTGTCGTTGTCTTCATCCTTGTCGCGGCCGCGGGGAGGTCTGTCTCCTTGCCGCTGCTTGGCCTTGCCGCGGCGTCCTCCCCGGCCAGCGCGCTTCTTGCCGGCTTCTCCACCGCCTCCTTGGGTCCTTTCCTTGTCGCGCCGCTTGTACTCAACTTTTTGCTGCTGGACAAGCTGCTCGACCTTCTTGCAACTCTGGAGGTCATGGCCCTTGGTGCGGTGGATCTTGCAATACTGCTTGTCGGAGCCGTCCTGCTTGTCGGCGGCCGCCACAGCCTGGCAGTTGGTGCATGCGGCAACCTCCTTGCCGGAGCTACCAACTTTGGCTTTGTTGGCGCCACCTTCGTTACCGGACTGCTCGACGACTAGCACCTCTTTGCTTTTCTTCTTCCTGTTGTTCCGCCGCCGGTTTTTCTTTGCCGGGGCAACATCCTCGCTGTCAGATCCCCCTGCTCCAGTATTCTCTCCGGGGAGTTTCCTCCCTTCTTCAGCACGTGCACACTTGTAGGCCAGGGCATATAGCTCACTGACGTCTCTGATCCTGCTCATCGCCATCTCCTCCCGCATCCTGCGGTTACGCACGTTCTGATGGAACGCGCTGATGACCGCGGCAGGGTGGATGTCTGGGATGTTGCGCTGTACACGGCTGAATCTCTGAATATACTTGCGCAGGGGCTCTCCTTCCTTCTGGGCGAGCAGGTGAAGGTCACTCTCTTGGCCATGAGGTTTGTGGCCGCCTGTAAAGGCGTCGACAAACTGATGGCACAGATCTGCCCAAGAGGATATGGAGTTGTCCGGCAAGTGCATGAGCCAGGACCTGACTTCGGGCTTGAGCACCAGCGGGAAGTAGTTGGCAAGGACCTTGTCGTCTCGCCCCCCGGCAGCCTGCACCGCGATGGTGTAGATGCTGAGGAACTTTGACGGGTGTGACTTGCCGTCGTACTTCTCTGGTACATCGGGCTTGAAATTCTTCTGGCTGGGCCACTGGACTTGCCGCAGCTCACGGGTGAACGCAGGGCAGCCTACCGCATACGACAGGTCGCCTGGTTCCCCGGGCGCATGCATATCGACAAAAGGCCCAGCGCGCAGGTCTGATTGACGTCGCGCTTCTCTTCGGCGCTCGATGCGAGTACGAGCGTCTTCCTGCTGTCGTTCGTGAAGAACTTGGCGCTGATCGCGACGAGCTCGTGGATCCGACGACGCGGTGGAGTCGCTGTCGTGGCGGATCCGGCGAGTCGGCGATCTTGGCCTTCGGGCGGAGAGTGCACAGTGGTTGCACCCTCGCCGGTCTTGTCGCCACCGGCTCGCGCCTGGCTAACTTGCCGCGGCAGCGAAATACTCGGCTGCCGTGGATTGTCGACGTTGGCAAAGCCGATGAGGCTCTGAATGGTGGCCCTCCAGTCGTCGATCTTGTCCGTCGCTGGAGGGTAGTCTAGGAGCAGTTGAGCTCGCGCCAAAGCTTCTGTCGGAGTGGCGGGCGGCGGCGGTGAATGGTGCAAGGAACGAGATATGCTCGGACTTCTAACTACGTTAGAAGGAGCAGTACCTCGTCCAGGCGACCGTGCCCCGCTCGTGCCAGCATGTTGGCGTGCGTGCTGGTCTTGATCACTCCGGGATCCACCAGCTTGATCTTGGCCCAGCAAACGTATGGTACCATGAGTACCATAGCGCTGCTAGTCCCGCGCCTCCTGGGACAGGCGCGGTGCGTGTACGGACGCCGAGGTCTTGGAGTGCGCCCAGTCGTTGTGGGAGCCGACTACGCCGCCGATGTGCAGCGCAGTCTTGTCCTTGGACCTGGCAGCACCATGAGCTCCCTCGTCGATGCCCGTTCTTCCGCCGGTGTCTACTCCACCAGCCGTTCGCTCCGGCGATGGTGGGCTTGGCGCGGACGGAGCAGCAGCCTCCGAAGCCTTCTTCTTCGGCGGCATGTCGATGAAGATGATGAAGATCTGGCTCGTGCGAACGCCGGATCAGGTTCACACAACCTCGACGCACCCCCTACCTGGCGCGCCAAAGATGTCGGGGGTGCTGATCCCACAAACACCTATGGGACCACGGCGGACCGGGCCCCTTTCGGTTCGGCAGGGGGCGGAGAGAGCATGAAGAGCAGATCGAGGCGAAGCGCACGAGCGACACGATCGGTTTACCCAGGTTCGGGCCGCACGGATGCGTAAAACCCTACTCCTGCTTTGTGGTTGTACTGATTTCTTGCTTGGGAGCGCTGATTGCTACAGTACACACCAGCAGCTAGCCAGACCGAGTGAGAGAATGATCGTCCCCCCTCTACGTTGCGCATGGGCCACCTTTTATATGTTAAAGGGGCCACCGACATGTGGCAACATAGATGAGGGTAAAAATGGAAAAGACGTGGCGGTTGGCACCACTGCCTACTACAGTTGTATCATACCTAACCCTGACGGCAGGGGACAAAGGCATTAAATGCATGTCTGCGTCGCCTAGACGGTGCAGAAAGGGACCGCCAGGGACGCCACTGCTTGCCACGATGGCGATCTTGTCAGCGCCGCTTGCCACCGTGTACCTCTGGCTGCACAGCCTTCCGCCACGTACGCCTGGAAGGGTCCCAGAGCGACACATTGGTGGATGTGCTGGAGCGCAGGTACAGAGTGGAGGTTTACCGCGGCAAGTGCCTTGCCGCGGTCGTTGTCTTGTCGCGTCCGGGAGCTTGTCGCTCACCGGGCCTTGCCGGGTCGCGTGGTGCGCCGCGGCAAGTTCCTTGAGATGCCTTGGTTGGCCTTCCCGGCAAGCTCCTCTTGCCGGGGTCTTGGATACTTTGTTCTTGAATGGCTCCAAAAGAACCACGGAGGACCTTGGCGGTCACCCGACAAGCCTTGCAGCGGAACGCTGCGACTGCCCGTGCACAAGTTCGGGATACTAAGGTACCCCTACTTTAGTACAACGACAGTTTGTCTTTGAAACTTCCATGTTTTGAAGACTTTCATAAAGATCGCCTATTCAACCCCCCCACCTTAGTCGGTCACTAGCACTTTCAAGGCCCCAAGATGGGATCTCGTGGATACAGAAAGTTACGACAATGGAATTAGGGTTTTGGCTCCGGTTCAGATCGTTTGGGGGTACGTGGGTATATATAGGAGGAAGAAGTACGTCGGTGGAGCAACAGGGGCCCCACGAGGGTGGGGGCGCGCCTGATAGGGTAGGGCGCGCCCCCCTACCTCGTGGCCTCCTGTTACGTGCCTTGACGTAGGGTCCAAGTCTCCTGAGTTGTACTCGGTGAGAAAATCACGTTCCCGAAGGTTTCATTCTGTTTGGACTCCGTTTGATATTTCTTTTCTTCGAAACCCTAAAACAAGCAAAAAAACAGCAATTCTGGGCTGGGCCTCCGGTTAATAGGATAGTCCCAAAAATAATATAAAAGTGGATAATAAAGCCCAATAATGTCCAAAACATTAGATAATATAGCATGGAGCAATCAAAAATTATAGATACATTGGAGACGTATCAAGCATCCCCAAGCTTAATTCCTGTTCATCCTCGAGTAGGTAAATGATAAAAACAGAATTTTTCATGCGGAGTGCTACTTGGCATAATTTTAATGTAATTCTTCTTAATTGTGGTATGAATATTCAGATCCGAAAGATTCAAGACAAAAGTTCATATTGACATAGAAAATAACAATACTTCAAGCATACTAACAAAGCAATTATGTCTTCTCAAAATAACATGGCTAAAGAAAGTTATCTCTACAAAATCATATAGTCTGGCTATGCTCTATCTTCACCACACAAAATATTTAAATCATGCACAACCCCGATGAGAAGCCAAGCAATTGTTTCATACTTTTGACATTCTCAAAACTTTTTCAATCTTCGCTCAATACATGAGCGTGAGCCATGGGTATAGCACTATAGGTGGAATAGAGTGGTCGTTGTGGAGAAAAAAAAGGGGAAGATAGTCTCACATCAACTAGGCATATCAACGGGCTATGGAGATGCCCATTAATAGATATCAATGTGAGTGAGTAGGGATTGCCATGCAACGGATGCACTAGAGCTATAAGTATACGAAAACTCAAAAAGAACTAAGTGGGTGTGCATCCAACTTGCTTGCTCATGAAGACCTAGGGCAATTTTGAGGAAGCCCATCATTGGAACATACAAGCCAAGTTCTATAATGAAAAATTCCCACTACTATATGAAAGTGATAACATGAGAGACTCTCTACTATGAAGATCATGGTGCTACTTTGAAGCACAAGTGTGGTAAAACGATAGTAACATTGTCCCTTCTCTCTTTTTCTCTCATTTTTTTTATTTTTTTATTTGGGCATTTTCTCTTTTTTTATGGCCTCTTTTCTTTCTTTCTTTCTTTTTTTATTTTTCGTCCGGAGTCTCATCCCGACTTGTGGGGGAATCACAGTCTCCATCATCCTTTCCTCACTTGGGACAATGCTCTAATAATGATGATCATCACACTTTTATTTTTCTTACAACTCAATAATTACAACTCGATACTTAGAACAAGATATGACTCTATATGAATGCCTCCGGTGGTTTACCGGGATATGCAATGATGCAAGAGTGACAAGTATGAAAGAATTATGAACAGTGGATTTGCCACAAATACTATGTCAACTACATGATCATGCTAAGCATTATGACAATGATGGAGTGTGTCATAAACGAAACGGTGGAAAGTTGCATGGCAATATATCTCGGAATGGCTATGGAAATGCCATAATAGGTAGGTATGGTGGCTGTTTTGAGGAAGGTATATGATGGGTGTATAATACCGGCGAAAGGTGTGCGGTATTAGAGAGGCTAGCAAAGGTGGAAGGGTGAGAGTGCGTATAATCCATGGACTCAACATTAGTCATAAAGAACTCATATACTTATTGCAAAAATCTACAAGTTATCGAAGCAAAGTATTGCGCGCATGCTCCTAGGGGGATAGATTGGTAGGAAAAGACCATCGCTCGTCCCCGACCGCCACTCATAAGGAAGACAATCAATAAATAAATCATGCTCCGACTTCATCACATAATGGTTCACCATACATGCATGCTACGTGAGTCACAAGCTTGAACACAAGTATTTCTCAAATTCACAACTACTCAACTAGCATGACTTTAATATCACCATCTCCATGTCTCAAAACAATTATTAAGTATCAAACTTATCATAGTATTCAACACACTCATAAGAGAATTTTTATTATTAATCTTGCATACCAAGCATATTAGGATTTTAAGCAAATTACCATGCTATTAAGACTCTCAAATAATCTAAGTGAAGCATGAGAGATCAATAGTTTCTATACAACAAATCCACCACCGTGCTCTAAAAGATATAAGTGAAGCACTAGAGAAAAATTATATAACTCAAAAGATATAAGCGGAGCACATAGAGTATTCTAACAAATTCCAAATCATGTATGGCTCTCTCACAAGGTGTGTACAGCAAGGATGATTGTGGTAAACTAAAAAGCAAATACTCAAATCATACAAGACGCTCCAAGTAAAACACATATCATGTGGTAAATAAAAATATAGCTCCAAGTAAAGTTACCGATAGAAGTAGACGAAAGAGGGGATGCCTTCCGGGGCATCCCCAAGCTTTTGCTTTTAGGTGTCCTTAGATTATCTTGGGGGTGCCATGGGCATCCCCAAGCTTAGTCTCTTGCCACTCCTTGTTCCATAATCCATCAAATCTTTACCCAAAACTTGAAAACTTCACAACACAAAACTTAAAGTAGAAAACTCGTGAGCTCCGTTAGTGAAAGAAAACAAAAAACCACTTCAAGGTAATGCAATGAACTCATTATTTATTTATATGGGTGTTATACCTACTGTATTCCAGCTTATCTATGGTTTATAAACTATTTTACTAGCCATAGATTCATCAAAATAAGCAAACAACACACGAAAAACAGAATCTGTCAAAAACAGAACAGTCTGTAGTAATCTGTAGCTAGCGCAAGATCTGGAACCCCAAAAATTATAAAATAAATTTCTGGACGTGAGGAATTTATCTATTAATCATCTTCAAAAAGAATTAACTAAATATCATTTTCCAAATAAAAATGGCAGCAGTTATCGTGAGCGCTAAAGTTTCTGTTTTTACAGCAAGTTCAACAAGACTTTCCCCAAGTCTTCCCAACGGTTCTACTTGGCACAAACACTAATTAAACACAAAAAATACAACCAAAACAGAGGCTAGATAAATTATTTATTACTAAACAGGAGTGAAAAGCAAGGAATAAAAATAAAATCTGGTTGCCTCCCAACAAGCGCTATCGTTTAACGCCCCTAGCTAGGCATAGCAAGCAAGAATAGATCTAGGTATTGCCATCTTTGGTAGGCAATCCATAAGTGGCTCTCATAATAGATTCATAAGATAATTTAATTTTCTTTCTAGGAAAGTGTTCCATGCCTTTCCTTAACGGAAATTGGAATCTAATATTTCCTTCCTTCATATCAATAATTGCACCAATCGTTCTAAGGAAAGGTCTACCAAGAATAATAGGACATGAAGGATTGCAATCTATGTAAAGAACAATAAAATCTACAGGCACATAATTCCTATTTGCAACAATAAGAACATCATTAATTCTTCCCATAGGTTTCTTAATAGTGGAATCCGCAAGGTGCAAGTTTAGAGAGCAATCATCAAAATCACGGAAACCTAACAAATCACACAAAGTCTTTGGAATCGTGGAAACACTAGCACCCAAATAACATAAAGCATAGCATTCATGATCTTTAATTTTAATTTTAATAGTTGGTTCCCACTCATCATAAATTTTTCTAGGGATAGAAACTTCCAATTCAAGTTTTTCTTCATAAGATTGAATCAAGGCATCAACGATATGTTTAGTAAACGCTTTATTTTGACTATAAGCATGAGGAGAATTTAGCACGGATTGCAACAAGGAAATAAAATCAATCAAAGAGAAATTTTCATAGTTAAATTCCTTGAAATCCATAATAGTGGGTTTAGCAACATCTAGGGTTTTAATTTCTTCAATCCCACTTTTATCAAACTTAGCATCAAGATCAAAAGATTCAGAATCCTTGGAACGCCTTCTAGGTAAAGGTGGACCATATTCAGTCCCATCATTATCAAGATTCATATTGCAAAACAAAGATTTAATAAGGGACACATCAATAACTTTTATATCTTCATCATTATTTTCATAGGAACTAGAAGAACACGCTTTTATAAAGGCATCTTTCTTAGCACGCATCCTAGCGGTTCTTTATTTGCACTCATCAATGGAAATTCTCATGGATTTGAGAGACTCATTGAGTCATTGATATCATGCTTAGGTGGAATAGATCTAAGTTTCAAAGAATCAACATCAAGAGCAATTCTATCAACGTTCCTAGCCAAATCATCAATCTTAAGCAATTTTTCTTCAATCATAGCATTAAAATTCTTTTCCGAAGTAATAAATTCTTTAATATTAGATTCAAAATCAGAGGGCATCTTATTATAATTTCCATAAGAATTGTTGTAGGAATTACCATAATTATTAGAGGAATTACTAGGATAAGGCCTAGGATTGAAATTTCCTCCATGCGCATTGTTACCAAAATTGTTCCTACCAACAAAATTCACATCCGTAGATTCATTATTATTCTCAATCAAAGTAGACAAGGGCATATCATTAGGATCAGAAGAAACACTCTTATTAGCAAATAATTTCATAAGTTCATCCATCTTTCCACTCAAAACATCAATTTCTTCTATCGCATGCACCTTTTTATTAGTAGATCTTTCAGTATGCCATTGAGAATAATTAACCATAATATTATCTAGGAGTTTAGTAGCTTCTCCTAAAGTGATTTCCATAAAAGTGCCTCCCGCGGCCGAATCTAAAAGATTTCTAGAAGCAAAATTCAATTCGGCATAAAAAATTTGTATAATCATCCACAAGTTTAAACCATGAGTAGGGCAATTACGTATCATTAATTTCATTCTCTCCCAAGCTCGTGCAACATGTTCATGATCAAGTTGCTTAAAGTTCATAATATCGTTTCTAAGAGAGATGATCTTAGCCGGAGGAAAATACTTAGGGATAAAAGCATCTTTGCACTTGTTCCATGAATCAATACTATTTTTAGGCAAAGACGAAAACCAAGCTTTAGCACGATCTCTAAGCGAAAAAGGAAATAGCTTCAATTTAACAATATCACTATCCAAATCTTTCTTCTTTTGCCTGTCACACAAATCAACGAAGCTATTTAGATGAGTAGCGACATCTTCACTAGGAAGGCCGGAAAACGGATCTTTCATGACAAGATTCAGCAAAGCAGTATTAATTTCACAAGATTCAGCATCGGTAAGAGGAGCAATCGGAGTGCTAATAAAATCATTGTTGTTGGTATTGGTGAAGTCACACAATTTAGTATTATCTTGAGCCATCGCGACAAACAAGCAAACTAACACACAAGCAAACAAAAAGCAAGCAAACAAAAAGGGGCAAATAGAGAAAGAAAGGGAGGATAGAGAAAGAGAGAGGGCGAATAAAACGGCAAGGGTGAATTGGGGGGAGAGGAAAACAAGAGGCAAATGGCAAATAATGTAATGCGGAAGATAAGGGTATGTGATGGGTACTTGGTATATTGACTTTTGCGTAGACCTCCCCGGCAACGGCGCCAGAAATCCTTCTTGCTACCTCTTTTAGCACTGCGTTGGTTTTCCCCGAAGAGGAAGGGATGATGCAGCAAAGTAGCATAAGTATTTCCCTCAGTTTTTGAGAACCAAGGTAGCAATCCAGTAGGAGGCTACGCGCGAGTCCCTCGTACCTGCACAAAACAAATAAATCGTCGCAACCAACGCAAATAGGGGTTGTCAATCCCTATAGGGCCACTTACGAGAGTGAGATCTGATAGATATGATAAGATAATTTTTTTGGTATTTTTATGATAAAGATGCAAAGTAAAATAAAGGCAAAGTAAAATAACTAAGTAGTAGGAGATTGATATGATAAAAATAGACCCGGGGGCCATAGGTTTCACTAGTGGCTTCTCTCGAGAGCATAAGTATTCTACGGTGGGTGAACAAATTACTGTTGAGAAATTGACAGAATTGAGCATAGTTATGAGAATATCTAGGTATGATCATGTATATAGGCATCACGTCCGAGACAAGTAGACCAACTCCTGCCTGTATCTACTACTATTACTCCACTCATCGATCGCTATCGAGCATGCATCTAGAGTATTAAGTTAAAACAGAGTAACGCCTTAAGCAAGATGACATGATGTAGAGGGATAGACTCATGCAATATGAAGAAAACCCCATCTTGTTATCCTCGATGGCAACAATACAATACGTGCCTTGCTGCCCTTACTATCACTGGGAAAGGACACCGCAAGATTGAACCCAAAGCTAAGCACTTCTCCCGTTGCAAGAAAGATCAATCTAGTAGGCCAAACCAAACTGATAATTCGAAGAGACTTGCAAAGATAACCAATCATACATAAAAGAATTCAGAGAATATTCAAATATTATTCATAGATAGACTTGATCATAAATCCACAATTCATCGGTCTCAACAAACACATCACAAAAAGAAGATTACATCGAATAGATCTCCACAAGAGAGGGGGAGAACATTGTATTGAGATCCAAAAAGAGAGAAGAAGCCATCTAGCTACTAACTATGGACCCGTAGGTCTGAAATAAACTACTCACACTTCATCGGAGAGGCTATGGTGTTGATGTAGAAGCCCTCCGTGATCGATGCCCCCTCCAGCGGAGCTCCGGAATAGGCCCCAAGATGGGATCTCGTGGATACAGAAAGTTACGGCGGTGGAATTAGGGTTTTGCTCCTGTTCTGATCATTTTGGGGTACGTGGGTATATATAGGAGGAAGAAGTACATCGATGGAGCAACAGGGGCCCCACGAGGGTGGGGGCGCGCCTAGTAGGGTAGGGCGCGCCCCCTACCTGGTGGCCTCCTGTTACGTGCCTTAACGTAGGGTCCAAGTCTCCTGAGTTGTATTCGATGAAAAAATCACGTTCCCGAAGGTTTCATTCCGTTTGGACTCCGTTTGATATTCCTTTTCTTCGAAACCCTAAAACACGCAAAAAACAACAATTCTGGGCTGGGCCTCCGGTTAATAGGTTAGTCCCAAAAACAATATAAAAGTGGATAATAAAGCCTAATAATGTCCAAAACAGTAGATAATATAGCATAGAGCAATCAAAAATTATAGATACGTTGGAGACGTATCAGTCCCCCTGTTGCTCCACCGACGTACTCCTTCCTCCTATATATACCTGCGTACCCCCAAACGATCAGATACGGAGCCAAAACCCTAATTCCACCACCGCAACTTTCTGTATCCACGAGATCCCTTCTTGGGGCCTGTTCCGGAGCTCCGTCGGAGGGGGCATCGATCACGGAGGGCTTCTACATCATCACCATAGCCCCTCCGATGAAGTGTGAGTAGTTTACCTCTCAGACCTACGGGTCCATAGTTATTAACTAGATGGCTTCTTCTCTCTTTTTGGATCTCAATACAATGTTCTCCCCCTCTCTTGTGGAGATCTATTCGATGTAATCTTCTTTTTGCTGTGTGTTTGTTGAGACCGATGAATCGTGGGTTTATGATCAAGTCTATCTATGAATAATATTTGAATCTTCTCTGAATTCTTTTATGTATGATTGGTTATCTTTGCAAGTCTCTTCGAATTATCAGTTTGGTTTGGCCTACTAGATTGATCTTTCTTGCAATGGGAGAAGTTCTTAGCTTTGGGTTCAATCTTGCGGTGTCCTTTCCCAGTGACAATAGGGGCAGCAAGGCACGTATTGTATTGTTGCCATCAAGGATAACAAGATGGGGTTTTCATCATATTGCATGAGTTTATCCATCTACATCACGTCATCTTGCTTAAGGCGTTACTCTGTTTTCATGAACTTAATACTCTAGATGCATGCTGGATAGCGGTCGATGAGTGGAGTAATAGTAGTAGATGCAGGCAGGAGTCGGTCTAGTTGTCTCGGACGTGATGCCTATATACAAGATCATACCTAGATATTCTCATAACTATGCTCAATTCTGTCAATTGCTCAACAGTAATTTGTTCACCCACCGTAAAATACCTATGCTCTTGAGAGAAGCCACTAGTGAAACCTATGGCCCCCGGGTCTATCTTCATCATATTAATCTTCCAATACTTAGTTATTTCCTTTGCTTTCTACTTTGCTTTTATTTTACTTTGCATCTTTATCATAAAAATACCAAAAATATTATCTTATCATATCTATCAGATCTCACTCTCGTAAGTGGTCGTGTAGGGATTGACAACCCCTTATCGCGTTGGTTGCGAGGATTTTTTGTTTTGTGAAGGTGCGAGGGACTCGCGCGTAGCCTCCTACTGGATTGATACCTTGGTTCTCAAAAACTGAGGGAAATACTTACGCTACTTTGCTGCATCATCCCTTCCTCTTCGGGGAAAACCAACGTAGTGCTCAAGCGGTAGCATGGCCCAACATGGATTCCACCCCTTCTCAATAACCCGGGTGCGTCCTCGGACGATGATCAGTCACGCCTCAAATTATCCATTCCATAACCGGATACCTCAAACTAGAAACCTCAAGTCCATACTATTACATACAACGTAAACCTAATCTTAGGCGGAGCTTGTCCAGCTTTGCTGTGCCCATCTCCGGTGGCCGGCTATGCTCGCCAGAGTGTTGGTACGGTCACCGGCGAGGTAGAGTAGGACACGGGAGACGAGCCGGCTCACGGGACTTAAGGCACCGCCATCTCATGTCCTACTCTTCCTCGTCGGAGCCCAGAACCCTAACGCTGTTGGTGGATGTCAGATCGATGATGGATCTGTCCTAGGACGAGCCAGCGACATCCACCACGACACGGTTGCGGCGCCCGGACTGGTGCATCATACGGGGTGTCGGAGAATGCAACTCCACCTCGCCAACGTCCGCCGCCGCAAAGGACGCCGCCGCCGCCCGCGCCCGCTACCTCGCACGATGGGCACACCGTGCCATGTTTGAATTAGACGACGCCCATGGTGCCTCTTCTACCTCGGCACACCAATAGAGGGTTGCGCGTCCGCCATCGCGTTCGGACGCCAGACGGACCACACCGCCTCTAGTGAGGCAGAGATGCCACACCTAGCGACGGGTACATGCACCATTTGGGCTTACGCAATGGATTTCTGACGGAAGGAGTCTGAGCATAGCCGTCGGGCGGTCTCCTCTCGGGAGTGGTGGAACGCAAGCCAAACGGTCATCTCCTCCTCCAGGTCAGCTAGGGGTCGATGGGTCTAGAGGTGTAGGACTCGGATCCGATGCCCGCCTTGCCGGAGAAGGCTGAAGATCGCCGGACGGGAGCTTGGGGGCAGAATAAAGTGGAGGGGAAAGGAGTGGAGTGACTAGGATTTGGTCCGTGAAACGAATGAGAACAATTATATGTGGAATCGGGTGGGCCATAATGGACCGGGTTCAACGTGGTTGACGCACCCATGCCTCCCCATACCCACCCCATATTTGGGCTGGATATGCGGGGTGCCGGTCAGCCCTGGCGTTTTAGGCCGGTTTGAGGTGCCCGTCTAGGTCTGGGGTTTTTTTACCGGTCATGGACTGGTCCGTCCGCCCGGGCATATGAGGAGGATGGTATTTCTCCATGTAGAGGCCGATGGTATTTCTCTTTTTTCGAGAAAAAGAGAGGACCAACTATGGGAGGAGGGGGTCTAGTCGTTGGTCACCTCCCTTGTCTCTCTATCCACAATGCAGGCTTAGTCTAGCAATGTCCTTTGGCGACCACAGAAGAGAAGGTGGATGAGATAGTGGTGGCTAGGGTTTCCACCCGAGCAATCCTGTGAGAGTACCACGGGGCAAAGCACGGAGCACACGCTGTCGGAGCCACACTGGTCGCTACGGCGGCCATCATTGGAATGGCAATCCAGTCATCAAGTTCGGTATGGTTAACTGTTGGTAACCACTGGCAGACTAGCCTAACCAACGGGAATTCCATGGAGCAGATCAATCTCACACACTTCAGTGACAGACTAAGACCGCAGGAGGGCCCCAACAGGGAGCAGCTAGAGCCGTGAAGGAAGGTCCCAGCGGCTACATCACACATATGTACATAACTCGCTGCCGCTGTCTGAGCTAATGGACATTTTCCCCATTGATTACAGAGATTGTTATATAACGAACATGATACATACAGGCATATATGCGCACAGTTTTTCTGCAGCTATCGAGCTACCGGACATCGCCGCATTGATTAGATAACGAACATATGACGTCGACCGCTCCCCCGCGCGTCTTTTTTGACCGAGCGGGACGTGCGGGAACATGGAGGCCATGCGCGCCGCCGGCCGCGCCCGTCGCGCCATCGCGGAGATCGTTCTCCCCTGGGCTCTGCTGCCTGCTCCACCTCCACTGATGGCGTGGCTGCCGTGAGCCGCCGGCTATCCGCGATGGAATCGCGAGTGATTCCTGTGATTCCGCCCGAGGTTGAGGACGGGAACGCGGGGTCGTAGTCATACACGCACTGCTGGCGGTTGCGATGTTCCGTGGATTCGTGTGGGTGGCCATGGAAGCTGGAATCTCTTGGAGGGAGGGACGCTCTCGCTTATCCATCCATGAAACATATCAGAATTCCACGACAGCTGAACTGGTTTTCCATGGGATCCCTTCTTTCGGAGTGTGTACTCACCGATGCAGCTAGTACAAAGGTGGACGCTCTGTGCACGCACGTAATGTAATCATCATCATTTCTATCCAACAGAGACATGCATATAGTATGCCGGCCACGGCGCACAAGGATGGATGTCAGCGTCGGGGTATCTCATCTCCGTTCATGTACGCAATCAGTGCCCGATCGATGCGACGGCCACCTTTGTGTGCATTTAAGAACAGGGGGGCCAGGCGCCCAAAGTCGTCACCCTAATTACGGAGATCACCATAGCTTGTCCGCTACGACTACGAACGCTGCAGATAAGATTCCGTCTGGGTCGCCGGCGGCGGCTGTGCGTGCTCCTATGTGCGACCGTGAGCCGCTCTTTCGGTTCCCACCGCGCCTACGCAACTCCTCTCGATGAATGGAACGGTCATTGCTTCGTTCCGTGGAGGGCAGACTTCCTTTCTACTGTGAAATGGTGGTGATTTGCCTCCAACTTTCTACTGTGAGTATTTGCTTAACAGAAGAAGACATCAAATGACCAGAATTGCGGCCAGGGACGATCCACGTACGTATGGGTTGCACACACACCTGACATGCTAGCCACCCCATCGAGCTTTGCTCGATTGGTTGTCCAGTTGAAGCTTAAGGTATGTGGGCGCAACGTGAACGTGCGGCCACTGCATGTTTTTGCTTAAGTAAGCTCAAAGAGAGAGCTTACACTCAAGTGCTACCAGAGAGAATGAGATGTATTGTTTGCTACGTCACTAAGCACTTGCATAAAGGGAGACACCTTTGATGCTTATGTTAACCGTGTACATAACGGTCACGTAACTATGAAAGCAAAATATGGGGGATGCTCCCCCTTCCCTAATCCCTCTTCTGATAGATGATGCAACTCTTATTACCGATAAATAAAGAGGAGGTGATATTAAACCTATTCCACAGGTAAAATTAAACACTTCACATGGAAGCCCTTGAATGGATCGTTACCGTGCTACGGTGTATTAGCAAGCAGACACATCCCACTTATTCCCCAATGCTCGTTTTGCGCAACTGGATTAGAAGATATACAACATTGCATGTTTACTTGCAAAAGAGTGGAGGAAGTTTGGACTGAACTGGGTCTGTATGATGTAATCTTAGAGGCAGTGGAACAGGACCGTTCGGGATCTATCACAGTGGAAATTATTTGCAAGATCAAATCTGTTACGGAGGGTCTCTCTATAGCAGAGCTTATATTGGTTGCGGCGTGGTACTTGTGGTGGCAACGACGTCAACACGTCAAGACGATTCAAACCGCAGATAGGGCCGCACTATCTATTAGAGTGTTGGCTACTAATTTCCTTCGTGCATACACAAACAAACAGCCGGAACGGTGTGGTGATCACATGTGGAGGCGGCACTAAGCGATGTAGTAAAAGTAAATGTTGACGCAACCTATCACTCTGAAACCCTAACAAGAGCAACGGGTGCTATCGCCCGTGATGGATGAGGGAGGTTTATTGCGGCAGCAACATGGTACATCCCTCATGTTAGCAATGTTGATTTGGCAGAAACGATGGCGATTCAAAATGGATTATATTTAGCAGGGAAGATTGGATGTGACAATGTCCCAGTCGAGTCTGATAATAGCTTCGTTGTGGAGACGGCTCAAAACCCAGATGATTATGTTGGATCGGAGGCAGCTTTGGTGATGGAGTGCAAGCATCTATCTTTGGATTTTGCAAATGTCGATTATTCACACTGCCTCCGCGAAGCGAACGAAGTGGCGGATGCATTAGCACATAATTCGTTTAGTGATAAATCCTCCAATCTCTGGGAATTTTCTATTCCGGACTTTATTTCTCATCTCATTGTAAACTATTTGGCTGTTATTTGAGGAATAAAGTCTCTATTGGTTCAAAAAAAGGAGGTGATTAGGTTAAAAAAAAACTACGAAAGCAAAATAAATCACCTTCAAGTTCCTCACGATTAATCAGGGTATGTTGGAATATCATGCAATTTTAGAATAAACTTAATACGGAAAAATAACATAACAAGCGTGCTTGCGAAATAAACCAATCAAGACAAACTAGACATGTCTAGCATATTTCTAAATGAGGCAAATGCAAATGTCAATAGTGAGATGGTTCGCAACTTCGCATATTGTGTTGGTTGTAAAGTCTGTCACAAGAATGTTGTCGCCCATGTTGGTGGAGCTGGTGTGATCCCACATTAGAGGAGGAGTAATTGAAGTAGTCAATCGTCTATCCTTGATGTAATCGGTCTATAGCAAAACAGTTATGTCGGACACTCCCTGAAAACCCTTCACCCAGTGTAGGTTATCAAGGGGCGTAATTCTGAAGACTGAGATGGAACACATCGCACACATGTGGTGAGGCGAGTTGGTTGATTGAGTGTATGTTGTTGCTCTTTTTCTCATGCTATAAAGAGAATTAGAACAAATGGTTTCACTCCTCTGGTAGCCATGCACTTGGTACCAAAATCTTTGCACACGTCGTGCAAGCCACGTAAGTCTATGAGTTTTTTCAAGATTTAGTGGGTTGAGATTATAAATTATCAACCCTCCACCAGAAATCCATTTGATCTGAAAGACATAGACCTCCTTTGTTCTGATGTAATGTTTGATATACCTACGGTTATGTGGAAACTAGTTAAGGTTAAACATACACTTATACAAGTAGCTACACTTATTCACATCACAGAACAATACAATATGCCTTGAACTATCCTTGTTGCGTAGACAAGTTTCATTGAATATCCTTACCAGGACTAGGTTCTAATAAGATACACTATAGGTGGAGCTTATAAGTCATGCTTCTGGCCTTTCATGGCTTAATGGGGATCACTCGGTCTTAGAGCATCTTCACTAGGCCCCTCAAGATGCCCCAAGCATCTTTTTTAGCACCGGCGAAAAAAAAGGCCCCAGCCACACCTTCAAGACGTTGTTTTGTGCCGGATTTGGAAAAAAATAGCCCCGGCGACCTGAGGCGAAACCCAGCCCATCGGAGGGCACTTGGGACCACCAGCGTTAATTTTTGCATGGCAAAACCCCACTGGTCAGCCTCTCTCCTCTCTCTATCTCCTCCTTTTCCTGCTAGGGCCACCTGTGCATGTGCATGCAAAAAGGAATCTTTCCCTCCCACCGCATCTCCTGCTCCTTGTCTTTGGCCGAGCTCGCCCAGCCCCGCCCCGCCTCCTCCGCCGGCTCGCGCTCGCCCCCGCCCCCGTCGCCTTCCCCGCCGGCTCACGCTCGCCGGCTCGCGCTCACGCCTTCCTCTGCTCCGTCGGCTCATGCTCGCGCCCTTGTTGCCGTCGTCGCCGCACGGGGACCGCGCGGGCGTGGGGGCCACCGCCGTCGTGGCGTCCACCTGCGTGGAGCTCGGGGCTCATGTTGCTCGAGCTCGGCGGCGAGGCCGGGCCGGCCGTGGCCTGGGGCGGGCGCGGCCTGGGCATGACTTGGGGGTGGACACGGCTGGAAACCTTTTCATCCCCAGGCCAAAATTTCCACCGGCAGCCCCCCAAGCGGCGAAAAAATGCCTCCTGGGGGGCTCAACGGCTGGAGATGCTCTTAGAGATTATAATCTAAAATCTAGCTCAGGGGCCCTCCCATCCATGACAACAATCTGCAGAAGCATGCGAACCACTGGAAAAACCCTATTTGGCGCTCAAGACGTTAAATAAAAAGGCTTATCCGTACGCAACATACACCGGAACGTAAAACATGCCAACCCTTAAAAATTGCACACGGGTTACTCTAGTTTTGGGAAAACCTTCTAGAAGGTTCCTTTGGATTTTCTGTTCTTCTTTTATTGTTTTTGGTGGGCTTTAACTTTTTTTATGTTTTCTTCATTTTTTATTTTTTTTATTTTTCATTTCAAAATACTTTTTTTAATTTAGTGAATATTTTTTCAAATTTACTAACATAATTTTTCAAATGTGTGAATATTTTCAAAATCTGTGAACTTTTTTCAAACTAACGAGAAATTTATAGAAATATGAGCATTTTTCATATCCACATACATTTGTTTTTCAAATTCAAGGGCATTTTTTAATTCATGAACTTTTTATTAAATCTACAATCATTTTATGATTTTACCGGTCTTTTTCAAAAAACAAATTTCTGGTAGCCTCTTTTTCCTGAAAAAACACTCACAACAACAAAAGCCTTGTGAAAACAAAACAAACTAACCACATGAAGCGAGCGAGGTAGCCAGACCGCACAAGCGAGGGGCGAGTTCTTATTAGGAAGGGACCCCATGTGTACGTACAATGGATACAACCAACACTACCATTGCTTCCTCTATATGTGATCAAGAAATGATGGTCAAGCAAAGGGCCATGATTAAGTCGTGTACAAAAAGTTCTTTGACATCGGATTAGTGCAAAAGAAGCTACCGATCAACCCCCTACTCCTGTGCATTGTCGACTCGATTCGGATTATCGAGATAAGCCTTGGCGTCACTACTTTGTCATCTGAATCTAAATTGAAGGATTTTGGACTTCTTGGAATACTTAAATCATGCACTTTGCAAGGGTACCAGCCACACATCAAAATTCATTTTGAGTATGGAGAAATTGCTAAAACAGTATGAGGCTTTCTAGGAGTCGACTCAAACAAGTGTTACGCCACCTCCACGTCAACATAAGAGTTAATGATAGAGGTGTGCGAGTTAAAACTCTTATTCCATGCTACATGGTGGCCACCAATGCGGCTTTGCCACCAAGAAGTGCCGCAGGAGATATTAACAAGAAATGACGATACAGTCTGCTTATGTGTCTCGATCTCCTATATTAGTGCGACTAGCTAATTTTCCATGTGTTGCAATAGGGCATACATATTGTAATGGTTCAACATCAATTGTGTCCAACATATACCTTACACCCATCATATTCTTGATTTTATTAAGATTTGACTTGATTCGAGTATGTGTAGGGAAAGGTGAGAAAAGTTTTGATTTCATTGAGTTTCTCAAATTTTTTTCATTGCATGCCATGGTTTTGATAAGATTTGATTAACTTAATGTAGGACATCAATATCCAGTAAAACAAGGAAAGAAAGTATCGATTTCAATTTGTATTTAGTCCACCAAACCAACAATGTGGTGCGTGGATTGGAAAAAACCAACGTAGAGGGAGGGGAAGGAGGTGAGGAGAACATACTAAGTTCCCTTTATTAGTAGAGATTGCGATATATGTCTCCTATGTGAACTAATCTGTGGTTGGATGATTAAAGATACTGTGGTATCCCTAGTTCAATAGAGTTCAAGTCCCGATACTCACATTTATTTATGTATTTGCTCATAGGGATAAAGTATGTGTGTGTGCGTTAATAGAAATGAGTATATGCATGTGTATATAAGCGCTTGCGTCTGTACTATGTTAAAAAAATAAATCTCCTATATGACGATAACCGCGAACATTTTTAAGGGCAGGTAGCCCAAGTGTATTAAGTTCATAGCCCATCCGACCAGCTCACACAGCCTGCGGCATGTGATAACAATGAGCGAAGACATCTTTTTTTAACAAAGTACAGACGTAGACGTTTTTTTATATATACACATACACACATCTATATAAATGCATGCATACACTTTATTTTTATGAACACTTTCAAAAGATTGAGTCGGCATATCATCTTAAGATTGATGAAGTCGCTACAAACGCCTTCATAGTCAACAGAAATGTCTTCCTCCACATCATGTTTGACGAAAGCGTGTGTTGTTAGGTGTACGGAAAAAGCTAAATCTCGCTTACTACAAGACATCCATTTATCTCGCCTGTAGCATTCGCCCAGGATGGGCCGGTCTACGAGCATCTCCAATAGGCGCCAGACACGCGGCGCGCAAAAAACAGATTGCCGCGCAAGCATCGCCTGGTTTGGCGCAGCGCGCAGCGTCCGCTCCAGCAGCTGCGCTGAAATGCAGCGCGCGCGCCACTCTAGCAGCATGTAAAAATGCAGCGCGCGCGACTCGCCGGTGCATTGCATATGGCATTTCAACACAAAATGATGAACATTTTCAACACAAAATTTTACACAAACAAGTTGATGAAAAAAAGTTCATGCCCACAAATTTAAAATCATGCCCACAAGTTCATCCAACCAAGTTCAAAATGCAAATCAAGTTCAATACACAAATGAAAGACACATCATTCCTCGTCCTCGTCTTCGTCCTCGTCCTCATCTTCGGAAGACGATTCTTCCGCCTCCGAAGATGAATCTTCCTCCCTCTCTTCATCGTGCACCGCATCACGTGAAGCTCTAACGGTGTTGGCAAGATCTTCAACGGCATCTTCATGGGAATGTGTGCGAGGAGGCACATCGAAAGACATTCCGCCCATGGCGGCCGGAGGTGCACCCATGCCTCCCATGAGAGAAGCAAAACGCATGCCTCCCATGGTAGCCATAGCGCCGGGGGAGCTCCAAAGCCACCCAAGCCACCCATGCCACCAATGGCGTCGAGGCCACCGCCACCCATGGCGCCGAGGCCAACGCCACCCATGGCGCCGATGCCACCGCCACCCATGGCGCCGAGGCCACCGCCACCCATTGCACGAACCATGGCTCTTTTTGGATCAAGACTTCTTCATGGGCTAGATTGACATACTCCATTTGCGTCACATTGAGGTTAGATGTGTCCAAGAAGAATAGGTGCTTCTCCCATTCCAACAATTTAGTACGCTCCTCATTGCTCACCTTCCTCTCCTCCAAAGCCACCTTTCTCTCCTCGGCCGCCACCCTCCTCTCCTCGGCCGCGGCATCTTGGTTCCTTGCCATTTTCCTCACCTCGTTGGGTTCTTTTCTTGCCTTCACAATTGCTTCCATAGCATTTTTGAGCTCATCATCTCCTTTCCTCTTCTTCTTTTTGGTTTTGTCTTTGTTGCACCCACCGGTCGCTTTGCCTTCGAGTATGAAACTGAGTTGGGTGTGGGGCTTCTTTTGCCGTCATCACTTGATGCATCATCCTCATCATCATCATCATCATCATCCAACTTAATTGTTCGCTTTCGTTTGTTGCTCAAATGCAAATCATCCAAATCTTCACGCTTCTTCCATTTCTCATCATCCTTCAACACTTCATAGCAATGAGGCAAAGCAAATACCCTTCCTCTCTTGATCTTCCCCTTCTTGGTTTTCATCTCCTCTTCTTTGAATAAGTTTTGCGCAATGTTGAACTACATGAAAACAAAGCAAGTTAGCACCAACAACAAGTAGATGAACATGTATGATGAACATGTATGAAATGCCACTTACTCTATCGTCCTCATTTGTGCCACTTGGGTTCAACTTGTCAACCGCCTTTTGACAGGCCACCCACCTTTGACAATCCGAGTTGATTGTCAACCACCGGGACCTAAGTGATCGGCCGGAGCGGTCAACTCCACTCACGTTGCGAACATCAAAGTGTTCCTTCATCCGAAGCCAACAAGCATCTCTACTTTGATCACCTCCAACGGATGGATCCCTCGACACTTGCAACCAAGTATTGCATAGTAAGATGTCATCGCGTTGCTGTAATTGCCCGCTCTTCCTTTCGGTGCGTCGACAATGCCCTCACCCTCCTCGTCCACCTCGAACTCATGGTTTTCGAAATGCATGTCATTGGTTTGAGACCAATGCGAATTGTTGGAGCCAACACCCATCATGGACATGTATGCATCATCATTGAGACTACAATTTTTTTGCACAATACAAATAAGCTATCTATATGTGAATGCATTCAAAAAATAACAAAAAAATGAAAAGTTAGAATTTTTTTTTACCTTGGAGGCATTTCGTCGAACATGTTGTGCGCGCCGGCCGCCGGCTCAATGAGTGAGCTCGCCGGCGCTTCGGCAGCCGTCGCGCCCGTCGCACGCCCTGCAAGCTTCTTCCTCCTCGCCTTGGAGGTGCCGGAGCCGCCCGCCGCCTTATTTTTCTTCGCCGATGTCTTGCCCTTTTTTGGCGGCGCCGCATTGGGGAGCTTTGAGGAGGAGGGGGCGGCGGCTCGGGCCGGCGCCGGCGCGACGCCACCCGCCGCCGAGGTCATCCGCGGCGGCATGAAGAGGCCGCGCGCGAGGCCGATGGTCGGAGGAGCTCTGGCGGAGGCGAGGCCAACGCCACCCGGGCTAGGGTTTGTGGTGGCGGCGGGGGCGGGGGCGGGGTGCCGGCGTGTGCGTCCATGGGTGCGGGTCGCCGGCGCCGGCGCGCGCGGGGCTTTGGAGTGGGAGAAGACAGAGCGAGCGAGTGTGCCGCGCGTGAAAGCGGGTGCCGCAAATACACCGCGCGGGGTACCGCTTCCTGCCGCGCGCCCAACTGCTTATACCGCGCGCGCGGTTATTGCGCGCCCGCTGGAGCCATCCGCCGGGTTGCGCGTGCTAAAGTGGGTCTATTTACGGCGCGGCGCCTGTTTAGCGCGCCTGTTGGAGATGCTCTAATAGCACGATTTTAGGAACTAGGAAACTTCTATGCATAGCGTCATTGGTTTTGGGAACCTTTCGTCGGGTTTTGGGAAGGTTTCAACCATTTTTTCTTCTATTTTCTCCGTTGTATTCATCAATTATATTAGTTTTCTTTTGATTTTTTAATTCTCATTTTCCTTTTTGTCATGTTTTTTTTAAATTGGCATTGACATTTTTCCAGTTCCACGCTGCAATTTTTCCCTTTTCTTTAAAAAAAATGGAGGTTGCTGTTTTTAAACACGTGAACATTTTTTGAATGACACAATTTTGTAATGACATGAATGTTTCATAAAATCACACAAATACATTATTACATTTCATAAACATTTTTTCCACGCACATTGAACGGTCTTAAAAATTTACATAAAAATATGTTTTCGGAATATGTACATATTAGGAATATTTAGAAAATATTAAATAATAAAAGAGAAAAAAGGGAAAATGAAAACAAAAAATGTAAAAGAAAACGGAAAGAGAAAATATGGAAAAGAAACACGCGCGTGTAGTCGTGTGCTGCGCCAGCCCATGCGCTCTGGGTTCTGTCCCGGCGTGGGGTTCGTATCCAGCGCCCTGACCATCTAGATTTAAAAAAAAACATTCCATTTCTCTTCTAAAAAGAAAAGTACAATTATATATGGACGTGACTAACTTCCGGACGGCAGGAATTTAGCGATAAGTGCGGACGATTGATAGAGTATTGAGTATTGATGCATCGAGTGTATGCAGACCGGTTCTTTCACGTAAACTCCACCTCTCTTTTACCATATATATGCATGCATGCAGAAAAAGACAAAATTAATGATGTCATCCTAGATTTCTTTTAATTTCAAAAATCAAAATGTTTTGTAGCTCAAATTGTCGCCCCGATTGAAAAATTGTCTTCATATAAAAGATTCGTCGCGACGAGAGCTTCGAAACTAGATCCCATGTTGTTATGTTTCGTCGAAAAAAATTCGGGTCAAAAGTTATCAGATCTAGGCTAAATAAGTGGTCACATCTCTGGTACGTCAGTTACCATCCTGTTTACATAGAAATTACCAGGGCATAAAAATGGCTAATCCAACATTCTCTCCACATGCAAATGCACGATAGTATAGGAAAGCTGATGTCATTGTAGATTCTCATTATTTCGAAACTACAAAATGTTTTATAGCTCAAACTGTTGTTTCTGACTGAAAAATCATTTTCACATAAAAAATCCATCATGATGACAACTTCAAAACTAGATCCCATGTTGGTATATTTTAATCACTTTTTTCGTCAAAAGTTACCATAAGTTATCATTTATGTTATATGTATGTTAACATGTTATTTATGCAGAAGTGACTGGGGGTGTGTTTTCAACGATTCCTTTCCCTTGGGTCAACGTTATTGTGGTATTTGTAGCTAAGTTATCAGGTCCGTGATGCATATATTACTGTGCTATTTGCATAGAAGTAACTGGTGTATGTTTCAACAACCTTTTATTCGGGTCTAAAGTTACCGTTGTGTCTATACCTAAGTTATCAGGTCTACGGTGCTTATATTACCATGATAACTATACAGGACTTACCGGAGGGTATTCAACTATTTTTTCCAACATCCCTCATCATCGTCGCCAAAGTTACAAGAAGTGGGGAACATAAGTTATCAGGTATGCGTTGTGTGAGTTATCATGCTATTCACACAAAAATTACTGGGGATATATTTCATCAAGCGCCCTTCCCCCATCCGGTCGCCAAATGTATCAAGACCGGGGTACATAGTTTATCAGGTCTGCGATGTGTGAGTTGCCGTGCTATTCACATAAAAGTTATCGAGGGTGTATTTCATCACCCCTCGTCGCGAAAAGTTACCACGACCGGGATGCATAAGTTATCAGGTCTACTATGTGTGAGTTACCATACTATTCACACCAAAGTTATTGGAGGATATTTCATCAATCCCCTCCCCCCCGCCCCCGCACCTAAGTTATCAGCATCGGGGTACATAAGTTATCATGTTTATGATGTGCGAGTTGCCATGATATTAACACAAAAGTGATCGATGGATATTTCAACCACCCCCACCCCCCCCCCCCCCGGTCGCCAAAGTTATCAGGACTGTGGTACATAAGTTATCAGGTTTCTGGTGTGTGAGTTACCATGATATTCACACAAAAGTGACGGGGGATATTTCATCAACACCCCCCCCCCTCCCCGGCCAAAGTTATCAGAATAGGGGTACATAAGTTATCAGGTCTATGATGTGTGAGTTACCATGTTGTACACAAAACTTGACGGTATATTTCCTCAACCCCCTCCCTCTCCATGTCGCCAAAATTACCATGGTATCATCGACTCGAGATGAGTTGGTAAAATAATCTACTTAAGTGCGGAAAAGATCAGACATCACATTAACTTTTGTGCAAACCTAGAAGGGAATGTAGGTAAGGTGGTTGACTAGTAGAGTTACCTCATAAAGTCATAAGAGGTACAAAGGATCGAAACATTTTGTGCATATAACCATACTAATAGAGTAGATGAGTCATCGGACTAGAAAACAACAAGAAAACAAATGCCAAAATGGTAAGAAAAAAGGCGAGCACCAAAAAACACAAGCTTAGTGTAGGGCATGTGGTTACCTGCCACAGTTATCTACCAAAAGGTATGGGGATAGCGCACGCACCATGTAATTAAAAAATAACGGCGTCGTCTGTGTTCGGATCTATTGCGAGTTTCCGGTCGACTGGAAGTTACCTTTCTCGTATTTGCATAGAAAATATCGGATTACGTTTCAACATACATTTTTCACTGGGTCAAAATGTAAGTTATTAGGTCTATCATGTGTAAACTACAATGATATTTGCACATAATTTATTGGGATATGCTTGAACAAAAAATATTAACGGGGTGTTTCTAGGCGTAAGTTATCTGGACTTTTAGCGCGTCTTCTAACTAGAAAAAAGGAAAGAAAATGTTCAGACAAGGGAAAAGAAATTTGGTTCACAAAAAAGAAAAGAAAAAAAATATTTTTGTCACATACATGTGGTAAAAAAAACTACCTAACTAATCATATAAGAAAGACCTGGACCCTGTTGACAAGAACTAATCAGGTGTGAGTTGGCTAGCTCGATGCCCCTACGTCATTCTTTTTCTCGCCCTAGAAAATTGGATCACCTGGTAAAAAAAAGGTGAGCACCGGGATTACGCTGGCGAGCGCGTGAATTGCGGGATGGCAGTACGATTGCGACGTGCTAGGAAGGTTTGCCGAAAAATCAGGAAAACAGATCGAGGCCCATGCATGCGCATCGGACGGCGATGAGATCGTTCGGATCTGTTGTGAAATTCCAGTCGACTGTAATTTAGCTTTATCGATCGATTATATATTGAAGTCAATCCTAGGAGCCGACCGCTCTATCACTAAGCTACTGAGGAACAAGGGGGGATTCGACCTCCTAGAGTTCAACTCCTGCTTTCCGATGAAAAATCTTTTTTGTGAAAAAAAGAAGAAAAAGATTCTATTGAGACAGTTATGAATTTGATCGAGTTTATATGGTCTCACGGACCGGACCATGGGCCAACTTTTCATGGCTAAACCCACACACATATCCGCCGGGCATGGAGGCCCGGTGCGCGCGCCGTCAGTCCGCAGTATGGCGCGGGCGGCGAAAATTCGCCGAAACCATCGCCCAGCGTGGCAAAGGGGGTGAAAAGACCACCCGAATTCGTGGTGGATCTGGGGCAACCTCCCGCCGTGTCGCCCGTGCACGCCGCGCCGCTTCGAATATCCCCCCCGGCCCCCGCTGCGCCAAACCCAAACCAAAACGACCCCGGACCAAAGCCGGATCGCGTCGTACGCCCGGCCTGGGGTCCGCGCGACCGCACCCGCACCCGCAGCCCCAACCCCAACCCACCCCCCACCCGCCGCACCATCCCATCCCCTCCCCGCCGGCCGCCTCGTCTCCTCTCCTGGCGTCGCGTCCACTCCCCGACCCCAAGTCCAACGCCCCCCGTGTGTCCCTCTCCCCCCTCCCTCCACCTGCAGCGGAGAGGAAAGAAAGCCCCTCCAAGAAGAAGAGGAAGCGAACTCGGATCCGCGCCCCGCCCCGCCCCGTCCCCAATCAATCCCCTCCGAATCTCGCCGCGGCCGCCGCAGGTACTCGCTTCCGATCCGTCGATCCATCGCCCCCCATTTCTTTCCTCGATTGGCCCCTTTCCTTTTGCGGCGCCGGTAGAAAATTAGGGTTTTTTATTTCCGCATTCTGGCGATCCCGCGTGACGGCATCTCTCTCCCCGCCTTTGTTTCTCCGCAGGATCGCCGTCAAACCCTAGGGAGGAAGGGTGCGCCAGCGCGAGCCTCGGCTCCCCATGCCCTAGCGCCCGCCTCCTTTGTTGCTGCCGGTCGCGCCCGTCGTCTTGGGGCTCGATGTCGTGGAGGGATCCTGCGGTGCCGGCGACGGGGAGGTGCAACTCCCGGCCGCAGCCTGTGCCGCCGCCCACGCCGCATCCCCCGCCCGTGGTTGTTATCGACGAGGATGACGACGATGGCGCCGACGATGTTGCCGCCGCCGAATCTGAGGTTTTCATTATTGATGATGATGATGATGATGATGATGTGGAGATAGCCCGTGTGACGGCTGCGTGCATTAGCAAGAAAGGGAACAGCTCTTGTAGCAATGTGATCAACATAGATGATGATGATGAGGACGATGGTGGTCGGGCTGGCCCCAGCATGGCAGGTGCCGGCTCTCCAGCGGCGACAACCACCCCTGTGCGTGCCTCTCCTAGAAACAGATATGGGCTGGATTATGTTTCTGACAGTGAGGACAGTGATCTGTCTGAAGGACCGGACTCAGACTCAGACGGCGATGGCAGCTCGGATTGTGAGATTCTGGGTGACACTGGGACTGCTCGTAAGGTTTGGGAGAAGGCTGCTTCAAGAAGAACAACACTTCATCACCCCCCACATCGAAAAGATGGCAGGGCTACTACTTCTGCATCAAGTGCCGAGTCAAGTACACACTATGATGAAACTCCAGAGAACCTCTTCACTCCAGTGTGCCCTCTAGATAATGACATCTTCAAATGTTTTAGTGATGCATTTAACCCAGCTGGGCAAAGTAGTACAAATGGTGCAAAACATGGCACTGGCCCTTCTTCAGCGCCTGATGCCCAGGAAGGTCCGATGGACAATGATTCCCATGGAAAAGAAACTGAAGACCACAATCCTGTTCGCAATTTAGATCCTGATATGGCTTACAAGGCTCCTGTTCCTCCAGAAAGAAGTCACCATCCTCACCTAGATGAAACCATGAAACCCGAAGGGCACACAAGCTATAGCTTTGTCTCTGCAAATAGGGTTTTTGCTGCGTACTCAGCTGATTGTAAAGATGATAGTCCTATATTTGTCAGCACTCCTGAAAGGATGGATGAAAAAATACCTGAAGGCACATCTTTAGCGAAGGATGGACGGACTGCCCACAATGAAGCTGCCAAACAGAAGAAAAAGATGTGCTTTGCACCAGATGATGATTCTTATGTGGATCAACTGACAGAAGATCCAGTTTTTACTAGCAGGCTTGGTGGCTTGAGACAATCTGGAGAATACTTAAATAATAATGCTCCCACAAATGAAGCATCAGGGACTTGCTCCTTGCCTCAGAAGGATTTGGTTGAAGATCCTGAAAAGTTAGGACAATCTTCTATGATAATTGGCGGCCGTGAAAAGCACAAAGAATCCGATGAGTACAAAAGGGCACAAGAGGAGGAGTGGGCATCCAGACAGCGTCAGTTAGCAATACAGGTATAGTAATTTGCATGCTTATAATTTGTCTTGAACTAGAACTACACAGCAACAGCAATACAGGTAAAGCTGATACGTGTATATTAAGTCTGTTAATTTTAAGGAGCAGCAGGCTTATATGATTGTGTCTTTGGCATGACTACTTTTGAGGATTTTTTTCTTTAATTATACTATCAGAATTCAAAATCTCACACTGGCACATGATTCATGATTTTATTTTGTTTTCAAAAAAATATCACAGGCTGAGGAGGCAAAGGAGGCGAAGAGGCTACGGAAGAGAAAAAAGGCTGAAGCTTTGCGACTGCTCGACATGGAGAAGAGACAAAAGCAAAGACTGGAAGAAGTCCGTGAAACACAAAGAAAGGTCTCTGTTCTAACTTATACAACGCCTAGCTGATTCGTGCATGATTCTCTGCCATCCTTTGTAGTATCTAGGTCATTGTCTTTTTTCTATGGGTGATCTTGTGTGGTACTTACTATTCCCTTTATTTTCTTGAAAAGAGTGAAGAAACTATACAGCTGAAGGAGCAGTGTCGAGGGGCGGTAAGATTGGAGCTTGAAATTATTGAAAGGAGATACACTGATATGGCTTCAATATTGCGTGCATTGGGCATTCCTGTTGAAGGGGGCGAGGTATGTCAACATTACTGATACACACAACCTGTCTTGAGCTTCCAAGTGATGATAGATTATTTGCTCTTATCTCTGCTATGTACTCCCTCTAAAGAAATATAAGAGCGTTTAGATCAGTACTTATTTCTTTACAAAGGTAGTAATATTCTGATTGCTGTATTGGTCATGTTTATTTCTATGATATAAAAAGTACTACCGATACAAATGACTCTTGGCTATAGCTTAAGAACAAAATATTTTGAACAGTCAGCTTCTAAATGTACCGTAGCACGTTTGGATAACTACCTGAATTTCATAAGCAAATGTTATGATCCGAATGTACCCAGAGTCCTGAATGCAAGCACTGGAATTTTTTTTTTGTTCAAAGACCATATATAAATAAAGATGATCCATCTCCTCATGTCTGATTTCTGATATCATGCTTATTCTTTCAGGTTAAAGCTGCTTATAAGCAAGCCCTCCTGAAGTTCCATCCGGACAGAGTATCGAGAAACGATATTTATGAGCAGGTCAAAGCAGAGGAGACGTTCAAGTTCATCTCACGCTTTAAGGAGAAGCTCAGGATATAGCTTCCCTGCTACCAGTTATATAGGAAGGTTAACTTTTTGATAGGCTGAAATCTTGTCAGCAGGTCAAGCTGTGAAATTGATTGACGCTGAACGTAAGACTGTGTAATCCTTAGGACTAGCGCGGAGCATTCCTCATCCGTCATTTGAGTTCTTTTCAGTGGCATGTGCTCTGCTTAGCTTAATGTTATTCTAAGTTTAATTCCGGGGAAATATTTAGAGGTGGCAGGCAGAAGGGTCGTTTTCACTGATGACCCAGCACTATCACTTTTTTCCCATGAGAAACGAAGGACTGCTGGTTGTACGATTTGTTTCCCTGCAACTTTTTGAGCAGTCAACTATACCTGTAATATAAGTGAAAAATGATTATTTTCTTGTTGAATGTCGAAACAAGAGCATTATCAAAATCTGAATGATGGGAAAGATGACGAAGACACAAGGGTCTGGATTTGTTTATCGTCCGCCGGCCGATTGCTGCTTGTAATCCAAGGCCACAACGGAAGCTGCCAGGTTGCATGCAGCCGGCTCCTACCTGGCATTGCAAAGCCTGAACTTGTTAAAGCATGGGCGCTTCTTGGTGCCGTTTCCCTTGTATGATGAAGGCTTTGCCTAGGTGATTTTCGATTCTAATCGGCCCTCTCCGGTGCAACGGATCAATTGGGAGACAATCGGCAGATCGGCTGCGGGCGCGGTGGTGACAGACGTCAGCAACATGCTGGAGCCATTCTCTCTGATTTCTGTTCGCCATGGTAAGCCCGCACATCCGAGAGCATCTGCAACCGGAGTCCTGATCCGGTCCCCTAAGGACGTGTTTGGTTGCCCGCATAAAGCCCAACCAGACCCGCACGGGAAGTAAGAGGCCTGTTTGCTTGCCTGATTTCATTATTGGGCCTGTATCATACGCTTCTTAAAGCAGTCTAGAGCCTGACTCGCTGGAAACGCTCGAATCGGCAGTTTCTCGTGAGCCACCGAGCGCAAGCGAGCGGGTCCTTGCACATCGTACGCTTCTTAAAGCAGCCAGAGGGCCCTTGCACTAGTGGAGACGGGAGGGATGCGAGGTGATTACCTGAGGTCTAAGCTCCTATCTAATCTCCTTTTTCTGATCTACACAAGGGTACTTCGGTTTGAGATAAGTTCTACACGAAAAAGATGCACCTCGATGCTACGGTTCCATTCAGGCGATCGGTTTGTAGTTTCCTCGGCCGTAAGTTCTTAATTTCATCTTCCTGTTTGGAACTATTCTGAACGAATTTTGTCAGATTCGTCACGCACCATCGATCATTTGAAATTTTCTTTGACCAGCAGCCTAATCTCGCAGTTCCTCACAACATCCATGTTGTAAGTTTTCGGTTTCGACGATCATAGCTTCATCTCTCTTTGAACATGAGTCTACTGCCCTGACGCCGCCATGTCGAGCTCCTCTGTCCTCTGCTCAAAGCCCTCCTATTCATCCCTCTGACGCCGAAGCCCTTCCCCTTGATCTCCTTGCCCACATCCTACTACACTAGA
Source organism: Triticum monococcum (assembly GCA_034509565.1). NCBI lineage: Eukaryota > Viridiplantae > Streptophyta > Magnoliopsida > Poales > Poaceae > Triticum > Triticum monococcum. The sequence goes on from CM067845.1 coordinate 607,246,840, forward strand.
GTCGTTTCCAGCGTCACTCATCTCGGCTTACTCTGTGTTGTCCTCCTACTGCACTGACGCTGCAATGGCGCGCACACTGTTTTCCCGTGTCCTATGCCTTTGTGCACACTGCAGTTCGTTGCGCCGCCGACATGGTCGATCATCTTGGCCTCCTCTATCTCGCCCTACTACACTGGAGTCGTTTTCGGCGTCGATCATCTCGGCCTCCTCTCTCGTCCACTGCACTAATGATACCATGACGCGAGCACTGCATTCTTCTCCTCTGTCGACTATCTTTGCGCGAGCACCACAAATAGTTCGCCGACGGTGTCGCTCGCCGTGCCGCCGATGGGGTCACTCGTCCACGACTCCATGCTCGTCATGTCGGACACGGCGCCACGGCCACTATCCACCGCATTCGCCATGGTCCGGCGCACACTGCATTTCTTCCCCCCTTCCTCTGCTAGCTCTTAACCCTGTGTGCTAAGTGCAAGTGCTAGCTCTTAATCATACCCCATGCGGGCAACCAAACAGCGTGTAGTTGTATGCGCCGAGACAATGCAGGCAGCCAAACAACGTGCCAAAGTTGATCCCGTAATGCAGGAAGTCCATATGCAAGCAACCAAACAACTTGCAGATGTCGCATATGAGGCTGTTTTTCCAGAGCCAGGCTGGGTTGAGATGTCTATGCAGTGCAACTACTGTTCACTACTGCAACCAAACATGCCCTATATGTCCGCAGACACAGCTGGATGTGTCCGTGACAGTGAGCAGTGAGCGGGCATGCATTAAAATTGCGTCTCCACAACTGAATTCATCAAACCAAATCCTCAAATATCTACTAGTCTTTTGCAACATTAAATATATGTAGTTGAAGAACTAAAAGAAAATATACGTAGTTGAACCCATGTCATCAGACTACCAAAAATTGACATGCTCTACTAACTATGAATGAAATGACAAAGGAAGAAGTTTATCCACGACCGCCCTTGCCCTTGTCGTCTTCCTTGTGGCAGTAGCGGTCGGCCGCCCTTGCCCTTGCCGTCTTCCTTGCGGTAGTAGCGGTCGAAGGCACAAAACGGATCGATACGGAGCTGCTCACTGCTGAAACTGTCTAATCCATCGCCGTCCTCGTCCTTCTTGGGAGGCAGTCCGGTCATGGCATGGACCGCCATGCTTTGCTCCTTTGCCATTGCCTTGACTGCCCTCCTTCGCCACTTCTCGACTATGTGGGCACGGAGGGCTTCCGCCTCCCCGCCCATGCCGGCATGCGATTTCGCTGGCTCCGCCTCATGGGCTGTCAAAGGCGCCTCTGCAGCCTCGCATGGCGAGCACGTGGCGCCTCCTCGTTTTGGCCGTGAATTATTGAGGCAGATATGGCCTCCATTTCGGCGAGTGAGGCCATGGGGACGAGACGCCACCTAATCAGTTCCGCCGGTATAGCGGGTGCACTGCCATGCGGTGGTCTTGTAGGATCAAAAGTATGTCTAGAGGGGGGGGGGGGTGATTAGACTACTTGACCAAATAAAGATCTATCCTTTTCCCAATTTTAAGTCTTGGCAGATTTTAGCAACTTAGTACAAGTCAAGCAATCAACCTACACATGCAAGTCTAAGAGTATAGTAGCGGAATGTGAAACATTTGCAAGGTAAAGGGAGGAGTTTGGAGGGAGCAAACACAATGTAGACACGGAGATTTTTGGCGTGGTTCCGATAGGTGGTGATATCGCACATCCACGTTGATGGATACTTCAACCCACGAAGGGTAACGGTTGCGCGACTCCACAGAGAGCTCCACCCACGAAGGGTCCACGAAGAAGCAACCTTGTCTATCCCACCATGGCCATCACCCATGAAGGACTTGCCTCACTAGGGTAGATCTTCACGAAGTAGGCGATATCCTTGCCCGTACAAACTCCTTGGTTCAACTCCACAATCTTGACAGAGGCTCCCAAGTGACACCTAACCAATCTAGGAGACACCACTCTCCAAAAGGTAATAGATGGTGTGTTGATGATGAAATCCTTGCTCTTGTGCTTAAAATTATAGTCTTCCCAGCACTCAATTCTCTGTCACAGATTCAGATTTGGTGGAAATATAATTTGAGTGGCAAGCAACTTGGGGAAGGCTAGAGATCAAGATTCTTGTGGTTGGAATGGAATATCTTGGTCTCAACACATGAGTAGGTGGTTCTCTCTCAGAAAATGTATGCTGGAAGTGTAGGCACGTTCTGATGGCTCTCTCCACAAATGAAGAGTGGGTGGAGGGGTATTTATAGCCTCCACACAAGATCTAACCATTACTGTAACACCCCGGATGTAACCTGCCATATTTGTACTCCAACTCTTGCCATTATCGGCTCTAAGTTATGAGATTCCCTCGTGGTTGGGTTTTGTCTTTGTTTTGCATTTTGTCCATGTCATGAATTTCATATCATGTCATCATGTGCATCGCATTTGCATATGTGTTCGTCTCATGCATCCGAGCATTTTCCCCGTTGTCCGTTTTGCAATCCGGCACTCCTACGTCCTCCGGCACCCCCTTTTGTCTCTTTTCGTGAGCGGGTGATAAAAGTTCTCGGAATGGACCGAGATTTGCCAAGCGGCCTTGGCACACCACCGGTAGACCGCCTGTCAGGTTTCGTGCCATTTGGAGTCCGTTTGATACTCCAACGGTTAACCGGGGAACCGTAAAGGCCTCATGTGTGTTGCAGCCCAACACCCCTCTAAAGTGGCCCAATAACCCATCCAACCCCCTCCATCCTATCAGCCATTCGATCACGATCGCGTGGTCGAAAACCGCACCTCATTTGGACACTCCCACCTCCTTCTAGGTATAAATATGTCCTCCCCGTTCAAATCTGGGTCGAAACTGTTGGAAATATGCCCTAGAGGCAATAATAAATTGATTATTATTATATTTCCTTGTTCATGATAATTGTCTATTATTCATGCTATAATTGTGTTATCCGGAAATCATAATACATGTGTGAATACATAGACCATAACATGTCCCTAGCGAGCCTCTAGCCTAGTGAGCCTCTAGTTGACTAGCTCGTTGATCAACAGAGAGTCATGGTTTCCTGACTATGGACATTGGATGTCATTGATAACGGGATCACATCATTAGGAGAATAATGTGATGGACAAGACCCAATCCTAAGCATAGCACAAGATCGTGTAGTTCGTTTGCTAGAGCTTTTCCAATGTCAAGTATCATTTCCTTAGACCATGAGATCGTGTAACTCCCGGATGCCGTAGGAGTGCTTTGGGTGTGCCAAACGTCACAACGTAACTGGGTGACTATAAAGGTATACTACAGGTATCCCTGAAAGTATCTGTTGGGTTGACACGGATCGAGACTGGGATTTGTCACTCTGTATGACGGAGAGGTATCTCCGGGCCCACTCGGTAATGCATCATCATAATGAGCTCAATGTGACCAAGTGTTTGGTCACGGGATCATGCATTACGGTACGAGTAAAGTGACTTGTCGGTAACGAGATTGAACGAGGTATTGGGATACCGACGATCGAATCTCGGGCAAGTAACGTACCGATTGACAAAGGGAATTGAATACGGGATTGATTGAATCCTTGACATTGTGGTTCATTCGATGAGATCATTGAGGAGCATGTGGGATCCAACATGGGTATCTAGATCCCACTGTTGGTTATTGACCGGAGAGTCGTCTCGGTCATGTCTGCGTGTCTCCCGAACTCGTAGGGTCTACACACTTAAGGTTCAGTGACGCTAGGGTTGTAGAGACATTAGTATGCGGTAACCCGAAAGTTGTTCGGAGTCCCGGATGAGATCCTGGACGTCACGAGGAGTTCCAGAATGGTCCGGAGGTGAAGATTTGTATATAGGAAGTCCAGTTTCGGCCGTCGGGAAAGTTTCGGGGGTAATCGGTATTGTACCGGGACCACCGGGTGGGGCCACCTATCCCGGAGGGCCCCATGGGGTGAAGTGGGAGGGGAACCAGCCCCAAGTGGGCTGGTGCGCCCCCCATGGGCCTCCCCTGCGCCTAGGGTTGGAAACCCTAGGGGTGGGGGGCGCCCCACTTGACTTGGGGGGCAAGCCCCCCTTGGCCGCCGCCCTCCCCTTGGAGATTGGATCTCCTAGGGCCGGCGCCCCCCTAGGGGCCCTATATATAGTGGGGGGTGGGCGGGAGGGAGGGCAGCCGCACCAAGTCTCTGGCGCCTCCCTCTCCCCATGTAACACCTCTCTCTCTCTCTCTCTCTCTCTCTCTCTCTCTCTCTCTCTCGTTGGAGCTTGGCGAAGCCCTGCCGAGATCACCGCTGCTTCTACCACCACGCCGTCGTGCTGCTGGATCTCCATCAACCTCTCCTTCCCCTTGCTGGATCAAGAAGGAGGAGACGTCTTCCCAACCGTACGTGTGTTGAACGCGGAGGTGCCGTCCGTTCGGCGCTAGGTCATCGGTGATTTGGATCACGACGAGTACGACTCCATCAACCCCGTTCTCTTGAATGCTTCTGCTCGCGATCTACAAGGGTATGTAGATGCACTCCCCTCTCCCTCGTTGCTAGATGACTCCATAGATTGATCTTGGTGATGCGTAGAAAATTTTAAAATTCTGCTACGTTCCCCAACAGTGGTATCATAGCTAGGTCTATGCGTAGTTTCTATGCACGAGTAGAACACGCGTTGTTGTGGGCGTTGATTTTGTCAATTTACTTGCCGTTACTAGTCTTATCTTGATTCGGCGGCATCGTGGGATGAAGCGGCCCGGACCGACCTTACACGTACGCTTACGTGAGACTGGTTCCACCGACTGACATGCACTAGTTGCATAAGGTGGCTAGCGGGTGTCTGTCTCTCCCACTTTAGTCGGATCAGATTCGATGAAAAGGGTCCTTATGAAGGGTAAATAGAAATTGGCATATCACGTTGTGGTTTTGACGTAGGTAAGAAACGTTCTTGCTAGAAACCTATAGCAGTCACGTAAAAATATGCAACAACAATTAGAGGATGTCTAACTTGTTTTTGCAGCATATGCCATGTGATGTGATATGGCCAAAAGGATGTGATGAATGATATATGTGATGTATGAGATTGGTCATGTTCTTGTAATAGGAATCACGACTTGCATGTTAATGAGCATGACAACCGGCAGGAGCCATAGGAGTTGTCTTAATTTATTTATGACCTGCGTGTCAACATAAACGTCATGTAATTACTTTACTTTGTTGCTAAACCGTTAGCCATAGTAGTAGTAATAGATGATGAGACAACTTCATGAAGACACGATGATGGAGATCATGGTGTCATGCTGGTGACGATGATGGTCATGGCGCCCCGAAGATGGAGATCAAAAGGAGCAAATGATATTGGCCATATCATGTCACTATTTGATTGCATGTGATGTTTATCATGTTTTTGCTTCTTATTTGCTTAGAACGATGGTAGTAAATAAGATGATCCCTCACAATAATTTCAAGAAAGTGTTCCCCCTAACTGTGCGCCGTTGCGAAAGTTCGTTGTCTCGAAGCACCACGTGATGATCGGGTGTGATAGATTCTAACGTTCACATACAACGGGTGTAAGCTAGATTTACACATGCAAAACACTTAGGTTGACTTGACGAGCCTAGCATGTACAGACATGGCCTCGGAACACAAGAGACCGAAAGGTCGAACATGAGTCGTATGGAAGATACGATCAACATGGAGATGTTCACCGATGATGACTAATCCGTCTCACGTGATGATCGGACACGGTCTAGTTGAGTCGGATCATGTATCACTTAGATGACTAGAGGGATGTCTAATCTGAGTGAGAGTTCATTAAATAATTCGATTATATGAACTTAATTATCATGAACTTAGTCTAAAAACCTTTGCAAAAATGTCTTGTAGATCAAATGGCCAACGCTCATGTCAACCTCAACTTCAACGCGTTCGTAGAGAAAACCAAGCTGAAAGATGATGGCAGCAACTATACGGACTGGGTCCGAAACCTAAGGATCATCCTCATAGCTGCCAAGAAAGCATATGTCCTAGAAGCATCGCTAGGTCAAGCACCCATCCCAAAGAACCAAGACGTTATGAACGCTTGGCAGTCACGTGCTGATGATTACTCCCTCGTTCAGTGCGGCATGCTTTACAGCTTAGAACCGGGGCTCCAGAAGCGTTTTGAGCAACACGAAGCATATGCGATGTTCGAAGAGCTGAAAATGGTTTTCCAAGCTCAGGCCCGGGTCGAGAGATATGAAGTCTCCGACAAGTTCTATAGTTGTAAGATGGAGGAAAATAGTTCTGTCAGTGAGCACATACTCAAAATGTCTGGGTTGCATAACCGCTTGCCCCAGCTGGACATTAACCTCCCGGACGAGGCGGTCATTGACAGAATCCTTCAGTCGCTCCCACCTAGCTACAAGAGCTTTGTGATGAACTACAATATGCAGGGGATGGTGAAAACTATTCCTGAAGTATTTTCAATGCTGAAATCAGCGGAGGTGGAAATCAAAAAGGAACATCAAGTGTTGATGGTTAATAAAACCACTAGTTTCAAGAAAGACAAGGGCAAGAAGAACTTCAAGAAAGACGACAAGGGGGTTGCCGCGCCCGGTAAGCAAGCTGCCGGGAAGAAGCCAAAGAATGGACCCAAACCTGAGACTGAGTGCTTTTATTGCAAGGGAAAGGGACACTGGAAGCGGAACTGCCCCAAATACTTAGCGGACAAGAAGGCCGGCAACACTAAAGGTATATGTGATATACATGTAATTGATGTGTACCTTACCAGTACTCGTAGTAGCTCCTGGGTATTTGATACCGGTGCGGTTGCTCATATTTGTAACTCAAAACAGGAGCTGCGGAATAAACAGAGACTGGCGAAGGATGAGGTGACGATGCGCGTCGGGAATGGTTCCAAGGTCGATGTGATCGCCGTCGGCACGCTACCTCTACATTTACCTACGGGATTAGTTTTAAACCTCAATAATTGTTATTTAGTGCCAGCTTTGAGCATGAACATTGTATCTGGATCTCGTTTAATACGAGATGGCTACTCATTTAAATCCGAGAATAATGGTTGTTCTATTTATATGAGAGATATGTTTTATGGTCATGCCCCGCTGGTCAATGGTTTATTCTTAATGAATCTCGAATGTGATGTTACACATATTCATAGTGTGAATACCAAAAGATGTAAGATTGATAATGATAGTCCCATATATCTGTGGCACTGCCGCCTTGGTCACATCGGTGTCAAACGCATGAAGAAGCTCCATACAGATGGACTTTTGGAGTCTCTTGATTTAGAATCATTTGACACGTGCAAACCATGCCTCATGGGTAAAATGACCAAGGCTCCGTTCTCCGGAACAATGGAGCGAGCAACCAACTTATTGGAAATTATACATACTGATGTGTGCGGTCCAATGAGCGTCGAGGCTCGCGGTGGCTATCGTTATGTTCTCACTCTCACTGATGACTTAAGTAGATATGGGTATGTCTATTTGATGAAACACAAGTCTGAGACCTTTGAAAAGTTCAAGGAATTTCAGAATGAGGTAGAGAATCAACGTGACCGAAAGATAAAATTCTTACGATCAGATCATGGGGGAGAATATTTAAGTCACGAACTTGGTGCGCACTTAAGGAAATGTGGAATCTTTTCACAACTCACGCCGCCTGGAACATCTCAGCGTAACGGTGTGTCCGAACATCGTAATCGCACTCTATTGGATGTGGTGCAATCTATGATGTCACTCACTGATTTACCGCTATCTTTTTGGGGATACGCTCTAGAGACAACTACATTCACTTTAAATAGGGCACCGTCTAAATCCGTTGAGACGACACCGTATGAATTATGGTTTGGGAAGAAACCTAAGCTATCGTTTCTAAAAGTTTGGGGATGCGATGCTTATGTCAAGAAACTTCAACCTAAAAAGCTCGAACCCAAGTCGGAAAAATGCGTCTTCATAGGATACCCTAAGGAAACCATTGGGTATACCTTCTACCTTAGATCCGAAGGCAAGATCTTTGTTGCCAAGAACGGGTCCTTTCTAGAGAAAGAGTTTCTCTCGAGAGAAGTAAGTGGGAGGAAAGTAGAACTCGATGAAGTACTGCCTCTTGAACCGGAAAGTAGCGCAGCTCAGGAAGATGTTCCTGTGGTGCCTGCACCGACTAGAGAGGAAGTTAATGATGATGATCAAGGTACTTCGGATCAAGTTGCTACTGAACTTTGAAGGTCCACAAGGACACGTTCCCCACCAGAATGGTATGGCAACCCTGTCCTGGAAATCATGTTGTTAGACAATAGTGAACCTTCGAGCTATGAAGAAGCAATGGCGGGCCTAGATTCCAACAAATGGCTTGAAGCCATGCAATGCGAGATAGGATCCATGTATGAAAACAAAGTATGGGCTTTGACAGACTTGCCCGATGATCGGCGAGCGATAGAGAATAAATGGATCTTTAAGAAGAAGACGGACGCGGATGGTAATGTTACCATCTATAAGGCTCGACTTGCCGCTAAGGGTTATCGACAAGTTCAAGGGGTTGACTATGATGAGACCTTCTCACCCATAGAGAAGGTGAAGTCCGTATGAATCATGTTAGCAATTGCTGCATACTATGATTATGAGATATGGCAAATGGACGTCAAAACGGCTTTACTTAACGGCTTTCTTAAGGAAGAATTGTATATGATGCAGCTGGAAGGTTTTGTTGATCCTAAGAATGCTAACAAGGTATGCAAGCTCCAACGCTCCATCTATGGGCTGGTGCAAGCATCTCGGAGTTGGAACATTCGCTTTAATGAAATGATCAAAGCGTTCGGGTTTATGCAGACTTATGGAGAAGCCTGCGTTTACAAGAAAGTGAGTGGGAGCTCTGTAGCATTTCTCATATTATATGCGGATGGCATACTTTTGATGGGAAATGATATAGAACTTTTGGACAGTATTAAGGCCTACTTGAATAAGTGTTTTTCAATGAAGGACCTTGGAGAAGCTGCTTACATATTAGGCATCAAGATCTATAGAGATAGATTGAGACGCCTCATAGGTCTTTCACAAAGCACATACCTTGATAAGATATTGAAGAAGTTCAATATGGATCAGTCCAAGAAGGGGTTCTTGCCTGTGTTGCAAGGTGTGAAATTGAGCTCAGCTCAATGTCCGACCACGATAGAAGATAGAGAAAAGATGAGTGTCGTCCCCTATGCCTCAGCCATAGGGTCTACCATGTATGCCATGCTGTGTACCAGACCTGATGTAAACCTTGCCGTAAGTTTGGTATGAAGGTACCAAAGTAATCCCGGCATGGAACACTGGACAGTGGTCAAGAACATCCTAAAGTACCTGAAAAGGACTAAGGATATGTTTCTTGTATATGGAGGTGACGAGGAGCTTCTCGTAAAGGGTTACGTCGATGCTAGCTTCGACACAGATCTGGACGACTCTAAGTCACAAACCGGATATGTGTATATTTTGAATGGTGGGGCAGTAAGCTGGTGCAGTTGCAAGCAAAGCGTCATGGCGGGATCTACATGTGAAGCGGAGTACATGACAGCCTCGGAGGCAGCGCATGAAGCAATCTGGATGAAGGAGTTCATCACCGACCTAGGAGTCATACCCAACGCGTCGGGGCCGATCACTCTCTTCTGTGACAACACTGGAGCTATTGCCCTTGCCAAGGAGCCCAGGTTTCACAAGAAGACTAGGCACATCAAGCGTCGCTTCAACTCCATTCGTGAAAATGTTCAAGATGGAGACATAGATATTTGCAAAGTACATACGGATCTGAATGTCGCAGATCTGTTGATTAATCCTCTTCCACGAGCAAACATGATCAACACCAGAACTCTATGGGTGTTTGATTCATCACAATGTAACTAGATTATTGACTCTAGTGCAAGTGGGAGACTGTTGGAAATATGCCCTAGAGGCAATAATAATTTGATTATTATTATATTTCCTTGTTCATGATAATTGTCTATTATTCATGCTATAATTGTGTTATCCTAAAATCATGATACATGTGTGAATACATATACCATAACATGTCCCTAGTGAGCCTCTAGTTGACTAGCTTATTGATCAACAGATAGTCATGGTTTCCTGACTATGGACATTGGATGTCATTGATAACGGGATCACATCATTAGGAGAATGATGTGATGGACAAGACCCAATCCTAAGCATAGCACAAGATCGTGTAGTTCGTTTGCTAGAGCTTTTCCAATGTCAAGTATCATTTCCTTAGACCATGAGATCGTGTAACTCCCGGATGCCGTAGGAGTGCTTTGGGTGTGCCAAACGTCACAACGTAACTGGGTGACTATAAAGGTATACTACAGGTATCCCCAAAAGTATCTGTTGGGTTGACATGGATCAAGACTGGGATTTGTCACTCCGTATGACGGAGAGGTATCTCTGGGCCCACTCGGTAATGCATCATCATAATGAGCTCAATGTGACCAAGTGTTTGGTCACGGGATCATGCATACGAGTAAAGTGACTTGCCGGTAACGAGATTGAACGAGGTATTGGGATACCTACGATCGAATCTCGGGCAAGTAACGTACCGATTGACAAAGGGAATTGAATACGGGATTGATTGAATCCTTGACATTGTGGTTCATCCGATGAGATCATCGAGGAGCATGTGGGAGCCAACATGGGTATCCAGATCCCGCTGTTGGTCATTGACCGGAGAGTCGTCTCGGTCATGTCTGCGTGTCTCCCGAACCCGTAGGGTCTACACACTTAAGGTTCGGTGATGCTAGGGTTGTAGAGACATTAGTATGCGGTAACCCGAAAGTTGTTCGGAGTCCCGGATGAGATCCCGTACGTCACGAGGAGTTCTGGAATGGTTCGAAGGTGAAGATTTATATATAGGAAGTCTAGTTTCTGCCATCGGGAAAGTTTCGTGGGTAATCAGTATTGTACCGGGACCACCGGAAGGGTCCCGGGGGTCCACCGGGTGGGGCCACCTATCCCGGAGGGCCCCATGGGCTGAAGTGGGAGGGGAACCAGCCCCAAGTGGCTGGTGCACCCCCATGGGCCTCCCCTGTGCCTAGGGTTGGAAACCCTAGGGGTGGGGGGGGGGGGGCGCCCCACTTGACTTGGGGGGCAAGGTCCCCTTGGCCGCCGCCCCCCCTTGGTGATTGGATCTCCTAGGGCCGGCGCCCCCCCTAGGGGCCCTATATATAGTGGGGGGGGGGGTGAGGGATGGCAGCCGCACCAAGTCTCTGGCGCCTCCCTCTCCCCACGTAACACCTCTCTCTCTCTCATTGGAGCTTGGCGAAGCCCTGCCGAGATCACCGCTGCTTCCACCACCACGCCGTCGTGCTGCTGGATCTCCGTCAACCTCTCCTTCCCCTTGCTGGATCAAGAAGGAGGAGACGTTTTCCCAACCGTATGTGTGTTGAATGCGGAGGTGCCGTCCGTTCGGCGCTAGGTCATCGATGATTTGGATCACGACGAGTACGACTCCGTCAACCCCATTCTCTTGAACGCTTTCGCTCGCGATCTACAAGGGTATGTAGATGCACTCCCCTATCCCTCGTTGCTAGATGACTCCATAGATTGATCATGGTGATGTGTAGAAAATTTTAAAATTCTGCTACGTTCCCCAACAGAAACCCTAGCTCCCCTCCCTCTTGCTCGCCGGACATGTCCGCGCGCCGCCGGACACAGTCGCCGCCGCGCCAGTAGCTCACCGCCACGTGTCGCGCGCCGGCCCTGCCGCCGCGCGGCCCGCCCAGGCCCATCCGGGACCCGCGCGAGCCTGGGTCACCTTCGCCGCCCCGCCAGATCGCAGCCGCCCGTGACCTCCGCTTCGCCCGCACCGGCCGCCCTTCGCCGCCCCGCCGTCCTTCATCGGACCGCCGCCACTGTGCCGGACCGCTGCCACCGCGCCGGCACCGCCTCGCCGCCTGGCGCCGCGCCCTCGACATTCATGCCCAGATCCGCCCCGGAACTACCTCGCCGGCGCCCCCCCGCACCGCACTTCTCCGACGTCCATCTCCAGCAAGTCTCTAACGAACCTCGGTCCATGTGCAACCCTAGATCTAGATCTGAAAACCGAGGTTGACCCCAGGATTTTTGTCTAAGTCCCTAAATTCATACATTCGGCAGCCCTGTTCATCATGCCATAACTTCTTGTATGTAGGTCCGTTTTCTGCGTGCAATATATCGAAATGTTCATCATGATGTGCTCTTCATTTTGTTCCATTGTGACCTGCTTGTTTGATCCCATCTTGATGCCCAAATCGTTGATACAAGAGTGCTATAAATTGTTAGGTGCCGATTCTTATCAGAGTATGAGGATTTGTCATTTTTGCTACTATTGTTGTGTGCTGGATATGGCTATGAGCTCTACATGTGTATTGGTCTATGCCATGCCATCTTTACAGGGGTGTATGCCATGTATTTTTGTGATCTTTGTGGTGACTAGCACAAGCATGCAAAATAGCCTTCGTGTTATTGCTGATTTCAGGATCTCAGGATTTTGGCTAAGTCTTTGTCTGCTGTTATTTTAATGCCATGTAACCATGTTGCTACAGTGAGATACATGCTTTATTTGAGTTGCTTCACTAAGGATGTTTTGGACATATGGTTGTGCTCTATCCATCCATGCGCATGTTTGCAATTATGGAGTGCCCTAGATTGACTTAATCTTGCTCTACTTTTGCTATAAAATGTTCCTGGCAGATTGTTTGCATGTTAATCAATTTTGCCATGGTTGTTGTAGTTGATCCATGCATGCTATGAACTTGCTATTGCCTTGGTTAGCTTCTTGAACATGCCATCTTGCTGATGCTATGCTTATATTGTCATGCAATGCCTTGTGTTGAGTGAATCGAGCTCGCAAAGATGCCTTCATAACTCTGTTTGGCCATGCTCAGTTTTCTGCTAAGTTTGAATCTATTAACAAAACTTGCTATATTTACATGGGTGCCATCATATCTTCTGATCCTTTTTGACTCATGGTCAGTAAGGGACTTTTGTTCTATGCTTTGAGTAGATTCATGCCATGCCTTGTTTTGCTATGATAAGTTCCTGTAGCATGTTGTTGGCTTGCTCTAAACATTGCTTCCTGATGTTAGTTCCCGACATGTTAGTATTTTCACTAAGTCTGTGATGCCGTTATCGTTTGCACATTTTCCATGCTTGTTTGAACCTGATCTTGTGTGTTTTAGCCGTAGATTAGTGTTCATGTTTTGTCAAGCATCTTGAGTAGATCACTGCCATATGATTTTTTGCTATGTTGGAGTGCAGTAGCTTGGCTTCTTGTTGCATTCTATATGGCATCATGCTGTTAATCGTAGAATTGTGCCATTCTTGTTTTGCTTGCCATTTGCAAACCGTGCATCCGATTCCGGTGATCTTTATATCGATTTCGACCGAAATCAACTCATCTTTCCAGCGGTGCACTTGGTTTGCCAAGTTGATGCCTGGTTCAATCTTTCCTTTCCGAAGCATGCATATGCATTGCATATCACATCCCGCATGTCATGCCATGTTTTGCATCATGTTGCTTGCGCATTGCACCGTGGTTGATTGTGGTTTCCTTTGCTTGTATTCTTACTTTGGGTAGAGCCGGGAGACGAGTTCATGATCGAGGAACCCGTTGAGTATGCTTACGAGGATCAAGCTTTCGTCAACTCGGAGAACTTTGCAGGCAAGATGATCGTACCCTCGAAATCACTTCTATCTTTGCTTGCTAGTTGTTCGCTCCATTGCTATGCCGCGATACCTACCACTTGCTATATCATGCCTCCTATATTGCCATGTCAAGCCTCTAACCCACCTTTCCTAGCAAACCGTTGTTTGGCTATGTTACCGCTTTGCTCAGCCCTTCTTATAGCGTTGTTGGTTGCAGGTGGAGATGAAGTTTGTTCCATGTTGGAACATGGATATTGTTGGGATATCATTATTATATCTTGTTTACTTTAATGCACCTATATACTTGGTAAAGGGTGGAAGGCTTGGCCTTATGCCTAGTGTTTTGTTCCACTCTTGCCGCCCTAGTTTCCGTCATATCGGTGTTATGTTCCTTGATTTTGCGTTCCTTACACGGTTGGGTGTTATGGAACCCCTTGACAGTTTGCTTTGAATAAAACTCCTCCAGCAAGGCCCAACCTTGGTTTTACCATTTGCCTACCTACCACCATATACCTTCCCCTGGGTTCTGCAGACTCAAGGGTCATCTTTATTTTAAGCCCCCCCGGGCCAGTGCTCCTCTGAGTGTTGGTCCGAACTAGAGTCCTTTGCAGCACCACCTCGGGGAAACTCGAGGTTTGGTTTTATTTGTACGGAGCGCTCATCCGGTGTGCCCTGAGAACAAGATACATGCGACTCCTATCGGGATTTGTCGGCACATCGGGCTGCTTTGCTGGTCTTGTTTTACCATTGTCGAAATGTCTTGTAACCGGGATTCTGAGACTGATCGGGTCTTCCCGGGAGAAGGAATATCCTTCGTTGACCGTGAGAGCTTGTGATGGGCTAAGTTGGGATACCCCTGCAGGGTTTTGAACTTTCAAAAGCCGTGCCCGCGGTTATGGGCAGATGGGAATTTGTTAATGTTCGGTTGTAGAAAACTTGAAACTTAACTTAATTAAAATGAATCAACCGCGTGTGTAGCCGTGATGGTCACTTTTCGGCGGAGTCCGGGAAGAGAACACGACCTCATGTTATGCTTGAACATAAGTAGATTCAGGATCACTTCTTGATCACTATTAGTTTCTCGACCATGCTTTGCTTCTCTTCTCGCTCTCATTTGCGTAAGTTAGCCACCATATATGCTAGTTCTTGCTGCAGCTCCACCTCACTACCCCTTTCCTACCTTTAAGCTTAAATAGTCTTGATCGCGAGGGTGTGAGATTGCTGAGTCCTCGTGACTCACACATACTTCCAAAACAGATGCAGGTGCCGATGATGCTAGTGCAGGGGACGCTACCGAACTCAAGTGGGAGTTAGACGAGGATTCAGGACGTTACTATGTGTATTTTCCGGATGATTAGTAGAGGAGCCCAGTTGGGGCGATCGGGGATCTAGCATTTGGGGTTGTCTTTCTTTATTTTGGTACCGTAGTCGGACCTTGATTGTATTCTGGATGATGTATGATATATTTATGTATTTTGTGAAGTGGCGATTGTAAGCCAACTCTTTATCCCTTTGTTATTCAGTACATGGGATGTGTAAAGATTACCCCTCTTGCGACATGCCTACCATGTGGTTATGCCTCTAAGTCATGCTCCGACACATGGGAGATATAGCCGCATCATGGGTGTTACAAGTTGGTATCAGAGCCTTCCCCGACTTAGGAGCCCCCTACTTGATCGAATCGCTGACGTTGTTGAGTCTACAATTTTTTTTGAGTCTTATAGGATTATATATATCGGAGAGTAGGATTCTTTTTACTCCTCGGTCCCTTCGTCGTTCTGGTGAGGCCTCCTGACATAGAGTTTTGACCCTTCTCTCCTCAAATTTCACTAATTTTTTTAGGATCACGCGGGTATCTTGGAATTGTTCTGATGGTTTTGTGACGAGAACATTGTTCTTGGTGCCTCCTGACATTTAGGGGTTGTGGCAGTGTCCCGGGGAGTTGAGCTCCGAGGTGTTGTCGTCACAATTTTATCGTTGCAGTTCTGGAATACCTGAGTTCGCCGACATCGAAAATCTCCTTTATGCAGTTGTTGGTGAGATAACCTCGACGCCACCCAGTACTGGGGCGGGAGTTCGGGAGTATTGCCATAACTCGTATAACAGATGCTTTTCGAAGGTTGAGGTAAATGATTTTCGAAGGTTTCTTGGTTATGTGTTGAAGGATGGATACAGCTGGATGTAGGATTTGCTAGTTTTGGGTGAGATATTATGCTTCCCTGTATCCCCAACACCTGATTGCATAACCAGAAAGTTTCGGGAGTTTCATAGGTGGGAACTCATGTAGCTCTATTATTTCTTCCTGCATATATTTGGTTTGTGATTGGGTAATCCTTACCATTTATCTGTTCATATCCATACCTTGTTGCTTTATTCATCTACCTGTTGTCTAAGTGGCTTCTCAACTTATGGAAGTGTGATGATTTACTTTGGAATTCATTCATTCATTCTTGTTCGAATGTTAAGGCTACATGTTGCAATTTCAATCTATGGATTCAGCTTGAATATATGTCTTTCAAGATGCTAACAGATGTCAACCTCTTCAGGATGGCTCCTCCAATGCATTAGAATCCGGAACCTCCGCTACCACCTCCACCTCCGGAGGCATGACAAGCTGTCATGGCCGCTACCAACGCCAACACTCAGATGCTTTTGCAACTCTTGCAAGAGCGCAACCAAGGAAATCAAGGCCAAGGCAACTATCAGCCGCAGTTTGCTACCCTCAATCAGTTCCTCGCAAATCAGCCGAAGTCCTTCAGTAACTGTGTTGAGGCCACAGACGCCGACGACTGGCTCGTGGATATCTGCAAACATTTTGAGTGTAGAAATGTCAGGCCTAAGGACTTTGTCAAGTTTGCTTTGTTCCAACTCAAAGACCAAGCAGCTGAGTGGTATCAACAATACAGAGATTCCAGAGGAGGTCGTGTGATTACCTGGGATGATTTACGCCGAGACTTCAAAGCTCACCACATTCCTCAAAGTGTTGTTGAGAGTAAGCGCGAGGAGTTCCGCAATCTCAAGCAAGGCAGCATGTCTGTTTACCAATACAACATCCTGTTTTAGAGGCTCGCTCGCTTCGCTAAACAAGACGTCCCTGATGAGAAGAGCATGATTTATCAATTTAGAGGTGGCCTCAGAGAAGATCTGCAACTACCTCTCGTGCTTTTTGAGCCGACCAAGTATGATGAATTCTACAACATGGCACTAAAGCAAGAGGCCGCTCAGCTCAAGTGCGATGCTTCTAAGAAGAGAGTCAGGGATGCAACTCCATCTTCTTCTTCAACTCAAGTGGTAGCTAAGCAACAGAAGTTCTGGTTGCCTCCTCCTCCTCTGTTCCGTCACCCTTACCAGCAGAAGAGTAAAGGTGGCAATGGGTCTTCCCACGCACCCAACCCAGGCTATCAGAACAAAGGTCCATCTCATGCTCCAAGGTCAAGTGCTGCTTATCACCGTCCGCTCTCAAAGGTTACTTGCAACAAGTGTCAGCAAAAAGGGCACTATGCAAACAAATGCTTCAACCAAAGGCGCCTTCCGCCTCCTCCTCCTGTGAGATCTGCCAGCAATGCAGTGGTCAAGCATAATCCCAAGCATGCCAAGGTCAACATGATGAACGCAACTCAGGCAGAGGACTCTTCAGAAGTGATCATGGGTAACCTTCCAGTAACTCCATTCCTGCCAAAGTTCTCTTTGATACTGGTGCATCACATTGTTTCATTTCAAAACCTTTTGCATCAAAGTATGAGTGTGATTATCAAGAATTGCCTAGAACTTTATCAATTGTGTCCCCGGGCAAGCAAATGTCAACTAATATTTGCGTCCCGGATGTTTCTATCGAGATGGGCGACTACAAATTTCTGGCTTCTCCAATTATTCTTGGTGACTCAGATATCGATCTAATTCTCGGGATGGACTGACTTTCTAAGCACAAGGCTAAGCTTGATTGTGCTGCCTGGCAGGTTCAATTGACACGCTCGTCTGAGGATATGATCATCTATGCCGCTCGTGACGAAACCATTCGGCTGTTTTCTCTCAATGAGAAGGGCGAGTTGAATGCCATCTCTCAGATTCCAGTCGTTTGTGAATATCAAGACGTCTTTCCAGAAGAGCTTCCAGGAATGCCTCCTCAATGGCCAGTTGAATTTGTTATCGATCTTGAACCCGGCACGGAACCTGTTTTCAAACGTCCTTACAAGCTTGGACCAAAGGAATTGAAGGAGTTGAAGAAACAGCTCGGTGAACAAGAGCGTCTGGGTCTGATTAGACCGAGTTCATCTCCATGGGGCTGTTGTGTTCTTTTTTTCCAGAAGAAGGATGGCACGGACCAACTTTGTGTCGACTACCGTCCATTGAACAAGAAGACCATGAAGAACAAGTACCCACTTCCCAACATCAATGAGCTTTTCGAACAACTCAAAGGTGCTCAAGTATTCTCCAAGCTTGACCTCCGTATGGGTTATCATTAGATTCACATTCATGAACAAGATATCCCCAAGACAGCATTCAGAACAAGCTATGGTTCTTATGAATACACTGTCATGTCTTTCGGCCTTATCAATGCTCCTCCAACGTTCTCTCGCATGATGAACTTCATATTCGACCCTTACACAAATGATTTCTTCTTGGTGTATCTCGATGATATTTTGGTCTTTTCCAAGAACAAGGAAGATCATGCCAAGCACTTGAGATTGGTGTTGGACAAACTTAGAGAACATCAGTTCTATGCGAAGTTTTCAAAGTGCGAGTTTTGGCTCGATGAGGTTCTCTACCTTGGCCATATCATCTCTTCCAAGGGCATTGCTATTAATCCTGAGAAGGTGTGTGCAATAGTGAATTGGGAACCGCTTCAGAATGTGAAGCAGCTCTGCAGTTTCCTTGGGCTTGCAAGCTATTGTCGAAGATTCTTTAAGAATTTCTCTAAGATTGCAAAGCCTCTTTCCAACCTCCTCCAGAAGCACGTCAAGTATGTCTGGACGCCTGAATGTGACATTGCTTTCAACACCTTCAAAGAGAAGTTAGTCACAGCTCCTGTTTTGACTCCTCCTGATGAATCCAAACCATTCGAAGTTTTCTGTGATGCCTCCCTGCAAGGTCTCGGTGCTGTGTTAATGCAAGAGAAGAAAGTTGTGGCCTATACCTCTCACCAGTTGAAGCCCAACGAAAAGAACTACCCCACTCATGACCTTGAGCTGGCGGCGGTTGTCCATGCTCTTTTAACGTGGAGACATCTCTTGTTGGGAAGGAAAGTGGACATCTTCACTGATCATAAGAGCCTCAAGTACATCTTCACTCAGCTCAACCTCAACCTCAGGCAGACTCATTGGGTCGAAATGATTCAAGAGTATAATCCGAGTATTGAATATACTCCAGGCAAGGACAATGTCATTGTAGACGCTTTGAGCAGGAAGGCTTACTACAACAGTTTGATTCTGAAGCCCTTCCAACCGGAGCTTTGTGAAGCTTTCCGCAAACTTAATCTCCAAGTTGTTCCTCAAGGATTTCTTGCCAACCTCCAAGTCTCTCCTACTTTGGAAGATCAAATTTGTGAGGCACAACTTCTTGATGCCATGGTGAAGAAGGTGAAAAATGGGATTGCCAAGAGCCAACCCAAGTACAAGTGCTATCGCCTTGATGACAAAGATACTCTATTCTTCGAGGATCGAATTGTGGTTCCTAAGGGTGATCTACGTAAAGTCATTATGAACAAGGCTCACAATTCCCTCCTATCCATTCATCCTGGAAGTACAAAGATGTACCATGACCTCAAGCAGTCGTATTGGTGGACTCGAATGAAGCGAGAAATTGCTTAGTTCGTGAATGAATGTGATGTCTGCAAGAGGGTGAAAGCAGAACACCAACGGCCAGCTGGTCTCCTCCAACCTCTTGCTATTCCAGAATGGAAGTTTGACCATATTGAGATGGACTTCGTGACTGGATTTCCCAAGTCCAAGCGTGGCAATGATGCTATCTTTGTTGTCATCGACAAGCTTACTAAAGTGGCTCATTTCCTTCGTATCAAAGAATCTATCACAGCAGCTCAGTTGGCAGAGCTATACACCTCCAGGATTGTCTCCTTGCACAGCATTCCACAGGTGATATCTTGAGATCGTCGAAGCATCTTTACTTCTAAGTTCTGGGACTCCTTTCAGAAGGCCATGGGCACCAACATTCGCTTCAGCACAACCTTCCATCCTCAAACTAGTGGCCAAGTCGAGCGAGTCAATCAAATTCTTGAAGATATGCTCAGGGCTTGTGTCATTTCTTTCGATATGAAGTGGGAATATTGTCTTCCATATGTCGAGTTCTCCTACAACAACAGCTTCCAAGCGAGCTTGGGCAAGGCCCCATTCGAGATTATCTATGGCAGAAAGTGTCATACTCCTCTTAATTGGTCAGAGACTGGTGAACGCCAACTTCTTGGCAATGACTTAATCACGGAAGCCGAAGAAATGTGTAAAGTCATCTGTGAAAATCTCAAAGCCGCGCAATCACGCCAGAAGAGTTACTATGATAGCAAGCATCGTGACTTGGCTTTCGAGATCGGAGACCATGTCTACCTCCGCGTCTCTCCAATGAAAGGTACTCGTCGGTTCGGTATCAAAGGGAAGCTTGCCCCTAGATACGTGGGTCCTTTCAAGATCATTGGCAAAAGAGGCGATCTCGCCTATCAACTTGAACTCCTGTCCAACTTCACAAACGTGCACGACGTGTTTCACGTGTCACAGCTTCGCAAGTGTTTCAAGACTCCTGACCGCACCATCAACTTCGAAGAGATTGATCTCCAAGAAGACCTGTCTTATCATGAGCATCCCATTTCTATTCTTGAAGAAACTAAGCGCAAGACTCGCAACAAGTCTATCAAATTCCTAAAAGTGAAGTGGTCACACCATTCCGACCGAGAAGCCACCTGGGAACGCGAGGACCACCTCCGTTCCGAATATCCGGAGTTCTTTCAGTCCTAGATCTCGGGACGAGATCCTTTCATAGTGGTGGAGTGTTGTAACGCCCCGGATGTAACCTGCCATATTTGTACTCCAACTCTTGCCATTATCGGCTCTAAGTTATGAGATTCCCTCGTGGTTGGGTTTTGTCTCCGTTTTGCATTTTTTCCATGTCATGCATTGTCGGAGTAAATAGCCATGGGTAGCCAAGCCGGCTTCCCCTGGCCCTTTTGAAAAAATTACGAGCCCATCCGGCTCTCAAGAGCCCAAGACGTGGGGCCGCCTTCCCCTTGCTGGCCGTCGCTCGGGCCAGTTGTCGGAAGGTGGCCCGACTTTAGCCCTCACAAAGGAGGCCATGGGAGGGCCGGCTTCAAGAAGCCGGCCTCGAGAAGGCTGACTCTAAGAAGCCGGCTCCCACAAAGCGGCCGAGACCGCACCCTCAAAGTTTGCATCCGCCTAACAGCGGCGTGACGGGGCATGGCTACAGTGAAGCCTGCCACCCCCAAATCCCGGAGCACGACCGGCATAGTGCGCCGTACGGGTAGCCATGACCCGTCCGGCGCAGCACTGTTGCCATGTTGACCCTGATGTCATCCACGATGGACTGCCAGTACGGCCCGCGGGCGGTGGGCCCCTTCGGGCAGAGAGACACCCGAAGGCGGCCATGCCTCCCCTAGTCGGCCCAAGACGGAGCCGACTCCCCACAGCCGGCTTGCTGCCTTCCTCAAAGGAGATGCCCCATTAAGGAGACAAGACGCGGTGAGGCTACAGCAATCGCCCACCGGGCGGCGATACTGTAGCCACGCCTACCACGACGAAGCCCACGTCACCAAGATAGGGCAACAGTGACCACCCACCAACCAGATCCTGGACGGTGGGGCCTGCCTGTCGACCAAAGGGCTGGCAGCCGGCGGGACCCAGCTGCCGGCGCAGAAGCCGGCGAGCGCAGTCATAGACGGCTGGGCCCCGCGCCCAATCGGATTACCATTGTACCCCCAGGGGGTAGGCCTATATAAACCCCCCGGGGCGCCCATGCAAAGGGTTCGACCCCCAGCTAGTTTTAGACACCTCACGAGGAGAAGAAGCAGGCCAGCCAACCCTTCTTACTCCTCCCACCGAACAACTCAAGGAGCATTGTGTAGTTACTTGTCCTTCTAGTGATCATGCGGAGACCCCGTAGAGCAGCAATAGGGGTGTTATCTCCACGGAGAGCCCCGAAGCAGGGTAGGATCCACCGGCGTGCATGTCTTTGCCTCATCCCGTTTCCAGGCACCGGCGATGTCTTACTGGCTCCCACAATGATAAGCCACCCGTTGGCATATGTTGCACCTACCACCTAACATTTGGCGCCCACCGTGGGGCCAGGTGCACCGTTGTCCGGAGACCTGTTCTGGACAGGAACCCTCTTCCTCCCCAGCGAGCGTAGCCAGCCCGGCACGCCCGATGGCGCTTGCCACGACGCGCTGCAAGGCGTCCCCAGCATCTGCGCGGCGAGCAGCCTCACCAATCTCCTCAACGAAACCCTCATCTCCGACGAGCTCGCCTCTGATGCGGGCACCGACCACCTCGCCAACCTCCTCGGCCAGCTCCATGTCTCCGGCGAGCCTGCTGTGGATTTGGAGTCGGTTGGCTCCACCGACCCAATGCCTGTCGACTCCGACACGGCTTCACTCGACACCTTCCCCACCGACGTCGCGATCTATGACGACCCGCTTCCCCGGACCAATGGCCGCGACACTATCACCACCGAGGTGATGGTCATCAGCCACGGTGGCACGGCTGACGGGAGCGCCCACGACACCCCGCACGCGGCGGCTCACGACTTGTCCATCCCCCTCCCGGCCGATGCCGACGACGAAGCACTGGAGGCACGCCGCCTCGCTCTCCTCGCGGAGGGCCGGAGGCTGGCTTCCGTGAGACACCTCACTGAGGCCTACCAGCGCGAAGCTGACCGCACCGCCTTCGGCACACCGGCCCCGGGCGGGCCAAGCCGGGCCGGCGTTGTCAAGCAACGCGGTGCTGTCATCGCCGACACGCTGGGAGTCGACCGCCCGGTCTATGCCACTCCACTCGAGAACTTGCGTGCCGCCCAGGCGGCCATAGACGAGTTGGACGGATTGGAGGCCGAAGAACTCCCTCACATGACCCAGCGCATCCAGCAGCTGATTGATACGGCCGCACGGCGGCACAAGGCCGATGTCGGTGTTCTAGGAACGGGGGTCCCCAGACTTGCCTGCCTGTGACCTGCGGCGTGGCTCGAATGGGGGCCCAACATGGCCCATCTTCATCAAGCACAAGACTCAGGACCCTCGCGAGGGGCCAAGCCTCGCGAGGCGGACGACATGGCGCATCCTCGGGCGCAGCCTCCTCAGGCTGGCTCGCGAGGAGATGGAGATATCAAGGCGGGGTGTCTTGTGAGGCGCCCGTGACGCAAGCCATGACGATCGAGGACACCAGGTGGGTGCCAGCGCGCGCAGCATCCTTCTTTCCTCTTTGGTGCAAAGGGGGCAAGCGCAGCCGCGGAGTACCGAGGCATCAGGCAAAGGTTGCCATTTCGGCGCAACAAGACCAGGACCAAGCGGACTACGAGACGGAGGTCACCATGGAGCCCAGCATGGCGTCACCGCAGAGTCTTTCGCAGGCGAAGACCACCTTTAGTCAGGATAAGAGTACTTGCTGTCCCCCTTCAAATTAGCCCGCCATTGTTAGCTCCCTTCCCGCTCAATATTTGGGAAGAGGACCAGGGCACCTATAAATAGGACCGGCCACCCACATAGCAAGGGGTTCGATCGGTTGGAAGATTAGACACACAGGGCTCAGTTCAGTCCGACTAGCAAGTAGAGAGAGAGAGGTGACCGAACTCCTCCCAGCAGTTCATCACCCCAGCCAAGAACTGACCCTCGCGAGGCAGTTCTTCCTTGTAGTGTTCATCATAATCAGCCCCAGGAGGCAATCCATCCACCACACACTGGAGTAGGGTATTACACCACAATGGTGGCCCGAACCAGTATAAATCTTGTGTCTCTTGTGTGATCCCTTTAGTAGTTTAGATCTTTGTGAGATGGGGAGGCTGAGGACGTGATTTCCGCGCGCACCCCAGTGTTCGAACCTTAAGGGTCTGCCGGAACCCGAAATCTGGCATTTGGCGCGCCAGGTAGGGGTGCGCAGGGATCCGTCTTCCACCGCTCCTTCCTCCTCCGGCCGCCGCAACCATGCGCGGCGCCAGCCGGGCTCGCGCCGCCCCGGCGGCCCTCGCCAGTGGGCGCTCTCGTCGCCCCCGCCGCCCGCCGTCAACACTGCCACCGGCTCGGCGGGAAACGAGCTGCAAGCACCACCCCAGCATCCGCCTACACGACAGAGTAACTGCGCCCCGACACCGACGCCTTCGGTCGTCGCGGCCCTCCTGGGCGGCTCGCAGGCGCCGCCCACAAGTCGCCACGTTAAGCCTTTCGCCCGCCGGGTTAGCACCGCTGCCGCACGGCAGGGGGCTCCCCCGGACCGGGCGGCGAGCGAGGTCGATCTGACCATCAGCTCGGAGGACCATCCCACCAACCCGGTCAGCTCAGGCGCGCTCCCCTTGTTGTGCACCCCCACCATCTGCCAGGTGGCCGTCACCCGAACCCTCATCGACGGTGGTGCGGGCCTCTGCGTGCTTTCGGTCGAGACTTTTGACCTCTTCTGCATACCCTGGGAGCGGCTGCGGCCCAGCCGATCCTTCTCGGGCATCGGGGGTGGATCATCCGACTCCCTGGGACAGATCTGGCTCCCGGTGACCTTCGGCACCTATGAAAACTTCCGCACGGAGACGGTCGACTTCGACATCGCCCCCATCAGCCTTCCTTACAACGCCATTCTCGGCTACCCGGCACTGGCCCAGTTCATGGCCGCCACGCACCCGGCGTACAACCTCATGAAGATGCCCGGGAGCAATGGTACCCTCACCATGCGCGGGGACACTGGAGACGCCCTGCGAGTACTCGAGCTCGCCTTCAAGACAGCGGCGTCGGCACGGCCCGCCAACGTGGAGGCCCCTGAGCCCAAGGGGGCTGCGCCCGCCAAGAAGAAGCAGTTATTCACCCAGGACAAGGCAGAGACCTAGCAGATACCCGTCGATGAGGATGGGTCCTCCAGTGCCAGTTTCACCATAGGCGCCAACCTTGAGCCTGAGCAGGAGGAGGCCTTGGTCAAGTTCTTGCGCGCACATAAGAAGGTATTTGCTTGGGAGCCCGATCAGCTGGCGGGGATCCCCAGGAGTGTCATCAAGCATCACCTCAACGTGTGCCCAAATGTGCGCCCCATGAAGCAGACGGCCAGGCGGCAGTCCGTGGAGAAGCAGGCCTTCATTGTTCAAGAGACCCGCAAGCTAGAAGCTGCTGGGGTCATTCGCGAGGTCCGATACCCGAATTGGTTGGCCAACCCTGTTGTTGTGCCCAAGAAAGGGGGGAAGGAATGCATGTGTGTCGACTTCACCAACCTTAACAAGGCATGCCCGCAAGATCCGTTTCCGCTACCCCGCATTGACCAGATCGTCGACTCCACTGCGGAGTGCGACCTGCTATGCTTCCTGGACGCCTTCTCCGGGTATCACTGTCGGATTTCGGGTTCCGGTAGACCCTTAAGGTTCGAACACTGGGGTGCGCGCGGAAATCACGTCCTCAACCTCCCCGTCTCACAAAGATCTAAACTACTAAAGGGATCACACAAGAGACACAAGATTTATACTGGTTCGGGCCACCATTGTGGTGTAATACCCTACTCCAGTGTGTGGTGGATGGATTGCCTCCTGGGGCTGATTATGATGAACACTACAAGGAAGAACTGCCTCGCGAGGGTCAGTTCTTGGCTGGGGTGATGAACTGCTGGGAGGAGTTCGGTCACCTCTCTCTCTCTCTCTCTCTCTACTTGCTAGTCGGACTAAACCGAGCCCTGTGTGTCTAACCTTCCAACCGATCGAACCCCTGAACCAACCGAACCCCCTGCTACGTGGGTGGCCGGTCCCTATTTATAGAGGCCCTGGTCCTCTTCCCAAATATTGAGCGGGAAGGGAGCCAACAATGGCGGGCTAATTTGAAGGGGGACAACAAGTACTCCTATACTGACTAAAGGTGGTCTTCGCCTACGAAAGACTCTGCGGTGACGCCGTGCTGGGCTCCATGGTGACCTCCGTCTCGTAGTCCGCTTGGTCCTGGTCTTGTTGCACCAAAATGGTAACCTTTGCCTGATGCCTCGGTACTCCACGGCTGCGCTTGCCCCCTTTGCACCAAAGAGGAAAGAAGGATGCCGCGCGCGCTGGTGCCCGCCTGGCACCCTTGATCGTCATGGCTTACGTCACGGGCGCCTCACGAGACACCCCGCCTTGATATCTCCATCTCCTCGCAAGCTTGCCTAAGGAGGCTGCGCCCGTGGATGCGCCGTGTCGTCCGCCTCGCGAGGCTTGGCCCCTCGTGAGGGTCTTGAGTCTTGTGTTGGTGAAGATGGGCCATGTTGGGCCCCCATTCGAGCCACGCCGCAGGCCGCAGGCAGGCAAGTCTGGGGACCCCTGTTCCCAGAACACCGACAGTAGCCCCTGGGCCCGAGGCGCGCATGGGCTTGGCCGTGCCGAGAGGCGAAAGGGCAAGGGCGAAGCGCCACGGGCCCTAACAGCCTGCGGCCTTGGGCGCCGCGTGGCGATTGATTGGACGTGGGTGCTCCACTTCCCCACGATGCCTTGGTGACCGCGCGAGGTGGACAAGTCCCTGCATGCGAATCGTGTCATGATTACCTGTGATCGTGGAGGCCGGCGGTTGGTCTTCGCCGGCTATAAGTACTGTACGGCGCGTGCCCTTCCAGTCCATTCCTCCTGGCTTCTCCTTCTTCCCGATCCTTGCTCCATTTTGGTGTGATGGCTCCGATCCGCCGGTTCTCCGCAGCGGAGAAAGGGAAAGCTCCTCGAGAGGGGCCAGCGCCGCTCCCGCCGAAGAAACGGCTCACCATTTGCAGCCGGGGCGAGGAAGACTGGCAGGTGGAGCCGAGGCCCCGATGCGAGTGGGCTCCGCCGGGGTTCCCGCTTCCTTTGTACGCCCCCGCCGAGGGCCCCGAGGGTGTCGATGCTGATCCCTGCGGCCAGCACCGTCGTAGGCGCCGTCGGGTCACGAAGGCGTGGGTTGTTCCTCCCGGAGTCCATGCCGAGGGCTCCTCCCACGAGTTCGTGCTCCACGTCGTCGTTCCCCTTCAGTCCTGGATCCGTCTGCCTCCCTTCTTCGCCTCCGTCGTCCCTCCAGGAGGGCCTCTGGAGCTCTGGCTGCAGCACGCCGGCTGCAGCGCCCTCGCGACCGAGGCTGAGGTCGTGGTCGCCGCCCCGGGCGAGGTCTACTTGTCCCGCGGCTGGAGAGAAATCGCCCAGGTCTGCAAGGAGAGGGGCGTCTTCGCGGTCCACCTGGAGTACGATGGCGCTGCAGTGATGTTCCTCAAGGTCTTCGACACGATTGGGCGCCGGCTGGAGTGTTGCCGCGGGAGAGGTGGCCAGGACCTTGCCCTGGTGAGGGCTAGGCCCGTCGACCGCTCCCTTGGCGAAGGCGCCGGGGGGTCCAGCAACTCCAGCGAGATCTTTGTGACTCCGGAGATGAGCGACGACAGCTACGAGCCCCCGAGCCGGCGCCGCTCCCGGGGCAGGGCGGGCTCGTCAGGCCGTCGCCAACCCTGATCTGGATGTGGTTGGCGCCGGTGCCTGACGGCCCACTGTTGATGATGGCATCTTCTGCAGGAGCCCGTGTAGTTAGCACTCCTTAGAATCCGTTCCCTGCGAGGAATCACAATGCGCCCCATGGGGGCTTGTAAGGTGTCTGTAGTCCCGTTTGTTAATACATGACCTTCGCTATGGATTTGCGTGAGTTGCTGATTCCGTCATAGCTTAGTTCTCCCTTTCGAACCTCGCGAGGGCTTGGTGCTCTACGCCGACAGGTCCCAGTCCCAAGGCGGCATCAGCTGTCACCGGTATGCCAGGTCGTGATGCCGTGGTCAAGGCCAGGAGGTGAGCGACCCGGGGTCCGGTAAGAGCCCCTGAGTCGCGATGCTCAGGAGGTCCCCTTTGGCGCTCAAGCAGCCGTCGCTTGGTGAGAAAGGGAAGCAACGTCGCTAGTACGGAATTGCCTTAGGTGCGGGGGCTGTGTCACGGTAGCCAGTGTTTTGGATGGTGACTTATCTCGAGAGTCGGGGATTATTCCTGGTGCGCCGTCGGGTTCGCACGTCGGTGGGAGCGGAATCACTTGGCAAGGTCCTCGCGAGCCCCTTCCCCCTCGCCTCTGCTCCCCTTTCTGCTCTACGTCCTCGGGTCCCGGCCCTCGAGCTTGTCTCAGCCATCGCTGGTATGCCAGGTCGCGATGCCGTGGACAAGGCCAGAGGGTGAGGGCTGGAGAGCCAGTAGGAGCCCTGGGTCGCGATGCTCAGGCACCCCCCTTTAACGTGCAAGTGGTTCGCGCGGGCGAGGGTGAAGGAAACCTCGTGAGGGCTTTGGCTAGCGCAGTTCCCTCCAAGGATCCTGCAGAGTCATCACAGAAAGAAGATGGTGTTGCCATGGCGGCCATTAGTCGATCGCTAGTCACTCAAGAGCTTGCTGGTTGGGGTAGGTGAGGTGTATCTGGGCACCCGTGAGCCAGCGCGGGACTCATGAGGCCCTACCCCTAGGCGGGTTGCGCCTGGCACTGGGCCGTATCTTGAGATGTGTTCCTGCAAAATTTGGTTAGACGCTGGCACTCTACGTCCTCGGTACCCGGCCCCCGAGCTTGTCTCAGCCGTCGCTGGTATGCCAGGTCGCGATGCCATGGACAAGGCCAGAAGGTGAGGGTTGGAGAGCCAGTAAGAGCCCTGAGTCGCGATGCTCAGGCACCCCCATTTAACATGCAAGTGGCCGACCTGGGAAGAAAGGATGCCGCGGACGGGCACCATGCAGTTAAGCGTGATAGGCAATGCATAGTTGGAAATAAACGCTAGGGAGATACACGCCGCTGGGTCTGGCCCGAGCGGCTTGGGGATGATGCAGCCCGAGGGGCGCCCCCAACAAGGCAAACTAACGGCGAAAAGGTAAATGCAGATACATGCCTCGGGGACGGACCCATGCAGCCTGGGAGTGATGCAACCCTGGGAGGGTGCTCCCAGCTGAGAACGGAACTTGAAAGATGTCACCTGAGGACGTCGTCGGCGTAGTGGCGTTGGTGCAGCAGACTTGACGGGCTGCAGAAGCCTATCCTCACGAGCCCCCAGGCCCCGGGGCCTCGGGAGGCTCCGGTGGCACTGGCGACTCCTCACGAGCTGTCTTCATCTCCGCCAAGGCCGCGGAACATCTGTCTTCCTGAGCCTCCATGATGCCCCTCATGAGGCGCTGGTACGCTGCAGCCATGCTCGGCAGGCCGTAAGGCATGCGAACATAGCTGTGGGGTGGACCTTCGCAGCGCCCCGCCTGCGAGGGCCAGAGGCGCTCCGTTGTGGCGATCTGATTGAGCCCTGGTACGTCGACGCAGGCGCGCAGCCCACCATCCTCGCCTGGATGTGGGGCCACAGCTGGTAGGCGGCGGCAACCTCTCATGATCCTTGACTCCTGTAGTTCTTGAATGTCCTTGTCAACGAACTCTTGCTGGTCTGACCTTCCTCGCCTGGCTCCTTCCCGGGGGAAATGTGCTACGAAGTACGCCTCCACATGGTGCCCAAGCGCCTCCCTCGTGACCCTGGCTAGGTCGGTGGCCCTCCAGGTGAGAGCCCCCGAGCCCTGCCTAAGGAGGGCACTGGGCGCGCTTTCCTATGCGATGGAAGGAGGGTCCCCCTGGGCAGACATGGGCCCTGAGGGGCCTGCTTCCTGAGGGGCCGAGCCTGACGATGTCTTCTTCTTCTTAGGGGTGGTCTCAGGAAGCCTCCTGCTTCCGCGATCTGTGTCTTCTAGCGACGCGGCCTGATAGGCCCGCTCCAGGGAACACTCTGCATCCTTCTCTTCACAGGGCACCGTGATGATGCCGCCACTTCCCGGCATCTTGAGGATGTTGTAGCCATGGTGAGTCGCAGCCATGAACTTGGCCAGCGCTGGGTACCCGAGGATGGCATTGTACGGCAGGCGGATGTGGGCGACGTCGAAGTCGATGAGCTCGGTGCGGTAGTTGCTACGGGCCCCGAAGGTGACAGGGAGGCGGACCTGCCCGATCGGGACTGTGGAACCATCGGTAATCCCGGAGAAGGGCTTGGTCGGCTGCAGCTGGTCATAGGGCACTTGGAGATTGTTGAATGTTTCCATGGACAGGACGTTGAGCCCTGCCCCGCCATCGATGAGGGTCTTGGTGACTAGCATGTTGCTGATGACTGGGGAGCAGAGCATCGGGAGGACTCCTGCCATGGCCGCGCACTTGTGCTGGTCTACCGAGCTGAACGTGATGGGGCACGCCGACCACCTGAGGGGGCACATTGCTTCGAGCTTGGGGAGAACTGCATTCACTTTGCGGGTAAACTGCTTGAAGATACGTTGGGGGGCTAGGGCTTGAGCTCCGCCCAGGATGCAGGCGATTGCGCGCGGCTCCTGGAAGCCCCCAGCCCCCTCGTCTTGATGGCGGTCTTCATTCCACCTTGCCTGAGGCGGCAGCGGAGGTAGGCCTGCATTGCCATGAGGGTGGTCCTCACGAGGCTGATCCCTCCAGTCTCCCTCGCGAGGCAGGTCCCGCCAGCGGTCCTCGTGAGGCTGGTCGCGCCACCCCTGGCGCGGGCCGCGATCTTCCCAGCGCCCTGGGTTTCTTCCTCCTCCTCGGCCGTAGCCCCGGTCAGCACGGTTAGGGCGACGGCCGATCCTTCCTTCTCGCACAGCGCAGAGTTCTTGACATTCGTTGGTGTTGTGGGTGTGGAGGTCATGGTACACACAGTACCAGCTGCCTCTGGAGGGTTCGGGCAGGTCCTTGCCCCGCTTCGTGTCTGGTTCTGCCGCGAGTACGGCAGCCCCCTTGCGCTTCACGTCCTTGGCCTTGGGCTTCTTCTCTTCTGGATCTGCGGCAGGCAGCAAGAGGAGGGAGAGGCGTCCCTCCTCAGCCCTGGCGCACCTGTTCGCCAAGTTGAATAGCTCCAGGGAGGTGCAGATGTCTTCGTGCATCGCCAGCTCCTCCTTCATCTTGACGTCGCGCACGCCGTCGGAGAAGGCAGAGATGATGGCCTCCTCGGACACCTTGGGGATCTTGAGGCACGCGCTGTTGAAGCGCTGGATGTACTTTTGCAGGGTTTCTCCGGGTTGTTGCTTGATGCGGCGCATATCGCTCACGGCGGGCGGCCGGTCGCGAGTACCTTGGAAGTTGGCGATGAAGCGGGCGCGCATCTGGTCCCAGGAGGAGATCGTGCCTGGAGCCAGATTCAGGAGCCAGGTTCGAGCTCCTTCCTTGAGCGCCATGGGGAACCAGTTCGCCATGACCTTTTCATCCCTGCCGGCAGCCTCGATGCCCAGCTCATAGAGCTGGAGGAATTCTTCGGGATCGGTTGTGCCGTCGTAGCAAGGAGGCAGGTCAGGCTTGAACTTGCCGGGCCACGCGACGCTGCGCAGCTTAGTGGTGTAGGCGTGGCAGCCCGCGGTGGCCACGAAAGGCCTCGGTTGATGGAGAGCTTGGTCTTGAGGGTCCCCACGCGCTGCAGCTAGGAGCAGGGCGGGGTCTTGGTGCGCCGGAGCTGGAGCAGGGTCGCGGCGCGCCGGAGCAGGGAGCGCCCTGGCAGCCCCTTGCAGGCGAGGAACTTCTTGGCAGCTCCGCTCTTGCTGCGCTGGCGCCTGACGGAGCGGGTTCCGCCCAGGGGCCAAGCGCCTTGCAGCCATGGCATCTTCTTGGAGGGGAGGCGGCTGGTGCGCCTCTGGAGCTTCGTTGCCCGCGCGGGGCGGAGTGTGGCGCAGAGGGACGGACGGCGCGGAAGAGCCCCCTGCGGTGCGGACAAGCTCGGCGACGCGGTCGAGCCACTCCTCGTAGACGTTGTTGATGGGGCGGTAGCGCAGGAGCTCGTTTGCCGCGAGGAGCTCAGCTCGAGCCTCCAAGGGTGCGCGGAGCGCGCGGGACGAAGAACCGGCCGGAGCGAGTGATCGAGTAGCGGTGCGGCCGTCTTGCCGCACGGACGGGTGCTGAGACGATGCTTGCTGCTTGCCCCCCGCCGGGCTGGTGGCGGCATTGACGGCGGGCGACAGGGAACGACGAGGACGCCCACCAACGGGGGCCGTCTGGGCGATGCGAGAAGCGATGGCGGCCCGGCGCTCAGCGCGGGCCCGACGAGCGTCGGACATGGATGCGACGGTCGGAGGAGAACGGAGTGGTGGAAGACAGATTCTGGCGCACCCCTACCTGGCGTGCCAAACATCGGATTTCGGGTTCCGGCAGACCCTTAAGGTTCGAACACTGGGGTGCGCGCGGAAATCACGTCCTCAACTTCCCCGTCTCACAAAGATCTAAACTACTAAAGGGATCACACAAGAGACACAAGATTTATACTGGTTCGGGCCACCATTGTGGTGTAATACCCTACTCCAGTGTGTGGTGGATGGATTGCCTCCTGGAGCTGATTATGATGAACACTACAAGGAAGAACTGCCTCGCGAGGGTCAGTTCTTGGCTGGGGTGATGAACTGCTGGGAGGAGTTCGGTCACCTCTCTCTCTCTCTCTCTCTCTCTCTACTTGCTAGTCGGACTGAACCGAGCCCTGTGTGTCTAACCTTCCAACCGATCGAACCCCCGAACCAACCGAACCCCCTGCTACGTGGGTGGCCGGTCCCTATTTATAGAGGCCCTGGTCCTCTTCCCAAATATTGAGTGGGAAGGGAGCCAACAATGGCGGGCTAATTTGAAGGGGGACAGCAAGTACTCCTATCCTGACTAAAGGTGGTCTTCGCCTGCGAAAGACTCTGCGGTGACGCCGTGCTGGGCTCCATGGTGACCTCCGTCTCGTAGTCCGCTTGGTCCTGGTCTTGTTGCACCGAAATGGCAACCTTTGCCTGATGCCTCGGTACTCCGCGGCTGTGCTTGCCCCCTTTGCACCAAAGAGGAAAGAAGGACGCTGCGCGCGCTGGTGCCCGCCTGGCACCCTTGATCGTCATGGCTTGCGTCACGGGCGCCTCACGAGACACCCCGCCTTGATATCTCCATCTCCTCGTGAGCTAGCCTGAGGAGGCTGCGCCCGTGGATGCGCCGTGTCGTCCACCTCGCGAGGCTTGGCCCCTCGCGAGGGTCTTGAGTCTTGTGTTGGTGAAGATGGGCCATGTTGGGCCCCCATTCGAGCCATGCCGCAGGCCGCAGGCAGGCAAGTCTGGGGACCCCCGTTCCCAGAACGCCGACAATCACCAGATCAAGATGGCAGTAGAAGACGTCGAGAAGACCGCCTTCTTGACCCCATGCGGGGTATACTGCTATACATGCATGCCGTTCGGGCTGTGCAACGCGGGAGCAACCTTTCAACGGCTGATGCACATCGCCTTGGGCCCGCAACTCGGAAAGAATGTCGAGGCCTACGTAGATGACATTGTGGTAAAGTCTCGGGAGGCCAAGACCCTGATACAAGACCTGGAGGAGACCTTCACGAGCCTCGACGCAGTAAACCTGCGGCTCAACCCGGAGAAATGTGTGTTCGGCGTCCCCTCGGGCAAGCTTTTGGGGTTCCTCGTGTCCCATCGTGGCATCGAGGCCAACCCCGAGAAGGTCAAGGCGGTCGAGGACATGAGCCCGCCGAAGACCCTCAGAGAGATGCAGAAGCTTACTGGGCGCGTGACCATGCTAGGGCATTTCATCTCCAAATTGGGAGAACAAGCGCTGCCTTTCTTTCAGCTGATGAAGAAGAAGGGGCCCTTTGAATGGACTAAAGAGGCAGATAAGGCGTTTCAAGATCTCAAGAGGTATCTGACCAGTCCCCCAGTCATGGTGGCTCCGAGCCCTCGGGAGCCCCTGCTGCTTTACCTCGCCGCCACTCCTTACTCCGCCAGCGCAACCCTGGTGGCGGTTAGGGAGGAGCGCCAGGTCAAGACCGCAGCGGCGGCCCGAGGCAAGGCAAGACGGGAACAAGGAGAGCATGCGGAAGCCGCGACCGCAGTGGAGGAGGGGCAGCTGCCGAAGAATGTACCAGGGGCAGGGAGGCCGCACGCCTAGATGGGCCGCCTCCCGAGGTCATTTCACCTTGCGAGGCGCCCCCACCTCCCGAGGGCGTCGCGACCGCAGATGCTCTCAGCCTAGTTGAGCACCCGGTCTACTTTGTTAGCACAGTGTTACGGGACGCGAGGGCACGGTACCCAATGCCTCAAAAGCTCCTCCTCACGCTACTGGTGGCCTCGCACAAGCTGCGTCACTACTTCCAGGCCCGTCCCATCAAAGTCATCTCATCATACCCCCTGGAGAGAGTGCTCCGGAGCCCAAACTCAGCCGGAAGGGTCGCCGAGTGGAACATAGAGCTGCAGGCGTTTTAGCTCGAGTTCAGCACAACCAGGGTCATCAAAGGAGTAGCATTGGCAGATTTCATAGCGGAATGGGCGGAGGCACCAGGCCTCAGGGACAACGAGGATCGGTCCCTCTCTCCAGGGAGTGAGGCGCCGGAAGGCTGGGTCATGTACTTCGATGGGGCGTTCTCCAGACACGGCGCGGGGGCTGGTGCGGTGCTGATATCACCCACTCAGGATAAGCTCTACTATGCCGTGCAGCTCTGTTTCCAGCAAGGTGAAAAGGTCTCCAACAACATTGCAGAATATGAGGGACTGGTAGCCGGGTTGAAGGCCGCAGTAGCCCTGGGAGTGAAACGCCTCACCGTCAAGGGCGACTCGCAGCTCCTAGTCAACTTCTCCAACAAAGTGTATGAGCCTAAGGACGAGCATATGGAGGCCTACCTAGCGGAGGTCCGCAGGATGGAAAAGCAGTTCTGGGGGCTGGAACTGCAGCATGTGCCTCGCGGCACCAATCAGGAGGCCGACGATATCGCCAAGCACGCGTCCAGGCGGTTACCCCAGGAGCCTGGCATTTTCGAGGAGCGGCTCTTCAAGCCCTCAGCTCTGCCGTCACTGTCAAACACGGCTCAACCCTTGGAAGAGCTCCCCCATCCACCTGCCTCGGGAGCTCCGACCTGTGGCCCGGCCTCAGGAGCACGCCTGCTCCTGGCGATGGAACCTCAGGAGGGTTGTTGGATCACCGAGCTCCGGAGCTACCTGGCGCGAGGGACCTTGCCGGAGAGGGAGGAGGAAGCGGAGCGAGTGGCGCGGCAGGCCACGACATACTGCATCAGAGATGGAGAGCTCTACCGAAAGCGACCAAACGATGTACTTCTGCGTTGCATCTCCAGGGAACAAGGAAAGGAACTACTGGAGGACATACATGGCGGGGACTGCGGGCACCACTCATCATCACGGACCCTCGTCGGCAAGGTGTTCCGCAGCGGTTTCTATTGGCCCACCGCGCTCAATGATGCAATCGAATTTGTAAAGGCTTGCGAAGCCTGCCAGTTCCACGCCAAGTAGATCCATCAGCCAGCAGGAGGCTTGCAGACCATCCCCCTTTCGTGGCCATTCGCGGTCTGGGGGCTGGACATCCTGGGCCTGTTTCCTCGGGCGCCAGGGGGCTATCGCTACCTCTACGTCGCTGTGGACAAGTTCACCAAGTGGGCTGAAGTGGAGGCTGTCCACACCATCCCCGCGGGCTCCGCGGTCAAGTTCATCAGGGGCATCGTGAGCCCGCTCGGGGTGCCTGTCGGATTTTGGGTTCCGGCAGACCCTTAAGGTTCGAACACTGGGGTGCGCGCGGAGATCACATCCTCAACCTCCCCGTCTCACAAAGATCTAAACTACTAAAGGAATCGCACAAGAGACACAAGATTTATACCGGTTCGGGCCACCATTGTGGTGTAATACCCTACTCCAGTGTGTGGGGGATGGATTGCCTCCTGGGGCTGGTGACGATGAACACTACAAGGAAGAACTGCCTCGCGAGGGTCAGTTCTTGGCTGGGGCGGTGAACTGAGGAGTTCCGTCGCCCTTCTCTCTCTCCCTTTCTCTCTCTCTGATTTCGATCCCCCTTAACCTAAAAGCCAAACCCCTTGCTATGAGGGCGGCTGGTCCTATTTATAGGGGCCCTGGTCCTCTTCCCAAATATCGAGCGGGAAGGGAGCCAACAATGGCGGGCTAATTTGAAGGGGGACAACAAGTACATCTATCCTGACAAAAGGTGGTCTTCGCCTGCGAAAGACTCTGCGGTGACGCCGTGCTGGGCTCCATGGTGACCTCCGTCTCGTAGTCCGCTTGGTCCTGGTCCTGTTGCACAAAAATGGCAACCTTTGCCTAATGCCTCGGTACTCCGCGGCTGTGCTTGCCCCCTTTGCACCAAAGAGGAAAGAAGGACGCTGCGCGCGCTGGCGCCCGCCTGGCGCCCTCGATCGTCATGGCTTACGTCACGGGCACCTCACGAGGCACCCCGCCTTGATATCTCCGTCTTCTCGCGAGCCAGCCTGAGGAGGCTGCACCTGAGGATGCACCGTGTCGTCCGCCTCGTGAAGGTCTTGAGTCTTGTGCTTGATGAAGATGGGCCATGTTGGGCCCCCATTCGAGCCACGCCGCAGGCCGCAGGCAGGCAAGTCTGGGGACCCCCGTTCCCAGAACACCGACAGTAGCCCCCGGGCCCATGGCGCGCATGGGCTTGGCCGTGCCGAGAGGCGAAAGGGCAAGGGCGAAGCGCCGCGAGCCCTAACAGCCTGCGGCCTTGGGTGCCGCATGGCGGTTGACGGGACGTGGGTGCCTCAGCAACCACGCAGGTTGGTAAAGGAGCGGCATCTGCCCAGACTTCGCCTTTTGCTCTCTCTGGTCGTCGCTCAGATCCCCTTTCTTGCGCCTTCCCTTTCTTCCTCTAAACTTCTAGATCTACTCCAGCTGCGTGACCTAGGAAGCCATGGTGCCTCGCCAGCCTCCGGCCAAGGCTTGGTACTCCCCTGCTCTGGATCCGCCGAATGTGTCCAAGGCAAGCTTCGCCCGGCTGTGCCGGATGGCGACGACGCAGGGCGTCAATGGGACGGAGGTGTTCAAGGCTGGCTCCGCCACCCCCGAGGACCGAGGGAGCACCTTTTATCCTCTCTTTGCGAGCTCCATTGCTGCGGGCTTGTTGCCTCCCTTCTCCAAGTTCTTATTCTCCGTCCTCCGCCATTACGACTTGCATGCTCTGCATCTCCACCCCAACTCTGTCCTCCTTCTGGCGATCTTCGCTTACTACTGCAAGGCCCACG
Organism: Triticum monococcum; assembly: GCA_034509565.1. Taxonomy (NCBI): domain Eukaryota; kingdom Viridiplantae; phylum Streptophyta; class Magnoliopsida; order Poales; family Poaceae; genus Triticum; species Triticum monococcum. The sequence goes on from CM067845.1 coordinate 607,283,606, forward strand.
TAGGGGTGCAGCCTTCGATGGCCCTGCTGCGCCACTACTTCTACCTTCGGATGACCGGCAGCTCTCTTTCTGGGTGTGCGGGCTTCGTCGCGTATAGCGGCACCATTGCCATCTCGAACCCCGGGAAGAGGATCGAGGGCTTCAGGAGCAAGTGGGTCTTGGCAGATGTCGGGCGCATCCACCCTCGGCTGATCTTGCCTATGGAGCAACCCGTGAGCACCAGCGACTGGTGCCGAGCGGAGCTCACGGATCCCCGCGCGAAGCCGGTGTTGGAGAAGATGGACGCGGACCTAAGGCCGGCCAACATGGCGACGGCGAAGTTGACCGATGCGTCGCTGCTGAAGGAGTTCCTGGAGCACCAGCTGCCCCCGCTCCGGGAATACTCTCCTCCGATGTGGAGGCCTCATCTGTGCCCCGAGGCTGTGGGCGAAGAGGATGTGACCGCGGTTCTCCAATCTCTGGTCGGGGGCGAGGTGGCAAGGCCGAAGGGCGCTCCCGAGCCCTTGTTCCTTCGCGACGACTGGAAGCGGGTGGTGAAGTCCATGCCCGTTTTTAACGGGGACGGGCTCGTGCCCGCGGTGGCTTCTGAAGGACCGGTGGACGTGCCCTCCGGCGACTCCAGCGATGAGGAGGAGGGCGAAGAGGAGCGGGGAGAGGGGCCCGACTCTGGGGCGGCCGATGGAGAATCGAGGACTCCCCTCCCTCGGTGCTCGCCCCATACTCTCCGCCTTTTGCCGAGCAATGATGATGATGATGATGATGACGATGATGATGATGTGCTGGGCAGCGGGAGCTCGCCCCCGATTCTGAAGAATGACAGGACCGCGCTGATCTCCCGCGGGTCCGTCCCGGCTCCGGGGCGAACCGTGGATGCGTCTTCTGCTTCTGAGGTCGACCCTTCCAGCTGGCTGTCTGGCTTCAAGTTAGGCCGGAGGCTGCCCGAGCTCACCGGTGAAGACCCGTAGGTGCTTGATCCTTGATCTTTGGTTTCTTGTTCCGCCGACGATGCTTGATGATTGTTTCTCTTGAGTAGGCGGGTGCCCATGGCGAAGAAACCGAAGGTGGCTCCTGAGGTCCCACCTGCGGCGACGCCTTCGCCTGCAGGGGAGGGAGATCGTGACGCGTGGGCCTCTCCTGCCCGCGCATCCTTGCGAGGTTTGGCCGAGCTGGCTGGGGCGAGCTCAGCCCCCACGGCCCAAGTGACTCCGGAGGTGCCCGCGTCTGGCGCCGCTGCTACGGCTGTGGAGGCGCAGCGGGCTCCGCCTCGGGACACTACGGCCTCGCCGCCATTACCTTCTCCTCCCGTTCTACTGGCCGTTGTTTCCTCAGCTCCTCCTGTTGTCCCGGAGCATGCCGATGCTACTCTGTCTTCTTCTTCCATCTTGGAGCGTGCCGCTGCCAAACTGGACCGGCTGCGGCAGGATCTTCTCGGCGCCGACCCTCGCCTGGTGGCCGGGCGCCTGGAACTGGCTTCGGGGTGGATTCGCTCTGATGCTTAGATTCGGGCGGCGTTGGTTCAGGCCTCGACGGCCTGCGACGGAGAGAGGGAAGCCACCCTCGAAGCGAAGGCTGCTCGTGACGCAGCCCTGGGAGAAGTGGTCGAAGTCCGCGATCATTGCAAGGCGCTGGAGGACGAGCTGCGAGGCCAGCTTGCAGAGGAGGTCCGCCTGCGCCAAGAGCTGGAGAAGGGGGCGAAGGCGCGCGAGGCGGCACTCGAGGACCAGGAGGCCAAGCTCAAGAAGCGCCGCGACCACTTAGGCACGTTGAAGAAGGAGCTGGAGGCGACGAAGGCCGAGCTGGACGCCAAGGCCCGGGTTCTTGCCGAGGATCGCGTGGCCTTCGCGGACATGGAAAAAGATGCCCGTGCTTCGCTGAAGATGCTTTACGAGAGCGGCCTGGACAGCCCGCTAGCCGGTGACGGGGACAACCCCGCCAAGCTGCTTCCCTTCCTGGTTAAGGCCCTTGGGGATGTCGCCCTTGGCATCGGCCCCGCGGCCGAGGCCGAGGCGCACGTCTTGTCTTCTGCTGCGCTGACGCGGGTCTTCGCCCGCGTCTACCTTCGTGATCCCAACGCCGACCTTGACGGCCTGCTGGAACCGGTGAGTGGCGAGGGTGCTGCCGCCACTGTTGAAGCCGTGAAGGGGCGCATGGAGGCGCTGCTGGAGAAGTTCCGGGCCTTCAGCACCAAGCGAAGGCAAGGCGCTGCCGGCCCCGCTGCTCCATGAGGCGAAGCCGCTCCGCATAGCTTCACCGCCGACAAGTGACTCCGTTCCACCCCTGTTCTTCTTTCAATTCCTGCACATGAACCACGCCTTAGGGAGGCATTTAAACTTGCGTTTGGTATTGAGACGACAGTATGGACTGTAATATTTGCTTTTAAGTTCCTTGGATTTTATGCTTTTCTTCCCTACTTGCCTGTGTTCTACGCCGGCAGGGCCCGGCCTCGCGCATGCCTCACCCAGCATTAGCCCCGACCGGAAACCAGGACAGGACCAAAGGAGTGAGGGGCCACGTGACAAGTTAGGCTCCTGAGTCGCGATGCTCAGGAGTCCCCCTTGGCGCACAAACAACAAGTAGGGAAACGTGATGTAGGTGTGTCTTCCGTTCTACGTCTGCAGAGCCCGACTCCGCACGCACCTCACCCAGCATAGCCTTTCGGAACTAAGGAGTGAGGGGCTACGGAGCCAGTTAGGCCCCTGAGTCGCGATGCTCAGGAGTCCCCCTTGATGCGCGAACAGCGGGTGATGAGGCAAGATGTAAGCATGGCTACCGTTCTATGTCTACAGAGCCCGGCCCCGCGCGTACCTCACCCAGGATAGCCTTTCGGAACTAAGGAGTGAGGGGCTACGGGACCAGCTAGGCCCCTGAGTCGCGATGCTCAGGGGTCCCCCTTGACGCGCAAACGGCCTTCATACCTTGGCTCCGCTCGGGGAGAGACGCGTGGCGAACCAGGCCCGAGGGGCCTGGCTGGGCGGCTTACGCCTGGGCGTGACCCAGTCGTAGCCCCCGTGCCTAGCCCCCTCGCGCGGCACTCCCGAGGGGAGGCGTTGCGACGAGGCCAGCCACTGAGCTCTGGGCTCCCTGAGCTTAATGCGACCCGAAGGCCACCCCCAGTTGTTTATCACCAGCGTGGAGCATAGCGCTTCCGTATGTGTATGGGCATAGCCGCGCCTTGGCAGTGTCGTCAGCCAGCGCGGAGCATGGTGCTTCCACTGGTACGTGGGAGGGGGCTCCCCTCTGGGAGGAGCCCCCAGGGCGTATACAGCCCCGCCCTGACACGTGACCGGCACGGCAGAGCTAGGTGAGGTGTATCTGGGCACCCGTGAGCCAGCGCGGGACTCACGAGGCCCTACCTCTGGGCGGGTTGCGCCCGGCACTGGGCCATATCTTGAGATGTGTCCCTGCAAAATTTGGTTAGATGCCGGTACTCTATGTCCTCGGGTCCCGGCCCTCGAGCTTGTCTCAGCCATCGCTGGTATGCCAGGTCGCGATGCCATGGACAAGGCCAGAGGGTGAGGGCTGGAGAGCCAGTAAGAGCCCTGAGTCGCGATGCTCAGGCACCCCCCTTTAACGCGCAAGTAGTTGACATGGAGAAGAAGGGATGCCGCGGACGGGCATCATGCAATCAAGCGCGATAGGCAAATGCATAGTTGGAAATACATGCTAGGGAGATATACACCGCTGGGTCTGGCCCGAGCGGCTTGGGGGTGATGCAGCCCGAGGGGTGCCCCCAACAAGGCAAACTAACGACGGAAAGGTAAATGCAGATACATGTCGCGGGGACGGACCCACGCGGCCTGGGAGTGATGCAACCCTGGGAGGGCGCTCCTAGCTGAGAACGGAACTTGAGAGATGTCACCTGAGAATGTCGTTGGCGAAGTGGCGTTGGTGCAGTAGGCTCGGTGGGCTGTGGAAGCTGATCCTCACGAGCCCCCAGGCCCCGGGGCCTTGGGAGGCTCCGGAGGCGCTGGTGACTCCTCGCGAGCTGCCTCCATCTCCGCCAAGGCTGCGGAACGCCTGTCTTCCTGAGCCTCCATGATGCCCCTCATGAGGTGCTGGTACGCCGCAGCCATGCTTGGCAGGCCGTAAGGCATGCGAACATAGCTGTGGGGTGGACCTCCGCAGTGCCCCACTTGCGAGGGCCAGAGGCGCTCCGTTGTGGCGATCTGATTGAGTCCTGGTACGTCAACGCAGAGGCGCAGCCCACCATCCTCGCCTGGATGTGGGGCCACGGCTGGCAAGCGGCGGCAACCTCTCATGACCCTTGTCTCCTGTAGCTCCTGAATGGCCTCGTCAACGAACTCTTGCTGGTCTGATCTTCCTCGCCTGGCTCCCTCTCGAGGGAAACGTGCTGCGAAGCACGCCTCCACATGGTGCCCCAGTGCCTCCCTCGTGACCCTGGCTAGGTCGGTGGCCCTCCAGGTGAGAGCCCCCGAGCCCTGCCTAAGGAGGGCGCCGGGCGCACTTTCCTATGCGATGGAAGGAGGGTCCCCCTGGGCAGACACGGGCCCTGAGGGGCCTGCCTCCTGAGGGGCCGAGCCTGACGATGTCTTCTTCTTCTTGGGGGTGGTCTCGGGAAGCCTCCTGCTTCCGCTATCTGGGACCTCTAGCGACGCGGCCTGATAGGCCCGCTCCAGGGAACGCACTGCATCCTTCTCTTCACAGGGCACCGTGATGATGCCGCCACTTCCTGGCATCTTGAGGACCTTATAGCCGTGGTGAGTCACATCCATGAACTTGGCCAGCGCTGGGTACCCGAGGATGGCGTTATACGGCAGACGGATGTGAGCGACGTCGAAGTCGATGAGCTCGGTGCGGTAGTTGCTACGAGCCCCAAAGGTGACAGGGAGGCGGACCTGCCCGATCGAGACTGTGGAACCATCGGTAATCCCGGAGAAAGGCCTGGTTGGCTGAAGCTGGTCGTAGGGCACTTGGAGGTTGTTGAATGTTTCCACGGACAGGACGTTGAGCCCTGCCCCGCCATCGATGAGGGTCTTGGTGACCAGCATGTTGCTGATGACTGGGGAGCAGAGCATCGGGAGGACCCCTGCAGTGGCCGCGCACTTGAGCTGGTCTGCCGAGCTGAACGTGATGGGGCACGCCGACCACCTGAGGGGGCGCGTTGCTTCGAGCTTGGAGAGAACTGCATTCACTTCGCGGGCAACCTGCTTGAAGATACGTTGGGAGGCTGGGGCTTGAGCTCTGCCCAGGATGCAGGCGATTGTGCGCGGCTCCTGGAAGCCCCCAGCCCCCTCGTCTTGATGGCGGTCTTCGTTCCTTCTTGGTGGAGGCGGCAGTGGAGGTAGGCTTGCATTGCCATGAGGGCGATCCTCGCGAGGCTGATCCCTCCAGTCTCCCTCGCGAGGCAGGTCCTGCCAGCAGTCCTCGCGAGGCTGGTCGCGCCACCCCGGGCGCGGGCTGTGATCTTCCCAGCGTCCTGGGTTTCTTCCTCCTCCTCGGCCGTAGCCCCGGTTAGCACGGTCAGGGCGACGACCGATCCTTCCTTCTCGCATGGCGCGGAGCTCTTGACATTCGTTGGTGTTGTGGGTGTGGAGGTCATTGTACACATAGTACCGGCTGCCTTTGGAGGGTTCGGGCAGATCCTTGCCCCGCTTGGTGTCTGGTTCTGCCACAAGTACGGCAAGCCCCTTGCGCTTCGCGTCCTTGGCTTTGGGCTTCTTCTCTTCTGGGTCCGCGGCAGGCAGCTCGAGGAGGGAGAGACGTCCCTCCTTAGCCCTAGCGCACTTGTTCGCCAAGTTGAACAGCTCCAGGGAGGTGCAGAGGTCTTCGTGCATCGCCAGCTCCTCCTTCATCTTGACGTCACGCACGCCGTCAAAGAAGGCAGAGATGATGGCCTCCTCTGACACCCTGGGTATCTTGAGGCGCGCGCTGTTGAAGCGCTGGATGTACTTTTGCAGGGTCTCTCAGGGTTGTTGCTTGATGCGGCGCATGTCGCTCACGGCGGGCGGCCGGTCGCGAGTACCTTGGAAGTTGGCGATGAAGCGGGCGCGCATCTGGTCCCAGGAGGAGATCGTGCCTGGAGCCAGATTCAGGAGCCAGGTTCGAGCTCCTTCCTTGAGCGCCATGGGGAACCAGTTCACCATGACCTTTTCATCCCCGCCGGCAGCCTCGATGCCCAGCTCATAGAGCTGGAGGAACTCTGCGGGATCGGTTCTGCCGTCGTAGCAAGGAGGCAGGTCGGGCTTCAACTTGCCGGGCCACGCGACGCTGCGCAGCTTAGTGGTGTAGGCGTGGCAGCCCGCGGTGGCCACAAAAGGCCTCGGTTGGTGGAGAGCTTTGTCTTGAGGGTCCCCACACGCTGCAGCTAGGAGCAGGGCAGGGTCTTGGCGCGCCGGAGCTGGAGCAGGGAGCGCCCTGGCAGCCCCTTGCGGGCGAGGAACTTCTTGGCAGCTCCGCTCTTGCTGCACTGGCGCCTGATGGAGCGGGTTCCGCCCAGGGGCCAAGCACCTTGGAGCCATGGCATCTTCTTGGAGGGGAGGCGGCTGGTGCGCCTCCGGAGCTTCATTGCCCGCGCGGGGTGGAGTGTGGCGCAGAGGGACGGACGGCACGGAAGAGCCCCCTGCGGCGCGGACAAGCTCGGCGACGCGGTCGAGCCACTCCTCGTAGACGTCGTTGATGGGACGGTAACGCAGGAGCTCGTTTGCCGCGAGGAGCGCAGCTCGAGCCTCCAAGGGCGCGCGAAGTGCGCGGGACGAAGAACCGGCCGGAGCGAGTGATGGAGTAGCGGTGCGGCCGTCTTGCCGCATGGACGGGTGCTGAGACGATGCTTGCTGCTCGCCCCCCGCCGGGCCGGTGGCTGCGTTGACGGCGGGCGACGGGGATCGGCGAGGACGCCCATCGACGGGGGCCGTCTGGGCGACGCGAGAAGCGATGGCGGCCCGGCGCTCGGCGCGGGCCCGACAAGCGTCGGACATGGACGCGACGGTCGGAGGAGAACTGAGCGGTGGAAGACAGATTCCGGCGCACCCCTACCTGGCGCGCCAAATGTCGGATTTCGGGTTCCGGCAGACCCTTAAGGTTTGAACACTGGGGTGCGCGCGGAGATCACGTCCTCAACCTCCCCGTCTCACAAAGATCTAAACTACTAAAGGAATCGCACAAGAGACACAAGATTTATACTGGTTCGGGCCACCATTGTGGTGTAATACCCTACTCCAGTGTGTGGTGGATGGATTGCCTCCTGGGCCTGGTGACGATGAACACTACAAGGAAGAACTGCCTCGCGAGGGTCAGTTCTTGGGTTGGGCGGTGAACTGAGGAGTTCACTCGCCCTTCTCTCTCTCTCCCTTTCTCTCTCTCTGATTTCGATCCCCCTTAACCTAAAAGCCGAACCCCTTGCTATGAGGGCGGCTGGTCCTATTTATAGGGACCCTGGTCCTCTTCCCAAATATCGAGCAGGAAGGGAGCCAACAATGGCGGGCTAATTTGAATGGGGACAACAAGTACATCTATCCTGACAAAAGGTGGTCTTCGCCTGCGAAAGACTCTGCGGTGACGCCGTGCTGGGCTCCATGGTGACCTCCGTCTCGTAGTGCGCTTGGTCCTGGTCTTGTTGCACCGAAATGGCAACCTTTGCCTGATGCCTCGGTACTCTGCGGCTACGCTTGCCCCCTTTGCACCAAAGAGGAAAGAAGGACGCTGCGTGCACTGGCGCCCGCGATCGTCATGGCTTACGTCACGGGCACCTCACGAGGCACCCCGCCTTGATATCTCCATCTTCTCGCGAGCCAGCCTGAGGAGGCTGCACCTGAGGATGCACCGTGTCGTCCGCCTCGCGAGGCTTGGCCCCTCACGAGGGTCTTGAGTCTTGTGCTTGATGAAGATGGGCCATGTTGGGCCCCCATTCGAGCCATGCCGCAGGCCGCAGGCAGGCAAGTCTGGGGACCCCCGTTCCCAGAACGCCGACAGTGCCGAACCGCATCATCACATACAACAGTTCGCAGTTCACCAGTAACCTCTTCAAAACATACTGTGCTAACCTTGGAACGCAGATATGCTATGCTTCAGTGGCGTACCCCTGAAGCAACGGCCAGGCCGAGCGAGCCAACGCGGAGGTCCTGAGGGGCCTCAAGACCAGGATGTTCAAGAAGAAGCTGGAGGCCTGTGGCCGAGGCTGGTACGACGAGCTTCAGTCCGTGCTGTGGTCCATCTACACCACCGCGACCAAACCGACTAGGGAAACCCCATTCTTCCTGGTCTATGGAGTGGAGGCAGTCCTCCCTCACGAGGTCAGACGTTGCTCCACGCGGGTCCTAGCGTTCGATGAGGCGCAGCAGGACGCCATGCGGGGGACTGACCTCGTGTTGGGGGAGGAACATCGCCGGGAGGCCGCTGCGAGCGGCGAGGTATTAGCAAGCGCTGCAGTGGTACCACTGCCGCAACATCCGCCCGAGGACCCTTGAGGCCCGGCTCCGCGCGCTTGGAGACTCAGGAGGGAGTGCCGGTCCAGAACGCGTGGAACATCCAGCACCTCCGGAGGTTCTACCCCTAAAAAGGACCATAGCCTGTGAAGCAAGGCGAGTGCCTGTGAAGATCATCGCTTTGGAAAAAGGCCCGGAGCCTGTGAAGCAAGGCGAATGCCTGTGAAGATCATCTCTTTTTGGAAAGGCCCAGAGCCTGTGAAGCAAGGCGAGTGCCTGTGAAGATCATCGCTTTGGAAAAAGGCCCGGAGCCTGTGAAGCAAGGCAAATGCCTGTGAAGATCATCTCTCTTTGAAAAGGCCCAGAGCCTGTGAAGCAAGGCGAGCGCCTGTGAAGCTATCGCTTTGGAAAAAGGCCCGGAGCCTGTGAAGCAAGGCGAGTGCCTGTGAAGATCATCTCTTTTTGAAAAGGCCCAGAGCCTGTGAAGCAAGGCGAGTGCCTGTGAAGCTATCGCTTGGGAAAAGGCCTGGAGCCTGTGAAGCAAGGCCAATGCCTGTGAAGCTCGCCACCCCGTGACACTCTCACGTAATAATGAGTGAGGCTGTACACGCCCCGGAGTCTCAGGAGCGCCGGCCTCAGGCCCTGGGGCTCCCTCCCACGCCCAGTGGCAGCACTTAGATCCGTGCTGGTGAGAAGACGTCGAAGACTAGATTAGGTGCCGGACGCGGCTTTTTCATTTGCTTTCCGCAGGTGACGTGTTTGTTTGCATTTGGAGTCTTATTGAAGTTGTCGCTGCTGCTGATTTGTGGTTCGTCGATTTTCGCTCCTCGCTTTGGTTTCTCTCATAAACAACCTCGTGAGGGATGGTGCACGGACGTCCTCGCGAGGGTTTCTGCCCTAGCCGCAGGAAGGCTTTCACGACCCTGGCGCATTACAGGAGCACCCCTTCTAGTCCTTGCCCCTCGGGCACAGGACGCGAACACAGGGCCTGGGTCGGTCGCCCCACCCCCCGGCAGTGGTCGAAAACTATCTACGCACAGGCAAGAAATCAAGAGGTGCAAAAAACGAGGTCAAGGTAATAGCTAAATCGGCAATGTTTCCCAACACGCCCCAAGGGGGCTCCATACAGCTGTTCTGTTTTACACAGGGAACAAAAGAGAAAGCAAAAAGACAAGCCCGGCGCAGCCCCCCTCACATTGGCCCGCGGAGGCGACGCGGGCTGCCTCAGGGCCTCAGGCAGACTCCCTCTCGCGCTTCACCGGGGCACGACGGCGGGCGGACGAACCGCCACCTCCCAAGCAAGCTCGGCGGCGCGGGGGAGGACTGCTGCCACCACTGGAGGAGTCGCTTGAGGAAGAGCTGATGGAGCTTGGGGAGTCGCGGACGCCGCCATCCGCGCGGGCGCTATCTCCTCCATCGCCATCGGAGCGGGGCCCACGGACGCGGTCGTCGTCCTCAGGGCAGCACCCCGCGCGGCGACCATCTTCCCCAAACACCCTCACATAGAGGGTGGCGTCACCGTCGAACCTGAAGTGCAGAGTGCACCGACGCTCCAGGCCGCGAGCGCGGGCAAACGCCTGCCAGCCACGAGTGAAGGCCAAGCCCCCACTGGCAGAGACCTCCAGCACGACCCACGAGGACCTGCTGCAGCAGCCCTCCGCCTGGAGCCAGAGGCCACCAGGAGCGCCGGCCGGGTGTTCACCAAGGAGGAAGCGAGGGAGCGGGAGCCGGGCGCGAGTCGGCTCCGCCGACCAGACGACGAACTCCGGCAGCGCCTGCACAGCGCGAAAGCGCGGCCTGGGAGAACGCGCGACCCAGGCGCGTCCTTCGGCTGCGGCGGCTCGCCCGCCGCCGCGCTGGGAGCCGCCCCCATGGCCACCGAACGCGGCCAGGGCGGCCACCGGGTGCTTCCGAGGGCGCCCACGACCACGCTTGGGCGGGGGAGAGGCAGGACCAACCTGGAGGGCCTTCCCCTTCTCTGCAGCCGATTACCTCCTTGATGGGGCCATCACACCAAGACGGAGCAAGGATCGGGAAGAAGGAGAAGCCAGGAGGAATGGACAGGATGGGCACGCGCCGTACAGTACTTATAGCCGGCGAAGGCCAACCGCCGGCCTCCATGATCACAGGTAATCATGACACGATTTGCATGCAGGGACTTGTCCACCTCGTGCGGTCACCAAGGCGTCGTGGGGAAGTGGAGTCGCCCACGTCCAATCAACCGCCACGCGGCACCCAAGGCCGAAGGCTGTTAGGGCCCACGGCGCTTCGCCCTTGCCCTTTCGCCTCTCGGCACGGCCAAGCCCATGCGTGCCTCGGGCCCGGGGGCTACTGTCGGTGTTCTGGGAACGGGGGTCCCCAGACTTGCCTGCCTGCGACCTGCGGCGTGGCTCGAATGGGGGCCCAACATGGCCCATCTTCATCAAGCACAAGACTCAAGACCCTCGCGAGGCGGATGACACGACGCATCCTCGGGCGCAACCTCCTCAGGCTGGCTCGCGAGGAGACGGAGATATCAAGGCGGGGTGTCTCGTGAGGCGCCCATGACGCAAGCCATGATGATCGAGGACACCAGGCGGGTGCCAGCGCGCGCAGCATCCTTCTTTCCTCTTTGGTGCAAAGGAGGCAAGCGCAGCCGCGGAGTACCGAGGCATCAGGCAAAGGTTGCTATTTCGGTGCAACAAGACCAGGACCAAGCAGACTACGAGACGGAGGTCACCATGGAGCCCAGCACGGCGTCACCGCAGAGTCTTTCGCAGGCGAAGACCACCTTTAGTCAGGATAAGAGTACTTGCTGCCCCCCCTTCAAATTAGCCCGCCATTGTTGGCTCCCTTCCCGCTCAATATTTGGGAAGAGGACCAGGGCACCTATAAATAGGACCGACCACCCACATAGCAAGGGGTTCGATCGGTTGGAAGATTAGACACACAGGGCTCGGTTCAGCCCGACTAGCAAGTAGAGAGAGAGAGAGAGAGAGAGGTGACCGAACTCCTCCCAGCAGTTCATCACCCCAGCCAAGAACTGACCCTCGCGAGGCAGTTCTTCCTTGTAGTGTTCATCATAATCAGCCCCAGGAGGCAATCCATCCACCACACACTGGAGTAGGGTATTACACCACAATGGTGGCCCGAACCAGTATAAATCTTGTGTCTCTTGTGTGATCCCTTTAGTAGTTTAGATCTTTGTGAGACGGGGAGGTTGAGGACGTGATTTCCGCGCGCACCCCAGTGTTCGAACCTTAAGGGTCTGCCGGAACCCGAAATCCGACAACCGACGCCCGCGCGGGAAGCCCTCCCCCGCGCCGAGATCACGGTGCGACGTCCCGGACACTGACTACGAGCAACACCCGTGCGCGGCGCGAGAAAGAGCCGGCGGCCAGCCGAAGCCGGAACCGAATCTCCATCGAGCGAGACGCAGAAGGCCATCCCCGAGTCATGGAATGGCGGGGCAACCCGCCTCCACCTCGACCACGTGGAGAGAGATATCCCACTCCGCCGCCTGTGGCGCACCCGACTCTCAGCGGCCGACTAGGTCGCCGCGAAAGAGTCGGCGAGAACGACGCCCGCCATCGGATCGACTGCCTGGCGCGATCCCTGGCGCTGGAAGAAGAAGACGATGTCGGCCCGCCTTGTTTCGGCCCCCGCATCCGTGACGAGCCTTTCCCCAAAGGGTTCTCGCTCCTAAGAGACACGCCCAAGTACGACGGCTCCATGAAGCCGGAAGACTGGTTGATCGACTACTCCACGGCGGTTAGCATAGCCAACGGCAACCGGCGCGTTGCCGTGAAGTACGTGCCCCTCATGCTGCAAGGCACGGCGCGGACCTGGCTCAATAGCCTCAAGCCTTTCAGCATCAACAGCTGGCTAGATTTCATCGAAGCTTTCATCCGCAACTTCACCAGCACCTACAAGCGGGATCCCAAGCCCAGACATCTCTCCTTGTGCGTGCAGGGCCCAGCCGAGTCCACTCGCGACTACCTCACGCGTTGGGCCGAGCTCCGCAATTCTTGCGAGGGGGTGCACGAGGTGCAAGCCATAGAATACTTCACTGCCGGGTGCCAGGAAGGCACCCTCCTCAAGCACAAGCTCCTCTGCGACGAGCCGACTACCCTCGACGAGCTTCTGGACATTGCGGACAAATACGCCACCGCCGACTCTTCGATGAAGACCGAGCTCTGGGTAGACGCGTCCGGGAAAGTACTCAACCCGGCGCTCTAGACGCCGGCGGGGGATTCCGGCCGACGTCCACACCCGAACGACCACAAATGCAAGGGCCCTGCGCCGCCTCCCGCCAGTCGGCAGGTGGCCACGGTCGAAGATGCGCCGCCTGAAGGGCGGCCCGCGCCCAAGAAGCCCAAAGGCGGCCAGCCGGCTTGGCAGCCGGCTTTCTCCTATGAGCAAACTCTCGATGCCCCGTGCAAATTCCACATCAGCGTGAAGCCGTCCAACCACACAACCCGGAAGTGCCATTGGCTCACCCGAATCTCCAAAGGCAAAGGGCTCACGCCACCTCCGCCCGCCGGCCCGCCGCCTCCGGCTCCGCCGCCTCCGGCCGCTCGGCCTGCAGTCGGAGCCGTGCACGACGAGTTCCCCGACGAGCATGCGACCTACATCGTCTTTACAAGCCAGCTCGAAGACCGGCGCGGCAAACACCAAGAGCACCAGGAAGTCAGCCTGGTCGCTGCCGACCCCGCCGGACACATGCATTGGTCAGAAAAACCCATCAGCTGGAGCTGGGCCGACCACCCAGAGGTGATGCCGTCTCCCGGCTCTTATGCGTTGGTCCTGGAAGCCACCCTCACGACGGACAAACGTGCCGCCCGTTCTCCTGCGTGCTGATAGACGGCGGGAGCAACATCAACATCCTGTACCGTGACACCCTGGAGAAGCTGAATGTCAAGACGAAGCAACTTATGCCTACTCGGACAGTGTTCCATGGCATCGTACCCGCCTGCCCCGTGCCCCCATCGGCAAGATCAAGATTGATGTGCTCTTTGGGGACAAGGAGCATTTCCGCCGGGAGGCGATCTGGTTTGAAGTGGTGTGTAACGCCCCGAGACTGATGTGCCAGGTGTCCGCCAGTTATTCGTCGTGGTTGCGTTGTCATTGCTTGCGTGTCATGCATTGCATATCATGTCATCATGCGCATTTCTTTTGCATATGTGTTCGTCTCATGCATCCGAGCATTTTCCCTGTTATCCGTTTTGCATTCCCACGACCGTTTGCGCCTTTTGGCTCGCGTATATGACAATGTCGCTAGCATCCATATGACCGAGAACCCGGGCCGACATGGCTAGTCGTGAACCCAAAGCGGCACAGACCTATGGAGACAGGCATACATGAATCACAACGAACATGTCGGTCATCAACGAGTGATTCCGGGCTGTAGCACTGGGCTAACAGGACTCCGGGCGATCCCGGGCTGTAGCAGGCTAGACAGGACTCCGGAGATCACCGCGTGACATTTCCCCGAAGGGACAGACATAGGGACGAAGTGAAACACATGCCGGCCAGTCAAGTGTCCTGAACAGTAGTGCTGGGCTAGCAGGACTCCGGTGAACCGGGCTGTAGCAGACTACTATGGCTCGAGGAGCACTAGACTACATTTCCCCATAAGAAAGGCTGCGAAGGACAAACAACTAGATTCTCGGATCCCACTCATACCAAGCATTTCAATCATACATACAATATGCTCGATATGAGTACATACAACATGGCATCACAACAAAACTCTACAACTCAGGTACTTTATTTAAAGGCTCCAGGGAGCCATACATAACATATCCATACAGGTAGGGGTCACATGACCCGACACTCAAGTCATACAGTCATACAAGCACATGCAGAAGCAACTAGTCTGAGTACAGACTCTAGAAAGAAAGAAGGCTTCTCGAAGCCTGTCTATCTACATAGGGCCCTCCATGGCCTGGATCACCACCTGGGTGGCTAGTCACTCGTCGACGTCAAGATCTACGTAAAACCCATCGGAGGGGCAGTGTTGTCGTCTGAAAACAATAAATAAGCAAACATGAGTACAAAGGTACTCAGCAAGTCTTACATCAAAACCTACTGTACATGCTCATTCTCAAGAAGGTGGTGGGGTTTATGCAGCAAGCCAGCTTTGACTCTTGGCTAAGCTATCCTACGGAATCTTTTAGCAAAATAGTTTTCGCACACGAGTCCACTACTCACCATCACAATACTCCACCGTGGATCCTCCCTCGTATCCTGCGAGGGGGCCATCCTCGGTACTCACCCTTATCTTGAGTCTTTTAGTAGTATCCATCTACTTGTCTATGAACTGTATATGCAATCAAGTAGTCCTTTACCGCGGACACGGCTATTCGAATAGTTTCATACCCTGCAGGGGTGTACTTCGTCACACATGTTTCCACCACTTAGCGTCTGCACACGAAATGTGCTCGGCAGACTTCAAGCGAAAACCGACGTGGGTGTAGACCACGACCTGACTAACCTCACAAGTCTCTAGTCCAGGGTCATCGCCTATTCAGGTTCCATCCGCAAGGAAATCCGGCCGGGGTGTCCTCAACGGCCCCGAACGATGTGAACAGGGTTCCCGAGACACCAAACGGGTGACTCGGTACACCGTGCCACGGTGTATCTACCGCAACATAGCCCACCCCTAGGGTCAGCGCTACGCACGGCCGCCAACACATATCCTACAAACACCAGAAACTAGTTGCAACTCCTGGACTGAGGCGAGAGGGGTCGGTAAGTCGAGCGGGGTCATATTTCAGGGCCCAATGTGTGGTAGTAGCTGAATCTTAATTCACGCATACAAAACTCAGTTCTTAGGGACGGCTTCAATGAAACAACCCACCATGTACTCCTACATGGCCTCTCATCGATACCTTTACCAAAACATGTTCAACACATCCCACATATTACTGGCACAAGCATTTCACTCTAGCCCATCACCCAGATGAACCAGACCTGACACAACTCTAAGCATAGCAGGCATAGCAAGGTAGGAATCACAAAACATGGCTCAATCAACTCCTACACATGCTAGTGGGTTTCATCTAGTTACTGTGGCAATGACAGGTCATGCAGAGGATAAGGGTTCAACTACCGTAGCACACAGCAGTTTGAATCGTGTTGTCTTAATGCATTAAACAAGAGCAGGAGCGAGAACATGGGTTGTATCGGAATGATCAATGGTTGCTTGCCTGATGGAGTGGTAACGGGATACTGCCCTTCAGTTGGATACTCGTGAATATCCTCGGAGGCAGAACCTACCACGAAGAACACAACCGAGCACAATCAACACATGACGATATGCAACAATATGATGCATGCTATGACATGGCAATATGGATGTGTCTTGAGCTAATGCAACTAGCTATGATTTAAATGAAGTTGGTTTGAATACAAGATTCAAATTCCAACCCCATATATGATTATTTAAATGCCCTTTATTTGTTTTGTCCAAAACAGAGGACAAGCATTGTTCAAACATGCATGAAAATGGTACAGATGGATTCCTTGAATTTTTCTGATAATTTTTCATATATAATTTGTCTCATTTGGAGTTATGGTTGAATTTCTATGAATTTTTGAAGTTTTGGGTATTTTCTGGAATTTCCTGAATTATTTTTAAACTAGAAAATGATTTACTGCGTCAGCACAGCATCACTATGATGTCAGCTGGTCAACACGGTCGCCCAGAGTCAAACCTGACAGTGGGTCCCGCGTGTCAGTGTAATTTGTTAACTAAAATATTAATTAGCACTAATCCTAATTAGTCAGCAGGGTTGGGCCCTACCTGTCATTGACCCAGGGGTCAAACTGGGCCCACCCGTGGTCAAACGTGGTCGGCGGGGTCAACTCGCCGGCGTCGAGTCGCCGGCGAGGCCAGACGCGGCGGAGCAGCGTGGGTATCGCGCTCCGGCGACCAAAATGACGACGGAGGCGTGCTGCATGCTGCTGGTGGACTCGCGCGTCGAGTGGTGTAGGCGGTGGGTGCGGGGGTGGCCGGAGATGACGCCGGCGAGCACGAATGCGGCGGCCGACGTTTGGGTGTTCGCGGGATCGATGCTGCGGTGCACGGGAGGAGGAGCTGGTGGTGGCTACGGCCTCCTGGTGGTGCGCTGAGCACAAAGGTGAGCTTGGCTTCGAGCCACTTTGGCTCTAGCCACAACGGTGCCATGGCCGGCGGCGAGGAGCTCACGGCTCCCGTGGCTAGGCTAGTTAGGGGAAGAGATTCACTGCGGGGAGAAGGGGGAAATGCTCGGGAGCTCACAGGGAGGTCGATGAGTAGCTCAGCGGGCTCGGGGAAGCTTCTGCAACGGCGAATTGACGACGGCGATCTCCGGGCACCGGAGATGAAGACGACGACGCTCGGGTCGACTGGGGCCTCCTCTGGTCGCGTGCTTCGGGTGTGTAGCTCCACGGGGTCAGGGCGGGGCCCAGGGATGCGGAGAGGGAGCGAGGGGGTGGCTGTGGACGCGGTGGCAGCGAACGGCGGCGACGGCGCGTTCGGGTGTGTGTGAGAGATCGAGACAGGGGAGGGGATGAGGTCGAGGGAGTGAGCGAGAGGGATCAGTGGGCTGCGTGGCGTCTCCCAGGGGCGTCCAGGCGTCGAGGGGGGGTGCGGCAAGCAGGAGGTGGCCGGAGCGCGTGCTCGCGCGCGCCGGCCACGCGCTCGTCCTCCTGGCGAGGGGGAAGACGACAGGGAGGAGCCCTGGTGGGCTGGGCCATCCAGCTACAGTGCTGGGCCGGTTGGCGGCGCCAGGTATGTGGCCCACTGGCCTACTCTCTCTCTCTTTTCAAATTTTATTCTGTTTTTCTATTTTTGTTATTCTGTTTTGATTTAGTTTAAATACTAAAACATTTTATAAAATCCTGAAAATATTTATGGACACTTTCTGAAATATTTTAGTGGCCCAAAAATAGTTCCAACATTATTTGAGCATTTGAATTATTTAATAGTATTTAAATGCCCAAATTCAAATATTTATGAATTAAGTCAATGCCCCTTTTGTTGACCTAAAATTATATGCACCATTTTTCCCAAGGGTTCTAACCCAAGGCAAAGAGGGTGAACATATTTGAAGGGCATTTCAGGTTCATTGAATTTATTTTTAGTAAACCCTAGTTGATTTCAGGGGGGGGGGTGCTGGGGGTTCTGCTTTCCCCATTTCAATTTCAGATGGAGGTAAACATGATGCACACTCTAATGCATAAGCTAGCTAGGGTGTGACAACTCACCCCCACTCAATAGAATCTCGTCCCGAGATTTAGGATCATCTGGGAAGAAGGCGGGGTACTCGAGTCGAAGACGATCCTCCCTTTCCCAAGTGGCTTCTTCCTCGGAATGGTGTGACCATTGAACCTTGAGAAACTTGATATTATGACGTCGAGTGGTACGCTCGGCTTGATCAAGGATACGAACGGGGTATTCCCAATAAGAGAGGTTATCTTGTAAATCAAGCGTTTCGTGGTCCACTCCACGGATAGGATCCGCGAAGCAACGCCTGAGTTGCGAAACGTGGAAGACGTCGTGAACTCTGGAAAGATGCGGAGGTAGTTCCAATTGGTAGGCAACTTCTCCTCGTTTGGCAAGAATGCGAAAGGGTCCAATGTAACGAGGAGCCAATTTGCCTTTGATACCGAAGCGATGGGTTCCCTTTAACGGGGTAACCCGAAGGTAAGCTTTCTCGTCAATTTCAAATGTCATAGGCTTATGCTTACGATCATATTGACTCTTTTGGCGAGATTGGGCCGTTTTCAATTTCTCACGAATAACGCGAACCTGCTCTTCTGCTTCCTGAATCATATCCGGGCCAAAGAGTTGTCTTTCCCCGGTTTCTGACCAGTTAAGAGGCGTTCGACATTTTCGTCCATAGAGAGCTTCGAAGGGAGCCTTGCCCAAACTAGCTTGATAGCTATTATTATAGGCAAACTCCGCAAATGGAAGGCATTTCTCCCAACTCATTCCGAACGAGATAACAGAAGCTCGGAGCATATCTTCCAGAATTTGATTTACTCGCTCTACTTGACACTTGATTGAGGATGGAAGGCGGTGCTAAAGGAGAGATGAGTTCCCATAGCATTTTGGAAACTTTCCCAAAATCGAGAGGTGAAGAGACTTCCACGGTCTGAGTTAATTTCCAATGGGACACCATGAAGAGACACTATTCGGGAGATGTATAGGTCAGCTAGCTGGCTAGCGGTGATACTCTCACGAACAGGTAGAAAATGGGCTACTTTGGAAAGACGGTCAATCACGACGAAGATGGCATTATTTCCCCTCTTGGTCCTGGGAAACCCAGTGATGAAATCCATATTGATTTTGTCCCATTTCCATTCAGGAATAGCCAAAGGTTGAAGGGTGCCAGCAGGCTGTTGATGCTCTGCTTTAACAGGACGACAAACGTCGCAATTAGCAATGTATTGAGCGATTTCTCTCTTCATCCTAGTCCACCAAAACCTCTGGCGTAGGTCTTGATACATTTTAGTACTACCGGGATGAATGGTGAGAGGGGATTCATGAGCTTCCTTAAGGATCATCTGGCGTAGATGTTGGTTCTTGGGAACCACCAGGCGGTTCTCAAAGAAGACAACACCTTGCTCATCCATGGAAAAACATTTAGCTACTCCGCTAGCAATGTTTTCCTTAATCCGGGATATGCCCTTATCACGCTTTTGGGCAGCTATGATTTGATCCATAAGGGTAGGTTTCGCCACCAGAGTAGACAAGAATCCTTGAGGAACAATGTGAAGATTAAGCTTGCGAAATTCCTCATGGAGAAGTGGTTGACCTTGTTGTAACATCAGGTTGTTACAGTAGGACTTACGACTTAGTGCATCGGCCATGACATTGGCCTTGCCAGGGGTGTAAGTTATTCCTAAGTCATAATCCGAGATCAACTCGACCCAACGTCTTTGCCTGAGATTCAAATCTGGTTGGGTGAAGATATATTTCAAGCTTTGGTGATCGGTGAAGATCTCGCAACGATTACCGAGGAGGTAATGTCGCCAGGTTTTGAGTGCATGGACTACAGCTGCAAGCTCTAGATCATGTGTGGGATAATTTTCCTCATGTGGGTGTAATTGCCGTGAATCATAGGCAATTACCTGACGATCTTGCATGAGTATGCAACCTAGTCCTTGTCGCGAGGCGTCGCAATAGATAATAAAGTCCTTGGAGAAATCTGGTGGTACCAGTACGGGAGCAGATGTCAGGCGTCTTTTCAGTTCCTGAAAACTGAACTCGCACTGCGGAGTCCACTCGAACTTTTTATCTTTCTTGAGGAGTTCAGTTAGAGGTTTAGCAACCTTGGAGAAATTCTCGACGAAGCGGCGGCAATAGCTCGCTAGGCCAAGGAAACTCCGAACTTGCTTGACCGTTTCAGGTGGAGTCCAATCAAGGACGGCTTGAACTCGCTCGGGATTGATAGCAATACCCTTACCAGAGATTACATGGCCTAGATAGGTCACTTCTGACAACCAAAATTCACACTTGGAGAATTTGGCATAAAGGCGATGCTCTCGAAGTTTCATCAATACCAGCCTTAGATGTTCGGCATGTTCCTCTTCATTCTTGGAGTAGATGAGTATGTCATCGAGGTATACTACGACGAATTTGTCCAAGTACTCCATGAAAACCGAGTTCATTAACCGGGAGAAAGTGGCCGGGGCATTGGTTAAACCGAAGGACATGACGGTGTACTCGTATTGGCCATAACGAGTAACAAAGGCCGTTTTGGGAATGTCCCCGTTTCTGATTTTGATTTGATGGTAGCCCAGCCTCAAATCCATCTTGGAGAAGAATGAGGATCCAGCGAGCTGATCATACAGGTCGTTGATCTTGGGAAGCGGGTATTTGTTCTTGATGGTGACCAGATTGACAGGTCGGTAATCCACAACCATTCGATCCGTTCCATCCTTCTTCTTGACGAAGAGGACGGGGCAAGCCCAAGGAGAGGAGCTAGGACGGATGAACCCTTTGTTCAAGGACTCATTAAGTTGGTTCTTAAGCTCGGCTAGTTCTAAGGGTGCCATATTGTAGGGTCTTCTAGCAGTTGGAACGGTTCCTGGGACAAGGTCTATCACAAACTCGACATCCCGGTCAGGTGGAACACCTGGCAGTTCTTCCGGAAACACATCCGGGAAGTCTCGGACTACCGGAACGTCCTCAAGGTCTAGAAGAGGGTTGGCATTGAGAGAGTAAAGTTGGAGACATTAACTGTCTTGCCCGAGGGATGAATAAGTTGAATGGTTCTAGTGGCACAATCGATCTTGGCATAATGAGCCGACATCCAGTCCATACCCAAGATGATGTTTATGTCAGAGGACTTGAGAGCTATTAAAGATGCAAGGAAAACAAGCCTATCGACAAGAATTTCGTTCCCATGGCTTACCCTAGAAGTTTGCCATTTGGAACCCGGAGTTTGAATTACCATGGAAGTGGGCATGTCACAGAATGTCGTGTTATGCAACCGAGCATAATTCTCGGATATGAATGAATGAGATGCTCCAGTATCGAAAAGAACAGATGCCGGATGGCAGTTAACAAGGAGCGTACCAAGGACGACGTTGGGATCCTCATGAGTCTCTTCGGCTGAGACGTAGTTGACATGGCCATGTGCAGTAGTGGCCGGCTTGGTGTAGAAAGTCTTTCCCGCGGGCTTACCACGGCCAACGGACTTTCCAGCTTGATTGGGGTTGTTCTGGGGACACTCTCGACTATAGTGACCCGGTTCTCCACACTTGAAGCATGTTACCACAGTGGGGCGTGGAGCAACATTAGCAGCAGGGCCACCATAGGGCTTGGGCGGTGCAAATTGCTGGTTGGGACGAGGCGCCTCAAAGGATGGCCTCGGGGTGAATCTGGGTGGCAGTGCGGTGCTTGGAATCCACACCCGGCGCTTCTGAGCTCCAGAGCCGGATGAAGACCCAAAATCACGAGAGTGCTTGCGTGAAGCGTCATAATCAGTCTGGCCTGTCTCAGCACTGATAGCTTTATTGACCAGCTTCTGGAAGGATGTGCACTCATGCAGACGGAGATCGCGGCGAAGCTCAGGGCTAAGTCCCTTACGGAACCTTGCCTGCTTCTTGGCGTCAGTAGAAACCTCTTCAGGAGCATAGCGTGCCAGGTTCCCAAATTCTCGGCTATATGCATCCACAGTCAGCCTTCCTTGGGTGAAGTTGCAGAACTCCTCCCTCTTGCGATCCATGAGACCTTCCGGAATGTGATGCTCACGGAAAGCCTCGCTGAACTCAGCCCAGGTAGTGATTTGGCCGACCGGGCGCATAGCTTCGTAGTTTTCCCACCAATGGCTAGCGGGGCCCTCAAGATGATAAGCAGCATAGGTAACCTTGTCGGCTTCAGCTACGTTGGCAGAACGTAGCTTGTGGGTGATGCTGCGAAGCCAATCATCCGCGCCGAGGGGCTCGACGGAATGGTTAAACTTTGGTGGGTACAGCTTGATAAAGTCGTTGATTGACACCAAGTCATTTCGTGGGTGGCATGCAGTGTTCTGCTCAATCCGCTCCAGCAGGCGGTTGGTCTCACGCTTGTTCCTTTTCGCCTCCAGCATCACTTCGGCCAGGGAAGGCGGGTGAGGCAAATTTTCACCTCTAGCTGCATTGGCTTCCCCCTGCTCCGGGGCAGCAGGGTTTCCGCGGGTGTTGACCATCCTAGGAGGAAACAAGACAACGGTTTAGACAAGGATGGCTCAAACTTAACAGGGAAGTGCAGAATGTAAAGGATAACGCGGAATGCAGAGATGCTCATTCGTATGCCATGGTAATATAAAACTGCCATATATACACCAACGGTCATACTCGTCATACATAGTTTAGTACAAGCCCATGCTACAGTACAACTATGAAGGTAGACGTTACATCTCATCGAAGGCATTCCGAGTCCCTATACATTATTTGTCTACACCTCCGGAATCGATTACACACCAAGTCGTATTCCACAGGTCACACAGGACAGTGGAGATACAACTACTACAATACTAGTGGTACTACTACTAACTCAGATAGCTCCGTAGTAGTCCTCATAGAAGTCACCTCCATAGCCTGGAAGTTCAACGTGATCATCCGGAAACAGACGGTCCTGAGGAGCCTGTGGACCATAGGGGCTAGGATAAGGTCTTGGACCAACAAACGGTGGCCTGCGGGGACCAAGGGGTGGGGTGATGCCTCCCACATCACGCCAATCCACCATGTCTGGCAGAGCTGCTCTCACAGGATACAAATCCCTGGTATCCATACATCCAGCTTGCACCGCGGGTGCAAACCGAGTCAATGTGGCCCAATGATCAGCACGGGTATTAAAGAGCTCCAGCCTCAAGGCCCGATTCTCTCGGTCCTTATCTTCGAGCATCTCAGCGGTGGTACGAGTTAATGAGTCCTCCTGAGTGGAGTCAGCATAGATAGCCTGAAGATACCCCTGCGCTCCCGGAAGTGAAGCTGGCATGTAACGGAAGTCAGTGTTCCGAAGCAGGCCAGTCCGGACTCGCAAGATGGTCATCATGGAATAGGCAGCATCCTGCACAGCCATCTCAATGGTACCTCCGAGTCCATAGGAACAGTGAAGGGGCTCGGTAGATCCAGGATAGGAAGGAAATATCCTGACGGTGCATAAATACTGGCTTTGATTAAAGTCGCGGAACTGCTCTTCAACAGTGTATTCGGGATACCAACGGTATCCTGTCTCGATCATGACCCGGACCAACATAGCAGTATGACCGGGCACGTCGAGGCACCTGGTCAGGCGAAACACTTGATTTTGAGACTGGTTGGCCATCTGAAAGCACAACCACAAGACAAAGACATCAGAATTCCTAGGGAAAAAATTGGGCAGCATAACGGCTGTAAATGCTCAGAAAAAGATTCGAGACATCCACAACAGTTCACAATACCGCTCAACAGCATCATATCAAGGTTCTGATTCAAATAGCCACGTACTAAAATAGTAGAAACTGGACTGAAACTCGTAGCAATAATCCTATGAGCTACTACGGATTAGTAACACGTGAACTTGATAGAAGAAGAGAGCCTAGTCCTTAACCCACGTTGAATGAGAAGAGAATGACTCAGATCAGAAGCATAGGGTAAAGGAGTAAAAGAACCTTACGTTCCCTCCCACAATCAATTCCCTTACATATAACTAAAGCATTTCTAGACTTGACATCGACCAGTTTGGCTGAACGAACCTACAGGCAGTCCGGCTCTGATGCCAACGCTGTCAGGACCCCGATTCTAAGCCACATCGATCTAGCCGGTAACACCTCATATCACTTTGCGGCCTCACGCACGGTATCCCACGGGTGTTGCCTTACCATGGCCCGGGACCGTTTGCGCCTTTTGGCTCGCGTATATGACAATGTCGCTAGCATCCATATGACCGAGAACCCGAGCCGACATGGCTAGTCGTGAACCCAAAGCGGCACAGACCTATGGAGACAGGCATACATGAATCACAACGAACATGTCGGTCATCAACGAGTGATTCCGGGCTGTAGCACTGGGCTAACAGGACTCCGGGGGATCCCGGGCTGTAGCAGGCTAGACAGGACTCCGGAGATCACCGCGTGACATTTCCCCGAAGGGACAAACATAGGGACGAAGTGAAACACATGCCGGCCAGTCAAGTGTCCTGAACAGTAGTGCTGGGCTAGCAGGACTCCGGTGAACCGGGCTGTAGCGGACTACTATGGCTCGAGGAGCACTAGACTACATTTCCCCATAAGAAAGGCTGCGAAGGACAAACAACTAGATTCTCGGATCCCACTCATACCAAGCATTTCAATCATACATACAATATGCTCGATATGAGTACATACAACATGGCATCAGAACAAAACTCTACAACTCAGGTACTTTATTTAAAGGCTCCAGGGAGCCATACATAACATATCCATACAGGTAGGGGTCACATGACCCGACACTCAAGTCATACAGTCATACAAGCACATGCGGAAGCAACTAGTCTGAGTACAGACTCTAGAAAGAAAGAAGGCTTCTCGAAGCCTGTCTATCTACATAGGGCCCTCCATGGCCTGGATCACCACCTGGGTGGCTAGTCACTCGTCGACGTCAAGATCTACGTAAAACCCATCGGAGGGGCAGTGTTGTCGTCTGAAAACAATAAATAAGCAAACATGAGTACAAAGGTACTCAGCAAGTCTTACATCAAAACCTACTGTACATGCTCATTCTCAAGAAGGTGGTGGGGTTTATGCAGCAAGCCAGCTTTGACTCTTGGCTAAGCTATCCTACGGAATCTTTTAGCAAAATAGTTTTCGCACACGAGTCCACTACTCACCATCACAATACTCCACCGTGGATCCTCCCTCGTATCCTGCGAGGGGGCCATCCTCGGTACTCACCCTTATCTTGAGTCTTTTAGTAGTATCCATCTACTTGTCTATGAACTGTATATGCAATCAAGTAGTCCTTTACCGCGGACACGGCTATTCGAATAGTTTCATACCCTGCAGGGGTGTACTTCGTCACACATGTTTCCACCACTTAGCGTCTGCACACGAAATGTGCTCGGCAGACTTCAAGCGAAAACCGACGTGGGTGTAGACCACGACCTGACTAACCTCACAAGTCTCTAGTCCAGGGTCATCGCCTATTCAGGTTCCATCCGCAAGGAAATCCGGCCGGGGTGTCCTCAACGGCCCCGAACGATGTGAACAGGGTTCCCGAGACACCAAACGGGTGACTCGGTACACCGTGCCACGGTGTATCTACCGCAACATAGCCCACCCCTAGGGTCAGCGCTACGCACGGCCGCCAACACATATCCTACAAACACCAGAAACTAGTTGCAACTCCTGGACTGAGGCGAGAGGGGTCGGTAAGTCGAGCGGGGTCATATTTCAGGGCCCAATGTGTGGTAGTAGCTGAATCTTAATTCACGCATACAGAACTCAGTTCTTAGGGACGGCTTCAATGAAACAACCCACCATGTACTCCTACATGGCCTCTCATCGATACCTTTACCAAAACATGTTCAACACATCCCACATATTACTGGCACAAGCATTTCACTCTAGCCCATCACCCAGATGAACCAGACCTGACACAACTCTAAGCATAGCAGGCATAGCAAGGTAGGAATCACAAAACATGGCTCAATCAACTCCTACACATGCTAGTGGGTTTCATCTAGTTACTGTGGCAATGACAGGTCATGCAGAGGATAAGGGTTCAACTACCGTAGCACACAGCAGTTTGAATCGTGTTGTCTTAATGCATTAAACAAGAGCAGGAGCGAGAACATGGGTTGTATCGGAATGATCAATGGTTGCTTGCCTGATGGAGTGGTAACGGGATACTGCCCTTCAGTTGGATACTCGTGAATATCCTCGGAGGCAGAACCTACCACGAAGAACACAACCGAGCACAATCAACACATGACGATATGCAACAATATGATGCATGCTATGACATGGCAATATGGATGTGTCTTGAGCTAATGCAACTAGCTATGATTTAAATGAAGTTGGTTTGAATACAAGATTCAAATTCCAACCCCATATATGATTATTTAAATGCCCTTTATTTGTTTTGTCCAAAACAGAGGACAAGCATTGTTCAAACATGCATGAAAATGGTACAGATGGATTCCTTGAATTTTTCTGATAATTTTTCATATATAATTTGTCTCATTTGGAGTTATGGTTGAATTTCTATGAATTTTTGAAGTTTTGGGTATTTTCTGGAATTTCCTGAATTATTTTTAAACTAGAAAATGATTTACTGCGTCAGCACTGCATCACTATGACGTCAGCTGGTCAACACGGTCGCCCAGAGTCAAACCTGACAGTGGGTCCCGCGTGTCAGTGTAATTTGTTAACTAAAATATTAATTAGCACTAATCCTAATTAGTCAGCAGGGTTGGGCCCTACCTGTCATTGACCCAGGGGTCAAACTGGGCCCACCCGTGGTCAAACGTGGTCGGCAGGGTCAACTCGCCGGCGTCGAGTCGCCGGCGAGGCCAGACGCGGCGGAGCAGCGTGGGTATCGCGCTCCGGCGACCAAAATGACGGAGGCGTGCTGCATGCTGCTGGTGGACTCGCGCGTCGAGTGGTGTAGGCGGTGGGTGCGGGGGTGGCCGGAGATGACGCCGGCGAGCACGAATGTGGCGGCCGGCGTTCGGGTGTTCGTGGGATCGATGCTGCGGTGCACGGGAGGAGGAGCTGGTGGTGGCTACGGCCTCCTGGTGGTGCGCTGAGCACAAAGGTGAGCTTGGCTTCGAGCCACTTTGGCTCTAGCCACAACGGCGCCATGGCCGGCGGCGAGGAGCTCACGGCTCCCGTGGCTAGGCTAGTTAGGGGAAGAGATTCACTGCGGGGAGAAGGGGGAAATGCTCGGGAGCTCACAGGGAGGTCGATGAGTAGCTCAGCGGGCTCGGGGAAGCTTCTGCAACGGCGAATTGACGACGGCGATCTCCGGGCACCGGAGATGAAGATGACGACGCTCGGGTCGACTGGGGCCTCCTCTGGTCGCGTGCTTCGGGTGTGTAGCTCCACGGGGTCAGGGCGGGGCCCAGGGATGCGGAGAGGGAGCGAGGGGGTGGCTGTGGACGCGGTGGCAGCGAACGGCGGCGACGGCGCGTTCGGGTGTGTGTGAGAGATCGAGACAGGGGAGGGGATGAGGTCGAGGGAGTGAGCGAGAGGGATCAGTGGGCTGCGTGGCGTCTCCCAGGGGCGTCCAGGCGTCGAGGGGGGGGGTGCGGCAAGCAGGAGCTAGCCGGAGCGCGTGCTCGCGCGCGCCGGCCACGCGCTCGTCCTCCTGGCGAGGGGGAAGACGACAGGGAGGAGCCCTGGTGGGCTGGGCCGTCCAGCTACAGTGCTGGGCCGGTTGGCGGCGCCAGGTAAGTGGCCCACTGGCCTACTCTCTCTCTCTTTTCAAATTTTATTCTGTTTTTCTATTTTTGTTATTCTGTTTTGATTTAGTTTAAATACTAAAACATTTTATAAAATCCTGAAAATATTTATGGACACTTTCTGAAATATTTCAGTGGCCCAAAAATAGTTCCAACATTATTTGAGCATTTGAATTATTTAATAGTATTTAAATGCCCAAATTCAAATATTTATGAATTAAGTCAATGCCCCTTTTGTTGACCTAAAATTATATGCACCATTTTTCCCAAGGGTTCTAACCCAAGGCAAAGAGGGTGAACATATTTGAAGGGCATTTCAGGTTCATTGAATTTATTTTTAGTAAACCCTAGTTGATTTCAGGGGGGGGGGGTGCTGGGGGTTCTGCTTTCCCCATTTCAATTTCAGATGGAGGTAAACATGATGCACACTCTAATGCATAAGCTAGCTAGGGTGTGACATCTGGGCTGGCTTACCCGACGTCTGGCTCATCTGAGTGTGCCCTGAGAAAGAGATATGTGCAGCTCCTATCGGGAATTGTCGGCACATTCGGGCGGTGTTGCTGGTTTAGTTTTACCCTGTCGAAATGTCTTGTTGTACTGGGATACCGAGTCTGATCGGAATGTCTCGGGTGGAGGTCTATTCCTTCGTTGACCGTGAGAGCTTGTCATGGGCTAAGTTGGGACACCCTGCAGGGATTTGAACTTTCGAAAGCCGTGCCCGCGGTTATGGGCAGATGGGAATTTGTTAACGTCTGGTTGTAGAAAACCTAAAGTTGACCTTAATTAAAATGAATCAACCGCGTGTGTAACCGTGATGGTCCCTTTCCGGCGGAGTCCGGGAAGTGAACATGGTTGTTGGAGTTATGCTTGACGTAGGTAGTCCAGGATCACTTCTTGATCATACTTTTATCGACCGTGCGTTGCCTTCTCTTCTCGCTCTCATTTGCGTTTGTTAGCCACCATATATGCTAGTCGCTTGCTGTAGCTCCACCTCATACCTTTTACCTTACCCATAAGCTTAAATAGTCTTGATCGCGAGGGTGCGAGATTGCTGAGTCCCTGTGGCTCACAGATACTTCCAAAACCAGCTTGCAGGTGCCGATGAGTCCAAGCAGATGACGCAACCAAGCTCAGAAGGAGCTCGATGAAGATCTTGTCCTTTATGTTGTTTCGTGCTAGTTGATCTGTAGTGGAGCCCAGTTGGGGTCGATCGGGGACCTTTGTCGCATTTGGGGTTCTTCTTTTATTTTGGTTCCGTTGTCGGACCTTGAGTGTATTTGTATGATGTAATGCTTTATTCATGTATTTGTGTGAAGTGGCGATTGTAAGCCAACTATGTATCTCTGTCCCTTATGTATTACATGGGTTGTGTAAAGATTACCTCACTTGCGACATTGCCTTCAATGCGATTATGCCTCTAAGTCGTGCCTCGACACGTGGGAGATATACTCGCATCAAGGGTGTTACAAGTTGGTAATCAGAGCCTTCCCCAACCTTAGGAGCCCCATTGCTTGATCGTTTTTAGCAGCCGAGTTGTGTCTAGAAAAATGTTTTGAGTCCTTAGGAATTATATATCGGAGAGCTTAGGAATTCTTTTTACTTCCCAGTCTCCTCATCGCTCTGGTAAGGCATCCTGACGTAGAGTTTTGACTCTTCTCTTCTCAAATTTCACTAATTTTTTTTAGGATCACGCGAGTATCTTGGTTTTGTTCCGATGGCTTATGATGAGAACACTGTCTTGGTGCCTCCTGTCAGGGGTTTAGTGGAAATGTCCCGGGGAGTTGAGCTCTGAGGTGTTGTCATCATAATTTTATCGTTGCAATTCTGGTATACTTGAGATATGTGCGCGACATCAAAAATCTCTTTTATGCAGTTCGTTGGTGAGATAACCTCGACGCCACCCAGTACTGGGGCGGGAGTTCGGGAGTATCGCCATAACTTGTATAACGGATGCTTTTCGAAGGTTGAGATAGATGGTTTCCGAAGGTTTCTTGGTTATGTGTTGAAGGATGGATGCAGCTGGATGTAGGATTTGCTAGCTTGGGTGAGATATTATGCTTCCCCTGTATCCCCAACACCTGATTGCATAACCGGAAAATTTCGGGAGTTTCATAGGTGGGAATTCAAGTAGCTCTTAGGATATCCTTCCGACAGATGCATGAGATGAAATTGGGGTTCGACGTCTAGTGGTTCACCTATTCACGGTCGATTTTACAGTGGTCTCGTTGTGTCTTAAAGAGTCCTTGGCTATGCTGACTCGGGGACGCTTCGTATGTCATGTGCACTTCCTTGTATATGATGGTGCTGTACGATCGAGCCCGTGTAGGTCCCACCACGAAAACTTCAGATGAAATCTCTATCATATGTTTGTTCCGGCTTATTCTGCAAGCCAATCCTTGGTTTTATTTTGAGTTGTGGTATTCGAGTTGCTTCGAAGTCAAGAGTTGATCCCATACCTTTCCTAAGTGGTGTTCTCATACTCCGATGTGAATACTAATCCTTCTGGATAATCGAGATTGTCATGCCAAATTCTTTTCAACCGGGGTGTCTCTCCTCAAGTGGATCCGTTCACTTCAATATTTGCAAGATCAATTATCAGTTCTTCTCTACGATGTTCGTTCCATCCATTTCAAATTGTCTTTGTTTTACCCACCCTCCCTCCCTTGTTTTTCTTCAAGGACTCAGATTTCTTAATCAAGTATAAATCTTATTGATGGAAAGTCTCTCCATTCTTTTCTATCAACATTCTTATATGGTGATTCTCATAAAGATTCTCACGGAGTTTCTAGTTCGTCATTCTTCATTCTTTTCATCTCCGATGGTTCCAAGTCAAGCGTTGTTGATCATATCCCTTTCCTCGTTTCAATGCTTTCTCATGCTGGTGCAATTCTTAATCGTTCACCTCTCGCTATTCTATTATACCGGAGTGCTCAAGATATCTCAAGATTCGTGTTTTCCACACTGCATTCGTTCTAGCTCTTTCGAGATTGGTATCTCATTCAAGGCATCTAATTAAACCGGTGCTTTCTCTCTTTTGAATCGTTCAACGGTGTTTCTTTGAGTGGGCCCTAACCCACAGGTCTATTCCCAGGATCTTACCTGACTCTTCTTATTTTCCGGAGCTATCAAATTCTTTTTGAAGTTTGACGTAAGAATGAGTTATCATCAGTCAAATGTATTTCTCCAAGATCTTTCAAATTCTTTTCATCGTTGGCTCAACCTCCTCGCTTTTGATTCTTCCAGAGTGCCTAAATAATTATTAGTGGTGTTTCTCGTCGTCATTCTCGTCATTTGAAGACCGAAGAAGAGTTTCTCTTTAATCTTGCTCCATTTCTCTTCAAGATAGGTGATTCTGTCTTGTTGCCATCCTCTCATAATTATTTGCGAGTGTGAGATATTCTTTTCAACCATCCGGAGTAATTTAGAAGTCTTTTCAGTTTGTTCATCCGGAGCCCATCATCTCATAATTATTCTTGCCCAGCTTTCAGTTATCGTTCTCCTAATCTTACCGGTGCATCGATCAATTATCCTCTAATCAGTTCTTAATCTCCTCGGTCTCATGTATCTAAATTCTCTCAAGCATCTTCGTTCATTTGCTAATCCTTCCGGTGTTCCTTTATCTTTTCTTCGTTCATTTTAATTCTTACGGTGGTTCGTTCAAGATTTCTCTTCCTTTCTTATCATATCAATTTTATTCGTTGTTTCAACCCTTCCGGTGGTTCGTTCAATACCTTCCCAAGTCTGATGTTATATCTCTCTTAATCTTTTCCACAAGAATTAGTAATATGCCAAATCCATGGATTGTCATCAATTTAATTTGGTGAAGGATGCGCATAATGTAATTCTTATTCTTGTTTCATCCAAATGATTAATTCCCTATTCCGGAGGCTCATCAAAAAATTCTTGATCTCAATTGTTCATCTTATCTTTTTCCGGAGTTCCAAGTTTCCACTCTATCTCGTCGGAAAGCTTCATCTAATCATTGCAAGGATTCTCCTTGTGGTTTCAATTTCTCTTTCTTTTTATTCTTTTGTTACCGGAGTTTTTCATAAATGCTCTACATGATGGTTCATCAAGGATTTAATTCCTTCTCGAAGTGTTCATCGAGATTCTTTTCAAAGGAGCTCAAGCATTCTTCATCTTTCTATCCGGAGTGCAATTCTTTCTTCCGTATCATTGGAGATGGTATTATGTCATTCTTAATAAATTTGAGTTCATGATTCACATGTTATTAGGAATGAGGTATTTTAAATCCATCAATCTCTTCTTTGGAGTTATCTTGGGTTATATTTCACCTTAAGCCTTCCCTAAAGATTGTTGCTATCTATGGTCATTATATATGATCCAAGTTTCTTCATTTATCCTCCCAGTGAAATAAGTTTCTGTCTCCTTGTTCTTATCAATTCAATTCTCTTCCCGTGAGTGGCAGGTTTTTCATCTCTTAATTTGATAGGTATTCCTTAAGACCATATCAAGCTTACTCTTTTCGTTGTGGATTATTCCAACAACTCCGTTCGACCCTTCTACTTAAGATGCCTTTTCAAGCTCTTTTGTCTCAATTGTCCTTATCCTATTCTTTCTCCCGGAGGTCTATTGATGTTTCTCTTCTCAACCCATCATCTTGGTTTGTCAAGGTTATGATCTTTCCATGCCTATACTTTTATCGGAGTGTTGTGTCCTCTTTTGAAGTATCCTCTCATCTTGTCAAGTTCAATTCCTTCCATTTACAGACGGAGTGCTGTCCAAATTATATCACGCTTATTCCTTCCCTATCTTGCTTAACCGGAGTATTGTGCCCCTTTGTTCAAGTTCTTGTCGCCTTATCAAGTCTTGCATCCCTTTATCAATAGGAGTGTCGTGTTTTCATTTGAGCTCTCTCATCTTATCAAATTTTGACTCCCTTCTCAACCGGAGTGCGGTCTGAGATCTTTCTTACCCCTTCTTCCATCCATTCAATAGTTTGTCAGGACCCCGATTCTAAGCCACATCGATCTAGCCGGTAACACCTCATATCACTTTGCGGCCTCACGCACGGTATCCCACGGGTGTCGCCTTACCATGGCCCGGGACCGTTTGCGCCTTTTGGCTCGCGTATATGACAATGTCGCTAGCATCCATATGACCGAGAACCCGGGCCGACATGGCTAGTCGTGAACCCAAAGCGGCACAGACCTATGGAGACAGGCATACATGATTCACAACGAACATGTCGGTCATCAACGAGTGATTCCGGGCTGTAGCACTGGGCTAACAGGACTCCGGGAATCCCGGGCTGTAGCAGGCTAGACAGGACTCCGGAGATCACCGCGTGACATTTCCCCGAAGGGACAGACATAGGGACGAAGTGAAACACATGCCGGCCAGTCAAGTGTCCTGAACAGTAGTGCTGGGCTAGCAGGACTCCGGTGAACCGGGCTGTAGCGGACTACTATGGCTCGAGGAGCACTAGACTACATTTCCCCATAAGAAAGGCTGCGAAGGACAAACAACTAGATTGTCGGATCCCACTCATACCAAGCATTTCAATCATACATACAATATGCTCGATATGAGTACGTACAACATGGCATCACAACAAAACTCTACAACTCAAGTACTTATTTAAAGGCTCCAGGGAGCCATACATAACATATCCATACAGGTAGGGGTCACATGACCCGACACTCAAGTCATACAGTCATACAAGCACATGCGGAAGCAACTAGTCTGAGTACAGACTCTAGAAAGAAAGAAGGCTTCTCGAAGCCTGTCTATCTACATAGGCCCCTCCATGGCCTGGATCACCACCTGGGTGGCTAGTCACTCGTCGACTTCAAGGTCTACGTGAAACCCATCGGAGGGGGAAGTGTTGTCGTCTGAAAACAATAAATAAGCAAACATGAGTACAAAGGTACTCAGCAAGTCTTACATCAGGACCTACTGTACATGCTCATTCTCAAGAAGGTGGCGGGGTTTATGCAGCAAGCCAGCTTTGACCCTTGGCTAAGCTATCCTACGGAATCTTTTAGCAAAATAGTTTTCGCACACGAGTCCACTACTCACCATCACAATACTCCATCGTGGATCCTCCCTCGTATCCTGCGAGGGGGCCATCCTCGGTACTCACACTTATCTTGAGTCTTTTAGTAGTATCCATTAACTTGTCTATGAACTGTATATGCAATCAAGTAGTCCTTTACAGCGGACGCGGCTATTCGAATAGTTTTATACCCTGCAGGGGTGTACCTCGTCACACATGTTTCCACCACTTAGCGTCTGCACACGAAATGTGTTCGGCAGACTTCAAGCGAAAACCGACGTGGGTGTAGACCACGACCTGACTAACCTCACAAGTCTCTAGTCCAGGGTCATCGCCTATTCAGGTTCCATCCGCAAGGAAATCCGGCCGGGGTGTCCTCAACGGCCCCGAACGATGTGAACAGGGTTCCCGAGACACCAAACGGGTGACTCGGTACACCGTGCCACGGTGTATCTACCACAACACAGCCCACCCCTAGGGTCAGCGCTACGCACGACCGCCAACACATATCCTACAAACACCAGAAACTAATTGCAACTCCTGGACTGAGGCGAGAGGGGTCGGTAAGTCGAGCGGGGTCATATTTCAGGGCCCAATGTGTGGTAGTAGCTGAATCTTAATTCACGCATACAGAACTCAGTTCTTAGGGACGGCTTCAATGAAACAACCCACCATGTACTCCTACATGGCCTCTCATCGATACCTTTACCAAAACATGTTCAACACATCCCACATATTACTGGCACAAGCATTTCACTCTAGCCCATCACCCAGATGAACCAGACCTGACACAACTCTAAGCATAGCAGGCATAGCAAGGTAGGAATCACAAAACATGGCTCAATCAACTCCTACACATGCTCTAAGCATAGCAAGGTAGGAACCAGACCTGACACAACTCTAAGCATAGCAGGCATAGCGGTCCCGAGGTTGAAGAAGACGATGCCGAGGACGAAGCAAGGCTTCTCGGCTCGCTTGGCTCGGTGCAGAAGACGTAGGCGACAGTGGCGGAACTTCCACGCAACACAGGAAGGCGAGAGGGGGTCGGGGAGCGCGGTGGCAGCGAACGGCGGCGATGGCGCGTTCGGGTGGTCGCGCGGGAGAGAAACAGGGGAGGAGGAAGAGCGAGGGAGAGGGATATGAGGGGGCCAGGGGGTGCGTGGCGTCCATAGCGACGTCCAGGCGTCGAGGGGAGGCGCGGCAAGCAGGAGGTGGCCGTCGGTGGCCGCGCGCGTGCCGGCGCGCCGCGGGCACACGCCAGGCGTCCTCCTGGCAGCAGCTAGGGGACGACTGGCGTCGGCCTGGTGGGCTGGGCCGTCCAGCTACAGTGCTGGGCCGGCAGGTAAGTCCAGGTGAGCCTCTGTTCTTTTCTAGTTTATTCTGTTTTTTTATATTTCTGTTATTCTGTTTTGATTTAGTTTAAATACTAAATCATTTAATAAAATGCTGAAAATATTTATGGACACTTTTTGAAATATTTCAGTGGCCCAAAAATAATTCCAACATTATTTGAGCATTTGAATTATTTAATATTATTTAAATGCCCAAATTCAAATATTTATGAATTAAGTCAATGCCCCTTTTGTTGACCTAAAATTATATGCACCATTTTTCCCAAGGGTTCTAACCCAAGGCAAAGAGGGTGAACATATCTGAAGGGCATTTCAGGTTCATTGAATTTATTTTTAGTAAACCCTAGTTGATTTCAGGGGGGGGGGGTGCTGGGGGTTCTGCTTTCCCCATTTCAATTTCTGATGAATGTAAACATGATGCACACTCCAATGCATAACCTAGCTAGGGTGTGACAACTCACCCCCACTCAATAGAATCTCGTCCCGAGATTTAGGATCATCTGGGAAGAAGGCGGGGTACTCAAGTCGAAGACGATCCTCCCTTTCCCAAGTGGCTTCTTCCTCGGAATGGTGTGACCATTGAACTTTGAGAAACTTGATATTATGACGTCGAGTGGTACGCTCGGCTTGATCAAGGATATGAACGGGGTATTCCTGATAAGAGAGGTTATCTTGTAAATCAAGCGTTTCGTGGTCCACTCCACGGATAGGATCCGCGAAGCAACGCCTGAGTTGCGAAACGTGGAAGACATCGTGAACTCTGGAAAGATGCGGAGGTAGTTCCAATTGGTAGGCAACTTCTCCTCGTTTGGCAAGAATGCGAAAGGGTCCAATGTAACGAGGAGCCAATTTGCCTTTGATACCGAAGCGATGGGTTCCCTTTAACGGGGTAACCCGAAGGTAAGCTTTCTCGTCAATTTCAAATGTCATAGGCTTATGCTTACGATCATATTGACTCTTTTGGCGAGATTGGGCCGTTTTCAATTTCTCACGAATAACGCGAACCTGCTCTTCTGCTTCCTGAATCATATCCGGGCCAAAGAGTTGTCTTTCCCCGGTTTCTGACCAGTTAAGAGGCGTTCGACATTTTCGTCCATAGAGAACTTCGAAGGGAGCCTTGCCCAAACTAGCTTGATAGGTATTGTTATAGGCAAACTCCGCGAATGGAAGGCATTTCTCCCAACTCATTCCAAATGAGATAACAGAAGCTCGGAGCATATCTTCCAGAATTTGATTTACTCGCTCTACTTGACCACTTGATTGAGGGTGGAAGGCGGTGCTAAAGGAGAGATGAGTTCCCATAGCATTTTGGAAACTTTCCCAAAATCGAGAGGTGAAGAGACTTCCACGGTCTGAGTTAATTCCAATGGGACACCATGAAGAGACACTATTCGGGAGATGTATAAGTCAGCTAGCTGGCTAGCGGTGATACTCTCACGAACAGGTAGGAAATGGGCTACTTTGGAAAGACGGTCGATCACGACGAAGATGGCATTATTTCCCCTCTTGGTCCTGGGAAACCCAGTGATGAAATCCATACTGATTTTGTCCCATTTCCATTCAGGAATAGCCAAAGGTTGAAGGGTGCCAGCAGGCCGTTGATGCTCTGCTTTAACACGTCGACAAACGTCGCAATTAGCAATGTATTGAGCAATTTCCCTCTTCATCCTAGTCCACCAAAACCTCTGGCGTAGGTCTTGATACATTTTAGTACTACCGGGATGAATGGTGAGAGGGGATTCATGAGCTTCCTTAAGGATCATCTAGCGTAGATGTTGGTTCTTGGGAACCACCAGGCGGTTCTCAAAGAAGACAGCACCTTGCTCATCCATGGAAAAACATTTAGCTACTCCGCTAGCAATGTTTTCCTTAATCCGGGATATGCCCTTATCACGCTTTTGGGCAGCTGTGATTTGATCCATAAGGGTAGGTTTCGCCACCAGGGTAGATAGGAATCCTTGAGGAACAATGTGAAGATTAAGCTTGCGAAATTCCTCATGGAGAAGTGGTTGACTTTGTTGTAACAGCAGGTTGTTACAGTAGGACTTACGACTTAGCGCATCGGCCATGACATTGGCTTTGCCAGGGGTGTAAGTTATTCCTAAGTCGTAATCTGAGATCAACTCGACCCAACGTCTTTGCCTGAGATTCAAATCTGGTTGGGTGAAGATATATTTCAAGCTTTGGTGATCGGTGACTATCTCGCAACGATTACCGAGGAGGTAATGTCGCCAGGTTTTGAGTGCATGGACTACAGCTGCAAGCTCTAGATCATGTGTGGGATAATTTTCCTCATGTGGGTGTAATTGCCGTGAAGCATAGGCAATTACCTGACGATCTTGCATGAGTATGGAACCTAGTCCTTGTCGCGAGGCGTCGCAATAGATAATAAAGTCCTTGGAGAAATCTGGTGGTACCAGTACGGGAGCAGATGTCAGGCGTCTTTTCAGTTCCTGAAAACTGAACTCGCACTGTGGAGTCCACTCGAACTTTTTATCTTTCTTAAGGAGTTCAGTTAGAGGTTTAGCAACCTTGGAGAAATTCTCGACGAAGCGGCGGCAATAGCTCGCTAGGCCAAGGAAACTCCGAACTTGCTTGACCGAAACAGGTGGAGTCCAATCAAGGACGGCTTGAACTCGCTCGGGATTGACAACAATACCCTTACCAGAGATTACATGGCCTAGATAGGTCACTTCTGACAACCAAAATTCACACTTGGAGAATTTGGCATAAAGGCGATGCTCTCGAAGTTTCATCAATACCAGCCTTAGATGTTCGGCATGTTCCTCTTCATTTTTGGAGTAGATGAGTATGTCATCGAGGTATACTACGACGAATTTGTCCAAGTACTCCATGAAAACCGAGTTCATTAACCGGGAGAAAGTGGCCGGGGCATTGGTTAAACCGAAGGACATGACGGTGTACTCGTATTGGCCATAACGAGTAACCAAGGCCGTTTTGGGAATGTCCCCGTTTCTGATTTTGATTTGATGGTAGCCCAACCTCAAATCCATCTTGGAGAAGACTGAGGATCCAGCGAGCTGATCATACAGGTCGTTGATCCTGGGAAGCGGGTATTTGTTCT
Source organism: Triticum monococcum (assembly GCA_034509565.1). Taxonomy (NCBI): domain Eukaryota; kingdom Viridiplantae; phylum Streptophyta; class Magnoliopsida; order Poales; family Poaceae; genus Triticum; species Triticum monococcum. The sequence goes on from CM067845.1 coordinate 607,321,323, forward strand.
TGATGGTGACCAGATTGACAGGTCGGTAATCCACAACCATTCGATCCGTTCCATCCTTCTTCTTAACGAAGAGGACGGGGCAAGCCCAAGGAGAGGAGCTAGGACGGATGAACCCTTTGTTCAAGGACTCATCGAGTTGGTTCTTAAGCTCGGCTAGTTCTAAGGGTGCCATCTTGTAGGGTCTTCTAGCAATTGGAACGGTTCCTGGAACAAGGTCTATCACAAACTCGACATCCCGGTCAGGTGGAACACCTGGCAGTTCTGCTGGGAACACATCCGGGAAGTCTCGGACTACCGGAACGTCCTCAGGGTCTGGAAGAGGGTTGGCATTGAGAGAGTAAAGTTGGCGCTTGGCCACTCGAGTTAAGACATTAACTGTCTTGCCCAAGGGATGAGTAAGTTGAACGGTTCTAGTGGCACAATCGATCTTGGCATAATGAGCCGACATCCAGTCCATACCCAAGATGATGTTTATGTCGGAGGACTTGAGAGCTATTAAAGATGCGAGGAAAACAAGCCTATCGACAAGAATTTCGTTCCCATGGCTTACCCTAGAAGTTTGCCATTTGGAACCCGGAGTTTGAATTACCATGGAAGTGGGCATGTCACAGAATGTCGTGTTATGTAACCGAGCATAATTCTCGGATATGAATGAATGAGATGCTCCAGTATCGAAAAGAACAGATGCCGGATGGCAGTTAACAAGGAGCGTACTAAGGACGACGTTGGGATCCTCATGAGCCTCTTCGGCTGAAACATAGTTGACATGGCCACGTGCAGTAGTGGCCGGCTTGGCGTAGAAAGTCTTTCCCGCGGGCTTACCACGGCCAACGGACTTTCCAGCTTGATTGGGGTTGTTCTGGGGACACTCTCGACTATAGTGACCCGGTTCTCCACACTTGAAGCATGTTACCACAGTGGGGCGTGGAGCAACATTAGCAGCGGGGCCACCATAGGGCTTGGGCGGTGCAAATTGCTGGTTGGGACGAGGCGCCTCAAAGGATGGCCTCGGGGTGAATCTGGGTGGCAGTGCGGTGCTTGGAATCCACACCCGGCGCTTCTGAGCTCCAGAGCCGGATGAAGACCCAAAATCACGAGAGTGCTTGCGTGAAGCGTCATAATCAGTCTGGCCTGTCTCAGCACTGATAGCTTTATTGACCAGCTTCTGGAAGGATGTGCACTCGTGCAGACGGAGATCGCGGCGAAGCTCAGGGCTAAGTCCCTTACGGAACCTTGCCTGCTTCTTGGCGTCGGTAGAAACCTCTTCAGGAGCATAGCGTGCCAGGTTCCCAAATTCTCGGCTATATGCATCCACATTCAGCCTTCCTTGGGTGAAGTTGCAGAACTCCTCCCTCTTGCGATCCATGAGACCTTCCGAAATGTGATGCTCACGGAAAGCCTCGCTGAACTCAGCCCAGGTAGTGATTTGGCCGACCGGGCGCATAGCTTCGTAGTTTTCCCACCAATGGCTAGCGGGGCCCTCAAGATGATAAGCAGCATATGTAACCTTGTCGGCTTCAGCTACGTTGGCAGAACGTAGCTTGTGGGTGATGCTGCAAAGCCAATCATCCGCGTCGAGGGGCTCGACGGAATGGTTAAACTTTGGTGGGTACAGCTTGATAAAGTCGTTGATTGACACCAAGTCATTTCGTGGGTGGCGTGCAGTGTTCTGCTCAATCCGCTCCATCAGGCGGTTGGTCTCACGCTTGTTCCTTTCCGCCTCCAGCATTACTTCGGCCAGGGAAGGTGGGTGAGGCAAATTTTCACCTCTAGCTGCATTGGCTTCCCCCTGCTCCGGGGCAGCAGGGTTTCCGCGGGTGTTGACCATCCTAGAAGGAAACAAGACAACGGTTCAGACAAGGATGGCTCAAACTTAACAGGGAAGTGCAGAATGTAAAGGATAACGCAGAATGCAGAGATGCTCATTCGTATGCCATGGTAATATAAAACTGCCATATATACACCAACGGTCATACTCGTCATACATAGTTTAGTACAAGCCCATGCTACAGTACAACTATGAAGGTAGACGTTACATCTCATCGGAGGCATTCCGAGTCCCTATACATTATTTGTCTACACCTCCGGAATCGATTACACACCAAGTCGTATTCCACAAGTCACACAGGACAGTGGAGATACAACTACTACAATACTAGTGGTACTACTACTAACTCAGATAGCTCCGTAGTAGTCCTCATAGAAGTCACCTCCATAGCCTGGAAGTTCAACGTGATCATCCGGAAACAGACGGTCCTGAGGAGCCAGTGGACCATAGGGGCTAGGATAAGGTCTTGGACCAACAAACGGTGGCCTGCGGGGACCAAGGGGTGGGGTGATGCCTCCCACATCACGCCAATCCACCATGTCTGGCAGGGCTGCTCTCACAGGATACAGACTGAACCGGGCTGTAGCGGACTACTATGGCTCGAGGAGCACTAGACTACATTTCCCCATAAGAAAGGCTGCGAAGGACAAACAACTAGATTGTCGGATCCCACTCATACCAAGCATTTCAATCATACATACAATATGCTCGATATGAGTACATACAACATGGCATCACAACAAAACTCTACAACTCAAGTACTTATTTAAAGGCTCCAGGGAGCCATACATAACATATCCATACAGGTAGGGGTCACATGACCCGACACTCAAGTCATACAGTCATACAAGCACATGCGGAAGCAACTAGTCTGAGTACAGACTCTAGAAAGAAAGAAGGCTTCTCGAAGCCTGTCTATCTACATAGGGCCCTCCATGGCCTGGATCACCACCTGGGTGGCTAGTCACTCGTCGACGTCAAGGTCTACGTAAAACCCATCGGAGGGGGCAGTGTTGTCGTCTGAAAACAATAAATAAGCAAACATGAGTACAAAGGTACTCAGCAAGTCTTACATCAGGACCTACTGTACATGCTCATTCTCAAGAAGGTGGTGGGGTTTATGCAGCAAGCCAGCTTTGACCCTTGGCTAAGCTATCCTACGGAATCTTTTAGCAAAATAGTTTTCGCACACGAGTCCACTACTCACCATCACAATACTCCACCGTGGATCCTCCCTCGTATCCTGCGAGGGGGCCATCCTCGGTACTCACACTTATCTTGAGTCTTTTAGTAGTATCCATTAACTTGTCTATGAACTGTATATGCAATCAAGTAGTCCTTTACCGCGGACGCGACTATTCGAATAGTTTTATACCCTGCAGGGGTGTACCTCGTCACACATGTTTCCACCACTTAGCGTCTGCACACGAAATGTGCTCGGCAGACTTCAAGCGAAAACCGACGTGGGTGTAGACCACGACCTGACTAACCTCACAAGTCTCTAGTCCAGGGTCATCGCCTATTCAGGTTCCATCCGCAAGGAAATCCGACCGGGGTGTCCTCAACGGCCCCGAACGATGTGAACAGGGTTCCCGAGACACCAAACGGGTGACTCGGTACACCGTGCCACGGTGTATCTACCGCAACATAGCCCACTCCTAGGGTCAGCGCTACGCACTACCGCCAACACATATCCTACAAACACCAGAAACTAATTGCAACTCCTAGACTGAGGCGAGAGGGGTCGGTAAGTCGAGCGGGGTCATATTTCAGGGCCCAATGTGTGGTAGTAGCTGAATCTTAATTCACGCATACAGAACTCAGTTCTTAGGGACGGCTTCAATGAAACAACCCACCATGTACTCCTACATGGCCTCTCATCGATACCTTTACCAAAACATGTTCAACACATCCCACATATTACTGGCACAAGCATTTCACTCTAGCCCATCACCCAGATGAACCAGACCTGACACAACTCTAAGCATAGCAGGCATAGCAAGGTAGGAATCACAAAACATGGCTCAATCAACTCCTACACATGCTAGTGGGTTTCATCTAGTTACTGTGGCAATGACAGGTCATGCAGAGGATAAGGGTTCAACTACCGTAGCACACAGCAGTTTGAATCGTGTTGTCTTAATGCATTAAACAAGAGCAGGAGCGAGAACATGGGTTGTATCGGAATGATCAATGGTTGCTTGCCTGATGGAGTGGTAACGGGATACTGCCCTTCAGTTGGATACTCGTGAATATCCTCGGAGGCAGAACCTACCACGAAGAACACAACCGAGCACAATCAACACATGACGATATGCAACAATATGATGCATGCTATGACATGGCAATATTGATGTGTCTTGAGCTAATGCAACTAGCTATGATTTAAATGAAGTTGGTTTGAGTACAAGATTCAAATTCCAACCCATATATGATTATTTAAATGCCCTTTATTTGTTTTGTCCAAAACAGGGGACAAACATTGTTCAAACATGCATGAAAATGGTACAGATGGATTCCTTGAATTTTTCTGATAATTTTACATATATAATTTATCTCATTTGGAGTTATGGTTGAATTTCTATGATTTTTCAAAGTTTTGGGTATTTTCTGGAATTTCCTGAATTATTTTTAAACTAGAAATGATTTACTGCGTCAGCTTGACGTCAGGGTGACGTCAGCTGGTCAACAGGGTTGCCTCCAGGTCAAACCTGACCAGTGGGACCCACTGGTCAGCGACTGATTAACTAACTAAAGTTAATTAGAGCCCGGGCCCACATGTCAGTGTCTATTTAACGTAATTAAGTTAATTAGGACTAACTAAAACTAACACTAATTAAAAAGGGGCCTGGCCCACACGTCAGTCAGTCAGGGGGGTCAAACCCCTGGCCAGCAGGGTCAAACCTGCCGGTGACTTGACGCCGGCGAGGCCAGACACGGCGGAACGGCTCGGGTTTCGCCTACAGGCCACCATTTGATGCGCGGTTTCCTCCTACGGGTTCCTGGGAGTGAGGCGCATCCAGAGAGACAAGCGGCAGCAGCTGGGGTGGCCGGAGCTGACGGCGGCGAGCTCTTTGGCGGCCGCCGGAGTTCGGGTGTTCGCGGAATCGACGCTGCGGTGCACGGGAGGAGGAGCTGGTGATGGCTACGGGCTCCTGGGGACGCGTTGAAGGCGGTGGTGCGCTCGGACGCGTGCTTGCACGGCCGTAGCCACGACGGCGCCATGGCCGGCGGTGAGGAGCTCACGGCTCCAGTGGCTAGGCTAGTTAGGGGAAGAGAATCACTGCAGGGAGAAGGGGGAAATGCTCGGGAGCTCACAACGATCTCGAGGGAGGACTCAGCGGGCTCGGGGACGCTTCTGCAACGGCGAATTTGACGGAGATGGCCTGCGGTCCCGAGGTTGAAGAAGACGACGCCGAGGACGAAGCAAGGCTTCTCGGCTCGCTTGGCTCGGTGCAGAAGACGTAGGCGACAGTGGCGGAGCTTCCACGCAACACGGGAAGGCGAGAGGGGGTCGGGGAGCGCGGTGGCAGCGAACGGCGGCGACGGCGCGTTCGGGTGGTCGCGCGGGAGAGAAACAGGGGAGGAGGAAGAGCGAGGGAGAGGGATATGAGGGGGCCAGGGGGTGCGTGGCGTCCATAGCGACGTCCAGGCGTCGAGGGGAGGCGCGGCAAGCAGGAGGTGGCCGTCGGTGGCCGCGCGCGTGCCGGCGCGCCGCGGGCACACGCCCGGCGTCCTCCTGGCAGCAGCTAGGGGACGACTGGCGTCGGCCTGGTGGGCTGGGCCGTCCAGCTACAGTGCTGGGCCGGCAGGTAAGTCCAGGTGAGCCTCTGTTCTTTTCTAGTTTATTCTGTTTTTTTCTATTTCTGTTATTCTGTTTTGATTTAGTTTAAATACTAAATCATTTAATAAAATGCTGAAAATATTTATGGACACTTTCTGAAATATTTCAGTGGCCCAAAAATAATTCCAACATTATTTGAGCATTTAAATAATTTAATAGTATTTAAATGCCCAAATTCAAATATTTATGAATTAAGTCAATGCCCCTTTTGTTGACCTAAAATTATATGCACCATTTTCCCCAAGGGTTCTAACCCAAGGCAAAGAGGGTGAACATATCTGAAGGGCATTTCAGGTTCATTGAATTTATTTTTAGTAAACCCTAGTTGATTTCAGGGGGGGGGGGGTGCTGGGGGTTCTGCTTTCCCCATTTCAATTTCTGATGAATGTAAACATGATGCACACTCCAATGCATAACCTAGCTAGGGTGTGACATAGTTATGGAGGCACTATTGTGATTTCATCAAGTATCTTCTAATCTTATCAAGTTTTATTCAATTCTTTTTCTTTCCAACCGGAGTGCTGCCCGAATTTGGTCTTCCTTGATCCCCTTCCTTAACCGGAGTGTTCTCATTATATATCTTCCCTTCAACCTCAAGGTTTTCGCAATGCTCGTTGTCCCTCTTTTCTAACGGAGTGTTTTCGACTTTGTTCTCCTTCGTTCTATTCTTTTCTAGAATTAGTTCAACCTCGCAAGGTTCTTTGGTTTCACTCGTTTGTCAAAGGAGCAACTTAGTTTTACCTCTTCTCTTTCTCTTCTGTTTTCCCTCCGGTGCCATTCTAGATCTCGGGACGAGATCCTCTCGTAGTGGTGGAGTGTTGTAACGCCCCGAGACCGATGTGCCAGGTGTCCGCCAGTTATTCGTCGTGGTTGCGTTGTCATTGCTTGCGTGTCATGCATTGCATATCATGTCATCATGCGCATTTCTTTTGCATATGTGTTCGTCTCATGCATCCGAGCATTTTCCCCGTTATCCGTTTTGCATTCCGACGCTTCGTTCTCCTCCGGTGGTCAATTCTACCTTTCTTTTGTGTGTGGGGATTAAACATTTCCGGATTGGACCGAGACTTGCCATGCGGCCTTGGTTTACTACCGGTAGACCGCTTATCAAGTTTCAGGTCATTTGGACTTCGTTTGATACTCCAACGGTTAACCGAGGGACCGAGAAGGCCTCGTGTGTGTTGCAGCCCAACACCCTTCCAAAGTGGCCCAAAACCCACCTAACTCTATTCCATCATCTCGGTCGTTCGATCACGATCGTGTGGCCGCAAACCGCACCTCATTTGGACTCTCCTAACTCCCTCTACCTATATATATGTGATCCCCTCCGAAATATTCGCGGTACAAACCCTAGATCTATCTTCCCCGTCGCCGCCGGACGAAAAAACCGCAGCCCGGACATGTCCGCTCCGCCCTCCACCTCACCCGGGCCAATCGGCGGCCGCCACGTCAGCTCCGCCGCCCCTCTCCTCCACTCGCGCGTCGCCACCTGTCCACCGCCGCCGCCCCGCGTCGCCGGACCCGCGGAGCCCGTGGCCGGCCCGCCCCGGGCCAGATCCGCACCGCCGCTGCTCTCCTCCTTCGCCGGCTCGCCGCCCGGACTGAGCCTCCTCCGCCCGCGCCGGAGCATCGCCGGACCTCCACCGGAGTCCTCCGCCGCCGCCTCGTGCTTCTCCGCCGGCGACCTCGCCCGTAGCGCCGTCTTCGCCTCCCCACCGCCGTCCCGGACTCCTCCGGCCCCGATCCGAGCCCGAGGAGGACCCTCACCGCCTTCCCGCCGCTCGCCGCCGCTCCGGCCATCCCCGTCGCCGGAGTCTCCCAGCGCCGCCGCCGCCCTGCCTCGATCCTGATCGGATCAGGAGGAGCCGAGCGCGCCCCGTTGACCTTCGCGTGGGCCTCGCGGGCCGCAGCGCTCCCAGGCCCAGATCGCGCTCCCGCCTGGCCTGCCTCCTTCCTCCTCTGCTGTGCCAGGCCCAAGGGTGAGCCGGCCCCCAGCGCCCCCTCCTCTTTTTTTCCCTTGCGGTTGGGCCTGCCAGATTCGGCCCGATGCACGTTTTTTTCCTGTTCAGCGAATTTGTCTATTATCCAGTGATTGCTAGTTTTGCAGATTAGTCCCCCTAGTTCATGCATTTAATAACTTCACAACCGTGCATCGGATTAAAATGATTTATATATGGAACTTGCTCAGAATTTTGTGTAGATTAATAATATTCAACTTTCACCCATGTTTAAAATGTTTAAAAATGCTGTTTGCATATATTTGCCCCTATGCCATGCTAAAATGTTTTAATTCGTAACTATTTAACCGTAACTCCGATTTTAACGAACTTTATATGTAAATGGGGTAGAATTTTGCCTAGTTTATCATGGTGACCTCACTTTGCATGTTAAACAACTCTAAAATTGCGTTTAGGACAGATCAGGACCAAACCTAATTTTTGCACATGGGAATTTTCCGGACTTGTTGTTCGTTGCTTCCGGCCTCATTTAAACTTGCCTAGATAGGTAGTTTTGTTGTGCTTCACCTCTTGCCATGCTTAACAACATTTAATATTGTTGAGTACCTAACCGAGAGAGAACTAAATAATTTATGTGGTGTTTTGTCAATATGCAACTCGTTGCATATTGAGCTCCATTTAATTTGTAGGATTGCTTGTGCATTTTGCCATGCCATGCTTCATTAAACCGGACATGCATCATACTCGTTTGTGCATCATGCCATGTTGATGTGTTGGTTGTTTACTATGTTGTGTGCTTCTTTTCCGGGGATTGCTTCTTCAGGTTGGTTCTGGTAACGTCGAGCTTGTGAGGATCCGTTCAGCTTCGTCCGTTTGTCTTCTTCATGGACTCGTTCTTCTTCCTTGCGGGATTTCAGGCAAGATGATCATACCCTCGAAATCACTACTATCTTTGCTATGCTAGTTTGCTCGCTCTTTTGCTATGCCATTGCTACGATGCCTACCACTTGCTTGTCAGCCTCCCAAATTGCCATGTTCAGCCTCTAACCCACCATGTCCTAGCAAACCGTTGATTGGCTAAGTTACCGCTTTGCTCAGCCCCTCTTATAGTGTTCTTAGTTGCAGGTGAAGATTGAAGTTTGTTCCTTGTTGGAACATGGAGATCGTTCCTTGTTGGAACATTGTTTTCTTATTGGGATATCACAATATATCTTATTTAATTAATGCATCTATATACTTGGTAAAGGGTGGAAGGCTCGGCCTTATGCCTGGTGTTTTGTTCCACTCTTGCCGCCCTAGTTTCCGTCATATCGGTGTTATGTTCCCGGATTTTGCGTCCCTTACGCGGTTGGGCTATAATGGGAACCCCTTGACAGTTCGCCTTAAGTAAATCTTTGCCAGCAATGCCCAACATTGGTTTTACCATTCGCCACCTAGCCTTTTCTATTCCCTTGGGAGTCGCGCTCCTGAGGGTCATCATTATTTTACCCCCCCGGGCCAGTGCTCCTCTGAGTGTTGGTCCAATTGAGCGATGTCCGAGGCTACCAGGGGCAACTCTGGGCTGGCTTACCCGACGTCTGGCTCATCTGAGTGTGCCCTGAGAAAGAGATATGTGCAGCTCCTATCGGGAATTGTCGGCACATTCGGGCGGTGTTGCTGGTTTAGTTTTACCCTGTCGAAATGTCTTGTTGTACTGGGATACCGAGTCTGATCGGAATGTCTCGGGTGGAGGTCTATTCCTTCGTTGACCGTGAGAGCTTGTCATGGGCTAAGTTGGGACACCCTGCAGGGATTTGAACTTTCGAAAACTGTGCCCGCCGTTATGGGCAGATGGGAATTTGTTAACGTCCGGTTGTAGAAAACCTAAAGTTGACCTTAATTAAAATGAATCAACCGCGTGTGTAACCGTGATGGTCCCTTTCCGGCGGAGTCCTGGAAGTGAACATGGTTGTTGGAGTTATGCTTGACGTAGATAGTCCAGGATCACTTCTTGATCATACTTTTATCGACCGTGCTTTGCCTTCTCTTCTCGCTCTCATTTGCGTTTGTTAGCCACCATATATGCTAGTCGCTTGCTGCATCTCCACCTCATACCTTTTACCTTACCCATAAGCTTAAATAGTCTTGATCGCGAGGGTGCGAGATTGCTGAGTCCCTGTGGCTCACAGATACTTCCAAAACCAGCTTGCAGGTGCTGATGAGTCCGAGCAGATGACGCAACCAAGCTCAGAAGGAGCTCGATGAAGATCTTGTCCTTTATGTTGTTTCGTGCTAGTTGATCAGTAGTGGAGCCCAGTTGGTGTCGATCGGGGACCTTTGTCGCATTTGGGGTTCTTCTTTTATTTTGGTTCCGTAGTCAGACCTTGAGTGTATTTGTATGATGTAATGATTTATTCATGTATTTGTGTGAAGTGGCGATTGTAAGCCAACTATGTATCTCTGTCCCTTATGTATTACATGGGTTGTGTAAAGATTACCTCACTTGCGACATTGCCTTCAATGCGATTATGCCTCTAAGTCGTGCCTCGACACGTGGGAGATATAGTCGCATCAAGGGTGTTACATGGTGGACCTAGAGAGCCCCTACCATGCGTTGCTTGGCCGACCGGCCTTGGCCAGGTTCATGGCAGTTCCCCACTATGCATACCTCAAGATGAAGATACCGAGTTCCAAGGGCGTCATCACCATAGCCGGCGATTACAAGAAGTCCTCCGAGTGCGCGGCCGCCAGCAGCCGGCTGGCCGAGTCCCTTGTGATCGCCGAAGAGAAGAAGATGTTGGACCGGGTCGTGGCCATGGCCGGCAAGCAGCCGAGTCTGTCCCCCGACCCCAAGGAGTCTGGTGCCCAAGGATCTTTCCAGCCGGCTAAAGATACCAAGAAGATACCCCTTGACCCCGAGCACCCCGAGAGGTTTGCCGTCATTGGGGCAAGCCTGGACAGCAAATAGGAAGGCGAGCTCGCCGATTTCCTCCATGAGAATCGGGACATCTTTGCATGGTCCCCCAAGGACATGCTGGGTGTTCCGAAGGAATTCGCCGAGCACAAACTACACATCCGAGAAGACGCAAAACCAGTCAAGCAGCCCCTTCGCCGACTATCAGAGGAAAAGAGAAGGATTGTAGGGGAGGAGATAGCCCGGCTTCTTGCAGCCGGCTTCATTATGGAAGTCTTCTTTCCAGAGTGGCTAGACAACCCGGTCCTCGTGCTAAAGAAGAACAACAAGTGGCGCATGTGTATAGACTACACAAGGCTCAACAAGGCCTGCCCTAAAGATCCCTTTGCCCTGCCAAGGATTGACCAAGTGATAGACTCCACGGCCGGATGCGAGCTGTTGAGTTTCCTGGATGCTTACTCAGGATATCACCAGATAAAGCTAGATCCGGATGACCGCCTGAAGACCGCCTTCATCACGCCATTTGGAGCCTTCTGCTACCTGACTATGACATTCGGCTTGAGAAATGCCGGTGCCACTTTTCAGCGTTGCATGCAGAAGTGCCTCCTCAAGCAACTCGGCAGAAACGCCCACGTCTACATAGACTACATTGTGGTGAAGACGGAGAAGCGCGACACCTTGCTGGAAGACCTCAAAGAAACATTTGAGAACTTACGCCGATTCCAAATCAAGCTCAACCCTGAGAAATGCGTGTTCGGAGTGCCAGCCGGCCAGCTCCTAGGCTTCCTGGTCTCTGAACGCGGCATCGAATGCAACCCGATAAAGATCAAGGCCATCGAGAGGATGGCGATCCCCACCAAGCTTCGAGACATCCATAAGTTCACCGCATGCTTGGCCTCCTTAAACCGCTTCATCAGTCGGCTCCGAGAGAAAGCTCTCCCCCTCTACCGCCTCATGAAGAAGAGCACTCACTTCGAGTGCAACGACCAGGCCGACCAAGCTTTTCACGAGCTGAAGAAGATGCTGGCCACGCCGCCTATCCTGGCGGCGCCGACTGAGAAAGAGCCCATGCTCTTTTACATTGCCACAACCAGTCGGGTAGTCCAACGCCCAGAAGAGGGCCGAGCCCAGCCGGTCCAGAGGCCGGTGTACTATTTGAGCGAGGTGCTGTCCGCCTCAAAGATGAATGTCACACCCTAGCTAGACCCTGCATTAGAGTGTGCATCATGTTTACTTTCATCAGAAACTTGAAATGGGGAAAGCAGAACCCCCAGCACCCCCCTGAAATCAACTAGGGTTTACTAAAAATAAATTCAATGAACCTGAAATGCCCTTCTAAAATGCTCACCCTCTTTGCCTTGGGTTAGAACCTTTGGGTAAATAGGTGCACATTTTTCTAGGTCAAGAGAAGGTCACTGATTTAATCCATAAATATTTGAATTTGGGCATTTAAATGCTATTAAATAATTCAAATGCTCAAATAATGTTGGAACTATTTTTGGGCCACTGAAATAATTCAGCAAGTGTCCATGAATATTTTCAGGATTTTATAAAATGATTTAGTATTTAAACTAAATCAAAACAAAATAACAGAAATAGAAAACAGAAATAAATAAAAGAGGGAAGGCCACTAGGCCACTTACCTGGACCTACCTAGCCCAACTCCAGCTGGCGGCCCAGCCCACCATCGCTGCCCCCTGTCGTGTCCCTCCTTGGACAAAAGGACAGGGGCGTGTGCTCGAAGCCCGCCGGCACACGCGCGCACCACCTCCACCCTGCCTGGCCACCTCCTGCTTCCCGACCCCTCTAGACGAGCGCCACGCAGCCCCTGGAATCCCTCTCGCTCACTCTCTCGTCCCCATTCTCTCCTCTGGCTCCCTCTCTCTCCCACCGAGCGGAGCTCGTCGCCGCCGTACGCCGTAGACGTAGCCTCCGTGCTCCCCTCACCCTTCCGCCGAGTCCAGAAGCACCCCCGAAGCCTCCTCGTCCTCCCAATCGAGCTAGGAGACGCCGGGAAGCCCTGTTTCATCGCCATCGTGGTCATCTTCAACCTCGGGCACCCGAGCCCCTCGCCGTCGATTCACGTCGTCAAGGACGTCCCCGAGCCCGCTAGCCATCCCTACGGCACCGCTGTGAGCTCCGGGTCCTTTCCCCCTTAACCACGCCGTCGTTTTCGCCCCGTAGACGCTGCCCCGCGAGCACCCGAAACTCGCCGCCGCTATTCCTCGACGCCGTCGTGGCTAGAGCCACGGTAGCTCGAAGCCGAGCACACTGCTATGCTCAACACGCTTCTAGGAGCCGGGCGCGCCCACCCGTTCGACCTGCTGTGCACCCTAGTGCCAACCCCGACTTTGCCCGAACTCCGGCCGCCGCCGAGGTCGACGCCGTGCTCAGCTCCAGCCACCTCGTAGCCTCCCGTCCGTTCCTTTGGATGCAGACGAGCAAGAGCTCCTCCCTAGTGCCCCCAGCGCGCCAAACCACCGCCGCAATCCCGACGCGGACGCCGCCGCGATCTGAGGTCGCCGGCGGCTAAACGCCGGTAGCTGACGTGGCCGTCATTAGCGGTTAATTATCCCACTAACCAACCCCTCTAGAGCCACTGCCATGTGGGCCCTAGCACCTAATTAGTTAGTTAACTACTCTGTTAGATTAGCACCGATCTCAGGAGGGCCCCACCTGTCATTTTGACTTTGCCACGTCACACGTTGACCGACCCCACACGTCAGCGACCCTAACCAGCACTAGGTCACCGACCAGTGGACCCCACTGGTCAGGTTTGACCCAGGCCAGCCCTATTGACTTGGTGACATCATCATGACATCATGCTGACGCAATAAGTCCTTTTCTGGATTTAATTTATTTCTAAATAACCAGGAAATTCCAGAAAATAGTTCAAACTTCAAAAATTCATAGAAATTCAACCATAACTCCAAATGAGATAAATTATATATAAAAAATTATCAGAAAAATTCAATCTATCCATCTGTAATGGTTTCATGCATGACAAAACAAGTTTACCCTACTATTTAAGCAGAATAAGGAAATGCCCTATAAATGCAATAATTAATGAGCTAATATTTGAATCTTGGATTAAAATGAGTTCACCCCTTTCTGTTTTAGCTTGCATTAGGCCAAAACACATTCATATTGCCATGTCATAGCATGCATCACATTGTTGCATATCGTCATGTGTTGATTGTGCTCGGTTGTGTTCTTCGTGGTAGGTTCTGCCCCCGAGGATATTCACGAGTATCCAACTGAAGGGCAGTATCCCGTTACCACTCCATCAGGCAAGCAACCATTGATCATTCCGATACAACCCATGTTATCGCTCCTGCTCTTGTTTACTGCATTAAGACAACATGATTCAAACTGCTGTGTGCTATGGTAGTTGAACCCTTAACCTCTGCATGACCTGTCATTGCCACAGTAACTAGATGAAACCCACTAGCATGTGTAGGAGTTGATTGAGCCATGTTTTGTGATTCCTACCTTGCTATGCCTGCTATGCTTAGAGTTGTGTCAGGTCTGGTTCATCTGGGTGATGGGCTAGAGTGAAATGCTTGTGTCAGTAATATGTGGGATGTGTTGAACATGTTTTGGTAAAGGTATCGATGAGAGGTCATGTAGGAGTACATGGTGGGTTGTTTCATTGAGGCCGTCCATAAGAACTGAGATATGTATGTGTGATTTAAGATGCAGTTACTACCGTACATTGGGCCCGAAACAAATGGACCCTCTCGGCTTCTTAGCCACCCTAGTACTCTGTCCAGGAGTTGCAATTAGTTTCTGGTGTTTGTAGGATATGCGTTGGCGGCCGTGCGTAGCGCTGACCCTAGGGGTGGGCTATGTTGCGGTAGATACACCATGGCACGGTGTACCGAGTCACCCGTTTGGTATCTCGGGAACCCTGTTCACATCGTTCGGGGCCATATGTGGAAACCTCGGCCGGACTCCCTGCGGATGGAACCTGGATAGCTGATAAACCTGGACTAGGGGCTTAGGTGTTTAGGTAGGCCGTGGCCGACACCCTCGCTGGGCTTCCGCTCGAAGGTTTCCGAGTACATGTCGTGTAGACGGCGGTAAGCGGTGAAAGCGTGTATGACGAAGTACACCCCTGCAGGGTATAAAACTATTCGAATAGCCGCGTCCGCGGTAAAGGACTACTTGGTTGCCTATACAGTTCATAGACAAGTTAATGGATACTACTAAAAGACTCAAGATAAGTGTGAGTACCGAGGATGGCCCTCTCGCAGGATACGAGGGAGGATCCACGGTGGAGTATTGTGTTGGTGAGTAGTGGACTCATGTGCGAAAACTATTTTACTAAAGAGGTTCCGTAGGATAGCTTAGCCAAGATTCAAAGCTGGCTTGCTGCATAAACCCCACCACCTTCTTGAGAATGAGCATGTATAGTAGGTTCTGATGTAAGACTTGCTGAGTACCTTTGTACTCATGTTTGCTTATTTATTGTTTTCAGACGACAACACTGCCCCCTCCGATGGGTTTTACGTAGACCATGACGTCGACGAGTGACTAGCCACCCAGGTGGTGATCCCGGCCATGGAGGGCCCTATGTAGATAGACAGGCTTCGAGAAGCCTTCTTTCTTTCTAGAGTCTG
Organism: Triticum monococcum; assembly: GCA_034509565.1. NCBI lineage: Eukaryota > Viridiplantae > Streptophyta > Magnoliopsida > Poales > Poaceae > Triticum > Triticum monococcum. The sequence goes on from CM067845.1 coordinate 607,336,468, forward strand.
TACTCAGACTAGTTGCTTCCGCATGTGCTTGTATGATTGTATGACTTGAGTGTCGGGTCATGTGACCCCTATCTGTATGAATATGTTATGTATGGCTCCCTGGAGCTTTTAAATAAAGTACTTGAGTTGTAGAGTTTTGTTGTGATGCCATGTTGTATGTACTCATATCGGGCATATTGTGTGTATGATTGAAATGCTTGGTATGAGTGGGATCCGACAATCTAGTTGTTTGTCCTTCGCAGCCTTTCTTATGGGGAAATGTAGTCTGGTGTTCCTCGAGCCATAGTAGTCCGCTACAGCCCGGTTCACCGGAGTCCTGCTAGCCCAGCACTACTGTTCAGGACACTTGACTGGCCGGCATGTGTTTCACTTCGTCCCTATGTCTGTCCCTTCGGGGAAATGTCACGCGGTGATCTCCGGAGTCCTGTCTAGCCTGCCACAGCCCGGGATCCCTGGAGTCCTGTTAGCCCATTGCTACAGCCCGGAATCACTCGTTGATGACCGACATGTTCGACGTGATTCATGTATGCCTGTCTCCATAGGTCTGTGCCGCTTTGGGTTCACGACTAGCCATGTCGGCCCGGGTTCTCGGTCATATGGATGCTAGCGACATTGTCATATACGCGAGCCAAAAGGCGCAAACGGTCCCGGGCCATGGTAAGGCGACACCCGTGGGATACCGTGCGTGAGGCCGCAAAGTGATATGAGGTGTTACCGGCTAGATCGATGTGGCTTAGAATCGGGGTCCTGACAGCGTTGGCAACAGAGCCGGACTGCCTGTAGGTTCGTTGAGCCAAACTGGTCGATGTCGAGTCTAGAAATGCTTTAGTTATATGTAAGGGAATTGATTGTGGGAGGGAACGTAAGGTTCTTTTACTCCTTTACCCTATGCCTCTGGTCTGAGTCATTCTCTTCTCATTCAATGTGGGTTAAGGACTAGGCTCTCCTCTTCTATCAGGTTCACGTGTTACTAATCCGTAGTAGTTATAGGATTATTGCTACGAGTCCCAGTCCAGTTTCTACTATTTTAGTATGTTGCTATTTGAATCAGAACCTTGATATGATGCTGTTGAGCGGTATTGTGAACTGTTGTGGATGTCTCAAATCTTTTTCTGAGCATTTACAGCCATTATGCTGTCCAATTTTCCCTAGGAATTCTGATGTCTTTGTCTTGTGGTTGTGCTTTCAGATGGCCAACCGTCCTCAAAATCAAGTGGTTCGCCTGACCAGGTGCCTCGACGTGCCCGGTCATACTGCTATGTTAGTCCGGGTCATGATCGAGACAGGATACCGTTGGTATCCCGAATACACTGTCGAAGAGCAGTTCCGCGACTTTAATCACAGCCAGTATTTCTGCACCGTCAGGATATTTCCTTCCTATCCTGGATCTACCGAGCCCCTTCACTGTTCCTATGGACTCGGGGTTACCGTTGAGATGGCTGTGCAGGATGCTGCCTACTCCATGATGACCATCTTGCGAGTCCGGACTGGCCTGCTTCGGAACCCTGACTTCCGTTACATGCCAGCTTCACTTCCGGGAGCGCAAGGGTATCTTCAGGCTATCTATGCTGACTCCACTCAGGAGGACTCAATAACTCGTACCACCGCTGAGATGCTCGGAGATAAGGACCGAGAGAATCGGGCCTTGAGGCTGGAGCTTTTTAATACTCGTGCTGATCATTGGGCCACATTGACTCGGTTTGCACCCGCGGTGCAAGCTGGATGTATGGATACACGGGATCTGTATCCTGTGAGATCAGCTCTGCCAGACATGGTGGATTGGCGTGATGTGGGAGGCATCACCCCACCCCGTGGTCCCCGCAGGCCACCGTTTGTTGGTCCAAGACCTCATCCTAGCCCCTATGGTCCACAGGCTCCTCAGGACCGTCTGTTTCCGGATGATCACGTTGAACTTCCAGGCTATGGAGGTGACTTCTATGAGGACTACTACGGAGCTGTCTGAGTTAGTAGTAGTACCACTAGTATTGTAGTAGTTGTATCTCCACTGTCCTGCGTGACTTGTGGAATATGACTTGGCGTGTAATCGATTCCGGAGGTGTAGACAAATAATGTATAGGGACTCGGAATGCCTCCGATGAGATGTAACGTCTACCTTCATAGTTGTACTGTAGCATGGGCTTGTACTAAACTATGTATGATGAGTATGACCGTTGGTGTATATATGGCAGTTTTATATTACCATGGCATACGAATGAGCATCTCTGCATTCCGTGTTATCCTTTACATTCTGCACTTCCTTGTTAAGTTTGAGCCATCCTTGTCTAAACCGTTGTCTTGTTTCCTCCTAGGATGGTCAACACCCACGGCAACCCTGCTGTTCCGGAGCGGGGGGAAGCCAGTGCAGCTAGAGGTGAAAATCTGCCTCACCCGCCTTCTCTGGCCGAAGTGATGCTGGAGGCGGAAAGAAACAAGTGTGAGACCAACCGCCTGCTGGAGCGGATTGAGCAGAACACTGCACGCCACCCACGAAATGACTTGGTGTCAATCAATGATTTTATCAAGCTGTACCCACCAAAGTTTAACCATTCCGTCGAGCCCCTCGACGCGGATGATTGGCTTCGCAGCATCACCCACAAGCTATGTTCTACCAACGTAGCCGAAGCCGACAAGGTTACCTATGCTGCCTATCATCTTGAGGGCCCCGCTAGCCATTGGTGGGAAAACTACGAAGCTATGCGCCCGGTCGGTCAAATCACTACCTGGGCTGAGTTCAGCGAGGCTTTCCGTGAGCATCACATTCCGGAAGGTCTCATGGATCGCAAGAGGGAGGAGTTCTGCAACTTCACCCAAGGAAGGCTGACTGTGGATGCATATAGCCGAGAATTTGGGAACCTGACACGCTATGCTCCTTAAGAGGTTTCTACTGACGCCAAGAAGCAGGCAAGGTTCCGCAAGGGACTTAGCCCTGAGCTTCGCCGCGATCTCCGTCTGCACGAGTGCACATCCTTTCAGAAGTTGGTCAATAAAGCTATCAGTGCTGAGACAGGCCAGACTGATTATGACGCTTCACGCAAGCACTCCCGTGATTTTGGGTCTTCATCCGGCTCTGGAGCCCAGAAGCGCCGGGTGTGGATTCCAAGCACGACACTGCCACCCAGATTCATCCCGAGGCCGTCCTTTGAGGCGCCTCATCCCAACCAGCAATTCGCACCGCCCAAGCCCTATGGTGGCCCCGCTGCTAATGTTGCTCCACGCCCCACTGTGGTAACATGCTTCAAGTGTGGAGAACCGGGTCACTATAGTCGGGAGTGTCCCCAGAACAACCCCAATCAAGCTGGGAAGTCCGTTGGCCGTGGTAAGCCCGCGGGAAAGACTTTCTACGCCAAGCCGGCCACCACTGCACGTGGCCATGTCAATTATGTTTCAGCCGAAGAGGCTCATGAGGATCCCAACGTCGTCCTTGGTACGCTCCTTGTTAACTGCCATCCAACATCTATTCTTTTCGATACTGGAGCATCTCATTCATTCATATCTGAGAATTATGCTCAGTTGCATAACACGACATTCTGTGACATGCCCACTTCCATGGTAATTCAAACTCCGGGTTCCAAATGGCAAACTTCTAGGGTAAGCCATGGGAACGAAATTCTTGTTGATAGGCTTGTCTTCCTTGCATCTTTAATAGCTCTCAAGTCCTCTGACATAAACATCATCTTGGGTATGGACTGGATGTCGGCTCATTATGCCAAGATCGATTGTGCCACTAGAACCGTTCAACTTACTCACCCCTCGGGCAAGACAGTTAATGTCTTAACTCGAGTGGCCAAGCGCCAACTTTATTCCCTCAATGCCAACCCTCTTCCAGACCTTGAGGACGTTCCGGTAGTCCGAGACTTTCCGGACGTCTTTCCAGAAGAACTGCCAGGTGTTCCACCCGACAGGGATGTTGAGTTTGTAATAGACCTTGTTCCAGGAACCGTTCCAATTTTTAGAAGACCCTACAAGATGGCACCCTTAGAACTAGCCGAGCTTAAGAACCAACTCGATGAGTCTTTGAACAAAGGGTTCATCCGTCCTAGCTGCTCTCCTTGGGCTTGCCCCGTCCTCTTCGTCAAGAAGAAGGATGGAACAGATCGAATGGTTGTGGATTACCGACCTGTCAATCTGGTCACCATCAAGAACAAATACCCGCTTCCCAGGATCAACGACCTGTATGACTAGCTCGCTGGATCCTCGGTCTTCTCCAAGATGGATTTGAGGTTGGGCTACCATCAAATCAAAATCAGAAATGGGGACATTCCCAAAACGGCTTCGTTACTCATTATGGCCAATACGAGTATACCGTCATGTCCTTCGGTTTAACCAATTCCCCAGCTACTTTTTCTCGGTTAATGAACTCAGTCTTCATGGAGTACTTGGACAAATTCGTCATAGTATACCTCGATGACATACTCATCTACTCCAAGAATGAAGAGGAACATGCCGAACATCTAAGGCTGGTATTGATAAAACTTCGAGAGCATCGCCTTTATGCCAAATTCTCCAAGTGTGAATTTTGGTTGTCAGAAGTGACCTATCTAGGCCATGTAATTTCTGGTAAGGGTATTGCTGTCAATCCCGAGCGAGTTCAAGCCGTCCTTGATTGGACTCCACTGGAATCGGTCAAGCAAGTTCAGAGTTTCCTTGGCCTAGCGAGCTATTGCCGCCGCTTCGTCGAGAACTTCTCCAAGGTTGCGAAACCTCTAACTGAACTCCTCAAGAAAGATAAAAAGTTCGAGTGGACTCCACAGTGCGAGTTCAGTTTTCAGGAACTGAAAAGACGCCTGACATCTGCTCCCGTACTGGTACCACCAGATTTCTCCAAGGACTTTATTATCTATTGCGACGCCTCGCGACAAGGACTAGGTTGCATACTCATGCAAGATCGTCAGGTAATTGCCTATGCCTCACGGCAATTACACCCACATGAGGAAAATTATCCCACACATGATCTAGAGCTTGTAGTTGTAGTCCATGCACTTAAAACCTGGCGACATTACCTTCTCGGTAATCGTTGCGAGATCTTCACCGATCACCAAAGTTTGAAATATATCTTCACCCAACTAGATTTGAATCTCAGGCAAAGACGTTGGGTCGAGTTGATCTCGGATTATGACTTAGGAATAACTTACACCCCCGGCAAGGCCAATGTCATGGCTGATGCACTAAGTCGTAAGTCCTATTGTAACAATCTGATGTTACAACAAAGTCAACCACTTCTCCATGAGGAATTTTGTAAGCTTAATCTTCACATTGTTCCTCGAGGATTCCTATCCACCCTGGTGGCGGAACCTACCCTTACGGATCAGGTCATCAAGGCACAGAAGGTAGATCTGGGAATCTCCCGTATCAAGAGAAACATTAAGAAAGGAGTCGTGAATTGTTTCTCCATTGATGATCAAGGTGTCGTATACTTTGGGAATCGCCTAGTGGTTCTAAAGGCGCGAAACCTGAGGCGACTGATCCTTAAGGAAGCTCATGAGTCCCCTCTCACCATTCATCCCGGTAGTACTAAAATATATCGAGACCTACGCCAGAGGTTTTGGTGGACTAGGATGAAGAGAGAAATCTCTCAATACATCACTAATTGCGACGTTTGTCATCGTGTTAAAGCAGAGCATCAACGGCCTGCTGGCACCCTTCAACCTTTGGCTATTCCTGAATGGAAATGGGATAAAATCAGTATGGATTTCATCACTGGGTTTCCCAGGACCAAGAGAGGGAATAATGCCATCTTCGTTGTGATCGACCGACTTTCCAAAGTAGCCCATTTTCTACCTGTTCGTGAGAGTATCACCGCTAGCCAGCTAGCTAACTTATACATCTCCCAAATAGTGTCTCTTCATGGTGTCCCATTGGAAATTAACTCAGACCGTGGGAGTCTCTTCACCTCTCGATTTTGGGAAAGTTTCCAAAATGCTATGGGAACTCATCTCTCCTTTAGCACCGCCTTCCATCCTCAATCAAGTGGTCAAGTAGAGCGAGTCAATCAAATTCTGGAAGATATGCTCCGAGCTTCTGTTATCTCGTTCGGAATGAGTTGGGAGAAATGCCTTCCATTCGCGGAGTTTGCTTATAACAATAGTTATCAAGCTAGTTTGGGCAAAGCTCCCTTCGAAGTTCTCTATGGACGAAAATGTCGAACGCCTCTTAACTGGTCAGAAACCGGGGAAAGACAACTCTTTGGCCCGGATATGATTCAGGAAGCAGAAGAGCAGGTTCGCGTTATTCGTGAGAAATTGAAAACAGCCCAATCTCGCCAAAAGAGTCATTATGATCGTAAACATAAGCCTATGACCTTTGAAGTTGACGAGAAGGCTTACCCTCGGGTTACCCCGTTAAAGGGAACCCATCGCTTCGGTATCAAGGGCAAATTGGCTCCTCGTTACATTGGACCCTTTCGCATTCTTGCCAAACGAGGAGAAGTTGCCTACCAATTGGAACTACCTCCGCATCTTTCCAGAGTTCACGATGTCTTCCACGTTTCGCAACTCAGGCGTTGCTTCGCGGATCCTATCCGTGGAGTGGACCACGAAACGCTTGATTTACAAGATAACCTTTCTTATCGAGAATACCCCGTTCGTATCCTTGATCAAGCCGAGCGTACCACTCGACGTCATAATATCAAGTTTCTCAAGGTTCAATGGTCACACCATTCCGAGGAAGAAGCCACTTGGGAAAAGGAGGATCGTCTTCGACTCGAGTACCCCACCTTCTTTCCAGATGATCCTAAATCTCGGGACGAGATTCTATTGAGTGGGGGTGAGTTGTCACACCCTAGCTAGACCATGCATTAGAGTGTGCATCATGTTTACTTTCATCAAAAACTTGAAATGGGGAAAGCAGAACCCCTAGCACCCCCCTGAAATCAACTAGGGTTTACTAAAAATAAATTCAATGAACATGAAGTGCCCTTCTAAAATGCTCACCCTCTTTGCCTTGGGTTAGAACCTTTGGGTAAATAGGTGCACATTTATCTAGGTCAACAGAAGGTCACTGATTTAATCCATAAATATTTGAATTTGGGCATTTAAATGCTATTAAATAATTCAAATGCTCAAATAATTTTGGAACTATTTTTGGGCCACTGAAATAATTCAGCAAGTGTCCATGAATATTTTCAGGATTTTATAAAATGATTTAGTATTTAAACTAAATCAAAACAAAATAACAGAAATAGAAAACAGAAATAAATAAAAGAGGGAAGGCCACTGGGCCACTTACCTGGACCTACCTGGCCCAACTCCAGCTGGCGGCCCAGCCCACCACCGCTGCCCCCTGTCGTCTCCCTCCTTGGACAGAAGGACAGGGGCGTGTGCTCGAAGCCCGCCGGCACGCGCGCGCGCCACCTCCACCCTGCCTGGCCACCTCCTGCTTCCCGACCCCTCTAGACGAGCGCCACGCAGCCCCTGGAATCCCTCTCGCTCACTCTCTCGTCCCCATTCTCTCCTCTGGCTCCCTCTCTCTCCCACCGAGCGGAGCTCGTCGCCGCCGTACGCCGTAGACGTAGCCTCCGTGCTCCCCTCACCCTTCCGCCGAGTCCAGAAGCACCCCCAGAGCCTCCTCGTCCTCCCAATCGAGCTAGGGATGCCGGGAAGCCCTGTTTCATCGCCATCATGGTCATCTTCAACCTCGGGCACCCAAGCCCCTTGCCGTCGATTCGCGCCATCAAGGACGTCCCCGAGCCCGCTAGCCATCCCTACGGCACCACTGTGAGCTCCGGGTCCTTTCCCCCTTAACCACGCCGTCGTTTTCGCCCCGTAGCTACTGTCCCGCGAGCACCCGAAGCTCGCCACAGCTGTGCCTCGACGCCGTTGTGGCTAGAGCCACGGTAGCTCGAAGCCGAGCACACTGCTGTGCTCAACATGCTTCCAGGAGCTGGGCGCGCCCACCCGTTCGACCTGCTGTGCCCCCTAGTGCCAACCCCGACTTTGCCCAGACTCCAGCCGCCGCTGAGGTCGACGCCGTGCTCAGCTCCGGCCACCTCGCGGCCTCCCGTCCATTCCTTTGGATGTGGACGAGCAAGAGCTCCTCCGTAGTGCCCCCAGCGCGCCAAACCACCGCCTGTAGCGCAATCCCGACGCGGACACTGCCGCGATCTGAGGTCGCCGGCGGCTAAACGCCGGTAGCTGACGTGGCCGTCATTAGCGGTTAATTATCCCACTAACCAACCCCTCTAGAGCCACTGCCATGTGGGCCCTAGCGCCTAATTAGTTAGTTAACTACTCTGTTAGATTAGCACCGATCTCAGGAGGGCCCCACCTGTCATTTTGACTTTGCCACGTCACACATTGACCGACCCCACACGTCAGCGACCCTAACCAGCACTGGGTCACCGACCAGTGGACCCCACTGGTCAGGTTTGACCCGGGCCAGCCCTGTTGACTTGGTGACATCATCATGACGTCATGCTGACGCAATAAGTCCTTTTCTGGATTTAATTTATTTCTAAATAACCAGGAAATTCCAGAAAATAGTTCAAACTTCAAAAATTCATAGAAATTCAACCATAACTCCAAATGAGATAAATTATATATAAAAATTATCAGAAAAATTCAATCTATCCATTTGTAATGGTTTCATGCATGACAAAACAAGTTTAGCCTACTGTTTAAGCAGAATAAGGAAATGCCCTATAAATGCAATAATTAATGAGCTAATATTTGAATCTTGGATTCAAATGAGTTCACCCCTTTTTGTTTTAGCTTGCATTAGGCCAAAACACATTCATATTGCCATGTCATAGCATGCATCACATTGTTGCATATCGTCATGTGTTGATTGTGCTCGGTTGTGTTCTTCGTGGTAGGTTCTGCCCCCGAGGATATTCACGAGTATCCAACTGAAGGGCAGTATCCCGTTACCACTCCATCAGGCAAGCAAGCATTGATCATTCCGATACAACCCATGTTCTCGCTCCTGCTCTAGTTTACTGCATTAAGACAACACGATTCAAACTGCTGTGTGCTACGGTAGTTGGACCCTTATCCTCTACATGACCTGTCATTGCCACAGTAACTAGATGAAACCCACTAGCATGTGTAGGAGTTGATTGAGCCATGTTTTGTGATTCCTACCTTGCTATGCCTGCTATGCTTAGAGTTGTGTCAGGTCTGGTTCATCTGGGTGATGGGCTAGAGTGAAATGCTTGTGTCAGTAATATGTGGGATGTGTTGAACATGTTTTGGTAAAGGTATCGATGAGAGGCCATGTAGGAGTACATGGTGGGTTGTTTCATTGAGGCCGTCCATAAGAACTGAGATATGTATGTGTGATTTAAGATGTAGTTACTACCGTACATTGGGCCCGAAACAAATGGACCCTCTCGGCTTCTTAGCCACCCTAGTACTCTGTCCAGGAGTTGCAATTAGTTTCTGGTGTTTGTAGGATATGTGTTGGCGGCTGTGCATAGCGCTGACCCTAGGGGCGGGCTATGTTGCGGTAGATACACCGTGGCACGGTGTACCGAGTCACCCGTTTGGTGTCTCGGGAACCCTGTTCACATCGTTCGGGGCCGTATGTGGAAACCTCGGCCGGACTCCCTACGGATGGAACCTGGATAGGCGATAAACCTGGACTAGGGGCTTAGGTGTTTAGGTAGGCCGTGGCCGAGACCCTCGCTGGGCTTCCGCTTGAAGGTTGCCGAGTACATGTCGTGTAGACGGCGGTAAGCGGTGAAAGCGTGTATGACGAAGTACACCCCTGCAGGGTATAAAACTATTCGAATAGCCGCGTCCGCGGTAAAGGACTACTTGGTTGCCTATACAGTTCACAGACAAGTTAATGGATACTACTAAAGGACTCAAGATAAGTGTGAGTACCGAGGATTGGCCTCTCGCAGGATACGAGGGAGGATCCACGATGGAGTATTGTGTTGGTGAGTAGTGGACTCGTGTGCGAAAACTATTTTACTAAAGAGGTTCTGTAGGATAGCTTAGCCAAGAGTCAAAGCTGGCTTGCTGCATAAACCCCACCACCTTCTTGAGAATGAGCATGTATAGTAGGTTCTGATGTAAGACTTGCTGAGTACCTTTGTACTCATGTTTGCTTATTTATTGTTTTCAGACGACAACACTGCCCCCGATGGGTTTTACGTAGACCTTGACGTCGACGAGTAACTAGCCACCCAGGTGGTGATCCCGCCCATGGAGGGCCCTATGTAGATAGACAGGCTTCGAGAAGCCTTCTTTCTTTCTAGAGTCTGTACTCAGACTAGTTGCTTCCGCATGTGCTTGTATGATTGTATGACTTGAGTGTCGGGTCATGTGACCCCTATCTGTATGAATATGTTATGTATGGCTCCCTGGAGCTTTTAAATAAAGTACTTGAGTTGTAGAGTTTTGTTATGATGCCATGTTGTATGTACTCATATCGGGCATATTGTGTGTATGATTGAAATGCTTGGTGTGAGTGGGATCCGACAATCTAGTTGTTTGTCCTTCGCAACCTTTCTTATGGGGAAATGTAGTCTGGTGTTCCTCGAGCCATAGTAGTCCGCTACAGCCCGGTTCACCGGAGTCCTGCTAGCCCAGCACTACTATTTAGGACACTTAACTGGCCGACATGTGTTTCACTTTGTCCCTATGTCTGTCCCTTCGGGGAAATGTCACGCGGTGATCTCCGGAGTCCTGTCTAGCCTGCTATAGCCCGGGATCCCCGGAGTCCCGTTAGCCCAGTGCTACAGCCCGGAATCACTCGTTGATGACCGACATGTTCGATGTGATTCATGTATGCCTGTCTCCATAGGTCTGTGCCGCTTTGGGTTCACGACTAGCCATGTCGGCCCGGGTTCTCAGTCATATGGATGCTAGCGACATTGTCATATACACGAGCCAAAAGGTGCAAACGGTCCCGGGCCATGGTAAGGCGACACCCGTGGGATACCGTGCGTGAGGCCGCAAAGTGATATGAGGTGTTACCGGCTAGATCGATGTGGCTTAGAATCGGGGTCCAGACAAAGAACTACCCGCACTACCAGAAGATGTGTTACGGCGTGCACTTCACCGCTAAGAACCTGAAGCCCTACTTTCAAGAGCTTCCCGTCGCGGTCGTATGCACCGCCCCGCTGGCCGAGATCATAGGCAGCCGGGATGCATCCGGCCGGGTGGTGAAATGGGCCATCGAGCTGGCCCCTTACACGATCTTCTACTAGGCCCGCACCGCCATCAAGTCCCAAGCACTGCCGACTTCCTCGTCGACTGGGCTGAGACCCAGTACCTGCCACCGGCTCCCGACTCCACCCATTGGCGCATGCACTTCGACAGGTCCAAGATGCGCACCGGCTTGGGAGCCGGCGTCGTCGTCACCTCTCCCAAGGGCGACAAGCTCAGATACACGCTGCAGATTCACTTTGCCGCCTCCAACAATGTAGCCGAGTATGAGGCGCTCATACATGGGCTCCGGCTTGCCAAGGAACTCGGCATCCGCCGGATTCTATGTTATGGCAACTCGGACTTGGTGGTTCAGCAATCATGCGGCGACTGGGACGCCAAGGACGCAAATATGGCAAGCTACCGCTTCCTGGTTCAGCAACTCAGTGGATACTTTGAAGGATGCAAGTTCCTCCATGTACCGCGAGCCGACAACGAGCCAGCCGATGCCGTGGCTCGAATAGGCTCCACTCGGCAAGCAATACCAACCGGTGTCGCTCTACAACGCCTCCTCAAGCCGTCCATCAAGCCGTCTCCAGAGTCCGATTCTATCTTCGTGCCGCCTGACCCCGACTCGTCCGGGTCCGACTCGAAGAACCAAGCAGGCGACCCGGGGACTTTAGCAGTCGGCCCGGGGACATCGGTAGCCGGCTCGGGGACTTCCGTAGTTACGCCCGATCCGAGGACTGCCACACCCGGCTCGGGGACTGCGGTAGTCGGCCCGGGGATTGCACCAACACAACAACCGGCGGCCGACTCCAGCATTTCGCCACCCAGCCCGCCCACCCTGGTGGCAGTAGCCACATTGGCAATAGAAGAAGTCACAGCTCCATCATGGGCTCAGTCCATCCTCAACTTCCTAGTAAACAAATATCTGCCAGCTGACGAAATAGAGGCAAGACAAGTCCAACGCCGAGCCGGAGCATACACAATCGCCAACAGAGAGCTCGTCAAGTGCAGTGTCACTAGAGTCCTCCAATGGTGCGTCGAGCAGGAGAAGGGCATTGCAATCCTCAGAGACATCCACCAAGGAGAATGCGGCCACCATGCGGCCTCAAGATCACTCGTCGCCAAAGCTTTCCGCCGTGGTTTCTTTTGGCCGACTGCTTTGGACGACACCAAAGAATTGGTTAAACATTGCAAAGGGTGCCAACTCTTCAGCTCCAAGCAACACATGCCGGTTTCGGCACTCAAGACCATTCCCCTCACCTGGCCCTTCGCCGTTTGGGGACTGGACATGGTGGGCCCATTCAAGACGGCGCGTGGCGGCATGACGCATTTGCTCGTCGCCGTGGACAAATTCACCAAGTGGATTGAGGCAAAGCCGATCAAGAAGCTGAATGGGCCGACTACCATGACATTCATCACAGATATAACAACTCGGTACGGCGTGCCACACAGCATCATCACCGACAATGGTATGAATTTTGCCAAAGGAGCCTTGGCACGTTTCTGCGCAACGCAAGGTATCCGGCTGGACTTAGCGTCCGTCGCCCACCCGCAGTCAAATGGCCAGGTCGAGCGAGCCAACGGCCTCATCCTCTCCGGCATCAAGCCCAGACTGGTCGTACCACTGGAGCGTTCAGCTGGCTGTTGGCTTGATGAGCTGCCGGCTGTCCTCTGGAGTCTGTGCACTACCCCAAACAAGTCAACCGGCTTCACTCCTTTCTTCCTCGTGTACGGTGCCGAGGCGATCATCCCAACCGACATCGAGTTCAACTCGCCCCGGGTAACCATGTACTCAGAGGCGGAGGCCAAGGAAGCACGAGAAGATGGCGTCGACCTGCTGGAAGAAGGCCAGCTGTTAGCCCTCAGACGGTCTGCCATCTACCAGCAGGGTTTTGAAGGAAATATGCCCTAGAGGCAATAATAAAGTTATTATCTATTTCCTTATATCATGATAAATGTTTATTATTCATGCTAGAATTGTATTAACCGGAAACATAATACATGTGTGAATACATAGACAAACAGAGTGTCACTAGTATGCCTCTACTTGACTAGCTCGTTAATCAAAGATGGTAGAGTTTCCTAACCGTGAACAATGTGTTGTTATTTGATTAACGAGGTCACATCATTAGTTGAATGATCTGATTGACATGACCCATTTCATTAGCTTAGCACCCGATCGTTTAGTATGTTGCTATTGCTTTCTTCATGACTTATACATGTTCCTATGACTATGAGATTATGCAACTCCCGTTTGCCGGAGGAACACTTTGGGTGCTACCAAACGTCACAACGTAACTGGGTGATTATAAAGGAGTACTACAGGTGTCTCCAATGGTAGATGTTGGGTTGGCGTATTTCGAGATTAGGATTTGTCACTCCGATTGTCGGAGAGGTATCTCTGGGCCCTCTCGGTAATACACATCACACAAGCCTTGCAAGCATTGCAACTAATGAGTTAGTTGCGGGATGATGTATTATAGAACGAGTAAAGAGACTTGCCGGTAACGAGATTGAACTAGGTATTGGATACCGACGATCGAATCTTGGGCAAGTAACATACCGATGACAAAGGGAACAACGTATGTTGTTATGCGGTCTGACCGATAAAGATCTTCATAGAATATGTAGGAGCCAATATGGGCATCCAGGTCCCGCTATTGGTTATTGACCGGAGACGTGTCTCGGTCATGTCTACATTCTTCTCGAACCGTAGGGTCCGCACGCTTAACGTTACGATGACAGTTATTATGAGTTTATGCATTTTGATGTACCGAAGGTTGTTCGGAGTCCTGGATGTGATCACGGACATGACGAGGAGTCTCGAAATGGTCGAGACATAAAGATTGATATATTGGAAGCCTATGTTTGGACATCAGAAGTGTTCCGGGTGAAATCGGGATTTTACCGGAGTACCGGGAGGTTACCGGAACCCCCCGGGAACAAAATGGGCCTTATTGGGCCTTAGTGGAAAGGTGAAAGGGGCAGCCCAAGGTGGGCTGCGCGCCTTCCCCCTCCCCTAGTCCTATTAGGACTAGGAGAGGTGGCCGACCCCCTTCTCCCTCTCTCTCTCTCTCTCTCTCGAGGAATCCTATTAGGAATAGGAATGGGGGGGGGGGAGTCCTACTCCCGGTAGGAGTAGGACTCCTCCTGCGCCCTCCTCCTTTGGCCGGCCAGCCCTCCCCCTGGCAACCTTTATATACGGGGGCAGGGGGCACCTTTAGACACACAAGTTTATCATTGAGATCGTTCCTTAGCCGTGTGCGGTGCCCCCTGCCACCAAATTCCACCTCGATCATATCGTTGTAGTGCTTAGGCGAAGCCCTACGTCGGTAGTACATCAACATCATCACCATGCCGTCGTGCTGACGGAACTCCTCCCCGAAGCTTTGCTGGATCGGAGCCCGGGGATCGTCATCGAGCTGAACGTGTGCTAAGAACTCGGAGGTGCCGGAGTAACGGTGCCTGGATCGGTCGGATCGGGAAGAAGACGTACGACTACTTCCTGTACGTTGTGTCAACGCTTCCGTTGCGATCTACAAGGGTACGTAGATCAAACTCTCCCCCTCGTTGCTATGCATCACCATGATCTTGCGTGTGCGTAGGAAAATTTTGAAATTACTACGTTCCCCAACAGTGGCATCCGAGCCTAGGTTTTATGGTTTGATGTTATTTGCACGAGTAGAACACAAGTGAGTTGTGGGTGATACAGCTCATACTGCCTACCAGCATGTCATACTTTGGTTCTGCGGTATTGTTGGACGAGACGACCCGGACCAACCTTACGCGTACGCTTACGCGAGACCGGTTCCCTCGACGTGCTTTGCACATAGATGGCTTGCGGGCGACTGTCTCTCCAACTTTAGTTGAACCGAGTATGGCTACGCCCGGTCCTTGAGAAGGTTAAAACGGAGTCTATTTGACAAACTATCGTTGTGGTTTTGATGCGTAGGTGAGATGAGTTCTTGCTTAAGCCCGTAGCAGCCACGTAAAACTTGCAACAACAAAGTAGAGGACGTCTAACTTGTTTTTGCAGGGCATGTTGTGATGTGATATGGTCAAGGCATGATGCTGATTTTTATTGTATGAGATGATCATGTTTTGTAACCAAGTTATCGGCAACTGGTAGGAGCCATATGGTTGTCGCTTTATTGTATGCAATGCAATCGCGATGTAATGCTTTACTTTATTGCTAAGCGGTAGTGATAGTCGTGGAAGCATAAGATTGGCGAGACGACAACGATGCTACGATGGAGATCAAGGTGTCGCGCCGGTGACGAGGGTGATCATGACGGTGCTTCAGAGATGGAGATCACAAGCACAAGATGATGATGGCCATATCATATCACTTATATTGATTGCATGCGATGTTTATCTTTTATGCATCTTATCTTGCTTTGATTGACGGTAGCATTATAAGATGATCTCTCACTAAATTATCAAGAAGTGTTCTCCCTGAGTATGCACCGTTGCGAAAGTTCTTCGTGCTGAGACACCACGTGATGATCGGGTGTGATAGGCTCTACGTTCAAATACAACGGGTGCAAAACAGTTGCACACGTGGAATACTCAGGTTATACTTGACGAGCCAAGCATATACAGATATGGCCTCGGAACACGGAGACCGAAAGGTCGAGCGCGAATCATATAGTAGATATGATCAACATAATGATGTTTAGCGATGAAACTACTCCATCTCACGTGATGATCGGACATGGTTTAGTTGATTTGGATCACGTGATCACTTAGAGGATTAGAGGGATGTCTATCTAAGTGGGAGTTCTTAAGTAATATGATTAATTGAACTAAAATTTATCATGAACTTAGTACCTGATAGTATCTTGCTTGTTTATGTTGATTGTAGATAGATGGCTCGTGCTGTTGTTCCATTGAATTTTAATGCGTTCCTTGAGAAAGCAAAGTTGAAAGATGAAGGTAGCAATTACACGGACTGGGTCCGTAACTTGAGGATTATCCTCATTGCTGCACAGAAGAATTACGTCCTGGAAGCACCGCTGGGTGCCAGGCCTGCTGCTGGAGCAACACCAGATGTTATGAACGTCTGGCAGAGCAAAGCTGATGACTACTCGATAGTTCAGTGTGCCATGCTTTACGGCTTAGAATCGGGACTTCAACGACGTTTTGAACGTCATGGAGCATATGAGATGTTCCAGGAGTTGAAGTTAATATTTCAAGCAAATGCCCGGATTGAGAGATATGAAGTCTCCAATAAGTTCTATAGCTGCAAGATGGAGGAGAACAGTTCTGTCAGTGAGCATATACTCAAAATGTCTGGGTATAATAATCACTTGATTCAGATGGGAGTTAATCTTCCAGATGATTGCGCCATTGACAGAATTCTCCAATCACTACCACCAAGCTACAAGAGCTTCGTGATGAACTATAATATGCAAGGGATGAACAAGACTATTCCCGAGCTCTTCGCAATGCTGAAAGCTGCGGAGGTAGAAATCAAGAAGGAGCATCAAGTGTTGATGGTTAACAAAACCACTAGTTTCAAGAAAAAGGGCAAAGGGAAGAAGAAGGGGAACTTCAAGAAGAACGGCAAGCAAGTTGCTGCTCAGGAGAAGAAACCCAAGTCTAGACCTAAGCCTGAAACTGAGTGCTTCTACTGCAAGTAGACTGGTCACTGGAAGCGGAACTGCCCCAAGTATTTGGCGGATAAGAAGGATGGCAAGGTGAACAAAGGTATATGTGATATACATGTTATTGATGTGTACCTTACTAATGCACGCAGTAGCACCTGGGTATTTGATACTGGTTCTGTTGCTAATATTTGCAACTCGAAACAGGGACTACGGATTAAGCGAAGATTAGCTAAGGACGAGGTGACGATGCGCGTGGGAAACGGTTCCAAAGTCGATGTGATCGCGGTCGGCACGCTACCTCTACATGTACCTTCGGGATTAATATTAGACCTAAATAATTGTTATTTGGTGCCAGCGTTGAGCATGAACATTATATCTGGATCTTGTTTAAAGCGAGACGGTTATTCATTTAAATCGGAGAATAATGGTTGTTCTATTTATATGAGTAATATCTTTTATGGTCATGCACCCTTGAAGAGTGGTCTATTCTTGTTAAATCTCGATAGTAGTAATACACATATTCATAATGTAGAAGCCAAAAGATGCAGAGTTGATAATGATAGTGCAAGTTATTTGTGGCACTGCCGTTTAGGTGATATCGGTGTAAAGCACATAAAGAAACTCCATACTGATGGACTTTTGGAACCACTTGATTATGAATCACTTGGTACTTGCGAACCGTGCCTCATGGGTAAGATGACCAAAACACCGTTCTCCGGCACTATGGAGAGAGCAACAGATTTACTGGAAATCATACATACCGATGTATGTGGTCCGATGAATATTGAGGCTCGTGGCGGATATCGTTATTTTCTCACCTTCACAGATGATTTAAGCAGATATGGGTATATCTACTTAATGAAACACAAGTCTGAAACATTTGAAAAGTTCAAGGAATTTCAGAGTGAAGTTGAAAATCATCATAACAAGAAAATAAAGTTTCTACGATCTGATCGTGGAGGAGAATATTTGAGTTACGAGTTTGGTATACATTTGGAAAATTGTGGAATAGTTTCGCAACTCACGCCACCCGGAACACCACAGCGTAATGGTGTGTCCGAACATCGTAATCGTACTTTACTAGATATGGTACGATCTATGATGTCTCTTACAGATTTACCGCTATCGTTTTGGGGATACGCTTTAGAGACGGCCGCATTCACGTTAAATAGGGCACCATCAAAATCCGTTGAGACGACGCCTTATGAACTGTGGTTTGGCAAGAAACCAAAGTTGTCGTTTCTTAAAGTTTGGGGTTGCGATGCTTATGTGAAAAAGCTTCAACCTGATAAGCTCAAACCCAAATCGGAGAAATGTGTCTTCATAGGATATCCAAAGGAAACTATTGGATACACCTTCTATCACTGATCCGAAGGAAAGACTTTTGTTGCTAAATTTGGAAACTTTCTTGAGAAGGAGTTTCTCTCGAAAGAAGTGAGTGGGAGGAAAGTAGAACTTGACGAGGTAACTGTACCCGCTCCCTTATTAGAAAGTAGTACATCACAGAAAACTGTTTCTACGACACCTACACCAATAAGTGAGGAAGTTAATGATAATGATCATGAAACTTCAGAACAAGATACTACTGAACCTCGTAGATCAACCAGAGCAAGATCCACGCCAGAGTGGTACGGTAATCCAGTTCTAGAAGTCATGCTACTAGATCATGATGAACCTACGAACTATGAAGAAGCGATGGTGAGCCCAGATTCCGCAAAGTGGCTTGAGGCCATGAAATCTGAGATGGGATCCATGTATGAGAACAAAGTATGGACTTTGGTTGACTTGCCCGATGATCGGCAAGCAATTGAGAATAAATGGATCTTCAAGAGAAAGACTGACATTGACGGTAATGTTACTATCTATAAAGCTCGACTTGTCGCAAAAGGTTTTCGACAAGTTCAAGGGGTTGACTACGATGAGACCTTCTCAACTGTAGCGATGCTTAAGTCTGTCAGAATCATGTTAGCAATTGCCGCATTTTATGATTATGAAATTTGGCAGATGGATGTCAAAACTGCATTCCTGAATGGATTTCTGGAAGAAGAGTTGTATATGATGCAACCGGAAGGTTTTGTCGATCCAAAGGGAGCTAACAAAGTGTGCAAACTCCAGCGATCCATTTATGGACTGGTGCAAGCATCTCGGAGTTGGAATAAACGCTTTGATAGTGTGATCAAAGCATTTGGCTTTATACAGACTTTTGGAGAAGCCTGTATTTACAAGAAAGTGAGTGGGAGCTCTGTAGCATTTCTGATATTATATGTGGATGACATATTACTGATTGGAAATGATATAGAATTTCTGGATAGCATAAAGGGATACTTGAATAAAAGTTTTTCAATGAAAGACCTCGGTGAAGCTGCTTACATATTGGGCATTAATATCTATAGAGATAGATCAAGACGCTTAATTGGACTTTCACAAAGCACATACCTTGACAAGATTTTGAAGAAGTTCAAAATGGATCAAGCAAAGAAAGGGTTCTTGCCTGTGTTACAAGGTGTGAAGTTGAGTCAGACTCAATGCCCGACCACTGCAGAAGATAGAGAGAAAATGAAAGATGTTCCCTATGCTTCAGCCATAGGCTCTATCATGTATGCAATGCTGTGTACCAGACCTGATGTGTGCCTTGCTATAAGTTTAGCAGGGAGGTACCAAAGTAATCCAGGAGTGGATCACTGGACAGCGGTCAAGAACATCCTGAAATACCTGAAAAGGACTAAGGATATGTTTCTCGTATATGGAGGTGACAAAGAGCTCATCGTAAGAGGTTACGTTGATGCAAGCTTTGACACTGATCCGGACGATTCTAAATCGCAAACCGGATACGTGTTTACTTTAAACGGTGGAGCTGTCAGTTGGTGCAGTTCTAAACAAACGTCGTAGCGGGATCTACATGTGAAGCGGAGTACATAGCTGCTTCGGAAGCAGCGAACGAAGGAGTCTGGATGAAGGAGTTCATATCCGATCTAGGTGTCATACCTAGTGCATCGGGTCCAATGAAAATCTTTTGTGACAATACTGGTGCAATTGCTTTGGCAAAGGAATCCAGATTTCACAAAAGGACCAAACACATCAAGAGACGCTTCAATTCCATCCGGGATCTAGTCCAGGTGGGAGACATAGAGATTTGCAAGATACGTACGGATCTGAATGTTGCAGACCCGTTGACTAAGCCTCTTCCACGAGCAAAACATGATCAGCACCAAGGCTCCATGGGTGTCAGAATCATTACTGTGTAATCTAGATTATTGACTCTAGTGCAAGTGGGAGACTGAAGGAAATATGCCCTAGAAGCAATAATAAAGTTATTATCTATTTCCTTATATCATGATAAATGTTTATTATTCATGCTAGAATTGTATTAATCGGAAACATAATACATGTGTGAATACATAGACAAACAGAGTGTCACTAGTATGCCTCTACTTGACTAGCTCGTTAATCAAAGATGGTAGAGTATCCTAACCATGAACAATGTGTTGTTATTTGATTAACGAGGTCACATCATTAGTTGAATGATCTGATTGACATGACCCATTTCATTAGCTTAGCACCCGATCGTTTAGTATGTTGCTATTGCTTTCTTCATGACTTATACATGTTCCTATGACTATGAGATTATGCAACTCCCGTTTGCCGGAGGAACACTTTGGGTGCTACCAAACGTCACAACGTAACTGGGTGATTATAAAGGAGTACTACAGGTGTCTCCAATGGTAAATGTTGGGTTGGCGTATTTCGAGATTAGGATTTGTCACTCCGATTGTCGGAGAGGTATCTCTGGGCCCTCTCGGTAATACACATTACACAAGCCTTGCAAGCATTGCAACTAATGAGTTAGTTGCGGGATGATGTATTACAGAACGAGTAAAGAGACTTGCCGGTAACGAGATTGAACTAGGTATTGGATACCGACGATCGAATCTCGGGCAAGTAACATACCGATGACAAAGGGAACAACGTATGTTGTTATGCGGTCTGACCGATAAAGATCTTCGTAGAATATGTAGGAGCCAATATGGGCATCCAGGTCCCGCTATTGGTTGTTGACCGGAGACGTGTCTCGGTCATGTCTACATTGTTCTCGAACCGTAGGGTCCGCACGCTTAACGTTATGATGACAGTTTTTTTTGACCGTGCGTTATGATGACAGTTATTATGAGTTTATGCATTTTGATGTACCGAAGGTTGTTCGGAGTCCCGGATGTGATCACGGACATGACGAGGAGTCTCGAAATGGTCGAGACATAAAGATTGATATATTGGAAGCCTATGTTTGGACATCGGAAGTGTTCCGGGTGAAATCGGGATTTTACCGGAGTACCGGGAGGTTACCGGAACCCCCCGGGAACCAAATGGGCCTTATTGGGCCTTAGTGGAAAGGTGAAAGGGGCAGCCCAAGGTGGGCTGCGCGCCTCCCCCCTCCCCTAGTCCTATTAGGACTAGGAGAGGTGGCCGGCCCCCTTCTCCCCCTCTCTCTCTCGTGGAATCCTATTAGGAATAGGATTGGGGGGGGGGGAGTCCTACTCCTGGTAGGAGTAGGACTCCTCCTGCGCCCTCCTCCTTTGGCCGGCCAGCCCTCCCCCTGGCAACCCTTATATACGGGGGCAGGGGGCACCTCTAGACACACAAGTTGATCATTGAGATCGTTCCTTAGCCGTGTGCGGTGCCCCCTGCCACCAAATTCCACCTCGATCATATCGTTGTAGTGCTTAGGCGAAGCCCTACGTCGGTAGTACATCAAGATTGTCACCACGCCGTCGTGCTGATGGAACTCCTCCCCGAAGCTTTGTTGGATCGGAGCCCGGGGATCGTCATCGAGCTGAACGTGTGCTAAGAACTCGGAGGTGCCGGAGTAACGGTGCCTGGATCGGTCGGTTCGGGAAGAAGACATACGACTACTTCTTCTATGTTGTGTCAACGCTTCCGTTGCGATCTACAAGGGTACGTAGATCAGACTCTCCCCCTCGTTGCTATGCATCACCATGATCTTGCGTGTGCGTAGGAAAATTTTGAAATTACTACGTTCCCCAACAGGTTTGCGCCGCTACCACAGTCGGAAGGTCAGACCAAGATCCTTCCAAGAGGGCGACCTTGTGCTCCGGCTGATCCAGCGAACAGCCGGCCAGCACAAGCTCTCGGCCCCTTGGGAGGGCCCTTCGTCATCAGCAGAGCTTTAGGCAACGACTCCTACTACCTAATCGACGCGCAGAAGCCCAAGGCACGCAAGAGAGACGACTCCGGCAAGGAGTCGGAACGACCATGGAACGCCAACCTCCTTCGAAGATTTTACAGCTGAAAAGCAGTATGTATCACGCTAACTTTTGTAATAAGTACGAGGCAATAGGCCCGCCGAGGAGGGCTCGGGGACTGCCATCTTTTATCTATGAATGAAGAGTATCATGCTTATGACCTTGTCATTTCATTTACTTGTTCCGTCCGGCACCGGGTTCGACTAGTCGGCCCGGGGACTGGCCGACTGGAGTTATATTAGAAGTCCTACCCGCGGTCAGACAAGTAGTGTGCCGACACCCAAGCTTAGCTCTTGCCAAATTCGCAGTTCGAAGAACCGGCTGTCCGGCTGGCAAGAGTCAAAAGCAGAAAAGGATGCCCACACGAAAAATGGCTAGGGACCAACGGACTAAATATAACGAAAGCCGGTTTGCTTCCTACCGCCGACCGACTACCAGAGTAGCCGGCCGGCCGGTTTCCATTCACTTCACTTCAATCCAAGAAAGCTCGAGCACTTGCCTCCCCAAAGAGGGAAGGCGGCAAAGGAAAAAAGCCTAAGGATAAAATGCATACGCGAATGGAAACCAAACACGCACACAATAATATTTACATAAAAGACCTCCAAGAGGCCAGCATTCAACATAGTTTGAATACACCCCCAGTGGGTGGAACTGCGAAAGCTTAATAAAGATTGTTCAAAAGGCAACAAGCAGGAAAAACAAGGACGGCAGGTTAAGCTGGCGGGGCGACCGACGAGTCAGGCTGATCGGTGGAGACGGTTGTGCCGGCTGAAGGAGCGGCCGGCTGGCGAACCTCGGCTTGATCACCACCTCCTGCAGAGGGCGCGCTTCCGCGCGCCTCGTTGCTGGAGGCCAGGTCAGCCTGAGGCCGGCCGGTTGTTTCACTGGCCGGCTCGACGTCTTCACCGTCCTCTTCTTCGTCGTCTTCGCCTTCGTCGCTGGAGGCGATCTCCTCTGCTGAGTCCTCGCCCACCGCCGGGTTCAGCCCGAACCACTCCTCCGGCTGGGTAACGTTGTCATCATTGATTTCAGGCACAAAAACACTGATGTCGGTGCACTCAGCGATCGTCGAGGCACGCTGAGCGATTGCCGGCCGCACCTCCTCCAGCTCCACGTCGGCCTCCAGCCGCCAAGTCCGCAGCTGGTCCAGGTTCAGCCCCGGGTACCAGGCTTGGACGAACTGCAACGCCCGCCCGGCTCCAAGCCGGGCCGCCGACACCTTCCAAGCTTCAAAGCGACCGACTGCAACCTCTAGCCAGTCGGCGGTCCGGTTCGGGGTGCGGGGGATCATCTCGCCGGGCCAGAGGGCGGCCAACACTTGCGCTCCGGCACGTTGGAGGCGGCGAAGCATCCGGTGAGCCGGCTGCAGCCGCGCTTGGACCGCCAAGAGCTGCTCCTCAAGCGTCTGATTCGTGTCCGGCGCAATGCTGACCCCCGCCTGACGGCGCGCCTCGCGATGGGCCTCGATGGTTTGGGCGGCGAAGGCGGAGTAGCCGGGAAAGTAGTCTGCACAGAGAGCAGGAAGCAGGTCAAGCTAGAGCAAAAACCAGGCGGCCGGGGGCAGGAGAGGCGCAAGGAAGGCAGCTTACCGTCGATCAAGTCCTCGACGCGGCCGAAGCCTTCGGTCAGCGCTTGCCGGGTCTCAGCCCAGCCCGCCGCCTCGGTCTCGAACTCTGCCTTCAGGGCGGCTTCGCTATCCTGCGCTTTCTTTAGGGCCGCCTTGTGGCTCTCCTCCTGGCCAGCCAGCTTCTTGGCCAGACGGTCATGCTCCTGGACCAAGGCAGCGTACTCGGCATCCTTGGTGCGAAGGGCGGTCTGCGCTTCACCGAGCTCCCTCCTCAAGTCGGTGTTGGCCCCTGAAAGCACGAAGGACAAAAGAAAAAACCAATGAGGAAAAAGTCGTCAAGGAAGATCCGACCCGACTGCTCAGCAGTCGGCCCGAATCTCGGGGACTACACCCAGTGGGTGCGCTGACGCGCCCCCACAGGAGACAAACAAGATCAAGCACTTACTTCGGCTGTTGACCAGGTCTTTGGCCTTCCGACCCAACTCCTGAGCCTGGCAGTTGAAGGCGGCAGCACGAGAGTTATGATACTCCTGGAAGATCAGACAGGAGGCGAGAATAAGGTAGTCGTCAAGGAAGATCCGACCCGACTGCTCGGCAGTCGGCCCGAATCTTGGGAACTACACCCAGTGGGTGCGCTGACGTGCCCCAACGGAAGAAATCAAGAGAACAAATCAACCAAGGATAAAATACTCACCCGGATGGCGGCCCGTGTCGAAAGGAACTCCTGGGTGTACTGCTGTAGCAAGGCGGCCTGAGCTTGAAGCCGGCTCCGAACCTCTTGGGCCACCACGTTCAGCTCGCCAGTCCCCCCGCTGGGAGTCCACTCAGATGTGGCGGTGCTAGCCGCCTCCAGGGCCTCCGCCGACTGGCCGGCGCCTGCAACTCGGCGCGACTCCGGCGCAGCGGTGCCTCCCCATGCGCGCTGGTTCGTTACCGGCTGCACCTCGAGGCCGGTTCCGACCTCCGGCTCACCCCCGGCCGGCTCCTCTGGCGCCGCCGACGATTGGCCACCTTGGCCTGCTCCGGTTGGCACTGCCGGCGGCACTCTCTCCGCGAAGACCGCGGGGTCCTCCCTCCTCTCCATCGACGGCGGGTCTTGGCCGATTTCCTCCGCCAGGGGCAATGGGGTGTCAGGGGCCACGGCCCGAAGGGGAATGGCGAGCAGCGGAGGCTGGTTACACGAACCCTCCGCCTCCGTCTCCGCGGCCGCCGCCTCCACCTGGGCCTTGGCTGCCGCGTCGGCCTGCTCCTTCGCCGCCTGGGCAGCCGCTCGTTCCGCCACCTCCCGCTCCTCCCGCGCCTCACGGGCGTTCCACTCTGTGGCCTCCCTGAGGTCGGCGCGGGGGTCCATGCGGCGGGAACTAGAAGACCCTCCAGTCGGCCCAACTACGGAGCCACCCGGACCTCGCTCAAGGGAAAGCGGCGCCCTGTCCAGCGAGCAGGGAAGGGTTAGGAAGAATGATCAACAGAAGAGAACAATGAAAAGCATGCGTCCAAGCAATCGACGACTTACGCTGAGACCGCCTGAGGCTACTTCACCGCCATGCGGAAGCGGGCCGCCTTCGCGGCCGCCTCATCTCGTTTGGTCGCCGCGGTGGAGGCCTTGGACTTCTTCGGCCGGCTGCCGAAGAGGACTGACGCGGCCTAGCGCTTTTGTGCGCCGCTGCTGACAGCCGACGCGGTAGACGAGCCCACGCCTTGGTGGTTGGGCGCCGGCTGGAGTCGCGGGGCGACTTCGACTTCGGCATCATCCGGCCAGTCCTCGAAGCCGGCAGTAAGCCCTGTGCTTCCGGGCTCGTCATTTTCCCCCACGACGGCGTCTTCCATGGCGGCCGCTCCCAAATCCGGGTCATCAACGTCATCCACCGTGCGGTCGGGGATGTACTGGCGTTCTATCCCTGCTGCCACGGTCGACGGCGGAAGGAGGGGGTTCTGCTAAAGAGAACCGACTGATCAGAAGCCGGCCATCATGAGGCCGGCTACCAACATAAAGAAGAAAGAGAGGAAAGCTTACCACGGGCGGAGGGTTGGCGCGAGAATACGGCGCCTTGCCGTATCGCCAGTCCTCGGCGAGCTTGCAATTGGAGATATGATTCACCATGTACGACACCTCCGCATGAGGCATCTCCATGGTGCTCAGCCGGCTTGGGTCGAAGCGACCGCTAGTCTGACACATCATGTGGGGCCGGCTTTGGAGAGGAAGTTGCCGGCGCTCCATGAAGGTGTCCACCAAGTCGGCACCGGTCAGGCCTTCCGACTAGATCATCACCCGAAGCCGGGAGACGGTTGCGTTCCCGGCTTGAGACAGTGACCTGGACCGGAAACTCCAGGAGGGTTGCCTCCCAGCCGGCGGGCCGGCTACGTAAGCCGGCAAGTTGACGTGGTCTCCTTGCCGGGCAATGTTCTTCATGTAGAAGTACGACTTCTGCCAGAGCTTCACCAACTGGATCAGGGGGATGGACGGGAACGGATTGTTCTTGCCCGACCTCCTCATGGCGACGTAGGCCCCGCAGGGGGCAGGCACGCCTGCGACGACGGTGCCGAGTTTGCTCTGGAAGAATTCCCCCCAGAGCTCCAGCGTGGGGAGCACTCCCAAGAAACCTTCGCAGAGAGAGACGAAGGCCGACAGCAGCATCACCGCGTTGGGCGTGAGGTGATGCGGCTGGAGATTGTAGAATTCAAGGAAGGAGCGCAGGAACGCGCTCGCCGGAAGGCCGAAGCCGCGCAGGAAGTGCGAGCGGAAGACGACCCGCTCTCGCTCCTCCGGTGCCGGCGAGATCTCCTCCTCCGGCGCCAGGCGGACCCGTACAAGGTTGGCGTCGGGCAGGCGCCGAGTCAGGCGGAGGAACTCAACATGGTCCTCATGGACGTTGGAGCCGTCCCACGAGCTCGACAGCGCCATAGGTGCGAGACGATGTGGCGGCGCGGCGGCGCTGAGACGAGAAGCTGCAGCGGCAGCGAGAGGAAGTAAGGAAGACGAGGAGGGGCGGAGTGAGAGAGAGCGTGCGAACCTCTGTCTCTCCCCCTCCCCCTACTTATAGGCTCGCATGGCGGAGCCGAGGAGGCGTGACATGGGGAAATGTGGGGATCGACCGTGCCCACTCCCCCACGTTCCGCGTTTATTGCACCCTAACGGCGAAATAAAATCGCCACGGGGAGGCGAGCGGTCCTCCTGGGCCGCAGAAGATCAGCGCTCGGGCTGAGGCCTAGGAGTGGCGGGCCCGGGCCTGCGGCGGCGTCCCGTCGCGCGCGTGCACTGGCAGGGCTTCTCTACCACGTGGCCTGCAGGGGGGCCCGCGGTCAGCGTGCGGGTCAACCACTTTCCCACCTGCAAGACACAGAGCTCTCCAAAATCGGCATACACCAGCAAAGCCGGCTCCTCAAGGTAGGAAGCTGACCAAGCTTCTCGTCCCTTTGCCCGCCTCGAAGCTCGCTCAGCTTCGGGGACTACTGTCGGAGTAAATAGCCATGGGTAGCCAAGCCGGCTTCCCCTGGCCCTTCTGAAAAAATTACGAGCCCGCCCGGCTCTCAAGAGCCCAAGACGTGGGGCCGCCTTCCCCTTGCTGGCCGTCGCCCGGGGCAGTTGTCGGTAGGTGGCCCGACTTTAGCCCTCACAAAGGAGGCCACGGGAGGGCCGGCTTCAAGAAGCCGGCCTCGAGAAGGCCGACTCCAAGAAGCCGGCTCCCACAAAGCGGCCGAGACCGCACCCTCAAAGGTTGCATCCACCTAACGGCGGCGTGACGGGGCGTGGCTACAGTGAAGCCTGCCACCCCCAAATCCCGGAGCACGACCGGCACAGTGCGCCGTACGGGTAGCCATGACCCGTCCGGCACAGCACTATTGCCATCTTGACCCTGATGTCATCCACGATGGACTGCCAGTACGGCCCGTGGGCGGTGGGCCCCTTTGGGCAGAGAGACACCCGAAGGCGGCCATGCCTCCCCTAGTTGTCCCAAGACGGAGCCGACTCCCCACAGCCGGCTTGCCACCTTCCTCGAAGGAGACGCCCCATTAAGGAGACAAGATGCGGTGAGGCTACAGCAATCGCCCACCGGGCGGCAATACTGTAGCCAGGCCTACCACGACGAAGCCCACGTCACCAAGATAGGGCAACAGTGACCAGCCGCCGACCAGTTCCTGGACGGTGGGGCCTGCCTGTCGACCAAGGGGCCGACAGCCGGCGGGACCCACTAGTCGGCGGGCCCCAGCGGCCGGCGTAGAAGCCGGCGAGCGCAGTCACAGACGGCTGGGCCCCGCGCCCAGTCGGATTACCATTGTACCCCCGGGGGGTAGGCCTATATAAACCCCCCGGGGCGCCCATTCAAAGGGTTCGACCCCCAGCTAGTTTTAGACACCTCACGAGGAGAAGAAGCAGGCCAGCCGACCCATCTTACTCCTCCCACCGAATAGCTCAAGGAGCATTGTGTAGTTACTTGTCCTTCTAGTGATCATGCGAAGACCCCGCAGAGCAGCAGTAGGGGTGTTATCTCCACGGAGAGCCCCGAAGCTGGGTAAGATCCGTCGGCGTGCATGTCTTCGCCTCATCCCGTTTCCAGGCACTGGCGATGTCTTACTGGCTCCCAAAATGATAAGCCACCCATTGGCATATGTCGCACTTACCACCCAACATGCATTTCATATCATGTCATCATGTGCATCGCATTTGCATACGTGTTCGTCTCATGCATCCGAGCATTTTCCCCGTTGTCCGTTTTGCAATCCGGCACTCCTACGTCCTCCGGCGCCCCCTTTTGTCTCTTTTCGCGAGCGGGTGTTAAACGTTGTCGAAATGGACCAAGATTTTCCAAGCGGCCTTGGTACACCACCGGTAGACCGCCTGTCAAGTTTCGTGCCATTTGGAGTCCGTTTGATACTCCAACGGTTAACCGGGGAACCGTAAAGGCCTCATGCGTGTTGCAGCCCAACACCCCTCTAAAGTGGCCCAATAACACATCCAAACCACCTCCATCCTCTCGGCCGTTCGATCACGATCGCGTGGTCGAAAACCATACCTCATTTGGACACTCCCACCTCCTTCTAGGTATAAATATGTCCTCCCCGTTCAAATCCGGGTCGAAACCCTAGCCCCCTCCCTCTTGCTCACCACACATGTCCGCGTGCCGCCGGACATGTCCGTGCGCCGCCGGACATAGTCACCACCGCGCCTGCGCCAGTAGCTCGCCGCCACATGTCGCGTGCCTGCCCCGCTGTCGCGCGGCCCGCCCAGGCCCATCCGGGACCCGCGAAAGCCAGGATCGCCTCCGCCGCCCCACCAGATCGCCGCCGCCCGCGACCTCCGCTTCACCCGCACCAGCCGCCCCGCTGTCCTTCGCCGGACCGCCACCACCACGCCAGTGCTGCTCCGCCGTGCCGCTCAGCTCCTCTCCGCGCGCCACCTCGCTGCCAGGCGCCGCCCCCTCGGCATCCGCGCCCGGATCCGCCCCGGAACTACCTCGCCGGCGCCCCCCCGCACTTCTCCGGCGTCTGTCTTTGGCAAGTCTCCGGCGAACCTCGGTCCATGTGCAACCCTAGACCAGATCTGAAAACCGAGGTTGACCCTGAAATTTTCGTCTAAGTCCCTAAATTCATACATTCTGGAGCCCTGTTCATCATGCCATAACTTCTTGTATGTAGCTCAGTTTTGTGCGTGCAATATATCGAAATGATCATCATGATGTGCTCTTTATTTTGTTCCATTGTGACCTGCTTGTTTGAGCCCATCTTGATGCCCAAATCGATGATGCAAGAATGCTAGAAATTGTTAGGTGCTGATTCTTATCAGAGTATGAGGATTTGTCATTTTTGCTACAATTGTTGTGTGCTGCATATGGCTATGAGCGCTACATGTGTTTTGGTCTATGCCATGCCATCTTTACAGGGGTGTATGTCATGTATTTTGTGATCTTTGTGGTGACTAGCACAAGCATGCAAAGTAGCCTTCGTGTTATTGCTGATTTCAGGATCTCAGGATTTTGGCTAAGTCTTTGTCTGCTGTTATTTTGATGCCATGTAACCATGTTGCTACAGTGAGATACATGCTTTATTTGAGTTGCTTCAGTAAGGATGTTTTGGACATATGGTTGTGCTCTATCCATCCATGCGCCTGTTTGCAATTATGGAGTGCCCTAGCTTGACTTAATATTGCTCTACTTTTGCTATAAAATGTTCCTGGCAGATTGTTTAGATGTTAATCAATTTTGCCATGGTTGTTGTAGTTGATCCATGCATGCTATGAACTTGCTATTGCCTTGGTTAGCTTCTTGAACATGCCATCTTGCTTATGCTATGCTTATCTTGTCTTGCAATGCCTTGTGTTGAGTGAATCGAGCTCGCAAAGATGCCTTCATAACTCTGTTTTGCCATGCTCAGTTTTCTGCTAAGTCTGAATCTGTTAACGAAACTTGCTATGTTTACATGGGTGCCATCATATCTTCTGATCCTTTTTGACTCATGGTCAGTAAGGGACTTTTGTTCTATGATTTGAGTAGATTCATGCCATGCCTTGTTTTGCTATGATAAGTTCCTGTAGCATGTTGTTGGCTTGCTCTAAACATTTCTTCTTGATGTTAGTTCCCGACATGTTAGTATTTTCACCAAGTCTGTGATGCTGTTATCTTTTGCACTTTTTCCATGCTTGTTTGAACCTGCTCTTGTGTGATTTAGCCATAGATTAGTGTTCATGTTTTGTCAAGCATCTTGAGTAGATCACTGCCATATGCTTTTTTGCTATGTTGGAGTGCAGTAGCTTGGTTTCTTGTTGCATTCTATATGGCATCGTGCTGTTAATCGCAGAATTGTGCCATTCTTGTTTTGCTTGCCATTTGCAAACCGTGCATCCGATTCCGGTGATCTTTATATCGATTTCGACCGAAATCAACTCATCTTTCCAGCGGCGCACTTGGTTTGCCAAGTTGATTTCTGGTTCAATCTTTCCTTTTCGAAGCACACATATGCATTGCATATCACATCCCGCATGTTATGCCATGTTTTGCATCATGTTGCTTGCGCATTGCATCGTGGCTGATTGTGGTTTCCTTTGCTTGTGTTCTTGCTTTGGGTTGAGCTGGGAGATGAGTTAGTGATTGAGGAACCCATTCAGTATGCTTACGAGGATCAAGCTTATGTCAACTCGGAGAACTTTGGAGGCAAGATGACCGTACCCTCGAAATCACTTCTATCTTTGCTTGCTAGTTGTTCGCTCTATTGCTATGCCGCGATACATACCACTTGCTATATCATGCCTCCCATATTGCCATGTCAAGTCTCTAACCCACCTTTCCCAGCAAACTGTTGTTTGGCTATGTTACTACTTTGCTCAGCCCCTCTTATAGCGTTGTTAGTTGCAGGTGGAGATGAAGTTTGTTCCATGTTGGAACATGGATATTGTTGGCATATCATTATTATATCTTGTTTACTTTAATGCACCTACATACTTGGTAAAGGGTGGAAGGCTCGGCCTTATGCCTAGTGTTTTGTTCCACTCTTGCCGCCCTAGTTTCCGTCATACCGGTGTTATGTTCCTTGATTTTGCGTTCCTTACGTGGTTGGGTGTTATGGGAACCCCTTGATAATTCGCTTTGAATAAAACTCCTCCAGCAAGGCCCAACCTTGGTTATACCATTTGCCTACCTACCACCATATACCTTCCCTTGGGTTATGCAGACTCAAGGGTCATGTTTATTTTAAGCCCCCCGGGCCAGTGCTCCTTTGAGTGTTGGTCCGAACTAGAGTCCTTTGCAGCGCCACCTCGGGGAAACTCAAGGTTTGGTTTTATTTGTACGGAGCGCTCATCTGGTGTGCCCTAAGAACGAGATACGTGCGAATACTATCAGGATTTGTCAGCACATCAGGCGGGTTTGCTGGTCTTGTTTTACCATTGTTGAAATGTCTTGTAACCGGGATTCCAAGACTGATCGGGTCTTCCCGAGAGAAGGAATATCCTTCGTTGACCGTGAGAGCTGGTGATGGGCTAAGTTGGGACACCCTGCAGGGTTTTGAACTTTCGAAAGCCGTGCCCGCGGTTATGGGCAGATGGGAATTTGTTAATGTCCGGTTGTAGAAAACTTGAAACTTAACTTAATTAAAATGAATCAACCGCATGTGTAGCCGTGATGGTCGCTTTTCGGTGGAGTCCAGGAAGAGAACATGGCCTCGTGTTATGCTTGAACGTAAGTAGCTTCAGGATCACTTCTTGATCACTATTAGTTTCTCGAGCATGCTTTGCTTCTCTTCTCGCTCTCATTTGCACAAGTTAGCCACTGTGGGAGTCCTGGATTAGGGGGTCTCCGGACAGCCGGACTATCACCATTGGCCGGACTGTTAGACTATGAAGATACAAGATTGAAGACTTCGTCTCGTGTCCGGATGGGACTCTACTTGTCATGGAAGGCAAGCTAGGCAATACATATATGGATATCTCCTCCTTTGTAACCGACCTTGTGTAACCCTAACCCTCTCCGGTGTCTATATAAACTGAAGGGTTTTAGTCCGTAGGACAACAATCACAACATACAATCATACCATAGGCTAGCTTCTAGGGTTTAGCCTTTCTGATCTCATGGTAGATCCACTCTTGTAACACCCATATCATCAATATTAATGAAGCAGGACGTAGGGTTTTACCTCCATCAAGAGGGCCCAAACCTGGGTAAAACTTCGTGTCCCTTGCCGCATGTTACCATCCGGCCTAGACGCACAGTTCGGGACCCCCTACCCGAGATCCGCCGGTTTTGACACCGACATTGATGCTTTCATTGAGAGTTCCTCTGTGTCATCACTGTTAGGCTTGTTGGCTCCTACTATCATCGATAGCGATGCGGTCCAGGGTGAGACTTTTCTCCCCGGACAGATCTTCGTATTCGGCAGCTTTGCACTGCGGGCTAATTCGCTTGGCCATCTGGAGCAGAGTGAAAGCTACACCCCCGGCCATCAGGTCAGATTTGGAAGTTTGAATTACACGACCAACATCCGTGGGGACTTGATATTCGATGGATTCGAGGCGCAGCCGGGCGCGCCCCACTGTCGCGATGGGTATGACCTAGCTCTACTGCCGAACTGTACCCCAAAAGCCGCGCCCGCATCAGCTCCGACCCTTAGCTCGGAGCCAGCTATGCCAATCGAGGACGGGTGGCTAGACACCGCCTCAGGGGCTGCAGTCTCGACGGTGATCGAGCCAAACACCAGCATAATCCTCTGCGCAGCCCGTGACTCCAAGGTGCCGGACTCTCTTCCGAACCCCGAACCACCCGCGCCCTGCCAATCGAATTCGATTGGGCGCAGATCATGGAACTCGCCGCTGCAGATATCTTTCAGCAGTCGCCCTTCGGCGACATTCTGAATTCACTAAGGTCTCTCTCTTTGTGAGGAGAGCCCTGGCCGTATTATGGCCAACAGGATTGGGACATGGATGACAAAGAAATTCAACGCCCACCCACCACCCACTTAATAGCCACTGTCGATGACTCAACCGACATGCTCGACTTTGACTCCAAAGACATCGACGGTATGGACAACGATGCGGGAGGCGAAGAGGAACCACCGCCAACAGGGCGCTGGACGTCCACTTCATCACATGACGTATACATGGTGGACACACCAAAAGAAGACGACGACGAGGAACAGAAGGACGCACCAAAGGCTTATTCCCTCGAGAAGCAGTCAAAGCAGCGGCGCAAGCACCGCCCCAAATCACGCCTCACCAGAAATAACGATAACACAGACCCAGCGTTGGAGCAGGGCGAACCACTGCCGGACCATGGCAATACAGAGAATCAAACCGAACAAACCAATTCTGTCAAAGATAATAGTCCGGACGACACAACGCCGGACAGGCACTCGGAGCAGTAGAATGCCCGTCAAAGGCTTGTTGCCACCGCAAGGAGTCTGAAAAAGCAGAAGCAAAGGCTCAAGGCTGCGCAGGACACACTCCAAATCAGATGGAGCAATGTACTAAACACATCAGCGAAGTACGGCGACAATCGCCCAACCAAGAGCTACCCAAAGCGGAAGTGGCTACCTGAATTCGACGAGGAGGCCTTAGACCCCTCACAACTAAAAATCAAAACAGCCACCTGGCCGAATAGACGACCTCATGGCCAACATAGAGCGGCAAACAATGCCACCCACAAGACAATACGCGATTCACATGAGGGCTTGCACCAAAAGGACAGCGCAACCAGATCTATCTATGGACCACGCAAGCGTGCCCCAGCATACGATATAACACAACAAACATCCGAACAACACGGTACACCCAGATACAGGGGTGCCGCACACCCCCTATGTTTCACCTATGAGGTGTTGGATCATGAATTTCCAGAGGGATTCAAACCTGTAAACATAGAGGCATACGACGGAACAACAGACCCTGGGGTCTGGATCGAGGACTATATCCTCCACATCCATATGGTTCAAGGAGATGATCTCCATGCCATCAAGTACATACCACTCAAACTCACAGGGCCAGCTCGTCATTGGCTTAAAGGCCTCCCCGAAAACTCCATTGGAAGCTGGGCAGAACTCGAAGATGCTTTTCGGGCAAACTTTCAAGGGACTTATGTCTGACCTCCGGATGCGGATGATTTGAGTCATATAACTCAACAGCCCGGAGAGTCAGCCCGAAAGCTTTGGAACAGGTTTCTTACTAAAAAGAACCAAATTGTCGACTGCCCGGACGCCGAAGCCTTGGCAGCTTTTAACCACAGCGTCCGTGACGAATGGCTTGCCTGACACCTCGGCCAAGAAAAACCGAGAACAATGGCAGCATTAACAAGCCTCATGACCCGCTTTTGCGCAGGTGAAGACAGCTGGCTAGCCCGATGCAGCTCCAGCGTCCCCAGTACATTTGAAGTTAGAGATGGAAATGGGAAATCATGGCGCAACTGCAATAACAAACCCGGAATAAAAGAGACAGTACGAAGAGCACGGGAGTAAACGCCGGATTCAAAAGCTCTCGACCAGGTCAGCAGAAGCCGCCCCCTAAAGGTGCCAGGGACGAACTTCCAGCCTAAACAAAATTCTGGACCAAATATGTCAGGTCCATAGCACCCCTAGCAAACCAGCCAATCATACCCACAGAGAATGTTGGGTCTTCAAGCAGTCCAGCAAGCTCAATGCCGTACACAAGGGGGAGGATACACCAAGCGAAGATGAGGACGAGCCTCTCAAGGAAGACACTGGGGAACAAAAGAAATTTCCACCAGAAGTCAAAACAGTAAACGTGTTACACGTGATCAATGGTAGAATCAAAACAGCACTCCCAGAAAAATATGCCCGAAGGCCTATCACCGCGGAGTCCTGCCACTGGTCGTCTCAATCGATCACTTTCGACCATCGTGATTACTCAGCAAGTGTCTGTCGGATTTCGGGTTCCGGCAGACCCTTAAGGTTCGAACACTGGGGTGCGCGTGGAAATCTTGCCTTCAACCTCTCCGCCTCGATGGGATCTAAACTACTAAAAGAGCTGCACAAAAGATACAAGATTTATACTGGTTCGGGCCACCGATGTGGTGTAATACCCTACTCCAGTGTGTGGTGGATGGATTGCCTCCTGGGGCTGGTGTGGATGAACAATACAAGGAAGAACAGCCTCGCGAGGGTCTGTTCTTGGCTGTGGCGATGAACTACTATGAAGGGTTCAGTCACCTTTCTCTCTCTTTCTCTCTCAGATCCCGGACCGAACAACCAGGAATCGAACCCCTTGCTTAGTGGGTGCACTAGTGCAGAACCGGGTAATAGCACCGGTTTGTAAGGCCCTTTAGTGCCGGTTTAGGAACCGGCACTAAAGTTTCGGCACTAGAGGCCCCCCCTTTAGTACCGGTTCAGCACGAACCGGTGCTAAAGGGGAACCACGTGGCACGAGCCAGCTCCGGGGGTCGGGAGCCCTTTAGTACCGGTTGGTAACACTAACCGGTACTAAATGGTTGTGGTTTTTGTTTTATTTTGTATTTTTCAATTAAATTTGTGTTATCAATTTAATTTAGGATTGTTTTACGTTATAATGAGTTGTAGTCGTCATCATCATCATCATCATCATCATCGCATATTAATAAATAAATAAACTCTAGCTAGCTAAAAATCATCGTAGTCGTCTAATTACCACTATTTAATCATCATAGTCATTACCGCTAGCTATCTAATCATCATCAAACGCTGGCTAGCTTAAAGAGGAAACATTCACTTTGTAACAGAAGCAAATATATCATCAAGTTCAACATAATCATCACCAACATCGATGTTCAGGACACGGATATGAGACAAGTACTAATTAAGAGCATGAACTAGTAGCTACTGATCCTGCTGCTCCCTCTCAGGTAGAATGGCATAGAACATTTATAGCTCTCCTGATTCATCATACTGGAGCATGCAGATGAATCTATCTCCTAATCTTGGGTTGCGCTTCTCCTTATTGCCCCCTAGTACTTCTCTGCGATCGTTAACAATTTTGCTCCAATCTTTCACTATTAAGCATTCTTCGCTTTCAGAAATCCTGAATGCACTCATGTGCAATGTAGGAAATCTTGGTCGTAAGCTAACCATTGACATGCGACCTTTTGTCTCGATCCACTGAGGCACAACTGTCATCGGAAGTCCCTGTTGAACAACATCGTATAGTAATTAATATACTAAGCAATGAAAGTTTAGCTTCAAAAATAATGTATGCAAAAGATGCACTAATTAAGGACAAATATTTAAAATCTTACCATCTTTTGATTATAGATGTGACCATAGTTCAATACGATCACCATTGGTCGCACGTTTTGAGTACTAACATTTCTAAGTTTAGGAAAAAAAATTGTCTTGACAGTATTAAGATCCTCAAGCCATGAAACATAATGACTTATCTCCTCGCAGTTTAGTTGAGCCCCGGGGCAGTAGTAGGTCCTGTCTACCAAGCGCCGGACATGTTTGCTTGAACCGAAATAAGCTGACAATACAAATTAGTTGTCAACTATTTTTGAATAAACTGTATCAAAGACATAAACATATGCATGCATGGTTGAGAAAAACTCACCAAATGGTAGAACTGGAGGCGTTTGCACATCGACCCAGATGTCTATATTACCTTCAATATCATCTTCCGGACGAATATCAAAGGTGATAACCATATTAGGCTCAAATGCATAAGCCTTGCATAGTGCTTGCCAAGTTTTGCATTCAAAATGGGTGTATGTGTCTCCATTATATAATTTGACGTTGAAAGTATACCCATGCTCCGTCTTCAAGTAAACTCTCTTTACCTCCATATCATCTATAGCACTAAAATCTATCTTATCCAAGACAAAAATTCTTGCATGGCAGGGGATGCGCTAGTAGAATAGTGAAAATTTAAAATTATAAGTTGAAGCAAATGAAGCATAAGTTTTGCATTCAAATAATAATTGACAAAGTGACATACTGTATCAACTTCGAATGTCTCATCCAGCTTGATACTGAAGCGCCTACCATCAACAAGGAAATTTTGGTCGCACAGGCCGCGCTGGTCTTGACAGTGTTCGCACATAATAAAATCTTTTTCGTCGCCAGATGACATTTCCTATGTTCATATAGGTGAAACATTAAACACCTATATCTAGCCAAATATAAATTCATCTAACATTTGACATTAATATATCTAACTATATATTCAATTGACATTACTATATATTTAACTTTTCTATCTAATTCATCTAACATTCGACATTAATCTAACATTTATATAAACTCAAAATATATAAAAAATTAAATAAACAGAAAAACTCATTAACAAATAATATTTTAATTAGATCATCAAATCTCATATACCTAAATTTTCTTACTAAAAATAAACTAGTTATATTAATTATTCAACTAGTTCTAATCTCATATACCTAAATTTTCTTACTAAAAATAAACTAGTTATATTAATTATTCAACTAGTTCTAATCTCATATACCTAAATTTTCTTACTAAAAATAAACTAGTTATATTAATTATTCAACTAGGTCTAATCTCTAGTTTGACAATTTTTCTATCTAGCTAGCTAATTCATCTAACATTCGACATTAATGTAACATTCCATCATCTAATTAACTTTTCTAAAAAACAGAAAAGAAGTAAAAAAATGTGTGTGTGTATGTGTGTGTGCATGCATGTGTGTGTATATATACGTATATGTGTGTACGTATGTGTGTATGTGTGTGTATGCGTGTGTGTGTGGTATATGTGTGTGTGTGCGGCCCCGTACGCCGCCGCCCCGTATGTACAAGCGGGGGCGCCGGCGTACGGGGCGGGGGCGCCAGTGTGTGTGTGTATGTGTGTGTATATGTATGTGTGTGTATGTGTGTGTGGGAGCGAGAGAGAGAGACGTACGGCCGCGGCGATGACGACGGACGGCGGCGGCGTTTGGGGCGGCAGCGTGAGACGACGACGACGACGGGCGGCGGCGGGGACAGCGCGAGACGACAGACGATGGTACGGGCGACGGGCGGCGACGACGGGATCGAGCGGCGCGCGCGGCGGAGGTTGGAGACGAAGTGGGAGATGAAACTGACATTTTCATAAGTGCTATATATATAGGATGGGCCTTTAGTACCGGTTCGTGGCTCCAACCGGTACTAAAGGCCTATTTTCGCTAGGCCAAGCGGCGGGAAACGAAGGCCTTTATCACCGGTTCGTAGCACCAACCGGTACTAAAGGGGGGGCCTTTAGTACCGGTTGGAGCCACCAACCAGTACTAAAGGCCTTGCGCTGCCACCCCAAAGTTTAGTCCCACCTCGCCCGGCGAAGGGCAGCCGCACCGGTTTATAAACCCAGCCGCGGCTACCTCTTCGAACTCCTTTATATAGCAGGCTTCTGGGCCTAATTAATTAGGGCACGCTGCCCTGTGAGTCTGCTGGCCCTTCTGGGCCTGCATTTGCACACCCTAGGTCTGGTAGACCCACAGGGCAGTGCGCCAACAAATTTTTTATATAGTTTTTTCTTTTATTTATTTTTGAGTAGTTTTTATATAGTTTTTTCTTTTCTGCATTATTTATCTTCTTCTATTTATTTTTGAGTAATTTTTTGGTATAGTTTTTTTTATTTTCTGCATTATTTATTTTTGTATAGTCCGAAACCCTGATAGTTTGGTTAAATTACATTACTTGTAAGTCCAGTTAACATGGATGCTTATGATGCAAGAGCAAGAGCAAAAGTGAAAATTTGGCACAAATAGGTAGTTGTGTAACTAAAATAGGTAGGAGGAGAGATAGCTCTTATGTCACAAAAAAGAAGTTGTATCAAACCTTTTATGTCGGATCTAGAACAAACCAATCGGTATCGCCATCATACAGCCCTACCGTGGCTCGTGATGCATATATATGCATATCAAATGCACGGTTGGGCATATGATGGTGAATCCGAATGATTTGTATTCAATCGATGAACTGGTAGATGTATGTAGTCGATGAACTGGTAGATGTATGTAGTCGATGAACTAAAAGACTTATGCAGGGAAGGCGAGAGGTGGGCTATATATAGGGTCGTCTGGGTCACAAAGTGATTGTGGTATTTTCGATCCAACGACTCACATGAGCTAGGAAGAAACACACTTTTGATCCAATGACTCGCAAGAGTTAGAAAGAAACACACGATCCGTATGATTCTTCCTGATTGGTGGGATGCACATTAGTACCCACTCTGGGCTTCGGTGAAAGTTGTACATTAGTACCCACTCCGGACTCCGAAACCCTGATACTCGGAAAGAGTTTGTCCAGTTTGTACACGAAGTGCGTCCAGTTTTTATATAGTTTTTTCTTTTCTGCATTACTTATTTTCTTCTATTTATTTTTGAGTAGTTTTTTATATAGTTTTTTCTTTTCTACATTATTTATTTTCTTCTATTTATTTTTGAGTAATTTTTTGTATAGTTTTTTTTTATTTTCTGCATTATTTATTTTCTTTTATTTATTTTCTTCTAGAAATTGAATGCTGCATACTGAACAATTAGGTAAATGACCGAAAAACAACAAATGATGTCAGAACATGTTGGAAATTGATGACGTCGCTTTAAATGCTGCATACTGAACACAAAAGAAGTCCGGAGTTTAAATAAGTTATTAAAAATAAAAAAGAGGTGCAATGCTGGTTAATTTGCTTCAAGCCATTTGGAATAGTGTAGACTGCACTGCACATAGCTCAGTGCAATCTATGCTGCAGTGCAGTCTACACTATTCCGAATGGCTTGAAGCTAATCAACATGCAGGTGAGCATTGCAACTCTTCGTCATTGTCTGTGCACTCACGGCTTATAAACCGCTCATACTGCCTCTCTCTTGGCGAAGATCACAAGATAGTTTGGTTAAATTGCATTACTTGTAAGTCCAGTTAACATGGATGCTTATGATGCAAGAGCAAGAGCAAAAGTGAAAATTTGGCACAAATAGGTAGTTGTGTAACTAAAATAGGTAGGAGGAGAGATAGCTCTTATGTCACAAAAAAGAAGTTGTATCAAACCTTTTATGTCGGATCTAGAACAAACCAATCGGTATCGCCATCATACAGCCCTACCGTGGCTCGTGATGCATATATATGCATATCAAATGCACGGTTGGGTGTATGATGGCGAATCCGAATGATTTGTATTCAATCGATGAACTGGTAGATGTATGCAGTTGATGAACTGGTAGATGTATGTAGTCGATGAACTGAAAGACTTATGCAGGGAAGGCGAGAGGTGGGCTATATATAGGGTCGTCTGGCTCACAAAGTGATTGTGGTAGTTTTGATCCAACGACTCACATGAGCTAGGAGGAAACACACCCTTGATCCAACGACTCGCAAGAGCTAGAAAGAAACACACGATCCGTGTGATTCTGCCTGATTGGTGGGATGCACATTAGTATCGGTTCGTGGCACGAACCGGTGCTAAAGATTGGAAATGAACCGGTACTAATGGTTGCATCCCGGCTAGCCGTTGGAATCGGCACTAATGGTCACAATCGTGCCGGCTCAAATTCAAACCGGTACTACTCTGTCAATGTAACTCTAAAGATTGGCAACGAACCGGTACTAATGGTAGCAGCCCGTCTAGCCTAGAATTGGGTTAGCTCCATTGGCAACTACTCTGTCAATGTAACTCTAAAAATTATGGTTCACATTCATCAAAACCTATGAAAAGTGTAATCCTCTAGTCTTTTTTTATTGGATAGAAATTGTTTTTGAAGAAATTTCTTAGTCAGTAGAGTTTGCCAAACTTGAGTTTTTCCCAAGTCACTTACACAAAAAGAAGTCCGGAGTTTTAAATGCTGCATACTGAACACATAAGAAGTCTGGAGTTTAAATAAGTTATTAAAAATAAAAAAGAGGTGCAATGCTGGTTAATTTGCTTCAGGCCATTCGGAATAGTGCAGACTGCACTGCACATAGCTCAGTACAATCTATGCTGCAGTGCAATCTACACTATTCTGAATGGCTTGAAGCTAATCAACACATGTAGGTGAGCATTGCAACTCTTTGTCATTGTCTGTGCACTCACGGCTTATAAACCGCTCATACTGCCTCTCTCGTGGCGAGGTGGGACTAAAAACAGCTTGCCGTAACCTCATTAGTACCGGTTCGTGGTACGAACCGGCACTAAATGGTGATGGTGGGGCCATAGCCTGACCACAGGCTGACACAACCTCTTTAGTACCGGTTCGTGGCATGAACCGGTACTAAAGGTTCGCCATGAACCGGTACTATTGATCGCCACCACAACCAGAACTAATGTACACATTAGTGCCGGCTCTAATTCAAACCGGCACTAATGTGCTTCACGTTTGACCCTTTTTCTACTAGTGGTGGCTAGTTCTATTTATAGAGGCCCTGGTCCTCTCCCCAAATATTGACCGGGAAGGGATCCAACAATGGCGGGCTAATTTAAAGGGGGACAGCGAGTACATCTATCCTAACAAAAGCAGTCTTCGCCTGCCAAAGGCTCTCGTGATGACGCCGCGCTGGGCTCCATGGTGACCTTCGTCTCGTAGTCCTCCTGGTCTTGGTCTCGTTGCACCGAAGTGGCAACCTTTGCCTGATGCCTCGGTACTCCGCGGATACGCTTGCCCCCTTTGCACGAAAGAGGAAAGAGGGACACTGCGCGCGCTGGCACCCGCCCGGTGCCCCGTGTCGTCATGGCTTGCGTCATGGGCACCTCGCGAGGTACCCCGCCTTGAACTCTCCGCCTCCTCGCGAGCCAGCCTAACGAGGCTATGTCTGAGGTTGCGTCGTGTCGTCCGCCTCGCGAGGCTTGGCCCCTCGCGAGGGTCTTGAGCCTCGTGGTGATGAAGATGGGCCGCGCTGGGCCCCCACTTGAGCCACGCCGCAGGCCGCAGGCAGGCAAGTCTGGGGACCCCCGTTCCCAGAACACCGACAGTAGCCCCCGGGCCCAAGGCGCGCATGGACTGGGCCGTGCTGAGAGGCGAAAGGGCAAGGGCGAAGCGCCGCGGGCCCTATCAGCCTGCGACCTTGGGCTCCACGTGGCGGTTGATTGGCCGTGGCGTCTTCGCTTCCCCATGACGCCTTGGTGATCGTGCGAGTTGGACAAGTCCCTGCATGCAGAACGTGTTATGATTACCTGTGATCGTGGAGACCGGCGGTTGGCCTTCGCCGGCTATAAGTACGGCGCCACTCATGCCCGTCCAGTCCATCTCCTCTTGCTCTCTCCTTCGCCTCAGTTCTTGCCCCGTATTGGTGTGATGGCTCCATCAAGGAGGTACTCGGCCGCAGAGAAGGGGAAGGCCCTCCAGGTCGGTCCTGCCTCTCCCCCACCCAAGCGTGGTCGCGGGCGCCCTCGGAAGCACCCGGTGGCCACCCCGGCAGCTTCCAGCAGCCATGGGGGGGGGGGGCTCCCAGCGCGGCGGCGGGCAAACAGCCGCAGCTGGAGGGTGCGCCTGGGTTGCACGCTCCCCCAGGCCGCGCTTCCGTGCCGTGCAGGCGCCGCCGGAATTCGTCGTTTGGTCGGCGGAGCCGGCTCGCGCCCGGCTCCCGCTCCCTCGCTTCCTCCTTGGCGAACTCCCGGCCGGCGCTCCTGGCGGCCTCTGGCTCCAGGCGGACGGCTGCTACAGCAGGTCCTCGTGGGTCACGCTGGAGGTCTCCGCCAGCGGGGGCTTGGCCTTCACTCGTGGCTAGTAGGCGTTCGCCCGCGCTCGCGGCCTGGAGCGTCGGTGCAGTCTGCACTTCAGGTTCGATGGCGACGCCACCCTCTACGTGAGGGTGTTTGGGGAAGATGGTCGCCGCGCGGGGTGCTGCCCTGAGGACGATGACCGCGTCCGCGGGCCCCGCTCCGATGGTGATGGGGGAGATAGCGCCCGAGCGGGCGGTGGCGTCAGCGACTCCCCCAGCTTCGTCAGCTCTTCCTCAAGCGACTCCTCCAGTGGTGGCAGCAGTCCTCCCCCGCGCCGTCAGGTTTGCCTAGGAGGTGGTGGTTCGTCCGCCCGCCGTCGTGCCCCGGTGAAGCGCGATAGGGAGTCCGCCTGAGGCCCTGAGGCAGCCTGTGTCGCCACCGTGGACCGATGCGGGAGGGGCGGCGCTAGGCTCGTCTTTTTCCTTTCTCTTTTGTTCCCTGTGTAAAACAGAACAGATGCATGGAGCCCCCTTGGGGCGTGTTGGGAAATGTTGCCGCTTCAGCTATTACCTTGATCTTATTTTTGTACTTCCTAATTTCCCGCCTATGTGTAGATAGCTTTCGACCCCTGCCGGGGAGTGGGGCGACCGGCCCAGGCCCTGTGCGCGCGTCATGTTACCCGAGGGGCACTGACTAGGAGGGATGCTCCTGTAATGCGCCAGGGCCATGAAACCCTCCTGTGGCTAGGGCAGAAACCCTCACGAGGGCGTCTGAGCACCATCCCTCACGAGGTTGTTCACGAGAGAAACCAAAGCGAGGGGCGAAAATCAATGAACCATAAATCAGCAACAGCGATAACTCCAATAAGACTCCAA
The DNA here is from genome assembly GCA_034509565.1 of Triticum monococcum. Classification (NCBI taxonomy): domain Eukaryota; kingdom Viridiplantae; phylum Streptophyta; class Magnoliopsida; order Poales; family Poaceae; genus Triticum; species Triticum monococcum. The sequence goes on from CM067845.1 coordinate 607,379,914, forward strand.
ATGCAAACGAACACGTCAACTGCGGAAAGCAAATGGAAAAGCCGCGTCCAGCACCTAATCTAGTCTTCGACGTCTTCTCACCATTGCGGAGCTAAGTGCTGCCACTGGGCGTGGGAGGGAGCCCCAGGGCCTGAGGCCGGCGCTCCTGAGACTCCGGGGCGTGTACAGCCCCACTCATTATTACGTGAGAGTGTCACGGGGCGGCGAGCTTCGCAGGCATTGGCCTTGCTTCACAGGCTCTGGGCCTTTTTCCAAAGCGATGATCTTCACAGGCACTCATCTTGCTTCACAGGCTCCGGGCCTTTCCAAAAAGAGATGATCTTCACAGGCACTCGCCTTGCTTCACAGGCTCTGGGCCTTTTTCCAAAGCGATGATCTTCACAGGCACTCGCCTTGCTTCACAGGTTCCGGGCCTTTCCAAAAAGAGATGATCTTCACAGGCACTCGCCTTGCTTCACAGGCTCTGGGCCTTTTTCCAAAGCGATGATCTTCACAGGCACTCGCCTTGCTTCACAGGCTCCGGGCCTTTCCAAAAAGAGATGATCTTCACAGGCACTCGCCTTGCTTCACAGGCTCTGGGCCTTTTTCCAAAGCGATGATCTTCACAGGCACTCGCCTTGCTTCACAGGCTCCGGGCCTTTTCAGGGGTAGAACCTCCGAAGGTGCTGGATGTTCCACGCATTCTGGATTGGCACTCCCTCCTGAGTCTCCAAGCGCGCGGAGCTGGGCCTGGAAACATGAACAACCTTGAACGGGCCCTCCCACATGGGAGAGAGCTTGTGCAACCCCTCCCTGGAGAGAACCCGCCTGAGCACGAGGTCTCCTACCTCGAGAGTCCTGGGGCGGATGTTGCGGCAGTGATATCGCCGCAGCGCCTGCTGATACCTCGCCGCTCACAGCGCGGCCTCCCGGCGATGTTCCTCCCCCAGCACGAGGTCCATCCCCCGCATGGCGTCCTGCTGCGCCTCGTCGAACGCCAGGACCCGCGCGAAGTGACGTCTGACCTTGTGAGGGAGGACTGCTTCCGCTCCGTACACCAGGAAGAATGGGGTCTCCCCAGTCGGTTTGGTCGCGGTGGTGCGGATGGACCACAGCACGAACTGCAGCTCGTCGTACCATCCTCTGCCACAGGCCTCCAGCTTCTTCTTGAACGTCCTGTTCTTGAGGCCCCTCAGGACCTCTGCATTGGCTCGCTCGGCCTGGCCGTTGCTTTGGGGGTGCGCCACTGAAGCGTAGCATATCTGCGTTCCAAGGTTAGCAAAGTATGTTTTGAAGAGGTTACTGGTGAACTGCGAACCGTTGTCTGTGATGATGCGGTTCGCCACCCCGAACCGGCTCACGATGCCCCTGATGAACTTGACCACGGAGCCCGCGGGGATGGTGCGAACGGCCTCCACTTCAGCCCACTTGGTGAACTTGTCCACGGCAACGTAGAGGTAGCGGTAGCCCCCTGGCGCCCGAGGAAACGGGCCCAGGATGTCCAGCCCCCAGACTGCGAAGGGCCACTAAAGGGGTATAGTCTGCAGGCCTCCCGCCGGCTGATGAATTTTCTTGGCATGGAACTAGCAGGCCTCACAAGCTTTCACCAGTTCGACGGCGTCATTGAGTGCGGTGGGCCAATAAAACCCACTGCGGAATGCCTTGCCAACGAGGGTCCGTGACGATGAATGATGTCCACAGTCTCCACCGTGTATGTCTTCTAGCAGTTCCTTTCCTTGCTCCCTGGAGATGGAGCACATGGATACATCGTTTGGTCGCTTCCGGTAGAGCTCTCCATCCTTGATGCAGTACGCCGTGGCCTGCCATGCCACATACTCCGCTTCCTCCTCCTTCTCCAGCAAGGTCCCTTGTGTTAGGTAGCTCCGGAGCTCCATGATCCAGCACCCCTCCTGAGGTTCCATCGTCAAGAGCAGGCGTGCTCCTGAGGCCGGGCCACAGACTGGGGCTCCTGAGGCAGGTGGCTGGGGGAGCTCCTCCCGAGGCTGAGCCGTGTTTGACAATGATGGCAAGGCTGAGGGCTTGAAGAGCCGCTCCTCGAAGACACCAGGCTCCTGAGGTAACCGCCTGGACGCCGTTTGGCGATGTCATCGGCCTCCTGATTGGTGCCACGGGGCACATGCTGCAACTCCAACCCCCAGAACTGCTTCTCCATCTGGCGGACCTCCGCAAGGTAGGCTTCCATGTGCTCATCTTTCGGCTCATATACCTTGTTGGAGAAATTAACAAGGAGCTGCGAATCGCCCTTAATGGTGAGGCGTTTCACCCCCATGGCTGCCGCGGCCCTCAAGCCCGCTATGAAACCTTCATACTCCGCTATGTTGTTGGAGACCTTTTCACCTTGCTGGAAATAGAGCTGTACGGCGTAGTAGAGCTTGTCCTGAGTGGGCGATATAAGCACCGCCCCAGCCCCAGCACCATGTCTGGAGAATGCCCCGTCGAAGTGCATGACCCAGCCTTCTGGCGCCTCGCTCCCCGGGGAGAGGGACCGATCCTCATCGGACTTGAGGCCTGGTGCCTCTGTCCATTCTGCCACAAAATCCTCCAACGCTGCTCCTTTGATGACCCTGGTTGTGCTGAACTCGAGCTGAAACGCCTGCAGCTCTATGTTCCACTCAGCGACCCTTCCGGCTGAGTTAGGGCTCCTGAGCACTCTCTCCAGGGAGTATGACGAGACGACTTTGATGGGATGAGCCTGGAAGTAGTGACGCAGCTTGCGCGAGGCTACCAGTAGCGCGAGGAGGAGCTTATGAGGCATTGGGTACCGGGCCCTCGCGTCCCGTAGCACCGTGCTAACAAAGTGAACTGGGTGCTCGACAAGGCTGGGAGCATCTGGGGTTGCTGCGCCCTTGGGAGGTAAGGGCGCCTCACAGGGCGTCGTGGTCTCGGGAGGTGGACCATCTGGTCGGGCGGCCTCTCCTGCCCCCGGTGCATTCCTCGGTAGCTGACCCACCGCAGCTGCTGTTGCGGCTTCTGCAGGCTTTCCTTGTTCCCGTTTTGTCCTGCCTCGGGCTGCCGCTGCGGCCTTGACTTGGCGCTCCTCCCTAACCGCCACCAGGGCTGCGCTGGCGGAGTAGGGTGTGGCGGCGAGGTACAGCAGCAGGGGCTCCTGAGGGCGCGGAGCCACCATGACTGGGGGACTGGTCAGGTATCTCTTGAGATCTTGAAATGCCTTATCTGCCTCTTCAGTCCATTCAAAGGGCCCCTTTCTCTTCATCAGCTGGAAGAAAGGCAGCGCTCGCTCCCCCAGTTTGGAGATGAAGTGCCCTAGCGCGGGCACGCGCCCAGTGAGCTTCTGCATTTCTCTGAGGGTCTTTGGTGGAGTCATGTGTTCGACCGCCTTGACCTTCTCGGGGTTGGCCTCGATGCCGTGATGGGACACGAGGAATCCCAAGAGCTTGCCTGAGGGGACGCCAAACACACATTTCTCCGGGTTGAGCAGCAGGTTTACTGCGTCGAGGCTCGCGAAGGTCTCCTCCAGGTCTTGTATCAGGGTCTTGGCCTCCCGAGATTTTACCACAATCTCATCAACGTAGGCTTCGACATTCTTTCCGAGCTGCTGGCCCAAGGTGATGTGCATCAGTCGCTGAAAGGTTGCCTCTGCGTTACGCAGCCCGAACGGCATGCATCTATAGTAGTATACCCCGCATGGGGTCAAGAAGGTGGTCTTCTCAACGTCTTCCACTGCCATCTTGATCTAGTGATACCCGGAGAAGGCGTCCATGAAGCACAGCAGGTCGCACTCCGCAGTGGAATCGACAATCTGGTCGATGCGGGGCAGCGGGAACGGATCTTGCGGGCATGCCTTGTTGAGGTTGGTGAAGTCGACACACATGTGTTCTCCCCCCTTCTTGGGCACAACGACAGGGTTGGCCAACCAATCCGGGTATCGGACCTCGCGAATGACCCCGGCGGCCTCTAGTTTGCGGGTCTCTTGGGCGATGAAAGTCTGCTTCTCCGTGGACTGCCGCCTGGCCTTCTGCTTCACGGGCGCACATTTGGGCACACGTTGAGGTGATGCTCGATGACGCTCCTGGGGATCCCCGCCAGCTAATCGGGCTCCCAAGCAAATACCTTCTTATTCACGTGCAAGAACTTGACCAAGGCCTCCTCATGCTCAGGCTCAAGGTTGGCGCCTATGGTGAAAGTGGCAGTGGAGGACCCGTCCTCGTCGACGGGTATCTGCTTGGTCTCTGCCTTGTCCTGGGTGAACAACTGCTTCTTCTGGGTGGGCGCAACCCCCTTGGGCTCAAGGGCCTCCGTGTTGGCGGGCCGTGCCGACGCCGCTGTCTTGAAGGCGAGCTCGAGTACTCGCAGGGCGTCCCCGGTGTCCCCGCGCACAGTGAGGGTACCATTGCCCCCGGGCATCTTCATGAGGTTGTACGCCGGGTGCGTGGCGGCCATGAACTTGGCCAGCGCTGGGTAGCCGAGGATGGTGTTGTAAGGAAGGCCGTTGGGGGCGATGTCGAAGTCGACCATCTCCGTGCGGAAGTTGTTGTAGGTGCCGAAGGTCACCGGGAGCCGGATCTGCCCCAGGGAGTCGGATGATCCGCCCCCGACGCCCGAGAAGGATCGGCTGGGTGGCAGCCGCTCCCGGGGTATGCGGAAGAGGTCGAAAGTCTCGACCGAAAGCAAGCTGAGGCCCGCGCCACCATCGACAAGGGTCCGGGTGACGGCCACCTGGAAGATGGTGGGGGTGCACAACAAGGGGAGCGCGCCTGAGATGACCGGGTTGGTGGGGTGGTCCTTCGAGCTGAAGGTCAGATCGACCTCGCTCGCCGCCCGGTCTGGGGGAGCCCCCTGCCGCGCAGCAGCAGTGCTAACCCGGCGGGCGAAAGGCTTGACATGGCGACTTGTGGGCGGCTCCTGCGAGCCACCCAGGAGGGCCGCAACGACCGGAGGCGTCGGTGCCGCGGTGCAGTTGCTCTGTCGCGTAGGCGGATGCTGGGGTGGTGCTTGCAGCTCGTTTCTCGCCGAGCCGGTGGCGGTGTTGACGGCGGGCGGCAGGGGACGACGCGAGCGCCCACCGGCGAGGGCCGCCGGGGCGGCGCGAGCCCGGCTGGCGCCGCGCATGGTTGCGGCGGCCGGAGGAGGGCGGAGCGGTGGAAGACGGATCCCGGCGCACCCCTACCTGGCGCGCCAAATGTCGTATTTTGGGTTCCGGCAGACCCTTAAGGTTCGAACACTGGGGTGCGCACGGAAATCTCACCTTCAACCTCTCCGCCTCGATGGGATCTAAACTACTAAAAGAGCTGCACAAAAGACACAAGATTTATACTGGTTCGGGCCACTGATGTGATGTAATACCCTACTCCAGTGTGTGGTGGATGGATTGCCTCCTGGGGCTGGTGTGGATGAACAATACAAGGAAGAACAGCCTCGCGAGGGTCTGTTCTTGGCTATGGCGATGAACTACTACGAAGGGTTCAATCACCTTTCTCTCTCTTTCTCTTTCAGATCCCGGACCGAACAACTAGGAATCGAACCCCTTGCTATGTGGGTGGCTAGTCCTATTTATAGAGGCCCTGGACCTCTCCCCAAATATTGAGCGGGAAGGGATCCATCAATGGCGGGCTAATTTAAAGGGGGGCAGCGAGTACATCTATCCCGACAAAAGCAGTCTTCGCCTGCCAAAGGCTCTGGTGATGACGCCGCGCTGGGCTCCATGGTGACCTCCGTCTCGTAGTCCTCCTGGTCTTGGTCTCATTGCACCGAAGTGGCAACCTTTGCCTGATGCCTCGGTACTCCATGGATACGCTTGCCCCCTTTGCACCAAAGAGGAAAGAGGGACGTTGCGCGCGCTGGCACCCGCCCGGTGCCCCGTGTCATCATGGCTTGCATCATGGGCACCTCGCAAGGTACCCCGCCTTGAACTCTCCGCCTCCTCGCGAGCCAGCCTAACGAGGCTGTGCCTGAGGTTGCGCCATGTCGTCCACCTCGCGAGGCTTGGCCCCTCGCGAGGGTCTTGAGCCTCGTGTTGATGAAGATGGGCCGCGCTGGGCCCCCACTTGAGCCACGCCGCAGGCCGCAGGCAGGCAAGTCTGGGGACCCCTGTTCCCAGAACGCCGACAGTGTCCAGCGTGCAGGATGGGCTGCCCTGGTATTAGACCCAATAATTGACGAATACCACTTCACACGAGTCCTGATGGACGGTGGCAGCAATCTAAACCTGATATACCAGGATACAATCCGCGAAATGGGGATAGACCCAACAAAATTTGCCATAGCAATATTACCTTTAAAGGAGTAACGCCAGGCCTAGGGGCTCATTGCACGGGCTCCCTTCTACTAAAAGTTATATTCGGCTTCCCCGATAACTTCCATAGCAAACATTTAACCTTCCACATCGCTCCGTTTCAAAGTGGCTATAAAGCACTACTCGGACGCGAAGCTTTCGCTCGCTTTAACGCAATACCACACTACGCTTCCCTCACACTCAAGATGCCCGGTCCACATGGCATCATTACAGTGAACGGAAGTATTAAGCGATCTCTGCGCGCCGAAGAGCGTGCAGCTGCCCTGGCAGCCGCACACTAAAAACGGCCTCACCAACTAAAGCATTTAGCAGGTCGTCACGACCTCGGACACGGTTAGACGAGTCCGGCGCAGCTATATGCAATTTTTACCGGATCAATGATCAGACCCCTATTACAAATACAGGGGGCTCAACGTGCGCAGACAAGCGGCAATTCTTACTTACCTTGAATTATACATGATTTCTTTAAAAAACTATCTTTTTGCACAACAGCTTTTTCACCTAAGCTCCTCTCTTTTACAGATAATCATCGTGCTACACCCGTCGAGGATACGGCACAACGGAGACACAAGTGCAGACGTGCAACAGGGACCCCCTCCAAGGATTCTTTTTAGATTAAGACCCTACGTAAACCTTTTTTACTGTCTCTTGTTGATACATATCCACCGAATTCTCAGCACAGTTGAGAAGGATGCTGGCGTCTTGCCATGTGGCCACGTCAGAATAATGCACGTACCTGGACACAAGGGGCTTCTTACGAAGGGCACTATTTAGGCCCGGTTTATACCATAAAGACCGAATACCTTAGGGAGTGTTCGGCGTCGCGAGTTTGGCCTTATATGCATTAGCTCTGAATCATTGTCTTTGGTCAAATGTTGGGTTTGCCCGGCTCCTGTGTTTTGGTGCCTTATGTTCCGCTTTACGGGCTAAGGTAGCACCAGGAGAACTACTGCGATTGTGCCCTCGTTCATCCGGACGAGCACCTCAGTAGAGAAAGCCAAAAACTGACTGTCATGATATAGCGTGAGACTGCTCAACCACTTGGTGACCTATAGGAATGTTAGAATTCCTCAGCCTTAACGAAGGGCCGTTTCCCGGCCAGGCATGTACGCACCCCGCGATCGGGACAGTGCGCAGCCACCAGGGGCTATCTAGTAGCCCCACTGTCAAACTCCTATGGCTAAGTGAAAGTGTTAAAGCATTATAGTCCGGTTGCCTTGCTCGCTACACTATCACCTCCTTAATAGGACCAAGACGCTGGGTTAAGTGTGAACACGCATTTTTTGCAAACACCCCTGCATTTTATGCGTGGGGGTTGAAGCCGACGGCTGCAATCTTTCAGGTTATACACAGGTATACATAAATGGCCGCACAGGAGGCATCATACTACTTTCAGGTAAAAGTATAAAAATAACCTTATAAAAAATTCATAAAAGCAATGTGCTTACAACGAAAATACATATCACTCAAACATAATATTTTTCAAGCACTGGGCCTCTATCAAACGAGCACCCTCGAGAACCTCCTCGAAATAGTGCTCGGCAGCCACCCGACCTATGGCCGATCCCTGCGCCGCAACAGTGGTAGCGTCCATCTCCGCCCAGTATGCTTTAACACGGGCAAGGGCCATCCGCGAGCCTTCTATGCACGCCGACCTCTTCATCGCATTAAAACGCGGCACCGCATCAAGGAACTGCTGCACTAAGCTGAAATAGCTGTTCGGCTTTGGTCTTTTCGGCCATAGCTGATCCACAACAGACCTCATGGCGAGTCCGGACAACCTATTCAGTTCGGCCCATTCGGCTAGCTGGTCAGTCAATGAAAGCGGATGCTTTGGAACATGGAATTTCGTCCGGAACAGCTTGTCCACTTCACGATCTGTATGACCTTGGAAGTACTTGGCCGCATCGGCAGCGCTCGCCGCCAATTCCATATACGCATCTACCGAACTCCACAGCCAATCCAGAGGGGCATACCGAGGATCTCCGAACTTCTTCCATAACATGAAGGGTTTCCCAGCCGCAATATCCCCGGCTTCCTGCAGCTCCTCCTTCGCTCTCATAGCAGAACAGGTGTCTTTGTCCGCCGCCGCGGCCTTCTCAAGGTCCGTTGCCTTCGCTCGGTTTTCTTTTTCATGGAACCGGCAACGGTCGGCAGTGTCTTTTAATTCTATGGCCATCTTGGCCATCTTCTCCTGGCTCTCGCAATGTGCGGCCTTCTCAGCTTTCAACTCTTTGGCTGCCTTCAAAGCAGCCGCATTACTAATCCTCGCTTGTTTCTTGGCTCGGGCTAGTTCCGCCCGCAAGGCTTCCACGATGGTGGCTGCATCTGCAGTCACAACATATTAAAGATACTGGCATTATGCTGCTCTTACTATGTGGCGTTCACCGGATAATAACACTTACCCTGTGCCTGGTCAAGCCTCTTGTTAACAAGCTCGATGTCGGCGTCTGCCGCATCCAGTTGTCGTTTTAATTGGGCAAACTCACTAGTCCGGCTAGCCACTGGAGCTTCCACCACCTGCACATAGAGGTAGTTTGGTTATTGCCTGGGAATATGATCCTCTGTTCGCCGCCGTTCTTGACGACAACCAGAGTCTTAGGGGCTACTATCTACACAAGGCACACCCAACATGTGCAGTACAATCACATATTATCTCTGTCGGATTTCGGGTTCCGGCAAACCCTTAAGGTTCGAACTCTGGGGTGCGCGCGGAGATTACGCCTTCAACCTCTCCGTCTCGATGGGATCTAAACTACTAAAAGAACTGCACGAAAGACACAAGATCTATACTAGTTCTGGCCATCGATGTGGTGTAATACCCTACTCTAGTGTGTGCTGGATGGATTGCCTCCTGGGGCTGGTGTGGATGAACAATACAAGGAAGAACAGCCTCGCGAGGGTCTGTTCTTAGCTGTGGTGATGAACTGTTGTGAAGAGCTCAGTCACCCTCTCTCTCTCTCTCTCTCTCTCTCTCTCTCTACTTATGGACCGAACGAACCCGCGAACCGACCAACCAAAACCCGAACCCCCTTGCTATGTGGGGGGCTAGTCCTATTTATAGAGGCCCTGGTCCTCTCCCCAAATATTGAGCGGGAAGGGATCCAACAATGGCGGGCTAATTTGAAGGGGGACAACGAGTACATCTATCCTGACAAAAGCAGTCTTCGCCTGCCAAAGGCTCTGGTGATGATGCCGTGCTGGGCTCCATGGTGACCTCCGTCTTGTAGTCCTCCTAGCCTTGGTCTCGTTGCACCGAAGTGGCAACCTTTGCCTGATGCCTCGGTACTCCGCTGATACGCTTGCTCCCTTTGCACCAAAGAGGAAAGAGGGACGCTGCGTGCGCTGGCACCCGCCTGGTGCCCCGTGTCATCATGGCTTGCGTCATGGGCACCTCGCGAGGTACCCCGCCTTGAACTCTCTGCCTCCTCGCGAGCCGGCCTGACAAGGCTGTGCCTGAGGACGCGCCGTGTCGTCCGCCTCGCGAGGCTCGGCTTCTCGCGAGGGTCTTGAGCCTCGTGTTGATGAAGATGGGCCGCGCTAGGCCCCCACCTGAGCCACGCCGCAGGCCGCAGGCAGGCATGTCTGGGGACCCCCATTCCCAGAACGCCGACAGTAGCCCCTGGGCCCAAGGCGCGCATGGACTTGGCTGTGCCGAGAGGCGAAAGGGCAAGGGCGAAGCGCCGCGGGCCCTAACAGCCTGCGGCCTTGGACGCCGCGTGGCGGTTGATTGGACGTGGCGCCTCCGCTTCCCCACGACGCCTTGGTGATCGTGCGAGTTGGACAAGTCCCTGCATGCAGAATGTGTTATGATTACCTGTGATTGTGGAGACCGGCGGTTGGCCTTCGCCGGCTATAAGTACGGCACCGCTCGTGCCCGTCAAGTCCATCTCCTCTTGCTCTCTCCTTCGCCTCAGTTCTTGCTCCGTCTTGGTGTGATGGCTCGATTCGCCGATTCTCTGCAGCGGAGAAGGGAAAGGCTCCTCGAGAAGGGCCAGACCCTCTCCCGCTGAAGAAGCGACTCACCCATTGCAGCCGAGACGACGAGGACGATCCGGTGGTGGCGAGGCCCCGGGGCGAGCGGGCTTCGTCGGGGTTCTCGCTGCCTTTGTACGCCCACGTCGAGGGCCCCGGAGGTGCTGATGCTGATCCCCGCGGTCAGCGCCGTCGTCGGCGCCATCAGGTTCTGAAGGGGTGGGTGGTTCCTCCTGGAGTCCATGCCGAGGGCTCCTCCCACGAGTTCGTGCTCCACGCCGTCACTCCTCTTCAGTCCTGGATCCGCCTTCCTCCCTTCTTCGCCTCCGTGGTTCTTCCAGGCTGGCCTATGGAGCTCCAGCTGTAGCACGCCGATTGCGGCGCCCCCGCGACCGAGCCCGAGGTCGTCGTTGCTGCCCCGGGCGCGGTCTACATGTCCTGCGGCTGGAGGGAGATCGCCCGGGTCTGCAGGGAAAGAGGCGTCTTCACGGTCCACCTGGAGTATGACGGCGCGGCGGTGATGTTCCTCAAGGTCTTCGACGCGATCGGGCGCCGGCTGGAGTGCTGCCGTGGGAGAGGCGACCAGGACCTCACCCTGGTGAGGGCTAGGCCCGTCGACCGCCCCCTTGGCAGTGGCGCCCGAGGGTCCAGCGGCTCCAGTGAGATCTTCGCGACTCCGGAGACGAGCGACGAGAGCTACGAGCCCCCGAGCCGGCGTCGCTCCCGGAGCAGGGCGGGCTCGTCAGGCCGTCGCCGACCCTGATCTGGATGTGGTTGGCGCCGGTGCCTGACGGCCCACTGTTGATGATGGCATCTTCTGCAGGAGCCCATATAGTTAGCACTCCTTAGGATCCGTTCCCTGCGAGGAATCAAAATGCGCCCCATGGGGGCTTGTACGGTGTCTGTAGTCCCGTTTGTTAATATATGACCTTTGCTATGGATTCGTGTGAGTTGCTGATTCCGTCATAACTTAGTTCTCCCTTTCGAACCTCGCGAGGGCTTGGTGCTCTTCGCCGACAGGTCCCAGTCCCAAGGCGGCGTCAGCCGTCGCTGGTATGCCACGTCGCGATGCCGTGGTCAAGGCCAGGAGGTGAGCCCCTGAGTCGCGATGCTCAGGAGGTCCCCTTTGGCGCCCAAGCAGCCATCACTTAGTGAGAAAGGGAAGCAATGTCGCTAGTACGGAGTTGCTTTAGGTGCGGGGGTAGTGCTGCAGCAGCCAGTGCCGTGGGTGGTAACTTATCTTGAGGATCAGGGGCCATTCCAGGTGCGCCGTTGGGTCCGTGTGTGGATAGGAGCGGAAACGCTCGGCAAGGTCCTCGCGACACCCCTTCTTCCCCGCCTCTGCTCCCCTTTCTGCTCTACGTCCTCGGGTCCCAGCCCTCGAGCTTGTATCAGCCGTCGCTGGTATGCCAGGTCGCGATGCCGTGGACAAGGCCAGAGGGTGAGGGCTGGAGAGCCAGTAAGAGCCCTGAGTCGCGATGCTCAGGCACCCCCCTTTAACGTGCAAGCGGTTCGCGCGGGTGAGGGCGAAGGAAACCTCGTGAGGGCCTTGGCTTGCGCGGTTCCCTCCAGGGATCCTGCAGGGTCATCACAGAAAGAAGATGGTGTTGCCACGACGGCCATTAGTCGATCATTAGTCACTCAGGAGCTTGCTCGTTGAGGTAGGCGAGGCGTATCTGGGCACCCATGAGCCAGCGCGGGACTCCCGAGGCCCTACCTCTGGGCGGGTTGCGCCCGGCACTGGGCCGTATCTTGAGATGTGTCCCTGCAAAATTTGGTTAGATGCCGGTACTCTACGTCCTCGGGTCCCGGCCCTCGAGCTTGTCTCAGCCGTCGCTGGTATGCCAGGTCGCGATGCCATGGACAAGGCCAGAGGGTGAGGGCTGGAGAGCCAGTAAGAGCCCTGAGTCGCGATGCTCAGGCACCCCCCTTTAACGTGCAAGTGGCCGACATGGGAAGAGAAGATGCTGCGGACAGGCTCCATGCAACTAAGCGTGATAGGCAATGCATAGTTGGAAATAAACGCTAGGGGGATACAGGCCGCTGGGTCTGGCCCGAATGGCTTGGGGGTGATGCAGCCTGAGGGGCGCCACCAACAAGGCAAACTAACAACGGAAAGGTAAATGCAGATACATGCCGCGGGGACGGACCCACGCGGCCTGGGAGTGATGCAACCCTGGGAGGGTGGTCCCAGCTGAGAACGGAACTTGAAAGATGTCACCTGAGGATGTCGTCGGCATACTGGCGTTGGTGCAGCAGACTTGACGGGCTGCAGAAGCCAACCCTCACGAGCCCCTAGGCCCCGGGGCCTCGAGAGGCTCCGGAGGCGCTGGTGACTCCTCGCGAGCTGCCTCCATCTCCTCCAAGGCCGCGGAACGCCTGTCTTCCTGGGCCTCCATGATGCCCCTCATGAGGCGCTGGTACGCCGCAGCCATGCTCGGCAGGCCGTAAAGCATGCGAACATAGTGGTGGGGTGGACCTCCACAGCGCCCCACTCGCGAGGGCCAGAGGCGCTCCGTTATGGCGATCTGATTGAACCCTGGTACGTCGACGCAGACGCGCAGCCCACCATCCTCACCTGGATGTGGGGCCACGGCTGGCAAGCGGCGGCAACCTCTCATGGTCCTTGTCTCCTGTAGCTCTTGAATGGCCTCGTCAACGAACTCTTGCTGGTCTAATCTTCCTCGCCTGGCTCCCTCCTGAGGGAAACGTGCTACGAAGCACGCCTCCACATGGTGCCCAAGCGCCTCCCTCGCGACCCTGGCGAGGTCGGTGGCCCTCCAGGCGAGAGCCCCCGAGCCCTGCCTGAGGAGGGCGCCGGGCACGCTTTCCTATGTGATGGATGGAGGGCCCTCCTGAGGGGGCACGGGCCTTGAGGGGCCTGCCTCCTGAGGGGCTGAGCCTGACGATGTCTTCTTCTTCTTGGGGTTGGTCTCAGGAAGCCTCCTGCTTCCGCGATCTGGGTCTGCTAGCGACACGGCCTGAAAGGCTCGCTCCAGGGAACACACTGCATCTCTCTCTTCACAGGGCACCGTGATGACGCCGCCACTCCCTGGCATCTTGAGGACGTTGTAGCCGTGGTGGGTCACGGCCATGAACTTGGCCAGCGCTGGGTACCCGAGGATGGCGTTGTACGGCAGGCGGATGTGGGCGACGTCGAAGTCGATGAGCTCGGTGCGGTAGTTGCTGCGGGCCCCGAAGGTGACAGGGAGGTGGACCTGCCCGATCGGGACTGTGGAACCGTCGGTGATCCTGGAGAAGGGACTGGTTGGCTGAAGCTGGTCATAGGGCACTTGGAGGTTGTTGAATGTTTCCACGGACAGGACGTTGAGCCCTGCCCCACCATCGATGAGGGTCTTGGTGACTTGCACGTTGCTGATGACTGGGGAGCAGAGCATCGGGAGGACCCCTGCAGTGGTCGTGCACTTGAGCTGGTCTGCCGAGCTGAACGTGATGGGGCACGCCGACCACATGAGGGGGCGCGTTGCTTCGAGCTTGGGGAGAACTGCATTCACTTCATGTGCAAATTGCTTGAAGATACGTTGGGAGGCTGGGGCTTGAGCTCCGCCCAGGATGCAGGCGATCGCGCGCGGCTCCTGGAAGCCCCCAGCCCCCTCGTCTTGATGGCGGTCTTCGTTCCTTCTTGGTGGAGGCGGCAGCGGAGCTAGGCCTGCGTTGCCATGAGGGCGGTCCTCACGAGGCTGGTCTCTCCAGTCCCCCTCGCGAGGTAGGTCCCTCCAGCGGTCCTCGCGAGGCTGGTCGCGCCACCCCTGGCGCGGGCCGCGGTCTTCCCAGCGCCCTGGGTTTCTTCCTCCTCCCCGGCCGTAGCCCCGGTCAGCACGGTCAGGGCGACGACCGATCTTTCCTTCTCGCACGGCGCAGAGCTCTTGACATTCATTGGTGTTGTGGGTGTGGAGGTCATGGTACACACAGTACCGGCTGCCTCTGGAGGGTTCGGGCAGATCCTTGCCTCGCTTGGTGTCTGGTTCTGCCGCGAGTACGGCAGCCCCCTTGCGCTTCACGTCCATGGCCTTGGGCTTCTTCTCTTCAGGGTCTGCGGCAGGCAGCTCGAGGAGGGAGAGACGTCCCTCCTCAGCCCTAGCGCACTTGTTCGCCAAGTTGAACAGCTCCAGGGAGGTGCAGAGGTCTTCGTGCATCGCCAGCTCCTCCTTCATCATGACGTCACGCACGCCGTCAGAGAAGGCGGAGATGATGGCCTCCTCTGACACCCTGGGGATCTTTAGGCACGCGCTGTTGAAGCGCTGGATGTACTTTTGCAGGGTCTCTCCGGGTTGTTGCTTGATGCTGCGCATGTCGCTCACGGCAGGCGGCCCATCGCGAGTACCTTGGAAGTTGGCGATGAAGCGGGCGTGCATCTGGTCCCAGGAGGAGATCGTGCCTGGAGCCAGATTCAGGAGCCAAGTTCGAGCTCCTTCCTTGAGCGCCATGGGGAACCAGTTCGCCATGACCTTTTCATCCCCGCCGGCAGCCTCGATGCCCAGCTCATAGAGCTGGAGGAACTCTGCGGGATCAGTTGTGCCGTCGTAGCGAGGAGGCAGGTCGGGCTTGAACTTGCCGGGCATGCGACGCTGCGCAGCTCAGTGGTGTAGGCGTGGCAGCCTGTGGTGGCCACGAAAGGCCTCGGTTGGTGGAGAGCTTGGTCTTGAGGGTCCCCTCGCGCTGCAGCTAGCAGCGGGGCGGGGTCTTTGCGTGCCGGAGCTGGAGCAGGGTCGCGGCGTGCCGGAGTAGGGAGCGCCCTGGCAGCCCCCTGCGGGCAAGGGATTTCTTGGCATCTTTGCTCTTGTTGTGATGGCGCCTGACGGAGCGGGTTCCGCCCAGGGGCCAAGCGCCTTGGAGCCACGGCATCTTCTTGGAGAGGAGGCGGCTGGTGCGCCTTCGAAGCTTCGTTGCCTGCGCGGGGCGGAGTGCGGCGCAGAGGGACGGACGGCGCGGAAGAGCCCCCTGCGGTGCGGACAAGCTCGGCGACGCGGTCGAGCCATTCTTCGTAGACGTCGTTGACGGGACGGTAGCGCAGGAGCTCGTTTGCCGCGAGGAGCGCAGCTCGAGCCTCCAAGGGTGCACGGAGCGTGTGGGACGAAGAGCCAGCTGGTGCGAGTGACAGAGTGGCGGTGCGGCCATCTTGCCGCACGGACGGGTGCTAAGACGATGCCTGCTGCTCGCCCCCCGCCGGGCCGGTGGCGGTGTTGACGGCGGGCGATGGCGAACGACAAGGACGCCCACCGACGGGGGCCGTCTGGGCGACGTGAGAAGCGATGGCGGCCCGGCGCTCGGCTCGGGCTCGACGAGCGTCTGACATGGATGCGATGGTCGGAGGAGAGCAGAGCGGTGGAAGATGAATTCCGGCGCACCCCTACCTGGCGCGCCAAATGTCGGATTTCGGGTTCCAGCAGACCCTTAAGGTTCGAACTCTGGGGTGCGCGCAGAGATTATGCCTTCAACCTCTCCGTCTCGATGGGATCTAAACTACTAAAAGAACTGCACGAAAGACACAAGAGGTTTATACTGGTTCGGGCCACCGATGCGGTGTAATACCCTACTCCAGTGTCTGGTGGATGGATTGCCTCCTGGGGCTGGTTTGGATGAACAATAAAAGGAAGAACAGCCTCGCGAGGGTCTGTTCTTAGCTATGGTGATGAACTGTTGTGAAGAGCTCAGTCACCCTCTCTCTCTCTCTCTCTCTCTACTTGCGGACCGAACGAACCCGCGAACCGACCAACCAAAACCCAAACTCCCTTGCTATGTGGGGGGCTAGTCCTATTTATAGAGGCCCTGGTCCTCTCCCCAAATATTGAGCGGGAAGGGATCCAACAATGGCGGGCTAATTTGAAGGGGGACAGCGAGTACATCTATCCTGACAAAAGCAGTCTTCGCCTGCCAAAGGCTCTGGTGATGACGCCGCGCTGGGCTCCATGGTGACCTCCGTCTCGTAGTCCTCCTGGCCTTGGTCTCGTTGCACCGAAGTGGCAACCTTTGCCTGATGCCTCGGTACTCCGCTGATATGCTTGCTCCCTTTGCACCAAAGAGGAAAGAGGGACGTTGCGCGCGCTGGCACCCGCCTGGTGCCCCGTGTCGTCATGGCTTGCGTCATGGGCACCTCGCGAGGTACCCCGCCTTGAACTCTCCGCCTCCTCGCGAGCCATCCTGACGAGGTTGTGCCTGAGGACGCGCCGTGTCATCCGCCTCGCGAGGCTTGGCCCCTCGCGAGGGTCTTGAGCCTCGTGTTGATGAAGATGGGCCGCGCTGGGCCCCCACCTGAGCCATGCCACAGGCCGCAGGCAGGCAAGTCTGGGGACCCCCGTTCCCAGAACGCCGACAATCTCACATACCTCAAAGCCTATCAATAGGCTCATAAAGGCTTCATGTAATCCGCTTTCAGCAGACGAGATTCTCTCCATCACCGTACCCGTCACCGTATGGTGCTCTTCTGAGATGGCCGCTCGCCCCACCAACTCCCTTAGAACGTCCGACCGCACACCAGACGGTGCCGGACTCTTTCGTATGCTCTCTTCGGGAGCCGGACACTGGGGACTTAGGGGGTCTACGGGATTATCTTTTGGCCTCACCGGATCCGGAGAGGCCCTCCGCAACGACACTTCGGGGTCGCCCGCTTCTAGAGCTGAGGAGTCCGGGGGAGACGTTTCGCTCTCCATCATCTCTGGAGGAAGATCCCCCAAAGACGAGCTCATTTGAGAGGGGTTGAGGCTCGAACTGCAAGATATATGCGGTGGTTATTTTCTCAGAGGAAAAAGATAGCATACCCTTTCTATTAAAATATTTTGGATCACTTACGACTCGTTGGAGGGCTGATCCCCCCGCGGACTCTGTGCGGCAAAAGCACCCCCAAGGCAGGACCCTCAGTGGGACACCTCTTCTCTCATTTGGAGGCTTCGGCTGCCGGATCCTCGGAAGCAGTCCTTTTACTACCCCGATCGTCCTCCTTCGTGGAGATGCTCGTTCCCTCGGTTGGAGCGGATAGCAATGGGGGCCCGCATTCGCCCGTATTATCTCCCTCGATATCTTCCTTCAAGGGCTCCGGGCAAGGTGTGACCTCGAGCATCTTCTCCAATACCGGATTTTCCAAACCCTCAGGGAGGGGGGCCAAACACCGAATCATCTTCACCTTTGTTAGCCAGTCCTGGTCAAAAAGCGAACTCTCAGAAATAACTTCGAATAAAAGACAGCGTGTTCGGCTAGAGGATTTCTTACTTGTTCGGCGGCGCGGTTACTGCTCAGGCCCACGTCCTCGGTGATATCCGGACATTCCACTTGAGGTCCGAAGAATGACTTGTACATCTCCTCGTGCGTCAGGCCGAGGAAACTTTGAATGGCACGAGGTCCCTCTGGGTTGAACTCCCACAAGCGCAGGGGCCGGCGTTTGCAAGGCTGGACTTGACGAACCAGCATAACTTGTATTACCGCAACCAAATTAAAATCTCCCTCGAAGAGATCTCGGATGCGGCTTTGCAGTATAGGCACGTCCTTGGCTGGACCCCCAGCTCAGGCCCCTGCTAATCCATGACATCAGTTGTGGTGGGGGGCCCGGGCGGAAAGCGGGGGCAGCCGCCCACTTGGCACTTCTGGGAGCCGTGACGTAAAACCACTCCCATTGCCATAAGTCGGACACCTCTGGAAAGGAACCTTTCGGCCATGGAACTCCTGCCATCTTGCCTATTGATGCACCTCCGCACGCTGCATGTTGCCCCTCGATCATCGTCGGTTGTACTTCAAAGGTCTTGAGCCACATGCCGAAGTGAGGGGTCACACGGAGGAAGGCCTCACACACGACAATAAATGTCATGATGTGGATAAAGGAGTCCGGAGCTAGATCGTGGAAATCTAGCCCGTAATAGAACATCAAGCCCCTGACGAAAGGATCCAGAGTGAGGCCTAGACCTCGGAGGAAGTGGGAGACAAACACAACGTTCTCGTTGGGTTCGGGAGTAGGGACGAGCTCCCCTCAAGCAGGTAGCCGATGCGAAACCTCGGCGGTCAGGTATCTGGCCTCCCTCAACTTCTTAATGTCCACTTCCGTCACGGAGGAGGGCATCCATCGGCCTTGAAAGCTGGATCCGGACATGATTGAAGATCCGGAGCACCTAATCTGGGCTTTGGGTGTTAGAACTAGAGGCAGAGGAAGGGTTCGATTGAGCACGAGAGAGAAAAAGCAAAACCTCGTCCCTTTATAAAGACGGTGAATATCAAGCGTCCTCTCCGTAGCCGTTTAGGACTTGCCTATAATCTAGGAGTCCTAGACACAGTTGGGTTACCCATGACTGTATTAATGAGAATCCCGTAATTGGGGGAACACTATCTCCGCTTCGGCAAGACGTGTCACGAAACCGCCTCGCGTTATGTGTGGAGCTGGTTAAAAGAAAAGGTTCGAATAATCACTGGGCCATGACATAACGCCATGCTGCCAAAACAAGCCAGCAAATTAGATCTGCGAAAACGTTATTCTCTCTGTGGTGGAATGTGGAATTTATTTTGCAGGGTCAGACACTATCCTCGTATTCGACTTCTTCTGTCATGTATTCGGAGAAGGAACCGGCCTTGCAATGCCGAAGACAGTACTGCGCGTCGGACTCGTCATCATTGAAGCCTGGTTCAGGGGCTACTTTGGGAGTCCTGGATTAGGGGGTCTCCGGACAGCCGGACTATCTCCATTGGCCGGACTGTTAGACTATGAAGATACAAGATTGAAGACTTCGTCTCGTGTCCAGATGGGACTCTACTTGGCGTGGAAGGCAAGCTAGGCAATACGTATATGGATATCTCCTCCTTTGTAACCGACCTTGTGTAACCCTAACCCTCTTTGGTGTCTATATAAACCGAAGGGTTTTAGTCCATAGGACAACAATCACAACATACAACCATACCATAGGCTAGCTTCTAGGGTTTAGCCTTTCTGATCTCGTAGTAGATCCACTCTTGTAACACCCATATCATCAATATTAATCAAGCAGGACGTAGGGTTTTACCTCCATCAAGAGCGCCCGAACCTGGGTAAAACTTCGTGTCCATTGACTCCTATTACCATCCGGCCTAGACGCACAGTTCAGGACCCCCTACCCGAGATCCGCCGGTTTTGACACCGACAGTGACCATATATGCTAGTGCTTGCTGCAGCTCCACCTCACTACCCCTTTCCTACCTTTAAGCTTAAATAGTCTTGATCGCGAGGGTGTGAGATTGCTGAGTCCCCGTGACTCACAGATACTTCCAAAACAGATGCAGGTGCTGATGATGCCAGTGCAGGGGACGCTACCGAACTCAAGTGGGAGTTCGATGAGTATTCGAGACGTTACTATGTGTCTTTTCCGGATGATCAGTTGAGGAGCCCAGTTGGGGCAATCGGGGATCTGGCATTTGGGGTTGTCTTTCTTTATTTTGGTACTGTAGTCGGACCTTGATTGTATTCTGGATGATGTATGATATATTTATGTATTTTGTGAAGTGGCCATTGTAAGCCAACTCTTTATCCCTTTCTTATTCAGTACATGGGATGTGTAAAGATTACCCCTCTGGCGACATGCCTACCAGGCAGTTATGCCTCTAAGTTGTGCTTCGACACATGGGAGATATAGCCGCATCGTGGGTGTTACAGTTACACACAATTTACCAAACTCGGTGGGACCGAATCAGAAAACTCGGTCAGACCGATTTAGTTCAAAATGTGAACATTAGGATTTTTGGTGGGACCGACATGTCAACTCGGTAGGACCGATTTCATTAGGGTTAGGGCATAACATAATCTTGGTGAGACCGATCACATAAACTCGGTAGGACTGATTTCTGTAATAGGCAAATAGAGAGTTGGTCAGGAAAACTCGGTGGGACCGAATAGCTCATTTCAGTGGGACCAAAATGCTACGAAAAGGAAACAGAGAGTTTGCATTGCGAACTTGGTGGGACCGATCACTCATCTCGGTTGGACCGAAACGTTATGAAGGGAGACATAGAGTTTGCAATCCCATCTCGGTGAGACCAAAGTGACTAGGGTTTCTGGCAGTGGCTATGTCAAATGAACTTGGTGGCGCCGGATAGATAATTTCGGTGGGACCGAGTTTAACTTTTGGTTTGGGACATATGTGGATATGATAAAGTGTTTGAGGACTTTTGAATCATATCACTAAGCATTTTGAGCAAGCAAGCCATTAAGCAACACCTCATCCCCTTTTAATAGTACTGGCTTTTCCTATGGACTCAATGTGATCTTGGATCACTAAAATGAAAATGTAGAGTCTTGAGCTTGAGGCAATTTGTGTCCTTAGCATTTTGAGGGGTCCACATTTCTAATCCATTCCATGCCAATCAATGAACTTTCCGAAATGATCATCTTGAAATAGCATTAGATTAATGAGCTATATGTTGTTAGGAATTACCAGAACCACCCAGGGATAGTTGCACTTTCAATCTCCCCCTTTTTGGTAATTGATGACAACATATAGATCAAAGCTTCGACAAATGATAATAAGATTGAAATACATTGTCGCTTTGAGAAGTGTGTGATAAGCAAGAGCTCCCCCTAAAGTTGTGCATTATTTGGAATTTGCTTTTGAATGCAAATGCACAGTCGATTAGGTTCATGGATTACTCTTCCATGTCACATACATCTTGGTGGAGCGCTCAAAATGATAGGAATTAAAAACATGCACTCATCACCAAGGAAAGTGAATGATCATAGATGGGATAACAGATAATATCATCCAAGCAAACAATAAAGTAGGTATGATTAAACACATGATCATACAACCAAGTATCTCACACCAAATATCTCACACATAGACATAAACGAGCACACACAAAAGTATCAAGAAAATAGCAAGAGAGACAAAGAAGCAAAACACACACTCTCTCTCGAAGCCTATGATCTATAAATTTCTCTCCCTTTGGCAACAAGTTACCAAAAAGTTTGAAAATGCATAGTGCTATGCATATCTCTAAGCTTTGTCTTTGGGAGGTGGTGTAGAGAGGACTCCAAGGACGAAGGAATCAGTGGATGTTGTTGGAGCTGGTGGAGTGGCAAATGGAGGTGGCACTGAAGCTATTGCTGCTGGTGCTGAAGTAGTTGCTCTAGTGTCAGCCACGGGCACTGCAGCTGATCTCTGACCTCTAGGAACTCGCTGAAAAGCATCTGTGGTAGCCTTTCCTTTCTTCTCCTCTGCTTCCTCCTGGAGCTGCTCAATAGCTGTCTGCATCTCAGTTACTTTAATATCAAGATCATAAAATTCGGTCTCTATGATCCTCTCCAAGCTCTCTTGATTCTTGTTCAGGGTGGCCAAGCCCTTCTCAATCCTCAAAGTTTCTTGAATTAGATATGCAAGCCGATCTTGTTTTGACTTTAGGAATACTTGAGATGCCTCCTCAACACTTGGCATCTATGCAGCTTTCTCTGCCCTTACCTTCTCTCTCTTCTCTTGTGCTTGCACTGATGTGGGAACATCCTCGTTCATCACAATAGTATTATCCTCAAATTCTGGTCTCAAAGGTAAATGCTCCATGTCCAACAAATAAATGCCTGTGCCCATCTTGGAGTTGATGAGCACCTGAATATGTGGAGCATACCCACATGATCTCTTCTGATCAGCAACTGTCCTTTTGATTGTTTCAACAATCAGGCTCATGACCTTGAATTTACGAGGCACATCAAATATCTGCAGCAAGTTGATTGAATGGCCTCTAATCATCTTGTGATCTCCAGATTTGGGCAACAATGTATGCCTCAATATAGTGTTGATTGTAGCTAGACCAGACAACAAGTAGTGTACAGATCCAAGCTTATGTGTTTCCAAAGCTTTGGGATCTCTTTGTACATGTTGGCCATAGAGTTGTGGTCTTTCTTCTTATTGGCATAGACATCCAAGTCATCTTCATGCTCTTCAGGGGCATTTATCAACTTTTCCCACTCCTCAACAGTTGACTGGTACCTTGTACCTTCAGACATCCATACAATTCTACCATCTGGATAAAAATGAGGAGTGGAGTAGAATTGCATGATGAGTTCATGATTGTACCTTCAGACATCCATACAATTCTACCATCTGGATAAAAATGAGGAGTGGAGTAGAATTGCATGATGAGTTCATGATTCCATTTTGTCAGCTCTTGACCCACAAATCGTCAACACTACATGCTTTGAAGCTCTCATGAACACCTGGGAAGTAATCTTAGTTCTCATCAATGTATTCCCAGTCGGCCCACTTCATGTCACAAACTATAGGCTTCTTGTCCAGCAGAATGGTTTCATAGAAATCTTGTTGCTCTTTGGTGTGGAACCTGTAGTCCACTGCAGTTCTCCTTCTCACAGCATAGGGATCACTCTGTGTCATGGAATTGTCACGGTAGATGTCCTAGCAAAAGGACTTAGTCGTAGGGCCATCACAACTAGGAAGCTTAAAGGGGTTAATCGGGACAAAGGATACAAGAGGATTTATACTAGTTTGGCCCCTTACGATGAAGGTAAAAGCCTACGTCTAGTTGTGTTGGAATTGTTGGGGTTTCGATCACTAAGAGGCTAATCCGCCGACTTGGTTATCGACCTCTTGTTTCTTGCCATAAGCCGCCACCGGGTCGTCCCCTTATATACACGGGTTGACGCCTGGCGGCCTACAGAGTCCCGACCGGTTCAAAAAACGTGTCCGGCTCGGTGACTTCTTTGTATGCCTTTCTTTACAAGTCTTTTTTTACATACGGCGGTTTACAATATTGGGCCTTAAGCCGCCTCTAGGCTTAAGCCTTCTACAAGTCGTAATAAACTGTAGCCTTGAATACTATTGGGCTTCTTTTGTAACCCGTCGTTGGGGTTGACCCGACCCCTCCTAGGCGGGTCTTACCTGGTAGCTATATTCCCAACATTAGGCCCCATCTTCAATACTTAGATGAAATCCATCTTCCTATCTCTGTAAAAAATTTGTAACCCACCGTGACGTCATCTTCTGAAAACACAAAAAACTGTTATGACATCATCCTCAACGAATCTTTATCTTTTAATGTCTTCCGAGAATCGAGGCGTCCGTTTAGTTGGATAGTCATTATTTGGGTCTTCCTCGATTTCCATGCCCGCCTATTTGCTTATCCCCTTATAAATAGGCATGCCCCGGTCTTTCTAATTCTTCTCTCTTCTTCGCCTTCTTCCTCTCGCAACCCTCCCGCTGCTCGAGCTCTGCCGCCGTCGCGCTTCACCTCTATCTCCGTCGACCTTGGCCGCTGCATCAACCTGAATCGGTCCAGAGAACGGCGGCGACCTCCGCAGAAGATCCGTGGTTGTAAGTGCTCACCTTCCTGCTCCTCAGATCCCCATTAGGGTTTGTAGGTTTCTGCGTGTTCTTCGTAGTTCATCACGGTTTCCTTGTATTTCTTCCACTACGACTTCTTCTTGATCCAAAGAGAACATGTGTTGGTGCAGTAGTTGTTTTGTGCCCATTCTCAATACGAACAGATCCCTTTCTCTGGTTCAAAGGCCTCATTAGAGCTCATGAACTCATCTATGCTAGATTTTTAGGTCTAGAATTTTTCCATTTGAATGACCCTTTGATCTAGAATAATATCAAGAAATTAGGAAACTTGTTTGCTTCAACACTTACCCAACTCTGTCTGTGGTTTCCTTCAAATGTCTTTAGTCATGGCGGCTTATGACGCCGGCTTACTTTTCCCTTATATGACATTAGCCCTTACTTAAGCCGCCATTACTTATTTGCGCCATCATCATGTAACTCTTAATTTCACCATTGAATTTGAGCCGACATGTTACTTTCTTTTTAGTTCGTCTTTTGATCATCATGCTGTCAAAAGCACCGATCGTCTGCAACTGGGTCCCTTCCACAGTAACTAAGGACAATTTGAAGGAATTCTTCACCATAGGATTTTTGCTAGGGAAGAATGTTATGTCTTACCATGCACCTGACCCGGACGAGGAACGGCCCAATCACAAAGATGGTGAAGTCATTGTCTTTTCTGACCACATGAATCGAGGCTTTTCACCACCCAGCTCAAAGTTCTTCAGGGATGTTCTCCATTTTTTCAAACTCCACCCTCAAGATCTCGGGCCCAATTCCATATCCAATATCTGCAATTTCCAAGTTCTCTGTGAGGTGTACCTTCAAGAAGAACCGACTGTGGAACTCTTTAGAGAGTATTTTTATCTGAACCGCCAGAACGAGTGTACCAATGGCCCTAGCTTGGAACTTGGGTGCATCTCAATTCAGCGCCAACAGGGCGCCATCTTCCCCCTAATAGTCTTGCCGAGTCATCCCAAAGACTGGAATCAGACATGGTTCTACTATCAAGACACTTCACCAGCCAATGAGAAACCACTACCGGGTTATCGCACAGATCGTCTAGATTCCAAGTTGCGCTCCCTGACAAGCTTACTACCGCTGAACGCAAAAAGCTTATTCCATCAATTAAAAGGATTAACGCCTTACTGGGGAATGACTTAACCGGAGTTGATTTGACTCGTTGCTGGGTCGCGTGGCGGGTCATCCCTCTAAGCCGCCGATCCGAATTAATGTATGAATATGGTGGAGGCCCAGATGACTCTCTTCGTCACAGCTCCGCTCAACTAACTGAAGAAGATATTGTTTCAATCTCGACCCTTCTAGTGAACGACAAATATGAAGACCGCAATAAAGTTGGGTTAAACCCCTTCTGCAAACTTAACCCGGCACCAGAGGTAAGAAACCCCCGACCTCTTTCTCTTTGTATTTTCCCCAGCAGTTTTAAATACCTGCATGACCTTGTTTACTTGTTCACACGCTAATCTAACTTCTGGAAAGCCAAGTATGACCATGAAGTCGCCAAGAAGGCTAGAGCCGCCGCCATAAACGCCAAGAAAACGAC
Source organism: Triticum monococcum (assembly GCA_034509565.1). Classification (NCBI taxonomy): domain Eukaryota; kingdom Viridiplantae; phylum Streptophyta; class Magnoliopsida; order Poales; family Poaceae; genus Triticum; species Triticum monococcum. The sequence continues at coordinate 607,405,001 of CM067845.1, forward strand.
CCGGAAGTCCAAGAAGAAAAAGAGCACCGCTGAGGACCTGTAAAAGCTTGATGATATTTCTGAGTCGGAGGTAGCCCTTGATCCCCTTGGCCAGTTTTTTAATAACCTTATTGACACTGACTATTGCCAGGACGACACGGGGGCCAGTCAGGCCGTGGAAGAAGAGGTAACTATTTTGTCGGCGTTCTAGGTACGGGGGTCCCCAGACTTGCCTACCTGCGGCCTGCGGCGTGGCTCAAAGGGGGGGGGGCAGCACGGCCGATCTTCATCAACACAGACTCAAGACCCTCGCGAGGGGCCAAGCCTCGTGGGGCGGATGACACGGAGCTTCCTCAGGCACGGCCTCATCAGGCTGGCTCGCGAGGAGGCAGAGAGATCAAGGCGGGGTACCTCACGAGGTGCCCGTGACGCAAGCCATGACGACCAAGGGTGCCAGGCGGGCGCCAGCCCGTGCAGTGTCCTCCTTTCCTCTTTGGTGCAAAGGGAGCAAGCGCGGGCGAGAGCATCAAGCAAAGGCACCCGTTTCGGTGCAACGAGAACAAGACCAGTCCAACGGTAGGGAGGAAGTCATTGTGGAGCCCAAGCCAGTGTCACCAGCAGAGCCTTTGGCAGGCGAGGACCAACTTTAGTCAGGATAAGTGCACCAGATGTTCCCCTTCAAAATGGCCAATTGTTGGCGCCCTTCCCTCTCAATATTTGGGAAGAGGCCCAGGGCCTTTGCCTATAAATAGGACTAGCCACCCACATGGTAGGAGGACGGAAAAAGGTCGGATTTAGAGAGAGAATCAAGAAGAGAGAGAGAGAGAAGGGTAACTGAACCCCTCCTAGCAGTTCATCCCCCCAGCCAAGAACAGACCCTCGTGAGGCTGTTCTTGCTTGTATTGCTCATCATCATTAGCCCATGAGGCAATCCACCACACCACACACTGGAGTAGGGTATTACACCACAACGGTGGTGTCGGGTGGTAGGTGCGACATATGCCAACGGGTGGCTTATCATTGTGGGAGCCAGTAAGACATCGCCGGTGCCTGGAAATAGGATGAGGCGAAGACATGCACGGTGGCGGATCTTACCCAGCTTCAGGGCTCTCCGTGGAGATAACACCCCTACAGCTGCTCTGCGGGGTCTCCGCATGGTCACTAGAAGGACAAGTAACTACACAATGCTCCTTGAGCTGTTCGGTGGGAGGAGGAAGAAGGGTCGGCTGGCCTGCTTCTTCTCCTCGTGAGGTTTCTAAAACTAGCTGGGGGTTGAACCCTTTGCATAGGCGCCCTGGGGGGTTTATATAGGCCTACCCCCCGAGGGTACAATGGTAATCTGACTAGGCGCGGGGCCCAGCCGTCTGTGACCGCACTCGCCGGCTTCTGCGCCGGCCGCTGGGGCCCGCCGACTGCCGGCCCCTTGGTCGACAGGCAGGCCCCACCGTCCAGGATCTGGTTGGCGGCTGGTCACTGTTGCCCTATCTTGGAGATGTGGGCTTCGTCGTGGTAGGCGTGGCTACAGTGTCGCCGCCCGGTGGGCGATTGCTGTAGCCTCACCGCGTCTTGTCTCCTTAATGGGGCGTCTCCTTCGAGGAAGGCGGCAAGCCGGCTGTGGGGAGTTGGCTCCGTCTTGGGCCGACTAGGGGAGGCATGGCCGCCTTCGGGTGTCTCTCTGCCCGATGGGGCCCACCGCCAGCGGGCCGTACTGGCAGTCCATCATGGATGACATCAGGGTCAACATGGCAACAGTGCTGCGCCGGACGGGTCATGGCTACCCGTACGGCGCACGGTGCTGGTCGTGCTCCGGGATTTGGGGGTGGCAGGCTTCACTGTAGCCATGCCCCGTCACGCCGCCGTTAGGTGGATGCAAACTTTGAGGGTGCGGTCTCGGCCGCTTTGTGGGAGCCGGCCTCTTGGAGTCGGCCTTCTCGAGGCCGGCTTCTTGAAGCCGGCCCTCCCGTGGCCTCCTTTGTGAGGGCTAAAGTCGGGCCACCTTCCGACAACTGGCCTGGGCGACGGCTAGGAAGGGGAAGGCAGCCCCACGTCTTGGGCTCTTGAGAGCCGGACGGGCTCGTAATTTTTTCAGAAGGGCCAGGGGAAGCCGGCTTGGCTACCCATGGCTATTTACTCCGACAGTAGTCCCCGAAGCTGAGCGAGCTTCGACGCGGGCAGAGGGATGAGAAGCTTGGTCAGCTTCCTACCCTGAGGAGCCGGCTTTGCTGGTGTATGCTGATTTTGGAGAGCTCTATGTCTTGCAGGTGGGAAAGTGGTTGACCCGCGTGCTAACCACAGGCCCCCCCGTGGGCCACGTGGCAGAGAAGCCGTGCTAGTGCATGCGCGCGACGGGACGCCGCCGCAGGCCCGGGCCCGCCACTCCTAGGCCTCGGCCCGAGCGCTGATCTTCTGCGGCCCAGGTGGACCGCTCGCCTCCCCGTGGCGATTTTATTTCGCCGTTAGGGTGCAATAAACGCGAGACGTGGGGGAGTGGGCACGGTCGATCCCCACGTTTCCCCACGCCACGCCTCCTCGGCTCCGCCATGTGAGCCTATAAGTAGGGGGAGGGGGAGAGACAGAGGTTCGCACGCTCTCTCTCACTCCCGCCCTCCTCGTCTTCCTTACTTCCTCTTGCTGCCGCCGCAGCTTCTCGTCTCAGCGCCGCCGCGCCGCCACATCGTCTCGCACCTATGGCACTGTCGAGCTCATGGGACGGCTCCAACGTCCATGAGGACCACGTTGAGTTCCTCCGCCTGACTCGGCGCCTGCCCGACGCCAACCTTGTACGGGTCCGCCTGGCGCCGGCGGGGTAGATCTCGCCGGCACCGGAGGAGGGTGAGCGGGTCGTCTTCCGCTTGCACTTCCTGCGCGGCTTCGGCCTTCCGGCGAGCGGGTTCCTGCGCTCCTTCCTTGAATTCTACAATCTCCAGCCGCATCACCTCACGCCCAACACGGTGATGCTGCTGTCGACCTTCGTCTCTCTCTGCGAAGGTTTCTTGGGAGTGCTCCCCATGCTGGAGCTCTGGGGGAATTCTTCCAAAGCAAACTCGGCACCGTCATTGCGGGCGTGCCTGCCCCCTGCGGGGCCTAGGTCGCCATGAGGAGGTCGGGCGAGAACAATCCGTTCCCGTCCATCCCCCTGATCTAGTCGGTGAAGCTCTGGCAGAAGTCATACTTCTACGTGAAGAACGTCGCCCGGCAAGGAGACCACGTCAACTTGCCGGCTTACGTAGCCGGCCCGCCGGCTGGGAGGCAACCCTCCTAGAGTTTCCGGTCCAGGTCACTGTCTCAAGCCGGGAACACAGCCGTCTCCCGGCTTCGGGTGATGATCCAGTCGGAAGGCCTGACTGGTGCCGACTTAGTGGCCGCCTTCGTGGAGCGCCGGCTACTTCCTCTCCAAAGTCGGCCCCACATGATGTGTCAGACGAGCGGCCGCTTCGACCCAAGCCGGCTGAGCACCAGGGAGATGCCTCATGCGGAGGTGTCGTACATGGTGAATCATATCTCCAATTGCAGGCTCGCTGAAGACTGGCGATACGGCAAGGCGCCGTATTCTCGCGCCAACCCTCTGCCCGTGGTAAGCTTTCCTCTATTTCTTCTTTTTGTTGGTAGCCGGCCTCATGATGGCCGGCTTCTGATCAGTTGGTTCTCTTTAGCAGAACCCCCTCCTTCCGTCGTCGACCGGGGCAGCAGGGATAGAACGCCCGTACGTCCCTGACCGCACGGTGGATGACGTCGATCACCCGGATTTGGGAGCGCCGCCATGGAAGACGTCGTCGTGGGGGAAAACGACGAGCCCGGAGGCACATGGCTTACTGCAGGCTTCGAGGACTGGCCGGATGATGCCGAAGTCGAAGTCGCCCCGCGACGCCAGCCGGTGCCTGACCACCAAGGCGCGGGCTCGTCTACCGCGCCGGCTGTCAGCAGCGGCGCACAGAAGCGCCAGGCCGCGTCAGTCCTCTTCGACAGCCGGCCAAAGAAGTCCAAGGCCCCCACCATGGCGACCAAACGAGATGAGGCGGCCGCGAAGGCGGCCCGCTTCCGCAAGGCGGTGAAGCAGCCTCAGGCGGTCTCAGCGTAAGTCATCGATTGCTTGGACGCATGCTTTTCATTGTTCTCTTCTGTTGATCATTCTTCCTAACCCTTCCCCGCTCGCTGGACAGGGCGCTGCTTTCCCTTGAGCGAGGTCCGGGTGGCTCCGTAGTTGGGCCGACTGGAGGGTCTTCTGGTTCCCGCCGCATGGACCCCCGCGCCAACCTCAGGGAGGCCACAGAGCGGAATGCCCATGAGGCGCGGGAGGAGCGGGATGCGGTGGAACGAGCGGCCGCCCAGGCGGCGAAGGAGCAGGCCGACGCGGCAGCCAAGGCCCAGGTGGAGGCGGCGGCCGTGGAGACGAAGGCGGAGGGTTCGCGTAACCAGCCTCCATTGCTCGCAATTCCCCTTCGGGCCGTGGCCCCTGACACCCCATTGCCCTTGGCGGAGGAAATCAGCCAAGACCCGCCGTCGATGGAGAGGAGGGAGGACCCCGCGGTCTTCGTGGAGAGAGTGCCACCGGCAGCGCCAACCGGACCAGGCCAAGGCGGCCAATCGTCAGCGGCGCCAGAGGAGCCAGCCGGGGGTGAGCCGGAGGTCGGAACCGGCCTCGAGGTGCAGCCGGTAACACGCCGGCGCGCAGGGGGAGGCGCCGCTGCGCCAGAGTCGCGCTGAGTTGCAGGCGCCGGCCAGTCGGCGGAGGCCCTGGAGGCGGCTAGCACCGCCACATCCAAGTGGACTCCCAGCGACGGGACTGGCGAGCTAAACGTGGCGGCCCAAGAGGTCCGGAGCCGGCTTCAAGCTCAGGCCGCCTTGCTGCAGCAGTACACCCAGGAGTTCCTTTCGACGCGGGCCGCCATCCGGGTGAGTCTTTTATCCTTGGTCGATTTGTTCTCTTGATTTCTTCCGTCGGGGCGCATCAGCGCACCCACTGGGTGTAGTCCCCGAGATTCGGGCCGACTGCCGAGCAGTCGGGTCGGATCTTCCTCGACGACTACCTTATTCTCGCCTCCTGTCTGATCTTCCAGGAGTATCATAACTCTCGTGCTGCCGCCTTCAACTCCCAGGCTCAGGAGTTGGGTCAGAAGACCGAAGACCTGGTCAATAGCCGAAGTAAGTGCTTGAACTTGTTTGTCTCCTGTGGGGGCGCGTCAGCGCACCCACTGGGTGTAGTCCCCGAGATTCAGGCCGACTGCTGAGCAGTCGGGTCGGATCTTCCTTGACGACTTTTCCTCATTGCTTTTTTCTTTTGTCCTTCGTGCTTTCAGGGGCCAACGCCGACTTGAGGAGGGAGCTCGGTGAAGCGCAGACCGCCCTTCGCACCAAGGATGCCGAGTACGCCGCCTTGGTCCAGGAAAATGACCGTCTGGCCAAGAAGCTGGCTGACCAGGAGGAGAGCCACAAGGCGGCCCTGAAGAAAGCGCAGGATAGCGAAGCCGCCCTGAAGGCAGAGTTCGAGACCGAGGCAGTGGGCTGGGCTGAGACCCGGCAAGCGCTGACCAAAGGCTTCGGCCGCGTCGAGGACTTGATCGACGGTAAGCTGCCTTCCTTGCGCCTCTCCTGCCCCCGGCCGCCTGGTTTTTGCTCTGGCTTGAGCTGCTTCCTGTTCTCTGTGTAGACTACTTTCCTGGCTACTCCGCCCTGGCCGCCCAAACCATCGAGGCCCATCGCGAGGCGCGCCGTCAGGCGGGGGTCAGCATTGCACCGGACGCGAATCGGACGCTTGAGGAGCAGCTCTTGGCGGTCCAAGCGCGGCTGCAGCCGGCTCACCGGATGCTTCGCCGCCTACAACGTGCCGGAGCGCAAGTGTTGGCCGCCCTCTGGCCCGGCGAGATGATCCCCCGCACCCCGAGCCGGACCGCCGACTGGCTGGAGGTTGCAGTCGGTCGCTTTGAAGCTTGGAAGGCGTCGGCAGCCCGGCTTGGAGCCGGGCGGGCTTTGGAGTTCGTCCGAGCCTGGTACCCAGGGCTGAACCTAGACCAGCTGCGGACTTGGCGGCTGGAGGCCGACGCGGAGCTGGAGGAGGTGCGGCCGGCAATCGCTCAGCGTGCCTAGACGATCGCCGAGTGCACTGACATCAGTGTTTTTGCGCCTGAAATCAATGATGACGGCGTTGCCCAGCCAGAGGAGTGGTTCGGGCTGAACCCGGCGGTGGGCGAGGACTCAGCAGAGGAGATCGCCTCCAGCGACGAAGGACAGGCGGCGTGGCCAGCATCTTCTTCAGCTCGTGAAAAGCTTGGTCGGCCTGGTCGTTCCACTCGAAGTGAGTGCTCTTCTTCATGAGGCGGTAGAGGGGGAGAGCTTTCTCTCCGAGCCGGCTGATGAAACGGTTTAAGGAGGCCAAGCATCCGGTGAACTTCTGGATGTCTCGAAGCTTGGTGGGGATCGCCATCCTCTCGATGGCCTTGATCTTTACCGGGTTGCATTCGATGCCGCGTTCAGAGACTAGGAAGCCTAGGAGCTGGCCGGCTGGCACTCCGAACATGCATTTCTCGGGGTTGAGCTTGATTTGGAATCGGCGTAAGTTCTCAAATGTTTCTTTGAGGTCTTCCAGCAAGGTTCCGTGCTTCTCCGTCTTCACCACAATGTCGTCTACGTAGACGTGGGCGTTTCTGCCGAGTTGCTTGAGGAGGCACTTCTGCATGCAACGCTGAAAAGTGGCACCGGCATTTCTCAAGCCGAATGTCATAGTCAGGTAGCAGAAGGCTCCAAATGGCGTGATGAAGGCGGTCATCCGGATCTAGCTTTATTTGGTCATATCCTGAGTAAGCATCCAGGAAACTCAATAGCTCGCATCCGGCCATGGAGTCTATCACTTGGTCAATCCTCGGCAGGGCAAAGGGATCTTTAGGGCTGGCCTTGTTGAGTCTTGTGTAGTCTATACACATGCGCCACTTGTTCTTCTTCTTTAGCACGAGTCGCGGGTTGGCGAGTGACTCTGGAAAGAAGACTTCCATAATGAAGCCGGCTGCAAGAAGCCGGGCTATCTCCTCCCCTACAATCCTTCTCTTTTCCTCTGATAGTCGGCGGAGGGGCTGCTTGACTGGTGTTGCGTCTTCTCGGACGTGTAGTTTGTGCTTGGCGAATTCCTTCGGAACACCCGGCATGTCCTTGGGGGACCATGCAAAGATGTCCCGATTCTCACGGAGGAAATCGGCAAGCTCGCCTTCCTATTTGCTGTTCAGGCTTGCCCCGATGACGGCAAACCTCTCGGGGCGAAACCAACGCCGATGAGTGACTCTGTCCCATCCCTGCTCTTCTTTAGGTTCCTGCACATGCATCACGCCTCGGGGAGGCATTTAAACTTGCGTTTGGCATTGAGATTGACAGTATGGACTGTAATATTTGCTTTTAAGTTCCTTGAATTTTATGCTTTTCTTCCCTACTTGCCTGTGTTCTACACCGGCAGAGCCCGGCCCGGCGCATGCCTCACCCAGCATTATCCCCGACCGGAAACCAGGACGGGACCAAAGGAGTGAGGGGCCACGTGACAAGTTAGGCTCCTGAGTCGCGATGCTCAAGAGTCCCCCTTGGCGCGCGAACAACAAGTAGGGAAGCGTGATGTAGGCGTGCCTTCCGTTCTACGTCTGCAGAGCCCGACTCCGCGCGTACCTCACCCAGCATAGCCTTTCGGAAAAGGAGTGAGGGGCTACGGAGCTAGTTAGGCCCCTGAGTCGCGATGCTCAGGAGTCCCCCTTGACGCGCGAACAGCGGGTGATGAGGCGAGATGTAAGCGTCGCTACCGTTCTACGTTTGCAGAGCCCGGCCCCGCGCGTACCTCACCCAGCATAGCCTTTCGGAACTAAGGAGTGAGGGGCTACGGGACCAGTTAGGCCCAGGGGTCCCCCTTGACGCGCAAACGGCCTTCATACCTTGGCTCCGCTCGGGAGAGACGCGTGGCGAACCAGGCCCGAGGGGCCTGGCTGGGCGGCGTACGTCTGGGCGTGACCCAGCCGTAGCCCCCGTGCCCAGCCCCCTCCCGCGGCGCTCCTGAGGGGAGGCGTTGCGATGAGGCCAGCCATTGAGCTCTGGGCTCCCTGAGGTCAACGTGGCCCGGAGGCCACCCTCAGTTGTTTATCACCAGCGCGGAGCATAGCGCTTCCATATGTGTACGGGCATAGCCGCTCCTCGACAGTGTCGTCAGCCAGCGCGGAGCATGGTGCTTCCACTGGTACGTGGGAGGGGGCTCCCCTCCGGGAGGAGCCCCCGGGGCGTATACAGCCCCGCCCTGACACGTGACCGGCACGGTAGAGCTGGGTGAGGTGTATCTGGGCACCCGTGAGCCAGCGCGGGACTCAAGAGGCCCTACCTCTGGGCGGGTTGCGCCCGACACTGGGCCATATCTTGAGATGTGTCCCTGCAAAATTTGGTTAGATGCCGGTACTCTACTTCCTCGGGTCCTGGCCCTCGAGCTTGTCTCAGCCGTCGCTGGTATGCCAGGTCGCGATGCCGTGGACAAGGCCAGAGGGTGAGGGCTGGAGAGCCAGTAAGAGCCCTGAGTCGCGATGCTCAGGCACCCCCCTTTAATGTGCAAGTGGCCGACATGGGAAGAGAAGATGCCGCGGACGGGCACCATGTAGCTAAGCGTGATAGGCAATTCATAGTTGGAAATAAACGCTAGGGGGATACACGCCGCTGGGTCTGGCCCGAACGACTTGGGGATGATGCAGCCCGAGGGGCGCCCCCAACAAGGCAAACTAATGACGGAAAGGTAAATGCAGATACATGCCGCGGGGACGGACCCACGTGGCCTGGGAGTGATGCAACCCTGGGAGGGTGCTCCCAGCTGAGAACGGAACTTGAAAGATGTCACCTGAGGATGTGGTTGGCGAGGTGGTGTTGGTGCAGCAGGCTTGACGGGCTGCAGAAGCCGATCCTCACGAGCCCCAAGGCCCCGGGGCCTCGGGAGGCTCCGGAGGCACTGGTGACTCCTCGTGAGCTGTCTCCACCTTCGCTAGAGCCACAGACCGCCTGTCTTCCTAAGCCTCCACGATGCCACTCATGAGGCGCTGGTACGCCACAGCCATGCTCGGCAGGCCGTAAGGCATGCGAACATAGCTGTGGGGTGGACCTCCACAGCGCCCCACTCGCGAGGGCCAGAGGCGCTCCGTTGTGGCGATCTGACTGAGCCCTGGTACATCGACGCAGACGTGCAGCCCACCATCCTCGCCTGGATGTGGGGCCACGGCTGGCAAGCGGCGGCAACCTCTCATGATCCTTGTCTCCTGTATCTCTTGAATGGCCTCGTCAACAAACTCTTGCTGGTTTGATCTTCCTCGCCTGGCTCCCTCTCGAGGGAAACATGCTGCGAAGCACGCCTCAACATGGTGCCCAAGCGCCTCCCTCGTGACCCTGGCTAGGTCGGTGGCCCTCCAGGTGAGAGCCCCCGAGCCCTGCCTGAGGCGGGCGCCGGGCGCGCTTTCCTATGCGATGGATGGAGGGCCCTCCTAAGGAGTCTCGGGCCCTGAGGGGCCTACCTCCTGAGGGGATGAGCCTGACGACGTCTTCTTCTTCTTGGGGGTGGTCTCAGGAAGCCTCCTGCTTCCACGATCTGGGTCTCCTAGCGACGCGGCCTGAAAGGCTCGCTCCAGGTAACACACTGCTTCTCACTCTTCACAGGGCACCGTGATGACGCCGCCACTTCCTGGCATCTTGAGGACGTTGTAGCCGTGGTGGGTCACGGCCATGAACTTGGCCAGCGCTTGGTACCCGAGGATGGCGTTGTACGGCAGGCGGATGTGGGCGACGTCGAAGTCGATGAGCTCGGTGCGGTAGTTGCTGCGGGCTCCGAAGGTGATAGGGAGGCGGACCTGCCCGATCGGGACTGTGGAACCGTCGGTAATTCCGGAGAAAGGCTTGGTTGGCTGAAGCTGGTCGTAGGGCACTTGGAGGTTGTTGAATGTTTACACGGACAAGACGTTGAGCCCTGCCCCCGCATCGATGAGGGTCTTGGTGACCTGCACATTGCTGATGACCGGGGAGCAGAGCATCGGGAGGACTCCTGCAGTGGCCGCGCACTTGAGCTGGTCTGCCGAGCTGAACGTGATGGGGCACGTCGACCACCTGAGGGGGCGCGTTGCTTCGAGCTTGGGGAGGACTGCATTCAATTCACGGGCGAACTGCTTGAAGATACGTTGGGGGGCTAGAGCTTGAGCTCCGCCCAGGATGCAGGCGATCGCGCGCGGCTCTTGGAAGCCCCCAGCCCCCTCGTCTTGATGGCGGTCTTCGTTCCTTCTTGGTGGAGGCAGCAGCGGAGGTAGGCCTACGTTGCCATGAGGGCGGTCCTCACGAGGCTGGTCTCTCCAGTCCCCCTCACGAGGCAGGTCCCGCCAGCGGTCCTCGCGAGGCTGGTCGCGCCACCCCTAGCGCGGGCTGCGATCTTCCCAGCATCCTGGGTTTCTTCCTCCTCCTTGGCCATAGCCCCGGTCAGCACGGTCAGGGCGACGGCCGATCCTTCCTTCTCGTACGGCGCGGAGCTCTTGACTTTCGTTGGTGTTGTGGGTGTGGAGGTCGTGGTACACACAGTACCGGCTGCCTCTGGAGGGTTCGGGCAGATCCTTGCCCTGCTTGGTGTCTGGTTCTACCGCGAGTACGGCAGCCCCCTTGCGCTTGACATCCTTGGCCTTGGGCTTCTTCTCTTCTGGGTCCGCGGCAGGCAGCTCGAGGAGGGAGAGACGTCCCTCCTCAGCCCTGGCACACTTGTTCGCCAAGTTGAACAGCTCCAGGGAGGTGCAGAGGTCTTCGTGCATCGCCAGCTCCTCCTTCATCTTGACATCACGCACGCTGTCAGAGAAGGCGGAGATGATGGCCTCCTCTGACACCCTGGGGATCTTGAGGCGCGCGCTGTTGAAGCGCTGGATGTACTTTTGCAGGGTCTCTACGGGTTGTTGCTTGATGCGGCTCATGTCGCTCACGGCAGGCGGCCGGTCGCGAGTACCTTGGAAGTTGGCGATGAAGCGGGCGCGCATCTGGTCCCAGGAGGAGATCGTGCCTGGAGCCAGGTTCGAGCTCATTCCTTGAGCGCCATGGGGAACCAGTTCGCCATGACCTTTTCATCCCCGCCGGCAGCCTCGATGCCCAGCTCATAGACCTGGAGGAACTCTGCGGGATCGGTTGTGCCGTCGTAGCGAGGAGGCAGGTCGGGCTTGAACTTGCCGGGCCACGCGACGCTGCGCAGCTCAGTGGTGTAGGCGTGGCAGCCCGCGGTGGCCTCGAAAGGCCTCGGTTGGTGGAGACCTTGGTCTTGAGGGTCCCCACGCGTTGCAGGTAGGAGCAGGGCGGGGTCTTGACGTGCCGGAGCTGGAGCAGGGTCGCAGCATGCCGGAGCAGGGACGCCCTGGCAGCCCCCTGCGGGCAAGGGATTTCTTGGCAGCTTCGCTCTTGTTGCGATGGCGCCTGGCGGAGCGGGTTCCGCCCAGGGGCCAGTCGCCTTGGTGCCATGGCATCTTCTTGAAGAGGAGGCGAGTGATGGAGTGGCGTCGCGGCTGTCTTGCCGAACGGACGGGTGCTGAGACGATGCCTGCTGCTCGCCCCCCGCCGGGCCGGTGGCGGCATTGACGGCGAGCGACGGGGAACGACGAGGATGCCCACCGACCGGGGCCGTCTGGGCGATGCGGGAAGCGATGGCGGCCCGGCGCTCGGCGCGGGCCCGATGAGTATCAGACATGGATGCGACGGTCGGAGGAGAGCGGAGCAGTGGAAGACGAATTCCGGCGCACCCCTACCTGGCGCGCCAAATGGCGGATTTCGGGTTCCGGCAGACCCTTAAGGTTCGAACACTGGGGTGCGCGCGGAAATCTCGCCTTCAACCTCTCCGTCTCGATGGGATCTAAACTACTAAAAGAGCTGCACGAAAGACACAAGATTTACACTGGTTCAGGCCACCGATGTGGTGTAATACCCTACTCCAGTGTGTGGTGGATGGATTGCCTCCTGGGGCTGGTGTGGATGAACAATACAAGGAAGAACAGCCTCGCGAGGGTCTGTTCTTAGCTGTGGTGATGAACTGCTATGAAGAGTTCAGTCACCCTCTCTCTCTCTACTTGCGAACCGAACGAACCAACCCCCACACGAACCGAACCGAACTGAACCAAACCGAACCCCTTGCTACGTGGTTGGCTAGTCCTATTTATAGAGGCCCTGGTCCTCTCCCCAAATATTGAGCGGGAAGGGATCCAACAATGGCGGGCTAATTTGAAGGGGGACAACAAGTACATCTATCCTGACAAAAGCAGTCTTCGCCTGCCAAAGGCTCTGGTGATGACGCCGCGCTGGGCTCCATGGTAACCTCTGTCTCGTAGTCCTCCTGGTCTTGGTCTCATTGCACCGAAATGGCAACCTTTGCCTGATGCCTCAGTACTCCGCGGATACGCTTGCCCCCTTGCACCAAAGAGGAAAGAGGGACGCTGCGTGCGCTGGCACCCGCCTGGTGCCCCGTGTCGTCATGGCTTGCGTCATGGGCACCTCGCGAGGTACCCCGCCTTGAACTCTCCGCCTCCTCGCGAGCCAGCCTGACGAGGCTGTGCCTGAGGATGCGCCGTGTCATCCGCCTCGCGATGCTTGGCCCCTCGCTAGGGTCTTGAGCCTCGTGTTGATGAAGATGGGCCGTGCTGGGCCCCCACTTGAGCCACGCCGCAGGCCGCAGGCCGCAGGCAGGCAAGTCTAGGGACCCCCGTTCCCAGAACGCCGACAGACCCATGTTTGTAATATCTCGCTCCTCGGAGCCTAATGAATAAATACTTGAGTTGTAGAGTTATGTTGTGATGCCATGTTGTATTTACACATATCGAGCATATTGTGTGTATGATTGAAATGCTTGGTATGTGTGGGATCCGACAATCTAGTTGTTTATCCTTGGCAGTCTCTCTTATGGGGAAATGTAGTCTAGTGCTTCCATGAGCCATAGTAGTCTGCTACAGCCCGGTTCACCGGAGTCCTGTTAGCCCAGCACTACTGCTCAGGACACTTGACTGGCCGGCATGTGTTTCACTTTGTTCCTGTGTCCGTCCCTTCGGGGAAATGTCACGAGGTGACATCCGGAGTCCTGTTTAGCCTGCTACAGCCCGGGTTCCCAGAGTCCTGTTAGCCCAGTGCTATAGCCCGGATTCACACGCTGCTGACGGACACGCTCGATGTGAATCATGTATGCCTGTCCCCATAGGTTAGTGCTGCTTTGGGTTCACGACTAGCCATGTCGGCCCGGGTTCTCTGTCATATGGATGCTAGCGACACTATCATATACGTGAGCCAAAAGGCGCAACCGGTCCCGGGCCATGGTAAGGCGACACCCGTGGGATACCGTGCGTGAGGCCGCAAAGTGATATGAGGTGTTACCGGCTAGATCGATGTGACTTGGAATCGGGGTCCTGACATACGTTTGCTCCAGAAATTGATCCGGCTGGCCTGATTGATGATGAAGAAGAGTTCATTGCTGTGAACGGCTTTGACTGGTCCAATCCCAGCTTCCAATTAACGGAAGGAGGTGAACCGGTGAGGGAAGAGTGATGTCGGTGTCAAAACTGGCAGATCTTGAGTAGGGGGTCCCGAACTGCGCGTCTAGGCCGGAAACGAAGTTTTACCCAGGTTCGGGCCCTCTCGATGGAGGTAAACCCCTACGTCCTACTTGATTAATATTGATGATATGGGTAGTATAAGAGTAGATCTACCACGAGATCGAGGAGGCTAAACCCTAGAAGCTAGCCTATGGTATGATTGTTGATGTGTATGTTGTTCTACGGACTAAAACCCTCAGGTTTATATAGACACCGGATTGGGTTAGGGTTACATAGAGTCGGTTACAATGGTAGGAGATCTTCATATCCGTATCGCCAAGCTTGCCTTCCACGCCAAGGAAAGTCCCTTCCGGACGTGGGACAGAGTCTTCAATCTTGTATCTTCATAGTCCAGGAGTCCGGCTGAAGGTATAGTTGGGCTATCCGAACACCCCCCTAATCCAGGACTCCCTCAAGTGAGAACCATCTTTGTGGGCTCTTTAAAGCCTTGTAATAGATTTAGCTTGAAACAACTGCATATTTTGCCTATGCCATCGCGCATAAGATGCAGTGTGTGACTCTTTGCTTCCTAATGTCAATATATGCGTCACATTTACGGTTATCTCTGTACTATTTTAGCTCTGTTCCCGTAGAAAAGGAAAAAACTGGCTTGGCGGTTTAGCACTGAACGGGTCAGAATACCCGGTACATGACCAATGGTTTTTTCATAGTAGAAAAACAGAACCAGAGGTGAAAATAAACAAGGTTAAAACAACCTTTGATTAACACAGAAAGAAACTGTTCATAAATAATAGTCATACCTGTATCTGGACCACCGGTTTACATGACTAGTCCTTTTTTTGAGAAGTCAATGCTTCTTCATGCCTGATGATCATCATGCCTTGGCGGCTTATTGTCAAATAGTCAAGCCGGTGAAAAGACCGTGCTGATCGTTTAAAATTGAGACAATAAAAGACCAATAAGGCAAATAACAGTTTGCAAACAATATAAATTAACCTTGTAACTGAAAATTGGGGGTTTCTGATTCGAATACGATCAATAAGCCAGACGAAAGGGGTTAAGCTAAGATTCAAATACGATCATATAGCCCCAGTGGCTTTGGCGTTGCGCCGATCAAGAGGGTACCGACCGCTATGTTCTCTTTGGTTCCAATATGACCTATGTTTGAACAGGAAGCCCCCAAATGACCTTGAGAGGTTTTTAATGACCCTGATTCGAATATGATCCAAGTCGGACCCAAAAGGGGTTAAGCTATGATTCGGACACGATCAAGAAGCCCCTAGTGAGTTTGGCTTTGAGCCGATCAAGAGAGTTACGACAGCTATGTTCCCCTTGGTTCGAATACGACCTATGTTTGAACAGGAAGCCCCCAAGTGATCATGAGGTTTACAGCTAGATTCGAATACGATCATAAGCCGAACCAAAAAGGTTAAACTTGATTCAGATATGATCATCTCCTTAATAGTCATTTTAAATGGTGAAAAAGAGTAGAGGTATATAATCTTTAAAAAGGAAAAGGACAGAGGTCCTGCTTTATTACTTATCGTATTATATACAACGTCAAAGTATGTACATGACAAGAGCCGGTGGCTCAGGTGTAGTATGGCCGAAGTTGAGCAATGTTCCACGGCCGGCGGGTCTTCTCCTCTGACTTACGTGAGTCTTTGTGTTCTCGGACATCGATGAAGTAATATGAGCCATTGTTTAAATTCTTGCTGACCACAAAGGGTACTTACCAAGGCAGGGATAGCTTGTGTGCATCTGACATATCCTGGATGAGCCGGAGCACTAGGTCACCTTCTTGAAAAGTCCTGGACTTAACCCGGCGGCTATGATAATGACGCAGGTCCTATTGATAAATTGCTGATCGAGCCACTGCTAAGTCTCTCTCCTCATCTAACAAGTCAAGTGCATCCCGTCGGGCTTGTTCGCTATTAGCTTCAACGTAAGCCGCCACACGAGGCGAGTCATGACGGATGTCGCTAGTCAGCACCGCTTCCGCTCCATAAACCATGAAGAAAGGTGTATAACCTGTAGACCTGTTAGGAGTGGAGTTGATACTCCATAGCACCGAGGGTAACTCCTCTACACAACAACCCGACGTCCGTTGTAAGGGAACCATAAGCCGGTGCTTGAGACCTTTTAAGATTTCCTGATTTTCTCTCTCAGCCTGACCATTGAATTGGGGTGAGCTACAGAAGAAAAATCAAGACATATATGCTCACGTTGACAAAAATCCTCCATAGCCCCTTGGGATAAATTAGTGCCATTGTCAGTGATAATGTTGTGTGGAAAACCAAAGTGAAAGACCACCTTTTTCATGAACTGAACCGCTGTGGCTGCATCACACTTACTCACTGGCTCTGCCTCAACCCATTTTGTGAATTTGTCAACTGCCACTAAAAGATGTGTCTTTTTATCCTTAGACCTTTTTAAAGGTCCAACCATGTCAAGCCCCCAGACTGCAAACAACCAAGTGATTGGAATCATCTGCAATTCTTGAGCCGGCACATGCGCTTGTCATGCAAATTTTTGACATCCATCACACCTACCGATCAGATCCTCTGCATCAGCGTGAGCCGTCAACCAGTAAAAACCATGACGAAAAGGTTTGGCCACAAGAGACTTTGACCCGGCGTGATGACCACAATCCCCTTCATGGATCTCACGAAGTATTTCTTGTCCTTATTCAGGAGAAACACACCGCTGAAACGCTCCAGTGACACTGCGATGGTATAACTCTCCGTCAGAAATCGTCATTGATTTGGACCGCCGGGTTATCTATCGGGCCAGGGTCTCATCCTCTGGCAACTTGCCCCGGGTCATGTAAGCCAAGAATGGTACTGTCCAATCTGGGATGACGTGAAGATCCGCCACCAACTGTGTCTCCGGGTCAGGAACGACTAAGTCTTCCTTTGTAGGTAACTTAACAGACGGGTTATGCAAAACATCCAAAAAGGTGTTAGGTGTCACCGGCTTACGCTAAGATCCCAACCGGCTTAAAGCATCAGCCGCTTCGTTCTTCCTACGGTCAATGTGTTCCACTTGATAACCTTTAAAATGTCCCGCAACAGCATCGACTTCATGGCGATAAGCCGCCATGAGAGGATCCTTGGAATCCCACTTGCCTGACACCTGTTGAGCCACCAAATCTGAATCGCCAAGACACTGGACCCGGCTCAGACACATCTCTTTAACCATTCAAAGACCATGGAGAAAGGCTTCATACTCTGCTGCATTGTTAGTACAAGGAAACATCAATCGCAACACATAACAAACTTGTCACCTCGAGGGGAAGTTAACACAACTCCAACCCCCGAGCCTTCCAACTGTCTGGACCCATCAAAGTGAATCGTCCAATATGTGTTGTCTAGTTTCTCCTCTGGCATCTGCATCTTTGTCCAGTCATTAATATAGTCAACCAGCGCTTGAGATTTGATCGCAGTACGTGGCACATACTTCAACCCATGAGACCCAAGTTCAATGGCCCACTTGGCGGCTCATCCAGTAGCTTCTCTATTTTGAATGATGTCTCCCAAAGGAGCAGATCTAACCATAGTGATTGGGTGACCCTGAAAGTAATGTTTGAGCTTCCGGCTTGCCATGAACACCCCATACACGAGCTTCTGCCAATGTGGATATCTTTTTTTAGATTCAATCAGCACCACACTGACGTAGTAAACCGGCCGTTGAACTGGACGTTCCTTGCTAGCCTCCTTGCGCTCCACCACAATGGCCACACTACCAGCTCGTGAGTTAGCAGCTACATACAATAATAGCGGCTCTTTCTCAACTGGAGCAGCAAGAACTGGCGGCTCAGTCCAAAGAAAGTCATCTGTCTTTTTCATCATCTGATACAAAGGCATCGGCTTCTCCCCTAATCGGCTTAAAGCAGTGACGCGACCCGCCAGCCGTTGAATGTCCTTGATGCACACTGGTTTGGCCAGACAGGTGAATTCCTTAATTTTCTACGGGTTAGCTTCAATACCTATGTTAGACACCAAAAAACCCAAGAGCTTGCCAGCTGGGACTCCAAAAACACACTTGGCCGGGTTAAGCATCATCTTGTAGACCCGGAGGTTATCAAAGGTCTCCTTCAGATCTGTTACCAAGGTTTCCTCTTCTCTGGATTTCACCACTATATCATCCACATAAGCATGAACATTACGCCCAATCTGATTGTGAAGGCAATTCTGTACACACCGTTGATAAGTCGCCTGGGCACTTTTAAGCCCAAAAGGCATAGACACATAGCAGAAGGCTCCAAACAGAGTGATGAAAGATGTTTTCTCCTGGTCCTTAACTGCCATCTTGATCTGATGATAACCTGAGTATGAATCCAAAAAACTCAAACGCTCGCAACCTGCCGTAGCATCAATGATCTGATCAATACGAGGGAGAGCAAAAGGGTCAGCCGAACAAGCTTTGTTCAAATCGTTGTAATCCACACACGTACGCCAGGTGCCGTATTCTTGAGTACAAGCACCGAGTTAGCCAACCACTCCGGGTGAAAAACTTCAATGATGAACCCGGTTGCCAAGAGCCGGGCCACCTCTTCTCCAATGGCCTTGTGCCTTTCCTTGTTAAATCGTCGGAGAAACTGCCTGACCGGCTTAAACTTCGGATCAATGTTAAGAGTGTGCTCAGCGAGTTCTCTCGGGACACCCGGCATGTCAGAAGGTTTCCATGCAAAGATGTCCCGGTTCTCACGGATGAACTTGATGAGCGCGCTTTCCTATTTTGAATCCAAGTTGGCACTGATGATGAACTGCTTGGATGAGTCGCCAGGCACAAAACCGACCGTTTTGGTGTCATCAGTTGACTTGAATTTTAACACCGGTTCATGCTCCGTAGTTGGCTTCTTTAAAGACGTCATGTCTACCGGGTCAACATTATCTTTCTAAAACTTTAACTCCTCTGTTGCACAAATAGACTCAGCATAAGCGGCATCTCCTTCTTCACACTCCAGGGCTATTTTCCGGCTTCCATGTACTGTAATGGTGCCTCTATAACCCAGTATCTTGAGTTGCAGATATACATAACACGGCTGAGCCATGAACTTGGCGTAAGCCGGCCATCGAAACAGAGCATGATATGGGCTTTTGATCTTAACCACCTCAAAAGTTAACTTCTCAGCCCTGGAATCATATTCATCCCAGAAGGCTACTTCCAGTTCAATCTTACCAACTGGATACGCCGACTTGCCAGGCACAACACCGTGAAAAACAGTGTTGGATTGCTTAAGACTCTTATCAGTCCACCCCATCCGACAGAATGTCTCATAGTAGAGGATGTTGATGCTACTGCCTCCATCCATGCGCACTTTAGTGAATTTATATCCACCAACCTGAGGTGCTACTACCAAGGCTAAGTGACCCGGATTATCAACCCGGGGAGGATGATCTTCTCTGCTCCACACAAGAGGCTGTTCTGACCACCTCAAATAACGTGGAATCGCCGGCTCAATGACATTGACAACCCTCTTATGAAGCTTCTGGTCCCTCTCGCATAAACTAGGGGTAAATGAATGGTACTGCCCACTATTCAACTGTTTTGGGTTGCTCTGATATCCGGACTGTTGCTGCTGATTACCTTGGCCGGGTTGTGGATTATAAGTTCCCTGGTTACCCGGATGGCCCTGACCGTGAAACCCGCCTCCACCTGAACCGGCGCCCGGGCCATGAAAGCCGCCTCCGGCTGAACCGCCGCCAGGCCCGTGACTTCCATCAAATGTGTTGGAATTTTTAAATGCCTTCATGATTGTACAGTCCTTCCACAGATGGGTGGTTGGCTTCTCCTGGGTGTCGTGTCTTGGACAAGGTTCATTCAGTAGTTGCTCGAGGGTGGGACCTGACCCGCCTGACCGTGGGGGTTGCCTAGCCTTGCGCCGTTGGTTGTTGCCCTGTGCATTGGTGTTAGCCACAAATTCGTCAGCCTTACGTTTATTACCTCCTTGATTTGCCGGGTTATGCTAGTGACCCTTGCTGTTGCCGTTCTTCTTTCCCTTCCTTGTTTTTTCTTTATTAGACACGGGATCCTTGGTACTATCAGAATCAACATACTTGACCAGAGCCGCCATCAACTGGCCCATGTCATTGCAGTCACGCTTGAGCCGCCCCAGCTTCTGCTTCAGAGGTTCAAAACAACAATTTTTCTCCAACATTAAGACTGTCGAGCCGGCATCCGTCTTATCAGATGAATGTATTATCTCCTTGACCCGGCGCACCCAATGGGTCGTGGACTCACCTTCCTCTTGTTTACAATTAGTCAGGTCCACGATTGACATAGGTTGCTTGCCCATGAACTGATGGAATTGGGGGGCAATCCTTTCAACCAAGTGCGAGCCATTCCATCCAACATCATAGTGAAATACTTAGCCATTACTGCATCACTGAATACCAACAACTCCATCGCCATCTCATAACTTTCAATCTAGGCCCCAGGTTGCAAGTCGGCCGTATAATTAGGCACCTTACGAGGCCCCTCGAAATCTTTTGGCAAGCGCTCATTATGGATAGCCGGCACCAGGCAAGGGACACCTCATGTTCTTGTGGCTACTCCCACTTCAACAGAGGTTGCCGGATAACCCAGAAAAGCCTGATGAGCCGCCTGCTCAGCTGCTAGTTGAACCGCCCGTTCAACCTCTTGACGGATCCTCTCCTGATCTGCCAAGTTAAGGGCTCCACCCTGCGTCGGCTCGTGCCTGCACGGTTGGTTACAGCGTTGAGCGTTGCTCGACATTTCGGATGAGTCCATGTGCCTGCTATAGCTTGGGCTCCGGCTTGGGCGAGGGGTTTGGTGGATTCTGTCTTGACTGTAAGAGTACGCATCCTGTTGTGCCAGAGCCGTCTGAAGAAGTTCTTGCACCCTTCGTGTTTCGATTGCTATCAGAGAGTCGCCTTCCATCGGGAGAGCCGCCAAATGAGCTGATGCAACAATGAGGCTCTCCAGAGGATTGGAAAAGTTACCTGGTGGTATCGCCGTATAATAAGGTGGAGCGGTATTCATACGAGGCGGCTCCATGGCCCGCGGCTGAACCGGTGCTCCGGGTGTCGTGATCCGATTTTGCCTCCGGCGGGTTACTTGGACCGGCCCCGGGCGTGTGGAAAAGGTTCCTAGGATCGAACATTAGAGGTAGACGTGACTAAGTTTTTTGGTGCCTTCTCCTCATGACCTCGTTTGACGCGTTCAGATCCACCGAGAGCCGGCAAGTTTCCGCTTGAAGCTGCTGAGCATGAGCATCCAAAGCCGCCCGCTCTGCGGCCATCCTGACCTCCTCTGTTGCTAAATTTCCCTAGGCCTGTGCCATCTCTTCGCGTACCTGTGCCACCTCTGTGTCATGCCAGGCCTTATCCGCCGGATCCACCACAGCAGTCAATAGAGCCGTCAACTTATCCATGAGGTCCATTAGCATCTGAGCCGGGGGGCGCGCGGGATCTCCTGACCCGGCCGCTGCCAACCCGGTGGTTGTTGCTGCAGCAGCCGTGGAGTTCTGCTCAGGTTGAGTGCCAGCCATGAAGACCCCGGCTCGATTTAGCGGCTCAAAGGAGTCTGGAATACTGCTGCCATCGGAACAACCCCCAAGCATGCCATCTTGCAGTTGGTACAAAGAATCTGTCTCGCCTATTGATGACGTAGCGTCAGAACAGATAGCCGTCTCATCGCCATCCACTGATCCTTCAGAGTATCCACCTCCATGGACGCAACCCACGAAGGCATGCCTCACGGCGGGTTGAACCCGGTCGGATCTCGTGCGCTGAGCTGTCTTGGTCAACCGGCCCACAGCGTATCCCTTGAGCCCTTTGAAGTTGCCCTTCAAGAACTCAAATCCACCGTGCGCTGGCCCCACGGTGGGCGCCAACTATCGTGGAATTGTCATGGCAGATGTCCTAGCAAAAGGACTTAGTCGTAGGGCCATTGCAACTAGGAAGCTTAAAGGGGTTAATCGGGATAAAGGACACAAGAGGTTTGATACTAGTTCTGCCCCTTAAGAGGCTAATCCGCCGACTTGGTTATCGATATCTTGTTTCTTGCCCTAAGCCGCCATCGGGTCGTCCCCTTATATACACGGCTTGACGCCTGGCGGCCTACAGAGTCCCGGCCGGTTCATAAAACGTGTCCATCTCGTTGACTTCTTTGTATGCCTTTCTTTACAAGTCTTTCTTTACATACGGGTGGTTTACACTCTGTCTCCAAAGTCTCAGACCTGCATCCTTCCTGATGTTCATATCCTCTGCCACTGGATGGGTGTAATTATGATCTAGAATCTTTGGTTTAAGTTTCCTTAGCACTTGGGCTTCAGCATCTTCTTCATCCATCTCAGGCACTAGGGCCTTGTTCTTTTCTGTAGCTGGAATGTTCCTGGTGCTCCTTTTGGGCTTTGAAGTCTTTTGAGCTTGAGCAGCAACCTTGGGGGCAGACTTGGGTTTTGAAGTAGCAGCCCTTGACTTAATTGCATCCCCCATCAGTTTCTGGGACTTGGGTGCTGGTGCAGCATCCTCTTCCTCTTCTTCTTCAGGTGGATCTCTCATTATAGAGGATCTACCAATGAATCTGGCAGTGGTCTTCTTGACCCTCTCTTTCCTCTTCTTATTCTCTCCAACAGCCTCTCTAGTTGGCTTAGAAGTTTCAACAGTTGAGACCCTGGCCTTTAAGGTTGGCACCCTCTTGGCAGGGGCCTTCTTATGCAGTCCAGGATTTGTTGTAGCAGCAGTACCATATTCCTTCTTTAGGACTTTCTTCTTGGAGCTAACTTCCTCCTCTGTAGCCACATAGTCCTCATCCTTAGAATCTGAGGTTTTCTTCTTTCTTGATCTAGTGGCTGCCTTGGGGAAATTGCTTGGAGTGCTCCTGCTACCATCATCATAGCTGCTTGAGGGACTAGTTCCCTCACTCAGGTGCACTGGCTCTTCTGATTTGTGTTGGCTATCACTCTGGTCAGACATTCTGGCAGGCAAATTGACAGCAGACGCTGTGAATAGATATAGATGAGGTAGAGTGGATGAGCATCACAAAGTGCAGAGTTTTTTTTGCAAAATAGATGAGTCAAAAACTTAGTTTTAGTTCTCCACAGAAATCATTTCAGAGCTATCGATTTGTTAAACTCAGTGACACCGAAGCAACATATGGAGTCTAAACTAGTGAACTCGGTCAGACCGAGTCATAGTTCGGTGGCTTCGAGATTGCTAGGGTTTCACAGAGAGTTGAACTCGGTCGCGCCGATTAGTAACTTTCAGTCAGACCGAAAAGTGCAAGTGCAATGGCCTAAGCCAAATTGGTGAGACCGATTTCTACAACTCGGTCGGTCCGAGATGAGTTCGGCGGAAACCTAACCCTAAATTTTTGAATCAAACCTAATTAAAGGAACATTTTCTCTGGATAGATTGATTTCATACGTGGTAAAGAACATGGAATTGCATTGTGCTAAGAATCGGAGTAAGGAATTAGCACAAAAGATTGAACTCATACCCTAGTTCGGCGGTGAGTTTGCTACGGCGGCAGCGGAGGGGTTGAATCCCGTTGACAGCGACGAAAACTAGCGGCGGGAGGTCATTGGCAGCGAGAAGATGATCCGGAGACCCGAGGCGGTAGAGCAGGACACGCGCAGGATGGAGGATTTTGAAGAAATTTCCAAAATCTCACCCGTGGGTATATATATACTGACCTTGTCGGTGTGAGCGAGTGGAACAACTCGGTGGCACCGAGATGCAGAATCGCGAGCGGTTACTGCAACTCGGTGTGACCGAAGAGTTCTAATCGGTTGCACCGAGATTGAAAACCTAGATCAACTCGGTGAACTCGGTGTGACCGAAGTGGATGAATCGGTCAGACCGAAATGCACAGAGAGTTTTTGGAAGTTTAAGTCTATGACTAATCGGGGATTCCGAGTGCTCCTAACACAGAGTGGTTTGAATATGACTTGATCAAACTTTGTGATGTAGCATGAATAGAGTTTGAGACGAGAAAAGCATAGATAGCTAGAGGGAGTTCTTAGGCATTCTTGTCCATCAATTTGGCAAAAGAGAAAAAGCCAAACAATCAAAGCAACAAATGGATGTCCTCGAATGAGTAAAACATGCAATCAACATCCTCACACAATAAAATGGCCAATGAAATATGTGACAAAGCATGCACAAACACTCTAGCATCTATCAAGCAATTGGCAATGACTAGGTCATCTATATATGAGTATATTGACTTAGGAGTCAAATGAGAACACTTGATCAATAAGCATACTCATCGTTTAAGCACAAGTGGGGTTTCCACTTTTACATAAAGCATTGTTGTGTTCACCCCATTAGAGTTGCTTTAGCTCAATTGATTAGAATAAAGCTCCCCCTAGATGTGATATTCCCCCTAAGAGGGATGAACTAACCTTGGGTTTTGTCAGTGATGACTTCATGTAGATGTTGAAGATGTGGATGCGCAATGTTGATGTAGATCATTTGGAGCAGTCCATTGGAGTGAGTTGTACTTTCAATACCTACACGGGTTAGTCCCACAAGGAACAAACAAGGATATCCATAGACATAGAGTGAAGTTCACATAATATGATGTCCATGAAAGCATTAGGTTACCTTGTCCCTTGTCATACCAACTAGAGGGTTTGTGACTGCTTGAACTAGTGCAAGATGTGAAAGTTGTTTGCACTTGTCCTCGCCAAAATGATATGAGTGAAGTATGTTGGCGGAGTCACCCTAAATAAGTCTCTAGTTCTTCTTCTTCGGGATCCACATCATCTTGATGGGAATCCTTGGAGTTGTAGTCATACTTGATGAAGTAGAACTCGATGTAGTCTTGGGAACCCACTTGACCAAGGCCTTAGGAGCTTCTTCAAATACATCAATCTCATCTTGAAGCTTTTCCTTGCCCTTTTGCTTGTGGTCTTGTGGTGGCAGATCATCTTGAGCTTGTGTCCCTTAGAAGGAAGTCGGATCATACTTCTCTTGTTGAGGAACAAACTTCGTCTTGGGGTATTGATCTTCTTCCCACTCAACTCCATTGGCATTGAAATTTCGTTCAAAACCAACACCTTGTTTCTTCCGGTGCCTTCCTTGCTTGCGTACAATTTCCTCAAATTGCTTACTTCTAGCAAGGCTCTTGTCTACACCTTTCTCTATAATTCGCTTCGATAAGCTATTTTCTTGCTCAAGTGTAACTTGGCTAAGAGAATCATTAGTTGAGTCAAGAGAACTACTAGAAGCAACAACATTGGATTTAACTTGATTATTGTTACTACTAGAAGAAGAATCTTTCTTACTCTTGTTGCTAGATTTGAATTGTGGCATGTAAGTAGACAAGAGTAAATGCTAGGCAATGTAAGAAGAACTTTTCTTGCAAAGTTCATCATTGATTTCTTTTAAGAACCCATGCTCTTGCTCAAGGTTGAGCTTTTCAAAGAGTAGCTTCTCATGAGTCTTTAAAGTTCCCGATGATCTTCCAAGGTAGTTTCATGAGCTAACTTAAGAGTATTTAGCTCTTTAGTTAGATGCTCAATCTCCTTATTATCATCGTCATTCATTTTATCTTGATTGACATGATTAATAGAAAGTTCATCATAGTTTTCATCACTAGAGTTGTCAATAGGTAAATCATCATCACCTAGCAAATCATCTTCATCACTATTGAAATCAACATACTCAGGGTGTAATACCTTTGGTCCTTTAGCCATGAAGCGTCTTCCTTCCTTCATTTGGTGAGTCAAATATGTCATAGGAGTTGGTTGACACAAGTGCTAGACCGGCAACACCTTCATCTTGAGTATATTCGGAGTCAGAGTGATAACTCCTCTCGGAGTGATTGTCGGAGTCGGAGCCGGATACCCATTCACCAACATGAGCTTGATGTCTTCATTTTGTCTATCTCCTTGATGACTTGTCCGTCCTTTCCAAATCCTTGCTTCTCCGTGATGTTCTTCGTACATAATGATCATCTCTACTCCTTTCTCTTGGTGGTGATTCTTCTCTTCTACTTCTCCTTTTGGGTGAATCTTCTCTTTGTTGTAGGGAGCCGTACACTCATTGGAGTAGTGTTCAGGTCTTCCACCATTGTAGCAATTACGTTCACGACTCGTAGATCTTTTGTCATTGTAGGACTGTCGGCGTGCTGGGAATGGGGGTCCCCAGACTTGCCTACCTGCAGCCCGCAGCGTAGCTGAGCCAGCAGGCCATATGACCCATCTTCACCAACAAAGCATCCAAGACCCTCGCGAGGGGCCAAGCCTCATGAGGCGGACTATGCAAGACCTCCTCTAGAGTGGCCTAGCTAGGAAGGCTCACGAGGAGCGGAGATATCAAGGCGAGGCAAACCTCATGAGGCTCTCGTGACGTGAGCCGTGACGATCGACACCAGGCAGGCACCATGCGGGTGCCAGCGCGTACAGCGTCATTGTTTCCTCTTTGGTGCAAAGGGGGCAAGCATAGCTGCGGAGTACCGAGGCCTCAGGCAAAGGTTGCCATTTCGGTGCAACAAGACCAAGACCATAGGACCGCAAGACGGAGGTCATCATGGAGCCCAAAACAGTGTCACCACTAGAGCTTTGTGCAGACGAAGACTACTTTTGTCAGGATAGCTTGTACTAGCCGCCCCCTTCAAATTAGCCCGCCATTGTTGGCTCCCTTCCTGCTCGATGTTTGGGAAGAGGACCAGGGCCTCTATAAATAGGACTAGCCACCAAAGTGAGATGAGAGACCGGATCCTAGCAAGAGGGACTACAGAGGGCTCATTCAGACCACCCCCCACACACAAGCTCACCGAGCACAAGAACACGTCAACCTCAGGAGGCTATTCTTCCCTTGTATTGTTCATCATCAGCCCAAGAGGCAATCCACCACCACCACACTGGAGTAGGGTATTACACCATAACAGTGGCCCGAACCAGTATAAACCCCGTGTCTTTCTGTGTTGTGAGTCCGTCGAGTTCATCCACAAGATCTTAGCGAGCTAGAGCATAGATTGGTAGGAGGGAAAGACTTCGCGCACACCCCAGTATTCGAACCTTAAGGGTTAGCCGGAGCCCCACATTTCGACAAGGACCTTGACTTGGAACTTCTCTCTTTGCTTCTATTCTTGTAGGACTTGTTGAAATTCTTCACCATTAAGCTCAATTCTTCATTGAAGGCTTGTTTCTCACTTGATGATGTAGGAGCATCACATGAGGCTTTGTAAGCACCACTATACTTGTTGTGAGGCTCTTCTTTATCCTTGAGTGACATCTCATGAGCAACAATTCTTCCAATTACTTCCATTGGCTTGAGATCTTTGTAATTGGGCATCATTTGGATCAATGTGCACATGGTATCATATTTTCCATCCAAGGCTCTTAGGATCTTCTTGATGATGAATCTATCGGTCATCTCTTCACTTCCTAAGCCGACAATCTCATTTGTGATGAGGGCAAGCCTAGAGTACATTTCAGCGACACCTTCACCATCCTTCATTTTGAACTTGTCAAGTTGACTTTGAAGCACATCCAATTTGGATTCCTTGAAGGAGTCGGTACCCTCATGCATATCAATCAAAGTATCCCAAATTTCCTTTGCATTCTCAAGATGGCTGATTTTGTTGAATTCTTCGGGGCACAATCTGTTGAAGAGGATATCACAAGCTTGAGAGTTGTATTGCGGCATCTTCAACTCTTCCGTGCTAGCTTCACGGTTCGGTTCTATCCCATCAAAGAATTCACCTTGCAAGCCAATACACACAATAGCCCAAACGGCGGGGTTATGTCCAAGAATATGCATTTTTAGCTTATGCTTCCAACTAGCAAAATTAGTACCATCAAAGTAAGGACCTCTACGGTGGTAATTTCCCTCGCTAGACGCCATACTCTCCTAGGTTGTGAAACCAAGGCTATGATCACCAACGGCTATGGAAATCAAGGAAAATGGAGACCAAAGCTCTGATACCACTTGTAGGATTGAAAGTATGTCTAGGGGGGTGATTAGACTAGTTGACCAAATAAAGATCTAGTCTTCTCCCAATTTGAAGTCTTGCAGATTTTAGCAACTTAGTACAAGTCAAGCAGTCAACCTGCACATGCAAGTCTATGAGTATACCAGCAGAATGTAAAATATTTGCATATGAAGGTAAAGGGAGGAGTTTGGAGGGAGCAAACGCAATGCAGACATGGAGATTTTTGGCGTGGTACCGATTGGTGGTGCTATCGTACATCCACATTGATGGAGACTTCAACCCACAAAGGGTAACGGTTGCGCAAGTCCACAAAGGGCTCCACCCATGAAGGGTCCACGAAGAAGCAACCTTCTCTATCCCATCATGACCATCTCCCACAAAGGACTTGCCTCACTAGGGTAGATCTTCACGAAGTAGGCGATCTCCTTGCCCGTTGTCGGTGTCAAAACTGGCGGATCTCGGGTAGGGGGTCCCGAACTGTCTGGCAAAGGCGGATGGTAACAGGAGGCGGGGGACACAATGTTTACCCAGGTTCGGGCCCTCTCGATGGAGGTAATACCCTACTTCCTACTTGATTGATCTTGATGATATGAGTATTACAAGAGTTGATCTACCACGAGATTGGAGAGGCTAAACCCTAGAAGCTAGCCTATGGTATGATTGTTGTTATCCTATGAACTAAAACCCTCCGGTTTATATAGACACCGGTGGGAGCTAGGGTTACACAGAGTCAGTTACAAGGGAGGAGATCTACATATTCGAATCGCCAAGCTTGCCTTCCACGCAAAGGAGAGTCCCATCCAGACACGGGACGAAGCCTTCAATCTTGTATATTCATAGTCCAACAGTCCTGCCAAGGGATATAGTCCGGCTGTCCAAGGACCCCCTAATCCAGGACTCCCTCAGTAGCCCCTGAACCAGGCTTCAATGATGACGAGTCCGGCGCGCAGATTGTCTTCGGCATTGCAAGGCGGGTTCCTCCTCCGAATACTCCATAGAAGATTTTGAACACCAGGATAGTGTCCGGCTCTGCAAAACAAATTCCACATACCACCGTAGAGAGTATAATATTTCCAAAAATCTAATCTGCTGACAACTTTTCATAATGTGACATCACGCCTTGGCTCCGGTTATTATTCGAACCGTTTTCTCAACCAGCTACTGCACATATTGCGAGGCGGTTTTCTTGGCACGTCTTGTCGAAGCAGAGATCATGTCCCCTTATCACGGGATTCTCATCAATACGGGTGTGGGTAACCCAACCATGCTATCAATCATGACGCTTGGGGAATAAGCGAGTTTTACGAGGCAAGTGGGGAGGCACGTAGTTCTACTGCCCTTATAAAGTGATAAGGACTCCTCTTTTTTACCCACACCTTTTTCTCCTCTACCCATCCATTCTTGCGTACTTGAGCTCCAGTGCCCAAGTTCACATTTTCTTCGAAGAACCACTCCAAATATGCCTGGAGCAGGAGGCAAGTGGATGGCCTCTACCATCCGAAAGAAGGACATCAAGAAACTTCGGGAGGCCGGATATCTAGCCCAGGAAATCGGCCACCGTCTCCCGACGGCGGGACAGATCGTCCCTACCCTGGAACCCCACGAAAGGGTCGTATTCCTCCCTCATTTTATCCGCGGGCTAGGGTTTCCCCTCCACCCATTTGTTCGCGGCATCATGTTTTATTACGGGATCGATTTTCATGATCTATCCCCCAATTCCTTCCTCAATATCTTGACATTCATTATCGTGTGTGAGGCTTTTCTCCACATCCCGCCACACTTCGGCTTATGGCTGAAGATCTTTAATGTGAAGCCAAAGGTAGTGGGCGGTGAGCATGCTGAGTGCGGGGCGCTATGGTGAGCAAGATGCCCAATGTCACATGGCCAACATGTACCTTCAATGACTCCGTCAGGGAGTGGCAACAGGAGTGGTTTTACATTACCGAGCCGCGCGGCATGAAGTGGGCCGCTGCTCCCGAGTTCCGATCTGGAGCCCCTCTATGGCTCACGTCCTGGCTCAAGAAGGGCCTGGACTGGTCTTCGTCTGACGAACTATTGGTGCTCCAGACGCGCGTTAAGGGTATGGAAGACAAGAATATCGAACTTGTCAATGTAGTCCAGGTGATGTTAGTCCGCCGGATCCTACCTTGTCAACACCAGACTTGAAACCTATGGGAATTTGATCTGGCCAAGCACCAGACCCTGCGGGAGCTCTTTGGCTCCTCACACAAAGACATCTGGAAGGTGCTTTTTAAGCCCGACAAATCATGGCCGGAATCAGCCGAGGACCGCGGGTACCAACTGTCCCGCCCTGCAAGCTCGGTAAGTTACCATACGTTTTATTCGCATAACTCAAGGGAAATGCTTAATGTGTTTTACACAACTTCTCCTAGGGCTGGACGAGGAAGGCGGGGCAGATCCAATGTCCGGCCCCGCTGCTCAAAGAACCGGCTGGCCCACTTCTGACGAAGACGTTGGACCGGGCGCCTTACAAGGTGCCGGAGAAGAAGACCGAGAAGGAGGCCAAATAGACCCGGGGCGGCCTTCGTCACCGTGCCCGACCCGCCTCCGAAGAGGATGAGGAGGAGGAAGATGAATCCCCAGTAGGGGGGAGAAAGAAGAGGACGGCCTCCGTACACTTGGAGGCCGAGTCGCCTAAAAGGGGAAAAACTCTTCTTCCAGAACAGTCCACTGCCGTCGCCGATAGCGGCCCGACGTGGGATCCTAGGGCCCAGCTGTTGGAAATATGCCCTAGAGGCAATAATAAATTAGTTATTATATTATATTTCATTTTTCATGATAATCGTTTATTATCCATGCTAGAATTGTATTGATAGGAAACTCAGATACATGTGTGGATGCATAGACAACACCATGTCCCTAGTAAGCCTCTAGTTGACTAGCTCGTTGATCAATAGATGGTTACGGTTTCCCGACCATGGACATTGGATGTCATTGATAATGGGGTCACATCATTAGGAGAATGATGTGATGGACAAGACCCAGTCCTAAGCCTAGCACAAAGATTGTGTAGTTCGTATGCAAAAGTTTTCTAATGTCAAGTATCATTTCCTTAGACCATGAGATTGTGCAACTCCCGGATACCGTAGGAGTGCTTTGTGTGTGCCAAACGTCACAACGTAACTGGGTGGCTATAAAGGTACACTACGGGTATCTCCGAAAGTGTCTGTTGGGTTGGCACGAATCGAGACTGGGATTTGTCACTCCGTGTAACGGAGAGGTATCTCTGGGCCCACTCGGTAGGACATCATCATAATGTGCACAATGTGACCAAGGAGTGGATCACGGGATGATGTGTTACAGAACGAGTAAAGAGACTTGCCGGTAACGAGATTGAACAAGGTATCGGGATACCGACGATCGAATTTCGGGCAAGTATCGCACCGATAGACAAAGGGAATTGTATACGGGATTGATTGAATCCTTGACAGCGTTGTTCATCCAATGAGATCATCATGGAGCATGTGGGAGCCAACATGGGTATCCAGATCCTGTTGTTGGTTATTGACCGGAGAGTTGTCTCGGTCATGTCTCCATGACTCCCGAACCCGTAGGGTCTACACACTTAAGGTTCGATGACGCTAGGGTTATAGGGAAAGTATGTACGCGGTTACCGAATGTTGTTCGGAGTCCCGGATGAGATCCCACACGTCACGAGGAGTTCCAGAATGGTCCGGAGGTAAAGATTGATATATAGGAAGTATGGTGTTGGCCACCGGAAGTGTTCCGGGCATCACCGATAGTGTACCGGGACCACCGGAGGGGTCCGGGGCCGCACCGGGAGGGGCCACGGGCCCCGGAGGCATACATGGGCTAAGTGTGAGAAGGAACCAGCCCCTAGGTGCGCTGGGGCGCCTCCCCACCAAGGCCCATGTTCCTATAGAGAAGAGGGGGCAAACCCTAAGGGCAGATGGGCCCTAAGGCCCATGCCTGGTGCGCCTCCATCTCCCCCCCAACTTGGCCGCCACCCCAGATGGGGATTGGGGCTGCTGCCACCCCTAGGGTGGAAACCCTAGGTGGGGGCGCAGCCCTCCCTCTCCCCTATATATAGTGGAGGCAAAGGGGCAGCCCAACACACGAAGTTCTTCCCCTGTTGGCGCAGCCCTACCTCTCTCCCTCCTCGTCTCTCGTAGTGCTTGGTGAAGCCCTGTTGGAGTTCTGCGCTCCTCCACCACCACCATGTCGTCATGCTACTGCTGCATGGAGTCTTCCCAACCTCTCCTTCTCCCCTTGTTGGATCAAGGCGTAGGAGACGTCACCGGGCTGCACGTGTGTTGAACGCGGAGGCGCCGTTGTTCAACGCTTAGATCGGAATCAACCATGATCTGAATCGCTACGAGTACGACTCCGTCATCTGCATTCTTGCAACGCTTCCGCTTAGCGATCTACAAGGGTATGTAGATGCACTCTCCTTCCCCTTGTTTCTAGATTACTCCATAGATTGATCTTGGTGATGCGTAGAAAATTTTAAATTTCTGCTACGATCCCCAACACCAGCTCCTAGTGAACTCGTAAGTATATAAAATCCGAACACGTTCATGTGTCCAGACCCATCATGGCATAGCATTTTAATCCGAGCCATATTTTTTGTAGTCCGACAGGGTCCCGTTCTGAACAATCCTCGTCTGAGGATTTGTTGAGATCGGATGCTATGGAGAGCGGGACGCCTCTGAAGGCCCCTCCCCCCGAACATGTGATCAACAACGAGGCGGAGAAAATTGTGAAGGCGGTGCCTGGAGGTCAAACTTCAGGGGCCGGAGACATGCGGGAGAAGATCCCCACAGGAGTTGACAGCAGGGACCATCTTGAATTCGCCCCCCAGCCAGACACAGTTTCGGAGACCAATAAGGCTCCGGAGTCAAGCAGGTGGCCTTCCTCGGCTGGAGAGGGCGTCCCTGTTCCACCGGCGACCTCTGTCCAACCAGAGGTGCCGTGTGCTTTATTGGCGGCGCTGAAGAGCGCCTCCATTATCGATGAACACCGTGCCCTTATGGGTGCGGTGATCGAGAAGATTCAGTCTGCTGAAAATGGACTGAATGAAGCCTGTATCGGCCTTATAAGAGGTTTTGATGTATATTTTATACGGTTTCGAAGAGTGTCATAGTATGGATAGTATCCCCTGATACACTGTCCGGTGAACGAAAGAACCAGATAGAAAATCAAATATATTTTTCGTAGGAAGACTCATTTGATGACATCTATCTCTCTTCTTTTGTAAGCAGGCGTCTATAGCGGCTACTGCCGCTCATACCGCGGAGGTTTCCAGACTGAATCAAATTCTGGAGCGGGCCGAAGCGGAGCTTGGACAGCTAAAAAGGCAGTTGGAAGATCAACACGGTATGCACAAATCTTGGTTGCATTCGATGCGAACGAATTTTCAGTATGATAGAGTATGTGTCATGATTTGTGCCAGGGGTGATGATCGAAGTCGAGGCTTTGAACAATGGCTGTTGCCGAGGCCGAGGAAAAGGCAGCCCCAGAGCAGGCTCTTCGTGAGAAGTACGAGGCCAAGGTTGTGGAAGCTAGGCGAGAGCTCCAAGAGGCCATGAAAAAATGCGAGACCCTGGAGGAGAGTTTAACGGAGAAAGAATCCGAACTCACCAGGGCTCATCAGGCCATGCGCGATGCCCATGGGGAAACCCAAGGCGCCCTGCAAGAGATCCAATAGGCGCGGGAGATCACGGCGGGTAAGGTCTTTTTCCATGTAAAGCAAGTATTTCAGGAGAAAATTATGCTTTATAATTTTAAGTTTGGATTTCTCCTGGGGTATTTGCGGAACTTCCTCGCAGCAGATCGAATGCCGCCCAATTCTACCAAGCCGGAGAGGGGAATACTATGGATAAGCTCTTCTGGTCACAGTATCTGGCACCGAATTATCCGGTGCCTTTTACCGATCAACTGAAACGGCTGATCGAACTGCATAAGGTGGCCGAACTAGCCATGAAGGATTTGATTATCTGGCTATGGCCTGCCGAACTGATTCTAGGTAGCTACTTCGGGCTCGTGAAGCGACTTGTTAGTGCCTACCCTCGACTTGACGTCATCAAGCGGTCGGTCTGCATAGAAGGTGCACAAATGGCCTTTGCCCGCGCAAAGGTGCACTAGGGGAAGATGGATGCTAAAAACCTGTTGACCGAGGGACCGCTAGAGGGAATGGCGCACCACAAGTCTGAATTGTATTATGAAAGTGTCCTGAAAGGATCCTGCCTTGTGGCGAGGCAATGCACCAAGGACATTGTATTTCCATGAATATAGTCATGTTGTCCTTTGTAATGTGTGAACAAGGTCATTTATATTATTTATTGCCTGTTATAAAAGTTTACCCTCCCGTGCGACCGTTTTATATATTAAACCTGAGAATTGGCCAGTTGTCGGCTTTTGCCCCCTTGTAAGAAATACGGGGGTGTTCGGGATAAACCTGATCACTCTTTACCCCAGTGTTGGGTCCTTTGAAGGAGGTGTTCAGCATGGCGAACCAGGCAATCGGACTATAGGGCTTTATCATTCTCACTTAGCCATAGGAGCATTAGGAAGGTAGGCGCAACCCCTGGTGTTCGGAAGACCGCACGAGGGGCCCTATGAGCACCTGATCGGAAGAAGAACCGATCCATCGCACGCTGCATTGGATATGGCATTATGCGGGAGAAATCCTTAAAGATTTTACAACCTCTCGAACAGCTGACCAGCTCTCGCCGTATCATGACAGTCAGTTTTCGGCTTTCTCTACCGAGGTGCTCGTCCGGAAGAACCGGGAGTGTAGTTCTCCCTGTGCCGCCTTAGCTGATATAGCGGAACGTAAGGCAGCAAAACGTGGGAGCCGGGCATACCCAACATTTGACCCAAGACATGATTCGGAGCTGATGCATATAATGCTATAATTTCGGGGTGCCGAACTTCCGTGAAGGTGTTCGGACTTTATTGCCGTATTATGGGTAAAACGAAGCCCCTGGCGAAGGCATATCGCGGTGTACGAATGCCACTTAACAAAAGAGTTTCAATAAGAAATAACAACAAATAAACGTCATATAAGTCCACATGTTGTATTTGAATAATACATCGAAGCGTATGAGTACATGTAATGTGATAAAATGGGGAATATGACTGTGGAACTTGCTGGTACAACGGGATCCTTGGCCGCCCAGCGCTGGCCAAGTTCATGGCGGTGTCACATTACGCCTACAACACCCTGAAGATGCCGGGGCCTGTGACGATCATCACCGTCCCATCAGACAAGAAGGATGCGCTAATTTGCGCTGACCAACTCTACCAACAAGCAGTTGCAGCAGCCGCCACTGCTAAGGCACTTGCTCCTGCCGCTAGAGCCCCGGGAAGGCAAAAGAATAAGACCAGTGAGACCTCAGGCACCCACTCCGGCAAGCGCACCTCTTCGGAGTGTAGCGCTCCCGTCGAGGACGTGCCAGAGAGCTCCGCCGACAGAAACAAGAAGTCTAGGGCCACACCGCCGGGAACCAAGAAGGTTTCTGTCAAGGAGGACAGCACGGGAGGAGCTTTTACCATAAGCTCCACCCTTGACGACAAATAGGAAGACGTGCTTGTCACCTTCCTGCGGGCGAATGTCGATGTGTTTTCATGGCAAGCATCCGACATCCCCGGCGTTCCCAGGGAGGTGATTGAGCACCACCTTGCTGTCTGTCCTCATGCGCGGCCCGTCAAGCAGAGGGTCAGAAAGCAAGCATTGGAACGACAAGAGTTCATCACAGAGGAGATCTGGAAACTGGAAGCAGTGGGTTTGGTAAGAGGAGTGCTCCATCCAACGTGGTTGGCCAATCCGGTGGTAGTGCGCAAGGCAAATGGGAACTGGAGGCTGTGTATTGATTACACAAATATTAATAAGGCTTGTCCCGAAGACCCCTCCCCGTTGCCGCGCATCGACCAGATTGTTGACTCCACAGCTGGGTGTGATCTGTTGTCATTCCTCGATGCCTACTCCGGCTACCACCAGATCTTCATGACAAGGGAAGATGAAGAGAAAACGACATTCATCACCCCATGTGGTACATATTGCTTTATACAGATGCCTTTCGAGTTGAAGAGTGCTGGTTCAACGTTTGCAAGGGCGGTCCAGATTAGTTTTGAACCCCAGCTCCATAGAAATATGGAAGCTTATATGGATGATATAGTGGTCAAAACCAAGAATAGGGCAACCCTCATATCAGATTTACAAGAAACATTTGCAAACCTACGCAAGATCAATCTCAAGCTGAACCCTGAGAAGTGCGTCTTCGGGGTCCCGTCTGGCAAGCTTCTCGGGTTCTTTGTGTCACTGCGTGGTATAGAGGCCAATCCGGACAAGATCAAAGCTATAGAGCAGATTGAAGCACCCAAGCGAGTCAAGGATGGGCGTCGGCTTGCTGGTTGCGTTGCCGCCATGAGCAGGTTCATTTCCAAGTCCGCCGAGCGCACCCTTCCCTTTTTCAAGATTTTGAAAAAGGCAGGCCCGATGGAGTGGACGCCAGAAGCCGAAGCAGCATTGCAAGATTTGAAGATGTACCTCTCCTCCGCGCCAATACTAGTTGCGCCTAGGCCATAAGAACCGTTACTGCTTTACCTGGGGGCAACGAACTAGGTGGTCAGCGCCGCACTAGTGGCGCAGAGAGAAATTGATGATGAGGTAATAGCAGCGACGGAGCCTGATGCCACCAATGCCGAGACGACGCAGCCAATTGAAGTGTCGCCGAAGAAAAAATGATGCTGCACCCGGTCTACTTTGTTAGTTCCCTCCTGCAGGGGGCTAGATCGAGGTACTCCGGTGTGCAGAAACTCTCTTAGGCCTTCTTATGGCCTCGAGGAAGCCGCGCCACTACTTCCAGGCGCACGAAATCACTTTCGTCACTCGCCTCCCTCTGCAACGGATATTGCACAATCCAGACGCAATGGGAAGGATCATAGAGTGGGCACTGGAACTGTCCAGCTTTGGCCTCAAGTTTGAGAGTACCTCGACGATTCAAAGCCGAGTCCTGGTGGAGTTCGTTGTAGAATGGACCGCGACGCCTGAGGAAGAAACCCAAGAGACTGCTCCCCCGGCAAGGAGGCAAGTTGCGACTGGATCATGTACTTTGATGGAGCTTTCTCCTTACAGGGCGCCGGGGGCAGGCATACTTCTTGTCGCGCCCACCGGAGAGCACCTCAAGTACGTGATCTACATGCACTTCCCCAGGGAGGTGTCAACAAACAATACGGCTGAGTATGAAGGGCTGCTTGCCGGTCTTAGGATCGTGGCAGACCTCGGAATCAAGAAACTAGTCGTCAGAGGCGACTCGCAACTTGTCGCAAGCAAGTAAACAAGGATTACCAGAGCCCGCTGAGGAAGGCCTATGTCGATGAAGTGAGAAAGCTGGAAGAGCGTTTTGACGGTATACATGCAGAATACGTTCCCTGAGCAGAGAATGATATCGCCGATTACCTATCAAAACGCGCTGCCCTCAAGCTAGCTGTGGAACCAGGTACCTTTGTGCTTCGGCTAACTCAGCCATCCGTTGATCCATCAATAGAGCAGAACAAGAGGAGAAAATCAGGGCCCGGCAAGTACTTTCCCGCCGAGCTCCCCGAAGCCGCCGGCAAGGATGTTGCCGGAGACACTGAGCCCGCCACGGGACGGCTAGCTCCGACAGAGCATCAAGCTCTTGCCATGGAGACAGCCGCTCCGATAGTGGAGGAAATGCCTTTAGTCCTCGCCGTCGAGCCCAGGCTCCAGTGTGGGCACAGCATACCGTCCGATTCCTCCAAACAAGGGAACTTCCTGAGGAGCAGGAAGAAGTGGAAAAAGTAGCATGTCGCTCTACTATGTACCAATTCGTCAATGACGTCCTGTACAGAAAGAGGCCGAACGGCATGAAATTGAAGTGTATCCCTTGAGAGGAAGGACTAGGGCTATTGGTGGAGATACATCAAGGCATATGTGGATCCCACATCGGGTCAAGGGCCCTTGCTGGCAAAGCGTTTCGGCAAGGCTTCTTCTAGCCCACCGCCCTCCAGGATGCGACGACACTAGTCACCAGGTGTGATGCGTGTCAGTTCCATTCAAAGAAGCTCCATCAGCCAGATCAAGCCCTTCAAACCATGCCTCTCTCCTGGACTTTCTCAGTCTGGGGGCTCGACATACTGGGCCCTTTCCCCCGCACTGTCGGGGGCTTTGAGTACTTGTACGTTGCAATCGACAAGTTCACAAAGTGGCCAGAAGTGGAAGCAGTGAGGAAGGTCACAGCACAGTCAGCCGTCAAGTTCTTCAAAGGACTGGTGTGCTATTTTGGTGTACCCAATAGTGTTATCACCAACAACGGCACGCAGTTCACAAGCCACACCTTCATGCAATATATTCAAGACCTCGGCAGCAAGGTGTGTTTCGCTTCCGTTGCTCACCCACGAAGCAATGGTCAAGCTGAGAGGGCAAATGTTGAAGTACTGCAACACCTGAGGACAAAGACCTTTGACAGACTGCACAAGAGTGGAAGGCGCTGGATTGATGAATTGCTGGTGGTTCTTTGGTCAATCAGAATGACACCAAATCAAGCCAGCGGTCAGACACCCTTTGCCTTGGTATACGGGGCAGAAGCAGTTCTCCCCACGGAACTCATATACGGGTCACCTTGAGTACTCGCTTATGACGAGCTTGAGCAAGAGCAATTGCGGCAAGATGACGCAACGCTCCTTGAGGAAGATCGTCTTTGGGCGTCTGTGAGAGCAGCGCGCTACATGCAAGCCTTGCGCCACTACCATAGCCGCAAGGTTCATGCCCGAAGCTTTGAGGAAGGCGACCTTGTTCTTCGGCGCGTTCAATCGGCCAAGAATTCCAACAAGTTGACGCCAAAGTGGGAAGGCCCTTATCGGGTAATACGAGTCACCAGGCTCGGCGCAGTCCGCCTGGAGACCGAAGATGCCGTTTCGGTGAGTAACTCCTGGAACATTGAGCATCTTCGCAAGTTTTACCCATGAGGCACGGCTTGCCGGGCCCCCCGGCAAGCCACCTTTTGTACGAGCCTTCCGATGACGCATGTAATCCTTTGTACAAAGCCAGGCGCAGACCCTGAGCATAAATAAATGAAGCGCTGGCACCCTAAGTTATAGCATGCATGCTAGGTCGAGTCTCATCCTTGGTTAGGGTTGATAGTGCTTAGCGGCGACTAACCCCTAGCTTAGAGGTCGAGTGTGCGTCTCTTTGTCTTTCTTTTGTCTTCTTTGGTTCACAGGACACACAGATATCCGTGCCGAACCACTTGGGGAGAAAAAAAAGAGGAACATGCCAGCATCTAGCCCCCGGCAAGCTAGTGTTGCCGGGGGCTGCAAGAGCAAAGATTCACCCACGGCGAACCAGGGTTGCCGGGGACTTCAGCTTGAGATAAGTTCTTCATCCCTTATCATGCATTCCATTATGGACTGAGGTGTGTGAAACCTCATTTTCCCCTAAGCTACCGTGCTGCATAACTCTAGGCCCTAGGGCTCGTTCCTGGGGCCAAGTTTGGTCGTAGTCGCGGTAGCGAAATGATGAAACAAGGAGCCTGAACCCGCCTCATCCCTGCCTCCGCCAAAGGTGTGAGGAAGGTCGAGCAAAGTGGGGAGACGGCAAGGCCTGTTGCCGGGCAAGGAAATGTTTATCTTGAAGATATCAAGGATTTACTCCTTGTCGTGGGTTCCACCCGCAAACAAATGACCCGGCAAGCATCCCTTTTTCATTAAAAAGCATTCCACTCAGGTAAAGTCCATAGGGAATGAAAAACATGAATGATGGGATTACAAGTTTTAAATTCAACAAAGGCCCGAAGGCTTACAAACTAAAAAGAGATAAGGTGCCCGTAATCCCTTTCTTGTCCCTCTCCTCAGGAGGCAGGTCAAGGAGGCGAAAGGGACAAAAGGAGCGCCTAGGCGAGCTACGGCTGGCAGAAGACACCAAGAGAACATCTTGGTGGCCATCCAAAGGCTGGATGGTGATAGCGGCGCCGGAAGCAGAGCTCGAAGACGAGGCGGCAGGACGTCAGCACACGTCGAAGGCATCGGTGCCCGTGTACTCCGACTTGACGGCCTTGCCGCCCGCCCTCTTCCTCTTCCGCAGCCTCCCAACGCCAGCCGCCCAAGGAGATGACCCTGTCGGATTTCAGGTTCCGGCTGACCCTTAAGGTTCGAACACTGGGGTGCGCGCGGAAATCTCACCTTCAACCTCTCCGTCTCGAGGGGATCTAAACTACTAAAAGAACTGCACGAAAGACACAAGATTTATACTGGTTCGGGCCACCGATGTGGTGTAATACCCTACTCCAGTGTGTGGTGGATGGATTGCCTCCGGGGGCTGGTGAGGATGAATGATACAAGGAAGAACAGCCTCGCGAGGGTCTGTTCTTGGCTGTGGTGATGAACTGCTATGAAGAGTTCAGTCACCCTCTCTCTCTCTCTCTCAGATCCTGGACCGAACGACCAGGAATCGAACAACCCAACGAACCGAACCCAAAAACCGAACCCCCAAAAACCCGAACCCCCTGCTATGTGGGTGGCTAGCCCTATTTATAGAGGCCCTGGTTCTCTCCCCAAATATTGAGCGGGAAGGGATCCAACAATGGCGGGCTAATTTGAAGGGGGACAGCGAGTACATCTATCCTGACAAAAGCAGTCTTCGCCTGCCAAAGGCTCTGGTGATGACGCCGCGCTGGGCTCAATGGTGACCTCCGTCTCGTAGTCCTCCTGGCCTTGGTCTCGTTGCACCGAAGTGGCAACCTTTGCCTGATGCCTCGGTACTCCGCGGATACGCTTGCCCCCTTTGCACCAAAGAGGAAAGAGGGACGCTGCGCGCACTGGCACCCGCCTGGTGCCCCGTGTCGTCATGGCTTGCGTCATAGGCACCTCGCGAGGTACCCCGCCTTGAACTCTCTGCCTCCTCGCGAGCCAGCCTGACGAGGCTGTGCCTGAGGATGTGTTGTGTCGTCCGCCTCGCGAGGCTTGGCCCCTCGCGAGGGTCTTGAGCCTCGTGTTGATGAAGATGGGCCGCGCTGGGCCCCCACTCAAGCCACGCTGCAGGCCGCAGGCAGGCAAGTCTGGGGACCCCCGTTCCCAGAACGCCGATAGTAGCCCTCAGGCCCAAGGTGCGCATGGACTTGGTCGTGCCGAGAGGCGAAAGGGCAAGGGCGAAGCGCCACGGGCCCTAACAGCCTGCGGCCTTGGACGCTGCTTGGCGGTTGATTGGACGTGGCGCCTTAGCAACCACGCGGGTTGACAGGGGAGAGGCATCTTCCCAGACTTCGCCTTGCTTTCTCCGGTTGCTGCTCAGATCCCCTTTCTTGCGCCTCCCCTTTCTTCCTCCAAACTTCCAGATCTACTCTGGTTGCGCGACCTAGGAAACCATGGCGCCTCACAAGCCTCCGGCCGAAGCTTGGTATTCCCCTGCTCTAGACCCGCCGACTGTGTCCAAGGCCACCTTTACCCGGCTATGCCGGATGGCGGCGGCGCAGGGCGTCGTTGGGACGGAGGTGTTCAAGGTCGGCTCCGCCTCCCCTGAAGGTCGAGGGAGCACCTATTACCCTTTCTTTGTGGGCGCCATCGCAGCGGGCTTGGTGCCCCCCTTCTCCGAGTTCTTCTTCTCTATCCTCCGCCACTACAACTTGCTGGCTCTGCATCTCCACCCCAACTCTGTCCTTCTCCTGGCGATCTTCGCTTACTACTGCGAGGCCCACGTGGGGGTGCAGCCCTCGGTGGCCTTGCTGCGCCACTACTTCTACCTCCGGATTACTGGCAGCTCTCCTTCTGCGTGCGCGAGCTTCGTCGTGCATGGCAGCAACATTACCATCTCGAATCCTGGGAAGAGGGTTGATGGCTTCCGGAGCAAGTGGGTCTTGGTTGACGCCGGGCGCGTCCACCCTCGGCTGATCCTGCCCAAGGAGCAGGCCGTGAGCGGCAGTGACTGGTGCCGGGAGGAGCTCGCGGATCCCCGCGCGAAGCCCGTGTTGGAGAAGATGGATGTGGACTTGAGGCCAGCCAACATGGCGACGGCGAAGTTGACTAGCGCGTCACTGTTGAGGGAGTTCTTGGAGCACCAGCTGGCTCCACTCCGGCAGTACTCTTCTCCAATGTGGAGGTCTCATCCGAGCCCCGTGCCTGTGGACGAAGAGGTCGTGGACGCGGTTCTTCAATCTCTGGTCAGGAGCACGGTGGCAAGGTTGGAGGGCGCTCCTGAGCCCTTGTTTCTTCACAGCGACTGGGAGCAGGTGGTGAAGTCCATGCCCA
This sequence comes from Triticum monococcum, assembly GCA_034509565.1. Taxonomy (NCBI): domain Eukaryota; kingdom Viridiplantae; phylum Streptophyta; class Magnoliopsida; order Poales; family Poaceae; genus Triticum; species Triticum monococcum. The sequence goes on from CM067845.1 coordinate 607,446,682, forward strand.
TTTTCAACGGGGTCGGGCTCGTGCCCGTGGCGCCTTCTGAAGGATTGGTGGACGTGCCCTCTAGCGACTCCAGTGAGGAGGAGGGTGAAGAGGAGCGAGGAGAGGGGCCCGACTCCGGGGCGACTGACGGAGAGTCAAGGGCTCCCTTCCCTCGGCGCTCGCCCCGTACTCTCCGCCAATCACCGAGTGATGATGATGATGATGATGACGATGATGTGCTGGGTAGCGGGAGCTCACCTCCGATCCCGAAGAAGGACAGGACCGGGCTGGTCCCCCGCGGGCCTGCCCCTACCCCGGGGCAGTCCGCTGCCACGCCTTCCGCTCCCAAGGTCGACCCTTCCAGCCGGCTGTTTGGCTTGAAGTTGGGCCGAAAGCTGCCCGAGCTCACCGGCAAAGACCCGTAAGCACTTGATCCTTGTTCTCTCGTTTCTCATTCTGCCGACGAGGCCTGATGATTGCTTCTCTTGAGTAGGCGGGCGCCTTCGGCGAAGAAACTGAAATGGGTTCCTGAGGCTCCATCCGCGGCAGCGCCCCCGCCTGTGAAAGGGGGCGATCGTAGTGCGCGGGCTTCTCCTGGTCGGTCGCCCTCAGGGGGTCTAGCCATTCTGGCGGGGGCGAGCTCAGCCCCCATGGCCCAGGTGACTCCTGAGGTGTCCTCGTCTGGCGCCACTGCCACGGCTGGGGAGACGCAGCGAACGCTGGCTCGGGATTCGGCAGCCTTCCCGCCGCCACCTTCTCCCCCCGTTTTGCTGGCCACTGCTCCCTCAGCTCCTCCTGTCGTCCTGGAGCGCGCCGAGGCTCCTCCGTCTTCTTCCTCCGTCTTGGAGCATGCTGCTGCTAAACTGGACCGGCTGCGCCAGGACCTTCTCAGCGCCAACCCTCGCCTGGTGGCCGGGCGTCTAGAACTGGCTTCGGGGTGGATTCGCTCTGATGCTTCGATCCGGGTGGCGCTAGTTCAGGCTTCGACGGCCTACGACGAGGAGAAGCGGGCCGTCCTTGAGGCAAAGATTGCTCGTGACACGGCCCTGGGGGAAGCGGTCAAGGCCCGCGACCGCTGCAAGGTGCTGGAGGACGAGCTGCAAGGCCCGCGGGGCCAACTTGCAGAGGAGGTTCGCCTTCGCCAAGAGTAGGAGAGGGGGGCGAAGGCGCGTGAGGCAGCGCTCGTGGACTCGGAGGCCAAGCTCAAGAAGCGCTGCGAACGTCTAGGGGTGTGGAAGCAGGAGCTGGAGGCGACGAAGGCCGAGCTGGACGCCAAGGCTTAGGTCCTCGCCGAAGACCGCGTGGCCTTCGCGGACATGGAGAAGGACGCTCGCGCTTTGCTAAAGATGCTTTACGAGAGCGGCTTGGACAGCCCGCTTGTTGGTGACAAGGATGGCCCCGCCAAGCTGCTTCCCTTCCTGGTCAAGGCTCTAGAGGATGTCGTCCTCGGCATTGGGGGCCACGTGACAAGTTAGGCTCCTGAGTCGTGATGCTCAGGAGTCCCCTTTGGCGCTCGAACAACAAGTAGGGAAGCGTGATGTAGGCGTGTTTTCCGTTCTACGTCTGCAGAGCCCGACCCCGCGCGTACCTCACCCAGCATAGCCTTTCGGAACTAAGGAGTGAGGGGCTACGGAGCCAGTTAGGCTCCTGAGTCGCGATGCTCAGGAGTCCCCTTTGACGCGCGAACAGCGGGTGATGAGGCGAGATGTAAGCGTGGGTACCGTTCTACGTCTGCAGAGCCCGGCCCCGCGTGTACCTCACCCAGCATAGCCTTTCGGAACTAAGGAGTGAGGGGCTACGGAGCCAGTTAGGCTCCTGAGTCGCGATGCTCAGGAGTCCCCCTTGACGCACGAACAGCGGGTGATGAGGCGAGATGTAAGCGTGGCTACCGTTCTACGTCTGCAGAGCCCGGCCCCACGCGTACCTCACCCAGCATAGCCTTTCAGAACTGAGGAGTGAGGGGCTACGGGACCAGTTAGCCCCTGGGTCGTGATGCCCAGGGGTCCCCCTTGACGCACAAACGGCCTTCGTACCTTGGCTCCGCTTGGGTAGAGACGCGCGGCGAACCAGGCCCGAGGGGCCTGGCTGGGCGGCGTACGTCTGGGCGTGACCCAGCCGTAGCCCCCGAGCCCAGCCCCCTCGCGTGGCGCTCCCGAGAGGAGGCATTGCGATGAGGCCAGCCACTGTGCTCTGGGCTCCCTGAGGTTAACGCGGCCCGGAGGCCACCCTCAGTTGTATATCACCAGCGCGGAGCATAGCGCTTCCGTATGTGTACAGGCATCGCCGCTCCTCGGCAGTGTCGTCAGCCAGCGCGGAGCATGGTGCTCCCACTGGTACATGGGAGGGGGCTCCCCTCCGAGAGGAGCCCCCGGGGCGTATACAGCCCCGCCCTGACATGTGACCGGCACGTTAGACCTAGGTGAGGTGTATCTGGGCACCCGTGAGCCAGCGCGGGACTCACGAGGCCCTACCTCTGGGCGGGTTGCGCCCGGCACTGGGCCATATCTTGAGATGTGTCCCTGCAAAATTTGGTTAGATGCCGGTACTCTACGTCCTCGGGTCCCGGCCCTCGAGCTTGTCTCAGCCGTCGCTGGTATGCCAGGTCGCGATGCCATGGACAAGGCCAGAGGGTGAGGGCTGGAGAGCCAGTAAGAGCCTTGAGTTGCGATGCTCAGGCACCCCCCCTTTAACATGCAAGTAGCCGACATGGGAAGAGAAGATGCTGCGGACAGGCTCCATGCAGCTAAGCATGATAGGCAATGCATAGTTGGAAATAAACACTACGGGGATACACGCCGCTGGGTCTGGCCCGAACGGCTTGGGGATGATGCAGCCCGAGGGGCGCCCCCAACAAGGCAAACTAATGACGGAAAGGTAAATGCAGATACATGCCGCGGGGACAGACCCACGCGGCCTAGGAGTGATGCAACCCTGGGAGGGTGCTCCCAGCTGAGAACGGAACTTGAAAGATGTCACCTGAGGATGTTGTCGGCGTAGTGGCATCGGTGCAGCAGACTTGATAGGCTGCAGAAGCCGATCCTCATGAGCCCCTAGGCCCCAGGGCCTCGGGAGGCTCCGGAGGCACTGGTGACTCCTCGCGAGCTGTCTCCACCTCCGCCGAGCCGCATAACGCCTGTCTTCCTGAGCCTCCACGATGCCCCTCATGAGGCGCTGGTACGCCGCAGCCATGCTCGGCAGGCCGTAAGGCATGTGAACATAGCTATGGGGTGGACCTCCGCAGCGCCCCACTTGCGAGGGCCAGAGGCGCTCTGTTGTGGCGATTTGATTGATCCTTGGTACACCGACGCAGACGCGCAGCCCACCATCCTCGCCTGGATGTGGGGCCACGGCTGGCAAGTGGCGGCAACCTCTCATGATCCTTGTCTGCTGTAGCTCTCGAATGGCCTCGTCAACGAACTCTTACTGGTCTGATCTTCCTCGCTTGGCTCCCTCTTGAGGGAAACATGCTGCGGAGCACGTCTCCACATGGTGCCCAAGCGCCTCCCTCGTGACCCTGGCTAGGTCGGTGGCCCTCCAGGTGAGAGCCCCCGAGCCCTGCCTGAGGAGGGCGCCGGGCGCACTTTCCTATGCGATGGATGGAGGGCCCTCCTGAGGGGGCACGGGCCCTGAGGGGCCTGCCTCTTGAGGGGCTGAGCCTGACGACGTCTTCTTCTTCTTGGGGGTGGTCTCAGGAAGCCTCCTGCTTCCGCGATCTGGGTCTTCTAGTGACGTGGCCTGAAAGGCTCGCTCCAGGGAACACACTGCATCTCTCTCTTCACAGGGCACCGTGATGACGCCGCCACTTCCTGGCATCTTGAGGACTTGGCCAGCGCTGGGTACCCGAGGATGGCGTTGTACAGCAGGCGGATGTGGGCGACGTCGAAGTCGATGAGCTCGGTGCGGTAGTTGCTGCGGGCTCCGAAGGTGACAGGGAGGCGGACCTGCCCGATCGGGATTGTGGAACCGTAGGTGATCCCGGAGAAAGGCCTGGTTGGCTGAAGCTGGTCATAGGGCACTTGGAGGTTGTTGAATGTTTCGACGGACAGGACGCTGAGCCCTGCCCCACCATCGATGAGGGTCTTGGTGACCTGCACGTTGCTGATGACTGGGGAGCAGAGCATCGGGAGGACTCCTGCAGTGGCCGCGCACTTGAGCTGGTTTGCCGAGCTGAACGTGATGGGGCACGCCGACCACCTGAGGGGGCGTGTTGCTACGAGCTTGGGGAGAACTGCATTCACTTCACGGGCAAACTGCTTGAAGATACGTTGGGAGGCTGGGGCTTGAGCTCCGCCCAGGATGCAGGCGATCGCGCGCGGCTCAATGAAGCCCCCAGCCCCCTCGTCTTGATGGCGGTCTTCATTCCTTCTTGGTGGAGGCAGCAGCGGAGGTAGGCCTGCGTTGCCATGAGGGCGGTCCTCATGAGGCTGGTCTCTCCAGTCCCCCTCACGATGCAGGTCCCGCCAGCGGTCCTCGCGAGGGTGGTCGCGCCACCCCTGGCGCGGGCCGCGGTCTTCCCAGCGCCCTGGGTTTCTTCCTCCTCCTCGGCCATAGCCCCGGTCAGCACGGTCAGGGCGACGGCCGATCCTTCCTTCTCGCACGGTGCGGAGCTCTTGACATTCATTGGTGTTGTGGGTGTGGAGGTCATGGTACACAGAGTACCGGCTGCCTCTGGAGGGTTCGGGCAGATCCTTGCCCCGCTTGGTGTCCGGTTCGGCTGCGAGCACGGCAGCCCCGTTGCGCTTCACGTCCTTGGCCTTGGGCTTCTTCTCTTCTGGGTCCGCGGTAGGCAGCTCGAGGAGGGAGAGACGTCCCTCCTCAGCCCTGGCGCGCTTGTTCGCCAAGTTGAACAGCTCCAGGGAGGTGCAGAGGTCTTCGTGCATCGCCAGTTCCTCCTTCATCTTGACGTCATGCACGCCATCAGAGAAGGCAGAGATGATGGCCTCCTCTGACACCCTGGGGATCTTGAGGCGCGCGCTGTTGAAGCGCTGGATGTACTTTTGCAGGGTCTCTCCGGGTTGTTGCTTGATGTGTTGCATGTTGCTCACGGCAGGCGGCCGGTCGCGAGTACCTTGGAAGTTGGCGATGAAGCAGGCGCGCATCTGGTCCCAGGAGGAGATCGTGCCTGGAGCCAGATTCAAGAGCCAGGTTCGCGCCCCTTCCTTCAGCGCCATGGGGAACCAGTTCGCCATGACCTTTTCATCCCCGCAGGCAGCCTCGATGCCCAGCTCATAGAGCTGGAGGAATTCCGCGGGGTCAGTTGTGCCGTCGTAGCGAGGAGGCAGGTCGGGCTTGAACTTGCCGGGCCACGCGACGCTGCGCAGCTCAATGGAGTAGGCGTGGCAGCCCGCGGTGGCCACGAAAGGCCTCGGTTGGTGGAGAACTTGGTCTTGAGGGTCCCCACGCGCTACAGCTAGGAGCAGGGCGGGGGCTTGACGTGCCGGAGCTGGAGCAGGGTCGCGGCGTGCCGGAGCAGGGAGCGCCCGGGCAGCCCCCTGTAGGCAAGGGATATCTTGGCAGCTTCGCTCTTGTTGCGATGGCGCCTGGCAGAGCGGGTTCCGCCCAGGGGCCAGTCGCCTTGGAGCCACGACATCTTCTTGGAGAGGAGGTGGCTGGTGCGCCTCGGGAGCTTTGTTGCCCGCGCGGGGCGGAGTGCGGCGCAGAGGGACGGACGGCGCGGAAGAGCCCCATGCGGCGCGGACAAGCTCGGTGACGCGGTCGAGCCATTCTTCGTAGACGTCGTCGACGGGACGGTAGCGCAGGAGCTCGTTTGCCGCGAGGAGCGCAGCTCGAGCCTCCAAGGGTGCGCAGAGTGCGCGGGATGAAGAGCCAGCTGGTGCGAGGGACGGAGTGGCGGTGCGGCCGTCTTGCCGCACGGACGGGTGCTGAGACGATGCCTGCTGCTCGCCCCCCGCCGGGCCGGTGGCGGTGTTGACGGCGGGCGACGGGGAACGATGAGGACACCCACCGACAGGGGCCGTTTGGGCGACGCGAGAATTGATGGCGGCCCGGCGCTCGGCGCGGGCTCGACGAGCGTCAGACAAGGACGCGACAGTCGAAGGAGAGCAGAGCGGTGGAAGACGAATTCCGACGCACCCCTACCTGGCGCGCCAAATGTCGGATTTCGGGTTCCGGCTGACCCTTAAGGTTCGAACACTGGGGTGCGCACGGAAATCTCACCTTCAACCTCTCCGTCTCGAGGGGATCTAAACTACTAAAAGAACTGCACGAAAGACACAAGATTTATACTGGTTCGGGCCACCGATGTGGTGTAATACCCTACTCCAGTGTGTGGTGGATGGATTGCCTCCTGGGGCTGGTGAGGATGAATGATACAAGGAAGAACAGCCTCGCGAGGGTCTGTTCTTAGCTGTGGTGATGAACTGCTATGAAGTGTTCAGTCACCCTCTCTCTCTCTCTCTCTCTCTCTGTGATCCTGGACCAAACGACCAGGAATCGAACAACCCAACGAACCGAACCCAAAAACCGAACCCCCAAAAACCGAACCCCCTGCTATGTGGGTGGCTAGCCCTATTTATAGAGGCCCTGGTCCTCTCCCCAAATATTGAGCAGGAATGGATCCAACAATGGCGGGCTAATTTGAAGGGGGGCAGCGAGTACATCTATCCTGACAAAAGCAGTCTTCGCCTGCCAAAGGCTCTGGTGATGACGCCGCGCTGGGCTCCATGGTGACCTCCGTCTCGTAGTCCTCCTGGCCTTGCTCTCATTGCACCGAAGTGGCAACCTTTGCCTGATGCCTCGGTACTCCGCTGATACGCTTGCCCCCTTTGCACCAAAGAGGAAAGAGGGACGTTGCGCACGCTGGCACCCGCCTGGTGCCCCGTGTCGTCATGGCTTGCGTCATAGGCACCTCGCGAGGTACCCCGCCTTGAACTCTCCGCCTCCTCGTGAGCAAGCCTGACGAGGCTGTGCCTGAGGATGCGCCATGTCATCCGCCTCACGAGGCTTGGCCCCTCGCGAGGGTCTTGAGCCTCGTGTTGATGAAGATGGGCCGCGCTGGGCCCCCACTCGAGCCACGCCGCAGGCCGCAGGCAGGCAAGTCTGGGGACCCCCGTTCCTAGAACGCCGACAGACCTCGAGAAGTTCAAGGAGCCGGCGACACGAATGATGGGGTCGCCGGTGTCGCACGGAGCGGCACCCGACACCTAGTCGGACCCGTCATCCTACCGCCTATTACCCTCATCGTCGCTACCGCTGTCCTCCTCGTCACTCCCGCCCGAGGAGGAGTCTTCACTATCAGAAGAGCTCTCCATGCAGCACCTTGCGCGGGTCCTAAAGAGCCCGAAGACTTTGACGAAGAGAAGGCCACCCTCCATCAGGTTAAAATGGAGAGTGAGCCCCTCCGTCAAGCGGTGGATATGAGCAAACGTCTTCCATCCCCGACGAAGATACATCATGTGAGGGGCGGGGAAGTCGACGCGGACCCGCGTGCCACTGATCCCGCAGCCCCTCATGTGTAGCCGAAACGACTCCGGCGGATCCAGCTCCATCTCCCGCGCAAATGGAGTCGGGAGACGAAGGCGACGGCGCGGCTGCCGGCGCAGCCTGACGAAGAAATCACAAGGGTCATCCCCAACATGGCCCTTCATTGGAGGAGGAGCTGCTGGCGGAGGCAAAGCCGGCGCGCCACCCCGTCCTCCTCTTCCCCGAGCGCCCCGGCCTCACCCCCTCCCCCTTCCCCTCGCGGCTGGCTCTACCACCGCAGGCGCAGGAGAAGGAGGGACGCGTTGTCGAGTGGCGACCCTCGCCGCCACTGTTGAAGGACCAGGATTCCCTCTCTCGATGACGGATGGAAGGGAGGAGCAGAAGCTGAAGGAAGAAGAAGATGAAAGAATGCAGGATGCCATCCCCCCTCCCGCTCTTTATAAAGGATCGGGGTTGGGGCATGGCTGCCCCGCTCGGCCAATCAAGATACGGAAGGCGCAGGGAGCCAGGACTGATCCGCTGCCCCAACCAGCGACGGCCCGGTTTCCCGCCTCCACCGTTTGCCACCCCAAGCGCATGGGAGACATGTGGCGGACGTGCAGAACGGAGGGGACGGATGAGACGACCACTCCCCACCCCATGATCGTGGGGAGTGGACGCCTTAAAGACCGCGCCTCAGCCCCATTCAGTAAATGGGCCGCGCCTCCATGCCTCCCTCCGTTTATGGGGAAGGTGCGAACCACCCCTTTACTGTGATGTGATGCATGCCCGCGGGAACCAACCCCGCACATGCCGCCCACGTCACGCACGCCTCCCCATGCTGCGCCACGTGCGGGAATCGTGGGAAGCGCAGCGTACGAAGAATCTTAACGCGGTAAAAACCGCCCCGCCTGCCCGCGCACCTTTTCTGGGCCTAGCCCAACAACGCGTTGCGCTTATGTGTGGCCCAGGCCCGGGGGCTCCTGTCGGTGTGCAAAAAGAGGGGTACGCTTTTTGTACCCCTAAAACTATGCACGGGCAGTCTGAGCCACGGATACCACCACACCAAGCAAGGCAAGGGAGGTGAGCTAGGGTAAGGCCGAAGCTCAAGAGAACTAGAACGACACCAAGGCCAAGACCACGAAGAGCAAAGGGGACGAAGCGGACTCCCCCGACAAGATCCTTGCCGGGAGACAGTTCTAGCAGCCCCGGCAAGACCCTTGCCATGGTGACTCGTCCCGCGCCTATGGAGCAAATCATCCTTGAGTCCACTGCCCCCAAAGGGCAAGGATTCGGGAGACATCCCCGTCGCAGCATGCAGATCTTTGTGAAGACATTCAAGATCAGATATGCACTAAGGAGATGCCAACCCTTGGCGGGATCCCAGCCGAGGAAGACCACAAGGCCCCCGGCAAGCGCCTTGCCGGGGATGACAGCAGGAGCCTCGGCAAGACCCTTGCCGGGGCCCCGGCAAGGCCCTTACCGAGGACACCCGCAGGGCCACCATCAGGCCCACGCTGACTAAACCTCCACCACCGCATGCATGCAGCTGCCGACCCAACCAGCTGGGCAGGCACCTGTGTGGCGGCATGCAGATCTTCGTGAAGACCCACCACTGCGCCACCTCAGCTGCCTGCCTACCTACATGGCATCGCAGGCGTCACTGTCCAGGGTGCGTGTCGACACAAGGAGCGGCGACGGACGAGACATGTTTCTCCCCCGTCCCCGATAAAGCAAGGACACCTAAGCAAGATGCATTAAATGCGCCTTGTCATGTGATGCGAGGGATAACCTCACAGCACTGTACCCTTTCCACCTCTTGTGTGCCACTGTGGCAACCCCTTTTTTTATAAAAGGAGGCCCGAGGTGACCAGAGGACGGATTCAGCTTTTTGGAGCTCCTCATGCCCCATAGCTAGCTCAAGAACATAGATATACAATCCACCAAAGCAGGAGTAGGGTTTTACACATCCTCGCGGCCCGAACCTGGATAAACGAACCGTGTGCTATTGAAGGAAATATGCCCTAGAGGCAATAATAAAGTTATTATTTATTTCCTTATATCATGATAAATATTTATTATTCATGCTAGAATTGTATTAACCGGAAACATAATACATGTGTGAATACATAGACAAACAGAGTGTCACTAGTATGCCTCTACTTGACTAGCTCGTTAATCAAAGATGGTTATGTTTCCTAACCATGGACAAAGAGTTGTTATTTGATTAATGGGATCACATCATTAGATGAATGATCTGATTGACATGACCCATTCCATTAGCTTAGCACCCGATCGTTTAGTATGTTGCTATTGCTTTCTTCATGACTTATACATGTTCCTATGTCTATGAGATTATGCAACTCCCGTTTACCGGAGGAACACTTTGGGTACTACCAAACGTCACAACGTAACTGGGTGATTATAAAGGAGTACTACAGGTGTCTCCAAAGGTAGATGTTGGGTTGGCGTATTTCGAGATTAGGATTTGTCACTCCGATTGTCAGAGAGGTATCTCTAGGCCCTCTCGGTAATGCACATCACTTAAAGCCTTGCAAGCATTGCAACTAATGAGTTAGTTGCGGGATGTTGTATTACGGAACGAGTAAAGAGACTTGCCGGTAACGAGATTGAACTAGGTATTGGATACCGACGATCGAATCTCGAGCAAGTAACATACCGATGACAAAGGGAACAACGTATGTTGTTATGCGGTCTGACCGATAAAGATCTTCGTAGAATATGTAGGAGCCAATATGGGCATCCAGGTCCCGCTATTGGTTATTGACCGGAGACGTGTCTCGGTCATGTCTACATTGTTCTCGAACCGTAGGGTCCGCACGCTTAAGGTTTCGATGACAGTTATATTATGAGTTTATGAGTTTTGATGTACCGAAGGAGTTCGGAGTCCCGGATGAGATCGGGGACATGACGAGGAGTCTCGAAATGGTCGAGACATAAAGATTGATATATTGGAAGCCTATGTTTGGACACCAGAAGTGTTCCGGGTGAAATCGGGATTTTACCGGAATACCGGGAGGGTTACCGGAACCCCCCGGGAGCCAAATGGGCCTACATGGGCCTTAGTGGAAAGGTGAAAGGGGCTGCCATGGAGGGCTGCGCGCCTCCCCCCCTCCACTAGTCCTATTAGGACTAGGAGAGGTGGCCGGCCACCTCTCTCTCTCTTTCCCCCTTGGAGTCCTAGTTGGAATAGGATTGGAGGGGGGAGTCCTACTCCCGGTAGGAGTAGGACTCCTCCTGCGCCTCCCTCCTTGGCCGGCCAGCCCCTCCCCTTGGATCCTTTATATACGGGGGCAGGGGGCACCTCTAGACACACAAGTTGATCCTTGAGATCGTTACTTAGCCGTGTGCGGTGCCCCCTGCCACCAAATTCCACCTCGATCATACCGTTGTAGTGCTTAGGCGAAGCCCTGCGTCGGTAGTACATCCAGATCGTCACCACGCCGTCGTGCTGACGGAACTCTTCCTCGACGCTTTGCTGGATCGGAGCCCGAGGGTCGTCATCGAGCTGAACGTGTGCTAAGAACTCGGAGGTGCCGGAGTAACAGTGCTTGGATCGGTCCGATCGGGAAGATGTACGACTACTTCCTCTACGTTGTGTGATCGCTTCCGCAGTCGGTCTGTGTTGGTACGTAGACAACACTCTCCCCTCTCGTTGCTATGCATCACCATGATCTTGTGTGTGCGTAGGATTTTTTTTTGAAATTACTACGTTCCCCAACAGTGGCATCCGAGCCTAGGTTTTATGGTTTGATGTTATATGCACGAGTAGAGCACAAGTGAGTTGTGGGCGATATAAGTCATACTGCCTACCATCAGGTCATACTTTAGTTCGGCGGTATTGTTGGATGAAGCGGCCCGGACCGACATTACGCGTACGCTTACGCGAGACCGGTTTCCCCGACGTGCTTTGCACATAGGTGACTTGCGGGTGACTGTTTCTCCAACTTTAGTTGAACCGAGTGTGGCTACACCCGGTCCTTGCGAAGGTTAAAACGGAGTCTATTTGACAAACTATCGTTGTCGTTTTCATGCGTAGGTAAGATTGGTTCTTGCTAAGCCCGTAGCAGCCACGTAAAATTTGCAACAACAAAGTAGAGGACGTCTAACTTGTTTTTGCAGGGCATGTTGTGATGTGATATGGTCAAAACGTGATGAGTTATAAGTTGTTGTATAAGCTGATCATGGTTTGTTGAAGTTATCGGCAACTGGCAAAAGCCTTATGGTTGTCTGTCTATTGCATAAGATGCAAGCGCCCAATAATTGCTTTACTTTATCGCTATGCGATAGCAATAGTTGCAAGAGCAATAGTTGGCGAGACGACCATGTGACGACATATTGATATAGATCAAGATGATGGAGATCATGATGTCATGCCGGTGACGATGGAAATCATGACGATGCTTTGAAGATGGAGATCAAAGGCACAAGATGATGATGGCCATATCATGTCACATATTTTGATTGCATGTGATGTTTATCTTTTTATGCATCTTATCTTGCTTTGATTGATGGTAGCATTATAAGATGATCTCTCACTAAATTATCAAGAAGTGTTCTCCATGAGTATGCACCGTTGCCAAAGTTCGTCGTGCCCAGACACCACGTGATGATCGGGTGTGATAAGCTCTACGTCCATCTACAACGGGTGCAAGCCAGTTTTTGCACACGCAGAATACTCAGGTTAAACTTGACGAGCCTAGCATATGCAGATATGGCCTCGGAACACGGAGACCGAAAGGTCGAGCGTGAATCATATAGTAGATATGATCAACATAACGATGTTCACCATTGAAAACTACTCCATCTCACGTGATGATCGGTTATGGTTTACTTGATTTGGATCACGTGATCACTTAGAGGATTAGAGGGATGTCTATCTAAGTGGGAGTTCTTAAGTAATATGATTAATTGAACTTTAATTTATCATTAACTTAGTCCTGGTAGTATTAGCATATCTATGTTGAAGATCAATAGCTCGCGTTGTTGCTTTCATATGTTTATTTTGATATGTTCCTAGAGAAAATTGTGTTGAAAGATGTTAGTAGCAATGATACGGATTGGATCCGTGATCTGAGGTTTATCCTCATTGCTGCACAGAAAAATTATGTCCTTGATGCACCGCTAGGTGACAGACCTATTGCAGGAGCAGATGCAGACGTTATGAACGGCTGGCTAGCTCAATATGATGACTACTTGATAGTTTAGTGCACCATGCTTAATGGCTTAGAATCGGGACTTCAAAGACGTTTTGAACGTCATGGACCATATGAGATGTTCCAGGAGTTGAAGTTAATATTTCAAGCAAATACCCGAGTTGAGAGATATAAAGTCTCCAACAAGTTCTATAGCTAAAAGATGGAGGAGAATCGCTCAACTAGTGAGCATGTGCTCAGATTGTCTGGGTACTACAATCGCTTGAATCAAGTGGGAGTTAATCTTCCAGATAAAATAGTGATTGACATAATTCTCTAGTCACCATCACCAAGTTAGTAGAACTTCATGATGAACTATGATATGCAAGGGATAACAGAAACGATTCCCAGGCTCTTCGTGATGCTGAAGTCGATGAAGGTAGAAATCAAGAAAAACATCAAGTGTTGATGGTTGACAAGACCACTAGTTTGAAGAAAAGGGCAAAAAGGGAAGAAGGGGAACTTCAAGAAGAACGGCAAGCAAGTTGCTGCTCAAGTGAAGAAGCCCAAGTCTGGTCCTAAGCCTGAGACTAAGTGCTTCTACTGCAAAGGGACTGGTCACTGGAAGCGGAACTGCCCCAAGTATTTGGCGGATAAGAAGGATGGCAAAGTGAACAAAAGTATATTTGATATACATGTTATTGATGTGTGCTTTACTAGTGTTTATAGCAACCCCTCAGTATTTGATATTGGTTCAGTTGCTAAAGAGTAGTAACTCGAAACAGGAGTTGCAGAATAAACAGAGACTAGTTAAGGGTGAAGTGACGATGTGTGTTGGAAGTAGTTCCAAGATTGATATGATCATCATCGCACACTCCCCTATACTTTCGGGATTAGTGTTGAACTTAAATAAGTGTTATTTGGTTTTTGCGTTGAGCATGAATATGATTTGATCATGTTTATTGCAATACGGTTATTCATTAAAGTCAGAGAATAATTGTTGTTCTATTTACATGAATAAAACCTTCGATGGTCATACACCCAATGAAACAAGTTCGTTGGATCTCGATCGTAGTGATACACATATTCATAATATTGAAACCAAAAGATGCAAAGTTAATAATGATAGTGCAACTTATTTGTGGCACTGCCGTTTAGGTCATATTGGTATAAAGCGCATGAAGAAACTCCATGCTGATGGGCTTTCGGAATCACTTGATTATGAATCACTTGATGCTTGTGAACCATGCCTTTTGGGCAAGATGACTAAAACGCCGTTCTCTAGAACAATGGAGCAAGCAACAGATTTGTTGGAAATCATACATACTGATGTATGTGGTCCGATGAATATTTAAGGCTTGCAGCGGGTATCATTATTTTCTGACCTTCACAGATGATTTGAGTAGATATGGGTATATCTACTTAATGAAATAGAAGTCTGATACATTTGAAAAGTTCATATAATTTCAGAGTGAAGTGGAAAATCATCGTAACAAGAAAATAAAGTTTCTATGATCTGATCGTGGAAAAGAGTATTTGAGTTACGAGTTTGGTCTTCAGTTAAAACAATGTGAAATAGTTTCACTACTCACGCCACCTGGAACACCACAGCATAATGGTGTGTCCGAACGTCATAACCGTACTTTATTGGATATAGTGCAATCTATGATGTTTCTTACCGATTTACCACTATCGTTTTTGGGGTCATGCATTAGAGACAGCTGCATTCACGTTAAAAAAGGGGCACCATCTATATCCGTCGAGACGACGCCTTATGAACTATGGTTTGGCAAGAAACCAAAGTTGTCGTTTCTTGAAGTTTGGGGTTGCGATGCTTATGAGAAAAAGTTTCATCCTGATAAGCTCAAACCCAAATCGGAGAAATATGTCTTCATAGGATACCCAAAGGAGACTGTTGGGTACACCTTCTATCACAGATCCTAAGGCAAGACATTCGTTGCTTATAATGGATCCTTTCTAGAGAAGGAGTTTCTCTTGAAAGAAGTAAGTGGGAGGAAATTAGAAAACTTAATAAGGTAATTGTACCTTCTACCTTATTGGAAAGTAGTTCATCACAAAAATCTGTTCTTGTGACTACTACACCAATTAGTGAGGAAGCTAATGATGATGATCATGTAACTTCAGATCAAGTTACTACCGAATCTCGTAGGTAAACCAGAGTGAGATCCGCACCAGAGTAGTACGGTAATCCTATTCTAGAGGTCATGTTACTTGACCATGACGAACCTACGAACTATGAGGAAGCGATGATGAGCCCAGATTCCGCGAAATGGTTTGAGGCCATGAAATCTGAGATATGATCCATGTATGAGAACAAAGTTTGGACTTTGGTTGACTTGCCTGATGATCGGCAAGCAATTGAGAATAAATGGATCTTCAAGAGGAAGACGGACGCTGATAGTAGTGTTACTATCTACAAAGCTAGAATTGTCGCAAAAAGGTTTTCGACAAGTTCAAGGTGTTGACTACGATGAGAGCTTCTCACTCGTATCTATGCTTGAGTCTGTCCGAATCATGTTAGTAATTGCCGCATTTTATGAAATCTGGCAAATGGATAAACAAAACTGCATTCCTTAATGGATTTATTAAAGAAGAGTTGTATATGATGCAACAGAAGGTTTTGTCAATCCGAAAGGTGCTAACAAAATGTGCAAGCTCCAGCGATCCATCTGTGGACTGGTGCAAGCATCTCGGAGTTGGAATATACGCTTTGATGAGTTGATCAAAGCATATAGTTTTATACAGACTTGCGGTGAAGCCTATATTTACAAGAAAGTGAGTGGGAGCACTACAACATTTCTGATAAGTATATGTGAATGACATATTGTTGATCGGAAATAATGTAGAATTATTCTGTAAAGCATAAAGGAGTGTTTGAAAGGAGTTTTTCAAAGAAAGACTTCGGTGAAGCTACCTACATATTGAGCTTCAAGATCTATAGAGATAGATCAAGACGCTTGATAAGTTTTTTCAATGAGTACATACCTTGACAAGATTTTGAAGTAGTTCAAAATGGAGCAGTCAAAGAAAGAGTTCTTGCCTGTATTATAAGGTGTGAAGTTGAGTAAGACTCAAAGCCCTACCACGGCAGAAGATGGAAAGAGAATGAAAGTCATTCCCTATGCCTTGGCCATAGGTTCTATAAAGTATGTCATGCTGTATACCAGATCTATTGTATACCCTGCACTGATTGGCAAGGGAGTACAATAGTGATCTAGGAGTAGATCATTGGACAGCGGTCAGAATTATCCTTAGTAAAATAAGGATATGTTTCTCGATTATGGACGTGATAAAAAGGTTCATCGTAAAGGGTTACGCCGATGCAAGTTTTGACACTAATCTAGATGACTCTAAGTCTCGGTCTAGATACATATTGAAAGTGGGAGCAATTAGCTAGACTAGCTCCATGCAGAGCATTGTTGACATAGAAATTTGCAAAATACATGTGGATCTGAATGTGGCAAACCCGTTGACTAAGATTCTCTCACAAGCAAAACATGATCACACCTTAGTACTCTTTGGGTGTTAATCACATAGCAATGTGAACTAGATTACTAAATCTAGTAAACCCTTTGGGTGTTGGTCACATGGCAATGTGAACTATGGGTGTTAATCACATGATGATGTGAACTATCGATGTTAATCACATGGTGATGTGATCTAGATTATTGACTCTAGTGCAAGTGGGAGACTGAAGGAAATATGCCCTAGAGGCAATAAAGTTATTATTTATTTCCTTATATCATGATAAATATTTATTATTCATGCTAGAATTGTATTAACCGGAAACATAATACATGTGTGAATACATAGACAAACAGAGTGTCACTAGTATGCCTCTACTTGACTAGCTCGTTAATCAAAGATTGTTATGTTTCCTAACCATGGACAAAGAGTTGTTATTTGATTAATGGGATCACATCATTAGATGAATGATCTGATTGACATGACCCATTCCATTAGCTTAGCACCCGATCGTTTAGTATGTTGCTATTGCTTTCTTCATGACTTATACATGTTCCTATGACTATGAGATTATGCAACTCCCGTTTACCGGAGGAACACTTTGGGTACTACCAAACGTCACAACGTAACTGAGTGATTATAAAGGAGTACTACAGGTGTCTCCAAAGGGAGATGTTGGGTTGGCGTATTTCGAGATTAGGATTTGTCACTCCGATTGTCGGAGAGGTATCTCTGGGCCCTCTCGGTAATGCACATCACTTAAAGCCTTGCAAGCATTGCAACTAATGAGTTAGTTGCGGGATGTTGTATTACGGAACGAGTAAATAGACTTGCCGGTAACGAGATTGAACTAGGTATTGGATACCGACGATCGAATCTCGGGCAAGTAACATACCGATGACAAAGGGAACAACGTATGTTGTTATGCGGTCTGACCGATAAAGATCTTCGTAGAATATGTAGGAGCCAATATGGGCATCCAGGTCCCGCTATTGGTTATTGACCGGAGACGTGTCTCGGTCATGTCTACATTGTTCTCGAACCGTAGGGTCCGCACGCTTAAGGTTTCGATGACAGTTATATTATGAGTTTATGAGTTTTGATGTACCGAAGGAGTTCGGAGTCCCGGATGAGATCGGGGACATGACGAGGAGTCTCGAAATGGTCAAGACATAAAGATTGATATATTGGAAGCCTATGTTTGGACACCGGAAGTGTTCCGGGTGAAATCGGGATTTTACCGGAATACCGGGAGGGTTACCGGAACCCCCCGGGAGCCAAATGGGCCTACATGGGCCTTAGTGGAAAGGTGAAAGGGGCTGCCATGGAGGGCTGCACGCCTCCCGCCCTCCCCTAGTCCTATTAGGACTAGGAGAGGTGGCCGGCCACCTCTCTCTCTATTTCCCCCTTGGAGTCCTAGTTGGAATAGGATTGGAGGGGGGAGTCCTACTCCTGGTAGGAGTAGGACTCCTCCTGCGCCTCCCTCCTTGGCCGGCCAGCCCCTCCCCTTGGATCCTTTATATACGGGGGCAGGGGGCACCTCTAGACACACAAGTTGATCCTTGAGATCGTTACTTAGCCGTGTGCGGTGCCCCCTGCCACCAAATTCCACCTCGATCATACCGTTGTAGTGCTTAGGCGAAGCCCTGCGTCGGTAGTACATCAAGATCGTCACCACGCCGTCGTGCTGACGGAACTCTTCCTCGACGCTTTGCGGGATCGGCGCCCGAGGGTCGTCATCGAGCTGAACGTGTGCTAAGAACTCGGAGGTGCCGGAGTAACGGTGCTTGGATCGGTCGGAGCGGGAAGACGTACGACTACTTCCTCTATGTTGTGTGATCGCTTCCGCAGTCGGTCTGCGTTGGTACGTAGACAACACTCTCCCCTCTCATTGCTATGCATCACCATGATCTTGTGTGTGCGTAGGAATTTTTTTTGAAATTACTACGTTCCCCAACAGCTATCTGTTTGATCCACTCTTCTCACGACCCCGCGCCCCGCTAACCACAGTAGGGATTCTTGTGATCCCATAGGTGTCGTTCCCACCGACACTATTCTGGTCATAGTTCCTAGCGCCAGAGCGTCTGGCGCTGTTGAACAACTAGATATGCAACTGTCGTAGTTGCATAAGAAGTCCGGTCTGGCCATGAAGGCCATCATAGTCCGGCCAGCCGAACCCATTCCAAGCAGCTACTTCGGCTTGGTGAGGCGACTCGTAGATGAACTGCCCCGAGTTGAAGCTGTGAAGCACTCGGCATGCATGGAGGGCGCGCGGATGGCCTTTGCCCATGTCAAGATGCACTGGGCGATGATGAAGGCCACCGTTGTGGCAACTGAAGGCCCACCCGAAGGCAAGGACCACTGCAAGCCGGAGTGGTACTTTGATGACGTCCTGGCAGGTGCCCAAATAGTAGAGGGCCAATTCTCAAACGATGTCATGTTTGAATGAATCTATTATGTTTATCCAGACTTTTTTTATGAACCAAGGCCTGTAATATATTTATGCCTTCATCTAAAATTATTTTCCTCCTGTGCGGCTGTTTTTAATTCTGAAAGTTTGCCAGTCGTCGGCTTTAGCCCCCACGTAGATGCTACGGGGCTGTTCGGGATAGCGTGCGATCACACTTGACCCAATGTCTTGGTCCATAAAGGAGGTGTCCGTGTAGTGAACCAGGCAGTCGGACTGTGGCTTTATTACTTTCACTTAGCCATAGGAGTTTGATGGTGGGGCTAAGTACTAGCCCTTGCTGCGTATGCGGCCATCCGAACTAGGATGCCTTAGGCGCATGACTGGGCGAAGGCCAGTCCTTCATATAATATGGAGTAAATCACAAAAGATTTATAGCAAGTCACCGAATCGTCGACCAGCTCTCGCTATATCATGACATTCAGTTTTCAGCTTTCTCTACTGAGGTATTCGACCGGACGAACCAGAAACACAATCGCAGTAGTTCTCCCTTTACTCCCTTAGCCGAACAAGCGGAACTTAAGGTAGCAATCACATGAGCCGGGCAACCCAACCATTTACCAAAGACATGATTCGGAGCTGATGCATGCAATGCAATATTCGGGACGCCAAAGTATACTCTAAAAGTGTTCGGGCTTTTGTAGATATATGTGGCCGAATAGAGACCCCGACATTTAGGCCATACCAAAGTGTATATGGAATCTAGGGGAAAATATAGATTATGAAATAAACCAGCACCGAACAGGGGTTGGCAGAAAAGGAACTGTTTCCATTATAATCTTTTTGATATGTCAAAATGTGTTATTATAGATAATGCCGTAAACATCAAGGCTATTTTACATGCCGAGAATTTGTAAACAAGGGTAAGTTGTATAGAGGGCCTAAAAAGAAGAGGTATTCTTGAAGATCCCATTGAGACCCTGCCACACGTCTGCGCCGCTGTCGCCTTGATGCAGGTCCTTTGAGAGGAGAGATTGACTTTCGTTTATAAAAGGGGCCTGGTAGAGGGCCCTTGTACGATCGTAAGGTGAGTAGGTATTTAACGAACCTGTAATATGAGAAAAATAAAAAGGAAGGGGTTGAGGTCAAAGTAGGGTTTAACCGCACTATAGACCCTGTCAGCACTGTGCCTCCGTCGTTGCCCAAGGTATTTTGAGTGCGAAGTTATGCACACGCGGTACATATGCCGCGATTAGATGGGGCGATTGATGGAGGCAGAACTACTAGTCCAGCTCTGGATTTAGTGAGCTGTCATTTTGCAGGGTAGGCTGGACTCGTTTAATAGTGTCCAGGGGCTTGATGGCCGATGAAGTGTTCGGCTTGATAAGGCCGCTATGCACCTCATCCACAAGGGCCGCGGTATGCTCCTCAGTACGGATGGAGCGCTCCATGTTTCCATTGACTGTGATAACGCCACGCGGTCCGGGCATCTTGAGCTTTAAATAAGCATAGTTCGGGACTAAATTGAAGCGGGTGAAGGCGGTTCGTCCGAGCCGTGTGTGATAACCACTCCGAAAGGGGACAATGTTGAAGATCAAGTCTTCGCTTCGAAAGTTATCCGGTGAACTGAAGACTACATCCAGTGTTAATGAACCCGTGTAGCGCACCTCTACACCGGGTATCACCCCTTTAAAGGTGGTTTTACTAGGCTTGATTCTTGACGGGTCAATACCCATTTTACGAACAGTGTCTTGATAAATCAAGTTAAGACTGTTGCCGCCGTCCATAAGGACTTGAGTGAGATGGAACCCATCGATGATTGGATCGAGCACCAGGGCTGCTGAACCTCCATGACGGATACTGGTCGGGTGGTCCCTGCGATCGAAGGTGATCGGACAAGCCGACCAAGGGTTGAATTTTGGGGCGACCGACTCTACGACGTAGACGTCCCTTAATGCGCGCTTGCGCTCCCTCTTGGGGATATGAGTGATGTATATCATATTCACCATTTTTACTTCAGGGGAAATTTCTTGTGCCCCCTGTGTTCGGCGGGCGAGGCTCATCATCGTACTCGCTTAGCGGCACTTTCCCATTATGTTCGGTATTTAATTTACCAGCCTGTTTGAAGACCCAACAATTTCTGTTCGAATGATTTGCAGGCTTGTCGGGGGTGCCATGAATCTGGCAAGGCCTGTCCAGTATTTTGTCCAAATTGGATGGGCCATCCATGTTTCCTTTGAATGGCTTCTTTCGCTGATCGGGTTTAGAGCCGATGAATCGAGCGTTGACCGCCGTATCTTTGGTTTCTTCATTGTTGTTTCGACGCTTGTGTTTGCTACATCGCGGCCGTCCGTTGTCGTCTGATACGTCTCCAACGTATCTATAATTTATGAAGTATTCATGCTGTTTTATTATCATTCTTGGATGTTTAACAATCATTCTATAGCAACTTTATATCATTTTTTGGGACTAACCTATTGACCCAGTGCCCCGTGCAAGTTGCTGTTTTTTCTCTCGTTTTTCCAAACACCGCGAAACTTTTTGAGGATTTTTTATGGATCAGAACACTTCCAATGGGCCAGAGCTGCACCTGGGGGTGCCCCGAGGGGGCACAACCCACCAGGGCGTGCCTGGGCCCCTAGTCGCGCACTGGTGGGTTGTGCTCACCTCGGTAGACTCCCGTACCCCTTATTTGCACTATAAATTCCAAAATATTTCGAAACCCTTCGGGTTTAACCTAGATCAGAAGTTCCGCCGCCGCAGGCCTCTATAGCCACCGAAAACCAATCTAGAACCTGTTCTGGCACCCTGCCGAAGGGGAGAATCATCTCCGGTGGCCATCTTCATCATCCCGGTGGCCACCACGATGATGAGGGAGTAGCCCACCCTCGGGGCTGAGGGTTTGTACCAGTAGCTATGTGTTTAATCTCTCTCTCTCTCTCGTGTTCTTGAGATGTCACGATCCTGATGTATCGCAGGTTTTGTTAATATAGTCGGATCATATGGTGTTTCCCCTCTCTATCTTGTGACGAATTGAGTTTTCCCTTTGAGATTTCGTTTTATCAGATTAAATACTTTTTTGGATTTGAGAGCACTTGTTATATGTCTTGCAAATGAATACTCGTGGTGACAATGGGGTATTATTTTGATTCACTTGATATATATTTTGGCACTCAACTTGTGGATTCCTGAGGTGACATTTTGATAACCTACGCATAGGGGTTGATGCATGTTCTTGTCTTTGTTTCTCCATTAGAAATCTTGGGGCACTCTTTGTAGTTCTTTGTGTTGGATTGAGTATTATGAATCTGAAATTATTTGGTGTTATTTTAATACGAACTCTTGGATAGATCGATCGGAAAGAATAGCTTCGAGGTGGTTTTGTACCCTACAAACGGTTTCTTCTTATGTTCTCCGCTAGATAGGAACTTTGGAGTGATTCTTCATCGCACTTTGAGGGGTGGTTATATGCTTGAATTATATTAGCACTATTGAGAGATTGCACCAGCGAAAGTACGGACCCTAGGCCTCATTTTCAAGCATTGCAATACCATTTTTGTGCCCGTTTACTATTTGCTACCTTGTTGTTTTATTTATCCAGATTATAAAAATATATTTCTACCATCAATATTACACTTTTATCACCATCTCTTCGCCGAACTAGTGCACCTATACAAATTACCATTGTATTTGTTGTGTTGGGGACACAAGAGACTTTTTATTATTTGGTTGCAGGGTTGTTTGAGAGAGACCATCTTCATCCTACACCTCCCACCGATTGGTAAACCTTAGGTCATCCACTTGAGGGAAAATTGCTACTGTCCTACAAAACTCTGCGCTTGGAGGCCCAACATGTGTCTACAAGAATAAAGTTGCGTAGTAGACATCAAGCTCTTTTCTGGCGCCATTGCCGGGGAGGTGAGTGCTTGAAGGTATATCTTTAGATCTTGCAATCGAATCTTTTAGTTTCTTGTTTATCACTAGTTTGGTTTATGAAAGGGAACTACAATAAAAATGGAATTGTGGTTGCATCATATTATTCATCTTTATAATGTATTTCGTGAAAATGATGGAAAGGAAAATTATGCTCAATTGATAGAAGAAGAATTCAATAAAATGTTTGGTATAAATGATAAGCATGATTGCAATGTTGTTAGTATGAATTCTTTGAATATTCATGATGGTAATGATATGCAAAGCCATAAGCTTGGGGATGCTATGTTTGATGAAGATGATATTTTTAGTCCCCCAATATTTGATGTGCAAATTTGTTATAATGATTGCATGCCTCCTATTTATGATGATTACATTGATGAAAGTGGGTTTGGAAGAGTGTCAACTCTAGGTAGTAGTGATCCCACTATTTTGGAGGGTGTTGAATCTTCTTACAATATTGATGAAAGTGGATTTGGAGAGGTCATGACTTTATTTAGTGACACATCCACTATTTAGGAAGAGGTTTAAATTAACTATGACAATAAAGTTGCTATATATGATGATTATTATGATGACATGTATGCCATAAAGAGTAATAAATTATCTATGATTGTGCATTATGAAAAGAGTGCTGTATGCGATAGTTATATTGTTGAATCCATTCATGATGTTTCTGAAAATTATTTTGAGGAAGGAACTTATGCTCTTACATATCTCAATAATATCAAGTTTCTTCTCTATGTGTTGATTGTTTTGAAGTTGCATTTGATTTGCCTTCCTATGCTAGTTGATTCTTATTCACATAAGTTGTTTGATCACAAAATCTCTATTCATATGTCGGTGGGAAACAACACCTTCTACGGTTAGCGGGTGCCGGGTTGTGTAAAGAGCGGGTCTGGCGGTCAGCACAAAGATCATTTACCCAGGTTCGGGTCGCGAAGACAAGTAAAACCCTAGTCCTCCTTCGATGTATATTTGAGTGTTCTTGAGTTCTTGAACTAGCTGCGGTGTTTGTCTAGTGCAAAAGTTCCAAATCCCCCTCCAGTACGCCTCAGGCCTCCTTTTATAAACAAAAGGGGTCGCCACAGTGGCACACAGGAGGTGGAAAGGTGTACAGTGGCTAAGTCTATCTTCTGGCATCGTCAGACAAACGCATTTAATGCGCTGCCAGTGTGCCCCTCTTGCTTTATTGGGGACGACAAATAAGCTCATCCTAGCTGTCATCACCTCGCCTGGCTCCGATGCACGTCCGAGCTGACGAGGCGTTGTAGCGCCACGTTGGCTGGCTACTGGGCTGGCGCGGTGGTGGAGCCTTCACGAAGATCTGCATGCCACCACATAGGTGCTTGCTGAGTTGGTGTGGAGGCCGCGCGCTCGCACGCAGATGCCTGCCCAGCTGGTCGAGCTGGCAGGAGCATGGGAGCGGCGGTGGAGTCTTGGCAGGCATGAGCCTAGCTGCGGCCCTGCGGATGTCCTCGGCAGGGGTCTTGCCGAGGGCCCAGCAAGGGTCCCGCTGTGGCACCGCAGTCGTCCCCGGCAAGGATCTTGCCAGGGGTCTCGTGTATTTCCTTGGCAAGGATCTCGCCAAGGATCGTCATCTTCTGGTTCTTGTCTGGTCTTGTATATTTATGATCTCTACAAAGATCTGCATCTCACAACAGCGGTGCCTCCCGAGCCTTGGTTCCAATGTGGCTGATGGCATTGGGAACCCTTGGGCTTAAGGGTGGCGCGCTCTGGTGGCGTCAGGAAAGTTGCCCCGGCAAGGATTTTGCCGGGGCTGCGGAAGCCACCCTGGCAAGAGTCTTGCCGGGGGAGTCCACCTTGCCCTCTTTCTCTCTTTGCATCCCTGGTCTTGGCGTTGCTCTGGCTGTCTTGCGCTCCGGCATCCCTCCTCTGCCCTGCTCAGTGCGGCTCTGACTGCCCGTGCACAAGTAAAGGGGTGCAAAAGGAGAGCCCCTACTTTTGTACACCGACAACATAGGAAGTGGGTTAGACCTAAATTGTGCTAGTAATATGCTTCATGATGCTCTCTTCATGTTTCAATTCTTATCTCTTATGCGAGCATCATTGAATCATCATGCCTAGCTAAAAGGCATTAAAGAAGAGTGCTTGTTGGGAGACAACCCAACACTTTTACCTACTATTTTTGTGTGTTCACATGATTAGGCTATTATAGTAATTGTCGGATTTCGGGTTCCGGCAGACCCTTAAGGTTCGAACACTGGGGTGCGCGCGGAAATCTCACCTTCAGCCTCTCCGTCTCGATGGGATCTAAACTGCTGAAAGAACTGCACGAAAGACACAAGATTTATACTGGTTCGGGCCACCGATGTGGTGTAATACCCTACTCCAGTGTGTGGTGGATGGATTGCCTCCTAGGGCTGGTGAGGATGAACAATACAAGGAAGAATAGCCTCGCGAGGGTCTGTTCTTGGCTGTGGCGATGAACTGCTATGAAGAGCGCAGTCACCCTCTCTCTCTCTCTCTCTCTCTCTCTCTCTCTCTACTTGCGAACCGAATGAACCAACCCCGTTGCCATGCGGGTGGCTAGTCCTATTTATAGAGGCCCTGGTCCTCTCCCCAAATATTGAGTGGGAAGGGATCCAACAATGGCGGGCTAATTTGAAGGAGGACAGCGAGTACATCTATCCCAACAAAAGCAGTCTTCGCCTGCCAAAGGCTCTGGTGATGACGCCCCGCTGGGCTCCATGGTGACCTCCGTCTCGCAGTCCTCCTGGCCTTGGTCTCGTTGCACCGAAGTGGCAACCTTTGCCTGATGCCTTGGTACTCCCCTAATACGCTTGCTCCCTTTGCACCAAAGAGGAAAGAGGGACGCTGCACGCGCCGGCGCCCGCCTGGTGCCCCGTGTCGTCATGGCTTGCGTCATGGGCACCTCGCGAGGTACCCCTCGTTGAACTCTCCGCCTCCTCGCGAGCCAGCCTGACGAGGCTGTGCCTGAGGATGCGCCGTGTCGTCCGCCTCACGAGGCTTGGCCCCTCGGGAGGGTCTTGATCCTCGTGTTGATGAAGATGGGCCGCGCTGGGCCCCCACTTGAGCCACGCCGCAGGCCGCAGGCAGGCAAGTCTGGGGACCCCCGTTCCCAGAACGCTGACAGTAGCCCCCGGGCCCAAGGTGCGCATGGACTTGGCCGTGCCGAGAGGCAAAAGGGCAAGGGCGAAGTGCCGCGGGCCCCATCAGCCTGCGGCCTTGGACGCCGCGTGGCGGTTGATTGGACGTGGTGCCTCCGCTTCCCCATGACGCCTTGGTGATCGCGCGAGTTGGACAAGTCCCTGCATGCAGAACGTGTTATGATTACCTGTGATCATGGAGACCGGCGGTTGGCCTTCGTTGGCTATAAGTACGGCACCGCTCGTGCCCATCCAGTCCATCTCCTCTTGCTCTCTCCTTCGCCTTAGTTCTTGCTCCGTCTTGGTGTGATGGCTCCGATTTGCTGATTCTCTGCAGCGAAGAAGGGAAAGGCTCCTCGAGAAGGGCCAGACCCTCTCCCGCCGAAGAAGCGACTCGCCCATTGCAGCCAGGGCAATGAGGACGATCCGGTGGTGGCGAGGACCCGGGGCGAGCAGGCTCCGCCGGGGTTCCCGCTGCCTTTGTACGCCCATGTTGAGGGCCCTGGAGATGATGACACTGATCCCCGCGGTCAGCGCCGTTGTCGGCGCCGTCGGGTTATGAAGGCGTGGGTGGTTCCTCCTGGAGTCCATGCCGAGGGCTCCTCCCATGAGTTTGTGCACCACGTCGTCACTCCTCTTCAGTCCTGGATCCGCCTTCCTCCCTTCTTCGCCTCCATGGTTCTTCCAGGGGGGCCTATGGAGCTCCAGCTACAGCATGCCGATTGCAGCGCCCCCGCGACCGAGGCCGAGGTCGTCGTCGCTGCCCCGGGCGCGGTCTACATGTCCCGCGGCTGGAGGGAGATCGCTCGGGTCTGCAGGGAAAGAGGCGTCTTCACGGTCCACCTGGAGTATGACGGCGCGGCGGTGATGTTCCTCAAGGTCTTCGACGCGATCGGGCGCCGGCTGGAGTGCTGCCGCGGGAGAGGCGACTAGGACCTCGCCCTGGTGAGGGCTAGGCCCGTCGACCGCCCCCTTGCAGCGGCGCCCGAGGGTCCAGCGGCTCCAGCGGGGGCTACCTGACTCCGGAGACGAGCGACAACAGCTACGAGCCGTCGAGCCGCCGCCGCTCCAGGAGCGGGGCGGACGCGTCTGGCCGTCGCCAACCCTGATCTGGATGGAGTTGGCCCCGGTGCCTGACGGCCCACTGTTGATGATGGCGTCTTCTGCAGGAGCCCGTGTAGTTAGCACTCCTTAGGATCCGTTCCCTGCGAGGAATCAAAATGCGCCCCATGGGGGCTCGTAAGGTGTCTGTAGTCCCGTTTGTTAATATGTATGACCTTTTGACTTGGATCCAAGCGAGCTGCTAACTCTCTTATAGTTCAGCCTTCCCTTTCGCACCTCACGAGGGCTTGGTGCTCTACGCCGAGAGGTCCTAGTCCCAAGGCGGCGTCAGCCGTCGCTGGTATGCCAGGTCACGATGCCGTGGTCAAGGCCAGGAGGTGAGCGACCCGAGGTCCAGTAAGAGCCCCTGAGTCGCGATGCTCAGGAGGTCCCCTTTGGCGCCCAAGCAGCCATCACTTAGTGAGAAAGGGAAGCAACATCGCTAGTACGGAGTTGCTTTAGGTGCGGGGGTAGTGCTGCAGTAGCCAGTGCCGTGGGTGGTAACTTATCTTGAGGATCAGGGGCCGTTCCAGGTGCGCCGTAGGGCCCGTGTGTGGATAGGAGTGGAGACGCTCGGCAAGGTCCTCGCGAGGCCCCTTCTTCCCCACCTCTGCTCCCCTTTCTGCTCTACGTCCTCAGGTCCCGGCCCTCAAGCTTTTCTCAGCCGTCACTGGTATGCCAGGTCGCGATGCCGTGGACAAGGCCAGAGGGTGAGGGCTGGAGAGCCAGTAAGAGCCCTGAGTCACGATGCTCAGGCACCCCCCCTTTAACGTGCAAGCGGTCGACATGGGAAGAGAAGATGCCGCGGATGGGCATCATGTAGCTAAGCGTGATAGGCAATGCATAGTTGGAAATAAATGCTAGGGGGATACACGCCGCTGGGTCTGGCCCGAACGGCTTGGGGATGATGCAGCCCGAGGGGCGCCCCCAACAAGGCAAACTAACGACGTAAAGGTAAATGCAGATACATGCCGCGGGGACGTACACACGCCGCCTGGGAGTGATGCAACCCTGGGAGGGTGCTCCCAGCTGAGAACGGAACTTGAAAGATGTCACCTGAGGATGTCGTCGGTGTAGTGGCGTTGGCGCAGCAGACTTGACGGGCTGCAGAAGCCGATCCTCATGAGCCCCTAGGCCCCGGGGCCTGGCGAGGCTCCGGAGGCACTGGTGACTCCTCGCGAGCTATCTCCATCTCCTCCAAGGCCGCGTAACGCCTGTCTTCCTGAGCCTCCACGGTGCCCCTCATGAGGCACTGGTACGCCACAGCCATGCTCGGCAGGCCGTAAGGCATGCGAACATAGCTGTGGGGTGGACCTCCGCAGCGCCCCACTTGCGAGGGCCAAAGGCGCTCCGTTGTGGTGATCCGATTGAGCCCTGGTACGTCGACGCAGACGCGTAGCCCACCATCCTCGCCTGGATGTGGGGGCCACGGCTGGCAAGCGGCGGCAACCTCTCATGGTCCTTGTCTCCTGTAGCTCTTGAATGGCCTCGTCAACGAACTCTTGCTGGTCTGGTCTTCCTCGCCTGGCTCCCTCCTGAGGGAAACGTGCTGCGAAGCACGCCTCCACATGGTGCCCAAGCGCCTCCCTCATGACCCTAGCCAGGTCGGTGGCCCTCCAGGTGAGAGCCCCCGTGCCCTGCCTGAGGAGGGCGTCGGGCGCGCTTTCCTATGCGATGGATGGAGGGCCCTCCTGAGGGGGCACGGGCCCTGAGGGGCCTGCCTCCTGAGGGGCTGAGCCTGACGACGTCTTCTGCTTCTTGGGGGTGGTCTCAGGAAGCCTCCTGCTTCTGTGATCTAGGTATTCTAGCGATGCAGCCTGAAAGGCTCGCTCCAGGGAACACACTGCATCTCTCTCTTCACAGGGCACCATGATGATGCCGCCACTTCCTGGCATCTTGAGGACGTTGTAGCCGTGGTGGGTCACGGCCATGAAATTGGCCAGTGCTGGGTACCCGAGGATGGCGTTGTATGGCAGGCGGATGTGGGCGACGTCAAAGTTGATGAGCTCGGTGCGGTAGTTGCTGCGGGCCCCGAATGTGACAGGGAGGCGGACCTGCCCGATCGGGACTGTGGAACCGTCGGTGATCCCGGAGAAAGGCCTTGTTGGCTGAAGCTGGTCATAGGGCACTTGGAGGTTGTTGAATGTTTCCACGGACAGGACGTTGAGCCCTGCCCCGCCATCAATGAGGGTCTTGGTGACCTGCACATTGCTGATGACCGGGGAGCAGAGCATCGGGAGGACTCCTGCAGTGGCCGCGCACTTGAGCTAGTCTGCCGAGCTGAACGTGATGGGGCACGCCGACCACCTAAGGGGGCGCGTTGCTTCGAGCTTGGGGAGAACTGCATTGACCTCGCGGGCAAACTGCTTGAAGATACGTTGGCAGGCTGGGGCTTGAGCTGCGCCCAGGATGCAGGCGATCGTGCGCGGCTCCTGGAAGCCCCCAGCCCCCTCGTCTTGATGGCGGTCTTCGTTCCTTCTTGGTGGAGGCAGCAGTGGAGGTAGGCCTGCGTTGCCCTGAGGGCGGTCCTCATGAGGCTGGTCCCTCCAGTCCCCCTCGCAAGGCAGGTCCCGCCAGCGGTCCTCGTGAGGTTGGTCGTGCCATCCCTGGCGCGGGCCGCGGTCTTCCCAGCGCCCTGGGTTTCTTCCTCCTCCCCGGCCGTAGCCCCGGTCAGCACGGTCAGGGCGACGGCCGATCCTTCCTTCTCGCACGGCGCGGAGCTCTTGACATTCATTGGTGTTGTGGGTGTGGAGGTCATGGTACACACAGTACCGGTTGCCTCTTGAGGGTTCGGGCAGATCCTTGCCCCGCTTGGTGTCTGGTTCTGTCGCGAGTATGGAAGCCCCCTTGCGCTTCACGTCCTTGGCCTTGGGCTTCTTCTCTTCTGGGTCCGCGGCAGGCAGCTCGAAAGGGAGAGACGTCCCTCCTCAGCCCTGGCGCACTTGTTCACCAAGTTGAACAGCTCCAGGGAGGTGCAGAGGTCTTCGTGCATCGCCAGCTCCTCCTTCATCTTGACGTCACGCATGCCGTCAGAGAAGGCGGAGATGATGGCCTCCTCTGACACCCTGGGGATCTTGAGGCGCGCGCTGTTGAAGCGCTGGATGTACTTTTGCAGGGTCTCTCCAGGTTGTTGCTTGATACGGCGCATGTCGCTCACGGCAGGCGGCCGGTCGCGAGTACCTTGGAAGTTGGCGATGAAGCGGGCGCGCATCTGGTCCCAGGAGGAGATCGTGCCTGGAGCCAGATTCAGGAGCCAGGTTCGAGCTCCTTCCTTGAGCGCCATGGGGAACTAGTTCGCCATGACCTTTTCATCCCCGCCGTCAGCCTCGATACCCAGCTCATAGAGCTGGAGGAATTCCGCGGGGTCAGTTGTGCCGTCGTAGCGAGGAGGCAGGTCGGGCTTGAACTTGCCGGGCCACACGACGCTGCGCAGCTCAGTGGTGTAGGCGTGGCAGCCCGCGGTGGCCACAAAAGGCCTCGGTTGGTGGAGAGCTTGGTCTGGAGGGTCCCCACGCGCTGCAGCTAGGAGCAGGGCGGGGTCTTGACGCGCCGGAGCTGGAGCAGGGTCACGGTGTGCCGGAGCAGGGAGCGCCCGGGCAGCCCCCTGCGGGCAAGGGATTTCTTGGCAGCTTCGCTCTTGCTGCTCTGGCGCCTGACGGAGCGGCTTCCGCCCAGGGACCAAGAGCCTTGGAGCCACAGCATCTTCTTGGAGAGGAGGCGGCTGGTGCGCCTCCAGAGCTTCGTTGCCCGCGCGGGGCGGAGTGCGGTGCAGGGGGACGGACGGCGCGGAAGAGACCCCTGCAGCGTGGACCAGCTCGGCGATGCGGTTGAGCCATTCTTCGTAGACGTCGTCGACGGGACGGTAGCGCAGGAGCTCGTTTGCCGCGAGGAGCGCAGCTCGAGCCTCCAAGGGTGCGCGGAGCTCGCGGGACGAAGAGCCAGCTGGTGCGAGTGATGGAGTGGCGGTGCGGCCGTCTTGCCGCACGGACGGGTGCTGAGACGATGCCTGCTACTCGCCCCCCGCTGGGCCGGTGGCGGCGTTGACGGCGGGCGATGGGGAACGACGAGGATGCCCATCGACGGGGGCCGTCTGGGCGACGCAAGAAGCGATGGCGGCCCGGTGCTCGGCGCGGGCTTGACGAGCGTCTGACATGGACGCGACTATTGCAGGAGAGCGGAGCGGTGGAAGACGAATTCCAGCGCACCCCTACCTGGCGCGCCAAATGTCGGATTTCGGGTTCCGGCAGACCCTTAAGGTTCGAACACTGGGGTGCGCGCGGAAATCTCACCTTCAACCTCTTCGTCTCGATGGGATCTAAACTACTGAAAGAACTGCACGAAAGACACAAGATTTATACTGGTTCGGGCCACCGATGTGGTGTAATACCCTACTCCAGTGTGTGGTGGATGGATTGCCTCCTGGGGCTGGTGAGGATGAACAATACAAGGAAGAACATCCTCGCGAGGGTCTTGTGTTTGCTGTGGCGATGAACTGCTATGAAGAGCGCAGTCACCCTCTCTCTCTCTCTCTACTTGCGAACCGAACGAACCAATCCCGTTGCCATGCGGGTGGCTAGTCCTATTTACAGAGGCCCTGGTCCTCTCCCCAAATATTGAGAGGGAAGGGATCCAACAATGGCGGGCTAATTTGAAGGGGGACAACGATTACATCTATCATGACAAAAGCAGTCTTCGCCTGCCAAAGGCTCTGGTGATGACGCCGCGCTGGGCTCCATGCTGACCTCCGTCTCACAGTCCTCCTGGCCTTGGTCTCGTTGGACCGAAGTGGCAACCTTTGCCTGATGCCTTGGTACTCTGCTGATATGCTTTCTCCCTTTGCACCAAAGAGGAAAGAGGGACGATGCGCGCGCTGGCGCCCGCCTGTTGCCCCGTGTCGTCATGGCTTGCGTCATGGGCACCTCGCGAGGTACCCCGCCTTGAACTCTCCGCCTCCTCGCGAGCCAGCCTAACGAGGTTGTGCCTGAGGATGCGCCGTGTCGTTCGCCTCGCGAGGCTTGGCCCCTCGCGAGGGTCTTGAGCCTCGTGTTGATGAAGATGGGCCGCGCTGGGCCCCCACTTGAGCCATGCCGCAGGCCGCAGGCAGGCAAGTCTGGGGACCCCCGTTCCTAGAATGCCGATAGTAATCATGTTTTATTGCTTTTGTTTCAATAAAGTGCCAAGTAAGACCTTTGGGATGGCTTACGGTGATAGTTTATTTGATCTTGCTGACAAACAGAAACTTTTGCGCTCAGGAAAACAATTCTCATTTTTAACAGAAGCGTGATAAATGCTGATTATTTTTGCAAAAGATTAATATAAAAATTTCTCACGTGGTCCTAATTTTGCAGAATTTTAGGAGTAGCAAAAGAATGGTTTGAGTACAGATTACTACAGATTGTGCTATTATTGACAGATTCTGTTTTCAATGCATAGTTTGCTTGTTTTCTAGTTTCTATGGCTTATATTGCTCAATATAAATTGTAGAAATGATATGATACAGTAGGCATTGTGTGAGAACAATTATTAATCTTGTCTTTGGCAGTACCAAAAGTGGAATGGTTTGCTCTTTATCATACTAACCTATCTCAGTAAGTCCCGTCAAGTTTTGTGTGGTTGAACTTTTCAAGTTTTGTGTGAGATATCGATATGAGGAGAATAAGGTGTCACACCCTAGTTGGTTCATGCATTAGTGTGTTGCATCATGGCTACTTTTACAGAAACTTGAAATGGGGATGACAGAACCCCCAGCATCCCCCTGGAAACAACTAGGGTTTACAAAAATTATTCTCAATGAACCCAAAATGCCCTTCACAAAATGTTCATCATTTCTGGATTGGGTTAAAACCCCTGGCAAAAATGGTGCACTCCTTTCTAGGAAATTTTGGATTCTTTGAATTAAATCATAAGTATTTCAATTTGGGCGTTTAAATGCTATAAAATATTTTAAATGCCCAAATAATTCTGGATTTAAGTGAGCGCTGTTAGGAATAATCCCAACAGAGCTCACAATTATTTTCAGGATTTTAGTAAGTTCCTAAGTATTTTTAATAAAGCCCTAAAGTTACAGAAAAATAGAAAAAGAAAACAAAACAGGAAAGAGAGAAAGAGAAAGGCTTACCTGGTGCCACCCAGCAGGCCCACCTGCCGGCCCAGCCCAGCCATCGCTCCAGCGAGCTTCTTGGCTTGGCTAGGCAGGCAAGCAGCTGCTCGACGGCGAGCACAGCATGCGTGCCACGCAGCTGCCCCCCGCCTCGCCGCTCCCCTCATCGAGCTGTCGACGTGGGACGAACCCCCTCTCCCTACCCGACCTCGCAGACACTCGCTCTCCCCTCTAGCTCCTCTCTCTCGCCCTCCCCGACGTCGCCCAAGACATCACCGTCGCCGCCACTCGCCACAACCATGTCCAACGCCGTCCCTGCGCCCTCTCACCGTGTCTGGACGGTTCGCCGTCGTCGACTATGTCGACTAGCCAAGCCGCACGACGCTGGAGCCCCTGCATCGTCCCCGCCGTCGTCTTCAACCTCGGGCTGCCGAGATCGCCGTCGCCGTTCCAACCGCACCGAGACTTCCCGAAGCACGCTGACCGTCTCTCCGGCTTCCCAGTGAGCTACTGCTCCTCCTCCTTCTCTCCGCTTCATCGCTAGAGCTCTGTAGTCGCCGTGCCTTTTCTGTCCGAACGCACCGCCGCCTGAGCTCGTCGCCGACCTAGCTCTGGGCGCTTAGTGGTCCCGCTGGCACGTCCAGCGTGCTCACCGCATCGCATAGATGCTGTAGGTGCTAGCACCACGCCCCCTAGGCCACTGCAGCCACGCACACGAGCTGACCCGAGCTTCGGCCTCCTCCAAGCTCGTCGCCGGCGATGCTCCGGCCACTCCCCGACCAAGCCATCACCACGGCTGGATGCGGGCGAGCACCAGCTGCCCGTAGCTGATCTCCGCGCAGCAAATGGTGCCTTGTGGGCAAATGCCGCAGCGCTCCGCTGCGTCTGACCTCGCCGGCGGCTAAACGCCGGCAGGCTTTGACCCGCTGACCGGTGACGTTGACTCTGCATACACAGGTTGACTTCCCCCCTAGCCTATGATAGGTGGGGCTGGCCTGTTAATTAGTTTAGGATTAGTACTAACTAATTTTAGTTAGTTTAGGACACTGACATGTGGGCCCAGGCCCCACTGATAGTTAGTTAGTACTAACTTAATTCTGTTAGTTAGCTGAGACACTGACAGACGGGGCCCACCAGTCAGGTTTGACTGGCCCTGGCGCCTTTGACTCGCTGACGTCACAGTGACGCAGTGCTGACGCAATTATTCATTTTCTGGATTTATTTTTATATAGGAAATTCCAGAAAATAGCCAAAACTTCAAAAAATCATAGAAAATCAACCATAGCTCCAAATCAAACAATTTATATATGAAAAATGATCAAAAAAAATTCAATATATCCATCTATAAGGGTTTCATGCATGACAAACCACTTTAACGTTGCTGTTTAGGTGAAACAAGCTAACACACTTATTATGCATAGGGACTTTAACTTGCATTTGAATCTTTGGTTCAAATGGACCCAATTCAACTTGTTTCACATTGCATTAGGAAGGACACATCATTTTGCCATGTCATAGCATGCATCTTATTGTTGCATATTGTCATGTGTTGATTATGTTCTGTGTGTCCTTCGTGGTAGGTCCTGCCTCCGAGGATATCTCCGAGTATCCAACTGAAGGACAGTACCCTACTACCACTCCATCAGGCAAGCAGCCCCATTGATCATATCGATACAATCCCATGTTCTCGCCTCTGCTCTCATTTACTGCATTAAGACAACAACGTTTCAAACTGTTGTGTGCAACGGTAGTTGAACCCTTATCCTCTGCATGACCTGTCATTGCCACAGTAACTAGATGAAACCCACTAGCATGTGTAGGAGTTGATTGAGCCATGTATGTGTTTCCTACCTTGCTATGCCTGCTATGCTTAGAGTTGTGTCAGGTCTGGTTCTTCTGGGTGATGGGCTAGAGTGAAATGATTATGTCGGTAATGTGAGGGATGTGTTGAAGATGATTTGGTAAAGGTATCGATGAGAGGCCATGTAGGAGTACATGGTGGGTTGTTTCATTGAGGCCGTCCATAAGAACTGAGATCTGTATGCGTGATTTAAGATTCAGCTACTACCAGACATTGGGCCCTGAAATATGACCCTGCTCGACTTACTGACCCCTCTCGTCCTCTGTCCAGGAGTTGCAACTAGTTTCTGGTGTTTGTAGGTTATGTGTTGGTGGCCGTGCGTAGCGCTGACCCTAGGGGTGGGCTATGACGTGGTAGATACACTGTGGTCGGGTATGCCGGGCGCCCGTTTGGCGTCTCGGGACCATGTACACATTGTTTGGGGCCGTTGAGGACACCCCGGCTGGATTTCCTTGCGGATGGAACCTGAATAGGCGATAAACCTGGAGTAGAGACTTGTGCGGTTAGTCAGGTCGTGGTCTACACCCACGCCAGCTTTCGCTTGAAGTCTGCTGAGCACATGTCGTGTGCAGACGCTAAGTAGTGGAAACATGTGTGACGAAGTACACCCTTGCAGGGTATAAAACTATTTGAATAGTCGCGTCCGCGGTAAAGGACTACTTGGTTGCCTATACAGTTCATAGACAAGTTAATGGTTACCACTAAAAGACTCAAGAAAAGTGTGAGTACCGAGGATGGCTCTCTCGTAGGATGATGAGGGAGGATCTCCGGTGGAGTATTGTGTTGGTGATTAGTGGACTCATGTGCGAAAACTTTTGAATAGTGGTGTGTAACACCCTCGATGCGACTATATCTCCCATGTGTCGAGGCACGACTTAGAGGCATAATCGCATTGAAGGCATATGTCGCAAGTTAGGCAATCTTCACAAACATCCCATGTAAAAATATATAATGAAAGGGGAGATAACATAGTTGGCTTACACTCGCCACGCCAATCAAGTACATAAATAGATATACATCATTCAAACACTCATGGCCCGACTACGGCACCAAAATAAAAGACAACTCAACATGCGACACGGTCCCGATCACCCCAACTGGGCACCACTACTGATCATCAGAAAAAGAAACATAGTAACACTGAGAGTCGTCGTCGAACTCTCACTTGAGCTCAAGCGCGCCATCTGGAGCTGTATCATCAGGCCCTGCATCTGGGGTAATAGTAATCTGTGAGCCACAGGGACTCAGCAATCTCGCACCCTCGCGATCAAGACTATTTAAGCTTATAGGTAAGGCAAGGTAAATATGTGGAGCTGCAGCAAGCGACTAGCATATATGGTGGCTAACCAATTCGCAAAAGAGAGCGAGAAGAGAAGGCAAAGCACGAACGCATAACTAAAGAGGGCAATCCTATGGCAAACATTACTCCAACACCGTGTCCACTTCCCGGACTCCGTCGAGAAGAGGCCATCACGGTAACTCACACAGTTGATTCATTTTAATTAAGTTAATGTTTAAGTTATCTACAATCGGACATTAACAAATTCCCATCTACCCATAACTGCGGGCACGGCTTTCGAAAGTTCAAATCCCTGCAGGGGAGTCCCAACTTAGCCCATGACAAGCTCTCACAGTCAACGAAGGAATAGACCTCCTCCCGAGATGTTCCGATCAGACTCGGTACCTCGGTTCTTCAAGACACTTCGACAGGTCAAAACAAATCCAGCAACACCACCCAGATGTGCCGACAAATCCCGATAGGAGCTGCACATATCTCGTTCTCAGGGCACACCGGATGAGCAAGACGTCAGGTAGGCCAGCCTAGAGTTGCCCCTGGTAGCCCCGGACATCGCTCGATTGGACCAACACTCAGAGGAGCACTAGCCCAGGGGGGTTTTAAATAAGATGACCCTCGGGCTCCGGAAGCCCAAGGGAAAAAGAGGCTAGGTGGAAAATGGTAAAACCAAGGTTGGGCATTGCTAGAAAAAGCTTTAATCAAGACGAACTATCAAGGGGTTCCCATTATAACCCAACCGCGTAAGGAACGCAAAATCCGGGAACATAACACCGATATGACGGAAACTAGGGTGGCAAGAGTGGAACAAAACACTAGGCGAGAGGCCGAGCCTTCCACCCTTTACCAAGTATATATATGCATTAAGATAACATGGCAATATAATGATATCCCAACAAGTAAATAAATGTTCCAACAAGGAACGATCTCCAATCTTCACCTGCAACTAGCAACGCTATAAGAGGGGCTGAGCAAAGCGGTAACATAGCCAATCAATGGTTTGCTAGGACAATGGTGGGTTAGAGGTTTGACATGGCAATTGGGAGGCTTGAAAGCAAATGGTAGGCATCATAGCATTGGCATAGCAAAAGAGCGAGCAAACTAGCATAGCAAAGATAGTAGTGATTTCGAGGGTATGATCATCTTGCCTGGAAAGCTGTCAGAGTTGACTGGATCCTCGAAAGCAAACTCAACGGGCTCCTTGTTAGCGAACTCGTCTCCCGGATCTACCCAAACAAGACAAACAAGCAACACGGACACAATCAACCACGTGCAAGGATCAAGCAACATGATGCAAACATGGTATGCTATGCGGGATGCGATGCGGGATGCATATGCAAGATGTGATAGGGAATGCATGAACCTGGCCTCAACATGGAAAACCAAGTGTGTCACTAGAAAGATGAGATGAAATCGCTTGAAAAGGATATAAAGATCACCGGAATCGGACTTACGGTTTGGAAAAGGCAAGCGATTCAAATATGACCACGATTTGCGATTTACAGCAAGTAGCCATATAAATGCAATGAGATGAACATGCTACAGCACTCAAACATGGCATAAAAATACATGGCAGAGATGCATTCAAGATGCTCAACAAAATTCTAGCACTGAGCTACGGCCAATTCATCCATTAACAGGTTTAAACAAGCATGGCAAAAATGCATATGGTAAACAGATCTCAGACTTAGTGAAATTAACACTTGTCTGGAATTTCAGATCATGTAGCACTCTTCAGAGCAACAAAACTACATGCTACAGGATCTGAACATGACAAAGTAAAGCATGGCATCGAGCTACTCAAAGAGCTTAACAAAAGTCCCTTAGTGACCTTGAGCCAAAAGGGATCAAAAAATACATTTGCAAGCATGTGAACATAGCAAAAACATAATCAGTTTTCAGACTTAGTGAAAACTGGAGCATGCTGAAAACATAACTCAAGTAGGCATGTTTACGAGCTCAATGCAATCACTACAGAGCAAGTCATGAAAAGCTAAGCATACATCTATCAAGAACACACAAAATTCAAGCTATACATGGCAAGAACAATAACATAGCATGCATGGATCAACTATAACATCATCGGCAAAATTGCAAACGAGTTGACAATCTGCCCAGATTGATAAAGTAGCAAAAGTAGAGCTCGATTGACTCAAGCTAGGTTGCTCCATAATTGCAAAAAAAGACATGGATGGATAGAGCACTACAAGATTAACAAAACATCCTTACTGATCATCCTCAAAAGAGGCACGGATCACTAGGCAACAACATGAACATATGGCATCATGAACTAAACAGCTCAAGGACTTAGTGGAAATGCTAAGTCCCTGAAAACAGAATTACCAAGTGCCTCACTTGGCAAGCTTGCACTAGTCACCACACACATCACAAAAATACATGGGTTGCACCTCTCGAAAGATGACAAAACCCTTAACAAAACATATGTAGAGCATCAGGGCATATCATGCACACAATAATCATGGCAAAAATGACAAGAGCCTAAATGGAGTAGCAGATCTGACAAATATCTCAAGTAGCCCTCTTTTAACAGCATTTCGGGCATCAAGATGAACTCAAATGAAAGTGATGCAATGGAATCAAATGATGTACTCTTTGAGATGAACATTTTGATATGCTATATGCCCAAATCGGAGCTACGGATGCGGAGATACGATGCTATGAACATGGGCACATGGATTAGGAAATCCGGGGACTTAGTTTTCACGGAATCCGAGGCGGCGGCGGATCTCGCCGGATCCGCGCCGGGAAGAGGCAGACGCGGTGGCCGGAACCGCGGGGATGACCGGAGCGGCGCGCAGGCTCGCCGGCCGGAGAGGGAGGAGGTGACGAGGTCCGGCGAGGTGGCGGTGGTCGGCGCCGGAGAGGAGGGCCGGAGTGGCGGGCGATGCGGGGCGGCTCGCGGAGGCCAGCGTCGAGCTTTCCTTCGCCGGCGACGAGGAACGTGGCGGCGCCGGCGGACTTGGGCGGCGGAGTGGCGGCCGGTCGCGGGGGAGATGAAGACGGCGCGGGCGGCTCCTCTGGCCCATGCGCGGGCGCGGGCGGGCCGGCCACGGGCTCCCGGGCCGCGCGGTGGGACGCGGCGGCGGCGTTTGTCCGGGCCGGGACGGACATGTCCGGGCGCGCGAGGGGTGGATCTAGGGTTTCGGAGGTAGAAGAACGGGAATTTCGGAGGGGGTCTTTATATAGGCATAGGAGGAGCTAGGAGAGTCCAAATGAGGTGCGGTTTTTGGCCACGCGATCGTGATCGAACGCTCTAGATGATGGAGCAGGTTTAGATGGGTTTTGGGCCAAATTGGAGGGGTGTTGGGCTGCAACACACATGAGGCCTTTTCGTTCCATCGGTTAACCGTTGGAGCATCAAACGAAGTCCAAATGATACGAAACATGACAGGCGGTCTACCGGTAGTAAACCAAGGCCGCTTTGCAAGTCTTAGACCAATCCGGAAATGTTTAATCCCCACACACGAAAGAAAGGTAGAAATGACCACCGGAGGAGAACGAAGCGCCGGAATGCAAAATGTACAACGGGGAAAATGCTCGAATGCATGAGAGGAGCACGTATGCAAATGCAATGCACATGATGACATGATATGAGATGCATGACAACAATAACAACACATGGAGACAAAGACCCGAACCAGAGAAAATAAAATAACTTAACACCGGAAACGACAAGAGTTGGAGTACAAATTGGGTAAATCATATCCGGGGTGTTACAACACTCCACCACTACGAAAGGATCTTGTCCCGAGATCTAGGACTGAAAGAACGCCGGGTACTCAGAACGGAGGTGATCCTCGGGTTCCCAGGTAGCTTCACGGTCGGAATGGTGTGACCACTTGACTTTGAGAAATTTGATTGACTTGTTGCAAGTCTTGCGTTCAGTCTCTTCAAGGATAGCAACTGGGTGCTCACGATAGGAGAGATCTTCTTGGAGCTCAATGTCCTCGAAGTTGATGGTGCGGTCAGGAGTCTTGAAGCACTTTCGGAGCTGAGAGACATGGAACACATCATGAACATTTGCAAAGTTTGAAGGAAGCTCGAGTTGATAGGCGAGATCGCCTCTCTTGCTGACAATCTTGAAAGGTCCCACGTATCTGGGGGCAAGCTTCCCTTTGATGCCGAAGCGACGAGTACCTTTCATAGGAGAGACGCGGAGGTAAACATGATCTCCGATTTCGAAAGCCAAATCACGGTGCTTACTATCATAGTAGCTCTTCTGGCGGGATTGGGCTGCTTTGAGGTTGTCTCGAATGACTTTGCACATTTCTTCTGCCTCTGTGATTAAGTCATTTCCCAAAAGCTGACGTTCACCAGTTTCAGACCAGTTGAGAGGGGTACGGTACTTCCTACCATACAGAATTTCGAATGGGGCCTTGCCCGAACTTGCTTGAAAACTGTTGTTGTAGGAGAATTCAGCATAAGGAAGACAATCCTCCCACTTCATGCCGAAGGAGATCACACAAGCCCTGAGCATATCTTCAAGAATCTGGTTGACACGCTCGACTTGACCGCTAGTTTGAGGATGGAAAGCTGTGCTGAAGCGGATGTTGGTGCCCATGGCCTTCTGAAAAGAATCCCAAAACATGGAGGTAAAGATGCTGCCACGGTCTGAAGAGATCACTTGAGGAATACCGTGCAGAGAGACAATTCGAGAGGTGTAGAGTTCCGCCAATTGAGCTGCAGTGATCGACTCTTTGATAGGCAGAAAGTGAGCCACTTTAGTGAGTTTGTCGATGACAATGAATATAGCATCAATGCCATGCTTGGACTTTGGAAACCCAGTCACGAAGTCCATCTCAATGTGGTCAAACTTCCATTCTGGAATGGCAAGAGGTTGGAGGAGACCAACTGGCCTTTGATGTTCTGCCTTCACTCTTCTCCAGACATCACACTCGTTCACGAACTGAGCAATCTCGCGCTTCATTCGAGTCCACCAATAAGCCTGCTTGAGGTCCTGATACATCTTCATGCTCCTAGGGTGGATGGAGAGGAGAGAATTGTGAGCCTCGTTCATGATCACTTTACGAAGTTCACCTTTGGGCACAACAATACGATCCTCGAAGAAGAGAGTATCCTTGTC
Source organism: Triticum monococcum (assembly GCA_034509565.1). Classification (NCBI taxonomy): domain Eukaryota; kingdom Viridiplantae; phylum Streptophyta; class Magnoliopsida; order Poales; family Poaceae; genus Triticum; species Triticum monococcum. Next base: position 607,487,656 of record CM067845.1, read on the forward strand.
GTCAAGGCGGTAGCACTTGTACTTGGGTTGAATCTTGGCAATCCCAATCTTCACCTTTTCACCATAGCATCAAGAAGCTGGGCTTGGCGAATCTGGTTTTCCAAGGTAGGAGAGACTTGAAGGTTGGTGAGGAAACCTTGAGGAACAACTTGCAGATTAAGTTTGCGGAAAGCTTCACAAAGCTCGGGTTGATAAGGCTTGAGAATCAGACTGTTGCAATAAGCCTTTCTGCTCAATGCATCAGCAATCACATTGGCCTTGCCTGGAGTATACTCGATACTCGGATTATACTCTTGAATCATTTCGACCCATCGAGTTTGCCTGAGGTTAATATTAGGCTGAGTGAAGATGTACTTGAGACTCTTGTGATCAGTGAAAATGTCCACTTTTCTTCCCAATAAGAGATGTCTCCAAGTCAAAAGAGCATGCACAACTGCCGCCAACTCGAGATCATGAGTGGGGTAGTTCTTCTCATTGGGCTTCAACTAGCAAGATGTATAAGTAACAAATTTCTTCTCTTGCATCAATACTGCGCCAAGACCTTGGAGAGAGGCATCACAAAAGACCTAGTACGGCTTGGATTCATCAGGCGGAGTCAGAACTGGAGCAGTGATCAATTTCTCTTTCAAAGTGTTGAAAGCAATGTCACACTCCGGAGACCAAACATACTTGACGTGCTTCTGGAGAAGATTTGAGAGAGGCTTCGCGATCTTAGAAAAGTTTTCAACGAATCTTCGACAGTAGCTTGCGAGACCGAGAAAGCTACGGAGTTGCTTCACGTTCTGAGGAGGTTCCCAATTCACAATTGCAGACACCTTCTCAGGATTCACGGCAATGCCCTTGGCAGAGATTATATGACCAAGATAAAGAACCTCATCGAGCCAAAATTTGCACTTGGAGAACTTGGCGTAGAACTGGTGTTCTCTGAGCTTATCGAGAACCAAACGCAAGTGCTTGGCATGATCTTCCTTGTTCTTCGAGAAAACCAGAATGCCGTCGAGATAGACCAAAATGAAGTCATTGGTGTAGGCGTTGAAGATGAAGTTCATCATGCGAGAGAACGTCGGAGGAGCGTTGACGAGACCAAAAGACATGACAGTGTATTCATATGAACCATAGCTTGTCCTGAAGGCCGTCTTGGGAATATCTTGCTCACGAATTCGAATCTGATGATAACCCATACGGAGATCAATCTTGGAGAATACTTGGGCACCCTTGAGTTGTTCGAATAGCTCATTGATGTTGCGAAGTGGGTATTTGTTCTTGATGGTCTTCTTGTTCAATGGACGGTAATCAAGACAAAGTCGGTCCGTTCCATCCTTCTTCTTCACAAAAAGAACACCACAACCCCACGGAGAAGAACTAGGCCGGATGAGACCCATTCTTTCTTGAACATCGAGTTGCTTCTTCAGCTCCTTCAACTCTTCAGGTCCGAGCTTGTAAGGACGCTTGCAAACAGGTTTCGTGCCAGGCTCAAGATCAATAACGAATTCAACTGGCCGGTGCGGAGGCATTCCTAGAAGCTCTTCTGGAAAGACGTCTTGATATTCGCAAACGACTGGAATCTGCGAGATAGCATCTAGTTCACCCTTCTCATTGAGAGAAAACGGATGGATAGTATCATCACGAGCGGCAAAGACAATTACATCCTCAAACGAATGAGTCAATTGAATCTGCCTGGCTGCACAATCAAGATGCGCCTTGTGCTTAGTAAGCCAATCCATTCCGAGAATACGATCAATATCCGAGTTACCAAGAACCATTGGAGAAGAAAGAAACTTGTAATCACCCAACATGGTAGTAACATCCGGAGCCATCATTTTGGTGTTCATGAACAAACCCAGAGAAGAGACTGCTATCGGCTTAGGCAAATCAATAGTATGCACATCATGCATGGATGCAAAAGGCTTCGATAAAAATGATAAGGATGCACCAGTGTTAAAAAGAACTCTTGCGGGAATGTCATTAACAGGAAGGTTACCCATAATCACATCTGGCGAGTCCTCTGCCTGAGCTGCATTCAACAAGTTGACCTTGGCGGACTTGGGGTTATGCTTGACCACAGCTGTACTTGCCGATCTGACAGGAGGAGGAGGAGGAAGACGCCTCTGGTTGAAACACTTGTTGGCATAGTGACCCTTCTGTTGGCACTTGTTGCACGTGACCTCTGAAAGCAGACGGTGGTACGGAGCACTCGATCTTGGAGCTTGAGACGAAGTCTTGTTCTGAAAGCCAGGGTTGGGTGGGTGGGAAGAACCACTGCCACCTTTGCTCTTCTGATGCGGCTAACGGAACGGAGGAGGAGGAAGCCACTACTTCTGCTGCTTGGCCACTTGAGTAGAGGAAGAAGGAGTAGTGTCTCTGACTCGCTTCTTGGAAGCATCACACCTCAGTTGAGCGGCCTCTTGCTTCAGTGCCATGTTGTAGAACTCATCGTACCACAAGGGCTCAAAGAGAAAAAGAGCTAGCTGGATTTCTTCTCTGAGACCACCCCTGAACTGGTATATCATGCTCTTCTCATCAGGTACGTCCTGCTTGGCAAAGCGGGCGAGCTTCTGGAACAACTTGTTGTAGTCATAGACAGACAAAGAGCCTTGCTTCAGGTTGCGGAATTCCTCACGCTTGCTTTCAGTCAAACTCTGAGGGATGTGATGAGCTCGGAAATCCTTACGAAATTCATCCCAAGTGATCACACGTCCGCCTCTAGAATCCTTGTACTGCTGGAACCACTCTGCAACTTGATCTTTGAGCTGGAAGGAAGCGAACTTGACGAAATCCTCAGGCCTGACGTTACTGCACCCAAAATGCTTGGATAGATCCACAAGCCAATCGTCAGCATCGGTTGCCTCAACACAATTGCTGAAAGTCTTTGGCCCATTAGCAAGGAGCTGGTTGAGTGTAGCAAAGTGATTCTGATTGTTGCCTTGGTTCCCTTGGTTGCCTTGATTGCGCTCTTGAAGAATTTGCATGATCAACTGCGTGTTTGCATTGGTTGCGGCCATCACAGCTTGCCATGCCTCCGGAGGAGGTGGAGGTGGTGGCGGATCAGGATTCGGAGTCGTGCGCGTTGGAGGATCCATCCTGAAGAGGTTGACATCCATTAGCACATTGATAGACAAATATTGAAGCTGAATCCAACGGAATGGAAATTGCAACATATAGTCTTCACATCCGAACAAAATGACGAATGCATTCCTCTTGAAATAGTCACATATCCATAAATTGAGAAGCCACGTAGAATTAGGTAGAGAAATAAATCAACAAGGTACGGATCAAGAACGAATAATAGGTAAGAAATCCCAATCTCAAACCAATATCCGTGGAAGAAGAACTAGAGCTACAAGAATTCCCACCTATGAAACTCCCGAACCTTTCTGGTTATGCAATCAGGTGTTGGGGATACAGGGGAAGCATAATATCTCACCCAAATCTAGCAAATCCTACATCCATCTGTATCCATCCTTCAACACATAACCAAGAAAAACTTCGGAAACCATCTACCTCAACCTTCGAAAAGCATCCGTTATACAAGTTATGGTGATACTCCCGAACTCCCGCCCCACTACTGGGTGGTGTCGAGGTTATCTCACCAACGAACTGCATAAAAGAGATTTTCGATGTCGGCGTACTAAACTCAGGTATTCCAGAACTGCAACGATAAAATTATGATGACAACACCTCAGAGCTCAACTCCTCGGGACACTTCCACAAAACCCCTGACAGGAGGCACCAAGACAATGTTCTCATCATAAAACTATCGGAACGATTCCAAGATTCCCGCGTGATCTAAAATTTTTTTTAGTGAAATTTGAGAAGAGAAGAGTCAAAACTCTACGTCAGGATGCCTTACCAGAGCGATGAGGAGACTGGGAAGTAAAAAGAATTCCTAAACTCTCCGATATATAATTCCTAAATTACTCAAAACATTTTTCTAGACACAACTCGGCCGCTAAAAACGATCAAACAGTGGGGGCTCCTAAGGTCGGGGAAGGCTCTGATTACCAACTTGTAACACCCTCGATGCGACTATATCTCCCACGTGTCGAGGCATGACTTAGAGGCATAATCGCATTGAAGGCATATGTCGGAAGTTAGGCAATCTTCACAAACATCCCATGTAAAATATATAATGAAAGGGGAGATAACATAGTTGGCTTACACTCACCACGTCAATCAAGTACATAAATAGCATTACATCATTCAAACACTCATGGCCCGACTACGGCGCCAAAATAAAAGACAACCCAACATCTGGGGTAGTAGTAATCTGTGAGCCATAGGGACTCAGCAATCTCGCACCCTCGCGATCAAGACTATTTAAGCTTATAGGTAAGGCAAGGTAAATATGTGGAGCTGCAGCAAGCGACTAGCATATATGGTGGCTAACCTATTCGCAAAAGAGAGCGAGAAGAGAAGGAAAAGCGCGAACGCATAACTAAAGAGGGCAATCCTATGGCAAACATTACTCCCACACCGTGTCCACTTCCCGGACTCCACCGAGAAGAGGCCATCACGGTAACTCACACAGTTGATTCATTTTAATTAAGTTAATGTTTAAGTTATCCACAACCGGACGTTAACAAATTTCCATCTGCCCATAACCGCGGGAACGGCTTTCGAAAGTTCAAATCCCTGCAAGGGAGTCCCAACTTAGCCCATGACAAGCTCTCATGGTCAACGAAGGAATAGACCTCCTCCCGAGATGTTCCAATCAGACTCGGTACCTCGGTTCTTCAAAACACTTCGATAGGTCAAAACAAATCCAGCAACACCACCCAGATGTGTCGACAAATCCCAATAGGAGCTGCACATATCTCGTTCTCAGGGCACACCGGATGAGCAAGACGTCGGGTAGGCCAGCCCAGAGTTGCCCCTGGTAGCCCCGGACATCGCTCGGTTGGACCAACACTCAGGGGAGCACTGGCCCAGGGGGGTTTAAATAAGATGACCCTCGGGCTCCAGAAACCCAAGGGAAAAAGAGGCTAGGTGGCAAATGGTAAAACCAAGGTTGGGCATTGCTGGAAAAGGCTTTAATCAAGACGAACTATCAAGGGGTTCCCATTATAACCCAACCGCATAAGGAACGCAAAATCCGGGAACATAACACCGATATGACGGAAACTCGGGCGGCAAGAGTGGAACAAAACACTAGGCGAGAGGCCGAGCCTTCCACCCTTTACCAAGTATATAGATGCATTAAGCTAACATGGCAATATAATGATATCCCAACAAGTAAATAAATGTTCCAACAAGGAACGGTCTCCAATCTTCACCTGCAACTAGCAACGCTATAAGAGGGGCTGAGCAAAGCGGTAACATAGCCAATCAACGGTTTGCTAGGACAATGGTGGGTTAGAGGTTTGACATGGCAATTGGGAGGCTTGAAAGCAAATGGTAGGCATCATAGCATTGGCATAGCAAAAGAGCGAGCAAACTAGCATAGCAAAGATTGTAGTGATTTCGAGGGTATGATCATCTTGGCTGCAAAGCTGTTAGAGTTGACTGGATCCTCGAAAGCAAACTCAACGGGCTCCTCTTTAGCTAACTCGTCTCCCGGATCTACCCAAACAAGACAAATAAGCAACAAGGACACAATCAACCACGTGCAAGGATCAAGCAACATGATGCAAACATGGTATGCTATGCGGGATGCGATGCGGGATGCATATGCAAGATGTGACAGGGAATGCATAAACCTGGCCTCAGCTTGGAAAACCAAGGTTGCCACTGTAAATATGAGATGAAATCGCTTGAAAACGATATAAAGATCACCGGAATCGGACTTACGGTTTGAAAAAGGCGAGCGATTCAAATATGACCACGATCTGCGATTTACAGCAAGTAGCCATATAAATGCAATGAGATGAACATGCTACAGCACTCAAACATGGCATCAAAATACATGGCATGGATGCATTCAAGATGCTTAACAAAAGTCTAGCACTGAGCTACGGCCAATTCATCCATTAACAGGTTCAAACAAGCATGGAAAAAATGCATATGGTAAACAGATCTCAGACTTAGTGGAATTAACACTTGTCTGGAATTTCAGATCAGGTAGCACTCTTCAGAGCAACAAAATTACATGCTACAGGATCTGAACATGACAAATTAAAGCATGGCATGGAGCTACTCAAAGAGCTTAACAAAAGTCCCTTAGTGACCTTGAGCCAAAAGGGACCAGAAAATACATTTGCAAGCATATGAACATAGCAAAAACATAATCAGTTTTCAGACTTAGTGAAAACTGGAGCATGCTGAAAACATAACTCCAGTAGGCATGTTTACGAGCTCAATGCACTCACTACGAAGCAAGTCATGAAAACCTAAGCATACATCTATCAATAACACACAAAATGCAAGCTAGACATGGCAAGAACAATAACATAGCATCCATGGATCAACTATAACATCATCGGCAAAATTGCAAACGAGTTGACAATCTGCCCAGATTCACAAAGTAGCAAAAGTAGAGCTCGATTGACTCAAGCTAGGGTGCTCCATAATTGCAAACAAAGACATGGATGGATATAGCACTACAAGATTAAAAAACATCCTTACTGATCATCCTCAAAAGAGGCACGGATCACTAGGAAACAACATGAACATATGGCATCATGAACTAAACAGCTCAAGGACTTAGTGGAAATGCTAAGTCCCTGAAAACAGAATTACCAAGTGCCTCACTTGTCAAGCTTGCACTAGTCACCACACACATCACAAAAATACATGGGTTGCACCTCTGGAAAGATGACAAAACCCTTAACAAAACATATGTAGAGCATCAGGGCATATCATGCACACAATAATCATGGCAAAAATGACAAAAGCCTAAATGGAGTAGCAGATCTGACAAATATCTCAAGTAGCCCTCTTCTAAAAGCATTTCGGGCATCAAGATGAACTCAAATGAAAATGATGTGTACTCTCCGAGATGAACATTTTGATATGCTATATGCCCAAATCGGAGCTACGGATGCGGAGATACGATGCTATGAACATGGGCACATGGATTAGGAAATCCGGGGACTTAGTGAAAAAAAACAACCTCTCTTAGATCTAGGGTTTTCGCGGAATCCGAGGCGGCGGCGGATCTCGCCGGATCCGCTCCAGGAAGAGGCAGACACGGTGGCCGGAACCGCGGGGATGGTCGGAGCGGCGCGCAGGCTCGCCGGCCGGAGAGGAAGGATGCGACGAGGTCCGGCGAGGTGGCGGTGGTCGGTGCTGAAGAGGAGGGCCGGAGTGGCAGGCGATGCGGGGTGGCTCGTGGCCGCCGGCGTCGAGCTTGCCTTTGCCGGCAACAAGGAACGGGGCGGCGCCGGCGGACTTGTGTGGCGGAGTGGTGGCCGGTCGCGGGGGAGACGAAGACGGCGCGGGCAGCTCCTCTGGCCCGTGCGCGAGCGCGGGCGGGCCGGCCACGGGTTCCCGGGCCGCGCGGTGGGAGGCGGCGGCGGCGTTTGTCCGGGCCGGGACGGACATGTCCGGCCGTGCGAGGGGTGGGTCTAGGGTTTCGGAGGTAGAAGAACGGGAATTTCGGAGGGGGTCTTTATATAGGCATAGGAGGAGCTAGGAGAGTCCAAATGAGGTGCGGTTTTCGGCCACACCATCGTGATCGAACGCTCTAGATGATGGAGCAGGTTTAGATGGGTTTTGGGCCAAATTGGAGGGGTGTTGGGCTGCAACACACACGAGGCCTTTTCGGTCCCTCGGTTAACCGTTGCAGCATCAAACGAAGTCCAAATGATATGAAACTTGACAGGCGGTCTACCGGTAGTAGACCAAGGCCGCTTGGCAAGTCTCGGTACAATCCGGAAATATTTAATCCCCACACACGAAAGAAAGGTAGAAATGACCACTGGAGGAGAATGAAGCGCCGGAATGCAAAACGGACAACGGGGAAAATGCTCGAATGCATGAGATGAGCACGTATGCAAATGCAATGCACATGATGACATGATATGAGATGCATGACAGCGATAACAACACACGGAAACAAAGATCCGAACCCGAGAAAATAAAATAACTTAACGCCGAAAACGGCAAGAGTTGGAGTACAAACTAGGTAAATCATATCCGGGGTGTTACATGGTGTCCCGTAGGATAGCTTAGACAAGAGTCAAAGCTGGCTTGCTGCAATAACTCCACCATCTTCTTGAGAATGAGCATGTATAGTACGTTATGATGTAAGACTTGCTGAGTACCTTTGTACTCATGTTTGCTTAATCACTGTTTTTAGATGACAACACTGCCCCCTCCGATGGGTTTTATGTAGATCTCGACGTCGATGAGTGACTTGCCACCCAGGTGGTGATCCAAGCCATGGAGGGCCCTATGTAGATAGACAGGCTTCGAGAAGCCTTCTTGCTTTCAAGTGTCTGTACTCAGACTATTTGCTTCCGCATGTGCTTGTATGCTTGTATGACTTGAGTGTCGGGTCATGTGACCCCTACCTGTATGAACATGTATGGCTCTCTGAAGCCTTTAAATAAAGTACTTGAGTTTAGAGTTTTGTTGTGATGCCATGTTGTATTGCACATATCGAGCATATTGTGTGTATGATTGAAATGCTTGGTATGTGTGGGATCCGACAATCTAGTTGTTTATCCTTGGCAGCCTCTCTTATGGGGAAATGTAGTGTAGTGCTCCTTGAGCCATAGTAGTTTGCTACAGCCCGGTTCACCGGAGTCCTGCTAGCCCAGCACTACTGCTCAGGACACTTGACTGGTCGGCATGTGTTTCACTTCGTTCCTATGTCTGTCCCTTCGAGGAAATGTCACGCGATGACTTCCGGAGTCCTGCCTAGCCTGCTACAGCCCGGGTTCCCTGGAGTCCTGGTGGCCCAGTGCTACAGCCCGGATTCACACGCTGATGACCGACATGCTCGATGTGATTCATGTATGCCTGTCCCCATAGGTCTGTGCCGCTTTGGGTTCACGACTAGCCATACCGGCCCGGGTTCTCTGTCATATGGATGCTAGCGACACTATCATATACGTGAGCCAAAAGGCGCAAACGGTCCCGGGGCATGGTAAGGCGACACCCGTGGGGATACCGTGCATCAGGCCGCAATGTGATATGAGGTGTTACCGGCTAGATCGATGTGACTTGGAATCAGGGTCCTGATAGCGTTGGCATCAGAGCCGGACTGCCTGTAGGTTCGTTGAGCCAAACTGGTCGATGTTGAGTCTAGAAATGCTTTAGTTATATGTAGGGGAATTGATTGTGGGAGGGAATGTAAGGCTCTTTTACTCCTTTACCTTATGCCCTCTGATCTGAGTCATTCTCTTCTCATTCAACGTGGGTTAAGGACTAGGCTCTCTTCTTCTATCAGGTTCACGTGTTACTAATCCGTAGTAGCTTATAGGATTGTTGTTACAAGCCTCAGTACAGTTTCTACTACTTTTAGTATGTTGCCAGTTGAATCAAAACCTTGGTATGATGTTGTTGAGTGGTATTGCAAACTGTTGTGGATGTCTCAAATCTTTTTCTGAGCATTTACAGCCGTTATGCTGTCCGATTTCTCCTAGAAAATTGTAATGCCTTTGCATTATTCTGTGCATTCAGATGGCCACCCGTTCGCAGAACCAAGCGGTTCGTCTGACCCGGTGCCTTGATGTGCCCGGCCACACAGCCATGTTGGTTCGAGTGATGGTTGAGTTAGGCTATCGGTGGTATCCGGAATATACCGCCGAGGAGCAGTTCAGAGATTTCAACCAGAGCCAGTACCTTTGTACTGTCAGGATATATCCCTCTTATCCTAGAGCCACTGAGCCCCTTCACTGTTCCTATGGACTTGGGGTCACTATTGAGATGTCTGTCCAGGATGCAGCCTATTTAATGATGACTATCATTCGAGCCAGGACTGCCTTGCTAGCCTCACTTCCCGGAGCACAGGGGTACTATCAGGCCTTGTACTATGACTCTACACATGAGGAGTCACTACTCCGCACCACTACCGAGATGCTCGAGGATAAGGACCGTGAAAATCGGGCCTTCCGTATGGAGCTTTTCCACACTCGTTCTGATCATTGGGCTACTTTGACTCGGTTTGCACCTGCGGTGCAAGCAGGATACATGGACATGACGGATCTGTACCCTATACGGTCTGGATTGCCAGATTGTATGGAGTGGCGCGATGTAGGAGGCATAACCCCTCCTCGTGGTCCCCGTCTGCCACCACCTGTGGGACCAAGGCCACATCCGAGTCCCTATGGTCCGCAGGCTCCGCAGGACCGTCTGTTCCCAGATGATCATGTTCCACTTCTAGGCCTTGGTGGTGACTTCTATGATGATTACTACGGAGCCGTCTTAGCTAGTAGTAGTATCACTAGTACTGTAATAGTTGTATTATCCACAGTCCTATGTGACCGTGGGATACGACTTGGTGTGTATCACGCTCCGGAGGTGTAGAAAAATAATGTATAGGAGCTTGGAATGCCTTCGATGAGATGTAATGTCTTTCACCGTAGTTGTACTCTAGCCTGGGCTTGTACTAAACTATGTACGGTGTGTATGACCAATGGTATATATATGGCAGTTTCTATATTACCATGTCGTGCAATGAACATCTTAGCATTCCATGTTATCCATTACATTCTGCACTTCCTTGCTAAGTTTGTGTCATCCTTATCTAAATAGTTGTCTTGTTTTCTCCTACGATGGTCAACACACGCAGCAACCCTGCTGCCCCGGAGCAGGGGGAAGCTAGTGCAGTTAGGGGTGAAAATCTGCCTCACCCGCCTTCTCTGGCCGAAGTTATGCTGGAGGCGGAAAGAAACAAGCGTGAGTCTAACCGCTTGCTGGGGCGGATTGAGCAGAACACTGCACGCCATCAGCGAAATGACTTGGTGTCAATCAATGACTTCATCAAGTTGTACCCACCAAAGTTCAATCATTCCGCCGAGCCCCTCGACGTGGTTGACTGGCTCCACAGCATCACACACAGGCTATGTTCTGCTAACGTAGCTGAAGATCATAAGGTTACCTATGCTGCCTATCACCTCGAAGGCCTTGCTAGCCTTTGGTGGGAAAACTTTGAAGCTATGCGCCCGGTCGGCCAAATCACTACTTGGGCTGAATTCAGTGAGGCTTTCCATGAGCATCACATCCCGGAAGGTCTCATAGATCGCAAGAGGGAAGAGTTCTGCAACTTCACCCAAGGAAGACTGACTGTGGATGCATATAGTCATGAATTTGGGAATCTGGCATGATATGCTCCTGAAGAGGTATCCACCGATGCTAAGAAGCAGGCAAGGTTCCGCAAGGGACTTAGCCCTGAGCTTTGCCGCGATCTTCATCTGCACGAGTGCACCTCCTTTCAGAAGTTGGTCAATAAAGCCATCAGTGCTGAGACAGGCCAGTCTGACTATGATGCTTCACGCAAGCACTCTCATGATTTTGGCTCTTCATCCGGCTCTGGATCTCAGAAGCGCCGGGTGTGGATTCCAATCACGGCACTGCCACCCAGGTTCATTCCGAGGCCATCCTTTGAGGCGCCTCGTCCCAACCAGCAGTTTGCACCGTCCAAGCCCTATGGTGGCCCCGCTGCTAATGCTGCTCCACGCCCCAATGTTGTGACATGTTTCAAGTGTGGAGAGTCGGGTCACTATAGTCGAGAGTGTCCCCAGAACAACAACCCCAATCATTCTGGAAAGTCCATTGGCCGTGGTAAGCCAGCGGGAAAGACATTCTACGCCAAGCCGGTCACCACTGCATGTGTCCATGTCAACTATGTCTCAGCTGAGGAGGCTGATGAGGATCCTAACGTCGTCCTTGGTACGCTCCTTGTTAATTTCCATCCGGCATCTGTTCTTTTCGATACTGGAGCATCTCATTCATTCATATTTGAGAGCTATGCTCGATTGCATAAGACAACATTCTGTGACATGCCCACTTCCATGGTAATTCAAACTCCGGGTTCCAAATGGCAAACTTCTAGAGTAAGCCATGGGAATGAAATTCTTGTCGATAGACTTGTTTTCCTTGCATCCTTAATAGCTCTCAAGTCCTCGGACATAAACATCATCTTGGGTATGGACTGGATGTCAGCTCATTATGCTAAGATTGATTGTGCTACTAGAACCGTTCAACTTACTCATCCATCGGGCCAAACAGTCAATGTCTTAACTCGAGTGGCCAAGCGCCAGCTTTACTCCCTAAATGCCAACCCCCTTCCAGACATTGAAGATATTCCGGTAGTCCGAGACTTCCCGGATGTCTTTCCAAAAGAACTGCTAGGTGTTCCACCTGACATGGATGTCGAGTTTGTGATAGACCTTGTTCCAGGAACTGTTCCAATTTCTAGAAGACCCTATAAGATGGCACCCTTAGAAGTAGCCGAGCTTAAGAACCAACTCGATGAGTCCTTGAAAAGGGGTTTCATCCATCCTAGTTCCTCTCCTTAGGCTTGCCCCGTCCTCTTCGTCAAGAAGAAGGATGGAACGGATCGGATGGTTGTAGATTACCGACCTGTCAACTTGGACACTATCAAGAACAAGTATCCGCTTCCCAGGATCAACGATCTGTATGATCAGCTCGCTGGATCCTCGGTATTTTCCAAGATGGATTTGAGGTTGGGCTAACATCAAATAAAAATCAGAAAACGGGGACATTCCCAAAACGACCTTCGTTACTCGTTATGGCCAATACGAGTACACCGTTATGTCCTTCGGTTTAACCAATGCCCCAGCCACTTTCTCTCGGTTAATGAACTCAGTCTTCATGGAGTATTTGGATAAATTCGTCGTGGTATACCTCGATGATATACTCATCTACTCCAAGAATGAAGAGGAACATGCCGAACATATAAGGCTGGTATTGACGAAACTTCGAGAGCATTGCCTTTATGCCAAATTCTCCAAGTGTGAATTTTGGTTGCCATAAGTGACCTATCTAGGCTATGTAATCTCTGGTAAGGGTATTGCTGTCAATCCCGAGCGAGTTCAAGCCGTCCTTGATTGGACTCCACCTGAGACGGTCAAGCAAGTTCGGAGCTTCCTTGGCTTAGCGAGCTATTGCCGCCACTTCGTCGAGAATTTCTCCAAGGTTGCTAAACCTCTAACTGAACTCCTCAAGAAAGATAAAAAGTTCGAGTGGACCCCACAGTGCGAGTTCAGCTTTCAGGAACTGAAAAGATGCCTGACATCTGCTCCCGTACTGGTACCACCAGATTTTTCCAAGGACTTTATTATCTATTGCGACGCCTCGCGACAAGGACTAGGTTGTATACTCATGCAAGATCATCAGGTAATTGCCTATGCTTCACGGCAATTACACCCACATGAGGAAAATTATCCCACACATGATCTAGACCTTCCAGCTGTAGTCCATGCACTTAAAACTTGGCGACATTACCTCCTTGGTAATCGTTGCGAGATCTTCACCGATCACCAAAGTTTGAAATATATCTTCACCCAACCGGATTTGAATCTCAGGCAAAGACGTTGGGTCGAGTTGACCTCGGATTACGACTTAGGAATAACTTACACCCCGGGCAAAGCCAATGTCTGGCTGATGCACTAAGTCATAAATCCTGTTGTAACAACCTGATGTTACAACAAAGTCAACCACTTCTCCATGAGGAATTTCGTAAGCTTAATCTTCACATTGTTCCTCGAGGATTCCTATCCACCCTGGTGGCGAAACCTACCCTTACGGATCAGATCATCAAGGCACAGAAAGTATATCCGGGAATCTCCCGTATTAAGAGAAACATTAAGAAAGGAGTCGCGAATTGTTTCTCCGTTGATGATCAAGGTGTCATATACTTTGGAAACCGCTTAATGGTTCGCAAGGCACGAAACCTGAGGCGGCTAATCCTTAAGGAAGCTCATGAATCCCCTCTCACCATTCATCCCGGTAGTACTAAGATGTATCAAGACCTACGCTAGAGGTTTTGGTGGACTAGGATGAAGAGAGAAATTGCTCAATATATTGCTAGTTGCGACGTCTATCGTCGTGTTAAAGCAAAGAATCAACCGCCTACTGGCACCCTTCAACCTTTAGCTATTCCTGAGTGGAAATGGGATAAAATCAGTATGAATTCCATTACTGGGTTTGCCAGGACCAAGAGAGGGAATAATGCTATCTTAGTCGTGATCGACCATCTTTCCAAAGTAGCCATTTCCTACCTGTTCGTGAGAGTATCACCGCTAGCCAGCTAGCTGATTTATACATCTCCCGAATAGTGTCTCTTCATGGTGTCCCATTGGAAATTAACTCAGACCGTGGGAGTCTCTTCACCTCTCGATTTTGGGAAAGTTTCCAAAATGCTATGGGAACTTGTCTCTCTTTTAGCACCGCCTTCCATCCTTAATCAAGTGGTCAAGTAGAGCGAGTCAATCAAATTCTGGAAGATATGCTCCGAGCTTGTGTCATCTCATTCGGAATGGGTTGGGAGAAATGCCTTCCATTCTCGGAGTTTGCTTATAACAATAGTTATCAAGCTAGCTTGGGAAAATCTCCTTTCGAAGTTCTCTATGGACGAAAATGTCGAACACCTCTTAACTGGTCAGAAACCGGGGAAAGACAACTCTTTGGCCCGGATATGATTCAGGATGCAGAAGAGCAGGTTCGCGTTATTCGTGAGAAATTGAAACCAATCTCGTCAAAAGAGCCAATATGATTGTAAACATAAGCTCATGACTTATGAAGTCGGCGAGAAGGCTTACCTTCAGGTTACTCCGTTAAAGGGAACCCATTGTTTCGGTATCAAAGGCAAATTGGCTCCTTGTTACATTGGACCCTTTCGCATTCTTGCCAAACAAGGAGAAGTTGCCTACCAATTGGAACTACCTTCGCATCTTTCCAGAGTTCACGATGTCTTCCACAATTCTCAACTCAGGCGTTGCTTCGCGGATCCTATCCGTGGAGTGGACCACGAAACGCTTGATCTACAAGATAACCTCTCATATCGGGAATATCCCGTTTGTATCCTTGATCAAGCTGAGCGTACCACTCGACACCATAATATCAAGTTTCTCAAGGTTCAATGGTCACACCATTTCGAGAAAGAAGCCACTTGGGAATGGGAGGATCGTCTTTGACTCGAGTACCCCACCTTCTTCCCGGAGGATCCTAAATCTCGGGACAAGATTCTTTTGAGTGGGGGTGAGTTGTCACACCCTAGCTGGTTCATGCATTAGAGTGTTGCATCATGGCTACTTTTACAAAAACTTGAAATGGGGATGACAGAACCCCCAGCACCCCCCTGGAAACAACTAGGGTTTACAAAAATTATTTTCAATGAACCCAAAATGCCCTTCACAAAATGTTCATCATTTCTGGATTGGGTTAAAACCCCTGGCAAAAATGGTGCACTCTTTTCTAGGACATTCTGGATTCTTTGAATTAAATCATAAGTATTTGAATTTGGGCATTTAAATGCTATAAAATATTTTAAATGCCCAAATAATTCTGGATTTAAGTGAGGGTTGTTAGGAATAATCCCAACAGAGCCCACAATTATTTTCAGGATTTTAGTAAGTGCCTAAGTATTTTTAATAAAGCCCTAAAGTTACAAAAATAGAAAAAGAAAACAAAACGGGAAAGAGAGAAAGAGAAAGGCTTACCTGGCGCCACCTAGCAGGCCCACCTACTGGCCCAGCCCAGCCACCACTCCAACAAGCTGCTTGGCTTGGCCAGGCAGGCAAGCAGCTGCTCGACGGCGAGCACAGCATGCGTGCCACGCAGCCGCCGCCTCGCCGCTCCCCTCGTCGAGCTGTCGACGTGGGACGAACCCCCTCTCTCCCCGACCTCGCAGACACTCGCTCTCCCCTCTGGCTCCTCTCTCTCGCCCTCCCCGACGTCGCCCGAGACGTCACCATCACCGCCGCTCGCCACAGCCACGTCCAACACCATCCCCGAGCCCTCTCACCGTGTCCGGACGGTTCGCCGTCATCGACTACGTCGACTAGCCAAGCCGCACGACACCGGAGCCCCTGCATCGTCCCCGCTGTCGTCGTCTTCAACCTCGGGCCACCGAGATCGTCGTCGTCGTTCCAACCGCACCGAGCCTTCCCCAAGCACGCTGACCGTCTCTGCGGCTTCCCAGTGAGCTACTGCTCCTCCCCCTTCTGTCCGCTTCGTCGCTAGAGCTCTGTAGCCGCCGTACCTTTTTTGTCTGAATGCACCGCCGGCTGAGCTCATCGCCGACGTAGCTCCGGCCGCTTAGCGGTCCAGCTGGCACGTCCAGTGTGCTCACCGCATCACGTAGATGCTGTAGGTGCTAGCACCACGCCGCCTAGGCCACTGCAGCCACGCGCACGAGCTGACCCGAGCTTCGGCCTCCGCCAAGCTCGTCGCCGGCGATGCTCCGGCCACTCCCCGGCCAAGCCATCACCACGGCTGGATGCGGGCGAGCACCAGCTGCCCACTGCCAATGGTTCCCTGTGGGCACATCCCGCAGCGCGCCGCCGCGTCTGGCCTCGCCAGCAGCTAAACGTCGGTAGGCTTTGACCCGCTGACCGGCGAGGTTGACTCTGCCGACAGAGGTTGACTTCCCCCCTAGCCTATGACAGGTGGGGCCAGCCTGTTAATTAGTTTACGATTAGTACTAACTAATTTTAGTTAGTTTAGGTCACTCACGTGTGGGCCCAGGCCCCAGTGACAGTTAGTGAGTACTAACTTAATTCTATTAGTTAGATGAGACACTGACAGACGGGGCCCACCAGTCAGGTTTGACTGGCCCCAGCGCCTTTGACTCGCTGACATCACAGTGACGCAGTGCTGACACAATTATTCATTTTCTGGATTTATTTTTATATAGGAAATTCCAGAAAATAGCCAAAACTTCTAAAAATCATAGAAAATCAACCATAGCTCCAAATCAAACAATTTATATATGAAAAATGATCAGAAAAATTCAATATATCCATCTGTAATGGTTTCATGCATGAAAAACCACTTTAACCTTGTTGTTTAGGTGAAACAAGCTAACACACTTATTATGCATAGGAACTTTAACTTGCATTTGAATCTTTGGTTCAAATGGACCCAATTCAACTTGTTTCACATTGCATTAGGCAGGACACATCATTTTGCCATATCATAGCATGCATCATATTGTTGCATATTGTCATGTGTTGATTTATGTTCTGTGTGTCCTTCATGGTAGGTCCTGCCTCCGAGGATATCTCCGAGTATCCACCTAAAGGGCAGTACCCTACTACCACTCCATCAGGCAAGCAGCCCCATTGATCATATCGATACAATCCCATGTTCTCGCCTCTGCTCTCATTTACTGCATTAAGACAACAACGTTTCAAACTGTTGTGTGCTACGGTAGTTGAACCCCTGTGCATGACCTGTCATTGCCACAGTAACTAGATGAAACCCACTAGCATGTGTAGGAGTTGATTGAGCCATGTATGTGTTTCCTACCTTGCTATGCCTGCTATGCTTAGAGTTGTGTCAAGTCTGGTTCATCTGGGTGATGGGCTAGAGTGAAATGATTATGTCGGTAATGTGAGGGATGTGTTGAACATGATTTGGTAAAGGTATCGATGAGAGGCCATGTAGGAGTACATGGTGGGTTGTTTCATTGAGGCTGTCCATAAGAACTGAGATCTGTATGCGTGATTTAAGATTCAGCTACTACCACACATTGGGCCCTGAAATATGACCCCGCTCGACTTACTGACCCCTCTCGTCCTCTGTCCAGGAGTTGCAACTAGTTTCTGGTGTTTGTAGGTTATGTGTTGGCGGCCGTGCGTAGTGCTGACCCTAGGGGTGGGCTATGACACGGTAGATACACTGTGGCCGGGTATGCCGGGTGCCCGTTTGGCGTCTCGGGACCCTGTACACATCATTTGGGGCCGTTGAGGACACCCCGGCCGGATTTCCTTGCGGATGGAACCTGAATAGGCGAGAAACCTGGACTAGAGACTTGTGCGGTTAGTCAGGTCGTGGTCTACACTCACGTTGGCTTTCGCTTGAAGTCTGCCGAGCACATGTCGTGTGCAGACGCTAAGTGGTGGAAACATGTGTGACGAAGTACACCCCTGCAGGGTATGAAACTATTCGAATAGCCACGTCTGTGGTAAAGGACTACTTGGTTGCCTATACAGTTCATAGACAAGTTAATGGTTACCACTAAAAGACTCAAGATAAGTGTGAGTACCGAGGATGGCTCTCTCATAGGATGACGAGGGAGGATCTCCGGTGGAGTATTGTGTTGGTGATTAGTGGACTCGTGTGCGAAAACTTTTGACTAGTGGTGTCCTATAGGATAGCTTAGCCAAGAGTCAAAGCTGGCTTGCTGCAATAACTCCACCACCTTCTTGAGAATGAGCATGTATAGTAGGTTCTGATGTAAGACTTGCTGAGTACCTTTGTACTCATGTTTGCTTAATTACTGTTTACAAACGACAACACCGCCCTCTCCGACGGGTTTTATGTAGATCTCGACGTCGATGAGTGACTTGCCACCTAGGTGGTGATCCTGGCCATGGAGGGCCCTATGTAGATAGACAGGCTTCGAGAAGCCTTCTTGCTTTCTAGTGTATGTATTCAGACTATTTGCTTTCGCATGTGCTTGTATGCTTGTATGACTTGAGTGTCGGGGCATGTGACCCCTACCTGTATGAACATGTTATGTATGGCTCTCTGGAGCCTTTAAATAAAGTATCTGAGTTGTAGAATTTTGTTGTGATGCCATGTTGTATTGCACATATCGAGCATATTGTGTGTATGATTGAAATGCTTGCTATGTGTGGGATCCGACAATCTAGTTGTTTATCCTTGGCAGCCTCTCTTATGGGGAAATGTAGTCTAGTGCTCCTTGAGCCATAGTAGTCTGCTACAGCCCGGTTCACCGGAGTCCTGCTAGCCCAGCACTACTGCTCAGGACACTTGACTGGCCGGCATGTGTTTCACTTCGTTCCTATGTCTGTCCCTTCAGGGAAATGTCACGCGGTGACTTCCGGAGTCCTGCCTAGCCTGCTATAGCCCGGGTTCCCCGGAGTCCTGTTAGCCTAGTGCTACAGCCCAGATTCACACGCTGATGACCGACATGCTCGATGTGATTCATGTATGCCTGTCCCCATAGGTCTGTGCCGCTTTGGGTTCACGACTAGCCATGTTGGCCCGGGTTCTCTGTCATATAGATGCTAGCGACACTATCATATATGTGAGCCAAAAGGCGCATACGGTCCCGGGCCATGGTAAGGCGACACCCGTGGGGATACCGTGCGTGAGGCCGCAATGTGATATGAGGTGTTACCGGCTGGATCGATGGGACTTGGAATCGGGGTCCTGACATAAGGAATGACAAGAAACTAATATTGGGCATGCCCAAGGAATCCTGAAGGAAATATTCAAGGAAGATTCAAGCAAACAAGCTTGGGGATGCCCCGGAAGGCATCCCCTCTTTCGTCTCTAACATTATCGGTAACCTCACTTGGAGCTAAGTTTTCATTCATCACATGATATGTGTTTTGCTTGGAGTGTCAATTTATTTTGTTAGGATTTTCTTTATTTTATTTAAAATTATGTTTTGCATCTTTTATTTCAATAAAATTGGCAAGGACATCCTTCGCCATGCTTATTTTGCAAGTATACTTGTTGCTGTTTAAAAACAGAAAGTTTACCTCTGTTGCAAAAATTCCCTAGAAAAGTCAGAATGTGATAAAATGTTGAAACGTTTTGCAAAATGAGATCTGATAAATTTTCTACAGTGTGGTAAATTTTCATAATTTTTAGAGTTTAATAAGTATTAATACTCTTGCATTCTTTACAGACTGTACTGTTTTGGCTGATTGTTGTTATGTTTGCATATGTTTGCTTGTTTAATGATTATATTTGAGAATAGGAGTATTAAATATGCATAGGCATTTAGTATGCAATGTTAAATAATAATTTTAGTGATTTGCTACAGTAGAGATTGATAAGGTTTTGCATTGGTTTATACTAACTTATCTCACGACTTCTTGTTGAGTTTTGTGTGGATGAAGCTTTTGAGATTTAGGAAAACCGTGAAATGAGAGGAATTAAGGAGACACAAAAGCTCAATCTTGGGGATGCCCAAGGCACCCCAATATAATATTTCAATAAGTCTCAAGCATCTAAGCTTGGGGATGCCCCGGTAGATATCCCGCCTTTCTTCTTCAACAATTATCGGTTAGTATCGGTTGAGCCTAAGTTTTTGCTTCTTCACATTAGTTGTGCTATGCTTGGAATGTCATTTTGTTTTGTTTTTCTTGCTGTTTTAATAAAATACTTAGATATAGAAGTTTTTAAATAAAATAGAGTCCTCAAGTAGTTGTTAGGAAGGCTAGGTAAGCCGCATTCACATCCCTTCAACGAAGCTCTTTTCTATGAAATTACTCTTGTGCTTCAGTTATATCCTCTGAGTAAATTGTTGAATAAGTTGAATGTCATGAAGTTGAAATCATATCATGCCTAGTGGTAGCCTCACATTGGTTTTAGAAAGTGAAATCTTTTGAGGCTTGACAATCACAAAATTGGTCATACAAGCAATGCACGAATAATTAGTATAAGGAAGAGAACTTTCACATGCAAATACACTATCATGGAATTCTTTTGTGATTGTGAGCCCCCATCAAAATATTATATGCCAAAATTGTTGACGTTGGACAAGGAAGACAATGTAATGGTTTATGTTTGTTCATATTCACATAGAAGTTATATTGTCATAGAGCCTTCAACATGTGGTGCTTGCCCCCCATCTTTGCTAGCCAAAAATTCCGCACCAAGTAGAGATACTACTTGTGCATCCAAAAATCCTTAAACCCAAATCTTATTTTCAAGAGTCCACCATACCTACCTAAGAATTGATCAAGATCCTTCAAGTAAGTTGTCATCAGTGCAATAAGGCAATAAAAATTGCTTCCAAAGGTGTTAGATCATTTAGTGTAAGAGAAAATTGAGCGTTGTACGAACATGTGATGGCAAAGAATAAAAGCGACATACTACATAATAAAGGTTTGTATCAGAAGGGGCAATATAACGTGACGTTCTTTTGCACTAAGGGGTTGAGCATACAAACAAATAAGCTCATGGCAACCTATACTTCCCTCTGCGAAGGGCCCATCTTTTACTTTTCAGTATTTACTTTTATGCAAAGAGTCAAAGTTTTTCTCTCTATTCCTTTTTATTTTTATTTTTGGCGAGCATCATGTGGTGAGGAAAGATCTAGGCACATATATCCAATTGGATATGGGTAACATGAGTTATTACTGTTGACATCACCCTTGAGGTGAATACGTTGGGAGGCGAAAGTATAATCCCCTATCTTTCTATGTGTCCGGTTGAAACGTTTTGCTCATGTGTATGCGGTGAGTGTTAGCAATCATAGAAGACTATATGATGGTTGAGTATGTGGAGCTCTTACTTAAACTCTATTGAATAAGTTGAATTACAATTGCTTCATGACTGAGAACATAGGTTGTTGAGTTTCAAGAGAATTCATTGTTTGAACCTTAACATGTGAATTGGTTGCTACTATAACATGAGAAGTTTTATAAGAAAGAATTGCAGTTATCATGCTAGGGAAAGTGACTGAAATTATCATTGATCAAACTTATGCACTTTGCTAGCATTCACACTTCATAAATTATTTCTTTTATCATTTACCTACTCGAGGACGAGTAGGAATTAAGCTTGGGGATGCTGATACATCTCTAACGTATCTATAATTTATGAAGTATTCATGCAGTTTTATTATCATTCTTGGATGTTTTACAAACATTTTACAGCAACTTTATATCATTTTTTGGGACTAACCTATTGACCCAATGCCAAGTGCCAATTGCTATTTTTTGCTTGTTTTTTACATCATAGAAAATCAATATCAAACGGAGTCCAAACACCGCGAAACTTTTTGAGGATATTGTATGGACCAGAACACTTCCAATGGGCTAGAGCTACATCTGGGGGGTGCCTCGAGGGGGGCACAACCCACCAGGGCGCGCCTGGGGGCCCAGGCACGCCCTGGTCGGTTGTGCTCACCTCGGTGGCCTCCCGTACCCCATCTTTGCACTATAAATTCCCAAATATTCCGAAACCCTTCGGGGTTAACCTAGATCAGAAGTTCCGTCGCTGCAGGCCTCTGTAGCCACCGAAAACCAATCTAGACCCCGTTCCAGCACCCTGCTGGAGGGGTGAATCATCTTCGGTGGCCATCTTCATCATCCCGGCGGCCACCACGCTGAGGAGGGAGTAGTCCACCCTCGGGGCTGAGGGTTTGTACCAGTAGCTATGTGTTTAATCTCTCTCTCTCTCTCTCATGTTCTTGAGATGTCATGATCTTGATGTATCGCGGGCTTTGTTAATATAGTCGGATCATATGGTGTTTTCCCCTCTCTATCTTGTGATGAATTGAGTTTTCCCTTTGAGATTTCGTTTTATCGGATTGAATACTTTTATGGATTTGAGAGCACTTGATATATGTCTTGCAAATGAATACGCGTGGTGACAATGGGGTATTAGTTTGATTCACTTGATATATGTTTTGGCACTCAACTCGCGGATTCTTGAGGTGACATTGGGGTAATCTACGCATAGGGGTTGATGCACGTTCATGTCTTTATTTCTCCAGTAGAAATCTTGGGGCACTCTATGAAGTTCTTTGCGTTGGATTGAGTATTATGAATCTGAAATTATTTGGTGTTATTTTAGTACGAACTCTTGGATAGATCGATCGGAAAGAATAGCTTCGAGGTGGTTTCGTACCCTACAAATGATTTCTTCTATTGTTCTCTGCTAGATAGGAACTTTGGAGTGGTTCTTCATCGCATTTTGAGGGTGGTTATATGATCCAATTATATTAGCGCTGTTGAGAGATTGCACCAGCGGAAGTACGGACCCTAGGCCTCATTTTCAACCATTGCTATACTGTTTTGTGCCCGTTTACTATTTGCTACCTTGCTGTTTTTATTCATTCAGATTATAAAAAATATATTTCTACCATCAATATTACACTTTTATCACCATCACTTCGCCGAACTAGTGCACCTATACAAATTACCATTGTATTTGGTGTGTTGGGGACACAAGAGACTTTTTATTATTTGGTTGCAGGGTTGTTTCAGAGAGGCCATCTTCATCCTACACCTCCCACGGATTGATAAACCTTAGATCATCCACTTGAGGGGAAATTGCTATTGTCCTACAAAACTCTGCGCTTGGAGGCCCAACACATGCCCACAGGAATAAAGTTACGTAGTAGACATCACCGTCCGTGGCTTCGGAAGTATCGGGGTCGATGGTTGATACGTCTCCAATGTATCTATAATTTTTTATTGTTCCATGCTATATTATATCCTGTTTTGGACATTATTGGGCTTTATTATACACTTTTATATTATTTTTGGGACTAACCAATTAACCGGAGGCCTAGCCCAGAATTGCTGTTTTTTTTTCCTATTTTAGGTTTTCGCAGAAAAAGAATATCAAACGGAGTCCAAACGGAATGAAACCTTCGGTAACATGATTTTCGGAACGAACATGATCCAGAGGACTTGGACCCTACGTCAAGCAATCAACGAGGAAGGCACGAGGTAGGGGGCGCGCCTACCCCCCCCCCCCCCAAGCGCGCCCTCCACCCTCGTGGGGCCCATGTTGCTCCACCGACGTACTCCTTCCTCCTATATATACCTACGTACCCCCAAACTACCAGATACGGTGCCAAAACCCTAATTCCATCGCAGTAACTTTCTGTATCAACGAGATCCCATCTTGGGGCCTTTTCCGGAGCTCCGCCGGAGGGGGTATCGATCACGGAGGGCTTCTACATCAACACCATAGCCTCTCCGATGAAGTGTGAGTAGTTTACTTCAAACCTACGGGTCCATAGTTATTAGCTAGATGGCTTCTTCTCTCTTTTTGGATCTCAATACAAAGTTCTCCCCCTCTCTTGTGGAGATCTATTCGATGTAATCTTCTTTTGCGGTGTGTTGTTGAGACCGATGAATTGCGGGTTTATGATCAAGTTTATCTATGAACAATATTTGGTTATTCTTTGAATTCTTTTATGTATGATTGGTTATCTTTGCAAGTCTCTTCAAATTATCAGTTTGGTTTGGCCTACTAGATTGATCTTTCTTGCAATGGGAGAAGTGCTTAGCTTTGGGTTCAATCTTGCGGTGTCCTTCCCCAGTGACAGTAGGGGTAGCAAGGCACGTATTGTATTTTTGCCATCGAGGATAACAAGATGGGGTTTATATCATATTGCATGAGTTTATCCCTCTACATCATGTCATCTTGCTTAAAGCATTACTCTGTTCTCTTAAACTTAATACTCTAGATGCATGCTGGATAGCGGTCGATGTGTGGAGTAATAGTAGTAGATGCAGGCAGGAGTCAGTCTACTTGTCTTGGACGTGATGCCTATATACATTATCATACCTAGATATTCTCATAACTATGCACAATTCTGTCAATTCCTCAATAGTAATTTGTTCACCCACTGTAATACTTATGCTCTCGAGAGAAGCCTCTAGTGAAACCTATGCCCCAGGGGTCTATTTCCCATCATATTAATCTTCCAATACTTAGTTATTTCCTTTGCCATTTATGTTACTTGCATCTTTATTTATCTTTATCATAAAAATACCAAAAATATTATCTTATCATATCTATTAGATCTCACTCTCATAGGTGATCGTGAAGGGATTGACAACCCCTTTATCGCGTTGGTTGCGAGGAGTTCATTTGTTTGTGTAGGTGTGAGGGACTCGTGCGTGGCCTCCTACTGGATTGATACCTTGGTTCTCAAAAACTGAGGAAAATACTTATGCTGCTCTACTACATCACCCTTTCCTCTTCAAGGGAAAATCAACGCATTGCTCAAGATGTAGCAAAAAGGATTTCTGGCGCCGTTGCCGGGGAGTCTACGCAAAAGTCAACATACCAAGTACCCATCACAAACCCTTATCTCCCGCATTAAATTATTTGCCATGTGCCTCTCATTTTCCTCTCCCCTCACTTCACCCTTGCCGTTTTCTTCGCCTTCTCTTTTCCGCTCAACTTTCTTCCGCTATGTCGGAATCAAAAAGGGTTGGTAGTTCTCTCCCGAGTTTTAGTACTTTGGACAATCCTTCTATTCTCGCTAAACTCATAAATAAAGATGCTATGGAAAGACCTACCGGAGCTATCAATGAGAATCTTAATAATTTTGATGAAGATGATTCCGGAATTTTTCGTTATTTACTTGATGAATATTTGAAAGACGCTTGGGATAGACTATTAAGGATCAGGGCTAGCTATGTGCCTCAATACCAAATTGAAATTTACTTAAAAAGCTTTTATGTTGCCCTACCTTCTTCTGTTAAGCATGTCCTAGATTCTATATTTGAAGAAGGTTTTCTTGAAGGGGATGCCGTAGACACTTATGAAAAGATGAAAACCATATTTGGGCACCCCATGAATGAGAAAGTTGAATCTACATCTCTTTTGCTCTCTTACCAAAACGAATCTATCAAAGAGATGAAGGCTAGCTTAGATACAAATTTCTGTAACGTACTTAATCTTTCTTTTACCATTAATAGCCATGTGCTTTATCAAAATAGAAAGATTAATTCCATAGATAGCAAGTTTTCTCTTTTCTTCCCTAAAACCAAAGATGGCAATACCTAGATCTATCCTTGCTTTCATGCCTAGCTAGGGGCTTTAAATCATAGCGCTTGTTGGGAGGCAACCCAATTTTATTTTTATTACTTGATTTTTGCTCCTGTTTAGTAATAAATAATTTATCTAGTCTCTGTTTTGGCTGTGTTTTTTGTGTTTAATTAGTGTTTGTGCCAAGTAGAACCGTTGGGAAGACTTGGGGAAAGTCTTTTTAATCTTGCTGTAAAAAAACAGAAACTTTAGCACTCACGAGAACTGCTGCCATTTTTATTTGGAAGGTGCTATTTAGTTAATTCTTTTTGAAGATGATTAATATATAAATTTATCACGTCAGGAAATTTATTTTAGAATTTTTGGGGTTCCATATATTTCGTTAGCTACAGATTACTACAGACTATTCTGTTTTTGACAGATTCTGTTTTTTCGTGTGTTGTTTGCTTATTTTGATGAATCTATGGCTAGTAAAATAGTTTATAAACCATAGAGAAGTTGGAATACAGTAGGTTTAACACCAATATAAATAAAGAATGAGTTCATTACATTACCTTGATCTGGTGTTTTGTTTTCTTTCGCTAACGGAGCTCACGAGATTTTCTACTTTAAGTTTTGTGTTGTGAAGTTTTCAAGTTTTGGGTAAAGATTTGATGGATTATGTAACAAGGAGTGGCAAGAGCCTAAGATTGGGGATTCCCATGGCACCCCCAATATAATCTAAAGACACCTAAAATCCAAAGCGTGGGGATGCCCCGGAAGGCATTCCCTCTTTCGTCTACTTCTATC
The DNA here is from genome assembly GCA_034509565.1 of Triticum monococcum. NCBI lineage: Eukaryota > Viridiplantae > Streptophyta > Magnoliopsida > Poales > Poaceae > Triticum > Triticum monococcum. Next base: position 607,514,020 of record CM067845.1, read on the forward strand.
GGTAACTTACTTGGAGCTATATTTTTATTTACCACATGATATGCGTTTTGCTTGGAGCATCTAATATTATTTGAGTCTTTATTTTTTAGTTTTCACAATCATCCTTGCTGCACACACCTTTTTGAGAGAGACCCTCATGATTCGGAAATTGTTAGAATACTCTATGTGCTTCACTTATATCTTTTGAGTTATATAGTTTTTGCTCTAGTGCTTCACTTATATCTTTTAGAGCACGTTGGCAGATTTGTTTTATAGAAACCATTGTTCTCTCATGCTTCACTGAAATTATTTTGAGAGTCCTACAAAACAGCATGGTAATTTTCTTTCATTATGTTAGGCATTCAAGATTAATAATAAAAATTTCTTATGAGTGTGTTGAATACTATGAGAAGTTTGAAACTTGATAATTGTTTTGAGATATGGAGATGGTGATACTAGAGTCGTGCTAGTTGAGTAGTTGTGAATTTGAGAAATGCTTGTGTTGAAGTTTGTGATTCCCGTAGCATGCATGTATGGTGAACAGTAATGTTAAGAAGTCAGAGCATGATGTATTTATTGATTGTCCTCCTTGTGAGTGGCGGTCGGGGATGAGTGATGGTCTTTTCCTACCAATCTATCCCCCTAGGAGCATGCATGTAGTAATTTTCTTCGATAACTAATAGATTTTTGCAATAAGTATGTGAGTTCTTTATGACTAATATTGAGTCCATGGATTATACGCACTCTCACCCTTCCACCATTGCTAGCCTCTCTAATACCGCACACCTTTCGCCGGTATCATAAACCCACCATATACCTTCCTCAAAATAGCCACCATACCTACCTATCATGGCAATTCCATAGCCATTCCGAGATATATTGTCATGCAACTTTCCACCGTTCCGTTTACTATGACACGCTCCATCATTGTCATATTGCTTCGCATGATCATGTAGTTGACATTTTAGTTGTGGAAAAGCCACCGTTCATAATTCTTTCATATAAGTCACTCATGCATCACTGCTATCCTGGTACACCACCAGAGGCATTCATATAGAGTCATACTTTGTTCTAGTATCGAGTTGTAATCATTGAGTCGTAAATAAATAGAAGTGTGATGATCATCATTCATAGAGTATTGTCCCCCAAAAAAGGCTAAATAAAAAAATAATGCCCCAAAAAAAGAATAAATAAAAAGGGGCAATACTACTATCCTTTTTTCCACACTTGTGCTTCAAAGTAGCACCATGATCTTCATGATAGATAGTCTCCTATGCTATCACTTTCATATACTAGTGGGGATTTTTCATTATAGAACTTGGCTTGTATATTCCAATGACGGGCTTCTTCAAAATGCCCTAGGTCTTCGTGAGCAAGCAAGTTGGATGCACACCCACTTAGTTTCTTGTTGAGCTTTCATATACTTATAGCTCTAGTGCATCCGTTGCATGGCAATCCCTACTCACTCACATTGATATCTATTAATGGGCATCTCCATAGCCCGTTGATACGCCTAGTTGATGTGAGACTATCTTCTCCCTTTTTGTCTTCTCCACACCACCATTCTATTCCACCTATAGTGCTATGTCCATGGCTCATGCTCATGTATTACGTGAAGATTGGAAAAGTTTTAGAACACCAAAAGCATGAAACAATTGCTTGGCTTATCATCGGGGTTGTGCATGATTTGAATACTTTGTGTGGTGAAGATGGAGCATAGCCAGACTATATGATCTTGTAGGGATAACTTCCTTTGGCCATGTTATTTTGAAGAGACACAATTGCTTAGTTAGTATGCTTGAAGTATTATTATTTCTATGTCAATATTAAACTTTTGTCTTGAATCTTTCAGATCTGAATATTCATACCACAATTAAGAGAATTACATTGAAATTATGCCAAGTAGCAGTCCATATCAAAAATTCTGTTTTTATCATTTACCTACTCGAGGACGAGCAAGAATTAAGCTTGGGGATGCTTGATGCGTCTCCAACGTATCTATAATTTTTTATTGTTCCATGATATATTATATCCTGTTTTGGACATTATTGGGCTTTATTATACACTTTTATATTATTTTTGGGACTAACCTATTAACCAGAGGCCCAGCCCAGAATTGCTGTTTTTTTGCCTATTTTAGGGTTTCGCAGAAAAAGAATATCAAACAGAGTCCAAACGGAATAAAACCTTCGGCAGCGTGATTTTCGGAACGAACATGATCCAGAGGACTTGGACCCTACGTCAAGCAATCAACGAGGAAGGCACGAGGTAGGGGGCGCGCCTACCCCCCCCCCCCCCCAAGCGCGCCCTCCACCCTCGTGGGGCCCATGTTGCTCCACCGACGTACTCCTTCCTCCTATATATACCTACGTACCCCCAAACTACCAGATACGGTGCCAAAACCCTAATTCCATCGCAGTAACTTTCTGTATCAACGAGATCCCATCTTGGGGCCTTTTCCGGAGCTCCGCCGGAGGGGGTATCGATCACGGAGGGCTTCTACATCAACACCATAGCCTCTCCGATGAAGTGTGAGTAGTTTACTTCAAACCTACGGGTCCATAGTTATTAGCTAGATGGCTTCTTCTCTCTTTTTGGATCTCAATACAAAGTTCTCCCCCTCTCTTGTGGAGATCTATTCGATGTAATCTTCTTTTGCGGTGTGTTGTTGAGACCGATGAATTGCGGGTTTATGATCAAGTTTATCTATGAACAATATTTGGTTATTCTTTGAATTCTTTTATGTATGATTGGTTATCTTTGCAAGTCTCTTCAAATTATCAGTTTGGTTTGGCCTACTAGATTGATCTTTCTTGCAATGGGAGAAGTGCTTAGCTTTGGGTTCAATCTTGCGGTGTCCTTCCCCAGTGACAGTAGGGGTAGCAAGGCACGTATTGTATTTTTGCCATCGAGGATAACAAGATGGGGTTTATATCATATTGCATGAGTTTATCCCTCTACATCATGTCATCTTGCTTAAAGCATTACTCTGTTCTCTTAAACTTAATACTCTAGATGCATGCTGGATAGCGGTCGATGTGTGGAGTAATAGTAGTAGATGCAGGCAGGAGTCAGTCTACTTGTCTTGGACGTGATGCCTATATACATTATCATACCTAGATATTCTCATAACTATGCACAATTCTGTCAATTCCTCAATAGTAATTTGTTCACCCACTGTAATACTTATGCTCTCGAGAGAAGCCTCTAGTGAAACCTATGCCCCAGGGGTCTATTTCCCATCATATTAATCTTCCAATACTTAGTTATTTCCTTTGCCATTTATGTTACTTGCATCTTTATTTATCTTTATCATAAAAATACCAAAAATATTATCTTATCATATCTATTAGATCTCACTCTCATAGGTGATCGTGAAGGGATTGACAACCCCTTTATCGCGTTGGTTGCGAGGAGTTCATTTGTTTGTGTAGGTGTGAGGGACTCGTGCGTGGCCTCCTACTGGATTGATACCTTGGTTCTCAAAAACTGAGGAAAATACTTATGCTGCTCTACTACATCACCCTTTCCTCTTCAAGGGAAAATCAACGCATTGCTCAAGATGTAGCAAAAAGGATTTCTGGCGCCGTTGCCGGGGAGTCTACGCAAAAGTCAACATACCAAGTACCCATCACAAACCCTTATCTCCCGCATTAAATTATTTGCCATGTGCCTCTCATTTTCCTCTCCCCTCACTTCACCCTTGCCGTTTTCTTCGCCTTCTCTTTTCCGCTCAACTTTCTTCCGCTATGTCGGAATCAAAAAGGGTTGGTAGTTCTCTCCCGAGTTTTAGTACTTTGGACAATCCTTCTATTCTCGCTAAACTCATAAATAAAGATGCTATGGAAAGACCTACCGGAGCTATCAATGAGAATCTTAATAATTTTGATGAAGATGATTCCGGAATTTTTCGTTATTTACTTGATGAATATTTGAAAGACGCTTGGGATAGACTATTAAGGATCAGGGCTAGCTATGTGCCTCAATACCAAATTGAAATTTACTTAAAAAGCTTTTATGTTGCCCTACCTTCTTCTGTTAAGCATGTCCTAGATTCTATATTTGAAGAAGGTTTTCTTGAAGGGGATGCCGTAGACACTTATGAAAAGATGAAAACCATATTTGGGCACCCCATGAATGAGAAAGTTGAATCTACATCTCTTTTGCTCTCTTACCAAAACGAATCTATCAAAGAGATGAAGGCTAGCTTAGATACAAATTTCTGTAACGTACTTAATCTTTCTTTTACCATTAATAGCCATGTGCTTTATCAAAATAGAAAGATTAATTCCATAGATAGCAAGTTTTCTCTTTTCTTCCCTAAAACCAAAGATGGCAATACCTAGATCTATCCTTGCTTTCATGCCTAGCTAGGGGCTTTAAATCATAGCGCTTGTTGGGAGGCAACCCAATTTTATTTTTATTACTTGATTTTTGCTCCTGTTTAGTAATAAATAATTTATCTAGTCTCTGTTTTGGCTGTGTTTTTTGTGTTTAATTAGTGTTTGTGCCAAGTAGAACCGTTGGGAAGACTTGGGGAAAGTCTTTTTAATCTTGCTGTAAAAAAACAGAAACTTTAGCACTCACGAGAACTGCTGCCATTTTTATTTGGAAGGTGCTATTTAGTTAATTCTTTTTGAAGATGATTAATATATAAATTTATCACGTCAGGAAATTTATTTTAGAATTTTTGGGGTTCCATATATTTCGTTAGCTACAGATTACTACAGACTATTCTGTTTTTGACAGATTCTGTTTTTTCGTGTGTTGTTTGCTTATTTTGATGAATCTATGGCTAGTAAAATAGTTTATAAACCATAGAGAAGTTGGAATACAGTAGGTTTAACACCAATATAAATAAAGAATGAGTTCATTACAGTACCTTGATCTGGTGTTTTGTTTTCTTTCGCTAACGGAGCTCACGAGATTTTCTACTTTAAGTTTTGTGTTGTGAAGTTTTCAAGTTTTGGGTAAAGATTTGATGGATTATGTAACAAGGAGTGGCAAGAGCCTAAGATTGGGGATTCCCATGGCACCCCCAATATAATCTAAAGACACCTAAAATCCAAAGCGTGGGGATGCCCCGGAAGGCATTCCCTCTTTCGTCTACTTCTATCGGTAACTTACTTGGAGCTATATTTTTATTTACCACATGATATGCGTTTTGCTTGGAGCATCTAATATTATTTGAGTCTTTATTTTTTAGTTTTCACAATCATCCTTGCTGCACACACCTTTTTGAGAGAGACCCTCATGATTCGGAAATTGTTAGAATACTCTATGTGCTTCACTTATATCTTTTGAGTTATATAGTTTTTGCTCTAGTGCTTCACTTATATCTTTTAGAGCACGTTGGCAGATTTGTTTTATAGAAACCATTGTTCTCTCATGCTTCACTGAAATTATTTTGAGAGTCCTACAAAACAGCATGGTAATTTTCTTTCATTATGTTAGGCATTCAAGATTAATAATAAAAATTTCTTATGAGTGTGTTGAATACTATGAGAAGTTTGAAACTTGATAATTGTTTTGAGATATGGAGATGGTGATACTAGAGTCGTGCTAGTTGAGTAGTTGTGAATTTGAGAAATGCTTGTGTTGAAGTTTGTGATTCCCGTAGCATGCATGTATGGTGAACAGTAATGTTAAGAAGTCAGAGCATGATGTATTTATTGATTGTCCTCCTTGTGAGTGGCGGTCGGGGATGAGTGATGGTCTTTTCCTACCAATCTATCCCCCTAGGAGCATGCATGTAGTAATTTTCTTCGATAACTAATAGATTTTTGCAATAAGTATGTGAGTTCTTTATGACTAATATTGAGTCCATGGATTATACGCACTCTCACCCTTCCACCATTGCTAGCCTCTCTAATACCGCACACCTTTCGCCGGTATCATAAACCCACCATATACCTTCCTCAAAATAGCCACCATACCTACCTATCATGGCAATTCCATAGCCATTCCGAGATATATTGTCATGCAACTTTCCACCGTTCCGTTTACTATGACACGCTCCATCATTGTCATATTGCTTCGCATGATCATGTAGTTGACATTTTAGTTGTGGAAAAGCCACCGTTCATAATTCTTTCATATAAGTCACTCATGCATCACTGCTATCCTGGTACACCACCAGAGGCATTCATATAGAGTCATACTTTGTTCTAGTATCGAGTTGTAATCATTGAGTCGTAAATAAATAGAAGTGTGATGATCATCATTCATAGAGTATTGTCCCCCAAAAAAGGCTAAATAAAAAAATAATGCCCCAAAAAAAGAATAAATAAAAAGGGGCAATACTACTATCCTTTTTTCCACACTTGTGCTTCAAAGTAGCACCATGATCTTCATGATAGATAGTCTCCTATGCTATCACTTTCATATACTAGTGGGGATTTTTCATTATAGAACTTGGCTTGTATATTCCAATGACGGGCTTCTTCAAAATGCCCTAGGTCTTCGTGAGCAAGCAAGTTGGATGCACACCCACTTAGTTTCTTGTTGAGCTTTCATATACTTATAGCTCTAGTGCATCCGTTGCATGGCAATCCCTACTCACTCACATTGATATCTATTAATGGGCATCTCCATAGCCCGTTGATACGCCTAGTTGATGTGAGACTATCTTCTCCCTTTTTGTCTTCTCCACACCACCATTCTATTCCACCTATAGTGCTATGTCCATGGCTCATGCTCATGTATTACGTGAAGATTGGAAAAGTTTTAGAACACCAAAAGCATGAAACAATTGCTTGGCTTATCATCGGGGTTGTGCATGATTTGAATACTTTGTGTGGTGAAGATGGAGCATAGCCAGACTATATGATCTTGTAGGGATAACTTCCTTTGGCCATGTTATTTTGAAGAGACACAATTGCTTAGTTAGTATGCTTGAAGTATTATTATTTCTATGTCAATATTAAACTTTTGTCTTGAATCTTTCAGATCTGAATATTCATACCACAATTAAGAGAATTACATTGAAATTATGCCAAGTAGCAGTCCATATCAAAAATTCTGTTTTTATCATTTACCTACTCGAGGACGAGCAAGAATTAAGCTTGGGGATGCTTGATGCGTCTCCAACGTATCTATAATTTTTTATTGTTCCATGATATATTATATCCTGTTTTGGACATTATTGGGCTTTATTATACACTTTTATATTATTTTTGGGACTAACCTATTAACCAGAGGCCCAGCCCAGAATTGCTGTTTTTTTGCCTATTTTAGGGTTTCGCAGAAAAAGAATATCAAACAGAGTCCAAACGGAATAAAACCTTCGGCAGCGTGATTTTCGGAACGAACATGATCCAGAGGACTTCGACCCTATGTTAAGCAATGAAAGAGGAAGGCACGAGGTAGGGAGCGTGCCTACCCCCCCTAGGTGCGCCCTCCACCCTCGTGGGGCCCATGTTGCTCCACCGACGTACTCCTTCCTCCTATATGTACCTACGTATCCCCAAACTACCAGATACAAAGCCAAAACCCTAATTACATTGCCATAACTTTCTATATCCACGAGATCCCATCTTGGGGCCTTTTTCGGAGCTCCGTCGGAGGGGGTATCGATCACGGAGGGCTTCTACATCAACACCATAGCCTCTCTGATGAAGTGTGAGTAGTTTACTTCAGACCTACGGGTCCATAGTTATTAGCTAGATGGCTTCTTCTCTCTTTTTGGATCTCAATACAAAGTTCTCCCCCTGTCCTGTGGAGATCTATTCGATGTAATCTTCTTTTGCGGTGTGTTTGTTGAGACCGATGAATTGTGGGTTTATGATCAAGTTTATCTATGAACAATATTTGGTTGTTCTCTGAATTATTTTATGTATGATTGGTTATCTTTGCAAGTCTCTTCGAATTACCAGTTTGGTTTGGCCTAATAGATAGATCTTTCTTGCAATGGGAGAAGTGCTTAGCTTTGGGTTTAATCTTGCGGTGTCCTTTCCCAGTGATAGTAGGGGTAGCAAGGCACGTATTGTATTGTTGCCATTGAGGATAACAATGTGGGGTTTATATCATATTGCATGAGTTTATCCCTCTACATCATGTCATCTTGCTTAAAGCGTTACTCTGTTCTCTTGAACTTAATACTCTAGATGCATGCTGGATAGCGGTCGGTGTGTGCAGTAATAGTAGTAGATGCAGGCAGGAGTCGGTCTACTTGTCTTGGAAATGATGCCTATATACATGATCATACCTAGATATTCTCATAACTATGCTCAATTCTGTCAATTGCTCAATAGTAATTTGTTCACCTACCGTAATACTTATGCTCTCGAGAGAAGCCTCTAGTGAAACCTATGCCCCCCGGGTCTATTTCCCATCATATTAATCTTCCAATACTTAGTTATTTCCTTTGACATTTATTTTGCTTGCATCTTCATTTCTCTTTATCATAAAAATACCAAAAAAATATTATCTTATCATATCTATCAGATCTTACTCTCGTAGGTGACCGTGAAGGGATTGACAACCCCGTTATCGCATTGGTTGTGAGGAGTTTATTTGTTTGTGTAGGTGCGAGGGACTCGTGCGTGGCCTCCTACTGGATTGATACCTTGGTTCTCAAAAACTGAGGGAAATATTTACGGCTGCTCTACTACATCACCTGTTCCTCTTCAAGGGAAAACCAATGTAGTGCTCAAGAGGTAGCAATCGTACTGTTGCTTCTACAAGCTAACCAGCCGTCTTCTCCCGCGCAGAAGCGGGTCATGAGTGTGGTTAGAGCTGCCATAGACTTCAGCTTTTCTTGACCGAGGTGTCGGGCAAGCCATTCGTCGCAGACGCTATGTTTGAAGGCCGCTTGGGCTTCAGTGTCCGGACAGTCGATGATTTGTTTTTTTAATTAAGAACCGAGTCCGGTGTTTGAGGGCTGACTCTCCGGGTTGCTGGACTATGTGACTAAGGTCATCGACGTTCGGTGGCTGGACATAAGTACCTTGGAAGTTGTCTCAAAATGTGTCTTCCAAATCTTCCCAATTGTCAATAGAGTTCTCTGGGAGGCTGTATAGCCAGTGGTGTGCTGGTCCTTTAACTTTAGGGGAAGGTATTTAATGGTGTGGAGATCGTCACCGCCACCCATGTGAATATGGAGAAGAAAGTGTTCAATCCATACCGCGGGATCTGTCGTTCCATCGTATGCTTCAATGTTTACTGGTTTAAACCCTTCTAGAAACTGGTGCTGCATTACCTCAGCAGTGAGGCATAAGGGGTGTGTGGCGCCTCTGTATCGGGCAACGTCACGACGGAGTTCGGATGACATCCGTGTTCATTTTTCAGCCTGAGTGAGGTTATGCTTACCATGCTAAGCTTGATGGCTGTCACCTCGCGTTGGAGCATGTCGGTGTCAAAACCGGCGGATCTTGGTTAGGGGGTCCCGAACTATGCATCTAGGATCGATGGTAACAGGAGACGGGGGACACGATGTTTACCCAGCTTCGGGCACTCTCTATGGAGGTAATACCCTGCGTCATGCTTGATTGATCTTGATGATTATGAGTGTTACAAGAGTTGATCTACCATGAGATCGCAATGGCTAAACCCTAAAAGCCTAGCATGTATGACTATGGTAATGAGTATATCCTTTCCAGACTAACCCCTCCGGTTTATATAGACACCGGGGGGATCTAGGGTTACATAGATTCGGTTAAATAAGAAGGAATCTTCATAGTCAGTCGCCAAGCTTGCCTTCCACGCCAAGGAGAGTCCAATCCGGACACAGGTACAGTCTTCGGCCTTCATGTCTTCACAGCCCATCAGTCCGGTCGAATAGATAACAGGTCAGACGCCGGAGGACCCCTTAGTCCAGGACTCCCTCAGAGCACACCCCCTTGATCCATAGATTGATATAGTCTATCCGGCTCTATTGTCCAGGTCCTTATGTAAGTCATAGGTGTAGCCTGGACCCGCTACATCTTTGCCTGAACGGCGAGGTGGCGCGGGCTGGTGTTCGGCGTAGGCAGCCGCTTTTTCTCGCCCACGTGGTGGTTGGTCTGGTTCATCAGTGTGGTTATATCTTGACGACATTGGCTCAAGGGCCTCATCATCAAATTGTGCCAGTAGCCGACACTTCGGATAACTCTTTATTGGGCGCTCGAGGTCGTATTCCTCGACAGCTAGGACATGGGTCCATCTGTCGTTGAGCGTATCCTGTTCGGCTTGAAGCTATTGTTTTTTCTTTTTTAGGCTCCCCGAAGTTGCGATTAGCTATCGCTTAAAGCACTCTTGCTCGAGGGGTTCCTCTGGCACGATGAAGTCTTTGTTGCCGAGGCTGACATCCTCCCCGAAGACTAGTAGATAGTTACTATCCTCCGAATCCTCATTCCTGACAGGCTCGTCGGGGTTAACTTGTCCCTCTTCCCACTCGTCCTGCTCGAACGGAGGCTCGGTGGGGTCTTCGGGATCTTCGGCATCATCCAGAGTATTGTTGTCTCCGGTGCCAGTATTGCTTTCCCTTTCGCAATGCGATTTTGAGCGGTGCCGCTGATGTTGACGTTTTGATGGTGCCTCGACGGGATTGTCCTCAATCGGATCCTTCCTGCCGTCGTTGTCGTCCTTTTTAGGTGCATCCACCATGTACACATCATATGTGGAGGTGGCCGTCCAACGCCCAGTGATAGGCGGATTCTGGCTTGGTTCGTCTCTGGCATCGTCGTCCATACCATCAATGTCTTTGGAGGCGTAATCTAACACGTCGGTCAAGTCTTCGATAGTGGATATTAAGTGGGTGGTGGGTGGGACGTAAAATTCCCTGCTCTCAGCCCCTATTCTGGGCTGCGCGTGGTTCGGAGGTGATACTTCCATAATGGCGAGAGATCGCATTAAGTCCAGGGCCTTGTTTAGGAGCGAAGGCCGGACGGGGAACTGGGGACCTGCGGAGCTAGGCTTGCTAGACTCCACCTTGTCATGCTCGCTGGACACAGACCTCAGTGTCGGCGTTCTGGGAACGGGGGTCCCCAGACTTGCCTACCTGCGGCCTGCGGCGTGGCTCAAATGGGGGCCCAACATGGCCCATCTTCATCAAGCACAAGACTCAAGACCCTCGCGAGGGGCCAAGCCTCGCGAGGCGGACGACACGGCGCGTCCTCAGGCGCAGCCTCCTCAGGCTGGCTCGCGAGGAGACGGAGATATCAAGGCGGGGTACCTCGTGAGGTGCCAGTGACGCAAGCCATGACGATCGAGGGTGCCAAGCGGGCGCCAGCGCGCGCAGCGTCCTTCTTTCCTCTTTGGTGCAAAGGGGGCAAGTGTAGCCGCGGAGTACCAAGGCATCAGGCAAAGGTTGCCATTTCTGTGCAACGAGACCAGGACCAAGCGGACTACGAGACGAAGGTCACCATGGAGCCTAGCACGGCATCACCGCAGAGTCTTTCGCAGGCGAAGACCACCTTTAGTCAGGATAAGAGTACTTGTTGTCCCCATTCAAATTAGCCCGCCATTGTTGGCAACCTTCCCGCTCAATATTTGGGAAGAGGACCAGCGCCTCTACAAATAGGACCAGCCGCCCACGTAGCAAAGGGGTCGAAGGGTTTGAAGGATTCGGTTCGGCGCGTGGATCAGGCTAGCAAGTAGAGAGAGAGAGAGAGAGAGAGAGAGGCAGTTCTTCGCCCAGCCAAGAACAAACCCTCGTGAGGCAGTTCTTCCTTGTAGTGTTCACCATCACCAGCCCCAGGAGGCAATGCATCCACCACACACTGGAGTAGGGTATTACACCACAATGGTGGCCCGAACCAGTACAAATCTTGTGTCTCTTGTGTGAATCCTTTAGTAGTTTAGATCCTTGCGAGACGGAGAGGTAGAGGGCGTGATTTCCGCGCGCACCCTAGTGTTCGAACCTTAAGGGTCTGCCGGAACCCGAAATCCGACATTTAGCGCGCCAGGTAGGGGTGCGCCGGGATCTGTCTTCCACCACTCCATTCTCCTCCGACTGTCACATCCATGTCCGACGCTCGTCGGGCCCGCGCCGAGCGCCGGGCCGCCATCGCTTCTCGCATCGCCCAGACGGGCCCCGTCGGTGGGCGTCCTCGTCGTTCCCCGTCGCCCGCCATCAACGCAGCCACCGGCCCGGCGGGGGGCGAGCAGCAAGCATCGTCTCAGCACCCGTCCGTGCGGCAAGACGGCCGCACCGCTACTCCATCACTCGCTCCAGCCGGCTCTTCGTCCCACGCGCTCCGCGCACCCTTGGAGGCTCGAGCTGCGCTCCTCGCGACAAACGAGCTCCTGCGCTACCGCCCCGTCGACGACGTCTACGAAGAGTGGCTCGACCTCTTCACCGAGCTTGTCCGCGCCGCAGGGGGCTCTTCCGCGCCGTCCGTCCCTCTGCGCCACACTCCGCCCCGCGCGGGCAACGAAGCTCTAGAGGCGCACCAGCCGCCTCCCGTCCAATAAGATGCCATGGCTCTAAGGCGTTTGGCCCCTGGGCGGAACCCGCTCCGTCAGGCGCCAGCGCAGCAAGAGCGGAGCTGCCAAGAATTTCCTCGCCCGCAAGGGGCTGCCAGGGCGCTCCCTGCTCCAGCTCCGGCGCGCCAAGACCCCGCCCTGCTCCTAGCTGCAGCGCGTGGGGACCCTTAAGACCCAGCTCTCCGCCAACGGAGGCCTTTGAAAGCACAAGTGCTCCCTAGGTGGTTTTGATAATTGATGACAACATATCTCTTGTTGGACTAATGTTTTCACCTAGTATGTTTCAGATAAGTTCAACAATGGAGTGGCATGGACTAAAGGGTATGGGAAGGTCTCCAAGACACTAAGGACAAAGGATTGGCTAAAGCTTGAAGTTCAAGACTCTTCATTTTACATTTTAGTGATCCAAGATCACATTGAGTCCATAGGAAAAGCCAATACTATCAAGCAGGGATGAGGTGTTGCTTAATGAGCCACTTGCTTAATGTGCTTAATGATATGCTCCAAAATCCTCAGCTACTTTCCCATATCCACAAATGACCTAAACCCTAAGCCAAACTCGTTCATACCGATTCTTTCATTCCGGCGCCACCGAGTTTCACTTGTCATTTGCCACTGCCAAAGCCTAGCAATTTGGTCCTACCGATAAGGATCTCGGTCTCATCGAGATGGGCTTGCAAACTCTCTGTTACCTACTACATTACTCTCGGTCCCACCGAGTTTGCTTGGCCAACTCTCTGTTTTGCTTATTACCCAAAACGGTCCCACCGAGTTTGAGTAATCGGTCAAACTGAGTTTTGGATTTTCCCTAACCCTAGCACATCGGTCCCACCGAGTTGTTCCAATCGGTCCCACCGAAATTCCTAACGGTCACTAGGTTTACTATTTCGGTCCGACCGAGTTTTCTGATTCGGTCCCACCGAGATTGGTAAATTGTGTGTAATGGTTGGATTTTGTGTGGAGGCTATAAATACCCCTCGACCTCCTCTTCACTCGTGGAGAGAGCCATCAGACTAAGCCTACACTTCCAGCATCCTATTTCTGAGAGAGAACTACCTACTCATGTGTTGAGGCCAAGACATTCCATTCCTACCATATGTATCTTGATCTCTAGCCTTCCCCAAGTTGCTTTCCACTCAAATCTTCTTTCCACCAGATCCAAATCCTATGAGAGAGAGTTGAGTGTTGGGGAGACTATCATTTGAAGCACAAGAGCAAGGAGTTCATCATCAACACACCATTTGTTACTTCTTGGAGAGTGGTGTCTCCTATATTGGCTAGGTGTCACTTGGGAGCCTCCGACAAGATTGTGGAGTTGAACCAAGGTGTTTGTAAGGGCAAGGAGATTGCCTACTTCATGAAGATCTACCGCTAGTGAGGCAAGTCCTTCGTGGGCGATGGCCATGGTGGGATAGACAAGGTTGCTTCTTCGTGGACCCATCGTGGGTGGAGCCCTCCATGGACTCGCGCAACCGTTACCCTTCGTGGGTTGAAGTCTCCATCAACGTGGATGTAGGATAGCACCACCTATCCGAACCACGGGAAAAACATCAGTGTCTCCGATTGCGTTTGAATTCTCCAAACCCTTCCCTTTATATTCTTGCAAGTTGCATGCTTTACTTTCCGCTGCCTATATACACTTTGCATACTTGCTTGATATGTATTGTGAGTGTTGAAATTATGCTTAAACTCCACTCAAACTGAAAAAGCTTAAAAATTTCAACTTTGGCATGAAGTGTCTAATCACCCCCCTCTAGACACATCTACTTCAAGGTCCTACAAGTGGTATCAGAGCTTTGGCCTCCATTGCCTTGGTTTAATCACCATAGGAGGAAGATGGATGTGTCTACTTTAGGGAGTCTTAGACATAGAGTGCCTATTCTTGATGGAGAATATTTTCATGAGTGGAAAAATGAGATGCTTGTAATCTTCAATCAATATCATTTGAACAAGTATATTGCTAGCCCTTGTGCACCTCACATTGATCCTTTGCATCCTACCCTAGATGAAGATATTGGCATGATTCGCAATCTTAGAACCATTGAGCTCATCATTAGAGGATTACCCAAAAACTTGATTGCTAGTTTGCCTACTCTTAATTGTGCTTATACTATATGAAATTTCTTGAGGAACGATTTCCCGACCATTCCTTAAAAAATTTGGATAAAGTTCTCCATAAATCTATTGCCTTGAGTAAGATGAACTCTAGTGATCCTAACTTTGGTAATTGTCTACTAGAGCTTGCCAATCTCAAGCGAGCTAAGGGAGATGTTGGAATCATTAGTGATATTATATTCGAATCTATAAGAATTCATAAAAGTGACCATTTTGATGATCATTTATCTAATGAGTTACCCTCTCTAGGAAATGATGAGTCACAAGATCATGGTGAACATGGATACTATGATGATGATGATGATGATGATGATAGCGACTTCAATCTTGATGATGCAATGAGACACTTTGGCCTTACGGCAAATCTTCGGGGATATGAATCTGGAGGAAAGGAATGGGTTCTTGATAGTGGATGTACTGATCATATGACCGGAGATGAAGAGATGTTCCGTGAGCTTGCTGAAAATGATGGCCCTTGAAAATATGTCACCTTTGGTGATAATTCAAAGGGTAAAGTAGTTGGCCTTGGTAAGGTGGCCATCTGACATGATAGTTCCATTCAAAATGTCATGCTCGTTGAATCTCTCTGCTACAACTTACTTTCAGTATCTAGACTTGCTGATTTCAGTTTAAATGTCCTATTTACTGAGGTAGATTGCCAAGTGTTTCGTCGAGACAATCATAAAATGGTCTTTACCGGTATGCGTAAAGGTGACCTTTACATTGTCGACTTCTCTAAAAAGGCACAACAAAACTTGCTTTATTGCTAAATCGTCAAAAGGTTGGTTGTGGCATAGACGACTAGGTCACGTTGGCATGAGAAATCTTGACAAGCTTATTAAAGGAAATCATATCCTTGGAGTTAACGATGTCATATTTGATAAGGATAGACTTTGCAGTGCTTGTCAAGGAGGTAAAAAGGTTGGAGGAAGACATCCCGTGAAGAACATCATGACCACAAGGAGGCCACTTGAGCTACTTCATATGGATCTTTTTGGTCCCAACGCCTACAAGAGTCTCGGTGGAAATTCCTTTGGTCTAGTTATAGTTGATGATTTTTCAAGATTTACGTGGGTGTTCTTTCTTAATGACAAGTCGCAGGTCTAGAAGATCTTCAAAAACTTCGCTAGGAAGGCCCAAAATCAGTTTGACGTGAAGATCAAGAAGGTTCGGAGTGACAACGGAACGGAGTTCAAGAACGTAAATGTGGACACCTTTCTTGACGAAGAAGGGATTTCACACGAGTTCTCGGCTACGTACACAACTCAACAAAATGGAGTTGTTGAGAGGAAGAACCGGATGCTCATCGAAATGGCAAGAACAATGCTTGATGAATACAAGACGCCGAAGCAC
The DNA here is from genome assembly GCA_034509565.1 of Triticum monococcum. NCBI lineage: Eukaryota > Viridiplantae > Streptophyta > Magnoliopsida > Poales > Poaceae > Triticum > Triticum monococcum. The sequence continues at coordinate 607,529,872 of CM067845.1, forward strand.
TTTTGGGCAGAAGCGGTTGAGACAGCTTGTCACGCAACAAATCGCTTGTATCTTCACAAGCTACTCGGCAAGACGGCATACGAGCTCCTCACCGGTAACAAACCCCAAGTTGGATACTTTCGAGTATTCGGCTCAAAGTGCTACATTCTTGATAAGCATCGTCGTTCAAAGTTTGCTCCTAAATCTCATGAAGGTTTCCAACTTGGTTATGGCTCAAACTCTCACACTTACCGTGTCTACAACAATTTCACTCGAAAGGTTGAAGAGACGGTAGATGTGAAGTTTGATGAATCTAATGGCTCACGAAAATGGAGACATAGAGGTTGGTTTGCCAAAGAACGATGGCTCCCACCCAACCCCCACCCACGCCGATAGGCTCTCCGGCGATCTCCCTTCCTAGCCACTAATTTCCAAAACCCATCCACTCATCGTCTCCGGCGTCATCTCCTCTCCACGTGGATCACCATCTTTCATGGATTAGGGTTCTGGTTCCACCCTTGGCTTGGATTTCTCCAAGGGGCTTGTTTTTGCAAATGAGATCTATAGATCTCTTGGCGTCTTGGTTCATCCTACTTATGGCATGGATCCTTTCATCATGGTGGTATCATTCAGTAGGCATGATTTCCGACTCTCAGAGGATTCAGTTGCTGCAGCACTCGAGGCCGCTATTGGTGGATCAACGATTGAGTTCATGGTCTCCCTAATATGTGACAAGGTATTCTCCTTTCATGTCTCATGCAAAAAAGTTGGTCTCCACGTTCTTTCCCTTAGGTCTTTTATGTGTAAGCATTTCAAATGCTTCTTCCATATTTGGGGACATGGTGGGCCAAATTGGAGACGTGAGGTTTTGATTTGGAGGAAAGAGTGTGATGCTGAATGGATTTTTGTTAGCCCTAACAAACGTCGGGCTACACTGGGCATGTTAGCCATGCATAAACCTCCTGTTAAATCATCACTCTAATCTGCCCCCAGTTGCAGGAAGAAACTTTCTTTTGCCACGTTTCAAAACTATCCAGTTTGCAAAGGTTATCAGTACCCTGCCGCACAAGACTGTGTTGACATTGTACGGGAGGCAGGTTATGTTCTTCCCCATCGTGAGAGTGTGGTTATTCATCCACCTCCGGCGCCGGAGCTCCGGTGGACGGTGGCCTCGCCACCGATCTGTTTTGGTACGGTTCCCCCGCCGATCGCTCGATCTGCGTCAATCTCGCGCGAGCTAACTCCTCAATCTTCGGAGCATTTGTTGGGCGGGACTGCAGTTGTTTCAAATTCTCCGGACCCACCTACAATTGCCGAATCAATTGGGTCTGCCAGGAACAATACTACCCAGCCCAACAGCCCATCTACTGTATCACGCGACACTTCTACAGGCCCAGTCAATGCTGAATCTCCCAATGCATGGCAAGTCAATGACAAATCTCCTACCCACGATATGGGCCGGTCTGTGCCGGATTTGGATGGATTTTCTTCTATGGTTGATGATATGGTTTTCAATGTTTGGAAATGCCACAACTGCTTTTCTATGGCACATATCACCGCTAATTGCACCAATCAAACGCGTTGTCGCCGATGTTTTCGGCTAGGCCACAGGGCAAAATCTTGCACAGGATCTGCACCGGCAGGAGGTTTTAGGTGGGTCCCGCGTGGCAGTGAGAGTCCACCTGATCACCCACCACCACCTATACGGCTTGACGCCTCGAGTTCCCTCCAACCTGACGCTGCCGCCCTGATATGTCCCGTCGATGAGTTCCATCTAGCATCATCATCTGAGCCTACGCCATTACCCCCTTCCCCTCCGCCACCGCCCCGCCTTGCACCACCTACACCAGCACCACCGTCCGCCCCACCGCCAGACACGCCGCCTCCTCCACCCACAACACCCCCGCCATTGCAGTGCTCTCCGCCAGCTCCAGAGATGGCCAACTTCGAGCTTGACCCACTGCCATACGTGCCGCCCGGTTTTGAGATCATCGACAGCGGGCCGCTCCGTCTCCCTTGCACGTTCTTCGCCCCAGCTGCTGCGCCTGACAGAAGGCATGAGGAGTACGCGATTGGCATCGTTGAGCCAGCGCCACTGCCTGAGGAGATTCAACTCTACCGCAATATGGTTAGTGATTTTGTTGTCAATCAGTTGGAAAGAGAAATTCTGGATGTCCAGCCATGGATTCAAGGTGTCGGGCTGTTCCGGTTTCGTAGTGCCATCTCTAGGAAGATCATGGTAGATCACCCTCCCTTTGATTTGGGTAACGACCGCTTTGTCCGTTTTATTCCGCATGATGAAGGGATTAATTACAGAGCTGTTCAGGGTTTCCGTCCTGGATGGGTCATGCTTCTTGGGATTCCTTTGGATTATCATAGTCCGCAGTACATTGCAGATGTAATCAGCACTTTTGGTCGCTTCCATCACTCGCATCAGGCGGATCCTTTACTGGCGCGGACTCTGGCATATGTGTCCTTCCCTGCTCCATCACTAGTACCATGAGATGTGGTTTATCGCGAGTTCGGGGACTTTGGTGGGACTAGGGTTTCATGGTCTGCTCCTGTATATGTCCTTTCCATGGATTTTTCAGACGTGCTGCCGGCAGATGAAGACCCCATGCCTTTTGATGGAAATCCCCACCCCCTGCCGGGTCATCTACACTTCGACAACCACAACTGGGTTCTGCCAGAGTTTCCTGAGCTAGGGTGGAATGACGTGCCGCCACCTGTTGTTGATAATGCTAATGATTAGCATGAGGTTGCTCCTGCAAATATGGCAGTTCTGGACCAACCTATTGAAGTTCAGTCTCAAGAATCCATGGTGCTGCAGGTGTCTGATAATTCCGTGAACAATGAAAATGATCCAGAAGAAGCCCACAACGCAGAGATTGCACCTTTCCATCCTATGGCTCCTCAACAGGTCCTCATTGGTCAGGTGCTCACGGTCTTTGGCCCGATCCTGCCTCCCCAGATGAAGTGGACCCGTACCTTCTATAAGTTCGTGCCACAGTTTACTTCAAAAGTCATCCCACGCCCATTGTAGGTGCCTTTGTTCAACTACATCAAGCAGTCCTGGAATCCGCATCTTTCTGCTGGGAGTGTGAACATCAGCCTGGTGCCGCCACCGATTGCTACTAAATCATGCTACCAGCTTTCTCCAACCAAGCGCCCTGTTGCTCGGGCGCTCTGCTTCGAAGAGCCTGCTGAATTGTCTGAACCTATCACCGAGAAATTTCAGTTCTTTGCTATGCTGGCAACAACTACCACGCACTCATGCAAATCTGCTTCTGCTGGACCGTTCCTGGAGTCAGAGGTTCGACGTAGCGCGCGGCTTCGCTCCCTGCGCAATGGTTTTCGTCAGGTACCCCAGGAGCTGGCACACCACAATCTGTCAGGCGTACAAAGAAGCGTAAAACTTGTGCTCGGCCCGCTCAGTCTGCACCCGCTCCTGACGACACAATGCTGCCCCCTCCAACTGCCATTGCTGACCTGCAATGCATTGGCGCACGCCTGAAGATTTCCCCTGAGAAGATCACGGTGGAAAAGCTTGTAGCTGATCCTTCTAAAGCCTCTACCTCCAGGAATACAGATGATGAATGAAGCCAGTTGCATCAAGGGTTGCTGGCGAACCCCTTCAATCGCCACTTATCTTTATTTGCTCTACCTGCTGTGGAACTTTGTGATGCTGTCTGATGGATGCTGTAGGTCATTATGTGATCTAGTTTTGCTTTTCTTTATGTTAGTTTGTAATGAATCAGACAAACCTTAGAGACTGGAAGATCTTGTGTTGGAATGTGCGTGGTCTTAACTCCGAAGCGCGACAACTTCAGTTAAACAGAAGATAGATGAAAGTGGGTTCTCCATAGTCTGTTTGCAAGAAACCAAATGCATGCACATTGATCAGCGTTTCCTTAGGAAATTTTGTCCTCGACGCTTTGATAATTTCGCGTATATACCTTCAGCTGGGGCTTCTGGTGGGATTCTGGTTATTTGGAATTCAGCTTTCTTCTCTGGCAGATTAATTCAGGCGCTTCCATATGGTATTATTGTTGAGTTCAAATCTGCCCACACTTCTGAAGTTTGGACTTTAGTGTCAGTTTATGGTCCTTGTCAGAACCCAGCTCGAGCTGAATTTGTTCAGTGGTTATATAATCTCAACATTCAAATGGACGAGAATTGGTTCTTGCTTGGTGATTTCAATTTCATGTGATCCTTGGACAACCGTAACCTACCAGGGGGAGATGTTAATGATATCTTCCTTTTTAATGAAATCATTGGCCACTTAGGCTTGGTTGATCTACCAATAAAAGGACGGCAGTTTACCTGGTCCAATATGCAAACAAACCCTCTCCTCGAACAGATTGACTGGTTTTTTACCACAGTAGCTTGGACATCTGACCATCCTAATACGATGGTCTTGCCCGTAGCAAGGACCACATCAGACCACGTACCTTGTGTGGTTTCGGTTGCCACTTCTATCCCAAAAGCCAAAGTTTTCCATTTTGAAAACTATTGGGTAAACCTACCTGGTTTTGCTGACTGTGTTTCTGAAGTCTGGAACGGGCCTGTCCACAGAACTTCTACTGCTGCCACAATCTCGGCCAAATTTAAAGCCCTTCGTTATGCTCTTAAGAGGTGGCATGTTAGTCTCTCGAAGGTTAAAACCCTTATTGCTGATTGCAACAAGGTGATCCTGCACTTTGATGGATTGGAGGAACTAAGGCTGCTCACTTGGCCAGAGACGAACTTTCGTAGAATTGTTAAAATTCATCTTGAGGATATTCTTCGGTGGCAATTTATATATTGGAAACAGCGATGCACTATCAGATCTATCAAAGTTGGGGAAGAAAACACAAAGTTCTTCCATGCCATGGCCACTGAGCGCTACCGAAGGAATAAAATCACCTCCTGTCGGGGTAAATAGCCATGGGTAGCCCAGCCGGCTTCCCCTGGCCCCTGAGAAAAAATTATGAGCCCATCCGGCTCATAAGGAGACTCAAGACCTGGGCCGCCTCCCCCTAGCCGACTGCCATCCTAGCCGGCTTGGGGGGCGGCCCGCCCTTTTTACCCCCATGAAGAAAACTGTGGAGGGCCGGCTACGGCATGGCCGGCTATGGCAAGGCCGGCTACGGCACGGCCGGCTACCGCCGGGCCGGCTCCGATAAAGCAGTCAACGCCGTACCCGCGATGTACGCGTCCACTCTGCGATGATGAAGCGGGGCGTGGCTACAGTGGAGCCTGCCACCCCCAAAACCCGGAGCACGCCTGGTATAGTGCATCGTGCGGGCCGCTGCGGCCCGCCCGGTGCGGCACTGTAGCCACGGCGGCTCTGACGCCGTCCACGACGGGCCGCCAGCGTGGCCCCCGAGGCGGTGGGCCCCTTCGGGCAGAGAGATGCCGAAGGCGGCCACACCCCTCTCAAGCCGGCGAGACAGAGGGCCGGCTTCGCGTAGCCGGCCTACCGCCTTCCTCGAAGGAGACGCCCATTAAGGAGACAAGGTGCGGCGGGGCTACAGTAATCGCCCGCCAGGGCGGCGTTACTGTAGCCATGCTTACCCCGACCAAGCCTGCACCAACAAACACGGAGCAACAGTAACCGGCCGCCGACAAGGCCCTGGCCGGTGGGGCCGGCCTGTCGACCCAGGAGCCGGTAGTAGGCGGGACCCACCAGCCGGCGGGCCCCAGAAACCGGCAGAGAAGCCGGCGAGCATAGTCACAGACAGCTGGGCCCCGCGCCCAGTCGGATTACCATTGTACCCCCGGGGGGTAGGCCTATATAAACCCCCCGGTGCACCCATGCAAAGGGATGAACTCTCTTTCTAGACATAGACACTTACAAGGAGAAGAAGCAGGCTGAGCTAAGCCCTTCTTCCTCCTTTCGCCCCCAAACAGCTCAAGGAGCATTGTAGCCACCTGTGAACTCAGTAACCATGCGGAGACCCCGCAGAGCAGCAGTAGGGGTGTTATCTCCCCGGAGAGCCCTGAAGCTGGGTAAGATTCGCCGTCGTGCATGTCTGCGCCTCATCCCATTTCCAGGCACCGGCGACGTTCTATTGCCCCTGCAATGATAAGCCACCCGTTGGCATATGTCGATCCTACCACCCGACATTTGGCGCCCACCATGGGGCCAGGTGCACCGTCGTCTGGAGACCTGTTCTGGACGGGAACCCTTTTCCTTCCTCGCGGGTGCAGCCGGCCTGGCTCGCCCGATGGCGCTTGCCGCGACGCGCTGCATGGCGTCGCTGACGCCTGCGCGGCTAGCGGCCTCGCCAGCCTCTTCGACAAGGCCCGCATCTCCGACGAGCTCGCTTCTGATGCGGGCACAGACCACCTCGCCAACCTCCTCAGCCAGCTCCACGTCTCCAGCGAGCCCGCTGCGGACTTGGAGTCGGTTGGCTCCACCGACCCGATGCCCGTCGACTCCGACGCGGCATCCTACGACACCTTCCCCACCAACGTCACGGTCTACAACGACCCGCTCCCTCCGGCTGGCGATCGCGATTCTGACGCCCCCGAGGTGATGGTTATCGGCCTCGACGGCCCGACTGACGAGGGCGCCCGCGACTCCCCGCGTGCGGCAGCCCAAGACTTGTCCGTCCCCGTTCCGGCTGACGCCAGCGACGAAGTTCTGGAGGCACGCCGCCTCGCCCTTCTCGCGGAGGGCCGGCGGCTGGCCTCCGTAAGACGCCTTACTGAGGCCTACCAGCGCGAAGCTGACCGCGCCGCCTTCGGCATGCCGGCTCCGGCTGGCCCTAGCCGGGCCGGCGCTATCAGGCAACGCGGCGCCGTCATCGCCGACACGCTTGGGGTGGATCGCCCGGTCTACGCCACCCCGCTCGAGAATCTGCGCGCCGCCCAGGCGGCCGTAGACGAGCTAGACGGCTTGGAAGCCGAAGATCTCCCCCATATGACGCGGCGCATCCAGCAACTAATCGATGCGGCCGCATGACGGCACGAGGCCGACGCCTGCGCGGGGAGCCCTCCCCCGCGCCGCGAACACGGCGCGACCTCCCGGTCGCCGACTACCAGCTACACCCGCGCACGGCGCGAGAAAGAGCCGGCTTCCAGCCGAAGCCGGACCCAAGTCTCCATCGAGCGAGACGCGGACGGCCGCCCCCGAGCCATGGAATGGCGGGGCACCCCGCCTCCGCCTTGAGCTCGCGGAGAAAGATATCCTACCCCGCCCCCAGTGGCTCACCCGACTCTCAGCGGCCGGCTTGGTCGCCGGGAGGGAATCGGCGAAAACGACGCCCGCCACCGGATCGACCGCCTGGCCCGATCCCTGGCGCTAGAAGAAGAAGACGATGTCGGCCCGCCTTGCTTCGGCCCCCGCATCCGCGACGAGCCCTTCCCCAAAGGGTTCTCGCTCCCAAGAGACACACCCAAGTATAACGGCTCGGTGAAGCCGGAAGACTGGCTGACCGACTACTCCACAGCCGTCAGCATTGCCAATGGCAACCGGCGCGTTGCCGTAAAGTACGTGCCCCTCATGCTGCAAGGCACGGCGCGGACTTGGCTTAACAGCCTTAAGCCGCTCAGCATCAACAGCTGGGTGGACTTCACTGAAGCCTTCGTTCGCAACTTCACCAGCACCTACAAGCGGGCTCCCAAGCCCAGACAGCTCTCCCTGTGTGTACAGGGCCCAGCCGAGTCCACTCGCAACTACCTGACGTGTTGGGCCGAGCTCCGCAACTCCTGTGAGGGGGTGCACGAGGTGCAAGCCATCGAATACTTCACGGCCGGGTGCCGAGAGGGCACCCTCCTCAAGCACAAGCTTCTCTGCGATGAGCCGACTACCCTCGACGAGCTCCTAAACACCGCCGACAAGTACGCCACCGCCGACTCCTCGATGAAGACCGAGCTCCGGGTGGACGCATCCGGAAAGGTGCTCAATCCGGCGCCCAAAGCGCCAGCTGGAGACGGCGGCCGACGCCAACACCAGAACGATCAAAAACGCAAGGGCCCTGCGCCGCCTCCCGCCAGTCGGCAGGTGGCCACGGTCGAAGATGCGCCGCCCGAAGGGCGGCCCGCACCCAAGAAGCCCAAGGGCGGCAGGCCGGCTTGGCAGCCGGCCTTCTCCTACGAGCAAACCCTTGATGCCCCGTGCAAGTTCCACAGCGGCGCGAAGCCGTCCAACCACACGACCCGCAAATGCAACTGGCTCGCCCGAATCTCGAAGGGCGAGGGGCTCACGCCGACTCCGCCTGCCGGCCCGGCTCCGCCGCCCAAAGCCGCCCAGCCCGCGGTCGACGCCGTGCAGGACGAGTTCCCCGACGAGCAAGCGTCTTATGTCATCTTCACGAGCCAGCCCGAAGACCGGCGCAGCAAGCGCCGAGAGCAACAAGAGGTCAACATGGCCGCCAGCAGCCCAGCCGGCCACATGCACTGGTCGGAGAAACCCATCAGCTGGAGCCGGGCCGACCACCCAGAGGTGATGCCATCCCCCGGCTCCTACGCGTTGGTCCTGGAGGCCACCCTAGCAACGGATACGCGCGCCGCACACTTCTCCCGCGTGCTGATCAACGGCGGAACCAGCATCAACATCCTATACCGCGACACCATGGAGAAGCTGGGCGTCAAGGCCAAGCAACTTGCGCCGACTCGAACGGTGTTCCATGGCATCGTACCCGGATTGTCCTGTGCCCCCATCGGCAAGCTCAAGATCGACGTGCTCTTTGGGAGCAAGGATCATTTCCGCTGGGAAGCAATCTGGTTCGAGGTGGTGGACCTGGAAAGCCCTTATCATGCCCTGCTTGGCCGACCCGCCCTGGCCAAGTTCATGGCAGTCCCCCACTATGCTTACCTCAAGATGAAGATACCGAGCTCCAAGGGTGTCATCACCATCGCCGGCGACTACAAGAAGTCCGCCGACTGCGCCGCGGCCAGCAGCCGGCTGGCCGAATCCCTCGTGATCGCAGCCGAGAGGAAGACGCTGGACCGGGTCGTGGCCCTGGCCAGCAAGCAGCTAAACCAACCCGCCGACTCCAAGGAGTATGATGCCCAAGGATCTTTCCAGCCGTCCAAGGAGACCAAGAAGATACAGCTCGACCCCGAGCACCCCGAGAGGTTTGCCGTCATTGGGGCAAGCCTGGATAGCAAATAGGAAGGCGAGCTCGCCGATTTCCTTCGTGAGAATCGGGATATCTTTGCATGGTCCCCCAAGGACATGCCGGGTGTTCCGAAGGATTTCGCCGAGCACAAATTGCACGTGCGGGAGGATGCTAAACCAGTCAAGCAGCCCCTCCGTCGACTATCAGAAGAAAAGAGAAGGATCGTAGGGGAGGAGATAGCCCGGCTCCTCGCAGCCGGCTTCATCATGGAAGTTTTCTTCCCCGAATGGGTCGCGAACCCGGTTCTCGTGCTGAAAAAGAATAACAAGTGGCGCATGTGTATAGATTACACGAGCCTCAACAAAGCCTGCCCAAAAGATCCCTTCGCTCTGCCCAGAATTGATCAAGTGATAGACTCCACAGCCGGATGCGAGCTGTTGAGTTTTTTGGATGCCTACTCGGGATACCACCAGATCAAGCTGAACCCGGATGACCAACTGAAGACCGCCTTCATCATGCCGTTTGGAGCCTTCTGCTACCTGACCATGACGTTCGGCTTGAGGAATGCCGGCGCCACGTTTCAGCGTTGCATGCAGAAGTGCCTCCTCACGCAGCTCGGCAAGAATGCCCACGTTTACGTGGATGATGTTGTGGTGAAGACGGAGAAGCGTGGCACTCTGCTGGAAGACTTGAAGGAGACGTTCGAGAACCTGCGCCGGTTCCGGATCAAGCTCAACCCGGAGAAATGCGTGTTCGGAGTGCCAGCCGGCCAGCTCCTAGGCTTCCTGGTCTCTGAACGCGGCATAGAGTGCAACCCTGTGAAGATCAAGGCCATCGAGAGGATGGCGGTCCCAACCAAGCTCAGAGAGATTCAGAAGTTCACCGGGTGCCTGGCCTCTCTTAACCGCTTCATCAGCCGGCTTGGAGAAAAAGCTCTCCCCCTCTACCGCCTCATGAAGAAGAGCACTCACTTTGAGTGGAACGACCAGGCCGACCAAGCTTTCCACGAGCTGAAGAAAATGCTGTCCACGCTGCCTGTCTTGGCGGCACCGACTGAGAAGGAGCCCATGCTCCTATATATTGCCGCCACTAGCCGGGTGGTCAGCACCGTCATTGTGGTCGAACGCCCCGAAGAAGGCCGAGCCCAGCCGGTCCAAAGGCCGGTTTACTACCTGAGCGAGGTGCTGTCCCCCTCGAAGCAAAATTACCCGCACTATCATAAGATGTGCTATGGCGTGTACTTCGCCGCCAAGAAGCTGAAGCCGTACTTTCAAGAACATCCCATCATGGTCGTATGCACTGCCCCGCTTGCCGACATCATAGGCAGCCGGGATGCATCCGGCTGGGTGGCCAAATGGGCCATCGAGCTGGCCCCCTACACCATCTTCTACCAACCCCGCACCACCATCAAGACGCAAGCGCTGGCCGACTTCCTCGTCGACTGGGCCGAGACCCAGTACTTACCACCGGCGCCCGACTCCACCCATTGGTGCATGCACTTTGACGGATCAAAGATGCGCACCGGCTTGGGAGCCGGCGTTGTCCTTACTTCTCCAAAGGGCGACAAGCTCAGATACACGCTGCAGATCCACTTCGCCGCCTCCAACAACGTAGCCGAGTACGAGGCGCTCATACACGGGCTCCGGCTTGCCAAGGAGCTTGGTATTCACCGGATCCTGTGCTATGGCGACTCGGATTTGGTGGTGCAGCAGTCTTCTGGCGATTGGGACGCCAAGGACGCGAACATGGTGAGCTACCGTTTCCTAGTACAGCAAATCAGCGGATACTTCGACGGGTGTGAGTTCCTTCACGTGCCGCGAGCCGACAACGAGCCAGCAGATGCCCTGGCCCGAATAGGCTCCACGCGGCGAGCAATACCAGCCGGCGTCGCCCTGCAGCGCCTCCTCAAGCCTTCAATCAAGCCGTCTCCGGAATCCGACTCCATTTTCGTGCCGCCTAACCCCGAGGGGGCCGGGTCCGGCTCGAAGAATCAAGCAGCCGGCCCGGGGACTTCAATATTCGGCTCGGGGACTGCCGCACCCGGCCCGGGGACTGCAGTAGCCGGCCCGGGGACTGCAGTAGCCGGCCCGGGGACTTCTTCAGCACAGGAAGCGGCGGCCGACTCCAGCGCTGTACTGCCCAACCCGCCCACCCTGGTGGCTCTGGCCACATTGGTGGCTGAGGAGGTCGCCGCCCCATCATGGGCCCAAGCCATCCGCAACTTTCTGGTGAACCATGACCTGCCGGCTGACAAAAACGAAGCAAGACAAGTTCAGCGCCGGGCTGGAGCATACACAATCATCAACAGAGAGCTTGTCAAGCGCAGCGCCACCGGAGTCTTGCAGCGATGCGTCGAGCAGGAGAAAGGCATCGCGATCCTCAGGGATATACACCAAGGAGAATGCGGCCACCACGCCGCATCAAGATCACTGGTCGCCAAAGCCTTCCGCCACGGTTTCTTCTGGCCGACTACTTTGGACGACGCCAAAGAGCTAGTCAAACACTACAAAGGCTGCCAGCTTTTCAGCTCGCAGCAACACATGCCGGCTTCAGCACTCAAGACCATTCCCATCACCTGGCCCTTTGCCGTCTGGGGATTGGATATGGTGGGCCCATTCAAGACGGCGCGCGGCGGCATGACACATTTGCTCGTCGCCGTTGACAAATTCACCAAGTGGATCGAGGCGAAGCCGATCAAGAAGCTGAATGGGCCGACTGCAGTGACCTTCATTGCAGATATAACAACCCGGTACGGCATACCGCACAGCATCATCACCGACAACGGCACGAACTTTGCCAAAGGTGCCCTGGCACGGTTCTGCGTTGCGCAAGGTATCCGGCTGGACCTTGCGTCAGTCGCCCACCCGCAGTCAAACGGCCAAGTGGAGCGAGCAAATGGCCTCATTCTGTCCGGCATCAAGCCTCGACTGGTCGTACCCCTGGAGCGTTCAGCCGGCTGCTGGCTCGATGAGCTGCCGGCTGTCCTATGGAGTCTGCGCACTACTCCCAACAGATCAACCGGTTTCACTCCCTTCTTCCTTGTATATGGTGCCGAGGCGGTCATCCCAACAGACATCAAGTTCGACTCGCCTCGGGTAACCATGTACATGGAAGCGGAAGCCAAAGAAGCACGAGAAGACGGCATCGACCTGTTGGAAGAGGCCCGGCTGTTAGCCCTCAGCCGGTCCGCCATCTACCAGCAGGGTCTGCGCCGCTACCATAGCCGGAGGGTCCGCCCAAGATCCTTCCAGGAGGGCGACCTTGTGCTCCGGCTGATCCAGCAAACAGCCGGCCAGCACAAGCTCGCAGCCCCCTGGGAAGGCCCCTTCATCATCAGCAGAGCTTTGGGCAACGATGCCTACTACCTCATCAACGCGCAGAAGCCAAAGGCACGCAAGAGAGACGACTCCGGCAAGGAGTCGGAGCGACCGTGGAACGCAAATCTCCTTCGAAAGTTTTACAGTTAAAGCGCAGTATGTGTCATGCCCACTTTTGTATTTAGTATGATACAGTAGGCTCCCCGAGAAAGACTCGGGGACTGCCGCCAGTTGTTTTATGAATGAAAGTTACCATGCGTATGATGTTACCTTTTCATTTATTTTTGTCCGGTACCGGGTCCGACGAGTCGGCCCGGGGACTGGCCGACTAGAGTTATATTAGGAGCCCTACCCGCAGTCAGACAAGTAATGTGCCGACACCCAGGCTTGGCTCTTGTCGAAACCGCAGCTCGAAGAACCGACTGCCCGGCTGGCAAGAGCCACTAGCCGGAAAGGGTACCCACATGAAAAACGGCTAGGCACCAAACAGGCTCGCATATATAACAAAAGCCGGCTGACTGCCTCACGCCGACCGACTACCAGAGTAGCCGGCCGGCCGGCTTACATCCAGTCTACTTCAAATCCAAGAAAACTCAAGAACTTGCCTTCCCAAAGAGGGAAGGCGGCAAAGGAAAGAGCCTAAGGACAAAAAGTACACTCGGATGAACGCCAACACATGCATATATTAATGTATTACACAAAAAGCCTCCAGAGAGGTCGACATCCAGCATTGTTCGATACACCCCCAGTGGGTGGAATTGCAGAAACTTAAATTTGTCCAAAAAGAAAGACAGGGACAAAAAGAACGGCAGATCAAGCCGGCGGGGCCACAGACGAGCTGGATTAGGCGACGGAAGTAGTCACGCCGGCTGGAGGAGCGGCCGGCTGGCCAACCTCGGCTTGATCGTCGTCTCCGGCAGAGGGCGCGCTCCCGCGTGGCTCGTTGCTAGAGGCACGATCGGCTGGGGGACGGTCGGCCGCCCCACCAGTCGGCTCGGCGTCTTCGCTGTCCTCTTCCTCGTCGCTGGAGGCGATCTCTTCCGCCGAGTCCTCGCCGTCCGCCGGGTTCAGCCCGAACCATTCCTCCGGCTGGGCAGCGCCATCGTCGTTGAGCTCCGGCGCGAAGACGCTGGTGTCGGTACACTCGGCGATCGTCGAGGCGCGCTGCGCGATCGCCGGCCGCACCTCCTCCAGCTCGGCGTCGGCTTCCGACCGCCATGTCCGCAGCTGGTCCAGGCTTAGCCCTGGGTACCACGCGCGGACGAACTCCAGCGCGCGCCCGGCTCCAAGACGGGCCGCGGACGCCTTCCAGGCCTCGAAGCGGCCGACTGCGACTTCGAGCCAGTCCGCCGTCCGGCTTGGGGTCCGGGGAATTGTCTGGCCGGGCCAGAGCGTGGCCAGCATCATCGCCCCAGCGCGTTGGAGCCGGCGGAGCAACCGGTGGGCCGGCTGCAGCCGCGCCTGGACGGCGATAAGCTGCTCCGACAACGTCCGGTTCGCATCCGGTGGAATCACAACCCCGGCCTGACGGCGCTCCTCGCGGTAGGCTGCGATGGCTTGGGCGGCAAGGACGGACTGGCCGGGGAAGTACTCTGCGCAAGACAGCAAACACAAGTCAAAACAAAACCATAGGCGGCCGGCGAATGGAAGAAGAGCAAGAAAGACAGCCTACGATCAATGAGATCCTCGACCCGGCCAAAGCCTTCTTCCAGCGCCTGCCGCGTCTCAGCCCAGCTCGCCTCCCTGGCCTCAAACTCCGCCCTCAGGGTAGCCTCGCCGTCCTGCGCCTTTTGCAGGGCCGCCTTGTGGCTCTCCTCTTGGTCGGCCAGTTTCGTCGCCAGGCGGTCGCGCTCTTGAGCCAAGTCAGCGTACTCGGCGTCCTTGGCACGAAGAGCGGCCTGCGCCACGCCGAGTTCCCTCCACAGGTCAGCGTTGGCCTCTGCACGAGCAAGAAATAAAGAGAGAAATCAGCAAAGGAAAAGTCGTCAAGTAAGATCCGACCCGACTGCGCTGCAGTCGGCCCGGATCTCGGGGACTACACCCAGTGGGTGCGCTGTCGCGCCCCCACGAGAAATTAATAATGACAAAACACTTACGCCGACTGCTGGCGAGGTCTTCGGTCCTCCAGCTTAGCTCCCGAGCCTGGGAGTTGAAGGCGGCCGCGCGAGAGTTGTGATAATCCTGAAGATCAGAAAAAACAGTCAACATAGTCGTCCAGTAAGATCCGACCTGACTGCGCTGCAGTCGGCCCGGATCTCGGGTACTACACCCAGTGGGTGCGCTAGCGCGCCCCCACGGAAAAAATTCAAAGGACCAGAGCGGTCGAGGAGTGAAGACTTACCCGGATTGCAGACCGCGTCGACAGAAACTCCTGAGTGAATTGCCTCAGGAGGCCGGCCTGTGCCTGCAGCCGGTTCCGAACCTCTTGCGCCGCGATATTCAGCTCGCCGCTCCCTCCGCTGGGAGTCCACCCGGACGTGGCGGAGCTGGCCGCCTCCAAGGCGTCTGCCGTCCGCTCGGCCCCCGCGGCTCGGCGCGTGTCCGATGGGGCCGTGCCCCCTCCGGCGGGCCGGCTCGCCGCTGGCTCGATCTCAAGGCCGGCTCCGGCCTCGGGTGCGGCCCGGGCCGGCTCCTCCGGCACCGCCGACGATCGGCCGCCTTCGCCTACTCCGGCTGGCGCTGCTGGCGACGTCCTCTCAGAGGATCCCTCGAAGACCTCGTCCCTCTGCACCGGCGGCTGCTCGGGTATAATCTCCTCCGCCGTGGGCAGAGGGATGTCCGGATCCAAGGTCTGGAGGGGGATGGCGAGCAGCGGAGTCTGGCTGCGCGCGCCTTCCACCTCCGTCTCCACGGCCGCCCGCTCCGACGGAGTCTCGGCCGCCGCGCTCGCTCGCCCTGGCGCCGTCCGGGCGGCCTCCCGCTCCGCCGCCTCCCTCTCTCGGCGCGCCTCGCGAGCGTTGCGCTCTGTGGCTGCGTCAAGTTCGGCGTGGGGGTCCACTCGGCGGGACCCTGAGGATCCGGCACTCGGCCCAACCACGGAGCCGGCCGGGCCTCGCTCGAGGGAGAGTGGCGCCCTGCTCAGGAAATCAGAAAAGCATTCAAGAAAAGAAGACTTCAGAATAACAAGCATGCAGGCGGCTTCCAGACTTACGCGGAAACTGACGGGGGCTTCTTCACCGCCTTCCGGAAGCGGGCCGCCTTCGCCGCCGCCTCCTCGCGCTTTGTGGCCGCGGCGGAGGCCTTCGGCTTCTTCGGCCGGCTTCCAAAGAGCGGGAGCGCGGCCGGGCGCTTCCCCTTCCCGCCACCGGCAGTCGGCGCGGCAGACGAGCTCGCGCCGCAGCGGTCGGTTGCCGGCTGGCGGCGCGGGAGTTCTTCGGCTTCAAAATCGTCCGGCCAGTCGTCGAAACTGGCCGAAAGCCCGGCGCCGCCGAGCTCGGCGGCATCCCCCATGGCGGCGTCCTCCATGGCGACGGTGGAGTGATCTGGGTCGTCGGGGTCGTCCACCGTGCGGTCCGGGGCGTACTCTTGGTCGACTCCGGCTGCCCCGGCTGGCGGCGGGAGGAGAGGATTCTGATGAAGACAAAAAAGAAAAATAGCCGCCTGGTCAGAGGCCGGCTAACCCAAGCCGGCAGACGACGAGAAGAAAACTTACCACAGGCGGAGGCTGGGCGCGGGAGTACGGCGCCTTGCCGAATTGCCACTCGTCCGTGAGCTTCAAGTTGGCGACGTAGTTCGCCATTAGAGCCACCTCGGCATGGGGCATCTCCCATGTGCTCAGCCGGCAAGGATCGAACCGGCCACTCATTTGGCACATCATGTGCGGCCGGCTTTGAAGAGGCAAGATCCGGCGCTCGACGAAGGCGGTTACCAAGTCGGACGCGCACAGACCTTCCAACTGGATCATCACCCGAAGCCAGGAGATGGAAGCGTTCCCCGCTGGAGACAGGGATTTCGACCGGTAGCCCCAGGTCCGCCGCCTCCCAGCCGGCGGGCCGGCTACGTAAGCCGGCAGGTTGACGTAGTCGCCGTGCCGGGCGACGTTCTTGACGTAAAAGTAAGACTTCTACCATAGCTTGACAGACTGGATCAGAGGAATGTGGGGGAAGGGGTTGTCGTCGCTTGCCCTCTTCATCGCGATGAAGGCGCCGCAGGGAGCCGGCACGCCGGCGGAGACGGTGCCGAGCTTGTTCTGGAACAGTTCCGCCCAGAGCTCCAGCGTCGGCAGCACCCCCAAGTACCCTTCGCAGAGCGTGACGAAGGCCGAGAGTTGTAGCACTGTGTTGGGCGTGACGTGGTGCGGTTGGAGGTTGTAGAACTTGAGAAAGGAACGCATGAAGCTGCTCGCCGGGAAGTCGAAGCCCCGGAGGAAGTGCGTGTGGAAGACGACGCACTCGCCTTCCTCTGGCGCCGGCGAGACCTCCTTCGCGGGCGCCAGGCGCACCTGCACGAGGTCGGCGGCGGACAGACGCCGGGTCTGGCGGAGGAACTCGATGTGCTCGTCGTGGACATTGGACCCGTCCCACGAGCTCGACAAAGCCAGTGACATGGCGGCGTGGGTGGGCTACGGCGCGAAACTGCGTCGGGCGAGAGCAAGAAGAAGAAGAGCAAGAAGAAGAAGAGCAGGAGGGACGGGGAGCGGGGGAGCGAACAGGCCCGTGCCTCTCCCCCTCCCCCCCCCCTACTTGTAGGCGCGTGCGCCAGAGACGAGGAGCGCGGCATGGGGGATCGTGGGGATCGATCGTGCCCATCTCCCCCACGCCCGCGTTAATTACGCGCCTTGATGACGCGAGATAACGGCTGCGGGGAGGCGAGCAGCCCCCCCGGGCCACAGAAGATCTGCGCCCGGGCCGAGGCCAGGGAGTGGCGGGCCCGGGCCTGCGGCGGCGTCCCGTCGCGCGCGTGGGACGGCAGGACTTCCCCGCCACGTGGCTCGTCATGGGGCCCGTGGCCGGTCCGCGGGTCAACCACGGTCGCCCTAATAAAGAAAAGCGCTCCGAAGTCGGCTGCAACGACGCAGTCGGCCCCTCGCGGTATGAAGCCGGCCAAGCTTCCCGTCCTTCCGTCCGCCATGAAGCTCGCCCACCTTCGGGGACTACTGTCGGGGTAAATAGCCATGGGTAGCCCAGCCGGCTTCCCCTGGCCCCTTAGAAAAAATTATGAGCCCATCCGGCTCATAAGGAGACTCAAGACCTGGGCCGCCTCCCCCTAGCCGACTGCCATCCTAGCCGGCTTGGGGGGCGGCCCGCCCTTTTTACCCCCATGAAGAAAACTGTGGAGGGCCGACTACGGCATGGCCGGCTATGGCAAGGCCGGCTACGGCACGGCCGGCTACCGCCGGGCCGGCTCCGATAAAGCAGTCAACGCCGTACCCGTGATGTACGCGTCCACTCTGCGATGATGAAGCGGGGCGTGGCTATAGTGGAGACTGCCACCCCCAAAACCTGGAGCACGCCTGGTATAGCGCGTCGTGCGGGCCGCTGCGGGCCGCCCGGCGCGGCACTGTAGCCACGGCGGCTCTGACGCCGTCCACGACGGGCCGCCAGCGTGGCCCCTGAGGCGGTGGGCCCCTTCGGGCAGAGAGATGCTGAAGGCGGCCACACCCCCTCTCAAGCCGGCGAGACAGAGGGCCGGCTTCGCGTAGCCGGCCTGCCGCCTTCCTCGAAGGAGACGCCCATTAAGGAGACAAGGTGCGGCGGGGCTACAGTAATCGCCCGCCAGGGCGGCGTTACTGTAGCCATGCTTACCCCAACCAAGCCTGCACCAACAAACACGGAGCAACAGTAACCGGCCGCCGACAAGGCCCTGGCCGGTGGGGCCGGCCTGTCGACCCAGGAGCCGGCAGTCGGCGGGACCCACCAGCCGGCGGGCCCCAGAAACCGGCGGAGAAGCCGGCGAGCATAGTCACAGACAGCTAGGCCCCGCGCCCAGTCGGATTACCATTGTACCCCCGGGGGGTAGGCCTATATAAACCCCCCGGTGCACCCATGCAAAGGGTTGAACTCTCTTTCTAGACATAGACACTTACAAGGAGAAGAAGCAGGCTGAGCTATGCCCTTCTTCCTCCTTTCGCCCCCAAACAGCTCAAGGAGCATTGTAGCCACCTGTGAACTCAGTAACCATGCGGAGACCCCGCAGAGCAGCAGTAGGGGTGTTATCTCCCCGGAGAGCCCTGAAGCTGGGTAAGATTCGCCGGCGTGCATGTCTGCGCCTCATCCTGTTTCCAGGCACCGGCGACGTTCTATTGGCCCCCGCAATGATAAGCCACCCGTTGGCATATGTCGATCCTACCACCCGACACCTCCATTAAAAATGATGCAGGAGAGGTTGTCACTGATCACCATCAGTTAGCTTCCATGTTCTAGTCAGATTTCAAACAACGAATGGGCCAATCTAAGGGGATTCGCATGACCTTTGATCTTTACGCCTTGATGCCTAGAGTCCAGGGTCTTGAGGAGTTATCCAGGCCTTTCTCTGATGATGAAGTGGAGGAGGTCATTAAACATTTACCAGCAGACCGTGCCCCGGGACCAGATGGATTTACTGGCCTTTTCCTCAGGAAATGCTGGAGCATTCTTAAGCCAGATTTCATGAAGCTAGCTAATGAGTTTTATGAAGGAAATTGCAACCTCGAATGTTTGAACACATCACTTATTACTCTCATTCCTAAGAAGTTAAGCCCGGAGTATGTTGGTGATTTTCGGCCCATCTCTTTAACAGATACATGTCTAAAATTCTTGACCAAATTTCTAGCGAATCGGTTGCAGAAATTAATCCTCCAATGCATACATCGTAACCAATATGGTTTTCTCAAGTGTCGCTCTATCCAGGACTGTCTTGCATGGTGTTTTGAATATATACACCAGTGCAAAGCATCAAAGCGGCCCATTGTTTTACTGAAGCTCGATTTCACAAAAGCATTTGACACGATTGATCATGATGCCATCCTCACAATTCTTAAGCATAAGGGCTTTGATGACCGTTGGAATGACTGGGTCAATAAACTCCTATCGTCGGGTTCTTTGTCGGTATTGTTAAATGGAGTACCGGGCCAGCATTTCTAGTGCAAATGTGGTGTTCGGCAAGGTGATCCCCTGTCGCCCCTCCTCTTTGTCATTGCAGTGGATCTTTTACAAGCTGTCGTGAATGACATGTGTGCCCGTAATGTCCTCACCTTGCCAATCCCAACGAGATCTAATGATTACCCGATTGTGCAATATGCGGATGATACTCTGATAATTTTTCCAGCGGTGGACAGCCAACTCATTGCCCTCAAGGAGATGTTACACAACTTTGCTACATCCACGGGTCTGCGGGTCAACTTCAGCAAATCATCTCTCATCCCAATGAACATGTCTGTAGAAGAAGGAGCTCGTATTGCTGATTTACTGGGCTGCTCTGTTGGATCAATGCCATTTACTTATCTTGGCTTGCCCATGGGCACCTCTAGACCGACCATTTATGACCTGCTGCCTCTTGTTGATCGCATTGAGCGAAGACTCTCGGCATCTTCCTGTCTCCTCAACCAAGGCAGTCGACTCCAACTTCTGCAGTCTGTCCTCACATCCATGCCCATATACTTTCTCTGTTCCTTATCAATACCACAGGGCATCCTCAAACAGATTGAAAGGATCGAACGACAATGTCTCTGGAGGGGGAATACTGAAGCCCCAAGGCAATCTCTTGCAGCTTGGGATTTGGTATGTAGACCAAAAAAGTTTGGAGGGCTAGGGGTCACCCATTTGGGAGTGCAAAATGAAGCTCTTCTGCTCAAGCACCTGTTCAAGTTTTTCAACAAGAAAGATGTTCCATGGGTGAATCTTATGTGGGATTCCTACTATCACTCCTCACCTCCACAAGTCACCCAGCTCTGTGGCTCCTTTTGGTGGCGAGATGTCCTCAGGTTGTATGACATGTTTGTGTTGTTAGCCACACCAGAAGTACATGCTGGGGATACTGTGGTTTTTTGGCTTGATCGTTGGCAAATTGACAAACGCATGATCGCCTTTAAGGATCGTTTCCCTCGACTTCACTCATTTGCCATGGATGATACAATAACAGTTAAGGGCTTTCTCTCTTATCAGACGATTATGGAAGGTTTCCACCTACCTTTCTCAGAGGAGGCATATCTGGAACTAACACAACTGCAAGACTTGCTACAACCCATAAGTTTGCAGTCTGAGGAGAATGATGTTTGGAAATGGCCATCCAAATCTGGAGAATATCAATCCAAACTATATTATGAGTTCACTTTCTCCCATTTGAGGATTGACCCATTGTTCCAGTATATTTGGAAAAGCTCCTGTACCCTCAAGATCAAGGTTTTCGGATGGCTTTTATTGATGGATCGCCTCAACACACATGACATGATGCAAAGAAGACACTGTAATATCCAAGATGATACTTGTGTACTATGCCAATCTTCCCTCCATGAAGATAGAGTGCACCTCTTCTTCTCTTCCAACTTCAGCCAAAGAGTTTGGAATTATCTTGGGATATCCTGGTCTGTCACACCCAATCAGACTACCTATAT
This sequence comes from Triticum monococcum, assembly GCA_034509565.1. Classification (NCBI taxonomy): domain Eukaryota; kingdom Viridiplantae; phylum Streptophyta; class Magnoliopsida; order Poales; family Poaceae; genus Triticum; species Triticum monococcum. Next base: position 607,550,748 of record CM067845.1, read on the forward strand.
GATGGCTGTAGCTTCTCAGAGGGATTTCAACAGGCCTTTTTTCTCTGAGGTGGTCTTTACTGCCACTTGGAACATCTGGACACAGAGGAATGGCAAGATCTTCAAAAATGAGACTCCAAGTTTCAGAGCTTGGAGGAGGAATTTTGTACATGATATATCCTTACTAGCACATAGGATCAAATGTAAATATAGGGACAGTTTATTAGCTTGGATAGCCTCCCTCCCCTAACTCTCTTTGTAAGTATGACAGCTTTCCTTTTCTTTCCTCCCTCCTTTTGTTGTACAGTGATCTTTTGTTTTGTTTTCAATAAAGAGCTGTGAGGCTGTTGCCTTCCAGTACATAGTCAAAAAAATCTAATGGCTCGCAAGTAGAGCAATTACCAATTGATGTAGGAGACAAAGACCCTTCAGAAGCAATCCAAGACTTGCCCATAGGCAAAGTTCGTCCAACGGAGGTGAAGAAGAGTACTTCATCCGTCCAAGTGGAGGCTTCTACTTCACAACAAGGTGAACCAAGAATTGATACGAAAGCATCCACAAGTGGGACACACCAAGATAAAGAAGACAAGGAAATGCATCAAGACGAACATCAACAACCTCCTTCTCCACCACGACAAGACAATGACAACGTCAACAATGAAGAAGGCCAAGAAGAAGAACAAGATGAAGAAAATGTTCAACGAAGACCCAAGCAAAAGCTCTCACGAGTTCGAGCAAGAATTGCCAAAGATCATCCTGTCGAGCAAATCTTCAATGATATACAAACCGGGAGAATCACTCGCTCAAAAACTCATTTAGCTAACTTTTGTGAAAACTATTCATTCATCTCTAGCATTGAACCCATGAAGGTTGAAGAAGCATTGGAAGATCCGGATTGGATAAACGCCATGCATGAAGAGCTACACAACTTTGCGAGAAACCAAGTTTGGACATTGGTTGAGAAGCCCGACGACAACCACAACATCATTGGTACCAAATGGGTGTTTCGCAACAAGCAAGATGAAGATGGACAAGTGGCTCGCAACAAAGCACGTCTCGTCGCCCAAGGGTACACACAAGTCGAGGGTATGGACTATGGTGAGACATATGCTCCCGTTGCTAGACTTGAGTCCATTCGCATCTTACTTGCCTATGCTAATCACCATAACATCACCTTGTACCAAATGGACATTAAAAGGGCTTTTGTAAATGGTGAAATAGAGGAGGAAGTTTATGTCAAACAACCTCCCGGCTTTGTCAATCCTAAGAAACCTAATCATGTTTACAAACATCACAAAGCTCTTTATGGTCTTAAACAAGCTCCTAGAGCATGGTATAAATGCTTGACCAAGTTCCTTATTACAAGTGGTTTTGAAATTGGTAAAATTGATTCTACTCTTTTTACTAAAAGGGTTAATGGAGAACTATTTGTATGCCAAATTTATGTTGATGATATCATATTTGGTTCAACTAACCCTCTCTTTAGTGAAAAGTTTGGAAAGCTAATGTCAGAAAAGTTTGAGATGTCTATGATGAGTTAACTCAAATTCTTTCTCGGTTTGCAAATCAAGCAAACTAAGGAAGGCACATTTGTCTCTCAAACAAAGTACACCAAGGACTTATTCAAGAAGTTCAATATGCAAGAATGCAAAGGTATGTCTACACCCATGCCTACTAGTGGACATAATGATTTGACCAAAGATGGTGAACTGGTTGATCAAAAGGTTTATCGCTCTATGATTGGTTCATTGTTATACCTATGAGCTTCACCTCCCGATATTATGCTAAGTGTGTGCATGTGTGCAAGATATCAAGCTGCCCCTAAAGAATGTCATCTTAAGGCTGTGAAAAGGATAGTTAGATACTTAATTCATACACCAAATTTTGGCATTTGGTACCCTAAGAGGTCTTCTTTTGATCTTGTTGGCTATTCTGACTCGGATTATGCCGGAGACAAGGTTGATAGAAAGCCAACTTCATGTACTTGTCAATTTCTTGGTAGATCCCTTGTGTCTTGGTCCTCCAAGAAACAAAACTCAGTATCCTTATCCACCGCCGAAGCGGAATACATTGCCGCTGGTTCATGTTGTGCTCAATTACTTTGGATGACCCAAACTCTTAAAGATTATGGGATCTATGTGAAACATGTTCCACTTCTTTGTGACAATGAAAGTGCTATCAAAATTGGTCATAATCCTGTACAACATTCTCGAACTAAGCATATTGAAGTTCGTCATCATTTCATTCGAGATCATGTTGCTAAGGGTGACATAAATCTTAAGCATGTTCGCACTGATAAGCAATTAGCGGATATATTCACTAAACCACTTGATGAGAAAGTGTTTTGCAGGTTGAGAGGAGAATTGAACATCATTGATGCTTCGAACTTGGAGTAGGAACTCCATTGGATACATGCAAGACATGAGCTTATGACTAATCCATGATATATCTCTTATGATGACTATCTTATGTCTTGGATATATTTGTGCCTTGCATGTTGTCTAACCCATGTAGGTGCTTGGTTGAATCTAATTCCATGAGATTGCGACTCACTCACATCTTGAGCAATCTCTACATCACCAAGTCTTTACACGATGGTGGTTGAAGACAAGGACGCACAAAATCATTCAAACATATCCTTTGACAAATCCTATGTTGAGCTTCATGAATGTCAGTTTTGGATACACAAGTGCTTTTCCTTGGAAGAACTAATCCATGTAGGTAGATGACCTCAAACTCCAAGTGGTGCTCCAAACTCTTGATGGGCTACATCAACCATGAGCACCCACACAAGTTCAACTACATGAGAAAGAACCACACCACCACCCAAGGTATGTTGTTCCATCTTAGAGAAGCTTTACTCCGAGACATGAGTCAAAGCAACTCAACAAGATGTGAATACATCAAGATGCTTAAATGAAAAATGGTAACCCCATTTTGAGCTTAAACGATGAGTATGACCTATCATCAAGTGTTCTCACTTGACTCCTAAGTCAATATACTCTAACATATGTGACTATGTCACCGCCCAACTCTAGATGAAGTCCTCTTGTGTTCCTTCTTTGTGTCATTGCATTTGTCTCATGCTTGTGTAGTTGTTCCCTTTCTCTTTTTCACTTCATCTACATCTTTCAGTCTCTTTTCTTTTCCTTTTGTTTTTGTTCTGCATTTTCTGCATTTAATTCATTGCAAATATTTGTGAGATCTTGCATGTCTAGTGAGCTGAGGTGACAAGTGTTTTTCTCTGTGTAAACTCGGTTTTACCGACTTGCAGTCTTCGGTCCAATCGAATCTTTTCGGTACCACCAAAACATGCCACTCGGTGCCATCGACTTTGCAGTCAGAAAAACAGTTTGCCACTTGTTCTACATTTCTTCTCATCCAGCTCCACTCAATGAATCTTGTCCTCTCCAAGCATCTCAATTTTATTCTTTGCTTTATGCCGAGTCTCAAGGACCAACCCTATTCGACGGATTCCAGAAAAACCTTCTTGGAAATTGATGTCAAAGGGGGAGAGAGAGATCACATCAAAGCCTATCTTCAGGGAGAGAGAGATCACATCAAAGCACTAAAGGGGGAGAGAAAGTCTCAAGGATCCCAGACATCCCAGATAATGTATTAAGGGGGAGAAAGAGATCTCTAGGGGGAGAAACAATACTCAAGGATCCCAGATGCTTGATGTTCAAGAGGAGAGATGTCACATGTCTTTTTAGGGGGAAAGACATATTCTTTTATATCTTTCAGCTCTGATTTTCTGTTCCCTATCTTCCCCAATATCCCATGAAAGATTCAGGGGGAGCAAGACACCCATGGGAAAGAAATCAATCAAATTCATTGCATATCTTTATTCTTGGGGACATGTTGAATTTAATGTAGTACCTAGTGAAGGAAATATGCCCTAGAGGCAATAATAAAGTTATTATTTATTTCCTTATATCATGATAAATGTTTATTATTCATGCTAGAATTGTATTAACCGGAAACATAATACATGTGTGAATACATAGACAAACTTAGTGTCACTAGTATGCCTCTACTAGACTAGCTCGTTAATCAAAAATGGTTATGTTTCCTAACCATGAACAATGTGTTGTTATTTGATTAATGAGGTCACATCATTAGTTGAATGATCTGATTGACATGACCCATTACATTAGCTTAGCACCCGATCGTTTAGTATGTTGCTGTTGTTATTCTTCATGACTTATACATGTTCCTATGACTATGAGATTATGCAACTCCCGTTTACCGGAGGAACACTTTGGGTACTACCAAACGTCACAACGTAACTGGGTGATTATAAAGGAGTACTACAGGTGTCTCCAAAGGTAGATGTTGGGTTGGCGTATTTCGAGATTAGGATTTGTCACTCCGATTGTCGGAGAGGTATCTCTGGGCCCTCTCGGTAATACACATCACATAAGCCTTGCAAGCATTGTGACTAATGAGTTAGTTGTGACATGATGTATTACGGAACGAGTAAAGAGACTTGCCAGTAACGAGATTGAACTAGGTATTGGATACTGACGATCGAATCTCGGGCAAGTAACATACCGATGACAAAGGGAACAACGTATGTTGTTATGCGGTCTGACCGATAAAGATCTTCGTAGAATATGTAGGAGCCAATATGGGCATCCAGGTCCCGCTATTGGTTATTGACCGGAGATGTGTCTCAGTCATGTCTACATTGTTCTCGAACCGTAGGGTCCGCACGCTTAACGTTACGATGACAAGTTATTATGAGTTTATGCATTTTGATGTACCGAAGTTAGTTCGGAGTCCCGGATGTGATCACGGACATGACGAGGAGTCTCGAAATGGTCGAGACATAAAGATTGATATATTGTATGACTATATTCGGACACCGGAAGTGTTCCGGGTGATTTCGGAGAAAACCGGAGAGCCGGAGGGTTACCGGAACCCTACCGGGAGAAGTAATTGGCCTTATGGGCTTTAGTGGAGAGAGAGAAGGGCTGCCAGAGGTGGGCCGCGCGCCACCTCCTCCCTGGTCCGAATTGGACTAGGGGAGGGGGGCGCCCCCCCCCCCCCTTTCCTTCTCCCACTCGATCCACCTCTTTCCCCCTCCTAGTAGGAGTCCTACTCCTACTAGGAGGAGAACTCCTCCTTGGCGCGCCACACCTGGCCGGCCGGCCTCCTCCCCTTGCTCCTTTATATACGGGGGCAGGGGGCACCCCAAGACACACAAGTTGATCCACATGATCGTTCCTTAGCTGTGTGCGGTGCCCCCTGCCACCATATTCCACCTCGATCATATCGTTGTAGTGCTTAGGCGAAGCCCTGCGTCGGTAGAACATCAAGATCGTCATCACGCCGTCATGCTGACGGAACTCCTCCCCGAAGCTTTGCTGGATTGGAGCCCGGGGATCGTCATTGAGCTGTACGTGTGCTAAGAACTCGGAGGTGCCGGAGTAACGGTGGTTGGATCGGTCGGATCGGGAAGAAGACGTACGACTACTTCCTCTATGTTGTGTCAACGCTTCCGTTGTGATCTACAAGGGTACGTAGATCAGACTCTCCCCCTCGTTGCTATGCATCACCATGATCTTGCGTGTGCGTAGGAAAATTTTGAAATTACTACGTTCCCCAACAGTGGCATCCGAGCCTAGGTTTTTATGGTTTGATGTTATATGCACGAGTAGAACACAAGTGAGTTGTGGGCGATACAAGTCATACTGCCTACCAGCATGTCATACTTTGGTTCAGCGGTATTGTTGGACGAGACGACCTGGACCAACCTTACGCGTACACTTACGCGAGACCGGTTCCCTCGACGTGCTTTGCACATAGATGGCTTGCGGGCGACTGTCTCTCCAACTTTAGTTGAACCGAGTATGGCTACGCCCGATCCTTGAGAAGGTTAAAACGGAGTCTATTTGACAAACTATCGTTGTGGTTTTGATGCGTAGGTGAGATTGGTTCTTGCTTAAGCCCGTAGCAGCCACGTAAAACTTGCAACAACAAAGTAGAGGACGTCTAACTTGTTTTTGCAGGGCATGTTGTGATGTGATATGGTCAAGACATGATGCTAAATTTTATTGTATGAGATGATCATGTTTTGTAACCGAGTTATCGGCAACTGGCAGGAGCCATATGGTTGTCGCTTTATTGTATGCAATGCAATCGCAATGTAATGCTTTACTTTATCACTAAACGGTAGCGATAGTCGTGGAAGCATAAGATTGGCGAGACGACAATGATGCTACGATGGAGATCAAGGTGTCGCGCCAGTGACAATGGTGATCATGACGGTGCTTCAGAGATGGAGATCACAAGCACAAGATGATGATGGCCATATCATATCACTTATATTGATTGCATGTGATGTTTATCTTTTTATGCATCTTATCTTTCTTTTATTGACGGTAGCATTATAAGATGATCTCTCACTAAATTATCAAGAAGTGTTCTCCCTGAGTATGCACCATTGCGAAAGTTCTTCGTGCTGAGACACCACGTGATGATCGGGTGTGATAGGCTCTACGTTCAAATACAACGGGTGCGAAACAGTTGCACACGCGGAATACTCAGGTTATACTTGACGAGCCAAGCATATACAGATATGGCCTCGGAACACGGAGACCGAAAGGTCGAGCGTGAATCATATAGTAGATATGATCAACATAATGATTTTCACCGATGAAACTACTCCATCTCACGTGATGATCAGACATGGTTTAGTTGATTTGGATCACGTGATCACTTAGAAGATTAGAGGGATGTCTATCTAAGTGGGAGTTCTTAAGTAATATGATTAATTGAACTTAAATTTATCATGAACTTAGTACCTGATAGTATCTTGCTTGTTTATGTTGATTGTAGATAGATGGCTCGTGCTGTTGTTCCGTTGACTTTTAATGTGTTCCTTGAGAAAGCAAAGTTGAAAGATGATGGTAGCAATTACACGGACTGGGTCCGTAACTTGAGGATTATCCTCATTGCCGCACAGAAGAATTACGTCCTGGAAGCACCGCTGGGTGCCAGGCCTGCTACTGGAGCAACACCAGATGTTATGAATGTCTGGCAGAGCAAAGCTGATGACTACTCGATATTTCAGTGTGCCATGCTTTACGGCTTAGAATCGGGACTTCAACGATGTTTTGAACGTCATGGAGCATATGAGATGTTTCAGGAGTTGAAGTTAATATTTCAAGCAAATGCCCGGATTGAGAGATATGAAGTCTCCAATAAGTTCTATAGCTGCAAGATGGAAGAGAACAGTTCTGTCAGTGAGCATATACTCAAAATCTCTGGGTATAATAATCACTTGATTCAATTGGGAGTTAATCTTCCAGATGATTGCGTCATTGACAGAATTCTCCAATCACTGCCACCAAGCTACAAGAGCTTTGTGATGAACTATAATATGCAAGGGATGAACAAGACTATTCCCGAGCTCTTCGCAATGCTGAATGCTGCGGAGGTAGAAATCAAAAAGGAGCATCAAGTGTTGATGGTTAACAAAACCACTAGTTTCAAGAAAGAGGGCAAAGGGAAGAAGAAAGGGAACTTCAAGAAGAACGGCAAGCAAGTTGCTGCTCAGGAGAAGAAACCCAAGTCTAGACCTAAGCCTGAAACTGAGTGCTTCTACTGCAAGCAGACTGGTCACTGGAAGCGGAACTGCCCCAAGTATTTGGCGGATAAGAAGGATGGCAAGGTGAACAAAGGTATATGTGATATACATGTTATTGATGTATACCTTACTAATGCTCGCAGTAGCACCTGGGTATTTGATACTGGTTATGTTGCTAATATTTGCAACTCGAAACAGGGACTACGGATTAAGCGAAGATTGGCTAAGGACGAGGTGACAATGCGCGTGGGAAACGGTTCCAAAGTCGATGTGATCGCGGTCGGCACGCTACCTCTACATCTACCTTCGGGATTAATATTAGACCTAAATAATTGTTATTTGGTGCCAGCGTTGAGCATGAACAATATATCTGGATCTTGTTTAATGCAAGACGGTTATTCATTTAAATCAGAGAATAATGGTTGTTCTATTTATATGAGTAATATCTTTTATGGTCATGCACCCTTGAAGAGTGGTCTATTCTTGTTGAATCTCGATAGTAGTGGTACACATATTCATAATGTAGAAGCCAAAAGATGCAGAGTTGATAATGATAGTGCAACTTATTTGTGGCACTGCCGTTTAGGTCATATCGGTGTAAAGCGCATGAAGAAACTCCATACTGATGGACTTTTGGAACCACTTGATTATGAATCACTTGGTACTTGCGAACAGTGCCTCATGGGCAAGATGACTAAAACACCGTTCTCCGGTACTACGGAGAGAGCAGCAGATTTGTTGGAAATCATACATACAGATGTATGCGGTCCAATGAATATTGAGGCTCGTGGCGGATATCGTTATTTTCTCACCTTCACAGATGATTTAAGCACATATGGGTATATCTACTTAATGAAACATAAGTCTGAAACATTTGAAAAGTTCAAAGAATTTCAGAGTGAAGTGGAAAATCATCGTAACAAGAGAATAAAGTTTCTACGATCTGATCGTGGAGGAGAATATTTGAGTTACGAGTTTGGTGTACATTTGAAAAATTGTGGAATAGTTTCGCAACTCACGCCACCTGGAACACCACAGCGTAATGGTGTGTCCGAACGTCGTAATCGTACTTTACTAGATATGGTGCGATCTATGATGTCTCTTACTGATTTACCGCTATCGTTTTGGGGATACGCTCTAGAGACGGCCGCATTCACGTTAAATAGGGCACCATCAAAATCCGTTGAAACGATGCCTTATGAACTATGGTTTGGCAAGAAACCAAAGTTGTCGTTTCTGAAAGTTTGGGGCTGCAATGCTTATGTGAAAAACTTCAACCTGATAAGCTCGAACCCAAATTGGAGAAATGTGTCTTCATAGGATATCCAAAGGAAACTATTGGATACACCTTCTATCACAGATCCAAAGGCAAGACTTTTGTTGCTAAATTCGGAAACTTTCTTGAGAAGGAGTTTCTCTCGAAACAAGTGAGTGGGAGGAAAGTAGAACTTGACGATGTAACTGTACCCGCTCCCTTATTGGAAAGTAGTACATCATAGAAAACTGTTTCTGCAACACCTACACCAACAAGTGAGGAAGCTAATGATAATGATCATGAAACTTCAGAACAAGATACTACTGAACCTCGTAGATCAACCAGAGCAAGATCCGCGCCAGAGTGGTACGGTAATCCAGTTCTGGAAGTCATGCTGCTAGATCATGATGAACCTACGAATTATGAAGAAGCGATGGTGAGCCCAGATTCCGCAAAGTGGCTTGAAGCCATGAAATCTGAGATGGGATCCATGTATGAGAACAAAGTATGGACTTTGGTTGACTTGCCCGATGATCGGCAAGCAATTGAGAATAAATGGATCTTCAAGAAAAAGACTGACGCTGATGGGAATGTTACTGTCTACAAAGCTCAACTTGTCGCAAAAGGTTTTCGACAAGTTCAAGGGGTTGACTACAATGAGACCTTCTCACCCGTAGCGATGCTTAAGTCTGTCCGAATCATGTTAGCAATTGCCGCATTTTATGATTATGAAATATGGCAGATGGATGTCAAAACTGCATTCCTGAATGGATTTCTGGAAGAAGAGTTGTATATGATGCAACCGGAAGGTTTTGTCGATCCAAAGGGAGCTAACAAAGTGTGCAAACTCCAGCGATCCATTTATGGACTGGTGCAAGCATCTCGGAGTTGGAATAAACGCTTTGATAGTATGATCAAAGCATTTGGTTTTATACAGACTTTTGGAGAAGCCTGTATTTACAAGAAAGTGAGTGGGAGCTCTGTAGCATTTCTGATATTATATGTGGATGACATATTGCTGATTGGAAATGATATAGAATTTCTGGATAGCATAAAGGGATACTTGAATAAGAGTTTTTCAATGAAATACCTTGGTGAAGCTGCTTACATATTGGGCATTAAGATCTATAGAGATAGATCGAGACGCTTAATTGGACTTTCACAAAGCACATACCTTGACAAAATTTTGAAAAAGTTCAAAATGGATCAAGCAAAGAAAGGGTTCTTGCTTGTGTTACAAGGTGTGAAGTTGAGTCAGACTCGATGCCCGACCACTACAGAAGATAGAGAGAAAATAAAGATGTTCCCTATGCTTCAGCCATAGGCTCTATCATGTATGCAATGTTGTGTACCAGACCTGATGTGTGCCTTGCTATAAGTTTAGCAGGGAGGTACCAAAGTAATCCAGGAATGGATCACTGGACAGCGGTCAAGAACATCCTAAAATACCTGAAAAGGACTAAGGATATGTTTCTCGTACATGGAGGTGACAAAGAGCTCACTGTAAGAGGTTACGTTGATGCAAGCTTTGACACTGATCCGGACGATTCTAAATCGCAAACCGGATACGTGTTTACATTAAACGGTGGAGCTGTCAGTTGGTGCAGTTCTAAACAAAGCGTCGTAGCGGGATCTACATGTGAAGCGGAGTACATAGCTGCTTCGGAAGCAGCGAACGAAGGAGTCTGGGTGAAGGAGTTCATATCCGATCTAGGTGTCATACCTAGTGCATCGGGTCCAATGAAAATCTTTTGTGACAATACTGGTGCAATTGCCTTGGCAAAGGAATCCAGATTTCACAAGAGGACCAAGCACATCAAGAGACGCTTCAATTCCATCCGGGATCTAGTCCAGGTGGGAGACATAGAGATTTGCATGATACATACGGATATGAATGTTGCAGACCCGTTGACTAAGCCTCTTCCACGAGCAAAACATGATCAGCACCAAGGCTCCATGGGTGTTAGAATCATTACTGTGTAATCTAGATTATTGACTCTAGTGCAAGTGGGAGACTGAAGGAAATATGCCCTAGAGGCAATAATAAAGTTATTATTTATTTCCTTATATCATGATAAATGTTTATTATTCATGCTAGAATTGTATTAACCGGAAACATAATACATGTGTGAATACATAGACAAACTTAGTGTCACTAGTATGCCTCTACTAGACTAGCTCATTAATCGAAGATGGTTATGTTTCCTAACCATGAACAATGTGTTGTTATTTGATTAATGAGGTCACATCATTAGTTGAATGATCTGATTGACATGACCCATTTCATTAGCTTAGCACCCGATCGTTTAGTATGTTGCTGTTGCTGTTGCTATTCTTCATGACTTATACATGTTCCTATGACTATGAGATTATGAAACTCCCGTTTACGGGAGGAACACTTTGGGTACTACCAAACGTCACAACGTAACTGGGTGATTATAAAGGAGTACTACAGGTGTCTCCAAAGGTAGATGTTGGGTTGGCGTATTTCGAGATTAGGATTTGTCACTCCGATTGTCGGAGAGGTATCTCTGGGCCCTCTCGGTAATACACATCACATAAGCCTTGCAAGCATTGTGACTAATGAGTTAGTTGCGAGATGATGTATTACGGAACGAGTAAAGAGACTTGCCAGTAATGAGATTGAACTAGGTATTGGATACCAACGATCGAATCTCGGGCAAGTAACATACCGATGACAAAGGGAACAACGTATGTTGTTATGCGGTCTGACCGATAAAGATCTTCGTATAATATGTAGGAGCCAATATGGGCATCCAGGTCCCGCTATTGGTTATTGACCGGAGATGTGTCTCAGTCATGTCTACATTGTTCTCGAACCGTAGGGTCCGCACGCTTAACGTTACGATGACAGTTATTATGAGTTTATGCATTTTGAGGTACCGAAGTTAGTTCGGAGTCCCGGATGTGATCACGGACCTGACGAGGAGTCTCGAAATGGTCAAGACATAAAGATTGATATATTGGATGACTATATTCGGACACCGGAAGTGTTCCGGGTGATTTCGGAGAAAACCGGAGAGCCGGAGGGTTACCGGAACCCTACCGGGAGAAGTAATGGGCCTTATGGGCTTTAGTGGAGAGAGAGAAGGGCTGCCAGAGGTGGGCCGCGCGCCACCTCCTCCCTGGTCCGAATTGGACTAGGGGAGGGGGGCGCCCCCCTTTCCTTCTCCCACTCCACCTCTTTCCCCCTCCTAGTAGGAGTAGGACTCCTACTAGGAGGAGGACTCCTCCTTGGCGCGCAACACCTGGCTGGCCGGCCTCCTCCCCTTGCTCCTTTATATACGGGGGCAGGGGGCACCCCAAGACACACAAGTTGATCCACGTGATCGTTCCTTAGCCTTGTGCGGTGCCCCCTGCCACCATATTCCACCTCGATCATATCATTGTAGTGCTTAGGTGAAGCCCTGCGTCGGTAGAACATCAAGATCGTCATCACACCGTCGTGCTGACGGAAGTCCTCCCCGAAGCTTTGCTGGATCAGAGCCCGGGGATCTTCATCGAGCTGTACGTGTGCTAAGAACTCGGAGGTGCCGGAGTAACGGTGCTTGGATCGGTCGGATCGGGAAGAAGACGTACGACTACTTCCTCTATGTTGTGTCAACGCTTCCGTTGCGATCTACAAGGGTACGTAGATCAGACTCTCCCCCTCGTTGCTATGCATCACCATGATCTTGCGTGTGCATAGGAAAATTTTTAAATTACTACGTTCCCCAACACCTAGTACTTACTCTCTACATGTCATCCCAGTCTTGGTATTCTTGTGGTTTCTTTTGTTTGCTCTGGCTAGTGGATGTACCTGTGTTATCTAACCTTGTTTGTGCAGGTTCATTCCATCCTAAGCCAACTTAAGACTACAAGGTAAGTGTATGCATCAAAATCATGAGTATGAGGAATTCTTGCCTATGTACATACTGTTTGCAAGAAGGACTCATGAGAATGAAGGTATTTTCCTTAATAATCTTTTGCTCTGATGCATATGGCCAAGATACATGTAACACATTGCCTACTTTGTCATGATTATGCTCTCACATGCTTCTATATTTTATATTCACATGACTGCATACATGTAGGGGGAGCCTATGTTTGTTACATGTCCTTCCAAAGCTTTACTTACTATTCTTTGTATATTTATCTAAAGCTTTGATGTATGTTGCCATCAATTACCAAAAAGGGGGAGATTGAAAGCACAAGTGCTCCCTAGGTGGTTTTGATAATTGATTACAACATATCTCTTGTTGGACTAATGTTTTCACCTAGTATGTTTCAGATAAGTTCAACAGTGGAGTGGCATGGACTAAAGGGTATGGGAAGGTCTCCAAGACACTAAGGACAAAGGATTGGCTAAAGCTTGAAGTTCAAGACTCTTCATTTTACATTTTAGTGATCCAAGATCACATTGAGTCCATAGGAAAAGCCAATACTATCAAGGAGGGATGAGGTGTTGCTTAATGAGCCACTTGCTTAATGTGCTTAATGATATGCTCCAAAATCCTCAGCTACTTTCCCATATCCACAAATGACCTAAACCCTAAGCCAAACTCGTTCATACCGATTCTTTCATTCCGGCGCCACCGAGTTTCACTTGTCATTTGCCACTGCCAAAGCCTAGCAATTTGGTCCTACCGATAAGGATCTCGGTCTCACCGAGATGGGCTTGCAAACTCTCTGTTACCTACTACATTACTCTCGGTCCCACCGAGATATGCAATCGGTCCCACCGAGTTTGCTTGGCCAACTCTCTGTTTTGCTTATTACCCAAAACGGTCCCACCGAGTTTGAGTAATCGGTCAAACTGAGTTTTGGATTTTCCCTAACCCTAGCACATCGGTCCCACCGAGTTGTTCCAATCGGTCCCACCGAAATTCCTAACGGTCACTAGGTTTACTATTTCGGTCCGACCGAGTTTTCTGATTCGGTCCCACCGAGATTGGTAAATTGTGTGTAATGGTTGGATTTTGTGTGGAGGCTATAAATACCCCTCGACCTCCTCTTCACTCGTGGAGAGAGCCATCAGACTAAGCCTACACTTCCAGCATCCTATTTCTGAGAGAGAACTACCTACTCATGTGTTGAGGCCAAGACATTCCATTCCTACCATATGTATCTTGATCTCTAGCCTTCCCCAAGTTGCTTTCCACTCAAATCTTCTTTCCACCAGATCCAAATCCTATGAGAGAGAGTTGAGTGTTGGGGAGACTATCATTTGAAGCACAAGAGCAAGGAGTTCATCATCAACACACCATTTGTTACTTCTTGGAGAGTGGTGTCTCCTATATTGGCTAGGTGTCACTTGGGAGCCTCTGACAAGATTGTGGAGTTGAACCAAGGTGTTTGTAAGGGCAAGGAGATTGCCTACTTCATGAAGATCTACCGCTAGTGAGGCAAGTCCTTCATGGGCGATGGCCATGGTGGGATAGACAAGGTTGCTTCTTCGTGGACCCATCGTGGGTGGAGCCCTCCGTGGACTCGCGCAACCGTTACCCTTCGTGGGTTGAAGTCTCCATCAACGTGGATGTAGGATAGCACCACCTATCCGAACCACGGGAAAAACATCAGTGTCTCCGATTGCGTTTGAATTCTCCAAACCCTTCCCTTTATATTCTTGCAAGTTGCATGCTTTACTTTCCGTTGCCTATATACACTTTGCATACTTGCTTGATATGTATTGTGAGTGTTGAAATTATGCTTAAACTCCACTCAAACTGAAAAAGCTTAAAAATTGCAACTTTGGCATGAAGTGTCTAATCACCCCCCTCTAGACACATCTACTTCAAGGTCCTACAGCCTCTCGTGGCCACCGCGGGCTGCCACGCCTACACCACTGAGCTGCGCAGCGTCGCGTGGGCCGACACATTCAAGCCTGACCTGCCTCCTCGCTACGACGGCACAACCGATCCCGCAGAGTTCCTCCAGCTCTATGAGCTGGGCATCGAGGCTGCCGGCGGGGATGAAAAGGTCATGGCGAACTGGTTCCCCATGGCGCTCAAGGAAGGAGCTCGAACCTAGCTCCTGAATCTGGATCCAGGCACGATCTCCTCCTGGGACTAGATGCGCGCCCGCTTCATCGCCAACTTCCAAGGTACTCACGACCGGCCGCTCGCCGTGAGTGACATGCGCCGCATCAAGCAACAACCCGGAGAGACCCTGCAAAAGTACATCCAGTGCTTCAACAGCGCGCGCCTCAAGATCCCCAAGGTGTCCGAGGAGGCCATCATCTCTGCCTTCTCCGATGGCGTGCGCGATGTCAAGATGAAAGAGGAGCTGGCGATGCACGAATACCTCTGCACCTCCCTGGAGCTGTTCAACTTGGCGAACAAGTGCGCCAGGGCTGAGGAGGGACGTCTCTCCCTCCTCGAGCTGCCTGCCGCGGACCCAGAAGAGAAGAAGCCCAAGGCCAGGGACGTGAAGCGCAAGGGGGCTGCCGTACTCGCGGCAGAACGAGACACAAAACGGGGCAAGGACCTGCCCGAGCCCTCCAGAGGCAGCCGGTACTGTGTGTACCATGACCTCCACACCCACAACACCAACGAATGTCAAGAGCTCCGCGTCGTGCGAGAAGAAAGGACCAGCCGCCGCCCCAACCGTGCTGACCGGGGCTACGGCCGAGGAGGAGGAAGAAACCCAGGGCGCTGGGAAGATCGCGGCCCGTGCCCGGGGTGGTGCGACCAGCCTCGTGAGGACCGCTGGCGGGACCTGCCGCGCGAGGGAGACTGGAGGGATCAGCCTCGTGAGGATCGCCCTCATGGCAACGCAGGCCTGAAGGAAATATGCCCTAGAGGCAATAATAAAGTTATTATTTATTTCCTTATATCATGATAAATGTTTATTATTCATGCTAGAATTGTATTAACCGGAAACATAATACATGTGTGAATACATAGACAAACAGAGTGTCACTAGTATGCCTCTACTTGACTAGCTCGTTAATCAAAGATGGTTATGTTTCCTAACCATGGACAAAAGAGTTGTTATTTGATTAACGAGGTCACATCATTAGTTGAATGATCTGATTGACATGACCCATTCCATTAGCTTAGCACCCGATCGTTTAGTATGTTGCTGTTGCTATTCTTCATGACTTATACATGTTCCTATGACTATGAGATTATGCAACTCCCGTTTACCAGAGGAACACTTTGGGTGCTACCAAACGTCACAACGTAACTGGGTGATTATAAAGGAGCATTAAAGGTGTCTCCAAAGGTAGATGTTGGGTTGGCGTATTTCGAGAATAGGATTTGTCACTCCGATTGTCGGAGAGGTATCGCTGGGCCCTCTCGGTAATGCACATCACTTAAGCCTTGCAAGCATTGCAACTAATAAGTTAGTTGCGGGATGATTTATTACGGAACGAGTAAAGAGACTTGCCGGTAACGAGATTGAACTAGGTATTGGATACCGACGATCGAATCTCGGGCAAGTAGCATACCGATGACAAAGGGAACAACGTATGTTGTTATGCGGTCTGACCGATAAACATCTTCGTAGAATATGTAGGAGCCAATATGGGCATCCAGGTCCCGCTATTGGTTATTGACAGGAGACGTGTCTTGGTCATGTCTACATTGTTCTCGAACCGTAGGGTCCGCACGCTTAACGTTACGATGACAGTTATTATGAGTTTATGCATTTTGATGTACCGAAGGTTGTTCGGAGTCCCGGATGTGATCACGGACATGACGAGGAGTCTCGAAATGGTCGAGACATAAAGATTGATATATTGGAAGCCTATGTTTGGACATCGGAAGTGTTCCGGGTGAAATCGGGATTTTACCGGAATACCGAGGGGGTTACCGGAACCCCCCGGGAGCCAAATGGGCCTACATGGGCCTTAGTGGAAAGGTGAAAGGGGCTGCCATGGAGGGCTGCACGCCTCCCCCCTCCCCTAGTCCTATTAGGACTAGGAGAGATGGCCGGCCACCTCTCTCTCTCTTTTCCCCTTGGAGTCCTAGTTGGAATAGGATTGGAGGGGGGAGTCCTACTCCCGGTAGGAGTAGGACTCCTCCTGCGCCTCCCTCCTTGGACGGCCAGCCCCTCCCCTTGGATCCTTTATATACGGGGGCAGGGGCACCTCTAGACACACAAGTTGATCCTTGAGATCGTTCCTTAGCCGTGTGCGGTGCCCCTGTCACCAAATTCCACCTCGATCATACCGTTGTAGTGCTTAGGCGAAGCCCTGCGTCGGTAGTACATCAAGATCGTCACCACACCGTCGTGCTAACGGAACTCTTCCTCGACGCTTTGCTGGATCGGAGCCCGAGGATCGTCATCGAGCTGAACGTGTGCTAAGAACTCGGAGGTGCCGGAGTAACGGTGCTTGGATCGGTCGGATCGGGAAGACGTATGACTACTTCCTCTACATTGTGTGATCGCTTCCGCAGTCGGTCTACGTTGGTACGTAGACAACACTCTCCCCTCTCGTTGCTATGCATCACCATGATCTTGCGTGTGCGTAGGAAAATTTTCGAAATTACTACGTTCCCCAACAGTGGTATCAGAGCCTAGGTTTTATGGTTTGATGTTATATGCACGAGTAGAACACAAGTGAGTTGTGGGCGATATAAGTCATACTGCCTAGCAGCATGTCATACTTTGGTTCAGCGGTATTGTTGGACGAGACGACCCGGACCAACCTTACGCGTACGCTTACGCGAGACCGGTTCCCTCGACGTGCTTTGCACATAGATGGCTTGCGGGCGACTGTCTCTCCAACTTTAGTTGAACCGAGTGTGGCTACGCCCGGTCCTTGAGAAGGTTAAAACGGAGTCTATTTGACAAACTATCGTTGTGGTTTTGATGCGTAGGTAAGATGAGTTCTTGCTTAAAGCCCGTAGCAGCCACGTAAAACTTGCAACAACAAAGTAGAGGACGTCTAACTTGTTTTTGCAGGGCATGTTGTGATGTGATATGGTCAAGGCATGATGCTAAATTTTATTGTATGAGATGATCATGTTTTGTAACCGAGTTGTCGGCAACTGGCAGGAGCCATATGGTTGTCGCTTTATTGTATGCAATGCAATCGCGATGTAATGCTTTACTTTATTACTAAGCAGTAGTAATAGTCGTGGAAGCATAAGATTGGCGAGACAACAACGATGCTGCGATGGATATCCAGGTGTCGCGCCAGTGACGATGGTGATCATGATGGTGCTTCGGAGATGGAGATCACAAGCACAAGATGATGATGGCCATATCATATCACTTATATTGATTGCATGTGATGTTTATCCTTTTATGCATCTTATCTTGCTTTGATTGACGGTAGCATTATAAGATGATCTCTCACTAAATTATCAAGAAGTGTTCTCCCTGAGTATGCACCGTTGCAAAAGTTCTTCGTGCTGAGACACCACGTGATGCTCGGGTGTGATAGGCTCTATGTTCAAATACAACGGGTGCAAAACAGTTGCACACGCGGAATACTCAGGTTATACTTGACGAGCCAAGCATATACAGATATGGCCTCGGAACACGGAGACCGAAAGGTCGAGCGTGAATCATATAGTAGATATGATCAACATAACGATGTTCACCATTGAAAACTACTCCATCTCACGTGATGATCGGTTATGGTTTAGTTGATTTGGATCACATGATCACTTAGAGGATTAGAGGGATGTCCATCTAAGTGGGAGTTCTTAAGTAATATGATTAAATTGAACTTAAATTTATCATGAACTTCGTCCTGGTAGTATTTTGCAAATTATGTTGTAGATCAATAGCTCGCGTTGTTGCTTCCCTGTGTTTATTTTTTATATGTTCCTAGAGAAAATTGTGTTGAAAGATGTTAGTAGCAATGATGCGGATTGGATCCGTGATCTGAGGTTTATCCTCATTGCTGCACAGAAGAATTATGTCCTTAATGCACCGCTAGGTGACAGACCTATTGCAGAAGCAGATGCAGACGTTATGAACGTTTGGCTAGCTCAATATGATGACTACTTGATAGTTTAGTGCACCATGCTTAATGGCTTAGAATCGGGACTTCAAAGACGTTTTGAATGTCATGGACCATATGAGATGTTCCAGGAGTTGAAGTTAATATTTCAAGCAAATACCCGAGTTGAGAGATATGAAGTCTCCAACAACTTCTATAGCTAAAAGATGGAGGAGAATTGCTCAACTAGTGAGCATGTGCTCAGATTGTCTGGGTACTACAATCGCTTGAATCAAGTGTTAGTTAATCTTCCAGATAAGATAGTGATTGACAGAATTCTCTAGTCACCATCACCAAGTTAGTAGAACTTTGTGATGAACTATAATATGCAAGGGATAATGGAAACAACTCCCAAGCTCTTCGTGATGCTGAAATCAACGAAGGTAGAAATCAAGAAAAACATCAAGTGTTGATGGTTGACAAGACCACTAGTTTCAAGAAAAGGGCAGAGGGAAGAAGGGTAACTTCAAGAAGAACGGCAAGCAAGTTGCTGCTCAAGTGAAGAAGCCCAAGTCTGATCCTAAGCCTGAGACTAAGTGCTTCTACTGCAAAGGGACTCGTCACTGGAAGCGGAACTACCCCAAGTGATTGGCGGATAAGAAGGATGGCAAAGTGAACATAAGTATATTTGATATACATGTTATTGATGTGTACTTTACTAGTGTTTATAGCAACCCCTTAGTATTTGATGCTAGGTCAGTTGCTAAGAGTAGTAACTCGAAACGGGAGTTGCAGAATAAACAGAGACTAGTTAAGGGTGAAGTGATGATGTGTGTTGGAAGTAGTTCCAAGATTGATATGATCATCATCGCATATTCCCCTATACTTTCGGGATTAGTGTTGAACTTAAATAAGTGTTATTTGGTTTTTGCGTTGAGCATGAATATGATTTGATCATGTTTATTGCAATACGGTTATTCATTAAAGTAAGAGAATAAATTGTTGTTCTGTTTACATGAATAAAACCTTATATGGTTACACACCCAATGAAAATAGTTCGTTGGATCTCGATCATGGTTATACACATAATCATAATATTGAAACCAAAAGATGCAAAGTTAATAATGATAGTGCAACTTATTTGTAGCACTGCCGTTTAGGTCATATTGGTGTAAAGCGCATGAAGAAACTCCATGCTGATGGGCTTTTGGAATCACTTGATTATGAATCAGTTGATGCTTGCGAACCATGCCTCATGGGCAAGATGACTAAGACTCTGTTCTTCGGAACAATGGAGCGAGCAACAGATTTGTTGGAAATCATACATACTGATGTATGTGGTCCGATGAATATTGAGGCTCGCGACAGGTATCATTATTTTCTGATCTTCACAGATGATTTGAGCAGATATGAGTATATCTACTTGATGAAACATAAGTCTGAAACATTTGAAAAGTTCAAAGAATTTCAGAGTGAAGTGAAAAATCATCGTGACAAGAAAATAAAGTTTCTATGATCTGATCGTAGAGAAGAGTATTTGAGTTACGAGTTTGGCCTTCAGTTAAAAACAATGTGAAATAGTTTCACTACTCACGCCACAAGGAACACCATAGTGTAATGGTGTGTCCGAACGTCATAACCGTACTTTATTAGATATAGTGCGATCTATGATGTCTCTTACCGATCTACCACTATCGTTTTGGGGTTATGCATTAGAGACAGCTGCATTCACGTTAAAAAGGGCACCATCTAAATCCGTTGAGACGATGCCTTATGAACTATGGTTTGGCAAGAAACCAAAGTTGTCATTTCTTAAAGTTTGGGGTTGTGATGCTTATGTGAAAAAGTTTCATCCTGATAAGCTCAAAACCAAATCGGAGAAATATGTCTTCATAGGATACCCAAAAGGAGACTGTTGGGTACACCTTCTATCACAGATCCTAAGGCAAGACATTCGTTGCTTATAATGGATACTTTCTAGAGAAGGAGTTTCTCTCGAAAGAAGTGAGTGGGAGGAACGTAGAAAACTTGATAAGGTAATTGTACCTTCTCCCTTATTGGAAAGTAGTACATCACAGAAAACTGTTTCTGTGACACCTACACCAGTTAGTGAGGAAGCTAATGATGATGATCATGAAACTTCAGAACAAGATACTACTGAACCTCGTAGATCAACCAGAGTAAGATCCGCGCCAGAGTGGTTCGGTAATCCTTTTCTGGAAGTCATGCTACTAGATCATGATGAACCTACGAACTATGAGGAAGCAATGATGAGCCCGGATTCCGCGAAATGGTTTGAGGCCATGAAATCTGAGATATGATCCATGTATGAGAACAAAGTTTGGACTTTGGTTGACTTGCCCGCTGATCGGCAAGCAATTGAGAATAAATGGATCTTCAAGAGGAAGACGGACGCTGATAGTAGTGTTACTATCTACAAAGCTAGAATTGTCGCAAAAGGTTTTCGACAAGTTCAAAGTGTTGACTACGATGAGAGTTTCTCGCTCGTATCTATGCTTAAGTCTGTCCGAATTATGTTAGCAATTGCCACATTTTATGAAATCTGGCAAATGGATAAACAAAACTGCATTCCTTAATGGATTTCTTAAAAAAGAGTTGTATATGATGCAACCAGTAGGTTTTGTCAATCCTAAAGGTGCTAACAACATATGCAAGCTCCAGCGATTCATCTATGGACTGGTGCAAGCATCTCAGAGTTGGAATACACGCTTTGATAAGTTGATCAAAGCATATAGTTTTATACAGACTTGCGGTGAAGCCTGTATTTACAAGAAAGTGAGTGGGAGCACTACAGCATTTCTGATAAAGTATATGTGAATGACATATTGTTGATCGGAAATAATGTAGAATTATTCTGTAAAGCATAAAGGAGTGTTTGAAAGCAGTTTTTCAAAGAAAGACTTCGGTGAAGCTACTTACATATTGAGCTTCAAGATCTATAGAGATAGATCAAGACGCTTGATAAGTTTTTTCAATGAGTACATACCTTGACAAGATTTTGAAGTAGTTCAAAATGGAGAAGTCAAAGAAAGAGTTCTTGCCTGTATTACAAGGTGTGAAGTTGAGTAAGACTCAAAGCCCGACCACGGCAGAAGATAGAAAGAGAATGAAAGTCATTTCCCATGCCTTGGCCATAGGTTCTATAAAGTATGTCATGCTGTATACCAGATCTATTGTATACCCTGCATTGATTTGGCAAGGGAGTACAATAGTGATCTAGGAGTAGATCACTGGACAGCGGTCAGAATTAGCCTTAGTGAAATAAGGATATGTTTCTCGATTATGGACGTCACAAAAAGTTCGTCGTAAAGGGTTACGTCGATGCAAGTTTTTGACACTGATCCAGATGAATCTAAAGTCTCAATCTGGATACATATTGAAAGTGGGAGCAATTAGCTAGAGTAGCTCCGTGTAGAGCATTGTAGACATAGAACTTGCAAAATACTTACGGATCTGAATGTGACAGACCCGTTGACTAAAATTATCTCACAAGCAAAACATGATCACACCTTAGTACTCTTTGGGTGTTAATCACATAGATATTTGAACTAGATTACTGACTCTAGTAAACCCTTTGAGTGTTGGTCACATGACGATGTGAACTATGGGTGTTAATCACATGGTGATGTGAACTATTGCTGTTAAATCACATGGCGATGTGAACTAGATTATTGACTCTAGTGCAAGTGGGAGACTGAAGGAAATATGCCCTAGAGGCAATAATAAAGTTATTATTTATTTCCTTATATCATGATAAATGTTTATTATTCATGCTAGAATTGTATTAACCGGAAACATAATACATGTGTGAATACATAGACAAATAGAGTGTCACTAGTATGCCTCTACTTGACTAGCTCGTTAATCAAAGATGGTTATGTTTCCTAACCATGGACAAAAGAGTTGTTATTTGATTAACGAGGTCACATCATTAGTTGAATGATCTGATTGACATGACCCATTCCATTAGCTTAGCACCCGATCGTTTAGTATGTTGCTGTTGCTATTCTTCATGACTTATACATGTTCCTATGACTATGAGATTATGCAACTCCCGTTTACCACAGGAACACTTTGGGTGCTACCAAACGTCACAACGTAACTGGGTGATTATAAAGGAGCATTACAGGTGTCTCCAAAGGTAGATGTTGGGTTGGCGTATTTCGAGAATAGGATTTGTCACTCCGATTATCGGAGAGGTATCTCTGGGCCCTCTCGGTAATGCACATCACTTAAGCCTTGCAAGCATTGCAACTAATAAGTTAGTTGCGGGATGATGTATTACGGAACGAGTAAAGAGACTTGTCGGTAACGAGATTGAACTAGGTATTGGATAGCAATGATCGAATCTCGGGCAAGTAACATACCGATGACAAAGGGAACAACGTATGCTGTTATGCGGTCTGACCGATAAAGATCTTCGTAGAATATGTAGGAGCCAATATGGGCATCCAGGTCCTGCTATTGGTTATTGACCGGAGACGTGTCTCGGTCATGTCTACATTGTTCTCGAACCGTAGGGTCGCACGCTTAACGTTACGATGACAGTTATTATGAGTTTATGCATTTTGATGTACCGAAGGTTGTTCGGAGTCCCGGATGTGATCACGGACATGACGAGGAGTCTCGAAATGGTCGAGACATAAAGATTGATATATTGGAAGCCTATGTTTGGACATCGGAAGTGTTCCGGGTGAAATCGGGATTTTACCGGAATACCGGGAGGGTTACCGGAACCCCCCGGGAGCCAAATGGGCCTACATGGGCCTTAGTGGAAAGGTGAAAGGGGCTGCCATGGAGGGCTGCGCGCCTCCCCCCTCCCCTAGTCCTATTAGGACTAGGCGAGGTGGCCGGCCACCTCTCTCTCTCTTTTCCCCTTGGAGTCCTAGTTGGAATAGGATTGGAGGGGGGAGTCCTACTCCCGGTAGGAGTAGGACTCCTCCTGCGCCTCCCTCCTTGGCCGGCCAGCCCCTCCCCTTGGATCCTTTATATACGGGGGCAGGGGGCACCTCTAGACACACAAGTTGATCCTTGAGATCGTTCCTTAGCCGTGTGCGGTGCCCCCTGTCACCAAATTCCACCTCGATCATACCGTTGTAGTACTTAGGCGAAGCCCTGCGTCGGTAGTACATCAAGATCGTCACCACACCGTCGTGCTGACGGAACTCTTCCTCGACGCTTTGCTGGATCGGAGCCCGAGGATCGTCATCGAGCTGAACGTGTGCTAAGAACTCGGAGGTGCCGGAGTAACGGTGCTTGGATCGGTCGGATCGGGAAGACGTACGACTACTTCCTCTACATTGTGTGATCGCTTCCGCAGTCGGTCTCCGTTGGTACGTAGACAACACTCTCCCCTCTCATTGCTATGCATCACCATGATCTTGCGTGTGCGTAGGAAAATTTTCGAAATTACTACGTTCCCCAACAAGGCCTACCTCCACTTCCGCCTCCACCATGAAGGAACGAAGACCGCCATCAAGACAAGGGGGCTGGGGGCTTCCAGGAGCCACGCGCAATCGCCTGCATCCTAGGCGGAGCTCAAGCCCCAACCTCTCAACGTATCTTCAAGCAGTTCGCCCACGAAGTGAATGCAGTTCTCCCCAAGCTCGAAGCAACGCGCCCCCTCAGGTGGTCAGCGTGCGCCATCACGTTCAGCTCGGCGGACCAGCTCAAGTGCGCAGCCACGGCCGGAGTCCTCCCGATGCTCTGCTCCTCAGTCATCAGCAATGTGCTGGTCACCAAGACCCTCATCGATGGTGGGGCGGGGCTCAACGTCCTGTCTGTGGAAACATTCAACAACCTCCAAGTGCCCTATGACCAGCTTCAGCCAACCAAGCCTTTCTCTGGGATCACCGACGGTTCCACAGTCCCGATCGGGCAGGTCTGCCTCCCTATCACCTTCGGGGCTCACAGCAACTACCACACCGAGCTCATCGACTTCGACGTCGCCCACATCCGCCTGCCGTACAACGCCATCCTCGGGTACCCAGCGCTGGCCAAGTTCATGGCTGCGACTCACCACGGCTACAACGTCCTCAAGATGCCAGGAAGTGGCAGAGTCATCACAGTGCCTTGTGAAGAGAAGGATGCAGTGTGTTCCCTGGAGAGAGCCTATCAGGCCGCGTCGCTGGAAGACCAAGATCGCGGAAGCAGGAGGCTTCCTGAGACCACCCCCAAGAAGAAGAAGACGTCGTCAGGCTCGGCCCCTCAGGAGGCAGGCCCTTCAGGGCCCGCCTCTGCCCAGGGGGACCCTCCTTCCATCGCATAGGGAAGCGCGCCCGACGCCCTCCTTAGGCAGGGCTCGGCAGCTCTCACCTGGAGGGCCACCAACCTAGCCAGGGTCACGAGGGAGGCGCTTGGGCACCATGTGGAAGCGTGCTTCGCGGCACGTTTCCCCCGGGAAGGAGCCAGGCTAGGAGAGTCAGACCCGCACGAGTTCGTTGACAAGGCCATTCAAGAACTACAGTAGACAAGGATCATGACAGGTTGCCGCCGCCTACCAGCCGTGGCCCCTCATCCAGGCGAGGATGGCGGGTTGCGCGTATGCGTCAACATACCAGGGCTCAATCGGATGGCCATGATGGAGCGTCTCTGGCCCTCACGAGTGGGGCGCTGCGGGGGTCCACCCCACAGCTATGTTCGCATGCCCTACGGCCTGCCGAGCATGGCTGTGGCGTACCAGCGCCTCATGAGGGGCATCATGGAGGCTCAAGAAGACAGGCGTTCCGCGGCCATGGCGGAGATGAAGGCAGCTCGCGAGGAGTCACCAGTGCCTCCAGAGCCTCCCGAGGCCCCGGGGCCTGGGGGCTCATGAGGATCAGCTTCCGCAGCCCACCGAGCCTACTGCACCAATGCCACTTCGCCAACGACATTCTCAGGTGACATCTTCCAAGCCTCATTCCCAGCTGGGAGCGCCCTCCCAGGGTTGCGTCACTCCCAGGCCGCGTGGGTCCGTCCCCGCGACATGTATCTGCATTTACTTTTCGGTCGTTAGTTTGCCTTGATTGGGGGCGCCCCTCGGGCTGCATCATCCCCAAGCCACTGGGGCCAGGCCCAGCGGCGTGTATCTCCATCGCGTTTATTTCCAACTATGCATTTGCCCATCACGCTTGATTGCATGATGCCCGTCCGCAGCATCCCTTCTTCTCCATGTCGACTACTTGCACGTTAAAGGGGGGGTGCCTGAGCATCATGACTCATGGCTCTTACTGGCTCTCCAGCCCTCACCCTCTGGCCTTGTCCATGGCATCACGACCTGGCATACCAGCGATGGCTGAGACAAGCTCGAGGGCCGGGACCCGAGGACGTAGAGTACCGGCATCTAACCAAATTTTGCAGGGACACCTCTCAAGATACGGCCCAGTGCCGGGCGCAACCCGCCCAGAGGTAGGGCCTCGTGAGTCCCGCGCTGGCTCACGGGTGCCCAGATACACCTCACCAAGCCCTACCGTGCCGGTCACGTGTCAGGGCGGGGTTGTATATGCCCCGGGGGCTCCTCCCGGAGGGGAGCCCCCTCCCACGTACCAGTGGAAGCACCATGCTCCGCGCTGGCTGACGACACTGCCGAGGAGCGGCTATGCCCGTACACATACGGAAGCGCTATGCTCCGCGTAGGTGATAAACAACTGAGGGTGGCCTCCGGGCCGCATTAACCTCAGGGAGCCCAGAGCTTAGTGGCTGGCCCCATCGCAACGCCTCCCCTCGGGAGTGCCGCGCGAGGGGGCTGGGCACGGGGGCTACGGCTGGGTCACGCCCAGACGTACGCCGCCCAGCCAGGCCCCTCGGGCCTGGTTCATCGCGCGTCTCTCCTCGGGCGGAGCCAAGGTATGAAGGCCGTTTGCGCGTCAAGGGGGACTCCTGAGCATCACGACTCAGGAGCCTAACTGGTCCTTAGTTCCAAAAGGCTATGCTGGGTGAGGTACGCGCGGGGCCGGGCTCTGCAGACGTAGAACAGTAGCCCCGCTTACATCGCACCTCATCACCCGTTGTATGGACGTCAAGGGGGACTCCTGAGAATCGCGACTCAGGAGCCTAAATGGCTCCGTAGCCCCTCACTCCTTAGTTCCGAAAGGCTATGCTGGGTGAGGTACGTGCGGAGTCAGGCCCTGCAGACGTAGAACGGAAGACATGCCTACATCACGCTTCCCTACTTGTTGCTCGCGCGCCAAGGGGGACTCCTGAGCATCGCGACTTAGGAGCCTAACTGTCCCGTGGCCCCTCACTCCTTTGGTCCCGTCCTGGTTTCCAGTCGGGGCTAATGCTGGGTGAGGCATGCGCGGGGTTGGGCTCTACCGGCGTAGAACACAAGCAAGTAGGGAAGAAAAGCATAAAATCCAAGGAACTTAAAAGCAAATATTACAGTCCATACTGTCGTCTCAATACCTAACGCAAGTTTAAATGCCTCCCCGAGGCGTGGTACATGTGCAGGAATTGAAAGAAGAACAGGGATGGAACAGAGTCACTTGTCGGCGGTGAAGCTGTGCGGAGCGGCTTTGCCTCATGGAGCAACGGGGCCGGCAGCGCCTTGCCTTGGCTTGGTGCTGAAGGCCCGGAACTTCCTCAGCAGCGCCTCCGCGCGCCCCTTCACGGCTTCGACGGCGGCGGCAGCACCCTCGCTGCTCACCGGTTCCAGCAGGCCGTCGAGGTCGGCGTCAGGATCACGAAGGTAGACGTGGGCGAAGACCCGCGTCAGCGCAGCAGAAGACAAGACGTGCGCCTCGGCCTCGGCCGCGGGGCCGATGCCAAGGGGGACATCCCCAAGGGCCTTAACCAGGAAGGGAAGTAGCTTGGCGGGGCCGTCCCCGTCACCGGCTAGCGCGCTGTCCAGGCCACTCTCGTAAAGCATCTTCAGCGAAGCACGGGCATCTTTCTCCATGTCCGCGAAGGCCGCGCGATCCTCGGCAAGAGCCCGGGCCTTGGCGTCCAGCTCGGCCTTCGTCGCCTCCAGCTCCTTCTTCAACGCGCCTAAGAGGTCGCGGCGCTTCTTGAGCCTGGACTCTTGGTCCCCGAGCGCCGCCTCGCGCGCCTTCGCCCACTTCTCCAGCTCTTGGCGCAGGTGGACCTCCTCCGCAAGCTGGCCCCTCAGGCCTTGCAGCTCGTCCTCCAGCGCCTTGCAACAGCAGCGGACTCCAACCACCTCCCCCAGGGCCGCGTCTCGAGCAGCCTTCGCCTCGAGGCTGGCCTACCTCTCTGCGTCGCAGGCCATTGAGGCCTGAACCAACGCCGCCCGAATCGAAGCATCAGAGCGAATCCACCCCGAAGCCAGTTCCAGGCGCCCGGCCACCAGGCGAGGGTCGGCGCCGAGAAGATCCTGCCGCAGCCGGTCCAGTTCGGCGACGGCACGCTCCAAGATGGAAGAAGAAGACGGAGTAGCATCAGCACACTCCAGGACAACAGGAGGAGCTGAGGAAGCAACGACCAGTAGAACGGGAGGAGAAAGTAGCGGTGGCGAGGCCGCAGTGTCCTGAAGCAGAGTTCGCTGCGCCTCCACAGCCGTAGCAGCGGCGCCAGACGAGGGCACCTCCGGAGTCACTTGGGCCATGGGGGCTGAGCTCGCCCCAGCCAGCTCGGCCAAACCTCGCAAGGATGCGCGGGCAGGGAAGGCCCGCACGTCACGATCTCCCTCCCCTGCAGGCGAAGGCGTCGCCGTAGGTGGGACCTCAGGGGCTCCCTTCGGCTTCTTCGCCGCGGGCGCCAGCATGTTCAAGAGAAGCAATCATCAAGCCTCGTCGGCAGAATGAGAAACAAAAGATCAAGGATCAAGCACTTACGGGTCTTCACCGGTGAGCTCGGGCAGCCTCCGGCCTAGCTTGAAGCCTGACAGCCAGCTGGAAGGGTCAACCTCGGAAGCGGAAGGCGCATCCACGGTTCGCCCCGGAGTCAGGACGGACCCGCGGGAGGTCAGCGCGGTCCTGTCCTTCTTCGGAATCGCGGGCGAGCTCCCGCTACCCAGAGCATCATCATCATCATCATCATCATCATCATCGTCATCGTCGCTCGGCGAAAGGCGGAGAGTGCGGGACACGCGCCGGGAGAGGGGAGCCCTCGACTCTCCGTCGGTCGCCCCAGAGTCGGGCCCCTCTCCCCGCTCCTCTTCCTCCTCCTCATCGCTGGAGTCTCCGGAGGGCACATCCACCAGCCCTTCAGAGGCCAGCGCGGGCACGAGCCCGTCCCCATTAAAAACGGGCATGGACTTCACCACCCGCTTCCAGTCGTCGTGAAGGAACAAGGGCTTGGGAGCGCCATTCGGCCTTGCCACCTCGCCCCCGACCAGAGATTGGAGAACCGCGGTCACATCCTCTTCGTCCACAGCCTCAGGGCACGGATGAGGCCTCCACATTGGAGGAGAGTACTCCCGGAGCGGGGCCAGCTGGTGCTCCAGGAACTCCTTCAGCAGGGACGCACCGGTCAACTTTGCCGTCGCCATGTTGGCCGACCTCAGGTCCGCGTCCATCTTCTCCAACACCGGCTTCGCGCGGGGTTCCATGAGCTCCGCTCGGCACCAGTCGCTGGTGCTCACGGGTTGCTCCGTGGGCAAGATCAGCCGAGGGTGGATGCGCCCGACATCTGCCAAGACCCACTTGCTCCTGAAGCCCTCAATCCTCTTCCCGGGGCTCGACATGGCAATGGTGGAGCTATACGCGACGAAGCCCGCACACACAGAAAGAGAGCTGCCAGAGACCCGGAGGGAGAAGTAGTGGCGCAGCAAGGCCACCGAAGGATGCACCCCTACGTGGGCCTCGCAGTAGTAAGTGAAGATCGCCAGGAGAAGGACAGAGTTGGGATGGAGATGCAGAGCCTGCAAGTTGTAGTGGCAGAGGACAGAGAAGAAGAATTCGGAGAAGGGAGGCACCAGGCCCGCAGCAATGGAGCTTACAAAGAGAGGATAAAAGGTGCTCCCTCGGTCCTCAAGGGTGGCGGACCCGGCCTTGAACACCTCCGTCCCGTTGACGCCCTGCGCCGTCGCCATCCGGCACAGCCGGGCGAAGCTCGCCTTGGACACATTCGGCGGATCCATACCAGGGGAGTACCAAGCTTTGGCCGGAGGCTGGCAAGGCGCCATGGCTTCCTAGGTCACGCAGCTGGAGTAGATCTGGAAGTTTAGAGGAAGAAAGGGAAGGCGCGAGAAAGGGGATCTGAGCGACGACCGGAGAGAGCAAAAGGCGAAGTCTGGGCAGATGTCGCTCCTTTACCAACCTGCGTGGTTGCTGAAGCACCCACGTCCCGTCAACCGCCATGCGGCGCCCAAGGCCACAGGCTCTTAGGGCCCGCAGCGCTTCGCCCTTGCCCTTTCTCCTCTCGACACGGCCAAGCCCATGCGCGCCACGGGCCCGGGGGCTACTGTCGGCGTTCTGGGAACAGGGGTCACCAGACTTTCCTGCCTGCGGCCTGCGGCGTGGTTCGAATGGGGGCCCAACATGGCCCATCTTCATCAAGCACAAGACTCAAGACCCTCGCGAGGGGCCAAGCCTCGCGAGGCAGACGACACGGCGCGTCCTCAGGCGCAGCCTCCTCAGGCTGGCTCGCGAGGAGACGGAGATATCAAGGCGGGGTACCTCGCGAGGTGCCACTGACGCAAGCCATGACGATCGAGGGTGCTAGGTGGGCGACAGCGCGGGCAGCGTCCTTCTTTCCTCTTTGGTGCAAAGGGGGCAAGTGCAGCCGCGGAGTACCGAGGCATCAGGCAAAGGTTGCCATTTCGATGCAACGAGACCAGGACCAAGCGGACTACGAGACGGAGGTCACCATGGAGCCCAGCACGGCATCACCGCAGAGTCTTTCGCAGGCGAAGACCACCTTTAGTCAGGATAAGAGTACTTGCTGTCCCCCTTCAAATTAGCCCGCCATTGTTGGCTCCCTTCCCGCTCAATATTTGGGAAGAGGACCAGGGCCTCTATAAATAGGACCAGCCGCCCATGTAGCAAAGGGGTCGAAGGGTTCGAAGGATTCGATTCGGCGCGTGGATCAGGCTAGCAAGTAGAGAGAGAAAGAGAGAGAGAGAGAGAGAGAGAGAGAGAAGGGCGACTGAACTCCTCCCAGCAGTTCTTCGCCCGGCCAAGAACAAACCCTCGTGAGGCAGTTCTTCCTTGTAGTGTTCACCATCACCAGCCCCAGGAGGCAATCCATCCACCACACACTGGAGTAGGGTATTACACCACAATGGTGGCCCGAACCAGTATAAATCTTGTGTCTCTTGTGTGAATCCTTTAGTAGTTTAGATCCTTGCGAGACGAAGAGGTAGAGGGCGTGATTTCCGCGCGCACCCCAGTGTTCGAACCTTAAGGGTCTGCCGGAACCCAAAATCCGACACTCAGGAGTTCGGAGTTGGTGTCCAGAGGTGAATTCGGCTCTCCAATGATAGGGAGAGTCTTGTTTGATTCCAGGTTTGCCGAAAATACAGTCGCCTCTAGGCCTCGGCAGAGAGATCCGTAGTAGGAGAGAACCCGGTGGGTTTAAAATCCCATCTTCGGATGAGGTGGTCTGCGCTGGATCTGAGGCCAGGGCAGGGATGATAGTTGGTCCTCGAGCGGTGCCTGATGATGGATCCAACGGGTTTCCTTCTTGAAGACAAGGAATAGCGGTCGAGGCCTTGAACCCTTCGAAGATCATGTCACCTCGGATATCGGTGACGTAATTCAGGTTTTTGAACCTGATCTGATGACCAGGGGCGTAGCTATCGATCTTCTTGAGGTGACCAATTGAATTGGCCCGCAGAGCGAAGCCGCCAAACACAAAAAGTTGATCAGGGAGAAAAGTTTCCTCAAAAATAGCATCGTTGTTGATGATCGAATGAGCCATCGAACCTTCTGTCGACGACACAGTGGAACTCTTAATGAAAGCAGAAAGGTCGGTGTCAAAACCGGCCGATCTCGGGTAGGGGGTCCCGAACTGTGCGTCTAGGGATCGAAGGTAATAAGGGACATGGGGAACACGATGTTTACCCAGGTTCAGGTCCTCTTAATGGAGGTAAAACCCTATGTCCTGCTTGATTGTATTTGATGAGTATAGGGGTAACAAGAGTCGATCGACCTCGAGATTGTAATGGCTAAACCATAGATGTCTAGCCTATGTAAATTCAGATAGCCTCTATGGACTAAACCCTCCAGTTTATATAACACCGGAGGGGCCTAGGGTTGTACAGAGTCAGCTTGCAGAAGAAGGAAATTACATATCTGGACACCAATCTTGCCGTCCACGCATAGGAGAGTCCTGTCCGAACGCGGGGGGAGGTATTCTAGCTCGTATCTTCATAGTCCATCAGTTTGGCCAGTATCACACAGTCCGGACACCCAAGGACCCCCTAGTCCAAGACTCCCTCAGTCATCAATCCAAGATAAATATAATTTTGGGAGGTATACCCTTCCTCTCAATGTTATGACCAAGAGTTTTCAATATCTTCCATGCTAAACACATTAGTAGCGGTTCCCAAGCGATAAAAGTAAAGTTTACTCCCCCTCCACCAACAAATTAAACAGAAGCCATGGCTAGCAGAATCCACGGGTGCCTTCCATACCAACTACAGTCCCGGGGGAGTTTTGTTTAATTATTTGCAATTTTCGATTATGGGACTAGGCATCCCGATTACCGGCCCGTCTCGTGCAAGGATGAGTGAATAAACACTCATCATGAGAATAATCCGCTTAGCTTGGAAGATACTGACCACCCCGTGTCGCTCCATGAGCGGTCCAGGCATACAAACAGATGTTCCTTTGAATTTTTAGAGGTGGCAGATGCAAATTTACTTGGGACGGCAGGGTAATACCGCATATAGGTAGGTATGGCGGACTCATATGGAATAATTTTGGGCTTATGGAAGTGGATGAACAAGCAGTATTCCCGCTTAGTGATACATCTCCAACGTATCTATAATTTTTTATTATTCCATGCTATTGTATTATCTGTTTTGGATGTTTTATATGCATTTATATGCTATTTTAGATATAGTGGACCCATCAGGAATAACTTTGGTTTAAGGATTTTGATGTACAAGCAGTATTCCTTCTTAGTACAGGCCAAGGCTAGCAAATAGGTTGAGAAGCGACCAGCTAGAGAGCGAAAATGGTCATAATCATGCATTTTGAATAATTAACATTTGATACTAGCATGAGTAGGATATAAAAACCACGAAAATAAATATTTTGGAGGCTATGTTGGTTTTGAATCAACTACATGCGACGTGTTGGCATTGCTACTGCCGGAGTTGCTGCAGCGGGAAGATCCCAGCTTGCGCCCGACCGGGCGGTGTTGCTCTGATGGCTGCGCTTGCCGGTGCGTCAATGTCACATCCCTAGTTCTATTAATGCCCAGTGCTAGCATCTGGCTTTGCATCATGTCTAAATTTTTGAAAGTTGAATTGGGGAAAGCTGAAAGCCCCAGAAATCAATTAAAAAATGATCAACATTAAAAATTGCTTCAAATAACCTAAGAAAATGTTCCTGTTAAGCTATAAAAATATTGGCAAGAGGTAAAATTCAAACCAATATTTTTGGATTCACAGAAATATTTATTCTGGGCATTTGAATTAAATCAATAGCTATTTGAATTGGATTTATATTTACTATTAAATAAATATAGGTCCAATAATTCTGAAATATTTTTGTGGAGCTTTGGCTTAATTCCTTTAGCTTCTAAAAATATTTCCAGAAGCAACAAAATTGATTTGGCTTCAAAACCAAATTCAAAACAAACTTGCAAAATAGAAAACAGAATTAAATTACACAAAAAAGGGAGAAAGGAACCTACCTGGCCACTTACCTGTAGCCGGCCCAGCTGGACCAGCCCAACCCACCAGGCCGTTGCCAGTCATCCCCTAGCTCCTGCCAGGAGGACGACGGCGTGTCGCCCGCGCACGCACCGGACGCCACCTCCTGCTTCCTCGCCCCTGGTCTCTCCCAGCGCCACGGAGACGGCCACGCGCTCCCTCCCCTTACCTCTCTCTCACACCCGCAGCTCCTCCCCTCCTCTGGCTTCCTCCCCCTCTCTTCCCGAGCGCACCAGAGGACGCCGTCGTGCTCTGCCGCGGCCACCGGCCATCCCACGCTCCGACGACACGCCCAGAAGCCCCGCCACGTCTTCCTCGCCCTCTCCATCGAGCTACGCAACGCCCGGAGGCCCTGCTTCGTCGCCACCATCGCCGTCTTTGCACTCGGCCGCCGTGGATCGCCGGCGGCGATTCGCGACAACCAACGCGTCCCCGACCCCGCTCTCGCGCTCATTTGACTCGCTGTGAGCCCCTGCCCCGAACCCCTCTTCTCTCCCTCGCGTTCACATGCTCTAGCCCCATCCCCCGCCATGGCCGAGGCTCGCCGCCGCCGCACCTCTTCGCCGCCGTCGTTCTGCTTAGCGCCATCACGTCCGAGCTCGTAGACGAGCTCCAGGCGGACCCAGGAGGCCATAGCACTGTTTACCTCGCTCCCCTGACCACCGTAGTGACGAATCCATCGGCGCCCGAACGCCGGCGGCCGCAATCGAGCTCGCCGCCGTCGACTCCGGCCACCCCTGGCCCGGAGACCACCACCATCTGACGCGCCATCGCGCCAGCTCTCCGTAGGGCCAAAGGGCGCATCGAATGGTGCACGGTAGGCGAAACCCGAGCCACCCCGATGCGTCTCCGCCACGTTTTTGGTCGTTGCCGGTGAAACTCCGGCAAGCCAACGTGGCACACTTAGTTAACGCTAATGACGCCATTAGCTGATCACTGTGCCACTGACGGATGGGCCCCATGCGCTAATTAACCCTGTATTCATTCCCTATTTAACTTAGACTAACCCACCGGGCCCACATGTCAGGTTGACTTCGCTGACGAGGCAGTTGACCGGGCCCACACGTCAGCGACCCTAACCAGCACAGGGTCACTGACTAGTGGACCCCACTGGTCAGGTTTGACCCAGGGCCGCCCAGTTGACCAGCTGACGTCACCCTGACGTCGGGCTGATGCAGTAAATCATTTTCTAGTTTAAAAACAATTCAGGAAATTCCAGAAATTACCCAAAACTTCTAAAAATCATAGAAAATCAACCGTAACTCCAAATAAGATAAATTATATATGTAAAATTATTAGAAAAATTCAAGGAATCCATCTGTACCATTTTCATGCATGTTTGAACAATGTTTGTCCTCTGTTTTGGACAAAACAAATAAAGGGCATTTAAATAATCATATATGGGGTTGGAATTTGAATCTTGCACTCAAACCAACCTCATTTAAATCATAGCTAGTTGCATTAGCTCAAACCACAGCATATTGACATGTCATGATCATGCATCATACTGTGCATTGCATTGATTGTATTTCTTTCTCTGTTGCCGGTATTTGTCCCCTCTCGATAGACGTTGTACCGACGATGTGATCGTTGACACTGATGAAGACCCAATGATATCTTCAGAAGTGCCAGGCAAGCAAAACCCCCTTGTTCATTCCGATACAATCCCCCTCTCTCGCTCCTGCTCTCTTTTACTGCATTAGGACAACAACGATTCATCCGTTACTTGTTGCGGTAGTTGAACCCCTTATCCTCTGCATGACCTGTCATTGCCACAGTAAATAGATGAAACCCACTAGCATGAGTAGGAGTTGTTTGAGCCCTGTTGTGCCTACTCATTCATGCTTGTTTGTCATGCCTGCTACTGCTTAGAGTTGAGTCAGGTCTGATTCATCGGGGATGGATCGGAGGTGTGTAAACATGTCCTACTGTTGAGAGCTAAGTGTGTGAACACGATTTGGTAAAGGTAGCGGTGAGAGGCCATGTAGGAGTACATGGTGGGTTGTCTCATTGCAGCTGTCCTCAGGAACTGAGTTCTGTGTCTGTGATCCATGAACAGTTATTACCACGCATTGGGCCCGAAACCAATGGCCCCTCTCAGCTTCTTAATCACCCTAGTACTCTGTCCAGGAGTTGCAACTAGTTTCTGGTGTTTGTAGGATATGTGTTGGCGGCCGTGCGTAGCGCTGACCCTAGGGGTGGGCTATGTTGCGGTAGATACACTGTGGCACGGTGTACCGGGCGCCCGTTTGGTGTCTCGGGAACCCTGCACACATCGTTTGGGGCTGTGAGCGAAACTCCGGCTGGATCTCCTCGCGGATGGAACCCGAATAGGCGATAAACCTGGACTAGAGACTTAAGTGTTTAGGTAGGCCGTGGCCGACACCCTCGCCCGGTTTCCGCTTGAAGGTTGCCGAGGTACATGATGTGTACAGGGCTATAAGTGGTGAGAGCGTGTGTGAAGAAGTACACCCCTGCAGGGTTATCAATATCTATTCGAATAGCCGGATTCCTCGGATATGGAAACTTGGACCCCTTGCATAGTTCATAGACAAGTGAAAGTGGATACTCTAAAACTCGCAAGATAAGTGTGAGTACTATGGATGGCCTTCTCGTAGGGAGACGAGAGCGGATCCATAGTGGTGTATTGAATGGTGAATATGTGGACTCGTGTGCGCCACCTCAAAAGAGTTGCTTGCAATCGTAGTTCAGGTTAGCCACTGAGTCAAAGCTGGCTTGCTGCAGTTAAACTCCACCCCCCCCCCCCCCCTTGTTGATACTGATGCATATGTAGTTAGTTCTGATGTAAGACTTGCTGAGTACCTTTGTACTCACGTTTGCTTAATTTATGTTTTGCAGAGAGACTTCAGTCTCGCTAGTAGTTCCGCGTGGACTTCGACATTTAGCTCGATACCTCAGCTACGATCTTGTGCCCTCGACAGGATTTGGTAGATAGTCAGGCTTCTTAGCCTTTTTCATTTATAGATGTATGTACTCAGACATGTTAAGCTTCCGCATGTGTTTGATTTGTATGCTATGATTGTTGGGTCATGAGACCCATGCTTGTAATATCTGGCTCTTCGGAGCCTAATGAGTTAATACTTGAGTTGTAGAGTTATGTTGTGATGCCATGTTGTATTCACACATATCGAGCATATTGTGTGTATGATTGAAATGCTTGGTATGTGTGGGATCCGACTATCTAGTTGTTTATCCTTGGCAGCCTATCATATGGGGAAATGTAGTCTAGTGCTTCTGAGCGATAGTAGTCCGCTACAGCCCGGATCACCGGAGTCCTGCTAGCCCAACACTACTATTCAGGACACTTGACTGGCCGGCATGTGATTCACTTCGTTCCTATGTCTGTCCCTTCGGGGAAATGTCACGCGGTGACATCCGGAGTCCTGCCTAGCCTGCAACAGCCCGGGTTACCGGAGTCCTGTTAGCCCAGTGCTACAGCCCGGATTCACACACTGTTGACCGACATGCTCGAGGTTGATTCATGTATGCCTGTCCCCATGGGGTAGTGCCACTTTGGGTTCACGACTAGCCATGTCGGCCCGGGTTCTTTGTCATATGGATGCTAGCGACACTATCATATACGTGAGCCAAAAGGCGCAAACGGTCCCGGGCCAGGTAAGGTGGCACCCGTGGAAATACCGTGCGTGAGGCCACAAAGTGATATGATGTGTTACATGCTAGATCGGTGTGACCTAGGATCGGGGTCCTGACAGCGTTGGTATCAGAGCCTGACTGCCTGTAGGTTTACCAAGCCAAACTGGTCGAAGTTGAGTCTAGAAATGCTTTAGTTATGTAAGGGAATTGATTGTGGAAGGGAACGTAAGGCTCTTTTTACT
Organism: Triticum monococcum; assembly: GCA_034509565.1. NCBI lineage: Eukaryota > Viridiplantae > Streptophyta > Magnoliopsida > Poales > Poaceae > Triticum > Triticum monococcum. Next base: position 607,588,116 of record CM067845.1, read on the forward strand.
CCTTATACCTCATGCCCATCTGATCTGAGTCAACCTCTTCTTTTCTACGGGGATTAAGAATTAGGCCTTTTCATCTATCTATTAGGATGACGTGTTACTAAACCGTACTTGCCTAAGATTGTTGGATTTAAGCCAGTTCAGTTTCTACTACTTCTGTGTGTTCATAGTTGGTCTCGAACCTTGATTTTGTGCTTCTGAGTGGTTATGCCACCATTGTGCAGGATGTCTCAAATCATTTTGAGCACTTATAGCCGTTATGCTGTCCGAGTCATCCCAGGTTTCTAAATAGTCTGATGCATTTGCAAACCCTTTCCCCTGTTCTTGATGTCCATGTGGGCCAGATTAATCACACTACTTGTTAGTTGGGGTATTCTTTTGCCTCGACATATATGTTGGAATTATTATTATGACCCTAGATGTCTTAGAGTGCCACCTAGTAATCTAGCCATGTTTTGTGTTCCCAGTGTGTGATTCTGGCCATTATTCTCAAAAGCATCCCGTGATGCCATTTAGTTAGTAGGCATTCTATTCCTGGGTTTTGAACCCGAGATTCACCCTACTTACTTCATGTTGATAGTGTTTGCTCGTTCCTTTAGGATATTAGTAACCTTTGCAATAGTCCTCGAGGTTCGTGGTACATCCTTCTTCCAATTATCATGAACCATTCTTGGCAGGAGTTCTTTTGAACCAAAAGGTCACGACAGAGTGCTCTTGATGAGTTCTCCATTCTATATTGTGGCTCTGCCAGTTCTACCTTTCTGCGTGGGTTATCTGGATGAAATATGTTGAGCTTTGCTCGACATACTAATCTATGCCTCCACAACTCAGAAAGTTATATGTTCCTTGAGTTGTCCCTCTTTAGTTGTTTTCTGACCTTCGTCTATCAATTGATAGTCAGGAATAGTTGTGCATTTGTGTTCATCGGTGCCTTTTATTCTTGTGGTCCGTTGAGCCGTTCTATTTTGGAATGACTAGGAGAAACAAACTCCAGTACCTCATCCATTTCTGGGATCGGGTCAAAGTGGTTGTATTCCGCAGATCAAATGCAACCCAGCTTTTGGTTCTGTTCTACCCTAAAGTATTACCCATTTTATGTCAAGAGCGTCGTGAGAATTGCACATCTCTCATGAATTCTTGACGCAATGATACTTCTTACCATCATTGTTCATTCCTTTGTTCCCGTGTTATTGTAACCGGAATGCCGGCACGTGAGTCGTGATGTGTGAAATCAATACTCCTAGCAACTGTGTTGCTTGGTAGTTAATGGACACTATCCTCATTCTTAGCGTGTTGGTTATCAAATTATCATTCTAAGACTGGTCGTGCTACCTAGTCCATATTTCTGGTGCACACTTCGATCAATGGGTTAGGATTGTGCCAATCCCTCACTCTTTGATCATATCATCTTGCCCTGAAAAGCAAGGTTGTTCTCGAGCTTAGTAACATACCGGTGGTTTGTGATTTTCCGAATATCTTCTCGGAAGTGTTACCAGGTTGTCACCTGACCGTTATGTTGAGTTCGTGATCAAGTTGGTTTTTCAATAAACCATTTTTCTCCAAGAATCTGTGTTGGATACCCCTGAGCTAGTTGGTTAAGCTTAACAACAACTTGGAGAGTTGGAAGATGAAAACTTGTCCGACTTAGCTCATCTCTAAGGGATATCCTTGTGTGTGTGTGTGTGTGTTGAAGAAAGATGATATCTTCACCAATTGGTCCTCGTGATCAGTTTTTGGATCTATTATCTTGTCCAAATCTTGATTTGAGTGTGGGCTATCGTCAAATCAAATCAGACCCAACGATGTTCGTAATGTTGTCTTACTTACGGTTGTCCCTCGAGCACACACCATTATATCTTTGGTCTGACCAATACTATCACATTGTTCACATAGTGGTGGAAGTCCAGTGATATGGAAATTCCGATGAGTTGCTGTTGAGCCCATCAGCAGCATTTTGTCTCCCCCATGATTCATGTTGAACGTTACACTAGTATTGGAAACTTTATAAGCATTATCTTCGTGTTTCGTTCATGAAGCATATGTTTGGATGAAAGAAGTGACTTCCTTTAATTCATGTGCACTCGATGTAAGTTGCCGCCATGAATTTGAGAAAGGTTTGTTTTGTTTCCCTTGGAGTCATCCCAAATCAGTCATGCATATGTGCGAAATATTCTATTGTTTGGTAGATTAATTACCTCCACTCCATATGTGTTCCTAGCACACCAAGCCACTGATTGGTTTGTTCAAGGAGAAGAAGTTTCTTCTTAGGAGCTAGACTTACGTAAGGACTTCGATATCCTCGTTGATGGTTCCCTCCTGAACTCGGTAGTGTTTCGTTGTAAGACTACCAGGTGGCCATGCTTGTCTAGGACAACATGTTCACATGCTTGTAGCAGAGCCGGCTCATGTTTTGGATCCTACTACCGTAGTTCATTTCCCCGAGAATCTCGCAACGTCGTCTCGTCGATTTGTGTTGCAAACCTTCATTTTCCTTTCTAGACTCGATGAGTCTGGAATATCCTGACACCAACCAGATCTGAATCTCAGGCAGATATGATGGTTGGAGCATTTTCCAAGGACCATAATATTGGTCTCCTGATAACCGGTAAAGTGGATGTCGTGGCCAACACATCCAGCCGGAAGACCTATTATTGTAGTATCTCGGTTGAAGAAAGTTGGCCACCTTCCCATAAGGATTTCGTAGGATTTAATCCAGAAGTTGTTCCTTATGGATCTGTTGTATTCCGAAGTCCGACCACTACTTGGTGGCTATGCCGATGTTTAAAGCATGACCGTGGTAACCAGTACATCAAGGAGAACATTAGAAGCGGAGTGCTAAATGTCTCTCGGTCGATCATCCAGATTTTGTTTCCTTGGCTTCGCTAAGGTGAAATCTGAGAAAGTGTTATCTTCCTTTGCATCTGCATCTTCCACCATTATTCATCATGGTAGCATGTTGTGTTGCCAGGATCCTTGACACGGATATTGGCAGAACCTTGATGAGTATGGAAATGCTCAAGTTCTTGAGAGCACGCTTAGGCACTAGGTTCTGATGTTGTCGTTAACTGGGATGTGCCTCCGTTCTCTCAGTTGTTCGATAGCCATCCGATTGGTGGAATCACCTTGCCGGTGAACCTTCTCCCCAGTTACTAGAATCATTCCCAACATTTGCATTTTGTTCCCAACTTGCACCTCAGCAGTTGTTGTTCATGGTCATCTTCAAAAGTGGACTTACCATAGGTCCCATCCATTTCCGATGATAAGCAAAAATTATCCATTGCGTTGTCTTCAACAAGGTAGTCCACATCATCCATCCTAGTCCGAGTATGTCATTCTTTCGAACTCCTTCCACTGATCATTTGTGATTGCCTTAGGCTGGTATAAAGAGTTTCTATGATCTCCGAATCAAAAGTAATTCTTTTTGCCACTTAAGGGAATAATTCTGCGAGTCACCTTCCTTAAGATGTCTCGTTATGGTATCATGGCAATTATCCCTCGCTACTTTGAAACCATGCATCATCCTACTCCAGCGTGGGTTTGTTGCGTACCAAATTGAACCTTGTCATCTGCTTCTTCTCGTTGATTCTGATATGTGCCTTGTGTCTCAACTCAAGAGGTGTTCTTACGTCTCATTCCGTGGAGTTGATCTTGTATCCACTCTTGGGAGGTTGTCTTGCTCTCTTGTCGCCATGCTGGATGAAGCTCTCGAAGCAAAGATGTCAAGATCGACATGATGCAATGAATCAACATCTTTGAGAAGGGCAATCGGATCGTGAAGGTTCTTTATTAGCGTTCCCTCTGTCTTCTTACCTCACGTCTTGAATCTCGGGACGAGATTCTTGTTTAGTGGGGGCGAGTTGTCACATCCCTAGTTCTATTAATGCCCAGTGCTAGCATCTGGCTTTGCATCATGTCTAAATTTTTGAAAGTTGAATTGGGGAAAGCTGAAAGCCCCAGAAATCAATTAAAAAAATGATCAACATTAAAAATTGCTTCAAATAACCTAAGAAAATGTTCCTGTTAAGCTATAAAAATATTGGCAAGAGGTAAAATTCAAACCAATATTTTTGGATTCACAGAAATATTTATTCTGGGCATTTGAATTAAATCAATAGCTATTTGAATTGGATTTATATTTACTATTAAATAAATATAGGTCCAATAATTCTGAAATATTTTTGTGGAGCTTTGGTTTAATTCCTTTAGCTTCTAAAAATATTTCCAGAAGCAACAAAATTGATTTGGCTTCAAAACCAAATTCAAAACAAACTTGCAAAATAGAAAACAGAATTAAATTACACAAAAAAGGGAGAAAGGAACCTACCTGGCCACTTACCTGTAGCCGGCCCAGCTGGACCAGCCCAGCCCACCAGGCCGTTGCCAGTCATCCCCTAGCTCCTGCCAGGAGGACGACGGCGTGTCGCCCGCGCACGCACCGAACGCCACCTCCTGCTTCCTCGCCCCTGGTCTCTCCCAGCGCCACGGAGACGGCCACGCGCTCCCTCCCCTTACCTCTCTCTCACACCCGCAGCTCCTCCCCTCCTCTGGCTTCCTCCCCCTCTCTTCCTGAGCGCACCAGAGTATGCCGCCGTGCTCTGCCGCGGCCACCGGCCACCCCACGCTCCGACGACGCGCCCAGAAGCCCCGCCACGTCTTCCTCGCCCTCTCCACCGAGCTACGCAACGCCCGGAGGCCCTGCTTCGTCGCCACCATCGCCGTCTTTGCACTCGGCCGCCGTGGATCGCCGCCGGCGATTCGCGACAACCAATGCGTCCCCGACCCCGCTCTCGCGCTCATTTGACTCGCTGTGAGCCCCTGCCCCGAACCCCTCTTCTCTCCCTCGCGTTCGCATGCTCTAGCCCCATCCCCCGCCATGGCCGAGGCTCACCGCCGCCGCACCTCTTCGCCGCCGTCGTTCTGCTTAGCGCCATCACGTCCGAGCTCGTAGACGAGCTCCAGGCGGACCCAGGAGGCCATACCACTATTTACCTCGCTCCCCTGATCACCGTAGTGACGAATCCATCGGCGCCCGAACTCCGGCGGCCGCAATCGAGCTCGCCGCCGTCGACTCCGGCCACCCCTGGCCCGGAGACCACCACCATCTGACGCGCCATCGCGCCAGCTCTCCGTAGGGCCAAAGGGCGCATCGAACGGTGCACGGTAGGCGAAACCCGAGCCACCCCGATGCGTCTCCGCCGCGTTTTTGATCGTCGCCGGTGAAACTCCGGCGAGCCAACGTGGCACACTTAGTTAACGCTAATGACGCCATTAGCTGATCACTGTGCCACTGACGGATGGGCCCCACGCGCTAATTAACCCCGGATTCATTCCCTGTTTAACTTAGACTAACCCACCGGGCCCACATGTCAGGTTGACTTCGCTGACGAGGCAGTTGACCGGGCCCACACGTCAGCGACCCTAACCAGCACTGGGTCACTGACCAGTGGACCCCACTGGTCAGGTTTGACCCAGGGCCGCCCAGTTGACCAGCTGACGTCACCCTGACGTTGGGCTGATGCAGTAAATCATTTTCTAGTTTAAAAACAATTCAGGAAATTCCAGAAATTACCCAAAACTTCTAAAAATCATAGAAAATCAACCGTAACTCCAAATAAGATAAATTATATATGTAAAATTATCAGAAAAATTCAAGGAATCCATCTGTACAATTTTCATGCATGTTTGAACAATGTTTGTCCTCTGTTTTGGACAAAACAAATAAAGGGCATTTAAATAATCATATATGGGGTTGGAATTTGAATCTTGCACTCAAACCAACCTCATTTAAATCATAGCTAGTTGCATTAGCTCAAACCACAGCATATTGACATGTCATGATCATGCATCATACTGTGCATTGCATTGATTGTATTTCTATCTCTGTTGCCGGTATACGTCCCCTCTCGATAGACGTTGTACCGACGATGTGATCGTTGACATTGATGAAGACCCAATGATATCTTCAGAAGTGCCAGGCAAGCAAAACCCCCTTGTTCATTCCGATACAATCCCCCTCTCTCGCTCCTGCTCTCTTTTACTGCATTAGGACAACAATGATTCATCTGTTACTTGTTGCGGTAGTTGAACCCCTTATCCTCTGCATGACCTGTCATTGCCACAGTAAATAGATGAAACCCACTACCATGAGTAGGAGTTGTTTGAGCCCTGTTGTGCCTACTCATTCATGCTTGTTTGTCATGCCTGCTACTGCTTAGAGTTGAGTCGGGTCTGATTCATCGGGGATGGATCGGAGGTGTGTAAACATGTCCTACTGTTGAGAGCTAAGTGTGTGAACACGATTTGGTAAAGGTAGCGGTGAGAGGCCATGTAGGAGTACATGGTGGGTTGTCTCATTGCAGCCGTCCTCAGGAACTGAGTTCTGTGTCTGTGATCCATGAACAGTTACTACCACGCATTGGGCCCGAAACCAATGGCCCCTCTCGGCTTCTTAATCACCCTAGTACTCTGTCCAGGAGTTGCAACTAGTTTCTGGTGTTTGTAGGATATGTGTTGGCGGCCGTGCGTAGCGCTGACCCTAGGGGTGGGCTATGTTGCGGTAGATACACTATGGCACGGTGTACCGGGCGCCCGTTTGGTGTCTCGGGAACCCTGCACACATCGTTTGGGGCTGTGAGCGAAACTCCGGCCGGATCTCCTCGCGGATGGAACCCGAATAGGCGATAAACCTGGACTAGAGACTTAAGTGTTTAGGTAGGCCGTGGACGACACCCTCGCCCGGTTTCCGCTTGAAGGTTGCCGAGGTACATGACGTGTACAGGGCTATAAGTGGTGAGAGCGTGTGTGAAGAAGTACACCCCTGCAGGGTTATCAATATCTATTCGAATAGCCGGATTCCTCGGATATGGAAACTTGGACCCCTTGCATAGTTCATAGACAAGTGAAAGTGGATACTCTAAAACTCGCAAGATAAGTGTGAGTACTATGGATGGCCTTCTCGTAGGGAGACGAGAGCGGATCCATAGTGGTGTATTGAATGGTGAATATGTGGACTCGTGTGCGCCACCTCAAAAGAGTTGCTTGCAATCGTAGTTCAGGTTAGCCACTGAGTCAAAGCTGGCTTGCTGCAGTTAAACTCCACCCCCCCCCCTTGTTGATACCGATGCATATGTAGTTAGTTCTGATGTAAGACTTGCTGAGTACCTTTGTACTCACGTTTGCTTAATTTATGTTTTGCAGAGAGACTTCAGTCTCGCTAGTAGTTCCGCGTGGACTTCGACATTTAGCTCGATACCTCAGCTACGATCTTGTGCCCTCGACAGGATTTGGTAGATAGTCAGGCTTCTTAGCCTTTTTCATTTATAGATGTCTGTACTCAGACATGTTAAGCTTCCGCATGTGTTTGATTTGTATGCTATGATTGTTGGGTCATGAGACCCATGCTTGTAATATCTGGCTGTTCGGAGCCTAATGAGTTAATACTTGAGTTGTAGAGTTATGTTGTGATGCCATGTTGTATTCACACATATCGAGCATATTGTGTGTATGATTGAAATGCTTGGTATGTGTGGGATCCGACTATCTAGTTGTTTATCCTTGGCAGCCTATCATATGGGGAAATGTAGTCTAGTGCTTCTGAGCGATAGTAGTCCGCTACAGCCCGGATCACCGGAGTCCTGCTAGCCCAGCACTATTATTCAGGACACTTGACTGGCCGGCATGTGATTCACTTCGTTCCTATGTCTGTCCCTTTGGGGAAATGTCACGCGGTGACATCCGGAGTCCTGCCTAGCCTGCAACAGCCCGGGTTACCGGAGTCCTGTTAGCCCAGTGCTACAGCCCGGATTCACACACTGTTGACCGACATGCTCGAGGTTGATTCATGTATGCCTGTCCCCATGGGGTAGTGCCACTTTGGGTTCACGACTAGCCATGTCGGCCCGGGTTCTTTGTCATATGGATGCTAGCGACACTATCATATACGTGAGCCAAAAGGCGCAAACGGTCCCGGGCCAGGTAAGGTGGCACCCGTGGAAATACCGTGCGTGAGGCCACAAAGTGATATGATGTGTTACATGCTAGATCGGTGTGACCTAGGATCGGGGTCCTGACAGCGTTGGTATCAGAGCCTGACTGCCTGTAGGTTTACCAAGCCAAACTGGTCGAAGTTGAGTCTAGAAATGCTTTAGTTATGTAAGGGAATTGATTGTGGAAGGGAACGTAAGGCTCTTTTTACTCCTTATACCTCATGCCCATCTGATCTGAGTCAACCTCTTCTTTTCTACGGGGATTAAGAATTAGGCCTTTTCATCTATCTATTAGGATGACGTGTTACTAAACCGTACTTGCCTAAGATTGTTGGATTTAAGCCAGTTCAGTTTCTACTACTTCTGTGTGTTCATAGTTGGTCTCGAACCTTGATTTTGTGCTTCTGAGTGGTTATGCCACCATTGTGCAGGATGTCTCAAATCATTTTGAGCACTTATAGCCGTTATGCTGTCCGAGTCATCCCAGGTTTCTAAATAGTCTGATGCATTTGCAAACCCTTTCCCCTGTTCTTGATGTCCATATGGGCCAGATTAATCACACTACTTGTCAGTTGGGGTATTCTTTTGCCTCGACATATATGTTGGAATTATTATTATGACCCTAGATGTCTTAGAGTGCCACCTAGTAATCTAGCCATGTTTTGTGTTCCCAGTGTGTGATTCTGGCCATTATTCTCAAAAGCATCCCGTGATGCCATTTAGTTAGTAGGCATTCTATTCCTGGGTTTTGAACCCGAGATTCACCCTACTTACTTCATGTTGATAGTGTTTGCTCGTTCCTTTAGGATATTAGTAACCTTTGCAATAGTCCTCGAGGTTCGTGGTACATCCTTCTTCCAATTATCATGAACCATTCTTGGCAGGAGTTCTTTTGAACCAAAAGGTCACGACAGAGTGCTCTTGATGAGTTCTCCATTCTATATTGTGGCTCTGCCAGTTCTACCTTTCTGCGTGGGTTATCTGGAAGAAATATGTTGAGCTTTGCTCGACATACTAATCTATGCCTCCACAACTCAGAAAGTTATATGTTCCTTGAGTTGTCCCTCTTTAGTTGTTTTCTGACCTTCGTCTATCAATTGATAGTCAGGAATAGTTGTGCATTTGTGTTCATCGGTGCCTTTTATTCTTGTGGTCCGTTGAGCCGTTCTATTTTGGAATGACTAGGAGAAACAAACTCCAGTACCTCATCCATTTCTGGGATCGGGTCAAAGTGGTTGTATTCCGCAGATCAAATGCAACCCAGCTTTTGGTTCTGTTCTACCCTAAAGTATTACCCATTTTATGTCAAGAGCGTCGTGAGAATTGCACATCTCTCATGAATTCTTGACGCAGTGATACTTCTTACCATCATTGTTCATTCCTTTGTTCCCGTGTTATTGTAACCGGAATGCCGGCACGTGAGTCGTGATGTGTGAAATCAATACTCCTAGCAACTGTGTTGCTTGGTAGTTAATGGACACTATCCTCATTCTTAGCGTGTTGGTTATCAAATTATCATTCTAAGACTGGTCGTGCTACCTAGTCCATATTTCTGGTGCACACTTCGATCAATGGGTTAGGATTGTGCCAATCCCTCACTCTTTGATCATATCATCTTGCCCTGAAAAGCAAGGTTGTTCTCGAGCTTAGTAACATACCGGTGGTTTGTGATTTTCCGAATATCTTCTCGGAAGTGTTACCAGGTTGTCACCTGACCGTTATGTTGAGTTCGTGATCAAGTTGGTTTTTCAATAAACCATTTTTCTCCAAGAATCTGTGTTGGATACCCCTGAGCTAGTTGGTTAAGCTTAACAACAACTTGGAGAGTTGGAAGATGAAAACTTGTCCGACTTAGCTCATCTCTAAGGGATATCCTTGTGTGTGTGTGTGTGTGTGTTGAAGAAAGATGATATCTTCACCAATTGGTCCTCGTGATCAGTTTTTGGATCTATTATCTTGTCCAAATCTTGATTTGAGTGTGGGCTATCGTCAAATCAAATCAGACCCAACGATGTTCGTAATGTTGTCTTACTTACGGTTGTCCCTCGAGCATACACCATTATATCTTTGGTCTGACCAATACTATCACATTGTTCACATAGTGGTGGAAGTCCAGTGATATGGAAATTCCGATGAGTTGATGTTGAGCCCATCAGCAGCATTTTGTCTCCCCCATGATTCATGTTGAACGTTACACTAGTATTGGAAACTTTATAAGCATTATCTTCGTGTTTCGTTCATGAAGCATATGTTTGGATGAAAGAAGTGACTTCCTTTAATTCATGTGCACTCGATGTAAGTTGCCGCCATGAATTTGAGAAAGGTTTGTTTTGTTTCCCTTGGAGTCATCCTAAATCAGTCATGCATATGTGCGAAATATTCTTTTGTTTGGTAGATTAATTACCTCCACTCCATATGTGTTCCTAGCACACCAAGCCACTGATTGGTTTGTTCAAGGAGAAGAAGTTTCTTCTTAGGAGCTAGACTTACGTAAGGACTTCGATATCCTCGTTGATGGTTCCCTCCTGAACTCGGTAGTGTTTCGTTGTAAGACTACCAGGTGGCCATGCTTGTCTAGGACAACATGTTCACATGCTTGTAGTAGAGCCGGCTCATGTTTTGGAGCCTACTACCGTAGTTCATTTCCCCGAGAATCTCGCAACGTCGTCTCGTCGATTTGTGTTGCAAACCTTCATTTTCCTTTCTAGACTCGATGAGTCTGGAATATCCTGACACCAACCAGATCTGAATCTCAGGCAGATATGATGGTTGGAGCATTTTCCAAGAACCATAATATTGGTCTCCTGATAACCGGTAAAGTGGATGTCGTGGCCAACACATCCAGCCGGAAGACCTATTATTGTAGTATCTCGGTTGAAGAAAGTTGGCCACCTTCCCATAAGGATTTCGTAGGATTTAATCCAGAAGTTGTTCCTTATGGATCTGTTGTATTCCGAAGTCCGACCACTACTTGGTGGCTATGCCGATGCTTAAAGCATGACCGTGGTAACCAGTACATCAAGGAGAACATTAGAAGCAGAGTGCTAAATGTCTCTCGGTCGATCATCCAGATTTTGTTTCCTTGGCTTCGCTAAGGTGAAATCTGAGAAAGTGTTATCTTCCTTTGCATCTGCATCTTCCACCATTATTCATCATGGTAGCATGTTGTGTTGCCAGGATCCTTGACACGGATATTGGCAGAACCTTGATGAGTATGGAAATGCTCAAGTTCTTGAGAGCATGCTTAGGCACTAGGTTCTGATGTTGTCGTTAACTGGGATGTGCCTCCGTTCTCTCAGTTGTTCGATAGCCATCCGATTGGTGGAATCACCTTGCCGGTGAACCTTCTCCCCAGTTACTAGAATCATTCCCAACATTTGCATTTTGTTCCCAACTTGCACCTCAGCAGTTGTTGTTCATGGTCATCTTCAAAAGTGGACTTACCATAGGTCCCATCCATTTCCGATGATAAGCAAAAATTATCCATTGCGTTGTCTTCAACAAGGTAGTCCACATCATCCATCCTAGTCCGAGTATGTCATTCTTTCGAACTCCTTCCACTGATCATTTGTGATTGCCTTAGGCTGGTATAAAGAGTTTCTATGATCTCCGAATCAAAAGTAATTCTTTTTGCCACTTAAGGGAATAATTCTGCGAGTCACCTTCCTTAAGATGTCTCGTTATGGTATCATGGCAATTATCCCTCGCTACTTTGAAACCATGCATCATCCTACTCCAGCGTGGGTTTGTTGCGTACCAAATTGAACCTTGTCATCTGCTTCTTCTCGTTGATTCTGATATGTGCCTTGTGTCTCAACTCAAGAGGTGTTCTTACGTCTCATTCCATGGAGTTGATCTTGTATCCACTCTTGGGAGGTTGTCTTGCTCTCTTGTCGCCATGCTGGATGAAGCTCTCGAAGCAAAGATGTCAAGATCGACATGATGCAATGAATCAACATCTTTGAGAAGGGCAATCGGATCGTGAAGGTTCTTTATTGGCGTTCCCTCTGTCTTCTTACCTCACGTCTTGAATCTCGGGACGAGATTCTTGTTTAGTGGGGGCGAGTTGTCACATCCCTAGTTCTATTAATGCCCAGTGCTAGCATCTGGCTTTGCATCATGTCTAAATTTTTGAAAGTTGAATTGGGGAAAGCTGAAAGCCCCAGAAATCAATTAAAAAAATGATCAACATTAAAAATTGCTTCAAATAACCTAAGAAAATGTTCCTGTTAAGCTATAAAAATATTGGCAAGAGGTAAAATTCAAACCAATATTTTTGGATTCACAGAAATATTTATTCTGGGCATTTGAATTAAATCAATAGCTATTTGAATTGGATTTATATTTACTATTAAATAAACATAGGTCCAATAATTCTGAAATATTTTTGTGGAGCTTTGGTTTAATTCCTTTAGCTTCTAAAAATATTTCCAGAAGCAACAAAATTGATTTGGCTTCAAAACCAAATTCAAAACAAACTTGCAAAATAGAAAACAGAATTAAATTACACAAAAAAGGGAGAAAGGAACCTACCTGGCCACTTACCTGTAGCCGGCCCAGCTGGACCAGCCCAGCCCACCAGGCCGTTGCCAGTCATCCCCTAGCTCCTGCCAGGAGGACGACGGCGTGTCGCCCGCGCACGCACCGAACGCCACCTCCTGCTTCCTCGCCCCTGGTCTCTCCCAGCGCCACGGAGACGGCCACGCGCTCCCTCCCCTTACCTCTCTCTCACACCCGCAGCTCCTCCCCTCCTCTGGCTTCCTCCCCCTCTCTTCCTGAGCGCACCAGAGTACGCCGCCGTGCTCTGCCGCGGCCACCGGCCACCCCACGCTCCGACGACGCGCCCAGAAGCCCCGCCACGTCTTCCTCGCCCTCTCCACCGAGCTACGCAACGCCCGGAGGCCCTGCTTCGTCGCCACCATCGCCGTCTTTGCACTCGGCCGCCGTGGATCGCCGCCGGCGATTCGCGACAACCAATGCATCCCCGACCCCGCTCTCGCGCTCATTTGACTCGCTGTGAGCCCCTGCCCCGAACCCCTCTTCTCTCCCTCGCGTTCGCATGCTCTAGCCCCATCCCCCGCCATGGCCGAGGCTCACCGCCGCCGCACCTCTTCGCCGCCGTCGTTCTGCTTAGCGCCATCACGTCCGAGCTCGTAGACGAGCTCCAGGCGGACCCAGGAGGCCATAGCACTATTTACCTCGCTCCCCTGACCACCGTAGTGACGAATCCATCGGCGCCCGAACTCCGGCGGCCGCAATCGAGCTCGCCGCCGTCGACTCCGGCCACCCCTGGCCCGGAGACCACCACCATCTGACGCGCCATCGCGCCAGCTCTCCGTAGGGCCAAAGGGCGCATCGAACGGTGCACGGTAGGCGAAACCCGAGCCACCCCGATGCATCTCCGCCGCGTTTTTGGTCGTCACCGGTGAAACTCCGGCGAGCCAACGTGGCACACTTAGTTAACGCTAATGACGCCATTAGCTGATCACTGTGCCACTGACGGATGGGCCCCACGCGCTAATTAACCCCGGATTCATTCCCTGTTTAACTTAGACTAACCCACCGGGCCCACATGTCAGGTTGACTTCGCTGACGAGGCAGTTGACCGGGCCCACACGTCAGCGACCCTAACCAGCACTGGGTCACTGACCAGTGGACCCCACTGGTCAGGTTTGACCCAGGGCCGCCCAGTTGACCAGCTGACGTCACCCTGACGTTGGGCTGATGCAGTAAATCATTTTCTAGTTTAAAAACAATTCAGGAAATTCCAGAAATTACCCAAAACTTCTAAAAATCATAGAAAATCAACCGTAACTCCAAATAAGATAAATTATATATGTAAAATTATCAGAAAAATTCAAGGAAGCCACTGATTGGTTTGTTCAAGGAGAAGAAGTTTCTTCTTAGGAGCTAGACTTACGTAAGGACTTCGATATCCTCGTTGATGGTTCCCTCCTGAACTCGGTAGTGTTTCGTTGTAAGACTACCAGGTGGCCATGCTTGTCTAGGACAACGTGTTCACATGCTTGTAGCAGAGCCGGCTCATGTTTTGGAGCCTACTACCGTAGTTCATTTCCCCGAGAATCTCGCAACGTCGTCTCGTCGATTTGTGTTGCAAACCTTCATTTTCCTTTCTAGACTCGATGAGTCTGGAATATCCTGACACCAACCAGATCTGAATCTCAGGCAGATATGATGGTTGGAGCATTTTCCAAGAACCATAATATTGGTCTCTTGATAACCGGTAAAGTGGATGTCGTGGCCAACACATCCAGCCGGAAGACCTATTATTGTAGTATCTCGGTTGAAGAAAGTTGGCCACCTTCCCATAAGGATTTCGTAGGATTTAATCCAGAAGTTGTTCCTTATGGATCTGTTCTATTCCGAAGTCCGACCACTACTTGGTGGCTATGCCGATGCTTAAAGCATGACCGTGGTAACCAGTACATCAAGGAGAACATTAGAAGCGGAGTGCTAAATGTCTCTCGGTCGATCATCCAGATTTTGTTTCCTTGGCTTCGCTAAGGTGAAATCTGAGAAAGTGTTATCTTCCTTTGCATCTGCATCTTCCACCATTATTCATCATGGTAGCATGTTGTGTTGCCAGGATCCTTGACACGGATATTGGCAGAACCTTGATGAGTATGGAAATGCTCAAGTTCTTGAGAGCATGCTTAGGCACTAGGTTCTGATGTTGTCGTTAACTGGGATGTGCCTCCGTTCTCTCAGTTGTTCGATAGCCATCCGATTGGTGGAATCACCTTGCCGGTGAACCTTCTCCCCAGTTACTAGAATCATTCCCAACATTTGCATTTTGTTCCCAGCTTGCACCTCAGCAGTTGTTGTTCATGGTCATCTTCAAAAGTGGACTTACCATAGGTCCCATCCATTTCCGATGATAAGCAAAAATCATCCATTGCGTTGTCTTCAACAAGGTAGTCCACATCATCCATCCTAGTCCGAGTATGCCAACTCAACAAACACCATCGGAGACACCTGTAGAGAATCTTTATAATCACCCAGTTACGTTGTGATGTTTGATAGTACACAAGGTGTTCCTCGAGTAACCGGGAGTTGCATAATCTCATAGTCTGAGGAACATCTATAAGTCATGAAGAAAGTAATAGTAGAAATACTAAACGATCATTATGCTAAGCTAACTGATGGGTCTTGTCTATCACATCATTCTCTAATGATGTGATCCCGTTCAAATGACAACATATGTCTATGGCTAGGAAACTTAACCATCTTTGATTAATGAGCTAGTCAAGTAGAGGCATACTAGGGGCACTCTGTTTGTCTATGTATTCACACATGTATTAAGTTTCCGGTTAATACAATTCTAGCATGAAAAATAAACATTTATCATGATATAAGGAAATATAAATAACAACTTTATTATTGCCTCTAGGGCATATTTCCTTCATTAACGCGATTTTTTCTGGATATAAGCTTACTTGCACCCGAAGTAGAGCTCCAACCGACTTACGAGGAGGGCACAACCCACCACCACGCAGCTGGGCCCTGGGGCGCGCCCTGGTGTCTCTGTGGTGGCTCTGGGCCCCCATTTGCATTGATTCCTTCTCCCCAAAATCACAAATATTCGAAAATAATTCTCCATAAATTTTATCATGTTTGGACTTCGTTTGATATGGTTATTCTGTGAAATAAAAAACATGCAACAAACAGGAACTGGCACTGGGCATTGGATCAGTAGGTTAGTCCAATAAATCATATGAAATGTTGCCAAAAATATGTGATAGTTGTGTAATATTGGCATGGAACAATCAAAACTTATAGATATGACGGATACATATCAGCATCCCCAAGCTTAATTCCTGCTTGTCCTCAAGTAGGTAAATGATAAAAAAGATAATGTTTATGTGGAATGCTACCTAGCATAATGTTGATCATATATGTAATCAAGGCATGAATATTAAGACATGAATGATTCAAAGCAATAGTCTATAATTTGACATCAAGACGTCAATACTCAGGCATCCCAGCAAACAATCGTGTCTTTCAAAATATCAACACTAAATAAAGCTATCCCTACAAAATCATATAGTCTTGTCATGCTATGTCTTCTTAACATAAAGTATTTATCATGCACAACCCCGTTGACAAGCCAACCAATTGGTTCATACTTTTTAACACGCTTTAGCTTTTTCAACTCTCTCGCAATACATGAGAGCAAGCCATGGATATAGCACTATGGGTGTAATAGAGTATGATGATAGGGGTAAATGTAGAGAGATAAAAAAGTAAGAAAGTTGATATCGCTTGAAGCTATGTCGGTATTTCCCCAAAGAGGAAGGGATGATGCAGCACAGCGGATGTAGGTATTTCCCTCAGATATGAAACCAAGATTATACAACCAGTAGGAGAACCAAACAACACAACGTAAAAAGCCCCTGCACACAGATAACAAATCCTCGCAACCCAACGTGTCAAAGGGGTTGTCAATCCCTTTCGGGGTACGACGCCTCAAGTGGCAAACGGGCGTGAGATAAATTTGTAGTAAATTGATAGATCGAACGCTAAATAAAATAAATAAGAAAAAATTGCAGCAAGGTATTTTTGTATTTTTGGTTTAATAGATATGAAAATAAAAGCAAATAAAAATAGTTCGCAAAGGCAAATATATGAGAAACAAGACCCGGGGCCATAGGTTTCACTAGTGGCTTCTCTCAAGAAAAATAGCAAACAGTGGGTAAACAAATTACTATTGGGCAATTGATAGAACCTCAAATAATTATGACAATATCCAGGCAATGATCATTATATAGGCATCACGTCCAAGATTAGTAGACCGACTCGTTCCTGCATCTACTACTATTACTCCACACATCGACCGCTATCCAGCATGCATCTAGTGTATTAAGTTCATGGAGAAATGGAGTAATGCAATAAGAACGATGACATGATGTAGACAAGATCTATCTATGTATAGATAGACCCCATCATTTTATAATTTGTAGCAATGATACATACGTGTCGTTTCCCTTTCTGTCACTGGGATCAAGCACCGTAAGATCGAACCTACTACAAAGCACCTCTTCCCATTGCAAGATAAATAGATCAAGTTGGCCAAACAAAACCCAAATATCAGAGAAGAAATATGAGGCTATAAGCAATCATGCATATAAGAGATCAAAGTAACTCAAATAACTTTCATGGATATAAAAATATAGATCTGATCATAAACTCAAAGTTCATCGGATCCCAACAAACACACCGCAAAAGAGTTACATCATGTGGATCTCCAAGGGACCATTGTATTTAGAATCAAGAGAGAGAGAGAGAGAGATGAAGCCATCTAGCTACTAACTACGGACCCGAAGGTCTACAAAGAACTACTCATGCATCATCACAGAGGCACCAATGGAGGTGGTGAACCCCATCCGAGATGGTGTCTAGATTGGATCTGGTGGTTCTGGACTCTGCGGCGGCTGTGTGAATATTTCGCCGATTCCCCTAGGGTTCTGGGATTTTTGGGGTATTTATAGAGCAAAGAGGCGGTCCAGGGGCACCCGAGGTGGGCACAACCCACCAAGGCGTGCTTGGGCCTCCTAGTGCGCGCTGGTGGGTTGTGCCCCCCTAGGGGCACCCCCAGGCATAGCCAGGGCCTGTTGTGTACCTTCTGGCCCATAAAAATTCTCTGTAAAGTTTCATGGCATTTGGACTCCGTTTGATATTGATTTTCTACGATGTAAAAAACATGGGAAAATAGGAACTGGCACTTGGCACTATGTCAATAGGTTAGTACCAAAAAATGTTACAAAATGATTATAAAACATCCAAGATTGATAATATAACAGCATGGAACAATCAAAAAATATCCTTGACATAGCAAATAAAAATAGATCGCAAAGGCAAATATATGAGAAAGAAGACCCGGGGGTCGTAGGTTTCACTAGTGGCTTCTCTCGAGAAAAATAGCAAACATTGGGTAAACAAATTACTGTTGGGCAATTGATAGAACCACAAATAATTATGACGATATCCAGGCAATGATCATTATATAGGCATCACATCCAAGATTAGTAGACCGACTCGTTCCTGCATCTACTACTATTACTCCACACATCGACCGCTATCCAGCATGCATCTAGTGTATTAAGTTCATGGAGAAATGGAGTAATGCAATAAGAACGATGACATGATGTAGACAAGATCTATCTATGTATAGATAGACCCCATCATTTTATCCTTTGTAGAAATGATACATACGTGTCGTTTCCCTTTCTGTCACTGGGATCAAGCACCGTAAGATCGAACCTACTACAAAGCACCTCTTCCCATTGCAAGATAAATAGATCAAGTTGGCCAAACAAAACCCAAATATCAGAGAAGAAATATGAGGCTATAAGCAATCATGCATATAAGAGATCAAAGTAACTCAAATAACTTTCATGGATATAAAAATATAGATCTGATCATAAACTCAAAGTTCATCGGATCCCAACAAACACACCGCAAAAGAGTTACATCATGTGGATCTCCAAGGGACCATTGTATTTAGAATCAAGAGAGAGAGAGAGAGAGATGAAGCCATCTAGCTACTAACTACGGACCCGAAGGTCTACAAAGAACTACTCACGCATCATCACAGAGGCACCAATGGAGGTGGTGAACCCCATCCGAGATGGTGTCTAGATTGGATCTGGTGGTTCTGGACTCTGCGGCGGCTGTGTGAATATTTCGCCGATTCCCCTAGGGTTCTGGGATTTTTGGGGTATTTATAGAGCAAAGAGGCGGTCCAGGGGCACCCGAGGTGGGCACAACCCACCAAGGCGTGCTTGGGCCTCCTAGTGCGTGCTGGTGGGTTGTGCCCCCCTAGGGGCACCCCCAGGCATAGCCAGGGCCTGTTGTGTACCTTCTGGCCCATAAAAATTCTCTGTAAAGTTTCATGGCATTTGGACTCCGTTTGATATTGATTTTCTACGATGTAAAAAACATGGGAAAATAGGAACTGGCACTTGGCACTATGTCAATAGGTTAGTACCAAAAAATGATACAAAATGATTATAAAACATCCAAGATTGATAATATAACAGCATGGAACAATCAAAAAATATCCTTGACATAGCAAATAAAAATAGATCGCAAAGGCAAATATATGAGAAAGAAGACCCGGGGGTCGTAGGTTTCACTAGTGGCTTCTCTCGAGAAAAATAGCAAACATTGGGTAAACAAATTACTGTTGGGCAATTGATAGAACCACAAATAATTATGACGATATCCAGGCAATGATCATTATATAGGCATCACGTCCAAGATTAGTAGACCGACTCGTTCCTGCATCTACTACTATTACTCCACACATCGACCGCCATCCAGCATGCATCTAGTGTATTAAGTTCATGGAGAAATGGAGTAATGCAATAAGAACGATGGCATGATGTAGACAAGATCTATCTATGTAGAGATAGGCCCCATCATTTTATCCTTTGTAGCAATGATACATACATGTTGTTTCCCTTTCTGTCACTGGGATCAAGCACCGTAAGATCGAACCTACTACGAAGCACCTCTTCCCGTTGCAAGATAAATAGATCAAGTTGTCCAAACAAAACCCAAATTTTAGAGAAGAAATACGAGGCTCTAAGCAATCATGCATATAAGAGATCAAAGTAACTCAAATAACTTTCATGGATATAAAAATATAGATCTGATCATAAACTCAAAGTTCATCGGATCCCAACAAACACACCGCAAAAGAGTTACATCATATGGATCTCCAAGAGACCATTGTATTTAGAATCAAGAGAGAGAGAGAGAGAGAGAAAGAGAGATGAAGCCATCTAGCTACTAACTACGGACCCGAAGGTCTACAAAGAACTACTCACGCATCATCACAGAGGCACCAATGGAGGTGGTGAACCCCATCCGAGATGGTGTCTAGATTGGATCTAGTGGTTCTGGACTGTGCGGCGGCTGTATGAATATTTCGCCTTCTCCTCTAGGGTTCTGGGATTTTTGGGGTATTTATAGAGCAAAGAGGCGGTCCAGGGGCACCCAAGGTGGGCACAACCCACCAAGGCGTGCTTGGGCCTCCTGGCACGCGCTGGTGGGTTGTGCACCCCTCGGGGCACCCCCACGCGTAGCCAGGGCCTGGTGTGTTCCTTCTGGCCCATAAAAATTCTTTGTAAAGTTTCGTGGCATTTGGACTCCGTTTGATATTGATTTTCTGCGATGTAAATAGGTTAGTACCAAAAAATGATACAAAATGATTGTAAAATATCCAAGATTGAGAATATAACAGCATGGAACAATCAAAAATTATAGATACGTTGAAGACATATCAGCACCCCCAAGCTTAACTCCTACTCGTCGTCGAGTAGGTAAGTGATAAAAATAGAATTTTTGATGTGGAATGCTGCCTATCATGTCATATCATATTCTTTTCTTTATAGCATGGACAATTGGACTTTTAGTTGTTCAAAGCAATGGTCCAGTTTTGACATGATAATTTAGATACTCAAGCATATCAACAAGCAACCATGTCTTTCAAAATATCAACGCTAAAATAAGTTATCCCAAACCCATCATGCTCAAACATTGATCCATTCATGAAACACACTCGAATATTAGCTACATCCAATACTTAAGTACTATCATATTGCCTCCTAGTTGGTGCTTTTATAAGATAAGATGGAGACTCAAAATAAAAATTGCATAAAGTAAAAGAAAGGCCCTTCGCAGAGGGAAGTAGGGATTTGTAGAGGTGCCAGAGCTCAAAGCGAAAAACTTAGAGATAAAAAAAATTTGGGAGGTATATCCGTCCCACCAACGAAAACGACTTAGAGTTCCCAATACTTTCCATGCATAGATATATCATAGGCGGTTCCCAAACAGAAAATAAAGTTTATTCCTTTTTCCACCATACTTTCACTTTCCATGGCTAGCCGTATCCACGGTTGCCCTCCATACCAACACTTTCCAAGGAATTTATTATTTGACAACATAAAGTAAATTCAATTTTTTTTGCAATTCGGGACTGGGCATCCCTAATACCTTTGCCTTACTCTCGTGCAATGACTATCGGCGTTCTGGGAAAGGGGGTCCCCAGACTTGCCTGCCTGCGGCCCATGGCGTGGCTCTGCGAGCGGGCTCGTACGGCCCATCTTCACCAACAAGCACCCAAGACCCTCGCGAGGGGCCAAGCCTCACGAGGCGGATGACACAAGACCTCCTTAGGAGCAGCCTCACCAGGCTGGCTCGCGAGGAGCAAAGAAATCAAGGAAAGAAAAACCTCGTGATCTTCCAATGATGTGAGCCATGACGATCAAGATCAGGCGGGCGCCAGCGTGCACAATGTCCTTGTTTCCTCTTTGGTGCTAAGGAAGCAAGCGTAGGCGCGGAGTACCGAGGCGTCATGCAAAGGTTTCCATATCAGTGCAATGAGACCATGACCAGCAGGATGGCAAGATGGAGGTCACCGTGGAGCCCAAGACGGCGTCACCACCAGAGCCTTTGGCAGGCGAAGACTGCTTTTGTCAGGATAACTTGTACTACCTATCCCCATTAAAATTGGCCGTTGTTGGCTCCCTTCCCTCTCAATATTTTGGGAGAGGACCAGGGCCTCTATAAATAGGATTGGCCACCACAGTAGGAGGCAACTCGTCTCGAACTCATTTAGTTCATCCTCACACCCACCAAGCACAAGAACACCCCACCTCGGGAGGCTGTTCTTCCCCTTATACTGTTCATCCGTAGCCCAAGAGGCAATCCACCACCACACTGGAGTAGGGTATTACACCACAACGGTGGCCCGAACTAGTATAAATCTTATATCCCTTGCGTTGCAAGCTCGTCGAGTTAGTCCTTGAGATCTTAGCGAAGATAGGACGTGGATCGGTAGGGGGAGATCTTCGTGCGCACCCCAGTGTTCGAACCTTGAGGGTTTTGCCAGAACCCGAGATCCGACATTTGGCATGCTAGGTAGGGGTGTGCCGGAGCCTCTCTCCCGCTAGTCGATTCACCGACACTCCCAAGTTTCGATGTCCGGCGACTCAAGGACCAATGCCGATCGCTGGGCAGCCTGGCCAGCCCATGCAGCGCCGCCTACCCAGGAAGACCCCAATCCCGCGCTCCAGGCGGCACGAGCACCACCTGACGCTACAGGGCACGGGCGGCGCGGCCAGGCACCGTCCACACTCACCCCACGATAGGTGCGAGTTGTTGCAAGGGCCACAAGCCATGCCGCAGTGATGACACCGCACACCCAGAGGGAGCAGGCAAACATGCGGGCTGCACTTACGGTGGCACGGGAGCTGTTGAGGTGCCGGTTGATGGAGAGTGGCCGGGATGCACTGCTGGAACGCGTCGCCGAGCTACTGGACGCAGCGGCCGCGGGAGCACCGCCCTTCTGCTACCAACTCACACCCCAGGCTGCGGCCAGATTCCACGGCGGGCCTCGCCACGCCCGCGTGCCCCCGAGTGCGCCCGGGGGCCTCGTCGACACCGGCATGATCCGCAGTGGATGGCGCCCCATCGCACCCGCACCACCCCAGATGGGTGCGAGCACGAGCGTCGCCGCACACGGCCCCAGCAAGGCGCTACCCCACCATCCTCGGTATGGCGTCATGAGTCGGGCGACATGGAGTGTGGGGCTCTTCGGCAAGGTCTTCGGGGCAACGGCCTCGAAGGCCTACGTGCCCCGCATGATGAACTAGGAGTACACGTCGGAAGATGACCCCGGCTCGTTCCTTGAGCCGAGCTGGGAAGCGTAGGCGTTAGGAGCTGAGGCATTCCAGGAGCCGCCCAAGAGCCCCACCAACCACACCGTCGACAACAGCTACAGGGTACCACTAATCTCCCAGGGGCAGGCTTACACTAACCACGAATCGCTGGTAAACTAGGTCATAACGCCAGCGATGGTCCCGGTGCAGTGGTATCCATCTCACCAGGAGAGGCTCACTGGGGGCTGCGTGGGAGGGGCCAGGAGCAAGGCCCCTCCCCGCGTCACACGGAGCAAGACATCGCCCGGAGGTAGGTCCTCTGCCGGGAGGTCCCGGCGAGCCTTCCCCCGACAGAGGACCCATGGTCGCCGAGGGCGCCGCTGGCGTCCCCTTTGCCCCTTGGTGTCGTCCTGGTCTCCGGTCGCCCCCAACGGTGATCAAGGGAGGCGCAAGGTAGGGCCCTCGTCTGGCGATATGAAGTAAGGCTCACACCTGTGAAGGTCTCCGCCCATGACACTCTCATGTAATAACGAGTGGGGTTGTACACGCCCCGGAGTATCAGGAGTGCCACCCTCGGGCCTCAGGGGCTCCCTCCCACGTCCTAGTGGTAGCACTTAGCTCCGCGTTGGTGAGAAGACAAGAAGACTAGACTAGGCGCTGGATGCGGCCATTTGCTTTGGATCTCTTTTCTGTAACCCTACCTTCTGGATTTGGATTTAAGTTGAAGTTGAATTTTCATTGATGCGCATGGGGGGTGCCTTTTCTTGTTCAAGCGATTTCTTGCTATCTGGTTCTTGCCTTATTTCGAAGTTCGCACCTGTTCCCCCTTGCGGGCCCCTCGCGAGCGGGGCTGGGCAAGATGCACACGCGCCACGCGCAAGTCGAGCCACGGCTAGCGCTTGCTTATCACGCGGCCCCCTCGGGCGTCTCGACGAGTTCCTTAGGACCTTCCCAGAAACTCGCAACCTCACGAGCCGGTTTGGGCTCGTCCAGGCTAAGGTAAACTACAACAGCAACTTTGCCTCAGGATATGTGAGTTCACGAAGACACATATTCAACTCGACCTAACAAGATAGAGGCAGTAGCAAATTTACATGAGGGACTTCCCCTCCAAAAATGCTCTTACAACTTCAAGGGTTGCGCCCGAGCTTCTGTGTGCAGGACAAACTGCTGGGAAACACGGGATCAGTCAGACATGTCGCTCGCCATGTCCCGTGGATCGCCCTCAGACACGTCGCTGGCATCGCTGCCACCATCGCTGGCATCACCATCACCTCCACCAGCGCCGCCATCACCGTCGTCGACCACGTCGCCCGCGTCCGCCGCGACCACCACCCCATCGTCATCGGAAGTGAAGGCCCTGACCAGCGCGTCCACATTGTCTTCCACCCATCGAGACAGGTCACCCCAGATGGCCTCGGGTACGGGAGTGATGGCGGCGTCAAAATCAAAGTTGGGGTCGGTGTTTTGGAGATGGTTGAAGACGCGGGAGAACACACGCCCGCGCAGGCCGCGGCTCCTCTCTTCAACAAGTTGGCGAGCTCTCTCGGAACGATTCTCCAGGCACGTCACCACATCAGCAAAGAAGTGGAGGTGGCTGGTGTAGTCGTTCGCGTGGGGATGAGGAGCATTCTCATCATAGATGTGGCCCAGGGCGATGTTGGCCCCGTTCCTAAGGTCCTGGAGCATGGGGGCGTGCACGCGCTCCAGCGTCCGCCGCTGAAGCACTTCCTCCCTGTTCTGTCGTGCAATGGACTCGGCGTCAGCAACTCGCTTATGAAGAGAGAGCAGCTCGGCATGGGCGGAGGCTAGTTCCGCCTGCGCCGTGACCAGGGCGACTGCCGTGGCCTCCTCGCGTTTCTCCACCTCAGCTAGCCTGGGCCTAAGGGCAGCGGCCCTACCTGCAGCCTCCGTCTCCATAAGCTTCAGCTTCAGGTCATACCTACCCTCAAGACCCACATGAACCTCGGCCACCCGGCGATCGACCTCCTCCTGGGCCTTGGCCTCGCGTGCACCGACGACATCTTCCGCTTGGGAAGCTTGACGCTCCCTCGTCTCCAATCGCTCAAGCTCGAGGCTACGCTCCACGACTTCCAGCGCCAATGCCTCCTCGCGCCTCCGGGTCTCTTCTTCTTCGGCGGGCGTCCCCCTCAGCGATGCAAGGGCGGCTCTGCGTGCCTCCACTTGCTGCTCCAAGGAGGCGCTCCAGGCTTGGAGCTCTCACGCGCGCCTCTCTGCGGCCTCACGGCGGCGGTCAGCTTCTCGGGCCTCTTCCAGGGCTCGGAAGCAGGCTTCACGCGAGGTCGCGAGAGAAGCTTCAGCCTTCGCGTTATCAAGCTCGTGCTGGTGACGCCCGAGGTTGATGGCCACCTTCAGCTTGTGCCGCTCCTCCGCCAACCGAGGACCCTCGGCCTCGAGGCGCGCGTCGACGCCCGCAAGTTCTTCACCAAGCTGGGTCATCGCGCCCATCTCCTCCTGGAAGAGCTCATGACGAACAACGCTCCGTCCATGCTCGAACTCGAGCGCACGGCCCATCTCGTCCTCCACCGCGGGGGCTGCAAGCGGGGCCCGAAGCGGCACGCCCCCTCCCAACAAGGGGTTCGGGGCAAGCGCGTGCCCGGAGGCCCGCCAGGCCTCACAAGGGTCCTGGGTGAGTCGGGGCCCGCTGCTTGAAGAGGCGCCCAGGACGGAAGCTGTCCAGCCACCGTCCACAATTAGAGGAGGAGCCCTCAGCGTGCTCGCTGAGCTGCAACCAAGGCCGCGAAAGAGATAAGGCAAAGGCATGAGCTCAAAACGCCTTGTCGACGAGCTGGTTTCCTCGGTTGACTCCGCACCAAGAGCAGCCCGCGGGCTTGCAGCGCTCGAGTCTAGCGGGAAAAACGAGGCGAGAGGAGGCTGCTTCTTAGGAGATCATGCGTCCTTGGCGGAAGGGATCCTGAAGAGATATCATCAGGCAAGAAAGCAGCACACAGAGAATCACCAAGATAAGGTACTTAATCATCAACGACGATGTACTTTCTCCGTTTTAACGGCCCGAAGGTGCCGCTGCTTGGGGACCCCTTCCTCTTGCGGAGCTCTTCAAAGTCCATGCAAAGCCGACCGAAGCGATGTACATGATGGCCAACACGAGGCGCGGTTGGAGAAGCTCTCGGAGGGGCAGCCTCAGGAGCGCCAAGCTGAGGGGAGTTGTCGAGCTCTACCTCACAGTGACCTGCTGAGGTCTCAGGAGCCCTGGCGTTGGGAGACGCGGGCTGCATCACCCCCTCAACCACCGCCCCAGGGCAAGAATCACGAGTTCTCGAAGACGACGCCTCAGGAGCCCTGGGCCACATCAGCATCTCGGCACCTTCACCATCGGCCCCCAGCGGTGCTCGCCCCCTGCATCCACACTTGGGGCGAGCTCGACGCTAGTGGCAGGAAGAGGAACCACGATGGTGGGGTTCTCACGGGGCCCCAAGAGGCCTACTGGACGCAGCCCCCACTCATCGACGGAAGGCATCTGCTCAGCGAATGTTTCCTTGTTCAAGCAGCAGTACAGAAGGCA
This sequence comes from Triticum monococcum, assembly GCA_034509565.1. Taxonomy (NCBI): domain Eukaryota; kingdom Viridiplantae; phylum Streptophyta; class Magnoliopsida; order Poales; family Poaceae; genus Triticum; species Triticum monococcum. The sequence continues at coordinate 607,614,329 of CM067845.1, forward strand.
ACTCTTCCTTGGCATGTCATATGGCAACGAGACACCCATCAGGACATCGAGCACCATTCACCGCGCCTCAAGGGGGAGCCCGGACTCCTAAAGTCTCATGTGGTCCTTGCTATTGAGCAAGGCCCACATCGATCGAGAGTGGCGCTGAAGCGGAGCGATTCGGCGCCGGACGAACTCCTTCACCAGCATAGGCGCTGTCACATCAAGGTCCTTGAGCCTCTTCAGCCTGAGCCAGACAGGGGCAAGGCGCGAATCGGTGATCCTTTGGTGGCACCAACTAGAGTTGGGAATAGCGGGCGCTGACAGAGAAGAGAGCAGGGGGCTGAACACTCTGACATCAACAAATACCCACCGTGGCCGAAACCCGCTCATGGATGGTGGGAGATCGAAGTCAATCCCTGCGCCGGCTGTCGCCGCCACGGCCTGAAAGCTCAGGCATCCTGAGCTCTGTCGAGGATAAATCAGGTGCAGCGAGAAGAAGTGGTGGAGAAGGGCCACTGAAGGGGCAATGCCTACCATGGCCTTGCAAACAACGGCGAAGATGGCGAGAAGGGTCACAGATTGGGGATCAAGGTGCAGCATGTGGATCTGATAATGGGCAAGCACAGCGTTGAAGAAGACGGACAAAGGAGGAACCAAGCCAGCCCAAAGGGTGTCGATGAAGAATGGGACCTTGGTGGCTGTCCGGTCGACGCGAGCATGAGATGCAGGCCAAGCCACCGTCCTTCCCCAATCATTGAAGCTTGAGGCGAGCATGGGACGCACCTTGTCCATGGCTTCCTGGTTGAGCACCAGCGACCTGCCAACAGCAGGCTCAGCGGCCGGGCGCAGCTCGGTGGAGGACAGGGGACTCTCCCCTTTCTCCGACTTGTTCGGTGCCATGGCGATGGGAGGATTGAGCTCAGATGGATCGGGGCGAGAGGCTGAGCTACGAGGAAACGGAAGAATTGGAGAGTGGGCAGCAACAACGGGAGGGAAGCCGTGTAGACCGTGGTGGCCGACTAGCCAGGTGGGTATCAAGGCAGCGTGGGGAAGCGGAGACGCCCTCGTTCAATCAACCGCCATGCGTCGACCAAGGCCGCAGGCTATTGGGGCATGTGGCGCTCCACACTTGTCCTTTGGCTTTGCCTTGAAGCCATGCCCGAGCGCGCCTTGGGCCCGGGGGCTACTGTCGGTGTTCTAGGAATGGGGGTCCCCAGACTTGCCTGCCTGTGGCCCACGGCATGGCTCTGCGAGCGGGACCGTATGGCCCATCTTCACCAACAAGCACCCCAATACCCTCGCGAGCGGCCAAGCCTCGTGAGGCGGATGACATAAGACCTCCACAGGAGCGGCCTCACCAGCCTGGCTCGCGAGGGGCGGAGAGATCAAGGCAAGACAAACCTCGTGAGCTTCCAATGACGTGAGCCATGACGATCAAGATTAGGCAGGCGCCAGGAGGGCACCAGCGCGCATAGTGTCCTTGTTTCCTCTTTGGTGCTAAGGAAGCAAGCGCAGGAGCGCATCAACCGGCTCGATCGATCGATCGAGGTCCTGTTCATCCAGCGGCAACGGCCTCTACTATCTCAGGGTCTTGTTCGTCCAACCCCCCGCCGGGAACTGTTCATCCAAACCCCCCAACAACACTCACTGTTCATCAAGAGGCGGGATCGATCGACTTCAGTTAGCAGCAGTAGCGAAGGAATCACTCGGGTTCAGTTAACAGCAAGGGATCGATCGATCGCTCGGGTTCAGTAACGCGTAGCCTGTAGTGCAATCGCTCAGGTTCAGTTAGAGCACAATGCCTCGCACACACGCACATAGTACGAGAAAAACATGCATCGCTCGGCCCCCGACCACCCACCGTAACCAGGAACTCCCCCGATATTTTCCTCGCCCTCGCTTCTACCACGGGTTTCTTCGTCATGGACGGTCCGAAGAATGTCATGCAGATGCGTGTCCGGCCCGCCCAGGATGAAAAGCCCATTTTTTGTCATGATTTTTTGTCATAGAAGTAGGACCCCACCAGATCAATGATGATGCTGGGTTTTGTCACAATTATTGTCATAGAAGTGTCATAAGCATGACAAAAAAAATTTGTTCGGCCCAAAATGTCACGGATGTGTCTTTGGTTGTAGTGAACATTGTCCCTTCTCTCTTTTCTCTCATTTTTTTATTTGGGCCTTCTCTCATTTTTTGGCCACTTTTTTCGTCCGGAGTCTCATACCGACTTGTGGGGGAATCGTAGTCTCCATCATCCTTTCCTCACATGGGACAATGCTCTAATAATGAAGATCATCACACTTTTATTTACTTACAACTCAAGAATTACAACTTGATACTTAGAACAAAATATGCCTCTATGTGGCAGTGTACCGGAATGTGCAATGAATCAAGAGTGACCTATATAAAAATGATGAACGGTGGCTTTGCCACAAATATGATGTCAACTACATGATCATGCAAAGCAATATGACAATGATGATGTATGTCATAATAAACGGAACGGTGGAAAGTTGCATGGCAATATATCTCGGAATGGCTATGGAAATGTCACAATAGGTAGGCATGGTGGCTGTTTTGAGCAAGGATATGTGGTGGGTTTATGACACCGGCGAAAGTTGCATGGCACTAGATAGGCTAGGAATGGCGGAAAGGTGAGAGTGCATATAATCCATGGACTCAACATTAGTCATAAACAACTCACATAATTTTTGCAAAAATCTATTAGTCATCGAAACAAAGTACTACGCGCATACTCCTAGGGGGATAGGTTGGTAGGAAAAGACCATCGCTCATCCCCGACCGACACTCAGAAGGAAGACAATCAAGAAATAAATCATGCTCCGACTTCATCACATAATGGTTCACCATATGTGCATGCTATGGGACTCACAAACTTTAACACAAGTATTTCTCAAATTCACAACTACTCACTAGCACGACTCTAATATCACCATCTTCATATCTCAAAACAACCATAAGGAATCAAACTTCTCACAGTATTCAATGCACTTTATATGAAAGTTTTTATTATATCCTTCTTGGATGCCTATCATATTAGAACTGATTTTATAACAAAAGAAAATTACCATGCTGTTTAGAGAATCTTAAAATAATATAAGTGAAGTACGAGAGTTCAACTATTTCTATAAAATAAGACCACCATTGTGCTCTAAAAAGAGCAAATTTGCCTAGCTCAAACGATATAAGTGAAGCACACACAGCATTCTAATAAATCACTATTCATGTGTATCTCTCTCAAACGGTGTGTACAGCAAGGGTGATTGTGGCAAACTAAAAATCAAAGAGTCAAATCATACAAGACGCTCCAAGCAAAACACATATCATGTGGTGAATAAAAATATAGCATGAAGTAAAGTTACTGATAGACGAAAAAAAAGAGGGGATGCCTTCCCGGGTCATCCCCAAGCTTAGGCCTTTTGACATCCTTGAATATTATCTTGGGGTGCCTTGGGAATTCCCAATCTTAGGTTCTTGCCACTCCTTATTCCATAGTCCATCAAATCATTACCCAAAACTTGAAAACTTCACAACACAAAACTCCAACAGAAAATCTCGTAAGCTCCGTTAGTATAAGAAAATAAATCACCACTTTTGGTACTGTTGTGAACTCATTATTTCTTTATATTGGTGTAATATCTACTGTATTCCAACTTTTCCATGGTTCATACCCCCCGATACTAGCCATAGATGCATCAAAATAAGCCAACAACACACGAAAAGCAGAATCTGTCAAACATAGATCAGTCTGTAGCAATCTGGAGATTTTGAACACTTCTGTAACTCCAAAAATTCTAAGAAATTACGAGGTCCTAGATAATTTGTTTATTAATCCTCTACAAAAATAATCAGTATTTTACTACGCCTCTTTTAAAAATTGAAACTAATCTCATGGGTGCAAAAGTTTCTATTTTTCAGCATGATCGAAGTAACTATCACCGTAAGCTAACCCATAGGTCTTACTTGGCACAAACACTAATTAAAACACAAAACCACATCTAACTAGAGTCTAGATTATTTATTAAAAGCAAAACAGGACCTAAAAAGCAAGAACAAAAATAAAATTGGGTTGCCTCCCAACAAGCGCTATTGTTTAACGCCCCTAGCTAGGCATAAAAACACGAACAGGTCTAAGTATTCTCATCTTTGGCATGCAATCCATAAGTGGCTCTCATAATAGATTCATAAGGCAATTTAATTTTATTTCTTGGAAAGTATTCCATGCCTTTCCTTAATAGAAATTGAAATCTAATGTTTCCTTCTTTCATATCAATAATTGCACCAATCGTTCAAAGGAAAGGTCTACCAAGAATAATAGGACATGTAGGATTGCAATCTATATCAAGAACAATGAAATCTACGGGCACATAATTCCTATTTGCAAAAATAAGAACATCATTAATTCTTCCCATAGGTTTCTTAATAGTGGAATCCGCAGGATGCAAATTTAAGGAACAATCATCAAATTCACGGAAACCTAGCACATCACATAAAGTTTTCGAAATCGTGGAAACACTAGCACCCAAATCGCACAAAGCATAGCATTCATAATCTTTAATATTAATCTTAATAGTAGGTTCCCACTCATCATAAATTTTTCTAGGAATTGAAACTTCTAAATTAAGCTTTTCTTCATAAGATTGCATCATATCATCAACGATATGTTTAGTAAAAGCTTTGTTTTGATTATAAAGATGAGGAGAATTCAACATGGATTGCAACAAGGAAGTACAATCTATAAAAGAGCAATTATCATAATTAAAGTCCTTGAAATCCAAAATAGTGGGTTCATTGCTATCTAAAGTTTTGAACTCTTCAATCCCACTTTTATCAATTTTTGCATCAAGATCTAAAAACTCTGAATCATTGGGACGCCTTCTAACTAAAGTTGACTCATCTCTAGTCCATAATAATCAAGACTAACATTGGAAAACAAAAATTTAATAGGAGTCACATCAATCACTTTTAGATCTTCATCATTATTTTCATGGAAACTAGAAGAACATGCTTTTATAAACAAATCTTTCTTAGCACGCATCTTAGCGGTTCTTTCTTTGCATTCATCAATGGAAATTCTCATAGCTTTGAGAGACTCATTGATATCATGCTTAGGTAGAATAGATCTAAGTTTCAAAGAATCAACATCAAGAGAAATTATATCCATGTTCCTACCCAAATCATCAATCTTATGCGGTTTTTCTTCAATCAACGCATTGAAATTCTTTTGCGAACTAATAAATTCTTTAACACTATTCTCAAATTTAGAGGGCATATTATTATAATTTCCATAAGCATTGTTGTAGGAATTACCATAATTATTAAAGGAATTACTAGGAAACGGCCTAGGATTAAAATTACCTCTATACGCGTTATTACCTAAATTATTCCTACCAACAAAATTCACATCCATAGATTCATTATTGTTTTCAATCAAAGTAGACAAAGGCATTTAATTAGGATCAATAGGATCACTCTTATTAGCAAAGAAACTCATAAGCTCATCCATCTTTCCACTCAAAACATTAATCTCTTCAATTGCATGCACTTTTTTTTACTAGTGGAAGATCTTTTGGTATGCCGTTGAGAATAGTTAACCATAACATTATCTAGGAGTTTAGTAGCTTCTCCTAAAGTAATTTCCGTAAAAGTGCCTCCCGCAGCTGAATCTAAAAGATTTCTAGAAGCAAAATTCAATCCGGCATAAAAATTTTGTATAATCATCCACAAATTCAAATCATGAGTAGGGCAATTTTTAATCATCAATTTCATAATCTCCCAAGATTGTGCAACATGTTCATGGTCAAGTTGCTTAAAATTCATAATGTCATTCCTAAGGGAGATGATCTTAGTGGGAGGAAAATACTTGGAAATAAAAGCATCTTTACACTTATTCCATGAATCAATACTATTTTAGGCAAAGATGAAAACCAAGTTTTAGCGCGATCCCTAAGCGAGAACAAAAATTGATTCAACTTAACGATATCAATATCCACATCTTTTTTCTTTTGCATATCACACAAATCAACGAAATTATTAAGATGGGATGTGGCATCTTGATTGGGAAGGCCGGAAAATTGATCTTTCATAACAAGATTCAACAAAGCAGTATTAATCTCACAAGATTTTGCATTAGCATCAGGAGCAATCGGACTACTAATAAAATCATTGTTGTTGGTATTGGAAAAGTCACACAATTTGGTATTATCTTGAGCCATCGCGACAAAGCAAGCAATCCAAAACACGAGCACACAAAAAGCAAACAAAAAAGACGAACGGAGAGGGGCGAAGAAAAGGCGAATCTTTGCAAAATTTGTTTAAGAAGTGGGGGAGAGGAAAACGAGAGGTGAATAACAAATAATGTAATCCAAGAGATGAGAGTTTATGATGGGTACTTGGTATGTCTTGGCTTGGTGTAGATCTCCCCGGCAACGGTGCCAGACATCCTTCTCGCTACCTCTTGAGCTTGCGTTGGTTTTTCCATTGAGGAGGAAAGGGTGATGCAGCAAAGGAGCGTAAGTATTTCCCTCAGTTTTGAGAACCAAGGTATCAATCTAGTAGGAGACTACACAACAAGCCACCGAATACCTGCACAAACAAACACCGACTTGCCACCAACGCGACAAAGGGGTTGTCAATCCCTTCACGGTTATTCGCAAAGTGAGATCTGATAGAGATGGATAAACGGTAAAGTAATATTTTTGGTTTATGGAATGGAAAGTAAAGATTTCAAAGTAAAAGAACAGCAACATAAATTGGAAAGTTTACGGGAAACTAATATGATGTAAAATAGACCCGGGGGGCATAGGTTTCACTAGAGGCTTCTCTCAAGATAGAAATTATTATGGCGGGTGAACAAATTACTGCCGAGAAATTGATAGAAAAGCGCAAAGTTATGACGATATCTAAGGCAATGATCATGAATAAAGGCATCACGTCCGTGTCAAGTAGACCGAAATGATTCTGCATCTACTACTATTACTCCACACATCGACTGCTATCCAGCATGCATCTAGAGTATTAAGTTCATGGAGAAATGGAGTAATGCAATAAGAACAATGACATGATGTGGCGGGATTAACTCAAACAATATGATGAAAATCCCATCTTGACATCCTCGATGGAAACAATACAATACGTGCCTTGCTGCCCCTACTGTCACTGGGAAAGGACACCGCACGATTGAACCCAAAGCTAAGCACTTCTTCCATTGCAAGAAAAACCAATCTAGTTGGACAAACCAAATCGATAGTTCGAAGAGACTTGCAAAGATATCAAATCATGCATATAAGAATTCAGAGGAGATTCAAATAATATTCATAGATAAGCTGATCATAAATCCACAATTCATCGGATCTCGGCAAACACACCGCAAAAGAGTATTACATCAAATAGATCTCCAAGAACATCGAGGAGAAATTTGTATTGAGAATCAAAGAGAGAGAATAAGCCATCTAGCTACTAGCTATGGACCCGTAGGTCTGAAGTAAACTACTCAAGCTTCATCGAAGAGGCAATGGTGTTGATGTAGAAGCCCTCCATGATCGATTCCCCCTCCGACAGGACGCCGGAAAAGGCCCCAAGATGGGATCTCACGGGTACAGAAGGTTGCGGTGGTGGAAAAGTTGTTTCGTGGCTCCCCTGGATGTTTTTGGGGTATAAGAGTATATATAGGAGAAATAATTAGGTCAGGAGAGCTACAAGGGGCCCACAAGGTCGTGGGTGATACGTCTCCAACGTATCTATAATTTTTGATTGCTCCATGCTATATTATCTACTGTTTTGGACTATATTGGGCTTTATTTTCCACTTTTATATTATTTTTGGGACTAACCTATTAACTGGAGGCCCAGCCCAGAATTGCTGTTTTTGCCTATTTCAGTGTTTCGGATAAACAGAATATCAAACGGAGTCCAAACGGAATAAAATCTTTGAAAACGTGATTTTCTCACCGAACATGATCCAGGAGACTTGGACCCTACTGCAAGGGATCAAAGAGGTGGTCACGAGGGTGCCCCCCCCTAGGGCACGCCCCCTGCCTCGTGGGCCCCTCGGTGCTCCACCGGCATACTCCTTCCTCCTATATATACACACGTACCTCCAAACGATCAAAACATGAGCCAAAACCCTAATTCCACCGCCGCAACTTTCTGTATCCAGGAGATCCCATCTTGGAGCCTGTTTCGGAGCTCCATCGGAAGAGGGCCGTTATCACGGAGGGCCTCTACATCATCCTAGCCCCTCCAATGAAGTGTGAGTAGTTTACCTCAGACCTTCGGGTCCATAGTTAGTAGCTAGATGGCTTCTTCTCTCTCTTTGAATCTTAATACAAAGTTCTCCCCCTCTCTTGTGGAGATCTATTCGATGTAATCTTCTTTTTGCGGTGTGTTTGTTGAGACCGATGAATTGTGGGTTTATGATCAAGTCTATCTATGAATAATATTTGAATCTTCTCTGAATTCTTTTATGCATGATTGGTTATCTTTGCAAGTCTCTTCGAATTATCTATTTGGTTTGGCCAACTAGATTGGTAGTTGGTGCCATGGGAGAAGTGCTTAGCTTTGGGTTTGATCCTGCGGTGTCCTTACCCATTGACAGAAGGGGCAGCAAGGCACGTATTGTATCGTTGACAACGAGGATAACAAGATGGGGTTTATTTCATATTGCATGAATTTATCTCTCTACATCATGTCATCTTGCTTAAGGCGTTACTCTATTTTTAACTTAATACTCTAGATGCATGCTGGACAGCGGTCGATGAGTGGAGTAATAGTAGTAGATGCAGAATCGTTTCGATCTACTTGTCACGGACATGATGCATATATACATGATCATCCCTAGATATTCTCATAATTATTCACAATTCTATCATTTGTTCAACAGTAATTTGTTCACACCGTAGAATGCTTATGCTCTTGAGAGAAGCCACTAGTGAAACCTATGGCCCCCGGGTCTATTCTAGTCATATCAATCTCCATTACTTTTATATTATTTTGCTATTTACTTGGCTTTTACTTTTTACTTTGCATTCTTATATCAAAAATACCAAAAATATTCTATCTATCAGATCTCACTCTCGTAAGTGACCGTGAAGGGCTTGACAACCCCTAATCGCGTTGGTTGCGAGTAGCTATCGCTTTGTGCAGGTACGAGGGACTTGAGCGTGGGCTCCTACTGGATTGGTACCTTGGTTCTCAAAAACTGAGGGGAATACTTACGCTACTCTGCTGCATCATCCCTTCCTCTTCAGGGAAAACCAACGCAAGCTCAAGACGTAGCAAGAAGGATTTCTGGCGCCGTTGCCGGGGAGTCTACGCAAAAAGTCAATATACCAAGTACCCATCACAATCCCTATCTCTCGCATTACATTATTTTCCATTTGCTTCTCATTTTCCTCTCCCCCCAATTCACCCTTGTCGTTTTATTCGCCCTCTCTCTCTATCCTCCCTCTCTATTTGCCTCTTTTTGTCTGCTTGCTTTTTATTTGCCCGTGTGTTAGTTTGCTTGCTTGTTGCGATGGCTCAAGATACTACTAAATTGTGTGACTTCACCAATACCAATAATAATGATTTCCTTAGCACTCCGATTTCTCCTCTTACCGATGCTGAATCTTGTGAAATTAATACTGCTTTGTTGAATCTTGTTATGAAAGATCAATTCGCCGGCCTTCCTAGTGAAGATGCCGCTACTCATCTGAATAGCTTCATTGATTTATGTGATATGCAAAATAAAAAAGATGTCAATAATGATGTCGTTAAATTGAAGCTATTTCTTTTTTCGCTTAGAGATCGTGCTAAAGCTTGGTTTTCACCTTTGCCTAAGAATAGTATTGATTCATGGAACAAATGCAAAGATGCTTTTATCTCTAAGTATTTTCCTCCTGCTAAGATCATCTCTCTTAGAAACGATATAATGAACTTTAAACAACTTGATCATGAACATGTTGCACAAGCTTGGGAGAGAATGAAATTAATGATACGTAATTGCCCTACTCATGGTTTGAATTTGTGGATGATTATACAAAAATTTTATGCCGGATTGAATTTTGCTTCTAGAAATCTTTTAGATTCGGCCGCGGTAGGCACTTTTATGGAAATCACTTTAGGAGATGCTACTAAACTCGTAGATAATATTATGGTTAATTATTCTCAATGGCATAATGAAAGAACTTCTAATAAAAAAGTGCATGCGATAGAAGAAATTAATGTGTTAAATGGAAAGATGGATGAACTTATGAAATTATTTGCTACTAAGAGTGTTTCTTCTGATCCTAATGATATGCCTTTGTCTACTTTGATTGAGAATAACAATGAATCTATGGATGTGAATTTTGTTGGTAGGAATAATTTTGGTAACAACGCTTATAGAGGGAATGTTAATCCTAGGCCATATCCTAGTAATCCTTCTAATAATTATGGGAATTCCTAGAACAACTCTTATGGAAATTATAATAAGATGTCTGCTAATTTTGAATCTAATATTAAAGAATTTATTTCTTCGCAGAACAATTTCAATGCTACGATTGAAGAAAAATTGCTTAAGATTGATGGTTTGGCTAGGAACGTTGATAGAATTGCTCTTGATGTTGATGCTTTGAAACTTAGATCTATTCCACCTAAGCATGATATTAATGAGTCTCTAAAAGCCATGAGAATTTCAATTGATGAGTGTAAAGAAAGAACCGCTAGGATGCGTGCTTCCAAAGATGCCTTTATTAAAGCGTGTTCTTCTAATTCCTATGAAAATCAAGATGAAGATCTAAAAGTTATTGATGTGTCTCCTATTAAATCTTTATTTTGCAATATGAATCTTGATGAAACTGAATATGATCTTCCTTTACCTAGAAGGCGTTCTAAAAATTCGGAGTGTTTAGATCTTAATGATGAAATTGATGAAAGTGGGATGGAAAGAAATAAAAATCTAGATGTTGCTAAACCCACTATATTGGATTTCAAGGAATTTAATTATGAAAATTGCTCTTTGATTGATTGTATTTCCTTGTTGCAATCCATGCTAAATTCTCCACATGCTTATAGTCGAAATAAAGCCTTCACTGAACAAATTGTTGATGCCTTGATGCAATCTTATGAAGAAAAACTTGAGTTGAAAGTTTCTATCCCTAGAAAACTCTATGATGAGTGGGAACCAACTATTAAAATTAAAATTAAAGATCATGAGTTTTATGCTTTGTGTGATTTGGGTGCTAGTGTCTCTACTATTCCCAAGACTTTGTGTGATTTACTAGATTTCCGTAATTTTTATGGTTGCTCTCTAAACTTGCATCTTGCGGATTCCACTATTAAGAAACCTATGGGAAGAATTAATGATGTTCTTATTGTTGCAAATAGGAATTATGTGCCCGTAGATTTCATTGTTCTTGATATAGATTGCAATCCTTCTTGCCCTATTATTCTTGGTGTGATTATTGATATGAAGGAAGGGAATATTAGATTTCAATTTCCATTAAAAATGGCATGGAACACTTTCCAGGAAATAAAATAAAATTACATTATGAAACTATGATGAGAGCCACTTATGTATTGCCTACCAAAGATGGCAATACTTAGATCTATTCTTCCTTGTTACGCCTTGCTAGGGGCGTTAAACGATAGCGCTTGTTGGGAGGCAACCCAATTTTATTTTTATTCCTTGCTTTTTGCTCCTGTTTAGTAATAAATAGATTATTTAGCCTCTGTTTTGGTTGTCTTTTTTGTGTTTAATTAGTGTTTGTACCAAGTAGAACCGTTGGGAAGACTTGGGGAAAGTCTTGTTGAACTTGCTGCAAAAAACAGAAACTTTAGCGCTCACGAGAACTGCTTTCATTTTTATTTGAAGAGTGATATTTAGTTAATTATTTTTGCAGATGATTAATAGATAAATTCCTCACGTCCAGCAATTTATTTTAGAATTTTTGGGGCTCCATATCTTGCACTAGCTATAGATTATTATAGACTGTTCTGTTTTTGACAGATTCTGTTTTTCGTGTGTTGTTTGCTTATTTTGATGAATCTATGGCTAGTAAAATAGTTTATAATCCATGGTGGAGTTGGAATACAGTAGGTTAAACACCAATATAAATAAAGAATGAGTTCATTACAGTACCTTGAAGTGGTCTTTTGTTTTCTTTCGCTAACGGAGCTCACGAGTTTTCTATTTTGAGTTTTGTGTTGTGAAGTTTTCAAGTTTTGGGTGAATTCTTTTGATGGATCATGGAACAAGGAGTGGCAAGAGCCTAAGCTTGGGGATGCCCATGGCACCCCCAAGATAATCCAAGGACACCAAAAAGTCAAAGCTTGGGGATGCCCCGGAAGGCATCCCCTCTTTTCGTCCACTTCCATCGGTAATTTACTTGGAGCTATATTTTTATTCACCAACATGATATGTGTTTTGCTTGGAGCGTCTTGTATTATTTGTGTCTTTGTTTGTTAGTACGCCACAATCATACTTGTTGTACACACCTTTTGAGAGAGCCATATATGACTTAAAATTTGATAGAATACTCTATGTGCTTCACTTATATCCTTTGAGCTAGATAATTTTGCTCTATGTGCTTCACTTATATCTTTTGAGCGTTATAATTTTGCTCTATGTGCTTCACTTAGATATTTTAGAGCACGGTGGTGGATTCGTTTTAAAGAAACTATTGATCTCTCATGCTTCACTTAAATTAATTTGAGAGACTCTTAATAGCATGGTAATTTGCCTAATAATAATATGCTTGGTAGTCAAGATTTGTGAAACTTTCTTTTGAGTGTGTTGAATACTAAGAAAAGACTGAAGCATGATAATTGTTTTGAGATATGGAGGTGATAATATTAAAGTCATGCTAGTTGAGTAGTTGTGAATTTAAAGAATACTTGTGTTGAAGTTTGTGATTCCCGTAGCATGCATGTATGGTGAACCGTTATGTGATGAAGTCGGAGCATGATTTATTTATTGATTGTCTTCCTTATGAGTGGCGGTCGGGGACGAGCGATGGTCTTTTCCTACCAATCTATCCCCCTAGGAGCATGCGCGTAATACTTTGCTTTAATAACTTATAAATTTTGGCAATAAGTATATGAGTTATTTATGACTAATGTTGAGTCCATGGATTATACGCACTTTCACCCTTCCACCCTTGCTAGCCTCTCTAATACCGCGCAACTTTCGCCAGTATCATACACCTACCATATACCTTACTCAAAACAGTCACCATACCTACCTATTATGGCATTTCCATAGCCATTCCGAGATATATTGCCATGCAACTTTCCACCATCTAGTTCATCATGACACGTCCATCATTGTCATATTGCTTAGCATGATCATGTAGTTGACATAGTATTTGTGGCAAAGCCACCGTTCATAATTCTTTCATACTTGTCACTCTTGATTCATTGCATATCCTGGTACACCGCCGGAGGCATTCATATAGAGTCATACTTTGTTTTAGTATCGAGTTGTAATCATTGAGTTGTAAATAAATAGAAGTGTGATGATCATCATTCAATAGAGCATTGTCCCAAAAAAAGGCCAAAGAAAAAAAGAGAAGGCCCAAAAAATAAATAAATAAATAAAGGGGCGATGCTACTATCCCTTTTTCCACACTTGTGCTTCAAAGTAGCACCATGATATAGCAAGTCTCATATATTGTGCTTCAAAGCAGCACCATGTTCTTCATATAGAGAGTCTCATATGTTGTCACTTTCATATACTAGTGGGAATTTTACATTATAGAACTTGGCTTGTATATTCCAGTGATGGGCTTCCTCAAATTGCCCTAGGTCTTCGCGAGCAAGCAAGTTGGGTGCACACCCAATAGTTTCTTTTGTTGAGCTTTCATACATTTATAGCTCTAGTGCATCCGTTGCATGGCAATCCCTACTCACTCACATTGATATCTATTGATGGGCATCTCCATAGCCCGTTGATACGCCTAGTCGATGTGAGACTATCTTCTCCTTTTTGTCTTCTCCACAACCACCATCCTATTCCACATATAGTGTTATATCCATGGCTCACGCTCATGTATTGCGTGAAGATTGAAAAAGTTTTGAAAAAGTTAGATTATGAAACAATTGCTTGGCTTGTCATCGGGGTTGTAAATGATTTAAATACTTTGTGTGGGGAAGATGGAGCATAGCCAGACTATATGATTTTGTAGGGATAACTTTCTTTGGCCATGTTATTTTGAGAAGACATAATTGCTTTGTTAGTATACTTGAAGTATTATTATTTTCTATGTCAATATAAAATTTTGTCTTGAATCTTTCTAATCTGAATATTCATACCACAATTAAGAAGATTTGCATTGAAATTATGCCAAGTAGCACTCCGCATCAAAAATTCTCTTTTTATCATTTACCTACTCGAGGACGAGCAGGAATTAAGCTTGGGGATGTCTGATACGTCTCCAACGTATCTATAATTTTTGATTGCTCCATGCTATATTATCTACTATTTTGGACTATATTGGGCTTTATTTTCCACTTTTATATTATTTTTGGGACTATTAACCGGAGGCCCAGCCCAGAATTGCTGTTTTTTGCCTATTTCAGTGTTTCGGATAAACAGAATATCAAACGGAGTCCAAATGGAATAAAATCTTTGGAAACGTGATTTTCTCACCGAACGTGATCCAGGAGACTTGGACCCTCCAGCAAGGGATCAAAGAGGTGGTCACGAGGGTGGGGGCGCCCCCCCCCCCAGGGCGCGCCCCCCTGCCTCGTGGGCTCCACGGTGCTCCACCGACGTACTCCTTCCTCCTATATATATACACATGTACCCCCAAACGATCAGAACAGGAGCCAAAACCCTAATTCCACCGTCGCAACTTTCTGTATCCACGAGATCCCATCTTGGGGCCTGTTTCGGAGCTCCATTGGAAGAGGGCCGTTATCACGGAGGGCTTCTACATCATCCTAGCCCCTCCGATGAAGTGTGAGTAGTTTACCTCAGACCTTCGGGTCCATAGTTAGTATCTAGATGGCTTCTTCTCTCTCTTTGAATCTCAATACAAAGTTATCCCCCTCTCTTGTGGAGATCTATTCGATGTAATCTTCTTTTTGCGGTGTGTTTGTTGAGACCGATGAATTGTGGGTTTATGATCAAGTCTATCTATGAATAATATTTGAATCTTGTCTGAAATCTTTTATGCATGATTGGTTATCTTTGCAAGTCTCTTCGAATTATCTGTTTGGTTTGGCCAACTAGATTGGTAGTTGGTGCCATGGGAGAAGTGCTTAGCTTTGGGTTCGATCTTGCGGTGTCCTTACCCAGTAATAGAAGGGGCAGCAAGTCATGTATTGTATCATTGCCATCGAGGATTACAAGATGGGGTTTATTTCATATTGCATGAATTTATCTCTCTACATCATGTCACCTTGCTTAAGGCGTTACTCTGTTTTTAACTTAATACTCTAGATGCATGCTGGATAGCGGTCGATGAGTGGAGTAATAGTAGTAGATGCAGAATCGGTTCGATCTACTTGTCACGGACGTGATGCCTATATACATGATCATGCCTAGATATTCTCATAATTATGCACAATTCTATCAATTTCTCAACAGTAATTTGTTCACACACCATAGAATAGTTATGCTCTTGAGAGAAGCCACTAGTGAAACGTATGGCCCCGGGGTCTATTCTCGTCATATCAATCTCCATCACTTTTATATTATTTTGCTATTTACTTTGCTTTTACTTTTTACTTTGCATTCTTATATCAAAAATACCAAAAACATTCTATCTATCAGATCTCACTCTCGTAAGTGACCGTGAAGGGCTTGACAACCCCTAAGCGTGTTGGTTGCGAGTAGTTATCGCTTTGTGCAGGTACAAGGGACTTGAGCATGGTCTCCTACTGGATTGATACCTTGGTTCTCAAAAACTGAGGGAAATACCTACGCTACTCTGCTGCATCATCCCTTCCTCTTCGGGGAAAACCAACGCAAGCTCAAGACATAGCAGGGGGGCATGCCCTCCACCCTTGTGGCCGCCTCGAGGCTCCTCTAGCTTGCACTCCAAGTCTCTTGGGTGTCTTCTGGTCCAAGAATAATCATCGCTAAAGTTTTATTCCGTTTGGACTCTATTTGGTATTCCATTTCTACAAAACTTTAAAACAAGGAAAAACACAAACTCGCACTGGGCTCTAGGTTAATAGGTTAGTCCCAAAAATCATATAAAATAGCATATTAATGCACATATATTCCAAAATAAATCTATATAATTTTTTTATCGTGTTTGGACTTTGTTTGTTGATATGGATATTCCGTGAAACAAAAAACATGCAACAAACAGGAACTGGCACTGGGCACTGGATCAATATATTAGTCCCAAAAATAATATAAAATGGTGCCAAAAGTATATGAAATTTGTAAAATATTGGCATGAAACAATCAAACATTATAGATACGACGGAGACGTATCAACATCCCCAAGCTTAATTCCTTCTCGTGCTCGAGTAGGTAAATGGTAAAAAAGATATCTTTTATGTGGAATGCTACCTAGCATAATCTTGATCATATAGTCTAATCATGGCCTTAATATTAAGACATGAGTGATTCAAGCAATAGTCTATAATTTGATATAAAAACATCAATACTCAGGCATCCCAACAAACAATCATGTCTTTCAAAATATCAATGCTAAAGAGCGTTATCCCTACAAAATCATATAGCATTGTCATGCTCCATCTTGTTAACACAGAGTATTTATCATGTACTACCCCGGTGTCAGCCAAGCAATTGGTCATACTTTTTAACGCGCTTCAGCTTTTTCAACCCCCACGCAATACATGAGCGCAAGCCATGGATATAGCGCTATGGGTGGAATAGAATACGGTGCTAGAGATTAATATGGAGAAGACAAAAAAGAAGAAAGTCTCACATTGACACGGCTAATCAATGGGCTATGGAGATGCCCATCAATTGGTGTCAATGCGAGGAGTAGGGATTGCCATGCAATAGATGCACTAAATCCTTTCAAGTATATAAGGTGTATTGTTTTCCATGCGAGTCAACCATTTTAATGTTTGACAAAACTTATAGAATAAATTAACAATATCTGCAATACCAAATAGATAAAATATGAAATTGCTTTTCATGATGGATCAAATGATATAAATTTTGTAAAGTGTGTATTTATATATATTTTTCTAAAAACTCGGTCAAACATGGCCTTGTTTGACTTTTGAAAATACAAATACACCTTATATAAAGGAACGGAGGGCTATAAGTGTATGAAAGGTGAACATGAAACTAAGTGGGTGTGCATCCAACTTGCTTGCTCGAAGACCTCAGGCATTTGAGGAAGCCAGTTGTGATGCCCCCGATTCAATCGTACACTAATCATACACACAAATGTGTACGGCCAAGATCAGGGACTCGCAGGAAGATATCACAACACAACTCTAGACACAAATAAAATAATATAGGCTTTATATTACAAGCCAGGGGCCTCGAGGGCTCGAATACATAAGCTCGAATACACAATAGTCAGCGGAAGCAACAATATCTGAGTACAGACATAAGTTAAACAAGTTTGCCTTAAGAAGGCTAGCACAAACTGGGATACAGATCGAAAGAGGCGCAGGCCTCCTGCCTGGGATCCTCCTAAACTACTCCTGGTCATCGTCATCGGCCTGCACGTAGTAGTGGGCACCTCCAGTGTAGTAGGAGTCGTCGTCAACGGTGGCGTCTGGCTCCTGGGCTCCATCGTCTGGTCGCAGCAATCAGGTATTGAAAGGGTGAGAAAAGCAACCGTGAGTACTCATCCAAAGTACTCGCAAGCAAAGAACTACACTACATATGTATGCATTGGTATCAAATGGAAAAGGGGTAACATGTGTGGACTGAACCGCAGAAAGCCGGAATAAGAGGGGGATAGCTAGTCCTATCAAGGACTACGCTTCGGGTAACCTCCATCTTGCAGCAGAAGAAGAGAGTAGATGGTAAGTTCACCAAGTAGCAATGTGTAGCATAATCCTAACCGATGATCCTCCCCTCGTCGCCCTGTGAGAGAGCGATCACCGGTTGTATCTGGCACTTGGAAGGGTGTATTTTATTAAGTATCCGGTTCTAGTTGTCATAAGGTCAAGGTACAACTCCAAGTTGTCCTGTTACCGAAGATCATGGCTATTCGAATAGATTAACTTCCCTATAGGGGTGCACCACATTTCCCAACATGCTCGATCCTCTTTGTCCGGACACACTTTCCTGGGTCATGCCCGGCCTCGGAAGGTCAACACGTCGCAGCCCTACCTAGGCACAACAGAGAGGTCAGCACGCCGGTCTAAATCCTATGGCACAGGGGTCTGGGCCCATCGCCCATTGCACACCTGCACGTTGCGAACGCGGCCAGCGTGCAGACCTAGCAACCTCCATTACAAAGGAAGTTGCGTTACGCGGTCCAACCCGGCGCGCGCCGCTCAGTCGCTGACGTCACGAAGGCTTCGGCTGATACCACGACGTCGAGTGCCCATAACTGTTCCCGCGTAGTTGGTTAGTGCGTATAGGCCAGTGGCCAGACTCAGATCAAATACCAAGATCTCGTTAAGCGTGTTAATTGAAGTATCCGCAAACGCTGACCAGGGCCAGGCCCACCTCTCTCCTAGGTGGACTCAACCTGCCCTATCGCTCCGCCTCAAATAACAGTCGGGGGCCGTCGGGAACTTACGCCCACCACTACCTGGATGGAGCCACCTGCCCCTTCAGCCCCCACATCAAAATCACTTGCGGGTACTCAACAAGCCGACCCGACTTTAGTCACCACCTGTATAGCATGTATATATGTATAAGTATATACCCGTGATCACCTCTCGAGTGATCACGTCCCGATAGTATTGCATGGCAGACGGACAAGAATGTAGGGCCACTAATGATAAACTAGCATCCTATACTAAGCATTAGGATTGCAGGTAAAGGTAACAACAGTAGTAGCAAGGACAGGCTATGCATCAGAATAGGATTAACGGAAAGCAGTAACATGCTACACTACTCTAATGCAAGCAGTATAGAGATGAGTAGGCGATATCTAGTGATCAGGGGGGCTTGCCTGGTTGCTCTGGCAGGAAAGAGGGGTCGTCAACAACGTTATCGATCGGGGCACCAGCAGTGGCGTCAGTCTCGTAGTCTACCAGAGAGAAGAGGGGGGAGAAACAATGAATACGATGCAGACAGATGCATAACGATGCATGACATGACAAGTAACGTTGCTAGGTGTGCCCTAACGCGGTATGAGGTGATACCGGTGAAGGGGAAAACATCCGGGAAAATATCCCCGGTGTTTCACATTTTCGGATAGATGAATCAGAGGGGGAAAGTTGCGTGTTCGCTATGCTAGGGATGCGTGGCAGATGAACGGGCTATGTATCCGGATTCGTCGTGTCATTCTGGGCAACTTTCATGTACAAAGTTTTTCCATCCGAACTACGGTTTAGTTTATATTAATTATAAAAGATTTAAATCATTTTTAGGATTTATTTAATTATTTAAATCAACATTATCCAGAACAGTGCAAGCTGACATCAGCATGACGTCAGCATGACATCAGCGGTCAACAGGGTTGACTGGTCAACCTGACCAGTGGGTCCCACTGGTCAGTGACACATTTTAATTAACCATTTATAATTAACCTAATTAGGATTAATTAGGTGTGAGCCCCATTGTCATTGAGTACTTAAATAACTAAGAGTAGTTAGTTTAATTAGTTATTAGATTAATCTAATTATGATTAACTAGTTTATTTAATTGTTTAGTTTAATTAATCAAAATTAATTAATTTTATTATTATTTTCATTTTTTATTTATTAATTCTTAAAAAACATTCTGGGGCCGGGCCCACATGTCATTGGCCCTAGGGCCCTTAACGGTCATACGGGCAGGCGGGTGCGGGCGAAGCCGCACCCCTGCCCGATTGTGAGGCGAGGCCGGTTCAGGGCCGGAGCGGGCGCGACTAGCGCGGGCCACAGCCGGCGGCGACGGCTGCGATAGGTGGGGGCAGCAGCGCCGGCGGCCACCGCAGCGAGCAGCAGCAGCGAGAGGAGGCCTGGGGCGGAGCGCGGCGAGGGGAAGCGAAGCGCGCGAGAGCGGGCACCGACGAGTGTGGCCGCGGCGAATGGGGACAAAGGCGGGGCACAGGTGCCGGCGCGCCAGCGAGTGCCTCCGGCGGCGGTTCAGCGGACGAGCAGCAAAAGTGGAGCGGGGCGCGGGCGTGCGGTCGTGGGCGCGGGCAGTGGGCACCGCGCGGGTGCTGGCGGGGCGAGGCAGAGCTCGCACGGCGTCGGGCGCGTGTTGCGGCGGCCAAAGCTAACGGCGGCGGTGGGCTCAGCCATGGCGGGAGCAACAGCACGGGGGGAAAGGGGAGGAGAGGGAAGCTCATGGGGGCGTAGGGAAAAGGCAGCGGGCTCGGGGTCGGCCGGTGAGGAGGAGACCGTGGATGGGGCAGCGCCGGCGTGGTCGACGGCGGCAGGGGCGACAAGGTTCGGCGGTGTAGGGGGCGGCTTCTGATGACGGTGAGGAGTAGTTGCCCCCCAATCCAGACCAGGGGGGGAGAGGAGGCGAACATGGGGGGGAGTGGGGCGACGGGATCGGGGCGGCGTCCGGGCCACCGGCGACGAGGGCGATGGGGTGATGGCGCGCAACAGCAGCGGCAGGGGGGTCGGGGGCGTTGGTTGCCCCCGATTCAGATCCACTTGTGGGTGTGGTGGGGAGATGAGAGGGATCGGGGAGGAGTGGGGGGGTACGTGCTATGGTTTCAGGAGCGTGGGGGTTAAGGGGAATGGGGTGGCTGGTTGGGCCTTTTGGGCTGGTGGCCTGCTGGCTAGCTGGGCCATTTGGCCCAGGGGGAGGGGGGTTTCTCCTATTTTCTTTTCTTTTATTTATTTTCCGTTTCTGTTTTATTTAATTTAGGGCATCTTAGCATTTTCTAAATATGTGTTTTCTTCACAACAATTACCTATGTAATATTTGGCACTAACCGAACATTTATGTTCTAATGTTTGAAAACTTTTGTTGTTTGCCATATTTTTTTGAATTTCAATTTTGAATCGGTTTCGAACTAACGCGAGATTAGCAACAGTAATCGAGGTGAAGTGGCATCATTAGCAGAGGTTACTGTAGCTTGATTATCCGGGCGTCACAATTCTCCTCCACTACAAGAAATCTCGTCCCGAGATTTAAGAGGGGGTCTAAGGGGGGAAAGGTCTGGTTACTAAACTTTAACAGATCTTCTCAATCTTGGCTGCTCTTCTCGAAGAGATCGATCCATTACATTCACGTCTTCATTTCTCTGCTTCGGGTCATCATGGTGAAGTCGTCCTTTTCTCCAGGAACTCCAACGTACTTACGAATAGGTAAGGGGCAGCTCAGCTACGACAGAATGCTTATGAGGGAAACCATCTGTGGTTGACCCATGAATGAGCATAAGATTATATCTCAAGTTGAACAAATAGAATATAGCGAGAGTAAGGTATGAAGGTACAATAAGAGGTCCCAAGCGGATAGATAGTTGCTTGAAGTCTGAACCAGAGTGAGAAAGGGGTTCAGAGCAACGAGAGTAAGCATTGCGTCTGATACTAGAATGGAGGACTAGGAAGGTAGCTCGCGAATTACCTATGAAACCAAGAGCAAGGGATAACTTTGTTAACAAGGTGTATAGGAGAGTCAGGTTTCGATCATGTGGAACTGTGGGTTATGGGCCCACCATGTGATTAAAAGTAGGAAGGTCGGTGACATCTTGTACGGTCACGATAGCAAGGCGTGTCAGAGGGTAGCCTGCCAGTTATGTCGGCAACAACATCGATACCAAGGGCGAGGGATGAAGAGAACCATTTTCCCGCTCGTTGAACGAGGTGGACCAGTAGGCAAGATTCTCGTCCATCGGTGGTTACCGGGATGTCAAGAACAATAGTAGGAGGGTTGTACTGGCAGAGTTGTACACTGAGGTGCTTGCATAAGCGGGGAATTATCACTGCTCATATAAGTTAGATTACAAGGAAGGTCAAACAAAACATTGGAAAGGTAATGTGATTAGTATATTAATCAGAACAATGGAAAGGAAAATGTGTATACCCGAGTATCAAGAGTATATCTTTCCCATCCATGACAGGACAACAAGCGAATAACCAATTAGGTAAAGGGGTGAGTAAATTCATGATGTTAACCATACAATGGTGTTTGGATAATTGATCAAGAAACATATAGCATTGTGCTTCAAATGTTCTTCTTGAAGATCGAAGTACCACAGACATGCTTCGAGATAGCATTGGCATGGTCACTGGGTAAAGATCAAACCTTGGATACACAAGGGATCCATCGGGAACAACTCATAGAATAAGTTTTAGAAATTACTCATGGAAGAACGACTAACCTTGCTAGAAAGGAAACTATAACAATAGGCCCTCCGGGCAGGTGTGTTAGGATGAGACCACCTTATCGGGTTAAAGACCAATGTTATAACTCCTAGAAATATGTTCCAACCATCATACCTGGCCGAGATTCAGGTCCGATTGGTGTCATGATACTTCAGACTCAAGATGCCTGAGAAAGAAAAGGTGCAATGCAATTAACGAGATGACATTGTAAGATCTTCGGGAAATGAACTATGGAAGCAAGTTCCGAATCATGAGTTCATCATTAACCCAAGGAGACGATGAGGGGGTGGCTGATGAACTCAGTGACAATGAATCAAGATTTCCAAAGATGGATTCCCACCAGTATTCGAACAAGGAGATAACATTTCTCAGATCAAAGATATAATGAGGTATGCTCGAGGAAAACATACACAGTTAGTCATTGATTGAAAAGGGCACCCGAAATATGGGCTTAGGTAGCATAATCCATGTTAGAATTGTGGTTCGATAACCAATGGTCTAAGAATGTTATCGACCATTAACTTCAAAGCAATAGGGTTGCTAGAAGTTTTGAATTCGAACATCATATTCAATTGTCGGTTTCCCGATTAGAAACAACACGGGGACCAAGAAATGAACAAACATGGCGAGAAGTATTTTATGTCAAGAATTCTCAAGAGGTGAAACAATTCTCACAACATTTTTGATATATAAGATGGTAATACTCCAAGGTAAAGAACAAATGTTGGATAGCAAGGATCTCAAGGTATAGCACGAAACACGAACAAGTTTGTGTTGAACAGAAGACAATAAAGTGGTCGATGATAACACAAATCATCGAGGGCAAGGATGGTATTTCTCATCATGAATCCAATTGATATCCTGGAAGGAGTCAAAATGTTGATGATGATCACGACAATTTGTTGTTGAGAGGATCCACAAAGAAACAATTGAATAGCATCTGCATCAAGTAAGAGGATTGATGCAACAAAAGATTATTGGAGCCACAGATACGACACAAACTCGAAATCAAGCTTGCTGTTTTTATGGCTAAATTATATGAGGAGGAAGATCGACGTAAGGTTAGCTCATCGTCAAAAATTGTGCTCCGGGAAGGAGGACCAGGTAGCACAGTTAAAATTTTAGCACAATAATGATATAGCCAATCAGGCTAGGGATGAAGGATTATTAAACTCATAAGCAACGAAGATTACTTAGAGTTATCAAACCATAGTGCAGAATCGGTTCACTTGCCGGTGTTCTTGAGCGACTAACAACTCAGAACCCATGAAAAATTGGAATCAGTGAGAAATAATAGCTGATGAAGACTCATAAGATGCAACATAGTTCTTAGATATTCTCGAGATACCAGAGGGTAATACTCGATGTTAGATCAAGGTAGAGGTTGGACTGGTGTATTGACTTGCAAAAGACAAGTGCTCTAACTTGTCCAAGAAATGGGATCAAAGAGAAAATATGGTCGGGAGCACGATTGCATGGGATCAATTCACAGATACCAGATGATATTATATCAACCAAATAGTTATTATTACAAGAAGCTTCTATGGTAGGATCTACATCGTGTCCATGGGCATGAACACAAAGTTCAAGGTCGACTCCCACTTCTTTAATGTATAACCTTCCATTCACCTCTCACTTTCGAAGAAGTTGTAGTGTTGAAATTTTATCTAGAAAAATATGTCAGCATTCTGGGAACGGGGGTCCCCAGACTTGCCTGCCTGCGGCCTGCGGCGTGGCTCAAGTGGGGGCCCAACATGGCCCATCTTCACCAACACAAGACTCAAGACCCTCGCGAGGGGCCAAGCCTCGCGAGGCGGACGACATGGCGCATCCTCAGGCGCAGCCTCCTCAGGCTGGCTCGCGAGGAGACGGAGATATCAAGGCGGGTTACCTCGCGAGGTGCTAGTGACGCAAGCCATGACGATCGAGGGTGCCAGGCGGGCGCCAGCGCGCGCAGCGTCCTTCTTTCCTCTTTGGTGCAAAGGGGGCAAGCGCAGCCGCGGAGTACCGAGACATCAGGCAAAGGTTGCCATTTCGGTGCAATGAGACCAGGACCAAGCGGACTACAAGACGGAGGTCACCATGGAGCCCAGCACGGCATCACCGCAGAGTCTTTCATAGGCGAAGACCACCTTTAGTCAGGATAAGAGTACTTGCTGTCCCCCTTCAAATTAGCCCGCCATTGTTGGCTCCCTTCCCGCTCAATATTTGGGAAGAGGACCAGGGCCTCTATAAATAGGGACCGGCCACCCACGTAGCAAGGGGTTGGTTCGATCGGTTGGAAGATTAGACACACAGGGTTCGGTTTTTGTAGGAAGGGACACAGAGTAGAGGGGTTCGGTCCGGCGCGTGGATCTGGCTAGCAAGTAGAGAGAGAGAGAGAGAGAGAGAGGTGACTGAACTCCTCCCAGCAGTTCGTTGCCCCAGCTAAGAACTGACCCTCGCGAGGCAGTTCTTCCTTGTAGTGTTCATCATAATCAGCCCCAAGAGGCAATCCATCCACCACACACTGGAGTAGGGTATTACACCACAATGGTGGCCCGAACCAGTATAAATCTTGTGTCTCTTGCGCAGTTCTTTTAGTAGTTTAGATCTTTGTGAGACGGGGAGGTTGAGAACGTGATCTCCGCGCGCACCCCAGTGTTCAAACCTTAAGGGTCTGCCGGAACCTGAAATCCGACATTTGGCGCGCCAGGTAGGGGTGCGCCGGAATTCGTCTTCCATCGCTCCGTTCTCCTCCGACCGTCGCATCCATGTCTGACGCTCGTCGGGCCCGCGCCGAGCGCCGGGCCGCCATCGCTTCTCGCGTCGCCCAGACGGCCCCCATCGGTGGGCGTCCTCGTCGTTCCCCGTCGCCCACCGTCAACACCGCCACCGGCCCATCGGAGGGCGAGCAGCAAGCATCGTCTCAGCACCCGTCCATGCGGCAAGACGGCCGCACCGCCACGCCATCGCTCGCACCGGCCGGTTCTTCATCCCGCGCGCTCCGCGCACCCTTGGAAGCTCGAGCTGCGCTCCTCGCGGCAAATGAGCTCCTGCGCTACCGCCCCGTCGACGACGTCTACGAGGAGTGGCTCGACCGCATCGCCGAGCTTGTCCGTGCCGCAGGGGTCTCTTCCACGCCGTCCGTCCCTCTGCGCCACACTCCGCCCCTCACGGACAACGAAGCTCCAGAGGCGCATCAGCCGCCTCCCCTCCAAGAAGATGCCATGGCTCCAAGTCGCTTGGCCCCTGGGCGGAACCCGCTCCGTCAAGCGCCGGCGCAGCAAGAGCGGAGCTGCCAAGAAGTTCCTCCCCCGCAAGGGGCTGCCAGAGCGCTCCCTGCTCCGGCATGCCGCGACCCTGCTCCAGCTCCGGCGCGCCAAGACCCCGCCCTACTCCTAGCTGCAGCGCGTGGGGACCCTCAAGACCAAGCTCTCCACCAATCGAAGCCTTACGTGGCCACTGCGGGCTGCCACGCCTACACCACTGAGCTGCGCAGCGTCGCGTGGCCCGGCAAGTTCAAGCCTGACCTGCCTCCTCGCTACGATGGCACAACTGATCCCGCAGAATTCCTCCAGCTCTATGAGCTGGGCATCGAGGCTGCCGGCGGGGATGAGAAGGTCATGGCGAACTGGTTCCCCATGGCGCTCAAGGAAGGACCTCGAACCTGGCTCCTGAATCTAGCTCCAGGCACGATCTCCTCCTGGGACCAGATGCGCACCCGCTTCATCGCCAACTTCCAAGGTACTCGCGACCGGCTGCCCGCCGTGAGCGACATGCGCCGCATCAAGCAACAACACGGAGAAACCCTGCAAAAGTACATCCAGCACTTCAACAGCGCGTGCCTCAAGATCCCCAAGGTGTCCGAGGAGGCCATCATCTCGGCCTTCTCCGATGGCATGCGCGACGTCAAGATGAAGGAGGAGCTGGCAATGCACGAAGACCTCTGCACCTCCCTGGAGCTGTTCAACTTGGCGAACAGGTGCGCCAGGGCTGAGGAGGGACGCCTCTCCCTCCTCGAGCTGCCTGCCGCAGATCCAGAAGAGAAGAAACCCAAGGCCAAGGACGTGAAGTGCAAGGGGGCTGCCGTACTCGCAGCAGAACCAGACACAAAGCAAGGCAAGGACCTGCCTGAACCCTCCAGAGGCAGCCGATAGTGTGTGTACCATGACCTCCACACCCACAACACCAACGAATGTCAAGAACTCCACGTCGTGCGAGAAGGAAGGATCGGCCGTCGCCCTGACCGTGCTGACCGGGGCTATGGCCGAGGAGGAGGAAGAAACCCAGGGCGCTGGGAAGATCGCGGCCCGCGCCCGGGGTGGCGCGACCAGCCTCGCGAAGACCGCTGGCGGGACCTGCCTCGCAAGGGAGACTGGAGGGATCAGCCTCGTGAGGATCGCCCTCATGGAAACGCAGGCCTACCTCCTCTGCCGCCTCCACCAAGAAGGAACGAAGACCGCCATCAAGATGAGGGGGCTGGGGGCTTCTAGGAGCCGCGCGCAATAGCCTGCATCCTAGGCAGAGCTCAAGCCCCAGCATCTCAACGTATCTTCAAGCAGTTTGCCTGCGAAGTGAATGCAGTTCTCCCCAAGCTCGAAGCAACGCGCCCCCACAGGTGGTCGGCGTGCTCCATCACATTCAGCTCGGCAGACCATCTCAAGTGCGCAGCCACGGCCGGAGTCCTCCCGATGCTCTGCTCCCCAGTCATCAGCAACGTGCTGGTCACCAAGACCCTCATCGACGGAGGGGCAGGACTTAACGTCCTGTCCGTGGAAACATTCAACAACCTCCAAGTGCCCTATGACCAGCTTCAGCCAACCAAGCCTTTCTCCAGGATCACCGACGGTTCCATAGTCCCGATCGGGCAGGTCCGCCTCCCTGTCACCTTCGGGGCTCGCAGCAACTACCGCACCGAGCTCATCGACTTCGACATCGCCCACATCCGCCTACCATACAACGCCATCCTCGGGTACCCAGCGCTGGCCAAGTTCATGGCTGCGACTCACCACGGCTACAACGTCCTCAAGATGCCAGGAAGTGGTGGGGTCATCATGGTGCCCTGTGAAGAGAAGGATGCAATGTGTTCCCTGGAGAGAGCCTATCAGGCCGCGTCGCTAGAAGACCCAGATCGCGGAAGCAGGAGGCTTCCTGAGGCCACCCCCAAGAAGAAGACGACATCGTCAGGCTCGGCCCCTCAGGGCCCGTGTCTGCCTAGGGGGACCCTCCTTCCATCGCATAGGGAAGCGCACCCGGCGCCCTCATCAGGCAGGGCTCGGGGGCTCTCACCTGGAGGGCCACCGACCTAGCCAGGGTCACGAGGGAGGCGCGTGGGCACCATGTGGAAGCGTGCTTCGCGGCACGTTTCCCCCGGGGAGGAGCCAGGCGAGGAAGGTCAGACCAGCAGGAGTTCATTAACAAGGCCATTCAAGAACTACAGGAGACAAAGATCATGAGAGGTTGCCGCTGCCTACCAGCTGTGGCCCCACATCCAGGGGAGGATGGCGGGCTGCACGTCTGCGTCGACGTACCAGAGCTCAATCGGATCGCCACGACGGAGCGTCTCTGGCCCTCACGAGTGGGGCACGGCGGAGGTCCACCCCACAGCTATGTTCGCATGCCCTACGGCCTGCCGAGCATGGCTGCGGCGCACCAGCGCCTCATGAGGGGCATCATGGAGGCTCAAGAAAACAGGCGTTCCGCGGCCATGGCGGAGATGAAGGCAGCTCGCGAGGAGTCACCAGTGCCTTCGGAGCCTCCCGAGGCCCCGGGGCCTGGGGGCTCGTGAAGATCGGCTTCCGCAGCCCACTGAGCCTACTGCACCAACGCCACTTCGCCAACGACATTCTCAGGTGACATCTTCCAAGCCTCATTCCCATCTGGGAGCGCCCTCCCAGGGTTGCATCACTCCCAGGCCGCGTGGGTCCGTCCCCACGGCATGTATCTGCATTTACTTTTCGCTCATTAGTTTGCCTTGATTGGGGGCGCCCCTCGGGCTGCATCATCCCCAAGCCGCTGGGGCCAGGCCCAGCGGCGTGTATCTCCATCGCGTTTATTTCCAACTATGCATTTGCCTATCATGCTTGATTGCATGGTGCCCGTCCGCGGCATCCCTTCTTCTCCATGTCGACTACTTGCACGTTAAAGGGGGGTGCCTGAGCATCGCGACTCAGGGCTCTTACTGGCTCTCCAGCCCTCACCCTCTGGCCTGGTCCACGGCATCGCGACCTGGCATACCAGCGACGGCTTAGACAAGCTCGAGGGTCGGGACCCAAGGACATAGAGTACCGGCATCTAAACAAATTTTGCAGGGACACATCTCAAGATACGGCCCAGTGCCGGGCGCAACCCGCCCAGAGGTAGGGCCTCGTGAGTCCCGCGCTGGCTCACGGGTGCCCAGATACACCTCACCTAGCCCTACCGTGCCGGTCACGTGTCAGGGCGGGGCTGTATACACCCTGGGGGCTCCTCCCGGAGGGGAGCCCCCTCCCACGTACCAGTGGAAGCACCATGCTCCGTGCTGGCTGACGACACTACCGAGGAGCGGCTATGCCCGTACACGTACGGAAGCACTATGCTCCGCGCCGGTGATAAACAACTGAGGGTGGCCTCCGGGCCGCATCAACCTCAGGGAGCCCAGAGCTCAGTGGCTGGCCCCATCGCAACGCCTCCCCTCAGGAGTGCCACGCGAGGGGGCTGGGCATGGGGGCTACGGCTGGGTCACGCCCAGATGTACGCCGCCCGGCCAGGCCCCTCGGGCCTGGTCCGGCGCGCGTCTCTCCCCGAGCGGAGCCAAGGTATGAAGGCCGTTTGCGCGTCAAGGAGGACTCCTGAGCATCGCGACTCAGGAGCCTAGCTGGTCCCGTAGCCCCTCACTCCTTAGTTCCAAAAGGCTATGCTGGGTGAGGTACGTGCGGGGCCGGGCTCTACAGACGTAGAACGGTAGCCACGCTTACATCTCGCCTCATCACCCATTGTTCGTGCGTCAAGGGGGACTCCTGAGCATCGCGACTCAGGGGCCTAACTGGCTCCGTAGCCCCTCACTCCTTAGTTCCGAAAGGCTATGCTGGGTGAGGTACGCGCGGAGTCAGGCTCTGCAGACGTAGAACGGAAGACACGCCTACATCACGGTTCACTACTTGTTGTTCGCGCGCCAAGGGGGACTCCTGAGCATCGCGACTCAGGAGCCTAACTTGTCACATGGCCCCTCACTCCTTTGGTCCCGTCCTGGTTTCCGATCGGGGCTAATGCTGGGTGAGGCATGCGCGGGGCCGGGCTCTGCCGGCGTAGAACACAAGCAAGTAGGGAAGAAAAGCATAAAATCCAAGGAATTTAAAAGCAAATATTACAGTCCATACTGTCATCTCAATGCCAAATGCAAGTTTAAATGCCTCCCCGAGGCGTGATGCATGTGTAGGAACTGAAAGAAGAGCAGGGATGGAACAGAGTCACTTGTCGGCGGTGGCTTCGCCTCGTGGAACGGCAGGGTTGGAAGCGTCTTGCTTCGGCCTGGTGCTGAAGGCCCGGAACTTCTCCAGCAGCGCCTCCGTGCGCCCCTTCACGGCTTCAACAGCGGCGGCAGCACCCTCGCCGCTCACTGGTTCCAGCAGGCCGTCGAGGTCGGCGTTGGGATCATGGAGGTAGATGTGGGCGAAGACCCGCGTCAGCGCAGCAGAAGACAAGACATGCGCCTTGGCCACAGGGCCGATGCCAAGGGCGACATCCCCAAGAGCCTTAACCAGGAAGGGAAGCAGCTTGGCGAGGCCGTCCTCGTCACCAGCTAGCGGGCTGTCCAGGCCGCTCTCGTAAAGCATCTTTAGCGAAGCGCGGGCGTCCTTCTCCATGTCTACGAAGGCCACGCGATCCTCGGCGAGGACCTGAGCCTTGGCGTCCAGCTCGGCCTTCGTCACCTCCAGCTCCTTCTTCAACGCGCCTAGGTGGTCACGGCGTTTCTTGAGCTTGCCCTCCAAGTCCTCGAGCGCCGCCTCACGCGCCTTCGCCCCCCTCTCCAGCTCTTGGCGTAGGCGGACCTCCTCCGCAAGCTGGCCCCGTAGGCCTTGCAGCTCGTCCTCCAGCGCCTTGCAACGACCGCGGACTTCAACCACCTCTCCCAGGGCCGCGTCTCGAGCAGCCTTCGCCTTGAGGGTGGCCTCCCTCTCTCCGTCACAGGCCATTGAGGCCTGAACCAACGCCGCCCAAATCGAAGCATCAGAGCGAATCCACCCCGAAGCTAGTTCCAGGCGCCCGGACACCAGGCGAGGGTCGGCAACCGGTCCAGTTCAGTAGCGGCACGCTCCAAGATGGAAGAAGAAGACGGAGTAGCATCGGCACGCTCCGGGACAACAGGAGGAGCTGAGGAAGCAACGGCCAGTAGAACGGGAGGAGAAGGTAACGGCGGCGAGGCCGTAGTGTCCCGAGGTGGAGCCCGCTGCGCCTCCACAGCCGTAGCAGCGGCGCCAGATGAGGGCACCTCCGGAGTCACTTGTGTTGGGGAACGTAGTAATTTCAAAAAAATTCCTACGCACACGCAAGATCATGGTGATGCATAGCAACGAGAGGGGAGAGTGTTGTCTACGTACCCTCATAGACCGAAGCGGAAGCGTTGATGCAACATAGAGGAAGTAGTCGTACATCTTCCCGATCCGACCGATCCAAGCACCGTTACTCCGGCACCTCCGAGTTCTTAGCACACGTACAGCTCGATGACGCTCCCCGGGCTCCGATCCAGCAAATCTTTGGGGATGAGTTCCGTCAGCACAACGGCGTGGTGACGATGATGATGTTCTACCGATGCAGGGCTTCGCCTAAGCACTACAACGATATGATCGAGGTGGAATATGGTGGCAGGGGCACCGCACACGGCTAAGGAACGATCGCGTGGATCAACTTGTGTGTTCTAGGGTGCCCCCTGCCCCCGTATATAAAGGAGCAAGGGGGAGGCCGGCCGGCCCTATGGGGCGCGCCAAGGGGAGGGGGAGTCCTCCTCCTAGTGGGAGTAGGACTCCCCTTTCCTAGTCCAACTAGGAGACTTGATGGGGAAGGAAAGAGAGGGAGAGGGAGAGGGAAAGGGCCCCCCCTCCTAGTCCAATTCGGACTCCCCATGAGGGGGGGCGCGCCACCTCTTGGGCTGCTGCCCTCTCTCTCCCCTCAGGCCCAATAAGGCCCATTACTTCCCCGGGGGGTTCCGGTAACCCCTCCGGCACTCTGGTTTTATCTGAAATCACCCGGAACACTTCCGGTGTCCGAATATAGCCGTCCAATATATCAATCTTTATGTCTCGACCATTTCGAGACTCCTCGTCATGTCCGTGATCACATCCAGGACTCTGAACTAACTTCGGTACATCAAAATGCATAAACTCATAATAACTATCATCGTAACGTTAAGCGTGCGGACCCTACGGTTCGAGAACAATGTAGACATGACTGAGACAAATCTCCGGTCAATAACCAACAGCGGGACCTGGATGCCCATATTGGCTCCTACATATTCTATGAAGGTCTTTATCGGTCAGACCGCATAACAACATACGTTGTTCCCTTTGTCATCGGTATGTTACTTGCCCGAGATTCGATCGTCGGTATCCCAATACCTAGTTCAATCTCGTTACCGGCAAGTCTCTTTACTCGTTCCGTAATACATCATCTCGCAACTAACTCATTAGTTGCAATGCTTGCAAGGCTTAAGTGATGTGCATTACCGAGAGGGCCCAGAGATACCTCTCCGACAATCGGAGTGACAAATCCTAATCTCGAAATACGCCAACCCAACATGTACCTTTGGAGACACCTGTAGAGCACCTTTATAATCACCCAGTTACGTTGTGACATTTGGTAGCACACAAAGTGTTCCTCCGGAAAATGGGAGTTGCATAATCTCATAGTCATAGGAACATGTATAAGTCATGAAGAAAGCAATAGCAACATACTAAACGATCGGGTGCTAAGCTAATGGAATGGGTCATGTCAATCAGATCATTCACCTAATGATGTGATCCTGTTAATCAAATAACAACTCTTTGTCTATGGTTAGGAAACATAACCATCTTTGATTAACGAGATAGTCAAGTAGAGGCATACTAGTGACACTCTGTTTGTCTATGTATTCACACATGTATTATGTTTCCGGTTAATACAATTCTAGCATGAATAATAAACATTTATCATGAAATAAGGAAATAAATAATAACTTTATTATTTCCTCTAGGGCATATTTCCTTCAGTCTCCCACTTGCACTAGAGTCAATAATCTAGTTCACATCGTCATGTGATTTAACAGCAATAGTTCACATCACCATGTGATTAACACCCATAGTTCATATCGCCATGTGACCAACACCCAAAGGGTTTACTGGATTCGGTAATCTAGTTCACATCACTATGTGATTAACATCCAAAGAGTACTAAGGTGTGATCATGTTTTGCTTGTGAGAGAATCTTAGTCAACGGGTCTGCCACATTCAGATCCGCATGTATTTTGCAATTTTCTATGTCAACAATGCTCTGCATGGAGCTACTCTAGCTAATTGCTCCCACTTTCAATATGTATTTAGACCGAGACGTAGAGTCATCTAGATTAGTGTCAAAACTTGCATCGGCGTAACCCTTTACGACGAACCTTTTTTCACTTCCATAATCGAGAAACATATCCTTATTCCACTAAGGATAATTTTGACCGCTGTCCAGTGATCTACTCCTAGATCACTATTGTACTCCCTTGCCAAACTCAGTGGTAGGGTATACAATAGATCTGGTACATAGCATGGCATACTTTATAGAACCTATGACCAAGGCATAGGGAATGACATTCATTCTCTTTCTATCTTCTGCCGTGGTCGGACTTTGAGTCTTACTCAATTTCACACCTTGTAACATAGGCAAGAAACTCTTTCTTTGACTGTTCCATTTTGAACTACTTCAAAATCTTGTCAAGGTATGTATTTATTGAAAAAAAAACTTATCAAGTGTCTTGATCTATCTCTATAGATCTTGATGCTCAATATGTAAGCAACTTCACTGAGGTCTGTCTTTGAAAAACTCCTTTCAAATACTCCTTTATGCTTTGCAGAATAATTCTACATTATTTTCGATCAACAATATGTCATTCACATATACTTATCAGAAATGTTGTAGTTCTCCCACTCACTTTCTTGTAAATACAGGCTTCACCGCAAGTCTGTATAAAACTATATGCTTTGATCAACTTATCAAATCATGTATTCCAACTCCGAGATGCTTGCACCAGTCCATAGATGAATCGCTGGAGCTTGCATATTTTGTTAGTACCTTTAGGATTGACAAACCTTCTGGTTGCATCATATACAACTCTTCTTTAATAAATCCATTAAGGAATGCAGTTTTGTTTATCCATTTGCCAGATTTCATAAAATGCGGCAATTGCTAACATGATTCGGACAGACTTAAGCATAGATACGAGTGAGAAACTCTCATCGTAGTCAACACCTTTAAACTTGTCGAAATTTTTTGCGACAATTCTAGCTTTGTAGATAGTAACACTACTATCAGCGTCCGTCTTCCTCTTGAAGATCCATTTATTTTCTATGGCTTGCCGATCATTGGGCAAGTCAATCAAAGTCCATACTTTGTTCTCATACATGGATCCCATCTCAGATTTCATGGCCTCAAGCCATTTTGCGGAATCTGGGCTCATCATCGCTTCCTCATAGTTCGTAGGTTCGTCATGGTCTAGTAACATAACTTCTAGAACAAGATTACCGTACCACTCCGGTGTGGATCTCACTCTGGTTTACCTACGAGATTC
Organism: Triticum monococcum; assembly: GCA_034509565.1. Taxonomy (NCBI): domain Eukaryota; kingdom Viridiplantae; phylum Streptophyta; class Magnoliopsida; order Poales; family Poaceae; genus Triticum; species Triticum monococcum. The sequence goes on from CM067845.1 coordinate 607,648,448, forward strand.
GGTAGTAACTTGATCTGAAGTTACATGATCATCATCATTCGCTTCCTCACTAATTGGTGTAGTAGTCACAGGAACAGATTTCTGTGATGAACTACTTTCCAATAAGGGAGAAGGTACAATTACCTTATCAAGTTCTACTTTCCTCCCACTCACTTCTTTCGAGAGAAACTCCTTCTCTGGAAAGGATCCATTCTCAACAACGAATATCTTGCCTTCGGATCTGTGATAGAAGGTGTACCCAACTATCTCCTTTGGGTATCCTATGAAGACACAATTCTCCGATTTGGGTTTGAGCTTATCAGGATGAAACTTTTTCATATAAGCATCGCAACCCCAAACTTTAAGAAATGACAACTTTGGTTTCTTGCCAAACCACAGTTCAGATTGTGTCATCTCAACGGACTTAGATGGTGCCCTTTTAAACGTGAATGCAGCTGTCTTTAATGCATAACCCCAAAACGATAGTGGTAAATCGGTAAGAAATATCATATATTGCACTATATCCAATAAATTATGGTTATGACGTTCGGACACACCATTATGCAGTAGTGTTCCAGGTGGCAAGAATTTGTGAAACTATTTCACATTGTTTTTAACTGAAGGCCAAACTCGTAACTCAAATACTCTTCTCTACGATCAAATCGTGGAAACTTTATTTTCTTGTTACGATGATTTTTCACTTCACTCTGAAATTCTTTGAACTTTTCAAAATTTTCAGACTTATGTTTCACCAAGTAGATATACTCATATCTGCTCAAATCATCTGTGAAGATCAGAAAATAATGATACCTGTCACGAGCCTCAATATTCATCGGACCACATACATCAGTATGTATGATTTCCAACAAATCTATTGCTCGCTCCATTGTTCCGAAGAACGGAGTCTTAGTCATCTTGCCCATGAGGCATGGTTCGCAAGCATCAAGTGATTCCAAAAGCCCATCAGCATGGAGTTTCTTCATGCTCTTTACACCAATATGACCTAAACGGCAGTGCCACAAAAAAGTTGCACTATCATTATTAACTTTGCATCTTTTGGTTTCAATATTATGAACATGTGTATCACTATCATCGAGATCCAACGAACCATTTTCATTGGGTGTGTAACCATATAAGGTTTTATTCATGTAAACAGAACAACAATTGTTCTCTAACTTAAATGAATAACCGTATTGCAATAAACATGATCAAATCATATTCATGCTCAACGCAAACACCAAATAACACTTATTTAGGTTCAACACTAATCCCGAAAGTACAGGGAGTGTGCGATGATGATCATATCAATCTTGGAACCACTTCCAACACACATCGTCACTTCACCCTTAACTAGTCTCTGTTTACTCTGCAACTCCCGTTTCGAGTTACTAATCTTAGCAACTGAACTAGTATCAAATACTGAGGGGTTGCTATAAACACTAGTAAAGTACACATCAATAACATGTATATCAAATATACTTATGTTCACCTTGCCATCCTCTTATCTGCCAATCACTTGGGGTAGTTCCGCTTCCAATGACCAGTCCCTTTGCGGTAGAAGCACTCAGTCTCCGGCTTAGGTCCATACTTGGGCTTCTTCACTTGAGTAGCAACTTGCTTGCTGTTCTTTTTGAAGTTCCCCTTCTTCCCTCTGCCCTTTTCTTGAAACTAGTGGTCTTGTCTACCATCAACACTTGATGTTTTTCTTGATTTCTACCTTCATCGATTTCATCATCATGAAAAGCTTGGGAGTCGTTTTCGTCATCCCTTGCATACTATAGTTCATCACGAAGTTCTACTAACTTGGTCATGGTGACTAGAGAATTCTGTCAATCACTATCTTATCTGGAAGATTAACTCCCACTTGATTCAAGCGATTGTAGTACCCAGACAATCTGAGCACATGCTCACTAGTTGAGCGATTCTCCTCCATCTATTAGCTATAGAACTTGTTGGAGACTTCATATCTCTCAACTCGGGTATTTGCTTGAAATATTAACTTCAACTCCTGGAACATCTCATATGGTCCATGACGTTCGAAACTTCTTTGAAGTCCCGATTCTAGGCCGTTAAGCATGGTGCACTAAACTATCAAGTAGTCATCATATTGAGCTAGCCAAATGTTCATAACGTCTGCATCTGCTCCTGCAATAGGTCTGTCACCTAGTGGTGCATCAAGGACATAATTTTTCTGTGCAACAATGAGGATAAACCTCATATCACGGATCCAATCCGCATCATTGCTACTAACATCTTTCAACATAGTTTTTCTCTAGGAACATATCAAAATAAACACAGGGAAGCAACAACGCGAGCTATTGATCTACAACATGATTTGCAAAATACTACCAAGACTAAGTTCATGATAAATTCAAGTTCAATTAATCATATTACTTAAGAACTCCCACTTCGATGGACATCCCTCTAATCCTCTAAGTGATCACGTGATCCAAATCAACTAAACCATAACCGATCATCACGTGAAATGGATTAGTTTTCAATGGTGAACATCATTATGTTGATCATATCTACTATATGATTCACGCTCGACCTTTCGGTCTCTGTGTTCCGAGGCCATATCTGCATATGCTAGGCTCGTCAAGTTTAACCTGAGTATTCTGCGTGTGCAAAACTGGCTTGCACCCGTTGTAGATGGACGTAGAGCTTATCACACCCGATCATCACGTGGTGTCTGGGCACGACGAACTTTGGCAACGGTGCATACTCAGGGAGAACACTTCTTGATAATTTAGTGAGAGATCATCTTATAATGCTACCGTCAATCAAAGCAAGATAAGATGCATAAAAGATAAACATCACATGCAATCAATATAAGTGATATGATATGGCCATCATCATCTTGTGCTTGTGATCTCCATCTCCGAAGCACCGTCATGATCACCATCGTCACCGGCGCGACACCTTGATCTCCATCGTAGCATCGTTGTCGTCTCGTCAATCTTATGCTTCTACGACTATCGCTACCGCTTAGTGATAAAGTAAAGCATTACAGGGCGATTGCATTGCATACAATAAAGTGACAACCATATGGCTCCTGCCAGTTGCCGATAACTCGGTTACAAAACATGATCATCTCATACAATAAAATTTAGCATCATGTCTTGACCATATCACATCACAACAAGCCCTGCAAAAACAAGTTAGACGTCCTCTACTTTGTTGTTGCATGTTTTACGTGGCTGCTACGGGCTTAAGCAAGAACCAATCTTACCTACGCATCAAAACCACAACGATAGTTTTTCAAGTTGATACCGTTTTAACCTTCGCAAGGACCGGGCGTAGCCACACTCGGTTCAACTAAAGTTGGAGAAACTGTCACCCGCAAGCCATCTATGTGCAAAGCACGTCGGGAGAACCGGTCTCGTGTAAGCGTACGCCTAATGTCGGTCCGGGCCGCTTCATCCAACAATACCGCCGAACCAAAGTATGACATGCTGGTAGGCAGTATGACTTATATCACCCACAACTCACTTGTGTTCTACTCGTACACATCACATCAAACCATAAAACCTGGCTCTGATACCACTGTTGGGGAACGTAGTAATTTCAAAAAAAAATCCTACGCACACGTAAGATCATGGTGATGCATAGCAACGAGAGGGGAGAGTGTTGTCTACGTACCCTCGTAGACTGAAGCGAAAGCGTTGACGCAACGTAGAGGAAGTAGTCGTACGTCTTCCCAATCCGACCGATCCAAGCACCGTTACTCCGGCACCTCCGAGTTCTTAGCACACGTACAGCTCGATGACGCTCCCCGGGCTCCGATCCAGCAAAGCTTCGGGGATGAGTTCCGTCAGCACAACGGCGTGGTGACGATGATGATGTTCTACCGACGTAGGGCTTCGCCTAAGCACTACAACGATATGATCGAGGTGGAATATGGTGGCAGGGGCACCACACACGGCTAAGGAACGATCACGTGGATCAACTTGTGTGTTCTAGGGTGCCCCTACCCCCGTATATAAAGGAGCAAGGGGGAGGCCGGCCGGCCCTATGGGGCACGCCAAGGGGAGGGGGAGTCCTCCTCCTAGTGGGAGTAGGACTCCCCTTTCCTAGTCCAACTAGGAGACTTGAGGGCGAAGGAAAGAGAGGGAGAGGGAGAGGGAAAGGGGGGCCGCCCCCCCCCCTCCTAGTCCAATTCGGACTCCCATGAGGGGGGGGCGCGCCACCTCTTGGGCTGCTGCCCTCTCTCTCCCCTCAGGCCCAATAAGGCCCATTACTTCCCCGGGGGGTCCGGTAACCCCTCCGGCACTCCGGTTTTATCTGAAATCACCCAGAACACTTCCGGTGTCCGAATATAGCCGTCCAATATATCAATCTTTATGTCTCGACCATTTCGAGACTCCTCGTCATGTCCGTGATCACATCCGGGACTCCGAACTAACTTCAGTACATCAAAATGCATAAACTCATAATAACTGTCATCGTAACGTCAAGCGTGCGGACCCTACGGTTCGAGAACAATGTAGACATGACTGAGACAAATCTCCGGTCAATAACCAACAGCGGGACCTGGATGCCCATATTGGCTCCTACATAGTCTACGAAGATCTTTATCGGTCAGACCGCATAATAACATAAGTTGTTCCCTTTGTCATCGGTATGTTACTTGCCCGAGATTCGATCGTCGGTATCTCAATACCTAGTTCAATCTCATTACCGGCAAGTCTCTTTACTCGTTCCGTAATACATCATCTCGCAACTAACTCATTAGTTGCAATGCTTGCAAGGCTTAAGTGATGTGCATTACCGAGAGGGCCCAGAGATACCTCTCCGACAATCGGAGTGACAAATCCTAATCTCGAAATACGCCAACCCAACATGTACCTTTGGAGACACCTGTAGAGCACCTTTATAATCACCCAGTTACATTGTGACGTTTGGTAGCACACAAAGTGTTCCTCCGGCAAACAGGAGTTGCATAATCTCATAGTCATAGGAACATGTATAAGTCATGAAGAAAGCAATAGCAACATACTAAACGATCGGATGCTAAGCTAATGGAATGGGTCATGTCAATCAGATCATTCACCTAATGATGTGATCCCGTTAATCAAATAACAACTATTTGTCTATGGTTAGGAAACATAACCATCTTTGATTAACGAGCTAGTCAAGTAGAGGCATACTAGTGACACTCTGTTTGTCTATGTATTCACACATGTATTATGTTTCCGGTTAATACAATTCTAGCATGAATAATAAACATTTATCATGAAATAAGGAAATAAATAATAACTTTATTATTAACTCTAGGGCATATTTCCTTCAACTTGGGCCATGGGGGCTGAGCTCGCCCCAGCCAGCTCGGCCAAACCTTGCAAGGATGCGCGGGCAGGAGAGGCCCGCGCATCACGATCTCTCTCCCCTGCAGGCGAAGGCGTCGCCGTAGGTGGGACCTCAGGAGCTCCCTTCGGCTTCTTCGCCACGGGCGCCAGCCTGTTCAAGAGAAGCAATCATCAAGCCTCGTCAGTGGAACAAGAAACAAAAGAGCAACGATCCAGCACTTACGGGTCTTCGCCGGCGAGCTCAGGCAGCCTCCGGCCTAACTTGAAGCCTGACAGCCGGCTGGAAGGGTCGACCTTGGAAGCAGAAGGCCCGACTACGGACTGCCTCGGGGTAGGGGCAGACCCACGGGGGATCAGCCCGGTCCTGTCCTTCTTCGGGATCGGGGGCGAGCTCCCGCTGCCCAGCACATCACCATCATCATCATCATCATCGCTCGGCGAAAGGCGGAGAGTATGGGGCGAGCGCCGAGGGAGGGGAGCCCTCAACTCTCCGCCGGTCGCTCCAGAGTCGAGCCCCTCTCCCCGCTCCTCTTCGCCCTCCTCCTCGCTGGAGTCGCCGGAGGGCACGTCCACCGGTCCTTCAGAAGCCACCACGGGCACGAGCCCGTCCCCGTTGAAAATAGGCATGGACTTCACCACCCGCTTCCAGTCGTCGCGAAGGAACAAGGGCCTGGGAGCGCCCTTCGGCCTTGCCACTTCGCCCCCGACCAGAGATTGGAGAACCGCGGTCACATCCTCTTCGTCCACAGCCTCGGGGCACGGATGAGGCCTCCACATTGGAGGAGAATACTCCCAGAGCGGGGCCAGCTGGTGCTCCAGGAATTCCTTCAGCAGCGACGCACCGGTCAACTTTGCCATCGCCATGTTGGCCGGCCTCAGGTCCGCGTCCATCTTCTCCAACACCAGTTTCACGCGGGGGTCAGTGAGCTCCGCTCGGCACCAGTCGCTGGTGCTCACGGGTTGCTCCGTGGGCAAGATCAGCCGAGGGTGGATGCGCCCGACATCTGCCAAGACCCACTTCCTCCTGAAGCCCTCAATCCTCTTCCCGGGATTCGAGATGGCAATGGTGCTGCCATACGCAACGAAGCCCACGCACCCAGAAAGAGAGCAGCCAGAGACCCAGAGGGAGAAGTAGTGGCGCAGCAAGGCCACCGAAGGCTGCACCCCTACGTGGGCCTCGCAGTAGTAAGCGAAGATCGCCAGGAGAAGGACAGAGTTGGGATGGAGATGTAGAGCCTGCAAGTTGTAGTGGCGGAGGACAGAGAAGAAGAATTCGGAGAAGGGAGGCACCAGGCCCGCCGCAATGGAGCTTACAAAGAGAGGATAAAGGGTGCTCCCTCGGTCCTTAGGGGTGGCGGAGCCGGTCTTGAGCACCTCCGTCTTGTTGATGCCATGCGCCGCCGCCATCCAGCGCAACCGAGCAAGGCTCGTCTTGGGCACATTCGGCGGGTCCAGAGCAGGAGAATACCAAGCTTCGGCCGGAGGCTGGCGAGGCGCCATGGCTTCCTAGGTCGCGTAACCGGAGCAGATCTAGAAGTTTGGAGGAAGAAAGGGGAGGCGCAAGAAAGGGGATCTGAGCAACAACCGGAGAGAGCAGGGGCGAAGTCTAGGAAGATGCCTCTCCCTTATCAACCCACGCAGTTGCTAAGGCACCCACGTCCAGTCAACCGCCACGCGGCGTCCAAGGCCGCAGGCTGTTAGGGCCCGCGGCGCTTCACCCTTGCCCTTTCGCCTCGCAGCACGGCCAAGCCCATGCGCGCCTTGGGCCCGGGGGCTACTGTCGGTGTTCTGGGAATGGGGGTCCCTAGACTTGCCTGCCTGCGGCCTGCGGCGTGGCTCAAGTGGGGGCCCAACATGGCCCATCTCCACCAACACAAGACTCAAGACCCTCGCGAGGGGCCAAGCCTCGCGAGGCCGACGACACGGCGCATCCTCAGGCGCAGCCTCCTCAGGCTGGCTCGCAAGGAGATGGAGCTATCAAGGCGGGGTACCTCGCGAGGTGCTAGTGACGCAAGCCATGACGATCGAGGGTGCCAGGCGGGCGCCAGCGCGCGCAGCGTCCTTCTTTCCTCTTTGGTGCAAAGGGGGCAAGCGCAGCTGCGGAGTACCGAGGCATCAGGCAAAGGTTGCCATTTCGGTGCAACGAGACCAGGACCAAGCGGACTACGAGATGGAGGTCACCATGGAGCCCAGCACGGCGTCACCGCAGAGTCTTTCGCAGGCGAAGACCACCTTTAGTCAGGATAAGAGTACTTGTTGTCCCCCTTCAAATTAGCCCGACATTGTTGGCTCCCTTCCCGCTCAATATTTGGGAAGAGGAACAGGGCCTCTATAAATAGGGACCGGCCACCCACGTAGCAAGGGGTTGGTTCGATCGGTTGGAAGATTAGACACACAGGGTTCGGTTTTCGTAGGAAGGGATACAGAGTAGAGGGGTTCGGTCCGGCGCGTGGATCCAGCTAGCAAGTAGAGAGAGAGAGAGAGAGAGGTGACTGAACTCCTCCCAGCAGTTCGTTGCCCTAGCTAAGAACTGACCCTCGCGAGGCAGTTCTTCCTTGTAGTGTTCGTCATAATCATCCCCAAGAGGCAATCCATCCACCACACACTGGAGTAGGGTATTACACCACAATGGTGGCCCGAACCAGTATAAATCTTGTGTCTCTTGCGCAGTTCTTTTAGTAGTTTAGATCTTTGTGAGACAGGGAGGTTGAGCACGTGATCTCCGCGCGCACCCCAGTGTTCGAACCTTAAGGGTCTGCCGGAACCCGAAATCCAAAAAAATACCAAAAGAGTATGACTCGTGAAAACTTTCGAGTTCACACATATTAAGGAAGGCATAGGTTCAACCCGTCAGGGTATCGTGGAAACATATACCACAAGCTTCAATCGTAAATACCACCAGCTCGAAAACATAGCATGGTTGAGAAAACAGAGGATACAATTTACCAGAGCCTTTATATATCCGTGGAAAGGCTCACAAGCTTATTGAATATGAAGGACATTGTCGGATAAATTTCTGACAAAGGGTCTGGTGGTCCACAAGAGATCTGATGTGAGCATCGGTACTCAACCAGAGGAAGAAATAATGCAAGGAAATCAGATTATAGAAGCAATTGACTAACTCACATGTCTAATGCAAAGGAATTATGAATTCCATGACAGCGTTTCAGAAGCAATGCTATGATTAGGGATGGATAAGATGAATAGCCTTGGGGGTACAATCGATGGCAATTTGAGTGGTCGAGATCCAGCTCATGTCCGGAATGATGTTTGAATCAGAAGGATAATTTTCAGTGAATAACTGATGATTGTGTGCATTCACACACATGTTGAATCAACAAGATCAGAATGTCGGTCACAAAGTATTTTAATGAATATTGTTAGACATATGGAAGTAACCATTATGCAAGCAGGTAAAGAAGATCAAGAGCAAAAGGATACTGACGATTTTGGAAGAGCCAATGGCATTTCGAAGAATTTTGCGAAATACCTGAACAATTGGGGATGAGCGGATAATGGGTAAGTGCGAGGAATTATCCGTAGGGGTATTCATGAGGAAAAGGAGCTGCAAGGCAGCAGACACAAAGGATTCTCGGAATATCTGAAGTATTCAGGGTATCTTGTAATAACAAGACCAAATTCAAAAAAAAGTTATGGACGACAAGTGTATGTAGCTTTCCATAGGGATTTATCGGTGGTATGGAATTGCAAACGCAATGAGCACAAGTTCTCGGGATAACATCTGAGAGTATTGTTAGAATCTTCTGTTGAAGCAGTCGATCGTTCGGACCGAGGGGCTCTCCGGGAGAAAGTATTTACGAGATCCTAGAGTTAGGGTTAGCAAATCATTTAACCCGAATAGGTGAGAGATCAGAGCCCTAGAGTATAGACGAGGAGTAAAAGATCCTAATACCACCCAATGGCGACGTGTGCCCGTAAGCCACACAGCCATGTTAGTAAAAGTTTTTCAATGACTAGACTCAACTTCGGCCAAGGAGTGTAGAAGGAGATTCCTACAGGCAGTCGGCTCTGATACCAACTTGTGACGCCCCCGATCAATCGTACACTAATCATACACGCAAATGTGTACGACCAAGATCAGGGACTCACGGGAAGATATCACAACACAACTCTAGACACAAATAAAATAATACAAGCTTTATATTACAAGCTAGGGGCCTCGAGGGATCGAAAATAGAAGAGTCAGCGGAAGCAACAATATCTGAGTACAGACATAAGTTAAACAAGTTTGCCTTAAGAAGGCTAGCACAAACTGGGATACAGATCGAAAGAGGCACAGGCCTCCTGCCTGGGATCCTCCTAAACTACTCCTGGTCGTCGTCATCGGCCTGCACGTAGTAGTAGGCACCTCTAGTGTAGTAGGAGTCGTCATCGACGGTGGCGTCATGTCGGTGCACAAAAAGAGGGGTGCACTTTTGGTACCCCTATAACTGTGCACGGGCAGTCTGAGCCACGGGCACCACCACACTGACCAAGGCAATGAAGGAAATATACCCTAGAGGCAATAATAAAGTTATTATTTATTTCCTTATATCATGATAAATATTTATTATTCATGCTAGAATTGTATTAACCGGAAACATAATACATGTGTGAATACATAGACAAACAGAGTGTCACTAGTATGCCTCTACTTGACTAGCTCGTTAATCAAAGATGGTTATGTTTCCTAACCATGGACAAAGAGTTGTTATTTGATTAATGGGATCACATCATTAGATGAATGATCTGATTGACATGACCCATTCCATTAGCTTAGCACCCGATTGTTTAGTATGTTGCTATTGCTTTCTTCATGACTTATACATGTTCCTATGACTATGAGATTATGCAACTCCCGTTTACCGGAGGAACACTTTGGGTACTACCAAACGTCACAATGTAACTGGGTGATTATAAAGGAGTATTACAGGTGTCTCCAAAGGTAGATGTTGGGTTGGCGTACTTCGAGATTAGGATTTGTCACTCCGATTGTCGGAGAGGTATCTCTGGGCCCTCTCGGTAATGCAGATCACTTAAGCCTTGCAAGCATTGCAACTAATAAGTTAGTTGCGGGATGATGTATTATGGAACGAGTAAAGAGACTTGCCGGTAACGAGATTGAACTAGGTATTGGATACCGACGATCGAATCTCGGGCAAGTAACATACCGATGACAAAGGGAACAACGTATGTTGTTATGCGGTCTGACCGATAAAGATCTTCGTAGAATATGTAGGAGCCAATATGGGCATCCAGGTCCCGCTATTGGTTATTGACCGAAGACGTGTCTCGGTCATGTCTACATTGTTCTGGAACCGTAGGGTCTGCACGCTTAACGTTACGATGACAGTTATTATGAGTTTATGCATTTTGATGTACCGAAGGTTGTTCGGAGTCCCGGATGTGATCACGGACATGACGAGGAGTCTCGAAATGGTCGAGACATAAAGATTGATATATTGGAAGCCTATATTTGGATATCGGAAGTGTTCCGGGTGAAATCAGGATTTTACCGGATTACCGGGAGGTTACCGGAACCCCCCGGGAGCCATATGGGCCTTCATGGGCCTTAGTGGAAAAGAGAAAAGGGGCAGCCCATAGCTGGCCGCGCGCCCCCCCTTCCCTTAGTCCTATTAGGACTAGGAGAAGGGGCCGGCCCCCCTCTCTCTCTTTTCCCCCTTGGGAATCCTAGTTGGAATAGGATTGAGGGGGGGAGTCCTACTCCCGGTAGGAGTAGGACTCCTCATGCGCCCTCTCCCTGGCCGGCGCACCCCTCCCCCTTGGATCCTTTATATACAGGGGCAGGGTGCACCTCTAGACACACAAGTTGATCATTCAGATCGTTCCTTAGCCGTGTGCGGTGCCCCCTGCCACCATATTCCACCTCGATCATATCGTTGTAGTGCTTAGGCGAAGCCCTGCGTCGGTAGAACATCAAGATCGTCACCAAGCCGTCGTGCTGGCGGAACTCCTCCGCGAAGCTTTGCTGGATCGGAGCCCGGGGATCGTCATCGAGTTGTACGTGTGCTAAGAACTCGGAGGTGCCGGAGTAACGGTGCTTGGATCGGTCGGATCGGGAAGAAGACATACGACTACTTCCTCTATGTTGTGTCAACGCTTCCGTTGCGATCTACAAGGGTACGTAGATCAGACTCTCCCCCTCGTTGCTATGCATCACCATGATCTTGCGTGTGCGTAGGAAAATTTTTGAAATTACTACGTTCCCCAACAGTGACATCCGAGCCTAGGTTTTATGGTTTGATGTTATTTGCACGAGTAGAACACAAGTGAGTTGTGGGCGATACAAGTCATACTGCCTACCAGCATGTCATACTTTGGTTCGGCGGTATTGTTGGACGAGACGACCCGGACCAACCTTACACGTATGCTTACGCGAGACCGGTTCCCTCGACTTGCTTTGCACATAGATGGCTTGCGGGCGACTGCCTCTCCAACTTTAGTTGAACCAAGTGTGGCTACGCCCGGTCCTTGAGAAGGTTAAAACGGAGTCTATTTGACAAACTATCGTTGTGGTTTTGATGCGTAGGTGAGATGAGTTCTTGCTTAAAGCCCGTAGCAGCCACGTAAAACTTGCAACAACAAAGTAGAGGACGTCTAACTTGTTTTTGCAGGGCATGTTGTGATGTGATATGGTCAAGGCATGATGCTAAATTTTATTGTATGAGATGATCATGTTTTGTAACCAAGTTATCGGCAACTGGCGGGAGCCATATGGTTGTCGCTTTATTGTATGCAATGCAATCGCGATGTAATGCTTTACTTTATTACTAAGCGGTAGTGATAGTCATGGAAGCATAAGATTGGCGAGACGACAACGATGCTACGATGGAGATCAAGGTGTCGCGCCGGTGACGATGGTGCTCATGACGGTGCTTCGGAGATGGAGATCACAAGCACAAGATGATGATGGCCATATCATATCACTTATATTGATTGCATGTGATGTTTATCCTTTTATGCATCTTATCTTGCTTTGATTGACGGTAGCATTATAAGATGATCTCTCACTAAATTATCAAGAAGTGTTCTCCCTGAGTATGCACCGTTGCCAAAGTTCGTCGTGCCCAGACACCACGTGATGATCAGGTGTGATAAGCTCTACGTCCATCTACAACGGGTGCAAGCCAATTTTGCACACGCAGAATACTCAGGTTAAACTTGACGAGCCTAGCATATGCAGATATGGCCTCAGAACACAGAGACCGAAAGGTCGAGCGTGAATCATATAGTAGATATGATCAACATAACGATGTTCACCATTGAAAACTACTCCATCTCACGTGATGATCGGTTATGGTTTAGTTGATTTGGATCACGTGATCACTTAGAGGATTAGAGGGATGTCTATCTAAGTGGGAGTTCTTAAGTAATTTGATTAACTAAACTTAAATTTATCATGAACTTAGTCCTGGTAGTATTTTGCAAATCATGTTGTAGATCAATAGCTCGCGTTGTTGCTTCCCTATGTTTATTTTGATATGTTCCTAGAGAAAATTGTGTTGAAAGATGTTAGTAGCAATGATGCGGATTGGATCCGTGATCTGAGGTTTATCCTCATTGCTGCACAGCAGGATTATGTCCTTGATGCACCGCTAGGTGACAGATCTATTGCAGGAGCAGATGCAGACGTTATGAACATTTGGCTAGCTCAATATGATGACTACTTGATAGTTTAGTGCACCATACTTAACAGCTGAGAATCGGGACTTCAAAGACGTTTTGAACGTCATGGACCATATGAGATGTTCCAGGAGTTGAAGTTAATATTTCAAGCAAATACCCGAGTTGAGAGATATGAAGTCTCCAACAAGTTCTATAGCTAAAAGATGGAGGAGAATCGCTCAACTAGTGAGCATGTGCTCAGATTGTCTCGGTACTACAATCGCTTGAATCAAGTGGGAGTTAATCTTCCAGATAAGATAGTGATTGACAGAATTCTCTAGTCACCATCACTAAGTCAGTAGAACTTCGTGATGAACTATAATATGCAAGGGATAACGGAAACAAACCCCAAGCTCTTCGTGATGCTGAAATCAACGAAGGTAGAAATCAAGAAAAACATCAAGTGTTGATGGTTGACAAGATCACTAGTTTCAAGAAAAGGGCAAAGGGAAGAAGGGGAACTTCAAGAAGAACGGCAAGCAAGTTGCTGCTCAAGTGAAGAAGCCCAAGTCTGGACCTAAGCCTAAGACTGAGTGCTTCTACTGCAAAGGGACTGGTCACTGGAAGCGGAACTACCCCAAGTGATTGGCGGATAAGAAGGATGGCAAAGTGAACATAAGTATATTTGATATACATGTTATTGATGTGTACTTTACTAGTGTTTATAGCAAACCCTCAGTATTTGATACTAGTTCAGTTGCTAAGATTAGTAACTCGAAACGGGAGTTGCAGAATAAACAGAGACTAGTTAAGGGTGAAGTGACGATGTGTGTTGGAAGTGGTTCCAAGATTGATATGATCATCATCGCACACTCCCCTATACTTTCGGGATTAGTGTTGCACTTAAATAAGTGTTATTTGGTGTTTGCGTTGAGCATGAATATGATTTGATCATGTTTATTGCAATACGGTTATTCATTAAAGTCAGAGAATAATTGTTGTTCTGTTTACATGAATAAAACCTTCGATGGTCATACACCCAATGAAACAAGTTCGTTGGATCTCGATCGTAGTGATACACATATTCATAATATTGAAACCAAAAGATGCAAAGTTAATAATGATAGTGCAACTTATTTGTGGCACTGCCGTTTAGGTCATATTGGTATAAAGCGCATGAAGAAACTCCATGCTGATGGGCTTTTGGAATCACTTGATTATGAATCACTTGATGCTTGCGAACCATGCCTTTTTGGCAAGATGACTAAAACGCCGTTCTCCGGAACAATGGAGCAAGCAACAGATTTGTTGGAAATCATACATACTGATGTATGTGGTCCGATGAATATTTAAGGCTTGCAGCGGGTATCATTATTTTCTGACCTTCACAGATGATTTGAGCAGATATGGGTATATCTACTTAATGAAATAGAAGTCTGATACATTTGAAAATTTCATATAATTTCAGAGTGAAGTGGAAAATCATCGTAACAAGAAAATAAAGTTTCTACGATCTGATCGTGGAAAAGAGTATTTGAGTTACGAGTTTGGTCTTCAGTTAAAACAATGTGAAATAGTTTCACTACTCACGCCACCTGGAACACCACAGCATAATGGTGTGTCCGAACGTCATAACCGTACTTTATTGGATATAGTGCGATCTATGATGTTTCTTACCGATTTACCACTATCGTTTTTGGGGTCATGCATTAGAGACAGCTGCATTCACGTTAAAAAAGGGGCACCATCTATATCCGTCGAGACGACGCCTTATGAACTATGGTTTGGCAAGAAACCAAAGTTGTCGTTTCTTGAAGTTTGGGGTTGCGATGCTTATGAGAAAAAGTTTCATCCTGATAAGCTCAAACCCAAATCGGAGAAATATTTCTTCATAGGATACCCAAAGGAGACTGTTGGGTACATCTTCTATCACAGATCCTAAGGCAAGACATTCGTTGCTTATAATGGATCCTTTCTAGAGAAGGAGTTTCTCTTGAAAGAAGTAAGTGGGAGGAAAGTAGAAAACTTGATAAGGTAATTGTACCTTCTACCTTATTGGAAAGTAGTTCATCACAAAAATCTGTTCTTGTGACTACTACACCAATTAGTGAGGAAGCTAATGATGATGATCATATAACTTCAGATCAAGTTACTACCGAATCTCGTAGGTAAACCAGAATGAGATCCGCACCAGAATGGTATGGTAATCCTGTTCTGGAGGTCATGTTACTTGACCATGACGAACCTACGAACTATGAGGAAGCGATGATGAGCCCAGATTCCGCGAAATGGTTTGAGGCCATGAAATCTGAGATATGATCCATGTATGAGAACAAAGTTTGGACTTTGGTTGACTTGCCCGATGATCGGCAAGCAATTGAGAATAAATCGATCTTCAAGAGGAAGACGGACGCTGATAGTAGTGTTACTATCTACAAAGCTAGAATTGTCGCAAAAGGTTTTCGACAAGTTCAAGGTGTTGACTACGATGAGAGTTTCTCACTCGTATCTATGCTTAAGTCTGTTCGAATCATGTTAGCAATTGCCACATTTTATGAAATCTGGCAAATGGATAAACAAAACTTCATTCCTTAATGGATTTATTAAAGAAGAGTTGTATACGATGCAACTAGAAGGTTTTGTCGATCCTAAAGGTGTTAACAAAATGTGCAAGCTCCAGCGATCCATCTGTGGACTGGTGCAACCATCTCGGAGTTGGAATATACGCTTTGATGAGTTGATCAAAGCATATAGTTTTATACAGACTTGCGGTGAAGCCTGTATTTACAAGAAAGTGAGTGGGAGCACTACAACATTTCTGATAAGTATATGTGAATGACATATTGTTGATCGGAAATAATGTAGAATTATTCTGTAAAGCATAAAGGAGTGTTTGAAAGGAGTTTTTCAAAGAAAGACTTCGGTGAAGCTGCTTACATATTGAGCTTCAAGATCTATAGAGATAGATCAAGACGCTTGATAAGTTTTTTCAATGAGTACATACCTTGACAAGATTTTGAAGAAGTTCAAAATGGAGCAGTCAAAGAAAGAGTTCTTGCTTGTATTATAAGGTGTGAAGTTGAGTAAGACTCAAAGCCCGACCACGGCAGAAGATAGAAAGAGAGTGAAAGTCATTCCCTATGCCTTGGCCATAGGTTCTATAAAGTATGTCATGCTGTATACCAGATCTATTGTATACCCTGCACTGATTTGGCAAGGGAGTACAATAGTGATCTAGGAGTAGATCACTGGACAGCGGTCAGAATTATCCTTAGTGAAATAAGGATATGTTTCTCGATTATGGACGTGATAAAAAGGTTCGTCGTAAAGGGTTACGCCGATGCAAGTTTTGACACTAATCTAGATGACTCTAAGTCTCGGTCTAGATACATATTGAAAGTGGGAGCAATTAGCTAGAGTAGCTCCATGCAGAGCATTGTTGACATAGAAATTTGCAAAATACATGTGGATCTGAATGTGGCAGACCCGTTGACTAAGATTCTCTCACAAGCAAAACATGATCACACCTTAGTACTCTTTGGGTGTTAATCACATAGCGATGTGAACTAGATTACTGAATCTAGTAAACCCTTTGGGTGTTGGTCACATGGCGATGTGAACTATGGGTGTTAATCACATGATGATGTGAACTATCGATGTTAATCACATGGTGATGTGATCTAGATTATTGACTCTAGTGCAAGTGGGAGACTGAAGGAAATATACCCTAGAGGCAATAATAAAGTTATTATTTATTTCCTTATATCATGATAAATATGTATTATTCATGCTAGAATTGTATTAACCGGAAACATAATACATGTGTGAATACATAGACAAACAGAGTGTCACTAGTATGCCTCTACTTGACTAGCTCGTTAATCAAAGATGGTTATGTTTCCTAACCATGGACAAAGAGTTGTTATTTGATTAATGGGATCATATCATTAGATGAATGATCTGATTGACATGACCCATTCCATTAGCTTAGCACCCGATTGTTTAGTATGTTGCTATTGCTTTCTTCATAACTTATACATGTTCCTATGACTATGAGATTATGCAACTCCCGTTTACCGGAGGAACACTTTGGGTACTACCAAACGTCACAACGTAACTGGGTGATTATAAAGGAGTATTACAGGTGTCTCCAAAGGTAGATGTTGGGTTGGCGTACTTCGAGATTAGGATTTGTCACTCCGATTGTCGGAGAGGTATCTCTGGGCCCTCTCGGTAATGCACATCACTTAAGCCTTGCAAGCATTGCAACTAATAAGTTAGTTGCGGGATGATGAATTACGGAACGAGTAAAGAGACTTGCCGGTAACGAGATTGAACTAGGTATTGGATACCGACGATCGAATCTCGGGCAAGTAACATACCGATGACAAAGGGAACAATGTATGTTGTTATGCGGTCTGACCGATAAAGATCTTCGTAGAATATGTAGGAGCCAATATGGGCATCCAGGTCCCGCTATTGGTTATTGACCGGAGACGTGTCTCGGTCATGTCTACATTGTTCTCTAACCGTAGGGTCCGCACGCTTAACGTTACGATGACAGTTATTATGAGTTTATGCATTTTGATGTACCGAAGGTTGTTCGGAGTCCCAGATGTGATCACGGACATGACGAGGAGTCTCGAAATGGTCGAGACATAAAGATTGATATATTGGAAGCCTATATTTGGATATCGGAAGTGTTCCGGGTGAAATCAGGATTTTACCGGATTATCGGGAGGTTACCGGAACCCCCCGGGAGCCATATGGGCCTTCATGGGCCTTAGTGGAAAAGAGAAAAGGGGCAGCCCATAGCTGGCCGCCCCCCCCCCCTTCCCTTAGTCCTATTAGGACTAGGATAAGGGGCCGGCCCCCCTCTCTCTCTTTTCCCCCTTGGGAATCCTAGTTGGAATAGGATTGAGGGGGGAGTCCTACTCCCGGTAGGAGTAGGACTCCTCCTGCGCCCTCTCCCTGGCCGGCGCACCCCTCCCCCTTGGATCCTTTATATACGGGGGCAGGGGGCACCTCTAGACACACAAGTTGATCATTGAGATTGTTCCTTAGCCGTGTGCGGTGCCCCCTGCCACCATATTCCACCTTGATCATATCGTTGTAGTGCTTAGGCGAAGCCCTGCGTCGGTAGAACATCAAGATCGTCACCACACCGTCGTGCTGACGGAACTCCTCCCCGAAGCTTTGCTGGATCGGAGCCCAGGGATCGTCATCGAGCTGTACGTGTGCTAAGAACTCGGAGGTGCCGGAGTAACGGTGCTTGGATCGGTCGGATCGGGAAGAAGACGTACGACTACTTCCTCTACGTTGTGTCAACGCTTCCGTTGCGATCTACAAGGGTATGTAGATCAGACTCTCCCCCTCGTTGCTATGCATCACCATGATCTTGCGTGTGCGTAGGAAAATTTTTGAAATTACTACGTTCCCCAACAGGCAAGGGGGGTGAGCCAAGGTAAAGCCGAAGCTCAGGAGAAGCAGAACAACGCCAAGACCAAGACCACAAAGAGCAAAGGGGATGAAGCGGACCCCCCGGCAAGATCCTTGCTGGGAGGCGGTTTTAGCAAACCCGGCAAGACCCTTGCCGTGGCAGCTCACCCCACACCTACGGAGTGAGTCACCCTTCAGTCCACTGCCCCCATGGGGCAAGGACTCGGGAGACATCCCCGTGGTGGCATGCAGATCTTTGTGAAGACATTCGAGATCAGATACACCCTTCAGAAGATGATGATCCTTGGCGGGATCCCAGCCAAAGAGGACCACAAGGCCCCCGGCAAGAGCCTTGCCGAGGATGACAGCAGGCGCCACGCCAAGACCCTTGCCGGGGCCCCGGCAAGGCCCTTGCCAAGAACACCCATTGGGCCACCATCAGGCCCACGCCAGTCAAACCTCCACCTCCGTTCGAATGCAGCTGCCGACCAAACCAGCTGGGTAGGCACCTGCGTGGCGGCATGCAGATCTTCGTGGAGACCCACCACTGCGCCACCTTAGCTGCCTGCCTGCCTACATGGCACCGCGGGCGCCGCTGGCCAGGGCGCGTGTCGACGCGAGAGGGAGCGGCGACGGATGAGACAGGGCTCTCCCCCGTCCCCGATAAAGCAAGGACACCTGGGCAAGACGCATTAAATGCGCCTTGTCATGTAATGCGAGGGATAACCTGACATCACTGTTTCCCTTTCCACCTCCTGGTACTACTGTGGCAACCCCTTTCCTATAGAAGGAGGCCCAAGGCAACCAGGCGGAGGATTCGGCTTTTTGGAGCTCCTCACGCCCCATAGCTAGCTCAAGAACACAGATATACAATTCACCAAAGCAGGAGTAGGGTTTTACGCATCCCCGCGGCTCGAACCTGGATAAACGAACCATGTGCTATCTGTTTGATCCGCTCTTCTCACGACCCCGCGCCCCGCAACCGTAGTAGGGATTCTTGTGATCCCATAGGTGTCGTTCCCACCGACATCTTTGGCGCACCAGGTAGGGGGGCTCAGTTGTGAGAATCGGCTTTAGCAGTTAGTTCGACGCTTCTTCATCGTCATGGCGCCCAAGAAGAAGACGACGGTGGCGGTTGGCCCGTCGAAAGCCGGACATCCCGTCCCGACGCAGGCGAGCAGCAGACCGGTCGCAGAAAGGACCTGGGGCGCCGTTCGCGAACACCAACACTGTCCCAGCAGCCGGAGTTTGGGAGGCGGTGATGTTCGTGCGCCTGGTAATGGGCCGCATGCCGCCAATTCCAAAGAGGGAGCCAGGCCCTCCGCTGGTGGCGCGGGGCCTTCCAAGATCGCTGCCACCCCGCCCGAAGGCGATGCGAGGGCCTCCAAGACTCCCACACCGGGGCCTCCTCTCAAGCGGCACGCGACGAACGGCGTAATCACGCCGAAGACCCCGGGCGTCACCGCAGGAAGAGCCCCGAGCGCCACTCCCGGGAGGTCGGAGACCTCCCCGCCCGCCGAGGCGCTGGTGAAGATGGCATGCGACCACGGGGTCGTGATAGAGCTCCTTCTGACATGGTCAGAAGTCGAAGCGCGTCGTGATCCGTGCAGGTTTCGCTGCCACCAACACCAGCAGAAGCCCTGGTGTGCACGCAGTTGCTCCTCGATTTTCCTCCCACTACGGGGAAACTCGATGAATGGAGAGCCACTATCTGAAGCCTTGTCGCGGTGGCCAACAAAGACGAACCGAGTCCGGTGGAGCCCCGGGGGTCGATGCTCCGACGGAGTCCCACGCACCAGTGGCAGGAAAGCCGGCGGCGCCGCGACCACAGTGCACTCGCCTCCTCCTCGCCCGGTACCATGGACGCCAGCCCGTCGCGACGTTATGGGCGACAAAATCTCCATAGCGTTGTCCGACCCATGGACCCACTGTGACCAGCGCCAAGTCCTTCGAGAACGAGAACATGAAGATGCTCGAACCACTATTGAGCGCCGGCGCGGAGCGCGCCACCAGTCAGACAGGGGAGCAGGGCCTGTTGTGAACCACCCGGCATCGGAAAGCCCTGGAGGCCTACCTTATGAGGTAGGCTGTCCGGCTTTTACCCGTGAGCTGCGGCAGTTCCAATGGCCCACTCACCGCACCTTCAAACCTGACGTGGGCGAAAAGTACAGCGGCAAGACCCACCCATCTGAGTTCCTCAGCATCTACACCATTGCGATGCAAGCTGCCGGAGCCTGCGACGATAAGGTGCTTGCGAATTACTTTCCGTTGGCTCTTAAACCCAATGCCATGTCATGGTTGATGCACCTGCCGGTAGACTCTATTTCCTCCTGGTCGGATTTGTGCCACGAGTTTGTGGGCGCCTTTACTAGAGGCCACCAAGCCCATGGCCAAGCGAGCGACCTGCATGTCATTCCCTAGAAGGGAGGCGAGAGTCTCCGCAAGTATATACAGAGGTTCATCCGGATACAATACAATATCCCTGATGTTCACCCTGCCGCCATCATCAGCGCGTTCCATCAGAACGTGCGTAACCGCAAGATGCGCGAAGAGCTGGCAATGAACAAGGTGAAAGATGTAGCAGAACTCTATGTTCTTGCTGACAGATGTTCCCGGGCTGAAGAGGGAAGGAAGTACCCCAGCGAAGACACCGGCGTGGAAGCCGACTCCTCGGATGAAGATACTGCCGCCCCGGCGAAGAAGGGCCGGCGCCGCAACAGGAAGCGCAAGGGTAAAGCTGTGCTTGCCGTCGAGGGATCTGGTGACACCGGCTCCACCAAGAAAACCAAGGCAGATGACCCCGGCAAGGAAATTGCCGGATGTGTCGCCTGTCGGGCCTTGGCGGTTGCCGAGAAGCCAGGACACTCCAACAAGCGATACTGCAAGATCCATTGCACCAAAGGCCATGCTCTCCAAGACTGCCGACAAGTTGAGCTGCTCGCTGAGAAGCAGAGGGCTGGATACGAAAGGCGGGACAAGGAGAAGGGCCAAGACGGTGCTGAGGGGTCCAACAAGAAGCGTGACGGCCAGGCGGGCCGTCGCGGCAAGGATAAACAACAGGAGAGGCCCGCCCGGGGCCGTGACAAAAAGCCAGAAGACGACGATCACGAAGAGGACGACGAATCCGGCGACCAAGAGTTTCAGAAAGCTACAAAGGCCATGTGCGTCGACGGCGGCGCCTCGCTGCATACTTCTCACCGCCATCTTAAACAGTGGGCGCGAGAGATTAGAGCGGCAGATCCGTCGTTTGATGCCCAAAGGCCGCTGAAGTGGTCTAGCACACCTATCATTTTGACACTGGGGATCACCCTGATCGCACTACTGCGGTCGGGTGCTTGCCATTGTTGGTTTCACCAACAATACGCGACCTCAAGGTGACAAAGATGCTAGTCGATGGCGGGGCCGGTCTGAACTTGATCTCGCCTGTCGTGGTCGAGAAACTGCAGATTCCTGATGGAGACCTTGAAGAGATGGGCACGTTCCAGGGGGGTCAACCCGGGAAGAAGCCAACCTAAGGGAAAGGTCATGCTGCATGTGACTTTTGGAAGCGATCTGAACTACAGGACGGAGAGGATCGTGTTTGATGTTGCCAAGATCCCCTTGCCCTACAACGGGATCCTTGGCCGCCCAGCGGTGGCCAAGTTCATGGCGGCGTCACACTACGCCTACAACACCCTGAAGATGCCAGGACCTGTGATGATCATCACCATCCCCTCTGATAAGAAAGATGCGCTGATTTCCGCTGACCAATTATACCAGCAAGCAGTTGCAGCAGCTGCTGCCACTAGGGCACTTGCTCCTGCCGCTGGGACCCTGGGAGGGAAGAAGAAGAAGAAGACTGGTGAGACCTCGGACACCCACTCCAGCAAGCGCACCTCTTCGGAGTGTAGCGCTCCCGTCAAGGACGTGCCAGAGAGCTCCACCGGCGGAAACAAGAAGCTCAGGGCCATACCGCCGAGAACCAAGAAGGTTTCCGTCAATGAGGACGGCACGGGAGGGGCTTTCACCATAAGCTCCACCCTTGACAACAAATAGGAAGACGCGCTCGTCACCTTCCTGCGGGCGAATGTCGATGTGTTTGCATGGAAAGTTTCCAACATCCCTGGCGTTCCCAGGGAGGTGATTGAGCACCACCTTGCTGTCTGTCCTCATGCGCGGCCCGTCAAGCAGAAGGTCAGAAAGCAAGCTTTGGAACGACAAGAGTTCATCACAGAGGAGATCCGGAAACTGGAAGCAGCGGGTTTGGTAAGAGGAGTGCTCCATCCAACGTGGTTGGCCAATCCGGTCATGGTGCGCAAGGCAAATGGGAAGTGGAGGCTGTGTATTGATTACACATATATCAATAAGGCTTGTCCTAAGGACCCCTTCCCGCTGCCGCGCATCGACCAGATTGTTGACTCCACAACTGGGTGTGATCTGTTGTCATTCCTTGATGCCTACTCCGGCTACCACCAGATCTTCATGACAAGAGAAGACGAAGAGAAAACAGCATTCATCACCCCATGTGGTATGTATTGTTTCATCCAGATGCCTTTCAGGCTGAAGAGTGCTGGTTCGACGTTTGCAAGGGCGGTCCAGATTGGTTT
Organism: Triticum monococcum; assembly: GCA_034509565.1. Taxonomy (NCBI): domain Eukaryota; kingdom Viridiplantae; phylum Streptophyta; class Magnoliopsida; order Poales; family Poaceae; genus Triticum; species Triticum monococcum. Next base: position 607,671,387 of record CM067845.1, read on the forward strand.
TGAACCCCAGCTCCATAGAAATATGGAGGCTTATATGGATGACATAGTGGTCAAAACCAAGGACAGGGCAACCCTCATACCGGATTTGCAAGAAACATTTGCAAACCTGCGCAAGATCAATCTCAAGCTAAACCCTGAGAAGTGCGTCTTTGGCGTCCCGTCCGGCAAGCTTCTTGGGTTCTTTGTGTCACAGCGTGGGATAGAGGCCAATCCGGACAAGATCAAAGCTATAGAGCAGATTGAAGCACCCAAGCGAAACAAGGATGTGCGTCGGCTTGCTGGTTGCGTCGCCGCCATGGGCAGATTCATTTCCAAGTCTGCCGAGCGCGCCCTTCCCTTTTTCAAGATCCTGAAAAAGGCGGGCCCGATGGAGTGGATGCCAGAAGCCGAAGCAGCATTGCAAGATTTGAAGAAGTACCTCTCCTCTGCGCCAATACTAGTTGCGCCTAGGCCACAGGAGCCGTTGCTGCTGTACCTGGCGGCAACGAACCAGGTGGTCAGCGTCGCACTAGTGGCGTAGAGAGAGGTTGACGACGAGGTAATGGCAGCGACAGAGCCCGACACCGACAATGTAGAGACGACACAGCCAGTTGAAGTGCCGCCGAAGAAGAAAATGATGCAGCACCCGGTCTACTTTGTTAGTTCCCTCCTGCAGGGAGCTAGATCAAGGTACTCCAGCGTGCAGAAACTGCTCTTCGGCCTTCTTATGGCCTCGAGGAAGCTGTGTCACTACTTCCAGGCACACGAGATCACTGTCGTCACTCGCCTCCCTCTGCAACGGATATTGCACAATCCAGATGCAATGGGAAGAATTGTCGAATGGGCACTGGAGCTGTCCAGCTTTGGCCTCAAGTTTGAAAGTACTTCGACGATTCAAAGCCGAGTCCTGGCGGAGTTCATTGCAGAATGGACTGCAACGCCTGACGAAGAAGCCCAAGAGACCGCTCTCCCCGGCAAGGAGGCAAGTTGCAGTTGGATCATGTACTTTGATCGAGCTTTCTCCTTACACGGCGCCGGGGCTGGCGTACTGCTTGTCGCGCCCACCGGAGAGCACCTCAAGTACGTGATCCAGATGCACTTCCCCAGGGAGGTGTCAACAAACAATACGGCAAAGTACGAAGGGCTGCTTGCCGGTCTTAGGATCGCGACAGACCTTAGAATCAAGAAGCTCATCGTCAGGGGCGACTCGCAGCTCGTCGTCAAGCAAGTCAATAAGGACTACCAGAGCCCGTTGATGAAGGCCTACGTCGATGAAGTGAGAAAGCTGGAAGAGCGTTTCAACGGTATATAGGCTGAATACGTTCCTCGAGCGGAGAACGATATCGCCAATTACCTGTCAAAACGCGCTGCCCTCAAGCTACCTGTGGAACCAGGTACCTTTGTGCTCCAGCTAACTCAGCCATCCATTGATCCATCAACAGAGAAGAACAAGAGGAGGAAATTAGGACATGGCAAGTACTTTCCCGACGAGCTCCCCGGAGCCGCCGGCAAGGATGTTGCCAAGGACACTGAGCCCGCCACGGGACGGCTAGCTCCGGCGGAGCGTCAATGTAACGCCCCATATGTAACCTTCCCGAATTGTACTCCAACTCTTGCCGTTTCTGGCATTAAGTTAAATTTAATTCTCGGGTTCGGGTCTTTGTCTCCATGTGTTGTTTTGTTTTCGTGCGTCTCATATCATGTCATCACGTGCATCGCATTTGCATACATATTCATCTCATTCATTCGAGCATTTTTCCCGTTGTCCGTTTTGCATTCCGGCGCTTCGTTCTCCTCCGGTGGCCATTTCTAGCTTTCTTTCGTGTGTGGGGATTAAACATTTCCGGATTGGGCCGATACTTGCCATGCGGCCTTGGTTTACTACCGGTAGACCGCCTGTCAAGTTTCGGGTCATTTGGACTTCGTTTGATACTCCAACGGTTAACCGAGGGACCGAAAAGGCCTCGTGTGCGTGGAGCCCAACACCCCTCCAAGTTGGCCCAAAACCCACCAAACTCTGCTCCAATGTCTCGGTCATTTGATCACGATCGTGTGGGCGAAAACCGCACCTCATTTGGACTCTCCTAGCTCCCTCTAGGGCTATAAATAGAACCCCCTCGAAATATCTCGGATCACCTCCACCCCTAACCCTAGTCGTCCCCTTCCTCGCGTCGGCCGGACGTTGTCCGACCCGGCCGGACAAAGCCGCCACCGCCCCCGCGCCAATCGGGTTGCGCCATGTGGTGTCCCCGCCTCCTCACCGCTGCCGGCCCGCCTGGCCCATCTCGGGCCCTCCTCCTCGCCGCTCGGGCCCGAGGGAGCGCGCCGCCCCCGCGCCTTTCTTCTCCACGCCCGGCCGGACGCCGCCCGCGCCGCCGCGCCGGCCTCCCGTTCCGGCGACCTCCGCCACCGGCCTCCTCCTCGCCGGGCGCCACCGGAGCCGAGCTCCTCGCCACCCGCGCCCGTGCCCACCGCCGCCTCCTCGCCGTCCGGAGGGTCCGGCCACCGCCCTCGTCGCCGGCCCGCCTCGCCGTCGCCGGATCCGGCCGCTGCGCCATCGCCGGTGACGCTCGTGCTACAGTGCCATGAACAGTAGATCTCAGATCTGGAAATTCGAAACCCTAACTCGGTTGACTTTCTCCTCCAGTTTCAGATTTTTGTGCCTACTTTGACCTGCCATATCTTTGCATCCGTAGCTCCGATTTGGGCATATGATATATCAAAATCTTCGTCTCGACGAGCACATCATTTCATTCCATTGCATCATTTGCATTTGAGGTCATCTTCGTGCCCAAAATGCTAGTGGAAGGAGGCATCATGAGTTAATTTGCAGATCCGTTAGTTCAACATGCACTTTTGTCATTTTTGCCATGTTTAATCCGTGCATGATATGCCTGTGCCCCTTTGGGATGAATTGTTAAGCATGGTGTCTTCTTTCCAGAGGTGCCTCCCATGAATTTTTAGGATGTGTGTGTTGTCTTGTGCAAGCTTGCGAAGTAGGGTACCTGAGTTTACTGATTTCAGGGACTTAGTGAAAATCACTAAGTCTGGGATGTTTTAGTTCACGATGCTATATGTCCAGCTTGTTTCCTAGTGATCCGTGCCTCTTTTGAGGATGATCAGTAAGAGTGGTTTGTTATGATTGTTGTGCTTAATCCATCCATGTCTTTACTTGTTATGTTGGAGCACCCTAGGTTGACTCAATCGAGCTCAACTTTTGCATAGTTGCTGTTTTGGGCAGATCGTGAACTCTTTTGCGATTTTGCCAGAGTTATTGCTAGTGATCCATGCATGCTATGCCTTTGTTCTTGCCATGTCTAGCTAGAATTTTGTGCCTTCTTTATGGATATATGCTTGCCTTGCCATGACTTGCACCATAGTGAGTGCATCGAGCTCGTTTACATGCCTCCGTGAGTTATATTTCAGCATGTCCCAGTTTTCACTAAGTCTGAAAACTGATTGTGTTTCATCGATGTTCGTGTGCTCGGTAGAGTATTTTTTAAACCCTTTTGGCCCCAGGTCATTTTGGGTGTTTTGTTAAGCTTGTTGAGTAGCTCCATGCCATGCTCTTACTTGCCATGTTCAGGTTTTGCTTCTTGTTGTTTTGCTGCTCCGAAGAGAGCATCGTGGTCTGAAATTTCAGACTAGCGTTAATTTCGCTAAGTCTGAAATTTATTTTGCTTATTCAGTTTTGCCATGCTTGTTTGAAGCCCTTAATTGATGAATTTTCCTATGCCTCAGTCCTGGTGATTTGTTAAGCTTCTTGAGTACATCACTTCCATGCAATTTGTTTTCATGTTGGGTGGCTGTAGCATGTTCATTTTGTTGCATTTAGGAGCCTACTTGCTGTAAATCGCAGATCGGTTCGTTTAGTAAATCGCTTGCCATTTCTAAACCGTAGCTCCGATTGCCATGATCTTTATATCGTTTTCAGGGGATTTCTTCCCCTCTATCCAGTGGCACACTTGGTTTTCCAAGTTGAGGCCAGGTTCATGCATTTCCTGTCACGTCTTGCATTTTGCATCCCGCATAGCATATCATCTTTGCATCTTATTGGTTGCCCTTGCACGTGGTTGATTGTATCCTTGTTGTTTGTTTGTGTTGTTGGGTAGAGCCGGTAGACGAGTTCGCTAACGAGGAGCCCGTTGAGTTTGCTTTTGAGGATCCAGTCAATTCTGACAATTGTGCAGGCAAGATGATCACACCCTTGAAACCACTACTATCTTTGCTATGCTAGTTTGCTCGCTCTTTTGCTTTGCCAATGCTACGATGCCTGCCACTTGCTTGTCAGCCTCCCAATTGCCATGATTGAGCCTCTAAGCCACCTTTGTCCTAGCAAACTATTGATTGGCTATGTTACCGCTTTGCTCAGCCCCTTCTTATAGCGTTGTTAGTTGCAGGTGAAGATTGGAGTCGTTCCTTGTTGGAACATTTATTTACTTGTTGGGATATCATTATATTGCTATGTTATCTTTACTCATCTATATACTAGGTAAAGGGTGGAAGGCTCGGCCTCTCGCCTAGTGTTTTGTTCCACTCTTGCCGCCCTAGTTTCTGTCATATCGGTGTTATGTTCCCGGATTGTTGCGTCCCTCACGCGGTTGGGCTATATGGGAACCCCTTAATAGTTCGCCTTGATTAAAGCTTTTCCAGCAATGCCCAACATTGGTTTTACCATTTGCCACCTACCCCTTTTCTTTCCCTTGGGTTTCCGGAGCCCGAGGGTCATCTTTATTTTAGCCCCCACGGGCCAGTGCTCCTCTGAGTGTTGGTCCCACCGAGCGATGTCCGGGGCTACCAGGGGCAACTCTGGGCTGGCCTACCCGACGTCTTGCTCATCCGGTGTGCCCTGAGAATGAGATATGTGCAGCTCCTATCGGGATTTGTCGGCACATCTGGGTGGTGTTGCTGGACTAGTTTTGACCTGTCGAATCATCTTGTTGTACCGGGATACCGAGTCTGATCGGTGGGTCCTGGGTGGAAGTCTATTCCTTCATTGACCGTGAGAGCTTGTTATGAGCTAAGTTGGGACCCCCCTGCAGGGATTGATCTTTCGAAAGCCGTGCCCGCGGTTATGGGCAGATGGGAATTTGTTAATGTCCGGTTGTAGATAACTTGAACCTTAAATAATTAAAATGAATCAACTGCGTGTGTTGCCGTGATGGCCTCTTCTCGGCGGAGTCCGGGAAGTGGACACGGCGTTGGTGTTATGTTTGCGTAGGCTGCTCTATATAGTTTTCCGCTCGTGCTTTGCCTCCTCTTCTCGCTCTCCTTTGCGAATAAGTTAGCCAGCATATATGCTAGTCGCTTGCTGCAGCTCCACTTATACATTACCCTTTCCTACCTATTAAGCTTAAATAGTCTTGATCGCGAGGGTGCGAGATTGCTGAGTCCTTTGTGGCTCACAGATTACTATTACACTAGATGCAGGGACCGATGATACTTCTCCGGATGGCGCGCTCGAGCTGAAGTGGGAGTACGACGAGGACTCTCAGCGTTACTATGTGTCGTTTCCTGATGATCAGTAGGGATGCCTATTCGGGGTTAGATTCAGGGCCTAGTCGCTTGTTGGGGGTCTTTTCTATTTTGGCGCCGCATTCGGGCCATGAGTGATTGTATGATGGATGTTATTTATGTACTTTGATGTGACGTGGCGAGTGTAAGCCAACTATGCTATTATTCCCCTTTATATTATATATGTACATGGGTTGTGTAATGATTCCCGACTTGCGACATTGCTTTCCATGCGCCTATGTCTCTAAGTCGTGCCTCGACACGTGGGAGACATAGCCGCATCGAGGGCGTTACAAGTTGGTAATCAGAGCCTTCCCCAACCTTAGGAGCCCCATTGCTTGATCGTTTTTAGCAGCCGAGTTGTGTCTAGAAAAATGTTTGAGTCCTTAGGAATTATATATCGGAGAGCTTAGGAATTCTTTTTACTTCCCAGTCTCCTCATCGCTCTGGTAAGGCATCCTGACGTAGAGTTTTGACTCTTCTCTTCTCAAATTTCACTAAAAAAAATTTAGGATCACGCGAGTATCTTGGTTTTGTTCCGATGGCTTATGATGAGAATACTGTCTTGGTGCCTCCTGTCAGGGGTTTAGTGGAAGTGTCCCGGGGAGTTGAGCTCTGAGGTGTTGTCATCATAATTCTATCGTTGCAATTCTGGCATACTTGAGATATGTGCGCGACATAGAAAATCCCCTTTATGCAGTTCGTTGGTGAGATAACCTCGACGCCACCCAGTACTGGGGCGGGAGTTCGGGAGTATCGCCATAACTTGTATAACGGATGCTTTTCGAAGGTTGAGATAGATGGTTTCCGAAGGTTTCTTGGTTATGTGTTGAAGGATGGATGCAGCTGGATGTAGGATTTGCTAGCTTGGGTGAGATATTATGCTTCCCCTGTATCCCCAACACCTGATTGCATAACCGGAAAGTTTCGGGAATTTCATAGGTGGGTATTCAAGTAGCCTTAGGATATCCTTCCAACAGATGTGTGATATGAAATTGGGGTTCGACGTCTAGTGGTTCGCCTATTCACGGTCGATTTTACAGTGGCCTCGTTGTGTCTTAATGAGTCCTTGGCTATGCTGACTCGGGGATGCTTCGTATGTCATGTGCACTGCCTTGTACATGATGGTGCTGTACGGTCGAGCCCGTGTAGGTCCTACCACGAACACTTCGGATGAAATTTCTATCATATGTTTGTTCCGGCTTATTCCGCAAGCCAACCCTTGGTTTTATTTCGAGTTGTGGTATTCGTTCTTCTTCGACGTCATATGTTGATTCCATCCCTCGTTGATGTACCTCTTCTACCTGATTCTTCGTGGCTTCGGAATTTAGGAATATGTGACCACTTCAAGAGAAGTGCATTCGTTCATTCTATTCGGATGTGAAGACTTTGTGTTGCAATTTTCATTCCGTTGGATTCACCTTCATTATTTCTCTATTTGTGTGCTAATGGTGGTCAACCTCTTCAGGATGGCTCCCGCTAAGAGCACCAGTCAGAACCAGAATCAAGATCCTCCGCCACCTCCGCCTCCTCCGGAAGCATGGCAAGCTGTGATGGCTGCTACTAATGCAAATACTTAGTTGATCATGCAAATCATCCAAGAGCGGAATCAAAGCAGTCAAGCAAATCAAGGCAACAACCAGAACCATTTTGCAACTCTGAATCAGTTCCTCGCAAATGGTCCAAAGACGTTCAGCAACTGCGTTGAGGCTACCGATGCTGATGATTGGTTAGTCGATCTGGGCAAGCATTTTGAATGTAGCAACGTCAGACCTGAAGATTTCGTCAAGTTCGCGTCTTTCCAGCTCAAGGATCAGGCCGCAGAGTGGTTTTAGCAGTACCGGGATTCCAGAGGTGGACGTTTGATCACTTGGGATGATTTCCGTCGTGATTTCCGCGCTCATCACATTCCTCAAAGTGTGACGGAAAGCAAACGTGAAGAATTCTGCAATCTGAAGCAAGGCTCTTTGTCTGTCTATGACTACAACAAGTTGTTCCAGAAGCTTGCCTGTTTTGCCAAGCAGGATGTTCCTGATGAGAAGAGCATGATCTATCAGTTCAGGGGTGGTCTTCGTGAAGAAATTCAGCTCGCTCTTGTCCTCTTCGAGCCGCTGAGATACGATGAGTTCTACAACATGGCACTGAAGCAAGAGGCTGCTCAGCTCAGGTGTGATGCTTCCAGGAAGCGAGTCAGAGACACTACGCCTTCTTCCTCTACTCAAGTGGCCAAGCAGCAGAATTATTGGCTTCCTCCTCCTCCGTTCCGTCAGTCGTATCAACAGAAGAGCAAAGGCGGCAGTGGTTCATCCCACCCACCCAACCCAGGCTTTCAGAACAAGACTTCGTCTCAAGCTTCAAGATCGAGTGCTCCGTATCACCGTCCGCTCTCAGAGGTCACGTGCAACAAGTGCCAACAGAAGGGTCACTATGCCAACAAGTGTTTCAACAAGAGGCGTCTTCCTCCTCCTCCTCCTGTCAGATCGGCAAGTACAGCTGTGGTCAAGCATAATCCCAAGTCCGCCAAGGTCAACTGGCTGAATGCAGCTCAGGCAGAGGACTCGCCAGATGTGATTATGGGTAACCTTCCTGTTAATGACATTCCCGCAAGAGTACTTTTTGACACTGGTGCATCGTTATCATTTTTATCGAAGCCTTTTGCTTCCATGCATGAGGTGCATACTATTGATTTGCCTAAGCCGATAGCGGTCTCGTCTCCGAGTTTGTTCATGAACACCAAAATGATGGCTCCAGATGTTACTATCACGTTGGGCGACTACAAGTTTCTTTCTTCCCCAATGGTTCTTGGCAATTCTGATATCGATCTTATTCTTGGGATGGACTGGCTCTCTAAACACAAGGCTCACCTCGATTGTGCAGCCAGGCAGATTCAACTGACTCATTCCTCTGAAGATGTCATTGTCTTTGCTGCTCGGGATAATACCATCCGGTTGTTCTCTCTCAATGAAAAGGGTGAATTGGATGCTATTTCGCAGATTCCGGTTGTTTGTGAGTACCAAGATGTCTTCCCTGAAGAACTCCCAGTCATGCCTCCAAACCGGCCGGTTGAATTTGTTATTGAACTTGAGCCCGGTACGGAACCTGTGTGCAAACGTCCCTACAAGCTCGGCCCCGAAGAGTTGAAGGAGTTGAAGAAACAACTCAATGTTCAAGAAAGAATGGGTCTCATTCGGCCTAGTACTTCTCCGTGGGGTTGTGGTGTTCTTTTTGTGAAGAAGAAGGATGGAACGGACCGACTTTGTGTTGATTATCGTCCATTGAACAAGAAGACCATCAAGAACAAATATCCACTTCCCAACATTAATGAGCTGTTTGAACAACTCAAGGGTGCCCAAGTATTCTCCAAGCTTGACCTCCGTATGGGTTATCACCAAATTCGCATTCGTGAACAAGATATTCCAAAGACGGCGTTCAGAACAAGCTATGGGTCATATGAATACACTGTTATGTCTTTTGGCCTCGCCAACGCTCCTCCGATGTTCTCTCGCATGATGAACTTCATCTTCAACCCCTACACCAATGACTTTGTTTTGGTCTATCTCGACGACATCCTGGTTTTCTCGAAGAACAAGGAAGATCATGCCAAACACTTGCGTTTGGTTCTTGACAAGCTAAGAGAACATCAATTCTACGCCAAGTTCTCCAAGTGTGAGTTTTGGCTCGATGAGGTTCTTTATCTTAGCCATATTATCTCTGCTAAGGGCATTTCCGTGGATCCTGAGAAGGTGTATGCAATCGTTAATTGGGAACCTCCTCAGAATGTGAAGCAACTCCGTAGCTTCCTCGGTCTTGCAAGTTATTGCCGAAGATTCATTGAAAACTTTTCCAAGATCGCGAAGCCTCTCTCAAATCTTCTTCAGAAGCACGTCAAGTACGTTTGGTCTCCGGAGTGTGATGCTGCTTTCAACGCTTTGAAAGAGAAATTGATCACTGCTCCAGTTCTAACTCCGCCTGATGAAGCCAAGCCGTACGAGGTCTTTTGTGATGCCTCTCTCCAAGGTCTAGGTGTTGTACTGATGCAAGAGAAGAAAGTGGTTGCTTATACCTCTCGCCAGTTGAAGCCTAATGAGAAGAACTACCCCACTCATGATCTCGAGTTGGCGGCAGTTGTGCACGCATTGTTGACTTGGAGACATCTTCTCTTGGGAAGGAAAGTGGACATCTTCACTGATCACAAGAGCCTCAAGTACATCTTCACTCAGCCTAATCTCAACCTCAGGCAGACTCGATGGGTCGAAATGATTCAAGAGTACAATCCGAGTATCGAGTATACTCCAGGCAAGGCTAATGTGATTGCTGACGCTTTGAGCAGAAAAGCATATTGCAACAGTCTGATTCTCAAGCCTTATCAACCCGAGCTTTGTGAAGCCTTCCGCAAACTTAATCTGCAAGTTGTTCCTCAAGGTTTCCTCGCCAACCTTCAAGTTTCTCCTACCTTGGAAGACCAGATTCGCCAAGCCCAGCTTCTTGATGCTATGGTGAAAAAGGTGAAGATTGGTATTGCTAAGAGTCAGTCCAAGTACAAGTGCTACCGACTTGATGACAAGGACACTCTCTTCTTCGAGGATCGAATTGTTGTGCCCAAAGGTGAACTTCGTAAAGTGATCATGAACGAGGCTCACAACTCTCTCCTCTCCATCCACCCTGTGAGCACGAAAATGTATCAAGATCTCAAGCAAACTTATTGGTGGACTCGAATGAAGTGCGAGATCGCTCAATTCGTGAATGAATGTGATGTCTGCAGAAGAGTGAAAGCAGAACACCAAAGGCCAGCAGGTCTCCTCCAACCTCTTGCCATTCCAGAATGGAAGTTTGACCACATTGAAATGGACTTCGTGACTGGGTTTCCAAAGTCCAAGCATGGCAATGATGCTATATTCATTGTCATCGACAAGCTCACCAAAGTGGCTCATTTCCTGCCTATCAAAGAGTCAATCACTGTAGCTCAATTGGCGGAGCTCTACACCTCTCGAATTGTCTCTCTGCACAGTATTCCTCAAGTGATATCTTCAGACCGTGGCAGCATCTTTACCTCCAAGTTCTGGGATTCTTTTCAGAAGGCCATGGGCACCAGCATTCGCTTCAGCACTGCTTTCCACCCTCAAACAAGCGGTCAAGTCGAGCGTGTCAACCAGATTCTTGAAGATATGCTCAGAGCGTGTGTTATCTCCTTCGGCATGAAGTGGGAGGATTGCCTTCCTTATGCTGAATTCTCGTACAACAATAGTTTCCAAGCAAGTTCCGGCAAGGCCCCGTTTGAAATTCTGTATGGTAGGAAGTGCCGTACACCTCTCAACTGGTCTGAAACCGGTGAACGTCAGCTGCTGGGTAATGACCTAATCACAGAGGCAGAAAAAATGTGCAAGGTCATTCGTGATAACCTCAAAGCAGCCCAATCTCGCCAGAAGAGCTACTATGACAGCAAGCACCGTGATTTGGCCTTCGAGATCGGAGATCATGTCTACCTCCGCGTCTCTCCTATGAAAGGGACTCGTTACTTCGGTATCAAAGGGAAGCTTGCCCCCAGATACGTCGGGCCTTTCAAGATTGTCAGCAAGAGAGGCGACCTCGCCTATCAACTCGAGCTTCCTGCAAACTTTGCCAATGTTCATGATGTGTTCCACGTCTCGCAACTCTGTAAGTGCTTCAAGACGCCTGAGCGAACCGTCAACTTCGAGGACATTGAGCTCCAAGAAGATCTCTCTTACCGTGAGCACCCAGTTGCAACCCTTGAAGAGACTGAACGCAAAACTCGCAACAAGTCAATCAAGTTTCTCAAAGTCAAGTGGTCACACCATTCCGACCGTGAAGCTACCTGGGAACGCGAGGATCACCTCTGTTCTGAGTACCCGGAGTTCTTTCAGTCCTAGATCTCGGGACGAGATCTTTTCGTAGTGGTGGAGTGTTGTAACGCCAATATGTAACCTTCCCGAACTGTACTCCAACTCTTGCCGTTTCCGGCATTAAGTTATATTTAATTCTCGGGTTCAGGTCTTTGTCTCCGTGTGTTGTTTTGTTTTCGTGCGTCTCATATCATGTCATCACGTGCATCGCATTTGCATACATATTCATCTCATGCATTCGAGCATTTTTCCCGTTGTCCGTTTTGCATTCCGGCGCTTCGTTCTCCTCCGGTGGCCATTTCTAGCTTTCTTTCGTGTGTGGGGATTAAACATTTCCGGATTGGGCCAAGACTTGCCATGCGGCCTTGGTTTACTACCGGTAGACCGCCTGTCAAGTTTTGGGTCATTTGGACTTCGTTTGATACTCCAACGGTTAATCGAGGGACCGAAAAGGCCTCGTGTGCGTGCAGACCAACACCCCTCCAAGTTGGCCCAAAACCCACCAAACTCTGCTCCAACGTCTCGGTCGTTCGATCACGATCGTGTGGGCGAAAACCGCACCTCATTTGGACTCTCCTATAAATAGAACCCCCTCGAAATATCTCGGATCTCCTCCACCCCTAACCCTAGTCGTCCCCTTCCTCGCGCCGGCCGGACTTTGTCCGACCCGGCCGGACAAAGCCGCCGCCGCCCCCGCGCCAATCGGGTTGCGCCACGTGGCGTCCCCGCCTCCTCACCGCCGCCGGCCCGCCTGGCCCATCTCGGGCCCTCCTCCTCGCCGCTCGGGCCCGAGGGAGCGCGCCGCCCCCGCGCCTTTCTTCTCCACGCCCGGCCGGACGCCGCCCGCGCCGCCGCGCCGGCCTCCCGTTCCGGCAACCTCCGCCACCGGCCTCCTCCTCGTCGGGCGCCACCGGAGCCGAGCTCTCGCCACCCGCACCGCCCCGGGCCTCGGCGCCCGTGCCCGCCGCCGCCTCCTCGCCGTCCGGAGGGTCCGGCCACCGCCCTCGTCGCCGGCCCGCCTCGCCGTCGCCGGATCCGGCCACCGCACCATCGCCGGTGACGCTCGTGCTACAGTGCCGTGAACAGTAGATCTCAGATCTGGAAATTCGAAACCCTAACTCGGTTGACTTTCTCCTCCAGTTTCAGATTTTTGTGCCTACTTTGACCTGCCATATCTTTGCGTCTGTAGCTCCGATTTGGGCATATGATATATCGAAATCTTCATCTCGACGAGTACATCATTTCATTCCATTGCATCATTTGCATTTGAGGTCATCTTGGTGCCCAAAATTCTGGTGGAAGGAGGCATCATGAGTTAATTTGCAGATCCGTTAGTTCAACATGCACTTTTGTCATTTTGCCATGTTTAATCCGTACATGATATGCCTGTGCCCCTTTGGGATGAATTGTTAAGGATGTTGTCTTCTTTCCAGAAGTGCCTCCCATGCATTTTTAGGATGTGTGTGTTGTCTTGTGCAAGCTTGTGAAGTAGGGTACCTGAGTTTACTGATTTCAGGGACTTAGTGAAAATAACTAAGTCTGGGATGTTTTAGTTCACGATGCTATATGTCCAGCTTGTTTCCTAGTGATCCGTGCCTCTTTTGAGGATGATCAGTAAGAGTGATTTGTTATGCTTGTTGTGATTAATCCATCCATGTCTTTACTTGTTATGTTGGAGCACCCTAGGTTGACTCAATCGAGCTCAACTTTTGCATAGTTGCTGTTTTGGGCAGATCGTGAACTCTTTTGCGATTTTGCCGGAGTTATTGCTAGTGATCCATGCATGCTATGCCTTTGTTCTTGCCATGTCTAGCTAGAATTTTGTGCCTTCTTTATGGATATATGCTTTCCTTGCCATGACTTGCACCATAGTGAGTGCATCGAGCTCGTTTACATGCCTCCGTGAGTTATATTTCAGCATGTCCCAGTTTTCACTAAGTCTGAAAACTGATTGTGTTTCATCGATGTTCGTGTGCTCGGTAGAGTATTTTGTAAACCCTTTTGGCCCCAGGTCATTTTGGGTGTTTTGTTAAGCTTGTTGAGTAGCTCCATGCCATGCTCTTACTTGCCATGTTCAGGTTTTTCTTCTTGTTGTTTTGCTGCTCCGAAGAGAGCATCGTGGTCTGAAATTTCAGACTAGCGTTAATTTCGCTAAGTCTGAAATCTGTTTTGCTTATTCAGTTTTGCCATGCTTGTTTGAAGCCCTTAATGGATGAATTTGCCTATGCCTAAGTCCTGGTGATTTGTTAAGCTTCTTGAGTACATCACTTCCATGCAATTTGTTTTCATGTTGGGTGGCTGTAGCATGTTCATTTTGTTGCATTTAGGAGCCTACTTGCTGTAAATCGCAGATCGGTTCGTTTAGTAAATCGCTTGCCATTTCTAAACCGTAGCTCCGATTGCCATGATCTTTATATCGTTTTCAGGGGATTTCTTCCCCTCTATCCAATGGCACACTTGGTTTTCCAAGTTGATGCCAGGTTCATGCATTTCCTGTCACGTCTTGCATTTTGCATCCCGCATAGCATATCATCTTTGCATCTTATTGGTTGCCCTTGCACGTGGTTGATTGTATCCTTGTTGCTTGTTTGTGTTGTTGGGTAGAGCCGGGAGACGAGTTCACTAACGAGGATCCCGTTGAGTTTGCTTTTGAGGATCCAGTCAATTCTGACAACTGTGCAGGCAAGATGATCACACCCTTGAAATCACTACTATCTTTGCTATGCTAGTTTGCTCGCTCTTTTGCTTTGCCAATGCTACGATGCCTACCACTTGCTTGTCAGCCTCCCAATTGCCATGATTGAGCCTCTAACCCACCTTTGTCCTAGCAAACCATTGATTGGCTATGTTACCGCTTTGCTCAGCCCCTTCTTATAGCGTTGTTAGTTGCAGGTGAAGATTGGAGCCGTTCCTTGTTGGAACATTTATTTACTTGTTGGGATATCATTATATTGCTATGTTATCTTTACTCATCTATATACTTGGTAAAGGGTGGAAGGCTCGGCCTCTCGCCTAGTGTTTTGTTCCACTCTTGCCGCCCTAGTTTCCGTCATATCGGTGTTATGTTCCCGGATTGTTGCGTCCCTCACGCGGTTGGGCTATATGGGAACCCCTTGATAGTTCGCCTTGATTAAAGCTTTTCCAGCAATACCCAACATTGGTTTTACCATTTGCCACCTACCCCTTTTCTTTCCCTTGGGTTTCCGGATCTCGAGGGTCATCTTTATTTTAGCCCCCACGGGCCAGTGCTCCTCTGAGTGTTGGTCCCACCGAGCGATGTCCGGGGCTACCAGGGGCAACTCTGGGCTGGCCTACCCGACGTCTTGCTCATCCGGTGTGCCCTGAGAACGAGATATGTGCAGCTCCTATCGGGATTTGTCGGCACATCTGGGTGGTGTTGCTGGACTAGTTTTGACCTGTCGAATCATCTTGTTGTACCGGGATACCGAGTCTGATCGGTGGGTCCTGGGTGGAGGTCTATTCCTTCATTGACCGTGAGAGCTTGTTATGGGCTAAGTTGGGACCCCCCTGCAGGGATTGATCTTTCGAAAGCCGTGCCTGTGGTTATGGGCAGATGGGAATTTGTTAATGTCCAGTTGTAGATAACTTGAACCTTAAATAATTAAAATGAATCAACTGCGTGTGTTGCCGTGATGGCCTCTTCTCGGCGGAGTCCGGGAAGTGGACACGGCGTTGGAGTTATGTTTGCGTAGGCTGCTCTATATAGTTTTCCGCTCGTGCTTTGCCTCCTCTTCTCGCTCTCCTTTGCAAATAAGTTAGCCACCATATATGCTAGTCGCTTGCTGCAGCTCCACTTATACATTACCCTTTCCTACCTATTAAGCTTAAATAGTCTTGATCGCGAGGGTGCGAGATTGCTGAGTCCTTTGTGGCTCACAGATTACTATTACGCCAGATGCAGGGACCGATGATACTTCTCCGAGTGGCGCGCTCGAGCTGAAGTGGGAGTACGACGAGGACTCTCAGCGTTACTATGTGTCGTTTCCTGATGATCAGTAGGGATGCCTATTCGGGGTTAGATTCAGGGCCTAGTCGCTTGTTGGGGGTCTTTTCTATTTTGGCGCCGTAGTCGGGCCATGAGTGATTGTATGATGGATGTTATTTATGTACTTTGATGTGACGTGGCGAGTGTAAGCCAACTATGCTATTATTCCCCTTTATATTATATATGTACATGGGTTGTGTAATGATTCCCGACTTGCGACAATGCTTTCCATGCGCCTATGTCTCTAAGTCGTGCCTCGACACGTGGGAGACATAGCCGCATCGAGGGCGTTACAGTCAAGCTCTTGCCGTCGAGACAGCCGCTCCTATAGCGGAGGAACTGCCTTTAGTCCTCGCCGTCGAGCCCCAGGCTCCAGCGTGGGCGCAGCATACCGTCCGATTCCTCCAAACAGGGGAACTTCCTGAAGAGCGGGAAGAAGCGGAAAAAGTAGCCCGTCGCTCTACCATGTACTAGTTCGTCGATGATGTCCTGTATAGAAAGAGGCCGAACAGTGTGAAATTGAAGTGTATCCCTCGGGAGGAAGGACTGGAGCTGTTTGCGGAGATACACGAAGGCATATGTGGATCCCACATCGGGTCAAGGGCCCTTGCCGGCAAGGCATTTCGGCAAGGCTTCTTCTGGCCCACCGCCCTCCAGGATGCGACGACACTAGTCACCAAGTGTGAAGCGTGCCAGTTCCATTCAAAGAAGCTTCATCAGCCGGCTCAAGCCCTTCAAACCATTCCTCTCTCCTGGCCCTTCTTGGTCTGGGGGCTCGACATACTGGGCCCTTTCCCCCGCGCTGTCGGGGGCTTTGAGTACTTGTACGTTGCAATCGACAAGTTCACAAAGTGGCCGGAGGTGGAGGCAGTGAGGAAAGTCACGGCTCAGTCAGTCGTCAAGTTCTTCAAGGGACTAATGTGCCGTTTTGGTGTACCCAACAGGGTCATCACCGACAACGGCACACAGTTCATAGGCCGCACCTTCATGCAATATATCCAAGACCTCGGCAGCAAAGTCTGTTTCGCTTCCGTTGCTCACCCACGAAGCAATGGTCAAGCTGAGAGGACAAACGCTGAAGTACTGCGAGGCTTAAGGACCAAGACCTTTGACAGGCTGCACAAGAGTGGAAGGCGCTGGATTGATGAGTTGCCGACGGTTCTTTGGTCGATCAGGACGACGCCAAATCGAGCCACCGGCCAGACACCTTTTCCCCTGGTATACGGGGCAGAAGCAGTTCTCCCCACTGAACTCATATACGGGTCACCTCGAGTGCTCGCTTATGATGATCTTGAGCAAGAGCAACTGCGGCAAGATGACGCAATGCTCCTTGAGGAAGATCGTCTTCGGGCGGCTGTGAAAGCAGAACGCTACCAGCAAGCCTTGTGCCGCTACCAGAGCCGCAAGGTTCATGCCCGAAGCCTTGGGGAAGGCGACCTTGTCCTTCGGCGCGTTCAATCGGCCAAGAATTCCAACAAGTTGACACCAAAGTGGGAAGGCCCTTATCGGGTAATACGAGTCACCAGGCCCGGCGCAGTCCGCCTGGAGACCGAAGATGCCATTCCGGTGAGTAACTCCTGGAACATTGAGCATCTTCGCAAGTTTTACCCATGAGGCGCGGCTTGCCGGGCCCCCCGGCAAGCCACCTTTTGTACAAGCATTGCCGATGATGCATGTAACCCTTTGTACAAAGCCAGGCGCAGACCCTGAGCATAAATAAATGAAGCGCTGGCGCCCTAAGTTATAGCATGCATGCTAGGTCGAGTCTCGTCCTTGGTTAGGGTTGATAGTGCTTAGCGGCGACTAACCCCTAGCTTAGAGGTCGAGTGTGCGTCTCTTTGCCGTTCTTTCGTCTTCTTTGGTTCGCAGGACTCACAGGTATCCTTGCCGGATCACTTGAGGACGAAAAAGAGAAGAGGGACAGACCAGCATCTAGACCCCGGCAAGCCAGTATTGCCGGGGGCTGCAAGAGCAAAGATTCACCCACGGCAAACCAGAGTTGCCGGGGGCTACAGCTTCAGACAAGTTCTTCATCCCTTATCATGCATTCTCTTATGGACTGAGGTATGTGAAACCTCGTTTTTTCCTAAAAACTACCGTGCAACTCTAGGCCCTAGGGCTCGTTCCTGGGGCCAGGTTTGGTAGTAGTCGCGGCAGCGAGAGGATGAAACAAGGAGCCTGAACCCACCTCATCCCTGCCTCCGCCAAGGGTGTGAGAAAGGTCGAGCGAAGTGGGGAGACGGCAAGGCCTGTTGCCGGGCAGGAAATGTTTATCTTAAGGATATCAAGGATTTACTCCTTGTCGTGGGTTCTACCCACAAACAAATGACCCGGCAAGCATCCCTTTTTCATTAAAAACATTCCACTCAGGTACAGTCCATAGGGAATGAAAAACATGAATGATGGGATTACAAGTTTTAAATTCAGCTAAGGCCCGAAGGCTTACAAACTAAAAAGAGGTAAGATGCCCGTAATCCCTTTCTTGTCCCTCTCCTCAGGAGGCAGGTCAAGGAGGCGAAAAGGGCAAAAGGGGCGCCTAGGCGAGCTACGGGCGGCACAAGGCACCAAGAGAACATCTCGGTGGCCGTCCGAAGGCTAGATGGTGATGGCGGCGCCGGAAGCAGAGCTCGAAGACGAGGCGGCAGGACGTCAGCACGCGTCGAAGGCGTCGGTGCCCGCGTACTCCGACTTGACGGCCTTGCCGCCCGCCCTCTTCTTCTTCCACAGCCTCCCAACGCCAGCCGCCCAAGGAGACGACCCCGGGAAGTTCAGGGAGCCAGCAACGCGGATGATGGGGTCGCCGGTGCCACACGGAGCGGCACCCGACACCTAATCGGACCCGTCATCCTGCCGCCTACTACCCTCATCGTCGCTGCCGCTGTCCTCCTCATCACTCCCGCCCGAGGAGGAGTCTTCACTATCAGAAGAGCTCTCCACGCAGCATCTTGCACGGGTCCCGAAGCACCCAAAGACCTTGACGGAGAGAAGGCCACCCTCCATCAGCTTAAAATTGAGAGTGAGCCCCGCCATCAAGCGGTGGATATGGGCAAACGTCTTCCATCCCCATAGAGATACATCACGTGAGGGGCGTGGAAATCGACGCGGGCCCGCGGGCCACTGATCGCGCATCCCCTCATGTGCAGCCACAACGACTCCGGTGGATCCAGCTCCATCTCCCGCGCGAACGGAGTCGGGAGACGAAGGTGACGGCGAGGTGGCCGGCGTAGCCTGACGAAGAACTCGCAAGGGTCATCCCCAGCGTGGCCCTCCACGGGGGGAAGAGCTGCTGGCGGAGGCGAGGCCGGCGCGCCGCCCCATCCTCCTCTTCCCCGAGCGCCTCGGCCTCGCCCATGGCCTCGCCCCCTCCCCCTTCCCCTCGCGGCTGGCTCTGCCATTGCAGGTGCAGGAGAAGGAGGGACGCGTTGTCGAGCGGCGACCCTCGCCGCCACCGTTGAAGGACCAGGATTCCCTCTCTCCATGACGGATGGAAGGAGGGAGCAGAAGCTGAAGGAAGGAGGAGATGAAGGAATGCGGGATGCCATCCCCCCCCCCTCTCGCTCTTTATAAAGGAACGGGGTGGGGGCTTGGCCGCCCCGCTCAGCCAATCAAGACGCGGAAGGCGCATGGAACTAGGACCGACCCGCCGCCTCAGCCCGTGGCGGCCCGGTTTCCCGCCTCCACCGTTCGCCACCCCAAGCGCATGAGAGCCACGTGGCAGGCATACAGGACCGAGGCGAAGGGTGAGGCGACCTCTCCCCACCCCGTGATCATGGGGAGTGGACGCCTTGAAGACCACGCCTCGACCCCGTTCAGTAAATGGGCTGCGCCTCCACGCCTCCCTCCGTTTATGGGGAAGGCGCAAACCGCCCCCTTTACTACGACGTGACGCATGCATGCAGAGCTCAACCCCACGCATCCTGCCCATGTCACACACGCCTCCCCACACCGCGCCACGCGCGGGAAGCATGGGAAGCGCAGCGCGCGAAGAGACTTACCGCGGTAAAAACCGCCCCGCCTGTTGGCGCACCGTTTTTGGGCCTAGCCCAACGACGTGATTGCGCTTACGTGTGGCCCAGGCCCGGGGGCTCCTGTCGGTGTACAAAAAGAGGGGTGCACTTTTGGTACCCCTATAACTGTGCACGGGCAGTCTGAGCCACAGGCACCACCACACTGACGAAGGCAAGGGAGGTGAGCCAAGGTAAGGCTGAAGCTCAGGAGAAGCAGAATGACGCCAAGACCAAGACCACAAAGACCAAAGGGGACAAAGCGGACCCCCCGGCAAGATCCTTGCCAGGAGGCGGTTTTAGCAAACCCGGCAAGACCCTTGCCGTGGCAGCTCACCCCACACCTACGGAGTGAGTCACCCTTGAGTCCACTGCCCCCATGGGGCAAGGATTCGGGAGACATCCCCATGGTGGCATGCAGATCTTTGTGAAGACATTCGAGATCAGATACACCCTTCAGAAGATGATGATCCTAGGCGGGATCCCAGCCAAAGAGGACCACAAGGCCCCCGGCAAGAGCCTTGTCGGGGATGACAGCAGGCGCCACGGCAAGACCCTTGCCGGGGCCCCGGCAAGGCCCTTGCCAAGAACACCCGTTGAGCCACCATCAGGCCCACGCCAGTCAAAGCTCCACCGCCGTTCGCATGCAGCTTCCGACCCAACCAGCTGGGCAGGCACCTGCGTGGCGGCATGCAGATCTTTGTGGAGACCCACCACTACGCCACCTCAGCTGCCTGCCTGGCTACATGGCACCATGGGTGCCGCTGGCCAGGGCGTGTGTCGACGCGAGAGGGAGCGGCGACGGACGAGACAGGGCTCTCCCCCATCCCCGATAAAGCAAGGACACCTGGGCAAGATTCATTAAAGGCGCCTTGTCATGTAATGCGAGGGATAACCTTGCATCACTGTTTCCCTTTCCACCTACTGGTACTACTGTGGCAACCCCTTTCCTATAAAAGGAGGCCCAAGGCGACCAGGAGGAGGATTCAGCTTTTTGGAGCTCCTCACGCCCCATAGCTAGCTCAAGAACACAGATATACAATCCATCAAAGCAGGAGTAGGGTTTTACACATCCCCGCGGCCCGAACCGTGTGCTATCTGTTTGATCCGCTCTTCCCACGACCCCGCGCCCCGCAACCGTAGTAGGGATTCTTGTGATCCCATAGGTGTTGTTCCCACCGACACGTCAGGCTCCTGGGCTCCATCGTCTGGTCGCAGCAATTGGGTATAGAAAGGGGGGAAGGGGGGAGCAAAGCAACCGTGAGTACTCATCCAAAGTACTCGCAAGCAAGGAACTACACTACATATGTATGCATTGGTATCAAATGGAAAAGGGGTAACATATGTGGACTGAAGTGTAGAAAGCCAGAATAAGAGGGGGATAGCTAGTCCTATCGAGGACTACGCTTCTGGTAACCTCCATCTTGCAGCAGAAGAAGAGAGTAGATGGTAAGTTCACCAAGTAGCATCGTGTAGCATAATCCTAACCGATGATCCTCCCCTCGTTGCCCTGTGAGAGAGCGATCACCGGTTGTATCTGGCACTTGGAAGGGTGTATTTTATTAAGTATCCGGTTCTAGTTGTCATAACGTCAAGGTACAACTCCAAGTCGTCCTTTTACCGAAGATCACGGCTATTCGAATAGATTAACTTCCCTACAGGGGTGCACCACATTTCCCAACACGCTCGATCCCCTTTGTCCGGACACACTTTCCTGGGTCATGCTCGGTCTCGGAAGATCAACACGTCGCAGCCCTACCTAGGCAAAATAGAGAGGTCAGCACGCCGGTCTAAATCCTATGGCGCAGGGGTCTGGGCCCATCGCCCATTGCACACCTGCATGTTGCGAACGCGGCCGGCGAGCAGACCTAGCAACCTCCGTTACAATGGAAGTTGCGTTACGTGGTCCAACCCGGCGCGCACCGCTCAGTCGCTGATGTCATGAAGGCTTCAGCTGATACCACGATGTTGAGTGCCCATAACCGTTCCCGCGTAGTTGGTTAGTGCGTATAGGCCAGTGGCCAGACTCAGATCAAATACCAAGATCTCGTTAAGCATGTTAATTGAAGTATCCGCGAAAGCCGACCAGGGCCAGGCCTACCTCTCTCCTAGGTGGTCTCAACCTGCCATGTCGCTCCGCCTCAAAGTAACAGTCGGGGCCGTCGGGAACTCAAGCCCACCACTACCTGGATGTAGGCACCTGCTCCTTCAGCCCCTGCATCAGAATCACTTGCGGGTACTCAACGAGCCGACATGACTTTAGTCACCACTTGTATAGCATGTATATATGTATAAGTATATACCTGTGATCACCTCCCGAGTGATCACGACCCGATAGTATAGCATGGCAGATGGACAAGAATGTAGGGCCACTGATGATAAACTAGCATCCTATACTAAGCATTAGGATTGTAGGTAAAGGTAACAACAGTAGTAGCAAGGACAGGCTATGAATCATAATAGGATTAACGGAAAGCAGTAACATGCTACACTACTCTAATGCAAGCAGTATAGAGAAGAGTAGGCGATATTTGCTGATCAAGGGGGGGCTTGCCTGGTTGCTCTGGCGGAAAAGAGGGGTCGTCAACAACATAATCGATCGGGGCACCAGCAGCGGCGTAAGTCTCGTAGTCTACCAGAGAGAAGAGGGGGAAGAAACAGTGAATACGATGCAAACAGATGCATAACAATGCATGACATGACAAGTAACGTTGCTAGGTGTGCCCTAATGCGGTATGAGGTGATACCGGTGAAGGGGGAAAACTTCCGAGAAATTATCCCCGGTGTTCGCGTTTTCGGACAAATGAATCGGAGGGGGAAAGTTGCATGTTCACTATGTTAGGGATGTGTGGCGGACGAACGGGCTGCGTATCCGGATTTGTATCATCGTTCTGAGGAACTTTCATGTACAAAGTTTTTCCATCCGAGCTACGGTTTAGTTTATATTAATTATAAAAAAAATAAATCATTTTTAGGATTTATTTAGTTATTTAAATCAACATTATCCAGAACAGTGCAAGTTGCCATCAGCATGACGTCAACGGTCAACAGGGTTGACTGGTCAACCTGACCAGTGGGTCCCACTGGTCAGTGACACATTTTTAAATAACCTAATCAGGATTAATTAGGTGTGGGCCCCACTATCATTGAGTACTTAAATAACTAACAGTAGTTAGTTTAATTAGTTATTAGATTAATCTAATTATGATTAACTAGTTTATTTAATTGTTGTCACATCCCTAGTTCTGGTATGACCTAGGCTAGCCTTCTTGGTGCATCATGTTTAAATTCCATTTAAATTTGAAATGAGGATTGTGAAACCCTCAGGATCATTTCTGGAAATGACCCAAATAAAAAATTGCTCCAAAACGGTCCAAGAAAATGCTCATGTTGCTCTCTGAAAATATTGGACAGAGATAAAAATCAAACCAACATTTTCAGGAGCTCATAAGTATTTATTTTGGGCATTTGGAATTAATGCAATAATTATTTGCCTTGGATATATATATGTGATATATCTTATATTTGTCGAAAAATTCTGATTTTTGCTGAGGGGCTTTGGAATAACCCCTTAGGTCCCTACAAAAATTGTCAGAAGAAAATAAAATGATTTAGTATTATTACTAAGTCAAAACAAATTGCAGAAAATAGAAAACATTAATAAATAGAAAACCAAAGAGAGAAACTACCTGGTGCCTACCTGTGTGGCCTGCTGCTGAAGCCAGCCCGACCCATCCCCACCTCCCTTGTCGTCTTCCTCCTCTTGCCAGGAGGACGAAGGGCGCGTGGTCGCCGCGCGCGAGCCACCTCCTCCCTGCCTGCTTCATCCCAGGCGCGTCTAGGCGATGCCACGCACTCCCCTCGACCCTCTCCCACTCTCCCCCATGCTCATCCCCTCCCCTGGACCTCTCTCTCTCACCCCCCCCCCCGAACGGCTTCGTCGCCGCCGCTCGCCGTAGCCATGGCCACCGGCCACTCCACTCCCTATCGATGAGTCCCTGAGCTCTGCATCGTCGTCTTCTTCATCCACGTTGAGCCAAGCAACCTGAGAAGAACCACAACGCCGTCCCCAACGTTTTCTTCGACCTCGGTACCCGGAGGTCCTCGCCATCGATTCACCTCGTCCAGGCCTCCCCCGAGCTCGCGCTTGATGCCATCGAGACCGCTGTGGGCTCTCCTCCGTCTCCCCTCCTTCCCCGTGCTCGATTCCGTGATGTAGCCCTGCTACCCATCGCAACCGCGAGCGCCTCGCCGCCGTGGCCAGGGCCACCGTAGCTAGCGCCCGAGCACACCACCATGCTCAGTGCAACGCCAGGAGGCCGTCGAGGCACTCCGTAGCCCCTGTCGTGCCCCGTGGCTCATTTCCGCCCGAACCCGCGCGCCGGCCACCGCCTTGAGCTTCGCTCCGGCGAGCTTCGGCCGTCTCCGCCTCTTCCACTTGCCCCAGAAGACACGGACGAGCCCTGGCTCCTCGCCCGTGGTCTCCGCGGCCCATTTGGTCACCGAAGGACCAAATCCGAGGCCCTCCGCCACATCTGGCCTCGCCGGCGTCGAGTCGCCGGCGGGTTTTGACCCCGCTGACCAGGAGGTTTAACCTCCCGTGGGTCGCTGACATGTGGGGCCTGGACCTGTTAATTTTAGTTTAGGATTAGTTTAATAACTAACTAACCCTGTTAACTAACTGTGACACTGACGTGTGGACCCCACACGTCAGGTTTGACCTGGTTAGCCCTGTTGACTTGCTTATGTCATGCTGACATAGTGCTGATGTAGTTATTCATTTTCTGGTATTAAAATAAATTAGGAAAATCCAGAAAATGATATAAACTTATAAAATTCATAGAAATTCAACCGTAGCTCAGATTGAAATAATTTATATACGAAAAATGATCAGAAAAATTCAATCTATCCATCTGTACCATTTTCATGCATGACAAACCATCCTATACATGTTGTATATATGAAAACATATAAATGGCATATTTAAGAGCTTAATTTGGAGTTTCATTTGAACCCTTTGTTCAAATGGACTTCAACCAAATAAATGCTAGATGCATTAACTCAAAAAACATCACATACTCATGCCATGTTCATGCATCATATTGTTACATATGCTTGTGTTTGATTTTCAACACCGTTCCTTCTCGATAGGTCCTACTCCGGAGACCGATCCAGAGTACCTGTTAGTGGAGCAGTGCCCCCCTGTTGATCTACCAGGCAAGCAAACCCCATTGTTCATTCCAATACAATCCTACTCTCTCGCTCCTGCTCTCATTTATTGCATTAGGACAACAACGATTCAACTGCTACTTTATGCTGCGGTAGTTGAACCCATTCCTCTGCATGACCTGTCATTGCCACAGTAAAAAGTTAAAACCCACTAGCATGTGTAGGAGTTGATTGAGCCATGTTGTGTTCCTACCATGCCATGCCTGCTATTGCTTAGAGTTATGTTAGGTCTGATTCATCGGGAATGAATTGGACTGTTACGATATGTTCTGGTGCTGAGAGTTAAGTGTGTGAACACGATTTGGTAAAGGTAGTGGTGAGAGGCCATGTAGGAGTACATGGTGGGTTGTCTCACTGGAACCGGCCCTAAGAACTGAGTTCTGTGTATGTTGTCCAATGACTAGCTACTACCACACATTGGGTTTCGGTAACTCGACCCCTCTCGACTTATTAACTGACTTGATCTCTGTCCAGGAGTTGCAACTATTTTCTGGTGTTTATAGGTAGTGCTATTTTTCTACCGAGTGGCACCCGGCAAGGTGGACTTGGGACATACTAGGCACACGTGGCCTGGTGTACCGAGTGGCACCCGGATGGTGGGCTCGGGAACCCTGTACACATCGTTTGGGGCCGTGAGCGAAACCCCGGCAGGATCTCCTTGCGGATGGAATCCGAATAGGTGATAAACCTGGACTAGAGTCTTGTGTGGTTAGTCAGGTCGTGGCCGACACCCTCGCCAGGCTTCCGCTTGAAGGTTGCCGAGATACATGACGTGTACATGGTGATAAGTGGTGAGAGCGTGTGTGAAGAAGTACACCCCTGCAGGGTTATCATGATCTATTCGAATAGACGTGTCCTCGGTTATGGACTTCTTGGATGCTTACGTGGTACATAGACAACTTAAAGTGGATACTCTAAAATGCTCAAGATAAGTGTGAGTGCTATGGATGGCCTTCTCGTAGAGAGACGGGGATGAATCCATAGTAGTGTATTGATGTGGTGATTAGTGGACTCGTGTGCGCTGCCTCACCTCAAAGAAGTTTCTCATTGTCGTAGAACAGGATAGCCACTGAGTCAAAGCTGGCTTGCTGCAACTAAACCCCACATTACCTTCTTGATACAAATGCATGTATGATAGGATCTGATGTAAGTCTTGCTGAGTACCTTTCTACTCATGTTTGCTTTATTTATGTTTTGCAGGTGAGACATCTGTCTCACTAGTTGTACCGCTTGGACTTTGACGAGTAGCTTGTTACCTCAGCTACGATCTTGTACCCTTGGGAGGGATTTGTAGATGGCTGGCACAGGCCTGTTAGAAGGCTGGCACAGGCTTCAGTCAATCCGCTCTTGGCGGACTGAACCTTCTGGACCACCCCACTCATAATAGTACGGTGCTCCTCGTCGATGGAAGCGCTGCGGAGCGCTCCCGGCAGATTGTCTGGCGCCTCTAGATGGACAGAGGTCACCGGCACAGGCGTCTTGCCCCTCTTGGAAGGAGGCCGCCTGCCCAAGTCCGGAACCACTGGAGATTCCAGCGCGGTGTTCGGCTGAGGGCCGAACTCGGAGCCCTCAGGGGCCTTGTTCCCTCTGCTCCCAGAGTCTGGAAGGTCGCCTTGAGGCGCCTCCAGGACTGTCTCCCCTCAACCCGGCGCCTCTTGAGATAATACCTCGGTGTCGTCCGCGGGGCAAGGGGAAGTGGCGGTCAGAAGTGGATTGTTGTCTATATCTGACGAGCCCAGGGAGCCGTCCGACCATACATCGATACGGGCTCGTGGCGGCCTGCATAATCATATTCGGCGTTAAGGGAAGAAGTGCGACAAAGGAATGCTATGAGTTACTCTGGTATCCGAATACTTACGACTTCACCAGGGGCTTGGACCTGAGCAGCCACTCGTCTTCGCCTTCGGCGGCGGTGGTGGAACTGTTCGGAAGGAGAGTCCTTCCCTTCTTGGACCCTTCGGTCTCCCCGGTTGGGGCGGCCATCCTTTTCTTGTCTCCCCCAACTGAAGGGGGAGCGTCTTCTTCTTCCTCCTCGTCTTCGGGGGAGGAGTGTGTCGCAGAGTTATCGGACGGTGAGTCCGATGACGCTTGGCATCGGGAACTCTTTCGAGTTCCCTTGGCCTTCTTGGTCTTCTCCGGCACCTTATAAGGGGTCGGAGTCAGCATCTTCATCAGGAGAGCGTCTACTGGGCCTTCGGGCAAAGGAGCCGGACAGTCGATCTGTCTGGCCGTCTCCTGTCAGTCCTGTCAAAGGTACAGGAGCTTAGATCCCGCATAGAGTCAAACTATGAAAAACAAGTATCCTGTGAGAGGTAAAACAGCTTACCGCGCTGGCTTGGTGCTTCGCGCAAAATTCGCGATCCTCGGTAGTGGGAGCTCGAGTGTGAGAAAATGGATGAGCAAAGGAGGAAGAAGGCGTGGATGAAAAGGTGAATCCTTATCCCTTTATATGGGCGGCCAAAACTATGCGCCCCCACTAGCCTGGTAAAACTCGCTTATCCCCCAAACATCGTAATCGATGGCGCGGTTGGATTACCCAAGCATGTATTGATGAGAATCCCATGATAAGGGGACACGATCTCTGCTTTGACAAGACGTGTCAAAAAACTACCTCGTGTTATGTGCGGGGCTAGTTAAAGGAAACGGTTCGAATAATCACCGGGCCATGGCATAATGTCGTGTTGCCAAAACAAGTCAACGAATTAGATTTTTGGAAATATTATTCTCTCTATGGTGGTATGTGGAACTTATTTTGCAGGGTCGGACACTATCCTTGTATTCAAATTCTTCCGTGATGTATTCGGGGGAGGAACCCGCCTTGCAATGCCGAAGACAACACTGCGCGCCAGACTCATCGTCATTGAAAGCCTGGTTCAGCGGCTATTAAGGGAGTCCTAGATTAGGGGGTCTCTGGACAGTCGGATTATATCCTTTGGCCGGACTATTGGACTATGAAGATACAAGATTGAAGACTTCGTCTCATGTCCGGATGGGACTCTACTTGGTGTGGAAGGCAAGCTAGGCAATACGGATATGTGTATCTCCTCCTTTGTAACCGGCCTTGTGTAACCCTAACCCTCTCCGGTGTCTATAAACCGGAGGGTTTTAGTCCGTAGGACAGAATAACATACAATCATACCATAGGCTAGCTTCTAGGGTTTAGCCTCTCTGATCTCGTGGTAGATCTACTCTCGTACTACCCATATCATCAATATTAATCAAGCAGGACGTAGGGTTTCACCTCCATCAAGAGGGCCCGAACCTGGGTAAAACATCATGTCCCCTGCCTCCTGTTACCATCCGCCTTAGACGCACAGTTCGGGACCCCCTACCCGAGATCTGCCGGTTTTGACACCGACACCAAGCTTGAACTTTTGCCTCTCTTTATTCTCCTCATATTGATACCTCCTCGATCTTCAAACACTTCATCCACACAAAACTTAACCAAACTTTTTTATTAACGTGTTTAGTACATATAACATCAAATCCCATCATGTCCGGTTGTAACAATATTGTGTGATTTTAATCAAACATTACCCACTGTATGCTATCACAATTCTATGTCTCCCCCAAGTCAATGGGGCTCAACCTGATTTCAAACATACGCAAATAATGAAACTATAATAACAATGTGTGAAAACAGGACAATCTGTAAAGATGCAGATGGTACATATACTTTTTTAACTCAAAAAATTCTAAAAAATTAGGACAAATAAACAATTTGCATAGCAGTACTTTCTAAAGATTTCAGAATTTGTGCATGTTCCAGTAAAAAATGTAAATTCATGCACTACAACAAAAGTTTATGTTTTTGCACCACACACAGCAAACAAGCAATCTAAACATCCAAAAGGTAAATCTTGGCACATTATTCAACTACTCTTCCTGTGCATCAGCCATTTGAGGCGGTGACAGAAAAATCTAGAGTGATAACAAGGTCTTTAGAGCAGACAATGCTACCTATGAAGCAGATATCTTGTTGTTTACAGATAGCTCCTTAGAGGAGGATTTAGAGACAAATGACCAGTCCTATTTTTCACTTGAGGTGTACTCTGTAACTTAGCATGGTTATATTGCTCATATCATGCATATGGTGTCTTGCATTTCTTAGTTAGACATCATATACACAATATTCAATGCCATCTGCTTAGTTTAGAGATCATATATGCGAATGCCAGCTTCTTAGTATATCAATCATATATTTGAATTATATCATGCCATCATGTATATTTAGACAACATGTATATGAATTATGTCATGCCAACCTAGACATCATATAGTTATGTCATGTCATCATGTTTAGATAATCATCATATTTTGAATTATGTCATTCTATCCTATTTAGTTAGCCATCATGAAATTATGTCATGCTATCCTGTTTAGTTAGCCATCATATATGTGAAACTTTGTCATGCTATCATGTTTTGTCTGACAACATATATGTGAATTATTTCATGCCCTCTTTTGTTCCCCACTATCCATTGCATTTGTCTATCATATAGTGTATGTACATTCAATTTCTTTTTTGTTTATCATCCATTTGAACTGGATGGGATGATGGCAGTATCTAAGGGAGTAAAAACATGGTCTTTAGAAAAGACAGTGCTATTGGAAGTATGCTTCAGAGGCAATAATATTATATTACTATATTTCTCTGTTCATACTTAAGAGTTTATATTCGATGCTACAACTGTTATGATCCTGGAATATGCAGTTCAGTGGAAAACACATATGCACATGTGGAATTATAAATTGTAAAAATAAGATTCCTAATCTCGCCTCTAATACTAACTCAAGTGTTGCTAGTGATCATGTTTTCTGGATCTTAGGTATCGTTAAGTGTAACGATAGTCCTAAAATAATATTGAGAGTATGACTTTAGAAGAACAATTATATTAAATTGACCAAAACTTGTCTGTTATACTTTGAGATAATATCGTCATAAGTCAATTGTTATACCATAGAGTGTTAACATGTGATTTAGTTCCTTAGATCATGAGAGTATGTAGTCACTTCTTACCATACGATGAGCTTTGGGGTTGCTCAAACGTCATCTATAACACGGTGATCATAACGACAACTTACAGGTTCATTGGAAAGTTTGACAAGAGACTAGATAGCTTGAGAGTGAAATTTGCTCCTTCGATGATGGAGAGATATTCTTGAGGCCCTTCTAGTTGTGACGGTGATACGTCTCCAACATATCTATATTTTCTTATTGTTTCATGCTATTATATTATGAATATCGTATGCTTTAGATGCAATATTATATCATTTTTGGGAACTAAGCTATTAACTTAGTGCCTAGTGCTTGTTCCTGTTTTAGCCTATTTTCTTGCTTTACAGAAAAACCATACCAAACGAAGTCCAAACACGATTAAACTTTATGACGATTTTTTTTGGACCAGGAGAGACCCTAGAAGCTTTGGGGGAGGCCAGAAGATATACGAGAGAGCCACAAGCTGACATGGCGCGCCCCCAGGGGAGGGGGCGCCACCTGAGCTTGTGGGCCCCTCCTAGCTCCGTTTGACCTAATTATAGCATTATAAATTCCCTAAAATCTAGAAACCACCAGAGCGAGACCCGAAAAAAATCTCCGCCGCAAGCCTCTATTCTTCCACGATCCCATGTGGAGGCCTCCCCGGTACTCTGCGAGAGGGGGAATCCATCACGGAGACCATCTTCATCACTCTTGCTGCCTCCATGATGATGGGTGAGTAGTTCCCCGCAGGACCTATGGGTCCATAGCAGTAGTTAAATGGCTCTCTCTCTCTCTCTCTCTGTGTGTGTGTGTATGTGTGTGTATCTATCTATCTATCTCTATCTATCTATATATCTATCTCCCTTTGATCTTCAATACAATGTTCTCTTCTAAGACCGATCTGATGTAAAGCTTTTGCGGTGCGTTTGTTGGGATCCGATGAGTTGTGGGTTTATGATAAGATTATTTATTGAAAGTAACTGAGTCTTTTCTAAACTTTATTATGTGTGGTTTCTATAGATTTGTATTTCTCTCCGATCTATTAGTCTAGTTTGCTCAATTAGACTGATTTATCTCAGTGGGAGAGGTGCTTTGTGGTAGGTTCAATCTTGTGGTGTCCTCACCTAGTGACAAAAGGGGTAGCGAGACACACATTTGTATTGTTACTATTAAAGGTAAAACGACGGGGTTCGAACATATTGTTTGGTCTTACTTTGTCTATGTTATGTCATCATGCTCCAAGCATTACTCTGTTATGAACTAAACACCTTAAGATGCGTGTTGGATAGAGGTCGAGGGGTGGAGTAATAGTACTACATGCAGAATCGTTTCGGTCTACATGTCATGGACATAATGCCTATGTATTGATCATGCCAAGAATAACATCATAACTATGCGCTCTTCTATTAATTGTTCAACAATAATTTGTTTACCCACAGTTACTACGTTCATGGGAGAGATGCCTCTAGTGAAAGCTATGGCCCCTGGGTCCACTCACAGTATATTACTAAAATCCTAAATACCTTGCTGCAATTTATTTAATTTTGTTTTGTTTTACAATTTATCTACTATCATTACCAGAATTAATCTTGCAATTAATGAGTACAAGGGGATTGTTAACCCTCTTGCCCGCATTGGGTGCAAGTATTTGTTTTGTGTGTGTGCAATTTATCTTTGTTTGCGTGAATCTTCTATTGGTTCAATAAACCTTGGTTCTTAACAGAGGAAATACTATCTGCTACTATACTACATCACCCTTCCTCTTTGGGAAATCCCAACACCTATCACAAGTAGTAGAAGAATTTCCGACGCCGTTGACGGGGAGGCTTCACCAAAAAAATTAGGTACCTGCACACACACACACACACACACACACACACACACACACACACACACACACACACACACACACACACACTGTGACGCCCTAAGACCGGAGCTTCAGATGCCTTCCAGAGTTTGCGGGTTTCGTCGTGTGATTTGTTTGGTTCGTTGCATCATGTGCATTGCATCATGTCATCATGCCATCATCTCATAAATCTTTTGCAACTCAACTAAATAAATTGCATGCATCTTCGGTCCATTTAAATCGAGGGAAGAGTGACTTCTCTTTATAACATTACCCTCCTGATATTTAGGGAGCTATTATAAATTTTCCATTAATTTGGAATTATCCGCAACCCACTTGCATGTTAAATCCTTGACCTTTTCTTTTTTTTCCGATTTTCGACTCTCAACCTTTGTCGATAATTCTTTTACCTTTTTCCGGAGCTCTACCAAAATTTTCAACATTTTTGGGCACTCCTAAAACCTATCCTAGTTCAAACCTTTTGAATTAAATTCAAAGAGATTTGAATTTATTCTTTCAATCTTGGTCTTTCCTAATTTCTTGGATCAACACATTTTTGTGTGAGTCCAAGAAATTTAACCCCTTGCTCAAATTCGTTCACTAACCCTCTCTTTATTATTTTTTCTTCTATCCTTTTTTTCTTTTCTCTTCATGGTAAAGAGAAGAGGGAAGGAGAGAGGAGCCCAGTAAGGCCTCTGGCTACCCGGGCCTCCCAACCACCTCCGGCCCATTTGGCTGTTTAGGCCCAGTCGGCCCCGCCTTCTCAACCCTAGGCTACCCGCACCAGTGGCCCAAGGCCCAGCCGGCCAACCCTAGCGCTCCCTAGCCGATCGCTACCATCTCCCTCGATCCCACTCCTCTCCCTCTCATCCTCCCTCCAGCGCCGCCAGTGAGAGGCAGAGCGCACGCGCTGCCCGATCCAGTTCTCTCCCTCTCCATCGATCGTGCCCCTCTCGATCCCCTCCTCCTTCGACGCGCCATCAGGGAAGGAGAGCAGCACCCGAGCCACCTCCCTCTCCTTCGTTCCCCTGCTCTCATCCGTTCCTCTGCTCCGCCTCCTTGCCATGGCGCCCCGTCGGCCGGCGAGTCCACCTTGCCGCCGCGCCCGCCGCTGCAGTTCACAGCGCCTCCGTCTCCGGCGTTCACCAGCGTCCGGCCATGCCCACGCCTTGTGCCCCGCCATCGCCGGAGCGAGCTCGTCGCCCCACCTCATGCGGTTGACCTCGGGTCGCTGCTGCTCTGTTGCCGGTGAGCTTGCCTCCGCTTCTACTCCTGCTGCTACTTCCCTTGCTCCGACGCCTTGCCTCGCCTCCTGCCTCCAGCATGCCCCGCTAGAAGTGCGTGTGCCCGCGCCCAGCGCCAAGACCTCCCCTACCTCGACATGTCTAGGACGAGGAGGACGAACTGCATCACCTCATGCCCATGCTTCGCCTTCCGTTCGCTGCCCCGCTGCCTTTTTTTGTCGTTGCCAAGGTCACCGAATCCAGGGACGGCAAGGCCGCCTTCGGAGATCCTTTTCGCCAAGTACCACGCCTGGTGAAGACTAAGACAGAGACCTTCTCGAGCAGGAACGTTTTTGGGATCATCAAGGCCACCTCAAGTACGACTACGTTTTGACGCCTCGACCGAGACCAACAAGTACTACGACGACGCATCATGTTCATCTACCGCTGTCTTTGGAACCGCTAAGAACGGCAAGTACCTCGGCTAGTACCGTGATGCCCGATGCATAGAATAACGACCATCGCCGAAGACCCGGGTAGCAAAACGGCAAGTACCTATGACCGAAGAATGGACATGTACCACTACGCCCGGAGACCTCAAACCCGTCAAGTCCGACAACGATTGTGTACAACTACCGACGACATGCATGTTGCCAAGTACCCTCTCCGGATCGTCATGTTCGACTACCGATAAACATGTACCACTACCGTCGCCGAGATCGCGAGAACCTCTACCGTCGACCCTAGAGCATGAGAGAACGACTACTTCCACTACGAAGGTCCCGAGAAAGTCTACTTCCCCTTCTCCGCTTCGAACTTGATCCGTTCCGATAATGCACGCTTCGAAAGGTATAACCGCCGAGACGACCTTCCGAGAATGAATGCAAGTTGTATGAGATGCTCATGTTCTAACCGTGTCTGAATTGTCGATGCACGTTGCCCCTCTTTTGCCTTGTTACCGTCATCTCGTGGGACACCCGGTATCCGGGAGTGCCCCACCATCTTTTGCACGCAACCGCACACTTCTCCTTTGCATCGGTATCTCGAACCGGAACGCTGTCGTGGCACCATTTTCGTTATCGTTGCCGTGGCACCTCTTTCCTTTCCGCCATGATGACAAATGCCTCATAATATGCTCTTGTTAACATTTTCTTAAAACTTGCATAACTTGAAGATGTCACCCGCATCATAATAACAACAATTAAAATGTTTAAATTGTTGTTGCTATATATTACTAATGCATATGGGGATTTATCGGATTCGTTATTTATTATACCCGGCCCCATTTAAATTGTTTAGATGGTGTAGTTTTGTTATGCCTCACCTCTTGCCATGTTAACCAACATTTAATATTGTTGAGTACCTAACCGAGAGAGAACTAAATAATTGATGTGGTGTTCCGTCAATATGCAACTCATTGCAGATTGAGCTCCACTTAATTTGTAGGATTGTTTGTGCTTTTTGCCATGCCATGCGTCTTTAATCCGGACATGCATCATACTTGGTTGTGCATCATGCCATGTGTATGTGGTGGTTGTTTACTATGTTGTTTGCTTCTTTCCGGTGTTGCTTCTTCGGGTTGGTTCCGGTAACGTCGCGTTTGTGAGGACCCGTTCGTCTACGTCCGTTTGTCTTCTTCATGGACTCGTTCTTCTTCCTTGCGGGATTTCAGGCAAGATGACCATACCCTCGAAATCACTTCTATCTTTGCTTGCTAGATGCTCGCTCTTTTGCTATGCCTATGCTGCGATACCTACCACTTGCTTATCATGCCTCCCATATTGTTAAGCCAAGCCTCTAACCACCTTGTCCTAGTAAACCGTTGTTTGGCTATGTTACCGCTTTGCTCAGCCCCTCTTATAGCGTTGTTAGTTGCAGGTGAAGATTGAAGTTTGTTCCTTGTTGAAACATGGAGATGTTGTTCCTTGTTGGAACATGTTTACTTGTTGGGATATCACAATATATCTTATTTAATTAATGCATCTATATACTTGGTAAAGGGTGGAAGGCTCGGCCTTGTGCCTGGTGTTTTGTTCCACTCTTGCCGCCCTAGTTTCCGTCATATCGGTGTTATGTTCCCGGATTTTGCGTTCCTTACGCGGTTGGGTATAATGGGAACCCCTTGACAGTTCGCTTTGAATAAAACTCCTCCAGCAAGGCCCAACCTTGGTTCTACCATTCGCCACCTAGCCTCTTTTTCCCTTGGGTTAGGCCAGCCCAAGGGTCATCTTATTTTAACCCCCCCCCCCCCCGGGCCAGTGCTTGTCTAAGTGTTGGTACGAACTGAGTAGACTGCGGGGCCACCTCAGGGAAACTTGAGGGCTGGTTTTACTCGTAGGATGTCTCATCCGGTGTTGCCCTGAGAACGAGATATGCGCAGCTCCCTTCAGGATGTCGGCGCATCGGGCGGCTTTGCTGGACTTGTTTTACCATTGTCGAGGATGTCTTGTAGAACCGGGATACCGAGTCTGATCGGAATGTCTCGGGAGGAGGTCTATTCCTTCGTTGACCGTGAGAGCTTGTGATGGGCTAAGTTGGGACACCCCTGTAGGGATTTGAACTTTCGAAAGTCGTGCCCGCGGTTATGGGCAGATGGGAATTTGTTAATGTCCGGTTGTAGAAAACCTGAAGTTGACCTTAATTAAAATACATCAACCGCATGTGTAACCGTGATGGTCTCTTTCCGGCGGAGTCCGGGAAGTGAACAAGGTGTTGGAGTTATGCTTGACGTAGGTTGCTTTAGGATCACTTCTTGATCATACTTTCTCGAACGTGCTTTGCCTTCTCTTCTCGCTCTCATTTGCGTATGTTAGCCACCATATATGCTAGTCGCTTGCTGCAGCTCCACCTCATACCTTTACCTTACCCATAAGCTTAAATAGTCTTGATCGCGAGGGTGCGAGATTGCTGAGTCCCCGTGGCTCAGATACTTCCAAAACCAGTTTGCAGGTGCCGATGAGTCCGCGCAGATGACGCAACCCAGCTCAGGAGGAGCTCGTTGAAGATCTTGTCCTTTGTGTTGCTTCGTTCTAATTGATCAGTAGTGGAGCCCAGTTGGGGTCGATCGGGGACCTTTGTCGCTTTTGGGGTTCTTCTTTTATTTTGGTTCCGTAGTCGGACCTTGATTGTATCTGGATGATGTAATGCTTTATTCATGTAATTGTGTGAAGTGGTGATTGTAAGCCAACTATGTATCTTTTCCCTTATGTATTACATGGGTTGTGTGAAGATTACCTCACTTTCGACATTGCTTTCAATAAGGTTATGCCTCTAAGTCGTGCTTCGACACGTGGGAGATATAGCCGCATCGAGGGCGTTACACACACACACACACAAACACACACACACACACACCTTATTTCCTTGCTTTATTTATGCTTTCTTTCATGATGACTCAATAAAAAAATAAAGACATGGATACTCATCCACTTGCTAATCTTTTCAAACTTGCTGCTTATTGG
This sequence comes from Triticum monococcum, assembly GCA_034509565.1. Taxonomy (NCBI): domain Eukaryota; kingdom Viridiplantae; phylum Streptophyta; class Magnoliopsida; order Poales; family Poaceae; genus Triticum; species Triticum monococcum. The sequence continues at coordinate 607,707,494 of CM067845.1, forward strand.
GATACATTTATTGAATGATAAATATGATTGCAACGTTGTTACGATTATAATGCTATGAATATTAAAAATGGGTTTGGAAGAGTGTCAGCCTTAAAAAATCTCACTATTTTGGAGAACAATCAATATTACGAAATTTCTGATAAAAGTTGGATTGGAGAGGTCATGACTTTAATTGGTGTTAATATAATCCCACTATCTTGGAAGATTATAAAATTTGCATCATGTGGATCATGGAGAGAATATTTTATATGATAGCTATATTGTTGAATTTGATTGCGATTCTACATGTAATTATTTTGAGAAAGGAAAGTATAGCTATAGAAATCTTCATGTTACTCGATTACCTCTCTTGATGTTCAAATTATTAATGTCTCGTCCTTCTTTCTTGCATTTGCATATGCTAAATATTGCTTAGTTTGATAATTAGTTTGATTATGAAATGCCTTTACATAGGAAGTGGATTAGACTTAAATGTGATAATTACATGTTATATGACGAGCTCTTTGTATTTAAATTCTTGTATTTTATGTGAGTATCATTGAAATCTAAAGCCTATCTTAATGACTATAAAGAACGAGCTTGTTGGGAGACAACCCAATAGTTATCTTTATTTTTCTTTTCTGCTTTGTGAGTCAACATGGTTATTGCTACTGTAATGATTGTGTTTTTATCTTTTATTTTGAGTCTGTGCTAAGTAAAGTCTTTGTGATGATTTAGATGATAGTTGAATTGATTTTGTGCAAAAAACAGAAACTTTCACGCCCAGTATTTGAATTTCACAATAAATACTTGAGTTCTTTATGACTAATGTGAGTTTGTGGACTTTAAGTACTTCCACCCTTCCATATTTTGCTAGCATCTTTGGTACCATGCATTGCCCGTTCTTACCTCGAGACTTGGTGGAAACTTCGCCGGTGCATCCAAATCCTGTGGTATGACACGCTTTATCACACATAAACCTTATTGCACCCTTCGTCAAAACAGTCATCATACCTACATATCATGACATTTTCATAGTCATTCAGAGATATATTGTCATGCAACTTCCACGGTTATTATTCACAAGACTCGAGTGTTCATTGTCATTTTACTTTGCATGATCATATAGAGCTGACATGATATTTATGGCAAAGCCACCGTTCGACATTGTTATACATGTTACGCTAGATCATTGCACATCCTGACACACTGCCAGAGGCATTCATATTTAGTCATATCATTCGGTTTATCGACTTGTAAGTAAAAAAGAAGTGTGATCATCATTATTAGAGCGTTGTCCCGGTGAGGAAAAGAATGATGAAGACTAATGAGTCCTCAAAAAAATGGGAATGAGGTTCATGATATTGTTCTAAAAAAAGGCCAAAATATCGTCAACGGGCTCAAACTGCATAGTTTATTGGTGTTGATTAAAAAGTGTGTTGTTTAGAACTAGTGCAGAGTATCCATATCAATCATTCTTTTTCTTTTATGGCATGTTTCTCTCGGTTTATGATGGCAGGAAATGTATGGGCGGCAGAACCTTTTGCGTTGGTGACTCTGATGTCATCCCTAAAATCCAATTGGTATACTCTCTTTCAAGTCCAGATGGGAAGACGACAAAGACATAAAGGTCCTGATTTATTTATTTTCAAGAATCACAATATACACAATGCTCATAGTTGATAGGTTAATTCACATAAACAACACCCAGTAGAGACGGGTATCATGGAAACTTGAAAATTCATCACTCAAGCTACATATAGATTACATGGTAAATTACTCGTACAGCCATCTCAGCCCAGCTGGGAGGGAAACTGAGGTGGACCAAGTGAAATATACACATCGCTGCAGCTTGCTACTTTACTCTGATTTCTTTTCCTTTTCCCTCCAAGGGGTCAGGCGTGCTAGCAACCGCAACATACACCGGGCTGGCCGGTGCAACTTGTTACCCTCTACTGAATAGTACGCCTGTATGGGCTGGATGCCCTTCACCCGTTGATGTGGCTCACCATCCACGGTGGAAGCCCCGTCCGGGGTGGGGCCTGCGGCTGCACTGCCGCATCCTCTGCCCTCTCGCCTGCCGCCGCTGGATGAATGCTGCACAACCAAAGCGAACACAAGCATATTAGTATTATGTTACTTAAATGTGGCCCGACAGAACTGCATATTGAGACCAAAAGTGGGCTGCAAGGAACAACCCGACCAATTCAAAAGATGGTTCCTTGAACTCTGAATAGGACTAGACTTGTGATGTACATCATCACCTGGTATTTGCGGCAGGGGGAGCATCCCTCAGCATGAAGGAAGAAGAAGAAGAGCTGGTTTGAGGCTGAGTTTGATCTTGCTGCGCCGCATGGGCCTTCTGCTTCTCCACGAGCTGTGGGGAAGGGACACGGACCTCTGTCAATAAAATTTGCTATACGGAACAGTTTAGACCGGTTGGACCATAAGGTGATATAACGGGCTTACTTCCTTCTGGAGAACTTTATTCTCCTCCTGCAGTGACCTCTCCTGCAGCAAGAACGATGTAATGAGGTTACGTGCATGTAGACCAGTTACTTGCATACATGTTATAATGTCACAAATCTTGAAACCAGCTAAGGCTTCATGACAAGTTGACCAGTTCGAATACCGAATAAGGTATGCAAGGTTGACAGCTTACCTTCTTCTGCAGCTCAGAAATGGATTCGTGCATAAGTTGGTTCTGCAAGTACAAAAAATGAAAAAAATTAGTCATTTTTTAACTATGAAGAGCATATGACTAAAATGCATATACATATTGTGAACATCTCAGTCTAGAATCTGATTTCAGATATACTTTGCTGAACTTCTCTGCAAGTGTTTTTCTTGTTTTTTTATATATTGTGCTGCTGTATCAAATCATTTAAATCAGTACCTTCCTGGATCTGATATGTTTCAGTGAGCTTTCCAGCTGCTGCTCCAGTTGCTGCAACTCCTTGAGATTCAAAGATTCAAGATCCTCTCCCATGAGATGTCTGCAGATGCAGGATATAGAAATTCAGTCCCATTTATCTTCAGAGTGTATACAATATACTGGCAATCAACCAAAATCGCTACAAATTACTTTTGACATTTCTGTATTGTCTCAACCTTCGCCTTCAGTTTCCTATATTCGTGACACCAGTTTCCCTGCACAAACAAATAACAATCGCATTACTAACTTTGGGTGGGACAGGAAGGAACAATGACAGAAATGCTACAAATAGGCTAAGTTAGTTCAGAAATGAACAAAGAGACTTTAACAACATTGACACCACCACCACCAACAACAACAACAACAAAGCCTTTAGTCCCAAACAAGTTGGGGTAGGCTAGAGGTGAAACCCATAAGATCTCGCAACCAACTCATGGCTCTGGCACATGGATAGCAAGCTTCCACGCACCCCTGTCCATAGCTAGATCTTTGGCTTTTGGGTTTCATCTCCATAAGAGTGGCTGAGTTTTTACGTTGGCTCGCCAAGCTTATCACAACCCTCCTCCTTTACCCGGGGGGCATAAATCAGGAAGGATTGTTCTGTGCAGTGAACTTGAATTTTCATAACTTCAAATCAATTATGTCACTGCAACAAGTGTTACTATCAGATGTAAAAATCATATTTCGTAATATTAAAAATGCTGCAGCGGAGGTAAATATTTAAATTAAATTTGGAATATTTTTTGGGTTAGTAATTACATGTTTAAATAGTCCTCATCATACGTACATGCTGAATCTGTTTGTCAGCAATCAGATAGAACTGGTTGGATCCCTCAGTAGGAGCTACAACTTGGTTTGTACAAAAATTGGCCAAAAAATTGAAGCGAGGTCCTGGAGTTCTGAGTTACAAAAATAAGAATATTGAGCCTAACTGGATCTTCTAAGTCTGCAGGATCTACTTTTTATCCTAGATGGTTAGCCTTAGACAAGCTGTAATAAGAAACTGCAGCAATATCGCAAACAATACAGAAAAATTGGAGATGAGAACTAATGTCATGGGGCTATCCTTAATGGCCATTAGTAGCATGATACAATCGGAAGGACTGGAGATTCAACAGTTTATCTTAAGAACTTAAGATCAATGACCAATCTAGTAACAAGTCTTCATAATCTAGGATAGCATTTTGTTATTGCAATCAAAATATTGTGATTGTCACTGATGCACACAAGTATTTTAAAGCCATTATAATATATAAGCTTGTCAATTTTTGTTGCTAAGCCCTTCAAAAACTCAGCCGGCTAATCCAGAATTGCTGATCTGGCCATGCATTGCAGTTTACTACGTACTAATTTAGTAACTCTTAAAGTCAGATCACATTTTTGTAGTTCTTCAAAGGCAGTATGTACGAATCAGCACGCTAGTCTAGTTCAGTAGCCATGAAAGTAAATTGGTCAAGTGGTATTTGGTTACATTATTCGACCATGCCTAAGCATTCATCGAAGAAAAACTGATAATAAGTTACAAGAGAATCAAATAGACCAACAATCCATAGTTGCAAGTCAATTAACTTCATAGCGCATGGAAATCATTCAAAATATGGTGGCCTACAAATAAATTTCAGAACATCTGATATCGGCAACAATTTATTTCATAGCTAAAGGAAAGCAAACCGTTTGTTTTTCATTTTTACCTGAATTTCAGATTCACTTGAAACGAGAACCTTTTCTGCATAAGAATAGCGCTCATACCGTTCAAGAATTTTGTCCATACTGCATAAGAGAAAGAAATATCTAGTCATTGGAAGTACATGTAAACAAGATTAATGTCCAGTATATGCACAATCTCAAGAATTGATATATGATACATTTTGACATATCAGAAGCTTTTCTGTAATGCGTTGTTTCATGTCAGTATATGCAAATGAGATTCAAATGTGGTATACAGCATCTGGTCAAATAGTTTGCAAAGCATTTCACTGTGACGTGTAAATGATAGAAAGAGCATGAAACTGACTTCAAATTAAGGTTCTGGTGTTGTTCAAGTTTTGTTGGGAAAATAGAGTGACCCTTTTCTTCTGTCTAGACTTAACGAAATTTGCAAAACAGAAGTTTAGGGATGGGATTGTGCTAGGCAAGGTTAGTATAATTTCTATCCAGATTCAAATTATGTAACTATAGCGCTAGAGCTTCAGTTTAAGAAACGTTCCTTGATGTTGTATTTAAGTCATTAACTTTTTTACTACTCATGTTATTCTCCTCCTATACCTTCTCCCTGTTTTCCCGTAGGCTTTACCCAGCATCCTAACTATTTGTGGAGGTCAACGTGTTCTCTGTCACCACAAACATCGTGTCCTCAATTGTCACACAAGTACCCACAACACACGGAAAATTGTCAGACGCTACCCTATAACCTATAGTAGGAATGAACCAACAATTAGTTATAGTGTTGAACTATGTGCTAGCCTATAACCCGCAAATGGTTACAATGGTCATCAAGTCAAATTCAGTTCAAGAGTGTGCAACAACTCACGTATCCAATCAGCTAGACTCACAAACCGATAATATAGAAGGGTGTGACCAACAACAGTTATCTGGGCAAGAGCCATGCCAGATAAGTAAGACGGCACGAATGTGAGAACCGTTTTAAAACCTAATGTGTGGGTCCATGCAGAGGTGTTGTCAGTACAAATATAGGTGGTAGTAGCAAATTTTCAAATGAAAGCTTTGAATGCCAAAGCAGATAAATGCCCATGTGAAAAGAAAACATGCACATAGTAAGGTGGTCCAAGGGATCCCAAGGGTTAGGCAACCCTAGAAAATAGGCGCGGCTCTTATTGGGGTGACGACACACCGGGTGGTCTTGCTGGTTCAGTTTTGCCTTTGACGAGTGGCTTGTCCACCTGGGTTCCTTATCGTAAGCATCGTGTTATCATGGTGTGAGGATGTTCCATCGGATGCGTGTGGTAATTTATAATGGACTACTTGGAGCACCCCTGCAGGGCTAAATCTTTTCGGAAGCCGTGCCCGCGGTTATGTGGCGACTTAAAATTTTATAATATCCGATTTTAGAGAACTTGACACTGAACCCAATTAAAATACACCAACCGCGTGCGTTACGTGATCGTCTCTTTTCCAGGGAGTTCGGGAAGTGAACACTATGGGGTTATGACTGACTCATAAGTAGTTCAGGATCACTTCTTGATCATTAATAGTTTGCGACCACTATGTATAGTTCACTCTTCTTACTCTTGTACTCGTAAGTTAGCCACCATACAAATGCTTAGCGCTTGCAGCCTCCTCACCACTTAACCCTTCCATACCCATTAAGCTTTGCTAGTTTTGCTACCCTTGGTAATGAGATTGTTGGGTCCCCATGGCTCACAGATTACTACAACAACAGGTGCAGGTACAGGTAAAGCGATGCTTGACGTGAGAGTGATGCATGCTTGCTTTTGGAGTTCTTCTTCTGCTTCTTCGTCGATCATAGGATGGGTTCCAGTTCAGGAGCCCGGGATTAGCAGGGTAGATGTCATTCTTCTTTTCGTTTGATTTCATTCGTAGTCGGATCCTGCTCTCCTATATGATGATTGTTGTGTATTGATGTATTCATGTTGTAGCTTGTGGCAAGTGTAAACCTTTATCTGGTATTCTCATCTATTCAGTGCATGATATGTTGTAATGATATCCACCTTGCTATGCGCTTGAAATGTGATTCTACTCCGATCATGAATTCATCACGTAATCGGGATAGAATCTTGGGCGCTACAAGTTGCTCTGCGCAGCCCCCTCCAGGACTAGGTCCGTCTGGTCCCTAAAGGGGGGCAAAGGATCCGCGGGCTACTCCTCCACCTTATGGCAAAAAATTGAAGGCGAGAGGGAGCTCCTCCGGATGCGCTGTGGACGACAAAGGGGATGGTGGATTGGAGGCGTGTGAGATTGGAATAAGAGGCGTCGAAGATAGCATTGAAGCAAGAGAGCGGAGGGCGCCGGCCTTTTACAGGCCACCGCGGGCACCATTAGGGAGGCACATGGGGACGCGGGTGGCAGCTAATGGCGGGTAGTCGAAGGGCGCGCCTCCCTGTGAGAAATGTTGCAGCGACCTACTCGCACACCTCCAGTCTGCTCACACGCAAGCAAGAAGATGATGCCGCATGGCGGTCATCCAATGGACCGCCATAGGAATCTGAGGGCGCAGGTTGCTTCAAATCCGACAGGAGGCGCGAGGAGGAAGCTTAAAACTTTAGCGGTTGGTTTTGGGGCGAGCTCCATACTGGACCTCCCCAACCTCCAAATATGAAGGCCACGAGACCTGTGTATGGAGCGAGATAAAAGAAATATAGCGACGGAAGCCATGAAGACTCTGCTAGAATTGCTCTAAGACCTAGTTGTTGCATCATCATGAGATGGGAAATCTAATGTACCGTGGAGCAAGGACATCAAATTGTACAATGTACAACTTCAGGAAATACTTGGCATTCAATTTTTCTTTTTGAGAAAAGACATGCACATGGTAAGTTGCTAAGACCAAGGCAAGAGATACAACAACAAAGCCTTTAGTCCCAAATAAGTTGGGTAGGGTAGAGCTGAAATCCATAAGATCTCAAAACCAACTTTTGGTTCTGGCGTGTGGATAGCTAACTTCCACACACCCCTGTCCATGACTAGTTCCGTGTGATACTTTAGTGCTTCAGATCACTCTTTACGGACTCCTTCTATGTCAAGTTTGATCTAGCCCAACCTCCTACATTATTAACATGTATTAACCGCCTGCTATGCACGAAAGTTTCTAAAGGCCTACTTTGTATATATCCAAGCCATCTCAGACGATGTTCGACAAGCTTCCCTTCAATCGGTGCTACCCCGACTCTACGTGTATATTATCATTTTGGACTCGATCCTTTCTTGGGTGGCCACACATCCATCTCAAGATGCACATTTCTGCTACACCCAATTGTTGAATATGTCTCATTTTAGTCGGCCAATACTCAGCGCCATACATTGTGGGGCGCCGTCCTATCGAACCTGCCTTTTAGCTTTTGTGGCACTATCTTGTCAAGAGAGAACACCAAAAACTTGGCATCATTTCCTCCATCCGACTTTGATTTAATGGCTCACATCTTCATCAATATCGGCATCCTTTTGCAACACTGACCCCAAATACCAAAAGGTGCCCTTCTAGGTACCACCTACCCATTGAGGCTAACCTTCTCGTGCCAAGTAGTACTGAAACCGCACCTCATGTACTCAATTTTAGTTCTACTAAGCCTAAAAACTTTGATCCAAAGTTCGTCTCCATCGCTCTAACTTTCCATTATGCCCCGAGCTACTATCATTGACTAGCACCACATCAATCGTAAAGAGAATACACCATGGAATATCTCCTTGCATATCCCTTGTGACCTCATCCATCATCAAGGCAAAAAGATAAGGGCTTGAAGTTGACCCTTGGTGCTGTCCTATTTTATGTAGAAGGTCATCAGTGTCGCCATCACTTGTTTGAACACTTGTCATGAGATTATCGTACATGCCCTTGATGAGAGTAATGTACTTTATTGGGACTTTGTGTTTCTCCAAGGACCACCACATGACATTCTGCAGTATCTTATTGTAGGACTTTTTCAAGTCAATGAACATCATATGCAAGTCTTCTTTTTGCTCCCTGTATCTCCATAAGTTTTCGTACCAAGAAAATGACTTCCATGGTCAACCTCTCAGGCATGAAAACAAACTGATTTTTGGTCACGCTTGCATTACTCTTAAATGGTGCCCAATGACTCCTATAACATCATTCTTTGTAAAGCCTCCCTAATCTCAGACCCCTAGATTCATCTCTCCATTGAATAGCTTGTCGGAGTACTCCTGTCATCTATGCTTGATCTCCTTGTCATTCACCAGGAGTTGATCTGCTCTATGCTTGATGCATTTGACTTGTTTGACATCCCTCGCCTTCCTCCCTCGGATCTTGGCCATCTTATAGATGTCCCTTGCGCCTTCCTTCCCGGCCCTCATATGCCCGGGCCCTTGATTCACTCACTGCTCGCGTTGCGCCTTCTTTGCCACCTTGTACTTCTCTATGTTGTTTGCACTCCTATCCAAGTGTAGGCATTTGAAACAGTTTTTCTTCTCCATAATAACTACTAAATCTGTAAACTAATATAAGACGTTTTAGGTCCCTACTTTAGTACATGGTTAGTGATACCTATGATATTTCCGGGCCATCATGTTTATACATGTGTCCAATTACCTAATAGCTTCAACTAGATAAGAAACAACTATTCCCATTACAAACCCATGTTTATTGACAATATATCACAAAATAACATATCTCATACCGGTAAAAAATTGGGACTAAGTGGAGAATCATAATATTTGGGGGGGGGGGGGGGGGGTCAACTATTCTGTGGAGAAAAATAACACATAGACGACAAAAATATTATCGAAATATAAGAATATCTTAAATAATTAGATGGCAAATACTACCATATTAACAATTCATTGTATGTTCTATGTATATCAAAGTTCAAAAGGCGCTAGGCGTTAATTATGCGTTTGGCCACCTACTTGGCCTTTTCTAGCTTAGGCACGATTAGGTGAAATTAGGCGCAATTAGGCATTAGAACTGTAGCGTGAAGAAATAAGCTAGATGGGCTGGCCTAGCCCGTTAAATCATAGGCCCATCTTCCTAGTTTCCCACTAAAGCTCTCGTATGTGCAGAGTTGACACATAACCTAGGTTTCCTCCTCACGCCGCCTCTCTCCCTTCTGCATGATGCCGCCTCTCTCCCTCTTCCTCTGTCCCTCCCTCGGTATCTCCCGAAGAAGCTCAATCCCTCGCCAGAGAAGCTCGATCCCTCACCGCAATCAATCAATTTCTCATCAGAGTGGTTGAATCCTCGACAACAAGGATCGGGGGGATCAAATCCTCGTTGGGGAGATTGATTTCTCACCTGGGAAACGTGATTCCTTGCCAGAGAACCTTACTGGCCGCTTCTCGGAGCGCCTAGGGCCAAAGCGAGGCGTTATGCCAACGCCCAGCACGCCTAGGCGAGCGCCTAATAGCACTTTTTTGAACTATGATGTATATATAAGTATGTTGTGACATTCATATTATCTAGAACTTTTTATACAAGCACTATAACTCATTGTGTCTGGATGGTTGACACCACATATGACACAATATTTTACTGATCTTAAATCATATTCATCTTGTAATATTTTTTCTTGTAGAAAATTCTTTAATCCATGTGTATAAGGAACATGCATACCCACAAAAACATGTTACTACATATTTCACGTAAAATACTAAGTACACCCCATCCTAACCCTATGAACATCGTAAATTTTGAGCACATTGTGCCCATTTGGAAAGAAAAAATATAGGTGCTATTCATGATATAGCATAACCACTAGTAAAAATTAGTGCAAGAATATGGTCTTTTGTACTCCCTGGTAAACAAATATAAGAGCGTTCGGATCACTGAAGTAGTGACCTAAACGCTCTTATATTTCTTTACGGAGGGAATATCTTGGTATGGCAAACAAAGATATATTTTTTGCCCACAAAACACATTTTTCAAAGGATCTTCAGAGACTTCAATTTTGAATTTTCATTATCAAAGTTGTAATACATGGCACTCCACCACAATACCCTCGTGTTTGTAAGATAAAAGTGGTACAGTTGTGAAAGTACTAGATGATAACCAATCTATGGTTAGTGGGTTAGGGGTGCGGTTGTACTCCCAACATGGAAAAAAGGACAATGAAAAGGAGCCATTTAGGCGTTGAGCAGACTACCGCCTCACTTTTGCCATAGGCCAAGGTTTAGGCGCCCGACTAGGTTCTCCATGACCGATGAGATCTTTTTCCAGCGACGGTAGGAAAGGAGAAGCGAATGCAGGGAAGAAGCTGCAGACACCACCATTATCGCTACATACAAATGACGAATGAAAGAGACCTAACGATACAAAGAGACGGGAAAAGGGGGATGCAAAGAAAATGGACGGTCTTGTTTGGGCTATGTTGTCAAGAAAGGTTGAATCAGAGGAGGGATTTCTCACTCCAACTCACTACTGATACCTCCCTCTAGGCTCTGCGCCATTGATTTCATTGCTGTAAAATCTCCTGTCATACGAAGGCGTAAGTGCGCCTAGGCGGTCATTGCACTAGGCATAGGCAAAATTCAGATTAGTGCCTACCGCTTTTTTAATACCTTGACTCACAGCCCACCAAGGAAGATCAAACCAATGGTTTGACACACTGTGCGGATTATTCGTTCCGTGGGAGGCAACATTCCTGACGTTCCAGAGATCTTGAAGCTCCACAATTTTAGTCCTTACTAAACATTGTGTGAGTGTGTACGTGTGGTGGTAATGTGCACTTGTGTGTGCATCTACGTTATAATCGGTGTTTCTCAAAAAAGAGATAGTCCTACTACCTTAAGCAGGAAAAGCACACATCTGATATGAAGACTGCATGTATATGTCTTTAATGCGCGTCAATTTGAAAATCAAACACAAACTATTTGAGTGATGGGTCATAAGGTTTTGCTTAAAAACACACTTTCGTTATTGCTTGTGGTTTCATAATAGTTCATACATAAATTTATGTCATCCAAACTTTTTTATAATAAAAAAGAAATTCAAAAAGTTTTAAAATAAAATATTAATATTAAAATTTCAAATTATAAAATTTGAGTTCAGAGAATTGTCAGTTGGAAAAAGTAGAAACATAACTTTTGTTCTTAATATTTAAATTTTGAGAATATGAAATTTATGAATAGTGACTGTGCATGTTTGTTGATGCATAGTTTGGTAAGATAAATGGTTGAACAAGAAGGGGGGCACAAAGGTACAAAATAACTAATTTTAACTAATGTAAAGCAATCAAGTTGTAACATAAATAATTATTCATTAATAGACTTCATGGTAAAACCCTTTTTGGCATACGATCCATACCAACAACAATGACTGAGATTACATTTTAAATACACCTAGGTGGGCGAACACAGTGTAAAATAAATAAATAAACTAACAACCAGTTCGTGACATATCAAGACTATGCCATGAAATCCTGAGGTGCGATTCCATCAGCGGATCCACGGAAGTCGATAGGATCTGCTTACATGTACGTGCCCAGGATCTCCATATATTAGTTAACTTGTAACTGGGAGCTAACAAAATATCACTGCAGCGAAAATGTAACAATATGTGAAATGGTTAATAGATATGAAACTTATTAAGTCATCTGCCGAGCTTCAACTATATTGTGTGCCTATTCAGTTTTTCTTCTGTTTCATGAAATTAATACATGTAATGAGCAGATATAAACTCTAAATAACGGTTCTAGCTGATCATCTATATGTCGTTTGTGGACTAAGTAAAGATGTGGCAGGAGCAAAAATGGAAGTTGACTACCCCATAGCTTAGTCAGATATTCCTAGGAATAACTTCTGTTTTACTCTCAAGTATATAGGTTTAGGGACACAATAGGTGTAGAGGATAACTGGTTCCCAGACCTGGTTAAGTACTAGACCGACAACAAATGCATGTAACATAGACCCATCACACAGTCCCTAACAGCTTACTTCGTGTTTACTAGTCTAGAGATGAGTAAAGTTGTTTGCAATGTCAGCTTTGGACCTTTGCTATGTGTGGTAAATTAATCGACCGATAAGGAGATGGAGGATATAGAGTGAATAACAATTGGGTACATTAACCATTATCCAAGCCAGGTCCAGAAAATCAGCAGGCTACATCATTAGCTGCATTTTAGTGTATGCATATGATGCCTGCTCGATCAATGCTGATTTTGTGCCTGAGTCGGTTATATGCAGGCTATAGATGCGTTTTTAGAATATTGTAAGATCTCAAGATTTTAGTTCCGATCCTAAACCATGGAATATCGTGGTGCATCAGCATGCTGTCTCATAGGCTCTAGACAAAGCATAGCATTTACTTGTCCCCGTGAGCTACTTACACGTGCCTATCATGCAGAGGTAGGCAAAGCAAACCAAATGACAAGGAACGACAGAGAAGAAAATAAAGCCGGCAAGCTGATTAATGCATGGTTACCAATTCGGATGTTCATGGCAGTCTTTTCCAAATGAACAGCACGGAAACAGGGGGTAATTTTATTCAGTACTTTGATCTGAGATACTATAGTTCACAGTGCAGCACTAGCTTAAAATATGACTGCATCTATTTATCTCTTAATTTAACCGACTTTGATTCTTACGCGTTTTCATTACGTGACCAGCTTGATACATGCATGCAAGCACCTATGCGTCAAACAACCAAGGAGGCTGAAGGTAAGCCAATAAAACTTTGCTTACCCTTTTCGGTTAGCGCCGCGCATACCCTCAGTGGTACAAAACTAGAAGAGATTTAGCACCTCAACATACAGGTCCTTGCCATGAAGCTAATGGTAATGTTGCTTTCTCAGCAAGATTACAAACATCAATGGATATTTACTAAGCAGTAGCGATCCTTTCGACGGTATGATATTTCTTACTTTCAAACCGTGGAGGCTGATCTAGTACTTCGCCGGACGGGAATTATGGAAGCAGACAGAAATGGGAAACTAAGGGCCTGTTCTGAACCTCTCCCAACTCCGAAGATTCAGCTTCTCAGCCTGGCTTCTCACTCCATCTAGCGATCCCGGTTCGTTCGGCGGCTGAATCAGCTTCTCTCTCGCAACTTTGGGCTGGCAGCGGCTGTTGGGCTGTCTTGCACCATATTGGGCCGGCTTGGAGGCAGGCTAGCAGCCCAAAAAGGTAGGAGAGGCCGTTTTTTGTTGCAGGAACAAGCACGAGGCTGTTCTGACGAGGAAAGAAGGGTGGAGAGAGGTTAAACGAAACGTTTTTCTTCACTTAGCGGTGGCACACCTTGTAATTTCTGTTCACTCCGCGTTTTAGAGGATTCCGTGAAGCATCGTTTTCTCAGCTTCTCAAACTCCACCAAAATAACACTACGGGTCGTCACAACTTCTTAAAGCTAGCTTCTCACATAAAAAACGTTCGGCTCAGCTTCACATCTGGAGTTTACGGAGCGCGGAGCCGGAGGACTTCAGAACAGGCTCTAACATGGACTAATGTCAGCGTGTGGGGGAAAGAATGGATCAGTCTCCGTGATTTTATTGACTCATTTACTTTGTGAAGAACCATCGCCAGCACCAACAAATATCACAGGCAAACTATGATGGTTGAAAGGGAAAAAGTATGCAGAAACTCTTATTTTATATTTGGAAGGAACTCTCTACTTTTTGGTTTGACTCTTCATGCCGGAGTTTCATCAGCTGCAGACAACAATTCCATGCATTAGCTGGTCAAGTGACTCTTTTCTCCGTGCGTGCCGTAGACAGTATCTCCAAGCAAGCAACAAAATGGCCGCATGGCCGGAGCTAGCAATACGAATGATAGCAAAGCCTGTGGAACAAAATTCTGGAAATAACCGAGACGACGAGGTTCATTTGTTCAAGCAGCAAGCACAGATTTGATGAGGGAGACAAAAAAGGTATTGTAGCGTCTAGTTAAGATTCCAAATGAGAAGATGAGGTAGCATGCTAAATTGCGATGTCACTTTAACCCCATATATATTTTTTACGTAAATAACCCCAGCCCGATAGAAATATCAAGAGATTACCGTCTTAACCCTTCCACTTGGGGTGCCACCTGGCGCGTCCGGGACCAAAATTTCCCCAAAATACGCCAGATGAACAACCTTCCCGGCGCTGGCGGAGCATAAAATAGCCCGGCGACCCATCGCGCGCCCTACCCCCCATAGCAAGAAATCGCGGCCGCGCGGAACGCCAGCTCCCCCATCGATTCTAAGAAAAACGAGCAAGCAGCCACGGCAGAATCGGATGGAAACAGCGAGCGGGCAAACGGAATCAACCAAACAGCAGCGCGGAAATGGAGAAGGCCCTGGGGTCGGCCGGGTCGTCTCGCAGGACCAGAACGGTGCGCAGGAAATCGAAATCGAAGGCGTATTGGGGAACAAATTTAAAGACAGCGCGTGCTTAATTTACCATGACTCGGTGGAGAACTCGTAGAGCTTTCCCTTGGTGGAGAAGATGATGAGGCCGACCTCGGCGTCGCAGAGCACGGAGATCTCGTGCGCCTTCTTGAGAAGCCCCGAGCGGCGCTTGGAGAAGGTCACCTGCCGGTTGATCTTGTTCTCGATCCGCTTCAGCTGCACCTTCCCGCGCCCCATCTCCGCTCGAGAACCGGGCCAACCCTACGCCCCTACCCTCCAACACCCGCAGACCGCGACGGCTACTCCGACTGGCGCAGGCGGAGGCGAGGCGGCGGAGCCATGGCTATCAGGTGGTTGGGTGAGGTGGAAGAGAGGGGAGGAGAGGGAGGATGGCCAGGCCAAAACGAGGGTTCCGGCAGGGGGGGAGGGGTTTTTAAAGGGATCTGGCCCCGAGCGCGGTATGCAATACCGGGCTGGTCTGGAGCATAGCCGCTGTCGAGCACCCATTGGCCCGGCCCGCCCCGCGGGGCCCCGCGGTCCTGCAGCCACACGATGCCCCACCACGGGCCCGCCGGGCGTCGACGTGTCGAACGATCGTACGTGCGAATCTCCCGATTTTGCTTTCCCCAAATCATTTTCTCTCGCCACAAACACACACCACAGAGCAAAAAACGAGCAGAATTTTTCCTTTTATAATATTCTACTGTACCCTAGGCCTAGAAGAAGGGAAAGAGCGGAGTTTTTTCCTTTAGCATTTTCCCTTTTTCCTTTTTTGCTTTTTTGGTCACGGCGGCGGGGGACGAAAGAGGAAATGCTGGCTGGCTAGGTCAGGGCGGCTCGGACGGGTCTGGTCCGTCCAGGGAAAATGGAATGGAAGGCGAGATGACGGTCGTGGGGGCGGGCTGCCACAGTAGGAGGCTGCTTTCCTTGCTCGTTTTGGGCCGTCTCGCTTGTCCCGTTTGGGAGAGGTCGGCTGCGGGGCAGGCGGGCGGGCGCGGCGGGCACTCGCGTCGTGCCGCCCGGGTCATTCGCGCCGCGTCCATCGCGTGCATGCTTGAGCTCGACTTTTGACATGAAGCGTTGCTGTGCAGTGCAGTGCGCTGCGTGGATTGAGTGGGCGCAGTGTATTTTTCTACTTTTGGCCGACCCGCGTATTTCTGGAATGAATGAAAGATACTCGCCAGTCCTAGGAGTAGGGGTACTGTGCTGTGCGTCCAGACATCCATCAATACACTGTTGTCAAGCGTCTCATCAGGCAAATTTGACGAATTTGACCTATGGACGAAATCAAATCACAGAATGAATTGTGCGTGAAACTATTTCACGTGGCTGACCTTTTTGTGTGACGCCCGACACGACGGCGTCACACTACGCTATGCAACACCTGAGAGCTAGGCGCTACACGGCCAGCGTCATATCCGTGTAGTTCGAAAATTACTAAATCAGTGTGCAGCGCCTGAGAGCTAGGCGCCACACTGTACAGTGTAGCGCCTAGCTCCTAGGCGTTGCACTAGTGCAGCGCCTAGCTCCCAGGCGTTGCACTAGTGCAGCGCCCGGAAGCTAGGCACCACGGGTCAACGGCGTGAAATAGTTTACCAGACAGTTTATTCTGTGATTTGATTTCGTTTATAGATCAAATTTGTCAAATTTCCCGTCTCATCGTGGGGTTGTCCGACTCCATACCAATTATATACTCCAGAAACGGTTCGTGTATTTTTCTTTATATATGGACAAAAAAAACGCTCTATAGAGAACTGTACATGTGATATATGATATATCTGCACTTCTGCAGTGACCAGCTTCTCGATATATAGGGCCGTGCTGAAACCATTTGCAGCACTAAAATGGTTTCTACACTAAAACTGCTGTTGGGCCTAATACAACATTTAGTAGTTCAGTGTTCGAACATGTGAATCATGACCCATTTTATCGTTTATGCTGACAAACAAACAAAAAGCCCATATGCATGCTTGTCAAATGACCACTTTGCAACCATTTGACGTAACCAACAACCACCAATGCTGCTCTTTATGACCGATGAGGACAGATCTCGCAATCATACCACGCACATCTCTTTTCTTTTCTTTTTTTTCTTTGCGAATATGTCGTGTACATTTTTTTTCTTTATTCTGCAAATATGTCATGTATTACCTCCGTCCTAAATTATTTATCTTAAATTTGTCTAGATACGGAGATATCTAACACTAAAACGTGTCTAGATATTGTATCTAGACAAATGTAAGACAACTAACTCGAAACATCTCTGCGATTGAAAATATACAAACATGAACATCCCCAAACTTTGCGGTGTATCTCCAAGAATGCAAAAACGATATTTAGATCACACGTACTCTATATAATCAGTACTTCAAAAAACATGTCAGAGTTCCAAATGCTTGTGAAAAAATGGGTATAGCAGATATAATAATTTCTAGTTTACTGTAACTTAAAGACTATTTCAGGCAAGTTAGCGATTACTTGCACTGGTAGAAAAAAGCCCTTTAGTCCCGGTTCGCAACAGCCTTTAGTCCCGGCTGTGCAACCGGGACTAAATAAGCGCGACTAAAGACCCCCCCTTTAGCCGCGGCTCTTACGGACCGCGACAAAAGCCTTTAGTCCCGGTTCTTGTGGCTGACCGGGACCAAAGGCCCGCCATGTGGGCGCCCGTGGTCCGTCGGGGCCGAGGACCTTTAGTCCCGGCTCTCGTGGCCAACCGGGACTAAAGGCCTCCTCCGCAGGTTTAGGGTTTTAGCCCCCCTAAACCTGGTTTCTTTTTAATTTGTAGTGTTTTATTTGTTTTATATTTTATTTTGTGTTTTATTTTATTTTGGATGAAGTTTCAGTACACATATTCTACGCTTCTATATACATGCATATGAAATTTCAAACAAGAAGAATTCAAGAGGAATATATAATATATATTCAATCTCGGGTGACCATATACAACTTCGAACAAGTTTCCATACACAATTAGGATGGATGACCATATACAACTTCGAACAAGTTTCAACCTCGGGTATGCATATAAATTTCTTCGTCCTCGGTATAGTGTTGTCCTTTAGGATTGATGACTTCCCTCATGAAAAATCCTGCTAATTCTTCTTGAATTGGTCGGAAGCGAGCTTCTGGACTAAGCCTCCTCCGCAAGTTATCCGTCGCGTTCCGCACGCTAGCTGATGCCTTCCGCTCAGTGGTTTGTCTCCGGATGTTCTCACAAACATAGTATCCACATAGATCGGTCCCCGATGGCTGCTTATCCACATTAACTAACTTTCTGAAATCTAGCTCATGTTTGAATTCACCGACAGTTTCTTCTGAGAACCGTCTCCAAACCCTACAGGGCAAAGAAAATTAAATGAATAAGGGATTTATTAGTTAGTTGATATTAGGAAATGAAGAGACCGATCGATATAGAGCTCAAATGATTGAAAATAATTACTTTTGCAGCATTTTTCTCATGTCGGCCCAACGCTTTGGATCCGAATCCTTAGAGTCCATGATTAGAACTGTGGAGGTGTGAAGTTCAATATTTAGCAGAATCCAGTGAAACCTGCGGACACGTTACATGCACAGTCATGCATAACTCATCGATTAGACATACCATGCATGGAGTAAACAAAATAGAATGGGCACAAGAGAGAAACACTCACCCAAAATGGTAAGGAAATAGAATATGACTTTTGAGTTGATGCTTTTTAAGAAACTTGTACAGGTCTTTCTCCATGTCTTTGGGGTGATGTTCTAACACATGTCCATTAACGATATGTGGGTCAATGAACCCAACATCATGGATGTTTCTTATTTTGCATTCCCAAATCTTCAATCTGCATAATAGCGTACGCAACAATATAGTTAGGACAATATATATATATATATATATAGTGCAGGCAATGAAGAACGAGATGAGGTAGAAATAAATCACTTACAGAACGTAGCAACTCAGCATAGATTTGTCGAGGGCGCGCAGATTGAACAGCTGGAATAATTCACTCATATGAACTTCTACAGAGTACCGTTTGATGTGATGCTCATGTTTAACATCCGCATAAACATATTCTTTGTCGGCCCATGTTATGAATTGCTTGTACCAACGTAGCAGATTTCGCATTTGTGTTGGTAGACTATTTTCCTTCTCAGGCTCGACGAGAGGCCCCTTCCGCACATATTGTAATGTTATCTCACCTGCAGGCGCATCCTCAAGGTCTAAGAAGGCACGAACAGTCAAACCCATCTCGGACGCTTGTTTCATGGCAGCCGCTACAGTCAATCCAAGTGCTGCCGCAGCTGCTATGATCTCGGGGTCCTCTTCCGGACCGGCTTTCACTATGAGCGGGGGGATCGATTGTTTCTTCTGCATCCCGAGCTGGTCAACTTGTTTCCCGCTTTTTTTACTTTCTTCCTCCTTCAATATTTTTGCTTGCCTACGAAGTTCATGTCCATAGTCGTCAGGCATATTCAGCTCGGCTTGGGACGGTGTCGTCAAAAAATCCTTAGCCCACTTCTTTTGCTTCTCAGTGAATACTTGCTTGGGCTCAGGCACTTTTTTCGCCTTCATATCCGCCTTCCATTTCTCATAATCAGTAGACGCGGCCAATGTGAGGTCAGCTTCACTAAGTTCCCCAGGCCTTGGGAGGAGAGGCTTCAGCGATGGCTCCGGTACCCTTGTGGTCTTAGGTACATAAGGGTCCGGGTTAATAGTCCAGGAGCAGGTTTCCTTGCTGTCCGCCTGCTTCTGCTTCTTTGCCGGAGGTGGATTGGGGGGCGTCGTACCCGCCGAAGGAGGATTGGGGGGCGTCGTACCCACCGGAGGTTGTGGATCGGGGGACGGCGTCGAATGGCGTGAAGGAGGTGTAGGTGAACCACCACGACCACCACCACCGCCACCACCGCCACCACCACCACCACCATCGGAGGGGGGTGGACTTGCTAGCCTTGGCGCCTCGTCTGGAAACACTATGTACTTCTTTTTCCATAGAATGAACTGGCGCTTGACATCTCCAAGTCTGCTATCCCCTTCGGGTGTAGGTTTGTCAATCTCCAGGTCCTCAAACCCTTGGACTATGTCTTCCACCGTGACACAAGCATAGCCATATGGAATGGGGTTGTTGTGGTGGAGTGCTCCAGGTTTACAGGGTAAAGCACTGCCGCTAGCTACCTTCGTGGAAACGTTCCCCACGGGATAATGCAGATCACAGTCTTTCATCTTCTTTACATCATCCACGGGGTAGTGAGGCTCCGGTGCACGAATCTCGATCATCGGTGCACTAGCACCAGGCGGGGCATCCGTGGAAGCCACGCTGCTTCTCCGCTGCTGGCTTCCGCAATCCGCTTCATGATCTTCATGCGGCCCTGCAGCCGATTTTTCTTTCAATAGTTCATGCACGGTCTGCTTCAACTCATGGAGTTCCGATGCAAACTTCGTCATAAGATCTGCATCCCGGTCCGTCTTTCTCTTACGGCTTCTGTAACCGTACGGGTCATTGTCTTGGGAAAACCCTACTTTCCACGAAACTTTGCCTTTGCCTCGTACACGTCCTCCGTGTTCATCATTCCCGAGGGCTAAAGTCAGTGCGTCTTTCTCTCTGTTGAACTTGATCAAGCCCGCTTGAGCTTGGGTCATTGCGTCAATAAGGGCTTGGGTCGGAGCAAAGCGTCGATTCTCCTCTTGTACGTCCCTGCTTGCTTACGATTGTGCCGTATCCATGGAGCATCCTCATCATTTAACTTAATGCTTGGGTCAGTGTTCACTTTGAAGGGCGGAATTTCACCAAACATATTATAATCTTCTGACATGTCTGTCTTGTCCTCCACTCCCACGATGTTTCTTTTCCCTGAAAGAACAATGTGGCGCTTTGGATCATCGCATGATGTACTGATCGTTTTCTTATCTTTCCGTTTCCTCGGTTTGCTACTCATGTCCTTCAAATAAAAAACCTGAGCGACATCTTTGGCAAGGACGAATGGTTCGTCAAGGTAACCAAGATTGTTGAAATCCACCATTGTCATTCCGTATTGCTCGTCCACCTTTACCCCACCTCCTGTTAGCTTGAACCATTTGCATCGGAACAAAGGGACCTTAAAGGAGGGTCCATAGTCAAGTTCCCATATCTCCTCTATGTAACCATAATATGTGACCTTTTGCCCATTCTTGGTTGCTGCATCAAAGCGGACACCACTGTTTTGGTTGGTGCTCTTTTTATCTTGGGCGATGGTGTAAAATGTATTCCCATTTATCTCGTACCCTTGGAAAGTCGTTATAGTCGAAGATGGTTTCTTGGCCAACATGTACAGCTGATCTCCAACATCATTGTCATTCATTAAATGTTTTCGCAACCAACTGCCGAAAGTCTCCATGTGGGCCTTTCTAATCCAGGATTCAGGCTTCCCCGGGTTGTCCGAGCGTAAAATATTCTTGTATTGCTCGAAGTACGGAGCCACCAAGCTGGAATTTTGCAGAACTGTGTGGTGTGCTTCAGTCATAGAATGACCGTCCATACATATCGTGGTATCCCTTCCGATCTTGCCTTTTCCACTTAGTCTCCCCTCGTGCCGCGATTGAGGAATACCAATCGGCTTAAGGTCAGGAACATAGTCAATACAGAACTCAATTACCTCCTCATTTTGATGGCCCTTGGAGATGCTTCCTTCTGGCCTATCACGGTTACGAACATATTTCTTTAATACTCCCATGAACCTCTCAAAGGGGAACATATTGTGTAGAAATACAGGACCGAGAATGGAAATCTCTTCGACTAGGTGGACCAGGAGGTGCGTCATAATATTGAAGAAGGATGGTGGGAACACCAACTCGAAACTGACAAGGCATTGGACCACATCGTTCTGTAACCGTGGTAGATCTTCTGGATTGATTACCTTCTGAGAGATTGCATTGAGGAATGCACATAGCTTCACAATGGCTACTCGAACATTTTCCAGTAGGAGCCCCCCCAAAGCAATCGGAAGCAATTGCGTCATAATCACGTGGCAGTCGTGAGACTTCAGGTTTTGGAACTTTTTCTCCGGCATGTTTATTATTCCCTTTATATTCGACGAGAAGCCAGACGGGACCTTCATACTGCTCAGGCATTCAAAAAAAAATGACCTTCTCTTCTTTGGTAAGAGCGTAGCTGGCACGACCTTGAAACCATTCCGGATGCCGGTCATCTGGGTCTTTCAAAAGTTGCTGGTCCTGCCGTGCTTCCTTTGTATCATTTGTCTTCCCATACACGCCCAAGAAGCTTAGCAGGTTCACGCAAATATTCTTCGTAACATGCATCACGTCGATTGCAGAGCGGACATCTAGGACTTTCCAATATTCTAGCTCCCAAAATATAGATTTCTTCTTCCACATGGGTGCGTGCCCGTCAACTCCCCGCGGAACTGATTGTCCGGCAGGACCCTTTCCAAAGATGACTTTCAAATCCTTGACCATATCAAATATCTCAGCACCAGTACGTTCCGCAGGCTTCGGCCGGTGATCTGCCTTCCCGTTGAAATGCTTGCCTTTCTTTCTTACGTTATGATTTCGGGGAAGAAATCGACGATGACCCAGGTACACGTTCTTCTTACAATTAACCAAATGTACACTTTCAGTCTCATGTAAGCAGTGCGTGCATGCATTGTATCCCTTATTTTTCTGTCCCGAAAGGTTACTGAGAGCAGGCCAATCGTTGATGGTTACAAAAAGCAACGCTCGTAGGTCAAATTCCTCTCCTTTGTGCTCATCCCAGACACGTACACCAGGTTTCGCCCAAAACTGTAAAAGTTCTTCAACTAATGGCCTTAGGTACACATCGATGTCGTTACCGGGTTGCTTAGGGCCTTCGATGAGAATTGGCATCATAATGAACTTCCGCTTCATGCACAACCAAGGAGGAAGGTTGTAGATGCATAGAGTCACGGGCCAGGTGCTATGGTTGGAGCTCTGCTCGCCAAAAGGATTAATGCCATCAGTATTTAGACCAAATCTTAAGTTCCTTGCGTCAGCTGCAAAATCTTTGAAAACTCTGTTGATCTTTCTCCATTGCGTTCCATCA
This sequence comes from Triticum monococcum, assembly GCA_034509565.1. Classification (NCBI taxonomy): domain Eukaryota; kingdom Viridiplantae; phylum Streptophyta; class Magnoliopsida; order Poales; family Poaceae; genus Triticum; species Triticum monococcum. The sequence continues at coordinate 607,730,415 of CM067845.1, forward strand.
GCGGTGTGTCTCGACTGCCCGTCGGACAAACGGTCCTCTTTGTGCCATCGCAACAACTTGGCATGCTTTTCGTTCATGAACAGACGTTTCACCCGTGGTATTATAGGAGCATACCACATCACCTTGGCGGGAACCCTCTTCCTGGGTTTCTCGCCCTCAACATCGTCACCAGGGTCATCGCCTCTGATCTTATAACGCAATGCAGTGCATACAGGGCATTCATTCAAATTCTCGTATTCACCGCGGTAGAGGATGCAGTCATTAATGCATGCATGTATCTTCTGAACCTCTAAACCTAGAGGGCAGACAACCTTCTTTGCTTCGTACGTACTGGCGGGCAACTCATTATTCTTCGGCAACATATTCTTCAATATTTTCAGCAAATTTTCAAATGATGAGTCACCTACACCTTCCTGTGCCTTCCATTTTAGCAAATCCAGTGTGCAGCCCAGCTTTTTCAGACTATTATCGCATCCTGGATACAACGACTTTTTGTGATCCTCTAACATGCGATCCAAATTCTCCCTCTCCTTGTCAGTTTCGCAGCGTCTCCGTGCATCAGCAATGGTCCGACCAAGATCATCAGCGGGCTCATCATGTGCCTCTTCTTCACCTTCACCTAACCCTTCCACACCTTCAGCATCATCCTCCATGAAAGTATCACCGAAAAGATCACGATAGTTGTCATCGATATCATCCCCTTCTTCATCTTCTTCCATTCTAACCCCTCTTTCTCCATGCTTGGTCCAACAATAATAGCTTGGCATGAAACCATGCTTAAGCAGGTCCATGTGAACTCTTCTTGAGGAGGAGTAACCCTTCTCATTCTTACAGACAGCACATGGACAGATAATAAAACCTTGCTGCTTGTTCGCATTTGCCACTACGAGGAAATCTTTCAAACCCGTAGTGAACTCGCCGGAGAGTCGGGAACCGTACATCCATTGCCGATTCATCTGCATTATTATTATATAAAGTATATAATTAACCATCATGCATTTGTTAAACTAACTAGCTAGAAATAATACAAATTAAACAATGAACTACACACATGCGTATTTTATCAATGACACATGAAAGGTTCGAGTTGCTAACCGCGATCGCGGAGGAAAAATAAATGAGAAAGCTCAAATGTGGCTTGTTTCAGGCTCTCGGGCATTTCATCAAACACCTTGTGTGCATAGGAGAAACCAAAAGCAAACCCACCACCACCCCACCACCACCTTCTGAAAATTGTGAAGTGAGCCGAGTGAAGTGAAGTGAGCTGAGTATATATAGGGCCTTTAGTCGCGGTTGGCCAGGCCAACCGGGACTAAAGCCCCTCCCGTCCGCCAGCTGGATGGGCTTTAGTCCCGGTTGGCCTGGCCAACCGCGACTAAAGGCCTTCTTGGACCTTTAGTCCCGGTTGGCCACGCCAACCGGGACTAAAGCCCCTCCCATCCGCCAGCTGTCGACCGAGCGCGCTGGGCCCAGGTAGTTGGTCGCGGATCTTCTCCCGAACCGCGACTAAAGACCCCTTTGGTCGCGGTTCGATTGTTTTGGGGACTAATGGGGGCGTATGGAAGCCTCTTTTTCTACCAGTGTTGGTTTCCTGTTTATCTTTAGCTCACGGATGATCCTTTTATTGCAAATTTTGCATGTATATGGACCTACCTATTATCTAAGCTAAGTTTTCACAATTGTTAGAACATCTCCACTCGTTCGGCCCCCCAGGGGCTAGAAATAGCGCCGTCCTGGGGGAGTGCCGGCTGAAATATCGGCCTGGGGGCGATTTGGTTCCCAGCCGCCGCCCTCAGGCGCTGATTTTGGCCCACTTTCGGTGCAAATTGGCCCACTTTTCAGCTCATTTTTGGCGCAAATTACCCCATTATCGGCGCAAATTGGCCCACTATCAGCCGGTATTCGGCGTGCTTCGGCACAAATTCAACAGAAGCTATTTTTTTATCACATAGTTCATCATAGAAAATCAATAGAAATCAAATAGTTCAATACAAATTATATAGTTCAACAAATAAAACATCACAAGGCGAACTAGGCGTTACCCTTGAGCCTCCATAGGTGCTCCACTAGATCCTGCTGCAGTTGTTGATGCACCAGTGGGTCTCGGATCTCCTGACGCATATTGAGGAAGGCAGTCTAGGTTGCCGGTAGGTGGTGTGATCAACTTGGGCAAAGAGGACCCTGCAAGTAATATGGTTCAGTGTCAAACACTCGCTCTTCCTGCTCACTCTCAATTATCATGTTGTGCAAGATGACACAACAAGTCATGATCTCCCACATTTGATCTTTCGACCAGGTCTGAGCGGGGTACCGGACAACAGCAAATCGAGATTGGAGCACACCAAATGCCCGCTCGACATCCTTCCTGCAAGTCTCCTGAACCTTCACAAAGTGGGAGTTCTTGCCTTCGGGCACAGTGTTTGAGATAGTCTTCACAAATGTGGACCATCTTGGATAGATGCCATCTGCTAGGTAGTATCCCTTGTTGTAGTACCGTCCATTGACCTCGAAGTTCACCGGAGGAGAATGACCCTCAACAAGGTTGGCAAAGACAGGGGAGCACTGCAGTACATTGATGTCATTGTGAGTTCCTGGCATACCAAAGAAGGAGTGCCAAATCCATAGGTCGTGTGTGGCCACTGCCTCAAGTACCACACTACAACCGCCTTTTGCGCCTTTGTACATCCCCTGCCAAGCAAATGGACAGTTTTTCCATTTCCAATGCATGCAGTCGATGCTTCCAAGCATCCCTGGAAATCCTCTTGTTGCATTCTGTGCGAGGATCCGAGCAATGTTTTCAGCATTGGGTGATCTCAAGTATTGCGGTCCAAACACTGCCACCACTGCCATGCAGAACTTGTAGAAACACTTAATGGTCATGGACTTGGCCATGCATCAATAGTCTTCCAGTGAATCACCGGGAGCTCCGTATACAAGCATCCTCATAGCTTTCATGCATTTCTCGATTGAGGTGAATCCAAGTGTGCCGGTGCAATCCTTCTTGCACTTAAAGTAGCTGTCGAACTCCCGGATGGGATTCACAATCCAGAGGAAGAGCTTTCGGCTCATCCGATAACGGCGCTGAAATACTTTGTCGTCATGAAGTGAAGCGTCGGCGAAGTAGTCGGAGTAGAGTGAGCAATAGCCTTCCAGTCGATGCCGGTTCTTTGCCTTCAGCCGGCCCGGCGCTGAGCCACCACGTCGCGGCTTTGCATTGCTCGCGAGCACGCCAGCCAGGGTGGCGAGGACCATGAGATGCTTTTTGTCCTGGACGTCCATCGGCTTCCTCCTCCAGCAACGCCGTGAGTGCCTCCTCGTCGTCTGAGTCCATCATCGAGCAAACAAATCACTGAACACCTGGCGAGCATGGTGGGCGCACAGCCGCCGGTATCTCGGCTCTGCGCGGCCAGAGCGCCGGAAAACTCACCCAGGAAGGTGGAGGAGGTTGCCGCAGCGGAACCCTCTCTCTTTTTTGGTGAGGGAATGTCCTATCTAGCGGTGGTTGGGGGTGGGCGGCGCCGGGATCGGTAAGGCGGTGGGAGGGCGCGCAAGATGACTTTTCGCCTGACAGTGTGGCCTACACTCGGTTTTCCCTTCTGCCAGAGCGCCCAAGCGCCCCAGTGCGCTGGGTTCGGCCTGGGATCCCCGGGCCCAAAAACGGGCCGAGCCAGCGGATTTCGGCGTCTTGGGGGCGCGACTGGGGGTTTTTTCGGCGCCGACGCGAAAAAAGTCGCCCTTGGGGGCCTGTCGGGGGCGTGGCTGGAAATGCTCTTAAATTGAGAATGAAAACTTTATTTTCTGTGATTTTTTATAGGGTAAATATGATCCCGTGATCCAGTAATCTACTATGTTTTTTATAATTTTTTATAGGGTAAATATGGTCTCATGATCAAATAATCCGCTATTACGATCAGGAACTAGTATAGGGGTGTGCGATAGGGGAACCCATCTCATATGATACACTCGGAGGAAACATGTGTGATCGCATGAGCTATCGCACAGAGTTAACTCTCACATAATCAAATGCATCAAGTCAAAATCACCACCGCCAAAGGTTTAGAAAGAATACCGACCTCGAGCAAAAGAAGGATTGCCGCACGTGGCCGCATCCTTGATTGGTGCGCAACATCTTGCTGTTCTAGGCAGTCTTTCAGTTGCATATCTGCAGTTCATCGATGATCGCTGGTCACCAAGCCGCTCGCCCTTCAATAAAGAGCCCCCTCGAATGGAGCAAATAGCACACTCGCAAAGGCGGAAGGAACACAAGCCATGGTGGCAGCATCATGCACCACGGAAGCCTTCGCAAGAGCTGACATTTGAACGCTTGAAGCCGCAACATGCATGGGTAGGGCCATATCAATTTAGTCGACCACAGCAACAGAAGCAAAACAGATGGCTGGTTCGAGCACCGATGTAGCTCCCAAAGTCAAAGTCAGGGCAGATAGTTGGTCGAAAGATGATCGCGGCCTGCCTAAGCGAGCAATCAAATGGAGCCCTAGGCCTACGACAGACAACTTCGTCAGCTATAAGTCATGCCGCCGGTTCCGGTATTGAGTCGAGCATTATGTGATGGGAAATGTAATAGAAAACAAAATTTTCACGCCTACGCACACCCAAGGTCAATATGAAGATGCATAATAGATTGGGATCACGATCATTACTGTCACCGAGTTGCAGTGGATGAATAGCGTATTAGTGTAGATTATACTTGGAGTCCCTCGAACCGTCGATGAACAATCCCGTGAACTTCTCACGAACAGCCCCTCGAACTGAAGACTGAAAGTATGGCCTCTCTACTTGGTTGCAAGCGTGCAGCCTTCACGATCCGGCAGCACTTCACCCTCCAGAGCTAATCGTTGTCGGAGAATTAGAGGGAGGAGACTAGAACCACACTAGACTTCTAATTATGAGGATTAGAGAAACTAGACCAAGCTCTAATTAGCCAACTAGGTGTAACATCCCAATTTTCAATTTGGATGTTAATCATTAGGTCATCATATGCATTTATATTTTGAGCATTTTGAATTTGGTTTATTTGGACATTTTAATCCTAGAGGCCTTAAGCAACTCAAGGACCATTTGAGAGAGTTGGAAGTTTTCATAAAATTTCATTATTGATTTTTCAAAAATCGGTAAATTGGATCAAAGGTGATTTTTATTTGAAATTATTTTCCAATTAGGGCCAGTTCTTTTGCTGGCTTTTTTGGGCTTCCAGAATAAGCTGCCCCCTACCCAGCTTATTCTAGAAGCCGAACCAAATTTTTTCTTTTAAAAGTTTACTAGTCAATTCTTAACTATTAGGCTTCTAAAAAAATAATTTTGGTTGGGCTTCTAGAATAAGCTGGGTAGGGGGTAGCTTATTTCAGCTTATTCTAGAAGCTAGCAAAAGAACTGGCCCTTATTTCAAAATAATGAGAGAAGATAACATGATTTCTTTAAAATAGAGGAAATATGGAAATTTAATTTTGAATAAAAATATATATTTTATTTGAATTTTATTTGAGATTTTATTCGGTTAAATTAGGAGAAAATTGCATTTTAGCCCAGAAAAATGTTCATGTGGTCCTAAATATTAGGAGAGGACCGTGCAAATTATTTTTGTGATCTTATGATTTTTATTTATTTTATTTTGTATTTTTCTCTATGGCGAAATTATATATATATATATATATATATATATATATATATATATATATATATACAAGTTTTCTTTCAGACCGACTGGGCCGTAGCCCAGCCGGCCCAGACCGTCGCCGCCTCCCCGAGCCGCGGGAGTCCGGCCAGACTTTGCCTCCGCCTCGACCCCTCCCCCAAGCCGGCCTTGCCCGGGGCCTTTATATAGCGCCGCCGCCCCCTCCCCCCTCTCATCACTTTACTTAATAAATTTGTTGGGTTGTAAATGTTAATTTGGGAGTGAGTTGGGGGTACCTTCTCAATAATTTCATCAAACTTTGTTGTAGGGAAAATTAGCTTTACACAAATGATTACCGTAGAGCCTCCACCAGCCAAATATGCATGTACTGATAGCTGTTATTTTGTTCATTGCTCTATGGTGTTATCTTGCCAGCATACTCCATGTGCTGACCTACACGGCTGCAACGTATCATGTTGCAGAGTTTTTAGACGAAGAGTAAGGTGCAATAGGTCGTTGTCATGCACTCAGTTTTGCCGTAGAGTTGGATGGACTCATTTATCTTCAAAGATTCTGCAGTTATCTTATTTAGATGGCCTTCAGCCATATTATTGTAATAAGTACTCTTTTTGAGACACTCGTTGTAATAAGTGTGTGATTGAACTCTGCAATAAATCCTCGAGTACTGTTTGTGTCAACAATACCGATACAGGGATGATACTTAAGCATAGAGACTACGGTCCGTTGGGATCGGGTCGCTACAAGATGGTATGAGAGCACACGCTGACTGTAGGACGCGATCAGTAGGAAAAGCCACAGGATACTCTTCTCTACTCATTTCTAACTCTTCTACATCTCTACTCTATAGATGGCAGACCCAAGGAACAAGTTCACTCAACCGGATGACGACACCCCTTTCAGACGACACTTGAAGGAAGTCACTAGGTACCTGAACATCGGCATACCAAGCTTCACCGGAACCTTCACCGCCACTTTACCAGAAGATGAGCACTGGACGATTCAAGTTCGTGTTCCAGGAAGGACGTTCACGCCAGTTACCGAGCCCATCGGGTTTTCCTTTGATGCACCAACCTGGAGTCTAGGAAAGAGCATGGCCGCCCACATCGCCATTGGACGCATAGGCGAGGTGTACAACCAGGATCTTAAGGACACCATCTACAAGATATGTGGACGCCGAGATGAGCAATGGGAAATAATTCGCACCAGGAAGGATAGATCAATTGTAGCCTACATGCAGGAGTTGAACCAGCACATTCGATGCTATGAGAACCAGATGTGCGCCAACATGGTAGAAACGAAGAAGGTGATGACCCGGAACATGGAGCTAGAAGAGGAACTCGAGTCTACATGCGATGGATATGAAGAAGAAATTGATGTACTACTAGAGAAGAATGAAGACCTGAAGAAGAAGCTAGGGATATTCATGGGGGATCCCGAACCTGGAGTGGACATTCATTCAGAGGATTACATCATACTAGACGACATAGACTCTGACCCCGACAGCGATGATGATTATGAAGACGAAGATGGAGCAGATATTATGGAGACTTTCACCGAACAAAATTTCTAGTCGACCACCATATTATAATTAGAATTCTTCCATGTATATAGTAATAGTCCATGAGATTTTGTAACGGTATCTTAGATCGAGTGTATGAATCTTGTCTGAATTTAGTGGTGTGAAATGAATGTGTTTGTCTCATGTGCATATGGGTAGTGAAATATCTCTTTAGACCTCACTCTATTCTGTTCTCACCCCTCTAAACCTATCAGATGCCTCCGAGACGTGACCCCGCATTCGCCTTTCCACCGGAGCTCACTCAGTTGATCCAACAACAGAATACCTTGATGCAGTTGCTAGTCCAGAACCAAGGCAACAACAACAACAACAACAACCCACCGCCACCACCCCCAGTTGACAACTTAGCCCGCTTTCTAAGGTTGAATCCACCGGTGTTCTCTAGTAGCACCGAGCCTATTGTTGCTGGTGATTGGCTCCGCAAGATAGGAAGGGAGCTGACCACCGTAGGTTGCACGGATGCTGATAAGGTGCGCTTTGCCGCACATCAACTGGATGGACCCACAGCCTCATGGTGGGAGAACTACACTGCCACTTTCCCCGTGGCCAATGTTACTTGGGATCAATTTCAGCAAGCCTTCCGCACTACACATGTCTCGGCTGGAGCTATGAGCATGAAGAAGCGTGAGTTTCGCAACTTACTCCAGGGAAACCATACTGTGGCACGGCACGTAGATGAGTTCAGCAAGTTAGCTCTCTATGCCCCAAATGATGTGGCCACAGATGCCGCGAAGCAGGAGAAGTTTATAGAGGGGCTGAATGACGAGCTGAGTATGCAATTGATGGTGGCAACATTCGCCAACTACCAGGAGCTGGTAGACAGGGCTCTTATGATTGAAGGCAAGCAGCAGCAGATAGAGAACCGCAAGCGGAAGTATGGATAGGGGAAGTACAACTCTGGAGCTCAGCAGAAGCCTCGTTTTACCCCAAACTCGGGAGGACATACCCATCATAACCATGGAGGCCATTCTCACAATGGAGGAAGTTTACATAAACACAATGACCCTAAGAATGGAAATGGGAATGGAGGAAACAACAGTCAGAGTCGTTCGAACCCAGCAACACCCTCCAAGAAGGATCTGAGCCATGTTACCTGTTTCAAGTGCGGGAAGACTGGACACTACGCCAATGATTGTTCTGAGCTAAAGAATGGTAACGAAAATGGAAGCTCTGGAAAGAAGCCCAACCCTTTCACCAGAGGGCAGGTGAACCACGTCAATGTGGAGGAAGTTGAAGAGCAGCCCGATGCAGTTATTGGTAAGTTTTTAATTAACTCATTTACAGCTATTGTCCTTTTTGACACTGGTGCATCGCATTCATACATATCAAGGGGATTTGTGGATAAGTTCAAGTTGCCAACCGTAGCTCTCAAGACACCTATGTTAGTAAGCTCACCTGGAGCGGAGTATATGGCTAGGAGAGGATGTTTTCAATTTCCATTGACCATAGGTAGGCATGTTTTCCCCTCAGACCTAATAATTTTGGAGTCACAAGGATTGGATGTGATACTAGGCATGGATTGGCTATCGATGTACGGAGGAAATATCGATTGTGCTAGTAAGTCAATTCTCCTCACCACCCCAGAAGGAAAAAGGATCAAGTATGTGTCTAGGCATGCGCCAAGGAGGACTCAAGTAAATTCACTTTCGAGATTTGTTTAGGAGGAAGTGCCAGTTGTGAAGGATTATCCCGACGTATTGCCGGAGTAACTACCCGGCATGCCACCAGATCGAGATATAGAATTTTTGATAGAGTTGTTACCAGGCACCGGACCAATATCGAAGAGACCGTATCGGATGCCCGCAAATGATCTGGAGGAAATTAAGAAGCAGATTAAGGAGTTATTGGAGAAAGGTTATATTCAACCAAGTTCATCACCGTGGGGAGCCCTAGTGCTCTTAATTGAGAAGAAGTATGGATCTTTGAGAATGGTTGTGGATTATCGTGCACTGAATGAGGTGACAATCAAGAACAAATACCCACTATCGATGATCAATGATTTTTTGACCAGTTGCGGGGAGCTAAAGTATTCTCTAAAATCGATCTTCGATCAGGATACCACTAGCTGAAGATCCGAGAACAGGATATACCTAAGACAGCTCTTACCACAAGGTACGGGCTATATGAGTACAGTGTCATGTCTTTTGGTTTTACTAATGCTCCTGCCTACTTTATGAGTATGATGAATAAGGTGTTCATGGAGTTCTTGGATAAGTTTGTTGTGGTGTTCATTGATGATATATTGGTATACTTGAAGAATAAAGAAGAACACAAGGAACATTTGCGCTTAGTTCTTGAGAAGCTGAGGGAACATCCGCTATGCCAAGTTCAGCAAATGTGAGTTTTGGTTGAAGGAAGTTGGATTTCTCGGACATGTTATATCAGGAGAAGGTATAGCAGTAGACCCTTCCAAGGTTCAGTCCGTCACTGAGTGGTTGGCACCCACCTCAGTTGGAGAGATACGCTATTTTCTTGGACTCGCAGGATATTACCGGAGATTCATTGAGAATTTTTCCAAGATTGTGAAGCCCATGACGGAGCTATTGAAGAAGGACACCAAGTTCAAATGGACCGAAGAATGTGAGGCCAATTTTCAGGAGTTAAAGAAACGTTTAATTATAGCCCCAGTGCTAATTCTTCCGGATATACGCAAGGATTTCCAAGTATATTGCGACGCTTCTCGCCAGGGACTTGGAGGTGTACTTATGCAAGACGGAAGAGTTATTTCACATGCCTCACTTCAGCTTCGACCTCATGAGTTGAATTATGCCACACATGATTTGGAGTTAGCGACTGTAGTGCATGCGCTCAAGACCTGGAGACAATTTTCTTATTGGGAACCGTCACTACTAGGAAAAGGGCTAAAGATAGGATTGGCACTAATGGCGTACCAGAGAAGTGGTGCGCCACTACTATATTCTAATGGCGCACCAGGTAGAGATACGCCATTAGTGTGGAAGACACTAATGGCGCACCAGGAAAAAGGTGCGCCACTAGTAAAACAATTTTTTTTCATTTTTTCAAACATACTAATGGCGCATCCTGGCAAAGTGCGCCATTAGTAGTTAGAACTACTAATGGCGCACCGGCGACAGAGTGCGCCAGTAAATTTTTTTTTTACTTTTTGGCAAAAAACATTCTGGGTGCGCCATTAGTAAGCTTCCCCCCACTCCACCTATTCCCCTCCCTCCCTTCCTCCCCACTCGACCTAACCGTACGCCCCCTCCGCCCCAACCGTACGCCGCCGCCACGCCTGCACGCCCCCTCCGCCCCCTCCATCCCCTCCGTCCCCTGCCGCCGCCGCCCCAACCCCCGCCCCCGCGCCCCTCCGCCCCCTCCGTCCCCTGCCGCCGCCGCGCCCCTCCGCCCCCTCCGTCCCCTGCCGCCGCCGCGCCCCTCCGCCCCCTCCGTCCCCTCCATCCCCTGCCGCCGCCGCCCCGACCCCCGCGCCCCCGCGCCCCCACCACAGCAGCTCCCCCGCGCCGCCGCCCCCACGCCCCCGCGCCCCCACCACTGCAGCTCCCCCGCGCTGTGTCTCATGTCTGCCTCTCCAACGCCACCACCGGCCGGCCCTTCATATCGACCCTCGAGCTCTGGCCGCTCAACGGGTCGCTGTACCGCACCGACGCGGAGGCCCGCGCCTTCCTCCCCCTCGCCGCCCGCATCAACTTCGACGCCCCCTCGCCAGATCCAATCAGATCTGCCTCTTCTTTCTTTTTCCCCATTTCTTTCTTCTTCTTCTTCTTCTGTTGATTTGAACATGTAATCATTCAGTTACTGGATTCGTACAGTATACGTCCATACCAAATGGTGAATTATTTTTTTAACCCGAATTTTGTCACCTCCAACAAATTTAACTCGAATCAAGATAAGATTAATAGCCTACTCGTACTTAAGATTTGGAATGCCTAGGCCACCAGAATCCTTGCTCTTACAAACCATGCCCCAATTTGTCAAGTGATGTTTTTGGTTTACCATCCACATCCCCCCCAAAATAAATATGACAAACATCACTTTTAACCACTGTATTCCCTCAGACACTGCAGTTTTAACCACTGTAAACTCCTTGTGGCATGAATTTCCCTAGCAGCGAGTTTCATAACAGACAGCAAGGAACAAGGGATTGAAAAACTGCTAGCCTGAAAAAGAACTCATATATAGAGAAAGGTTCCCTTTTAACCACTGTGACAACACAGAATTCACCATTTTTACTCCAAAATATAGCCTGCAGAAGAATTCTTCTCTGGATCAGAGAGCAGAAAGAGTTTGTTTCTAAAAGGTTGAACCAAGATGGATGTTGGTCTTTCTTAGGGTCATAACCAAACAAACTCACCCATTTTCCCTTTTAACCACTGTATAATTTATGTCGAGAAACCGATAAGGGTTCAAACTTTTCCTTGTTCAACCCCAACCAAGGTTCCACCATCAGAATCTGTTTTTCCAAATCCTCTTAACACTCCAACTACACTGGAGGGATTTGATTTCTATGTAGCAAGTCACAAGCCTTTCTGTTTGTAATTATACTTATCCAGTTACCATCAGGCAGTTGGCTGGGATTCATCCATAATAGAAACATCAATATTGCCAGGCAGGGAAATGTCAGGGTGTTCATTACCAAAAGCTTCTTACCAAATGTCAGGGTGTTCATTACCAAAAGCTGCTTATCCAGGTATGATGAGCTCAAGTGCATGCATAATTTCCATGCCATTTACATTGGGGAATATATATATGTTGCCATGTTGAAGAAATCAGCTGCTTTGGTGGTTACTGCTGTCAACAACGTTTGCCCTCGACTTTTTTGGTGAATAATGCGCTTCTTCTGTTCATGCCAATGCAGATGCCCTGTTATGCCCTGTCAACGATTTGCTTCCCTCGACGCTGCGAGTTATTAGTTCTCATGCTCCAATGAATTCTCTTCACTATGCTCTAGGCAGTCAACTGTGGTAGATGCTAGAGTATTGTAACTGCATTTCACATGCCAAAGTAAATGTAGCCTATTAGAGGGTGATGATGTCATGTCTCTACCGTAGATTAAAATAAATGGAAGTTTAAAAATATGAGAGAAGTTGTCTTGACTAATTACATGTTTATGTAAAAAAGAATAGCAGGGATATTTTACAACTCCTGTGTGTGTAGTTGCTTGTTTTTACTGTAGTTGTGGCTGCTTTCTTCTTGTATCATAAAAATATCTCTTCTGCTGCTTATCAGAGATGGCGGGAAGCAGCCACCGCCGCTCTGCGACACCGCAGTACGAGTTGGATGCTTCCGAGTTCTTCACTATCATACTTGGGACTTCAGTATCATCCATGACGCAGGTATATAAAACAAGAGATCTCCCCTTCACCCATCTCATTATGATATCTGTTGTTTGCCTACATCACTCATTGTCCAAAACTACAGAGGCTGCCTGACAATTTTAAGAACATGCTGATGGGTGAAGATCCGCCAAATAATGTGAAGGTGCGATAGGCCGGCAGCGGGTTTCGCAGGCTGTGGGATGTGGAGTTGGTGATCAAGGAGGGCCACATGTACTTGTCTCGTGGGTGGGAGAAGTTCTACCGTGCCTACGACCTACGGCTGGGGTACTTCCTTCTCTTCAGGTACGACGACGACGCCACCATGCTCATCGTGAAGGTGTTCAACGCGACTATGTGTCGCATGCGCTACGCTGAAGATTATGATGCCGGTACGTTCTGCCTCTTCTTATTCCTCTACATTTGGCTTTGTCTCACATCGATTGTTAACGGTCATTGTTGCATTTGGACAGGTAATGGGAGCAGCAGCAGCGACAATGGCTACAGCCAAAGCAGCAGCGACCATGGCTGTAGCGAAAGCAGCAGCGATTCTGGCTGTAGCGAAAGCAGCAGCGATTCTGGCTGTAGCGAAAGTAGCAACAATTCTGGCAGCAGCATAGACAACAAGAAGGATGATCTGGACTGGAGTGCGGGAGAATAGGAGCAGAGTGGGGATGAGGAGCTGCAGGATGACGATGGGCATCAGGCTAAGGATGACCTAGCGCTGGTGGTGGCTGACCAAGGGCAAGAGATGGTGGTGGCTGACCAAGGGCAAGAGATGGTGGTGGCTGACCATGGGCAAGAGATGGAGGTGGCTGAGGATGACATAGCGATGGTCGTGCCACGCACCGGTGGTGGCGCCGGCGATCCCACAGCTGGGCGACATGACCACGCCAATTGATGTAGAAGACTACATCCCAGTGCCTCCACCGCCTTGCCGCTCTTGGCGCATCAGGCTGAGGAAGGAGAAGGAGAAGAACAATGCATGAGAACTGAACTTTGTCAGGTATGTCAGATCTCCAAAATTATATATATATACTTAGTTACCTATGTTATCTCTAATATGCTTAGTTTCCTATAGGTTAGCTTCATTTTACCTAAGTTGGCTCTAATATGCTAACTTAGAGCTTATATGCTTAGTTTCCTATAGGTTAGCTCCAAAATAACTTATGTTAGCACAAAATGATCAAGTTTACATAATAAGCTTATAGTCTTTTTCTTATTCTTCTTCTTTTCCAAAATGACATAGGTTAGCTTCATTTTACCTAAGTTGGCTCTAATATACTAACTTAGAGCTTATATGCTTAGTTTCCTATAGGTTAGCTCCAAAATAACTTATGTTAGCACAAAATGATCAAGTTTACATAATAAGCTTATAGTCTTCTTCTTATTTCTTTTCCAAAATTCTTCTTATTCTTCTTCTAGTGTTATTCTTCATCTAGTATTCTTCTAGTCTTCTTCTTTTTCTTCTTCTAACTTCTTGTTTATCATTTTGCAGATTTGATTTAATTCATGGAAGCTTGCATGGATGGAGTGCTTCTTTTCCATTTGTGTTTTTATTTTGTATCAATGTGAAACTTTTGTGAATTGATGGATAACGGTGTTGGATGAACAATGTGAAACTTTTGTAATATGTAACAATGGAACTATGTGTTGTCTATGTATGTATATATGATGGAACTTGTGTGTTGGCTATGTATGTATATATGATGGAACTTGTGTGTTGGCTATGATTGTTATATGGATGCTTGTTGTATATATATGTGTTGGATATCTCATAGGTGAAATAGTGACCTGAGATTAAGAAAAAAATTGTTACTAATGGCGCACTACCGTGTGGTGCGCCATTAGTATAGCAGACACTAGTGGCGCACCGTGGGCAAAACTAATGGCGCACTGCCTGGTGTGCCATTAGTATACCAGATACTAATGGCGCACCAGTGGTGTGCCATTAGTAAAAATTACTAGTGGCGTGCTACTAATGGCGCACCGGTGATGCGCCATTAGTAGGCAAAACTGGTGCGCCATTAGTAGCCCTTTTCCTAGTAGTGCGTTGTGATGTATACACGGACCATAAGAGTTTGAAGTACATCTTCACACAGAAGGAGTTGAATCTCAGACGAAGGAGATGGTTGGAGCTCATCAAGGATTATGATATGAAGCTACATTATCATCCAGGAAAGGCCAATGTTGTAGCCGATGCTTTGAGCCACAAGAGTTATGCCAATACTCTCGTAATCAGAGGATTACCTCAGGGGTTAGCCGAAAATCTCACAGAATTTCATTTGGAGATAGTTCCGAGAGGTTTTGTTGCAGCATTGGAAGTTCAGTCCACGTTGTTGGGAAGATTCGGGAAGCCCAAAAGACTGATAAGGAGATTGCGAAGATAAAGGAAAAGATGAGTAAAGGAAAGACCAAAGGTTTTCGTGAGGATGAACACGAAACTTTATGGTTTGAGGACCGTATTTATGTGCCCAATGATTCATAGATCAGGAAGTTAATACTTCAGGAAGCCCATGACTCGCCATACTCGATTCACCCCAGAAACACCAAGATGTATTTGGATTTGAAGGAACATTTCTGGTGGACAGGTATGAATAAGGATATTGCCGAGTATGTAGCAGTATGTGACGTATGTCAGAGAGTTAAGGCAGAACACCAGAAGCCAGCAGGATTACTCCAGCCTATGCCGATACTCGAATGGAAGTGGGATAAACTTGGCATGGATTTCATCACCGGATTACCCAGGACACGATTAGGTTATGACTCCATCTGGGTAGTAATCGATCGCTTGACCAAAGTGGCTTACTTTATCCCCGTGAAAACCACTTATACGAGCGCAAAGTTGACCAAGATATATATGACCAGGATCGTATGTCTGCATGGAGTTCCGAGGACCATTATATCAGATAGAGGAGCACAGTTTACCTGGAAGTTTTGGAATTGCTACCTCTTGAGCACTTGCGTTGGTTTTCCCTTGAAGAGGAAAGGGTGATGCAGCAAAGTAGCGTAAGTATTTCCCGCAGTTTTTGAGAACCAAGGTATCAATCTAGTAGGAGGCCACGCACAAGTCCCTCGCACCTACACAAACAATTAAATCCTCGCAACCAACGCGATAAGGGGTTGTCAATCCCTACATGGTCACTTACGGGAGTGAGATCTGATAGATATGATAAGATAATATTTTTGGTATTTTTATGATAAAGATGCAAAGTAAAATAAAAGGCAAAGGAAATAAATAAGTATTGGAAGATTAATATGATAGAAGATATACCCGGGGGGGCATAGGTTTCACTAGTGGCTTCTCTCAAGAGCATAAGTATTCACGGTGGGTAGACAAATTACTATTGAGCAATTGACAGAATTGAGCATAGTTATGAGAATATCTAGGTATGATCATGTATATAGGCATCACGTCCGAGACAAGTAGACCGACTCCTGCCTGCATCGACTACTATTACTCCACACATCGACCGCTATCGAGCATGCATCTAGAGTATTAAGTTCAAGAGAACAGAGTAACACTTTAAGCAAGATGACATGATGTAGAGGGATAAACTCATGCAATATGATATAAACCCCATCTTGTTATCCTCGATGGCAACAATACAATACGTGCCTTGCTGCCCCAACTATCACTGGGAAAGGACACTGCAAGATTGAACCCAAAGCTAAGCACTTCTCCCATTGCAAGAAAGATCAATCTAGTAGGACAGACCAAACTGATAATTCGAAGAGCCTTCAAAGATAACCAATCATACATAAAAGAATTTAGAGAAGATTCAAATATTGTTCATAGATAAACTTGATCATAAACCCACCATCGGTCTCAACAAACACACCGCAAAAGAAGATTACATCGAATAGATCTCCACAAGAGAGGGGGAGAACTTTGTATTGAGATCCAAAAAGAGAGAAGAAGCCATCTAGCTAATAACTATGGACCCGTAGGTCTGAGGTAAACTACTCACACTTCATCGGAAGGGCTATGGTGTTGATGTAGAGGCCCTCCGTGATCGATGCCCCCTCCGGCGGAGCTCCGGAACAGGCCCCAAGATGGGATCTCGTGGATACAGAAAGTTATGGCGATGGAATTAGGCTTTTTGCTCCGTATCTGGTAGTTTGGGGGTACGTAGGTATATATAGGAGGAAGGAGTACGTCGGTGGAGCAACAGGGGGCCCACGAGGGTGGAGGGCGCGCCTGGGGGGTAGGCCCGCCCCCTACCTCGTGGCCTCCTGGTTGATTTCTTGACGTAGGGTCCAAGTCCTCTGGATCATGTTCGTTCCAAAAATCACGTTCCCGAAGGTTTCATTCCGTTTGGACTCTGTTTGATATTCCTTTTCTGCGAAACCCTAAAATAGGCAAAAAAAACAACAATTATGGGCTGGGCCTCCAGTTAGTAGGTTAGTCCAAATAATAATATAAAAGTGTATAATAAAGCCCAATAATGTCCAAAACAGAATATAATATAGCATGGAACAATAAAAAATTATAGATACGTTGGAGACGTATCAGGAATCAATTACACCAGACTTTGGGTACCAGGCTAGAGTTTAGTACAGCCTTTCATCCGCAGACAGATGGACAGATCGAGAGAGTCAACCAAATTCTGGAGGACATGTTGAGAGCTTGTGCGCTAGATTATGGATCTAGTTGGGATGATAATTTGCCTTATGCAGAGTTCTCATATAACAACAACTACCAGGCTAGTTTGAAGATGGCCCCTTTCGAAGCTATGTATGAAAGGAGGTGTAGGACACCATTGATGTGGGATGAAGTTGGAGACTGTCAATTGTTCGGACCAGATTTAATAAAAGAGTCCGAAGAGAAAGTTAAGTTGATTCATGATAGACTAAAGGTAGCTCAATCCAGGCAGAAGAGTTATGCTGACACGAAACACAAGGAGGTAGCCTATGAAATTGGAGATAGAGCATATCTCCGTGTGTCACCACTTCGAGGAGTTAAACGATTTTGAGTCAAAGGAAAGTTATCCCTAAGATTTGTAGGACCTTATAGAGTTTTGGAGCGTATGGGCGAAGTGGCCTACAAGTTGGAGTTACCCGAAGGATTGTCAGGAGTTCATGATGTGTTTCACGTTTCCCAGTTGAAGAAGTGTCATGCAGAGATGGTCGATATTCCTCTGAGAGATACAGTTGTGACGCCCCAAGACCGGAGCTTCAGATGCCTTCTAGGGTTTCCGGGTTTCGTCGTGTGATTTGTTTGGTTCATTGCATTCATCATTGCATCATGTGCATTGCATCAAGTCATCATGCCATCATGTCATTTCTTTTCTTTTCTTAACTCAACTAAATAAATGGCATGGATCTTTGATCCATTTAAATTGAGGGAATTCACATGATGATTCTCTTTATAACATATCCTCCCGATATTAGGGCGCTATATTAAATATTCCATTTTCGGAATCACCCATGAACACACTTGCAAATAATCACATGCCTTTTCTCGCTTCAAGTTTGGTCCCCAAACTTTGCCCATTATTTCTTTCATTGCTTTTCCGGAGCTCCACCAAAAATCCGAACATTTTTGGATACTCCTAAAACCTGTCCTAGTTCAAACCTTTTGAATTAAATTCAAATGAGTTTGAATTTAATCTGTCAATCTTGGCCATTTCTATTTTCTGGGAACAAGCACAATTTTTGTGAGTCCGGAAAAATCATCTGCATGTCCAACTTCTTCCCCTAACTCCTCCTTCCTTTTTCTTCTCTTCTTTGTTTTTTATGTTTTAGAAATAAGGATGAGGGAGAGAGAGCGCCCCTGCCAGCTCTACCAGGCTGGCCAACCAGTAGACCTCCACCGCTTCGGCCCATCTTCCCTAGGCCCACTTAAACCCCTCACCTAACCCTAGCCCAACCCACCTATCGCTCCATCTCTCCCCTGCCGCCGCCAGAGACACCCATCGCACGAACCCCATCTCCCTCGCAGCCTCGCTCTCTCCCTCGATGCCCATTCAGCGCCGTCGCTTGCCCGATCCCCATCTCTCGATCTTTTCCTCCCTCCTGTGTGCCGCCAAGTGTGAGAGAGAGAACGACAGCGCCGCCCGCGCTCGATCCCCGTCGCCATCCTCTCCTACCTCGCAACCCGCTGCCCCGTCGTCCTCGCGCAGCTGCACGACAGCCGGAGCGCCGCCTCCCACGCTCCTCCCCCCTCTCGCTCGCCTACACCACCAGTTCAGGCCGCCTCTGCCGCCCTTGCCTGGTCCCGGCCAGACACCGCCGTCAGGGCCCCGTCCCCACCTCCGGCGTGCAAAATCTCGTCGCCTTGCGACCGCCGCGGGCCAGCGCCACCTCCGGCCTCCCCTTCGTCGGCGTCGTCTCCTGCTCCTCGCCTCGACCAACGGCGTTTCAAGGCCGGCCCCCTGCAGCTCGTCGTGGCCGGAGATCTCCACCACCAGCAAGCAGCCACGCCATGGCCCTCCTCGCGTGGCGTATCCACCTTCCGGTCCATCCGCGAGCAAGATGCCCCTGTTGCCTCTTGTTCATGGCTGCAAAAACCCTTCATGACCCGTGTACCTTGTCGTGTCGCCGGTGGGCTTCCTTGATCCTTCGGTCGCCAAGATCGCAAGGCCGCCACTAACCGAAGGAGCCCACGGCCACCACATCAACCTGCCCCTCTTGTCATTGCCAAAAGCATCAGTCCAGGAAACGCCAAGTACCAGGTCAATGTGGACTGCCAAGTTCGTCTTCCGCCGTCTCCGAAATCGACAAGTGCCACACGAAGACGCCAAGTACCACTACACGCGAAGACTGTTTCAGGATTCACCAAGAACCGCTACCGATGGCTCGAACATCTACGAAAAACGTGTATGACCGTCGTCGAAACTGCAAAGTACCTCTACGCACGGATATCGCCAAGTACCATGATACGTCTCCAACGTATCTATAATTTTTGATTGTTCCATGCTATTATATTATCAACCTTGGATGTTTTATATGCATTTATATGCTATTTTATATGATTTTTGGGACTAACCTTTTAACCCAGAGCCCAGTGCCAGTTTTTGTTTTTCCTTGTTTTAGAGTATCGCCAAAAAGGAAAATCAAACGGAGTCCAATTGACCTGAAACTTCACGGAACTTATTTTTGGAAGAAAAGTAACCCGGGAGACTTGGAGTCCACGTAAGGGAAGCTTCGAGGAGGTCACGAGGTAGGGGCGCGCCCTCCACCCTCGTGGGCCCCTCGTGGCTCCCCTGACGTACTTCTTCCGCCTATATATCTCCATATACCCTAAAAACATCCGGGAGCACAATAGATCGGGAGTTCCACTGCCAGAAGCCTCCGTAGCCACCGAAAGCCAATCTAGACCCGTTCTGGCACACTGCCGGAGGGGGCAATCCCTCTCGGGTGGCCATCTTCATCATCTCGGTGCCCTCCATGACGAGGAGGGAGTAGTTCTCCCTCGGGGCTGAGGGTATGTACCAGTAGCTATGTGTTTGATCTCTCTCTCATGTTCTTGAGGTGATACGATCTTGATGTATCGCGAGCTTTGCTATTATAGTTGGATCTTATGATGTTTTCTTCCCCCTCTACTCTCTTGTAATGGATTGAGTTTCCCCTTTGAAGTTATCTTATCGGATTGAGTCTTTAAAGATTTGAGAACACTTGATGTATGCCTTACCGCGCGTATCTATGGTGACAATGGGATATCACGTGATTCACTTGATGTGTGTTTTGGTGATCAACTTGCGGGTTCCGCCCATGAACCTATGCATGGGATTGGGACAGGTTTTCGTTGTGATTCTCTGGTAGAAACTTTGGGGCACTCTTTGAGCTTCTATGTGTTGGTTGAATAGATGAATCTGAGATTGTGTGACGCATATCGTATAATCATACCCACGGATACTTGAGGTGAAATTGGAGTATCTAGGTGACATTAGGGTTTCGGTTGATTTGTGTCTTAAGGTGTTATTCTAGTACGAACTCTAGGGCTGTTTGTGACACCTATAGGAATAGCCCAACGGATTGATTGGAAAGAATAACTTTGAGGTGGTTTCGTACCCTACCATAATCTCTTTGTTCGTTCTCCGCTATTAGTGACTTTGGAGTGACTCTTTGTTGCATGTTGAGGGATACTTATGTGATCCAATTATGCTATTATTGTTGAGAGGACTTGCACTAGTGAAAGTATGAACCCTAGGCCCTGTTTCAACGCATTGCAATACCGTTTACGCTCACTTTTATCACTTGCTACCTTGCTGTTTTTATGATTTCAGATTACAAATACTCATATGTACTATCCATATACCACTTGTATCACAATCTCTTCGCCAAACTAGTGCACCTATACAATTTACCATTGTATTGGGTGTGTTGGGGACACAAGAGACTCTTTGTTATTTGGTTGCAGGGTTGCTTGAGAGAGACCATCTTCATCCTATGCCTCCTACGGATTGATAAACCTTAGGTCATCCACTTGAGGGAAATTTGCTACTGTCCTACAAACCTCTGCACTTGGAGGCCCAACAATGTCTACAAGAAGAAGGTTGTGTAGTAGACATCAAGCTCTTTTCTGCCGCCATTGCCGGGGAGGTTAGCGCTTGAAGGTATATCTTTAGATCTTGCAATCGAGTCTTTTAGTTTCTTGTTTTATCACTAGTTTAGTTTCTAAAAGAAAACTACAAAAAATGGAATTGAGTTTGTCTCATACACTTCACCTTTTTAATATCTTTCGTAAGTATGATGGAAAGGAAAATTGTGCTCAAATGCTAGAAGAAGAATTACATAGAATGCTTGGCATAAAATATGTGAATGATGAGCATGATTGCAATGTTGTTAGTACAAATTCTTTGAATATCCATGATACTAATGATGATTGCACTAGTTATGATGAAAATGTCTCCTATAAACATGTCAATTTTTGTGGAGTACATTGGGTTTGTAAGTACACACCAAATAGGGAAGATATATATTGCAAGAGACATAAGTACTTAGAAACTAAATTGTTGCAAGAAAGGCTATATGAATGTGCTAAAAATTTAAATTATCTTGGCCATACTTGTGAGCTTTGCAATGAACATGATCATTTCAATACCCAATGCAAATATTTTCATGATCGTATCGTGTCCAAAAATTGTGATGACTTGATTTCCCTTGCACATCATAATGAACTTAGTTTGCTCTTGGGTTATGAAGAAATGAAACGTATAACTAAGGATATTCCAAAATTTGCCCTTGATAGAGTTCTTCATTTTGATCTAGAGGAAATTTATATGTATTGTGCAGTGAATTGTATTGAGAATCCTTATATTGCCAATTACATAAAGGAAAGAAAACAAATAGAAGATGAAGAGAATACTA
Organism: Triticum monococcum; assembly: GCA_034509565.1. Lineage (NCBI taxonomy): Eukaryota > Viridiplantae > Streptophyta > Magnoliopsida > Poales > Poaceae > Triticum > Triticum monococcum. The sequence goes on from CM067845.1 coordinate 607,752,256, forward strand.
ATGAAAGGGGAGAGACTTCCCAATATCCTCCTATTATTTCCTATGATGAATCAGCTAACAAGGAGGAGCCTCCTATTAAACCAATCTCATTAATTAGGAGCTCCAAAAAGAGGATTGAACCCACACATGATGTGGTGAAGAAGAAGAGAAGAAAAAGGAAGAGATGTAAAAAGATATCTCCCCCAAATAATGCTGCTCCTATTACTATTGTGCCTTATGAAAATATAATTGTGGAAGATAATGATACTTCTTATGATCTTGAAAATCTTTTTGGCACTTGCTTGGAAGAATATGATAATTGCTACACTATTGGTCCTATCCATACTATTAATGATGAGAGTGATTATGCTTATGATACGAAAAGGCCCAAGCTTGGGGATGCTATGTTTGATGAAGATGATGTTTTTGAGAATATATTTGCTGCAATTAATGTTTGTCCCAAGCTTGGGGATGCTACGCTTAATGAAGATGATATTTTTAGTCTCCCAAGTTTTGATATGCAAATTTATAATGATGATAGTAGGCCTCCTACTTATGATAATTATTGTGATGATACATATGCTATAAAAAGTGGTGATTATAATTATAAAACTTGTCATGATTATGGTTACCCCTTTTCTGAACATTACTCTTTTAATGTGGAAATAATTTATAGTATTCAAGTCTCTTATGATACTCCCACTATTCCGAATGAGAAGAATTTTGCTTATGTGGAGAGTAATACAAATCCTATGCTTGTAGATCATGAAAAGAATGCTTTAGGTGCTGGTTATATTGTTGAATTCATTCATGATGATACTGAAAATTATTATGAGGGGGGAATATATGCTTGTAGGAATTGCAATAATATCAAGTTTCCTCTCTATGTGCTTAAAGTTTTAAAGTTATGCTTGTCTTGCCTTCCTATGCTAGTTGATTATTGTTCCCACAAGTTGTTTGCTCACAAAATCCCTATGCATAGGAAGTGGGTTAGACTTAAATGTGCTAGTCATATTCTTCATGATGCTCTCTTTATGTTTCAATTCTTATCTTTTATGTGAGCATCATTGAAATCATCATGCCTAGATAGGGGCGTTAAACGATAGCGCTTATTGGGAGGCAACCCAACTTTATTTTTGTTCCTTGCCTTTTGCTCCTGTTTATCAATAAATAATTTATTTAGCCTCTGTTTATATGTGGTTTTATGCTTTTAATTAGTGTTTGTGCCAAGTAGAACCTTTGGGAAGACTTGGGGAAAGTCTTGTTGATCTTGCTGTAAAAAACAGAAACTTTAGCGCTCACGAGAATTGCTGCCATTTTTATTGGGGAGTGATATTTAGTTAATTATTTTGCAGATGATTAATAGACAAATTAATCTGGTCCAGCAATTTATTTTATAATTTTTGGGGTTCCATAAGTATACGTTTGATCCAGATTACTACAGACTGTTCTGTTTTTGACAGATTCTGTTTTCATCGTGTTGTTTGCTTTTTTTGATGAATCTATGAGTAGTATTGGAGGGTATGAACCATAGAGAAGTTGGAATACAGTAGATATTACACCAATATGAATTTAGAATGAGTTCATTACAGTAACTTATGATGGTGATTTCTTTCTTATACTAATGGAGCTTACGAGTTTTCTGTTATGTTTTGTGTTGTGAAGTTTTCAAGTTTTGGGTGAAGATTCGATGGACTATGGAATAAGGAGTGGCAAGAGCCTAAGCTTGGGGATTCCCAAGGCACCCCAAGGTAATATTCAAGGACAACCAAGAGCCTAAGCTTGGGGATGCTCCGGAAGGCATCCCCTCTTTCGTCTTCGTTCATCGGTAAACTTTACTTGGAGCTATATTTTTATTCAGCACATGATATGTGTTTTGCTTGGAGCGTCATTTTATTTTATTTAGTTTTGCTTGCTGTTTGAATAAGATACCAAGATCTGAAATTATTAAATGTTAGAGAGTCTTCACATAGTTGCATAATTATTCGACTACTCATTGATCTTCACTTATATCTTTCGGAGTAGTTTGTCATTTGCTCTAGTGCTTCACTTATATCCTTTTAGAGCACGGTGGTGGTTTTATTTTATAGAAATTAATGAACTCTCATGCTTCACTTATATCATTTTTAGAGTCTTTAGAACAGCATGGTAATTTTCTTTGGTTATGAATTTAGTCCTAATATGATGGGCATACAAGAGGGATATAATAAAAACTTTCATATAAAGTGCATTGAATACTATGAGAAGTTTGATACTTGATGATTGTTTTGAGATATGAGGATGGTAATATTAGAGTCATGCTAGTTGAGTAGTTGTGAATTTGAGAAATACTTGTGTTGAAGTTTGTGATTCCCGTAGCATGCACGTATGGTGAACCGTTATGTGATGAAGTCGGAGCATGATTTATTTATTGATTGCCTTCCTTATGAGTGCCGGTCGGGGACAAGCGATGGTCTTTTCCTACCAATCTATCCCCCTGGGAGCATGCGCATAGTACTTTGTTTTGATAACTAATAAATTTTTGCAATAAGTATGTGAGTTATTTATGACTAATGTTGAGTCCATGGATTACACGCACTCTCACCCTTCCACCATTGCTAGCCTCTCTAGTACCGTGCAACTTTCGCCGGTACCATAAACCCACCATTTACCTTCCTCCAAACAGCCACCATACCTACCTATTATGGCATTTCCATAGCCATTCCGAGATATATTGCCATGCAACTTTCCACCGTTCTGTTCATTATGACACGCTCCATCATTGTCATATTGCTTTGCATGATCATGTAGTTGACATCGTATTTGTGGCAAAGCCACCGTTCATAATTCTTCCATACATGTCACTCATGAGTCATTGCACATCCCGGTACACCGCCGGAGGCATTCATATAGAGTCATATATTGTTCTAAGTATCGAGTTGTAATTCTTGAGTTGTAAGTAAATAAAAGTGTGATGATCATCATTGTTAGAGCATTGTCCCAGTGAGTAAAGGATGATGGAGACTATGATTCCCCCATAAGTCGAGATGAGACTCCGGACGAAAAAAAGAGAAAGAAAAAAGAGGCCATAAAAAAGGAGAAGGCCCAAATAAAAAAGTAAAAAATGAGAGAAAAAGAGAGAAGGGGCAATGCTACTATCCTTTTACCACACTTGTGCTTCAAAGTAGCACCATGATCTTCATGATAGAGAGTCTCCTATGTTGTCACTTTCATATACTAGTGGGAATCTTTCATTATAGAACTTGTCTTGTATATTCCAATGATGGGCTTCCTCAAAATGCCCTAGGTCTTCGTGAGCAAGCAAGTTGGATGCACACCCACTAGTTTCATTTGTTGAGCATTCTTACATTTATAGCTCTAGTGCATCCGTTGCATGGCAATCCCTACTCACTCACATTGATATCTATTGATGGGCATCTCCATAGCCCGTTGATACACCTAGTTGATGTGAGACTATCTTCTCCTTTTTGTCTTCTCCACAACCACCATTCTATTCCACCTATAGTGCTATGTCCATGGCTCACACTCATGTATTGCATGAAGATTGAAAAAGTTTGAGAACATCAAAAGTATGAAACAATTGCTTGGCTTGTCATCGGGGTTGTGCATGATTTAAATACTTTGTGTGGTGAAGGTGGAGCATAGCCACACTATATGATTTTGTAGGGATAGCTCTCTTTGGCCATGTTATTTTGAGAAGACATGATTACTTGGTCAGTATGCTTGAAGTATTATTATTTTTATGTCAGTATTAAACTTTTGTCTTGAATCTTATGGATCTGAACATTCATGCCACAATAAAGAGAATTACTTAGAGAAATATGTTAGGTAGCATTCCACATCAAAAATTCTGTTTTTATCATTTACCTACTCGAGGACGAGCAGGAATTAAGCTTGGGGATGCTGATACGTCCCCAATGTATCTATAATTTTTGATTGTTCCATGCTATTATATTATCAACCTTGGATGTTTTATATGCATTTATATGCTATTTTATATGATTTTGGGACTAACCTATTAACCCAGAGCCTAGTACCGGTTTCTGTTTTTTCCTTGTTTTAGAGTATCGCGGAAAAGGAAAATCAAACGGAGTCCAATTGACCTGAAACTTCACGGAACTTATTTTTGGAAGAAAAGCAACCCAGGAGACTTGGAGTCCACGTAAGGGAAGCTTCGAGGAGGCCAAGGGGTAGGGGGGCGCACCCACCCCCCTGGGCGCGCCATCCACCCTCGTGGGCCCCTCGTGGCTCCCCTGACGTACTTCTTCCGCCTATATATCTCCATATACCCTAAAAACATCCTGGAGCACAATAGATCGGGAGTTCCGCCACCAGAAGCCTCCGTAGCCACCGAAAGCCAATCTAGACCCGTTCCGGCACCCTGCCGGAGGGGGCAATCCCTCTCCGGTGGCCATCTTCATCATCCCGGTGCTCTCCATGACGAGGAGGGAGTAGTTCTCCCTCGGGGCTGAGGGTATGTACCAGTAGCTATGTGTTTGATCTCTCTCTCGTGTTCTTGAGGTGACACGACCTTGATGTATCGCGAGCTTTGCTATTATAGTTGGATCTTATGATGTTTTCTTCCCCCTCTACTCTCTTGTAATGGATTGAGTTTCCCCTTTGAAGTTATCTCATCAGATTGAGTCTTTAATGATTTGAGAACACTTGATGTATGTCCTGCCGTGTGTATCTGTGGTGACAATGGGATATCACGTGATTCACTTGATGTATGTTTTGGTGATCAACTTGTGGGTTCCGCCCATGAACCTATGCATAGGGGTTGGCACACGTTTTCGTCGTGATTCTCCGGTAGAAACTTTGGGGCACTCTTTGAGGTTCTATGCGTTGGTTGAATAGATGAATCTAAGATTGTGTGACGCATATCGTATAATCATACCCATGGATACTTGAGGTGACATTGGAGTATCTAGGTGACATTAGGGTTTCGGTTGATTTGTGTCTTAAGGTGTTATTCTAGTACGAACTCTAGGGCTGTTTGTGACACCTATAGGAATAGCCCAACGGATTGATTGGAAAGAATAACTTTGAGGTGGTTTCATACCCTACCATGTTGAGGGATAGTTATGTGATCCAATTATGCTATTATTGTTGAGAGGACTTGCACTAGTGAAAGTATGAACCCTAGGCCTTGTTTCAATGCATTGCAATACCATTAACGCTCACTTTTATCACTTGCTACCTTGCTGTTTTTATAATTTCAGATTACAAATACTCATATCTACTATCCATATACCACTTGTATCACCATCTCTTCGCCGAACTAGTGCACCTATACAATTTACCATTGTATTGGGTGTGTTGGGGACACAAGAGACTCTTTGTTATTTGGTTGCAGGGTTGCTTGAGAGAGACCATCTTCATCCTACGCCTCCTACGGATTGATAAACCTTAGGTCATCCACTTGAGGGAAATTTGCTACTGTCCTACAAACCTCTGCACTTGGAGGCCCAACAACGTCTACAATAAGAAGGTTGTGTAGTAGACATCATACCACGATACTGATGACATCCACTACTACTATCACCGAGGGTTTCGTCAAGTTCAACTACATTGACTACGAACAGTGAGGACCCTGAACATCTACGTAACATGTACCACTACCGCCGTCTTCGGAATCACTAAGAACGACAAGTACCTTGACGCCCGATGCCTAGAACAACTACCGCCATTGAAGGTTGTTGAGTGAACAAACTACCGACGACGTGTACGACTACTCCATGAACGTGTACCACTACCGGCGAGGACTGATAGTACCACTACTTCTACGATCATCGTGGAATGACTACTTCCTCCACTTCCCTCGATGAAATCGAACCCTCCCATTTGCACGCTTTGAAGGTATAACCCCGAGACGACGCCCATGAACGAATGAATGCATGTTGTATGAGATGCACCCATGTTCGCCTCAAGTCCAAACTGTCGGTGCACGTTGCCCCTCTTTTGCCTTGCCACCGACATGTGGGACACCCGGTATCCGGGATCACTCCCCGTCACTCTTGCATGTTTCGCGCACCCACACTTGTTCCTTTGCACTAGCATCTCATTTGAGTTGCCGGATCACCGGAATGTTGCCATGGTAACATTTCAGTTTCACCGCCGTGGCACCCCTTTTTCCTTCTGCCATGGCGACAAATGCCTCATATCTTATCATGTCAACTTTTCCATAAAACTTGCATAAACTTGCACATGTCATTCGCATCATGATAACAATATTTAAAATGGTTAAAATTGTTGATTGCATTAAATTGCTAAATGCACATGAGGAATTACTGGAATTGTTGTTTGATGTTTTCGGCCTCATTTAAAATGCCTAACTATGTTTTTACTCATGTTTCACCTCTTGCCATGTTTAACAACATTTAAAATTGTTGAGTACCTAACCAGGAGTGAACTAAATAATTGATGTGGTGTTCCGTCAATAGGCAACTCGTTGCATATTGAGCTCTAATATGTCTCCAACGTATCTTCTTTTCCAAACACTTTTGCCCTTATTTTGGACTCTAACTTGCATGATTTGAATGGAACTAATCCGGACTGACGCTGTTTTCAGCAGAATTACCATGGTGTTATTTACGTGCAGAGCAAACGTTCTCGGAATGACCTGAAACTTCACGGAGCCACTTTTCATACAATAAGAAAAATACCTGCCAAAGATGAAGGCCAGGGGCCCACCACCTTGCCATGAGGGTGGGGAGCGCACCTGCCCCCCTAGGGTGCGCCCCCTACCTTGTGGGCCCCCTGTTGCCTCTCCGACTCCAACTCCACCTCCATATATTGAGTTTCGATGATAAAAAATGAGGGAGAAGAAATCATTGCGTTTTACGATACGGAGCCGCCGCCAAGCCCTAAAACCTCTCGGGAGGGCTGATCTGGAGTCCGTTTGGGGCTCCGGAGAGGGGAATCCGTCGCCATCGTCATCATCAACCATCCTCCATCACCAATTTCATGATGCTCACCGCCGTGCATGAGTAATTCCATCGTAGGCTTGCTGGACGGTGATGGGTTGGATGAGATCTATCATGTAATCGAGTTAGTTTTGTTAGGGTTTGATCCCTAGTGTCCACTATGTTCTGAGATTGATGTTGCTATGACTTTGCCATGCTTAATGCTTGTCACTAGGGCCCGAGTGCCATGATTTCAGATCTGAACCTATTATGTTTCCATCAATATATGAGTGTTCTTGATCCTATCTTGCAAGTCTATAGTCACCTATTATGTGTTATGATCCGTTAACCCCGAAGTGACAATAATCGGGATACTTACCGGTGATGACCGTAGTTTGAGGAGTTCATGTATTCACTATGTGTTAATGCTTTGTTCTGGTTCTCTATTAAAAGGAGGCCTTAATATCCCTTAGTTTCCGTAAGGACCCCGCTGCTATGGGAGGGTAGGACAAAAGATGTCATGCAAGTTCTTTTCCATAAGCACGTATGACTATGTTTGGAATACATGCCTACATTATATCAATGAACTGGAGCTAGTTCTGTGTCACCCTAGGTTATGACTGTTACATGATGAACCGCATCCGGCATAATTCTCTATCACCGATCCATTGCCTACGAGCTTTCCATATATTGTTCTTCGCTTATTTACTTTCTCGTTGCTATTGCTATCATCACTACAAAATACCAAAAACATTGCTTTTACTACTATTACCTTTTGCTACTGTTATCACTACTATCATATTACTTTGCTACTAAACACTTTGCTGCAGATATTATGTTTCCAGGTGTGGTTGAATTGACAACTCAGCTGCTAATACTTGAGAGTATTCTTTGGCTCCCCTTGTGTCGAATCAATAAATTTGGGTTGAATACTTTACCCTCGAAAACTGTTGCGATCCCCTATACTTGTGGGTTATCAAGACTATTTTCTGGCGCCGTTGCCGGGGAGCATAGCTCTATTCTTTGAGTCACTTGGGATATATATCTGGTTATCATTATGAAGAACTTGAGAGATCCAAAAACCAAGATCTATCCCTCAACTACGAGGGGAGGTAAGGAACTGCCATCTAGCTCTGCACTTGATTCACCTTCTGTTATGAGTAAGTTTGCGACACCTACACCTACACCTGCTTCTGCTATTCGTTCTGATATGTCGCATGTTATTGATGATGCCACTTCTACTATGCATGATACTTATGATGAAACTACCTTTATGCCTGATACTACCATGCCACTTAGTGATTTTCTTGATAAACAACTTGCTAGGGCTAGAGAAATTGAAAATATTGAATCTGATGATACTGATGAAAGTGATGATGAAGAATCACTTGTTATTCCTAAGGGTTATGTTTTTGATCAAGATGCTTCCTTAGCTATTTTAGCGTGCCAAAATAGAACTGAACTAAAAAGGTTATTAGCTAAATGGAGTAAGCAATCTCTAAGTGCTAGAATGAAACCTGACCCTGCTTTTGCTACCTCACCTATCTGTGTTACTGATAAGGATTATGAATTCTCTGTTGATCCTGATATAATTACTTTGGTTGAATCTGATCCTTTTCATGGTTATGAATCTAAAACTGTTGTGGCACACCTTACTAAGTTAAATGATATAGACACCCTGTTCACTAAAGATGAGAGAACCCGTTACTTTTACATCCTTAAAATATTTCCGTTCTCATTAAAGGGTGATGCTAAGATATGGTTTAATTCTCTTGATCCTGGTTGTGTGCGTAGTCCCCAGGATATGATTTATTACTTCTCAGCTAAATATTTCCCTGCTCGTAATAAACAAGCTGCTTTAAGGGATATATATAATTTTGTGCAAATTGAAGAAGAGAGTCTCTCACAAGCTTGGGAGAGGCTTCTCCAATTACTTAATGGTTTGCCTGATCATCCTCTTAAAAAATGAAATACTTGATATCTTTTATAATGGACTAACTGATGCCTCCAGAGATTACCCGGATAGTTGTGCTGGTTTTGTTTTTAGGGAAAGAACATCGGATGAAGCTGAAATTCTATTGAACAGTATGTTGACAAATGAAAATAATTGGACACCTCCGGAGGCAATTCCTGATCCTATTCCTAAACCAACTCCGAAGAAGAGAGGTATTCTATTTCTCAGTCCTGAGGACATGCAAGAGGTAAAGAAATCTATGAAAGAAAAAGGTATTAAAGTTGAAGATGTTAAGAATTTACCTCCTATTGAAGAAATACATGGTCTTAATTTACCGCCTATTGAAGAAGCATATAATCTAAATCCTTCTCCTATTGAAGAAACTCGTGGTCTTGATAACCCGACACAGGTAGTAAAGGTAAATTCTGTCTATAGATATGATAAAGCTAAAATCCCATTTACTAAATTTGCTAGCCCATGCTTAGATGAGTTTGATAAATATATGGCTAAGAAAGAAGATTTTAATGCTTATTTTGGTAGACAATTGAAATACAATTCAAATATGCTTGAACACTTGGGTGATTATATGGCTAATGTTAAAGGTGAACTTAAACTTATTAGTAAACATGCTTCTATGGCTACCACTCAAGTAGAACAAGTACTTAAAGCTCAAAATGATTTGCTCAATGAATTGAATAGTAAAGATAATGATAATGCTGTTAGAGTGGCTACTAGAACTGGTAGAATGACTCAGGAACCTTTGTATCCTGAAGGCCACCCTAAGAGAATTGAGCAAGATTCTCAGAGAAACAATATAGATGCACCTAGTTCTTCTAAAAAGAAGAAAAAGAAAAATGATAAGACTTTGCATGCTTCTAGTGATCCTATTGTTGAAACACCTGAGAATCCATATGATATTTCTATTTTTGATGCTGAAACTCAATCTGGTAATGAACCTGAAACTAGTGATAATACTAATGATAATGTTCACAATGATCACTACAAAAAAAAAGACACATCCGTGGCATTTTGGGCCGAACGAATTTTTTTTCTGTCATACATATGACACTTCTATGACGATAATTGTGACAAAACCCGGTATCATCATAGATGTGGTGGGTCCTACTTCTATGACAAAAAATCATGATAGAAAATGGGCTTTTCGTCCTGGGCGGGCCGGAGACGCAGCTGCATGACATTCTTTGGGCCGTCCATGACGGAAAAAACCATGGTAGAAGCGAGGGGGAGGAAAATTTCGGGGAGTTCCTGGTTACGGTGGGAGGTCGGGGGCCGAGCGATGTGCGTTTCCCTCTTACACGTACGCGTGTGTATGCGAGGTGTTGGCTCTAACTGAACCCGAGCGAGGCGTTGGGCTCTAACTGAACCTGAGCGAGTGCATTGTAGGCTACGCGTTACTGAACCCGAGCGATCAATCGATGGCTGTTAACTGAACCCGATCGAGCGATTCCTTGGCTACTGCTGCTAACTGAGGCTGATCGATGGGATGAACAATGAGCATTGCGGGGGGGGGGGGGTTGATGAACAGTGAGCGGTGGCGTTGCCTCTGGATGAACAGGACCCCGTGGTGTGGTGGAGGGCTGGATGAACAGTAGATGGTGGAGGGGTGCCCGTGGAGGGGTGGATGAACAAGACCCCGTGGTGTGTAGGGCAGGATGAACAGTAGACGGTGGAGGGGTGCTCATGGAGGGGTGGTTGAACAGGACCCCGTGGTGTGGAGGGCTAGATGAACAGTAGACGGTGGAGGGGTGGTTGAACAGTAGCCGGTGGAGTAGCGCGCGGTGGAGGCTGGATGAACAGGAGCCCGTGGAGCCCATCATTTGGCACACAAAAATCACATGCAAGCTCACCCAGAAAGTTGTACTACTAGTACTAGTACTGCGTGTTAGATGAAAAAACACGATCAAGATCGAGAAAAAGATCGTCAAGAAGAGATATTACCTGGACTTGCTTAATGAGGGATCCCGGAGAGGGGGGATTGGACAGGGCGATGGCTTTGAGCTTGTCCGCGGTAGTCTAGGCAGGGTGCTTGTGCTTCTTCGTACCATGAGCCTCGACGGTTTTGGCCGGAGCCATAGACATCACTTCGGCCGGTGCTCCAGCGTCCATCAAGAAACTGTCAAATAGAAATAAAAGAAAAGAAACCATAATCACAAACCTAAAAGAAGAAAAGAGAGGGAGTTATAGGATCAGTCTCGGGGTTGCAAGACCGGGCGTTGGCCAGAATCAACACCATTTATGCGCTCACCTTTCCTTCTTTGGGAGAGAAGAACAATGGCAGAAGCAGGTCGGGGTTTTCTTGAAGAAAAGAGGAACAAGATGAGGTAGAAGCGAGGGTTGGGTAGAGAGGAAGCTGAGAGAGAAGAGTGAAATGATGGTTGCTTCGTCCGTCCAACTTTCTGCTGGAAAGGAGGGGGTTTTGTGATTTGACAGCTCATTGGGTATTACTGCGGCGCTTCGATCGGGGTAGTCTACCTTCACTCTACTACAGAGTAATTTAGTGTATGGCTGGTGGACCCCGATGCTGGCTGTCCCACACGTCGGCGAAAGTGAGTAATTTAGTGCATGGCTAGAGGAGGATCCGCACGGTAGAGCGTGTCCACTGTTTTTCAAAAGCAAATGATTACAGCAAGCGTTTCCACTCTTACGATGGAGGAGTGTGAAACGCGACAGCCACTTGAACATACACAGTGCTCCTACTACTACTAGGCATGTGCAGTGGTTCATACGTCAGTACTACACAATATTGTTGCTAGTGTAGTAAGATATGACGATAACAAATGATGTTGTGCGCATGTCAACTACTCCTATATGTAACAAATACACGAAGAGGAAACAACTATATTGAGATGAGAATGCAACCAAACACACCCACACGCTTTGTGCTAAAGTGACTGATCTGCACCGTCTGAGTTTGATCCAACGGTCATGTTGCGCCGAGACATGGACATGCCCATGCAGAGGGCGCCTAAACACCACCGAAGTCCCTCTGCTTCTCAAGGCGCACGACCTTGGTGATGCAGGGCGCAACCGCCCGCAGAGCCCGCTCCCGGTCGACGGGAGCCATCTCGTCAAAGACGGCGTCAAATGGCACGAATGGATTCCGGTGATGGAGCCCTGAAAGGATTCGCCCGGCAACGGCGACGGCAGCCTGCAACCCCTCCTTGTCCAGCTCAGCCCCCACCATCGCGCGGAGACGGCTCAGCTCCTCGGAGATATAGGTGAAGAAGGAGACCAGGTCAGGAAGCCGCAACTCATTGAAGTCGACCGGGTGGTCGAACGGGTTTAGCCTGATGGCCGGCATCGTCGCGCTGGCACGACGGTAGGCATCGTGCAGCCGCAACACGCACGTGGAAACTTGGTTCACCAAGTGGCTGAGGCGATCCTGGACCTCGTCACGATCGGCCCGCTCGCGCTCCAGCCGGCTGCCCTGACGGCCTATCCTATCTCCCGCTTTCTGCAGCAACGCCGCCGATGCCTCGAGCATCTTTGTGGTGGACGCCTGCCGCTTTTGAAGCTCCGTGAACTCCCGCACATAACGTAGGAGCATGGCACTCCTCTCCTCCTTGAGCTCACGGAGCTCCACGTCCTTGGCCCTAAGCTCCGCATCCTTGGCATGGAGCTCCTGTGTCAGGAGCCTCACCTCGAACTCCGTGATCTGCTGCGCCGGCATGGCACCAGGTAGAAGCAATGGGGAGAGGAAGCAAAGGGGGCGAAACGGCTGAAAGGCAATGCAATTTACGGGAAGGCGGAGGGAGCGAGGAATCTTTTGGTTTTCACCATGGTAAAACACCAGTTGACGACTTCTCACATCAGGGAGAGGTGGGTTTTTACAGGCGGAGTCATCGTGACTAATTTCTGCCGTGCCTGCTCCCGTCAATAAAAAAATTAAAAATCCTACCGCGCCTGCTCCTGTCAATAAAAAATAAATAAAAATCCCGCCGCACCCAAACACCAGAGCAACGCCATGGTGGATATTTATATTTACCTGCCGGCAAGTAGATAAAAAAAGGGGTGAAAAAACAAATGTGGCGGCGGCCTAGCTAATCAGTCGAACTAGCCCAACTAGCTAGCCACCGTGCTTCACTGATGTACTCGGCGGGAAAGGTGGTCTTTCATGATTTGACGACTCATTTACTTGCTTCGGCGCTATGACCGAGGAGGACCCAGAAAACGCATGGTAGGGTGTCCCACGTCAGGAAGAATATATGCGTGCACCACCCGGGAGGACCCCGAAACCGCGCGGTAGGGTGTGCCATGTCTCGGCACGGAGGAAAAATGTGCATGTAAAAATATACTGTATCAGACGTAGTACCTATGGTTCGACCTCGGGACCCAGCCAGTCGGTCGAAAACACCCCACTAGCCACACAGCTTCATCATGCAAACGTGGCACGGAGGATAGATGTGGTTAGCTCCGTCTCGACCAGCCACAACGTCTCTTCTTCTAGGCGGTTCTTCTATTTTCCAAGCTTTTTTTAGTTGTAATAACACCACGACAAGCTAGCGCCGCTCTTCGTGTGTGCCCGTGCAAAGGTTAGACGATGGAGAGAAGAGAGATTGAGATCGCAGACCTGGGACCCACCAGTAAGTGAGACAACGGTCATGCACGTGTTGACGAGGCACTCCCTCTACTCTACTCAACGAAAGTACTGTATAAATAAAATCAAGTTATGGGACAAAGCCAACAACCGTTCGTTTTTCAGGCTATCGACTTACGCTTTGTAGTCCAGGTTGCCAGTTCGAATCTCGTCTTTCAGATTTGTTAGTTTTAGGTCCAAATTTGATTAATGACAAGTGGGACCCCCATGTGTTGTTCCGATATTTCAGTGTAGGATGGTTTTTTTGAACAAACACTTTGCGCGGTTAGACAAGTAACGGCACGAGTTACACGTATTTTGCAAGTTTACGAACAAAAATGACAGTGGCATACAATATCACATCCACTCCGCAGCTTAGATACTATGGTGATACGAGTTTTTACACCGTTGGAAGTGAGATCCAATGGCTTGGGAGTAGTCTTTGTAATTATGCGCAATTTCCAAACTCTCCAAAGGTTTTTTTGCAAATAAAACATTCAGGCCTCGTGTGTGTCGCTGCATCTTCGATCCAACGGCTCCCCGTGCTCATATTAGGTGCTCCCCGTAGCTTAAGTACCCGCTACGGTGATATGAGCATCTAGGTCATATGATCAATGATCAGATGGCACATGCATAGTACTTGTACTTTTTGCGCATTTCCCAAACTCTATCAGCCGTATATTGCAAAAACATTCAAACCTCCTATTGTGGGCCGTTAGATCTCAGTGAACTCGTATCACCATAGAATCTACGGTGCGGGAGCACCTCATACTCTCCCGTGCGAGAAAACATAAGGTGCTATCGCAGCTTGGATGCTACGGTGATATGAGCTTGGAGGTCATTTGATCTGAGATCCAATGGCATCTGAGCAGTCTTTGTGCTTGTAAGCAGTGGCCGAACTCTTTTGGGGCTTTTCTGCAAAAAACCATTCGAACCACCGAGGAGGTGTTGGGTCACAAATCCAACGCCTCCGAAGAGCTTGTATCACCAAAGCATCTAAGGTGTGGTAGCATATGATATTCTTACATACAGGAGAATATGATGTCCTCCTTCATCTTAGATGCTATGGTGATACGAGCTTCGAGGTCGTTGGATATGGGATCAAACGGCATATAAGTACTTTTTGTATAAATTGTGTGCAATTCTCAAACTCATCAAGGTTTCCTGCAGAAATATTAAGACACATCATGTGAGCTGCTATATCTCATATCTACAAGCTCCAAGCAACTCGTATCGGCATATAGCATCTAAGGTATGGGGGCACATGATATTCTCCCGGGGAGGAGGGGTGGGGGTGCACAACCAATCGGTGGCTGGGAGGGTGGGGACAAATATAATGTAAACAACCCTAAACAGAGCTCCACAATTTTATCTAAGGTCGAGGGGTTGACCCCCGACAATCATAGCTCCGCCTAAACAGAACATTTGCATGTACTGTAGTAATAGACTTAATATTCATGTTTCAGTTTCATGTTCATTTTAAATATTGAACTGAGGACCATGGATGTCTTACATTTTACTCCCTTCGTTCCCAAATATTAGTCTTTTTAGAGGCTTCAAATGGACTGGCACATACGGATGTATGTAGACATATTCTAGAGTCTAGATTCACTCATTTTGCTCCGTATGTAGTCACTTGTTGAACTCTCTAAAAGACTAATATTTAGGAATAGAAGGAGTATTTTTGAATTCGTGTCATACATGCATGGTTTGGAAAAATATATGCACTATACTTATTGGATTGTTGTTGTGTTCGTGCGTGTGTGTCTATGTGTGTGTGTGTGTGGTCATATGCTTGATACATACAAAGTTTTCTCACCTCCATGTTGTTCATCTTTTAAATTTGAATTTGCATTGGAAAACTTACTAGGGATACCATGAAATGTGAAATCCACGTTGAGATCACTATATCACAAACTCACTCTAATTCAACAACTCATCATAAATCAATTACCACGTTGAGATTAGTATTTGCAAGGAAAATACGGGTATTGTAATACACAAAGATTCGTTCGGCAATTTAAAAGGTTCCTTTCATATTCTCGAATGGTAGGACCCAACGGCGTACCAACCAGACCTTGGCTCGTGTTGATCCTAAAAAAAGCGGGCAAATCCATATTTTAGCGAAGCATGACGGTGCTACGGGATCTGGTACACATCTTGCACACCCGTATAACCTTGTAAGTATCTGTCCTCTGGTACAACATCAAGGTCGATTCCTCTTATTTGATCAACCATTCGCCGTGTCAAAAATGCAGAGGGGGATGCAAGGAGCACAAGGCCTGCACATCAAAGCAAGTGGTAACATGGACTTGTACATGGAACGTCCCAAGCGCAAGCAGAGCTGAAGTGAGCCTGTACAACGAGCTAGCGTAAGTCCTTGCATTTCATTTAATTCGTACTGGCATTCGTGTATGATTTGTGTGCAGTGGCTGATCCACGAATTCAAGTTACCAGGGGCGAACATTTAACTTAAAAAATACGAAGGCACTTTTGCTCTGGAAATCAACATAACTTGAGAAATGTGAAGCTACATGCACTTTGAAAACCAGCTAATGATCCAAAGTAGTTCAGATTATAAACACTAAATGATGCAAGCACCAAAAAACACAAAATGCAACATGGTGTACAAGGACTACAAACATGGTCTGTACCTGCTTGAATTATTCGCTCTCTGGCTAAAAATATCAAAGTGTAATTGCACGTATAACTAGTGCGCAAACTGCATATCAATATATCTATCCTGCACAAGTATGCCAATAGTTTCAAACAACAGATTAGAAAAGTATTTATGCTATGTTGTCATGATACGGGGACTTTCTGGTAGATGGCCTCGACGTTTCCTCAAGCTATGAAAATGCACTATAATTTGCTTGTCATCAATGCCTGCAAATCTCTGTCTCTCTCAACATAGTAGATCATCATTAGACACTAAATCCTTCAACGAGCTTGCAAAATGCTTGCATTAGATCCCTCATTAGACACTATATGTTCTTTACCAGGAGCATGTAAAATGTTTGCATCAAATCCTTCATTAGCAGTCTGTTCATTAGACACTTCAGGCTCAAGAACAACATGAGCTTGTATGTTTGCACTGGAAATTTGATTAGATACATCAGATTCAGTCAGTTCAGTATTGATTGGGGGAGTTATAAAATAAGTAGAAATTGGTTTCATTTTCTCATAGATTCCCTACATACAAGCAGTTTTACAATACCCTCAGGTTTAACTATTGGCCAAAAATTGAAAAGTTGAATTAGATATAATCAGGGATGTGATGTACCTGCTCGTTGCGGATGCTACTCTTGTAATTAGCGATTGTCCGTTTGCGCAAGCTCGATGCCATGCCCGTGCTGCCGCTGCTGCCTCCCACGCAGGCTACACCCAGGGTTGGATCTTCATCTTCTTGTCCTTCCGTTCGCTTGAAGCCCGGTGACCGCCCTCCAACGAGGGCGCGAGGAAGTGCTGTGTCGGTCTGTCCAGCGGCGACTAGGTTAGGAGCGAACCAGACTGGAGGCTGGAGCGAATGAATTGGGATTTTTCCTGGTGTCGATCGATATGGGAGGCGCTCGTTTGGGCCGCGAGCCTGCTATATGGCTTGCCTTGCACTTATGTTATTGGCCCATCCAAATTGAAACATTTTTCTTCATTTTTTACATTGCCTGCTCATGCGTTGGGACGAACAAAACTAGCGTGGGCCAACCTGGATGACTCAAACTAGGTGCACACTTTCCAGCCACCTGAGGCGGCCGCCCATACCAGCCCCTATGGTGGCGTCGCCCCTTTTTGCGTGTATGATTGGATAGTGAAAAATATTCCAGTGGCGCTTTTGATTTACCCACAGAATGGTTGAATTGCTTGTTTCTATAAACTAAGTTCGCCAATAATGTGAAGGATGCCAGTCTTTTCATCTTATTGTAGATTGCTTAGATCTCGATATGCCAAAAGTAATCACATGAAATATACAGTAAAAGCCAGTGTGATGTGTTTGGCTACAACTAGTCTGACTACACGTCCTCATATAAGATATCAAGGATGCACCATCTTACCAGATTAACCATTCGACTTACCCATGCAGTGTGGGAAGAAAGAAGTATTGGGACTGCGTATCCAAGCAATTGATGCCATTGACTCCTTCGTACAACCATGTAAGCGAAAAAGTTGCAGTGTGCCTGTACAAAAAACAAGCGTAAGTTTAGTTACCTGCTTCTCGGAATTTTAGTTAGCCACTTATTGCAAAATTGTTCAATTGCGTTGCTTGGCTTAATTTAGTTTTCTACTGATTACATAATGGCACAACCTGTTAATCATATTGTAGACTGCACATATCTATGTGTTTGATACTTACTGTTAAGAATTACCTGTTTGCCTTAACTTAAATATCTACTTGTTTGTTTAATTGCTTTGCTGCTGCAACAGCGGGTTACAATGATGTTAATAACTACTTTTCAACATCCAATTGAAACTCTTTAATTCCTTGTTTGTTTAACTGGTTTGCTGTTATAACTCCCAGTTGAGATGTTTTGCTAACTTCAACTTTTCTGAATCCAATCAGAACTTTAATGGCAAAACATGTTAGCCCAAGATCAAAGAGCGAGGTCCCCATGGACGTTGCATCATCCCACAGCAGTGGCACCGGCCGAATCGTGCATTATGAATTGCCAACTGCTGATGCTCTAGAGGCTAAACTAGTGGTAGAAAGAGATTCTGCTTCTGCACTTAGAGATGAAGTTGACATGTTGAGGAAGCAAACAGCACAATCACAAGCAGTACTCAAGACAACCATTAAATATTTGGTGGATTTCAAAACGAAGCAAGCTGAGACTGACCAGATTGTTAAGGTCCTGAAGGAAAAAAGGAAATTAAATTCCTACTTGGTAAATCATAGGTGAAATGTTGTTTCCATAGTTGAATAACCTTTGTGTTGTCTGTTCATGTAATCAATCAAACCATTTGTTTTAGAGATCATGTAATAATTGTTTTTTTGTTTGCTATTTTATTTGAGCACAAGTCTGTATTAATTGATAAGACTTGGAGACATTTCATTTGGATTGCTGTGCAAGACCTACAAATATGCCAATCGGGCTGAATGTGCATTCAACAATACTAGTATACATGGACCATAAGTGGCACGCATCGGAAAGGGCCAAGATGCTGGCTAAAAAAAGGATGATGTTGTAGCCAAAAAAAGTACAGCGGCCTGGCTTATGTATGTTAGTTGATATTATTGATCCATATACTCTATAAGTGTTTATATGTCTGTTAGTTCCGTACATTCTTGGTTGATTGACTCGGTATTTGAATCTTGATACATCGCTTGTGTACATATCTAAATGGGAGTACACATTATGCTGCGTGTGACATTTGAGTTGGACATGAAGTGTTCCAAATATTCGAATTCACCTGAAACTGGATTCTAGTTTCTGAATTTGAGTATCGACATTTGTAAACCATATTCATATATGACAGTGGAATACATCTTTGTCGTCCTTTTGAAGATATATAAAAACACATAGAACGATTTATAAAGATACATATAGTAATACAAAATGGATTCGAATTTAGTTGCCAGGGTAAACGTGGATGCTTATTGTCCCGAAATTCGAAAGAAACAGCAAAATGTCCACTCCCACATCGGCTGCCCGAAGCCAAGTGTTTGGGAGATGGAAATTACTGTCTACCCATTACACGGACAATCCATTGGCCCGATTTCCACTGCTCTAAATATGGGTAGGTTAGTAACTTCAATTAGACGTGACACGACCGCCTCTGAGCCCATTCCGACACGGTGGGCGTCAAACATGGGCGGCAAAACTCATTTGATTCAAGCTCGTCCGAAAGACCTCTGTTTCCCCCTCCATTCCCCATTCATACACGGTGGGTGGCAAAACAAACTCTCCTCGTCCGAAATAGATGTAGGCTAATATTTTAAATAGGGGCAGATGTGTAACTTCCATCAGACGTGACACAACTGCCCTACCTGTCAGCCCCGTTCATGCACCGTGGGCGCCAACCGTGGGCAGCAAAACACCCTCTCCTCGCCCGAAATAGTTACCGGCAAATATTTGGGAGATGCGAGATTACCGTCCTATCCCCAACCGACGAGACATCCAAATTTGAAACGGGGCATAAGTTCGTAACTTTCCCATATTTCAGACAGGCGCGTCCCAAAAACGTGGTTCCCCGTACCTCTCCCTCCATTTTCCCATTCATACACCATCCGCGCTAGGACACCCCATTCCCACACCAGCCTCCGTCCGCCACCCCATCCATCATCGCCGTCCTCCACCACATCCATCGCCACCGTCCTCCACCATGCCGGAGCGCCTACCAAGACCGCGTCGTCCACTGCTAGAGATGGACGTTTCTCATCCACGGCGACAGACCAATAGCCTTGCATCGCGTCCTCTCGCTTCATCGGCGCCGTCGTCCTCTTTGCCGGGGCCACTCACACGGCCTTCTCTTCCACCGTAACGGGACTTATCCCCTGATGCACCCATCTACCATCGCATATCTGCTTCAACACCACCGACAGCCATCGCACCCCCGATGCCTACACGGTGCCGCAAGAGAGGTGGTACTTCATATCTCCTCAACTTTTTGATCTCAACCAGAAAATAGATCTTAACTTGGTCACTCTACTTTCTTTTTAGCTCTTAGAATTTAGTTCTTAGTTCGAAGCAAACAATGGATGCTAAATATCATTTCTCCGGTTTGCAGCTTCAAATCTGCCATGGCACAGCCATAATACGGTTTAATTGATCATGCTTAGGGTTTAATTGATCATGTTGGTTCCGTGGTGGTTTCTTTAATAGATATCAGAGGGGAAACCCTCTTTTGCTAAAAAATATATGCTTAGAGTTTCCCCCTTTTATGATCACTATAAGATCAGAATACGTGCTTCATTTCATAATAACACTGCTCCACCCATCAAGCTAAACAAGCTTAGTTGTTCAAATACGAATCTGATATTATTAAAACAGAGTTGTTTAATTGGTCAGCTAAATGTTCCTAAATTGGTTTCGAAAATGCACGTTCGCCGCTCGGGTGTGTATCTCTGTGTGTGGTCCGGTCAGCACGGTTGGGGAGGTGAACTTTGCATATGCAGGGGTTTATAGGGAGACACTCTCCGAGTTGAAACCGCAATGCATTCCATAGATAATTTGACTACTTTTTATGTTTTCATGAATCTCAGATTCTGAACAGCATCATAATGATTATGAGCTTGTGCGCATGAAAAGAATAAAGCAGAACAATGCCATGGCTGTCAAACTTGGCATTAAGGGACTGAAATCAAGTCTGGATGCAATGCAATGCAAACACTCTCCACCTACAAATTCATGCTCAGAGTATGATCCTAACAGTGATTCTGAGCTAGAGGGAGACCTAAGTCAATGTAGCTCCCTAGTGGAGGAGTCAGAGGAAGATGCCCTATCTTATTCACCCATCAAGGTACTTGCTCTAACTTTCCAAGGTTACATTGCTCGCACATATCTTGCAACTGATGCTTTGCATTGCTTCTACTTTGTTGAACTGCCATTAGCTTAGTTTACGCATCGTGTATGTGAATACGCCATGCCTATCCATTTTCAGTACATATTCCATCTATCATCATACCATATTTATCCATTCAAATGCTGTTCTTGTGTATCAGACGTTCAAAAGGAAGAGGGCGATTGCTGATCGTGGAGGAGGACAAGCAAAGTACTTGGAAAAGGTAGTGGCACCTGATAAATAAAATAGCCCATGAGGTGTACTTGCAATATCACCTGACCCACAAAATACCCCGACTCTAGCAGACTCTAGCCCTACTACACTGGTCATTTATGATGCCCCAACTCAGCAGACTCCAACTGCAGCAAACAGTATGATTATGCCAGTTGACATAGCACCAGCTGTACGACGCAAAACCCCCATTCCAGCAAAGAGTACACCAAATCCAATTGCCAAATCCCTTTTCGAACCAGAGAGAGCCCCAATTGCAGCAAATAGGACCTCTGTTCCATATCTTCCCAGTTTAGAAGACGAAGCTTATGTTGTTGTCAGGAACTTTGTGCGCATCTTTCCTTCATGGAAAGATTATACCGCAGACACAAAACAATTTCCAGTCTTCCTCTGCAACTTACGCGCAAGTAATGTACTAATGTTATTCATGGTCATTACTGCATATGTTTCTGCTGACAGAAGACACAAGATTTCATTCTTTTAAATAGGCGAGGGGCAAACTGGATTGTGATGACGAGCAAGGGTTGGTTGCACTTTTCAAGCACTCGTTGATGAAGTATCATTCCTACCTGAGGCAAGCGCACTTCGATGGCAAGCCTCTGAACAAAATTTCTGTAAAGTCTCTGGTGCTACATTTATCCGACGGTGACTGGAATAATCTTGTTACACATTGGTCTCGGCTGCAGCGTAAGGTACTATCTATGATATCACATCACAATTTGAACTACATTTCTGCATTTGCCTTAATGTCTCACTTATACGAAAACTGTTAGCAGAAGAACATTCATTCTCAAGGGACCACAGAATCTCGCAACTATACTGCACACTGCATTGCTCTTGTGAGTACCTCTTGCCCTGTATGACCATATTTACTTTCATAGCTGTTTGATTATGTAGCATCACTGCACATGTTAGCCTCGTAATCATCCATTTGGTGGAGAATAAGATCCGTATGGACTCTTACATAAATTTAGAATCAACCCAATGCTTTTGAAGAGGTTTAGCTCTGCAGTCCTCTTGTAAGGACCGAACATGGTCTATTGCTGTACTTACATTAACAGCTACTCCCTCCGTCCCATAATATAAGAATGTTTTGTACAGTACACCAGTGTTCAAAACACTCTTGTATTATGGGAAGAGGGATTGGTTCATTTTGTAGCATTCTGCATCTTATCTCCCTCGCCCACTATTT
Organism: Triticum monococcum; assembly: GCA_034509565.1. Taxonomy (NCBI): domain Eukaryota; kingdom Viridiplantae; phylum Streptophyta; class Magnoliopsida; order Poales; family Poaceae; genus Triticum; species Triticum monococcum. The sequence continues at coordinate 607,774,608 of CM067845.1, forward strand.
ACTAAAAAAGATCAGATCTGTATTTAATCTTACCAACAAGTAGAATACACAGACAATGCCAGTGCAGAAGTGTAGCCCATTGCTCTTGTCAGTACATTTTGTCCTGTAACGCTTGTACTTCCAGGGATTGGTAGTTGATTATGTAGCATCAATCTGCATCTTATCTTCATTATCCTCTACCCCTTCCAGTATTATCATATCTATAATTACTCTCTACAAAATGCAGAGTACAGGCAATGCTTATGAAGAAGATTCTGTGCTGAAATTCTTGAGTTATCCTTCCCTTGACATGAAGAAGGGCATTATAAAGCCGGTGTTAACTGTTAATGTAAGTCAGTCCTTCTAAAGCCTTTATTCTCATCTGCTGTTCAATTTTCTCATACTCCCTATCGTTTACTGCTGTTTAGTTTGCCGTTTCTACCAAAATGAATGTTCGTAAGAACCGTAAGTTCTAAGTTTTACTTGTAAAACAATATTCCTTATTCATACCATGCACATTACTTAATACTCCCTACATGTATGCTTGCTTTGTGGATCTATAATCCAGTGTGTGGTGAAGCAGCCCACGTTTGCACCTTGTCATCTCCTGTTTTATCTTACTGATGTGGCTGATGATATGAACAACATGCCATGCACATTATCCAAAATAGATACAATGATTTTCTTTGCCCTTCATCTATGCTTGTTATGTTGACATGGTAATCCAGTAGCGTGGTGAAGCTCCCCGCATTATGAACAATGCCAAATTATGCTATTGATATTTTGAACATACTCTTTATTTTCTAATTTGAAATTGGATAGAATTGACAGAACAGTTATCATCTTTGTTTATACATGCGGAAAACCTGTCATCTCTCTGCTTTGTTTTAGGGTGATATGCCTGATGGCATGCACAAGTCTGCTGAAGGCTGTGAGACAAACCAACATATATTGCAGCAAAGAAGGCAAAACATCTTGAAGATAGCGAGACAACCCCAAAGTCTTGTCTTGATGCAGTGTTCAAGTTACTTGACACTAACAGTCAGACAAGCTCACTTAATTCGTTGTCTGAATCAGTTCGACTTCTTCAGTCCCAAGTTCTAGAAGAAAGGCATTCTGCAACTCAACTTCGACTTGAAGTCCTATCTCTAAGAAAGATTGCGGAGAACACCAATGAGAACCTCATCACTAAACAGCTACACCTGGAAGCTATGACCGACATGCTAGGCCGGTCTCACAGCCTTGCTCAACAGCTTGCGCAGCAGTTCCCCCGCAAGGCTAACCTTTCTTGAACTGTCTTGTAAGTGGTCTTGGTTCTGTATTATTTTGTTATGCTGCAATGGTGCCCAGTTTTTGTAATCTGCTTTACGTTGCGCTTTATGATCACTGGTGGCGAACTTCGATGCCCAGTGGATGTAATATACCTTAAACCATTTATTGTATAGTGTAGGTTTATTCTAAGTTACTATGCCGTAATTTCTTTATTGTATAGAGTAGCTTTGTTCTTAATTCATACTAGTTACGCAGCAGCATGAAATGAACCCCGACCCATGATTGTGCGAATCAAATCACGGGCTTTTAACATGCCAAAATTGTCTCGGTCCTTGTTTGGCCCAATCAGATATCGGCTGCAAGCAGGCCGGGTGCAAACAGGGCCGTAGTTAGGCCCAACTATATGACTGGCTTTTAACAGGCCAAAATTAATATAGGGCCGAAATGTTAAACGGGCCCTTAACAGGCCAAAACTAATATCAAGCCGAATTACTAAGTGGGCCTTTAGCAAGTGGGCCCAAAAGCATAGTGTCCAGTTGATGGGCCGAATCTAATATGGGCCATAATTGAGCCCAAAGCCTCTTAAAGGGCCGGACCTGATCTGGGCCATAATTTGGCCCAGAACGTGGTAGGCTTTTAACGGGCCGGATCTCATATGGGCCACTATTAGGCCCGGAGCGTGGCAGGCCATTAATGGACCGGATCAAATATGGGCCGGCATTTGGCCCAAAACATGGCAACCAATTAATGGGACGGCCTACTAGGGTCCTCAAAATCTTGTGGGCCTACAGCTGGGCCGACCCATTAATGTTGGCGAAATCTCGTGGGCCTTTAGCTGGGCCGACCCATTATGACACTCAAGAATCTTGTGGGCTTTACCTGGGCCGACCCATTATGGCACACAAAAATCTTGTGGGCCTTTACCTGGGCCGGCCCATTATGGCCCACAAAATCTTGTGGGCCTTTAGCTGGGCCAGCCCATTACGGTCCGCAAAATCTCGTGGGCCTTTAGCTGGGCCGGCCCATTATGGTCCGCAAAATCTTGTGGGCCTTCAGTTGGGCCGGCCCATTTAAACTTGTTGGGCCGTGCCACATGTCGACATATCATAAGCGCCTATCTGACCCACTGACGAGCTGACACGTGTTTCGTCCGGCCAATAAGAATTTTACACGTGGAAATTTCCCATTGGTCGGGTCTGTTAACGGGTTATCGGATCCAAAACCCGACCCGATAGCTTAACGGTGTTCCGTTACGGTGGATGCCACGTGTCGGTCACTGAGGGAGTCCTGGATTAGGGGGTGTCCGGATGGCCGAACTATACCTTCAGCCGGACTCCTGGACTATGAAGATACAAGATCGAAGACTTTGTCCCGTGTCCGGAAGGGACTTTCCTTGGCGTGGAAGGCAAGCTTGGCGATACGGATATGTAGATCTCCTACCATTGTAACCGACTCTATGTAACCCTAACCCTATCCGATGTCTATATAAAACAGAGGGTTTTAGTCCATAGGACAAGACAATCATACCATAGGCTAGCTTCTAGGGTTTAGCCTCTCTGATCTCGTGGTAGATCTACTCTTGTACTACCCATATCATCAATATTAATCAAGCAGGACGTAGGGTTTTACCTCCATCGAGAGGGCCCGAACCTGGGTAATACTTCGTGTCCCTTGCCTCCTATTACCATCCGGCCTAGACGCACAGTTCGGGACCCCCTACCCGAGATCTGCCGGTTCTGACACCGACATTGGTGCTTTCATTGAGAGTTCCTCTGTGTCGTCGCCATCAGGAAGGATGCCTCACCCCGTCTTTAAAGACGGCACCGTTGTTAAGGGAGCTTTGGCTGTCGGCCAAACCCTCCGGCTAGGTGGTTTTCTTATGACCGCCTGTTTGGCTTCTGCGCCGATGATGACCTCTCGAGCCATCGAAAACAATCTTCATGTCAGCTCGGTACTCACCGAGCGGTTAGATCCAATGGAGCTCTCCTCCATAAACGAGCTCTTGGATCGCGTCGCCGCCCTGGGAGTCGCTACGGATTACGACCAGATTGGGCCCAAGCCCGATCTGAGAGAGATTAACTCTCCCCAAGTCACCCATCACGTTGCCGTGGTAGAGGGACAGTGCGGCGACCCCTCATCTATCTTAAGGACTAGCTACGTCCGGATTCCCGATCCCTCCAAGCCGAATACCCACGGAGGGGAGGATATCACTCAAGACCTGAACTTAGAGTCAGGCGACGGACTGGATTCATTGGACAACATCCAGGAATCCAAATTTTCGAGTTTGGAAATTCCTCGGCCTCTGAGCCTCAGATGGGGTGAGGCTTCGGATTTAATTCCACCCACCCACCCGAACATTAGCGATCTATCCCAAATTAGGCAAGAGCCCGAAGAAATAGTACATCATTAGTGGGCCAGATTCCTCCTGGTTATGAACAGGATAAAGGACTGCCACGAGGAAGACGTGATTTCATTCTTCTGCAATAATTGCACGGACAAGGGAATCGTCAACGCCATAAGTCGCCGTGATATCACACGCTTCACTGACTTGGCGTCCATAGTACGAAAGTACTGTGCGATGGAAAGCGCCTGGAAAACTGAAATAAAATTTTGGGATAATCCGGCCCTGAATGCAAACCCAGTCCGAAATAAAAGGGTGCATCATCACCAGATACTCGGGTCAAACACCGAAAAGCAAAAACCCTCTACAGGGCATGGAACCGTATTGGAAGGATGGCTTAATGGACCCTGTAAAATTCACAGTACAGAGGACACCACACCAACTCACAGCCTTAGAGCATGTTGGATACTCCGGCAGGTGGCCAAAATTGGCGAAGATCTCCTAATTCCGGAGGCCACAGAAAGCCACCCCAGAGACACCAATACGGTACTAACAGTCTTCGAGACTTTCGCATCAAATAACATGCGAAAAAGGATACTCCGCAGCCTTGCCGAAATCTACCAAGTGGCAACAATAAACCCATGGAGTGACATGGCTATTACCTTTAACGCCAGTGATGAACCTAAATTCCGAACAACCCGAGTACCAGCTGCATTGGTCCTCAGTCCAATAGTGGACGGCTTTCGTCTTACCAAGGTACTCATGGACGGCGGCAACGGATTGAACCTCATTTACGAGGAAACCCTTCAAAAAATGGAAATAGACTGGAACCGCATTGAGCGAAGCAGCACAACCTTTAGAGGAATAATCCCCAATCGGGAAGCGCGCTGTACAGGAAAAATCACACTAGATGTGGTGTTCGGCACGCCGAATAATTACATGTCCGAAGAAGTCACGTTCCATGTGGCTCCGTTCAGCAGCGGTTATCACGCTCTGCTAGGGCGGGAAGCGTTTACAATCTTCCAAGCAATACCCCATTACGGGTACATGAAGCTCAAGATGCCCGGGCCCAATGGGATCATCACTCTCGCTAGTGATCCGGACATAGCACTCCGCGCCGAAAACAAGATAGCCACACTGGCCCTTGAGGCACTATCCGAAGCCCTAGCGGGTGAGGAACTGACTGTGCTGCGCTCCACAGTGAATAGAGACGACGTGGTACTTGACAAAAGATCCAAGTCCACCTCCTTTAAACCGACAGACGAGATAGTCAAATTCTAGGTCCATCCAACGGACCCCAATAAAACAGCTTCCATTGGGGCACATTTGAACCCTGATGTAGATGCCGCACTGCGAGAGTTCCTATGAGAGAACTGGGACATTTTCGCCTGGCACCCTTCAGACATGCCAGGAATCCCACGCAGGCTGGCCGAGCACAGCTTAAACATCCTAAAATAATTCAAACCTGTCAAGAAAGCTCTTTGGCATTTTTCTGAACCTAAGAGACAGGCCATGGGAGAGGAGCTAGCAAAGCTATTGGAGGCCAGATTCATCAAAGATATAAACCATCCGGACTGGCTAGCAAACCTGGTGATGGTACCAAAGAAGGACAAATCCTGGCGCCTGTGCGTTGATTTTAAAGACCTTAACAAGGCTTACCCAAAGGATCCCTTCCCCCTCCCCCGCATCGATCAAATTATCGACGCTACCGCAGGACACGACTTGTTGTGTTTCCTCGACGCATATTCCGGCTACCATCAAATCAAGATGGCAGAATCATACCAAGCCGCAACGGCATTTATCACACCATACGGCCCATTTTGCTTCAACACAATGCCCTTCGGGCTCAAAAACGCCGGCGCAACATATCAGCGCATGATTCAGACATGGCTGGCAAACCAGATCGGCAAAATAGTGGAGGCATATGAAGATGATGTGGTCATCAAAACAAGACATGTCAAATCTCTAGTAGATGACTTGAGGCTCACATTCGATAACCTCCGAACATACGACATCAAGCTCAACCCGGAAAAATGCATTTTCGGCGTCCCAGCCGGAAAGCTCTTGGGCTTCATTGTATCCGGTAGAGGAATTGAAGCAAATCCAGCCAAGATTCGAGATCTATCACAATTGGATATCCCAAAGGACCTCAAACAAATACAAAAATTAACCGGATGCGTGGCGGCTCTAAGCCGCTTTATCTCCCGCTTGGGAGAAAAGGCCCTACGCCTTTACCGCCTCCTTCGGCGCACCGAACACTTCGAATGGACGAATGCAGCCACGACCGGACTCGACGAAATAAAAGCCATACTAGCAACAAACCCAGTCCTGGCCGCGCCAAACATTGGCGAACCAATGCTATTATACATTGGAGCAACACATTAGGTTGTAAGCGCAGTGCTCGTCGTCGAACGAGAAACGGACGGACTCAAATTCACCCTTCAAAAGCCGGTCTATTATGTGTCCACTATCCTCACTCCCTGCAAATCATGGTACCCACATTATCAAAAGATTGCGTACGCGGTATTCATGGCATCCCGGAAGCTATGACACTACTTTCAAGAGTGTTCAATAACAGTAGCCTCGGAAGTACCACTTAACGATATTATAAACAACCGTGATGCAACGGGCCGGATTGCAAAACGGGCCATTGAGCTCCTCCCGTTCAACATAACTTATAAGCCACGGTGAGCCATCAAGTCGCAAGTCTTGTCCGACTTTGTCGCAGAATGGACGGAGGCCGAACTCCCTAAAGAGTACGTCACATATTCAAATTGGATCATGCATTTTGACGGCTCCAAGATGTTGGCCGGACTGGGGGCTGGTGTCGTTTTGACGTCCCCCACAGGATACACAGTTCAATACGTACTCCAGATTATGTACACGGACTCGAACAATGCAGCCGAATATGAGGCCCTTCTACATGGTCTCCGGATGGCAGTATCCATGGGCATTCAACGCCTAGAGGTGCGCGGGGACTCGAACCTTGCAATATCCCAAATAAATGGAGACTTCGATGCCAAGGATCCAAAAATGGCAGCTTACCGCAATGCCGTCCTAAAAATGGCAGCTCGGTTCAAAGGCCTTGAATTCCACCATGTAGCCCGGGAAAATAATCAGGCGGCAGATGTCCTGGCACGCATCGGTGCAAAACGCGATGTAGTCCCCCCCAACATCTTCTTGGAAAGGCTGTTCAAGCCATCCGTAGTATGGGAAGGGGAGCCGAACAATAACAGCCCGGACCCAACCGCACTGCCCGACACCGAACATTCCGACACAATCGGAGGCTCTGCCAACGAAATAACACCTTCAGCCCACGTAATAATGGCCGTTATCGCCCTGTGGACGGAACCATTCCTCGCCTACTTTACTAGGCAGGAACTCCCCGAGGACCAAAATGAGGCACGCTGCATAGTGTGGCGATCCAAAGCCTACAAAGTCCACGAGGGAGAGCTTTATAAGAAAAGCACTACCGGAGTCCTTCAAAGGTGCATCTCCGAAGAGGAAGGGCGGAACCTCCTGGCTGAAATTCATGCCGGACTCGGCGGTCATCACGCGGCAGCTCGGTCCCTTGTAAGCAAGGCCTTCCGTATAGGCTTTTATTGGCTGATGGCCCGGGCAGACGCCCAAGACTTAGTCCAACGATGCACCGGTTGCCAGCTCTTTGCAAATCAAAGCCATATGCCACCCACCGCCCTCCAAACTATCCCCATCACTTGGCCCTTCGCGGTCTGGGGGCTTGACATGGTTGGACCCCTTAAAGGCGGAACCCACAAGCAAAAATACTTACTGGTCATGGTGGATAAGTTCACCAAATGGATAGAAGCCAAGCCTATCAAGATGGCCGAATCCGAACCGATGATAGACTTTATATCCGGGGTTGTACACCGTTACGGCGTCCCCCACAGCATCATCACGGATAACGGCACGAACTTTACGGCCGACGAAGGAAAACTCTGGTGCAAAAACATGGGCATCAAGCTCGATTATGCTTTCGTCTATCACCCACAAACTAACGGCCAGGTCGAACATGCAAATGGTCTCATCATGAGCGGCATCAAACCCAGATTAGTGCGGTCCCTCAAGGAGTCTAACGCGCACTGGGTAGAGGAGCTCGACTCCGTACTCTGGGGGCTGCGGACCACGCCGAATCGCACCACCGGATACACACCATTCTTTATGGTGTACAGCGCAGAGGCAGTTCTACCTTGCGACATAATTCATGACTCACCTCGAGTGTGCATGTACGAAGAAAGAGAAGCCGAGCTCGATCGGCAGGACAGCTTGGACGCATTGGAGGAGGAGCGTGACGTGGCAAAAACCCGTTCCGCATTCTATCAACAGCAGGCTCGAAGATACCAAAGCAGAGAAGTATGGGCCAAAAATTACAATGTTGGCGAATTAGTTCTACGACTACCAGACAAGAAAAAGGACAAACTCAAGCCCAAGTGGGAAGGTCCCTTCATAATTGACCAAGTCCTGACTGGTGGAGCGTACCGCCTGCGGGATGCATCGGATAACCGACTCGAGCCAAACCCATGGAACGCAGCCCGTCTCCGAAGATTCTATGCCTAGCGCCGAACTCTGTGTTCGTCTCCTTCCTCTGTCCATTTTTATATACTTTCTGTCTTACATTCCTCTTCTCTCTCTCTCTCTCTCTCTCTCTCTCTCTCTCTCTCTCTCTCTCTCTCTTATAGCCTTTAAAGGCTCATAAAGTGACGCGCTATCCGCGCTCATCAAACCTGGGGGCTTCTTTAAACAGAAGCTTATTTATACGGGCTTCATGCCCAACACATGTGTCACACTTCCGCATGTACCTTTTATTCACCATTATATGCATCGATATGACTTAAGTTTTGGCCAAGCTGGGTTGCCTGGCTCATGTGCTTACCCCTACGCTCCCGATTGTTCGGCTATGTGGTAAAGGGAGCACCTCTGCGATTGCTACTGCCGGGTCAGCCGGACGTGTACCTCAGACTGGGTGAAGCCAAAAGCTAGCGTTCTTAAGGGAATATTCGGTCGGTGAACTAAAGATGATCTTTTTTATTTTATTTATCTATATGCCCCCAGATGTTTTTCCTGCGTTTCTTTTCGCAGCATGGACATGCACTTTAGGGCATGCCTCCCAGGGAAAGGAACCCCGAACGGAACTATTCTCCCTGGAAGATGTTTCTTACTAACCATGTAATATAACATAACTAGTCGGGCACTTGTCTGTTCACGCACTAATGACCCCTACGCCTGGTCTCCATGCATTCCCCGGTTCCTATATAACCGCATGGGAATTCGGACACACTCCGGACCGTCAGGTCCCGAGGCTGAAGCGAAAAGGTCGGCCATGACAAATAATGTACAATCCGGCTAGAAGGCATTGTAAATGTCAATTAAATTACATAGTCATTTTGACTGATTGTATTCCTCTTCAATACCATCTAACAGGCTGTCTAATTTACAGTCCTACTGGAATACTTTGCGGCCAACTCTACTTGGCCATATAGTAAGCTTACAGGGATCTCCTTCCCATCGGGCCCTACAGGACCGACCTCGGCCATGTGGTTGGGGTCAGCCTTTGTGTACCGTGTCTTCACCATGGCCCAGGCCTCCCTAGCGCCTTGACGGCAGGCCGATATCTTCCACAATCGAAAGCGCCGCCGTGCTCCCTTTAGCTTCTCCGCAAGCTCTCCAAGACCTTCGGGCATGGAGATGGATGGTCACAGGGCCTGGGCGACGTCTTGCATCGCCTGCCGAACTCGATCGAGCAGTTGCGAGAGCTCGGGAAGAAGGTCACCCGTAGAACCGGGCATCTCCTCTGCAGGACGACCTGTTAGCACACCTACAGACATTGCTTTGTTAGTCGACTTCCCCGTCGAACTTTCTTTCAAAGGTTCGTTCAAGCACTTACTAAATATGTCGTGCCGAAGCCGCTGATTCTCCTTAACGGAGTCTGACAGCTGGGCACGAACATCTTTCAGCTTGATGCCCAGCTTGGTGTTGGCATCTTGGAGATCGTTCTTCTCCCGCCTCACCTTTGTCAGCACCTTCTCACCAGCCTTTAGCTAGCGTAGGAGGTGTTGCCTTTCCGGATTCAATCCGGCGCCATCTGCAATTTCATTTGTCAGATTCGCACCCATGCTGCGCTTTGCACAATACTAATCTTTCGAAGTGTATATTACCAGAGGGGGTCTCCTTGGGCTCCCCTGCCGCGGCTAGTGCAGCCTCAAGTTGGGCTTTGCACTCTTCTAGCTCCTTGGACAGTAGAGAATTCTTTTCTGTAAGAACCTGCATAACAAATGATCCTTAAATCAGTTATTCTAACTGTTTCAAGTCTCGGGGGCTACTGGTATCTATATATAATTACCAAAATTTTCTTACCCGTATGTCTTTTACATATTGCTCCGTGGCTCTGGCTAGACCATTTTGGGCGGCACGGAGGTACGCATCTCCCAACTTGAAGGCATCTAACGCCTCTTGGGAGAAACAAGCGTCGCGAAGAATTGTCCGGCGATGCCTGTGGTTCATGGCACTCTCCACCTCAGAGTTGGTGGCAGACAACCTATCCACATCCTCCATCGAAGGAGCGTCCGGTGCGTGCCTTGTGTTCGGCTCCGCTTCTGGACCAGGCTTTGGAGCCTGGCTGGTGGAGGCGCGATTGGCAGTCTCTCCGAATATAGTTGGGCGATGTCTCTTTGTCCTGAAGAGAGCACGAGTGTTAATGTGCTTTGAAGGTGTAACACCTAGGATAAGGGGGCGCGCCATACCTTTGCGCTGACGTCTCGGTCCGGGCTGCACCTCTTTTTGGCCCATAGGGCCCTGTGGCCCCTCGTTGGCTTGTCGCCGCAGGTTCGGCCTCCTGTTTCTGGGAGGCCGGGATTAGCCCTGGGTAATCAGCCGTAATGGCCACCAAGGCGTTGTCCTTGCTCAATTGATGGAACACTCCATCAATCAGCTCCACCGAAAAGTCCGGATCCTCTTGAGAGTCCGGGTCGAGGGACCGTCCTGGGTCCTCGGGTTGTGGAGGAGGGCTGTTTATTTCTTTAATAGCTTGGCGCAGTTCCTGCGTTGAAGTCGCTAGACTGAATATTTAATAATGGGAATATAAAACAGACGGGCAAGATGCGACCACTTACCCAGCTTGGAGGATTGTACATAGAAAATCCACCCTTTGGGTCAACGCAGAGAAAATCCTCCTCTTCTCCCTTGTACAAAGCGGACAAGGTCTTTATTAGAGCCGCAGCCAAATCAGGCCCCTTATGGCCGTAGCGGGTGGTGTCGTCCTCCCCGTTGAAGTCCCACATGGGGTGGCCTCTATACTGTAGCGGCTGCACCCCTCGCATGATGCATGCGGCCATGACCCCGATCATGGTCAGTCCGGAATGAGCTAACAATCTTATCCGGCCCATCAGGTAAAAAACATCCTTGTCGCTTTCCCCCTGAGGGCTCCGTGGACGCCAACTTAGGCGCTTCTTTAGTGGGGCACTGTCAAACTCAGGGAGGCTGATCCGGTTAGGATCCGGCAGCGGGACATCTTCTATGTAAAACCATTCTGAAGGCCAGTCCTCGGACGCTTTCTTTGGGGTTCCGGATAGGTATCCGGTCCCGGCGATGCGCCACACTTCGGCTCCGCCCACTTGATACATTGACCCCTTCCTAGAACGGGGCACAAGGCACAATAGCTCTTTCCACAGCGCAAAATGAGCCTCAGCACCCAAAAACAGCTCGCAGAGGGCTACGAAGCCCGCGATATGCAATACGGAGGTAGGCGTAAGATTGTGTAGCTGGAGGCCATAGTACTCCAGTAGCCCCCGGAGAAACGGATGGATTGGAAATACGAGCCCTCTTATTAGATAAGGGACAAGGCATACCCACTCTCCTTTGGAGGGATTGGGGGCACTCTCCGCTTGCTCTCCACCATTATAAACGGCAAGACCGGCTCGAACCGGGACCATATAGGCCGGGGGAAGAAACCCCTTGGTATGGAGCGTCACTAGCTCGCTATGCGGGATGGAGCATCTCTCCCAATATCCAGGCTTAGGGCTGGAAGGGCGAAGGGAGGAGTTGCGGCGGCTGGCCATGGTGGAATGGACCTTTGTCGGATGCGCTCTAATGAACACTCGCGAAAGGGAGAAGGTGTGGTTTGGATCTAAATCCTCGTCCCCTAAAATGGGCGGCTCATTTACGCGGTTAGGGGTGTGGATGTAAAAACACTCAGACTTTTCATATTCGTTTGACACGTGGGAGGGCATAGAAGCCAAGGAGCGCAACATTTACAAGAAACCGGACATTATTCAACAGGTACATGGAATTTGGAGGAGAACCCGCCTTGCAATGCCGAAGACAATCTGCGCGCCGGACCCATCGTCATTGAAGCCTGGTTCGGGGGCTACTGAGGGAGTCCTGGATTAGGGGGTGTCCGGATGGCCGGACTATACCTTCAGCCGGACTCCTGGACTATGAAGATACAAGATTGAAGACTTCGTCCCGTGTCCGAAAGGGACTTTCCTTGGCATGGAAGGCAAGCTTGGCGATACGGATATGTAGATCTCCTACCATTGTAACCGACTCTATGTAACCCTAACCCTATCTGGTGTCTATATAAACCGGAGGGTTTTAGTGTGTAGGACAAGACAATCATACCATAGGCTAGCTTCTAGGGTTTAGCCTCTCTGATCTCGTGGTAGATCTACTCTTGTACTACCCATATCATCAATATTAATCAAGCAGGACGTAGGGTTTTACCTCCATCGAGAGGGCCTGAACCTGGGTAAAACTTCGCGTCCCTTGCCTCCAGTTACCATCCGGCCTAGACGCACAGTTCGGGACCCCCTACCCGAGATCCGCCGGTTTTGACACCGACAGTCACCCTTGACGAAAGCACTTCTGTGACGCGTGATTTATCGTCATGGAAGTGGACACTTCCGTGATGATAATTTTGGTAATGTCATGGAACACTTCTACGACAACACATGTATGACTATCTTGATTTTATCATAAATTTGTCATGGATGTACATGCATGACAAAAAAGCGACGTACTGTGACAAACACGTATCATCACGGAAGTGTATTTTTTTGTAGTGGATGCTCAACCTAGTAATGATAATGACATAGAAATTGAACCTGCTGTTGATCTTGATAACACACAATCAAAGAATCAATGTTATGATAAGAAAGACGTTGTTGCTAGAAAACATCATAAAGAAAGAGAGCCTTGGGTTCAGAAACCCATGCCTTTTCCTCCCAAACCATCCAAGAAAAAGGATGATGAGGATTTTGAGCGCTTTGCTGAAATGATTAGGCCTATCTTTTTGCGTATGCGATTAACTGACATGCTCAAAACCAATCCTTATGCTAAGTGCATGAAAGATATCATTACAAATAAAAGAAAGATACCGGAAGCTGAAATTTCCACCATGCTTTCTAATTATACTTTTAAGGGTGGAATACCAAATAAACTTGGAGATCCTGGAGTACCCACTATACCATGCTCCATTAAAAGAAACTATGTTAAAACTGCTTTATGTGATCTTGGAGCTGGTGTTAGTGTTATGCCTCTCTCTTTATATCGTAGACTTGATTTGAAGAAGTTGACACCTACTCAAATATCTTTGCAAATGGCTGATAAATCAACTACTATACCAATCGGTATTTGTGAGGATGTGCCTGTTGTAGTTGCAAACATTACTATTTTAACAGACTTTGTTATTCTTGATATTCCCGAGGACGATAGTATGTCTATTATTCTTGGAAGATCCTTTTTGAATACTGCAGGGGCTGTTATTGATTGCACTAAAGGCAATGTCACTTTTCATGTTAATGGTAATGAGCATACGGTACACTTTCCGAGGAAACAACCTCAAGTTCACAGTATCAATTCTATTGGAAAAATTCCATCGATTATATTTGGAGGTTTTGAATTTCCTCTTCCCACTGTCAAGAAGAAATATGAAATTCTTATTATTGGGGATGTGCATATCCCTGTTGAGGTAACGTAGTGTTATTCGATATTTCTCCGGTTCCATGTTATTCGGAATGAGTTCGTTAACAAGACTTGATCAACCTTGTTAGTGGATTCCTTTTGATGATCATGCGATGGATGAAACTAGAAGGCACAACCTTCTGTACCCCACTCTTACTTTCTGTTATTCATATTAAATAAAAATAAAATAAATATTTTTCTGTCTGTTATCTGATTATTCGTGCAATATAAAAATACCTCGAAAATAAAAGTTCTCCAAATGCCTTGAAATTTAAATATGATTTTTTCTAGAATATTTGAGGATTTATGGAACTGAAAACACACCAGGGGGGTCAACCACTTGCCCACGAGGGTGTAGGGCGCGCCCGCTGCCTCATGGGCCCACGGTGGCCCTCCTCCACTTATTCCTGCACCCACACACTTCATCTTCCTCCCACAAACACGAATAACCAGATCAAACCCGAGTTCTAGCTCATCTTGCTGCCATTTTCGATCTCCTTGCTCAAAGCACCTCTCACAAAACTGCTTGGGGAGATTGTTCCTTGGTATGTGACTCCTCCATTGGTCCAATTAGTTTTTGTTCTAGTGCTTTATTCATTGCAAATTTTTGCTGCTTAGGTGACCCTGTTCTTGAGCTTGCATGTCAAATTTATATGGTCAAAAGTAGTTTTGATGCATGATATAGGCCCTAGGCACTTGTAGGAGTAGTTGCTATCAATATTATTGAGTTTGGTTTACTTTTATTTTGAAGTTACTAAAATTTTCAGAATTTTTCAGAAAATGACGAGGAGACTATTGAGGGGCTCATCGAGCCAAAGCTCGAAGGAAAAGGCACCATAGCCTATGTATAATTTGCCGCGCACCACGGAGATTCGGGCGTGTGAATGGCCTTCCGATGAATTCTTGAGAGCAGCCGGGATTTATGAAGATTTTCATGAATTGGCTCATAATGCAGGCCTCACCGCTTTCCTCCATGACCAATGCGATCAGTATCTCTTGCTCACAAATACCTTTGTGCAAAACTTTCATTTTCATTCTAGGAACTCACCACCTACGGTGGAGTTTCATCTATATGATGAGCATAAGGAGATGTCACTTTATGATTTTTGTCAGATTTGTCTAGTCCCTTCTGAGGGCAAGACAGAAGAACCACATCGTGATGATGTGGAGGGTTTTATTGATACTATCGCTGTAGGGGAAACTAGGAAAGTTTCCGATGCACGAATCACTAGCATACATTTTCCTGTTTTACGTTACTTTGCATTATTTGCTAATCGTTTCTTAATTGGTCGCGGAAACTATGGAAACCTTAGTATCCCTGATATTATTATTTTGCTTCAAGGTTTATATAGTGATAACACTTTTAGCATGGGCGGTATTATTGCTAAACGGTTAAGTCTGAACCATACCAAGGGCCCCATCTTTGGAGGCATCTATGCCTCACGCCTAGCTGCACATTTTAACATACCTATTAGGCATGCTGAGAAGGAAGAAAAGGTGCTGCCCCGTGTTTATCTAGATTATAAAAGTATGGTGGCACATGATTTTATTGTTAAGAATAGGGCAGGAGAGCTTAAATATCAATTGTTTTTTTTAATAAACATCATCCTGGGACTATTACCCTGCCTGCTCCTTCTTTGTTTGATCTATCTTCAGGCACGTACCTTGTTCCGGTGACGGCTATTCAAGCCTACCGGAACCCTGCACCAGCCGAGGAGCCAGAGCCAGAACCACAATTTGACCCCTCACGACAGTCTAATTACTAGTGGGATCCAGAGATGATTGCCAGCCAGTGGCAATCGGAGCCCTCTTCTTCCTCATTGCATTACGACCCCAACTATTATTATGGATATCCGCCAGGCCAGCCGTGGCCATAGACCAACTTAGGCTAAAAGCATAAGCTTGGGGGAGTACGTATTTCCCACCGATATTACATTTATGTTCACACACTCATTGCTAGATGTCGGTGCTCATACTTTTTCATTGTATCATCCATGCTATTTTAATTTCCTTTTTATGCTTTCTTCTTGTGTGTTTAAGAAACCTTAAGAAAAACCAAAAAAAATAGTTGTAGCTTTTAATCAGTTTAATTTCTGTGCTTGTAGTAGTAATTAAAAATAATACCCAAAAAGATTTCCTGTTCTTCTTTTGCTTGTTGGGAGCTTTCCTGTGTAAATAGTTTTATTTCTTTTCTTTTCTTTGGGGGTCGATAGGAGAAGACCATAATTAAATTGTTGAAGTGGTCTTTTATGCATTATTGTTTATCTGACAAAAGAGCCCATATTGCCTTGTCCTCTCCTGTTTATTGAATGCTTGCACATTCCAGCTTAGTCCAATGCACGTGCACTATTATTATTATTCACACTATTCAGTCGTGCAAGTGAAGGCAATTATGATGATATATGATGGACTGGCTGAGATGAGAAAAGCTGGTATGAACTCGACCTCTTTTGTTTTTGTAAATATGATTAGTTCATCGTTCCTGATTCAGCCAATTATGAATAAACATGTTTGCAATGACAATTAGAGATCATAGTTTCTTGTGCCATGCTTGATTAGCTATGAGTTATAATGGTTTACCTTGCGTGCCAACATGCTATTGAGATAGTTATGATGTGGTATGATAGGGTGGTATCCTCCTCTGAATGATTTAAGTGACTTGACTTGGTACATGTTCACGCATGTAGTTGAAACAAAATCAACATAGCCTTCACGATATTTATGTTCATGGTGGATTATATCCTACTCATGCTTGCATTCGGTGTTGATTAATTTTAATCCATGTTCATGAATGTTGTCGCTCTTTAGCTGGTCGCTTCCCAGTCTTTTGCTAGCCTTCACCTGTACTAAGCGGGAATACTGCTTGTGCATCCAATCCCTTAAATCCCAAAGTTATTCCACATGAGTCCACTATACCTACCTATATACGGTATCTACCTGCCATCCCAAGTAAATTTGTATGTGCCAAACTCTAAACCTTCAAATAAGTATCCTGTTTTGTATGCTCGAATAGCTCATGTATCAGCTAGGGCTGTCTGTATCTTCCATGTTAGGCGGGTTATTCTCAAGAGGAGTGGACTCCGCTGCTCACTCACGAGATAAATGGCTGGTCACCGGGATGCCCAGTCACATGCTTTATGCAAACTAAATCAAAATAATTGCAAACAAAACTCCCCCTGGGACTCTTGTTAGTTGGAGGCACTCGTTGTTTCGAGCAAGCCATGGATTGATGCTTGTTGGTGGAAGGGGGAGTATAAACTTTACCATTCTGTTTGGGAACCGCCTATAATGTGTGTAGCATGGAAGATATCGCCATCTCTTGGTTGTTATGTTGACAATGAAAGTATACCGCTCAAAATATTATTCACCTCTATTTCAAAACCGAGCTGTGGCACCTCTACAAATCCCCGCTTGCCTCTGCGAAGGGCCTATCTATTTACTTTTATCCTGAGTCATCATCCTCTTATTAAAAAGCATCAGTTAGAGAGCACCGCTGTCATTTGCTTTCATTACTGTTAGTTTACATTGAGTATGGCTTGACTGGATCTCTTTTACCATGAATTACAATGTGTAGTCAGTCCTTGGTCTTTAAAGGTGCTCTGCATTTATGTTCTGCGGTCTCAGAAAGGGCTAGCGAGATACCATCTTGTTATATCATATTATGATTGTTTTGAGAAAGTGTTGTCATCCGAGATTTATTATTATGGCTTGCTAGTTGATTATTCTATTGATATGAGTAAACTTGAGACCTATGCGTTATTGCAAATGTGGTTAGTTATAATCTTTGCTGAAAACTTGAATGTTGGCTTTACATATTTACAACAACAAGAGAAAACAGAGTTTGTAAAAGTTTTTCTTTACCACTTTCAGTTTGTCAACTGAATTGCTTGAGGACAAGCAAATGTTTAAGCTTGGGGGAGTTGATACGTCTCCAACGTATCTACTTTTCCAAACACTTTTGCCCTTGTTTTGGACTCTAACTTGCATGATTTGAATGGAACTAACCCGGACTGACGTTGTTTTCAGCAGAATTACCATGGTGTTATTTATGTGTAGGAGCAAACGTTCTCAGAATGACCTGAAACTTCACGGAGCCACTTTTCAGAAAATAAGAAAAATACCTGTCAAAGATGAAGGCCAGGGGGCCCACCACCTTGCAACAAGGGTGGGGGCGCGCCCCCTACCTCGTGGGCCCCCTGTTGCCTCTCCGACTTGAACTCCACCTCCATATATTGAGTTTCGATGATAAAAAAATGAGGGGGAAGAAATCATTATGTTTTACGATACGGAGCCGCCGCCAAGCCCTAAAACCTCTCGGGAGGGCTGATCTGGAGTCCGTTCGGGGCTCCGGAGAGGGGAATCCGTCGCCATCGTCATCATTAACCATCCTCCATCACCAATTTCATGTTGCTCACCGCCATGCGTGAGTGATTCCATCGTAGGCTTGCTGGATGGTGATGGTTTGGATGATATCTATCATGTAATCGAGTTAGTTTTGTTAGTGTTTGATCCCTAGTGTCCACTATGTTCTGAGATTGATGTTGCTATGACTTTGCTATGCTTAATACTTGTCACTAGGGCCCGAGTGCCATGATTTCAGATCTGAACCTATTATGTTTCCATCAATATATGAGTGTTCTTGATCCTATCTTGCAAGTCTATAGTCACCTATTATGTGTTATGATCCGTTAACCCCGAAGTGACAATAATCGGGATACTTACCGGTGATGACCATAGTTTGAGGAGTTCATGTATTCACTATGTGTTAATACTTTGTTCTGGTTCTCTATTAAAAGGAGGCCTTAATATCCCTTAGTTTCCGTAAGGACCCCGCTGATGTCTACTACACAACCTTCTTCTTGTAGACGTTGTTGGGCCTCGAAGTGCATAGGTTTGTAGGACAGTAGCAAATTTCCCTCAAGTGGATGACCTAAGGTTTATCAATCCGTAGGAGGCGTAGGATGAAGATGGGATCTCTCAAGCAACCCTGCAACCAAATAACAAAGAGTCTCTTGTGTCCCCAACACACCTAATACAATGGTAAATTGTATAGGTGCACTAGTTCGGCGAAGAGATGGTGATACAAGTGCAATATGGATAGTAGATAATAGTTTTTGTAATCTGAAAATATAAAAACAGCAAGGTAGCAAGTGATAAAAGTGAGCGTAAATGGTATTGCAATGATGGTAAACAAGGCCTAGGGTTCATACTTTCGCTAGTGTAAGTTCCCTCAACAATACTAACATAATTGGATCACATAACTACCCCTCAACATGCAACAAAGAGTCACTCCAAAGTCACCAATAGCGGAGAACGAACGAAGAGATTATGGTAGGGTACGAAACCACCTCAAAGTTATTCTTTCCAATCAATCCGTTGGGCTATTCCTATAATTGTCACAAACAGCCCTAGAGTTCGTACTAGAATAACACCTTAAGACACAAATCAACCAAAACCCTAATGTCACCTAGATACTCCAATGTCACCTCAAGTATCTGTGGGTATGATTATACGATATGCATCACACAATCCCAGATTCATATATTCAACCAACACATAGAACCTCATAGAGTGCCCCAAAGTTCTACCGGAGAATCACGACGAAAATGTGTGCCAACCCCTATGCATAGGTTCATGGGCGGAACCCGCAAGTTGGTCACCAAAACATACATCAAGTGGCACGCGGTATCCCATTGTCACCACAGATATCCACGGCAAGACATACATAGAGTGTTCTCAAATCTTTAAAGACTCAATCCGATAAGATTACTTCAAATGGGAAACTCGATTCATTACAAGAGAGTAGAGGGGGGAAGAAACATCATAGGATCCAAATATAATAGCAAAGCTCGCGATACATCAAGATCGTATCATCTCAAGAACACGAGAGAGAGAGATCAAACACATAGCTACTGGTACATACCCTCAGCCCCGAGGGAGAACTACTCCCTCCTCGTCATGGAGAGCACCGGGATGATGAAGATGGCCAACGGAGAGGGATTGCCCCCTCTGGCAGGGTGCCGGAACCGGTGTAGATTGGTTTTTGGGGGCTACAGAGGCTTCTGGCGGCGGAATTCCCGATCTATGTTGCGTTCTAGAAATTTTAGGTCACGTAGGTATATATGGGTGCAGGGAGGACGTCGGAGGAGCCACGGGGGTCCCACGAGATAGGTGGCGCGCCCTAGGGGGGCCCACCCTCGTGAGTACCTCGTGTCTCCCCTGATGTGGGGTCCAAGTTCATAAGGTGTGTTTCCTTCCAAAAATAACTTCTCTAGTTGATTTCGTTCCGTTTCGACTCCGTCTGATATTCCTTTTCTTCAAAACACTGAAATAGGCATAAAACAACAAATCTAGGCTGGGCCTCCGGTTAATAGGTTAGTCCCAAAAATGATATAAAAGTGTATAATAAAGCCCAATATTGCCTAAAACATTAGATCATATAGCATGGAGCAATCAAAAATTATAGATACGTTGGAGACGTATCAAGCATCCCCAAGCTTAATTCCTGCTCGTCCTCGAGTAGGTAAATGATAAAAAAGATAATTTTTGATGTGGAATGCTAGTTGGCATAATTTTAACGTAATTCTTCTTAATTGTGGCAAGAATATTCAGATCCATAAGATTCAAGACAAAAGTTTATATTGACATAGAAATAATAATACTTCAAGCATACTAACAAAGCAATTATGTCTTCTCAAAATAACATGGCTAAAGAAAGCTATCCCTACAAAATCATATAGTCTGGCTATGCTCCATCTTCACCACACAAAGTATTTAAATCATGCACAACCCCGATAACAAGCCAAGCAATTGTTTCATACTTTTGATGTTCTCAAACTTTTTCAATCTTCATGCAATACATGAGCGTGAGCCATGGATATAGCACTATAGGTGGAATAGAATGGTGGTTGTGGAGAATACAATGTTGGGGAACGTAGTAATTTCGAAAATTTTCCTACGCACACACAAGATCATGGTGATGCACAGCAACGAGGGGGAGAGTATTGTCTACGTACCAACGCAGACCGACTGCGGAAGCGAACTCACAACGTAGAGGAAGTAGTCGTACGTCTTCTTCCCGATCCGACCGATCCAAGCACCGTTACTCCGGCACCTCCGAGTTCTTAGCACACGTACAGCTCGATGACGATCCCCGGGCTCCGATCCAGCAAAGCTTCGGGGAGGAGTTTCGCCAGCACGACGGCGTGGTGACGATCTTGATGTACTACCGACGCAGGGCTTTGCCTAAGCACTACAACGGTATGATCGAGGTGGAATTTGGTGGCAGAGGGCACCGCACACGGCTAAGGAACGATCTCAAGGATCAACTTGTGTGTCTTGGGGTGTCCCCTTCCCCCGTATATAAAGGTTGGAGGAGGGGGGGCTGGCCGGCCAGAGAGAGGGAGGCGCAGGAGGAGTCCTACTCCTACCGGGAGTAGGACTCCCCCCTCCAATCCTAGTCCAACTAGGAATCCTTAAACGGGAGAGAGAGAGAGGTGGCCGGCCCCTCTCCTAGTCCTAATAGGACTAGGGAGAGGGGGGGAGGCGCAGCCCTATGTGGGCTGCCCTCTCACCTTTCCACTAAGGCCCATGTTGGCCCATTGGGCTCCCGGGGGGTTCCGGTAACCCTCCCGGTAATCCGGTAAAATCCCGATTTCACCCGGAACACTTCCGATGTCCAAACATAGGCTTCCAATATATCAATCTTTACGTCTCGACCATTTAGAGACTCCTCGTCATGTCCGTGATCTCATCCCGGACTCCGAACAACCTTCGGTACATCAAAATGCATAAACTCATAATAACTGTCATCGTAACGTTAAGCGTGCGGACCCTACGGTTCGAGAACAATGTAGACATGACCGAGACACGTCTCCGGTCAATAACCAATAGCGGGACCTGGATGCCCATAGTGGCTCCTACATATTCTACGAAGATCTTTATCGGTCAGACCGCATAACAACATACGTTGTTCCCTTTGTCATCGGTATGTTACTTGCCCGAGATTCGATCGTCGGTATCCAATACCTAGTTCAATCTCGTTACCGGCAAGTCTCTTTACTCGTTCCGTAATACATCATCTCACAACTAACATATTAGTTGCAGTGCTTGCAAGGCTTATGTGATGTGCATTACCGAGAGGGCCCAGAGATACCTCTCCGACATTCGGAGTGACAAATCCTAATCTCGAAATACGCCAACCCAACATCTACCTTTGGAGACACCTGTAGTACTCCTTTATAATCACCCAGTTAAGTTGTGACGTTTGGTAGCACCCAAACTGTTCCTCCGATAAACGGGAGTTGCATAATCTCATAGTCATAGGAACATGTATAAGTCATGAAGAAAGCAATAGCAACATACTAAACGATCGGGTGCTAAGCTAATGGAATGGGTCATGTCAATCAGATCGTTCAACTAATGATGTGACCTCGTTAATCAAATAACAACTCTTTGTTCATGGTTAGGAAACATAACCATCTTTGATTAACGAGCTAGTCAAGTAGAGGCATACTAGTGACACTCTGTTTGTCTATGTATTCACACATGTATTATGTTTCCGGTTAATACAATTCTAGCATGAATAATAAACATTTATCATGATATAAGGAAATAAATAATAACTTTATTATTGCCTCTAGGGCATATTTCCTTCAGTCTCCCACTTGCACTAGAGTCAATAATCTAGTTCACATCGCCATGTGATTTAACAGCAATAGTTCACATCACCATGTGATTAACACCCATAGTTCACATCGTCATGTGACAAACACTCAAAGGGTTTACTAGAGTCAGTAATCTAGTTCACATCTCTATGTGATTAACACCGAAAGAGTACTAAGGTGTGATCATGTTTTGCTTGTGAGATAATTTTAGTCGACGGGTCTGTCACATTCAGATCCGTAAGTATTTTGCAAGTTCTATGTCTACAATGCTCTACACGGAGCTACTCTAGCTAATTGCTCCCACTTTCAATATGTATCCAGATCGATACTTAGAATCATCTGGATCAGTGTCAAAAACTTGCATCGACGTAACCCTTTACGACGAACCTTTTTGTCACGTCCATAATCGAGAAACATATCCTTATTTCACTAAGGATAATTCTGACCGCTGTCCAGTGATCTACTCCTAGATCACTATTGTACTCCCTTGCTAAATCATTGCAGGGTATACAATAGGTCTGGTATACAGCATGACATACTTTATAGAACCTATGGCCAAGGCATAGGGAATGACTTTCATTCTCTTTCTATCTTCTGCCGTGGTCGGGCTTTGAGTCTTACTCAACTTCACACCTTATAATACAGGCAAGAAACTTTTTCTTTGACTGTTCCGTTTTGAACTACTTCAAAATCTTGTCAAGGTATGTACTTATTGAAAACTTATCAAGTGTCTTGATCTATCTCTATAGATCTTGAAGCTCAATATGTAAGCAGCTTTACCGAAGTCTTTCTTTGAAAAACTCCTTTCAAACACTCCTTTTATGCTTTACAGAATAATTCTACATTATTTCCGATCAACAATATGTCATTCACATATACTTATCAGAAATGCTGTAGTGCTCCCACTCACTTTCTCGTAAATACAGGCTTCACCGCAAGTCTGTATAAAACTATATGCTTTGATCAACTTATCAAAGCGTATATTCCAACTCCGAGATGCTTGCACCAGTCCACAGATGGATCGCTGGAGCTTGCACATTTTGTTAGCACCTTTCGGATTGACAAAACCTTCTAGTTGCATCACATACAACTCTTCTTTAATAAATCCATTAAGGAATGCAGTTTTGTTTATCCATTTGCCAGGTTTCATAAAATGCGGCAATTGCTAACATGATTCGGACAGACTTAAGCATAGATACGAGTGAGAAAATCTCATCGTAGTCAACACCTTGAACTTGTCGAAAACCTTTTGCGACAATTCTAGCTTTGTAGATAGTAACACTACTATCAGCGTCCGTCTTCCTCTTGAAGATCCATTTATTTTCTATGGTTTGCCGATCATCGGGCAAATCCATCAAAGTCCATACTTTGTTCTCATACATGGATCATATCTCAGATTTCATGGCCTCAAACCATTTCGCGGAATCTGGGCTCATCATTGCTTCCTCATAGTTCGTAGGTTCATCATGATCTAGTAGCATGACTTCCAGAAAATGATTACCGTACAACTCTGGCGCGGATCTTACTCTGGTTGATCTACGAGGTTCAGTAGTGTCTTGTTCTGAAGTTTCATGATCATCATCATTAGCTTCCTCACTAACTGGTGTAGGTGTCACAGAAACATTTTTCTGTGATGTACTACTTTCCAATAAGGGAGCAGGTACAGTTACCTCGTCAAGTTCTACTTTCCTCCCACTCACTTCTTTCGAGAGAAACTCCTTCTCCAGAAAGTTTCCGAATTTTAGCAACAAAAGTCTTGCCCTCGGATCTGTGATAGAAGGTGTATCCAATAGTTTCCTTTGGATATCCTATGAAGATGCACTTCTCCGATTTGAGTTTTGAGCTTATCAGGATGAAACTTTTTCATATAAGCATCGCAACCCCAAACTTTTAAGAAACGACAACTTTGGTTTCTTGCCAAACCATAGTTCATAAGGCGTCGTCTCGATGGATATAGATGGTGCCCCTTTTTAACGTGAATGCAGCTGTCTCTAATGCATGACCCCAAAAACAATAGTGGTAAATCAGTAAGAGACATCATAGATTGCACTATATCCAATAAAGTACGGTTATGACGTTCGGACACACCATTATGCTGTGGTGTTCCAGGTGGCGTGAGTAGTGAAACTATTTCACATTGTTTTAACTGAAGACCAAACTTGTAACTCAAATATTTTACCTCTGCGATCATATCGTAGAAACTTTTATTTTCTTGTCACGATGGTTTTTCACTTCACTCTGAAATTTTTTGAACTTTTCAAATGTTTCAGACTTATGTTTCATCAAGTAGATATACTCATATCTGCTCAAATCATCTGTGAAGATCAGAAAATAATGATACCTGTCGCGAGTCTCAATATTCATCGGACCACATACATCAGTATGTATGATTTCCAACAAATCTGTTGCTCGATCCATTGTTCCGAAGAACGGCGTTTTAGTCATCTTGCCCAAAAGGCATGGTTCGCAAGCATCAACTGATTCATAATCAAGTGATTCCAAAAGCCCATCAGCATGGAGTTTCTTCATGCGCTTTACACCAATATGACCTAAACGGCAGTGCTACAAATAAGTTGCACTATCATTATTAACTTTGCATCTTTTGGTTTCAATATTATGATTATGTGTATCACTATGATCGAGATCCAACGAACTATTTTCATTGGGTGTGTAACCATATAAGGTTTTATTCATGTAAACAGAACAAGAATTTATTCTCTTACTTAAATGAATAACCATATTTATAATAAACATGATCAAATCATATTCATGCTCAACGCAAACACCAAATAACACTTATTTAGGTTCAACACTAATCCCGAAATTATGGGGAGTGTGCGATGATGATCATATCAATCTTGGAACCACTTCCAACACACATCGTCACTTTACCCTTAACTAGTCTCTGTTTATTCTGCAACTCCCGTTTCGAGTTACTACTCTTAGCAACTGAACTAGCATCATATACTGAGGGGTTGCTATAAACACTAGTAAAGTACACATCAATAACATGTATATCAAATATACTTATGTTCACTTTGCCATCCTTCTTATCCGCCAATCACTTGGGGTAGTTCCGCTTCCAGTGACCAGTCCCTTTGCAGTAGAATCACTTAGTCTCAGGCTTAGGATCAGACTTGGGCTTCTTCACTTGAGCAGCAACTTGCTTGCCGTTCTTCTTGAAGTTCCCCTTCTTCCCTTTGCCCTTTTCTTGAAACTAGTGGTCTTGTCAACCATCAACACTTGATGTTTTTCTTGATTTCTACCTTCGTTGATTTCAGCATCACGAAGAGCTTGGGAGTTGTTTCCGTTATCCCTTGCATATTATAGTTCATCACGAAGTTCTACTAACTTAGTGATGATGACTAGAGAATTATGTCAATCACTATCTTATCTGGAAGATTAACTCCCACTTGATTCAAGCGATTGTAGTACCCAGACAATCTGAGCACATGCTCACTAGTTGAGCGATTCTCCTCCATCTTTTAGCTATAGAACTTGCTGGAGACTTCATGTCTCTCAACTCGGGTATTTGCTTGAAATATTAACTTCAACTCCTGGAATATCTCATATGGTCCATGACGTTCAAAACGTCTTTGAAGTCCCGATTCTAAGCTGTTAAGCATGGTGCACTAAACTATCAAGTAGTCATCATATTGAGCTAGCCAAACGTTTCATAACATCTGCATCTGCTCCTGCAATAGGTCTGTCACCTAGCGGTGCATCAAGGACATAATTCTTCTGTGCAGCAATGAGGATAAACCTCAGATCACGGATCCAATCCGCATCATTGCTACTAACATCTTTCAACACAATTTTCTCCAGGAACATATCAAAATAAACACAGGGAAGCAACAACGCGAGCTATTGATCTACAACATGATTTGCAAAATACTACCAGGACTAAGTTCATGATAAATTTAAGTTCAATTTAATCATATTACTTAAGAACTCCCACTTAGATAGACATCCCTCTAATCCTCTAAGTGATCACGTGATCCAAATCAACTAAACCATAACCGATTATCACGTGAGATGGAGTAGTTTTCAATGGTGAACATCGTTATGTTGATCATATCTACTATATGATTCACGCTCGACCTTTCGGTCTCCGTGTTCCGAGGCCATATCTGTATATGCTTGGCTCGTCAAGTATAACCTGAGTATTCCGCGTGTGCAACTGTTTTGCACCCGTTGTATTTGGACGTAGAGCTTATCACACCCGATCATCACGTGGTGTCTGGGCACGACGAACTTTGGCAACGGTGCATACTCAGGGAGAACACTTCTTGATAATTTTAGTGAGAGATCATCTTATAATGCTACCGTCAATCAAAGCAAGATAAGATGCATAAAAAGGATAAACATCACATGCAATCAATATAAGTGATATGATATGGCCATCATCATCTTGTGCTTGTGATCTCCATCTCCGAAGCACCGTCATGATCACCATCGTCACCGGCGCGACACCTTGATCTCCATCGTAGCATCGTTGTCGTCTCGCCAATCTTATGCTTCTACGACTATCACTACCGCTTAGTAATAAAGTAAAGCATTACATCGCGATTGCATTGCATACAATAAAGCGACAACCATATGGCTCCTGCCAGTTGCCGATAACTCGGTTACAAAACATGATCATCTCATACAATAAAATCAGCATCATGCCTTGACCATATCACATCACAACATGCCCTGCAAAAACAAGTTAGACGTCCTCTACTTTGTTGTTGCAAGTTTTACGTGGCTGCTACGGGCTTAAGTAAGAACTCATCTCACCTACGCATCAAAACCACAACGATAGTTCGTCAAATAGACTCCGTTTTAACCTTCTCAAGGACCGGGCGTAGTCACACTTGGTTCAACTAAAGTTGGAGAGACAGTCTTCCGCAAGCCATCTATGTGCAAAGCACGTCGAGGGAACCAGTCTCGCGTAAGAGTACGCGTAAGGTTGGTCCGGATCGTCTCACCCAACAATACCGCCGAACCAAAGTATGACATGCTGGTAGGCAGTATGACTTGTATCGCCCACAACTCACTTGTGTTCTACTCATGCAAATAACATCAAACCATAAAACCTAGGCTCGGATGCCACTGTTGGGGAACGTAGTAATTTCGAAAATTTTCCTACGCACACACAAGATCATGGTGATGCACAGCAACGAGGGGGAGAGTATTGTCTACGTACCAACACAGACCGACTGCGGAAGCGAACTCACAACGTAGAGGAAGTAGTCGTACGTCTTCTTCCCGATCCGACCGATCCAAGCACCGTTACTCCGGCACCTCCGAGTTCTTAGCACACGTACAACTCGATGACGATCCCTGGGCTCCGATCCAGCAAAGCTTCGGGGAGGAGTTTCGCCAGCACGACGGCGTGGTGACGATCTTGATGTACTACCGACGCAGGGCTTCGCCTAAGCACTACAACGGTATGATCGAGGTGGAATTTGGTGGCAGGGGGCACCGCACACGGCTAAGGAACGATCTCAAGGATCAACTTGTGTGTCTTGGGGTGTCCCCTTCCCCCGTATATAAAGGTTGGAGGAGGGGGGGCTGGCCGGCCAGAGAGAGGGAGGCGCAGGAGGAGTCCTACTCCTACCGGGAGTAGGACTCCCCCCTCCAATCCTAGTCCAACTAGGAATCCTTAAACGGGAGAGAGAGAGAGGTGGCCGGCCCCTCTCCTAGTCCTAATAGGACTAGGGAGAGGGGGGGAGGCGCAGCCCTATGTGGGCTGCCCTCTCACCTTTCCACTAAGGCCCATGTTGGCCCATTGGGCTCCCGGGGGGTTCCGGTAACCCTCCCGGTAATCCGGTAAAATCCCGATTTCACCCGGAACACTTCCGATGTCCAAACATAGGCTTCCAATATATCAATCTTTACGTCTCAACCATTTCGAGACTCCTCGTCATGTCCGTGATCTCATCCGGGACTCCGAACAACCTTCGGTACATCAAAATGCATAAACTCATAATAACTATCATCGTAACGTTAAGCGTGCGGACCCTACGGTTCGAGAACAATGTAGACATGACCGAGACACGTCTCCGGTCAATAACCAATAGCGGGACCTGGATGCCCATATTGGCTCCTACATATTCTACGAAGATCTTTATCGGTCAGACCGCATAACAACATACGTTGTTCCCTTTGTCATCGGTATGTTACTTGCCCGAGATTCGATCGTCGGTATCCAATACCTAGTTCAATCTCGTTACCGGCAAGTCTCTTTACTCGTTCCGTAATACATCATCTCACAACTAACATATTAGTTGCAGTGCTTGCAAGGCTTATGTGATGTGCATTACCGAGAGGGCCCAGAGATACCTCTCCGACATTCGGAGTGACAAATCCTAATCTCGAAATACGCCAACCCAACATCTACCTTTGGAGACACCTGTAGTACTCCTTTATAATCACCCAGTTACGTTGTGACATTTGGTAGCACCCAAAGTGTTCCTCCGGTAAACGGGAGTTGCATAATCTCATAGTCATAGGAACATGTATAAGTCATGAAGAAAGCAATAGCAACATACTAAACGATCGGGTGCTAAGCTAATGGAATGGGTCATGTCAATCAGATCATTCAACTAATGATGTGACCTCGTTAATCAAATAACAACTCTTTGTTCATGGTTAGGAAACATAACCATCTTTGATTAACGAGCTAGTCAAGTAGAGGCATACTAGTGACACTCTGTTTGTCTATGTATTCACACATGTATTATGTTTCCGGTTAATACAATTCTAGCATGAATAATAAACATTTATCATGATATAAGGAAATAAATAATAACTTTATTATTGCCTCTAGGGCATATTTCCTTCATACAAAAGGGGAGAAGATAGTCTCACATCAACTAGGCGTATCAATGGGCTATGGAGATGCCCATCAATAGATATCAATGTGAGTGAGTAGGGATTGCCATGCAACGGATGCACTAGAGCTATAAATGTATGAAAGCTCAACAAAAGAAACTAGTGGGTGTGCATCCAACTTTCTTGCTCACGAAGACCT
Organism: Triticum monococcum; assembly: GCA_034509565.1. Lineage (NCBI taxonomy): Eukaryota > Viridiplantae > Streptophyta > Magnoliopsida > Poales > Poaceae > Triticum > Triticum monococcum. Next base: position 607,803,862 of record CM067845.1, read on the forward strand.
AGGGCATTTTGAGGAAGCCCGTCATTGGAATATACAAGCCAAGTTCTATAATGAAAGATTCCCACTAGTATATGAAAGTGACAACATATGGGACTCTCTATATGAAGAACATGGTGCTACTTTGAATCACAAGTGTGGTAAAAGGATAGTAGCATTGTCCCTTCTCTCTTTTTCTCTCATTTTTTTATTTTTATTTGGGCCTTCTCTTTTTTATGGCCTCTTTTCTTTTTTTATTTGGGCTTCTTTGGCCTCTTTTATTTATTTTTCGTCCGGAGTCTCATCCCGACTTGTGGGGGAATCATAGTCTCCATCATCCTTTCATCACTGGGACAATGCTCTAATAATGATGATCATCACACTTTTATTTACTTACAACTCAAGAATTACAACTCGATACTTAGAACAAGATATGACTCTATATGAATGCCTCCGGCGGTGTACCGGGATGTGCAATGATGCATGAGTGACATGTATGAAAGAATTATGAACGATGGCTTTGCCACAAATACGATGTCAACTACATGATCATGCAAAGCAATATGACAATGATGAAGCGTGTCATAATAAATGGAATGGTGGAAAGTTGCATGTCAATATATCTCGGAATGGCTATGGAAATGCCATAATAGGTAGGTATGGTGGCTGTTTTGAGGAAGGTATATGGTGGGTTTATGGTACCGGCGAAAGTTGCGCGGTACTAGAGAGGCTAGCAATGGTGGAAGGGTGAGAGTGCGTATAGTCCATGGACTCAACATTAGTCTTAAAGAACTCACATACTTATTGCAAAAATCTATTAGTTATCGAAACAAAGTACTATGCGCATGCTCCTAGGGGGATAGATTGGTAGGAAAAAACCATCGCTCGTCCCCGACCGCCACTCATAAGGAAGACAATCAATAAACACCTCATGCTCCGACTTTGTTACATAACGGTTCACCATGCGTGCATGCTACGGGAATCACAAACTTCAACACAAGTATTTCACAAATTCACAACTAATCAACTAGCATGACTCTAATATCAGCATCTCCATATCTCAAAACAATTATCAAGTATCAAACTTCTCTTAGTATTCAACACACTCATAAGCGAATTTGATTATTCTTGAATACCTAGCATATTAGGATTTTAAGCAAATTACCATGCTATTTAAGACTCTCAAAATAATCTAAGTGAAGCATGAGAGTTCATCTATTTCTTCAAAATAAAACTACCACCATGCTCTAAAAGATATAAGTGAAGCACTAGAGCATCGACAAACTACTCCGAAAGATATAAGTGAAGATCAATGGGTAGTTGAATAATTATCCAACCATGTGAAGACTCTCTAACATTTAATAATTTCAGATCTTGGTATTCTATTCAAACAGCAAGCTAAGCAAAATAAAATGACATTCTAAGAATGGCAAATATCATGTGAAGAAGCAAAAACTTAGGATCAACCGAAACTAACTGATAGTTGTTGAAGAAGAAAGGTGGGATGCCAACCGGGGCATCCCCAAGCTTAGATGCTTGAGACTTCTTGAAATATTATCTTGGGGTGCCTTGGGAATCCCCAAGCTTGAGCTTTTGTGTCTCCTTAATTCCTCTCATATCACGGTCTCCCTAAATCTCAAAAGCTTCATCCACACAAAACTCAACAAGGACTCGTGAGATAAGTTAGTATAAATCATTGCAAAAACATTATCATACTCTACTGTAGCAAATCACTAAAATTATTATTCAAGATTGTATACTAAAGGCATATGCATATTTAATAGTCCTATCCTCAAATAGAATCATTAAAGAAGCAAACATATGCAAACAATGCAAACATAACAGCAATCTGCCTAAACAGGATAGTCTGTAAAGAACGCAGCAGCATCCATACTTCCCTAGCTCCAAAAATTATGAAAGAAAATTCCCACTGTAGTAAATTTATCAGAGCTTAATATGCGAAGGGTTTCAACATTTTATCACATTCTGACTTTTCTAGGGAATTATTGCAACAGCGGTAAACTTTCTGTTTTCAAACAGCAACATGTGGACTTCTAAAATAGGCATTGTAAAGGCTATCAATGCCACTTTTATTGAAATAAAAGATGAAAAACATTGTTCTAAATAACAGCAAGCAAATCCTACCAAAATAAATTGACGCTCCAAGCAAAACACATATCATGTGGCGAATAAAAATATAGCTCCAAGTGAAGTTACCGATGAACGAAGACGAAAGAGGGGATGCCTTCCAGGGCATCCCGAAGCTTAGGCTCTTGGCTATCCTTGAATATTACCTTGGGGTGCCTCGGGCATCCCCAAGCTTAGGCTCTTGCCACTCCTTATTCCATAGTCCATCGAATCCTCACCCAAAACTTGAAAACTTCACAACACAAAACTTAACAGAAAACTCGTAAGCTCCGTTAGTATAAGAAAGCAAATCACCATCATAAAGTACTGTAATGAACTCATTATAAATTCATATGGTGTTAAACCTACTGTATTCCAACTTCTCTATGGTTTATAAACTATTTTACTAGCCATTGATTCATCAAAATAAGTAAACAACACATGAAAAATAGAATCTATCAAAAACAGAACAGTCTGTAGTAATCTGGATCAAATGTATACTTCTGGAACTCGTGAAATTCTCAAGAAAATTGCTGGACCTGAGGAATTTATCTATTAATCATCTGCAAAAGGAATTAACTAAATATCACTCTCCAAATAAAAATGGCAGCAGTTCTCGTGAGCGCTAAAGTTTCTTTTTTACAGCATGATCAACAAGACTTTCCCCAAGTCTTCCCAAAGGTTCTACTTGGCACAAACACTAATTAAAAGCATAAAACCACATATAAACAGAGGCTAGATTAATTATTTATTACTAAACAGGAACAAGAAGCAAGGAACAAAAATAAAATTGGGTTGCCTCCCAACAAGCGCTATCGTTTAATGCCCCTAGCTAGGCACGGTGATTTCAATGATGCTCAGATATGAATTGTAACATAAAGAGAGCATCATGAAGAATATGACTAGCACATTTAAGTCTAACCCACTTCCTATGCATAGGGATTTTGTGAGCAAACAACTTGTGGGAACAAGAATCAACTTGCATAGGAAGGTAAAACAAGCATAACTTCAAAACTTTAAGCACATAGAGAGGAAACTTGATATTATTGCAATTCCTACAAGCATATATTCCTCCCTCATAATAATTTTCAGTAGAATCATGAATGAATTCAACAATATAACCAGCACGTAAAGCATTCTTTTCATGATCTACAAGCATAGAAATTTTATTACTCTCCACATAAGCAAAATTCTTCTCATTAATAGTAGTGGGAGCAAACTCAACAAAGTAACTATCATGGGATTGAAAATTGAAATCAAGATGACAAGTTTCATTGTTATTATTCTTCTTTAAAGCATACGTCTCATCACAGTAATCATCATAGATAGGAGGCATGCTTTCATCATAATAAATTTGCTCATCAAAACTTGGGGGACGAAAAATATCATCTTCATCAAACATAGCTTCCCCAAGCTTGTGGCTTTGCATATCATTAGCATCATGGATATTCAAGGAATTCATACTAACAACATTGCAATCATGCTCATCATTTAAATATTTAGTGCCAAACATTTTATATATTTATTCTTCTAGCACTTGAGCACAATTATCCTTTCCATCATAATTATGAAAGATATTAAAAAGGTGAAGCGTATGAGACAAACTCAATTCCATTTTTTATAGTTTTCTTTTATAAACTAAACTAGTGATAAAACAAGAAACTAAAAGACTCGATTGCAAGATCTAAAGATATACCTTCAAGCACTCACCTCCCCGGCAACGGCGCCAGAAAAGAGCTTTATGTCTACTACACAACCTTCTTCTTATAGATGTTGTTGGGCCTCGAAGTGCAGAGGTTTGTAGGATAGTAGAAAATTTCCCTCAAGTGGATGACCTAAGGTTTATCAATCCGTAGGAGGCGTAGGATGAATATGGTCTTTGTAAAGCAACCCTGCAACCAAATAACAAAGAGTCTCTTGTGTCCCCAACACACCCAATACAATGGCAAATTGTATAGGTGCACTAGTTCGGCGAAGAGATGGTGATACAAGTGCAATATGGATAGTAGATAATAGTTTTTGTAATTTGAAAATATAAAAATAGCAAGGTAGCAAGTGATAAAAGTGAGCGTAAACGGTATTGCAATGATGGTACACAAGGCCTAGGGTTCATACTTTTGCTAGTGTAAGTTCCCTCAACAATACTAACATAATTGGATCACATAACTATCCATCAACATGCAGCAAAGAGTCACTCCAAAGTCACCAATAGTGGAGAACGAGCAAAGAGATTATGGTAGGGTACGAAACCACCTCAAAGTTATTCTTTCCAATCAATCCGTTGGGCTATTCCTATAAGTGTCACAAACAGCCCTAGAGTTCGTACTAGAATAACACCTTAAGACACAAATCAACCAAAACCCTAATGTCACCTAGATACTCCAATGTCACCTCAAGTATCCGTTGGTATGATTATATGATATGCATCACACAATCTCATATTCATCTATTCAACCAACACATAGAACCTCATAGAGTGCCCCAAAGTTCTACCGGAGAATCACGACGAAAACGTGTGCCAACCCCTATGCATAGGTGCATGGGCGGAACCCGCAAGTTGGTCACCAAAACATACATCAAGTGGCACGCGGTATCCCATTGTCACCACAGATATCCACGGCAAGACATACATCAAGTGTTCTCAAATCTTTAAAGACTCAATCCGATAAGATTACTTCAAAGGGGAAAATCGATCATTACAAGAGAGTAGAGGGGGGAAGAAACATCATAGGATCCAAATATAATAGCAAAGCTCGCGATACATCAAGATCGTATCATCTCAAGAACACGAGAGAGAGAGAGAGATCAAACACATAGCTACTGGTACATACCCTCAGCCCCGAGGGAGAACTACTCCCTCCTCGTCATGGAGAGCACCGGGATGATGAAGATGGCCACCGGAGAGGGATTGCCCCCTTCGGTAGGGTGCCAGAACGGGTGTAGATTGGTTTTTGGTGGCTAAGGAGGCTTCTGGCGGCGGAACTCCCGATCTATGTTGCGTTCTGGAAGTTTTAGGTCATGTAGGTATATATGGGTGCAGGGAGGACGTCGGAGGAGCCACGGGGGTCCCGCGTGACAGGGGGCACGCCCTAGGAGGGGCACCCCCCACCCTCATGAGCACCTCGTGTCTCCCCTGACGTGGGGTCCAAGTTCATCAGGTGTGTTTCCTTCCAAAAATAACTTCTCTAGTTGATTTCGTTCTGTTTCGACTCCGTCTGATATTCCTTTTCTTAAAAACACTGAAATATGCATAAAACAGCAAATCTGGGCTGGGCCTCCGGTTAATAGGTTAGTCCCAAAAATGATATAAAAGTGTATAATAAAGCCCAATATTGCCTAAAACAGTAGATCATATAGCATGGAGCAATCAACAATTATAGATACGTTGGAGACGTATCACTCGCTGCCACGGGAGGGTAGGACAAAAGATGTCATGCAAGTTCTTTTCCATAAGCACGTATGACTATGTTTGGAATACATGCCTACATTATATCAATGAACTGGAGCTAGTTCCGTGTCACCCTAGGTTATGACTGTTACATGATGAACCGCATTCGGCATAATTCTCTATCACCGATCCATTGCCTACGAGCTTTCCATATACTGTTCTTCGCTTATTTACTTTCCCTTTGCTATTGCTATCATCACTACAAAATACCAAAAACATTGCTTTTACTACTGTTACCTTTTGCTAACGTTATCACTACTATCATATTACTTTGCTACTAAACACTTTTCTGCAGATATTAAGTTTCCAGGTGTGGTTGAATTGACAACTCAGTTGCTAATACTTGAGAGTATTCTTTGGCTCCCCTTGTGTCGAATCAATAAATTTTGGTTGAATACTTTACCCTCGAAAACTATTGCGATCCCCTATACTTCTGGGTTATCAAGCTCCACTTAATTTGTAGTTTTGTTTGTTGCACTTTGCCATGTCACGCATATTTAAACCGGACATACATCATACTTGGTTGTGCATCATGCCATGTTTATGCTTGGTTGTTTACTATGTTGTTTGCTTCTTTTCGATGTTGCTTCTTTGGGTTAGTTCCGATAACGTCGCGTTTGTGAGGATCCATTCGACTACATCTGTTTGTCTTCTTCATGGACTCGTTTCTTCTTCCTTGCGGGATCTCAGGCAAGATGACCATACCCTCGAAATCACTTCTATCTTTGCTTGCTAGTTGCTCGCTCTTTTGCTATTCCGCGATACCTACCACTTGCTATATCATGCCTCCCATATTGCCATGTCAAACCTCTAACCCACCTTGTCCTAGCAAACCGTTGTTTGGCTATGTTACCGCTTTGCTCAACCCCTCTTATAGCGTTGCTAGTTGCAGGTGAAGATGGAGTTTGTTCCTTGTTAGAACATGATTATTGTTGGGATATCATTATTATATCTTGTTTACTTTAATGCACCTATATACTTGGTAAAGGGTGGAAGGCTCAGCCTTATGCCTGGTGTTTTGTTCCACTCTTGCCGCCCTAGTTTCCGTCATACCGGTGTTATGTTCCTTGATTTTGCGTTCCTTACGCGGTTGGGTTATAATGGGAACCCCTTGACAGTTCGCCTTGAATAAAACTCCTCCAGCAAGGCCCAAACTTGGTTTTACCATTTGCCACCTAAGCCTTTTTCCCTTGGGTTCTGCAGACTCAAGGGTCATCTTTATTTTAAACCCCCGGGCCAGTGCTCCTCTGAGTGTTGGTCCAAACTAGAGTCCTTTGCAACGCCCCCTCGGGGAAACTCGAGGTTTGGTTTTAGTTGTACAGAGCGCTCATCCGGTGTGCCCTGAGAACGAGATGTTGGAAATATGCCCTAGAGGCAATAATAAAATGGTTATTATTATATTTCCTTGTTCATGATAATTGTCCATTGTTCATGCTATAATTGTATTATCCGGAAATCGTGATACATGTGTGAATACATAGACCACAACATGTCCCTAGTGAGCCTCTAGTTGACTAGCTCGTTGATCAACAGATGGTCATGGTTTCCTGACTATGGACATTGGATGTCATTGATAACGTGATCACATCATTAGGGAAAGATGTGATGGACAAGACCCAATCCTAAGCATAGCACAAGATCGTGTAGTTCGTCTGCTAGAGATTTTCTAATGTCAAGTATCTTTTCCTTAGACCATGAGATTGTGCAACTCCCGGATACTGTTGGAATACTTTGGGTGTGCCAAATGTCACAACGTAACTAGGTGGCTATAAAGGTGCACTACGGGTATCTCCGAAAGTGTCTGTTGGGTTGGCACGAATCAAGACTGGGATTTGTCACTCCGTATAATGAAGAGGTATCTCTGGGCCCACTCGGTGAGACATCATCGTAATGAGCTCAATGTGACTAAAGGGTTGGTCACGGGATGATGTGTTACGGAACGAGTAAAGTGACTTGCCGGTAACGAGATTGAACGAGGTATTGGGATACCGACGATCGAATCTCGGGCAAGTAACATACCAATTGACAAAGGGAATTGTATACGGGATTGCTTGAATCCTCGACATCGTGGTTCATCCGATGATTTCATCGTGGAACATGTGGGAGCCAACTTGGGTATCCATATCCCGCTGTTGGTTATTGACCGGAGAGTTGTCTTGGTCATGTCTACATGGTTCCTGAACCCGTAGGGTCTACACACTTAAGGTTCGATGATGCTAGGGTTATTAGGAAGATTTGTATGTGATTACCGAATGTTGTTTGGAGTCCCAGATGAGATCCCGGACGTCACGAGGAGTTCTGGAATAGTCCGGAGGTGAAGATTTATATATGGGAAGTCATCATACGGTCACCGGAAATATTCGGGGGTATGCCAATATTGTACCGGGACCACCGGAAGGGTTCACATACCCCGAAGGGACTTATGGGCTGTAGGTGGAAGGGAACCAGCCCCTAGTGGGCTGGGCACCATCCCACCCTAGGGCCCATGCGCCTAGGGTTTGGGGGGAACCCTAAAGGGGGGCACCACCCTTGCTTGGGGGGCAAGCCCCCTCCCCCTTGGCCGCCGCCCCCCTCTAGATCTCATCTAGAGGGGCCGACCCCCTTTCCCCTTGTCCCTATAAATAGAGGGGCAAAGGGAGGGCTGCAACACCACATCCAAGGCGCAGCCCCTCCCCTCCCCAACACCTCTCCTCCTCCGCGTGAGCTTGGCGAAGCCCTGCCGGAGAACTGCCACTCCATCACCACCACGCCGTCGTGCTGCCGTTGGAGCCTTCTTCCTCAACCTCTCCCTCCTCCTTGCTGGATCAAGGCGCGGGAGACGTCACCGGGCTGCACGTGTGTTGAACGCGGAGGCACCGTTGTTCGGTGCTTAGATCGGATTCGGCCGCGATCTGAATCGCTACGTGTACGACTCCTCCAACCGCGTTCTTGCAATGCTTCCGACTCGCGATCTTCAAGGGTATGAAGATGTACTCCCTTCTCTCTCGTTGCTAGTTACTCCATAGATTGATCTTGGTGATGCGTAGAAATTTTTTAATTTCTGCAATGATCCCCAACAATGCCATCATGAGCTAGGTTTATGCGTAGTTTCTATGCACGAGTAGAACACAAGTTGTTGTGGGCGTTGATTTTGTCAATTTACTTGACATTACTAGTCTTATCTTGATTCGGCGACATCGTGGGATGGAGCGGCCCGGACCGACCTTACACATACGCTTATGTGAGACTGTTTCCACCGACTGACATGCACTAGTTGCATAAGGTGGCTAGCGAGTGTCTGTCTCTCTCACTTTAGTCGGATCGGATTCGATGAAAAGGGTCCTTATGAAGGGTAAGTAGAAATTGGAATATCACGTTGTGGTTTTGGCGTAGGTAAGAAACGTTCTTGCCAGAAACCTATAGCAGCCATGTAAAAACCTTGCAAATACAATTAGAAGACGTCTAACTTGTTTTTGCAGCATATGCCGTGTGATGTGATATGGCCAAAAGGATGTGATGAATGATATATGTGATGCATGAGATTGATCATGTTCTTGTAATAGGAATCACGACTTGCATGTCGATGAGTATGACAACCGGTAGGAGCCATAGGAGTTGTCTTAATTTAATTATGACCTGCGTGTCAACATAAACGTCATGTAATTACTTTACTTTATCGCTAACCGTTAGCCATAGTAGTAGAAGTAATAGTTGGCGAGACAACTTCATGAAGACACGATGATGGAGATCATGATGATGGAGGTCATGGTGTCATGCCGGTGACGATGATGATCATGGCGCCCCGAAGATGGAGATCAAAAGGAGAAAAATGATATTGGCCATATCATGTCGCTATTTGATTGCATGTGATGTTTATCATGTTTTTACATCTTATTTGCTTAGAACGACAGTAGCATAAATAAGATGATCCCTCATTAAAATATCAAGAATGGTGTTCCCCCTAACTGTGCACCGTTGCTAAGGTCCGTTGTTCCAAAGCACCACGTGATGATCGGGTGTGATAGGTTCTAACGTTCGCATAGAACAGGTGTAAGCCAGATTTACACACACAATACACTTAGGTTGACTTGACGAGCCTAGCATGTACAGACATGGCCTCGGAACACGAAAGACCGAAAGGTCGAGCATGAGTCGTATAGAAGATACGATCAACATGAAGATGTTCACCGATGATGACTAGTCCATCTCACGTGATGATCAGACACATCCTAGTTGACTCAGATCATGTATCACTTAGATGACTAGAGGGATGTCTATCTGAGTGGGAGTTCATTAAATAACTTGAGTAGATGAACTTAATTATCATGAACATAGTCTAATATCTTTGCAATATGTCTTGTAGATCAAATGGCCCACGCTAATGTTGCCCTCAACTTCAACGCATTCCTAGAGAAAACCAAGCTGAAAGACGATGGCAGCAACTACATGGACTGGGTCCGTAACCTGAGGATTGTCCTCATAACTGCCAGGAAAGCATATGTCCTTGATGCACCGCTAGGTGAAGCACCTGTTTTCCTAGCAGAACAAGATATTATGAACGTCTGGCAGACGCGCAGTGATGATTACTCCCTGGTTTAGTGCGGCATGCTTTACAGCTTAGAACCGGGGCTCCAAAAGCGTTTTGAGCAACACAGAGCATATGAGATGTTCCAAGAGCTGAAAATGGTTTTCCAAGCTCATGCCCGGGTCGAGAGATATGAAGTCTCCGACAAGTTCTACAGTTGTAAGATGGAGGAGAATAGTTCCGTCAGCGAGCACATACTCAAAATGTCTGGGTTGCACAACCGCTTGTCTCAGCTGGGAGTTAACCTCCCGGATGATGTGGTCGTTGATAGAATCCTTCAGTCACTCCCACCTAGCTACAAGAGCTTTGTGATGAACTTCAATATGCAGGGGATGGAAAAGACCATTCCTGAGGTATATTCAATGCTGAAATCAGCGGAGGTGGAAATCAAGAAGGAACATCAAGAAGGAACATCAAGTGTTGATGGTGAATAAAACCACTAAGTTCAAGAAAGGCAAGGGTAAAAAGAAATTCAAGAAGGACGGCAAGGGAGTTGCTGCGCCCGGTAAGCAAGCTGTCGGGAAGAAGACAAAGAATGGACCCAAGCCTGAGACTGAGTGCTTTTATTGCAAGGGAAACTGTCACTGGAAGCGGAACTGCCCCAAGTACTTAGCGGATAAGAAGGCCGGCAATGTCAAAGGTATATGTGATATACATGTTATTGATGTGTACCTAACCAGCGCTCGTAGTACCTCCTGGGTATTTGATACCGGTGCGGTTGCTCATATTTGTAACTCAAAACAGGAGCTGCGGAATAAACGGAGACTGGCAAAGGACGAGGTGACGATGCGTGTCGGGAATGGTTCCAAGGTCGATGTGATCGCCGTCGGCACGCTACCTCTACATTTACCTACGGGATTAGTTTTAAACCTCAATAATTGTTATTTAGTACCAGCTTTGAGCATGAACATTGTATCTGGATCTCGTTTAATGCGAGATGGCTACTCATTTAAATCTGAGAATAATGGTTGTTCTATTTATATGAGAGACATGTTTTATGGTCATGCCCCGCTGGTCAATGGTTTATTCTTATTTAATCTCGAATGTGATGTTACACATATTCATAGTGTGAATGCAAAAAGATGTAAGGTTGATAATGATAGTTCCACATACTTGTGGCACTGCCGCCTTGGTCACATTGGTGTCAAACGCATGAAGAAACTCCATGCAGATGGCCTTTTGGAGTCTCTTGATTATGAATCATTTGACACGTGTGAACCATGCCTCATGGGCAAAATGGCCAAGACTCCATTCTTCGGAACAATGGAGCGAGCAACCAACTTATTGGAAATCATACATACTGATGTGTGCGGTAAAATGAGTGTTGAGGCTCGCGGAGGCTATCGTTATGTTCTCACCCTCACTGATGACTTGAGTAGATATGGGTATGTCTACTTAATGAAACACAAGTCTGAGACCTTTGAAAAGTTCAAGGAATTTCAGAGTGAGGTTGAGAATCAACGTGACAGGAAAATCAAGTTCTTACGATCAGATCGTGGGGGAGAATATTTGAGTCACGAATTTGGCACGCACTTAAGGAAATGCAGAATTGTTTCACAACTCACGCCGCCTGGAACACCTCAGCGTAATGGTGTGTCCGAACGTCGTAATCGCACTCTATTGGATATGGTATGATCTATGATGTATCTTACCGATCTACCGCTGTCATTTTGGGGTTATGCTATAGAGACTACCACATTCAATTTAAATAGGGCTCCGTCGAAATCCGTTGAGACGACACCGTATGAATTGTGGTTTGGTAAGAAACCTAAGCTGTCGTTTCTGAAAGTTTGGGGATGCGATGCTTATGTCAAGAAACTTCAACCTGAAAAGATCGAACCCAAATCGGAAAAATGCGTCTTCATAGGATACCCTAAGGAAACTATTGGGTATACCTTCTAGCTTAGATCCGAAGGCACGATCTTTGTTGCCAAGAATGGATCCTTTCTAGAGAAAGAGTTTCTCTCGAAAGAAGTAAGTGGGAGGAAAGTATAACTTGATGAAGTATTGCCTCCTGAACCAGAGAGTGGCGCAGCTCAAGAAAATGTTTCTGAGGTGCCTGCACCGACTAGAGAAGAAGTTAATGATGATGGTCATGAAACTTCAGATCAGGTTGCTGCTGAACTTCATAGGTCCACAAGGACACGTTCCGCACCAGAGTGGTACAGCAACCCTGTCCTGGAAATCATGTTGTTAGACAATGGTGAACCTTCGAACTATGAAGAAGCAATGGCGGGCCCAGATTCCGACAAATGGCTGGAAGCCATGAAATCCGAGATAGGATCCATGTATGAAAATGAAGTATGGACTTTAACTGACTTGCCCGATGATCGGCGAGCCATAGAAAATAAATGGATCTTTAAGAAGAAGACAGATGTGGATGGTAATGTGACCATCTATAAGGCTCGGCTTGTCGCTAAGGGTTATCGACAAGTTCAAGGGGTTGACTACGATGAGACTTTCTCACCCGTAGCGAAGCGGAAGTCCGTCCAAATCATGTTAGCAATTGCCTCATTCTATGATTATGAGATATGGCAAATGGTCGTCAAAACGACATTCCTTAATGGTTTCCTTAAGGAAGAATTGTATATGATGCAGCCAGAAGGTTTTGTCAATCCTAAGAATGCTGACAAGGTGTGCAAGCTCCAATGCTCAATCTATGGGCTGGTGCAAGCATCTCGGAGTTGGAACATTTGATTTGATGATATGATCAAAGCGTTTGGGTTTACGCAGACTTATGGAGAAGCCTGTGTTTACAAGAAAGTGAGTGGGAGCTCTATAGCATTTCTCGTATTATATGTGGATGACATACTATTGATGGGAAATGATATAGAATTCTTGGAAAGCATAAAAGCCTACTTGAACAAATGTTTTACAATGAAGGATCTTGGAGAAGCTACTTATATATTAGGCATCAAGATCTATAGAGATAGATCGAGACGCCTCATTGGTCTTTCACAAAGTACATACCTTGACAATATATTGAAGAAGTTCAATATGGATCAGTCCAAGAAGGGGTTCTTGCCTTTATTGCAAGGTATGAGATTGAGCACGGCTCAATGCCCGACCACGTCAGAAGATAGAGAAAAGATGAGTGTCGTCCCCTATGCCTCGGCCATAGGGTCTATTATGTATGCCATGCTGTGTACCAGACCTGATGTAAACCTTGCCATAAGTTTGATAGGAAGGTACCAAAGTAATCCCGGCATGGAACACTAGACAGCGGTCAAGAATATCTTGAAGTACCTGAAAAGGACTAAGGATATGTTTCCCGTTTATGGAGGTGACGAAGAGCTCGTCGTAAAGGGTTACGTCGATGCTAGCTTCGACACAGATCTGGATGACTCCAAGTCACAAACCGGATATGTGTATATTTTGAATGGTGGGGCAGTCCGCTGGTGTAGTTGCAAGCAAAGCGTCGTGGCGGGATCTACATGTGAAGCGGAGTACATGGCAGCCTCGGAGGAAACACAAGAAGCAATCTGGATGAAGGAGTTCATTATCGACCTAGGAGTTATTCCCAATGCGTCGGGCCCGATGACTTTCTTCTGTGACAACACTGGAGCTATTGCCTGTGACACTCCAATTTTTTTTGGTTTTTAGCAAAAACCTTGCTGGTTTTTCTTTTGTTAAATGAGGCCATTTAAAATTATTCAGAAAAACCATCCTCTTAAGATTTTTCTTTTTTTTGGCAAGGATTGTATTTTTTGTTTCCTTCTTCAAACTTTGGTGTTTGATCATTTAAAACTTCTTCTCTGTTAGTTCCCTTCTCAAATTATTTTGGGAGTTTAATCTTTTTTCTTTTAAAAAGAAAACTCTATGAGGATTGGGGATTTTCATATCTTGAAAACCACCCATGACTTTGTATTTTTGCCCATGTGGTAAAACCCCTCCAAAACCTCCCCTCCTCCTTGTAACCAACCTAAGTTCTCTGTCCCAACTAATCCAAACAAGTTTTGGATTTTATTCTAATTATTTCATCTCTCAAATCTTTTCTGACTTTATTTTGAGCCTGAGTCATTTACAAAGCAAGTACCCTATAGCATTTGGATTTGGACATCAAACCAACTCTCCTGGATAGTCCTTTGTACCCACAACCCAGAACCATCTTGATCCACTCATCTTATTTACAAATATTTCAACTTCCACTCCCTGCAAGTTTGGACCAGATTTGCCAAATTTGGTGAAATTCATATCTACACTTCTCCAAAAATTTCACCAAAAATCAGGCAGCCTACTGGAGCAATGAGAAGCCACTCCACCAAAAACCAGCTCAAGGAAAAATCCCTACACGCCTAGATCATTCTGTCGAACACCTTGCATGCACTGTTTCTGTTCATCTTCAGTTAAGTTCAGAGTTTCAGTGTCGATCCTCGTCAGAAATTTAGTCACATGCTCACAGTGCCCTTGGCACGTTGCTCGCCGCCTGGCCTGCTTGTCCGGAGCTTCACACGCGCACTTGGCACCTTCCTGGCGTCGGTGGCGCCCTGGCCCGCCTGCGCCGGCGTGTCTTGCGGCGGCCGAACCACCGTAGCGGCCGACAGGGAGCAGAATGGCGGCACAACGCCGTTCAACGCCGCCCAAACTCCCTGGTGGCTCCGCATGGCCATCTCGTTGCCAGCGCACGCATGCAGCACCGCTGCCGTGGTGCGGCACGCACAGAGCATGCTCTCTGCCGCCGACGGGCCCGCGCCGCCCCGTTCCGTCGAACTCCCCCTAAGCAACCAAATCCCGACGCGGTTAGCACCTAAACGGAACCAGGGAACGCCCACGACGACGCTCAACCTCAAAACCCTCCCGTGCAACCACGGCACCACCGTAATCACCTCGCCGGACTTATCCGTTCGCGGCAACCGACTCGGGCCGGCTATACATAGCACCCCCGAGCCTGCTCTCGCCCCTGCACAACTCCACCATCTCACTAGACCCTGCCTGGCCACTGGAGGAGCCTCGAGGGGCCCTTCTTGCCCGACTCCGGCCGCCCCGTTCCGCCTCGGCCTACACCTCGATTCGCTCCGGTGAGGCCGTCTCCGGCGCCCCAACTTCGCCAGCTACCCTCTCGAGCAAACAAGAGTCTAACCCCCACTCCAATTTGATCTTCACAGCTCTCTCCGACGAGGTCCACAACCACCCGAATCGCCGTCCGCCGGAGCCAGCGTCGCCGCCGACGTGGTACTCGCCGGCGACCACCACCACCTCCCACAGACGCGGAATGGCGCCCTGAACACGGAGGTACTCTCCGATCTCCCTGCCTCACCGTGGATCGCCGCCGGCGACCATCGCAGCTCTCGGGCGCCGACGAGCTTCGTCCCCCGTTTGGAAATTCAAACCTGACGGGTGGGACCCGCCCGTCAGCCTCTCAGTTCTTTTTAAACGAACCGTTTTCTGAAGGCGTCTTCTGCCAAAGTACGTCACCCCTTTGGGCCGGCGTATTTTCAATCGAAGCGTTTTCTGTTTTTATAAGCTAGCCCCTGGAAACTTTCTGTTTCATTACAGATGAGTCCCTGGACTAAAACCTTTATAACTTTTAAACAGAAAAGTATTTTTGATTGATTCCTTTTCTATCCTCTTTAGAATTTTGTCTAGTTTTTTATCAGATTTATTTCAAAAATATTTGGAATACTTTTGTTCACCTCTTGGTATTTACGTTAGCACGTGTGTTTTCTTTATACCGTAGATACCGAAGGAGGTGACGGAGCCGCGAACTTCACCGAGCTAGGCTCCGACTACTCTGAACCAGGCAAGCATGTTTGAACTTTTGATATGATGATTGTTTTGGCATGTTTGCATTAAGTAGTTTCATGGCATGTTGACGAGCATACCGATGAATGTGATGTTACATGCAACGTTGAAGCAAGCGAGTATCGAGAATCCATAAGTGGATGGATGTGAGTATGAATAGCCCTGTGTTGGCATGAGGATGGGTAAGATGGTAGTGTTGTAGCATGCCAGTCTTATGCCAGACTATATGACTTCAGTGTCAAACCGTATCGGTCGAGTTCCTCCCATTTCCTTCCCTGTACTACCACATGTTTTCCGCAAGGAATATGGCTTAGTAAGTTGCAAACCGCTTTCCTGGTACACACCAATAGGAGAGGACGTGATGATGGTTCCATGGCCCTGGATTAAAGCCAGTCATCCGGTCAGGGGGCATGGGTGTTTCCGGTTGGGACCGAGAGGGGGGCACCCCTTAGAGCGCGCGTATATAAATTTGATCCCATGCTATTCGAGATTGTGATCTCCCCGTCTCAAAAGTTTTTCTCGGACGATGTCTAGGGTGAGTCCTGGCATCGAGAGGTAGGATGGGTGTGTACTGGTTAGCCGTGTTTTCTTCCGAAATACCGTAAACGGAACTAGTCCTTCATGACTACGGAAATCCGTTGGCTGTGGGAAAATTTTTGTACAAACTCTGCAGAGTCATACATTCCTTCGAATCATCTATTCCATGTCCAAATTCGTATTATATTGTCCTGACAGTGTCAGTTTGATGACAGAGACTCCGGTGAATCACAAGAGTGCTAAGTCCGGTTAAATGTTTAATTCTATGGATGGACTAACCCGTTTATTATCATGAGTTGAATAATTATTATGAGCATTAATTCCTTGTGAATAAAAGCCCTTTCTGCGATGTCGCTCAGACGTCCGACTGTGGAATTGTTTTTATTTTACTTTCAATAAAAGCCCTTTCTGCGATGTCGCTCAGACGTCCGACTGCGGCATTTCTTTTTAAGCCCTTTATGTGGTGTCGCCAAGACGCCCGACTGCGGCATTTCTTTTTAAGCCCTTTATGTGGTGTCGCTAAGACGCCCGACTGTGGCATTTCTTTTTTTTAGCCCTTTATGTGGTGTCACTAAGACGCCCGACTGCGGCATTTCTCTTTAATCCCTTTATGTGGTATCGCTAAGACGCCTGACTACGGCATTTCTCTTTAAGCCCTTTAGGTGGTGTCGCTAAGACGCCCGACTACAGCATTTCTTTTTAAGCCCTTTATGTGGTGTCGCTAAGACGCCCGATTGCGGCATTTCTTTTTAGCCCTGTATGTGGTGTCGCTTAGACGCCCGATTGTGGCATGATCTTTATTTATTTGTTCACCCTTCGAGGCGTCGCTTCAGACACCCGATCGGTTTTCCATTTATTATTGTTGGGATTTCAGGAGGACTACCGCCGATTCCCTTGTTACTTACCTTGCTTGCTAAATTTTGAATATGCATTGGTAAATTAATCATGACGCATTCATGCATGCATTTGTTATATCTTACATCCGAACTGTCTTGCGAGTACTTTCAAAGTACTCACTGGCTTGTTGATTTGGCCAGATGCTGACGAAGGTGATCTCATGGATGAATAGTTCGATAGCGAGTCTGACGCCTAGAGGAATCTCAGTCAGTCTCGTGCGACCCTGGGTTTGGTCACTGTATAATATCCGCTTCCGCCATCCAAATAAAATTCATCGAGCCTCACCTCGATGCTCGGTGAGATGCCAGTTTGAGAGTCATGTTATCACACTCCCCACTGTGTTATTCCACCATCACTTTATCCTCGAGTCAGTAGTATGCCACCCCACCATTGTGTTATATCCGCCATTATGTATAATTATTGGCGTGCTTGTAATAATTTGTTGAGCACCCTTAGCTCAACCCTGTAATATATTTGTTTTTCTTTGCTACTGGCTTATTGTATCAAGAATTTGTCTACCAGTGAGGATGGATTTCTCTCATACTGGACTTAAGAGATTGGTTTCTCAATAAATATTTTTATTGGAAAACCGGTTGTGACAAGCTTGGTACCAGAGCCAGGCTGACTGTAGGAAGCCACTAGGTGCGATCGCTAATCGGTTATTAGCATGATAGAGCTAATTTATATTTTTGCAATTGTAGTCATTTTCTGACTGTCAGCATAAATTTATGATCTGACCATTCAGAATTTTTACCTACTTTTGTAGATGGCCGACAACAGCTGCGAGTCTCAGACCTTCGCCAACGTGCCCGATGGGTTTGTCAAGCTTCTCTCCTTCATCGTTCAGGTCGCGATGGGGCCATCTGTGCGCCCAGTCTTCACACTCTGTCAGCACAGAGTCAACAGCAGTCTGACCATGCACCAGGCCTCGGTGCAGTTCAAGGGAGGGCGTGGTGAGTTACGCCACTTCCGGTTCTTGGGAAGAGCCATGCCTACGGAGAGGCATGCTATGCAGATGGCAGCCCGCGAGGCGATAGCTCGTCTCAGGGATGTTCTTCCCGTGATGAAGGCTCGTCGTTACCGCTATCTTCCATGCCATGTGCCTTACACCTGTCAGTACGCATTCTCCTGCCCCAGAGGAGAACGAGACGAGGCTTTTGAGATGCTTATTGAGTATCTCCGGGCCCTGGAGGCAGCCTTCGACAACCTGGTGGACGACTTCGTGGCCGCCCGCATGGACTCAGTCCATGGCTGTGCGGCCAACAGGAGATAGCTCCTGCCCACCGCACCACCACTGACTTTTGTCTCGTCATCAGCATCTTATGCACCTACTCATCGCCTGCCTTCTACCGAAGAGTTCAACCAAGTCATTGCGCCCACTCCAGTGCACACTGCACCACCCTTCGCGCCAACTCCTGTTCGTGTTGTTCCGCCACTGGCACCCGCTCCATCTACTCGGCGCAACACTACTCGTATGGAGCCTATTGGTGAGGAGGAGGTCGAGTCCCCAGCCTCTCTGCGTCTCACCCTTGGCAGGGCCAAGGAGATCGTCAACATCTCCGACTGAGTACGCTTGGCACACTTTATTCCAGTAAAGACAACCCACACCACTCAGAAGCTTGCCAGGATTTACCTCTCCCGCATAGTCTGTCTGCACGGTGTCCCGAAGACTATATTATCTGACAGAGGCACTCAGTTCGTCTCGACATTTTGGGATCATTTACAACAGGCTCTGGGAACTCAACTAGCCTTCAGTACAGCATACCACCCCCAGACAGATGGACAAACAGAACGCGTAAACCAGATTTTAGAGGACATGCTGAGAGCATGTGTCCTTACATATGGAACCAGTTGGGAAGAAAGCCTGCCATATGCCGAGTTCGCGTACAACAACAGTTACCAGGCCAGCCTGCAAATGGCACCATTTGAGGCTTTGTATGGGCGAAGATGTCGTACCCCGTTAAATTGGTCAGAGACCGGAGACAGCCGCATCTTCGGCCCAGACATGCTCAGAGAAGCTGAGGAAAAAGTCAAGCCAATCAGGGACCGACTCAAGACCGCTCAAAGTCGACAGAAGAGTTACTACGATCAGAAACATCGTGGGGTCAGTTTCAAACCCGGCGAATTCGTGTACCTAAGAGTATCTCCTATGAGGGGATTACAACGATTCAAGATAAAAGGAAAGCTAGCGCCAAGATTCATCGGACCATTCTGTATAGTGGCCCGAAAAGGCACGGTAGCATACCAGCTAGACTTACCTGAGGAACTGTCAGATATCCACAACGTGTTCCACTTTTCGCAGTTAAGAAAGTGCGTAAGCAACCCAGAGAAACAAGTATCCCATGAAAACATTGACGTGCAGCCAGACCTCACATATCGGGATCGTCCAGTAAAAATATTAGAGGAGTCTGAAAAGAGGACCCGACATAAAACCATCAAGTTTTTCAGAGTTCAGTGGAGCAATCACACCGATGGTGAAGCAACATGGGAAAGAGAGGATTTTCTTCGAGCAGAGCATCCGCACTTATTTATGGAACAGCTGAAATCTCGAGGACGAGATTTTTCCTAAGGGGGTAGGTGTTGTGACACTCCAATTTTATTTTTTTGGTTTTTAGCAAAAACCTTGCTGGTTTTTCTTTTGTTAAATGAGGCCATTTAAAATTATTCAGAAAAACCATCCTCTTAAGATTTTTCTTTTTTTTTGGCAAGGATTGTATTTTCTGTTTCCTTCTTCAAACTTTGGTGTTTGATCATTTAAAACTTCTTCTCTGTTGGTTCCCTTCTCAAATTATTTTGGGAGTTCAATCTTTTTTCTTTTAAAAAGAAAACTCTATGAGAATTGGGGATTTTCATATCTTGAAAACCACCCATGACTTTGTATTTTTGCCCATGTGGTAAAACCCCTCCAAAACCTCCCCTCCTCCTTGTAACCAACCTAAGTTCTCTGTCCCAACTAATCCAAACAAGTTTTGGATTTTATTCTAATTATTTCATATCTCAAATCGTTTCTGACTTTATTTTGAGCCTGAGTCATTTACAAAGCAAGTACCCTATAGCATTTGGATTTGGACATCAAACCAACTCTCCTGGATAGTCCTTTGTACCCACAACCCAGAACCATCTTGATCCACTCATCTTCTTTACAAATATTTCAACTTCCACTGCCTGCAAGTTTGGACCAGATTTGCCAAATTTGGTGAAATTCATATCTACACTTCTCCAAAAATTTCACCAAAATCAGGCAGCCTACTGGAGCAATGAGAAGCCACTCCACCAAAAATCCCTACATGCCTAGATCATTCTGTCGAACACCTTGCATGCACTGTTTCTGTTCATCTTCAGTTAAGTTCAGAGTTTCAGTGTCGATCCTCGTCAGAAATTCAGTCACATGCTCACAGTGCCCTTGACACGTTGCTCGCCGCCTGGCCTGCTTGTCCGGAGCTTCACACGCGCACTTGGCACCTTCCTGGCGTCGGTGGCGCCCTAGCCCGCCTGCGCCGGTGTGTCTTGCGGCGGCCGAACCACCGTAGCGGCCGACAGGGAGCAGAACGGCAGCACAACGCCATTCAACGCCACCCAAACTCCCTGGTGGCTCCGCGTGGCCATCTCGTTGCCAGCGCACGCATGCAGCACCGCTGCCGTGGCGCGACACGCACAGAGCATGCTCTCTGACGCCGCCGGGCCCGCGCCACCCCGTTCCGTCGAACTCCCCCTAAGCAACCAAATCCCAACGCGGTTAGCACCTAAACGGAACCAGGGAACGCCCACGACGACGCTCAACCTCAAAACCCTCCCGTGCAACCACGACACTGCCGTAATCACCTCGCCGGACTTATCCATTCGCGGCAACCGACTCGGGCCGGCTATATATAGCACCCCCGAGCCTGCTCTCGCCCCCGCACAACTCCACCATCTCACTAGACCCTGCCTGGCCACTGGAGGAGCCTCGAGGGGCCCTTCTTGCCCGACTCCGGCCGCCCCGTTCCGCCTCGGCCTACACCTCGATTCGCTCCGGTGAGGCCGTCTCCGGCGCCCCAACTTCGTCACCAACCCTCTCGAGCAAACAAGAGTCTAACCCCCACGCCAATTTGATCTTCACAACTCTCTCCGACGAGGTCCACAACCACCCGAATCGCCGTCCGCCGGAGCCAGCGTCGCCGCCGACGTGGTACTCGCCGGCGACCACCACCTCCTCCCACAGACGCGGAATGGCGCCCTGAACACGGAGGTACTCTCCGATCTCCCTGCCTCACCGTGGATCGCCGCCGGCGACCACCGCGGCTCTCGGGCGCCGACGAGCTTCGTCCCCCGTTTGAAAATTCAAACCTGACGGGTGGGACCCGCCCGTCAGCCTCTCAGTTCTTTTTAAACGAACCGTTTTCTGAAGGCGTCTTCTGCCAAAGTACGTCACCCCTCTGGGCCGGCATATTTTCAATCGAAGTGTTTTCTGTTTTTATAAGCTAGCCCCTGGAAACTTTCTGTTTCATTACAGATGAGTCCCTGGACTAAAACCTTTATAACTTTTAAACAGAAAAGTATTTTTGATTGATTCCTTTTCTATCCTCTTTAGAATTTTGTCTAGTTTTTTATCAGATTTATTTCAAAAATATTTGGAATACTTTTGTGCACCTCTCGGTATTTACGTTAGCACGTGTGTTTTCTTTATACCGTAGATACTGAAGGAGGTGACGGAGCCGCGAACTTCACCGAGCTAGGCTCCGACTACTCTGAACCAGGCAAGCATGTTTGAACTTTTGATATGATGATTGTTTTGGCATGTTTGCATTAAGTAGTTTCATGGCATGTTGACGAGCATACCGATGAACGTGATGTTACATGCAACGTTGAAGCAAGCGAGTATCGAGAATCCATAAGTGGATGGATGTGAGTATGAATAGCCCTGTGTTGGCATGAGGATGGGTAAGATGGTAGTGTTGTAGCATGCCAGTCTTATGCCAGACTATATGACTTCAGTGTCAAACCGTATCGGTCGAGTTCCTCCCATTTCCTTCCCTGTACTACCACATGTTTTCCGCAAGGAATATGGCTTAGTAAGTTGCAAACCGCTTTCCTGGTACACACCAAAAGGAGAGGACATGATGATGGTTCCATGGCCCTGGATTAAAGCCAGTCATCCGGTCAGGGGGCATGGGTGTTTCCGGTTGGGACCGAGAGGGGGGCACCCCTTAGAGCGCGCGTATATAAATTTGATCCCATGCTATTCGAGATTGTGATCTCCCCGTCTCAAAAGTTTTTCTTGGACGATGTCTAGGGTGAGTCCTGGCATCGAGAGGTAGGATGGGTGTGTACTGGTTAGCCGTGTTTTCTTCCGAAATACCGTAAACGGAACTAGTCCTTCGTGACTACGGAAATCCGTTGGCTGTGGGAAAATTTTTGTACAAACTCTGCAGAATCATGCATTCCTTCGAATCATCTATTCCATGTCCAAATTCGTATTATCTTGTCCTGACAGTGTCAGTTTGATGACAGAGACTCCGGTGAATCACAAGAGTGCTAAGTCCGGTTAAATGTTTAATTCTATGGATGGACTAACCCGTTTATTATCATGAGTTGAATAATTATTATGAGCATTAATTCCTTGTGAATAAAAGCCCTTTCTGCGATGTCGCTCAGACGTCCGACTGTGGAATTGTTTTTATTTTACTTTCAATAAAAGCCCTTTCTGCGATGTCGCTCAGACGTCCGACTGCGGCATTTCTTTTTAAGCCCTTTATGTGGTGTCGCCAAGACGCCCGACTGCGGCATTTCTTTTTAAGCCCTTTATGTGGTGTCGCTAAGACGCCCGACTGTGGCATTTCTTTTTTTAGCCCTTTATGTGGTGTCACTAAGACGCCCGACTGCGGCATTTCTCTTTAATCCCTTTATGTGGTATCGCTAAGACGCCCGACTACGGCATTTCTCTTTAAGCCCTTTAGGTGGTGTCGCTAAGATGCCCGACTGCGGCATTTCTTTTTAAGCCCTTTATGTGGTGTCGCTAAGACGCCCGATTGCGGCATTTCTTTTTAGCCCTGTATGTGGTGTCGCTTAGACGCCCGACTGTGGCATGATCTTTATTTATTTGTTCACCCTTCGAGGCGTCGCTTCAGACACCCGATCGGTTTTCCATTTATTATTGTTGGGATTTCAGGCGGACTACCGCCGATTCCCTTGTTACTTACCTTGCTTGCTAAATTTTGAATGTGCATTGGTAAATTAATCATGACGCATTCATGCATGCATTTGTTATATCTTACATCCGAACTGTCTTGCGAGTACTTTCAAAGTACTCAGTGGCTTGTTGATTTGGCCAGATGCTGACGAAGGTGATCTCATGGATGAATAGTTCGATAGCGAGTCCGACGCCTAGAGGAATCTCAGTCAGTCTCGTGCGACCCTGGGTTTGGTCACTGTATAATATCCGCTTCCGCCATCCGAATAAAATTCATCGAGCCTCACCTCGATGCTCGGTGAGATGCCAGTTTGAGAGTCATGTTATCACACTCCCCACTGTGTTATTCCACCATCACTTTATCCTCGAGTCAGTAGTATGCCACCCCACCATTGTGTTATATCCGCCATTATGTATAATTATTGGCGTGCTTGTAATAATTTGTTGAGCACCCTTAGCTCAACCCTGTAATATATTTGTTTTTCTTTGCTACTGGCTTATTGTATCAAGAATTTGTCTACCAGTGAGGATGGATTTCTCTCATACTGGACTTAAGAGATTGGTTTCTCAATAAATATTTTTATTGGAAAACCGGTCGTGACATTGCCCTTCCCAAGGAGCCCAGGT
The DNA here is from genome assembly GCA_034509565.1 of Triticum monococcum. Taxonomy (NCBI): domain Eukaryota; kingdom Viridiplantae; phylum Streptophyta; class Magnoliopsida; order Poales; family Poaceae; genus Triticum; species Triticum monococcum. The sequence goes on from CM067845.1 coordinate 607,827,949, forward strand.
TTCACAGGAAGACTAGGCATATCAAGCGTCGCTTCAACTCCATTCTTGAAAATGTTCAAAATGGAGATATATATATTTGTAAAGTGCATACGGACCTGAATGTCGCAGATCCGTTGACTAAACCTCTTCCTAGAGCAAAACATGATCAACACCAGAACTCTATGGGTGTTTGATTCATTACAATGTAACTAGATTATTGACTCTAGTGCAAGTGGGAGACTGTTGGAAATATGCCCTAGAGGCAATAATAAAATGGTTATTATTATATTTCCTTGTTCATGATAATTGTCTATTGTTCATGCTATAATTGTATTATCCGCAAATCGTGATACATGTGTGAATACATAGACCACAACATGTCCCTAGTGAGCCTCCAGTTGACTAGCTCGTTGATCAACAGATGGTCATGCTTTCCTGACTATGGACATTGGATGTCATTGATAACGGGATCACATCATTAGGGAAAGATGTGATGGACAAGACCCAATCCTAAGCATAGCACAAGATCGTGTAGTTCGTCTCCTAGAGATTTTCTAATGTCAAGTATCTTTTCCTTAGACCATGAGATTGTGCAACTCCCGGATACTGTAGGAATACTTTGGGTGTGCCAAACGTCACAATGTAACTGGGTGGCTATAAAGGTGCACTATGGGTATCTCCGAAAGTGTCTGTTGCGTTGGCATGAATCGAGACTGGGATTTGTCACTCCGTATGACGGAGAGGTATCTCTAGGCCCACTCGGTAAGACATCATTGTAATGAGCTCAACGTGACTAAAGGGTTGGTCACGGGATGATGTGTTACAGAATGAGTAAAGTGACTTGCCGGTAACGAGATTGAACGAGGTATTGGGATATCGACGATCGAATCTCGGGCAAGTAACGTACCGATTGACAAAGGGAATTGTATACGGGATTGCTTGAATCCTCGACATCGTGGTTCATCCGATGAGATCATCGTGGAACATGTGGGAGCCAACATGGGTATCCAGATCCCACTGTTGGTTATTGACCGGAGAGTTGCCTCGGTCATGTCTGCATGGTTCCCGAACCCGTAGGGTCTACACACTTAAGGTTCGATGACGCTAGGGTTATTAGGAAGATTTGTATGTGATTACCGAATGTTGTTTGGAGTCCCATATGAGATCCCGGACGTCACGAGGAGTTCTGGAATAGTCCGGAGGTGTAGATTTATATATGGGAAGTCATCATACAGTCACCGGAAATATTCGGGGGTATGCCGGTATTGTACCGGGACCACTGGGAGGGTCCACCTGCCCTGAAGGGCCTTATGGGCTGTAGGTGGAAGGGAACCAGCCCCTAGTGGGCTGGGCGCCATCCCACCCTAGGGCCCATGCGCCTAGGGTTTGGGGGGAACCCTAAAGGGGGGCACCACCCTTGCTTGGGGGGCAAGCCCCCTCCCCCTTGGCCGCCGCCCCCTCTAGATCTCACCTAGAGGGGCCGGCCCCCTTTCCCCTTGTCCCTATAAATAGAGGGGTGAAGGGAGGGCTGCAACACCACATCCAAGGCGCAGCCCCTCCCCTCCCCAACATCTCTCCTCCTTCGCGTGAGCTTGGCGAAGCCCCGCCGGAGAACTGCCACTCCATCACCTCCACGCCGTCGTGCTGCTGTTGGAGCCTTCTTCCTCAACCTCTCCCTCCTTCTTGCTAGATCAAGGCGCGAGAGACATCACCGGGCTGCACGTGTGTTGAACGCGGAATCACCGTTGTTCGGTGCTTAGATCGGATTCGGCCGCGATCTGAATCGCTACGTGTACGACTCCTCCAACCGCGTTCTTGCAACGCTTCCGACTCGCGATCTTCAAGGGTATGAAGATGCACTCCCTTCTCTCTCGATGCTAGTTACTCTATAGATTGATCTTGGTGATGCATAGAATTTTTTTAATTTCTGCAACGATCCCCAACACGAGATACGTGCGACTCCTATCGGGATTTGTCGGCACATCGGGCGGCTTTGCTGGTCTTGTTTTACCATTGTCGAAATGTCTTGTAACCGGGATTCCGAATCTGATCGGGTCTTCCTGGGAGAAGGAATATCCTTCGTTGACCGTGAGAGCTTGTGATGGGCTAAGTTGGGACACCATGTAGGGTTTTGAACTTTCGAAAGCCGTGCCCGCGGTTATGGGCCGATGGGAATTTGTTAATATCCGGTTGTAGAGAACTTGACACTTAACTTAATTAAAATGCATCAACCGCGTGTGTAGTCGTGATGGTCTCTTCTCGGTGGAGTCCGGGAAGTGAACACAGTTCTTGTGTTATGCTTTAACGTAAGTAGCTTTCAGGATCACTTCTAGTTCACGACCGTGCATTGCTTCTCTTCTCGCTCTTATTTGCGTAAGTTAGCCACCATATATGCTAGTGCTTGCTGCAGCTCCACCTCACTACCTTTTCCTACCCATAAGCTTAAATGGTCTTGATCTCGCGGGTGTGAGATTGCTGAGTCCCCGTGACTCACAATTTACTTCCAAAACTAGTTGCAGGTGCCGATGATACCAGTGCAGGTGACGCAACCCAGCTCAGTTGGGAGCCCGATGAAGATCGTGTTCGTTGTGTTGTTTTGTTGCTAGTTGATCAGTAGTGGAGCCCAGTCGGGGCGATCGGGGATCTAGCATTAGGGGTTGTCTTTCTTTATTTGGTTCCATAGTCGGACCTTGATTGTATTCTGGATGATGTATTGCTATATTTATGTATTGTGTGAAGTGGCGATTGTAAGCCAACTCTTTATCCCTTTCTTATTCAGTACATGAGATGTGTAAAGATTACCCCTCTTGTGACATGCCTACTATGCGGTTATGCCTCTAAGTCGTGCTCCAACACGTGGGAGATATAGCCGCATCGTGGGTGTTACAAGTTGGTAAGCAGAGCCTTCCCCGACTTAGGAGCCCCCTGCTTGATCGAATCGCTGGCGTTGTTGAGTCTAGAAAAATGTTTTTGAGTCTTAGGATTATATATATCGGAGAGTAGGGTTCTTTTTACTCCTCAGTCCCTTCGTCGCTCTGGTGAGGCCTCCTGACGTAGATTTTTGACTCTTCTCTTCTCAAATTTCACTATTTTTTTAGGATCATGCGGGTATCTTGGAATCGTTCCGATGGTTTTGTGACGAGAACATTGTTCTTGGTGCCTCCTGACATTTAGGGGTTGTGGCAGTGTCCCGGGGAGTTGAGCTCCGAGGTGTTGTCGTCACAATTTTATCGTTGCAGTTCTGGAATACCTGAGTTCGCCGACATCGAAAATCTCTTTTATGCAGTTGTTGGTGAGATAACCTCGACGCCACCCAGTACTGGGGTGGGAGTTCGAGAGTATTGCCATAACTCGTATAACAGATGCTTTTCGAAGGTTGAGGTAAATGATTTCCGAAGGTTTCTTGGTTATGTGTTGAAGGATGGATACAGCTGGATGTAGGATTTGCTAGTTTTGGGTGAGATATTATGCTTCCCCTGTATCCCCAACACCCGATTGCATAACCAAAAATTTTCGGGAGTTTATAAGTGGGAATTCAAGTATCACGTAGGATGTCTTTCCAACAGACACATGATACGATATGGGATCTATCATATGTTTGTTTCCGGCTTATTTTCCAAACCAATCCTTTGTTTTTGTTTTGAGTTGTGGCATTCGAGTTGCTTCAATGTCAAGTGTTGATTCCATACTTTCCCTAGGCGGTGTTTCCATATTTTTATGTGAATACCAATCCTTCTTGATCTTCGAGTTTGCCATCTCAATTTCTTCTAACCGGTGTGCCCCTCTTCAACTGGATCCGATCTTTTTCAACATCCGCAAGATCAACTCTAAGTATTCTCAACGGTGTTTGTTTCATTCGTCCCAAATTGTCTTTGTTTTCCCACCCTCCCACCCTTTTCCTTCAAGGATTTAGATTTCTTAATCAACTATCATGTTATTGATGAGAAGTCTATTCATTCTTTTCCCGTCTATGCTCTTACCCGGTGATTCTCAGGAAGATACTAACGGAGCTTCTAGTTATCATTCTTCGTTCTCTTTTCTTCTCCAGTGGATCCAATTCAAGCTTTGTTGATCATATCCTTTTCCTTGTTTCAAATACCTTCTCAAGCTGGTGCACCTCATAATCATTCACTTCTTGCTATTCATTTGTTCGGGAGTGCTGAAGATATCTTAGAAGATTTGTGTCTCCATTATCAATCCATTCAAGATATCTCGAGGTTGTTATCTCATTCAAGCCATTTAACTCAACCGATGTAATCTCTCTTTTCAAGCAATCGTTCAATGATGTTTCTTTTGAGTGGGCCCTAACCCACAGGTCTTTTTCCCAGGATCTTACCTGACTCTTCTAATCTTCCCGGAGTTACTCTCAAAATTCTTTTCAAAGTTTGACGTAAGAATGAACTGTCATCAGTCAAATGTCTTTCACCAAGATCTTTCAAATTCTTTCATCGTTGGTTCAACCTTTCTAATTTTCATCCCGGAGTGTCTCAACGATTCATGGTGGTGTTTTCTCATAGTCATTCTCAACATTTGAAGATAGAAGAATATTTTCCCCTCAATCTTGCTCCTTTCTCTTCAAGATTCATGGTTCTAGCTTGTTTTCCATCCTCTCCTAATTGTTTTTCATTGTGAGAATTCTTTTCAACCACCCGGAGCAATTCAGTAGTCTTTTCAGTTTGATTCTCCGAAGGTCATCATTTCGGGTTTATTCATTCTCAACTTTCAGCCCTCGTTCTCCAAATCTTACTAGTGCATCATTCAAGTATTCTCTGATCAGCTCGTGATCTCTTCGTTCTCATGTATCAAATTCCCACAAGTATCTTCTTTCGTTTTCTAATTCTTCCCGGTGTTTCTTTATCTTTTCTTCATTCATTTTCAATTCTTACGGTGGTTCAATCAAGATTCCTCTTCCTATGTTCTCATATCAATTCATTCGTTGTTTCAATCCTACCGGTGGTTCGTTGAAGACATTCCCAAGTTGATGCTATATCCATCTTAATCCTTTCTACAAGAATAAGCAGTATGCAAAATCCGTTGCTTGTCATCAATTTAAATTGGTGCAGGATAAGCATAATGTAATTCTTATTCTTGTTTCATCAAGTAAATTCAATTCCTTATTCCGGAGGTTCATCAAATTCTCGGTTCAAGTGCTCCATCTTTTCTTTTCGGAGTTCCAAGTTCTCTCAATTATCTCGTCGCGAAGCTCCGTCTAAATCTTCGCAAGGCTTCACCTTGTGTTTTCAACTTCTCTTTCTTTTCATCATCCTTTTATTACCGGAGTTCTTTGAGAGTTTCTTCATGGTGGCTCATCAAGGATTCAATTCCTTCTTGAAGCGTTCATCGAGGTTCTTTTCAGAGGAGCTCATGTATTCTTCATCTTGCATTCCGAAATGCAATTCGTCCTACCTTATCTTTTGAGGTGGTCCTACGTCATTTTTGACAATTGCTTATTGTAAACCCATCATTTTCAATTCGTTCATGAGATCCTTTGCAACCCATCAATCTCTTCATTGGAATTATCTTGGCTTATATTTCACCTAAAGCTTTCCCTAAGGATTTTGCTAATTATGGTGCTTATAAATGACCCAAGTTCTTCATTTGTCCTTCCGGTGAAATAAGCTTCTCATCCACTTGTTGATATCAATCTAATCTATTGTTTTACGTTAGTGGTAGAATTTCACCTCAAGATTTTGAGATGTATTCCATAAGCCCATATCAAGCTTATCCTTTTCATTATTGTTTTTTTTCCAACAACTCCGTTCCAGCATTTGTCGTAAGCGCGCTATCTCAAGATCTTTTTTCCCTCTGTTCATTCCATTCCATTCTTTCATTTCTTCCGGAGGCTTTGTGATGTTACACTCTTCGACCCATCATCCCATTTTGTCAAGATCATGTTCAATTCCTTCCATCTACAGTCGGAGTGTTGTCCAAATTATATCATTCTTATTTCTTCTCTATCTTGTGTTAACCGGAGTGTTGTCGTAATCGATTTTTTCTCGTTCCTTGTACATCTTGTTTCAACCAGAGTGCTTGCATGTACTTCTTGTCCATTGAAACCCTTTTCTTATGTCTGTCAACCTACAAGGTTCCCGTAATGTTCCTTGTTCCTCCTTTCTAACAGAGTGTTTTCAACCTCGTTCATCTCCGTTGTATTCGCTTCTCAAAATTTGTTCAACCTCTCAAGGTTCATGTTTTCACTCATTTGTCCAAGAAGCAACTTAGTTTTACCTCTCTTCTTCCTCTTCCATTTTCCCCGGTGCCATCCTAGATCTCGGGATGAGATCCTCTTGTAGTGGTGGAGTGTTGTGACGCCCCAAGACCGGAGCTTCAGATGCCTTCCAGGGTTTCCGGGTTTCGTCGTGTGATTTGTTTGGTTCATTGAATTCATCATTGCATCATGTGCATTGCATCATGTCATCATGCCATCATGTCATTTCTTTTCTTAACTCAACTAAATAAATGGCATGGATCTTTGATCCATTTAAATCGAGGGAATTCACATGATGATTCTCTTTATAACATATCCTCCCGATATTAGGGTGCTATATTAAATATTCCATTTTGGGAATCACCCATGAACACACTTGAAAATAATCACATGCCTTTTCTCACTTCAAGTTTGGTCCCCAAACTTTGCCCATTATTTCTTTCATCATTTTTCCGGAGCTCCACCAAAAATCCGAACATTTTTGGATACTCCTAAAACCTGTCCTAGTTCAAACCTTTTGAATTAAATTCAAATGAGTTTGAATTTAATCTGTCAATCTTGGCCATTTCTATTTTCTGGGAACGAGCACAATTTTTGTGAGTCCGAAAAAATCATCTGCATGTCCAACTTCTTCCCCTAACTCCTCCTTCCTTTTTCTTCTCTTCTTTGTTTTTTTTTCTGTTTTAGAAATAAGGATGAGGGAGAGAGCGCCCCTGCCAGCTCTACCAGGCCGGCCAACCAGCAGACCTCCACCGCTTCGGCCCATCTTCCCTAGGCTCACTTAAACCCCTCACCTAACCCTAGCCCAACTCACCTATCGTTCCATCTCTCCCCTGCCGCCGACTGAGACACCCATCGCACGAACCCCATCTCCCTCGCAGCCTCGCTCTCTCCCTCGATGCCCATTCAGCGCCGCCTCTTGCCCGATCCCAATCTCTCGATCTTTTCCTCCCTCCTGTGCGCCGCGAAGTGTGTGAGAGAGAACGGCAGCGCCGCCCGCGCTCGATCCCCGTCGCCATCCTCTCCTACCTCGCGACCCGCTGCCCCATCGTCCTCACGCAGCCGCATGATAGCCGGAGCGCCGCCTCCCACGCTCCTCCCTCCTCTTTCTTGCCTACACCACCAGTTCAGGCCGCCTCCACCGCCCTTTCCTGGTCCCGGCCGGACACGGACGTCAGGGCCCCGTCCCCACCTCCGGCCCGCAAAAGTTCGTCGCCTTGCGACCGCCGCGGGCCAGCGCCACCTCCGGCCTCCCCTTCGTCGGCGTCGTCTCCTGCTCCTCGCCTCGAGCAACGGCGTTTCAAGGCCGGCCCCCTGCAGCTCGTCGTGGCCGGAGAACTCCACCACCAGCAAGCAGTCGCGCCATGGCCCTCCTCGCATGGCGTCTCCACCTTCTGGTCCATCCGTGAGCTATCTGCCCCTGTTGCCTCTTGTTCATGGCCGTAGAAACCCTTCGACGACCCGTGTACCTTGCCGTGTTGCCAGTGGGCTTCCTTGATCCTTCGGTCGCCAAGATCGCAAGGCCGCCACTAACCGAAGGAGCCCACGACCACCACATCAACCTGCCCCTCTTGTCGTTGCCAAAACCATCAGTCCAGGAAACACCAAGTACCAGGTCAATGAGGACAGCCAATTTCGTCTTCCGCCATCTCCGAAATCGACAAGTGCCACACGGAAACGCCAAGTACCACTACGCACGAAGACTTTTTCGGGATTCACCAAGAACCGCTATCGATGGCTCGAACATCTACGAAAAACGTGTATGACCGTCATTGAAACTGCAAAGTACCTCTACTCACGGATATCGCCAAGTACCACGATACCAATGACAGCCACTACTACTATCGCCGAGGGTTTCATCAAGTTCAATTACATTGACTACGAACGGTGACGACCCTGAACATCTACGTAACATGTACCACTACCGCCGTCTTCGGAATCGCTAAGAACGACAAGTACCTTGACACCCGATGCCCAGAACAACTACTGCCGTTGAAGGTTGTTGAGTGAACAAACTACCGACGACGTGTACGACTACTCTGTGAACGTGTACCACTATCGGGGAGGACCGATAGTACCACTACCTCTATGATCATCGCGGAACAACTACTTCCTCCACTTCCCTCGACGAAATCGAACCCTCCTGTTTGCACGCTTTGAAGGTATAACCACGAGATAACGCCTCTGAACGAATGAATGCATGTTGTATGAGATGCACCCTTGTTCGCCTTGAGTCCGAACTGTCGGTGCACATTGCCCCTCTTTTGCCTTCCACCGACATGTGGGACACCCGGTATCCGGGATCACTCCCCGTCACTCTTGCACATTTCGCGCACCCACACTTGTTCCTTTGCACTAGCATCTCATTTGAGTTGCCGGATCACCGGAATGTTGGCATGGTAACATTTCCGTTTGCCGCCGTGGCACCCCTTTTTCCTTCCGCCATGGCAACAAATGCCTCATACCTTATCATGTCAACTTTTCCATAAAACTTGCATAAACTTGCGCATGTCATTCGCATCATGATAACAATATTTAAAATGGTTAAAATTGTTGTTTGCATTAAATTGCTAAATGCACATGAGGATTTACCGGAATTGTTGTTTGATTTTTCCGGCCTCATTTAAAATGCCTAACTATGTTTTTTACTCATGTTTCACCTCTTGCCATGATCAACAACATTTAAAATTTTTGAGTACCTAACCGGGAGTGAACTAAATAATTGATGTGGTGTTCCGTCAATATGCAACTCGTTGCATATTGAGCTCCACTTAATTTGTAGTTTTGTTTGTTGCACTTTGCCATGTCATGCATATTTAAACCGGACATACATCATACTTGGTTGTGCATCATGCCATGTTTATGCTTGGTTGTTTACTATGTTGTTTGCTTCTTTCCGGTGTTGCTTCTTCGGGTTAGTTCCGCTAAAGTCGCTTTGTGAGGATCCGTTTGACTACGTCCGTTTGTCTTCTTCATGGACTCGTTTCTTCTTCCTTGCGGGATCTCAGGCAAGATGACCATACCCTCGAAATCACTTCTATCTTTGCTTGCTAGTTGCTCGCTCTTTTGCTATGCCGTGATACCTACCACTTGCTATATCATGCCTCCCATATTGCCATGTCAAACCTCTAACCCACCTTGTCCTAGCAAACCGTTGTTTGGCTATGTTACCGCTTTGCTCAGCCCCTCTTATAGCGTTGCTAGTTGTAGGTGAAGATGGAGTTTGTTCCTTGTTGGAACATGATTATTGTTGGGATATCATTATTATATCTTGTTTACTTTAATGCACCTATATACTTGGTAAAGGGTGGAAGGCTCGGCCTTATGCCTGGTGTTTTGTTCCACTCTTGCCGCCCTAGTTTCCATCATACCGGTGTTATGTTCCTTGATTTTGCGTTCCTTGCATGGCTGGGTTATAATGGGAACCCCTTGACAGTTCACATTGAATAAAACTCCTCCAAAAAGGCCCAACCTTGGTTTTACCATTTGCCACCTAAGCCTTTTTCCCTTGGGTTCTGCAGACTCAAGGGTCATCTTTATTTTAAACCCCCGGGACAGTGCTCCTCTGAGTGTTGGTCCAAACTAGAGTCCTTTGCAGCGCACCCTCGGGAAAACTCGAGGTTTGGTTTTAGTTGTACGGAGAGCTCATCCGGTGTGCCCTGAGAACAAGATACGTGCGACTCCTATCGGGATTTGTCGGCACATCGGGCGGCTTTGCTGGTCTTGTTTTACCATTGCCGAAATGTCTTGTAACTGGGATTCCGAGTCTGATCGGGTCTTCCTGGGAGAAGTAATATCCTTCGTTGACCGTGAGAGCTTGTGATGGGCTAAGTTGGGACACCGCTGCAGGGTTTTGAACTTTCGAAAGCCGTGCCCGCGGTTATGGGCAGATGGGAATTTGTTAATATCCGGTTGTAGAGAACTTGACACCTGACTTAATTAAAATGCATCAACCGCATGTATAGCCGTGATGGTCTCTTCTCGGTGGAGTCCAGGAAGTGAACACGGTTCTTGTGTTATGCTTGAACGTAAGTAGCTTTCAGGATCACTTCTTGATCACCTCTAGTTCACGACCGTACATTGCTTCTCTTGTCGCTCTTATTTGCGTAAGTTAGCCACCATATATGCTAGTGCTTGCTGCAGCTCCACCTCACTACCTTTTCCTACCCATAAGCTTAAATAGTCTTGGTCTCGCGGGTGTGAGATTGCTGAGTCCCCATGACTCATAGTTTACTTCCAAAACCAGTTGCAGGTGCCGATGATACTAGTGCAGGTTACGCAACCCAGCTCAGTTGGGAGCCTGATGAAGATCGTGTTCGTTGTGTTGTTTCGTTGCCAGTTGATCAGTAGTGGAGCCCAGTCGGGGCAATCGAGGATCTAGCATTAGGGGTTGTCTTTCTTTATTTGGTTTCGTAGTCGGACCTTGATTGTATTCTGGATGATGTAATGCTATATTTATGTATTGTGTGAAGTGGCGATTGTAAGCCAACTCTTTATCCCTTTCCTATTGTGTGAAGTGGCGGTTATGCCTCTAAGTCGTGCTCCGACACGTGGGAGATATAGCCGCATCGTGGGTGTTACAATAGTGCCCCTGGAAGTAATTCAGTTGGAGAGTGACCTAACCTACGAGGAGAAACCGTCAAGATTCTCAAGTTTGCCAGCCGGGTTACACGCGGCAAGGTCATCAAGTTATGCAAAGTTTAGTGGAGCCACCATACAGAGGAAGAAGCCACCTGGGAGCGCGAAGAAGACCTACGGAAACACCACCCACACCTATTTGCTAGCTAATTCGAATCTCGAGGGCATGATTCATCTTAAGGGGGTTAGGTTTGTAACATCCCAATTTTCAATTTGGATGTTAATCATTAGGTCATCATATGCATTCATATTTTGAGCATTTTGAATTTGGTTTATTTGGACATTTTAATCCTAGAGGCCTTAAGCAACTCAAGGACCATTTGAGAGAGTTGGAGGTTTTCATAAAATTCCATTTTTGAATTTTCAAAAATTGGTAAATTGGATCAAAGGTGATTTTTATTTGAAATTATTTTCCAATTATTTCAAAATAATGAGAGAAGATAATATCAGTTCTTCAAAATAATGGAAATAATGGAAATTTAGTTTTGAATAAAAATATATATTTTATTCGGTTAAATTAGGGGGAAAATTGCATTTTAAAAGATTGCATTTTAGCCCAGAAAAATGTTCACGTGGTCCTAAATATTAGGAGAAGACCGTGAAAATTAGTTCTGGGATTTTTATTTATTTTATTTTGGATTTTTCTTTGCGGCGAAATTATATATAAAAAAGTTTTTTTCGGACCGACTCGGCCGTAGCCCAGCCGCCCCAGACCGCTACCTCCCCGAGCCGCGGGAGTCTGGCTCCTGCACGGGCGCGCCGCCGCCAGAGTCCGGTCGGACTCCGCCTCCGCCTCGACCCCTCCCCCAAGCCGGCCTCGCTCGGGACCTTTATATAGCGCCGCCCCCTCTCCTCACCGAGCCACCTCGCCGCCCAAGTCGCCGCCGCCCGCGCCTGCACCATTCCGCCGCCGCCGCCCGCGCCCGCACCACCCCGCCGCCGCCGCCCCGCTGCCGCGTCGCCTCGCCGGAGCAACACCGTCGCTGGTCTTTTCCTTTGAACCGGTATAAAACTATAAAACCCGTCCGGTTTTTAGTTTTATTTTTTTGATCGGTTTATTATTTAGGTTAGGTTATTTAGTGAACGTTCACCCGATTAGTTCTTTTATCGAACGAGTTCGCTCGTTAGTTTCTGTTAGCGAACGTTCGTTCGCTAGATTTTTCTTTTTAGTTCAATTTTCGGTCAGGGACCTATCCGTAATTATTTCCATCGCAAATTAGTCCCTGATCTTTAAACCCTCACTACTTTTTGCTCGTTTATCCAAATCCAGTGAAACCAACGCCAAAATCTTCGTCTTGTTCTCCTCTCTCCAGATTAACAAGTTGAACATGATTTTGGAAATTTAAAATTTGGTTTCAAGCAGATTTGAATTTCGAACTTCTTTTGATCGTAGTTTGAGTTTCGTAACTCCGATTTGATTGATTCTTTTTGCAAATCGAAGCTCTTCACTTGAACTTTCTGTTTAGATCTTTTCTTTTGGTTTTACCTTTGCTTCGTATGCTTGAGTGCTTATGTATGCTATTTTTTGTTCATGATATTGTTTCCGGAGTGCGAGGCTTGCTACTACGAATCACTAGGGTTTTCCGATCGTCAGCAAGGCAAGTAACACTTTGACCATATACCTTTATTTCCTAGTTTTTATGCATTAATTTCAACCCTCAAACATTGCATTAGTAGGATTTGATAACATGTGGGTATTGGAAATTAGTTGATAAGGTAGGAACCTATTGTCTTATATCAAACCCCGGGTATTTTCCGCGTTATGATTGCACTACTTTGCTATGCTCGTAGACGTGGATTGGTTTGTGAGATTGATGAAAGATGTGAGAGTTATTTATAACTAAGGGGAACTTAAGGTGGCTACTTTAATACATATCTGGGTGGATTGGTTGAGGGCACCTGGGGAATCCAGTGTTGTCCTAGGAGATCCCGGGGTACCCGTGTGATCATCCTATGGAATGCCACCCAGGTTCAAAGGGATCATAAGTTTTTTCATGCTAGAAACTTCTATGTGCAGCCACAAGCCATTATGGGCTCTGACATAGTTGAGTAAGTTGTGGGAATCCTTTCCATGATGGGCTAGCAGATGTAGGGGAATTGTAGGTGTGCCTCTTCGGAAAGACTGTGTCTCGGTCATCCATTTCTCAAACATCATGCAGTGCGAGAAATACAACGGAGGAGATCGAATCTTGTGGGGAAAAGTGTGCAAACTTCTGTAGAGTGTAGAAACTAATGATGGTTAGCCGTGTCCCCGGTTATGGACATCTTGAGTATCTGGTACATGAATTATTATGTTGATCTCATCACTTTACTTAACAAATTTGTTGGGTTGTAAATGTTAATTTGGGAGTGAGTTGGGGGTACCTTCTCAATAATTTCATCAAACTTTGTAGTTAAATAAAATATATTCCTTTGTTGTACGGAAAAATTAGCTTTATGCAAATGACAACCTTAGAGCCTCCACCAGCCAAATATGCATGTAGTGATAGATGTTATTTTGTTCATTACTCTATGGTGTTATCTTGCCAGCATATTCCATGTGCTGACCTACATGGTAGCAACGTATCATGTTGCGGAGTTTTCAGACAAAGAGTATGGTGCGATAGGTCATTGTCATGCACTAAGTTTTGCCATGGAGTCGGATGGACTCATTTATCTTTGAAGCTTCCGCAGTTATGTTTTTTAGATGACCTTCAGCCATATTATTGTAATAAGTACACTTTTTGAGACACTCGTTGTAATAAGTATGTGATTGAACTCTACAATAAATCCTCAAGTACTGTGTGTGTCAGCAATACCGATCCAGGGATGACACTTAAGCACAGAGACTATGGTCCATTGGGATCGGGTCGCTACATTAGGACCAACTAGAACTAGGGCTAGATGAACTTGAGGAGGCTCCAAAACTTGTATATTCAATAGAGCATAAAACCCTAGTATATATTGGTTGGAGAGGAGGGAAAGGATAGCCGCCCTTCTTGGTGTACCGGCCAAGGGAGGGGAGGAGGACTCCCTCCTTCTCCAATTCGGCCTCATTCCATGGCAAAGGGGGCGCCTCCCCCACTTGGGCCTTGGTGGCCCAAGTTGCCTTCCACTACTTGGCCTTTTAAGGCCCATTGATTTTAAAATAAATATAAAATCCTTCTAATTATTATTAGACATTTTTATTTATAATTTAACATCGCCAGAAATATTTTCCAACTATATATTAATTACCGGGAATACCCGGTATTGCACGATAAGTTCTAAAACCCTTCCGGTGACCCCGAAATGCTTCCGGATCTGGTCGTAACTATTCTGAATAGTAATGAAACAATTCCACAAATATATTCTCATCACTCCCTTCCTACTAACACTCAGCATGTCGTGATTTCCTTAATCTTGTGGTCTCGTAGGTTTGGTAACTCAGACATGAACGAATTCCTTCGTTCAATGACCGGTAGCGGAACCGTGGACGTTCATATCGATCCCTATGAGCACACAAATTATGTTCGACTGAACCTTTGGTTATATGTGATGTTCCCTTTGCTTCGTGATACTTTACAATACCTGGGATGCATTGTATCCTCCTAAGTCATCACATGCTCACTATACTAAAATCCTCCTTACCGATTTTGTTCATTTTTCTCGTTGTTGTGTTCTGGCATCCCTGTCGGTGTCAAAACCGGTGGTGTCAGCGTTCTGGGAACGGGGGTCCCCAGACTTGCCTACCTGCGGCCTGCGGCGTGGCTCAAAGGGGCCCCAGTGCGGCCCATCTTCATCGACACAAGACTCAAGACCCTCGCAAGGGGCCAAGCCTCGCGGGGCGGACGACACGGTGCATCCTCAGGCTGGCTCGCGAGGAGGCAGAGAGATCAAGGCAGGGTACCTCGTGAGGTGCCCATGACGCAAGCCATGACGACTCAAGGCGCCAGGCGGGCGCCAGTGCGCGCAGCGTCCTTCTTTCCTCTTTGGTGCAAAGGGGGCAAGCGCAGCCGCGGAGTACCGAGGCATCAGGCAAAGGTTGCCATTTCGGTGCAACGAGACCAAGACCAGGAGGACTACGAGAGGGAGGTCACCATGGAGCCCAGCACGGCGTCACCACAGAGCCTTTGGTAGGCGAAGACCAACTTTAGTCAGGATAAGTGTACTAGATGTTCCCCTTCGAATTGGCCAATTGTTGGCGCCCTTCCAGCTCAATATTTGGGAGGAGGCCCAGGGCCTTTGCTTATAAATAGGACTAGCCACCCCCAGGGTAGAGGGGCAGGAAGAAAGGCATCTGGAAGAGACATTGGATCGAAATCAGAGAGAGAGAGAAGGGTGACTGAACTCCTCCTAGCAGTTCGTCGCCCCAGCCAAGAACAGACCCTCGCGAGGCTGTTCTTCCTTGTATTGTTCATCATCACCAGCCCCAGGAGGCAATCCACAAACCACACACTGGAGTAGGGTATTACACCACAACGGTGGCCCGACCCAGTATAAACCTTTTGTCTCTTGTGCAGTTCTTTCAGTAGTTTAGTTCTTTGTGAGACGGGGAGGTAGAAGGCGTAATCTCCACGCGCACCCTAGTGTTCGAACCTTAAGGGTCTGCCGGAACCCGTGATCCGACATTTGGCGCGCCAGGTAGGGGTGCACCGGAATCCGTCTTCCACCGCTCCGTCCTCCTCCGGCCGCCGCAGCCATGTACGGCGCCAGTCGAGCTCGCGTCGCCCCGGCGGCCCTCGCCGGTTGGCGTTCTCGTTGTCCCCCGTCGCCCGCCGTCAACACCGCCACCGGCTCAGCGGGGAACGAGCGGCAAGCACCCCCCCAGCATCTGCCTACGCGGCAGAGTAGCTGCACCGCAACATCGACGCCTTCGGTCGTTGCGGCCCTCCTGGGCGGCTCGCAGGCGCCGCCCATGAGTCGCCACGTCAAGCCTTTTGCCCGCCGGGTTAGCGCCGTTTCCGCATGGCAGGGGGCTCCCCCGGACCGGGCGGCACGCGAGGTCGGTCTGACCTACAAATCGGAGGACCACCCCACCAACCTGGTCGGCTCTGGCGCGCTCCCCCTGTTGTGCACCCCCACCATCTGCCAGGTGGCCGTCACCAGAACCCTCGTTGACAGCGGCGCGGGCCTCAGCATGCTTTCGGTCGAGACTTTCAACCTCCTCTACATACCCCGGGAGTGGCTGCGACCCAGCCGATCTTTCTCGGGCGTCGGGGGCGGAACATCCGACTCCCTGGGACAGATCCGGCTCCTGGTAACCTTCGGCACCTACGACAACTTCCGCACGGAGATGGTCGACTTCGACATCGCCCCCATCGGCCTCCCTTACAACGCCATCCTCGGCTACCCGGCACTGGCTCAGTTCATGGCCGCCACGCACCCGGCGTACAACCTCATGAAGATGCCCGGGAGCAGCGGTACACTCGCCGTGCACGGGGACACCGGGGACGCCCTGCGAGTACTCAAGCTCGCCTTTAAGATGGCGGCATCAGCACGGCCCGTCAACGCGGAGACCCCTGAGCCCAAGGGGGCTGCGCCCGCCAAGAAGAAGCAGTTGTTCACCCAGGACAAGGCAGAAACCAAGCAGATACCCGTCGACGAGGACGGGTCCTCCAGTGCCACTTTCACCATAGGCGCCAACCTTGAGCCTGAGCAGGAGAAGGCCTTGGTCAAGTTCCTGCGCGCGAATAAGAAGGTATTTGCTTGGGAGCCCGATCAGCTGGCGGGGATCCCTAGGAGTGTCATCGAGCATCACCTCAACGTGTGCCCAAATGTGCGCCCCGTGAAGCAGAAGGCCAGGCGGTAGTCCGTGGAGAAGCAGGCCTTCATTGTCCAAGAGACCCGCAAGCTAGAAGCCGCTGGGGTCATTCGCGAGGTCCGATACCCGGATTGGTTGGCCAACCCTGTCGTTGTGCCCAAGAAAGGGGGGAAGGAACGCATGTGTGTCGACTTCACCAACCTCAACAAGGCATGCCCGCAAGATCCGTTTCCGCTCCCCCGCATCGACCAGATCGTCGATTCCACTGTGGAGTGCGACCTGCTATGCTTCCTGGACGCCTTCTCCGGGTACCACCAGATCAAGATGGCGGTAGAAGACGTTGAGAAGACCGCCTTCTTAACCCCGTGCGGGGTATACTGTGTAGGGGAACGTAGTAATTTCAAAAAATTTCCTACGCACACGCAAGATCATGGTGATGCATAGCAACGAGGGGGAGAGTCTGATCTACGTACCCTTGTAGATCGCAACGGAAGCGTTGACACAACGTAGAGGAAGTAGTCGTACGTCTTCTTCCCGATCCGACCGATCCAAGCACCGTTACTCCGGCACCTCCGAGTTCTTAGCACACGTTCAGCTCGATGACGATCCTCGGGCTCCGATCCAGCAAAGCGTCGAGGAAGAGTTCCGTCAGCATGACGGCGTGGTGACGATCTTGATGTTCTACCGACGCAGGGCTTCGCCTAAGCACTACAACGGTATGATCGAGGTGGAATTTGGTGGCAGGGGGCACCGCACACGGCTAAGGAACGATCTCAAGGATCAACTTGTGTGTCTAGAGGTGCCCCCTGCCCCCGTATATAAAGGATCCAAGGGGGAGGGGCTGGTCGGCCAAGGGGGGAGGCGCAGGAGAGTCCTACTCCCACTGGGAGTAGGATTCCCCCTCCAATCCTAGTCCAACTAGGATTCCTCGGAGGGGAAAAGAGGAGGAGGTGGCCAGCCACCCTTTCCTAGTCCTAATAGGACTAGGGGAAGGGGGAGGCGCGCAGCCCATCTAGGGCAGCCCCTTCTCTATGTGGGCTGCCCTCTCACCTTTCCACTAAGGCCCATGTTGGCCCATTGGGCTCCCGGGGGGTTCCGGTAACCCTCCCGGTATTCCGGTAAAATCCCGATTTTACCCGGAACACTTCCGATGTCCAAACATAGGCTTCCAATATATCAATCTTTATGTCTCGACCATTTCGAGACTCCTCGTCATGTCCGTGATCACATCCGGGACTCCGAACAACCTTCGGTACATCAAAATGCATAAACTCATAACAACTGTCATCGTAATGTTAAGCGTGCGGACCCTACGGTTCGAGAACAATGTAGACATGACCGAGACACGTCTCCGGTCAATAACCAATAGCGGGACCTGGATGCCCATATTGGCTCCTACATATTCTACGAAGATCTTTATCGGTCAGACCGCATAACAACATACGTTGTTCCCTTTGTCACCGGTATGTTACTTGCCCGAGATTCGATCGTCGGTATCCAATACCTAGTTCAATCTCGTTACTGGCAAGTCTCTTTACTCGTTCCGTAATACATCATCTCACAACTAACATCTTAGTTATAATGCTTGCAAGGCTTATGTGATGTGTATTACCGAGAGGGCCCAGAGATACCTCTCCGACAGTCGGAGTGACAAATCCTAATCTCGAAATACGCCAACCCAACATCTACCTTTGGAGACACCTGTAGTACTCCTTTATAATCACCCAGTTACGTTGTGACGTTTGGTAGTACCCAAAGTGTTCCTCCGGTAAACGGGAGTTGCATAATCTCATAGTCATAGGAACATGTATAAGTCATGAAGAAAGCAATAGCAACATACTAAACGATCGGGTGCTAAGCTAATGGAATGGGTCATGTCAATCAGATCATTCAACTAATGATGTGACCTCGTTAATCAAATAACAACTCTTTTGTCTATGGTTAGGAAACATAACCATCTTTGATTAACGAGCTAGTCAAGTAGAGGCATACTGGTGACACTCTGTTTGTCTATGTATTCACACATGTATTATGTTTCCGGTTAATACAATTCTAGCATGAATAATAAACATTTATCATGATATAAGGAAATAAATAATAACTTTATTATTGCCTCTAGGGAATATTTCCTTCAGTCTCCCACTTGCACTAGAGTCAATAATCTAGATCACATCACCATGTGATTAACATCGATAGTTCACATCATCATGTGATTAACACCCATATTTCACATCGCCATGTGACCAATACCCAAAGGGTTTACTAGATTCAGTAATCTAGTTCACATCGCTATGTGATTAACACCCAAAGAGTACTAAGGTGTGATCATGTTTTGCTTGTGAGAGAATCTTAGTCAACGGGTCTGCCACATTCAGATCCACATGTATTTTGCAAATTTCTATGTCAACAATGCTCTGCATGGAGCTACTCTAGCTAATTGCTCCCACTTTCAATATGTATCTAGACCGAGACTTAGAGTCATCTAGATTAGTTTCAAAACTTGCATCGGCGTAACCCTTTACGATGAGCCTTTTGTCACGTCCATAATCGAGAAACATATCCTTATTTCACTAAGGATAATTCTGACCGCTGTCCAGTGATCTACTCCTAGATCACTATTGTACTCCCTTGCCAAATCAGTGTATGGTATACAATAGATCTGGTACACAACATGGCATACTTTATAGAACCTATGGCTGAGGCATAGGGAATGACTTTCATTCTCTTTCTATCTACTGCCATGGTCGGGCTTTGAGTCTTACTCAACTTCACACCTTGTACTACAGGCAAGAACTCTTTCTTTGACTGCTCCATTTTTGAACTACTTCAAAATCTTGTCAAGGTATGTACTCATTGAAAAAAAAACTTATCAAGCGTCTTGATCTATCTCTATAGATCTTGGAGCTCAATATGTAAGCAGCTTCACCGAAGTCTTTCTTTGAAAAACTCCTTTCAAACACTCCTTTATGCTTTACAGAATAATTCTACATTATTTCCGATCAACAATTCACATATACTTTATCAGAAATGCTGTAGTGCTCCCACTCACTTTCTTGTAAATACAAGCTTCACCGCAAGTCTGTATAAAACTATATGCTTTGATCAACTTATCAAAGCGTGTATTCCAACTCTGAGATGCTTGCACCAGTCCATAGATGAATCGCTGGAGCTTGCATATTTTGTTAGCACCTTTAGGATTGACAAAACCTACTGGTTGCATCATATACAACTCTTCTTCCAGAAATCCATTCAGGAATGCAGTTTTGACATCCATCTGCCATATTTCATAATCATAAAACGCGGCAATTGCTAACATGATTCGGACAGACTTAAGCATAGATACGGGTGAGAAACTCTCATCGTAGTCAACACTTTGAACTTGTCGAAAACCTTTTGCGACAATTCTAGCTTTGTAGATAGTAACACTACTATCAGCGTCCGTCTTCCTCTTGAAGATCCATTTATTCTCAACTGCTTGCTGATCATCGGGCAAGTCAACCAAAGTCCAAACTTTGTTCTCATACATGGATCATATCTCAGATTTCATGGCCTCAAACCATTTCGCGGAATATGGGCTCATCATCGCTTCCTCATAGTTCGCAAGTTCGTCATGGTCTAGTAACATGACTTCCAGAACAGGATTACCGTACCACTCTGGTGCGGATCTCACTCTGGTTTACCTACGAGATTCGGTAGTAACTTGATCTGAAGTTACATGATCATCATCATTAGCTTCCTCAATAATTGGTGTAGGTGTCACAGAAACTGGTTTCTGTGATGTACTACTTTCCAATAAGGGAGAAGGTACAATTACCTTATCAAGTTTTCCACTTTCCTCCCACTCACTTCTTTTGAGAGAAACTCCTTTTCTGGAAAGGATCCATTCTCGGCAACGAATATCTTGCCTTCGGATCTGTGATAGAAGGTGTACCCAACAGTCTCCTTTTGGGTATCCTATGAAGACATATTTCTCCGATTTGGTTTTGAGCTTATCAGGATGAAACTTTTTCACATAAGCATCACAACCCCAAACTTTAAGAAACGACTACTTTGGTTTCTTGCTAAACCACAGTTCAGATTGTGTCGTCTCAACGGACTTAGATGGTGCCCCTTTTTTTAACGTGAATGCAGCTGTCTCTAATGCATAACCCCAAAACGATAGTGGTAGATCGGTAAGAGACATCATAGATCGCACTGTATCTAATAAAGTATGGTTATGACGTTCAGACACACCTTTACACTATGGTGTTCCATGTGGCGTGAGTAGTGAAACTATTTCACATTGTTTTTAACTGAAGGCCAAACTCGTAACTCAAATACTCTTCTCTACGATCAGATCATAGAAACTTTATTTTCTTGTTACGATGATTTTTTTCACTTCACTCTGAAATTCTTTGAACTTTTCAAATGTTTCAGACTTTATGTTTCATCAGGTAGATATACTCATATCTGCTCAAATCATCTGTGAAGATCAGAAAATAATGATACCTGTCGCGAGCCTCAATATTCATCGGACCACATACATCAGTATGTATGATTTCCAACAAATCTGTTGCTCGCTCCATTGTTCCGAAGAACAGAGTCTTAGTCATCTTGCCCATGAGGCATGGTTCGCAAGCATCAACTGATTCATAATCAAGTGATTCCAAAAGCCCATCAGCATGGAGTTTCTTCATGCGCTTTACACCAATATGACCTAAACGGCAGTGCTACAAATAAGTTGCACTATCATTATTAACTTTGCATCTTTTGGTTTCAATATTATGATTTTGTGTATCACTACGATCGAGATCCAACGAACTATTTTCATTGGGTGTGTAACCATATAAGGTTTTATTCATATAAACAGAACAACAATTTATTCTCTTAAATGAATAACTGTATTACAATAAACATGATCAAATCATATTCATGCTCAACGCAAACACCAAATAACACTTATTCAGGTTCAACACTAATCCCGAAAGTATAGGGAGTGTGCGATGATGATCATATCAATCTTGGAACCACTTCCAACACACATCGTCACTTCACCCTTAACTAGTCTCTGTTCATTCTGCAACTCCCGTTTCGAGTTACTAATCTTAGCAACTGAACTAGTATCAAATACTGAGGGGTTGCTATAAAAATTAGTAAAGTACACATTAATAACATGTATATCAAATATACTTATGTTCACTTTGCCATCCTTCTTATCTGCCAATCACTTGGGGTAGTTCCGCTTCCAGTGACCAGTCCCTTTGCAATAGAAGCACTTAGTCTCAGGCTTAGGATCAGACTTGGGCTTCTTCACTTGAGCAGCAACTTGCTTGCTGTTCTTTTTGAAGTTCCCCTTCTTCCCTTTGCCCTTTTCTTGAAACTAGTGATCTTGTCAACCATCAACACTTGATGCTCTTTCTTGATTTCTACCTTCATTGATTTCATCATCATGAAAAGCTCGGGAGTCTTTTTCGTCATCCCTTGCATACTATAGTTCATCACGAAGTTCTACTAACTTGGTGATGGTGACTAGAGAATTCTGTCAATCACTATCTTATCTGGAAGATTAACTCCCACTTGATTCAAGCGATTGTAGTACCCAGACAATCTGAGCACATGCTCACTAGTTGAGCGATTCTCCTCCGTCCTTTTGCTATAGAACTTTGTTGGAGACTTCATATCTCTCAACTCGGGTATTTGCTTGAAATATTAACTTCAACTCCTGGAACATCTCATATGGTCCATGACGTTCAAAACGTCTTTGAAGTCCCGATTCTAAGCCGTTAAGCATGGTGCACTAAACTATCAAGTAGTCATCATATTGAGCTAGCCAAACGTTCATAACGTCTGCATCTGCTCCTGCAATAGGTCCGTCACCTAGCGGTGCATCAAGGACATAATTCTTCTGTGCAACAATGAGGATAAACCTCAGATCACGGATCCAATCCGCATCATTGCTACTAACATCTTTCAATATAATTTTCTCTAGGAACATATCAAAGTAAACACAGGGAAGCAACAACGCGAGCTATCGATCTACAACATGATTTACAAAATACTACCAGGACTAAGTTCATGATAAATTTAAGTTCAATTAATCATATTACTTAAGAACTCCCACTTAGATAGACATCCCTCTAATCCTCTAAGTGATCACGTGATCCAAATCAACTAAACCATGTCCGATCATCACGTGAGATGGAGTAGTTTCAATTGTGAACATCACTATGTTGATCATATCTACTATATGATTCACGCTCGACCTTTCGGTCTCCGTGTTCCGAGGCCATATCTGTATATGCTTGGCTCGTCAAGTATAACCTGAGTATTCCGCGTGTGCAACTGTTTTGCACCCGTTGTATTTGAACGTAGAGCCTATCACACCCGATCATCACGTGGTGTCTCAGCACGAAGAACTTTCGCAATGGTGCATACTCAGGGAGAACACTTCTTGATAATTAGTGAGAGATCATCTTAAAATGCTACCGTCGAACTAAGCAAAATAAGATGTATAAAAGATAAACATCATATGCAATCAAAATATGTGACATGATATGGCCATCATCATCTTGCTTCTTTGATCTCCATCTCCAAAGTACTGTCATGATCTATATCGTTACTGGCATGACACCATGATCTCCATCATCTTGATCTATATCAATGTGTCGTCACGTGGTCGTCTCGCCAACACTTGCTCTTGCAACTATTGCTATCGCATAGCGATAAAGTAAAGCAATTATTGGGTGCTTGCATCTTATGCAATAGACAGACAACCATAAGGCTTTTGCCAGTTGCCGATAAGTTCAACAAAACATGATCATCTTTTATAACAACTTATAACTCATCACGTTTTGAAACAACATGCCCTGCAAAAACAAGTTAGACGTCCTCTACTTTGTTGTTGCAAATTTCACGTGGCTGCTACGGGCTTAAGCAAGAACCAATCTCACCTACGCATCAAAACCACAACGATAGTTTGTCAAATAGACTCCGTTTTAACCTTCGCAAGGACCGGGCGTAGCCATACTCGGTTCAACTAAAGTTGGAGAAACAGTCACCCGCAAGTCACCTATGTGCAAAGCACGTCGGGGAAACCGGTCTCGCGTAAGCGTACGCGTAATGTCGGTCCGGGCCGCTTCATCCAACAATACCGCCGAACCAAAGTATGACATGCTGGTAGGCAGTATGACTTATATCGCCCACAACTCACTTGTGTTCTACTCGTGCATATAACATCAAACCATAAAACCTAGGCTCGGATGCCACTGTTGGGGAACGTAGTAATTTCAAAAAATTTCCTACGCACACGCAAGATCATGGTGATGCATAGCAACGAGGGGGAGAGTCTGATCTACGTACCCTTGTAGATCGCAACGGAAGCATTGACACAACGTAGAGGAAGTAGTCGTACGTCTTCTTCCCGATCCGACCGATCCAAGCACCGTTACTCCGGCACCGCCGAGTTCTTAGCACACGTTCAGCTCGATGACGATCCTCGGGCTCCGATCTAGCAAAGCGTCGAGGAAGAGTTCCGTCAGCACGACGGCGATGCAGGGCTTCGCCTAAGCACTACAACAGTATGATCGAGGTGGAATTTGGTGGCAGGGGGCACCGCACACGGCTAAGGAACGATCTCAAGGATCAACTTGTGTGTCTAGAGGTGCCCCCTGCCCCCGTATATAAAGGATCCAAGGGGGAGGGGCTGGCCGGCCAAGGGGGGAGGTGCAGGAGAGTCCTACTCCCACTGGGAGTAGGATTCCCCCTCCAATCCTAGTCCAACTAGGATTCCTCGGAGGGGAAAAGAGGAGGAGGTGGCCGGCCACCCTTTCCTAGTCCTAATAGGACTAGGGGAAGGGGGAGGCGCGCAGCCCATCTAGGACAGCCCCTTCTCTTTTCCACTAAGGCCCATTATGGCCCATTTAGCTCCCGGGGGTTCCGGTAACCCTCCCGGTATTCCGGTAAAATCCCGATTTTACCTGGAACACTTCCGATGTCCAAACATAGGCTTCCAATATATCAATCTTTATGTCTCGACCATTTCGAGACTCCTCGTCATGTCCGTGATCACATCCGGGACTCCGAACAACCTTCGGTACATCAAAATGCATAAACTCATAACAACTGTCATCGTAATGTTAAGCGTGCGGACCCTACGGTTCGAGAACAATGTAGACATGACCGAGACACGTCTCCGGTCAATAACCAATAGCGGGACCTGGATGCCCATATTGGCTCCTACATATTCTACGAAGATCTTTATCGGTCAGACCGCATAACAACATACGTTGTTCCCTTTGTCATCGGTATGTTACTTGCCCGAGATTCGATCGTCGGTATCCAATACCTAGTTCAATCTCATTACTGGCAAGTCTCTTTACTCGTTCCGTAATACATCATCTCACAACTAACATCTTAGTTATAATGCTTGCAAGGCTTATGTGATGTGTATTACCGAGAGGGCCCAGAGATACCTCTCCGACAGTCGGAGTGACAAATCCTAATCTCGAAATACGCCAACCCAACATCTACCTTTGGAGACACCTGTAGTACTCCTTTATAATCACCCAGTTACGTTGTGACGTTTGGTAGTACCCAAAGTGTTCCTCCGGTAAACGGGAGTTGCATAATCTCATAGTCATAGGAACATGTATAAGTCATGAAGAAAGCAATAGCAACATACTAAACGATCGGGTGCTAAGCTAATGGAATGGGTCATGTCAATCAGATCATTCAACTAATGATGTGACCTCGTTAATCAAATAACAACTCTTTTGTCTATGGTTAGGAAACATAACCATCTTTGATTAACGAGCTAGTCAAGTAGAGGCATACTGGTGACACTCTGTTTGTCTATGTATTCACACATGTATTATGTTTCCGGTTAATACAATTCTAGCATGAATAATAAACATTTATCATGATATAAGGAAATAAATAATAACTTTATTATTGCCTCTAGGGCATATTTCCTTCATACTGCTGTACATGCATGCCGTTCGGACTGCGTAACGCGGAGGCAACCTTTCAGCGGCTGATGCACATCACCTTGGGCCCGCAACTCGGAAAGAATGTCGAATCCTACGTTGATGACATTGTAGTAAAATCTCGGGAGGCCAAGACCCTGATACAAGACCTGGAGGAGACCTTCGCGAGCCTCAACGCAGTAAACCTGCGGCTCAACCCGGAGAAATGTGTGTTTGGTGTCCCCTCGGGCAAGCTTTTGGGATTCCTCGTGTCCCATCGTGGCATCGAGGCCAACCCCGAGAAGGTCAAGGCTGTCGAGGACATGAGTCCGCCAAAGACCCTCAGAGAAATGCAGAAGCTCACTGGGCACGTGACCGCGCTAGGGCGCTTCATCTCCAAATTAGGGGAGCGAGCACTGCCTTTCTTTCAGCTGATGAAGAAAAAGGGGCCCTTTGAATGGACTGAAGAGGCAGATAAGGCGTTTCAAGATCTCAAGAGGTACCTGACCAGTCCCCCAGTCATGGTGGCTCCGCGCCCTCAAGAGCCCCTGCTACTTTACCTCGCCGCCACTCCCTACTCCGCCAGCGCAGCCCTGGTGGCGGTTAGGGAGGAGCGCCAAGTCAAGACCGCAGTGGCAGCCCGAGGCAAGACAAAACGGGAACAAGGAAAGCATGCAGCAGCCACAACCACAGTTGAGGAGGGTCAGCTGCCGAAGAATGCACCGGAGGCAGGAGAGGCCGCACGCCCGGATGGTCCACCTCCCGAGGCCACGTCATCTCGTGAGGCGCCCTTACCTCCCGAGGGCGCCGCGACCCCAGATGCTCTCAGCCTTGTTGAGAATCCCGTCTACTTTGTTAGCACGGTGTTACGAGACGCAAGGGCACGGTACCCAATGCCTCAGAAGCTCCTCCTCGCGCTACTGGTAGCCTCGTGCAAGCTGCGTCACTACTTCCAGGCTCATCCCATCAAAGTCGTCTCATCGTACCCCCTGGAGAGAGTGCTCAGGAGCCCTAACTCAGCCGGAAGGGTCGCCGAGTGGAACATGGAGCTGCAGGCGTTTCAGCTCGAGTTCAGCACAACCAGGGTCATCAAAGCAGCAGCGTTAGCAGATTTCATAGCGGAATGGGCGGAGGCACCAGGCCTCAGGGACAACGAGGATCGGTCCCTCTCTCCAGGGAGTGAGGCGCCGGAAGGCTGGGTCATATACTTCGACGGGGCGTTCTCCAGACACGGCGCGGGGGCTGGTGCGGTGCTGATATCACCCACTCAGGATAAGCTCTACTATGCCATACAGCTCTGTTTCCAGCAAGGTGAAAAGGTCTCCAACAACATAGCAGAATATGAGGGACTGATAGCCGGGTTGAAGGACGCAGTAGCCCTGGGAGTGAAATGCCTCACCGTCAAGGGCGACTCGCAGCTCCTAGTCAACTTCTCCAACAAGGTGTACGAGCCGAAGGACAAGCATATGGAGGCCTACCTAGCGGAGGTCCGCAGGATGGAAAAGCAGTTCTGGGGGCTGGAGCTGAAGCACGTGCCCCGTGGCACCAATCAGGAAGCTGACGACATAGCCGGGCGGGCATCCAGGCGGTTGCCGCAGGAACCCGGCGTCTTCGAAGAGCGGCTCTTCAAACCTTCAGCACAGCCGACGTTATCAGACACCGCTCAGTCTCGAGAGGAGCTCCCCCAGCCGCCGGCCTCGGGAGCCTCGGTCTGCGGACCGACCTCAGGAGCACGCCTGCTCCTGACGATGGAACCTCAGGAGGAGTGCTGGATCGTAGAACTTCGGAGTTATTTAACGCAAGGGGCCATACCAGAAAAGGAAGAGGAAGCGGAGCGTGTGGCGCGGCAGGCCACGGCATACTGCATCAGAGATGGAGAACTTTACCGGAAGCGACCAAACGATGTATCTCTGCGCTGCATCTCCAGGGAGCAAGGAAAGGAACTACTGAAGGACATACACGGCGGAGACTGCGGACACCACTCATCATCACGGACCCTCGTCGGCAAGGCATTCCGTAGTGGGTTCTATTGGCCCACCGCGCTCAACGACGCAATCGAATTGGTAAAGGCTTGTGAGGCCTGCCAGTTTCATTCCATGAAGATCCATCAACCGGCGGGGGGCCTGCAGAATATACCCATCTCGTGGCCCTTCGTAGTTTGGGGGTTGGATATTCTGGGCCCGTTCCCTCGGGCGCCAGGGGGCTACCGTTACCTCTACGTCGCCATTGACAAGTTCACCAAGTGGGCAGAAGTGGAGGTTGTCCGTACCATCCCCTCTGGCTCCGCGGTCAAGTTCATCAGGGGTATCGTGAGCCGATTCGGGGTACCGAATCACATCATCACGGACAACGGTTCACAGTTCACCAGTAATCTCTTCAAAACATACTGTGCTAACCTTGGGACGGAGATATGCTACGCTTCGGTGGCACACCCGCGAAGCAATGGGCAGGCCGAACGAGCCAACGCGGAGGTCCTGTGAGGCCTCAAGACCAGGACAGTCAAGAAGAAGCTCGAGGCCTGCGGCAGAGGTTGGTACGATGAGTTTCAGTCCGTGTTGTGGTCCATCCGCACAACCGCGACCAAACTGACTGGGGAGACCCCGTTCTTCCTGGTCTATGGAGCCGAGGCAGTCCTTCCTCACGAGGTCAGGCGTCGCTCCGCACAGGTCCTAGCGTTTGATGAGGCGCAGCAGGACGCCATGCGGGGGATGGACCTCGTGCTGGGGGAGGAACGCCGCCGGGAAGCCGCGCTGCGAGCGGCAAGGTACCAACAGGAGCTACGACGATATCACTGCCGCAACATCCGCCCCAGGACCCTCGAGGTAGGAGACCTCGTACTCAGGCGGGTTCTCTCCAGGGAGGGGCTGCACAAGCTCTCTCCCATGTGGGAGGGCCCGTTCAAGGTTGTTCATGTTTCCAGGCCAGGCTCCGTGCGCTTGGAGACTCAAGAGAGGGAGCCGGTCCAGAACGCGTGGAACATCCAGCACCTCCGGAGGTTCTACCCCTAAAAGGCCCAGAGCATGTGAAGAAGGCGAACGCCTGTGAAGACTTTCCCTTTTTGGAAAAGGCCCAGAGCCTGTGAAGACTTTCCCTTTTTGGAAAAGGCCCAGAGCGTGTGAAGAAGGTGAACGCCTGTGAAGACTTTCCCTTTTTGGAAAAGGCCCAGAGCCTGTGAAGAAGGCAAACGCCTGTGAAGACTTTCCCTTTTTGGAAAAGGCCCAGAGCCTGTGAAGAAGGCGAACGCCTGTGAAGACTTTCCCTTCTTGGAAAAGGTCCAGAGCCTATGAAGAAGGCGAATGCCTGTGCAGACCTTCCCTTTTTGGAAAAGGCCCGGAGCCTGTGAAGAAGGCAAGTGCCTGTGAAGTTGATTACCTCTAAGAAGAAAGGCCCGGAGCTTGTGAAGAAGGCAAGTGCCTGTGAAGTTGATTACCTCTAAGAAGAAAGGCCTGGAGCCTGTGAAGAAGGCCAATGCCTGTGAAGTTCGCCGCCCCATGACACTCTCACGTAATAATGAGTGGGGCTGTACATGCCCCGGAGTCTTAGGAGCGCCGGCCTCAGGCCCTGGGGCTCCCTCCCACGCCCAGTGGCAGCACTTAGCTCCACGCTGGTGAGAAGACGTCGAAGACTAGATTAGGTGCCGGACACGTCTTTTTCATTTGCTTTCCGCAGTTGACGTGTTTACTTGTATTTGAAGTCTTATTGAAGTTATCGCTGTTGCTGATTTGTGGTTCGTCGATTTTCACTCCTCGCTTTGGTTTCTCTCTTAAACGACCTCGCGAGGGATGGTACTCAAACGTCCTCACGAGCGTTTCTGCTCTAGCCGCTGGAAGGTTTCATGGCCCGGGCACGTTACAAGAGCACCCCTCTAGTCCGTGCCCCTCGGGCAACGTGACGCGCACACAGGGCCTGGGTCGGTCACCCCCCCGGCAGGGGTCAAAAACTATCTACGCGCAGGCGTGTAGTTAAGAGGCGCAAAAATAAGATCAAGGTAATGGCTAAAACGGCAATAATTCCCAACACAGCCCATCGGGGCTCCATGCAGCTGTTTTGTCTTACACAGGGAACAACAGGAAAAGGAAAGGACGAGCCCGGCACAACCCTCCTCACATCGGCCCGCGGAGGCGACCCGGGCTGCCTCCGGGCCTCAGGAAGACTCCCTCTCGCGCTTCACCGGGGCACGACGGCGGGCGGACGAGCCACCACCTCCCAAGCAAGCTCGACGGCGTGGGGGTTGACTGCGGCCATCGCTAGAGGAGTCGCTTGAGGAAGAGTTGACAAAGCTTGGGGAGTCTCGA
This sequence comes from Triticum monococcum, assembly GCA_034509565.1. NCBI lineage: Eukaryota > Viridiplantae > Streptophyta > Magnoliopsida > Poales > Poaceae > Triticum > Triticum monococcum. Next base: position 607,857,733 of record CM067845.1, read on the forward strand.
GCGCCGCCATCCGTGCGGGCGCTATCTCCTCCATCACCGTCGGAGCGGGGCCCCCGGCCGCGGTCGTCGTCCTCAGGGAAACACCCCGCGCGGCGACCATCTTCCCCAAACACCCTCACATAGAGGGTGGCATCGCCGTCAAACCTGAAGTGCAGGGTGCACCGTCACCCTAGGCCGCGAGCGTGGGCGAACGCCTGCCAGCCACGAGTTAAGGCCAAGCCCCCATTGGCGGAGACCTCCAGCGCGGCCCATGAGGACCTGCTGCAGCAGCCCTCCGCCTGGAGCCAGAGGCCAGCAGGAGCACCGGCCAGGAGTTCACCAAGGAGGAAGCGAGGGAGTTGGAGCCGGGAGCTAGTCGGCTCCGCCGACCAGACGACGAACTCCGGCAACACCTGCGCAGCGCGAAAGCGCGGCCTGGGGGAGCGCGCAGCCCAGGCGCATCCCTCGGCCACAGCGGCTCGCCCGCCGCCGCGCTGGGGACCGCCCTCATGACCGCCAAACGCTACCGGGGCAGCCACCGGATGCTTCCGAGGGTGCCCACGACCGCGCTTGGGCGGGGGAGAGGCAGGATCGACCTGGAGGGCCTTCCCCTTCTCCGCAGCCGAGTACCTCCTCGATGGAGCCATCACACCAAGGCGGAGCAAGAATTGAGGCAAAGCAGAAAACAGGAAGAGATGGACTGGAAGGGCACGCGCCGTGCCGTACTTATAGCCGGCGAAGGCCAACCGTCGGCCTCCATGATCACAGGTAATCATGACACGATTTGCATGTAGGGACTTGTCCAACTCACGCGATCACCGAGGCGTCGTGGGGAAGTGGAGACGCCCACGTCCCATCAACCGCCACGCGGCGCCCAAGGCCGCAGGCTATTAGGGCCCACGGCGCTTCGCCCTTGCCCTTTCGCCTCTCGGCACGGCCAAGTCCGTGCACGCCTTGGGCCCGGGGGCTACTGTCGGTGTTCTGGGAACGGGGGTCCCCAGACTTGCCTGGCCGCGGCCTGCGGCGTGGCTCAAAGGGGGCCCAGTGCGACCCATCTTCATCAACACAAGACTCAAGACCCTCACGAGGGGCCAAGCCTCGCGGGGCAGACGACACGGCGCATCCTCAGGCGCAGCCTCCTCGGGCTGGCTCGCGAGGAGGCGGAGAGATCAAGGCAGGGTACCTCGCGAGGTGCCCATGACGCAAGCCATGACGACTCAGGGCGCTAGGCGGGCGCCAGTGCTTGCAGCGTCCTTCTTTCCTCTTTGGTGCAAAGGGGGCAAGCGCAGCCGCGGAGTACCGAGGCATCAGGCAAAGGTTGCCATTTCGGTGCAACGAGACCAAGACCAGGAGGACTACGAGACGGAGGTCACCATGGAGCCCAGCACGGCGTCACCACAGAGCCTTTGGCAGGCGAAGACCAACTTTAGTCAGGATAAGTGTACTAGATGTTCCCCTTCGAATTGGCCAATTGTTGGAGCCCTTCCCGCTCAATATTTGGGAAGAGGCCCAGGGCCTTTGCTTATAAATAGGACTAGCCACCCCCAGGGTAGAGGGGCGGGAAGAAAGGCATCTGGAAGAGACATTGGATCGAAATCAGAGAGAGAGAGAGAGAAGGGTGACTGAACTCCTCCTAGCAGTTCATCACCCCAGCCAAGAACAGACCCTCGCGAGGCTGCTATTCCTTGTATTGTTCATCATCACCAGCCCCAGGAGGCAATCCACCAACCACACACTAGAGTAGGGTATTACACCACAATGGTGTCCCGAACCAGTATAAACCTTGTGTCTCTTGTGCAGTTCTTTCAGTAGTTTAGATCTTTGTGAGACGGGGAGATAGAAGGCATAATCTCCGCGCACACCCCAGTGTTCGAACCTTAAGGGTCTAGCGGAACCCGTGATCCGACAGGCGGATCTCAGGTAGGGGGTCCCGAACTGTGCGTCTAGGCCGTATGGTAACAGGAGGCAAGGAACACGATGTTTTACCCAGGTTCGGGCCCTCTTGATGGATGTAAAACCCTACGTCCTGCTTGATTAGTATTGATGATATGGGTAGTACAAGAGTAGATCTACCACGAGATCAAGGAGGCTAAACCCTAGAAGCTAGCTTATCGTATGATTGTTGTATGATGAAGTTGTCCTATGGACTAAAACCCTCCGGTTTATATAGACACCGGAGAGGGTTAGGGTTACACAAAGTCGGTTACAATGGTAGGAGATCTTGAATATCCGCATCGCCAAGCTTGCCTTCCACGCCAAGGAAAGTCCCATCCGGACACGGGACGAAGTCTTCAATCTTGTATCTTCATAGTCCTGGAGTCCGGCTGAAGGTATAGTCCGGCTACCCGAACACCCCCTAATCCAGGACTCCCTCAGTAGCCCCTGAACCAGGCTTCAATGACGACGAGTCCGGCGCGTAGATTGTCTTTGGCATTGCAAGGCGGTTTCCTCCTCCAAATTCTTCATAAAAGTTTGTAAACACCAAGAGTAGTGTCCGGCTCTGCAAAATAAGTTTCCACGTATTGCCACAAAGAGAATAATATTAACACAAATCTAATCTGCTGACGTATTCCGCAGCGTGACATCACACTACGACCAAGCCTTTATTCGAATCGTTTTCACTTTTCCACCTCAGCGTGTTTTGCGAGGCGGTTTCCTTGGCACGTCTTGTCAAAGCAGAGATCGTGTCCCCCATTTACGGGATTCTCATCAATACGGACGTGGGTAACCCAACCGCGCCATTTATCACGGTGCTAGGGAGGCAAGCGAGTTTTACTAGGCTGGTGGGGACGCACAGTCGCATCCGCCCATATAAGGGGATAAGGATCCACCTTTTTACCTACGCCTTCTTCCTCCTTTGCCTATCCATCTTCTGCGCACCCGAGCTCTAGTGCCCAAGCCCGCACTTCCTACCTCAACCTTCTCCAACAATGTTCGGAGCGGGAGGCAAGTGGATGGTCTCCTCCGTCACGGAGGGCCATGTCAAAAAGCTAAGGAAGGCCGGATACCTGTCAAAAGACATCGCGCACCGGCTTCCTGAGGAGGGGCAGCTTCTCCCCACCCCAAGGCCCCATGAGAGGGTAGTATTTCTTCCCCACTTCCTCCGTGGACTGGGTTTTCCTCTCCACCCATTTGTCCGCGGGCTCATGTTCTACTATGGCCTAGATTTCCACGATCTGGCCCCAACTTCATCCTCAATATCTCGGCGTTTATCATCGTGTGCGACGCTTTCCTCTGCATCCGCCCCCATTTCGGCGTCTGGCTCAAGACCTTCAATGTCAAGCCAAAGGTGGTGCGCGGCAACCAGGCGGAGTGCGGAGGTGCCATGGCGGGCAAAATAGCCAACGACCTATGGCTCGAGGGCTCCTTTGTGGAGACCTTGAAGGGGTGGCAGTCAGGGTGGTTTTACATCACTGAGCCACGCGATCCGAAGTGGATTGCAGCCCCTGAATTCCGATCCGGACCCCCTACGCGGCTCACTTCCTGGAAGGAGAAGGGCTTGTCGTGGGGCAACGAAGAAGAGTGACCGGACTGCAAAAATGCATCCAGTCCCTGGTGAACAAGCAGCTCAAGCTTTTCAATGTAGTCCAGGTCATGCTCGTCCGCCGGATCCTTCCGTGTCAAGAACGGGACTTCAATTCATGGGAGTTCAACCCGGCGCAGCACCGAACTCTGAGCAGGCTCTTCGACACGACGTACGAAGATGTATGGAAGGGGCTAACCAAAGGCGCCGAGGCTCCCACATCCGCCTCCGAAGACCGCGGATTCAGCTCGCAGCGTCCTGCTGGCGAGGTAAAATATTTTCATCTTTTACAGGATGTTAAGTTTTCTTCATAGTTTGACTCTATGCGGGATCTAAACTCCCTCACCTTTGACAGGATTGGCAGGCGAAGTCCGGACTGATTAACTGTCCGGCTCTCTTGCCCGAATACCCAGCCCCTGATCTCCTAGTGAAGATGCTGGTTCCGGCACCTTATGTGGTGCCAGAGAAGAAGGCTAGGAAGAAGAAGGCCACGGGGACTCGAAAGAGTTCCCGGCAGATGGTGGTGTCGGACTCGTCGTCCGACGAGTCCGAGACGCACTCCTCCCGTGAAGACGAGGAAGAGGAAGAAGAGCCCTCTCCCCCTCCAGCGGGGGGAGGAAAGAAGAGGAAGGACGCCCCAGTAGGGGAGGCCGAAGGGTCCAGGAAGAGGAAAACCCCTCCGCCGGACTACGCCCCCGACGCCGACGAGGACGAAGAGGAGTGGCCGGACAGGGCCAAGCGTCCGGCGAAATCATAAGTGTTCGGATACCAGAGTAACTCATGATATTCCTTTTGTTGCGCAGCTTTCCCTAATGTCGAATATAATCATGCAGCCCACCCAAGGATGGGCTCGACGAGTCGTCGAGTGGCTCCCAGGATTCATCGGACGTGAATTCAGTTCCACCCGCTGCCTCCCCCTATGCTGCGGATGACGCCGAAGTGGCATCGCGACAAGCTCCGGGGCAAGAGGAGGTGGTCCAGGAGGAATCGCGAGGCGACCTCCCGGACTCCAGGAGTAAAGGGGATCAGACCCCCCAGGGCTCCAAGTCCGGCTTTAAGCCGGACACCGCGCCGGAATCATCAAAGGTTCCAGACCGCGGCAGGCGAACTCCTGCCAAGAGGAGCAAGCCTATTGAGCCGGCGTCCTCCGTCCAACCGGAGGCGCCGGACAATCTGCTGGAGGTGCTTAAGGGCGCCTCCATCGACGAGGAGCACCGTACCATCATGAGTACGGTGGTACAGAAGGTTCGGTCCGCCAAAAGCGGACTGACTGAAGCTTGTGCTAGCCTTCTAACAGGCTTCGAGGTAAGTAAAAAATATGTAAAAATATTACCGCAAAGACAGTAGCCCCTGATGCTCTGTTTGGCGTTCGGAAAGAAAAGCCGAATAGAGGATCTATTAAATATTGCAGGAGTCTAACTAAAAAGGACTCAATATACGTATGCAGGCTTCGCTGCTGGCCACCGCCGCACTGACTGCAGAGGTGGGTGCCCTGAAGCAGGGCCTCGAGCAGACCGAGCAAGAGCTCGGCCTTGCCAAACGACAACTCGGGGAGAAAGAAGGTAAGAGATACCTTATAGAAAAAATGCCAATTGCAAAAAATGATAGGAGTACACTGCTTATTGTAGGGGCCACAACTGAGGTGGCGACCCTCACGCAGGCGCTGTCCGAGGCCGAGAAGAAAGCAGCCACGGAGCACACCGAGCGGGAGAAATTTGAGGAGCAGGTCGGCGAGGTGCAGCAAGAGCTTCAGGCTCTCATGAAAAAACATGAGAGTTTGGAGCTCGACTCGAAGACGCGAGCGTCTGAGCTTGCTGTGGCCCTTAAAACTGCCAAATCTGCCCAGGCCGAAGCCCAGAAGGCCCTCTAGGAATTGGATGCGGTGAAAAAGATAGCGGCGGGTAAGGCATTCTCTATGCAAAGCAGACATATAAAAGTGAACTACTTGTTACTTACCCGAATCCGGAGCTCTCCAGGGGCATTCGTAGATCTTCCCCGCATTGTATCCGATGCCGCCGCATTCTACCGAGCCGAGGAAGGCAGCTCGACGGAGAAGGTGTTCTGGTCTCAGTACGCTGAGGCCGGACACCCTGTGCCCTTGAGCGACCAGCTGAAGAAGCTGGTCGAGCTCCACAAGGCGGCCGAACAAGCCGTGAAGGGCTTCATAGTTGGACTGTGGCCTGGAGAGGCCCTGCCTGGGAGCTACTTCGGACTGGTGCAGCGGCTGGTGGAGGCTTGTCCAAGGCTCGAGGTCATCAAGTGCTCCGTCTGCATCGAAGGTGCCCGTAGGGACCTTGCCCGTGCAAAGGTGCACTGGGGTAAGCTGGACGGTGAGAAGCTTGTGAGGGACGGGCCGCCGCCGGGAAAGGAGCATCGCAAGCCCGAGAACTATTACAAGGATGTTTTGGCTGGTGCCCGCCTTATGGCGGATGAATGTGCCAATGATGTAATTTTTGAATGAACTCGCTCGTGTTATCCTGTGCGCTGAAAACTTGTTCATATGCGCTAAGCAATGCTTGTTGAATTTAAAATATTCCTTTCTGTGTGGCCGTTTATCAAAAAATTGAGAGATGGCCAGTCGTCGGCTTCCGCCCCCATGCCACTAGTGCTGGGGTGTTCGGGATAAACCTGAGCGCACTTTTTCCCATGATTGGGTCCATCGAGGGAGGCGCTCAGCACAACGAACAAGGCAATCGGACTATAATGCTTGAACACTCTCACTTAGCCATAGAACTCTATAATTTTAAATTTCGGCGAAGCCCCTTGTATTCGGAAGACCGAGTTCGGGGCGCTATCCACGCTGTCGGCATTCTGGGAACGGGGGTCCCCAGACTTTCCTGCCTGCAGCCTGTGGCGTGGCACAAAGGAGGCCCAGCACGGTCCATCTTCGTCAGCACAAGACTCAAGACCCTCGTGAGGGGCCAAGCCTCGCGAGGCGGACGACACGGGGCTTCCTCAGGCACGGCCTCATCAGGCTGGCACGCGAGGAGGCGGAGAGATCAAGGCGGGGTACCCGTGACGCAAGCCGTGACGACTCAGGGCGCCAGGCGGGTGCCAGCGCACGCAGCGTCCTTCTTTCCTCTTTGGTGCAAAGGGGGAAGCGCTGCCGCGGAGTACCGAGGCATCAGGCAAAGGTTGTTATTTCGATGCAACGAGACCAAGACCAGGAGGACTACGAGACGGAGGTCACCGTGGATCCCAAGACGGCGTCATCACCAGAGCTCTGCGCAGGCGAAGACTGCTTTTGTCAGATTAGTTGATACTTGCTGTCCCCCTTCAAAATTAGCCCGCCATTGTTGGCTCCCTTCCCACTAAGAGGACCAGGGCCTCTATTAATAGGGCCAGCCGCCCACGTAGCAAGGGGTCGAGCTTGGGGGGTCGAGCTTTTGGTTCGGTTGGCTAGTAAGAGTAAGAGAGAGAGAGAGAGAGAAAGAAAGGGGTGGCTGAACTCCTCCTAGCAATTCACCTCCCCGGTCAAGAACAGACCCTCGCGAGGCTGTTCTTCCTTGTATTGTTCATCATCATCAGCCCCAGGAGGCAATCCACCAACCACACACTGGAGTAGGGTATTACACCACAACGGTGGCCCGAACCAGTATAAATCTTGTGTCCCTCGTGCAGTTCTTTGAGTAGTTTAGATGTTTGCGAGGCGGGGAGGTAGAAGGCGTAATCTCCGCGCGCACCCCAGTGTTCAAACCTTAAGGGTCTGTCAGAACCCGAAATCCGACATTTGGCGCGCCAGGTAGGGGTGTCCCGGAATTCGTCGTCCACCGCTTCGTTCTCCTCTGACCGTCGCATCCATGTCCGACGCTTGTCGGGCCCGCGTCGAGCGCCGGGCTGCCATCGTCTCCCGCGTCGCCCAGACGGCGCCTGTCGGTGGACGTCCTCGTTGTTCTCCATCGCCCGCCGTCAACGCCGCCACCTGCCCGGCGGGGGGCAAGCAGCAGGCGTCGTCCCAGCACCCGTCCGTGCGGCAAGACGGCCGCGTCGCTACTCCATCGCTCGCAATAGCTGGTTCTTCGTCCCGTGCGCTACGCGCACCCATGGAGGCTCGAGCTGCGCTCCTCGCGGAAAACGAGCTCCTGCGCTGCCGCCCCGCCGATGATGTCTACGGTGAATGGTTCGACCGCGTCGCCGAGCTCGCCCGCGCCGCAGGTGGCTCCCCTGCGCCATACCATTGCGCTACACCAACACCCCCGGTCGTCGCGGCCCTCCTGGGCGGCTCGCAGGCGCCGGCCACAAGTCACCACGTCAAGCCGTTCATCCGCCGGGTCAGCGCCTTTTCCACGCGGCAGGGGGCTCCCCCGGATCGGACGGCGCCCAAGACCGGCCTGACCTTCAGTTCAGAGGACCACCCCTCCAACTCGGCCTGCTCGGCCGCGCTCCCCATGTTGTGCACTCCCACCATCTGCTAGGTGGCCATCACCAAAACCCTCACTGATGGCGGCGCGGGCCTTAGCGTGCTCTCGGTCGAGGCCTTCAACCTCCTCCGCATACCCCTGGAACAGCTGCAACCCAGCCGGCCCTTCTCAGGCGTCGGGGGCAAGCCGTCCAGTTCCTTGGGGCAGATCCGGCTCCCGGTGACCTTTGGCACCTACGACAACTTCCGCACGGAGCTGGTCGACTTCGACATCGCCCCCATCGGCCTCCCCTACAACGCCATCCTCGGCTACCTAGTGCGTGCTGGCCCAATTTATGGCCGCGACGCACCCGGCATGCAACCTCATGAAGATGCCCCGAAGCAACGGTGCCCTCACTGTGCACGGGGACACCGGGGACGCGCTGCGGGCGCTCAAGCTCGCCTACAAGATGGCGGCGTGGGCACAACCCGCCGACTTGGAGCCCCCCGTGGCCAAGGGGGCTGCACCCGCCAAGAAGAAGCAGTTGTTCACCCAAGACAAGGCAGAAACCAAGCAGATACCCGTCGATGAGGATGGGTCCACCAACGCCACTTTCACCATAGGCGCCCACCTCCAACCCAAGCAGGAGGAGGCCCTGGTCAGGTTCCTGTGCGCAAACAAGAAGGTATTCGCTTGGGAGCCAAACCAGTTGGCAGGGATCCCCAAGAGCGTAATCGAGCATCACCTCAACGTGTGCCCCAACGTGCGCCCTGTGAAGCAGAAGGCCAGGCGGCAGTCCATAGAAAAGCAGACCTTCATCGTCCTGGAGACCCGCAAATTGGAGGCCGCTGGGGTCATCCGTGAGGTCCGATACCCAGATTGGTTGGCCAACCCTGTCGTTGTGCCAAAGAAAGGAGGGAAGGAGCGTATGTGTGTTGACTTCACCAACCTGAACAAAGCATGCCCGCAAGATCCGTTCCCGCTCCCCCGCATTGACCAGATCCTCGATTCCACTGCGGAATGCGATCCGTTATGCTTCCTGGATGCCTTCTTTGGGTATCACCAGATCAAGATGGCGATAGAAGACGTCGAGAAGACAACATTCCTAACCCCGTGTGGGGTATACTGCTACATGTGCATGCCATTCGGTCTGCGTAACGCAGGGGCGACCTTTCAGCGGCTGATGCACATCACCTTGGGCCCGTAGCTCGGGAAGAATGTTGAAGCTTACGTCGATGACATCATGGTAAAGGCTCGGGAGGCCAGGACCCTGATATAGGACTTGGAGGAAACCTTCGCGAGCCTCAACACAGTGAACCTACGGCTCAACCCAGAGAAGTGTGTGTTCGGAGTCCCCTCGGGCAAGCTCTTGGGTTTCCTCGTGTCCCATCGATGCATCGAGGCTAACCCAGAGAAGATCAAGGCGGTGGAATACATGAGCCCACCAAAGACTCTTAGAGAAATGCAGAAGCTCACGGGGCGCGTGACCGCGCTAGGGCGCTTCATCTCCAAGTTGGGAGAGCGAGCTCTGCCTTTCTTCCAGCTAATGAAGAAAAAGGGGCCCTTCGAGTGGACTGAAGAGGCCGACAAGGCGTTCCAGGACCTCAGGAGATACCTGTCCAGTCCGCCGGTCATGGTGGCCCCGCGCCCTCGGGAGCCCCTGGTGCTTTACCTCACCGCCACTCCTTACTCCGCCAGCGCAGCCTTGGTGGCAGTCAGAGAGGAGCGCCGAATCAAAACCACAGCAGCAGCCCAGGACAAGGCAGAATAGGGACAAGGAAGGCCTACAGAAACCACCACCGCGGCTGAGGAGGATCAGCCGCCGTAGAAGGGCGCACCGGAGGCGGAAGAGGCCCCTCTTCCAGATGGCCAGTCTCAGGAGGCCTCATTGCCTCAAGAGGCGCCACGGTCTCTGGAAGGAGCCACCCGCACTGATGCACTCCGCCTCGTTGAGCATCCAGTGTACTTCGTCAGCACGGTGCCCCATGCCTCAGAAACTCCTCCTCACGCTACTGGTGGCTTCGCGCAAGCTGCGGCACTATTTTCAGGGTCACCCCATCAAGGTCGTCTCGTTGTACCCCTTGGAGAGAGTGCTCAAGAGCCCTAATTCAGCTGGAAGGGTTGCCGAGTGGAACATAGAACTGCAAGCGTTTCAGCTCAAGTTCAGCACGACCAGGGTCATCAAGGGAGCAGCGTTGGCGGATTTTGTGGCAGAGTGCACGGAGGCGCCAGGCCTCAAGGCTGATGAGGATCGATCCCTGTCCCTGGGAAGCGAAGCGCCAGAAGGCTGGGTCATGTACTTCGATGGGGCGTTCTCCAGGCATGGCGCCGGAGCGGGGGTGGTGCTCATATCGCCCACACAGGACAAGCTCTATTACGTCGTGCAACTCTGTTTCCAGTAAGACGAAAAGGTCTCCAACAACATAGCGGAGTACGAAGGTTTAATAGCAGGCTTGAAGGCCGTGGCCGCCCTGGGAGTGAAACGCCTCAGCATCAAGGGCGATTCGCAGCTCCTTGTCAACTTCTCCAACAAGGTGTATGAGCCAAAGGATGAACACATGGAGGCCTACCTTGCGGAAGTCCGTAGGATGGAGAAGCAATTCTGGGGGTTGGAGTTGCAGCATGTGCCCCGTGGTACCAATCAGGAGGCCGACGATATCGCCAAACGCGCGTCTAGGCGGTTACCCCAGGAGCCCGGCGTCTTCGAGGAGCGGCTCTTCAAGCCCTTAGCTCTGCCGTCGTTGTCAAACGCGGCTCAGCCCTTGGAGGAGCTCCCCCAGCCACCTGCCTCCGGAGCTCCAACCTGTGGCCCGGCCTCAGGAGCGCGCCTGCTCCTGACGATGGAACCTCAGGAGGGATGTTGGATCACGGAGCTCCGGAGCTACCTGACGCAAGGGACCTTGCCGGAGAAGGAGGAGGAGGCGGAGCGTGTAGCACGCCAGGCCACGGCATACTGCATCAGAGACGGAGAGCTCTACTGGAAGCGACCAAACGATGTATCCCTGTGCTGCATCTCCAGGGAGCAAGGGAAGGAGCTGCTGGAAGATATACACGGCGGAGACTGCGGGCATCATTCGTCATCGCGGACCCTCATCGGCAAGGCGTTCCGCAGTGGGTTTTATTGGCCCACCGCGCTCAATGACATCGTGGAACTGGTGAAGGCTTGTGAAGCCTGCCAGTTCCACGCCAAGCAGATCCATCAGCCAGCAGGAGGCTTGCAGACTATTCCCCTTTCGTGGCCATTCACAGTCTGGGGGCTGGACATCTTGGGCCTGTTTCCTCGGGCGCCAGGGGCCTATCGTTACCTCTATATTGCCGTGGACAAATTCACCAAGTGGGCTGAAGTAGAGGCTGTCCGCACCATCCCCGCGGGTTCCGCGGTCAAGTTCATCAAGGGCATCGTAAGCCGGTTCGGGGTGCTGAATCGCATCATCACAGACAACGGTTCGCAGTTCACCAGTAACCTCTTCAAAACATACTATGCTAACCTTGGAACGCAGATATGCTACGCCTCAGTGGCGCATCCCCGGAGCAACCGCCAAGCCGAGCGAGCCAACGCGGAGGTCCTGAGGGGCCTCAAGACCAGGACGTTCAAGAAGAAGCTGGAAGCCTGTGGCAGAGGTTGGTACGACAAGCTCCAGTCCGTGCTGTGGTCCATCCGCACCACCGCGACCAAACCGACTGGGGAGACCCCGTTCTTCCTGGTCTACGGAGCGGACGCGGTCCTCCCTCATGAGGTCAGATGTCGCTCCGCGCGGGTCCTGGCGTTCGACGAGGCGCAGTAGGACGCCATGCGGGGGATGGACCTCGTGCTGGGGGAGGAACGCCACTGAGAAGCCGCGCTACAAGCGGCGAGGTACCAGCAAGCGCTGCGGCGATATCACTGCTGCAACATCCGCCCCAGGACTCTTGAGGTAGGGGACATCGTGCTCAGGCGGGTTCTCTCCAGGGAGGGGCTGCACAAGCTCTCTCCCATGTGGGAGGGCCCGTTCGAGGTTGTTCACGTTTCCAGGCTCGGCTCCGCGCGCTTGGAGACTCAGGAGGGAGTGCCGGTCCAGAATGCATGGAACATCCAACACCTCTGGAGGTACTACCCCTGAAAAGGCCCGGAGCCTGTGAAGCGAGGCGAGTGCCTGTGAAGCTACCGCGTTTTGGAAAAGGCCCGGAGCCTGTGAAGCAAGGCGAGTGCCTGTGAAGCTACCGCGTTTTGGAAAAGGCCCGGAGCCTGTGAAGCAAGGCGAGTGCCTGTGAAGCTACCGCGTTTCGGAAAAGGCCCGGAGCCTGTGAAGCAAGGCGAGTGCCTGTGAAGCTACCGCGTTTTGGAAAAGGCCCGGAGCCTGTGAAGCTCGCCGCCCGTGATACTCTCACGTAATAATGAGTTGGGGCTGTGTCAGGACCCCGATTCTAAGCCACATCGATCTAGCCGGTAACATCTCATATCACTTTGCGGCCTCACGCACGGTATCCCACGGGTGTCGCCTTACCATGGCCCGGGACCGTTTGCACCTTTTGGCTCGCGTATATGACAATGTCGCTAGCATCCATATGACCGAGAACCCTGGCCGACATGGCTAGTCATGAACCCAAAGCGGCACAGACCTATGGAGACAGGCATACATGAATCACATCGAACATGTCGGTCATCAACGAGTGATTCCGGGATGTAGCACTGGGCTAACAGGACTCCGGGGATCCCGTGCTGTAGCAGGCTAGACAGGACTCCGGAGATCACCGCGTGACATTTCCCCGAAGGGACAGACATAGGGACGAAGTGAAACACATGCCGGCCAGTCAAGTGTCCTGAACAGTAGTGCTGGGCTAGCAGGACTCCGGTGAACCGGGCTGTAGCGGACTACTATGGCTCGAGGAACAATAGACTACATTTCCCCATAAGAAAGGCTGCGAAGGACAAACAACTAGATTGTCGGATCCCACTCATACCAAGCATTTCAATCATACACACAATATGCCCGATATGAGTACATACAACATGGTATCACAACAAAACTCTACAACTCAAGTACTTTATTTAAAGGCTCCAGGGAGCCATACATAACATATTCATACAGATAGGGGTCACATGACCCGACACTCAAGTCATACAGTCATATAAGCACATGCGGAAGCAACTAGTCTGAGTACAGACTCTAGAAAGAAAGAAGGCTTCTCGAAGCCTGTCTATCTACATAGGGCCCTCCATGGCCAGGATCACCACCTGGGTGTCTAGTCACTCGTCGACGTCAAGGTCTACATAAAACCCATCGGAGGGGGCAGTGTTGTCGTCTGAAACAATAAATAAGCAAACATGAGTACAAAGGTACTCAGCAAGTCTTACATCAGAACCTACTATACATGCTTATTCTCAAGAAGGTGGTGGGGTTTATGCAGCAAGCCAGCTTTGACTCTTGGCTAAGCTATCCTACGGAACCTTTTAGTAAAATAGTTTTCGCACACGAGTCCACTACTCACCAACACAATACTCCACCATGGATCCTCCCTCGTATCCTGCGAGAGGGCCATCCTCGGTACTCACACTTATCTTGAGTCTTTTAGTAGCATCCATTAACTTGTCTATGAACTGTATATGCAACCAAGTAGTCCTTTACCGCGGACGCGGCTATTCGAATAGTTTTATACCCTGCAGGGGTGTACTTTGTCACACATGTTTCCACCACTTAGCGTCTGCACACGAAATGTGCTCGGCAGACTTCAAGCGAAAACTGACGTGGGTGTAGACCACGACTTGACTAACCTCACAAGTCTCTAGTCCAGGGTCATCGCCTATTCAGGTTCCATCCACAAGGAAATCCGGCCGGGGTGTCCTCAACGGCCCCGAACGATGTGAACAGGGTTCCCGAGACACCAAACGGGTGAATCAGTACACCGTGCCACGGTGTATCTACCGCAACATAGCCCACCCCTAGGGTCAGCGCTACGCACGGCCGCCAACACATATCCTACAAACACCAGAAACTAGTTGCAACTCCTGGACTGAGGCGAGAGGGGTCAGTAAGTCGAGCGGGGTCATATTTCAGGGCCCAATGTGTGGTAGTAGCTGAATCTTAAATCACGCATACAGAACTCAGTTCTTAGGGACGGCCTCAATGAAACAACCCACCATGTACTCCTACATGGCCTCTCATCGATACCTTTACCAAAACATGTTCAACACATCCCACATATCACTGACACAAGCATTTCACTCTATCCCATCACCCAGATGAACCAGACCTGACACAACTCTAAGCATAGCAGGTATGGCAAGGTAGGAATCACAAAACATGGCTCAATCAACTCCTACACATGTTAGTGGGTTTCATCTAGTTACTGTGGCAATGACAGGTCATGCAGAGGATAAGGGTTCAACTACCGTAGCACACAGCAGTTTGAAACGCGTTGTCTTAATGCAGTAAACAAGAGCAGGAGCGAGAACATGGGTTGTATCGGAATGATCAATGGTTGCTTTCCTGATGGAGTGGTAACGGGATACTGCCCTTCAGTTGGATACTCGTGAATATCCTCGGAGGCAGAACCTACCACGAAGAACACATCGTAACACAATCAACACATGACGATATGCAACAATATGATGCATGCTATGACATGGCAATATGGATGTGTCTTGGCCTAATGCAAGCTAAAACAGAAGGGTAATTGCTTATTTGAACCAAAGGTTCAAGTGATAGCTAATTTGACATGATCATATTAGTGCATCACCTTATATTGCATAAACAGCAGGTTTAACTTATTCTGACATGCATGAAACCAGTACCAATGGATAGCTTGGATTTTTCTAATAATTTTTCATATATAATTTGTCTCATTTGGAGTTATGGTTGAATTTCTATGAATTTTTGAAGTTTAGGCAATTTTATGGAATTTTCTATATAAAATTAAATCCAGAAAAGAGTTACTGCGTCAGCCTTGCGTCAGCATGACGTCAGCAAGTCAAAGGCACTAGCCAGGTCAAACCTGACTGGTGGGGCCCCCTGGTCAGTGTCTCTGTGCACTAACCGCGCTTAGTTAGCCTAATTAACAGGCGGGGCCCACTAGTCAGTGACTATACTAATTAACTAATCTATTTAGTTAGCACTAACAGGGTAATTAGCCGGGCGGGGCCGGCATGTCAGTGAGAGAGGGGGGGGGGAAGTCAACCCACGTCAGCAGGTTAAACCTCCCCGGTCAGTGGGTCAAAGCCTGCCGGCGTTTAGCCGCCGGCGAGGCCAGACGCGGTGGCGCGCTGCGGAAATCGCCCACGGGGCACCATTTGGTGCGCGGAGAGCATCT
The DNA here is from genome assembly GCA_034509565.1 of Triticum monococcum. NCBI lineage: Eukaryota > Viridiplantae > Streptophyta > Magnoliopsida > Poales > Poaceae > Triticum > Triticum monococcum. Next base: position 607,872,862 of record CM067845.1, read on the forward strand.
ACGAGCTCCTGGGAACGAGCCGCAGCTCTTGGTGGTGGTGGTTGAGCTCGGTGTAGCCGGAGCTGACGGCGGCGAGCTCTTTTGCGGCCGCCGGAGTTCGGGTAAGGTTGGGGTTGGCACTAGGGGGCACGGCAGGTCGAACGGGTGGGCGCGTTAGGCTCCTGGGGACGCGTTGAAAGCGGTGGTGCGCTCGGACGCGTCCTTGCACGGCCGTAGCCACGACGGCGTCGAGGCTCAGCGGCGGCGAGCTTCAGGTGCTCGCGGGGCAACAGCTACGGGGCGAAATCGACGGCGTGGCTAAGGGGGAAGGGATCGGGAGCTCACAGCGATGCTGTAGGGGTGGCTAGTAGGCTCGGGGACGACCTTGACGGCGCGAATCGACGGCAAGGAGCTCGGGTGGCCGAGGTTGAAGATGACAGTGGTGGTGACGTTCCAGGTTCTCCCGGCTCGCGTAGCTCGGTGGAGAGGACGAGGAAGACACGGCGATGCTTCTGGGCTCAGCGGCAGGGCGAGGGGAGCACGGGGGCTGCGCCTACGGCGTACGACGGCGATGAGCTCCGCTCGGTGGAAGAGAGAGGGAGCCAGGGGGGAGAATGGGGAAGAGAGAGTGAGCGAGAGGGGTTCCAGGGGAGGCGTGGCGCTCGTCTAGGGGGGTCGGGAAGCAGGAGGTGGCCAGGCAGGGTGGAGGTGGCGCGCGCGCGTGCCGGCGAGCGTCGGGCACACGCCCTCGTCCTTCTGTCCGAGGAGGGAGACGACAGGAGGCAGCGGTGGTGGGCTGGGCCGCCAGCTGGAGATGGGCCAGGTAGTCCAGGTAAGTGGCCCAGTGGCTTTCCCCTCTTTTATTTATTTCTGTTTTCTATTTCTGTTATTCTGTTTTGATTTAGTTTAAATACTAAATCATTTTATAAAATCTTGAAAATATTCATGGACACTTGCTGAATTATTTCAGTGGCCCAAAAAGTAGTTCCAACATTATTTGAGCATTTGAATTATTTAATAGCATTTAAATGCCCAAATTCAAATATTTATGAATTGAATCAGTGACCTTCTGTTGACCTAGAAAAATGTGCACCTATTTTCCCAAAGGTTTTAACCCAAGGCAAAAAGGGTGAGCATTTTAGAAGGGCATTTCAGGTTCATTGAATTTATTTTTAGTAAACCCTAGTTGATTTCAAGGGGGGGGGTGCTGGGGGTTCTGCTTTCCCCATTTCAAATTTCTGATGAAAGTAAACATGATGCACACTCTAATGCATGGTCTAGCTAGGGTGTGACAGGCTGTACACGCCCCGGAGTCTCAGGAGCGCCGGCCTCAGGCCCTGGGGCTCCCTCCCACGCCCAGTGGCAGCACTTAGCTCCGCGCTGGTGAGAAGACGTCGAAGACTAGATTAGGTGCCAGACGCGGCTTTTCATTTGCTTTCCTCAGTTGGCTTGTTCCTTCTCGCTTGAAGTTTTATTGAAGTTGTTGCCGTCTTTGGCTTGCGGTTCTTCAGATTTTCGCTCTCCTGTCTCGTTTTCTCTTACGCAAGGCCTCACGAGGGGGGCAGCTGAGCACCCTCGCAAGCGTTCGTATCCTAGTCATTCAAGGAGTTCGCGACCTGGGGCCCTTTCGGGAGCACCCCTCCAGTACGAGCCCCACGGCATCGCGACACGAACAAAGGGCCTGGGTCGGTCGCCCCTCCACGGCCGGGGTCGGGAACTATCCACGCTCGGGCACATAGCCGGAAGGAACGGTAACAAAGTGAAACGACGATTAACAGCAATAACCCAAACACGCCCCCGCGGGGCTCCGCACTATTGTCTTTGTTGCGCAGGAAGAAGGAAAAAAGAAAGAACAAATCCCGCGCGGCTTGCCTCACACCGGCCCGTAGGGGAGGCCCGGGCCGCCTCCGGAGCTCAGGCGGACTCCCTCTCATGCCTCACCAGGGAGCGGCGGCGTGGAGGCTGATCGCGGCCGCCGCTGGAGGAGTCGCCGCCTGAAGAAGAACCAGAGAAGCTTGAGGAACTTCGAGCGCCGCCCGCCGCGCGAGCGCTGCTCCCTCCATCATCACTTGAACTGCGTTCCCAGCCGCGGTCGTCACCCTTGGGGCAGCACCCCGCGCGGTGACCATCTTCCCCAAACACCCTCACGTAGAGGGTGGCGTCGCCGTCGAACTTGAAGTGTAGGGTGCACCGGCGGCCCAGGCCACGCGCACGGGCAAACGTTTGCCAACCGCGAGCCAGGGACAGGCTCCCGGCCGTGGAGACCTCCAGGGAGACCCATGAGGCCCGGCTGCTGCAGCCGTTGGCCTGGAGCCAGAGGCCGCCCGGTGCGCCGGACGGGAGCTCGCCTAGGAGGAAGCGAGGAAGCGGGAGCCGTGTGCTAAACGGCTCCGCCGACCACACGATGAACTCTGGCAGCACTTCAGCAGCACGAACGCGCGGCCTAGGAGGACGCGTAGCTGGAGCGCGCCCCCAGCTGCAGCAACCCGCCCGTCGCCGTGCTGAAGATTGCCTCCACGGCCGCAAGAAGCCGCCGTGGTGGCCGCGGGGGCGCCCTCTGCCGCGCTTGGGTGGGGGAGAGGCGGGCTCAACCCGGCAAGCCTTCCCCTTCTCGGTGGTCGAGAATCACTTCGACGGGGCCATGAAGAAGAAGGAGAAGCAACGATGAATGGACTAGAAGGGCACGCGCAGCCCTGTACTTATAGCCGGCAAAGGCCAACCGCCGGCCTCCACGATCACAGGTATTTATGACACGATCTACATGCAGGGACTTGTCCAACTCACGCAAGCACCGAGGCATCATGGGGAAGCGGAGACGCCCACGTCCCATCAACCGCCACGCGGCACCCAGGGCCGCAGGCTGTTAGGGCCCGCGGCGCTTCGCCCTTGCCCTTTCGCCTCTCGGCACGGCCAAGTTCGGGAGCGCCTTGGGCCCGGGGGCTACTGTCGGTGTTCTGGGAACGGGGGTCCCCAGACTTGCCTGCCTGCAGCCTGTGGCGTGGCTCAAAGGAGGCCCAACACGACCCATCTTCATCAGCACAAGACTCAAGACCCTTGAGAGGGGCCAAGCCTCGCGAGGCGGACGACACGGGGCTTCCTCAGGCACGGCCTCGTCAGGCTGGCTCGCGAGGAGGCGGAGAGATCAAGGCGGGGTACCTCGCGAGGTGCCCGTGACGCAAGCCATGACGACTCAGGGCGCCAGGCGGGTGCCAGCACGCGCAGCGTCCTTCTTTCCTATTTGGTGCAAAGGGGGCAAGCGCTGCCGCGGAATACCGTGGCATCAGGGAAAGGTTGCCGTTTCGGTGCAAAGAGACCAAGACCAGGAGGACTACGAGACGGAGGTCACCGTGGAGCCCAAGACGGCGTCATCACCATCAGATTAATTGATACTTGTTGTCCCCCTTCAAAATGAGCCCGCCATTGTTGGCTCCCTTCCCACTCAATATTTGGGAACTGGACCAGGGCCTCTATAAATAGGGCCAGCCACCAACGTAGCAAGGGGTCGAGCTTGGGGGGTTCGAGGTTTTGGTTCGGTTGGCTAGTAAGAGTAAGAGAGAGAGAAAGAGAGGGGTGGCTTAACTCCTCCTAGCAGTTCATCGCCCCGGTCAAGAACAGACCCTCACGAGGCTGTTCTTCCTTGTATTGTTCATCATCATCAGCCCCAGGAGGCAATCCACCAACCACACACCGGAGTAGGGTATTACACCACAACGTTGGCCCGAACCAGTATAAATCTTGTGTCCCTCGTGCAGTTCTTTGAGTAGTTTAGATCTTTGCGAGGCGGGGAGGTAGAAGGCGTAATCTCCGCGCGCACCCCAGTGTTCGAACCTTAAGGGTCTGCCGGAACCCGAAATCCGACACACGCCTTGGCCGAACAAAGCCGGTTCCTCACTCGAAGCGGCATAAGTCTTTAAGGACTCGAAAAACCTCTCGAACAGCGACCGGTCTCTTGCCTAATCATGACAGTCAGTTTTAGCTTTCTCTACTGAGGTGCTCAGCCCAGCTCAACTGGGGCACAATCGTAGTAGTTCTCCTAGTGCTACCTTAGCCGATATAGCGGAACGTAAGGCATCAAAACATAGGAGCCGGGCAAACCCAACTATTGACCCAAATCATGATTCGGAGCCGATGCATATAGTGCTATAAGTTCGGGGTGCCGCACTTGTGAAAGTGTATGGACTTCTCACGCCATATTGATGGGTACTAAAGCCCCTGGCGTATTTTTGCCGTACCACAGTGTACGGATGCAACATGTTATTAATAAACATAAATATAAAAAAGAGGATAATGCAAAAAATAGACAAAAAGCTATGCATTGTTTATAGAAAGGCTGCTATGAAAGCGGAACGATACAACTAGTGCGATAAGCAAAAGAAATTGGACTATTTAACATGTCCTGGCCAGGGGCAGGCCGCGGAATTGTATTAAAAAACAGGTATACTGCTTGCAATAGAGACCACCTGGGAGTTCCATAATGCGGCGTGGCTTGTCTGCTTTCCTGGATCTTGCATCGTTTGTGCGGCAGTTGAATTGCCGAATGGGTCATCCGAAGTATGGAGTCCTGAGAGTAAGAGAAAAAAAGAAAAAAATGGAATCCGGCAGCCCCTGGTGCGGTTTAAGCCGTATTTCGGGTGTGCTGTGATAGTGCCGCTTCCCCGGTGCCCATGGTATTTCAAGAGCGTAGTTATGTACGCGGAGCACTGGTTTAGCTATAACCCGAGGGCTAGGGTTGGGGCCGCATTGCTACGCTAGCTCAGAACGTGCCAGGCGGTCTTGTTGTAGGGTACTCCAGGCGCGCTTGACAGTGTCCGGCTTTTTGAAGGCTGAACTGGAGAACTGCCTAGAGAGGCTGCTTTGTAGTTCTGCTGCGAGCGCTGCCGTGTGCTCCTCCATTTGGAGGGAGCGTTCAGTGTTCCCATTGACCGTGATTACTCCTCTAGGGCCTGGCATCTTGAGCTTGAGGTATGCATAGTGCGGTACCGCGTTGAATTTTGCGAATGCGGTTCGCCCGAGCAGTGCGTGATAGCCACTACGGAACGGGACTATGTCGAAGATTAACTCCTCGCTTCGGAAGCTATCTAGAGATCCGAAGACCACTTCCAGTGTTACTGAGCCTGTACAGTTGGCTTATACACATGGTATGACGGCTTTAAAGGTCGTTTTGGTGGGCTTGATCCTCGAGGGGTCTATGCCCATTTTTCGCACTGTATCCTGGTAAAGCAGGTTCAGGCTGCTGCCGCCGTCCATGAGGACTCTTGTGAGATGAAATCCATCAATGATTGGGTCTAGAACCAATGCGGTGAAGCCGCCGTGACGGGTGCTAGTGGGGTGGTCCCTTTGACCAAAGGTGATCGGGCAGGAGGACCATGGGTTAAACTTTCGGGCGACTGGCTCCATCGCATACACGTCCCGTAACACACGCTTCCGCTCCCTCATGGGGATGTGGGTTGCGTATATCATGTTCACCGTCTGCACTTGTGGGGGAAATCCCTTCTGTCCATCGTTGTTCGGCGGCCTGGGCTCCTCCTCGTTGTCGCTATACAACCCCTTGTCTTTGTTTTCGGCTCTTAACTTGCCTGCCTGCTTGAACACCCAACAATCCCTGTTGGTGTGATTGGCTGGCTTTTCGGGGGTGCCATGTATCTGGCACAAGCGGTCGAGTATTCGGTCCAAACTAGATGGGCCCTGAGTATTTCTTTTGAATGGCTTTTTAAGTTGACCGGATTTGTAGCCTCGGAATCCAGAATTAACTGCCGTATCCTCGTTGCTGTCGCTGATAACGCGGCGCTTTTGTTTGTTCCGACGTGACCTGTCGCTTTTGTCCTTGGTATTCGAATTACCAGGGTTCTTGGTTAAATTGTTGCTGCGAGCTAGCCAGCTATCTTCTCCCGCGCAAAAGCGGGTCATGAGTGTCGTGAGGGCTGCCATAGATTCCGCCTTTTCCTGTCCCAGGTGCCGGGCAAGCCACTCGTCATGGATATTATGCTTGAAGGCCGCTAAGGCCTCTATGTCCAGACAGTCGACTATCTGGTTTTTCTTTGTTAGGAACCGTGTCCAGAATTGCCTGGCCGATTCCTCTGGCTGCTGAATTATGTGGCTTAGGTCATCGGCGTCCGGTGGTCGCACATAAGTGCCCTGGAAGTTGTCAAGGAATGTAGCTTCCAGGTCCTCCCAAGAACCGATTGAGTCTGCTGGCAAGCTGTTAAGCCAATGCTGGGCCGGTCCCTTAAGTCTTAGTGGGAGGTATTTGATGGCGTGTAGATCATCACCGAGGGCCATGTGGATATGAAGGAGATAATCCTCGATCCATACCGCAGGACCTGTTGTGCCATCGTACGATTCGATGTTTACGGGTTTGAAGCCCTCAGGGATTTTATGATCCATTACTTCATCTGTGAAGCATAATGGGTGTGCGGCGCCTCTGTATTGGGCTATATCATGACCCAGCTCGAAGGAGCTTTTTCTGTTGAGTTCGGCCCGGCCGGATTTATTGCATCCGGAGTGACGATCACCGTCACGTGCCGTGGGGCACCTGCGTGATCCGTAGATCGATCTTGTTTGCCTTGCCTTGTCCTCCAGTATGTCGCGCAGGTCGGGCGCATTTTCCCGTGCCTTAGTATGCTTGACGCGGCGTCGGGGCATGGCTTGAGTGGAGGGCCAAGAGGCCTCTCTGTCGCGGCCACGAGGTGGCCCGTCGGCCATGTCATGCGCTGGTGATGTAGGTGCTTCCTCCTCTAGTCAGGGTAGCAGCCTGCGCTTTGGGTAACTCTTGGAGGGGCGTTCGAGTTCATACTCTTCGGCCACAAGGACTTCAGTCCATCTATCAGCTAGCAAATCCTGATCAGCTCTAAGCTGTTGCTGCTTTTTCTTGAGGCTGCTTGCCGTGGCCATAAGCCTGCGTTTAAAACGCTCTTGTTCGGCGAGATCCTCTGGCACGACAAACTCATCGTTGTCCAGGCTTGCCTTGTCTTCGGAGGGAGGCGTATAATTATCGTCCTCAACCTCTTGGTCCGCCGCCCTCTCGTGAGGGCTGGCTTCTTTGTCCTCCTGTGCTGAATCTTGCTGGAGGGGGTGTTCTTTGGTGCTATCTGGAGTAGTATTATCTCCCGTGCCGGAATCACCGTTTTTGCTTTGGCGGGATTTAGAGCGGCGCCGCTGACGCCGGCGCTTGGGCTGTTTCTTAGAGTTATCGTCCCCCGTTGTTCCATCGCCGTCTCCATCCTTTGGAGTGTCCACCATATATATGTCATATGAAGAGGTGGCCTTCCAGCGCCCTACAGGTGCTGGTTCTTGTTCGTCTCCTGCATCGTCGTCCATGCCGTCGATGTCTTCGGAGTCGAAGTCAAGCATGTCAGTTAAGTCGTCGACAGTGGCTACGAAGTGGGTGGTGGGTGGGTTTTGAATTTCTTCATCGTTCGCATCCCAACCTTGCTGACCGTAGTCCGGCCAGGGCTCTCCTGATAAAGAGAGAGACTTTAGAGAATTCAGGATGTCGCCGAAGGGCGAGTGCTGAAAGATGTCCGCAGCGGTGAACTCCATTATCGGCGCCCAATCGGATTCGATCGGCAGGGGCGCGGGGGGCTCGGAGTTCGGAGAGGAATCTGGCTCCTCGGAGTCACGGGCCATGCGGAGTGCGGGGTTGGAGTTCGGCTCAGTCGCCTCTGAGATCGCAGCCCCTGAGGCAGCGTCCAACCGCTGATCCTCAATCGGCGCAGTAGGCTCTGAATCGATGGTCGGAACCGATGCGTGTGCGGCCTCCAAGGCGCTGTTCGGCAGCAGAGCTATATCATGCCCATCGAGATAGTGCGGCGCGCTTGGCTGTGGCTCGAATCCGTCGAAGATCAAGTCCCCGCGGATGTCAGACGTGTAGTTTAGGCTTCGAAACCTGACATGATGGCCAGGGGCGTAGCTTTCGATCTGCTCAAGGTGGCCAAGCGAATTGGCCTGCAGTGCGAAGCCACCGAAGACGAAGATCTGTCCGGAGAAAAGTCTCACCCTGGACTGCATCGTTGTTGATGATCGAAGGAGCCATCGGGCCTAATAGCAACGACACAGAGGAACTCTCAATGAAAGCACCAATGTCAGTGTCAAAACCGGCGGATCTCGGGTAGGGGGTCCCGAACTGTGCGTCTAGGCCGGATGGTAACAGGAGGCAAGGAACACGATGTTTTACCCAGGTTCGGACCCTCTTAATGGAGGTAAAACCCTACGTCCTGCTTGATTAATATTGATGATATGGGTAGTACAAGAGTAGATCTACCACGAGATCAAGGAGGCTAAACCCTAGAAGCTAGCCTATGGTATGATTGTTGTATCATGAAGTTGTCCTACGGACTAAAACCCTCCGGTTTATATAGACACCGGAGAGGGTTAGGGTTACACAAAGTCGGTTACAATGGTAGGAGATCTTGAATATCCGCATCGCCAAGCTTGCCTTCCACGCCAAGGAAAGTCCCATCCAGACACGGGACGAAGTCTTCAATCTTGTATCTTCATTGTCCTGGAGTCCAGCTGAAGGTATAGTCGGGCTACCCGAACACCCCCTAATCCAGGACTCCCTCAATCCCCATGACGTAGTCGCATGTGTCTGGCCAGATGATGATGGATGATGTCACACTGAGAGGGCCTTAAGAATATCTCTCCACTCTTGAGCTATCTAGTCCCTTGTCAAACTTTCCGATGAACCTGTAAGTTGTCGTTATGATCGCTATGTTACAAGTGACGTTTGAGCAACCCCGAAGTCCACTATATAGTAAGAAGGGACTAAGATACTCTCATGGTCTAAGGAGCAAAATCACATGTTACACTCTTTGTTATTACAATTGATTACAGACAATATTATCTCAATTCATAACAAACAAGTTTGGGTCGATTCAATATGACCGTTCTTCCAGTGTCATAATCTCAAAGTTGATTTAGGACTATCATTAGACTTAACGATATCGTAAGGTCCAAAAAAAGTGATGACGAACAACACTTGAGCTAGTCCTAGAGGCAATACTAGGAACCTTTTATTTAACTGTTTATCATTCCACACATGCATATGAGTTTTCCCTGAATTGCATATTCCAGGATCATAGCAGTTATATCATAGAATATAAACTTTTAAATTATGAATATTATTGCCTCTAGGGCATATTTCCAATAGTCTCCCACTTGCACTAGAGTCAATAATTTAGTTAGCACTTTTAAATTTTACAACAATGACAATCCAGTGTCACTCCATGCTTTGCTTGTGGTATATACTTTGTCCTATCAAATCTGACAATCTTCAGATCCGTGTGTATTATTTGCCTTTCAATGCATCTGTCATGCTTTCACATAAATTCATAACTTGTGTGAAACTGGTTTGTACGTATTGAATCACTAGCAGGACCTGGGATTCCTTCTGAGCTATGGAACCACTATTAAGAACAGTGTTCCATTTGCGCAATCATCTAGAAATCATACCAAGCTCATAAACGAACTTTTGGTTCATCACCCTCCATTGTTACTTCTAAAGTGACAGTATACTCAGACTTCTGCTGTGAATTCACCACGGTAATCTTTTGGACCAATTCCAACTTATTGTGCCACCATTAATTGAAATCGAAAATCGCTTGGAGCATTAATGAAGTTTTTATCGAAGTACTACTTACAATGAGCATGTATTGATGTAACTCCTTACAACAATTTCTTCATCTTCTCCGTATGCGAGACAAATGTCATTAGTATTTAAAAGCATTTTACTGTTGTCCTATGATCAACAATTTGATCCCTCTGGTAACTTTACTCACAACTTACTAGGAGTAATGGATATATTTGGTTGTTTACATACCATGGAATATAATTAATACAAGTGTGATTGAAATCATGTATTTCTTTCACCAGTATTTTAGAATACAGACTCTTGCTTAAAACTCTTCCCATGTGACTTTGTCAAGGAACTCTTCTTGGCATTTTTCTTACTGAACTTCTTTAGTATTCTGTCAATATGTATTTTAGATAAGCCCGATTAGAAACTACTATCTCCATGGATTATTGTGCCTAATACCAGGACTATATATTGCCTAATTACTTTACTGAAAAACTAGTTTCAATAAAGTCTTAATCTATGTCAAGAAATTTCCAATCAACAATATGGCATGCACATATAGTGTCTAGAAATATTATCATGCTCCTACTTACTTTCGTGTAAATACAAGTATCTTCGCTTTCCTCGACAAAATCAAATTATTTGACCATTTCATCAGGACGAAGATTCCAACTCTACTATGCTTTATTCAGATTTGCACACTTATCGCATCCTCTGGATCGACAAAATTACCTTGGACCGTATCAAATATAAAACCTTGGTTCTATTTCCATCTCATGGGAGTTATTTTGACATCCACATGTTATATCTCATAATTGAAATATTTAGTAATTACTAGTTTAATCTGAAACGACTTTATGTATTATTATGTTGAGACAATCTCATCATAATCAACTCCTTGGTCTTGTCATAAACTATTTGCAACAAGTCAAGCTTTATAAAATATTTTTTTATCTTTGTCAATCTATAGATCCTTCACTATACTATAGACTTTAAGTGTTTCAAAGGGTACATGAAGTCCTAAACTTGAATTATGTGTATGGATACTATCTTGGATTATTTTGGTGTATAGCCAATTCTGGTGTCAGGGCCCATCAATGCTTCTCTTTGTATTATAGGTTCATTATTTGCTTCAACAATATTTAGTTCACCATGAAGGTCTGCACGAATTTCCCCAACCTATATGTTTAGTTGCAAGTTTGACTGAAGCCTCTATATCTCATTTAGAGTCTTTCGTATGAGTCATGGTAGGAAATTCTAGAATCACTTCTAGCATTTCTTTTCTTTGACCTTGTCAGGACCCCGATTCCATGTCACATCGATCTAGCCGGTAACACCTCATATCACATTGCGGCCTCACGCACGGTATCCCACGGGTGTCGCCTTACCATGGCCCGGGACCGCTTGCGCCTTTTGGCTCACGTATATGATAGTGTCGCTAGCATCCATATGACAGAGAACCCGGGCCAACATGGCTAGTTGTGAACCCAAAGCGGCTAAGACCTATGGAGACAAGCATACATGAATCACATCGAACATGTCGGTCATCAGCGAGTGAATCCGGGCTGTAGCACTGGGCTAACATGACTCCGGGGAACCCGGGCCGTAGCAGGTTAGGCAGGACTCCGGATGTCACCGCGTGACATTTCCCCGAAGGGACAGACATATGAACGAAGTGAAACACATGCCGGCCAGTCAAGTGTCCAGAGCAGTAGTGCTGGACTAGCAGGACTCCGATGAACCGGGCTGTAGCGGACTACTATCGCTCAGGAAGCACTACACTACATTTCCCCATATGAGAGGCTGCCAAGGATAAACAACTAGATTGTCGGATCCCAGTCATACCGAGCATTTCAATCATACACACAATATGCCCGATATGAGTACATACAACACGGCATCACAACAAAACTCTACAACTCAAGTACTTTATTTAAAGGCTCCAGAGAGCCATACAAAACATGTTCATACAGGTAGGGGTCATATGACCCGACACTCAAGTCATACAAGCATACAAGCACATGCGGAAGCAAATACTCCGAGTACACACACTAGAAAGAAAGAAGGCTTCTCGAAGCCTGCCTATCTACATAGGGCCCTCCATGGCCAGGATCACCACCTGGGTGGCTAGTCACTCGTCGACATCAAGGTCTACGTAGAACCCATCGGAGGGGGCGGTGTTGTCGTCTGAAAACAGTAATTAAGCAAACATGAGTACAAAGGTACTCAGCAAGTCTTACATCAGAACCTACTATACATGCTCGTTCTCAAGAAGGTGGTGGGGTTATTGCAGCAAGCCAGCTTTGACTCTTGGCTAAGCTATCCTACGAGACTCCACTAGTAAAATAGTTTTCGCACACGAGTCCACTACTCACCAACACAATACTTCACCGGGGATCCTCCCTCGACATCCTACGAGAGGGCCATCCTCGATACTCACACTTATCTTGAGTCTTTTAGTAGTATCCATTAACTTGTCTATGAACTGTATAGGCAACCAAGTAGTCCTTTACCACGGACACGGCTATTCGAATAGTTTTATACCCTGCAGGGGTGTACTTCATCACACATGTTTCCACCACTTAGCGTCTGCACACGACATGTGCTCGGCAGACTTCAAGCGAAAACCAATGTGGGTGTAGACCACGACCTGACTAACCGCACAAGTCTCTAGTCCAGGTTTACCGCCTATTCAGGTTCCATCCGCAAGGAAATCCGGCTGGGGTGTCCTCAACGGCCCCAAACGATGTGTACAGGGTCCCGAGACGCCAAACGGGCGCCCGACATACCCGGCCACAGTGTATCTACCGCGTCATTGCCCACCCCTAGGGTCAGCGCTATGCACGGCTGCCAACACATAACCTACAAACACTAGAAACTAGTTGCAACTCCTGGACAGAGGCCGAGAGGGGTCAGTAAGTCGAGCGGGGTCATATTTCAGGGCCCAATGTGTGGTAGTAGCTAAATCTCAAATCACGCATACAGATCTCAGTTCTTACGGAGGGCCTCAATGAAACAACCCACCATGTACTCCCACATGGCCTCTCATCGATACCTTTACCAAAACATGTTCAACACATCCCTCACATTACCGACATAATCATCTCACTCTAGCCCATCACCCAGATGAACTAGACCTAACACAACTCTAAGCATAGCAGGCATAGCAAGGTAGGAATCACATACATGGCTCAATCAACTCCTACACATGCTAGTGGGTTTGATCTAGTTACTGTGGCAATGACAGGTCATGCAGAGGATAAGGGTTCAACTACCCTAGCACACAACAGTTTGAATCGCATTGTTTTAATGCAGTAAACAAGAGCAGAAGCGAGAACATGGGTTTGTATAGGAATGATCAATGGGTTGCTTGCCTGATGTAGTGGTAGTAGGGTACTGTCCTTCAGACGGATACTCGGGGTTATCCTCAGAGGCAGAACCTACCACGAAAGACACACCGAACATAATCAACACATGACAATATGCAACAATATGATGCATGCTATGACATGGCAAAATGAATGTGTCTTGGCCTAATGCAAGCTAAAACGGAAAGGAATGAACTCATTTGAATCAAAGATTCAAATGTTAGTTCATTTAACATAGCCTTATTAGTGCATTATATTATTTTGCTTAAACAGCAAGGTTAACTTGTTTTGTCATGCATGAAACCATTACAGATGGATAGATTGAATTTTTCTGATCATTTTTCACATATCAATTGTTTGATTTGGAGCTATGGTTGATTTTCTATGATTTTTAGAAGTTTTGGCTATTTTCTGGAATTTCCTATTAAAGAATAAATCTAGAAAAGGATTTACTGCGTCAGCATTGCGTGTCAGAGTGACGTCAGGGGTCAACGGGCCGGTCCAGGTCAAACCTGACCAGTGGGACCCGCGTGTTAGTAGTTAATTAACTAACTAATTTTTGATTAGTGCTAATCTAAGTTAATTAGCTGGGCGGTCCCACGTGTCAGAGACTCAGGGGAGGTCAACCTGGGCCCACACGTTTAGCCGCCGGCGAGGCCAGACGCGGCAGAGCAGCGCAGGTTTTGCACTCCGGCGACCAAAAGGACGGCAGAGACCACCTACGTGATGCGGGGAGTGAGCCGCGTCGAGTGGTGGCAGTGGGTGGAGCTGGGGTGGCCGGAAACGCCGGCGGCAACGAGCGTTGCGGCTGCCGGAGTTCGGGCGAGGTCGAACTAGTCGCTAGCAGGCACGAAGAGGGGCGTGTGGGGGTGCTACGGGCTCCTGCGAGTGTGTTGAAGACGATGGCGTGCTCGGTTGCAACCCAATGTGGCTGTGGCCACGACGGCGACGTGCGGTGGCGGCGGTGGGTGCGGCCGAGCTTGGTGCGGTTGCTGCGGTGCTCGAGAAGTTAAATGGAGAGGATGGGGAGGTGGCTGAGCTCACGGGGTCACGTCGAGGCAGTCGGCGAGGTCGGGGACGAGCTGATGCGGCGGGGACGGCGAAGGGGATCTCCGGTGGCCGGAGTTGGGGAAGACGGGGTCAGGGCAATTCCAGAGCGGGCGAGCGCTCGGGGCTCGGCCTGCTCGATGTAGTCGACGACGGCGGAGCTCGTGGACACGATGGCGCGGCGCGAGGACGACGGAGGGCGCGGCTACGACGATGGTGCGGCGGCAGGGGTGTCGGCCATGGTGGGGAACGGCGAGGGAGAGGCGTTGGGGATGAATGGAGAGGTCCAGGGGGTCGGGGCAACGACGTGGAGGTCGTCCAGACGTCCAGGGCGCGGGCAGCAAGCAGGTGGCGCCGTGGCGAGCTCAGGCACGCCGGCGTCACCTCCCTGCCTGCCTGGCGGGGAAGAAGCAGCTGGCTGGCGCGGGCCAGCACAGTGCTGGGCCGCCAGGTGGGCCGGCTGGTGACTTGCCAGGTTAGTTTCTTTCTCTCTCTTTTTCTGTTTTTTATTTATTCTATTATTTCTGTAACTTTAGGGCTTTATTAAAAATGCCAGGGCATTTCCAAAAATCATAAAATTAATCACGGCTACTATTTAGAATATATCCAACAGCAAACATTTTAGTTTATGATTATTTGAGCATTTAAAATATTATATAGCATTTAAATGCCCAATTGCAATACTATAAGAATTAATCCAATGACCTTAATATGTCCTAGAAAACTGTGCACCATTTTTGTCAAAGGTTTTAACCCAAAGCAAAAAGGGTGGGCTTTTTAGAAGGGCATTTCAGGTTCATTGAAAAAGTTTGTTAGTAACCCTAGTTGTTCCAAGGGGGGTGCTGGGGGTTCTGTCATCCCCATTTCAGTTTTCTGGGAATTTAAACATGATGCAACACTCTAATGCTTGAACTAGCTAGGGTGTGACAGACCTGATCATGAAGATTTTGCAATCTTGTCGAGTTGCATTGTCCTCCCACTCACTCTTTTGCAGAAAACATTTTCTTCAAAAATTTCGCACCCTCTAGCAAAACACTTTGCCTTGGCATAGTTTAAAGTGCTAGTTATCGACTAGAGGGAGGGTGAATAGGCGGTTTTTATGAAAGCCTTCAAAACAGGCAATGTCTTCGAAGACGAGAAACTAAAACAACAACTAAATTGGATACAACGGAAGATAAACTACACTAAGAATACTAGCATGTCTGCAACAAATTGAAGTGAGATGCAAAGACCAATAGCAACTAGGTAGAACTGAGCAGTTTGAGAAGATAGTGTGAAGATGAAGGTGCAGTCAGAGGGAATGTCTTCAAAATTTGTTTTCAAACAGAACGAGCATGCAAAGTCTTTAAGAAGCTACATAGTAAGTAAAGGAGTGAAGTGATAGAACCAGCTACTCGGAGAAGACACGTGATTTGTTTGACCAATTTGAACTGTTGTGAAAGTTGTATGTCTGGTTGGGGAGGATGAGATTTAACTCTGAAAACCTAGTCTTCACCTTATTCCCCTTGAGCAAAGACCAATCACTCGGGTAAGTCTTCAAGTTGTACTATCAAACCTTCACAAACAGCATTCACCAGCAATCCACAATGACTCTTGGATGCTTAGAACGTGGCGCCTAACCGGCCGAAAGATCGCGTTCTTCAAGTGTAACAAGTCTTCAGTTCACGTGAAACAGGAAGGCTTTAGTTATGCTCAATCACTTTCGGGCTCTAGGTGTTTTGGGTTTGTCCTTGCGAGGATTCTCTCTCAAGGCTTTGGAGGTGTGTTGCTCGCAAACGACAAAAGTCGTGCACTAACTCAGAGCATCCACCAACTTATGGTGGATGGGGTGGGCTATTTATAGCCAGAGGCAAGCCAACATGATATGTCTGAAATGACCGTGGGTCGGTGGACAACCGACACGTTTCCAACGGTCAGATTTCAAACACACGCGGCAACTTTACTTGGGCTCCAATTAAAGCTGACTCAACCAATTCTGGAAGAGGTTTGTCTCATTGTATTCGCTCGAAGAGATATGATTTTAGGTTGAGCGTCACGTCAGTTCTCTGGCTTTGTTTACCTCAACCCCACTTAACAGTGCGGTTGTTCCTATAACTAAAGAATAAAATGAATCTACCAAAAGACTACGTCTTCGCGCTCCATTGTCTTAAAGTGAAAGTCTTCATAAACCATTGTCTTCAACATGAATGTCTTCACGAACCACCATTATCTTCAATGTCTTCATACATTTTTAGGGGACATCTCTGATGGGTAAACCAAATCAATAGGGACTTCTACCCGTGTTCTCCGATGAATCTCACAAACACATTAGTCCCTCAACCAAGTTTGTTGACAATACTCCAAAACCAACAAGGGGTGGCACTAGATGCACTTACAATCTCCCCCTTTTTGGTGATTGATGACAAACTGGTTGAAGTTTTCAACGAGGATAATAGTATATATGAAAGTTAAGTAACAGGGTGTTTGGCTTCATGAATTTTGAAGGGGCACCCCCTAAAGATGTGCATATAAGTAATTTGCCATTGAATGCAAATGCACATGGCAGATTTTGCTTTGTGAAGATCTCCCTCTTTCTCATGAAGTCAAAGCATAGTGCATACAAGGAATACTCTCAAGTTAATGTAATGCACAATGAAAAATGTGTGTCTGCTGAATGACTTCAAGTGCACGAGATTAATTAAAGCAATGCGCAAGAAATGAGAGTAGAAAATGTAGCGGACGTCCATCGGGTCTTAAGTTTACAACCCAAGACAAAAAATGTTCAAGAATGAGAGTTACAAACTTATCAAAATAATCAAGTCCGGCCCAAAATTCCTGCTTGAAGACTATCAACTCATATGCTTCTCCCCCTTTGTTATCAAATGAACAAAATGGTGTGAAGACATAGACCGTCTAAGCATTCCCAGAAGGTGGCATTGAAGATGTTGGTGCATCCGGGTCGATGTTGGAGTTGGGCGGTGCAGATGGGCCGGATGCAACACCTTGATGCAGTGAAGTCATGGTTGGAGAAGTGGCATTGTCTTCTTCGTCCACCACCTGTGCATAAAAAGTGGGTGTTGAAGATGAATATTCAGAGTCTTCAATAGAAGGTGTAGCATGCCACTTTTTACCAGACGGGGCTTGGAGTTGAATCTAAAGATCCTAAGTGATACTTCTCCGTCCTATCTATAATTTTTAATTGTTTCATGACAATATTATACAACTTTCACATACTTTGGCAATACTTTATATTATTTTTTGGGACTAACATATTGATCCAGTCCGCAGTGCCAGTTCCTATTTGTTCGATGTTTTTTGTTACGCGGAAAATTCATATCAAACAAAGTCCAAATGCGATAAAAATTGATGAAGATTTATTTTGGAATATATGAGTTTTTTGGAAAATTAATCAATGTGAGACGATGCTTGAGGGGCCCACAAGCTCAGACGATGCGCCCCCTACACTAGGCGCACCTAGCAGGCTTGTGGCTCCTCCATAAGTCAGTTGGGCCCTTCTTTCATTGCAAGAAAGATAATTTTCGGATAAAAATCCCCTCAAAATTTCAGCCCAATCGGAGTTACGGATCTCCGAGAATATAAGAAACAATGAAGGGCCAGAAAAGAGAAACACAAAACAAAAGAGAACAGAGAGAGAGATCCAATCTTGGAGGGACTCCTGCCCTCTGGGAGCCATGGCGGCCATGGACCGGAGGATAAACTCTCCTTCCATCTAGGGGGAGGCCAAGGAAGAAGAAGAAGAAGGAGGGGCTCTCTCCTCCTATCTCTCCCGGTGGTGCCAGAACGCCGCTAGGGCAATCATTATGATGGCGATCTACACAAACAACTTCACCGTTATCATCACCAACTCTCTCCCCCTCTATGCAGTGTTGTAACACCTCTTCTCCCCGTTGTGGTCTCTACTTAAACATGGTGCATAATGATATATATTGTTATCCAATGATGTATGGAAATCCTATGACGTTGACTAGATTTCTTTTGTCCTATAGGTTAATTGTGGTATGGTGTGATTGATATAAGTTGTATGTTGATATGGTGCTGTCCTATGGTGCCCTCAGTGTCGCGCAAGCGTGTGGGATTTGTTGGGGAACGTAGTAATTTCAAAAAAATTCCTACGCACACGCAGGATCATGGTGATGCATAGCAGCGAGAGGGGAGAGTGTTGTCTACGTACCCTCGTAGACCGTAAGCGGAAGCGTTTATCAACGCGGTTGATGTAGTCGTACACCTTCATGATCCGCCCCGATCAAGTACCGAACATACGGCACCTCCGCGTTCAGCACACGTTCATCTCGATAACGTCTTCGCCTTCTCGATCCAGCAAGAGGGGCGAAGTAGTAGATGAGTTCCGGTAGCACGACGACGTGGTGACGGTGTTGGGTGAATAACAATCTCCGCAGGGCTTCGCCTAAGCACTACGAAAACTATGACGGAGGATAAACTAGAGGGGACGGGGTAGCCGACACATGGCTTGGTGTTTCTTGATGTCTCTTTGGTGCTAGCCCTGCCCATCTATTTATATGTTGAGCCCTGGGGTCGAAACTTGGAGCAAAAGCCTCCTTAAAGTCGGTTTTTCCCGAAAGGCAAGAGTCCCACTCGGACTCGAGGACCAAACGACACAATCCCTGCATCTGGCCCAGACGCCATGGGCCTCGGCGTCTGGCCGAGGACCAAACTCCAGGGTCTCCGGCGTTTGGCCCCCTGGCCTCCACAAAACTCCTTTTGTACCGACTTATAGCCTCGCGGGCCTGACCCCTTGGCCTAACCATATCATCCAATATATGAATCTTTACCTCCAGACCATTCCGGAGATCCTCGTCATATCTGTGATCTCATCCAGGACTCCAAACAACATTCGGTTACCAACATACATAACTCATAAATATTATATCGTCAACGAACATTAAGCGTGCGGACCCTACGGGTTCGAGAACTATGTAGACATGACCACGACACTTCTCTGGTCAATAACCAATAGCGGAACCTGGATGCCCATATTGGCTCCTACATATTCTACGAAGATCTTTATTGGTCAAACCGCATAACAACATACGTTGTTCCCTTTGTCATCGGTATGTTACTTGCCCGAGATTCGATCGTCGGTATCTTAATACCTAGTTTAATCTTGTTACCGGCAAGTCTCTTTACTCGTTCTGTAATACATCATCCTGCAACAAACTCATTAGTTACAATGCTTGCAAGGATTATTGTGATGTGCATTACCGAGTGGGCCCAGAGATACCTCTCCGACAATCGGAGTGACAAATCCTAATCTTGAAATACGCCAACCCAACAAGTACCTTTGGAGACACCTGTAGAGCACCTTTATAATCACCCAGTTACGTTGTGACATTTGGTAGCACACAAAGTGTTCCTCCGGTAAACGGGAGTTGCATAATCTCCTAGTCATAGGTACATGTATAAGTCATGAAGAAAGCAATAGCAACATACTAAACGATCAAATGCTAAGCTAACAGAATGGGTCAAGTCAATCACATCATTCTCCTAATGATGTGATCCCTTTAATCAAATGACAACTCATGTCTATGGTTTGGAAACATAACCATCTTTGATCAACGAGCTAGTCATCAAGTAGAGGCATACTAGTGACACTATGTTTGTCTATGTATTCACACATGTATCATGTTTCCGGTTAATACAATTCTAGCATGAATAATAAACATTTATCATGATATAAGGAAATAAATAATAACTTTATTATTGCCTCTAGGGCATATTTCCTTCAGGATTACCATTGTAAGATTTTGCAATACGTTCATGATTCTCTTATAGTGGGTAGCGAGAGTGATAGAAGCTTATACCTCAGTAAAGGAGTTGTTGCGTATGGGAGTAAAGGGGACTTTATACTTAATGCTATGGTTGGGTTTTACTTAATGATCTTTAGTAGTTACCAATGCTTGCTAGAGTTCAAATCATAAGTGCATATGATTCAAGTATAGAAAGTGTGTTAGTGTATGCCTCTCCCTCATTGCATATGATAAGTATCTATCGTGTTATACTAAATTGCCTATGTACAATCTTTCTCATCATTCTACAAAAAGCTTTCTACTAATCAATTAACTTTTATTATCTGGCAAAGTACTCCTAGTTTTATTTTTGCAAAGTAGTTCTAGCATTACACCCACAAAGTACTTCTAGTTTCATACTTGTTCTAGGTAAAGGAACCGTTAAGTGTGTGTAGAGTTGTGTCAGTGGTCGATAGAACTTGAAGAGAATATAAGTTCTACATGTAGCTCCTTGTTTGGTCTGACACTCTTATTTATCCAAAATAGTAAAATTGATCCCCTGCACTTGTGGGTTATCAAGACCTTTTTGTGGCGCCATTGCCGGGGAGTAATAGTGTGGGGTGAATATTCTCGTGCGCGCTTGTTAGATTTATCACTAAGTAGTTTTTATTTTCTGTTCTATGTTATTTTATATCTTTAATTATGGATATGGAACACGAAATACGAAAAAATAGTCGTACTTGCTACTCATGGAGATGGGGAACCTCCTAAAACCTTCGATGCTCGTTATGTGGAAAATATTAAACACTACTTTGATAATCCTGATAAATCCCCATTCAACTTGTTAATGGGAGATACTTTGGATCACTGGGAATACTTTAGGGATTATTGCTTGTCTCAAGAAGGGAAACATTTATGGGATCAAATTGATTATTTGCAATGGTGCGCTTGGAATTTATGATTGAGATATGATTATACTTGTTGCTCTAAGATGAAAGATCCACACCTTCCCTTTCAATGTGAATGTAATGATAATGAAACCTTGGCTTAGTATGCTAATGGTGTATATGACTACTATGATGTGGAACAAATAGAGGTATATGTTTCTTTTAAGGGTGCTTATGAAATTGAATCTTTGTTTGAAAAGTATGAAGATCGTGATGATGATCTTCACAAATCTAAAAATTACCCTATACTTAAATATTGCTATGAGAATGACAAATACAATGCTGATATTAATGAGTTTATTAAAAAAAGTCTTCACTGTCCAAGAAGAGAATAATATTTTGCGGGCTCCTATGGAAGAAGAAATTGATGAAACTATGAGATCATTAGGTGAAAAAGATGAGGAGGAGAGCAAAGAACAAAAGGAGGATGAGCGGATTAGCTACCCATGCCCACCTTCTAATGAGAGTAACTCTTTAACTCATACATTTTTTAATTTCCCTTTGTACTTACCGAAGGATGAATAATATGATAATTGCTATGATCCCTTTGATTCGTTTGAAATATCCCTTTTTGATGAAATTGATGCTTGCTATGCTTGTGCCATGATGCCAATATGAATTATGCTTATCGAGATGAAATTGCTATAGTTCCTTATATTAAGAATGAAAATGTTGCTATTGCACCCACACATGATTGTCCTATTATCTTTCTGAATTCTCCCAACTACACTATATCGGAGAAGTTTGTGCTTATTAAGGATTGTTTTGATGGGCTGCATTTTACCATTGCACATGCTAATTTTGATAAAAATAATATGCATGAGGGACACTAAGGTTGGCCTCGTGCATGACGTAGGGGTCTACTACCACGACATCCTTGTTGAGCTCACATTTGGCAATGGAGGAGATCTTGATTGCTCATGGGTGGACTAAGGAACTCATCAATCATATGTAGGCATGTATTCTATATATAGTGAATACATCTTTTGTCCTACCCTCCCGTGGAAGGTTGATCTTAATGGAAATCTAAGGGTAATTATGTCGCTCCGTTTAACATAGAACCGGAACAAAGCATTAACACATAGTGAATACATGAACTACTCAAATTACAGTCATCCCCAGAGAGTATCCAATTATTTTCACCTTGGCATCTACAGATCAGAACAATAACAGGTGCATATAACTTGCAGATAGGATCAATATCTCAAATATATTCATGAAAACATAAAAGGTTCAAATCTGAAATCATTGCACTTGGGCCCTAGTGACAAGCATTAAGCATAGCAAAGTCATAGCAACATCAATCTTAGAACATATTGGATAATAGGGATCAAGCCCTAACAAATTGACTCGATTACATGATCAATGTCATCCATATCCATCAACGTCTAGTATGCCTATGATGGTATTACTCACTCTCGATGGTGAGCATCATGAGATTGTTGATGAAGAGTGGTTGTTGATGACGACGACTGTCGGGGGTGACTGATCCCACGGACACCTATGGGACCGCGGCGGACCGGGGCCCCTTTCGGTTCGGCAGGGGGCGGAGGATGCACAAAGAGCAGATCGAGGCGAACGCACGAGCGACGCGATCGGTTTACCCAGGTTCGGGCCGCACGGATGCGTAAAACCCTACTCCTGCTTTGATTTGTATTGTGTTCTTGCTCGGGAGCAACGGATGCTACAGTACCCTTGGATGGCTAGCGAGGCCGAGCATGAGAATGATCGTCCCCCCCCCCCCCTGTTGCGCATGGGCCTCCTTTTATATGTCAAAGGGGTCACCGACAGGTGGCAACAGAGATGAGGGTAAAAATGTAAAAGAGGTGGTAGTTGGCGCTGAAGGAAATATGCCCTAGAGGCAATAATAAAGTTATTATTTATTTCCTTATATCATGATAAATGTTTATTATTCATGCTAGAATTGTATTAACCGGAAACATAATACATGTGTGAATACATAGACAAACAGAGTGTCACTAGTATGCCTCTACTTGACTAGCTCGTTAATCAAAGATGGTTATGTTTCCTAACCATGGACAAAAGAGTTGTTATTTGATTAACGAGGTCACATCATTAGTTGAATGATCTGATTGACATGACCCATTCCATTAGCTTAGCACCTGATCGTTTAGTATGTTGCTGTTGCTATTCTTCATGACTTATACATGTTCCTATGACTATGAGATTATGCAACTCCCGTTTACCGGAGGAACACTTTGGGTGCTACCAAACGTCACAACGTAACTGGGTGATTATAAAGGAGTACTACAGGTGTCTCCAAAGGTAGATGTTGGGTTGGCGTATTTCGAGATTAGGATTTGTCACTCCGATTGTCGGAGAGGTATCTCTGGGTCCTCTCGGTAATGCACATCACTTAAAGCCTTGCAAGCATTGCAACTAATGAGTTAGTTGCGGGATGATGTATTACGGAACGAGTAAAGAGACTTTCCAGTAACGAGATTGAACTAGGTATTGGATACCGACGATCGAATCTCGGGCAAGTAACATACCGATGACAAAGGGAACAACGTATGTTGTTATGCGGTCTGACCGATAAAGATCTTCGTAGAATATGTAGGAGCCAATATGGGCATCCAGGTCCCGCTATTGGTTATTGACCGGAGACGTGTCTCAGTCATGTCTACATTGTTCTCGAACCGTAGGGTCCGCGCGCTTAACGTTGCGATGACAGTTATTATGAGTTTATGCATTTTGATGTACCGAAGGTTGTTCGGAGTCCCGGATGTGACCATGGACATGACGAGGAGTCTCGAAATGGTCGAGACGTAAAGATTGATATATTGGAAGCCTATGTTTGGACATCGGAAGTGTTCCGGGTGAAATCGGGATTTTACCGGATTACCGGGAGGGTTACCGGAACCCCCCGGGAGCCAAATGGGCCTACATGGGCCATTGTGGAAAGGTGAAAGGGGCTGCCAAGGAGGGCTGCGCACCTCCCCCCCTCCCCTAGTCCTATTAGGACTAGGAGAGGTGGCCGGCCACCTCTCTCTCTTTTCCTCTCCCTTTTTTCCAAGGAGTCCTAGTTGGAATAGGATTGGGGGGGGGGGAGTCCTACTCCCGGTAGGAGTAGGACTCCTCCTGCGCCTCCCTCCTCTGGCCGGCCAGCCTCCCCCCTTTCATCCTTTATATACGGGGGCAGGGGACACCCCAAGACACACAAGTTGATCCTTGAGATCGTTCCTTAGCCGTGTGCGGTGCCCCCTGCCACCAAATTCCACCTCGATCATACCGTTATAGTGCTTAGGCGAAGCCCTGCGTCGGTAGTACATCAAGATCGTCACCACGCCGTCGTGCTGACGGAACTCTTCCTCGATGCTTTGCTGGATCGGAGCCCGAGGATCGTCATCGAGCTGAACGTGTGCTAAGAACTCGGAGGTGCCGGAGTAACGGTGCTTGGATCGGTCGGATCGGGAAGAAGACGTACGACTACTTCCTCTATGTTGTGTCAAC
Organism: Triticum monococcum; assembly: GCA_034509565.1. Taxonomy (NCBI): domain Eukaryota; kingdom Viridiplantae; phylum Streptophyta; class Magnoliopsida; order Poales; family Poaceae; genus Triticum; species Triticum monococcum. Next base: position 607,896,995 of record CM067845.1, read on the forward strand.
GCTTCCATTGTAATCTACAAGGGTACGTAGACCAGACTCTCCCCCTCGTTGCTATGCATCACCATGATCTTGTGTGTGCGTAGGAATTTTTTTTGAAATTACTGCGTTCCCCAACAGTGGTATCAGAGCCTAGGTTTTTATGGTTTGATGTTATATGCACGAGTAGAACACAAGTGAGTTGTGGGCGATACAAGTCATACTGCCTACCAGCATGTCATACTTTGGTTCGGTGGTCTTGTTGGACGAGACGATCCGGACCAACCTTACGCGTACTCTTACGCGAGACCGGTTCCCTTGACGTGCTTTGCACATAGATGGCTTGCGGAAGACTGTCTCTCCAACTTTAGTTGAACCAAGTGTGACTACGCCCGGTCCTTGAGAAGGTTAAAACGGAGTCTCTTTGACGAACTATCGTTGTGGTTTTGATGCGTAGGTGAGATGAGTTCTTACTTAAGCCCGTAGCAGCCACGTAAAAATTGCAACAACAAAGTAGAGGACGTCTAACTTGTTTTTGCAGGGCATGTTGTGATGTGATATGGTCAAGGCATGATGCTAATTTTATTGTATGAGATGATCATGTTTTGTAACCGAGTTATCGGCAACTGGCAGGAGCCATATGGTTGTCGCTTTATTGTATGCAATGCAATCACGATGTAATGCTTTACTTTATTACTAAGCGGTAGTGATAGTCGTGGAAGCATAAGATTGGCGAGACGACAACGATGCTACGATGGAGATCAAGGTGTCGCGCCGGTGACGATGGTGATCATGACGGTGCTTCAGAGATGGAGATCACAAAGCACAAGATGATGATGGTCATATCATATCACTTATATTGATTGCATGTGATGTTTATCCTTTTATGCATCTTATCTTGCTTTGATTGACGGTAGCATTATAAGATGATCTCTCACTAAATTATCAAGAAGTGTTCTCCCTGAGTATGCACCGTTGCAAAAGTTCTTCGTGCTGAGACACCACGTGATGATCGGGTGTGATAGGCTCTACGTTCAAATACAACGGGTGCAAAATAGTTGCACACCCGGAATACTCAGGTTATACTTGACGAGCCAAGCATATACAGATATGGCCTCGGAACACGGAGACCGAAAGGTCGAGCGTGAATCATATAGTAGATATGATCAACATAATGATGTTCACCATTGAAAACTACTCCATCTCACGTAATGATCGGTTATGGTTTAGTTGATTTGGATCACGTGATCACTTAGAGGATTAGAGGGATGTCTATCTAAGTGGGAGTTCTTAAGTAAATTTGATTAACTGAACTTAAATTTATCATGAACTTAGTCCTGGTAGTATTTTGCAAATCATGTTGTAGATCAATAGCTCGCGTTGTTGCTACCCTGTGTTTATTTTGATATGTTCCTAGAGAAAATTGTGTTGAAAGATGTTAGTAGCAATGATGCGGATTGGATCCGTGATCTGAGGTTTATCCTCATTGCTGCACAGAAGAATTATGTCCTTGATGCACCGCTAGGTGACAGACCTATTGCAGGAGCAGATGCAGACGTTATGAACGTTTGGCTAGCTCAATATGATGACTACTTGATAGTTTAGTGCACCATACTTAACAGCTTAGAATCGGGACTTCAAAGACGTTTTGAACGTCATGGACCATATGAGATGTTCCAGGAGTTGAAGTTAATATTTCAAGCAAATACCCGAGTTGAGAGATATGAAGTCTCCAACAAGTTCTATAGCTAAAAGATGGAGGAGAATCGCTCAACTAGTGAGCATGTGCTCAGATTGTCTGGGTACTACAATCGCTTGAATCAAGTGGGAGTTAATCTTCCAGATAAGATAGTGATTGACAGAATTCTCTAGTCACCATGACTAAGTTAATAGAACTTCGTGATGAACTATAGTATGCAAGGGATAACGGAAACAACTCCCAAGCTCTTCGTGATGCTGAAATCAACGAAGGTAGAAATCAAGAAAAACATCAAGTATTGATGGTTGACAAGACCACTAGTTTCAAGAAAGGGCAAAGGGAAGAAGGGGAACTTCGAGAAGAACGGCAAGCAAGTTGCTGCTCAAGTGAAGAAGCCCAAGTCTGGACCTAAGTCTGAGACTAAGTGCTTCTACTGCAAAGGGACTGGTCACTGGAAGCGAAACTACCCCAAGTGATTGGCGGATAAGAAGGATGGCAAAGTGAACATAAGTATATTTGATATACATGTTATTGATGTGTATTTACTAGTGTTTATAGCAAACCCTCAGTATTTGATACTAGTTCAGTTGCTAAGATTAGTAACTCAAAACGGGAGTTGCAGAATAAACATAGACTAGTTAAGGGTGAAGTGACGATGTGTGTTGGAAGTAGTTCCAAGATTGATATGATCATCGTCGCACACTCCCTATAATTTCGGGATTAGTGTTGAACCTAAATAAGTGTTATTTGGTATTTGCGTTGAGCATGAATATGATTTGATCATGTTTATTGTAATACAGTTATTCATTTAAGTAAGAGAATAAATTGTTGTTCTGTTTACATGAATAAAACCTTATATGGTTACACACCCAATGAAAATAGTTCATTGGATCTCGATCGTAGTGATACACATAATCATAATATTGAAATCAAAAGATGCAAAGTTAATAATGATAGTGCAACTTATTTGTAGCACTACCGTTTAGGTCATATTGGTGTAAAGCATATGAAGAAACTCCATGCTGATGGGCTTTTGGAATCACTTGATTATGAATCAGTTGATACTTGCGAACCATGCCTCATGGGCAAGATGACTAAGACTCTGTTCTTCGGAACAATGGAGCGAGCAAAAGATGCAAAGTTAATAATGATAGTGCAACTTATTTGTAGCACTACCGTTTAGGTCATATTGGTGTAAAGCATATGAAGAAACTCCATGCTGATGGGCTTTTGGAATCACTTGATTATGAATCAGTTGATACTTGCGAACCATGCCTCATGGGCAAGATGACTAAGACTCTGTTCTTCGGAACAATGGAGCGAGCAAAAGATTTGTTGGAAATCATACATACTGATGTATGCGGTCCGATGAATATTGAGGCTCGCGACAGGTATCATTATTTTCTGATCTTCACAGATGATTTGAGCAGATATGAGTATATCTACTTGATGAAACATAAGTCTGAAACATTTAAAAAGTTCAAAGAATTTCAAAGTGAAGTGAAAAATCATCATGACAAGAAAATAAAGTTTCTACGATCTGATCGCGGAGACAAATATTTGAGTTACAAGTTTGGTCTTCAATTAAAACAATGTGGAATAGTTTCACAAACTCATGCCACATGGAACACCACAGCGTAATGGTGTGTCCGAACGTCATAACCATATTTTATTAGATATGGTGCGATCTATGATGTCTCTTACCGATCTACCACTATCGTTTTGGGGTTATGCATTAGAGACAGCTGCATTCACATTAAAAAAAAGGGGGCACCATCTAAGTCCGTTGAGACGACACAATCTGAACTGTGGTTTAGCAAGAAACCAAAGTAGTCGTTTCTTAAAGTTTGGGGTTGTGATGCTTATGTGAAAAAGTTTCATCCTGATAAGCTCAAACCCAAATCGGAGAAATATGTCTTCATAGGATACCCAAAGGAGACTGTTGGGTACACCTTCTATCACAGATCCTATGGCAAGTCATTCGTTGCTTATAATGGATCCTTTCTAGAGAAGGAGTTTCTCTCGAAAGAAGTGAGTGGGAGGAAAGTAGAACTTGATAAGGTAATTGTACCTTCTCCTTTATTGGAAAGTAGTTCATCACAGAAATCTGTTCTTGTGACTCCTACACCAATTAGAGAGGAAGCTAATGATAATGATCATGAAACTTCGGATCAAGTTACTACCGAATCTCATAGGTAAACTAGAGTGAGATCCGCACCAGAGTGGTACGGTAATCCTGTTCTGGAGGTCATGTTACTTGACCATGACGAACCTACGAACTATGAAGAAGCGATGATGAGCCCAGATTCCGCAAAGTGGCTTGAGGTCATGAAATCCGAGATATGATCCATGTATGAGAACAGAGTTTGGACTTTGGTTGACTTGCCCGATGATCGGCAAGCAATTGAGAATAAATGGATCTTCAAGAGGAAGACGGACGCTGATAGTAGTGTTACTATCTACAAAGCTAGAATTGTCGCAAAAGGTTTTCGACAAGTTCAAGGTGTTGACTACGATGAGATTCTCTCACTCGTATCTATGCTTAAGTCTGTCCGAATCATGTTAGCAATTGCCGCATTTTATGAAATCTGGCAAATGGATAAACAAAACTGCATTCCTTAATGGATTTGCTAAAGAAAAGTTGTATACGATGCAACTAGAAGGTTTTGTCGATCCTAAAGGTGTTAACTAAATATGCAAGCTCCAGCGATCTATCTGTGGACTGGTGCAAACATCTCGGAGTTGGAATATACGCTTTGATGAGTTGATCAAAGCATATAGTTTTATACAGACTTGCGGTGAAGCCTGTATTTACGAGAAAGTGAGTGGGAGCACTACAGCATTTCTGATAAGTATATGTGAATGACATATTGTTGATCGGAAATAATGTAGAATTATTCTGTAAAGCATAAAAGGAGTGTTTGAAAGGAGTTTTTCAAAGAAAGACTTCGGTAAAGCTGCTTACATATTGAGCTTCAAGATCTATAGAGATAGATCAAGACGCTTGATAAGTTTTTCAATAAGTACATACCTTGACAAGATTTTGAAGTAGTTCAAAATGGAACAGTCAAAGAAAAAGTTTCTTGCCTGTGTTAGAAGGTATGAAATTGAGTAAGACTCAAAGCCCGACCACGACAGAAGATAGAAAGAGAATGAAAGTCATTCCCTATGCCTTGGCCATAGGTTCTATAAAGTATGTCATGCTGTATACCAGATCTATTGTATACCCTGCACTGATTTGGCAAGGGAGTACAATAGTGATCTAGGAGTAGATCACTGGACAGCGGTCAGAATTATCCCTAGTGAAATAAGGATATGTTTCTCGATTATGGACGTGACAAAAAGGTTCGTCGTAAAGGGTTACGTCGATGCAAGTTTTTGACACTGATCCAGATGAATCTAAAGTCTCAATCTGGATACATATTGAAAGTGGGAGCAATTAGCTAGAGTAGCTCCGTGTAGAGCATTGTAGACATAGAACTTGCAAAATACTTACGGATCTGAATGTGACAGACCCGTTGACTAAAATTATCTCACAAGCAAAACATGATCACACCTTAGTACTCTTTGGGTGTTAATCACATAGATATGTGAACTAGATTACTGACTCTAGTAAACCCTTTGAGTGTTGGTCACATGACGATGTGAACTATGGGTGTTAATCACATGGTGATGTGAACTATTGCTGTTAAATCACATGGCGATGTGAACTAGATTATTGACTCTAGTGCAAGTGGGAGACTGAAGGAAATATGCCCTAGAGGCAATAATAAAGTTATTATTTATTTCCTTATATCATGATAAATGTTTATTATTCATGCTAGAATTGTATTAACCGGAAACATAATACATGTGTGAATACATAGACAAACAGAGTGTCACTAGTATGCCTCTACTTGACTAGCTCGTTAATCAAAGATGGTTATGTTTCCTAACCATGGACAAAAGAGTTGTTATTTGATTAACGAGGTCACATCATTAGTAGAATGATCCATTAGCTTAGCACCTGATCGTTTAGTATGTTGCTGTTGCTATTCTTCATGACTTATACATGTTCCTATGACTATGAGATTATGCAACTCCCGTTTACCGGAGGAACACTTTGGGTGCTACCAAACGTCACAACGTAACTGGGTGATTATAAAGGAGTACTACAGGTGTCTCCAAAGGTAGATGTTGGGTCGGCGTATTTCGAGATTAGGATTTGTCACTCCAATTGTCGGAGAGGTATCTCTGGGCCCTCTCGGTAATGCACATCACTTAAAGCCTTGCAAGCATTGCAACTAATGATTTAATTGCGGGATGAAGTATTACGGAACGAGTAAAGAGACTTGCCGGTAACGAGATTGAACTAGGTATTGGATACCGACGATCGAATCTCGGGCAAGTAACATACCGATGACAAAGGGAACAACGTATGTTGTTATGCGGTCTGACCGATAAAGATCTTCGTAGAATATGTAGGAGCCAATATGGGCATCCAGGTCCTGCTATTGGTTATTGACCGGAGACGTGTCTCGGTCATGTCTACATTGTTCTCGAACCGTAGGGTCCGCACGCTTAACGTTACGATGACAGTTATTATGAGTTTATGCATTTTGATGTACCGAAGGTTGTTTGGAGTCCCGGATGTGATCACGGACATGACGAGGAGTCTCGAAATGGTCGAGACGTAAAGATTGATATATTGGAAGCCTATGTTTGGACATCGGAAGTGTTCCGGGTGAAATCGGGATTTTACCGGATTACCGGGAGGGTTACCGGAACCCCCCGGGAGCCAAATGGGCCTACATGGGCCATTGTGGAAAGGTGAAAGGGGCTGCCAAGGAGGGCTGCGCGCCTCCCCCCTTCCCTAGTCCTATTAGGACTAGGAGAGGTGGCCGGCCACCTCTCTCTCTTTTCCTCTCCCTTTTTTCCAAGGAGTCCTAGTTGGAATAGGATTGGGGGGGGGGAGTCCTACTCCCGGTAGGAGTAGGATTCCTCCTGCGCCTCCCTCCTCTGGCCGGCCAGCCTCCCCCCTTTCATCCTTTATATATGGGGGCAGGGGACACCCCAAGACACACAAGTTGATCCTTGAGATCGTTCCTTAGCCGTGTGCGGTGCCCCCTGCCACCAAATTCCACCTCGATCATACCGTTACAGTGCTTAGGCGAAGCCCTGCGTCGGTAGTACATCAAGATCGTCACCACGCCGTCGTGCTGAGGGAACTCTTCCTCGACGCTTTGCTGGATCGGAGCCCGAGGATCGTCATCGAGCTGAACGTGTGCTAAGAACTCGGAGGTGCCGGAGTAACGGTGCTTGGATCGGTCGGATCGGGAAGAAGACGTATGACTACTTCCTCTATGTTGTGTCAACGCTTCCGTTGTAATCTACAAGGGTACGTAGATCAGACTCTCCCCCTCGTTGCTATGCATCACCATGATCTTGCGTGTGCGTAGGAATTTTTTTTGAAATTACTGCGTTCCCCAACAGGCGCCACCGCTTGCTATAGTTGTATCATACCTAACCCTGACGGCAGGGGACAAAGGCATTAAATGCCTGTTTGTGTCGCCTAGACGGTGCAGAAAGGGACCGTCAGGGGCGCCACCGTTTGCCACGATGGCTATCTTGTCAGCGCCTGCTTGCCACCGCATGCCCCTGGCTGCACAGCCCCCCGCCACATACACCAGGAACGGTCCTAGAGCGACACGTTGGTGGGTGAGCTGGAGCGCGGGCTGCGGAGTAGTAGCTTGCCGCGGCAAGCGCCTTGCCGCGGATGTTTGTCTTGTCGCGTCCGGGAGCTTGTCGCTCACCGGGTCTTGCCGGGACGCGCAGCGCGTCGCATCAAGCTTCTCGAGATGCTTTGGTTGGTCTTCCCGGCAAGCCCCTCTTGCCGGGGTCTTTGTGCTTCTTCCCGGCAAGCTCCTCTTGCCGGGGTCTTGGATACTTTGAGTGGCCTTCCCGGCAAGCTCCTCTTGCCGGGGTCTTGTGCCTTGGCTCGAATACTTTGTTCTTGAATGGCTCCAAAGGAACCACGGAGGGTCTTGGCGGTCGCCCGACAAGCCTTGCCGCGGGTCGCTGCAACTGCCCGTGCACAAGTTGGGGATACTAAGGTACCCCTACTTTAGTACACTGACAGGAGCCCCCGGGCCTGGGCCATACACGGTGCCGAGCGCTGTTGGGCCAGGCCCAAAACAGTGCACGGGCACGCGCGGCCTAGGTTACGCCATAACTCACTCCGCATCCACCGCGCCCTCCCCGCATGGCACGCGTCGAACGCGGCACCGTGCGTGACGTGGGCGGCGTGCGCGGGGCTAAGCCCCGTGTGCATGCGTCACGTCGTGGGAGAGATCGTGGGTGGTTTTTTATTAGGAAAGGCGGAACGTCCGCCACCTCCCCCTTTATAAGCAAGGGGAAGCAGGGGTAGTGCACCCACTCGCCCCCATTCTGCTCCAATCTTGAAAAACTCCGCCCCGCCTCCGTCTTCCCAAAGCACACAGAGCACAGCGCCCTGCCCCCCCTCCCCACCGCATTGCCACCAGCACCACCACGCCGTCGACCTCCTCCACTGCTTCCGCCATGGCTCCCAAGGGCGACAAGGGGAAGGCCGTGAAGTCGACCGAGGCGCAGCGGCTCGCGGCGATGCGGAGGGAGCAAGCCATCTTCCTCCCCCCAAGCTCGACGCGAAGGAGCTGCGGGAGTTCTATTATCTCTTTTGGGTGACGGAGACGCGAGCTCACCCGCGGACCAGGGTGCTCCCGGGCGCTGCTCACGTGACGGCTCCGGAAGGGTACCCTTTCTTTGCCGTCTTCTTCTACTGCGGGCTCTGCCCGCCTTTTTCCGAGTTTTTCTGCGATATCATGAACACATACAATCTCTATCTCCTTGACTTCACTCCCAACGCCGTCCTCACCATGGCAGTTTTCGCACACCTTTGCGAGAACTTTGTCGGAGTCCACCCTAGCGTAGCCCTTTTTCGCCACTTTTTCATTCCCCGGGTAGAGAGAGGAGAAACCCTGTCCGGCGGAATTACCTGGGTCTCTAGGGCCGGCAAGAAGGAATCTTATCTGGAGGGGGAGTTCCGCGGCAAGTGGGAGGAGTGGAGAGCGAATTGGTGTTGGATCATCGAGGAGAGCCCGCAGCCATTCACCGCCCGGCATCAAGTAGCAGCAGTGCGCGGCAGTGACTGGAGCGACGTGGCCCCGGAGGACAGCAGGCTGAAGATTGCCGTCACCAGGATCCAGCGCCTCAGGCTTGCCGGGCTCACCGTAGGGGCCGTTGGCGCAGACTTTCTTCGTCGCCGCATCGCTCCCCTGTAGGAACGGGGGAGGCCTACTTGGGAGTTCAAGAACGCGACAGACGTCATGAGGCTGCGCCCAGGCCTCAACTATAACTTTACTGTCCTTGAACTCAACGGAGTACTGCAGGAGCTCTTCAAGTACGATTCAGATCACCCCGAGGTCTTCAGATTGCCGCAGGGCATCGTCCCTCTGTGCAACAATTCGGCGCTCGACCGCATCAGGGCGATGATGCCACTGTGCGATTTGCACGGAATCGTGCCAACTTGGCAAGAGCCAGAGGACGAGGTTGTGCAGCAATTCTTTGACGACTTGGTGGAAGTGCCAATCCGCACCGACGAGATGGACGGCCTCACCCGCGACACCACCAAGGCGGAGCTGGCGTACATCGCCACCAGGTTGGAAGAGGCGGCAGCAGTTGCCGCGGCGGGCGAGTTCGGCTTCACCTTGGAGGAGGCTGCGGCGGCAGAGGCGGTAAACCGTGCCGAGCGGGAAGATCTTGCCGGCAAGAAGGATCTTGCTGGCAAGAAGGAGGTTTCCGGGCGCGATGCCGGGCTGAGCCAAGTTGCCGGGCATGACGCCGAACCGAGCGAGCCTGCCGATGATACGAGCGGCTCTTTGGAGATCGACTCCTCCTCCTCTTCGTCCTCCGACAGTACGCCGCCATCAGCGTCCCCGTCTCCACCAAGAAGGCGTCTCCACAAGGCTGGGGATGCGGCGAGGCGGCAGGCGGGCCGGCAGTCGCCGCGTCGCACGACGCACTCCACCGCGGCAAGCACCGTTGCCACGGGAGCGCCTCATGCTGCTGCTTCGACTGGAGTGGGGTCTTCCCGGACTGCCGCTTCTGCCCCCGCCAAGCGGCCAAGGGAGCCTACGCCTCCACCTTCCCGCGCCAGACGCGGGCCGGATTTTGACTTCTCCGCGTTTAGCTCTGACGAGGAAGAAGAAGAGGAGTAAGTCCGTCTTATTGTACTCGCAATTCTTTCTTCTTTGCTGTTTTTTTGTCTTGTTTCTCACTTGCCTTTCCCTGCATCTGTTCCTTTTTAGGACTCTGGCGCAGAGAGCGGCAAAGAGAGCCAAGGTGTCGGTGATCGTCATCGAGGACGAACCCACTGCATCAACAGGGGACGTGCCTGAGACGAACTTGCCGGACCCAGCGGCTGATCTTCAGAGCAGCCCCCAGCGTAAGTGTTGTAACGCCCCGAGACCGATGTGCCAGGTGTCGTGCAGTTATCCGCTGTTGTTGCCTTGTCTTTGCTTGCGTGTTGCATCTTGTCATGTCATCATGTGCATTGCATCATCATGTTTTCAAAACTTGCATCCGTCCTGGTCTCCTCGTTCTCTCTGTTGTCCATGGTGAGCCCAACCACACTTGCACTGCGCCCGCGGCATGTCTGAAATAGTATTTTAAAAATGGCTGGAAAATGTTCTCGGAATGGGTTGAAAGTTGGCGTGCGGTCTTATTATAGTGTAGGTAGACCGCCTGTCAATTTTCGTCGCATTCGGAGGTCGTTTGATAGCCTAACCGTTAAACTATAGCAGCATTATAGCCGGTCTAACGTCAGACGTTTTCGGTCTCCGGAAACAGATGCCGGGCCCTCTCTCTCTCTTCTTCCCCTCGCAGTCTCGCCACAGCCCACCTAGTCCATCCTCCTTCCCCTCTTCGCTTCCGAAGTTGTCTGATGCGACCGCACGGTCCGAAACCCTCTCTGTACAGTGCATCGAACCCCTCACGTGTGCGTCCGAAGTTGTCCCGAACCCGACCCGGGCAGTCGTCACCGTTGTGTCCGGATTATCCCCAAACGTCTACAAAACGTCACCATTTTCTTATTTGGACTCCCTAGCTATTTTATTCGCGGTCGTCCGATCACGATCGGAGGGACGAGATAGCCCCTAACCTATCCTAATCGCTATATATAGCTAGTCTGACCCAAGACCAGATCCCAAATTTCTAGGGATCCATCCCACCGCCGCCGCTCTCTTCCTCGGGTTCCACACCGAACCAGTGGTTTTCTCCCTGATCCAAAATTCCTCTCTCTTTCAAACACCAGCCCCCTCCTCCCGATCCAAGGCGCCCTCTCCCCTCAGCCCCGCAGCAACTCGCCGGAGCTCCTCTCCAGCAACCGGCGACCGCGCTGCCTCCACCTCGTCCACAACCCCGCGCCCGCCGGATCCGCTCGATGCTCGCCTCGCCCCTGCGCCCCAAGTCCCGCGTCGGAGCCGCTTGCTACCCGTCCTCGTCGCCGTCCCAACCGCTACCGGCGAGCAGCAGCAACCCGCAGGCCATCCTCGCCGTCCCTGCTCTTTCTCTCTGCCCTCCTCTTCTCCTTCCTCCCGTGGCTCTCTCTCTAAGCTTTGCTCGTGTCCTCTTCTTCGTAGGAAACCGAGTCCCACGGTGACACCACGAGCCACCGGCCACCAGGAGCCCATGCCGCCGCTGTAGTTCGTCTATGTGTCCGCCCCGCTTCTCTCTGCCATGATCCGGTGCCGGACCACCCCTGCACCTCGCCGCTTACAGGGATTGCGTCCTTGTCGGCCCCTCGCTGGAGTCCTCCTTCTCACCGCTGCAGCTCCCCTGTCCCGTCGCCTTCATCACGGGAGCGCGTTCGCTTCCTCCGGCCACCAGAGCCTCTGTCCAGCCTTGTTGCGTGGACCTCCTCCTCCCCACCTGGCAGATCCGGCCTCACCTGACCCGGTCACCGCGCGTACGTCTTCGTCTAGCGCTGCCCCGCCATGGCGTCCTCTGTATCGAGCGAGACAGCAACACCGGCTCGATCTCCTTGCCTCGACCCTGTTGACTATTCGCCGCGCCTCGTCCCGTTTTCCACCCTGCGCATGCTGGCCCAGCTCCCACGCGAGGCCCAGATCCAGCACCGGCCTGCCCCTGCTGCACCGACCGGGCCAGGCCCAATGTGAGCAACCCCTCCAGCCCCTCTCTTGTATACCTTTGGGCCAGCCAGATTCGGCCCGTTGTGTATTGTTCCTGCTGCTACGAATTTGTCTAATATCCAGGAGATGACTGTTTTACAGAAAACCCCCTAGACTACATGCATTTAATAACTCACCAACCGTGCATCCTTTGTAAAACCTTTGTATATGAAACTTGCTTAAAATTATGTGTAGATTAATAATATGCCATTTTCTTGCCATGTTAAAATGTTTAAAATGTTGTTTGCATTAATTTGCCCCTATGCCATGCTAAAATGAATTAATTCATAACTTAATAACCGTAACTCCGAATTTAATAAACTTTATATGTAAATGGGGTAGAATTTTGCCTAGTTTAACGTGGTGGCATCATCTTGCATGTTTAACAACTGTAAAATAATGTTTAGGGCAGAACAGTACCATAACCAAAATTTGCACATGAGGAGTTCCGGATTTGTTGTTTGTTGTTCCCGGCCTCATTTAAACTTGACTAGATGGGTAGTTTTTCATTTGCTTCACCCTCTTGCCATGTTTAACAACATTTAATATTGTTGGGTACATAAACAAGATCGAACCAAATACGTTATGTGGTGTTTTGGCAATATGCAACTCCGTTGCATATTGAGCTCCACTTAATTTGTAGGATTGTTTGTGCTCTTTGCCATGCCATGCCTCTTTAATCCGGACATGCATCATACTTGGTTGTGCATCATGCCATGTTTATGTGTTGGTTGTTTACTATGTTGTTTGCTTCTTTTCCGGTGTTGATTCTTCGGGTTGGTTCCGATAACGTCGAGTTTGTGAGGACCCATTCGTCTACGTCCGTTTGTCTTCTTCATGGACTCGTTCTTCTTCCTTGCGGGATTTCAGGCAAGATGATCATACCCTCGAAATCACTACTATCTTTGCTATGCTAGTTTGCTCGCTCTTTTGCTATGCCATTGCTACGATGCCTACCACTTGCTTGTCAGCCTCCCAAATTGCCATGTTCAGCCTCTAACCCACCAATGTCCTAGCAAACCGTTGATTGGCTATGTTACCGCTTTGCTCAGCCCCTCTTATAGCGTTGTTAGTTGCAGGTGAAGATTAAAGTTTGTTCCTTGTTGGAACATGGAGATGTTGTTCCTTGTTGGAACATGTTTACTTGTTGGGATATCACTATATATCTTATTTAATTAATGCATCTATATACTTGGTAAAGGGTGGAAGGCTCGGCCTTATGCCTGGTGTTTTGTTCCACTCTTGCCGCCCTAGTTTCCGTCATATCGGTGTTATGTTCCCGGATTTTGCGTCCCTTACGCGGTTGGGCTATAATGGGAACCCCTTGACAGTTCGCCTTAAGTAAAGCTTCTCCAGCAATGCCCAACATTGGTTTTACCATTTGCCACCTAGCCTTTTCTTTCCCTTGGGTTCTGCAGACTCAAGGGTCATCTTTATTTTAGCCCCCACGGGCCAGTGCTCCTCTGAGTGTTGGTCCGAACTAGAGCCCTGTGCAGCGCCACCTCGGGGAAACTTGAGGGCTGGTTGTAGTTGTACGGATTGCTCATCTGAGTGTGCCCTGAGAACGAGATATGTGCAGCTCCTATCGGGAATTGTCGGCACATTCGGGCGGTGTTGCTGGTTTAGTTTTACCCTGTCGAAATGTCTTGTTGTACTGGGATACCGAGTCTGATCGGAATGTCTCGGGTGGAGGTCTATTCCTTCTTTGACCGTGAGAGCTTGTCATGGGCTAAGTTGGGACACGCCTGCAGGGATTTGAACTTTCGAAAGCCGTGCCTGCGGTCATGGGCAGATGGGAATTTGTTAACGTCCGGTTGTAGAAAACCTGAAGTTGACCTTAATTAAAATGAATCAACCGCGTGTGTAACCGTGATGGTCTCTTTCCGGCGGAGTCCGGGAAGTGAACACGGTTGTTGGAGTTATGCTTGACGTAGGTAGTCCAGGATCACTTCTTGATCATACTTTTATCGACCGTGCTTTGCTTTCTCTTCTCGCTCTCATTTGCGTATGTTAGCCACCATATATGCTAGTCGCTTGCTGCAGCTCCACCTCATACCTTTACCTTACCCATAAGCTTAAATAGTCTTGATCGCGAGGGTGCGAGATTGCTGAGTCCCCGTGGCTCACAGATACTTCCAAAACCAGCTTGCAGGTGCCGATGAGACCGAGCAGATGACGCAACCAGGCTCAGGAGGAGCTCGATGAAGATCGTGTTCTTTATGTTGTTTCGTTCTAGTTGATCAGTAGTGGAGCCCAGTTGGGGTCGATCGGGGACCTTTGTCGCATTTGGGGTTCTTCTTTTATTTTGGTTCCGTAGTCGGACCCTGAGTGTATTTGATTGATGTAATGTTTATTCATGTAATTGTGTGAAGTGGCGATTGTAAGCCAACTATGTATCCTTTTCCTTATTATATTACATGGGTTGTGTGAAGATTACCTCACTTGCGGCATATGCCTTCAATGCGATTATGCCTCTAAGACGTGCCTCGACACGTGGGAGATATAGTCGCATCGAGGGTGTTACAAGTTGGTATCAGAGCCTTCCCCGACCTTAGGAGCCCCCACTGATTGATCGTTTTTAGCAGCCGAGTTGTGTCTAGAAAAATGTTTTGAGTCATTTAGGAATTATATATCGGAGAGCTTAGGAATTCTTTTACTTCCCAGTCTTCTCATTGCTCTGGTAAGGCATCCTGACGTAGAGTTTTGACTCTTCTCTTCTCAAATTTCACTAATTTTTTTTTAGGATCACGCGGGTATCTTGGTATCGTTTCGATGGTTTTATGATGAGAACATTGTCTTGGTGCCTCCTGTCAGGGGTTTAGTGGAAGTGTCCCGGGGAGTTGAGCTCTGAGGTGTTGTCATCATAATTTTATCGTTGCAGTTCTGGAATACTTGATATATGTTTGTCGACATCGAAAATCTCTTTTATGCAGTTCGTTGGTGAGATAACCTCGACGCCACCCAGTACTGGGGCGGGAGTTCAGGAGTATCGCCATAACTTGTATAACGGATGCTTTTCGAAGGTTGAGGTAGATGGTTTCCAAAGGTTTCTTGGTTATGTGTTGAAGGATGGATACAGCTGGATGTAGGATTTGCTAGTTTGGGTGAGATATTATGCTTCCCCTGTATCCCCAACACCTGATTGCATAACCGGAAAATTTCGGGAGTATCATAGGTGGAATTCAAGTAGCTCTTAGGATATCTTTCCGACAGATGTATGATATGAAATTGGGGTTCGACGTCTAGTGGTTCGCCTATTCACGGTTGATTTTATAGTGGTCTCGTTGTGTCTTAAAGAGTCCTTGGCTATGCCAACTCGGGGATGCTTCGTATGTCATGTGCACTGCCTTGTACATGATGGTGTTGTACGATCGAGCCCATGTAGGTCCCACCATGAAAACTTCGGACGAAATCTCTATCATATGTTTGTTCCGGCTTATTCTGCAAGCCAATCCTTTGTTTTGCTTTTGAGCTGTGGTATTCGAGTTGATTCGAAGTCAAATGTTGATTCCATACCTTTCCTAAATGGTGTTCCCATACTCCTATGTGAGTACTAATCCCTCTTGATCATCGAGATGGTGTTGTCAATCCTTTTCAACCGGCGTGATTCTCTTCAAGTGAATCCGATCGTTTTCAACATCCGCAAGATCAATTATCACTTCTTCTCAACGGTGTTTGTTTCATTCGTCCCAAGCTGCCTTTGTTTTTCCCTCCCTCCCACCCTTGTTTCTTCGAGGAACCATATTTCTTATTCAAGTATCCTTTTATTCTTGTGAAGTCTCTCCATTCTTTTCTATCAATATTCTTATCCGGTGATGCTCATGAAGATTTTAACGGAGTTTCTAGTTCACCATTATTCATTCTTTTCTTCTCCGGTGGAACCAAGTCAAGCTTTGTTGATCATACCCTTCCTCATTTCAATGTTTTCTCATGCCGGTGTAATTCTTAATCGTTCACTTCTCGCTATTCAATTGTTCCGGAGTGCTCAAGATATCTCGAAGATTCGTGTTTCCACTCTACTTTCATTCAAGTTCCTTCGAGGATGTTCCCTCATTCAAGCCATTTAACTCAACCGGTGCAACCTCTCTTTTAAATCATTTCAACGGTGTTTCTTTCGAGTGGGCCCTAAACCACAGGTCTTTCCCCAGGATCTTACCTGACTCTTCTTATTTTCCCGGAGTTATCCTAAATTCTTGTCAAAGTTTGACGTAAGAATGAATTATCATCAGTTAAATGCTTTTCTCCAAGATCTTTCAAATTCTTTTCATCGTTGGCTCAATCTCTTCGTCTTGATTCTTCCAGAGTGTCTAAATAATTCTTGGTGGTGTTTCTCGTTGGCATTCTCATCATTTGAAGACAAGAAGAATTCTCCTCCATATCTTGCGCCATTCTCTCCAAGATTCATGGTGCTAGCTTGTTGCCATCCTCTCATAATTGTTTTGATCGTGAGAATTCTTTTCACCCTTCTGGAGCAATTCAAGAGTCTTCTCAGTTTGATTATCTGGAGTCCATCAGTTCAGGTTTGTCATTCTCAGCTTCCAGTTATCATTCTCCAAATTTTACCGGTGCTTCGTTCAAGTGATCTTTAATCGGCTCGTGTTCTCTTTGTTCTGATGTATCAAATTCCCTCAAGTATCTTCATTTGTTCATTTGATAATTCTTTCCGGTGTTTCTTTATCTTTACTTCGTTCATTTCCAATTCTTACGGTGGTTCGTTCAAGATTTCTATTCCTTCATCATCTTATCAATGTATTCGTTGGTTAAATCTTACCGGTGGCCCATTGAGTTTATGTTATATCTCTCTTAATCTTTTCTACGAGAATAAGTAATATGCCAAATCCGTTGATTGTCATCAATTTAAATTGGTGAAGGATAAGCATAATGTAATTCTTATTTTGTTCATCCAAGTGATTAATTCTTTATTCCGGAGCCTCATCAAAAATTCTTGGTTTCAAGTGCTCGTCTTTCTTTCCCGGAGTTCCAAGCTCTAATTATCACGGAGATCCATCTAAATCATTACAAGGTTTCAGCTTGTAGTTTCAACTTCTCTTTCCTTTTGTTTTGATCATCCTTTTGTTACCGGAGTTCTTCTTCAAGGTTCTACTTGTCGGTTCATCAAAGATTTAATTCCTTCTTGAAGTGTTCTTTGAGATTCTTTTCAGAGGAACTCAAGCTTTCTTCATATTGTAATCCGAAGTGCAATTCTTTCTTCCGTATCATTGGAGGTGGTATTATGTCATTCTTGATAATTTGAATTCATGTTTCATGATTCACATGTCGTCATGAATGAGGTATTTTAAATCCATCAATCTCGTCATTGGAGTTATCTTGGGTTATATTTCACCTTAAGCCTTCCCTAAGGATGGTTGTTATTATGGTGCCTATATATGATCCAAGTTCTTCATTTTTCCTTCCGGTGAAATAAGTTTCTCGTCTCCTTGTTATTATAAATCCAATCAAATCTTTTCCGTGAGTGGCAGGTTGTCACCTCATAATTTGAGATCTACTCCATAAGAACATATCAGGCTTACTCTTTTCGTTGTTCGTGTTCCAACAACTCCGTTCGACCCTTCTCCTTAAGATACCTTTTCAAGCTCTTTTGTCTCAATTATCCTTATCCTATCCTTTCTCCCGGAGGTCTATTGATGTCGCTCTTCTCAACCCATCATCTTGTTTGTCTAAGATCATGTTTTTTTCATGATTGCCCATTTAACCGGAGTGTCGTGCCCTCTTTTCAAGTTATATTTCCTTATCAAGTTCTTGTTCAATTCCTTCATTTTACAACCGGAGTGCTGCCAAAATTATACCAGTCTTATTCCCTCTCTACCTTGTTTTAACCGGAGTGTTCTGTCCTCTGCTGAAGTTCTTTTCGCCTTATCAAGCCTTGCATCTCTTCTCAACCGGAGTGCTGCCCGAAGTTGTTCTTCCTCATTACTCTTCCCTACCGGAGTGCTTTCAACTTTGTCTTCCTCGTTGCATTCTTTCTTTCAATTTGTTCAACCTCGCAAGGTTCTTTGGTTTCACTCGTTTGTCAAAGAAGCAACTTAGTTTTACCTCTTCTCTTTCTCTCTTTCGTTGTTTCCCCGGTGCCATTCTAGATCTCGGGACGAGATCCTCTCGTAGTGGTGGAGTGTTGTAACGCCCCGAGACCGATGTGCCAGGTGTCGTGCAGTTATTCGTTCTTGTTGCCTTGTCTTTGCTTGTGTGTTGCATCTTGTCATGTCATCATGTGCATTGCATCATCATGTTTTCAAAACTTGCATCCGTCCCGGTCTCCTCGTTCTCTCCGTTGTCCGTGGTGAGCCCAACCACACTTGCACTGTGCCCGCGGCATGTCCGAAATAGTATTTTATAAGTGGCCGGAAAATGTTCTCGGAATGGGTTAAAAGTTGGCGTGCGGTTTTATTATAGTGTAGGTAGACCGCCTGTCAATTTTCGTCGCATTCGGAGGTCGTTTGATAGCCTAACCGTTAAACTATAGCGGCATTATAGCCGGTCTAACGTCGAACATTTTCGGTCTCCGGAAACAGATGCCGGGCCCTCTCTCTCTCTTCTTCCCCTCGTAGTCTCGCCACAGCCCACCTAGTCCATCCTCCTTCCCCTCTTCGCTTCTGGAGTTGTGTGATGCGACCGCACGGTCCGAAACCCTCTCTGCACAGTGCATCGAACCCCTCACGTGCGCGTCCGAAGTTGTTCCGAACCCGACCCGGGCAGTCGTCACCGTTGTGTCCGGATTATCCCCAAACGTCTACAAAACGTCACCGTTTTCTTATTTGGACTCCCTAGCTATTTTATTCGCGGTCGTCCGATCACGATCGGAGGGACGAGATAGCCCCTAACCTATCCTAATCGCTATATATAGCTAGTCTGACCCTAGACCAGATCCCAAATTTCTAGGGATCCATCCCACCGCCGCCACTCTCTTCCTCGGGTTCCACACCGAACCAGTGGTTTTCTCCTTGATCCAAAATTCCTCTCTCTTTCAAACACCAGCCCCCTCCTCCCGATCCAAGGCGCCCTCTCCCCTCAGCCCCGCAGCAACTCGCCGGAGCTCCTCTCCAGCAACCGGCGACCGCGCCGCCTCCACCTCGTCCTCAACCCCGCGCCCGCCGGATCTGCTCGATGCT
Organism: Triticum monococcum; assembly: GCA_034509565.1. Lineage (NCBI taxonomy): Eukaryota > Viridiplantae > Streptophyta > Magnoliopsida > Poales > Poaceae > Triticum > Triticum monococcum. The sequence goes on from CM067845.1 coordinate 607,916,002, forward strand.
TGCCTCGCCCCTGTGCCCCAAGTCCCGCGTCGGAGCCGCTTGCAACCTGTCCTCGTTGCCGTCCCAACCGCTACTGGCGAGCAGCAGCAACCCGCAGGCCATCCTCGCCGTCCTTGCTCTTTCTCTCTGCCCTCCTCTTCTCCTTCCTCCCGTGGCTCTCTCTCTAACCTCTGCTCGTGTCCTCTTCTTCGCAGGAAACCGAGTCCCACGGCGATGCCACGAGCCACTGGCCACCAGGAGCCCATGCCACCACTGTTGTTCGTCTACGTGTCCGCTCCGCTTCTCTCCGCCATGATCCGGTGCCGGACCACCCCTGCACCTCGCCGCCTACAGGGATTGCGTCCTTGTCGGCCCCTCGCTGGAGTCCTCCTTCTCGCCGCTGCAGCTCCCCTGTCCCGTCGCCTTCATCACGGGAGCGCGTTCGCTTCCTCCGGCCACCAGAGCCTCTGACCAGCCTTGTTGCGTGGACTTCCTCCTCCCCACCTGGCAGATCCGGCCTCACCTGACCCGGTCACCGCGCGTCCGTCTTCGTCTAGCACTGCCCCGCCATGGCGTCCTCTGTATCGAGCGAGACAGCAACACCGTCTCGATCTCCTTGCCTCGACCATGTTGACTATTTGCCGTGCCTCGTCCCGTTTTCCACCCTGCGCGTGCTGGCCCAGCTCCCACGCGAGGCCCAGATCCAGCACCGGCCTGCCCCTGCTGCACGGACCGGGCCAGGCCCAATGTGAGCAACCCCTCCAGCCCCTCTCCTATATACCTTTGGGCCAGCCAGATTCGGCCCATTGTGTATTTTTCCTGCAGCTACGAATTTGTCTAATATCCAGGAGATGACTGTTTTATAGAAAACCCCCTAGACTACATGCATTTAATAACTCACCAACCGTGCATCCTTTGTAAAAACTTTGTATATGAAACTTGCTTAAAATTATGTGTAGATTAATAATATGCCATTTTATTGCCATGTTAAAATGTTTAAAATGTTGTTTGCATTAATTCGCCCCTATGCCATGCTAAAATGAATTAATTCATAACTTAATAACCGCAACTCCGAATTTAATAAACTTTATATGTAAATGGGGTAGAATTTTGCCTAGTTTAACGTGGTGGCATCATCTTGCATGTTTAACAACTCTAAAATAATGTTTTGGGCAGAACAGTACCATAACCAAAATTTGCACATGTGGAGTTCCGGATTTGTTGTTTGTTGTTCCCGGCCTCATTTAAACTTGACTAGATGGGTAGTTTTTCATTTGCTTCACCCTCTTGCCATGTTTAACAACATTTAATATTGTTGGGTACATAAACAAGATCGAACCAAATACGTTATGTGGTGTTTTGGCAATATGCAACTCCGTTGCATATTGAGCTCCACTTAATTTGTAGGATTGTTTGTGCTCTTTGCCATGCCATGCCTCTTTAATCCGGACATGCATCATACTTGGTTGTGCATCATGCCATGTTTATGTGTTGGTTGTTTACTATGTTGTTTGCTTCTTTTCTGGTGTTGCTTCTTCGGGTTGGTTCCGATAACGTCGAGTTTGTGAGGACCCGTTCGTCTACGTCCGTTTGTCTTCTTCATGGACTCGTTCTTCTTCCTTGCGGGATTTCAGGCAAGATGATCATACCCTCGAAATCACTACTATCTTTGCTATGCTAGTTTGCTCGCTCTTTTGCTATGCCATTGCTACGATGCCTACCACTTGCTTGTCAGCCTTCCAAATTGCCATGTTCAGCCTCTAACCCACCAATGTCCTAGCAAACCGTTGATTGGCTATGTTACCACTTTGCTCAGCCCCTCTTATAGCGTTGTTAGTTGTAGGTGAAGATTAAAGTTTGTTCCTTGTTGGAACATGGAGATGTTGTTCCTTGTTGGAACATGTTTACTTGTTGGGATATCACTATATATCTTATTTAATTAATGCATCTATATACTTGGTAAAGGGTGGAAGGCTCGGCCTTATGCCTGGTGTTTTGTTCCACTCTTGCCGCCCTAGTTTCCGTCATATCGGTGTTATGTTCACGGATTTTGCGTCCCTTACGCGGTTGCGCTATAATGGGAACCCCTTGACAGTTCGCCTTAAGTAAAGCTTCTCCAGCAATGCCCAACATTGGTTTTACCATTTGCCACCTAGCCTTTTCTTTCCCTTGGGTTCTGCAGACTCAAGGGTCATCTTTATTTTAGCCCCCACGGGCCAGTGCTCCTCTGAGTGTTGGTCCGAACTAGAGCCCTGTGCAGCGCCACCTCGGGGAAACTTGAGGGCTGGTTTTAGTTGTACGGATTGCTCATCTGAGTGTGCTTTGAGAACGAGATATGTGCAGCTCCTATCGGGATTTGTCGGCACATTCGGGCGGTGTTGCTGGTTTAGTTTTACCCTGTCGAAATGTCTTGTTGTACTGGGATACCGAGTCTGATCGGAATGTCTCGGGTGGAGGTCTATTCCTTCTTTGACCGTGAGAGCTTGTCATGGGCTAAGTTGGGACACCACTGCAGGGATTTGAACTTTCGAAAGCCGTGCCCGCGGTCATGGGCAGATGGGAATTTGTTAACGTCCGGTTGTAGAAAACCTGAAGTTAACCTTAATTAAAATGAATCAACCACGTGTGTAACCGTGATGGTCTCTTTCCGGCGGAGTCCGGGAAGTGAACACGGTTGTTGGAGTTATGCTTGACGTAGGTAGTCCAGGATCACTTCTTGATCATACTTTTATCGACCGTGCTTTGCTTTCTCTTCTCGCTCTCATTTGCGTATGTTAGCCACCATATATGCTAGTCGCTTGCTGCAGCTCCACCTCATACCTTTACCTTACCCATAAGCTTAAATAGTCTTGATCGCGAGGGTGCGAGATTGCTGAGTCCCCGTGGCTCACAGATACTTCCAAAACCAGCTTGCAGGTGCCAATGAGACCGAGCAGATGACGCAACCAGGCTCAGGAGGAGCTCGATGAAGATCGTGTTCTTTATGTTGTTTCGTTCTAGTTGATCAGTAGTGGAGCCCAGTTGGGGTCGATCGGGGACCTTTGTCGCATTTGGGGTTCTTCTTTTATTTTGGTTCCTTAGTCGGACCCTGAGTGTATTTGATTGATGTAATGTTTATTCATGTAATTGTGTGAAGTGGCGATTGTAAGCCAACTATGTATCCTTTTCCTTATTATATTACATGGGTTGTGTGAAGATTACCTCACTTGCGGCATATGCCTTCAATGCGATTATGCTTCTAAGACGTGCCTCGACACGTGGGAGATATAGTCGCATCGAGGGTGTTACAAGTGTTTTGCTCGTTCTCTGCTGTCGGGCGCGCACGAAGATTCTTTCTTGCTGATGCCTGTTTGTTTGACTTGTGCAGGAGCAGAGCAGCCACACCAGGAGAGCCTGGAGGCCGCTCCTGAAGCGCCAAGGGAGAGTCCTCCGGCGAGAGAGAGGTCTCCGGCAAGGGAGAGCTCTCCGGCGAGGGAGGAGACTCCAACAAGGGAGGAGGCTCCGGCAAGGGAGGAGGCTCCGGCAAGGGAGGAGCCCTCGGCAGGGGAAGGATCTCCGGAGGGGTCTCCGACAAGGGAGGAGCCCCCGACAACGGAGACCACAGCTACAGACCCTGGCACAGGTAACTTCCTTGCTTCCAAACTCCCCTTGGCTTCTTCGTCTTCTTGATCTTTCTCTTGGGTTTTGCTCGAATTTTGCTTGAATTTTCTCCCCTCTTCTGGCCGTCAGGTCCATCTGCCGCAGAGCCGATGGAGACTGAAGTCGCCGCCGAAGACACGGCCGGCGCCAGCGAGGAGGCCGCCAGGGCTGCCGCCGCGGAAGCGGGCGGGGAGTCTGGCGGTCGTACTGACGACCCGGAGGCCGCAGGAGCGCCGGGCGCTGCTCTGACCACCGACTCCTCCGCCACAGCCACCGCGCCAGGCTCCGATGAGCCCCAGCCTGGCGTCTACCTGAAGGCCGGCGAGGATATCTTCATCAACCTCCCCTGGGCATCAAGCTCCAGGGCGCCGATCGAGGGGGAGATGTTAGACGGAGAGGTGCTTGCCTCCGCCGGGATGAAACTGGTCGACGCGCCAAGCAGCAGCAGCGGCGAACCCGAAGAAGAGCGCCTGCTGCGGAAGCTAGTGGCGCTCTATCGCCCGGCAGGCCAAGCTGGAGTCCCGCGAAGCACTTGTGGCGAAGGCTGGCGCTGATATCGAGAAGCGCGCAGAAGAGCTCCGAGGCGCCAACCAGGAAGCTCTGCGCTCCTTGGCAAAGGAGCGGGAAGATCTTGCCGAGGCGCAGTAGGCCTTCCTCCTCGAGAAGGCCGACGTCGAAGAGCGCCAACGCCTTGCCGCGGAGAAGTTGTCTTCGCAGGAGGGTGACTTGGTGTAGCGGAAGGTCCACCTCGACAGGCATGAGGAGGAACTTGCCGCGCGCGAGCGGGCAGTTGGCGGAGCCGTCAAGCAGGCCGATGACGCCGCCGCAGCTGCCGAGGCCGCCACGGCTGAGCTGGAGCTGAACGTGGTGCAGCTGGAGGTGGACCTCAAGGTGAGCGGCGACGAGCTTGCCACACTCAAGCTCGAGCGTGAGAAGGACGCCAATAGCTATTCGGAGCTGCAGGCCCTTTTCACCTAGAAGGGCAAGGAACTGGACGCCGCCAAGAACTCCAACGCCGATCTCGAAGTGAAGCTGGCGGCCCTGACCAAATCTCTGGACGGCGCCAAGGAGCAGGAGACGGCCCTGAAGGAGGAGGTCAAGGCCGGCAAGGTGCTGCTGGCGAAGGCCGCTGCTGCCCGGAAGACTTTGTCAGAGAATGTGGAGCACTGGACGGAGGGTCTGGTGGATGTCGCTGCGGATGTCGACAAGGAGCTGGCGCAGTTGGGGATGGTGGATCTCGGGTACTCCTCCGACGAGAACCTCCAACCCAATGCCAAGCTGACTCTGTTCTTCAAGGGCGTGGCGACGGTGCTCCAGCGACTCCGGGAGCAAATCCCAAAGCAACTTGCCGACAAGTCGCGCAAGATTTGCGCGGGAGCTCTCGAGAAGGTGCTGATGAAGGTGGCATTCCGCAACCCAGGTGTCCGCCTCACCAACGTCCTCCGGAGCTTGCCGCCAGATGCTGATCTAGAGGAGCTCAAGGCCCTTGTCGCACCCATTGTGGACAGGGTGAGCAGAATCAGGAGGGTCGAAGGCGACTGTGTAGACTAGGCCATCCATCTTTTTCTTTCCTTGTCGCTGTCAATCATGTTATGAAAAACAGTCTGTTAGAGCTGCAACAAGCTATTTTGTAATATACTCTATCTTGGTTAGTAATTGCTATGTTATTTCCTTTACTTGCTTCCTCCCCTTGTATGTTTTTACCCTACGCTTTTAGGGAACTTGCCGGCGCGGGCACCTTTGCCGCGAGCGCTGAGTGCGGGACATCAGCAGCGGAACATCAGCAGCCTGCTCGCGGTGCTGCAACCGACAGGAAACCTGGTCGCGAAGCTAGTCGCAGCTCACTTAAGTTGTTGAGCGGACTCGGAACAACAGTAAGGGTGCAACTAGCTACGAGTTGGTTCCCTGCTGGCGGTGCCGTAGCCGACAAGAAACCTTGTCGCAGAGCTAGTTGCAGCTCACTTAAGTTGTTGAGCAGACTCGAAACAACAGTAAGGGCGCAACTAGCTACGAGTTGGTTCCTCCGCGCATAGGTTTTCCATACAAGGGACTGCCGTTCAAGGAAGATAAATCTATAAATCTAAAGGAAATTTGATTGCTCAGACTTTGGCAACTTATCTTTTTTTGTTACTTGCTTCCTGGAAAGGCGAAAACTTCTTGAACGACGCCTGATCCATACTATATCTTCTCCCTTCCCCCCCAAAGATGTCGGGGGTTGCTGATCCCACGGACACCTATGGGACCGCGGCGGACCGGGGCCCCTTTCGGTTCGGCAGGGGGCGGAGGATGCACAAAGAGCAGATCGAGGCGAACGCACGAGCGACACGATTGGTGTACCCAGGTTCGGGCCGCACGGATGCGTAAAACCCTACTCCTGCTTTGATTTGTATCGTGTTCTTGCTCGGGAGCAATGGATGCTACAATACCCTTGGATGACTAGCGAGGCCGAGCGTGAGAATGATCGTCCACCCCTCCCTGTTGCGCATGGGCCTCCATTTATATGTCAAAGGGGTCACCGACAGGTGGCAACAGAGATGAGGATAAAAATGTAAAAGAGGTGGTAGTTGGCGCCACCGCTTGCTACAGTTGTATCATACCTAACCCTGACGGCAGGGGACAAAGGCATTAAATGCCTGTCTGTGTCACCTAGACGATGGAGAAAGGGACCGTCAGGGGCGCCACCGTTCGCCACGATGGCTATCTTGTCAGCGCCTGCCTGCCACCGCATTCCCCTGGCTGCACAGCCTCCCGCCACGTACGCCAGGAACGGTCCCAGAGCAACACGTTGGTGGGTCAGCTGGAGCGCGGGCTGCGGAGTAGTAGCTTGCCGCAGCAAGCGTCTTGCCGCGGATGTTGTCTTGTCGCGTCCGGGAGCTTGTCGCTCACCGGGTCTTGCCGGGACGCGCAGCGCGTCGCATCAAGCTTCTCGAGATGCTTTGGTTGGTCTTCCCGGCAAGCTCCTCTTGCCGGGGTCTTTGTGCTTCTTCCCGGCAAGCTCCTCTTTCCGGGGTCTTGGATACTTTGGGTGGCCTTCCCGGCAAGCTCCTCTTGCCGGGGTCTTGTGCCTTGGCTCGAATACTTTGTTCTTGAATGGCTCCAAAGGAACCACGGAGGGTCTTGGCGGTCGCCCGGCAAGCCTTCCGCGGGTCGCTGCGACTGCCCGTGCACAAGTTCGGGATAGTAAGGTACCCCTACTATAGTACACCGACAGGAGCCCCCGGGCCTGGGCCATACGCGGTGCCGAGCGCAGTTGGGCCAGGCCCAAAACAGTGCACGGGCACGCGCGGCCTTGGTTACGCCATAACTCACTCCGCATCCACCGTGCCCTCCCCGCACGGCACGCGTCGAACGCGGCATCGTGTGTGACGTGGGTGGCGTGCGCGGGGCTAAGCCCTCGTGTGGATGCGTCACGTCATGGGAGAGATCGTGGGTGGTTTTTTGTTAGGAAAGGAAGAACGTCCGCCACCTCCCCCTTTATAAGCAGAGGGAAGCAGGAGTAGTACGCCCATTCGCCCCCATTCTGCTCCAATCTTGAAAAACTCCGCCCCGCCTCCGTCTTCCCAAAGCACACAGAGCGCAGCGCCCTGCCCCCCTCCCCACCGCATTGCCACTAGCACCACCACGCCGTCGACCTCCTCCACTGCTTCCGCCATGGCTCCGAAGGGCGACAAGGGGAAGGCCGTGAAGTCGACCGAGGCGCAGCGACTCGCGGCGATGCAGAGGGAGCGAGCCATCTTCCCCCCCAAGCTCGACGCGAAGGAGCTGCGGGAGTTCTATTATCTCTTTTGGGCGACGGAGACGCGAGCTCACCCGCGGACCAGGGTGCTCCCGGGCGCTGCTCACGCGACGGCTCCGGAAGGGTACCCTTTCTTTGTCGTCTTCTTCTACTGCGGGCTCTGCCCGCCTTTTTCTGAGTTTTTCTGCGATATCATGAACACATACTATCTCTATCTCCTTGACTTCACTCCCAACGCCGTCCTCACCGTGGCAGTTTTCACACACCTATGCGAGAACTTTGTCGGAGTCCACCCTAGCGTAGCCCTTTTTCGCCACTTTTTCATTCCCCGGGTAGAGAGAGGAGAAACCCTGTCCGGCGGAATTGCCTGGGTCTCTAGGGCCGGCAAGAAGGAATCTTATCTGGAAGGGGAGTTCCGCGGCAAGTGGGAGGAGTGGAGAGCGAATTGGTGTTGGATCGTCGAGGAGAGCCCGCAGCCATTCACCGCCCGGCGGCAAGTAGCAGCAGTGCGCGATAGTGACTGGAGCGACGTGGCCCCGGAGGACAGCAGGCTGAAGATTGCCGTCACCAGGATCCAGTGCCTCAGGCTTGCCGGGCTCACCGTAGGGGCCGTTGGCGCAGACTTTCTTCGTCGCCGCATCGCTCCCCTGCAGGAACGGGGGAGGCCTGCCTGGGAGTTCAAGAACGCGGCAGACGTCATGATAGGCTGCGCCCAGGCCTCAACTACAATTTTACTATCCTTGAACTCAACGGAGTACTGCAGGAGCTCTTCAAGTACGATTCAGATCACCCCGAGGTCTTCAGATTGCCGCAGGGCGTCGTCCCTCTGTGCAACAATTCGGCGCTCGACCGCATCAGGGCGATGATGCCACTGTGCAATTCGCACGGAATCGTGCCAACTTGGCAAGAGCCAGAGGATGAGGTTGTGCAGCAATTCTTCGACGACTTGGTGGAAGTGCCAATCCACGCCGACGAGAAGGACGGCCTCACCCGCGACACCACCAAGGCGGAGCTGGCGTACATCGCCACCAAGTTGGAAGAGGCGGCAGCAGTTGCCGCAGCGGGCGTGTTCGGCTTCACCTTGGAGGAGGCTGCGGCGGCAGAGGCGGCAAACTGTGCCGAGCGGGAAGATCTTCCCGGCAAGAAGGATCTTTCCGGTAAGAAGGAGGTTGCCGGGCGCGATGCCGGGCCGAGCCAAGTTGCCGGGCATGACGCCGAACCGAGCGAGCCTGCTGATGATGCAAGCGGCCCTTTGGAGATCGACTCCTCCTCCACTTCGTCCTCCGACAGTACGCCGCCAGCAGAGTCTCCGTCTCCACCAAGAAGGCGTCTCCGCAAGGCCGGGGATGCGGCGAGGCGGCAGGCGGGCCTGTAGTCGCCGCGCCGCACGACGCGCTCCACCGCGGCAAGCACCGTTGCCACGGGAGCGCCCCATGCTGCTGCTTCGACTGGAGCGGGGTCTTGCCGTACTGCCGCTTCTTCTCCCGCCAAGCGGCCAAGGGAGCCTACCCCTCCACCTTCCCACACTAGACGCGGGCCGGATTTTGACTTCTCCGCGTTTAGCTCGGACGAGGAAGAAGAAGAGGAGTAATTTCTTCTTATTGTACTCACAATTCTTTGTTCTTTGCTGTTTTTTGTCTTGTTTCTCACTTGCCTTTCACTGCCTCTGTTCCTTTTTAGGACTCTGGCGCAGAGAGCGGCAAAGAGAGCCAAGGTGCCGATGATCGTCATCGAGGACGAACCCAGTGCATCAACAGGGGACGTGCCTGAGACGAACTTGCTGGACCCAGCGGCTGATCTTCAGAGCAGCCCCCAACGTAAGTGTTTTGCTCGTTCTCTGCTGTCGGGCGCGCACGAAGATTCTTTCTTGCTGATGCCTGTTTGTTTGACTTGTGCAGGAGCAGAGCAGCCACACCAAGAGAGCCTGGAGGCCGCTCCCGAAGCGCCAAGGGAGAGTCCTCCGGCGAGAGAGAGGTCTCCGGCAAGGGAGAGCTCTCCGGCGAGGGAGGAGACTCCAACAAGGGAGGAGCCCCCGGCAAGGGAGGACGCTCCGGCAAGGGAGGAGCCCCCGGCAGGGGAAGGATCGGGGGTTGCTGATCCCACAGACACCTATGGGACCGCGGCGGACCGGGGCCCCTTTCGGTTCGGCAGGGGGCGGAGGATGCACAAAGAGCAGATCGAGGCGAACGCACGAGCGACGCGATCGGTTTACCCAGGTTCGGGCCGCACGGATGCGTAAAACCCTACTCCTGCTTTGATTTGTATTGTGTTCTTGCTCGGGAGCAATGGATGCTACAGTACCCTTGGATGGCTAGCGAGGCCGAGCGTGAGAATGATCGCCCCCCCTGTTGCGCATGGGCCTCCTTTTATATGTCAAAGGGGTCACCGACAGGTGGCAACAGAGATGAGGGTAAAAATGTAAAAGAGGTGGTAGTTGGCGCCACCGCTTGCTACAGTTGTATCATACCTAACCCTGACGGCAGGGGACAAAGGCATTAAATGCCTGTCTGTGTCGCCTATACGGTGCAGAAAGGGACCGTCAGGGGCGCCACCGTTTGCCACGATGGCTACCTTGTCAGCGCCTGCTTGCCACCGCATGCCCCTGGCTACACAGCCCCCCGCCACGTACGCCAGGAACGGTCCCAGAGCGACACGTTGGTGGGTGAGCTGGAGCGCGGGCTGTGGAGTAGTAGCTTGCCGCGGCAAGCGCCTTGCCGCGGATGTTTGTCTTGTCGCGTCCGGGAGCTTGTCGCTCACCGGGTCTTGCCGGGACGCGTAGCGCGTCGCATCAAGCTTCTCGAGATGCTTTGGTTGGTCTTCACGGCAAGCTCCTCTTGCCGGGGTCTTGTGCCATGGCTCGAATACTTTGTTCTTGAATGGCTCCAAAGGAACCAAGGAGGGTCTTGGCGGTCGCCCGGCATGCCTTGCCGCGGGTCGCTGCGACTGCTCGTGCACAAGTTCGGGATACTAAGGTACCCCTACTTTAGTACACCGACAACGACAATGAATTGGCCCCACCGGAGCCCCGAACGGACTCCAGATCAGGCCTCCCGATGAAGAACATGAGGTGGTGGCAGCTCCGTATCATAAAATGTAATGAAACTTTCTCTCTGATTTTTCTCTCGTGAAGACGGTACTATGGACCTGGAGGTAGGGCACACCGATGAAGGAAATATGCCCTAGAGGCAATAATAAAGTTGTTATTTATATTTCCTTATATCATGATAAATGTCTATTATTCTTGCTAGAATTGTATTAACTGGAAACTTGATACATGTGTGAATACATAGACAAACAGTGTCCCTAGTATCCCTCTACTTGACTAGCCCATTAATCAAAGATGGTTAAGTTTCCTCGCCATAGACGTGTGTTGTCATTTGATGAATAGGATCACATCATTAGAGAATGATGTGATGGACAAGATCCATCCGTTAGCTTAGCACTATGATCGTTTAGTTTGTTGCTATTGCTTTCTTCATGACTTATACATGTTCATATGACTATGAGATTATGCATCCCGCAAATACCGGAGGAACACTTAGTGTCCTATCAAACGTCACAACGTAACTGGGTGATTATGAAGATGCTCTACAGGTGTCTCCAATGGTGTTTGTTGAGTTGGCACAGATCGAGATTAGGATTTGTCACTCCGATTGTCGGAGAGGTATCTCTGGGCCCACTCGGTAAAGCTCATCACTCTAAGCCTCGCAAGCAATGTGACTAAAGAGTTAGTTACGGGATGATGCATTACGGAACGAGTAAAGAGACTTGCCGGTAATGATATTGAACTAGGTATGAGGATACCGACGATCGAATCTCGGGCAAGTAACATACCGATGACAAAAGGAACAACGTATGTTGTTATGCAGTTTGACAGATAAAGATCGTCTTAGAATATGTAGGAGCCAATATGAGCATCCAGGTTCTGCTATTGGTTATTGACCGGAGATGTGTCTCGGTCATGTCTACATAGCTCTCGAACCCGTAGGGTCCGCATGCTTAACCTTCGATGACGATTCGTATTATGAGTTATGTGATTTGATGTACCGAAGGTTGTTCGGAGTCCTGGATGAGATCACGGTCATGACGAGGAGTCTCGTAATGGTCGAGACATAAAGATTGATATATTGGAAGGTTATGTTTGGACTCCGGAATGGTTTTGGAAAGGTTCGAGACGTAAGGATCGATATATTGGAAGGCTATATTCGGACATCGGAAAGGTTCCGAGTGATTCTGGTATTTTTCAGAGTACCGGAGAGTTACGGGAATTCGCCGAGGGAAGAGTGGGCCTTAATGGGCTATAGAGGAAAGGAGAGAAGGGCCTCAAGGGGCGGCCGCACATCCCCCCATGACAAGTCCAAATTGGACTAGGGAGGGGGCGGCGCCCCCTCTCTTTCCTTCTCCCTCTCCTACTCCTTCCCTCTCTCCCCTCTAGGAAAAGGAAGGGGACACCAACTAGGATTGGGAATCCTAGTTGGACTCCCCTATAGGTGCGCCCCTCCTAGGCCGGCCTCCTCTTCCCCCTCCATAATATACGTGGGCAGGGCACCCCAAAGGCACTCCAAGATTTGTCTTAGCCGTGTGCGGTGCCCCCCTCCATAGTTTTCCACCTCGGTCATATTGTCGTAGTGCTGAGGTGAAGCCCATGCCTTGGTAACTTCATCATTACCGTCACCATGCCGTCGTGCTGACGAAACTCTCCCTCGGCCTCAACTGGATCAAGAGTTCGAGGGACGTCACCAAGATGAACGTGTGCAGATTGCGGAGGTGCCGTGCGTTCGATACTTGGATCAGTTGGATCGCGAAGACGTTCGACTACATCAACCGCATTACTAAATGCTTCTGCTTTCGGTCTACAAGGGTACATAGACACACTCTCCCCTCTCGTTGCTATGCATCTCCTAGATAGATCTTGCATGTTCGTAGGAATTTTTTTGAAATATTGCGTTCCCAACAGTGGTATCCGAGCCAAGTCTTGCGTAGATGTTATATGCATGAGTAGAACACAAAGGAGTTGTGGGCGTGGGTATATACATATTGCTTGTCGTCACTAGTTGTTTCTTGAATCGGTGGTATTGTTGGATGAAGAGGCCCGGACCGACATTACATGATCGCGTTCATGAGACTAGTTCTACGGACGTGCTTTGCACACAGGTGGCTGGCGGGTGTCAGTTTCTCCAACTTTAGTTGAATCGGATTCAATGAACAGGGTTCTTTCCGAAGATCAAGAAGCAATCACTATACCGCGTTGTGGTTTTTGATGCGTAGGAAAGAACGGTTCTTGCTAAGCCCGTAGCAGCCACGTAAAACTTGCAACAACAAAATAGAGGACGTCTAACTTGTTTTTGCAGGGCATGTTGTGATGTGTGATACATCTCCGTCATATCTACTTTTCCAAACACTTTTGCCCTTGTTTTGAACTCTAACTTGCATGATTTGAATGGAACTAACCCAGACTGATGCTGTTTTTAGCAGAATTGCCATGGTGTTATTTTTGTGCAGAAATAAAATTTCTCGAAATGACATGAAAATCAACGAAGATTATTTTTGGAATATATAAAAAATACCGGAAGAAGAATCCATGTCAGGGGGTGCACACCCTGTCCACGAGGCTGGGGGGCGCGCCTACCCCCTGGGCGTGCCCCTGCCTCGTGGGCCCCCTGACGCTCCACCGACCTCAACTCCAACGCCATATATTCACTTTCGGGGAGAAAAAAATCAGAGAGAAGGATTCATCACGTTTTACGATACGGAGCCGCCGCCAAGCCCTAAACTCTCTCAGGAGGGCTGATCTAGAGTCCCTTCGGGGCTCCGGAGAGGGGAATCCGTCACCATCATCATCATCAACCTCCCTCCATCACCAATTTCATGATGCTCACCGCCGTGCATGACTAATTCCATTGTAGGCTTGCTGGACGGTGATGGGTTGGATGAGATTTATCATGTAATGGAGTTAGTTTTGTTAGGGTTTGATCCCTAGTATCCACTATGTTCTGAAATTGACGTTGCTATGACTTTGATATGCTTAATGCTTGTCACTAGGGCCCGAGTGCCATGATTTCAGATCTGAACCTATTATGTTTTCATGAATATATGAGAGTTCTTGATCCTATCTTGCAAGTCTATAGTCACCTATTATGTGTTATGATCCGTTAACACCGAAGTGACAATAATTGGGACCATTAACGATGATGACCGTAGTTTGAGGAGTTCATGTATTCACTATGTGTTAATGATTTGATATGGTACTCTATTAAAAGGAGGCCTTAATATCCCTTAGTTTCCAATAGGACCCCACTGCCACGGGAGGGTAGGACAAAAGATGTCATGCAAGTTCTTTTCCATAAGCATGTATGACTATATTCGAAATACATGCCTACATTACATTGATGAACTGGAGCTAGTTCTGTGTCACCCTATGTTATAACTGTTGCATGATCGATCGCATCCGACATAATTCTCCATCACCGATCCAATGCCTATGACTTTTTCATATATTGTTCTTCGCTTATTTACTTTTCCGTTGCTACTGTTACAATCACTATAAAACCCAAAAATATTACTTTTACTACCGTTACCATTATTATCATATTACTTTGCTACTAAATACCTTGCTGCAGATATTAAGTTTCCAGGTGTGGTTGAATTGACAACTAAGCTGCTAATACTTGAGAATATTCTTTGGCTCCCCTTGTGTCGAATCAATAAATTTGGGTTGAATACTCTACCCTCAAAAACTGTTTCGATCCCCTATACTTGTGGGTTATCAATGTGATATGGTCAAGACGTGATTATATAAATTGTTGTATGAGATGATCATGTTTTGTAACGCAGTTATCGGCAACTGGCAGGAGCCATATGGTTGTCGCTTTATTATATGAAATGCAATTGCCATGTAATTGCTTTACTTTATCACTTAGCGGTAGTGATATTCATAGAAGCAATAGTTGGCGAGATGGCAACGATGCTACGATGGAGATCAAGGTCTCAAGCCGGTGATGATGGTGATCATGACGGTGCTTTGGAGATGGAGATCAAAGGCACAAGATGATGATGGCCATATCATATCACTTATATTGATTGCGTGTGATGTTTATCCTTTATGCATCTTATTTTGCTTAGTACAACGTTAGCATTATAAGATGATCTCTCACTAAATTTCTATGTATAAGTGTTCTCCCTGAGTATGCACCGTTGCTACAGTTCGTCATGCCGAGACACCACGTGATGATCGGGTGTGATAAGCTCTACGTTCACATATAATGGGTGCAAGCCAGTTTTGCACATGCAGAATACTTGGGTTAAACTTGATGAGCCTAGCATATGCAGATATGGCCCCGGAACACTGAGACCGAAAGGTCGAGCGTGAATCATATAGTAGATATGATCAACATAGTTATGTTCACCATTGAAAACTACTCCATCTCACGTGATGATCGGGCATGGTTTAGTTGATATGGTTCACATGATCACTTAGATGATTTGAGGGATGTCTATCTAAGTGGGAGTTCTTAAGTAATATGATTAATTGAAATTTAATTTATCATGAACTTAGTACCTAATAGTATTTTGTATGTCTATGTTGTTGTTGATAAATGGCCCGTGTTGTTGTTTTGTTGAATTTTAATGCGTTCCTAGAGAAAGCTAAGTTGAAAGATGATGGTAGCAACTACACAGACTGGGTCCGTGATTTGAGGATTATCCTCATTGCTGCATAGAAGAATTATGTCCTTGATGCACCGCTAGGTGACAGACCTATTGCAGGAGCAGATGCAGACATGATGAACGTTTGGCAAGCTCGGTATGATGACTACTTGATAGTTTAGTGCGCCATGCTTTACGGCTTAGAACCGGGACTTCAAAAACCGTTTTGAATGCCATGGAGCAGATAAGATGTTCCAAGAGATGAAATTGGTATTTCAGACTCATGCTCGAGTCAAGAGGTATGTTACCTCTAACAAGTACTTTGCCTACAAGATGGAGGAGAAGAGCTCAACCAGTGAGGATGTGCTCAGAATGTTTGAGTACTACAATCGCTTGAATCAAGTGGGAGTTAATCTTCCAGATAAGATAGTGATTGACAGAATTGTCTAGTTACTATCACCAAGTTACTGGAACTTCGTGATGAACTATAATATGCAAGGGATGAAGAAAACGATTCCCAAGCTCTTCGTGATGCTGAAATCGACGAAGGTAGAATTCAAGAAAGAGCATCAAGTGTTGATGGTTAACAAGACCACTAGTTTCAAAAAAAGGGGCAAAGGAAAAGAAAAGGAACTTCAAAGAATGGCAAGCAAGTTGCCACTCCCATGAAGAAACCCAAAGCTAGACCTAAGCGTGAAACTGAGTGCTTCTACTGCAATGGGAATGGTCACTTGAAGCGGAACTACCCCAAATACTTGGCGGATAATAAGGATGGCAAAGTGAACAAAGGTATATTTGATATACATATTATTGATGTGTACTTTACTAGTGTTCATAATAGCCCCTGGGTATATGATACTGGTTCAGTTGCTATGATTAGTAACTTCAAACAGGAGTTACAAAATGAACAGAAACTAGTTGAGGGCAAGGTGACGATGTGTGTTGGAAGTGATTCCAAGGTTCATAAGATCACCATCGCACACTCCCTTTACCTTCGGGATTAGTGTTGAACCTTAAGTAAATGTTATTTGGTGTTTGCGTTGAGCATAAATATGATTGGATCATGTTTATTGCAATACAGTTATTCATTTAAGTCAAAGAATAATTGTTGTTCTATTTAGATGAATAAAACCTTCTATGGTCATACACTCAATATAAATGGTTTGTTGAATCTCGATCATAATGATACACATATTCATAATATTGAAGCCAAAAGATGCAAAGTTAATAATGATAGTGCAACTTATATGTGGCACTGCCGTTTAGGTCATACTGGTGTAAAGCGCATGAAGAAACTCCATGCTGATGGTCTTTTGGAATCACTTCATTATGAATCATTTGATGCTTGCGAACCATGCCTCATGGGCAAGATGACTAAGACTCCGTTCTCCGGAACAATGGAGCAAGCAACTAACTTATTGGAAATAATACATACTGATGTATGCGATCCGATGAGTGTTGAGGCTCGCGGCGGGTATCGTTATTTTCTGACCTTCACAGATGATTTGAGCAGATATGGGTATATCTATAAGTCTGAAACATTTGAAAAATTCAGAGAATTTCAGAGTGAAGTGGAAAATCATCGTAACTTGAAAATAAATTTTCTATGATTTGATCGCGGAGACGAATAATTGAGTTACGAGTTCGGTATTCATTTGAAACGATGTGGAATAGTTTCGCAACTCACGCCACTTGGAACACCACAGCATAATAGTGTGTCCGAATGTCATAACCTAGTTTATTAGATATGGTGCGATCTATCATGTCTCTTACCAATTTATCACTATCGTTTTGGGGTTATGCATTAGAGACAGCTGCATTCACGTTAAATAGGGCACCATCTAAATCTATTGAGATGACACCATATGAATTGTGGTTTAGCAAGAAACCTAAGTTGTTGTTTCTTAAAGTTTGGGGCTATGATGCTTATGTGAAAAAGTTTCAACCTAATAAGCTCGAACCCAAATCGGAGAAATGTCTCTTCATAGGATACCCAAAGGAAACTGTTGGGTACACCTTCTATCACAGATCTGAAGGCAATATATTCGTTGCTGAGAATGGATCCTTTCTAGAGAAGAAGTTTCTCTTGAAAGAAGTGAGTGGGTGGAATGTAGAACCTGATGAGGTAATTGTACCTTCTCCGGAATTGGAAAATAGCTTGATACGTCCATTTTGCATCATGCTTTTATATCTATATTTATTGCACTATGGGTTGTTATTACACATTATGTCACAATACTTATGCCTTTTCTCTCTTATTTTACAAGGTTTACATGAAGAGAGGGAATGTCGGCAGCTGGAATTCAGGGCTGGAAAAGGAGCAAATATTAGAGACCTATTCTGCACATCTCCAAAAGTCCTAAAACTTCACGGGAGCATGTTTCAGAATATATAAAAAATATTGGTCAAAAGAAGTATCAGAGGGGGGCCACCCACCGTCCACGAGGGTGGGGGGCACACCCCCTGCCTCGTGGGTTCCCTGGTGGCCCTTCGATGCCCACCTTTGGCTATATGGGGTCTTTCGTCGAGGAAAAAAATCATAAGCTAGCTCACGGGACGAAACTCCGCCGCCACGAGGCGGAACCTTGGCAGAATCAATCTAGGGCTCCGGTGGAGCTATTCTGCCAGGGAAACTTCCCTCCAGGGGGGGGGGATAATCACCATCATCATCACCAACGATCCTCTCATCAGGAGGGGGTCAATCTCCATCAACATCTTCACCAGCACCATCTCATCTCAAACCCTAGTTCATCTCTTGTATCCAATCTTTGTATCCAAACCTCAGATTGGTACCTGTGGGTTGCTAGTAGTGTTGATTACTCCTTGTAGTTGATGCTAGTTAGTTTACTTGGTGGAAGATCATATCTTTAGATGCATTATGCATATTAATACCCCTCTCGTTATGAACATGAATATGCTTTGTGAGTAGTTACCTTTGTTCCTGAGGACATGTGAGAAGTCTTGCTATAAGTAGTTATGTGAATTTGGTATTCGTTCGATATTTTGATGAGATGTACGTTGCCATCCGTCTAGTGGCGTCATGTGAACGTCGACTACATGACACTTCACCATTGTTTGGGCCTAGAGGGAGGCATTGGGATGTAATAAGTAGATGATGGGTTGCTAGAGTGACAGAAGCTTAAACCCTAGTTTATGAGCTGCTTCATAAGGGGCTGATTTGGATCCATATGTTTCATGCTATGGTTAGGTTTACCTTAACACTTCTGTTGTAGTTGCGGATGCTTGTAATAGGGGTTAATAATAAGTGGGATGCTTGTACAAGTAAGGGAAGTACCCAAGCACCAGTCCACCCACATATCAAATTATCAAAGTACCGAACGCGAATCATATGAACGTGATGAAAACTAGCTTGACGATAATTCTCATGTGTCCTCGGGAGCGCTTGCCTTCATATAAGAGTTTGTCCAGGCTTTTCCTTTGCTACAAAATGGATTGGGCCATCTTGCTGCACCTTATTTACTTTCATTGCTTGTTACTCGTTACAAATTACCTTATCACAAAACTATCTGTTACCTTATTTACTTTCATTACTTGAAGCACGGAGACCCCGGCAAGAGGAGCTTGCCGGGAAGACCAACCAAGGCATCTCGAGAAGCTTGCTGCGACACGCTGCCCGTCCCAGCAAGACCCGGTGAGCGACAAGCTCCCGGACGCGACAAGACCCGGTGAGCGACAAGCTCCCGGACGTGACAAGACAACATCCGTGGCAAGGCGCTTGCCGCGGCAAGCTACTGCTCCGCAGCCCGCGCTCCAGCTCACCCACTAATGTGTCGCTATGGGACCGTTCCTGGCGTACGTGGCGGGAGGCTGCGCAGCCAGGGGCATGCGGTGGCAAGCAGGCGCTGACAAGATAGCCATCGTGGCAAACGGTGGCACCCCTGACGGTCCCTTTCCGCACCGTCTAGGCGACACAGACATGCATTTAATGCCTTTGTCCCCTACCGTCAGGGTTAGGTATGATACAACTGTAGTAAGCGGTGGCACCAACCACCACCTCTTTTACCTTTTTACCCCCATCTCTGTTGCCACCTGTCGGTGACCCCTTTGACATATAAAAGGAGGCCCATGCGCAACAGGGAAAGGGGGGGGGGACGACCATTCTCACGCTCGGTCTTGCTAGCCATCCAAGCGTACTGTAGCATTCATCGCGCCCGAGCAAGAACACAAATACAAATCAAAGCAGGAGTAGGGTTTTACGCATCCGTGCGGCCCGAACCTGGGTAAACTGATCGCGTCGCTCGTGCGTTCGCCTCGATCTGCTCTTCATGCTCTCTCCGCCCCCTGCCGAACCAAAAGGGGCCTCGGTCCACCGTGGTCCCATAGGTGTCCGTGGGGATCAGTCACCCCCGACATGATCCTTTAGAACAATATTTGCTAGACTATGAAAATGATATGTTTATGAATGAAAGATGGAAAATAGATGAAGTATTCTTTAAATAGGGATCTATTTAGAAACACAAGTTGCCTGTTGAAATCCTAGGGGATCCTCCCCCACCTAAGGGTGATCCTGTGTTTGAGCTTAAACCTTTACCTGATACTCTTAAATATGGTTATCTTGATGAGAAAGAGATATATCTTGTTATTATTAGTGCTAACCTTTCAGAGAACGAAGAAAAGAAATTATTGAAAACTTTGAAGAAGCATCGTGCTGCTATTGGATATACTCTTGATGACCTTAAGGGCATTAGTCCCACTCTATACTAGCACAAAATAAAATTGGAGAAGGACCGGTCATTGATCACCAACGATGGTTAAATCCCAAGATGAAAGAAGTGGTAAGAAAAGAAATACTAAAGCTTCTGGAGGCAGGTATAATTTATCCCGTTTTTTTTGATTGAACACTGTGAGGCAATCGCCCCACAACCTTTTATTAAAACTTGGGCCCAAAAAGTACAAAGAAGTTCAGAGAAAACTAACTATGGGACTGGAGACCTACCTATACCTGTACAAATATACAAATATACAACAACATATGCCACATGATTAAGGCAAAGCATTAATCCAGTCCAAGAGAAGTTGCTTGATCGAGGCCTTCATCCTATAGGAGTGCAGAGTAATGTCATGGATGAATTTGGCTTTCCATCTGCCAAAGGTTGGCCTAATATGCCTGAAGATCTTGTCATTCCTTGTGATCCAAATACTCCAGGCAGCAAGGTAAACTACATCAAAGGAGAAGGGGTGGTTAAAGCTTCTCTTGGCAGCTAAGATGCATTCACGAGGAGCTAGCCCTGCGTACCAGGTAATCTGTAGGTAATTCCAAACTCTTGTGCTAAAAGAGCATTGAAAAAATAGATGGTCTTTGTCCTCATGCAATTGGGCCACACACAGCGGGCATAAATTGTCATCCTCCTCTGATCGCCAATGTCTTCTAAGCAACATATCCCTCGTATTGAGCCTATCATCAAGCATCAACCAAGCAAAAACTTTTATTTTCATAACACACTTGCTCTTCCATATCCATTTGCAGGGGTCATCATCAGGTAGGTGAGCATGGGCCATAATGTAAAAACTCTTAGCAGAGTGTTGACCATTACCAGGTGTCCAAGACCAAGTATCAGGTTCAAGAGGCCTCCTTTGCAAGGTTGATAGAGTAGAATTTAGAGACACCAGTTCATCCATTGCTTCCTGGGATAAAGGCAATTGGAAGTAGGTTGAAATATCAAATTCCTCAATGAAATTTCTGACAGAAATCTTATCATCCAGTGTGAAGGAAAACAACCTAGGGATTCTCTCTTTAATTGGTTGGTGGCTTCCACCTAAGATCCATGTATCATGCCAAAAGAGAGAGTTGTTTCCATCATTGATTGTGATAATACAATGATTTCTATAAATGTCATTTAACTTCATGATATCCCTCCACCAAAAGGATCCACACTGAACAGTTGCATGGGGGACCACTCCATTATAGTAAGTGTCCCAGATCAAGGAAACCCATGGTATATCAGCCTTGTTATAGAACTTGTGTAGGTGTTTGGTGAGAAAGGCCTTATTCTCGATTGCAAGGTTTAATATACCCATGCCTCCCTTATCTTTTGGTTTATAAACCATTGGCCAGGCAACTAAAGATTGTTTAGGTGTATCAGAGTTTCCTCTCCATAAACATTGCCTCATTATTCTTTCTAACTGAGTAATGATAGCAGCTGGCAAGCTAAGACTGCAAAGGAAATAAATTGGCAAGGAGGTAAGAACAGACACTAGCAGTTGCAATGTAGCCCATTGGGAGAGGAGGGAGGAGCTAGCAGAGAGCCTTCTTTCCACTCTGTCCACCACAGGTACTAGGTCTTGCACCCTTGGCTTTGTGGTGCCCACAGGTAAACCTAGATAGGTGAAAGGAAGAGACCCAACCTGACATCCAAATATTGCAACCAATCTGGTGGTTTCTTCCTGTGTGACATTAATTGGCAGAATGCAAGACTTCTGAAAATTCACTTTCAAACCAGTTGATTTGGAGAAGGCCAGCAGCATTTGCTTGAGAGCTAGAAGTTGGACTTCATCAGCTTGAATGATTAACAAGGTGTCATCTGCATACTGGACTATTGGAAAATCTGGGTCATTAGAAAGAATTGGGAGATGTAGTAGGCCCTGTTGCAGCATTTGGTTGACTACAGATTAGAGAAGGTCAGCAGCAATGACAAACAGAAGAGGAGAAAGAGGGTCCCCTTGCCTAACACCATGTTTGCAAACAAATTGTTTGCCAGGCACACCATTTAATAAGATGGAAGAAGATCCAGATGACAATAGCTCCTTAATCCATCCAATCCATTTTGCATCAAATCCCTTATATTTCAACATCAGCAGAATCAGGTCATGTTCAATAGTATCAAAAGCCTTAGCAAAATCCAACTTGATGATAAGGATGGGTCTTTTGGACTGATGGCACTGATGTATATATTCCAAGCTCCAAGCAATGCAATCCTGAATAGACCTTGACTTGAGGAAGCCATATTGATTTTTATGGATGCATGTGAGGATGACTTTCTGCGGTCTATTAGCCAGAAGCTTAGTCAGGAATTTCAGACAAGTATTTGTGAGAGAGATTGGCCTAAAGTCATTTGGTCCCTCTGGGGAAAGGACTTTTGGGATGAGTGTGACCAGAGAACCATTAATACTCTGTAGAGAGATTCTCCCTTCATAGAAGTCATGTATTAACTTGAGGAAATCATCCTTAATTATGTGCCAACATTTCTTAACAAACAAACCAGTAAAACCATCTGGTCCTGGGGCTCTGCCAAGAGGTAGATATTTCAAAACTTCATTAACCTCATCCTCAGTAAAAGGCCCAGATAAGACCTCTAATCCAGGGACAGGCTGTATCAAGGCCCTAAGATCAAACAACATGTCAATTCCACATGCAACTCCCAATCTATCCTTATATGAGGACCAGAGAAGCCCAGCCATTTCACTGTGGGTGGATAAGGTCACACCATCATCATTAACTAAGCTAGAAATAGAATTTCTTCTAAATCTCTCTGTTGCCATTGCTTGAAAAAACTTGGAGTTTTCCTCTCCCACTTTGATCCACTTGATAGTACACCTTTGTTTCCAATAGATGTATTGTAGGTGAAGAAGCTCCTCCAGATGTAACTTTACAATTTTCCTGAAATTAAATTCAGGTCTAAACAGAGGCCTGCTTTCTTCTAAGTTATCAAAAGCAAGGATAACTGCATTGCAGGTATTCATCAACAGTTTCAGCCTGGATAAACTTGTGTGCCATTTTCTAAGCTTTGACCTTAACCTTTTAAACTTATGGGTTAGGATTCTAGGAGAGTTGGATAAGTTTGTGGGGGGCAGACCAAGATCTTTGAACACACTCCATGAACCCAGGCATATCAACCCAGTAGTTTTCGAAACGAAAAACCTTAGCTTTGGGTATGGAGGTGGAGATTGAGACCACACAAGGCACATGATCAGAAGTAGTCTTGGCCAGTGGGTAGACCATGGTATTTGGATACTCTGCAGTCCAAGAAGGTGTTGTAAAGAACTAATCCAATTGTTCCAAAAGAGGAGTTTCTTGCATATTTGACCAAGTATATGACCTCCCCTTTAAAGGCAACTCAATAAGGCCGAGGTTGCCAATGATTTCATTGAAAATGAACATATCATTAATGTCACCCCCTGGCATATTTCTATTGTCCAGTGATCTGATGAAGTTAAAATTCCCTAGGAATAACCAGAGTTCATCTTGTGGGATTTGAATATGATATAACCAACGCACAAAAGCATATCGCAGCTCTCCTTGACATGGACCATAAACATTAACCAACGTCCAAGTTTGGTTATTTTGCGTGGAGGAGAAATTTATGATGATACCATAACTTTTGTCACATCCCTAGTTCTGGTATGGTCCTAGGCTTGCTTTGTGCATCATGTTTATATTTCAAATGAAATTGAAATGGGGAAGTTGCAAACCCTAGCACCAAAGCAATTCAAATAGGTTCAAATTAAAAGTGGAATTTCAATGAACCCAAAATGCTTCTCAAAAATGTTCATGGTCTTTGGAAAATGTTGGGAACAACAACCAGAGGTGATGCACATTTTTTCTACTCATTTTGGATTTTTGAATCAATGCATAAATATTTGAATTGGAGCTGTTTAAATTAAATAAATATTTTTAATAGCTCCAAAAATGTTGGGAATTGGTGAGGGCCTCTAGAATATTATATCTAGATGCCACAATTATTTTCAGCATTTATGGAAACGTTTTAACATTTCTTTTAAATGCAAAACAAATGTCAGAAATAGAAAAAAAGAAAATAGGAAGAAAGGAATTACCTGACTTACCCTGAGGCCTGCCTTACCTGGCTGACCCAGATCCTGTGCAGCCCAGCTGTGGCCCAGCCTTGTAGCTGGCCTAGCCCAGCCACCCACCGTCTTCAACCTCCTGCCAGTAGGCAGGAGGGCGTGTGCTCGCCGCGCGCGCACCACCTCCACCCTGCCTGGCTGTCCTCCCGTCGCCCTGGACCTTCCCCGCGTCGCCACGCATCTCCCTCGACCCCCTGCGTCTCCCCCCTCTCTCTCTCTCTGGAACCCCTCCCCCTTCTCCGTGCGTTTCCGAATAGAGCTCGTCGATGCCGCTCGTCGTTGCCGTGGCCACCGAGCCCCCCTCGCATAGCTAGGATGCCCAGCAGCTCCGCCACCTCGCGCTACGCCTCTCAACGGAAGGAAGCCCGTCGGAGCGCCCCGTAACGCCGCCATCGCCGTCATCCCCTTCTTCGGCCGCCGAAGATTTGCCTCGCCGTCCCGGCGTCGTCTGATCCTCCCCGAGCCCACCGAGACGCGTGCTGCAAACGCTGTGAGGCCGCCCATCTTTTCCCCCTACTCCCATCGTCGGTTGCGTCCTCTAGCTGGTAGCCCTGCCGCATCCGTGAGCTCATCACCGGCGACCCCATCGCCGCCATCGACCTAGCATGCATTAGACGCACCCGAGCGCACGGTCGTGCTCCTGGTTACGCTAGGAAGCCGTAGACAAACCCAGTCGGGCTCCTTGTGCTCCGTAGCCTCGTGCCTGTGCACCACCGAACTCCGGCCGCCGCCTCCATGGTCGTGGCCGTCGTCTCCGGCGACCCCGCGGCCACCAGAGCAGCCAGCTAGATGCGGGCATGTGCGGGCTATCCTCTGGTAGCCTCCGCGCGCTCTTCCGCTGCCTGTAGCGCATTCCGGCGAACCACCGCCGTGTGGTTTGGTCGTCGCCAGCCGAACTCCGGCGAGGCTGACCTGGCGGCTTAATTAGCGCTAATCCCCACCATTAGCCACCCCTCCACCCACTGACAGTGGGCCCCAAGGCCAAGTCAAACCTGGTCAGTGCGGGTTTGACCAGGGGTTAACCCCAGTGTCACTGACGTGTGGCCCCCACACGTCAGGTTTGACCTGGTCAGCCTGCTGACGCCTCTGTGACGTCATGCTAATGTAGTATTTGTTTTTCTGGATTTTAAATAATTCAGAGAATTTCAGAAAATAGTTAAAACTTCAAAAAATCATAGTAATTCAACCGTAACTCCAAATCAAATAAATTATATATGAAAAATTATCAGAAAAATGCAAGGAATCCATTTATGCTAGTTTCATGCATGAAAAACCAACTTATACTTGCTGTATAAGTGAAAACGTAATAATGGCATGTTATATACTTAATTTCGGGTTTGCATATGAACCCTTGGTTCATATGGACTTTAACCAAATTGATGCTAGATGCATTAGGGAAAATCATAGCATCTTCGAAATGTCATCTTCATGCATCATATTGTTGCATATGGTTGATTATTGATTGCCGGCGCCGTTCCCTCTCGATAGGTTCTGCTCCGGAAGGTGTCCCGAGTACCTGTCTGAGGAGCAGTGCTTCTTCGTGGATCTATCAGGCAAGCAAACCCCCTTGAGCATCTCGATAAAGTCTCACTCTCTCGCTCCTGCTCCTTTTACTGCATTAGGACAACAATGATTCAAACTGCTACTTTCTGCTGCGGTAGCTGAACCCATTCCTTTGCATGACCTGTCATTGCCACAGTAAATAGTTGAAACCCACTAGCATGAGTAGGAGTTGCTTGAGCCTTGATGTGCCTGCTCATCCATGCTTGTTTTCTTTATGCCAGCTATGCTTAGAGTTGTGTCAGGTCTGATTCATCGGAATGAATCCGAGTGGTGAACATGTCCTACCGGTAAAGGCTAAGTGTGTGAACACGTTTTGGTAAAGGTAGCGATGAGAGGCCATGTAGGAGTACATGGTGGGTTGTCTCATTGGAACCGTCCTTAAGCACTGAGTTCTGTGTATGTTATCCAAGTCCAGTTACTACCACACATTGGGTTCCGGTTATCCGGCCCCTCTCGACTTATTAATCCACTTGATCTCTGTCCAGGAGTTGCAACTAGTTTCTGGCGTTTGTAGGTAGTGCTAGTTGTCTACCAGGTGGTGTCCGACGGGACAGGCTTGGGACAGACTAGGCATGGTGGCACGGTGTACCAAGTGGCACCCGGATGGTGGGCTTGGGAACCCTGCACACATTTGGGGCCGTGAGCGACACCCCGGCCGGATCTCCTTGCGGATGGAACCCGAATAGGCGATAAACCTGGACGAGAGACTTGTGTGGTTAGTCAGGTTGTGACCGACACCCCCGCCCGGCTTCCGCTTGAAAGTTGCCGAGGTACATGACGTGTACAGGGCTATAAGTGGCGAGAGCGTGTGTGACGAAGTACACCCCTGCAGGGTCAATATTATCTATTCGAATAGCCGTTTTCCTCGGATATGGAAACTTGGAGGACTTATATAGTACATAGACAACTTGAAGTGGATACTCTAAAATACGCAAGGTAAGCGTGAGTGCTACGGATGGCCTTCTCGAAGGGAGACGGGAACGGATCCATAGTGGAGTATTGATATGGTGAATTTGTGGACTCGTGTGCGTCTTCCCACCTAAAGAAGTTTCTGATACTCGTAGTATAGATTATCCATTGAGTCAAAGCTGGCTTGCTGCTGTTAAACTCCACCACCCCCTTTGTTGATAATGATGCATATGTAGATAGCTCTGAAGTAAGACTTGCTGAGTACCTTTGTACTCACGTTTGCTTATTTATGTTTTGCAGTTGGTTACACTAGTGGCTTTGACGAGTAGCTTGTATCCCAGCTACGATCTTGTACCCTTGGGAGGGTCGTGTTTAGTCAGGCTTCTTAGTCTTTTTCTTTTGTAGTTGTCTGTACTCAGACATGTAATGCTTCCGCTTGTTGCTTGTATGCTCTGAATGATGGTTCATGTGACCCCTGTTTGTATTTATGCTATGTGGCTCTTCTGGGCCTTTATCTATATGAGTTTGAGTTATGTTGTGATGCCATGATGTACAGCACATACTTGCATGTTATGCGTATGTGTAACGTGTATTGCTATGTGTGGGATCCGACAACCTAGTTGTTTACCTTTGATAGCCTCTCTTATGGGGAAATGTAGTCTTGTCTTTCCATGTGCCATAGTAGTCCGCTACAGCCCGGTTCACCGGAGTCCTGTTAGCCCAGCACTACTGCTCAGGACACTTGACTGGCCGGCATGTGCTTCACTTTGTTCCTGTGTCTGTCCCTTCGGGGAAATGTCACGCGTGACATCCGGAGTCCTGCTTAGCCTGCTACAGCCCGGGTTCCCGTAGTCCTGTTAGCCCAGTGCTACAGCCCGGATTCACACGCTGCTGACCGACACACTCGATGTGAATCATGTATGCCTGTTCCCATAAGTTAATGCCACTTTGGGTTCACGACTAGTCATGTCGGCCCGGATTCTCTGTCATATGGATGCTAGCGACACTATCATATACGTGAGCCAAAATGCGCAAACGGTCCCGGGCCAGGTAAGGTGGCACCCGTGGGAGTACCGTGCGTGAGGCCGCAAAGTGATATGAAGTGTTACATGCTAGATCGGTGTGAATTGGGATCGGGGTCCCGACATTGTTGGTATCAGAGCCTGACTGACTGTAGGATTACCAAGCCAAACTGGTCGAAGTTGAGTCTAGAAATGCTTTAGTTACATAAGGGAATTGATTGTGGAAGGGAACGTAAGGCTCTTTTTACTCCTTTACCTCATGTCATTCTTTCTGAGTCAGCCTCTTCTTTTCTACGAGGGTTAAGGCCTAGGCTTCTCCTCTATCTCTCAGGATGACGTGTTACTAAACCGTAAAGTCTTAGGATTGTTGGGTTGTGTCTCAATATAGTTTTACTACTTCTGTGTGTCCTCAGTTTGACCCAGAACCTTGATGTTATGGTGCTGATTGATTATACTATTCCTTTGATGAATGTCTCAAAAATCCTTTTGAGCATTTACAGCCGTTATGCTGCCGAAATTGTCCCAGGATTTTAAGACTTTCCAATGCTTTTGCATTACATTCCGCATCCCTAGGTCGATGCTAATTCCATCCTTGTTTCCTTGGTTTCTGTGTCAGGATGTCGTCTGCTAACCGAGCTTCAGTTGCTCATAGCAAGAACCATGGAGATGGTAGGGACGAGGATCCTCCTGACCAGCCTTTGGTGGCAGAGTTCTTGTTAGCATCCGAGAGGAACAAGCGTGAGATTAACCGCTTGCCGGCACAGATTGAGCAGAACACCGCACATCAGCGTAAGAAGTTGGTTTCCATCACCGACTTCATTGGTCTGAAACCACCCACCTTCCATCATTCCATTGAGCCACTCGATGCGGATGACTGGCTCCGAAGCATCACTCACAAGTTGCATTCTGCGAACGTCGCTGAAAGTGACAAGGTCACCTATGCTACATATCACTTGGAAGGACCTGCTAGTATTTGGTGGCAGAGCTTTGAGGCTATGCTTCCAGCTGGTCAGATTCCTACGTGGAAAGATTTCACCGAGGCTTTTCGTGAGCACCACATTCCTCAGGCTCTCTTTGACCGCAAGAGGGAAGAGTTCTGTAATTTTACCCAAGGTAAGCTGCCTGTTGATGCTTACAGTAGGGAGTTTGGAAACCTCGCCCGCTATGCTACAGAAGAAGTGTCCACGGACGCTAAGAAGCAGGCTAGGTTCCGGAAGGGTCTCCACCCTAAGTTGCGTCGTGATCTCCACCTGCATCATTGTGATACTTTCCAGGCTCTTGTGAACAAGGCCATTAATGCAGAGACAGCTCAACTCACTTACGAGGAGTCTCGTAAGCACAACCGTGATCTGGGTTCTTCCTCCCGATCTGGCTCTCAGAAGCGACGGATTTGGATTCCGAACTCGGCTCTTCCACCTCGATATGCACCGAGGCCATCCTATGTGGCGCCTCACCCAACTCAGCAACATGCTCCACTCAGGCCTATTAGTGGACCACTTGCCAATGTAGGTCCACGTCCTACCTCAGGAACTTGCTTTACCTGCAGAGAACCAGGACACTATGTACGTGACTGCCCTCAGTCCAGTTATGCTCCACCCAGTCTGAGAGGTCTATTGGCCGTGAAAAGCCATCAGTCAAGATGATCAGTACCAAGCCAGCCTCCATCGAACGATCATGTGTGCACCATGTCTCAGCTTCAGAAGTTCAAGATGATCCCGATGTCGTACTGGGTACACTTCTTGTCAATTGTCACCCAGCTTCAGTTCTGTTTGATACTGGAGCATCCCACTCCTTCATATCTGAAGGTTACGCTCGGATGCATGACATGTCATTTTGTGATATGCCAACTCCATTAATAATCCAGACTCCTGGTTCCAAATGGCAAACCTCCAAGGTAAGCCATGGTAATGAAATCCTTGTTGATAGACTGGTTTTCCTTGCTTCTTTGATATCTCTCAAGTCCTCAGATATTAACATCATCTTGGGTATGGACTGGATGACAGCTCATCATGCCAAGATCGATTGTTACACCAGATCTGTTCAACTTACACATCCTTCTGGCAAAATAGTCACTGTCTCCACTAGAGTTGCAAGGCGTCAACTCTATTCTCTTAATGCCAGCCCTCTTCCAGACCTTGGAGATATTCCGGTAGTCCGTGACTTCCCGGATGTCTTTCCAGAAGAACTGCCATGTGTCGCACCTGACAGAGATGTAGAGTTTGTCATAGAACTTATCCCAGGAACTGTTCCAATTTCTAGGAGACCTTACAAGATGGCACCCTTAGAGCTAGCCGAGCTTAAGAAACAACTCAATGAATCCTTGCAAAAGGGTTTCATCCGTCCTAGTTCTTCTCCCTGGGCTTGCCCCGTTCTCTTCGTTAAGAAGAAGGATGGTACGGACCGGATGGTTGTAGATTATCGTCCCGTTAATTTGGTCACGATAAAGAACAAGTATCCGCTCCCCAGGATCAACGACCTGTATGATCAGCTCGCTGGATCCTCAGTCTTTTCCAAGATGGATTTGAGGTTAGGCTACCACCAAATCAATATCAGAAACGGGGACATCCCCAAAATGGATTTTGTCACTCGTTATGGTCAATACGAGTACACCGTGATGTCTTTTGGCCTAACCAATGCTCCAGCTACTTTCTCCCGCTTGATGAACTCGATCTTTATGGAGTACTTAGATAATTTCGTCGTGGTTTATCTCGATGATATTCTTATTTACTCAAAGAACGAGGAAGAGCATGCCGAACATCTTAGGCTTGTGTTAGAAAAACTCAGAGAGCATCGCCTTTATGCCAAGTTCTCCAAGTGTGAATTTTGGTTGCCAGAAGTGACCTATCGGGGCCACGTGATCTCCGGTAAGGGCATTGCTGTAAATCCCGAGAGAGTCAAAGCCGTTCTCGACTGGACTCCACCCGAAACAGTCAAACAAGTTAGGAGTTTCCTTGGTCTAGCTAGTTATTGTCGCCGCTTCATTGAAAACTTCTCCAAAGTGGCCAAACCCCTCACGGAGCTTCTCAAGAAAGATAAAAGGTTTGAGTGGACCCCACAGTGTGAGCACAGTTTTCAGGAACTGAAAAGACGCCTGACTTCTGCGCCCATACTCGTGCCACCGGATTTCACTAAAGACTTTGTTATCTATCGCGATGCTTCGCGTCAAGGACTAGGTTGCATTCTTATGCAGGATCGTCATGTGATTGCCTATGCATCTCGACAGTTGCATCCACACGAGGAAAATTATCCTACACATGATCTGGAGCTTGCAGCCATAGTCTATGCACTTAAGACTTGGCGACATTACCTTCTTGGTAACCGTTGCGAAATCTACACCGACCATCAGAGTCTCAAGTATATCTTCACCCAACCGGATCTGAATCTCAGACAGAGACGTTGGTTGGAGTTGATCTCGGATTACGACTTAGGAATCACCTACACCCCAGGCAAAGCCAATGTCATGGCTGATGCTTTAAGTCGTAAATCCTATTGCAACAACCTCATGTTGCAACATTGTCAACCGCCCCTCCATGAGGAATTCTGTAAGCTTAACCTTCACATAGCTCCTCATGGTTTCCTTTCTACCTTGGTGGCGAAACCTACCCTTACGGACCAGATCGTAGAGGCTCAGAAGCATGATACGGGAATCTCCCGGATCAAGAAGAATATTTCCAAGGGAGTTGCTGGTTGTTTCTCCATGGATGAACGAGGTGTTGTTTACTTTGGTAACCGTTTGGTGGTTCCCAAATGTCAACAGATGCAGCAACTGATCCTTAAGGAGGCCCATGAATCCCCTCTCACGATTCATCCCGGTAGTACAAAGATGTATCAGGACCTACGCCAGAGGTTCTAGTGGACTAGGATGAAGAGAGAAATCGCTCAGTATATTGCCAACTGTGACGTTTGTCGTCGCGTTAAGGCAGAGCATCAAAAACCTGCTGGCACCCTTCAACCTTTAGCTATTCCCGAGTGGAAATGGGACAAAGTTGGTATGGACTTCATCACCGGCTTTCCCAGGACCAAGAAAGGAAATAATGCTATCTTCGTAGTCATTGATCGTCTTTCCAAAGTCGCTCACTTCCTACCTGTTCGAGAGAGTATCACTGCTAGTCAGCTCGCTGACTTATATATGTCCCGAGTAGTGTCACTCCATGGTGTTCCACTAGAGATCAATTCAGACCGTGGCAGTCTTTTCACCTCTCATTTCTGGGAAAGTTTCCAAACTGCCATGGGCACCCATCTTTCCTTCAGTACCGCTTTCCACCCTCAATCAAGTGGTCAGGTGGAAAGGGTCAACCAAATTCTCGAAGACATGCTTAGAGCTTGCGTTATCTCATTCGGTATGGATTGGGAGAAATGTCTTCCCTTTGCCGAGTTTGCTTATAACAATAGCTACCAATCCAGTCTTAAGAAAGCACCCTTCGAGATCCTGTATGAACGAAGATGTCGAACACCTTTGAACTGGTCAGAAACCGGCGAAAGACAATTCTTTGGACCGGATATGATCCAGGAGGCAGAAGAGCAAGTTCGCATCATTCGTGAGAATTTGAAAACAGCCCAATCTCTTCAAAAGAGCCAGTATGACCATCATCATAAGGAAGTGGCTTATGAAGTTGGCGACAAGGCTTACCTTCGGGTTACTCCTTTGAAGGGTGCCCATCGTTTCGGTATCAAGGGCAAGTTGGCTCCTTGTTACATCGGTCCTTTTCGCATTCTCGCTAAACGAGGAGAGGTTGCCTACCAGTTGGAACTACCCCCACATCTTTCTCGAGTTCATGATGTTTTCCACGCCTCTCAACTCAGGCGTTGCTTCTCGGATCCCATCCGCGGAGTGGACCACGAAACGCTTGATCTCCAAGATAACCTCACTTATCGAGAGTACCCCATTCACATTCTGGATCAAGCAGAGCGTGTCACTCGACGTCATAACATCAAGTTTCTCAAGGTTCAATGGTCTCATCATACCGAGAGAGAAGCTACTTGGGAGCGAGAAGATCGTCTTCGACTTGAGTACCCCGCTTTCTTTCCGCCAACTCCTGAATCTCGGGACGAGATTTCTTCGAGTGGGGGCGAGTTGTCACATCCCTAGTTCTGGTATGGTCCTAGGCTTGCTTTGTGCATCATGTTTATATTTCAAATGAAATTGAAATGGGGAAGTTGCAAACCCTCGCACCAAAGCAATTCAAATAGGTTCAAATTAAAAGTGGAATTTCAATGAACCCAAAATGCTTCTCAAAAATGTTCATGGTCTTTGGAAAATGTTGGGAACAACAACCAGAGGTGATGCACATTTTTTCTACTCATTTTGGATTTTTGAATCAACGCATAAATATTTGAATTGGAGCTGTTTAAATTATATAAATATTTTTAATAGCTCCAAAAATGTTGGGAATTGGTGAGGGCCTATTATATCTAGATGCCACAATTATTTTTAGCATTTATGGAAATGTTTTAACATTTCTTTTAAATGCAAAACAAATGTCAGAAATAGAAAAAAAGAAAATAGGAAGAAAGGAATTACCTGACTTACCCTGAGGCCTGCCTTACCTGGCTGACCCAGATCCTGTGCAGCCCAGCTGTGGCCCAGCCTTGTAGCTGGCCTAGCCCAGCCGCCCACCGTCTTCAACCTCCTGCCAGTAGGCAGGAGGGCGTGTGCTCGCCGTGCGCGCGCCACCTCCACCCTGCCTGGCTGTCCTCCCGTCGCCCTGGACCTTCCCTCGACCCCCTGCGTCTCCCCCCTCTGTCTCTCTGGAACCCCTCCCCCTTCTCCGTGCGTTTCCGAATAGAGCTCGTCGACGCCGCTCGTCGTTGCTGCGGCCACCGAGCCCCCCTCGCCTAGCTAGGATGCCCAGCAGCTCCGCCACCTCGCGCTACGCCTCTCCACGGAAAGAAGCCCGTCGGAGCGCCCCGTAACGCCGCCATCGCTGTCATCCCCTTCTTCGGCCGCCGAAGATTCGCCTCGCCGTCCCGGCGTCGTCTGATCCTCCCTGAGCCCACCGAGACGCGTGCTGCAACCGCTGTGAGGCCGCCCATCTTTTCCCCCTACTCCCATCGTCGGTTGCGTCCTCTAGCTGGTAGCCCTGCCGCATCCGTGAGCTCATCGCCGGCGACCCCGTCGCCGCCATCGACCTAGCATGCATTAGACGCGCCCGAGCGCACGGTCGTGCTCCTAGTTACGCTAGGAAGCCGTAGACAACCCCAGTCGAGCTCCTCGTGCTCCGTAGCCTCGTGCCTGTGCACCACCGAACTCCGGCCGCCGCCTCCATGGTCGTGGTCGTCGTCTCCGGTGACCCCGCGGCCACCCGAGCAGCCAGCTAGATGCGGGTGTGTGCGGGCTATCCTCTGGTGGCCTCCGCGCGCTCTTCCGCCGCCTGTAGCGCATTCCGGTGAACCACCGCCGTGTGGTTTGGTCGTCGCCGGCCGAACTCCGGCGAGGCTGACTTGGCGGCTTAATTAGCGCTAATCCCCACCAATAGCCACCCCTCCAGCCGCTGACAGTGGGCCCCAAGGCCAAGTCAAACCTGGTCAGTGCGGGTTTGACCCGGGGTTAACCCCAGTGTCACTGACGTGTGGCCCCCACACGTCAGGTTTGACCTGGTCAGCCTGCTGACGCCTCTGTGACGTCATGCTGATGCAGTATTTGTTTTTCTGGATTTTAAATAATTCAGAGAATTTCAGAAAATAGTTAAAACTTCAAAAAATCATAGTAATTCAACCGTAACTCCAAATCAAATAAATTATATATGAAAAATTATCAGAAAAATGCAAGGAATCCATTTATTCTAGTTTCATGCATGAAAAACCAACTTATACTTGCTGTATAAGTGAAAACATAATAATGGCATGTTATATACTTAATTTGGGGTTTGCATATGAACCCTTGGTTCATATGGACTTTAACCAAATTGATGCTAGATGCATTAGGGCAAATCATAGCATCTTCGAAATGTCATCTTCATGCATCATATTGTTGCATATGGTTGTTTATTGATTACCAGCGCCGTTCCCTCTCGATAGGTTCTGCTCCGGAAGGTGTCCCGAGTACCTGTCTGAGGATCAGTGCTTCTTCGTGGATCTATCAGGCAAGCAAACCCCCTTGAGCATCTCGATAAAGTCCCACTCTCTCGCTCCTGCTCCTTTTACTGCATTAGGACAACAACGATTCAAA
Organism: Triticum monococcum; assembly: GCA_034509565.1. NCBI lineage: Eukaryota > Viridiplantae > Streptophyta > Magnoliopsida > Poales > Poaceae > Triticum > Triticum monococcum. The sequence goes on from CM067845.1 coordinate 607,950,485, forward strand.
CTGCTACTTTCTGCTGCGGTAGCTGAACCCATTCCTTTGCATGACCTGTCATTGCCACAGTAAATAGTTGAAACCCACTAGCATGAGTAGGAGTTGCTTGAGCCTTGATGTGCCTGCTCATCCATGCTTGTTTTCTTTATGCCAGCTATGCTTAGAGTTGTGTCAGGTCTGATTCATCGGAATGAATCGGAGTGGTGAACATGTCCTACCGGTAAAGGCTAAGTGTGTGAACACGTTTTGGTAAAGGTAGCGATGAGAGGCCATGTAGGAGTACATGGTGGGTTGTCTCATTGGAACCGTCCTTAAGCACTGAATTCTGGGTATGTTATCCAAGTCCAGTTACTACCACACATTGGGTTCCCGTTATCCGGCCCCTCTCGACTTATTAATCCACTTGATCTCTGTCCAGGAGATGCAACTAGTTTCTAGCGTTTGTAGGTAGTGCTACTTGTCTACCAGGTGGTGTCCGACGGGACAGGCTTGGGACAGACTAGGCATGGTGGCACGGTGTACCAAGTGGCACCCGGATGGTGGGCTTGGGAACCCTGCACACATCGTTTGGGGCAGTGAGCGACACCCCGGCCGGATCTCCTTGCGGATGGAACCCGAATAGGCGATAAACCTGGACGAGACACTTGTGTGGTTAGTCAGGTCGTGGCCGACACCCCCGCCCGGCTTCCGCCTGAAGGTTGCCGAGGTACATGACGTGTACAGGGCTATAAGTGGCGAGAGCATGTGTGACGAAGTACACCCCTGCAGGGTCAATATTATCTATTCGAATAGCCGTTTTCCTCGGATATGGAAACTTGGAGGACTTATATAGTACATAGAAAACTTGAAGTGGATACTCTAAAATACGCAAGATAAGCGTGAGTGCTATGGATGGCCTTCTCGAAGGGAGACGGGAACGGATCCATAGTGGAGTATTGATATGGTGAATTTGTGGACTCGTGTGCGTATTCCCACCTAAAGAAGTTTCTGATACTCGTAGTATAGATTAGCCATTGAGTCAAAGGTGGCTTGCTGCTGTTAAAATCCACCACCCCCTTTGTTGATAATGATGCATATGTAGATAGCTCTGAAGTAAGACTTGCTGAGTACCTTTGTACTCACGTTTGCTTATTTATGTTTACAGTTGGTTACACTAGTGGCTTCGACGAGTAGCTTGTATCCCAGCTACGATCTTGTACCCTTGGGAGGGTCATGTTTAGTCAGGCTTCTTAGTATTTTTCTTTTGTAGTTGTCTGTACTCAGACATGTAATGCTTCTGCTTGTTGCTTGTATGCTCTGAATGATGGGTCATGTGACCCCTATTTGTATTTATGCTATGTGGCTCTTCTGGGCCTTTATCTATATGAGTTTGAGTTATGTTGTGATGCCATGATGTACAGCACATACTTGCATGTTATGCGTACGTGTAACGTGTATTGCTATGTGTGGGATCCGACAACCTAGTTGTTTACCTTTGATAGCCTCTCTTATGGGGAAATGTAGTCTTGTGTTTCCATGTGCCATAGTAGTCCGCTACAGCCCGGTTCACCGGAGTCCTGTTAGCCCAGCACTACTGCTCAGGACACTTGACTGGCCGGCATGTGCTTCACTTTGTTCCTGTGTCTGTCCCTTCGGGGAAATGTCATGCGGTGACATCCGGAGTCCTGTTAGCCCAGTGCTACAGCCCGGATTCACACGCTGCTGACCGACACGCTCGATGTGAATCATGTATGCCTGTTCCCATAGGTTAGTGCCACTTTGGGTTCACGACTAGTCATGTCGGCCGGGGTTCTCTGTCATATGGATGCTAGCGACACTATCATATACGTGAGCCAAAATGCGCAAACGGTCCCGGGCCAGGTAACGTGGCACCCGTGGGAGTACTGTGGGTGAGGCCCCAAAGTGATATGAAGTGTTACATGCTAGATCGGTGTGACTTGGGATCGGGGTCCCGACAACTTTGCAAATCGATGAGAGTACCAACCAGAGCCGATGAACAACATAAGACAATGAACCCACCAGAAACACCCACAGAAGGAGAGTACACAAAATTATAGAACCTTCTAGGACAAAACTTCCTAATAGACCTTTGATCAAATAAATCACATTTAGTTTCTTGTAAGCAGACAACAGAACACTGGCTTTCTTCAATTTTAGCTCTCACTGCCCTCTGCCTAACTTCAGAATTGAGTCCTCTGACATTCCAGCAGAGTACTTTCCAGTTCTTAGTAAGGTAAGTACTCATCATAAAACAATGTGAAGGAATAGGACAAGCATAGTATCACATAATAATACTGACACAAAATATAAGCAGTAGACTACATGAGATAATTCAGAGAAGTCTTCACAACCATAAAACATCCACAGAAGTCTGAGAGAGCTAGTAGCAGACCCAAAAGATAATAAATGGCAGGACAAAGGGCCTACCTCCCTATAATATGACAGCATGAATCACTCATCATTGGGCATGTCTGGCTGTTGAGCTTGTTTGGGCTCAGCCATAAGTTGCTCCACAGATAGTTTCTCCAAAGGAATGCCCAAAGAGGCCACCAGATTCTGCATAACCTGAATTGGTATAGGTGCAGGGCTTGGATTTGACGCCATGGGACTGCTTTGCTGGTCAGTGGCCTCCTGAAGCTTGGGCTTCTTCGCCCGTGGCTGCCGGAGAGGTCTGGTCTTGACTGGAATTGCAGATGTCGGCTTGAAACCCTGCAGCTTGGCAGCGCTTCTAGTCATTTGCCTATCAGAGAAATCAACCTTAGGAACCACTAGGGACTTTGGTTTTCTTCATCTCTTCTTCACAAGAGCAGGCAGACTGACAAAAGGAGGTGGACTTGCACAGTGTCAGGCTGAATTTCAGGTGCAGGGATAATAGAGGGCCCAAGATCAAAAGACAACTTCCTAGCAGCTGGCCTGTGAGGTGAGGGCAGCTGGGGAAGTGGCAGTTGTGGTTCATATGACAGTGCAGGTGGCCAAACGAAGGACATTTCCTATGGAAAGGCTTGCACCCAAGATCTCTTGAGGGTAGCACTATGAATCACCACTGGCAGCTGCTTGGGAATTGACGCAGTCAGAAAAGTGGGCAACAGAGACTCAAAAGTTCTCTGCCATATCATGTCAGGTGGAAGAACTGGCTCATACACAACTCTGGCAGCGCCAACAAAAAGTGGTGGTTGAAGGGGAGGCTGGTATGGAACAATAGCAAGGTAGTTATTGTCCTCAAGCACATCTGGAGCTTCAAACTGGTTTGCATTAACCTGAACTTCGGTCTGAACCTCATTGTCTAACTCCTGAACCAAGATATCATCCTCAGGCACATTCAGTGGTTGTAGTGGGCCAATCACCACATTTGCCCCATCTACCTCTTCTTGTATTAATGGGACAACATGCCCATCACCCTCAAGCACTAGTTCAATGCCCTGAATCTGATTCAAAGGGGGCCCATCAACCACAATATTCTGCTGTGAAGATTCATTGGAGCCCATTGAGGGGTTTAAAACCATGGAAGCTTGATCTTGCTGCACCTGCAGTTGCTCCCCAGCCTGTTCCTCAACTGGCTCATTCCAAGCACCCCAACCATCTTGCTGGGGCTACTGCTGCTGTGGTTCATCCGGCTGCCAAGGCTGTGGGATGTCATTCCATCGGAGGGCTGGATAGGGTGGCACTGCCCAGAAATTCTCTGCAGGTTGAAGGTGGCCTGGCATTGGATGAGGATTCCCATCAACGGGCATGACATCTTCATCTTGAGGGAGTTGTTCAGCAAAGGCGGCAGTTAAGATGCTACAAGAGGCAGTCCAGGAAACAACAACACCTCCAACGTTGGCAAACTTGTGGAAGACAACATCTCTTGGAACAAGCAAATTATCAGGAAAAAGTGCATAAATGAGAGATGTAACCAAGCGGTCATCCTCATGATTCCAATAATGAAATTGCCCAAAACTTCCTACTACTTCAGACAGGATCTCTTCATTGCGATAATCTAAAGGCACCCAATAAACATGAGCCATCCAGTTCTGTGACCTTGAAGTGCTCTATACCCCTCATCGTGATTTATGAATCTAACAAAGATTTCCTGGCCATTCTGATCTAATCCAAGCGGCCAAGGGGCATGATTGACAAGGGCTCTACGAATAACTGGGTCCTTCATCTGATATAGGCCGACGCCCTGGAACCACGTCTGAGAGGAAAGAACTGGCAGCTGGAACTCATCGATGATAAAATCTCTGACATGTTCGCGGAGATGAGGTACATCCTCAGACTGAGGAATCGGTTCGACAATCCCCACCATGTAGGATTCATGGCGGCGGGGAGGCGAACGGGCCGGCGTGTAGAACGTACGTGGCAGTCGCTGCGGGCCGGCGTCGACGATATCATGTCCCGCCGGCAAAAACCTTCTTAGGTCAAGCTCATAGTTCGCCATGGACGGCAGCGGCGAAGCAGAGCTATTGGAGGGCGTGCGGCTTGATGGAGGTGGCGTGGAATAACCAGACTGCAGAGCAGGAGAGGCAGGGTTTTTGGCAGGGTATCTTTCCACTGTTTGGGAGCACGAAGAGTCCGGGCTATGCTTGAAGGCGCGAGACTCGAGCTTGGTAGTTGGGCTGGTTTGTTTAGGAACCCAAACCTTTAAATTGGGGGTGACCTCGTGCAACCTTTTTTAACGTGACCGAGCCGGAAACATCGACGACATCGTACCTTGTTCATACATCGATCGAGCGTGTGCCCCATGACCAAGCAACGTGGACAATCCCAAACTTGGGCAGCAATTTCCTCAATCACCTCGTCCAAACCCTGGAGGTCACGTACAATTTCCACGTGTGACTTGGGTGAAAGGTGGACCGGGCTGACCGGGCTGGCAGGCGAGATATGGTTCGTAGGAGCAGGGCAAGGCCCATCATCTTCAGAATCATCATCTGATAGAATTAGAGGGTTTTGACTAGAGCCCAAGGAAGTCCACGTGACAGAAACGATATCGGGTGAAAATATTATCCTATTGTTATGATCTGGAACCATATCCCCAGAATGACGGCCAGCAGGCGAAACAGATCCAAATTGTAGCTCTGCCTCCAGCTCCGGTGGGTTGGCCACCGGTGGCGAGCTAATAATTTGCATGGCTTGATCCTTAGGCAAAGAATTATCATTTGAATCTATCAACTCCTGGGGATCAAGAGAATAGCCTGCATCCTGTTGTACTGTAAGGATGTCCTCATCAGTGGCATTGTAATGATACCCTTTGCATGCATCATAATTAAGAAAGGTTGCAAAACGTAAACTCTTGCGAGCATGATGTCCATCCTTAGAACGCAAAGACGATTTTGCAGGAGCATGCATCATAGCAGCCAGGCCAAGACTTGCTCGACGCTTAGATTGGCTGACTAGAATCCATTCATCATTGCATTCAACTTGCCAAGATTTAAATTCCTTGGTCCAATCTGGACCTCCATGACCCCAAAGATGAAAATGACACTTGAATTGCGGTTAAACATGATTGCGTTGGTGCAAGATGAAAAAGCCAACCTCCTTGCATGAGACATTAAAGGAGAAAACACGATCACGTAAACATGATACCTTTAATGAAGAATAATATCCCCCGATCGCCGGCTCCAGAGCTAGGGAAACATTCTCCTCAGTCAGGCGGAAATTATGCCTTGCAAATGAAACCACCATGATGAAATGACCAGAACCATCAGTGGGATGAACCGTGCGCCTCATGGATCGCCAGATCTCTTGTGCGAGACCCATTCCATGAGAAAAATCAAAACCAAGAGCAATAGAAGCCTGGTATTCAGTTGCTGATAGTCAGTGGGTAAGTCCTGTCCATTGTGTCCCTAAGAAGGGAGGTATTACTATTGTTCCTAATGATAAAGATGAATTGATCCCACAAAGAATTGTTACGAGCTATAGAATGGTAATTGATTTCTACAAATTAAATAAAGCCACTAAAAAGGATCATTACCCGTTACCTTTTATTGATTAAATGCTAGAAAGATTATCCAAACATACACATTTTTGCTTTCTAGATGGTTATTCTGGTTTCTCTTAGATACCTGTGTCAAAAGAGGATCGAGAAAAGACAACTTTTAGTTGCCCTTTCGGTACCTTTGCTTATAGACGTATGCCTTTTGATTTATGTAATTCACCTGCTACCTTTCAAAGATGTATGACTGCTATATTCTCTGACTTTAGTGAAAAGATTGTTGAGGTATTCATGGATGATTTCTCTATTTATGGGACGTCTTTTGATGATTGGTTAAGAAACCTTGATCGAGTTTTGCAGAGATGTGAAGAAACTAATCTTGTCTTTAATTGGGAGAAGTGCCACTTTATGGTTAATGAAGGTATTGTCTTGGGGCATAAAATTTCTGAAAGAGGTATTGAAGTTGATAAAGCTAAGGTTGATGCTATTGAAAAGATGCCATGTCCCAAGGACATTAAAGGTATAAGAAGTTTCCTTGGTTATGCCGGTTTTTATAGGAGGTTCATTAAGGACTTCTCTAAAATTTGTCGGCCTCTGACTAATCTCTTACAAAAAGATGTTCCTTTTGTCTTTGATGATGACTGTGTAGAAGCATTTGAAATACTTAAGAAAGCTTTGCACTACAAAAAAATACACTTCGGTGATGATATGTGTTTGTCACAGTAGGTCACGTTTTCTGTCATGCATGTACATCCATGACAAATTTATGACAGAATCAAGATAGTCATACCTGTGCTGTCGTACAAGTGTTCCATGACATTACCAAAATTATCATCACGGAAGTGTCCACTTCCATGACGATAAATCGCGCGTCACAGAAGTGCTTTCGTCAAGGGTGACCGACACATGGCATCCACCGTAACGGAACGCCGTTAAGCTATCGGGTCTGGTTTTGGATCCGATAACCCGTTAACAGCCCCGACCAATGGGGATTTTCCACGTGTAAAATCATCATTGGCTGGAAGAAACACGTGTCGGCTCACCATTGGGACAGATGTCATCCACTCATTGGACCCAAAGTGCCTATGATACGTCGACACGTGGCACGACCCAATAGAGGCCCATTCCTGTGAAAAGGCCAGCCTGTTTGACTTGGTCAAAAGGTGGCGGGCCAGCCCACGGCAAGCGTGTTAACGGCCTGTTCGCATATAGCCCATTTACAGCCTGCTAACCCAGGGCCCGTTTACGGCCTATCCGAATTAGGCCCAGTAGCGTGGTCTGGGCCGTCCAATATAATTTCAGCCTGTTTTAACTTCCGGCCCATGTATGACCCATGATGTCTTTTGGCCCATATGAGGCCCTTAGTAACCCTCGGCCTATTAATGGCCCGTGGTAAAACTGACCCATAATGAACAGTGTATCACTTTATACCCATTAACGACCCATTATTCCGTTGGGCCGTTTCCAGCCCATGTTATCTTTCGGTCTTCTCAGGGCCCATTTATTCTTGGGGTCATTTCCAGCATTCGTTTACTTTCGGCCCGTTACTACCCTTTTCTGCTTGTGGGCCAAATACAGCCCGTGGTTACAGTCGGCCCGTTTGTGGCCCGTTAATACGTTGGGCCGTTTTCATAGCGTCATCAAATACGGCCTATTAACGACGGCATGTTATGGTCGGCCATAATGTGATCTGTTATTGCCCATGTTTGGCCAACCGATCATACGACCCGTAGAAGGCCCATTGATGATACGGCCCGTAGAAGGCCCATTGTGTCTACGCCCCGTAGAAGGCCCATTGTTTCTACGGCCCTTAGAAGGCCCATTGTTTCTACGAGCTGTAGGAGGCCCATGTTAACTACAGTAAATTTGTAGCCCATTGTTAATGTGGCCTAGTTTTAAAAAATAGGTTATTGCGGCCACTAGCAAACCGCAAAAAAAGAACTGCACTGACTACAAGAAAACAAATAAACAAGACAATGGCAATAAATAAGCAAGCAACTTACACTAGGCTATCATGGCTATTACACATATTACATCCACTAGGCATCAAATTCGCCACAAGTGCAAATATATGGAACAAAGCATCATATGAACACTGCAACAAAACAAGTCTAGAACTGAAACCACTTGAGAAGAGCTCAAGAAACAATATCCTGGGTACCCATAATGCTGCCAAGATGCTTAGCAAGCTTATTAACTTTCTCTTGTTTGACACTTAAATCCTCCAGCACTTGCTGTTGCACCAGAAAGTATGCATCTGAATTATGCAGGGACTTCCTTAGTCCTTCGGCTTCCTGTCGCATAACATCTAATCGATGTCTTTCAACTTGAAGTTGAGACTCAAGAAGCCAAACTGATTCAGGCAGCGAGTTCGAAGAGCTGGTGCCAGCAGTAGTAGCCAGTAACTCGAACACTACATCAAGACATGACTTTGGGGTTGTCTCAGTGTCTTCAGTATAGTTTTTATCAGCTTTCTTGGAGAACAACAGGGATGTCGCACTATCTTGAACCTGATCTGCATTACTTCATTTACCATTGCATAACGGGGTACTCTTCTCCAATATTTTATCCGCGTTCTAAAGGAGAAACAAACAAACACATCACATGTTTACAATATAGTATATGAAACTCATTTTGGTAAACTAGTTCAGTAGTAAGGTGGACAGGCTAACAACATGAAACAAACATATATCTATGTAGTATGGTCATTGTATGGTCTATATCATTCTAGTTTATGTTGCCAAATCAAGATAGATACAGTTCAAATCATATCTATTTAAGACAAAGCAGCATAGACAAAATATAAGTGTGGGAAACTACATAGCAATAACAACACTTGTAATGTGCATGGCATGAGAACATAACTGTTTATTCAATTGAAACTGAAATCAACATAGAGCAAGATACAGCAGCAAACACATTAAAGAAATAGGTTTAAAACATACCTGTTGCGCCATTGGAGTTTCAATTGCATCCTTCAAATTTGAAATTAGTTGGTATGAGTAAATATAGTGATGCAAGAGAAAAGTAGTATGAACCATATCTACGGAACCTGACCTGAGAACAATTCTTCTTCTGCTTTAAGCGTTTACTTGGGGTTCAGAGTGGTGGTCCTCGTGCTTTGGGCACTGCAGTTTCCTTACTAACTGCTCGTGTTTGGGTGCTCTGTGGTGGAGACGGTGCTGTGTCAATGGGAACTGGGTTACTATCTGCCGGGGTTGGGGTTAGAAGGGGTGTAGCTGGTTCTCTGTCCAACTAGGTAGGGGTACAGTCTGCATGAGTCTGGGTTATGTGTGGTGGGGCTGGTTCTTGGGCAAGTACAACCATGGTTCTATCTCCATCAACAGGTAGCACGATCTTTTCTGAAGACCGTGTTTTTACTCCCACAGATACTGCCATCACCTCCTCCAATTGAAATGGCTGATAAACAAGAAAAGTAATTGAATGTACAGACATTGTAAGATAGACAGGTGCAATGGATAGTAGGGAAGAAAACAGGGCATGACATAATTCACATTTATGTTGTCTAACCAAATAGAAAAGCAGGACATAATTTCAAATATATTATGGCTAATTAAATAGGATAGCATGACACAATTTCGCATGTATGATGGCTAACTAAACAGGATAGAATGACATACTTCAAAATATGATGACTATGTAAACATGATGACATGATATAACTATACGATGTGTCTATTAAAGTGGTTGGCATGCCATAAATCACAAACATGCCGTCAATGGAAACATGATGGCATGATATAATTCATGGAAAAAATGACATAATTCAAAATATGATGACTATGTGAACAGGATGAGATGATATAACTATATTATGTCTTTAGAAAATGGATTGGCATGTCATAATTCAGATACATGTTGTTTATGTAAACATCATGGCATGATATAATTTAAATATATGATTTATATACTAAGAAGTGAGTAGAGGGCAATCACATATATGATGTGTCAACTAAGGAGATGGCATTCAATAGCATTGCAATACAACATATGCATGATATGAGTAATACAACCCTGCCAAGTTTGAGCATACACCTCAGGGGATAATAGGACCGGACATCTGCCTATGAATCCTCCTCTCAAGAGCTATCTATAACCAGCAACATATCTGCTTCACTAGGTAGCATTGTCTGCTCCGAAGACCTTGTTTTCACTCCAGATTTCTCCATCACCAATTCAAATGGCTGATGCACAGGAAGAGAAATTGAATATACAAACATTGTCGACAAAAGCAATGAGAAATACAAAAATAAGGATGGCATGATATAATTCACATATCTGACGCTTGGCTAAATAGCATGGCATTGCATAATTCACATATATAATGCCTTGCAACAAGATAGGATTGCATAATTCACATATATAATGTCTTGCAAAAAGATGGCATTGCATAATTCACATATATGGTAATTAGACACTAAACATGTGGCATTCACACAAATCATGTCTAAACTAAGCAAATGACATAGCAATGCAAGATACCATACACACGATATGAGCAACATAACCCTGCCAAGTTAGAGCATGCACCTCGGGGGGGGGGGGATAGGACTGGTCATCTGTCTCTGAATCCTCCTCCGAGGAGCTATCTATAACCAGCAAAACATGCGCTTCGTCAGATAGCATTGTCTGCTCTGAAGACCTTGTTTCCACTCCAGATTTTTCCATGACCGTGCCGAATGGCTGATGCACAGGAAGAGTAATTTAATGTACTAAAATTGTTGACAAATTTAACACGTAATAAAAAAATGATGTCATGGTATAATTCACATATAAGATGACTGGTCAACCAGGGTGGCATTGCAAAATTCACATATATGATGCCTGGTTAAACAAGATGGCATTGCATGATTCACATATACGAGAAAGAAACTAAACATATGGCATTGACACAAAGCATGTCTAAACTAAGAAGATGACATCTTTGATGTATACAGTAAGCAATGCAAGGCACCATATGCATGATATTACCAACATCAGCATGCCAAGTTAGAGCGAAGACCTCATGGGGTAAATAGGAGTGGTCTTCTGCTTCTGAATCCCCCTCAGAACAGTTACCTTCCTCTTGATTACCATCCAAAATGGGTGGAGGGGGGCTTCCTTTGCACCCACCATGGCGCAACGTCTGCATGAAATTTTATTGCCACGCAAGGCTTGTCTCTTTTGCTCTACATGGTTAGTTCCATTGTGTACAATAACTGACATGCATAGGAATAAAACATAGTGAGATTATGTAAGGAGTGCATGCACAAATCCAGAGTGAAGGTAGCAAACTGTGGATCGACCCAAAACCAATGATAGCAGGCAGATAATCGCTTTAGTTAAAAAATACAGATAATGGCTCCTTTAATATTTCTTTGCACCAAACATGAAACTCGTAGTAGACACCCGAGATTAACTAGATAGTAGACAGATAGTACTGATTTCCGCCCCAACATGTACCCCACAACCATTTAAAAACTCAAGTTTCAGCATAAGTTTGGACCAGAGTCGGAGTCTAATAGGTGAACACGATGATAAAGTAGCATGTCATCATATTAAGCGATGCATAGCGTAAGCAGACACAGAAGAGTGCGACCTCTCTTGCGGACCCGTGTAGTCCTCAAGGTCATCTGCTCAGTTGATGATGGTAATGCAGTTGTCGTGGCTGCCGGTGGCAGGGAAGAAGATCTGAGGCACCGAAAGACAGCCTGGAGAGCGGATCCCTACTGTGGTGAACCCTTCCATCGTTGGAGCAGCTGAGCTGGCGTGGAACACAGCACCGCAGGAGCGGGACAAACCACACAAGGTTTTCTTTGACACATATCTGTAACAGAAGTAATTGTGTAAGGGCTTGTTTGAATTTGAGATTCTAACAATGCAGGGATAGGAAATAGACATGAATAGGATAGGAAGGCACGTGCAAAACAAAGAATTTAAAAACACATGATTTCTGCCAATCTGGGTGTTTGGTTCACAAGAATTGGAAGATCAAAGGATGCAAAGAAGCATGGTGAGATTAAGTCAAACCACAAGAAGTGTACAACCTCTTTGGTGAAGCCATGTCGATCTTAGCGTGATTGGGTTGGTCAGTGAGGATGCTCCGGCTGACTTGGCTGTCGGAGGAGGGGAAGAAGATCTTAGGCATCTCGAGATGGAGCTTGTCGTGGTTTTGTCACGGCAGATGTCCTAGAGAAAGGACTTAGTCGTGGAGCCATCGCAACGGGTTAGCTTGAAGGGGTTAAAGCAGACACATGGACACAAGAGAGTTTATACTAGTTCGGCCCCTTCGATGAAGGTAAAAGCCTACGTCTAGTTGAGATGGAATTGATGGGGTTTCGATGACTAGGGAGCAAACAAGCTTCGCCTATGTCTCGAGTTGTTGTTTGTTGTCCTCGAACCGCCGCCGGGTCGTCCCCTTATATACACGGGTGACACCCGTCAGTTCATAGAGTCCCAACACCGGTCGATATTCTTATCCGGGTTGGTCTCTCGTTATTCCTAACTTACAATACAAGCTTATATACAATTTCCGGTTTACAGCTACAAGTCTTGAACCGGTTACGGGCCTTAGGCCCTCATCTTCCTTCTTGGGCTTTATCACTCTGGAACTACTGATGAAGTTGACCCGGCCTAGATAGGCCGGTTTACGCCCAGCAGTAATATCCCCAACATTAGGCCCCAGATTGATTTGAACGGGTTCATGTCAATCCTTTATCCAAAGCTTCATCTTCAACATCTTCTCATAAATTGGTGAACCACCATGATGTCATCTTCTCGGATTGCTGTAAACCGGAGTGACGTCACCTGTCATAACGAAGATATCCATTATGCTTCTTTCTTTAATAGATATGCGGAAATCAGGGCGACAACTCCATTCCGTAGCCCCTTGATTGCCGCGCCTGACACATGTCCTTTGCCTTATAAATAGGACCGAATGGTCATTTCCTTTCTCTTTCCCTTCTTCCCCTTCTGCTTCATCTTCCTCGCCTCGCCCGGCTTCAGAGCTCCACCGCCACCGTCGACCTCTGCCTCAACCTTGGCCGCTGCATCAACCTAGGCGCACCAGAGCATCGCGGCAACCTTCCGCGTCTTCCTCAGCTCCGGTAAACCTTCTATCCTTTCCCCCGCAGATCTGTTTTAGGGTTTCACAGTTCTTCAGTATTCATCGTCTGCCTCTTGCTCATACGATAGATCTTTAGATGAATCCGCAAATCTTTATTCTGTGCAATGGTAGTTGTTTGACCTTCGCCTTCACTTATGCATCTCAAAACCATAGATCTATATGAACGTTTTGCTCATTGGTTTGGTACTGCTCCTTTTGAACCTCTAAGTATTTATCTCTTTTCTGAACTTGCTTCAGATCCAATGCTGTAAAGAAATCTTGTGAAACATGTTTCTGCGTACTTGTCCATCCGCAATCTCAGCTGTTTCAATGCTTAGATCAGGCGGTTCAACCTTATAGAAATTTTTTCCAAACCGGTATATGCCATTAGTCCCCTTGTTGAACCGCCAGATGTTTGTTGCTTCATAAAACTCCGGTTCAGATAGTTCTGTCTCCGGTTTAACAGTGCACATACCAATGTACCTTGATCAAATGCATTTTTGAACCGGGATCTTCTACCTTGTAGATTCCATCATGGCCAAGCAAGTATATGAGTCCAATTGGGTTCCTTCTCACGTCACAGAGGCTCAACTGGACGATTTAGTCCTGATTGGCGCTTTAGGCAGCAAAGATACCATCCATTGGAGGGCTCCTGGCAAAGAATGCCCTCCCACACCTCGAGAAGGAGAGGTTGTTGTTTTCGTAGATCACTTAGCCTGGGGCTTTAAGCCGCCCGATTCTAAATTTTACCGAGATGTTTTAGCCGATTTCCAGCTCCATCCACAAGATACTGGCCCCAACTCTGTTACAAATATGTGTCACTTCCAAGTGCTCTGTGAAGCGTTCTTTCAAGAGGAGCCCACAGTGGAATTGTTCAGAGACCTTTTCCATCTAAACCGTTGTACTGAGTTTACTGACGGCTACAATACGGAGTTCAGTGGCGTGGCGATTCAGAAAAGGAAAGAGGTCACATACCCTCACGCAAAACTGCACAGCCACCCCAAAGAATGGAATCAGACATGGTTCTACTTCAAAGACACCTCCCCTGCTGGTGAAAATCCCTTGCTTGGCTTTCGTCCGGAGTGGCTCAGCAATACACACCCTTTTCCACAAAGATTGACTGCCCAGGAGAGAAGCAAATATGCTCCTCAACTGTCAAAGCTCAGAGCCTTTATGGCCAATGGTTTAACAGGGGTTGATCTCGCTCGCTGTTGGATATCATGGAGCATACTGCCCCTTAGTCAGCGCTCCAGTTTGATGTGCGAGTATACTGGCAGTGTTGATGACCCACTGCAACATTCCAAAATCTAGCTCACCGATGAAGAAATCACAAAGGTTGTGAATAAGATGCTGAATGAACCGGAACATGTCTGTGCTAGAAACCGCCAGCTGTAAGACTTTGATTTTTCTTTTTGCTGTATTGATATATCTAGTCTTTGTTTAATATCTGTTATTGATATATCTAGTCTTTGTTTAATATCAGTGTCTGTGTAATCAGGGCAATGATCCATTTTGGAGCAAGAAACTGCCGCAGGAGAAACCAGAAAAACCAGACAAACCGAAAAGAGCAACTCGGCAAAAGACTAAAGCTGTGAAGAAGACTGGCCACAGGAAAAGAACCACTGCATCTTCTAATCTGGCCCCTAATGATGATGTGGATAATCCGGACCTTGAGGTAGACCTTGACTCACTTGGTTTATTTTTCATGCGTCTTATTGATGATGATATTTGTTAGGATGATGCCGAAGCCAGCCATGCGGATGCTGCACAGGTAATTATTCTCTCTTCCGATTCAGAACCTTTGCCTTCACAAAAACTCCGTCAAGCAAACCGGAAAGTTAAATTTTCTCATCCTCTTGCTTATTTGGATCCTAAATTTCTTATGAAGACCCAACAACACGAAGCTCGTCGCACAACCCGGCATAGCGGCCAGGTAGTTACCTCCGCCAGTTTACCGAACAGTCCGGTTCGGAAACGCCGTTCAGAGGTCTCTAATTTGCTTGTCAGTGGTTGTCGTAAAGCGGTCTGCTTTCGTCAACCTCTTAATCCGTCTGACTCCAATTACCAGGTTACTTCCCACTCATCTTTTGGTGAGTCATCGGCTACTCAGCTGCCACCGCTCAATACGGTGCTTGGGTAAGCTATACTTATTTTGATATTTGTAGTACATCGCCTTAGAACATATGCTGTATTTGATTTTGTTATTCTTCTCAGGGCCCAACCTAGGCCAAGCAAGAAGGCCCGCCTAGACAAAGCGGCCGAAGAAGATGTCGTTCTTGAGGCAGGCAAGACACCCGATCTTGAAGCGGCTATTCCTGAGGATATACCCAACGATCCACCGCAGCAAGACGACGATCTTATTGCTGAAGAGAGACCTACTAATGCCTCAGGTCCTTTCAATCAGCCCACAGGCTCCATCCAGATTGAAAGCTCCACCGGTCCAGCAAAACCTACTGACAAGCCAATAGCCCCAGTGCAAATCGGCGATACTCAGGAGGATGAGGTTGTCATTACTGGCACTGGCCATACCGAGCCAAGAAATCCTGTTGCTTTGTCCAAACATTCTGCCAAGGAAGAATTTGCTGCCTTTGGTAAAGGCAAGTGGAATGCTGACCTGGCAACTTACGCTGCTCTGAACGCCCAAGATGTCCATTCCGGCTACCTGAACCAACTGTATACCAGCCGTGACTATGAAGCCAGTCTGGTTAATATGATGAAGTATAAATATGAGGTAATTTCCATATGCTGTTTCCTGCTTGTATGCTTCAATACTTGCTGACTCTCCTAGCCCCCTAGGGCCGGTTTGCAATCTTCGTTCAAACCGGGACTTACTAATATAAATCTTAGTACTTTGAAATTCCCCGATGTAGCCCCCAAGGGCCGGTTCAACTTAGTGTAGTTAAACCGGTACTTTAAGTAATTGAGATTGCCGCATCAGAATATATATAGGAGCAAATAGCCATTAGCCCCCAAGTGCCAAGTTGAATACTTGTATTGATCTTGGGACTTTGTAAGCAATTGAAAGATGAAGATCGAATATGCATTAGCCCCCAAGTGCTAAGTGCATAACTTTTTAGGTGGTTGGTACTTCAATCCTTGTACCGTTTTGTTGAAGCATATAACTATCTGCATGCAAGCGGAGCTGAAGACGAAAGAAAGCCAAGTCGCCGATCTCCAAGAAAACCTGAAAACCCAACAAGCTGAAACCTCCAAAACAAAAGAGGAATTAGCCAACGCTTTAAGCGCCATGGAACAGCTTAAGGAGAGCTTCAAGAAGAAACGGGCGGATTGGGCCACTGAAAAGTCCGCTTTAATCAAACGAGCAGAGGATGCCGAGGCTGCACTAAAACCGGTGGCGGATGAACTGACCAGTATAAAGCAGCATGTGCATACTATGACCACTGCTATCTTTGGTACGCCAATTTGACTTCTGAATTGACTCGGCCTTCTTACAGAGCTGCAGGTTTAACCCTTTATGATATTTCAGGGAGACGCACTGGTCACCTGGGGTCAGATGTGCGGAAGAAATTGAAAGCCGTCTACATGTTGGTCGAATAGCTGTACACTGGTGCACAGCGAATCATCTGTACCGCATCCCACAACAAATCGGCGCCCACTTTGATTCAAGATACTCTGATGAAACTGTCGGTGCTTCCTGCCCGGGTTGAAGAGCTGGAGAAATCTGCTGCTCGAACTGGTGCAATCAATGCCTTAATCCGGGCAAAGGCCTGGGTGCCGGATTTTGATCCTATTGAAGCGGCTCAGGGCCATCCCAGCTTGAAAGAAGACGAGTCAGAGTTTAGTGAAGCGGATCAGCGAGCCATAAAACGGGAGGTGTGTCCGCTTGCTTGTCAATTGGCTGAAGAAGCAGACATGTCTCATTATCAAGCCCAATATGACAATCAGAACAAGCGAATAGCTGCACCAATTCATGAGTCGGAAAATCTTATCCCTCCAATCCGTAAGCACACTTACACTCCTGATATTGGCCCGTCATTGCTGATCCATGGTGAAGCTGTTTTTTCAAGCATTAATGGGAATCGACTGGACAACTGTTGATTTCCAGCCACTGGGTAGAGAAGCGGAAGCTGAAGCGGCGCAGGATGACCCACAACCATCAGGCCAGGCTGGTGACCAAGCTTGAACCGGAAGCCGGTTTTGCAACTGCCTCTGCTTTGTGAAAAACAATGATATTATTATGGGCACCGTGTTGCCTTGTAATAGGCTAGCTGATACTTTTGATGTTGATATGCCTTCGTGCATAATTTGTTCTTCCTGTGGTGATGAACCTTCCAAAGCACTTTCTGCAATAAAAAACTCTTCAAGTGCCACCGCGGTTGTACTGTCCGGCGGAATATGATGTCTGCATATATGAAGTCAAAACATCCAAAAAATTCTTAAGTATATGACCAAAATTTTGCGATACATAATACCTGCCATCGTTGAGCATGAAGTTGGCTTGGCCAATCTTCAAGCGGAGTTTTGCAAACCCACACTGTTGGAGGAGATAACAGCTCTTGTATATATATGACGCTGGTTTACCATGTAAACCGTGCCGGGTTATAATAAACACCGTGTTACTCCATAAGAGGATGTTAACAACAAGGATCAAACCGGGCAAATAGTCTCCGTATTGACATGAACTGTGTTCTGTCAATTGATTGGGTAAAAAACTTTGTCGGTTTAAAAAACGCAATAAAAAGCAAAAAAACCCTTCAAAGAAAAGTGTAAAGCAAATGCAATGACAAAACCGTTGCAAAAAAAGGTTCATTTGAGCTAATCAGATGGCGTTACCATGGCCGAACACGACCAAGCTCCCGTTAGGTGTAACTATGGTTCTAGTCAGGCAGGTCCCCAAATGAAACCGTGGCATTTATGCCGACGAAGTGGCATGGCCATGGTTTGGGTTCGACCAAGCCCCCAAGTGATTCGGTGGCCTTAGGCCGATCAAGAGGCATGACTGGTTCAGACATGACCAAGTTCCAAGTGATCTGGTGGCTCCCGCCTATCAAGAGGTATGGTATTGGTTCGGACATGACCAAACCTCCAGGTGACATAACATGATGCTTTTAAAAAGCGAACTCAAGGGGTAAACCGGAGGCCGCTTTAGAACAACTCCGTGTAACCACACATGATGTAAAAGAACAGATACCCCACTTTAGTTGAGGTTCCAGTTTATTATATTTAATCATAATATACACATCATTGTAATATGTACATAAGTAGAACCAATGGCTCAGGTATAATAAGGCCGAAGATGAGCTATGTTCCACGGCCTGTTGGTCTCCTCCTCCGATGTACGTGTGTCCTTATGCTCTCGAATATCGATTAGATAGTTTGACCCGTTGTGCAGATTCTTGCTGACCATGAAAGGCCCCTCCCAAGGTGGGGATAGCTTATGCATATCAGTCTGATCTTGGATGAGCCAAAGCACCAAATCTCCTTCCTGACAGGTTCTGTTTCTGACTCGGCGATAGTGATAACGACGAAGATCCCATTGGTAAATCGCTGATCGGGCGGCTGCTATGTCACGCTCTTCATCCAACCGGTCCAAAGCATCTTGTCATGCTGTCTCATTGTCCGCTTCAATATAAGCCATCACACGAGGTGAATCATGCCGGATATCACTAGGGAGAACAGCCTCCGCTCCATAAACCATGAAGAACGGTGTGTATCCTATTGATCTGTTGGGTGTTGTATTGATGCTCCATAACACAGATGGTAATTCTTCTACCCAACAACCCGGCGTTCTGTGTAAAGGAACCATGAGCCGCGGTTTGATGCCTCTCAAGATCTCTTGATTAGCCCTTTCTGCTTGACCATTGGACTATGGGTGTGCCACTGATGAAACATCGAGCCGGATGTGCTCCCGTTGGCAGAACTCCTTCATGGCACCTTTGGACAAATTGGTACCATTATCTGTGATGATACTGTGCAGAAAGCCAAACCAGAAAATCACTTTTTTGATGAACTGAACCGCCGTGGCCGCATCACACTTGCTAACAGGTTCTGCCTCCACCCACTTTGTGAACTTGTCAACCACCACCAGGAGGTGGGTCTTCTTATCTTTAGACCTTTTGAAAGGTCCAACCATATCCAGCCCCCAAGTCGCAAAAGGCCAAGTAATTGGAATCATTCTCAATTCTTGAGCCAGCACATGAGCACGTCCTGAAAACCTTTGGCAACCATCACATGTCTGACCAGATCCTCCGCATCAGCATGAGCAGTTAACCAATAGAAGCCATGGCGAAACGCTTTAGCCACCAGAGACTTTGAACCGGCGTGGTGACCACAATCTCCTTCGTGGATCTCACGCAAAATTTCACGGCCTTCTTCAGGAGACACACAGCATTGAAATGCTCCTGATACACTGCAATGATGCAACTCACCATTGATAATAGCCATGGACTTGGATCGCCGTATTATCTGCCGGGCCAGAATCTCATCCTCTGGTAACTCGCCCTGGTTCTTGTACGCCAGGTAAGGAAGCGTCCAATCTGGAATAACATGAAGAGCTGCCACCAATTGAGCCGCCGGATCAGGAATAGCCAAATCCGCTTCACCAAGGATCTTGACCGATGGGTTGTGCAGCACATCCAGAAAAACATTGGGCGGGACCGGCTTGTGCTGAGAGCCCAGCCGGCTTAAAGCGTCCGCCGCTTCATTTTTCTGCCGGTCCACGTGGTCCACCTGATAGCCTTTGAAATGTCCTGCAAGAATATCCACCTCACGACGATATGCCGCCATGAGTGGGTCCTTGGAGTCCCAAGTGCCAGACACTTGCTGAGCCACAAGGTCCGAGTCACCAAAGTACTTAACTCGATTTAGATTCATCTCCTTAGCCATCCGGAGACCATGGAGCAAGGCTTCATACTCAGCTACATTGTTAGTACAAGGGAACATTAAGCGGAGAACATAACAAAACTTATCACCTCGTGGGGAAGTTAATACGACTCCAGCCCCTGAGCCTTCCAATTGCATGGATCTGTCAAAATGGATGGTCCAATACGTGTGATCCGGCTTTACTTCAGGTGCTTGCATTTCCATCCAATCATTCATGAAATCAACAAGTGCTTGAGACTTAACCGCCGTCCGAGGCACGTACTTCAGACCGTGCGGCCCAAGCTGTATAGCCAACTTGGCAATCCGGCCAGTTGCCTCCCGGTTTTGGATGATATCTCCCAAAGCAGCAGAACTGACCACCGTAATTGGGTGCCCTTGGAAGTATTGTTTAAGCTTCCGGCTTGCCATAAAAATTCCATACACCGCCTTCTGCCAATGCGGATACCTTTGCTTGGACTCAATGAGCACCTCGCTGATATAATAAACCGGACGTTGAACCGGATGCTCCTTACCTGGTTCCTTTCACTCCACTACAATAGCTACGCTGACCGCCCGAGCATTAGCAGCAACATATAGCAGTAACGACTCTTTGTCAATGGGAGCGGCGAGCACAGGCGGATTGGCCAATTGCCGCTTTAAGTCCTCAAATGCTTCATCAGCAGCGGAACTCCAGACAAACTGATCCGTTTTTTTCAACATCTGATACAAAGGGATTGCCTTCTCACCAAGACGACTGATAAACCGGCTTAACGCGGCAATCCGGCCTGCCAGGCGTTGAACATCATTCATACACTTCGGTTTAGCCAGGGAGGTGATGGCTGTGATCTTCTCCGGATTAGCCTCAATTCCCCTGTTGGACACCAGAAAACCCAATAACTTGCCCACCGGTACACCAAAGACACATTTGTCTGGATTAAGCATCATCTTATATGTCCTCAGGTTATCAAAGGTTTCCCTCAAATCATCAATCAGAGTCTCCTTCTCCCTGGACTTAACCATGATATCATCCACGTAAGCATGAACATTACGGCCAATCTGCTTGTGAAGACAGTTTTGTACACACCGTTCATAAGTTGCCTGGGCACTCTTGAGCCCAAAGGGCATAGACACATAGCAGAAGGCTCCAAAGGGAGTTATGAATGTCGTTTTCTCCTCGTCCTTAACCGCCATTTTGATCTGATGATAGCCAGAATATGCATCCAAAAAACTTAAACGCTCACAACCCGCCGTAGCATCAATAATTTGATCAATACGGGGGAGGGCAAAATGATCTGCTGGACAAGCTTTATTAAGATCTGTGTAATCCACACACATGCGCCAGGTGCTGTTTTTCTTAAGGACTAGCACCGGATTGGCAAGCCACTCAGGGTGAAAAACTTCAACAATAAAACCAGCTGCTAAGAGCCTGGCTACCTCTTCTCCAATTGCCTTGCGTCTTTCTTCGTTAAACCGGCGGAGGAACTGTTTCACTGGTTTGTACTTAGGATCCACATTAGGGGTGTGCTCAGCGAGTTGCCTCGGTACACCTGGCATGTCAGAGGGCTCCATGCAAAAATGTCCCGATTCTCACGAGTGAACTCGATGAGCGCGCTTTCCTATTTCGGATACAAGTTGGCACTGATGCTGAACTGCTTGGATGAATCGCCAGGTATGAAGTCAACAAGCTTAGTTTCAGCTGCTGATTTGAACTTCAGGGACGGATCATGTTCCATAGTTGGCTTCTTTAACGGAGTCATGTCCGCGGATCAAAATTGTCTTTATAATACTTCAACTCCTCGGTGGCACAGACCGACTCTGCATAGGCCGCATCTCCTTCCTCACACTCCAAAGCGATTTTGCGGCTTTCGTGAACCGTTATTGTCCCCTTGTGACCCGGCATCTTGAGCTGCAAATACACATAACAGGGCCGTGCCATAAACTTGGCGTAGGCCGGTCGCCCAAACAGGGCGTGATATGGACTCTGGATTTTCACCACTTCAAACGTCAATGTCTCCGACCTGGAATCATGATCATCTCCAAAGGACACTTCCAGAGCTATCTTACCGACGGGATATGCTAATCTGCCAGGAACTACACCGTGGAACACTGTATTAGACGGTTTGAGATTGTTATCTGTTAGTCCCATACGACAGAAGGTCTCATAGTACAGGATGTTAATGCTGCTCCCTCCATCCATGAGCACCTTGGTGAACTTGTAACCTCCCACCTGAGGCGCCACCACCAGAGCCAACTGACCCGGATTATCGACCTGGGGAGGGTGATCCTCTCTGCTCCATATGATTGGCTGTTCAGACCAACGTAGATAACGGGGTATGGCCGGTTCAACAGAGTTGACCGCCCACCTCTGAACCTTCCGGTCTCGCTTGTCCAAGCTAGTGGTGAAGACATGGTACTGCCCACTACTCAACTGCTTTGGGTTGCTCTGGTAACCTGACTGTTGCTGTTGTTGGTTGTAACCACCCTAGTTGTTCTGACTATTTTGACCATTACGTCCGCCCGCATTACCATTAAATCCTGAACCGGAACTTCCTCCACCGTAACCCGGCCCGGATCCTGAGCCACCGCCAGATTCGTGATCATACCGGAAATTATTAGAATTCTTGAACTCCTGCTTAATAAAGCAATCCTTCCAAAGGTGGTTTGTTGGCGCCTCCTTCGTCCCATGTCTTGGACAGGCTGGCTTAGCAGATAGTTTAGGCGGTCTGGGTTAGGGTTGGGCACCCCATTATGTTTTTTTGGTCTACCTTTGCGTCGCTGGCCATTGTCCTGTGCGTTGGTATTAGCCACAAAGTCCATGTTACCATCCGCTTTACGCTTGCCTCCACCACCATTGCCTGCCCATTGATGCTGCTGACCTTTGGAGTTGTTGTTCCTCTTTCCCTTCCCTGTCTTGTCATCATCAGACTCGGGGTCCTTGGTACTATCAGAATCAGCATATTTCACCAAAGCGGCCATGAGGGTCCCCATGTATGTGCAATGACGCTTCATCCGTCCCAACTTCAGCTTCAGGGACCCAAACCGGCAGTTGCCTTCTAGGGTTAATACTGCGGTGTCAGCGTTGATGCGGTCTGAGGAGTGCAAACTTTTGAAACCCGGCGCACCCAATGAGTCGTTGATTCTCCTTCCTCCTGGACGCATGCAGCTAAGTCCACTATCGACATAGGCTGTTTACAGGTATCCTTGAAATTGCTGATAAACTTGGCCCGTAATTGGGCCCATGAACTGATAGAATTAGCTGGCAAGCTTTTGAACCAAGTACGGTCCATTCCTTCAAGCATCATGGTGAAGTATTTCGCACATGCCGTGTCATCCACATAAAGCATCTCCATGGCCATATCATAGCTCTCCACCCATGTCTCTGGAGGTTGATCCGCCGTGTAATTTGGTACCTTGCGCGGGCCATTGAAATCCTTGGGCAGGCGCATGTTGCGTAAAGTGGGGATAAGGCAAGGCACCCCCAAAGAACTAGAAGTAACACCAGGTTCGGTCAAGGTGGTTGGACGAACCGGCGTGAGCTGTCGAGCCTGATGCTGTGTGGCTAACTCGGCCTCCCTACGTGCACGGGCCCGGTCCACCACTCCCTGAGCGTTATCAGCACCACCCGCCGGGTTGTTGTCACGGGTTGCTCCACGTTGTTCATTACTCGACACTGCTGGTTCATCCATATGTCTGCTATAGCTCCGGCTTGGACGGGGGGTCGAGTGGATCCGGTCGCGGCTATACGAGTATGCTTCCTGTTGGACCAAAGCTGTCCTTAGAAGTTCCTTGACCCATCGTGTCTCTACTGCCTGCGGCGAGTCACCTTCAATTGGAATGGCCTCCAGCCGTGCAGCAGCGGCAACAAGATTGTCCATTGGGTTGGAGTAGTGACCCAGAGGTGTTAAAGCAGCCTGAGGTATAACGGTGTTTTGACGAGGCAGGTCCATCTAACGAGGCTGAACCGGTGCACTGGTCCTAGGGGCTTCTGCCAGGTTTCCCTCCAGCGGATTGCCGGTTCTTGGTCCTGGAGTGTTGAAAAGGTCTCTGGCCTCGAAAACCGGAGGTAAACAGGATCGGTGCTTCCTCCTCATGACTTCATGTGACGCGCTCTGGTCCAACATAAGCCTGTAGGCTTGTGTGTCTAAAGCGGCCCGCTCTGCGGCCATCCTGGTGTCCTCAGCTGCCAGATCCACCTTGGCCTGTGTGATCTGTTCCTTTACCTTTGCAATCTCCGCGTTGTGAACGTTCTGATCCGGCGGATTCACTTCCGCCATAAGCACAGCCAACGCATCAAATAGCTCTAATAGAACCTAAGCCGGCGGGCGCACAGGGCCTCCTGCACCGGCAGCCGTCGCCGCTGCTGAACCGGAGATCGTTGCCGCAGCTGTCAAAGAATGAAGCGCTGCTTGTGTTCCGGCCATGAATATTCCAACCCGGTTGGGCAGATCAGAGGGGTCCGGAATACTGTCGCCATCGAAACAGCTCCCAATCCGGCCATCTTGTAGCAGATAAAGGGATTCGGTTTCTCCGGTCGAAGACTCGTCATCGGAACAAACGACAGTCGCGCCGCGAAATTCCGATCCGTCCTCATAACTTCCTCCATGGATGACTCCCACGAAGGCACGCTTCATGGCAGGTTTAACCCGGGCGGATCGCGCACGCTGAGCCGTCTCAACGAGGTCGGTGCAGATGTCCAGCTCAGGGCCCGGTTCACCGATCTTGCCAATGAAAACGTGAATGCCACCAAAGGGGACCCGGTACCCGTACTCAATTGAGCCGGCCTCGGGGCCCCAGCCTGCGTCGTCGATGTAGAGCTTGCCGCGACGACTCATCATCATCCAGCCTACAGCGTAGCCCTCGAGTCCTTCAAAGCGGGCCTCCAAGAACCAGAAACCATCATGCGATAGCCCACGGTGGGCGCCAACTGTCGTGGTTTTGTCACGGCAGATGTCCTAGAGAAAGGACTTAGTCGTGGAGCCATCGCAATGGGTTAGCTTGAAGGGGTTAAAGCGGACACAGGGACGCAAGAGAGTTTATACTAGTTCGGCCCCTTTGATGAAGGTAAAAGCCTATGTCTAGTTGAGATGGAATTGATGTGGTTTCAATGACTAGGGAGCAAACAAGCTTCGCCTATGTCTCGAGTTGTTGTCTGTTGTCCTTGAACCGCCGCCGGGTCGTCCCCTTATATACACGGGTGACACCTGTCGGTTCACAGAGTCCCAACACCGGTCGATATTCGTATCTGGGTTGGTCTCTCCTTATTCCTAACTTACAATACAAGCTTATATACAATTTCCGGTTTACAGCTACAAGTCTTGAACCCGCTACGGGCCTTAGGCCCTCATCTACCTTCTTGGGCTTTATCACTCTCGAACTACTGATGAAGTTGACCCGGCCCAGATAGGCCGGTTTACGCCCAGCAGTAATATCCCCAACAGAGCCCGAGGTACTGCTCCGCTATGGTGGAGGGTTTCATCTTTGCAGCAGCTCCGGTGAGTTGTACGATGCCGAGGCTGAAGCAGAACAAGAGAGACAATGTTAACCTGAGTGGAATTCTAATAGCATCTCCAATAGATGACGCAAAATACATAACCACAAACTGCTAGATGTATACATCAACCGCTCATCTCTGAACTTAACTGTCGAAACTGAATTTAACTGTCAAAACTGAACTTAACTGTCGAAACTGAACGCAGTAGAGGTGAGGCTACAAGTCAGTCGACTGACTTTTTCATCTCTGGTCAGTTGATTTTGCAACCGTTGGATACGAAATGAAGGGCCTGCAGTTCATCTTCAACCTCCACCCCGCTGAGCCGCTAGCCACCACCGGCCAAACAGCCGCCCCCGCCGCCTGCGGCCGCCGGTGTGCTGCCCCCCCTGAAAACATTCCCCACCACCGGTCTGCCGCCGCCCCGGCCATCCCTGTAGGCCCCCCGTGCCAAGCTTTTTCTTCGGCGATCCCCACGCCACCGCCTACCACCGCCGGCGACCACCGCCCCACACTGAACCCTAATATAGATACTGGGGTACCTCTTCGGGGAGCCCCCCTCCCACTGCGGCTGGTTCTTCCTTAACTCCTTCGAGCCCCCCACCCCCCTGAAATCGACTGACCCAAAAGTCAATTCAGTCGACTGAAGTGTAGCTAAATCGGAGCAGCATCGCAAGCAAGAGCAAGAGCGAGAGCAGTAGTGCAAGCAAGAGCAAGAGCAAGAGCAGACCAGGCAGGGGACCGAGAGCTAGAGCACAGTAGCAGCGCGAGTGCGAGCGAGAGCTAAAGCAGCAGTAGCTCCTACTGATGTGGACGTCGCCACCGAGGGAGCGACACTGTGGAGGAAGTGGCCGGCGACGCCGCCGTGGATGGAGCCACGCCGTGTCGGCTCGGGACCGAGCACTGGCAGCACCGTGAGATCAAATCAAGAAGGAAATGTGGCGATTAGTGTACAACCTCTTTGGTGGTGCCGATTAGGCCGCAACTTCATCCGAGGAAACAGTGATGATGATGTTCTTCCGGTGGTGTAGGTGAAGATGGCGGTGTGGGAATGGAGGTTGTGCGAAAGACGAGGGGAACATCAGGGCAGCTCCTTGGAGGTGGAGGACGGGGTGGCTGTCGGAGTAAATAGCCATGGGTAGCCCAGCCGGCTTCCCCTGGCCCTTCTTAAAAAATTACGAGCCCATCCGGCTCACAAGGATCCAGGACGTGGGCCGCCTTCCCCTTGCCGGTTGTCTCCCAGGCCGGCTATCGTAAGGCGGCCCGACTTTGGCCCTCGTGAAGAAAACCACGGGAGGGCCGGCTTCGAGAAGCCGGCCGCGAGAAGGCCGGCTCCAGGAAGCCGGCTCCCACAAAGTGATCAAGACCGTACCCTCAAAGTTTGCATCCCCTTAACGGCGATGTGACCGGGCGTGGCTACAGTGAAGCCTGCCACCCCCGAATCAAGAAGCACGACTGGCACAGTGCGTCGTACGGGTGGCCATGACCCGTCTGGCGCGGCACTGTTGCCATGTTGGCCCTGATGTCATCCACGATGGACTACCAGTACGGCCCACGGGCGGTGGGCCCCTTCGGGCAGAGAGACGCCCGGAGGCGGCCGTGCATCCCCAGTCGGCCTAAGAAAAAGCCGGCTCTCCATAGCCGGCCAGACGCCCCCCTTAAGGAGACAAGACGCGGTGAGGCTATAGTGACCACCTGCCGGACAGCGGCACTGTAGCCACGCCTACCTCGGCGACGCCCTCGTCACCAGGATTGAGCAACAGTAACCAGCCGGCGGGACCCACCAGCCGGCGGGCCCCAGCAGTCGGCGCAGAAGCCGGCGAGCGCTGTCACAGACGGCTGGGCCCCGCGCCTAGTCGGATTACCATTGTACCCCCGGGGGGTAGGCCTATATAAACCCCACGGGGCACCCATGCAAAGGGTTGATCCCAGCTAGTTCTAGACACCACACAAGGAGAAGAAGCAAGCGAGCCGTGCCCTTCTTCCTCCTCTCACGAAACAGCTCTAGGAGCATCGTGTAGCTACTTGTTCATCCAGTGATCATGCGGAGACCCCGCAGAGCAGCAGTAGGGGTGCTATCTCCACGGAGAACCCCGAAGCTGGTTAAGATTCGCCGGCGTGCATGTCTTCGCCTCATCCCGTTTCCAGGCACCGGCGACATTTTACTGGCTCCCACAATGATAAGCCACCCGTTGGCATATGTCGCACCTACCACCCGACATTTGGCGCCCACCCTGGGGCCAGGTTCACCGTCGTCTGGAGACCTCTTCTGGACGGGAACCCTCTTCCTCCCCAGCGAGCGTAGCCAGCCCGGCACGCCCGATGGCGCTTGCCACGACGCGCTGCAAGGCGTCACCAACATCTGCGCGGCGAGCAGCCTCGCTAATCTCCTCGACAAGACCCTCATCTCCGACGAGCTCACCTCCGATGCGGGCACCAACCACCTCGTCAACCTCCTCGGCCAGCTCCATGTCTCCGGCGAGCCTACTGTGGACACGGAGTCGGTTGGCTCCATCGACCCGATGCCTGTCGACTCCGACACGGCCTCGCTCGACACCTTCCCCACCAATGTCATGATCTACAATGACCCGCTTCCTGGGACCGATGGCTACGACGCTATCACCACCGAGGTGATGGTCATCGGCCACGGCGGCGCTGCTGACGAGAGCACCCACGATGCCTCGCACGCGGCGGTCCACGACTTGTCCATCCCGCTCCCGGCTAATGCCGACGACGAAGCATTGGAGGCGCGCCGCCTCGCTCTCCTTGCGGAGGGCCGGAGGCTGGCCTCCATAAGACGCCTCACTAAAGGCCATCAGTGCGAAGCCGACCGCGTTGCTTTTGGCACGCCGGCTCCAGGCGGGCCGAGCCGGGCCGGTGTTGTCAGGCAGCACGGCGCCGTCATCGCCGACACGCTGGGGGTCGACTGCACAGTCTATGCCACTCCACTCGAGAACCTGCGTGCCGCACAGGCGACCGTAGATGAGCTAGACGGATTGGGGGCCGAAGAACTTCCCCACATGACCAGACGCATCTAGCAGCTAATTGACGCGGCTGCGCGGAGGCATGAAGCCGACGCCCGCGCGGAAAGCCCTCCTCCGCGCCGAGATCACGGCGCGACATCCCGAACATCGACAACGGGCAACACCTGCGCACGGCGCGAGAAAGAGCCGGCTGCCAGCCGAAGCCGGACCCGAATCTCCATCGAGCGAGACGCAGAAGGCCATCCCCGGGCCGTGGAGTGGCGGGGCAACCCGCCTCCGCCTTGGCCCCGTGGAGAGAGATATCCCACCCCGCCGCCTGTGGCGCATCCGACTCTCAGCGGCCGACTAGGTCGCCGCGAAGGAGTCGGCGAGAACGACGCCCGCCATCGGATCGACCGCCTGGCGCGATCCCTGGCGCTGGAAGAAGAAGACGATGTCGGTCCGCCTTGTTTTGGCCCCCGCATCCGCGACGAGCATTTCCCCAAAGGGTTCTCGCTTCTGAGAGACATGCCCAAGTACAACGGCTCCATGAAGCCGGAAGATTGGTTGATCGACTACTCCACGGCGGTTAGCATAGCCAACGGCAACAGGCACGTTGCTGTGAAGTACATGCCCCTCATGCTGCAAGGCACGGCGCGGACCTGGCTCAACAGCCTCAAGCCCTTCAGCATCAACAGCTGGCTAGATTTCACGGAAGCTTTCGTCCGCAACTTCACCAGCACCAACAAGCGGGTTCCGAAGCCCAGACAGCTCTCCTTGTGCGTACAAGGCCCCGCCGAGTCTACTCGCGACTACGTCACGCGTTGGGCCGAGCTCCGCAACTCTTGCGAGGGGGTGCACGAGGTGCAGGCCATAGAATACTTCACCGCCGGGTGCCGAGAAGGCACCCTCCTCAAGCACAAGCTTCTCTGCGATGAGCCGACTACCCTCGACGAGCTTCTGGACATAGCGGACAAGTACGCCACCGCTGACTCCTCGATGAAGACTGAGCTCCGGGTAGACGCGTCCAGAAAGGTACTCAAGACGGCGCCCAAGACGCCGGCTGGGGAGTCCGGCTGACGCCCACACCTGAACGATCACAAGCACAAGGGCCCCGCGCTGCCTTCCGCCAGTCGGCAGGTGGCCACAGTCGAAGACGAGCCGCCCGAAGGGCGGCCGGCCGGCTTGGTAGCCGGCCTTCTCCTACGAGCAAACTCTCGACGCCCCATGCAAATTCCACAGCGGCGCGAAGCCATCCAACCACACAACCCGGAAGTGCCATTGGCTCACCCGAATCTCCAAAGGCGAAGGGCTCGCACCGCCTCCGCCTGCCGGCCCGCCGCCTCCAGCTCCACCGCCGCCTGCCGCTCGGCCCGCAGTCGGAGCCATGCATGATGAGTTACCCAACGAGCATGCAGCCTATATCGTCTTTACAAGCCAGCCCGAAGACCGGCGTGGCAAACGCCGAGAGCAC
This sequence comes from Triticum monococcum, assembly GCA_034509565.1. NCBI lineage: Eukaryota > Viridiplantae > Streptophyta > Magnoliopsida > Poales > Poaceae > Triticum > Triticum monococcum. The sequence continues at coordinate 607,980,242 of CM067845.1, forward strand.
CAGGAAGTCAGCATGGTCGTTGCTAGCCCCGTCGAGCGTATGCATTGGTCAGAAAAACCTATCAGCTAGAGCCTGGCCGCCCACCCAGAGGTGATGCCATCTCCCGGCTCTTATGCGCTAGTTCTGGATGCCACCCTTGCAATGGACAGACGCGCCGCCCCGCTTCTCCCGTGTGTTGATAGACGGCGGGAGCAGCATCAACATCTTGTACCGTGACACCCTGGAGAAGCTGAATGTCAAGACGAAGCAACTCATGCCTACTCGGACAGTGTTCCATGGCATCGTACCCGGCTTATTCTGTGCCCCCATTGGAAAGATCAAGATTGATGTACTCTTTGGGGACAAGGAGCATTACCGCCGGGAAGCGATCTGGTTTGAAGTGGTGGGCCTGGAGAGCCCCTACCATGCGTTGCTTGGCCGACCTACCTTGGCTAGGTTCATGGCGGTTCCCCACTATGCATACCTCAAGATGAAGATGCTGAGCACCAAGGGCATCATCACCATAGCCGGCGATTACAAGAAGTCCTCCGAGTGCGCTGCCGCCAGCAGCCGGCTGGCCGAGTCCCTTGTGATTGCCGAAGAGAAGAAGGTGTTGGACCGGGTCGTGGCCATGGCCGGCAAGCAGCCGGTCCTGTCCCCCGACCCCAAGGAGTATGATGCCCAAGGATCTTTCCAGCTGGCCAAAGAGACGAAGAAGATACCTCTTGAGCCCGAGCACCCCGAGAGGTTTGCCGTCATCGGGGCAGGCCTGAACAGCAAATAGGAAGGAGAGCTCGCCGATTTCCTCCGTGAGAATCAGGATATCTTCGCATGGTCCCCCAAGGACATGCCGGGTGTTCCGAAGGAATTCGCCGAGCACAAACTACACGTCCGAGAAGACGCAAAACCAGTCAAACAACCCCTCCGCCGATTGTCGGAAGAAAAAAGAAGGATTGTAGGAGAAGAGATAGCCCGGCTTCTGGCAGCCGGCTTCATTATGGAAGTTTTCTTTCCAGAATGGCTTGCCAACCCGGTCCTTCTGCTAAAGAAGAACAACAAGTGGCACATGTGCATAGACTACACGAGCCTCAACAAGGCCTGCCCTAAAGATCCCTTTGCCTTGCCAAGGATTGACCAAGTGATAGACTCCACAGACGGATGCGAGCTGTTGAGGTTCTTGGATGCTTACTCAGGCTACCACCAGATAAAGTTAGATCCGGCTGACCGCCTGAAGACCGCCATCATCACGCCCTTCGGAGCCTTCTACTACCTGACTATGACATTCGGCTTGTGAAATGCCGGTGCCACTTTTCAGCGTTGCATGCAGAAGTGCCTCCTCAAGAAACTCGGCAGAAATGCTCACATCTACGTAGACGACATTGTGGTGAAGCCGGAGAAGCGCGGCACCTTGCTGGAAGACCTCAAAGAAATATTTGAGAACCTGCGCCAATTTCAAATCAAGCTCAATCCCGAGAAATGCGTGTTTGGAGTGCCAGCCGGCCAACTCCTAGGCTTCCTGGTCTTCGAACGCGGCATCGAATGCAACCCGGTAAAGATCAAGGCCATTGAGAGAATGGCGATCCCCACCAAGCTGCGGGACGTCCAGAAGTTCACTGGATGCTTGGCTTCGTGGAACCGCTTCATCAGCCGGCTCGGAGAGAAAGCTCTCCCCCTCTACTGCCTCATGAAGAAGACCACTCACTTCGAGTGGAATGACCAAGCCGACCAAGCTTTTCACGAGCTGAAGAAGACGCTGGCCACACCGCCCGTCCTGGCGGCGCCGACTGTGAAAGAGCCCATGTTCCTCTACATTGCCGCAACCAGCCGGGTGGTCAGCACCGTCATCGTAGTCCCACGACCAGAAGAGGGCCGAGCCCAGCCGGTCCAGAGGCCGGTGTACTATCTGAGCGAGGTACTGTTCGCCTCGAAGCAGAACTACCCGCACTACCAAAAGATGTGCTATGGCGTGTACTTCACCGCCAAGAAGCTGAAGCCCTACTTTCAAGAGCATCCCATCACGGTCGTATGCACCGCCCCGCTGGCCGAGATCATAGGCAGCCGGGATGCATCCGGCCGGGTGGCGAAATGGGCCATCGAGCTGGCCCCCTACACGATCTTCTACCAGCCCCGCACCACCATCAAGTCCCAAGCACTGGCCGACTTCCTCGTCGACTAGGCCGAGACCTAGTACCTGCCGCCGGCTCCTGACTCCACTCATTGGCGCATGCACTTCGACAGGTCCAAGATGCGCACCAGCTTGGGAGCCGGCGTCGTCTTCACCTCTCCCAAGGGCGACAATCTCAGATACACGCTGCAGATTCACTTTGCCGCTTCCAACAATGTAGCCGAGTACGAGGCGCTCATACACGGGCTCCGGCTTGCCAAAGAACTCAGCATTCGCTGGATCCTATGTTATGGCGACTCGAACTTGGTGGTCCAGCAATCATCTGGCGATTGGGACGCCAAGGACGCAAACATGGCAAGCTACCATTTCCTTGTTCAGCAAATCAGTGGGTACTTCGAAGGATGTGAGTTCCTCCACGTATCGCGAGCCGAGAACGAGCCGACCGATGCCTTGGCTCGAATAGGCTCCACTCGGCAAGCAATACCAACCGGTGTCTCTCTACAGCGCCTCCTCAAGCCGTCCATCAAGCCATCTCCAGAGTCTGACTCCATCTTCGAAGAACCAAGCAGGTGACCCGGGGACTTCAATAGTCGGCCCGGGGACTTCAGTAGCCGGCTCGGGGACTCCCGCAGTTACGCCCGATCCGGGGACTACCACACCCGGCTCGGGGACTGCGGTAGTCGGCCCGAGGACTGCACCAACACAACAGCCGGCGGCCGACTCCAGCATTTCACCACCCAGCTCGCCCGCCCTAGTCGCAGTAGCCACACTGGCAATAGAAGAAGTCGCAGCTCCATCATGGGCTCAGTCCATCCTCAACTTCCTAATAAACCAAGATCTGCCGGCTGAGGAGACAGAAGCAAGAAAAGTACAACGCTGAGCCGGAGCATACACAATCGTCAACAGAGAACTCGTCAAGCGCAGTGTCACTGGAGTCCTCCAGCGATGCGTCGAGCAAGAGAAAGGCATTGCAATCCTCAGAGACATCCACCAAGGAGAATGCGGCCACCATGCAGCCTCAAGATCACTCATCGCCAAGGCCTTCCGCCATGGTTTCTTTTGGCCGACTGCTTTGGATGACGCCAAAGAGTTGGTTAAACATTGCAAAGGTGCCAACTCTTCATCTCCAAGCCACACATGCCGGCTTCAGCACTCAAGACCATTCCCCTAACTTGGCCTTTCGCCGTTTGGGGACTGGACATGGTGGGCCCATTCAAGACGGCACGCGGCGGCATCACACATTTGCTCGTCGCCGTGGACAAGTTCACCAAGTGGATTGAGGCAAAACCGATCAAGAAGCTGAATGGGCCGACTGCTGTGACATTCATTGCAGATATAACAACTCGGTACGGCGTGCCACACAGCATCATCACCGACAATGGCATGAATTTTGCCAGGGGAGCCTTGGCACGTTTCTGCGCAATGCAAGGTATCCGGCTGGACTTAGCGTCCGTCGCCCACCCACAGTCAAACGGCCAGTTTGAGCGAGCCAACAACCTCATCCTTTCCGGCATCAAGCCCCGACTGGTCATACCACTGGAGCGTTCAGCCGTCTGTTGGCTCGATGAGCTGCCGGCTGTCCTCTGGCGTCTGCGCACTACTCCAAACAAGTCAATCGGCTTCACTCCTTTCTTCCTCGTATATGGTGCCGAGGCGGTCATCCCAACCGACATCGAGTTCGACTCGCCTCGGGTAACCATGTACATAGAGGCGGAGGCCAAGGAAGCACGAGAAGACGGCGTCGACCTGCTGGAAGAGGGCCGGCTGTTAGCCCTCAGCCGGTCTGCCATCTACCAGCAGGGTTTGCGCCGCTACCACAGCCGAAAGGTCAGGCCAAGATCCTTCCAAGAGGGCAACCTTGTGCTCCGGCTGATCCAGCGAACAGCCGGCCAGCACAAGCTCTCAGCCCCTTGGGAAGGCCCCTTCGTCATCAGCAGAGCTCTAGGCAACGACTCCTACTACCTAATCGACGCGGAGAAGCCCAAGGCACGCAAGAGAGACGACTCCGGCAAGGAGTGGGAACGACCATGGAACGCCAACCTCCTCCGAAAATTTTACAGTTGAAATGCAGTATGTATCACGCTAACTTTTGTACTAAGTACGAGACAATAGGCCCCCCGAGGAAAGCTCGGGGACTGCCATCTTTTATCTATGAATGAAGAACAACATGCTTATGACCTTGTCATTACTTTCACTTTTTCTTCGTCCGACACCGGGTTCGACTAGTCGGCCCAGGGACTGGCCGCCTAGAGTTATATTAGAAGTCCTACCCGCAGTCAGACAAGTAGCGTGCTGGCACCCAAGCTTTCTCTCGACCAAAATTCGCAGTTCAAAGAACCGGCTGTATGACTGGTGAGAGTTAAAAGCAGGAAAGGATGCCCACATGAAAAATGGCTAGGGACTAACAGACTAATATAATGAAAGCCGGTTTGCCTCCTACCACCGACCGACTACCAGAGTAGCCGGCCGGCTGGCTTCCATTCACTTCATTTCAATCCAAGAAAGCTCGAGTACTTGCCTCCCCAAAAGGGGAAGGCGGCAACGGAAAAAGCCTAAGGATAAAAAGCACACGTGAAGGGAAACCAAACATACACACGATAATATTTACATAAAAGACCTCCAAGAAGGCAGCATTCAACATAGTTTGGATACACCCCAAGTGGGTGGAACTGCGAAAGCTTAATAAAATTGTTCAGAAGGCAACAAACAGGAAAAAACAAGGACGGCAGATTAAACCGGCGGAGCGACCGACGAGCCGGGCTGGTCGGTGGAGACGGCTACGCCGGCTGGAGGAGTGGCCGGCTGGCGAACCTCGGCTTGATCACCGCCTCCCGCAGAGGGCGCGCTTGTGCGCGCCTCGCTGCTGGAGGCACGGTCAGGCTAAGGCTGGTCCGCCGTTCCACCGGCCGGCTCGACGTCTTTGCCTTCCCCTTCTTCGTCATATTCGCCTTCGTCGCTGGAGGCGATCTCCTCTACCGAGTCCTCGCCCACCGCCGGGTTCAGCCCGAACCACTCCTCCGGCTGGGCAACGCCGTCATCATTTATCTCAGGTGCAAAGACGCTGATGTCAGTGCACTCGGCGATCATCGAAGCGCGCTGAGCAATAGCCAACCGCACCTCCTCCAGCTCTGCGTCGGTCTCCAGTCACCAGGTGCGCAGTTGGTCCAGGTTCAGCCCCGGATACCACACCCGGACGAACTCCAATGCCCGCCCAGCTCCAAGACGGGCCGCCGACGCCTTCTAGGCCTCGACGCGGCCAACCGCAACCTCCAGCCAGTCGGCTGTCCGGCTCGGGTGCGGGGAATCGCCTCGCCGGGCCAGAGGGCGGCCAGCACCTATGCCCCGGCGCGCTGGAGGTGACGGAGCATACGATGAGCTGGCTGCAGCCGCGCTTGGACCGCCAAGAGCTGCTCCCCAAGGCGGCTTTGCTATCCTACGCTTTCTTTAGGGCCGCCTTGTGGCTCTCCTCCAGGTCAGCCAGCTTCTTGGCTAGGCGGTCATGCTCCAGGACCAAGGCGGCGTGTTCGGTTTCCTTGTCACGAAGGGCAGCCTGCGGCTCGCTGAGTTGCCCCCTCAAGTCGGCATTGGCCCCTGCTAGCACGAAAGACAAAAGAAAAACCAATGAGGAAGAAGTCGTCAGGGAAGATCCGACCCGACTGCTCAGCAGTCGGCCCGAATCTCGGGGACTACACCCAGTGGGTGCGCTGACGCACCCCCACAGGAGATGAACGAAGACAGGGACGCACTCGGCTGTTGACCAGGTCTTCGGTTCTCCTGCCCAGCTGCTGAGCCTGGGAGCTGAAGGCGGCAGCATGGAGGTTGTGATACTCCTAAAAGGACAGGCAGGAGGCGGGTATAAGATGGTTGTCAGGGCCTAGTAAGTTCCGAGCCGCCTATGCAGCAGCCGACTCGGAACTCGGGGACTACACCCAGTGGGTGCGCTGACGCGCCCCCGCAGAAGAAATCAAGAAAACAAAACAAACAAGGCTGGAAGACTCACCCGGATGACGGCCCGCGTCGCTAGGAATTCTTGGGTGTACTGCTGCAGCGAGGCGGCCAGGGCCTGAAGCCGATTCCGAACCTCTTGGGCCGCCATGTTCAGCTCGCCCGTCCCCCCGCTGGGAGTCCACTCGGACATGGCGGGGCTGGCCGCCTCCAAGGCCTCCGCCGTCTGGCCGGCACCCGTAACTCGGTGCGGCTCTGGAGCGGCGGCGCTTCCCCCCGCTCGCCTGCGCGTTGCCGGCTGCACCTCAAGGCCGGCTCCTGTTGCCGGTTCACCGCCGGCCGGCTGCTCTAGCGCCACGACGGATTGGCCGCCTTGGCCGGCTCCAGTCAACGCCGTCTGCAGCGTTCCTTCCACGGAGGCCACTTGGACCTCCTTCCTCTCCATCACCAGCGGCCCTTGGTCGACTTCCTCCGACGGGGGCACTGGGATGTTGGGGGCCACGACACGGAGGGGAATGGCGAGCAGCAGAGGCTCGTTGTGCGAAGCCTCCGCCTCCGTCTCCGCGGCTGCCGCCTCCGCCCGGGCCTTGGCTGCTGCGTCGGCCCGCTTCTTCGCCGCCTGGGCGGCCCTTCGCTCCTCCGCCTCCCGCTCCTCCCACGCCTCACGAGCGTTCCGCTCCGTGGCCTCCCTGAGGTCGGCGCGGGGGTCCACACAGCGGGAGCCTGAAGACCCTCCAGTCATGTCAGGACCCCGATCCTAGGTCACACTGATCTAGCATGTAACACATCATATCACTTTGTGGCCTCACGCACAGTATTTCCACCGGTGCCACCTTACCTGGCCCGGGACCGTTTGCGCCTATTGGCTCACGTATATGATAGTGTCGCCAGCATCCATATGACAAAGAACCCGGGCCGACATGGCTAGTCGTGAACCCAAAGCGGCACTAACCCATGGGGACAGGCATACATGAATCAACCTCGAGCATGTCGGTCAACAGCGTGTGAATCCGGGCTGTAGCACTGGGCTAACAGGACTCCGGTAACCCGGGCTGTAGCAGGCTAGGCAGGACTCCGGATGTCACCGCGTGACATTTCCCCGAAGGGACAGACATAGGAATGAAGTGAAACACATGCCGGCCAGTCAAGTGTCCTGAGCAGTAGTGCTGGGCTAGCAGGACTCCGATGAACCGGGCTGTAGCGGACTACTATCGCTCAGAAAGCACTAGAATACATTTCCCCGTATGATAGGCTACCAAGGATAAACAACTAGATTGCCGGATCCCACACATACCAAGCATTTCAATCATACACACAATATGCTCGACATGTGTAAATACAACATGGCATCACAACAAGACTCTACGACTCAAGTATTAATTCATTAGGCTCCGAAGAGCCAGATATTACAAGCATGGGTCTCATGACCCAACAATCATAGCATACAATGCAAAGCACATGCGGAAGCTTAACATGTCTGAGTGCAGACATCTATAAATGAAAAAGGCTGAGAAGCCTGACTATCTACCAGATCCTGCCGAGGGCACAAGATTGTAGCTGAGGTATCAAGCTAAACGCCGAAGTCCACGCGAAACTACTAGCGAGACTGAAATCTCTCTGCAAAATATAAATTAAGCAAACGTGAGTACAAAGGTACTCATCAAGACTTACATGAGAAGTAGCTACATATGCATCGGTATCAACAAGGGGGGGGGTGGTGGAGTTTAACTGCAGCAAGCCAGCTTTGACTCAGTGGCTAATCTGAACTATGATTGCAAGCAACTCTTTTGAGGTGGCGCACACGAGTCCACACATTCACCATTCAATACACCACTATGGATCCGCTCCCGTCTCCCTACGAGAAGGCCATCCATAGTACTCACACTTATCTTGCGAGTTTTAGAGTATCCACTTTCACTTGTCTATGAACTATGCAAGGGGTCCAAGTTTCCATATCCAAGGAATTCGGCTATTCGAATAGATATTGATAACCCTGCAGGGGTGTACTTCTTCACACACGCTCCCACCACTTACCACCATATACACGTCATGTATCTCGGCAACCTTCAAGCGGAAGCCTGGCGAGGGTGTCGGCCACGGCCTACCTAAACACTTAAGTCTCTAGTCCAGGTTTATCGCCTATTCGGGTTCCATCCGCGAGGAGATCCGGCCGGAGTTTCGCTCACAGCCCCAAACGATGTGTGCAGGGTTCCCGAGACACCAAACGGGCGCCCGGTACACCGTGCCACGGTGTATCTACCGCAACATAGCCCACCCCTAGGGTCAGCGCTACGCACGGCCGCCAACACATAACCTACAAACACCAGAAACTAGTTGCAACTCCTAGACAAAGTACTAGGGTGATTAAGAAGCCGAGAGGGTCAATTAAGGATCCCAATGAGTGGTAGTAGCTGTTCATGGATCACAGACACAGAACTCAGTTCCTGAGGACGGCTGAAATGAGACAACCCACCATGTACTCCTACATGGCCTCTCACCGCTACCTTTACCAAATCGTGTTCACACACTTAGCTCACACACAGTAGGACATGTTTACACACCTCCGATCCATCCCCGATGAATCAGACCTGACTCAACTCTAAGCAGTAGCAGGCATGACAAACAAGCATGAATGAGTAGGCACATCAGGGCTCAAACAATTCCTACTCATGCTAGTGGGTTTCATCTATTTACTGTGGCAACGACAGGTCATGCAGAGGATAAGGGGTTCAACTACCGCAACAAGTAACAGATGAATCGTTGTTGTCCTAATGCAGTAAAAGAGAGCAGGAGCGAGAGAGTAGGCTTGTATCGGAATGAACAAGGGGGTTGTGCTTGCCTGTCACTTCTGAAGATGATATAACTCTTCATTGGTGTCATCCAACTCATCGTTGGAACGAACGTCTACCGAGAGGGAACAACCACCGGCAAACACAAAAGGAACCGCAATCAATGCAATGCACATACATATGAATGAGATGCGTATTAAGGTACTCAATTGACCTAGTGGAACAGTTATCCATATTCATTGAAGTGGAATTCAAACCTATAGCAAATTCCAACTCCAAAACTAATTACTATTTATTCCATAAACATGAATTGTCCTATTTGGTGAGGTTAACTTGTTCAAACATGCATGCAAATGCCATATTTAGATTCTTTGGATTTTTCTGATCATTTTTAATATATAAAACTTTTCATTTGGAGTTATAGATTATTTTCTATGATTTTGCAAAGTTTTGGATATTTTCTGGGTTATTTTTAATCCAGAAAATTATTAACTGCATCAGCATTGTGCAAGCATGACGTCAGCGAGTCAACTGAGTCGGCCAGGTCAAACCTGACCAGTGGGGTCCACTAGTCAGTGGCTGGGACTGGTTTGTGTCGCTGACATGTGGGCCCAGTCAACAGCCACGTCAGCTTGGTCAAAGCTGACGCGTGGGTCCCGTTGGGTTATAACTAATCTAAGCAGAGATAAAACTGGAGTTAATTAGGGCGTGGGACCCATCTGTCATTGGCTCAGGGGGTTGTTTAGTGGGGGATTAGCTGCTAATTGCGCGACCACGTCAGCTCGCCGGGGTTCAGCCGGCGGCGACCCCAAAACACAGCGGAGGGTTGCCGGAGTGGCGCTACATGCGGTGTTGGGCCAAGCCAAGGCACCAGAGGGTTGCCCTTGATCGCGCACATCCATGGGATGAACGCGGGAGGTGCGGGATGGCCGTAGGTCGCCGGAACGAGCTTGCGGCGGCGGCCGGTGTTCGGGCTGGGGCAGGGACGCGGCTGCAGTGCTCGAGCAGGCAAGCGGAGTGGAGAGGCATCCTCCTGGAGGCGCCAGGAGCGTGTCAGTGCCCCTGGAGCGAGCAGGAGAGGCTCGGGAGCGCGGGCTCGCCGGCCATGGCGGACGGAGGCCTCGGGTGACCTCGGGTCTACGGCTAGAGGGCGGAAGCAAGCAGGGCGCAGAGAGGAAACGCTCAGTAGCTCACCGCGGTTTTAATGAGACAGGCGTCGAACTCGGGGAGGCAGGGACGACGGAGAATCGACGGCGATGAGATCCGATGGCCGAGGAGGAAGAAGGCGAGGTTGCGGACGGCTGTGGCCTTCTCATGTCGTGTGCATCAGCGTGGAGATGGAGAGGAGTCCTGCGGTTATTGTGGAAGCGTCGGCGAGGCGAGTGTTAGCCGGTGGCCGCGATGGACGGTGTTGGTGGCGACGACGCGCTCGGTTGTGTAGGAGGGAGAGAGCCAATGGAAGGGGAGAGAGAGCGCGAGAGAGAGAGGGAGAGGCAGGGAGCTGCGGGGCTTCGTCCACGTCTCCTGGGCGTCGCGAGAAGGCCACGGGGGCGTGAGGCAGGCAGGGAGGAGGTGGCGGCCTCAGCGCGCGCCGTGCCCGCCTTCGCCTCTGCCTGCTGGCAGAGGTTGAGGACGACTGGCAAGTCGCCAGGTGGGCTAGGCCTCCAACAGTACTGGGCCTATTGGTCCACCAGGTAGGTGGACCAGGTGAGCTCTACTCTTTTTTTTAATTTTATCTCTGTTTTGTTTTGTTTTTATTTATACATTTTGCCACTGATATAAAATTCAAAATGAATTCAAAACAGTGCCAAAACACTCTGAGATATTTTATGTTACCTCTCTGGACTATTCCAAAAGTACATAAAACATTTCAAAGCATTTGAAAATATATTCATTATATATTATGAATATATCCCCAAATTCAAATAGATTATTGATTTAAATTCAGAGACCAAATAATTCCTTAAAAATGTTCCATAATTTTGGTTTAATATATTACTCTTGCCAAAATTCACAAAACTATTTTTATGGCATTTTGGATTCACAGAATGCTATTTAAAGGGTGATTGCCCTTCTTTTAATCAGATTTCTGAGGTTTCAACAATCCTCAATTCAAGTTTCAGAATTTAAACATGATGCAAGCAAGATGCAAACACTAAGCAACACCAGAAGCTAGGGATGTGACAGCTCACCCCTGCTAAACAAGAATCTCGTCCTGAGATTCAAGTCGTGAGGTAAGAAGACAGAGGGACACAAGCTATCACATTCTTCATGATCCATTGCACTTCATAAGAACGTTGATTCGTCACCATCTTTGTCTCGACGTCTTGCTTTGGAAACTTCAACCAACACAACAACGAGAGAGAAAAAGGAAAACTCTAGAAGAATCGATCTTCTCGAGGATCGAACAATTCAGGATCAACTCGCAATGAGACGTAGAAACATCTCTGGAGCTGAGAGGAAAAAAATACCTTGGAAATGACGGAGGAAACAATCCGACAAGGGTTGTAAAACAGCAAGGGAGAAATTGCCATGATTCCATAACAAGACATCTAAGAGGAGGTGACTTATGGAACTATTCCTTTAAGTGGCAAAAAGAATTACTTTTGATTCAAAGATCATTGAAACTCCTCATACCAGCTTAAGGTAATTTACAATTGATCGTTTGAGGTAGCTCGAAGAGATGGCATACTTGGACTAGGATGGAAGATGTGGACTACCTTGTTGAAGACAACGCAATGGATGATTTTTGCTCATCATCGGAGATGGAAGGGACCCATAGTAAGTCCACTTTTGAAGATGATCCTGAACAACAACTACTGAGGTGCAAGCTGGGAACAAAATGCAAATGTTGGGAATGATTCTGGTAACTGGGGAGAAGGTTCATCGGCAAAGGTGATTCCACCAATTGGATGGCTATCGAACAACTGAGAGGACGGAGGCACATTCCAGTTGACGACAACATCAGAACCTAGTGCCTGAGCGTGCTCTCAAGAACTTGAGCAATTCCGTATTCATCAAGGTTTTGCCAATATCCGTGTCAAGGATCCTGGCAAGACAACATGCTACCATGATGAATGGTGATGCATAATGCAGATGCAAAGGAAGATAACACTTTCTCAGATTTCACCTTAGCAAAGCCAAGGAAACAAAATCTGGATGATCGACCGAGAGACATTTAGCACTCTGCTTCTAATGTTCTCCTTGATGTACTGGTTGCCACGGTCATGCTTTAAGCATCGGCATAGCCACCAAGTAGTGGTCGGACTTCGGAATACAATAGATCCATAAGGAACAACTTCTGGAGTAAATCCTACGAAATCCTCATGGGAAGGTGGCCAACTTTCCTCAATCGAGATAGTACAATAATAGGTCTTCCGGCTAGATGTGTTGGCCACGACATCCACTTTACCGTTTATCGAGAGACCAATATTATGGTTCTTGGAAAATGCTCCAACCATCATATCTTCCTGAGATTCAGATCTGGTTGGTGACAGGATATTCCAGACTCATCGAGTCTAGAAAGGAAAATGAAGGTTTGCAACACAAATCGACGAGATGACATTGCGAAATTCTCGGGGGAATGAACTACGGTAGTAAGCTCCAAAACATGAGCCGGTTCTGCTACAAGCATGTGAACACGTTGTCCTAGACAAGCATGGTCACCTGGTAGTCTTAAAATGAAACACTACCGAGTTCAGGGGGAACCATCAACGAGGATATCGAAGTCCTTGCGTAGGTCTAACCCTTAAGAAGAAACTTCTTCTCCTTGAACAAATCAATCAGTGGCTTGGTGTGCTAGGGATACGTATAGAATGTAGATGATCAGTCTATCAGACCATAGAATACTTCGCACATGCATGACTGACTTGGGATGATTCCAGAGGAAGCAAAAACAAACTTTCCTGAATTCACGGCGGCAACTTCCATCAGATGCACATGAATTAGAGGAAGTCACATCTTTCAACCGGACATATACTTCATGGTCGGGACATGAGGGCAATGCTTATAAAGTTTCCAACACTAGCTGGATGTTCAACACAATCAGGGAGGAGAAAAAATGCCGCTGATGGGCTCAACAGCAACTCATCGGAATTTCCATATCACTGGACTTCCATCACTATGTGAACAATGTGATAGTATTGGTGAGAACAAAGACATAATGGTGTATGCCCAAGGGACAACCGTAAGTAAGACAACATTATGAACATCGTTGGTTCTGATTTGATTTGACAATAGCCCACACTCAAATCAAGGTTTGGACAAGATAATAGATTCAACAGCTGATCACGGGGATCAGTCGATGAATATATCATCTTTCTTCAACACACACACACACACACAAGGATATCCCTTAGGGATGAACTAAGTCGGACAAGTTTTCATCTTCCAACTCTCCAAGTTGTTGTTAAGCTTAACCAACTAGCTCAGGGGTATCCAACACAGATTCTTGGGGAAAAGTGGTTTATCGGAAAACCAACTTGATCACGAACTCAACATAACGGTCAGGTGACAACCTGATAACACTTCCGAGAAGATATTCGGAAAATCACGAACCACCGATATGTTACTAAGCTCGAGAACAATCTTGCTTTTCAGGGTAAGACGATATGATCAAAGAGTGAGGGATTGGCACAATCCTAACCCATTGATCGAAGTGTGCACCAGAAATATGGACTAGGTAGCACGATCAGTCTTAGAATGATAATTCAATAAGCAACACACTAAGGATGAGAATATTGTCCATTAACTAGCAAGCAACGGAGTTGCTAGGAGTATTGATTTCACACATCATGACTCACTTGCCGGCATTCCGGTTGCAACAACACGGGACCGAGGAATGAAGAATGATGGTAAGAAGTATCACTGCGTCAAGAATTCATGAGAGATGTGCAATTCTCACGACGCTCTTGACATAAAGTGGGTAATACTTCAGGGTAGAACAGAACCAAAAGCTGGATTGGCATTTTGATCTGCGGAATACAACCACTTTGACCCGATCCCAGAAATGGATGAGGTACTGGAGTTTGTTTCTCCTAGTCATTCCGAATAGAATGGCTTGACGGACCACAGAAGTAAAAGGCACTGATGAACATGAATGCACGACTACTTCTGACTATCAAGTGATAGACGAAGGTCGGAATATAACTGAAGGGGGACAACTCAAAGGAACATATAACTTTCTGAGTTGTGGATGCATAGATTAGTATGTTGAACGAGTTCAACATATTTCTTTCGGATAACCCATGCAGAAAGGTAGAACTGGCAGAGCCACAATATAGAATGGAGAACTCACAAAGAGCACTCTGGTTGTGATCCTTTGGTTCAAGAACTTCTGCCATAAGTGGTTCATAGTATTTGGAAGAAGGAAATACCACAGACCTCGAGGTCTATCACAAGGTTTACTAATGTCCTAAGGAACTAGCAAACACTATCAACATGAAGCAGGTAGGGTGAGTCTCGGGTTCAAAACCCAGGAATAGAATGCCTACTAACTAAATGGCATCACGGGATGCTTTCGAGAATGATGGCCAGAATCATCACACTGGGAACACAAAACATGGTTCGATTACTAGGTGATCCTCTAAGACACCTAGGGTCATAATAATAGTTCCAACATAAATGCCGAGGCAACGGAGTACCTCAACTCACCGATTAGTGTGATTAACCTGGCCTAAATGGACATCAGGAACAGGGGAAAAGGTTTGCAAATGCATCAGACTATTTAGAAACCTGGGATGACTCGGACAGCATAACGGCTGTAAATGCTCGAAATGATTTGAGACATCCTGCAAAAATGGTGGCATAACCACTCAGAATCATAATATCAAGGTTCTGAGGCCAGTTATGAATATATAGAAGTAGTAGGAACTGAACTGCAGCATGAATCCATCAATCCTATAAGTCAATGGGTTAGTAACACGTCATCCTGATAGATAGATAAGAAGGCCTAGTTCTTAATCCCCGTAGAAAGGAAGAGGATAACTCAGATCAGAAGGGCATGAGGTATAAGGAGTAAAAAGAGCCTTACGTTCCCTTCTGCAATCAATTCCCTTACATAACTAAGCATTTCTAGACTCAACTTCGACCAGTTTGGCTTGGTAATCCTACAGGCAGTCAGGCTCTGATACCAACGCTGTCAGGACCCTGATCCTAGGTCACACCGATCTAGCATGTAACACATCATATCACTTTGTGGCCTCACGCACGGTATTTCCAAGGGTGCCACCTTACCTGGCCTGGGACCGTTTGCGCCTTTTGGCTCACATATATGATAGTGTCGCTAGCATCCATATGACAAAGAACCCGGGCCGACATGGCTAGTCGTGAACCCAAAGAGGCACTAACCCATGGGGACAGGCATACATGAATCAACCTCGAGCATGTCGGTCAACAGCGTGTGAATCCGGGCTGTAGCACTGGGCTAACAGGACTCCGGTAACCCGGGCTGTAGCAGGCTAGGCAGGACTCCGGATGTCACCGCGTGACATTTCCCCGAAGGGACAGACATAGGAACGAAGTGAAACACATGCCGGCCAGTCAAGTGTCCTGAGCAGTAGTGCTGGGCTAGCAGGACTCCGATGAACCGGGCTGTAGCGGACTACTATCGCTCAGAAAGCACTAGACTACATTTCCCCATATGATAGGCTACCAAGGATAAACAACTAGATTGCCGGATCCCACACATACCAAGCATTTCAATCATACACACAATATGCTCGACATGTGTAAATACAACATGGCATCACAACAAGATTCTACGACTCAAGTATTAATTCATTAGGCTCCGAAGAGCCAGATATTACAAGCATGGGTCTCATGACCCAACAATCATAGCATACAATGCAAAGCACATGCGGAAGCTTAACATGTCTGAGTACAGACATCTATAAATGAAAAAGGCTGAGAAGCCTGACTATCTACCAGATCCTGCCGAGGGCACAAGATCGTAGCTGAGGTATCAAGCTAAACGCCGAAGTCCACGCGAAACTACTAGCGAGACTGAAATCTCTCTGCAAAATATAAATTAAGCAAACGTGAGTACAAAGGTACTCAGCAAGACTTACATCAGAACTAGCTACATATGCATCGGTATCAACAAGAGGGGGTGGTGGTGGATTTTAACTGCAGCAAGCCAGCTTTGACTCAGTGGCTAATCTGAACTATGATTGCAAGCAACTCTTTTGAGGTGGCGCACACAAGTCCACATATTCACCATTCAATACACCACTATGGAGCCGCTCCCGTCTCCCTACGAGAAGGCCATCCATAGTACTCACACTTATCTTGCGAGTTTTAGAGTATCCACTTTTACTTGTCTATGAACTATGCAAGGGGTCCAAGTTTCCATATCCGAGGAATTCGGCTATTCGAATAGATATTGATAACCCTGCAGGGGTGTACTTCTTCACACATGCTCCCAC
The DNA here is from genome assembly GCA_034509565.1 of Triticum monococcum. Classification (NCBI taxonomy): domain Eukaryota; kingdom Viridiplantae; phylum Streptophyta; class Magnoliopsida; order Poales; family Poaceae; genus Triticum; species Triticum monococcum. The sequence continues at coordinate 607,996,504 of CM067845.1, forward strand.
CACTTACCACCATATGCACGTCATGTATCTCGGCAACCTTCAAGCGGAAGCCTGGCGAGGGTGTCGGCCACGGCCTACCTAAACACTTAAGTCTCTAGTCCAGGTTTATCGCCTATTCGGGTTCCATCTGCGAGGAGATCCGCCTGGAGTTTCGCTCACAGCCCCAAACGATGTGTGCAGGGTTCCCGAGACACCAAACGGGCGCCCGGTACACCGTGCCATGGTGTATCTACTGCAACATAGCCCACCCCTAGGGTCAGCGCTACGCACGGCCGCCAACACATAACCTACAAACACCAGAAACTAGTTGCAACTCCTGGACAGAGTACTAGGGTGATTAAGAAGCCGAGAGGGTCAATTAAGGATTCCAATGAGTGGTAGTAGCTGTTCATGGATCATAGACACAGAACTCAGTTCCTGAGGACGGCTGAAATGAGACAACCCACCATGTGCTCCTACGTGGCCTCTCACCGCTACCTTTACCAAATCGTGTTCACACACTTAGCTCACACACAGTAGGACATGTTTACACACCTCCGATCCATCCCCGATGAATCAGACCTGACTCAACTCTAAGCAGTAGCAGGCATGACAAACAAGCATGAATGAGTAGGCAAATCAGGGCTCAAACAATTCCTACTCATGCTAGTGGGTTTCATCTATTTACTATGGCAATGACAGGTCATGCAGAGGATAAGGGGTTCAACTACCGCAACAAGTAACAGATGAATCGTTGTTGTCCTAATGCAGTAAAAGAGAGCAGGAGCGAGAGAGTCAGCTTGTATCGGAATGAACAAGGGGGTTGTGCTTGCCTGTCACTTCTGAAGATGATATAACTCTTCATTGGTGTCATCCAACTCATCGTTGGAACGAACGTCTACCGAGAGGGAACAACCACCGGCAAACACAAAAGGAACCGCAATCAATGCAATGCACATACCTATGAATGAGATGTCATATTAAGGTACTCAATTGACCTAGTGCAACAGTTAGCCATATTCATTGAAGTGGAATTCAAACCTATAGCAAATTCCAACGCCAAAACTAATTACTATTTATTCCATAAACATGAATTGTCCTATTCAGTGAGGTTAACTTGTTCACACATGCATGCAAATGCCATATTCAGATTCTTTGGATTTTTCTGATCATTTTTCATATATAAAACTTTTCATTTGGAGTTATAGATTATTTTCTATGATTTTTCAAAGTTTTGGATATTTTCTGGGATTTTCTGGGTTATTTTAAATCCAGAAAATTATTAACTGCATCAGCATTGTGCAAGCATGATGTCAGCTAGTCAACTGAGTCGGACAGGTCAAACCTGACAAGTGGGGTCCACTAGTCAGTGGCTGGGACTGGTTTGTGTCGCTGACATGTGGGCCCAGTCAACAGCCACGTCAGCTTGGTCAAAGCTGATGCGTGGGTCCCGTTGGTCATAACTAATCTAAGCAGAGATAAAACTGGAATTAATTAGGGCATGGGACCCATCTGTCATTGGCTCAGGGGGTTGTTTAGTGGGGGATTAGCTGCTAATTGCGCGGCCACGTCAGCTCGCCGGGGTTCAGCCGGCGGCGACCCCAAAACACGGCGGAGGGTTGCCGGAGTGGCGCTACGTGCGGTGTTGGGCCAAGCCAAGGCACCAGAGGGTTGCCCTTGATCGCGCGCATCCAGGGGAGGCACGCGGGAGGCGCGGGATGGCCGTAGCTCGCCGGAACGAGCTCGCGGCGGCGGCCGGCGTTCGGGCTGGGGCAGGGACGCGGCTGCAGTGCTCGAGCGAGCAAGCGGAGTGGAGAGGCGTCCTCCTGGAGACGCCAGGAGCGTGTCAGTGCCCCTGGAGCGAGCAGGAGAGGCTCGGGAGCGCGGGCTCGCCGGCCATGGCGGACGGCGGCCTCGGGTGACCTCGGGGCTACGGCTAGAGGGCGGAAGCAAGCAGGGCGCAGAGGGGAAACGCTCAGTAGCTCACCGCGGTTTTAATGAGATAGGCGTCGAACTCGCGGAGGCAGGGACGACGGAGAATCGACGGCGATGAGATCCGATGGACGAGGAGGAAGAAGGCGAGGTTGCAGACGGCTGTGGCCTTCTCCGGTCGTGTGCGTCAGCCTGGAGATGGAGAGGAGTCCTGTGGTTCTTGTGGAAGCGTCGGCGAGGTGAGTGTTAGCCGGTGGACGACGTTGGTGGCGACGATGCGCTCGGTTGTGTGGGAGGGAGAGAGCCAGAGGAAGGGGAGAGAGAGCGTGCGCGAGAGAGAGGGAGAGGCAGGGAGGTGCGGGGCTTCGTCCACGTCTCCTGGGCGTCGCGAGAAGGCCACGGGGGCGTGAGGCAGGCAGGGAGGAGGTGGCGGCCTCAGCGCGCGCCGTGCCCCCCTTCGCCTCTGCCTGCTGGCAGAGGTTGAGGACGACTGGTAAGTCGCCAGGTGGGCTGGGCCTCCAACAGTACTGGGCCTATTGGGCCACCAGGTAGGTGGACCAGGTGAGCTCTGCTCTTTTTTTAATTTTATCTCTGTTTTGTTTTGTTTTTATTTATACATTTTGCCACTGATATAAAATTCAAAATGAATTCAAAACAGTGCCAAAACACTCTGAGATATTTTATGTTACCTCTCTGGACTATTCCAAAAGTACGTAAAACATTTCAAAGCATTTGAAAATATATTCATTATATATTATGAATATATCCCCAAATTCAAATAGATTATTGATTTAAATTCAGAGACCAAATAATTCCTTAAAAATGTTCCAGAATTTTGGTTTAATATATAACTCTTGCCAAAATTCACAAAACTATTTTTAGGGCATTTTGGATTCACAGAATGCTATTTAAAGGGTGATTGCCCTTCTTTTAATCAGATTTCTGAGGTTTCAACAATCCTCAATTGAAGTTTCAGAATTTAAACATGATGCAAGCAAGATGCAAACACTAAGCAACACCAGAAGCTAGGGATGTGACAAGTCAGCCCGACTACGGAGCCGCCCGGACCCCGCTCAAGGAAAAGCGGTGCCCTGTCCGGCGAGCAAAGAAAGGTTTAGAAGAGTTTTTCGACCGAAAAGAACAACAAAAAATAAGCGTCCAAGCATTCGACGACTTACGCTGAGATTGCCTGCGGCTGCTTCACCGCCTTGCGGAAGCGGGCCGCCTTCGCAGCCGCCTCATCTCGCTTGGTCGCCGCCGTGGAAGCCTTGGACTTCTTTGGCCGGCTACCGAAGAGGATCGACACGGCCCGGCGCTTCTGGCCGCCGCCGCCAGCAGCCGGCGCGGCGGACGAGCTCACGCCTTGGTGATTAGGCACCGGCTGGCGATGCGGGGCGGCTTCGACCTCGGCATCATCCGGCCAGTCTTCGAAGCCGGTCGTGAGCCCCGCGCCTCCGGGCTCGTCGCTTTCCCCCACGACGGCGTCTTCCATTGCGGCTGCTCCCAAGTCCGGGTCATCGGCGTCGTCCCCCGCGCGGTCGGGGACGAGTTGGCGCTCTACCCCTGCGGCTCTGGTTGCAGGCGGAAGGAGAGGGTTCTGCTAGGGGAGAACCAACTAATCAAAAGCCGGCTAGCATAAGGCCGGGCACCAACAGGATAAAAGAAGGAAAGACCTACCTCGGGCGGAGGGTTGGCGCGAGAATACGGCGCCTTGCCGTATCGGCAGTCCTCGGCGAGCTTGCAGTTGGAGATGTAATTCACCATGTACGACACTTCAGCATGAGGCATTTCCCTGGTGCTCAGCCGACATGGGTCGAAGCGGCCGCTCATCTGACAAATCATGTGAGGCCGGCTTTGAAGAGGAAGTACCCGGCGCTCCACGAAGGCGGCCACCAAGTCGGCTCCGGTCAGGCCTTACGACTGGATCATCACCCGAAGCCGGGTGACGGCTGCGTTCCCGGCCTGAGACAATGACCGGGCCTAGAAACTCCAAGAGGGTTGCCTTCCAGCCAGCGGGCCGGCTACGTAAGCCGGCAGGTTGACGTAGTCGCCTTGCTGAGCGACGTTCTTCACGTAGAAGTACGAGTTCTGCCAGATCTTCACCAACTGGATCAGCGGGATGGGCGGGAACGGGTTGTTCTCGCCCGACCGCCTCATGGCGATATAAGCCCCGCAGGGGGCGGGCACGCCCGCGATGATGGTGCCGAGTTTGCTCTGGAAGAATTCCCCCCAGAGCTCAAGCGTGGGGAGGACCCCAAGGAAACCTTCATAGAGGGTGACGAAGGCCGACAGCAGCATCACCGTGTTGGGCGTCAGGTGATGCGGCTGAAGGTTGTAGAACTCGAGGAAGGAACGGAGAAACCCGCTCGCCGGAAGGCCGAAGCCGCGCAGGCAGTGCGAGCGGAAGACAACCCGCTCGCCCTCCTCTGGTGCCGGCGAAACCTCGTTCTCCGGCGCTCGACAGACCCGCATGAATCTCTCGCCGGGCAGGCGCCGCGTCTGGCGGAGGAACTCGACGTGGTCCTCTTGGACGTTGGATCCATCCCATGAGCTCGACAGCGCCATGGAAGCGAGGCGATGCGGCGGCGGAACGGTGCGGCGGTGGGTGGCTGCGGCGATGAGAAGAAGGAGAATGAAGGCGAGAGGGGGCGGAGCGAGGGAGAGCGTGCGAAGCCTCTGCCGCTCCCCCTCCTCCCCCTACTTATAGACAGCACGACGGGGCCGAGGAGGCGCGGCGTGGGGGAACATGGGGATCAACTATGCCCACTCCCCCACGTCCCGCGATTATTGCGCCCTAATGGCGTAATAAAATCGCCGCGGGAAGGCGAGCGGTCCGCGTGGGCCGCAGAAGATCCGCGCTCGGGCCGAGGCCTAGGCAGTGGCGAGCCCGGGCCTGCAACGGTGTCTCATCACGCGCGTGCACTGGCAGGGTTTCGCTGCCACGTGGCGCGCGGGAAAGCCCGCGGTCAGCTCGCGGGTCGACCGCGTTCCCGCCCGCGAGAGGCGGAGCTCCCCGAAGACGGCGCACATCATCAAAGCCGGCCCCTCAGGATAGGAAGCTGACCCAGCTTCTCGTCCCTTTAACCAGCCTCGAAGCTCGATCAGCTTCGGGGACTACTATCGGAGTAACTAGCCATGGGTAGCCCAGCCGGCTTCCCCTGGCCCTTCTGAAAAAAATTACGAGCCCATCTGACTCACAAGGATCCAGGACGTGGGCCGCCTTCCCCTTGCCGACTGTCTCCCAGGCCGGCTATCATAAGGCGGCCTGACTTTGGCCTTCATGAAGAAAACCACGGGAGGGCCGGCTTCGAGAAGCCGGCTGCGAGAAGGCCGACTCCAGGAAGCCGTCTCCCACGAAGTGATCAAGACCGTACCCTCAAAGTTTGCATCCCCTTAACGGCGATGTGACCGGGCGTGGCTACAGTGAAGCCTGCCACCCCCGAATCCAGAAGCATGACTGGCACAGTGCGCCGTACGGGTGGCCATGACCCGTCCGGCGCGGCACTGTTGCCATGTTGGCCCTGATGTCATCCACGATGGACTACCAGTACGGCCCACGGGCGGTGGGCCCCTTCGGGAAGAGAGATGCCCGGAGGCGGCTGTGCATCCCCCAGTCGGCCTAAGACAAAGACGGCTCTCCATAGCCGACCAGACGCCCCCCTTAAGGAGACAAGGCGCGGTGAGGCTACAGTGATCACCTACCGGACGGCGGCACTGTAGCCACGCCTACCTCGACGACGCCCTCGTCACCAGGATTGAGCAACAGTAACCAGCCGGCGGGCCCCAGCAGTCGGCGCAGAAGCCGGCGAACGCGGTCACAGATGGCTGGGCCCCGCGCCAAGTCGGATTACCATTGTACCCCCGGGGGTAGGACTATATAAACCCCCCGGGGCACCCATGCAAAGGGTTGATCCCAGCTAGTTCTAGACACCACACAAGGAGAAGAAGCAAGCGAGCCGTGCCCTTCTTCCTCCTCACACCAAACAGCTCTAGGAGCATTGTGTAGCTACTTGTTCATCTAGTGATCATGCGGAGACCCCGCAGAGCAGCAGTAGGGGTGTTATCTCCACGGAGAGCCCTGAAGCTGGGTAAGATTCGCCGGCGTGCATGTCTTCACCTCATCCCGTTTCCAGGCACCGGTGACCTTTTACTGGCTCCCACAATGATAAGCCACCCGTTGGCATATGTTGCACCTACCACCCGACAGTGGCTGAACCAGCGGGACGACCAGATCAATGACGGATCCTCATTCGGTACGGTGGATGAGGGACGTCGAGGTGTTGCTATGGACGACATCGTCGGGGAAGAGGCTCCGGCTGGGTGGCGGACGGAGGAGGGTGTGGCTCTTCGCGGGTTTTGCCGGCCTCGGTGTACGAATGGGTTGGCGGATGGGATGGGAGTGGGGGAACCATGGCTTAGGACGCGCTTGTCTGAAATGTGGGGTAAGTTACGAAAGTACCCCCACCGCTTTGAGGCGGTTCTTTCGGTTCCGGGGTATCATGGGCATTTCGTATGTCAGGATTTCACGGGAGGTGGGAGTTTTCGCGCGTGTTGTAATTGTGGAATAGCAAGGCGCACGTTGAGATGGAGGGAGTTGTCGGAGTACAACGAGACAAATATATATCTTAATTATTTCGGGCTAACAAGGCGCGGGTTGAAATTTCCGGACAAGCACAATCCTAATGTGTATTTATACCAAATCAATTCGCACTACAAATGTCATTCAAAACTTTGAATTCATGTTATGTTCAATTAAAATATTTCGCTACGTGTATAATGCATGCAACCTAGTACTCAAATGAACGTTTTAGTGCATTCCAAACGTATATACTACTGCTTCCATATGAACTAAATTTGAATTCGTTTCTCTATTTGAATAAGATCTACAATAATGATTGTTGTGAAGTCAAATCATTCGAATTTGTTTCTCTGTTTTAGTAAGATCTACAATCGTCATTACTGTCAAGTTAAACCATCATTTTTGTATTATCTTCACAGCACACCACATGATTAGTCTCGAGTTACATATGAACTATGTGTACTATATGAATTCGAACTCGATTTTTTGAATCCACTTTCTGTTGACTTTAAATCATAGTACATTTCAAGCTCTAGCTAGATCTTCACAAACTAAACCATGTCTCATATGTATAATGTGTTTAGCACATTATGTATAGTGCCCCGCCCCCGACGCCTACAAGTATTTAGATGTGAGTTGCTAACACCACACATTACCACAAATTCAAATAAAATGTGAGCATGTTCGATATATAGTATTGTTTAGATTGTTCGATATTTAGTTGTAAGCTGCAAACGCCACACATTATCACAAATTCAAATAAAATATGAGATTGTTCGATGTATAGTATGGTTTAGATTGTTCGACATTTAGCTGTGAGTTGCAAATGCCATGCATTATCACATTATGGCATAACATGTGCAAAACCACAACACGCGTATCACCGCTATATTCATGCTTGCATATGTTTAAAACACTATGATCTCCTATTCAAATATATGAATCCACTTTCGTATCAAATTATGATATTTGTTAGTCTCTTACATCCACACAATCCTCTAACCTTTGTAGCTACCACTAACATTCTCTTGTGCATGCACACACCCTCCTCGCCCTCCCCCTCCCTCAGCATTCTATCCATCGCACACATTCATTTTTTTCTTTAGGTCGTTCTCCCACAGTCTCCACAACTCCTTTCCGACACACACCGATCGATAAACCTCTCCAGCGATGTCTGCCTACAACATACACACGCACCTTCAATCTCCTCCTTTATGTGTCATTGCCTCGTGTCTCTCATACGGTCCCACCCGCGTGTAAAGTCTCGCCCCTCTTTTCATCGATCTCATAACCGCACACTCCTCCCCCTATCTATCTAGTAGATGGGCCTCTCGCACCACCTCCTAGCTCCATTCTCTCTGTCTATCAGTCTCGCCGGGCCTTATTTGCCTCTAACAAATGGATGTACACTGACCGATCTCCCGCTATACATATAGCTAGCTAGGTCCTTATAACTCATTTTTCCCCACGCATCGATCGATCTTCCTCATTAGTTATGTCTCTCCCTTCCTCCGACAAACAACAATTGATCTACCGATCTAGTTAGGTTTGCTTACCAAACACATGGTTCCCCTTCATCATCCATGGATGTGTCCCGACAGATCTATCACGCACAGGCACACACAGAAACACATCCCCACTCTTATTGATAATATTGCAGTTCCACCCTCAGTTTGTCTAGTAGGCCTCTCCCACCATCTTCGAAAAGCAACTCCATCACCCATCCAGCACTTTACCCCTCTCCCTCCCTCCCTCTCTCCTCTCTCTCGCTGTCCCATCCTATTTCCCGTCCTTAAGTTATGTATGGATGTCGACCGATCTCCCTCAAGACATAGTTGGGTCTCTCCTTCTCAACACATATACGAGTCATTCTACCTCTATAGTTAGGCATCTGCCTCCCCCTCCCCCTCCCTGTCGGCGTTCTGGGAACGGGGGTCCCCAGACTTGCCTGCCTGCGGCCTGCGGCGTGGCTCAAAGGAGGCCCAACATGGGCCAAGCCTCGCGGGGCGGATGACATGGCGCATCTCCAGGCGCAGCCTCCTCAGGCTGGCTCGCGAGGAGGCGGAGGAATCAAAGCGGGGTACCTCGGGAGGTGCCCATGACGTAAGCCATGACGATCGAGGGTGCAAAGGGGGCAAGCGCAGCCGCGGAGTACCGAGGCATTAGGCAAAGGTTGCCATATCAGTGCAACGAGACCAGGACCAAGCGGACTACAAGACGGAGGTCACCATGGAGCCCAGCATGGTGTCACCGCAGGGTCTTTCGCAGGCGAAGACCAACTTTACTCAGGATAAGTGTACTAGATGTTCCCCTTCGAATTGTCCAATTGTTGGCGCCCTTCCGGCTCAATATTTGGGAAGAGGCCCAGGGCCTTTGCCTATAAATAGGACCGGCCACCCACGTAGCAAGGGGTTCGGTTCGCGGAGTTGGTTCGTCCGGTTCGCAAGTAGAGAGAGAGAGAGAGAGAGGGAGAAGGGTGACTGAACTCCTCCTAGCAGTTCATCCCCCAGCCAATAACAGACCCTCGCGAGGCTGTTCTTCCTTGTATCGTTCATCATCATCAGCCCTAAGAGGCAATCCACCCACCACACACTGGAGTAGGGTATTACACCACAACGGTGGCCCGAACTAGTATAAATCTTGTGTCTCTCATGCAGTTCCTTTAGAAGTTTAGATCTTTGCGAGACGGGGAGGTAGAAGGGGTGATTTCCGCGCGCACCCCAGTGTTCGAACCTTAAGGGTCTGCCGGAACCCGTGAATCCGACATTTGGCGCGCCAGGTAGGGGTGCGCCGGAATTTGCCTTCCTACCGCTCCGCCTCCCGTCGCATCGTCTTCACCATGTTCGGCGACCAGGCGGGCAATCAAGGTCCATGGGCAGCGTGGCCCACCTGCGCGGAGCCGCCCGCCTCGGGCGACCCTGCGCCCCAGGCAGCACGAGGTCCGCAGGGCGCTGCGGGCCACGGGCGACGCGGACAGGCCTCGGCAACCCTCACACCGCGGCAAGCACGATCGGCGGCAAGGGCCTCCAATCACGCCGCAACCACGACGCCGTACACCCGCCGGGAGCAGGCGAATTCAAGGGCCGCGCTCACGGTGCCCCGGGAGCTGCTGCGTTGCAAACTGCTGGAGGGCGGCCGCGACGTGCTGCTGGAGCGGGTCGCGGAACTCCTAGGCTTCGCCGCCTCGGGGGCTCACCCCTTCTCCACCCAGCTCCCATCTCAAGCCCAGGGCGACCCGCGCGGGGGCTCCGCACGTGCCCGCGGACTCGAAGGCTACTCCGACGCCAGCGAAGCTGTCAGCACCGGGCCGGCTGCGGCGCTGCCCCGCCCCCGGTCCGTAAAGAAGAAGGACTCGATGCGACCCGCGGCCCCGGAGGGCGGCCGCGCTGCCACCCCGCAGTAGGCATGACAGGTGGGACCGCGTGGCATGCGGGGCATCGCGACGTGGCATTCGGGATGACGGCAACGGAGGAATACGTGCCCCTCATGCTGGACCAAGGACACCCTCGCGAGAGCAGGCAAGGTTCGCTCCTTGGCCCAAGCTGGGGGGACGAGGCGGTGGAAGCTGAGCCCTTCCAGGAGCCCATGGGCGAACCCGCTGGCCACGCTGGAGGCAACGATTATCGGGCACCGCTAACTCTTCAGGGGCAGGTATATGCTAACCATGGATCGCAGGAGGTGCAGGTCGCCGCGTCAAGCAGCTGCCCCGTCCATACAGTCTCCTACCCCTCGGGAGGAGGGCGCAGGGGGCTGCAGGAGAGGGGTTGGGATCCTACATCACCACCGCGGCGTTCGGAGCAAGGTGTTCTCAGGAGGTAGGCCCTCTGCTGGGGAGGTGCCTCATGGCCTGCCCCTGGCAGAGGACCCGTGGTCGTCGGGGGAACCGCTGGCGACCGCTCTACCCCATCGGGCGGCGTCCTGGGTTCTGGTCGTTGCTGATGGCACTAGAGTGTGGCGCAAGGCGGGGCCCTTGTCTGGCGATATGAAGCAAGGCCAGTACCTGTGAAGAAGGCTCAGTGCCTGTGAAGCTCGCCGCCCCGTTACACTCTCACGTAATAATGAGTGGGGCTGTACACGCCCCGGAGTCTTAGGGGTGCCGGCCTGAGGCCCTAGGGCTCCCTCCCACGCCCAGTGGACAGCACTTATCTCCGCGCTCGTGAGAAGACGTCCAAGACTAGATTAGGTGCCGGACGCGGCTTTTTGTCCGCTTTTCGTTGCCTTTCCCTTTGTTTGTAGCTTTCCCCTCGCCGGATTTGAGTTGAATTTGAATTTGATATTTGCGTGTGTTCGGGGAAGGGGTGCTTATTCTCGCTCGAGCCATTTCTCGCATTCTGGTTACTGCTTCGCCACAGCTGCCTCCCCTCGCGAGCCCCTCGCGAGTCCGGTCAAGGCTGGCTCGTGCGCGACCTGAATCGCTGCTGTTGCTCCCCCTCGGGAGGATCTTTGGGTGCCTGCGGAGGTTGCCCCGTCCTGAAAAGGCCTAGAGCCTGTGAAGCAAGGCGAGTGCCTGTGAAGCTATCGCGTTAGGAAAAGGCCCAGAGCCTGTGAAGCAAGGCGAGTGCCTGTGAATCTATCGCGTTAGGAAAAGGCCCAGAGCCTGTGAAGCAAGGCGAGTGCCTGTGAAGCTATCGCGTTAGGAAAAGGCCCAGAGCCTATGAAGCAAGTTGAGTGCCTGTGAAGCTATCGCGTTAGGAAAAGGCCCAGAGCCTGTGAAGCTATCGCATTAGGAAAAGGCCCAGAGCCTGTGAAGCAAGGCGAGTGCCTGTGAAGCTCATTGCGTTAGGAAAAGGCCCAGAGCCTGTGAAGCAAGGCGAGTGCCTGTGAAGCTATCGCGTTAGGAAAAGGCCCGGAGCCTGTGAAGCAAGGCGAATGCCTGTGAAGTCATTACGCTCAGGAGAAGGCCCAGAGCCTGTGAAGAAGGCCAACGCCTGTGAAGTTTTTCATCAACAACGATCTCACATCCTGAGGACACAACTAGAGAGCACCCAAGGCGTCGCGCCCTCCTGCAGGCCGCCTCGGGGCCAGCATGAGGCAAAGGTAAACCAGCCCACTGTCTGGCACGCGCGCAATTTGACTACTACTGATATGATGGACACAAGTTTTTATATGAGGGGCTTCCCCTCCCAAATGCTCTCACGACCGTCAGGCCAAACCCTTGAGTTCTATTCATGCAGGATAAAAGACATGGTTAGTCTCCCGAGCTGTCGCTGGCATCACTGAATTCGCCCTCGTTGTCTGCACCACCACCAGCGGCGTCGGGGCCATCCACCACACCGCCTTCGTCGGCAGCCATGACCACGTCGTTGTCATCTGAAGTGAAGGCTCGGACGAGAGCATCCATGTTGTTTTCCACCCAATCCGCCACGTCACCTCGGAAAACCTGGGGAACTGCGGCGATGGCGGCGTCGAAGTCGAAGGGGGGATCCATGTTCCGGAGATGGCCGAAGACACGGGAAAAGGCGCGCCCAAGCAGGGCGCGGCTCCTCTCCTGCGCCAACCTGTCGGCCCTGACCGACCGAGCCTCCAGCTGCATTACCACGGCGGTGAAGAACTGCAGGTTGCCGGCACGTGTGCAGCTCGCCGACGGCTGCCTCACAGATGTTGCCCAAGGCTGCGTTAGCCCTCACCCTCAGCGTGGTCAGCATGGGGCCGTGCGCGTGCTCCAGGACTCACCGCTGGCGTATTTCGTCGGCATTCTGACGCTCAACGGCCTCAACCTCTTCCATCCGCTGGCGTAGACGGAGCACCTCGGCCTGGGAGGCGGCCAGCTCGTTTTGCGCTGCCTCAAGGGCGGCCCGGGAGGCGTCGGCCATTCGCGTCGCCTGATCCCGTTGGGCCCTCTGGTTTGCGGTTCTGCCCTCGGCTTCGACCCGGATCATCCCCAGCTTCCCCTCGAACTCACGCTCGAGGCCTTGGCGCGCCGTCGTCACCCGACGACAAACCTCCTCCAGGACACGCGCTTCCCGCACAGCGACATCGTCTTCCGCCCGCGACACTAGGCGCTCCCTCGTCTCTAGCCGCTCGTACTCGAGAGTGCGTTCAGCGGCTTCCAGCGTCAATGCTTCTTCGCACCTCTGGAGCTCAGGTGGGTCGCCAGAGGCCACCCGCATTGACGCAAGGGCCAGCTCACACAGCTCCGCTTCCTCCTCCAATGAGTGGCACCGGGCCAGGAGCTCGCGAGCCCGCTCCTCCGCTGCCTCTCGCCATTGGTCAGCTCTCCGGGCCTCCTCGGTGGCCTAGGATCGGGCCACTAGAGAGGTCTCCAACGACGCCTTCGCCTCTTCATCGTCAAGATCGCGCTGATGACGCGCGAGGGCAATGGCGGCCTCCAGCTCGCGCCTCCCTGCAGCCAGGCGCAGGCCCTCTGCCTCCAGGCGCGCGTCTTCGTCAGCAAGCTCCTCACCAAACAAGTTCACCGCGTGGGACGCTCTTCGAAGGAACCCTTGGCGGCGAGCGCGGCGCTCCCGTGCGCGCTCAAGCACGTCTTCCACACCATCATCCGCCCCAAGCAAGCGCCGGGGGCCGCGAATCATCGTTCCTCCTGCGGGCAGGGGGCTGGGGGCAGGCGCCCTCGCGATGGCCGGGCGCGTCGCACCAGAAGCCCGGCCTAGGGCTAGACCATCTCCAGATTAAGGGCTCAGGAGGCGCCTCAACCAGTCGCAATCCCCGATCAGACAAGAAGCCCACAACAGACTGGCTATTCCCCGGGAGGGCCCACGAAGGAAAAACGCGGGGAATGAAGGGCCATGGTGCACCTCGGGATGGTCCACCCCTTCACACGCCCTCACCACCAGGGCAGAGCTGCTCAGAGCATTTGAAGACAGTAGAGGGGGTGAAGCCAAGGGAGGCGGAACCTCTGCTACCTCCGCGAGCTTGGCCGGAAGGGGCCTGCGGAGCAAAGATCAGTAAAGGCAACAAGAGATTCAGGAGCCAGAGAGGAAGGAGACTTACTCGTCAGTGGTGAAGTACTTCCTGCGCTTCAGCACGCGACAAGGGAAGTCGTCACCCAGGGCCTCCCTTTTCCTCCGGAGGGCCTCAAAGTCCACGCGGGAGCGACCCAAGAGAAGATCGCAAGGGCCAACCTGCGGCGAGGACGGAGCATCGGAGCGATCCGTGTCAGGGGCGCCTGCCTGGCGCGTGCCGCCCATCACCTCGCCAGAAGATGCGGCTGGGGGCCCCAAGGCCCCAGCCCCGGGCACTGGGCTCAGGTGCTTGCCACCTTCAGCCACAGCAGCACGGGTCCCAGGAGCCGTCCCCTCGCGAGCTTCACCCGGTGCTGCCATCTCCTCAGGAGCCCCCTCGGCCTCCGGTGTCTCCTACCTCCCTGCTCCGCCACTTGAGGAGGAGCCGCCTTGGCCGGTTGGAAGGGCAGTCACCACCATTGGATTCTTGCGAGGTCCGTGGAGGCCGGCGGGGCGCAGTCCCCACTCATCAAAGACAGGCATCTGCTTCACGAAGTCGGCCCTGCTCTGGCAGAGATACAGCAAGGCCCCTCCCTGTCGGACGTTGCCAGGGTTGAGGTCCCCGGCCAAGGTCAAGAGCGTCGACTTCAGCACCGCGGGAGCCAGGTCTTCTTCCTGGAGCCTCATGTTATCATCGCGCCCACGGAAGGCCCACATCCGGCGAGAGTGGCGCTGCACGGGAGCGACGTGGCACAACAGAAACTCCTTCACCACTTTGGGCGCTGTCACGCCGAGCTTCCTCACGAGCGCGAAGCGGCTCCAGACAAAGACGAGCCGGGGGCTGTTGAGCGTCTCCTGGCCCCAACCCGAATTGGGGACAGCAGGCGAGGTCGGCTCCAATAGCAGGGGGCTGGGCACCCCTCCGTCCACGTACAACCACCGCTCGCGGAACCCAACCGCGGGCTGGGGGAGTTTGAAGTCAATTCCAGAGGCCTCAGTCTCAAGCTCGGCAGCAAAGCTCGCGCACGCCCAGCGTTGGGAGGGGTCGACAAGATGCAGCGAGAAGAAGTGGCGCAGCAAAGCAATCGAAGGAGGGATGCCCACCATGGCTTCGCCAACGAAGGCGAAGACCGAAAGGAGGGTGATGGACTCAGGACTTAGATGCATCAAGTGGATCTGATAATGGGAGAGCACGACATTGAAGAAATCAGAGAAGGGGGGAACCAGACCCGCCCACAAGGCGTCGGTGAAACATGGGACCTCGGTTGCTATCCTGTTGATGGAGAAGTGGGACGCGGGCTAGGCCGTCGTCCTCTCGCACTCATTGAAGACGGTGGCCAGGGACAAGCTGTCCCTGCCCAGGCACTCTTGATTGAGTACGGTCGACTGGCCGGCGGCAGGGACCACCGATGGCGGCGCGCAAGACGGAGACATGGGTTTCTCCCCTCTCTCCTTCCTCGTCGGAGCCATGGAGATGGGAAGGAGGGGGAAGATTCGAGAACGGATTGAAGGCGGGAGACGACATGCGAAGGAAGGAAGAACAGGGGACGCTCAGGCAACAAGAAGGGGAGTGGCTGTGTGCAACTACAAGTCCGCCTGGCAAGGCGCAAAATAAGGGGACGTGGGGGGAACAGTGCCGCCCACGTCCCATCAACCACCACACGGCGCCCAAGGCCGCAGGCTGTTACGGCCCGCGGCGCTTCGCCCTTGCCCTTTCGCCTCTCGACACGGCCAAGCCCATGCGCGCCTTGGGCCCGGGGGCTACTGTCGGTGTTCTGGGAACGGGGGTCCCCAGACTTGCCTGCCTGAGGCCTGCGGCGTGGCTCAAAGGAGGCCCAGCATGGCCCATCTTCATCAACACAAGACTCAAGACCCTCGCGAGAGGCCAAGCCTCGCGGGACGGACGACATGGCGCATCTCCAGGCACAGCCTCCTCAGGCTGGCTCGCGAGGAGGCGGAGGAATCAAGGCGGGGTACCTCGCGAGCTGCCCATGACGCAAGCCATGACGATCGAGGGTGCTTGGCAGGCGCGAGCGCGCGCAGCGTCCTTCTTTCCTCTTTGGTGCAAAGGGGGCAAGCGCAGCCGCGGAGTACCGAGGCATCAGGCAAAGGTTGCCATTTCGGTGCAACGAGACCAGGACCAAGCGGACTACGAGACGGAGGTCACCATGGAGCCCAGCACGGCGTCGCCGCAGGGTCTTTCGCAGGCAAAGACCAACTTATTCAGGATAAGTGTACTAGATGTTCCCCTTCGAATTGGCCAATTGTTGGCGCCCTTCCCGCTCAATATTTGGGAAGTGGCCCAGGGCCTTTGCCTATAAATAGGACCGGCCACCCACGTAGCAAGGGGTTTGGTTCGCGGAGTTGGTTCATCCGGTTCGCAAGTAGAGAGAGAGAGAGAGAGAGAGAGAGAGAGAGAGAGAGAGAAGGGTGACTGAACTCCTCCTAGCAGTTCGTCCCCCCAGCCAAGAACAGACCCTCGCGAGGCTGTTCTTCCTTGTATCGTTCATCATCATCAGCCCCAAGAGGCAATCCACCCACCACACACTGGAGTAGGGTATTACACGACAACGGTGGCCCGGACCAGTATAAATCTTGTGTCTCTCATGCAGTTCCTTTAGAAGTTTAGATCTTTGCAAGACGGGGAGGTAGAAGGCGTGATTTCCGCGCGCACCCCAGTGTTCGAACCTTAAGGGTCTGCCGGAACCCGTGAATCCGACACTCCCCCACCCCTCCCCCCCCCCCACACACACACCAATACATTGAGCACTCTACTCATGTCTCCCTGCCACACACAAACTTGACCTGTGCCCTCTGACGTCCGGTAGCTAGGTCAGTTGCCCTATATCTTTGACTTGGACACACACACACACACACACACACACACACAATTTCGATGGCTCTCTTCATCGATCTCGCACCCACCCACTTGATCATCTCTTCGACTCTATCGATATCTATGACCCCTCCCTCTCTTTTTGTGGATCGTCCTACACTAGAGTACTTTTGATGTGTCCCGTCAACTCGCAGAACGAGGAGAAGCTTTCTTGTATGCCATCTCCCCCGCCCACGGGCGCGGTGGCTCGCAGGATGAGGTGAAGCTTGCTTACTACGCCTTACGCCCGCTCCCTCGCCCATGCGCGCGGTGGCTCGTAGGACGAGGAGAAAATTTTACTAGTACTCCCTTCGTTTACTCCTCATCCCTACCTTGGTTAGAAAGATTATCATATTGTTTGGAATATATGTCCTTTAGTAGATTTCAATATGAACTACTAGTACATACTCCAAACACTGATGTATATAGACGTATTTTAGAGTGTAGATTCACTCATTTTGCTCCGTATGGAGTCCATATTGAAACAGGCGTAATAGTACACACTCTCCCTCGCCCTCGACCCTCGCCACGTGGTGGACATGCACCAATTCATTCGGTCTCATATAGCTAGAACGATATATACCGCAGTACCATTATTGCTCGACTTCCCGAAGAGGCGAAGAGCCAATCGCAAGGTTAATAGTTTGGAGATGCCAAGCGCAAGGTTTATAGGAGAACGAGTAGTAGGTGTCGCGTCATTTATAAATAAAGTTGTAGTGTGAGGTGGGCCATGTAATCACTGAGCCTGTGTGTTTTCACTGCTCTTGCACTCCTCCACCGTAAGAATGGAGAAAATTGTAATCTAGTAGTACCTCCTTTCGCCGAAAGCGTGGGACATCCAGCAGTCCTACCACCTCAGTAATAATGACCAATGAGCCATCAAATCACATAGACCCAGCAGTAAGTTGGACGGACGAAGCAACCATCACTCTTGAATGCGCTTCTCCCTTCAACGCAGGCGCCAGTGAGAGGTCGCGTGTGATGAAGCTATGTACCTAGGGTAGGGGCATGGACCTGTCCTAAGAGCCCTACCCAACGACATCCCTAGAAGAAGTCACCGTTCAATCGACTTGAAGGTATCCCACTCGACGGATTCAAAACACTCGACCAGGAAGCTACCACTCGACCACGAAGCCAACCACTCGACTGACAGGAGATCTAAAGTCACTCCGCAAGCAAACGGTCGGCCATTAAATAGTCTTTACGGTCATCATAGCACTTTATTACGGACGTTACCAGTAACGCCCAGTCTTAATGTATTTTAACCCTGCATTACTAAGGGCCGGAGGGGTCTGGCGAACTCTATATAAGCCACCCCCTCCTCAGTAGCAAGGGTTCGCACCCCAGTAATTCATACACACATAATCCAATCAACCGCCTCCGGGCACCGAGACATAGGGCTGTTACTTCCTCAGCGAAGGGCCTGAACTTGTACATCCTCGTGTGTTTACAACTTCTCCATAGCTGAGATCTAGCCTCTCCATACATACCCCCCTACACCACTGTCAGAGTTAGAACCACGACAGTTGGCGCCCACCGTGGGGCAGGAGTCTTAGCGCCTAGTTGGAGAAGTTGCGATTTTTCCGATCCCTTTGATCATGTTTTCGTGCGGAGATTTCGTGGAGGGCCGCGAGATCCGTCTCGGCGCGCTGACGTTCATCACCGACGACTCTGCTTGGCTTTAGGAGGCTCCACTCGACATCGACGCCCTCCCCGTCCGCGGTGCGACGCAATTCCGCGCATGTGTTCGTGGCGTCCTCCTGCGGCAGCCGTCGACCCAGTATCGGTCGGCTCTCGTGTCATCTTCCCGCCCTGTCTCCCACCGGCGCAAGTGCTCCGGTCGGTCGAGACTTCAGAGGTGGGTGAGGCATGCCGTGGCCCACCAGTCGGCAGCCCCACAAGTCGCGGCAATCGAGCCCAACGAATCCCTCTATGGCCTGTGCGACCTGTCGACTGGCTCCGCGGAGACCGCATCCGAGTGTGACAGCAGCGACCCAGCAGCTGAGGTTCTGGCGGTCGATGGAACACACAGTCCTCTCGGTTTCCCTCGCACCAATGGAGGCGCGGGTGGAGGCGACCTGTCACATCCCCACGATGAGTATCTCCCCGAACCTCTCACGTCATTGCAGCGAGAGGAGCTTCGCCGCCGGAACATGGATGCACTCCACACTCCTATCGTCGGAGAAAGCCCCGAGGACCGGGCCTTGGAGGACGCGCGCTTGGCTAACTTGGCCGAGCGCACTCGACTGGAGAATCTCCAACGAATACTCGACGAGCAAGCACGTCAGCGAGCTCCCGAGTCCAGTCGATGTCGGATCTTCCCGCCTACGCAGGTATATCTAACCCCTGTTCAGAATTTGGCAGCCGCGGCCCGTATAGCAAAATCGATTCAGCCCTCCCAGTCAGAGGCTGGCAGGGGCTTGTTGCAAATCAGAGCATTGCTCTGGGCCGCGGGGAACCAGAATTCCGCTGTTTCTCAATCGCGGAATAGGATCCACCAGATACAGTCCTGTCGGCTCACAGCCCAAGATCACCCCCGAGGCGTGAGGGACGCAGAGACCAGCACGATCAGTACAGAAGAAATGAGCAGTATGATCACTGGTTCGATCGACGTCGAGTGCCAACCCCTCCCCCGAGGAGTGGGTCATATGCGCCTCGACAGCAGGATGACAAACACCCTCATAGTGTTGGGGGGAGGGTTCCAGTCGACCCCAGGGACCCAGGCTTTGATGCGAGATCCATCCTCGTTCAGGGTCTGGTTGACAGGAACAGAGCTCACCGAGAAGGCCATGACAGAGATGCGCCTGCTAGCAGCAGAGTACGTGTTTCGGGGCCAGAGTGTTTCAGTCGAGCCATCAGAGCCGCAGTGATTCCTCCCAACTTCAGGTTGGCGACTGGAGTAAGCAAGTTCACCGGTGAGTCTAAGCCTGACGGCTCGAAGATTACCGAGTGGCTGTCCAGATTGGCGGTGGCAATGATGAGGTGGATATGAAGCATTTGCCTCTCATGTTAGAGGGCTCAGCCAAAGCGTGGCTGAATCAGTTAGCACCCAGCAGCATCTACACTTGGGAGGACCTCTCCCGAGTGTTTGTTACAACCTTTGAAGGAACATGCAAGCGACCCGCAGGCCTTACAGAATTGCGGTCTTGCATGCAGAAACCGAATGAAACTCTGAGGGATTACATCTAGAGGTGGATCACATTGCATCACACAGTTGAGAATGTACCAGATCATCAAGTAGTTTGTGCCTTTAAAGAAGGCATTAAGTACAGAGAATTGAATCTGAAGTTCGGTCGAACCGGAGAGATGTCTCTGAATCAGATGATGGAGATCGCCACCAAATACGCTAATGGCGAAGACGAAGATCGACTCCGGAGTGGCAAGCACAAGGCAGTCGCCCAAGAAACAGGAGGAAATTCCAGCCAGAAACAGAAGTGGAAGGCCGAGCCAGTCGCCCCTGGGGAGGCCCTGGCCGTAACCCAGGGAAAATTCAAGGGAAAACCTAAGGGGCCCTGGAACCCCAAGAAAGTCAAGGATCAAGATGGAAATGATGTTTTGGATCTGCCATGTCACATCCACACCAAGAAAGATGAAGAGGGTAATCTTATTTACCCAAAGCATACCACTCGACAATGCCGGCTCCTGATCCAGCAGTTTCAGGGCAAGCAGTCCAAAGACAAGGAAAAAGAGTCAGACAGAGTTGAGGACAAAGAAGATAGTGACGATGGATACCCCCAAGTCAATTCCACCCTGATGATTTTTGCTGATGTCGAAAGCAAAAGTCGACTGAAAGTCATTAACTATGAGGTGAATATGGTTGCTCCGGCAACACCTAGTTACCTGAAATGGTCTCAGACTGCCATCACATTCGACCAGTCTGATCACCCTACGCACATTGCCACCCCTGGGAGGCAAGCTTTGGTGGTCGACCCAGTTGTCGAAGGCACTCGACTGACCAAAGTCCTGATGGATGGTGGAAGTGGCCTGAACATACTGTATGCAGAAACATTGAAAGGGATGGGCATTCCGATGTCCAGGCTCAGTACCAGTAACATGAGCTTCCACGGAGTCATTCCTAGGAAGAAAGCCGAATCACTCGGCCAGATTGCTCTTGATGTGGTTTTCGGTGATAAAAAGAATTACCGCAAGGAAAAGTTGACATTCGAGGTTGTGGACTTCCGAAGTGCTTATCATGCCATTTTGGGCAGGCCAGCTTATGCACGCTTCATGGCTCGACCGTGTTATGTGTATCTCAAACTGAAGATGCCTGGCCCCAAAGGTGTGATCACTGTTACAGGCAATTGAAAGAAAGCAGAAGAGTGTTTTAAGAAAGGCTCAAAGATCGCTGATGCTCAGATGGCAGTGGTCGAGCTGCAAGAGTACCAGAAGACTGCCGATCCGAGTGAATTGCTACGAGCCAAGAAGCCTGCTTCAGAATCAGCTTTTCAGTCGTCCGGGGAAACAAAGCCAGCCCACATTCACCCGACCGACCCCAATGCTGCCCCGACTCACATCTCAACGACGCTCGACTCCAAATAGGAAGAAGCGCTCATCCAGTTCCTCCGTGAGAACTGGGACATCTTCGCATGGAAGCCCTCTGACATGCATGGAGTTCCCAGGGAGCTGGCTGAGCACCGTCTACGAGTCGACCCAAAATTTAAGCCTGTGAAAGAACATCTTCGATGGTCCGCTGTCCAGAAGAGGAAAGCTATTGGCGAGGAGGTGGCTCGGCTCTTAGCAGCGGAGTTCATCCAAGAGATTTACCACTCCGAGTGGCTCGCCAATGTTGTCATGGTCCCCAAGAAGGACAAGTCACTTCGCATGTGCATTGATTTTAAACATATCAATCGGGCCTGCCCGAAAGATCATTTTCCTCTCCCTCGCATCGTCCAAATAGTCGACTCGACCGCAGGGTGCGAGTGATTATCTTTTCTGGACGCCTATTTCGGGTACCATCAGATCCGTCTGTATGGACCCGACGAGATCAAAACAGCTTTCATCACTCCATTCGGATGCTTCTGTTATGTCACCATGCCATTCGGCCTCAAGAATGCCGGAGCCACGTTCATGAGGATGATTCAGAAGTGTTTACTCACCCAAATCAGTCGGAATGCGGAGGCATACATGGATGATATTGTGGTTAAGTCACGGACAGGTTCTGACCTGTGGACTGACCTTGCTGAAACCTTTGCAAACCTCAGGAGGTATGATATCAAGCTCAATCCATCAAAGTGCACATTCGGAGTTCCAGGTGGAAAGATACTCGGTTTTCTCGTTTCCGAACGGAAAATCAACGCCAATCCTGAAAAAGTCGGTGCCATACTCCGGATGAAGCGTCCTGTGCGTGTGCACGATGTCCAGAAGCTTACAGGTTGCTTGGCCGCTCTAAGTCGATTCATTTCTCGTCTCAGTGAAAAGGCGTTGCCCCTTTACCGACTGATGAAGAAGTCTCACAAGTTCGAGTGGACTCCAGAAGCCGATGCAGCATTTGCAGAGCTCAAAGCTCTGCTCTCCACCCAGCCGGTGCTTGCTGCCCCAATCAGTAAAGAGCCTCTGCTGCTTTACATTGCGGCCATGGGGCATGTTGACAGTACAATACTTACGGTCGAGCGGGAAGAAGAAGGTAAGGCCTTTAGAGTTCAGCTCCCAGTATATTATGTGTCTGAAGTTTTGACCCCTTCAAAACAAACATATCCTCATTACCAGAAGCTTGTATATGGGATTTATATGACCACGAAGAAGGTTGCTCATTACTTCTCTGACCACTCCATTACAGTCGTCAGCGACGCCCCACTGTCAGAGAGTCCGCACAGTAGAGATGCAACTGGTCGAGTGGCAAAGTGGGCGATTGAACTCCTTCCCCTGGATATCAAGTTTGAAGCAAAGAAGGCTATCAAGTCCCAAGCAATCGCAGATTTCGTCGCCGAGTGGATTGAACAGCAACTTCCGACTCAAATTCACTCGGAGCACTGGACCATGTTCTTTGATGGATCTAAGATGCTAAATGGTTCCGGTGCTGGGGTAGTATTAGTCTCCCCCCGAGGAGATAAGCTCAGATATGTTCTCCAGATTCACTTTGATTCCTCCAATAATGAAGCAGAATATGAAGCACTTTTGTATGGGTTGCACATGGCCATTTCACTCGGCGTCCATCGCCTCATGGTCTATGGCGACTCAGATTTGGTGGTCAATCAGGTGATGAAGGAGTGGGACGTCAGAAGTCCGGCAATGACTGGTTATTGCAATGCAGTGAGAAAGTTAGAAAAGAAATTCGAGGGGTTAGAGCTTCATGGTCACATCCCCCGACTGAAAAATCAAGCGGCTGACGATTTGGCAAAGATAGGCTCCAAGAGAGAAGCCACTCGCAGCAACGTGTTCCTGGAGCACATCCACTCACTGTCAGTCCAAGAAGATCCTTTTACAGAAGAAGCCCCGCAGCCGAAAAGTGCCACAGATCCGACTGAAGTCGAAGTTCCTGCTGTGGTCGACCTAATCATGGAAGTCTTGGCAATCACTCCCGACTGGACGATACCGTACATCGCGTATATCCTGAGGAAAGAACTCCCGGAGGACGAGGAAGAGGCTCGACAGATCGTCCGTCGATCCAAGGCCTTCACAGTCCTAAAGGGATAGTTGTATAGAGAAAGTGCGACTGGAATCGGTCAGAAGTGCATAACATCAGAAGAAGGTCAGATAATCCTTGATGAGATCCACTCGGGGACCTGTGGTCACCATGCGTCTTCTCGGACCATTGTGGCTAAAGCATACCAAGCAGGATTTTACTGGCCAAGAGGAAATGAAATGGCAAAGGAGATAGTCGACAAGTGTGGAGGGTGCCAGTTCTACTCCAACATGTCACACCAGCCTGCATCAACCCTGAAGACCATTCGACTCGTCTAGCCCTTCGCTGTCTGGGGACTCGACATGGTTGGCCCGTTGAGAACAGGCAGGAGCGGCTTCACTCATGTGCTTGTGGCAGTCGACAAGTTTACCAAATGGATCGAAGCTAAACCTATCAAGAATCTTGACGCCTGCACTGCTATCAGTTTCATCAGGGAGTTAACATTTAGATATGGAGTCCCGCATAGCATCATCGCTGACAATGGATCAAACTTTGATTCGGACAAATTCAAAGCTTTTTGCGCCTCACAAGGCACACGAGTCGACTACGCATCGGTCGCCCATCCCCAGTCGAATGGACAAGCAGAAAGGGCAAATGGTCTGATTCTCAAAGGACTAAAGCCTCGACTGATGCGTGATCTCAAGCACGCGGCAGGTTCTTGGGTCGACGAGCTTCCGTCAGTTCTGTGGGGATTGAGGACCACCCCGAATCGGTCGACTAGAAGAACTCCATTCTTTCTGGTTTATGGAGCCGAAGCAGTTCTGCCGAGTGATCTTCTTCACAACGCACCCCGAGTCGAACTTTATACCGAAGATGAAGCAGAACAAGCCCGGCAAGACGCAGTCGACCTCTTAGAAGAAGAGAGGGAAATGGCCATGATCAGATCGACCATTTATCAACAAGACTTGCATCGATTCCACGCCAGGAATGTGAAGAGTCGAGGCTTCCAAGAAGGAGATTTGGTCCTCCAAGTGGATCAACAGAAACCACACAAGCTTGCTCCTACTTGGGAAGGCCCCTTCATCATCACCAGAGTCCTCCACAATGGAGCGTATCACCTCTACAATGTTGATCGCCAGATCAACGAGCCGCGAGCTTGGAATGTGGAACTGCTCCGCCCCTTTTACACTTGAGCTCTCTCTCGGATAAGATGTAATAAGAAAAACTTCTGCAGTTCATTTTTATCAAAGACAAGAGTGTTCCAATAATTGCTGTCACTTTTGTTTGCATACGAAATCCCCCAGTGGGTGACTTAGCTGCGAATCCGTTTCGCCTAAGTTTGTAAAAAAAATCCTACCGAGTGGAGAGCAAACCTCCCACTCGGGGGCTTAGCTCCAGCCCAGTGCTCGCCTAAGAGTTTTAAAATCCTACTGAGTGGCGAGCCAACCTCCCACTCGGGGGCTTAGCTGCAGCCCAGTGCTTGCCTTAGAGTTTTAAAATCCCACCGAGTGGCGAGCCAGACTCCCACTCGGAGGCTTAGCTGCAGCCCAGTGCTCGCCTAAGAGTTTTAAAATCCTACCGAGTGGAAAGCAAACCTCCCACTCGGGGGCTTAGCTGCAGCCCAGTGCTCGCCTAAGTGTTTAAAAATCCTACCGAGTGGAGAGCAAACCTCCCACTCGGGGGCTTAGCTGCAGCCCAGTGCTCGCCTAAGGGTTTTAAAATCCTATCGAGTGGAGAGCAAACCTCCCACTCGGGGGCTTAGCTGCAGCCCAGTGCTCGCCTAAGTGTTTAAAAATCCTACCGAGTGGAGAGCAAACCTCCCACTCGGGGGCTTAGCTGCAGCCCAGTGCTCGCCTAAGAGTTTTAAAATCCTACCGAGTGGAGAGCAAACCTCCCACTCGGGGGCTCAGCTGCAGCCCAGTGCTCGCCTAAGTGTTTAAAAATCCTACCGAGTGGAGAGAAAACCTCCCACTCAGAGGCTTAGCTGCAGCCCAGTGCTCGCCTAAGTGTTTAAAAAATCCTACCGAGTGGAGAGCAAACCTCCCACTCGGGGGCTTAGCTGCAGCCCAGTGCTCGCCTAAGAGTTTTAAAATCCTACCGAGTGGCGAGCTAGACTCCCACTCGGAGGCTTAGCTGTAGCCCAGTGCTCGCCTAAATGTTTGAAAAATCCTACCGAGTGCAGAGCAAACCTCCCACTCGGGGGCTTAGCCGCAGCCCAGTGCTCGCCTAAGAGTTTTAAAAATCCTACTGAGTGGAGAGCAAACCTCCCACTCGGGGGCTTAGCTGCAGTCCAAGTACTTGCCTAAGTTTGAAAAATCTTACCGAGTGGAGAGCAAACCTCCCACTCGGGGGCTTAGCTGCAGCCCAGTGCTCGCCTAAGAGTTTTAAAATCCTACCGAGTGGCGAGCCAGACTCCCACTTGGAGGCTTAGCCGCAGCCCAGTGCTCGGCCAAGTGTTTGAAAAATCCTACCGAGTGTTTGGCAAACCTCCCACTCGGGGGCTTAGCCGTAGCCCAGTGCTCGCCCAAGAGTTTTAAAAATCCTACCGACCGGAGAGCAAACCTCCCACTCGGGGGCTTAGCTACAGCGCAGCGCTTGCCTAAGTACGGAACATAACACAACCCGCAAGGACGACGAGGCGCAAATCGACTGCTACCTTCTCCTTCGGAGCTGCACCACAAATACAAGATTATTTCGAGTGAAGATCTAATTCCACTCGACGGATCGACCACGAAGATATTCAACGATAAATCAAGTTCAGATAAGACCCAAAGGTCCCAGGCCTCAAATCGAAGTACTCGAGCCCTCGGCTCGACAGAGTTTAACGGTTACAAAATCCACTCGGCATTCCGAGGCAAATTTAAAGTGAAGCATAAAAGTTTTTCATTCCTCAAGCGGAGGACTGGAAGGGGCGACGAACTTGTCCAAGTCGATCTTGTCTGCAATACGAGTAGCAGCAGCAATGAAAGTCTCCATGAAGTCTTGAAAGCTGTGCTTCTGGTATTGGCAACTTGGATGGCGGCCAGCTTTTCTTCTTGCGCCTCCTTGCAATGGACGCGGACCAGAGACAGAGCGACATTAGCACCACATCTAGCAGAAGATTTCTTCCATTCCACCACTCGACCCGGGACTTCATCCAGTCGAACCATCAGGGACTCGAGGTCATTCTGAAGCGTCGTTCTAGGCCAGAGTGATGTGTCGATCCACGACATCGCAACCTTTAGCCGAGCAAGATAGTCAACAACTCTGGTAACACAAGACTCCAGTCGGAGCACGTTCATAGCAGCCTCGTCCTTCACGAGAGAATTGGCGGGATCCAAGCCTGGCTCCACTCGACTAGTTTCCTCTTCGAAGCTCTGGCAGAATTCTGCAAACACGATTCAAGAATAAGACAGTGGCCTCACGCGGGCTTGGTAACTGCAAGACAGTCGGGTCGGAGTAATTACCTTCGAGCATGATGAACAGCTTCTTAGCGAGTCCACCGAGACAAGCCTCCAGATCGTTTACCTTCCCCGCCAGCTCACCCGCCTGGTCGTGCAGAACCATCTTGTCATTCTTTAGTCGGCTGACCTCTTGATTAGCTATCTCGAGAGCAGTTTTCAGTCTGGAGTTCTCCTGTTCAAGAGTTCCGACCGAAGCCAGTTTCTCTTCTGCAAGCTTCGTTTTGCTCAAGGCCTCCTTCTGTGCTTCGGCAAGATCTTGATCCTTCTTCTTCAGAGCTTCCTCCAGTTTATCTACAGAACGTCGAGTGAACTCAACATCAAGAACGGGCAAGAAAGGAAAGTCACTCGTCGAGAATGAGAGACCTCACCAGCCATACCTTTTGCTTCGTCTCGCGCATTCTGCAGGTTCTGTTGAGCGAGCTTCAAGTCAAGGTTGAGCTGGATCTGTTTGTTCTCCAGCTAAGTGTAGAGAGCCACAAGTTCACAGTATTTCTGCAAAAGTCAGTCGACAGAGGTCCAAGATAAGTTGCTTCCGAGTAACCAAGAGACAATGATGATGTTTCTAAGACTACAGCTGAATCAAAAACATTCAACAGTAGTCTCGGGGAATACACCTAGTGGGTGCACTCAGCGTGCCCCCACAGGTTTTGGAAAAAAATCGACTGCCCGCAGTCGACCGGATACAGTTTCATTCGACATGGCCTGGCCAGACCGAGTGAAGA
Source organism: Triticum monococcum (assembly GCA_034509565.1). Classification (NCBI taxonomy): domain Eukaryota; kingdom Viridiplantae; phylum Streptophyta; class Magnoliopsida; order Poales; family Poaceae; genus Triticum; species Triticum monococcum. Next base: position 608,023,498 of record CM067845.1, read on the forward strand.
AGTAAACCTACAGCAACACAATATAAAGACTACAGTCGACTGCCAGCAGTCCACCGTAGTCTCGGGGACTACACCCAGTGGGTGCACTCAGCGTGCCCCCACTCGACCAAAAAAACTTAACAGAAACACCCAGTGGGTGTATAGATTTAAAGATCTTCGGAAAAGAGATTCTTCAGACAGCATACTCTAACAGAACAAGCAGTGAATCGACTGACCTGGACGTTACTCTGAAGAGCTGAACTCGCGTCATAAGCCGCTTGGCTGGCTTCTCGAACCACCTTGACCTGCTCCATCATGATGCCTGCCTGGCGTATAGCTTCCTTAGCTGCACCCACTTGGTCCTCAGGGACGTGGTGTGTGGAGAAGAGCAAAGGCAGATTTATGGTCGACGTCAAGGGCCGCGCACTCGTCAGAGGATCGGCGAAAGTCACAGAAGCCCGAGTGGTATCGCCACCGTCTCGACCTACGGCCTCACGCGCCGAAGTGGATTGTGGGGTCTCGCCAGCCGACGCTTTCCTGTTCCGCCTCACTCTGAGCGGCGCTTCGTCTTCGTCATCAGGAAGGTTAATAACATGAGAAAAATTCAATCGACCAGAGTTATAAGAAATCGTCAGTCGATTCAAGGCAGAACATCAGTAATCATACCAGGGTTGGAAGTAACAGCATCTTCCATCTCTTGATCATCGTCCTTGGCGGAGATCTCAGAAGTAGCAGCACTGCAAATTTTGAAAGACAGTCAGTCGGCTTAGTGGATCGACCAAGGATCCGTCCACGGTCGACAAAGGAGAACAAGTTCTATCATTACCCAGAAATGGTGGGGACAGTCATCCTCATCTTGGGCAGAGCCTTGGGTGGCTTGGACGGCGCCGCACGGGGGTGCTTGGGAGCTTTTTCAGTCGGCGCTGGTGAAGAGGTCCGAGGGCGCTTCGACGACCGCCCAACGGGAGCAGTCGCCTTACCATGTTCCCGCGCAGGGTCGTGTGTAAGCTTGGATCGCCTTTCCGAGCGGGGAGGTTCAGCTTCCTCCTCCTCCTCCTCTTCGCTGGAGTCGATGTTGTCGTCTCCCTCTCCTTCGCCGTCAGATTCCCAATCCCCCTGTTCGTCTCCGCTTTCGCCTCCGCTCGCCTCCCCTTCCTCGGCCTACCCCTGTGCTTCATTGGGTGTCGGGTACATCTCTGTAGTTGCCTGGAGAATAGCAGACAAGTCGAAAGTCAGTCGACCGATTCAAAGAGAGAAAATGAAGAAAGCAAGATCTGAGTCGGGAACACAAGGTTAGACCTGGTCCATGTTCTATGTACTGTCAAGCGGGGGAACCATCCTGGCTCCTCGGGGGTTGTCTTTGTTCCCTGTAATGCTCGACAGCCACCCTTCCAGCATCTCGTCAGTGACCTCCTCTGGGTGAACCCGAGTGGTGTCGTCGAGACCCGAGTACAGCCACATAGGGTGGTCACGAGCCTGAAGCGGTTGGATGCGCCTCCGAAGGAAGACCTCCAGCAAGTCCATGCCGGTCACGCCCTCTCGGGCAAGCTGAACCACTCGACCAACCAGCACCTTGACTTGCGCCTTTTCCTCCGGCAGCACTTTCAGAGAGGCAGGCTTTTGAGCTCGGTCCAGAGAGAAAGGGGGAAGACCAGTCGACTGCCCTGGGGTCACCTGGTCTTGGCAATAAAACCAGGTCGACTGCCAACCATGGACCGACTCGGGAAAAGTGATAGACGAAAAAGAACTTTTACCCCTCATCTGGATCACCAGGCCCCGCACAGCTGGATCACTTGCGTCCGTTCGTCACTCGACTTGTCTTTCTTTATCGATTGGGAACGGCAAGTGAAGATGTGTTTAAAGAGTCACCAATGAGGGCGGCAACCCAAGAAACTTTCGCACAAGGAAACGAAAGCCGCAAGATACACGATGGAATTGGGAGTGAAATGGTGGAGCTGCGCTCCGAAGAAGTTCAAAAAGCTCCGGAAAAAAGGATGAGGAGGTAGAGAAAATCCGCGATCGATATGGGTGGCGAGGAGGACGCACTCACCGTCACGAGGTTGGGGTTCAACTTCTCTACCCGGGAGATGCGCAGCTTCATGGGGAATGACTCCCCCCTCGACCATGTCGTCAAGATCTTCCTGCCGAATCACCGACGGCATCCAGTCACCCTAGATCCAATCCCTGGGCAGAGCAGTCCTCGAGGAAGATCCACCCCGAGAGGACTTCTTCCCCTTCCCCTGCACTGCCGCCTTCTTCGCGCGCTCCAAAGCCGACGTCTTGTCCTTCACCATCGTCGCCGACGAGGCTCGAACGGACCTACGGCGATAGGGTCAGAGCGGAGGTGGCAGAAGACCTTGCGGGGGAGGAGGAAAGGCGAGAGCACACTGTTGGGGAGCCCCGAGCCGGCAACTTATAAGGAGCCGCTTCCGAGTGGCTGACCGGTAGGCCCAGGCGATCCCGTCAAATCCCACAACAGGCGCGCGCACGGTACGTGGCGAAAAAGGTGGCGCGGGGATCGAGGAGCTCCCATCCTATCCCATCCGATTATTGCGGCCGCCCCCGTCCCGCTCGCTTCCCGAAATCACTACAAGAAATTTGTTAATACGTGACGGTACTTGTCCGTCACAAAGGAGTGGAAAACTGTCATGGGTGCCCATGCATGCCGGACATGATGTCCGTCACGTATATCGCGTCATAATTTGACATCGTGCCGTCCTTGACGGTTCTTGGCCGTCATAGATCTACCCCAAGCCCGCCCAGGCCCAAACCATTGTGACGGAACAAGCCGTCATAGCCTGATGCCACGTTGGATTTTTGATTCGCCAATTGGTATGATGTGGCTGCCTACGTGGATACTAATTTTCGTCACAAAAATCGTCACGAATGTAGGCACAATTTAAATATGGTTCATCCAATTTTTTTCGGCCCAATTTTGACATGGTATATTTTTTAGCCAATTTTGGCCCGAAGAGGAAGTAATTTCAAACAGTTGCCATCCATATCATATATTTTCTCAAAACAATTATGTGTATATATACAACATAGCAGTTTACAAATCCTTCATGTAATGATAATTTACAACATAGATTCATTAAGAAGCACTACAATCCAGTTTACATCAACAGAACATATAAACTTTCGAGGCTGCTGTTCAGGTTCTTCGTCGACTCTCCTGATGGCAACTATCATGTCATGGCGAGGATTATGGTGGGTAGCACTATGTAGCCCACTACCCAATCATACCTAGCATATTTAAAAGAACATTAGATTTTTGCAGATTCATATATAGTAGAGACAAGAGTATTATAACAAGTGTAAAAATGTATTACATGTCCACCTGGCCAGTATTGAGAGTACTATTACTTATAACAAGAAAAATAATGAAATGAAACAAACCAATATATTTGTATAGAAGGTGACAAGAACTACAAATATAATTTATTACATGGCTTACACATCATGGTTATTAAGGTACAAGCTAAATCATAAAACATGAACATCAACGGCAAGTGTTATTATGAACTGGATCACCTTGCAACACCCAAATGCTCTCATCTACCCACTTGACCAGCATAGTACTGTTATTTATAACAGGAAACAATAATGAAAGGAACCAGTATACATGTATACAAGAAAACAATAGGAACAAGAAATCAGAGAAAGAGAGTAAGTCATAGTGAAATCAAGGACATAACAGAGAAGATAAATTGGACTGTTTTTATATAAAATCAAGGTTCAGAAATGTGCAGATATATTTAGTGGTGGACGTTGCGAGGACCTTAATTATTTTTTGTATACACTAGTTAATTTCTAGTTGTTCATACATCTTCCAGTTGTTCAACACCTATCTTGTCTAACATATATTTTTAGGATACTGATGCACATTAGGTGGAATTGTTAAAAAATAAATCTTCCTCTCCACACACTATCTCAGCCATACAGATCCATGTTCGCAGTTCCTTTCCACGCCTATTCACACACACTTTGAATTTAAAACACATAACAAAACAACTGGCATATTTCACAATGTGCATATCTTGACAAGGCATGTCTACCATTTTCGATTGCGTCATGTAAACTTCCCCCACTCCCACTCTCCTTTCCTCCCTTCAACCCTCAATTACTCAACAGATTCAGACATTTTGATGTGCAGGAACATATTTTATTAATTTTATGGTACCACAAATTCATATATTTGTTGAATTGACACACACTTGTTCCTTTTTATTTGATAATTGCTTACAGATCTTAGCGACACGAGACTGATTAACATCACAAGTCTAAAAAACAATATTGATACCAAATATACTTTCAAGTGGTAGTTGAGATATCATAATCCACAAAGGATCAAACAATAATGCTAAATAAGATACTTATTCTCAATGTTCACTTACATGACGTGGGGCGACCTTCATACTGTAATTTTTCTACTACGTTTGTCCTGATAATTTGTCTAAGTTCATAAAAAAATATCTGGGTGTATTAATAAATGAGGCAAATATGTGTAGAAAGCACATCAGAACTGCTATTCTAGACGCACAACAAAAATCCAAAAGCATGCCTTTAACTGAAATCATGATGTGCAAGTTGTAGAATCAATGGTTTCCCAAAGCAGACAAGGTTGCCATCCGCTACTCTTATCTCCAAATACACAAGGAGCGAACATGCATGCCATGATCAAAAAAATAAATGACTGTAGCAATAACAACAAATATATCACAGCTACTCTAGAGCCATGATTAATATGTACAGATGTAATCAACGTTGAATGATATTCCCAGGTAAATGCCATTATTGATGTTAAAAGTTTGCGGGTGAAATGCCACCAAAACAAGAAACTTGTCTATTGAATCTTCAAACTAAGGAAATCTTGTTGAGAGAGAGACAAAAGAAGTCGTCACCTTGAAAAACTTGTTGGTGTTTTTCATGATTTTCTAAGTGTCGTCATCGAGGATCTCTATTGGGGAAGCAACATCAGCGAAGCACAACTACCGAATCACAACAAACAGGGGGAGAGGGTATCGAGGAGACAAGTCACCTTCGGTACAGCGGACTTGAACTTATGGTAGTTATGTTGAGCTGCATTCCAGGTGTCCTCACCTGACCCTTTAACCCCCGCAGCAGCTTCTCCATGGTTGGCATTCTTCACACAACCAGATCGAAGCAAAGTGCACAAAAAAGCATGATTTTTTTGCGTCGTCGAGGGTCTCCATTCAGCAACATCAACATCAGAGTAGAGAAATGGAGTTTCATCTAGGAAAATGTTAGCATTTAAGAAATATACATACATAACTAGTATCTGTGATTGCTATAAATGCAAAAAAAATTGTAATCTTGCACTGGTCGCTATGAAATTGTTGGTGCTAGAATTGGGACATAATTGGGCATGACCTACTGCTAGTGGTGCTGCTAGAGTTGGGTTTAGGTATGAGCTGTAGAAGAACAGATGTGTGACCCACGTATAAAAACATACTACTATTGTACAGTAAGAACAAAAAATGATGCTCATAATCAGACAAGAAGGTCATCCCATAACTAGCTGAATCAAGCTCATCAGACTAGATGTACTGTCATCCTTTCTAAGGATGGATTCATATGCATAATCACCATGAGATTTCCTCAATGGTTCTACTCACCCTAATCACAGAAATATCACAAATTTGTACAACCGTAACTAGAATATGGGATCTATCTTCACCAAAAGAGAGATGTATGTTGCAGGGAGGAGAAGAAAGACCTTTTCACTCTACAGGGGAGGAGTTGCGGCTGATGTGGGCTAGAGGTTGATGGCGTCTTGGAGGTCTTGACTTGGTTCAAGTTAGCCCATGGCGCCGGTGGGCCTCCTTCTCCACTTCGGCAGGTCCTTCAAGGCAGCAACATCACCAACTTGACAAAATTGAATCACAGTTGCGAAACGAATCGAATCAAATCAAATCAGTGAGAGAAGGAGGGGAGGGAGGCGCAGGGAGAAGAGGGGACCTAGTGGATGAGCTCCATGGCATGGCCACTAGAAGGGCCGCTGCGGATCTGGCTACCGGCTACTCGATCTGTTCTGGGAGAGAACGTGAGGAAAGGATGGGGGAAAGGGCCGAGCTCATGAGCAAGGTGGATGATGGGTGCGGGCGGCGGTGATGTGCCAATGTCAGGCGGTTGAGGTGGAGGCGGAGGGGAGGGGGAAGATGGATGGGATGGGCGTGGCACTAGCAGAGGAGGGGGGAGGGGGGAGGTAGTTGGTGGCGGCGATGGGGAATCAGGAGGGGCTGTGGAGGACCGAGAGAGGAGGGGGTTAGGGTTAGGTTTTTATATGGGTAAATGTTCGGCGGGCATTAGTGGGCTTCGGCGGGCTTGCGGGGCTGTATGAGGCCGCCCATGACAGTTTTGAAAACGTCAAAAAAATCTGTCATGGATTAACAGGTTTCTTGTAGTGAATTCAAATCCCGCGAAATCCGCGGGTTGCGGAACAACCCATCGAACAGAAGATCCCGCTCGTGCCGGCGCTCGATATTTCACAACTAAGGAAATTCACTCGACGAGAGACCAAGAATGGATCAAGGTGACCGAAAGAAGTCGACAACGTCATCCGTGACGATTGATCCAGTACAAGACATTCATATAACACTAAGGACCGGACGGAAGGACCCCCAACTCCTTCCCCACTCGAACCTTGATCCATTCGGGGGCTAATGATGAAGCTATGTACCTAGGGTAGGGGCATGGACCTGTCCTAAGAGCCCTACCCAAGGACATCCCTTGAAGAAGTCACCTTTCAATCGACTTGAAGGTATCCCACTCGACGGATTCAAAACACTCGACCAGGAAGCTACCACTCGACCACGAAGCCAACGACTCCACCGACAGGAGATCTAAAGTCACTCCGCAAGCAAACGGTCGGCCATTAAATAGTCTTTACGGTCATCATACCACTTTATTAGGGACGTTACCAGTAACGCCCAGTCTTATTGTATTTTAACCCTGCATTACTGAGGGCCGGAGGGGTCTGGCGAACTCTATATAAGCCACCCCCCTCCTCGGTAGCAAGGGATCGCACCCCAGTAATTCATACACACATAATCCAATCGACCGCCTCCGGGCACCGAGACGTAGGGCTGTTACTTCCTCAGCGAAGGGCCTGAACTCGTACATCCTGGTGTGTTTACAACTTCTCCATAGCTGAGATCTAGCCTCTCCATACATACCCCCCTACATCACTATCAGAGTTAGAGCCACGACAGCATCCGCTCTGCTCGGGAAGCGCGCGCGAGCGATGGAGGGGCTTTGGGTGGGCCAGGCTGGTCAGGAGCGGGCGTGGCAGCTATCCGCCTGTCCCTACCGGACGCCCGAAAACGAGAGGATGCACCGACTCTCGCGGCTAAAATCGTACACTACACACCATCTCTCTGTAGGAGTAGTTCGATATGTCGCTCTCTCTAACACACACATGCTGTGAAACATGCACACGCACACGCACACGCACACACAGGTTCATAGAATAGGAAAATCGTGCGAGTGCAAAGCCATAGGAAGTGAGATACAAATGGAGTACGTACAAGAAGAGAAGAGGTGACGAATATTCCATCAAACCTGGACTGAGCAGTAGTACTCCCTCCATCTAGGTGTTAAGTCATCCTACGGAAATCAGATATTCCCAAAATGTTTAGGCGTCGTCCATTAACTTCACATCTCAATCCCCTCCTAGCCTCGTTGCTAGCGAGCGTCGTTACTTAGGGAGCTTTTGGATCCTTAGCAAGAACAGCTTATAGCATAGTCGGGCAAGGTTAGGCATTTGGAACTGTTAAAATATGTTAGCTTTTGTGGGCCAGCTAGCTTGGGTGGGCTAGAAAAACCTTGCCAGCTCAGGAGAGCCAGACCGGCTCGCTTCCAATTGCAAACTTCACGTAGTAGTAACATAGACTAGTAACATATGCATGTTGTACTAGTCCAAGTTACTCACCACTATGACCAGCCTAAGCAATGTAACCAAATGCTCCTTACTCTGCCTTGTTATCTCCCTCGAAAACCCAATGCATGGAGCGCAACTACGCGTTGATCAGTCAAGAAATCAAAGCCGGCTTGCATGCGAGTTAATATGTGGCCCTGCATGGTAGCTAAAACGACATCTCTTAGTTGTTTGGATTAATTGTTGCGTTTAGAGACAGAAATCAGGGCTTTGATTGGAGGAATGACCGGTCAAGTTTCTCCTCCTCCTCCAATCTGCTTGCACCTTGGTCCCGCTGCACCTTCTAACGTGACTTATTACACCTAGATGGAGGGAGTCGTACGAGATACGGTGCACACTGACTTTGGTTGAATACAAGTGCCCAAAATTGTGTGCATGCTATAATAAGGATTCACTTAAAATAGTACATGAGTGAACAAAGGGATCAATTGGACAGTGTTCCCGAGCAGTGGCGAGATGTGTGAGGTAAGATACACCGCTGGCGCTTTTAATTTTTCTTATTAATTTGTTTTCTCACCCTTTGACTGGTGGGACCCAATGTACTACGTGGAGAGAGGTAAGGTGACTAAGGCTGCATTATTTCTGCACCACTGCGGATAGTCTTACCACCAAAGCCACATGACACGATTATGATTTAAATCCCAATGACTCCCACACACAAAAAACACATCATGCTTGTCACACGAATGCAGGAATGTATAAAAGGTTATTTTCCTCTTGTTGAACATAACGGGAGGGTTGTGTAGCTGGTTAGCCTGTTCGCTCATCAAACTTGAGGTCTCGGGTTCGATAACTACACTTGAGCATAGTTCGTGCCAGGAGGATTCTTTGACTGGTCAAAATGCATGTATACAGAGCTATACTATCTCGTAGTGACCGTATAATCACCTCATCACGTATAAGCTGCAGCCTCGGTGCTTGTTTCCTAGGGTTTGCACCCTTCACACTCTCTCCAGTATATATATACATGTTGGAGCCTCAGCGTTTGTAGTTGCTCTCTTCACACTCTCTCACCCTCTCCAGATCTAAACAAGACTTCGTTGGCCTCTCTCTCCCCTCACAGCTGGTCTGCTTGTAGTTGCTCTCTTCACACTCTCTCACCCTCTCTAGATCGAAACAAGACTTCATTGGCCTCTCTCCCCCCTCACTGCCGGCCAAAGAGCCAGCAGGATCCGTCCGCCGGGGAGGGAAGGAGGCTTAACGCTGTCGCCGTCGGCGAGGGAGGGAATGAACTACCGGTGCAACTTGTCGGATTTCGGGTTCCGGCAGATCCTTAAGGTTCGAACACTGGGGTGCGTGCGGAAATCACGTCCCCTACCTCCCCGTCTCACAAAGATCTAAACTACTAAGAGAATTGCACAAGAGACACAAGATTTATAATGGTTCGGGCCACCATTGTGGTGTAATACTCTACTCCAGTGTGTGGTGGATGGACTACCTCTTGGGGCTGATGATGATGGACAATACAAGGAAGATCAGCCTCGCGAGGGTCTGTTCTTCGCTGGGGCGACGAACTGCTGGGAGGAGTTCCGTCGCCTTCTCTCTCTCTCTTACTTACTCTCTCTGCTTGCTAGCCAGATCCACACGCCGAACCGAACCCAAAGAAAGCCGGCCCCTTTGCTACGTGGGTGGCCTTCCCTATTTATCGGGGCCCTGGTCCTCTTCCCAAATATCGAGCGGGAAGGGAGCCAACAATGGCGGGCTAATTTGAAGGGGGACAGCAAGTACTCTTATCCTGACTAAAGGTGGTCTTTGCCTGCAAAAGACCCTGCAGTGACGCCGTGCTGGGCTCCATGGTGACCTCCGTCTTGTAGTCTGCTTGGTCCTGGTCTCGTTGCACCGAAATGGCAACCTTTGCCTGATGCCTCGGTACTCCGTGGCTGCGCTTGCCCCCTTTGCACCAAAGAGGAAAGAGGGACGCTGCGCGCGCTGGCGCCCGCCTGGCACCCTTGATCATCATGGCTTGCGTCATGGGCACCTCGCGAGGCACCCTGTCACACCCTAGCTAGCTTATGCATTAGAGTGTGCATCATGTTTACCTTCATCAGAAATTGAAATGGGGAAAGCAGAACCCCCAGCACCACCCCCCCTGAAATCAACTAGGGTTTACTAAAAATAAATTCAATGAACCTGAAATGCCCTTCAAATATGTTCACCCTCTTTGCCTTGGGTTAGAACCCTTGGGAAAAATGGTGCATATAATTTTAGGTCAACAAAAGGGGCATTGACTTAATTCATAAATATTTGAATTTGGGCATTTAAAATACTATTATATAATTCAAATGCTCAAATAATGTTGGAACTATTTTTGGGCCACTGAAATATTTCAGAAAGTGTCCATAAATATTTTCAGGATTTTATAAAATGATTTAGTATTTAAACTAAATCAAAACAGAATAACAGAAAAAAAAGAGGGAAAGACCATGGGCCACTTACCTGGCCCAGCGCCAGGCCACCAGCGGCCCAGCCCACCAAGCCGATGCCAGTCGTCCCCTAGCTCCTGCCAGGAGGACGAAGGGCGTGTGCCCGCGGTGCGCCAGCACGCACACGGCCACCGACGGCCACCTCCTGCTTCGGCCGCCTCCCCGACGTCGCTTTGGACGCCACGCATCCCCCCCTGACCCCTCGCTCACTCTCTTCCATCCTCATCCCCTCCTCTGCTCTCTCTCCCGCGCAACCGCCATGAGCCCGAGAGCGCCGACGAGGACCACCACGGCCACCGCCTCCCCCTCGCTTCCCTGACCAGCTTAGAGGCTCCGCCTCGACCCCGTCTTCCTTCTCACTGAACCACGCCCCGCCGGAAGCCCTGCGTCGTCGAATTCAAGCTCTTCTTCAAGCTTCGGCACCGACGATCGCCGCCGTCGATTCGCTTGCTCCAGTGCCTCCCCGAGCTTGCCGAGGCCACCGCTGCAACTGCTGTGAGCTCCTGTGTCGTTTCCCCCTCTCCCCTGGCTTGATTTCTTCCTCTAACACCGATGCCCGTCGGAACCGGGAGCTCTTCGCCGCCGGCCATGCCGCCACCGTGGCCACAGCCGTGCAAGCTCACTCCCGAGCACGGCAACGTGCTCCACACCTCACCAGGAGCACGTGGAACCCATCAGCTTCCCCTCCCGTGCACCACAACGCCGATCCGCTCAACTCCCGAACTCCGGCCGCCGCGCAAGCTGCCGCCGCCGTCGTTTTAGGCCACTAGGGCTGCTGCCGTGTGCACAGATAGATGCGGGCGAGTCCCAGCTCCGCATAGATGCCCTCCGCTGGCCATTTGGTCGCCTGAGGAGGATTTCCGAGCCCCTCCGCCGTCTCTGGCCTTGCCGGCGACGAGCCGGGGTCAACTCCGGCGTGTTTTGACCCCGGGTCGGCTGGGTTGACTCCCCCCTGACTCACTGACATGTGGGCCCAGGCGCCTGCCTAATTACCGTTAGTTAATTAGAGTTAATAAAAATTAGCTAATTAGTCAGCCACTGACATGCGGGCCCCGCCCGGCTAACCAAGTTAGTTAGGGTTAACTAACTTAGTTAGTTGATTGTGTCACTGACCAGTGGACCCCACTGGTCAGGTTTGACCTGGAGGCGCCAGTTGACCTGCTGACATCTGGGTGATGTCATGCTGACGCAATAACTCTTTTTCTGGATTTAATTTTATATAGAAAATTCCAGAAAATTGCCTAAACTGCAAAAATTCATAGAAATTCAACCATAACTCCAAATGAGACAAATTATATATGAAAAATTATCAGAAAAATTCAAGGAATCCATCTGTACCATTTTCATGCATGTTTGAGCAATGCTTGTCCTCTGTTTTGGACAAAACAAATAAAGGGCATTTAAATAATCATATATGGGGTTGGAATTTGAATCTTGTACTCAAACCAACTCCATTTAAATCATAGCTAGTTGCATAAGCTCAAGACACATCCATATTGCCATGTCATAGCATGCATCATATTGTTGCATATCGTCATGTGTTGATTGTGCTCGGTTGTGTTCTTCGTGGTAGGTTCTGCCTCCGAGGATATTCACGAGTATCCAACTGAAGGGCAGTATCCCGTTACCACTCCATCAGGCAAGCAACCATTGATCATTCCGATACATCCCATGTTCTCGCTCCTGCTCTTGTTTACTGCATTAAGACAACACGATTCAAACTGCTGTGTGCTACGGTAGTTGGACCCTTATCCTCTGCATGACCTGTCATTGCCACAGTAACTAGATGAAACCCACTAGCATGTGTAGGAGTTGATTGAGCCATGTTTTGTGATTCCTACCTTACTATGCCTGCTATGCTTAGAGTTGTGTCAGGTCTGGTTCATCTGGGGGATGGGCTAGAGTGAAATGCTTGTGCCAGTAATATGTGGGATGTGTTGAACATGTTTTGGTAAAGGTATCGATGAGAGGCCATGTAGGAGTACATGGTGGGTTGTTTCATTGAAGCCGTCCCTAAGAACTGAGTTCTGTATGCGTGAATTAAGATTCAGCTACTACCACACATTGGGCCCTGAAATATGACCCCGCTCGACTTACCGACCCCTCTCGCCTCAGTCCAGGAGTTGCAACTAGTTTCTGGTGTTTGTAGGATATGTGTTGGCGGCCGTGCGTAGCGCTGACCCTAGGGGTGGGCTATGTTGCGGTAGATACACCGTGGCACGGTGTACCGAGTCACCCGTTTGGTGTCTCGGGAACCCTGTTCACATCGTTCGGGGCCGTTGAGGACACCCCGGCCGGATTTCCTTGCGGATGGAACCTGAATAGGCGATGACCCTGGACTAGAGACTTGTGAGGTTAGTCAGGTCGTGGTCTACACCCACGTTGGTTTTCGCTTGAAGTCTGCCGAGCACATTTCGTGTGCAGACGCTAAGTGGTGGAAACATGTGTGACGAAGTACACCCCTGCAGGGTATAAAACTATTCGAATAGCCGTGTCCGCGGTAAAGGACTACTTGGTTGCATATACAGTTCATAGACAAGTTAATGGATACTACTAAAAGACTCAAGATAAGTGTGAGTACCGAGGATGGCTCCCTCGCAGGATATGAGGGAGGATCCACGGTGGAGTATTGTGATGGTGAGTAGTGGACTCATGTGCGAAAACTATTTTGCTAAAAGATTCCGTAGGATAGCTTAGCCAAGAGTCAAAGCTGGCTTGCTGCATAAACCCCACCACCTTCTTGAGAATGAGCATGTACAGTAGGTTCTGATGTAAGACTTGCTGAGTACCTTTGTACTCATGTTTACTTATTTATTGTTTTCAGACAACAACACTGCCCCCTCCGATGGGTTTTATGTAGACCTTGACGTCGACGAGTGACTAGCCACCCAGGTGGTGATCTAGGCCATGGAGGGCCCTATGTAGATAGACAGGCTTCGAGAAGCCTTCTTTCTTTCTAGAGTCTGTACTCAGACTAGTTGCTTCCGCATGTGCTTGTATGACTGTATGACTTGAGTGTCGGGTCATGTGACCCCTACCTGTATGGATATGTTATGTATGGCTCCCTGGAGCCTTTAAATAAAGTACCTGAGTTGTAGAGTTTTGTTGTGATGCCATGTTGTATGTACTCATATCGAGCATATTGTATGTATGAGTGAAATGCTTGGTATGAGTGGGATCCGACAATCTAGTTGTTTGTCCTTCGCAGCCTTTCTTATGGGGAAATGTAGTCTAGTGCTCCTCGAGCCATAGTAGTCCGCTACAGCCCGGTTCACCGGAGTCCTGCTAGCCCAGCACTACTGTTCAGGACACTTGACTGGCCGGCATGTGTTTCACTTCGTCCCTATGTCTGTCCCTTCGGGGAAATGTCACGCGGTGATCTCCGGAGTCCTGTCTAGCCTGCTACAGCCCGGGATCCCCCGGAGTCCTGTTAGCCCAGTGCTACAGCCCGGAATCACTCGTTGATGACCGACATGTTCGTTGTGATTCATGTATGCCTGTCTCCATAGGTCTGTGCCGCTTTGGGTTCACGACTAGCCATGTCGGCCCGGGTTCTCGGTCATATGGATGCTAGCGACATTGTCATATACGCGAGCCAAAAGGCGCAAACGGTCCCGGGCCATGGTAAGGCGACACCCGTGGGATACCGTGCGTGAGGCCACAAAGTGATATGAGGTGTTACCGGCTAGATCGATGTGGCTTAGAATCGGGGTCCTGACAGCGTTGGCATCAGAGCCGGACTGCCTGTAGGTTCGTTCAGCCAAACTGGTCGATGTCGAGTCTAGAAATGCTTTAGTTATATGTAAGGGAATTGATTGTGGGAGGGAACGTAAGGTTCTTTTACTCCTTTACCCTATGCTTCTGATCCGAGTCATTCTCTTCTCATTCAACGTGGGTTAAGGACTAGGCTCTCTTCTTCTATCAGGTTCACGTGTTACTAATCCGTAGTAGTTCATAGGATTATTGCTACGAGTTCCAGTCCAGTTTCTACTATTTTAGTACGTTGCTATTTGAATCAGAACCTTGATATGATGCTGTTGAGCGGTATTGTGAACTGTTGTGGATGTCTCAAATCTTTTTCTGAGCATTTACAGCCGTTATGCTGCCTAATTTTCCCTAGGAATTCTGATGTCTTTGTCTTGTGGTTGTGCTTTCAGATGGCCAACCATTCTCAAAATCAAGTGGTTCGCCTGACTAGGTGCCTCGACGTGCCCGGTCATACTGCTATGTTGGTCCGGGTCATGATCGAGACAGGATACCGTTGGTATCCCGAATACACTGTTGAAGAGCAGTTCCGCGACTTTAATCAAAGCCAGTATCTATGCACCGTCAGGATATTTCCTTCCTATCCTGGATCTACCGAGCCCCTTCACTGTTCCTATGGACTCGGAGTTACCATTGAGATGGCTGTGCAGGATGCTGCCTATTCCATGATGACCATCTTGCGAGTCCGGACTGGCCTGCTTCGGAACACTGACTTCCGTTACATGCCAGCTTCACTTCCGGGAGCGCAGGGGTATCTTCAGGCTTTCTATGCTGACTCCACTCAGGAGGACTCATTAACTCGTACCACCGCTGAGATGCTCGAAGATAAGGACCGAGAGAATCGGGCCTTGAGGCTGGAGCTCTTTAATACCCGTGCTGATCATTGGGCCACATTGACTCGGTTTGCACCCGTGGTGCAAGCGGGATGTATGGATACCAGGGATCTGTATCCTGTGAGAGCAGCTCTGCCAGACATGGTGGATTGGCGTGATGTGGGAGGAATCACCCCACCCCTTGGTCCCCGCAGGCCACCGTTTGTTGGTCCAAGACCTTATCCTAGCCCCTATGGTCCACAGGCTCCTCAGGACCGTCTGTTTTCCGGATGATCACGTTGAACTTCCAGGCTATGGAGGTGACTTCTATGAGGACTACTACGGAGCTATCTGAGTTAGTAGTAGTACCACTAGTATTGTAGTAGTTGTATCTCCACTGTCCTATGTGACTTGTGGAATACGACTTGGTGTGTAATCGATTCCGGAGGTGTAGACAAATAATGTATAGGGACTCGGAATGCCTCCGATGAGATGTAACGTCTACCTTCATAGTTGTACTGTAGCATGGGCTTGTACTAAACTATGTATGACGAGTATGACCGTTGGTGTATATATGGCAGTTTTATATTACCATGGCATACGAATGAGCATCTCTGCATTCCGCGTTATCCTTTACATTCTGCACTTCCCTGTTAAGTTTGAGCCATCCTTGTCTAAACCGTTGTCTTGTTTCCTCCTAGGATGGTCAACACCCGCGGAAACCCTGCTGCCCCGGAGCAGGGGGAAGCCAATGCAGCTAGAGGTGAAAATTTGCCTCACCCGCCTTCCCTGGCCGAAGTGATGCTGGAGGCGGAAAGGAACAAGCGTGAGACCAACCGCCTGCTAGAGCGGATTGAGCAGAACACTGCACGCCACCCACGAAATGACTTGGTGTCAATCAACGACTTTATCAAGCTGTACCCACCAAAGTTTAACCATTCCGTCGAGCCCCTCGACGCGGATGATTTGCTTCGCAGCATCACCCACAAGCTACGTTCTGCCAACGTAGCTGAAGCCGACAAGGTTACCTATGCTGCTTATCATCTTGAGGGCCCCGCTAGCCATTGGTGGGAAAACTACGAAGCTATGCGCCCGGTCGGCCAAATCAGTACCTGGGCTGAGTTCAGCGAGGCTTTCCGTGAGCATCACATTCCGGAAGGTCTCATGGATCGCACGAGGGAGGAGTTCTGTAACTTCACCCAAGGAAGGCTGACTGTGGATGCATATAGCCGAGAATTTGGGAACCTGGCACGCTATGCTCCTGAAGAGGTTTCTACTGACGCCAAGAAGCAGGCAAGGTTCCGTAAGGGACTTAGCCCTGAGCTTCCCCGCGATCTCCGTCTGCACGAGTGCACATCCTTCCAGAAACTGGTCAATAAAGCTATCAGTGCTGAGACAGGCCAGACTGATTATGACGCTTCACGCAAGCACTCTCGTGATTTTGGGTCTTCATCCGGCTCTGGAGCTCAGAAGCGCCGGGTGTGGATTCCAAGCACCGCACTGCCACCCAGATTCACCCCGAGGCCATCCTTTGAGGCACCTCGTCCCAACCAGCAATTTGCACCGCCCAAGCCCTATGGTGGCCCCGCTGCTAATGTTGCTCCACGCCCCACTGTGGTAACATGCTTCAAGTATGGAGAACCGGGTCACTATAGTCGAGAGTGTCCCCAGAACAACCCCAATCAAGCTGGAAAGTCCGTTGGCCGTGGTAAGCCCGCGGGAAAGACTTTCTACGCCAAGCCGGCCACTACTGCACATGGCCATGTCAACTATGTTTCAGCCGAAGAGGCTCATGAGGATCCCAACGTCGTCCTTGGTACGCTCCTTGTTAACTGCCATCCGGCATCTGTTCTTTTCGATACTGGAGCATCTCATTCATTCATATCCGAGAATTATGCTCGGTTGCATAACACGACATTCTGTGACATGCCCACTTCCATGGTAATTCAAACTCCGGGTTCCAAATGGCAAACTTCTAAGGTAAGCCATGGGAACGAAATTCTTGTCGATAGGCTTGTTTTCCTTGCATCTTTAATAGCTCTCAAGTCCTCCGACATAAACATCATCTTGGGTATGGACTGGATGTCGGCTCATTATGCCAAGATCGATTGTGCCACTAGAACCGTTCAACTTATTCATCCCTCGGGCAAGACAGTTAATGTCTTAACTCGAGTGGCCAAGCGCCAACTTTACTCTCTCAATGCCAACCCTCTTCCAGACCTTGAGGACGTTCCGGTAGTCCGAGACTTCCCGGATGTGTTTCCGGAAGAACTGCCAGGTGTTCCACCTGACCGGGATGTCGAGTTTGTGATAGACCTTGTTCCAGGAACCGTTCCAATTGCTAGAAGACCCTACAAGATGGCACCCTTAGAACTAGCCGAGCTTAAGAACCAACTCGATGAGTCCTTGAACAAAGGGTTCATCCGTCCTAGCTCCTCTCCTTGGGCTTGCCCCGTCCTCTTCGTTAAGAAGAAGGATGGAATGGATCGAATGTTTGTGGATTACCGACCTGTCAATCTGGTCACCATCAAGAACAAATACCCGCTTCCCAGGATCAACGACCTGTATGATCAGCTCGCTGCATCCTCAGTCTTCTCCAAGATGGATTTGAGGCTGGGCTACCATCAAATCAAAATCAGAAACGGGGACATTCCCAAAACGGCCTTTGTTACTCGTTATGGCCAATACGAGTACACCGTCATGTCCTTCGGTTTAACCATTGCCCCGGCCACTTTCTCCCGGTTAATGAACTCGGTTTTCATGGAGTACTTGGACAAATTCGTCGTAGTATACCTCGATGACATACTCATCTACTCCAAGAATGAAGAGGAACATGCCGAACATCTAAGGCTGGTATTGATGAAACTTCGAGAGCATCGCCTTTATGCCAAATTCTCCAAGTGTGAATTTTGGTTGTCAGAAGTGACCTATCTAGGCCATGTAATCTCTGGTAAGGGTATTGCTGTCAATCCCGAGCGAGTTCAAGCCGTCCTTGATTGGACTCCACCTGAAACGGTCAAGCAAGTTCGGAGTTTCCTTGGCCTAGCGAGCTATTGCTGCCGCTTCGTCGAGAATTTCTCCAAGGTTGCTAAACCTCTAACTGAACTCCTCAAGAAAGATAAAAAGTTCGAGTGGACTCCGCAGTGCGAGTTCAGTTTTCAGGAACTGAAAAGACGCCTGACATCTGCTCCCGTACTGGTACCACCAGATTTCTCCAAGGACTTTATTATCTATTGCGACGCCTCGCGACAAGGACTAGGTTGCATACTCATGCAAGATCGTCAGGTAATTGCCTATGCTTCACGGCAATTACACCCACATGAGGAAAATTATCCCACACATGATCTAGAGCTTGCAGCTGTAGTCCATGCACTCAAAACCTGGCGACATTACCTCCTCGGTAATCGTTGCGAGATCTTCACCGATCACCAAAGCTTGAAATATATTTTCACCCAACCAGATTTGAATCTCAGGCAAAGACGTTGGGTCGAGTTGATCTCGGATTACGACTTAGGAATAACTTACACCCCTGGCAAAGCCAATGTCATGGCCAATACGCTAAGTCGTAAGTCCTACTGTAACAACCTGCTGTTACAACAAAGTCAACCACTTCTCCATGAGGAATTTCGCAAGCTTAATCTTCACATTGTTCCTCAAGGATTCTTGTCTACTCTGGTGGCGAAACCTACCCTTATGGATCAAATCATAGCTGCCCAAAAGCGTGATAAGGGCATATCCCGGATTAAGGAAAACATTGCTAGCGGAGTAGCTAAATGTTTTTCCATGGATGAGCAAGGTGCTGTCTTCTTTGAGAACCACCTGGTGGTTCCCAAGAACCAACATCTACGCCAGATGATCCTTAAGGAAGCTCATGAATCCCCTCTCACCATTCATCCCGGTAGTACTAAAATGTATCAAGACCTACGCCAGAGGTTTTGGTGGACTAGGATGAAAAGAGAAATCGCTCAATACATTGCTAATTGCGACGTTTGTCATCGTGTTAAAGCAGAGCATCAACGGCCTGCTGGCACCCTTCAACCTTTGGCTATTCCTGAATGGAAATGGGACAAAATCAGTATGGATTTCATCACAGGGTTTCCCAGGACCAAGAGGGGAAATAATGCCATCTTCGTCGTGATCGACCGTCTTTCCAAAGTAGCCCATTTTCTACCTGTTCGTGAGAGTATCACCGCTAGCCAGCTAGCTGACCTATACATCTCCCGAATAGTGTCTCTTCATGGTGTCCCATTGGAAATTAACTCAGACCGTGGAAGTCTCTTCACCTCTCGATTTTGGGAAAGTTTCCAAAATGCTATGGGAACTCATCTCTCCTTTAGCACCGCCTTCCATCCTCAATCAAGTGGTCAAGTAGAGCGAGTAAATCAAATTCTGGAAGATATGCTCCGAGCTTCTGTTATCTCGTTCGGAATGAGTTGGGAAAAATGCCTTCCATTCGCGGAGTTTGCTTATAACAATAGCTATCAAGCTAGTTTGGGCAAGGCTCCCTTCGAAGTTCTCTATGGACGAAAATGTCGAACGCCTCTTAACTGGTCAGAAACCGGGGAAAGACAACTCTTTGGCCCGGATATGATTCAGGAAGCAGAAGAGCAGGTTCGCGTTATTCGTGAGAAATTGAAAACGGCCCAATCTCGCCAAAAGAGTCAATATGATCGTAAGCATAAGCCTATGACATTTGAAATTGACGAGAAAGCTTACCTTCGGGTTACCCCGTTAAAGGGAACCCATCGCTTCGGTATCAAAGGCAAATTGGCTCCTCGTTACATTGGACCCTTTCGCATTCTTGCCAAACGAGGAGAAGTTGCCTACCAATTGGAACTACCTCCGCATCTTTCCAGAGTTCACGACGTCTTCCATGTTTCGCAACTCAGGCGTTGCTTCGCGGATCCTATCCATGGAGTGGACCACGAAACGCTTGATTTACAAGATAACCTCTCTTATCGGGAATACCCCGTTCGTATCCTTGATCAAGCCGAGCGTACCACTCGACGTCATAATATCAAGTTTCTCAAGGTTCAATGGTCACACCATTCCGAGGAAGAAGCCACTTGGGAAAGGGAGGATCGTCTTCGACTCGAGTACCCCGCCTTCTTCCCAGATGATCCTATATCTCGGGACGAGATTCTATTGAGTGGGGGTGAGTTGTCACACCCTAGCTAGCTTATGCATTAGAGTGTGCATCATGTTTACCTTCATCAGAAATTGAAATGGGGAAAGCAGAACCCCCAGCACCCCCCCCTGAAATCAACTAGCGTTTACTAAAAATAAATTCAATGAACCTGAAATGCCCTACAAATATGTTCACCCTCTTTGCCTTGGGTTAGAACCCTTGGGAAAAATGGTGCATATAATTTTAGGTCAACAAAAGGGGCATTGACTTAATTCATAAATATTTGAATTTGGGCATTTTAAATACTATTATATAATTCAAATGCTCAAATAATGTTGGAACTATTTTTGGGCCACTGAAATATTTCAGAAAGTGTCCATAAATATTTTCAGGATTTTATAAAATGATTTAGTATTTAAACTAAATCAAAACAGAATAACAGAAAAAAAAGAGGGAAAGACCATGGGCCACTTACCTGGCCCAGCGCCAGGCCACCAGCGGCCCAGCCCACCAGGCCGATGCCAGTCGTCCCCTAGCTCCTGCCAGGAGGACGAAGGGCGTGTGCCCGCGGTGCGCCAGCACGCGCACGGCCACCGACGGCCACCTCCTGCTTCGGCCGCCTCCCCGACGTCGCTTTGGACGCCACGCATCCCCCCCTGACCCCTCGCTCACTCTCTTCCATCCTCATCCCCTCCTCTGCTCTCTCTCCCGCGCAACCGCCATGAGCCCGAGAGCGCCGACGAGGACCACCATGGCCACCGCCTCCCCCTCGCTTCCCTGACCAGCTTAGAGGCTCCGCCTCGACCCCGTCTTCCTTCTCACCGAACCACGCCCCGCCGGAAGCCCTGCGTCGTCGAATTCAAGCTCTTCTTCAAGCTTCGGCACCGACGATCGCCGTCGTCGATTCGCTTGCTCCAGTGCCTCCCCGAGCTTGCCGAGGCCACCGCTGCAACTGCTTTGAGCTCCTGTGTCGTTTCCCCCTCTCCCCTGGCTCGATTTCTTCCTCTAACACCGATGCCCGTCGGAACCGGGAGCTCTTCGCCGCCGGCCATGCCGCCACCGTGACCACAGCCGTGCAAGCTCAGTCCCGAGCACGGCAACGTGCTCCACACCTCACCAGGAGCACGTGGAACCCATCAACTTCCCCTCCCGTGCACCACAACGCCGATCCGCTCAACTCCCGAACTCCGGCCGCCGCGCAAGCTGCCGCCGCCGTCGTTTTAGGCCACTAGGGCTGCTGCCGTGTGCACAGATAGATGCGGGCGAGTCCCAGCTCCGCGTAGATGCCCTCCGCTGGCCATTTGGTCGCCGGAGGAGGATTTCCGAGCCCCTCCGCCGTCTCTGGCCTTGCCGGCGACGAGCAGGGGTCAACTCCGGCGTGTTTTGACCCCGGGTCGGCTGGGTTGACTACCCCTGACTCACTGACGTGTGGGCCCAGGCGCCTGCCTAATTACCGTTAGTTAATTAGAGTTAATAAAAATTAGCTAATTAGTCAGCCACTGACATGCGGGCCCCGCCCGGCTAACCAAGTTAGTTAGGGTTAACTAACTTAGTTAGTTGATTGTGTCACTGACCAGTGGACCCCACTGGTCAGGTTTGACCTGGAGGCACCAGTTGACCTGCTGACATCAGGGTGATGTCATGCTGACGCAATAACTCTTTTTCCGGATTTAATTTTATATAGAAAATTCCAGAAAATTGCCTAAACTTCAAAAATTCATAGAAATTCAACCATAACTCCAAATGAGACAAATTATAGATGAAAAATTATCAGAAAAATTCAAGGAATCCATCTGTACCATTTTCAAGCATGTTTGAACAATGCTTGTCCTCTGTTTTGGACAAAACAAATAAAGGGCTTTTAAATAATCATATATGGGGTTGGAATTTGAATCTTGTACTCAAACCAACTCCATTTAAATCATAGCTAGTTGCATAAGCTCAAGACACATCCATATTGCCATGTCATAGCATGCATCATATTGTTTCATATCGTCATGTGTTGATTGTGCTCGGTTGTGTTCTTCGTGGTAGGTTCTGCCTCCGAGGATATTCACGAGTATCCAACTGAAGGGCAGTATCCCGTTACCACTCCATCAGGCAAGCAACCATTGATCATTCTGATACAACCCATGTTCTCGCTCCTGCTCTTGTTTACTGCATTAAGACAACACGATTCAAACTGCTGTGTGCTACGGTAGTTGGACCCTTATCCTCTGCATGACCTGTCATTGCCACAGTAACTAGATGAAACCCACTAGCATGTGTAGGAGTTGATTGAGCCATGTTTTGTGATTCCTACCTTGCTATGCCTACTATGCTTAGAGTTGTGTCAGGTCTGGTTCATCTGGGGGATGGGCTAGAGTGAAATGCTTGTGCCAGTAATATGTGGGATGTGTTGAACATGTTTTGGTAAAGGTATCGATGAGAGGCCATGTAGGAGTACATGGTGGGTTGTTTCATTGAAGCCGTCCCTAAGAACTGAGTTCTGTATGCGTGAATTAAGATTCAGCTACTACCACACATTGGGCCCTGAAATATGATCCCGCTCGACTTACCGACCCCTCTCGCCTCAGTCCAGGAGTTGCAACTAGTTTCTGGTGTTTGTAGGATATGTGTTGGCGGCCGTGCGTAGCACTGACCCTAGGGGTGGGCTATGTTGCGGTAGATACACCGTGGCATGGTGTACCGAGTCACCCGTTTGGTGTCTCGGGAACCCTGTTCACATCGTTCGGGGCCGTTGAGGACACCCCGGCTGGATTTCCTTGCAGATGGAACCTGAATAGGCGATGACCCTGGACTAGAGACTTGTGAGGTTAGTCAGGTCGTGGTCTACACCCACGTCGGTTTTCGCTTGAAGTCTGCCAAGCACATTTCGTGTGCAGACGCTAAGTGGTGGAAACATGTGTGACGAAGTACACCCCTGCAGGGTATAAAACTATTCGAATAGCCGTGTCCGCGGTAAAGGACTACTTGGTTGCATATACAGTTCATAGACAAGTTAATGGATACTACTAAAAGACTCAAGATAAGTGTGAGTACCGAGGATGGCTCCCTCGCAGGATACGAGGGAGGATCCACGGTGGAGTATTGTGATGGTGAGTAGTGGACTCATGTGCGAAAAATATTTTGCTAAAAGATTCCGTAGGATAGCTTAGCCAAGAGTCAAAGCTGGCTTGCTGCATAAACCCCACCACCTTCTTGAGAATGAGCATGTACAGTAGGTTCTGATGTAAGACTTGCTGAGTACCTTTGTACTCATGTTTGCTTATTTATTGTTTTCAGACGACAACACTGCCCCCTCCGATGGGTTTTACGTAGACCTTGACGTCGACGAGTGACTAGCCACCCAGGTGGTGATCCAGGCCATGGAGGGCCCTATGTAGATAGACAGGCTTCGAGAAGCCTTCTTTCTTTCTAGAGTCTGTACTCAGACTAGTTGCTTCCGCATGTGCTTGTATGACTGTATGACTTGAGTGTCGGGTCATGTGACCCCTACCTGTATGGATATGTTATGTATGGCTCCCTGGAGCCTTTAAATAAAGTACCTGAGTTGTAGAGTTTTGTTGTGATGCCATGTTGTATGTACTCATATCGAGCATATTGTATGTATGATTGAAATGCTTGGTATGAGTGGGATCCGACAATCTAGTTGTTTGTCCTTTGCAGCCTTTCTTATGGGGAAATGTAGTATAGTGCTCCTCGAGCCATAGTAGTCTGCTACAGCCCGGTTCACCGGAGTCCTGCTAGCCCAGCACTACTGTTCAGGACACTTGACTGGCCGGCATGTGTTTCACTTCGTCCCTATGTCTGTCCCTTCGGGGAAATGTCACGCGGTGATCTCCGGAGTCCTGTCTAGCCTGCTACAGCCCGGGATCCCCCGGAGTCCTGTTAGCCCAGTGCTACAGCCCGGAATCACTCGTTGATGACCGACATGTTCGTTGTGATTCATGTATGCCTGTCTCCATAGGTCTGTGCCGCTTTGGGTTCACGACTAGCCATGTCGGCCCGGGTTCTCGGTCATATGGATGCTAGCGACATTGTCATATACGCGAGCCAAAAGGCGCAAACGGTCCCGGGCCATGGTAAGGCGACACCCGTGGGATACCGTGCGTGAGGCCGCAAAGTGATATGAGGTGTTACCGGTTAGATCGATGTGGCTTAGAATCGGGGTCCTGACACACCCCGCCTTGATATCTCCGTCTCCTCGCGAGCCAGCCTGAGGAGGCTACGCCTGAGGATGCGCCGTGTCGTCCGCCTCGCGAGGCTTGGCCCCTCGTGAGGGTCTTGAGTCTTGTGCTGATGAAGATGGGCCATGTTGGGCCTCCATTGAGCCACGTCGCAGGCCGCAGGCAGGCAAGTCTGGGGACCCCCGTTCCCAGAACGCCGACAGTAGCCCCCGGGCCCAGGGCGCGCATGGGCTTGGCCATGCTGAGAGGCGAAAGGGCAAGGTCAAAGCGCTGCGGGCCCTAATAGCCGGCGGCCTTGGGCGCCGCGCGGCGGTCGATGGGACGTGGGCGGCACTGTTCCCCCCACGCCCCCTTATTCTGCGCCCTGTCAGGCAGACTTGTGGTTGCACATAGCCGCTCCCCTTCTTGTTGCTCGGGCATCTCCTGCTCTTCCCTCCTTCGCATGCCGGCTCCCGCCTCCAATCCAATCTCAAATATTCCCCCTCCTTCCCATCGCCATGACTCCGACGAGGAAAGAAAGAGAGGAGAAATCCGCGCCTCCGTCTTGTAAGGCAGGCGCCCCTGACACGGACCGCTCTGATGCTCCGCCGTCGCGACAGGATGATCCTTGCGCTCTTCTCTTGGGCCGCTTCCGCGTGGACTTCGAGGCCCTCCGGAGGAAGAGGGAGGCCCTAGGTGATGACTTCCCTTATCGCGCGCTGAAGCGCAGGAAGTACTTCGCCACTGATGAGTAAGTCCTCTTTCGCTGATCCTTGTTCTGCAGGCCCCTCCCAACTGAGCTCGCGGAAATCGCCGAGGTGCCGCCTCCCTTAGCTTCGTCCCCTCTATTGTCTTCAAGTGCTCCGAGCAGCGCTGCCCTGGTGGTAAGGGCGTCTGAAGGGGTGGACCATCCCGAGGTGAACCGTGGCCCGTCATTCCCCGCGATCTTCCTTCGCGGGCCCTCTCGGGGAATAGCCAGCCTACCGTGGGCTTCTCGTCTGGTCGGGGACCACGACTGGTTGAGGTGCCTCCTGCGCCCCTCATCTGGAGACGGGCTGGCTCTAGGCCAGGCTTCCGGCGCGACGCGCCCGGCCATCGCGAGGGAGCCAGCCCCAGCACCCTGCCCGGAGGAGGAACAATGATTCGCGGCCCCCGGCGCTTGCTTGGGGCGGATGATGGTGTGGAAGATGTGCTTGAGCGCGCCCGGGAGCGCCGCGCCTGCCGCCAAGGGTAGCTTCGAAGAGCGGCCGACGTGGTGAACTTGCTTGGAGAGGAGCTTGCCGACGAAGACGCGCGCCTGGAGGCCGAGGGCCTCGGCCTGGCTGCAGGGAGGCGCGAGCTGGAGGCCGCCATCGCCCTCGCACGCCGTCAGCGGGATCTCGATGACGAAGAGGCGAAGGCGTCGCTGGAGGCCTCTCGAGCGGCCCGATCCTAGGCCGTCGAGGAGGCCCGGAGAGCTGACCGATGGCGAGAGGCAGCCGAGGAGCGGGCTCGCGAGCTCCTGGCCCGGTGCCACTCACTGGAGGAGCAATCGGAACAGCGTGAGCTGGCCCTTGCGTCGATGCGGGTGGCCTTTGGTGACCCAGCTGAGCTCTAGAGGCGCGAAGAAACGTTGACGCTGGAAGCCGATGAACGCACTCGCGAGTAAGAGCGGTTGGAGACGAGGGAGTGCCTAGTGACGCGGGCGGAAGATGATGTCGCCGCGCGGGAAGCGCGTGTCCTGGAGGAGGTTCGTCGTCGGGTGGCGACGGCGCGCCAAGGCCTCGAGCGAGAGTTTGAGGGGAAGATGGGGATGATCCGGGTCGAAGCCGAGGGCAGAACCGCAGCCCTGAGGGCCCAACGCGATGAGGCGACGCGGCTGGTCGACGCCTCCTGGGCCGCCCTCGAGGCAGCGCAAAAGGAGCTGGCTGCCTCCCAGGCTGAGGTGCTCCGTCTTCGCCAGCAGATGGAAGAGGCCGAGGCCGTTGAGCGTCAGAATGCCGACGAAATACGCCAGTGGTGGGTCCTGGAGCACGCGCACGGCCCCATGCTCACCATGCTCAGGGTGAGGGCTAACGCTGCCTTGGGCAACATCTGCGAGGCAGCCGTCGGCGAGCCGCACACGATTAACTATGCCGGCAACCTGCAGTTCTTCACCGCCGTGGTCACGCAGCTGGAGGCTCGGTCGGCCAGGGCCGGCAGGTTGGTGGAGGAGAGGAGCCGCGCCCTGCTCGGGCGCGCCTTTTCCCGCGTCTTCAGCCATCTCCAGAACATGGATCCCCACTTCGACTTTGACGCCACCATCGCCCTAGTTCCCCAGGCCGTCCGAGGCGACCTGGCGGAATGGGTGGAGAACAACGTGGATGCTCTCGTCCGAGCCTTCACTTCGGATGACGACGATGTGGTCATGGCTGCCGACGAGGGCGGCGTGGTGGACGGCCCCGACGCCGCTGGTGGTGGCGCAGACGACGAGGGCGGATTCAGTGATGCCAGCGACAACTCGGGAGGCGCCCCCAAGGATGCGTTTGGGGATTTGTCAGACTGACCATGTACTTCTCCTGTCTTTTACCCTGCATGAATAGAACTCAGGTGTTTGGCCTGACGGTCGTGAGAGCATTTTGGGAGGGGAAGCCCCTCATATAAAAACTTGTGTCCAGTGTATCAGTAGTAGTCAAATTGGGCGCGTGCCTGACGGTGGGCTGGTTTACCTTTGCCCCACGCTGGCCCCGAGGCAGCCTGCAGGAGGGTGCGACACCTTGGGTGCTCTCTAGTTGAGTCCTCAGGATGTGAGATCGTTGCTGATGAAAAACTTCACAGGCGTTGGCCTTCTTCACAGGCTCCGGGCCTTCTCCTGAGTGTAATGTCTTCACAGGCGTTTGCCTTGCTTCACAGGCTCTGGGCCCTTTCCTTAGCGCGATAACTTCACAGGCACTCACCTTGCTTCACAGGCCCTGGCCTTTCCAGAATGCGAGGGCTTCACAGGCACTCGCCTTGCTTCACAGGCTCTGGGCCTTTTCCAGAATGTGAGGGCTTCACAGGCACTCGCCTTGCTTCACACGCTCTGGGCCTTTTCCAGAATGCGAGGGCTTCACAGGCACTCGCCTTGCTTCACAGGCTCTGGGCCTTTTTAAACAGGACAACCTCCACAGGCACCCGAAAATCCTCCCGAGGGGGAGTAACAGCGACAGTCTGGGTTGCGCACGAGCCAGGCCTGACCCGACTCGCGAGGGGCTCGCGAGGGGAGGCAGCTGTGACGGAGCGGTAACCAGAACGCGAGAAACGGCTCGAGCGAGAATAAGAACCCCTTCCCCGAACACACGCAAATCTCAAATTCGAATCCAACTTAAATCGAGCGGGGGAAAGCAACAGCCAAAGGGAAAGGCAACAAAAAGCAGACAAAAAGCCGCGTCCGGCACCTAATCTAGTCTTGGACGTCTCCTCACCAGCGTGGAGCTAAGTGTTGTCCACTGGGCGTGGGAGGGAGCCCCAGGGCCTGAGGCCGGCACCCCTGAGACTCCGGGGCGTGTATAGCCCCACTCATTATTACGTGAGAGTGTCACGGGGCGGCGAGCTTCACAGGCACTAGGCCTTCTTCACAGGTACTGGCCTTGCTTCATATCGCCATACGAGGGGCCCGCCTTGTGCCACACTCTAGTGCCATCAGCAACGACCGGAACCCAGGACGCCGCCCGATGGGGTAGAGCGGTCGCCAGCAGTTCCCCCGACGACCACGGGTCCTCCGCCAGGGGCAGGCCCTGAGGCACCTCCCCAGCAGAGGGCCTACCTCCTGAGAACGCCTTGCTCCGAACGCCGCAGTGGTGATGTAGGATCTCGACCCCTCTCCCGCAGCCCCCTGCGCCCTCCTCCCAAGGGGTAGGAGACTGTGGGAGCGGGGCAGCTGCTTGCCGTGGTGACCTGCACCTCCTGCGATCCATGGTTAGCATATACCTGCCCCTAAAGAGTTAGCGGTGCCCGATAGTCGTTGCCTCCAGCGCGGCCAGCGGGTTCGTCCATGGGCTCCTGGAAGGGTTCAGCTTCTACTGCCTCGTCCCCCCAGCTTGGGCCGACGAGCGAGCCTTGCCTGCTCTCGCAAGGGTGTCCTTGGTCCAGCATGAGGGGCACGTATTCCTCCGTCGTCGTCATCCCAAATGCCACGCCATGATGCCCCGCACGCCACGCGGTCCCACCTGCCGTGCCTACCGCGGTGTGGCAGCGCGGCAGCCCTCCGGGGCCGCGGGTCGCGTCGAGTCCTTCTTCTTCGCGGGCCGGGGGCGGAGGCAGCGCCGCCGCCGGTCTGGTGCTGACAGCTTCGCTGGCGTCGGAGTAACTTTGGAGTTTGTGCGCGCGCGCTGAGCCCCCGGGCGGTCCGCCCTGGGCCTGAGATGGGAGCTGGGTGGAGAAGGGGTGAGCCCCCGAGGCGGCAAAGCCTAGGAGCTCCGCCACCCGCTCTAGCAGCACGTCGTGGCCGCCCTCCAGCAGTCTGCACCGCAGCAGCTCCCGGGCCACCGTGAGCGCGGCCCTTGAATTCGCCTGCTCCCGGCGGGTGTATGGCGTCGTGGTCGCGGCGTGGTTGGTGGCCCTTGCCGCCGACCGCGCTTGTCGCGGTGTGAGGGTTGCGGAAGCCTGTCCGTGTCGCCCGCGGCCCGCAGCGCCCTGCGGGCCACGAGCTGCTTGGGGCCCGGGGTCGCCCGAGGCGGGCGGCTCCACGCAGGTGGGCCACGCCACCCATGGACCTTGGTTGCCCGCCTGGCCGCCAGACATGGTGATGACGATGTGACAGGAGGCGGAGCAGAGTGGTGGAAGACAGATTCCGGCGCACCCCTACCTAGTGCACCAAATGTCGGATTTCGGGTTCTGGCAGACCCTTAAGGTTCGAACACTGGCGTGCGCGCAGAAATCACGTCCCCTACCTCCCCGTCTCACAAAGATCTAAACTACTAAGAGAATCGCACAAGATACACAAGATTTATACTGGTTCGGGCCACCATTGTGGTGTAATACCCTACTCCAGGGTGTGGTGGATGGACTGCCTCTTGGGGCTGATGATGATGGACAATACAAGGAAGATCAGCCTCGCGAGAGTCTATTCTTCACTGGGGCGACGAACTGCTGGGAGGAGTTCTGTTGCCTTCTCTCTCTCTCTCTCTCTCTCTCTCTCTCTCTCTTACTTACTCTCTCTGCTTGCTAGCCGGATCCACACGCCGAACCGAACCCAAAGAAAGCCGACACCTTTGCTACGTGGGTGGCCGTCCCTATTTATAGGGGCCCTGGTCCTCTTCCCAAGTATCGAGCGGGAAGGGAGCCAACAATGGGGGGCTAATTTGAAGGGGGACAGCAAGTACTCTTTTCCTGACTAAAGGTGGTCTTCGCCTGCAAAAGACCGTGCGGTGACGTCGTGCTGGGCTCCATGGTGACCTCCGTCTCATAGTCCGCTTGGTCCTGGTCTCGTTGCACCGAAATGGCAACCTTTGCCTGATGCCTTGGTACTCCGCGGCTGCGCTTGCCCCCTTTGCACCAAAGAGGAAAGAGGGACCCTGCACGTGCTGGCACCCGCCTGGCACCCTTGATCGTCATGGCTTGCATCATGGGCACCTCGCGAGGCACCCTGCCTTGATATCTCCGTCTCCTCGCGAGCCAACCCGAGGAGGCTGCGCCTGAGGATGCGCCGTGTCGTCCGCCTCACGAGGCTTGGCCCCTCGCGAGGGTCTTGACTCTTGTGCTGATGAAGATGGGCCATGCTGGGCCTCCATTGAGCCACGCCGCAGGCCACAGGCAGGCAAGTCTGGGGACCCCCGTTCCCAGAATGCCGACACAACTGTTCACTTTCACCCGGCAGCGGCGCGGGAGGGCCTTCGACCCCTTCTTCTTCGCCGCCGTACATAGTGTGGGTCGAACGGCCTCCGGTCGCCCACCGAACCACACCCCAAGAACCTTAAGGTATAATTTACTTATTCCACATGCATTGCTCTAGCTGCATGTGGGCTTTTTCCGCTTCTGCACTTGAATCTAGGTGTTGGATCAAACAGGAAAGTAGTGCGGAAAGTTGTATACCATGAATCTAGGACGCGGTTCAAAGAGGAAAGGAATGGGGGAAAGTAGTGGGAAAAGTTGTATATCATGAATCTAGGATGTGGTTCAAAAAGGAAAGGAAGGGGGAAAGTAGTGGGCAAAGTTGTATCGCATGAATCTAAGACGTGGTTCAAAGAGGACATGAATGGGGGAAAGTAGTGGGGAAAGTTGTATAGCATAAATCTAGGACGTGGTTCACAGAGGAAAGGAAGTGGGGAAAGTACTTGTACAGACTGGCTATCCATCACCTATGTTGGTCGAAAAGGGAAAACAATGAGAAACGCAGTACGCACATCTCTAACAAACTGATCTTTTGTTCTGGGGGACAAGGCTATAGAGTTTGAGCATGACTAGATTTGCTGCGCTCACATAGGGAAAGGTGTCTAAAGATAACAAAACTGGGACCAACACAAATATTCTCCTTGGTTTTTTGTTCTTTGTTACAACAGACTGTGCATCACCCCAGTACATCGGTAGATGCACATGGTGCTGGTGCATCCACTGTCCCGTGCAAGTCTTTAGCTGTTGTTAATCTCAGGCCCTGTTTGGTTAAAAACTCCCTAGTCCCTATCTGCTTGGTTCCAGGGACTAAACATGGACTAGAGGTTATTAAATGACATGCTAAAAGACCATTTTTCCCCTAGTAATGAACTAATAGAGACAAGGTGCGATGCGTGGCAGGGGCAACTATTGGAAAAAGTCCCAAAAAGACTCTCCCTCGGGGTCTTCTTTCTTTAGTCCCAAATGCCCACTTTTAGTCCCTGAAAGTCCCTCCTGTTTGGTTTAGATGGGACTGACACAGAGTTTTTTTAGTCCCTCCACCAAAATGTCCCTATAAACAAGAACCCTCTAATAATGCCGCTGGAAAATTGATGCAATGCCATAGTTAAAAGCAAATTACATGTTTAACGAATTTTATTGTTAATATAATCTCTTTGTTAATATTAATCAATGCCACCATTTGAGAAATGCTAATGTCTTGCTTTCTTTCCCATTTAGATAAGGTAGATGCTTCTTTTTGTTGGCTTCTGTGTCATCCACCGTTATTGACCACTAGTTGTTTCCTTTGCACCTCTGTGTAAACAGGGTTATCTACTTCACCTCGTTGCCATTTTGAACTTTTGTTGCACTGCACAAAACACTTTTGTTTTAAGAGTGTTTTGTGCAGTTCAACCAAAGTGTCACACCGACAATGTTGCTTGATTGCTTGATCTTAGTGGAACTGCACAAGAGGAGATCTTACTTTCTATCCGTGTTGGCAAATTTGGTTCAGATCTTCTACTTGTGAGTTGTTTGAATTCCGCGTCATGAGAGGTCAGTACTAGCCTTCTTTCACATGATTCTGCAGTGTACTTTCATATGTTGTGCTACTTGTACGGTAATGTTGCTTGATTTTAGTGAACTGCACAAATGGAGACAAGACTTCCAATCTGTATGTGCACCGCAATATCCCATTGAGGTAAGATAAGGATATTTCACAATTGTTGGCCTGTATTTTGCCACTTTCATCAGAAAATTAATGTCATTGTTTAGTGCTATACTTGTTCAACCCAATTGACATGCCAAATCTTACATTGAAGGCGAAGCTTGTCTGTTATTGAACCAAGTGATGAAGGGGAAGAACAAGCGGAAGAAAAACAAAAATCAACTCTTGGTGCTGTAATGAAGCACTGGAACTGTGATGACACAAGTAATGATATAGTTTTGCATCTTAATTTATTGCTATGGCTGGAACGAGCAATTGTTTTGCCACTGATTTGATGCCACTCTTAATGTAATACGTAATTATCTCTACTTGTGCAAACAGGGATCTTCTTTGAAGATACCTTATATTTTAGTGGAACTACACAAGAAGATTTTGGAAACATTAATCTAATCGAGGAGTATATAGTAAGCATGGCCACCACAGTAGATAGCAACAGATGGTTTCGGAGAAGTGCTTCATCTGTATGCTCTAAACAATAAACCTCCTGACAAAGTTGGTACTCGTTCATTGATTTCATCCATATGATTGAGCTTTGTCATCTCTATTGGTGTTGTGCTACTGTTTAGATACTGTCATCAAAAAGTGGTATTGTCCTTGAGAAGTGCTTCATCTGTGATGTTTTAAATATTTCCTTTCCTTTTTTGAGCAAACAGGGATGCTAGAATTTAGTTATCCTCTTGTCTTTGCACAACAGGATTATCCTCCTCCGAAGAAGAATATGGAGTACGTGAAGTGACTAGTTCCGATTATGCCAGGATGAAGAAGCCATGTCTATCTTCTCATCAGAAGGAGCAGTTGAAGGATGGTTACATTACCACCCACAAGACCAAACTAACTTCAGTTCAGAAGGACTGACAAATCTCCATTTCTTGCTGTGATGCGCGAGTACAATGTTGTTCTAGGATTCTTTCCTGTGAGTTCCATTTTTCTAAAAGTGTGCTCTACATGGACCATGTAGGTGCCTGTTTAAACTGTCAATTCATAGTACAGTTTGCTTTATACTAATCACTTTTTTGTATTTGTGCGAACAGGGGTGCTCAGCTTGATTTTAATGCCAACTGCACAAAATGTTCATGAATACATCAAATCATTCATTTCCACCACAAGAAAGGAGGTGCCGATAAGTTCAAGGTGTTGCAACATATAAGGGCGAAATCATACAAGCTACGTGCGAATTTGGTTGATTTTGGTGGAACTTCAAAAAAAGAACAGCTGGTTTATTTAGCACGAGGTGCCATGTCAATGTTCAAACTGATGCAAACCCTGCCCATTCCATAATCGTAGGCATTTGATATTTTGGAATGGGAGAACCTTGTCAAATTTTGCTCATTGATTTTAGCAAGAAGACATGCGTTTCATATTTTCGAATGGGACGCCCTTTGTTGTCAGCAGCGTCGATCCATTTTTTGTTTATTCTTTAGTTGTCAAGTAAATATTGGCTCTGACATGTGAATCGCTGAGATGCATAATCATCAATTGTTTTGAATGTTCTCTATGACGCTACAAAAAAAAGACACATCCGTGACATCCGTGGTGGGGTTCTACTTCTATGACAAAAAATCATGACAGAAAATGGGCTTTTCATCCCGGGCGGGCCAGAGACGCAACTGCATGACATTCGTTGGGCCATCCATGACAGAAAAAACCGTGGTAGAAGCGAGGACGCGGAAAATATCGGGGAGTCCCCGGTTATGGTGGGTGGTCGGGGGCCGAGCGATGCCCGTTTCTCTCGTACGAACGTGTGTGTGTGCGAGGCGTTAGGCTCTAACTGAACCCGAGCGAGGCGTTGGGCTCTAACTGAACCCGAGCGATTGCACTACAGGCTATGCGTTACTGAACCCGAGCGATCGATCGACGACCGTTAACTGAACCCGATTGAGTGATTCCTTCGCTACTGCTGCTAACTGAAGCCGATCAATGCTGCCTCTAGATGAACAATGAGCGTTGCGGGGGGGGGGGGGGGGGTTGGATGAACAGTTCCCGATGGGGGTGGATGAACAAGACCCCATGGTGTTGCCTTCGGATGAACAGGACCCCGATCGATCGAGCCGGTTGGGGCTGCATGAACAAGACCCCGGGGAGGGCAGGATGAACCGGACCACCCCGTGGAGGACAAGATGAACAGTAGACGGTGGAGGGTAGGATGAACAGTAGCCCGTGGAGGGGTGGTTGAACAGGAGCCCGTGGAGAGGGCTGGTTGAATAGTAGCCGTTGGAGTAGCGCACAGTGGATGCTGGATGAATAGGAGCCCGTGGATGAATAGTCGCAGGTGGAGGCTGGAGGAGGTCGACGGTGGATGAACAGTAACCCGTGGAGGCTGGAGGGGGTCGACGGTGGAGATGAATAGTATCCCGTGGAGTCCCGTTTTGCGGTACGCCACACCCCTCGCGATGAATAGGACCCCCGTTTCGACCATAGCGCTCCAACACAAGTCCGTTTCCTCTGTTTTGCGGTACGCCACACCCCTCCCGATGAACAGGACCCCCGTTTCGACCATAGCGCTCCAACACAAGTCTGTTTCCTCTGTTTTGCGGTACGCCACACCCCTCCCGATCAACAGGACCCCCATTCCGAACGTAGGAGGTCCGTTTCCTCCATTTTGCGATACGCCAGACCCACATGATTCTCGCAGCAAAATCCGTGTGTGAACATAATAGCCAAAATCCGTGTGTGAACATAATAGCTGACGCTTTCCAATGCAGAACTGTGTCTGATTAATGATTCCCGCCACTTACCTACCAAACCTCGAGCCACGAGATAGAGTGTCAATCGTGTGAGGGGCAGTTGTCTTGCCAGATCTTTACATTTTCTTTTTTGAAGACCAGATATTTACATCATTTGATGATTTTCTAACTCGCACACAAGTACACAAAAATATGATTTTTCCAACTATATGGTTAGGTGTTGCATGTAGATGTAGTTCCAATTTGAATTATGGTCATTAAATGGTTAGAAAATCACTTAAATGTCTTTAAAAGGTCAAATGACCCCTAAAAATTTCCAAATTTTCACATGACAGTTGTATTAGTGCACGTTAAACATAGAAAAAAATTAGAAGGTCGTAAGAGGAAGCTATCTCCTGTTCGTCATTAAACATGCATTGTTCCCTCTCGGAACCACGAACCTTCTAGTGAGTTGCTCCGGTTTGTGAGGTGTGTGTGTCCAAACTTTCGTTAAACATACTTATTTATTTACCACATCATCTTCGTGGCATGACATTAAATCAAGCAAGGTTTCATGTTTTTCTAAACATTTTTTAATTAATTTTGGAATTGAAATGTCATGGCACTCCATGCATGTGTTCCCATGCCTTGACACCAATATGTTTGAAAATTCCTTCTAATTTACTGCACATGGAATTAACTCGCACACAAGTACACAAAAATATGATTTTTCAAACCGTTATGGTTAGGCATTGCATGTAGATGTAGTTAAAATTTGAATTACGGTCATTAAATGGCTAAAAAATCACTTAAATGTCTTTAAAAGGTCAAATGACCCCTGAATTTTTCAAAAATTTCACATGACAGTTGTATTAGTGCACGTTAGACGTAGAAAAAAAAATTCAAGGCCATAAGAGGAAGCTATCTCCCGTTCGTCATCAAACATGCATTGTTCCCTCTCGGAACCACGAGCCTTCTAGTGAGTTTCTCCGGTTTGTGAGGGGAGTGTGTCCAAACTTTCGTCAAACAGGCCAATTATTTACCACATCATCTTGGTGGAATGACATTAAATCAACCAAGGTTTCATGTTTTCTGATCATTCTTTTAATTTTTTTGGAATTAAAATGCCATGTCACTCCTGAAGGAAATATGTAGGGGCAATAATAAAGTTATTATTTATTTCCTTATATCATGATAAATGTTTATTATTCATGCTAGAATTGTATTAACCGGAAACATAATACATGTGTGAATACATAGACAAACAGATTGTCACTAGTATGCCTCTACTTGACTAGCTCATTGATCAAAGATGGTTATGTTTCCTAACCATAAGACATGAGTTGTCATTTGATTAACGGGGTCACACCATTAGGAGAATGATGTGATTGACATGACCCATTCGTTAGCTTAGCACCCAATCATTTAGTATGTTGCTATTGCTTTCTTCATGACTTATACATGTTCCTATGACTATGAGATTATGCAACTCCCGTTTACCGGAGGAACACTTTGTGTGCTACCAAACGTCACAACATAACTGGGTGATTATAAAGGTGCTCTATAGGTGTCTCCAAAGGTACTTGTTGGGTTGGCGTATTTCGAGATTAGGATTTGTCACTCCGATTATCGGAGAGGTATCTCTGGGCCCTCTCGGTAATACACATCACTTAAGCCTTGCAAGCATTGCAACTAATGAGTTAGTTGCGGGATGATGTATTACGGAACGAGTGAAGAGACTTGCCAGTAACGAGATTGAACTATGTATTGAGATACCGATGATCGAATCTCGGGCAAGTAACATACCGGTGACAAAGGGAACAACGTATGTTGTTATGCCATTTGACCCATAAAGATCTTCGTAGAATATGTGGGAGCCAATATGAGCATCCAGGTTCTGCTATTGGTTATTGACCGGAGACGTGTCTTGGTCATGTCTACATAGTTCTCGAACCCGTAGGGTCCGCCCGCTTAATGTTACGATGACAGTTATATTATGAGTTTATATGTTTTGATGTATCAAAGGTTGTTCGGAGTCCCGGATGTGATCAAGGACATGACGAGGAATCTCGAAATGGCCGAGACATGAAAATTGATATATTGGAAGCCTATGTTTGGATGTCGGAAGTCTTTCGGGTGAAATTGGGATTTTACCGGAGTACCGGGAGGTTACCGGAACCCCCAGGGGGCTTAATGGGCCTACATGGGCCTTAGTGGAAATAGAGGACAACAAGGAAAGTGTGGGGCGCGCCTCCCCAAGGCCCAAACCGAATTGGTTTAGGGCAAGGGGGCCGGCCCCCTCTTTCCTTCTCTCCCTCTTTCTTTCCTTCTCTCGAATCCTATTCGAAGTAGGAAAGGGGGGAGTCCTACTCCCGGTGGGAGTAGGACTCCTCCTGGCGCGCCCTCTCCCTGGCCGACCGCACCCCCTTTCTCCTTTATATACGAGGGCAGGGGGGCACCCCATAGAGACAACAATTGATCAAGTTGATCTTTTAGCCGTGTGCAGTGCCCCCCTCCACCATAGTCCACCTCGATAATACTGTAGCGGTGCTTAAGCGAAGCCCTGCGTCGGTAGAACATCAACATCGTCACCACGCCATCGTGCTGACATGTGGGAGAACGTATCAGAAATTCAAAATTTTCCTACGTGTCACCAAGATCTATCTATGGAGAGACTAGTAACGAGGGGAAGGAGAGTGCATCTACATACCCTTGTAGATCGCTAAGCGGAAGCGTTCAAGAGAACGGGGTTGATGGAGTCGTACTTGTCGTGATCCAAATCACCGGAGATCCTAGTGCCGAACGGACGACACCTCCGCGTTCAACACACGTACAGCCCGACGACGTCTCTCATGCCTTGATCCAGCAAGGAGAGAGGGAGAGGTTGAGGAAGACTCCATCCAGCAGCAGCACAACGACGTGGTGGTGGAGGAGGAGCGTGGCAATCCTGCAGGGCTTCGCCAAGCACCACGGGAGAGGAGAAGGACTTGGGAGAGGGGAGAGGGCTGCACCAAAGGCAAAGGTAAGAAGTCCTCCATCTCCCTCCACTATATATAGGGGGGCCAAGGGGGGCGCCGGCCCTAGGAGATCCAATCTCCTAGGGGGGCGGCGGCCAAGGGAGGAATCTCTCCTCCCCAAGGCACCTAGGAGGTGCCTTCCCCTTTTGGGACTCTTCCTTTAGGGTTTCCCCCACATCTCTTGGTGCATGGGCCTCTTGCGGCTGGTACCCTTGGCCCATATAAGCCAAGGCGCACCCCCTACAGCCCATGTGGCCCCCCCTGGCAGGTGGCCCCACCCGGTGGGCCCCCGGGACCCTTACGGCGGTCCCGGTACAATACCGATGACTCCGAAACTTGTCCCGATGGCCGAAATAGGACTTCCTATATATAAATCTTTACCTCCGGACCATTCCGGAACTCCTCATGACGTCCGAGATCTCATCTGGGACTCCGAACAACATTCAGTAACCACATACAAACTTCCTTTATAACCCTAGCGTCATCGAACCTTAAGTGTGTAGACCCTACGGGTTCGGGAGACATGCAGACATGACCGAGATGTTCTCCGGTCAATAACCAACAGGGGGATCTGGATACCCATGTTGGCTCCCACATGTTCCACGATGATCTCATCGGATGAACCATGATGTCGAGGATTCGATCAATCCGGTATATAATTCCTTTTGTCTAGCGGTACGATACTTGCCCGAGATTCGATCGTCGGTATCCCGATACCTTGTTCAATCTCGTTACCAACAAGTCTCTTTTACTCGTTCCGTAACACATCATCCCGTGATCAACTCCTTGATCACATTGTGCACATTATGATGATGTCCTACCGAGTGGGCCCAGAGATACCTCTCCATCACACGGAGTGACAAATCCCAGTCTCGATTCGTGCCAACCCAACAGACACTTTCGGAGATACCCGTAGTGTACCTTTATAGCCACCCAGTTACGTTGTGACATTTGGCACACCCAAAGTATTCCTACGGTATCCGGGAGTTGCACAATCTCATGGTCTAAGGAAATGATACTTGACATTAGAAAAGCTTTAGCATACGAACTACACGATCTAGTGCTATGCTTAGGATTGGGTCTTGTCCATCACATCATTCTCCTAATGATGTGATCCCGTTATCAACGACATCCAATGTCCATGGTCAGGAAACCGAAACCATCTATTGATCAACGAGCTAGTCAACTAGAGGCTTACTAGGGACATGGTGTTGTCTATGTATCCACACATGTATCTGAGTTTCCTATCAATACAATTATAGCATGGATAATAAACGATTATCAGGAACAAGGAAATATAATAATAACTTATTTATTATTGCCTCTAGGGCATATTTCCAACAGTCTCCCACTTGCACTAGAGTCAATAATCTAGTTCATATCGCCATGTGATTAACACTCACAGATCACATCGCCATGTAACCAACATCTAAAGAGTTTACTAGAGTCAATAATCTAGTTCACATCACTATGTGATTAGCACTCAATGAGTTCTGGGTTTGATCATGTTGCTTGTGAGAGAATTTTTAGTCAACGGGTCTGAACCTTTCGGATCCGTGTGTGCTTTACAAATCTCTATGTCATCTCCTAGATGGAGCTACCACGCTCTATTTGGAGCAATTCCAAACAACTGTTCTACTATACGAATCCAGTTTACTACTCAAAATAATCTGGATTAGTGTCAAAGTTTGCATCGGCGTAACCCTTTACGACGAACTCTTTTACCACCTCCATAATCGAGAAAATTCCTTAGTCCACTAGTTACTAAGGATAACTTTGACCGCTGTCCTGTGATCCGTTCTTGGATCACTCTTGTACCCCTTGACTGACTCATGGCAAGGCACACTTCAGGTGCGGTACACAGCATAGCATACTGTAGAGCCTATGTCTTAAGCATAGGGGACGACCTTCGTCATTTCTCTCTATTCTGCCGCGGTCAGGTTTCGAGTCTTACTCAATGTTCACACCTTATAACACAGCCAAGAACTCCTTCTTTGCCGACCCATTTTGAACTCCTTCAAAATCTTGTCAAGGTATGTGCTCATTTGAAAGTTCCATTACGCGTTTTGATCTATCCTTATAGATCTTGATGCTCAATGCTCAAGTAGCTTAATCCAGGCTTTCCATTGAAAAACACTTTCCAAATAACCCTATATGCTTTCCAGAAATTCTATGTCACTTCTGATCAACAATATGTCAACAACATATACTTATCAGAAATTCTATAGTGCTCCCACTCACTTCTTTGGAAATACAAGTTTCTCATAAACTTTGTATAAACCCAAAATCTTTGATCATCTCATCAAAGCGTGCATTCCAACTCCGAGATGCTTACTCCAGTCCTCAGAAGGATTGTTGGAGCTTTGCATACTTATTAGCATCTTTCAGGATTGACAAAACCTTCCGGTTGTATCACATACAACCTTTCCTCAAGAAAATCGTCGAGGAAACAATGTTTTGACATCCTATCTGCAAGATTTCATAAATAATGCAGTAATCGCTAATATAATTCCAACAGACTCTTAGCATCGCTACGAGTGAGAAAGTCTCATCGTAGTCAACTCCTTGAACTTGTCGGAAAACATCTTAACGACAAGTCGATCTTTCTTAATGGTGAAACATACCATCATTGTCCGTCTTCCTTTTAAAATCCATCTGTACTCAACAGCCTTACGACCATCGAGCCATACCGCCAAAGTCTACACTTTGTCTTCATACATGGATCCTCTCTCGGATTTTATGGCCTCGAGCCATTTATCAGAATCCAGGCCCACTATCGCTTCTACATAGCTTGTAGGTTCATTATTGTCTAGCAACATGACTTCCAAGACAGGATTGCATACCACTCTGAAGTGGTACGCATCCTTGTCATCCTACGAGATTTGGTAGTGACTTGATCTCAAGTTTCATGATCACTATCATAAGCTTCCACTTCAATTGGTGTAGGTACCACAGGAACAACTTCTTGTGTCCTGCCACACAATAGTTGAAGAGCCGGTTCAATAACCTCATCAAGTCTCCACCATCCTCCCACTCAATTCCTTTGAGAGAAACTTTTCCTTGAGAAAGGACCCGATTCTAGAAACAATCCCTTATTGCTTTCGGATCTGAGACAGGAGGTATACCCAACTGTTTTGGGTGTCCTATGAAGACGCATTTATCCTCTTTGGGTTCGAGCTTATCTGCCTGAAACCTTTTTTCACATAAGCGTCGCAGCCCCAATCTTTTAACAAATGACAGCTTAGGTTTCTCTAAACCATAGTTCATACGGTGTCATCTCATCGGAATTACGTGGTTCCCTATTTAAAGTGAATGTGGTTGTCTCTAATGCC
Organism: Triticum monococcum; assembly: GCA_034509565.1. NCBI lineage: Eukaryota > Viridiplantae > Streptophyta > Magnoliopsida > Poales > Poaceae > Triticum > Triticum monococcum. The sequence continues at coordinate 608,064,280 of CM067845.1, forward strand.
TAACCCATAAACTATCGTGGTAATTCGATAAGAGACATCATGGTACGCACCATATCCAATAGGGTGCAGTTATGATGTTCGGACACACCATCACACTATGGTGTTCCAGGCTGTATTAGTGTTGGGGAACGCAGTAATTTCAAAAAATTTCCTATGCGCACGCAAGATCATGGTGATGCACAGCAATGAGAGGGGAGAGTGTTGTCTACGTACCAACGCAGACCGACTGCGGAAGCGATCACACAACGTAGAGGAAGTAGTCGTACGTCTTCTTCCTGATTCGACCGATCCAAGCACCGTTACTCCGGCACCTCCGAGTTCTTGGCACACGTTCAGCTCGATGACGTTCCTCGGGCTCCGATCCAGCAAAGCGTCGAGGAAGAGTTCCGTCAGCACGACGGCGTGGTGACGATCTTGATGTACTACCGACGCAGGGCTTTGCCTAAGCACTATAACGGTATGATCGAGGTGGAATTTGGTGGCAGGGGGCACCGCACACGGCTAAGGAACGATCTCAAGGATCAAGTTGTGTGTATTGGGGTGCCCCCTGCCCCCGTATATAAAGGCCAGGGGCAGGGGTTCGGCCAGCTAGGAGGGAGGCGCAGGGAGGAGTCCTACTCCCACCGGGAGTAGGACTCCTCCCCTCCAATCCTATTCCAACTAGGACTCTTGGGGGGAAAGGAGAAAGAGGGGGCCGGCCCACCTCTCCTAGTCCTACTAGGACTTGGGGAAGGGGGGGCGCCGGCTAGGCTTGTGGGCTGCCTCTTCTCTCTTTTCCACTAAGGCCCAATAGGCCCATTTGCCTCCCGGGGGGGTTCCGGTAACCCTCCCGGTAATCCGGTAAAATCCCGATTTCACCCGGAACGCTTCCGGTGCCCAAACATAGGCTTCCAATATATCAATCTTTACGTCTCGACCATTTCGAGACTCCTCGTCATGTCCGTGATCTCATCCGGGACTCCGAACAACCTTCGGTACATCAAAATGCATAAACTCATAATAACTGTCATCATAACGTTAAGCGTGCGGACCCTACGGTTCGAGAACAATGTAGACATGACCGAGACATGTCTCCGGTCAATAACCAATAGCGGGACCTGGATGCCCATATTGGCTCCTACATATTCTACGAAGATCTTTATCGGTCAGACCGCATAACAACATACGTTGTTCCCTTTGTCATCGGTATGTTACTTGCCCGGGATTCGATCGTCGGTATCCAATACCTAGTTCAATCTCGTTATTGGCAAGTCTCTTTACTCGTTCCGTAATACATCATCTCATAACTAACATCTTAGTTATTATGCTTGCAAGGCTTATGTGATGTGTATTACCGAGAGGGCCCAGAGATACCTCTCCGACAATCGGAGTGACAAACCCTAATCTCGAAATACGCCAACCCAACATCTACCATTGGAGACACCTGTAGTACTCCTTTATAATCACCCAGTTACGTTGTGACGTTTGGTAGTACCCAAAGTGTTCCTCCGGTAAACGGGAGTTGCATAATCTCATAGTTATAGGAACATGTATAAGTCATGAAGAAAGCAATAGCAACATACTAAACGATCGGGTGCTAAGCTAATGGAATGGGTCATGTCAATCAGATCATTCAACTAATGATGTGACCTCGTTAATCAAATAACAACTCTTTGTTCATGGTTAGCAAACATAACCATCTTTGATTAACAAGCTAGTCTTGTAGAGGCATACTAGTGACACTCTGTTGGTCTATGTATTCACACATGTATTATGTTTCCGGTTAATACAATTCTAGCATGAATAATAAACATTTATCATGATATAAGGAAATAAATAATAACTTTATTATTGCCTCTAGGGCATATTTCCTTCAGTCTCCCACTTGCACTAGAGTCAATAATCTAGATTACACAGTAATGATTCTAACACCCATGGAGCCTTGGTGCTGATCATGTTTTGCTCGTGGAAGAGGCTTAGTCAACGGGTCTGCAACATTCAGATCCGTATGTATCTTGCAAATCTCTATGTCTCCCACCTGGACTAAATCCCGGATGGAGTTGAAGCGTCTCTTGATGTGTTTGGTTCTTTTGTGAAATCTGGATTCCTTTGCCAAGGCAATTGCACCAGTATTGTCACAGAAGATTTTCATTGGACCCGATGCACTAGGTATGACACCTAGATCGGATATGAACTCCTTCATCCAGACTCCTTCGTTCGCTGCTTCCGAAGCAGCTATGTACTCCGCTTCACATGTAGATCCTGCTACGACGCTTTGTTTAGAACTGCACCAACTGACAGCTCTACCGTTTAAAGTAAACACGTATCCGGTTTGCGATTTAGAATCGTCCGGATCAGTGTCAAAGCTTGCATCAACGTAACCTCTTACGGTGAGTTCTTTGTCACCTCCATATACGAGAAACATATCCTTAGTCCTTTTCAGGTATTTCAGGATGTTCTTGACCGCTGTCCAGTGATCCACTCCTGGATTACTTTGGTACCTCCCTGCTAAACTTATAGCAAGGCACACATCAGGTCTGGTACACAGCATTGCATACATGATAGAGCCTATGGCTGAAGCATAGGGAACATCTTTCATTTTCTCTCTATCTTCTTCATTGGTCGGGCATTGAGTCTGACTCAACTTCACACCTTGTAACACAGGCAAGAACCCTTTCTTTGCTTGATCCATTTTGAACTTCTTCAAAATCTTGTCAAGGTATGTGCTTTGTGAAAGTCCAATTAAGCGTTTTGATCTATCTCTATAGATCTTTATGCCTAATATGTAAGCAGCTTCCCCGAGGTCTTTCATCGAAAAACTTTTATTCAAGTATCCCTTTATGCTATCCAGAAATTCTATATCATTTCCAATCAGTAATATGTCATCCACATATAATATCAGAAATGCTACAGAGCTCCCACTCACTTTCTTGTAAATACAGGCTTCTCCAAAAGTCTGTATAAATCCAAATGCCTTGATCACACTATCAAAGCGTTTATTCCAACTCCGAGATGCTTGCACCAGTCCATAAATGGATCGCTGGAGTTTGCACACTTTGTTAGCTCCCTTTGGATCGACAAAACCTCCAGGTTGCATCATATACAACTCTTCTTCCAGAAATCCATTTAGGAATGCGGTTTTTACATCCATTTGCCAAATTTCATAATCATAAAATACAGCAATTGCTAACATGATTCTGACAGACTTAAGCATCGCTACGGGTGAGAAAGTCTCATCGTAGTCAACTCCTTGAACTTGTCGAAAACCTTTTGCGACAAGTCGAGCTTTGTAGACAGTAACATTACCATCAGCGTCAGTCTTTTTCTTAAAGATCCATTTATTCTCAATTGCTTGCCGATCATCGGGCAAGTCAACCAAAGTCCATACTTTGTTCTCATACATGGATCCCATCTCAGATTTCATGGCTTCAAGCCACTTTGCGGAATCTGGGCTCACCATCGCTTCTTCATAGTTCGTAGGTTCATCATGATCTAGTAGCATGACTTCCAGAACAGGATTACCGTACCACTCTGTTGCGGATCTTACTCTGGTTGATCTACGAGGTACAGTAGTATCTTGATCTAAAGTTTCATGATCATCATCATTAACTTCCTCTCTTATTGGTGTAGGTCTCACAGAAACAGTTTTCTGTGATGTACTATTTCCCAATAACGGAGTAGGTACAGTTACCTCGTCAAGTTCTACTTTCCTCCCACTCACTTCTTTCGATAGAAACTCCTTCTCAAGAAAGTTTCCGAATTTAGCAACAAAAGTCTTGCCTTCGGATCTATGATAGAAGGTGTATCCAATAGTTTCCTTTGGATATCCTATGAAGACACACTTCTCCGATTTGGGTTCGAGCTTATCAGGTTGAAGCTTTTTCACATAAGCATCGCAGCCCCAAACTTTAAGAAACGACAACTTTGGTTTCTTGCCAAACCACAGTTCATAAGGCGTCGTCTCAACGGATTTAGATGGTGCCCTATTTAACGTGAATGCGGCCGTCTCTAAAGCATAACCCCAAAATGATAGCGGTAAATCAGTAAGAGACATCATAGATCGTACCATATCTAGTAAAGTACGATTACGACGTTCGGACACACCATTACGTTGTGGTGTTCCGGGTGGCGTGAGTTGCGAAACTATTCCACAATTTTTCAAATGTACACCAAACTCGTAACTCAAATATTCTCCTCCACGATCAGATCGTAGAAACTTTATTTTCTTGTTACGATGATTTTCAACTTCACTCTGAAATTCCTTGAACTTTTCAAATGTCTCAGACTTATGTTTCATTAAGTAGATATACCCATATCTGCTTAAATCATCTGTGAAGGTGAGAAAATAATGATATCCGCCACGAGCCTCAATATTCATCGGACCACATACATCGGTATGTATGATTTCCAATAAATCTGTTGCTCTCTCCATAGTACCGGAGAACGGTGTTTTAGTCATCTTGCCCATGAGGCACGGTTCGCAAGTACCAAGTGATTCATAATCAAGTGGCTCCAAAAGCCCATCAGTATGGAGTTTCTTCATGCGCTTTACACCGATATGACCTAAACGGCAGTGCCACAAATAAGTTGCACTATCATTATCAACTCTGCATCTTTTGGCTTCAACATTATGAATATGTGTATTACTACTATCGAGATTCAATAAGAATAGACCACTTTTCAAGGGTGCATGACCATAAAAGATATTACTCATATAAATAGAACAACCATTATTCTCTGATTTAAATGAATAACCGTCTCGCATCAAAGAAGATCCAGATATAATGTTCATGCTCAACGCTGGCACCAAATAACAATTATTTAGGTCTAATATTAATCCCGAAGGTAGATGTAGAGGTAGCGTGCCGACCGCGATCACATCGACTTTGGAACCGTTTCCCACGCGCATCGTCACCTCGTCCTTTGCTAGTGTCCGCTTATTCTGTAGTCCCTGTTTTGAGTTGCAAATATTAGCAACAGAACCAGTATCAAATACCCAGGTGCTACTGCGAGCATTAGTAAGGTACACATCAATAACATGTATATCACATATACCTTTGTTCACCTTGCCATCCTTCTTATCCGCCAAATACTTGGGGCAGTTCCGCTTCCAGTGACCAGTCTGCTTGCAGTAGAATCACTCAGTTTCAGGCTTAGGTCCAGACTTGGGTTTCTTCTCTTGAGCAGCAACTTGCTTGCCGTTCTTCTTGAAGTTCCCCTTCTTCTTCCCTTTGCCCTTTTTTCTTGAAACTCGTGGTTTTGCTAACCATCAACACTTGATGCTCCTTCTTGATTTCTACCTCCGCAGCTTTCAGCATTGCGAAGAGCTCGGGAATAGTCTTGTTCATCCCTTGCATATTATAGTTCATCACAAAGCTCTTGTAGCTTGGTGGCAGTGATTGGAGAATTCTGTCAATGACGCAATCATCCGGAAGTGTAACTCCCAATTGAATCAAGTGATTATTATACCCAGACATTTTGAGTATATGCTCACTGACAGAACTGTGCTCCTCCATCTTGTAGCTATAGAACTTATTGGAGACTTCATATCTCTCAATCCGGGCATTTTCTTGAAATATTAACTTCAACTCCTGGAACATCTCATATGCTCCATGACGTTCAAAACGTCGTTGAAGTCCCGGTTCTAAGCCGTAAAGCATGGCACACTGAACTATTGAGTAGTCATCAGCTTTGCTCTGCCAGACGTTCATAACTTCTGGTGTTGCTCTTGCAGCAGGCCTGGCACTCAGCGGTGCTTCCAGGACGTAATTCTTCTGTGCAGCAATGAGGATAATCCTCAGGTTACGGACCCAGTCCGTGTAATTGCTACCATCATCTTTCAACTTTGCTTTCTCAAGGAACGCATTAAAATTCAATGGAACAACAGCACGAGCCATCTATCTACAATCAACATAAACAAGCAAGATACTATCAGGTACTAAGTTCATGATAATTTTAAGTTCAGTTAATTTACTTAAGAACTCCCACTTAGATAGACATCCCTCTAATCCTCTAAGTGATCACGTGATCCAAATCAACTAAACCATAACCGATCATCACGTGAGATGGAGTAGTTTTCAATGGTGAACATCAATATGTTGATCATATCTACTATATGATTCACGCTCGACCTTTCGGTCTCCGTGTTCCGAGGCCATATCTGTATATGCTTGGCTAGTCAAGTATAACCTGAGTATTCCGCGTGTGCAACTGTTTTGCACCCGTTGTATTTGAACGTAGAGCCTATCACACCCGATCATCACGTGGTGTCTCAGCACGAAGAACTTTTGCAACGGTGCATACTCAGGGAGAACACTTCTTGATAATTTAGTGAGAGATCATCTTATAATGCTACCGTCAATCAAAGCAAGATAAGATGCGTAAAAGGATAAACATCACATGCAATCAATATAAGTGATATGATATGGCCATCATCATCTTGTGCTTTGTGATCTCCATCTCCGAAGCACCGTCATGATCACCATCGTCACCGGCGCGACACCTTGATCTCCATCGTAGCATCGTTGTCGTCTCGCCAATCTTATGCTTCCACGACTATCACTACCGCTTAGCAATAAAGTAAAGCATTACATCGCGATTGCATTGCATACAATAAAGCGACAACCATATGGCTCCTGCCAGTTGCCGATAACTCAGTTACAAAACATGATCATCTCACACAATAAAATCAGCATCATGCCTTGACCATATCACATCACAACATGCCCTGCAAAAACAAGTTAGACGTCCTCTACTTTGTTGTTGCAAGTTTTACGTGGCTGCTACGGGCTTAAGTAAGAACTCATCTCACCTACGCATCAAAACCACAACGATAGTTCGTCAAATAGACTCCGTTTTAACCTTCTCAAGGACCGGGCGTAGTCACACTTGGTTCAACTAAAGTTGGAGAGACAGTCTTCCGCAAGCCATCTATGTGCAAAGCACGTCGAGGGAACCGGTCTCGCGTAAAAGTACGCGTAAGGTTGGTCCGGATCGTCTCGTCCAACAATACCGCCGAACCAAAGTATGACATGCTGGTAGGCAGTATGACTTGTATCGCCCACAACTCACTTGTGTTCTACTCGTGCATATAACATCAAACCATAAAAACCTAGGCTCGGATGCCACAGTTGGGGAACGCAGTAATTTCAAAAAATTTCCTACGCGCACGCAAGATCATGGTGATGCACAGCAACGAGAGGGGAGAGTGTTGTCTACGTACCAACGCAGACCGACTGCGGAAGCGATCACACAACGTAGAGGAAGTAGTCGTACGTCTTCTTCCTGATTCGACCGATCCAAGCATCGTTACTCCGGCACCTCCGAGTTCTTGGCACACGTTCAGCTCGATGACGTTCCTCGGGCTCCGATCCAGCAAAGCATCGAGGAAGAGTTCCGTCAGCACGACGGCGTGGTGACGATCTTGATGTACTACCAACGCAGGGCTTCGCCTAAGCACTGTAACGGTATGATCGAGGTGGAATTTGGTGGCAGGGGGCACCGCACACGGCTAAGGAACGATCTCAAGGATCAAGTTGTGTGTCTTGGGGTGCCCCCTGCCCCCGTATATAAAGGCCAGGGGCAGGGGGTTCGGCCGGCTAGGAGGGAGGCGCAGGGAGGAGTCCTACTCCCACCGGGAGTAGGACTCCTCCCCTCCAATCCTATTCCAACTAGGACTCTTGGGGGGAAAGGAGAAAGAGGGGGCCGGCCCACCTCTCCTAGTCCTACTAGGACTTGGGGAAGGGGGGGGGCGCCGGCTAGGCTTGTGGGCTGCCTCTTCTCTCTTTTCCACTAAGGCCCAATAGGCCCATTTGCCTCCCGGGGGGGTTCCGGTAACCCTCCCGGTAATCCGGTAAAATCCCGATTTCACCCGGAACGCTTCCGGTGCCCAAACATAGGCTTCCAATATATCAATCTTTACGTCTCGACCATTTCGAGACTCCTCGTCATGTCCGTGATCTCATCCGGGACTCCGAACAACCTTCGGTACATCAAAATGCATAAACTCATAATAACTGTCATCGTAACGTTAAGCGTGCGGACCCTACGGTTCGAGAACAATGTAGACATGACCGAGACATGTCTCCGGTCAATAACCAATAGCGGGACCTGGATGCCCATATTGGCTCCTACATATTCTACGAAGATCTTTATCGGTCAGACCGCATAACAACATACGTTGTTCCCTTTGTCATCGGTATGTTACTTGCCCGGGATTCGATCGTCGGTATCCAATACCTAGTTCAATCTCGTTATTGGCAAGTCTCTTTACTCGTTCCGTAATACATCATCTCATAACTAACATCTTAGTTATTATGCTTGCAAGGCTTATGTGATGTGTATTACCGAGAGGGCCCAGAGATACCTCTCCGACAATCGGAGTGACAAACCCTAATCTCGAAATACGCCAACCCAACATCTACCATTGGAGACACCTGTAGTACTCCTTTATAATCACCCAGTTACGTTGTGACGTTTGGTAGTACCCAAAGTGTTCCTCCGGTAAACGGGAGTTGCATAATCTCATAGTTATAGGAACATGTATAAGTCATGAAGAAAGCAATAGCAACATACTAAACGATCGGGTGCTAAGCTAATGGAATGGGTCATGTCAATCAGATCATTCAACTAATGATGTGACCTCGTTAATCAAATAACAACTCTTTGTTCATGGTTAGGAAACATAACCATCTTTGATTAACAAGCTAGTCTTGTAGAGGCATACTAGTGACACTCTGTTGGTCTATGTATTCACACATGTATTATGTTTCCGGTTAATACAATTCTAGCATGAATAATAAACATTTATCATGATATAAGGAAATAAATAATAACTTTATTATTGCCTCTAGGGAATATTTCCTTCAATTAGTTGTGAAACAATTTCCACAATGTCTTAATTCTGTGCCAAACTCGTAATTCAGATATTCATCTCTATGATCATATCATCGATATTTTATCCTCTTGTTACGAGGATCTTTCAACTTCACCCTGAAATTACTTGAACCTTTCAATAATTCGGACTCGTGATTCATCAAGTAAATATACTCAACATCTACTCAAATCATCTGTGAAGTAAGAACATAACGATATCCACTACACACCTCAGCACTCATTGGACTGGACACATCAAAATCTATTACTTCCAACAAGTTGCTTTCTAGTTCCATTTTACTGAAACCGAGGCTTTCAGTCATCTTGCCCATGTGGTCTGATTTGCATGTCTCAAGTGATTCAAAGTCAAATGAGTCCAAACGGTCCATTTGCATGGAGTTTCTTCATGCATATATACCAATAGACATGGTTCGCATGTCTCAAACCTTTCAAAAATGAGTGAGCCCAGAGATCCATCAACATGGAGCTTCTTCATGCATTTTATACCGATACTTAAGTGGCAGTGCCACAAGTAGGTGGTACTATCATTACTATCTTATATATTTTGGCATGAACATGTGTATCACTATGATCGAGATTCAATAAACCATTCATTTTGGGTGCAAGACCATTGAAGGTATTATTCAAATAAACAGAGTAACCATTATTCTCCTTAAATGAATAACCGTATTGCGATAGACATAATCCAATCATGTCTATGCTCAACGCAAACACCAATCTCGATGGTAGAGGGAGCGTACGATGCTTGATCATATCAACATTGGAAACACTTCCAACACATATCGTTAGCTCACCTTTAGCTAGTCTCCGTTTATTCCGTAGCCTTTTGTTTCGAGTTACTAACACTTAGCAACCGAACCGGTATCTAATACCCTGGTGCTACTAGGAGTACTAGTAAAGTACACATTATAATGCATATCCAATATACTTCTGTCGACCTTGCCAGCCTTCTCATCTACCAAGTATCTAGGGTGGTTCTGCTTTAGTGACTGTTCTCCTTATTACAGAAGCACTCAGTCTCGGGTTTGGGTTCAACCTTGGGTTTCTTCACTAGAGCAGCAGCTGAATTGCCATTTCATGAAGTATCCCTTCTTGCCCTTGCCCTTCTTGAAACTAGTGGTTTCACCAACCATCAACAATTGATGGTCCTTCTTGATTTCTACTTTTGTGGTGTCAAACATCGCGAATATCTCAAGGATCATCATATATGTCCCTGATGTACTATAGTTCATCATGAAGCTCTAGCAGCTTGGTGGTAATGACTTCGGAGAAACATCACTATCTCATCTGGAAGATCAACTCCCACTCGATTCAAATGATTGTTGTACTTAGACAATCTGAGCACAAGCTCAACAATTGAGCTTTTCTCCCTTAGTTTGCAGGCTAAGAAAATCGTCGGAGGTCTTATACCTCTTGACGTGGGCACGAGCCTGAAATCCCAATTTCAGTCCTTGGAACATCTCATATGTGCTGCGATGTTTCAAAAACGTCTTTGGTGCCTCAATTCTAAACCATTTAGCATTACGCACTAAACTATCATGTAGTCATCAAAACGTCTATGTCAGATGTTCGCAACATCCACAGACGACATTCGAGGGTCAGCACACTGAGCGGTGCATTAAGGACATAAGCCTTTTACTGTCTGCATAATTGCTACTATCAACCTTCAACTAATTTTTCTCTAGGAACATATCTAAACAGTAGAACTAAAGCGTGAGCTACGACATAATTTGCAAAATCCTTTTGACTATGTTCAGGATAATTAAGTTCATCTTATGAACTCCCACTCAGATAGACATCCCTCTAGTCATCTAAGTGATTACATGATCCGATTCAACTAGGCCGTGTCCGATCATCACATGAGACGGACTAGTCAACATCGGTGAACATCTTCATGTTGATCGTATCTGCCATACGACTCATGCTCGACCTTTCGGTCTTCTGTGTTCCGAGGCCATGTCTGTACATGCTAGGCTCGTCAAGTCAACCTAAGTGTTTGCATGTGTTCCGAGGCCATGTCTGTACATGCTAGGCTCGTCAACATCTGTTGTATTCGAACGTAAGAATCTATCACACCCGTTCATCACGTGGTGCTTCGAAACGACGAACTTTCGCAACGGTGCACAGTTAGGGGGAACACTTTCTTGAAATTTTAATGAGGGATCATCTTATTTACTACAGTCGTTCTAAGTAAACAAGATGTATAAACATGATAAACATCACATGCAATCAAATAGTGACATGATATGGCCAATATCATATTGCTCCTTTTGATCTCCATCTTCGGGGCTCTATGATAATCTTGTCACCGGCATGACATCATGAGCTCCATCATCATGATCTCCATAATTGTGTCTTCATGAAGTTGTCTCGCCAACTATTACTTCTACTACTACAGCTAACGGTTAGCTATAAAGTAAAGTAATTACATGACGTTTATGTTGACACGCAGGTCATAAATAAATTAAAGACAACTCCTATGGCTCCTGCCGGTTGTCATACTCATCGACATGCAAGTCGTGATTCCTATTACAAGAACATGATCAATCTCATACATCACATATATCATTCATCACATCCTTTTGGCCATATCACATCACATAGCATACCCTGCAAAAACAAGTTAGACGTCCTCTAATTGTTGTTTGCATGTTTTACGTGGCTGCTATGGGTTTCTAGCAACAACGTTTCTTACCTACGCAAAAGCCACAACGTGATATGCCAATTGCTATTTACCCTTCATAAGGACCCTTTTCATCGAATCCGATCCGACTAAAGTGGGAGAGATAGACACCCGCTAGCCACCTTATGCAACTAGTGCATGTCAGTCAGTGGAACCAGTCTCACGTAAGAGTACGTGTAAGGTCGGTCCAGGCCGCTTCTTCCCACGATGCCGCCGAATCAAGATAAGACTAGTAACGGCAAGTAAATTGACAAAATCAACGCCCACAACTACTTTGTGTTCTACTCATGCATAGAATCTACGCAATAGACCTAGCTCATGATGCCACTGTTGGGGAACGTAGCAGAAATTCTAAATTTTCCTACGTGTCACCAAGATCTATCTATGGAGAGACTAGCAACGAGGGGAAGGAGAGTGCATCTACATGCAAATGTAGATCGCTAAGCGGAAGCATTCAAGAGAACAGGGTTGATGGAGTCGTACTCGTCGTGATCCAAATCACCGGAGATCCTAGTGCCGAACGGACGACACCTCCGCGTTCAACACACGTACAGCCCGATGACATCTCCCATGCCTTGATCCAGCAAGGAGAGAGGGAGAGGTTGAGGAAGACTCCATCCAGCAGCAGCACAACGGCGTGGTGGTGGTGGAGGAGCGTGGCAATCCTGCAGGGCTTCGCCAAGCACCACGTGAGAGGAGAAGGACTTGGGAGAGGGGAGAGGGCTGCACCAAAGGCAAAGGTAAGAAGTCCTCCATCTCCCCCCACTATATATAGGGGGGCCAAGGGGGGGGCGCCGGCCCTAGGAGATCCAATCTCCTAGGGGGGGCGGCGGCCAAGGGAGGAATCTCTCCTCCCCAAGGCACCTAGGAGGTGCCTTCCCCTTCTGGGACTCTTCCTTTAGGGTTTCCCCCACATCTCTTGGCGCATGGGCCTCTTGGGGCTGGTGCCCTTGGCCCATATAGGCCAAGGCACACCCCCTACAGCCCATGTGGTCCCCCGGGGCAGGTGGCCCCACCCGGTGGGCCCCCGGGACCCTTCCGGTGGTCCCGGTACAATACCGATGACTCCGAAACTTGTCCCGATGGCCGAAATAGGACTTCCTATATATAAATCTTTACCTCCGGACCATCCGGAACTCCTCGTGATGTCCGGGATCTCATCCAGGACTCCGAACAACATTTGGTAACCACATACAAACTTCCTTTATAACCCTAGCGTCATCGAACCTTAAGTGTGTAGACCCTACGGGTTTGGGAGACATGCAGACATGACCGAGACATTCTCCGGTCAATAACCAATAGTGGGATTTGGATACCCATGTTGGCTCCCACATGTTCCACGATGATCTCATCGGATGAACCACGATGTCGAGAATTCGATCAATCCCGTATACAATTCCCTTTGTCTAGCGGTACGATACTTGCCCGAGATTCGATCGTCGGTATCCCGATACCTTGTTCAATCTCGTTACCGACAAGTCTCTTTTACTCGTTCCGTAACACATCATCCCGTGATCAACTCCTTGATCACATTGTGCACATTATGATGATGTCCTACCGAGTGGGCCCAGAGATACCTCTCCGTCACACGGAGTGACAAATCCCAGTCTCGATTCGTGCCAATCCAACAGACACTTTCGGAGATACCCGTAGTGTACCTTTATAGCCACCCAGTTACGTTGTGATGTTTGGCACACCCAAAGTATTCCTACGGTATCCGGGAGTTGCACAATCTCATGGTCTAAGGAAATGATACTTGACATTAGAAAAGCTTTAGCCTATGAACTACACGATCTAGTGCTATGCTTAGGATTGGGTCTTGTCCATCACATCATTCTCGTAATGATGTGATCCCGTTATCAATGACATCCAATGTCCATGGTCAGGAAACCGAAACCATCTATTGATCAACGAGCTAGTCAACTAGAGGCTTACTAGGGACATGGTGTTGTCTATGTATCCACACATGTATCTGAGTTTCCTATCAATACAATTATAGCATGGATAATAAACGATTGTCATGAACAAGGAAATATAATAATAACTTATTTATTATTGCCTCTAGGGCATATTTCCAACATGACGAATCTCTCCCTCAACACTCGGCTGGATCGGAGTTCGAGGGACGTCATCGGGCTAAACGCGTGCTAAACTCGGAGGTGTCATGCGTTCGGTACTTGATCGGTCGGATCGTGAAGACGTACGACTACATCAACCGCGTTGTGCTAATGCTTCCGCTTTCGGTCTATGAGGGTACATAGACATGAAGGAAATATGCCCTAGAGGCAATAATAAAGTTATTATTTATTTCCTTATATCATGATAAATGTTTATTATTCATGCTAGAATTGTATTAACCGGAAACATAATACATATGTGAATACATAGACAAACAGAGTGTCACTAGTATGCCTCTACTTGACTAGCTCGTTAATCAAAGATGGTTATGTTTCCTAACCATGAACAAAGAGTTGTTATTTGATTAACGAGGTCACATCATTAGTTGAATGATCTGATTGACATGACCCATTATATTAGCTTAGCACCCGATCATTTAGTATGTTGCTATTGCTTTTCTTCATGACTTATACATGTTCCTATGACTATGAGATTATGCAGCTCCCGTTTGCCGGAGGAACACTTTGGGTACTACCAAACGTCACAACGTAACTGGGTGATTATAAAGGAGTACTACAGGTGGCTCCAAAGGTAGATGTTGGGTTGGCGTATTTTGAGATTAGGATTTGTCACTCTGATTGTCGGAGAGGTATCTCTGGACCCTCTCGGTAATGCACATCACTTAAGCCTTGCAAGCATTGCAACTAATGAGTTAGTTGTGGGATGATGTATTACAGAACGAGTAAAGAGACTTGCCAGTAACGAGATTGAACTAGGTATTGGATACCGACGATCGAATCTCGGGCAAGTAACATACCGATGACAAAGGGAACAACGTATGTTGTTATGCGGTCTGACCGATAAAGATCTTCGTAGAATATGTAGGAGCCAATATGGGCATCCAGGTCCCGCTATTGGTTATTGACTGGAGACGTGTCTCGGTCATGTCTACATTGTTCTCGAACCGTAGGGTCCGCACGCTTAACGTTACGATGACAGTTATTATGAGTTTATGCCTTTTGATGTACCGAAGGTTGTTCGGAGTCCCGGATGAGATCACGGACATGACGAGGAGTCTCGAAATGGTCGAGACGTAAAGATTGATATATTGGAAGCCTATGTTTGGACATCGGAAGTGTTCCGGGTGAAATCGGGATTTTACCGAATTACCGGGAGGGTTACCGGAACCCCCCGGGAGCCAAATGGGTCAACATGGGCCTTAGTGGAAAGGTGAGAGGGCAGCCCACATAGGGCTGCGCCTCCCCCCCTCTCCCTAGTCCTAGTAGGACTAGGAGAGGGGCCGTCCACCTCTCTCTCTCTCCCTTTAAGGATTCCTAGTTGGACTAGGATTGGAGGGGGGAGTCCTACTCCCGGTAGGAGTAGGACTCCTCCTGCGCCTCCCCCTCTTTGGCCGGCCAGCCCCCCTCCCTCCAACCTTTATATACGGGGGCAGGGGACACCCCAAGACACACAAGTTGATACTTGAGATCGTTCCTTAGCCGTGTGCGGTGCCCCCTGCCACCAAATTCCACCTCGATCATACCGTTACAGTGCTTAGGCGAAGCCCTGCGTCGGTAGTACATCAAGATCGTCACCACGCCGTCGTGCTGACGGAACTCTTCCTCGACGCTTTGCTGGATCGGAGCCCGAGGATCGTCATCGAGCTGAACGTGTGCTAAGAACTCGGAGGTGCCGGAGTAACGGTGCTTGGATCGGTCGGATCGGGAAGAAGACGTACGACTACTTCCTCTATGTTGTGTGATCGCTTCCACAGTCGGTCTGCGTTGGTACGTAGATAACACTCTCCCCCTCGTTGCTATGCATCACCATGATCTTGCGTGTGCGTAGGAAATTTTTTGAAATTACTGCGTTCCCCAACAGTGGCATCCGAGCCTAGGTTTTATGGTTTGATGTTATTTGCACGAGTAGAACACAAGTGAGTTGTGGGCGATACAAGTCATACTGCCTACCAGCATGTCATACTTTGGTTCGGCGGCATTGTTAGACGAGACGATCCGGACCAACCTTACGCGTACTCTTACGCGAGACCGGTTCCCTCGACGTGCTTTGCACATAGATGGCTTGCGGAAGACTGTCTCTCCAACTTTAGTTGAACCAAGTGTGACTACGCCCGGTCCTTGAGAAGGTTAAAACGGAGTCTATTTGACGAACTATCGTTATGGTTTTGATGCGTAGGTGAGATGAATTCTTACTTAAGCCCGTAGCAGCCACGTAAAACTTGCAACAACAAAGTAGAGGACGTCTAACTTGTTTTTGCAGGGCATGTTGTGATGTGATATGGTCAAGGCATGATGCTGATTTTATTGTATGAGATGATCATGTTTTGTAACCGAGTTATCGGCAACTGGCAGGAGCCATATGGTTGTCGCTTTATTGTATGCAATGCAATCGCGATGTAATGCTTTACTTTATTACTAAGCGGTAGTGATAGTCGTGGAAGCATAAGATTGGCGAGACGACAACGATGCTACGATGGAGATCAAGGTGTCGCCCTGGTGACGATGGTGATCATGACGGTGCTTCGGAGATGGAGATCGCAAGCACAAGATGATGATGACCATATCATATCACTTATATTGATTGCATGTGATGTTTATCCTTTTATGCATCTTATCTTGCTTTGATTGACGGTAGCATTATAAGATGATCTCTCACTAAATTATCAAGAAGTGGTCTCCCTGAGTATGCACCGTTGCAAAAGTTCTTCGTGCTGAGACACCACGTGATGATCGGGTGTGATAGGCTCTACGTTCAAATACAACGGGTGCAAAACAGTTGCACATGCAGAATACTCAGGTTAAACTTGACGAGCCTAGCATATGCAGATATGGCCTCGGAACACAGAGACCGAAAGTTCGAGCGTGAATCATATAGTAGATATGATCAACATGATGATGTTCACCATTGAAAACTACTGCATCTCACGTGATGATCGGTTATGGTTTAGTTGATTTGGATCACGTGATCACTTAGAGGATTAGAGGGATGTCTATCTAAGTGGGAGTTCTTAAGTAATATGATTAAATTGAACGTAAATTTATCATGAACTTAGTCCTGGTAGTATTTTGCAAATCATGTTGTAGATCAATAGCTCGCGTTGTTGCTTCCCTACGTTTTATTTTGATATGTTCCTAGAGAAAATTATGTTGAAAGATGTTAGTAGCAATGATGCGGATTGGATCCGTGATCTGAGGTTTATCCTCATTGCTGCACAGAAAAAAATATGTCCTTGATGCACCGCTAGGTGACAGACCTATTGCAGGAGCAGATGCAGACGTTATGAACGTTTGGCTAGCTCAATATGACGACTACTTGATAGTTTAGTGCACCATGCTTAATGGCTTAGAATCGGGACTTCAAAGACGTTTTGAACGTCATGGACCATATGAGATGTTCCAGGAGTTGAAGATAATATTTCAAGCAAATACCCGAGTTGAGAGATATAAAGTCTCCAATGAGTTCTATAGCTAAAAGATGGAGGAGAATCGCTCAACTAGTGAGCATGTGCTCAGATTGTCTGGGTACTACAATCGCTTGAATCAAGTGGGAGTTAATCTTCCAGATAAGATAGTGATTGACAGAATTCTCTAGTCACCATGACCAAGTTAGTAGAACTTCGTGATGAACTATAGTATGCAAGGGATGACGAAAACGACTCCCGAGCTTTTCATGATGATGAAATCAACGAAGGTAGAAATCAAGAAAAAACATCAAGTGTTGATGGTTGACAAGACCACTAGTTTCAAGAAAAGGGCAAAGGGAAGAAGGGGAACTTCAAGAAGAACGGCAAGCAAGTTGCTGCTCAAGTGAAGAAGCCCAAGTCTGATCCTAAGCCTGAGACTAAGTGATTCTACTGCAAAGGGACTGGTCACTGGAAGCGGAACTACCCCAAGTGATTGGCGGATAAGTAGGATGGCAAAGTGAACATAAGTATATTTGATATACATGTTATTGATGTGTACTATACTAGTGTTTATAGCAACCCCTCAGTATTTGATGCTAGTTTAGTTGCTAAGATTAGTAACTCAAAATGGGAGTTGCAGAATAAACAGAGACTAGTTAAGGGTGAAGTGACGATGTGTGTTGGAAGTAGTTCCAAGATTTATATGATCATCATCGCACACTCCCCTATACTTTCGGGATTAGTGTTGAACTTAAATAAGTGTTATTTGGTTTTTGCGTTGAGCATGAATATGATTTGATCATGTTTATTGTAATACGGTTATTCATTTAAGTAAAAGAATAAATTGTTGTTCTGTTTACATGAATAAAACCTTATATGGTTACACACCTAATGAAAATAGTTCATTGGATCTCGATATTAATAATACACATATTCATAATATTGAAACCAAAAGATGCAAAGTTAATAATGATAGTGCAACTTATTTGTGGCACTGCCCTTTAGGTCATATTGGTGTAAAGCGCATGAAGAAACTCCATGCTGATGGGCTTTTGGAATCACTTGATTATGAATCAGTTGATGCTTGCGAACCATGCCTCATGGGCAAGATGACTAAGACTCTGTTCTTCGGAATAATGGAGCGAGCAACAGATTTGTTGGAAATCATATATACTGATGTATGTGGTCCGATGAATATTGAGGCTCGCGACAGGTATCATTATTTTCTGATCTTCACAGATGATTTGAGCAGATATGAGTATATCTACTTGATGAAACATAAGTCTGAAACATTTGAAAAGTTCAAAGAATTTCAGAGTGAAGTGAAAAATCATCGTAACAAGAAAATAAAGTTTCTATGATCTGATCGTAGAGAAAAGTATTTGAGTTACGAGTTTGGCCTTCAGTTAAAAACAATGTGAAATAGTTTCACTACTCACGCCACCTGGAACACCACAGCATAATGGTGTGTCCGAATGTCATAACCGTACTTTATTGGATATAGTGCAATCTATGATGTCTCTTACCGATTTACCACTATTGTTTTTGGGGTCATGCATTAGAGACAGTTGCATTCACGTTAAAAAGGGGCACCATCTATATCCGTCGAGACGACACCTTATGAACTATGGTTTGGCAAGAAACCAAAGTTGTCGTTTCTTAAAGTTTGGGGTTGTGATGCTTATATGAAAAAGTTTCATCCTGATAAGCTCAAAACTCAAATCGGAGAAGTGCATCTTCATAGGATATCCAAAGGAAAACTATTGGATACACCTTCTATCACAGATCCGAAGGCAAGACTTTTGTTGCTAAAATTCGGAAACTTTCTGGAGAAGGAGTTTCTCTCGAAAGAAGTGAGTGGGAGGAAAGTAGAACTTGACGAGGTAACTGTACCTGCTCCCTTATTGGAAAGTAGTACATCACAAAAAAATGTTTCTGTGACACCTACACCAGTTAGTGAGGAAGCTAATGATGATGATCATGAAACTTCAGAACAAGACACTACTGAACCTCGTAGATCAACCAGAGTAAGATCCGCGCCAGAGTGGTACGGTAATCCTGTTCTGGAAGTCATGCTACTAGATCATGATGATCCTACGAACTATGAAGAAGCGATGGTGAGCCCAGATTCCGCAAAGTGGCTTGAAGCCATGAAATCTGAGATATGATCCATGTATGAGAACAAAGTATGGACTTTAGTTGACTTGCCCGATGATCGGCAAGCCATAGAAAATTAATGGATCTTCAAGAGGAAGACGGACGCTGATAGTAGTGTTACTATCTACAAAGCTAGAATTGTCGCAAAAGGTTTTCGACAAGTTCAAGGTGTTGACTACGATGAGATTTTCTCACTCGTATCTATGCTTAAGTCTGTCCGAATCATGTTAGCAATTGCCGCATTTTATGAAATCTGGCAAACGGATAAACAAAACTGCATTCCTTAATGGATTGATTAAAGAAGAGTTGTATATGATGCAACCAGAAGGTTTTGTCAATCCAAAAGGTGCTAACAAAATGTGCAAGCACCAGCGATCCATCTGTGGACTGGTGCAAGCATCTCGGAGTTGGAATATATGCTTTGATGAGTTGATCAAAGCATATAGTTTTATACAGACTTGCGGTGAAGCCTGTATTTACGAGAAAGTGAGTGGGAGCACTACAGCATTTCTGATAAGTATATGTGAATGACATATTGTTGATCGGAAATAATGTAGAATTATTCTGTAAAGCATAAAAGGAGTGTTTGAAAGGAGTTTTTCAAAGAAAGACTTCGGTAAAGCTGCTTACATATTGAGCTTCAAGATCTATAGAGATAGATCAAGACGCTTGATAAGTTTTTCAATAAGTACATACCTTGACAAGATTTTGAAGTAGTTCAAAATGGAACAGTCAAAGAAAAAGTTTCTTGCATGTGTTACAAGGTGTGAAGTTGAGTAAAGACTCAAAGCCCGACCACGGCAGAAGATAGAAAGAGAATGAAAGTCATTCCCTATGCCTCATTCATAGGTTCTATAAAGTATGCCATGCTGTGTACCGGATCTATTGTATACCCTGCACTGATTTGGCAAGGGAGTACAATAGTGATCTAGGAGTAGATCACTGGACAGCGGTCAGAATTATCCTTAGTGAAATAAGGAAATGTTTCTCGATTATGGACGTGACAAAAAGGTTCGTCGTAAAGGGTTACGTCGATGCAAGTTTTTGACACTGATCCAGATGATTCTAAATCTGGATACATATTGAAAGTGGGAGCAATTAGCTAGAGTAGCTCCGTGTAGAGCATTGTAGACATAGAACTTGCAAAATACTTACGGATCTGAATGTAACAGACCCGTTGACTAAAATTATCTCACAAGCAAAACATGATCACACCTTAGTACTCTTTGGGTGTTAATCACATAGATATGTGAACTAGATTACTGACTCTAGTAATCCCTTTGAGTGTTGGTCACATGACGATGTGAACTATGGGTGTTAATCACATGGTGATGTGAACCATTGCTGCTAAATCACATGGCGATGTGAACTAGATTATTGACTCTAGTGCAAGTGGGAGACTGAAGGAAATATGCCCTAGAAGCAATAATAAAGTTATTATTTATTTCCTTATATCATGATAAATGTTTATTATTCATGCTAGAATTGTATTAACCGGAAACATAATACATGTGTGAATACATAGACAAACAGAGTGTCACTAGTATGCCTCTACTTGACTAGCTCGTTAATCAAAGATGGTTATGTTTCCTAACCATGAACAAAGAGTTGTTATTTGATTAACGAGGTCACATCATTAGTTGAATGATCTGATTGACATGACCCATTCTATTAGCTTAGCACCCGATCGTTTAGTATGTTGCTATTGCTTTTCTTCATGACTTATACATGTTCCTATGACTATGAGATTATGCAGCTCCCGTTTGCCGGAGGAACACTTTGGGTACTACAAAACGTCACAACGTAACTGGGTGATTATAAAGGAGTACTACAGGTGGCTCCAAAGGTAGATGTTGGGTTGGCGTATTTCGAGATTAGGATTTGTCACTCCGATTGTCGGAGAGGTATCTCTGGGCCCTCTCGGTAATGCACATCACTTAAGCCTTGCAAGCATTGCTACTAATGAGTTAGTTGTGGGATGATGTATTACAGAACGAGTAAAGAGACTTGCCAGTAACGAGATTGAACTAGGTATTGGATACCGACGATCGAATCTCGGGCAAGTAACATACCGATGACAAAGGGAACAACGTATGTTGTTATGCGGTCTGACCGATAAAGATCTTCGTAGAATATGTAGGAGCCAATATGGGCATCCAGGTCCCGCTATTGGTTATTGACCGGAGACGTGTCTCAGTCATGTCTACATTGTTCTCGAACCGTAGGGTCCGCACGCTTAACGTTACAATGACAGTTATTATGAGTTTATGCATTTTGATGTACCGAAGGTTGTTCGGAGTCCCGGATGAGATCACGGACATGACGAGGAGTCTCGAAATGGTCGAGCCGTAAAGATTGATATATTGGAGCCCTATGTTTGGACATCGGAAGTGTTCCGGGTGAAATCGGGATTTTACCGGATTACCGGGAGGGTTACCGGAACCCCCCGGGAGCCAAATGGGTCAACATGGGCCTTAGTGGAAAGGTGAGAGGGCAGCCCACATAGGGCTGCGCCTCCCCCCCTCTCCCTAGTCCTTTTAGGACTAGGAGAGGGGCCGGCCACCTCTCTCTCTCTCTCCCTTTAAGGATTCCTAGTTGGACTAGGATTGGAGGGGGGAGTCCTACTCCCGGTAGGAGTAGGACTCCTCCTGCGCCTCCTCCTCTTTGGCCGGCCAGCCCCCCTCCCTCCAACCTTTATATACGGGGGCAGGGGACACCCCAAGACACACAAGTTGATCCTTGAGATCGTTCCTTAGCCGTGTGCGGTGCCCCCTGCCACCAAATTCCACCTCGATCATACCGTTACAGTGCTTAGGCGAAGCCCTGCGTCGGTAGTACATCAAGATCGTCACCACGCCGTCGTGCTGACGGAACTCTTCCTCGACGCTTTTTTGGATCGGAGCCCGAGGATCGTCATCGAGCTGAACGTGTGCTAAGAACTCGGAGGTGCCGGAGTAACGGTGCTTGGATCGGTCGGATCGGGAAGAAGACGTACGACTACTTCCTCTACGTTGTGTGATCGCTTCCGCAGTCGGTCTGCATTGGTACGTAGATAACACTCTCCCCCTCGTTGCTATGCATCACCATGATCTTGCGTGTGCGTAGGAAATTTTTTGAAATTACTGCGTTCCCCAACAAGACAATACTCTCCCCTCTCGTTGTTGTGCATCACCATGATCTTGCATGTGCGTATGAATTTTTTTGAAATTACTACGTTCCCCAATAGTGGCATCCGAGCCAGGTTTTATGCGTAGATGTCATATGCATGAGTAGAACACAAGTAAGTTGTGGGCGATATAAGTCATACTACTTACCAGCATGTCATACTTTGGTTCGGCGGTACTGTTGGATGAAGCGGCCCGGACCGACATTACACGTACGCTTACGTGAGATTGGTTGCACCGACGTGCTTTGCACACAGGTGGCTGGCGGGTGTCAGTTTCTCTAACTTTAGTTGAACCAAGTGTGGCTACGCCCGGTCCTTGCGAAGGTTAAAACAGCACCAACTTGACAAACTATCATTGTGGTTTTGATGCGTAGGTAAGAACGGTTCTTGCTAAGCCCATAGCAGCCACGTAAAACTTGCAACAACAAAGTAGAGGACGTGTAATTTGTTTTTGCAGGGCATGTTGTGATGTGATATGGTCAAGACATGATGCTAAATTTTATTGTATGAGATGATCATGTTTTGTAACGGAGTTATCGGCATCTGGCAGGAGCCATATGGTTGTCGCTTTATTGTATGCAATGCAATCGCCCTGTAACGCTTTACTTTATCACTAAGCGGTAGCGATAGTCGTAGAAGCATAAGATTGGCGAGACGACAACGATGCTATGATGGATATCAAGGTGTCACAGCAGTGACGATGGTGATCATGACGGTGCTTCGGAGATGGAGATCACAAGCACAAGATGACACTGGTAGAAAAAGGGCCTATAGTCCCGGTTCGTAAGGGCCTTTAGTCCCGGTTCCTGAACCGGGACTAAAGTGTCGGTACTAATACCTCCCCCTTTAGTCCCGGTTCAATCCAGAACCGGGTCTAAAGGCCCTCCACGTGTGCAGTGCGCAGAGCCCAGGCAGGAGACCCTTTGGTCCCGGTTGGTGGCACCAACCGGGACCAATAGGCATCCACGCGTCAGCGTTTCTGTGGCTGGGGTTTTATTTTTTTTGAAGGGGGGGGGGGTTTGGGGGTTTTGGGGGGTTATTTTAGGTGTTTCATATATTGTGTTAGCAAGCTATAATTAATAGAGAGAAGTGTCCTCTCTTATGTCTGTGCTTGGTCGACGCTACATACTATACATACATATAGAGAGGACTAGACACGCTGGCTAGCTAGTAAGCAAACAAAGGAAACAGAAGATCGTCATGAACATATATGCATACAGAGAGAAGTGATATCGACCACCTCTCCTACTCCGAGAGATTGGTTGAACAACAAGTTCTCGTATATCTATCTTACACTACCGGCTACATATATACAGTAATTATCTCTTACAAATATAATCATGCATACTCAGGTTTAACATAGAATTCTCCGTCTTCAGGGATCACGTGGTCAAGAAAGAATGCCGCCAATTCCTCTTGAATTCCTCGCATGCGAGCTGGTGCTAGGAGTTCATCCCGCTTCCGAAACATCTAATTTAAAGAAGGGGGGTCAATACATATATATGTATGAATGAATGAAACTCAACACAAATGATGGTAATAAAATAAAATTGTGAATGTTGTCATTTACGTACTTCATATTGTTCGTCAATGTAGCCCCGCTCACAGGTCATGTGGCGGATGGACTCGCAAACATAGTATCCACAGAAATCATTCCCTTGTTCCTGCCACAACCACTTTACAAGAAATAGAGGTTAATCAAACTGATAAGCAAGAATGCCAAATGGTATTGATGAAACTAGCGCTTGAATGACTAGTAGATGCGCTTAAAATGCTACTATAGCTAGTACTTACCTTCGGGTGTCTAAATTGCAGCTCCTTCGACAGTCCCGGAGCTTTTCTGGTGAATTTTCTCCAAACCGTGCCGGACAAAGAAAACAATTACTTGATATATCAGGAAATGAACAAAGTTGTTGATATGGTGGATAATGATCGATTTAACTTACTTCTCGAGTATTTGAGTCATGTCTGCATAGTCCTTGGGATCTTTTCGTCTTGAGTCTTAGACGGTTACTAGTCCCTGCTCAAGCTTAATATGTAGGAGAATATAGTGGAAAGTGCACACGCATGCATAACTCATCAATTACATTACTATAACCTTGACTAATATATAAGGGAAACCGAATATGCACAAGACAGTAACACTCACGTTAAGTTGTAAGGAAAGAGTACTATATCTTTGTTTTGATTTATTATCAACGATTGTAGCATGCTGGCCTCGGTTTCTGCGGCATGAAATTTAACCTCAGTTGCATCTATGAGATATCTGTTAATGAACTCAATATCACCGACTTGTCTTTTCTTCAATTCGACGATCTTCAATCTACATAATATAGTGAGGATGATTATAAATACATGCAATGAAAGAGCTAAGCTATATAGAGAAACTTAATGACAGAAGTAGTACTACTTATAGACAGTAGCAGGCGACCGTTGTTTTATCGAGGGCCAATTGATTGAAAAACTGATAGAACTCCTCAAATGGAACAGGCAACAGATCAATTCCAACGAGGTCATGCTCCTTTTTAACTTTCAAATACAAAGTACTCCTCCCCCTAGAGTCTCTGCAGATTTTCAAGTACCAATCATGCAATCTTCGCATCATCGTTGATAGAGATCTTTCATCTTTGACGAGAGGCTTCCCGTACTCGTATCTTTGTATCTGCATCTCCATGGGTTCATAATGTACTTCGTCGGGCAGGTAATCTGCAAGATTGCTATAACCGGGCACCATCCTCGGATCATTAGCGACGTTGTGGCTAGGCACCTTGAGCGGGGGGCACGATTGCTTCGCTTGTTTGCTGAGCTGGGCAATTCGTTTCCCAGCTCGTCATTCTTTCAGCCTTTGATCACTTACAGTACTTCTCGACCGCTCCGCTTCGGCAAATTCCTTTCCAATAATGCGGTCATAGTTTCCTTTCGGCGGATCAGACTTCGGTGGTTTTGTCAGGGCAGCCAGAGTGCGCTTCACTTTCACCCGATCTACCTTCTCCTCTGGAGGTGGATGTTTCTTTGCTTTCACCCCTTCAAAGAATTTCCTCACTTCTTCTCGCGCGATCTCGGCGTTCTCCTCCTGGGTCCTCTCGTATGGTAACTTCTCTGGAGTCTTCAGAGAAGGACTGAATCTGTATGTCCGACCGCCTATGGTTGTACTGCTAGACGCCGACCGAGCAGACGGAGCGGTTGTCTTCTTTACTTGCTTAAGAGGCGGAGGAGAAGGACTACGACCCGCCGGAGCAGCTGGAGCGGCGGCAGGTCTCTTCCGCCCTTGCTGACGAGGCAGAGAAGGAGGAGGTTGACTGCTCGGGCGCGTCGGTGCGGGCGGAGAAAGAGGTGGAGTGCCACCACGCGCCGGAGAAGGAGCCGGCCGAGGGCCCTGATCGTCACTCGCCAGAGGAGGAGGCGGTGGAGGAGGCGGAGTGCCCTGACTCGCCGGAGGAGGAGGAGGAGGCGGAGGCGTCCAGTTCGAAAGGTTGATGAGCTCCTTCCGCCATAGGCATGGAGTCTTCAACGCAGACCCCAGCCGAGTCTCCCCTTCACCGGTAGGGTGGTCAAGCTGGAGGTCCTCAAATCCCTCCGTTATCTCATCCACCATCACCCTAGCATATCCTTCTGGAATCGACCGGCAGTGAAAAGTTGCGCCGGGTTCAGTAGGATAAACAGAGCCAACAGCCGCCTTGACCTTCAAATTCATCCATTGCGTCATAAGGTGGCAATTTTGAGACTCCGTTATAGCATCCACAGGATAGCTGGCAGGAGCCGTCAAGGCATGCTCCGGCTGAAGCAGCTCGGTGGAAGCCATGCTGCTTCTGCACTGAGATGGCGGGGTAGCTTCGGGGGAGGCTTCGGCAGTACGTTTGCTGTGATTTGCTTCTCGTTCCTCTATCGCGTCTACCCTTTGTTGCAGCGCCTGCATTTGGGTCTGCTGCACTTTTTTCCTCCTCTCATGGGATTTGTAACCGCCTTTGTTTGGAAACCCAACCTTCCATAAAACGGAGCCTGGCGTGCCTCGTGTCCGTCCAGGGTGCTCAGGATTCCCGAGGGCCATTGTGAGCTCGTCGTTCTCTCTGTCTGGAAAGAACGTCCCTTCCTGCGCTGCCCTATTTCAGGGTCCATTTGTTCGTTCGTCCAAATGCACTTCCCCATTTCAGGGTCCAAGGTTCCGCCAGCCCCGAAGAACCAAGTCCGGCAACGGTCTGGCCAGTTCTTTGTCTCTGGTTCGATCCCTTTATGAATCAGATCATTCTCAATCTTGGACCACTTAGGACGGGCTACGAGCTAGCCACCTGACCCCATGCAATGGTGAAGCTTCTTCTTCACAGCATTTTGCTTGTTTGTCACCGACATCTTCTTACTCTTTTCCGATGTCTTGTGGGCCACAAATGCGGGCCAATGATCTCTGATCTTCTCATATCTGCCCTTGAATTCTGGTGTCTCATTATTTTCGACAAACTTATTATTCAGCTCTTTCTTCCACCTCCTGAATAGTTCTGCCATCCTCTTCAGAGCAAAAGACTTGATTAATTTCTCTTTAATTGAGTTCTCTGGATTATCCTCTGGTGGTAGGGTGAAATTTGACTTCAGCTCAGTCCAAAGATCATTTTTCTGCATATCATTGACATAAGACACCTCAGGGTCTTCTGTAGCCGGCTTAAACCATTGCTGGATGCTTATCGGGATCTTGTCCCTAACTAGAACCCCGCACTGAGCAACAAATGCGCTCTTTGTCCGGAGGGGTTCAATAGGTTGGCTGTCGGGCGTGATTGCTGTGATCTCAAGCTTTTCATCCGAGCTCAACTTTTTCTTCGGGCCTCGTCTCTTTACCGAAGTTGTGCTCGATCCAGAGGGCTAGAAAAAAGAACAAAGACTTAATTAATATGTGTACATACCAAAACAATGAATGCATCAATCAGCTAGTCAGCATAGGCTTAACTTATATATATATATATATATATATATATATATATATATATACCTGGCCGGACTCGATTCGGTCACCGGAGCCGTCATCACGGTCTCCTTCTTGCACTGGCATTGGGTCACCGGAGCCGTCCTCATGTTCTTCTTCTTGCACCGGCATAAGGTCACCGTAGCCAGCTTCTTCACCGAAACCATCAGTTTCGTTGAGAAAGTACGAGACGGTATCACTTCCTTCTACGATTATCTCCCTCAACAACGCTTCTTTTGCTGCTTCGTCTAGGGCGGTGTCCATAGTTTCTACAAATATTTACAACATGGCAATTATTATTCAAACATGATAGATGGATATATTAGTGCCAAACGTAGAACTAGCTACCTAAACATAGTAAGCTATCGGGAGGGGGTATATATCGACAACGACGACACTACATCTATGTCCCTCGATGACCCTCGTTCCCGATAAAAAAAGAGGAAGAAGAAGAAAAAAAAGAGGAGAAGAAAGAATAGAGGAGAAGAACTCCTCTATTCTTTCTTCTCCTCTTTTTTTTCTTCTTCCTCTTCTTTTTTTATCCTCTTCTTCCTCTCATGTTTGAGAGGATCGCCGAGGGGTCGGGAGGTTGCCTAGTGTCAAAGGATTCAACAAAACCATGTCTTCATCATTAGGCGAAAGTGACATGTGCATGATGGTACGAAGTTCTTCAAAGTTGTTCTGGAATGGAGTCCCAGATAGGATAATTCGCTTTTTGGTACAAAGTTCACAAAGAGCCTTCCGAATATTGCTATTTGGAAGGCCTTTGCTGAATTGGTACCAAAAGGTGGATTATTCTATCCGGGACTCCGTTCCAAAACAACTTTGCAGAACTTCGTACCAACATGCCCTTGTTACTTCCGGCTAATGATGAAGGCATGGATTTCTTCAATACTTTGACACCAGGAAACCTCTCTCGACCCCTCGGCGATCCTCGACCCCTCGAACCCTCGACGACCCTGGAACCCTCGACCCCTCGATGATCCTCTTCTTCCTCTCATGTTCGAGAGGATCGCCGAGGGGTCGGGAGGTTGCGTAGTGTCAAAGGAAACCCTAAATAGCTAGCAAGTATCATGGGTGTGAGATACATGTGGCCTTCGGTGTCGGACACTACATCCACGTCCCACAAGTGACGTGGGCGTCGAAGCCCGCGCCACTTGTGGGATGTGGATGTAGTGTCCGACACCGACGGTACATGTATCTCACACCGACGATACTTTCTATTTAGGGTTTCTCCTCTACCGCTCGGCGACCCTCTCGACGACCCTCGTTCCCGATAAAATAAAGAGGAAGAAGAAGAAGAAAAAAGAAGAGAAGAAAGAATAGAGGAGAAGACTTCCTCTTCTTCCTCTCCTCTTCTTCCCCTACTTCCTCGCCTCTCTCATGAATGTCCAGTGTTCTCGACCCCCCCCCCCCACGTGTCGAAGAAAAAAAAGAAGAAAAAAAAGAGGAGAAGAAGAAAGGAATAGAGGAGAAGAAGAGAAAAATAGAATATATATTCTATTTTTCTCTTCTTCTCCTCTATTCCTTTCTTCTTCTCCTCTTCTTTTTCTTCTTTTTTCTTATTCTTATTTATTTCTCCTCGTTTTCCTCTCCCCTCTCGGCGACCCTAGACCCCCTCTCGACCCTCGACCCCTAGGCGACCGTCGACCCCCTTTCGAGCCTCGACCCCTAGGCGACCGTCGACCCCCTTTCGAGCCTCGACCCCTAGGCGACCGTCGACCCCTCCCGATAAAAAAAAGATGAAGAAGAAGAAAAAAAAGAGGAGAAGAAAGAATAGAGGAGAAGCTCCTCTATTCTTTCTATTCTTTCTTCTCCTCTTTTTTTTCTTCTTCCTCTTCTTTTTTATCCTCTTCTTCCTCTCATGTTTTTCCCCGATAACATTTTTTTCTCCGAGATAGTTAGTGTTCCCGAGTGAACTGGAGGGGGACATTGGTCATATCTTCTATGAATGTTCTATATACATACATCCATCGATATCATTCCATACATACATATACATCTACATTATATATGAACAAAAAATATCAAAATTCATCATACATACATCTACAGTATATATGAACAAAAATTATAAACTTTCTCCCCAACTCATACATACATACATACATCTACATCATATCAATATTTTGCAAATTAAGGAGCAGGGAAGGACGGAGAGGATGGGGCGCGCGGTAGCTACCTCTCCCGGCCGGAGGGATCGGGGAGGAGACGCGGGCGGCCGGCGTCGGGGGCGACGGCGACGAGGACGGGCTCGGGGTCGGCGAGGGCGAGGGCGACGGCGGGGCGCGCTCGGCGGCGGCGGACGGCGGAGCTCGGGGGCGCGCGGGGCAGGAGCTCGGGGGCTCGGGGACGGCGGAGCTCGAGGGCGAGGGCGAGGGCGACGGCGGGGCGGCTCAGGGTTGGCGACGACGGCGAGGCAGGGCGCGCTCGGGGGCGGGGCAGGGGCAACGGCGGCGACGGCGAGGCGAGCAGAGGGGCAGCCTGGCAGCGACGTCGGGGCGTGATCGAAGAAACTGTACCAAAATTTTCACAAGTGTGGCTTATATAGACGGAGCATTGGTCCCGGTTGGTGGCACCAACCGTGACCATTGCCCCCTTTAGTCCCGGTTGGTGCCATCAACTGGGACCAAAGGCCTCTTTTCGGCAGCCCAAAGGGCGGGAAGCGAAGGGCATTGGTCCCGGTTGGTGGCACCAACCGGGACTAAAGGGGGGCAATGGTCACGGTTGGTGCCACGAACCGTGACCAATGCCACCTTTAGTCCCGGTTGGTGCACCAACCGGGACCAATGCCCTTGTGCTGCCCCGCGCCCAAAAGTTTAGTCCCACCTCACTAGTTGACAGCGCCCAACACCAGTTTATAAGCTCTGCTGCCTCCTCCCTCTCGAACTCCTCTGAACTGCAGGCCTATGGGCCTAATTTGACACTGCTTTGCCTGTGGGCCTATTGGGCCTTCTGCGGGCCTGAATCCTGGCCCATGTAGGGTTTCTAGTCGTATTCAGGCCGTGGAGGCCCAGTAGGTGGCATTTTTTTCGGTTTTTTTCTTTTTTATTTCTACATTTATTTGGTTTTTTTTATTTCTACTTAAAACTAAATACTTACAGTTTTTTAGTGATTTCTTTTTGCTTTTAGGTCACAAAAATTATAAACTTTCTGTTAGTGCCATTAGTTTTAAATTTTAAATAGTTTAAATTTGAATTTTAAAAAATTTGTATGAATCACTAGTTTATGAATAACTTTACTATAAAATTCGAATTTTTTTCTATTTATTTTTTATTTCTACTTACAACTAAATACTTACAGTTTTTTAGTGATTTCTTTTTGCTTTTAGGTCACAAAAATTATAAACTTTCTGTTAGTGCCATTAGTTTTAAATTTTAAATAGTTTAAATTTGAATTTTCAAAAATTTGTGTGAATCACTAGTGTATGAATAACTTCACTATAAAATTAGAATTTTTTCTATTTATTTTTTATTTCTACTTACAACTAAATACTTACAGTTTTTTAGTGATTTCTTTTTGCTTTTAGGTCACAAAAATTATAAACTTTCTGTTAGTGCCATTAGTTTTAAATTTTAAATAGTTTAAATTTGAATTTTTAAAAATTTGTGTGAATCACTAGTTTATGAATAACTTTACTATAAAATTAGAATTTTTTTTCTTCTTTGCTATTTATTTTTTATTTATACTTACAATTAAATACTTATAGTTTGATTTTAGTTCACACAAATTATATTCTTTTTGCTATTGAAGAATATTATAGTTTTATTTTAGTTGATCATAACATAATATTTTAATTGATTGTTTTTATTTTCATAAAAGTTTTGTAGTTCATTCTGTTTGCTATTAATTCATTCTTTGAGCTTAATGACTCTGAAATTGGAAAGCATTTCAAAATGAACTCTGAAAAGGTTGAAAGTTGGCATGGTATCGTCATTTCACTTTCGAAGTATCAAAGTTTCAAACCATAAGACATGAAAGCATTTCAAATGAACTCTGAAAAAGTTGAAAGTTGGGATGGTATCATAATTTCACCCACATAGCATTTGCTTATTGCGGGAGAAAGTCTTTACTTTTTCTTCGCTTGTGTCATTTGCTTATTGCGCCGTAACCATGGATAATCTTCATTGTTTATCAGGATGCTTGGGTCAGCCTTGACATTGAAGGGAGGAATTTCATGAAACTTTTCATAATCTTCAGACATGTCTGTCTTGCTGTCCACTCCCAGGATGTCCCTTTTTCCTGAAAGAACTATGTGGCGCTTTGGCTCATCGTACGATGTATTTGCTTCCTTATCTTTTCTTTTTCTCGGTTTGGTAGACATGTCCTTCACATAGATAACCTGTGCCACATCATTGGCTAGGACGAACGGTTCGTCAGTGTAGCCAAGATTTTTCAGATCCACTATTGTCATTCCGTACTGTGGGTCTACCTGCTGTACCCCGCCGCCTAACAGATTGACCCATTTGCACTTAAACAAAGGGACCTTAAAATCAGGTCCGTAGTCAAGTTCCCATATGTCCACTATGTAACCATAATATGTGTCCTTTCCGCTCTCGGTTGCTGCATCAAAGGGGACACCGCTATTTTGGTTGGTGCTCTTTTGATCTTGGGCGATCGTGTAAAATGTATTCCCATTTATCTCGTATCCTTTGTAAGTCAATACAGTCAAAGATGGTCCCCTGGACAACAAGTACAACTCATCACAAACAGTGTTGTCACCTCTGAGACGTGTTTCCAACCAACTGCTGAAAGTCCTGATGTGTTCACATGTAATCCAGTCATCGCATTGCTCCGGGTGTTTGGAGCGCAAACTGTTCTTGTGTTCATCGACATACGGGGTCACCAAGGTAGAGTTCTGTAGAACTGTGTAGTGTGCTTGAGACCAAGAATATCCGTCCCTGCATATTATTGAGTCTCTTCCAAGAGTGCCTTTTCCAGTCAGTCTCCCCTCATACCGCGATTTAGGGAGACCTATCTTGTTAAGGCCAGGAATGAAGTCAACACAAAACCCGATAACATCCTCTGTTTGATGGCCCATGGAGATGCTTCCTTCTGGCCTAGCGCGGTTACGGACATATTTCTTTAGGACTCCCATGAACCTCTCAAAGGGGAACATATTGTGTAGAAATACGGGCCCCAGGATGACAATCTCGTCGACTAGATGAACTAGGACGTGCGTCACGATATTGAAGAAGGATGGTGGGAACACCAGCTCGAAACTGACGAGACATTGCGCCACATCACTCCTTAGCCTTGGTATGATTTCTAGATCGATCACCTTCTGAGAGATTGCATTGCGGAATGCACATAGCTTCACAATGGCTAATCGGACGTTTTCCGGTAGAAGCCCCCTCAATGCAACCGGAAGTAGTTGCGTCATAATCAGGTGGCAGTCATGAGACTTTAGGTTCTGAAACTTTTTCTCTGGCATATTTATTATTCCCTTTATATTCGACGAGAAGCCAGTCGTGACCTTCATACTGAGCAGGCATTCAAAGAAGATTTCTTTCTCTTCTTTCGTAAGAGCATAGCTGGCAGGACCTTTATACCGCTTCGAAGGCATGCCGTCTTTTTCGTTCAAACGTTGCAGGTCCTCCCGTGCCTCAGGTGTATCTTTTGTCTTCCCATACACGCCCAAGAAGCCTAGCAGGTTCACGCAAAGGTTCTTCGTCACGTGCATCACGTCGATTGAGGAGCGGACCTCTAGGTCTTTCCAGTAGGGTAGGTCCCAAAATATAGATTTCTTCTTCCACATGGGTGCGTGTCCCTCAGCGTCATTCGGAATAGCTAGTCCACCGGGACCCTTTCCAAAGATTACGTGGTGTAAATCATTGACCATAGCAAGCACGTGATCACTGGTGCGCATGGCGGGCTTCTTCCGGTGATCTACCTCGCCTTTGAAATGCTTGCCTTTCTTTCGATATTGATGGTTGGTCGGAAGAAATCGACGATGGCCCAGGTACACATTCTTCCTGCATTTGTCTAGGTATATAGTTTCAGTGTCATCTAAACAGTGCGTGCATGCGTGGTATCCTTTGTTTGTCTGTCCTGAAAGGTTACTAAGAGCGGGCCAATCGTTGATGGTCATGAACAGCAACGCCTTAAGGTTAAATTCCTCCTATCTGTGGTCATCCCACGTACGTACACCATTTCCATTCCACAGCTGTAAAAGTTCTTCAAATAATGGCCTTAGGTACACATCAATTTCGTTGCCGGGTTGCTTAGGGCCTTGGATGAGAACTGGCATCATAATGAACTTCCGCTTCATGCACATCCAAGGAGGAAGGTTATACATACATAGAGTCACGGGCCAGGTGTTGTGATTGCTGCTCTGCTCCTCGAAAGGATTAATGCCATCCGCGCTTAAAGCAAACCATACATTCCTTGGGTCCTTTGCAAACTCATCCCAATACTTTCTCTCGATTTTTCTCCACTGCGACCCGTCAGCGGGTGCTCTCAACTTCCCATCTTTCTTTCGGTTCTCACTGTGCCATCGCATCAACTTGGCATGCTCTTCGTTTCTGAACAGACGTTTCAACCGTGGTATTATAGGAGCATACCACATCACCTTCGCAGGAACCCTCATCCTGAGGGGCTCGCCGTCAACATCACCGGGGTCATCTCATATGATCTTATACCGCAACGCACCGCATACCGGGCATGCGTTCAGATCCTTGTATGCACTGCGGTAGAGGATGCAGTCATTAGGGCATGCATGTATCTTCTCCACCTCCAATCCTAGAGGGCATACGACCTTCTTTGCTGCGTATGTACTGTCGGGAAATTCGTTATCCTTTGGAAGCTTCTTCTTCAATATTTTCAGTAGCTTCTCAAATCCTTTGTCAGCCACAGCATTCTCTGCCTTCCACTGCAGCAATTCCAGTACGGTACCGAGCTTTGTGTTGCCATCTTCGCAATTGGGGTATAACCCTTTTTTGTGATCCTCTAACATGCGATCGAACTTCAGCTTCTCCTTTTGACTAATGCATTGCGTCCTTGCATCGACAATGACCCGGCGGAGATCATCATCATCGGTCACATCGTCTGGTTCCTCTTGATCTTCAGCAGCTTCACCCGTGGCAGCATCATTGGGCACATCGTCTGGTTCCTCTTGATCTTCACCAGCTCCCCCCGTTGCAGCATCACCATATTCAGGGGGCACATAGTTGTCATCGTACTCTTCTTCTTCGCCGTATTCCATCATAACCCCTATTTCTCCGTGCCTCGTCCAAACATTATAGTGTGGCATGTAACCCTTGTAAAGCAGGTGGGAGTGAAGGATTTTCCGGTTAGAGTAAGACCTCGTATTCCCACATTCAGTGCATGGAAAACACATAAAACCATTCTACTTGTTTGCCTCAGCTGCATCGAGAAACTCATGCACGCCCTTAATGTACTCGCGGGTGTGTCTGTCACCGTACATCCATTGCCGGTTCATCTGCGTGCATTATATATAATTAAGTGTCCAAATTAATAGAAGTTCATCATCACATTAAAACCAAAGTGCATACATAGTTCTCATCTAATAACATATAGCTCTCCAGAGCATCTAATTAATTAAACCATACATTGAAACTATGTAAAACATTTCAATGCGAAAACAAATGCGATCATAATCGCAACCAAGGTAACAATTGATCCAACGGCATAATGATACCAAGCCCCGGTATGAATGGCATATTTTCTAATCTTTCTAATCTTCAAGCGCATTGCATCCATCTTGATCTTGTGATCATTGACGACATCCGCAACATGCAACTCCAATATCATCTTCTCCTCCTCAATTTTTTTTATTTTTTCCTTCAACAAATTGTTTTCTTCTTCAACTAAATTTAACCTCTCGACAAGGTCCGTTGGCATTTCCGATTCACATACATCCTAGATAAATAAAATCTATGTCACGTTGGTCGGCATAATTTTCATAAACAATAAATGAACCAATAGTTATAAAGATAATATACATACCAAATCCGAATCATAGACAGGACGAGGGCCGACGGGGGCGGATACCAAAACCATCGCACTATATAAGATGCAATAAAAATGTAAGAAAATGATACAAGTATCTATCTAAACATACAAGTAAGAATATTTTTCCTTTCAGAAAGAAGATAAGAACAAGAGGCTCACCACGGTGGTGTCGGTGATGAGATCGGCGCGGGTGATCGACGGCGGTGAAGACGGGGACGGGGCGTGACGGACCGCTAAATCTAGACAAATCTCGAGGAAAATGGAGCTTGGAGGTCGAGCTTTGAGAGGAGAAAGCTTAAGTAGTGTGGCTCGGGCATTCCATCGAACACCTCATGTGCATAGGAGGTGAGCTAGAGCACCACAAAGCCCTCTCCCCCTCGGCCAGAGAAAATAGAGCACTGGGGTGCTCTGCTCGCGAGCGAGGGGTATATATAGGCACCTCATTGGTCCCGGTTGGTGGCATGAGCCGGGACTAAAGGGAAGCCTTTGGTCCCAGTTCAAGCCACCAACCGGGACCAATGGTGGTGGGCCAGGAGGGAGGCCCATTGGTCATGGTTCATCCCACCAACTGGGACCAAAAGGTCTAGATGAACCGGGACCAATGGCCCACGTGGCCCGGCCGGCCCCCTGGGCTCACGAACCGGGACCAATGCCCACATTGGTCCCGGTTCTAGACTGAACCGGGACTAATGGGCTGATGCGGCCTGGACCATAGCCCTGTTTTCTACTAGTGTGATGATGGCCATATCATATCACTTATATTGATTGCATGTGATGTTTATCTTTTATGCATCTTATCTTGCTTTGATTGACGGTAGCATTATAAGATGATCTCTCACTAAATTTCAAGATAAAAAGTGTTCTCCCTGAGTATGCACCGTTGCCAAAGTTCGTCATGCCCAGACACCACATGATGATCAGGTGTGATAAGCTCTACGACCATCTACAATGGGTGCAAGCCAGTTTTGCACACGCAGAATACTTAGGTTAAACTTGACGAGCCTAGCATATGCAGATATGGCCTCGGAACACTGAGACCGAAAGGTCGAGCATGAATCATATAGTAGATATGATCAACATAGTGATGTTCACCATTGAAAACTACTCCATTTCACGTGATGATCGGTTATGGTTTAGTTGATTTGGATCACGTGATCACTTAGAAGATTAGAGGGATGTCTTTCTAAGTGGGAGTTCTTAAGTAATATGATTAATTGAACTTAAATTTATCATGAACTTAGTACCTGATAGTATCTTTGTTGTCTATGCTTGATTGTCGATAGATGGCCCATGCTGTTGTTCCGTTGAATTTTGCGTTCCTTGAGAAAGCAAAGTTGAAATATGATGGTAGCAATTACACGGACTGGGTCCGTAACTTGAGGATTATCCTCATTGCTGCATAGAAAAATTACGTCCTGGAAGCACCGCCAGGTGTACCACCTGCACCAGCAACTGCAGACATTGTGAATGCCTGGCAGTCTCATGTTGATGACTACTCGATAGTTCAATGTGCCATGCTTTACGGCTTAGAACCGGACTTCAACGATGTTTTGAACGTCATGGAGCATACGAGATGTTCCAAGAGTTGAAGTTAATATTTCAAAAGAATGTCCGGATTGAGAGATACAAAGTCTCCATTAAGTTCTATAGCTGCAAGATGGAGGAGAATAGTTCTGTCAATGAGCATATACTCAAGATGTCTGGGTACTGCAATCACTTGATTCAACTTGGAGTTAATCTTCCGGATGATAGCGTCATTGACAGAAATCTCCAATCACTTCCACCAAGCTACAAGAGCTTCGTGATGAACTATAATATGCAAGGGATGGATAAGACAATTCCCGAGCTCTTCGCAATGCTAAAGGCAGCGGAGGTAGAAATCAAGATGGAGCATCAAGTGTTGATGGTCAATAAGACCACCAGTTTCAAGAAGGGCAAAGGCAAGACAAAGGGGAACTTCAGGAAGAACAGCAAGCAAGTTGCTGCTCAGGGGAAGAAACCCAAGTCTGGACCTAAGCCTGAAACTGAGTGCTTCTACTGCAAGCAGACTGGTCACTGGAAGCGGAACTGCACCAAGTAGTTGGCGGATAAGAAGGATGGCAAGGTGAACAAAGGTATATGTGATATACATGTTATTTATGTGTACCTTACTAGAGCTCGCAGTAGCACCTGGGTATTTGATACTGGTTCTTTTGCTATATTTGCAACTCGAAACAAGGACTACAGATTAAGCGAACACTGGCAAAGGTAGAGGTGACGATGCACGTGGGAAATGGTTCCAAAGTCGATGTGATCGCGGTCGGCACGCTACCTCTACATCTACCTTCGGGATTAGTATTAGACCTAAATAATTGTTTTTTGGTGCCAGCGTTGAGCATGAACATTATATCTGGATCTTGTTTGATGCGAAACGGTTATTCATGTAAATCAGAGAATAATGGTTGTTCTATTTATATGAGTAATATCTTTTATGGTCATGCACCCTTGAAGAGTGGTCTATTTTTGATGAATCTCGAAAGTTATGATACACATATTCATAATGTTGAAACCAAAATATGCAGAGTTGATAATGATAGTGCAACTTATTTGTGGCACTGCCATTTAGGTCATATCGGTATAAAGCGCATGAAGAAACTCCATATTGATGGACTTTTGGAACCACTTGATTATGAATCACTTGGTACATGTGAACCGTGCCTCATGGGCAAGATGACTAAAACACTGTTCTCCGGAACTATGGAGAGAGCAACAGATTTGTTGGAAATCATACATACAGATGTATGTGGTCCGATGAATGTTGAGGCTCATGGCGGATATCGTTATTTTCTCACCTTCACAGATGATTTAAGCAGATATGGGTATATCTACATAATGAAGCATAAGTATGAAACATTTGAAAAGTTCAAAGAATTTCAAAGTTGAAAATCATCATAACAAGAAAATAAAGTTTCTACGATCTCATCGTGGAGGAGAATATTTGAGTTACGAGTTTGGTCTACATTTGAAACAATGCAGAATAGTTTCACAACTCACGCCACTCGGAACACCACAACGTAATGGTGTGTCCGAACATCGTAATCTTACTTTACTAGATATGGTGCGATCTATGATGTCTCTTACAGATTTACCGCTATCATTTTGGGGATATGCTTTAGAGACGGCCGCATTCACGTTAAATAGGGCACCATCGAAATCCATTGAGATGACGCCTTATGAACTGTGGTTTAGCAAGAAACCAAAGTTGTCGTTTCTGAAAGTTTGGGGCTGCGATGCTTATGTGAAAAAATTTCAACCTGATAAGCTCGAACCCAAATCGGAGAAATGTGTCTTCATAGGATACCCAAAGGAGACTGTTGGGTACACCTTCTATCACAGATCCGAAGGCAAGACATTCATTGCTAAGAATGGATCCTTTCTAGAGAAGGAGTTTCTCTCGAAAGAAGTGAGTGGGAGGAAAGTGGAACTTGATGAGGTAACTATACCTCCTCCTCTATTAGAAAGTAGTTCATCACAGAAACCGGTTTCTGTGACGCCTACACCAATTAGTGAGGAAGTTAATGATGATGATCATGGAACTTGAGATCAAGTTACTGCTGAACCTCGTAGATCAACCAGAGTAAGATCTGCACCAGAGTGGTACGATAATCCTATTCTGGAAGTCATGCTACTAAATCATGATGAACCTACGAACTATGAAGAAGTGATGGTGAGCCCAGATTCCGCAAAATGGCTTGAGGCCATGAAATCTGAGATGGGATCCATGTATGAGAACAAAGTTTGGACTTTGGTTGACTTGCCCGATGATCGGCAAGCAATTGAGAATAAATGGATCTTCAAGAAGAAGACTGACGCTGACGGTAATGTTACTGTCTACAAAGCTCGACTTGTTGCGAAAGGTTTTCGACAAGTTCATGGGATTGACTACGATGAGACTTTCTCACCCGTAGCGATGCTTAAGTCTGTCCGAATCATGTTAGCAATTGCCGCATTTTATGATTATGAAATTTGGCAAATGGATGTCAAAACTGCATTCCTAAATGGATTTCTAGAAGAAGAATTGTATATGTGTCACATCCCTAGCTTCTGGTAATGCACTAGGGTAGCCTCACATGTGC
Organism: Triticum monococcum; assembly: GCA_034509565.1. Lineage (NCBI taxonomy): Eukaryota > Viridiplantae > Streptophyta > Magnoliopsida > Poales > Poaceae > Triticum > Triticum monococcum. The sequence continues at coordinate 608,103,739 of CM067845.1, forward strand.
ATCATGTTTAATCTTGAAAGAAACTTGAAATGGGGATTGCCAAACCCCTAGCATCAAAGGAATTCACTAGGTTCACCTAAAATATTTTCAGTAAATCCAAATGGCTTTCAAAAATGTTCATCATTTATGGAAAATGTTGTAAATAGTAACCAGAGGTGATGTACATTTTTCCATGACATATTTGGGCTCTGAATTAAATCATATTATATTTGCATTTGGGCATTTAAATGCTATAAAATATTTTAAATGCTCAAATAATCATAAACTAAAATGTTTACTGTTGGATATATTATAAACAGTAGCCATGATTAGTTTCATGATTTTTGGAAATGTCTTAGCATTTTAATTGAGTCAAAACAATCGCAGGAAAATAGAAAACAGAAACAATTTAGAAAAGAGAGAGAGAACACTTACCCTGGCCACCTACCTGTGCAGCCCACCAAAGCCGGCCCAGCTGGCTGGCCTAGCCCACCAGGGGCACATTTGTGTTCCTCCCCATGCGAGCGCACGAAGCAGCTCGGTGGTGAGCGCCGACATCGCGCATGGCCACCTCCTGCTTGCTGCCGCCTTCCCGACGTCGCCCTAGAAACGCCACGCACCCCCAGGCCCTCTCAGCCTCTCCCCGAGCTCCTCTCCTCCTCTGGCTCTCTCGCACGCAAACCACCGAGCGCTATCGTCGCCGCCGACGAGCCCAACCGTGGCCATCGCCTCCCCGTCGCTTCTTTGTGCTGTCCAGAGGCTCCGCCTCGACGCCACGGAGCCCCAAGACGAAGCATGCACCCGCGGAGCGCCCTAAGCGACGCCATCATCCTCATCCTCGCCGTCGGACGCCGGAGATCCGTCTCGCCGCCCCGCTCGCTCCGGCGCCTCCCCAAGCTCGCTGACCTTCCCTACATGATCGCCGTGAGCTTCTGCTCCGAACCCGTCTCTCCTCCCACTCAATGCCTTCCTCTAACCCCGCCGGCCACCATGGCCGAAGCTCGCCGCCGCCTACCTTGTCATGTGCCGCCATTGCAGCCCGCGCCCATCATTGCGGGGCATGGCAATGAGCTCCTGGTTCTCCCAGGAAGCCGCCTATCCCTTTTGCCAGCTCGCCCGTGCCCCGTAGCACCGCTGCCCGCGTGTACCCGAGCGTCGCCGCCGCCCACCTCGACGCCGGCGACGCTACAGCCCTCCCCTGCAGCTGCCACTTGCACCATCCGACGCGCCTCGACGCGCTGCTTCCGTAGAGCCCAGCCGCGCGAGCTCCCGTCGCCGGAGTTGGCCGGACGGGCAACCCCGTCGTGTCCTGTTTAGCGCCGGTGGCTAACCGCCGTTTTGGATGACGTGGCATGTCATTAGCCGCTAATGACACTGACTAATTAACCCCTCTCTCACTGACACAAGGGCCCCACGCCTAATTAACACCGGGTTTATTTTCTGTTTTGTTTAGTTTATAACCTAGCGGGACCCACGCGTCGGAGTTGACTGTGCTGACATGTCTGTTGACCGGACCCACCTGTCATTGACCTAGGATGCACTGGGTCACTGACCAGTGGACCCCACTGGTCAGGTTTCACCCGGACCAGCCCTGTTGACCAGCTGACGTCACAATGACGCAATGCTGACGCAATAACTCATTTTCTGGATTTATTCTTATTCAGGAAATTCCAGAAAATACCCTAAAACTTTCAAAAATCATAGAAATTCAACCGTAACTCCAAATGAAATAATTTATATATGAAAAATTATCGGAAAAATATGAAGAATCTGTTTATGGCATGCTCATGCATACATGCACTGTATATGACAATTTGAATCAATGGTATTTGAAATGCCTCATGTGGAGTTCAAATTTGAATCTAGTGTTCAAACCAACTCCATTTAAATCGTTGCTAGCTGCATTAGCTCAAATCAACAGCATATTGCCATGTCATGAGCATGCATCATATTGTTGCATTGCATTGATTGTGTTTCCTTCTTTATTGCCGGAAGTTGTCCCCTCTCGATAGACGTGGTTCCGACGATGAGTTCGATGACACCGATGAAGAGCTATACTATCTTCAGAAGTGCCAGGCAAGCAAAAACCCCCTTGTTCATTCCAATACAATCATACTCTCTCGCTCCTGCTCTCTTTTACTGCATTAGGGCAACAATGATTCAATTGTTACATGTTGCGGTAGTTGAACCCCTTTCCATTGCATTACCTATCATTGCCACAGTAAATAGATGAAACGCACTAGCATGAGTAGGAGTTGTTTGAGCCCTGATGTGCCTACTCATTCATGCTTGTTTGTCATGCCTGCTATTGCTTAGAGTTGTGTCAGGTCTGATTCATCGGGGATGAATTGGAAAGTTGTGAACATGTCCTACTGTGTGTGAGCTATGTGTGTTGAACACGATTTGGTAAAGGTATCGATGAGAGGCCATGTAGGAGTACATGGTGGGTTGTTTCATTGGAACCGTCCTTAAGCACCGATATCTGTATGTGTGATTTAAGAACCAGCTACTACCATACATTGGGCACGAAACCAATGGACCCTCTCGGCTTCTTAACCACCCTAGTTCTCTGTCCAGGAGTTGCAACTAGTTTTTGGTGTTTACAGGTTATGTGTTGGCGGCCGTGTGTAGCGCTGACCCTAGGGGTGGGCTATGACGCGATAGATACACCGTGGCTCGGCATGCCGGGCGCCCGTTTGGTGTCTCGGAACCCTGTACACATCGTCCAGGGCCGTATGTGGAAACCTCGGCTAGACTCCCTACGGATGGAACCTGGATAGGCGATAAACCTGGACTAGAGACTTGAGTGTTTAGGTAGGCCGTGGCCGACACCCTCGTTGGGCTTCCGCTTGAAGGTTGTCGAGTACATGTCATGTAAACGGCGGTAAGTGGTGAGAGCGTGTGTGAAGAAGTACACCCCTGCAGGGTTAACATCATCTATTCGAATAGCCGCGTCCACGGTAAAGGACTGCTTGGTTGCCTGTACAGTTCATAGATAACTTGAAGTGGATACTCTATAACTCGCAAGATAAGTGTGAGGGCTATCGATGGCCTTCTCGTAGGGAGACGGGAGCGGATCCATAGTGGTGTATTGAATGGTGAATATGTGGACTCGTGTGCGCCACCTCAAAAGAGTTGCTTGCAGTCGTAGTTCAGGTTAGCCACTGAGTCAAAGCTGGCTTGCTGCAGTTAAACTCCACCACCCCCCTTGTTGATACCGATGCATATGTAGTTAGTTCTGATCTAAGTCTTGCTGAGTACAATTGTACACACGTTTGCTTAATTTATGTTTTGCAGAGAGACCTCAGTCTCGCTAGTAGTTCCGTGTGGACTTCGACGTTTAGCTTGCTAGCTCAGCTACGATCTTGTGCCCTCGGCAGGATCTCGTAGATAGTCAGGCTTCTCAGCCTTCTTCATTTGTAGTTGTCTGTACTCAAACAAGTTAAGCTTCCGCATGTGCTTGATTTGTATGCTATGATTGTTGGGTCATGAGACCCATGTTTGTAATATCTCGCTCCTCGGAGCCTAATGAATAAATACTTGAGTCGTAGAGTTATGTTGTGATGCCATGTTGTATTTACACATATCGAGCATACTGTGTGTATGATTGAAATGCTTGGTATGTGTGGGATCGGACAATCTAGTTGTTTATCCATGGCAGCCTCTCTTATGGGGAAATGCAGTCTAGTGCTTCCATGAGCCATAGTAGTCCGCTACAGCCCGGTTCACCGGAGTCCTGCTAGCCCAGCACTACTGCTCAGGACACTTGACTGGCCGGCATGTGTTTCACTTCGTTCTTGTGTCTGTCCCTACGGGGAAATGTCACGCGGTGACATCCGGTGTCCTGCCTAGCCTGCTACAGCCCGGGTTCACCGGAGTCCTGTTAGCCCAGTGCTACAGCCCGGATTCACATGCTGCTGACCGACATGCTCGATGTGATTCATGTATGCCTGTCCCCATAGGTTGGTGCCGCTTTGGGTTCACGACTAGCCATGTCGGCCCGGGTTCTCTGTCATATGGATGCTAGTGACACTATCATATATGTGAGCCAAAAGGCGCAAACGGTCCCGGGCCATGGTAAAGTGACACCCGTGGGAATACCGTGCGTGAGGCCGCAAAGTGATATGAGGTGTTACCGGCTAGATCGATGTGACTTGGAATCGGGGTCCTGACAATATGATGAACCAGAAGGTTTTGTCGATCCAAAGGGAGCTAACAAAGTGTGCAAGCTCCAGCGATCCATTTATGGACTGGTGCAAGCCTCTCGGAGTTGGAATAAACACTTCGATAGTGTGATCAAAGCATTTGGTTTCATACAGACTTTCGGAGAAGCATGTATTTACAAGAAAGTGAGTGGGAGCTCTGTAGCATTTCTGATATTATATGTGGATGATATATTGCTGATTGGGAATGATATAGAATTTTTGGATAGCATAAAGGGATACTTGAATAAGATTTTTTCAATGAAAGACCTCGGTGAAGCTACTTACATATTGGGCATCAAGATCTATAGAGATAGATCAAGATGCTTAATTGGACTTTCACAAAGCACATACCTTGACAAAGTTTTGAAGAAGTTCAAAATGGATCAAGCAAAGAAAGGGTTCTTGCCTATGTTACAAGGTGCGAAGTTGAGTAAGACTCAATGCCCAACCACTACAGAAGATAGAGAGAAAATGAAAGATGTTCCCTATGCTTCAGCCATAAGCTCTATCATGTATGCAATGTTGTATACGAGACCTGATGTGTGCCTTGCTATAAGTCTAGCAGGGAGGTACCAAAGTAATCCAGGAGTGGATCACTGGACAGCGGTCAAGAACATCCTGAAATACCCGAAAAGGACTAAGGATATGTTTCTCGTATATGGAGGTGACAAAGAGCTCATCGTAAATGGTTACATTGATGCAAGCTTTGACACTGATCCGGAAAATTCAAAATTGCAAATCGGATACGTGTTTACATTGAACGGTGGAGCTGTCAGTTGGTGCAGTTCTAAACAAAGCGTTGTGGCGGGATCTACATGTGAAGCGGAGTACATACCTGCTTCAGAAGCAGCAAATGAAGGAGTCTGGATGAAGGAGTTCATATCTGATCTAGGTGTCATACCTAGTGCATCGGGTCCAATGAAAATCTTTTGTGACAATACTGGTGCAATTGCCTTGGCGATGGAATCCAGATTTCACAAGAGAACCAAGCACATCAAGAGACGCTTCAATTCCATCCAGGATTTAGATCAGGTGGGACACATAGAAATTTGCAAGATACATACGGATCTGAATGTTCCAGACCCGTTGACTAAGCCTCTTCCACGAGGAAAACATGATCAACACCAAGGCTCCATGGGTGTTAGAATCATTACTGTGTAATCTAGATTATTGAATCTAGTGCAAGTGGGAGACTGAAGGAAATATTCCCTAGAGGCAATAATAAAGTTATTATTTATTTCCTTATATCATGATAGATGTTTATTATTCATGCTAGAATTGTATTAAACGGAAACATTATACATGTGTGAATACATAGACAAACAGATTGTCACTAGTATGCCTCTACTTGAATAGCTCGTTGATCAAAGATGGTTATGTTTCCTAACCATAAGACATGAGTTGTCATTGGATTAACGGGGTCACATCATTAGGAGAATGATGTGATTGACATGACCCATTTCGTTAGCTTAGCACCCGATCGTTTAGTATGTTGCTATTGCTTTCTTCATGACTTATACATGTTCCTATGACTATGAGATTATGCAACTCCCATTTACCGGAGGAACACTTTGTGTGCTACCAAACGTCACAACGTAACTAGGTGATTATAAAGGTGCTCTACAGGTGTCTCCAAAGGTACTTGTTGGGTTGGCGTATTTCAAGATTAGGATTTGTCACTCTGATTATCGGAGAGGTATCTCTGGGCCCTCTCGGTAATGCACATCACTTAAGCCTTGCAAGCATTGCAACTAATGAGTTAGTTGCGGGATGATGTATTACGGAACAAGTAAAGAGACTTGCTAGTAACGAGATTGAACTAGGTATTGAGATACCGACGATCGAATCTCGGGTAAGTAACATACCGATGACAAAGGGAACAACGTATGTTGTTATGTGGTTTGACCGATAAAGATCTTCGTAGAATATGTGGGAGCCAATATGAGCATCCAGGTTCCGCTATTGGTTATTGACCGGAGACGTGTCTCGGTCATGTCTACATAGTTCTTGAACCCGAAGTGTCCGCCCGCTTAACATTACGATGACAGTTATATTATAAGTTTATATGTTTTGATGTACCGAAGGTTGTTCGGAGTCCCGGATGTGATCAAGGACATGACGACGAGTCTCGAAATGGTCGATACATGAAGATTGATATATTGGAAGCCTATGTTTGGATGTCGGAAGTGTTCCGGGTGAAATCGGGATTTTACCAGAGTACCGGGAGGTTACCGGAACCCCCCGGGGGTTTAATGGGCCTACATGAGCCTTAGTGGAAATAGAGGACAGCAAGGAAAGTGTGGGGCGCGCCCCCAAGGCCCAAACCGAATTGGTTTAGGGCAAGGGGGGCCGGGCCCCCCTTTCCTTCTCCCCCTCTCTCTTTCCTTCTCTCGAATCCTATTCCAAGTAGGAAAGGGGGAGTCCTACTCCCGGTGGGAGTAGGACTCCTCCTGGTGCGCCCTCTCCCTGGCCGGCCGCACCCCCCTTGCTCCTTTATATACGGGGGCAGGGGGCACCCCATAGAGACAACAATTGATCAAGTTGATCTTTTAGCCGTGTGCAGTGCCCCCCTCCACCATAGTCCACCTCGATAATACTGTAGCGGTGCTTAAGCGAAGCCCTGCATCGGTAGAACGTCAAGATCGTCACCACACCGTCGTGCTGACGAAACTCTCCCTCAACACTCAGCTGGATTGGAGTTCGAGGGACGTCATCGGGCTGAACGGGTGCTGAACTCGCAGGTGTCGTGCGTTCGGTACTTGATAGGTCGGATCATGAAGATGTACGACTACATCAACCGCGTTGTGCTAATTCTTCCGCTTTCGGTCTACGAGGGTACGTAGACAACACTCTCCCCTCTCGTTGTTGTGCATCACCATGATCTTGCGTGTGCGTAGGATCTTTTTTTGAAATTACTACGTTCCCCAACAACTCCATGCATACGTATGCATGTTTCCATTTCGTGAGTCCAATATGTTTGAAAATTCCTTCTAATTTACTACACATGGAATTAACTCCCACACAAGTACAGAGATATGATTTTTCAAACGGTTTTGGTTAGGTGTTGCACTTAGATGTACTTCAAATTTGAATTACGGTCATTAAATGGCTAGAAAATCACTTAAATGTCTTTAAAAGGTCAAATGACCCCTAGAATTTTCAAAAAATTCACATTCCAGTTGTAGTAGTGCACGTTAGACATAGAAAAAAATTGAAGGCCGTAAGAGGAAGCTATCTCCCGTTCGTCATCAAACATGCATTATTCCCTCTTGGAACCACGAGCTTTCTAGTGAGTTGCTCCGGTTTGTGAGGGGTGTGTGTCCAAACTTTCGTCAAACATGCCAATTTATTTACCACATCATCTTGGTGGCATGAAATTACATCAACCAAGGTTCCATGTTTTTCTAATATTTTTTTTATTTTTTGCAATTAAAATGCCATGTCACTTCATGCGTACGTATGCATGTGTCCATGTTGTGAGACCAATATTTTTGAAAATTCCTTCTAATTTAGTGCACATGGAATTAATTCACACACAATTACATAGTATGATTTTTCAAACCGTTTTGGTTACACGTTGCATGTACATGTAGTTCAAATTTCAATTACGGTCATTAAGTGGCTAGACATTCACTTAAATGTCTTTAAAAGGTCAAATGACCCCTAGAATTTTCAAAGATTTGACATTACACTTGTAGTAGTGCACGTTAGACGTAGAAAAAAATTGAAGGCCGTAAGAGGAATCTATCTCCTGTTCGTCATCAAACATGCATTGTTCCCTCTCGGAACCACGAGCCTTCTAGTGAGTTGCTCCGGTTTGTGAGGGGTTTGTGTCCAAACTTTCAACAAACATGCCAATTTTTTTACCACATCATCTTGGTGGCATGACATTACATCAACCAAGGTTTCATGTTTTTCTAATCATTTTTTTCTTTTTTGGAATTAAAATGCCATGTCACTCCATGCATATGTATACATGTATCCATGTCGTGAGACCAATATGTTTGAAAATTCCTTCTAATTTACTGCACATGGAATTAACTCGTACACAAGTACTTAGATATGATTTTTCAAACTGTTTGGTTAGGCGTTGCATGTAGATGTAGTTCAAATTTGAATTACGGTCATTAAATGGCTATGCATTCACTTAAATGTCTTTAAACGGTTAAATGACCCGTAGAATTTTCAAAAATTTGACATTACAGTTGTAGTAGTGCATGCTAGACATAGAAAAAAATTGAAGGTCGTAAGAGAAAGCTATCTCCCATTCGTCATCAAACATGCATTGTTCCCTCTCGGAACCACGAGCCTTCTAGTGAGTTGCTCCGGTTTGTGAGGGGTTTGTGTCCAAACTTTCGTCAAACATGCCAATTTCTTTACCACATCATCTTGGTGGCATGTCATTACATCAACCAAGGTTTCATGTTTTTCTGATCATTTTTCATTTTTTAGAATTAAAATGCCATGTCACTCCATGCATACGTATGCATGAGTCCATGTCGTGAGACCAATATGTTTGAAAATTCCTTCTAATTTGTTGCACATGGAATTAACTCGCACACAAGTACACATATATGTTTTTTCAAACCATTTTGGTTAGGCGTTGCATGTAGATGTAGTTCAAATTTGAATTTCGGTCATTAAATGGCTAGAAAATAACTTAGATGTCTCTAAAAGGTCAAATGACCCCTAGAATTTTCAAAACTTTCACATTACAGTTGTAGTAGTGCACGTTAGACGTAGAAAAAAATTGAAGGTTGTAAGAGGAAGCTATCTCCCGTTCGTCATCAAACATGCATTGTTCCCTCTCGGAACCACGAGCCTTCTAGTGAATTGCTCTTGTTTGTGAGGGGAGTGTTTCCAAACTTTCGTCAAACATGCCAATTTTTTTATCACATCATCTTGGTGGCATGACATTACAAGAGCCAATGTTTCATGTTTTTGTAATTTTTTTTAATTTTTTGGAATTAAAATGCCATGTCACTCCACGCTTAATTGTGTCATAGCCCTTAGACCAATATGTTTGAAAATTCCTTCCAATTTACTGCACATGGAATTAAATCGCACACAAGTACACAAAATATGAGTTTTCAAACCGTTATGGTTAGCTGTTGCATGTACATGTAGTTCAAATTTCAATTACGGTCATTAAATGGCTAGAAAATCACTTAAATGTCTTAAAAGTTCAAATGACCCCTGAATTTTTTCAAAATTTGACCTGATAGTTGTATTAGTACTACAAAATTTCTCGTATATTTAAAACACTATCCATTGCCACTGTACTCCAAATTCGTCTTTCACAGCTAATAAAAAATATCTTCAACATCACACACAGTTGTTTTCTAGGAACCCTTTGCGATGAAAATATCTTGGTCTATTTAAGTCTCCCTCCTTAAGCTTCACCAGCTCGTCTGCTCCAGTGCCGGCAACCCCTGAATCCCCGAATCCTGACCCCCATTCTCACACCCCCTTCTTGCAAAGATGATGTCGTGGAAACGCTTCGTGAAGGCCCGTACGATGGCCGCGTCCCCCCGAGCGTCGCCGCCTGCGCCGAGAGCGCCGCCGCATCCGCACTGAGCGCGGCCACTTCCGCCGAGAGGGCATTTGCGGCAGCCGAGAGGGCAGCTGCAGCTGTTGCTATGACAGCGGCTGCAAACACCGAGAGCGCTCGAGCTGCAGTCCGCGCCGGCGATGTCGCCCTGGCCCGTGTCAAGGCCAATCACACCAAGATAGAGGATGCACAAGCCAAGATATTCCAGGCCACCTCAGACTCCAGCATGCAACCCACGTCCAAAAAGGCGGCGGCGGTCATGGAGAACTCGCTTCCTCGTGAGGTCGCGGAGCAGGAGCTGGAGATGCAGGAGGCGGCGGAGATCGAGGAGCGCTGGGAGGAGCAGTTGCACGTGGCCGAGGATGAGGTAGAGAAGAGTATGTCCGTCAAGGAATCTGCGGTGGAGTACGAACGCGAGCTCTGGCGCAGCCACTACTACGACTACTACAACCTTGAGGGCAGCGTCGAGGACGATGACGAGGACGCGGTCGACTTCAGCAGGGGGACGCAGAGTCCACCAACGACGACATGTCGCTAGGACAAGTCATCGACGTCCTCCAAAAGAAAGGGAGGGAGGACTTCATTCAGTGACTCCATGATCGTTATTGCACCGGCAACCAAAGTCGCGATCTTCATGCATGAAGGGATGGGAGGAAAGAAAGGGTGGTAGATGATAATGTCATCTCACATCGGCGATGCATAGGCCGGTGCGGCGGCCGATTTGTTAAAATTATGCGTACTTAGGCTTTGTTTTTAATGCTAGTCTTTTGTTAGAGAAATGTTTGGGTCATTTGGCTCTGTTTAATTACTAAAATTGCTCGATTCAGTAAGTGTGGTCTGTCTACTGTACGCTCTTTTGTGTGCCCAAATTAGCAAGCGATGTTAAATTATGCAACGACGTACCCGGGGAAATTTCCACCCAAAATTTGAATTATCAAACTCATCCCATGCGCGTAAAACAGAAGATTCATTTGCGATGCCAACAATCGTTCAAAGTGAAAGGTCCGGCAGCACCGCGCGCAAAGTTTCCCTCCACATTTCCAAAATTTTGGCCTACCGCCAAAATATCTACCCCACCCCCTTCCCCTTCCCCACCCCCTTTTCTTGCCGACCACAAGTTACATTTCCCCCATTTCCTCCTTCCTTCCTTCCTAAGCTATAGCCGCTTCCTCGCTCTTGCCGTCTCGCATCCTACTGTCAGTGTCGCCATGGTCTTCTTCAAAGACCTCTCCAGCGGTTCCTCCTCCGGCGACGACTCCTTCACCACCCGGGTATGCCCCTCTTCTCTCTCTCGGGCTATGACTTGGAATGAATGATTTTTACCCGACGGTCGATTTGAGTCATTTCTTCCTCTTGTAGCTCCCTAGGACCATTAGTGGCAATGAATGGAGCGGGTGGCTGAAGATCTATCTGCTCGTTGTCACCATCAATCTCCATGCGTGAAGCTAGTTGCGTTTGATTCTTTGGACCGTGGGAGGAAGTTTCTGGCATGTGCACAGAAGGTTAGACCCTCTTTCGTTGTTACAAGTCATTTTTAGATGTGATTCAGACACTGTCACGATCCCAACCCATTCATACCACACCTTCAACCAAATGCATCCTAAGACAGTGTCACAGTTTGTACCTAGTATCTTAAATTGTTACCATCTCATCAGCGGTGCCATTAGAAAATTATTTTGCACCGCTTCAGTAGTTTGTGCAACCAACTTTTGTAGCGACCAGACCTCAAACAGTCTGATCTCTGTTCTCCGGTGTCATCCCTGGATCAGTAATGCTGACACCACACAGTACTCGGAGGATTTATAGCAGAGTAGCAATCACACACTTTATTACATCGAGTGTCTCAAAAGTGAACTTATTAAAATTAATATGGCTTAAGGCCATCTAATAATGATAACAGCGGAAGGCTTGGAAGATAAGTGAGTCCATCAACTCCAACGGCATCACTGAGTATAGAACCACGACCTAAAAACTCCTTAATCGTCGTTTGAAAAGTCTGCAACATTAACGTTGCAGCCCGAAAACGGGTCAGCACATGGAATATGCTGGCAATGTAACACATAGAGAGTAATGGAATGAACAGCTATACTATATGCATATTTGGCTGGTGGAAAGCTCTATGGTTACAATTTTGCGTAAAGCCAATTTTTTCCTACTACAAAGGAATAAAATTTATTTACTATCATGGTGGTTGTTAAACATTGAGAATGGTTGACATCATTCTCAATCCCAATTAAGCATCATCATTAAACATAACCCAACAAAATTAATTTACAGTAACATGTTGAGATTCACATGATAATCCAGGTACTAGATACTCAAGATGTCCATAACCGGGGACACGGCTAACCATGATTAGTTTATTACACTCTACAGAGGTTTGCGCACTTTTCCCCAGAAGACTCGATCGCCTCTGTTTGTTTTCTCGCACTACATGTTGTTTGAGAAGACGGATGACCGAGACATAGTCTTTCAGAAGCGCTAGCACCTTACGATCGGGTAGACCGTACCACCTACATCCCCCTACATCTGCTAGTCTACCACTGTAAGAGTTCGCACAACTTAGTCAATTATGCTAGAGCCCATAATAGCTTGTGGCTGCACACGGAAGTTTCTAGTATGAATAGTCTCACGATCCCTTTGAGCCTGGGTGGCAGTCTAAAGAACACAGGCAAGTCCTGGAATACCCAGGTGCCTCAATCCACCCAGATGTGTGTTTAAGTTGCCACCTTAGATAAACCATTAATTAACAAAACTCACATCTGTCATGGATATCACTCACCCAATCCACGTCTACTAGCATAGCATGGCATAAAAGCAAACGTAGAAGTAACTCCCAAAGGTTTGATAATAAACAGGTAATAGGTTCTACCTCATCTACTTCCCATCCCACAATTTAATTAGATCCTAATCATGCAATGTGTGAGGATTGATCTAATGCAATAAAACTGGGTAGTAGAAAAGGTATGATCAAAGTGTTACTTGCCTTGGTGATGATCCGGGAAACCTAATGATTTGAAGTAACAGGCGGCGCACTCCGGGTACTCTATCGCAAATAAACAAACAAACAAGCATACAATAAGTACTCACCTAATGCATAGGTAAAACTCAAATAAGAGATCTAACCAGAAGGTTCAACTTAAGAACTCCGGTTGGCAAAAAGAATCAAATCGAACGACGCAACAAAAGTCAAACGGCAAAAGAAAACAACTTCGTTCTAGTAATCTGGATCTAGGGCAAATTTTACAGTAGCAAAATCTTGTTTAAGTTGGTTAAACGGATTGAGGGTTTCGAGACGAAACTCTAGGCGCTTGAATCGCCTGATTCCGATAAACGAGCGAAAAGTTATACTAAAACGAAAATCGGATCAGGAATCGCGATCAGAAAAATCGCGGATTTAATCCGAGAAAAAGAAAAAACGACGAACGCTTGCTAGAACGAACGAACGGACGAACGCTCGCTATTTAAATAAACCAGAAAACCGATCTATTAAAAAAACCAAATCTAAAAAAACCATCGGAAAAACCGACGAAAAACCGATATATATATATATATATATATATTTTTAAAAAAAACCGATGACATGGAAGTCGAGGCGGCTACGAACCTCGGCGGCGGCGATCGGCAGCGGCGGCGCGGGGCGGCGGCGGCGGCTGCGCGTGGGGCATGTCGGCGGGCGGCGGCGGCGCGAGCGGGCGGCTGGGGCGGCTAGGGTTTCCCCGGGGGGCTGGGCCGGCTTTTAAAGCCTGCCGGGCCAGTGTCCTATCAGGACACGGCCCAGTTAGGTCCGTTCACTTTTTGTTTTGTTTTATTATTCCGCTTGGAAGAAAAATAAAAATAAATACTAAACGGACTCCAAAAATCCCGAAATAAATTTTCCCGGGCTTCTAAAATCAAGCCCGACAAAGTGAACATTTATTTGGGCCCTAAATGCAGTTTTGAAAAACGCACATTTTTCCTAAATTCAAATAAAACACCGAAAAACTCCGAAAAAAAATCTTATTTGATTTTATTATCAAATCCTCAATATTTCTATATTTTGGGAAAGTCATTTTATTCCCTCTCTCATATTTTTGTAATAGAAATAATTGATGATAAAATAAATAAAATCAAATGATCCTATTCTCAAAATTTGAGAAAACTCAAATATGAAAATAACGAAATCCCCAACTCTCTCCGTGGGTCCTTGAGTTGCGTAGAATTTTCTAGGATCAACCAAAAATGCAAAATAAAATATGATATGCAATGATGATCTAATGTATAACATTCCAAATTGAAAATTTGGGATGTTACAACTTTGGTGCACGCATCCGAGCAGCCAAGAAGTAAAATACTAAATCTTTATGGCACTAAGGAACTGGGCATCAAAGCAACTACGTGCTCCGGAGTCCGGGTCCCTATTTTAATTCCGCTGCATCGGCTCGCCAGTGCAGGGCACCGGTCCGAGATGTAGCAATAATTGTCTTTACCCCAGTTTTGGCATACATAGTCGACGGCCTTAGTGCTATTAGTTCTATGTTACTAAAATTGTGCATGTACACACCTATTAGTATCAATTTGCTGTCATCCAAACACTGTCACTATGTTGTTGCAGTTATATTTACCTTCCTCATAAAATGTTCAATTTGTTATTTATTGCACATGAGTAAGAACTTGTAGCGTCGTTCTAGTTAATTATAGCTTTTGATGTCCAGAATTTGGTTGTTGTCTCAGTACCAATTATTTCATTTGCACATTGATCTTTTTGAGAAGATATTTCATAATTAACATATTTCTTCACTTTTTCGAAATAAGCATTGGTGATTTTGTATGTTGATATAAACCCATTTCCCCTACAATTGTTACTGATCTAGTTTTAAATATTATAGGATGAACGGAAGTTTTCTTACTTGGAGTGGGTTGATCAAGAGTGGCCACAGTCTTTGAAGATGTGCCTAGCGAAGCTCTGGAGCATGTATGAGTAAGAGAACAGACGTAGGCTTAGAGAAACTGTTGTCAACGCTGAAGAATATTTGAAGATGGAGGATAAAAAGTTGAAGGTGGAGAATGAGCTCAGATTTTTTAAATCAGACTTTGCTAAGACGGTGTTGGCAAAGGAGGAGGCACTTTCCTAGTTGGCCCATGCAAAACAGGTTCTTACTAAACTGGAAGCAGAGGTGGATAAGACGAGCCTGGATGATCTCAATTAGGGAAATGAATAAATTGTTCTTATGAAGTTGAACTAGCTATATGTTGTACCCTGTTGTTTTCATGTAGCTACCGTACTGTGATGTTATAATATATTTATGTGCCTGATATGAAATTGGCAAACAGCTATTCGATATGAAATGTGAATTTATGTAATACTGGAATTATTAATTGTAAACTAATGAACCTGCTAAATGTGTCATGGACCTTTGCAAATGGTTCTAGCAGTAAGAGCGCTTGCGATGGATAGCCCAATGCCACACAGTTTTCTTCATCAAATCATGTGTGATATAGTTGATAAAAGCAAACAGTTAACCAAGGCAGACCATGTGTGATAGTTACACCTTTCACACACAAGCCTACAAATAAAATTGTGTGGGATGTATGTACAAACGTAAATGTTTTCGCTGGATTGACTGTGTGGGATGTACATCAGAACGGAAACATATTCCTTGGATTGACCGTGTGTGATATACATACGGACGGAAATGTTTTTCTGGGATTCACAATGTCGGATGTACATACCTATGGAAATGATTTTCTCGGATTGCCGTGTGGGATGTACATACCTACAGAAATGATTGGGTTACGATGTCTCGCCCGATCGCACACGGCCCCAGCATGTGTCCCAAGAGGGCCTATCCCTGACGATTTCTGGGTCGTGTGGCAAGGACCCCCCTATGGCCCACACTCACTTAGCGATGGTTCCAAATGCCATCGCAGAAAGGGGTTAAGAGCCGTTTGTTTAGGACCGACACGCACAAGTGTTGAGAGCACTTGATATATGTCTTTCAAATGAATACTCGTGGTGACAATGGGGTATCATATTGATTCACTTGATGTATGTTTTGGCACGGATTCCCGAGGTGACAATGGGGTAACCTACGCATAGGGGTTGATGCATGTTCTTGTCTTTGTTTCTCCGGTAGAAATCTTGGGGCACTCTTTGAGGTTCTTTATGAATTGAGTATTATGAATCTGAAATTATTTGGTGTTATTTTAGTACGAACTCTTGGATAGGTCGATCGGAAAGAATATCTTAGAGGTGGTTTCGTACCCTACAAACGATTTCTTCTTATGTTCTCCGCTTGATAGGAACTTTGGAGTGATTCTTCATCACACTTTGAGGGATGGTTATATGATTCAATTATATTAGCATTGTTGAGAGATTGCACTAGCGAAAGAGATTTCTTGTATTTGGTTGCAGGGTTGTACCGTCTTCATCTTACACCTCCCACGGATTGATAAACCTTAGGTCATCCACTTGAGGGAAAATTGCCACTGTCCTACAAAACTTTGCGCTTGGAGGCCCAACACGAGTCTACAGCAATAAAGTTGCGTAGTAGACAACAAGCTCTTTCCTGGCGCCATTGCCGGGGAGGTGAGTGCATGAAGGTATATCTTAAGATCTTGCAATTGAATCTTTTAGTTTCTTGTTTTATCACTACTTTGGTTAAAAAATAAAACTACAAAAAATGGAATTGAGGTTGCATCATATTATTGATCATCTTTATAATATCTTTCTTGAAAATGATGGATAAGAAAATTTTTCTCAATTGTTAGAAGAAGAAGTCAATAAAATGTTTGGCACAAAATATTTGAATGAGGAGCATGATTGCAATGTTGTTAGGATGAATTCTTTGAATATCCAAAATGCTAATGATTATTGCACTATTCATGAGAAAAATGTTTCTTATAAGCATGCCAATTTTTGTGGAGTTCATAAAGTTTGTGAAGACGTGCCTTATAGGGAAGATAGATTTTGTAAGAAGCATAAACATGATAGAACCAATTCTTTGCTCCAAGTGATAGATGAATCCGCTACAAAATTATGTTGTCTTTGTCCTATTACTTGTGATCTTTGCAATAAAGTTGGTCACCTTAATTTCCAATGCATGCGTTTTCATGATCAAATCATGTCCAAATATTGCAATAACTTGATAACTGTTGAACTTTATAATGAGCTTTGTCTATTTTTTGGTAGTGAAGAATTGACACATAAAATAGTTGGTTTGAAGTATTCATTCTCAAGGATGACATTGAAACTAAACTAAAGAATATCTATATGTTTTGCATGGTAAATTGCAATGAGAATGCTTATATTGCCAACTATAGAAAGGTGGGAAAACCAATAGAATATAAAATGGATACTAATGAAAGGGTAAAGATTTTAACTTTCCCTCCTATTGTCTCTCATGATGAAATAGGTGACGAGGAGGAGCTCCCTATTCAACCAATCTAATCAATAAGAAGCTTGAAAAAAATAATTAAACCCACACGTGATGTGGTGAAGACGAAGAGAAGAAGAAAGAATAGAGGTAAAAAGGTATCTCTCCCAAATGGTGTTGCTCCTACTATTTTTTTGCCTCATAAAAATGAATCAAAAACAATTGTGGAGGATGATGCACTTGATGATGATATTGCTTCTATGTCTTATGGCCCAATGTCTGAGAGCACTGTTGATGATGATTTTGTTACGCCCATTGCTTGTTGTGATGATTATGATTGGGAATATAATAATACTTCTTATAATCTTGGAAATCCTTTTGGCACCAACTTGGGAAATTATGATGATAGCAATTACTATACCATTGGTTCTATTCATACTATTAATGATGAGAATGATTATGATTATCATATGCCAAGCCACAAACTTGGGGATGCTATGTTTGATGAGAATGAAATGTTTGAGAATTTATTTGCTGCAATTAATGTTTGTCCCAAGCTTGGGGGTGTTATGCTTAATGGAAATGATCTTTTCAGTCCCCTTACTTTGAATGATCATATTTGCTATGATGTTTCCATGCCTCCTACTTATGATGATTATTGTGATGATACTTATGTTATAAAAAGTAGTGATAATTATTGTCATAATTTTGAATATCCTTTTACTGAATATTACTCTCTTAATGTGGGAATAATTTTTAGTATTCGAGTTTCATATGATACTCCCACTATTGTGAATGAGAATAAAATTGCTTATATGGAGAGTAATAAATTTTCTATGCTTTTGGATCATGAAAAGAATGCTTTATGTGATGGTTATATTGATGAATCCATTCATGATTCTACTGAAAATTATTGTGAGAGAGGAACTTATGATTCATGATGCTCTCTTTGTGTTTCAATTCTTATCTTTTATGCGAGCATCATTGAAATCATCATGTCTAGCTAAAAGGCATTAAAGAACATCGCTTGTTGGGAGAAAATCCAACATTAACCCCTGGTATTTTTTGTATTCACATGATTAGGCTACTATAGTAATCATGTTTTATTGCTTTCGTTTCAATAAAGTGCCAAGTAAGACCTTTGGGATGGTCTATGGTGATAGTTGATTTGATCTTGCTGAAAAACAGAAAGTTTTACGCTCAGGAAAATAATTATCATTTTTAACAGAAGCGTGATTAAATACTGATTCTTGTTAAAGAAGATCAATAGACAAATTTCCTAGGTTGTCCTAATTTTTCAGAATTTTTGGAGTAGCATAAGTATGTTCTGTTTTTGACGGATTCTGTTTTCAATGCATAGTTTGCTTGTTTTCTAGTTTCTATGGCTTATATTGCTTAATATAAATTGTAGAAATGATATGCTACAGTAGGCATTGTGTGGAAACAATTATGAATCTTGTCTTTGACAGTACCAAAGTGAAATGGTTTGCTCTTTATCATACTAACCTATCTCACGAAGTTCCGTTAAATTTTGTGTGATTGAATTTTCAAGTTTTGGGTGAGATGTTGATATGAGGAGAATAAGGAGTGACAAGACTCTAATCTTGGGGATGACCAAGGCACCCCAATTTAATATCCAAGGAGGATCCAAGCAACCAAGCTTGGGGTTGCCCCGGAAGGCATCCCCTCTTTCATCTCCAACATTATCGGTAACGTCACTTGGAGCTACATTTTTATTCCTCACATGATATGTGTTTTTCTTGGACCATCATTTTATTTTGTTAGAATTTTCTTGCTATTATTTATCATAATGTTTTCAATCTTTTATTTCAATAAAAAATGTCAAGTATAGTCTTTGCCATGCTTATTTTGCAAGTCTACATGTTGCTGTTTCAAAACAGAAAGTTTATCGATGTTGCAAAAATTCTCTAGAAAAGTCGGAGTGTGATAAAATGTGGAAACTTTTTGAACAATAAGCTCAGATAAATTTTCTACAGTGTGGTAAATTTTCATAATTTTTGGAGTTAAAGAAGTATTCGTACTCTTGCATTCTTTACAGACTGTACTGTTTTGGCACATTGTTATTATGTTTGCATTGTTTGCATATGTTTGCTTGTTTAATGATTCTATTTGAGGATAGGAGTATTAAATATGCATAGGAAATTAGTATGCAGTGTTGAATAATAATTTTTGTGATTTTCTACAGTAGAGAATGATAAGGTTTTTGCATTGGTTTATACTAACTTATCTCACGAGTTCTTGTTGAGTTTTGCGTGGATGAAGTTTTTAAGATTTAGGGAAACCGTGATATAAAAGGAATTAAGGAGATAAAAAAGATCACGCTTGGGGATTCCCAAGGCACCCCAAGATGATATTTCAAGAAGCCTCAAGCATCTAAGCTTGGGGATGCCCCGGTAGGCATCCCACCTTTCTTCTTCAACAATTATCGGTTAGTATCGGTTGAGCCTAAGTTTTTGCTTCTTCACATGATGTGTGCTATTCTTGGAATGTAATTTTGTCTTGTTTTGCTTGCTGTTTTAATAAAAGACTTAGATCTGAAAGTTTTAAATAAGAGAGAGTCCTCAAATAGCTACCCATTTACATAACTACTCGCTTGATCTTCACTTATATCTTTTTGGGGTAGCTTGACATTTACTCTTGTACTTCACTTATATCCTCTGAGTGGTAGCTTCACATTGGGTTTAGAAAGTGAAATCTTTTGAATCTTGACAATCACAATATTTGTCATACAAGAAATTCATGAATAATTAGTATAAGGAAGAGAACTTTCACATGCAAATACACTATCTTGGAAATCTTTTGTGATTGTGGGCCCCCATCAAGATATTATATGCCAAAATTGTTGACGTTGGACAAGGAATACAATGTAATGGTTTATGTTTGTGCATATTCACATAGAAGTTATATTGTCATAGATCCTTCAACATGTGGTGCTTTCCCCCCATCCTTGCTAGCCAAAAAATTCCGCACCAAATAGAGATACTTCTTGTGCATCCAAAAACCCTTAAACCCAAATCTTATTTTAAAGAGTCCACCATACCTACCTAAGGATTGAGGTAGATCCTTCAAGTAAGTTGTCATCGGTGCAATAAGGCAATAAAAATTGCTTCTAAAAGTGTTAGATTCATTTAGTGTAAGAGAAAATTGAGTGTTGTACAAACTTTTGATGGCAAAGAATAAATGCGAAAAACTGCATAATAAAGGTTGCTATCATAAGGGGAAATATAACGTGACGTTCTTTTGCACTAAGGGATTGAGCATACAAACAAAAAGCTCATGGCAACCTCTGCTTCCCTCTGCGAAGGGCCTACCTTTTACTTTTATATATTTACTTTCATTTAAGAGTCAATTTTTCTCTATATTCCCTTTTATTTTTCTCTTTTGGCAAGCATCATGTGGCGAGGAAAGATCTAGGCACATATATCCAGCTGGATATGTGTAGCATAAGTTATTATTGTTGACATCACCCTTGAGGTGAATACATTGGGAGGCGAAATTATAAGCCCATATCTTTCTATATGTCCGGTTGAAACATTTTGCTCATGTGTATGCGGTGAGTGTTAGCAATCATAGAAAACTATATGATGTTAGAGTATGTGGAGCTCTTACTTAAACTCTGTTGAATAAGTTGAATTACAATTGCTTGGTGACTGAGACATAGGTTGTTGAGTTTCAAGAGAATTCGTTGTTTGAACCTTAACATGTGAATTAGTTGCTACTTTAACATGAGAAGTTTTATAAGAAAGAATTTTTGTTATGATGCAAGGAAAAGTGATTGAAATTGTCATTGATAAAACTTGTGCACTTTGCTAGCATTCACACTTCATAAATTATTTCTTTTATCGTTTACCTACCCGAGGACGAGTAGGAGTTAAGCTTGGGGATGCTGATACGTATCCAACGTATCTATAATTTATGAAGTATTCATGTTGTTTTATCATCATCCTTGGATGTTTTACAATCATTTTATGGCAACTTTATATCATTTTTTGGGACTAACATATTGACCCAGTGCCCAGTGCTAGTAGTTCTTTTTGCTTGTTTTTACATCGCAGGAAATCAATATCAAACGGAGTCCAAACACCACGAAACTTTTTGTGGATTTTGTATGGACCAGAGCAGCACCTTGGGGTGCCCCGAGGGGGGCACAACCCACCAGTGCACGCCTAGGGGCCCAAGCACGCCCAGGAGGGTTGTGCCCACCTGTCGGGGGACTAATCCTCGAACACCTATGGGACCGGCGGACCGAGCCCCTTTCGGTTCGGCAGGGGGGCGGAGATCGCACGAAGAGCAGATCGAGGCGAAGCACACGAGCAGTTTACCCAGGTTCGTGCCGCACGGATGCGTAAAACCCTACTCCTGCTTTTTGGTTTGTATTGAGTTCTTGCTCGGGTGCGCTAAGTGCTACAGTACACACCAGCAGCTAACGAGACCGAGCGTGAGTGTTCCCTTCCTCCTCTCCACCGCTCTCCCTCCCCTATGTTGAGCATGGGCCTCCTTTTATATGCTCAAGGGGTCACCGACAGGTGGCAACGTAGACAAGGGTAAAAATGGAAAGATGTTGCGGTTGGTACAGCTACCTGCTACAGTGTATCATACCTAACCCTGACGGCAGGGGACAAGGGCATTAAATGCCCATCTACGTCGCCCAAATAGTGCAAAAGGGACCGTCAGGGACGCCACCGCTCGCCATGATGGCAATCTTGTCAGCGCCGCTTGCCACCGTGCACCGCTGGCTGCACAGCCTCCCGCCACGTACGCCAGGAAGGGTCCCAGAGTGACACATTGGTGGATGTGCTGGAGCGCGGGTACAGAGTGGTGGCTTGCCGCGGCAAGCGCCTTGCCGCGGTCGTTGTCTTGTCGCGTCCGGGAGCTTGTCGCTCACCGGGCCTTGCCGGGATGCGTGGCGCGTCACGGCAAGTTCCTTGAGATGCCTTGGTTGGCCTTCCCGGCAAGCTCCTCTCGCCGGGGTCTTGTCTCCTTGGCTTGGATACTTTGTTCTTGAACCACGGAGGACCTTGGCGGTCACCCGGCAAGCCTTGCCGCGGGACGCTGCGACTGCCCGTGCACAAGTTCGGGATACTAGGGTACCCCTACTCTAGTACACCGACAGGAGCCCCCGGGCCTGGGCCATACACGGTGCCGAGCGCTGTTCGGCCAGGCCCAAAACAGGGCACGGGCACGCGCGGCCTGGGTTACGCCGTATCTCTCCCCATATCCACCGCGCCCTCCCCGAACGGCACGCGTTGAATGCGGCTTCGTGGGACAGATCGTGGGTGGTTTCTTTATTCGGAAAGGCAGAACGTCCGCCCCCTCCCTCTTTATATGCAGGAGAAACAGGGGCAGTGCACCCATTCGCCGGTTGCTATTCCAATCTCGGAAACCTCCGCCGCTCCTCCGTCTTCCCAAAGCTGAAAGAGAGCAGCGCCCTGCCCCCCCATCGCCACCAGCACCACCAACGCCGTCGACCTCCTCCACCACTTCCGCCATGGCTCCGAAAGCTGACAAGGGGAAGGTTGTGAAGTCGACCGAGGTGCAGCGGCTTGCGGCGCTGCGAAAGGAACGGGCAATCTCCCCCCCCCAAGCTCGCCGCGAGGGAGCTGAGAGAGTACTACTACCTCTTCTGGTCGACGGAGACGTGAGTGCATCCGTGCACGAAGGTACTTCCAGCCGCCGCTTGGAAAATGGCTCCAAATGGATATCCTTTCTTCGCCGTGTTCTTCTACTGCGGGCTCTGCCTGCCTTTCTCCGAGTTTTTCTGCGATATCATGAACACCTACGGGTTCCGCCTCCTTGACTTCACCCCCAATGCTGTCCTGACCATGGCAGTTTTCGCACATCTCTGCGAAAACTTTGTCGGAATCTATCCAAATGTAGCCCTTTTCCGCCACTTCTTTATGCCCCGAGTAGAGAGAGGAGAGCCTTTATCCGGCGGAATCGCCTGGATCTCGAGGGCCAGCAAGAAGGACGCTTATCTGGAGGGAGAGTTCCGCGGCAACTGGGAAGAATGGAGAGCAGACTGGTGCTGGATTATTGAGGAGAACCAGCAGCCGTTTACCGCCCGGCGCCAAGCCCTAGCAGCATGCGGCAGCGATTGGAGCAACGTGGCCCCGGAAGACGGTAGACTTAAGATTGCCGTCACCCGGATCCAACGCCTCAGGCTTGCCGGGCTCACTGTAGGCGCTGTTGGCGCAGATTTTCTTCGCCGCCGCATCGCCCCCTGCAGGAACGAAGGAGACCCGCCTGGGAATTCAAGAATGCGGCGGATATCATGAGGCTGCGTCCGGGCCTCAACTACAACTTCACTATTCTGGAGCTTAACGCGATGCTCCAGGAACTGTTCAAGTACGACCCTGAACATCCCGAAGTGCTCAGGTTGCCGAAGGGTGTCATTCCGCTATGCAACAACTCCGCGCTCGACCGCATCCGTGCAATGATGCGGCTGTGCGATTCGCATGGAATTGTCCCAACTTGGCAAGAGCCTGCAGACGACGTCGTGCAGGAGTTCTTTGACGGCTTGGTAGAAGTGCCGGTCCGCTCCGACGAAAATGAAGGCCTCACTCGCGACACCACCGATGCGGAGATGAAACGCATCGCCACCAGGCTGGAAGAGGCAGCGGCAGCCGCAGCTGCGAGCGAGTTTGGATTCACCGAGGAGGAGGCAGAGGCAGCAGAGGCGGCAAGCCGTGTCGAGCGAGAGGAGCTTGGCGAGCATGACGTCGAGTCGAGCGAGCCCGCCGAGGACCCGAGCGGCTCGTTGGAGATCAACTCCTCTTCCTCCTCATCATCAGGCAGCTCGCCGCAAGCAGAGCCCCTAGCTCCACCAAGAAGGCGTCTCCGCAAGGCCGGGGATGTAGTGAGGCGGCGGGCGAGTCGACAGTCGCCGCGCGACACGCTCCACCCCGGCAAGCACTGTTGCCGCAGAAGCACCTCACGCTGCTGCGGCAATTGGAGCGGGGTCCACCTGGACCACCGCTTCTGCTCCTGCCGCTTCTCACGCCGCGGCGGCAGCCGGAGCGGGGTCGTCTCAGACCACCGCCACTATTCCCGCCAAGCGGCCAAGGGAACCTACTTCTCCGCCTCCTCGCGCCGGACGTGAGCCGCACTTCGACTTCTCCGCGTTCAGCTCCGATGAGGAAGAAGAAGAGTAAGATTCTCTTGTTGTTCTTGTAGTTCTTCAATTCTTGCTGCTTTGTCTTGTATCTCATTTGCTTTACTCTGAACTCATTCCTTTTTAGGACTCTGGCCCAGAGAGCAGCAAAGAGAGCCAAGGTCCCGGTGATTATCATCGAGGACGAACCCACCGCGACAGCAGGGGGTGCGTCTGAGACAACCTTGCCGGACCCGGCAACTGTTCTCCAGAGCAGCCCCCAGCTTAAGTATATGGTTCGCTTTCCGCTGTTGGGCGCGCATGGATACTCTTCCTTTGCTGACATCTGACTGTTGATTTGTGTAGGAGCAGAGCAGCCCCACCAGGATCGCCCGGAGGCCGTCCCCGAAATGCCAAGGGAGAGTCCTCCGGCAAGGGAGAGTTCTCCGGCAAGGGAGAGTTCTCCGGCAAGGGAGAAGTCTCCGGCAAGGGAGAGTTCTCCAGCGAGGGAGAAGTCTCCGGCAAGGGAGAGTTCTCCGGCAAGGGACAACAGCAGCGGCCCCCCGGCGGCGGAGACCACGACTGCAGAACCCGGTACAGGTAATCCTCTCGCTTCAAAACTTCCCTTGGGTTCTTCTTTTTTTGATCTTCTTTTTTTTTGGATATTTGCTTGACTCTTCTCCCTTTTCCGGCCGTCAGACCCGTCTGCTGCGGAGCCGATGGAAACCGAGGTTGCCGCCGACGACGCCGCTGCCACCGAAGAAGCAACCGGCTCTGACGATCCCGCCGGTGCAGAGGCCACCGAAGCTGCCGCCGCAGAAGCAGGCGAGGGGTCTGGCGATCGCACTAACGACCCTGAGGCCGTAGGAGCGCCAGGCGCTATGCCGACCGCCGATCCTTCCGCCGCTGCCGCAGCGTCAGGCTCCGAAGAGCCCCAGCCATGCGTCTACTTGAAGGCCGGCGATGGCGTCTTCATCAACCTCCCCTGGGCGTCAAGCTCCAGGGCGCCGGTCGAAGGAGAGAGCTTCGACGAAGAGGTGCTCGCCTCCGCTGGGCTGGCACTGGTTGACGCACCGAGCAGCAGCAGCAGCGAGCCTGAGGAGGAGCGGCTGCTGCGGAAGCTGGTGTCGCTCTACCGCGCCCGTCAAGCCAAGCTGGAATCCCGCGAGGCGCTTGTTGCGAAGGCAGGAGTGGACATTGAAAAGCACGTAGAGGAGCTCCGGGGTCACAACCACGAAGCTCTCCGGTCCCTGGCAGAGGAGCGGGCACAACTTGCCGAGGAGCAGAAGGCCTTCCTCCTCGAGAGGGCTGAAGTCGAAGAGCAACAGCGGCTTGCCGCTGAAAAGCTGTCTGCATAGGAGGGCGAGCTGGTGCAGCAGAAGGTCAACCTTGACAGCCACGAGGAGGAGCTTGCCGCGCGCGAGCGAACATTCGACGGAGCCCTCAAGCAAGCAGAGGATGCTGCTGCAGCTGCCGAGGCCGCCAAGAAGGAGCTGGAGACGAAGGTGGCGCAGCTGGAGGCCGATCTCAAGGCGAGCGGTGAAGAGCTTGCCGCGCTCAAGTGTGAGCGGGCGAAGGACGCCTACAGCCACTCAAAGCTGCAGGCTCGTCTCGCCGAGAAGGGCAAGGAGCTTAGCGCTGCCAAGGACTCCAACGCAGATCTTGAGTTGAAGCTGACCACTTTGACCAAGACACTGGACGGTGCCAGGGAGCAGGAGGCGGCCTTGAAGGAGGAGGTCAAGGCCGACAAGGCGCTGCTGGCGAGTGCTGCTGCCGCCCAGAACACTTTTAGGGAGAATGTGGAGCACTGGATGGAGGGTCTCGTGGATGTTGCCGCAGTCATTGACAGGGAGCTGGCGCAGCTGGGGATGGAGGATCTGGGGTATCCCTCCGATGAGAACCTCCAACCCAGCGCCAAGCTCACCTCATTCTTCAAAGGCGTGGCGACGGCCCTCCAGCGACTCCGGGAGAGGATCCCACAGCAGCTGGCCGACGAGTAGCGCAAGATCTGTGCGGGAGCTCTTCAAAAGGTGTTGGTGAAGGTGGCCTTCCGCAACCCGGGCCTCAACCTCACCAACGTCCTCAAGACCTTGCCTCCGGATGCTGATCTGGAGGCGCTCAAGATCCTTGTCGCACCCATTGTGGACAAGGTGAGCGGGATCAAGAGGGTTGAGGGCGATCACGTAGACTAGGCCGCCCGTTTTCTTCTTTTCTTGTCGCTGCTGGTCATGTTATGAGAACAATTTGTTAGAGCCGCGACAAGCTACCTTGTAGTATAACTCTATTCCGGGTAATGATTGCAATGTTATTTCCTTTACTTGATTCCTTCCTTTGTATGTTTTTGCCCTACGCTTTTAGGGAACTTGCCGGCGCAGGCACCTTGGCTGCGACCGCTGAGTGCAGGACATCAGCAGCCTGCTGGCGGTGCCGCTACCGACAAGAAACCTTGTCGCAACTAGTCGCAGCTCACTTAAGTTGTTGAGCGGACTCGAAACAAAGTAAGGGCGCAACTAGCTACGAGTTGGTTCCTCCGCGCACAGGTTTTCCATACAAAGCATGGTCGTTCAAGGAAGATAACATAAAAATTTAAAAGATCTGATTGCTCAAACTTTGGCAACTTAGCTTTTCTGTTGTTTGCTTCGCGGTAAGGCAAAATTTTCTTGAACGACGCCTGGTCCATACCATTATCTTCTCCTCCCCCCCGGCAAACTTGTGGGCGAGGGAACCTTCCTTTCCTTGAGAAAAAAGAAAGAGGGGAAAATAAAGCTATGTTGCCTTATGGCTCGTTGTTGCTTACCGGGGGTAGGTGCTGCACAAAGTGTCAGATAAAAAATGCAAAAAATAAAAAGCATGAAATTGACAAGATGTGCGGAGCACATGAGCTTTATGCACGGGGTGGTTCCGCCGCATTGACATCCCGCACCCACTGCTTGAGTTGGTGGTGCGAAGTATGCAGAGAAGCACCGCCATCAACGCACAAGACCTCTGTGGCTTTCTGGAACTCCTGCTCACTGGTCTTGACATCATCCATGTCTCCGTCATCGTCGTCATCTTCATCCTTGTCGCGGCCGCGGGGAGGCCTGTCTCCTTGCCTCTGCTTGGCCTTGCCAGGGTGTCCTCCCCGGCCGGCACGCTTCTTGTCGGATTCTCCAGTGCCTCCTTGGGCCCTCTCCTTGTCGCGTCGCTCGTATTCAGCCTTTTGCTGCTGGACAAGCTGCTCGACCTTCTTGCAGCTCGGGAGGTCATGGCCCTTGGTGCGGTGGATCTTGCAGTACTGCTTGTCAGTGCCGTCCTGCTTGTCGGCGACCGCCACAACCTGGCAGTTGGTGCATGCGGCAATCTCCTTGCCAGGGCTACCAGCTTTGGCTTTCTTGGCGCCACCTTCGTTGCCGGACTGCTCAATGACTAGCACATCTTTGCCTTTCTTCTTCCTATTGTTCCGCCGCTGGTTTTTCCTTGCCGGGGCAGCATCCTCGCTGTCAGATCCTCCTGCTCCTGTATTCTCTCCGGGGAGTTTCCTCCCTTCCTCAGCACGTGCACACTTGTCGGCCAGGGCATACAGCTCACTAACGTCTCTGATCTTGCACCTCGCCATCTCCTCCCACATCCTGCGGTTACGAACATTCTGATGGAACGCGCTGATGACCGCGACAGGGTGGACATCTGGGATGTTGTGCTGTACACGGCTGAATCTCTGAATGTACTTGCGCAGGGGCTCTCCTTCCTTTTGGGCGAGTAGGTGAAGGTCACTCTCTTGGGCATGAGGTTTGTGGCCGCCTGTAAAGGCACCGACAAACTGATGGCATAGGTCTGCCCAGGAGGATATGGAGTTGTCCGGCAAATGCATGAGCCAGGACCTGACGTTGGGCTTGAGCACCAGCGGGAAGTAGTTGGCAAGGATCTTGTCGTCCCGCCCCCCGGCAGCTTGCACCGCGACGGTGTAGATGCTGAGGAACTCCGAAGGATGCAACTTGCCGTCGTACTTCTCTGGTACGTCTGGCTTGAAATTCTTCTTGCTGGGCCACTGGACTTGCCGCAGCTCACGAGTAAACGCAAGGCAACCTACCGCGTACGGCAAGTCGCATGGTTCCCCTGGCGCATGCATGTCGACAGAGGGCCCAGCACGCTGGTCTGATTGACGCCGCGCTTCTCTTCGGCGCTCGATGCGAGTACGAGCGTCTTCTTGCTGTCGTTCGTGAAGAACTTGGCGCTGATCGCGATGAGCTCGTGGATCTGATGACGCGGTGGAGTTGCTGTCGGGGTGGATCGGGCGAGTCTGCGATCTTGGCCTTCGGGGCGGAGAGTGCACGGTGGTTGCACCCCCACCGGTCTTGTCGCCACCGGCTCATGCCTGGCTGACTTGCCGCGGCTGTGATGTACTCGGCTGCCGTGGAGTGTCGCCGTTGGCGAAGCCGATGAGACTCTGAATGGTGGCCCTCCAGTCGTCGATCTTGTCTGCCGCTGGAGGGTATTCTAGGAGCAGTTGAGCTCGCGCTAAAGCTTCTGCTGAAGTGGCGGGTGGCGGCGGCGAACGGTGTGAGGAGCGGGATATGCTCGGACTTCTAACTATGTTAGAAGGAGCAGTATCTTGTCCAGGCGACCGTGCCCCGCTCGTGCTAGCATGTTGGCGTGCATGCTGGTCTTGAGCACTCCGAGATCCACCAGCTCGATCTTGGTCCAGCAATCGTATGGTACTGTGAGTACCATGACGCTGCCGGTCCCGCGCCTCCTGGGATGGGCGCGGTGCATGCACGGACACCGAGGTCTTGGAGTGCGCCCGGTCGTTGTGGGAGCCGACTGCGCCGCCGATGGGCAGCATAGCCTTGTCCTTGGACCTGGGAGCACCGTGGGCTCCCTCGTCGACCCCCGTTCTTCCGCCGGCTTCTACCCCACCAGCCGTTTGCTCTGGCGGTGGTGGGTTCGGCGCGGACGGAGCAGCCGCCTCCGAAGCCTTCTTCTTCGGCGGCATGTCGATGAAGACGATGAAGATTTAGCTCGTGTGAACGCCGGATCAGGTTCACACAACCTCGACGCACCCCCTACCTGGCGCGCCAAAGATGTCGGGGGACTAATCCTCGAACACCTATGGGACCGGTGGACCGAGCCCCTTTCGGTTCGGCAGGGGGGCGGAGATCGCACGAAGAGCAGATCGAGGCGAAGCACACGAGCAGTTTACCCAGGTTCGGGCCGCACGGATGCGTAAAACCCTACTCCTGCTTTTTGGTTTGTATTGAGTTCTTGCTCGGGTGCGCTAAGTGCTACAATACACACCAGCAGCTAACGAGACCGAGCGTGAGTGTTCCCTTCCTCCTCTCCACCGCTCTCCCTCCCCTATGTTGCGCATGGGCCTCCTTTTATATGCTCAAGGGGTCACCGACAGGTGGCAACGTAGACAAGGGTAAAAATGGAAAGATGTTGCGGTTGGTACAGCTACCTGCTACAGTGTATCATACCTAACCCTGACGGCAGGGGACAAGGGCATTAAATGCCCGTCTGCGTCGCCCAAATAGTGCAAAAGGGACCGTCAGGGACGCCACCGCTCGCCACGATGGCAATCTTGTCAGCGCCGCTTGCCACCGCGCACCGCTGGCTGCACAGCCTCCCGCCACGTACGCCAGGAAGGGTCCCAGAGCGACACGTTGGTGGATGTGCTGGAGCGTGGGTACAGAGTGGTGGCTTGCCACGGCAAGCGCCTTGCCACGGTCGTTGTCTTGTCGCGTCCGAGAGCTTGTCGCTCACCGGGCCTTGCCGGGACGCGTGGCGCGTCGCGGCAAGTTCCTTGAGATGCCTTGGTTGGCCTTCCCGGCAAGCTCCTCTCGCCGGGGTCTTGTCTCCTTGGCTTGGATACTTTGTTCTTGAATGGCTCCAAAGGAACCACGGAGGACCTTGGCGGTCACCCGGCAAGCCTTGCCGCGGGACGCTGCGACTGCCCGTGCACAAGTTCGGGATACTAGGGTACCACTACTCTAGTACACCGACACCACCTCGGTGGCATCCCGCACCCCCTCTTTGCCCTATAAATCACCAAATATTCCAAAAACCCTTGGGGTTAACCTAGATCAAAAGTTCCGCCGCCACAGGCCCATGTAGCCACCGAAAACCTAGAGCCCGTTTCGGCACTCCGTCAGAGGGGGAAATCATCACCGGTGGCCATCTTCATCATCCCGACGGCCACAACGACGAGGAGGGAGTAGTCCACCCTCGGGGCTGAGGGTTTGTACCAGTAGCTATGTGTTAAATCTCTCTCTCTCTCTCTCTCGTGTTCTTGAGATTTAATGATCTTGATGTATCATGAGCTGTGTTAATATAGTCGGATCATATGGTGTTTTCCCCTCTCTATCTTGTTGTGATGAATTGAGTTTTCGCTTTGAGATTCATTTTATAGGATTGAATATTTTTATGGATTTGAGAGCAATTGATATATGTCTTGCAAATGAAAACTCATGGTGACAATGAGGTATCATATTGATTTAGTTGATGTATGTTTTGGCACTCAACTCGCGGATTCCCGAGGTGACATTGGGATAATCTACACATAGGGGTTGATGCATGTTCTTGTCTTTGTTTCTCTAGTAGAAATCTTGGGGCACTCTTTGAGGTTCTTTATGTTGGATTGAGTATTATGAATCTAAAATTATTTGGTGTTATTTTAGTACGAACTCTTGGATAGATCGATGGGAAGAAATAGCTTCGAGGTGGTTTCATACCCTACAAACAATTTCTTCTTATGTTGTCCGCTAGATAGGAACTTTGGAGTGATTCTTCATCGCACGTTGAGGGATGGTTATATGATCCAATTATATTAGCATTGTTGAGACATTGCACTAGCGAAAGTACGGACCCTAGGCCTCATTTTCAAGCATTGCAATACCATTTTTGCTTCGTTTTATCAGTTGCTACCTTGCTGTTTTTATTTATTTAAATTATAAAAATATATTCCTACCATCAATATTACACTTTTATCACCATCGCTTCGTCGAACTAGCGCACTGTAGCAACCCGACCTCAGGCGGTCAAGTCCCTGTGCTTAAGTGTCATCCCTGGATCGGTATTGCTAACACACACAGTACTCGAGGATTTATTGTAGAGTTTCAGTCACACACTTATTACATCGAGAGTCTCAAAAGAGTACTTATTACAATAATATGGCTGAAGGCCATGTAAATAAGATAACTGTGGAAGCTTCGAAGATAAATGAGTCCATCCAACTCCACGGCAAAACTGAGTGCACAACAACGACCTAGCGCACCTTACTCTTCGTCTGGAAATTCTGCAACATGGTACGTTGCAGCCATGTAGGTCAGCACATGGAATATGCTGGCAAGATAACACTATAGAGCAATGAACAAAACAATAGTTATCACTACATGCATATATGGCTGGTGGAGGCTCTATGGTTATCATTTGCATAAAGCTAGTTTATCCTACAACAAAGGAGTATATTTTATTTAACTACATAGTTTGTTGAAATTATTGAGAAGGTAACCCCAACTCAATCCCAAAATAAAAAATTAATAACCCGACAAATTAATTAAGTGAACTGATGAGATCAACATAATAATTCAAGCACCAGACACTCAAGATGTCCATAACCGGGGACACGACTAATCATGATTAGTTTGTACACTCTGCAGCGGTTTGCACACTTTTCCCCACAAGACTCAATCTCCTATGATGAATTTCTCACACTACATGATGTTTGAGAAACAGATGTCCGAGACACAATCTTTCAGAACCATTAACTCTTTACTATGGGTAGACAGTACCACATACATCCCCTACATCTACTAGCCTACCACTGAAAGAGGTCACACAACATACTCAATTATGCCAGAGCCCATAATGGCTTGTGGCTGCACACGGAAGTTTCTATCATGAATGATCTTATGATCCCTTTAAGCCTGGGTGGCAAACCATAGGATGATCACACGGGTTCCAAGGGATCTCCTTGGACAACACTGGTATATCCCCAGGTGCCCACAACCAATCCACCCAGATGTGTATTAAAGTAGCCACCTTAAGTTCCCTTAGTTAATAATAACTCTCACATCTTTCATGAATTCTGTCAAACCAAACCACGTCTACTAGCATAACAAATAAGTATAAGCACAACATAGTAACACCCCCGGTTTGAATATAAGACAATAGGTTCCTACCTCATCAACTACTTCCCAATACCCACTTTTTATGAATACATACTCATGCAATGTTTGAGGGTCGAAACTAATGCATAAAAACTAGGTAATAAAGGGATATGATCAAAGTGTTACTTGCCTTGCTGACGATCGGAAAAGCCTAGAGATTCGTAGTAGCAAGCCTCGCACTCCGAAAATTCTATCATGAACAAACAATAGCATACATAAGCACTCAAGCATACGATGCAAAGGTAAAACCCAAAAGAAAAGAAGTAAACTGAAATTTCAAGTGAAGAGCTTCGATTTGCAAAAAGAATCAATCGAATCGGAGTTACGAAACTCAAACTACGATCAAAAGAAGTTTGAAATCAAATCTGCTTGAAACCAAATTTCAAATTTCCTAAATCATGTTCAAGTTGATTATCTGGATAGAGGGGAACAAGACGAAGATTTTGGCGTTGGTTTCACTGGATTTGGACAAATGAGCAAAAAGTAGTGAGGGTTTAAAGACCAGGGACTAATCCAAAATAAAAGTAATTATGGATAGGTCCCTGGCGAAAAATAAACTAAAAAGAAAAATCTATCGGACAAAAGTCCGCTAACATAAAATAACGAACGAATTCGTTCGCTAAAAGAGAAGATCGGGTGAACGTTCGCTAAATAACGAACCCTAAAAATAAAACCGATCTATAAAAGTAATCTTAACTTAATAAAAGAAATGGGTGGGTTTTTCTTCGGTTTTTACCGGTTCGGTGTCGGAAAACCGGTGGCGGTGGCGAACTCCGTCGACGGCGGGAGCGGGTGGCGGGGCGGCGCGGGATAGCGTGGGGGTGGCATGGCGAGCGGCGCGGCAGGCGGCAGCAGCGAGCGGCGCGGGGCGGCAGCGCAAAGAGGCAGCGGCGGTGGCTCGACGGCGGGCGGCGGCTCGACGGGAGGCGGGGCTGTGACGGGCTGAGGAGAGAGGGTGGCGGCGCGGCTTTTAAAAGGGCCCCGACAGGGTCCGAGTTGGGGAGGGGTCGACGCGGGCGGTGGGGTGGCGCCGGACTCAGGCGAGTCTGGCTTAGCCACGACTCGGGGAAAGCGGCGGTGGCTGGGCCGGCGGGGCCTTCGGCCCGGTCGGTCCGAAAGATTTTTTTAATAATTTCACCTAGACGGAAAAATTCAAAATAAAAATCCTAAAAAAACAATTTTCTCGGTCCTGTACTAATATTTAGGACAACATGAACATTTTTCTGGGGTAAAATGCAATTTTTAAAAATGCAATTTTCCCCTAATTTGCTCGAATAAAAACTCAAATAAAATATATTTTTATTTGAAATTAAATTTCTATTATTTCCTCTGTTTTGAAGAAGTCATGTTATCTTCTCTCACCATTTCTTTTATTTTTTTAAATAATCAAAAACATAATTTCAAATAAAAATCACTTTGATCCAATTTACCAATTTTGAAAAATTCAAAATATGGATTTTATGAAATACCTCCAACTCTCTCAAATGGTCCTTGAGTTGCTTAAGGTCTCTAGGATCAAAATGTCCAAACAGAACAAATTAAAAATGCAAAGAGCATGGATGCAAATGATGACCTAATGATTAACATCCAAATTGAAAATTGGGATGTCACAAATCTACCCCCCTTAAGATGAATCTCGCCCTCGAGATTCAGGTTGGCTAGCAAATATGTGTGGGTGGTCTTTCCGTAGGTCTTCTTGTCGCTCCGAGGTGGCTTCCTCCTTGGTATGTTGGCTCCACTGAACTTTACAAAATTTGATGACCTTGCTGCGTGTAACTTGGCTAGCAAACTGGAGAATCTTGAAGGGTTTCTCCTCGTAGGTTAGGTCACTCCCCAATTGAATTGCTTCCAGGGGCACCGTATCTCTCAAAGGAATATCGGCCATCTCTGCATGTCATTTCTTCAACTGGGAAACGTGAAACACATCATGAACTCCTGACAAACCTTCGGGTAACTCCAACTTGTAGGCCACTTCTCCTATACGTTCCAAAACTCGGTATGGTCATACAAATCTTGGGGCTAACTTTCCTTTGACTCCAAATCGTTTAACTCCTCGAAGTGGTGACACACACAGAAATGCTCTGTCTCCGATTTTGTAGGCTACCTTATTGTGTTTAGTATCAGCATAACTCTTCTTCCTAGACTGAGCTACCTTCAGTCTATCACGAATCAATACAACCTTCTCTTCAGAATCCTTGATTAAATCGGGTTCAAACAACTAACGGTCTTCGACTTCATCCCACATCAATGGTGTCCTGCACCTCCTTCCATACAAGGCTTTGAAACGGGCCATCTTCAAACTAGCATGGTAGCTGTTGTTATACGAGAACTCTGCGTAAGGCAAGTTATCATCCCAACTAGATCCATAATCTAGCGCACAAGCTCTCGACATGTCTTCTAGAATCTGATTGATTCTCTCGGTCTGTCCATCTGTCCGCGGATGAAAAGTTGTACTGAACTCTAGCCTGGTACCCAAAGTCTGGTGTAATTGATTCCAAAACTTCGAAGTAAACTATGTTCCTCTATCAGATACGATGGTCCTCGGAACTCCATGTAGACATACGATCCTGTTCATATATATTTTGGCCAACTTCATGCTCGTATACATGGTTTTCACATGGATAAAGTGGGCCACTTTGGTCAAGCGATCTACTACTACCCGTATGGAGTCATATCCTGATCGGGTCCTGGGTAATCCGGTGATAAGATCCATGCCAAGTTTATCCCACTTCCATTCGGGTATCGGCATAGGTTGTAGTACCCCTGCTGGCTTCTGGTGTTCTGCCTTAACTCTCCGACATACATCACATACTGCTACATACTAGGCAATATCCTTCTTCATACCTGTCCACCAGAAACGTTCTTTCAAATCCAAATACATCTTGGTGTTTCCAGGGTGAATCAAGTATGGCGAGTCATGAGCTTCCTGAAGTATTAACTCCCTGATCTCTGGGTCATTAGGCACATAAATACGGTCCTCAAACCATAAAGTTTCGTGTTCGTCCTCACGAAAACCCTTGGCTTTTCCTTTACTCATCTTCTCCTTTATCTCAGCAATCTCCTTATCAATCTTCTGAGCTTCTCGAATCTTTCCCAATAACATGGATTGAACTTCCAAAGCTGCAACAAAACCTCTTGGAACTATCTCCAAACGAAGTTCCTTGAGATCGTCGGCCGACTCTTGCGGTAATCCTCAGGTTACGAGAGTATTTACATAACTCTTGCGACTTAAAGCGTCGGCTACAACATTGGGCTTTTGTGGATGATAGTGTAACTTCATATCGTAATCCTTTA
This sequence comes from Triticum monococcum, assembly GCA_034509565.1. NCBI lineage: Eukaryota > Viridiplantae > Streptophyta > Magnoliopsida > Poales > Poaceae > Triticum > Triticum monococcum. Next base: position 608,139,378 of record CM067845.1, read on the forward strand.
TGAGGTCCAACCATCTCCTTTGCCTGAGATTCAACTCCTTCTACGTGAAAATATACTTCAAGCTCTTATGATCCGTGTAAACATCACAACAGTTTCCAATAAGAAAATGTCTTCGTGTCTTGAGCACATTCACTACGGCTGCTAAGTCCAAATCATGCGTGGCATAATTCAACTCATGAGGTCAAAGCTATCGTGAGGCATATGAAACAACTCTTTCATCTTGCATAAGTACACCTCCAAGTCCCAGGCGAGAAGCGTTGCAATAAACTTGGAAATCCTTGCATATATCCATAAGAATTAGCACTGGGGTTGTAACAACATGTTTCTTCAACTCCTAAAAAGTAGCCTCACATTCCTCAGTCCATTTGAACTTGGTGTACTTCTTCAATAACTCTGTCATGGGCTTCGCAATCTTGGAGAAAATCTCAATAAATCTCCTATAATATCATGCGAGTCCAAGGAAACTGTGTATCTCTCCAACTGAGGTGGGTGCCAACCACTTAGTGACAAACTGAACCTTGGTAGGGTCTACTGCTATACCTTCTCCTGATATAACATGTCCAATAAATCCAACTTCTTTCAACTAAAACTCACATTTGCCGAACTTGGCATATAGCTGATGTTCCCCGAGCTTCTCATGAACTAAGCGCAAATGTTCCTTGTGTTCTTCTTCATTCTTCAAGTACACCAATATGTCATCAATGAACACCACAATAAACTTATCCAAGAACTCCATGAACACCTTATTCATCATACTCATAAAATAGGAAGGTGCGTTAGTCAACCGAAAAGACATGACCGTGTACTCATATAGCCCATACCTAATGACCATCGGCTGGCCATATACGCCGCTCCTGGCGAGCTTACTAACATGGGTGACCTAAGGGCTAAGGTTGGCAATTTAAACTTGTCAACAAATCCCCTTGATATGTATGAATGTGATGCACTAGTGTCAAAAAGAACGAGAGAGGTAAATGACTTAATCAAAAACTTACCAATCACTGCGTCAAGCTGCTCTTCAACTTCCTCCACGTTGAGGTGGTTCACCTGATCTCTGTTGCAGGGATTGGGCTTCTTTCTAGAGCTTCCATTTCCATTGCCATTCTTTATCTCAGGGCATTCATTGGTTTAATGTCCAGTCTTCCCGCACTTGAAACGGGTAACGTGACTCAGATCCTTCTTGGCGGGTGTTGCTGGGTTGGAACGGCTATGACTGCTGCTTCCTCCATTCCCATTTCCATTCTTAGGGCCACTATGGTTGTGTGAACTCCCTCCATTGTGAGTGTGGCCTCCATGGTTATGATGGTTATGTCCTCCCGAGTTCGGGGTAAAACGAGGCTTCTGCTGAGCTCCAGAGTTGTACTTCCCATGTCCATACTTCTGTTTGCGGTTCTCAATCTGCTGCTGCTTGCCTTCAATCATGAGAGCCGTAGCTACCAACTCCTGGTAGTTGGAGAATGTTGCCACCATCAACTGCATACTCAACTCATCGTTCAGCTCCTCCATAAATTTCTCCTGCTTCACGGCATCTGTGACCAAATCATCTGGGGCATAGCGAGCTAACTTGCTGAACTCGTCCACGTACTACCCCACAGTACGATTTCCTTGGCGTAAGTTGTGAAACTCACGCTTCTTCATGTTCATAGTTCCGGTTGAGACATGTGCAGTGCGCAATGCTTGCTGAAACTGATCCCAAGTGACATTAGCCACGGGGAAAGTGGCAGTGTAGTTCTCCCACCATGAGGCTGCGGGTCCATCCAGTTGATGTGCACCTTCTCAATATCTATGCAACCTGCGATGGTCAGCTCCCTTCCAATCCCGCATCAACAACAATCAGCTCGGTGCTACTAGAGAACACCGGCGGATTCAACCTTAGAAAACGGGCTAGGTTGTCAACTGGTGGTGGTGGCGGTGGGTTGTTGTTGTTGTTGCCTTGGTTCTGGACTAGCAACTACATCAAGGCATTCTACTGTTGGATCAACTGAGTGAGCTCCGGTGGGAAGACAAATCTGGGGTCACGTCTCGGAGGCATCTGATAGGTTTAGAGGTGTGAGAACAGAATAGAGTGAGGTCTAAAGAGAGATCACTACCCATATGCACATGAGACAAACACATTCATTTCACACCACTCAATTCAAACAAGATCATACAATCGATCTAAGCTACCGTTACAAAATGCTCAGACTATTACTATATACATGGGAGAATACTACTGATAATATGGTGGTCGACTAGAAATTTTGATTGGTGGATGACTCCGTGATATCTGCTCCAGCTTCGTCTTCATAATCATCATCGCTGTCGGGGTCGGTGTCGGTGTCATCTAGTATGATGTAGTCTTCAGAATGGTTGTCCTCTCTGGGTGTGGGATCACCCATGAATATTCCTAGCTTCTTCTTCAGGTCTTCATTCTTCTCCAGTAGTACTGCAATTTCTTCTTCATATCCATCGCATGTAGACTTGAGTTCCTCTTCTAGCTCTGTCGTGGATTTGTCACGGCAGATGTCCTCGTGAAAAGGACTTAGTCGTGAGGCAAACGCATCTATGTGGTAGCTTGAACAGGGTTGGTCGGGATCCAGAGACGCGAGGTTTTACCCACGTTTTGCCCCTCATGCTGGAGGTAAAAGCCTACGTCTTGCTTCATTGATATTGATGATGATGATCACGATTACACGGGTGCTCTAACACGAGAGCTATAGACTTGTTTGTCTAACCCTAACTTATCAAACTTGTCCCTCTTGGGGTGCCCTGCCCCTCCTTATATATGTTGAAGAGGCGGCTTACATGACTAGTCCAATTAGGATTAGGATTACTCTATTACAAGCCCTGTTCAAGAATTCATCCGATTAGCCAGTAAACTTGCCGATTAATCCCTACTCATAGGGTCATCGAGTAGCAGATAAACTGATAAATCGCCCGATTAATTGATTAAATGGCCGATTAACTTGCCGATTAGCCTATTAATCCCCTACTCGCCAGCCAACCGAGCAGTTACTAGTTAACGATTTCCTCAAAAATGATTACAAGTGGAGTCCTAGTCTTGCTTCCTTTGTAAGGGAATATTCCTTATGCTTTTCTCTTAAGTCGTCCCACCATAACATGAGCCGGCCTTATGGGCGTTGGGCCTAGTCCTCTATCTGACCCGCCGTTGAGGCCATCAGTAAGTCGCCAGGTTAATGAGTCGCCAAACCAGTGAGCCGCCAGACTGGTGAGTCGCCAATCCTCTGGCGGGTTACCAATGAAACGCCAAGTCCGGCCAGGTCATACCGCGGGTTATATCCCCGACATTAGCCCCCAGTTTAATTTGGATTTATCCATGTTAAACTGTTCCTGCAAAATAACTCAAAGATAAATTTGATAGGTTGTGCTTCAGGTTAAATATTCTTGTAAGCCGACACCTGATCATCCTTAAGTCCTTGTCATTTCCTTCTTCTAGAAAATCCGGGTCAATAGGCCAGCGTCATAATAAATTTGCTGACATCGGTTTCTCACAGAAAAATATTGCAAAAAATAATCTACTTGAGTTAGCTTCCAAAGTGCCGGCTTAAAAAATATTGGTCTTAAAATACTCATCTAATTTTCAGCCGGCTTGAAGATGTAGATCTTGCCAATTTATGATTACCAAAATTGTCGGGTTATAAATAGATGATGTCGAGTCATAATTGTTGCCGACGCCGGGTCAAAATGGAGAATTTTGAAGATTTCTCTCCCTCATATCCATATTACCTGTAGCCCCTAACTCTTGAGCACAGCAAAGTGATGACTTAAGACTTGCTTCAATATAAATATTACCACTTTGAAGAAATCCATGTTGTTCATCTCAATCACTAGTCAGAACTGAGTATTCCACATATGTAGCCCCCAAGTGTCGGGTTGTCATGCTTGCAACAACCTAGGACTTGTAATTTCTTTATACTCATGAAAACTTCAACCGTGTAGCCCCCAAGGGCCGGCTTAGTAAGATAATACTAAGCTGGGACTTTATATATACTTCATTTGAGAATAACATCATATGATGTAGCCTCCATCATAGGGCTTGAACCCATGTTCACAAGGTTTTAAGAGCTTTGTACTCTACCAACTGAGCAATAAACCTTTCAATATAATGGATTAATTAAAGCTCCTTAAATTTTTTACAAGAGCAATTGGTAGCCCCCAAGGGCCGGCTCATTATGATGTGATGAGTCGGGTCTTCAAGAAGGTGAGCAAAAAATGACTTTGCATTAGCCCTCAAGTGCCATGGTGCATGCTGGCAGTGACATGGGACTTACGTATTTGATGTAATCTCAATCTAAATAATGTAGTCCCCAAGTGCCGGGTTGTAAGCCTGCAGCGACTCGGGACTATTCCTTTCATTGTACAATAAATCATATCAATTGATAAATAATAGTCATTGCGCTGAAGTGACTTTGAAAACCTTAATCACAATACTGGTTATTGATAACCATAATAAAAATCCAACCATGTTGGCTATTAAAGATTTGAATAATATAACCCGGCCTAAAAACCAGTTCTTGCAATATAAACCACTATATCTATGCATATATGATGGATGTTATAATGATGTAATGATGCAATGTATGATGCAATATATGATGCAATGTATGATGATGTATGTGTATGATAATAGAATACTTCAATGAAACTAGCCTGAGCCACTAGAGTATCCTCGCATTCTGTAGCCGGCACTCACAGTACCCAATCGACATTTGAACCCAGATAAAGTCAGGTCTTGCTCAAAGATAGACTTATCAGGAGTACGGGGGTCAGTGTAGCAACATGCAGGTTTAACCAAGTTTCAAGGAAGGCGGCTTATGAAGCCTGGATCTATCCTGACTATCTGTAAGCCGTGCTCTCACATGACAAACCGACGTTTTAACCTTAACGAGCTTAGATCTTGGTCGCATACGCCATAAAGACTGATCATTAGGAGTTCGGCGGGTCAATCAGGATTACCTGATGGAGTTGAAGCAGCTGGTTACATGTAGGATGACCCAGAAAGGTTATGTTCTCTTTGGTCGAATATGCCTATGTTTGACAATCCTGGTCAAGAGGGTAGTAACGCTATGTTCTCTTTGGTCAAATACACCTATGTTTGAACAGGAAGCCCCCAAGTGACATACTGACAATTTGTGCTCGTCAGGGACCTATGTTTGAGCTGTGCTGTGCATCCAACTCTATTTGGTCCATGTAATTTTCCCGAGAACTCGAATGTGCGAGAGATGGATAATCTTCTTGAGCCATAGTTTTAAACCGGATTTGAGAGCTTCAGAGCTTTGTGGGAGACAGATTTTCCTTGAGCCAGATTGTGAACCGGAATCCTTCTTTTTAAGCCGTAAATTTTCTGACGGCCTTTAAATTTTTACCAATATGGCGGTAGCCTCTGGGACCGGGTTATCTTCCCTCCAATGACCCGGATTTTTGAATTTGCTTAAGACGGCCAATTCTACCGAGTCATGTCATTGTAGCCCCCGAGTCTTAAGATAAATCGAGGAGTTGGCTTGATATTCTTCATACTTGGTCGTGATATAAACCGGCATATAGTTGAACAGGGGACACTGATATGTTAGGCCGAAAATTATTCACCGCGGAGTTGATGATCACCATTGTGAAGCTAAAATCAATCACGGCCGAGTCAGCCATGGGAGCAGACACATAAGTCGGCCGCGATGTTGTAAGCCGGTGCGGACGGGATGATTCGGCAGTGGCGTTGTAAGTCAATGCGGACAAGTGAGCCGGCCACAGCGTTGGAAATGACACAGACGCAGGTAAGTTAGCCATAGGCATGGACAATGAGTCAGTTGTGTGTGTTGATGTAGCAGGGGTGGCAACTTGCGCAGGACGAGCGCTAGTGCAAAAATAATATTTATTCATGCCCCTTTTGCGACACCTTTTTGTAAGGAATAATCGTCCTGCGAAAAAATATGATAGACCAAGTAATTGTTCTTTGATGAAAAAAATGTGTGTTAATAAAAAAGCAGACTTAGATGAATATCACCTGGTATTATTATGTGTTGTAGAGCCAGTCTTCATAACAAGGCAACCAGAAAGATGAGTTGGCAATTATAGTGAACCGGCCGAGAAGGAATTCTTGAGGAGTATCACCGGTTGGCCGGTCCATTGCTTCCTTCATTAGATTCTCCTGCTCATGGCAGATTCCTCTCCTCAATTAGGCTCTGATTGTCATTTCCATGTTGATCTCCTTAGTAAGAAATTTCCAAACCATGATGTACCCATCAGCAGTTGATTCATGGTAAAGACGAACAATAAGAAGCTCAGAGGTGTCCTGACAATAGGCTACTCGCACTGGCAGCCGATAAGAAAAACAGACGAGACGTCTTGGCGGTTTAGATCGTGTGTTTTGTTGGCAAGAAGTGTCTGTTGGTTTTGAACCTTAAATCAAATCCTCCAAGAGCTCCACGTACTTGCAAAGCTAGCCAGCTTCTAAAGTAGTGACAATAGGACAGATGGATCTTGTCCTGACGGGAAGTCCTGACGGGAACTCTTGGTGTCTTGGCGAAATAAGAGGTAGAGGAGACGTAGCTAGACGGATGGAGGCAAGCTCATGGGGGATGCGCAGCGCCCAGAGCTGCAGCCGCTGCTCGAACTTGCTCTCGTCCAGCTTCTCTATTGCAGCCCACCCAAACACGCACCCTTCTTTCCCTGAGGTTTCTAAGACCTTGGACGTGGGGTGCGCGGACGTGCAGAGGATCGGGGAGCCGGTGCAGCACAATCTGTTTGAGCGAGGTGGCGAACCAAGGTGCGGCAACGCGGGTCACAACCAGCGCGGATGGGGTGACGCGGCGTGCGGGGTCAGCCGGAGCGACTGCGTGTGTGTGGGGGCGACTTCATACATCAGCGATGGCGATGGCTTGGCTTTATCCGGCTGAAACATGTCATGCATTCAGTTGACGCAGGCAGTGGCCCTCGGACGGAGGATTGGCGACTTGATACAGCAGCGCCTGCTCAGAGGTGGCAGCTTGTGGCTCAGGACGGAGCCAACTCGGAGGCGGCTAGCCGTTGGAGGCATTTCGGATGGCGGAGATGAGGCCAGCATGACAGCGGCTTGCAGCAGAGGCGGGTGGCTCGGCGTTGGAGGTGGCGTAGGGCCGGCTTGAGCAGGTCGCGGAGATGGCGACTCGAAGCGGCGAAGACCGTGGGGCTGGCTGGCGGTTTAACCGGGGTCGCGGCGAATCACTGCATGACCGGTGGAGGGAGAAGCGAAGGCCAGCAAAGGCGAATCCGGGAGTGACTGCAGCTGAGGAGTCCGGGTTGTTGCCGTCATAATGCAGAGGAAGACTCGGCGAGGCGTTTCAGACGGCGGCCATGAGGGCCGGCCCGACGCGCGGCAGCGGAGGCTGATACAATTTGAGGCAGACCAAACCCCGACTTGAGGTGAGATTGTGGCAGGGGATACGGTGTTCGGAGACGAACCGGTGGTGGCGAATCACGGCAGAGGGAAGCCGGCCTGAGGCAAGACCGTGGCGGCGAGGCTGGCCGATTGTTGCGGCTTGGAGCGGTGAGGTCACTCGTAGGTGAGGCCGTGGAGGAATCCAAGCCACCCCGGGTCCTCCTCCTCCAGGTCGCTGTCGGTTTTGACTTCCATGTTTTCTTCATCCCAAGCGTGACTTATCTGCATTGGTCTTTGAGGGAGTCCGGGATTAGGGGGTCTCCGGACAGCCGGACTCTATCCTTTGGCCGGACTGTTCGACTATGAAGATACAAGATTGAAGACTTCGTCTCGTGTTCGGATGGGACTATACTTGCGTGGAAGGCAAGCTAGGCAGTACGGATATGGATATCTCCTCCTTTGTAACCGACCTTGTGTAACCCTAGCCCCCTCCAGTGTCTATATAAACCGGAGGGTTTTAGTCCATAAGACAACATACAATCATACCATAGGCTAGCTTCTAGGGTTTAGCCTCCCTGATCTCGTGGTAGATCAACTCTTCTAATACTCATATCATCAAGAATAAATCAAGCAGGACGTAGGGTTTTACCTCCATCAAGAGGGCCCGAACTTGGATAAAACATCGTGTTCCCTGCCTCCTGTCACCATCCGCCTTAGTCGCACAGTTCGGGACCCCCTACCCGAGATCCGCCGGTTTTGACACCGACATTGGTGCTTTCATTGAGAGTTCCTCTGTGTCGTCGCCGTTAGGCTTGATGGCTCCTACTATCATCGATAGCGATGCAGTTCAGGGTGAGACTTTTCTCCCTTGACAGATCTTTGTGTTCGGCGGCTTCGCACTGCGGGCCAACTCGCTTGGCCATCTGGAGCAGATCGAAAGTTATGCCCTGGACACCAGGTCAGGTTTGGAAGCTTAAATTACACGGCCGATATCCGCGGAGACTTGATCTTCGACGGATTCGAGCTCCTGCCTTGTGCGCCGCGCGGTCACGATGAGTACGATTTAGCTCTAACATCGGATCATATTCAAGAGATCGCACCGGCAGCCGCTCCGAGCCTCAATTCGGAGCCAGTTGCGCCATCCATGGACGGGTGGATAGACCCCATCACGGAGGTCGTATCCTCAGCGGAGATCGAGCCGAATATCGACCTTACCCTTCACGAGAGCCGTGTTGCCAAACTGTCGGATCCTTCTCCGGCCACGGAATCCGAACCGCCTGCGCCCGTTCCTGTCGAATCTGATTGGGCGCCAATCATGGAGTTTACCTCCACGGATATTTTTCAGCACTCGCCCTTTGGCGACATACTGAACTCATTAAGGTCTCTCTCCCTGTCAGGAGAGTCCTGGCCGAACTACGTCTGGTAGGATTGGGATGCGGATGATGAAGAAATTCGCCGCCCACCCACCACCCACTTAGTAGCCACTGTCGACGACTTAACCGACATGCTCGACTTCGACTCCGAAGACATCGACGGTATGGACGACGATGCGGGAGACGAAGAGGAACCACTGCCCACAGGGCACTAGACAGCCACCTCATCATACGATATATACATGGTGGACACACCCAAAGACGGCAATGGTGACGAGACAACGGAGGATGACCCCTCCAAGAAGCAACCCAAGCGCCGGCATCACCGGCGCCGCTCTAAGTCCCGCCAAGGCAAAAGTGGTGATACTGGCACAGGAGATAATAGCACTCCAGACAGTGCCAAAGGCGGCAACAATCCCCTCTAGCACGATTTAGGGCAGGAGGATGGAGAAGCTAGCCCTCCAGAGAGAGCGGCAGACGGAGAGGCGAAGGATGATAATTACATGCCCCCCTCCGAAGACGAGGCAAGCCTCAACAATGACGAATTCGTCGTGCCAGGGGATCCCATCGAACAAGAGTGCTTCAAGCGCCGACTTATAGCCATGGCAAATAGCCTTAAGAAAAAGAAGCAGCAGCTTCAAGCTGATCAAGATTTGCTAGCTGACAGATGGACTGATGTCCTTGCGGCCGAGGAATATAAACTCGAACACCCCTCCAAGAGTTACCCAAAAGGCAGGTTGCTACCATGACTGGAGGAAGAAGCGTATGACGCGGCCGATCGGCCACCTCGTGCCCGCGACAGAGAGGCATTCCAGCCAAAGGCTCAGCCTACACCCCGACGCCATTCAAATAAAAAGGCATGGGGAAATACGCCAGACCTGCGAGACGTATTGGAGGAAAAATAAGAACATGCAAGATTGATCTACGGATCATGAGGGCGCGCCACTCTGCGGAACGATAATCGTCACGCCGGATACAGTAAAAGTAAATCCGGCCGGGCCGAACACAGCGGGCAAGACTCATTTGTGCTGCATCGTGATATAGCCCAGTACAGAGGCGCTGCACACCCCTTATGCTTCACAGATGAAGTAATGGATCATCAAACCCGTAAATATAGAATCATATGACGGCACAACAGATCCTGCGGTATGGATCGAGGATTTCCTCCTGCACATCCACATGGCCTGCGGTGATGAGCTACACGCAATCAAATACCTCCCACTCAAACTCAAAGGACCAGCTCGGCATTGGCTCAACAGCTTGCCAGCAGAGTCCATTGGCTGTTGGGAAGATCTGGAAGCCACATTCCTCGACAACTTTTTGGGCACTTATGTGCGACCACCAGATGCCGATGACTTGAGCCACATAATTCAGCAGCTAGAGGAATCGGCCAGGCAATTCTGGATGCGGTTCCTAACAATGAAAAATCAAATCGTCGACTGTCCGGATGCAGAGGCCCTAGCAGCTTTCAAGCACAACATCCGAGATGAGTGGCTAGCCCGGCACCTTGGTAAGGAAAATCCGAAATCTATGGCAGCCCTCACGACACTCATGACCCGCTTTTGTGCGGGAGAAGAAAGTTGGCTGGCTCGTAGTAATAACATATCAAAGAACCATGGAACTTTGGATACCAAGGATGGCAATGGCAGGTCACGTCGCAACAAACATAAGCACCACATTAACAGCGACAATACCGAAGATACGACAGTCAATGCCGGATTCAAAAGGCTCTAAACCCGGTCAGCAGAAAAAGCCATTCAAAAGAAGCACTCCGGGCCTGTCCAGTTTGGGCCGTATACTCGATCGCTCGTGTCAAATACACGGCACCCCGAACAAGCCAGCAAACCACACCAACAGGGATTGTTGGGTGTTCAAGCAGGCCGGCAAGTTAAATGCCGAAAACAAAGATAAGGGGTCACATAGCGATGACGAGGAGGTGCCCCGACAGCCGAACACCGGAGGACAGAAGAGGTTCCCCCCACAAGTGCGGACAGTGAACATGATATGCGCAACCCACATCCCCAAGAGGGAGCGGAAGTGTGCGCTCAGGGACGTATATGCGTTGGAGCCAGTTGCCCCAAAGTTCAACCCATGGTCTTCCTGCCCAATCACCTTCGACCGCAGGGACCACCCGACTAGTATCCGTCATCACGGATTCGCCGCATTGGTCTTAGACCCAATCATTGACGGATTTCACCTCACTCGAGTCCTTATGGATGGCGGCAGCAGCCTGAACCTGCTTTATCAGGACACAGTGTGCAAAATGGGTATAGACCCCTCAAGGATCAAACCCACCAAAACGACCTTTAAAGGTGTGATACCAGGTGTAGAGGCCCATTGCATAGGCTCAGTCACACTGGAAGTGGTCTTCGGATCCACGGATAACTTCCGAAGCGAAGAGTTAATCTTCGATATAGTCCCGTTCTGTAGTGGCTATAATGCACTGCTCGGGCAAACCGCATTTGCGAGATTCAATGCGGTACCACATTATGCATACCTCAAGCTCAAGATGCCAGGACCCCGGGGGTCATTACAGTTAATGGAAACACAGAGCGCTCTCTCCGAACGGAGGAGCACACTGCGGCCCTCACAGCAGAAGCGCAAAGCAGCCTCTTAAGGCAATCCACTAGTTCGGCGATTAAGGACCCGAACACCTTCAAGCGCCCGGAGTAATCAGCCACAGGACCAGCTGGCACGTTCCGAGCTCGCGTAGCAATGCGGCCCCCACCCCGGCCAAAGCCAAACGGTGAAATCCGTGCCACATGTACATAATTATGCATTAAAAATACCATGGGCACAGGTAGGGAGGGGGCACGACTACGGCACGCTCCAAGATGCGGCTTAACCGCATTAGGGGCTTCCCGCTTTGTTATTTTTCTGTTTTAGGACATTAATCTTTGGAAACCCTATCCGGCAGCATGATTGCCGAACACATGATGCAGCAACCAAGGAGGCAGAAAGCTACGTCACACTACGGAACTCCCACGTGGATTACGATAACGAGTGAAATACTTGCTTTAATACTATTCTGCTTTAACGCACCTTTTTGCTTATCGCACTACCTGTATCATTCTGCTTTAACGCACCTTTTTGAATAAACAATGCATAGCATTAAGACTATTATTGCATCCTTGGTTGGATCAAAATATATATAGCGGCACCTTTTTGAATAAACAATGCATATATATAGTGGCACTATTCTGATCCCGGGATCAAAATAGTTATTTGGATCACGATTCACGATCAGTCCTATATAGGACTCTGTCGGGCCTCCCGAACTCTGGAAAACGCAGAAAACAAAACACCCAACCGGCCCATTCCCACCCCCACCTCCTCCCGCACCACATCGCTCTCTTCCTGGATCTCCCGACCACCTCCCGCCGCCGCCCCCCAACTCCGGCGCGGCTCCCACCACCAGCCCCTCGGCCCCAGCACACCACCTCCGCCGCCACCCCCGACCCCGTCGCCTCTCTTGCCGCCGACCAACAGTCCCCAATGCCAGCGGCCACCGGAGCCGCGGCACCCCCCCCTCGCCCCCAAGCGCTGCCGGCCACCAGAGCCGCCGGCCCCAGTCACGAGCTCCATCGCCGGCGGCCTAGCCCCTGCGCCACCTCTTCTCGTCGGCGCTCGTCTACGAGCTCCCGCCTCCTGCAGTCGTCGGATCCCGCCTCCGCACACTGGATCGAGGGTGCCTCGTTCCTCCACGAGCATGGATCCATGGACACTAGTAGATCCAAGATGGATGCAGGGGCTCCCCCATGCGCCCCGGTGTTGGCTGCTCTGTTCCTCAATGACCCACGCTACTCTCCGCTCGCCCCTGTCTCCCCTTGCTTCCTCTGCTCGCTGTCCCGCGCGCCGGTGGATGAGGCTACCTACAGGTGCAATGCCCGACTATCCAACATCCGTAGTCCCTCTCCAGCGCACCTTCCAGCAGCCACACTATCATTGAACTCCATGTGTCGGTCGTGCAGGTCCGCCTTCTACCCATATGTGTGGCTGCAACAAGCTACAGCGAACACTGCTCCTCTGCTCTCTCATTAACTTCAGATGCATCAGTGTTTGGACCATTGAGGAATTTTATCTGGGAGGCATTCCGTGGAGAGAGAGATGCTGCAACCATTTCGTCTTATGGATATTTGCACATTGTCGCCTTTCTGTTCTTGTAGCACAACCACGAAGCTGAAGAAAATTTCAAAGGTTGAGATTTCACGGACAGGAACTTGATCACTTCTCATTATTCTTCCCACTCAAAAAAGTGTGTATTTGTTTGTCTGGTTGTGTGCTCGTGCAAAATGCATGCATGCATTGTTTTTCTCATTCCTGAAAATAAAAGTATGAAGTTCAATTAAAAAATACTTGATGCTTATTAAAAACTGTATTATTTTAAAAATAAAATTAAGAAGTTCAAATTTAAAAAAACAGAGAAGTTTGAAATTTTATTAAAATAAATAGCAACTCTTTATTCGAAATAAAAATGTGAAGTTTAAATTAGAATAACAGAGAAGTCCAAAGTTTATAAAGAACTCAGATTTTTTTTCTTGTTACTCAAGAATAAAATGCGAAAGTTTAAAATAAAATAAAGGAAAACCTAAAAACATGATTTAAAAAGAAAATTTTATGTTTTTCAAAACACTAGAAGTTTAAAATTGAAATAACGAAGTAATTCGATGTTTATGAAAAAATCTAAGACTTTACCATAAAAAAACTAAAAATATTCGTCGTTATTAAAGAATCAACCATGAAGTTCAAGAACTGAAAAAAATTCAAATTCGATGATTATTTTAAAATCAAACACAATTCTTTACTCAACAAAAAATTTTGAAGTTCAAATTAAAATAATGCAGAAGTTCAAAGTATATTAAAAAATTCGATTTAGAAGCTCAAAAAACAAAACAAAAAAACAATGCCATTTCGACTATTTTCTCCCAATACTAAGATCCGAACCAAGAAGTTCAATTTAAAAAAATGGAGTACTACAAATGTATTTAAAAAACGCAGGTTTTCTCATTACTAGAGAATAAAACCAAGAAGTTCAATTGGAAAAAGCAGAGCAGTTTGATATTTATTTTAAAAATTAGATTTTTAAAGTTATTAAAAAATAAAACCAATAAGTTCAATTTGAAAATAACAAAGAAGTTTGATGTTTCGAACAAAATTCCAATCTTCACAATTCTAGAAATACAAAAAAGAAGTTCAAACACTAAAGTTAAAGCGATTTGATGCCTATAAACAATCAGATATTTTCACGTAACATAGAGAAGTTCAGATTGATAACTGCCAGAATTTCACGTAATACATGGTGTGCATTTGTATGAAACAAAAATGGAAATGCAAAGACTAAACGTTTTGTTGCTAGAAGTTCAAGTGCTCGGCCCGAGAAATTTAAAAAATTCTTGTGTGAGAGTTGAACAAAATACAGGACATAAGGTTTAGACGAAAACAACGGGAAGTTCAACTAATACATGAAAATGCGTTTCAGATAGGAATATAAAGAAATAGAAAACAAAAAGCTTAAAAGGTTTGTTGAAATAGTTTAAGTGCTCTGTCCGGGGAAGTTCAAAAATTCTTGCGAGAGAAGTTCACCTTGTATTTCCATGTTCGATTTTTCCGTATAAAAGTCGAATACAATTCTTTACTTAAAATATGAAAAGGTGAAGTTCAAATTGAAATAACAGAGAAGTTCGGAGTTTATTAAAACATAGGATTTACCTGTTAAAAAAATAAAAAACACAAGCTATTTTTTGCACTTTTAAAAACAACTCATATACAAAAAAAATGGTTGCTAGAAGTTCAAGTGCTCGGCGAGGAAAAGTTTAAAAAATTCTTGTGAGAGAGCTTCACCGTGTATTTAGATGTCGAAAATACAAAAAAAATATGTTTTTTTTTGTGTTTTAAAATAATTCTCTCAAACCAGAGAGAAGTTCAGAGTGATAATGATCGGAAGTTCACGTACTACATGGTGTGTATTTCATATAATAAAAATACAATAAAGTGAAACAGAGTGAAGTTCAAACAGACATGCCCCAGAAGTTCAACTACTTCACGCAGTGCAAAAAACAACACGTAAAAAAACAGCACGTCAAAAACAGAGTGAAGTTCAAACAAACATGCCCCAGAAGTTCAACTACTTCACACAATGCATTTTCATTCACGATGAACTCATAAATCATGATCTCGCCATTTTTAATTTACCTCAAAATGACAGGAATATCATTTGTGTAAGTTCAAATCCTTGGTTGGAGAAAGTTAAAAAAATTCTTGTGAGAGACGTTTGTACAAAAGGAAATATTATTTGTGTAACACTAACGAGTGGATTAGAAAATTACAAACAAAAATACGTCACAGAAGTTCAATGTGAAAACAGCAGGAAGTTCAACTACTACGCTGAATGAATTTTAGATGAAGAACTTTTAAAATTGTCGCGAGTATGAAAAGATGATCAACACGGAAAACTTGTGTGCTTACCGTAGCTTTCCATCGGTATATCACCTGCTCAATTCCGGTGAATGGATGGACAGTTACGAGCAGTGGATGGAGACCTACGAGCAAAAAAATCACGTGAAAAACAAAGTGAAGTTCAGGTACACGCGCCGAGAAGTTCAGGATCTTCACGCGGTGCATTTTCGAAGAATCTGTTTTGCGATAAAGGCAGAACGCATGATCCCGCCGTTTTCGAAATTACTTGAAAACGGATAGGAATCAGAGAAAACCATCAACATGAAAAAGTTTCACATTTTCCGTAGCTTTTCAGCGGTATATTATTTGCCCCATGCCGATAAAGTTTGTAGAAAATACAGCGAAAATACGTTTTTTGCCATTTTCGAAACTGACTTAAAACCATAAAGAATTGGGAGAAACAATACATACCAAACAATTTCGCATTTGTTCAGGCTTTCCAACGCCATATCATTTGCTGCATTCGGATGCACGGTTAAAAAATTAGCTCGAAAATATGAACTCGGTAGGACTTGGACCATTTTCTAAATTACTCTTAAACCATTCAAAATTACAAAGAAACTTTCTAGATGAAAAAGTAGCGCATTTTCATAAGCTTTCAAACGCCGTATCATATGCCTCCATTGGATTAGCCGTTTAGAAATGACATCCAAAAAACAAACTCAGATGTTTGATTTACTAAATTTTACGTTTTTTCAAATTACTCTTTAACCATAGGGAATTAGAGAAAACTTTCAACATGTGGAAGGAGCGGTTTTGCAGCAGCTTTCCAACGCCATATTATATGCCTCATTCCGATAAACAGTTTAGAAATGCGATCGAAAATACGATTCACGCTTTTTATGAGAAGAAAAAACGGTTTCAAAACTGCTCTTAAACCGCTTATATTTTGCCAAAAATTTAAGTTGGGTCATGATATTGGTGTCCATAGCTTTCCAACGGTATATCGCAAGCCCCATTTGGGCAATGTTGGCGGAAGTTCAACCTAGTTCACAGGGAAGTTCAACGTACTACTAGCGGGGCAGGTCTGGTTGTGATCAGAATATTATTCTGATCCCGTGATCAGAATAGTGTTTATGTATATATCAGAATAATATTCTGATCACAACATGAACTTCCCGAGTAACGCGCCTGACCTTCCCCGAGTATTAGGTTGAACTTCAGCTAAAAGGTGTCCAAATGGGGCTTGTGATATACCGTTGGAAAGCTATGGACATCAGTATCATGACCCAAGTTAAATTTCTAAATGTAAGCTGTTTAAGAGCAGTTTTGAAAACCGTTTTTTCTTCATACAAAAAACGTGAATCGTATTTTCGATCGCATTTTAAACTATTTATCGGAATGAGGCAAATAATATGGCGTTGGAAAGCTGCTGCAAAACCGCTTCTTCCATATGTTGAAAGTTTTCTCTAATTCCCTACGGTTAAAGAGTAATTCGGAAAATCGTAGAATTTCGCAAACCGAACAGCCGAGTTCATTTTTTCGATGCCATTTCTAAATGGCTAATCCAATTGAGGCAAATAATATGGCGTTGGAAAGCTTATGAAAATGCGCTACTTTTTCATGTTAAAAGTTTTCTCCAATATTGAACAGTTTAAAAGTAATTTAGAGAATGGTACAACTTCCACCGAGTTCGTATTTTTGAGCTAATTTTTTAACCGTACGTCCAAATGCAGCAAATGATATGGCGTTGGAAAGCTTGAAGAAATGCGAATTTTTTTGTATATATTGTTTCTCCTAATTCATTACGGTTTTATGTCTGTTTTGAAAATGGCTAAAAATGTATTTTTGCTCTAATTTATACAAACTTTATCGGAATGGGGCAAATAATATACCACTGAAAAGCTACGGAAAATGCGAAACTTTTTCATGTTGATGGTTTTCTCTGATTCCTAGTCGTTTTTATGTAATTTCAAAAACGGCGAGATCACTCGTTCTGCCTTTATTTCGAAACAGATTCTTCGAAAATGCACCGCATGAAGAACCTGACCTTCTCGGCATGTGTACCTGAACATCACTCTGTTTTTCACGTGATTTTTTTGCTCGTAGATCTTCATCCACTGCTCGTAGCAGTCCATCCCACTCACCGGAATTGAGCAATTGATATACCGATGGAAAGCTGATGTAAACACGCAACTTTCCCGTGTTGATCATTTTTTCATACTCGCGACGATTTTGAAAGTTTTTCATCTCAAATTCATTCACTATAGTAGTCGAACTTCCTGCTGTTTTCATGTTGAACTTCTATGGTGTATTTTCGTTTGTAATTGTGTCATCCATTCGTCGGTGTTACACAAATCATACTCCTTTTGTACAAACCTCTTTCACAATAATTTTTTTAACTTTCTCCGACCTTGAACTTACAACAACAAAAAACTTTTAGCATTTGCTTTTTCATTTTTTAATACAAAATGCACACCGTGTAGTACGTGAACTTCTGACAGTTATTAATCTGAACTTCTCTCGGTTACGTGAAAATATCTGAGTTTTTTATGAATATTAATCTAAATTTCTTAATCCTTTTTTATGAATTTTGAAGCGCCCTATTTTTAAACGTTGAACTTCTCGCTAATTTATTTTTGAACTTCTTGTTTTCATTCTTCAATAACGAGGAAAATCTGAGTTTTTTATAATCATCGAACTTCTCCATCTTTTTAATATGGACTTCCTCGTTTATTTCTAAATCTTTTTTATGAATTTTGAAGCGCTCTATTTACAAAATTTGAACTTCTTGTTATTTTATTTTTGAACTTCTTGTTTTCATTCTTTAATAACGAGGAAAATCTGAGTTTTTTTATAATCATCGAACTTCTCCATCTTTTTAATATGGACTTCCTGGTTTATTTCTTAATCTTTTTTATGAATTTTGAAGCGCTCTATTTACAAAATTTGAACTTCTTGTTTTTTATTTTTGAACTTCTTGTTTCCATTCTTTAATAACGAGGAAAATCTGAGTGTTCTATAATCATCGAACTTCTATATCGAACCACTCTAACTTTTTATTTGAATTTACTTTATGTATTTTAGAAATATGAAAATTGTAGTTTTGTTAGAAACATCAAACTTCTTACTTATTTTGAATTGAAGTTATTTGTTTTATTCTTTAGTAACCAAAAAAATTCAAGGTTTTAATCAAATATCAAACTTCTCCACGTTTTTAAATTGAACTTCTTGGTTTTATTCTTCAGTAACGAGAAAAACTTAGTTTTTATTGTACATTGTATTTCTCTGTTTTTCCAAATTGAACATCTTGGTTTAATCTTATCGGGGAAATCTGAATTTAAAAAAAACAGGGAAAATCTTTTTAAAACTTTTTGTTGTTGTTCCCTTATTTTAGTTTGAACTTATTAGTTATACTTTAGAACGAGAATGTGAGGTTTTTATCAACTTTGAACTTCTCAGTTATTTTAATTTGAACTTCTTTGTTTTATTCTTTACTAATGAGGAAAATCGAGTTTTTGGAACATCTTTGTTTTAAAATTCTGAACTTCTTGGTTTTATTTTTTTAATACTATGAAAAATCCGAATTTTTTATAGGCATTGAACTTCACCATTTTTAAAATTTGAACTTCTTAGGTGTTGGTCAGTACGGGAAAATTCTATTTTTTTTATAAACATCAAACCACTCTGTTATTTTAATTTGAACTTCTAATTTTTTTAAACGGGGAAAATCATTTATATATTATTTTTGAAATGTTCTTTAAATTTGAATTTTTTTGAACTTCTTCCTCCATTATTATTTTTGAGCTTCTACATTTGTATTTTTTGAACTTCTCATGTTTTTATAATTGAACTTCTTGGTTTCTGAAATAAACAATGAACTTATCCATTAGTTAAATTTTAACCTATAGGTTATGTTTGAAAACAGGGAAAATCCATTTGGGTAAGAGGGTCACACGACCATCTTCATCATGCGGGGGTATGCAATGACAGGCACGAAGGCGTGCTCACTAGTGATATTTTTCTTCCTTTTGTTCTCATTTGAACTTCGTCTTTTTTTAATGATGAACTTCTCGCATAATTTTTACATGGTTTTTTCCATGTGTTTTGAAGTGAGAGATTGAATGAAATCTTCTTGTTGATCTCACCGAAGTTTTTGATTTGTTTGAATGTTATTTTTTCTCTTTTATTGTCAAGTTTTTCATTTGAGCTCTGTGTTTTAAAATTGAACTTCTAGGTTTTTTAAAATGGAGAACTCTGGACTTCAGTCTTGCTTCAAATTGTGTGATACGCTGCTGCAAAAATAGGACGAGTAATGCCGGCAGTTCTACACCAGTGTGTAATATAGTTTTTTCATCAGGGCGGGTGGAGGGAGGAGTAGAAGGAAGAAGGCCAATGCCTTGGCAGAGAGAAGATCATCTTTGGTCTAAGACGAAGGTGGGGAAGGGGATGGCCGGAGGCGAGTGGAAAGAAGAAAACTTGTGCACAAATCGATCAAGGTCCAAAAGAATTTTTTAGGTACATGCCACATTATAATCAACAGAATAATGTTTTTGATACATAGAAGGTTCATTCACATATACACATGAACAAAGTGTCAATCCCCTATCCGGTAGAAAAAATGATCCATCCACAACTAACCCGTGCCAAATCTTCCTGAACTAAAATACATGCCGAACTTGGACCCTGAGATCCCTGAGGTACCAATTTTTATGGGATGATCTGTAATAACAACAATTACTTCATGAGTTTGTAGTATTGAATGAAGCAGCAGTCTATACCAAATTCGGACCAAGGTAACAAGAGCAAAATAGCTGAACGGTAACATGAAAATAAAATCAACACATGTTACAAAATTTGAGCAGGAACACTAGCATGATGACATGAATCTGCACACGCTATGTATTTGAGCGGGATCTCATTCACTTCATCTGGAAACAATTTAATGAGACAAAAATCAAGAACCAATTGGTTTGAGCATATTCCGGTATTTACAAACAAGAAACAAATTGTTGCCAACCTAGTTTTGTTCAATGTATATTGCATGATTTATGTAATCTGGGTACATTTTTTTCTTTGAACCCACCTCTAAATTACTGCAAGCGTGCAACAATCACAAAACACAACATCTACTATTTGCTGTGTTTTCTTCTTCTCCAGCATAAATTGAACTGCTGCAAGTAACTACTAAAATTTAGCATTGCTTTTTTCTATAGGGTAAAGATGCAGGCAGCGCAAGTTGGCATCGGAACATGGAAATGCTGGGGCTACGATGAGCTATGCAAAGGCCGCCTCGAGGCTGGGAGAAGTTCAAGAGAAGCACAAAAATACCATTGAACGGCCTGGGGATGTGTCCTTGAATGGCCCAAGGAGGCGGCGTTGAACAATTTTTTGCGATGCGGCGGCGGAGGCCCACCGAGAGGAGGCTGCGTCATGGAGGGGCGAGCTTCGCGATGGGTGACTGGGAGGATGCGGATTCCGCCTGAGAGCTCTGCCGGCGGCTTCATCCAGGTGTCGAAGGAGTGGCGTGGATCCACTTGGGCGACGACGTCGCGCAGGGAGGGTGAGTTGGGGTGGCGGCGTCGTGCAGGGAAGGTGAGTTGGGGCAGCGGCGACGTGCGGGGAAGGTGGGGTGTGGCGGCGGCGGTGCGCGGGGAAGGTTGGGTGGGGCGGCGGTGGCGCGCGGGGAAGGTGGGGTGGGGTGGGGCGGCAGCCGCGCGTGGGGAAGGTGGGGGTGGGACGGCGGCGGTGCATGGGGAAGGTGCAGGCGTGACTTCGGGGTGGGGCAGCGGCGTTGGTTGGTGGTAGGGCCGCCGGCGGCGCGGGCCAGTGAGGGAGGTGGGAAGGGGTCGTGGGAAGCGGGTGGGGTGGGCTTTTTTTCTTTGTATCGTCGGGTGGGTTTTCAGGGAAGTTCAGGAGGATCCCGTCACCCCTATATAGTGCATCGTGATCCAAATAACTATTCTAATCCTAGGATTAGAATAGTGGTATCATATATATATATATCACGTGAGATCTATATAAGGCTGGATCGACATGTTCCCGGACTTCCAAACTCGCAGAAAAAGGCCCAACCACGACCGCACCTGTCCTCCACCTTCCCCTGATCCCTAATCTCCTCCCGATCTCCCCTGTCCTTGCCCAAATTCTCATCCATCCCGACAGTCACTGACCCGCCGCTGGCCCGGCTACGGACCACCACCGCCGCACCATCCCACCACCTCCACACGATGCGCCGCTGACCCCGCCTCCTACCGGCTCCGACGCCCGCGCCTCCTCCTGGCGAGCCGCCGCCTCCCGCCTCCTCCCGGCACGAGGCCTCCCCGCCTCCTCTGGCGTGAGGCCTCCTCCCGGTGCGAGGCCAGCCTTCCTCCCTTCGCTGCTCCTCCACATCGGGTCCACCGCCCCTGCAACCCCGGGGGTCAGCGGCAACTCCCGCGCGGTGCTGCTATATGGATCTCTCTCTGCCGCGAGATGGATCTCCTCCTTCCACCCAGCTGATGTCATTCTCCCACCCTATCGTGCCGGCAGCAACATACCCCGGCCAGATAAGCCGAAGCCCGTGTTGGATCCCGCCTGACTGCCAGTTCCCGCAACCTAGCAAGCCGGTGGATCGGTCAAGCCGTTGCAACCCCTGCAAGAAAGCTTGATGGTGGCTTCCCCTGCTTCTTCATGTGCTTCATTGGAAGGCCCACGTCCCCGAGCGATGTCACAGTCAGAGAACAACCAGTGCAGCAGTAGGTCACTGGAGAAAGCTCGGGCTGCAATGACTGGATCCCACCGCCATGGCCACTCATCTCGCGCCGTCGACGAGCTGCTGAGGCCTAAGCAGTGACCTGTCCGAGGCCAAAGCTCGACCTTCATGCTTGTATCTTCTCCAAGTTACTGCTACCTGCAACGGAGAGGGGGAGGCTGTAGCCGATGTTTGTGTTCTTCCCATTGTTGATCGTTTTTCTGAATTTTTGCTCCGTCCATTCATGTGTTCTCATTGAATTTGTATATTTCTCTGAACATTAGAGTGAATGTGGCTTAAGGTTCAGAGATGTACAATATTTTTAGTACATTCAGAGTGTTTTTCCCTGTTTTTCATTTCTTAGCTTCATAAATCTGAGACCAACCATCAGCTGAAGCTTATAGTTTCATTTATGTACTAAATAAACACATTTTGACCGGTATACTTTGCATTCCTGTGAAATTATTTGAAATGAAAGGAGGCGTTTGGCTGTATTGCCAGTTCAAGTTGAGTTCTCCCTGCAGATACTTCAATTTTTATTTCCATGTATTGAGTTCTCTTACATATTTCATATGATGATGCATCTCCCTGGATCATAGCTACACCTTACAAACAAGGAGGCTTTAAAAATAACCCAGGATGTACAAACTTGAGTTAAGGTTCTTAGGCTGGCGTATCAATTTTCTGTCAGTAAACCACTTCCCGAACAGCCTCTGTTGCTACTTCTTCACCTCCGTTGTAGCTAGCTTGTGGTGCTTCTTTTCAGCAGTTCAAGCTACAAATGGAGCGTTCCATGCAGCAACATCAACCCAACGGGCATACGATGGCCGACGGCGCTGGGTTTGGCGTGCATCTCTTCGGCGTGCTGGCCGTGGTGCCGAAAGTGCTGCAATTCGAAGTGGCTGGGCATTAAATTTTAGAGATTGCTTTTTTTAGTACATTCAGGGAAGTTGCCTTCTTCCTTTTTGCATTTTGTCTACGCACATACTTAGTTTAGAGTGGTTCTGACCTTGGCCCCTCTCACCTAAACACTTGCACCATTTGTAAAATATACATAAAATGAGTGTCGTAACTAGCATTAAAAAATGAATCCAGAATAAGTAGGAAGAGACCACAACCTCATCCATGGGTTCCAGTAGCTCAAGCTTTTAAGAAAATACATTTGACGCGAAGCTTTATTCATACAGTTGTAATAGTTTTTGAAGTAATTTTATCACTTCTGTAGCTTTGCTTTTTTTTAAAATGTTTTGTTTTGCATAACAATTGCTTTGGTAGTAGCAAAAAGTAGTTTTCTCTGGTGGCAAGGGGCCATGCAGGCTGTTTTGTTACTTGCAAGGGGCCCTGCAAGGACCTATCCAGCCGCTAAACCACAACCGCTTCTAATCCGGCCCCCATCAACACACACCGCCATGGCCTACTGCTGACACGACCGCGCCTCCCCAGTATCCTCTCTGTGAACCTTTTTTATATCTAATCGCCACTATGATGTGTTGGACTTGTTACAATTTTGAGGAGCTTGCGACTGAATGTCCTGTATATTTTTCTGTTCTTCGAAGGTGTAGAAGTCCAGGTTGTTCCCCGAGCGAACATGCACCCTCAACTCTGTAGTGCCTGAGAAGCCACATTAAAGCCCAATCATGTGTGCATTGGTGTCCCTGAATTTGTCATGGAGGTTTTGATTAGTTTGGGTTGGTTTCTGGCATGCAAATTTCACTCACTACACATTCACTCGCAACAATAACTATCTTGTTTCAGATGCAGCGTCAGGCTGTTATGACAACTTGTGTAGTATGTATATCAGAGTAGCTAGCTTTGTGGATCCTTCTCGGCATTGCCACTCACCTAGATATATTGTCACTATTTTACTAATAAATCAAGACCCTCCTCACTGATAGGTCACTCCCCACTGCTCTGCTCTGTGGCGGATCCTCCTCTGAATGGCTTCCCCCACCACTACTGCAATACCTCCTGACTACCCCTGCATCACCCAGCCGCGGTGGTCTGCTCCTCCTGGATTGCACTCATCAGTAGGTCAAGCACAAAGCTCGTGGCACCTGCTTGTACTAGTGCGCGATTTATTTGGATTAAAAAATTTGTTTTTGCGAAGGTCAAGATGTTGTGTTGCAGAAGGTCAAGTTTGTATTGTATATGTGTGTGTGTTTTTTTAAATGCACACCTTCATTGCAAAAAAATATGTTCATTCTTTGATGTGAGGATGGTTCCCCATGCAAAAGGATTGCAAAAAGGAATTTTTATTTCCTTTATAATGTTGTGTTTTTATTAGAAGAAAAGAAAAAGAGAAGTTCGGTTTCTAACGATGATGTGGTTCAACGTGCAAACCAATTGAAAAACTGTACAGGTTCCTACCAAAAACGACCAACATTTCTTGTGGAAAAAATTCACTCTTTTTTTTGAACTATGTGTGAGAACTTTATGCTCTTTCAGATGTGTGCATTTGTCATTGTGTAAATACATGTAGCACACGAAGTGTATGTGTATTGTTGTGTGTAATTTTCTTGAATTTCAATAGAATGCGAAGTTCATATTTTAGAAATTCTTAAAGTTCACGTGTACCACATACTGAATTAATTCATCTATGAACAAAAAACGGACCGCCCAGGCCATAATAAAAAAGCTCAATGTGCTTTTGAGAAAGAAAAATCAAACTTACATTTGAAAATGTGCAGCAGAAGTTCATGTCAAACTAACGGGGCGATTCAACGTTTATTCTTGAAAAAGTGGAGAAAATTGTACATGCTTTGTAGGTCAAAAGTTTGGCTTTAATTTATGTTTTGCGAAGGTCAAAATGTTGTGTTCGAGAAGGTCAAGTGTGTCATCTCAGCAAGTTCAAAAATAAATTTAAATATGCAAGGTAAAGCATGCAAGAAAAGAAAAAGAAAGAGAGAAGTTCAATTTGTAAAGATGACACGGTTCAACGTGTAAAGCAATGTTGAAAGAAAACAAAAAGAAAAGGAGAAGTTCAATTTCTAAATATGAAGCGGTTCGAAGTGCAAACCAATGTTGAAAGAAAACAAAAAGAAAGGAGAAGTTCAATATCTAAAGATGACGTGGTTCGACGTGCTAAACAATGTTGAAAGAAAACAAAAAGAAAATGAGAAGTTCAATTTCTAAAGATGACGTGCTTTGACATGCAAACCAATGCAAAAACACACCCAAAAATGTTGGTTTGGTGTCTTAAAATATTCTTATTCATAAAAAAGAATAAGAAAAAAACCAGGAAGTCCATACTAAAAATGGAGAAGTTCGATGCTTATAGAAAACTCAAATTTCCCTCGTTATGAAACAATGGAAGCAAGAAGTCCAAAAATAAACTAACAAGAAGTTCAACTTTTAAAAATGGAGCACTTCAAAATTCACAAAAAAGGATTAAGAAATTCAGATTAATATTTATAAAAAACTTAGATATTTTCACGTAACCGAGAGAAGTTCAGGTTGATAAACTACCAGAAGTTCACGTTCTACACGGTGTGCAATTTTTATTAAAAATAATAAAAATGCAAAGGCTAAAAGTTTTGTTGTTATAAGTTTAAGTCCTTGGTCGAAGAAAGTTAAAAAAATATTGTGAGAGAGGTTTGTACAAAAGGACTATCATTTGTGTAACACTGACGAAAACAGATGAGAAAATTACGAATGAAAATACGTCACAGAAGTTCAACGTGAAAATAGCATGAAGTTCAACTACTACGCTGAATGAATTTCAGATGAAAAAACTTTTAAAATCATCACGAGTATGAAAAAACGATCAACACGGGAAAGTTATGTGCTTACAACAGCTTTCCACTGATATATCACTTGCTCAATTCTGGTGAGTGGATGAAGAGTTACGAGCACTAGATGGAGACCTACGAGCAAAAAAATCACGTGAACAACAGAGTGAAGTTCAGGTACACGCGCCAAGAAGTTCACGTTCTTCACGCGGTGCATTTTTCAAGAATCTGTTTCGCGATAAAGGCAGAACGCATGATCCCGCCGTTTTCGAAATTACTTGAAAACGGCTAGGAATCGGAGAAAACCATCAACATGAAAAAGTTTCGCATTTTCCGTAGCTTTTCAGTAGTATATTATTTGCCCCATTTCGATAAAGTTTGTAGAAATTACGGCGAAAATACATTTTCGCCATTTTCGAAACTGACTTAAAACCGTCAAGAATTGGGAGAAACAATACATACCAAAAAGTTTCACATTTGTGCAAGCTTTCCAACGCCATATCATTTGCTGCATTCGGACGCACGGTTAAAAAATTAGCTCGAAAATACGAACTCGGTAGGACTTGGACCATTTTCTAAATTACTCTTAAACCATTCAAAGTTAGAAAAAAACTTTTAAGATGAAAAAGTAGCGCATTTTCATAAGCTTTCCAACGCCATATCATATGCCTCCATTGGATTAGTCGTTTAGAAATGACATCGAAAAAACTAACTCAGCTGTTCGGTTTACAAAATTTTACTTTTTCAAATTACTCTTTAACCATTGGGAATTAGAGAAAACTTTCAACATGTGGAATGAGCGGTTTTGCAGCAGCTTTCCAACGCCATATTATATGCATCATTCCGATAAACGGTTTAGAAATGCGATCAAAAATACGATTCACGTTTTTTGTGCGAAGAAAAAACGGTTTTCAAAACTGCTCTTAAACCGCTTATATTTTGCCAAAAAATTAAGTTGGGTCACGATATTGGTGTCCATAGCTTTCCAACGGTATATCGCAAGCCCCATTTGGGCAATGTTGGCGGAAGTTCAACCTAGTTCACAGGGTAGTTCAACGTACTACTAGCGGGGCAGGTCAGGTTGTGATCAGAATATTATCCTGATCCCGTGATCAAAATAGTGATCAAAATATATATGTTCATTCATGACATCCAGCACCCATACACTCTGGACGGCCAATACGCTAGGGGCTTAAGCATACCCCATAATACGGTGTGGGAAGTCCGAACACTTTCGACAGTGCGGCACCCCGAACTTATAGCATTATATGCATCAGCTCCGAATCATGTCTTGGGTCAATAGTTGGGTTTGCCCGGCTCCCATGTTTTGGTACCTTATGTTCCGCTATATCGGCTAAGGTAGCACTGGGAGAACTACTGCGACTGTGCCCCGGTTCTGCTGGGCTAAGCACCTTAGTAGAGAAAGCTAAAACTGACTATCATGATAAGGCGAGAGACTGGTTGCTGTTCGAGAGGTTTCAAGTCCCTAAAGACATATGCTGCTTAGAGCGAGGAGTCGGCCCTGTCCGGCTTAAGGCGTGTATAGCGCCCCGAATTCGGCCTTCCAAACACTAGGGGCTTCGCTGAAATTTAAAATTATAGAATTCTATGGCTAAGTGAGACTGATAATGCATTATAGTCCGATTGCCTTGCTCGTTGTGCTGAGCACCTCCCTCAAAGGACCAAAAATGGGAACAAGAGTGCTCAGGTTTATCCCGAACACCCCAGCACTCGTGGCATGGCGGCAGAAGCCGACAACTAGCCATCTCTCAGATTTGAGCCGAATAGAAGGTAATATTTTAAATTCAAACAAGCGATTGCATAGCGCATATGAACAAGTTTTCATAAATACAGGATTACATGAGCGAGTTTACTCAAATATTAAATATTTCGTACACTCGTCCGCTAGGAGATGGGCACCCTTCAGGACACCCTCATAGTACATCTCGGGGTGGCCATGCTCCTTGCCCTCCGGCGGCCCTTCCTTCACCAGCTTGACGACATCCATCATGGCCCATTGCACCTTCACACGGGCCAAAGCCCGACGTGAACCTTCGATGCAGACGGACCGCTTGATGACTTCCAGCCGTGGGCAGGCATCCATAAGCCGCCTCACCAGGCCGAAGTAGCTGTTGGGAAGGGTGTCGCCAGGCAACATCCAGACTATAAAGCCCTTCATGGCCTATTCGGGCGCCTTGTGCAGCTCGACCAGTTTTTTTAGCTGGTCGCTCAGAGGCATCGGGTGTTCGGTCCCAGTATACTAAGACCAGAACAGCTTCTCCGTTGAGCTTCCATCCTCGGCCTGGTAAAACTGTGCGGCAGCCGACATGCTGCAGGGCAAATCTGCGAATGCTCCTGGAGAGCTCCGGATTCGGGTAAGTAACAAGTAATTTACTTTCACATGCTTGCTTTGCATATAGAATGCCTTACCCGCCGCTATCTTCTTCATCGCATCCATCTCCTGGAGGGCCTTTTGGGCTTCGGCCTTGGCATTTTTCACGCTCTCGAGGGCCGCGGCAAGCTCGGACTCTCGCGTCTTCAAGTCAAGCTCCAACGCCTCGTGCTTCGTCACGAGAGCGTGGAGCTCTTGCTGCACCTCGCACCCGAGCCTCCTGCCTTTCCCGCTCGGTGCGCTCCTTGGCCGCTTTGTTTTCAGCCTCGGATAGCGCTTGCTTTAGGGTCGCCACCTCGGTCCTGGTCCCTGGCAAGTTTACGATGATCCTGTCATTTTGCAATCGCATTATTTTTATATATATCCATATACTAGGTACTACTTACCTTTGTTCTCCTCGAGCTGCCTCTTGGCAAGGCCGAGCTCTTCCTTGGACCCTTTGAGGTCCTGCTTCAATGCGACGACCTCCGCAGTCAGTGCGGCAGAGGCTAGCAACAAAGCCTGCATACGCATATAGACATACTTATATTAGACTCCTGCGATATTGTTTGATCCTCTGTTCGGCTTTTCTTTGTGAACACCGAACAGAGCATCACGGGCTACTGTCTATGCGGTAATATTTTTCCTATATTTCAAAAACTTACCTCAAAGCCTGTTAGAAGGCTGGCACAGACTTCAGTCAATCCGCTCTTGGCAGACTGAACCTTCTGGACCACTGCACTCATAATAGTGCGGTGCTCTTCGTCGATGGAAGCTCTATGAAGCGCTCCCAGCAGATTGTCCGGTGCCTCTGGATGGACAGAGGTCACTGGCACAGGCGTCTTGCCCCTTTTGGAAGGAGGCCGCCTGCCCGAGTCTGGAACCACTGGAGGTTCCGGCGCAGTGTTCGGCTCATAGCCGAACTCGGAGCCCTCGGGAGCCTTCCTCCCTCTGCTCCCGGAGTCCAGAAGTTCGCCTTGAGGCGCCTCCAGGACTGTCTCCCCTCGACCCGGTGCCTCTTGAGACAATACCTCGGGGTTGTCCGTAGGGCAAGGGGATGTGGCGGTCAGAAGTGGATCGCTATCCATATCCGACGAGCCCAGGGAGCCGTCCGACGAGGATACGTCGATACGGGCTCGTGGCAGTCTGCATAATCATAATTCGGCGTTAGGAGAATCAGTGCGACAAAGGTATGCTATGAGTTACTCTAGTATCTGAATACTTACGACTTTGCCAGGGGCTTGGCCCTGAGAAGCCACTCTTCTTCGCCTTTAGCGGCGGTGGTGGAGTAGTCCGGAAGGAGGGTCCTTCCCTTCTTGGACCCTTCGGCCCCCCGGTCGGGGCGACCTTCCTTTTCTAGTCTCCCCCAACTGAAGGGGAGCATCTTCATCTTCCTCCTCGTCTTCAGGGGAGGAGTGCGTCGCAGAGTTATCGGACGATGAGTCCGATAACACCTGGCGTCGGGAACTCTTTCGGGTTCCCTTGGCCTTCTTGGTCTTCTCCGGCACCTTGTAAGGAGCCGGAATCAGCATCTCCGTCAGGAGAGCGTCCGAAGTGTCTTCGGGCAGAGGGGCCGGACAGTTAATCTGCCCCAACGTCTCCACCCAGTCCTGTTAAAGGCATGGAGCTCAGACCCCGCACAAGGTTAAGCTAGGGGAAATAAATATCCTATCGGATGTATAGAACTCACCGAATGCGCTCGGCGCTTCGCGCTTAGCCCGCGGTCCTCGGTGAGAGAGGGACGGACTTCGGCGCCCTTGAACAGCACCCTCCAGACGTCCTTGTGCATCGTGTCGAAGAGCTCGCTTAGAGTCTAGTGATGGGCCGGGTCGAACTCCCACAAGTTGAAATCCCGTTGTTGACACGGGAGGATCCGGCAGATGAGCATGACCTGGACTATGTTGACAAGCTTGAGCTTCTTGCTTGCCATATTCTGGATACATTTCTAGAGTCCGTCCAGCTCCACTGATCACTAGTAGAAAACAGGGCTTTGGTCATGAGGCAATATTCACATTAGTCCCGGTTCAGTCACGAACTGGGACTAATGTGAGCATTGGTCCCGGTTCGTGCGGCTAAGGCTTTAGTCCCGGTTCACCTGAGCCCTTTAGTCCCGGTTTGAGACACGAACCGAGACTAAAGGGTGCGATGACCTTTAGTCCCGGTTTGTGTCCCAAACCAGGATTAAAGATAAGACCTTTAGTCCCGGTTTGAGACATGAACCGGGACTAAAGGGTGCGATGCCCTTTAGTCCCGGTTTGTGTCTCAAACTGGGACTAAAGGTCCCATTTTCAAACTCTACCCCCCAGTGGACCGCCTTTTTTGTTTTGAAAAAATCAAAAGAAAATGATAAAAACTTCAAAAAATAAAATCCTTTGAGAGGTAGTTATATTACTACATCTACTAGTTAGGAAAATTTAAAAACTTAAATTTGGACATGTTTTGCAAAAAATGTAGGGAAAATGTAAAACGGTTATAACTTTTGCATACGATGTCGGAAAAAACGTATAATATATCAAAATGTTTGGAACGAAAATCCGCATCCGATGGAGACCGCCTACGGCCTGTTTGCAAATTTTTAGAATCCTCAAATTCTAAAAGGAAAAAAAGTTATGCTCAAATTTCAGTTTTTTTGAATTTTTGTTAAATCTGGTCAAACTATGGTCAAACTACTTATTCAAGAAGTATTAGTGTTACTAAATAATTATTCAAGAATATTAGTGTTACTAAATAATTATTTCAGTTTTTTTGAATTTTGGTCAACTATGGTCAAACTACTTATTCAAGAAATATTAGTGTTACTAAATAATTATTGATTTTTAGAACAATAGTTTCAAACTCAAACAGTGAAATGTGTGACTTCATGCTCTAGCTAAATTCCTGAGGGTTAATAGGATTGACATCTTACTATTGTCAGGAAAACAACAAGTGCAGACTTGGAAACGAGGGAGAATAGAACCCGGAAGTTAAGCGTGCTCAGGCTGGAGTAGTGAGAGGATGGGTGACCGCTCGGGAAGTTAGATGATTTGGAATGATGAGGGGTGATTAGAGATTAAAGGTTAAATTGAGTACTGATGAGGGGTGATTAGAGATTACAGGTTAAAATAATTCAGAAATTTGAAATTAAAAAAAATCAATTTTTTTTTCAAAAAAAATCATAAAATTTCCTTTAGTAACGGTTGGTGTTACCAACCGGGACTAAAGGTGGACCTCCAGGCAGCGGCCACGTGGAGGGCCTTTAGTCCCGGTTCTAGTTAGAACTGGGACTAAAGGGGGAGGCTTTAGTACCGACCCTTTAGTCCTGGTTCCAGAACCGGGACTAAAGGCCCCTTATGAACCGTGACTAAAGGCCCTTTTTCTACTAGTGGATGAGCCCCAGGACAGGCCCTTCTCTTTCCAGGAGGTGAGCCGCGTGGGGATTCCGGATCGAAACTCGGGGGCCGCCACCCAGTTGGTGTCGCGTGGCTCGGTGATGTAGAACCACGCCAATTGCCACCCCCTTTATGGTCTCCACGAAGGAGCCTTCAAGCCATATAACATTGGGCATCTTCCCACCATGGCTCCACTGCATTCTGCTTGTTGGCCTCCCACCACTTTCGGCTTGATATTGAAGGTATTCAGCCACAGGCCAAAGTGGGGTTGGATGCGGAGGAAAGCCTCACACACGACGATGAACGCAGAAATGTTGAGGATGAAGTTCGGGGACAGATCATGGAAGTCCAGCCCGTGGTAGAACATGAGACCACAGACGAATGGATGGAGGGGAAACGCCAGTCCGCGGAGGAAGTGGTGGAGGAAAACTACCCTCTCGTGAGGTTCCAGGGTATGGACGATCTGCCCCGCAGCAGGCAGCCGATGCGCGATATTCGCGGCTAGGTATCCGGTCCCGCGTAGCTTTTTGATGTGTCCCTCCGTAACGGAGGAAGCCATCCACTTACCTCCCGCTCCGGACATGTTTGGAGAAGGTTGTGGAGAAAGATGTAGACTTGGGCGTTGGAGCTCGAGTGCGCGAGAATGGATGAGCAAGGAGGAAGAAGGCGTGGGTAGAAAAAGGTTAAACCTGATGCCTGTATAAGGGCGAACGAAACTATGCGCCCCCACTAGCCTGGTAAAACTCACTTATCCCCCAAGCGCCGCAATCGATGGCGCGGTTGGGTTACCCACACCCCTATTGATGAGAATCCCGTAATAAGGGGGAAACGATCTCTGCTTTGACAAGACGTGTCAAGAAACCGCCTCGCGTTATGTGCGGGACTAGTTAAAGGAAACGGTTCGAATAATCGCCGAGCCATGGCATGATGTCATGTTGCCAAAACGTGTCAGTAGATTAGATGTGTGGAAATATTATTCTTTCTATGGTGGTATGTGGAACTTATTTTGCAGCGTCGGACACTATGCTTTTATTCGAACTCTTCTGTGGTATATCCGGAGGAGGAACCCGCCTTGCAATGCCGAAGACAACACCGTGCGCCGGACTCATCGTCATTGAAGCCTGGTTCAGGGGCTACTGAGGGAGTCCGGGATTAGAGGGTGTCGGTGTCAAAACCGGCGGATCTCGGGTAGGGGGTCCCGAACTGTGCGTCTAAGGCGGATGGTAACAGGAGGTAGGGGACACGATGATTTACCCAGGTTCGGGCCCTCTTGATGGAGGTAAAACCCTACGTCCTGCTTGATTTATTCTTGATGATATGGGTATTACAAGAGTTGATCTACCACGAGATCAGAGAGGCTAAACCCTAGAAGCTAGCCTATGGTATGACTGTATCTTGTCCTGCGGACTAAACCCTCTGGTTTATATAGATACCGGAGGGGGCTAGGGTTACACAAGGTCGGTTACAAAGGAGGAGATATACATATCCGTATTGCTTAGCTTGCCTTCCATGCCAAGTAGAGTCCCATCCGGACACGGGACGAAGTCTTCAATCTTGTATCTTCATAGTCCAACAGTCCGGCCAAAGGATATAGTCCGGCTGTCCGGAGACCCCCTAATCCAGGACTCCCTCAGTAGACCCTGAACCAGGCTTCAATGACGATGAGTCCGGCGCGGAGTATTGTCTTCGGCATTGCAAGGCGGGTTCCTCCTCCGGATATACCACAGAAGAGTTCAAATAAAGGATAGTGTCCGACCCTGCAAAAATAAGTTCCACATACCACCGTAGAGAGAATAATATTTCCACAAATCTAATCTGCTGACACGTTTAGGCAACATGACATCATGCCATGGCTCGGCGATTATTCGAACCGTTTTTCTTTAACTAGCCCTGCACATAACGCGAGGTAGTTTCTTGACACGTCTTGTCAAAGCAGAGATTGTGTTCCCCTTATTACGGGATTCTCATCAATACGGACGTGGGTAACCCAACCGCACCATCAATTACGACGCTTGGTGGATAAGCGAGTTTTACCAGGCTAGTGGAGGTGCATAGTTTAGTCCGCCCTTATAAAGAGACAAGATCTCACCTTTTCTACCCTCGCCTTCTTCCTCCTTGCTCATCCATTCTTGCGCACTCGGGCTCCAACGCCCAAGTCCACATCCTTCTCCTCAACCTTCTCCAAACATGTCCGGAGCGGGAGGCAAGTGGATGGCTTCCTCCTTCATGGAGGGAAACATCAAAAAGCTGCGCGGAGCCGGATACTTATCCGCGAATGTCGCGCATCGGTTGCCCACTGCGGGGCAGATCGTCCCTACCCCGGAACCTCACGAGAGGGTAGTTTTTCTCCACCACTTCCCCTGCGGACTGGGGTTTCCCCTCCATCCATTCGTCCGCGGTCTTATGTTTTACTACGGGCTGGACTTTCATGATCTGGCCCCGAACTTTATCCTCAACATTTCAGCGTTCATCGTCGTGTGTGAGGCTTTCGTCCGCATCCGGCCCCACTTCGGCCTGTGGCTGAAGACCTTCAATATCAAGTCGAAGGTGGTGGGAGGCCAACAAGCGGAATGCATGGGAGCCTTGGTGGGCAAGATGCCCAATGTTATATAGCCCGAAGGCTCCTTCGTGGAGACCATAAAGGGGTGGCAATCGGCGTGGTTCTACATCACTGAGCCGCACGACACCAACTAGGTGGTGGCCCCCGATTTTCGATCCGGATTCCCCACGCGGCTCACTTCCTACAAAGAGAAGGGCCTGTCGTGGGGTTCATCGGTGGAGCTGGACGGACTCCAGAAATGCATCCAGAACATGGCAAGCAAGAAACTCAAGCTTGTCAACATAGTCCAGGTCATGCTCATCCGCCGGATCCTCTAGTGTCAACAACGGGATTTCAACTTGTGGGAGTTCGACCCGGCCCAGCACCAAACTCTGAGCGAGCTTTTTGACATGATGCACAAGGATGTTTGGAGGGTGCTGTTCGAGGGTGCTGAGGTCCCTCCCTCTCTCACCGAGGACCGCGGGCTAAGCGCGAAGCGCCGAGTGCATTCGGTGAGTTCTATACATCCGGTAGGATATTTATTTCCCCTAGCTTAACGATGTGCGGGGTCTGAGCTCCACACCTTTGACAGGATTGGGTGGAGATGTTGGCGCAGATTAACTGTCCGGCCCCTCTGCCCGAAGACACTGCGGACGATCTCCTAATGGAGATGCTGACTCCGGCTCCTTACAAGGTACCGGAGAAGACTAAGAAGGCCAAGGGAACCCGAAAGAGTTCCCGGCGCCAGGTGCTATCAGACTCATCGTCTGATAACTCCGCGACACCCTCCTCCCCCGAAGACGAAGAGGAAGATGAAGATGCTCCCCCTTGAGCCGGGGGAGACAAGAAAAGGAAGGCCGGCGCAACTGGGTGAAGGAAATATGCCCTAGAGGCAATAATAAAGTTATTATTTATCTCCTTATATCATGATAAATGTTTATTATTCATGCTAGAATTGTATTAACCGGAAACATAATACATGTGTGAATACATAGACCAACAGAGTGTCACTAGTATGCCTCTACTTGACTAGCTCGTTAATCAAAGATGGTTATGTTTCCTAACCATGAACAAAGAGTTGTTATTTGATTAACGAGGTCACATCATTAGTAGAATGATCTGATTGACATGACCCATTCCATTAGCTTAGCACCCGATCGTTTAGTATGTTGCTATTGCTTTCTTCATGACTTATACATGTTCCTATAACTATGAGATTATGCAACTCCCGTTTACCGGAGGAACACTTTGGGTACTACCAAACGTCACAACGTAACTGGGTGATTATAAAGGAGTACTACAGGTGTCTCCAATGGTAGATGTTGGGTTGGCGTATTTCGAGATTAGGGTTTGTCACTCCGATTGTCGGAGAGGTATCTCTGGGCCCTCTCGGTAATGCACATCACATAAGCCTTGCAAGCACTGCAACTAATATGTTAGTTGTGAGATGATGTATTACGGAACGAGTAAAGAGACTTGCCGGTAACGAGATTGAACTAGGTATTGGATACCGACGATCGAATCTCGGGCAAGTGACATACCGATGACAAAGCGAACAACGTATGTTGTTATGCGGTCTGACCGATAAAGATCTTCGTAGAATATGTAGGAGCCAATATGGGCATCCAGGTCCCGCTATTGGTTATTGACCGGAGACGTGTCTCGGTCATGTCTACATTGTTCTCGAACCGTAGGGTCCGCACGCTTAACGTTACGATGACAGTTATTATGAGTTTATGCATTTTGATGTACCAAAGGTTGTTCGGAGTCCCGGATGAGATCACGGACATGACGAGGAGTCTCGAAATGGTCAAGACGTAAAGATTGATATATTGGAAGCCTATGTTTGGACATAGGAAGTGTTCCGGGTGAAATCGGGATTTTACCGGAATACCGGGAGGGTTACCGTAACCCCCCGGGAGACTAATGGGCCTATTGGGCCTTAGTGGAAAAGAGAAAAGGGGCAGCCCACAGCCTAGCCGCGCGCCCCCCTTCCCCAAGTCCTAGTAGGACTAGGAGAAGGGGCCGCCCCCCCTCTCTCTCCTTTCCCCCTTGAGAGTCCTAGTTGGAATAGGATTGGAGGGGGGAGTCCTACTCCCGGTGGGAGTAGGACTCCCCCTGCGCCTCCCTCTCTCTGGCCGGCCGGCCCCCCTCCTCCAACCTTTATATACGGGGGCAGGGGACACCCCAAGACACACAAGTTGATCCTTGAGATCGTTCCTTAGCCGTGTGCGGTGCCCCCTGCCACCATATTCCACCTCGATCATACCGTTGTAGTGCTTAGGCGAAGCCCTGCGTCGGTAGTACATCAAGATCGTCATCACGCCGTCGTGCTGACGGAACTCTTCCTCGACGCTTTGCTGGATCGGAGCCCGAGGATCGTCATCGAGCTGAACGTGTGCTAAGAACTCGGAGGTGCCGGAGTAACGGTGCTTGGATCGGTCGGATCGGGAAGAAGACGTACGACTACTTCCTCTACGTTGTGTGATCGCTTCCGCAGTCGGTCTGTGTTGGTACGTAGACAATACTCTCCCCTCTCGTTGCTGTGCATCACCATGATCTTGCGTGTGCGTAGGAAAATTTTCGAAATTACCACGTTCCCCAACAGTGGCATCCGAGCCTAGGTTTTATGGTTTGATGTTATTTGCACGAGTAGAACACAAGTGAGTTGTGGGCGATACAAGTCATACTGCCTACCAGCATGTCATACTTTGGTTTGGCGGTATTGTTGGGTGAGACGATCCGGACCAACCTTGCGCGTACTCTTACGCGAGACCGGTTCCCTCGACGTGCTTTGCACATAGATGGCTTGCGGAAGACTGTCTCTCCAACTTTAGTTGAACCAAGTGTGACTACGCCCGGTCCTTGAGAAGGTTAAAACGGAGTCTATTTGACGAACTATCGTTGTGGTTTTGATGCGTAGGTGAGATGAGTTCTTGCTTAAGCCCGTAGCAGCCACGTAAAACTTGCAACAACAAAGTAGAGGACGTCTAACTTGTTTTTGCAGGGTATGTTGTGATGTGATATGGTCAAGGCATGATGCTGATTTTATTGTATGAGATGATCATGTTTTGTAACCGAGTTATCGGCAACTGGCAGGAGCCATATGGTTGTCGCTTTATTGTATGCAATGCAATCGCGATGTAATGCTTTACTTTATTACTAAGCGGTAGTGATATTCGTGGAAGCATAAGACTGGCGAGACGACAACGATGCTACGATGGAGATCAAGGTGTCGCGCCGGTGACGATGGTGATCATGACGGTGCTTCGGAGATGGAGATCACAAGCACAAGATGATGATGGCCATATCATATCACTTATATTGATTGCATGTGATGTTTATCCTTTTATGCATCTTATCTTGCTTTGATTGACGGTAGCATTATAAGATGATCTCTCACTAAATTATCAAGAAGTGTTCTCCCTGAGTATGCACCGTTGCCAAAGTTCGTCGTGCCCAGACACCACGTGATGATCGGGTGTGATAAGCTCTACGTCCAAATACAACGGGTGCAAAACAGTTGCACACGCAGAATACTCAGGTTATACTTGACGAGCCAAGCATATACAAATATGGCCTCGGAACACGGAGACCGAAAGGTCGAGCGTGAATCATATAGTAGATATGATCAACATAACGATGTTCACCATTGAAAACTACTCCATCTCACGTGATGATCAGTTATGGTTTAGTTGATTTGGATCACGTGATCACTTAGAGGATTAGAGGGATGTCTATCTAAGTGGGAGTTCTTAAGTAATTTGATTAACTGAATTTAAACTTATCATGAACTTAGTACCTGATAGTATCTTGCTTGTTTATGTTGATTGTAGATAGATGGCTCGTGCTGTTGTTCCGTTGAATTTTAATGCGTTCCTTGAGAAAGCAAAGTTGAAAGATGATGGTAGCAATTACATGGACTGGGTCCGTAACCTAAGGATTATCCTCATTGCTGCACAGAAGAATTACGTCCTGGAAGCACCGCTGGATGACAGGCCTGCTGCTGGAGCAACGCCAGATGTTATGAACGTCTGGCAGAGCAAAGCTGATGACTACTCGATAGTTCAGTGTGCCATGCTTTACGGCTTAGAATCGGGACTTCAACGATGTTTTGAACATCATGGTGCATATGAGATGTTCCAGGAGTTGAAGTTAATATTTCAAGCAAATGCCCGAATTGAGAGATATGAAGTATCCAATAAGTTCTATAGCTGCAAGATGGAGGAGAACAGTTCTGTCAGTGAGCACATACTCAAAATGTCTGGGTATAATAATCACTTGATTCAGATGGGAGTTAATCTTCCAGATGACTGCGTCATTGACAGAATTCTCCAATCACTGCCACCAAGCTACAAGAGCTTCGTGATGAACTATAATATGCAAGGGATGAACAAGACTATTCCCGAGCTCTTCGCAATGCTAAAAGCTGCGGAGGTAGAAATCAAGAAGGAGCATCAAGTGTTGATGGTTAGCAAAACCACTAGTTTCAAGAAAAAGGGCAAAGGGAAGAAGAAGGGAAACTTCAAGAAGAACAGCAAGCAAGTTGCTGCTCAGGAGAAGAAACCCAAGTCTGGACCTAAGCCTGAAACTGAGTGCTTCTACTGCAAGCAGACTGGTCACTGGAAGCGGAACTGCCCCAAGTATTTGGCGGATAAGAAGGATGGCAAAGTGAGCAAAGGTATATGTGATATACATGTTATTGATGTGTACCTTACTAGAGCTCGCAGTAGCACCTGGGTATTTGATACTGGTTCTGTTGCTAATATTTGCAACTCGAAACAGGGATTACGGAATAAGCGGACACTAGCAAAGGACGAGGTGACGATGCACGTGGGAAACAGTTCCAAAGTCGATGTGATCGCAGTCGGCACACTACCTCTACATCTACCTTCGGGATTAATATTAGACCTAAATAATTGTTATTTGGTGCCAGCGTTGAGCATGAACATTATATCTGGATCTTGTTTAATGCGAGACGATTATTCATTTAAATCAGAGAATAATGGTTGTTCTATTTATATGAGTAATATCTTTTATGGTCATGCACCTTTGAAGAGTGGTCTATTCTTGTTGAATCTCGAAGATAGTGATACACATATTCATAATGTAGAAGCCAAAAGATGCAAAGTTAATAATGATAGTGCAACTTATTTGTGGCACTGCCGTTTAGGTCATATCGGTGTAAATCGCATGAAGAAACTCCATACTGATGGGCTTTTGGAACCACTTGATTATGAATCACTTGGTACTTGCGAACCGTGCCTCATAGGCAAGATGACTAAAACACCGTTCTCCGGTACTATGGAGAGAGCAACGGATTTATTGGAAATCATACATACCGATGTATATGGTCCGATGAATATTGAGGCTCGTGGCGGATATCGTTATTTTCTCACCTTCACAGATGATTTAAGCAGATATGGGTATATCTACTTAATGGAACATAAGTCTGAAACATTTGAAAAGTTCAAAGAATTTCAGAGTGAGGTTGAAAATCATCGTAACAAGAAAATAAAGTTTCTACGATCTGATCGTGGAGGAGAATATTTGAGTTACGAGTTTGGTGTACATTTGAAAAATTGTGGAATAGTTTCGCAACTCACGCCACCCGGAACACCACAGCGTAATGGTGTGTCCGAACGTCGTAATCGTACTTTACTGGATATGGTGCGATCTATGATGTCTCTTACTGATTTACCGCTATCGTTCTGGGGTTATGCTTTAGAGACGGCCGCATTCACGTTAAATAGGGCACCATCAAAATCCGTTGAGACGACACCTTATGAACTATGGTTTGGCAAGAAACCAAAGTTGTCATTTCTTAAAGTTTGGGGCTGCGATGCTTATGTGAAAAAGCTTCAACCTGATAAGCTCGAACCCAAATCGGAGAAATGTGTCTTCATAGGATATCCAAAGGAAACTATTGGATACACCTTCTATCACAGATCCGAAGGCAAGACTTTTGTTGCTAAATTCGGAAACTTTCTAGAGAAGGAGTTTCTCTCGAAAGAAGTGAGTGGGAGGAAAGTAGAACTTGACGAGGTAACTATACCTGCTCCCTTATTGGAAAATAGTACATCACAGAAAACTGTTTCTGCGACACCTATACCAATCAGTGAGGAAGCTAATGATGATGATCATGGAGCTTCAGAACAAGATACTACTGAACCACGTAGATCAACCAGAGTGAGATCCGCACCAGAGTGGTACGGTAGTCCAGTTCTGGAAGTCATGATGCTAGATCATGATGAACCTACGAACTATGAAGAAGCGATAGTGAGCCCAGATTCCGCAAAGTGGCTTGAAGCCATGAAATCTGAGATGGGATCCATGTATGAAAACAAAGTATGGACTTTGGTTGACTTGCCCGATGATCGGCAAGCAATTGAGAATAAATGGATCTTCAAGAAGAAGACTGACGCTGACGGTAATATTACTGTCTACAAAGCTCGACTTGTCGCGAAAGGTTTTCGACAAGTTCAAGGGGTTGACTACGATGAGACCTTCTCACCCGTAGCGATGCTTAAGTCTGTCAGAATTATGTTAGCAATTGCCGCATTTTATGATTATGAAATATGGCAGATGGATGTCAAAACTGCATTCCTGAATGGATTTCTGGAAGAAGAGTTGTATATGATACAACCAGAAGGTTTTGTTGATCCAAAGGGAGCTAACAAAGTATGCAAACTCCAGCGATCCATTTATGGACTGGTGCAAGCATCTCGGAGTTGGAATAAACGCTTTGATAGTGTGATCAAAGCATTTGGCTTTATACAGACTTTTGGAGAAGCCTGTATTTACAAGAAAGTGAGTGGGAGCTCTGTAGCATTTCTAATATTATATGTGGATGACATATTGCTGATTGGAAATGATATAGAATTTCTGGATAGCATAAAGGGATACTTGAATAAAAGTTTTTCGATGAAAGACCTCGGGGAAGCTGCTTACATATTAGGCATAAAGATCTATAGAGATAGATCAAAACGCTTAATTGGACTTTCACAGAGCACATACCTTGACAAAATTTTGAAGAAGTTCAAAATGGATCAAGCAAAGAAAGGGTTCTTGCCTGTGTTACAAGGTGTGAAGTTGAGTCAGACTCAATGCCCGACCACTGCAGAAGATAGAGAGA
Source organism: Triticum monococcum (assembly GCA_034509565.1). Lineage (NCBI taxonomy): Eukaryota > Viridiplantae > Streptophyta > Magnoliopsida > Poales > Poaceae > Triticum > Triticum monococcum. The sequence continues at coordinate 608,180,372 of CM067845.1, forward strand.
AAATGAAAGATGTTCCCTATGCTTCAGCCATAGGCTCTATCATGTATGCAATGCTGTGTACCAGACCTGATGTGTGCCTTGCTATAAGTTTAGCAGGGATGTACCAAAGTAATCCAGGAATGGATCACTGGACAGCGGTCAAGAACATCCTGAAATACCTGAAAAGGACTAAGGATATGTTTCTCGTATATGGAGGTGACAAAGAGCTCACCGTAAGAGGTTACGTTGATTCAAGCTTTGACACTGATCCGGACGATTCTAAATCGCAAACCGGATACGTGTTTACTTTAAACGGTGGAGCTGTCAGTTGGTGCAGTTCTAAACAAAGCGTCGTAGCGGGATCTACATGTGAAGCAGAGTACATAGCTGCTTCGGAAGCAGCAAACGAAGGAGTCTGGATGAAGGAGTTCATATCCGATCTAGGTGTCATACCTAGTGCATCGGGTCCAATGAAAGTCTTCTATGACAATACTGGTGCAATTGCCTTGGCAAAGGAATCCAGATTTCACAAAAGGACCAAACACATCAAGAGACGCTTCAACTCCATCCGGGATTTAGTCCAGGTGGGAGACATAGAGATTTGCAAGATACATAAGGATCTGAATGTTGCAGACCCGTTGACTAAGCCTCTTCCACGAGCAAAACATGATCAGCACCAAGGCTCCATGGGTGTTAGAATCATTACAGTGTAATCTAGATTATTGACTCTAGTGCAAGTGGGAGACTGAAGGAAATATGCCCTAGAGGCAATAATAAAGTTATTATTTATTTCCTTATATCATGATAAATGTTTATTATTCATGCTAGAATTGCATTAACCGGAAACATAATACATGTGTGAATACATAGACCAACAGAGTGTCACTAGTATGCCTCTACTTGACTAGCTCGTTAATCAAAGATGGTTATGTTTCCTAACCATGAACAAAGAGTTGTTATTTGATTAACGAGGTCACATCATTAGTAGAATGATCTGATTGACATGACCCTTTCCATTAGCTTAGCACCCGATCATTTAGTATGTTGCTATTGCTTTCTTCATGACTTATACATGTTCCTATAACTATGAGATTATGCAACTCCCGTTTACCGGAGGAACACTTTGGGTACTACCAAACGTCACAACGTAACTGGGTGATTATAAAGGAGTACTACAGGTGTCTCCAATGGTAGATGTTGGGTTGGCGTATTTCGAGATTAGGGTTTGTCACTCCGATTGTCGGAGAGGTATCTCTGGGCCCTCTCGGTAATGCACATCACATAAGCCTTGCAAGAACTGCAACTAATATGTTAGTTGTGAGATGATGTATTACGGAACGAGTAAAGAGACTTGCCGGTAACGAGATTGAACTAGGTATTGGATACCGACGATCGAATCTCGGGCAAGTAACATACCGATGACAAAGGGAACAACGTATGTTGTTATGCAGTCTGACCGATAAAGATCTTCGTAGAACATGTAGGAGCCAATATGGGCATCCAGGTCCCGCTATTGGTTATTGACCGGAGACGTGTCTCGGTCATGTCTACATTGTTCTCGAACCGTAGGGTCCGCACGCTTAACGTTACGATGACAGTTATTATGAGTTTATGCATTTTGATGTACCGAAGGTTGTTCGGAGTCCCGGATGAGATCACGGACATGACGAGGAGTCTCGAAATGGTCGAGACGTAAAGATTGATATATTGGAAGCCTATGTTTGGACATAGGAAGTGTTCCGGGTGAAATCGGGATTTTACCGGAATACCGGGAGGGTTACCGGAACCCCCCGGGAGACTAATGGGCCTATTGGGCCTTAGTGGAAAAGATAAAAGGGGCAGCCTACAGCCTAGCCGCGCGCCCCCCCTTCCCCAAGTCCTAGTAGGACTAGGAGAAGGGGCCGGCCCCCCTCTCTCTCCTTTCCCCCTTGAGAGTCCTAGTTGGAATAGGATTGGAGGGGGGATTCCTACTCCCGATGGGAGTAGGACTCCCCCTGCGCCTCCCTCTCTCTGGCCGGCCGGCCCCCCTCCTCCAACCTTTATATACGGGGGCAGGGGACAGCCCAAGACACACAAGTTGATCCTTGAGATCGTTCCTTAGCCGTGTGCGGTGCCCCCTGCCACCATATTCCACCTCGATCATACCGTTGTAGTGCTTAGGCGAAGCCCTGCGTCGGTAGTACATCAAGATCGTCATCACGCCGTCGTGCTGACGGAACTCTTCCTCAACGCTTTGCTGGATCGGAGCCCGAGGATCGTCATCGAGCTGAACGTGTGCTAAGAACTCGGAGGTGCCGGAGTAACGGTACTTGGATCGGTCGGATCGGGAAGAAGACGTACGACTACTTCCTCTACGTTGTGTGATCGCTTCCGCAGTCGGTCTGCGTTGGTACGTAGACAATACTCTCCCCTCTCGTTGCTGTGCATCACCATGATCTTGCGTGTGCGTAGGAAAATTTTCGAAATTACCACGTTCCCCAACACTGGGGAGGCCGAAGGGTCCAAGAAGGGAAGAACTCTCCTTCCGGACTACTCCACCACCGCCGCCGAAGGCGAAGACGAGTGGCTGCTCAGGGCCAAGCCCCTTCCGAAGTCGTAAGTATTCGGATACCAGAGTAACTCATAGCATACCTTTGTCGCACTGCTTCTCCTAATGCCGAATTATGGTTATGCAGACCACCCCAAGCCCGTATCGACGTATCCTCGTAGGACGGCTCCCTGGACTCGTCGGATATGGATAGAGATCCACTTCTGACCGCCACCTCCCCTTGCCCTACGGACAACGCTGAGGTATTGTCTCAAGAGGCACCGGGTCGAGGGGAGACAGTCCCGGAGGCGCCTCAGGGCGACCTTCCGGATTCCGGGAGCAGAGGGAGCAAGGCTCCCGAGGGCTCTGAGTTCGGCGCTCAGCCGAACACCGCGCCGGAACCTCCAGTGGTTCCGGACTCAGGCAGGCGGGCGAGACGCCTGTGCCGGTGACCTCTGTCCATCCCGAGGCACCGGACAGCCTGCTAGGAGCGCTTCGCAGTGCTTCCATCGACGAAGAGCACTGTACTATTATGAGTGCGGTGATCCAGAAGGATCAGTCCGCCAAGAGCGGACTAACTGAAGCCTGTGCAAGCCTTCTGACAGGCTCTGAGGTAAGTGGGAAAAATATTACCGCATAGATAGTAGCCCCTGATGCTCTGTTTGGTGTTCACAAAGAAAAACCGAAGGGAGGATCAAATAATATTCGCAGGAGTCTAATTAAGTATGCCTGTAAGCGTTTGCAGGCTACGCTGCTGACCTCTGCCGCACTGACTGCGGAGATCGCCTCTCTGAAGCAAAACTTCGAGCGGTCCAAGGGAGAGCTCTGCCTGGCCAAGAGGCAGCTCGAGGAGAACAAAGGTAAGTAATACCTAGTCTATAGATGTGGATATATAAAAAAGATGTGATTGCAAAATGACAGGACCATCATAAATTTGCCAGGGGCCACTACCGAAGTGGCGACCCTGAAACAAGCGCTATCCGAGGCCGAAAACAAAGTGGCCAAGAAGCATACCGAGCGAGAAAAGCAAGAGGCGCGGGCGGGCGAGGTGCAGCAAGAGCTCCAAGCTCTCGTGACGAAGCACGGGGTGTTGGAGCTTGACTCGAAGACGCGAGAGTCTGAGCTTGCCGCGACCCTTGAGAGCGCGAAGAATGCCAAGGCTGAAGCCCAAAAGGCCCTCCGGGAGATAGAGGCGATGAGGAAGATAACAGCGGGTAAGGCATTCAATATGCAAAGCAAGCATGTGAAAGTAAATTACTTGTTACTTACCCGAGTCCGGAGCTCTCCAGGAGCATTCGCAGATTTGCCCCGCAGCGTGTCGGATGCCGCATAGTTTTACCAGGCCGAGGAGGGAAGCTCAATGGAGAAGCTGTTCTGGTCTCAGTATACTGGGACCGAACACCCGGTGCCTATGAGCGACCAGCTAAAGCAGCTGGTCGAGCTACACAAGGTGGCCGAACAGGCCATGAAGGGCTTTATAGTCCGGATGTGGCCTGGCGACGCCCTTCCCAGCAGCTACTTTGGCCTGGTGAGGCGGCTTGCGGATGCCTGCCCACGGCTGGAAGTCATCAAGCGGTCCATCTGCATCGAAGGTGCACACCGGGCTTTCGCCCGTGTGAAGGTGCAATGGGCCAAGCTTGATGCCGTGAAGCTAATCAGGGAGGGGCCGCCAGAGGGCAAGGAGGATCGCCACCCCGAGATGTACTATGAGGGTGTCCTGAAGGGTGCCCGTCTCGTAGAGGACGAGTGTATGAAAGATATAATATTTGAGTAAACTTGCTCGTGTAATCCTGTATTCATGAAAACGTATTCATATGCACTATGCAACGCTTGTTTGAATTTAAAATATTACCTTCTGTTCGGCTGTTTATGGAATCTGAGAGATGGATAGTCGTCGGCTTCTACCCCCATGCCATGACTGCTGGGGTGTCCGGTTTAAACCTGAGCACTCTTGTTCCCATTTTTGGGTCCTTCGAGGGAGGTGCTCAGCACAACGAACAAGGAAATCGGACTATAATGCTTTATCACTCTCACTTAGCCGTAGAATTCTATAATTTTAAATTTCGGCGAAGCCCCTAGTATTCGGAAGGCCGAATTCGGGGTGCCATACACGCCTTAAGCCGGACAAAGCCGACTCCTCGCTCTAAGTGGCATAAGTCTTTAGGGACTCGAAAACCTCTCGAACAGCGACCAGTCTCTCGCCTTATCATGACAGTCAGTTTTAGCTTTCTCTACTGAGGTGCTTAGCCCAGCAGAACCGGGGCACAATCGCAGTAGTTTGTCCCAGTGCTACCTTAGCCGATTTAGCGGAACGTAAGGTACCAAAACAAGGGAGCCGGGAAAACCCAACTATTGACCAAAGACATGATTCCGAGCTGATGCATATAATGCTATAAGTTCGGGGTGCCGCACTGTTGAAAGTGTTCGAAATTTTCATGCTGTAATAAGGGGTATGCTTAAGCCCCTAGCGTATTAGCCGTACCAGAGTGTACGGGTGCTTGATGTCATGAACGAACATATATATCACTACTAGGGAAAAGCCTATACACAGAATCTTACTAGTAGCGCTGTACAAAATCAAACGCTACTGCTACTTAGTAGCAGCGCGAGTAAATAAACCGTGCTACGGCTATGACTTTTGCAGTAGCGCGTACTAGCGAAAAGCGCTACTGCTATGTTTGAACTGGGCGCGCATGGCTAGCCCAACCTAGCAGTAGCGCGTATACTGGCCCAGCACTACTGCTACTCTCCTTAGCTGTAGCGCGCTTACGTGTAACGTGCTGCTGCTACCGGAAATAAAATAAAGTGAAAAACAAGTAGAAAAGTAAATGAAAATGGAAGAAATAGAAAAAGGAGAAAGGAAAAAAAATAAAATGTAAGGAAAAATAAAAGAAAAAAGGGAAAAAGGAGAAAGGAATAGCAGTAGCGGGTTTCAGGAAACGCGCTACCATTACGTTTCACTTAAACAACGGTTCTCCCCCCCCCCCCCCGCCCCCCCGGCCACCACTTCTTCCCCAAATCCCTCGCCCTCGCCGCCGTCTCCCGAATTCGCCGTCGCCCCACTTCGCCGCCGTCTGCTGCCAGCGTGGACACCCGCAACCTCACCGTCTCCCCCCGTGGCCGCCGTCATCCTCACCACCGCCGCCCGAGGCCGCCCTCAGCCTCACCGCTGCCGCCCGAGACTGCCCTTGACGTCACCGTCGGCGCCCTCCACCTCATCGCTGCCCGAGCCCGCCCAGGACCGTCGTTGCCCGTGCCCGAGCCCACCCTCTCCGCCCCTGCCTCCATCACCGAGCACCTCCCCGCCACCGTCTCTCCCCTCTCTGTAAGTCCCCCACCCCTCCCCCACTGATCTCTCTCTGCATTCTAGAGAAAAAATTAGTAGAGCAAAAGTTTGTTTATAGCAAAAAATTTAGTTTAGAACAAAGGATGTTAAGTAGTAGATGTTAGAGCAAAAATTAGTTTAGAGCAAAAAATTTGGTTTACAACAAAAGTTAGTTAGGGCAGTAGGGTTTAATTAGGGTAGATGCTGCTTGTATAGTATATAGTGATACTAGTAGATGTTAATTAGGTTAGGGCAATAGTGGTACTAGCAGATGTTAATTAGATTTTTTCAGTTAGGGCACTAGAGTTTTGCTAGGTTAATTAGGTTAGTAGTGCTGCTAGTAGTATTGGTACAGTAGGTTAATTAGGTGATGTTAAATGAATAACCTAAATGAATGAAATTAGTAGATAACTGAATTTTTTTCCTTTCATCATTATAGAGCACTAAAGTTAACTGAATTTTGTTCTATTAGTAGTTAAATGAATTTTCTTCTACACTATTTGCACATGTGGTTGCTCGTGTATATTTGGACACTGTTTGCAGGGAATGATGCTTAGTGGCCTATGTTTTGCCAGAATGTTGATTCATTTCTTTTCCGGCAAACTTCAGATTCTCGATTTGTCCACTTTTTAGCAAAGCTCTTGCTGAAATTTTCCGTGAATTTCAGCATGACTTGTGCTACAAACTAGGACATATCGAGTGCCCGTGATTTGCCGCACCAGGAAGGAGTCAACATTCCTGCAAAACAATAGGCCTTTTAATGTCATTATTCATTTTATTAGGTCTAGAATTAATTGACTAGATTTAATCATAGGAAACATGGCTAGCAACGATGAAGGACAGGGTTCTGGTGATTGCGACGACGCCTACCGGGCGGCAGACGAATTTTTTAGCCTTGCCGATGATCAACCGATGTTATTGCTGGGCCCACCGGTGGCATTGGGGACTGAGACCGACACGCAGACCGGTGCTGAGACTGAGACCGGCGCTCAGACTCAGACCAGCATCGAGACCGGCGCTGAGACTGAGATCGGCGCTGCCTCGGGGAGCGGAGCCAGTGTAGAACCGAAAGCAAAGAGGCAACGGGTTCCTAACAAACTCAGGACTACTAGAGTGGTGGTCACGGAGGTGGACGACGGCAATTTTGAGCCAACGGCGCCCGAGGAAGCGCGTCGATGCTATGGCAATCAAATAGGCTGCATCATACGGACAACTGCCACCATCAACGATGAGAAACTACAGAAGATAGAAAATATGGGGAGCTCCCTCCTAAAGAAGTTCTACCAGATATTCTTGTTCCCGGGCCAGAATGAGAAGGATTATAAAGATCCAGATGAGGACCTGGCAATGAAGAAGATAAACAAACAGACCATGACCAAGTTTAGCGACGCGTTGGCCGCCTGGAAAAATCGAGTGAAAGCAAGGATCATCGACAAGAAGGAACCCTACTCCGAGATTGTAAAGGATAATCTGACAATCACGGAAGAGCAGTTTCAAATATTCAAGGAGGCTTGCGACGCCGAAGATGCCAAAAAAAAGTCGAAGTACATGAAGGGGCTTCAAGAGAGGAACATTGGGAGCCACCAGCTCGAAAACCGTGGTTACGGCGGAAAGAGGTCCAAATGGGCCAAGGAGGACGCGGAAGCCGCGAGTCTGGGCATCCCAGACCCCTTGGCGGAGTTCACCGTCCGGCAGGAGCGTGACGTCCTCAGGGCCCGGCACCGTTGGGACCCAGTGAAAAAGGTTTACGAGACAACACCGGTCATTACGGAGTTCATGAGACTGCTGGTAATTTTAGTTTCTGATCAATTCGACTGCACACGTTAGTCATATTTGTAAACGATCGTTGTGCCTTTTGCAGAGAGAGCAGCACAGGATTGCGGCCGAAAGCGACTCGCCGTCTGAGGCATTGGTGAGGCCCAAGTGGGACAGTCCATTCAACCGGGCGTTGAACATGTTGAAACAACAACTGGTGGATACTCGACCGTCGTATGGACGCGTGCACGGTGCTGGAGATGGCGCCATGTGGAAGTACTACCGTGAGTCCACGGAGGAGAGAAAGGAAAGACGGAGGTTAAATGAAGAAAACATCGACAAGAGGGTTGAGATTGCAGTTGAGAAGAAATCAACTGAGATAGTTGCAACAGCGGTAGCTGCTGCAAAACAGGTGGCTTTAGATATTTCTACTACCTTGGTTCCGGCCATTTTCAATTGGACCAGGCAAAATCCAAAAAAAGATGCAGCGGACATTCCCCTTGCTGACTTCTTGGCGGGAAGCAGCTAGACTAGCGTTGCACCAGCACCTGCAGCTGCACTTGCTCCCACACCGGCTCCCGCACCGGACGTGCTAGGCGGTGCTTCATCTTTGGCTGGGCTCGACGCCCTCACGGTATCTATCACACCGGCCCCGTTCAATATAAATGTATAATCTCCCGTTTTCGTTGCCTTTCGGATGTCTCATGTCGCAGACTTTTCTTTGCAGGCCGACGAAACCCCGTGCACCATATTGTACACCATCGGCGACCAGAAGGTGGACGTGGGGAAGGCGATGATAATGGAGCCGAAGGAACCATTGTTCCACAGCCGACCGATCCCCCCGAACGTCTTCAAGGTTTCCGTGGCCAGTGTCAAACCGGGCCACGAGAATTTGCCTCCTCCAGTACTACTGGGGGATGACGACGAGACACCGCGGCGGCTTGGTGATTGTTGCAATGCTGGGTGGGTCCTGTTGTGGCCAAAGAGTCTGCTTCGTCTGGAGGCGGCCGGGAGCACACCCACGAGCACGCAGCCTTAGCAAGGTATGAACATCAACACCCCACCTACCCAATTATCGTCGGATGTCGGGTTGGGTGATAGCGGACGGGGTAAGGAGGAGGCTCCATTAGTCGCTGATGACGTCGCCATGGATTTGGATGAGGACGACGATGGCGCTACTAAACAGTATGTCTATACTGGCGCCTCCTCAGGGTTTGAATGTCATGAGTCGGTGCCTGAATTGCCATCTCAACATATTATGGACGACCTTTCGGTAGTAAAGAAGTTTAGGAAGAGAGCGAGCAAAGGCAAAAAAGCTGTTTCTATGATCCAGCCGCCTCAGCAGCCTCGCCTTTAGGACCGTATAGATATCCCTGGTGCGGATAAATGGCATATCCCCGGTCAACCAATCCTACCTGCAACAGCGCTACGGGCCAGATTCGGCGATCTAAAGAGACTTCATGACGATGTGCTGCGGGTAGAGAAAGACATCATCGCCTCGAAAGATCCAGGATACACACTCTACGTGGTTAAAGTTCCGCGGCAAATGTCGTACGTCGACAGCTTCCCCGCGGATAAGTTCTTCCTCCGATTCGATTACATATTCGACATGTTTCACGTGAAGAAGCTGGATTTTACGTTTGTACGCCTTTATGCCTTGCACATGAACTACATCATCGGGGTTGAGCAGATATCTCATATCTGTGTTGCTGACCCGTACTACATGCACGAGGGCTTCTTGGGAGTCTGCGCAAATCACTATGAATATGCGAGGGATTACATCGTCAATTTCATGCTCGCCAATAAGGACAAGGAGGCGATTCTCGTGCCTTATCATCCCGTGTAAGTCATCCGCGCTGCTATCCTTCCTTCGATTTCAATCATTCATTTGCACGGTGGAGGCTAATTAATTTGAGGACTTATTTTGCGCACCAGCGGGCGCGCCGTCCTCATCATCCTCTACCCCCGATTCTCCCACGCTCTTTACTTGGACTCATCGAAGAACATTCACAAAAAGGATTACACCCACATCAAGGATGTTCTCGACAGTGCTATGTTTTACTACCAAGCAAGGGGTGGAGAGGTCAAGGACAAGAAGAGAAGGGGCAGCAGGGTCGCCTTCGGCCATAAGACCGACTTCTGCTGCATCCAGCAACCGAACGATTCTCTTAATGATGGATTCTATGTCCTACACCACATGCTGGAGTACAGACGGGATCACCAGAACCTTCGCATGTCACCTACATCTAGCGATGCCCATATTCTGCAATGGGCAAAGGACATAGGAGATATCAAGGATCATCGACTTCGAGCTGAGTTCTATAACATCCAGCGCGAACTTGCCCAAATCATCATGAAGGATGACGTCGGAAAAATAGGGATGTTCTACGGAGAAGGAAAAATGTCGCGGGAAGACATCCGAACATGGATAGCCTCTCAGCGTCTCGACCTGAAGCCTTTCACTAGGCTCGGGGACTATCTCCCTGACTTGGATGGATGGAACGACATGTTGGAGTGATTGTCGATATATGACAATGTGTCCGTTTAGTCCATAATTTCTGTATGACAAAACTTTGAGTTATGCACGGTGAAACTTTATTTGTGATGTAATTAAACCGTCCTCCTCCTCGACTAGCGAAAATCACTCTAGTTAGGGCATTTTGGGGTACGATGAACTTTGTTATTTACGCTTATGATATATTCTTTTTATTTTTGCCAAGTCTGTCTCTTTCTGTTGCTCAACTATATATGTTGCATATCATTGACTCATGTGATGATGCAGGTGCATAGATCATAGATGGCGAAGAAGTGCTATGCCAGGAGTATATATACGACAAGTGGCCAGAGTGTCAGGCCCTTCCGGTTTCCGAGCGACAGGCAGTAGTTAGTTTAGAGGTTCACGCTAATGCGAAAGAGGGATATGAACTCATGTTCTCAAAGCGATAGCTCTTCTCGCATATATCATTGTTTAGATGGATGACGATGTATTTGCATATCATTCGAGACTTGTATCGCTATTTTCGAGATGATGACGAGAGACCACTTTGTGTTGGATGATGATTATGATGATGACATGATTTGATGAGACTAATTGTATGTATATGCTATGATTACATTTGTATGTGTATGATATGCTAAAGATTATTGTATAAAGCCTATTCAAATACAAAACAAATATGCAGGAAAAAAACTAATAAATAAACTAGTAGTAGCGAGGGGGGAAATTTAGCAGTAGCGCCGCATTGTCAGTAGCGCATCCCAGCAAACAGCGCTGCAGATAATATCAGTAGCGCCCTTTCCCAAAGAGCGCTACAGCTATTCATGTATAGCAGTAGCGTGGGACAACTGGCGCTACTGCTATACGTTAGCTATAGCGCCTTATTAGTAGCGCCGGTGCCCGCGCTACTGAGAGGCCCAAAACCCTCGCTGCTGGTAGGCTTTTCCCTAGTAGTGTATGTATGTATATATATATATAAAGGAAGAATAAAGAATGCGATAATAGTCTAGTGCTATGCATTGTTTATTCAGAATGGTGCGTTAAAGAATGGTACATGTAGTGCGATAAGCAAAAAGTAGGACTATGTCCCCTCCAAGGGCAAGCTAAAGAATAGTATTAAAGCAAGTATTGCACTCGTTATCGTAATCCACCTAGGAGTTTTGTGGTGTGACGTAGCTTTCTGCCTTCTTGGATGCTGCATCATATGTTCGGCAATCATGCTGCCGGACAGGGTTTCTAGAGATTAAAGTCCTGAAAGAGAGAAAAATAACAAAGCGGGAAGCCCCTAGTGCGGTTTAAGATACGTCTTGGGCCTTGCCATAATCGTGCCCCTCCCTACCTGTGCCCATGGTATTTTTAATGCGTAATTATGTACGCGTGGCACGAATTTGGCCGTTTGGCTTGGGCCGGGGTGGGGGCCGCATTGCTATGCGAGCTCGGGATGTGCCAGGCGGTCCTGTTGCCGATTACTCCGGGCGCGCTTGAAGGTGTTCGGGTCCTTAAACGCCGAACTAGTGGATTGCCTTAAGAGGCTGCTTTGTGCTTCCGCTTCGAGGGCCACAGTGTGCTCCTCCGTTCGGAGAGAGCGCTCTGTGTTTCCATTAACTGTAATGACCCCCCGAGGTCCTGGCATTTTGAGCTTGAGGTATGCATAATGCGGTACCGCATTGAATCTCGCAAATGCGGTTCGCCCGAGCAGTGCATGATAACCACTGCGGAACGGGACTATATCGAAGATTAACTCTTCGCTTTGGAAGTTATCTGGGGATCCAAAGACCACTTCTAGTGTGACTGAGCCTATGCAATGGGCCTCTACACCTGGTATGACGCCTTTAAAGGTCATTTTTGTGGGTTTGATCCTTGAGGGGTCTATACCCATTTTGCGCACTGTGTCTTGATAAAGCAGGTTCAGGCTGTTGCCGCCATCCATAAGGACTCGAGTGAGGTGAAATCCGTCAATGATTGGGTCTAGGACCAGTGCGGCAAAACCGCCATGACGGATACTAGTGGGGTGGTCCCTGCGATCGAAGGTGATCGGACAGGAGGACCATGGGTTGAACTTTGGGGCGACTGGCTCCAATGCATATACGTCCCTGAGCGCACGCTTCCGCTCCCTCTTGGGGATGTGGGTTGCATATATCATGTTCACCGTCCGCACTTGTGGGGGGAACCTCATCTGTCCTCCGGTGTTCGGCTGCCAGGGCTCTTCCTCATCATCGCTATGTGGCCCCTTATCTTTGTTTTCGGCAATTAACTTGTCGGCCTGCTTGAACACCCAACAATCCCTGTTGGTGTGGTTGGCTGGCTTGTCTGGGGTGCCGTGTATTTGACACAAGCGATCGAGTATACGGTCCAAACTGGACGGGCCCGGAGTGCTTCGTTTGAATGGCTTTTTCCACTGACCGGGTTTAGAGCCTTTGAATCCAGCATTGACTGTCGTATCCTCAGTATTATCGCTGTTAATGCGGTGCTTATGTTTGTTGCGACGGGACCTGCTATTGCCGTCCTTGGTATACGAAGTACCATGGTTCTTTGATATGTTATTACTGCGAGCCAGCCAACTGTCTTCTCCCACACAAAAGCGGGTCATGAGTGTCGGGCTAGCCACTCGTCATGGATGTTGTGCTTGAAAGCTGCTAGGGCCTCTGCATCCGGACAGTCGATGATTTGATTTTTTCTTTGTTAGGAACCGTGTCCAGAATTGCCTGGCCGATTCCTCTGGCTGCTGAATTATGTGGCTCAAGTCATCGGCATCTGGTGGTCGCACATAAGTGCCGTGAAAGTTGTCGAGGAATGCGGCTTCCAGATCTTCCCAACAACCAATGGACTCTGCTGGCAGGCTATTGAGCCAATGCCGAGCTGGTCCTTTGAGTTTGAGTTGGAGGTATTTAATGACGTGTAGATCATCACCGCGTGCAATGTGGATATGCAAGAGGAAATCCTCGATCCATACCACAGGATCTGTTGTGCCGTCATATGATTCTATATTTATGGATTTGAAACCCTCTGGGATTTGATGATCCATTACTTTGTCTGTGAAGCATAAGGGGTGTGCAGCGCCTCTGTACTGGGCTATATGACAACGCAACTCCAATGAGTCTTGCCCGCTGTGCTCGGCCCAGCCGGATTTACTTTTACTGTATCCGGCGTGACGATTATCGTCTCGCGTAGTGGCGCGCCCCCGCGATCCGTAGATCGATCTTGCGTGTTTTGCTTTGTCCTCCAATACGTCTCGCGGGTCTCGCGTATTTCCCCATGCCTTTTTATTTGAATGGCGTCGGGGTGCAGGCTGAGCTTTTGGCTAGAATGCCTCTCTGTCGCGGCCACGAGGTGGCTGGTTAGTCGTGTCATACGCTTCTTCCTCCAGTCGGGGTAGCAACCTGCATTTTGGGTAACTCTTGGAGGGGCGTTTGAGTTTATATTCCTCGGCCGCCAGGACTTCAGTCCATCTGTCAGCTAGCAGATATTGACCAGCTTGAAGCTGCTGCTGCTTTTTCTGAAGGCTATTTGCCGTGGCTATAAGCCGGCGCTTGAAGTTCTCTTGTTCGACGGGATCCTCTGGCATGACAAATTCTTCATCGTCGAGGCTTGCCTCGTCTTCGGAGGGAGGCATGTAATTATCATCCTCCGCCTCTCCGTCTGCCGCTCCTTCTGGAGGGCTGGCTTCTCCATCCTCCTGCCCTAAATCGTGCTGGAGGTGATTGTTGCCATCTTCGGCACTATCTGGAGTGTTATTATCTCCTGTGTCGGTATCACCGCTTTTGCTTTGGTGGGACTTAGAGCGGCGCCGCTGACGTCGTTGCTTGGGTTGCTTCTTGGAGGGGTCATCCTCCGCTGTCTTGTCGCCATTGCCTTCTTTGGGTGCGTCCACCATGTATATATATCGTATGATGAGGTGGATGTCCAGTGCCCTGTGGGAACTGGTTCCTCTTTGTCTCCCGCATCGTCGTACATACCGTTGATCTCTTCGGAGTCGAAGTCGAGCATGTCGGTTAAGTCGTCGACAGTGGCTACTAAGTGGGTGGTGGGTGGGTGGCGAATTTCTTCGTCATCCGCATCCCAATCCTGCCGGACATAGTTTGGCTAGGGTCCTCCTGACAAGGAGAGAGACCTTAATGAGTTCAGTATGTTGCCAAAGGGCGATTGCTGGAAAATATCCGCGGAGGCAAACTCCATGATCGGCGCCCAATCGGATTCGCTTGGAACGGGAGCTGGCGGTTCGGAGTCCGTGGCCGGAGAAGGATCCGGCAGTTTGACAACACGACTCTCGTGCAGGGTAAGGTCAATGTTCAGCTCGATCGCCGCTGAGCATAAGGCCTCCGTGGCGGGGTTTATCCACCCATCCACGGACGGTGCAACTGGCTCCGAATTGAGGGTCGGAGTGGCTGCCGGTGTGATCTCCTGAACACTGTCTGATGGTAGAGCTAAATCGTACTCATCATGACCATGTGACGCACAAGGCAGAGGCTCGAATCCGTCAAAGATCAAGTTTCCGCGGATATCGGCCTTGTAGTTTAAGCTTCCAAACCTGACCTGGTGGCCAGGGGCGTAACTTTCGATCTGCTCCAGATGGCCAAGCGAGTTGGCCCGCAGCGCGAAGCCGCCGAATACAAAGATCTGTCCGGGGAGAAAAGTCTCACCCTGGACGGCATTGCTATCAATGATCGTAGGAGCCATCAAGCCTAACAGCGACGACACAGAGGAACTCTCAATGAAAGCACCAATGTCGGTGTCAAAACCGGCGGATCTCGGGTAGGGGGTCCCGAACTATGCGTCTAAGGCGGATGGTAACAGGAGGCAGGGGACACGATATTTTACCCAGGTTCGGGCCCTCTTGATGGAGGTAAAACCCTATGTCCTGCTTGATTTATTCTTGATGATATGGGTATTACAAGAGTTGATCTACCACGAGATTGGAGAGGCTAAACCCTAGAAGCTAGCCTATGGTATGATTGTATCTTGTCCTACGTACTAAACCCTCCGGTTTATATAGACACCGGAGGGGGCTAGGGTTACACAAGGTCGGTTACAAAGGAGGAGATATACATATCCGTATTGCCTAGCTTGCCTTCCACGACAAGTAGAGTCCCATCTGGACACGGGACGAAGTCTTCAATCTTGTATCTTCATAGTCCAACAGTCCGGCCAAAGGATATAGTCCGGCTGTCCAGAGACCCCCTAATCCAGGACTCCCTCAGGGGGTCTCCGGACAGCCAGACTCTATCCTTTGGCCGGACTGTTGCACTATGAAGATACAAGATTGAAGACTTCGTCTCGTGTCCGGATGGGACTCTACTTGGCGTGGAAGGCAAGCTAGGAAGTACGGATATGGCTATCTCCTCCTTTGTAACCGACCTTGTGTAACCCTAGCTGTCACACCCTACATTTTGTAACATGTCATTTTCATTAGTAAAGCATGAAAAAAATTGGACCAACAAAAACTTTTGCATTATTTGGCTTTTATTTTGGAGTTGGCTTTCTCTGAGTGATTTTTCAAGTGCTCTTTAAAGTCAACTACTCCACCTTCTATACTTCATCTCCTTGCCCCAAACTTCTGCCCAATGATCATGCCATGTGTATAGTATAATATAGTATTTTCCTACAAAAATAATTTGGCCAAATAGTATTTTCAAAATTTAGTTTCTAAAAACCCCTGAGTTGAGGTTTGCACTACAAGTACTTGATTTGGGGTATGAAAAATATTTCAAAGAGTATATTTGAAACCTATTAGATATAGCGTTCCCATAAACCATAAAAATATAATTTTAACAGTTATTTTCCTATTTTATTTAAAAGCTTTTTATCAAGGCCAGAAATGGTCTTTAATAGGGAAAAATTATATTAATGTTTCAAAAATATTTGACAAAAATCAGGGAAACTCAATGGACATATATTTTCCATATATAAGAGTTTCAACACATGGTCATGTTCAAAATAATGGACAAAACCTCCCAAAATCATTTCTGCTCATTTCAAGGATTAGAAATATTTCTACAGGAAATATTTCCATAAAAATCCAAGGAAAATCCAGCAAGTCACAAATGCATATTGTGATCACCTTGCAAATCCTCATCTCAATTAAGGTCAGTTTGGTTCACCAAAATGCACCAAAACCCTCTCTGACCAGAATCAAATTTGAACAACTTTGTACTACCAACTTTCTCTCCTTGACCCCAACTTTTGTGATCATGTTCATATGACCAAATAAGGCCACTACACCAAGTGGTGCATCAAGGAGAAATGATTTGGTCAACTAGATCTGCACAAGTTCATTTCTGCTAATTTCTAGGGTTTACAAAAGTTGCATTGGCAACTTTGCCCAAATAAGATGAAAATTGGTGGAAGGCCCTAATTATATGTGTCATTCCACCCTGTGGAGTCTTATGGCAAATGGAAACCATCTACTTGCCCAAACCAGCATCAAACACCTTCTGCCACTTTACAAAAACCCCATTTTTGGCCTCTTCCACTAATCTTCGTGGGCTCAACTTTCTACCACGACCCCTCCTAGTCCCCCTCTAGCACCTGTGTGCTTTGCTGCCCGAGGAAGCAATCATGGAGGGGGCGAACCCCATTTTTCTTCTCTGGACAGTGGATTCCTCTCTCACTCAGCCCCCCTCTTCCCTCAGCTTTCCAGAGCATCCAAGGCACTCCCCAGCTTTTGCCCATGCCCCCTTTAGCTGCCAGACACAAGTGGACGCGCGCGGACGCGGAAAAGCTGCGGGTGCCGGCCAAAGTCGTGCTCTAGAGCGTCTGGCAGCGCACCCGACCATTGACGCCGCGCCTCCCGACCACCTCGAGCCTCCCCCGCATGCTAGTCGATGCCCCTCGACGTCCGCTCCACGCCAGCAGGCCGCCCACTTGCTCCCGCGCCCTCCTCTCTCTCCTGCAGCTCGCGCCAGAACGCTGCCCCATTCGGCCAATGCTCGCGCCGCTCCTCTGGCCCGCCAGCAGCTCGCCCCGCTCCTCCTCCCTCTCCCTAGCATCCTAGACCACTCCCACGAACACCCCCGAGCCCTCCATTCCCTCTCTAACAGCCACCCGAGCCGATCCCGCGGGCACCCGTAGGCCGCGCCTATGGTGGACCTCGGCCAGCCTATAAGAGGCGACCCTGAGCCTCTCTATCACTCCCTGTCGCCCCCCACACTCCTAATCCACCTCTTGCACCACCCAATTGTCCCCAGAGCCGCCCGAGTTCGAGATCGAGCTCGAGCTCCGCCGCTTCGGGTCCCCGGAGTTCGCGAGGTACAGGCCGTCCCCGGCCCCCTTTCCTCTCGATCTGGAACCCCTGCAGCTCTCTGATCCTTTCCGCCTTGTTTCCCCTTTGTGTAGCTGCCGGAAACGGCCGGAACCACCGATGCCCGAAGCACCTCCGCCGCGTGACCTTGCCGCCTGCGAACCAGGCCACCCCCGCGACCAACTCCACCTCCACCCGAACGGCGACTCGACGCTGAGTCCAGCCGTGCCCTCGCCCGACCTCGCCGTGCCCTGCATCATCGTCGGTGAGCTCGCCACCCTCTGTAGGCTGAGGTTGAAGACGACGGCCGTGGGGCCCGTCGGTCAGCCTCACACTCTGACGGGTGGGCCCCACCCGTCAGGTTTAAACACGCACGCACGCGCACCGGTTCGCTGCGTCGGCTTAAGGCGTATTTTGCCTTTACGCCTTCGACGTGGTAGCCTCGCATGGGCTGAAACCCATCTGGGCCTGCTGCACTGTGGTCCTTCTGGCCCAGTTGCACAGTGCTGCTTTTCCTTTTTCTTTTTCTGTCACTTTTCCAAATATTCCACAGGATAAAATATATGCCCAAATAAATTAATTCCAATTCCTAAAATCCCAAAATATTGCAACCTATTTAATGGGGCAACTTTCATTCAAATCCAACAACCTTTTCTTCACTGTAAATATTTAAATGTGATTTTAACCATTTAAATATGCCTTTGTAAATCCATTTCTCCTATTCTGCTACTCCAAAACC
This sequence comes from Triticum monococcum, assembly GCA_034509565.1. NCBI lineage: Eukaryota > Viridiplantae > Streptophyta > Magnoliopsida > Poales > Poaceae > Triticum > Triticum monococcum. The sequence continues at coordinate 608,198,431 of CM067845.1, forward strand.
AAAACTAGGAATTTTCCCCTTCTTAGTTTTCAACCTAGTATTTAACAAAAATGAGTTGACTTTTTTCTGAGCACTTTGGTTTTTCTGTTTTATTATTGCCTTATCTTTCTCGTTATTATTTTGCGACGATAGATTGCGTTGCTGACGAAGGAGTTGGACCAGAAGACTTTGAAGACCCAGAAGACTTTGTTGAACCAGGCAAGCAACCCTTTGACCATGTCTATGAAACCCTTTTTATGCATGTCATATAGCACCATATTGTTGTTCTAACGGAATCATGATGAGGTGGTAACCACTTTGATGGGTTGCCTCTGTTACTTCCTCATTGATACTTGCATTGTGCATGACCCTACCTTCTTATGAGGGTTATGCCGGTGGGAGTAGATAGGATGCTAAAGTAGTTGCTACGCAAAAAGGGGCGGGAATATGCATGGTGATGGAGACAAAGTATTTTCAAGGACTTTTCGAAAACCCCGTCGGGTGCCACTTATGCTCGAGGGAGATAATGAGATGGGTAACCGCTTGATAACGAAGTGGTGTACCGAGGCAAGTGTGTGTGTTGCTTTCAAAAATGGATTGGTTTAAGTTGCGACCGTTATTCCAACCTTACATGCGCAACCACTCTACCCTTATATGGGAAAGGGCATTATTGATTACCTAGGCCAATACTAGCTTGGAGCCCGCATTACTAGTGACGGGGGAGAGTTGGTGCTCTCTCTCGGGACAGGGTCGTGCCAGGTAGGGCGGCCAAGAACATTTTTAGGGGGCACCGGACACACCGTTGGTACCCCGTGCCAGTGGTATGTCATGAATATGGGAGCGAGGCTCCACAATTTTAAGTTATGAAATGTTGGGCACGGGGGTTACTACCAATCGAGTGGACTCCATGTTAGTGTCGTCTAGGGAAAGGTAGTGATCGGGTGCTTACCCCGGGTACTTGAGGTACCGCAGGTCGTGGATGACACGAAAGTTCCCCGGATCTTGTGGGTAAAGTGTGCAACCTCTGCAGAGTGTAAAACTATTCGAATAGCCGTGTCCGCGGTCAAGGACAGTTGGGTAACCGCTCTTGGGCTACGTCCACTTGTTTACAAACCAGTGTGTGTGGGAAGAACTACTTGGGTCAAGTCAAAGGACTTGACATGATTGAGTTGGGTTGATGCCCACTCTATTTATGTTGATATCTGTAACCTATCCACATGGTTAATTGAATTCTCCTGATGCATGTCTTACAAGTTGTTGAACATATCATTGTACTCAAAACTAGCTTTCCGCAAAACTTTACCTATGTCATGCATTGTTGTATCTTGAACCACAACATGGGTTGCTTGCGAGTACATTCAAAGTGCTCATTGGCTTGCCACTGGTTATTTAATTGGCCAGGCATGGAAGAACAGGAGTTCGAAGAAGAGTTCTTCGGAGACGAACATGCGAACTAGGTTCTTTCCCAGTCAGAATGCCTATAGGGTTAAGGCAGATGGCATGGGTTCTACTTATCGACGAAGATTCCGCTGCTTAAGTTTATTTGATATTCAGCCCTTGCGGCTTTATCTATGTAAGACTTGACCGAAATGGTAATAATTTGTGGAAGACGGTATGTATGGATGTAAGACTCTTGTTATTCAGCTTCTGTGTGTCCAGTGAGCATTGATCTCTGGGATCACTGTACACGTGCATTCGGTGATATCGACTTATGAGTCGGGTCTCCCACACTAGCCCCCTCCGGTGTCTATATAAACCGGAGGGTTTTAGTCCGTAAGACAACATACAATCATACCATAGGCTAGCTTCTAGGGTTTAGCCTCTCCGATCTCGTGGTAGATCAACTCTTGTAATACTCATATCATCAATAATAAATCAAGTAGGACGTAGGGTTTTACCTCCATCAAGAGGGCCCGAACCTGGGTAAAACATACTATTCCCTGCCTCCTATTACCATCCGCCTTAGATGCATAGTTCGGGACCCCCTACCCGAGATCCGCTGGTTTTGACACCGTCAGTCTTGGTATTTGTTCCTAGCACCTTGAAGTGGAACACCAAGATCGATCTGGCTCCGAATTCTTAATTGTACAGGGAACAACACCTATCGGTCTCAACGGATCATTGAACGGCGGCAGCGGACGCACATAAACACAGCAATCCTTAACTCTTCTTGAACTTTAACCTCATACTGTCCGCTCCAAAAGTTAGTCACAATTCAACGATGAACTTTGCCGGCTCAGACCAAAGTTACCCTATGCCTGGTTATCCTGCGTGCCTCTTCTTCTTTACCTAACCAATTGTGAGCTTTTCATCCCTAGAAAAGATCCCTCCAAGAACTCAACACCACCGTGCACGAGCCCCACGGTGGGTGCCAACTGTCGTTGATTTTTCATGGTAGATGTCCTCGTGAAAAGGACTTAGTCGTGAGGCCAACGCATCTATGTGGTAGCTTGAACGGGGTTGGTCGGGGTCGAGAGATGCGAGGTTTTACCCAGGTTCAGCCCCTCACTGTCAAGGTAAAAGCCTGCATCCTGCTTCATTGATATTGATGATGATGATCACGATTACACGGGTGCTCTAACTCGGGAGCTATAGACTTGTTTGTCTAACCCTAACTTATCAAACTTGTCCCTCTTGGGGTGCCCTGTCCCTCCTTATATATGTTGAAGAGGCGGCTTACATGACTAGTCCTATTAGGATTAGGATTACTCTATTACAAGTGGAGTCCTAGTCTTGCTTCCTTTGTAAGGGAATATTCCTTATGCTTTTCTCTTAAGCCGGCCCACCATAGCATGAGCCGGCCTTCTGGGCCTTGGGCCTAGTCCTCTATCTGACCCGCCGTTGAGGCCATCAGTAAGTCGCCATGTTAATGGGTTGCCAGACTAGTGAGCCGCCAGACTCATGAGTCGCCAATCCTCCGGCGGGTAACCAATGAAACGCCAAGTTTGGCCGGATCATATATCTGCTCGGGTCATACCGCGGGGTATATCCCCGACAAGCTCCATGTTCCGGGTCATAGCCTTCTTCATGTCTATCATATTGGCACACATTTGGTTCTCCTGATGATGAATGTGCTGATTTAATTCTTGTATGTAGGCTTTAATGGATTTGTCTTTCCTGGTGCAAATCATCTCCCATTGCTCATCTTGGCGTCCACATATCGGGTAGATGGTGTCATTAAGCTCCTTATTGTACACCTCGCCGATACATCCAATGGCGATGTGAGCGGCCATGCTCTTTACTAGACTCCAAGTTGGTGCATCAAAGGAAAACTCGATGGGCTCCGTAACCGGCGTGAACGTCCTTCCTGGAACATGATCTCAAATCATCCAACTCTCTTCTTTAGGCAGAGTGGCGGTGTAGGTTTCAGTGAAGCTTGGTATGTCGATGCTCAGGTACCTAGTGACTTCCTTCAAGTGTCGTCCGAAAGAGGTGTCATCATCCGGTTGAGTGAACATGTCCTTCGGTCCGCCATCTATAGAGTATAAATGGAGAAGAGTCAGAAATGAGTAGAGAAGAGTATCTTGTGGCTTGTCCTAGTGGTCGCATCCTACAGTCAAAGTGTGCTTTGATACCATCTTGTAGCGGCCCTACCTCAGACGGTCAAGTCTTTGTGTTTCAGTGTCATCCCTGGATCGGTATTGCTAACACACACAGTACTCGAGCTTTTATTGCAGGGTTTCATTCACACACTTATTACATCGAGAGTGTCAGAAAGAGTACTTATTACAATAATATGGCTGAAGGCCATCTAAATAAGATAATTGTGGAAGCTTCGAAGATAAATGAGTCCATCCAAGTGATACGTTGTAGCCGTGTAGGTCAGCACATGGAATATGCTTGCAAGATAACACTATAGAGCAATGAACAGAATAACAGCTATCACTACATGCATATATGGTTGGTGGATGCTCTATGGTTATCGTTTGCATAAGGCTAGTTTTTTCCTACAACAAAGGAGTATATTTTATTTAACTACATAGTTTGTTAAAATTATTGAGAATGTAACCCCAACTCAATCCCAAAATTAAAAATTAATAACCCAACAAATTAATTAAGTAAAGTGATGAGATTAACATAATAATTCAAGCACCAGATACTCAAGATGTCCATAACTGGGGACACGGCTAATCATGATTAGTTTGTACACTCTGCAGAGGTTTGCGCAATTTTCCCCACAAGACTCGATCTCCTCTATTGAATTTCTCACACTACATGATGTTTGAGAAACGAATGACCGAGACACAGTCTTTCAGAAGCAATAACTCTTTACTATGGGTAGAGAGTACCACCTACATCCCCTACATCTGCTAGCCTACCACTAAAAGAGGTCACAGAACATGCTCAACTATGCCATAGCCCATAATGGCTTGTGGCTGCACACGGAAGTTTCTAGCATGAATAATCTTATGATCCCTTTGAGCTTGGCTGGCAAACCATAGGATGATCACACGGGTACCCCGGGATCTCCTTGGACAACACTGGTATATCCCCAGGTGCCCACAACCAATCCACCCAGATGTGTATTAAAGTAGCCACCTTAAGTTCCCTTAGTTAATAATAACTCTCACATCTTTCATGAATTCTTTCAAACCAAACCATGTCTACTAGCATAGCAAAGCAGCATAAGCACAACGTAGTAACACCCCCAGTTTGAATATAAGACAATTGGTTCCTACCTCATCAACTACTTCCCAATACCCACATAAAAATCCTACTCATGCAATGTTTGAGGGTTGAAACTAATGCATAAAAACTAGGAATAAAGGGATATGATCAAAGTGTTACTTGCCTTGCTGACGATCGGGAAACCCTAGAGGTTCATAGTAGCAAGCCTCGCACACTGAAAACTCTATCGTGAACAAACAATAGCATACATAATCACTCAGGCATAAGATGCAAAGGTAAAACCCAAAAGAAAAGAAGTAAACTGAAATTTCAAGTGAACAGCTTCGATTTGCAAAAAGAATCAATCGAATTGGAGTTACGAAACTCAAAGTACGATCAAAAGAAGTTTGAAATCAAATCTGCTTGAAACCAAAATTTATATTTCCAAAATCATGTTCAAGTTGGTTATCTGGATAGAGGGGAACAAGACGAAGATTTTGGCATTGGTTTCACTGGATTTGGACAAACGAGCAAAAAGTACTAAGGGTATAAAGATTGGGGACTAATCTACGATAAAAGTAATTACGGATAGGTCCCTAGCCAAAAACTAAACTAAAAAGAAAAATAAAAATCTATTGGACGAACGTCCGCTACCAGGGACTAACGAACGAATTCGTTCGCTAACAGAGAAGATCGGGTGAACGTTCGCTAAATAACGAACCCTAAAAATAAAACCGATCTATAAAAATAAACCGAACTTAATAAAATACCAGGTGGGTTTTCTTCGGTTTTACCTGTTCGATGTGGGAAAAACCAGCGGCGGCGAACTCCGGCGACGGTGGGAGCAGGCGGCGGGGCAGCGCGGGATGGCGTGGGGTGGCGTGGCGAGCAGCGCAAAGCGGCAGCGGCGGCGGGTCGGCAGGAGGCGGGGCGGCGGTGGGCTGAGGAGAGAGGGGCATGGCTTTTAAAGGGGCCCCGGGGGGTACGACTTGGGGAGGGGTCGGCGCGGGCGGCGGGGTGGCACCGGACTCCGGCGAGTCCGGGTCAGCCACGGCTCGGGGAAGGCTGCGGCGGTTGGGCCGGTTGGGCCTCCGGCCCGGTCGGTCCAAAAGTTTTTTTTAAATAATTTCGCCAAAACGGAAAAATTCAAAACATAAATAAATAAAAATCCTAAAATATCAAAAGAAATTTTCATGGTCCTCTACTAATTTTTAGGACAACGTGAACATTTTTCTGGGCTAAAATACATGTTTTCCCTAATTTACTTGAATAAAAACTCAAATAAAAATAAAAAATATTTTTATTTAAAATTAAATTTCCATTATTTCCTCTGTTTTGAAGAAGTCATATTATCTTCTCTCATTATTTCTTTTATTTTTGAAATAATCGGAAAACTAATTTCAAATAAAAATCACGTTGATCCAGTTTACCAATTTTGAAAATTTCAAAAATGTATTTTATTAAAAACCTACAACTCTCTCAAATGATCCTTGAGTTGCTTAAGGTCTCTAGGATCAAAATATCCAAACAAAACAAATTAAAAATGCAAAGGGCATAGATGCAAATGATGACCTAATGATTAACATCCAAATTGAAAATTGGGATGTGACATGCACCAATACAATTTGCCATTGTATTGGGTGTGTTGAGGACACAAGAGATTTCTTGTATTTGGTTGCAGGGTTGTTTGAGAGAGACCATCTTCATCCTACACCTCCCACATATTGATAAACCTTAGGTCATCCAGTCGAGGGAAAATTGCTACTGTCCTACAAAACTCTGCGCTTGGAGGCCTAACACGAGTCTACAAGAATAAAGTTGCGTAGTAGACATCAAAGCGGCAGGGGGTGGCCAATATTTTCCATGCTAGGTATTTTATTCTCACGATGAGGGTTTATTCACTTGTCATTGCATGAGAGTGTGGTAGGTAATAGGGATGCCCAATCCCGAGATGAAAAAAAATAATGTGATGATAATAATAAATTCCTTGAAAAAAAATAAGTGATGATAATAATAAAAGAATTGTGGAAACGAAATAAACTTTACTTTCTGTTTGGGAACCGCCTATGATTTGTCTAGCATCGAAGATATTGGGAGTTCTCGGCAGTTTTCGTTTACAGGAAAAAGCATGCCTCTCAATATAATTTTACCTCTAATTTAAGCCTTGAGCTCTAGCACCTCTAAAAATCTCTGCTTCCCTCTACGAAGGGCCTATCTATTTACTTTTATGCAATTTTTATTTTTATTTTGAGTCTCCACCTTCTCTTACAAAGCACCAACTGGAGAGCACTATTGTCATATTTGTGCATTGGATGTAGCTAATGTTGAGTGTGTTTTATGAATGGACCAATGATTGAGCATAATGGGCTAGTGTAAGTGCATCTAGTGCCACCCCTAGTTGGTTTTGGAGTATTGACGACAAACCTAGTTGAGGGACTAATGTGTTTGTGAGAATTGCAGGATAACACAAGTTGAAGTCCCGCATTGATTCGGTTTTCCTACCAGAGATGACCCCTAAAAATGTATGAAGACATTGAAGTCAAAGGTGGTATATGAAGATATTCACATTGAAGTCTATGACAAGAGAAGACACCGCATGAAGCCTATGGAGCTCGAAGACTTAGATCTTTCATAGTTCTTTTTCTTCTGTGTTGAGTCATAGGAACCACCGTACTGATAAGTGGGGTCCAAGAGAACCAGTCAGAATGACTGAAGTGATGCTTAAACAAAACCTATGTCTTCGAGTGAAGACTATGAGAGCGAATCTTGTCCAGAGTCGGACAAGTCAGCTTTGCTTGTAGCCCAAGTAAAGTTGCCGTGTGAGTTTGAAATCTAACCGTTGGAACACGTGTCAGTTCCATAGTGACCCAGGGTCATTTCGGACAAATCAGGTCGGGTTGCCTAGTGGCTATAAATAGCCCGCCCCCTACAACAATAAACGGTTGGCTTCTCAGATTCAGAGTACGGCTTTTGTCGTTTGAGAGCAACCCACCTCGAAGACTTTGAGAGAGAATTCCTTGTGAGGATAAAGCCCTAACCACCCAGAGCCAAAGAGAATTAGGCATCACTTAAGTCTTCTTGTCTGTGTGATCTGAAGACTTATTACACTTGAGGACTGTGCATCCTCCAGCTGGTTAGGCGTCGCGTTCTGAGCATCCAAGAGACATTGTGGATTGCCGGTGAACGAAGTCTATGAAGGTTTGGGAGTCTACCTTGAAGACTTACCAGAGTGATTGGGCGAGGTCTGTGTGACCTTAGCTCAAGGGGAATACGGTGAGGACTGGGTGTCCTGAGCTGCGTGTTCAGGACTGGGTGTCCGGGACTGTGTGTCCTCAGGTTTAAATACCTAGCCGCCCTAACCAGACGTACAGTTGTCACAGCAACTGTAACTGGTCCAACACATCATTGTCTACAACGAGTCACTGGCTTCATCCTTCCCTTCTCTTAACGTACTGTTACTCTTTGTGAAGCCATTGTATAATTGCACTATCTTTTATCTTCACAGAGTGACTGCTTGTTCTATTTGGCTTCATATTATCTTCCTACCTGATCCTTACTACATTGCAGCTATTTTTCATTGTGCTTTCACTCTATAGAATACTTGACTATGGCTTGCCTAGTGTAGCCTACCTTCCGCTGCAGGGTAATAGGTTTATTTCTACTGTTTGTCTTCATAACTTCCACGTTTTGAAGACTTTCATAAAAATCGCCTATTCACCCCCCTCTAGTCGATATAACGCACCTTCAATTGGTATCAGAGTAAGGTGCTCCCTTGTTCTGCGTGATTCGGTTTAACCACCTAGTGTTTTAGCTATGTCAACTATAGGGATAATTAAAGTCTCCGCTGCGTGCCCTGTCTTCGATGGAACTAAATATCCCTACTGGAAGAATAAGATGCGCATGCATCTTGAAGCCATTGACGTCGACCTATGGTATGTCGTCAAGAACGGCGTTCCAAAAGCTGGAGAAGGTGTCACTGCTGCTGATGTCAAGAAGTTCGTTCAACTGGATTCTACTGCCAAGAACATCATCTGTGGTCATCTGACCAAAGGACAGTATGGCCGTGTGAGTGCTTTGGAAACATCTAAGCTGGTCTGGGACTGGCTCTCCAAGGTCAACGAAGGCGTCTCAACCTAGAGAGATCAGAGAATCAGTGTCCTTCGCAACCTCTTCAACCGAAATGACAATGAGAATGTCCAGCTCACATTTGACCGACTCACTGACATCACAAATGAGCTTCAAGCCCTCGGCGCTACTGAGATCAACAAGCATGAAGTCGTCAAGACACTACTGAGATGACTTGACAGTTCGTTTGACACCCTAGCCCTGATGATTCAAGAACGACCTGATTTCAAGACACTCGATCCGTCCGACATATTTGAGAGGCTCAACACACAAGAGTTTCAGCTTTCTGAGAAAAGAGATATCTACGGTCCAAACTATGGGCGAACTCGTGCCTTGAAGGCAAAAGTTGTCTCCTCATCTGAAGAAGAATCTGACAGCAGTTCTGATGATCCTGAAGACATTGGAAAGGAACTTGCTATGCTTGTGAAGAAGTTCCAAAAATTCACCAAGAAGAAAGGCTTCAGAAAGTCTTCACGATCAAGCTCAAGGAATGATGAAGCTTCTGCTCATGACTACAAGAAGGAAACATGCCACAAGTGCAAGAAAACTGGCCACTTCATCTCTGAGTGTCCGCAGTGGGACAATGAGAACAGAAAGAAGAAGAAGAGCATGGAATATGACTCTAACGACAAGAAGAAGAAGAAATACTCAAATTCTTCTTCCAAGTCTTCCTCAAAGTCTTCATCACACAAGAAGAGCTCATTTGGCAAGGCACGTGCGTTTGTTGGCAAGGAAATGGATTCAGAGGAGGAGTCCGCTTCTGAGGAGGCGGAGGTGGTGTCCGAGGAGGAGTCTGATTCAGGCGTTGCAAGTCTGGCTACAGCATACGTTGCCAAGTGCATCTTCAACACTGAAGACAATGACTTCACCACCAACACCGATGCAAATGAGAAGGACTACTCTGCTCCTACCTACTGCTTCATGGCACGCGGTGCCAAGGTAAACACACGCACTACTCACTATCAAACATCTAGTGACGATGACTCTGATTGTGGTTCAAGACCCAGCTACAAAAGACTTGCTAAAATTGCAACTGAACAACATAAAGCCATGGAACATATTCAAAAACTGTTAGACAAAAGCGATGATTTGTTGGGCGCTGAAAAGACTCGATCTGAGTCCTTAATTGAAGACATAAAAAATCTTCACGTTAAGTATGAGGAACTTGAAAGTCGTCATGAAATGCTCTCAACAACTCATGAAAAGCTTTCCTAGGATTATCTTCAAAGGAAGCAAGATCTTGAGAAATTGAGAGTGGCTCATGAAGATCTTCAAAAGGAAAACGAGTCACTTCGCGCCGAACAGATCAGTTCCGCTCAGGAAGGATTTGAACCACCATGTCTTAAATGCATTGAGCGTGATAATGCTACTTCTGTTGCTGAATGTTCTACTACTACTACTGTTGCAATATCTTCAACTGTTGATGTGGTAACTAACCCCTCTGCCAAGGATACCACTGCTATTGCTGATGAGAATGCTAGGTTGAAGACATTGCTTGAAACAGGGATGTACAAAAGTCTTAAAGGGCATCAGACACTATGTGATGTCCTCAAAAAGCAGATTCTGAACCGAAACCCGAGGAAAGAGGGTCTTGGGTTCGTAAGGAAAATGAATGTTGATGGCTCTTACTGGAAACCTGAGTAGTACCCCAAAACCACATGGGTTGCTGCAAAGGAACCTTCAGCAGATCCATCCAATCTATCTGGCTTCACTTGTGCTAACCCCATTATCATTGATGAATCCTTTGATGCAAACTATAAACTATTTAAGAATCAGAATGGTGAAGTGTTTGCCAGGTACATTGGTACTAACTGTAGGAATGGACCGCCTATGAAGAAGATCTGGGTGCCCAAAAGGTGTTTGGAAATATTCCTGTGAATGTCGTCATGACACTACAGATGAAGCAGACTAACCCTAGACCACAGGCTTCATACGGCCCAAAGGCTTCATACAGACAGAGGACTCACCTGAGTCGCACTAACGCAAATGTTTTGCAGGGAAACCATACTCAGGCCTATGAATATGAGTGTTGTTCATCGAACCGCCATGTTCATAAGACCAAGAACTATTCTGCTTATTCTTATGAGTACTATTGTCCGCTTGCAAGACCTTTTGCTAGGGCTCCAAAGCCAAAGATCTCAGACGCTGCACTTAGACTTATTGCTTCTAAGCCACCCTTGAAGATGTGGGTGGCTAAGAAAGCTTAACTCTCTTTTGCAGGGAAAGGTCTCCAGCAGAAAACCAAAATCTTCTGACGCTATTGCTGGGGACCTTAAACATCTTGTAGGGCGCAAGATCAAATGCCCGAATGGCATTACTATGTACTTTGTTCCTGAATCGCATGCTACTCTCCCTATTAGTCCTAATCTGGATCTAAGCTTTCATAACCCACTGGTTCGTCAAATGTTTTTGATTCACAATTCTCTTCGTGAAGCCTATCCCCCTAACTACACTGTAGGGTACGACACCAGCGTCTTCAGAATGGATTATTGATAGTGGGTGTACAAATCACATGACTGGCAAAAGAAGCCTTCTAATGGACTCAACCTTACGTCCATCCGACAAGAGCCACATTGCATTTGCTGACACTGGTAAAAGTAAGGTATTGGGTCTATGTAGACTTGCAATCTCAAAGGATCAACACATGGATAAAGTCATGCTTGTTGAATCCCTTGGCTTCAACTTAATGTCTGTCTCAATGCTTTGCGATTTGAACATGATTGTAATATTTGGAAAATATCGCTGCCTTGTTCTAATGGAATCTGACAAGTCTCTAGTGTTTGAAGGATATCGGAAAGATGATTTGTACGTGGTAGATTTCTCAGCAGGACCACAGCTTGCCGTATGTCTTCTAGCAAAAGCTTCAAAATGCTGGCTCTGGCATTGGAGGCTTGGGCATGCTGGCATGAGGAACCTCCACACCCTTGCAAAGAAGAAGCATGTCATAGGCATCGAAGGCGTCAAGTTCAAGAAAGATCACTTATGCGGTGCCTATGAAGCAGGAAAGATGACGAGGGCCAAACATCCCTCGAAGACAATCATGACTACTACTCGACCCTTCGAATTGCTCCACATGGATCTGTTCGGTCCCACTCATTACTCAACTCTTACTACTACTGCTTGCCTCTATGGCTTTGTCATTGTTGATGATTATTCTAGATATACTTGGGTGCACATAATCCTCTACAAAGACTAAAGTGCAGGATGTCTTCAGATGCTTCGTCAATCGAGCAATGAACAACTATGGCGCCAAGATAAAGCACATCAGAAGTGATAATGGCACTAAATTCAAGAACACTGGCCTTGATACATATCTTGATACCTTGGGCATCACACATGAATTCTCAGCCCCCTACACGCCACAGCAGAATGGCGTTGTCGAACGCAAGAACAGAACACTCATTGAGATGGCTAGAACGATGCTAGATGAATACAAGACTCCAAGAAAATTCTGGCCTGAAGCAATTGATACTGCATGCCATACAATCAATTGTGTTTATCTTCACAAGCTTCTGAACAAGACATCTTATGAGCTCCTTACTAGCAAGAAGCCAAATGTCAGTTACTTCAGAGTATTTTGCGCCAGGTGCTGGATCAAGGACCCACATCACACCTCAAAGTTTGCACCAAAAGCACATGAGGGTTTTATGCTTGGATATGGAAAGGATTCGCACCCCTATAGAGTCTTCAATCTCTTTCATTATAAAGTGGTTGAAATAGTGGATGTGCGGTTCGATGAGACCAACGGTTCACAAAGAGAGCACCTGCCAAATGTGCTAGATGAAGTTCCATCCAGTGAATCAATCAAGCTAATGGGAACTGGAGAAATTATACCTTCTGAAGCTCATCCTGAAGAAGAACTTATCATCTCAGCACCTGATCAACCTAAAGACATTCCCTCTAACAACGACAATGATCAGCAAGAGCAAAATCTTTGCCCTGTACATCCTCGTGTTGCCAATGAAGTGCAGATTGAAAGAATAATTTATAGCATCAATGCACCCGGTCCACTCACTCATTCAAGGAAAACTCAGCTAGCAAATTTCTGTGGGCACTTCGCATTCGTCTCAATAACAGAACCAAAGAAAGTTGAAGAAGCCTTGATGGAACCTGAATGGATTCAAGCTACGCAAGAAGAGCTTCAACAGTTTGAGCTGAATAATGTATGGGAACTGGTTAAGCGTCCCGATCCTCGGAAGCACAACATAATAGGCACAAAATGGATATACTGCAACAAACAAGATGAGCATGGTCAAGTTGTCAGAAACGAAGCTCGTCTTGTTGCTGAAGGATATACTCAAGTGGAAGGCATTGACTTCGATGAAACATTTGCTCCTATGGCTAGACTTGAAGCCATACGCATACTACTGGCCTATGCAAATCATCACAACATACTTCTATATACAATGGATGTGAAGAGCGCCTTCCTCAATGGCAAGATTGAAGAAGAAATGTATGTTGCACAACCACCTGGCTTTGAAGATCCAAAACATCCTGACATGGTATACAAGCTCAACAAGGCACTGTATGGCCTCCAACAAGCCCCTCGAGCCTGGTATGACACACTCAAATACTTCCTGAAGAGCAAAGGCTTCATACCTGGTTCCCTCAACCCCACTCTCTTCACGAAGACATATGATGGTGAACTGTTTGTGTGCAAAATATATGTGGATGACATTATCTTCGTCTGCACCAATCATAAGTACAGTGAAGAGTTTGGATATATGATCCAAGAGCAAATCAGATGTCCATGATGGGAGAGCTGAAGTTCTTCCTCGGTCTTCAAATACGATAGCAACGCAACGGCATCTTCATATCTCACGAGACGTATCTCAAAGATTGCCTGAAGAAGTTCGGTATGCAAGACTGCAAAGGCTTCACGACGCCAATGCCAGCCAAGCATCATCTGGGTCCTGATGACAATGGTAAAGAGTTCAATCAAAAGGTATAATGCTCCATGATTGGTTCTTTGCTTTATCTATGTGCATCTAGGCCAGATATTATGCTTAGTGTTTGCATGCGTGCTTGATTTCAAGTGGCTCCAAAGGAATCGCATCACTTAGCTGTGAAGCGAATTCTTCGATATTTGGCTCACACCCCAACTCTCGGATTATGGTATCCTAAGGGCTCAGAGTTTGATCTGGTTGGATTCTCGGATGCTGATTATGCTGGTGACAAAGTTGATCGCAAGTCTACATCAGGCACATGTTACTTTCTGGGACGATCACTTGTATGTTGGTCCTCAAAGAAGCAGAACCGTGTATCTCTCTCGACTGCTGAATTTGAATACATTGCTGCTGGATCTTGCTACGCTCAACTTCTATGGATGAAGCAAACACTCAAGGACTATGGCATTCATCTGAAGCAAGTGCCACTCTACTGCGACAACGAAAGCGCCATCAAGATTGCCAACAACCCAGTTCAGCACTCGAAGACAAAGCACATTGAAATTCGTCATCACTTTCTCAGAGATCTTGTTGTGAAGGAAGATATTGACATCATACACGTCTTCTTGTTGAATCTTTTGAACTAAGTGTTATATATACTAGTGTTCTGTCCTCTACAGCATTCACTTATAGCTACGTCTTCTTGTTGAATCTTTTGAACTAAGTGAATGTGATCGGACCCTAACCTCTCTATGCTTTCTATCTCAAACTCTATCTCTCCAAATCATATGCATTCTATTGAAACTGTCGAATGTCTTCTCTGCGTCCTTGTCAGCAGAAGATACAAAGACAAACCTTAAGTCTGCTTTCAATGCTCATTCCTCCACATGAAACTCGGAGAAGTAGGAATGACCACCCAACAATCCAGGCGTGCGTGGGACGTGGAACAAACCCCAATATGCTGCATGATGGCCACGTGTTCCTCAGATGCGAATCACCAGGGGCACCTGTGTAATAACGCAGTGCCGCCCCTGTACCTATAAATACACACTTCACAGCGGTCATTATCTCTTCTTCCACTCTCGCACGAACCCTAGTACCACCGCTAGCCCTCGACGACGCCGGCAACGAAGCGCTTCGCTGCCGCAACCTCTCCAACGTCGTCTTCACGCCGACCGCGGACATCGTCGCTGTAGGTGTCCTCCGTCGCCAAGTTAGGGCATGGAAGATCAAACTGCTCAGCCTCCTCTCCCACTCCGTCTGGCAGTTCTTAGTGTGGTAAATAAAACTTCCTTTTTACGGCCCCCTTTGATCCTATGGCTTTGTCACTTTCTACCACAAGCAGTTTCTATTCACACAAGTTGGATTTCCTTCATACTGCATCTCATAACATGCCTAGTATATTCACTTGTTCTTCACAAAGTAGTTAGATTCCTCACTTGTACTGATCTCTGGATTCATACAAATCTGGAACCAACTCCTTATCTATGAGTGAATGTCTTCGCACGATGAGGTCAATGTCTTCTAAACTGATTTATCTTCAAAATTGTCTGAGAATGCATATGACCTCTTCCCCTTCCCTCGCACCTTAATGCTGTCACAGGTACATGCCCGTGGGAGAATCCCTTGGTTCTCATAGGCTGCATTCATTTGCAGAATTCTTACAGCATCATATAAATTCTCCCGAAGCCAGTTCCTGTTTGTCCAGCAAGCGAAAACCTTTGAAGCCTTTGAACGTGTTGAAGCCATTCAGTTTGAAGTTCATGGCTGCAGAGAAATCAGTAAGGAAGGGTGGCAGACAGCGTCGTGGGGGAACATCAAGAGATTTGCCTGATGACCTCTCAGAGCTTTACAAGACAGATCCTGAAGAGGATTACAATCAGCGCAAGACCAGAATCCAATGGATTCGAAGATATTGGGCAGAACAATGGTTCAAATACCGGTTTGTGACCCAGGAATATGCTGAGAAAAATGCCATCAAGAGACCGTGGGGAGACATCCTATACAAGAATCTTCAACTCAGGTCCAGAGAAGAAGCCATTGAACAAGGCTTCTATCCCTGCATGGTCCGTGGGCCACAGCCTGCTGATGCACACCCATCGTCACTACTATGGTGTCGTGACGACAATCTGTTCAAGCGCAACTTCCAGTTTGCCAAGAACTCAGCGAAGCAGAACAAGAAGTCTTTGGGATTAGACTTCAACCCTGGTCCCTCTACTCCATGGGCCGATGGCACACGAGATGCAGAACCCAATGTCGTCGGTCCTTTCTACAACCTTGAAGGTCTCATCACCCATATCTTGGTTCAAGGGACAGCCGTGAATGAGCCTGCAGCTGACGTTGAATCAGATGAAGCGCCTGCAGCACCGAAGCCAAAGAAGTTGAAGAAGCCTAAAGCCTCAAAGCCTGCCCCTTCACCAAAAATCTCACGAGCGAACCCACTGGCAAATGCACCTCCTGAAGACAGTGTGCAGTCTGAAGATTTGTCACGCATCTCCAAGCCCCGGAAGGTCAAGATGCCTCTGCCACACACCGGCCAAGAGCTAACTGCTACTGCCATTCTGCGCAATGATGACATTGATCTGCTAAGTGATGAAGATCTTGCAGATGACGCTCTTGAGCAACTCATCAAGAGCAAAGAAGAAGCAGAAATCTTCAATGATCCGCCTCTCTTTGATGTAACAATCATCCACAACTTCATAGATGAATGGTTTGACACGCCAAACATCAGCTTCAACGATCTGCAACTACCCATTGGCCTCAGTGTCGCCTTCCATGGCGCCATTGCTTCAGAGTTAGCCATCGCCCAGCGCGTTGTTGAACTGAAGCAGAAGATTGACTTTGAGAAATCTCAGTTCAAGAAGCATATGGCCCAGCTCAGCGTGCAAGACGTGAAGAACTTCATGATTATGCTGCACGAGCTCAAGGAAGCCTTTCTAAAGAAACGTGCATAAGCTCAGGGTTCTTGTGAGCGCATGAATGTCTTGGCTGATAGGTGTGTGCAAGCCTACAATGAGGCTGAGAAGCGCAAGGCCCTTGGGTGTCCTGGCGTCGACCCCAGGATGGCTGCCAAGAAGACAAAGAAGCCCGCTATGGCTGAACCCGAAGCACCAAGGCAGGAAGCAGATCCCCTTGTCTTCCCAACTAGCATGACTGACCCGAAGCCAAAGGCCAGGTCAACCGCTTCAGAACTAAAGAAGACCAGGACTGTTGAGGCTGAAGCAAGGAAGAGAAAACATCCTGAAGCCTCTGCTACTGCACCCCCCCCCCCCCCCCCCGCCAAGAAGAAAAGAAAGACCAAGAAGGAACGGGCTGCTCCCATAGAGCCCTTGATTGTTGAACTCATTTCCATGGTTCACCCCGACGCCGGTCCACAAGAACGTCAACTGACTGTCCATGAGCCTGCTTTCACAAAGGCTCATGAAGCTGAAGACTTTCCAGCAGCTGATCCCATCGCTGCTGAAGACATTGGTCACCATGACCATGTTGAAGATGATGCAGCCCTTCCTCAGCTAGAGCACCAACACGTATCATCGCCTGTGCTCACGCACAGCGAACTCATCAGCATTGGTCGTCCACTGACGCCAATTGCACAGGATGCTTCATGGGCGGATCGCCCACAAGAGGAAGAAGACTTTGAGGCCCAGCCAACAGCAACTCCACAGGCGTCACCCGCATTGTGCAAGCTTTGCAAAGGTCCAAGGCCTCAAGTCTCTGCTGAAGACAATCCGGCTGCATCAGCCACTGAAGAAGAAGTCCCACAAGTTGCCACTCCCCTGTGCCACCAAGAAGTGGTTCTCAAGGAGAACGTGATTGTGACTGAAGCCACTGACGCTGTCATGGCAGAAGCTAATGTGGAGGTTGAAAATCTTGAGGCTGCCACCACCAACACCACTGAAGCCACTGACGCTGTCATGGCTGAAGCTAATGTGGAGCCCTCACCAACAAAAGCACCAGAAGCCACTGATCCCGCTGCTTCTGTTCCTGCGTCTGCTGCCGGTGCCCAGTTCAACTATCATGTTGGGCACAGGCCTCAGATATAGAAGCCAATCCTAAGATTGCCCAGGTTCCCAGGTCCTGCATCAGCACCTGGCTCCTTCAATATCAATGGCTTCAGAGTAGACAACACATTCTTCAATAACTCCAGAAACCCCTGCTCAAGGGAAATAATATCATCTGATCGGTTCTGGAGTTATCCGCAGCGAAGCTATTACTCATGCGTTCTTTACAACCAAGGTCGCATCTTCCCACACAAGCGCCTTGACATTGAAGCAATAGCTGGTTTGCCCTGTCTAGAAGAAGCTCTGGATTGCTTCAAAGAGGTTGGACTGCTGCCATTCGTCACTGACCAAGAGCATTGGAATGAAGAGTTGCTGCTCCAATTCTATGCCACACTTCACATCCGCAGGTATAGCAGAGATCTGAAGACTTGGGTCCTGGAGTGGATGACAGGAAACGTTCATCACGAAGCCAAAGCCTTTGACATCATTGAGCTCACTGGTTTTCCCACTCCTGGTGATCTCTACGAGCATGGCTGTCAGCTTCATAGTGAAGCTATTGAGAGCATCTTTCAGAAGACTGAACCTAATATGAGTCAGATGCTCAGTATGATGAAGCCATTGCCCCAAGATGCTGCATATCCCACAGAGTTCTTCGTTGAAAACCTAGAGTATCTGCCAAGGACTATCTATCATATCATAAGGCGAACTCTCTGGCCCATCAAAGGGCACTCTCCACATTCCAAGCTGGAAGGTGCAATGACAACTTTGGTCTTCTATATTCTTCATGGAAAATGCTTCAATACACAGGATTTCTTCATTCGCCAACTTGCTACATCTGGCTCTGATCTGTTTGGTTTGAAGTTCTACGCCCCTTGGGTGATGCGGCTGATCAAACTTCACTCCGCTATCTCATATCAGCCCTCTGCCCGCAATCATCGGATCTTCTTGCCTGATGTGGATATGTCTATTGAAGCCATCTATACTGAGCCTGCCAAGGAACCTCTAAGTCTTCAAAATGCAGAGCATCAAAGTTTTTCTCAGAATGTTGAAGGCATCGAAGCAGTAACTCGTGTGTATCCTTTGGCCGGCACTACACGTGCACCACATCCTGCTCTCACTGAAGCCACTGATAGCACCATTGCCCAACGACCCAAGAAGCGCACTCGTGTTATCAATGACCGAGAGCTTATGGTGGCTCTTCATCAGAAGCAGGACAAGCATCATGAATGGCTGAAGCGTCAAATGCAAAGCCTGTTGGTGGATGTTAATCGCATTCGCAATCTTGCCACCAAGAATGCCTTTGTTGCTCATGAAACCTCTCGACGCACATGGAAAGGGCTGACGCTGATGTGTTCTGAAGATGATCTTCAAGAGGATGGCTTCACTGAGTGATTAAAGTTTGACTCCACACCTCCTCGAAGGGCAGTGTTGCGACGAACTCCATCCCTTGAAGACTCTGAGTTCTCTTCCTCTGCTGCAACTGTGAATGCCAGAGTGGTCGAGGCTGAAGACGATGCTACTTCACCGCCACCTCCTTCAGCACGCTTTGACTCTGCTCCAAGCTCTTCTGCACCGCCAAACACCACCAACGACCCTGCTACTTCACCTACTCTTCATGGGAATGAGTAGATGCTCTATGTCTTCAAACCTTTTTGGTCCTTACTGACAAAAGGGGGAGAAGCATATGAGTTTGATGGTCTTCAAGCGGGTCCATATGGGCGGGCACTTTATATTTTGCTTCGTGTTTACAACTCTCGTTTTTCTACATTTGGTTCTTTGAGTTGTAACACTTAAACTCGATGGTCGTCTGCTACTTATTTGCCACCTTGTGTTGCGATGATAAATTCCACATGTGCGACAATAAATTCCACACTTAGATCATTCTGCAGACGTCCATTTTCCATTATGCATGTCATTATCTTCACATACTTTCTCATGCATAGTGGATTGTCATCATAAGTTGAAGTGGATCTCCACAAGTACAACCTGCCATGTGCATTTGCATTCCAAAAGAAAATTACTTATATGCACATCTTCAGGGGGAGCCCTTGCAACTTATGAAGACAATTCCTTATCCTTTACAATTTCATAGACTATATTCCCCGTTGAAAACTTCAACTAGTTTGTCATCAATCACCAAAAAGGGGGAGATTGTAAGTGCATCTAGTGCCACCCCTAGTTGGTTTTGGAGTATTGACGACAAACCTAGTTGAGGGACTAATGTGTTTGTGAGAATTTTTTTTGACCTGAAACTGTAGGGTATGGACCCCACAGCAATTTTATTGTTCTCCTAAAAAGGTTACATATGTACAGAATTTACAAGGTCCAAAAGGACCCAAGAAAGCAAAAAAGAGGGAAAAACAATAAACTCACCTCAAGGTGGCAAAAAGGAAATCCATCTAAGCAGGTCCTCTTTGAACTTAGGCTTAATTCTATGAACTAAAAGGGAAATGTCTAGAATGAAAGAAGACCTCCATCTACGAAAAGAGGGTGTAACATTCCTAAAAACCTTATCATTCCTAACATTCCAGATGTTCCAGCATGCCAAGAAAACCACCTCAGAGAAGAAAGGCTTAGCAAAGTCCCTTCTAGCATGATAGGCAATGGCAACCATATCATCACCAGCCATCCAGTTGATTTGAAGATAATTCCAGACCCTACAACTGAAATTACATTGAAAGAATAGGTGATCTCTATCCTCCTTGGTGTGTGTTGGACAAAGTACACAATGGTTTGATTCAGAAACATTCCAGTGCCTTCTCTCCAGCATATCCTGAGTGTTCAGCCGATCCATAATCAACATCCAAGCAAAGAACTTGATCCTCATAGTGCAGCAGCTAGCCCACACCCAGGACAAGAGTGGGTTGGGCACAATGTGTTTATGCAAGAAGGAATAGTATTTCTTGGCAGAATACCCCTTGCCATCCTCTTTCCAAACCCATGTGTCATTTAGCTGAGGATTATGGTCAGAAAACAAAAGCAGGTTTTGCAAAGACTGCAGCTCTCCAAAAGCTCTCTCAGAGAGGGGTAAATGGAATAAAGAGGTGAGGTCAGTTGATTCAAAAACCTCCGCAGCAGAGATAAGGGGATCAATGGCAAAAGAAAAAAGCCTAGCAAACCTTTGCTCAAGAGGAATATTAGTGTCCCCCAGTGTCCATGAATCAGACCAAAATAGGACAGTGTCACCCTTATTAACATGCACTGCATTGACCATCCTGAATTTATCCATTAACTTGCATATATCCCTCCACCAGAAAGAGCCACAAATGATGGTGGCATGAGGAACCCTACCATGGTAGTAAGTATTCCATATGAGTTGAACCCAAGGCACATCAGCTTTATTGTAAAATTTGCTAGCATGTTTAAGGAGCAGAGCCTCATTCTGCAACTTCAAATTCAAAATACCCAAGCCACCTTTGTTCTCTGGTCTACAAACCAAACCCCAAGCTGCCAGTGACTGACCAGAATCATGCCCATACTTCCTCCAAAGACACTGCCTCTGAATTATCTCTAGCTGCTTTAAAATATCAGGAGGCAAATCCAAACTACACATGAGAAAAATTGGCACAGAAGAAAGGGCAGAGATCATGTACTGCAGTCTTCCTCCATGAGCAAGGAAAGAAGAGCTAACAGAGAGCTTCCTTTCCATACTATCAACTAGAGGCATAAAGTCCAAGATCTTGGGTTTTGTAATTCCCACAGGAAGGCCAAGATAAGTAAAAGGTAGGGTGCCAACCACACAACCAAAAACACCAGCAAGTCTAGCAATCTCCACTGAATCCACATTAATAGGAAGTAGAGATGACTTGTGATAGTTAACATGCAATCCAGTGGACTTAGAAAAAAGGAAGAGCATTTTCTTCAATGAGAGCAATTGAGATTCCTCAGCAGGCATAATAATGAGGGTGTCATCAGCATACTGGATAATTGGATATTCCTTATCATGGGAAGGAATAGGCAGCTGTAAAAGACCTTTATGGTGCATATCATTGACTACTGATTGCAACAGATCTGCAGCAATGGCAAACAGAAGTGGGGAAAGAGGGTCACCCTGCCTAACCCCCTTTTTGCAAGCAAATTGTTTTCCAGGAACTCCATTAAGTAGGACAGAAGAGGTTCCAGAAGCCAGAAACTGTTTAACCCAGGAAATCGACTTATCATTAAAGCCCTTGTGCCTCAAAATTTGGAAAATGGCCTCATGTTCAATAGAGTCAAAAACTTTCTCAGAGTCCAACTTGAGTATGACAATAGGCCTCTTTGACTGATGGCATTGGTGCAAATATTCCAAGGTCCAAGCAACACAGTCCTGAATGGTTCTGGACTTGATAAAACCATATTGGTTTTTATGCAAACATCTTATGATATCTAGCTGCAGCCTATTAGCAGCCATCTTAGAAAGGAATTTCACCCCCATACCAGAAAGAGAGATAGGCCTAAAATCATTAACAGACTCAGGAGATCTCTTCTTAGGGACCAGGGTGATATAAGAATAATTGATGTTCTCCAGATTCACAGACCCCTCATGAAAAGCAGAAGCCAGCTCATAGAAATCCTTACTAATTATAGGCCAACACTTCTTAAAAAAGAGTCCATTAAAGCCATCTGGCCCAGGAGACTTATCAATGGGCATGCTCTTAACAGTATTATCCATCTCCTCCTTGGAGAACATCTTAGTGAGGGAGTCAAGGCCCTCAACTCTGTGTAAAATTGAGGAAAGATCAAAAGACATTTCAATACCATGACTAGTTCCCATCCTATTTTTATAGTTTTGCCAGAGAGCAGCAGCCATTTGCTCATGATCAGACACAATTGTACCATCATCCAACCGCAGAGAAGCAATGGAGTTATGCCTAAATCTTTCAGAAGCCATAGCATGAAAGAATTTAGTGTTCTCCTATCCCACTTTAATAGATCTTATAGTGCACCTCTTCTTCCAATACAGAAAATGAAGGTGCAGCAGATGCTCCTAGTGCAACTTGACTAGATTATGAAAGTTGAACTCATGTCTATAAAGTGGCCTCAATTCCTCCAAGCAATCCAAAATGCGAACCACCCTATTACATTTAGCAATTAATATTTTCATTTTGGAAACATTCATGTGCCAACTCTTAAGATCCCTCCTCAAGGTTTTAAATTTGTCAGCAATCTTGGTCGAGATGTTGGTTTTGCTGGAAGCAGTAGCCCATGAAGCAAACACATAGTCCATAAAACCCTGCAGCTCCACCCAGTAATTTTCAAAATGAAAGATATTAAACTTAGGGATGGAGGTGTTGATGGCCACCACACAAGGCACATGATCTAAAGCAGTCCTGTCCAGGGGCAACACCTGGGTGGAGGGGTAACAAGTGATCTAGTTTGAAGAAGTGAAAAACCAATCAAGCTGCTCTAGTAGAGGATTATCCTGCATACTGGACCAAGTGAAAGATCTCCCCTTAATAGGTAACTCAAGCAAGCCAAGGTGCCCAATAATCTCATTAAAAATGAAGATATCATTAGCATCGCCACCAGGGAGATTTCTGTTCTCAATGGATCTAATAAAATTAAAGTCTCCCAAAACAAGCCAATTTTCAGAATTAGGGATGGAGAGATTATAGAGCCAGTCCACAAAATCATCCCTGGCCTGGCCATGACATGGCCCATAAACATTAACCAACATCCATTGCTCATTGTTGTGGTTGGAAGTAAAGTGCATGAAAACGCCAAACTGCTTGACCTCAATTAATCTCCCTGTAAGGATAGAGGAGTTCCACAACACAACAATGCCGCCCGAAGCCCCAACAGAAGGGCTATAAACAAAAGAATCAAAACGATGAGGGCAAAATTTTCTAACAGTTCTGGAGTCAATACACTCCATTTTCGTTTCCTATAGACAGATAACAGAAGCCTGACTTTCATCCACCTTGTTACGAACAGCATGCCGACGGTCATCAAAATTTAAACCCCGGACATTCCAACACATAACACGCCAACTTCTAGTAGACCGAATATCCATGGAACATAGCGTTTACAACTTTAACAGCATGCCCACATAGCAGGCAGCACATAGAGCATTTCAGACATGCAGCAAAGCCAAACAGAAGAAGTTTGCAAAGACAACGAACACATACGGGCCCTAGAGACAAAGTATTTAGATAAATCCTACGATAACTAGTCCAGTTATGGGCCGACCACACCCTGCTTGCACATCTTGAGCTAATCATGGGGAGATTTGTCCTTGGCAGAAGAAGGATCCGCCATAAGCGCATCCACAGTGAGCTTTTCAGTAGAGATACCCAGATCCGCTCCAATTTGCTGAATATGACGAAGAGGTGTTGGAGGTGGCACTAAGGGCATGCTATGGGCAGAATCATCATCCATCAGAGGCTTGGAACGGGGCTTCTTCTTCTTAGGTTCAGTCATATGCAAGGCTTGAAGCACAGGCTTGAAACCATCCCTTCTTGCAGAGCTACGGGTGCAGCGGCGCAGTTCAGAGTCCATGACTGGAGGACGACCACGCTTGGAGGCCTTCTTCTTCTTCTTCTTCTTCTTCTTCTTCGGAACTGCTCATTAGGGGCAGTCGCAAACTGTAGGCCTGGGTCGTGCTCCAACTCCATCTGGCTGTCAGGAAATAGAGCCCGAGCAAGTTCCCTGGGAGGTGGGAGAGCAGACAAAGGGGCGACCATGCTAGCCGAATCACCAGTGGTAAAATCTAAAACCCAATGGACCTTCTGAAAAGCCATGGACCACGATCTCTTGGAAAGGAGCAGTGACCCAAAAGAAGACTGTAGGACCGGTTTTGGAACCTGAAGAGTAGAGCAGCGCCCCAAAAGAGTATCGAAAGTACGCCTCCAGGCCATCTCAGGAGGCATAGGTGGGCCATAAACTACATGAACTCGACCAACAACAAGATCTTGCTGCGGCAACACAGGTGGCTGGTACGGCACTATAGCCAATGCATCAGGATCAGCAGGTGGCTTACCTATCTGAACGACATTTTCCTCCACTTCCACAGCAGGCTGAATACCAATCTGAAGATCACCCTCAACGAGAACTGGTTCCAGTGGCACAACGTCAGGCTGGGCAGCCAAAGAAACATTTCCATTGTCAACAGGAACTTGCACAACTACAGTTGGAAGATCTTGCACAATCACCACATCATGTAAGGGAGGATCAGCCTGAACTTGACTATCCGACTGCCTAACAGAGCCCGAGAAATCCAGCTGGTTAATAACCATAGACTCCTGATCAGGAATGGGCTTTACTTGCACTGCATCCTCCTGGGCATCATGCTCATTGTCATGCCAGCCCCGGCCACCACCCTGATTATGCATGGGAGGCGGGGGAGGCGGCATGTCGTTCCACCCAAGAGCTGGATAAGGCGGAAGAGCAAAGAGATTATCTTCACGTATTAAGTGACCAGGCAGGGGGTGAGGATTGCCGTCAATAGGCATGGGATCTTCATCTTGCGGCATTTTCTCAGCCAAATTAGCTCCAAGAATATAACACGGCGTTGTCCAAGAAACTTTAGCACCACCCCAGGCAGCATAATCAGAAAACACCACGTCCCTAGGAACCAGGATATCCTCAGGGAAGGAGGCAAACACAACAGATCTGACAAGATATGGATCATCACTAATCCAATGGTGGAACTTTCCAAAGGTATTAACAACAGCCCTGAGATTCTCAGTATTACGGAGATCCAGGGGGACACCTAAGAACATCAGACATCCATCACGAAAACCTTGAACCCCACGAAAACCCTCGCCATGGTCATGCTTCATAAAGCGAACAAATCTATCCTGACCAAGATCTTGAGGAGGAAGTTGAATCAAAGCAAAACGCTCGCCAGCATCTCTGACTTCAAACAGACCCACTCCAGAAATCCATGGCTGAGCCGAACGAATGTGAAAACCCATGTGGTTGATAAGCTCAACCACCTGCTCATGTACCTGACCCATCTGATGCAATGGTGGAGCTGGCATAACCTCCACAATCATGAAGCTCTCATGCGAATGAACAACGGGCGATGGAGGCATAACGAAAGTTCGAGGAACACCTCCGTCAATGATGTGATGGCCCACCGGCACATAACGCTGCGGATCCAGGGCGAAGTTGGCCATGGGCGGTGGTGAGGAAGGGAGTGGTGGCGTCTGAGGAGGCGGAGCAGATGGGGTGTGCAGAGCACAAGACTGCGGGCTGGTTAATGGTGATGTGATAGGGCTAGCCTGCAGAGATGGCGGCAGCGCATGCTTCCCGACGCAAGGAGAGACCGGTCTATCCATCACTTTCCAAACCTGACCTGGTGGCCAGGGGCGTAACTTTTGATCTGCTCCAGATGGCCAAGCGAGTTGGCCCGTAGTGCGAAGCCGCCGAATACAAAGATCTGTCTAGGGAGAAATGTCTCACCCTGGACGGCATCGCTATCAATGATCGTAGGAGCCATCAAGCCTAACGACGACGCCACAGAGGAGCTCTCAATGAAAGCACCAATGTCGGTGTCAAAACCGGCGGATGTCGGGTAGGGGGTCCTGAACTATGCGCCTAAGGCGGATGGTAACAGGAGGCAGAGGACACGATGTTTTACCCAGGCTTGGGCCCTCTTGATGGAGGTAAAACCCTATGTCCTTCTTGACTTATTCTTGATGATATGGGTATTACAAGAGTTGATCTACCACGAGATCGGCGAGGCTAAACCCTAGAAGCTAGCCTATGGTATGATTGTATCTTGTCCTACTTACTAAACCCTCCGGTTTATATAGACACTGGAGGGGGCTAGGGTTATACAAGGTCGGTTACAAAGGAGGAGATATACATATCCGTATTGCCTAGCTTCCCTTCCACGCCAAGTAGAGTCCCATCTGGACACGGGACGAAGTCTTCAATCTTGTATCTTCATAGTCCAACTGAAGGAAATATGCCCTAGAGGCAATAATAAAGTTATTATTTATTTCTTATATCATGATAAAAGGTTTATTATTCATGCTAGAATTGTATTAACCGGAAACATAATACATGTGTGAATATATAGACAAACAGAGTGGGACTAGTATGCCTCTACTTGACTAGCTCGTTAATCAAAGATGGTTATGTTTCCTAACCATGGACAAAGAGTTGTCATTTGATTAACAGGATCACATCATTAGTTGAATGATCTGATTGACATGACCCATTCCATTAGCTTAGCACCCGATCGTTTAGTATGTTGCTATTGCTTTCTTCATGACTTATACATGTTCCTATGACTATGAGATTATGTAACTCCCGTGTGCCGGAGGAACACTTTGTGTGCTACCAAACGTCACAACGTAACTGGGTGATTATAAAGGTGCTCTACAGGTGTCTCCAAAGGTACATGTTGGGTTGATGTATTTCGAGATTAGGATTTGTCACTCCGATCGTCGGAGAGGTATCTCTGGGCCCTCTCGGTAATGCACATCACTTAAGCCTTGCAAGCATTGCAGCTAATGAGTTAGTTGTGAGATGATGTATTACGGAACGAGTAAAGAGACTTGCTGGTAACGAGATTGAACTAGGTATTGGATGCCGACGATCAAATCTTGGGCAAGTAACATACCGATGACAAAGGGAACAACATATGTAGTTATGCGGTCTGACCGATAAAGATCTTCATAGAATATGTAGGAGCCAATATGGCATCCAGGTCCCGCTATTGGTTATTGACCGAAGATGAGTCTCGGTCATGTCTACATTATTCTCGAACCGTAGGGTCTGCACGCTTAAAGTTACGATGACAGTTTCATTATGAGTTTATGTATTTTAATGTACCGAAGGTTGTTCGGAGTCCCGAATGTGATCACGGACATGACGAGGAGTCTCGAAATGGTCGAGACATAAAGATCGATATATTGGAAGCCTATATTTGGACATCGGAATCGTTCCGGGTGAAATCGGCATTTTACCGGAGTACCGGGGGGTTACCGGAACCCCCCCGGGGGGTTATTGGGCCTACATGGGCCTTGAGGGAGAAGAGAGAAGGAGGCAGGAGGTGGCCGCGTGCCCCTCCCCTTCCTAGTCCGAATAGGACAAGGGAAGGGGGGCGGCGCCCCCACCTTTCCTTCCCCTCTTCCTCCTCTTTCCCCCATTCTCCTTCTCCAACTAGGAAAGAAGGGAGTCGTACTCCCAGTGGGAGTAGGACTCCCCCCTGGCGCGCCTCTCCTTGGCCGGCCGCCCCCTCCCCTTGGCTCCTATATATACGGGGGCAGCGGGCACCCTAGGACACACAAGTTGATCTTCGTGATCGTTCCTTAGCCGTGTGCGGTGCCCCCCTCCACGATATTACACCTCGATCATATTATAGTGGTGCTTAGGAGAAGCCCTGCGACGGTTAAACATCAAGATCGTCACCACGCCGTCGTGCTGACGAAACTCCTCCCTGAAGCTTTGCTGGATCGGAGCCCGGGGTGTGTCATCGAGCTGTACATGTGTCAAGAACTCGGAGGTGCCGGAGTAACGGTGCTTGGATCGGTTGGACCGAGAAGACATACGACTACTTCCTCTATGTTGCGTCAACGCTTCCGCTTCGGTCTACGAGGGTACGTAGACAACACTCTCCCCTCTTGTTGCTATGCACCACCATGATCTTGCGTGTGCGTAGGAAAATTTTGAAATTACTACGTTCTCCAACAGTGGCATCCAAGCCTAGGTTTTATGGTTTGATGTTATATGCCCGAGTAGAACACAAGTGAGTTGTGGGCGATATAAGTCATACTGCCTACCAGCATGTCATACTTTGGTTCGGCGGTATTGTTGGATGAAGCGGCCCAGACCGACATTACGCGTACGCTTACGCGAGACTGGTTCTACCGCCGTGCTTTGCACACAGGTGGCTGGCGGGTGTCAGTTTCTCCAACTTTAGTTGAACCGAGTGTGGCTACGCCCGGTCCTTGCGAAGGTTAAAACGGCATCAAGTTTACAAACTATCGTTGTGGTTTTGATGCGTAGGTAAGATTGGTTCTTGCTTAAGCCCGTAGCAGCCACGTAAAACTTGCAACAAACAAAGTAGAGGACGTCTAACTTGTTTTTGCAGGGCATGTTGTGATGTGATATGGTCAAGACATGCTGCTAAATTTTATTGTATGAGATGATCATGTTTTGTAACTGAGTTATCGGCAACTGGCAGGAGCCATATGGTTGTCGCTTTATTGTATGCAATGCAATCGCCCTGTAATGCTTTACTTTTATCACTAAGAGGTAGTGATAGTCGTAGAAGCATAAGATTGGCGAGACGACAACGATGCTACGTTGGAGATCAAGGTGTCGCGCCGGTGACGATGGTGATCATGACGGTGCTTCGGAGATGGAGATCACAAGCACAAGATGATGATGACCATATCATATCACTTATATTGATTGCATGTGATGTTTATCTTTTATGCATCTTATCTTGCTTTGATTGACGGTAGCATTATAAGATGATCTCTCACTAAATTATCAAGAAGTGTTCTCCCTGAGTATGCACCGTTGCCAAAGTTTGTCGTGCCCAGACACCACGTGATGATCGGGTGTGATAAGCTCTACGTCCATCTACAATGGGTGCAAGCTAGTTTTGCACACGCAGAATACTCAGGTTAAACTTGACGAGCCTAGCATATGCAGATATGGCCTCGGAACACGGAGACCGAAAGGTCGAGCGTGAATCATATAGTAGATATGATCAACATAATGATGTTCACCATTGAAAACTAATCCATTTCACGTGATGATAGGTTATGGTTTAGTTGATTTGGATCACATGATCACCTAGAGGATTAGAGGGATGTCTATCTAAGTGGGAGTTCTTAAGTAATATGATTAATTGAACTTAAATTTATCATGAACTTAGTACCTGATAGTATCTTGCTTATGTATGTTTGATTGTAGATAGATGGCCCATGCTGTTGTTCCGTTGAACTTTAATGCGTTCCTTGAGAAAGCAAAGTTGAAAGATGATGGTAGCAATTACATGGACTAGGTCCGTAACTTGAGGATTATCCTCATTGCTGCACAGAAGAATTACGTCCTGGAAGCACCGCTGGGTGCCAGGCTTAATGCTGGAGCAACACCAGATGTTATGAACGTCTGGCAGAGCAAAGCTTATGACTACTCGATAGTTCAGTGTGCCATGCTTTACGGCTTAGAATCGGGACTTCAACGACGTTTTGAACGTCATGGAGCATATGAGATGTTCCAGTAGTGGAAGTTAATATTTCAAGCAAATGCCCGGATTGAGAGATATGAAGTCTCAGATAAGTTCTATAGCTGCAAGATGGAGGAGAACAGTTCTGTGAGTGAGCATATACTCAAAATGTCTGGGTATAATAATCACTTGATTCAGATGGGAGTTAATCTTCCAGATGATTGCGTCATTGACAGAATTCTCCAATCACTGCCACCAAGCTACAAGAGCTTCGTGATGAACTATAATATGCAAGGGATGAATAAGACTATTCCCGAGCTCTTTGCAATGATGAAAGCTGCGGACGTAGAAATCAAAAAGGAGCATCAAGTGTTGATGGTCAACAAGACCACTAGTTTCAAGAAAAAGGGCAAAGAGAAGAAGAAAGGGAACTTCAAGAAGAACAGCAAGCAAGTTGCTACTCAAGAGAAGAAACCCAAGTCTGGACCTAAACCTGAAACTGAGTGCTTCTACTGCAAGCAGACTGGTCACTGGAAGCGGAACTGCCGCAAGTATTTGGCGGATAAGAAGGATGGCAAGGTGAACAAAGGTATATGTGATATACATGTTATTGATGTGTACCTTACTAGAGCTTGCAGTAGCACCTGGGTATTTGATACTAGTTCTATTGCTAATATTTGCAACTCGAAACAGGGACTACGGATTAAGCGAACACTGGCAAAGGACGAGGTAACGATGCGCGTGGGAAATGGTTCCAAAGTCGATGTGATCGCGGTCGGCACGCTACCTCTACATCTACCTTCGAGATTAGTATTATTCCTAAATAATTGTTATTTGGTGCCAGCGTTGAGCATGAACATTATATCTGGATCTTGTTTGATGCGAGACGATTATTCATTTAAATCAGAGAATAATGGTTGTTCTATTTATGTGAGTAATATCTTTTATGGTCATGCACCCTTGAAGAGTGGTCTATTTTTGATGAATCTCGATAGTAGTGATACACATATTCATAATGTTGAAGCCAAAAGATGCAGAGTTGATAATGATAGTGCAACTTATTTGTGGCACTGCCGCTTATGTCATATCGGTGTAAAGCGCATGAAGAAACTCCATACTGATGGACTTTTGGAACCACTTGATTATGAATCACTTGGTACTTGCGAACCGTGCCTCATGGGCAAGATGACTAAAACGCCGTTCTCCGGTACTATGGAGAGAGCAACAAATTTGTTGGAAATCATACATACAGATGTATGTGGTCCGATGAATATTGAGGCTCGTGGCGGATATCGTTATTTTCTCACCTTCACAGATGACTTAAGCAGATATGGGTATATCTACTTAATGAAACATAAGTCTGAAACATTTGAAAAGTTCAAAGAATTTCAGAGTGAAGTTGAAAATCATCGTAACAAGAAAATAAAGTTTCTACGATCTGATCGTGGAGGAGAATATTTGAGTTACGAGTTTGGTGTACATTTGAAGCAATGCAGAATAGTTTCGCAACTCACGCCACCCGGAACACCACAGCGTAATGGTGTGTCCGAACATCGTAATCGTACTTTACTAGATATGGTGCGATCCATGATGTCTCTTACTAATTTACCGCTATCGTTTTGGGGTTATGCTTTAGAGACGGCCGCATTCACGTTAAATAGGGCACCATCAAAATCCGTTGAGACGACGCCTTATGAACTATGGTTTGGCAAGAAACCAAAGTTGTCGTTTCTTAAAGTTTGGGGTTGCGATGCTTATGTGAAAAAGCTTCAACCTGATAAGCTCGAACCCAAATCGGAGAAATGTGTCTTCATAGGATACCCAAAGGAGACTGTTGGGTACACCTTCTATCACAGATCCGAAGGCAAGATATTCGTTGCTAAGAATGGATCCTTTCTAGAGAAGGAGTTTCTCTCGAAAGAAGTGAGTGGGTGGAAAGTAGAACTTGATGAGGTAACTGTACCTGCTCACTTATTGGAAAGTAGTTCATCATAGAAACTGGTTTCTGCGACACTTACACCAATTAGTGAGGAATTTAATGATGATGATCATGAAATTTCAGATCAAGTTACTACTGAGCCTCGTAGGTCAACAAGAGTAAGATCCGCACCAGAGTGGTACGGTAATCCTGTTCTGCAAATCATGCTACTAGATCATGATGAACCTATGAACTATGAAGAAGCGATGGTGAGCCCAGATTCCGCAAAATGGCTTGAAGCCATGAAATCTGAGATGGGATGCATGTATGAAAACAAAGTATGGACTTTGGTTGACTTGCCCGATGATCGGCAAGCAATTGAGAATAAATGGATCTTCAAGAAGAAGACTGACGCTGACGGTAATATTACTGTCTACAAAGCTTGACTTGTCGCAAAAGGTTTTTGACAAGTTCAAGGGGTTTACTACGATGAGACCTTCTCACCCGTAGCGATGCTTAAGTCTGTCCGAATCATGTTAGCAATTGCCGCATTTTATGATTATGAAATTTGGCAGATGGATGTCAAAACTGCATTCCTGAATGGATTTCTGGAAGAAGAGTTGTATATGATGCAACCGAAAGGTTTTGTCGATCCAAAGGGAGCTAACAAAGTGTGCAAGCTCCAGTGATCCATTTATGGACTGGTGCAAGCCTCTCGGAGTTGGAATAAACGCTTTGATAGTGTGATCAAAGCATTTGGTTTTATACAGACTTTCGGAGAAGCCTGTATTTACAAGAAAGTGAGTGGGAGCTCTATAGCATTTCTGATATTATATGTGGATGACATATTACTGATTGGAAATGATATAGAATTTCTGGATAGCATAAAGGGATACTTGAATAAGAGTTTTTCAATGAAAGACCTCGGTGAAGCTGCTTACATATTAGGAATAAAGATCTATAGAGATAGATCAAGACGCTTAATTGGACTTTCACAAAGCACATACCTTGACAAGATTTTGAAGAAGTTCAAAATGGATCAAGCAAAGAAAGGGTTCTTGCCTGTGTAACAAGGTGTGAAGTTGAGTCAGACTCAATGCCCGACCACTGCAGAAGATAGAGAGAAAATGAAAGATGTTCCATTTGCTTCAGCCATAGGCTCTATCATGTATGCAATGCTGTATACCAGACCTGATGTGTGCCTTGCTATAAGTTTAGCAGGGAGGTACCAAAGTAATCCAGGAGTGGATCACTTGACAGCGGTCAAGAACATCCTGAAATACCTGAAAAGGACTAAGGATATGTTTCTCGTATATGGAGGTGACAAAGAGCTCATCGTAAACGGTTACGTTAATGCAAGCTTTGACACTGATCCAGACGATTCTAAATCGCAAACCGGATACGTGTTTACATTAAACGGTGGAGCTGTCAGTTGGTGAAGTTCTAAACAAAGCGTCGTGGCGGGATCTACATGTGAAGCGGAGTACATAGCTGCTTCGGAAGCAGCAAACGAAGGAGTCTGGATGAAGGAGTTCATATCCGATCTAGGTGTCATACCTAGTGCATCGGGTCCAATGAAGGAGTCTGGATGAAGGAATCCAGATTTCACAAGAGAACCAAACACATCAAAAGACGCTTCAATTCCATCCGGGATCTAGTCCAGGTGGGAGACATAGAGATTTGCAAGATACATACGGAGCTGAATGTAGCAGACCCATTGACTAAGCCTCTTCCACGAGCAAAACAAGATCAGCACCAAAGCTCCATGGGTGTTAGAATCATTACTTTGTAATCTAGATTATTGACTCTAGTGCAAGTGGGAGACTGAAGGAAATATGCCCTAGAGGCAATAATAAAGTTATTATTTATTTCCTTATATCATGATAAAAGGTTTATTATTCATGGTAGAATTGTATTAACCGGAAACATAATACATGTGTGAATATATAGACAAACAGAGTGTCACTAGTATGCCTCTACTTGACTAGCTCATTAATCAAAGATGCTTATGTTTCCTAACCATGGACAAAGAGTTGTCATTTGATTAATAGGATCACATCATTAGTTGAATGATCTGATTGACATGACCCATTCCATTAGCTTAGCACCCGGTCGTTTAGTATGTTGCTATTGCTTTCTTCATGACTTATACATGTTCCTATGACTATGAGATTATGTAACTCCCGTGTGCCGGAGGAACACTTTGTGTGCTACCAAACGTCACAACGTAACTGGGTGATTATAAAGGTGCTCTACAGGTGTCTCCAAAGGTACATGTTGGGTTGACGTATTTCGAGATTAGGATTTGTCACTCCGATCGTCGCAGAGGTATCTCTGGGCCCTCTCGGTAATGCACATCACTTAAGCCTTGCAAGCATTGCAGCTAATGAGTTAGTTGCGAGATGATGTATTACAGAATGAGTAAAGAGACTTGCCGGTAACGAGATTGAACTAGGTATTGGATGGCGACAATCAAATCTCGGGAAAGTAACATACCGATGACAAAGGGAACAACGTATGTAGTTATGCGGTCTGACCGATAAAGATCTTCGTAGAATATGTAGGAGCCAATATGGGCATCCAGGTCCCGCTATTGGTTATTGACCGGAGACGTGTCTCGGTCATGTCTACATTGTTCTCGAACCGTAGGGTCCACACGCTTAAAGTTACGATTACAGTTTCATTATGAGTTTATGTATTTTGATGTACCGAAGGTTGTTCGTAGTCCGGATGTGATCACGGACATGACGAGGAGTCTCGAAATGGTCGAGACATAAAGATCGATATATTGGAAGCCTATATTTGGACATCAGAATCGTTCCGGGTGAAATCGGCATTTTACTGGAGTACCGGGGGGTTACCGGAACCCCCCTGGGGGGTTATTGGGCCTACATGGGCCTTGAGGGAGAAGATAGAAGGAGGCAGGAGGTGGCCGCGCGCCCCTCCCCTTCCTAGTCCGAATAGGACAAGGGAAGGGGGCGGCGCCCCCCCTTTCCTTCCCCTCTTCCTCCTCTTTCCCCCCTTCTCCTTCTCCAACTAGGAAAGAAGGGAGTCCTACTCCCAGTGGGAGTAGGACTCCCCCCTGGCGCGCCTCTCCTTGGCCGGCCTCCCCCTCCCCTTGGCTCCTTTATATACGAGGGCAGGGGGCACCCTAGGACACACAAGTTGATCTTCGTGATCGTTCCTTAGCCGTGTGCGGTGCCCCCCTCCACGATATTACACCTCGATCATATTGTAGCGGTGCTTAGGTGAAGCCCTGCGATGGTTAAACATCAAGATCATCACCACGCCATCGTGCTGACGAAACTCCACCCCGAAGCTTTGCTGGATCGGAGCCCGGGGTGCGTCATCGAGCTGTATGTGTGTTAAGAACTCGGAGGTGCCGGAGTAACGGTGCTTGGATCGGTTGGACCGGGAAGACGTACGACTACTTCATCTACGTTGCGTTAATGCTTCCGCTTCGGTCTACGTGGGTACGTAGACAACACTCTCCCCTCTCATTGCTATGCATCACCATGATCTTGCGTGTGCGTAGGAAAATTTTGAAATTACTACGTTCCCCAACACCAACAGTCCGGCCAAAGGATATAGTCCGGCTGTCCAGAGACCCCCTAATCCAGGACTCCCTCAGGGGGTCTCCGGACAGACGAACTCTATCCTTTGACCGGACTGTTGGACTATGAAGATACAAGATTGAAGACTTCGTCTCATGTCCGGATGGGACTCTACTTGGCGTGGAAGGCAAGCTAGGAAGTAAGGATATGGATATCTCCTCCTTTGTAACCGACCTTGTGTAACCCTAGCCGCCTCCGGTGTCTATATAAACCGGAGGGTTTTAGTCCGTAAGGCAACATACAATCATACCATAGGCTAGCTTCTAGGGTTTAGCCTCTCCGATCTTGTGGTAGATGTACTCTTGTAATACTCATATCATCAAGAATAAATCAAGCAGGACGTAGGGTTTTACCTCCATCAAGAGGGCCCGAACCTGGGTAAAACATACTGTTCCCTGCCTCCTATTACCATCCGCCTTAGATGCACAGTTCGGGACCCCCTACCCGAGATCCGCCGGTTTTGACATCGACAGTCTTGGTATTTGTTCCTAGCGCCTTGCAGTGGAACACCAAGATCGATCTGGCTCCGAATTCTTAATTGTACAGGGAACAACACCTGTCGGTCTCGAAAAATCATTGAACGGCAGCAGCGGACGCACATAAACACAGCAATCCTTAACTCTTCTTGAACTTTAACCTCATACTGTCCGCTCCAAAAGTTAGTCACGATTCAACGATGAACTTTGCCGGCTCAGACCAAAGTTACCCTATGCCGGGTTATCCAGCGTGCCTCTTCTTCTTTACCTAACCAATTGTGAGCTTTTGATCCCTAGAAAAGATCCCTCCAAGAACTCAACACCACCGTGCACGAGCCCCACGGTGGGCGCCAACTATCGTAGATTTTTCATGGTAGATGTCCTTGTGAAAAGGACTTAGTCGTGAGGCCAACGCATCTATGTGGTAGCTTGAACGGCATTGGTCGGGATCGAGATATGCGAGGTTTTACCCAGGTTCAGCCCCTCACCGTCGAGGTAAAAGCCTGCATCCTGCTTCATTGATATTGATGATGATGATCACGATTACACGAGTGCTCTAACTCGGGAGCTATAGACTTGTTTGTCTAACCCTAACTTATCAAACTTGTCCCTCTTGGGGTGCCCTGCCCCTCCTTATATATGTTGAAGAGGCGGCTTACATGACTAGTCCTATTAGGATTAGGATTACTCTATTACAAGTGGAGTCCTAGTCTTGCTTCCTTTGTAAGGGAATATTCCTTGTGCTTTTCTCTTAAGCCGGCCCACCATAGCATGAGCCGGCCTTCTGGGCCTTGGGCCTAGTCCTCTATCTGACCCGCCGTTGAGGCCATTAGTAAGTCGCCAGGTTAAAGAGTTGCCAGACTAGTGAGCCGCCAGACTCGTGAGTCGCCAATCCTCCGACGGGTTACCAATGAAACGCCAACTTCGGCCGGATCATATATCTGCCCGGGTCATACCGCGGGGTATATCCCCGACAAGCTCCATGTTCCGGGTCATAGCCTTCTTCATGTCTATCATATTGGCACACATTTGGTTCTCCTGATGATGAATGTGCTGATTTAATTCCTGTATGTAGGCTTCAATGGATTTGTCTTTCCTGGTGCAAATCATCTCCCATTGCTCATCTCGGCGTCCACATATCTGGTAGATGGTGTCCTTAAGCTCCTTATTGTACACCTCGCAGATACATCCAATGGCGATGTGAGCGGCCATGCTCTTTACTAGACTCCAAGTTGGTGCATCAAATGAAAACTCGATGGGCTCCGTAACCGGCATGAACGTCCTTCCTGGTACATGAACTCGAATCATCCAACGCTCTTCTTTAGGCAGAGTGGCGGTGTAGGTTTCGGTGAAGCTTGGTATGCCGATGCTCAGGTACCTAGTGACTTCCTTCAAGTGTCGTCCGAAAGAGGTGTCATCATCTGGTTGAGTGAACATGTTCCTTGGGTCCTCCATCTATAGAGTATAAATGGAGAAGAGTCAGAAATGAGTAGAGAAGAGTATCTTGTGGCTTGTCCTAGTGGTTGCGTCCTACAGTCAACGTGTGCTTTGATACCATCTTGTAGGGACCCGACCTCAGACGGTCAAGTCTCTGTGTTTGAGTGTCAACCCTGGATCGGTATTGCTAACACACACAGTCCCCGAGCTTTTATTGCAGGGTTTCATTCACACACTTATTACATCGACAGTCTCAGAAAGAGTACTTATTACAATAATATGGCTGAAGGCCATCTAAATAAGATAATTGCGGAAGCTTCGAAGATAAATGAGTCCATGCAACTCCACGGCAAAACTAAGTGCACGACAATGACCTAGCGCACCTTACTCTTCGTCTGAAAATTCTGCAACATGATACATTGCAGCCATGTAGGTCAGCACATGGAATATGCTGGCAAGATAACACTACAGAGCAATGAACAGAATAACAACTATCACTACATGCATATATGGTTGGTGGATGCTCTATGGTTATCGTTTGCATAAAGCTAGTTTTTCCCTACAACAAAGGAGTATATTTTATTTAACTACATAGTTTGTTAAAATTATTGAGAATGTAACCCCAACTCAATCCAAAAATTAAAAATTAATAACCTAACAAATTAATTAAGTAAAGTGATGAGAAACATAATAATTCAACCACCAGATACTCAAGATGTCCATAAGTGGGGGCACGGCTAATCATGATTAGTTTGTACACTCTGCAGAGATTTGCGCACTTTTCCCCACAAGACTCGATCTCCTCTATTGAATTTCTCACACTACATGATGTTTGAGAAACGAATGACCGAGACACAGTCTTTTAGAAGCAATAACTCTTTACTATGGGTAGAGAGTACCACCTACATCCCCTACATCTGCTAGCCTACCACTAAAAGAGGTCACACAACATACTCAACTATGCCATAGCCCATAATGGCTTGTGGCTGCACATGGAAGTTTCTAGCATGAATAATCTTATGATCCCTTTGAGCCTGGGTGGCAAACCATAGCATGATCACACGGGTACCCCGGGATCTCCTTGGACAACACTGGTATATCCCCAGGTGCCCATAACCAATCCACCCAGATGTGTATTAAAGTAGCCACCTTAAGTTCCGTTAGTTAATAATAACTCTCACATCTTTCATGAATTCTTTCAAACCAAACCATGTCTACTAGCATAGCAAAGCAGCATAAGCACAACATAGTAACACCCCCCAGTTTGAATATAAGACAATTGGTTCCTACCTCATCAACTACTTCCCAATACCCACATGTTATCAAATCCTACTCATGCAATGTTTGAGGGTTGAAACAAATGCATAAAAACTGGGTAATAAAGGGATATGATCAAAGTGTTACTTGCCTTGCTGATGATCGGAAAACCCTAGAGATTCATAGTAGCAAGCCTCGCACTCTGAAAACTCTATCGTGAACAAACAATAGCATACATAATCACTCAAGCATAAGATGCAAAGGTAAAACCCAAAAGAAAAGAAGTAAACTGAAATTTCAAGTGAAGAGATTTGATTTGCAAAAAGAATCAATCGAATTGGAGTTACGAAACTCAAAGTACGATCAAAAGAAGTTTGAAATCAAATTTTCTTGAAACCAAATTTTATATTTCCAAAATCATGTTCAAGTTGATTATCTGGATAGAGGGGAACAAGACGAAGATTTTGGCATTGGTTTCACTGGATTTGGACAAACGAGCAAAAAGTACTAAGGGTTTAAAGATTGGGGACTAATCTACGATAAAAGTAATTATGGATAGGTCCCTGGCCCAAAACTAAACTAAAAAGGAAAAGAAAAATCTATTGGACGAACGTCCGCTAACAAAGACTAACGAACAAATTCGTTCGCTAACAGAGATGATCGGGTGAACGTTCGCTAAATAACGAACCCTAAAAATAAAATAGATCTATAAAAATAAACCAAACTTAATAAAAAACCAGGTGGGTTTTCTTTGGTTTTTACCTGTTTGATGTGGGAAAACCAGCGGCGGCGAACTCCGGCGACGGTGGGAGCGGGCGGCGGGGCGGCGCGGGATGGCGTGGGGTGGCGTGGCGAGCAGCGCAAAGCGGCAGCGGCGGCGGGTCGGCAGGAGGCGGGGCGGCAGCGGGCTGAGGAGAGAGGGGCATGGCTTTTAAAGGGGCCCTGGGGGTACGACTTGGGGAGGGGTCGGCGCGGGCGGCGGGGTGGCGCCGGACTCCGGCGAGTCCGGGTCAGCCACGGCTCGGGGAAGGCTGCGGCGGATGGGCCGGTTGGGCCTCCAGCCCGGTCGGTCCAAAAGATTTTTTTAAATAATTTTGCCAAAACGGAAAAATTCAAAAAATGAATAAATAAAAATCCTAAAATATCGAAAGAAATTTTCATGGTCCTCTACTAATTTTTAGGACAACATGAACATTTTTCTGGGCTAAAATACATGTTTTCCCTAATTTACTCGAATAAAAACTCAAATAAAAATAAAAAAATATTTTTATTTAAAATTAAATTTCCATTATTTCCTCTGTTTTGAAGAAGTCATATTATCTTCTGTCATTATTTTTTTATTTTTGAAATAATCGGAAAAATAATTTCAAATAAAAATCACGTTGATCCAATTTACCAATTTTGAAAATTTCAAAAATGGATTTTATGAAAAACCTACAACTATCTCAAATGATCCTTGAGTTGCTTAAGGTCTCTAGGATCAAAATGTCCAAACAAAACAAATTAGAAATGCAAAGAGCATGGATGCAAATGATGACCTAGTGAGTAACATCCAAATTGAAAATTGGGATGTTACATGCACCAAGACAATTTGCCATTGTATTGGGTGTGTTGAGGACACAAGAGATTTCTTGTATTTGGTTGCAGGGTTGTTTGAGAGAGACTATCTTCATCCTACACCTCCCACAGATTGATAAACCTGAGGTCATCCTGTTGAGGGAAAATTGCTACTGTCCTACAAAACTCTATGCTTGGAGGCCAAACACGAGTCTACAAGAATAAAGTTGCGTAGTAGACATCAAAGCGGCAGGGGGTGGCCAATATTTTCCATGCTAGGTATTTTATTCTCACGATGAGGGTTTATTCACTTGCCATTGCACGAGAGTGAGGCAGGTAATAGGGATGCCCAATCCCGAGATGAAAAAAAAATAATGTGATGATTATAATAAATTCCTTGGAAAGTGTTGGTATGGAAGGCACCCATTGATATGGCTTGCCATGGATTGTGAAAGAATGGTGGAAACGAAATAAACTTTACTTTCTGTTCGGGAACCGCCTATGATTTGTCTAGCATCGAAGATATTGGGAGTTCTCAGTCGTTTTCGTTTACAGGAAAAAGCATGCCTCTCAATATAATTTTACCTCTAATTTAAGCCTTGAGCTCTAGCACCTCTGAAAATCTCTGCTTCCCTCTACGAAGGGCCTATCTATTTACTTTTATGCAATTTTTATTTTTATTTTGAGTCTCCACCTTCTCTTATAAAGCAACAACTGGAGAGCACTATTGTCATATTTGTGCATTGGATGTAGCTAATGTTGAGTGTGTTTTATGAATGGACCAATGATTGAGCATAATGGGCTAGTGTAAGTGCATCTAGTGCCACCCCTAGTTGGTTTTGGAGTATTGACGACAAACCTAGTTGAGGGACTAATGTGTTTGTGAGAATTGCAGGATAACACAGGTAGAAGTCCCTCATTGATTCGGTTTTCCTACCAGAGATGACCCCTAAAAATGTATGAAGACATTGAAGTCAAAGGTGGTATATGAAGATATTCACATTGAAGTCTATGACAAGAGAAGACACCGCATGAAGCCTATGGAGCTCGAAGACTTAGATCTTTCGTAGTTCTTTTTCTTCTGTGTTGAGTCATAGGAACCACCGTACTGATAAGTGGGGTCCAAGAGAACCAGTCAGAATGACTGAAGTGATGCTTAAACAAAACCTATGTCTTCGAGTGAAGACTATGAGAGCGAATCTTGTCCAGAGTCGGACAAGTCAGCTTTGCTTGTAGCCCAAGTAAAGTTTCCGTGTGAGTTTGAAATCTGACTGTTGGAACACGTGTCAGTTCCTTAGTGACCCAGGGTCATTTCAGACAAATTAGGTCGGGTTGCCTACTGGCTATAAATAGCCCACCCCCTACAACCATAAACGGTTGGCTGCTCAGATTCAGAGTACGGCTTTTGTCGTTTGAGAGAAACCCACCTCGAAGACTTTGAGAGAGAATTCCTTGCGAGGATAAAACCCTAACCACCCAGAGCCAAAGAGAATTAGGCATCACTTAAGTCTTCTTGTCTGTGTGATCTGAAGACTTATTACACTTGAGGACTGTGCATCCTCCAGCCGGTTAGGCGTCGCGTTCTGAGCATCCAAGAGACATTGTGGATTGCCGGTGAACGAAGTCTGTGAAGGTTTGGGAGTCTACCTTGAAGACTTACCAGAGTGATTGGGCGAGGTCTGTGTGACCTTAGCTTAAGGGGAATAGGGTGAGGACTGGGTGTCCTGAGCTGCGTGTTCAGGACTAGGTGTCCGGGACTGTGTGTCCTCAGGTTTAAATACCTAGCCGCCCTAACCAGACATACAATTGTCACAACAACTGGAACTGGTCCAACACATCATTGTCTTCAACGAGTCACTGGTTTCATCCTTCCCTTCTCTTAACGTAATGTTACTCTTTGTGAAGTCATTGTATAATTGCACTATCTTTTATCTTCACAGAGTGACTGCTTGTTCTGTTTGGCTTCATATTATCTTCCTACCTGATCATTACTACATTGCAGCTATTTGTCATTGTGCTTTCACTCTATTGAATACTTGACTATGGCTTGCCTAGTGTAGTCTACCTTCCGCTGCAGGGTAATAGGTTTATTTCTACTGTTTGTCTTCATAACTTCCACGTTTTGAAGACTTCCATAAAAATCGCCTATTCACCCCCCCCCCCTCTAGTCGATATAACGCACTTTCAGCTAGGGATAACTTTCTTTAGCGTTGATATTTTTAAAGACATGGTGCTTGTTAGTATGCTTGAGTATTGATGTCTTTATGTAAAATTATAGATTATTGCTTTCAATCATTCAAGTCCAAATGTCCATGCCAAAAAAGAAAGGATTATATGATGAATATGTTAGGTAGCATTCCACATCAAAATTTTGTTTGTAATTGCAAATTTATCATGCTGAGTTTTACGAGAAAGAGTTGTTGTTATGATGCTAGGAAAAGTGATTGAAATTATCATTGATCAAACTTATACACTATGCTAGCATTCACACTTCATAAATTATTTCTTTTATCATTTACCTAATCAAGGACGAGTAGGAATTAAGCTTGGGGATGCTGATACGTCTTGAACGTATCTATAATTTATGAAGCATTCACGCCATGTTTACAACAATTTTATATGGTTTGGGTACATTTTGATATGATTTAAATGGAACTAACCTGGACTGATGATGTTTTGGTGTTGTTTGTTGTGCAAAAATAAAAGTTCTCCAAATGCAATGAAACTTTTTGATGATTTTTTTGGAAGAAAAGAGACACTATAAGCTTCATGGGAAGACCATAAGAGTCATAAGGTTGCCACCACCCACCAGGGCGCGCCCAGGGGGTAATGGTGCGCTGGTGGGTGGTGGGCACCTAGTGGCCCATCTTAGCGTGAGACCGACACCAAAAACTCCTATAAATATAGGAAACACCAGAAATAACCCTAGAACTTGGACTCCACTGCCGCACGACTCTGTACCTTCGAAATACCATTTGGAGGCCTGTTTCGGCAACCTGTTGAGGGGGAAAATATCAACGGAGGCCACCTTCATCATCCCAGCAACCACCATGATGAGGAGGGACTAGTTTCCCCTCGAGGCTAGGGGTATGTACAAGTAGATATGTGTTGATCTGTCTCTCTCATGTTCTTGATTTGGCACGATGTTGATGTTCCACGAGCTTTGTTAATATGGTCAGATCATATGGTGCTTCCCCCTCTCCATCTTATTGTGATGAATTAAGTTTTACCTTTGATATTTCACAATTATCGGATTGAATACTTTTATGGATTTGAGAACACTTGATGTATGTCTTGCATATTAATACCCGTGGTGACAATGGGGTGTTATATTGATTCGCTTGATGTATGTTTTGGGACTCAACTGCGGATTCCCGAGGTGACATTTGGGTAATCTATGCATAGGGGTTGATGCACATTTTCATCCTACTTTCTCTGGTAGAAATCTTGGGGCACTCTTTGAAGTTCTTTGTGTTGGATTGAATATTATGAATCTAAAATTGTTTGGTGCATATCGTATAATCAACTCACGGATACTAATGTCGCTTGAACTAAGTCGGTATTTCCCCAAAGAGGAAGGGATGATGCAGCACAACAACGGTAGGTATTTCCCTCAGTTATGAAACCAAGGTATCAATCCAGTAGGATAACCAAGCAACACTATGTAAATGGTACCTGCACACACAAAGAATAAATACTTGCAACCCCACGCTTATGAGGGGTTGTCAATCCTTGTCGTGGAATTGTCACGACAGATGTCCTAGAGCAAGGACTTAGTCGTAGGGCCATCGCACTAGGAAGCTTAAAGGGGTTTGAGGGAGTCCTGGATTAGGGGGTCTCCGGACAGCCGGATTATATCCTTTGGCCGGACTGTTGGACTATGAAGATACAAGATTGAAGACTTCGTCTTGTGTCCGGATGGGACTCTACTTGGCGTGGAAGGCAAGCTTAGGCAACGCGGATATGTATATCTCCTCCTTTGTAACCGAACTTGTGTAACCCTAGCCCCCTCTGGTGTCTATATATACCGGAGGGTTTTAGTCCGTAGGACAACATACAATCATACCATAGGCTAGCTTCTAGGGTTTAGCCTCTGTGATATCGTGGTAGATCTACTCTTGTACTACCCATATCATCAATATTAATCAAGTAGGACGTAGGGTTTTACCTCCATCAAGAGGGCCCGAACCTGGGTAAAACATCATGTCCCTTGCCTCCTGTTACCATCTGCCTTAGACGCACAGTTCGGGACCGCCTACCCGAGATCCGCTGGTTTTGACACCGACATTGGTGCTTTCATTGAGAGTTCCTCTGTGCCGTCGCCAGAAGGAAGGATGTCTCATCTCGTCTTTAAAGACGGTACTACTGTCGGGGGAGCTTTGGCTGTCATCCATACTCTCCGGCTAGGCGGGTTCATCATGACCGCTTGTTCGGCCGCCGCGCCGACGATGACTTCTCGGGTCATCGAGAAAAACCTCCACA
Organism: Triticum monococcum; assembly: GCA_034509565.1. Classification (NCBI taxonomy): domain Eukaryota; kingdom Viridiplantae; phylum Streptophyta; class Magnoliopsida; order Poales; family Poaceae; genus Triticum; species Triticum monococcum. The sequence goes on from CM067845.1 coordinate 608,242,886, forward strand.
TCAAATCGGCACTCGCCGAACAGATGGATCCAATGGAGCTCGCCTCCTTAAACGAGCTCTTGGATCGCATCGCCACCTTGGGAGTCGCTACGGACTATGATCAGATTGGGCTTAAACTCGATCAAAGGGAGATTAACTCTCCACCGGTCACCCATCATATTGAAGTGGTGGAGGAACAATGCGGTGACCTTTCCTCTATCTCGAGGACCAACTATGTCCGGATTCCCGAGCTCTCTGAGCCGGACGCCCGTCCGCGGGAGGACAACATCCAATCCCTGAACTTAGAGTTAGGCAGCGGACCAGGATTATCGGGTAACACCCCGGAACTGGAGCTTCCAAAATTGGAAACTCCTCGGCCCCTGGATCCTAGATCGGGTAAGGGTTCGGATTCAATTCCACCCACCCACCCAAACATAAGCGATCTTCCCACATCAGGCAAGAGCCCCAGGAAACAGTACATCACTATTGGGCCAGATTCCTCCTTGCGATGAACAAGGTTAAGGATTGTCGCGAGGAAGACGCAATCTCATTTTTTTGCAATAATTGCATGGACAAGGGAATCCTTAACGCCATAAATTGCCGTGAGATAACACGTTTCGCTGACTTGGCGTCCATAGTACGAAAGTACTGTGCGATGGAAAGTGCCTGGAAAACCGAAACAAACTTTTGGGATAATCCGGCCGTGAATACAAACCCAGTCCGAAATAAAAGGGTGCATTATCACAATACACCCGGGTCAACCACCAAAAAGCAAAGACCCTCTACAGGGCATGGAACCGTACTGGAGGGATGGCTCAACGGACCCTGCAAAATTCATAGCACAGCAGATATAATACCAACGCACAGCCTTAGAGCATGTTGGATACTCCGGCAGGTGGCCAAAAGTGGTGAGGATCTTCTTATCCCAAATACCACAGAGCACCATCCCGTGGATAACAATACAGTGTTAACAGTGTTCGAGACCTTTGCGTCAAATAATAGGCACAAGCGAACACTCTGCAGCATGGCCGAAATCTGCCACGTAGTAGCAATTAATCCATGGAGTGACACGGCTATTACCTTCAATGCCAGTGATGAACCTAAATTTCGAACAGCCTGAGCACCAGCCGCACTGGTCCTTAGTCCAACCGTGGACGGCTTTCGACTCACCAAAGTACTCATGGACGGCGGCAGCGGACTAAACCTCATCTATGAGGAAACTCTTCAAAAGATGGAAATAGACTAGAACAGCATCGAACAAAGTAGCACAACCTTTAGAGGAATTATCCCCAGTCGGGAAGCACGCTGTGCTGGGAAAATCACACTAGATATGGTATTCGGCACGCCGGACAATTACAGGTCCGAAGAAATTACATTCCAAGTGGCCCTGTTCAGTAGTGGCTATCATGCTCTTTTAGGACGGGAGGCGTTTACAATCTTCCAAGCCGTACCCCATTACGGGTACATGAAGCTTAAAATGCCCGGGCCCAACGGAATCATCACTCTCGCCAGTGATCTGGACACAACACTCCGCACCGAAAACAAAACAGCCGCATTGGCCCTCGAGGCATTATCCGAAGCCCTCTCGGCCGAGGAATTAGCCATGCTACGCTCCACAGTGGAGAGGGACGACGTGATACTCGACAAGAGATCCAAGTCCACCTCTTTTAAACCAGCGGATGAAATAGTCAAATTCCAGGTCCACCCAACGGACCCTACAAAAACAGCCTCCATCAGGGCACAGTTAAACCCCGCTGTGGAGGCCGCACTACGAGAGCTCCTGCGCGAGAATTGGGACATATTCGCCTGGCATCCCTCAGACATGCCAGGAATCCCACGCAGGCTAGCCAAGCATAGCCTCAATATCCTAAAGGGATTCAAGCTGGTCAAGCAAGCTCTTCGGCATTTCACATTCAACAATGGTATTGGAGGCCGGATTCATTAGAGAAATAAAACATCTAGACTGGCTAGCAAACCTGGTGATAGTACCAAAGAAGGACAAATCCTGGCGCCTTTGTGTCGATTTCAAAGACCTCAATAAAGCTTGCCCAAAGGATCCCTTCCCCCTCCCATGCATCGATCAAATCATTGATGCTACCGCAGGACACGAGTCATTGTGTTTCCTTGATGCATACTCCAGTTACCACCAAATCATGATGGCGGAGTCCGCCCAAGCTGCAACGCCATTCATCACACCATACGGTCCCAAAAACATCACACCATACGGTCCCAAAAGCAGTTTCAACACAATGCCTTTTGGGCTCAAAAACGCCGGCTCAACATATCAGCGCATGATTCAGACATGTCTAGAGAAACAAATTAGCAAAACAGTAGAGGCATACGTAGACGATGTGGTCATCAAAACCAAACACGTCTACTCTTTGATAGACGACTTGAGGCTCACATTCAACAACCTCCGAACATATGACATCAAGCTCAATCCGAAAAAATGCGTTTTCGGCGTACCAGCCGGAAAGCTCCTGGGATTCATTGTCTCCAGTAGAGGCATTGAAGCTAATCCGGCCAAAATCCGAGCTTTGTCACAGTTGGCTACCCCAACAGACCTCAAACAAATCCAGAAGTTAACTGGATGCATGGCGGGTCTAAGCCGCTTTATCTCCCGCTTAGGAGAAAATGCTTTACCCATTTATCACCTCCTTCGGCACACCGAACACTTCGAGTTGACGGACGCGGCCACAGCCGGATTGGAAGAAATAAAGGCCATTTTGGCAACCAACCCAATCCTGGCCGCGCCAAACATCGGCGAACCAATGATGTTGTACATTGCGGCAACTCATCAAGTTGTAAGCGCGGTGCTCATTGTCGAACAGGAAGCGGACGGACACAAATTCCCTCTTCAAAAGCCGGTATACTATGTATCCACTGTCCTCACTCCATGCAAATCACGGCACCCGCATTACCAAAAGATAGCATATGCGGTATTCATGGCATCGCGGAAACTGCGACACTACTTTCAAGAGTGTTCGATTACAGTAGCCTCGGAAGTGCCACTTAATGATATTATAAACAACCACGACGCTACGGGCTGGATTGCCAAATGGGCCATTGAGCTCCTCCCGTTCGACGTAACATACAAACCTCAATGAGCCATTAAATCGCAAGTACTGGCCGACTTCGTCGCCGAATGGACGGAGGCCGAACTCCCTAAAGAGTACGGCGCATACTCCAATTGGATCATACACTAGCCAAGTTATTGGAGGTCGGATTCATCAGAGAAATAAAACATCTAGACTGGCTAGCAAACCTGGTGATAGTACCAAAGAAGGACAAATCCTGGCGCCTTTGTGTCGATTTCAAAGACCTCAATAAAGCTTGCCCAAAGGATCCCTTCCCCCTCCCATGCATCGATCAAATCATTGATGCTACCACAGGACAGGAGTCATTGTGTTTCCTTGATGCATACTCCAGTTACCACCAAATCAAGATGGCGGAGTCCGCCCAAGCTGCAACGCCATTCATCACACCATACGGTCCCAAAAACATCACACCATACGGTCCCGAAAGCAGTTTCAACACAATGCCTTTTGGGCTCAAAAACGCCGGCTCAACATACCAGCGCATGATTCAGACATGTCTAGAGAAACAAATCAGCAAAACAGTAGAGGCATACGTAGACGATGTGGTCATCAAAACCAAACACGTCTACTCTTTGATAGACGACTTGAGGCTCACATTCAACAACCTCCGAACATATGACATCAAGCTCAATCCGAAAAAATGCGTTTTCGGCGTACCAGCCGGAAAGCTCCTGGGATTCATTGTCTCCAGTAGAGGCATTGAAGCTAATCCGGCCAAAATCCGAGCTTTGTCACAGTTGGCTACCCCAACAGACCTCAAACAAATCCAGAAGTTAACTGGATGCATGACGGGTCTAAGCCGCTTTATCTCCCGCTTAGGAGAAAATGCTTTACCCATTTATCACCTCCTTCGGCGCACCGAACACTTCGAGTTGACGGACGCGGCCACAGCCGGATTGGAAGAAATAAAGGTCATTTTGGCAACCAACCCAATCCTGGCTGCGCCAAACATCGGCGAACCAATGATGTTGTACATTGCGGCAACTCATCAAGTTGTAAGCGCGGTGCTCATTGTCGAACAGGAAGCGGACGGACACAAATTCCCTCTTCAAAAGCCGGTATACTATGTATCCACTGTCCTCACTCCATGCAAATCACGGCACCCGCATTACCAAAAGATAGCATATGCGGTATTCATGGCATCGCGGAAACTGCGACACTACTTTCAAGAGTGTTCGATTACAGTAGCCTCGGAAGTGCCACTTAATGATATTATAAACAACCACGACGCTACGGGCTGGATTGCCAAATGGGCCATTGAGCTCCTCCCGTTTGACGTAACATACAAACCTCAATGAGCCATTAAATCGCAAGTACTGGCCGACTTCGTCGCCGAATGGACGGAGGCTGAACTCCCTAAAGAGTACGGCGCATACTCCAATTGGATCATACACTTCGACGGTTCTAAAATGCTGGCCGGTGTAGGGGCTGGCGTTGTCCTGACATCCCCAACCGGAGATACCGTTCAGTACATACTGCAAATATAGTATACAGACTCCAACAATGCAGCCGAATACAAAGCTCTGTTGCATGGTCTTCGGATGGCAGTCTCCATGGGCATTCAACGCCTGGAGGTGCATGGGGATTCAAACCTCGCAATATCCCAAATAAACGTAGACTTTGACACCAAGGATCCGAAAATGGCGGCCTATCGAAACGCCGTCCTAAAAATGTCAGCTCGGTTCGAGGGGCTCGAATTTCACCATGTGGCTCAGGAAAACAATCAGGCGACGGATATCCTTGCCCGCATCGGCGCAAAACGCGATGCGGTCCCCCCAACATATTTTTGGAAAGGCTGTTCAAGCCATCCGTAGTATGGGAAGGGGACACCGGTAACAATAGTCCGGACCCGGCCAAAATACCCGATACCGAACTCTCTGACACAATCGGAGGCTCCGCCACGGAAATAACACCTTCAACCCACGAAATAATGGCCATTATTGCCCCGTGGACAGAACCATTCCTGGCCTACCTAACTAGACAGGAACTTCCGAAGGACCAAAAGGAGGCATGCTGGATAGTGCGGCGATCCAAGGCCTACAGGGTCCATGAGGGAAGGGTGCATCCAAGGTCTTTCAAAGGTGCATCTCCGAAGAGGAAGGGTGGAATCTTTTGGTAGAAATTCACGCCGGACTCGGCGGTCATCACGCCGCAGCCCGGGCTCTTGTAAGCAAGGCCTTCCGTACAAGATTCTATTGGCCAATGGCCTAGGCAGATGCGCAGGACATGGTCCAACGTTGCGCCGGTTGCCAGCTCTTTGCAAATCAAAGCCACATGCCACCCACCACCCTCCAAACAATCCCCATTACATGGCCCTTTGCGGTCTGGGGGCTTGACATGGTTGGACCCCTTAAAGCGGGAACCCACAAGAAAAAATACTTATTGGTCATGATGGATAAATTCACCAAATGGATAGAGGCCAAACCGGTTAAAACAGCCGAATCCGGACCGGTGATAGATTTCATATCCGGGGTTGTACACCGTTATGGCGTCCCCCACAGCATCATCACAGATAATGGCACAAACTTCACGGCCGATGAGGTAAAACTCTGGTGCAGCAAAATGGGCATCAAGCTCGATTATGCCTCAGTCTATCACCCACAAACCAACGGTCAAGTCAAGTGAGCAAACGGTCTTATAATGAGCGGCATTAAACCCAGATTAGTGCGTTCCTTAACAGAGTCTAACACGCACTGGGTAGAGGAGCTTGACTCCATACTCTAGGGGCTGCGGACCACGCCGAATCGTAGTACCGGATATACACCCTTCTTTATGGTGTACGGCGCAGAGGCAGTCTTGCCCTGTGACATAATTCATGACTCACCTAGAGTGCGCATGTATGAAGAAAGAGAAGCCGAGCTCGATCGGCAGGACAGTCTAGACACCTTGGAGGAGGAGCGCGGCGTAGCCAAAGCCCGTTCCGCATTTTATCAACAACATGCTCGCAGATACCAAAGCAGAGAAGTACGGGCCAAAACTTATAACATTGGCGAACTAGTTCTACGCCTGCAGGATAAGAAAAAGAACAAGCTCGAGCCCAAATGGGAAGGTCCCTTCATTATTAACCAAGTTCTGACCGGTGGAGTGTACCGACCGCGGGATGCATCGAATAGTCGACTCTAGCCGAACCCATGGAACGCGGCCAGGCTCCGAAGATTCTACGCCTAGCACCGGACTCTATGTTAGTCCCCTCCCTTTGTCCATTTTTCGCATATACATTATCTGTCTTGTTTTCCTTTCTTTCTTTTCTTATTCCTCTATGCCTTCAAGGGTCACTGTCGGTGTCAAAACCGGCGGATCTCGGGTAGGGGGTCCCGAACTGTGCGCCTAGCCTGGATGGTAACAGGAGGCAAGGGACATGAAGTTTTACCCAGGTTCGGGCCCTCTTGATGGAGGTAAAACCCTATGTCCTGCTTGATTAATATTGAAGATATGGGTGTTACAAGAGTAGATCTACCACGAGATCAGAGAGGCTAAACCCTAGAACCTAGCCTACGGTATGATTGTATGTTGTGATTGTTGTCCTACGGACTAAAACCCTTCGGTTTATATAGACACCGGAGAGGGTTAGGGTTACACAAGGTCGGTTACAAAGGAGGAGGTATCCATATACATGTTGCCTAGCTTGCCTTCCACGCCAAGTAGAGTCCCATCCGGAGACGAGATGAAGTCTTCAATCTTGTATCTTCATAGTCTAACAGTCCGGCCAAAGGAGATAGTCCGGCTGTCCGGAGACCCCCTAATCCAGGACCCCCTCAGTAGCCCCTGAACCAGGATTCAATGACGATGAGTCCGGCGCGTAGTTGTCTTTGGCATTGCAAGGCGGGTTCCTTCTCCAAATACATCACAGAAGAATTTGAATACGAGGATAGTGTCCGACCCTGCAAAATAAGTTCCACATTTCACCGTAGAATAATGCTTTCGCAGATCTAATCCGCTAGCTTGTTTTGACAACATGACGTTACATCATGGCCCGGTGATTATTCAAATTGTTTCTTTTAACGAGCCCCGCACATAACGCGAGGAAGTTTTTCGACACGTCTTGTCAACGCAGAGATCGTGTCCCCTTATTATGGGATTCTCATCAATACGGGCGTGGGTAACCCAACCGTGCCATCAATTGCGGCGCTTGGGGGATAAGCGAGTTTTACTAGGCAAGTGGGGATGTTTAATTTTGTCCTCCCATATAAAGGGATAAGGATTCACCTTTCTATCCACGCCTTCTTCCTCCTCTGCCCATCCGCTCCCGCATACTCGAGCTCTAGTGCCCAAGTCCTCACTTCTATCTCAACCTTCTCCAACCATGTCCGGAGCGAGAGGCAAGTGGATGGTCTCCTCCGTCACGGAGGGAGACATCAAGAAACTGAGGAGAGCCGGATACCTGCCCGACGACATCGCGCACCGGCTCCCAGATGAGGGACAGCTCATCCCCACCCCGAGCCCCATGAGAGGGTGCTATTCCTCACCCATTTCCTCCGTGGACTGGGATTCCCTCTCCATCTCTTCGTCCGGGGGCTCATGTTTTATTACGGCCTGGATTTCCACGATTTGGCCCCGATCTTCATCCTCAACATCTCGGCGTTTATCGTCGTGTGCGAGGCCTTTCTCCGTGTCAAGCCCCACTTCGGCCTATGGCTGAAGACCTTCAACGTCAAGCCGAAGGTAGTGAGCAGCCGCCAGGCGGAGTGCGGAGCCGCCATGGTGGGCAAGATGCCCGACATCACATGGCTCGAGGCCACCTTCGTGGACACCATAAAGGGGTGGCAATCGGGGTAGTTCTATATCATCGAGCAGCACGACCCCGCATGGGTAGCGGCCCCCGAGTTCCGATCTGGCATCCCCATGCGGCTCACCTACTGGAAAGAGAAGGGCCTGTCCTGGGGTAAATCAAAAGAGCTGACCGAACTCTAGTCATGTATTCAGAACATGGTGCACAAGAAGCTCAAGCTTGTCAACATAGTCCAGGTTATGCTCGTCCGCCGGATACTCCCGTGCCAACAACGGGAGTTTACCTTGTGGGAGTTCAATCCGGCGCAGCACCGAACTCTGAACAGGCTCTTCGACATGACTCATGAAGATGCCTGGAGGGTGCTGTTCAAGGGCGATGTGGTCCCACCTCCCATTACCGAGGATCGCGGATTCAGCGTGAAGCGCCAAGCCAGTGTGGTAAGCTATTTTTCCTTTTACAGGATACTTGTTTTCTATACAGATTGACTCTATGCGGGATCTAAATTCTTGTGTCGTTAACAGGACTGGCAGAAAATGGCCGGACAGATCGACTGTCCGGCTCCCTTGCCTGAAGGCCCCGCAGATGCTCTTCTGACAAAGATGCTGACTCCGGACCCTTATAAGGTGCCGGAGAAGACCAAGAAGGCCAAGGGAGCTCGAAAGAGTTCCCGACGCCAGGCATCATTGGACTCACCGTCCGATGATTCTGCAGCACACTCTTCCCCCGAAGACGAGGAAGAGGAAGAAGAGGCTCCCCCACTGACTGGGGGAGACAATAAAAGGAAGGTCGCCCCAGTTGGGGAGGCCGGAGGGTCCAAGAAGGGAAGGACGCTCCTTCCGGACAGCTCCACCGTCCCCGACGAAAGTGAAGACGAGTGGTTGCCCAGGGGCAAGCCCCAGGGGAGATCATAAGTATTCGGATACCAAAGTAACCCATAGGATTCCTTTGTCGCATTGCTTTCCCTAACGCCGAAATCCATTGCATAGGCCGCCCCGAGCCAATATCGAGATATCCTTGGATGGCTCCCTGGGCGCGTCGGACATGGATAGCGATCCAGTCCTGACCGCCACCTCCCCTCATCCAGCCGATGACACCGAGGTACTGTCTTAAGAGGCACCAGATCGAGGGGGGACAGTCCTGGAGGTGCCTCAAGGCGACCTTTCGGACTCCAAGAGCCGAGGGGACGGGGTCCCTGAGAGCTCCGAGTTCGGCCCTCAGCCGAACACCGCGCCGGACCCTCCAACGGCTCCGAGCTCGGGTAGGCGGTCCCCTTTTGAGGGGAGTGAGACGCCTATGCCAGTGACCTCTGTTCATCTAGAGGCTTCAGATACTATGTTGGAAGTGCTTCGCAGCGCTTCCATCGATGAGGAGCACCGCACTATCATGAGTGCGGTGATCCAGAAGGTTCAGTCCGCGAAGAGCGGATTGACTGAAGCCTATACTAGCCTCCTAACAGGCTTCGAGGTAAGTGTTTTAAAATGTAGTTGAAATATTATCGCATAGACAATAGCCCCTGATGCTTTGTTCGGTGTTCGTGAAGAAAAGCCGAACAGAGGATCAAATGATATCACAGGAGTCTAATATAAGTATGTCAATATGCATATGCAGGCTTCGCTTCTGGCGTCCGTCGCACTAACTGCGGAGGTCGTCGTACTGAAGGAGGCCCTCTAGGGGTCCCAGAAAGAGCTCGACCTTGCTAAGAGGCAGCTCGAGGAGAACAAGGGTAAGTAATACCCCGTCTATATATATATGTATATAAAAAAGGACGCGATTGCAAAATGACAAGATCATTGTATGTTTTGCCAGGGGCCACGACCGAGGTGGCGACCCTGAAGCAAGCGTTGTCCCAGGCCGAAGAGAAGGCGGCCCAGGAGCGCACCGAGCGAGAGTGGCACGAGGCTCGGGTGGGCGAGGTGCAGCAAGAGCTCCAGGCTCTCGTGACGAAGCACGAGGCGTTGGAGCTTGACTTGAAGACGCGAGAGTCTGAGCTTGCCGCGGCCCGTGAGAGCGCGAAGAGTGACAAGGCCGAGGCCCAGAAGACCCTTCAGGAGATCGATGCGATGAATAAGATAGCGGCGGGTAAGGCTCTCTATATGCAGAGCGAGCATGTAAAGGTGAATTACCGATTACTTACCCAAATCCGGAGCTCTTTAGGAGCATTCGCAGATTTGCCCCGCAGTGTGTCTGATGCCGCACAATTCTACTAGGCCGGGGATGGGAGCTCGACGGAGAAGCTATTCTGGTCTCAGTATGCTGAGGCCGAACATCCGGTGCCATTGAGCGACCAGCTGAAGCAGATGGCCGAGCTACATAAGGCGGCCGATGAGGCCATGAAGGGATTCATAGTCCGGTTGTGGCCTGGTGATGCCCTTTCGAACAGCTTCTTCGGCCTGGTGAGGCGGCTTGTGGATGCCTGCCCATGGCTGGAGGTCGGCAAGCGATCCGTCTGCATTGAAGGTGCACGTCGGGCCTTCGCCTGTGTGAAAACGCAGTGGGTCAAGCTAGACGCCGTGAAGCTTATCAAGGAGGGGCTGCCGGAGGGCAAGGAGCACCGCCACCCCGAGATGTACTACGAGGGTGTTCTGCCGGGCGCCCGTCTTATCGCGGATGAGTGTTCACAAAATGTAATATTTGAATGAGACTTGCTCGTTTTGTATCCTGTGTGATGAAAACTTGTTTCATATGCGCTATGCAACGCTTGTGTGAATTTAAAATATTACCTTCTGTTTGGCTATTTATCCAATCTGAGAGATGGCTAGTCCTCAGCTTCTGCCCCCCATACCACGTGTGCTGGGGTGTTTGGGATAAACCAAAGCACTCTTGTTCCCATGTTTGGGTCCTTCGAGGGAGGTGCTCAGCACAAAGAACAAGGCAACTGGACTAATAATGCTTCATCACTCTCACTTAGCCATAGAATTCTATAATTTTAAATTCCGGCGAAGCCCCTGGTATTTGGAAGGCCAAATTCGGGGCGCGATACATGCCTGTAGGCCGGACGGAGCCAGCCCTTCGCCCTAAGCAGCATAAGTCTTTAGGGACTCGAAAAACCTCGCCGAACAGCGGCCAGTCTCTCGCCTTATCATGATAGTCAATTTTCGCTTTCTCTACTGTGGTGCTCTGCCCGGCAGAATCGGGGCACAATTGAAGGAAATATGCCCTAGAGGCTATAATAAAGTTATTATTTATTTCCTTATATCATGATAAATGTTTATTATTCATGCTAGAATTGTATTAACCGGAAACATAATACATGTGTGAATACATAGACAAACAGAGTGTCACTAGTATGCCTCTACTTGACTAGCTCGTTAATAAAAGATGGTTATGTTTCCTAACCATGGACAAGGAGTTGTCATTTGATTAACGGGATCACATCATTAGTTGAATGATCTGGTTGACATGACCCATTCCATTAGCTTAGCACCCAATCATTTAGTATGTTGCTATTGCTTTCTTCATGACTTATACATGTTCCTATGACTACGAGATTATGTAACTCCCGTGTGCCGGAGGAACACTTTGTGTTCTACCAAACGTCACAACGTAACTGGGTGATTATAAAGGTGCTCTACAGGTGTCTCCAAAGGAACATGTTGGGTTGACGTATTTCGAGATTAGGATTTGTCACTCCAATCGTCGGAGAGGTATCTCTGGGCCCTCTCGGTAATGCACATCACTTAAGCCTTGCAAGCATTGCAACTAATGAGTTAGTTGCGGGCTGATGTATTACGGAACGAGTAAAGAGACTTGCCGGTAACGAGATTGAACTAGGTATTGGATACCGACGATCGAATCTCGGGCAAGTAACATACCGATGACAATGGGAACAACGTATGTTGTTATGCGGTCTGACCGATAAAGATCTTCGTAGAATATGTAGGAGCCAATATGGGCATCCAGGTCCCGCTATTGGTTATTGACCGGAGACGTGTCTCGATCATGTCTACATTGTTCTCAAACCCGTAGGGTCCGCATGCTTAAGGTTTCAATGATAGTTATATTATGAGTTTATGAGTTTTGATGTACCGAAGGATTTCGGAGTCCCGGATGAGATCAGGGACATGACGAGGAGTCACGAAATGGTCGAGATGTAAAGATCGATATATTGGACGACTATATTCGGAAATCGGAAAGGTTTCGAGTGATTCCGGTATTTTTTGGAGTACCGGAGAGTTACGGGAATTCGCCGGGAGAAGTATTGGGCCTTATTGGGCCATACGGGAAAGAGAGAGGGGCTGCCTAGGGCAGGCCGCGCGCCCCCCAAGGCCTAGTCCGAATTGGACTAGGGGGAGGGGCTGCGCCCTTTCCTTGTTTCCTACTCCTACTACATGGAAGGACTCCTAGTTGGACTAGGAAAGGGGGAATCCTACTCCCGGTGGGAGTAGGACTCCCCTAGGGCGCGCCATAGAGAGGGCCGGACCTCCCCTCCTCCACTCCTTTATATACGGGGGCAGGGGGCACCCCATAGACACACAAGTTGGTCCATGTGATCATATTCTTAGCCGTGTGCGGCGCCCCCTGCCACCATAGTCCTCGATAATATTGTAGCGGTGCTTAGGCGAAGCCCTGCGACAGTAGTACATCAATATCGTCACCACGCCGTCGTGCTGACGGAACTCTTCCCCAACACTTTGCTGGATCGGAGTCCGGGGATCGTCATCGAGCTAAACATGTGCTAGAACTTGGAGGTGCCATAGTTTCGGTGCTTGATCGGTCGGGCCGTGGAGACATACGACTACTTCAACCAAACGCTTCTATTGTCGATCTACAAGGGTACGTAGATCACACTCTCCCCTCTCGTTGCTATGCATCACCATGATCTTGCGTGTGCGTAGGAAATTTTTTGAAATTACTACGTTCCCCAACAGTGGCATCCGAGCCTAGGTTTTATGTGTTGATGTTATATGCACGAGTAGAACACAAGTGAGTTGTGGGCGATATAAGTCATACTTCTTACCAGCATGTCATACTTTGGTTCGGCGGTATTGTTGGATGAAGCGGCCCGGACCAACATTACGCATATGCTTACGCGAGACTGGTTCTCCCGACGTGCTTTGCACATAGGTGGCTTGCGGGTGACAGTTTCTCCAACTTTAGTTGAACCGAGTGTGGCTACGCCTGGTCCTTGCGAAGGTTAAAACAGCACCAACTTGACAAACTATCGTTGTGGTTTTGATGCGTAGGTGAGATTGGTTCTTGCTTAAGCCCGTAGCAGCCACGTAAAACTTGCAACAACAAAGTAGAGGACGTCTAACTTGTTTTTGCAGGGCATGTTGTGATGTGATATGGTCAAGACATGATGCTAAATTTTATTGTATGAGATGATCATGTTTTGTAACCGAGTTATCGCCAACTGGCAGGAGCCATATGGTTGTCGCTTTATTGTATGCAATGCAATCGCGTTGTAATGCTTTACTTTATCACTAAGCGGTAGCGATAGTCGTGGAAGCATAAGATTGGTGAGACCAGGGTTGTCAGAATTGCGATTCTGTTATATGATTCTATGACTTTACGATCCAAACTAACCCCTCTGATTCTAAGACTTTAGTTCATAGAATCTATGTTTCTACGATCCTGATAGTGAAGATCCTACGATTTGCGATCCTACCACCGGAGCTCCGATCCGATTTAAAATCGCGATTCTGACAACCTTGGGCGAGACGACAACGATGCTACGATGGAGATCAAGGTGTCACGCCGGTGACGATGGTGATCATGACGGTGCTTCGGAGATGGAGATCACAAGCACAAGATGATGATGGCCATATCATATCACTTATATTGATTGTATGTGATGTTTATCTTTTATGCATCTTATCTTGCTTTGATTGACGGTAGCATTTTAAGATGATCTCTCACTAATTATCAAGAAGTGTTCTCCCTGAGTATGCACCGTTGCCAAAGTTCGTCGTGCCCAGACACCACGTGATGATCGGGTGTGATAAGCTCTACGTCCATCTACAACGGGTGCAAGCCAGTTTTGCACACGCAGAATACTCAGGTTAAACTTGACGAGCCTAGCATATGCAGATATGGCCTCGGAGCACGGACACTGAAAGGTTGAGCGTGAATCATATTGTAGATATGATCAACATAGTGATGTTCACCATTGAAAGCTACTCCATTTCACGTGATGATCGGTTATGGTTTAGTTGATTTGGATCACGTGATCACTTAGAGGATTAGAGGGATGTCTATCTAAGTGGGAGTTCTTAAGTAATATGATTAATTGAACTTTAATTTATCATGAACTTAGTCCTGGTAGTATTAGGATATCTATGTTGTAGATCAATAACTCGCGTTGTTGCTTCCCTATGTTTATTTTGATATGTTCCTAGAGAAAATTGTGTTGAAAGATGTTAGTAGCAATGATGCGGATTGGATCCGTGATCTGAGGTTTATCCTCATTACTGCACAGAAGAATTATGTCGTTGATGCACTGCTAGGTGACAGACCTATTGCAGGAGCAGATGCAGACGTTATGAACGTTTGGCTAGCTCAATATGATGACTACTTGATAGTTTAGTGCACCATGCTTAACGGCTTAGAATCGGGACTTCAAAGACGTTTTGAACGTCATGGACCATATGAGATGTTCCAGGAGTTGAAGTTAATATTTCAAGCAAATACCCGAGTTGAGAGATATGAAGTCTCCAACAAGTTCTATAGCTAAAAGATGGAGGAGAATCGCTCAACTAGTGAGCATGTGCTCAGATTGTCTGGGTATTACAATCGCTTGAATCAAGTGGGAGTTAATCTTCCAGATAAGATAGTGATTGACAGAATTCTCTAGTCACCATTACCAAGCTAGTAGAACTTCGTGATGAACTATGATATGCATGGGATAACAGAAACAACTCCCAAGCTCTTCGTGATGCTGAAATCAACGAAGGTAGAAATCAAGAAAAACATCAAGTGTTGATGGTAGACAAGACCACTAGTTTCAATAAAAGGGCAAAGGGAAGAAGGGGAACTTCAAGAAGAACGGCAAGCAAGTTGTTGCTCAAGTGAAGAAGCCCAAGTCTGGTCCTAAGCCTGAGACTAAGTGCTTCTACTGCAAAGGGACTGGTCACTAGAAGCAGAACTGCCCCAAGTATTTGGCGGATAAGAAGGATGGCAAAGTGAACAAAGGTATATTTGATATACAGATTATTAATTTGTATTTTACTAGTGTTCGTAGCAACCCCTAGGTATTTGATACTGGTTCAGTTGCTAAGAGTAGTAACTCGAAACGGGAGTTGCAGAATGAACAGAAACTAGTTAAGGGTGAAGTGACGATGTGTGTTGGAAGTAGTTCCAAGATTGATATGATCATCATTGCACACTCCCTATACTTTCGGGATTAGTGTTGAATCTAAATAAGTGTTATTTGGTGTTTGCGTTGTCGGATTTCGGGTTCCGGCAGACCCTTAAGGTTCGAACACTGGGGTGCGCGCGGAAATCTCGCCTTCAACCTCTCCGTCTTGATGGGATCTAAGCTACTAGAAGGACTGCACGAAAGACACAAGATTTATACTGGTTCGGGCCACCGATGTGGTGTAATACCCTACTCTAGTGTGTGGTGGATGGATTGCCTCCTGGGGCTAGTGTGGATGAACAATACAAGGAAGAACAGCCTCGCGAGGGTCTGTTCTTGGCTGTGGTGATGAACTGTTATGAAGAGTTCAGTCATCCTCTCTCTCTCACTCTCTCTCTCTCTACATGTGAACCGAACGAACCAACCGAACCCCTTGCTATGTGGGTGGCTAGTCCTATTTATAGAGGCCCTGGTCCTCTCCCCAAATATTGAGCAGGAAGTGATCCAGCAATGGCGGGCTAATTTGAAGGGGGACAACGAGTACATCTATCCTGACAAAAGCAGTCTTCGCCTGCCAAAGGCTCTGGTGATGACGCCGCGCTGGGCTCCATGGTGACCTCCGTCTCGTAGTCCTCCTAGCCTTGGTCTCGTTGCACCGAAGTGGCAACCTTTGCCTGATGCCTCGGTACTCCGCTGATACGCTTGCCCCCTTTGCACCAAAGAGGAAAGAGGGACGCTGCGCGCGCTGGCACCCGCCTGGTGCCCCGTGTCGTCATGGCTTGCGTCATGGGCACCTTGCGAGGTACCCCACCTTGAACTCTCCACCTCCTCGCGAGCCAGCCTGACGAGGCTGTGCCTGAGGATGCGCCGTGTCGTCCACCTCGCGAGGCTTGGCCCCTCGCGAGGGTCTTGAGCCTCGTGTTGATGAAGATGGGCCGCGCTGGGCCCCCACTTGAGCCACGCCGCAGGCTGCAGGCAGGCAGGTCTGGGGACCCCCATTCCTAGAATGCCGACAGTAGCCCCCGGGCCCAAGGCGCGCATGGACTTGGCCGTGCCGAGAGGCGAAAGGGCAAGGGCGAAGCGCCGCGGGCCCTAACAGCCTGCGGCCTTGGACGCTGCGTGGCGGTTGATTAGACGTGGCGCCTCCGCTTCCCCACGACGCCTTGGTGATCGTGCGAGTTGGACAAGTCCCGGCATGCAGAACGTGTTATGATTACCTGTGATCGTGGAGACCGGCGGTTGGCCTTCGCCGGCTATAAGTACGGCACCGCTCGTGCCCGTCCAGTCCATCTCCTCTTGCTCTCTCCTGCGCCTCAGTTCTTGCTCCGTCTTGGTGTGATGGCTCCATCGAGGAGGTACTCGGCCACAGAGAAGGGGAAGGCCCTCCAGGTCGGTCCTTCCTCTCCCCCATCCAAGCGTGGTCGCGGGCGGCCTCGGAAGCACCCGGTGGCCGCCCCGGCAGCTCCCAGCGGCCGTGGGGGCGGGGCTCCCAGCGCCGCGGTGGGCAAGCCGCCGCAGCCGGAGGGTGCGCCTGGGTTGCGCGCTCCCCCAGGCTGCGCTTTCGCGCCGGGCAGCCGCCGCCGAAATTCGTCGTTTGGTCGGCGGAGCCGGCTCACGCCCGGCTCCCGCTCCCTCGCTTCCTCCTTGGTGAACTCCCGGCCGGCGCTCCTGGCGGCCTCTGGCTCCAGGCGGAGGGCTGCTGTAGCAGGTCCTCGTGGGTCGCGCTGGAGGTCTCCACCAGCGGGGGCTTGGCCTTCACTCGCGGCTGGCAGGCATTCGCCCACGCTCGCGGCCTGGAGCGTCGGTGCACTCTGCACTTCAGGTTCGATGGCGACGCCACCCTCTACGTGAGGGTGTTTGGGGAAGATGGTCGTCGCGCGGGGTGCTGCCCTGAGGACGATGACCGTGTCCGCTGGCCCCGCTCCGATGGTGATGGGGGAGATAGCGCCCGAGCGGTCGGCGGCGTTAGCGACTCCCCTAGCTTCGTCCGCTCTTCCTCAAGCGACTCCTCTAGTGGTGGCAGCAGTCCTCCCCCGCGCTGTCGGGTTTGCGTAGGAGGTGGTGGTTCGTCCGCTCGCTGTCGTGCCCCGGCGCAGTGTGAGAGGGGGTCCGCCTGAGGCCCTGAGGCAGCCAGTGTCGCCGCCATGGGCCGATGCGGGAGGGGCGGCGCCAGGCTCGTCCTTTTCCTTTCTCTTTTGTTCCCTGTGTAAAACAGAACAGATGCATGGAGCCCCCTTGGGGCGTGTTGGGAAATGTTGCCGCTTCAGCTATTACCTTGATCTCATTTTTGTACTTCCTGATTTCCCACCTGTGCGTAGATAGCTTTCGACCCCTGCCGGGGAGTGGGGCGACCGACCTAGGCCCTGTGTGCGCGTCGTGGTACCCGAGGGGCACGGACTAGGAGGGGTGCTCCTGTAATGCGCCAGGGCTGTGAAACCCTCCTGTGGCTAGGGAAGAAACCCTCGCGAGGGCGCCTGAGCACCATCCCTCGCGAGGTTGTTCATGAGAGAAACCAAAGCGAGGGGCAAAAATTGACGAACCATAAATCAGCAATAGCGATAACTCCAATAAGACTCCAAATGCAAACGAACACGTCAACTGCGGAAAGCAAATGGAAAAGCCGCGTCCGGCACCTAATCTAGTCTTCGACGTCTTCTCACCAGCGCGGAGCTAAGTGCTGCCACTAGGCATGGGAGGGAGCCCCAGGGCCTGAGGCCGGCGCTCCTGAGACTCCGGGGCGTGTACAGCCCCACTCATTATTACGTGAGAGTGTCACGGGGCGGCGAGCTTCATAGGCGTTGGCCTTGCTTCACAGGCTCTGGGCCTTTTCCTTGAGCGCGAGGGCTTCACAGGCACTCGCCTTGCTTCACAGGCTCCGGGCCTTTCCAAAAGAGATTATCTTCATAGGCACTCGCCTTGCTTCACAGGCTCCGGGCCTTTCAAAAAGAGATGATCTTCACAGGCCCTCGCCTTGCTTCACAGGCTCCGGGCCTTTCCAAAACGCGATAGCTTCACAGGCACTCGCCTTGCTTCACAGGCTCTGGGCCTTTTCAGGGATAGAACCTCCGGAGGTGCTGGATGTTCCACGCATTCTGGATTGGCACTCCCTCCTAAGTCTCCAAGCGCGCGGAGCCGGGCCTGGAAACATGAACAACCTTGAACGGGCCCTCCCACATGGGAGAGAGCTTGTGCAACCCCTCCCTGGAGAGAACCGCCTGAGCACGAGGTCTCCTACCTCGAGAGTCCTGGGGCGGATGTTGCGGCAGTGATATCGCCGCAGCGCCTGCTGATACCTCGCCGCTCGCACCGCGGCTTCCCGTCGTCGTTCCTCCCCCAACACGAGGTCCGTCCCCCGCATGGCGTCCTGCTACGCCTCGTCGAACGGCAGGACCCGCGTGGAGCGACGTCTGACCTCATGAGGGAGGACTGCCTCCGCTCCATAGACCAGGAAGAATGGGGTCTCTCCAGTCGGCTTGGTCATGGTGGTGCGGATGGACCATAGCACGGATTGAAGCTTGTCGTACCAACCTCGGCCGCAGGCCTCCAGCTTCTTCTTGAACGTATTGGTCTTGAGGCCTCTCAGGACCTCTGCGTTGGCTCGTTCGGCCTGGCCGTTGCTTCGAGGGTGCGCCACTGAAGCGTAGCATATCTGCGTTCCAAGGTTAGCACAGTATGTTTTGAAGAGGTTACTGGTGAACTGCGAACCATTGTCTGTGATGATGCGGTTTGGCACCCCGAACCGGCTCACGATGCCCCTGATGAACTTGACCGCGGAGCCAGCGGGGATGGTGCGGACGGCCTCCACTTTAGCCCACTTGGTGAACTTGTCCACGGCGACGTAGAGGTAGCGGTAGCCCCTGGCGCCCGAGGAAATGGGCCCAGGATGTCCAGCCCCCAGACTGCGAATGGCCATGAAAGGGGTATAGTCTGCAGGCTTCCGACCGGCTGATGGATTTGCTTGGCATGGAACTGGCAGGCCTCACAAGCTTTCACCAGCTCTACAGCGTCATTGAGTGCGGTAGGCCAATAAAACCCACTGCGAAACGCCTTGCCGACGAGGGTCCGCGATGATGAGTGGTGCCCGAAGTCTCCGCCGTGTATGTCCTCCAGTAGTTCCTTTCCTTGCTCTCTGGAAATGCAACGCAGGAGTACATCGTTTGGTCGCTTTCGGTAGAGTTCTCCGTCTCTGATGCAGTACGCAGTGGCCTGCCGCGCCACCTGCTCCGCTTCCTCCTCCTTCTCCGGCATGGTCCCTTGCATCAAGTAACTCTGGAGCTCTGTGATCCAGCACTCCTCCTGAGGTTCCATCGTCAGGAGCAGGCGTGCTCCTGAGGCCGGGCCACAGACCGGGGCTCCTGAGGCAGGTGGCTGGGGGGGCTCCTCCCGAGGCTGAGCCGTGTTTGATAGTGAGGGCAAGGCTGAGGGCTTGAAGAGCCTCTCCTCGAAGACACCAGGCTCCTGAGGTAGCCGCCTGGATGCCCGCTTGGCGATGTCGTCAGCCTCCTGATTGGTGCCACGAGGCACATGCTGCAACTCCAACCCCTAGAACTGCTTCTCCATCCTGCGGACCTCCGCAAGGTAAGCTTCCATGTGCTCGTCTTTCGGATCGTACACCTTGTTGGAGAAATTCACGAGGAGTTGTGAATCGCCCATAATGGTAAGGCGCTTCACCCCCAGGGCTGCCACGGCCTTCAGGCCCGCTATTAGACCCTCGTATTCCGCTATGTTGTTGGAGACCTTTTCACCTTGTTGGAAGCAGAGCTGTACGGCGTAGTAGAGCTTGTCCTGAGTGGGCGATATAAGCACCGCTCCAGCCCCAGTGCCATGTCTGGAGAACGCCCCGTCAAAGTGCATGACCCAGCCTTCTGGCGCCTCGCTCCCTGGGAAGAGGGACCGATCCTCGTCGGCCTTGAGGCCTGGTGCCTCTGTCCATTCTGCCACAAAATCCGCCAATGCTACTCCTTTGATGACCCTGGTTGTGCTGAATTCAAGCTGAAACGCCTGCAGCTCTATGTTCCACTCAGCGACCCTTCCGGCTGAGTTAGGGCTCCTGAGCACCCTCTCCAAGGGGTATGACGAGACGACTTTGATGGGGTGAGCCTGGAAGTAGTGACGCAACTTGCGCGAGGCTACCAGTAGCACGAGGACGACCTTCTGGGGCATTGGGTACTGGGCCCTCGCGTCCCGTAGCACCGTGCTAACAAAGTAAACTGGGTGCTCGACAAGGCTGGGAGCATCTGGGGTTGCCGCGCCCTCGGGAGGTGGGGGCGCCTTATGAGGCGTCGCGGCCTCGGGAGGTGGACTACACGGTCGGGTGGCCTCTCCTGCCCCCGGTGCATTTCCCGGCTGCTGACCCTCCTCAGCTGTGGTTGTGGCTCCCGCAGGCTTTCCTTGTTCTTGTTTTGCCCTACCCCGGGCTTCCATTGCGGCCTTGACTTTGCGTTCCTCCCTAACCGCCACCAGGGCTGCGCTGGCGGAGTAGTGTGTGGCGGCGAGGTACAGTGGCAGGGGCTCCTGAGGGCATGGCGCCACCATGACTAGGGAGACTGCTCAGGTACCTCTTGAGATCTTGAAACGCCTTATCTGCTTCTTCAGTCCACTCAAAGGTCCCTTTCTTCTTCATCAGCTGGAAGAAAGGCAGCGCTCGCTCCCCTAGTTTGGAGATGAAGCGCCCTAGCGCGGTCACGCGCCCAGTGAGCTTCTGCATTTCTCTGAGGGTCTTTGGTGGACTCATGTCTTCGACCGCCTTGACCTTCTTGGGGTTGGCCTCGATGCCACGATGGGACACGAGGAATCCCAAGAGCTTGCCCGAGGGGACACCAAACACACATTTCTCCGGGTTGAGCCGCAGGTTTACTGCGTCGAGGCTCGCGAAGGTCTCCTCCAAGTCTTGTATCAGGGTCTTGGCCTCCCGAGATTTTACTACAATGTCATCGACGTAGGCCTCGACATTCCTTCCGAGCTGTTGACCCAAGGTGATGTGCATCAGTCGCTGAAAGGTTGCCCCTGCGTTACGCAGCCCGAACGGCATGCATGTATAGCAGTATACCCCGCATGGGGTCAAGAAGGCGGTCTTCTCAACGTCTTCCACTGCCATCTTGATCTGGTGATACCCGGAGAAGGCGTCCAGGAAGCATAGCAGGTTGCACTCCGCAGTAGAATCGACAATCTGGTCGATACGGGGGAGCGGGAACGGATCTTGCGGGCATGCCTTGTTGAGGTTGGTGAAGTCGACACACATGCGCTCTCCCCCCCCCCCTTCTTGGGCACAACGACAGGGTTGGCCAACCAGTCCGGGTATCGGACCTCGCGAATGACCCCTGCAGCCTCTAGCTTGCGGGTCTCTTGGGTGATGAAAGCCTGCTTCTCCGTGGGCTGCCGCCTGGCCTTCTGCTTCACGGGGCGTACATTTGGGCATACGTTGAGGTGGTGCTCGATGACACTTCTGGGGATCCCCGCCAGCTGATCCGGCTCCCAAGCAAATACCTTCTTATTCGAGTGCAGGAACTTGACCAAGGCCTCCTCCTGCTCGGGCTCTAGGTTGGCGCCTATGGTGAAAGTGGCGCTGGAGGACCCGTCCTCGTCGACGGGGATCTGCTTGGTTTCTGCTTTGTCCTGGGTGAACAACTGCTTCTTCTTGGCGGGCGCAGCCCCGTTGGGCTCTGGGGCCTCCGCGTTGGCGGGCCGTGCCGACGCCGCTGTCTTGAAGGCAAGCTCGATTACTCGCAGGGCGTCCCCGGTGTCCCCGCGCACAGTGAGGGTACCATTGCTCCCGGGCATCTTCATGAGGTTGTACGCCGGGTGTGTGGCGGCCATGAACTGGGCCAGTGCCGGGTAGCCGAGGATGGCGTTGTAAGGAAGGCCGATGGGGGTGATGTCAAAGTCAACCGTCTCTGTGTGGAAGTTGTCGTAGGTGCCGAAGGTCACCGGGAGCCGGATCTGCCCCAGGGAGTCGGATGATCCGCCCCCGACGCCCGAGAAGGATCGGCTGGGTCGCAGCCGCTCCCGGGGTATGCGGAAGAGGACGAAAGTCTCGACCGAAAGCAAGCTGAGGCCCGCGCCGCTGTCAACGAGGGTCCGGGTGACGGCCACCTGGCAGATGGTGGGGGTGCACAACAAGGGGAGCGCGCCTGAGCCGACCGGGTTGGTGGGGTGGTCCTCCGAGCTGAAGGTCAGATCGACCTCGCTCGCCGCCCGGTCCGGGGGAGCCCCCTGCCGCGCGGCAGCGGTGCTAACCCGGCGGGCAAAAGGCTTGATGTGGCGACTTGTGGGCGGCGCCTGCGAGCCACCCAGGAGGGCCGCAACGACCGGAGGCGTCAGTGCCGCGGAGCAGTTGCTCTGTCGCGTAGGCGGACGCTGGGGTGGTGCTCGTAGCTCATTTCCCGCCGAGCCGGTGGCGGTGTTGATGGCGGGCGGTGGGGGACAATGAGAGCGCCCACCAGCGAGGGCCGCTGGGGCGGCGCGAGCCTGGCTGGCGCCGCGCATGGTTGCGGCGGCCGAAGGAGGGCGGAGCGGTGGAAGACGGATCCCGGAGCACCCCTACCTGGCGCGCCAAATGTCGGATTTCGGGTTCCGGCAGACCCTTAAGGTTCGAACACTGAGGTGCGCGCGGAAATCTCGCCTTCAACCTCTCCGTCTCGATGGGATCTAAGCTACTAAAAGGACTGCACGAAGGACACAACATTTATACTGGTTCGGGCCACCGATGTGGTGTAATACCCTACTCCAGTGTGTGGTGGATGGATTGCCTCCTGGGGCTGGTGTGGATGAACAATACAAGGAAGAACAGCCTCGCGAGGGTCTGTTCTTGGCTGTGGTGATGAACTGTTATGAAGAGTTTAGTCACCCTCTCTCTCTCTCTCTACTTGCGAACCGAACGAACCAACCGAACCCCTTGCTATGTGGGTGGCTAGTCCTATTTATAGAGGCCCTGGTCCTCTCCCCAAATATTGAGCGGGAAGGGATCCAACAATGGCGGGCTAATTTGAAGGGGGACAATGAGTACATCTATCATGACAAAAGCAGTCTTCGCCTGCCAAAGGCTCTGGTGATGACGCCGTTCTGGGCTCCATGGTGACCTCCGTCTCGTAGTCCTCCTGGCCTTGGTCTCGTTGCACCGAAGTGGCAACCTTTGCCTGATGCCTCGGTACTCCGCTGATACGCTTGCCCCCTTTGCACCAAAGAGGAAAGAGGGACGCTGCGCGCGCTGGCACCCGCCTGGTGCCCCGTGTCATCATGGCTTGCGTCATGGGCACCTCGCGAGGTACCCTGCCTTGAACTCTCCGCCTCCTCGCGAGCCAGCCTGACGAGGCTGTGCCTGAGGATGCGTCGTGTCGTCCGCCTCGTGAGGCTTGGCCCCTCGCGAGGGTTTGAGCCTCGTGTTAATGAAGATGGGCCGCGTTGGGCCCCCACTTGAGCCACGCCGCAGGCCGCAGGCAGGCAAGTCTGGGGACCCCCGTTCCCAGAACGCCGACATGTGTTGAGCATGAATATGATTTGATCATGTTTATTGCAATACGGCTATTCAGTTAAGTAAGAGAATAATTGTTGTTCTGTTTACATGAATAAAACCTTATATGGTTACACACCCAATGAAAATGGTTCATTGGATCTCGATCGTAGTGATACACATATTCATAATATTGAAGACAAAAGATGCAAAGTTAATAATGATAGTGCAACTTATTTGTGGCACTGCCGTTTAGGTCATATTGGTGTAAAGCACATGAAGAAACTCCATGCTGATGGGATTTTAGAATCACTTGATTATGAATCACTTGATGCTTGCGAACCATGCCTTATGGGCAAGATGACTAAGACTCTGTTCTCCGGAACAATGGAGCGAGCAACTGACCTATTGGAAATAATACATACTGATGTATGCGATCCGATGAGTGTTAAGGCTCGCGGCGGGTATCGTTATTTTCTGACCTTCACAGATGATTTGAGCAGATATAGGTATATCTACTTGATGAAACATAAGTCTGAAACATTTGAAAAGCTCAAAGAATTTCAGAGTGGAGTGGAAAATCATCGTAACAAGAAAATAAAGTTTCTACGATCTGATCGCGGAGACAAATATTTGAGTTACGAGTTTGGTCTTCAATTAAAACAATGTGGAATAGTTTCACAGCATAATGGTGTGTCCGAACGTCATAACCGTACTTTATTGGATATAGTACAATCTATGATGTTTCTTACCGATTTACCACTATAGTTTTTGGGGTTATGCATTAAAGACAGCTGCATTCACGTTAAAAAGGGGCACCATCTAAGTCCGTTGAGAGGACACAATCTGAACTGTGGTTTGGCAAGAAACAAAAGTTGTCGTTTCTTAAAGTTTGGAAAAAGTTTCATCCTGATAAGCTCAAACCCAAATCGGAGAAATATGTCTTCATAGGATAACCAAAGGAGACTGTTGGGTACACCTTCTATCACAGATCTGAAGGCAAGACATTCGTTGCTAAGAATGGATCCTTTCTAGAGAAGGAGTTTCTCTCGAAAGAAGTGAGTGGGAGGAAAGTAGACCTTGATAAGGTAATTGTACATTCTCCCTTATTGGAAAGTAGTTCATCACAGAAATCTGTTCCTGTGACTACTACACCAATTAATGAGGAAGCTAATGATAATGATCATGAAACTTCAGAACAAGATACTACTGAACCTCGTAGATCAACCAGAGTGAGATCCGCACCAGAGTGGTACGGCAATCCTGTTCTGGAAGTCATGCTACTAGATCATGATGAACCTACGAACTATGAGGAAGCGATGATGAGCCCAGATTCCGCAAAATGGCTTGAGGCCATGAAATCTGAGATGGGATCCATGTATGAGAACAAAGTATGGACTTTGGTTGACTTGCCCGATGATCGGCAAGCCATAGAAAATAAATGGATCTTTAAGAGGAAGGCGGACGCTGATAGTAGTGTTACTATCTACAAAGCTAGAATTGTCGCAAAAGGGTTTCGACAAGTTCAAGGTGTTGACTACAATGAGAGTTTCTCACTCGTATCTATGCTTAAGTCTGTCCGAATCATGTTAGCAATTGCTGCATTTTATGAAATCTGGCAAATGGATAAACAAAACTGCATTCCTTAATGGATTTATTAAAGAAGAGTTGTATGTGATGCAACAAGATGGTTTTGTCAATCCTAAAGGTGCTAACAAAATATGTGAGCTCCAGTGATCCATTTATGGACTGGTGCAAGCATCTCGGAGTTGGAATATACGCTTTGATAAGTTGATCAAAGCATATAGTTTTATACAGACTTGCGGTGAAGCCCGTATTTACAAGAAAGTGAGTGGGAGCACTACAACATTTCTGGTAAGTGTATGTGAATGACATATTGTTGATCGGAAATAATGTAGAATTATTCTACAAAGCATAAAGGAGTGTTTGAAAGGAGTTTTTCAAAGAAATACCTCGGTGAAGCTGCTTACATATTGAGCATCAATATCTATAGAGATAGATCAAGACGCTTGATAAGTTTTTCAATGAGTATATACCTTGACAAGATTTTGAAGTAGTTCAAAATGGAACAGTCAAAGAAGGAGTTCTTGCCTGTGTTACAAAGGTGTGAAGTTGAGTAAGACTCAAAACCCGACCACGGCAGAAGATAGAAAGAGAATGAAAGTCATTCCCTATGCCTCAGCCATAGGTTCTATAAAGTATGCCATGCTGTGTACTAGACCTATTGTATACCCTGCCTTGAGTTTGGCAAGGGAGTACAATAGTGATCCAGGAGTAGATCACTGGACATTGGTCAAAATTATCCTTAGTGGAATAAGGATATCTTTCTCGATTATGGAGGTGACAAAAGGTTCGTCATAAAGGGTTATGTCGATGCAAGTTTTGACACTGATCCAGATGATTCTAAGTCTCAATCTGGATACATATTGAAAGTGGGAACAATTAGCTAGAGTAGCTCCACGCAGAGCATTGTTGACATAGAAATTTGCAAAATACATGTGGATCTGAATGTGACAGACCCGTTGACTAACCTTCTCTCACAAGCAAAACATGAACACTTTTTGGGTCTTAATCACATAGCGATGTGAACTAGATTATTGAATCTAGTAAACCCTTTGGGTGTTAGTCACATGGAGATGTGAACCAATCACATAAAGATGTGAACTATTGATGTTAAATCACATGGCGATGTGATCTAGATTATTGACTCTAGTGCAAGTGGGAGACTGAAGGAAATATGCCCTAGAGGCAATAATAAAGTTATTATTTATTTCCTTATATCATGATAAATGTTTATTATTCATGCTAGAATTGTATTAACCGGAAACATAATACATGTGTGAATACATAGACAAACAGAGTGTCACTAGTATGCCTCTACTTGACTAGCTCGTTAATCAAAGATGGTTATGTTTCCTAACCATGGACAAAGAGTTGTCATTTGATTAACGGGATCACATCATTAGTTGAATGATCTGATTGACATGACCCATTCCATAAGCTTAGCACCCGATCGTTTAGTATGTTGCTATTGCTTTCTTCATGACTTATACATGTTCCTATGACTATGAGATTATGTAACTCCCGTGTGCCGGAGGAACACTTTGTGTGCTACCAAACCTCACAACGTAACTGGGTGATTATAAAGGTGCTCTACAGGTGTCTCCAAAGGTACATGTTGGGTTGACGTATTTCGAGATTAGGATTTGTCACTCCGATCGTCGGAGAGGTATCTCTAGGCCCTCTCGGTAATGCACATCACTTAAGCCTTGCAAGCATTGCAACTAATGAGTTAGTTGCGGGATGATGTATTACGAAACGAGTAAAGAGACTTGCCGGTAACGAGATTGAACTAGGTATTGGATACCGACGGTCGAATCTCGGGCAAGTAACATACTGATGACAAAGGGAACAACGTATGTTGTTATGCGGTCTGACCGATAAAGATCTTCGTAGAATATGTAGGAGCCAATATGGGCATCCAGGTCCCGCTATTGGTTATTGACCGGAGACGTGTCTCGGTCATGTCTACATTGTTCTCGAACCCGTAGGGTCCGCACGCTTAAGGTTTCGATGACAGTTATATTATGAGTTTATGAGTTTTGATGTACCGAAGGCGTTTGGAGTCCCGGATGAGATCGGGTACATGACGAGGAGTCTCGACATGGTCAAGACGTAAAGATCGATATATTGGACGACTATATTCGGACATCGGAAAGGTTCCGAGTGATTCGGGTATTTTTTCGGAGTACCGGAGAGTTACGGGAATTCGCCGGGAGAAGTATTGGGCCTTATTGGGCCATACGGGAAAGAGAGAGGGGCTGCCTAGGCAGGCCACGCCCCCCCCCAAGGCCTAGTCCTAATTGGACTAGGGGGAGGGGATGCGCCCTTTCCGTGTTTCCTACTCCTACTACATGGAAGGACTCCTAGTTGGACTAGGAAAGGGGGAATCCTACTCCCGGTGGGAGTAGGACTCCCCTAGTGCACGCCATAGAGAGGGCCGGCCCTCCCCTCCTCCACTCCTTTATATACGGGGGCAGGGGGCACCCCATAGACACACAAGTTGATCCACGTGATCATATTCTTAGCCATGTGCGGCTCCCCCTGCCACCATAGTCCTCGATAATATTGTAGCGGTGCTTAGGCGAAGCCCTGCGACAGTAGTACATCAAGATCGTCACCACGCCGTCGTGCTGATGGAACTCTTCCCCGACACTTTGCTGGATCGGAGTTCGGGGATCGTCATCGAGCTGAACGTGTGCTAGAACTCGGAGGTGCCGTAGTTTCGGTCCTTGATCGGTCGGGCCGTGGTGACGTACGACTACATCAACCAAACGCTTCCATTGTCGATCTACAAGGGTACGTAGATCACACTCTCCCCTCTCATTGCTATGCATCACCATGATCTTGGTGTGCGTAGGAATTTTTTTGAAATTACTATGTTCCCCAACAACAATCGCAGTAGTTCTCCTAGCGCTACCTTAGCCAATAGAGCGGAACGTAAGGTGCCAAAACATAGGAGCCGGGCAAACCCAACATTTGACCAAAGACATGATTCAGAGCTGATGCATATAATGCTATGAGTTTGGGGTGCCGCACTTGTGAAAGTGTTTGGACTTTTCACACCATATTGTGAGTACGTAAGCCCCTGGTGCATTGGTCGTACTAGAGTGTACGGTTGCTAGGCGTCATTAATGAACACATAGATGTGTATACATATAACAAAAATGCGATAATAGTCGTAATGTCATGCGTTGTATATTAAAGAATTGCGTTAAAGCAGAGTGATACAGATAGTGTAATAAGCAAAAGAGTAGGACTATGTCCCTTCCAAGGGCGAGCAGAGGAATTATATGAAATCTGTAATCCACCTAGGAATTCCATAGTTGTCGGCCTCCTTGGTTGCTGTATCATGTGTTTAGAAATAGAGCTGCCGGACAGTGTTTCCAGAGATTGAAGTCCTGAAAGAAAAAGAAAAATAACCAAACGGGAAGCCCCTGGTGCGGTTTAGGCCGCGTTTTGGGGCGTGCCATGGTTGTGCCCCCCTCCCCACCTGTGCCCATGGTATTTTTAATGTGTAATTATGTACGCTCGGCACGAACAACGCCGTTGGGCTGGGATTGGGGTGGCCGCCATATTGCTACATGAGCTCAGATCGCGCCAGGCGGTCTGTTTGCCGATTGCCCCGAGCGCGCTTTAAGGTGTCTGGGCTTTGAAACGCCGAACTGGTAGGTTGCCTTGAGAGGCTGCTTTGCACTTCTACTGCAAGGGCCGCGGTGTGTTCCTCTGTTCGGAGAGAGTGCTCTATGTTTCCGTTGACTGTAATAACTCAGTGGGGTCCTAGCATCTTGAGCTTGAGGTATGCATAATGTGGCACTGCATTGAATCTAGCGAATGTTGTTCGTCCAAGTAGCGCGTGGTAACCACTGTGGAACGGGACTATATCGAAGATTAACTCTTCGCTTCGGAAGTTATCCGGGGATCCGAAAACCACTTCCAGTTTAATTGAGTCTGTGCAGTGGGCCTCTACACCTGGAATGACGCCTTTAAAGGTCGTGTTTGTGGGTTTGATCCTTGATGGGTCTATACCCATTTTGCCCACTATGTCCTGATAAAGCAGGTTCAGGCTGCTGCCGCCATCCATAAGGACTCGAGTGAGGTGAAATCCGTCGATGATTGGGTCTAAGACCAGTGCGGCGAATCCGCCGCGATAGATACTAGTGGGGTGGTCCCTGCGATCGAAGGTGATCGGACAGGAGGACCAAGGTTTGAACTTTGGGGCGAGTGGCTCCAGCGCATATACGTCCCTGAGCGCACGATTCCGCTCCCTCTTGGGGATGTGGGTTGCGTATATCATGTTCACCGTCCACACTTGCGGGGGAAACCTCTTCTGTCCTCCAGTGTGCGGCTGCCGGGGTTCATCCTCGTCATCGCTATGCGGCCCCTTGTCCTTGTTTTCAGCGATTAACTTGTTGGCCTGCTTGAACACCCAACAATCCCTGTTGGTGTGATTGGCTGGCTTGTCTGGGGTGCCGTGTATTTCACACGAGCGATCGAGTATACGGTCCAAGCTGGACGGACCCGACGTACTTTGTTTGAATGGCTTTTTCTGCTGACCGGGTTTAGAGCCTTTGAATCCGGCATTGACTGTCGTATCCTTAGTCCTTTCGCCGTTAATGCGGCGCTTATGCTTGTTGCGACATGACCTGCTGTTGTCGTCCTTTGTATCTGAGGTACCATGGTTCTTTGATATGTTGTTACTGCGAGCCAACCAGCTGTCTTCTCCCGCACAAAAGCGGGTCATGAGCGGCGTGAGGGCTGCCATAGATTTCGGCTTTTCCTGACCAAGGCGCCGGGCTAGCCACTCGTCTCGGATGTTGTGCTTGAAAGCCGCTAAGGCCTCCGCATCCAGATAGTCAACGATTTGATTTTTCTTTGTAGGGAACCGAGTCCAGAATTGCCTGGCCGACTCTTCTGGCTGCTGAATTATGTGGCTCAAGTCATCGGAGTCTGGTGGTCGCACATAAGTTCCCTGAAAGTTGTCGATGAATGCAGCTTCTAGATCATCCCAACAGCTAATGGAGTCCGCTGGCAAGCTATTAAGCCAATGTCGCGCTGGTCCTTTGAGTTTTAGTGGGAGGTATTTGATGGCATGTAAGACATCACCGCGGGCCATGTGGATGTGGAGGAGGAAGTCCTCAATCCATACTGCGGGATCTGTTGTGCTGTCGTATGATTCAATGTTTACAGGTTTGAAACCTTCTGGGAATTGATGTTCCATTACTTCATCTGTGAAGCATAAGGGGTGTCCAGCGCCTCTGTATTGGGCTATATCGTGACGCAGCTCGTATGGTCCTGCCCACTGTGTTCGGCCCGGCCGGATTTGCTTTTACTGTATCCGGCGTGACGTTTACCGTCTCATAGAGTGGTGCGCCCTCGTGATCCGTAGATCGATCTTGAATGCTTTGCTTTGTCCTCCAATATGTCTCACAGCTCTAGCGTATCTCCCCATGCCTTTTTATTTGGATGGCGTTGGGGTGGAGGCTGAGCTTTTGGCTGGAATGCCTCTCTATCGCGGCCACGAGGTGGCCGATCAGCTGTATCATACGCTTCTTCCTCCAGTCGGGGTAGTAACCTGCGCCTTGGGTAACTCTTGGAGGGACGCTCGAGTTTATATTGCTCGGCCGCGAGGACTTCAGTCCATTTGTCAGCTAGCAGATCTTGATCAGCTTGAAGCTGCTGCTGTTTTTTCTTTAGGATATTTGCCGTGGCCATAAGCCTGCGCTTGAAGCGCTATTGTTCGGCGGGATCCTCTGGTACAGCGAATTCATTGTCGCCAAGGCTTGCCTCGTCTTCGGAGGGGGCATGTAATTGTCATCGTCCTCCTCTCCGCCAGCCGCTCTCTTAGGAGAGCTGGCTCCTTCATCCTCCTACTCTAAATCTTGCTGGAGGGGATTATTGTTGTCTTTGGCGCTATCCGGAGTGTTATTATCTCCTGTGCCGGTATCACCACTTTTGCTTTGGCGGGACTTAGAGCGGCGCCGCTGACGTCGGCGCTAGGGTGTAGCGACCCGACCCGAATGGATCAAGTTTCTATGCTTAAGTATCATCCCTGGATCGGTATGCTGACACACACAGTACTCGAGGATTTATAACAGAGGTAAATCACATGTATAAGTAACGTAAATACTATTACCTCAATCCAAAATAGCGGAAGTAACAATGTTGTGGATTCCCATCAACACCAATGGCAAAGTTGAGTGTAGAAATCACAACCCTAACGTATCACTTACTCGTCGTAAGAAATCCTGCAACATGAGACGTTGCATCCACAGAGGGTCAGTACATTGAATGTACTGGCAAATTCACACCATAGATAAATGATGAATAAAGGCTATCACTACATGCATATTTGGCTGGTGGAAAAGCTCTACGGTTATAGGGTTTTGCGTAAAGCCAATTTTTCCCTACTTCAAAGGAATAAATTTTATTTAACTATCATGGTAGTTGTTAAACATTGAGAATGGTTGACAACATTCTCAATCCCAATTAAGAACATCATTAAAACCCAACAATATTCATTTAAAGTAACGTGATGAGATCAACATGATAATCCAAGTACTAGATACTCAAGTTGTCCATAACCGGGGATACGGCTAACCATGATTAGTTTATACACTCAGCAGAGGTTTGCGCACTTTTCCCCACAAGACTCGATCGCCTCCGTTTGGTTTCTCGCACTACATGGTGTTTGAGAAGACGGATGACTGAGACATAGTCTTTCAGAAGCGCTAGCACCTTACGATGGATTGACCGTTACACCTACTTCCCCCTACATCTGCTAGTCTACCCTGTAGGAGTTCGCACGACTTAATCAACTATGCTAGAGCCCATAATAGCTTGTGGCTGCACACGGAAGTTTCTAGTATGTAAAATCTCATGATCCCTTTAAGCCTAGGTGGCGGTCCATAAAAAAACAGGCAATCCTGGTCTACCCAGGTGCCTAGACAGGCAATCTTGGAATACCCAGGTGCCTCAATCCACCCAGATGTGTATTTAAGTTGCCACCTTAAGTAAACCATTAATTAACAATCTCACATCTGTCATGAATACTCTCAAAACCCAATCCACGTCTACGAGCATAGCATGGCAATTGTAAGCATAACGTAATAGTAACTCCCAAGGGTTTGATAATAAATATGTAATAGGTACTACCTCAACTACTTCCCATCCCACAATTTAATTAGATCCTAATCATGCAATGTTGGAGGTTTGATCTAATGCAATAAAACTGGGTATGAAAGAGGTATGATCAAAGTGTGAACTTACCTGCAGTGTTGATGAAGATGATTCGCACTCAAAATCTTGATAGTTTCTACTCATCACACTCCGGTCAATCTATCGTAAGCAAGCAATAGTAACCACACATAAGCAATCACTCAAAAAATCAGAAAGATCGGAGAAGGCGATTCGAAAAATTTCAATACCAAGCAAATAACTCTTGCAACATAAAACAATTTCTAATAGTACCAAAACCATGTGAATTTGGCCTTATCAGAAAGTTTAGGTCAAGAGCATCGATTTGCAAACAGAATCAACTCAACGGAGCTACGAAACTCAAGTTATGATCAAACGAAGTTTGAATTCAAATCTGATCTAATTCAAATTTTAAACTTTTTTAAAAACATGTTTAAGTTGTTTTACTGGATAGAGGGGATCATAACGAAGACGTGGGCGTTGGTTTCGTTGGATTTGGACAAACGAGCGAAAAGATGTGGTCGTTTGAAGTATAGGGACTAATCTGTAAAAGAAACTACTACAAATAGGTCCCTGGAGGAAATTAAACAGAAAAAGAAAAAATCTATCTAATGAACGTTCGCTGTAGAAGCATATAAAACAAAAACCATTCGCTGCAAACACTAAAACATCGGACGTTCACTACTTAAAGAAAACGGTTGGGAAAAAAACAAACAGATCTATTCCTAACCGTAGATCTCGGATCGGACGGACGAGGGGGAGAGGCGGTGGTTACCGCGGCATGGAGGTCGCCGGCGACGGGGAACACGGCGGCGGCGGCTCGGACGTTGACGGGGCGGCGGCTCCGGTGGGTCTCCGGCAGCGGCGAGGGCATCAAGGCACTCGGCGCGGCGCGGCGGTGACGACGGTGGTGGCGGGAGCGGTCGGGGGCGACGGAGTGGAGCGGGCCGCGGTGGCAGGATCTCACCGGAGCGGCGGCTTCCGCGAGCGTGGTGAGAAGTGCGGCGGCAGTGCGAAGTGCGAGGAGGAGAGGAACGGGGCCGGGGCCTCGGGTTCTTGTGGATGGAGGGGGCGAGCTGGCGTGGAGGTGTCAGGACCCCGATTCTAAGCCACATCGATCTAGCCGGTAACACTTCATATCACTTTGCGGCCTCATGCACGGTATTCCCCGGGAGTCGCCTTACCATGGCCCGGGACCGTTTGCGCCTTTTGGCTCGCGTATATGACAATGTCGCTAGCATCCATATGACCGAGAACCCGGGCCGACATGGCTAGTTGTGAACCCAAAGCGGCACAGACCTATGGAGACAGGCATACATGAATCACAACGAACATGTCGGTCATCAACGAGTGATTCCGGGCTGTAGCACTGGGCTAACAGGACTCCGGGGATCCCGGGCTATAGCAGGCTAGACAGGACTCCGGAGATCACCGCGTGACATTTCCCCGAAGGGACAGGCATAGGGACGAAGTGAAACACATGCCGGCCAGTCAAGTGTCCTGAACAGTAGTGCTGGGCTAGCAGGACTCCGGTGAACCGGGCTGTAGCGGACTACTATGGCTCGAGGAGCACTAGACTACATTTCCCCATAAGAAAGGCTGCGAAGGACAAACAA
Source organism: Triticum monococcum (assembly GCA_034509565.1). Taxonomy (NCBI): domain Eukaryota; kingdom Viridiplantae; phylum Streptophyta; class Magnoliopsida; order Poales; family Poaceae; genus Triticum; species Triticum monococcum. Next base: position 608,276,832 of record CM067845.1, read on the forward strand.
CTAGATTGTCGGATCCCACTCATACCAAGCATTTCAATCATACATACAATATGCTCGATATGAGTACATACAACATGGCATCACAACAAAACTCTACAACTCAAGTACTTTATTTAAAGGCTCCAGGGAGCCATACATAACATATCCATACAGGTAGGGGTCACATGACCCGACACTCCAGTCATACAGTCATACAAGCACAAGCGGAAGCAACTAGTCTGAGTACAGACTCTAGAAAGAAAGAAGGCTTCTCGAAGCCTGTCTATCTACATAGGGCCCTCCATGGCCTGGATCACCACCTGGGTGGCTAGTCACTCGTCGACGTCAAGATCTACGTAAAACCCATCGGAGGGGGCAGTGTTGTCGTCTGAAAACAATAAATAAGCAAACATGAGTACAAAGGTACTCAGCAAGTCTTACATCAGGACCTACTATACATGCTCATTCTCAAGAAGGTGGTGGGGTTTATGCAGCAAGCCATCTTTGACTCTTGGCTAAGCTATCCTACGGAATCTTTTAGCAAAATAGTTTTCACACACGAGTCCACTACTCACCATCACAATACTCCACCGTGGATCCTCCCCCGTATCCTGCGAGGGAGCCATCCTCGGTACTCACACTTATCTTGAGTCTTTTAGTAGTATCCATTAACTTGTCTATGAACTGTATATGCAATCAAGTAGTCCTTTACCGTGGACACGGCTATTCGAATAGTTTCATACCCTGCAGGGGTGTACTTCGTCACACATGTTTCCACCACTTAGCGTCTGCACACGAAATGTGCTCGGCAGACTTCAAGCGAAAACCGACGTGGGTGTAGACCACGACCTGACTAACCTCACAAGTCTCTAGTCCAGGGTCATCGCCTATTCAGGTTCCATCCGCAAGGAAATCCGGCCGGGGTGTCCTCAACGGCCCCGAACGATGTGAACAGGGTTCCAGAGACACCAAACGGGTGACTCGGTACACCGTGCCACGGTGTATCTACCGCAACATAGCCCACCCCTAGGGTCAGCGCTACGCACGGCCGCCAACACATATCCTACAAACACCAGAAACTAGTTGCAACTCCTGGACTGAGGCGAGAGGGGTCGGTAAGCCGAGCGGGGTCATATTTCAGGGCCCAATGTGTGGTAGTAGCTGAATCTTAATTCACGCATACAGAACTCAGTTCTTAGGGACGGCTTCAATGAAACAACCCACCATGTACTCCTACATGGCCTCTCATCGATACCTTTACCAAAACATGTTCAACACATCCCATATATTACTGCCACAAGCATTTCACTCTAGCCCATCACCCAGATGAACCAGACCTGACACAACTCTAAGCATAGCAGGCATAGCAAGGTAGGAATCACAAAACATGGCTCAATCAACTCCTACACATGCTAGTGGGTTTCATCTAGTTACTGTGGCAATGACAGGTCATGCAGAGGATAAGGGTTCAACTACCGTAGCACACAGCAGTTTGAATCGTGTTGTCTTAATGCAGTAAACAAGAGCAGGAGCGAGAACATGGGTTGTATCGGAATGATCAATGGTTGCTTGCCTGATGGAGTGGTAACGGGATACTGCCCTTCAGTTGGATACTCGTGAATATCCTCGGAGGCAGAACCTACCACGAAGAACACAACCGAGCACAATCAACACATGACGATATGCAACAATATGATGCATGCTATGACATGGCAATATGGATGTGTCTTGAGCTTATGCAACTAGCTATGATTTAAATGGAGTTGGTTTGAGTACAAGATTCAAATTCCAACCCCATATATAATTATTTAAATACCCTTTATTTGTTTTGTCCAAAACAGAGGACAAACATTGTTCAAACATGCATGAAAATGGTACAGATGGATTCCTTGAATTTTTCTGATAATTTTTCATATATAATTTGTCTCATTTGGAGTTATGGTTGAATTTCTATGAATTTTTGAAGTTTAGGCAATTTTCTGGAATTTCCTGAATTATTTTTAAACTAGAAAATGATTTACTGCGTCAGCACTACATCAGCATGTCATCAGCAAGTCAACTGAGCTGCCTCCAGGTCAAACCTGACCAGTGGGTCCCACTGGTCAGTCTCACAGTGCTGGCTCGAGTCACAGACAGGTGGGGCCAGTCAAAGGCAACGTCAGAAAGTCAAACTGACGTGTGGGGCCAGCTAGGTTAATAACTAATCTAAACAGAATATTAAGTTAAACTAAATATGCACTGGGCCCACATGGCAGTGGCTCTAGGGGGGGTGGTTAGTGGGTTAGTTAGCCGCTAATGACGGCCACGTCGGCTACCGGCGTTTAGCCGCCGGCGACCTCAGATCGCGGCGGCGTTTCACCGGAGTTGTTCGGGTTTCGCCTACAGGCCACCATTTGACGCGCGGTTTTCTCCTACGGGTTCCTGGGAGTGAGGCGCATCCAGAGAGACAAGCGGCAGCAGCTGGGGTGGCCGGAGCTGACGGCGGCGAGCTCTTTGGCGGCCGCCGGAGTTCGGGTGTTCGCGGGATCGTGTTTCAGTGCGTAGAAGAGCGGGGCAAGGGGGCTAGGAGGGCGCTATGCATCGCGGGGATTAGGTTCGACACTCCAGGGTGACCATTTGGTCACCGGAGCATCGTCGACAGCGAGCTCAGGCGGCGGCGCACTTCGGTCATCAAGGGGGTGACAGCTACGGCAATCAATCGGAGAGGATAAGAGGGGGAAACGGTTTCGGAGCTCACAGCGGTGCCGTAGGGATGGTTAGGAGGCTCGGGGGCGTCCTGCGTGCGGCGAATCGATGATGATGGTGGCCGGAGCCCGAGGTGGAAGACGACAGCGATGGCGATGTTGCTGGCCTCCCGGGGTCACGTGCCTTGGCGTGCGGCTCTACGGCGTCGAGGCGAAGCTCATGGGGGCGTTGGCCGGCGTGGGGGGGTGCTGGTGGCCACGGTAACGACAAGCAACGGCGACGGCGACTCTCGGATGAGCTCAGGGAAGAGAGTCAGGGGAGCGAGAGAGGGTGGAGCGAGTGAGGGAGAAGAGCGAGGGGACACGGGACATCGTCGTGGCGTCGCTAGGAGGGCCGGGGGAAGCAGGAGGTGGAAGCAGGAGGTGGCTTCGCCTCCTGTGCGTGCGCCACGCCGTCGTCCTCCTGGCAAAGGAAGGAGACGACTGGCGCCTGGCTCTGGTGGGCTGGGCCGTGCTGGGCCGGCTGGTGGCGCCTGGTAAGTGGCCCACTGGCCTACTCTCTCTCTCTTCTCAAATTTTATTCTGTTTTCTATTTTTGCTATTCTGTTTTGATTTAGTTTAAATACTAAATCATTTTATAAAATCCTGAAAATATTTATGGACACTTTCTGAAATATTTCAGTGGCCCAAAAATAATTCCAACATTATTTGAGCATTTGAATTATTTAATAGTATTTAAATGCCCAAATTCAAATATTTATGAATTAAGTCAATGCCCCTTTTGTTGACCTAAAATTATATGCACCATTTTTCCCAAGGGTTATAACCCAAGGCAAAGAGGGTGAACATATTTGAAGGGCATTTCAGGTTCATTGAATTTATTTTTAGTAAACCCTAGTTGATTTCAGGGGGGGTGCTGGGGGTTCTGCTTTCCCCGTTTCCATTTCTGATGAAAGTAAACATGATGCACACTCTAATGCATAACCTAGCTAGGGTGTGACAACTCACCCCCACTCAATAGAATCTCGTCCCGAGATTTAGGATCATCTGGGAAGAAGGCGGGGTACTCGAGTCAAAGACGATCCTCCCTTTCCCAAGTGGCTTCTTCCTCGGAATGGTGTGACCATTGAACCTTGAGAAACTTGATATTATGACGTCGAGTGGTACGCTCGGCTTGGTCAAGGATACGAACGGGGTATTCCTGATAAGAGAGGTTATCTTGTAAATCAAGCGTTTCGTGGTCCACTCCACGGATAGGATCCGCAAAGCAACGCCTGAGTTGCGAAACGTGGAAGACATCGTGAACTCTGGAAAGATGCGGAGGTAGTTCCAATTGGTAGGCAACTTCTCCTCGTTTGGCAAGAATGCGAAAAGGTCCAATGTAACAAGGAGCCAATTTGCCTTTGATACCGAAGCGATGGGTTCCCTTTAACGGGGTAACCCGAAGGTAAGCTTTCTCGTCAATTCCAAATGTCATAGGCTTATGCTTACGATCATATTGACTCTTTTGGCGAGATTGGGCTGTTTTCAATTTCTCACGAATAACGCGAACCTGCTCTTCTGCTTCCTGAATCATATCCGGGCCAAAGAGTTGTCTTTCCCCGGTTTCTGACCAGTTAAGAGGCGTTCGACATTTTCGTCCATAGAGAACTTCGAAGGGAGCCTTGCCCAAACTAGCTTGATAGCTGTTGTTATAGGAAAACTCCGCGAATGGAAGGCATTTCTCCCAACTCATTCCGAACGAGATAACAGAAGCTCATAGCATATCTTCCAGAATTTGATTTACTCGCTCTACTTGACCACTTGATTGAGGGTGGAAAGCGGTACTAAAGGAGAGATGAGTTCCCATAGCATTTTGGAAACTTTCCCAAAATCGAGAGGTGAAGAGACTTCCACGGTCTGAGTTAATTTCCAACGGGACACCATGAAGAGACACTATTCGGGAGATGTATAAGTCAGCTAGCTGGCTAGCGGTGATACTCTCACGAACAGGTAGAAAATGGGCTACTTTGGAAAGACGGTCGATCACGACGAAGATGGCATTATTTCCCCTCTTGGTCCTGGGAAACCCAGTGATGAAGTCCATACTGATTTTGTCCCATTTCCATTCAGGAATAGCCAAATGTTGAAGGGTGCCAGCAGGCTGTTGATGCTCTGCTTTAACACGACGACAAACGTCGCAATTAGCAATGTATTGAGCGATTTCTCTCTTCATCCTAGTCCACCAAAACCTCTGGCGTAGGTCTTGATACATTTTAGTACTACCGGGATGAATGGTGAGAGGGGATTCATGAGCTTCCTTAAGGATCATCTGGCGTAGATGTTGATTCTTGGGAACCACCAGGCGGTTCTCAAAGAAGACAGCACCTTGCTCATCCATGGAAAAACATTTAGCTACTCCGCTAGCAATGTTTTCCTTAATCCGGGATATGCCCTTATCACGCTTTTGGGCAGCTATGATTTGATCCATAAGGGTAGGTTTCGCCACCAGGGTAGATAGGAATCCACAAGGAACAATGTGAAGATTAAGCTTGCGAAATTCCTCATGGAGAAGTGGTTGACTTTGTTGTAACATCAGGTTGTTACAGTAGGACTTACGACTTAGTGCATCGGCCATGACATTGGCCTTGCCAGGGGTGTAAGTTATTCCTAAGTCGTAATCCGAGATCAACTCGACCCAACGTCTTTGCCTGAGATTCAAATCTGGTTGGGTGAAGATATATTTCAAGCTTTGGTGATCGGTGAATATCTCGCAATGATTACCGAGGAGGTAATGTCGCCAGGTTTTGAGTGCATGGACTACAGCCGCAAGCTCTAGATCATGTGTGGGATAATTTTCCTCATGTGGGTGTAATTGCCGTGAAGCATAGGCAATTACCTGACGATCTTGCATGAGTATGCAACCTAGTCCTTGTCGCGAGGCGTCGCTATAGATAATAAAGTCCTTGGAGAAATTTGGTGGTACCAGTACGGGAGCAGATGTCAGGCGTCTTTTCAGTTCCTGAAAACTGAACTCGCACTGTGGAGTCCACTCGAACTTTTTATCTTTCTTGAGGAGTTCAGTTAGAGGTTTAGCAACCTTGGAGAAATTCTCGACGAAGCGGCGGCAATAGCTCGCTAGGCCAAGGAAACTCCGAACTTGCTTGACCGAAACAGGTGGAGTCCAATCAGGACGGCTTGAACTCGCTCGGGATTGACAGCAATACCCTTACCAGAGATTACATGGCCTAGATAGGTCACTTCTGACAACCAAAATTCACACTTGGAGAATTTGGCATAAAGGCGATGCTCTCGAAGTTTCATCAATACCAGCCTTAGATGTTCGACATGTTCCTCTTCATTCTTGGAGTAGATGAGTATGTCATCGAGGTATACTACGACGAATTTGTCCAAGTACTCCATGAAAACTGAGTTCATTAACTGGGAGAAAGTGGCCGGGGCATTGGTTAAACCGAAGGACATGACGGTGTACTCGTATTGGCCATAACGAGTAACAAAAGCCGTTTTGGGAATGTCCCCGTTTCTGATTTTGATTTGATGGTAGCCCAACCTCAAATCCATCTTGGAGAAGACTGAGGATCCAGCGAGCTGATCATACAGGTCGTTGATCCTGGGAAGCGGGTATTTGTTCTTGATGGTGACCAGATTGACAGGTCGGTAATCCACAACCATTCGATCCGTTCCATCCTTCTTCTTAACGAAGAGGACGGGGCAAGCCCAAGGAGAGGAGCTAGGACGGATGAACCCTTTGTTCAAGGACTCATCGAGTTGGTTCTTAAGCTCGGCTAGTTCTAAGGGTGCCATCTTGTAGGGTCTTCTAGCAATTGGAACGGTTCCTGGAACAAGGTCTATCACAAACTCGACATCCCGGTCAGGTGGAACACCTGGCAGTTCTTCCGGAAACACATCCGGGAAGTCTCGGACTACCGGAACGTCCTCAAGGTCTGGAAGGGGGTTGGCATTGAGAGAGTAAAGTTGGCGCTTGGCCACTCGAGTTAAGACATTAACTGTCTTGCCCGAGGGATGAGTAAGTTGAACGGTTCTAGTGGCACAATCGATCTTGGCATAATGAGCCGACATCCAGTCCATACCCAAGATGATGTTTATGTCGGAGGACTTGAGAGCTATTAAAGATGCAAGGAAAACAAGCCTATCGACAAGAATTTCGTTCCCATGGCTTACCCTAGAAGTTTGCCATTTGGAACCCGGAGTTTGAATTACCATGGAAGTGGGCATGTCACAGAATGTCGTGTTATGCAATCGAGCATAATTCTCGGATATGAATGAATGAGATGCTCCAGTATCGAAAAGAACAGATGCCGGATGGCAGTTAACAAGGAGCGTACCAAGGACGACGTTGGGATCCTCATGAGCCTCTTCGGCTGAGACGTAGTTGACATGGCCACGTGCAGTAGTGGCCGGCTTGGCGTAGAAAGTCTTTCCCGCGGGCTTACCACGGCCAACGGACTTTCCAGCTTGATTGGGGTTGTTCTGGGGACACTCTCGACTATAGTGACCCGGTTCTCCACACTTGAAGCATGTTACCACAGTGGGGCGTGGAGCAACATTAGCAGCGGGGCCACCATAGGGCTTGGACGGTGCAATTTGCTGGTTGGGACGAGGCGCCTCAAAGGATGGCCTCGGGGTGAATCTGGGTGGCAGTGCGGTGCTTGGAATCCACACCCGGCGCTTCTGAGCTCCAGAGCCGGATGAAGACCCAAAATCACGGGAGTGCTTGCGTGAAGCGTCATAATCAGTCTGGCCTGTCTCAGCGCTGATAGCTTTATTGACCAGCTTCTGGAAGGATGTGCACTCGTGCAGACGGAGATCGCGGTGAAGCTCAGGGCTAAGTCCCTTACGGAACCTTGCCTGCTTCTTGGCGTCAGTAGAAACCTCTTCTGGAGCATAGCGTGCCAGGTTTCCAAATTCTCGGCTATATGCATCCACAGTCAGCCTTCCTTGGGTGAAGTTGCAGAACTCCTCCCTCTTGCGATCCATAAGACCTACCGGAATGTGATGCTCACGGAAAGCCTCGCTGAACTCGGCCCAGGTAGTGATTTGGCCGACCGGGCGCATAGCTTCGTAGTTTTCCCACCAATGGCTAGCGGGGCCCTCAAGATGATAAGCAGCATAGGTAACCTTGTCGGCCTCAGCTACGTTGGCAGAACGTAGCTTGTGGGTGATGCTGCGAAGCCAATCATCCGCGTCGAGGGGCTCGACGGAATGGTTAAACTTTGGTGGGTACAGCTTGATAAAGTCGTTGATTGACACCAAGTCATTTCGTGGGTGGCGTGCAGTGTTCTGCTCAATCTGCTCTAGCAGGCGGTTGGTCTCACGCTTGTTCCTTTCCGCCTCCAGCATCACTTCGGCCAGGGAAGGCGGGTGAGGCAAATTTTCACCTCTAGCTGCATTGGCTTCCCCCTGCTCCGGGGCAGCAGGGTTTCCGCGGGTGTTGACCATCCTAGAAGGAAACAAGACAACGGTTTAGACAAGGATGGCTCATACTTAACAGGGAAGTGCAGAATGTAAAGGATAACGCGGAATGCAGAGATGCTCATTCGTATGCCATGGTAATATAAAACTGCCATATATACACCAACGGTCATACTCGTCATACATAGTTTAGTACAAGCCCATGCTACAGTACAACTATGAAGGTAGACGTTACATCTCATCGGAGGCATTCCGAGTCCCTATACATTATTTGTCTACACCTCCGGAATCGATTACACACCAAGTCGTATTCCACAAGTCACACAGGACAGTGGAGATACAACTACTACAATACTAGTGGTACTACTACTAACTCAGATTGCTTTGTAGTAGTCCTCATAGAAGTCACCTCCATAGCCTGGAAGTTCAACGTGATCATCCGGAAACAGACGGTCCTGAGGAGCCTGTGGACCATAGGAGCTAGGATAAGGTCTTGGACCAACAAACGGTGGCCTGCGGGGACCAAGGGGTGGGGTGATGCCTCCCACATCACGCCAATCCACCATGTCTGGCAGAGCTGCTCTCACAGGATACAGATCCCTGGTATCCATACATCCCGCTTGCACCGCGGGTGCAAACCGAGTCAATGTGGCCCAATGATCAGCACGGGTATTAAAGAGCTCCAGCCTCAAGGCCCGATTCTCTCGGTCCTTATCTTCGAGCATCTCAGCGGTGGTACGAGTTAATGAGTCCTCCTGAGTGGAGTCAGCATAGATAGCCTGAAGATACCCCTGCGCTCCCGGAAGTGAAGCTGGCATGTAACGGAAGTCAGTGTTCCGAAGCAGGCCAGTCCGGACTCGCAAGATGGTCATCATGGAATAGGAAGCATCCTGCACAGCCATCTCAATGGTAACTCCGAGTCCATAGGAACAGTGAAGGGGCTCGGTAGATCCAGGATAGGAAGGAAATATCCTGACGGTGCATAAATACTGGCTTTGATTAAAGTCGCGGAACTGCTCTTCAACAGTGTATTCGGGATACCAACGGTATCCTGTCTCGATCATGACCCGGACCAACATAGCAGTATGACCGGGCACGTCGAGGCACCTGGTCAGGCGAACCACTTGATTTTGAGACTGATTGGCCATCTGAAAGCACAACCACAAGACAAAGACATCAGAATTCCTAGGGAAAATTGGGCAGCATAACGGCTGTAAATGCTCAGAAAAAGATTTGAGACATCCACAACAGTTCACAATACCGCTCAACAGCATCATATCAAGGTTCTGATTCAAATAGCCACGTACTAAAATAGTAGAAACTGGACTGAAACTCGTAGCAATAATCCTATGAACTACTACGGATTAGTAACACGTGAACCTGATAGAAGAAGAGAGCCTAGTCCTTAACCCACGTTGAATGAGAAGAGAACGACTCAGATCAGAAGCATAGGGTAAAGGAGTAAAAAGAACCTTACGTTCCCTCCCACAATCAATTCCCTTACATATAACTAAGCATTTCTAGACTCGACATCGACCAGTTTGGCTGAACGAACCTACAGGCAGTCCGGCTCTGATACCAACGCTGTCAGGACCCCGATTCTAAGCCACATCGATCTAGCCGGTAACACTTCATATCACTTTGCGGCCTCACGCACGGTATTCCCCGGGAGTCGCCTTACCATGGCCCGGGACCGTTTGCGCCTTTTGGCTCGCGTATATGACAATGTCGCTAGCATCCATATGACCGAGAACCCGGGCCGACATGGCTAGTTGTGAACCCAAAGCGGCACAGACCTATGGAGACAGGCATACATGAATCACAACGAACATGTCGGTCATCAACGAGTGATTCCGGGCTGTAGCACTGGGCTAACAGGACTCCGGGGATCCCGGGCTGTAGCAGGCTAGACAGGACTCCGGAGATGACCGCGTGACATTTCCCCGAAGGGACAGACATAGGGACGAAGTGAAACACATGCCGGCCAGTCAAGTGTCCTGAACAGTAGTGCTGGGCTAGCAGGACTCCGGTGAACCGGGCTGTAGCGGACTACTATGGCTCGAGGAGCACTAGACTACATTTCCCCATAAGAAAGGCTGCGAAGGACAAACAACTAGATTGTCGGATCCCACTCATACCAAGCATTTCAATCATACATACAATATGCTCGATATGAGTACATACAACATGGCATCACAACAAAACTCTACAACTCAAGTACTTTATTTAAAGGCTCCAGGGAGCCATACATAACATATCCATACAGGTAGGGGTCACATGACGCGACACTCAAGTCATACAGTCATACAAGCACAAGCGGAAGCAACTAGTCTGAGTACAGACTCTAGAAAGAAAGAAGGCTTCTCGAAGTCTGTCTATCTACATAGGGCCCTCCATGGCCTGGATCACCACCTGGGTGGCTAGTCACTCGTCGACGTCAAGATCTACGTAAAACCCATCGGAGGGGGCAGTGTTGTCGTCTGAAAACAATAAATAAGCAAACATGAGTACAAAGGTACTCAGCAAGTCTTACATCAGGACCTACTATACATGCTCATTCTCAAGAAGGTGGTGGGGTTTATGCAGCAAGCCCTCTTTGACTCTTGGCTAAGCTATCCTACGGAATCTTTTAGCAAAATAGTTTTCACACACGAGTCCACTACTCACCATCACAATACTCCACCGTGGATCCTCCCCCGTATCCTGCGAGGGAGCCATCCTCGGTACTCACACTTATCTTGAGTCTTTTAGTAGTATCCATTAACTTGTCTATGAACTGTATATGCAATCAAGTAGTCCTTTACCGTGGACACGGCTATTCGAATAGTTTCATACCCTGCAGGGGTGTACTTCGTCACACATGTTTCCACCACTTAGCGTCTGCACACGAAATGTGCTCGGCAGACTTCAAGCGAAAACCGACGTGGGTGTAGACCACGACCTGACTAACCTCACAAGTCTCTAGTCCAGGGTCATCGCCTATTCAGGTTCCATCCGCAAGGAAATCCGGCCGGGGTGTCCTCAACGGCCCCGAACGATGTGAACAGGGTTCCCGAGACACCAAACGGGTGACTCGGTACACCGTGCCACGGTGTATCTACCGCAACATAGCCCACCCCTAGGGTCAGCGCTACGCACATCCGCCAACACATATCCTACAAACACCAGAAACTAGTTGCAACTCCTGGACTGAGGCGAGAGGGGTCGGTAAGCCGAGCGGGGTCATATTTCAGGGCCCAATGTGTGGTAGTAGCTTAATCTTAATTCACACATACAGAACTCAGTTCTTAGGGACGGCTTCAATGAAACAACCCACCATGTACTCCTACATGGCCTCTCATCGATACCTTTACCAAAACATGTTCAACACATCCCATATATTACTGCCACAAGCATTTCACTCTAGCCCATCACCCAGATGAACCAGACCTGACACAACTCTAAGCATAGCAGGCATAGCAAGGTAGGAATCACAAAACATGGCTCAATCAACTCCTACACATGCTAGTGGGTTTCATCTAGTTACTGTGGCAATGACAGGTCATGCAGAGGATAAGGGTTCAACTACCGTAGCACACAGCAGTTTGAATCGTGTTGTCTTAATGCAGTAAACAAGAGCAGGAGCGAGAACATGGGTTGTATCGGAATGATCAATGGTTGCTTGCCTGATGGAGTGGTAACGGGATACTGCCCTTCAGTTGGATACTCGTGAATATCCTCGGAGGCAGAACCTACCACGAAGAACACAACCGAGCACAATCAACACATGACGATATGCAACAATATGATGCATGCTATGACATGGCAATATGGATGTGTCTTGAGCTTATGCAACTAGCTATGATTTAAATGGAGTTGGTTTGAGTACAAGATTCAAATTCCAACCCCATATATAATTATTTAAATACCCTTTATTTGTTTTGTCCAAAACAGAGGACAAACATTGTTCAAACATGCATGAAAATGGTACAGATGGATTCCTTGAATTTTTCTGATAATTTTTCATATATAATTTGTCTCATTTGGAGTTATGGTTGAATTTCTATGAATTTTTGAAGTTTAGGCAATTTTCTGGAATTTCCTGAATTATTTTTAAACTAGAAAATGATTTACTGCGTCACCACTACATCAGCATGACATCAACAAGTCAACTGAGCTGCCTCCAGGTCAAACCTGACCAGTGGGTCCCACTGGTCAGTCTCACAGTGCTGGCTCGAGTCACAGACAGGTGGGGCCAGTCAAAGGCCACGTCAGAAAGTCAAACTGACGTGTGGGGCCAGCTGGGTTAATAACTAATCTAAACAGAATATTAAGTTAAACTAAATATGCACTGGGCCCACATGGCAGTGGCTCTAGGGGGGTGGTTAGTGGGTTAGTTAGCCGCTAATGACGGCCACGTCGGCTACCGGCGTTTAGCCGCCGGCGACCTCAGATCGCGGCGGCGTTTCACCGGAGTTGTTCGGGTTTCGCCTACAGGCCACCATTTGACGCGCATCCAGAGAGACAAGCGGCAGCAGCTGGGGTGGCCGGAGCTGACGGCGGCGAGCTCTTTGGCGGCCGCCGGAGTTCGGGTGTTCGCGGGATCGTGTTTCAGTGCGTAGAAGAGCGGGGCAAGGGGGCTAGGAGGGCGCTACGCATCGCGGGGAGTAGGTTCGACACTCCAGGGTGACCATTTGGTCACCGGAGCATCGTCGACAGCGAGCTCAGGCGGCGGCGCACTTCGGTCATCAAGGGGGTGACGGCTACGGCAATCAATTGGAGAGGAGAAGAGGGGGAAACGGTTGCGGAGCTCACAACGGTGCCGTAGGGATTGTTAGCGGGCTCGGGGGCGTCCTGCGTGCGGCGAATCGATGATGATGGTGGCCGGAGCCCGAGGTGGAAGACGACGGCGATGGCGATGTTGCTGGCCTCCCGGGGTCACGTGCCTTGGCGTGCGGCTCTACGGCATCGAGGCGAAGCTCATGGGGGCGCTGGCCGGCGTGGGGGGGTGCTGGTGGCCACGGTAACGACAAGCGACGGCGACGGCGACTCTCGGATGAGCTCGGGGTAGAGAGTCAGGGGAGCGACAGAGGGTGGAGCGAGTGAGGGAGAGGAGCGAGGGGACACGGGACATCGTCGTGGCGTCGCTAGGAGGGCCGGGGGAAGCAGGAGGTGGAAGCAGGAGGTGGCTTCGCCTCCTGTGCGTGCGCCACGCCGTCGTCCTCCTGGCAAAGGAAGGAGACGACTGGCGCCCGGCTCTGGTGGGCTGGGCCGTGCTGGGCCGGGTGGTGGCGCCAGGTTAGTGGCCCACTGGCCTACTCTCTCTCTCTTCTCAAATTTTATTCTGTTTTCTATTTTTGCTATTCTGTTTTGATTTAGTTTAAATACTAAATCATTTTATAAAATCCTGAAAATATTTATGGACACTTTCTGAAATATTTCAGTGGCCCAAAAATAATTCCAACATTATTTGAGCATTTGAATTATTTAATAGTATTTAAATGCCCAAATTCAAATATTTATGAATTAAGTCAATGCCCCTTTTGTTGACCTAAAATTATATGCACCATTTTTCCCAAGGGTTATTACCCAAGGCAAAGAGGGTGAACATATTTGAAGGGCATTTCAGGTTCATTGAATTTATTTTTAGTAAACCCTAGTTGATTTCAGGGGGGGTGCTGGGGGTTCTGCTTTCCCCATTTCCATTTCTGATGAAAGTAAACATGATGCACACTCTAATGCATAACCTAGCTAGGGTGTGACAGGAGGAGGGGCCAGGCAAAGGCGACGGCGAGAAGTCCAGGTGGCGTACGGCGGCGGCGACGCCGTGTAGGTGCGGGAGTCCGTCCCGTGCTCGGGGACGACGGCGGCTGGGCTGGGCCTGGCTGGCTAGCTGGGCTGGCCCAGTCGGGCGAAAGGTTTTTTTTAAAGATTTTTTTCCATACAAACAAAACAAATAAAAACAAACAGAAATAAAAATATTATATAGGCATATAATATATCAAAATTTTCAGAAAAAGAATATCTACAACGTGAACATCTTTCTAGCATTAAATAAAATACACACAAAATCATATAATTCAAAGAGTGCTACTGGTCTATTAAAATCCAATAAAAATCATTTTAGAAATACCAAAATGATTTCAAATTAATTTTGCTCCACTTTTCTATTGTAGGGATTCATGTTACCCTAATTTCCATATATTTTATTTTTTGGAGAAAAATAATTTGAATAAAACTCAAATAACTCCAAATTGAAAATAAATTCAAAAGAACTTTGAATTTAATTCTTTGAACTCCCAACTCATATTTCATATAATTTGAAGAAGTCATTTTATCTTCTCTCATTAAAATCATTGAGCTGCATGAAGTTTATGAATTGAAATATTTCTAAATGAAATTCAATTATTTTCAAATACCCTTTCATTTAATTTAAATGGAAGAAGTCATATCATCTTCGCTCAAGGGTTTTGTATTTGAAAAGAATTGAATTCATGGAGATCAGAAAGTAAAAATGAAAGTTTGGGAAAGTCCTTTTATTCCCTCTCATTTAACTTTCAAAAGTTTCGAATCACTCACTTTCAGACAATCAATCAAATCTATCTATTTATTATAACATTCCAAAATTTAGAATTTTGGGATGTTACAATCCTACCACCCTTAAAATGAATCTCGTCCTCGAGATTCGGAGAGGCTAGCAAGAAATAGGTTAGGTCTGGGGTCTCCTCCAAATCCATCAATCATCACCGCGGTCTGGGGTGCTACCACCCTTAGAAGCATGGTTACAGGTCCCTTGAAACTCATATACTTCATCCATATTGTTAACAGTGTCGGTCTTCTTAGATCTTCAGGATAATTCCTTATCCGGGATCTTCCGGTAGTGGCATGACCTTTACCACAATTTTTCTGTCCTTTCATCTTGCTAAGGTTCTTCCATGACTGGGTCTTCTTAGCTGACGGGTCTGGCGCCATTACAAAACAACTATCGATATCTCATGGTGGTCAACCATTTATGGTTTCTCCTGCAGGAAATGGGTCTGGGTTGATCCTCACCGTATAACCTACGGTTGGCAAAGCTGCCTTATACAAGGGAAAAAATACCTATACCATTCTAAGGCTTAAACAAGGTTTAATATCGTCGTCTCTTTACTATAGTTAAGTCACTCAGATTTACCATCCCACATAGAAAGGCGAATAATAAGAGTAAGTCGGTATGGTGATCAATCCATCCCGCACCCAAATCATTACCTTGTATACAGTTTAGCGAATCTCGCATTCTAACACTCGGTCATCCTCACAAATATTGCAGAATTTCTCTTGTTGACGAACCAAGGTTCAGGTAAATCCATAGATTCTGCAAGCCAAACAACCATCTAGCATTCCTTTACAACTCTCAGGTTTTGCGTTACTCCTATAAGATTGTCTGCCGATAACCGTCGTATCTTCCTCCAGGGTTCTTCCTTCAGCAAGAATGTGCTTGCTTCTTGGCAGGTCCTGGGGCCTATGGGTTATGGCCCATCTCATCACTTGTAGTCCTTGAACTTATCATGGGGAAACTTATCATTATTCCAACATCCAACTTTCTAGTATTCTTAAATCCATCCAATTGTATTGTCTTCATTCCTTCTTTTGGCACCAAACTAGGACATGATTTCTTAGACTCATCATGGAGTTTCCATTGATCCATATTTCCGACATCATACCTCCTTTATATCCAATAGTAATTTTTCTCTTCATCCCCGTGGGATATCCCACATACCGAGATAAAAACTTATACTTATGGAGTCCATATTCCACTTCGTGGAACATCATTATCCCTTCCAGGGTCAAGTGTCCTTACAGGGGAACATTGGCCATCTCTGCATGGCGCTTCTTCAACTGGAAACGTGAAATACATCATGAACTCCTGACAGTCCTTCGGGTGACTTCAACTTGTTGGCCACTTCTCCCATATGCTCCAAAAGGCGGTATGGTCCTACAAATCTCGGGGCTAACTTTCCCTTAACTCCAATTCATTTAACTCCTCGCATAGGGGGCACACGAAGACATGCTCTGTCTCCAATTTCATAGACTACCTCCTTGAGTTTTTGAGTCTGCATAACTCTTCTGCCTAGACTGAGCTACCTTCAGTCTATCTCGAATCAACTTAACATTCTCTTCTAACTCCTTTGATCACATTTGGTCCAAACAACAGACGGTCTCCACTTCATCCCACATACTCTTGGGGCATCACACATGTCGAGACAAAACTCGTATTCATTTTGTCTGAAATCCACTCAGTGGAGTATCCTTATCTTTTCCAGGGGTCAAGGGTTCTTACAGGGTACTACCACCCTTAAAATGCACAAATCTTCCATAGACCATATTTCTCATACCCTCAGAATGGCCAAAATTCTTCTTAATAGAGTAACAACTCATAAAATCCATATCAGTACCAATGATGCTAACTTTATTCATTCTCAAGTGATTACAATCTCTCGCTTTTCCATTACATGTCTCATCTCAACGCCTCAATATAAAAGAAAATGTTCTCACTTCTACTACTCCATTTCTTTTGTTGCAAACTCAACTATCTAGCAAAAGTTTCCTTCTCCTTGGGGCATTCTCTGGCAAAGTGCCCTACTCCATTACAACTAAAACATATTACTTCTGACAAGTATCGAGGTTTCCTTTTTGGGCAACTGTTGAAGTAGTGCCCTGACTCCTTGCACCTGTAACAGGTGATATGACTCAGGTCCTTCCTGGAATCCAATCTGCTTCTCTTCCTAGACATTTCCATGCCAATCATGGCTTCTATTTCTTGTGGGTCATACTTTACTTCCTCTGTCGAGAATTCTACTAGATCCCCATTCATACAATTCTGGGAGAGGTGTCCTTCTTCTCCACATGAATAGCAAGACTTAGTGCAGGGTTTACTCGGGTCTTCTTTAGGTGTGTCCTCCATCACAGCTTCTTCTAAAATTTCCATGAGGGGTCCTTTCATTTTTTCTTTCTTCTGCTGGATGGTTCATCGTACCATGGGGTAAATGTGATACTGAGCAGGATAGTGGGTAGTCCCTTCAGACAAGAAACAAGTAATCTGCGTAGTTGGGCATGCTTCAACTGGGTGACTTCCTTCACAATTACGGTATCCATCCCTGTGTTCTTTACGGGTGTGTCCTATTTCTCCACAAATCTTGCATGCACAAGGTTTATTCATATCCTTTCCATAAGGCTTCAACTTCTGGGACACAAGCCAAGACTTTGGCAGAGTCAACTTAAATTCTTTCCAAGTGGTTACTCCTTGCCATCCATTGATGGTTTGGTACATCCTCCACCAAGTAGCAGCACCTCTTTCAAAGCACTGAAGAGCATGCTGGGTCATATCCTTTCCGACTACAGGGTTATTCTTCATGTGATCCTCCATGTTCTGAATCCATCGGTCCGTCTTCAACTGACTCATCGGTCCAGAAAATACAAGCTCATCTTCATTCATCCTCTATTGGGTCCATGGGTTTGGGGTGAGATAAGAGAGATAGAGAGGGATGCACACAATACAAACAAAAAGTTTTGAAAAGGCAGATTTTATTTGTGGTTGTCGGGAAAAAACATCAAACAAATGACAGCTCACAAATGTCGTATCTAACATAAGTGTATAACAGGTGTTTGGTCTTCTAAAGGTCAATAAATCTTCAACTCTCCAAACTCTTCAAGCCTTGTTCATGCCTCCAATGGCTCCTTCCGATCATGCTTGTCTTTCTCAAGTTCTTTTGCCAGATCAACTCTGTTGACACGAAGTCTCTCTTGACGTCCTTTAATATTCTGGAGTTGCATTCCAAACTTCTGGTTCCAACATCCTTCACATGAACCATGGTCATACTGTCCTTCAGTTCCTGACAAATCTCCGGTATTCTCGAGGTTGTAGCTCCTCCAGCTTGGCTACTTTCAGCTTTTGGTTCCTGAGTTCTTCACGAAATGCTTCCTTGTCTAATACGACTTCATGGAGCTCCACCTTAAACTTCTTGATGTACTACTCCAGATCCTGGTGATACACCAGCTAAAGTTAAAACTTTGTAGTGCTGATGGGTGCTCCATCAGCCTTCTACCATCCAATCCTTCCATGCATATGCATGCTTAACTCAGCACAGTGACAATAGCATAAGTGGGAGATAACTTCATGGATAGTTGTGTTTCTGCTCTTGCCATTTCCATGAGCTATTATTCCATAGTTGATATCTCCTGCCTTAGGGTTTTCTTGACAAATCCTTGAGTTCCTAACTCTACATGCTCCGGTCTTTCTCTGATACACCTCGATCTCGGGTATTGACAACTTCCATAGTCTGCCAAGTTCCATAAGGGTAGCCTTCCTAGGTCATACAAATCTGGGAATTCTTCAGAGCCTACAAATTCTACTTGTCTTCGGTCTTCAACCGTTGTAGTTTACATTATTCAGATGCACGCAAAATACTCTTTATTACGAAGTGGTATTAGTTGTCCGATATCTTGTACTTCTTGGAGTGGTCTCATCAGTCGAATCTTCGTGTGGTCAAAAGGGGAAAGGGGTATGGTCTCACTAAAGGGAATTTTTGAATAAGCTCAGAAGAGAAGAGAGCCAAAAGTTCTTTTTGAAAGGGAAAGTTGTAGAGAAAAAAATCTTTGCTATGGGCTTGCCAGTTTCTAGGGTCACGTCCTACAGTCAACATGTGCTCTGATACTATCTTGTAGCGACCCGACCCGAATGGATCAAGTCTCTGTGCTTAAGTGTCATCCCTGGATCAGTATGCTGACACACACAGTACTCGGGGATTTATAACAGTGGTAAATCACATGTATAAGTAATGTAAATACTATTACCTCAATCCAAAATAGCAGAAGTAACAAGGTTTTGGATTCCCATCAACACCAACGGCAAAGTTGAGTGTAGAAATCATAACCCTAATGTATCACTTACTCGTCGTAAGAAATCCTGCAACATGAGACGTTGCAGCCACAGTGGGTCAGTACATTGAATGTACTAGCAAATTCACACCATAGAGAAATGATGTCACAGCCCTAGAAATCTTCTTGTAATTAGTGGCATCGCATCATGCATCAATTTCAATTTCTTGTAATTTTGAAATGGGGGCTGATAAACCCTAGCAGCAAATGAAACTCAACTAGGGTCCACATAAAAATCATTTCACTGAACCCAAAATGCCCCTCTAAAATGTTCATCATCTTTGGATTGGTCTTGAATCTCTGCCAAAAATATTGCACATTTTTCCAGGTCAATTGGGGGTCACTGAACTAAATCATACAGTATTTGCATTTGAGCATTTAAATCCTAAAAAATATTTTAAATGCCCAAATAATCACAAACTGAAATGTTTACTGTTGGAAATATTCCAAACAGTGGCCATAGTCAGTTGCATGATTTTTGGAAATGCTTTGGCATTTTTAATAAATCCAAACACAATTAGAAAAAAATACAAAACAGAAATAAGAAAAGAGAGAGAGAAATCTCACCTGTGGCCTAGAACTGTTGCTGGCGGCCCAGCCCACCAGGCAAAATGCCAGTCATCCCCTTCCTCTCGCTAGTGTGCATTGTGCGTGACGCACGCACAGGAGGCGAGGGCCACCTCCTGCTTCGTGCTGGAGGCTCGTCCTCCTCCCTGACCCCGTGCCTGGACGATGCCACGCTGCCCCGCCTCTCTCTCGCACTCTCCCTCGCCTCATCCCCTCCTCTGTCTCTCTCTCTCTCTCTCACGCGCATGGCCGAATGCCACCATCGATGCCGCTTGCAGTTGCCGCAGCCAGAGCCACATCCTCGCCCTCCGCCTGAGCCCAGAGCTCCACCACGACCTCTTCTTCCTCCCCATCCAGCTACACATCGCCGGATGCCCCGTGACGCCGCCTTGGAGCTCATCTTCAACCTCCTGCACCGAGCGTCGCCGTCGTCGATTCGCCGTCGTCAGTGCATCCCCGACCTCCCCCTCGCGCTCATTAGCCTTGCTGTGAGCTCCGCCATCGTTTCCCCCTCTCCCCGTACTCTACCTCCCTCTCTAGCCGCCGTTCGTAACGAGCCCGAGAGCTCTTCGCCGCCGGCCATGTCGCCGCCATGGCTACGGCTACGGGAGCTCGCACTCGAGCACACCACTGTGCTCAGTGCCTCCCCACGAGCCCGCAGCACGCCCCAGCTCGCCTTCCCGTGCCCCCTAGCTCTCACTCGCATCTTGCCCGAATTCTGGCCGCCGCCTTAGAGCTCGCCGCCGTCGGCTCCGGCCACCATAGGTCTGGCCGCCACCACCACTCGACCCGCGCCAGCGAGAGCTCTCCAACGAGCGCAAGAACGGCCTTGTCCGTGCCCCGTGGGCGTTCTCCGAGCCGCGCCGCCGTCTCGGGCCTCGCCGGCATCGAGCCGCCGGTGGGTTTGACCCCGCAGGCCTGGGTTTGACCCACTTTGACCCCGGTCGGGCCCCACCTGGCTCAATGACATGTGGGGCCGGCACTAGCTGGATTAGTTAGATGTTAGTTAGTGCTAATCGCCACTGTTAGGTGCTAATCCCCTCGCTAAACTAAACCTGAGCCACTGACATGTGGGCCCAACCCTGCTGACATTTTCGTTAGTATTAGTTTAACCCTAATCAACTCAGTTAACCAACTGAGTCACTGGCCAACCCTGCTTACCTGGCCTTACCTGGCGGCCCAGCTGGCCAGCCCACCTGGCGGCCCAGCCCACCAGGGGCAGGGAGGTCTTCCTCCACCCACTAGGAGGACGCCGGGCGCGTGGCCGACGCGCGCTGGTGCACGCCAGGCCACCTCCTGCTTCCCGCCGCTGCCACGATGCCCTGGCCCTTCCCTCGCGTCGCCACGCATCTCCCCGACCCCCCTCTCACTCCCTCTCGCTCCTTCCCCCTCCTCTGTCCTCTCCTCGCAGCACACCCGAGCGCCGCCGTAGCCACCGTGCTCCCCTCGCCTCGTTGTGGTGTCCAAAAGCTCCGCCTCCTCCCTCTGAAGCTCTCCGCCGAGCCACAAGACGCCGGACGCCCTGTGGAACCGCCGTTGCCATCATCCTCCTCCGCAGGTGCCGCCGATCGCCGACTTCGAGTCGCCATCGTCAGCGCCTCCCCGAGCCCACTGGCCTGCTCATCAACTTCGCCGTGAGCTTCCCTTCCTCCTCCCCCTAGCCCCGTAGCTCGAGCGCCCCCCTAGCCCTGCCGGCCACCTTGGCCGAGAACTCGGCTCCGACGTTCATGGCGCCACCGTGGCCAGGGGCCAAGCCAGTCGCAACCGAGCACGTCGTCGTGTTCCTGGTGACGCCAGGAACCCGTAGGGCCTCTCCGCTCGCCTCCCCGTGCCTTGTAGCCTCGAACCCGAGCTCGCCCGAGCTCCGGCCGCCGCCTTGAGCCTGATTCCGGTGAGCTCCGGCCGTCCCTGCCTCGTCCACTTGCCCCAGAAGACGCGAACGAGCTCTGGCTCCTCGCTCGTGGTCTCCGCCGCCCGAATGGTCGCCGGAGGGCGAATCCCGCGCCCTCCGCCGCGTCTGTTGCCGCTGGCGGCTAAACGCCGGCGCGTTAGCCCCAGTTGACCAGGGGGTTTGACCTCCCCTGGCTCAATGACAGGTGGGCCCGGCTCGGCTAATCTCAGTTTAGGATTAGTTTGAAATTTAATTAACCCCTGTTAGTTAACCATGACACTGATGGGTGGGCCCCGCGTGTCAGGTTTGACCTGGTCAGCCTGCTGATGCCTCTGTGACGTCTTGCTGATGCAGTATTTGTTTTTCTGGATTTTAAATAATTCAGAGAATTTCAGAAAATAGTTAAAACTTCAAAAAATCATAGTAATTCAACCGTAACTCCAAATCAAATAAATTATATATGAAAAATTATCAGAAAAATGCAAGGAATCCATTTATGCCAGTTTCATGCATGAAAAACCAACTTATACCTGCTGTATAAGTGAAAACGTAATAATGGCATGTTATATACTTAAATTAGGGTTTGCATATGAACCCTTGGTTCATTTGGACTTCAACCAAATTGATGCTAGATGCATTAGGGCAAATCATAGCATTTTTGAATGTTACGTTCATGCATCATATTGTTGCATATGGTTGTTTATTGATTGCCGGCACCGTTCCCTCTCGATAGGTTCTACTCCAGAAGGTGTCCCGAGTACCTGTCTGAGGAGCAGTGCTTCTTCGTGGATCTATCAGGCAAGCAAACCCCCTTGAGCATCTCGATAAAGTCCCACTCTCTCGCTTCTGCTCCTTTTACTGCATTAGGACAACAACGATTCAAACTGCTACTTTCTGCTGCGATAGCTGAACCCATTCCTCTGCATGACCTGTCATTGCCACAGTAAATAGTTGAAACCCACTAGCATGAGTAGGAGTTGCTTGAGCCTTGATGTGCCTGCTCATCCATGCTTGTTTTCTTTATGCCAGCTATGCTTAGAGTTGTGTCAGGTCTGATTCATCGGGAATGAATCGGAGTGGTGAACATGTCCTACCGGTAAAGGCTAAGTGTGTGAACACGTTTTGTTAAAGGTAGCGATGAGAGGCCATGTAGGAGTACATGGTGGGTTGTCTCATTGGAACCGTCCTTAAGCATTGAGTTCTGTGTATGTTATCCAAGTCCAATTACTACCACACATTGGGTTCCGGTTATCCGGCCCCTCTCGGCTTATTAACCCACTTGATCTCTGCCTAGGAGTTGCAACTAGTTTCTGGCGTTTGTAGGTAGTGCTACTTGTCTACTAGGTGGTGTCCGACGGGACGGGCTTGGGACAGACTAGGCACTGTGGCACGGTGTACCAAGTGGCACCCGGATGGTGGGCTTGGGAACCCTGCACACATCGTTTGGGGCCGTGAGCGACACCCCGGCCGGATCTCCTTGCGGATGGAACCCGAAGAGGCGATAAACCTGGACGAGAGACTTGTGTGGTTAGTCAGGTCGTGGCCGACACCCTCGCCCGGCTTCCGCTTGAAGGTTGCCGAGGTACATGACGTGTACGGGGCTATAAGTGGCGAGAGCGTGTGTGAAGAAGTACACCCCTGCAGGGTCAATATTATCTATTTGAATAGCCGTCTTCCTCGGATATGGAAACTTGGAGAACTTATATAGTACATAGACAATTTGAAGTGGATACTCTAAAATACGCAAGCTAAGCGTGAGTGCTATGGATGGCCTTCTCGAAGGGAGACGGGAACGGATCCATAGTGGAGTATTGATATGGTGAATTTGTGGACTCGTGTGCGTCTTCTCACCTCAAAGAAGTTTCTGATACTCGTAGTATAGATTAGCCATTGAGTCAAAGCTGGCTTGCTGCTATTAAACTCCACACCCCCCCCTTTGTTGATAATGATGCATATGTAGATAGTTCTGAAGTAAGACTTGCTGAGTACCTTTGTACTCACATTTGCTTATTTATGTTTTGCAGTTGGTTACACTAGTGGCTTCGACGAGTAGCTTGTATCCCAGCTACGATCTTGTACCCTTGGGAGGGTCGTGTTAGTCAGGCTTCTTAGTCTTTTTCTTTTGTAGTTGTCTGTACTCAGACATGTAATGATTCCGCTTGTTGCTTGTATGCTCTGAATGATGGGTCATGTGACCCCTGTTTGTATTTATGCTATGTGGCTCTTCTGGGCCCTTATCTATATGAGTTTGAGTTATGTTGTGATGCCATGATGTACCGCACATACATGCATGTTATGCATACGTGTAACGTGTATTGCTATGTGTGGGATCCGACAATCTAGTTGTTTATCCTTCGCAGCCTTTCTTATGGGGAAATGTAGTCTAGTATTCCTCGAGCCATAGTAGTCCGCTACAGCCCGGTTCACCGGAGTCCTGCTAGCCCAGTACTATTGTTCAGGACACTTGACTGGCCGGCATGTGTTTCACTTCGTCCCTATGTCTGTCCCTTCGGGGAAATGTCACATGGTGATCTCCGGAGTCCTGCCTAGCCTGCTACAGCCCGGGATCCCCGGAGTCCTGTTAGCCCAGTGCTACAGCCCGGAATCACTCGTTGATGACCGACATGTTCGATGCGATTCATGTATGCCTATCTCCATAGGTCCGTGCCGCTTTGGGTTCACGACTAGCCATGTCGGCCCGGGTTCTCTGTCATATGGATGCTAGCGACACTGTCATATACGTGAGCCAAAATGCGCAAACGTTCCTGGGCCAGGTAAGGTGGCACCCATGGGAATACCGTGCGTGAGGCCGCAAAGTGATATGACGTGTTACATGCTAGATCGGTGTGACTTGGGATTGGGGTCCCGACAGACTTGGTATCAGAGCCTGACTGACTGTAGGATTATCAAGCCAACTGGTCGAAGTTGAGTCTAGAAATGCTTTAGTTACATAAGGGAACTGATTGTGGAAGGGAACGTAAGGCCCTTTTTACTCCTTTACCTCATGTCATTCTTTCTGAGTCAGCCTCTTCTTTTCTATGAGGGTTAAGGCCTAGGCTTCTCCTCTATCTCTCAGGATGACGTGTTACTAAACCGTAAAGTCTTAGGATTGTTGGATTGTGTCTCAATACAGTTCTACTACTTCTGTGTGTCCTCAGTTTGACCCATAACCTTGATATTATGATGCTGACGGATTATGCTATTCCTTTGATGAATGTGTCAAACAATCCTTTTGAGCATTTACAGTCGTTATGCTGCCAAAATTGTCCCAGGATTTCAAGACTTTCCAATGCTTTTGCATTACTTTCCGCATCCCTAGGTCGATGCTAATTCCATCCTTGTTTCTTTGGTTTCTGTGTCAGGATGTCGTCTGCTAACCGAGCTTCAGTTGCTCATAGCAAGAACCATGGAGATGGTAGGGACGAGGATCCTCCTGACCAGCCTTTGGTGGCAGAGTTCTTGTTAGCATCCGAGAGGAACAAGAGTGAGACTAACCGCTTGCTGGCACAGATTGAGCAGAACACCGCACATCAGCGTAAGAAGTTGGTTTCCATCACCGACTTCATTGGTCTGAAACCACCCACCTTCCATCATTCCATTGAGCCACTCGATGCGGATGACTGGCTCCGAAGCATCACTCACAAGTTGCATTCTGCGAACGTCGCTGAAAGTGACAAGGTCACCTATGCTACATATCACTTGGAAGGTCCTGCTAGTATTTGGTGGCAGAGCTTTGAAGCTATGCTTCCAGCTGGTGAGATTCCTACGTGGAAAGATTTCACCGAGGTTTTTCGTGAGCACCACATTCCTCAGGCTCTCTTTGACCGCAAGAGGGAGGAGTTCTGTAATTTTACCCAGGGTAAGCTGCCTGTTGATGCTTACAGTAGGGAGTTTGGAAATCTCGCCCGCTATGCTACAGAAGAAGTGTCCACGGACGCTAAGAAGCAGGCTAGGTTCCGGAAGGGTCTCCACCCTAAGTTGCGTCGTGATCTCCACCTGCATCATTGTGATACTTTCCAGGCTCTTGTGAACAAGGCCATTAATGCAGAGACAGCTCAACTCACTTACAAGGAGTCTCGTAAGCACAACCGTGATCTGGGTTCTTCCTCCCGCTCTGGCTCTCAGAAGCGACTGATTTGGATTCCGAACTCGGCTCTTCCACCTCGATATGCACCGAGGCCATCCTATGTGGCGCCTCACCCAACTCAGCAACATGCTCCACTCAGGCCTATTAGTGGACCACTTGCCAACGTAGGTCCACGTCCTACCTCAGGAACTTGTTTTACCTGCGGAGAACCAGGACACTATGCACGTGACTGCCCTCAGTCCAGTTATGCTCCACCCCAGTCCGAGAGGTCTGTTGGCTGTGAAAAGCCATCAGTCAGGATGAGCAGTACCAAGCCAGCCTCCATTGAACGAGCATGTGTGCACCATGTCTCAGCTTCAGAAGTTCAAGATGATCCCGATGTCGTACTGGGTACACTTCTTGTCAATTGTCACCCAGCTTCAGTTCTATTTGATACCGGAGCATCCCACTCCTTCATATCTGAAGGTTACGCTCGGATGCACGACATGTCATTTTGTGATATGCCAACTCCATCAATAATCCAGACTCCTGGTTCCAAATGGCAAACCTCCAAGGTAAGCCATGGTAATGAAATCCTTGTTGATAGACTGGTTTTCCTTGCTTCTTTGATATCTCTCAAGTCCTCAGATATTAACATCATCTTGGGTATGGACTGGATGACAGCTCATCATGCCAAGATCGATTGTTACACCAGATCTGTTCAACTTACACATCCATCTGGCAAAATAGTCACTGTCTCCACTAGAGTTGCAAGGCGTCAACTCTATTCTCTTAATGCCAGCCCTCTTCCAGACCTTGAAGATATTCCGGTAGTCCGTGACTTCCTGGATGTCTTTCCAGAAGAACTGCCAGGTGTCCCACCTGACAGAGATGTAGAGTTTGTCATAGAACTTATCCCAGGAACTGTTCCAATCTCTAGAAGACCATACAAGATGGCACCTTTGGAGTTAGCCGAGCTTAAGAAACAACTCGATGAATCCTTGCAAAAGGGTTTCATCCGTCCTAGTTCTTCTCCCTGGGCTTGCCCCGTTCTCTTCGTCAAGAAGAAGGATGGTACGGACCGGATGGTTGTAGACTATCGTCCCGTTAATTTGGTCACGATAAAGAACAAGTATCCGCTCCCCAGGATCAACGACCTGTATGATCAGCTCGCTGGATCCTCAGTCTTTTCCAAGATGGATTTGAGGTTAGGCTACCACCAAATCAAGATCAGAAACGGGGACATCCCCAAAACGGCCTTTGTCACTCGTTATGGTCAGTACGAGTACACTGTGATGTCTTTCGGCCTAACCAATGCTCCAGCTACTTTCTCCCGCTTGATGAACTCGATCTTTATGGAGTACTTAGATAAGTTCATCGTGGTTTATCTCGATGATATTCTTATTTACTCGAAGAACGAGGAAGAGCATGCCGAACATCTTAGGCTTGTGTTAGAAAAACTCAGAGAGCATCGTCTTTATGCTAATTTCTCCAAGTGTGAATTCTGGTTGCCAGAAGTAACCTATTTAGGCCACGTGATCTCCGGTAAGGGCATTGCTGTAAATCCCGAGAGAGTCAAAGCCGTTCTCGATTGGACTCCACCCGAAACAGTCAAACAAGCTAGGAGTTTCCTTGGTCTAGCTAGTTATTGTCCCCGCTTCGTTGAAAACTTCTCCAAAGTAGCCAAACCCCTCACGGAGCTTCTCAAGAAAGATAAAATGTTTGAGTGGACCCCACAGTGTGAGCACAGTTTTCAGGAACTGAAAAGACGCCTGACTTCTGCGCCCATACTCGTGCCACCGGATTTCACTAAAGACTTTGTTATCTATTGCGATGCTTCGCGTCAAGGACTAGGTTGCATTCTTATGCAGGATCGTCATGTGATTGCCTATGCATCTCGACAGTTGCATCCACATGAGGAAAATTATCCTACACATGATCTGGAGCTTGCAGCCGTAGTCTATGCACTTAAGACCTGGCGACATTACCTTCTTGGTAACCGTTGCGAAATCTACACCGACCATCAGAGTCTCAAGTATATCTTCACCCAACCGGATCTGAATCTCAGACAGAGACGTTGGTTGGAGTTGATCTCGGATTACGACTTAGGAATCACCTACACCCCAGGCAAAGCCAATGTCATGGTTGATGCTTTAAGTCGTAAATCCTATTGCAACAACCTCATGTTGCAACATTGTCAACCGCCCCTCCATGAGGAATTCTGTAAGCTTAACCTTCACATAGCTCCTCATGGTTTCCTTTCGACCTTGGTGGCGAAACCTACCCTTACGGATCAGATCGTAGAGGCTCAGAAGCATGATACGGGAATCTCCCGGATCAAGAAGAATATTTCCAAGGGAGTTGCTGGTTGTTTCTCTATGGATGAACGAGGTGTTGTTTACTTTGGTAACCGTTTGGTGGTTCCCAAATGTCAACAGATGCAGCAACTGATCCTTAAGGAGGCCCATGAATCCCCTCTCACGATTCATCCCGGTAGTACAAAGATGTATCAGGACCTACGCCAGAGGTTCTGGTGGGCTAGGATGAAGAGAGAAATCGCTCAGTATATTGCCAACTGTGACATTTGTCGTCACGTTAAGGCAGAGAATCAAAGACCTGCTGGCACCCTTCAACCTTTAGCTATTCCCGAGTGGAAATGGGACAAAGTTGGTATGGACTTCATCACCGGCTTTCCCAGGACCAAGAAAGGAAATAATGCTATCTTCGTAGTCATTGATCGTCTTTCCAAAGTAGCTCACTTCCTACCTGTTCGAGAGAGTATCACTGCTAGTCAGCTCACTGACTTATATATCTCCCGCATAGTGTCACTCCATGGTGTTCCACTAGAGATCAATTCAGACCGTGGCAGTCTTTTCACCTCTCCTTTCTGGGAAAGTTTCCAAACTGCCATGGGCACCCATCTTTCTTTCAGTACCGCTTTCCACCCTCAATCAAGTGGTCAGGTGGAAAGGGTCAACCAAATTCTCGAAGACATGCTTAGAGCTTGTGTTATCTCATTCAGTATGGATTGGGAGAAATGTCTTCCCTTTGCCGAGTTTGCTTATAACAATAGCTACCAATCCAGTCTTAAGAAAGCACCCTTCGAGATCCTGTATGGACGAAGATGTCGAACACCTTTGAACTGGTCAGAAACCGGCGAAAGTCAATTCTTTGGACCGGATATGATCCAGGAGGCCGAAGAGCAAGTTCGCATCATTCGTGAGAATTTGAAAACAGCACAATCTCGTCAAAAGAGCCAGTATGACCGTCGCCATAAGGAAGTGGCTTATGAAGTTGGCGATAAGGCTTATCTTCGGGTTACTCCTTTGAAGGGTACCCATCGTTTCGGTATCAAGGGCAAGTTGGCTCCTCGTTACATCGGTCCTTTTCGCATTCTCGCTAAACGAGGAGAGGTTGCCTACCAGTTGGAACTACCCCCACATCTTTCTCGAGTTCATGATGTTTTCCACGTCTCTCAACTAAGGCGTTGCTTCTCGGATCCCATCCGCGGAGTGGACCACGAAACGCTTGATCTCCAAGATAACCTCACTTATCGAGAGTACCCCATTCACATTCTGGATCAAGCAAAGCGTGTCACTCGACGTCATAACATCAAGTTTCTCAAGGTTCAGTGGTCTCATCATTCTGAGAGAGAAGCCACTTGGGAGCGTGAAGATCGTCTTCGACTTGAGTACCCTGCTCTCTTTCCGCCAACTCCTGAATCTCGGGACGAGATTTCTTCGAGTGGGGGCGAGTTCTCACATCCCTAGTTTGGTATGGTCCTTGGCTTGCTTGTGCATCATGTTTAAATTTTCAAATGAATTTGAAATGGGGAAGTTGCAAACCCTAGCACCAAAGCAATTCAAATAGGTTCAAACTAAAAGTGGAATTTCAATGAACCCAAAATGCTTTTCAAAAATGTTCATGGTCTTTGGAAAATGTTGGGAACAACAACCAGAGGTGATGCACATTTTTCCTTCTCATTTTGGATTTTTGAATCAATGCTTAAATATTTGAATTGGAGCTATTTAAATTATATAAATATTTTAATAGCTCCAAAAATGTTGGGAATTGGTGAGGGCCTCTAGAATATTATATCTAGATGCCACAATTATTTTCAACATTTATGGGAATGTTTTAACATTTCTTTAAATACAAAACAAATGTCAGAAATAGAAAAAGAAAACAGGAACAGAAAAAAAGGGCTTACCTGCCCTTACCTGGCGGCCCAGCTGGCCAGCCCACCTGGCGGCCCAGCCCACCAGGGGCAGGGAGGTCTTCCTCCTCCCGCCAGGAGGACGCCGGGCGCATGGCCGACGCGCGCCGGCGCACGCCAGGCCACCTCCTGCTTCCCGCCGCTGCCACGACGCCCTGGCCCTTCCCTCGCGTCGCCACGCATCTCCCCGACCCCCCTCTCACTCCCTCTCGCTCCTTCCCCCTCCTCTGTCCTCTCCTCGCAGCACACCCGAGCGCCGCCGTCGCCACCGCATGCTGTAGCCGTAGCCACCGTGCTCCCCTCGCCTCGTTGTGGTGTCCAAAAGCTCCGCCTCCTCCCTCTGAAGCTCTCCGCCGAGCCACAAGACGCCGGACGCCCTGTGGAACCGCCGTTGCCATCATCCTCCTCCTCGGGCGCCGCCGATCGCCGACTTCGATTCGCCATCGTCAGCGCCTCCCCGAGCCCACTGACCTGCTCAGCAACTTCGCCGTGAGCTTCCCTTCCTCCTCCCCCTAGCCCCGTAGCTCGAGCGCCCCCCTAGCCCTGTCGGCCACCTTGGCCGAGAACTCGGCTCCGCCGTTCATGGCGCCACCGTGGCCAGGGGCCAAGCCAGTCGCAACCGAGCACGTCGTCGTGTTCCTGGTGACGCCAGGAACCCGTAGGGCCTCTCCGCTCGCCTCCCCATGCCTTGTAGCCTTGAACCCGAGCTCGCCCGAGCTCCGTCCGCCGCCTCGAGCCTGATTCCGGTGAGCTCCGGCCGTCCCTGCCTCGTCCACTTGCCCCAGAAGACGCGGACGAGCTCTGGCTCCTCGCTCGTGGTCTCCGCCGCCCGAATGGTCGCCGGAGGGCGAATCCCGCGCCCTCCGCCGCGTCTGCTGCCGCCGGCGGCTAAACACCGGCGCGTTAGCCCCAGTTGACCAGGGGGTTTGACCTCCCCTGGCTCAATGACAGGTGGGCCCGGCTCGGCTAATCTCAGTTTAGGATTAGTTTGAAATTTAATTAACCCCTGTTAGTTAACCATGACACTGACGGGTGGGCCCCGCGTGTCAGGTTTGACCTGGTCAGCCTACTGATGCCTCTGTGACGTCATGGTGATGCAGTATTTGTTTTTCTGGATATTAAATAATTCAGAGAATTTCAGAAAATAGTTAAAACTTCAAAAAATCATAGTAATTCAACCGTAACTCCAAATCAAATAAATTATATATGAAAAATTATCAGAAAAATGCAAGGAATCCATTTATGCCAGTTTCATGCATGAAAAACCAACTTATACCTGCTGTATAAGTGAAAACGTAATAATGCCATGTTATATACTTAAATTAGGGTTTGCATATGAACCCTTGGTTCATTTGGACTTCAACCAAATTGATGCCAGATGCATTAGGGCAAATCATAGCATTTTTGAATGTTACGTTCATGCATCATATTGTTGCATATGGTTGTTTATTGATTGCCGGCACCGTTCCCTCTCGATAGGTTCTACTCCAGAAGGTGTCCCGAGTACCTGTCTGAGGAGCAGTGCTTCTTCGTGGATCTATCAGGCAAGCAAACCCCCTTGAGCATCTCGATAAAGTCCCACTCTCTCGCTTCTGCTCCTTTTACTGCATTAGGACAACAACGATTCAAACTGCTACTTTCTGCTGCGATAGCTGAACCCATTCCTCTGCATGACCTGTCATTGCCACAGTAAATAGTTGAAACCCACTAGCATGAGTAGGAGTTGCTTGAGCCTTTATGTGCCTGCTCATCCATGCTTGTTTTCTTTATGCCAGCTATGCTTAGAGTTGTGTCAGGTCTGATTCATCGGGAATGAATCGGAGTGGTGAACATGTCCTACCGGTAAAGGCTAAGTGTGTGAACACGTTTTGTTAAAGGTAGCGATGAGAGGCCATGTAGGAGTACATGGTGGGTTGTCTCATTGGAACCGTCCTTAAGCATTGAGTTCTGTGTATGTTATCCAAGTCCAATTACTACCACACATTGGGTTCCGGTTATCCGGCCCCTCTCGGCTTATTAACCCACTTGATCTCTGCCTAGGAGTTGCAACTAGTTTCTGGCGTTTGTAGGTAGTGCTACTTGTCTACTAGGTGGTGTCCGACGGGACGGGCTTGGGACAGACTAGGCACTGTGGCACGGTGTACCAAGTGGCACCCGGATGGTGGGCTTGGGAACCCTGCACACATCGTTTGGGGCCGTGAGCGACACCCCGGCCGGATCTCCTTGCGGATGGAACCCGAAGAGGCGATAAACCTGGACGAGAGACTTGTGTGGTTAGTCAGGTCGTGGCCGACACCCTCGCCCGGCTTCCGCTTGAAGGTTGCCGAGGTACATGACGTGTACGGGGCTATAAGTGGCGAGAGCGTGTGTGAAGAAGTACACCCCTGCAGGGTCAATATTATCTATTTGAATAGCCGTCTTCCTCGGATATGGAAACTTGGAGAACTTATATAGTACATAGACAATTTGAAGTGGATACTCTAAAATACGCAAGCTAAGCGTGAGTGCTATGGATGGCCTTCTCGAAGGGAGACGGGAACGGATCCATAGTGGAGTATTGATATGGTGAATTTGTGGACTCGTGTGCGTCTTCTCACCTCAAAGAAGTTTCTGATACTCGTAGTATAGATTAGCCATTGAGTCAAAGCTGGCTTGCTGCTATTAAACTCCACACCCCCCCCTTTGTTGATAATGATGCATATGTAGATAGTTCTGAAGTAAGACTTGCTGAGTACCTTTGTACTCACATTTGCTTATTTATGTTTTGCAGTTGGTTACACTAGTGGCTTCGACGAGTAGCTTGTATCCCAGCTACGATCTTGTACCCTTGGGAGGGTCGTGTTAGTCAGGCTTCTTAGTCTTTTTCTTTTGTAGTTGTCTGTACTCAGACATGTAATGATTCCGCTTGTTGCTTGTATGCTCTGAATGATGGGTCATGTGACCCCTGTTTGTATTTATGCTATGTGGCTCTTCTGGGCCCTTATCTATATGAGTTTGAGTTATGTTGTGATGCCATGATGTACCGCACATACATGCATGTTATGCATACGTGTAACGTGTATTGCTATGTGTGGGATCCGACAATCTAGTTGTTTATCCTTCGCAGCCTTTCTTATGGGGAAATGTAGTCTAGTATTCCTCGAGCCATAGTAGTCCGCTACAGCCCGGTTCACCGGAGTCCTGCTAGCCCAGTACTATTGTTCAGGACACTTGACTGGCCGGCATGTGTTTCACTTCGTCCCTATGTCTGTCCCTTCGGGGAAATGTCACATGGTGATCTCCGGAGTCCTGCCTAGCCTGCTACAGCCCGGGATCCCCGGAGTCCTGTTAGCCCAGTGCTACAGCCCGGAATCACTCGTTGATGACCGACATGTTCGATGCGATTCATGTATGCCTATCTCCATAGGTCCGTGCCGCTTTGGGTTCACGACTAGCCATGTCGGCCCGGGTTCTCTGTCATATGGATGCTAGCGACACTGTCATATACGTGAGCCAAAATGCGCAAACGTTCCTGGGCCAGGTAAGGTGGCACCCATGGGAATACCGTGCGTGAGGCCGCAAAGTGATATGACGTGTTACATGCTAGATCGGTGTGACTTGGGATTGGGGTCCCGACAGACTTGGTATCAGAGCCTGACTGACTGTAGGATTATCAAGCCAACTGGTCGAAGTTGAGTCTAGAAATGCTTTAGTTACATAAGGGAACTGATTGTGGAAGGGAACGTAAGGCCCTTTTTACTCCTTTACCTCATGTCATTCTTTCTGAGTCAGCCTCTTCTTTTCTATGAGGGTTAAGGCCTAGGCTTCTCCTCTATCTCTCAGGATGACTTGTTACTAAACCGTAAAGTCTTAGGATTGTTGGATTGTGTCTCAATACAGTTCTACTACTTCTGTGTGTCCTCAGTTTGACCCATAACCTTGATATTATGATGCTGACGGATTATGCTATTCCTTTGATGAATGTGTCAAACAATCCTTTTGAGCATTTACAGTCGTTATGCTGCCAAAATTGTCCCAGGATTTCAAGACTTTCCAATGCTTTTGCATTACTTTCCGCATCCCTAGGTCGATGCTAATTCCATCCTTGTTTCTTTGGTTTCTGTGTCAGGATGTCGTCTGCTAACCGAGCTTCAGTTGCTCATAGCAAGAACCATGGAGATGGTAGGGACGAGGATCCTCCTGACCAGCCTTTGGTGGCAGAGTTCTTGTTAGCATCCGAGAGGAACAAGAGTGAGACTAACCGCTTGCTGGCACAGATTGAGCAGAACACCGCACATCAGCGTAAGAAGTTGGTTTCCATCACCGACT
This sequence comes from Triticum monococcum, assembly GCA_034509565.1. Classification (NCBI taxonomy): domain Eukaryota; kingdom Viridiplantae; phylum Streptophyta; class Magnoliopsida; order Poales; family Poaceae; genus Triticum; species Triticum monococcum. The sequence continues at coordinate 608,310,872 of CM067845.1, forward strand.
TCATTGGTCTGAAACCACCCACCTTCCATCATTCCATTGAGCCACTCGATGCGGATGACTGGCTCCGAAGCATCACTCACAAGTTGCATTCTGCGAACGTCGCTGAAAGTGACAAGGTCACCTATGCTACATATCACTTGGAAGGTCCTGCTAGTATTTGGTGGCAGAGCTTTGAAGCTATGCTTCCAGCTGGTGAGATTCCTACGTGGAAAGATTTCACCGAGGTTTTTCGTGAGCACCACATTCCTCAGGCTCTCTTTGACCGCAAGAGGGAGGAGTTCTGTAATTTTACCCAGGGTAAGCTGCCTGTTGATGCTTACAGTAGGGAGTTTGGAAATCTCGCCCGCTATGCTACAGAAGAAGTGTCCACGGACGCTAAGAAGCAGGCTAGGTTCCGGAAGGGTCTCCACCCTAAGTTGCGTCGTGATCTCCACCTGCATCATTGTGATACTTTCCAGGCTCTTGTGAACAAGGCCATTAATGCAGAGACAGCTCAACTCACTTACAAGGAGTCTCGTAAGCACAACCGTGATCTGGGTTCTTCCTCCCGCTCTGGCTCTCAGAAGCGACTGATTTGGATTCCGAACTCGGCTCTTCCACCTCGATATGCACCGAGGCCATCCTATGTGGCGCCTCACCCAACTCAGCAACATGCTCCACTCAGGCCTATTAGTGGACCACTTGCCAACGTAGGTCCACGTCCTACCTCAGGAACTTGTTTTACCTGCGGAGAACCAGGACACTATGCACGTGACTGCCCTCAGTCCAGTTATGCTCCACCCCAGTCCGAGAGGTCTGTTGGCTGTGAAAAGCCATCAGTCAGGATGAGCAGTACCAAGCCAGCCTCCATTGAACGAGCATGTGTGCACCATGTCTCAGCTTCAGAAGTTCAAGATGATCCCGATGTCGTACTGGGTACACTTCTTGTCAATTGTCACCCAGCTTCAGTTCTATTTGATACCGGAGCATCCCACTCCTTCATATCTGAAGGTTACGCTCGGATGCACGACATGTCATTTTGTGATATGCCAACTCCATCAATAATCCAGACTCCTGGTTCCAAATGGCAAACCTCCAAGGTAAGCCATGGTAATGAAATCCTTGTTGATAGACTGGTTTTCCTTGCTTCTTTGATATCTCTCAAGTCCTCAGATATTAACATCATCTTGGGTATGGACTGGATGACAGCTCATCATGCCAAGATCGATTGTTACACCAGATCTGTTCAACTTACACATCCATCTGGCAAAATAGTCACTGTCTCCACTAGAGTTGCAAGGCGTCAACTCTATTCTCTTAATGCCAGCCCTCTTCCAGACCTTGAAGATATTCCGGTAGTCCGTGACTTCCTGGATGTCTTTCCAGAAGAACTGCCAGGTGTCCCACCTGACAGAGATGTAGAGTTTGTCATAGAACTTATCCCAGGAACTGTTCCAATCTCTAGAAGACCATACAAGATGGCACCTTTGGAGTTAGCCGAGCTTAAGAAACAACTCGATGAATCCTTGCAAAAGGGTTTCATCCGTCCTAGTTCTTCTCCCTGGGCTTGCCCCGTTCTCTTCGTCAAGAAGAAGGATGGTACGGACCGGATGGTTGTAGACTATCGTCCCGTTAATTTGGTCACGATAAAGAACAAGTATCCGCTCCCCAGGATCAACGACCTGTATGATCAGCTCGCTGGATCCTCAGTCTTTTCCAAGATGGATTTGAGGTTAGGCTACCACCAAATCAAGATCAGAAACGGGGACATCCCCAAAACGGCCTTTGTCACTCGTTATGGTCAGTACGAGTACACTGTGATGTCTTTCGGCCTAACCAATGCTCCAGCTACTTTCTCCCGCTTGATGAACTCGATCTTTATGGAGTACTTAGATAAGTTCATCGTGGTTTATCTCGATGATATTCTTATTTACTCGAAGAACGAGGAAGAGCATGCCGAACATCTTAGGCTTGTGTTAGAAAAACTCAGAGAGCATCGTCTTTATGCTAATTTCTCCAAGTGTGAATTCTGGTTGCCAGAAGTAACCTATTTAGGCCACGTGATCTCCGGTAAGGGCATTGCTGTAAATCCCGAGAGAGTCAAAGCCGTTCTCGATTGGACTCCACCCGAAACAGTCAAACAAGCTAGGAGTTTCCTTGGTCTAGCTAGTTATTGTCCCCGCTTCGTTGAAAACTTCTCCAAAGTAGCCAAACCCCTCACGGAGCTTCTCAAGAAAGATAAAATGTTTGAGTGGACCCCACAGTGTGAGCACAGTTTTCAGGAACTGAAAAGACGCCTGACTTCTGCGCCCATACTCGTGCCACCGGATTTCACTAAAGACTTTGTTATCTATTGCGATGCTTCGCGTCAAGGACTAGGTTGCATTCTTATGCAGGATCGTCATGTGATTGCCTATGCATCTCGACAGTTGCATCCACATGAGGAAAATTATCCTACACATGATCTGGAGCTTGCAGCCGTAGTCTATGCACTTAAGACCTGGCGACATTACCTTCTTGGTAACCGTTGCGAAATCTACACCGACCATCAGAGTCTCAAGTATATCTTCACCCAACCGGATCTGAATCTCAGACAGAGACGTTGGTTGGAGTTGATCTCGGATTACGACTTAGGAATCACCTACACCCCAGGCAAAGCCAATGTCATGGCTGATGCTTTAAGTCGTAAATCCTATTGCAACAACCTCATGTTGCAACATTGTCAACCGCCCCTCCATGAGGAATTCTGTAAGCTTAACCTTCACATAGCTCCTCATGGTTTCCTTTCGACCTTGGTGGCGAAACCTACCCTTACGGATCAGATCGTAGAGGCTCAGAAGCATGATACGGGAATCTCCCGGATCAAGAAGAATATTTCCAAGGGAGTTGCTGGTTGTTTCTCTATGGATGAACGAGGTGTTGTTTACTTTGGTAACCGTTTGGTGGTTCCCAAATGTCAACAGATGCAGCAACTGATCCTTAAGGAGGCCCATGAATCCCCTCTCACGATTCATCCCGGTAGTACAAAGATGTATCAGGACCTACGCCAGAGGTTCTGGTGGGCTAGGATGAAGAGAGAAATCGCTCAGTATATTGCCAACTGTGACATTTGTCGTCACGTTAAGGCAGAGAATCAAAGACCTGCTGGCACCCTTCAACCTTTAGCTATTCCCGAGTGGAAATGGGACAAAGTTGGTATGGACTTCATCACCGGCTTTCCCAGGACCAAGAAAGGAAATAATGCTATCTTCGTAGTCATTGATCGTCTTTCCAAAGTAGCTCACTTCCTACCTGTTCGAGAGAGTATCACTGCTAGTCAGCTCACTGACTTATATATCTCCCGCATAGTGTCACTCCATGGTGTTCCACTAGAGATCAATTCAGACCGTGGCAGTCTTTTCACCTCTCCTTTCTGGGAAAGTTTCCAAACTGCCATGGGCACCCATCTTTCTTTCAGTACCGCTTTCCACCCTCAATCAAGTGGTCAGGTGGAAAGGGTCAACCAAATTCTCGAAGACATGCTTAGAGCTTGTGTTATCTCATTCAGTATGGATTGGGAGAAATGTCTTCCCTTTGCCGAGTTTGCTTATAACAATAGCTACCAATCCAGTCTTAAGAAAGCACCCTTCGAGATCCTGTATGGACGAAGATGTCGAACACCTTTGAACTGGTCAGAAACCGGCGAAAGTCAATTCTTTGGACCGGATATGATCCAGGAGGCCGAAGAGCAAGTTCGCATCATTCGTGAGAATTTGAAAACAGCACAATCTCGTCAAAAGAGCCAGTATGACCGTCGCCATAAGGAAGTGGCTTATGAAGTTGGCGATAAGGCTTATCTTCGGGTTACTCCTTTGAAGGGTACCCATCGTTTCGGTATCAAGGGCAAGTTGGCTCCTCGTTACATCGGTCCTTTTCGCATTCTCGCTAAACGAGGAGAGGTTGCCTACCAGTTGGAACTACCCCCACATCTTTCTCGAGTTCATGATGTTTTCCACGTCTCTCAACTAAGGCGTTGCTTCTCGGATCCCATCCGCGGAGTGGACCACGAAACGCTTGATCTCCAAGATAACCTCACTTATCGAGAGTACCCCATTCACATTCTGGATCAAGCAAAGCGTGTCACTCGACGTCATAACATCAAGTTTCTCAAGGTTCAGTGGTCTCATCATTCTGAGAGAGAAGCCACTTGGGAGCGTGAAGATCGTCTTCGACTTGAGTACCCTGCTCTCTTTCCGCCAACTCCTGAATCTCGGGACGAGATTTCTTCGAGTGGGGGCGAGTTCTCACATCCCTAGTTTGGTATGGTCCTTGGCTTGCTTGTGCATCATGTTTAAATTTTCAAATGAATTTGAAATGGGGAAGTTGCAAACCCTAGCACCAAAGCAATTCAAATAGGTTCAAACTAAAAGTGGAATTTCAATGAACCCAAAATGCTTTTCAAAAATGTTCATGGTCTTTGGAAAATGTTGGGAACAACAACCAGAGGTGATGCACATTTTTCCTTCTCATTTTGGATTTTTGAATCAATGCTTAAATATTTGAATTGGAGCTATTTAAATTATATAAATATTTTAATAGCTCCAAAAATGTTGGGAATTGGTGAGGGCCTCTAGAATATTATATCTAGATGCCACAATTATTTTCAACATTTATGGGAATGTTTTAACATTTCTTTAAATACAAAACAAATGTCAGAAATAGAAAAAGAAAACAGGAACAGAAAAAAAGGGCTTACCTGCCCTTACCTGGCGGCCCAGCTGGCCAGCCCACCTGGCGGCCCAGCCCACCAGGGGCAGGGAGGTCTTCCTCCTCCCGCCAGGAGGACGCCGGGCGCATGGCCGACGCGCGCCGGCGCACGCCAGGCCACCTCCTGCTTCCCGCCGCTGCCACGACGCCCTGGCCCTTCCCTCACGTCGCCACGCATCTCCCCGACCCCCCTCTCACTCCCTCTCGCTCCTTCCCCCTCCTCTGTCCTCTCCTCGCAGCACACCCGAGCGCCGCCGTCGCCACCGCATGCTGTAGCCGTAGCCACCGTGCTCCCCTCGCCTCGTTGTGGTGTCCAAAAGCTCCGCCTCCTCCCTCTGAAGCTCTCCGCCGAGCCACAAGACGCCGGACGCCCTGTGGAACCGCCGTTGCCATCATCCTCCTCCTCGGGCGCCGCCGATCGCCGACTTCGATTCGCCATCGTCAGCGCCTCCCCGAGCCCACTGACCTGCTCAGCAACTTCGCCGTGAGCTTCCCTTCCTCCTCCCCCTAGCCCCGTAGCTCGAGCGCCCCCCTAGCCCTGTCGGCCACCTTGGCCGAGAACTCGGCTCCGCCGTTCATGGCGCCACCGTGGCCAGGGGCCAAGCCAGTCGCAACCGAGCACGTCGTCGTGTTCCTGGTGACGCCAGGAACCCGTAGGGCCTCTCCGCTCGCCTCCCCATGCCTTGTAGCCTTGAACCCGAGCTCGCCCGAGCTCCGTCCGCCGCCTCGAGCCTGATTCCGGTGAGCTCCGGCCGTCCCTGCCTCGTCCACTTGCCCCAGAAGACGCGGACGAGCTCTGGCTCCTCGCTCGTGGTCTCCGCCGCCCGAATGGTCGCCGGAGGGCGAATCCCGCGCCCTCCGCCGCGTCTGCTGCCGCCGGCGGCTAAACACCGGCGCGTTAGCCCCAGTTGACCAGGGGGTTTGACCTCCCCTGGCTCAATGACAGGTGGGCCCGGCTCGGCTAATCTCAGTTTAGGATTAGTTTGAAATTTAATTAACCCCTGTTAGTTAACCATGACACTGACGGGTGGGCCCCGCGTGTCAGGTTTGACCTGGTCAGCCTACTGATGCCTCTGTGACGTCATGGTGATGCAGTATTTGTTTTTCTGGATATTAAATAATTCAGAGAATTTCAGAAAATAGTTAAAACTTCAAAAAATCATAGTAATTCAACCGTAACTCCAAATCAAATAAATTATATATGAAAAATTATCAGAAAAATGCAAGGAATCCATTTATGCCAGTTTCATGCATGAAAAACCAACTTATACCTGCTGTATAAGTGAAAACGTAATAATGCCATGTTATATACTTAAATTAGGGTTTGCATATGAACCCTTGGTTCATTTGGACTTCAACCAAATTGATGCCAGATGCATTAGGGCAAATCATAGCATTTTTGAATGTTACGTTCATGCATCATATTGTTGCATATGGTTGTTTATTGATTGCCGGCACCGTTCCCTCTCGATAGGTTCTACTCCGGAAGGTGTCCCGAGTACCTGTCTGAGGAGCAGTGCTTCTTCGTGGATCTATCAGGCAAGCAAACCCCCTTGAGCATCTCGATAAAGTCCCACTCTCTCGCTTCTGCTCCTTTTACTGCATTAGGACAACAACGATTCAAACTGCTACTTTCTGCTGCGGTAGCTGAACCCATTCCTCTGCATGACCTGTCATTGCCACAGTAAATAGTTGAAACCCACTAGCATGAGTAGGAGTTGCTTGAGCCTTGATGTGCCTGCTCATCCATGCTTGTTTTCTTTATGCCAGCTATGCTTAGAGTTGTGTCAGGTTTGATTCATCGGGAATGAATCGGAGTGGTGAACATGTCCTACCGGTAAAGGCTAAGTGTGTGAACACGTTTTGTTAAAGGTAGCGATGAGAGGCCATGTAGGAGTACATGGTGGGTTGTCTCATTGGAACCGTCCTTAAGAACTGAGTTCTGTGTATGTTATCCAAGTCCAGTTACTACCACACATTGGGTTCCGGTTATCCGGCCCCTCTCGGCTTATTAACCCACTTGATCTCTGCCCAGGAGTTGCAACTAGTTTCTGGCGTTTGTAGGTAGTGCTACTTGTCTACCAGGTGGTGTCCGACGGGACGGGCTTGGGACAGACTAGGCACTATGGCACGGTGTACCAAGTGGCACCCGGATGGTGGGCTTGGGAACCCCGCACACATCGTTTGGGGCCGTGAGCGACACCCCGGCCGGATCTCCTTGCGGATGGAACCCGAATAGGCGATAAACCTGGACGAGAGACTTGTGTGGTTTGTCAGGTCATGGCCGACACCCTCGCCCGGCTTCCGCTTGAAGGTTGCCGAGGTACATGACGTGTACGGGGCTATAAGTGGCGAGAGCGTGTGTGAAGAAGTACACCCCTGCAGGGTCAATATTATCTATTCGAATAGCCGTCTTCCTTGGATATGGAAACTTGGAGAACTTATATAGTACATAGACAATTTGAAGTGGATACTCTAAAATACGCAAGCTAAGCGTGAGTGCTATGGATGGCCTTCTCGAAGGGAGACGGGAACGGATCCATAGTGGAGTATTGATATGGTGAATTTGTGGACTCGTGTGCGTCTTCCCACCTCAAAGAAGTTTCTGATACTCGTAGTATAGATTAGCCATTGAGTCAAAGCTGGCTTGCTGCTGTTAAACTCCACCCCCCCCCCCTTTTTTTAATAATGATGCATATGTAGATAGTTCTGAAGTAAGACTTGCTGAGTACCTTTGTACTCACGTTTGCTTATTTATGTTTTGCAGTTGGTTACACTAGTGGCTTCGACGAGTAGCTTGTATCCCAGCTACGATCTTGTACCCTTGGGAGGGTCGTGTTAGTCAGGCTTCTTAGTCTTTTTCTTTTGTAGTTGTCTGTACTCAGACATGTAATGATTCCGCTTGTTGCTTGTATGCTCTGAATGATGGGTCATGTGACCCCTATTTGTATTTATGCTATGTGGCTCTTCTGGGCCCTTATCTATATGAGTTTGAGTTATGTTGTGATGCCATGATGTACCGCACATACATGCATGTTATGCATACGTGTAACGTGTATTGCTATGTGTGGGATCCGACAATCTAGTTGTTTATCCTTCGCAGCCTTTCTTATGGGGAAATGTAGTCTAGTATTCCTCGAGCCATAGTAGTCCGCTACAGCCCGGTTCACCGGAGTCCTGCTAGCCCAGTACTACTGTTCAGGACACTTGACTGGCCGGCATGTGTTTCACTTCGTCCCTATGTCTGTCCCTTCGGGGAAATGTCACATGGTGATCTCCGGAGTCCTACCTAGCCTGCTACAGCCCGGGATCCCCGGAGTCCTGTTAGCCCAGTGCTACAGCCCGGAATCACTCGTTGATGACCGACATGTTCGATGCGATTCATGTATGCCTGTCTCCATAGGTCCGTGCCGCTTTGGGTTCACGACTAGCCATGTCGGCCCGGGTTCTCTGTCATATGGATGCTAGCGACACTGTCATATACGTGAGCCAAAATGCGCAAACGGTCCCGGGCCAGGTAAGGTGGCACCCATGGGAATACCGTGCGTGAGGCCGCAAAGTGATATGACGTGTTACATGCTAGATCGGTGTGACTTGGGATCGGGGTCCCGACACTAAATAACCAGGAAATTCCAGAAAATGTTTAACACTTCTAAAAATCATAGAAATTCAACCGTAACTCCAAATGAAATAATTTATATATGAAAAATTATCAGAAAAATTCAAGGAATCTGTTTATGGCATTTTCATGCATCTTTGAACAACTTAACCTCACTGTATAGACCAAAACATGATAATGCACTATTTGAATTCATAGTTTGAATTTGAATTCATAACGAAGACGTGGGGGTTGGTTTCGTTGGATTTGGACAATCAAGCGAAAAGATGTGGTCGTTTGAAGTATAGGGACTAATCTGTAAAAGAAACTACTACAAATAGGTCCCTGGACGAAATTAAACAGAAAAAGAAAAAATCTATCTAATGAACATTCGCTGTAGAAGCTTATAAAACAAAAACCATTCGCTGCAAACACTAAAACATCGGACGTTCACTACTTAAAGAAAACGGTTGGGAAAAAACGAATAGATCTATTCCTAACCGTAGATCTCGGATCGGACGGACGAGGGGGAGAGGCGGTGGTTACCGCGGCGCGGAGGTCGCCGGCGACGGGGAAGACGGCGGCGGCGGCTCGGACGTCGATGGGGCGGCGGCTCCGATGGGTCTCCGGCAGCGGCGAGGGCATCAAGGCGCTCGGCTCGGCGCGGCGGTGACGACGGTGGTGGCGGTAGCGTTCGGGGGCGACGGAGTGGAGCGGGCCGCGGTGGCAGGATCTCACCGGAGCGGCGGCTTCCGCGAGCGTGGTGAGAAGTGCGGTGGCGGCGCGAAGTGCGAGGAGGAGAGGAACGAGGCCGGGGCCTCGGGTTCTTATGGATGGAGGGGACGAGCTGGCGTGGAGGAGGGGCCAGGCAAAGGCGACGGCGAGAAGTCCAGGCGGCGTACGGCGGCGGCGACGCCGTGTAGGTGCGGGAGTCCGTCCCGTGCTCGGGGACGACGGCGGCTGGGCTGGGCCGGCCCAGTCGGGGGAAAGATTTTTTTTAAAGATTTTTTTCCATACAAACAAAAAAAATAAAAACAAACAGAAATAAAAATATTATATAGGCATATAATATATCAAAATTATCAGAAAAAGAATATCTACAACGTGAACATCTTTCTAGCATTAAATAAAATACACACAAAATCATATAATTCAAAGAGTGCTACTAGTCTATTAAAATCCAATAAAAATCATTTTAGAAATACCAAAATGATTTCAAATTAATTTTGCTCCACTTTTCTATTGTAGCGAATCATGTTACCCTAATTTCCATATATTTTATTTTTTGGAGAAAAATAATTTGAATAAAACTCAAATAACTCCAAATTGAAAATAAATTCAAAAGAACTTTGAATTTAATTCTTTGAACTCCCAACTCATATTTCATATAATTTGAAGAAGTCATTTTATCTTCTCTCATTAAAATAATTGAGCTACATGAAGTTTATGGATTGAAATATTTCCAAATGAAATTCAATTATTTTCAAATACCCTTTCATTTAATTTAAATGGAAGAAGTCATATCATCTTCGCTCAAGGGTTTTGTATTTGAAAAGAATTGAATTCATGGAGATCAGAAAGTAAAAATCAAAGTTTGGGAAAGTCCTTTTATTCCCTCTCATTTAACTTTCAAAAGTTTCGAATCACTCACTTTCAGACAATCAATCAAACAATCAATCAAATCTATCTATTTATTATAACATTCCAAAATTTAGAATTTTGGGATGTTACAATCCTACCACCCTTAAAATGAATCTCGTCCTCGAGATTTGGAGAGGCTAGCACGAAATAGGTTAGGTCTGGGGTCTCCTCAAAATCCATCAATCATCACCGCAGTCTGGGGTGCTACCACCCTTAGAAGCATGGTTACAGGTCCCTCGAAACTCATATACTTCATCCATATTGTTAACAGTGTCACTCTTCTTTGATCTTCAGGATAATTCCTTATCCGGGCTCTTCCGATAGTGGCATGACCTTTACCACAATTTTTCTGTCCTTTCATCTTGCTAAGGTTCTTCCATGACTGGGTCTTCTTAGCTGACGGGTCTGGCGCCATTACTAAACAACTATCGATATCTCATGGTGGTCAACCATTTATGGTTTCTCCTGCAGGAAATGGGTCTGGGTTGATCCTCACCGTATAACCTACGGTTGGCAAAGCTGCCTTATACAAGGGAAAAAATACCTATACCATTCTAAGGCTTAAACAAGGTTTAATATCGTCGTCTCTTTGCTATAGGTAAGTCACTCAGATTTACCATCCCACATAGCAAGGCGAATAATAAGAGTAAGTCGGTATGGTGATCAATCCATCCCGCACCCAAATCATTACCTTGTATACGGTTTAGCGAATCTCGCATTCCAACACTCGGTCATCCTCACAAATATTGCAGAATTTCTCTTGTCGACGAACCAAGGTTCGGGTAAATCCATAGATTCTGCAAGCCAAACAACCATCTAGCGTTCCTTTACAACTCTCAGGTTTTGCGTTACTCCTATAAGATCATCTGCCGATAAGCATCGTATCTTCCTCCAGGGTTCTTCCTTCAGCAAGAATGTGCTTGCTTCTTGGCAGGTCCTGGGGCCTGTGGGTTATGGCCCATCTCATCACTTGTAGTCCTTGAACTTATCATGGGGCAACTTATCATTATTCCAACATCCAACTTCCTAGTATTCTTAAATCCATCCAATTGTATTGTCTTCCTTCCTTCTTTTGGCACCAAACTAGGACATGATTACTCAGACTCATCATGGAGTTTCCATTGATCCATATTTCCGACATCATACCTCCTTTATATCCAATAGTAATTTTTCTCTTCATCCCCGTGGGATATCCCACATACCGAGATAAAAACTTATACTTATGGAGTCCATATTCCACTTTGTGGAACATCATTATCCCTTCCAGGGTCAAGCGTATTTACAGGGGAACATTGGCCATCTCTGCATGGCACTTCTTCAACTGGAAACGTGAAACACATCATGAACTCCTGACAGTCCTTCGGGTGACTTCAACTTGTTGGCCACTTCTCCCATACGCTCCAAAAGGCGGTATGGTCCTACAAATCTCGGGGCTAACTTTCCCTTAACTCCAATTCATTTAACTCCTCGCATAGGGGGCACACGAAGACATGCTCTGTCTCCAATTTCATAGACTACCTCCTTGAGTTTTTGAGTCTGCATAACTCTTCTGCCTGGACTAAGCTACCTTCAGTCTATCTCGAATCAACTTAACATTCTCTTCTAACTCCTTTGATCACATTTGGTCCAAACAACAGACGGTCTCCACTTCATCCCACATCCTCTTGGGGCATCACACATGTCGAGACAAAACTCGTATTCATTTTGTCCGAAATCCACTCAGTGGAGTATCCTTATCTTTTCCAGGGGTGAAGGGTTCTTACAGGGTACTACCACCCTTAAAATGCACAAATCTTCCATAGACCATATTTCTCATACCCTCAGAATGGCCAAAATTCTTCTTTATAGAGTAACAACTCATAAATTCTATATCAGTACCAATGATGCTAACTTTATTCATTCTCAAGTGATTACAATCTCTCGCTTTTCCATTACATGTCTCATCTCAACGCCTCAATATAAAAGAAAATGTTCTCACTTCTACTACTCCATTTCTTTTGTGGCAAACTCAACTATCTAGCAAAAGTTTCCTTCTCCTTGGGGCATTCTTTGGCAAAGTGCCCTGCTCCATTACAACTAAAACATATTACTTCTGACAAGTATCGAGGTTTCCTTTTTGGGCAACTGTTGAAGTAGTGCCCTGACTCCTTGCACCTGTAACAGGTGATATGACTCAGGTCCTTCCTGGAATCCAATCTGGTTCTCTTCCTAGACATTTCCATGCCAATCATGGCTTCTATTTCTTGTGGGTCATACTCTACTTCCTCTGTCGGGAATTCTACTAGATCCCCATTCATACAATTCTGGGAGAGGTGTCCTTCTTCTCCACATGAATAGCAAGACTTAGTGCAGGGTTTACTCGGGTTTTCTTTAGGTGTGTCCTCCATCACAGCTTCTTTTAAAATTTCCATGAGGGGTCCTTTCATTTCTTCTTTCTTCTGCTGGATGGTTCGTCGTACCATGGGGTAAATGTGATACTGAGCAGGATAGTGGGTAGTCCCTTCAAACAAGAAACAAGTAATCTGCGTAGTTGGGCATACTTCAACTGGGTGACTTCCTTCACAATTAGGGTATCCATCCTTGTGTTCTTTACGGGTGTGTCCTATTTCTCCACAAATCTTGCATGCACAAGGTTTATTCATATCCTTTCCATAAGGCTTCAACTTCTGGGACACATGCCAAGACTTTGGCAGAGTCAACTTAAATTCTTTCCAAGTGGTTACTCCTTGCCATCCATTGATGGTTTGGTACATCCTCCACCAAGTAGCAGCACCTCTTTCAAAGCACTGAAGAGCATGCTGGGTCATATCCTTTCCGACTACAGGGTTATTCTTCATGTGATCCTCCATGTTCTGAATCCATCGGTCCGTCTTCAACTGACTCATCGGTCCAGAAAATACAAGCTCATCTTCATTCATCCTCTATTTGGTCCATGGGTTTGGGGTGAGATAAGAGAGATAGAGAGGGATGCACACAATACAAACAAAAAGTTTTGAAAAGGCAGATTTTATTTGTGGTTGTCGGGAAAAAACATCAAACAAATGACAGCTCACAAACGTCGTATCTAACATAAGTGTATAACAGGGTTTTGGTCTTCTAAAGGTCAATAAATCTTCAACTCTCCAAACTCTTCAAGCCTTGTTCATGCCACCAAAGGCTCCTTCCGATCATGCTTGTCTTTCTCAAGTTCTTTTGCCAGATCAACTCTGTTGACGCGAAGTCTCTCTTGACGTCCTTTAATATTCTGGAGTTGCATTCCAAACTTCTGGTTCCAACATCCTTCACATGAACCATGCTCATACTGTGCTTTAGTTCCTGACAAATCTCTGGTATTCTCGAGGTTGTAGCTCCTCCAGCTTGGCTACTTTCAGCTTTTGGTTCCTGAGTTCTTCACGAAATGCTTCCTTGTCTAATACGACTTCATGGAGCTCCACCTTAAACTTCTTGATGTACTACTCCAGATCCTGGTGATACACCAGCTAAAGTTAAAACTTCGTATTGCTGATGGATGCTCCATCAGCCTTCTACCATCCAATCCTTCCATGCATATGCATGCTTAACTCAGCACAGTGACAATAGCATAAGTGGGAGATAACTTCATGGATAGCTATGTTTCTGCTCTTGCCATTTCCATGAGCTATCATTCCATAGTTGATATCTCCTGCCTTAGGGTTTTCTTGACAAATCCTTGAGTTCTTAACTCTACATGCTCCGGTCTTTCTCTGATACACCTTGATCTCGGGTATTGACCACTTCCATAGTCTGCCAAGTTCCATAAGGGTAGCCTTCCTAGGTCATACAAATCTGGGAATTCTTCAGAGCCTACAAATTCTACTTGTCTTCGGTCTTCAACCGTTGTAGTTTCCATTATTCAGATGCACGCAAAATACTCTTTATTCCGAAGTGGTCTTAGTTGTCCGATATCTTGTACTTCTTGGAGTGGTCTCATCAGTTGAATCTTTGTGTGGTCAAAAGGGGAAAGGGGTATGGTCTCACTAAAGGGAATTTTTGAATAAGCTCAGAAGAGAAGAGAGGTAAAAGTTCTTTTTGAAAGGGAAAGTTGTAGAGAAAAAAATCTTTGCTATGGGCTTGCCAGTTTCTAGGGTCACGTCCTACAGTCAACATGTGCTCTGATACTATCTTGTAGCGACCTGACCCGAATGGATCAAGTCTCTGTGCTTAAGTGTCATCCCTGGATCAGTATGCTGACACACACAGTACTCGGGGATTTATAACCGTGGTAAATCACATGTATAAGTAACGTAAATACTATTACCTCAATCCAAAATAGCAGAAGTAACAAGGTTGTGGATTCCCATCAACACCAACGGCAAAGTTGAGTGTAGAAATCATAACCCTAATGTATCACTTACTCGTCATAAGAAATCCTGCAACATGAGACGTTGCAGCCACAGTGGGTCAGTACATTGAATGTACTAGCAAATTCACACCATAGAGAAATGATGTCACAGCCCTAGAAATCTTCTTGTAATTAGTGGCATTGCATCATGCATCAATTTCAATTTCTTTTAATTTTGAAATGGGGGCTGATAAACCCTAGCAGCAAATGAAACTCAACTAGGGTCCACATAAAAATCATTTCACTGAACCCAAAATGCGCCTCTAAAATGTTCATCATCTTTGGATTGGTCTTGAATCTCTGCCAAAAATATTGCACATTTTTCCAGGTCAATTGGGGGTCACTGAATTAAATCATACAGTATTTGCATCTCAGCATTTAAATCCTATAAAATATTTTAAATGCCCAAATAATCACAAACTGAAATGTTTACTGTTGGAAATATTCCAAACAGTGACCATAGTCAGTTGCATGATTTTTGGAAATGCTTTGGCATTTTTAATAAATCCAAACACAATTACAAAAAAATACAAAACAGAAATAAGAAAAGAGAGAGAGAAATCTCACCTGTGGCCTGGAACTGTTGCTGGCGGCCCAGCCCACCAGGCAACATGCCAGTCATCCCCTTCCTCTCGCCAGTGTGCATTCTGCATGGCGCACGCACAGGAGGCAAGGGCCACCTCCTGCTTCATGCTGGAGGCTCGTCCTCCTCCCTGACCCTGTGCCTGGACGACGCCACGCTGCCCCGCCTCTCTCTCGCACTCTCCCTCGCCTCATCCCCTCCTCTGTCTCTCTCTCTCTCTCACGCGCACGGCCGAACGCCACCATCGCCGCCGCTTGCAGTTGCCGCGGCCAGAGCCACATCCTCGCCCTCCGCCTGAGCCCAGAGCTCCACCACGACCTCTTCTTCGTCCCCATCCAGCTACACATCACCGGATGCCCCGTGACGCTGCCTTGGAGCTCATCTTCAACCTCCTGCACCGAGCGTCGCCGTCGTCGATTCGTTGTCGTCAGAGCATCCCCGACCTCCCCCTCGCGCTCGTTAGCCTCGCTGTGAGCTCCGCCATCGTTTCCCCCTCTCCCCGTACTCTACCTCCCTCTCTAGCCGCCGTTCGTAACGAGCCCGAGAGCTCTTCGCCGCCGGCCATGTCGTCGCCATGGCTACGGCTGCTGGAGCTCGCACTCGAGCACACCACTGCGCTCAGTGCCTCCCCACGAGCCCACAGCACGCCCCAGCTCGCCTTCCCGTGCCCCCTAGCTCTCACTCGCATCTTGCCCGAATTCCGGCCGCCGCCTTGGAGCTCGCCGTCGTCGGCTCCGGCCACCATAGGTCTGGCCGCCACCACCACTCGACCCGCGCCAGCGAGAGCTCTCCAACGAGCCCAAGAACGGCCTTGTCCATGCCCCGTGGGCGTTCTCCGAGCTGCGCCGTCGTCTCGGGCCTCGCCGGCGTCGAGCCGCCGGTGGGTTTGACCCTGCCGGCCTGGGTTTGACCCACTTTGACCCCGGTCGGGCCCCACCTGGCTCAATGACATGTGGGGCCGGCACTAGCTGGATTAGTTAGATGTTAGTTAGTGCTAATCACCACTGTTAGGTGCTAATCCCCTTGCTAAACTAAACCTGAGCCACTGACATGTGGGCCCAGCCCTGCTGACATTTTCGTTAGTATTAGTTTAACCCTAATCAACTCAGTTAACCAACTGAGTCACTGACATGCGGGACCCACTGGTCAGTTTGACCAGGAGGCGCCCAGTTGGCCTGCTGACATCAGGGTGACGTCATGCTGACGCAATAAGTCCTTTTTTGGATTTGATTTATTTTAAATAACCAGGAAATTCCAGAAAATGTTTAAAACTTCTAAAAATCATAGAAATTCAACCGTAACTCCAAATGAAAAAATTTATATATGAAAAATTATCAGAAAAATTCAAGGAATCTGTTTATGGCATTTTCATGCATGTTTGAACAACTTAACCTCACTGCATAGACCAAAACATGATAATGCACTATTTGAATTCATAGTTTGAATTTGAATTTGAACCTAGTGTTCAAACCAACTCCATTTAACTTGTTGCTAGTTGCATTAGCTCAATCAACAGCATATTGCCATGCCATGATCATGCATCATATTGTTGCATCGCATTGATTGTGTTCTTCCTTGTTTGCCGGTAATTGTCCCCTCTCGGTAGACGCTGCTCCGACGCTGTGATCGTTGACACTGATGATGACTCAATGTTATCTTCAGAAGTGCCAGGCAAGCACAACCCCCTTGTTCATTCCGATACAAGCCCACTCCCTCGCTCCTGCTCTCTTTTACTGCATTAGGACAACAACGATTCATCTGTTACTTGTTGCGGTAGTTGAACCCCTTATCCTCTGCATGACCTGTCATTGACACAGTAAATAGATGAAACCCACTAGCATGAGTAGGAGTTGTTTGATCCCTCATGTGCCTACTCATTCATGTTTGTTTGTCATGCCTGCTATTGCTTAGAGTTGAGTCAGGTCTGATTCATCGGGGATGAATCGGAGGTGTGTAAACATGTCCTACAGTGTGTGAGCTAAGTGTGTGAACACGATTTGGTAAAGGTAGAGGTGAGAGGCCATGTAGGAGTACATGGTGGGTTGTCTCATTGCAGCCGTCCTTAGGAACTGAGTTCTGTGTCTGTGATCCTTGAACAGCTACTACCACTCATTGGGATCCTTAATTGACCCTCTCGGCTTCTTAATCACCCTAGTACTCTGTCCAGGAGTTGCAATTAGTTTCTGGTGTTTGTTGGTTATGTGTTGGCGGCCGTGCGTAGCGCTGACCCTAGGGGTGGGCTATGTTGCGATAGATACACCGTGGCACGGTGTACCGGGCGCCTGTTTGGTGTCTCGGGAACCCTGTTCACATCGTTCGGGGCCGTATGTGGAAACCTCGGCCGGACTCCCTGCGGATGGAACCTGGATAGGCGATAAACCTGGACTAGAGACTTAAGTGTTTAGGTAGGCCGTGGCCGACACCCTCGCCAGGCTTCCGCTTGAAGGTTGCCGAGATACATGACGTGTATATGGTGGTAAGTGGTGGGAGCGTGTGTGAAGAAGTACACCCCTGCAGGGTTATCATTATCTATTCGAATAGCCAATTTCCTCGGATATGGAAACTTGGACCCCTTGCATAGTTCATAGACAAGTGAAAGTGGATACTCTAAAACTCGCAAGATAAGCGTGAGTGCTATGGATGGCCTTCTCGTAGGGAGATGAGAGCGGATCCATAGTGGTGTATTGAATGGTGAATATGTGGACTCGTGTGCGCCACCCCAAAAGAGTTGTTTGCAGTCGTAGTTCAGGTTAGCCACCGAGTCAAAGCTGGCTTGCTGCAGTTAAACTCCACCACCCCCTGTTGATACCGATGCATATGTAGTTTAGTACTGATGTAAGTCTTGCTGAGTACCTTTGTACTCACGTTTGCCTATTTTATGTCTCAGCTACGATCTTGTGCCCTCGGCAGGATCTGGTAGTAGTTCCTCGTGGACTTTGACGTTTAGCTTGATACCTCAGCTACGATCTTGTGCCCTCGGCAGGATCTGGTAGATAGTCAGGCTTCTTAGCCTTTTTCATTGGTAGATGTCTGTACTCAGACATGTTAAGCTTCCGCATGTGCTTTGGATTGTATGCTATGATTGTTGGGTCATGAGACACATGTTTGTAATATCTGGCTCTTCGGAGCCTAATGAATTAATACTTGAGTCGTAGAGTCTTGTTGTGATGCCATGTTGTATTTACACATATCGAGCATATTGTGTGTATGATTGAAATGCTTGGTATGTGTCGATCCGACAATCTAGTTGTTTATCCTTGGTAGCCTCTCTTATGGGGAAATGTGGTCTAGTGCTTCCATGAGCCATAGTAGTCCGCTACAGCCCGGTTCACCGGAGTCCTGCTATCCCAGCACTACTGCTCAGGACACTTGACTGGCCGGCATGTGTTTCACTTCGTTCCTGTGTCCGTCCCTTCGGGGAAATGTCACGCGGTGACATCCGGAGTCCTGCCTAGCCTGCTACAGCCCGGGTTACCGGAGTCCTGTTAGCCCAGTGCTACAGCCCGGATTCACACGTTGTTGACCGACATGCTCGAGGTTGATTCATGTATGCCTGTTCCCATGGGTTAGTGCCGGTTTGGTTTCACGACTAGCCATGTCGGCCCGGGTTCTTTGTCATATGGATGCTAGCGACACTATCATATATGTGAGCCAAAAGGCGCAAACGGTCCCGGGCCAGGTAAGGTGGCACCCGTGGGAATACCATGCGTGAGGCCGCAAAGTGATATGATGTGTTACATGCTAGATCGGTGTGACTTAGGATCAGGGTCCTGACATCATAGGTATCAGAGCCTGACTGCCTATAGGATTACCAAGCCAAACCGGTCGAAGTCGAGTCTAGAAATGCTTTAGCTATGTAAGGGAATTGATTGTGGAAGGGAACGTAAGGCTCTTTTTACTCCTTGTCCTCATGACCTTCTGATCTGAGTCATCTTATCCTTTCCACGGGATTAAGAACTAGGTTTCTCTTCTATCTCTCAGGATGACGTGTTACTAAACCGTAGTTGCCCAGGATTGTTGAGTTCAAGCCTTAGTTCAGTTCCTACTACTTCCATATGTCATAGCTGGCCTCAGAACCTTGATATTGTGATGTTGAGTGGTTAAGCCACCATTTTGCAGGATGTCTCAAATCATTTTGAGCATTTACAGCCGTTATGCTGTCCGAGTCATCCCAAGTTTCTAAATAGTCTGATGCATTTGCAAATCCCTTCTTTCCATTCTCGATGTTCCTTTGGGCCAGATTGACCACACTAATCGTCAAGTTGAGGTACTCCATTGCCTCGGCATATATGTTGGAGCTATTATTATGACCCTATGTGTCTTAGAGGATCACCTAGTAATCTAGCCATGTTTTGTGTTCCCAGTGTGATGATTCTGGCCATCATTCTCAAAAGCATCTCGTGATGCTATTAGTTAGTAGGCATTCCATTCCTGGGTTTTTGAACTTGAGATTCACCCTACTTACTTCATGTTGATAGTGTTTGCTCGTTCCTTTAGGTTATTAGTAACCTTTGCATCAGTCCTCGAGGTCCGTGGTATTTCCTTCTTCCAAATACTATGCACCACTTATGGCAGAAGTTTGTTGGATCAAAAGATCACAACAAGAGTGCTCTCGATGAGTTCCCCATTCTATATTGTGATTCTACCAGTCCTACCGTTCTGCATGGGTTGTCCGGAAGAAATGTTGAGCTTTTCTCGACATATTAATCTATGCATCCACAACT
Source organism: Triticum monococcum (assembly GCA_034509565.1). Classification (NCBI taxonomy): domain Eukaryota; kingdom Viridiplantae; phylum Streptophyta; class Magnoliopsida; order Poales; family Poaceae; genus Triticum; species Triticum monococcum. The sequence continues at coordinate 608,330,503 of CM067845.1, forward strand.
CAGAAAATCATATGTTCCTTGAGTTGTCCATCTTCATTTGTTATTCCGACCATCGTCTATCAATTGATAGTCAGGAGTAATTGTGCACCCGTGTTATCGATGTTTATTATTCTCGTGGTACGTTAAGCCATTCCATTTCAGAATAATTAGGAGAAACAAACTCCAGTACCTCATCCATATCCAGGATTGGGTCAAAGTAGTTGTGTTCTGCAGGTCAAATGCCAATCCAGCTTTTGGTTCTGTTCTACCCTGAAGTATTACCCACTTTATGTCAAGAGCGTCGTGAGAATTGAACCTTCTCCTATGAATTCTTGACGCAGTGATACTTCTTGCCATCATTGTTCATTCCTCGGTTCCCATGTTATTGTAACCGGAATGCCGGCAAGGGAGTCGTGATGTGTGAAAGCAATATTCCTAGCAACTCCATTGCTTGGTAGTTAATGGACAATACTCTCATTCTTAGTGTGCTGGTAATTAAATCACCATCCTAAGATTGATCGTGCTACCAATATCATATTTCCGGGTGCACTCATCGACCAATCAGTTAGGACTGTGAATCCCTCACTCCTTGATCATATCGTCTTGCCCTGAAAAGCAAGATTGTTCTCAAGCTTAATAACATACTGGTGGTTCGTGATTTTCCGAATATCTTATCGGAAGTGTCACCAGGTTGTCACCTGATCGTTATGTTGAGTTCATGATCAAGTTGGTTTTCCGATAAACCACTTTTCCCCAAGAACCTGTGTTGGATACCCCTGAGCTAGTTGGTTAAGCTTAACAACAACTTGGAGAGTTGGAAGATAAAAGCTTGTCTGACTTAGTTCATGTTAAGGGATATCTTTGTGTTTGTGCGTGTGTTGAAGAAAGATGATATCTTCACCAATTGGTCCTCGTGATCAGTTGTTGGATCTATTGTCTTGTCAAAACTTTGACTTGGGTATGGGCTATCATCAAGTCAAATCAGAACCAACGATGTTCGTAATGTTGGTTTACTTGTGGTTGATCCCTCGAGCATACACCATTACATCCTTTGGTCTGACCAATGCTACCACCGTGTTCACATGATGGTGGAAGTCCAGTGATATGGAAATTTTGATGAGTTGCTGTTGAGCCCATCAGCAGCATGTTGTCTCCCCCATGATTCATGTTGAACATCTAAGTTAGTGTTGGAAACTTTTGTAAGCATTATCTTCATGTCCCGTTCATGAAATACATGGTTGGTGTAAGAAGTGACTTTCTCCAAGTTCATGTGCATTAGGTGCAAGTTGCCGTCGTGAATTCGAGAAAGATTGTTTTTGCTTCCTTTGGAATCGTCCCAAGTCAGTCATGTGCGTGCGAAGCATTCTATGGTCTGATAGACTGATCATCTTCATTCTATATGTATCCCTATCACACCAAGCCACTGATTGACTTGTTCAAGGAGAAGAAGTTCCTTCCTAAGAATCATGACTTATGTTAGGACTTTGTTATCCTCGATAATGGTTCCCCACCTGAACTCGGTAGTGTTTTATTATAAGACTACCATGTGGTCATGCTTGTCTGGGACATCATGTTCACATGTGTTTAGGAGAACCAGCTCATGTTTTGGAGCTTACTACCATAGTTCATTCCCCCGAGAATCTCGCAACGTCGTCTCGTCGATTTGTGTTGCAAACCTTCATTTTCCTTTCTAGACTCGATGAGTCTGGAATATCCTGTCACCAACCAGATCTGAATCTCAGGCAGATATGATGGTTGGAGCATTTTCCAAGAACTATAATATTGGTCTCTTGATAACCGGTAAAGTGGATGTCGTGGCCAACACATCCAGCCGGAAGACCTATTATTGTAGTATCTCGATTGAAGAAAGTTGGCCACCTTCCCATGAGGATTTCGTAGGATTTACCTCCGCAGTTAATCCTTACGGATTCTTGTGCTCCCGAAGTCCAACCTCTTACTTGATGTCCTAGATACCAAACCATATCAATAAATGAGCTATCCTAGCACATCAAGGAGAACATTAGAAGCGGAGTGCTAAATGTCTCTCGATCGATTATCCAGATTTTGTTTCCTTGGCCTCGCTAAGGTGAAATTTGAGAAGTGTTATCTTTCTTTGCATCTGCATCTTCCACCATTATTCATCATGGTAGCATGTTGTGTTGCCAGGATCCTTGACACAGATATTGGCAGAACCTTGATGAATACGGAAATGCTCAAGTTCTTGAGAGCACGCTCAGGCACTAGGTTCTGACGTTGTCATTAACTGGAATGTGCCTCCGTCCTCGTAGTTGTTTGATAGCCATCCAATTGGTGGAATCACCTTTGCCGGTGAACCTTCTCCCTAGTTACTAGAATCATTCCCAACATTTGCATTTTGTTCCCAGCTTACACCTCAGTAGCTGTTGTTCAGGATCATCTTCAAAAGTGGACTTACCATGGGTCTCATCCATTTCCGATGATAAGAAAAATCATCCATTGCGTTGTCTTCAACAAGGTAGTCCACATCATCCATTCTAGTATGAGTATGCCATCCCTTCAAGCTCCTTCATGCGATTGTTTGTGATTGCCTTAGGCTGGTATAAAGAGTTTCAATGATCAATGAATCAAAAGTAATTCTTTTTGCCACTTAAGGGAATATTTCTGCGAGTCACCTGCCTTAAGATGTCTCGTTATGGTATCATGGCAACTATTTCCTCGCCACCTTGACACCATCCACCATCTTTCTAAGCGTGGAATTGCTGCCCACAAATCAAACCCCGTCGTTTGTTCTTCCATCCCTCTCGATGTGTTCTGTGTCTCAACTCAAGATGTTTCCACATCTCATTCCGCAAGTTGATATTGTTTACCTCGATCTTCAAGAAGATCAATCCTAGTTGAGTTTCTTTCCGTCGTCATCACGTGGATGAAGATCTCAAAAGCGAGGATGTCAAGATCGACATGATGCAATGAATCAACATCTTCAAGAAGGGCAATCAGATCGTGAAGATTCTTTATTGGCGTTCCCTCTTGTCTTCTTACCTCACGTCTTGAATCTCGTGACGAGATTATTGTTTAGTGGGGCTGAGTTATCACAGCCCTAGAAATATTCTTGCAATTAGTGGCATTGCATCATGCATCAATTTCAATTTCTTTTAATTTGGAAATGGGGGCTGATAAACCCTAGCAGCAAATGAAACTCAACTAGGGTCCACATAAAAATCATTTCACTGAACCCAAAATGCCCCTCTAAAATGTTCATCATCTTTGGATTGGTCTTGAACCTTTGCCAAAAATATTGCACATTTTTCCAGGTCAATTGGAGGTCACTGAATTAAATCATACAGTATTTGCATTTGAGCATTTAAATCCTATAAAATATTTTAAATGCCCAAATAATCACAAACTGAAATGTTTACTGTTGGAAATATTCCAAACAGTGGCCATACTCAGTTGCATGATTTTTGGAAATGCTCTGGCATTTTTAATAAATCCAAGCACAATTACAAAAAAATACAAAACAGAAATAAGAAAAGAGAGAGAGAAGTCTCACCTGTGGCCTGGCACTGTTGCTGGCGGCCCAGCCCACCAGGCAACATGCCAGTCATCCCCTTCCTCTCGCCAGTGTGCATTGTGCGTGGCGCATGCACAGGAGGCGAGGGCCACCTCCTGCTTCATGCTGGAGGCTCGTCCTCCTCCCTGACCCCGTGCCTGGACGACGCCACGCTGCCCCGCCTCTCTCTCGCACTCTCCCTCGCCTCATCCCCTCCTCTGTCTCTCTCTCACGTGCACGGCTGAACGCCACCATCGCCGCCGCTTGCAGTTGCCGCGGCCAGAGCCACATCCTCGCCCTCCGCCTGAGCCCAGAGCTCCACCACGACCTCTTCTTCATCCCCATCCAGCTACACATCACCGGATGCCCCGTGACGCCGCCTTGGAGCTCATCTTCAACCTCCTGCACCGAGCGTCGCCGTCGTCGATTCGCCGTCGTCAGTGCATCTGACCTCCCCCTCGCGCTCATTAGCCTCGCTGTGAGCTCCGCCATCGTTTCCCCCTCTCCCCGTACTCTACCTTCCTCTCTAGCCGCCGTTCGTAACGAGCCCAAGAGCTCTTCGCCGCCGGCCATGTTGCCGCCATGGCTACGGCTGCTGGAGCTCGCACTCGAGCACACCACTGCGCTCAGTGCCTCCCCACGAGCCCGCAGCACGCCCCAGCTCGCCTTCCCGTGCCCCCTAGCTCTCACTCGCATCTCACCCGAACTCCGGCCGCCGCCTTGGAGCTCGCCGTCGTCGGCTCCGGCCACCATAGGTCTGGCCGCCACCCCCACTCGACCCGCGCCAGCGAGAGCTCTCCAACGAGCCCAAGAACGGCCTTGTCCGTGCCCCGTGGGCGTTCTCCGAGCCGCGCCGCCGTCTCGGGCCTCGCCGGCGTCGAGCCGCCGGTGGGTTTGACCCCGCCGTCCTGGGTTTGACCCACTTTGACCCCGATCGGGCCCCACCTGGCTCAATGACATGTGGGGCCGGCACTAGCTGGATTAGTTAGATGTTAGTTAGTGCTAATCACCACTGTTAGGTGCTAATCCCCTCGCTAAACTAAACCTGAGCCACTGACATGTGGGCCCAGCCCTGCTGACATTTTCGTTAGTATTAGTTTAACCCTAATCAACTCAGTTAACAAACTGAGTCACTGACACACGGGACCCACTAGTCAGTTTGACCTGGAGGCGCCCAGTTGACCTACTGACATCAGGGTGACGTCATGCTGACGCACTAAGTCCTTTTCTGGATTTGATTTATTTCTAAATAACCAGGAAATTCCAGAAAATGTTTAAAACTTCTAAAAATCATAGAAATTCAACCGTAACTCCAAATGAAATAATTTATATATGAAAAATTATCAGAAAAATTCAAGGAATCTGTTTATGGCATTTTCATGCATGTTTGAACAACTTAACCTCACTATATAGACCAAAACATGATAATGCACTATTTGAATTCATAGTTTGAATTTGAATTTGAACCTAGTGTTCGAACCAACTCCATTTAACTTGTTGCTAGTTGCATTAGCTCAATCAACAGCATATTGCCATGTCATGATCATGCATCATATTGTTGCATCGCATTGATTGTGTTCTTCCTTGTTTGCCGGTAATTTTTTTGACCATGAAGACTGCAGGGCTTGCACCCCACAGCATTTTATTAATAAAGCCGAAATAAATACAAGGTATGAAACCTCAAGGTGAGTATGAAGGGAAAAGAAAGAGAAAAACCCTAAGAGAAGCTGTACAGGGAAATGGAAAACTATACCTAATAATTACAGAGGAAACGAAAGCAACTCTCCTTAAGGAGGAAGAAAGTCAATCCACTTAAGAAGGGCCTCCCTGTATTTCCGTTTGATCCGATGAGAGAGCAGAGTAAGATCATGAATGAAACCATTCCTCCATGCCCTGAAAGTTGGTTGGATGTTCCGGAAAGCTCTGTCATTCCTGACCTTCCCAATATTCCACCATGCCGTAAACACAACCTCCCCAAAGAAAGGCTTGTTGAAATATTTCCTAGCTTGACGAGCAATATCCGCCATATCATTACCACCTGTCCATTCAATTTGTAGATAGTTCCACACATGAGCACTATAATTGCACTTGAAGAAAAGATGGTTTCTGTCTTCCAGAATTCCAGTGGGACAAAGAACACATTCTGGTCCTTCATTAATCTTCCAATGCCTCCTCTGAATCATGTCTTTAGTGTTAACCCTGTCCATAATTACAAGCCAAGCAAACATCTTGATCGACATTGTGCAGCAACTTTTCCATATCCACCCCAGAATGGGGTTTGCTACCATTGGATGATAGACAAAATCATAAAACCTCTTTGCAGTAAAATCTGCTTTCTTGCCATGTCTCCAGCTCCAGCTGTCCTTGGAGGTATTATCCAATTGGAAAGACCTCATTAGGGAAGAAAGTTGCTGCAATTCCTGAAAGGCTTGTGCAGTGAAAGTTTGCCGGTAATTGTCCCCTCTCTGTAGACGCTGCTCCGACACTATGATCGTTGACACTAATGATGACTCAATGTTATCTTCAGAAGTGTCAGGCAAGCACAACCCCATTGTTCATTCCGATACAAGCCCACTCCCTCGCTCCTGCTCTCTTTTACTGCATTAGGACAACAACGATTCATCTGTTACTTGTTGCGGTAGTTGAACCCCTTATCCTCTGCATGACCTGTCATTGCCACAGTAAATAGATGAAACCCACTAGCATGAGTAGGAGTTGTTTGAGCCCTGATGTGCCTACTCATTCATGTTTGTTTGTCATGCCTGCTATTGCTTAGAGTTGAGTCAGGTCTGATTCATCGGGGATGAATCGAAGGTATGTAAACATGTCCTACAGTGTGTGAGCTAAGTGTGTGAACACGATTTGGTAAAGGTAGAGGTGAGAGGCCATGTAGGAGTACATGGTGGGTTGTCTCATTGCAGACGTCCTCAGGAACTGAGTTCTGTGTCTGTGATCCATGAACAGCTACTACCACTCATTGGGATCCTTAATTGACCCTCTCGGCTTCTTAATCACCCTAGTACTCTGTCCAGGAGTTGCAATTAGTTTCTGGTGTTTGTAGGTTATGTGTTGGCGGCTGTGCATAGCGCTGACCCTAGGGGTGGGCTATGTTGCGGTAGATACACCGTGGCACGGTGTACCGGGCGCCCGTTTGGTGTCTCGGGAACCCTGTTCACATCGTTTGGGGCCGTATGTGGAAACCTTGGCTGGACTCCCTGCGGATGGAACCTGGATAGGCGATAAACCTAGAATAGAGACTTAAGTGTTTAGGTAGGCCGTGGCCGACACCCTCGCCAGGCTTCCGCTTGAAGGTTGCCGAGATACATGACGTGTATATGGTGGTAAGTGGTGGGAGCGTGTGTGAAGAAGTACACCCCTGCAGGGTTATCATTATCTATTCGAATAGACGAATTCCTCGGATATGGAAACTTGGACCCCTTGCATAGTTCATAGACAAGTGAAAGTGGATACTCTAAAACTCGCAAGATAAGCGTGAGTGTTATGGATGGCCCTCTCATAGGGAGACGAGAGCGGATCCATAGTGGTGTATTGAATGGTGAATATGTGGACTCGTGTGCGCCACCCCAAAAGAGTTGTTTGCAGTCGTAGTTCAGGTTAGCCACCGAGTCAAAGCTGGCTTGCTGCAGTTAAACTCCACCACCCCCTGTTGATACCGATGCATATGTAGTTTAGTACTGATGTAAGTCTTGCTGAGTACCTTTGTACTCACGTTTGCCTATTTTATGTCTCAGCTACGATCTTGTGCCCTCGGCAGGATCTGGTAGTAGTTCCTCATGGACTTTGACGTTTAGCTTGATACCTCAGCTACGATCTTGTGCCCTCGGCAGGATCTGGTAGATAGTCAGGCTTCTTAGCCTTTTTCATTGGTAGATGTCTGTACTCAGACATGTTAAGCTTCCGCATGTGCTTTGGATTGTATGCTATGATTGTTGGGTCATGAGACACATGTTTGTAATATCTGGCTCTTCGGAGCCTAATGAATTAATACTTGAGTCGTAGAGTCTTGTTGTGATTCCATGTTGTATTTACACATATCGAGCATATTGTGTGTATGATTGAAATGCTTGGTATGTGTGGGATCCGACAATCTAGTTGTTTATCCTTGGTAGCCTCTCTTATGGGGAAATGTGGTCTAGTGCTTCCATGAGCCATAGTAGTCCGCTACAGCCCGGTTCACCAGAGTCCTGCTAGCCCAGCACTACTGCTCAGGACACTTGACTGGCCGGCATGTGTTTCACTTCGTTCCTGTGTCTGTCCCTTCGGGGAAATGTCACGCGATGACATCCGGAGTCCTGCCTAGCCTGGTAAAGCCCGGGTTACCGGAGTCCTGTTAGCCCAGTGCTACAGCCCGGATTCACACGTTGTTGACCGACATGCTCGAGGTTGATTCATGTATGCCTGTTCCCATGGGTTAGTGCCGCTTTGGTTTCACGACTAGGCATGTCGGCCCGGGTTCTTTGTCATATGGATGCTAGCGACACTATCATATACGTGAGCCAAAAGGCGCAAACGGTCCCGGGCCAGGTAAGGTGGCACCCGTGGGAGTACCGTGCGTAAGGCCGCAAAGTGATATGATGTGTTACATGCTAGATCGGTGTGACTTAGGATCGGGGTCCTGACAAATGATGAATAAAGGCTATCACTACATGCATATTTGGCTGGTGGAAAAGCTCTATGGTTATAGGGTTTTGCGTAAAGCCAATTTTTCCCTACTGCAAAGGAATAAATTTTATTTAACTATCATGGTAGTTGTTAAACATTGAGAATGGTTGACAGCATTCTCAATCCCAATTAAGTAACATCAATAAAACCCAACCATATTCATTTAAAGTAACGTGATGAGATCAACAGGATAATCCAAGTACTAGATACTCAAGTTGTCCATAACCGGGGACACGGCTAACCATGATTAGTTTATACACTCTGCAGAGGTTTGCGCACTTTTCCCCACAAGACTTGATCGCCTCCGTTTGGTTTCTCGCACTACATGGTGTTTGAGAAGATGGATGACCGAGACATAGTCTTTCAGAAGCGCTAGCACCTTACGATGGATAGACCGTTACACCTACTTTCCCCTACATCTGCTAGTCTACCCTGTAAGAGTTCGCACGAATTAATCAACTATGCTAGAGCCTATAATAGCTTGTGGCTGCACACGGAAGTTTCTAGTATGAAAAATCTCATGATCCCTTTGAGCCTGGGTGGCGGTCCATAAAAAAACAGGCAATCCTGGTCTACCCAGGTGCCTAGACAGGCAATCCTGAAATACCCAGGTGCCTCAATCCACCCAGATGTTTTTTTAAGTTGCCACCTTAAGTAAACCATTAATTAACAATCTCACATCTGTCATGAATACTCTCAAAACCCAATCCACGTCTATGATCATAGCATGGCAATTGTAAGCATAACATAATCGTAACTCCCAAGGGTTTGATAATAAACATGTAATAGGTACTACCTCACCTACTTCCCATCCCACAATTTAATTAGATCCTAATCATGCAATGTTGGAGGTTTGATCTAATGCAATAAAACTGGGTATGAAAGAGGTATGATCAAAGTGTGAACTTGCCTCCAATGTTGATGAAGATGATTCGCACTCAAAATCTTGATAGTTCTACTCGTCACACTCCGGTCAATCTATCGTAACCAAGCAATAGTAACCACACATAAGCAATCACTCAAAAAATCAGAAAGATCGAAGAAGACGATTCGAAAAACTTCAAAACCAAGCAAATAACTCTTGCAACATAAAACAATTTCTAACAGTACCAAAATCATGTGAATTTGGCCTTATTAGAAATATAGGTCAAGAGCTTCGATTTGTAAAAAGAATCAACTCAACGGAGCTACGAAACTCAAGTTATGATCAAACGAAGTTTGAATTCAAATTTGATCTAATTCAAATTTTAAACTTTTCAAAAACATGTTTAAGTTGTTTTACTAGATAGAGGAGATCGTACCGAAGACGTGGGCGTTGGTTTCGTTGGATTTGGACAAACGAGCGAAAAGATGTGGTCGTTTGAAGTACAAGGACTAATTTGTAAAAGAAACTACTACAAATAGGTCCCTGGACGAAATTAAACAGAAAAAGAAAAAATCTATCTAACGAACGTTCGTTGTAGAAGCTTATAAAACAAAAACCGTTCGCGGCAAACACTAAAACAACGGACGCTCACTACTTAAAGAAAACGGTTGGGAAAAAAACGAACAGATCTATTCCTAACCGTAGATCTCGGATCGGACGGACGAGGGGGAGAAGCGGTGGTTACGGTGGCGTGGAGGTCGCCGGTGACGGGGAAGACGGCGGCGGCGGCTCGGACGTCGACGGGGCGGCGGCTCCGGTGAGTCTCCGGCAGCGGCGAGGGCGTCAAGGCGCTCGGCGCGGCGGTGACGACGGTGGTGGCGGTAGCGGTCGGAGGCGACGGAGTGGAGCGGGCCGCGGTGGCTGGATCTCGCCGGAGCGGCGGCTTCCGCGAGCGTGGCGAGAAGTGTGGCGTCGGCGCGAAGTGCGAGGAGGAGAGGAATGGGGCCGGGGCCTCGGGTTCTTATGGAGGGAGGGGGCGAGCTGGCGTAGAGGAGGGGCCAGGCACAGGCGGCGGCGAGAAGTCCAGGCGGCGTACGGCGGCGGTGATGCCGTGTAGGTGCGGGAGTCCGTCCCGTGCTCGGGGACGACGGCGGCTGGGCTGGGCCTGGCTGGCTAGCTGGGCCGGCCCAGTCGGGGGAAAGGGTTTTTTTAAAAGATTATTTTCCAGACAAACAAAACAAATAAAAACAAACACAAATAAAAATATTATATAGGCATATAATATATCAAAAAATTCAGAAAAAGAATATCTACAACGTGAACATTTTTCTAGTATTAAATAAAATACACACAAAATCAGATAATTCAAAGAGTGCTACTGGTCTATTAAAATCTAATAAAAATCATTTTAGAAATACCAAAATGACTTCAAATTAATTTTTCTCCAATTTTCTATTGTAGGGAATCATGTTACTCTAATTTCCATATATTTTATTTTTGGAGAAAAATAATTTGAATAAAACTCAAATAACTCCAAATTGAAAATAAATTCAAAAGAACTTTGAATTTAATTCTTTGAACTCCCAACTCATATTTCATACAATTTGAAGAAGTCATTTTATCTTCTCTCATGAAAATCATTGAGCTGCATGAAGTTTATGAATTGGAATATTTCCAAATGAAATTCAATTATTTTCAAATACCCTTTCATTTAATTTAAATGGAAGAAGTCATATCATCTTCGCTCAAGGGTTTTGTATTTGAAAAGAATTTGAATTCATGGAGATCAGAAAGTAAAAATGAAAGTTTGGGAAAGTCCTTTTATTCCCTCCCATTTAACTTTCAAAAGTTTCGAATTCACTCACTTTCAGACAATCAATCAAACAATAAATCAAATCTATCTATTTATTATAACATTCCAAAATTTAGAATTTTGGGATGTTACATTGGGTTGCTTCTTGGAGGGGTCATCCTCCACTATCTTGTCGTCGTTGCCTTCATTTGGTGTATCCACCATGTATATGTCATACGACGAGGTGGCTTTCCAGTGCCCTATAGGTGCTGGTTCATGTTCGTCTCAAATATCGTCGTCCATACCGTCGATGTCTTCGGAGTCGAAGTCGAGCATGTCGGTTAAATCATCGACAGTGGCTACAAAGTGGGTGGTGGGTGGGCGTCGAATTTCTTTGTCGTCCGCATCCCAATCCTGTTGGCCATAATCCGGCCAGGGCTCTACTGACAAAGAGAGAGACTTTAGTGAATTTAGGATGTCGCCAAAGGGCGAGTGCTGAAAGATATCCACGGCAGTGAATTCCATGATCGGCGCCCAATCGGATTCGATTGGCATGGGCGCGGATGGTTCGGTGTCCGGAAGAGAGTCCGACACCTTGGAGTCATGGGCCATGCGGAGGATTATGCTGGTGTTTGGCTCGATCGCCGTCGAGACTGCAGCACATGAGGCGGTGTCTAGCCACCCGTCCTCGATTGGCACAGTTGGCTCCGAGCTAAGGGTCGGAGCTGATGCGGGTGCGGCTTCTGGGGTACCGTCCGGTGGCAGAGCTAGGTCATACCCATCGCGATAGTGCGGCGCGCCCGGCTGTGGCTCGAATCCGTCGAAGATGAAGTCCCCACAGATGTTGGTCGTGTAATTCAAACTTCCAAATCTGACCTGATGGCCAGGGGCGTAGCTTTCAATCTGCTCTAGATGGCCAAGCGAATTAGCCCGGAGTGCAAAGCCGCCGAATACGAAGATCTGTCCGGGGAGAAAAGTCTCGCCCTGGACCGCATCGCTACCTATGATAGTAGGAGCCATCAAGCCTAACGGCAACGACACAGAGGAACTCTCAATGAAAGCACCAATGTCGGTGTCAAAACCGGCGAATCTCGGGTAGGGGGTCCCGAACTGTGCGTCTAGGCCGGATGGTAACAGGAGGCAAGGGACACGAAGTTTTACCCACGTTCGGGCCCTCTTGATCGAGGTAAAACCCTACGTCCTTCTTGATTAATATTGAAGATATGGGTGTTACAAGAGTAGATCTACCACGAGATCAGAGAGGCCAAACCCTAGAAGCTAGCCTACGGTATGATTGTATGTTGTGATTGTTGTCCTACAGACTAAAACCCTTTGGTTTATATAGACACCGGAGAGGATTAGGTTTACACAAGGTCGGTTACAAAGGAGGAGGTATCCATATACGTATTGCCTAGCTTGCCTTCCACGCCAAGTAGAGTCCCATCCGGACACGAGACGAAGTCTTCAATCTTGTATCTTCAAGTCTAGCAGTCCGGCCAATGGAGATAGTCCGGCTGTCCGGAGACGCCCTAATCCAGGACTCCCTCAGTCACCTTATGCCTCGCTTGCACATTACAAATGCGCTAGCCGCACTCTTCATACCTGGGGGCTTCTTTCACAGAAGCTTAAATTATTTATCCGGGCTTCATGCCCAACACATGTGTTATACTTCTGCATGTACCTTTTTTCACCATTATATGCATCGATATGACTTAAGTTTTGGCCAAGCTGGGCTGCCTGGCTCTTGTATTTATGCCCTACATTCCCGTTAATTCGGCTAGGGCATAAGGGGAGCACCTCTGCGATTGTTACTTCCGGGTCAGCCGGATGTGTACCTCAGACTGGGTGAAGCCGAAAGCTAGCGTTCTTAAGGGAATATTCGGTCGATGAACAAAAGATGATTTTTATTTTTCATATCTACCACCAGATGTTTTTCCTGTGTTTCCTACCGCAATCCGAACACGCACTTTAGGGCACGCTTACCCAGGGAAAGGAACCCTTAACGGAACTATTCTCCCTAGAAAATGTTTCTTACTACCCATGTAATATAACATAACTAGTTGGGCACTTGTCCGATAAAGCACTAATGACCCCTACGCCCGGTCTCCACGCATACCCCAGTTCTTATATAACTGAGCGGGTATTCGAATACACTCCGGACTATTGGGCTTGGAGGCTGAAGCGAAAAGGTCCGCAACGACAAATGATCTGCAATCCGGCTAGAAGGCATTATACATGTCACTTTAATTACATAGTCATGCAGACTAACTAAACTCTTCTTCTATACCATCCAACAGGCAGTATAGCTTACAATCCTGTTGGGAATACTTTGCGGCTAATTCTACTTGCCCATAAACTAAGCTAACGGGGATCTCTTTTCCGTCGGGCCCCACAGGTCCGACCTCGGCCATGTGATTTGGGTCTGATTTGGTATATCGCGTCTTCACCATGGCCCAGGCTTCTCTGGCACCCTGTTGGTAGGCTCATATCTTCCATAATTGGAAGCGCCACCGTGCTCCTTTCAACTTCTTTGCAAGCTCTGCAACGCCCTCTGGCAGGGAGACGGACGGCCACAAGGCCTGGGCAACACCCTGCATCACCTGCCGAACTTGTTCATGCAGATGCGACAGCTCGGACAGAAGATCACCCGCACACCCGGGCATTTCCTCTGTGGGAGGACTCGTCAGCATACCTACAGACATAACGTTGTTAGTAGGCTTCTTCACCGAATACCTTTAAAAGGATTCGTTCAAGCACTTACTGAAAATGCTGCGCCGAAGCCACTTATTCTCCTTCTCGGAGTCTGCAAGCTGGCCCTGAACGTCTTTTAGTTCCACGTTCAGCTTTATATTGGCGTCTTGGAGATTGTTTTTCTCCCGCCTAACCTCAGTCAGCACGCGTTTGCCAGCCTCTAGCTGCCGCATAACATGCTGGTCCCCTGGATTTTCTCCGGATTCATCTGCAAAATCTATTGATAGATCTGCAGCCACGCCGCACACTGTATGGTAACCATCATTCTTTAAAATGTTACCAGTGGGAGGCTTTTTCTGTTCCTGCAATGCGGCAACAGCGGCTCGCAGTGGGGTCTTGCATTCCTCCAGTTCCTGGGACAGCCTAGTATTCTTCTCTGTAAGAACCTGCACAATAAAGATGATCCTTAAATCAGTTCTGCTAACTGTTTCAAGTTTCAGGGGCTATTGATACATATAAATCGTCAGATTCACTCACCCGTACATCCTTTACATATTGATCCGTGGCTCTGGCTAGACCATCTTGAGCGGCATGGAGGTATGCCTCTCCAGAATAGAAGGCATCAAAAGCCTCTAGTGAGAAACAAGCGTCACGGAGTACGGCCCGGCGGCGCCTATGATTCATGGCACTTTCCACTTCTGAGTTTGTAGCGGATAATCTATCCGCATCCTCTGTAGGGGGATTACCCGGCGCCTGCCCCATATCGGCTTGTGCCTCCATTTCCGGTCCTGGCACCCGACTGGTGGAAGCGTGATCGGCAACATCGCCGGACATATTCCGGCGAGCGTTTTTTCTGTTAAAGAAACACAGGCGTCATTATATTTCGGGAAAGACGACAACCACGGAGCAGGGTTTGTTATACCTTTGCGCTGGCGTCTCCGTCCTGACTGCCTTCCTTTTTGGCCTACCCGGCCTCGGTGCCTCCTGTTGGCGCGTTGCTGCGGGTTCGGCAGGGCGTCCCGAATGCCTTCCCTGTAAAGATGCCATGTGTGTATGGTTGGTGAAGTTCCTAAAAGGGGATCCTAGTTTTGGAGTTGGGATTTTTGGCTTTCCTTACTTGCGATGCAGGGAGAAGTCCGGGATAGTCGGCCGTAATGGCCACCATGGCATCGTCGCAGCTTAATTGATAGAACCGCCGGTCTATCAGCTCCACAAAAATAACCGGATCTTCTTCAAGTCCAGAGTCGAGGGCCCGGTCAGGGTCCTTTGGTTGTGGAGAAGGGCTGCTGACCTCCTTTATGGCTTTTCGCAGTTCCTGCCACAAAGTGGCAAGGTGAATACTTACGACAAAGAGTGTGGGAAAATGGGAGCAGGGAGATATAACTTACCCAGCTTGGAGGATTGTACATGGAGAATCCGTCCCATGGCTTGATGCGGGTGAACTCCTCTTCCTCAGCCTTGAACAATTCAGACAGAATCTCCGCTAAAGCAGCAGCATTTTCCGGACCCTTACGCCCGCAGCGGGTGGCGTCATCTGCCCCGTTATAACACCACAAGGGGTGACCTCGGTATTGAAGTGGTTGCACTCCCCGCATTATGCAAATCGACATAACTTCGATCATTGTCAATCCTGATTGAGCCATTGCTTTGATCCGGTTCATTAGATAGAGGACTTCTATGTTGTCTTCCGCCTGGGGCTCCGTGGGCGCCAACTTCGGTGCTTCTTCAGCGGAGCATTGTCGAACTCAGGAAGACCCCGCCGAACAGGGTCCGGAAGGGGAACGTCCTCCATGTAAAACCATTCTGAAGGCCAGTCTTCAGACGACTTCTTCGGGGTACCGGACGGGTATCCGGTATGGGCGATGCGCCATATTTCGACTCCACCCACTTGATAAAGTGATCTCCCTGTATGCGAGGGACGAGGCAGAATAGCCTTTTCCATAGCTCGAAGTGAGCCTCGCAGCCCAGGAACAACTCGCAGAGAGAAACATAGCCGGCGATGTGTAGAATGGAGGTAGGGTGAGATTGTGTAATTGGAGGCCATAGAACTCCAGGACCCTGCGGAGGAATGGATGAATTGGAAATCCGAGTCCCCTTAGTTGATAAGGAACAAGGCAGACCCATTCCCCCATGGAGGGACCGGGAAAGCTCTCCGCTTCCTCCCCGCCATTGTAGG
The DNA here is from genome assembly GCA_034509565.1 of Triticum monococcum. Taxonomy (NCBI): domain Eukaryota; kingdom Viridiplantae; phylum Streptophyta; class Magnoliopsida; order Poales; family Poaceae; genus Triticum; species Triticum monococcum. The sequence continues at coordinate 608,346,218 of CM067845.1, forward strand.
TGGCAAGCCCGGCTCGAACGGGCACCATATACGCCGGAGGGAGAAATCCCTTAGTCTGCAGTTCGACTAATTGACTATGCGGGACTGAACACCTCTCACAATCACCGGGCTTACGGCTACGGGGGCGGGAGGAGGAGCTGCGAAGGTCGGCCATGCTGTAATGGATCTTTCCGAAACGTGCTCTGATGGATTCTCGCTGGGGGAGGGTGGTATGGATCAGATCTAAGAATTCCCATCCCTTTAATAGACAATTTATTTATCTGGCTAGGGGGCGAATGTAAAAATGCACTGGCGCCTCATATTCATTCGACGCGTGGGAGATAGCCCTTATTGGGCACAGAAGCCAAGAGGTTCAACATTTATGGAGCCGGACACTGCTTATGAACACTTGAAGATTAGAGAAGAACCCGCCTTGCAATGTCGAATACAACACTGCGTGCCGGACTCATCGTCATTGAAGCTTAGTTCGGGGGCTACCGAGGGAGTCCTAGATTAGGGGGTCTCCGGATAGCCGGATTATATCGTTTGTCCGGACTGTTGGACTATGAAGATACAAGATTGAAGACTTCGTCTCGTGTCCGGATGGGACTCTACTTGGCATGGAAGGCAAGCTTAGGCAATACAGATATGTATATCTCCTCCTTTGTAACCGACCTTGTGTAACCCTAGCCCCCTCTAGTGTCTATATAAATCGGAGGGTTTTAGTCCCTAGGACAACATACAATCATACCATAGGATAGCTTCTAGGGTTTAGCCTCTCTGTTCTCGTGGTAGATCTACTCTTGTACTACCCATATCATCAATATTAATCAAGCAGGGCGTAGGGTTTTACCTCCATTAAGAGGGCCCGAACCTGGGTAAAACATCGTGTCCCCTGCCTCCTGTTACCATCCGCCTTAGACGCACAGTTCGGGACCCCCTACCCAAGATCCACCGGTTTTGACACCGACAGGGTTAATCGGGACAAAGGACACGAGAGAGTTTTATACTAGTTCGGCCCCTTATGATGAAGGTAAAATCCTATGTCTAGTTGGGACTGGTATTGCTGGGGTTTCGATCTCCAAGAGGCTCAACTCGCCGGCTTGGTTATCGACTTGTTGTTTGTTGCCCTAAACCGCCTCTGGGTCGCCCCCTTATATACATGGGTTGACGCCTGGTGGCCTACAGAGTCCCGGCCAGCTCATAATCGTGTCCGACTCGGGGACTTCCTTTACATGCCTTTCTTTACAAGTCTTTCCTTACATATATATATGGCGGTTCACAATATCAGGCCTTAAACCGCCTTCAGGTCTTTGGGCCTTCTATAAGACTTAATAAACTACAATCTTGAATGTTTACTGGGCTTCTTGTGTGACCCGCCATTGGGGCTAACCCGGCCCCTCCTGGGCGGGTCATAACTGATAGTAATATCCCCAACATTAGGCCCCAGGTTGAGTTTGAACTTCGTTCTTTGTCAATCTTCAATACTTAGACAAAAATCCATCTTCTTATCTCTGCTGAAATTTTCTTGTAACCTGCCGTGACGTCACCCCTTGAAAATGCAAAAATCTTTCATGACTTCATCCTCCAACGGATCTTTTATCTTTAATGTTTCCCAAGAATCGAGGCGCGTGTATAGCTGGATAACCATTTATTCGGTTCTTCCTTGATCTTCGCGCCCGACTGTTGCACATTTTCCCTTATAAATAGGCTCGCCCCGGCCTTCCTCATTCTTCTCTCTCTCTCCGTCTTCTTCCTCTCGTGACCCTGCTACTGCTCGAGCTTCGCCGCCGCCGCGCTCCACCTCCGTCTCCGTCAACCTTGGCCGCTGCATCAACCCGAGTTGCTTCAGAGAAATGGCGGCGACCTCCGGAGAAGATCTGTAGCTGTAAGTACTCACTTTCCTGCTCCTGAGATCCATGTTTATGGTTTCTACGTGTTCTTCACAGTTTGTCATGGCTTCTTCGTAGTTCTTCCACTGCCTCCTCTTTTTGATCCAAAAGAGATGTATGTTCGTGCAGTAACTGTTTGGTGCCTCCTTTTGATACTAGCAAACTCCTTTTTCTGGTACAAGGGCTACATTTAGATCTGATGAACTCATCTGGGCTGTATTTTTAGGTCTAGAATTTTTTTCATTTTGAACATCCATTTGATCCAAAATAATATCAAGAATTTTGGGAAACTTGTTTGTCCCAACACTTAGCTGAATCCGCTTTCTGAAAGAATCTATAGTCATGGCGCTTTACCGCCCCGGCTTTCTTTTCCTTTATATGTCATTAGCCCTTAATTAAGCCGCCATTACTTGTTTTGCATCTTCATCCCTTGACTGTTAATCTCACCATTAAACTGAACCGGCATGTTTCTTTTCTTTTTCAGTTCCTTGCACATCATGCCGTCCAAAGCGCCAACCATCTGTAACTGGGTTCCCTCAACCATCACTGAGGAACATTTAAAAGAGTTCTTCATCATAGGATTTCTGCCAGCGAAAACCGTCATGTCTTACCATGCCCCTGACCCGGAAGAAGAACGGACCAATCCAAGAGATGGTGAGGTGATCGTTTTTACTGAGCACATGAACCGTGGCTTCTCACCGCCCGGCTCAAAGTTCTTCAGAGAGGTCCTCCATCTTTTCAAGCTCCATCCTCAAGATATCGGGCCTAATTCCATATCTAAGATTTGCAACTTCCAAGCACTCTATGAAGTATATCTTCAACAAGAGCCGACCGTGGAGTTATTTAGAGAATACTTTTATTTGAACCGGCAGAATGAGTGCACCAACGGCCTTAGCTTAGAACTTGGAGGCATATCAATTCAGTGCCGACAAGGTGCCATCTTTCCCCTTATTGTCTTACCAGGCCACCCAAAGGACTGGAACCAGACTTGTTTCTACTGCCAGTACACTTCGCCAGCAAACGAGAAGCCCCTACCGGGTTATCGCCCCGATCATCTTGACCCCAAGTTTGCGCTTCCTGATAAGTTGACTGTTGATGAACGCAAGAGGCTGATTCCATCCATCAAAAGGATCAACGCTCTGTTGGGGAACGGGTTAAGTGGAGTTGATCTGACCCGCTGCTGGATCTCATGGCGGGTCATCCCTTTGAGCCGCCGGTTAAAGCTGATGTATGAGTATGGTGGAGGCCCGGATGATTCTCTTCGTCACAACCCCGTTCAATTGATAGAAGAAGATAATGTCTCAATGTCAACTCTTCTAGTGAACGGGAAATATGAAGATTGCAGTGTCATCGGGTTAAACCCCTTCTGCCAGCTTAGCCCGGTTCCAGAAGTAAGGATGTCATTATTTGTCCCTTTTGTATTTTTCCAGCTGTATTGTTTTAATACTTGCCTGACTCTTTACCTTGTTTTTACCTGTCTGCAGGCCAATTCTGACTTCTGGAAAGTTAAGTATGACCACGAGGCGGCCAAGAAAGCGAAAGCCGCCACCATAAACGCCAAGAAAACGACTCGGAGGTCTAAAAAGAAGAAAAAGAGTACTGCTGAAGACTTGATGAAGCTTGATGATACATCTGACTCGGAGGTAGACCTTGATCCCCTTGGCCAATTTTTTAACAATCTTATTGACATTGATCATTACCAGGATGACACTAGGGCCAGTCAGTCTGGGGAAGCAAAGGTAACTATCATTTCCTCCGACTCAGAGCCCTTGCCAAGAAAAAAAGTTCGATGAGTGATCCGTAAAGTAAGGTTTTGTAACCCTTTAGCTCACTTGGATCCCAACTTTCGTTTGAAAAAACAGCAACATGAAAGCCGTCGTCAAGCTTGGACTGAAGATGAGCCGGCTGTCGTTCTTCAAAAAACTCCTCAGAAACGTCCGCATGAGGTTTACCTCTTTCTGTCTTTAACTCTATTTAATGGATCTTGCCCTTTGTATTTCTTTTAACTCTATTTTATCCTTTCAAGAGGTGTCTCATTCTTCGGGCGACTCATCGCGGACGCAATTTCCGGCTTTCAAGACTGCCCCTATGTAATGAAAAATCCTCATATTTCCTGGGTTGTTCAAATTGTATCTTTATACTGACAACCCTGCAACATTTTTTCTTAGTGGCCAATCTAAATCCAAGAAAGCGAATGCAGCTAAGCCGGCGGAAGACCCGTCGGTGCTGGCATCTGACCCAGCCAGGCCATCTTCTCCATTAACTAACGCTCCAGAAGACCCGCATGTTGACACCGAAGCAAATCCTCCTGAGCCATCATTTGACGAGACCACTGTGAACTCTTCCACAACCGGTCCATCAAGCTCAGCCAACCCGCCGTCTTTGTCTGCACAAGATGTTCAGATTACCGGGAGCCGCTTTATTGAACCGGGGAACCCAACCGTGTTGGCTCGGTGTACACAAAACAAGAGGCTTTGGAGAGGCAGAAAGTTCGCTTTGACGTTGCCAACTATGACCATCTAAATGCCAATGATATTTTATCCGGCTATCTTAGCCATGTACACTCCAATCGCGATTCTGAGATTGAAATGGTCAAGCAGCTGCAGTTAAAATATGAGGTACGTTCTTCCGGCTTATCTATTCTTCAGCTCCCAAGTCTTTGGATTATGAGAGAAACGGAATGATCTGTAGACTTTATAATATAGGTCAAGACCTTTACCTTTGAAATTTTCCTTGAATCCAATAGAACAAAGTTTCACCTGTAGTCCCCAAGGGCCGGTTCTTTTTGATCATAAATGAGCTGGTACTTTAAATTGATTTGTACCATTTTGAAAGAACTTAATACTCCGGCTTAACCTTGAGAACCTTGCTTAATTGCATACATTAGTCCCCAAGTGCCAAGTGCTGTTACTTTGTAAAGTACTTGGGACTTAAAGTATGTCTTTAGATTCATAAAAATTTGTTTTGGCATACTTTAGCCCCAAGTGTCAAGTAGTTTGTTTGTAAAGTACTTGATACTTGAATCTTGATTGTTTGAACTTTGAAACAAAATCTTGAGTCATTTGAATGTTTTGCAGAATGCCTTATCTGAATTCAACTCGCAATTGACTGATGCGAAGACCTGGCTAGTGAGTCAAGAGGCAGAACTTAAATCTGCTAACTCCAAACTGCAAATAAATCTCTCTGAGACAGAAAATTTAAAGACCAGCTTTGTTGTCAAGAAGAAAACTTGGGGAGAGGAAAAAATGCTTCTAACCCAACATGCTGAGAAGGCCGAAACAGCCCTTGAAGAGATTTCAATAGAGATGAACGGGTTAAAGGGCCGGGTGTCCCAAATGGTAGCTGCCATCTTTGGTAAGTCAATTGCAACTTTAACATTGTGTGCTTTTTGCTGATCTGGAGTATAAGCCGCCAGCTGACTTTGCGTATAAATTTTGTGCAGGCCCTCGAAGCAAAAATCTGAGCCAAGACCCATTGATTAAACTGAAGGCAGTGTATACCTTGGTAGAACAACTATATATTGGCGCACAACGGGCTCTTTCCACCATCTCTCCTGCTAATCAAGGTCCCAACCGGCTCAGCGACGTCCTGAAGAAACTGTCAATCTGCCTGCCAGGTTTCAAGAAGTGAAACGCTCCTGCGCGCGAGCCGGAACTTTGACTGCCCTGAGCCGCTCCAAGGCTTGGGTGCCAGATCTAGACCCGGCGGACGTGGCCAGAGGCTATCCTACCGTGAAGGAAGACGGATCTCCCTTTGATCAGGATGACTTCATGGCTTGCGTGCGTGGAGTCCGGCTTCAGGCAACTACCCTTGGAGGTGATACTAATGTTGACAAATACCAGCCGGGTTTTGATAGTGAGAATAAGAAGACGGCCACTCCCTCGTACAAGGTAACACATTTGCCCCGGAAGTTGACCCGGTCGGCCTGATCGTTGACGAAGCCGAATTTGTCGCCGTGAATGGTTTTGATTGGTCAAAACCAAACTTCCAGCCAATAGAAGGTGATGAACCGGAAAGAGAGGAACAATGATCATCTTCGTGGGCGTATAAATCCTTGTAATAGCTTAGCTGCTAAAACACTGTATGCTTTGCTTATGCCATCGCGCATAAAACTCTTCTATGTGAGTTTGTGTTTCCTGATGCCAATGTATGCATCGTTTTTAATGTTTGTTTCTGCAACGTTTGAACTCTGTTCCTGTAGATAAAAATAAAATTCTAGTTTGGCGGCTTAGAACCAAATGGGTTAAAACACCTAGTTTACAGCCAATATGTTTACCATAGTAGGAACCAGAGACAGATATAAATAAAGGACAAGGGCTGAGACTAACTCCTTTAGTTAATGCATCGGGTAATTGCTTATAAGTAATAACCATACCTTATACCTTTTGATCCTTAGACCGCCGGTCTGAATAACCCGGGTGATGAATTTGATAATTCATTTTTTATGAAAAGTCAATGCTTTTTGAATACTCAATGATCATTACACCTTAGTATCTCGTACCTTTTGATCCTTAAACCACTGGCTTGAATGACACGGGCGGCTGTGTTGTCCAATAGTTGAGCCGGTGAAGAAGACCAGACTAATTATTTGTAATATTGAAACAACAAAAAACTAAAAGGCAAGCAACAGATAATAAGCATAATTTAACCATGTATTCAAAAGGTTGGGGGTTTCTGATTCGAATACGATCAGTAAACCGGACCAAAGGGGCTAAGCTAAGGTTCGAATACGACCATATAGCCCCAAGTGGCTTTGGCATTGCGCCGATCAAGAGGGTACCGACAGCTATCTTCTCTTTGGTTCGAATACGACCTATGTTTGAACAGGAAGCCCCCAAATGACCTTGAGAGGTTTTCAACGACCCTGATTCGAATACGATCCAAGTCGGACCCAAAAGGGGTTAAGCTATGATCCGGATACGATCAAGAAGCCCCCAAGTGAGTTTGGCCTTAAGCCGATCAAGAGGGTTACGACAGCTATGTTCTCTTTGGTTCGAATACGACCTATGTTTGAACAGGAAGCCCCCAAGTGACCATGAGATTTGTAGCTAGATTCGGATACGATCATAAGCTGGACCCAAAAGGTTAAACTTGATTCAAATATGATCAGCTCCTTAATAGTCATTTGAAAATAAGAAATAACAAAGATGCATAGTCTTTGAAAAGAAAAGAGACCGATGGTCTTACTTTATTGCTTATCATGGTATACACAATATTAAAGTATGTACATGATGAGAGCCGGTGGCTCAGGTGTAGTATGGCCGAAGTTGAGCAATGTTCCACGGCCGGCGGGTCTCCTCCTCCAACTTACGTGAGTCTTTGTGCTCTCGAACGTCAATGATGTAATATGACCCATTGTTTAAGTTCTTACTGACCACAAAGGGTCCTTCCCAAGGTGGGGATAACTTGTGTGCATCTGACAGATCCTGGATCAGCCGGAGCACCAAGTCGCCTTCCTAAAAAGTCCTGGATTTAACCCAGCGGCTATGATAACGACGCAGGTCCTGTTGATAAATCGCTGACCGGGCTGCTGCTAAGTCTCTTTCTTCATCCAACAAGTCAAGTGCATCCTGTCTGGCTTGTTCATTATTAGCTTCAACATAAGCCGCTACACGGGGTGAGTCATGACGAATGTCACTAGGCAACACTGCTTCTGCTCCATAAACCATGAAAAAGGGTGTGTAACCTGTCAACCTGTTAGGTGTGGTGTTGATACTCCACAACACCGAGGGTAACTCCTCTACCCAACAACCCGGCGTTCGTTGTAAGGGAACCATAAGTCGGGGTTTGAGACCTTTCAAGATTTCCTGATTGGCTCTCTCAGCTTGACCATTGGATTTAGGATGAGCTACAAAAGAAACATCAAGCTGGATGTGCTCTCGTTGACAAAACTCTTCCATAGCCCCTTGGGATAGATTAGTGCCATTGTTAGTGATAATGCTGTGTGGAAAACCAAAACAGAAGATCACCTTTTTCATGAACTGAACCGCAGTAGCCGCGTCACACTTACTTACTGGCTCTGCCTCAACCCACTTAGTGAATTTATCAACTTCCACCAAGAGATGTGTCTTTTTATACTTAGACCTTTTGAAAGGTCCCACCATGTCAAGCCCCCAGACCGCAAACGGCCAAGTGATTGGAATCATCAAGAGCTCTTGAGCCGGCACATGTGCTCGTCGTGCAAACTTTTGACACCCATCACATCTACTGACCAGATCTTCTGCATTAGTGTGAGCCATCAACCAGTAAAAACCATGACGAAACTCCTTGGCCACCAAAGATTTTGACCCGGCGTGATGACCACAATCGCCTTCATGGATCTCACAAAGTATTTCTTGACCTTCTTCGGGGGAAACACACCGCTGAAACGCTCCGGAAGCACTGCGATGGTATAACTCTCCATTCGAAATCGTCATTGACTTAGACCGCCGGGTTATCTGTCAAGCCAGGGTCTCATCCGCTGGCAACTCTCCCCGGGTCATGTAAGCAAAGAACAGTACTGTCCAATCTGGGATGACATGAAGAGCCGCCACCAACTGCGCCTCCGGGTCAGGAACAGCTAAATCTTCTTCAGTGGGCAACTTGACAGAGGGGTTATGCATAACATCCTAAAAGGTGTTAGGTGGTACCGGCTTACGCTGAGACCCCAACCGGCTTAAGGCATCAGCCGCTTCATTCTTTCGTCGGTCAATGTGCTCCACCTGATAACCTTTAAAATGCCCTACAACGGCATCAACCTCCCGGTGATAAGCCGCCATGAGAGGGTCCTTGGAATCCCACTTGCCAGATACCTATTGAGCCACTAGATCTGAGTCACCAAGACATCTGACCCGGCTCAAACTCATCTCTTTTGCCACTCAAAGACCATGGAGCAAGGCTTCATACTCTGCTGCGTCATTAGTGCAAGGAAACATCAACCGTAACACATAACAAAATTTGTCACCTCGCGGAGAAGTTAACACAACTCCAGCCCCCGAGCCTTCCAACTGTCTGGACCCATGAAAATGAATAGTCCAATATGTGTTGTCCGGTTTCTCTTCTGGCAACTGCATCTCTGTCCAGTCATTAATGAAGTCAACCAGTGCTTGTGATTTGATCGCAGTACATGGCACATACTTCAACCCATGAGACCCAAGCTCAATTGCCCACTTGGCAACTCGCCCAGTGGCTTCTCTGTTTTTAATGATGTTGTCGGATTTCGGGTTCCGGCAGACCCTTGAGGTTCGAACACTGGGGTGCGTGCGGAGATTTCACCTCCTACCTACCTGCACCCCTCCGCCACGCTAGGATCAAAACTATGGGAAGAATAGCACAAGTGACACAGGGTTTATACTGGTTCGGGCCACCGTTGTGGTGTAATACCCTACTCCAGTGTGTGGTGTGTGGATTGCCTCTTGGGCTGATGATGATGAACAATACAAGGAGGAACAGCCTCGCGAGGGTCTGTTCTTGGCTGGGGCGATGAACTGCTGGGAGGAGTTCAGCCACGTTTCTCTCTCTCTCTCTCTCTGCTTCCAACCTCTCTACTTGTCGAGCCATCGGAAGAGACCGAACCGACCGAACCCCTTGCTATGTGGGTGGCCAGTCCTATTTATAGAGGCCCTAGTCCTCTTCCCAAATATCGAGCAGGAAGGGAGCCAACAATGGTGGGCTAATTTGAAAGGGGGCAGCTAGTATCAGCTATCCTGACAAAAGTAGTCTTCGCCTGCGCAAAGCTCTGGTGATGATGCCGTCTTGGGCTCCACGGTGACCTCCGTCTCGTAGTCCTCCTGGTCTTGGTCTCGTTGCACCGAAATGGCAACCTTTGCCTGATGCCTTGGTACTCCGCGGCTGCGCTTTCCTCCTTTGCACCAAAGAGGAAAGGAGGACACTGCGCGGGCTGGCGCCCGCCTAGCGCCCTGAGTCGTCATGGCTTGCGTCACGGGCACCTCGTGAGGTACCCCGCCTTGATCTCTCCGCCTCCTCGTGAGCCAGCCTGACGAGGCCGTGCCTGAGGAGGCTCCCCGTCGTCCGCCCCGCGAGACTTGGCCACTCGCGAGGGTCTTGAGTTCGTGTTGATGAAGATGGGCTGTGATGGGCCCCCCTTTGAGCCACGCCACAGTCCGCAGGTAGGCAAGTCTGGGGACCCCATTCCCAGAACGCCGACAGTTGCCCTCGGGCCCAAGGCGCGCCCGTACTTGGCCGTACAGGGAAGCGGAAGGGCAAGAGCGAAGCGCCACGGGCCCTAACAGCCTGCGGCCTTAGGCTCCGCACGGCGGTTGATGGGACATAGGCGGCACTCTTCCCCCACGCCCTCCTTATTCTGCGCCATGCTAGGCGGACCCGTAGTTGTACTCAGCCGTTCCCCTTTTGTCGCTCGAGCACCCCCTGTCCATCCTCTGCTCGAACCCTGGCTTCTATTCTCAATTCAATCTCGAATCCTCCCCCCCCCCTTCCTATCGCCATGGCCCCGACGAAGAAGGGAAGAGGGAAGAAACCCATGTCTCCACCTTGCCCGCCGCCGTTGGCGGCCCCGGTCGAGGGCTTGAGCAAGGTCAGCTTGGCTCTGGCCACCATCTTCAATGAATGCGGGAGGACGACGGCCTGGCCCGCGTCCCACTTCTCCATCGATAGGATAGTTACCGAGGTCCCATATTTTACCGACGCCCTGTGGGCGGGTCTGGCTCCCCCCTTTTCTGATTTCTTCACTGTCGTGCTCTCCCACTATCAGATCCACATGATGCGTCTGAGTCCTGAATCCATCACCCTCCTTTCGGTCTTCGCCTTTGTTTGCGAAGCCATGGTGGGCATCCCTCCTTCGGTTGCCTTGCTGCACCACTTCTTCTCGCTGCATCTTATCGACCCTACCCAATGCTGGGCGTGCGTGAGCTTCGTTGCCGCCTGAGACTGCGGCCTCTGAGATTGACTTCAAGCTCCCCCTGCCCGCAGTTGGGTTCCGCGAGCGGTGGCTGTTTGTGGATGCAGGGGTGCCCAGCCCCCTGCTATCGGAGCCAACTTCGCCTGCTGCCCCCAATTCGGGCTGGGGCCGGAGACGCTCGAGAGCCCCCAGCTCATCTTCGTCTGGCATTGCTTCGCGCTCTTGAGGTCGCTTGGCGTGACGGCGCCCAAGGTGGTGAAGGAGTTTCTGCTATGTCGTGTTGCTCCTCTTCAGCGCCACTCTCGTTGGATGTGGGCCTTCCGTGGGCGCAAGGATCATATGAGGCTCCGGGAAGAGGACCTGGCTCCTGAGGTGCTGAAGGCGGCGCTCTTGACCCTGGCTGGGGACCCCAACCCTGGCATCGTCCAGCAGGGAGGGGCCTTGCTGTACCTCTGCCAGAGCAGGGTCGACTTCGTGAAGCAGATGCCTGTATTTGATGAGTGGGGGCTGCGCCCTACCGGCCTCTAGGGACCTCGCATGAATCCAGTGGTGGTGACTGCCCTTCCAGTCGGCCTAGGCGACTCGTCCTTGAGTGGCAGAGCAGGGAGGTACGAGGCGCCAGAGGCCGAAGGGGCCTCCGGCATGGTGACAGCGCCAGGCGAGGCTCGTGAGGAAGCAGTTATCGGGGCCCGTGCAGCTGAGGCTGAGGGTGACAAACAGCTGCCCTCTGCGCCTGCGACTGGGGCCCCTGAGGCTCCAGCTGCTTCTCTTGGGGAGGCGATTGGCGGCGCGCATCAGGCAGGTGCCCCTGACGCTGACCGTCTTGACGCTCCATCTTCGTCGCAGGTCCATCCCTGCGCCCAACTATTAGGCCGCTTCCGCGTGGACTTTGGGGCTCTCCGGAAGAAAAGGGAGGCCCTGGGCGACGATCACCCTTGTCGCTTGTTGAAGCGTAGGAAGTACTTCGCCACTTATGAGTAAGCCTTCTCCTTTCCCAGCTCCCAATCCTTCTGTCACTTGTACTGACCCTTGCTCCACAGGCCCCTTCCAGCCGAGCTTGCTGAGACGGCCGAGGAGCCGTCCCCTTTGGCTTCGCCCCCTCCACCGTCCTCGAGCGCTCCGAGCAGCGGAGCCCTTGTGGTGAGGTCGATCGACGAGGCGAGCCGCTCCGAGGCGTATTGTGGCCCCGCGCACCTCGCGATCCCCCTTCGCGGGCCTTCTCATGGCATAGCCAGCCTGCCATGGGCTTCTCGCCTGGTCGTGGACTGTGATTGGCTGAGGCGCCTCCTGCGCTCTTCTCCTGAGGTCGGACTGACCCCAGGCCGGGCTTCTGACGCGATGTGCCGGGCCGTCGCGAGGGTGCCAGCCCCCAGCCCAGAGGGGGAGTGCTGACTCGCAGCCCCCGGCGCTTGCTTGGGGCAGATGATGGTGTGGAAGACGTGCTCGAGCGCTGTCGGCGTTCTGGGAACGGGGGTCTACAGACTTGCCTGCCTGCGGCCTGCGGCGTGGCTCAAAGGGGGGCCCAGCATGGCCCATCTTCATCAACACAAGACTCAAGACCCTCGCGAGGGGTCAAGCCTCGCGGGGTGGATGACACGGAGCTTCCTCAGGCACGGCCTCGTCAGGCTGGATCGCGAGGAGGCAGAGAGATCAAGGCAGGGTACCTCGCGAGGTGCCCGTGACGCAAGCCATGACGACTCAGGGCGCCAGGCGGGTGCCAGCCCGTGCAGCGTCCTCCTTTCCTCTTTGGTGCAAAGGGGGCAAGCGCAGCCGTGGAGTACCGAGGCATTAGGCAAAGGTTGCCATTTCGGTGCAACGAGACCAAGACCAGGAGGACTACGAGATGGAGGTCACCGTGGAGCCCAAGACGACGTCATCACCAGAGCTTTGCGCAGGCGAAGACTGCTTTTGTCAGGATAGTTGATACTTGATGTCCCCCTTCAAATTAGCACGCCATTGTTGGCTCCCTTCCCGCTCGATATTTGGGAAGAGGACCAGGGCCTCTATAAATAGGACCAGCCGCCCATAGAGCAAGGGGTTTTGAGAAGAAGAGCAAGCAGGTTGGCTGGCGAGTGAGAGTAAGGCAGCTAGAGAGAGAGAGAGAGAGAGAGAGGAAGGTGGCTGAACTCCTCCCAGCAGTTCATCGCCCCAGCCAAGAAGAAGACCCTCGCGAGGCTGTTCTTCCTTGTATTGTTCATCATCATCAGCCCGAAGGGGCAATCCACCCACCACACATTGGAGTAGGGTATTACACCACAACGGTGGCCTGAACCAGTATAAACCTTGTGTCTCTTGTGCAGTTCTTTCAGTAGTCTAGATCTTTGCAAGACAGAGAGGTAGAAGGCATAATCTCCGCGCACACCCCAGTGTTCGAACCTTAAGGGTCTGTCGGAACCCGAAATCCGACATTTGGCGCGCCAGGTAGGGGTGCGCCAGAATTCGTCTTCCACCGCTCCGTGCCTCGTCGCGTCATCATCACCATGCCCGGCGACCAGGAGGGCAACCCCGACACATGGGCTGCGTGGCCCGCCCACGCAGAACCGCTCGCCTCGGGCGACCCCGTGCCCCAGGCAGCTCGTGGTCCGCAGGGTGCTGCGGGCCGCGGGCGACACGGACAGACTTCGACAACTCTTATACCGCGGCAGGCACGGTCGGCAGCAAGGGCCTCCAATCACGCCGCGACCACGACACCGTACACCCGCCAGGAGCAGGCAAACTCGAGGGCCGCGCTCACGGTGGCCCGAGAGCTGCTATGGTGCAGACTGCTGGAGGGCGGCCACGACGTGCTGCTGGAGCGAGTGGCGGAGCTCCTAGGCTTCGCCGCCTCGGGGGCTCACCCCTTCTCCACCCAGCTCCCATCTCAAGCCCAGGGCGACCCGCGCGGGGGCTCCGCGCGCGCCCGCGGGCTCCAAGGCTACTCCGACACCAGCGAAGCTGTCAGCACCGGACCGGCGGCGGCGCTGGCCCCGCCCCCAGCCCGCGAAGAAGAAGGACTCAACGCGACCCGCGGCCCCAGTGGGCGGCCGCACTGCCACCCCGCAGTGGGCATGACAGGCGGGACCGCATGGCATGCGGGGCATCACGGCGTGGCATTCAGGATGACGGCACCGGAGGAATAAGTGCCCCTCATGATAGACCAAGGACACCCTCACGAGAACGGACAAGGCTCGCTCCTCGGCCCAAGCTGGGGGGACGAGGCACTAGAAGCTGAGCCTTTCTAGGAGCCCCGGAACGGTCCCGCTGGCCACGCTGGAGACAACGATTATCAGGTACCGCTAATTCTTCAGGAGCAGGTATACGCTAACCATGGATCACATGTGGTGCAGGTCGCCATGGCAAGCAGCTGCCCCGCTCCCACAGTCTCCTACCCCTCGGGAGGAGGGCGCAGGGGGCTGCAGGAGAGGGGCTAAGATCCGACATCACCACCGCGGCGTTCGGAGCAAGGTGTTCTCAGAAGGTAGACCCTCTGCTGGGGAGGTGCCTGGAAGTGCAACTATCCCTAGGTGGTTTTGGTAATTCATAACAACATATAGCTCATTGAGCTAATGCTATTCCAAGATGATTATTTCAGGAAAGCTCAATGATTGGCATGGCATGGATGTGAAAGTGGAACCCTCAAAATGCTAAGGACAATGGATTGGCTCAAGCTCAAAAGCTCAAGACTCTTCATTTTATATTTTAGTGATCCGAGATCACATTGAGTCTTTAGGAAAAGCCAATACTATCAAGGAGGGATGAGGTGTTGCTTAATGATCCTCTTGCTTCATGTGCTTAATGATATGCTCCAAAATCCTCAGCTACTTTCCCATATCCACAAATGACCTAAACCCTAAGCCAAACTCGGTCATACCGATTCTATCTATCCGGCGCCACCGAGTTTCATATGTCATAAGCCACTGCCAAACCCTAGCAATTCGGTCCTACCGATAGGGATCTCGGTCTCAACGAGATGGGGTTGCAAACTCTCTGTTTCCCTTTCGTAACTTTTCGGTCTCACCGAAAGAGCGAATCGGTCCCACCGAGATTGCAACGTAAACTCTGTGTTTCCCTTTTGTAACTTTTCGGTCTCACCGAAAGAGCAAATCGGTCCCACCGAGTTTGCCTGACCAACTCTCTGGTTAGCTTATTACCAGACTCGGTCTCACCGAGTTTGTGTAATCGGTCTCACCGAGATTATGTTATGCCCAAACCCTAACAGAATCGGTCCTACCGAGTTGCATGTCAGTCCCACCAAAAATCTCTAACGGTCACTAGGTTTACCTTTTCGGTCTGACCGAGTTTATTGATTCGGTCCCACCGAGATTGGTAGATTGTGTGTAACGGTTGGATTTTGTGTGGAGGCTATATATACCCCTCCACCTCCTCTTCATTCGAAGAGAGAGCCATTAGAACACATACACCATTCCAACTCATTTGTTCTAAGAGAGAACCACCTACTCATGTGTTGGGACCAAGACATTCCATTCTTACCATATGAATCTTGATCTCTAGCCTTCCCAAGTTGCTTTCCACTCAAATCTTCTTTCCATCAGATCCAAATCCTATGAGAGAGAGTTGAGTGTTGGGGAGACTATCATTTGAAGCACAAGAGCAAGGAGTTCATCATCAACACACCGTTTGTTACTTCTTGGAGAGTGGTGTCTCCTAGATTGGCTAGGTGTCACTTGGGAGCCCCTAACAAGATTGTGGAGTTGAACCAAGGAGTTTGTAAGGGCAAGGAGATCGCCTACTTTGTGAAGATCTACCGCTAGTGAGTCAAGTCCTTCGTGGGCGATGGCCATGGTGGGATAGACAAGGTTGCTACTTCGTGGACCCTTCGTGGGTGGAGCCCTCTGTGGACTCGCGCAACCGTTACCCTTCGTGGGTTGAAGTCTCCATCAACGTGGATGTAGGATAGCACCACCTATCCAAACCATGGGAAAAACATCCGTGTCTCCTATTGCGTTTGAATCCTCCAAACCCTTCCCTTTACATTCTTTCAAGTTGCATGCTTTACTTTCCGCTGCCAATATACTCTTTGCATGCTTGCTTGAATTATGTGATGATTGCTTGACTTGTCCTAAAATAGCTAAAATGTGCCAAGAACTAAAATTGGGAAAAGGTCAAGTTTTTATTTGGTCAAGTAGTCTAATCACCCCCCCCCCCTCTAGACATACTTTCGATCCTACAAGTGGTATCAGAGCCTTGGTCTCCATTTGCTTTGATCTCCATAGCTTTTGGTGGTCATAGCCTTGGTTTCACAACCTAGGAGAGTATGGCGCCTAGCGAGGGAAATTATCACCGTAGAGGTCCTTACTTTGATGGTACTATTTTTGCTAGTTGGAAGCATAAAATGAAAATGCATATTATTGGACATAACCCCGCCGTTTGGGCTATTGTGTGTGTTGGTTTGCAAGGTGACTTCTTTGATGGGAGAGAACCGAACCGTGAAGCTACCGCGGATGAGTTGAAGATGTTGCAATACAATGCTCAAGCTTGTGATATTCTCTTCAATGGACTATGCCCCAAAGAATTCAACAAAATCAGCCGTCTTGAGAATGCAAAGGAAATTTGGGACACTTTGATTGATATGCATGAAGGTACCGACTCCATCAAGGAATCCAAGTTGGATGTGCTTCAAAGTCAACTTGACAAGTTCAAGATGAAGGATGGTGAAGGTGTCGCTGAAATGTACTCTAGGCTTGCTCTCATCACAAATGAGATTGCCGGCTTAGGAAGTGAAGAGATGACCGATAGATTCATCATCAAGAAGATCCTAAGAGCCTTGGATGGAAAATATGATACCGTGTGCACGTTGATCCAAATGATGCCCAACTACAAAGATCTCAAGCCAACGGAAGTGATTGGAAGAATTGTTGCTCATGAGATGTCACTTAAGGATAAAGAGGAACTTCACAACAAATCAAGTGGTTCCTACAAAGCCTCATGTGAAGCCCCTACATCATCAAGTGAGAGACAAAACTTCAACGAAGAATTGAGCTTAATGGTGAAGAACTTCAACAAGTTCTACAAGAGTAGAAACAAAGATAGAAGCTTCAAGTCAAGGTCCTACAATGACAAAAGATCTTCTAGTCGAGAGCGAAACTGCTACAATTGTGGAAGACCCGGACACTATTCCAATGAGTGTACGGCTCCCTACAAGAGAAGAGAAGATTATCCAAAAAGAAGAAGCAAAGATTCACCACCAAGAGAGAGAAGGAGTAGAGATGATCGTTATGAACGAAGGTACTCACGGAGAAGCAAGGATTCGGAAAGGAAGGAAAAATCATCAAGGAGCTACACAAAACGAAGACATCAAGCTCATGTTGGTGAATGGGTATCCGGCTCTGACTCCGACAGCCACTCCGAGAGAAGTTATCACTCCGACTCCGAAGATACTCAAGATGAAGGTGTTGTCGGTCTAGCACTTGTGTCACCCAACTCCTACGACATATTTAATTCACCAAATGAAGGAATTGGAAGATGCTTCATGGCCAAAGGTCCTAAGGTAATACACCCCGAGTATGTTGATTTCAATAGTGATGAAGATGACTTGTTAGGCGATGATGATTTGCTTGTTGACAACTCTAGTGATGAATACTATGATGAAACGTCAATTAATCATGCTAATCAAGATAAAACGAATGACAATGATAAGGAGAAGATTGAGGCTCTAACTAAAGAACTAAACACTCTTAAGTTAGCTCATGAAACTATCTTCGAAGATCATCGAGAACTTTTAAGAGCTCATGAGAAGTTACGCTTTGAAAAGCTCAATCTTGAGCAAGAGCATGAGTTTTTAAAAGCAATCAATGATGATCTCCGCAAGAAAAGTTCTTCTTACATTGCCAAGCGTTTACTCTTATCCACTTACATGCCTCAAGTCAAGTCTAGTAACAAGAACAAGAAAGATTCTTCCTCTAGTAGTAACAATGATCATGCTAAATCCAATATTGTTGCTTCTAGTAGTTCTCTTGATTCCACTAATGATTCTCTTAGCCAAGTTACACTTGAGCAAGAAAATAGCTTATTGAAGGGAATTATAGAGAAAGGAGTGTACAAAAGCCTTGCCGGGAGTAAGCAATTCGAGGAAATTGTGCGCAAGCAAGGAATGCACCGGAAGAATCAAGGTGTTGGTTTTGAACGAAAGTTCAATGCCAATGGAGTTGAGTGGGAAGAAGATCAATACCCCAAGACAAAGTTTGTTCCTCAACAAGAGAAGTATGATACTTCCTTTAAGGGGACACAAGCTCAAGATGATCTTCCACCACAAGACTACAAGCAAAAAGGCAAGGACAAGCTTCAAGAGGAAATTGATGCATTTGAAGAAGCTCCTAAGACCTTAGTCAAGTGGATTTCCAAGACTACTTCAAGTTACACTTTGTCAAGTATGACTACAACTCCAAGGATTCCCATCAAGATGATGTGGATCCAAAAGAAGAAGAACTAGAGAGTTCTTGAGGGTGACTCCGCCAACATACTTCACTCTTATCATTTTGGCAAGAACAAGTGCAATCAACTTCCACATCTTGCACTAGTTCAAGGAATCACAAACCCTCTTGTTGGTAAGACAAGGGACAAGGTAACCTAAAAGTTTTCATGGACATCATCTTGTGTGTGCATCACTCTATGTCTATGGATATCCTTGTTTGTTCCTTGTGGGACTAACCCATGTAGGTATTGAAAGTGCAATTCACTCAAATGGATAGCTCCAAGTGATCTACATCAACATTGAGCATCCACATCTTCAGCATCTACATGAAGTCATCATCGACAAAACCCAAGGTTAGTTCATCCCTCTTAGGGGGGATATCACATCTAGGGGGAGCTTTACTCTAAGACTTGAGCTAGAGCAACTCTAAAGATGTGAACACAACAATGCTTTATGTAAAAGTGGTAACCCCACTTGAGCTTAAACGATGAGTATGACCTATGATCAAGTGTTCTCACTTGACTCCTAAGTCAATATACTCATATATAGATGACCTAGTCATCGCAAATTGCTTGATAGATGCTAGAATTGGTTGTGCATGCTTTGTCACATATTTCATTTGCCATCTTATTGTGTGAGCATGTTGGTTTCATATTTTACTCATTCGAGGACATCCACTTGTTGTTTTGATTGTTTGGCTTTATTTCTTTTTGCCAAGTGGATGGACAAGAATGCCTAAGAACCTCCTCTAGCTATCTATGCTTTTCTCATCTCAAACTCTATTCATGCTGCATCACAAAATTTGATCAAGTCAGATTCGAACCACTCTGTGTGAGGAGCGCTCGGAGTCCCCGATTCGTCATAGACTTAAACTTCCAAAACCTCTTTGTGACTCTCGGTCCGACCGATTCCCCACTTTCGGTCCTACCGAGATCATTAAGTTGATCTAGGTTTTCGATCTCGGTGCAACCGATTTGAACATTTCGGTCACACTGAGTTGCAGTAACTGCTCGCAGTTATGCATCTCGGTTCTACCGAGTTGTTCCACTCAGTCACACCGACAGGGTCGGGCTATATATAGTCACGGGCAAAAATTTGGAAATTTCTCTGAACCCCTTCGCCCGCGCGATAGCCTACTCTGCCAACTTGGTCTCCGGATCGTCTCCTCACCGCCAGCAGCCTCCTGTCGCTGGTCTCCGTCGCCGTCAACAGGAATTCTACCCCGCCGTTGCCGCCGTAGCGAGTCTCTGCCGCACTAGGGTATGGACTCGATCTTTGTGCTATTCTCCAATCCGATTCCCAGCACATTGTGATCATCATGATTCTTGCCACGTTTGATAAACTCCTATCCAGTCAATCAACTCGTAGATTAGGTTTAATTCGAAAATTTTAGGGTTAGGTTTCCGCCGAAACCATCTCGGACCCACCGAGTTGAAAAACTCGGTCCCACCGATTTGGCTTATGCCATTACACAAGTGAGACTTGGTCTAACCGAGAATTACTTATCGGTGTGACCAATTTTGGAATTCTGTGAAACCCTAGCAGTCTCGGTGCCACCGAACTGTGACTCGGTCTGACCGAGTTCACTAGTTTAGGTTCCAAAACTGCTTTGGTATCACCGAGTTTAAAAATCGGTAGATCCGAGATGCTTTCAGTGGGAAACTAAAACTAAGTTTTTGGATTATTCTTTTGAAAAAATCTCTGCATTTTGTGATGCTCATCTATTCTATCTCATCTATAACCTATTCATAGGGTCAGCAGTCAGAGTTTGCATCATGTCAGACCAAAGTGATAGCCAGAACCTGTCAGAACAGCAAGTGCAGCTGAGTGAGGGCACTAGTCCCTCAAGTTCCTCAGATGATGGCAGCAGCAGCACCCCTAGCAATCTGCCTAAGGCTGCCACATGACAGAGAAAGAAGAGAACCTCAGACTCAGAAGATGAGGATTATGTGGCTGAAGAGGAAGCAACCTCCAAGAGAGTTGAGCCAGCACAGGGTACAAAGCCAGGGTTGAAGTTCAAAAGGCCAGCAGGCAGGCAGCCTATGTCCAAGGCAAGAGCTTCAACTGAGAAGCCCACACCCATTGAGCCAGTTGCTACTGAGGGCAAGAAGAGGAAAGAAAGGGTGAAGAAAACTGTAGCCAGAGTGCTTGGCAAAGCTTCCATCATGGAAGATGAGGAGGAAGAAGAAGAGGTGGCTGCACCAGCACCAAAAGCACCCAAGCTGATGGGTGATGCCATAAGGTCAGGGGGAGCTGCTTCCAAGGCCAAGCCTGCTCCAAAGCCCAAGCCAAAGAGGAATACAAGAAGCATCCCAGCTGCTGAGAAGAACAAGGCCCCAGTGCCTGAAGCTGCAGAAGAAGAGGAAGAGAATGTCCTCAGAAAGCTCAAGCCCAAGATCCCAGACCACAACGATGCTCATCCTGTGGCTGAGGATATGAAACTCAGGAGAGATTCAGGGCTCCGGAAGTGGAGAGAAGCAGACCTGTATGCTTCAAGGAGAAGGACTATAGGTTTCATACCAAGGAGCAGCAAGACTTCTATGAGACAGTGTTGTTAGACAAGAAGCCCACAAACATGAGATGGGTCGATTGGCAATATATCAAGGATAACGAAGAGTACTTCCCTGGAGTGCAGGACAGCTTCAAGGCGTGTGGAGTAGAGGACTTTGTTGGGCAGAAGCTCACAAAGTGGAACGAGGAACTCATCATGCAGTTCTACTCCACAGCCCATTTTTATCCAGATGGTAGGATAACTTGGATGTCAGAGGGTACGAGGTACCAGTCCACAGTTGTTGAATGCGCTC
Organism: Triticum monococcum; assembly: GCA_034509565.1. Lineage (NCBI taxonomy): Eukaryota > Viridiplantae > Streptophyta > Magnoliopsida > Poales > Poaceae > Triticum > Triticum monococcum. The sequence continues at coordinate 608,367,161 of CM067845.1, forward strand.
AGCTGATAAATGCCCCAGAGGAGCAAGCAGATGACTTGGATGTTTATGCTAAGAAGAAGATGGACCACAACTCCATGTCCAACGTGTACAAGGAGATTCCAAATGAAGCACTTGACACTTTCAAGTTTGGATCAGTACATTATCTTCTATCAGGGCTGCCCACTATCAACTCGATACTAAGGCACACCTTATTGCCCAAGTCTAGAGATCACAAGATGATCAGAGGCCACGCGATCAACTTGCTTCATATCTTTGACGTGCCTCAGAAATTCAAGGTGATGAGTCTAATGGTAGAGGCCATTAAGAGGACAACAGCAGACCAGAAGAGGAGCTGTGGATATGCCCCACAGATTCAGGAGCTCGTGAACTCCAAGATGGGCACGGGCATATACCTCTTGGACAAGGAACACCTGCCTATCCATCCGGACTTTGAAGATAACCAAGTGGTCATGACTGAGAATGAGCCATCATCTGCCCAAGCACAAGCCAAGAAGGAGAAGGCTAGGAAGGAGAAAGCTGCCAAGATGCCTACTCAAGCGGAGGCATCTGAGTATTTCCTGAAAACCAAACAAGAGCAGCTTGGTTACTTGATTGCATCCACCCTGCGGGTTGAGCAAGGACTAGCCACCCTAACTCAAAACCAGGCAAGCTTAGAGAGGATCATGGAACAAAAGTTCTATGACTTGGATGTCAAAGTAACAGAGATTCAGTCTGCAGTGAAGCAGCTCCAAGATGACATGCAGGAGTGGAGAGGCAAGACTACAACTGATGCCTTTGCCAGAGTGCCCCGAGCTCCGAGGTCGTCTGCAGTGCCAGTTCCTGACACAAGGGTAACCGCCTCAGCTCCAGCCGCAGCATCAGCTCCAACTCCAGCACCTACTTCAGCTCCAGCGTCTACTTCAGCATCTACGGAAGCCTTCGTCCTTGGAGTGATCCGGACTCCACCACCAACTGAAGATCAAGCCTGAGTGTCGAATTGCACTATGCATTTTCTAGGAACTTTTTGGTAACCTGTTGCCAAAGGGGGAGAAAATGTATAGATCATAGGCTTCGAGAGAGAGTGTTGCTTTTATTCTCTCTTGTTTTATTTGGTGGTTTTTCGAACTTCGTTTGCTTTTGTGTGAGATACTACGTCATTATCTGTGTGAGAACTCGATGATCATGTGTTTGATCATAAGCTACACTTAATGTTTGCTTAATGCTATTTTTATCCTATCTATCTTATGTGATCACGCACTATTCTTGGTGATGAGTGCATGTATTTCATTCTTATCATTTTAAGCGCTCCACCAAGATGTATGTGACATGGAAGAGTAACCCATGACTCTAACTCTTTGTGCATTTGCAGTCCAAAGCAAATTTTAAATATGCACAAATTTAGGGGGAGCTCTTACTTTTCACATACTTCTCAAAGCGACGATATATTTCATGCTTATTATCATTTGTCGAAGCTTTGATCTATATGTTGTCATCAATTACCAAAAAGGGGGAGATTGAAAGTGCAACTATCCCTAGGTGGTTTTGGTAATTCATAAAAACATATAGCTCATTGAGCTAATGCTATTCCAAGATGATTATTTCAGGAAAGCTCAATGATTAGCATGGCATGGATGTGAAAGTGGAACCCTCAAAATGCTAAGGACAAAGGATGGGCTCAAGCTCAAAAGCTCAACACTCTTCATTTTATATTTTAGTGATCCAAGATCACATTGAGTCTTTAGGAAAAGCCAATACTATCAAGGAGGGATGAGGTGTTGCTTAATGAGCCTCTTGCTTCATGTGCTTAATGATATGCTCCAAAATCCTCAGCTACTTTCCCATATCCACAAATGACCTAAACCCTAAGCCAAACTCGGTCATACCGATTCTATCTATCCGGCGCCACCGAGTTTCACATGTCATAAGCCACTACCAAACCCTAGCAATTCGGTCCTACCGATAGGGATCTCGGTCTCACCAAGATGGGGTTGCAAACTCTCTGTTTCCCTTTCGTAACTTTTCGGTCTCACTAAAAGAGCGAATCGGTCCCACCGAGATTGCAATGTAAACTTTGTGTTTCCCTTTTGTAACTTTTCGGTCTCACCGAAAGAGCAAATCGGTCCCACCGAGTTTGCCTGACCAACTCTCTGGTTAGCTTATTACCAGACTCGGTCTCACCGAGTTTGTGTAATCGGTCTCACCGCGATTACGTTATGCCCAAACCCTAACATAATTGGTCCTACCGAGTTGCATGTCAGTCCCACCGAAAATCTCTAACGGTCACTAGGTTTACCTTTTCGGTCTGACCGAGTTTATTGATTCGGTCCCACCAAGATTGGTAGATTGTGTGTAACGGTTGGATTTTGTGTGGAGGCTATATATACCCCTCCACCTCCTCTTCATTCAAAGAGAGAGCCATCAGAACACATGCACCATTCCAACTCATTTGTTCTGAGAGAGAACCACCTACTCATGTGTTGAGACCAAGACATTCCATTCTTACCATATGAATCTTGATCTCTAGCCTTCCCAAGTTGCTTTCCACTCAAATCTTCTTTCCATCAGATCCAAATCCTATGAGAGAGAGTTGAGTGTTGGGGAGACTATCATTTGAAGCACAAGAGCAAGGAGTTCATCATCAACACACCGTTTGTTACTTCTTGCAGAGTGGTGTCTCCTAGATTGGCTAGGTGTCACTTGGGAGCCTCCGACAAGATTGTGGAGTTGAACCAAGGAGTTTGTAAGGGCAAGGAGATCGCCTACTTCGTGAAGATCTACCGCTAGTGAGGCAACTCCTTCGTGGGCGATGGCCATGGTGGGATAGACAAGGTTGCTACTTCGTGGACCCTTCGTGGGTGGAGCCCTCCGTGGACTCGCGCAACCGTTACCATTCGTGGGTTGAAGTCTCCATCAACGTGGATGTAGGATAGCACCACCTATCCGAACCACGGGAAAAACATCCGTGTCTCCAATTGCGTTTGAATCCGCCAAACCCTTCCCTTTACATTCTTGCAAGTTGCATGCTTTACTTTCCGCTGCCAATATACTCTTTGCATGCTTGCTTGAATTATGTGATGATTGCTTGACTTGTCCTAAAATAGCTAAAATCTGCCAAGAACTAAAATTGGGAAAAGGTCAAGTTTTTATTTGGTCAAGTAGTCTAATCACCCCCCCCCCCTCTAGACATACTTTCGATCCTACAGTGCCCGAGGGCCTGCCCCTGGCGGAGGACCCGTGGTCGTCGGGGGAACCGCTGGCGACCGCTCTACCCCATCGGGCGGCGTCCTGGGTTCCGGTTGTTGCTGATGGCACTAGAGTGTGGTGCAAGGCGGGGCCCTCGTCTGGCGATATGAAGCAAGGCCAGTACCTGTGAAGAAGGCCCGGTGCCCGTGAAGCTCGCCGCCCCGTGACACTCTCACGTTATAATGAGTGGGGCTGTACACGCCTCGGAGTCTCAGGGGTGCCGGCCTCAGGCCCTGGGGCCCCCTCCCACGCCCAGTGGACAGCACTTAGCTCCGCGCTGGTGAGAAGACGTCCAAGACTAGATTAGGTGCGGGACACGGCCTTTTGTCTGCTTTCCTTGCCTTTCCCTTTGGCTGTAGCTTTTCCCACGCTAGATTTAAGTTGGATTCGAATTTGAGATTTGCGTGTGTTCGGGGAAGGGGTGCTTATTCTCGTTCGAGCCATTTCTCGCGTTCTGGTTACCGCTTCGCCACAGCTGCCTCCCCTCGCGAGCCACTCCCGAGTCGGGTCAGGCCTAGCTCGTGCGCTACCCAAACTGCCGCTGTTGCTCCCTCTCGGGACGATTTTCGGGTGCCTGCGGAGGTTGTCCTATTGGGAAAAGGCCCAGAGCCTGTGAAGCAAGGCGAGTGCCTATGAAGCTATCGCATTTTGGAAAAGGCCCAGAGCCTGTGAAGCTAGGCGAGTGCCTATGAAGCTATCACGTTTTGGAAAAGGCCCAGAGCCTGCGAAGCAAGGCGAGTGCCTATGAAGCTATCGCGTTTTGGAAAAGGCCCAGAGCCTGTGAAGCAAGGTGAGTGCCTGTGAAGCTATTGCATTTTGGAAAAGGCCCAGAGCCTGTGAAGCAAGGCGAATGCCTGTGAAGCCGTCGCATTTGGGAGAAGGCCCGGAGCCTGTGAAGCAAGGCGAGTGCATGTGAAGCTATCGCATTTTGGAAAAGGCCCGGAGCCTGTGAAGCCGTCGCATTTGGGAGAAGGCCCGGAGCCTGTGAAGCAAGGTGAGAGCCTGTGAAGCTATCGCATTTTGGAAAAGGCCCAGAGCCTGTGAAGCAAGGCGAGTGCCTGTGAAGCTATCGTGTTTTGGAAAAGGCCCAGAGCCTGTGAAGAAGGCAAATGCCTGTGAAGCCATCGCATTTGGGAAAAGGCCCGGAGCCTGTGAAAAGGCCAACGCCTGTGAAGCTCCCCGCCGGCGACACTCTCATACCCTGTGTTTTCAACTAAAGAACACCCCAGACGTCACACCCTCCCACAGGCTGCTGCGGGGCTTGCGCGAAACAATGGTAAACCAGCCAGCCACCAGGCGCTCGTGCAATATGATAACTGCTAATACGATGAACACATGTTTTACATGAGGGGCTTCCCCTCCCAAAATGCTCTCACAGCCATCAGGTCAAAAAACTGAGTTCTATTCATGCAAGGTAAAAAAGACAGGAGCGATACACACTCAGTCGGACCAATCCCCCAATGCGTCCACGGAAGCAACTCCCGAGCCGTCGCTGGCATCGCCGAACTCGCCATCGTTGTCTGCGTCACCACCAGCGGCGTCAGGGCCGTTCACCGCACCGCCCTCGTCAGCAGCCACGATCACGTCGTCCTCGTCCGAAGCGAAGGCCCTGACAAGGGCGTACACGTTGTCTTCCACCCAGTGCGCCAGGTCGCCTCGGACGGCCTGGGGAACTGGGGCGATGACGGCGTCAAAATCAAAGTGGGAATCCATGTTCAGGAGATGACTGAAGACACGGGAAAAGGCGCGCCCGAGCAGGGCGCGGCTCCTATCTTCCACCAACCTGTCAGCCCTGGCCGACCGCTCCTCCAGCTGCATCACCACAGCGGTGAAGAACTGAATGTTGCCAGCATAGTTGGCTGTGTGCGGCTCCCCAACAGCCGCCTCATAGATGTTGACCAAGGCTACGCTAGCCCTCTCCCAGAGTGTGGCGAGCATGGGGTCGTGCATGTGCTCCAGGACCTGCCGCTGACATATCTCATCCGCGTTCTGGCGCGCGACGCCCTCAGCCTCCTCCACCCGCTGGCGAAGACGGAGCATCTCAGCTTGGGAGGCGGCTAACTCCGCTTGCGCTACCTCAAGGGTGGCCTGGGAGGCATCGGCCAGCCGTGTCGCCTCCTCCCGCTTGGCACTCAAGGCTGCGGTCCTCCCTTCAGCTTCGACCCGGATCAACTCTAGCCTCCCCTCGAACTCGCGCTCGTGGTCTTGGCGCGCCATCGCCACCTGACGTCCGACCTCCTCCAGGACACGAGCTTCCCGTGCGGCGACATCGTCCTCCACCTACGTCACCAAGTGCTCCCTCGTCTCCAGCCGCTCGTACTCGCGGGTGCGTTCGGCGGCTTCCAGCGTCAACGCTTCTTCACGCTTCTGGAGCTCAGCTGGGTCGCCGGAGGCCACCTGCATCGACGCAAGGGCCAACTCGCGCAGCTCCACTTGCTCCTCCAGTGAGTGGCACCGGGCCAGGAGCTCACGAGCCCGCTCCTCTGCCGCCTCTCATCGTCGGTCAGCTCCCTGGGCCTCCTCGGCGGCCTGGGATCGGGCCACCCGAGAGGCCTCCAACGACGCCTTCGCCTCTTCATCGTCAAGATCACGCTGACAGCACGCGAGGGCGATGACGGCCTCCAGCTCGCGCCTCCCTGCAACCAGCGCAGGCCCTCGGCCTCCAGGCGCGCGTCTTCGTCAGCAAGCTCCTCCCCAAGCAGGTTCACCGCGTCGGTCACCCTTCGAAGGAACCCTTGGCGGCGAGCGCAGCGCTCCCGGTCACGCTCAAGCACGTCTTCCACACCATCATCTGCCCCAAGCAAGCGCCGGGGGCCACGAATCATCGTTCCTCCTCTGGGTAGGGGGCTGGGGACTGGCGCCCTTGTGATGGCCGGGCACGCCGCACCAGAAGCCCAGCCTGGAGCCAGCCCGTCCCCAGATGAAGGGTGCAGGGGGCGCCTCAACCAGTCGCAGTCCACGACCAGACGAGAAGCCCACGGCAGGCTGGCTATTCCCCGAGAGGGTCCGTGAAGGAAATCGGGGGGAATGAAAGGCCGCAGTGCACCTCGGGGTGGTCCACCCCTTCAGTCGCCCTCACCACAAGGGCAGAGCTGCTCAGAGCACTTGAGGACGGTAGAGGGGGCGAGGCCAAAGGAGGTGGCACCTCAGCTACTTCCGCGGGCTCGGCCGGAAGGGGCCTGCGGAGCAAGGATCAGTGAAAGCAACAAGAGGATCAGGAGCTAGAGAGGGAGAAGACTTACTCGTCAGTTGCGAAGTACTTCCTGCGCTTCAGCACGCGACAAGGGAAGTCATCACCCAGGGGCTCCCTTTTCCTCTGGAGGGCCTCAAAGTCCACGCGGAAGTGGCCCCAGAGAAGAGCGCAAGGATCAACCTGCGACGAAGACGGAGCATCGGAGCAATCCACGTCAGGGGCGCCTGCCTGGCGCATGCCGTCCATCACCTCGCCAGAAGACGCGGCTGGGGCCTTCGAGGCCTCAGCCCCGGGCGCTGGGAGCGGCTGCTTGCCACCCTCAGCCTCAGCGGCACGGGTCCCAGGAGCTGTCCCCTCGAGAGCATCACCCGGCGCTGTCACCTCATCGAGAGCCCCCTCAGCCTCCGGCGCCTCCTGCCTCCCTGCTTCGCCACTTGAGGGGGAGTCGCCTTGGCCGATTGGAAGGGCAGTGACCACCACTGGATTCTCATGAGGTCCCTGGAGGCCGGCGGGGCGCAGCCCCCACTCATCAAAGACGGGCATCTGCTTCACGAAGTTGACCCTGCTCTGGCAGAGATACAGCAAGGCCCCTCCCTGTCGGACGCTGCCGGGGTTGGGGTCCCCGGCCAAGGTCAAGAGCGTCGACTGCAGCACCTCAGGAGCCAGGTCCTCTTCCTGGAGCCTCATGCTATCCTCGCGCCCACGGAAGGCCCACATCCAGCGAGAGTGGCGTTGAAGGGGAGCAACACGGCATAACAAAAACTCCTTCACCACCTTGGGCGCTGTCACGCCGAGCTTCCTCAGGAGCGCGAAGCGGCGCGAGACGAAGACGAGCCGGGGGCTCTCGAGCGTCTCCTGGTCCCAACCCGAATTGGGGACAGCAGGCGAGGTCGGCTCCGATAGCAGGGGGCTGGACACCCCTGCGTCCACATACAGCCACCGCTCGCGGAACCCAACCGCGGGCAGGGGGAGCTTGAAGTCAATCCCAGAGGCCGCGGTCTCAGGCTCGGCAGTGAAGCTCACACACGTCCAGCATTGGGTAGGGTCGACAAGATGCAGCAAGAAGAAGTGGCGCAGCAAGGCAACCGAAGGAGGGATGCCCACCATGGCTTCACAAACGAAGGCGAAGACCAAAAGGAGGGTGATGGACTCAGGACTTAGATGCATCATGTGGATCTGATAATGGGAGAGCACGGCATTGAAGAAATCAGGAAAGGGGGGGACCAGACCCGCCCACAGGGCGTCGGTAAAATATGGGACCTCGGTAGCTATCCTGTCGATGGAGAAGTGGGGCGCGGGCCAGGCCATCGTCCTCCCCCACTCATTGAAGATGGAGGCCAGAGCCAAGCTGACCTTGCCCAGGCACTCTTGATTGAGTATGGTCGACCGGCCGACGGCGGGGGCCACCAATGGCGGCACACAAGACGGAGGCATGGGTTCCTTCCCTTCCTCCTTCGTCGGAGCCATGGCGATGGGAAGGAGGGGGAAGATTCGAGATTAGATTGGAGGCAGCAGCAGGCGTTTGAAGGAAGGAAGAACAGGGGACGCCTGAGCAACAGGAAGGGGAGCGACTGTGTGCAACTACAACTCCGCCTAGCAGGGCGCAGAATAAGGGGGCGTGGGGGAACAGTGCCGCCCATGTCCCATCAACCGCCACGCGGCGCCCAAGGTCGTAGGCTGTTAGGGCCTGCGGTGCTTCGCCCTTGCCCTTTCGCCTCTCGGCACGGCCAAGTCCGGGCGCGCCTTGGGCCCGGGGGCTACTGTCGGTGTTCTGGGAACGGGGGTCCCCAGACTTGCCTGCCTGCAGCCTGCGGCGTGGCTCAAAGGGGGCCCAGCACGGCCCATCTTCATCAACACAAGACTCAAGACCCTCGCGAGGGGCCAAGCCTTGCGGGGCGGACGACACGGAGCTTCCTCAGGCACGGCCTCGTCAGGCTGGCTCGTGAGGAGGCGGAGAGATCTAGGCGGGGTACCTCGCGAGATGCCCGTGACGCAAGCCATGACGACTCAGGGCGCCAGGCGGGTGCCAGCCCGCGCAGCGTCCTCCTTTCCTCTTTGGTGCAAAGGGGGCAAGCGCAGCCGTGGAGTACCGAGGCATCAGGCAAAGGTTGCCATTTCGGTGCAACGAGACCAAGACCAGGAGGACTATGAGATGGAGGTCACCGTGGAGCCCAAGATGGCGTCATCACCAGAGCTTTGCGCAGGCGAAGACTGCTTTTGTCAGGATAGTTGATAACTGCTGTCCCCCTTCAAATTAGCCCGCCATTGTTGGCTCCCTTCCCGCTCGATATTTGGGAAGAGGACTAGGGCCTCTATAAATAGGACCAGCCGCCCACAGTGCAAGGGGTTTTGAGAAGAAGAGCAAGCAGATTGGCCGGCGAGTGAGAGTAAGGCAGCTAGAGAGATAGAGAGAGAGAGAGAGAGAGAGAGAGAGGAAGGTGGCTGAACTCCTCCCAGCAGTTCATCGCCCCAGCCAAGAACAGACCCTCGCGAGGTTGTTCTTCCTTGTATTGTTCATCATCATCAGCCCCAAGGGGCAATCCACCCACCACACACTGGAGTAGGGTATTACACCACAACGGTGGCCCGAACCAGTATAAACCTTGTGTCTCTTGTGCAGTTCTTTCAGTAGTCTAGATCTTTGCAAGACGGAGAGGTAGAAGGCGTAATCTCCGCACGCACCCCAGTGTTCAAACCTTAAGGGTCTGCCGGAACCCAAAATCTGACAAGCGTGCTCGGGACTATCGCGCTCTCCGCCAAGGATTCCTTCGAAGGGCGACTGACGCAGTGAGCCTGCTTGGCGAGGAGCTTGCTGATGAAGACGCGCGCCTTGAGGCCGAGGGCCTGCGCCTCGCTGCAGAGAGGCGCGAGCTGGAGGGCGCCATCGCCCTTGCACGCCGTCAGCGCGACCTTGATGAGGCAGAGGCCAAGGCATCGTTGGTGGCCTCTCGGGAGGCCTGGTCTCGGGCTGATGAGGAAGCTCGGGAGGCTGACCGGTGGCGAACGGCTGTGGAGGAGCGGGCTTAGAAGCTCCTGGCCTGGTGACACTCGCTGGAGGAGCAGGTGGAGCTGCGCGAGGCAGCCCTCGCGTCGATGAAGGTGGACTCCGGTGACTCGACGGAGCTCCAGAAGCGTGAGGAGGCGCTGACGTTAGAGGCCGCCGAATGTACCCGCGAGTACAAGCGTCTGGAGACGAGGGAGCGCTTGGTGACGCAGGCGGAGGACGATGTCGCTGCACAGGAAGCCCGTGTCCTGGAGGAGGTCGGACGCCGGGTGGCGATGGCGCATTTGAACCTCGAGCACAAGTTCAAGGAGAAGCTGGGGTTGATCCGGGCCGAAGCCGAAGGCAGGACTGCTGCCCTGAGGGCCAAGCTGGAGGAGGTGACGCGGCGGGCCGATGCTTCCCGGGCCGCCCTTGAGGTGGCGCAAGGTGAGCTAACCACCTCCCAGGCTGAGGTGCTCCTTCTTCGCCAGCGGGTGGAGGAGGCTGAGGCCGTCGCGCGCCAGAACGCGGACGAGATACGTCAGCGGCGGATCCTGGAGCATGAGCACGGCCCCATGCTCACCACGCTCCGGGAGAGGGCCAACGCGACATTGGGCAACATCTGCGAGGAGAACGTCGGCGAGCCGCACGCGGTCAACTACGCGGGCAATCTTCAATTCTTCACTAACGTGGTGACGCAACTGGAGGCGTGGTCGATCAGGGCTGACAGGTTGGAGGAGGAGAGGAGCCGCGCCCTGCTCACGCGCGCCTTTTCTCGCGTCTTCAGCCACCTTCGGAGCATGGATCCCCACTTTGATTTTGACGCCGCCATCGCCCCAGTCCCCCAGGCCGTCCGAGGCGAGCTGGCGCACTGGGTGGAAGACAATGTGGATGCTCTTATCAGGGCCTTCGCCTCGGACAACGACGATGCGATTGTGGCGGCCGACGAGGGCGGCGCGATGGGTGGCTCTGACGCCGCTGGTGGCAACATGGACAGCAATGGCGAGTTCAGCGACGCCAGCAACGGCCCCGGTGGTGCTCCTGAGGACGCATTGGGGGATTCATCTGACTGATTGCGCATCGTTCCTGCTTCCTTACCCTGCATGAATAGAACTCGGGTTTTGGCCTGATAGCTGTGAGAGCATTTTGGATGGGGAGCCCCTCATGTAAAAGTTGCGTTTATCGTATCAGTAGGAGCTACATTGCCCAAGCGCCCGCGCCAAGTGGTTGGCTTAAGCGACGCGCTGGTCGGCTAGTTTACCTTTGTCCCGTGCTGGCCTAGGGGCAGCCCGCAGGAGGTTGTGGTGCCCTGAGTGTTTCATGATTGAATCCGTTGGATCTGCAGTAAGACGCCCTCCTAAGAGGACGCGGCGGCGGCAGTCTGGGTTGCGCGCAAGCTAGGCCTGACCCGGCTCGCGAGGGGCTCACGAGGGGAGGAAGTTGAGGTGAAGTGGTAACCGAAACGCGAGAAATTGCTCGAACGAGACTAAGCACCCCTTCCCCGAACACACGCAGATCTCAAATTCGAATCCAACTTGAATCCAGCGGGGGAAAGCGACAACCAAAGGGAAGAGCAACGAAAGCAAACAAAAGGCCGCATCCGGCACCTAGTCTAGTCTTGGACGTCTTCTCACCAGCGCGGAGCTAAGTGCTGCCACTAGGCGTGGGAGGGAGCCCCAGGGCCTGAGGCCGGCACCCCTGAGACTCCGGGGCGTGTACAGCCCCACTCATTATTACGTGAGAGTGTCACGGGGCGGCGAGCTTCACAGGCACTGGGCCTTCTTCACAGGTACTGGCCTTGCTTCATATCGCCAGACGAGGGCCCCGCCTTGCGCCACACTCTAGTGCCATCAGCATCGACCGGAAACCAGGACACCGCCCGATGGGGTAGAGCGGTCGCCAGCGGTTCCCCCGACGACCACGGGTCCTCCGCCAGGGGCAGGCCCTGAGGCACCTCCCCAGCAGAGGGCCTACCTCCTAAGAACGCCTTGCTCCGAATGCGGCGGTGGTGATGTCGGATCTCGGCCCCTCTCCTGCAGTCTCCTGCGCCCTCCTCCCGAGGGGTAGGAGACTGTGGGAGCGGGGCAGCTGCTCGCTACGGCGACCCGCACCTCCTGCGATCCATGGTTAGCGTATACCTGCTCCTGAAGAATTAGCGGTACCCGATAATCGTTGCCTCCAGCGTGGCCACTGGGATCGTCCTGGGGCTCCTAGAAAGGCTCAGCTTCTAGTGCCTCGTCCCCCCAGCTTGGGCTGAGGAGCGAGCCTTGTCCGCTCTCGTGAGGGTGTCCTTGGTCCATCATGAGGGGCATGTATTCCACCGGCGCCGTCATCCCGAATGCCACGATGTAATGCCCCGCATGCCACGTGGTCCTGCCTGACGCACCCATCGTGGGGTGGCAGCGCAGCCGCCCACTGGGGTCGCGGGTCGCATTGACTCCTTCTTCTTCGCGGACCGGGGGCGGGGGCAGCGCCGCCGCTGATCCGGCACTGAAAGCTTCGCTGGCATCGGAGTAGCCTTGGAGCCCGCGGGCGCATGTGGAGCCCCCACGCGGGTCGCCCTGGGCTTGAGATGGGAGCTGGGTGGAGAAGGGGTGAGCCCCCGAGGCGGCGAAGCCCAGGAGCTCTGCCACTCGCTCCAGCAGCACGTCATGACCGCCCTCCAGCAGTCTGCACTGCAGCAGCTCTCGGGCCACTGTGAGCGCGGCCCTCGAGTTCGCCTGCTCCCGGCGGGTGTACGATGTCGTGGTCGCGGCGTGATTGGAGGCCCTTGCTGCCGACCGCGCCTGCCGCGGTGTGAGAGCTGTCGAAGCCTGTCCGCGTCGCCAGCGGCCCGCAGTGCCCGGCGGACCGTGAGCTGCCTGGGGCACGATGTCGCCCGAGGCGAGCGACTCTGCGCGGGCGGGCCATGCCGCCCATGGGTCTAGGTTGCCCTCCTGGTCGCCGGGCATGGTGATGACGACGCGACGGGGCACGGAGCGGTGGAAAACGAATTCCGGCGCACCCCTACCTGGCGCGCCAAATGTCGGATTTCGGGTTCCGGTAGACCCTTGAGGTTCGAACACGGGGGTGCGCGCGGAGATTTCGCCTCCTACCTACCTGCACCCCTCCGCCATGCTAGGATCAAAACTATGGGAAGAACAGCACAAGTGACACAAGGTTTATACTGGTTCGGGCCACCGTTGTGGTGTAATACCCTACTCCAGTGTGTGGTGTGTGGATTGCCTCTTGGGCTGATGATGATGAACAATACAAGGAAGAATAGCCTCGCGAGGGTCTGTTCTTGGCTGGGGTGATGAACTGCTGGGAGGAGTTCAGCCACCTTTCTCTCTCTCTCTCTCTCTCTCTCTCTCTCTCTCTCTCTCTCTACTTCCAACCTCTCTACTTGTCGAGCCCTCAGAAGAGACCGAACCGACCGAACCCCTTGCTATGTGGGTGGTCTGTCCTATTTATAGAGGCCCTGGTCCTCTTCCCAAATATCAAGCGAAGGGAGCCAACAATGGCGGGCTAATTTGAAAGGGGACAGCTAGTATCGGCTATCCTGACAAAAGTAGTCTTCGCCTGCGCAAAGCTCTGGTGATGACGCCATCTTGGGCTCCACGGTGACCTCCGTCTCGTAGTCCTCCTGGTCTTGGTCTTGTTGCACCGAAATGGCAACCTTTGCCTGATGCCTCGGTACTCCGCGGCTGCGCTTGCCTCCTTTGCACCAAAGAGGAAAGGAGGATGCTGCACGGGCTGGCGCCCGCCTGGCGCCCTGAGTCGTCATGGCTTGCATCACGGGCACCTCGTGAGGTACCCCGCCTTGATCTCTCCGCCTCCTCATGAGCCAGCCTGACAAGGCCGTTCCTGAGGAGGCTCCGCGTCGTCCGCCCCGCGAGGCTTGGCCCCTCGCGAGGGTCTTGAGTTTGTGTTGATGAAGATGGGCCGTGCTGGGCCCCCCTTTGAGCCACGCCGCAGGCCGCAGGCAGGCAAGTTTGGGGACCCCCGTTCCCAGAATGCCGACAGATGTCTCCCAAAGGAGCAGAGCTAACCACGGTGATTGGATGTCCCTGAAAATAATGCTTAAGCTTCCGGCTTGCCATGAACACCCCATATAAGAGCTTCTGCCAATGTGGATATCCTTGCTTGGATTCAATTAGCACCTCACTGACGTAATAAACAGGCCGTTGAATCGCATGCTCCTTGCCAGCCTCCTTGCGCTCCACCACAATAGCCACACTAACAGCTCGTGAGTTGGCGGCCACGTATAACAACAGCGGCTCCTTCTCAATTGGAGCAGCCAGGACCGGCGGCTCAGCAAGCTGTGTCTTCAGATCCTCAAAAGCGGAGTTCGTAATATCGCTCCAAACAAAATCATCTGTTTTCCTCATCATCTGATATAGAGGCATTGCCTTCTCCCCTAACCGGCTTATGAACCGGCTTGTAACGCCCCGAGACCGATGTGCCAGGTGTCGTTCAGTTATTCGCTGTTGTTGCCTTGTCATTGCTTGCGTGTCATGCATTGCATATCATGTCATCATATGCATTTCATTTGCATACATGTTCGTCTCATGCATCCGAGCATTTTCCCCGTTGTCCGTTTTGCAATCCGGCGCTTCGTTCTCCTCCGGTGGTCATTTCTGCCTTTCTTTCATGTGTGGGGATTAAACATTTCCGGATTGGACCGAGACTTGTCATGCGGCCTTGGTTTACTACCGGTAGACCGCCTGTCAAGTTTCGTATCATTTGGACTTCGTTTGATACACCAACGGTTAACCGAGGGACCGAAAAGGCCTCTTGTGTGTCGCAGCCCAAGACCCCTCCAATTTGGCCCAAAACCCACCAAACTCTGCTCCATCACCTAGAGCGTTCGATCACGATCGCGTGGCCGAAAACCGCACCTCATTTGGACTCTCCTAGCTCCACTTATGCCTATATATACACACCCCGTCGTAAATTCCGGGTCAAACACCCCTAACCCTAGATCTCTCCCTCTCCTCGCGCGCCGGAAACATCCGCGCCGACGGACATGTCCGGCCTGTACAGGGCCGCCGCCCAGCGCCAATAGCAGCGCGCCACGTGGCGCTAACCGCCGCCACCGCCGCCGCCGCGGCCGGGAGACCCGGATCCGGCCCCCGCGTCCCAGCTCTCCCACGCGCGCCCCGCCGCCTCCTTCCGCCCACACCGCGCCGTCGTCTTCGGCTCAGGTGGACGCCACCGCGGGCCGGCGCCGCTGCCGCCGCGGACCGTCACTGCCGCCGTCGCCGAGCCGGGTGCCGCTCCGCCCCGAGCCGACGAGCTCCGGCAACCCGTCTCCCTCAACTCCGGCCTCGCCCGCCGTCCTCCGCTTCTCCCTCAACTCCGACGGGCTCCGGCCACCACGAACGCCACCGGTGAACAGGAACTCCGGCCAGCTACAATGAACTCCGGCGTGCATCGGGAAGCGTGCGGATCTGGATCCAGATCTGAGAAATTCATCTCGGGGTTGACTTTTTCGTCTCTAACCCTAATTTTCGAGCAATCTTTGACCTGCCATATCTGCGCATCCGTAGCTACATTTTGGACATATAGTATATCAAAATGTTCATCTCGACGAGACATCATTTCATTCCATTGCATCATTTTCATTTGAGTTCATCTTGATGCCCGAAATGTTGTTAGAAGGAGGCTTCGTGAGTTAATTGTCAGATCTGCTAGTTCATCTTAGACTTTTGTCATTTTTGCCATGATTGTTGTGTGCATGATATGCCTGTGAGTCCTTCATATGTTTTGTTAAGCATCTTGTTATCTTTCCAGAGGTGCAACCCATGAATTTTTAGGATGTGTGCGGTGACTTGTGCAAGCTTGCAAAGTGAGGCACTTGGTAAATCTGTTTTCAGGGACTTAGTTATTTTCACTAAGTCTGGGATTATTTAGTTCGTGATGCCATATCTTCATGCTGTTTCCTAGTGATCCGTGCCTCTTTTGAGGATGATCAGTAAAGGAGTTTTGTTAATCTTGTTATGCTCTATCCATCCATGTCTTTGTTTGCACATGTGGAGTACTCTAGCTTGAGTCAATCGAGCTCTACTTTTGCTTTGTTGTAAATCTGGGCAGTTCGTCAACTTGTTTGCGATTTTGCCGGTGTTGTTGTAGTTGATCCGTGCATCCTATGCCATTGTTCTTGCCATGCCTAGCTAGCATTTTGTGCCTTCTATATTTATGTATGCTTGCCTTGCCATGACCTGCACCATAGTGAGTGCATCAAGCTCGTTTACATGCCTTCGTGAGTTATATTTCAGCATGTCTCAGTTTTCACTAAGTCTGAAAACTGATTGTGTTTTAGCTATGTTCATGTGCTTGTTAGTATATTTTGTGAACCCTTTTGGCCCCAGGTCACTTTGGGTCTTTTGTTAAGCTTGTTGACTAGCTCCATGCCATGTCTTTCTTTGTCATGTTAAGGTCATGTATCATGTTGTTTTTCTGCTCCGAAGCGGGCTTCACGATCTGAAATTCCAGACAAGTGTTAATTTCACTAAGTCTGAAATATGTTTTGCATTTGCGTTTTTGCCATGCTTGTTTGAACCTCTTAATGGATGAATTGGCCTAGCTCAGTGCTAGACTTTTGTTAAGCATCTTGAATGCTTCCCTGCCATGTATTTTGATGCCATGTTTGAGTGTTGTAGCATGTTCATCTCATTGCATTTAGATGCCTACTTGCTGTAAATCGCAGACCGGTGTCATATTTGAATCGCTTGCCATTTCCAAACCGTAACTCCGATTCCGGCGTTCTTTATGTCGTTTTCAAGCGATTTCATCTCATCTTTCCAGTGGCACACTTGGTTTTCCATGTTGAGGCGAGGTTCATGCATTTCCTGTCATATCTTGCATATGCATCCCGCATTGCATCCCGCATATCATACCATGTTCATGTGTTGGTTGTTTACTATGTGTGTGCTTTCTTTTCCGGTGATTGCTTCTTCGGGTTGGTTCCGCTAACATCGCGTTTGTGAGGACCCGTTCGTCTACGTCCGTTTATCTTCTTCATGGACTTGTTCTTCTTCTTTGCGGGATTTCAGGCAAGATGATCATACCCTCGAAATCACTTCTATTTTTGCTTGCTAGTTGCTCGCTCTTTTGCTATGCCTATGCTGCGATACCTACCACTTGCTTATCATGCCTCCTAAATTGTTGAACCAAGCCTCTAACCCACCTTGTCCTAGCAAACCGTTGTTTGGCTATGTTACCGCTTTGCTCAGCCCCTCTTATAGCGTTGTTAGTTGCAGGTGAAGATTGAAGTTTGTTCCTTGTTGGAACATGGAGATGTTGTTCCTTGTTGGAACATGCTTACTTGTTGGGATATCACAGTATATCTTATTTAATTAATGCATCTATATACTTGGTAAAGGGTGGTATGTTTTGTTCCACTCTTGCCGCCCTAGTTTCCGTCATATCGGTGTTATGTTCCCGGATTTTGCGTCCCTTACGCGGTTGGGCTATTATGGGAACCCCTTGACAGTTCGCCTTAAGTAAAGCTCTTCCAGCAATGCCCAACATTGGTTTTACCATTCACCACCTAGCCTTTTCTTTCCCTTGGGTTCTGCAGACTCAAGGGTCATCTTTATTTTAACCCCCCCCCCCCCCTCGGGCCAGTGCTCCTCTGAGTGTTGGTTCGACCAAGTAGACTGCGGGGCCACCTCGGGGAACTTGAGGGTTGGTTTTACTCATAGGATGTCTCATCTGAGTGTGCCCTGAGAAAGAGATATGTGCAGCTCCTATCGGGATTTGTCGGCACATTTTGGCGGCGTTGCTGGTTTAGTTTTACCCTGTCGAAATGTCTTGTTGTACTGGGATACCGAGTCTGATCGGAATGTCTCGGGTGGAGGTCTATTCCTTCGTTGACCATGAGAGCTTGTGATGGGCTAAGTTGGGACACCCCTGCAGGGATTTGAACTTTTGAAAGCCGTGCCCGCGGTTATGGGCAGATGGAAATTTGTTAACGTCCGGTTGTAGAAAACCTGAAGTTGACCTTAATTAAAATGAATCAACCGCTTGTGTAACCGTGATGGTCTCTTTCCGGCGGAGTCCGGGAAGTGAACACGGTTGTTGGAGTTATGCTTGACGTAGGTAGTCCAGGATCACTTCTTGATCATATTTTATCGACCGTGCTTTGCCTTCTCTTCTCGCTCTCATTTGCGTATGTTAGCCACCATATATGCTAGTCGCTTGCTACAGCTCCACCTCATACCTTTACCTTACCCATAAGCTCAAATAGTCTTGATCGCGAGGGTGCAAGATTGCTGAGTCCCCGTGGCTCACAGATACTTCCAAAACCAGCTTGCAGGTGCCGATGAGTTCATGAAGACGACGCAACCAAGCTCAGGAGGAGCTCGACGAAGACTTTGTCCGTTGTGTTGTTTCGTTCTACTTGATCAGTAGTGGAGCCCAGTTGGGGTCGATCGGGGACCTTTGTCGCATTTGGGGTTCTTCTTTTATTTTGGTTCCGTAGTCAGACCATGAGTGTATTTGGTTGATGTAATGCTTTATTCTTGTAATTGTGTGAAGTGGCGATTGTAAGCCAACTATGTATCTTTTTCCCCTATTGTATTACATGGGTTGTGTGAAGATTACCTCACTTGCGACATTTCCTTCAATGCGATTATGCCTCTAAGTCATGCCTCGACACGTGGGAGATATAGTCGCATCTAGGGTGTTATAAGTTGGTAATCAGAGCCTTCCCCGACCTTAGGAGCCCCCACTGATTGATCGTTTTTAGCGGCCGAGTTGTGTCTAGAAAAATGTTTTGAGTCATTTAGGAATAATATATCGGAGAGCTTAGGAATTCTTTTTACTCCCCAGTCTCCTCATCACTCTGGTAAGGCATCCTGACGTAGAGTTTTGACTCTTCTCTTCTCAAATTTCACTAAAAAAATTTAGGATCACTCGGGTATCTTGGAATCGTTCCGATGGTTTTATGATGAGAACATTGTCTTGGTGCCTCCTGTCAGGGGTTTTGTGGAAGTGTCCCGGGGAGTTGAGCTCTGAGGTGTTGTCATCATAATTTTATCGTTGCAGTTCTTGAATACCTGAGTTTAGTACGCCGACATCGAAAATCTCTTTTATGCAGTTCGTTGGTGAGATAACCTCGACGCCACCCAATACTGGGGTGGGAGTTCGGGAGTATCGCCATAACTTGTATAACGGATGCTTTTCGAAGGTTGAGGTAGATGATTTCTGAAGGTTTCTTGGTTATGTGTTGAAGGATGGATACAGCTGGATGTAGGATTTGCTAGTTTGGGTGAGATATTATGCTTCCCCTGTATCCCCAACACCTGATTGCATAACCGAAAAGTTTAGGGAGTTTCATAGGTGGGAATTCAAGTAGCTCTTAGGATATCTTTCTGACAGATATATGATATGAAATTGGGGTTCGACATCTAGTGGTCCGCCTATTCATGGTCGGTTTTACAGTGGTCTCGTTGTGTCTTAAAGAGTCCTTGGCTATGCCGACTCGGGGACGCTTCGTATGTCATGTGCACTGCCTTGTACATGATGGTGATGTACGATCGAGCTCGTGTAGGCCCCACCACGAAAACTTCGGACGAAATCTCTATCATATGTTTGCTTTGGCTTATTCTGCAAGCCAATCCTTTGTTTTTGTTTGGAGTTGTGGTATTCGAGTTGCTTCAATGTCAAGTGTAGATTCCATACCTTCCCTAAGTGGTGTTCTCATATTCCTATGTGAATACTAATCCTCCTCGATCATTGAGTTTGTCATTTCAATTTCTTCTCACCGGCGTGTTTTCTCTTCAAGTGGATCCGATCACTTCAACATCAGCAAGACCAATTATCATTTCTTCTCAATGGTGTTTGTTTCATTCTCAATAGTGTTTTCCCGCCCACCCACCCTTTTTCTTCAAGGACTCGGATTTCTTCAAGAGGCGACTTACCAAGGTTTCCTCTTTCCTGGATTTTACCACTATGTTATCCACATAAGCATGAACATTACGCCCAATTTGATCGTGAAGACAATTCTGCACACACACCGTTGGTAAGTCGCCTGGGCACTCTTAAGCCCAAAAGGCATAGACACATAGCAAAAAGCTCCAAAAGGAGTAATAAAAGCTATCTTCTCCTGATCCTTGACCGCCATCTTGATCTGATGATAACTGGAATAAGCGTCCAAGAAACTCAAACGGGTGCAACCCGCCGTAGCATCAATTATTTGATCAATACGGGGGAGAGCAAAAGGAATCACCGACAAGCCTTGTTCAGCTCGGTGTAATCTAAACACATACGCCAGGTGCCATTCTTTTTGTGTACCAGCACCGGGTTAGCTAACCACTATGGGTGAAAGACCTCTACAATGAACCCGGCCACCAAGAGCCGGGCCACCTCTTCTCCAATGGCCTTGCACCTTTCTTCATTGAACCGTCAGAGAAACTATCTGATAGGTTTGAATTTTGGATCAATATTAAGAGTGTGCTCAGCGAGTTCCCTCAAGACACCTGGCTTGTCTAAAGGTTTCCATGCAAAGATGTCCCGGTTCTCATGGATGAACTCGATGAGCGCGCTTTCCTATTTCGGATCCAAGTTTGCACTGATGATGAACTGCTTGGATGAGTCGCCGTGCACAAAGTCAACCATCTTAGTGTCATGAGCTAATTTGAATTTCAACGCCGGCTCATGCTCTGTTGTTGGTTTCTTTAATGACGTCATGTCTGCCGGGTCAACATGATCCTTGTAAAATTTTAACTCCTCTGTTGCACAAACAGATTCAGCATAGGCAACATCACCTTCTTCACACTCCAATGCTATCTTCCGGCTCCCATGTACCGTAATGGTACCCTTATGACCCGGCATCTTGAGCTGCAAATACACATAACACGGCCGAGCCATGAACTTGGCATAAGTCGGCCGTCCAAATAGAGCATGATATGGACTTTTGATCTTGACCACCTCAAAGGTTAACTTTTCTGCTCTGGAGTCATACTCATCCCCAAAGGCTACTTCCAGTTCAATCTTACCAACTGGGTATGCCGATTTACCAGGTACCACACCGTGAAAAACAGTGTTGGATTATTTAAGATTTTTATTAGTCAAACCCATCCGGCGGAACGTCTCATAGTAGAGGATGTTGATGCTGCTGCGTCCATCCATGAGCACCTTAGTGAATTTGTATCCACCAACCTGAGGTGCCACTACCAAGGCCAAGTGACCCAGATTATCAACCCAGGGTGGGTGATCCTCTCTGCTCCACATAATAGGCTGCTCTGACCAACGTAAATAACGTGGAATCGCCGGCTCAACGGCATTGACTGCCCTCTTGTGAAGCTTCTGGTCCCTCTTACATAAACTAGTGGTGAATACATGGTATTGTCCACTACTCAGCTATTTTGGGTTGCTGCGATAACCGGATTGTTGCTGCTGATTACCTTGGCCAGGTTGTTGATTATATCCTCCTTGGTTACCAGGATGGCCCTAACCGTGAAATCCTCCTCCACCTGAACTGGCGCCCGGGCCGTAAAAACTGCCTCCTCCTGAACCGCCACTTGGGCCGTGACCTCCATCAAATGCGTTTGAATTTTTAAATGCCTTCATGATCATACAATCTTTCCATGGGTGGGTGGCTGGCTTCTCCCGGGTATCGTGCTTCAGACAAGGTTCATTTAATAACTGCTCAAGGGTGGGACCTGACCCGCCCGACCGAGGGGGCAGTCTGCCCTTGCGTTGTTGATTACCGCCCTGTGCATTGGTGTTAGCAACAAACTCATCAGCCTTACGTTTATTACCTCCCTGATTTGCCGGGTTATGCTGGTGACCCTTGCCGTTGCCGTTCTTCTTTACCTTCGTTGCCTTTTCTTTGTCAGACACCGGGTCCTTGGTAGTATCAGAATCAGCATACTTGATGAGAGCCACCATCAAGGTTCCCATGTCATTACAGTCGCGCTTGAGCTTCCCCACCTTCTGCTTCAGAGGTTCAAAACGGCAATTTTTCTCCAACATCAAGACTGCTGAGCCGGCATCCATCTTATCAGATGAATGTATTATCTCCTTGACCCGGCGCACCCAATGGGTTGTAGATTCACCATCCTCTTTCTTGCAATTGGTCAGGTCCACAATCAACATAGGCTGCTTACACGTGTCCTTAAAGTTCTGGATGAACCGGGCCTTCAACTCCGCCCATGAGCCGATAGAATTGGGTGGCAATCCCTTCAACCAAGTACGAGCTGTTCCATCTAACATCATAGTGAAATACTTGGCCATTGCAGCATCACTGACCTCCAATAACTCGATAGCCATCTCGTAACTCTCAATCCAAGCCCCAAGTTGCATGCCAGCTGTGTAATTAGGCACTTTACGGGGCCCCTTAAAGTCCTTTGGCAAACGCTCATTACGTATGGCTGGCACCAAGCAAGGAACGCCTCCGGTTCTTGTGGCCACTCCTGCCTCGACCGAGGTTGCTGGATAAGCCAGAAAAGTTTGATGAGCCGCCTGATCCGCTGCCATTTGAGCTGCTCGTTCTGCCTCTTGACGAATCCTCTCCTGATCCGCCAAGTTAAGGGCTTCGGCTCGCACCGGCTCATGCCTGTATGGCCGGTTGTGGCGTTGAGCATTGCTTGACATATCTGCGGATTCCATATGCCTACTGTAACTCGGGCTACGGCTTGGGTGAGGAGTTGAATGGATCCTGTCTCGACTGTAGGAGTATGCATCATGCTGCGCCAGAGCTGTTTGAAGAAGTTCTCTTACCCTCCGTGTTTCAATTGCCGCCGGTGAGTCACCTTCCATCGGAAGAGCCACCAAATGAGCCGATGCTTCCATGAGGTTTTCCAAAGGGTTGGAGAAGTGACCCGGCAGTGTTGGTACATAATGAGGTGGAGCGGTAATTACACGAGGTGGTTCCATGGCACGCGGCAGAACCGGTGTGCCGGGTGTCGTGTTCCGGTTTGCCTCCGGCGGGTTGCTTCCCCTAGCCCCAGGTGTATGGAATAGGTTCCTAGGATCAAGCGTTAGAGGTAGACGCGACTAAGTTTTCTGATGCCTCCTCCTCATGACCTCGTTTGACGCGTTAAGATCCACCAAGAGCCTGAAGGTCTCCGCTTGAAGCTGTTGAGCACGAACATCCAAAGCCGCCCGCTCTGCAGCCATCCTGACTTCCTCTGTGGCTAGATTTCCCTTAGCTTGCACCATCTCTTCACGTACGCATGGTACCTCTGCGTCATGCTGGGCTTTATCTGCCGGCTCTACCACGGCGGTCAACAGAGTCGTCAGTTTATCCATCAGGTCCATTAGAATCTGAGCCGGGGGCGCATGGGGTCTCCTGACCCGGCTGCAGCTGACCCAGTACCTGTTGCTGCCACTGCTGTAGAGTTCTGCCCGGGCTGCGTCCCTACCATGAAGACTCCAGCCCAATTTGGCGGCTCAAGAGGGTCCGGAATACTGCTGCCATCGGAACAGCCCCCGAGCATGCCGTCTTGTAGCTGGTACAAAGAGTCCGTCTCGCCCGTTGATGATGCAGTGTCAGAACAGATGGTCGTCTCACCGCCCTCCACTGATCCTTCAGAGTATTCACTACCGTGGATGCAGCCTACGAAGGCATGCTTCATGACAGATTGAACACGGGTGGTCCTTGCGCGCTGAGCCGTTTCAATGAGGTTGGTGTGGACGTGTCGGGTGGTGGGTGCGACATATGCCAACGGGTGGCTTATCATTGTGGGAGCCAATAAGACGTCGCTGGTGCCTGGAAACGGGATGAGGCGAAGGCAAGCTCGCCGACGTACTTTACCCAGCTTTAGGGCTCTCCGTGGAGATAACACCCCTACTGCTGCTCTGCGGGGTCTCCACATGATCACTGGATGAAAACAAGTAGCTACACAATGCTCCTTGAGCTGTTTTGGTGGAAGGAGGAAGAAGGGCACGGCTAGCCTGCTTCCTCTCCTTGTATGGTGTCTAAGGCTAGCTTGGGGGGTCGAACCCTTTGCATGGGTGCACCGGGGGGTTTATATAGGCCTACCCCCTGGGGGTACAATGGTAATCCGGCTGGGCGCGGGGCCCAGCTGTCTGTGACTATGCTTGCTGGCTTCTGCGCCGGCCACTAGGGCCCGCCGACTGGTGGGGCCCGCCGGCTGCCGGCACCCTGGTCGACAGGCAGGCCCCACTGTCCAGGGCCTTGTCGGTGGCTAGTTACTGTTGCCGTGTGCTGATGACGCGGGCTTGGTCGGGGTAAGCGTGGCTACAGTACCGTCGCCCTGGCGGGCGATTACTGTAGCCCCGCCGTATCTTGTCTCCTTAATGGGCGTCTCCTTCGAGGAGGATGGCAGGCCGACTATGGGGGGCCGGCTCTCCATCGGGCCGACTTGGAAGGAGGTGCGGCCGCCTTCGGTATCTCTCTGCCCGAAGGGGCCCACCGCCTCGGGGGCCACGCTGGTGGCCCGTCGTGGACGGCGTCAAGGCCGCCGTGGCAATAGTGCCGCGCCGGACGGGTCGTGGCCACCCGTACGACGCACTGTGCTAGGTGTGCTCCGGGTTTTGGGGGTGGCAGGCTTTACTGTAGCCACGCCCCGCTTCATCATTGCTGGGTGGACGCGGACTTCGCGGGTACGATCTTGACTGCTTTATGGGAGCCGGCTTCTTGGAGTCGGCCTACTTGTTGCCGACTTCTCGAAGTCGGCCCTCCCACGACCTCCTCCATGAGGGCTAAAGGCGGGCCGCCCCCCGAAGCCGGCCTAGAAGATAGCCGGCCGGGGGAAGGCGGCCCCAGGTCTTGAGTTCTTTTGAGAGCCGGACGGGCTCGTAATTTTATCAGAAGGGCCAGGGGAAGCCGGCTAGGCTACCCATGGCTATTTACTCCAATAGTAGTCCCCGAAGCTGGGCGAGCTTCGAGGCGGACAGAGGGACGAGAAGCTTGATCAGCTTCTTACCCCGAGGAGCCGGCTTTGCTGGCGTAGGCCGTTTTCAGAGGGTTCTCGTATCTTGCGGCCAGGATGGTGGCCGACTTGCATGCTGATTGTGGGCCCCCCGTGGGCCACGTGGCGGCGGAATCATACCCACGCACGCGCGCGACGGGACGCCACCGCAGGCCCGGGCCCGCCACTCCCTAGCCTCGGCCCGAGCGCTGATCTTCTGCGGCCCAAGGAGATGGCTCGTCTTCCTGTGGCACCTTGAATTCGCCATTAGGGCACAATAAACGCGGGTCGTGGGGGAAGTGGGCACGATCGATCCCCACGTTCCCCCACGCCGCGCCTCCTCGGCTCCGCCGCCCGAGCCTACAAGTAGGGGGAGGAGGGGGAGAGGCAGAGGTTCGCTCGCTCTCCCACACTCCATCCCTCCTCGTCTTCTCACAGCAGCAATGATAATTTTGCCATCCAGAACAATGGGCTAGGTTTTTACCTTAGACAAAGGCTCATGACTTTTTGCCAAAAGAATGCTTATAATGATGAATTGATTGTGCAATATAAGGGGCCAAAGGAGGAACCAATACCTCCCGAGCTTGATCTTGGGGACTTTTGCCCCATTAAATTTAGCCCTTTTGATTATTTTTGCTTGCCACAAAGGAAGCTTGCTGCTGAACATAGGGAGTATGAGATGAGCTTTCGCGATTTATCTTATCATTATCATGACAATACCTAGATCTATCTTTGCTTTTATGCCTAGCTAAGGGCGTTAAACGATAGCGCTTGTTGGGAGGCTACCCAATTTTATTTTTATTCCTTGCTTTTTGCTCCTGTTTAGTAATAAATAATTTATCTAGCTTCTGTTTTTATTGTGTTTTTTGTGTTTAATTAGTGTTTGTTCCAAGTAGAACCGTTGGGAAGACTTGGGGAAAGTTTTGTTGATCTTGCTGTAAAAAACAGAAACTTTAGCGCTCACGAGAATTGCTGCCATTTTTTATTGGAGAGTGCTATTTAGTTAATTATTTTTTAAGGTGATTAATAGATAAATTACTCACGTCCATAAATTTATTTTAGAATTTTTGGGGTTCCATAAGTTTGTGTTATTTACAGATTACTACAGACTGTTCTGTTTTTGACAGATTCTGTTTTTCGTGTGTTGTTTGCTTATTTTGATGAATCTATGGCTAGTAAATAGTTTATAAACCATAGAGAAGTTGGAATACAGTAGGTTTAACACCAATACAAATAAAGAATGAGTTTATTACAGTAACTTGAAGTGGTGTTTTGTTTTCTTTCGCTAACGGAGCTCACGAAGATTTTCTTTTAAGTTTTGTGTTGTGAAGTTTTCAAGTTTTGGATAAAGATTTGATGGATTATGGAACAAGGAGTGGCAAGATCCTAATCTTGGGGATTCCCATGAAACCCCAAGGTAAAATACAAGGACACTAAAAATCCTAAGCTTGGGGATGCCCCGGAAGGCATCCCCTCTTTTGTCTTCGTTCATCGGTAACTTTACTTGGAGCTATATTTTTATTCGCCACATGATATGTGTTTTGCTTGGAGCGTCTATATGATTTGAGCCTTTGCTTTTTAGTTTACCACAATCATCCTTGCTGTACACACCTTTTGAGAGAGACACACATGAATTAGAATTTATTAGAATACTCTATGTGCTTCACTTATATCTTTTGAGCTACATAGTTTTTGCTCTAGTGCTTCACTTCTATCTTTTAGAGCACGACGGTGGTTCTATTTTATAGAAATATTTGATCTCTCATGATTCACTTATATTATTTTGAGAGTCCTTTAGAACAACATGGCAATTTGCTTTTAGGCATAACAAAAACTTTCATACAAGTGCATTGAATACTAAGAGAAGTTTGATACTTGATGATTGTTTTGAGATATGGAGATGGTGATATTAGAGGCATGCTAGTTGAGTAGTTGTGAATTTGAGAAATACTTGTGTTGAGGTTTGTGATTCCCGTAGCATGCACGTATCGTGAACCGTTATGTGATGAAGTCGGGGCATGATTTATTTATTGATTGCCTTCCTTATGAGTGGCGGTCGGGGACGAGCGATGGTCTTTTCCTACCAATCTATCCCCCTAGGAGCATGTGTGTAGTACTTTGTTTCGATAACTAATAAATTTTTGCAATAAGTATGTGAGTTCTTTATGACTAATGTTGAGTCCATGGATTATACGCACCCTCACCCTTCCACGTTTGCTAGCCTCTCTAGTACCGCGCATCTTTCGCCGGTACCATAAACCCACCATATACCTTCCTCAAAACAGCCACCATACCTACCTCTTATGGCATTTCCATAGCCATTCCGAGATATATTGCCATGAAACTTTTCACCGTTCTGTTTGCTATGACATGCTTCATCATTGTCATATTGCCATGCATGATCATGTAGTTGACATCGTATTTTTTGCAAAGCTACCATTCATAATTCTTTCATACATGTCAGTCTTGATTCATTGCATATCCCGGTACACCGCTGGAGGCATTCACATAGAGTCATATTTTGTTCTAAGTATTGAGTTGTAATTCTTGAGTTGTAAGTAAAAAGAAGTGTGATGATCATCATTATTAGAGCATTGTCCCAGTGAGGAAAGGATGATGGAGACTATGATTCCCCCACAAGTTGGGATGAGACTCCGGACAAAAAAGAGAAAAAAGAGGCCAACAAAAGAAGAAGGCCCAAATAAAAAATAAAAAAATAAAATGAGAGAAAAAGAGAGAAGGGACAATGTTACTATCCTTTTCCACACTTGTGCTTCAAAGTAGCACCATGATCTTCATGATAGAGAGTCTCCTATCACTACTAGGGAAAAGCCTAGCAGCAGCGCGGGTTTTAGGCCTATCAGTAGCGCGGGGCGATGCGCTACTGATAAGGCGCTACAGCTAACGTATAGCAGTAGCGTGCCTCCGCCCACGCTACTGCTAAATCGACTTAGTAGTAGCGACTTCCCGGAGGAGCGCAACTGGTAATTAGTAGTAGCGCTTTTCCCTGCCCGCACTGCTACTATTATTTTGTATTTTATTTCTTTTTTATTTCATGTTGTATTCGTACACCTTTACACAAGTTTTCATACAACAGGAATTTAGAAATTGTTTTTACATCATAATGAGTTATTACATCACGGAGTGAAAGAACCATGGATTAGTTTCGAGTGGATTTTACATCATAATGAGTTATTATATCACGGGGTGAAAGAACCGTGGACTAGTTTCAAGTGGATGGACATCCACTTGAAACTAATCCACGATTCTTTCACCCAATGATATAATAAATATCATCATCATCATATCATTAACAGCTTATCATCATAATACATCATTGTCATATAACACCTCCTCAAGATCATTGTTTTCATCAATGAGACATCACATAGCAAATTGGTCACTAGTCGTAATCACAAGTACTCCTCATCATCAACTCTAACACATTGTATCACATAATAAACATATTGTACCTCATAGGACCTACTACATTCTCTTAGGACCTACTATATTCTCTAAGGTAAAATAACAAAAAACAAGATAGCCCCTCACTCTCCATTGTGGAGAATGGAGATTATCCTGTCTCCAATTCTTGCCTTTCGGCTTTCGCTTAATGTTACTTCCAAGAACCTCCTTGCGAATGTCCAAACATTTTTTCCATTCTTTGATTAGCATGTGTTCACCGGTTTTAGAAATTCGATATGCACAGGTGAGCTCCTTAGATTGACCTGGCTGTATGTTCAGAACTGCAAGGCGACCATTCTGATACATCAGATGAGGCAGACAATCCATCAGGATTTTCTGTTGAAAAACGTAGTAATAACTTCGTAGTTAGCAATGATGTACTAGTTTTAGAAGTATGCAAAAGATGCACATAATAGTAAAAAATCTTACAAGGGTATCTCCATAGAAGTTACCGTGGTTCAACACATGCACTAGTGGCACGTATTCACCATAATTTGGAGGAGTTCGATAATAGGTATTGTAATTCTCAAGATAAGTACAATAAGCAATCAGATGACTTTTCTCCTTGTAAGTTAATTCGGAGCCATCAGTGTAGTGGGTTTTGTCTACCATCTTCTGCACATTCTTTGAAGATTCAAAATAAGCTGTCAATGGAAATAAGTTGTCAACTATTTTGAAATAAACAATATAAATTAGTTAATAACTATGTTTGAGAAACTCACATTGCGGTAGAATCGGAAGCATATCAACAAGGACCCAAATGTCCATATTGTCTTGCTCGATGTTAGGATCACCAAGATCCATGGTGAAAATCATACCCTCATAAAAACCATACATTTTGCAAAGTGCTTCCCAATTTTGGCAACCAAAATGGGTTACGCTCTGAGAATTGTACAGATTTACTTCAAAATCGATATCATGATGGGTCCTTAGGTGTATTTTCTTTGTTTGAAAATTTTCATGGTCTTCAAAACCCATCCTCTCCAAGACATAGTGTCTTGCATGGCATGGGATAAGCTAGTCGAATTGTAAAAGATGAAAATTAGACGTTGAAATAGTTGAAGTCATGCTTAATTACGAAAAAACACTTGTCGTTGTTGTGTACCGTTTCAACATCGAAGGTCTCCTCGAGCTTAATGCTGAAGTGCCAATCTTCGTCTAGCTCAACGAACCTGTCGCACATACCTCGATCGTCGTGGCACCAGCTGCACTCCCCCAGGAGACTGTCGTCGTCCGAGTACGACATTTCCTACGTTCATAATTCAAAGATTAAACTTGTACAATTAAATATATGTACTAAAAACCTAAATTAGATCATTATTTTTCGAGAAAATCCATGTCACTCGATATTTCCTACATATTCTAGCACAAGTCATGCCAGAATTCATGGAAAAATCCGGCATGACCTTTGCTAAAAAGGACATATCGAGCGCCTGAAATTTGCCGGAACGTAAATTAATCAACACTCCGGCAAAACATAGGCCACTCGGAGGTGTAAATTGAACATGAACGGCCACTTGGGCAACCACATATCCTATTTGAGCAACACAAGATATACATGGATATTTGGCTGGTCTCACCTCGATGTCGGAGGGGGTCGGTGGCGGGGACAACGGCGGGGATGATGGAGGGGCTCCTTGATTTCTGCAAAAGCAAAAACCGTATAAGTTATCACTAATACATCCCGAATAATTGCTTAAACTGAAAAATAACAACAAATATGACATGTTCAACTAGTTTTATTAATTCAACTAGTTCTTACTAAATATAAAATTACTATAAATAGAAAAAAACTAGTTCTTTCTAAAAATAAAGTAGTTCAACTAGTTATATTAATTATCTTACTAAAAATACATTAGTTCTATTAATTCAACTAGTTTATTAATTTACTTACTAAACTAGTTCAACTACAACTAAAGTAGTTCAACTAGTTTATTAATTTACTTACTAATTATTTTAAACACTTACTAAAAACAGTAAAATAAACTACATTATACAATAGTTAACTAGTACCATCACTACTACTAATTAACATCTACTACTGCTAAAAATCATTATCTATGAACCCTGAATTAACATCTACTACTACTAAAAAACATCTAGTACTAACTAAGCAGAGAGAACGAGGGTGGGGGAGGGGTGGGGGCTTACAAAGAGGGGAGAGACGGTGGCGGGGAGGTTCTCGGTGACGGAGAGGTAGGGGCGGCGAGGGCGGGCTCGGGATCGGGAGGCGGCGGCGGGGTTGGGGGAGGCGGCGGCGACGGTGAGGTCGAGAGCGCCGGTGAGGTCGAGAGTGGAGGGGGTGGGGGAGGTGGCGGCGACGGTGAGGTCGAGAGCGGCGGCGGGCGGAGGCGGTGAGGTTGACGGCGGCCTCGGGCGGCGGCGGTGAGGGCAGGCTCGGGCTCGGGTGGCGGCGACAGAGGAGTAGGGGAACAGTGGGGGGGGAGGAGGACTTAGCGAAATTTTTGAGCGGGTGGGTGGTTAAGTTGAACTAGCAGTAGCGCACTTCAGGAAATGCGCTATAGCTAAAGTAGCTATAGCACGTTTTCAGGAAAAACGCTACTGCTAAGTCTAAGCACGCATCAAAAATATGCATTGGTCATCATTGATCTTTTTGTGTAGAATCTAAATAGTCAACATATTTAAGGTGGTAAACACCTTGTTCGCTTAGCAGTATGGGACTAAACTTAATTAGGTGCAACACTTAGCAGCAGCGAGTTTTGCAGAAACACGCTGCTACTAAGTACTTTAGTAGCAGTGCATCCAGGGAAGTGTGCTACTACTATATCTAGCCTGGGGGCAAATCCGTGGCAATTATAGTAGTAGTGCTTGTTTCACCTAGAGCGCTACTGCTATCTAGTTATTACTAGCGCGGTTCCTTTAAGCTCGCTACTGCTAGTTAGCAGTAGCGCCTGTTTTTAAACTGCGCTGCTGCTAAGATTCTGTGTATAACATTTTCCCTAGTAGTGTATGTTCTCACTTCCATAAACTAGTGGGAATTTTACATTATAGAACTTGGCTTGTATATTCCAATGATGGGATTCCTCAAATTGCCCTAGGTCTTCGTGAGCAAGCAAGTTGGATGCACACCCACTTAGTTTCTTTTGTTGAGCTTTCATACACTTATAGCTCTAGTGTATCCATTGCATGGCAATCCCTACTCACTCCCATTGATATCTATTAATGGACATCTCCATAGCCCGTTGATACGCCTTGTTGATGTGAGACTATCTTCTCCTTTTTTGTCTTGTCCACAACCACCATTCTATTCCACCATAGTGATATATCCATGGCTCACGCTCATATATTGCCTGAAGATTGAAAAAGTTTGAGAACATCAAAAGTATGAAACAATTGCTTGGCTTGTCATCGGGGTTGTGCATGATTTAATATTTTGTGTGATGAACATAGAGCATAGCCAGACTATATGATTTGTAGGGATAACTTTTTTGGCCATGTTATTTTGAGAAGACATGATTGCTTAGTTAGTATGCTTGAAGTATTATTATTTCTATGTCAATATTAAACTTTTATATTGAATCTTTCGGATCTGAACATTCATGCCACAATAAAGAAAAATTACATTGAGAAATATGTTAGAAGCATTCCACATCAAAAATTCTGTTTTTATCATTTACCTCCTCGAGGACGAGCAGGAATTATGCTTGGGGATGCTTGATACGTCTCCAACGTATCTATATTTTTTGATTGCTCCATGCTATTATATTATCTATTTTGGATGTTAATGGGCTTATTTTTACACTTTTATATTATTTTTGGGACTAACCTATTAACCGGAGGCCCTGCCCAAATTGTTGTTTTTTCCTATTTTAGTGTTTCGCCGAAAAGGAATATCAAACGGAGTTCAAACGGAATGAAACCTTTGGGAGCGTTATTTTTGGAACAAACGTGATCCAGGAGACTTGGAGTGGACGTCAAGCAATCAATGAGGCGGCCACGAGGCAGGGGGCGCGCCCTCCACCCTCGTGGGCCCCTCGTTGCTCCACCGACCTACTTCTTCCTCCTATATATATCCATATACCCCACAAACATCCAGGAGCACCACGAAACCCTATTTCCACCACAGCAACCTTCTGTACCCAAGAGATCCCATCTTGGGGCCTTTTCCGGAGCTCCGCCAAAGGGGGCATTGATCATGGAGGGCCTCTA
The DNA here is from genome assembly GCA_034509565.1 of Triticum monococcum. Lineage (NCBI taxonomy): Eukaryota > Viridiplantae > Streptophyta > Magnoliopsida > Poales > Poaceae > Triticum > Triticum monococcum. The sequence goes on from CM067845.1 coordinate 608,399,061, forward strand.
CATCAACTCCATGGCCCCTCCGATGATGTGTGAGTAGTTTACTTCAGACCTTCGAGTCCATAGCTAGTAGCTAGATGGCTTCTTCTCTCTCTTTTGATCTCAATACAAAGTTCTCCTCGATTCTCTTGGAGATCTATTCGATGTAATCTTCTTTTGTGGTGTGTTTGTCGAGAACCGATGAATTGTGGGTTTATGATCCAGATTATCTCTGAAAAATATTCAAATTTTCTCTGAATTCTTTTATGTATGTTTGGTTTGTCTTTGCAAGTCTCTTGGAATTATCAATTTGGTTTGGCCTCCTAGATTGATCTTTCTTGCAATGGGAGAAGTGCTTAGCTTTGGGTTCAATCTTGCGGTGCTCAATCCCAGTGACAGAAAGGGAACCGACACGTATTGTATTGTTTCCATCGAGGATAAAAAGATGGGGTTTATATCATATTGCATGAGTTTATCCCTCTACATCATGTCATCTTGCTTAAGGCGTTACTCTGTTCTTATGAACTTAATACTCTAGATGCTTGCTGCATAGAGGTCGATGTGTGGAGTAATAGTAGTAGATGCAGAATCGTTTCGGTCTACTTGTCATGGATGTGATGCATATATACATGATCATACCTAGATATTCTCATAATTATTCGCTTTTCTATAAATTGCTCGACAGTAATTTGTTCACCCACCGTAATACTTATGTTATCTTGAGAGAAGCCACTAGTGAAATCTATGGCCCCCGGGTCTATTCTCCTTCATATAAGTATCCAATCTATTTTATTTTGCAATCTTTACTTTCAATCTATATCATAAAAATACCAAAAATATTTATCTTATTATTATTATCTCTATCAGATCTCACTCTTGCAAGTGGCCGTGAAGGGATTGACAACCCCTTTATCGCGTTGGTTGTGAGGTTCTTATTTGTTTGTGTAGGTACGAGGTGACTCGCGTGTGGTCTCCTACTAGATTGATACCTTGGTTCTCAAAAACTGAGGGAAATAATTATGATGCTTTACTGCACCACCCTTTCCTCTTCAAGGGAAAACCAATGCAGTGCTCAAAAGGTAGCAAATATCACTATGCACTTGAGCAAATAGATCATAATTGAAACCTCATTCCCTTTTAATTTCTTATGGACTTAATGTGATCTTGGATCACTTAACCAAAAATGTAAAGTCTTGAGCTTTTGTTAATTCATGTCCTTAGCATTTTGAGGGGTCCACAATCACTAGTCCTTTCCATGCCAATCATTCAACATCCTGAAATCTTTAACTTAAATGGATATTAGTGCAATGAGATATGTGTTGTTATGAATTACCAAAACCACCCGGGGATTAGTTGCCCTTTCACTATCGCTATACGTAATGTGAGGCATGCGATCCCTATTTATCTATTTTGTTTATCATGTCATCTATGTTTGTAGAGCTATGCTTATTGTTGCCCTTTATATTTTGTACTACTTCATTTTGTCATAAATGGATGCCTATTGTGTATTATTTTCATTTACAACCCATTATTGGTCCATAAAATCTTGGGGAGGGGGGCATTGATCCTAGTTGTGATCAATTTGCATTCCAAAAGCAAACTCTAGATAATACTTACATCTAGGAGGAGTCCATCTATAATTTTAGACCGTGTGTGCAAATCCATATATTGTCATCAACCACCAAAAAGGGGGAGATTGTAAGGGCATTTCCCACCTGAAGTGTTTTGATGTTGATGAAAATGCAATTTGCAGACTAACTGTGTTCCTGAGCTACACAAGTTGACTTCATGTGACACAAGATGGTTAAGAAATCCCTCTGGACAGAAAAGATCAAAGACGTAGTTTCCGACAGCTTTATTTCTCTGGTCGTAGGAAATCCATACTATTAAGAAGGAGTCAGCATTGGAAGGTACTGGGTGAATCAGAACATGTACACACTCATATTGCACCCAAATATATCCTTCCGTTCGAGGAGAGAGAACCTAAGTTTCCATGACGGTTGTACCGCTAGGAACTTGGCAACTCTAGGAACATGACACGGAGGTTGTATTGGGCCAAGTACCGCCCCAACCACCAGATCTGGTGGTTCCCTTCGGGTATGGTGGCGGTAGTTTGAGGTTGTCATTCGGTTGTCCTAGCTGCTCTCGAAGCAGCGGTATAATAGGTTGTCCGGGTGTGGTTGTACCGCCCAGGACTTAGCAGCAATCGAAGCTCTGGCCCTGTGATAGTATCAGACCTAGTACCAGCCCTTGTACCACTCACAGGTGGTTCCATTCGGGTACTGGGGCGATACTGGGCGGTACCCAACCGATTGTGCCAGCTGAGACAGACTCAGCAATACAACCAGTGGTACCGGCGGTTGTACTGTCTAGCGCTCTGCAGCTAGGAAACCCGCAAAAGGCGGTTGTACCGGTCCTTGGTCCGGTTGTACTGGTCCTGTGTAAAAATTGTTGTAATGGTTGGATTTGAGGGACCCTATTTAAGGAGATGGTTCTTCCACCTCCCACTTACCTCTTGCCTCTCTCTCTCCTCCGTTAATGCCCCTAGAGTTTCCTTGACCGATCTCCTCCCCTAGCCAACCAAACTTGTTGATTTGCTAGGGATTGAGGAAGAAGACCTAGATCTACAATTCCACTAAAGAAAATTTGATTTCCCCATACTTTCACTTGTGGATCTTTCCCCCCTTGGGTGTTTGGGCACCACAGATGGAAGATGCCACCTTGGAGCCACCACTACTGCAGGACGCTGCTAACGCGACACTACGATCAGAGACCCTTCGACGAAACTGTGTGCGATGCAATAATCGCAAACAATGGTGTAAAAACCCGTCAAAAAAGGTGCAAAACATTTGCGATGATGGATCCATCAAACACAGTTTAGATTTTAGTTGTGTGTGTGATTCAGGGCATATGGTTCAATTCAATTAACCCTTTTTCAATGAGGAGGAACAAAAGAAATGGGCAGCCAGATGAAGCTGTGTGCGATGTACAACATATAGTTCACTCGGATGAACTGCTTGTGACTAGGCAACACAAAAGAAACGGTCAGCCAGATCAAGGTGTGTGCGATATACAACATACAGTTCACTTGGATGAACTACTTGTGATTAGGCAACACAAAAGAAACGGTTAGCCAGATCAAGGTGTGTGCAATATACGACATGTGGTTCACTCAGATGAACTGTTTGCGTTGAGACAAGAGAACAAAAACGGTTCAATATAACAAATACCATAAATACTGCAAGGTTCAAATTCAAAGATTACAACGCCCAAATTCAAACATTGCAAGCCGCGTCATTTCTGAAAAGGGATCATCCACTGACAAGTCATGTATGGTTTTGACACAATGACTTCCAATTGCTTTGCCATATGCTCTTCCAATACGAAGATTGGCATTTTTGTGGGCTCTTCCATTCTGTGGTACCTGCCGGCTCTGATAATCATACCATTCATATTTCCTAATTAAATGTGTGTTCAACCTCAGTACCCTCAACACCTTTGCTCTGGCAAGAAAGAACCTGGCGAGTGTAATCTCCGGTAAGGTCCCTCGGTAGGAGTTCAAAGTAATATTTGAGAGATGTAGATCCAGGCATTCGATGTGATTGTCGTTATAAAAATTATCCACCTCCGGGCCTATAATTATCTGCAAAAGAAGAGAACGTGTTAGTTCCTACATGCAGTTTTGAACACTGCTACACGCCCATTTGGTTTGCAGGATTTGTAAAATGCACCAACGAGCCATCTTTGATCTGGCATGATTAACATGGGCATTTGATTACAATCTAGAAACATGTAGCCTTGTTCACAAGAGGTTGGATTGGATGAAAAATTCCCTAAGAAAACTAGTACAGATGAATCCAAAGGAGAAATGCTTATGGACGATTGTAACCATATGAATGAAACAACCAATATGGGGTGGGGGTGTATGTCCTAAAGTTCTCCAAGATTCCTTCAGAAATCGTAGTACATTGTCATTGTAAACTTGGGAAAAGGTGTAAAAAATTGAACTCCCTTATGGTTAACATTTAACAGGAAAGGAACATCACCTCGATATACAGCTTCTTCAGGCACGGAAAGCATCTCAGGCAACTGACAACTTGGTCCAGGTTGGGGCCTACAGATTCTAGTGCCAAGACCTTCACTGTGTCCAGAGTCTGGGTGAAGCTTCGCTGGATGACAGACGAACATACATCTTCAAAACTAGAAATAACGTTGATATCAAGAAGGAGAGGTATATAAGGCAACTGTTGTACCTAAAAGTTGTAGTATTTGACAGACGAGTAGCCCACCACTTTCAATTTCGGCGCAAAAATGACATTGATTCTTGTTGGACCTTGTTGATCAAATACAAGTAATCTCTCAAGTGAGGGTGTGTCCTAGATGACCATATTGTGGTCCACATTTTGTGATCTCTCATTACAGCACCAGCAACACACATAAATAGTCCGGAGAGTCCTGGAGGTGATGTGCAAGGTACTCGACCAATTCATCGCCTGAATACAAAGGAACTCGAGTGTAGTACAGCTGCGGAGCAGGCGCTCCATGTCATCCTTTGGCATGCGGACGGCGACGAGCTCGAGGTGCTTCAGTCATGGTAGAAAAAGAGTGGGCGCGTCATTAAAGGGGGATGGCAGTTCATGAACTTGGCGAGGCGCAGCGTGGGCGCGAAGTGGAGCGCGGACGTTGGCAACAAGAGCATATGCACATCATTATAACTTAGCTTCTCGAGCTAATCTATGGCGGGGGATCGGAACCACTCGTCAAGCTTGGCTCGGTCCTTGCCATTGGAACGGAACTTGCCCATGATAAGGCCTTTGATTGGGCCATCGTGACTGTTGAGGATCTGGGAGAACACATCCAAGCTTTGGCGATAGCCATGGCAGAGCTTGTGGGCATCGAGGAGGTCGACAGGGGTGCGGAGCCATAGGGGGCACCACCGCCAAGAAAGGGCAGTTGTCCTCGCCCAATATTTGATTGGGAGGAGGGATATGATGACTATCAACATATCATTGGGGAGGTTGTTGATGAAGTCTAGGCCTGCTGGAGTCGCTTGCAGTTCTTCCATGACCCGCCTCCGCTTGTTGGCAGCCTCGTTCTCCACCTCGTCGGCAGCGACGGAAACCTCTGTCTCCATATTCACGCCGTGCTCCGTTACTTCAGTAGCCCCGGCGTCACCACTCCCTCCGATGGGGAGCTTCGGCAACATCCTCGTACACTGACGGCTTTGAGGACTCAGAGCAGCGTCAAGGATGTGGGCGGAGAGAGAGGAATTTGTGTGTGGCAAGGATGGGGGGTGCGGCCACTAGGCGGTGCCATTAATATAGACCAGTGGGAGGGAGGCGGGTGGCGGTCCAAGGCTGTCTCCCTTCCCGGTGAGAACGACTGCTTAATCTCTAGTATGAATGAAATCTATGCTTAATTACTGAATTTTAGTTGCAACAATTAGATAGTGCTATTGATTTTTAGCTGCATATTTTGACAAATCGCAGTGTCTCTTGGCTTGCGCCGAAGTCTGGCTTTAATTTGCATACCGTAATATGAACCTGTTGCGTTGAAGAGATGTGCAGATCCTGCATTGAATAGCTTGTACGCTTCCCGGTGAGCCTACGCACCGGACTGTGCTCGCACGCCTCCCGTTCAGTCAAATAGCTGTCCACACGACACCTCCTATAGCCATTAAAACTAAGACACGTGGTGTCACGTGAATGGTTAACAGAACGCACACAGTTTGAATTATACAAACATTTGAGATATTAAAGTGGCAGCTATTTTTTCAAAATGCCTTTGTTGGATGTCATTATTCGAGTGCGCCTTCTCTCAAAAAGGACACGAAAAATACCACAGCATGTCGGGTGCCCTTCCATGATAGCATGCCAAGTTTCATGAATTTCAGACGAGTTTTAGATTTACTAGAATTTAAAAACAAAGCATCTCAACGTTCTGCCGGCAATCAACAGTGCCCTGGTGTTTGAAATTCATTCTCATTTCTTGCATGGGACCTAAGCATGCACCCAAGGACACAAATTTGATTTTTCAACCAATTTATATGCACTGGAGCATGTGCATGTAGTTCAAATTTGAATTATGCACACAAATGCATTGTAAAATCAGATAATGCATAAAAATGTCCAAACAAACCCCGAAAAATCACAAAATATGACACAACACTCCTGTTGTTCTATGTTGACACGAGAAATTTTTTGGAAGCAATAAGAGGCAATGGATGTCGTTTCGTCCCCAAAGGTGGGACGTTCCCTACCGAAACCATCATTCTTATTGTGAGAAGCTCTCGTTTGTGAGAAGCATATACCCAACCTGCCCCAAATGGGAAAAAATTACCATGGCATATTGATGCCGCTCCATGATAGCATGCCAAGTTTCATGAATTTCAGACGAGTTTTGGATTTACTAGAATTTAAAAACTAGGTATCTCAATGTTTACGGCCGAGTGACGGTGGCAGGGTGTTTGACATTCATTCCCATTTCTTGCATTGGACCTAAGCATGCACCCAAGGACACATATTTTATTTTTCAACCAATTTATATGCACTTGAGCATGTGCATGTAGTTCAAATTTGAATTATGCACATAAATGCATTGAAAACTCACTTAATGCGTAAAAATGTCCAAACAAACCCTGAAAAATCACAAAAAATAACACAACACTCCTGTTGTTCTTTGTTGACATGAGAAAAATTTTGAAAGCAATAAGAGGAAATGGGTATCATTTCGCCCCGAGAGGTGGGGTGTTCCCTACCGAAACCATCATGCTTGTTGTTAGAAGCTCTGGTTTGTGAGAAGCATATACCCAAACCTTCCCCAAATGGGACAAAAAATTTACCATGTCATGTTGATGCTGCTCCATGATAGCATGCCAAGTTTCATGAATTTCAGACGAGTTCTGGATTTACTAGAATTTAAAAACTAGGTATCTCAATGTTTGCGGCACAGTGACGGTGGTAGGGTGTTTGACATTCATTCATATTTCTTGTATGGGACCTAAGCATGCACCCAAAGACACAGATTTGATTTTTCAACCAATTTATATGCACTCGAGCATGTTCATGTAGCTCAAATTTGAATTATGCACATAAATGCATTGAAAACTCACTTAATGCATAAAAATGTCCAAACAAACCCCGAAAAATCACAAAAAATAACACAACAATCCAGTTGTTCTATGTTGACACGAGAAAAATTTTGAAAGCAATAAGAGGCAATGGATATCGTTTCGTCCCCAAAGGTGGGGCGTTCCCTACTGAAGCCATCATGCTTGTTGTGAGAAGCTCTGGTTTGTGAGAAGCATATACCCAAACCTGCCCCGAATCGGACAAAAAATTTATCACGGCATGTTGATGCTGCTCCATGATAGCATGCCAAGTTTCATGAATTTCAGACGAGTTTTAGGTTTACTAGAATTTAAAAATCAGGTACCTCAGTGTTTGCGGCCGAGTGACGGTTGCAGGGTGTTTGACATTCATTCTCATTTCTTGCATGGGACCTAAGAATGCACCCAAGGACAAAATATTTGATTTTTCAACCAATTTATATGGACGGGAGCATGTGCATGTAGTTCAAATTTGAATTATTCACATAAATGCATTGAAAACTCAATTAATGCATAAAAATGTCCAAACGAACCCTGAATAATTCCAATTCTTTTATCACACACATATAGTTGCATGTTCATTGCAGATAAAAGGTCTAGCAATTCAAACATCGTCCATGGCCGTTGTGACCACATTACTTAATTCAAATTGAGATGAAAAATCAAGTAGATCCCACACAGTTTATTGTAACCAACCGTGTGAGATGCAGCACAAAATATCTTGATGCGACGGCTACAGTCCACAGCCCGCTCTGAATAAGGGACCGTGTCTGATGAGACTTTGCGCGCCAGTTTTTTCGTTGAAGCGATTCCAAATTTTCGGCTTCCGTAGAAATATCCACCTCCCCGCCCCCTTACCAAAATCCACATTTTCCCTGTTTCCGCCTTCCTTTCCAAGTTGAATCCTTCACTCCTTGCTTGCAGCGCCGCCTCCTCGCTGGTGACCCTCCTTCACGCTACTCGGCCTTGCCTATCCAGGCAGGTAATCCACACCCGACCCCCATCCTCCTCCTCCTCCTTCCACATCCCACAGGCCCGACCGCCGGTGCAAGCGCGAAACCTTCCACCCAAATCACCGACCCCTCCACCAAATAAGCACCGGCCTAAGCCATGGTGCACGTAGTATAGCCAGGATCTCAAGGAGCATTTGGCAGCGGAGAAGCAAAACGCGGCCGCACGCGTGGATGAGGTCGCGATGGCTGCCTTTCGTGCCGACCCCCAGATCTTGGAGGAGCACCTCGCCATCGAGGCCACCGTTGATGCCTCGTGTGTTGACGCGGCGATGCGGTTGGCTGCTTTAAACGACAATTCGTCTCATTTTCTCGAGGCCACCGTCGGTGCCTTCGACGAAGACTATGAGGTGTTTTATCAGTGTGCATGTGCTTACCTCATCTCGAGAGCCAGCAGGTTGGTGCCTGGCGCGGCTCAGGCAACTCACCACTACAACGAGGGCACCCACGATGCGGAGGCCTCGCCCTCTTCCATGTCCAAGGAGCCAATCGTCATCGATATCTCCAACTATGAGGAGTAGCTTGTCTTATTAGCTCACTATAAGGACCCATGTTCAATTTGCTAGCTACTACCTTTCCTTAACAAATTCTAGTGAATTGTGCTATCTACTTCTACCATACAATCTTCTGATATAGTGTATATATTCCATATGTCGTGCAATGTGGTGTTCAGTTAACTGCTTGGTTCAGTTTTGCAAATGTGATGTTCAATTCTTCAGGGTGCAATATTTTCAAGTTGTTAAGCATGCTTGGTTTGGTTAACTGTCTGATCTTCTATTACGAGTATCTTATATTGTGCAATGTGGTGCTCAGTTAATGTTTTGTTCATTTGTTGTGGTGTTTAGTTAACTACTTGGTTCAATTCTACAATGTGATGTTCAATTGTTGTGGATGCATTCTGTTATTGTATACCATGTGAGAAATAAATCGAATTTGGCTGCACTTAATACATGAGAAACATATACAAGTGCTATATTTCCTAGTTCTTAATCATGCTTGGTTTGGATAAATGGGTTTTCCATGTGACTTGAATTAATCTGATGAATCTGCAATGTGCTTATTTTTCATCAACATATTTTACTGACAGCATGCGAACCCTTACTTAACCTGATGACTAACTACCTTATATGTGTTGCAGGAAAATAATGGGAAGCAGTGAGGTTTACAAGATGGTACTAACTATTATACCTTGCCTTTTTTATTCCTTTGCCCCATTTATAATATAGAGACGATATTTATGCACATCCTTGTTTTCATGGTTCACTGATGATTACCCCTCAAACCACCTCTATGGTCAGGAGGTGAGGAAAGTTTTCATACAACACCCACTGTTCAATATTGAAGTGTTCCTGAAGAGGTCGAAGGATGGACGGTCAATCATCCACAGGCACTGGCCTAAAGTTGCAAATACCTTCAACATGAATGAAGGCTCAATATTCGCCTTCCGCTTCAGCAGTTTTCCAGATGAGATGCATCTCTCTATGTACCGTCTATGATGCTAATTTCGAAAGGTTCTAGATGTTGCATTTGAAACTTGCTGCTGGTGCAGCTGTGTAATGGGGTAGCTGAGTGCTGAAGCTATATCATGTTGTACTCCGATGTATTTCAATTATGAAATCCTACTTCCTTAATATGGAAATAGAATATATTATGTGCTTAATATGACTGTCAATTAGAATAGTAAATGGATTATTAATAATACAGAAATTAGCGCGCTAATTGGCCAATTAGCCTGCTAATTGGGTTTCCCTATTGCAAATGGTTAATGAGAAAACACCGTCGGCGATGACCTCAGGCAACGCACACAGTTTTTAGGAATAAACTGTGTTGGGTCAATGAATAATCACACACGACATTCTCTTGAAAACTGTTTGCGTTATGCCACCTTGCGCAAACATTTTCCTTGGAGTGACTGTGTGGGATGTATATACGAACGGATACGTTTAGCGATGACTAACTGTGTGGGATGTACTTACGATTGAAAATGATTTCGCCTGTATAATTGTATTTTTTGAACACTACTGTACGTATTTCTGTATTTGAGTGCTCGCCGGTCGCACACGACCTCATTTTGCCGAGCGTGTGTGCCAGGAGGGCATATCCCCGACGGTTTTATGGGTCGTGTGGGAAGGACCCCCCTATCGCCCACACTCACTTGGCGACGGTTCCGAATGCCGTCGCGGAAAGGGGTTAAAAATCGTTTGTTTAGCACCAACGCGTAGCAGTGCACATTCCATTGTGGTGTAGCTTCATGGTGGTGTTGGGAGCCTATAATTAAGTTATGAAGAGAGCCCCAACCTTGTTTGTATAGGTCTGGTTTGTGCCTTTCAAGGGCACTGCTAGTGGATTCACATCATCTTGCATTGTGCGAGGGCGTGAGGAGAATACGGTGGCCCCAGTGGCTTCTTGGTGAGCATTGTGCCTCCACACCGCTTGAACGGAGACGTACCTCCCCCAAAAGAAGGGAACTTCGATAACACATTCTCGTCTCGATCGTCTCCACTTGCGGTTACTTCTTACCTTTACTGTGTGCAAGCTTTATTGTGTTTGTATCTTGTGCTTGCTTGTGTGTTTGTTGTTGTGCTTGTCATATAGGTTGTTCATCTAATTACTTATCTAAAAAATCTACTATGTCAAGCCAAAATTTATTTAAATAAGTTAAAAATTGTTAGTCGCTTATTCACCCCTCTCTAGTCGACCATATTGATCCATTCACTTAGGTCCAACTGAGACATACCGATAGTTGTTGATGACGAAAGAGGGGATGCCCCAAACTTAGATGCTTGAGACTTTCTTGATTATTACCTTGGGGTGCTTTGGGCATCCCCAAGCTTAGGCTTTTGCTGCTCCTTGTTCATCTTATATCGTTGTATCTCGTTGATCTTAAAACCTGCATCCACATAAAATTTAACGGAACTCATGAGATAGGTTAGTACAAATAAAATAAATATCCCAATCATGTACTATCAAGAAAAGATAGCAAAATTATTTCTAGGTAAAGTCTATTGTATCCTATCATTTTCACAATTTATATCCCCCAATTTAGGTCATGCAAACTCTATAAAACAAGAAGTCAAAGAAAACATAATAGTAATTTGTCAAAAACAAATAAGTCTCTAAAGGGAAAATTATTGTCTATACCTATGTACAAAATATAATTTTTGCCATGTGTTGCAGTACCTTTAAGGTATTTTGGTTTTTTAGAATATTTGGCCGCACATTTGGACCAAAAAATGGAGCCTTTTGGTCCATCTCATGGGCTTCGGTTGGATCCGTCGGTAGGGTTGGGTCTTTCGGAAAACCCTATTTGACGCATTCTGTGTCAAAGGCGCGGCGCCGCACAAACCACGCGCGTAATTGGGCATACCCTTTTCATCCGTGACTGTATAGGGAAAGGGTGACCGGTTCAGACATCATCTCCGTGTCCACCTCTTCCTCATTCGTGCGTCTCCTTTTCTGTTTCTTTTTATTTTATTTCTCCTTATCTACTTTCCTTTTTGAAGTTATTTTTTAAATGATTAGGAATTACAAATATTGTTTGAAATTTCAATGTTTGAGTTTTAAAAAAATGTTTGAGAATTTTTCAAAAATGATTGAGTTTTTCTAATATTGTACAAAACTTAAAAAAATCATGTTTTCATTTATCTTCACAAATTCAAAAACCTTCACGTTTCTAAACATGCTCCTGCTTTCAAAACTTCGTCAGAACTTCTAAATATATTCATGTATTCATTTTTTTAAAAGTCAGAAATTTGAAAAAAAAATATGTTTTTCTAAAATTTCTCAAAATCTGAATATGTACTAGTTTCGAAACTTTGTTGACAAATTAAAAAAAATTGTGTTTTCCAGAAATGTTTAATACCTCCAAAAAGTCTTGACTTTAAAAAATATTTTTTAAAGAACAATTTTTTTTTTCAGAAAATGTTCGCAATATCAAAATTCATTCCTGTTTGAAGAATTTTCAATTTTTCCAATAACGTTTAGAATTTTTTTTAAAGTAAACTGAAATGTTAAAAAATATTCATATTTTTCTAAAAATTGTTCAGAATTTCAGAAAGTGTTATAGTTTTCAAATTTGTTCATGAATTCAGGAAATGTGCAAGTTTTCAAAAACAATATTTGCAGTTTACGAAAGTTGATAAAATTTACAGGTAAATGTTTTTTAAATGGTTGTAACTTGCAAATTTATTCAAGTTGATTCCACTATATTCGAAAATGTTCACAATTTTTGAAAGAAAGTTGGAATTTCAAAAAATGTTCATATATTGGAAAAGGGCCGCCCTTCCACAGCAGTTCGCTCACTACAGTATTGTGCTACAGTACCGGCAGTGCTGGAGTTGTCAGTCGCGGATGCGTCAAATAGGGTGCAGTGCTATGTCTCACTTGTAGCGAGATCTAGCACGCGTCAGCCATCTCCAATAATGGGCTGACCCAGTGACGGAGGCCACTGGCTACAGCCTCATTTATTTTATGTATTTTTCACGTTTTTTGTTTTGCTTTTTTAACTTTAGTTTGTGCGTAAACATATTCTAAACATATATATTAATACTTTACACAAAACATTTGAAAAATAAGTTAATATATTACTCGGAAAATGTTAAATGTGTATAGAATTGTTTTTTTCTTATGTCTACAAAAGATATACAATGTGAATAAAAAATGTTCATCATGTATATTAAAAATATACTCCCTCTGTCCAACAATAGAAGACATTTTTTGACAGTACACTAGTGTCAAAAAAGTTTACATTATGCGACAGAGGGAGCATTAATCAAGCATTTGAAACAATTAAATAGATTTTTATAAAAATATTAAACACCTTTTGAAAAATATTATATGCGTATAGAAAAAATGTTTGTCATGCCTATGAAAAATGTTTAAAAAAATGTGTATGAAATAAAATGTCGATTATGTATTTTAAATATATTAAACATATAGAAAACAAACATATCAGAAAACAAACATATCAAAAATTCTACAACTTCCATTAAATAAAAGTAATATCAGAAAACATATATTTTTAAAAGTTAGTGATATATACAAATTGTAGAACATGTATATAGAAATGTTCATAATGTATACGAAAAATTTACATTGTGTGTGAAATAAGTTTATTGCCAATAGGAAAATGTTCGCCATGTATTTGGAAAATGTGGACCATGTATTCTAACGTCTATTAAAATTGTTTTAGATATATAATAAAAATGTGTAATGCATATGAAAAAGTAGACATAAAAAATATAGGTTTTAAAAATGTTAATCTTGTATTTGAAAATTTAAAACTTATGTATAAAATATGTTCCTGATGTAAATGAAAACGTTAAATATGCACTGAAAAAAGTTAACATGTGTTGCATAAAAAGGAAAGCGATGAAAATCAACAAAGAAACAAAGAAAAGGAAGGAAAAAAATTTAAACCAAAAACCCCAAAGAAAACTAATGCAAACTAGTAAAAAGGGTGAAAACCGGGAAAGAAACAAAGAAAAACAATGAAAACCAAGAAAGAAACAAAAAAACAAAGAAATAAAGGAAGAAAAAACATGAAAATCAAGAAAGAAACAAAGGAAAACGATTAAAAAATAAAAGTAAATTAAACCTGTGAAAGTAACGAAGAAAACTGATAAAAAAATATAAATCAGCAAACTAAAGAAAATTAGTGAACAAATAGAGAAAACAAAAAAGAGAAAAAGAGAAAAACGAAAAAGCAAGCGAGCAACTCGATTTATTTAGTAGCAAGAAATAGACAATGACCCTGCCTAGTAGGTATAGGGGAAATAAAAATCTTCAGGCGAGCGTACCAAATATTTCACTATAAGCGAGATATATTGGCTTCGTCAAATAGGAGGTCCGGGTCTTTTTCTCCAAAATCACTAATTATTGGTGTTTTACCTATATTCTTAGATTCGTTTATTCAAAACATTTGATCTCTAGAACCATTCATCCAAATCCTGAACTATTTTTACCACTGAATTTGCCATGTTAAGATCTTCGAAACTAGATCCCATGTTAATATATTTAGATGACCTTTTCTTAAAAAAAACTAGGGAAAAAACATAAACTGGAGAAACCAAAAATAAAATAACCCAAACAAAATCCGGTACAAAACGAGAATCAAAAAGAGTCGGCAAAAAAAACAAAGCCCAGAAGCAAGGTTGTGATTTTGCACTATTCCCCAAGAAGCACATTTTTTTGCCCCGAGCTGTGCTTCTCATGAAAGCACATATTTTTTCCTTTTCAAGAAGCACAACTATGCCTCTAATGAAAGCAAATCTCTTCTTCCATGAGAAGCCCAACTGTGCTTTCGTGGAGGCATAATTTTTTTCGAGAACCACAACCCTGATTCTCACGAAAGCAAAAATGTGTTTCCACGAGAAGCAAATTTGTGCTTCTCATGCATGCATGTTTTTTTTTCCAAGAAGCACATCCGTGCTTTGTAAAAAATAGTTTTTTTCTCAAAAACGTAAGAAAAATCAGGGAAAAACCAAAGAAATTAATCTAAAACTCAAAAAACGTGTACACCAAGATATCAAATCTAGAGGGATTGCCCAGCACGCAACACGTGATGGCAGGGTGCACCACTTACACACTCGCATGCTAAGAAAGCGACCGTTGCGGTGCCCCGCAAGGGATAACCCTTGGATAGTTGCTCCCTCATTTTTCCCACAACAGTATAGCATCTCTGCGCGAATATCCACTTCGGTGTCCCGGGCTCAGATGAGCCCGGTGAACAGCAAAGTGATTAAAAAAATATGATATATTTTTTTGCAAGCAAGATGTGCATGTGTGTGATGTTCTTCCAAATTTTGGTGAAGTTTGGACACTCAAGGAGCGCGTGGCAAAAAAAAGACAAAATTAAACGTGAACAATGCTGTTTTCAAATGTTTCTCACATAGCTCGGGTGAACAGTGAAATCTGAAGGAAAAAAAAGTCTGAGTTTGTTTTGCAACAAACATGGAGAAAAGTTTCACATGCGTGTAAAAGTTTCGTGATGAAATCACATTTGTAGAGCTTTGGACGCATCAATTTTGTAATTTTTGTCCACACTTTCAGGAATGCGATTTCAACATGAAATTTTGCACGCGTGTAAGAAGCTACCTAATTTTTGCATAACCTTTTTTGATTCTTTTACGTTTTACTGTTCTTACGAGCTCATTTGAGCCGGAGCACAGATAGTCTCTATCTGCGTCCTGCAAGTAGTACCATCTCTGGACCTTTTTCCTCTCAAGGCAGGAATGGATAAGACATCCGCAAGTAACCTCCACGCGCCTCCGCCCCCCGCCAGCAAATATCTCTGGCCTTTTCCCGATGCCAAAGGCGTCGCCATCCGCAGCGGACTTGATCGGCAGCAGCGAGCATCACGCATACATCGCAGATATTCTCACCGGATACAGGTTTGTGGAAGCAGGGAGGAAGGGAAAAAGGACGGACGGGCGGCCAGGTGCGAGATGCCGCCGTCGCGTCGCCGAATTCGCGCCCCCTGCGACCACGGTACACGGATAGAAGACGGCGGAGCACCACAGCATTAGTTCCGAGTTCCGACCCGATCGAAGGCAGGATAGACAGCGCGACCGACCGATCTCGCGAGGCAGCAGGCAGCGTCCCTTTCTTTCTGTCTCGTCTGGACTCGCTGTCCCGTGGCGTGCCCTCATCCGGGCCCCAGTCGGCTCTGGCCCTTATCGGCGATGCACGTTCCATCATCCCCGGACGAGATGCATATCATCACTGCGGCTGGTGGCGGCTTGATTATCGCTTTTCACGGCAACACGGCATGTGCTGTGATCGAGCGCATTCATCCCCCTCCCGTGCCTGCATTCCTCTTTTAGCTGTCGATACAGAGGAGAAGGATGAAATCTTTCCCTAGTTCGGATATTGGGATGTTAGAGTAACTTCAACGTGCCGATCTAAATAAACACGTGTTTTATTCCTTTTTTATTTGTTTGGGTCCATCAGACGTACGTGCGCGTCTGCTTTTTCATTTGGGTCGGCAGATGCATCCAACGAGAGGCCAACTAATTTCTGCCAGCATGGCCGAAACTGAATAATTAAATATAATTATACAGTTTTGCTAAAGCATATCTAGATGTGCCATAAGTATTGCACATCTAAGTCCTATGTCATTGATCTTGCGTTGAGATTCGTGTAGATATTTTTTTTCTTTTTCCTTTTCCTCTTTATGCATGATTCACTCACTTAGATGTGCAATAACTAGAGCACATCTAGATGTGTCCTAGACACACCCATAATTATACATAAATGATCGATCAAACGAAGGCCAAGGTCCATTTAACTAAAATATTAAAAAAAAACTCTAATAAACGCCCACACGCTGCCCTAGTAGACCACCTTGTCCTTGCCCTTGTCTTCGT
This sequence comes from Triticum monococcum, assembly GCA_034509565.1. Lineage (NCBI taxonomy): Eukaryota > Viridiplantae > Streptophyta > Magnoliopsida > Poales > Poaceae > Triticum > Triticum monococcum. The sequence goes on from CM067845.1 coordinate 608,415,521, forward strand.
CGTCGTCGCTGCCGATGAGGTCAATGAAGACGGGGGAAGGTCCAGCTCAACCGAACGCGGCTTGATAGGCCGCCAGGGCAGCCTCCTCTGGCGTCTGCTGCTGCGGCGGCATCGCAGCGAGGCGGGCGCGCTCCTCCTCCTCAAGCCGGAGCGCCTCCTTATCGTGGCACAACTGCTGGTCGTATTGCATCTGCCGTTCGCCGTCCGTCCCCTCCTCGGCGAGCCAATGCGCCTTCCAGCGCTCAAGGTGGGCCACCTCTTCTTCCGGCATGGAAGCAAAGTAGCAGGGAGGTGCACTCACCCACTCGCGGAGCTGGCCGGTCCACGAATAGGACTCCTTCGGCCAAGTGAGGGGCGGCGGTGACCGCATCCGCGTGAGCGTTGGCTCGCGCTCCGGCTCCGCCTCGGCCTTGGGCTCGACGAGGGGCGACGCCGGTGGCTATGGCGGCACCAAGAGGGGCATCTAGACGGAGTCCCCCGCCGCGGACAAAGCCAGGGCTTTGCTCCAGCCCATCTCAATGGGCGTCCTCCTCGAGCCGGCTCGCCTCCAGCGCGTGCTGCAGTGCCTCCTCAAGGGCGGCTTGGTACTCCACCTCTGCCTCCTCCTCCTCTGGCTTTACTCGCAGGAGCGGCGGCGGAAGGTCGTGGTCGATGTGGACGCCGAGGCGACACTCCTCCTCATGCTCGAGCGCAAACCAGCACTCCCAGTTGGGGGAGTCTGGCGCGTAGGCACGCATGGCGCGCTGCTCCGGCGTAAGGAGCTCGTGCCACCGGCGAACCTCCTTAGCGTGCTCCGCGCGGACCGTGGCGCCGCCGGGATGGAGATGCGCTGTGGGTCCAAATGCCAGCCGTGCGGCAAGTTCACATCTGGATACAACACGGGCTAGCGGCACTGCCAGTGGCATTGCGCCTGGTGGACTGGGATGTACAACCGCTCCCGCTCCCGCGGTGGCGTGCCGCGTCTAGCCGACAACGATGGAGCAGGCTGCTCGGGGGAAGAGCTCGCTCCGGCGCTGAATCTCCACTTCTTCCCTCCCTTCCCGTCGAAGATTCCCTTGGCTTTGGCTAGGGTTTTCTGGTCACCGACGAGGGAGCAAAGGTGGCCAGATGTGGACGGGGATACTGGATGAGGTTGGCCCTGCCGCACGCGTCCATTAAAAAGGACGGGCACGCGGCCCTTCCACACACTGCTAGGCGGGCCCTCGGTTGGTGGCCGTGTTAATTATGTCCGTTGGGGTGGTTGGACGGCCGACATGCAGGGCTGCGGTGGACACTCGTGTCCGTGTCGGCGCATTTCAAGCTTAATTTTGGGCTGGAAATGTGTCCGCGCAAACGCGAAGCGGATGGTTTTTAAGAATGGTCGGCGCGTTAGGCCAACATTTTTGTTTGTGACGACCCAAATGAATGTGGACAGACAAAATGGATCACCCGTTTGGAGTTGCTCTTAATTCATTCCACTCACATGGTTTTGTCGCCCACGTACGTGATGTGTTGATGTCCATCTGCGGGATATTAATTAATTCCTCCATCCTCTTTTCCATGGCATTTCTGTCACTGCAGAGTTATGTTTCGAAAAAAGATTGTCACAGCAGAGTTCCTGTGCTTAGAGCGACCCTAAAAAACCTTGGAGAAAAAGAACTGCTGTTCTGGAGATTCAAACATGCCATGTTCAAAAGACCCTTTATGTGCCAAAACTTTATTATGAAAGAAATGCCCTCTCGGTACCAAAAATATAGGGCAACTTCAACGACGTATTTCTTCCGTCCGCAGTCATTTATGTCCCTGCGAACAAAAAACATGGTCCAACATGCTGACGTAAATGAACGGATATCCGTTTCATGCCCGTTTCAACCCATTTCCACTTTAAATTCGGGTTCAGTTTGCGTCCATGCAGACACGCCACATACGCCCACGACGTCCTCCCCTGCCCATCTGTCGGTGGCACACCATCTGCATTTCCACCTTTCCTCTCCCAAAACCCTCCCGTCCTAGAGCCATGGCCGACGAACCCGCCACTGCCACCGCCCCCATCTCCGTCGTGGCCGCCTAAGTCGTGGCCCCAAAGAAACCGAAGAAAGAGGTCACCCCAAAGCAGAGAGTGTCCGAGACGTCAAAGCGAGCCAACTGAAGGAGGGGGCGAGGACAAAGAAGATGACATTGCCGCCTCCACCGCGGTCGCTAATGCGGACACCGAGGCCATCGTTGCCAAGGCCGCGCAAACCGCTCTCCTCCTGTTAGGGTTTCGCGGGCCTACCCTTTTCGTCACTGCCAGCACGGGCTTTGTGGCGGCTCACCCGCCCAGGCTTCTAGACTCGCTGCACATGTCAACATCGCCGCTGACATATGTATACCTTCCCGGACACGACACAAAAACTTCCCCCTTGTCCACCTCACCTCGGGACGGTTCCTGGAAATGGGTGATTCCGTGCCAGTCGTCCACATGGTGCCTCCCATTGATCTCTCGTCGAAAATCAAGGATTGTTAAAAATGAAGTACCAATATGCGGCCCAAGTGACCAGAGGCCGAGTGGGAAGACCAATTCTAAGCTCGAGGCAATGCGTGATGCTTCAAAAATCACCTTACAAGAAACACTAAAGGGATACATAACGCAATAAGAGGTGTCAAGTGAGAAGAGGGAAGAGATGAAGCGCCGAGAGAGAGGAAAAGGCCATGAAAAACTTCTTTGACATAGAAAAGAAGAAACTTGAGATCGATGAGGCCAATGCCCGGTCAAGAGCCAAGGAAGTGAAGGTCAAGCTAAAGGAGGTAGAGCCCATGCTAATCTTCAAGGAAGTGGAGATTATGGCGACCGACTTGAGCAAGATGACCCCAGGAAAAAGGGCTTGGTTTGAGAGCAGGCAAAAGGTTAAGATCGACCAAGATGCGTGATCATCTTATATTTGTTTGTTCTTCATGAACTATGAGGCTGGGACACGTGCGGGGCTCGTGCGATTCTTTTGGTGTAGTGTTGTATGCCGACATGACATATGTTATTATGCAAAAGTGCTAGATTCATTTTGCTAAATATATTTGATGAAAATGTGCCAAATCTTGATTATTGAGAAAAATGAACAAGGCAGACCAAATGGGTCGCCCCGTTGAGTATGCGGTCAGTGAATGGCGGACATGGGCTGGACAGTTGTTCAGTTGACCAACCAATGAACAAAAGGCGATCAAATCTTCTGTCTGTTTGGGTCGGCCGTTGGATTTGCGCTTAGAGCATCTCTAGCCAGATTTTCAAATACTGTAAATTCCTCAAAATATCTTGTTCTAAGATATTAGGCCATCTCCGATGTGAACCCTCAAAATTCCCACAAACATTCAGACAAACGTGTTCGGATGCTGCAAGCTCCAACGCGGTGCCCCATCAGTCTGCAGACGTATCCGCTTGTCTGAAATCCTGCAAATCAGATGAAAACCAAGGGGAAGTATGCAGCCGTCTAGACCGTCTCCGCGTACATGTCCGACACCCGGTCCCACTCGAAACCCTCTCCTCCCGAAAAACCCTCTTCGAATTTAGCGGTTGCCGCGCACTCAAGCGGATCAACCTACTCAAAGAAGACGCGACTTAGTGGCATTGATGTCAGTCTCAGCAACGCGACTAGATGAGCGGGTCGCGCCATTCTAATACTGCGCGGAGAAGCGTACTCTGACCGGTGCGTTGCAGTGAAGCCAGAAGCCCGCTCGTTCGAACCACTATTTAAGTATGGATCCGGCTCCGTCCAAACCACAACGCACATCCTCTTATCTTTGCTCACCGCCATGGTGCTCCTCTCCGTCTATGCTCACCGCCGCCGACCATGCCGAAATCGTGGTAGCTCAGAATTTTGGCGCCGCCACCGTTGCTCTCCAAGGCCAACGTACTCCATGGTTCCTGGCTCGTTAATGGAGGAGATCATACTCTCCTCCAGCAACAAGGAGGACTAGGATCCACATCAATAGCCGCGCCTCCTCACGGAGGCAGCAACGACGACCGAGTACTACTAGGTGCAAGTGGAGATCATGATCGAGCGGTCGCTCAAGTATCGCTGTTCGACGCCGCCCTCACGGCCGCTCCACCGCATCAAGGCTGAGCCAATGTCGCTGCCTCACCACCACATCAAGGCAGAGCCTCCCTCTTCCCGGTGCAACTGCAGCATTCATGGCATCCATATGGGCATCGCATGAAGGAGGAGCCAGAGTCGCCACCGCACAACTGTCATAGGACGGTGTCACCGCGGTGGCAAAGCCGTGAAGTAGGAGGTGCCATGGATAATCGAAAGGCGTGTGGGTGCATCCTTCACTACCTCGGTAGCAGAGGCTCCTCATTGTTGTGAAGCATCATCACAGCGAATAGAGGGCCGCTAGACAGGCCGCACGGGGAGAGCAGTGCAACACAACGTGCCACTCGGCATTCATAAAGTCTGATGATGCCCTAGCCTGGGTCCTTGCATACCTCGACCTCGTGGAGGACCTTGTATCGGTCGGTGACCATGGCGAAGACCGCACTGCCTCAACGAGGAGCTCGCCAAGATCAAGGAGGAGTGGTCCCTACACGACATTGTCGTAGCCGTTGACAAGGGCAAGGACAGGGCTCCCCTGCTAGGATCGGCCTTGGCCAAGCAGCCCTCCACAGGTGCAAAAGGAAGTGGAGCGACTCCTTCGTGAGAGCCACACCGTGCCGGAAGGGTTGTTGCGCTCCCGCTCCCTTCCGCCGTTGGAAGAACCACTCCGACAAAGATGATGCTGACGACGGCATGGACAACGATGGAGGTGCTGCTGGCCAGCCTGACCAGGTGTACGAGGTCGTCTGCCACTAGAAATTAGTTCTTTTAAATTTTTTTAGTTGAACAGACGAAATATCTTCCTATTTATTTAGTTATATTGAACTTATATTTGTTTGCATGAATTCAGTCGTGTTTGCATGAATCCCGTCCGAACGTGTTTGTATTGCTGGTGGAGATTTTGGGCAAGTGTTGGATGGAAGGTTCCGTATCACGCATGCGCGGACAAATACTATATATGTATATTTTGGGAGCCAGCATTGGAGATGCCCTTAAGCCACACCTATCAACTCCTAAAATTGAGGAGTTAAGCCAAACAATCTCCCTCACTCTCGTAGTTTTGAGCAGCCGCCACCACTTCTCTGCAAAAGATTTCATCTCCTCTCTACCGCTCGCGGCACCCCCTCTTCCCCCTCCGCCGCCAAATGTCAACACAAAGTCATTAGAGGCCCCGACTTCAAAGGAATGTAACCATTGGCCGCCTCGTCGACCATTCCCACCAAAGTCGATGAACGCGCCAAGGAAGTGGCTCGAGATGGAGATACTCATGGTGTCCAGAAAGGCCAACATCAAGGCCACACCGTCCATGAAGATGAAAGACTGCCCTCCAGTTGCTCTGGTCGACCAAATGCGGTCAAGGAATCCAATGCCGGTGAGAAAGGTGTTGGGGAACGTTGCAGAAAACAAAAAATTTCCTACTCGTTTCACCAAGATCCATCTAGGAGTTCATCTAGCAACGAGTCATCAGATGGATCTACATACCTTTGTAGATCGTGTGCGGAAGCGTTCAAGGAACGGGGATGAAGTAGTTGAACACGACGTGATCCAAATCACCGATGACCAAGTGCCGAACGGACGGCACCTCCGCGTTCAACACACGTACGGGACGGGAGACGTCTCCTCCTTCTTGATCCAGCAAGGGGGAAGGAGAGGTTGATGATGATCCAGCAGCACGACGGCGTGGTGGTGGATGCAGGGCGTCACGACAGCAGGGCTTCGCCGTGTACTACGAGAGAGAGAGAGACGTAACAGGGAGAGAGGGATGCACCAAAAGTCGTAGCTTCAAGTCCCTCCTCTCCCCCACTATATATAGGGGTGCCAAGGGGGGCACCGGCCCTAGGAGATGGATCTCCTAGGGGGGGGGCGGCCAAGGGGTGGGGGGCTTGCCCCCCAAGCAAGGGGGCGCCCCCCTTTAGGGTTTCCCCTAAACCCTAGGCGCATGGGCCCTTAGGGGGTGGCGCCCCAGCCCACTAAGGGCTGGGTCCCTTCCTACTTCAGCCCATGGGGTCCTCCAGGATAGGTGGCCCCACCCGGTGGACCCCCGGGACCCTTCCGGTGGTCCCGGTACAATACCGGTGACCCCGAAACTTGTCCCGATGGCCGAAACAGCACTTCCTATATATAATTCTTTACCTCCGGACCATTCCGGAACTCCTCGTGACGTCCAGGATCTCATCCGGGACTCCGAACAACATTCGGGTTACTGCATATACATATCTTCACAACCCTAGCGTCACTGAACCTTAAGTGTGTAGACCCTACGGGTTCGGGAGACATGTAGACATGACCGAGACGACTCTCCGGTCAATAACCAACAGCGGGATCTGGATACCCATGTTGGCTCCCACATGCTCCACGATGATCTCATCGGATGAACCACGATGTCGAGGATTCAATCAACCCCGTATGCAATTCCCTTTGTCAATCGATATATTACTTGCCCGAGATTCGATCGCCGGTATCCCAATACCTCGTTCAATCTCGTTACCGACAAGTCACTTTACTCGTACCGTAATGCATGATCCCGTGACCAGACACTTGGTCACTTTGAGCTCACTATGATGATGCATTACCGAGTGGGCCCAGTGATACCTCTTCGTCATACGGAGCGACAAATCCTAGTCTTGATCCGTGTCAACCCAACAGACACTTTCGGAGATACCCGTAGTATACCTTTATAGTCACCCAGTTACGTTGTGACGTTTGGTACACCCAAAGCACTCTTACGGTATCCGGGAGTTACATGATCTCATGGTCTAAGGAAAAGATACTTGACATTGCAAAACTCTAGCAAACGAACTATACGATCTTTATGCTATGTTTAGGATTGGGTCTTGTCCATCACATCATTCTCTTAATGATGTGATCTCGTTATCAATGACATTCAATGTCCATAGCCAGGAAACCATGACTATCTGTTGATCAACGAGCTAGTCAACTAGAGGCTTACTAGGGACATGTTGGTGTCTGTTATTCACACATGTATTACGATTTCCGGATAACACAATTATAGCATGAATAAAGACAATTACCATGAACAAGGAAATATAATAATAATGCTTTTATTATTGCCTCTAGGGCATATTTCCAACAGTCTCCCACTTGCACTAGAGTCAATAATCTAGTTACATTGTGATGAATCGAACACCCATGGAATTCTGGTGTTGATCATGTTTTGCCCTAGGGAGAGGTTTAGTCAACGGATCTACTACATTCAGGTCTGTATGTACTTTACAAATATCTATGTCTCCATCTTGAACATTTTCACGAATGGAGTTGAAGCGACGCTTGATGTGCCTTGTCTTCTTGTGAAACCTGGGCTCCTTGGCAAGTGCAATAGCTCCAGTGTTGTCACAGAAGAGCTTGATTGGCCCCGACACATTGGGTATGACTCCGAGGTCGGTGATGAACTCCTTCACCCAAATTGCTTCATGTGTTGCCTCCGAGGCTGCCATGTACTCCGCTTCACATGTAGATCCTGCCACGACGCTCTGCTTGCAACTGCACCAGCTTACTGCCCCACCATTCAAAATATACACGTATCCGGTTTGTGACTTTGAGTCATCCAGATCTGTGTCGAATCTAGCATCAACGTAACCCTTTACGACGAGCTCTTCGTCACCTCCATAAACGAGAAACATCTCCTTAGTCCTTTTCAGGTACTTCAGGATATTCTTGACCGCTGTCTAGTGTTCCTTGCCGGGATTACTTTGGTACCTTCCTACCAAACTTACGGCAAGGTTTACATCAGGTCTGGTACACAGCATGGCATACATAATAGAACCTATGGCTGAGGCATAGGGGATGACACTCTTCTCTTCTATTTCTTCTGCTGTGGTCGGACTTTGAGCCGAGCTCAGTTTCATACCTTGCAGTACAGGCAAGAACCCCTTCTTAGACTGATCCATATTGAACTTCTTCAATATCTTATCAAGGTATGTGCTTTGTGAAAGACCTATGAGGCGTCTCGATCTATCTCTATAGATCTTGATGCCTAATATATAAGCAGCTTCTTCAAGGTCCTTCATTGAAAAACTCTTATTCAAGTAGGCCTTGATGCTGTCCAAGAGTTCTATATCATTTCCCATCAAAAGTATGTCATCTACATATAGTATGAGAAATGCTACAGAGCTCCCACTCACTTTCTTGTAAACACAGGCTTCTCCATAAGTCTGCGTAAACCCAAACGCTTTGATCATCTCATCAAAGCGAATGTTCCAACTCCGAGATGCTTGCACCAGCCCATAAATCGAGCATTGGAGCTTGCATACTTTGTCAGCATTCTTAGGATCGACAAAACCTTCCGGCTGCATCATATACAATTCTTCCTTAAGGTAACCATTAAGGAATGCCATTTTGACGTCCATTTGCCATATTTCATAATCGTAGAATGTGGCAATTGCTAACATGATTCGGACGGACTTTAGCTTCGCTACTGGTGAGAAAGTCTCATCGTAGTCAATCCCTTGAACTTGTCGATAACCCTTAGCGACAAGCCGAGCTTTATAGATGGTCACATTACCATCCGCGTCTGTCTTCTTCTTAAAGATCCATTTATTTTCTATGGCTCGCCGTTCAACGGGCAAGTCAGTCAAAGTCCATACTTCGTTTTCATACATGGATCCTATCTCAGATTTCATGGCTTCTAGCCATTTGTCGGAATCCGGGCCTGCCATCGCTTCTTCATAGTTCGAAGGTTCACCGTTGTCTAACAACATGATTTCCAAGACAGGGTTGCCGTACCACTCTGGTGCGGAACGTGTCCTTGTGGACCTTCGAATTTTAGTAGGAGCTAGATCAGAAGTATCTTGATCATTATCATTAACTTCCTCTCTAGTCGGTGCTGGCACCTCAGGAACATTTTCTTGAGTTGCGCCATTTTCCGGTTCAAGAGGCAATAGTTCATCAAGTTCTACTTTCCCCCCACTTACTTCTTTCGAGAGAAACTCCTTCTCTAGAAAGGATCCATTCTTGGCAACAAAGACCTTGCCTTCGGATCTGAGGTAGAAGGTATACCCAATAGTTTCTTTAGGGTATCCTATGAAGACGCATTTTTCCGACTTGGGTTTGAGCTTTTCAGGTTGAAGTTTCTTGACATAAGCATCGCATCCCCAAACTTTTAGAAACGACAGCTTAGGTTTCTTCCCAAACCATAATTCATACGGTGTCGTCTCAACGGATTTCGACGGAGCCCCATTTAAAGTGAATGCGGCAGTCTCTAAAGCATAGCCCCAAAAAGATAGCGGTAAATCGGTAAGAGACATCATAGACCGCACCATATCTAATAGAGTGCGATTACGACGTTCGGACACACCGTTACGCTGAGGTGTTCCAGGCGGCGTTAGTTGTGAAACTATTCCACATTTTCTTAAGTGTGTGCCAAATTCGTGACTCAAGTATTCTCCTCTATGATCTGATCGTAGAAACTTGATTTTCCTGTCACGTTGATTCTCAACCTCACTCTGAAATTCCTTGAACTTTTCAAAGGTTTCAGACTTGTGTTTCATTAAGTAGACATACCCATATCTACTCAAGTCATCAGTGAGAGTGAGAACATAACGATAGCCACCGCGAGCCTCAACACTCATTGGACCGCACACATCAGTATGTATGATTTCCAATAAGTTGGTTGCTCGCTCCATTGTTCCTGAGAACGGAGTCTTGGTCATTTTACCCATGCGGCATGGTTCACACGTGTCAAATGATTCATAATCAAGAGACTCTAAAAGTCCATCTGCATGGAGCTTCTTCATGCGTTTGACACCTATGTGACCAAGGCGGCAGTGCCACAAGTATGTGGGACTATCATTATCAACCTTACATCTTTTGGTATTCACACTATGAACATGTGTAGCATTACGCTCGAGATTCATTAAGAATAAACCATTCACCATAGGAGCATGACCATAAAACATATCTCTCATATAAATAGAACAACCATTATTCTCGGATTTAAATGAGTAGCCATCTCGAATTAAATGAGATCCCGATACAATGTTCATGCTCAAAGCTGGCACTAAATAACAATTATTGAGGTTTAAAACTAATCCCGTAGGTAAATGAAGAGGCAGCGTGCCGACGGCGATCACATCGACCTTGGAACCATTCCCGACGCGCATCGTCACCTCGTCCTTCGCCAGTCTCCGTTTATTCCGCAGCTCCTGCTTTGAGTTACAAATGTGAGCAACTGCACCGGTATCAAATACCCAAGAGCTACTACGAATACTGGTTAGGTACACATCAATTACATGTATATCACATATACCTTTTGTTTTGCCGGCCTTCTTGTCTGCTAAGTATTTGGGGCAATTCCGCTTCCAGTGACCACTTCCCTTGCAATAAAAACACTCAGTCTCGGGCTTGGGTCCATTCTTTGGCTTCTTCCCGGCAGCTTGCTTGCCGGGCGCGGCAACTTCCTTGCCGTCCTTCTTGAAGTTCTTTTTACCCTTACCCTTCTTGAACTTAGTGGTTTTATTCACCATCAACACTTGATGTTCCTTCTTGACTTCTACCTCTGCTGATTCCAGCATAGCAAATACTTCAGGAATGGTCTTTTCCATCCCCTGCATATTGAAGTTCATCACAAAGCTCTTGTAGCTCGGTGGAAGCGACTGGAGGATTCTGTCAATGACCGCATCATCCGGGAGATTAACTCCCAGCTGAGTCAAGCGGTTATGCAACCCAGACATAGTGAGTATGTGCTCTCTGACAGAACTGTTTTCCTCCATCTTACAGCTGAAGAATTTGTCGGAGACTTGATATCTCTCGACCCGGGCATGAGCTTGAAAAACCATTTTCAGCTCTTCGAACATCTCATATGCTCCGTGTCTCTCAAAACGTTTTTGGAGCCCCGGCTCTAAGCTGTAAAGCATGCCGCATTGAACGAGGGAGTAGTCATCGGTACGTGCCTGCCAAGCGTTCATAACGTCTTGTTCAGCAGGGAGGACAGGTGCGTCACCCAGCGGTGCTTGTAGGACATAATCTTTCTTGGCAGCTATGAGGATGATCCTCAGGTTCCGGACCCAGTCCGTATAGTTGCTGCCATCATCTTTCAGCTTGGTTTTCTCTAGGAACGCGTTGAAGTTGAGGACTACGTTGGCCATTTGATCTACAAGACATATTGTAAATATTTTAGACTAAGTTCATGATAATTAAGTTCATCAAATCAAATTATTTATGAACTCCCACTTAGATAGACATCCATCTTCTAGTCATCTAAGTATAACATGATCCGAGTTAACTAGGCCGTGTCCGATCATCACGTGAGATGGACTAGTCAACATCGGTGAACATCTTCATGTTGATCGTATCTTCTATACGACTCATGCTCGACCTTTCGGTCTTTTGTGTTCCGAGGCCATGTCTGTACATGCTAGGCTCGTCAAGTCAACCTAAGTGTTTGCACGTGTAAATCTGTCTTACACCCGTTGTATGTGAACGTTAGAATCTATCACACCCGATCATCACGTGGTGCTTCGAAACAACGAACTGTCGCAACGGTGCACAGTTAGGGGGAACACTTCTTGAAATTATTATGAGGGATCATCTTATTTACTACCGTCATTCTAAGTAAACAAGATGCAAAAACATGATAAACATCACATGCAATCAAATAATAAACATGACATGATATGGCCAATATCACATAGCTCCTTTGATCTCCATCTTGGGGCTCCACGATCATCTTGTCACCGGCTTGACACCATGATCTCCATCATCATGATCTCCATCATCGTGTCTCCATGAAGTTGCTCGCCAACTATTACTTCTACTACTATGGCTAACGCGTTTAGCAATAAAGTAAAGTAATTTACATGGTGTTTCTCAATGACACGCAGGTCATATAAAAGAATAAAGACAACTCCTATGGCTCCTGCCGGTTGACAATACCGCTGAAGCAAGAAAAGACTAGTAGCGGCAAGAAAGTTGACAAATCCACGCCCACAACAAATTGTGTTCTACTCGTGCAAGAAGAACTACGCATAGACCTAGCTCATGATGCCACTGTTGGGGAACGTTGCAGAAAACAAAAATTTTCCTACTCGTTTCACCAAGATCCATCTAGGAGTTCATCTAGCAACGAGTCATCAGATGGATCTACATACCTTTGTAGATCGCGTGCGGAAGCGTTCAAGGAACGGGGATGAAGTAGTCGAACACGACGTGATCCAAATCACCGATGACCAAGTGCCGAACGGACGGCACCTCCGCGTTCAACACACGTACGGGATGGGAGACGTCTCCTCCTTCTTGATCCAGCAAGGGGGAAGGAGAGGTTGATGATGATCCAGCAGCACGACGGCGTGGTGGTGGATGCAGGGCGTCACGACAGCAGGGCTTCGCCGTGTACTACGAGAGAGAGAGAGACGTAACAGGGAGAGAGGGATGCACCAAAAGCCGTAGCTTCAAGTCCCTCCTCTCCCCCACTATATATAGGGGTGCCAAGGGGGGGCACCGGCCCTAGGAGACGGATCTCCTAGGGGGGGGGGGGGGGGCGGCCAAGGGGTGGGGGGCTTGCCTCCCAAGCAAGGGGGCGCCCCCCTTTAGGGTTTCCCCTAAACCCTAGGCGCATGGGCCCTTAGGGGGTGGCGCCCCAGCCCACTAAGGGCTGGGTCCCTTCCTACTTCAGCCCATGGGGCCCTCCAGGATAGGTGGCCCCACCCGGTGGACCCCCGGGACCCTTCCGGTGGTCCCGGTACAATACCGGTGACCCCGAAACTTGTCTCGATGGCCGAAACAACACTTCCTATATATAATTCTTTACCTCCGAACCATTCCGGAACTCCTCGTGACGTCCGGGATCTCATCCGGGACTCCGAACAACATTCAGGTTACTGCATATACATATCTTCACAACCCTAGCGTCACCGAACCTTAAGTGTGTAGACCCTACGGGTTCGGGAGACATGTAGACATGACCGAGACGACTCTCCGGTCAATAACCAACAGCGAGATCTGGATACCCATGTTGGCTCCCACATGCTCCACGATGATCTCATCGGATGAACCACGATGTCAAGGATTCAATCAACCCCGTATGCAATTCCCTTTGTTAATCGATATATTACTTGCCTGAGATTCGATCGTCGGTATCCCAATACCTCGTTCAATCTTGTTACCGACAAGTCACTTTACTCGTACCATAATGCATGACCCCGTGACCAGACACTTGGTCACTTTGAGCTCACTATGATGATGCATTACCGAGTGGGCCCAGTGATACCTCTCCGTCATACGGAGCGACAAATCCCAGTCTTGATCCGTGTCAACCCAACAGACACTTTCGGAGATACCCGTAGTATACCTTTATAGTCACCCAGTTACGTTGTGATGTTTGGTACACCCAAAGCACTCTTACGGTATCCGGGAGTTACACGATCTCATGGTCTAAGGAAAATATACTTGACATTGCAAAACTCTAGCAAACGAACTATACGATCTTTATGCTAGGTTTAGGATTGGGTCTTGTCCATCACATCATTCTCTTAATGATGTGATCTCGTTATCAATGACATTCAATGTCCATAGCCAGGAAACCATGACTATCTGTTGATCAACGAGCTAGTCAACTAGAGGCTTACTAGGGACATGTTGGTGTCTGTTATTCACACATGTATTACGATTTCCGGATAACACAATTATAGCAGGAATAAAGACAATTACCATGAACAAGGAAATATAATAATAATGCTTTTATTATTGCCTCTAGGGCATATTTCCAACAAAAGGTCCTCGATAAGGCGATTGCAAAGAAGAGGAATAAGTCACCCAAGCTATTGCCTTCTCCACATCCAGTGGCTACGGCGACTTCTCCTCCATCTCCGGCCACCCCTCACCTCCTCTACCGTGAGGATCATGCCCACCAAGTGTCCAGCGCTATGAACGAAAGGTAAAAAATGGGTTTTCTATTTTTGTGCCCCTGGTTCCTTAGTTGTGCTCATTTTGTCCAAGCCAACTAACTTTGCTCACTTTCCCCTCCTCACTCCACCACCTACTCACAAAAGGCCAAACGGAGCACTACCGTCTAGTCAACGCCATTGACCGTTACGTCTTGACTAGTGGGCCGACATGATATCCTGACAGGTGGGGCAACCTACTTCCTATGCGGCATTTTTTTAACGAGTAATAGAAGGAGAGGGATGCAGTTGGTAATATAAAAAAGTTGTTGTGTGATGTTTTAAGGCAGAAATAACTAATAAACGACCAGACGATAAACGGTCATCAACGGAATGAGCTTATGTTAAGGCAAGTGGGTCCCCCATGCAAGACTGAACCCTCTCTGCTCCCCTCTTATTTCTCGGCGGCGGGCGGTGGAGCCATCGTTCTCGGTTGCAGTGTATGAGGTGAGTGAATTCAGAACCTTACTCCGTGTCGAGTTAGATATGACCGTGGTGCCTTTGTTTTCAGATGATTTGGAATCTAGATTGTGGGGGGTGCGGGTTGGCTGAACGTGATGGAACCAACATTGACAAACAGGGGGTGGCACTACAAGGGTTGCTACGGCTGATTGGAATTAGGTAGAATTAGATGACCCTATAGATTTGTTCACTGCACCAATGGCTAACACTAAGATGCATGGAATTTTTTTGGCATACCAGTAGATGATAGATATAATGAGGAGAGGGAGGAATCTAGTTTGCCTGCTGATGGTAACAGAGATTCATTCGAAGATGTGGATGGACATTTGATGGAAGATGTTGCAGATGGTGTTGATGATGCACATGATGATGAGATGGTAAATGTATATGACAAAAAAAACCATGTTATTGAAGTGCGGAAGTTGTTCCCAAACATGGATGAGTTTAGGATGTGTTTCAAGACTTATGCGGTCAAGCATGAGTTTGATGCCAAGACTAAGTGGACTGATAGAAAGAAGTTTCATGCGATATGCTAGATGCCAACTTGATGGAAGTACCATCAGGGTTAATCAAATTCCACATCAACATACTTGTATTACAAGTTCATAGAGAGTACAAACCATGGCATCACACATTTGGGTTGCAGAAATGATCACTCCTATTTAGCCAAGAAACCAAGCACTACGGCAAAACAACTTTTAGTAGACTTAGAAAATCAGTACCCCATCAAGCTGAAATATACCACAGTGTGGAAGGAAAAACAAAGGGCAATGAAGCAATTATATGGTGATTGGGCAAATACCTTTAGGATGCTTTATAGCTTCAAAGCAGAGGTGGAGAAGACGTCGCCGCAGCATTGTTGAGATAGATACTAAGGTGACAAAGGATGGCAAAGTCGTTTCCTCTAAGTTCTTCATGGCTTTAAAGCCTTGCATCAATGGCTTCAAAGCAGGGTGCCGTCCATATATATTTGAGCATAGGATCTTCTTCTTAGCTGCCTAGTGGAATGGTCAATTAGCAGCATGCAATCCTCTAGATGACCACAATTGGATGTTCCCTGTTGCTATTGGATTGTTTCAATCAAAGACAGAGGTTTCATGGACATGGTTCGTGATGCGGTTGAAAAGATGCATAGGGCTAGTGTGACCTTTGGCATTCCACATAGATGCATGTAAAGAGCTAGATATTGCAGTCAATAATGTTTTTCCCCATGTTGAGCGGAGGGAGTGCTTCAGCCATATGTGTTAAAATCTCTGCCCAATCGGATTTACGGATCTCCCAAAATTTAAGAAACAGTTTTCGGCCAGAAAACATGAACGCGAAACAGAATAGAACACACACAGAGAGAGAGAGAGAGATCATAGGGGGAACTCTTCTCCCATCTAGCACTAGTAGAAAAAGGGCCATTTGTCCTGGTTCGTAAGGGCCATTTATCCCGGTTGCTGAACCGGGACTAAAGGGTCATTACTAAAGCCCTAGGCCTTTAGTCCCGGGTCTTACACGAACCGGGACAGATGGGCCTCCACGTGGCCGGTGCGGTGAGCCCAGGAAGGAGGCCCTTTGGTCCCGGTTGGTGGCACCAACCGGGACCAATAGGCATCCACGCATCAGCAGCTCGCAGGAGCTGAGGTTTTTGTTTTTTTAAGGGGTGGGTTTAGGTGGTTTTGGGGGGTTAATTTAGGTGTTCCATACATTGTGTTAGTTAGCTAATTAATAGAGAGAAGTGTCCTCTCTTATCTCCGTGCTTGGTCGACGCTACGTACTATACGTATAGAGAGGACTCGACACGCTAGCTAGTAAGCAAAAATGAAGGACACAGAAGATCGTCATGAACACATGCATACAGAGAGAAGTGATATCGACCTCTCCTTCTTTGAGAGATTAGTCGAATAACAAGTTTTCATATATCTATCCAACGCTACCAGCTACATATATACAATATAAGATCTCTTACAATATAATCCCCTAATTATATATGAACTCAGGGTCCACATTGTATTCTCCGTCTTTATCGATCACGTGGTCAAGAAAGAATGCCGCCAATTCCTCTTGAATTTCTCGCATGCGATCTGGTGCTAGGAGTTCATCCCGCATCTGAAACATATAATTTGAAGAAAGGGGTCAATACATATATATGAATGAATGAAACTCAACACAAATGATAGTAATAAAATATAATTCTGAATATAATTGCTTACGCACTTCATATTGTTTTTGAGTGTAGCCCCGCGCACAGGTCGTGTGGCGGATGGACTCGCAAACGTGGTATCCACAGTAATTATTCCCGGCTTCCTAGCACAACCACTTTACAAGAAATAGAGGTCAACCAAACTAATAAGCAAGCATGCTAAGTGGTATTGATGAAACTAGCGCTTGAATCACTAGGAGATGCACGGAACATGCTAGTAGTACTTACTTTCGGGTGTTTAAATTGCAGCTTCTTCGATAGTCCCGAAGCTTTTGAGGTGAATTTTTTCCAAACCCTGCCAGGCAAAGAAAACAATTACTTGATATCAGTAAGTGCACAAAGTTGCCGATATGGTGCGATAATTATCGATTTAACTTACTTCTCGAGCATTTG
Source organism: Triticum monococcum (assembly GCA_034509565.1). Taxonomy (NCBI): domain Eukaryota; kingdom Viridiplantae; phylum Streptophyta; class Magnoliopsida; order Poales; family Poaceae; genus Triticum; species Triticum monococcum. The sequence continues at coordinate 608,432,503 of CM067845.1, forward strand.
AGTCATGTCCGCATACTCCTTGGGATCTTTTCGTCTCGAGTCTAAGACGGTCACTAGTCCTTGCTCAAGCTTAATCTCTAGGAGAATATAGTGGAACCTGCGCACGCATGCATAACTCATCAATTACATTACTATAACCTCGACTAATAAGGGAAACCGAATATGCACAAGAAAGTAACACTCACTTGAAGTTGTAAGGAAAGAGTATTATAGCTTTGTTTTGATTTAATACCAACGATCTTATCAAGTTGCCCTCGGTATCTTTTTCCTGAAATTCAACCGAATATGCATCTATGAGATTTGTGTTAATGAACCCAATATCACTGATTTGTCTTTTCTTCAATTCGGTGATCTTCAATCTGCATAATATAGTGAGGATAATTATGAATACATCCAATGAAAGAGCTGACCTATATATAGAGACTTAATGACAGAAGTAGTACTTACAGACAAGCAAGTGACCGTTAATTTATCGAGGGCCTTTTGATTGAAAAACTGGAAGAACTCCTCAAATGGAACATTCAACAGATCAGTTCCAACGAGGTCATGCTCCTCTTTATCTCTTAGCATAAAAATATTCCTCCCCCAGACTCTTTGCAGGTTTTCATGTACCAATCATGGAATCTTCGCATCATCATTGTTAGATATCTTTCATCTTTGACGAGAGGCTTCCCGTACTCGTATATGTGTTTGTCCACCTCCAAGAAATCATAACATACATCATCGGGTAGGTAATATCCAAGATTGGTATAGCCGGGCACCATCCTCAGATCTTTAGCAACGATATCGCTAGACACCTTGAGCGGGGGGCACGATTGGTTCGCTTGTTCGCCGAGCTGGGCAATTTTTTCCCAGCTCGTCATTCCGCTAACCTTTGATCACTGACAGTACTTCCTGAACGCTCTGCTTCGATAAATGACCTTTCAATAATGCGCTCATAGTTGCCTTTCGGCAGAGACTTTGGTGGTTTCTTAAGGGTAGCCACAGTGCGCTTCGCTTTCACTGGGTCTATCTTCTCCTTTGGAGGTGGATGTTTCTTTTCTTTCACCCCTTCAAAGAAGCTCATCACTTCGGCTCGCACGATCTCCGCGTTTTCCTCTAGGGTCCTCTTGTATGGTAACTTCTCTGGAGTCTTCAGAGAAGGACCGAATCTGTATTGCCTCCCGCCTCTGGCTGTACTGCTAGATGCCGGAGCAGACGGAGCGGCTGCGACTGTCTTCTTTCCTTTCTTACGAGGCGGAGGAGAAGGACTACGACGCGCCAGAGCAGCCGGAGCGGCGCCGGGTCTCTTCTGCCCTTGCTGGCGAGGTGGATTAGGAGGAGGCTGGCTGCTCGGGCGCGCCGACGCAGGCGGAGAAGGAGGCGGAGTGCCGCCACGTGTCGGAGAAGGAGGCTGAGTGCCCTGATCACTCGCTGGAGGAGGAGGCGGAGAAGGAGGCAGAGTTCCCTGACTCGCCGGAGGAGGAGGCGGAGGCATCCAGTTCGTAAGGTTGATCAGCTCCTTCCGCCATAGGCATGGAGTCAACACACAAGAACCCAGTCGAGTCTCCCCTTCACCCGTAGGGTGGTCAAGCTCGAGGTCCTCAAATCCGTCCGTTATTTCATCCACCATCACCCTAGCATATCCTTCTGGAATCGGCCGGCAGTGAAAAGTTGCGCCAGGTTCAGGAGGTGCAACAGAGCCAACAATCGCCTTGACTTTAAATTTCATCCATTGCGTCATAAGGTGGCAATTTGGAGACTCCGTGATTAAGTCCATGGGGTAGCTAGCAGGAGCCGTGAAGACAGGCTCCAGCTAAAGCAGCTCAGTGGAAGCCACGCTGCTTCTCCGCTAAGATGGCGGGGTAGCTTTGGGGGAAGCTTCGGCAGGTCGCTTGCTGCGATCTGCTTCTCGTTGCTCTATCGCTTGTACCCTTGCGTGCAGCGCCTGAATTTGGGTCTGCTCCACTTTCTTCCTCCTCTCCTGGCATTTGTAACCGCCTGCATTCGGAAACCCAACCTTCCACGAAACGGAGCCTGGCGTGCCTCGTGTCCGTCCAGGGTGCTCAGGATTCCTGAGGGCCATTGTGAGCTCGTCGTTCTCTCTGTCTGGAATGAACGTCCCTTGCTGCGCTGCATCAATATACTACCAAGGCTTTGTGACAGTTATTCGCAGTTGGTCGTTAGTCCAACGGCACTTCCCTTATATAGGGTCCAAGGTTACGCCAACCCCGAAGAACCAAGTCTGGCAATGGTCTGGACAGTTCAATGTCTCTGGTTCGACCCCCTTTATCTTGCAGGTCATTCTTAGCCTTGGCCCACAATGGCCGTGCTTTGAGGTAGCCACCTGACCCCATGCGATGGTGAAGCTTCTTCTTCGAAACATTTTTCTTCTTTGTCGCTGACATCTTCTTACTCTTGTCCGATGTCTTGTGGGCCGCAAAGTCGTCCCATTGATCTCTGATCTTCTCATACTTGCCGGTGAATTCTGGTGTCTCTTCTTTGTCGACAAATGTTGTTTTCAGCTCATTCTTCCACCTCCTGAATAGTTCTGCCATCTTCTTAAGAGCATGAGACTTGATCAATTTCTTTATAACTGGCTTCTCCGGATCCTCCTCTGGCGGTAGGGTGAAATTTGCCTTCAGCGCGGTCCAAAGATCATCTTTCTGCATATCGTTGACATAAGACACCTCAGGGTCATCTTTAGCCGGCTTATACCATTGGTGGATGCTGATCGGGATCTTGTCCCTAACAAGAACCCCGCACTGAGCAGCAAATGCTTCCTTTGTCCGGATGGGTTCAATCGGTCGGCCATCATGCGCGATTGCTGTGATCTCAAACCTTTCATCTGAGCATAATTTTTTCTTTGGGCCTTGTTTCTTTACCGAAGTTGTGCTCGATCCAGAGGGCTAGAAAAAAAAGAAATACGAGAGTTATTAATTAATATGTGTACATACCAAAAACAATTAATGCATCAATTAGCTATAGTCGGCACATGCTTAATTAATATATATACCTGGCCGGACTCCGTTCGGTCACCGGAGCCGTCATCAAGGTGTCCTTCTTCCACCGGCATTCGGTCACCGGAGCCATCATAATCATGTCCTTCCTCCTCCATTGTTCGATGACTATAGCCTGCTTCTTCACCCTGTCCTTCCGGACCATCGGTTTCGCTGAGAAATGACATGACGACATCACATCCGTCTGCGATTATGTTCCCCAACACCGCTTCTGTTGCTTCATCTCGGGGGTGCTCCATAGTTTCTGTAAATATTTACAACATGGCAATTATTATTCAAACATGACAGATGGATATATTAGTGGCAAACGTAGAACTAGCTAGCTAATCACAATAAGGAATCATATTAGTGGCCTCGACGCTTCTCTAGGGTTTGGGGTGGCCTCGACAACGCTTCAAGGGTTTGGGCTGGCCTCGGCAACGCTTCAAGGGTTTGGGGTGGCCTCGACGACAACACTCTTTTAACTTGGTAAATTTGGGTGGCCTCAAGAGAGTTTGTCGGGTAGGGGCGCGGCGGGAGGGGGTAGGAGACTGACATCGTTTTTTTCTAGGGTTTGGGTGTCCTCGAGAGTTTTGGTCGAGCAAGAGGGCCGGGGGGTAAGAAATAAAAAGAGGAGCAGATCGAAGAAAAAAAAGAAGAAAAAAGAGGAGAAGAAGAAACGAATAGAGGAGAAGAAGAAAAAATAGAAAAAATTTCTATTTTTTCTTCTTCTCCTCTATTCCTTTCTTCTTCTCCTCTTTTTTTTCCTTTTTTCCTCTTCTTATTTATTTCTCCTCTTCTTCATCTCCTCTTCTTCTTTTCCTTCTTCCTACACTAAACATAAACTACAATAATTCTAAAATTAAACGAAGTTATCGGGACGGGGTATATCGACAACGACATACCCGATAAAAAAAATAAAAAGACGAAGAAGAAATAAAAAGAGGAGAAGAAGAAAGGAATAGAGAGAAGATCGAAGAAAAAAAGAAGAAAAAAAGAGGAGAAAAAGAAAGGAATAGAGGAGAAGAAGAGAAAATATATCAATTGCTCTATAACTTTCTTCTTCTCCACTTTTTTTCTACTTCTCCACCCTGACGCCCCCACTCTGCTCCTCGTCGCCGTCGTCGTCGATCCCTGCCCCGACGCCGTTAGGCTGCTCCACCTCGCCGTCGCCACCAAGCCCTGCCCCGACGCCGTCAGGCTGCTCCACCGCGTCATCGTCGACGCCGTCAGGCTGCACCACCTCGCCATCGCTTCTTTTTTCCTCTATTCCTTTCTTCTTCTCCACTATTCCTTTCTTCTTCTCCACTTTTTTCCCTCTTTTTTCCTCTTCTTATTTATTTCTCCTCTTCTTCTCCTTTCTTCCTCTTCTTATTTTCCTTTTCCTCTCATTCTTTTTCTTCTTCTTCCATTCCTAGCTAGATATATAAAACTTTTCTAAAAATGTAACTTTTGCATATATAAAACTTTTCTCCTTCTTCCTTCTTCCTTCTCTTCCTTCTTTCTACATATATAAAACTTTTCTAAAAATGAAACTAACCTAAAATTAATGTACTAAATCAGAGAACATTAATGTACTAAAATTAATGTATTTTTAAAACATCATGCATATTGCAATTGAAAAAAATACATACTTACATACAAAAAACATGTAAAAAAATACATACATACATATATGAACATACATAAAAAAATACATATATCTAAAAAAATACATACATACATATATGAAAATCTAAAAACATGTAAAAAAAATAGCATATATAATTAAAAAGCACGGCGGCGGCGGGGCCGGCAGGGGCATGGTGCTCATAGAGGGCAGCGGGCAGGGGCGCGCGGCGGGCGGCGTCGGGGCGAGCAGGGGCGCCGGGAGTGGCGGCGACGTCGGGGCAGATGGCAGTGGCGACGGCAGCGGCGATGCCGAGGTGGTGTAGCCCAACGACGTCGACGATGAAGCGGTGGAGCAGCCTGACGGCGTCGGGGCAGGGCTCGGCGGCGACGGCGAGGTGGAGCAGCCTGACGGCGTCGGGGCAGGGATCGACGACGACGGCGACGAGGAGCAGAGTGGGGGCGTCAGGGTGGAGAAGAAGTGATTTTTGCAGAAACTGCTAAGTGTTTGCTTATATAGACGAAGCATTGGTCTCGGTTCATGCCAACAACCGGGACCAATGCCCCGTTTAGTCCCGGTTGGTGCCACCAACCGGGACTAAAGGGGGGACATTGGTCCCGGTTGGTGCTACGAACCGGTACCAATGTACCACTTTAGTCCCGGTTGGTGGCACCAACCGGAACCAAAGGCCCTGTGCTGCCCGCGTCGCGGTCGAAAGTTTAGTCCTACCTCGCTAGTTGAGAGAGCTCGAGAGTGGTTTATAAGTGCTGCTGCGCCAACCCTCTCGAGCTCCTCTCAACTGCAGGCTTTCAGGCCTAATTTGTCACAATGTGCTTGTGGGCCTACTAGGCCTCCTGCGGGCCTGAATCCTGGCCCATGGTTGGGTTTGTAGTCGTATTCACGCCGTGGTGGCCTAGTAGGTGGCATTTTTTTTATTTTTTTGTTGCTTTATTTATTTTATTTTGTTTCTACTTACAACAAAAACTTACTGTTGCTCTTTTTATTTATTTTATTAAAGTTTATTTATTTTACTTTTATACAGTTTATTTTGTTTCTCCTTCTTTATTTTATTAAAGTTTATTTTATTTTATTTTGTATCTACTTATTTATTATATTAAATTTTATTTTATTTTGTTTCTACTTATTTATTGTATTAAATTTTAATTTAATTTATTTTGTTTCTACTTATTTATTAAAGTTTATTTAATTTACATTATTAAAGTTTATTTTGTTTGTACTTATTTATTTTATTAAAGTTTATTTTATTTTATTTTGTTTCTACTTATTTATTAAAGTTTATTTTGTTCCTTTTTGCTTTTCATGTTTTGAACAAAAAATACTTTGATAATTTCAGTGGCATGAATTTTATATAATTTTAGTTTAAAAAATACTAGAGGTTTATAAAAGGTTTTTAGTTCATTCCTTTTGCTATTAGAGTTTTGTAAAAGTTTTTTAGTTAATTTTCTTTTTGCTATCATCATTTCATCCACATAGCATGTGCAAGAAAGTAGACAGGGTTACGGCAAAAACTGGATGCACTTCGTGTACAAAATGGACAATCTCTTTCGAAGTATCAAGGTTTCATACGGAAACTCGTCTATTACAAAGGGATTTCATTTTTTAACTTATTTGAACTCCATAGTTTTTATGTGTTCAAAATGTACCATTCAAAGCCACATCATCAATTTTCAACCCTTTCCGACTTCATTTGTTATTTTTCATACATTTATTGATTATTTTGAGCTATGAGGCCCTGAAATTGAAAAGCATTTCAAATGAACTCTGAAAAGGTTGAAAGTTGCCATGGTATCATCATTTCACCCACATAGCATGTGCAAGAAAGTAGAGACGGTTACGACAAAAACTGGATGCACTTCGTGTACAAAATAGACAATCTCTTTCGAATTATTAGGGTTTCATATGGAAACTCGTCTGTTACAAAGGGATTTCATTTTTTAACTTATTTGAACTCCATAGTTTTTCTGTGTTCAAAATGCACCATTCAAAGCCACATCATCAATTTTCAACACTTTCTGACTTCATTTGTTATTTTTCATGCATTTACTGATTATTTTGAGCTATAAGACCCTGAAATTGAAAAACATTTCAAATGAACTCTGAAAAGGTTGAAAGTTGGCATGGTATCATCATTTCATCCACATAGCATGTGCAATAAAGTAGAGAGGGTTACGGCAAAAACCGGATGCACTTCGTGTACAAAACGAACAATCTCTTTCGAAGTATCAGGGTTTCATACGGAAACTCGTCTGTTACAAAGGGATTTCATTTTTAACTTATTTGAACTCCATAGTTTTTCTGTGTTCAAAATGCACCATTCAAAGCCACATCATCAATTTTCAACCCTTTCTGACTTCATTTGTTATTTTTCATGCATTTACTGATTATTTTGAGCTATAAGACCCTGAAATTGAAAAGCATTTCAAATGAACTATGAAACGGTTGAAAGTTGGCATGGTATCATCATTTCATCCACATAGCAGGTGCAAGAAAGTAGAGAGGGTTACGACAAAACTGGATGCACTTCGTGTACAAAACGGACAATCTCTTTCGAAGTATCAGGGTTTCATACGGAAACTCGTCTGTTACAAAGGGATTTCATTTTTTAACTTATTTGAACACCATAGTTTTTCTGTGTTCAAACTCCACCATTCAAATCCACATCATCAATTTTCAACCCTTTCTGACTTCATTTGTTATTTTTCATGCATTTATTGATTATTTTGAGCTATAAGACCCTAAAATTGAAAAGCATTTCAAATGAACTCTAAAAAGGTTGAAAGTTGGCATGGTATCATCATTTCATCCACATAGCATGTGCAAGAAAGTAGAGAGGGTTACGTCAAAAACTGGATGCACTTTGTGTACAAAACAGACAATCTCTTTTGAAGTATCGGGGTTTCATACGGAAACTCGTTTGTTACAAAGGGATTTCATTTTTTTAACTTATTTGAACTCCATAGTTTTTCTGTCTTCAAAATGCACAATTCAAAGCAACATCATCAATTTTCAACCCTTTTTGACTTCATTTGTTATTTTCATGCATTTACTGATTATTTTGAGCTATAAGACCCTGAAATTGAAGGCAACATATAGCTCTCATGAATAGATAAGTGAGCAAATTAATAGAAGTTCATCATCACATTAAAAACAAAGTACATACATAGTTCTCATTGGACAACATATAGGTCTCGAGAGCATCTAGTTAAAGCATACATTGAAACTATGTAAAACCTTTCAATGGAACAACAAATGCAATCATAATCACAACCAAGGTAAAAATTTATCCAACGGCATAATGATACCAAGCCTTGGTATGAATGGCATATTTTCTAATCTTTCTAATCTTCAACCGCATTGCATCCATCTTGATCTTGTGATCATCGACGACATCCGCAACATGCAACTCCAATATCATCTTCTCCTGCTCATTTTTTTTATTTTTTCCTTCAAGTAATTGTTTTCTTCTTCAACTAAATTTAACCTCTCGACAATAGGGTCAGTTGGAATTTCTGGTTCAACTACCTCCTACATAAATAAAATCTAGGTCACATTGGTCGGCATAATTGTCATAAACAATAAATGAACCAAGTTATAAAAAGATAATATATATCGCATCTGAATCATAGGCAGGATGAGGGTGGACGGGGTCGGATACCAAAACCATCGCACTATATAATAACAAGCAATAATAAAAGTTAGAAATTAGACAAGTATCTATCTAAAGTAAGAATTATTTTCTTTCAGATAGAAGATAAGAACAAGAGGCTCACCACGGTGGTGCCGGCGATGAGATCGGCGCGGGCGATCGACGGCGCTGAAGACGGGGACGGGACGTGACAGACCGCTAAACCTATGCAAATCTCGGGGAAAATGGAGCTTGGAGGCCGAGCTTCGAGAGGAGAAAGCTTAACTAGTGTGGCTCGGGCATTTCATCAAACACCTCATGTGCATAGGATGTGAGCTAGAGCACGCAAATGCCCTCTCCTCGCCGGCCAGAAAAAATAGAGCACTGTGGAGTGCTCTGCTGCGTCGACGGGGTATATATAGGCAACTCATTTGTCCCGGTTCGTGGCTGGAACCGGGTCTAAAGCCCAGCTTTCTGTCCCGATTCAAGCCAAGAACCTGGACCAATGGTTGTGAGCCAGGAGCGAGGCCCATTGGTCCTGGTTCATTCCTAGAACCGGGACAAATGGGTCCATATGAACTAGGACCAATGCCCACGAGGCCCCGGCCGGCCCCTTGGGCTCATGAACCGGGACGAATGCCCCCATAGGTCTCGGTTCATGACTGAACCGAGACTAATGGGCTTGCCATGCCCGAACCAAAGCCCTATTTTCTACTAGTGTAGGGGGGAGGCCAAGGAAGTAGAATAAGGAGGGGGGCTCTCTCCCACTCTCTCCCGGTGGCGTCGGAACGCCACTGGGCAATCATCATGACGACGATCTACACCAACAACTTTGCCGCCGTCATGATCATCTCCCCCCTCTATGCAACGGTTTAACACCCCTTATCCCCATTGTAATCTATACCTTAACATGGTGCTTAATGCCATATTATTATCCAATGATGTGTTGGTATCCTATGATGTTTGAGTCATTTTGTTTTACCCTATGGGTTGATTGATGATCGTGACTGGTTTGGGTTGTATGTTTTATTTTGGTGCTGTCCTATGGTGCCCTCCGTGTCACGCAAGCGTGAGGGATTCCCTCTATAGGGTGTTGCAATACGTCCATGATTCGCTTATGGTGGGTGGCAAGAGTGGCATAAGTTCATACCTAAGTAAGGGGTTGTTGCGTATGAGATTGAAGAGGACTAGATACTAAATGCTATGGCTGGGTTTTACCTTAATGATCTTTAGTAGTTGTGGATGCTTGCTAGAGTTCCAATCATAAGTGCATATGATCCAAGTACGGAAAATATGTTAGCTCATGCCCCTCCCTCAAAGAAAATTGCAATAATGATTACTGGTCTAGTTATCGATTGCCTAGGGACAAATCATTCTCTTGTGTTACAAAAGCTCTCTAATAAATAACTAACTTTTATTATCTTGCAAATTATTCCTAGTTTTATTTCCGCTTAGTACCTCTAGTTTTATTCTTGAAAACCTATCCTTACACCTACAAAATAGTTTCAAACTTGTTCTAGGTAAAGCGAACACTAAGTGTGCGTAGAGTTGTATCTGTGGTCGATTAAACTTGAAGGGAATATTAATTCTACCTTTAGCTCCTCATTGGGTTTGACACTCTTATTTATCGAAAAAGCTACAATTGATCCCCTATACTTGTGGGTTATTAAGACCTTTTTCTAGCGCCATTTCTGGGGAGCAATATCATGGGGAGAATATTCTTGTGTGTGCTTATAAGTTGTTCTCTATCTGTAGTTATGGATATGGAACACGGAATACCAAAAAAATTAGCTGTACTTGCTACTCATGGAGATGGGGAACCTCCTAAAACTCTTGATGCTCATTATGTGGAAATATTAAGCACTACTTTGGTAATCTTGAGAAAACCCCATTCAACTTGATAATGGGAGACACGTTGGATCAACGTGAACACTTTAGGAATTATCGCTTGACTCAAAAAGGGAAAGTCTTATGGGATCAAATTGATTATTTGCAATGGTATGCTTGGAATTTATGCTTGAGATATGATTATATTTGTTGATCTAGGATGAAGGCTCCACACCTTTCCCTTTGCATGTGAATTTAATGATAATGAAACCTTGGCTTCTTATGCTAATGGTAGATATGATTACTATGATGTGGAACGAATAGAAGAATTTGTTTCTTTTGAGGGTGCTTATGAAATTGAATCTTTGTTTGAAAAGTACAAAGATTATGATGATGCTGTTTATAGACCTGAAAATTTTGCAATACTTAAATATTGCTATGAGAATTATAAATACGATGCCGATATTGATGAATTTATTGAGAAAGTCTCCGCTATCCAAGAAGAGACTAATATTCTGCAGGAATCTATGGAAGAAGAAATTGATGAAACTATGAGCTCATTGGCTGAAAAAGATGAGGAAGAGAGCGAAGAACAAAAGGATGAAGAGCGGATTGATCACCCGTGCCCACCTTCTAATGAGATTAACTCTTTATCCCTTAGATTGTTTAATTTCCCTTCATGCTTACGGAAGGATGAATGTTATGATCCCGTTGATTCATTTGAAATATCCTTTTTGATGAACTTGATTCTTGCTATGCTTGTGGCCAAGATGCCAATTTGAATTATGATTATGGAGATGAACTTGCTATAGTTCTTTATGTTAAGAACGAAATTTTTGCTATTGCACCCACACATGGTAGTCCTATTATGTTTTTGAATTCTCCCAACTACACTATATTGGAGAAGTTTGCAATTATTAAGGATTATATTGATGGGTTGTGTTTTATTACTACACATGATGATTTTGATGAGTATAATATGCACGTGTTTGCTGCTCCTACTTGCAATTATTATGAGAGAGGAACCACATCTTCACCTCTCTATATTTCCAATACGATAAAATTGCAAGAAACTGTTTATGCTATGTATCGACCTTTACTATGTGTGCATGAATTGTTCTTTTATGACATGCCGATGCATAGGAAGAGAGTTAGACTTCGTTATTGCGTGATATATGTTACTTTGTGCTCACTACTAAATTACAAATCATTGTTAATTAAAATTGGCTTTGATATACCTTGGGATCTGGGTGGATCAATTACTTGAGCACTTTATGTCTAGCTTAATGGCTTTAAAGAAAGCGCTGCCAGGGAGACAACCCGGAAGTTCTAGAGAGTCATTTTATTTTATTGTGTGCTTTTAAAAAGTTTATAAACAAAAAATTATAGAGGGGAACCTAATTTTTTTGAAAAAGGAAAGTGAAATTAAGAAAGACGAACACAGTTGAAGTGCGGGAGCTGCTTGAACTTTGTTCATGCCCATGGAAACTTTGCAAACTTGATTACAGAAACTTTTCAACAAAAATAATTATCCCCTTGTAAAAATCCATTCTCTTATAAAAATAATATACCTTTATTTTCCTTTAGGATGTTTAGATTGCTTGTTTGGTATGTGCGGTGCAAAAATAGAAACTTTGGCTGTAGTGCGTGAATTTACATTTTTTACTGGAACGTCAAAAGTTTATGAAACTTTTATGCAGTACTGCTATGTAATTTTTTATTTTTTCTGATTTTTTTTCAAAATTTTAGAGTTAGAAAAGTATGGTCAATGTTCCAATTACTACAGACTGTTTTGTTTTTGACAGTTTCTGTTTTTGATGCGTTGCTTACTTATTTTGATGAATCTATGAATTCTATCGGGGGCATAAGCCATGGTGAAGTTAGAATATAGTAGGTATAATGCAAAAATAAAATATGAATGCATTTGCAATAGTACTTAAAGTGGTGATTTGCTTTATTATACTAACGGATATCACGAAGGTTTTGTTATGTTTTGTGTGGACGAAGTGTTCGAAGATCGAGGAGGTATTGATATGAGAAGAATGAGGAGAGGCAAGAGCTCAAGCATGGGGATGCCCAAGGCACACCAAGTAAATATTCAAGGAGACTGAAGCGTCTAAGCTTGGGGATGCCTCGGAGGGCATCCTATCTTTATTCAATAATTATCAGCATGTCTCGGTTTTTGTTTTGTTCACATGACATGCGTAAATTCTTGGAGAGACTTTTGTGTTTATTTTTCTTTTAATAATGCACTATGCTGGTATGAGATAGTCCTTGGTTGATTTATAGAATGCTCTTCGCACTTCACTTATATCTTTGGAGTATGGCTTTATAGAATGCTTCATGTGCTTCACTTATATCATTTGAAGTTTGGATTGCATGTTTCTCTACATACGAAAACCGTTATTTGTATAATGCTCTTTTGCTTCACTTATATTTGTTAGACTGTGGGCAAGTATTTTGTAGAAATAATTAAACTCTCTTGCTCCACTTATATCTATTTAGTGAGTCAAGAGGAATTGGCCATTTGCATGGTTAGTCATAAAATCCTACATAAAACTTGTAGATCACTAAATATGATATGTTTGATTCCTTGCAATAGTTTTGCGATATGGTAATATGTGGGAGGGGGGGGGGTACTAGGGAATGATGGTGGTTTAGTAAGAATATTGGTGTTAAGGTTTGTGATTCCCGAAGCATGCACGCATAGTCTCTTATTATGCTAAGAAGTTGGAGCATGATTTATTATTGATTGTCTTCCTTATGAGTGGCGATCGGGGATGAGCGATGGTATTTTCCTACCAATCTATCCCCCTAGGGGCATGCGTTGTAGTACTTTGCTTCAAGGGCTAATAAACTATCGCAACAAGTATATGAGTTCTTTATGACTAATGTGAGTCCATGCATTATACACACTCTTACCTTTCCACAGTCTGCTAGCCTCTCTGGTACCGTGCATTGCCCTTTATCACCTCGAGAGTTGGTGCAAACTTCGCCGGTGCATCCGAACCCCGTGATATTGTATGCTCTTTCACACATAAGCCTCCCTATATCTTCCTCAAAACAGCCACTATACCTACCTATTATGTCATTTCCATAGCCATTCCGAGATATATTGCCATGCAACTTCCATCATCATCATATACATGACTTGAGCATTTATTGTCATATTGCTTTGCATGATCGTAAGTAAATAGAAGTGTGATGATCATCATTATTCCAGGCGTAGAGGCCCACTGCACAGGCTCAATTACACTGGAAGTGGTCTTCGGATCCCCAGATAACTTCCGAAGCGAAGAGTTAATCTTCGATATAGTCCCGTTCCGCAGTGGTTATCACGCACTGCTCGGACGAACCACATTCGCTAGATTCAATGCGGTGCCACATTATGCATACCTCAAGCTCAAGATGCCAGGACCTCGTGGAGTTATTACAGTCAACGGAAACACAGAGCGCTCTCTCCGAACAGAGGAGCACACCGCGGCCCTTGCAGCAGAAGCGCAAAGCAGCCTCTCAAGGCAATCTACCAGTTCGGCGTTTCAAAGCCTGGACACCTTCAAGCGTGCTCGGGGGAATCGGCAAACAGACCGCCTGTGCGATCTGAGCTCGCGCAGCAATACGGCGGCCACCCCAATACCAGCCCAACGGCGTTGTTCGTGTCGCGTGTACATAATTACGCATTAAAAATACCATGGGCACAGGTGGGGAGGGGGGCACAACTACGGCACGCCCCAAAACGCGGCCTAAACCGCACTAGGGGCTTACCGTTTGGTTATTTTTCTTTTTCTTTCAGGACTTCAATCTCTGGAAACACTGTCCGGCAGCTCTATTGCCGAACACATGATAGAGCAACCAAGGAGGCCGACAACTACGGAATTCCCAGGTGTATTACAGACTTCATATAATTCCTCAGCTCGCCCTTGGAAGGGACATAGTCCTACTCTTTTGCTTATTACACTATCTGTATCACTCTGCTTTAATGCAATTTTTTAATATACAATACATGACATTACGACTATTATCGCATTTTTGTTATATATATATATACATATCTATGTGTTCATTAATGACTCCTAGCAACCGTACACTCTGGTACGGCCAATGCACCAGGGGCTTACGTACCCACAATATGGTGTGAAAAGTCCGAACACTTTCACAAGTGCGGCACCCTGAACTTATAGCACTCTATGCATCAGCTCCGAATCATGTCTTTGGTCAAATGTTGGGTTTGCCCGGCTCCTATGTTTTGGTACCTTACGTTCCGCTCTATTGGCTAAGGTAGCGCTAGGAGAACTACTGCGATTGTGCCCCGATTCTGCCGGGCCGAGCACCTCAGTAGAGAAAGCTAAAACTGACTGCCATGATAAGGTGAGAGACTGGTCGCTGTTCAGCGAGGTTTTTCGAGTCCCTAAAGACTTATGCCGCTTAGGGCAAGGGGCCGGCTCCGTCCGTCTTACAGGCATGTATCGCGCCCCAAATTCGGCCTTCCGAATACCAGGGGCTTCGCCGAAATTTAAAATTATAGAATTCTATGGCTAAGTGAGAGTGATAAAGCATTATTAGTCCGGTTGCCTTGTTCGTTGTGCTGAGCACCTCCGTCGAAGGACCCAAACATGGGAACAAGAGTGCTCAGGTTTATCCCGAACACCCCGGCACTCGTGGCATGGGGGCAGAAGCCGAGGACTAGCCATCTCTCAGATTGGATAAACAGCCAAACTGAAGGTAATATTTTAAATTCACACAAGCGTTGCATAGTGAATACGATACAAGTTTTCATACACACAGGACAAAACGAGCAAGTCTCATTCAAATATTACATTTTGCGCACACTCATCCGTGATAAGACGGGCGCCCGGCAGAACACCCTCGTAGTACATCTCGGGGTGGCGGTGCTCCTTGCCCTCCGGCGGCCCCTCCTTGATCAGCTTCACGGCGTCTAGCTTGACCCACTGCGTTTTTACACAGGCGAAGGCCCGGCGTGCACCTTCAATGCAAATGGAACGCTTGACGACCTCCAGCCATGGGCAGGCATCCACAAGCCGCCTCACCAGGCCAAAGAAGCTGTTCGGAAGGGCATCGCCAGGCCACAACCGGACTATGAAGCCCTTCATGGCCTGATCGGCCGCCTTATGTAGCTTGGCCATCTGCTTTAGCTGGTCACTCATCGGCATCGGATGTTCGGCCTCAGCATACTGAGACCAGAGCAGCTTCTCCGTCGAGCTACCGTCCTCGGCCCGGTAAAATTGTGCGGCATCGGACACACTGTGGGGCAAATCTGCGAATGCTCCTGAAGAGCTCCGCATCCGGGTAAGTAATCGATAATTTACTTTTAATGCTTGCTTTGCATATAGAAAGCCTTACCCGCCGCTATCTTCTTTATCGCGTCGATCTCCTGAAGGGCCTTTTGGGCCTCGGCCTTGGCACTCTTCGCGCTCTCACGGGCCGCGGCAAGCTCAGACTCTCGCGTCTTCAAGTCAAGCTCCAACGCCTCGTGCTTCGTCACGAGAGCCTGGAGCTCTTGCTGCACCTCGCCCACCCGAGCCTCGTGCCTCTCTCGCTCGCTGCGCTCCTGGGCAGCCTTCTCTTTGGCCTGGGACAGTGCTTGCTTCAGGGTCGCCACCTCGGTCGTGGCCCCTGGCAAACATACAA
The DNA here is from genome assembly GCA_034509565.1 of Triticum monococcum. Taxonomy (NCBI): domain Eukaryota; kingdom Viridiplantae; phylum Streptophyta; class Magnoliopsida; order Poales; family Poaceae; genus Triticum; species Triticum monococcum. The sequence goes on from CM067845.1 coordinate 608,448,212, forward strand.
TGATCCTGTCATTTAGCAATTGCGTCCTTTTCTCATCTATAGACGGGGTATTAGCTACCCTTGTTCTCCTCGAGCTACCTCTTGGCAAGGCCGAGCTCTTTCTGGGACCCCTGGTGGGCCTCCTTCAGTACAGCGACCTCCACAGTTAGTGCGGCGGATGCCAGCAGCGAAGCCTGCATATGCATATTGACATACTTATATTAGACTCCTGCGATATTATTTGATCCTTTGTTCAACTTTTCTTTGTGAACACCGAACAAAGCATCAGGGGCTACTGTCTATGCAGTAATATTTCTACTACATTTTAAAACACTTACCTCGAAGCCTGTTAAAAGGCTAGTACAGGCTTCAGTCAATCCGCTCTTGGCGGACTGAACCTTCTGGATCACCGCACTCATGATAGTGCGGTGCTCCTCCTTGATGGAAGCGCTGCGAAGGGCTTCCAACATAGTGTCCGGCGCCTCTGGATGTACAGAGGTCACCAGCACAGGCATCTCACCCCCCTTAGAAGGGGACCGCCTGCTCGAGCTCGGAGCCGTTGGAGGGTCTGGCGCGGTGTTCGGCTGAGGGCCGAACTCGGAGCTCTCGGGGACCCCGTCCCCTCGGCTCCCGGAGTCCGGAAGGTCGCCTTGAGGCGCCTCCGGGACTGTCCCCCTCGATCTAGTGCCTCTTGAGACAACACCTTGGCGTCGTCGGCTGGATGAGGGGAGGTGGCGGTCGGGACTGGATCGCTATCCATGTCCGACGAGCCAAGGGAGCCGTCCAAGGATGCCTCGATATTGGCTCGGGGCGGCCTGCACAATTGAGTTCGGCGTTAGGGAAAGAAATGCGACAAAGGAATCCTATGGGTTACTTTGGTATCCGAATACTTACGATTTCCCCTGGGGCTTGGCCCTGGGCAACCACTCGTCTTCACTTTCGTCAGCGGCGGTAGAGCTGTCCGGAAGGAGCGTCCTTCCCTTCTTGGACCCTCCGGCCTCCCCAGTTTGGGCAGCCTTCCTTTCTTGTCTCCCCCAGGCGATGGGGGAGCCTCTTCTTCCTATTCCTTGTCTTCGGACGGTGAGTCCGACGACGCCTGGCGTCAGGAACTCTTTCGAGCTCCCTTGGCCTTCTGGGTCTTCTCCGGCACCTTATAAGGGGCCGGAGTCAACATCTTCGCCAGAAGGGCGTCTGTAGTTCCTTCGGGCAAGGGAGCCGGACAGTTGATTTGTCCGGCCATCTTCTGCCAGTCCTGTTAACGGCACGTGAGTTTAGATCACGCATAGAATCAATCTATATAGAAAACAAGTATCCTGTGAAAGGTAAAACAACTTACCGCACTAGCGTGGTGCTTCGCGCTGAATCCGCGATCCTTAGTAATGGGGGGAGGGACCGCGGTGCCCTTGAATAGCACCCTCCAGGCATCTTCATGAGTCGTGTCGAAGGGCCTGTTCAGAGTTCAGTGCTATGCCGGATTGAACTCCCACAAGGTAAACTCCCGTTGTTGGCATGGGAGTATCCGGCGGACGAGCATAACCTAGACTATGTTGACAAGCTTGAGCTTCTTATCCACCATGTTCTGAATACATGACTGGAGTCCGGTCAGCTCTTTTGAATTACCCCAAGATAGTCCCTTCTCTTTCTAGGAGGTGAGCCGCATGGGGATGCCAGATCGAAACTCGGGGGCCGCTACCCATGCGGGGTCGCGCGGCTCGGTGATATAGAACCACCCCGATTGCCACCCCTTTATGTTATCCACAAAGGTGCCCTCGAGCCATGTGATGTTGGGCATCTTGCCCACCATGGCGCCTCCGCCCTCCGCCTGGCGGCCGCTCACTACCTTCGGCTTGACATTGAAGGTCATCAGCCATAAGCCGAAGTGGCGCTTGATGCGGAGGAAGGCCTCGCACATGACGATGAACGCCGAGATGTTGAGGATGAAGTTCGGGGCCAGATCGTGCAAATCCAGGCCGTAATAAAACATGAGCCCCCGGGCGAAGGGATGGAGAGGGAATCCTAGTACGCGGAGGAAATGGGTGAGGAATACCACCCTCTCATGGGGCTCGGGGGTGGGGATGAGCTATCCCTCATCTGGGAGCCGGTGCACGATATCGCGGGCAGGTATCCGACTCTCCTCAGTTTCTTGACGTCTCCCTCCGTGATGGAGGAGACCATCCACTTGCCTCCCGCTCTGGACATGGTTGGAGAAGGTTGAGATGAAAGTGAGGACTTGGGCGCTAGAGCTCGAGTGTGCGGGAGCGGATGAGCAGAGGAGGAAGAAGGCATGGATAGAAAGGTGAATCCTTATCCCTTTATATGGGCGGACAAAATTAAACGTCCCCACTTGCCTGGTAAAACTCGCTTATCCCCCAAGCGCCGCAATTGATGGCGCGGTTGGGTTACCCACGCCCGTATTGATGAGAATCCCGTAATAAGGGGACACGATCTCTGCTTTGACAAGACGTGTCGAAAAACTGCCTCGCGTTATGTGCGGGGCTGGTTAAAAGAAACGGTTCAAGTAGTCACCAGGCCATGACGTAACGTCATGTTGCCGAAACAAGCTAGCGGATTAGATCTACGAAAACATTATTCTCTCTATGGTGAAATGTGGAGCTTATTTTGCAGGGTCGAACACTATCCTCGTATTCAAATTCTTCTGTGATGTACTCGTAGAAGGAACCCGCCTTGCAATGCCGAAGACAACTGCGCGCCGGACTCATCGTCATTGAAGCCTGGTTCAGGGGCTACTGTGGGAGTCCTGGATTAGGGGGTCTCTGGACAGCCGGACTATCTCCATTGGCCGGACTGTTAGACTATGAAGATACAAGATTGAAGACTTCGTCTCATGTCCGGATGGGACTCTACTTGGCGTGGAAGGCAAGCTAGGCAATACGTACATGGATATCTCCTCCTTTGTAACCGACCTTGTGTAACCCTAACCCTCTCCGGTGTCTATATAAACCGGAGGGTTTTAGTCTGTAGGACAACAATCACAACATACAATCATACCGTAGGCTAGCTTCTAGGGTTTAGCCTCTCTGATCTCATGCTAGATCTACTCTTGTAACACCCATATCTTCAATATTAATCAAGCAGGACGTAGGGTTTTACCTCCATCAAGAGGGCCCGAACCTGGGTAAAAATTCGTGTACCTTGCCTCCTGTTACCATCCGGCCTAGATGCACAATTCGGGACCCCCTACCCGAGATCCGCCAGTTTTGACACCGACAACTAGGTAGGTGCCCGTGCGTTGCTGCGGGAGCAAACATAATCTAAATGGGAATACTCTGCTACCGAGACAAAGTAATAATGTGAGGTAGCATGATTTGGTCAGCAACACTATAGTGGAAACTAATATTGTAAAATAGTAAGTCATGAATTTTTATATATTTAGTCATAGATACCTCTGCTTTATAGGCTGCCAACAACTATAGAGATTAATCCATAGGATTACTGGAATACCTATCTGTGACACCCCGAGACCGTTGCGCCAGGTGTCTGCTAGTTATGTGCTGTCGTTGCCATGTCATTCTCTTGCGTGTTGCATCTTTTCATGTCATCATGTGCATTGCATCATCATGTTTTCAAAACTTGCATCCATCCGGGTTTCCCCGTTCCTTCTGTTGTCAGTTCTAAGCCCAGATACACTTGCATGCGCCCGCCACACGTCCGAAATATTATTTTGTAAGTGGCTGGAAAATGTTCTCAGAATGGGATGAGAGTTGGCGTGCGGTCGTATTATAGTGTATGTAGACCGCCTGGCAAGTTTCGTCACATTCAGAGCTCGTTTGATAGCCCAACCGTTAAACATATAGCGGCATTATAGCCGGTCAAACATGGGACGTTTTCGGTCTCTGAAAACCCATGCTGGGTCGTTTTCTCTTCTCTCCTCTCAGTCCAAGCCCTTCTTTATAGTCCACCTTGGCCCAACCTACCCCTCTTTGCGCAGTGCATAGACCCCTCTCGCACATTCGAAATTGTTCCGAACCCGACCCGGATAGTCGTCACCGTTGGATTCAGATCATCCCCAAACATCCCTAATATATCTCTATTTTCTTTATTGGACTTCCTAACCTATATTTTTCTCGACTGCCTGATTAAGATCGGAGAGTCCAAATCTACCCCAAAATTTTCACTTTCCCTATATAAACACTCCCTAGTCTAAATCTGGACAAAACCCTAACTTCTAGGGACTTGTCCCATTCCCCCGCCGCCACCTTCCAAATCGTCCTCGGGATCCCTTCGATTCCACCCACCTCCTCTCCCCGAAATTCCCCATCGGGCCAATTCCGAAGCCCCCCTTAGGTCCAAGCACCCGAGCCACGGCGAGCCCGCAAGGCGCCAGCCTCCCGCCGGCGACCGAAGTCACCACCAGGCCGTTCTGCCCCTGCCATCTCCCTCCTCCCTTCCTCTTCTTCCCCTAGTTCCTCACCCCCTTATCTCTGCTTGCAACAGGTCGAGGCATGGCGCCGCCCGAAGCACTTCCCCAACGCCATGGATGGGCGCACCCACCGGCGAGCTCCTCAGCTGCCGGATCCGACATCTAGGACCTCCTCTGTGCCCTGCTACCTCCTGGAGTGCCGACAAAAACCGCATCGCCCTGCCAAGGCGCCCGCTTGTTCCCTGCATGAGGTTCCTAGCCCTGCCTCTGCTTCGTTTGAACCGGGAGGTCGATACGCCCCTGCCTCATGTGAACCGCGCCGCCGCTTCGTCCTTCCCCCGCTGTCATCATCACCCGAGCAGGTTGCCGCTGCCAAGTCCCTCGCCTCATGCGCCAAGTTCACCGTCGTCGCTCCCTGCATCGCCGTTGCCTGCCGCGACCTCCTCTGCTTTGTCCACGCCCCTGTTTTGCCTGCTCGCGCTCGATCCGCTGGCACGCGTTGACCGCAACCACGCCATGGGCCACTTCGGCGCTAAGGCCCAGCATCGCCAGCTCCTTCGGCCTCACCTCGCGGCCCAGATCTGCACGCCCACCGCTCTGCTTCCTCCTTGGCCCGTTGGCCCAACGTGAGCAGCTTCCCCCAGCCCAGCCCGCCTCAGTGTCAGCCCAATTCCTGTTTCTTTCAGTTCTGAGATTTTAGCTATTCATCCACGGGACTGCTGTTTTTCATAAACCCCCTAGTTTTCATGCATTTAATAACTCCACAACCGTGCATCGTATGTAAATAACTTATATATGTAAAATGTTTAGAATTTTGTGTAGATTCATATTATCCAACTTTCATCGAAAAATGCATAGATTAACATGGTGTACTTACTTTGCATGTTTAACAACTCTAAAATATGGTTTAGGGCAGAACAGTACAAAATTCATAATATGCAGATGAGCATTTTTTCAGAATTGTTGCTTGTTGTTCCGGCCTCATTTAAACTTGCCTAGATAGGTAGTTTTATTATGCTTCACCCCTTGCCATGCTAACCAACATTTAATATTGTTGAGTACACAAACGGGAGAGAACTAAATAAGTCATGTGGTGTTTCGTCAATATGCAACTCGTTGCATATTGAGCTCCACTTAATTTGTAGTATTGTTTGTGCACTTTGCCATGCCATGCCTCTTTAAATTGGACATGCATCATACTTGGTTGTGCATCATGCCATGTTTATGTGATGGTTGTTTACCATGTTGTTTGCTTCTTTCCGGTGTCTCTTCTCCTTGATAGTTCCGGTACCGTTGCGTTTGTGAGGATCCGTTCGGCTATGTTGGTTCGTCTTCTTCATGGACTCGTTCTTCTTGCTTGCGGGATTTTAGGCAAGATGACCATACCCTCGAAATCACTTCTATCTTTGCTTGCTAGTTGCTCGCTCTATCGCTATGTCGCACTACCGACCACTTGTCATATCATGCCTCCCATATTGCCATGTCAAGCCTCTAACCCACCTTCCTTGCAAACCTTTGTTTGGCTAAGTTATCGCTTTTGCTTAGCCCCTGTTATAGCATTGCTAGTTGTAGGTGCCGGGCAGGTTGTTCCCTGTTGGAACATGGATATGTTGGGATATCACTATATCTATTGTTAAATTAATGCATCTATATACTTGGTAAAGGGTGGAAGGCTCGGCCTTATGCCTGGTGATTTGTTCCACTCTTGCCGCCCTATTTTCCGTCATACCGGTGTTATGTTCCTTGATTTTGCGTTCCTAACGCGGTTGGGGTTATGGGGCCCCCTTGATAGTTCGCTTTGAATAAAACTCCTCCAGCAAGGCCCAACCTTGGTTTTACATTTGCCTAACAACCTATAACTTTCCCTTGGGTTTTCGCGAGCCCGAGGGTCATCTTTATTTTGACCCCCCCAGGCTAGTGCTTCTCTAAGTGTTGGTCCGAACTAAGTAGACTGCGGGGCCACCACGGGGAAAATTGAGGGCTGGTTTTACTCGTAGGATGTCTCATCCGGTGTGCCCTGAGAACGAGATATGTGCAACTCCTATCAGGATTTTTCGGCACATTCAGGCGGTCTCGCTGGTCTTGTTTTGCCATTGTCGAAATGTCTTATAACCAGGATTCCGAGTCTGATCAGATCGTTCCAGGAGAAGGAATATCCTTCGTTGATCGTGAGAGCTTGTGATGGGCTAAGTTGGGACACCCCTGCAGGGTATAAACTTTCAAGAGCCGTTCCCGCGGTTATGTGGCAAATGGGAATTTCTTAATATCCGGTTGTAGAGAGCTTGACACTTGACTTAATTAAAATGAATCAACCGCGTGCATAGCCGTGATGGTCTGTTTTCGGTGGATTCCGGGAAGTGAACACGGTTTGTGTTATGGTTGTGCGTAAGTAGTTTCAGGATCACTTCTTGATCACTTCTAGCTTCTCGACCATTGCGGTGCTTCTCTTCTCACTCTTATTTGTGTATGTTAGCCACCATATTTGCTTAGCGCTTGCTGCAGCTCCACCTCATTACCCTATCCTACCCATAAGCTTAAATAGTCTTGATCTCACGGGTGTGAGATTGCTGAGTTCTCGTGACTCACAGATACTTCCAAATAGTTGAAGGTGCCGATGATACCAGTGCAGGTGATGCTACCGAATTCAAGTGGGAGTTCGACGAGGACCTTGGTCGTCATGATGTTTCATTTCCTGTTGATCAGTAGTGGAGCTCAGTTGGGACGATCAGGGATCTAGCATTTGGGGTTTATCTTCCTTTTCTTTTGGATTTGACCGTAGCTGGTCTTTGAGTGTATTTGGATGATGTATGAATTATTTATGTATTGTGTGAAGTGGCGATTGTAAGCCAACTCTTTATCCCTTTCTTATTCAGTACATGGGATTGTGTGAAGATTATCCCTCTTGCGACAAAACCACCATGCGGTTATGACTCTAAGTCATGCCTCGACACATGGGAGATATAGCCGCATCGTGGGTGTTATACCATCCTAATCTTCTTGACTGGTTGCACATCATTCTTCCTCAAATATGAGAAGGCCCCACTTCTCTACATAAGCTGGTATTCATTCCATTCCAATGATTAAGGCATGCACCATTAGTACTCATGTATGACATGATCAAGAGCACCGTTAGTAGCAGTGTACATACAAGTGCATAAAATTTAGAAGTGCGTATTAAGAAACTATTTCGTATTCAAATTTCAAGCTAATATCAAATCTGTACAGATAAACTTAAATATGTTTCTAAATAAATAAATATTATTATCCAAATCTGTTGCTTCATATCAGGAACCAAAAGAAAATATCAATCCGATGTCCAGAACTTGAACTGCAAATTTCACAATCTCTGTCAATAAGCTATTGCATAGTTGCAGTTTCTTTCAGAATGAGAACCTCTGCAGAGAACACAATAGCGTCATGTACCTGCATCCTGATATGTCAGAGATTTATGAAATAAAGAATGTTTAACAATCAAAAGATTGTTGTGCGTACTTGTTGGACCAAATTATAGTGTCGTCCTTGTAGGCGTACCTAGCAAAGCAAACCATCGTCTGACTAAAGCTGTCTCAGTCACCAAACACCATTCTCTACAAACATTTGTTTGAATATAAGAAAATAAATGAGTACAAATTTAAATTATGAAAAGCAAGGCAGCATGCCTCTTTAGAGGAAGGCTACTATTTATTTCTTAACTGAGATACTAAAACTCGAGTAGAAGACATTCTGTAATTATAAATAGTTATTCTGAATACTTCAATCCCAACCAGAAATAGTAGGACTTGGCACTTGTTCATCTCTCCATTTCATATGAGAGAAGAAGTCCTAGCAGAATACTTCAAAGCCAACCAAGAACAGTAGGACTTGGTTATAACTTGATGGATTATTATAATGGATTGCAAAGCACATTTTAATTGACCATTTCATACATATGCATTTTTATGTACAACAAAATCAGCTCCTAGAAAGAACGACATTCATAAAGAGTGTCTACCCATCTTTATCAACGATTTCTTCTGTTCTCCTTCGGGCACTCCTCTTGGAAATATGTGACATTGTTTCCTGCAACACAGAATTATCAAGTTGAGTCACAACATCCACTCGCAAAATTATGACTAATTGGGTCGCTGCCACATAGTCTCACATCACCATCATTCCCATCGTCTTGGTCTTCAGTCTACTTCAAAACGCTTCCTAATCCTACTCCTAGAGGATGCAGGAAACATATTGCCAATCTCATATCATCACCGGCCAACAACCTGTAAGTGCTATGTTTCCACACAAGCTTTCCCCCTTTCCTGATTCTGGTAATTCTGCGACAAAGGAAAGCACAACATTAAACCATCAAGGACAAATTTACAAAACCGTTTTTAACACACCAGGATTGCTCAACGGAAGAGGTGGATCAAAACTCAACACAAGCTGCTTCTCTCAACGGACAAGAAGAACCCAACGACATCGAGCGAACAAGCCAAGATCATGACGAGGAGAGCTCGTACTATGTACCTTCCAGGAAACATGTCAATGATGGAACCTCATCGGCGTCGATCACATCAAGGGCCGCGGACGGCCACTACAAGAAATTTGTCAACTTATGACCTTCTATCAATGACCCTCGAAGAATTGGTCATAAATTTATGACCATTTTAGACCAATTGGTCAAAAGCTGTCTGGGGGGCTCTAAACCCTAAACCATAACGACCATTTTGGTCAGAAAGGTCATAATTTCATTAGAGGAAATGGTCGTAAAGCTAGTAGCACTGTCCACCGCCTCATGCCTAGCTGATAAGGACCAATATAAAATGGTCACTACACTTGAGTTTGAATGAATTAGGATGATTAGGCAGCCACCTCAGCAACCTCGCTTATGTGTCACTGTCTAGGTGTCATTTTTGCTTGAGTTTTAATATTCAACAGACAAACGGGGCACACACTGACAGGCGGGACCCATTTGATAGGTGGGGTGCGAGGAGGGGTCGAGACGGTGGCCGCGAACCAATGACAAGAGGCAGCGAGTGCGGCGGCGGCTAACCCTAGCACGTTGTCGAGATGGGAGAACACGAGTGAGGTGCGTGCGTTTTTTATAATTGCAAGGTGTGTACGTGTGTTGCTTGAGGTGAGAGAGACATGGGCTGGCTTGTTGGCCCATGTGTTGGTCTATTGCGCGTGAGAAGGGGAAGCGCGGGCGAGTAATCGATGGACGACGAAAACTGAGGCAGAACGCGGTTAATGACAGGAAAAGGAACCTTGCTTATTTTTTAAGTAGTAGAGATTATTAGAGCATGTCCCGACAAGGAAAGGATGATGGAGAATATGATTCCCCAACAAGTCAGGATGAGACTCCAGACAAAATAAAAATAAAAGGGTAAAAAGTGAGGCTAAAAAGAGCCCAAGAAAAAAAACAAAAAACAAAAAAAGAGAAAAAGAGAGAAGGGGAAATGTTACTATCCTTTTATCACACTTGTGCTTCGGAGTGGCACCATGTGTTTTCGTGTAGAGAGTCTCCTATGTAGTCACTTTCATATACTAGTGGGAATTTTTCATTATAGAACTTGGCTTGTATATTCTGATGATGGGCTTCCTCAAATACCCGAGGTCTTGAGCAAGCAAGTTGGATGCACACCCACTTAGTTTTCATATACTTATAGCTCTTAGTGCATCCATTGCATGGCAATCCCTACTCCTCGCATTGATATCAATTGATGGGCATCTGCATAGCCCATTGATTAGCCGCGTCGACGTACTTTTTCCTTGTTGTCTTCTTCATATTTACCCCTATCATCATACTCTATTCCACCCATAGTGCTATGTTCATGGCTTGATCTCATATATTGCATGCGAGCTAAAAAGCTGAAGCGCATTAAAAAGTATGAACCAATTGCTTGGCTTGTCATCGGGGTTGTGCATGATAAATACTTTGTGTTAAGAAGATTAAGCATGACAAGACTATATTATTTTGTAGGGATAATGTTCTTTAGCATTGATATTTTGAAAGGCATGATTGTTTGTTGGGGTGTTTTAGAATTCATGTCTTTATGAATCACTCATGTCTTAATATTCATGCCATGATTAGATTATATGATCAAGATTATGCTAGGTAACATTCCACATCAAAAAGTATCTTTTTTTATCATTTACCTACTCGAGGAAGAGCAGGATTAAGCTTGGGGATTCTGATACGCCTCCGTCGTATCTATAATTTTTGATTGTTTCATGCCAATATTATACAACTTTCACATACTTTTAGCAACATTTTATTTTATTTGTTGGGACTAACATATTGATCTAGTGCCCAATGTCGGTTCTTGTTTGTTGCATGTTTTTTGTTTTACAGAATATCCATATCAAACAAAGTATAAACGCGGTAAAAATTGAAGGAGATTTATTTTGGAATATATGTGAATTTTTGGAAGAAGAATCAACGCAAGACGGTGCTCGAGGGGCTCACTAGGCATCAGGGCGTGCCCTGGGGGTAGGGCGCACCATGGTACATAGTGAGCACCTCGTAGGTTGGTTGCTGCCCTTCTTTTGCCATAAGAAAGATAATACGTGGAAAAAATCGTGTTGAAATCTCAGCCCAATCGGAGTTACGGATCTCCCAGAATTTAAGAAACAGTTTTCGGCCAGAAAATAGGAACACGAAACAGAAGAAAACAGAGAGAGACATCCGATCTAGGAGGGGCTCCTACCCCGCCCGCCGCCATGGCGACTATGGACCAGAGGGTGAAGAAGCAGGAGGGGTGAGGGAGTCCTGGATTAGGGGGTCTCCGGACAGCCGGACTATATCCTTTGGCCCGATTGTTGGACTATGAAGATACTAGATTGAAGACTTCGTCCCATGTCCGGATGGGACTCTACTTGGCGTGGAAGGCAAGCTAGGCAATACGGATATGTATATCTCCTCCTTTGTAACCGACCTTGTGTAACCCTAGCCCCCTCCGGTGTCTACATAAACCAGAGGGTTTTAGTCCGTAGGACAACATACAATCATACCATTGGCTAGCTTCTAGGGTTTAGCCTCTCCGATCTCGTGGTAGATCAACTCTTGTAATACTCATATCATCAAGAACAAATCAAGCATGACATAGGGTTTTACCTCCATCAAGAGGGCCCGAACCTGGGTAAAACATCGTGTCCCCTGCCTCCTGTTACCATCCGCCTTAGACGCATAGTTCGGGACCCCCTACCCAAGATCCGCCGGTTTTGACACCGACATTGGTGCTTTCATTGAGAGTTCCTCTGTGTCGTCACCATTAGGCTGGATGGCTCCTTTAAACATCGATGGCGATGCGGTCTAGGGTGAGGCTTTTCTCCCCGGACAGATCTTCATATTCGGCGGCTTCGCACTGGGGGCCAACTCACTTGGCCATCTGGAGCAGATCGAAAGTTACGCCCCTGGCCACCAGGTCAGGCTTGGAAGCCTAAACTACATGGTCGATATCCGTGGAGACTTGATCTTCGATGGATTCGATCCCCTGCCAAGTGCGCTGCACAGTCTCGATGAGCATGATTTAGCTCTGCTGTCGGACAGTGCTCAGGATATCGCACTGACGACTGCTTCGGCCCTCAATTCGGAGCCAATCGCGCCATCCATGGACGGGTGGATAGACCCCACCATGGAGGCTGTACTCTCAGCGGCAATCGAGCCAAGGATCGACCTTACCTTCCACGGGATCCGTGTTGCCGAACTACCGGATCCTTCTCCGGCCACGGACCCAAACCGCCTGCCCCCGTGCCTATCGAATCTGGCTCGGCGCTGATCATGGAGTTTACCTCTGCAGATATCTTTCAGCACTCGCCCCTTGGCAACATACTAAACTCATTAAGGTATCTCTCCTTGTCAGGAGAATCCCTGCCGAACCACCGCCCACCCACCACCCACTTAATAGCCACTATCGACGATTTAACCGACATGCCGGACCTCGACTCCGAAGACATCAATGGTATGGACGATGATGCAGGAGACGAACAGGAACCACTGCCCATATGGCACTGGACGCCCACTTCATCATATGATGTATACATGGTGGACACATAGGGCTGGAATTCGAGCCGAGTCGAGCCAGCTCGGCTCGACTCGCTAGAGCTCATTTCATTACCGAGCTAGCTCGACTCGACTCGTTACTATAACGAGCTTAAACCCAAGATTGGCTCGACTCGTATAACTCGCGAGCTGGCTCGTTTAGCTTGTTAAGCTTGTTAAAGATATGAACATAAAACCCTCAAAATGGTAAAATTGATTATGTATATATTAAACATATATATCACTAAACAATTGTAATTTCCTTGTAACGCATGAGTCTCCTAGGTGGATGAGCCTTCAACGGTTGGGCCTTATGTTGTGCGCCTGGAAGTGGCTTATCTTTTTTTGTATTGGGAGTGGCTGATCTTTTGTACCGAGCCTAACGAGTTACACGAGTACTCGTGAGATTGACTTGTTTAACTTGGTCTATAAACGATCTTGAACTAAAGCTTGGCTCGACTCGTTATTCTTCGAGTTCGAGTCGATTCGAGCCGAGTCACGAGCTACTCGTTTAGCTCGCGAGCTTCGAGCTTTTTTTCCAGCCCTATGGACACACCCAAAGGAAACGACGACGAGGAATGGAAGGACGTAGCGAAGGGTTGTTCCATCGAGAAGCAGTCAAAGCGGCAGCGTAAACGCCGCTCTAAATCCTGCCTTGGCAGAAACAACAATCATATAGACCCAGCATTACAGCAGGGCGAACCATCACCCAACCCCGTCGAAGATAACAGTCCGGACGACATCACACCGGACAGGCACCCAGAGCAACAGAATGCCCATCAAAGGCTGGTTGCCACTACGAGGAGTTTGAAAAAGCAGAAGCAAAGCTCAGGGGTGCACAAGACACACTCAAAATTAGATGGAGTGAAGTACTCGACACTGCAGCGAAGTACGGCAGTAATCGCCACACCAAGAGCTATCTGAAGCGAAAGTTGCTACCCGAATTCGATGAGGAGGCCTTAGATCCCCCGCAATTAAAAAATAAAATGGCCATCCGGTCAGATAGATGACCTCATAGCCAACATAAAGCGGCAAACGACGCCGCACATAAACCAGTACGCGATCCGCGTAAGGGCTTGCATCAAAAGGACGGCGCAACCAGATCCATCTATGGACCACGCAAGCGCGCTCCAACATACACTGCAACACAACAAACATCCGAACACCACGGCACACCCAAATATAGGGGTGCCGCACACCCCCTATGTTCCACCGACAAGGTGCTGGACCATGAATTTCTAGAGGGATTCAAACTTGTAAACATAGAGGCATACGATGGAACAACAGACCATGGGGTCTGGATTGAGGACTACATCCTCCATATCCATATGGCTCGAGGAGACATCTCCACGCCATCAAATACTTACCCCTCAAGCTCAAAGGGCCAGCTCGGCACTGGCTTAAAAGCCTCCCCAAAAACTCCATTGGAAGCTGGGAAGAGCTTGAAGACGCTTTTCGGGAAAATTTTCAAGGGACTTATGTCCGACCACCGGATGCAGACGATTTGAGTCATATAACCCAACAGCCCGGAGAGTCAGCCCGAAAGCTTTGGAACAAGTTTCTTACTAAAAAGAACCAAATAGTAGACTGTCTGGACGCCGAAGCCTTAGCAACTTTCAAGCATAGCGTTCGCGATGAATGGCTCGCCAGACACCTCGGCCAAGAAAAGCCGAGAACAATGGCAGCATTAACAAGCCTCATGACCCGCTTTTGCGCGGGCGAGGATAGCTGGTTAGCTCGATGCAGCACCAGCGACCCAAGTACATCCGAAGTCCAGGATGGAAACGGGAAATCACGACGCAACAAAAATAAGCGCCGGAATAAAGAAGACAGCCCGAAGAGCATGGCGGTAAACGCCGGATTCAAAAGCTCTCGGCCGGGTCAGCAAAAGTCGCCCTCCAAAGGCAACAGAGACAAACTGTCCAGCGTAAACAAAATTCTGTACCAAACATGTCAGATCCATAACACCCCCGGTAAACCTGCCAATCATACCCATAGAGAATGTTGGGTCTTCAAGCAGTCTGGCAAGCTCAACGCCGAACACAAGGGTCAGGAGTCACCAAGCGAAGACGAGGACGAGCCTCGCAAGCAAAGCACTGGGGAACAGAAGAAATTCCCACCAGAAGTCAAAACAGTAAACGTGTTACACGTGATAAAGGGGAGGAACAAAGCGGCACCCCTAGATAAATAAGCCCCAGGGCCTATCACCGCGGAGTTCTGCCACTGGTCGTCCCAACCGATCACTTTTGATCATCGGGATTACTCAGCAAGTGTCCGGCACACGGGATGGGCTGCCTTGGTATTAGACCCAATAATTGACGGACACCACTTCACACGAGTTCTGATGGACGGTGGCAGTAGTTTAAACTTGATATATCAGGACACAGTACGCAAGATGGCGATAGACCCAGCAAAAATTAGCCGTAGCAATACTTGCGCTAGGCCCAGATACTCATTGCACGGGCTCCCTGTTAGTAGAGGTTATATTCGGCTTCCCCGATAACTTCCGTAGCAAAAAGTTAACCTTCAAAATCGCTCCATTCCAATGTGGCTATCAAGCACTACTCGGACGCGAAGCTTTCGCTTGCTTTAATGCAATACCGCATTACGCTTCCCTCGTGCTTAAGATGCCCGGTCCACGCGGCATCATTACAGTCAGTGGAAATATTGAGTGCTCCTTGCGCGCCTAAGATAGCGCGGCCGCCTTGGCAGTCGCACACTAAACGGCCTCACCAACTAAAGCATTTGACAAGTCGTTAAAACCACGGACGCGGTTAGACGAGTCCGGCGCAGCTATATGTAATTAATACAGGTTTGATGGCAATACCCCTAGTACAATACAAGGGGCTCAACGTGCGCAAACAAGTGGCAATTCGGCTCAATCCTACTCATTCTAAACTGTATATTGTTTATTTAGTATAATTTACCTTTTGCATGGCAACTTTTTCAATTAAAGTTCCTCTCTTTTTCAGATGACCATCGTGCTACACCCGTCGAGAATACAGCACAACGGAGACACAGGCGCAGACGTACAACAGGGACCCGTTCCAAGGATTCTTTCTAGATTAAGACCCTGCGTAAACCTTTTTACGCTCTCTTGTTGATACACATCCCTCGGATTCTCAGTACAATTGAGAAGGATGCTGGCGTCTTGGCATGTGGCCACGTCAGAGTAATGCACGTACCTGGACACCAGGGCCTTATTACAAAGGCACTGTTTAGGCCCGGTTTACACCATAAAGACCGAATACCTTAGGGAGTGTTCGGCGTCGCGAGTTTGGCCTTATATGCATCAGCTCCGAATCATGTCTTTGGTCAAATGTTGGGTTTGCCCGGCTCCTGTGTTTTTCTGCCTTACGTTCTGCTCTATCGGCTAAGGCGGCACCAGGAGAACTACTGCGATTGTGCCTTGGTTCATCCGGACGAGCACCTCAGTAGAGAAAGCCAAAAACTAACTGTCATGATATAGCGTGAGACTGGTCAACCATTCGATGACCTATCGGAATCTTCGAGATTCCTCCGCCTTAACGAAGGGCCGCTTCCCGGCCAGGCATGCACGCACCCCGAATTCGGATGAGTGCGGAGCCACCAGGGGCTATATAGTAGCCCCACTGTCAAACTCCTCTGGCTAAGTGAAAGTGTTAAAGCATTATAGTCCGGTTGCCTCGTTTGCTGCGCTATCACCTCCTTAATGGACCAAGACGTTGGGTTAAGTGTGAAAATGTGTCTTCTGCAAACACCCCCGCATTATATGCGTGGGGGATGAAGCCGACGACTGCAATCTTTCAGGTTATATACATATATACATAAACAGCCGCACATGAGGCATCATAATACTTTCGGGCAAAAGTATAAATACAGCCTTGATAAACTTAATAAAACATTGTTTTTACAATGGGAATACATGTCATTCAAACATAATATTCTTCGAGCACTGGGCATCTATCGAACGAGCGCCTTCAAGAACTTCTTCAGAATAGTGCTCCGCAGCCACTCGGCCTATGGCCGAACCCCGCGCCACGATAGCGGTGACATCCATCTCCGCCCAGTATGTTTTGACACGGGCAAGGGCCATCCGCGAGCCTTCTATGCACGCCGACCTCTTCATCGCATTAATGCGCGGCACCGCACCAAGGAACTGCTGCACTAAACTAAAATAGCTGTTCGGCTTTGGCCTTTCCAGCCATAGGTGATCCACAACAGATCTCATGGCGAGTCCGGACAATCTATTCAGTTCGGCCCATTCGGCAAGCCAATCAGCCAATGGAAGCGGACGCTCTGGAACATTAAATTGTGACCAGAATGCCTTGTCCACTTCACTATCTGTTTGATCTCGGAAGTATTCGGCCGCATGAACAGCACTCGCCGCCAAGTCCATATATGCGTCCGCCGAACTCCACAGCCGGTCCAGAGGGGCATACTGAGGATCTCCAAACCTTCTCCGCAGCAGGAAGGGTTTCCCAGCCACGATATCCCTGGCTTGACACAGCTCCTCCTTCTTCGCTCTCATCGCAGAGCGGGTGTCTTTGGTCGCCGTTGTGTCCTTTTCCAGGTCCATCGCCTTTGCCAGGTTTTCCTCTTCAAGAAGCTGGCAACGGTCGGCAGTGTCTTTTAACTTTACAGCCATCTTGGCCATTTTTGCTTTGCTCTCACAATGCGCGGCCTTTTCGACTCTTAACTCTTCGGCCGCCTTTAAAGCAGCCGCATTACTACTCCTCGCTTACTCCTTGGCTAGGGAAAGCTCCGCCCGAAGGGTCTCCATGGCAGCAGCCCCATCTGCAGTCACAACATATTAAGGTTACTGGCATCATGCTGCTCTTACTATGTGACTTCACCAGAAAATTCACCTACCCTGCGCCTCGTCAAGCCGCTTGTTAACAAGCACGACGTCGGCATCAGCCGCATCCAGTTGCTGCTTTAGTTCGGCAACCCTATCAGTCCGGCTAGCCACCGGCACCTCCACCACCTGCACGTAAAGGCAGTTTGCCACCGTTTTCAGCGACAACCAGAGTCTCAGGGCCTACTATCTACACAGGGCACATCTAAAAATGTGCGGTACTTTCAAAAATAAATATACACATCATTTCACGTACCTCAAAACCCATCAGTAGACTCATAAAGGCTTCATGCAGCCCGCTTTCGGCGGATGAAATCCTTTCAATCACCGTACCCATCAAGGTGCAGTGCTCTTCTGAGATAACCGCCCTCTCCAGCAGATCCCTCCGTACATCCGACCGCATACCAGATGGTGCCAGACTCTTTTGATTGCTCTCTTCAAGAGCCGGATACTGGGGACTTCGGGTGGCCATAGGATTTCCTTCTGTCCTTATTGGATCAGGAGAAACTCTCCGTGACGACACTTCAAGGTCGCCCACTTCCTAAGCTGGGGAGTCCGGGGGAGGCATTTCGCTATCCATCATCTCCGAAAGAAGATCCCCTGAAGACGAGCTCAGCTGAGAAGGGCTAAGATCCGAACTGCAAGATAAATGCTTCGGTTATTTTCCTCAGAAGTAAGGTAGGATATCTTCACTATTAAGTACCTTTTGATTACTTACAGCTCGTTAGAGGGTTGATCCCCACGCAGGCCTTGTACGGCTAAAGCACCCTCCGAGGCGGGGCCCTCTGGTGGAGATTTCTTCTCCCTCTTGGAAACCTTGGTTTCCGGATCTTCGGAGGTAGTCCTCTTCCTTCCCCGGGGCGAGCGAATGTTAGATTCTTCCCCTGGGTTATCTTCCCTCACGGAGGCGCTCATTCCCTCGGTTGGAATGGGTAGCGGTGGAGGCCTGCTTTTGCCCTCTTTATTCCCCCCTTCATCTTCCTTTGTGGGCACCAGGCAAGGTGCTAGCTCAAGCATCTTTTCCAGCACTGGATTGTCCAAGCCTTCAGGAAGGGGGGCCGAACACCGGATCATCTTCGCCTTTGTTATCCAGTCCTGGTCAAAGAGCGATTCTTCAGAATGATGTCATGATAAATAAAAAGGATAGTGTGTTCGGCCATAGGATTACTTACTTGGGCCGCGGGGCGATTGCTGCTCAGGCCCACGTCCTCGGTAGTGTCCGGACACTCTATTTGAGGTCCGAAGAATGATTTGTACAGCTCCTCATGTGTCAGGCCGAGGAAATTCTGAATGGCGCGCGGTCCTTCTAGGTTGAATTCCCACAGGCGGGGGGCCGACGTTTGCAAGGATGGACTCGACGAACCAGCATGACTTGCATTACCATAACCAAACTGAAGTATCCCTCGAAGAGATCTCGGATGCGGCTCTGCAATATGGGCACGTCCTTGGCTGGACCCCAACTCAGTCCCCTGCTGATCCATGACATCAGTTGTGGTGGAGGGCCCGAGCGAAAGGTGGGGCAGCCACCCACTTGGCACTTCGGGGAGCTGTGACATTGAACCACTCCCGTTGCCATAATCCGCACGCCTCTGGAAAGGAACCCTTTGGCCATGGAGCATCAGCAATTTTGCTTATTAAAGCACCTCAGCACGCTGCATACTGTCCCTCGACTATCTTTGGCTTGACATCGAAGGTCTTGAGCCACAAGACGAAGTGAGGAGTAATGCTGAGGAAGGCGTCACAAATGACAATAAATGACGAGATGTGAAGAACGGAGTCCGGGGCCAGATCGTGAAAATCCAGCCCGTAATAGAACGTAAGACCCCTGACGAAGGGATCTAGAGCGAGGCCTAGTCCTCGGAGGAAGTGGGAGACGGACACAACACTCTCGTTGGGTTCGGGAGTAGGGACGACCTGCCCTCGGGCGGGCAGCCTATGCGATATTTCGGCGGTCAAATATCTCGCTTCCCTCAACTTCTTGATGTCCTCCTCCGTGACGGAGGAAGGCATCTACCAGCCTTGAAGGCTGGATCCGGATATGACTGAAGGTCCGAAGCATCTGACCTAGGCTTTGGGTGTTAGAACTCGAGGCAGGGGAAGGATTCGATTGAGCATGGGAGGGAAAAAGTAAAAGCCTTGCTGATGGAGTCCTGGATTAGGGGGTGTCCGGATGGCCGGACTATACCTTCAGCCGAACTCCTGGGCTATGAAGATACAAGATTGAAGACTTCGTCCCGTGTCCGGAAGGGACTTTCCTTGGCGTGGAAGGCAAGCTTGGCGATACGGATATGTAGATCTCCTACCATTGTAACCGACTTTGTGTAACCCTAACCCTCTCCGGTGTCTATATAAACCGGAGGGTTTTAGTACGTAGGACAACATATACAACAACAATCATACCATAGGCTAGCTTCTAGGGTTTAGCCTCTCTGATCTCGTGGTAGATCTACTCTTGTACTACCCATATCATCAATATTAATCAAGCAGGACGTAGGGTTTTACCTCCATTGAGAGGGCCCGAACCTGGGTAAAACTTCGTGTCCCTTGCCTCCTGCTACCATCTGACCTAGACGCATAGTTCGGGACCCCCTACCCGAGATCCGCCGGTTTTGACACCGACATTGGTGCTTTCATTGAGAGTTCCTCTATGTCATCATCGTCAGGCTTGATGGCTCCTACGATCATCAATGGCGATGCAGTCCAGGGTGAGACCTTCCTCCCCGAACAGATCTTCGTCTTTGGCAGCTTCGCACTGCGGGCCAATTCACTTGGCCATCTGGAGCAGATCCAAAGCTATGCCCCTGGCCGTCAGGTCAGATTTGGAAGCTTAAACTACACGGCTGACATCCGCGGGGACTTGATCTTCGACGGATTCGAGCCACTGCCGAGCGCGCCGCACTGTCACGATGAGCATGATCTAGCTCTGCCGCCGAATATAGCCCTGGAGGCCGCACCCCCATCGGCTTCGACCCTTAATTCGGAGCCAACTGCGCCGATCAAGTATGGGTGGTTGGACGCCGCCTCGGGGGCTGCGATCCCAACGGCGATTGAGCCGAACACCAGCCCGCGCTCCACAAGACTCGTGACTCCAAGGAGCCGGACTCCTCTCCAGGCTCTGAATCCTCCGCGCCCCTGCCGACCGAATCCGATTGGGCGCCGATCATGGAGTTTACTGCCGTGGACATCTTTCAGCACTCGCCCTTCGGCGATATTCGGAAGACACTGAAGTCTCTCTCTTTATCAGGAGAGCCCTGGCCGGACTACGGTTAGCAAGGTTGGGATTGGGACGATGAAGAAATTCAAAGCCCACCCACCACCCACTTTGTAGCCACTGTCGACGACTTAACCGACATGCTCGACTTCGACTCCGAAGACATCGATGGTATGGACGCCGATGAAGGACACGATGAAGAACCAGTGCCTACTAGGCCCTGGAAAGCCACCTCGTCATATGACATATACATGGTGGACACCCCAAAAGAAGGAGATGGCGATGGAACAGCGGAGGATAACCCCTCCAAGAAATAGCCTAAGCGCCGGCGTCAGCGGCGCCGCTCGAAATCCCGCCAAAACAAATACGGTGATTCCAGCACGGGAGATAATAATACTCCGGAAAGTGCCGAAGAAAACACCCTCCAGCAGGATGTAGCACAGGAGGATGGAGAAACCAGCCCTCATGAGAGAGCGGCGGACAGAGAGGTCGAGGACGATAATTATATGCCTCCCTCCGAAGACGAGGCAAGCCTCGACGACAACGAATTCGTCGTGCTAGAGGATCCCGTCAAGCAAGAGCGTTTTCAACGCAGGCTTATGGCCACGGCAAGAAGCCTCAAGAAAAAACAGCAACAGCTTAAAGCTGACCAAGATTTGCTAGTCGACAGATGGACTGAAGTCCTTGCGGCCGAAGAGCATAAACTCGAACGCCCCTCAAAGAGCTACCCAAAGCGTAGGTTGCTACCCCGATTAGAGGAGGAAGCACTTGATGCGGCCGACCGGCCACCTCGTGGCCGCGACAGAGAGGCCTCTCGGCCCTCCACTCAAGCCGCACCCCGTACCAAGGCACGGGAATATGCGCCGGACTTACGGACATGTTGGAGGACAAGGCAAGGCAAACAAGATCGATCTACGAATCGTGTGGGCGCCCCACGACTCGAGACAGTAACGTCACGCCGGCCACCAATTCGGCAGGGCCGAACACAGCAGACAAAGCTCATTGGAGCTACGTCGTGACATAGCCCAGTACAGAGGCGCCGCACACCCACTATGCTTCAGAGACGAAGTAATGGATCATCAAATCCCCGAGGGTTTCAAACCCGTAAACATCGAATCATATGATGGCACAACAGATCCTACGGCATGGATCGAGGATTATCTCCTTCATATCCACATGGCCCGCGGCGATGATTTCCACGCCATCAAATACCTCCCACTCAAACTTAAAGGACCAGCTCGGCATTGGCTTAACAGCTTGCCAACAGGATCAATCAGTTGTTGGGAGGACCTGGAAGCCGCATTCCTCGAGAATTTCCAGGGCACTTATGTGCGACCCCCAGACGCTGATGACCTAAGTCACGTACTTCAGCAGCCAGAGGAATCGGCCAGGAAATTCTGGACACGGTTCCTAACAAAGAAATATCAAATAGTCGACTGTCCAGATGCTGAGGCCCTAGCAGCCTTCAAGCACAATATCCGTGACGAGTGGCTTGCCCGGCACCTTGGACAGGAAAAGCTGAAGTATATGGCAGCACTCACGACACTCATGACCCGCTTTTGCGCGGGAGAAGATAGCTGGCTTTCTCGTAGCAACAATATGACCAAGAATCCTGGTAATTCGGATACCAGGGACAGTAGTGGCAGGTCGCATCGCAACAAGCAGAAGCGCCGCATTAACAGCGACAATATTGAGAATACGATATTTAATGCCACATTCAGAGGCTCTAAATCCAGTTAGCGGAAAAAGCCATTCAAAAGGAATCCTAGGGGGCCGTCCAGTTTGGCCCGAATACTCGACCGCTTATGCCAGATACATGGCACCCCCAAAAAGCCGGCCAATCACACCAACAGGGATTGTTGGGTGTTCAAGCAGGCAGGCAAGTTAAATGCCGAAAATGAAGACAAGGGGCTGCATAGCGATGACGACGAGGAGCCCCGGCCGCCGAACAACAGTGGACAGAAGGGTTTTCCCCCACAAGTGCGGACGGTGAACATGATATACGCAACCCACGTCCCCAAAAGGGAGTGGAAGCGCGCGTTAAGGGACGTATACGCGGTAGAGCCAGTCACCCCAAAGTTCGACCCATGGTCCTCCTGCCCGATCACTTTGATCGAAGGGACCACCCCACTAGCATCCGTCATGGCGGATTCGCCGCATTGGTTCTAAACCCAATAATTGACGGATTTCATCTCACTAGAGTCCTTATGGACGGTGGCAGCAGCCTGAACCTGCTTTACCAGGATACAGTGTGGAAAATGGGCATAGATCCCTCGAGGATTAAGCCCACCAAAACGACCTTTAAAGGCATAATACCAGGTGTAGAGGCCAACTGTACAGGCTCAGTCACACTTGAAGTGGTCTTCGGATCTCCGGATAATTTCCGAAGCGAGGAGTTAATCTTTGACATAGTCCCATTCCGAAGTGGCTATCACGCACTGCTCGGGCGAACCGCATTTGCCAAGTTCAATGCGGTACCGCACTACGCATACCTTAAGCTCAAAATGCCAGGCCCTCGAGGAGTAATTACTGTCAATGGAAACACCAAACGCTCCCTCCGAACGGAGGAGCACACGGCGGCCCTTGCAGCAGAAGTACAAAGCAGCCTCTCCAGGCAGTTCTCCAGTCCGGCCATTAAACGACCGGACACCGTCAAGCGCGCCCGGAGTAACCTACAACAAGACCGCCTGGAATGACCCGAGCAGGCGTAGCAATGTGGCCCCAACCCCAGCCCTCGCAAAAATGTGAAACCAGTACTTCACGTACATAACTACGCTCTAGAAATACCATGGGTACAGGGGGAGGGGCACCATCACGGCACGCCCGAAACACGGCTTAAACCGCACCAGGGGCTGCCGATTTTTTTAATTTTCTCTTACTTTCAGGACTCCACTCTTCGGAAGGCCTGTTCGGCAGTTCAATTGCTGCACAAATGATGCAAGAACCAGGGAAGCAGACAAGCCACGCCGCATTACGGAACTCCCAGGTGGTCTCTATCACAAGCAGTATACCTGTTTCGCATACTATTCCGCAGCTTGCCCCTGGAACGGACATGTTAAATAGTCCAACCTTTTGCTTATCGCATTATTAGTATCGTTCTGCTTTGATCGCAGCCCTCTTCAATAAACAATGCATAGCTTTTGTCTATTTTTGCATTACTCTTTTTTTATATCTTCCTTAACGACATGTTGCACCCGTACACTTTGGTACGGCCAAAATACGCCAGGGGCTTCAGTACCCCTCAACATGGTGTGAGAAGTCTGAACACTTTAACAAGTGTGGCACCCCGAACTTATAGCATTATATGCATCGGCTCCGAATCATGTCTTGGGTCAATAGTTGGGTTTGCCCGGCTCCTATGTTTTGGTGCCTTACGTTCCGCTATATCGGCTAAGGTAGCACTAGGAAAACCACTGCGATTGTGCCCCATTTGAGCTGGGTCGAGCACCTCAGTGGAGAAAGCTAAAACTGACTGTCATGATGAGGCGAGAGCTGGTCGCTGTTCGAGAGGTTTTTTCGAGTCCTTAAAGACTTATGCCGCTTAGGGCGAGGAGTCGGCTCCGTCTGGCCAAGGCGTGGATAGCGCCCCGAACTCGGTCTTCCGAATACCAGGGGCTTCACCGAAATTTAAAATTATAGAATTCTATGGCTAAGTGAGAGTTTTCACGCATTATAGTCTGATTGCCTTGTTCGTTAGGCTGAGCGCCTCCCTTGAAGGACCCAAACATGGGAAAAAGAGCGCTCAGGTTTATCCCCGAACACCCCAGCACTAGCGGCACAGGGGCAGAAGCCGACGACTCGCCATCTCTCAGAATTGATAAACAGCCGCACAGAAGGTAATATTTTAAATTCAAACAGCATTGCTTAGCGCATATGAACAAGTTTTCAGCGCACGGGACAAAACGAGCGAGTTTTACTCAAAAATTACATCCCTAGAACATTCATCTGCCACAAGGCAGGCACCCTTCTGAACATCCTTATAATAATTCTCGGGCTTGCGATGCTCTTTCCCCGGCGGTGGCCCATCCTTCACAAGCTTCTCAGCATCCAGCTTGCCCCAGTGCACCTTAGCATGGGCAAGGGCCCTACGGGCACCTTCAATGCAGACGGAGTGCTTGATGACTTCGAGCCTTGGACAGGCCCCCAGCAGCCGCCGCACCAGCCCAAAATAGCTCCCAGGCAGAACCTCTCCAGGCCACAGCCGAACTATGAAGCCCTTCATGGCATGTTCGGCCGCCTTGTGGAGCTCGACCAGTTGCTTCATCTGGTTGCTCAGGGGCACGGGGTGTCCGGCCTCAGCATACTGAGACCAGAACACCTTCTCTGTCGAGCTGCCCTCCTCGGCTCAATAGAATGCGGCGGCATCGGACACGCTACGGGGAAGATATGTGGATGCTTTTGGAGAGCTCCGGATTCGGGTAAGTAACAAGTAACTCACGTTTATGTGTTTGCTTTGCATAAAGAATGCCTTACTCGCCGCTATCTTTTTCACCTCCTCCAACTCCTGGAGGGTCTTCTGGGATTCGGCCTTGGCAGACTTGGCATTCTCAATTGCCACCGCGAGCTCGGACGCTCGCGTCCTTGAGTCAAGCTCCAAACTCTCATGTTTTTCCATGAGAGCCTGGAGCTCTTGCCGTACCTTGCCAACCTCGGCCTCATACTTTTCTCACTCGATGCGCTCCGTGGCCGCCCTCTTCTCGGCCTCGACCAGCGCTTGCTTAAGTGCCGTCACCTCAGATGTGGCCCCTACAATAGCCACGATAATCCTGTCATTTTTCGCAATTGCACCTTTTTATATATATTTAAACAAGGTATTTCTTACCTTCATTGTCCTCGAGCTGCTTCTTGGCACACCAGAGCTCTTGCTCGGACCGCTCGAGGTTCTGCTTTAGCGTGTCCACTTCCGCAGTCAGTGCGGCGGACACAAGCAGAGAAGCCTGCACACGCATATTGACTCCTTTTTGTTAGACTCCTATGAATTTTATTTGATCCCCTATTCGGCTTTTCTTTCCGAACGCCAAACAGAGCATCAGGGGCTACCGTCTATGTGGTAATATTATTTACACATTCTTTACTTACCGCAAAGCCTGTTAACAGGCTAGTACAAGCTTCAGTCAGTCCGCTCCAAGCGGACTGAACCTTCTGGACCACCGCACTCATAATGGTGCGGTGCTCCTCATTGATGGAGGCGCCTTGGAGCACCTCCAACAGATTGTCCAGCGCCTACGGCTGGACGGAGGTCACCGGCACGGTGGGCTTGCTCCTCTTGGAAGGAGGTCCCCCGCCGGACTCTAGAACCTTTGAAGGTTCCGGAGCGGTGTTCGGCCTAGGGCCGGACTTGGAGCCCTGGGGGGTTTCATCCCCTTTACTCCTGGAGTCCGGGAGGTCGCCTTGCGGTGCCTCCAGGACCACCTCCTCCCGACTTGGAACCTGCTAGGACAACACTTCGGTGTCGTCCGTAGGGCCGGGGGAGGAAGCCGTCGAAAGCGAGTTCACATCCAACGAGTCCAGTGAGCCGCTCGACGACGCGTCGAGCCGGTCTTTGGGTGGGCTGCATAAACATATTCGACATAAGGGAAAGGTGTGCAATAAACGAATACTATGAATTACTCTAGTATCCGGATACTTATGATTTGGCCAAGGGCTTGGCCCTGGGCGCCCACTCCTCTCCGCCGTCGTCGGCGTCGATGGAGTAGTCCGGAGGAAGGGTTTTCCCCTTCTTGGACCCTTCGGCCTGCCCAGTTGGGACGGCCTTCCTTTTCTTCCCTTCCCCCGCTGGAGGGGGAGGGGTCTCTTCTTCCTCCTCCTCGTCTTCATGGGAGGAGTGCGTCTTGGATTCGTCGGATGATGAATCCGACACCTCCAGGTGTCGGGCACTCTTTCGAGTCCCCGTGGCCTTCTTCTCCAGCACCACATAGGGTGCCGGAACCAGCAGCTTCGCGAAGTGGGCATCGGCTGGGTCTTCGGGAAAAGGTGCCGGACAGTCGATCCGTCTGGACTTCGCCTTCCAATCCTGTCAAAGGTAAGGGAGCTTAGATCCTGCATAGACTTAAACTATGAAAACTAGTGCCCTGTAAAAGGTACAAAAAACTTACCGCGCTAGCGTGACGCTGCGCGCTGAATCCGCGATCCTCGGTAGCGGATGCGGGAGCCGCGGCGCCTTTGAAAAGCATCTTCCAGGCATCTTCGTACGTCGTGTCGAAGAGCCTGCTCAGAGTTCGGTGCTGCGCCGGATTGAACTCCCATAGATTGAAGGCCCGTTGTTCACACGGGAGGCTCAGGCGGATGAGCGTAACCTGGACTACGTTGACGAGCTTGAGCTGCTTGTCCACCAGGGATTGGATGCATGTTTGCAGTCCGGTCACCTCTCTTTTGCTGCCCCATGATAGGCCCGTCTCTTTCCAGGACGTGAGCCGTGTTGGGGGTCCGGACCGGAACTCGGGGGCTGCGACCCACTTAGGGTCGCGTGCCTCGGTGATGTAAAACCACCCCGATTGCCACCCCTTTAAGGTCTCCACAAAGGAGCCCTCGAGCCATAAGACGTTGGGCATCTTGCCCACCATGGCACCTCCGCACTCCGCCTGGTTGCTGCGCACCACCTTCGGCTTGACATTGAACATCTTGAGCCCTAGGCCGAAATGGGGGCGGATGCGGAGGAAAGCCTCGCACACGACGATAAACGCCGAGATGTTGAGGACAAAGTTCGGGGCCAGATCGTGGAAATCCAGGCCATAGTAGAACATGAGCCCCCGGACAAATGGGTGGAGAGGGAAGCCCAGTCCGCAGAGGAAATGGGGGAGGAACACCACCCTCTCATGGGGCCTAGGGGTGGGGATGAGCTGCCCCTCTTCGGGAAGCCGGTGCGCAATGTCGTTAGACAAGTATCCGGCCTTCCTTAGTTTTTTGATGTGTCCCTCTGTGACGGAGGAGACCATCCACTTGCCTCCCGCTCCAGACATGACTGGAGAAGGCAGAGGTGGGGAGTGCGGACTTGGGCGTTGGAGCTTGAGTGCGCGAAAATAGATAGGCAAAGGAGGAAGAAGGCGTAGGTGAAAAGGTGGATCCTTATCCCCTTATATGGGTGGACGCGACTACGTGTCCCCACCAGCCTGGTGAAACTCGCTTATCTCCCAAGCGCCGTAATCAATGCCGCGGTTGGGTTACCCACACCCGTATTGATGAGAATCCCAGAATAAGGGGGACACGATCTCTGCTTTAACAAGACGTGCCAAGGAAACCGCCTCGCATGACGCGCTGAGGAGGGATAATGAAACGACTCGGATAAAGGCTTGGTCGTGGTGTCACACCCTAGCTAGTCCATGCATTTGAGTGTGCATCATGTTTACTTTCATCAGAAACTTGAAATGGGGAAGGAAGAACCCCCAGCACCCCCCTGAAATCAACTAGGGTTTACTAAAAATAATTTCAATGAACCTGAAATGCCCTTCTAAAATGTTCACCCTCTTTGTCTTAGGTTAGAACCTCTGGCAAACTTGGTGCACAATTTTCTAGGTCAACAGAAGGTCATTGGTTTAAACCATAAATATTTGAATTTGGGCATTTAAATGCCATTAAATAATTTAAGTGCTCAAATAATTCTAGAAATAATTGTTTGCTATTAGGATTAATCCCAATAGAGCCCACAATTATTTTCAGGATTTTAGAAAGTGCCTAGTTATTTTAAATAAAGCCCTAAAGCTACAGAAAAATAGAAAAAGAAAACAAAATCAAAAAAAGGGAAAGCAGCCCACGCGGGCCTTACCTAGCTCGGCCCAGCCTACTGGCTCGGCCAGTCACCCCCTACCTCACGCCAGGAGGCACGGACGCGTGCTCGCCGCGCGCCGGCCACCTCCTGCTTCTGCCGACGCCGGGAGACGCCCTGAACGGCCACGCGACCCCCCCGTCTCCCTCTCGTCCTCTCTCACTCTTCCCCTCGTCCCCCTCTCTCTCTCCCGCGATGGCCGAGCGTGCCCCTCGCCGCCGATCGCCGTAGCTGCCGCCAGAGACCTCCCCTCGCCCCTCCGACGAGTCCATAAGCTTCGCCTCGGCTCCCTCGTCCTCCCCACCGAGCCACGCTTCGCCGGAAGCCCTGCAACGCCGCCTTCGCCCTCATCTTCAACCTCGGGCATCCGAGATCGCCGGCGACCTCACCTCTTCTCCAGCCCGTCCCCGAGCCCGCTGAGACCACCGCTGCACTCCCCGTGAGCCTCTCTCTCGATCCCCACCTTCCCTTTGCTCGTTTGCGCCCTGTAGCTTCGATTTCCACCGCGGCCGAAGCTCGCCGGCGCCGTGCCTCGTCGCCGTCGTGGCCAGAGCCACCGTGGCTTGAAGCCGGGCACACCACCGTGCTCAGCACAGCCCCAGGGACCCGTAGCCACCACCAATTCTTCCTCCCGTGCACCGTAGCCTCGAAACCAACATCGCCCGAACTCCGGCGACCGCCAAGCTCGTCGCCGGCATCGTTTCCGGCCACCCCGAGCCCAACTACCACCACCAAACGATGCTGCTCGCTCCCCGCATCGCGTAGCACATCTCCGCCGTCGTTTTGGTCGCCTGAGGGCGTTTTCTGAAGCCCTCCGCCGTCTCGGGCCTCGCCGGCGGCTCAACGCCGGCGAGTTGACCCAGTTTGACCCCTGGGTGGAACCAGGTAGACCCCCCTGAGTCTATGACAGGTGGGGACGGTCTGTTAACTAAATTAGGATTAGTATTAATTAAATCTTACTTAATCAGTCACTGACTAGTGGGCCCTGCCCAGTAATTAGTCTAATTAAACGTAGTTAGTGCACTGAGAGGCTGACAGAAGGGCCCCACTAGTCAGGTTTGACCTGGCTGGCGCCTTTGACCTGCTGACGTCACCCTAACGCATTGCTGACGCAGTAATTGATTTTCTGGCTTTATTCTTATTCAGGAAATTCCAGAAAATAGTTCAAACTTCAAAAATTCATAGAAATTCAACCATAACTCCAAATGAGATAAATTATATATGAAAAATTATCAGAAAAATTCAATCTATCCATCTGTAATGGTTTCATGCATGACAAAACAAGTTTACCTTGCTGTTTAAGCAGAATAAGGAAATGCACTATACATGCCATATTTAATGAGCTAAAATTTGAATCTTTGATTCAAATGAGCTCATCCCTTTCTATTCTAGCTTGCATTAGGCCAAGACACCAACATATTGCCATGTCATAGCATGCATCATATTGTTGCATATCGTCATGTGTTGACTGTGTTCCGATGTGCTCTTCGTGGTAGGTTCTGCCTCCGAGGATATTCACGAGTATCCAACTGAAGGGCAGTATCCCACTACCACTCCATCAGGCAAGCAACCATTGATCATTCCGATACAAACCCATGTTCCCGCCTCTGCTCTTGTTTACTGCATTAAGACAACGCGTTTCAAACTGCTGTGTGCTACGGTAGTTGAACCCTTATCCTCTGCATGACCTGTCATTGCCACAGTAACTAGATGAAACCCACTAGCATGTGTAGGAGTTGATTGAGCCATGTTTTGTGATTCCTACCTTGCTATGCCTGCTATGCTTAGAGTTGTGTCAGGTCTGGTTCATCTGGGTGATGGGCTAGAGTGAAATGCTTATGTCAGTAATATGTGGGATGTGTTGAACATGTTTGGTAAAGGTATCGATGAGAGGCCATGTAGGAGTACATGGTGTGTTGTTTCATTGAGGCCGTCCATAAGAACTGAGATCTGTATGTGTGATTTAAGATGCAGTTACTACCGTACATTGGGCCCGAAACAAATGGACCCTCTCGGCTTCTTAGCCACCCTAGTACTCTGTCCAGGAGTTGCAATTAGTTTCTGGTGTTTGTAGGATATGTGTTGGCGGCCGTGCGTAGCGCTGACCCTAGGGGTGGGCTATGTTGCGGTAGATACACCGTGGCATGGTGTACCGAGTCACCCGTTTGGTGTCTCGGGAACCCTATTCACATCGTTCGGGGCCGTAAGTGGAAACCTCGGCCGGACTCCCTGCGGATGGAACCTGGATAGGCGATAAACCTGGACTAGAGACTTAGGTGTTTAGGTAGGCCGTGGCCGACACCCTCGCTGGGCTTCCGCTTGAAGGTTGCCGAGTACATGTCGTGTAGACGGCGGTAAGCAGTGAAAGCGTGTATGACGAAGTACACCCCTGCAGGGTATAAAACTATTCGAATAGCCGCGTCCACGGTAAAGGACTACTTGGTTGCCTATACAGTTCATAGACAAGTTAATGGATACTACTAAAAGACTCAAGATAAGTGTGAGTACCGAGGATGGCCCTCTCGCAGGATGACGAGGGAGGATCCCCGGTGGAGTATTGTGTTGGTGAGTAGTGGACTCGTGTGCGAAAACTATTTTACTAGAGAGGTTCCGTAGGATAGCTTAGCCAAGAGTCAAAGCTGGCTTGCTGCATAACCCCACCACCTTCTTGAGAATGAGCATGTATAGTAGGTTCTGATGTAAGACTTGCTGAGTACCTTTGCACTCATGTTTGCTTATTTATTGTTTTCAGACGACAACACTGCCCCCTTCGATGGGTTTTATGTAGACCTTGACATCGACGAGTGACTAGCCACCCAGGTGGTGATCCCGGCCATGGAGGGCCCTATGTAGATAGACAGGCTTCGAGAAGCCTTCTTTCTTTCTAGAGTCTATACTCAGACTAGTTGCTTCCGCATGTGCACGTATGATTGTATGACTTGAGTGTCGGGTCATGTGACCCCTATCTGTATGAACATGTTATGTATAGCTCCCTGGAGCCTTTAAATAAAGTACTTGAGTTGTAGAGTTTTGTTGTGATGCCATGTTGTATGTACTCATATCGGGCATATTGTGTGTATGATTGAAATGCTTGGTATGAGTGGGATCCGACAATCAAGTTGTTTATCCTTCGCAGCCTTTCTTATGGGGAAATGTAGTCTAGTGTTCCTCGAGCCATAGTAGTCCGCTACAGCCCAGTTCATCGGAGTCCTGCTAGCCCAGCACTACTGTTCAGGACACTTGACTGGCCGGTATGTGTTTCACTTCGTCCCTATGTCTGTCCCTTCGGGGAAATGATACACGGTGACTTCCGGAGTCCTGCCTAGCCTGCTACAGCCTGGGATCCCCGGAGTCCTGTTAGCCCAGTGCTACAGCCCGGAATCACTCGTTGATGACCGACATGTTCGATGTGATTCATGTATGCCTGTCTCCATAGGTCTGTGCCGCTTTGGGTTCTCGACTAGCCATGTCGGCCCGGGTTCTCGGTCATATGGATGCTAGCGACATTGTCATATACGTGAGCCAAAAGGCGCAAACGGTCCCGGGCCATGGTAAGGCGACACCCGTGGGATACCATGCGTGAGGCCGCAAAGTGATATGAGGTGTTACCGGCTAGATCGATGTGGCTTGGAATCGGGGTCCTGACAGCGTTGGTTTCAGAGCCGGACTGCCTGTGGTTCATTGAGCCAAACTGGTCGATGTCGAGTCTAGAAATGCTTTAGTTATATGTAGGGGAATTGATTTTGGAAGGGAACGTAAGGTTCTTTTACTCCTTACCCTATGCCTCTGATCTGAGTCATTCTCTTCTCATTCAACGTGGGTTAAGGACTAGGCTCTCTTCTTCTATCAGGTTCACGTGTTACTAATCCGTAGTAGCTTATAGGATTATTGCTACGAGTCCCAGTCCAGTTTCTACTATTTTTAATATGTTGCTATTTGAATCAGAACCTTGATATGATGCTGTTGAGCGGTATTGTGAACTGTTGTGGATGTCTCAAATCTTTTTCTGAGCATTTACAGCCGTTATGCTGTCCAATTTTCCCTAGGAATTCTGATGTCTTTGTCTTGTGGTTGTGCTTTCAGATGGCCAACCGTCCTCAAAACCAAGTGGTTCGCCTGACCAGGTGCCTCGACGTGCCCGGTCATACTGCTATGTTAGTCCAGGTCATGATCAAGACAGGATACCGTTGGTATCCCGAGTACACTGTCGAAGAGCAGTTCCGCGACTTTAATCAAAGCCAGTGTTTCTGCACCGTCAGGATATTTCCTTCCTATCCTGGATCTACCGAGCCCCTTCACTGTTCCTATGGACTCGGGGTTACCGTTGAGATGGCTGTGCAGGATGCTGCCTACTCCATGATGACCATCTTGCGAGTCCGGACTGGCCTGCTTCGGAACACTGACTTCCGTTACATGCCAGCTTCACTTCCGGGGGCGCAAGGGTATCTTCAGGCTATCTATGCTGACTCCACTCAGGAGGACTCATTAACTCGTACCACTGCTGAGATGCTCGAAGATAAGGACCGAGAGAATCGGGCCTTGAGGCTGGAGCTTTTTAATACTCGTGCTGATCATTGGGCCACATTGACTCGGTTTGCACCTGCGGTGCAAGCTGGATGTATGGATACAAGGGATCTGTATCCCGTGAGATCAGCTCTGCCAGACATGGTGGATTGGCGTGATGTGGGAGGCATCACCCCACCCCGTGGTCCCCGCAGGCCACCGTTTGTTGGTCCAAGACCTCATCCTAGCCCCTACGGTCCACAGGCTCCTCAGGACCGTCTGTTTCCGGATGATCACGTTGAACTTCCAGGCTATGGAGGTGACTTCTATGAGGACTACTACGGAGCTGTCTGAGTTAGTAGTAGCACCACTAGTATTGTAGCAGTTGTATCTCCACTGTCCTGTGTGACTTGTGGAATATGACTTTGCGCGTAATCGATTCCGGAGGTGTAGACAAATAATGTATAGGAACTTGGAATGCCTCCGATAAGATGTAACGTCTTTCATCATAGTTGTACTGTAGCCTGGGCTTGTACTAAACTATGTATGATGTGTATGACCGTTGGTATATATATGGCAGTTTTATATTACCATGACATATGGATGAGCATCTCTGCATTCCGTGTCATCCATTACATTCTGCACTTCCTTGCTAAGTTTGAGCCATCCTTGTATAAACCGTTGTCTTGTTTTCTCCTAGGATGGTCAACACCCGCGGCAACCCTGCTGTCCCGGAGCAGGGGGAAGCCAGTGCAGCTAGAGGTGAAAATCTGCCTCACCCGCCTTCTCTGGCCGAAGTGATGCTGGAG
Source organism: Triticum monococcum (assembly GCA_034509565.1). Classification (NCBI taxonomy): domain Eukaryota; kingdom Viridiplantae; phylum Streptophyta; class Magnoliopsida; order Poales; family Poaceae; genus Triticum; species Triticum monococcum. The sequence goes on from CM067845.1 coordinate 608,481,714, forward strand.
GCGTAAAGAAACAAGCGTGAGACCAACCGCCTGCTGGAGCGGATTGAGCAGAACACTGCACACCACCCACGAAATGACTTGGTGTCAATCAATGACTTTATCAAGCTGTACCCACCAAAGTTTAACCATTCCATCGACCCCTCGACGCAGATGATTGGCTTCGTAGCATCACCCACAAGCTACGTTCTGCCAATGTAGCCGAAGCCGACAAGGTTACCTATGCTGCCTATCATCTCGAAGGCCCTGCTAGCCATTGGTGGGAAAACTTCGAAGCTATGCGCCCGGTCGGTCAAATCACTACTTGGGCTGAGTTCAGTGAGGCTTTCCGTGAGCATCACATTCCGGAAGGTCTCATGGATCGCAAGAGGGAGGAGTTCTGCAACTTCACCCAAGGAAGATTGACTGTGGATGCTTACAGTCGTGAATTTGGGAACCTGGCAAGCTATGCTCCTGAAGAGGTTTCTACTGACGCCAAGAAGCAGGCAAGGTTCCGCAAGGGACTTAGCCCTAAGCTTCGCCGCGATCTTCGTCTACACGAGTGCACATCTTTTTAGAAGTTGGTCAATAAAGCTATCAGTGCTGAGACAAGCCAGACTGATTATGACGCTTCACGCAAGCACTCCCGTGATTTTGGCTCTTCATCCGGCTCTGGAGCTCAGAAGCGCCGGGTGTGGATCCCAAGCACGGCACTGCCACCCCGATTCACCCCGAGGCCATCCTTTGAGGCGCCTCGTCCCAGCCAGCAATCTGCACCACCCAAGCACTATGGTGGCCCCGCTGCTAATGCTGCTCCACGCCCCAATGTGGTAACATGCTTCAAGTGTGGAGAGCCGGGTCACTATAGCCGAGAGTGTCCCCAGAACAACAACCCTAATCAAGCTGGAAAGTCCGTTGGCCATGGTAAGCCCGCGGGAAAGACTTTCTACGCCAAGCCGGCCACCACTGCACGTGGCCATGTCAATTATGTTTCAGCCGAGGAGGCTCATGAGGATCCCAATGTTGTCCTTGGTACGCTCCTTGTTAACTGCCATCTGGCATCTGTTCTTTTCGATATTGGAGCATCTCATTCATTCATATCCGAGAATTATGCTCGGTTGCATAACACGACATTTTGTGACATGCCCACTTCCATGGTAATTCAAACTCCGGGTTCCAAATGGAAAACTTCTAGAGTAAGCCATGGGAACGAAATTCTTGTTGATAGACTTGTCTTCCTTGCATCTTTAATAGCTCTCAAGTCCTTTGACATAAACATCATCTTGGGTATGGACTGGATGTCATCTCATTATGCTAAGATTGACTATGCCACTAGAACCGTTCAACTTACTCACCCCTCGGGCAAGACAGTTAATGTCTTAACTCGAGTGGCCAAGCGCCAGCTTTATTCCCTAAATGCCAACCCTCTTCCAGACCTTGAGGATGTTCCGGTAGTCCGAGACTTTCCGGATGTGTTTCCAGAAGAACTGCGAGGTGTTCCACCTGACAAGGATGTCGAGTTTGTGATAGACCTTGTTCCAGGAACCGTTCCAATTTCTAGAAGACCATACAAGATGGCACCCTTAGAACTAGCTGAGCTTAAGAACCAACTCGATGAGTCCTTAAACAAGGGTTTCATCCGTCCTAGTTCCTCTCCTTGGGCTTGCCCCGTCCTCTTCGTCAAGAAGAAGGATGGAACAGATCGAATGGTCGTGGATTACCGACCCGTCAACTTGGTCACCATCAAGAACAAATACCCGCTTCCCAAGATCAACGATCTGCATGATCAGCTCGCTGGATCCTCAGTCTTCTCCAAGATGGATTTGAGGTTGGGTTACCATCAAATCAAAATCAGAAACGGGGACATTCCCAAAACGGCTTTTGTTACTCGTTATGGCCAATACGAGTACACCGTTATGTCCTTCGGTTTAACCAATGCCCCGGCCACTTTCTCCCGGTTAATGAACTCGGTTTTCATGGAGTACTTGGATAAATTCGTCGTAGTATACCTCGATGACATACTCATCTACTCCAAGAATGAAGAGGAACATGCCGAACATCTAAGGCTGGTATTGATGAAACTTCGAGAGCATCGCCTTTATGCCAAATTCTCCAAGTGTGAATTTTGGTTGCCAGAAGTGACCTATCTAGGCCATGTAATTTCTGGTAAGGGTATTGCTGTCAATCCCGAGCGAGTTCGAGCCGTCCTTGATTGGACTCCACCTGAAACGGTCAAGCAGGTTCGGAGTTTCCTTGGCCTAGCGAGCTATTGCCGCCGCTTCATCAAGAACTTCTCCAAGGTTGCTAAACCTCTAACTGATCTCCTCAAGAAAGATAAAAGGTTCGAGTGGACTCCATAGTGCGAGTTCAGTTTTCAGGAACTGAAAAGACGCCTGACATCTGCTCCCGTACTGGTACCACCAGATTTCTCCAAGGACTTTATTATCTACTGTGATGCCTCACGACAAGGACTAGGTTGCATAGTCATGCAAGATCGTCAGGTAATTGCCTATGCTTCACGGCAATTACACCCACATGAGGAAAATTATCCCACACATGATCTAGAGCTTGCAGCTGTAGTCCATGCACTTAAAACCTAGCGACATTACCTTCTCGATAATCGTTGCGAGATCTTCACCGATCACCAAAGTTCAAAATATATCTTCACCCAACCAGATTTGAATCTCAGGCAAAGACGTTGGGTCGAGTTGATCTCAGATTACGACTTAGGGATAACTTACACCCCCAGCAAAGCCAATGTCATGGCTGATGCACTAAGTCGTAAGTCCTATTGTAACAACCTGATGTTACAACAAAGTCAACCACTTCTCCATGAGGAATTTCGTAAGCTAAACCTTCACATTGTTCCTCGAGGATTCCTATCCACCCTGGTGGCGGAACCTACCCTTACGGATCAGGTCATCAAGGCACAGAAGGTAGATCCGGGAATCTCCCGTATCAAGAGAAACATTAAGAAAGGAGTTGTGAATTGTTTCTCCATTGATGATCAAGGTGTCGTATACTTTGGGAATCGCCTAGTGGTTCCAAAGGCGCGAAACCTGAGGCGACCGGTCCTTAAGGAAGCTCATGAATCCCCTCTCACCATTCATCCCGGTAGTACTAAAATGTATCAAGACCTATGCCAGAGGTTTTGGTGGACTAGGGTGAAGAGAGAAATCGCTCAATACATTGCTAATTGCGACGTTTGTCGTCGCGTTAAAGCAGAGCATCAACGGCCTGCTGGCACCCTTTAAGCTTTGGCTATTCCTGAATGGAAATGGGATAAAATCAGTATGGATTTCATCACTGGGTTTCCCAGGACCAAGAGAGGGAATAATGCCATCTTCGTTGTGATCGACTGTCTTTCCAAAGTAGCCCACTTTCTACCTGTTCGTGAGAGTATCACCGCTAGCCAGCTAGCTGACTTATACATCTCCCGAATAGCGTCTCTTCATGGTGTTCCATTGGAAATTAACTCACACCGTGGGAGTCTCTTCACTTCTCGATTTTGGGAAAGTTTCCAAAATGCTATGGGAGCTCATCTCTCCTTTAGCACCGCCTTCCATCCTCAATCAAGTGGTCAAGTAGAGCGAGTCAATCAAATTCTGGAAGATATGCTCCGAGCTTCTGTTATCTCGTTCGGAATGAGTTGGGAGAAACGCCTTCCATTCGCGGAGTTTGCTTATAACAATAGTTATCAAGCCAGCTTGGGCAAAGCTCCTTTCGAAGTTCTCTATGGACGAAAATGTCGAATGCCTCTTAACTGGTCAGAAACCGGGGAAAGACAACTCTTTGGCCCGGATATGATTCAGGAAGCAGAAGAGCAGGCTCGCGTTATTCGTGAGAAATTAAAAACAGCCCAATCTCGCCAAAAGAGTCAATATGATCGTAAACATAAGCCTATGACCTTTGAAGTTGACGAGAAGGCTTACCTTCGGGTTACTCCGTTAAAGGGAACCCATCGTTTCGGTATCAAAGGCAAATTGGCTCCTCGTTACATTGGACCCTTTCGCATTCTTGCCAAACGAGGAGAAGTTGCCTACCAATTGGAACAACCTCCGCATCTTTCCAGAGTTCACGATGTCTTCCACGTTTCGCAACTCAGGCGTTGCTTCGCGGATCCTATCCGTGGAGTGGACCACGAAACGCTTGATTTACAAGATAACCTCTCTTATTAGGAATATCCCGTTCGTATCCTGGATCAAGCCGAGCGTACCACTCGACGTCATAGTATCAAGTTTCTCAAGGTTCAATGGTCACACCATTCCGAGGAAGAAGCCACTTGGGAAAGGGAGGATCGTCTTCGACTCGAGTACCCCACTTTCTTTCCAGAGGATCCTAAATCTCAGGACGAGATTCTTTTGAGTGGGGGTGAGTTGTCACAACCTAGCTAGTCCATGCATTTGAGTATGCATCATGTTTACTTTCATCAGAAACTTGAAATGGCGAAGGCAGAACCCCCAGCACCCCCCTGAAATCAACTAGGGTTTACTAAAAATAATTTCAATGAACCTGAAATGCCCTTCTAAAATGTTCACCCTCTTTCTCTTAGGTTAGAACCTCTGGCAAAATTGGTGCACAATTTTCTAGGTCAACAGAAGGTCATTGGTTTAAACCATAAATATTTGAATTTGGGCATTTAAATGCTATTAAATAATTTAAGTGCTCAAATAATTCTGGAAATAATTGTTTGCTGTTAGGATTAATCCCAATAGAGCCCACAATTATTTTCAGGATTTTAGAAAGTGCCTAGGTATTTTAAATAAAGCCCTAAAGCTACAGAAAAATAGAAAAAGAAAACAAAATCAAAAAAGGGGGATAGCAGCCCACCTGGGCCTTACCTGGCTTGGCCCAGCCTACTGGCTCGGCCAGTCACCCCCTACCTCGCGCCAGGAGGCAGGGGCGCGTGCTCGCCGCGCGCCGGCCACGCGCCGGCCACGTCCTGCTTCTGCCGACGCCGGGAGACGCCCTAAAGTGCCACGCGACCCCCCCGTCTCCCTCTCGTCCTCTCTCACTCTTCCCCTTGTCCCGCTCTTTCTCTCCCGCGATGGCCGAGCGTGCCCCTCGCCGCCGATCGCCGTAGCTGCCGCCAGAGACCTCCCCTCGCCCCTCCGACGAGTCCATAAGCTTCGCCTCGGCTCCCTCGTCCTCCCCATCGAGCCACGCTTCGCCGGAAGCCCTGCAACGCCGCCTTCGCCCTCGTCTTCAACCTCGGGCATCCGAGATCACCGGCGACCTCACCTCTTCTCTAGCCCGTCCCCGAGCCCGCTGAGACCACCGCTGCACTCCCTGTGAGCCTCTCTCTCGATCCCCACCTTCCCTTTGCTTGTTTGCGCCCTGTAGCTCCAATTTCCACCGCGGCCGATGCTCGCCGGCGCCGTGCCTCGTCACCGTCGTGGCCAGAGCCACCGTGGCTTGAAGCCGGGCACACCACCGTGCTCACCGCAGCCCCAGGGACCCGTAGCCACCACCAGTTCTTCCTCCCGTGCATCGTAGCCTCGAAACCGACCTCGCCCGAACTCCGGCGACCGCCAAGCTCGTCGCCGGCGTCGTTTCCGGCCACCCCGTGCCCAACTACCACCACCAGACGATGCGGCTCGCTCCCCGCATCGCGTAGCACATCTCCGCCGTCGTTTTGGTCGCCTGAGGGCATTTTCCGAAGCCCTCCGCCGTCTCGGGCCTCGCCGGCGGCTCAACGCCGGCGAGTTGACCCAGTTTGACCCCTGGGTGGGCCCAGGTAGACCCCCCCTGAGTCTATGACAGGTGGGGCCGGTCTGTTAACTAAATTAGGATTAGTTTTAATTAAATCTTACTTAATCAGTCACTGACTAGTGGGCCCTGCCCAGTAATTAGTCTAATTAAACGTAGTTATTGCACTGAGAGGCTGACAGAAGGGCCCCACCAGTCAGGTTTGACCTGGCTGGCGCCTTTGACCTGCTGACGTCACCCTGACGCATTGCTGACACAGTAATAGATTTTCTGGCTGTATTCTTATTCAGGAAATTCCAGAAAATAGTTCAAACTTAAAAAATTCATAGAAATTCAACCATAACTCCAAATGAGATAAATTATATATGAAAAATTATCAGAAAAATTCAATCTATCCATCTGTAATGGTTTCATGCATGACAAAACAAGTTTACCTTGTTGTTTAAGCAGAATACGGAAATGCACTATACATGCCATATTTAATGAGCTAATATTTGAATCTTTGATTCAAATGAGCTCATCCCTTTCTATTCTAGCTTGCATTAGGCCAAGACACCAACATATTGCCATGTCATAGCATGCATCATATTGTTGCATATCGTCATGTGTTGACTGTGTTCCGATGTGCTCTTCGTGGTAGGTTCTGCCTCCGAGGATATTCACGAGTATCCAACTGAAGGGTAGTATCCCACTACCACTCCATCAGGCAAGCAACCATTGATCATGCCGATACAAACCCATGTTCCCGCCTCTGCTCTTGTTTACTGCATTAAGACAACGCGTTTCAAACTGCTGTGTGCTACGGTAGTTGAACCCTTATCCTCTGCATGACCTGTCATTGCCACAGTAACTAGATGAAACCCACTAGCATGTGTAGGAGTTGATTGAGCCATGTTTTGTGATTCCTACCTTGCTATGCCTGCTATGCTTAGTGTTGTGTCAGGTCTGGTTCATCTGGGTGATGGGCTAGAGTGAAATGCTTATGTCAGTAATATGTGGGATGTGTTGAACATGTTTGGTAAAGGTATCGATGAGAGGCCATGTAGGAGTACATGGTGGGTTGTTTCATTGAGGCCGTCCATAAGAACTGAGATCTGTATGTGTGATTTAAGATGCAGTTACTACCGTACATTGGGCCCGAAACAAATGGACCCTCTCGGCTTCTTAGCCACCCTAGTACTCTGTCCAGGAGTTGCAATTAGTTTCTGGTGTTTATAGGATATGTGTTGGCGGCCGTGCGTAGCGCTGACCCTAGGGGTGGGCTATGTTGCGGTAGATACACCGTGGCACGGTGTACCGAGTCACCCATTTGGTGTCTCGGGAACCCTGTTCACATTGTTCGGGGCCGTAAGTGGAAACCTCGGCCAGACTCCCTGCGGAGGGAACCTGGATAGGTGATAAACCTGGACTAGAGACTTAGGTATTTAGGTAGGCCGTGGCCGACACCCTCGCTGGGCTTCTGCTTCAAGGTTGCCTAGTACATGTCGTGTAGACGGTGATAAGCGGTGAAAGCGTGTATGACGAAGTACACCCCTGCAGGGTATAAAACTATTCGAATAGCCGCGTCCGCGGTAAAGGACTACTTGGTTGCCTATGCAGTTCATAGACAAGTTAATGGATACTACTAAAAGACTCAAGATAAGTGTGAGTACCGAGGATGGCCCTCTCGCAGGATGATGAGGGAGGATCCCAGTGGAGTACTGTGTTGGTGAGTAGTGGACTCGTGTGCGAAAACTATTTTACTAGAGAGGTTCCGTAGGATAGCTTAGCCAAGAGTCAAAGCTGGCTTGCTGCATAACCCCACCACCTTCTTGAGAATGAGCATGTATAGTAGGTTCTGATGTAAGACTTGCTGAGTACCTTTGTACTCATGTTTGCTTATTTATTGTTTTCAGACGACAACACTGCCCCCTCCGATGGGTTTTATGTAGACCTTGACGTCGACGAGTGACTTGCCACCCAGGTGGTGATCCCGGCCATGGAGGGCCCTATGTAGATAGACAGGCTTCGAGAAGCCTTCTTTCTTTCTAGAGTCTGTACTCAGACTAGTTGCTTCCGCATGTGCACGTATGATTGTATGACTTGAGTGTCGGGTCATGTGACCCCTATCTGTATGAACATGTTATGTATGGCTCCCTGGAGCCTTTAAATAAAGTGCTTGAGTTGTAGAGTTTTGTTGTGATGCCATGTTGTATGTACTCATATCGGGCATATTGTGTGTATGATTGAAATGCTTGGTATGAGTGGGATCCGACAATCTAGTTGTTTATCCTTCGCAGCCTTTCTTATGGGGAAATGTAGTCTAGTGTTCCTCGAGCCATAGTAGTCCGCTACAGCCCGGTTCACCGGAGTCCTGCTAGCCCAGCACTACTGTTTAGGACACTTGACTGGCCGGCATGTGTTTCACTTCGTCCCTATGTCCGTCCCTTCGGGGAGATGTCACACGGTGACTTTCGGAGTCCTGCCTAGCCTGCTACAGCCCGGGATCCCCGGAGTCCTGTTAGCCCAGTGCTACAGCCCGGAATCACTCGTTGATGACCGACATGTTCGATGTGATTCATGTATGCCTGTCTCCATAGGTCTGTGCCGCTTTGGGTTCACGACTAGCCATGTCGGCCCGGGTTCTCGGTCATATGGATGCTAGCGACATTGTCATATACGTGAGCCAAAAGGCGCAAACGGTCCCGGGCCATGGTAAGGCGACACCCATGGGATACCATGCGTGAGGCCGCAAAGTGATATGAGGTGTTACCGGCTAGATCGATGTGGCTTGGAATCAGGGTCCTGACACGTGGTGTGTTGCACTACAGAATACGTCAGCAGATTATAAATATTATTCTCTCTATGGCTATATGTGGAAACTTATTTTGCAGAGCCAGACACTATCTTTGTGTTCAGAATCTTCTATGAAGTATTTGGAGGAGGAACCCGCCTTGCAATGCCAAAGACAATCCGCGCGCCGGACTCGTTGTCATTGACGCCTGGTTCAGGGGCTACTGAGGGAGTCCTGGATTAGGGGGTGTCCGGATGGACGGACTATACCTTCAGCCGGACTACTGGACTATGAAGATACAAGATTGAAGACTTCGTCCCATGTCCGGAAGGGACTTTCCTTGGCGTGGAAGGCAAGCTTGGCGATACGGATATGTAGATCTCCTACCATTGTAACCGACTTTGTGTAACCCTAACCCTCTTCAGTGTCTATATAAACCGGAGGGTTTTAGTTCGTAGGACAACATACACAACAACAATCATACCATAGGCTAGCTTCTAGGGTTTAGCCTCTCTGATCTCATGGTAGATATACTCTTGTACTACCCATATCATCAATATTAATCAAGTAGGACGTAGGGTTTTACCTCCATCGAGAGGGCCCGAACCAGGGTAAAACTTCGTGTCCCTTGCCTCTTGTTACCATCCGGCCTAGACGCACAGTTCGGGACCCCCTACCCGAGATCCACCGGTTTTAACACCGACACTTGCCCCTTTATAAAGAGGGTGAATATCAAGCGTCCTCCTCGTGGCCGATTGGGACTTGCCTAAAATCTAGGAGTCCTAGGCACGGTTGGGTTACCCACATCCGTATTAATGAGAATCCTGTAGTAAGGGGAACACGATTTCTGCTTTGACAAAACGTGTCAAGAAACCGCCTCGCGTTATGTGCGGGGCTGGTTAAGGAAAAACGGTTCAAATAATTACCGGGCCATGGCATAATGTCGTGCTGCCAAAACGTGTCAGCAGATTGGATTTGTGGAAATATTATTCTCTCTACGGTGGTACGTGGAACTTATTTTGCAGGGTCGGACACTATCCTTGTATTCAAATTCTCATGTGGTGTATTCGGAGGAGGAACCCGCCTTGCAATGCCGAAGACAACACTGCGCGTCGGACTCGTCGTCATTGAAGCCTGGTTCAGGGGCTACTGAGGGAGTCCTGGATTAGGGGGTCTCCGGACAGCCGGACTATATCCTTTGGCCGGACTGTTGGACTATGAAGATACTAGATTGAAGACTTTGTCCCGTGTCCAGATGGGACTCTACTTGGCATGGAAGGCAAGCTAGGCAATACGGATATGTATATCTCCTCCTTTGTAACCGACCTTGTGTAACCCTAGCCCCCTCCGGTGTCTATATAAACTGGAGGGTTTTAGTCCGTAGGACAACATACAATCATACCATAGGCTAGCTTCTAGGGTTTAGCCTCTCCGATCTCGTGGTAGATCAACTCTTGTAATACTCATATCATCAAGAATAAATCAAGCAGGACGTAGGGTTTTACCTCCATCAAGAGGGCCCGAACCTGGGTAAAACATCATGTCCCCTGCCTCCTGTTACCATACGCCTTAGACGCACAGTTCGGGACCCCCTACCCGAGATCCGCCGGTTTTTACACCAACAAGGGGGCTCTCTACCCTCTCTCCCGGTGGAGCCGGAACACCGCCTGGGCAGTCATCATGATGGCGATCTACACCAACAACTTTGCCGCCGTCATTGCCAACTCTCTCCCCCTCTTTGTAGCGATGTAACACCTCTTATCCCCATTGTAATATCTACTTAAACATGGTGTTGAATGCTGCATATTATTATCAAATGATGTGTTGCTATCCTATGATGTTTGGGTAGATCTGTTTTGTCCTACGGGTTGATTGATGGTCGTGATTGGTTTGAGTTGTATGTTTTATTTTGGTTCTGTCCTATGGTGCCCTCCGTGTTGCGCAAGCGTGAGGGATCCCCGCTGCAGGGTGTTGCAATACGTTCATGATTCTCTTATGGTGGGTGGTGAGAGTGACAGAAGCCTATACCTGAGTAAGGGGGTTGTTGTATATGGGAGTGAAGAGGACTTGATACTTAATGCTATGGTTGGGTTTTACCGTAATGATTTTTAGTAGTTGCAGATGCTTGCTAGAGTTCCAATCATAAGTGCATATGATCCAAGTATGGAAAGTATCTTAGCTCATGCCTCTCCTTCATATAATATTCCAATAATGATTACCGGTCTAATTATAGATTGCCTAGGGACAAATCATTCTCTTGTGTTACAAAAGCTCTCTACTAAACAACTAACTTTTATTATCTTGCAAATTATTCCTAGATTTATTTCCGCTAAGTACCTCTAATTTTATTCTTGCAAACCTATCCTTACACCTACGAAATGATTTCATACTTGTTCTATGTAAAGCGAACATTAAGTGTGCATCGAGTTGTATATAGGTGGTCAATAGAACTTGAAGGGAATATTAATTCTAACTTTAGCTCCTCATTGGGTTCGACACTCTTATTTATCGAAAAATCTACAAATGATCCCCTAAACTTGTGGGTTATCATGGTACAATAGGTTGTCAACAGGAGCAGAAATATTAGACAATTTTCTATTAAAAAATCTATAGTGTGGGGTGCGGAAGTTAGAGATACAAAGCCTGGAAGGCGGCATGTTGTTAACACTGAAATGCATGACTGCACTTGCCTAGAGTGGCAACTCACTGGGAAACCATGTGAGCATGCCATGGTTTGCTTGGCCTCCCACCCGAATATAAACATGCACCAATATTTCCATGAATATTACTTGGTGGCAAGATTAAAGGCTACGTATGCAGCTCCTATTCCAGCACTTACAGATCAGTCTTAGTGGCCTGAATTGGAAGTCGAATTTTCCATGTGTCCTCATTTAACGAAAAGAAAGGCTGGCAGGCCAAAGGAGAGTGCGTTCAACACATCGTTTGAGGAAGGTGAGAGTAGTAAGATGGGAGGGAAAGATCAAAAGCCTAAAAGTCCCAGAAAGGTAACAAGAATAGATGCAAGTTGCACCAGGAACTTGGGAACCGAAAAGGATCTCCAAAATGCCGTTACACTCCTGAAAGGCCAAAGTATGTTCATGTTTGTGATATTTTTTGATTTAGCTGTTTTTCAATTACTAACGAAATGACATGCTTTGTTTGTCATGGGGAAGCATGCAGGCCAGCCTCTTGTTGTTGAGACACTGTAAACTGAAGCTAGTCCAATGAAGAAAACCAAGAGCATTGGTAAGCTATGCGTTGTGAAATCAAGAGCAAGCTGTCGCAAGAAGAAGTGAAAACTATTAGTTAATGAGTCTCATTGTGTGTGATGTAATCCTACTTGTATTTTGTTGCATGTTGTACTTTGAAAACTATGCGCCATATTCCAAATTTGAGCCAGATTTAGAATTTGAACCCACTTTAAAACTTGAGGCACATTTCAAATTTGTACTTTGATGTGTATTAATGTTCTAGTGCATTCTTAACATTTATGCACGTTAGGTGATCAATTCGAGCACTTTTGTGAAGTAACACGTATATTCATGAAAAATGAGCTCCAAAGCATGATAATATAATAGCATGGAACAATAAAAAATTATAGATACGTTGGAGACGTATTGATACGTCTCCAACGTATCTATAATTTTTGATTGCTCCATGCTATATTATCGACTGTTTTGAACAATATTGGGCTTTATTATCCAGTTCTATATTATTTTTGGGACTAACCTATTAACTAGAGGTCCAGCCCAAAATTGCTATTTTTTTTGCCTATTTCAGTGTTTCGATGAAAAGGAATATCAAACGGAGTCGAAACGGAATGAAACCAACTGGAGAAGTTATTTTTGGAAGGAAAGCTACCGGAAAAACTTGGAGTGCACGTTAGGAAAGGAACGAGGGAGCCACGAGGCAGGGGGCGCGCCCACCCCCCTAGGGCACGCCCTCCAACCTCGTGGGCCCCTCGTGGCTCCCCTGACGTATCTCTTTCACCCATATATACCCACGTACCCTCAAACTATCGGGGAGCACAATAGATCAGGAGTTCCGCCGCCAGAAGCCTCTGTAGCCACCGAAAGCCAATCTAGACCCGTTCCGGCACCCTGCCGGAGGGGGAATCCCTCTCCGGTGGCCATCTTCATCATCCCGGTGCTTTCCATGATGAGGAGGGAGTAGTTCTCTTTCGGGGATGAGGGTATGTACCAATAGCTATGTGTTTGATCTCTCTCTCTCTCTCTTTCTCGTGTTCTTGAGGTGATATGATCTTGATGTATCGCGAGCTTTGCTATTATATTTGGATCCTACGATGTTTCTTCCCCACCTCTACTCTCTTGTAATGGATTGAGTTTTCCCTTTGAAGTTATCTTATCGGATTGAGTCTTTAAAGATTTGAGAACACTTGATGTATGTCTTGCCGTGCGTATCTGTGGTGACAATGGGATACCACGTGATTCACTTGATGTATGTTTTGGTGATCAACTTGCGGGTTCTGCCCATGAACCTATGCATAGGGGTTGGCACATGTTTTCGTCGTGATTCTCCAGTAGAAACTTTGGGGCACTCTTTGAGGTTCTATGTGTTGGTTGAATAGATGAATCTGAGATTGTGTGATGCATATCGTATAATCATACCCACGGATACTTGAGGTGACATTGGAGTATCTACGTGACATTAGGGTTTTGGTTGATTTGTGTCTTAAGGTGTTATTCTAGTATGAACTATAGGGCTGTTTGTGACACTTATAGGAATAGCCCAACGGATTGATTGGAAAGAATAACTTTGAGGTGGTTTCGTACTCTACCATAATCTCTTCGTTTGTTCTCCGCTATTAGTGACTCTGGAGTGACTCTTTGTTGCATGTTGAGGGATAGTTATGTGGTCCAATTATGTTCTTATTGTTGAGAGGACTTGCACTAGTGAAAGTATGAACCCTAGGCCTTGTTTCAATGCATTGCAATACCGTTTACGCTCACTTTTATCATTAGTTACCTTGCTATTTTTATATTTCAGATTACAAAAACCTTTATCTACCATCCATATTGCACTTGTATCACCATCTCTTCGCCGAACTAGTGCACCTATACAATTTACCATTGTATTGGGTGTGTTGGGGACACAAGAGACTCTTTGTTATTTGGTCGCATGGTTGCTTGAGAGAGATCATCTTCATCCTACGCCTCCTATGGATTGATAAACCTTAGGTCATCCACTTGAGGGAAATTTGCTACTATCCTACAAACCTCCGCACTTGGAGGCCCAGCAACGTCTACAAGAAGAAGGTTGTGTAGTAGACATCACGTATCAGCATCCCCAAGCTTAATTCCTGCTCGTCCTCAAGTAGGTAAATGATAAAGCAAATTTTTTGATGTGGAATGCTGCCTAATATGTTCATCACATATTCTTTTCTTTTGTAGCATGGACATTTGGACTTTTAGATGATTCAAAGCAATAGTCTATGACATGAAGATTTCAATACTCAAGCATATCAAGAGGTAACCATGTCTTTCAAAATATCAACACTAAAGAAAGTTATCCTTACCCCATCAAGGATCCATTCATGAAACACACTCGAATGTTAGCTACATCCAATGCACATGTATGATCATAGTGCTCCCTAGTTTGTGCTTTTACAAGAGAAGATGGAGACTCAAAATAAAAATTGCATCAAGTAAAATAGATAGGCCCTTCGCAGAGGGAAGCCGAGATTTCTAGAGGTGCTAGAGCTCAAAGCTTAAACTGAGAGATAAAATATTTTGAGAGGCGTTCTTTTCCTGTCAACGAAAACAACTGAGTAATTCCCAATACTTTCCATGCTAGATACATCATAGGCAGTTCCAAAACATAAAATAAAGTTTATTCCTTTTCCACCATTCTTTCACAATCCATGGCTAGCCGTATCCACGTGTAACACCCCGGTGTCATGCTACAGTAAACTCCTGTTAATGGTGCCATGTCATCATAATTAAATTTCTCTAATCATCACTTTGATCCAAACCGACCCCAAATTCAAATTTAAAAGACAAGTCAAATTATTATTTTCCTCAAACTATAAAACTAAAATGTTTGGATTTTAATAGAAATCCCCCTGATCAATTGACATGTTGAAACCAACGTCATTTGACTTATCGGGTAATCCCTAGTAGAATATAAAGTTGTCCAATAGGAAATAGAATAGTCATTTCATTTGAAACAAATAATTGTACAAGTCCAATTGACTTGAAACTTTGTGGGCCTCTTCAAAAAATTGTGCTTGATTTATGTGACAAGTTTTGTATTCAAAAAAATTCAATTGGTATTTATTTAAAATGCAAAACATGGAGAAAGCACAAGACAGAAAATACATAAAAAGGAAAGAATCTATCTTTGTGTACTTGGGCCCTAGGTCTACTGGGAGGCCCAGCCCAACCACCCAAATTTCTTCTACCTCTCGCTACAGAAGCTGGAGGCTGCGTGGAGGCCATCCCCATGGCGCCCTCCACATGCCGTCCATCACATGGTTAAGATCTTCCCCGAACCCTAGGACGAACCCTCATCCCCATTTTCTTCTCCCTTTCCTTGCTCTTGTCACAGACGCACGTGCCCGAAACAGCCGTATCCTTGCCATAGTCGTCCCCGTGGCCAGCTCCAACTCCACGCTATGCCACCACGTCCTGGAGTTCCCCCATCGTCGTCTTCGTTGAGCCCAAGAACCAGATCAAGCTGGGAAGCGCCAAATCGACGCCATCAGGCCGATCCCCTCCTATGCACCACCGCGAAGTCGCCTCCTCGACTCACTGCTCCAGTTTGCCCCCGGCCTCCCTGACCTCGCCTTCGTGCCTGCCGTGAGCGTCGACCTCGATTTCCCTGTTTCCCCTCTTTGTTTCGGTGTCGTACACCCGCGCCCGACTGTCGTCGTCATGGTCGGACCTCTATAGCTCCGCCGCGCACGTACTCGCTCACTCCTTGCCCCGCCTCTGCGGCCCCTGCCATGTACATCGCCCGCCCCCGCCGGCTGCTGCTAGGGGCTGCGTCCGTGCTCGCTGAACCTGGCCCGCTCTCCCCTGCCCTCGCATGTGCCCGCGTCTCCTGTTGCTGTTCCTCACGCCGCCTATGTTGCTCTGCTGCTGCCGCATCCCTCTGTCGCCGCCGCCCCGCCTCTGCCCTGCCGCTCCTACACCGCGCCGCCTCCGGTCGCGCCTCCGCCCGCTCTCCCTAGCACTCGCGGGCTCCTGCGTGAGGTCTAGCCCCAGCCAGCCGCTGCCCCTTCCCTGTGTGCCGCCTCCGCCGCTAGAGCCCCCCCTCCCCGGCAGAGCTCACCATTGCTCCTGGTTGGGGCAGCCAGAGCCTCTGCTCCTGAGCGCGCCCAGCCACTGGAGGGGCAGGGCTTTGTGCCGCTGCCTAGTGGGCCCTGCCTGATTAGTTAGTGCTAATTAGAATTAGTTAGTTTAGTTAGGGTCTAGTTATCCTAATGGCCCTATGATGTGTGTGCCCTTTCATTTTAACTAAATGGTTAAAATAAGTCTAATCTAATATGTCAAACTGACAGGAGGGCCACACAAGACCCCTTTAACTAGTCAAAGCTGACCAGTCAACTGCTGACTGGGTAGTTAACTGGCCCCGCTGTCAGCCACTAGTGCAACTCTGGGTGCACTGCACCAGGTGCACCCAGCCTATCCTGCCTTTTGTTTAATTCGAATTTAATTATTAAAATAAATTTTAAAACTTTGAAAAATCATATAAAAAATCGTAACTCAGATCAGAATAAATTATATATGAAAAACGATCAGAAATATATGACGAATCTGAGTATGCCATCCACATACCTGTCACATGCCTCTCGGCATAGCGGACATGGATCCATCCCCTTCGATTCATGTGCCCAGAAAAATGCCAAACATCGGGAAAACATTCCCGGATGTTTTCCCTCTTTGTCTGCAGCATGTAGTGCCACGTTAGGTCACCCGTAGCATAGCCTACTGTCATGTCATGCTTTTTGTTGCATTTGTATGCCTGTTATTTATTGTTTCTTCGCCCCTCCTTCTCCGGTAGATCCCGAGACCGTTGTTAATCCGGTGACCGACTACTTCACCGACGAGGTCCCGAGTCTGTCTACAGAGCTTCCAGGCAAGCAAACTCCCCTTGATCATTTCGATATCGGCCATTCCATTCTCTCTCATGCCCGCATTAGATTTTGCTACTGTACTTGATTGCTCCTATTCTGATGCATAGCCTGCTTTTGTAACCTGCTTTCATACCTTACCTTCTTATCCTAAACTGCTTAGTATAGGTTGGTTAGTGATCCACCAGTGATCCCTCACCTTATCCCAGTTGCCCCCTCTTATGTTCAAGGACTCGAACAATGTGATCGATGTCCAGGACCTGACACTGCATACCACCCCCCTTAGTTGTATGACTATGCAGGGTTACTATCGAGTGCCAAGGGTGATACCTTGTCACCACTTCTGATGATACCTCTGTAGTGTAGCTATTTGGTCGTGGTCATCGAGGTCGATTGCTCTTTCACCACTCACGATAATGACTCTGTCGTGCAATCCCTCAAGTGTTGACAATCGAGGGTGATTCCTCCAAGTACACCTTGACGGTTACATCGAGTGGAATCCATCGAGGGTGATTCCTTGGGTTCCCCCTTGCTATTTTAGACACATAGTTACTTTGAATTTACCACAGAACCATGTTACTGAAGTAGGGTTGGCCTTGAGGGGTACCCGCGAGTTGATGTGTAGTCGGGTTGACCTGGAGCGTACCCGCAAGATTTCTACGTGGCATAGTCGGGAATTCCGGGCCCCTGCCGTAAGTCCACGAGACGGGGCAATGGGGTCATATGATCGTGAGTCTCTGCTCATTACCGTGCGCTCCCAAGACACTAACGAAATTGGGTATTTGATCTGAGTTGGCCACTGGCCTATACGCACTAACCACCATGCGGGAACAGATATGGTCACTCGATGTTGTAGTATCAGCCGAAGCCTTCCAAACATCAGCGACTGAGCGGCGCACGCCAGTTTGGACCACGTAAAGCACCCTCCTTTATAACCGAGGTTGCCAGGTCTGCTCACCGGCCGCCCATGCAACATGCAAGAGTGCAAAGGGCAATGGGCCCAAGACCCATGCATGCTTAGGATTTAGACTGGCGTGCTGACCTCTCTGTTGGGCCTAGGTAGGGCTGCGACGTGTTGATCTTCTGAGGCTGGGCATGACCCAGGAAAGTGTGTCCGACCAGAGTGATCGAGCGTGTTGGGTAATGTGGTGCAACCCTACAGGGAAGTTTATCTATTCGAATAGCCGTGCCCACGGTAACAGGACGTCTTGGAGTTGTATCTCAATCTATACAACTAGAACTGGATACTAAGATTTTCGATGGTTACGAGGGCTTAGGGATTGCTTTCTCGCAGGGAGTCGAGAAAAGATCTCTGGGCGTGCTTACTACAACATGCTTGGTAATTATAAAGTGTTATTCTTTACTTTTCTAAATGCTGCAAGATGCTTGAAGATTCTAGTCTTCAATAGGCTAGGATTTTCCCCTTCTCTTCTAGCATTCTGTAGTTTAGTCCACTGATACAACCCACCCCTTTGATACTGATGCATACTTAGTTTAGATCTGATGTAAATCTTGCGACTACTTTGGATGAGTACTCACGGTTTCTTTGCTACCCCTTTTTCCCTATACCCGATTGTTGCGACCAGGTGGCAGATCCCAGGAGCCAGGTGCCACCACCGACGACTACTACTACCTCGAAGGTGCCTACTACTACATGCAGACCACCAATAACCAGGAGTAGTTAGGAGGCTCCCAAGCAGGATGCCCTGCCTTTTCGATCATCATAGATGTTTGTGCTAGCCTTCTTAAAGCAAACTTGTTTAACTTATGCCTGTACTCAGATATTGTTGCTTCTACTGACTCGTTTGTATTCGAGTTTATGTATTCGAGCCCTCAAGGCCCTTGGCTTGTAATATGAAGCTTCTATGACTTTAATTTGTGTCTAGAGTTATGTTGTGATATATTCCCGTGAGTCCCTAATCTTGATCATACACATTTGCGTGTATTATTAGTGTACGATTGAATCGGGGGCGTCACAACACGGGTGCCTTCCATACCAACACTTTCCAAGGAATTAATTATTTGACAACATAAAGTAAATTTCTTTTTCATTTCGGGACTTGACATCCTTATTACCTCCATAGTCTCGTGCAATGACATGTGAATAAACACTCCTCTTGAGAATAACACATCTAGCATGACAAAATATTGGCCAGCCCCTGCCGCTTCATGAGCGGTACGGGCACACAAAAAGGAAGTTCATTTTGAAAAATAGAGTTGGCACATACAAATTTACTTGGAACGACATGGAAATACCACATATAGGTAGATATGGTGGACTCATTAGGCACAACTTGGATTAAGGATTTTGGATGCACAAGTAGTATTCCCATTTAGTACAAGGAAAGGCTAGCAAATAGATTGAGAAGCAACCAACGAAGAAACAAAAACAATCATAAATGAGCATTAAGCATAACTAACACCGAATAATGCACCACAAGTAGGATGTAACTTCATTGCATAACTATTGACTTTCGTGCTTCCATAGGGAATCACAAACCTTAACACCAATATTCTTACTAAAGCATAATTATTCACCAACATGACTCACATATTACTATCATCATATCTCAAAACTATTGCAAGGAATCAAGTTTGACTATCCAATGATCTTCATGGAAGTTTTTATTATATCCCCCTTGGATATTGTCGGGGGTGCTAATCCATGAACACCTATGGGACCGGCGGACCGAGCCCCTTTCGGTTCGGCAGGGGGGCGGAGATCGCACGAAGAGTAGATCGAGGCGAAGCACACGAACGGTTTACCCAGGTTCGGGCCTCACGGATGCGTAAAACCCTACTCCTGCTTTGTGGTTTGTATTGAGTTCTTGCTCGGGAGCGCCGAGTGCTACAGTACGCACCAGCAGCTAACGAGACCGAGCGTGAGTGTTCTGTTCGACCGACCTCCCCCTTACGTTGCGCATGGGCCTCCTTTTATATGCTCAAGGGGTCACCGACAGGTGGCAACGTAGACAAGGGTAAAAATGGGAAGGCGTTGTGGTTGGCACCGTCGCCTGCTACAGTGTATCATACCTAACCCTGACGGCAGGGGACAAGGGCATTAAATGCCCGTCTGCGTCGCCCAAATAGTGCAAAAGGGACCATCAGGGACGCCACCGCTTGCCACGATGGCAATCTTGTCAGCGCCGCTTGCCACCGTGTACCGCTGGTTGCACAGCCTCCTGCCACGTACGCCTGGAAGGGTCCCAAAGCGACACGTTGGTGGATGTGCTGGAGCGCAGGTACAGAGTGGAGGTTTGCCGCGCAAGCGCCTTGCTGCGGTCGTTGTCTTGTCGCGTACGGGAGCTTGTCGCTCACCGTGTCTTGCTGGGACGCGTGGCGCGTCGCGGCAAGTTCCTTGATATGCCTTGGTTGGCCTTCCGGGCAAGCTCCTCTTGCCGGGGTCTTGTCTCCTTGGCTTGGATACTTTGTTCTTGAATGGCTCCAAAGGAACCACGGAGGATCTTGGAGGTCACCCGGCAAGCCTTGCCGCGGGACGCTGCGACTGCCCGTGCACAAGTTCGGGATACTAGGGTACCCCTACTCTAGTACACCGACAGGAGCCCCCGGGCCTGGGCCATACACGGTGCCGAGCGCTGTTGGGCCAGGCCCAGAACAAGGCATGGGCATGCGCAGCCTGGGTCACTCTGCATCTGTCTCCGTATCCACCGCGCCCTCCCCGAACGGCACGCGTCGAATGCGGCGTCGTGGGAGAGATCGTGGGTGGTTTCTTTATTCGGAAAGGCGGAACGTCCACCCCCTCCCTCTTTATAAGCAGGGGAAACAGGGGTAGTGCGCCCATTCGCCCCTTTCCATTCCAATCTCGAAAACCTGCGCCGCTCCTCCGTCTTCCCAAAGCTGAGAGAGAGCAGCGCCCTGCCCCCCATCGCCACCAGCACCACCAACGCCGTCGACCTCCTCCACCACTTCCGCCATGGCTCTGAAAGCCGACAAGGGGAAGGCTGTGAAGTCGACCGAGGCGCAGCGGCTTGTGGCGCTGCGAAAGGAGCGGGCAATCTCCCCTCCAAGCTCGTCGTGAAGGAGCTGAGGGAGTACTAATACCTCTTCTGGTCGACGGAGACATGAACGCATCCGTGCACGAAGGTACTTCCAGCCTCTGCTTGGAAAATGGCTCCAAATGGATATCCCTTCTTCGCCGTGTTCTTCTACTGCGGGCTCTGCCCGCCCTTCTCGGAGTTTTTCTGCGATATCATGAACACCTACGGGTTCTGCCTCCTTGATTTCACCCCCAATGCTGTTCTGACCATGGCAGTTTTCGCACATCTTTGCGCAAACTTTGTCGGAGTCCATCCCAACGTAGCCTTTTTTTGCCACTTCTTTATGCCCCGAGTAGAGAGAGGAGAGCCTTTATCCGGCGGAATTGCCTGGATCTCAAGGGCCGGCAAGAAGGACTCTTATCTGGAGGGCGAGTTCCACGGCAAGTGGGAGGAATGGAGAGCAGACTGGTGCAGGATTGTTGAGGAGAACCCGCAGCCGTTTACCGCCCGGCGCCAAGCCCCAGCAGCATGCGGCAGCGATTGGAGCGACGTGGCCCCGGAAGACGATAGACTGAAGATTGCCATCACCCGGATCCAACGCCTCAGGCTTGCCGGGCTTACTGTAGGCGCTGTTGGCGCAGATTTTCGTCGCCGCTGCATTGCCCCCTTGCAGGAATGGAGGAGACCCGCCTGGGAATTCAAGAATGCGGCGGATATCATGAGGCTGCGTCCGGGCCTCAACTACAACTTCACTGTACTGGAGCTCAACGCGATGCTCCAGGAGCTGTTCAAGTATGATCCTGAGCATCCCGAAGTGTTCAGGTTGCCGCAGTGCGTCGTTCCGTTGTGCAACAACTCCGTGCTAGACCGCATCCGGGCAATGATGCCGCTGTGCGACTCGCATGGAATTGTCCCAACTTGGCAAGAGCCTGCAAACGACGTTGTGCAGGAGTTCTTTGACAGCCTGGTAGAAGTGCCGGTCCGCCCCGACGAGAAGAATGGCCTCACTCATGACACTACCGATGCGGAGTTGAAACGCATCGCCACCAGGTTGGAAGAGGCGGCGGCAGCCGCAGCTGCGGGCGAGTTTGGATTCACCATGGAGGAGGCAGAGGCAGCAGAGGCGGCAAGCCGTGCCGAGCGTGAGGAGCTTGCCGGCAAGAAAGAACTTGCCGGCAAGAAAGAGTTTGCCGGGCGTGACGTTGATTCGAGCGAGCCCGCCGAGGATACGAGCGGCTCGTTGGAGATCAACTCCTCTTCCTCCTCATCATCAGACAGCTCGCCGCAAGCAAAGCCCCCATCTCCACCAAGAAGGCGTCTCCGCAAGGCCGGGGATGTAGCGAGGTGGCGGGCGAGTCGACAGTCGCTACGCCGCGTGACACGCTCCACCGCGGCAAGCACTCTTGCCGCGGGAGCACCTCATGCTGCTGCGGCAACTGGCGCGGGGTCCACCCGGACCGCCGCTTCTGCTCCTGCCGCTTCTCGCGCCGCGGCGGCAGCCGGAGCGGGGTCGTCTCAGACCACCGCCACTGTTCCCGCCAAGCGGCCAAGGGAACCTACTCCTCCACCTTCTCGCGCCGGACGTGAGCCGGACTTCGACTTCTCCGCGTTCAGCTCCGACGAGGAAGATGAAGAAGATTAAGATTCTCTTGTTTTACTTGTAGTTCTTCAATCCTTGCTGTTTTGTCTTGTATCTCATTTGCTTTACTTTGAACTTATTCCTTTCTAGGACTCTGGCTCAGAGAGCAGCGAAGAGAGCCAAGGCCCTGGTGATTATCATCGAGGACGAACCCACCGCGACAGCAGGGGATGCGCCCGAGACAACCTTGCCGGACCCGGCAACTGTTCTCCAGAGCAGCCCCCAGCGTAAGTATATGGTTCGCTTTCCGCTGTTGGGCGCGCACGGATACTCTTGCTTTGCTGATATCTGACTGTTGGTTTGTGTAGGAGGAGAGCAGCCCCACCAGGAGCGCCTGGAGGCCGCCCCTGAAACGCCAAGGGAGAGTCCTCCTGCAAGGGAGAGGTCTCCGGCAAGGGAGAGGTCTCCGGCAAGGGAGAGCTCTCCGGCAAGGGAGAGCTCTCCGGCAAGGGACAGCACCAGCGGCCCCCCGGCGGTGGAGACCACGACTGTAGAACCCGACACAGGTAATCTTCTTGCTTCAAATCTTCCCTTGGGTTCTTCTTCTTTTGATCTTCTTTTTTGGATATTTGCTTGACTCTTATCCCTCTTCCGGCTGTCAGATCCATCTTCCGCGGAGCCGATGGAGACCGAGGTTGCCGCCAACGACGCTGCTGCCGTCGAGGAGGCAGCCGGCGCTGACGATCCCGCCGGCGCAGAGGCCGCCAAAGCTGCCGCCGCAGAAGCAGGCGGGGGATCTGGCGATCGCACTGACGGCCCTGAGGCCGCAGGAGCGCTAGGCGCTACGCCGACCGCCGATCCCTCCGCCGCTGCCGCAGCGTCAGGCTCC
Organism: Triticum monococcum; assembly: GCA_034509565.1. Taxonomy (NCBI): domain Eukaryota; kingdom Viridiplantae; phylum Streptophyta; class Magnoliopsida; order Poales; family Poaceae; genus Triticum; species Triticum monococcum. Next base: position 608,504,733 of record CM067845.1, read on the forward strand.
AAAGAGCCCCAGCCAGGCGTCTACTTGAAGGCCAGCGATGGCGTCTTCATCAACCTCCCCTGGGCGTCAAGCTCCAGGGCGCTGTTCGAAGGAGAGAGCTTTGACGGAGAAGTGCTCCCCTCCGCTGGGCTGGCGCTGGTTGACGCGCCGAGCAGCAGCAGCAGCGAGCCTGAGGAGGAGCGGCTGCTACGGAAGCTGGTGTCGCTCTACCGCACCCGGCAAGCCAAGCTGGAATCCCGCGAGGTGCTTGTCGCGAAGGCGGGAGTGGACATCGAGAAGCGCGCGGAGGAGCTCCGGGGTCACAACCAGGAAGCTCTCCGCTCCCTGGCAGAGGAGTGGGCGCGACTTGCTGAGGAGCAGGAGGCCTTCCTCCTCGAGCGGGCTGAAGTCGAAGAGCAACAGCAGCTTGCCGCTGAAAAGCTGTCTGCGCAGGAGGGCGAGCTGGTGCAGCGGAAAGTCAACCTCGACAGCCACGAGGAGGAGCTTGCCGCGCGCGAGCGAACATTTGGCGGAGCCCTCAAGCAAGCAGAGGATGCTGCCGCAGCTGCCGAGGCCGCCAATAAGGAGTTGGAGACGAAGGTGGCGTAGCTGGAGGCCGATCTCAAGGCGAGCGGTGAAGAGCTTGCCGCGCTCAAGCGTGAGCGGGAGAAGGACGCCCACAGCTACTCGGAGCTGCAGGCCCGTCTCGCCGAGAAGGGCCAGGAGCTTAGCGCCGCCAAGGACTCCAACGCAGATCTTGAGTTGAAGCAGACCACTTTGACCAAGACACTGGACGACGCCAAGGAGCAGGAGATGGCCCTGAAGGAGGAGGTCAAGGCCGGCAAGGCGCTGCTGGCGAGTGCTGCTGCCGCCCAGAGCACTTTCCGGGAGAATGTGGAGCACTGGACGGAGGGTCTCGTGGATGTTGCCGCAGACATTGACAGGGAGCTGGCGTAGCTGGGGATGGAGGATCTTGGGTATCCCTCCGACGAGAACCTCCAACCCAGCGCCAAGCTCACCTCGTTCTTCAAAGGCATGGCGACGGCCCTCCGGCGACTCCGGGAGAGGATCCCAAAGCAGCTGGCCGACGAGTCGCGCAAGATCTGCGCGGGAGCTCTTCAGAAGGTGTTGGTGAAGGTGGCCATCCGCAACCCGGGCCTCAACCTCACCAATGTCTTCAGGACCTTGCCGCCGGATGCCGATCTGGAGGCGCTCAAGACCCTTGTCGCACCCATTGTGGACAAGGTGAGCGGGATCAAGAGGGTTGAGGGCGATCGCGTAGACTAGGCCGCCCGTTTTCTTCTTTTCTTGTCGCTGCTGGTCATGTTATGAGAACAATCTGTTAGAGCCGCGACAAGCTATCTTGTATTATAACTCTATTATGGGTAGTGATTGCAATGTTATTTCCTTTACTTGATTCCTTCCTTTGTATGTTTTTGCCCTACGCTTTTAGGGAACTTGCCGGCGCAGGCACCTTAGCCGCGAGCGCTGAGTGCGGGACGTCAGCAGCCTGCTGGCGGTGCCGCTACCGGCAAGAAACCTTGCCGCAACTAGTCGCAGCTCACTTAAGTTGTTGAGCGGACTCGAAACAAAGTAAGGGCGCAACTAGCTACGAGTTGGTTCCTCCGCGCACAGGTCTTCCATACAAAGATCGGTCGTTCAAGGAAGATAACTTAAAAAATTAAAAAATCTGATTGCTCAAACTTTGGCAACTTAGCTTTTCTATCGTTTGCTTCCTGGCAAGGCGAAACTTTCTTGAACGATGCCTGGTCCATACTATATCTTCTCCTTTCCCCCCGGCAAACTTGTGTGCGAGGGAACCTTCCTTTCCTTGAGAAAAGAAAGAAAGAGGAGAAAATAAAGATAGGGAGCCTTATGGCTCGTTGTTGCTTACCGGGGGTAAGTGCTACACAAAGTGTTAGATAACACATGCGAAAAAATAGAAAGCATGAAATTGACAAGGTGCGCGGAGCACATGAGCTTTATGCACGGGGTCTGCGCCCGGCTTTGTACAAAGGATTACATGCAACAGCGGCAAGACTTGTACAAAAGGTGGTTGCCGGAACGGGTTCCGGCAACCGCGCCCTATGGGTAAAACTTACGAAGATGCTCAATGTTCCAGGAGTTGCTCACTGGAATGCCATCCTCGGTCTCAAGGCGGACAGCGCCAGGCCTAGTGACTCGTTTTACCCGGTAAGGGCCTTCCCATTTCGGCGTCAACTTGTTGGAATTCTTGGCGGACTGAACACGCCGAAGAACAAGGTCGCCTTCCACGAGACTTCTGGCGTTAACTTTGCGGCTATGGTAGCGGCGCAAAGCTTGCTGGTAGCGAGCAGCTCGTACAGCAGCCTGAAGACGGTCTTCCTCAAGGACCAGCGCGTCATCTTGTCGCAGCTGCTCTTGCTCAAGCTCATCATAAGCAAGCACTCGAGGTGACCCGTATACGAGTTCCGTGGGGAGAACTGCCTCTGCTCCATAGACTAGAGCGAAAGGTGTCTGGCCAGTGGCTCGATTTGGCGTCGTCCTGATCGACCAAAGAACCACCGGCAGCTCCTCAATCCAGTTTCTTCCGCACTTGTGCAGCCTGTCGAAAGTTCTGGTCTTGAGCCCACGCAACACTTCAGCATTTGCCCTCTCCGCTTGACCGTTGCTTCTCGGGTGAGCAATAGAGGCGAAGCAGACCTTGGCGCCAAGATCTTGGACATATTGCATGAAGGTGCGGCTCGTGAATTGCGTACCGTTGTCGGTGATTATCCTGTTAGGGATCCCGAAGCGGCAAACAATCGACCTGAAGAACTTGACTGCTGACTGTGTTGTCACCTTCCTCACTGCTTCCACTTCCGGCCACTTTGTGAACTTGTCGATTGCAACGTACAAGTACTCAAAGCCCCCGACTGCTCGGGGAAAGGGGCCGAGGATATCGAGCCCCCAGACCGAAAATGGCCAGGATAAAGGGATCGTCTGGAGAGCTTGAGCTGGCTGGTGTATCTGCTTGGAATGGAACTGGCACACTTCACACTTGGTTACTTGTGCAGTTGCATCCTGGAGGGCTATTGGCCAAAAGAAACCTTGCCGGAATGCTTTGCCGGCAAGTGCTCTTGGACCAATATGGTGACCACATATGCCTCCATGTATCTCCGCCAACAGCTTTTGTCCATCTTCCCGGCGAATACACTTCAATTTCACACCGTTGAGTCTTCTTCTGTACAGTGTGTTGTCGACAAACTGGTACATACTTGACTGCCGGGCTACTCTTTCCGCTTCTTCTTGTTCTTCGGGAAGTTCTCCTATCTGAAGGAAACAGACAATCTGTTGTGCCCATGCTGGAGCTTGTGGCTCGACAACAAGGACTAAAGGCATATCTGCTGTTGCGGGAACATCTGCTTCTACGGCGAGAACCTGCGGCTCGGCCGGAGCTTGACGTTCCCCGGCAAGCTTGCCGGAGCAAAACTTGTTGGGAGCCTCTGCTTCAACGGAACAAACCATAGGGCTTGCCGGAGCAGACTGCTCCTCAGCACTCTTGGTGTTGATCTTGGGGACCTTCTTGGCGGCGGCTTCGGGAAGCTCTGCCGGAAAATAGCCACCAGAAATCAACTTCCTCTTCTTGCTCTGTCCAGTTAATGGTGTTACAGACGGTCGAGTCAGCTTGAGCACAAAGATCCCTGGTTCCGCAGGTAACTTAAGTGCGGCGCACTTTGACAGGCCATCGGCAATGTCGTTCTGAGCTCTTGCAACATGCTCCATTTGTAGGCCGTCAAAGTGCTCTTCTAGCTTTCTCACTTCGTCAACGTAGGCTTCCATCAACGGACTCTGATAACTCTTGTTCACTTGGCGGACGACAAGCTGTGAGTCACCCCTGACAATGAGCTTCTTGATCCCAAGGTCTGCCGCGATCCTGAGACCGGCAAGCAAGCCTTCATACTATGCAGTATTGTTTGTTGCTTGCTCCTTGGGAAAGTGCATCTGGACTACGTACTTGAGGTGCTCTCCGGTGGGTGCGACAAGCAGCACGCCAGCGCCGGCGCCTTGCAGCGAGAAGGCACCGTCAAAGTACATGAGCCACTCTTTGCTTGCTTCCTTGACGGGGATGCTCATTTCTGGAATTTCTTCATCTGGTGTTGGCGTCCACTCTGCTATGAATTCTGCCAATGCTCTGCTTTGGATAGTTGAAGTACTCTCAAACTTGAGGCCAAAGCTCGACAGTTCCAGTGCCCACTCAACAATCCTGCCTGTTGCTTCTAGATTCTGCAGTATCCTCTTCAGCGGAAAGCGAGTGACAACTGTGATCTCATGTGCTTGGAAGTAATGGCGCAGCTTTCTCGAGGCCATGAGAAGGCCGAAAAGCAATTTCTGCACACCAGAGTACCTTGACCTAGCCCCTTGCAGAAGGGAACTGACAAAGTAAACTGGGCGCTGCACCATTCTCTTCTGTATCTCCTCGCGCACCTGCGCAGATCCATCTTTGTCGGGGCCAGAGCTTGTCGGGGAAGCCCCCTACTTGTCGCTGGATGTTCCTGCCATGGTTGCTGGCTCGTCATCTGCCTCCCTCTCTGCCACTAACGCAGCACTAACCACTTGATTGGTTGCCGCTATATACATCAGCAACTTCTCTTGCGGCTTAGGTGCAACATGTGTTGGAGTGGAGGACAGGTATCTCTTCAAGTCTTGTAGCGTAGCCTCCGCTTCCGGAGTCCATTTCATTGGACCTTCCTTTTTCAATATTTTGAAAAACGGCAGGGCGCGCTCAGCAGACCTAGAGATAAACCTGCTGAGAGCAGCCAAGCAACCGGCAAGTCTTCGTACATCCTTGACACGCTTTGGTGCTTCAATCTGCTCAATGGCCTTGATCTTGTCGGGATTGGCTTCATTTCCCCGCTGAGACATGAAGAACCCGAGAAGCTTGCCGGAGGGGACTCCAAACACACACTTCTCGGGGTTGAGCTTGAGGTTGATCTTGCGCAGATTTGCAAAGGTCTCGCCCAAATCTTGAACCAGAGTTGCCTTGTCCTTGCTCTTGACCACTATATCATCCATGTAGGCTTCCACATTTCTGTGTATTTGTGGCTCAAGAGCGACATGGACTACCCTTGCAAATGTTGAACCAGCATTCTTTAAACCGAAAGGCATCCGTATGAAACAGTACGTGCCACATGGAGTGATGAATGCGGTCTTCTCCTCATCTTCTTCTGCCATGAAGATTTGATGGTATCCTGAGTACGCGTCAAGAAATGAAAGCAAGTCACATCCGGCCGTGGAGTCAATAATCTGGTCAATGCGCGGCAAGGGAAATGGGTCTTTGGGACAAGCTTTATTAACATCGGTAAAGTCGATACAAAGCCTCCATTTCCCGTTTGCCTTGCGCACAACTACAGGATTGGCCAACCACGTAGGATGGAGCACTCCTCTGACAAGGCCTGCTGCTTCCAATTTCTTGATCTCTTCTGCGATGAATTCTTGGCGCTCCACTGCTTGCTTCCTGACCTTCTGCTTGACGGGCCGCGCATGAGGACAAACGGCAAGATGGTGCTTAATTACTTTCCTGGGAACACCGGGGATGTCAGACGGTTGCCACGCAAACACGTCGACGTTCGCCCGCAGGAAAGCAATGAGCGCGCTTTCCTATTTAGGGCCAAGGGTGGCACTGATGGTGAAGGTACCACCAGTGCCGTCCTCCTTGGCGGACACTTTCTTGGTCTCTGGCGGAGCTGCCATTGCCTTCTTACACTTGCTGGTGGAGCTCGATGGTGCGTCCTCAACGATAGCGCAGCACTCCGAAGAGGTGCGCTTGCCGGAGTGGGCATCAGAACTCTTGCCGGACTTGGTCTTCTTCTTCCCCCCGGGAGCTTCAACGGCAAGTGACTTGCGATCCGTTGCGGCTGCCGCTTCCCAGTAGATCTTGTCGGCGCAGATAAGAGCATCCTTCTTGTCGCCAGGGATAGAGATGACGCTTATCGGGCCTGGCATCTTCAGCATGTTGTATGCATAGTGAGAGGCTGCCATGAACTTGGCGAGTGCTGGACGGCCGAGTATCCCATTGTAAGGCAATGGAAAATCGGCAATGTCAAAAGTGACCCTCTCAGTCCTGAAGTTCAACTCACTGCCAAATGTTACCGGCAACGTGACCTTCCCTTTCGGCTTGCTCCTTCCCGGATTGATTCCATGGAATGTGCCGATCTCTTCGAGATCGCTGTCAGGGATCTGGAGTTTCTGGAGTACAGCGGAGGAGATCAGGTTCAAGCTGGCCCCGCCGTCAACTAGCATCTTAGTGACCTTGAGGTTGCGGATAGTTGGTGAAACCAACAACAGCAAGCACCCGACCGCAGTTGTGCGATCAGGGTGGTCCTCAATATCAAAGATGATAGGCGTGCTGGACCATTTCAGAAGCTTGCGTGACTCGACAGGTGGTTCCGCCGCATTGACTTCCCGCATCCACTGCTTGAGTTGGCGGTGCGAGGAATGCAGAGAAGCACCGCCGTCAATGCACAAGACCTCTGTGGCTTTCTGGAACTCCTGCTCACTTGTCTCGACATCATCCATGTCTTCGTCGTCGTCGTCATCTTCATCCTTGTCGCGGCCGCGGGGAGGTCTGTCTCCTTGCCGCTGCTTGGCCTTGCCGTGGCGTCCTCCCCGGCCGGCGTTTCTTGCCGGATTCTCCAGTGCCTCCTTGGGCCCTCTCCTTGTCGCGTCGCTCGTATTCAGCCTTTTGCTGCTGGACAAGCTGCTCGACCTTCTTGCAGCTCTGGAGGTCATGGCCCTTGGTGCGGTGGATCTTGCAGTACTGCTTGTCTGTGCCGTCCTGCTTGTCGGCAACCGCCACAGCCTGGCAGTTGGTGCATGCGGCAATCTCCTTGCCGGAGCTACCAGCTTTGGCTTTCTTGGCGCCACCTTCATTGCCGGACTGCTCAACGACTAGCACATCTTTGCCTTTCTTCTTCCTGTTGTTCCGCCGTCGGTTTTTCTTTGCTGGGGGAGCATCCTCGCTGTCAGATCCTCCTGCTCCTGTATTCTCTCCGGGGAGTTTCCTCCCTTCCTCAGCACGTGCACACTTGTCGACCAGGGCATACAGCTCACTGACGTCTCTGATCTTGCACATCGCCATCTCCTCCCGCATCCTGCAGTTACGCACGTTTTGATGGAACGCGCTGATGACTGCGGCAGGGTGGACATCTGGGATGTTGTGCTGTACACGGCTGAATCTCTGAATGTACTTGCGCAGGGGCTCTCCTTCCTTCTGGGCGAGCAGGTGAAGGTCACTCTCTTGGCCATGAGGTTTGTGGCCGCCTGTAAAGGCGCCGACAAACTGATGGCATAGGTCTGCCCAGGAGGATATGGAGTTTTCCGGCAAATGCATGAGCCAGGACCTGACGTTGGGCTTGAGCACCAGCGGGAAGTAGTTGGCAAGGATCTTGTCATCCCGCCCCCCGGCAGCTTGCACCGCGATGGTGTAGATGCTGAGGAACTCCGACGGATGCGACTTGCCATCGTACTTCTCCGGTACGTCTGGCTTGAAATTCTTCTTGTTGGGCCACTGGACTTGCCGTAGCTCATGAGTAAACGCAGGGCAACCTACCGCGTACGGCAAGTCGCCTGGTTCCCCTGGCGCATGCATGTCGACAGAGGGCCCAGCACGCTAGTCTGATTGACGCCGCGCTTCTCTTCGGCGCTCGATGCGAGTACGAGCGTCTTCTTGCTGTCGTTCGTGAAGAACTTGGCGCTGATCGTGACGAGCTCGAGGATCTGATGACGCAGTGGAGTCGCTGTCGTGGTGGATCCGGCGAGTCGGCGATCTTGGCCTTCGGGGCGGAGAGTGCACGGTGGTTGCACCCCCACCGGTCTTGTTGTCACCGGCTCGTGCCTGGCTGACTTGCCGCGGCAGTGATGTACTCGGCTGCCGTGGAGTGTCGCCGTTGGCGAAGCCGATGAGACTCTGAATGGTGGCCCTCCAGTCGTCGATCTTGTCTGCCGCTGGAGGGTAGTTCAGGAGTAGTTGAGCTCGTGCCAAAGCTTCTGCTGAAGTGGCGGGCGGCGGTGGCGAACGGTGCGAGGAGCGGGATATGCTCGGACTTCTAACCATGTTAGAAGGAGCAGTATCTCGTCCAGGCGACCGTGCCCCGCTCGCGCCAGCATGTTGGCATGCATGCTGGTCTTGAGCACTCCGAGATCCACCAGCTCGATCTTCATCCAGCAAACGTATGGTACCGTGAGTATCATCACGCTACCGGTCCCGCGCCTCCTGGGATGGGCGCGGTGCATGTACGGACGCCGAGGTCTTGGAGTGCGCCCGGTTGTTGTGGGAGCTGACTACGCCGCCGATGGGCAGCGCAGCCTTGTCCTTGGACCTGGCAGCATCGTGAGCTCCCTCGTCGATGCCCGTTCTTCCGCCGGCGTCTACCCCACCAGCCATTTGCTCCGGCGATGGTGGGTTTGGCGCGGACGGAGCAGCCGCCTCCGAAGCCTTCTTCTTCGGCGGCATGTCGATGAAGACGATGAAGATATAGTTCATGCGAACGCCGGATCAGGTTCACACAACCTTGACGCACCCCTACCTGGCGCGCCAAAGATGTCGGGGGTGCTAATCCACGAACACCTATGGCACCGGTGGACCGAGCCCCTTTCGGTTCGGCAGGGGGGCGGAGATCGCACGAAGAGCAGATCGAGGCGAAGCACACGAACGGTTTACCTAGGTTCGGGCCGCACGGATGCGTAAAACCCTACTCCTGCTTTGTGGTTTGTATTGAGTTCTTGCTCGGGAGCGCCGAGTGCTACAGTACGCACCAGCAGCTAACGAGACCGAGCGTGAGTGTTTTGTTCGACCGACCTCCCCCTTACGTTGCGCATGGGCCTCCTTTTATATGCTCAAGGGGTCATCGATAGGTGGCAACGTAGACAAGGGTAAAAATGGGAAGGCATTGCGGTTGGCACCGCCGCCTGCTACAGTGTATCATACCTACCCCTGACGGCAGGGGACAAGGGCATTAAATGCCCGTCTGCATCGCCCAAATAGTGCAAAAGGGACCGTCAGGGACACCACCGCTCGCCACGATGGCAATCTTGTCAGCGCCGCTTGCCACAGTGTACCGCTGGCTGCACAGCCTCCCGCGACGTATGCCTGGAAGGGTCCCAGAGCGACACGTTGGTGGAAGTGCTGGAGCGCAGGTACAGAGTGGAGGTTTGCCGCGGCAAGCGCCTTGCCGCGGTCGTTGTCTTGTCGTGTCCGGGAGCTTGTCGCTCACCGTGCCTTGCCGGGACGCGTGGCGCGTTGCGGCAAGTTCCTTGAGATGCCTTGGTTGGCCTTCCCGGCAAGCTCCTCTTGCCGGGGTCTTGTCTCCTTGGCTTGGATACTTTGTTCTTGAATGGCTCCAAAGGAACCATGGAGGATCTTGGCGGTCACCCGGCAAGCCTTGCCGCGGGACGCTGCGACTGCCCATGCACAAGTTCGGGATACTAGGGTACCCCTACTCTAGTACACCGAAAGATATCTATCACATTAGGACTAATTTAATATATTACCATTGCTAATGATAAGCTATCAAATAAATTTAAGTGAGGAACATGAGCATAAATAAATTTTTTTCATCTCTCAAAACAATATAAGTGAACCATGAGAGAATTTCTCCAAAAATTTACTAACTCTCAAATTGATGTAAGTGAAGCATGAGAGTATTTCTTCAAAAGTTAAAGCACCACCATGCTAAAAAAGATATAAGTGAAGCACTAGAGCAATTCTAACAAATTATAGCACCATTATGGCTCTCTCAAGTAGGTGTGTACAGCATTGTGACAAACTAAAAATAAAAACAAGAAAAGACTTGTATAATACAAGATGCTCCAAGAAAAACTCATGATATGTGACGAATAAAAATATAGCTCCAAATAAAATTACCGATGGTTGTTAGAAGAAAGAGGGGATGCCTTCCGGGGCATCCCCAAGCTTAGTTGCTTGGTTCTCCTTAAATTTTGCCTTGGGGTGCCATGAGCATCCCCAAGCTCAGGCTCTTTTCACTCCTTATTCCTTCATCCATCATGATCTCACCCAAAACTTGAAAACTTCAATCACACAAAACTCAACAAAAACCTTCATGAGATCCGTTAGTATAGTAAAGCAAATCACCACTTTAAGTACTCTTGCAAACCCATTCATATTTTATTATTGAATTATACCTACTGTATTCTAACTTTACCATGGCTTATAACCCCCCCCCCCCCCCGATATAGTCCATAGATTCATCAAAATAAGCACACATTGCAACAAAAACAGAATCTGTCAAAAACAGAACAGTCTGTAGTAATCTGCACTTTGTCCATACTTCCCTAAGTCCAAAAATTCTGAAAAATTAGGAAAACGTAGGAAAATTTTATATCAATCTTGTGTACAAAATTCAGAATTTTTCGTCGCCTCTATGATTTTTAAAAACTCTTCTACTCTACGCAAAAGTTTCTATTGTCCAACAAGATCAAATCAACTATCACCTAACATGATCCTAAAGGCTTTACTTGGCACGAACACTAATTAAAAGATAAAAAACACAATCATAATAGTAGCATAATTGTGTGAACACATAAGGACAGAAACAAAAAGAAAAAATATTTTATTCATTGGGTTGCCTCCAAACAAGCGCTATCGTTTTATGCCCCTAGCTGGCATAGTGCATAGATTCATGAATTGGCATCTTTAGTTTTTGCCCCATAGGGTTCCCTCATGATTGATCCATAAGGAAGATTCATTCTTGTTCTATGGAAGTGTTCGATACCCTTTCTTAGTGGAAATTGAAATTTAATATTATCTTCTTTCATATCAATCACAACACCTATAGTTCGTAATAATGATCAACCAAGTATGATGAGACAAGACGGATTGCAATCAATATCAAGAACAATAAAATCTATGGGCACATAATTTCTATTTGCAAGAATAAGAACATCATTAATCCTTCCCATAGGTTTTTTAATAGTAGAATCCGCCAAGTGCAAATTAAGAGAACATTCTTCTAACTTGGAAAAACCTAGCACATCACAAAGAGATTTCGGAATTGTGGAAACACTAGCACCTAAATCACATAAAGTAAAGAACTCATAATCTTTGATCTTGACTTTAATGGTAGGTTCCTATTCATCATATAATTTTCTAGGAATCGAAATCTCTAATTTCAACTTTTCTTCTAAAGCTTTTATCATCACTTCTACAATATGTTTAGTAAAAGCTTTATTTTGTTCATAGGCATTGGGTGAATTTAACATGGATTGCAACAAAGAAATACATTCAATAAAATAGAAACTATCATAATTAAAATCTTTGTAATCCAAAAGAGTGGGCACATTACTAGTTAAAGTTTTGACCTCTCCAAACCCACTTTTATCAAAATTTTCAACAAGATTTTGACCCTCTGAATTACGAGGATGCCCTCTAGCTAAATTTGACTCTTCTTAAGTCCTCTTTTCATCAAGTTTAATATTACTAAACAAATAATCAATAGAAGAAACGCCAATCATTTTAAGATCTTTGTCATTATTATGAAAGCAATCGTAGAAAACACTCTTTCTAAAAATTCTATTTTAGCTCTAAGAATAGCGGTACGCTTCTTAATGTCATCCATAGAAACATATAAAGTAATTGAGTCATTAAAATCAACCTTGGGTGGGAATATTTTAATCTTGAGATTTTCTACATCATGCGAAATTCTATCAATGCTTCTAGACATATTATGAAGTTTACTCAATTTTTCGTCTATTGTAGTATTGAAAACTTTTTGAGCATTGATACATTATTTAATATTAGTTTCAAGATCAAAGGTATTCCTATTATTATTGTAAGAAGAATTACCATAGGAATTTCCATAATTATTAGAGGAATTTCCAGGAAAAGGCCTAGGATTAAAATTACCTCCATAAGCATTGTTATCGTTATTAAAATTGTTTCACGAGACAAAATTCACATCTACGGGATCACTATTTTGCTCAGTCAAAGTAGACAAGGCACATCATTAAGATCAATAGGAGCATTTTACTATTAACCAATTTCATAAGCGCATCAACCTTTTCACTCAAAGTACTAATTTCTTCAACGGAATTGATCTTTTTACTAGCAGGTGCTCTTTCGGTATGCCATTGTGAATAATTTTCCATGATACTATCTAGAAATTTAGTAGCTTCACCCAAAGTAATTTCCATAAAAGTACCTCCCCCGGAGGAATCCAAAAGATTTCTAGAAACAAAATTCAACCCCGCATATTTTTTTGTATAATCATCCATAGATTTAAACCATGCATAGGATTTCTTAGCATCAATTTCATTTTTTTCCCAAGATTGTGCAACATGTTCATGTTCAAGTTGATTAAAATTCATGATTTGATTTCTTAGGGAAATAATTTTCACAGGCGGAAAATACTTAGCAATAAAAGCATATTTGCACTTATCCCAAGAATCCATAGTATTACGAGGCAAAGGACAAAACCAAAATTTTGCATGATCCCTCAAAGAGAAAGGAAATAATTTCGACTTCACAATATCATTATCCAAATATCTTTTTCTTTTGCATATCACACAATTCTACGAAAGTGTTTAGATGGGACGCGACATCCTCATTAGGAGTACCGGAAAATTTCTCTTTCATAACAAGATTCAACAAAGCGGTATTAATATCATAAGACTCCGCACTAGTGGCGGGAGGAGCAATCCGAGTACTAATAAAATCATTATTATTAGTATTGTAAAAATCACACAACTTGGTATTTTCTTGAGACATCATGACTACGCAAGCAAGATCACATGCAAACAAAAGATCAAAGGAGAAAGAGGCAAACAAAAAGAGCGCAAATAAAAAGGAAAATATTTTTGTGCTTTCGCAAAATGTTTTAGAAGTGGGGGAGATGAAAAAGAGAGGAAAATGGCAAATAATGTAAATTTCAAGGAGATGAGATTTGTAATTGGGTACCTGATAGATGTTGATGATGTCCCCCTGGCAACGGTGCCAGAAATTCTTCCTGACTGCTTGTATCTGCGTTGGTTTTTCCCCGAAGAGGAGAGGATGATGTAGCACATCAACAGTATGTATTTTCCTCAGTTATGACATCAAGGTTATCAATCTAGTAGGAGAACCAAGCAACGCTATGTAAACAGTACCTGCACACAAATAACAAATACTTGCAACCTGACGCATAAGAGGGGTTGTCAATCCCTCCTAGGTATTGAGATAGATTAAATTTTATGAGATTGGATAAATAGATCTATCAAACAACATGAAATAAAATAAATAAAGAAAAAGTGCAGCAAGTTATTTTTGGGGTTTTGGAATAATAGATCTATAAACAATATGATAGGAAATAGACCCGGGGGCTGTAGATTTCAATAGTGGCTTCTCTCGAGAAAATAGCATACGGTCGGTAAACAAATTACTGTTGGGAAATTGATAGAAGAGCAAATAATTATGGTGATATCCAAGGCAATGATTATGTATATAGGCATCACATCAAAGATTAGTAGACCGAGACGATTCTGCATCTACTACTATTACTCCACACATCGACCGCTATCCAGGATGCATCTAGTGCATTAAGTTCATGGGGAAACGAAGTAATGCAATAAGAACGATGACATGATGTAGACAAGATCTATTCATGTAGGAATAGACCCCATATTTTTATTCTTAATGGCAATGATACATGTGTGTCACTTCTCCTTCTGTCACTGAGATTGAGCACCGCAAGATCAAAGCCATCACAAAGCACCTCTTCCCATTGCGAGAAAAATCAATCTAGTTGGCCAAACCAAACCAAAGTTTCGGAGAAGAAATACAAGGCTATAATAAGCATGCATATAAGATATCAAAGAAGACTCAAATAATATTCATATAGAGAACTGATCATAAACTCACAATTCATTGGATCCCAACAATCACACAAAAAAGTCATTACATCAAATAGATCTCCAAGAACATCGAGGAGAACATTGTATTGAGAATCAAAAAGAGAGAAGAAAAAGCCATGTAGCTACTACCTACAGACCCGCAGGTCTATGGTAAACTACTCACGCATAATCGGAGGAGCACCAATGAGGATGGTGAACCCCTCTGTGATCGTGTTCCCCTCCGGCAAGGTGCCGGAATAGGGCTCTTGATTGGATCTCATGGTTCTGGAACTTGCGGCAGCTGGAATTGTGTTTCGTTGACTCCCCCGAGGGTGTCTGGAATATTTGGGTATTTATAGAGCTGAGAGGCGGTGCAAAGGACCCTCGTGGGCCCCACTACACATCAGGGCATGCTAGGGTCCTTTGGCGCGCCCTGGTGCCTTGTGTGCCCCACGGGCCTTCCCTCCTACACTTCCTTGGCTCCCAAGTTGTGTTCTGGCTAGAAAAAAAATCTCCAAAGAGTTTCGCTACGTTTGGATTCCTTTTGATATGGATATTCTGTGAAGTAAAAAACAAGCAAAAAAACAACAACTGACACTGGGCACTATGTCAATAGGTTAGTCCCAAAAAATGATATAAAGTTGCTATAAAATGAATATAAAACATCCAAGAATGATATTATAATAGCATGTAAAAATAAAAAATTATAGATAAGTTGGTGACGTATCACCTCACTACTTGCTTCACCAACCGCTTTCACGCCTACTTCCTCCTTGACAAAGTCTTCTAGTGTGCGTGTGAGTTCATCGCCTTGACCACGTACAACATCTTCACCAACTTCGACCACACCTTCCCCACCACTAACGGCATGCACACTCTCCCCTACAACACCGAGCATGAGGGGTGAACATGGCGACAGAGGTAGGAGATGTCAAGTGTTGCCCAATGTAGGGCTAGGATATTTGTAAGGGCGCTACTATAAACCCTAGTATTAATGTCTATCTATGTAATGTGTGTGTTCCCTATATATGGTGGAATATATCTATCAATGGATGTTATGTTCGTGCAACTTGCTTAATATTAATATATCTATCTATGTAGTGTGTGTGTTTTATTGCTTGCAAGTAGTCGTTCATGTGATTGAGATTAATGCTGACCAGTGGCGGAGCTTGGAAGAAAAGGTTGGGTGGGCCAGCTTGAAGGAGAGTACAAATATCAAGCAGGGTGCTTTCCATATTTGAGAATAGGCTTTTCTATAAGGTCTTTGGCCTGCATAAGCATCACTAGTCGGTCATTAGGTTTGTTCATTGCTAGGTGTTGTATCTCGCTTGTTTTTTGACATGTGGGCATGTTAGTCGTGCACAAAGAAAAGGGCTAAGCTATCTCGCTCGAGTGTCTCCATTTTTGTCTTGAATAAAAAGGGTGGCCGATTTGTTTTGATCAAACTAAACCAATGCAAATCCCACACCAAAACACCAGCTCAGTCCGTTTGAATTTTTTTAAGAATATTTGGCGTTCATTTGAACCATAAAATTTAAATGTTGCAACAAATATTGGAAAACATAAAAAAAGAGAAAGGAAAAGAACAATGTACACACCTGGCAGCCCAGTAGATGGTCAAATTTGAACTTGTGCCAAATCATGCACTATTTCTAGAGATTTACATAAAGTAATTCAAATTTAAACTACAAGTGTGCTTTATTTTATCGCTATATTTGTTCCACTCGCTTCACACAAAAATCCCTCCTTTTGGGAGTTGAGAAATGATTTTCTATTGTAACAAAATTGGGAAACTGCCTCTTTTGAAAGTTATCTTTTCTATGTTAATTTTTAGGCACAATTCTCCGAAAATAGTTACGCATACTAATGAGGTTAAATAAGGATTTATAAAAAAATTATATTGGAGTTGGACCAACAGGGAATTGATTAGGAATTTCTAACGAAGTCCTATATATATTAAATATGAATTTAAATCAAAATACATAGAAAAGCTTCAAGTATAATTACGAAAACTAGCTTTTATATATGCCTGCAGATATGGTGAATTTAGGAACTTGAATCAACTCAGCTAGATTTGAAATGAATGTTCTATGAACTTGTAAGTTTGATTAGAAATGGAAAATGGTGTTTGACATTGTTCACACATGTTGAACACGCTGACCCAGGCTCTTAAGCACATACGCACATGTGTCGCACTGGCTCAGCCCATGGGCTGGGATGCGACATCGCTGGCGCATTCTTGAGGTCCCACTTGTTAGGATGCCATCCTAGTAATGATGGTCAATGATGAGTTTTGACCCGATAGAATGCTTCATCTAGGCATTTGAGAGGCCGTGGCCAAGGGATGAGGGGAAAAGTGAGGAGCGTTAAAGTGGCGGGGCAAAACCGAGCACAACTAAGTAACCAAGGGCACGAAAATCGAAATCCCCAAAAAATGTTTTAGCTAGGGATTTTGGTTATGCAATGCAATGTTGATCGTATGATTGCGTAGGATTGCACTCAAGGAGGAGAGGCTTCAAAAAGAGAAGAAGGTCAAAAGGCATACTATCTTCTCCATGGGTCTAAGCACGATGGATGACACAATGATACATTATTGGTAACTCACTTGTTCTGAGATTTATCCAAATCGATGTTTGGTCGTGGTGATGGTGTCGGCCATGGTGATGGTGGTGAAGATGGTGGTGGTTGTGTTGGTGGTGGTGATGGTGAGCATGAAAGTGTTTGAGTATGTATAGTATGAACTTGATAGGGTTTGGTCCATGACACAAGACATGCTATGTTTTTTGTGGGTGGATAAACTTGGTAGATTTTGTGGCTTTTGGATTAAGTATATGCATGTTATAATTTGGATTGTTTGATTGGATGTGCTATATGTATGTAGTGAAATTGTTGCATATAGTGCATTTGAATCATTCAAATTTTGATGAATACCATGCATTTGTTCAAATGTATCTACCCAAGGATGAAAGAGCTAGACACAGATAATTTAGGAAGTTAAATATAGGGGTTCGGTTTGCTCCGCCTACTTTACTAACTAGATATTTTAGGAATTAAAATTTGAGAGAGGATTTGAAGAGTTAGAAAGTAGGGGTTTGGTTAGAGACAGTATTAGATTAGAGCAATTGGGCCCAAAACCCATCCCAATCCCTTGAATATTGGTAGGAAAATATTTTCGCAATTGGCATCGCGATTCGATACCGTGAGCCCCTTCCAGCCACACCACCGCTTGTCATGCCCATGTCCTTGCCCTTTTCATGAGGTCACCGTCACCAGAATCTCCATGTGATCATGTGTTGTAGTAACGTCCCTTTCCCACCACTAAGGGGCGCCTGAAGTCACCTTCAAGCACAAACAAATCTTAGCCATAAATTAGATTGTCTTCGCTGCAAAGTTCCTCTATTTAGAGCAAATCTAGTGGACCTAAATCATTTACTCTATTGGATGAAAATACTTGGTAAATAAAACTATCATTTTTGAGATTTAAGCCAATCACTTCCGTCCCAAAAGAATATGGTAAGGCAATTGTGCTCAAAACCCATCCCAATGCCTCAAATCTCAATGAGATGACATTTTGATTTAAGCCAATCACTTCCGCCCCAAAAGATTAGGATAAGGAAATTGTGAAATCTCCACCACCATCCCCCTTCAGCCATGCGATGGTCTGTCGCACCCCCTACGGCCCTGCCAAACCATCCTCGTCCTCTCAAGGAGTTCGTCGCCATCGGGACGTCCATGTGAGCCCACGCTATTGCTGCCTTGCTCTCCCACCACCGAGGCATGCCCCGAGCCACCTCCGGTAACTGATATTTTTCCTTCCTTTGCCTCTTTTCCTTTCATATGTGTGTATTTGTAATCGAGTAGGTCAAATTGCTAAATGGCCTTGCTTATGCAGAAGTTAAACATCCAAACATTGCAATGATTTAAACCATAATCATAAAGTTCATCCTACTACTTGATCACCCTAAAATATGAAGATCCTACTCATCTGACACATAGTTGATGTCAATGGAGTTTCAAAGTTCCATGGTTTCCTCATAGGAGGATTCCAACTCCTCCGCCTCCTCCTCCTTCGACTTGAGGTTGATCACCATCAAGGGACCAACCTCGTCCTCCTTATTCACCTCCTTCTTCTTCTCATGGTTTCGCTTCCACAATAATTCTGCCTCGTACTGGACATACTATGTATTCTCCCTTGCCAACCTTGGCATAGCCTCCACATCGCTCTTGCCAGGAACAATGTGTATCTCCTTCTCCTTGTTATCCTCCTCATTGACCAACACAATGGTAACCCGCGGGAAGATGAACTCTGCATCCTCCCAGGATGTGATGTTGGGGAGTTTATCTCCTCTCACGGCCGGCCGAATTGGCAAGTGGCGATGTCGTAGGCTCGCGCTGCCAGGTCATCCGTCTTGAATGTTGCAAGCTAGCAGTGACGGTTGTCTCACTAGAACTTCATGCGGAAGTTGTAAAAACCCTGCAGTCACAACCCCTTGAAGCTTGTCTTGCTCTTGTATTTGAGCTTCGGCGGCATGGTGGCGAAATGGGTGCGACTATGATGGCAAGGTGACAGAGTGCATGATTCAGTGGGTGCGGTAGGCTGTGACAATGCAGAGGTGGTGCGCCATCAGGATGCGGACATGCGATGCCCAAATCAAGTAGTGCAATTGCATTGGTATCATGGAGGTGGTACATCGGAATGGGGTTGTGGTGGCCGATTCGGTGGTGCGGCGCATGGCGATAGCGTGGAGGGGCAGATCCAACGGCGATGATGTATGGCGGGGTGGGATGCAGACGTTTGGAGGTGGCAACGACGCGAAGGTGGTGTGGCTGTCGCTGGTCGGCTACTCCTATGGCTGCTTTTTATTTTGTGGCAGCTGCCAAGTCACTACTGCAAGAAGGTCCTAGCATGACACATGTAGAGGAGACCAATCGACCAAACTATGTGCGATGCATCAATCACAAACGGTATTATAACAAAACCGTCACCAATAAAATGTACTGTATGTGATGGCATAGATATCAAGCATGATTCAGATTAGAGTCACGTGTGTGATAGGTGGCATACAATCGATCCATATGAATTTTGTATGATATGCCAAAACAACATAAACGGTTAGCCAAATCAAGGTGTGCGTGATAGACAACATACAGTTCACTCAGATGAACTATTTCCGATGAGCCAAGACAACAGAAACGATCAGCCAGATCCAGGTGTGTGCAATAGATGGCATAAAATTCACTTAGATTAACTATTTGCGATGGTCCAAAATAAACACAAATGATTTTGCTTAACAAGATGTGTGTGATACATGGCAAACAGTTCAGTAATCAGAATTGTGTGGGAAGACCGATAATAACACAAACGATTCCTGCTAATAAGTCGTGTGTGTTGTGGGAAAACGCTTGCTGGTATACAACTGTCAGTGATTGATGAAATCACCACCGACGTGTTCCATAGTTCAATTCGTGTGCGATGTGACTTGCTCAGTTGGGCACACACGTCGTGCTAGGTCGTGCTTCCTTCTTTGCTAAGTTCTTAATCAATTGATGGTGTTTTGTGAACACACCACCATTTCCCGCCACCAGCGAATGCACATAAGCCTAGGCAGCGCGCGACACATGGGGGCACAAGGGCAACTTATATCTCCTCTACCCTTCCAAGCATGCCACCCACCAAAGTGCTTTGCCATCAACCTCCCCGATGAGGAAAATGAGCCAGCTGGTCCAGGCGCCATGGCCTGTCGAGGTTGAGGGCGTCTCCAGCAATGCGATGGATGTCGTTGTGCTGTGCCTCATCGCCAGGGTTGAGCATACCCTTGGCGCAGGGCGCGGCAACGCTGAATAAGATAGGAGCGTCAGCGCTAAGAGGCTATAGCTCGCCGCACAACATGATTGGTGGTGCGTCGCAGTGCAAGATAGGTGTGTCCATGCCGCACAACGAGACCGATGGAGCACTACAGAGCTAGAGGCGCGGCGTGATACGTCCCCGTCGTATCTACTTTTCCAAACACTTTTGCGCTTGTTTTGGACTCTAACTTGTATGATTTGAATGGAACTAACCCGGACTGACGTTGTTTTCAGCAGAATTGCCATGATGTTGTTTTATGTGCAGAAAGAAAAGTTCTCGGAATGACCTGAAACTCCACGGAATATCTTACAATAAATAATAAATAATTCTCACCAAAGATGAAGACCATGGGGCCCACACCCTTGCCACGAGGGTGGGGGGCGCGCCCCCCCTAGGGCGCGCCCCTACCTCGTGGGCCCACTGGAGACCTCCCGACTCCAACTCCAACTCTATATAACTGCTTTCAGGGAGAAAAAATAGGAGAGAAGAAATCATCGCGTTTTACGATACGGAGCCGCCGCCAAGCCCTAAAACCTCTCGGGAGGGCTGATCTGGAGTCCGTTCGGGGCTCCGTAGAGGGGGATTCATCGCTGTCGTCATCATCAACCATCCTCCATCACCAATTTCATGATGCTCACCGCCGTGCGTGAGTAATTCCATCGTAGGCTTGCTGGATGGTGATGGGTTGGATGAGATTTATCATGTAATTGAGTTAGTTTTGTTAGGGTTTGATCCCTAGTATCCACTATGTTCTGAGATAGATGTTGCTATGACTTTGCTATGCTTAATGCTTGTCACTAGGGCCCAAGTGCCATGATTTCAGATCTGAACCTATTATGTTTTGATCAATATATGAGAGTTCGAGATCCTATCTTGCAAGTCTATAGTCACCTATTATGTGTTACGATCCGTTAACCCCGAAGTGACAATAATCGGGATACTTACCGGTGATGACCGTAGTTTGAGGAGTTCATGTATTCACTATGTGCTAATGCTTTGTCCTGGTTCTCTATTAAAAGGAGGCCTTAATATCCCTTAGTATCCATTAGGACCCCGCTGCCGCGGGAGGGTAGGACAAAAGATGTCATGCAAGTTCTTTTCCATAAGCATGTATGACTATATTCGGAATACATGCCTACATTACATTGACGAATTGGAGCAAGTTCTGTGTCACCCTATGTTATGACTATTACATGATGAACCGCATCCGGCATAATTATCCATCATTGATCCTATGCCTACGAGCTTTCCATATACTGGTTTACTCTTATTTACTTTCCCGTTTCTATTGTTACAATCACTAAAAAATACCAAAAACATTACTTTGCTTTCATTACTCTTTTTTTACCGTTACCATCACTATCATATTACTTTGCTACTAAACACTTTGCTGCAGATACTAAGTTTCCAGGTGTGGTTGAATTAACAACTCGGCTGCTAATACTTGAGAATATTCTTTGGCTCCCCTTGTGTCGAATCGATAAATTTGGGTTGAATACTCTACCCTCGAAAGCTGTTGCGATCCCCTATACTTGTGGGTTATCAAGACTAATTTCTGGCGCCGTTGCCGGGGAGCATAGCTCTATTGTTTGAGTCACTTGGGATTTATATCTGGTGGACACTATGAAGAATTTGAAAGACGCTAAGACAACAATTTATCCCTCAACTACGAGGGGAGGTAAGGAACTGCCATCTAGCTTTGCACTTGATTCACCTTCCGTTATGACTAAGCTTGCGACACCTAAACCTGCTTCTGCTATTCGTTTTGATATGTCGCATGTTATTGATGATGGTACTTCTGCTATACATGATACCTATGATGAAACTACCTCTATGCCTGATACTACTATGCCACTTAGTGATTTTCTCGAGGAACGAACTGCTAGGGCTAGAGGGATTGAAAATATTGAATCTAATTATGAAGATGAAAGTGATTTTGAAGAATCACTTGTTATTCCTGAGGGTTATTTATTTGATCAAGAAGCTTCTTGAGCTATTTTAGCTTGCAAAGATAGATATGAGCTCAAAAGGTTATTAGCTAAATGGAATAAGCAATCTCTAAATGCTAGGATGAGACCTGACCCTGCTTTTGCTACTTCACCTATCTGTGTTGCTGATAAGGATTATGAATTCTCTGTTGATCCTGATATAATTACTTTGGTTGAATCTGATCCTTTTCATGGCTATGAATCTGAAATTGTTGTGGCACATATTACTAAATTAAATGATATAGCCACCCTACTCACTAATGATGAGAGAACTCGTTACTTTTATATCCTTAAAATATTTCCGTTCTCATTAAAGGGTGATGCTAAGATATGGTCTAATTCTCTTGATCCTGGTTGTGTGCGTAGTCCCCATGATATGGTTTACTACTTCTGTGCTAAATATTTCCCTGCTCATAAGAAACATGCTGCTTTAAAGGAAATATACAACTTTGTGCAAATTAAAGAAGAGAGTCTCCCACAAGCTTGGGGGAGGCTTCTCAAGTTACTTAATGCTTTGCCTGATCATCCTCTTAAGAAAAATGAAATACTTGATATCTTTTATAATGGACTAACCGATGCCTCCAGAGATTACCTGGATAGTTGTGCTGGTTCTCTTTTCAGGGAAAGAACACCGGATGAAGATGAAATCTTATTGAATAATATGTTGACAAATGAAAATAATTGGGCATCTCCTGAGCCAGCTCCTGCTCCAATTAATGATCCTATTCCTAAACCAACTCCAAAGAAGTGAGGTGTTCTATTTCTCAGTCCCGAAGATATGAAAGAGGCAAAGAAATCTATGAAAGAAAAAGGTATTAAAGCTGAAGATGTTAAGAATGTACCTCCTATTGAAGAAATACATGGTCTTAATTTACTGCCTACCGAAGAAACATATGATCTTGATCCTTTACTTATTGAAGAACCTCCAGACCTCGATAACCCGACACAGGTAGTAAAGGTAAATTATCTCTATAGATATGATAAAGCTGAAATCCCTCCTACTAAAATTGCTAGTCAGTGCTTGGATGAGTTTGATAATTTTATGTTTAAGCAAGAAGACTTCAATGCTTATTTTGGTAGACAATTAAAACAAGATGCTGATATGATTAAATACTTGGGTGACTATATGGCTAATATTAGAGGTGAACTTAAACTTGTTAGCAACATGCTTCTATGGTTACCACCCAAGTAGAACAAGTACTTAAAGCTCAAAAAGAATTGCTCAATGAGATGAATAGTAAGAAAAATAATTATGCTGTTAAAGTGGCTACTAGAACTGGTAGAATGACTCAGGAACCTTTGTATCCTGAAGGCCACCCTAAGAGAATTGAGCAAGATTCTCAGAGAAAGAAAATTGATGCACCTAGTTCTTCTAAAAAGAAGAAAAAGAAAAATGATAGAACTGTGCAAACTTCTAGTGAACCTATTGTTGAACCACCTGATAATCCAAATGATATCTCTATGTCTGATGCTGAAACAGAATCTGGCAATGAACATGAACCTAATGAAAATGTGAATGATGATGTTCATAATGATGGTCAACCTAGTAATGATAATGATGTAGAAATTGAACCTGCTATTAATCTTGATAACCCATAATCAAAGAATCAATGTTATGATAAGAAAGACTTTGTTGCTAGGAAACATGGTAAAGAAAGAGAGCCTTGGGTTCAGAAACCCATGCCTTTTCCTCCCAAACCATCCAAGAAAAAGGATGATGAGGATTTTGAGCACTTTTCTGAAATGATTAGACCTATCTTTTTGCGTATGCGATTAACTGATATGCTCAAAACAAATCCTTATGCTAAGTATATGAAAGATATTGTTACAAATAAAAGAAAGATACCAGAAGCTGAAATTTCCACCATGCTTGCTAATTATACTTTTAAAGGTGGAATACCAAAGAAACTTGGATATCCAGGAGTACCTACTATACCATGCTCCATTAAAAGGAACTATGTTAAAACTGCTTTATGTGATCTTGGAGCCGGTGTCAGTGTTATGCCTCTTTCTTTATATCATAGACTTGACTTGAATAAGTTGACACCTATTGAAATATCTTTGCAAATGGCTGATAAATCAACTGCTATACCTGTCGGTATTTGTGAGGATGTTCCTATTGTGGTTGCAAGCGTTACTATTTTAACGGACTTTGTTATTCTTGATATTCCCGAGGACGATAGTATGTCTATTATTCTTGGAAGACCTTTTCTTAATACTGCAGGGGCTGTTATTGATTGCAACAAAGGCAATGTCACTTTTCATGTTAATGGTAATGAGCATACGGTACACTTTCCGAGGAAACAACATCAAGTTCATAATATCAATTCTATCGGAAAAATTCCATCAATTATATTTGGAGGTTTTGAATTTCCTCTTCCTACTGTCAAGAAGAAATATGATATACTTATTATTGGGGATATGCATATCCCCGTTGAGGTAACCTAGTGTTATTCGAAATTTCTCCGGTTTCATGTTAATCGGAATGAGTTTGTTAACAAGACTTGATCAACCTTGTTAGTGGATTCCTTTTGATGATCGTGAGATGGATGAAACTAGAAGCACAACCTTCTGTACCCTCTCTATACTTTCTGTTATTTAGTTGCAATAAAGTAAAAATAAATAATTTTCTGTATGTTATCTGATTATCCGTGCAATATAAAAATACCTCAAAAATAAAAGTTCTCCAAATGCCCTGAAAATTAAATATGTTTTTCTAGAATATTTGAGGATTTATGGAATAAAGAACACACCAGGGGGGCCAACCACCTTGCCATGAGGGTGGAGGGCGCGCCACCTGCCTCGTGGGCCCACAGTGGCCCTCCTCCACTTATTCCTGCACCCATCTTCTTCTTCTTCCTCCCACAAACGCGAAAAATCAACTCAAGCACGAGTTCCAGCCCTCTTTGCTGCCATTTTCGATCTCCTTTCTCAAAGCACCTCTCACAAAACTGCTTGGGGAGATTGTTCCTTGGTATGTGGCTCCTCCATTGGTCCAATTAGTTTTTGTTCTAGTGCTTTATTCATTGCAAATTTGTGTTGCTTAGGTGACCCTGTTCTTGAGCTTGCATGTCAAATTTATATGGTCAAAAGTAGTTTTGATGCATGATATAGGCTCTAGGCACTTGTAGGAGTGGTTTCTATCAATATTATTGAGTTTGGTTTACTTTTATTTTGAAGTTACTGAAATTCTTTAGAATTTTTCAGAGGAAAAATATGCTTAGGACAATGTTCTAAGGTGGTTCTTCAAAGAAGCAAGGACCCAGGCTTGCAATGCGTGATGCTGACGAAGAGCCACCAAGAGACGCTCCAGTGCGTCCTTGTGAGTGGCCTTCTGAAAATTTTATGGATCGAGCGGGAATTAAAGAAGAATTTAACGCATATGTGCGTAATGCCGGTCTTGAGGACTTTGAGGCAGACAAATGCCCCCAGTATCATGATCTCACAAGATCTTTTGTGAGGAGGTTTGAGTATTCATCTTCGCGTAATTCTCCTTCAGTCATGTTTGATCTTTATAACAAATCTTATACCATGGACTTAGAGGATTTCACTTTTGCTTGCAAACTTCCACAATGGGGTAGTGTTAGGGATCCCCCTAAATCTGAATTTAGAAACTTTCTTGCTAGTATAACTGTAGGGGAATCTAGAGATATAACGCAAGCTACCATAGGGAGCATTCGCTTTCCTGCTATACATTATTTTGCTCTCTTCATAGGTCGGTGCATAAATGCTAAGGATGAAGCATGTCACATGTGTGTCCCTGACCTTAGCATTCTCAGGAGTGCTGTGTCAGGAGACCAATCTTATGATATGGGAGCCATTGTAGCTCATACGTTGCATCATAATAGACATAATGGAGATTTCTTTGGAGGAATTTATGCAACCTGCTTAGCTAAATTTCTTGAGATAGACATTCATGAAGGAGACATGGAGTTGCCTCCTGCTTATTTAGATTTTGATTCTATGGTTTCCCACCATTTTGTCGAGAGGAACGAATCACCTCTCTAGTACTGACTAATCTTTGACAGACGCCGTGATGTCCATATTACTCTCCCTGCTCCTGCTTTCTTTGATTATCAGGCAAGAGGAGGATATACTATTACCAGAGAGGAGGCAGATGAGTACGAGAGGAGAGCGGAGGCCGCTCGTCGCCACACCGCAACTCAGGAGGTGATAGCCGCTGCATCATAGTACGACCCCAACAACTATTATTATGGATATCAGCCAGGCCAGTCGTGGCCATAGACCAACTTAGGCCAAAATCCTAGGCTTGGGGGAGTACGTATTTCCCACCGACATCACATTTATGTTCACACGCTCATTGCTAAATCTCGGTGCTCATACTTTTTCATTATATCATCCATGCTAGTTTATTTCCTTTTATGCTTTCTTCTTATGTGTTTAATAAACCTTAAGAAAAAACAAAAATATTTCCTGTTCTTCTTTTGCTTGTTGGGAGCTTTCCCGTGTAAATAGTTTTATTTGTTTTCTTTGGGGGTCAGTAGGAGAAGACCATGATTAAATTGTTGAAGTGGCTCTTATATGCATTATTGTTGATTTAACCAAGAGCCCATATTGCCTTGTCTTCTCCTGTTTATTGAATGTTCGCAGATTCCAGCTTAGTCCAATGCACGTGCACTCTTATTATTATTCACATCATTCGATCATGCAAGTGAAAGGCAATTATGATGATATATGATGGACTGACTGAGATGAGAAAAGCTGGTATGAACTCAACCTCTTTTGTTTTTGTAAATATGATGAGTTCATCGTTCTTGATTCAGCTTGTTATGAATAAACATGTTTGCAATAACAATTAGAGATCATAGTTTCTTGTGCCATGCTTGATTAGCTATGAGTTATAATGATTTACCTTGCGTACCAACATGCTATTAAAATGCTTATGATGTGGTATGATAGGGTGGTATCCTCCTCTAAATGATTTAAGTGACTTGACTTGGCACATGTTCACGCATGTAGTTGAAACAAATCAACATAGCCTTCACGATATTTATGTTCATGGTGGATTATATCCTACTCATGCTTGCATCCAATGCTTATTGACTTTAATGCATGTACATGGCTGTTGTCACTCTCTAGTTGGTCGCTTCCCAGTCTTTTGCTAGCCTTCACATGTACTAAGCGGGAATACTGCTTGTGCATCCAATCCTTTAAACCCCAAAGATATTCCACATGAGTCCACTATACCTTCCTATATGCGGTATCTACCTGCCGTTCCAAGTAAATTTGTATGTGCCAAACTCTAAACCTTCAAATAATCATCCTGTTTTGTATGCTCGAATAGCTCATGTATCAACTAGGGCTGCCTGTATCTTCCATGTTAGGCGGGTTATTCTCAAGAGGAGTGGACTCCGCTCCTCACTCACGAGATAAATGGCTGGTCACCGGGATGCCCAGTCCCATGCTTTATGCAAACTAAATCAAAATAATTGCAAACAAAACTCCCCCTGGGACCTGATGTATGTTGGAGGCACTCGTTGTTTCGAGCAAGCCATGGATTCATGTTTGTTGGTGGAGGGGGAGTATAAACTTTACCATTCTGTTTGGGAACCGCCTATAATGTGTGTAGCATGGAAGACATCGCCATCTCTTGGTTGTTATGTTGACAATGAAAGTATACCGCTTAAAATATTATTCACCTCTATTTCAAAACCGAGCTCTGGCACCTCTACAAATCCCTGCTTCCCTCTGCGAAGGGCCTATCTATTTACTTTTATGCTGAGTCATCACCCTCTTATTAAAAAGCACTAGCTGGAGAACGCAGCTGTCATTTGCATTCATCACTATTAATTTATATTGGGTGTGACTATGATTGGATCTCTTTTACCATGAATTACAATGTCTAGTCAGTCCTTCATCTTTAAAGGTGCTCTACATTTATGTTTTGCGGTCTCAGAAAGGGCTAGCGAGATACCATCTTGTTATATCATATTATGATTGTTTTGAGAAAGTGTTGTCATCCGAGACTTATTATTATGGCTAGCTAGTTGATTATGCTATTGATATGGGTAATCTTGAGACCTTAGAATTAGTGCAAATATGGTTAGTTATAATCTTTGCTGAAAACTTGAATGCTATCTTGACATATTTACAACAACAAGAGGAAACAGAGTTTGTAAAAGTTTTTCTTTATTTCTTTCAGTTTGTCAACTGAATTGCTTGAGGATAAGAAAGGGATTAAGCTTGGGGGAGTTGATACGTCTCCGTCGTATCTGCTTTTCCAAACACTTTTGCCTTTGTTTTGGAGTCTAACTTGTATGATTTGAATGGAACTAACCCGGACTGACGTTGTTTTCAGCAGAATTGCCATGATGTTGTTTTATGTGCAGAAAACAAAAGTTCTCGGAATGACCTGAAACTCCATGGAATATCTTACAATAAATAATAAAAAAATCCTCACCAAAGATGAAGACCAGGGGGCCCACACCCTTGCCATGAGGGTGGGGGGCGCCCCCTCCCCCTAGGGCGCGCCCCCTACCTCGTGGGCCCCTGGAGACCTCCCGACTCCAACTCCAACTCTAATAACTGCTTTTGGGGAGAAAAAAAATAGGAGAGAAGAAATCATCGCGTTTTACGATACGGAGCCGCCGCCAAGCCCTAAAGCCTCTCGGGAGGGCTGATTCGGAGTCCGTTCGGGGCTCCGGAGAGGGGGATTCGTCGCCGTCGTCATCATCAACCATCCTCCATCACCAATTTCATGATGCTCACCGCCGTGCGTGAGTAATTCCATCGTAGGCTTGTTGGACGATGATGGGTTGGATGAGATTTATCATGTAATTGAGTTAGTTTTGTTAGGTTTTGATCCCTAGTATCCACTATGTTCTGAGATTGATGTTGCTATGACTTTGCTATGCTTAATGCTTGTCACTAGGGCCCGAGTGCCATGATTTCAGATCTGAACCTATTATGTTTTCATCAATATATGAGAGTTCTAGATCCTATCTTGCAATTCTATAGTCACCTATTATGTGTTATGATCCGTTAACCCCGAAGTGACAATAATCGGGATACTTACCGGTGATGACCGTAGTTTGAGGAGTTCATGTATTCACTATGTGCTAATGCTTTGTTCCGGTTCTCTATTAAAAGGAGGTCTTAATATCCCTTAGTTTCCATTAGGACCCCACTGCCACGGGAGGGTAGGACAAAAGATGTCATGCAAGTTCTTTTCCATAAGCACGTATGACTATATTCGAAATACATGCCTACATTATATTGACGAATTGGAGCTAGTTCTGTGTCACCCTATGTTGACTGTTACATGATGAACCGCATCCGGCATAATTATCCATCATTGATCCTATGCCTACGAGCTTTCCATATACTGGTTTACGCTTATTTACTTTCCCGTTGCTATTGTTAGAATCACTACAAAATACCAAAAACATTACTTTGCTTTCATTACTCTTTTGTTACCGTTACCATCACTATCGTATTACTTTGCTACTAAACACTTTGCTGCAGATACTAAGTTTCCAGGTGTGGTTGAATTGACAACTCAGCTACTAATACTTGAGAATATTCTTTGGCTCCCCTTGTGTCAAATCAATAAATTTGGGTTGAATAATCTACCCTCGAAAGTGTTGCGATCCCCTATACTTGTGGGTTATCACAGCGCACCGCACAGCAAGAGCGGATCCATCAACGCTTGCTTTCTATTGACAAGGTGTTGCAACTGGGTACACGACCCGTTAGTAGCCCCTTTCCTTGCTAGGAGTGGGCAGAGGCCGTCCGCATCGTACTTGCACCACAGGCTGGCTATGCTGTACTTGCACTGCACGTCGGTCGCGCTGTTCGTCTTGTCTGTAGCCCACTCGATGCCAACGTGCTGGTCGCTAGGATAGAGCGCCTCCTTGTCCCAGGTATCCACCTAGGCGCAATAGAGGAACATGGCCGTTGCATCCTCGAGCTGATGATCTCCGATGAAATAGCCAACTTGGAGCTCGAGTTGCGCTCCAGATGTACCGCGAGCATGTCAACCGCTTGGACCGACGCCTGCATGAGTTCAGGAAGAGCCAAAAACTTATGTAGGCAAGGGTGGTGGTCATGGACGCGTTTTTTTGTTGTGTCATTTCGACGTTGATTGCTATGTAGTCGCAACAATTATAATATTGCTCTGTTTCAATGTGTGTACTTTGTTTTCTGCTCTTGTATATTGTTCTCTTTCAGTGTGTCCATGGTTTGATACTTTACATGTAGATGGTAACAACTAGATAGAAATTAGTACGAAAACAGATAGAACTACGAAATTCATAATATATACATTAATTGTTCAGTAGTTCATCACACACACACACATAATATCATCACATATACGTGATGATACTAAACTACTACGTAGAATGCATAAAGATTGAAAAACAAACAATACTAATACTAATAATCCCTCCTTAGGGGGCGAGTATTCTAGCAGCCCCTCACCAGCAGCTCCCTGGTGTACGACGGCATCCCAGCACGGAGCAAGTTCTCCGCCTCCTCCATCTTGCTGCGGTGGACTTGCCGCCCAGCCTCTTGCTCGTGGACGTGTGCAAACGATCTTGCCATTCCGTTGGGCGCCCACCAGAGCTCCTCGTCGGTAGCACGCTGAAGCTTATCGGTCCACCTCCACGTAGCGATGAGGTGCCTAGCGCCTTTGGACTTCCTGATAATGTACCGGCCATCTTCATATACCTCTTCCGCATGTCGACGCGCCCACCGCCAAAGTTCCAGCGCCTCCTTTTCCACGGGGTTCACGGGCCACCTAGTACCTGGCGCGCTCCTCTGCTACCTCCTTCTTGAACGCCACTTGCATGTCTTTCTCAGCCGGGGGCAATGCCTTCCACAGACAAAGATCGCACTGGCCCCAAAACAACTCCAAAGTTGGTGGGTCCAACGCAACCTCGTCTGGTGGCGCACCGGCGTCCTCCTCGTTGCTGCTCTTCACCTTGACATCCTCACGGGGAGGCGCATCCTCCTCGGCGCGTGGGTAGATCGACGATGCCATGAAAGAGTTATGTGAGGGAGGTGGGCGGGGGCGAGCGAGGAGATAATGTAGATGAGAAAGCAGGTAGGACAACATGGGAAGGGTAGTATTCATTGGCGGACGGAATCTAAATCGATGGGAGCAGTACACACGTGGGTTGCCGGAATTTACGAGCGATATAGATTTAATTACACATGATTCGCGCAGCAAAAGCCATGTGATAAATAAATTGTTGATAGTTCCCAATGCAGAACCACGACTGATTAATAACCCGCGCCACTCACCTTCCAAACCTTGAGGTGCAAAATAGAGTGCGAATCATGTGGGGCCAGGTTGTCTTGCTAGATATTTAATTTTTCTTTCCGAATGTAAATGTAAGGCATGAATGCTTATTTTGTGTTACCATGATACGATTATGAAATTTAATACATAAATAATTTTTCCAACACATGATGGTTTCCTGTTGCATATACATGTAGTTCAAATTTGAATTACGGACGTTAAATGGATAGAAACTCACTTAATGTCTAAAAAGGTCAAATTATGCCTGAAATAATCCAAATTTTAACGTGACAGTTGTATTTATGCATGTTAACGGTAAAAAACTCAAGGTCATACAGGGAAGCGGCTGCCGGTTCATCATCAAACATGCAGTGTTCCCTCCCGGAACCACGAGTCTTCTTGTGAGATGCTCCGGTTTATGAGAGGTGTGTGTCAAAACTTTTGTCAAACTTGCTGATTTTTTTACCACAACATCTTGGTGCCATGCCATTTCATCAAGCAAAGGTATCACGTTTTTCTAATCATTTTTTATTTCTTTGAAATTTAAAAGCCATTGTACTCAATGTTTGTGTCCAAGCCGCGACACCAAGATGTGTTTGAAAATTTGTTCAATTTACTGCACAGGCATGAACTTCCACACACGGACACAAATAGATTTTCCAGCCGTTGATGGTTTGTTGTTGCATGTACATGTAGTTCAAATTTGAATTACGGACATTAAATGGCTAAAAACTCACTTAATGTCTTAAAAAGGTCAAATGACCTAAAAAATTCCAAATTTTAACATGACAGTTTTATTTATGCATGTTAACAGTAGAAAATAATTCAAGACCATACGAGAAAGCGACCGTCGGTTCGTCATCAAACATGCAGTGTTCCCTCTTGGAACCACTAGTCTTCTTGTGAGATGTTTCGATTTATGAGAGGTGTGTGTCAAAACTTTCATCAAACATGCCAATTTTTTACCACAACATCTTGACTCTATGCCATTACATCGAGCAATGTTACGTGTATTTCTGATCATTTTGAATTTTTAGAATTTAAAAGCCATGTTAGTCAACATTTCTATCAAAGCCATGACACCGATATGTTTAAAAATTCCTTCCAATTTACTGCAAAAGGGATTAGCTTGCAAACAAGGATACAAATATGATTTTCAAACCCATGATAGTTTGTTGTTGCATGTACATGTAGTTCAAATTTGAATTACGACCATTAAATGGCTACAGAACTCACTTAATGTTTTAAAATGGTCAAACGACCATTGAAAATATCCAAATTTTAATATGACAGTTGTATTAGTGTATATTAACGATAGAAAATTTTCAAGGCCATATGAGGAAGCGACCATCGGTTCATCATCAAACATGTAGTGTTCCCTCTCGGGACCTTTTTGATGAACTGAGACAGTGGGAGAGGCTCCCACTGTTATATATTAAACATCATAACACAATTACAAAGTGTAGTTACATCATGTACAATCCCATTTTGTGGTCGAGAAAGTAAGGACTATGGGGTTCTTTTAATCAGAGGGTAGGGAGTCTAAAAGTAAGAAGATAAACTCTTTCTTATTGTCTTTAACCCTATATTGCAGAAGACTGAAATCCTCCTTGAATCTGGTCGATCAAGGGTGGTATGAGGGGTTTATATCTCTGAATAGTTTGTTATTTCTTTCTTTCCATATGCTCCAGGATGCTTGTAGAATGATTTCCATGAATAGTGGTCGGCCCCAAATATTTTTTGCTTGTTCTAGCCAGGACAGCCGAGTGGCTTCACAACCAGGATCCAAAACAAAGGTGGACCAACAATTCCTGCTGAATGGGCATGTGAGAATCATGTGATCTATGTCTTCTTATTTTTGTCCACACAATAGGCAGTTGAGTTTAGTACCATCGTTATAGTGTCTTCTTTTCAACATGTTTTTGTGTTTAATCTATCAGAGAGCTTGAGCCAACCAAAGACCTTGATTTTGGCAGTGACCTTTGATTTCCATAAACAATGATATGTTTTATGGGCCTTCATATCCCGGAAGCAGAATTTGCTCACTCAGAACTCTCTGCCCCCCCCCCCCCCCCAAGAGTAGGTCCAGACATCCTTTGTGTTTTGATAGTTGTTAATGGTAATGTGAGCCACCAGTCTTTGCATATCTTGTACTTCCTCTAGGGATTGTCTGGAAAGCGATAGAAAGAATGCTTCTTCAAGGGAATTGATGGTCAAGAAATCCCTGACCGAGCAATCTTCATTTCGCACATAATAAAATGCTCTAGGATGTGTGTCTGTTAAGATTTCATCAAGCCATAGGTGTTTCCACATTAGAACCTTGTCTCCATAGTGCATTTCAACTTTTGAGATTCCTCTAAAAATAGGACTGAACTTGAATATATCTCTCCACCAGAATGATCCACATGGGTTAGAGGCATGTGGAATTTTATTGGTGTAGTAGGTGGATAATAACAACTCAACCCAAGGGAGATCATGTCGGTTGTAAAATTTATGTAGATATTTTAGTAGGAGTGCATCACTTTGTATCTTAAGGTTTATGATCCCTAGTCCTCCACACTTTTTTGGTATGCAAACTCTATCCCATGCAGCTAACGAGTTACATTTTTCTCCTTGGTCTGTCTTCTTTGTCCAGAGGCATTTCCTTCTAAGTTTATCCAACAACTCAAGTATTTTTTGGTAGAAATATTAGTGTGCAGAGTGCAAAAATTGTTAGTGAGGTAATAACTATGTTTAGTAGAGAAAGTTTGGAGCCATACGACATCATTGACAGTGTGGATGTGAGCATTTTTTCCATATTGCATACAATAGGCATTAGGTCCTGGACAGAGGGTTTTGGATGTTCCGAGGGGTAGTCCAAGGTACGTGAAGGGCATTTTTCCAATTGTACAGCCAACAATTTGTGCAATATCTTTACTTAAGTCCTCATCACAATTCATAGGTATCAAGGTTGATTTGTGAAGTTGATCTTGAGGCCGATTGATGTGGCATAGTCAGTAGGTATTTTCTTCATTGTTTGCGCTTGGTCATGACATGCAGGCATAATGATTATAGTGTCGTCAGTGTATTGAATGACAGGGTAGTCGCTTTGGTTTTGTCTTGGGAAAGGTAGATGTAGTAATCCATGTCTGAAGGCATCATTAATGGTAGCTTGTAGAAGATCTGCTACAAGAACAAAGATGAGTGGAGAAAGGGGGTCTCCCCGACGCACACCACTTTTGCAAATGAATTGCTTGCCCGGGACTCCATTAAGAAGGACTGATGATTTGCCAATGGAGAATATTGATTTGATCCATTGAAGCCATTTATCATTGAATCCCATGTGCTTCATTATCTCTAGCATTGCATCATGTTCAATGGTGTCAAACGCTTTGGCAAAATCCAGTTTAAGGAGCACAATCTTATTCTTAGAGGCTTAGCATTGATGTATATATTCAAATGCACAAGCAAGGCAATCTTGAATTGCTCTCCCCTTAATGAAACCATATTGATTCCTATGTATGATCTTTAGAATGAGCTTTTGAAGATGATTGGCTACCCGTATAGTAATTACTTTGAGGCAGCAATTAAGGAGTGTGATGGGCCCGAAATCATTTACTTTGGCCGAAGAGGATATTTTAGGGATTAAGGTGATATACCCTTCATTTATGCTCTCAAGATTTAAGGTCCCTACATGAAACTGGTCACAAAGTTTGTAGAAGTCCTCCTTAATAATGTGCCAGCAGGTCTTAAGAAAAAGACCCATAAAACCATCCGATCCTGGTGCTCTGTCAGCAGACATTTCTTTAATGACTTCATCAATTTATTCTTTGGAAAAGGGGTTTGTTATTTGGTCCAGGTCATTTCTTTTTTTTGATTATATTGGCTAGGTTAAACTTCATTTGAAATTCTCTTAATGTTCCCAATCTTTGTTTGAAACTTTGATATATTAGTGCTTCTTTACCAAGGTGGTCTTCTATTGTGGTACCATTGTCTAGCCGTAGAGAAGAAATATTGTTCCTGCGATATCTCTCAGATGCCATTGCTTTGAAAAATTTTGGGTCTTCATCTCCAAATTTGGCCCATCTTATGGTGCATCTTTTTCTCCAATATTGCTTTTGATAATCTTATAGTCTAAGCAGATGTTTATTGAGAATTCTTCTAAAGTTACTCTCTGGTGTTGTAAGAATTCTTTTATTTTCCAATGAGTCTAGGTCAGCAAGTGTGGAATTAGAGTTGGCTATAGAAGTAGCAAGTTTAGATATCTGTCTACTCCATTGTTTGAGCTCATATCTGAGTCTCTTGAATTTTCTGCAGATAATTGTGGCAAAGTTATTTGAGGGGACTCTCTTGTTCCAAGATGAAGCAACCACCTCCATAAATCCAGGGTGTTGAATCGAGTATGACTCGAACCTAAAGAGATTACTTCTAGGGATGTTAGTTTCAATGGATATCACACAGGGTATGTGGTCAGAGACTGGGTTTTACAGTGGTGTTGGGGTAAGATGTGGTCCAATTATTGGAGGTGAAAAACCAATCTAATTGTTCAAGTAAAGGGTCCTCCTGCGTGTTACTCTATGTATAAGATCTTCCCTTGAGAGGAAGTTCAATCAGTCCTTGTATGCGAATGAAGTCATTGAATGTGATCATATCACTAATGTTACCACCAGGTTTATTTCTATTGTTAGGGCTACATGTGTAGTTGAAATCACCAAAAAGAAGCCAGTCTTCATTGTTAGGTATGTGAAGATTAAGTAACCAGTTTGTGTAATCAATTCTGGATTCTCCTTTTCAAGGTCCATATATGTTTACCGAAGTCCATTCTTGGGCAGATTGATTAGATTTAAAATTGAATTGGTGACCAGATCAAAATCTTCCTCAATTAATACTATGCTAGTGAAGATAGCACTATTCCATATGGTCACAATGCCACCAGAAGCACCTCTTGAGGGAATGAAAGCAAATTTATCAAATCTTTTTGGGCAACATGATTTAATATAAGAGTTATCAAAAGCAGGTTTCTTGGTCTCCTGTAAGCAAATAACCGAACAGCCACTAGAGGCGATAGCATTCGATAAAGCCAAAAACTTTGGGTCTGAGTTCATGCCCCGGATATTCCAACATAAAAAATTCCATTTCGATAGCAGAACCATTAAAAAGGATAAAATAGAGCTAAATTATGAAGAGGAAGGACCAGCCTCCTTGTCAGCAAGGAGCACTTCTTCAGTAACCTCTTTCGGTGTGACAACACACTTCTGCATAGCAATGTCTTGAATGCGTTCTTCAGTCATGGGGGGAGGGATGTCTCCATCTTCTGTCTACTCCTCCGTGATTTCAGTAATAACCACTGCAGAAACTGCATTTGGATCACTCTGGGCTTCACCTTGGAAGATTTGGTCTTGCTGTCAGATATTGATGGCACCTTGAAACCATCATACTTATTGGAGCGAGAGCTTCTACGCACACTGGAGACAGAGACATGTGATTTATTCTTGCAGCATTTGTTGTGAGAACCACCCCTTGAAGAAGCAGCCTGAACTACAGGTAGAGCCCCAGATTCAGTGTCATTTTCCTAAACTTCAGAAACTTCAGTGAGAGTAACTGTATTGGCCTAGGTAGCCTCAGAAAAAGCAGCCACGCCCTCTCTATCCAACGACCAGAATTGGACAGTAGAAGTAACTGATCCATCAGCCTCTCCCTATGAAATGATTGAAGTCACTTGGACAGAGCCATCAGTGGTACCAGAGAGAGAGAGAGAGAGAGAGAGAGAGAGTTGGATATCCAAATTGGTCGGGCTCATGTCGTATCCATGGGCCCAAGGGCCAATAGTGGCTAGTGTTGGTAAAATCGAGCTCGATAGGAAATTAGTTATGGGCACATATGACAGAGGTTCAACTATTAACATTGCATTCATGAACTCATTGTCAGCTGAGAAACTAATTTTCATACCAGCATTTGTAACACAGATGTTGATTTGGATCTGTGAGTTCTGTTCTTCAAAGTTGTGAGGGATCATCAACTCACTTTGCTGCACTGTTGGAGTATTCTAAGCATTAGCAGCAAAGTTGAGAGAGCCATTCCTCTGCAGGGCCTGCAAAATATTCACTTGTACAAGCACCCGTGCCTCTGATTCAGAACTTGTAGCAAAGCTGCTTTGAGAGATAGAATCATTCCAAGCTGCATAGGGACTGTCTTGCAGGTTGTTGCTAGGCAGAATGCCATCTTGAACTTGCAGTCCTTCATTTGCAAGCCATTCTTGAAAATTGTATAGAGCACGTGGGGCAGGAGGTGGACGAGCTGGCCATTCCCCCCATTGGGGCTGAATTTCAATGTCCACTTGAACTGCAGCATTTTCACCCACGTCCTCTGCAACATTGTTGCCAGCACCTGTTGAGCCATCCAGTTATTAAGCTGCATTTGATAGATCTGTTCAGCATTGAGGCCTTCTCCATAGAGAGGATGAGGAACTCCATCCTCAGGTGGTGGGTCCTCTCTAGCAGGACGAACCTCAGGAAGGTGAGCATTCCAATCAGTACTGCGCAACATTGTGACACACACGGTCCAGTAGTGGCGATTTCCACCAAGCTAACGAAGAACCAGGCTCTTTGGCACCAATCTGATATGGATAACTTTAACCCTGATTAGAAATAACTTCCTATCTCCTCTGGGATTATGCCAATGAGTCAGACTGCCAAAACCATACAGATCTATGCAAATAGTGATATGTTTGGTAATCTTGCGGAAACACAACATACAGAATCCACACATCTGGGCCATAGGTTGTGAGCCTCATATTGAGTGCCTCATCATGTGGAACAAAACAAACTATGGTGTTCATATCACCCTCCTCCTCAGCATCAATCTCAAAAGTAGTACCCACCACATTGTCACGCATCAGCGGACTAGGAAATCCATATATAGCAATGCCTAACGAGTGGTTATCTGCTTTAGTTGGAACATAGTGGGATTCATGCAGCAGACAAGTGATTACCTGCCTCGGAGCAGCTTTGTGATGGAATGGGACATGGCGATTCACCTCAGCAATGGCTCCTCTCGGAACCTTCCAGTGAGATGCTCCGATTTGTGAGAGGTGTGTGTCCAAATTTTTATCAAACAAGCCAATTTTTTATTGCAACATCTTGGTGCCATGCCACTATATCAAACAAGGTTTCATGTATTTTTGATCATTTTTGAATTTTTAGAAGCCATGGTTCTCAATGTTTGTGTTCAAGCCGTGACACCAATATGTTTGAAAATACATTCCAATTTCCTGCATAGGGCATTAATTTGCACACAAGGATACAAATATGATTTTCAACACATGATGGTTTGCAGTTGCATGTACATATAGTTCAAATTTGAATTGCGGTCATTAAATGTCTAGAAACTCACTTAATGTCTTAAAAAGGTCAAATAACCCCTGAAAAATACCAAATTTTAACATGACAGCTTTATTAGTGCATGTTAACGGTACAAAAAAATCGTACATTTAAAACACCATCCATTGCAATTTTACTCCATATTAGTCTTTCACAGCTAATACAAAAAATCAACTACATCACACCGAGTTGGTTATAGGAACCGTTTGCGATGAAAATTCATGGGTCTATTTAATGTTTATGTCTTCCTCCAGAAGCTTTGCCAGTTCGTCTGCTCAAGTGTCAATCACCCCCGAATCCACAAATTCCTGATCCCCATTCCCCAACCCCTTCTTTCAAAGAATGACGCCATGAAGACGCTTCATGTGAGCCCGTACGATCGCCGCGTCCGCCCCGAGTAGCCTCGCCTCCGCCGAGAGTCGACCGCCTACGTGCAGAGCGCGGCCACACCTCCATTGAGCGCGTCCGCAATCGCTGAGAGGGCAGCTATAGCAGCTGAGACGGCAGCAGCAACGACTGCTGCAACGGAGGATGCAAATGCCGAGAGTGCTCAAGCAGCCCTCTGTGCCGCGGAGGTCGCCTGGTTCGGGTCGAGGCCATCCGTGCCCAGATCGAGGATGCCCACTCCAAGATATTACATGCCTCCTTAGAATCTAGCATGCACCCGATGTCCGAAGAGGGGCGGAGATGCTTGCCAACATTGTGGCGGCGAATGCCATGGAGCCCTTGCTTCCTCATGAGATCACCGAGCGGTAGGTGGAGATGCAGGAAGCGGCGGAGATCGAGAAGCACCGGGAGGAGGAGTTGCGCGTGGCTAAGGAGGGGGTAGAGAAGCGCATGTCCGTCGAGGAATCAGCGATGAAGTATCAACACGAGCGCTGGCACCGCCATTACTATGAGTACTACAATCTTGAGGGCGGCACCGAGGACAAGGACGAGGACGACCATGCGGTCGAGTTCAGTCTGGGGGACGCGGAGTCCACCAATGGAGAAATGTCGCCAGGACAAGTCATGACATCTCATCTTACACCGGCGAGGCATAGGGCGGCACGTCGGCGACTTTGCTAAAATTATGCGTACTTAGCCTTCGTTTATAATGTTGGTATTTTGTAGAGAAATGTTTAGGGCAAATGACTTTGTTTAATTACTAAAATTTCTCGATTAAGCAAGTGTGGTATGTGTGTTGTACGCTCTTTTGTGTACCCAAATTAGCAACTGATGTTAAATTATGCAATGACGTGGATGAATACTGAAACTCATCGAATGTGAGTAGAGCAGAAGAATCATTTGCGATGCACACATTTGTTCAAAGTGAATTGTGTCCGATGACACTGCGCGCCAAGTTTCCCTCCAGCTTTCAATTTTTTTGCCTACCGCCAAAATATCCAACTCTTCCCCCCTCCCCACCCCCTTTTCTCCCCAACGAGGAGCCACGATTCCCCTGTTTTCTCCTTCCTTCCTTCCTAAGCTATATTTGCTTCCTCAGTTGCTTCATCGCTCTCACCATCTCGCATCCGACCGCCACAGACGCTATGGTCTTCTTGAATGACCTCTCCAACGTTTCCTCCGACGACGACGACGACTCTGCCACTAATTGGGCATGCCTCTCTCCTCTCTCTCTCTCTCTCGCTTCACTAGGATTAAGGTTATGATTTGGAATTGAGGATTTTAAACCGGCGGCTGATTTGAGCCATTTCCTCCTCTTGTAGGTCCCGGACCATCACTTGCAAGGAATGGAGCGGGGTAGCTGAAGATCTGTCTGATCGATGTCAACATCAATCTCCATGCATGAAGTTAGTGTCTTTTGAATCTGTCGATAGTGGGAGGAAGTTTTTGACATGTGCAGAGAAAGTTAACTCTGCTTTCGTTGTGACAAATCATTTTTTAGATGTGACTCAGACACTGTCATTGTGCTATGTTATTCTGCATGTGATTAAGACACTGTTAGTATCTAGAAATGTTGCCATCTCATCAGCTGTGTCCTGAGAAAATTATTTGGCACCACTTCAGCAGTCTGTGCAGCCAACTTTGTTCCACACATCCGACCAGCCAAGTAGTAAAATACTAACACTTTATGGCACGAAGGAACTATGCATCCGAGCAACTAGGTGCTCTTGTTCCCTAAAATTTTCCATTGGCATTGACTTGGCAGTGCAGGGCGCCGGTGCCAAATGTAAAACAATTGATTTGGCACCGGTTTTGGCTTATATAGTGGAGGGACTTAGTGCTATTAGTTGTATGTTATTAAATTTGTGCATGTACATACTGTTGGGGAACGCAGTAATTTCAAAAATTTCCTACGCACAAGCAATATCATGGTGATGCATAGCAACGAGAGGGGAGAGTATTGTCTACGTACCCTCATAGACCGTAAGCGGAAGTGTTATGAGAACGCGGTTGATGTAGTCGTACGTCTTCACGATCCGACTGATCCAAGTACCGAACGTACGACCACTCCGAGTTTAGCACACGTTCAGCTCGGTGACGTCCCACGAACTCCGATCCAGTAGAGCTTCGAGAGAGAGTTTCGGCAGCACGATGGTGTGATGACGGTGATGACGATTCTACCGATGCAGGGCTTCGCCTAAGCACCGCTGTGATATGAACGAGGTGGATTATGGTGGAGGGGGGCACCGCACACGGCTAAAAGATCAACTGATCAACTTGTGTGTCTCCACGGGGTGCCCTCCTCCCCGTATATAAAGGAGTGGAGGGGGAGGGCCGGCCCTCTACTATGGCGCGCCCTGGGGAGTCCTACTCCCACCGGGAGTAGGATCCCCCCCTTCCATGTAGTAGGAGTAGGAGGGAAGGAAAGGGAAAAGAGAAGAGAAGGAAGGAGGGGGCGCCGCCCCTCCCCCTAGTCCAATTTGGACTAAGCCTTGGGAGGGTGCGCAGCCTCCCCTCTCTCTTTCCCCAAAAGCCCAATAAGGCTCATATACTCCCCAGCGAATTCCCGTAACTCTCCGGTACTCCGAAAAATACCCGAATCACTCGGAACCTTTCCGATGTCCAAATATAGTCGTCCAATATATCGATCTTTACGTCTCGACCATTTCGAGACTCCTCGTCATGTCCCCGGTCTCATCCAGGACTCCGAACTACCTTCGGCACATCAAAACACATAAACTCATATTACCGATCGTCACGGAACGTTAAGCGTGCGGACCCTACGGGTTCGAGAACTATGTAGACATGACCGAGACTCGTCTCCGGTCAACAACCAATAGCAGAACCTGGATGCTCATATTAGCTTCTACATATTCTACAAAGATCTTTATCGGTCAAACCGCATAACAACATATGTTGTTCCCTTTGTCATTGGTATGTTACTTGCCCGAGATTCGATCGTCAGTATCTCAATACCTAGTTCAATCTCGTTACCGGCAAGTCTCTTTACTCGTTCCGTAATACATCATCCCGCAACTAACTCATTAGTTGCATTCCTTGCAAGGCTTAAAGTGATGTGCATTACCGAGAGGGCCCAAAGATACCTCTCCGACAATCGGAGTGACAAATCCTAATCTTGATCTATGCCAACTCAACAAGTACCATCGGAGACACCTGTAGAGCACCTTTATAATCACCCAGTTACGTTGTGACGTTTGGTAGCACACAAAGTGTTCCTCCGGTATTCGGGAGTTGCATAATCTCATAGTCATAGGAACATGTATAAATCATGAAGAAAGCAATAGCAACATACTAAACGAACGTCATGCTCAGCTAACTGATGGGTCAAGTCAATCACATCATTCTCTAATGATGTGATCCGGTTAATCAAATGACAACTCATGTCTATGGTTAGGAAACATAACCATCATTAATTCAACGAGCTAGTCAAGTAGAGGCATACTAGTGACAATCTGTTTGTCTATGTATTCACGCATGTATTAAGTTTCTGGTTAATACAATTCTAGCATGAGTAATAAACATTTATCATGATATAAGGAAATATAAATAACAACTTTATTATTGCCTCCAGGGCATATTTCCTCCAGTCTCCCACTTGCACTAGAGTCAATAATCTAGTTCACATCTTTATGTGATTAGTTCACATCTCCATGTGACTAAAAGCCAAAGGGTTTATGTCGGTGTCAAAACTGGTGGATCTCGGGTAGGGGGTCCCGAACTGTGCGTCTAAGGCGGATGGTAACAGGAGGCGGGGGAAACGATGTTTATCCAGGTTCGAGCTCTCTCGATGGAGGTAATACCCTACTTCCTGCTTGATTGATCTTGATGATATGAGTATTACAAGAGTTGATCTACCACGAGATCGTAGAGGCTAAACCCTAGAAGCTAGCCTATGGTATGATTATATGTATATCTATCGACTAGCATGCCCCTGGTTTATATAATGCACCAGAGGCCTAGGATAACAAGAGTCCTAGCCGAATACGCCGGTGGGGGAGGAGTCCTCGTCTTGACCACCAAGTCTTGTGGAATCTTCCTTGTATGCGGCAGCTGACTGAACTGGCCCATGAGTATACGGCCATGGGGGTCCCCGGCCCAATCTAACTGACCGGGAGACGACGTGGTGAGTACTCCCTAGTCCAGGACACCGTCAGTAGCCCCTTGAACCGGTCTTCAAGTTGCTGACGCTCCTCAGTTCTTCCGAACTGTTCTGTGTCTTCGGTCTTGAAAATTGGTTCAACAAATCTTCCCATCTTCTATCTTGAGGATTGCCAAGCTAAATCTGAAGATCTCACACGTCGGGTATCCGAGGAGCCCTTTAAGTCTTCGGCCTTTATCAATGACTTGTTATTTTTATTCCACACCTCGGGTTTGAAGTTGTTCCCGGGCGGCAGCGTCCTCTTGCATCCGAGCTCCAACGTCGGACTGCATTCAAGGTATCTTTTGCAGCCGAGCACCAATGCCGGACCGCATTCCGAGCTCCAACGCTGGAATGTATCCGAGCTCCAATGCCGAACTATGTCCAAACTCCAACGCCGGACTATATCTGGGCTCCAACGCCGGACTATATTCGAGGTGTCATATGACCTTGGTTCAAAAAAGTCGAAGGAGTTTAGCCGAGCTTAATGCCGGAAATGCCCTCTATGGAGCCAGCCACTCGCGCCTGAGCTTTATGCCGGACTGCTTCCGAGGTGGTGCACCACCCCGACTGTGGGTCGATTTTTTGTCAATAATTTTTATTGGTGCAATTTATTCTCTGCCGAGATATATAGCCAGTAGCCCTCAAGGTGTGTGTCGGTCTAAAACCTGAGATGCACCTGAAGGATGACGTAAGACTGCTGATCCCAGTAGCCGCTGAGACTCAGGTTGATTTGCAAAATCGGCATGAGGATCAAGTCCTAGCTCGGCAGAATACTTCGGGACACAAAAAGCGGCATGCTCAGTCCTCGAGACTCAGGTTGGGTGCGGCCGACCAACCCGAGGATCAAAATCTCCTCGGAAATTTTATTGCACTTAAAATTTTCTGCATTGGACATGCAATGCAGTAGCCCCCGAGACACTGGTCGGGTGGCAACACCAGATCAAGGGATCGATGTGCCCCTTTAATATTTGTAAATAATAAGCCCGAAGCCCAGTAGCCCCTGAGCCTTAATGCGGGCACGGGTGGCCGAATTAAGGAGCGATATCCATAGTAAAATCACAAATTATGTGTAATGACTCTATGTATCCAAGTACTTTACGTCATTAATGCTCGGATCCGCATTGTACAAAACTTTGTTGACCGACCATCGGCTTCCACCTCCTCGGCCAGTAGCCAAGGAGTGTTTGTCTTACTTTATAAAGCCTTGATGAGGGCAAAGATTTACGACAAACAAGGAAATATGGCCATACGGTTTTATAAACAAAGGTATGCAGAGAGATATGTTATATTACTGTTTAACATAAGAAATGTCTTCCAAAGAAAATAGTCCCGCTATCGGTTCCTTTCTTTGGGTTGTTATGCTAAGCATGATCATGAAACCTCAGCTCTAATGTAAGAGCAAAATATTGAGGATTTAGTTTGGGAGGCCAGTTACTAGCCCCCGGTAGTGTTCGTCGACAGTCGAGGTCAAGCCGTAAACACTTCGGCCAACGTTATGAATGGCCCGTCATTTAACACAATCATCGGATCGCTGACCAGTTTACACTTATTGTGACAGTCAGTTTTCGGCTTTCTCCACTAAGGTGCTTAACCATGTGAGCTGGAAGCACAATCGCAGTGGTTCTCACTTTGCACACCTAGCCGAACAAAGTGTAATGTAGGAGGAAAGAGCAGGAGCCGGGCAACCGAACTATTGACCGAAGACCCAATTCGAAACCGATGCATATATAGCAATATCCGAGAATATTTTTTGCCGAATCTCTAAAGGTGTCCGGCGTTGCACTGTGATACTTGTGCTGAAAACACACAAATAGTTTGAAAGTGCCATAAGCTTGGAAAACCAAAAAACGTCGGTAAAAACTTGACGTCCGAACAATATCAAGTGTCTGGTGCCAATCCGAAAATAGGAAAAAAAATTGTGCTTCTGTCGTGCTTTAACATGACACATCCGATCTCAAGACTTCACGCGGGTCAGCCTACGCCTTCAAGCTCCTTATCCCAAAGGCGGAGTACTTCTCCGAGGTCAGTTTAGCAAACTAAACTCAATCGGCTTTCAGAGAGAAGACATGCTATCCGGCTATTGACCATAAACTCGAGTTGAAAAAGGAGTGGTAGAAAAAGACTTTGCAACGACCAAGAAGAAAACACATT
This sequence comes from Triticum monococcum, assembly GCA_034509565.1. NCBI lineage: Eukaryota > Viridiplantae > Streptophyta > Magnoliopsida > Poales > Poaceae > Triticum > Triticum monococcum. The sequence continues at coordinate 608,549,713 of CM067845.1, forward strand.
TACTATAAAACAGCTCATATAAATTTTAAGAGCCCCCAAGTGACTTGGGTAAAAGAATTTTATGTATAATGATTGTATGTACCAAAGTACTTATATCATATCTGTGTTCACCCGAACTTTAAACGCGTCTTAACCGACCATCGACTTCTCCCACTTCGGCCAAGGGCCGAAAAGTGTCATGTACTCCACCTGTCGAGAGTATTGACGGTGTTTCCGATGACCAGGCAATCAGGCCATAAGGCTATAACAAACAAAGCGCGCTCAGGGGACTTATGCTATATTACTGACGAAATGTAAGAAGCATCTTCGAAGAAAATAGTACCCCCATCGATACCTTTCTTCGGTGCTCATTATTACTATGAGACTTGTGAAATAGATTTTTTGTACTCATGAGTTCCGTTGTGTGCCGACCATGATTGAAAACAATAAGAGCGCTAGCTTTCGGCTTCACCGAGTCTGAGGTCAGAGCTCGGATGACCCGGCCGTGACAATCGCAGAGGTGCTCCCTTTACTCCCTAGCCGAACAATCGGGAACGTAGGGGTAAGCACAGGAGCCAGGCAACCCAGCTTGCAAATCGCTTAGGTCAATATGGTGCATATTGTGGCATAATAGACGAATAAGGAACGAAGCCGTACAAGTATAATCATATGCAAGAGGAAAAGCTCCATCAAGGGAGCCCCCAAATAAATGGGGTATTTGAATATGCGTGTCACAAATAAAGTTTTGACAAGGAACTTTGTCACAAACAACTTTGTGCCGAAAAGTATAATGCTTGGTCGAACCGAACAAAATTTAAAACTGAAAGTTTTTGAGCATGAAAGCAACTTAGCTGGTTAATGTGCTGGGTGTTGATGACGCGATTCGGGCTTGTGGCGGGACGAAGACGCCCATTAATCTATGACAGATCCGACAAGGTTCGCAATCCTCGGCATGGCCGAGGTCCCAACCCCCAGGCCCGAGGTGTCAGAGCAAGGAGTTTAGCACTCCAGAGTAGTGACCACCTAACGCAGTCAAAATCGATTACCTACACACATAAAATAGTGCGGTCCAGGAAATAATGATAATATATATATAACCCTTGCATAATTGCTTTACGCAAATAATTTATTAAAGAAATGTGGCCTGGCGCTGAATCCAATGTCGATGCAGGGCATCAGCGTGACGCAGTGAAGGCGTGACAACGCCTGAATTTGCAGGCCGGTCCGGGCTCCGGATGCGGCGTTCGCCGAACTATGTACGGAAACTGACCGAACCACCACGCGACCATTTTAATGTGGCCGCCATTTGATAGAACTGTGTACAGATGATGGAACAAACCATAGTAATAATTCCTTAAGAAAAATAAACCCAACAAGCAAAAATTGTTAGGATTAATAGCACCTGGTATATTTCTTGTAGCATTCCGAAGAAAAGCGACTCCCAAAATCAGGAATCGATCCGCACACCCATTGCCTGATGGGCGATAAAGCGATGGCCTAGTGATGCTGGCAAAGGTTGGCTTGCCGAGGCAAAGCCCTCGGTCCAGCTAACGTGACGAAGCTGGTCGGCTGGTGACGCCGAAGTCACCGAAGTATGTTGATGAAGAAATAGTCAAGTCCCCGGTCTAGACGAGGTGACGGAGCAGGCCGGTGAGGAGTTGTTGTACCTGACATATCAGCCGAGGTGTTGAAGTAGTTCGGTGTGATGGACATTGGCTCAAAGAAGCAATAGTGCGGCCATGCCGACCCAGGTCGTAACTTGTGACGCGGCCAATGCTGGTCTGATGAAGTGACCATGCGGCGATGCCGGTGTGCCTGCTCCGTGTAATCCATAGGGCGCCGATGTTGGTGATGATTTATCCTTGGCGATTCCGAACTCTTATTCGGCTCACCGAGGTGAGGATACAAAGAAGTTGAGCTCGGCTAAAAAAGCGACGACATGTCTAGCGCAGGTCGGCAGTCGTAGAGTTATATTGCTGGACTGGTTTGACACCAGCGTGATGGTGAAGATTACCTCAAAGGAGGATTAAAATTTTATGGGTGCGCGTTAAAAACAACGCACAATATACCTTAGAAGAAAATTCCTTTTAAAAAGGTTGTCACATATCATGTTCATAAAGAAACATGAATTTGGGTCGGATCCGTATCCGCGCAGAAAACAGATTTGAAAAGTGATGCACTAATCGGAAGGTTCCCAGAGTTTGGACGGTCGGATCAAGCTGAAATTTTGAGGGGTGGTAGATATGGGAATTCCGCAGCAGATGAATGGTTGGATCTTCCAAAGGACTTCCGAGATGGGCTCTGGAGACCATGCCCTAAACTCGTCCAGATTCCCATCTGGATTTGACGGGGCTCCGATATATCGTAGATTGTCAGAGATTCCTCCATCGGAACTCGACGACATTTTCCATGGTTGTTATAGACTCGATTCCGCACAATTCCATTGAAGCGATCATTAAAACAACACTCAAGGAGGCGGTGACGGCGGATACGCGTTCGCTGTCCAGAAAAACAGCACGGTCGCCCGAGGGCAATGTTGACGTTGAGCCCCCAAGCTCCATGGACGATTCCTCCATGATCTTGATAGAGATCGGAGTTGGTGTTGATGAAGGCTCTCGTCCGAACATGACGATTGGAGGTAGGGCACAGTCCTCGGTCAAGCCAAGGTGACCAGTCGAGCCGGTGACGAAGATGTCGACGTTGCAGTCAATCTGCAGACGAGCCATCGATCCTTTTGCTGATCACACAGCGGAACTCTTAATGAAAGCACCAATATCGGTGTCAAAACCGGCAGATCTCGAGTAGGGGGTCCCGAACTATGCATCTAAGACGGATGGTAACAGGAGGCGGGGGACACGATGTTTACCCAGGTTCGGGCCCTCTCGATGGAGGTAATACCCTACTTCCTGCTTGATTGATCTTGATGATGTGAGTATTACAAGAGTTGATCTACCACGAGATCGTAGAGGCTAAACCCTAGAACTAGCCTATGGTATGATTGTATGTATATCTATCGACTAGCCTGGCCCTGGTTTATATAATGCACCAGAAGCCTAGGAGAACAAGAGTCCTAGCCGAATACGCCGGTGGGGGAGGAGTCCTCGTCTTGACCACCAAGTCTTGTGGAATCTTCCTTGTATGCGGCAGCTATTCATACTAGCTCATGAGTATACGGCCATGGGGGTCCTCGGCCCAATCTAACTAACCGGGAGACGACGTGGTGAGTACCTCCTAGTTCAGGACACCGTCAGTTTACTAGAGTCAATATTCTAGTTCACATCGCTATGTGATTAACACCCAAAGAATCATCATGTTTTGCTTGTGAGAGAAATTTAGTCAACGGGTCTGTCACATTCAGAGCCGTATGTATTTTGCAAAAAAATTATGTCTATAATATTTTGCACGGAGCTGCTCTAGCTAATTGCTCCCACTTTCAATATGTATCCAGATCGAGACTTAGAGTCATCTAGATCGATGTAAAAAGCTTGCATCGATGTAACTCTTTGCGACGAACTCTTTTATCACCTCCATAACCGAGAAATATTTCCTTAGTCCTCTAAGGATAATTTTGACCGTTGTCTAGTGATCTACTGCTAGATCACTATCGTACTCCTTTGCCAAACTCAGGCCAGGGTATACAATAGGTCTGGTACATAGCATGACATACTTTATAGAACCTATGACTGAGGCATATGGAATGACTTTTCACTCTCTTTCTATTTTCTGCCGTGGTCGGGTTTTGAGTCTTTACTCAACTTCACACCTTGCAACACAGGCAAGAACTCCTTCTTTGACTGTTCCATTTTGAACTACTTCAAAATCTTGTCAAGGTATGTACTCACTGAAAATATATCAAGCGTCTTGATCTATCTCTATGGATCTTGATGCTCAATATGTAAGTAGCTTCACAGAGGTATTTCTTTGAAAAACTCCTTTCAAACACTCCTTTATGCTTTTCAGAAAATTCTACATTATTTCTGATCAACAATATGTCATTTACATATACTTATCAGGAATGCTGTAGTGCTCCCACTCACTTTCTTGTAAATACAGGCTTCACCGCAAGTCTGTATAAAACCATATGCTTTGATCACTTTATCAAAGTATATATATATTCCAACTCCGAGATGCTTGCACCAGTCCATAGATGGATCGCTGGAGCTTGTACACTTTGTTAGCACCTTTAGGATTGACAAAACCTTCTGGTTGCATCATATACAACTCTTCTTTAAGAAATCCATTAAGGAATACAGTTTTGACATCCATTTGCCAGATTTCATAAAATGGGGCAACTGCTAACATGATTCAGACAGACTTTTAAGCATCCATACGAGTGAGAAAATCTCATCGTAGTCAACACCTTGAACTTGTCGAAAACATTTTTGCGACAATTCGAGCTTTGTAGATAGTAACACAACTATCAGCGTCCGTCTTCCTCTTGAAGATCCATTTATTCTTAATGACTCACTGATCATCGGGCAAGTCAATCAAAGTCTATTCTTTGTTCTCATACATGGATCCCATCTCAGATTTCATGGCCTCAAGCCATTTCGCGGAATCTGGGCTCATCATCGCTTACTCATAGTTCGTAGGTTTGTCATGATCTAGTAACATGACTTCCAGAAAGGATTACCGTACCACTCTGGTGTGGACCATACTCTGGTTGTCCTACGAGGTTCGGTAGTAACTTGATCTGAAGTTTCATGATCATCATCATTATCTTCCTCACTAATTGGTGTAGAGATCACTAGAACCGAATTCTGTGATGAACTACTTTCCAATTTGGGAGAAGGTACAATTACCTTATCAAGTTCTACATTCCTCCCACTCACTTCTTTCGAGAGAAATTTCTTCTCTAGAAAGGATCCATTCTTAGCAATAAAATATCTTGCCTTCGGATCTATGATAGAAGGTGTACCCAACCATTTCCTTTTGGGTATCCTATGAAGACGAACTACTCCGATTTGGGTTCGAGCTTATTAGTTTGAAACTTTTTCACATAAGCATCGCAACCCCAAACTTTAAGAAATGACAGCTTTGGTTTCTTGCCAAATCATAGTTCATACGGTGTCATCTCAATGGATTTAGATGGTGCCCTATTTAACGTGAATGCGGTTGTCTCTAATGCATAACCCCAAAATGATAGCGGTAAATCAGTAAGATACATCATAGATCGCACCATATCTAGTAAAGTGTGATTACGACGTTTCGACACACCATTGCGCTGTGGTGTTCCAGGTGGCGTGAGTTGCGAAACTATTCCGCATTGTTTCAAATGAATACCAAACCCGTAACTCAAATATTCTCCTCCGCGATCAGATCATAGAAACTTTATTTTCTTGTTACGATGATTTTTCACTTCACTCTAAAATTCTTTGAACTTTTCAAATGTTTCAGACTTATGTTTCATCAAGTAGATATACTCATATCTGCTCAAATCATCTGTGAAGGTTAGAAAATAACGATACCCGCTGTGAGCCTCAACACTCATCGGACCCCATACATCAGTATGTATTATTTCCAATAAGTCAGTTGCTCGCTCCATTGTTCCGAAGAACGGAGTCTTAGTCATCTTGCCCATGAGGCATGGTTCGCAAGCATCAAGTGATTCATAATCAAGTGATTCCAAAATCCCATCAGCATGGAGTTTCTTCATGCGCTTTACACCAATATGACCTAAACGGCAGTGCCACAAATAAGTTGCACTATCATTATTAACTTTGCGTCTTTTGGCTTCAATATTATAGATATGTGTATCACTACGATCGAGATTCAATAAACCATTCACCTTGGGTGTATGACCACAAAAGGTTTTATTCATGTAAATAGAATAACAATTATTCTTTGACTTAAATGAATAATCGTATTGCAATAAACATGATTCAATCATATTATGCTCAATGCAAACACCAAATAACATTTATTTTGGGTTCAACACTAACCCCGAAGGTAAAGAGAGTGTGTGATGGTGATCTTATCAACCTTTGGAATTACTTCCAACACACATCGTCACCTCGCCCTCAACTAGTCTTTGGTTTATTTTGCAACTCCCATTTTGATTTACTACTTTTAGCAACTGAACCAGTATCAAATACCGAGGGGTTTGCTATAAACACTAGTAAAGTACACATCATGTAAATCAAATATACCATTGTTCACTTTGCCATCCTTCTTATCCGCCAAGTATCTAGGGCAGTCCCACTTCCAGCGACCATTTCCTTTGCAGTAGAAGCACTCAGTTTCAGGCTTGGGTCTAGCTTTGGGCTTCTTCATGGGAGTGGCAACTTGCTTGCCATTATTTTTGAAGCTCCCTTTCTTTCCCTTGCCCTTTTACTTGAAACTAGTGGTCTTTTCAACCATCAACACTTGATGCTTTTCTTGATTTCTACCTCCGTTGATTTCAGCATCACGAAGAGCTTGGGAATCGTTTTCGTTATCCCTTGCATATTATAGTTCATCATGAAGTTCTAGTAACTTGGTGATAGTGACTAGAGAACTCTGTCAATCACTATCTTATCTGGAAGATTAACTCCCACTTGATTCAAGTGATTGTAGTACTTAGACAATCTGGGCACATGCTCACTGGTTGAGCTATTCTCCTCCATCTTGTAGGCAAAGTACTTGTCAGAGGTCTCATACCTCTCGACTCGGGCATGAGTCTGAAATACCAATTTCAGCTCTTGGAATATCTTATATGCTCCATGGCGTTCAAAACGTTTTTGACGTCCCGGTTCTAAGCCGTAAAGCATGGTGCACTAAACTATCAAGTAGTCATCATATCGAGCTTTGTCAAACGTTCATAACGTCTGTATCTGCTCCTGCAATAGCACCGCCACCTAGCGGTGCATCAAGGACATAATACTTCTGTGCAGCAATGTGGATAACCCTTAGATCACGGAGCTAGTCCGTATCATTGCTACTAACATCTTTCAACTTATTTTTCTCTGGGAACATATAAAAAATAAACAGGGAGCTACATCGCAAGCAATTGATCTACAACATAGATATGCAAATACTATCAGGACTAAGTTCATGATAAATTAAAGTTCAATTTAATCATATTACTAAAGAACTCCCACTTAGATAGACATCCCTGTAATCATCTAAGTGATCACGTGATCCATATCAACTAAACCATGTCCGATCATCATGTGAGATGGAGTAGTTTTCAATGGTGAACATCACTATGTTGATCATATCTACTATATGATTCACGCTCGACCTTTCGGTCTCAGTGTTCCGAGGCCATATCTGCATATGCTAGGCTCGTCAAGTTTAACCCGAGTATTTCTCCCTGTGCAAAACTGGCTTGCACCCATTGTATGTGAATGTAGAGCTTATCACACCCGATCATCACGTGGTGTCTCGGCACGACGAACTTTGGCAACGGTGCATACTCAGGGAGAACACTTGTACCTTGAAATTTAGTGAGAGATCATCTTATAATGCTACCGCTGAACTAAGCAAAATAAGATGCATAAAGGATAAACATCACATGCAATCAAAATATAAGTGATATGATATGGTCATCATCATCGTGTGCCTTTGATCTCCATCTCCAAAGCACCGTCATGATCACCATCGTCACCGGCGCGACACCTTGATCTCCATCGTAGCATCATTGTTGTCTCGCCAACTATTGCTTCTACGACTATCACTACCGCTTAGTGATAAAGTAAAGCAATTACAGGGCAATTGCATTGCATATAATAAAGCGACAACCATATGGATCCTGCCAGTTGCCGATAACTGTGTTACAAAACATGATCATCTCATACAATAAAATTTAGCATCATGTCTTGACCATATCACATCACAACATGCCCTGCAAAAACAAGTTAGACGTCCTCTACTTTGTTGTTGCAAGTTTTACGTGGCTACTACGGGCTGAGCAAGAACAGTTCTTACCTATGCATCAAAAACCACAACGCGGTATAGTGATTGCTTTTTGATCTTCAGAAAGAACCTTGTTCATTGAATCCGATTCAAATAAAGCTGGAGAAACATACACCCACTAGCCACCTGTGTGCGAAGCACGTCGGTAGAACCAGTCTCCCGTAAGCGTACGCGTAATGTCGGTCTGGGACGCTTCATCCAACAATGCCGCTGAATCAAGAATCAACTAGTGACGGCAAGCAATATATATATATACCCACGCCCACAACTCCTCTGTGTTCTACTCGTGCATATAACATCTACGCATAAACCTCGCTCGGATGCCACTGTTGGGGAACGCAGTAATTTCAAAAATTTCCTACGCACACGCAAGATCATGATGATGCATAGCAACGAGAGGGGTGAGTATTGTCTACATACCCTCGAAGACCGTAAGCGGAAGCGTTATTAGAACACGGTTGATGTAGTCATACGTCTTCACGATCCGACCGATCCAAGTACCGAACGTACGGCACCTCTGAGTTCAGCACATGTTCAGCTTGGTGACGTACCACGAACTCCGATCCAGCAGAGCTTCGAGGGAGAGTTTCGTCAGCACGACAGCGTGATGAAGGTGATGATGATGCTACCGACGCAGGGCTTCGCCTAAGCACCGTTACGATATGACCGAGGTGGATTATGGTGGAGGGGGGCACCGCACATGGCTAAAAGATCAACTAATCAACTTGTGTGTCTCCATGGGGTGCCCCCTCCTCGTATATAAAGAAGTGGAGGAGGGGAAGGGCCGGCCCTCTACTATGGCGCACCCTAGGGAGTCCTACTCCAATCGGGAGTAGGGTTCCCCCCTTCCATGTTGTAGCAGTAGGAGGGAAGGAAAGGGAAAAGAGAAGAGGAGGAAGGAGGGGGTGCCGCCCCTCCCCTAGTCCAATTCGGGCTAAGCCTTGGGGGGGTGCAGCCTCCCCTCTCTCTTTCCCCTAAAGCCCAATAAGGCCCATATACTCCCCGGCGAATTCCCGTAACTCTCCGATACTCCGAAAAATACCCGAATCACTCGGAACCTTTCCGATGTCTGAATATAGTCGTCCAATATACCGATCTTTACGTATCGACCATTTCGAGACTCCTCGTCATGTCCCCAATCTCATCTGGGATTCCGAACTACCTTTGGTACATCAAAACACATAAACTCATATTACCGATCGTCACCGAACATTAAGGGTGCGGACCCTACGGGTTCGAGAACTATGTAGACATGTCCTTGACTCGTCTCCGGTCAATAATCAATAGCGGAACCTGGATGCTCATATTGGCTCCTACATAATCTACGAAGATCTTTATCGGTCAAATCGCATAAAAACACACGTTGTTCCCTTTGTCGTCGATATGTTACTTGCCCAAGATTTGATCGTCGGTATCTCAATACCTAGTTCAATCTCGTTACTGGCAAGTCTCTTTACTCGTTCTGTAATACATCATCCTGCAACTAACTCATTAGCTGCATTGCTTGCAAGGCTTAAAGTGATGTGCATTACCGAGAGGGCCCAGAGATACCTCTCCGACAATCCGAGTGACAAATCCTAATCTTGATCTATGCCAACTCAACAAGTACCATCGGAGACACCTGTAGAGCATCTTTATAATCACGCAGTTACATTGTGACGTTTGGTAGCACACAAAGTGTTCCTCCGGTATTCGGGAGTTGCATAATCTCATAGTCATAAGAACATGTATAAGTCATGAAGAAAGCAATAGCAACTAACTAAACGATCATCGTGCTAAGCTAACAGATGGGTTAAGTCAATCACATCATTCTCTAATGATGTGATCCCGTTAATCAAATGACAACTCATGCCTATGGTTAGGAAGCATAACCATCATTGATTCAACGAGCTAGTCAAGTATAGGCATACTAGTGACAATCTGTTTGTCTATGTATTCACACATTATTAAGTTTACGGTTAAGACAATTCTAGCATGAATAATAAACATTTATCATGATATAAGGAAATATAAATAACAACTTTATTATTGCCTCTAGGGCATATTTCCTTCACATACCTCTTAGTATTAATTTGATGTCATTCAAACACTGTCATGTGCTATTGCAATTATATTTAGCTTCCTCATATAATGATCAATTTGTTATTATACATGGCTAAGAACTTGTAACGCTGTTGCAGTTAATTATAGCTTGTGATGTACCTGAATTTAGTTGTTGTCTCGGTAGCAATTAATTCATTTGCAGATTGATTTTTTTGAGAAGATATGTCATAATTAACGTATTTCTTTAGTTATTTAAAATATGTATTTATTGATTTTCTAAGTTGCTAGAAACCCATTTTCCCTACAATTGTAACTGATTTAGTTTTAAATATTATAGGATGAACGGAAGTGTTCTTACCTGGACTGAGTTGATCAAGAGTGGCCAAAGTCTATGAAGAAGTGCCTAGCAAAGCTTTGGAGCATCTATGAAGAAGAGAATAGAAATAGTATTAGAAAAAATATTGTCAACACTGAACAATATCATAAGATACGTGGGGAAAAGAGGGAAGAAAAGAGGAATATGGAGAATGAGCTCAGATTTTTTAAATTAGAATTTGCTAAGATGTTGTTTGAGAAGGAGGAGGCACTTTTCCACTTGGGCAGTGCAAAATAGACTTTTAAAGAACCAAAAGCAGAGCTGGAGAAGACGAATCTAGCTGATCATGCACGCATCCACCTACACACATCAGTCAATTAGAGAAATTAATGAATATATTTTTATAATATTGTGCTCAACATACTTTGTGCTTATATGAAGGTGAACTAGCTATATGGTGTACTGTGTTATTGTCACGTTGCTATCGTACTGTGATGTTAAAATATATTTGTGTGCGTGATATGAAAGTGGTAAACAACTGTTCGGTATGAAATGTGAGTTTACTTAATATTGGGAGTATTAATAGTAAACTAATAAACCTGCTAAATGGGTCATGGCACTTTACAAATGTTTCTAGCAGTAAAAGAGTGTGTGATGGATAGCCCAGTGGCATACAGTTTTTTCATCGGATCGTGCATGATATACTCGAATAAGGCAATGCTTAACTAAGGCAGAGCGTCTATGGTCGCTACACCTATCATAGACGAGCCTATATATAAAATTGTGTTTGATGCGGTAGCCAACACAAATGTTTGTTCCATAATTATTGTGTGGGATGGCAAGACGATTCCCCATGGCTTGTCCTACGAAAGCGTCTGTGTTATCTCCCTTGATCGCACACGAGCATATGCCTTGAGCGTGTGTGACTGGAGGAACTATCGCCAACGGTTTCTGGGTCGTGCGGGAAGGACCCCCCCCCCCCCCCCCCCCACTATCGCACACACAAGCATGACGACGGTTTTAAACTCTGTCGCAGATAGCACGTCGCTGCACCAGTGAGTGTCGAAATTTGCTGATTTGCAGTACTTGGTGCTGTATTTTGCAGCTGCCCTATCCGTGGGGCAATTATTTTGCATATAGAGCACCTATTGGGGCAGTGTTTTTGCCTCCTCATGATGTAAAAACCCGTTTATGCTCTATTATAGGGCAACTAAGGGAGATGCTCTTAGTGATTATTGTGGAGGAAGAATAAGGGAGAAAGGTCAAATCAGGTTTTCAAACCAGGCCGTAGGTACATTTGGCGCAACAGACGGCCATGTAAGAAGCTGAGATATTACTTTGTAGAAAATTCGATGCATCCATTAAATATGTTCATGCAATGTTTCAGAATGTTGAGGGATCTTGTTCTGCACATTATAACTAGGGTGGAAGCGCAAGATCATTGGTTCACTCCGAGGAGAGATGCTACCGGACAACGTAGCAAAGTGTTGTGTGGAAATATTCCATGACAACGTGTGCTGGTATACAGAATCCCGGGTGACTTGGTTGATGAATATGTCCACATCTCCAACGTTATGTTTATTATTTTTATGAAGGGATTTGTGAAGGCTATGATTGAGAACTTTGGAGAAGAGTATCTACAAGCACCCAATACAAATGACATGACAAGGCTGATGGAAATTGGCGCAGTGAGAGTGTTTCCTGGGATGCTTCGGAGTATCGGTTGCATGCACTAGAGATACAAGTATTGCCATGTGAGATGGGCTAGGCAGTACACCGGACACTGGCTTGATCCAATCATCATACTCATACTCAAAATTGTCGCCTCTCAAGATATATGTATTTGGCATTGTTACTTCGGAATGCCAAATCTCACAATGATCTCAATGTCCTCCAAAGACCTTTTCGTAAGGCTTATTGTTTGTGAGGCTTCACCTTGCAACATTGAATTCAGTGGCCATCAGTATGATAAGGGTCACTACCTTGCAAATGACATCTACCCGACATGGTCAACATTTGAGAAGACAATTTAAAACCTTGAAAATAGAAAGAGAGCTCACTTTGTCGCGGCTCAAGAGTTTATGAGAGAAGATGTTGAGAGAGCGTGAGCGTGCCATACATGCATCTGGAGGGTTTATTACGCTGTTGTAAATCAAATCCCATAAGGAAAACCGTTCTCGCCTTCTCTAAGCAAAATGAGCAATATAACACTTGCTAATAACAAATAAGACAAACCCTGTACACATTACTTAAAATAAGTCCGGCAAGCACTTTAAAAGGAAACACAAAAGCAGCCGAGTTGATATATATAGGAGCCTATTGGAGATGCAGGACACATAGGCAGGCAACGCATCTTGCTGTTGATGGTTTTTGAGATAGATAATCGCTCATGCCAAGCGGTGCATCTTGTTGATCGACTGGAACGGTAGACAGACCAATGCGGGTGCGTAGCTATGCCATCCATGCAGGCGGCGGCTGGTTCACATCCATGCCACGAAATCTGCAGAGACGAACGTCGGTGATCATTAGTCTCTGTGCCATGAGTTTAGCAGCAGGAAAAGGAAAAAAAGAGTTAGAAGTCTTACACTGGCTGCAGGGAAGGATAGCGTTCTAGGGCCTGGAAGAAGTGCTCTGGCTGCGGAGGCGTGTGGGGCGGCACGCCCCGGTCGCCCTGCCACATCTGCTGCTGCTGCGGCTGCTGCGGGGGATCAGGTGTCGCCTCCAGCTCGATCTCGCCCAGCTGAAGTGAAACGGGAGTGATCAAGAGACATACACCAATGGATGAAGCCGTTTTCAGTAGAGGGTAAAAACAAGAAGAGTGATTTTCTGAAAGCCAGGAAGAAGAAGAATGCTTGCAGTGCACAAACACACATAAACACGGCAGGTAGCTGCAATTGGTGGTACCTGAAAGCCACCTGTGTTTATACTGTGGTGCCAACCAGGGGTCCCCTGCCTACTAACTAACTACTAGTGGGCTTGCCGCGTCATCAACTTTCCAATCACTTGTCACTGGCCCAAGTGAAATGAGACAGCTTCTCCTTGAGGATGGTCCCTCCCTAGCTACGTGCGTACAAATGCAGATTTTTCTAGCTAGGAAAAATGATTTGGGTCATGTTACCTTTCTTTTCAGGGTCATGTTTGCATCCTGCAATATTTGCTCCTGCAAAACAAGATTGTGCTTGAAGCTACGGAATAGGACATCGTCCATCATTTAGCAACAGAAATGGAAAGTATTTTTAGTGCTACCTTTCTCTTCAGGTCGCACATTTCATCCAGCAGTACTTGAGTCTGTGGTACAGGTTAAATCATGGACACTAGTTAGTGAAACTAGCAGCAAGCGTTGCTCGATAAGACAAATGGATTTTAGCAGATTAGCCTAATTTCTACTTATACTCTTAACTTTTTTATTGCTATGTAGTTTACCTTTCTTGACCTTATTTGCCTCAAGGTCTTGCCTACTTGACCCTCAAGCTGTTCAAGCTCGATTGTACTCAGTGGAGCCAAATCCTCGCCTAGGAGATTCCTGTGGCACCATCAACAGTACTTACTTTAGCAAACATAGCAAATGTTGCGGTAACCTGCTGAAATTAATGAGCAATTATCTGAGAGGAATATAGAAACATCACCTTTGTGAGCGTTGTAAAACCTCAACTCTTGCCTTCAGCTCCATATACTCCAGATAGTTGTTCTGCAGTTAGTGTATTCTGCAGTTAGTGTAAAGAAGGAGATATGGGGAAAATGCTAAATCAAGTAAACTTAAGAAAAATGCCTTTTTGTCCTGCAAAAATAAAAGCTTAAGAAAAATGCCTTTTTGTCCCGCAAAAATCAAATACTTCATGTGAGTAACATTGTAGGACAATTCCAAAGTTGTGTCCGTCAAACATTCTTGGTTTCATCATAAAAAAAAAAGAAACTTACAAAACGTGAAACAAAATTTACGTTGTCGTGAAACATAATCTAGTGTACCATGTTTCATTTGAACCAGCATATTGTTATGGAAACTGATTGTCAAAGTATCACGTGCTGGAGACAACCTACATTATGACACAAGAGGTAATATCTAAAAATTCTAAACATAAATCCAGGACGACTTTGTAAGATTACAAGCTAGGAGTACCACTTCATATGAGTCACATAGTATAGGTCATTTCAAAAAAAAAAAAACAGCAAGCACTCTTAATCTGATTATCAGTAAAAATAAAAATAAAATTACAAACATTTGACACAGATATTTGAATTATCGCAGAACATAATTCCATAATGAGTAAAATGTTTTATTTGTATCAACATATTTTTTTATAGAAATTGATAGTTCATTCGCAAAAAGAAGAAAAAAAACAAATGGTCAAAGTATCACCTTGGAGATGATTATGACTGAAGAGTTAATATATACCAACTTATACCATAAATCTAGGAATACTTCCTAGAATAAAAACTTGGAGTACCGCATCACTGAAAAATCCTAGAGCAATTCATGTGAACCTTTTGTTATACTTCGATATCCTTATTGTGCGCAGAAGACCTTTGTTTTACTATATGTCATAAGATTTGACATGAGCATGCCATAATCATGACTATGAAGATGAACCCAAGTTTATCGGAAAAAAGAAGATGAACCCAACTGCGGCTCCCTTTCTACACAACATCAAGAGATCAAACGAGTCATATTGTCGCTCTCTCGCAACTTCTAGCACTTGGATTGTTCATCTACACTACGATCTAGCGTTAGGGAAACCAATCATCTATCAATGTTCTCTTGTTCGCGCTTTGCTATGGCTTAGTTGATTGCTTGTGTTGAGTTCATATGGTTCTTGCTTCGTGTGTTTATAGGTTCCCACTTGCCATCTTCTAAAGAAATTAGTACACGTTCTAGCAATTAAGATTATGATTAAATTGTACCATGAATCCTAAAAATTACATACTGGCAACTCTCTGTGTGTGAATCCTCATCAACAATAAATTCTCGCATGAATAGTAAAGGATCTAGTAAGTCCAAATCTATTCTTTTGGACATGTCATTTGGAAAATATGACCGTGACCATGAAGAAGGCGTACCATAGCTTAGGCTCTACTAAACATGAATTGAACATTTTACCCCATGCCTTTTTAATAAACAACTACCACATTTATACCATATAACATATAGCCATATTGTATTTATCAATTTTAATACATTCCACTGTTGTAATAAACTCATCAGCAGGTATATGGCATATGGCCAATCAGTCTGAAGCTGCTATCTGCTACAATACTGCATGTGGTGGCCAACCAAGCTGTTAGTCTACTTATAAGTTATAACCAACCACAAAATGCATGTACATTAGCGATAATTCAAGGAACATGCGCAGATATAGGTCTCCCCAGTGCCCAGTTACTCGATGCTGTATTTCACATAGATAGCCACGTACGTGAATTATGCTGCGCGTATGCATGAAATGCATTGGGCCAATGCTAGCTCTAGCTGTACTTTCCAACATTCTAATTGCCATGAACTTACATTCCCATTTAATATTTTGTAACTGCTATAAATTTATCAAAGGTTTATCTTTTGCTTCAAACCATGTGGGCATGTTTACAAGGCAGTAATTTTACATAAAAAAGTCAAACAAAATAAGTACTTCACTGCCTACATGACAAGCAACAGAAATCCATGTTCTAAACACGGAAATATAACACCTTTACCAGCAGAGAAATACCTTTTAGCAATCATATGTGAACTAGGTAACATTTACGAATAGGCAATGCTTCATATAACGTACGTCATACAGAATGAAATATTTTAAATGTATGACTGAATGTTTTATCTCTTCACAAAAATCAATTTATATATGTAATTTAGGGCATTATAGATACATTGTTCTACGAAGGAAAACAAATTTCTCTGATAACCTGCTAGTTAAAAATTCAAAGATGTTGTATCTGAGGAAAATTTGTAGAATCTTCATAATATGCGCATTGGGAATAAAAGCCTCACACCTGCATCTCATCGGTAGTCGGCACGGCAGCATCTTGGGAAGCGAAAATGTACCTCTGGTACTTCTCGAGGGTCTTAAGCATGCTGCGATGAGTTGGAAATTCGAGATTAAGTTGTGCAAGTACACGCATAGGTAAATAACATAAATTCAGATTCACTGGGGGAGGGGGAGGGATTAGAAACTAAGTATCACTATTTACATGACAGAATTCGATAATTATTGGACAATGAAGGTCTCTCGCATAATAAACTTTCTGTATGTTCAACTTCTAACAAATTCTATATGTTGTCTTAGTCTTATGAGCTAATTTTTGGTCACTTTATAGCCATTGACACATGGCTTCAAAGTTGTGTAAACATCACAATCTAGTGAAGACTTGACGATGTACCTAAAAAGAACTTTCCATTATATAAAAAAAGAAGACATATCTGTTTCCTTTGACTAATTAAACTTTTGGGAGAACTATGCCACTGTAAGAATGTTTATTGAGCTACTACTGTGAGAAGTACAGTTGTTAATTTTCACCAAAAAAGGTATTTCAGCCAAAATTGCTACAAAGTTTAAGCTAGCTACCAGTGGCATGTTTGTATAGAACTGACAAGTAGTAATCATGATTGGCCCTACAAAATATTAGCATGCAATTTTACCAAGTCTGGTTTCACATTTCATGTATCAGCGCTTTTACAAACTTTTTGAGGAAACTCAGTGGCTTTATAATTTTGACAGATTAAAACCTAACTATATTTGACTCGAACATACATAAAGTTCTGATATCATTAGGTAATGCTACCCTATAGAGCTGCTTAAATTATTACGTACTCCTTTCATCCCATAATGTAAGACCGTGTTAAAAAAGGTCTTACATTATGGGACGGAGAGAGTAGGTACGAACCTAACATTAGCTAGTTTATTACTTGTTTTCTTTTGCTCCAAGGAAGTACAAATAGCACTTCATTTGTACCTAGTACATATGATGCAGCACTTGCCCTGTCACATCATGTAAGGCCACAGTTGAATTAAAGCACTTAACTGTTTCATTTTGTTCAATAGTATTATTTCGGTACTTTGACTAGAAAATTAATGCAATTCAGTTAACTGAAAGCGGTATATATCCTTTCTTAGTTCTTTGACAAATAACATTAAACAAGCATATATAATTCAATCCTACGCCTTAAAGGTGTCAAATTAGACTGAACCTTTGTTTTGAGAAAAAAATAGATTGAACTTGGTACTGCAGAAAAGTATTTAAAATTACATAATTCAAATTAATTCTCAGAAGTGGATCATCATACTACCCAGACCATAAGACAAAGCTAGATAAAATTTGTAGAAAAACAATTAGTGCCCGTATGAGTTTCACAAGGATGCATGCCATATTGGTGCAAATTAATCTCAGCAGGTGATCAAAGCTCTAATTATGTGCATACATGTATCCTCAATACAGGTGTGGTCAGGCGTACATCAAATAAAAACATCGTTTCTTCTTGTTTTTTTTAGATTAAAACCCCTTTTTAATCCTCTACTGTGAATGAGACAAACATACGCATGACATATACTCCTACTGCATAGTATGTCCGTCGATCTGCTGCTGCGGGTGAGCTCATCACTTTTTCCTTTGTCTGTTTCTTGCTAGCCTCTTTTGACACAGTGGCCAATAGAACAGCAAACAAGAGGAAAAGAACGTACGGACCCAGCCCCCCACAAGTTCATGCACGGACGCCCTAAGACGCAAGAAAATTCAGATCGAACGTCGCGTATGGACAAAATGTTTGAACGGGGAGAGCAAATCAAAAGGATCGACTCGGCAAAACCACAAAGAGAAAAGGAAATGGAGGGATCGATATGGTACGGCACTGGGGGAGATCGGAAGGAGTAATTACTTGGAGGAGGAGGAGAACTGGTAGAGGCGGCCGGCGTGGGAGAAGAGGACGAGCGCGACCTCGGCGTCGCAGAGGAGGGAGAGCTCGTAGGCCTTCTTGAGCAGGCCGTTGCGGCGCTTGGCGAACGTCACCTGGCGGCTGATCTTGTTCTCGATCCGCTGCAGCACCACCTTGCCGCGACCCATCTCCGACCTCCGACCTCTGATCTCCTCCTCCCGAACCTCTCGCCCTCACCTCACTTCCCAACCAGCAACGTGAAACCTGACAAAATTCAGCACCACTGCAGGACGTGTTGGTAGGGGCGAGCTAGGATGGCATGAAATCTGGCTCGATTCCTCGCTCTCAACCAAGGCTAAGTAAGCCTGGCTAGCTAGCAGCAGCTCCCTTGCTTGTCCTAGATTTCTTTTTGAGGGGCCTGGGCAGGGTTGCAGTGGTGCCGGGGGGAGCCTGTGGTGGTGGTGGGCTATAGCTAGCTTGGCCGAGAAGAGGAAGACGGGCGGGGCAGGGCAAGAATCTTTCCCTTTCCCTTTCGTGCGGTGCAGATTGGATCTCGCCTCTCGCTCTCGCCCTCGGCCCTAGCTACGTACTAGCCTAATTAGGGTACTACTCCTACTATATCTAGACACCACCACCACTACCAGACCAGCTAGCTAGCTAGGTCTCAGTCGTCCAGGCAGGCACACGCACACGCAAACGCAAAACGTTCCTTCCTTCCTTCCTTCTCTCGCGCGCCCATGCACGAGTAGTCAGCGTCACCCTGCCTCCCTGCCTGACTGCTGGGTAAAAATTCTCGGAAGTCACCGGCGAGGTCGATGTACGTCGGTGCGTGCGTGCGTGCGTGCGTGGGGTGAGATCGACGCCGTACGTGCGTGCGGTGCGCGACCCAGGGGGTGGGGCGGCAGGCCCGAGGCCGGGATCCGGCCTGGGCAGGCGCCGAGCGGACGTGTCGAACGGCGGCTGGTGCCGCGCCTTTACTGGCGCCCGAAAAGCCAGGCTCGCTGACGCGCGCCAACAGGAGCTATGGCTCCCCCC
Organism: Triticum monococcum; assembly: GCA_034509565.1. Lineage (NCBI taxonomy): Eukaryota > Viridiplantae > Streptophyta > Magnoliopsida > Poales > Poaceae > Triticum > Triticum monococcum. The sequence continues at coordinate 608,568,834 of CM067845.1, forward strand.
GGCCGCGAGCCTAGCGCACCCTGCTCCCTGTCAAGTGGCAAGCCAACGCGAGCGATGCTGCCATGCTGCTTCTGCTGCTACTACTACTACTATTTACTCCACCACTGCTGCTGCCGTGCCAGTGCCAGTGCCAGTGCGCGCGCCCGCCTCGGTTGCCATCCAGAGCGAGCGATCGATCTCCGGTGGCCAGTGCGCGCTCGCCGTGCATGCGCGCGGGTACGTAGTCACGTACGCCGGGTGCGCGCACCGCGATGGGACGCCGTCCCGCTGCCGAGCGCCGATACGACGCTCGCGGGCTGCCATACAGCATAGGTACGCGTCCGCTCCAACCCGATGGGTCGTCGCCTCACGTGACCGCGTCCTTCGCCCCTCTGCCTCGTGGATGGATGTCAGACGTCGCCGGAGAGAGAGAGAGAACGGGGGCGGATCGATCGATGCGCATCTGCACAGTGACCGCAACTACTCGGCAGGCCATGGGCCAGGGCAGCGCCAGCTAGTATCATGAGGTGACTGCTACAGTAGGCGACGGGCCCGCGCGCCGTGTAAACCCATGATGACCTGCGTCGACGATATGGCCAGCTACTCTATGCAAGTTGCACTTGTACTGGCTAGTGATCGCCTCGAACTTGTCTGGTGATTGCCGTGTGAGTGTGAGGATTTGAGTTTCATTTTCGAACAAACTTGGGAATTTTAGGGCATCCCTAACGCAGGCCACCAAGGACGTGTTTGTTGTCATCTACAAATTTGGCTGCATTGCACGATTGACTCACATGAGCCTGGCTAAGCAAAAATAGGCAAAACAGAAATCAACATCTGTATGTTTTTTCGTTGCCTGCATTGCATCAGTGTCCATTTTAGGGTCTGCCGTTTGGTTGCCCGCGTATGTGCTTCAGGGGTACGCAAATGCAAGCCACGAGTTGTTTGGCTGTGTGCACGTATGTGTGTGGCTCAATTTCAATTGTGGTGGCCTTAATTACACCACATTACACTACTGCAGGATGACGTTAACACGGCATATATAGAAGACCAAACGACCAACCTGTGTGTGATATATGAGTCGCAAAGGGTATTGTAATAAAATCATCACCAATAAAATGAACAGTATGCGATGGCGGAGACATCAAGCACAATTTAGATTAGAGTTGCTTATGTGATATGTGGCATACAGTAGATCCGTATGAACTGTTTGCGATTAGCCAAAACAATAGAAACGGTCAGCCAAATCAAGGTGTGTGTGATAAAGGGCATACAATTCACTCGGATGAATTGTTTGCGATGATCCAAAACAACAGAAACCGTCAGTCATATCAAGGTGTGTGCAATAGACGACATACAGTTCACTTGAATGAATTGTTTGCGATGAGCCAAAATAAACACAAACGATTCAGTTTAAAAAGATGTGTCTGATATGCGATAAACAGGCCAGTAATCAGAATTGTGTGGGAAGACCGATAACAACACAGACAATTCCTGCTAATGAGCCGCTTGTATTGTGGGCAAACGTTTGCTGGTATACAATTGTCAGCGTGAAGAAATCATCACCGACGGTTCCGTAGTTTAGTTCATATGCGATGTGATTTAGTTTGTCTACAGAAGAACAACATATATACTTATAAGAACATGATTGCATAACCAAATTAAATATTCAATTACATAAGTGAGTATACACAACATACGCAGACACCTTAATAAAAGATTACATACATACTAAATTAGGGGAAACGAGCATCTAATCATCTACTTCTTGTGACGTTGTCGCCACTGCTCTACACCTCATGTCAACGATCCGCCTGTACATCTCGTAGCTTGTGTACGCGTCCTTGGCCGCATACTTAGTGTGTTCTTCATCCAGTCTCTGCACCCATCTCTACATCCAGGCACTGGGTCAAGCGATCTTGTTCTTCTTGGCCTCTTCCTTCATGTTCCTGTAGTAGGGGTCAACGATGGCCGAGGCAAGGTCAACCAGGCAGTCCTTGTTCTTCGTGCTGCCCCAGACCCTGTACTCGCCTTGGATGTCGACAAACTTTTGGCAAGCCAAGCCCGAATCTCGAGCACCTTTAGATCATTCTCAGTGTCCACCATAGCAAACCTGTAGTCAAGGTTGTTGATAAACCTGACGAAACGCTCGCAAATCCTTGTGGCTAGGAAGTAGTCACCAATACAGCGAGGTTAAAAGATCGTGGATGTCGCCTAGAGGGGGGGGGGGGTGAATAGGCGTTTTAAAATAATTACGATTTAGGCTTGAACAAATGCGGAATAAACCTAGCGGTTAATTTGTCAAGCACAAAACCTAAAACAACTAGGCTCACCTATATGCACCAACAACTTATGCTAAGCAAGATAAGCAACTATGTGATAGCAAGATATATGACAAGAAACAATATGGCTATCACAAAGTAAAGTGCATGAGTAAAGGGGCTCGGGTAAGAGATAACCAAGGCACGCAGAGACGACGATGTATCCCGAAGTTCACACCCTTGCAGATGCTAATCTCTGTTTGGAGCGGTGTGGAGGCACAATGCTCCCCCAAGAAGCCACTAGGGCCACCGTAATCTCCTCACGCCCTCGCACAATGCAAGATGCCGTGATTCCACTAAGGGACCCTTGAGGGCGGTCACCGAACCCGTACAAATGGCAACCCTTGGGGGCGGTCACCGAACCCGTACACTTTGGCAACCCTTGGGGGCGGTCACCGGAACCCGTCAAATTGCTCGGGGCGATCTCCACAACCTAATTGGAGACCCCGATGCTTGCCCAGAGCTTTACACCACAATGATTGAGCTCCAAACAACACCAACCGTCTAGGGCGCCAAGGCACCCAAGAGGAACAAGCTCTAGGGTGCCCAAACACCCAAGAGTAATAAGCTTCTCAAACTTCACTTCCACGTATCACCGTGGAGAACTCAAACCGATGCACCAAAGCAATGGCAAGGGCACACGGAGTGCCCAAGTCCTTCTCTCTCAAATCCCACCGGAGCAACTAATGCTAGGGAGGAAAATGAGAGAAAGAACAAGAAGGAGAACACCAAGAACTCCAAGATCTAGATCCAAGGGGTTCCCCTCACATAGAGGAGAAAGTGATTGGTGGAAATGTGGATCTAGATCTCCTCTCTCTTTTCCCTCAAAAACTAGCAAGAATCCATGGATGGATTGAGAGTTAGCAAGCTCAAAGAAGGTCAACAATGGGGGCCAAAACGAGCTCAAGAGATGGGGAACCATTGGGGAAGAAGACCCCCTTAAATAGGTCCCCACGAATCTGCCCGTTATGTACAGAACAATATAGGAGCGGTACAACCTCTGTGAGCACCGGTACAACCGGTAACAGGCAATAAGCGGTACAACCGGCCCACAACCGCCCAACAACCGCACCACAACAGAGACCAGTCCGGTGGTAGAGCGGTACATGACCGGTACAACCTCCAGACCAATTCTGGAGCAGTACAACCGCTCCAAACACCGGTTATACCGGTCAAGCGGTACAACCTCTCCATGGGGTGGTACCACCTCTCTGTGTAAAACAGGCAATATCAAAACAGCCACAACTTTCGCATACGAGCTCCGAATTCAACGAAACCAGGTTTGTTGGAAAGCTAACGACAAGGGCTAACACAATCTTGAGAGAAATAACAATAAGAAGCAAATGAGAAAAGGACCATAATAAAATGGTGAGAACCTCCAACACCGAAAACATCATAGAAGATGCATGCGAAGTCCGTTTTCGATGAACTCAAGCTTGACATCAAGATGACCAAAAGCTCTAAGACTCAAAAATGGAACCAAACAAGAACCAAGAAAGATTATGCAAGGATGCAATGGTTTGAGCTCTCGACTAATGATACGATCAAGCTACTCCCTAGAGAGCCCCCCTTGATAGTACGGCAATCGATCCTACAACCCGTTCTCCCAACTACCACTATGAGACCGGTAAAATAGAAAACCTATCAAGGGCAAACCTTTGCCTTGCACATAGTCCACTTGAGTTAGATGATGACGATCTTGACTTCCTCAAGTTGGACCATCTTTCTTGATTGTGTTGGCTCGATGAAGACTAGTTGATTGCTTCCCCATACTCCACTATGGATGAGCCACTCTTTGGCACATCTTCACAATTCCATTGACACCACAATGGACAGCAAGCTTCAAGCTTGATTGCTCCCCCATACTCCATTATGGGTGAGCCACTCTTTGAGTTGCTCCACTTGAACTTGCACACTACAAACTTGATGACGATCACCACTTGATGTCATCCTCCATGGGTTGTATGAGATCTTCCTCTTGACGCAAGACCATGGAAACATACCTAACCCCACAAAGAACTCTCACGTAGACCATGGGTTAGTACACAAAGCGTAATGGACAATGCTTACCATACCATGGGATCACTTGGTCCCTCTCAGTACTTCTTCTACGCTTTGTGAGTTGATCAACTTGATTCACTCTTGACTTAGTCTTGATCAACATTGAATCTTTCCAACTCTCTTCATTTGGATGATGTCTTGAAGGTAAACATGAATGATCACACAATCTTCTTCTTCAAGACATGCATGCAATAAGCTCAACTCACACATGACCAATCTTTGGATAATTCCTTGAAAAGCACTTTGGCCATCTCAACTCACACATGACCAATCTTTGGATAATTCCTTGAAAAGCACTTTGGTCATCTCATAAACTCGTTGAAATAAACACATGGACTTCAAGACAATCCTCTGGACAAATCCTTCAAATATAACTCAAGGCAACCGTTAGTCCATAGAGATTGTCATCAATTACCAAAACCACACATGGGGGCACCGCATGTCCGTTCAATCTCCCCCATTTTGGTAATTGATGACAATCACTTTCAAGAGAGTTTATATTAGGAATTATGCATCACCATGCAATGCAACAACCAATAATGCATGTATATGAGATGCAAATGCTTAGGAACAAAACTAAAACAAGTAGAAAGCTCTGAAGACTTCTCCACAAAACTCTCTGAAACTTCTCCCCCATTGGCATCGATTGCCAAAATGGGTGAAAAGCTAAGAAGACCAATATAAAAGGTGTTCCTCCAAAAGTTGTGTATTTCTCAACAAGAGAGTGGAATGCCATACACATATCCAAAGGTAATACTTGGAGGGAGACCAACTATATTGAGGCACCAAGATTGCTAAAGGAAGATATGCCACAAAGACATAACCGAGAGAGACACAAGCAATCAAGCAACCAAAAGATACCAATTGAAGCAAGTTATCAAAAGATACCAATTGAACCAACTAGACCAAAGATCCTATGAGCCACGTGAATAAAGGATATTATGATATGAGCAAAGGAGTGTTCTAAAGAAACTAGAGAAGCTCCCATGATTTGTGCACACATAGGAATATTTGTATTTGGATACAAAGTGTATACAATAGGATCATAGCTCCCCCAAAATCAATAGAAACTAACAACAAGTGCAAGTGAGCAAATAGGAAACTAAGCCTAGTACTTGAAACAAACACATGGTTGAGCAACAAGTGAAAGAGGCAACTTAAGAATGGGCTCAACCAAAATGATGTGTGTGAGTCAAGGCAATGCACTTGAGAAGACTAATGTACGGATGAGCATTAAGCATCAATAAAGTCTTGAAAGAATGAGGCACATGGTGCAAGGCCTATCATTCCCACACACAACTAGCAAATGGGTTCACAAGCTTACTAATAAGCATATAAAGAACATATGCTTGTGACAACCCGTGGTGAAGATGGAGGATGAAAGCCTCATCAAGACGAGGGATACCAATTAAGATGGCAAAAGCCTCGTAAATACAATCATGAGGAAAATAATCTTCACCACACAAGAGTGCAACAAGATGCAAAGATATAAGATCCGCACTCAAGATAAATCCTTTCACATAACCACCAAGGAAAGGTGGACGTGAAAGAATAAGGATATCAACTACATATGTAACTCCTCGCAAGTGTATAAGATTCTAGGTGGATGAAAATCATGATGATATCAATCCACAAAGAAGGATATACACACGACATAGTTAAAAACAGGAAAGAACAAGATATCCACAAGGAAGTCATAAATATACCAATAAGAAATTTGCTTGAGAGCATAGCACATGGCTAGATGTGATCTTATTGTATATAAATGAATTCCAACCACATGAACATCAAAGACATCACAACTAGCAATCAGAGATCATTGTTGGGATGCTTTGAGAAAGGAAACAAGTATCACAAGAAAGAATGAATAGCATGCCAAGATGAAACCTACACAAGGTTGAATGCAAGAAAAATGTGCATGAAGTATATGAAGATACTTGTTACCGAGATAACATTGGAAGGATGTAGTAGATACCAATTGAAGGTACAAAGTAGTTCATTGATCATCCTAGCTTGACTCCAATAAGCACATGGTGACAACACCTTCCTTGTGAGTGAGCCGAGCATCCAATGCATCTCCACTTGTTCCTAGAACAACAACACAAACAAAATGGTACCAAAACTCATTGGGACCAAAGAGTTAGAGAACCAACAATACATAGGACAAACTCCACATAAAAATGTGCACATAGAAACGAAAATGAATTTCATGCAGATCTCATCCAATTTGAGACTTGGTGGAGTTTCCCCTATATATTGGGTCAAAGAAAGAAAGCATGCTAAAGATACTACATGAAGTTAATATGCATGCTCAAGACTTTCAAGAACCGATACCAAATGACAAAGAAATACCAAGTGAAGAAAAGATACCAAATGAATAAATCATCACTTGGAGGATATCAATAAAAGATACATCAAGGAATGAGATATCCATTGATACCCACTAAATAAAGGATATCAAACCCCCAAAAGAGAGGATGGTTCCAAACAAACCATGCTCTCTACAAAGTTTCATGATGGCACAAAGTACCCAAAAGAAACGACTTGCCTTCCACCGACACACACTTGATAAAGATCACAAGATGAGTGTTTTATAGAAAATATGATAGCTCCCCCAAGCCTAGTGCATTATAGAGAAATTGCATTCGAATACAAAATGCACAAGGTGGGATCACCACTTTCACTATATCTAGAAAACACTAGACAAGATCAAGAAATAAACAAGATCCACAAGTGGTATGGAAGACAAAGGGAGTTGATACAATCCTTGGCAAGAGAAAGGGCAAATAAAAGCAAAGGCCAATGTAAAGATGATCAATAATTTCTACCACACATAAGTGAGTACCAATTGTCAAAAGACAAGAAGTATTTGGAAATAATTCCCGGTGGTAGATAACAAGGATATCTGACATCATCTTCACACCAAACAAAAAGCAAATTGCAACTTGTAGAGCTAACATGCCACCTAGGAACAAGATAATTTACAATATCAACTCTAGATGACAATATCTCAAATGTACACATTTTCTAGGCTAGTAGTATACACATAGCATATTACTCCCCCATAATGTGATACCAATTAAAGATAGACAAGAGGCAATTAAAGGATCCAACAAGAGATAATTAATGGACTATTTAGAATTTGAATTTCTCATGAGAAGACATACCACATAGTGACTAGATAAGCTTGCAATATCAATACTAAGTGGTATTCCCCATGTACCCACCTTTATAGGATTGTGAAGTGCACAAAGCACATCACTCCCCCATAATGGGATATTCCATTAATCTCTCACAAGAGCCAACTAAGAAAAGAACAAGATGCAAAAGGCTCAATGCATGACACACATGTACATGATGTGCAAACCAACACACACAAACTTGATTGCACAAGATAATCAAGTTGGAAGCACAACATATACAAACACATGCAAGAAACAAAACCAAACATGCAAAGGGGTAAGTAACTATCAATGTAAACACTTTAAGCACGAGTTACCGCATGGAGAAACATTGGATATAAGATAGAAACTTGATAATCCGAATGACTTGGCTTGAGACAATAAGAACGATGAAGTCCCCTTAATTCTTCATAATGTAGCCAAGTCTCCAATGACCTCCATCAACACCTATTGATCAAGTATGAGCTAGTTGGTCCCCAACCAAGTTGGGTCCTAAGAGGTTAGTCACAATAGGCTTGGCTACCCAAATGGTTCTTTTCTTGACACCACTTTGAGTACCAACAAATTTGGCAAACACATTGCCGACCTTATCCTTCCCAAGAGAATAGATATCATCAATAATAATTGGGTTGGATAAGTTACCACTAGTGCATGAAGAGGCGAGGTGACCTTTCTCACGACATAAGTAGCAACGTCTACTCTTCACTTTCTTCTCACTTGATAAGCATTAGCTTGAGGATTCTTGGGAAGAGAACTTTCTTCAACTTGTGGTTGAGCATGAGATCGAACTTGTGGACTCTTCCCTTGTTTCTTGTCACTAATGGCCTTCTTCTTGAATGGGCAAGATCTAACATGATGCCCTTCTACTTTGCACTTGAAGAAAACAATCTTGGCCGAATTCTTGACTTGTTCTTGGCCCTTCTTTTTGTTCACTTTGGAATTCTTCTTCTTGTTGGAGTTGAATCCAAGTCCACCTTTGTCATTTGGGGATTTTTGCACACTCAAGATATTGTTGAGTGTGAATTTTCCTTCATGACTCTTTTCCAAGTCTTTCTTCAAAGAAGTGACTTGGGCCTTGAGCTCTTTGATTTTCTCTGCATGGTTAGTCTCAACACAAGTACTAGAGGAAGTATAAGTTTCATCGTTAGAGCAACAAGGCAAAGAAAGCAATTCATCACAAGATGTACCAATGTTATGCATGGATGAATCGCGAGGACTAGCACAAGGCAATATAGCATTTTGACCAAAAGTAGTGCTAGTATCCACATGAGGCTCACTAGATGTTACCTTAGCAAGCATGGCCTCATGAGCTATCTTTAGCACATTATGGGATACTAGAAGATCATCATGAGAGCTTGTGAGGTTTACATGATTTTCTTCCAACATCCAATAATTTCTAGATAGCAACTCAAGTTGAGCCCTTAGCTCAACATTCTCCTTTAATATGGATGCTTCACAAGAGATAGAGTTAGTAGCACAAGCATCATCATTAGCAACAAGAGGAGAAGACAACTTGGCAGGCTCTTTTGAATATGAAGCTTTAAGTTGAGCGTGAGACTCGGTGAGTTTGATGAGCTCACCCTTGATGACCCTTGAGCCATTTTCGAGGTGCTCAAGATCCTCAAGGAGTCTAGCATGAGCAACTTCAAGCTTAGCATTTTTAGTTTTGAAATCATTGGCCACCTCGAGTGCTCTATCATGAGATTCCTTTATTCTAGATAATTCTAGAGCAAAGGTCTCCTCAAGAGATTCGGATGTGGTTTGTTCATGTTCAAGAGCTTGAGATAGCTCCGCGGTCTCATTTGCGTAATCACGCTCATGAGCTTCCATTTTCTCAATGGTGACCTCATGCTCCTCTAGATGAGATTCCAACTCCTCAATGTATTTCTTGCCTTCAATGGCAATAGACATGATTTCCATGAAGTTGGAATGAGCAAGTTTATTTTTGTGAAGAGCTTTAAAAATCATTTCCCCCATAGTTTTTAAGGAGGCAACATTATCATGCTCTTCATCATAATCAACATCATCATCACTCTTGCCATCATCACAAGATATATTGGGATTCAAAGTGGGAGATACCTTTGAAGCCTTGGCCATAAGGCAAAATGCAATAGATGATGATGTAGGATCCGTTGAAGCACCATTCAAGACCACATCTTGTTCCATGAGGTGTTGGGTTTCCTCTAAATTGTTAGCACAACAATTCGAGGACATATATGCATTTTTATCATGGCAACAAGACATAGTAAACATATCATCATGGGATTTAGTCAAGCAATTTCTACATGATATGCAAGGACTATCAACACAAGCATGTGAGACATTTGGAGTGCTCGAAGTGCTAAAGTCCAAAGATGGAGCATTGCAACAAGATAGTGATGAAGAGTCATCAACGATAAGCACACTATCATCATTGCAATGACCAACATTGCTCACCATAACATTACCTTGTGGCAATCCACATGTAGGTGAAGTAGAAGAAGTTGAGGCGGCAACACAGCCGGAAGTGGAGGGAGAACAATCATCCCCACAAATCTTGGACACACCATATTTATCTTAAAGCTTTGTCCACAACTCATGAGCATCCCGGAACGGCATGAGTTGAAATATAACTACATTGCTCAAAGCATCGAAAAGCACATTAGAAGCTTGAGCATTGAGATAAGAGTTTTTCTCATCCTCTAAAGATAATCTTTGGGGATCCTTTGGAGGAGAAAAACCCATATCTACAATTCGCTCTAAATTTGGGTCCATGACCCTAAAGAGATTAAGCATGCGAATTACCCAAACATAAAAAATTGTGCCATCGAAACTAAGAGTGCCAGAGAATCCTAATCCCCTAGTTGACATCTTTATTCTCTAGGCGGTAAAGCCTAATAAAGAGAGACGAGGCTCTGATACCAATTGAAAGATCATGGATTTCGCCTAGAGGGGGGGGGTGAATAGGCGTTTTAAAATAATTACGATTTAGGCTTGAACAAATGAGGAATAAACCTAGCGGTTAATTTGTCAAGCACAAAACCTAAAACAACTAGGCTCACCTATGTGCACCAACAACTTATGCTAAGCAAGATAAGCAACTATCTGATAGCAAGATATATGACAAGAAACAATATGGCTATCACAAAGTAAAGTGCATGAGTAAAGGGGCTCGGGTAAGAGATAACCAAGGCACGCAGAGACGACGATGTATCCCGAAGTTCACCCCCTTGCCGATGCTAATCTCTGTTTGGAGCGGTGTGGAGGCACAATGCTCCCTAAGAAGCCACTAGGGCCACCGTAATCTCCTCACGCCCTCGCACAATGCAAGATGCCGTGATTCCACTAAGGGACCCTTGAGGGCGGTCACCGAACCCGTACAAATGGCAACCCTTGGGGGCGGTCACCGAACCCGTACACTTTGGCAACCCTTGGGGGCGGTCACCGGAACCCGTGAAATTGCTCGGGGCGATCTCCACAACCTAATTGGAGACCCCGACGCTTGCCCAGAGCTTTACACCACAATGATTGAGCTCCAAACAACACCAACCGTCTAGGGCGCCAAGGCACCCAAGAGGAACAAGCTCTAGGGTGCCCAAACACCCAAGAGTAATAAGCTTCTCAAACTTCACTTCCACGTATCACCGTGGAGAACTCAAACCGATGCACCAAAGCAATGGCAAGGGCACACGGAGTGCCCAAGTCCTTCTCTCTCAAATCCCACCGGAGCAACTAATGCTATGGAGGAAAATGAGAGGAAGAACAAGAAGGAGAACACCAAGAACTCCAAGAACTCCAAGGTCTAGATCCAAGGGGTTCCCCTCACATAGAGGAGAAAGTGATTGGTGGAAATGTGGATCTAGATCTCCTCTCTCTTTTCCCTCAAAAACTAGCAAGAATCCATAGAGGGATTGAGAGTTAGCAAGCTCAATGAAGGTCAACAATGGGGGCAAAAAACGAGCTCAAGAGATGGGGAACCATTGGGGAAAAAGACCCCCTTAAATAGGTCCCCACGAATCTGCCCGTTATGTACAGAACAACATAGGAGCGGTACAACCTCTGTGAGCACCGGTACAACCGGTAATAGGCAATAAGCGGTACAACCGGCCCACAACCGCCCAACAACCGCACCACAACAGAGACCAGTCCGGTGGTAGAGCGGTACATAACCGGTACAACCTCCTCCAAACAACGGTTGTACTGGTCAAGCGGTACAACCTCTCCATGGGGCGGTACAACCTCTCTGTGTAAAACAGGCAATATCAAAACAGCCACAACTTTCGCATACGAGCTCCGAATTCAACGAAACCAAGTTTGTTGGAAAGCTAAAGACAAGGGCTAACACAATCTTGAGAGAAATAACAATAAGAAGCAAATGAGAAAAGGACCATATTAAAATGGTGAGAACCCATCCTCGAAAAAGACTGGTAAAACCTCCAACACCGAAAACATCATAGAAGATGCATGCGAACTCCGTTTTCGATGAACTCAAGCTTATCATCAAGATGACCAAAAGCTCTAAGACTCACAAATGGAACCAAACAATAACCAAGAAAGATGATGCAAGGATGTAATGGTTTGAGCTCCCGACTAATGATACGATCAAGCTACTCCCTAGAGAGCCCCCCTTGATAGTACGGCAATCGATCCTACAACCCGTTCTCCCAACTACCACTATGAAACCGGTAAAATAGAAAACCTATCAAGGGCAAACCTTTGCCTTGCACATAGTCCACTTGAGCTAGATGATGACGATCTTGACTTCCTCAAGTTGGACCACCTTTCTTTATTGTGTTGGCTCGATGAAGACTAGTTGATTGCTTCCCCATACTCCACTATGGATGAGCCACTCTTTGGCACATCTTCACAATTCCATTGACACCACAATGGACAGCAAGCTTCAAGCTTGATTGCTCCCCCATACTCCATTATGGGTGAGCCACTCTTCGAGTTGCTCCACTTGAACTTGCACACTGCAAACTTGATGACGATCACCACTTGATGTCATCCTCCATGGGTTGTATGAGATCTTCCTCTTGACGCAACACCATGGAAACATACCTAACCCCACAAAGAACTCTCACGTAGACCATGGGTTAGTACACAAAGCGTAATGGACAATGCTTACCATACCATGGGATCACTTGGTCCCTCTCGGTACTTCTTCTACGCTTTGTGAGTTGATCAACTTGATTCACTCTTGACTTAGTCTTGATCAACATTGAATCTTTCCAACTCTCTTCATTTGGATGATGTCTTGAAGGTAAACATGAATGATCACACAATCTTCTTCTTCAAGACATGCATGCAATAAGCTCAACTCATACATGACCAATCATTGGATAATTCCTTGAAAAGCACTTTGGCCATCTCAACTCACACATGACCAATCTTTGGATAATTCCTTGAAAAGCACTTTGGTCATCTCATAAACTCCTTGAAACCAACACATGGACTTCAAGACAATCCTCTGGACAAATCCTTCAAATATAACTCAAGGCAACCATTAGTCCATAGAGATTGTCATCAATTACCAAAACCACACATGGGGGCACCGCATGTCCTTTCAGAGGTGCTAAACAAATGGTTTTTACCCCTTTCTGCGACGGCATTTCGAACCGTCGCCAAGTGAGTGTGGGTAATAGGGGGCTCCTTCCCACACGACCCAGAAACCGTTGGGAATATGCCCTCCTTGCACACACGCTCAGCAAAATGAGGTCGTGTGCGACCGACGCGTGCTCAAATCCGGAAATACGTACGGTAGAGCTAAAAAAATACAATTATACGGCGAAATTGGTTCCGGTCGCAAGTACATCCCACAGAGTCAGTCCCCGCTAAACGTTTCCGTTCGTATGTACATCCCACATAGTTGCTCCAAGGAAAATGTTTCCGTTCATAGGTACATCACACACAATTTTTCATCTTAAATTGTTTGCGTTATTAAATGTATCACGCATGGTCCGTAGAAAAATTGTGTGGGAAAGGTTGTCCATCACACACAGTTTTTATGTGGTAAACGTTTGCGCAAGGTGGCCTAACGCAAATAGTTTTCAAGAGAAAGTCGTGTGTGATTGTTCATTGATCCAACACGGTTTATTCCTAAAAACTGTGTGCGTTGCCTGAGGTTATCACCCACGGTATTATTTTCAACAACCGTTTGCAATAGCAAAACCTAATTAGCAGGCTAATTATCCGATTATTCATAATCCATTTATTAACCTAATTGACATATCATATTAAGCACACAATATATTTCATTTTGATAATTGAAATACATCAGAATACAACATCATATACCTTCATCACTCAGCTACCCCATTACACAACTACATCAGGACCAAGTTTCCATAACATCCCAAATTTTCAATTTGGAATGTTATACATTAGATCATCATGCATATCATATTTTATTTTGCATTTTGGTTGATCCTAGAAATTCTACGCAACTCAAGGACCCACGGAGAGAGTTGGGGATTTCATATTTGAGTTTTCTCAAATTTTGAGAATAGGATCATTTGATTTTATTTATTTTATCATCAATTATTTCTGTTACAAAAATTTGAGAGAAGGAATAAAATGACTTTCCCAAAATAGAGAAATATTGAGGATTTACTAATAAAATCAAATAAGATCTTATTTCGGAGTTTTTCGGTGTTTTATTTGAATTTAGGAAAATGTGCGTTTTTCAAAATTGCATTTAGGGCCTAAATAAATGTCCACCTTGAGCGGCCTGATTTTAGAAGCCCGTGAAAATTTATTTCAGAATTTTTGGAGTCCGCTTAGTATATCTTTTTATTTGTCTTCCGAGCGGAATAATTAAAAAAAACGAACCGCCTTCGGGCCGTACACGAGCGGGACACCGCCCGGGGGCAGCCTTTAAATAGCGCCGCCCAGAGCCGCCCCAGCCCATCAGCCCCGTCTCGATCCGCGCACGCTGCCGGAGCCGCCGCCGCCGACGATCCCGCCACCCGAGGTTCGCCGCGCCTCGTTTTCCGTGTCGAAAAAAAGAGAAAAAAATTCAGCGTTCGTCGTTTTTCTTTTTCTCGGATTAAATCCGCGATTTTTCTGATGGCGATTCCTGATCCAATTTTCGTTTTGGTTTAACTTTTCGCTCGTTTATCGGAATCAGGCGATTCAAGCGCATAGAGTTTCATCTCGAAACCCTCTATTCGTTTAACCAACTTAAACAAGATTTTGCTACTGTAAAATTTGCCCTAGATCCAGATTACTAGAACGAAGTTGTTTTCTTTCGCCGTTCGACTTTCGTTGCTTCGTTTGATTTGATTCTTTTTGCCAACCGGAGTTCTTAAGTTGAACCTTCTGGTTAGATCTCTTATTTGAGTTTTACCTGTGCATTAGATGAGTATTTATTGTATGCTTGTTTGTTTGTCTGCGATAGAATACCCGGAGTGCGCCGCCTGTTACTTCGAATCGTTAGGTTTCGCGGATCATCAGCAAGGCAAGTAACACTTTGATCATACCTTTTCTACTACCCAGTTTTATTGCATTAGATCAATCCTCACACATTGCATGATTAGGATCTCATTAAACTGTGGGATGGGAAGTAGATGAGGTAGTACCTATTACCTGTTTATTATCAAACCTTTGGGAGTTACTTTTATGTTTGCTTATTATGCCATGCTATGCTAGTAGACGTGGATTGGGTGAGTGAAACCCATGACAGATGTGAGATTGTTAATTAATGGTTTATCTAAGGTGGCAACTTAAACACACATCTGGGTGGATTGAGGCACCTGGGTATTCCAGGACTTGCCTGTTTTCTTTTGGACCGCCACCCAGGCTCAAAGGGATCATGAGACTATTCATACTAGAAACTTCCGTGTGCAGCCACAAGCTATTATGGGCTCTAGCATAGTTGACTAAGTTGTGCGAACTCTTACAGTGGTAGACTAGCAGATGTAGGGGATGTAGGTGGTACGGTCTACCCGATCGTAAGGTGCTAGCGCTTCTGAAAGACTATGTCTCGGTCATCCATCTTGTCAAACACCATGTAGTGCGAGAAACCAAACGAAGGCGATCGAGTCTTGTGGGGAAAAGTGCGCAAACCTCTGCAAAGTGTAATGATCATGGTTAGCCGTGTCCCCAGTTATGGACATCTTGAGTATCTAGTACCTGGATTTTCATGTGAATCTCAACATGTTACTCTAAATTAATTTTGTTGGGTTATGTTTAATGATGATGCTTAATTGGGATTGAGGATGCTGTCAACCATTCTCAATGTTTAACAACCACCATAATAGTTAAATAAATTTTATTCCTTTGAAGTAGGGAAAAATTGGCTTTATGCAAAACTGTAACCATAGAGCTTTCCACCGGCCAAATATGCATATAGTATAGCTGTTTCATTCCATTACTCTCTATGTGTACCTTGCCAGCATATTCCATGTGCTGACCCATTTTCGGGCTGCAACGTTAATGTTGCAGACTTTTCAGACGATGATTAAGGAGTTTTTAGGTCGTGGTTCTATACCCAGTGATGCCATTGGAGTTAATGGACTCACTTATCTTCCAAGCCTTCCGCTGTTATCGTTATTAGATCGCCTTAAGCCATATTTATTGTATTAAGTTATCTTTTGAGACACTTGATGTAATAAGTGTGTGATTGCTACTCTGCTATAAATACTTCGAGTACTGTGTGGTGTCAGCATTACTGATCCAGGGATGACACCGGAGCACAGAGATCAGATTGTTTGAGATCTGGTCGCTATAGAGATGGTATCAGAGCACACGCTGACTGTAGGACACGACCACTAAGCTAAAGACCTAGATCACTATTCACTCTCATCTCTTCTGACCTCTCATCTTTTCTACTCTTTAGGATGGCGGATGCAAGGAACAAGTTCACGCAACTGGATGAAGATACATCTTTTGGACGACACTTGAAGGAAGTCACTAGATACCTGAACATAGGAGTACCAAGCTTCACGGGAACCTACAACGCCACTTTACCTGAAGAAGAGCACTGGATGATTCAAGTTCAAGTTCCAGGAAGGACGTTCATGCCAGTCACTGAGCCCATAGAGTTTTCTTTTGATGCACCAACTTGGAGTCTAGGAAAGAGCATGGCAGCTCACATCGCCATGGGACGCATTGGAGAAGTCTACCGCAATGATCTCAAGGATACTATCTACCAGATTTGTGGGCGCCGAGATGAACACTGGGAGATGATCATTACCAGGAAGGATAGATCAATCGCAGCTTTTATCCAGGAGCTAAACCAGCACATTCGACGACAGGAGAATCAGATGTGCGTCGACATGATAGATCTGAAGAAGGCTAAGACTAGAATCAAGGAACTGGAGGAAGAACTCAAGGCTACACGTGAAGATTATGAAGAGAAAATTGAAGTATTGGTGGATAAGAATGCCGACCTAACAAAGCAGATTGGAATATTTATGGGAGGCCCTACGCCAGTAGATGAAGACGAAGAACCCCAGGAGATTAGCCCGGAAGACTACATCATCATCAACGGCACCGACTTGGAAGCAGATAGTAGCGATGAAGACTATGTTGATGAAGCAGGAGCAGATATTATGGAGTCCATGACCGTAGAATATTTCTAATAGACCACCTCATCAGTAGTAGTAGTCCACCATGTAAATATAGTAGTCCGAGCACTTTTGCAATAGATAGATCGATTGTATGCCTTTGTTTGATTGATTGAAGTGAATTGTTTGCTTTTTCCTCATGTGCATATGGGTAGTGTTTTCTCTTTAGAACCCCTCTATTCTTATATCACATCTTTTCTAAACCCTCAGATGCCTCCGAGACGTGACCCCGAATTTGCCTTTCCCCCGGAGCTCACCCAGTTGATCTAGCAGCAGAACACATTGATGCAGTTACTAGTCCAGAATCAGAATCAGGGGAACAACAACCCACCAACACCACCACCACCTGTTGACCACTTAGCCCGTTTTCTTAGGCTGAATCCGCCGGTGTTTTCCAATAGCACCAAGCCGATAGTAGCAGATTATTGGCTCCGCAAGACAGCTAGGGAGTTGACCACAGCAGGATGCACAGATGCGGAGAAGGTGAAGTTTGCCGCACATCAGCTAGAAGGACCAGCAGCATCATGGTGGGAGAATTTCACCGCCACTTTCTCTGTAGACACTATCACATGGGACCAGTTTCAGCAGGCTTTTCATACTGCCCATGTTTCAGCAGGAGCTATGGCCATGAAGAAGCATGAGTTTCGCAACTTGCGCCAAGGAGGACGGACAGTTGGCCAGTACGTGGAGGAGTTTAGTAAGTTAGCATGTTATGCCCCAGATGACGTTGCTACAGATGCAGCTAAGTAGGAGAAGTTTCTGGAAGGACTGAATGATGAGTTGAGCATGCAGTTGATGGTAGCCACCTTCAACAACTACCAGGAGTTGGTAGATCATGCTCTTATGATTGAAGGGAAGCAGCAGTAAATTGAGAATCGCAAGAGGATTTGTGGATAAGTATAACCTACCAACCCAAGCCCTTAGGTCACCCATGTTCGTAACCTCGCCCGAAGCAGAATATGTGGCTAGTCTATGGTGTGATCGGTTACCATTAAGGATTGGTAACTATGTTTTTCCCTCAGACCTAATAGTATTGGAATCTCAAGGACTGGATGTGATATTAGGCATGGATTGGTTATCAAAGTATGAAGGGAATATTGAATGTGCTAGTAAGTCAATTTTGCTTACCACCCCAGAAGGGAGAAGGATCAAGTATGTATCCCGGCATGTGCCAAAGAGGACTCAAGTAAATTGCCTAACTGGAGTTGTGCAGGAGGAAGTACCCGTGGTAAGGGATTTTCCCGAAGTATTTCCAGAAGAGTTGCCAGGCATGCCACCGGATAGAGATATTGAGTTTTTGATTGAGCTATTGCCAGGCACAGGGCCAATATCAAAGAGACCATACAGGATGCCATCAAAGGATTTGGTGGAAATTAAGAAGCAGATTAAGGAGTTACTGGATAAAGGATATATTTGCCCAAGTTCTTCGCCTTGGGGATCGCAAGTACTACTAGTGGAGAAGAAGGATGGATCGTTAAGGATGGTTGTTGATTATCGAGGATTGAATGAAGTAACAATCAAGAACAAGTACCCACTACCAATGATCGATGATCTATTTGATCGATTGCAAGGAGCTAAGGTATTTTCCAAGATCGATCTGCGATCAGGATACCACCAGTTGAAGATTCGAGAACAGGATATTCTGAAGACAGCTTTTACCACCAGGTATGGGCTGTACGAGTATACCGTTATGTAATTTGGTCTGACTAACGCACCTGCCTATTTTATGAGCATGATGAACAAAGTGTTTATGGAGTTTTTGGATAAGTTCGTCGTAGTGTTCATTGATGATATCCTGGTTTATTCGAAGAATGAGGAGGAGCATAAGGAACATTTGCGTTTGGTACTTGGAAAGCTCAGAGCATCAATTATATGCCAAGTTCAGCAAATGTGAGTTTTGGTTGAAGGAAGTCGGATTCCTCGGACATGTTATATCTGGAGAAGGTATAGCAGTTGATCCCACCAAAGTTGAAACCGTGACCAAGTGGGAAGCCCCAACAACAGTTGGAGAGATCCGGAGTTTTCTTGGACTCGCAGGATACTACCAGAGATTTATTGAGAATTTCTCAAAGATTGCGAAGCCTATGACTGAGTTGTCAAAGAAGGATACCAAGTTCATATGGACGGAGGAATGTGAGGCTAGTTTCCAGGAGTTGAAGAAACATTTGGTTACCTCACCAGTGTTGATTTTGCCAGGCCAGACCAAAGATTATGAGGTGTATTGCGATGCTTCACATCGAGGACTTGGAGCAGTGCTTATGCAGGAAGGGAGAGTTGTTTCATATGCCTCAAGACAACTGAAGCCTCATGAGTTGAATTATGCTACTCGTGATTTGGAGTTAGCAGCCGTAGTGCATGCTTTGAAAACATGGAGACATTTTCTCATTGGAAATCATTGTGAGGTGTACACGGATCATAAGAGTTTGAAGTACATTTTCACATAGAAGGAGTTAAATCTCAGACAAAGGAGATGGTTGGAGCTTATCAAGGATTATGATATGAAATTGCATTATCACCCCGGAAAGGCTAATGTAGTAGCTGACGCATTAAGCCATAAGAGTCATGTCAATACTTTAATGACGGGAGAAATACCCAAGGAGTTAGCCAAAAATCTTCGTGAACTATGTTTGGAAATAGTTCCGAGAGGTTATGTAGCAGCAATGGAGATTCAGTCAACCTTGATGGATAAAATCAGGGAAGCTCAGAAATCTGACAAAGAGATTGCCGCTATAAAGGAGAAACTGAGCAAAGGAAAAGCTAAAGGATTTCGTGAGGATGAGCACGACACCTTATGGTTTGAAGACCGCGTTTACGTGCCCAATGACCCGGAGATCAGGAAATTGAATTTGCAAGAGGCACACGACTCACCGTATTCAATTCACCCAGGAAATACCAAGATGTATCTGGATTTGAAGGATATTTTCTGGTGGACCGGAATGAAGAAGGATATAGCGGAGTATGTAGCAGTTTGTGATGTATGTCAGAGAGTAAAGGCAGAGCATCAGAAGCCAGCAGGATTGTTACAACCATTGCCGATACCCGAATGGAAGTGGGATAAGCTAGGCATGGATTTTATCACGGGATTGCCTAGGACTCATTCAGGCTATGACTCGATTTGGGTTGTAGTTGATCGATTGACGAAAGTAGCTCATTTCATCCCGGTAAAGACCACTTATACCAGTGCTAAGTTGGCAAAGATATACATGACCAGGATCGTATGTTTGCATGGAGTTCCAAGGAGTATCATACCAGATAGAGGAACCCAGTTTACCTCAAAGTTCTGGAAGCAGTTGCATGAAACTTTGGGAACCAGGCTAGAATTCAGTACAACTTTTCATCCACAGACAGATGGACAGACCGAGAGAGTTAATCAGATTTTGGAGGATATGCTGAGAGCTTATGCGCTAGATTACAGATCTAGTTGGGACGACAATTTGCCATATGCAGAGTTCTCTTACAACAATAGTTACCAAACCATCTTGAAGATGGCCCCTTTCGAAGCCTTGTATGGAAGGAGGTGCAGGACACCGTTGTCGTGGGACGAAGTTGGAGACCGCCAGTTGTGTGGACCTGACTTGATTAAAGAATCTGAACAGAAGGTGAAGTTGATTCGCGATAGGCTCAAGGTAGCCCAGTCCAGATAGAAGAGTTATGCAGATTCTAAACGCGAGGAGACAGTTTACGAAGTCGGAGATGGAGCTTATCTTCGACTATCTCCACTTCGAGGAACAAAGCGTTTGAAGGAAATATGCCCTAGAGGCAATAATAAAGTTATTATTTATTTCCTTATATCATGATAAATGTTTATTATTCATGCTAGAATTGTATTAACCGGAAACATAATACATGTGTGAATACATAGACTAACAGAGTGTCACTAGTATGCCTATACTTGACTAGCTCGTTAATCAAAGATGGTTATGTTTCCTAACCATGAACAAAGAGTTGTTATTTGATTAACGAGGTCACATCATTAGTAGAATGATCTGATTGACATGACCCATTCCATTAGCTTAGCATCCGATCGTTTAGTATGTTGCTGTTGCTTTCTTCATGACTTATACATGTTCCTATAACTATGAGATTATGCAACTCCCGTTTACCGGAGGAACACTTTGGGTACTACCAAACGTCACAACGTAACTGGGTGATTATAAAGGAGTACTACAGGTGTCTCCAATGGTAGATGTTGGGTTGGCGTATTTCGAGATTAGGGTTTGTCACTCCGATTGTCGGAGAGGTATCTCTGGGCCCTCTCGGTAATGCACATCACATAAGCCTTGCAAGCACTGCAACTAATATGTTAGTTGTGAGATGATGTATTACGGAACGAGTAAAGAGACTTGCCAGTAACGAGATTGAACTAGGTATTGGATACCGACGATCGAATCTCGGGCAAGTAACATACCGATGACAAAGGGAACAACGTATGTTGTTATGCGGTCTGACCGATAAAGATCTTCGTAGAACATGTAGGAGCCAATATGGGCATCCAGGTCCTGCTATTGGTTATTGACCGGAGACGTGTCTCGGTCATGTCTACATTGTTCTCGAACCGTAGGGTCCGCACGCTTAACGTTACGATGACAGTTATTATGAGTTTATGCATTTTTGATGTACCGAAGGTTGTTCGGAGTCCCGGATGAGATCACGGACATGACGAGGAGTCTCGAAATGGTCGAGACGTAAAGATTGATATATTGGAAGCCTACGTTTGGACATAGGAAGTGTTCCGGGTGAAATCGGGATTTTACCGGAATACCGGGAGGGTTACCGGAACCCCCCGGGAGACTAATGGAACTATTGGGCCTTAGTGGAAAAGAGAGAAGGGGCAGCCCATAGCCTAGCCGCGCGCCCCCCTTCCCCAAGTCCTAGTAGGACTAGGAGAAGGGGCCGGCCCCCCTCTTTCTCCTTCCCCCCCGGGAGTCCTAATAGGATTAGGATTGGAGGGGGGAGTCCTACTCCCGGTGGGAGTAGGACTCCCTCTGCGCCTCCATCTCCCTGGCCGGCCGGCTCCCCCTCCTCCAACCTTTATATACGGGGGCAGGGGGCACCCCAACACACAAGTTGATCCTTGAGATCGTTCCTTAGCCGTGTGCGGTGCCCCCTGCCACCAAATTCCACCTCGATCGTACCGTTACAGTGCTTAGGCGAAGCCCTGCGTTGGTAGTACATCAAGATCGTCATCACGCCATCGTGCTGACGGAACTCTTCCTCGACGCTTTGCTGGATCGGAGCCCGAGGAACGTCATCGAGCTGAACGTGTGCTAAGAACTCGGAGGTGCCGGAGTAACGGTGCTTGGATCGGTCGGATCGGGAAGAAGACGTACGACTACTTCCTCTATGTTGTGTGATCGCTTCCGCAGTCGGTCTGCGTTGGTACGTAGACAACACTCTCCCCTCTCGTTGCTGTGCATCACCATGATCTTGCGTGTGCGTAGGAAAATTTTCGAAATTACTGCGTTCCCCAACAGTGGTATCAGAGCCTAGGTTTTATGGTTTGATGTTATTTGCACGAGTAGAACACAAGTGAGTTGTGGGCGATACAAGTCATACTGCCTACCAGCATGTCATACTTTGGTTCGGCGGTATTGTTGGGTGAGACGATCCGGACCAACCTTACGCGTACTCTTACGCGAGACCGGTTCCCTCGACGTGCTTTGCACACAGATGGCTTGCGGAAGACTGTCTCTCCAACTTTAGTTGAACCAAGTGTGACTACGCCCGGTCCTTGAGAAGGTTAAAACGGAGTCTATTTGACGAACTATCGTTGTGGTTTTGATGCGTAGGTGAGATGAGTTCTTACTTAAGCCCGTAGCAGCCACGTAAAACTTGCAACAACAAAGTAGAAGACGTCTAACTTGTTTTTGCAGGGTATGTTGTGATGTGATATGGTCAAGGCATGATGCTGATTTTATTGTATGAGATGATCATGTTTTGTAACCGAGTTATCGGCAACTGGCAGGAGCCATATGGTTGTCGCTTTATTGTATGCAATGCAATCGCGATGTAATGCTTTACTTTATTACTAAACGGTAGTGATAGTCGTGGAAGCATAATATTGGCGAGACGACAACGATGCTACGATGGAGATCAAGGTGTCGCGCCGGTGACGATGGTGATCATGAAGGTGCTTCGGAGATGGAGATCACAAGCACAAGATGATGATGGCCATATCATATCACTTATATTGATTGCATGTGATGTTTATCCTTTTATGCATCTTATCTTGCTTTGATTGACGGTAGCATTATAAGATGATCTCTCACTAAATTATCAAGAAGTGTTCTCCCTGAGTATGCACCGTTGCCAAAGTTCGTCGTGCCCAGACACCACGTGATGATCGGGTGTGATAAGCTCTACGTCCAAATACAACGGGTGCAAAACAGTTGCACACGCAGAATACTCAGGTTATACTTGACGAGCCAAGCATATACAGATATGGCCTCGGAACACAGAGACCGAAAGGTCGAGCGTGAATCATATAGTAGATATGATCAACATAACGATGTTCACCATTGAAAACTACTCCATCTCACGTGTTGATCGGTTATGGTTTAGTTGATTTGGATCACGTGATCACTTAGAAGATTAGAGGGATGTCTATCTAAGTGGGAGTTCCTAAGTAATTTGATTAACTGAACTTAAAATTATCATGAACTTAGTACCTGATAGTATCTTGCTTGTTTATGTTGATTGTAGATAGATGGCTCGTGCTATTGTTCCGTTGAATTTTAATGCGTTCCTTGAGAAAGCAAAGTTGAAAGATGATGGTAGCAATTACACGGACTGGGTCCGTAACCTGAGGATTATCCTCATTGCCGCACAGAAGAATTACGTCCTGGAAGCACCGCTGGGTGACAGGCCTGCTGCTAGAGCAACGCAAGATGTTATGAACGTCTGGCAGAGAAAAGCTGATGACTACTCGATAGTTCAGTGTGCCATGCTTTACGGCTTAGAATCGGGACTTCAACGACGTTTTGAACGTCATGGAGCATATGAGATGTTCCAGGAGTTGAAGTTAATATTTCAAGCAAATGCCCGAATTGAGAGATATGAAGTCTCCAATAAGTTCTATAGCTGTAAGATGGAGGAGAACAGTTCTGTAAGTGAGCATATACTCAAGATGTCTGGGTATAATAATCACTTGATTCAGATGGGAGTTAATCTTCCAGATGACTGCGTCATTGACAGAATTCTCCAATCACTGCCACCAAGCTACAAGAGCTTCGTGATGAACTATAATATGCAAGGGATGAACAAGACTATTCCCGAGCTCTTCGCAATGCTGAAAGCTGCGGAGGTAGAAATCAAGAAGGAGCATCAAGTGTTGATGGTTAGCAAAACCACTAGTTTCAAGAAAAAGGGCAAAGGGAAGAAGAAGGGAAACTTCAAGAAGAACAGCAAGCAAGTTGCTGCTCAGGAGAAGAAACCCAAGTCTGGACCTAAGCCTGAAACTGAGTGCTTCTACTGCAAGCAGACTGGTCACTGGAAGCGGAACTGCCCCAAGTATTTGGCGGATAAGAAGGATGGCAAAGTGAGCAAAGGTATATGTGATATACATGTTATTGATGTGTACCTTACTAGATCTCGCAGTAGCACCTGGGTATTTGATACTGGTTCTGTTGCTAATATTTGCAACTCGAAACAGGGACTACGGAATAAGCGGACGCTAGCAAAGGACGAGGTGACGATGCGCGTGGGAAACGGTTCCAAAGTCGATGTGATCGCGGTCGGCACACTACCTCTACATCTACCTTCGGGATTAATATTAGACCTAAATAATTGTTATTTGGTGCCAGCGTTGAGCATGAACATTATATCTGGATCTTGTTTAATGTGAGACGGTTATTCATTTAAATCAGAGAATAATGGTTGTTCTATTTATATGAATAATATCTTTTACGGTCATGCACCTTTGAAGAGTGGTCTATTCTTATTGAATCTCGAAGATAGTGATACACATATTCATAATGTAGAAGCCAAAAGATGCAAAGTTAATAATGATAGTGCAACTTATTTGTGGCACTGCCGTTTAGGTCATATTGGTATAAAGCGCATGAAGAAACTCCATACTGATGGGCTTTTGGAACCACTTGATTATGAATCACTTGGTACTTGCGAACCGTGCCTCATAGGCAAGATGACTAAAACACCGTTCTCCGGTACTATGGAGAGAGCAACAGATTTATTGGAAATCATACATACCGATGTATGTGGTCCAATGAATATTGAGGCTCGTGGCGGATATCGTTATTTTCTCACCTTCACAGATGATTTAAGCAGATATGGGTATATCTACTTAATGAAACATAAGTCTGAAACATTTGAAAAGTTCAAAGAATTTCAGAGTGAGGTTGAAAATCATCGTAACAAGAAAATAAAGTTTCTACGATCTGATTGTGGAGGAGAATATTTGAGTTACGAGTTTGGTGTACATTTGAAAAATTGTGGAATAGTTTCGCAACTCACGCCACTCGGAACACCACAACGTAATGGTGTGTCCGAACGTCGTAATCGTACTTTACTAGATATGGTGCGATCTATGATGTCTCTTACTGATTTACCACTATCGTTTTGGGGTTATGCTTTAGAGACGGCAGCATTCACGTTAAACAGGGCACCATCAAAATCCGTTGAGACGACACCTTATGAACTGTGGTTTGGCAAGAAACCAAAGTTGTCGTTTCTTAAAGTTTGGGGCTGCGATGCTTATGTGAAAAAGCCTCAACCTGATAAGCTCGAACCCAAATCGGAGAAGTGTGTCTTCATAGGATATCCAAAGGAAACTATTGGATACACCTTCTATCACAGATCCGAAGGCAAGACTTTTGTTGCTAAATTCGGAAACTTTCTAGAGAAGGAGTTTCTCTCGAAAGAAGTGAGTGGGAGGTAAGTAGAACTTGATGAGGTAACTGTACCTGCTCCCTTATTGGAAAATAGTACATCACAGAAAACTGTTTCTACGACACCTATACCAATCAGTGAGGAAGCTAATGATGATGATCATGAAACTTCAGAACAAGATACTACTGAACCACGTAGATCAACCAGAGTGAGATCTGCACCAGAGTGGTATGGTGATCCAGTTCTGGAAGTCATGATGCTAGATCATGATGAACCTACGAACTATGAAGAAGCGATGGTGAGCCCAGATTCCGCAAAGTGGCTTGAGGCCATGAAATCTGAGATGGGATCCATGTATGAAAACAAAGTATGGACTTTGGTTGACTTGCCCGATGATCGGCAAGCAATTGAGAATAAATGGATCTTCAAGAAAAAGACTGACGCTGGCGGTAATATTACTGTCTATAAAGCTCGACTTGTCGCGAAAGGTTTTCGACAAGTTCAAGGAGTTGACTACGATGAGACCTTCTCACCCGTAGCGATGCTTAAGTCCGTCAGAATTATGTTAGCAATTGCCGCATTTTATGATTATGAAATATGGCAGATGGATGTCAAAACTGCATTCCTGAATGGATTTCTGGAAGAAGAGTTGTATATGATACAACCAGAAGGTTTTGTCGATCCAAAGGGAGCTAACAAAGTATGCAAACTCCAGCGATCCATTTATGGACTGGTGCAAGCATCTCGGAGTTGGAATAAACGCTTTGATAGTGTGATCAAAGCATTTGGCTTTATACAGACTTTTGGAGAAGCCTGTATTTACAAGAAAGTGAGTGGGACTCTGTAGCATTTCTAATATTATATGTGGATGACATATTGCTGATTGGAAATGATATAGAATTTCTGGATAGCATAAAGGGATACTTGAATAAAAGTTTTTCGATGAAAGACCTCGGGGAAGCTGCTTACATATTAGGCATAAAGATCTATAGAGATAGATCAAAACGCTTAATTGGACTTTCACAAAGCACATACCTTGACAAGATTTTGAAGAAGTTCAAAATGGATCAAGCAAAGAAAGGGTTCTTGCCTGTGTTACAAGGTATGAAGTTGTGTAAGACTCAATGCCCGACCACTGCAGAAGATAGAGAGAAAATGAAAGATGTTCCCTATGCTTCAGCCATAGGCTCTATCATGTATGCAATGCTGTGTACCAGACCTGATGTGTGCCTTGCTATAAGTTTAGCAGGGAGGTACCAAAGTAATCCAGGAATGGATCACTGGACAGCGGTCAAGAACATCCTGAAATACCTGAAAAGGACTAAGGATATGTTTCTCGTATATGGAGGTGACAAAGAGCTCACCGTAAGAGGTTACGTTGATGCAAGCTTTGACACTGATCCGGACGATTCTAAATCGCAAACCGGATACGTGTTTACTTTAAACGGTGGAGCTGTCAGTTGGTGCAGTTCCAAACAAAGCGTCGTAGCGGGATCTACATGTGAAGCGGAGTACATAGCTGCTTCGGAAGCAGCGAACGAAGGAGTCTGGATGAAGGAGTTCATATCCGATCTAGGTGTCATACCTAGTGCATCGGGTCCAATGAAAATCTTTTGTGACAATACTGGTGCAATTGCCTTAGCAAAGGAATCCAGATTTCACAAAAGAACCAAACACATCAAGAGACGCTTCAACTCCATCCGGGATTTAGTCTAGGTGGGAGACATAGAGATTTGCAAGATACATACGGATCTGAATGTTGCAGACCCGTTGACTAAGCCTCTTCCACGAGCAAAACATGATCAGCACCAAGGCTCCATGGGTGTTAGAATCATTACTGTGTAATCTAGATTATTGACTCTAGTGCAAGTGGGAGACTGAAGGAAATATGCCCTAGAGGCAATAATAAAGTTATTATTTATTTCCTTATATCATGATAAATGTTTATTATTCATGCTAGAATTGTATTAACCGGAAACATAATACATGTGTGAATACATAGACTAACAGAGTGTCACTAGTATGCCTATACTTGACTAGCTCGTTAATCAAAGATGGTTATGTTTCCTAACCATGAACAAAGAGTTGTTATTTGATTAACGAGGTCACATCATTAGTAGAATGATCTGATTGACATGACCCATTCCATTAGCTTAGCATCCGATCGTTTAGTATGTTGCTATTGCTTTCTTCATGACTTATACATGTTCCTATAACTATGAGATTATGCAACTCCCGTTTACCGGAGGAACACTTTGGGTACTACCAAACGAAACAACATAACTGGGTGATTATAAAGGAGTACTACAGGTGTCTCCAATGGTAGATGTTGGGTTGGCGTATTTCGAGATTAGGGTTTGTCACTCCGATTGTCGGAGAGGTATCTCTGGGCCCTCTCGGTAATGCACATCACATAAGCCTTGCAAGCACTGCAACTAATATGTTAGTTGTGAGATGATGTATTACGGAACGAGTAAAGAGACTTACCAGTAACGAGATTGAACTAGGTATTGGATACCGACGATCGAATCTCGGGCAAGTAACATACCGATGACAAAGGGAACAACGTATGTTGTTATGCGGTCTGACCGATAAAGATCTTCGTAGAATATGTAGGAGCCAATATGGGCATCCAGGTCCCGCTATTGGTTATTGACCGGAGACGTGTCTCGGTCATGTCTACATTGTTCTCGAACCGTAGGGTCCGCACGCTTAACGTTACGATGACAGTTATTATGAGTTTATGCATTTTTGATGTACCGAAGGTTGTTCGGAGTCCCGGATGAGATCACGGACATGACGAGGAGTCTCGAAATGGTCGAGACATAAAGATTGATATATTGGAAGCCTATGTTTGGACATAGGAAGTGTTCCGGGTGAAATCGGGATTTTACCGGAATACCGGGAGGGTTACCGGAACCCCCCGGGAGACTAATGGGCCTATTGGGCCTTAGTGGAAAAGAGAGAAGGGGCAGCCCACAGCCTAGCCGCGCGCCCCCCCCCTTCCCCAAGTCCTAGTAGGACTAGGAGAAGGGGCCGGCCCCCCTCTTTCTCCTTCCCCCCCGGGAGTCCTAATAGGATTAGGATTGGAGGGGGGAGTCCTACTCCCGGTGGGAGTAGGACTCCCTCTGCGCCTCCATCTCCCTGGCCGGCCGGCTCCCCCTCCTCCAACCTTTATATACGGGGGCAGGGGGCACCCCAACACACAAGTTGATCCTTGAGATCGTTCCTTAGCCGTGTGCGGTGCCCCCTGCCACCAAATTCCACCTCGATCGTACCGTTACAGTGCTTAGGCGAAGCCCTGCGTCGGTAGTACATCAAGATCGTCATCACGCCGTCGTGCTGACGGAACTCTTCCTCGACGCTTTGCTGGATCGGAGCCCGAGGAACGTCATCGAGCTGAACGTGTGCTAAGAACTCGGAGGTGCCGGAGTAACGGTGCTTGGATCGGTCGGATCGGGAAGAAGACGTACGGCTACTTCCTCTACGTTGTGTGATCGCTTCCGCAGTCGGTCTGCGTTGGTATGTAGACAACACTCTCCCTCTCGTTGCTGTGCATCACCATGATCTTGCGTGTGCGTAGGAAAATTTTCGAAATTACTGTGTTCCCCAACAACGTTTTGGAGTTAAAAGGAAGTTAGCACCACGATTTGTAGGACCATATCGAGTTTTGGAGCGTATGGGAGAAGTGGCCTACAAGTTGGAATTGCCTGAAGGATTGTCAGGAGTTCATAATGTGTTCCACGTTTCCCAATTGAAGAAGTGTCACGCGGAGATGGCTGACATACCGTTGAGAGACATAGTGCCTTTGGAAACTATTCAGTTGGATAATGATTTGACCTACGAGGAGAAACCAGTCAAGATTCTCGAGTTGCCAGCCGAGTTACCCACAGCAAGGTTATCAAGTTTTGCAAAGTTCAGTGGAGCCACCACACAGAGGATGAAGCCACCTGGGAGCTAGAGGAAGATTTGCTCAAGGACCACCCTCACCTATTTTCTAGCCAACCCGAATCTCGAGGGCGAGATTCATCTTAAGGGGGGTAGGTTTGTAACATCCCAAATTTTCAATTTGGAATGTTATACATTAGATCATCATGCATATCATATTTTATTTTGCATTTTGGTTGATCCTAGAAATTCTACGCAACTCAAGGACCCACGGAGAGAGTTGGGGATTTCGTTACTTTCATATTTGAGTTTTCTCAAATTTTGAGAATAGGAACATTTGATTTTATTTATTTTATCATCAATTATTTCTATTACAAAAATATGAGAGAGGGAATAAAATGACTTTCCCAAAATAGAGAAATATTGAGGATTTACTAATAAAATGAAATAAGATTTTATTTCGGAGTTTTTCGGTGTTTTATTTGAATTTAGGAAAAATGTGCGTTTTTCAAAATTGCATTTAGGGCCCAAATAAATGTTCACCTTGAGCGGCTTGATTTTAGAAGCCCGTGAAAATTTATTTCGGAATTTTTGGAGTCCGTTTAGTGTTTCTTTTTATTTTTCTTCCGAGCGGAATAATTAAAAAAAAATGAACCGCCTTCGGGCCGTACCCGAGCGGGACACCGCCTGGGGGCAGCCTTTAAATAGCGCCGCCCCGAGCCGCCCAGCCCATCAGCCCCGCCTCGATCCGCGCGTGCCGCCAGAGCCGCCGCCGACGATCCCGCCGCCCGAGGTTCGCCGCGCCTCGTTTTCCGTGCTGAAAAAAAGAGAAACAAAATTTCGGCATTCGTCGTTTTTCTTTTTCTCGGATTAAATCCGTGATTTTTCTGATCGCGATTCCAGATCCGATTTTCGTTTTAGTTTAACTTTTTGCTCGTTTATCGGAATCAGGCGATTCAAGCGCCTAGAGTTTCGTCTCGAAACCCTCTATTCGTTTAACCAACTTAAACAAGATTTTGCTATTGTAAAATTTGCCCTAGATTCAGATTACTAGAACGAAGTTGTTTTCTTTCGCCGTTTGACTTTCGTTGCTTCGTTCGATTTGATTCTTTTTGCCAACCGGAGTTCTTAAGTTGAACCTTCTGGTTAGATCTCTTATTTGAGTTTTACCTATGCATTAGATGAGTACTTATTGTATGCTTGTTTGTTTGTCTGCGATAGAATACCCGGAGTTCACCGCCTATTACTTCGAATCGTTAGGTTTCGCGGATCATCAGCAAGGCAAGTAACACTTTGATCATACCTTTTCTACTACCCAGTTTTATTGCATTAGATCAATCCTCACACATTGCATGATTAGGATCTAATTAAACTGTGGGATGGGAAGTAGATGAGGTAGTACCTATTACCTGTTTATTATCAAACCTTTGGGAGTTACTTCTACGTTTGCTTATTATGCCATGCTATGCTAGTAGACGTGGATTGGGTGAGTGAAATCCATGAGAGATGTGAGATTGTTAATTAATGGTTTATCTAAGGTGGCAACTTAAACACACATCTGGGTGGATTGAGGCACCTGGGTATTCCAGGACTTGCATGTTTTCTTTTGGACCGCCACCCAGGCTCAACGGGATCATGAGACTATTCATACTAGAAACTTCCGTGTGCAGCCACAAGCTATTATGGGCTCTAGCATAGTTGACTAAGTTGTGCGAACTCTTACAGTGGTAGACTAGCAGATGTAGGGGATGTAGGTGGTACGGTCTACCTGATCGTAAGGTGCTACCGCTTCTGAAAGACTATGTCTCGGTCATCCGTCTTCTCAAACACCATGTAGTGCGAGAAACCAAACGGAGGCGATCAAGTCTTGTGGGGAAAAGTGCGCAAACCTCTGCAGAGTGTAATAAACTAATCATGGTTAGCCGTGTCCCCGGTTATGGACATCTTGAGTATCTAGTACCTGGATTTTCATGTGAATCTCAACATGTTACTCTAAATTAATTTTGTTGGGTTATGTTTAACGAGGATGCTTAATTGGGATTGAGGATGCTATCAACCATTCTCAATGTTTAACAACCACCATAATAGTTAAATAAATTTTATTCCTTTGAAGTAGGGAAAAATTGGCTTTACGCAAAACTGTAACCATAGAGCTTTCCACCAGCCAAATATGCACATAGTATAGCCGTTTCATTCCACTACTCTCTATGTGTACCTTGCCAGCATATTCCATGTGCTGACCCGTTTTGGGCTGCAATGTTAATGTTGCAGACTTTTCAGACGATGATTAAGGAGTTTTTAGGTCGTGGTTCTATACTCAGTGATGCCGTTGGAGTTGATGGACTCACTTATCTTCCAAGCCTTCTGCTGCTATCGTTATTAGATGGCCTTAAGCCATATTTATTGTATTAAGTTCTCTTTTGAGACACTCGATGTAATAAGTGTGTGATTGCTACTCTGCTATAAATCCTCCGAGTACTGTGTGGTGTCAGCATTACTGATCCAGGGATGACACCGGAGCACAGAGATTAGACTATTTGAGGTCTGGTCGCTACAGTTTCACATGCAACATCTATAACCTTTCAAAATTAGCATCATAGACAGTACATAGACAGACGTATCTCATCTGGAAAACTGCTGAAGGAGAAGACGAATATTGAGCCTTCATTGATGTTGAAGGTCTTTGTAACTTTAGGCCGGTGCCTGTGGATGATTGACCGTCCATCCTTCGTCCTCTTCAGGAACACTTCAATATTGAACTGTGGGTGTTGTATGAATACCTTCCTCGCCTCCTGACCGTACAGGTGGTTTGAGAGGTAATCATCAGTGAACTGCTGTGGAAAGACCTAAAAACAAGGATGTGCATAAATATCTTCTCTATATTGGAAAGGGGCAGATGAATAAAAAAGGCAAGATATAATAATTAGTACCATCCTGTAGTGAACTGATGTCTTCTTCATTGTGCAGACAAAGACCGTGTTGTTTTTTGTTGCTAGTTTCTTTATCCTAACAATCTTTCTGAGTTTCTTGACTTGATTGATATTCATGGACAACTCATTTACCCATATGCAAAAAGGGTCGAACAGTGGGTCAAAACCTCTGACAGCAGGACCTACATGTGCAAGACCAAATTGTTAAAAACCTAAATATTAGAATGGTTCCTGCAATTGCCCAATAATGTGCTATTAGACAACGGACCATGCACGTGCTAACCTCGATTGTAAACCTCAGTGCTTCTCATTGTTTCCCTGCAACACATATAAGGTAGTTAGTCATCAGGTTAAGTAAGAGTTCGCATGCTATCAGTAAAATATGTTGATGAAAAATAAGCACATTGCAGATTCATCAGATTAATTCAAGCCACGTGGAAAACCCATTTATCCAAACCAAGCATGATTAAGAACTAGGAAATATAGCACTTGTATATGTTTCTCATGTATTAAGTGCACCAAATTTGATTTATTCCTCACGTGCACAACAATACAAAATTCTACGCAGAACAATGGACATCGTAGTGTAGAATTGAACCAAGCAGTTAGCTAAACAGCACAAAAAATGAACCAAACATTAACTGAGCACCACATTGCATAATATAACATACTCATAATAGAAGATCAGATAGTTAACCAAACCAAGCATGCTTAACAACTTGGAAATATAGCGATTGTATTTTTTGTCATGTATTTACTACAGTCAAATTCAATTCATTCCTCACATGGTATACAATAACAGAATGCACCCACAACTATTGAACATTGCATTGCAGAATTGGACGAAACAAAACAGTTAACTAAACACTACAACAAATGAACCAAACGTTAACTGAGCACCGCATTGCACAATATAACATACTCCTAATAGAAGATCAGACAGTTAACCAAACCAAGCATGCTTAACAACATGGAAATACAACAATTGTATTTGTTTCTCATGTATTTAGTACAACCAAATTAGATTTATTTCTCACATGGTATACAATTAAAGAATGCACCCACAACAATTGAACATCACATTGTAGAATTGGACCAAATAGCCAACCGTGTTGTGACGCCCTCGATTCAATCGTACACTAATCATACACGCAAATGTCTACGATCAAGATCAAGGACTCACGGGAAGATATCACAACATAACTCTAGACACAAATTAAAATAATACAAGCTTTATATTATGAGTGATGTGGAGACGGGTTGACCTGGAGGGTGCCCGCGAGATAATTACGAGGCGTGGCCGGGCATTCCTAGCCCTTGCCACAAGTCCTCGAGATGGGGCAACGGGGTCACATCTTTCGTGTGTCTTTGCTTGTTACCGCGCGTTCCTACTCCACTACAATTTGGATATTTGATCTGAGGGGCCTTTGGTCTGATAGCACTAGCCATCACGTGGGCATAGTATGGGCGTTCTGCGTCATATGCATCAGTCGAAGCTTAATAGACGTCAGCGACTAAGCGGCGTGTGCCGGGTTGGACTGCGTAAGCACCTTCCTTTTTGAAGGAGGTAGCTAGGTCTGCTCACCGGCCGTGTACGCAACGTGCAGGAGTTCCTGGGGAGATGGCCCATGACCCCTGGGGTCATAGGTTTAGTCCGGCATGCTGACCTCTCTATTAAGCCTAGGTCGGGTTGCGGTGTATTGTTTGGCCGAGGCCGGGCATGACCCAGGAAAGTGTGTCCGGCCGGAGTTAATCGAGTGTGGTGGGTAAGTTGGTGCACCCCT
This sequence comes from Triticum monococcum, assembly GCA_034509565.1. Taxonomy (NCBI): domain Eukaryota; kingdom Viridiplantae; phylum Streptophyta; class Magnoliopsida; order Poales; family Poaceae; genus Triticum; species Triticum monococcum. The sequence goes on from CM067845.1 coordinate 608,603,371, forward strand.
GCAAGGAAGAAAACATCTATCGATAGCATGTCCTATGGTAACGGACACTTGGAGTTGTATCCCGATCGATACAACTAGAACTGGATACTTGAGATGAGACATGGATATGAGAAATGGATAGTATGGCTCTAGGATTGCTTTCTCGCAGGGCATCGAGAAAGGATATCTGGCCGAGGTTGATAACACTTCTACTACTTTACTTTATGCTACTCTACTCCCTCCGGTTGCTGCAAGATGGTGGTTTCCAGAAGATGCTAGTCTTCGATAGGCTAGGCTTTCCCCTTCTCTTCTGGCATTCTGCAGTCCAATCCATAGATACAACCCTTTTCATTGATACCGATGCATATGTAGTGTAGATATTTGCTTGCGAGTAGTTTGGATGAGTACTCATGGTTGCTTTGCTCCCCCTTTTCCCCCTTTCTTCTTCTTTCCAGTTGGTGCAACCAGGTGTCGGAGCCCAGGAGCTAGATGCCACCGCTGACGCTTACTACTACATGGATGCCGCCAACGACCATGAGTAGTTAGGAGGCTCCCAGGCAGGAGGCCTTGCCTTTTTGATCGTTGCTACTTTTGTGCTAGCCTTCTTAAGTTAAACTTGTCTAACTTATGTGTGGACTCAGATATTGTTGCTTCCGCCGACTCTTGTGTTTTCGAGCTTATGTATTCAGGCGGGCGCCGACCAACGCAGTGTCTTTGTTTCCCCTTTGGTGCAAAGGGGGCAAGCATAGGCCAAGACACCAGACAAAGGTTACCATTCCGGTGCAACGAGACCAAGACCAACAGAGCGGCAGGACGGCGGTCACCGTGGAGCCCAAGATGGCGTCATCACCAGTGCTTTTGGCAGCCGAAGACCGCCCTTGGTCAGGATAACTTGTACTACATGTTCCCCTTCAAAATGGCCAATTGTTGGCGCCGTTATCGCTCATTATTTGGGGAGAGGCCCAGGGCCTCTATAAATAGAGCTAGCCACCACAGAGTAGAGGGACAGCGAGAGATATGGTAGAACCCTAGCAGAGAGAGAAAGAGGCGACTAAACTCACCCAAGCAGTTCATCGCACCAGCTCAAGAACACCTCTCGCGAGGCTGTTCTTCACTTGTACTATTCATCATCAGCCCTCGAGGCAATCCACCACACCACACACTGGAGTAGGGTATTACACCACAACGGTGGCCCAAACTAGTATAAATCTCGTGTCCCTTGTGTTGTTCGTTGTTTCCAGCTTAGATCACGCGAGGAGATTGGACGTAGATCGGTAGGGGAGAGATCTCCGCACGCACCCCAGTGTTTGAACCTCAAGGGTCTGCGGGAACCCGAAATCCGACATTTGGCGTGCCGGGTATGGGGTGCGCCAGAATCCTTCTTCCTCTGCATCACGTTTCGTCGCCTCGCCGTTCAGATGTCAAGCGACCCGGCAGCCAACGCCGACCACTGGGCAGCGTGGCCCGCCCACGTCGTGGCACCAGCCCAGGGCAACCTCAACCTTGCGCCTCAGGCAGCCCGCGCTCCGCAGGGCGCTGCAGGGCGCGGGCGACGCGGCCAGACGCCGCCTTCCCTCACACCACGACAGGTGCGGGCTGCAGCAAGGGCCTCAGACCACGCCACGGCCACAACGCCGTACACCCGACGGGAGCAAGAGAATTCCAGGGCCGCGCTCACAGTGGCTCGAGAGCTGCTACGGTGCCGACTGCTGGAGGGCGGCCGCGACATGTTGTTGGAGTGAGTAGCTGAGCTCCTGGACGCCACCGCCTCAGGAACACCTCCTTTCTACGTCCAGCTGCCACCACAGACCCAAGGCGGGCCGCATGGTGGCATCATGCGCGCGCACGCGACTTCGAGTGGACTCTAGGGCCCGTCCAGCGCCAACACCTCCGCTGGCACCGGGCGGCAAGTCACGCTATCCCCCTCTCAGGCCAGCGAAGGGGTGCACACCGCGCCCTTCGGCCTCGGCGGACCACCACGCCATCACCTCCAAGACGGCGCTCCAAGCCAGGCGGCGTGGCATGCGGGGCGCTACGGCGAGGCGCACGGGGCGGCGACCCCGGAAGCTTATGTGCCCCGCATGGTGGATCAGGGGTGCGCACTGGAGGAAGACCATGGCTCATTCCTCGGTCCAGGCTGGGGCGAGGAGACGCTAGAAGTTGAGCTCTTTCAGGAACCCCAGGAGAGCCTCGACAACCGCACCGGCGGCGGCAACTATAGGGTACCACTCATCCCTTAGGAGCAAGCTTATGCTAACCATGAGTCATAGGAGATACAGGTCGCCGCAGCAGGTGGCTGCCCCAATTCTGCAGCCTCATGCCCCTCGGGAGGAGGACGCAGGGGGCTGCAGGAGAGGGGCCGAGATTCAGGTTCGTCCCCGCGGCGGTCGGAGCAAGGCGTTCTTAGGAGGTAGGCCCCCTGCCGGGGAGGTGCCCCAGGGCCTGCCCCCGGCAGGGGACCCGTGGTCGTCGGGGGAACCGCTGGCGACCGCTCTGCCTCATTGGCGTCGTCCTGGTTTGCGGTCGCCGTCGATGGCGACAGAGTGAGGCGCAAGGCGGGGCCCTCGTCTGGCGATATGAAGCAAGGCCGGTACCTGTGAAGAAGGCCCAGTGCCTGTGAAGCTCGCCGCCCATGACACTCTCATGTAATAATGAGTGGGATTGTACACGACCCGGAGTCTCCGGAGAGCCGCCCTCGGGCCTCGGGGGCTCCCGCCCACGCCTAGTGGCAGCACTAAGCTCCGTGCTGGTGAGAAGACGTCGAAGACTAGACTAGGTGCCGGACGCGGCCTTTTGCTTTTGCCTTTCCTTGTTGACAAAGTTCTTCGATTTGGATTTAAGTTGGATTTGAGCTCGTTGCTTGCGTGTGTTTGGGGGAAGGGGTGTTTAGTCTCGTTCGAGGAATCTCTTGCGTTCTGGTTTCGGCTTTGCGTCCCAAGTTAGCATAGGCTGCCCCCCTTGCTAGCCCCTCGCGAGCCGGGCCGGGCGAGGCACGTTTACAACCAGGACCGATGTTACCGCACCCTTTTCGGAGGTATTCGTCGCGGAATATACAAGTTAATCAGAAGACACCCGAGGTGCGGCGGCCCCCGCAGGCCCGCTCAGGACTCGTCAGGGTCGGAAGGTACACAAGTCAGCTAACCAATCACCGGGCCAGTAGCTAATTTCACACGCAACGTTTACCACGGTACTAATTGCAAACCTTTACATGAGGGGCTTCCCCTCCCAAAATGCTCTTACATTCTTCGGGGCCAAGCCTGAACCTTCTTCGTGCAGGATAAACAGCAGTGACATGCGGTCATTTGGACATATCACTCAGCGCGTCTTCTTGGGCATCCTCGGAGGCATCGCTGGCGTTGTCGACATTGCCACTGCTGCCAGCATCTTCGCCAGCGCCAGGCTCGTCCACAACACCGCCTTCATTGGCGGCCACGACCACGCCATCATCATCAGATGCAAAGGCCCTAACGAGGGCGTCCACATTATCCTCCACCCATCGCGCCAGGGCACCCCGGACGGCTATGGGCACGGGTGCGATGGCAGCGTCGAAGTCAAAGTGGGGGTCTATGTCCAGCAGATAGCTGAAGACGCAGGAGAATGCACGCCCGAGCAAGGCTCGGCTCCTCTCTTCGACAAGCCAACGGGTCCTTTCGGAGCGGTTCTGCAGAAGCGTCACCACATCGGTGAAAAACTGGAGGTTGCCGGCGTAGTTGACCTCGTGCGGCTCCTTAGCGGCAGCCTCACAGATGTTGCCCCAAGCTGTGTTGGCCCTTTCTCTAAGCATTTGAAGCATGGGGGCATGCTCACGCTCCAGAACCCACCGTCGATGGATCTCGTCCTCATTCCGCCGCGCGATGGCCTCGGCGTCATCAACCCTCTGATGGAGAAGAAGCTTCTTGGCCCGGGAAGAGGACAACTCCGCCTATGCTGCGCTGAGGGCGGCTGCGGAGGAGTCCGCATGCCAAGTCACTTCGGCCAGTTTGGCCCTGAGGGCTACGGTCCTGCCCTCAGCCTCGGCCTTGATCAGCCCCAACCTCGTCTCATATTCACGCTCGAAGGCCGAGCGAGCTTCCGCCACGCGGCGATCGACTTCTTCCTGGACCCGGGCTTCGCACGCGGCAACGTCATCCTCCGCCCGGGCCACCAGGCGCTCCCTCGTCTCCAACCGCTCAAGATCAAGGTTGCGCTCGGCGGCCTCCAGCGTCAGCGCCTCCTCACGCTTTAGAAGCTCCGCCCGATCAACAGGGGCCCCCTCCATCGAATCAAGGGCCGCCTAGAGCAGTTCCACTTGCTGCTCCAGGGAGTTTCCCCAGGCTAGGAGCTCCCATGCGCGCTCCTCCACATCCTTGCACCGTCGCTCTCCTTCCCGAGCCTCCTCGACGGCCTGGGAACAAGCCTCCCGCGAAGCTGCCAGCGACGCTTCAGCCTTCGCATTTTCGAGATCACGTTGGTGACGCGCGAGGGCGATGGCTACCTTTAGTTTGCGCCTCTCATCAGCAAGGCACAAACCTTCGGTCTCGAGGCGCGCATCCTCGTCAGCAAGCTTTGCCCCGATCTGGCTCACCGCATCCGCAGCACTCTGGAGGAACTCTTCGTGAAGGGCGCGTCGCTCCCGAGCGCGCCTGAGCATGTCTTCCACATCATCCTATTCCACCGGAGCATGCGGAGGGCCTCGAGGCGGCAGGCTCCTCTAGGCGCGGGGCTGGGGGCTGGCGCCCTAGCCATCGCTGAACGGACCTCTCTGGGAATCCGGCCTGGCGTCGGCCCACCGACGGAGGAGGAGCCGAAGACAGACTTCAGCCATTCACCATCTATGGTCAGAGGAGGAACGCGGGGCAAGCCGGATATGCCCCAGGAGGACTCATGAAGAAAGGACAGCGGGTGCGCAGGCTCGAGGTGCCCTATAGAACGGACCACTCCACTAACTGATCTGGCAGTAGGGGTGCCGCTCAAGCTCGGCGAGCCCAGGGCCAGTGGAGAAGGCGAAGCTAGGGGGATGGCTCCTGGGCTGGCTCAGCGGGCTTCACAGGGCAGGGCCTGAAAGGGCCATAATCAGTTGCAGGGATAGCAAAGTAAACGAGCAAGGAAATAAGAAGACTTACTCGTCCATGGCAAAGTACTTCCTGCGCTTCAACAAGCGGCAAGGGCGGTCGTTGCCACCCAAGGCCTCCTTCCTCTTGCGGAGGGCCTCGAAGTCTACACGGAACCGACCTAAGCGCCCAGCGCAGGGGTCGACCCCTGGTGCGGAAGAAGCATCAAGATGATCAGCGCTGGGGGAGTCAGCCTGGGGGGCGCCCTCAGGCGTCGCCTCACGAGGAATGGCTGGGGGCTCGAAAGCCCCGGCCTCAGGAACCATAGGCCACGACTCCGCACCTGTCGCCGCTCCAGGGCGGGCCTCGGGAGACACTGCCTTTGAGGCTTCTCGCTGCATCGGCACCTCGACATCGGGCGCCTCAACCCTCGCCGGTTCTCGTTTCCTCGCCCTGTCACCCGAGGAAGGACCGCTGTGGGCGGCAGGAGAAGCAACCAGGGCGGCTGGGTTCTTGAAGGGCCCCATGAAGCCACCCGGGCGCAGTCCCCACTCATCAAAGCTGGGCATCTGCCTCACAAAATCGGCCCCGCCGGAGCAAAGATACAAGAGGATACCATTGCTCCGAAGGCTGCCTGGGGAAGGATCGCCAGTCAAGACCCTGAGCACCGTCCACAGCACTTCAGGCGCCAAGTCCTCCTCCTGAAGACGCATGCGGTCTCCATGCCCCGCATAGTCCCACATCCGGCGAGAGTGGCGCTGAAGAGGAGCAATGCGACATTGGAGGAATTCCTTCACCACCTTGGGTGCTGTCACATTGAGCACCCTCAAACTTTGGAAGCGGCGCCAGACAAAGGCGAGCCGGGGGCTCGCGAGCACCTCATGGTCCCAACCCGCATGAGGCACAGCAGGCGAGGTCGTGTGCGAGAGTAGAGGGTTGGGCACTCCAACGTCCATGTATAGCCATCGCTCTCTGAACCTGGCCTCAGAAGGAGGAAGGCCGAAGTCGATCCCTGAAGCGGCCGTCTCTGGCATGGCCAGGAAGCTCACTCACCCTGAGCACTGAGTGGGATCACTCAGGCGCAAGGAAAAGAAGTGGCGCAGCAGGGCCACGGAAGGGTGAATGCCTATCATCGCCTCGCAAACAAAAGCAAAGACAGCCAGAAGAGTAATGGACTCCGGCGCAAGGTGCATCATGCTGATCTGATAATGGGAGAGCACCGCATTGAAGAAGGCGGAAAAGGGGGGAACCAGACCCGCCCAGAGGGCATCGGCGAAGAATCGGACCTCCGTGACGATCCTATCAAGGGAGGCATGGGACGCAGGCCAGACCGTGGTCCTGCCGCACTCGTTGAAGAAAGTTGCAAGGGTGGAGCGGACCTTGTCCAAAGCTTCTGGATTGAGTATGATCGACCGGGCGATGGCGGGGGCCGCTGCCGGAGGTGTGCGGGGCGAAGGCGCTGGCTTCTTTCCCCTTCCTTTCTTCAACGGCGCCATGGCGATGGAGAGGAGGAACAACTCGAGCCGGATTGGCGGCGGAGGCTGGAGCTCAAAGAAGAAGGAAAGGTAGGAGGCGGGCGAGCAGTGGAAAGGAGGAATAACTGTGTGCAACTACGGGTCCGCTTAGCCGGGCACGTAGCAAGGTGTCGTGGGGAAGCGCAGACGCCCACGTCCAATCAATCGCCACGCGGCGCCCGAGGCAGCAGGCTTTTTGGGCCCGCGGCGCTTCGTGCTTACCTCTTTGCTTCCCTGCTAGGCCAAGCCCGGGCGCGCCTTGGGCCCGGGGGCTAGTGTCGGCATTCTGGGAACGGGGGTCCCCAGACTTGCCTGCCTGCGGCCTACGGCGTGGCTCAAGTAGGGGCCCAGCATGGCCCACCTTCATCAGCTCAAGCTCAAGACCCTCGCGAGGGGCCAAGCCTCGCGGGGCGGATGACAGGAAGCTTCCTCAGAGGCAGCCTCATCAGGCAGGCTCGCGAGGAGGCGGAGAGATCAAGGCAGGGGTACCTCGCTAGGAGCCCGTGACGCAAGCCATGACGATCGAGACCAGGCGGGCGCCGGCCTGCGCAGTGTCCTTGTTTCCCCTTTGGTGCAAAGGGGGCAAGCGCAGGCCAAGGCACCGGGCAAAGGTTACCATTCCGGTGCAACGAGACCAAGACCAACAGAGCAGCAGGAGGAGGTCACCGTGGTGCCCAAGACGGCATCATCACCAGTGCTTTTGGCAGCCGAAGACCGCCTTTGGTCAGGATAACTTGCACTATATGTTCCCCTTCAAAATGGCCAATTGTTGGCGCCCTTCCCGCTCATTATTTGGGGAGAGGCCCAGGGCCTCTATAAATAGAGCTAGCCACCACAGAGTAGAGGGACAACAAGAGATCTGGTAGAACCCTAGCAGAGAGAGAAAGAGGCGACTGAACTCACCCAAGCAGTTCATCGCACCAGCTCAAGAACACCTCTCGCGAGGCTATTCTTCCCTTGTACTGTTCATCATCAGCCCCCGAGGCAATCCACCACACCACACACTTGAGTAGGGTATTACACCACAACGGTGGCCCGAACCATTATAAATCTTGTGTCCCTTGTGTTGTTCGTTGTTTCAGCTTAGATCACGCGAGGAGATTGGACGTAGATCGGTAGGGGAGAGAGCTCCGCGTGCACCCCAGTGTTCGAACCTCAAGGGTCTGCCGGAACCCGAATCCGACAGATGAACTTGCAATATCCCCCTTTTTGGTGATTGATGACAATATATGTTAAGTTTTCAACGGGGATAAACATATGAAGTGTAAATACTAATATTGAGGAATTTGATTGCAAGATATAGAATAACTTCCACTGAAGATGTGCATAGTCAGGAATTTGCTTTTGAAGCAATGCACACTTCAAGAGTTGAATCATGGAGATCTCCCCTATATCTTGTAATTCATACACGTATTTGACATATAACAGTGAAGAATTTGAAATGCATGATGAAATATGGTGGCTGATGTAATTCAGCATGCATGCATTAGCATATATGAGGAATAAGCATGCAGAAAAACATATCAAAAGTATCAGAGCACCATCGGGTTTAAGTTTACAACCGGATCCAATAAAGTCTCAGAAGAAAGCGAGTTGTAACTTGAAAAAACCGCCCATATAGAAATACCCGCTTGAAGACTAACTCAAAATTCTCCCCCTTTGTCATTAAATGACCAAAAGGATCGAATATGAGGAGCACCGCCCCTGAAGAATATCAAGTTGATGAAGTAGCGTCAGCGTTGTTGGGGTCATTTTTTGTAGTAGGGCCTGCCGCAGTGTCATCCAAGTCTTCATTCTCATCAGTTTCGCGCGATGAAGAATATGAGCTGGCCACCAAGGAAGGAACCTTGACCTTCTTGAATTTCTTCGGTGGAGGTGCAGACCAGTTAAAATCTTCCTTGAGACCCATTTTCTTCAGATCGTCTTCACCATACAGATGTGACAGAATGGCCCAGGTGCGACCAAAGACTTCATGGAGGTAGTAATGGTTTTTCTTCACTGCATTGTGTGTAGCAGTCATGTTGTGAAGAAATGAACCAAACTGACGCTTAACCCATTTATGATTTCGATCCAGCTTCTGGTGAAGACTAAGCAGAAGCTCACGATCAGTCATCACACGAGGAGTAGTGGCTTGAGGAGTAGACTTGGGTGCATTGGCAGAGTCATGTGTGGCAGAGTCATCATTGGTGGAATAAGAGGCAGCTTTGCGAAATTGTCCATCCAATGGACGAATGCCTTCATCTATAACAGCTGGTGCCTTGCCCTTTTCATCAACTGAGGAATAGGTCTGCTTGAGGACTTCAATCGGGGCAAGTAGCTGAGGTGATTCTGAAAATCAGCTTTGTAGTTGAGTGAAGACCTTGTCCTGAGGAATCTCATAATCAAAGGTGAATAAGGCTTCAGCTTAAACGGAGACAGTGCAACATTTGCCAAAGTCCTGATGAAGAAATCGTGATAATTGACAGGAATGCCATGAACGATGTTGAATACCAGATTCTTCATGATCCAACAATTTCCTCATCAGATGAGTCATGGCCTTTGATATGACTCATTGTCCTCGTAAGAATACGATAGACAGTTCTGGGCACATAGAGTAATTTCTTCGCAAGGAATTTGGTTCGTGGGGCCTTACCTGGCTTCAAAGGTTTCATCGGAACTTGCATGCAGTGATTTGTAAGCTCAGGTTCACTTTAGATGCAACGAGCTTCTTCAAGGGGAGGACTGAGTGGTAAGGCACGAAGCAATTCAGAAGCTGGTGCTGTTTAGTGAGTGTTTTCAGACATCCAGTCCAGCACCCATGAATTCACATCTTCAGAATCTCCTGTGATGTGCAGCATCGCATAAAATTGAAGAATCAGTTCTTCATTCCAATCACAGATGTCAGAGCAAAAGTTTAACAGTCCAGCATCGTGAAGAACACTAAGGAGTAGCACGAAACACGACAGAGATTCCATATCCACGTGAGGAATGTGCTCATGGTAGAGGATTTTCTCTTTGTTGAACAGCACTAAGGAATAGAAATTGCCTTGACTAGCAGTCCAGAAACGTCTCTTCCTAATGCGAGCAGAGTTATAAGGGTCGTAGTCTTTGAAGAATACATGCGCGCCGAAGAAATCATCAGCCTTGAACTTTTGCTTGCGTAAGAATGGATCCTTTGGCTTGGGCAGAGGAGTGTCAGTGAGTTGCATCACGACCTCAGGAATCACAATCTCAGGTTCTTCAGGTTGAGGAATTTCTGGTTCCTCTTCAGTGGCAGTCAACATCTTCAGATGTTCAGCAGTAGAAGTTTCTTCAGCGCTAGTGGCTGGAATTTCTTCATGCATAGATGAAGTGGGGTGAGTTTCTTCAGAGCCCATTTGAATAGTTTGTGCAGGCAACTGAGGTATTTGCTGCAATGGTGTGAACATTGGAGAGTTTGGATGCTGACTTTCCCAGAATTCATCACTTATTACTGGTGTGTGGAGCAGCCAACGTCCACATCTTCATCTTCCATTTCTTCAACGCCGGCCTCTTCAGCTGTGAACTGAGGCATATGCGAGGAGATAATAGGTGTTGAAGGGATCGTATCCACTTCAATTTCTTCATCTATCTGCTCTGACGAAGCAGCAGAATGATTTTCTTCATCAGATCCGCTAGGGATCTCATATTCTTCACCAAAAGGAACAAGGTCCTTTGATGGCATGGTTGAGATTAGAACAACATCAATGGGATTTGCAAATGAACTGGTCAAAGGCTTCATCTTCTTTAGAGCTGAAGAATCTGAAGTAGCTGATGCTTTCCTTTTCTTCACTGTTGCATGCTTTGCAGCCTTGGTTTTCTTCACATCTGATGCAGATGGAAGGATTGGAGTTGGTGTTGGCGCAGGAGGAGCAGAGGAATCTGGTTGATTTTCTTCAGGCGCACCACTAGTGGATGCCCTGGCAATTTCTTCAGCGGCTGGAATGCAGCCATCAGCCCTGGAACTCACATTTTCTTCAGCAGCCTGATTTTCATCAGCGGTGCTGGCATGTTCTTCAGTCGGCTGAGTAGATGCTTCAGCCTGAGGAACTTCCTGTTGCGTTGGGGCAGCAACATTTGAAGTGAAGTTATCCGCAAGTTTCACAAAACGAACCTTGGCTCCAAGCCAATCAGCATTATATGCGTCAAATTCATCACTAAGTTTCTTGATCTCAGATTGAGTAGTGACAAGTTCTTCAGTTGTCATAGAGACAATGTTTTTCTTCGGATAGCGCACCTTTTTGTACTGTGCTTTCTTGATCTGCCTGGCCTTCTCATCTTTCCATTTTTCTTCTTGGATGAAATGGGTCAGCATGTGACTTTGGCCAGGAGTCAACTTGAAATCAGGCATGGGAGTGTTGGGGTCCTTGTGCCAAACATCAATGTATTCGAGGATCAAATTGGGATCCAAAAGTAGTGGCACATCTGTTCCCTTGGCTCTAGCGGCCCTGACTTGCCTATCTTTGATGATTTCAACAAGTTCGTCATCATCAGCTTCGTCTTCATCAAATGGCACTTGGAAGGCGACATGCTTCTTCTGAGGACTAGGGCAAGGACCTCTTCCAGCAGTGGCCTTTGTCTTCAGTAGAGAGGGTCCCGTTGAGGAATTTGGTGCAGCTGAGGAACTAGCTGAAGCTCCTGAGGCAATTGAGATGCCTGCAGTCCGTTGACACGTGGCGAGATGCACAGGTGTAGAGGACTTTGTCGGAGCGGCTGAAGACTTTGGCGGAGGAGCTGAGGACTTTCGAGGAGCAGCATGAGGAATTGGCCGTGAGGGCTTTGAGGATTCTGGCCGTGAGGGCATTGCTGAGGAACTTGGCCTTGAGGGCACTGTTTGTGAAGCACTTGGCTTGCGAGCAGGCTTCTTTGACATAGCCTTCTTCGGCTTGACAGCAGAGGCCTCAGCAGAGGCAGCAGTAGCAGCAGAGTCTTCATTGAATTTCCTCACTACTTCTCTGGCTTGCTTAGCCAACTTGGCTTGGTGCTTGGCCCATTCATCAGGATAGTCCTCACCACGCTTGAGGCTGGTGGGATCAGCTATTTGGCCAGGTTGCCAATGGAGGTCTTGGGCATGGAGGATTGAGTGCAAATTTCTTCATGTACTTGGGAGTAACATACCTGTACTCCCTCCACTCTCTTGCCCATCTCCTCTCTATCATCAGGGATCTCAAATGTACTTGAATGCGCACCTTGCGCTGATTTTTGTCTTCCTCGGGAGGTGTGCAGTACCCAGCATATATATCATCGGGGATCTCAAATGTTGTGTTGACCTCAGCCCGCTTTCCTCCTTTCTGTGGCTTCTTACTGTAAGTGCATCTAGTGCCACCCCTAGTTGGTTTTGGAGTATTGACGACAAACCTAGTTGAGAGACTAATGTGTTTGTGAGAATTGCAGGATAACACAGGTAGAAGTCCCTCATTGATTCGGTTTAGCTACCATAGATGACCCCTAAAAATGTACGAAGACATTGAAGACAATGGTGGTTTATGAAGACATTCATGTCGAAGACAGTGACATGTGAAGACTCCCCATGAAGCTTATGGAACTCGAAGACTTAGATCCTTCGTAGTTTTACTTCATTCATGTTGTGTCATAGGAACCACCATACTGTTAAGTGGGGTCCAAGAGAACCAGTCAGGATGACTGAAGTGATGCCTAATCCAAATCCTATGTCTTCGAGTGAAGACAATGAGAGAAAATCTTGTCCAGAGTCAGACAAGTCAGCTTTACTTGTAGCCCAAGTAAAGTTGCCGTGTGAGTTCGAAATTCGACCGTTGATACACGTGTCAGTTCCTTAGTGACCCAGGGTCATTTCGGACCAATCAGGTCGGGTTGCCAAGTGGCTATAAATAGTCCACCCCTACAACCATAAAAGGTTGGCTGCTAAGACTTCAGTGCACGGCTTTTGTCGTTTGAGAGCAACCCACCTCGAAGCCTTTGAGAGAAAATCCCTAGCGAGGAGAAAAGCCCTAACCACCCAGAGCCAGAGTAATTGGGCATCACTTAAGTCTTCTTGTCTGAGTGATCTGAAGACTTATTACACTTAAGGACTGTGCATCCTCCAGACGGTTAGGCGTCGCGTTCTGACCATCCAAGAGAAACTATGGATTGCCAGTGAACGAAGCCTGTGAAGGTTTGGGAGTCTACCTTGAAGACTTACCAGAGTGATTGGGCGAGGTCTGTGTGACCTTAGCTCAAGGAGAAAACGGTGAGGACTGGGTGTCCTGAGCTACGTGTTCAGGACTGGGTGTCCGGGACTGTGTGTCCTTTGGTTTAAATACCTAGCCACTCCAACCAGACGTACAGTTGTCACAGCAACTGGAACTGGTCCAACATATCATTGTCTTCAACGTGTCACTGGTTTCATCTTCACCTCCCTTTACTTACCAGTACACATTGTGAAGCCATTGCATGCTTGCTTTATCTTCTGTCTTCACAACTTGACTGTATGATCTGTTTGGCTTCATAACTTCTTCCTACCTGATCCTCATTACACTGAAGCTGTTTGTCACTGTGCTTTCACTATATTGTATACTTGACTATGGCTTGCCTTGTGTAATCTAACTTCCGCTGCATAGTGATAGGCTTGTCCACTCTGTTTCTCTTTATAACTTCCACGTTTTGAAGACTTTCATAAAAATCGCCTATTCACCCCCCCTCTAGTCGATATAACGCACTTTCAATTGGTATCAAAGCGAGGTGCTCCCTTGTTCTGTGTGATTCGGTTTAACCACCTGGAGTTTTAGCTATGTCGACTGCAGGGATAATTAAAGTCTCCGCTGCGTGCCCCGTCTTCAATGGAACTGAATATCCCTACTGGAAGAATAAGATGCGCATGCATCTTGAAGCCATTGATGTCGACCTATGGTATGTCGTCGAAAATAGCGTTCCCAAGGTTGGAGAAGGTGTCACTGCTGCTGATGTCAAGAAGTTCACTCAACTGGACTCTACTTACAAGAATATTATCTGTGGTCATCTGACCAAGGGACAGTACGGCCGTGTGAGTGCCTTGAAGACATCCAAGCTGGTTTGGGACTGGCTCTCCAAAGTCAATGAAGGCATCTCAACCCAGAGAGATCAGAGAATCAGTGTTCTTCGCAACCTCTTCAACCGCTTCAAGCGAAATGAAAATGAGAATGTCCAACACACATTTGACCGGCTCACTGACATCACAAATGAGCTTCAATCCCTCGGCGCCACTGAGATCACCAAACATGAAATCGTCAAAACGCTGCTGAGATCACTTGACAGTTCATTTGACATCCTAGCCTTGATGATTCAAGAACGTCCAGACTTCAAGACACTCGATCCGTCTGACATACTTGAGAGGCTCAACACACATGAGTTTCAGCTTTCTAAGAAAAGAGATATCTACGGTCCAAACTATGGGCTAACTCGTGCCTTGAAGGCAAAAGCTGTGTCCTCATCTGAAGAAGAATCTGATAGCAGTTCTGATGATCCTGAAGACATTGGAAGGGAACTTGCAATGCTAGTGAAGAAGTTCCAGAAATTCACCAAGAAGAAAGGCTTCAGAAAGTCTTCACGATCAAGCTCAAGGAATGATGAAGCTTCTGCTCACGACTACAAGAAGAAACCATGTCACAAGTGCAAGAAAACTGGACACTTCATCTCTAAGTGTCCACAGTGGGACAATGAGAGCAGAAAGAAGAAGAAGAGCAAGGAATATGACTCTGACGATAAGAAGACGAAGAAATACTCAAAGTCTTCTTCCAAGTTTTCCTCAAAGTCTTCATCACACAAGAAGAGTTCAACTGGCAAGGCTCGTGCGTTTGTTGGCAAGGAAATGGATTCAGAGGAGGAGTCCGCTTCTGAGGAGGCAGAGGTGGAGTCTGAGGAGGAGTCTGATTCAGGCATTGCGAGTCTGGCTACAGCCTACGTCGCCAAGTCCATCTTCAACACTGAAGACAATGACTTCATCACCAACACCGATGCAAATGACAAGGACGACTCTACTCCTACCTACTGCTTCATGGCACGTGGTGCCAAGGTAAACACACGCACTACTCACTATCAAACATCCAGTGACGATGACTCTGATTGTGATTCAAAACCCAGCTACAAAAGACTTGCTAAAATTGCAACTGAACAACAAAAGGCCATGGAACATATTCAAAAACTGTTAGATAGAAGCGATGATCTGTTGGGTGCTGAAATGACTCATTCTGAATCCTTAATTGAAGACATAAAAATCTTCATGTTAAGTATCAGGAACTCGAAGATCGTCTTGAGACTCTCTCAACTACTCATGAAAAGCTTTCCTATGATTATCTTCAAAAGAAGCAAGATCTTTAGAAGTTGAGAGCGGATCATGAAGATCTTCAAAAGGAAAACGAGTCACTTCGAGCCGAACAGATCAGTTCTACTCAGGAAGGATTTGAACCATCATGCCTTAAATGCATTGAGCGTGATAATGCTACTTCTGTTGCTGAATGTTCCACTGCTACTGCTGTTGCAATATCTTCAACTGTTGAAGTGGTAGCTAACCCCTCTGCTGAGGATACCACTGCTATTGCTGATGAAAATGCTAGGTTGAAGACATTGCTTGAAACAGGGATGTACAAAAGTCTCAAAGGACATCAGACATTATGTGATGTCCTCAAGAAGCAGATTCTGAACCGAAACCCTAGGAAAGAGGGTGTTGGGTTCGTGAGGAAAATTAATGCAGATGGATCTTACTAGAAACCTGAGCAGTACCCCAGAACCACATGGGTTGCTGCAAAGGAATCCTCAGCAGATCCATCCAATCTATCTGGCTTCACTTGTGCTGATCCTATTATCATTGATGAGTCCTTTGATGCAAACTATAAACTGTTTAAAAATCAGAATGGTGAAGTATTTGCCAGGTACATTGGTACTAACTGCAGGAATGGACCGCCTATGAAGAAGATCTGGGTTCCAAAAACGTGTCTGGAGAATCTTACTGTGAATGTCCTCATGACATCTCACATGAAGAAGACAAACCTCAGAGCAAAGGCTTCATATGGTCCAAAGGCTTCATACAGGGAAACCATGCTCGCACTAACGCAAATGTTTTGCAGGGAAACCATGCTCAGGCATATGAGAGCGGTTCTTCAAACCGTCATGCTCATATGACCAAGAACTATTCTGCTTATTCTTATGAGTATTATTGCCCGCCTGCTAGACTATTTGCAAGGGCTCCAAAGCCAAAATTCTCAGATGCTGCACTTAGACTTATTGCTTCTAAGCCACCCTTGAAGATGTGGGTGGTGAAGAAAGCTTAACTCTCTTTTGCAGGGAAAGGTCTCCAGCAGAAAACCAAAATCTTCTGACGCTATTGCTGGGGACCTTAAAAATCTTGTGGGGCGCAAGATCAAATGCCCGAATGGCATCACTATGTATTTCATACCTGAATCGCATGCTACTCTCCCTACTTGTCCTAACCTGGATCTAAATTTTCATAATCCACTGGTTCGTCAAATGTTTTTGCTTCACAACACTCTTCGTGAAGCCTATCCCCCTAACTGCACTGTAGGGTACGACACCAGTGACTTCAGAGTCTTCAGAATGGATTATTGACAGTGGGTGCACAAATCACATGACTGGCAAAAGAAGTCTCTTTATGGACTCAACCTTACGTCCATCTGACAGAGCCACATCACATTTGCTGACACTGGTAAAAGTAAGGTACTGGGTCTAGGTAGAGTTGCAATCTCAAAGGATCAACACATGGATAAAGTCATGTTTGTTGAATCCCTTGGCTTCAACTTAATGTCTGTCTCAATGCTTTGCGATTTGAACATGATTGTAATCTTTGGAAAATATCGTTGCCTAGTACTAATGGAATCCGACAAGTCTCTAGTGTTTGAAGGGTATCGGAAAGATGATTTGTACGTGGTAGATTTCTCAGCAGGGCCACAGCTTGCAGTATGTCTTCTCGCAAAGGCTTCAGAATGCTGGCTTTGGCATCGAAGGCTTGGGCTTGCTGGCATGAGGAACCTCCACACCCTTGCGAACAAGAAGCATGTCATAGGCATCGAGGGCGTCAAGTTCAAGAAAGATCACTTATGCGGTGCCTGTGAAGCAGGGAAGATGACAAGGGCAAAACATCCTTCAAAGACAATCATGACCACTACTCAACCCTTCGAACTGATTCACATGGATCTCTTTGGTCCCACTCACTACTCAACTTTTTCCACTACTGCTTGCCTCTATGGCTTCGTCATTGTTGATGATTACTCTAGATATACTTGGGTGCACATAATCCTTTACAAGACTGAAGTGCAGGATGTCTTCAGACGCTTCGCAAATCGGGCTATGAACAATTATGGCGCCAAGATAAAGCAATCAGAAGTGACAATGGCACTGAATTCAAGAACACTGGCCTTGACACATATCTTGATACATTGGGCATCACTCATGAATTCTCAGCTCCGTACACGCCACAACAGAATGGCATCGTCGAACGCAAGAACAGGACACTCATTGAGGTGGCCAGAACAATGCTAGATGAGTACAAGACTCCAAGAAAATTCTGGACTGAAGCCATTGACACTGCATGCCATACTATCGACCGTGTATATCTTCACAAGCTTCTGAACAAGACATCTTATGAAATTCTAACTGGCAAGAAGCCAAATGTCAGTTACTTCAGAGTATTTGGATCAAGATGCTGGATCAAGGACCCTCACCACACCTCAAAATTTGCTCCAAAAGCACATGAGGGCTTTATGCTTGGATATGGAAAGGATTCACACTCCTACAGAGTCTTCAATCTCTTTCACTACAAAGTGGTTGAAACAGTGGATGTGCGGTTCGATGAGACCAATGGGTCACAAAGAGAGCAACTTCCAAATGTGCTAGATGAAGTTCCAGCCAGTGAATCAATCAAGCTAATGGGAACTGGAGAAATTATACGTTCTGAAGCTCATCCTGAAGAAGAACTTATCATCTCAGCACCTGATCCACACGAAGACAATGCTCAGCCTGAAGACATTCCTCCCCATGACAACGAAGATCAGCAAGAGCAAAGTCTTCGACCCCTACATCCTCGTGTTGCCAATGAAGTGCAGATTGACAGAATAATTGATAGCATCAATGCACCTGGTCCACTGACTCGTTCAAGGGCAACTCAACTGGCAAATTTCTACGGACACTTCGCATTCGTTTCAATCACAGAACCCAAGAAAATTGAGCTTTTATGGAACCTGAATGGATTCAAGCTATGCAAGAAGAGCTTCAACAGTTTGAGCTGAACAATGTATGGGAGTTGGTTAAGCATCCTGATCCACGGAAGCATAACATAATAGGCACCAAATGGATATACCGCAACAAGATGAGCATGGTCAAATCGTCAGAAACAAGGCTCGTCTTGTTGCTCAAGGATATACTCAAGTGGAAGGCATTGACTTCGATGAAACATTTGCTCCTGTGGCCAGACTTGAAGCCATCCGTATACTGCTGGCCTATGAAAATCATCACAACATTATTCTGTATCAAATGGATGTGAAGAGTGCCTTCCTCAATGGCAAAATTGAAGAAGTGTATGTTGCACAACCACCTGGGTTTGAAGATTCAAAACATCCTGACATGGTTTACAAGCTCAATAAGGCACTATATGGCCTCAAACAAGCCCCTCGGGCCTGGTATGATACACTCAAATACTTCCTGAAGAGCAAAGTCTTCATACCTGGTTCCCTAGATCCCACTCTCTTCACGAAGACATATGATGGTGAACTGTTTGTGTGCCAAATATATGTGGACGACATTATCTTCGGCTACACCAATCAGAAGTACAGTGAGGAGTTCGGATATATGATGCAAGAGCAATATCAGATGTCTATGATGGGGGAGCTGAAATTCTTCCTCGGTCTTCAGATACGGCAACAACGCAATGGCATCTTCCTATCTCAAGAGAAGTATCTCAAAGATTGCCTGAAGAAGTTCGGTATGCAAGACTGCAAAGGCTTCACAACACCAATGCCAGCCAAACATCATCTAGGTCCTGACGACAATGGTAAAGAGTTCGATCAAAAGTTATACCGCTCCATGATTGGTTCTTTGCTTTATTTATGTGCATCTAGGCCAGATATTATGCTTAGTGTTTGCATGTGTGCTCGATTCCAAGCGACACCAAAGGAGTCGCATCACTTAGCTGTGAAGCAAATTCTTCGATATTTGGCTCACACCCCAACTCTAGGGTTATGGTATCCAAAGGGCTCAGAGTTTGATCTGGTTGGATTTTCGGATGCTGATTACGCTGGTGACAAGGTTGATCGGAAGTCCACATCAGGCACATGTCACTTTCTGGGCCGATCACTTGTATGTTGGTCTTCAAAGAAGCAGAACTGTGTATCTCTCTCCACTGCTGAATCTGAATACATTGCTGCTGAATCCTGCTGCGCTCAGCTTCTATGGATGAAGCAAACCCTCAAGGATTATGGAATTCATCTTAAGAAAGTGCCACTCTACTGCGACAACGAAAGCGCCATCAAGATCGCCAACAACCCAGTTCAGCACTCGAAGACAAAGCACATTGAAATTCGTCATCATTTTCTCAGAGATCATGTTGCAAAGGAAGACATTGATATCATACACGTCAACACTGAAGAGCAATTGGCAGATATCTTCACCAAGCCCTTGGATGAGAAGAGATTTTGCAAGTTACGGTGTGAGCTAAATATCTTGGAGTCCTCAAATGTCCTGTGATCAGGCACACATCCTAACACTTATGCATGTTGATGACTTAGATGTGCAACACACGAAGTAACGTATATCTTCAATCAATGAAGACATACATTCCAAGTGTGAATACATTAACATGGAATTTGACTTCGGAGCGCCACGATAATTGTGCACCGTGTCTGGGTCTAATACTTCCTATACGGTGGGTAACGCCACCACCAAATTTTCTGTTTGAAGCGTTCCACTCATGGCGTTACATTTGCTATGTCTTCACATTTGGTTTGGCTTCAATCTCAACATGTCTTCATGATTATCTTCACTATGTTGATTATCTATATATATGTACTGGTGTTTTGTCCTCTACAGCATTCACTTATAGCTATGTCTTCTTGTTTGAATCTTTTGAACTAAGTGAATGTGATCGGACCCCAACCTGTCCATGCTTCCTACCTCAAACTCTATCTCTCCAAGTCGTATGCATTCTATTGAAACTGTCGAATGTCTTCACTTCATCCTTGTTAGCAGAAGACACAGAGACAAACTTTAAAACCATTTTCAATGTTATTACATCAACAAGAAATCTGGAGAAGTAGGAACGACACCCGACAAACAAGGCGTGCGTGGGGTGTGGAACTGCCCCCACAATACCGCATGCTGGCCACGTACTGATCAGATGCGAATCGCCAGGGGCACCTGAGTAATAGCGCAGTGCCGCCCCTATCCCTATAAATACACGATTCACTGCGGTCATTATCCCTTCTTCCACCCTCGCACGAACCCTAGCGCCACCGCTAACTCCCAACGATGCCGGCGATGAAGTGCTTCACTGCCGCAACCTCTCCGACGCCGTTCTCACGCCGACTGCGGACATCGGTCTCTCCGCCGTCGCCGTAGGTGTCTTTCGTCGCCAAGTTAGGGCACGGAGGATCGAACTGCTCGGCCTCAACTCTCACCTCGTCTAGCAGTTCCAAGTGTGGTAAATAAAACCACTTTTTACAGCCTCTTTTGATCCTATAGCTCAGTCACTATCTGCCATAAGAAGTTTCTATTCACACAAGTTTCATCTCTCTCATCTGCATCTCATAACTTGCCTAGTATATTCACTTGTTCTTCATGAAGTAGTTAGATTCCTCACTTGTACTGATCCATGGGTTCGTACAAATCTGGAACCAACTTCTTTTCTATAAAGTGAATGTCTTCGCATGATGAGGTCAATATCTTCTAAGCTGATTTGTCTTCAAAATCTTCTGAGAATGCATATGACCTCTTCCCCTTCCCTCGCACCTTAATGCTATCACAGGTACATGTCCGTGGGAGAATCTTTTGGTTCTCATAGTCTGCATTCATTTGCAGAGTTCTTACAGCGCCACATCAATTCTCCCGAAGCGAGTTCCTGTTGGTCAAGCAAAAGGAAGCCTTTGAAGACTTTGAATCTCTTGAAGCCTTCCAAGTTAAGCTTCATGGCAGCAGAAAAACCAGCAAGGAAGGGAGGCAGACAGAGACGTGGTGAAACGTCTAAAGATCTGCCTGATGACTTGGCAGAAATGTACCAAGCTGATCCTGAAGAGAGCTATGGTCAGCGCAAGACACGAATCCAATGGATTCGAAGATATTGGGCAGAGCAGTGGTTCCAATACCGCTTCGTCACTAAGGAATATGCAGAGAAGTGCGCCATCAAGAGACCATGGGGAGACGCATTGTACAAAAATCTCGTACCCCGGTCCCGAGACGAAGCCATTGCTCAAGGCTTCTTTACATGCATGGTCAGAGGACCACAGCCAGCTGACGCACATCCGTCATCACTTCTCTGGTGTCGTGATGACACTCTGTTCAAGCGCAACTTCCAATTTGCTCAGAACTCTGCGAAGCAAAACAAGAAGGAGTGGGGGTTGGACTTCAACCCTGGTCCCTCTAAACCAAGGGCAGATGGCACACCCGGCGCAAATCCCAATATCATCGGGCCGTATGCCAATCTTGAAGGCCTCATCACTCGCATTCTAGTCCAAGGGACTGCTGTGAACGACCCTCCAACAGACACTGAGTCTGATGACGCTCCTGCTGCACCGGAGCCAAAGCAGACGAAGAAGAAACCAAAAGCTTCAAAGCCAGCCGCTTCTCCCAAGATCTCCAGAGCGAAGCCATTGGCCACTGCACCTCCTGAAGCAAGTGTGCAGTCTGAAGACTTATCACGAGTCTCCAATCCCCAAGAAGCCAAGAAGCCTCAGCCACACACTGGCAAAGAGCTCACAGCTGCTGCCATTCTGCGCAGCGATGCCATTGATCTGTCCAGTGACGAAGATCTTGGCGATGACGCTCTTGAACAGCTCATCAAGAGCAAGGAGGAGGCTGAAATCTTCAACAATCTGCCTCTGTTTGATGCAGCAATCATCCACAACTTCATTGATGAGTGGTTTGATACACCCAATATCAGCTTCGATGATCTGCAGTTGCCCATTGGCCTCAGCGTCTCCTTCCAAGGCGCTATTTCTTTAGAACTTGCAATTGCCCAGCGCATTGTTGAACTGAAGCAAAAGATTGATTTTTAAAAGGCTCAGTTCAAGCAGAATATGGCCAAGCTCAGCGTCCAAGAAGTCAAGGACTTCAAGGTCATGCTGCACGAGTTGAAGGAAAACTTTATGAAGAAACGTGCAGAAGCTCAGGGTTCGCGTGAGCGCATGAAGACTTTGGATGACCTCTGTGTGCAGGCCTACAATGAGGCCGAGAAGCGCAAGGCACTTGGGCGTCCCGGCATCGACCCCAGGATGGCCGCGAAGAAAAAGAAGAAGCCTGCTGTGGCTGAACAAGAGGCACCAAGGGAAGAAGCTGTTCCGATTGTTTTCCCCTCTGCTAAGACTGGCTCGAAGCCAAAGCACCGGTCAACCGCTTCCGAGCTCAAGAAGACACGGACAGCCGAAGCTGAAGCAAGGAAGAGGAAACACCCTGAAGCCTCTCCTTCTGACCCTACCCTCAAGAAGCGCAAGATCAAGAAATCTCGGGCTGCTCCCACAGAGCCCCTGATAGTCGAACCCCTCTCCGTCCGCTATCCTGACGAAGATCGTCAGCTGACCGTGCATGAGCCTGCTTTCACAGAGGCTCCGCACGCTGAAGACATTCCAGCAGCCGACCCCAACGCTGCTGAAGACATTGGTCTCCAAGACAATGTGCAAGGTGATGCAGTCCTTCCTCAGCTTGAAACAAGCGAAATGATCAGCATTGGTCGTCCCTTGACGCCAATCACCCAAGATGCATCATGGGTAGATCACCCGCAGGAGGAAGAGAATGAGCCCCAGCCCACTGCAACTCCACCAGCGTCTCCTGCATTCCGTAGGCTTCGCAAAGGGCCAAGGGCTCAGGATGCTGACGACATTCCGGCTGCATCAGCCGAAGAACATGAAGAAGAGCATGAAGAAGAACCTCAAGCTCCATCTCCCCCGCACCAACAAGAAGAAGTTCTCAAGGAGAACGTACCTGAATCCATCCCTCTCACTACATGTGTTGAGGTTGAAACTATTGCGGCTGCCACAACCAACACTGAAGCCATTGTGGAGCCCGACCAACCAACAGCTTTAAGAGACACTGAAGCTACTGCCTATGAACCTTCTGTGCCTGAGTCTGCTGCCGGTCCACAGTTCAACTATCATGTTGCGCACAGGCCCCAGGTCCAGAAGCCAATCCCACGACTGCCAAGGTTCCCAGGTCCTTCATCAGCTCCTGGCTCCTTTAACGTCAATAGCTTCAGGGCAGACAACACTTTCTTCAACAGCTCCAAGAACCCTTATTCACGGGAACGGATTGTATCATATAGGTTCTGGAGCTACCCACAGCGCAGCTACTACTCCCGCGTCCTATACAACCAAGGCCGTATCTTTCCTCACCAGCGCCTTGAGGTTGAAGCTGTTGCTGGTCTGCCTGGTCTGGAAGAAGCACTGGATTGCTTCAAGCAAGTTGGCCTGCTGCAGTTTATCACTGATGAAGAGCACTGGAATGAAGAGCTTCTGCTCCAATTCTATGCCACACTGCATATCAAAGGCTACAACAGAGATCCGAAGACTTGGGTCCTGGAGTGGATGACCGGCAGTGTCCATCATGAAGCCAATGCATTCGATATCATTGAGCTTACCGGCCTACCCACTCCAGGCGAACTCTTCGAAGAAGGCTGCCAACTCCATGCTGAAGCAATTGAGAGCATATTTCAGCCACCTGAGCCAAATATGAGTCAGATGCTCTCCATGATGAAGCCATTTCCTCTTGATGCACCTTACCCAACTGAGTTCTTCGTTGAAGACTTAGAGTACCTGCCCAGAACTATATATCACATCGTCAGGCGGACTCTATGGCCCATTAAGGGGCACTCTCGATATGCCAAGGTTGAAGGTGCCATGAAGACTCTCATCTTCTGTATCCTGCATGGCAAATGCTTCAACGCTCAGGATCCCTTTATACGCCAACTTGCAGCGTCTGGCTCAGATCTCTTTGGTTTGAAGATTTATGCTCCATGGGTTATGAGGCTAATCAAGCTCCACTCTGCTATCTCCTATCAGCCCTCTGCCCACAACCATAGAATCTTCTTACTCGATGTGGACACCTCTGCTGAAGCAATATATCCTGAGCCTGCCAAACAACCATTAAGTCTTCAGAATGCAGAACACCAGATCTTCACTCAGAATGATGAAGGTGTTGAAGCCATCTCCAGAGTGTATCCCATGGCTGGCACCACACATGCCCCTGCATCAACTGAAGCCACTGACAGCATAGCTGCACAGAGACCCAAGAAACGCGCTCGTACACTCAATGACCGTGAACTTCTTGTGGCTCTTCACCAAAAGCAAGATAGGCATCACGACTGGCTCAAAAGGCAGATGCGAAGTATCATGCAGGACGTTAATCGCATCAGAAATCTGGCCACCAAGAATGCCTTTGTCGCACATGAAACCTGTCGCCGCACTTGGAAAGGCCTCACCATGATGTGCACTGAAGCTGAACTTCAAGAGGATGGCTTCAAAGAGAGATTCAAGTTTGACTCCACACCCCCCCAGAAGAGCTGTGCTGCGCGGAACTCCATCGCTTGAAGATTCAGAGTTCTCTTCCTCTGCTGCCACAGTGACTGGAAAAATCATTGAGGAAGAAGACGACGCTACATCACCACCACCTTCTTCAGCGCGCGTCGACCCTGCACCAAGCTCGTCAGCACCACCAAACGCCTCCATCGACCCTGCTGCGCCTGGGAACGCGTAGAAAACTCTATGTCTACAAACCTTTTTGGTCATCACTGACAAAAGGGGGAGAAGCATATGCTGTTTATAGTCTTGAAGCGGGTCAATAATATGGGCGGGTGCTTTATATTTTGCATTTTGCTTCGTGCTTACAACTCTCATTTTGCTACATTTGGTTCTTCGAGTTGTAACACTTAAACTTGATGGTCGTCTGCTACTTGTTTGCCACTATGTTTTTGCGAAGATAAATTCCGCATGTACGACGATAATTTCCGCACTTATATCATTTCGCAGACGTCCATTTCTCATTATGCATGTCATTCTCTTCATATACCTTTACATGCGTGGTGGATTGTCATCATAAGTTGAAGTGGATTCCCACAAGTACAACCTGCCATGTGCATTTGCGTTTCAGAAGCAAATTACTTATATGCACATCTTCAGGGGGAGCCCTTGCAGCTTATGAAGACAATTCCTTTACAATTTCACAAATTATATTCCCCGTTGAAAACTTCAACTAGTTTGTCATCAATCACCAAAAAGGGGGAGATTGTAAGTGCATCTAGTGCCACCCCTAGTTGGTTTTGGAGTATTGACGACAAACCTAGTTGAGGGACTAATGTGTTTGTGAGAATTGCAGGATAACACAGGTAGAAGTCCCTCATTGATTCGGTTTAGCTACCAGAGATGACCCCTAAAAATGTACGAAGACATTGAAGACAATGGTGGTTTATGAAGACATTCATGTCGAAGACAATGACATGTGAAGACTCCCCATGAAGCTTATGGAACTCGAAGACTTAGATCCTTCGTAGTTTTACTTCATTCATGTTGTGTCATAGCAACCACCGTACTGTTAAGTGGGGTCCAAGAGAACCAGTCAGGATGACTGAAGTGATGCCTAATCCAAATCCTATGTCTTCGAGTGAAGACAATGAGAGAAAATCTTGTCCAGAGTCAGACAAGTCAGCTTTACTTGTAGCCCAAGTAAAGTTGCCGTGTGAGTTCAAAATTCGACCGTTGATACACGTGTCAGTTCCTTAGTGACCCAGGGTCATTACGGACAAATCAGGTCGGGTTGCCAAGTGGCTATAAATAGTCCACCCCTACAACCATAAACGGTTGGCTGCTCAGATTTCAGTGCACGGCTTTTGTCGTTTGAGAGCAACCCACCTCGAAGCCTTTGAGAGAAAATCCCTAGCGAGGAGAAAAGCCCTAACCACCTAGAGCCAGAGTAATTGGGCATCACTTAAGTCTTCTTGTCTGAGTGATCTGAAGACTTATTACACTTGAGGACTGTGCATCCTCCAGACGGTTAGGCGTCGCGTTCTGAGCATCCAAGAGAAATTGTGGATTACCGGTGAACGAAGTCTATGAAGGTTTGGGAGTCTACCTTGAAGACTTACCAGAGTGATTGGGCGAGGTCTGTGTGACCTTAGCTCAAGGAGAAAACGGTGAGGACTGGGTGTCCTGAGCTGCGTGTTCAGGACTGGGTGTTCGGGACTGTGTGTCCTTTGGTTTAAATACCTAGCCGCTCCAACAAGACGTACAGTTGTCACAGCAACTGGAACTGGTCCAACATATCATTGTCTTCAACGTGTCACTGGTTTCATCTTCACCTCCCTTTACTTACCAGTACACATTGTGAAGCCATTGCATGCTTGCTTTATCTTCTGTCTTCACAACTTGACTGTATGATCTGTTTGGCTTCATAACTTCTTCCTACCTGATCCTCATTACACTGAAGCTGTTTGTCACTGTGCTTTCACTATATTGTATACTTGACTATGGCTTGCCTTGTGTAATCTAACTTCCGCTACATAGTGATAGGCTTGTCCACTCTGTTTGTCTTCATAACTTCCATGTTTTGAAGACTTTCATAAAAATCACCTATTCACCCCCCCTCTAGTCGATATAACGCACTTTCACTTACCGTCAACCATTTTCTTTAGTTGAGGAATTTGAACAATTGAATTTTCTGAAGAAGTATGCAACTTTTCTTCGAGGAACGCTGCAAATGAGTTAAGTTGATGAGAATCTAGTGATTCAGCAACTAACATGAGTACCTGTGAACAGAGTATAGTTGCGAGGAATTTGGAGAGGTCATATGCGTTCTCAGAAGGTTTTATAAAGAACAAGTTTGAGGAATTTGACCAGATGAGTCTTAAAGAATTTCACTAAGCGTTCTTTGTCTTAGGTTCTAGAGATGTGTAGATCAAAAATCCACACATTTGAGGAATCTTGAAGAAAAACATAGCTTAGAGAAACGAATCAAGAATAGATGATATGAGAGGTGTTTTAGTGTGTGAAGATATGAAGAAAAACACATTTGAAGATTTTGTAGATAATCATTTGAATCAACGAGGGTAGTAAAAGTAACTTTTAATTACCCTGGATGAAGAACACGATGAACAGTGAGGTGGAGAGGTGAAGTTCGTCTGTGTAGATCTTCCATGCCCTAACTCGGTGGAGGAAGACGGCTACAGCGGTAGCGGATTGAAGATTTCCATGGCCGGCGCGAGTACGGCGGCGACGAGGTCGAGGTAGTGAAGCTCTTCCTCACCGGTGACGATGAAGTAGCAGCGGCGCTAGGGTTTGAGAAGCTCGAGCTGGAGAGAGGTCGAGCGGAGTAAAAGAAGTGAGGAAGGGGAAGAGGGGTATTTATAGCCACGGTGAAAAACTGTTCGCCCGAAGAAATTGGACGAACGTGCCCCTGACCCTTCTCATTCGCATGACATGTGTCACCCACGTACTAAGAGGTGGAGATCATGTACGATCGTGTGTAAATGGATAAGTGTATCGTGGGATGTGGAACGGTTTGAGCGGCAAAGCCAAAAATTTAGATAAGATAGGTTTTAAAGTTCCGTTCGCAATTTCTTCAGCTGACAAGGACACAGTGAAGATTTTTAATGAGTTTCAAATAGAACGCACATGAAGAATTTGTGAACAGATTGGGTTGAGTTTAGCATGGAGGGGGAAGGGTCCGATCACATTCACTTAGCAGAAAAACCAACTTGAAGAATTAGCAGTAAGTGAATGTTGTAGAGGACATAAACTCATATATATATATATATATATATATATATATATATATATATAGCCAATGAAGAAAAATGACGGAAACAGTGTGAAGACAATGCAAAGTTGAAGAATATGAACAATTTAGGAATTTCAACTTTTGGTGGTGGCGCGACCCACCGTATAAGAATGATGATTTCAGACACCGCGTACAATTATCGTAGGGTTCTGAGAATCAAATTCTTTGTTAATTTCTTCACACTAAGAGTGTTATTCTTCATTGATTTGAAGAAAAACGTTTCTTCATGTGTTGCACATCTAAGTCATCAATTTTGCATAAGTGTTAGGATGAGTGTCCTTTTCAAAGAACATTCGAAGATTCTAGGATATTTAGCTCACACCGCAACTTGCTAAATCGCTTCTCATCCAAGGGCTTTGTGAAGATATCGGCTAGCTGTTCTTCAGTCTTCACATGCTCAATAGAAATGTCACCCTTCAACACATGATCATGAAGAAAATGATGACGAATCTGAATGCGCTTAGTCTTCGAAAGCTGAACTGGGTTGTGAGCAATCTTGATGGCACTCTCATTGTCACAGAAGAGAGGCACATTCTTCATGTTGACACCGTAGTCCTTGGGAGTTTGCTTCATCCATAGCAATTGAGCACAGCAAGAACCAGCGGCAATGTACTCAGCTTCAGCAGTAGATAGTGATACGCAGTTCTGTTTCTTCGAGGACCAACAGACCAAAGATCATCTGAGGAAATGACATGTACCAGATGTTGACTTGCGGTCCACACGATCACCAGCATAGTCAGAGTCAGAATATCCAATGAGATCAAAAGCCGAGCCCTTGGGGTACCATGATCCAAGTGTTGGTGTGTGAGCTAGATATCGAAGAATATGCTTCACAACCTTATGGTGTGATTCCTTCGGTGTAGCTTGAAATCGGGCACACATGCAAACACTAAGCATTATATCTAGCCAAGGTGCACATAAGTACACTAAAGAACTGTAAGTGCATCTAGTGCCACCCCTAGTTGGTTTTGGAGTATTGACGACAAACCTAGTTGAGAGACTAATGTGTTTGTGAGAATTGCAGGATAACACAGGTAGAAGTCCCTCATTGATTCGGTTTAGCTACCAGAGATGACCCCTAAAAATGTACGAAGACATTGAAGACAATGGTGGTTTATGAAGACATTCATGTCGAAGACAGTGACATGTGAAGACTCCCCATGAAGCTTATGGAACTCGAAGACTTAGATCCTTCGTAGTTTTACTTCATTCATGTTGTGTCATAGGAACCACCATACTGTTAAGTGGGGTCCAAGAGAACCAGTCAGGATGACTGAAGTGATGCCTAATCCAAATCCTATGTCTTCGAGTGAAGACAATGAGAGAAAATCTTGTCCAGAGTCAGACAAGTCAGCTTTACTTGTAGCCCAAGTAAAGTTGCCGTGTGAGTTCGAAATTCGACCGTTGATACACGTGTCAGTTCCTTAGTGACCCAGGGTCATTTCGGACAAATCAGGTCGGGTTGCCAAGTGGCTATAAATAGTCCACCCCTACAACCATAAAAGGTTGGCTGCTAAGACTTCAGTGCACGGCTTTTGTCGTTTGAGAGCAACCCACCTCGAAGCCTTTGAGAGAAAATCCCTAGCGAGGAGAAAAGCCCTAACCACCCAGAGCCAGAGTAATTGGGCATCACTTAAGTCTTCTTGTCTGAGTGATCTGAAGACTTATTACACTTAAGGACTGTGCATCCTCCAGACGGTTAGGCGTCGCGTTCTGACCATCCAAGAGAAACTATGGATTGCCAGTGAACGAAGCCTGTGAAGGTTTGGGAGTCTACCTTGAAGACTTACCAGAGTGATTGGGCGAGGTCTGTGTGACCTTAGCTCAAGGAGAAAACGGTGAGGACTGGGTGTCCTGAGCTACGTGTTCAGGACTGGGTGTCCGGGACTGTGTGTCCTTTGGTTTAAATACCTAGCCACTCCAACCAGACGTACAGTTGTCACAGCAACTGGAACTGGTCCAACATATCATTGTCTTCAACGTGTCACTGGTTTCATCTTCACCTCCCTTTACTTACTAGTACACATTGTGAAGCCATTGCATGCTTGCTTTATCTTCTGTCTTCACAACTTGACTGTATGATCTGTTTGGCTTCATAACTTCTTCCTACCTGATCCTCATTACACTGAAGCTGTTTGTCACTGTGCTTTCACTATATTGTATACTTGACTATGGCTTGCAGGATAACACAGGTAGAAGTCCCTCATTGCAGGATAACACAGGTAGAAGTCCCTCATTGATTCGGTTTTCCTACCAGAGATGACCCCTAAAATTGTATGAAGACATTGAAGTCAAAGGTGGTATGTGAAGACATTCACATTGAAGACTATGACAAGAGAAGACATCGCATGAAGACAAAGGAGCTCGAAGACTTAGATCTTTCGTACTTCTTTTTCTTCTTTGATTGAGTCATAGGAACCACCGTATTGTTAAGTGGAGTCCAAGAGAACCAGTCAGAATGACTGAAGTGATGCTTAACCAAAATCCTATGTCTTCGAGTGAAGACTATGAGAGCGAATCTTGTCCAGAGTTGGACAAGTCAGCTTTGCTTGTAGCCCAAGTAAAGTTGCCGTGTGTGTTTGAAATCTGACTGTTGGAACACGTGTCAGTTCCTTAGTGACCCAGGGTCATTTCGGACAAATCAGGTCAGGTTGCCTAGTGGCTATAAATAGCCCACCCCTACAACCATAAACGGTTGGCTGCTCAGAGTTAAAGTATGGTTGTTGTCATTTGAGAGCAACCCACCTCGAAGCCTTTGAGAGAGAATTCCTTGCGAGGATAAAGTCCTAACCACCCAGAGCCAAAGAGTGTTAGGCATCACTTAAGTCGTCCTGTCTGTGTGATCTGAAGACTTATTACACTTGAGGATTGTGAATCCTCCAGCCGGTTAGGCGTCGCGTTCTGAGCATCCAAGAGTCATTATGGATCGCCAGTGAATGAAATCTGTGAAGGTTTGGGAGTCTACCTTGAAGACTTACCAGACTGATTGGGCGAGGTCCGTGTGACCTTAGCTTAAGGGGAATACGGTGAGGACTAAGGGTTCTGAGCTGCATGTTCAGGACTGGGTGTCCGAGATTGTGTGTCCTCAGGTTTAAATACCTAGCCGCCCTAACCAGATGTACAATTGTCACAGCAACTGGAACTGGTCCAACAAATCATTGTCTTCAATGAGTCACTGGTTTCATCCTTCCCTTCCCTTTACTTAATGTTGGTCCTTGTGAAGTCATTGCTTGATTGCATTATCTTTTGTCTTCACTGAGTGACTGCTTATTCTAATTGGCTTCACAATATCTTCCTACCTGATCCGTACTGCCTAGCTGCTATTAGTCATTGTGCTTTCATTTCTTTGGTTGCTTGACTAAGGTTGCCTAGTGTAGTCTACCTTCCGCTGCGTGGTAATAGGTTTACTTCTATCGTTTGTCTTTGAAACTTCCATGTTTTGAAGACTTTCCTAAAAATCGCCTATTCACCCCCCTCTAGTTGATCACTAGCTCTTTCAATTGGTATCAGAGCAAGGTACTCCCTTATTCTGTGTGATTCGGTTTAACCACCTGGAGTTTTAGCTATGTCGACTACAGGGATAATTAAAGTCTCCGCTGCGTGCCCCATCTTCGATGGAACTGAATATGCCTACTGGAAGAATAAGATGCGCATGCATCTTGAAGCCATTGATGTCGACCTATGGTATGTCATCAAGAACGGCGTTCCCAATGCTGGAGAAGGTGTCACTACTGCTGATGTCAAGAAGTTCGTTCAACTGGACTCTACTGCCAAGAATATCATCTGTGGTCATCTGACCAAAGGACAGTATGGCCGAGTGAGTGCGTTGGAGACTTCCAAGCTAGTCTGGGACCGGCTCTCCAAGGTCAACGAAGGCGTCTCCACCCAGAGAGATCGGAGAATCAGTGTCCTTCGCAACCGCTTCAAGAGAAATGACAATGAGAATGTCCAGCTCACGTTTGATCGACTCACTAACATCACAAATGAGCTTCAAGCCCTCGGCGCCACTGAGATCACCAAGCATGAAGTCGTCAAGACACTCCTGAGATCACTTGACAGTTCGTTTGACACCCTAGCCCTGATGATTCAAGAACGCCCTGATTTCAAGACACTAGATCCATCTGACATACTTGAGAGGCTCAACACACATGAGTTTCAGCTTTCTGAGAAAAGAGACATCTACGGTCCCAGCTATGGGCGAACTCGTGCCTTGAAGGCAAAAGCTGTCTCCTCATCCAAAGAAGAATCTGACAGAAGTTCTGATGATCCTGAAGACATTGGAAAGGAGCTTGCTATGCTTGTGAAGATGTTCCAAAAATTCACCAAGAAGAAAGGGTTCAGAAAGTCTTCATGATCAAGCTCAAGGAATGATGAAGCTTCTGCTCATGACTACAAGAAGAGAACATGTCACAAGTGCAAGAAACCTGGCCACTACATCTCTGAGTGTCCACAGTGGGACAATGAGAACAAGAAGAAGAAGAAGAAGAAGAGCAAGGAGTATGACTCTGATGACAAGAAGAAGAAATACTCAAAGTCTTCTTCCAAGTCTTCCTTAAAGTCTTCATCACACAAGAAGAGCTCATTTGGCAAGGCACGTGCGTTTGTTGGCAAGGAAATGGATTCTGAGGAAGAGTCTGCTTCTGAGGAGGCGGAGGTGGAGTCTAAGGAGGAGTCCGATTCTGGCGTTGCGAGTCTGGCTACAGCATACGTTGCCCAGTCCATCTTCAACACTGAACACAATGACTTCATCACCGACACCGATGCAAATGACAAGGACTACTCCTCTCCTTCCTACTGCTTCATGGCACGTGGTGCCAAGGTAAACACACGCACTACTCACTATCAAACATCCAGTGACGATGAATCTGATTGTGATTCTAAACCTAGCTACAAAACACTTGCTAAAATTGCAACTGAACAACAAAAAGCTATGGAACACATTCAAAAACTGTTAGACAAAAGCGATGATCTGTTAGACGCTGAAATGACTCGATCTCAGTCCTTAATTGAAGACATAAAAAATCTTCACGTTAAGTATGAGGAACTTGAAAGTCGTCATGAAACGCTCTCAACAACTCATGAAAGGCTGTCCTACGATTATCTTCAAAGGAAGCAAGACCTTGAGAAATTGAGAGCGGCTCATGAAGATCTTCAAAAGGAAAACGAGTCACTTCGCGCCAAATAGATCAGTTCAGCTCAGGAAGGATTTGAACCACCATGTATTAAATGCATTGAGCGTGATAATGCTACTTTTGTTGCTGAATGTTCTACTACTGCTACTGTTGCAACATCTTCACCTATTGATGTGGTAACTAACCCCTCTACTGAGGATACCACTACCATTGCTGATGAGAATGCTAGGTTGAAGACACTACTTGAAACAGGGATGTACAAAAGTCTCAAAGGGCATCAGACACTATGTGATGTCCTCAAAAGGCATACACTGAACCGAAACCCTAGGAAAGAGGGTGTTGGGTTCGAAAGGAAAATGAATGCCGATGGCTCTTACTGGAAACCTGAGCAGTACCCCAAAACCACATGGGTTGCTGCAAAGGAACCTTCAGCGGATCCATCCACCCTATCTGGCTTCACTTGTGCTAATCCCATTATTATTGATGAATCCTTTGATGCAAACTACAAACTGTTTAAGAATCAGAATGGTGAAGTGTTTGCCAGGTATATTGGTACTAACTGCAGGAATGGACCGCCTATGAAGAAGATCTGGGTGCCGAAAAGGTGTTTGGAGAATCTTCCTGTGAATGTCATCATGACACCACAGGTGAAGAAGACAAACCCCAGACCACAGGCTTCATACGGTCCAAAGGCTTCACACAGACAGAGGACTCACCGGAGTCGCACTAACGCAAATGTTTTGCAGGGAAGCCATACTCAGGCCTATGAATATGAGTGCGGTTCATCAAACCGCCATGTTCATAAGACCAAGAACTATTCTACTTATTCTTATGAGTACTATTGTCCACCTGCTAGACTTTTTGCTAGGGCTCCAAAGCCAAAGTTCTCAGATGCTGCACTTAGACTCATTGCTTCAAAGCCACCCTTGAAGATGTGGGTGGCTAAGAAAGCTTAACTCTCTTTTGCAGGGAAAGGTCTCCAGCAGAAAACCAAAATCGTCTGACGCTATTGCTGGGGACCTTAAACATCTTATAGGGTGCAAGATCAAATGCCCAAATGGTCTTATTATGTACTTTGTTCCTGAATCACTTGCTACTCGCCCTATCAGTCCAAATCTTGATTTAAGCTTTCATAACCCACTGGTTCGTCAAATGTTTTTGCTTCACAACTCTCTTCGTGAAGCCTATCCCCCTAACTGCACTGTAGGGTACGACACCAACTGCTTCTTATGGACTCAACCTTACGTCCATCCGACAAAAGTCACATCACATTTGCTGACACTGGTAAAAGTAAGGTATTGGGTCTAGGTAGAGTTGCAATCTCAAAGGATCAACACATATATAAAGTCATACTTGTTGAATCCCTTGGTTTCAACTTAATGTCTGTCTCAATGCTCTGCGATTTAAACATGATTGTGATGTTTGCATTGCCTTGTTCTAATAGAATCTGACAAGTCTCTAGTGTTTGAAGGATATCGGAAAGATGATTTGTACGTGGTAGATTTCTCAGCAGGACCACAGCTAGCCGTATGTCTTCTAGAAAAAGCTTCAGAATGCTGGCTCTGGCATCGGAGGCTAGGGCATGCTGGCATGAGGAACCTGCACACCCTTGCAAAGAAGAAGCATGTCATAGGCATAGAGGGCGTCAAGTTCAAGAAAGATCACCTATGCGGTGCCTGTGAAGCAGTAAAGATGACGAGGGCCAAGCATCCCTCAAAGACAATCATGACAACGACTCAACCCTTCGAACTGCTCCACATGGATCTTTTCGGTCCCACTCATTACTCAACTCTTACTACTACTGCTTGTCTCTATAGCTTTGTCATTGTTGATGATTATTCTAGATACACTTGGGTGCATATAATCCTTTAAAAGACTGAAGTGCAGGATGTCTTCAGACGCTTCGCCAATCGAGCAATGAACAACTATGGCGCTAAGATAAAACACATCAGAAGTGACAATGGCACTGAATTCAAGAACACTGGCCTGGATACATATCTTGATACTTTGGGCATCACACATGAATTCTCAGCTCCGTACACGCCACAGCAGAATGGCGTCGTCGAACGCAAGAACAGAACCCTTATTGAGATGGCCCGAACGATGCTTGATGAATACAAGACTCCAAGAAAGTTCTGGCCTGAAGCCATTGATACTGCATGCCATACAATCAACCGTGTTTATCTTCACAAGCTTCTGAACAAGACATCCTATGAGCTCCTTACTAGCAAGAAGCCAAATGTCAGTTACTTCAGAGTATTTGGGGCCAGGTGCTGGATCAAGGATCCACATCACACTTCAAAATTTGCACCAAAAGCACATGAGGGTTTTATGCTTGGATATGGAAAGGATTCGCACTCCTACAGAGTCTTCAATCTCTTTCATTATAAAGTGGTTTAAATAGTAGATGTGCGGTTTGATGAGACTAACGGCTCACAAAGAGAGCACCTGCCAAATGTGCTAGATGAAGTTCCATCAAGTGAATCAATCAAACTCATGGGAACTGGAGAAATCATACCTTCTGAAGCTCAACCTGAAGAGGAACTTATCATCTCCGCACCTGATCAACCTGAAGACAATGCTCAGCCTGAAGACAATCCCTCTGACAATGACAATGTTCAGCAAGAGCAAAATCTTCGTCTTGTACATCCTCGTGTTGCCAATGAAGTGCAGATTGAGAGAATAATTGATAGCATCAATGCACCAGGTCCACTCACTCATTCAAGGGCAACACAGCTAGCAAATTTCTGTGGGCACTTCGCATTCGTCTCAATATCAGAACCCAAGAAAGTTGAAGAAGCCTTCATGGAACCTGAATGGATTCAAGCTATGCAAGAAGAGATTCAACAGTTTGAGCTGAATAATGTATGGGAACTGGTTAAGCGTCCTGATCCTCGGAAGCACAATATAATAGGCACCAAATGGATATATCGCAACAAGCAAGATGAGCATGGTCAAGTTGTCAGAAACAAAGCTCGTCTCATTGCTCAAGGATACACTCAAGTTGAAGGGATTGACTTCGATGAAACATTTGCTCCTGTGGCTAGACTTGAGGCTATCCGCATACTGCTGGCCTATGCAAATCATCATAATATTCTTCTGTATCAAATGGATGTGAAAAGTGCCTTTCTCAATGGCAAGATTGAAGAAGAGGTGTATGTTGCACAACCGCCTGGTTTTCAAGATCCAAAACATCCTAACATGGTGTACAAGCTCAACAAGGCACTGTATGGCCTCAAACAAGCCCCTCGGGCTTGGTATGACACACTCAAATACTTCCTGAAGAGCAAAGGCTTCACACCTGGTTCCCTCGACCCCACTCTCTTCACGAAGACATATGATGGTGAACTATTTGTGTGCCAAATATATGTGGATGACATTATCTTCGGCTGCACCAATCAGAAATACAGTGAAGAGTTTGGATATATGATGCAAAAGCAATATTAGATGTCCATGATGGGTGAGCTAAAGTTCTTCCTTGGTCTTCAAATACGTCAGCAACGCAACGACATCTTTATATCTCAAGAGAAGTATCTCAAAGATTGCCTGAAGAAGTTTGGTATGCAAGACTGCAAAGGCTTCACGACACCAATGCCAGCCAAACATCATCTGGGTCCCGACGACAATGGTAAAGAGTTCGATCAAAAGGTATACCACTCCATGATTGGTTCTTTACTTTATCTATATGCATCTAGGCCAGATATTATGCTTAGTGTTTGCATGTGTGCTCGATTCCAAGCGGCACCAAAGGAATCGCATCACTTAGCTGTGAAGCGAATTCTTCGATATTTGTCTTACACCCCAACTCTAGGATTATGGTATCCAAAGGGCTTAGAGTTTGATCTGGTTGGATTCTCGGATGCTGATTATGCTGGTGACAAGGTGGATCGCAAATCTACATCAGGCACATGTCATTTTCTAGGACAATCACTTGTATGTTGGTCTTCAAAGAAGCATAACTATGTATCTCGCTCCACTACTGAATCTGAATACATTGCTGCTGGATCTTGCTGCGCTCAGCTTCTGTGGATGAAGCAAACACTCAAAGACTATGTCATTCATCTGAAGCAAGTGCCACTCTACTGCAACAACGAAAGCGCCATCAAGATTGCCAACAACCCAGTTCAGCACTCGAAGACAAAGCACATTGAAATTCGTCGTCACTTTCTCAGAGATCATGTTGTCAAGGAAGATATTGATATCATACATGTCAACACTGAAGAACAATTGGCAGATATCTTCACCAAGCCCTTGGATGAGAAGAGATTTTGCAAGTTATGGTGTGAGCTAAATATCTTGGAATCCTCAAATGTCCTGTGATCAGGCACACATCCTAACACTTATGCATATTGATGACTTAGATGTGCAACACACGAAGTGAAGTATATCTTCAATCAATGAAGACATACATTCCAAGTGTGAATACATTAATGTGGAATTTGACTTCGGAGCGCCATGATAATTGTGCGCCGTGTCTGGGTCTAATACTTCCTATACGGTGGGTAAAGCCACCACCAAATTCTTCTGTTTGAAGTGTTTTACCCATAGCGTTACATTTGCTATGTCTTCAAATTTGGTTTGGCTTCAATCTCAACATGTCTTCATGATTATCTTCATTATGCTGATCATATATATATATAGGATATATATATATATACTAGTGTTCTGTCCTCTACAGCATTCACTTCTAGCTATATCATCTTGTTGAATCTTTTGAACTAAGTGAATGTGATCGGACCCTAACCTCTCTATACTTCCTATCTCAAACTCTATCTCTCCAAATCATATGCATTCTATTGAAACTGTCGAATGTCTTCTCTGCGTCCTTGTCAGCAGAAGATACAGAGACAAACATTAAGTCCGCTTTCAATGCTAATTCCTTCACCTGAAACTCGGAGTAGTGGGAACGACCACCCGACAATCAAGGCGTGCATGGGAATGTGGAACATCCTTCAATATGTTGCATGATGGCCACGTGTCCTTCAGATGTGAATCGCCAGGGGCACCTGTGTAATAACACGGTCCCGTCCCTGTCCCTATAAATACACGCCTCACCACAGTCATTATCCTTTCTTCCACTCTCGCACGAACCCTAGCGCCACCGCTAGCCCTTGACGACACCGGCGACGAAGCGCTTAGCTGCCGCGACCTCTCCGACACCGTCTTCACGCCGACCGCGGACATCATCTTCTCCGCTGTCGCCGTAGGTGTCCTCCGTCGCCAAGTTAGGGCACGGACGATCGAACTGCTCGGCCTCCTCTTCCACTCCATCTAGCAGTTCTTCGTGTGGTAAATAAAACTTCCTTTTTAGGGCCCCTTTGATCCTATAGATTCGTCACTTTCTACCACAAGCAGTTTCTGTTCACACAAGTTGGATCTATTTTATACTGCATCTCATTATATGCCTAGTATGTTCACTTATGCTTCACAAAGTAGTTAGATTCCTCACTTGTACTTATCCGTGGATTCGTACAAATCTGGAACCAACTCCTTATCTATGAGTGAATGTCTTCGCACGATGAGGTGAATGTCTTCTAAACTAATTTATCTTCAAAATCTTCTGAGAATGCATATGACCTCTTCCCCTTCCCTCGCACCTTAATGCTGTCACAGGTACATGTCCGTGGGAGAATCCCTTGATTCTCATAGTCTGCATTCATTTGCAGAATTCTTACAGCATCATATAAATTCTCTCGAAGCCAGTTCCTGTTTGACCAGCAAGAGAAAGACTTTGAAGCCTTTGAATGTATTGAAGCCATTCAGTTTAAAGTTCATGGCTGCAGAGAAATCAGCAAGGAAGGGTGGAAGAAAGCGTCGAGGAGAAACATCAAGAGATCTGCCCGATGACCTCTCAGAGCTGTACAAGACAGATCCTGAAGAGGATTAAAATCAGCGCAAGACACGAATCCAATGGATTCGACGATATTGGGCAGAGCAGTGGTTAAAGTACAGGTTTGTGACAAAGGAATATGCTGAAAAGAATGCCATCAAGCGACCATGGGGAGACATCCTATACAGAAATCTTCAACCCAGGTCCAGAGATGAAGCCATTGAACAAGGCTTCTATCCCTGCATGGTCCGTGGACCACAGCCTGCGGATGCTGACCCATCGTCACTGATATGGTGTCGTGACGACAATCTGTTCTAGCGCAACTTCCAGTTTGCCCAGGATTCTACGAAGCAGAACAAGAAGTCATTGGGACTAGACTTCAACCCTGGTCCCTCTGCTCCCCGTGCCAATGGCACCCGCGAAGCTGAACCCAATCTTGTTGGGCCCTTCTACAACCTGGAAGGTCTCATCACTCATATCGTGGTTCAAGGGACAACTGTGGATGAGCCTGCAGATGATGCTGAATCTGATGAAGCGCCTGCAGCGCCGAAGCCAAAGAAACTGAAGCAGCCTAAAGCTTCGAAGCCTGCCTCAGCACCAAAAATCTCACGGGTGAAGCCATTGGCTACTGCACCTCCTAAAGACAGTGTGTAGTCTGAAGATCTATCACGCATCTCCAAGCCCTCGAAAGTCAAGATGCCTCTGCCACACACCAGCCAAGAACTGACTGCTGCTGCTATTCTGCGCAACGATGCCATTGATCTGTCTAGTGATGAAGATCTTGCAGATGACGCTCTTGAGCAACTGATCAAGAGCAAAGAATAAGCAGAAATCTTCAATGATCTGCCTCTCTTTGACGTGGCAATCATCCACAACTTCATTAATGAATGGTTTGACACGCCCAACCTCAGCTTTGAAGATCTGCAACTTCCAGTTGGCCTCAGTGTCGCCTTCCATGGCGCCATTGCTTCAGAGCTAGCTCTAGCTCAGCACATCGTCGGACTGAAGCAAAAGATTGACTTTGAGAAATCTCAGTTCAAGAAGCACATGGCCAAGCTCAGCGTGCAACAGGTGAAAAAGTTCAAGACTATGCTGCACGAGCTCAAGGAAGCCTTTCTCAAGAAACGTGCAGAAGCTCAAGGTTCTCGTGAGAGCATGAAGATCCTGGCTGACAAGAGTGTGCAAGCCTAGAATGAGGCTGAGAAGCGCAAGGACCAAGCACGGGAGCCCGGATGAGCTCGGGGATGGTGGCTACGGCAACAAATTGAATGGGCAATGAATGGGGATGGACGCGGCTCACTGCGAGGGAGGTCATGGACGTGCTCGGAACCGCGGGGAGGCGCCGGTGGTGGAGATCGACGGCGATGGCGCCGTGGCAATGGCGGGGAAGAAGATGGCAATGGTGGAGATCGACGTACGAGGACGCCCTGCTCGATACAATGCACGTAGACGAAGTAGATGACGGCGGTGAAGCTCCTGGTCATCCTCCCAAGCGCCGGGGAGCATGGTGACCATGAGGACGAGATCGACTATGGTGTCGGCAGTGCGTGCGTGCGTGTGTGTGTGTGTGTGTCCGTGAAAGAATGGCGCAAGGAGGGGATGAGAAGTAGGGTTTCCTGGGAGGGGGTGCCGGGGTAGATGTAGGGGGAGGAGCCGGCGGATGGCCGACGCGTGGCAAGGCACGACCATGGCCGAGGGATGCCTGCCATGACCCCTGCCTCCTGTACCGAGGAGGGAGATGAGTCAAGGGAGATGGGCTGGGCCTTCCCTTTTGCTAGATCGGCCATAGCGCCAATAGATTAGGTCCTCTTCTTCCTCTTTCTCTTTTGTCTTTTCCTTTTTTTAAATTAAAATAGAGAGAGGAAATGATTTATTTGAGCCTCAAAAGGATTTAGGGAAAATATGGGACTTGGCCCATTAATTCCTCCATATTTTTAGGTATTGCCACAAATAGTTTGGAGGCAAGAGGAATTGTCTAGGAATTTTGGAAATTGGGAATGGAATATTTAAATGCTGCTAGAACACTAATTAATTTCCAGAGGCAATTTGGGAACTCCAAAGATTTTGGTTTTAACATGAAAAATACTTAGTGAATATTTGTCATATTGTGAACTATTTTGATTGCATGACAGAAGAAGCAAATATTTGACATGCAATTTGAATTTGAAGCATATTTTGGACAAGTGGCATTTTGGCATGATGATCATGATGACATGACCTTTATTAGGGGGAGATTATTGTAGTGTGATGCTGGGTGTCATCGATGCGCGAGGCATCGACGGTGGCCTCGACGGCGAGGTGCTCCTCCAAGATCTAGGGGTCGACACGAATGGCAGCCATCGCAACCTCATCCACGTGTGCGGCCGTGATTTGCTTCTCTGATGCCAAATGGTCCTTTTCATCCTAGCTATACTACACGCACCATGGCTTAGGGCGGCGCTTATTTGGTGGAGGGGTCAGTGATTTGGGTGGAAGGTGTCGCGCCGGCGGTCGGGGCATGTGGGATGTGGAAGGAGAAGGAGGATGGGGCTGGGTGTGGATTACCTGCCTGGATAGGCGAGGCCGAGCAGTATGGAGGAGGGTCGCCGGTGAGGAGGCGGCGCTGCAAACACGGAGTGAAGGTTTCAACTTGGAAAGGAAGGCAGAAACAGGGGAAGTGTGGCTTTTGGTAAGGGGGAGGGGGTGGGGAGGTAGATATTTCTGCGCAATCCGAAAATTTGGAGTCGCTTCAGCGAAAAAACTGGCGCGCAAAGGTCATCACACACGGTCCCTTATTCAGAACTGTGTACAATATGTGAACATCACAAGCGATTCAGATAGCTTAACCCATGTGTGTTGAGTTTGAACGTCAAAAAATTTGGTTCGAATTTACCTGGTTAAAGTGGTCATCCACGTCATTGCATAATTTGGGTACATAAAGGAGACTAACTTATTAATCAAGTAAGTTCAGCAATTAAACAGAGCTAGCTGGCCTAAACATTACTCTAACAAATTAAAGACTGGCGCTCTTAATTAAACAAAACAAAGAGTACTACGGTTGGTGCTCGTCGATCTCCGTCGCCGCCTCCATGTCCAACTCGCGCCCGACGGTCTCCTGGGGAAGGGGCTCCATGGCATCAATTGCACCATACTCGGCAAGCATCTCGCCATCCGCATCCGCCATATCTTTGGAATAGGCCGCCACGATCTGGGCGTGGGCGACCGTGATCTGGGCTCTGGCGGGCTCCGTCGTGGCAAGGTATGCACACAGGAAAGGACGGCTGCTCGAACTCTCTCGGCGACTGCCAACTCTTCGGCCGTGGGTTGCCGACCGTTGTCGGAGAAGCTTTGTTCAATTTGTGCGGTGACCGCGTTGAGCTGGGAGTGGACGGCCTCAACATGGTAGTGGGCGGCCTCCATCAGGGCTAAGGCTGCCGCTGCGGAACAGACAACTACTATGCCGCTCTCGCCAGTTGTATCCCCGAGGCAGATGTTGCTGCCGCCGCCTGAGAAGCAACGGTGGCCGTTTGGGCTGCCTTGGCCGCCTGGACGCAGACTGCGGTCTCCCTCACGAAGCTTGTTAGCACGCATCTAGCGGCCGTGGCCGCGCTCTCGCCGGAGTGGGCCGCCGAAGTTGCCCTCATGACGTGGCTCCATGTCCCCATCTTTCACCCGCGACGAATGAACGGTGAAATGATATTTGGGGAGTGAGCTACTGTGCTTGACACGCCGGTTGTAGGCTGTAGCCGACTCACCTTCTCGCGTAAGCCATAGGCATACTAGACACCGACGGTGCTCCAGGATATTTTGTGCCGCATCTCACATAGTTGGTGATAATAAACTGTGTGTGATCTACATGATTTATCATCTCGATTTGAATTACGTAATGGGGTCACAGCTACAAAGGATGGTGTTTGAATTGCTAGAACTTTTATCTGCAGTGAACATGCAACTATAGGCGTGTCGTCAAAAAATGGAATTATTCAGGGTTCGTTTCGACGTTTTTATACATTAACTTGGTTCTGTAGGCATTTCAGGTGCATAATTCTAATTTGAACTATATGCACATGCTCTAGTGCATATAAATGGGTTAAAAACAAGTATGTGTCCTTGGTTGCATGCTTTGGTCTCATGCAAGAAATAAGAATGAATGTCACACACCCTGCCACCGTC
Source organism: Triticum monococcum (assembly GCA_034509565.1). Taxonomy (NCBI): domain Eukaryota; kingdom Viridiplantae; phylum Streptophyta; class Magnoliopsida; order Poales; family Poaceae; genus Triticum; species Triticum monococcum. The sequence goes on from CM067845.1 coordinate 608,645,978, forward strand.
ACTCGACCGCAAACATTGAGATACCTGGATTTTAAATTCTAGTAAATCCAAAACTCGTTTGAAATTCATGAAACTTGGCATGCTATCATGGAGCGACATCAACATGCCGTGGTAAAATTTTTGTCCCATTTGGGGCAGGTTTGGGTATAAGCTTCTCACAACAAGCATGATGGTTTCGGTAGGGAACATGCCACCTTTGGGGACGTAACGATATCCGTTGCCTCTTATTGCTTTCAAAAAATTTCTAGTGTCAACATAAAACAACAGGAGTGTTGTGTTTAATTTTGGATTTTTTCGGGATTCGTTTGGACATTTTTATACATTAACTGGGTTTCCCAGGCATTTTATGTGCATAATTCAAATTTGAACTACATGCACATTCTCTAGTGCACATAAACTAGTTGAAAAATCAAATATGTGTCCTTGATTGCATGCTTAGGTCCCATGCAAGAAATGGGAAAACACCCTGCCACCGCCACTTGGCCGCAAACATTGAGATACCTGGTTTTAAAATTCTAGTAAATCCAAAACTTGTCTGAAATTCATGAAACTTGGCATGCTATCATGGAGCGGCATCAACATGTCATGGTAAAAAATTTGTCTCATTTAGGACAGGTTTGGGTATAAGCTTCTCACAAACCAGAGCTTCTCACAACAAGGATGATGGTTTCGGTAGGGAATGTGCCACCTTTGGGGATGAAACGATATTCATTGCCTCTTGTTGCTTTCAAAAAAATTGAGTGTCAACATAGAACAATAGGAGTGTTGCGTTTAATTTTGGATTTTTCGGGGTTCGTTTGGACATTTTTATACATTAACTGGGTTTCCCAGACATTTTATGCGCATAATTCAAATTTGAACTACATGCACATTCTCCAGTGCATATAAACTGGTTGAAAAATCAAATCTCTGTCCTTGGTTGCATGCTTAGGTCCCATGCAAGAAATGGGAATGAATTTCAAACACCCTGCCACCGTCACTTGGCCACAAACATTGAGATACCTGGTTTTAAATTCTAGTAAATCCAAAACTCGTCTGAAATTCATGAAACTTGGCATGCTATCATGGAGCGGCATCAACATGCCGTGATAAAATTTTTGTCCCATTTGGGGCAGGTTTGGGTATAAACTTCTCACAAACCTTAGCTTCTCACAACAAGCGTGATGGTTTCGGTTGGGAACATGCCACCTTTGGGGACGAAACGATATTCGTTGTCTCTTATTGCTTTAAAACAATTCGAGTGTCAACATAGAACAACAGGAGTGTTGTGTTCAATTTTGGAATTTTTCGGGGTTCGTTTCGACATTTTTATACATTAACTGGGTTTTCCAGGCATTTTATGTGCATAATTCAAATTTGAACTACATGCACATTCTCCAGTGCATATAAACTGGTTGAAAAATCAAATATGTGTCCTTGTTTGCATGCTTAGGTCCCATGCAAGAAATGGGAATGAATTTCAAACACCCTACCACCGTCACTCGGCCACAAACATTGAGATACTTGGTTTTTAATTCTAGTAAATCCAAAACTCATCTGAAATTCATGAAACTTGGCATGCTATCATGGAGCGGCATCAACATGTCGTGGTAAAATTTTTGTCCCATTTGAGGCAGGTTTGGGTATAAGCTTCTCACAAACCTTAGCTTCTCACAACAAGCGTGATGGTTTCGGTAGGGAACATGTCACCTTTGGAGACGAAACAATATTAGTTGCCTTTTATTGCTTTTAAAAAATTTCTAGTGTTAATATAGAATAACATGAGTGTGGTGTTTAATTTTGGAATTTTTCGGGGTTCGTTTGGACATTTTTATACATTAACTGGGTTTTCTAGGCATTTCATGTGCATAATTCAATTTTGAACTACATGCATAAGCTCCAGTGCATATAAATTGGTTGAAAAATCAAATTTGTGTCCTTCGGGGCATGCTTATGTCCCATGCAAGAAATGGGAATGAATTTCAAGCACCAAGGCACTGTTGATTGTCGGCAAAACATTGAGATACCTGGTTTTTAAATTCTAGTAAATCCAAAACTCGTGTGAAATCCATGAAACTTGGCACGCTATCATGGAGCGGCATCAACATGTTGTGGTAAATGTTTGGTCCCATTTGGGGCAGTTTCGGTATAAGCTTCTCACAAACCTTTGCTTCTCACAACAAGCGTGATGGTTTCGGTAGGGAACGTGCCACCTTTGGGGACGAAACAATATCCATTGCCTCTTATTGCTTTCAAAAAATTTCTACTATCAACATAGAACAACAGGAGTGTTGTGTTTACTTTTGGAAATTTTCGGGGTTCGTTTGGACATTTTTATACATTAACTGGGTATTCTAGGCATATCATGTGCATAATTCAAATTTGAACTACATGCACAAGCTCTAGTGCATATAAATTGGTTGAAAAATCAAACCCGTGTCCTTAGGTGCATGCTTAGGTCCCATGCAAGAAATGGGAATGAATATCAAACACCAAGGCACTATTGATTGCCGGGAAAACTTTGAGATACTTTGTTTTAAATTCTTGTAAATCCAAAATTCGTCTGAAATTCATGAAACTTGTCATGCTATAATGGAATGACACCCGACATGATGTGGTATTTTTCGTGTCTATTTTGAGAGAAGGCACACTCAAATAACGGCCGACAAAGTTATTTTGAAACAAATAGCTGCCACTATAACATCTCAAACGTTTTGTATAATTTAAATTGTGTGCGTTTTGTTAACCATTCACGTGATGCCACGCCTCACTCTTTTAATGGCTAGGAGGTGCCGTGCGGACAGGTGCTTGAGTGCTTGACTAAACGGAAGGTGCGCGAGCTGTACTCCAATGCGGAGGCTCACTGGGAAATGTGCGAGTTGTATGCCGCGTAGGCTCATCAGGAAGCGAGCCCTTTGACTTCCATGGCTGCCCGCCTTGCTCGCATCCTCTATATTAATGGCGCCCAAGCAACAGTTTAATATGGTTTTTAAATATAAAACACTCATCGCAAACGTTTTAGTTAGAACACCCGTATGCAAAACATACAATTTCCCCATGAAGCCAAGGGAAAGTGTTCCTAGCAAGATTTGTGCAGCTCTTGATCGCAAATGTTTTAGTTAGAACACATGTATGCAAACCGATAGCTTCCCCAGGAAGCCAAGAGAAAATGTGCCAAGCAGGATTTCTACAGTTCTTGATTGCACACGTTTTAGATAGAACACCCGTATGTAAAGTGAGAGCTATGGTCTTCCCCCTGAAGTCGAGGGAAAATCTGCAGAGCAAGATTTGTGCATCCCTTCAATGCAAACGGTTGTTTTGGATGACCCGTGTGCAACCACATCCATACAATTTGGTAAGATTTGCATCTGTCATATTGGGTATGTTGCCATTTGTCAAACTAGAAAGATTTACATTTGTTGATCTAGTAACGTTGCCATTTGTCAATCTTGTAACACTGCGATTTGTCAGAATATGCAGCTAGAAATCACTAGCACTATCTAATTTTTGCAACTAAAATTCAGTAATTAAGGATAGAGTTCATTCATAGATTAAGTAGTCGTTCTTAATTTATACAAACAATTCAACTCGACAGCTGAACCAACTAAACTTTTCCCCAATTGTTGCCAACCACGTACTGAAATAGCTAGTTCAACTGTATATACTAGCTAATTTTAAGTACGTTGTACAATTCGACCACACATCTATAGTCAGATGAACTGAACAAAATAGCCCCTAAATAATACTACTACCATGGAGGGGCTTTGTGCTACTTCCGACAGCCTCTCCTCAGCTGAGAGCGCTCAGTAAGAGGCAGAGGAGGAGGAGGAGCCGACCGACGAGCTGGAGAAATGCAATACGGTGCCTGCCGCTGCTGCATGTTCAGCGACCTTGCCAACTCAAACGCCCACTGCCGCTCCAGACGATCCCTCTCGAAGCGGCCGGACTGCTCATAGATCTCCTGATTCCTCACCTCTGTGTCAGCGTGTGCTGTGGCCATGGCCGCGATAAGGCTCTTTGCGTGCTCGACGATGCGCTCATCCTCCTCCCGCAGGAACTCGATGTGCGCAAGGTCGCTAACGCACGTGCAGGACTCCACCTCCGCCTCCCACCTTTGGGCGGCGGTGTTGAAGCCGCTGATGATCCCGACGGTCAACGGTGGGCTCGCGGCCACGGTGGTCGACGATGGGCCGGCAGCCACGGCAGTCGACGATGGGGTGGTGGCCACGGCAACCACCTCCCGCCTTCGAGCCGCGGCGGCAGAGCGGGAGATGGCCCTGGCTTTCGACGGTGGTGTGGCGGCAACGGCGGCCAGCAACAGCTGCCGACGGGCAGCGGCGACGGAGCGTGTGGTGGGTGTTCCGCGGACACCCAACATGGACGCCACACGCACTACACTACACCGGGGACTGCGCCGCCGCGATGGGCAGCGGCGGGGGAGCATGTGGTAGATGTTCCGCACACACCCAACAAGGACTTCACGCGCACTACACTATGCCGGGGACTGCGCCGCTGCTGCGGTGTAGCCTCCCAGCTGGAGCTGTCCTCTGATACGGCGGAGTGGCTAAGCAACGACGACGGACCGGTGCCATTGGCGATTGTGGGAGAAGCACACGAGAGAATCTACAGGGAGGGAGGGGAAAATGCGACGCGGGACTCGCCAGCCGTGAGGGTTTTTATAGTAGGTCGGTAAGCATTGGAATTTTGGGGATTTCACTGAGTCGGGCGGGAAGCTTGCGTGGGAACCTGCGAGGTTGTGCGGGAATGGGCTCACCGACGATTCATTGGCACCACCATTTGGCCAAAAGAATACCCCCGCGCGCTGCGCAAGCTTGCGCTGTAAGTCGTCTACGGCAGCGGGGCGACAAGACGTGCTAGAGGAGGATGAAAGGACACGTACACATACGGTTAATAAAAACGTTTGTGATTTAATTACCTACTATACCCCCGTCCTGGTTTATCAGTAGGATTTAACTAATAAAATACGAATGCATGTCACTTAAAATTATATTGTTGGAGTCGTATTTGAAAATAGTTTCCAGCTACACAATTTTTGTAACATGCATTAACATTTTCTGGTTTAATTTAAGGTTATATACCAGCAAGCATTTGCCCGCAACAGACACGGCTTATTCCATCACAAACAGCTCAGATGGATCAACTGTATGCCACATATCACACACACAACTCAAATCTGATTCATGCTTGATGTCTCCGACATCGCTCACACAGTTCGTCTTATTTGCCACGTATCACTGTGCCGGCCTCTGCTCGCGTCCCTCGGCAAGCTCTGCTCTCCGTTAGGCGCCGCGCCGCGGCGCGCTCTGCTCGCGTTCGTCGGCGTGCTTGGCTTGTGGATAGCTTTTCCTTGCGCGTTCAACTGCTATGATTGCTTGCCGTTAAGGCGACAGCGGAGGGCTCTGCTCGCGTCCCTCCGCGCATGCTCTGCCAGCGGTAGGGCTTGTGCACGATCATGTCGGGGGAGCAGTTGCGCCGCGAGCGTTGCCACGCGATGCAGTTACGTGCGGCACGATGGAGTTACGTGCTGCAAATTAGAACTGCCATCAGGGTGTCACATCCCTTCTTTTAGTCATGCATTAGGGTTGGATGAACATGTGCATCATGTTTAAATTTATTTTAAACTTGAAATGCGGGCTAATCAACCCCAACACCCCCCTTGAAAATGCTAATTTCCAACAATTGGATTTTCAATGAACCCAAAATGCCCTTCATAAAAGCCCACCATTTTTGGTTCTGGTTTAAACCTCTGCCAAAAATGGTCTTGCAAATTATGGAGCCATTCTGGATTTTTGAACAAGCCATAAGAATTTGAATTTGGGCATTTTAAATACTATAAATATTTTAAAGTGCTCAAATACTCTTGGAAGTATTTTTAGGCAGTTGAGAATATTTTCAAATGTGCCTCTGAATATTTCCAGGATTTTTAGAAATGGAATGGTATTTTAATCATTTCAATAAATAGAGCAGAGCAAATAAAAAAAGAGAAAACAAGGGAATAGAGGACTTACCTGTCGCCCTGGCCTGGCCCAGCTCGGCCCAGCCCATTGGCTACCGCCAGTCATCCCCCTCCTCTCGCCAAGAGGACGAGAGGCGCGTGCCCGGCGCCCGTAGCCACACACCAGCCACCTCCTGCTTCTTCCGACGCCCAGGACATCGTCTACGAGTGCCACGCACTCTCCCTCGTCCCCCTCTCATTTTCCCCACACTTCCCGTGCCCCTCTCCCTCCTCTGGCTCTCTCCCCATCCCCTCCCGAGAGGAGCTCGTCGCCACCGTCGCTGTTCACCGCGGCCATCGACCCCCTCTCGTCTCTTCGACGTGTCCCCGAGCACCACCAACGTCTTCCTCTTCCTCACGGGCGAGCCACGACGCCTCGGACGCACTGCAACACCGCTACCGCCATCTTCTTCAACCTCGGTCGCCGGAGATCCCCCTCACTGCTCCGCTCGCTCCGGTGCTTCCCCGAGCATGCCGAGGCCAATCCTGCACTCCCTGTGAGCTTCTCTTCCTTCTCCCCCTAGCCACGTCACCCTAGCTGCCCCTAACCCCATTGGCCATCACGGCCGGGAGCTTGGCTCCGCCGGCCATGCCGCCGCCGTGGCCACCGTCACCTATAGCCGCAGCTAAGCGCGTCACCATGCTCAGTGCACCCCCAGGAGGCCATAGCACCCTTCTGCGCCCCCTGCCGTGCCTCCTAACACCGTTTCCGTGCATGCCCGAACTCTGGCCGCCGCCTGACTCGACGCCGGCGTCATCTCTGGCCACCCCCGCACACACCGCTTGCTCCACTCGGCGCGCGAGCTCACCAGCAGCACGTAGATGCCCTCCGCCGGACATTTGGTCACCGGAGGAGGAATCCCGACGCCTCCGCCACGTCTGTCCTCACCGGCGGCTTAACGCCGGTGGGTTTGACCCACTTTGACCCCGGCTGGGCCCCACCCGAGTCCTGACACGTGGGGCCGGCCCTAACTGGATTAGTTAGTTGTTAGATATTGCTAATCACCACTATTAGTATTAATCCCCTCGCTAAACTAACCCTGAGCCACTGATATGTGGGCCCAGCCCTACTGACAATTTTAGTAGATTTAGTTTAACTCTAATTAACTCAGTTAACTAACTGAGTCACTGACCAGTGGGTCCCCCAGGTCAGGTTTGACCTGGACGGCGCCTGTTGACCTGCTGACATCAGCGTGACCTAATGCTGGCGCAATTATTCATTTTCTGGATTTATTTTTATATAGGAAATTCCAGGAAATAGCCAAAACTTCTAAAAATCATAGAAAATCAACCATAGCTCCAAATCAAACAAATTATATATGAAAAATGATTAGAAAAATTCAACCTATCCATCTATAATGGTTTCATGCATGACAAAATAAGATAACCTTGCTGTTTAAGCAAAATAAGATAATGCACTAATATGGCTATGTTAAGTGAACTAACATTTGAATCTTTGATTCAAATGAGTTCATTCCTTTCTGTTTTAGCTTGCATTAGGCCAAGACACATTCATATTGCCATGTCATAGCATGCATCATATTGTTGCATATTATCATGTGTTGATTATGTTCTGTGTGTCTTTCATGGTAGGTTCTGCCTCCGAGGATATCTCCGAGTATCCAACTGAAGGGCAGTACCCTACTACCACTCCATCAGGCAGGCAGACCCATTGATCATATCGATACAATCCCATGTTCTCGCATCCGCTCTCATTTACTGCATTAAGACAACATTGTTTCGAACTGCTCTGTGCTACGGTAGTTGAACCCTTATCCTTTGCATGACATGTCATTGCCACAGTAACTAGATGAAACCCACTAGCATGTGTAGGAGTTTATTGAGCCATGTTTGTGTTTCCTACCTTGCTATGCCTGCTATGCTTAGAGTTCTGTCAAGTCTGGTTCATCTGGGTGATGGGCTAGAGTGAAATGTTTATGTCGGTAATGTGAGGGATGTGTTGAACATGTTTTGGTATAGGTATCGATGAGAGGTCATGTAGGAGTACATGGTGGGTTATTTCATTGAGGCCGTCCCTAAGAACTGAGATCTGTATGTGTGATTTAAGATTCAGTTACTACCATACATTAGGCCCGAAACCAATGGACCCTCTCGACTTCTTAATCACTCTAGTACTCTATCCAGGAGTTGCAATTAGTTTCTGGTGTTTGTAGGTTATGTGTTGGCGGCCGTGCGTAGCGCTAACCCTAGGGGTGGGCTATGTTGCGGTAGATACACCGTGGCACGGTGTACTGAGTCACCCGTTTGGTGTCTCGGGAACCCTGTTCACATCATTCGGGGCCGTATGTGGAAACCTCGGCCGGACTCCCTGTGGATGGAACCTGGATAGGCGATAAACCTGGATTAGAGACTTGAGTGTTTAGGTAGGCTGTGTCCGACACGCTCGTTGGGCCTCCGCTTGAAGGTTGCGGAGTACATGTCGTGTAAACAGCGGTAAGTGGTGATAGCATGTATGAAGGGGTACACCCCTCCAGGGTTAACATCATCTATTCGAATAGCCGCGTCCGCGGTAAAGGACTACTTGGTTTCCTATATAGTTCATAGACAAGTTAATGGATACTACTAAAAGATTCAAGATAAGTGTGAGTACCGAGGATGGCCCTCTTGTAGGATGACGAGGGAGGATCCCCAGTGGAGTATTGTGTTGGTGATTAGTGGACTCATGTGCAAAAACTATTTTACTAGTGGAGTCTCGTAGGATAGCTTAGCCAAGAGTCAAAGCTGGCTTGCTGCAATAACTCCACCACCTTCTTGAGAATGAGCATGTATAGTAGGTTCTGATGTAAGACTTGATGAGTACCTTTGTACTCATGTTTATTTAATTATTGTTTTCAGACGACAACACCGCCCCTTCCGACGGGTTCTATGTAGACCTTGACGTCGATGAGTGACTTGACACCCACGTGGTGATCCTGGCCATGGAGGGCCCTATGTAGATAGACAGGCTTCGAGAAGCCTTCTTTCTTTCTAGTGTCTGTACTCAGACTATTTGCTTCCGCATGTGCTTGTATGCTTGTATGACTTGAGTGTCGGGTCATGTGACCCCTACCTGTATGAACATGTTATGTATGGCTCTCTGGAGCCTTTAAATAAAGTACTTGAGTTGTAGAGTTTTGTTGTGATGCCATGTTGTATTTACACATATTGAGCATATTGTGTGTATGATTGAAATGCTTGGTATGTGTGGGATACGGCATTCTAGTTGTTTATCCTTGGCAGCCTCTCTTATGGGGAAATGTAGTCTAGTGCTCCTTGTCGGTGTTCTAGGAACGGGGGTCCCCAGACTTGCCTGCCTGCGGCCTGCGGCGTGGCTTAAAGGAGGCCAAGCACAGCCCATCTTCATCAACACAAGACTCAAGACCCTAGCGAGGGGCCAAGCCTCGCGAGGCGGACGACACGGAGCTTCCTCAGGCACGACCTCGTCAGACTGGCTCGCGAGGAGGCGGAGAGATCAAGGTGGGGTACCTCGCGAGGTGCCCGTGACGCAAGCCATGACGACTCAGGGCGCCAGGCGGGTGCCAGCGCGCGCATCGTCCTTCTTTCCTCTTTGGTGCAAAGGGGGCAAGCGCAGCCGCAGAGTTCCGAGGCATCAGGCAAAGGTTGCCATTTCGGTGCAACGAGACCAAGACCAGGAGGACTACGAGATGGAGGTCACCGTGGAGCCCAGGACAGCGTCATCACCAGAGCTTTGCGCAGGCGAAGACCGCTTTTGTCAGGATAGTTGATACTTGCCGTCCCCCTTCAAATTAGCCCACCATTGTTGGCTCCCTTCCCACTCAATATTTGGGAAGAGGACCAGGGCCTCTATAAATAGGGACAGCCGCCCATGTAGGCGGGGGTTCGGTTCGTTCGTTCGGTTGGCTAGTAAGAGTAAGGGAGAGAAAGAGAGAGAGAGAGAGAGAAAGAGAAAGGTGGCTGAACTCCTCCTAGCAGTTCATCACCCCAGCCAAGAATAGACCCTCGCGAGGCTATTCTTCCTTGTATTGTTCATCATCATCAGCCCCAGGAGGCAATCCACCAACCACACACTGGAGTAGGGTATTACACCACAGCGGTGGCCCGAACCAGTATAAATCTTGTGTCCCTTGTGCAATTCTTTTAGTAGTTTAGATCTTTGCGGGGCGGGGAGGTAGAAGGTGTAATCTCCGCGCGCACCCCAGTGTTCGAACCTTAAGGGTCTGCCGGAACCCGAAATCCGACATTTGGTGCGCCGGGTAGGGGTGCGCCGGAATTCGTCTTCCACCGCTCCGTGCCCCGTCGCGTCGTCATCACCATGCCCGGCGACCAGGAGGGCAACAACGACCCATGGGCTGCGTGGCCCGCCCGCGCAGGACCGCTCGCCTCGGGCGACCCCGCGCCCCAGGCAGTTCGCGATCCGCAGGGTGCTGCGGGCCGCGGGCGACATAGATAGACTTCGGCAACTCTCACACCGCGGCAGGCATGGTCGGCAGCAAGGGCCTCCAATCACGCCGCGACCACGACACCGTACACCCGCCGGGAGCAGGCGAACTCGAGGGCCGCGCTCACGGTGTCCCGAGAGCTGCTGCCGTGCAGACTGCTGGAGGACGGCCGCGACGTGCTGCTGGAGCGAGTGGCGGAGCTCCTGGGCTTCGCCGCCTCGGGGGCTCACCCCTTCTCCACCCAGCTCCCATCTCAAGCCCAGGGTGACCCGCGCGGGGGCTCCGCGTGCGCCCGCGGGCTCCAAGGCTACTCCGACGCCAGCGAAGCTGTCAGCACCAGACCGGTGGCAGCGCTGCCCCCACCCCCGGCCCGCGAAGAAGAAGGACTCAACGCGACCCGCGGCCCCAGCGGGCGGCCGCGTTGCCACCCCGCAGTGTGCGTGACAGGCGGGATCGCGTGGCATGCGGGGCATCACGGCGTAGCATTCGGGATGACGGTGACGGAGGAATACATGCCCCTCATGATGGATCAACGACACCCTCACGAGAACGGACAAGGCTCGCTCCTCGGCCCAAGCTGGGGGGACCAGGCACTAGAAGCTGAGCCTTTCCAGGAGCCCCAGAACGGTCCCGCTGGCCACGCTGGAGGCAACGATTATTGGGCACCGCTAATTCTTCAGGAGCAGGTATACGCTAACCATGGATCGCAGGAGGTGCAGGTCGCCGCGGCAAGCAGTTGCCCCGCTCCCACAGTCTCCTACCCCTCGGGAGTAGGGCGCAAGGGGCTCCAGGAGAGGGGCCGAGATCCGACATCACCACCGCGGCGTTCGGAGCAAGGCGTTCTCAGGAGGTAGGCCGTCTGCTGGGGAGGTGCCTCAGGGCCTGCCCCTGGCGGAGGACCCGTGGTCGTCGGGGGAACCGCTGGCGACCGCTCTACCCCATCGGGCGGCGTCCTGGGTTCCGGTCGTTGCTGATGGCACTAGAGTGTGGCGCAAGGCGGGGCCCTCGTCTGGCGATATGAAGGAACGCCAGTACCTGTGAAGAAGGCCCGGTGCCTGTGAAGCTCGCCGCCCCGTGACACTCTCACGTAATAATGAGTGGGGCTGTACACGCCCCGGAGTCTCAAGGGTGCCGGCCTCAGGCCCTGGGGCTCCCTCCCACGCCCAGTGGACAGCATTTAGCTCCGCGCTGGTGAGAAGACGTCCAAGACTAGATTAGGTGCCGGACGCGGCCTTTTGTCTGCTTTCATTGCCTTTCCCTTTGGCTGTAGCTTTTCCCCCGCTGGATTTAAGTTGGATTCGATTTGAGATTTGCGTGTGTTCGGGGAAGGGGTGCTTATTCTCGCTCGAGCTATTTCTCGCATTCTGGTTACCGCTTCGCCACAGCTGCCTCCCCTCGCAAGCCCCTCGTGAGTCCGGTCAGGCCTGGCTCGTGCACAACCCAAACTGCTGCTGTTGCTCCCTCTTGGGAGGATCTTCGGGTGCCTGCAGAGGTTGCCCTGTTTGGAAAAGGCCCAGAGCCTGTGAAGCAAGGCGAGTGCCTGTGAAGCCATCGCGTTTTGGAAAAGGCCCAGAGCCTGTGAAGCAAGGCGAGTGCCTGTGAAGCCATCACGTCTTGGAAAAGGCCCAGAGCCTGTGAAGCAAGGCGAGTGCATGTGAAGCCATCGCGTTTTGGAAAAGGCCCGGAGCCTGTGAAGCAAGGCGAGTGCCTGTGAAGCCATCGCGTTTTGGAAAAGGCCCGGAGCCTGTGAAGCAAGGCGAGTGCCTGTGAAGCCATCGCATTTTGGGAAAAGGCCCGGAGCCTGCAAAAAGGCCAATGCCTGTGAAGCTCCCTGTCGGCGACACTCTCATATCCCACGGATTCAACTAAAGAACACCCCAGATGTCACGCCCTCCCACGGGCTGCTTCAGGGCTAGCGTGAAACAAAGGTAAACCAGCTAGCCACCAGGTGCGGGCGCTCGTGCAATATGACAACCACTAATATGATGAACACAGGTTTTACATGAGGGGCTTCCCCTCCCAAAATGCTCTCACAGCCATCAGGTCAAAAGCCTGAGTTCTATACATGCAGGGTAAAAAAACAGGAGCGATACGCACTCAGCCGGACTAATCCCCCAATGCATCCTCGGAAGCACCTCCCGAGCCGTCGTTGGCGTCGCCGAACTCGCCATCGTCGTCTGCGTCGCCACCAGCGGCACCAGGGCCGTTCACTGCACCGCCCACGTCGGCAGCCACGATCGCGTTGTCATCATCCGAAGTGAAGGCCCTGACAAGGGCGTCCACGTTGTCTTCCACCCAGTGCGCCAGGTCGCCTCAGACGGCCTGGGGAACTGGGGCGATGACGGCGTCAAAATCGAAGCGGGAATCCATGTTCAGGAGATGACTGAAGACACGGGAAAAGGCACGCCTCCTCTCCTCCACCAACCTGTCGGCCCTGGCCGACCCCGCCTCCAGCTGCGTCACCACGGCAGTGAAAAACTGAAGGTTGCCAGCATAGTTGGATGTGTGCGGCTCGGCAACAGCCGCCTCATAGATGTTGCCCAAGGCTGCGCTAGCCCTCTCCCGGAGCGTAGCGAGCATGGGGCCGTGCATGTGCTCCAGGACCTGCCGCTGACATATCTCATCCGCGTTCTGGCGCGCAACACCCTCAGCTTCCTCCACCCGCTTGCAAAGACGGAGCACCTCGGCCTGGCAGGCGGCTAACTCCCCTCGTGCTACCTCAAGGGCGGCCCGGGAGGCGTCGGCCAGCTGCATCGCCTCCTCCCGCTTGGCCCTCAAGACTGCGGTCCTCCCTTCAGCTTCGACCCGGATCAACTCCAGCTTCCTCCCGAACTCGCGCTCGAGGTCTTGGCCCGCCATCACCACCCGACGTCCGACCTCCTCCAGGACACGAGCTTCCCGTGCGGCGACATCGTCCTCCGCCTGCATCACCAAGCGCTCCCTCATCTCCAGCCGCTCGTACTCACGGGTGCGCTCGGTGGCTTCCAGCGTCAACGCTTCTTCACGCTTCTGGAGCTCAGCTGGGTCGCCGGAGGCCACCCGCATCGACGCAAGGGCCAACTCGCGCAACTCCGCTTGCTCCTCCAGTGAGTGGCACCAGGCCCGGAGCTCACGAGCCCGCTCCTTCGCCGCCTCTCGCCGCCGATCAGCTCCTCGGGCCTCCTCGGCGGCCTGGGATCGGGCCACTCTAGAGGCCTCCAGCGACGCCTTCGCCTCTTCATCGTCAAGATCACGCTGACGGCGCGCGAGGGCAATGGCGGCCTCCAGCTCGCGCCCCTGTAGCCAGGCGCAGGCCCTCAGCCTCTAAGCGCGCGTCTTCGTCAGGAAGCTCCTCCCCAAGCAAGTTCACCGCGTCGGTCGCCCTTCGAAGGAACCCTTGGCGGTGAGCGCTGCGCTCCCAGGCGCGCTCAAGCACGTCTTCCTCACCGTCATCCGCCCCAAGCAAGCGCTGGGGGCGACGAATCATCGTTCCTCCTCCGGGCAGGGGGCAGGGGGCTGGGGGCTGGCGCCCTCGCGACGGCCGGGCGCGCCGCACCAGAAGCCCGGCCTGGAGCCAGCCCATCTCCAAATGAAGGGCGCAGGAGGCGCCTCAACCAGTCGCAGTCCACGACCAGACGAGAAGCCCACGGCAGACTGGCTATTCCCCGAGAAGGCCCACGAAGGAAAATCGTGGGGAATGAAGGGCCGCGGTGCACCTCGGGATGGTCCACCCCTTCAGACGCCCTCACCACAAGGGCAAAGCTGCTCGGAGCATTTGAGGATGGTAGAGGGGGCGAAGCCAAAGGAGGCGGCACCTCTGCTACTTCCGCGAGCTCGGCCGGAAGGGGCCTGCGGAGCAAGGATTAGTGAAAGCAACAAGAGGATCAGGAGCCAGAGAGGAAGAATACTTACTTGTCAGTGGCGATGTCGGGTGGTAGGTGCGACATATGTCAACGGGTGGCTTATCATTGTGGGAGCCAATAAGACATCGCCGGTGCCTGGAAACGGGATGAGGCGAAGACAAGCTCGCCGACGTACTTTACCCAGCTTCAGGGCTCTCCGTGGAGATAACACCCCTACTACTGCTTTGCGGGGTCTCCGCATGATCACTAGATGAAACAAGTAGCTACACAATGCTCCTTGAGCTGTTTTGGTGGAAGGAGGAAGAAGGGCACGGCTAGCCTGCTTCCTCTCCCTGTATGGTGTCTAAGGCTAGCTTGGGGGTCCAACCCTTTGCATGGGTGCACCGGGGGGCTTATATAGGCCTACCCCCCGGGGGTACAATGGTAATCCGGCTAGGCGCGGGGCCCAGCTGCCTGTGACTATGCTTGCCGGCTTCTGCGTCGGCCACTGGGGCCCGCCGACTGGTGGGTCCCGCCGGCTGCCGGCACCCTGGTCGACAGGTAGGCCCCACTGTCTAGGGCCTGGTCGGTGGCTGGTTACTGTTGCTCTGTGCTGATGACGCGGGCTTGGTTGGGGTAAGCGTGGCTACAGTACCACCGCCCTAGCGGGCGATTACTGTAGCCCTGTCGTATCTTGTCTCCTTAATGGGCGTCTCCTTCAAGGAGGATGGCAGGCCGGCTATGGGGGGCCGGCTCTCCATCGGGCCGACTTGGGAGGAGGTGCGGCCGCCTTCGGTATCTCTCTGCCCGAAGAGGCCCACCGCCTCGGGGGCCACGCTGGTGGCCCGTCGTGGACGGTGTCAAGGCTGTCGTGGCAACAGTGCCGCGCCGGACGGGTCGTGGCAACCTGTACGGCGCACTGTGCTGGGCGTGCTCCGGGTTTTGGGGGTGGCAGGCTTTACTGTAGCCACGCCCCGCTTCATCATTGCTGGGTGGACGCGGACTTCGCAGGTACGATCTTGACTGCTTTATGGGAGCCGGCTTCTTGGAGTCAGCCTACTTGTTGCTGAATTCTCGAAGTCGGCCCTCCCACGGCCTCCTTCATGAGGGCTAAAGGCGGGCCGCCCCCCGAAGCCGGCTTAGGAGACAGCCGGCCGGGGGAAGGCGGCCCCAGGTCTTGAGTTCTTTTGAGAGCCGGACGGGCTCGTAATTTTTTCAGAAGGGCCAGGGGAAGCCGGCTAGGCTACCCAGGGCTATTTTTTCAGAGAGACGAGAAGCTTGATCAGCTTCTTACCACGAGGAGCCAGCCTTGCTGGCGTAGGCCATTTTCAGAGAGCTCTCGTATCTTGCGGCCAGGATGGTGGCCGACTTGCATGCTAATTGTGGGCCCCCCGTGGGCCACGTGGCAGCGGAATCCTGCCCACGCACGCGCGCGACGGGACGCCGCCGCAGGCCCGGGCCCGCCACTCCCTGGCCTCGGCCCAAGCGCTGATCTTCTGTGGCCCAGGGAGACGGCTCGCCGTCCTGTGGCGCCTTGAATTCGCCATTAGGGCGCAATAAACGCGGGTCGTGGGGGAAGTGGGCACGATCGATCCCCATGTTCCCCCACGCCGCGCCTCCTCGGCTCCGCCGCCCGAGCCTACAAGTAGGGGGAGGAGGGGGAGAGGCAGAGGTTCGCTCGCTCTCCCACGCTCCATCCCTCCTCGTCTTCTTTCTTCTTCTTCTTCCTCTCGCTGCCATCTCAGCTTCTCACCGCAGCACTCCCACCGCGCCCCACCCCATGGTGTTATCAAGCTCATAGGACTGCTCCAACATCGACGACGAGCATGTGGAGTTCCTCCGCCAGACGTGGCGCCTGCCCGGCGCCAACCTTGTGCAAGTTCGCCTGGCGCCCGCGACGGAGGTCTCGCTAGAGCCGGAGGAAGGCGAGCGGGTCGTCTTCCGCTCGCATTTCCTCCGGGGCTTCGGCCTACCAGCGAGCGGGTTTCTGCGCTCCTTGGAGTTCTACAATCTGCAGCCGCATCATCTCACGCCCAATGCGGTGATGCTCGTGTCGGCCTTCGTCTCCCTCTGCGAAGGTTTCTTGGGTGTGCTCCCCATGTTGGAGCTCTGGGGGGAGCTCTTCCAGAGCAAGCTCGGCACCGTCACCGCCGGCGTGCAGGCCCCTTGTGGACCCTACATCGCCATGAGGAGGTCAGGTGATAACAACCCGTTCCCCTCCATCCCTCTAATCCAATCGGTGAAGATCTGGCAGAAGTCGTATTTTTACGTGAAGAACGCCGGCTCACCCCCGAGAGGAGACTACGTCAATCTGCCGGCCTACGTAGCCGGCCCGCCGGCTAGGAGGCAGCCGTCGTGGAGTTATCGGTCCAAGTCCCTGTCGCCGGCTGGGAACGCCGCCATCTCCCGGCTTCGAGTGATGATCCAGTCGGAGGGTCTGCGTGGAGCCGACTTGGTGGCCGCCTTCGTGGAGCGCCGGATCCTTCCGCTCCAAAGCCGGCCCCACATGATGTGCTAGATGAGCGGCCGCTTCGACCCAAGCCGGCTGAGCACGCGGGAAATGCCGCACGCGGAAGTGGCGCTCATGGTCAATTACATCGCCAACTGCAAGCTCGCCGGGGACTGGCGATACAGCAAGGCGCCGTACTCTCGCGCCAATCCACCGCCTGTGGTAAGCTTCTCTATTCTATCTTCTTTTTGTTGTCAGCCGACTCCATGATGGCCGGCTTCTGATCAGCCGGCTCTTGTTTGCAGAATCCCCTTCTTCTGCCGCCGGCTGGGGCGGCAGGGATCGAACGTCAGTACACCCCTGATAGCACGGTGGACGATGTTGACGATCCGGACTTGGGGGCAGCCGCCATGGAGGAGGCCGTCGTGGGTGACAACATTGAGCCCGGAGGCACCGGGCTTTCCGCCAGCTTCGAGGAATGGCCGGACGACGCCGACGCCGAAGAAGTCCCACATCGCCAGCCGGCGCCCGACTGCCAAAACGTGGGCCCGTCTGCCGCGCCGGCTGCAGGTGGCGGCGCTCCGAAGCGCCGGGCTGCGTCAGCTCTCTTCGGCAATCGGCCGAAGAAGCCCAAAACCTCCGCCGCAGCGACGAAGCGAGACGAGGCGGCAGCGAAGGCGGCCCGCTTCCGAAAAGCGGTGAAGCAGCCCCAGGCGGTCTCGGCGTAAGCATCCAATCGCTTGTATGCTTGTTTTGTTGTGTTCTTTTGTTTGAGTCATTCTCCTGACTTTTCTCCGTTTTCTGAGCAGGGCGCCGCTTTCTCTGGAGCGGGGCCCAGGCGGCTCCGTCGTCGGCCCGGCTGGAGGGTCTTCGGGCTCCCGCCGCGTGGATCCCCGCGCCGATCTCATGGAAGCCACAGAGCGGAACGCTCGAGAGGCGCGGGAGGAGAGGGAGGCGGTGGATCGGGAGGCAGCCCAGGCGGCAAAGGAGCGGGCCGAGGAGGCGGCCAGGACTCAGGCGGAGCGGGCGACTGCGGAGACAGAGGCGGAGGGCTCGCGCGACCAACCCCCTCTGCTCGCCATCCCACTCCGATCCGTAGACCCGGACACCCCCTTGCCCCTGGCAGAGGAGATCATCCAGGACCCGCCGTCGGTGCAAAGGGAGGAGCCCTTCGAGGTTTTCGTAGGGAGGACGCCGCCGGCCGCGCCAGTCGGCGCGGGCCAAGGCGGCCATTCGTCGATGGCGCCAACGAAGCCGGCCAAGGACGCGCCTGAAGTCGGAGCCGGCCTTGAAATTCAGTCGGCGACGCGCCAGCGAGCAGGGGGAAGTGTCGCTCCGTCGGAGTCGCGCCAAGCCGCAGGCGCCGGCCGGTCGGCGGAGGCCTTGGAGGCGGCCAGCTCCGGTACGTCCGGGTGGACTCCCAGCGTGGGGACCGGCGAGCTGAATGTGGCGGCCCAAGAGGTCCGGAATCCGCTGCGAGCTCAGGCCGGCCTCCTGCAGCAATACACGCAGGAGTTGCTGTCGACGCGAGCCACCATCCGGGTAAGTTTTTTGCTCTTGACCACTCTGGTTCCTTGATTTCTTCCGTGGGGGCGCGTCAGCGCACCCACTGGGTGTAGTGCCCGAGATTCGGGTCGACTGCTGCGTAGTCGGGTCGGATCTTTCTTAGCGACCGTCTCATGTTTTGCTTTCTGTCTTAACTTCCAGGAATATCATAATTCCCGTGCTGCCGCCTTCAACTCCCAGGCTCAGGAGTTGGGTCGGAAGATCGAAGACCTGGCCAATAGCCGAAGTAACTGTTTGTTTTTATCTGTTTCCTGTGGGGGCGCGTCAGCGCACCCACTGGGTGTAGTCCCCGACATTCGGGCCGACTACTGAGCAGTCAGGTCGGATCTTCCTTGATGACCTTTCCCTCATTGGTTTTTTCTTTTTGTCTTTTGCTCTTTGCAGGAGCCAATGCCGACTTGCGGAGAGAGCTTGGCGAGGCGCAGACCGCCCTTCGTACTAGGGACACCGAGTATGCCACCTTGGCCCAGGAGCGCGACCGCCTGGCCAAGAAGCTGGCTGATCAGGAGGAAAGCCACAAGGCGGCCCTGCAGAAGGCGCAGGAGAGCGAGGCCGCCCTAAAGGCAGAGTTTGAGACCGAGGCGGCGAGCTGGGCTGAGACTCGTCAAGCACTGGATGCGGGCTTCGGCCGCATCGAAGACTTGATCGATGGTAAGTTGCTTTTCTCGCCCTTCTTCTGCCTGCTGGCCGCCTGGGGTCGTGAGCTGACTTGTGCTGCCGCCCATTTTGTTGTGTAGATTACTTTCCCGGCCACTCCACCCTTGCCGCCCAAGCCATCGAGGCTCATCATGAGGCGTGCCGTCAAGCGTGCATCAACGTCGCGCCGGACGCCAATTGGACGCTGGAGGAGCAGCTCGTAGCCATCCAGGCGCGGCTGCAGCCGGCTCACCGGATGCTTCGCTGGCTTCAACGTGCCGGGGCACAGGTGCTGGCCGCCCTCTGGCCCGGCCAGACGATCCCCCGCACTCCAAGCCGGACCGCCGACTGGCTGGAGGTCGCAGTCGGCCGTTTCGAAGCGTGGAAGGCGTCGGCAGCCCATCTCGGAGCCGGGCGGGCGTTGGAGTTCATCTGCGCCTGGTACCCAGGGCTAAGTCTGGACCAGCTGCGTACTTGGAGGCTGGAAGCCGATGCGGAGCTGGAGGAAGTGCGGCCGGCAATCGCCCAGCGCGCCTCGATGATCGTCGAGTGCACCGACATCAGTGTCTTTGCGCCTGAGCTCAATGACGACGGCGTTGCACAGCCGGAGGACTGGTTTGGCCTGGACCCGGCGGCGGGCGAGGACTCGGCCGAGGAGATCGCCTCCAGCGATGAGGGCGAGGATGACGAGGACGAAGACGGCGAAGACGTTGATCCGGCTAGCGGAACAACCGGCCAGCCTCCAGCTGATCGTGCCTCCAGCAATGAGGCGCGTGGAACCGCGTCCTCTGCAGGAGGCGGTGATCAAGCCGAAGTTCACCTGCCGGCCGCTCCCTCAGCCGACGCAACCGTCTCCACTGACCAGCCCAGCTCGTCAACCGCTCCGCCAGCTTGACTTGCCGTCTTTATTTTTCCTGCTTGTCGTCTTTTGGAATAATCTTTTAAGCTTTTGCAATTCCACCCGCTGGGGGTGTATCAAACTATGTTGGATGTCGGCCTCTTAGAGGTCTTTTTATGTAAACATTATGGTATGCATGTTTGGTTTCCATGCACGTACGCTTTTTATCCTTAGGCTTTTTCCTTTGTCGCCTTCCCACTTTGGGGAGGCAAGTACTCAAGCTTTCTTAGATTGAAGTGAAGTGAATGGAAACCGGCCGGCCGGCTACTCTGGTAGTCGGTCGGCGGCAGGCGGCAAACCGGCTCCTGTTATATTAGTCCGGTGGTCCCTAGCCATTTTTCGTGTGCGCACCCTTTCCTGCTTTTGACTATTGCCAGCCGAACAGCCGGTTCTTCAAACTGCGGCTTTGGCAAGAGCTAAGCTTGGGTGCCGGCACACTACTTGCCTGACTACGGGTAAGACTTCTAATATAACTTTAGTCGGTCAGTCCCCGGGCCGACTGGTCGAACCCGGTGCCGGACAGAATAAGTAAATGAGATGACAAGGTCATAAGCATGATATTGTTCATTCACAGGTAAAAGATGGCAGTCCCCAAGTCCTCCTCGGGGAGCCTATTGTCTCGTACTTAATACAAAACTTAACATGATACATACTGCATGTCAACTGTAAAAATCTTCGAAGGAGATTGGCGTTCCATGGTCGTTCCGACTCCTTGCCCGAGTCGTCTCTCTTGTGTGCCTTGGGTTTCTGTGCGTCGATTAAGTAGTAGGAGTCGTTGCCTAGAGCTCTGCTGATGACGAAGGGTCCTTCCCAGGGGGCCGAGAGCTTGTGCTGGCCGGCTGTTCGCTGGATCAGCCGGAGCACAAGGTCGCCCTCCTAGAAGGATCTTGGCCTGACCTTCCGGCTGTGGTAGCGGCGCAACCCCTGCTGGTACATGGCAGACCGGCTGAGGGCTAACGGCCGGCCTTCTTCCAGCAGGTCGACGCCGTCTTCTCGTGCTTCGTTGGCCTCCGCCTCCGTGTACATGGTCACCCGAGGTGAGTCGAACTCGATGTCAGTTGGGATGATTGCTTCGGCAACGTACACGAGGAAAAAAGGAGTGAAGCTGGTTGACTTGTTTGGGATGATGCGCAGACTCCAGAGGACAGCCGGCAGCTCATCGAGCCAACAGCCGGCCGAACGCTCCAGAGGTACGACCAGTCGGGGCTTGATGCCGGAGAGGATGAGGCCGTTGGCTCGCTCGACCTGGCTGTTTGACTGCGGGTGGGCGACGGACGCTATGTCCAGCCGGATACCTTGTGCAGCGCAGAAACGTGCCAAGGCTCCTTTGGCAAAATTTGTGCCATTGTCGGTGATGATGCTGTGTGGCACGCCGTACCGAGTTGTTATGTCTGTGATAAATGTCATGGCAGTTGGCCCATTCAGCTTCTTGATCGGCTTTGCCTCAATCCACTTGGTGAATTTATCTACGGCGACGAGCAAATGTGTCATGCCGCCGCGCGCCGTCTTGAATGGGCCCACCATGTCTAATCCCCAAACGGCAAAGGGCCAAGTGATGGGGATGGTCTTGAGTGCCGAAGCCGGCATGTGTTGCTTGGAGCTAAAAAGTTGGCAGCCTTTGCAATGCTTAACTAATTCTTTAGCGTCATCCAAAGCAGTCGGCCAGAAAAAGCCATGGCGGAAAGCTTTGGCGACAAGTGATCTTGAGGCGGCATGGTGGCCGCATTCTCCTTGGTGTATATCTCTGAGGATTGCAATGCCCTTCTCTTGCTCGACGCACCGTTGGAGGACTCCAGTGACACAGCGCTCGACCAGTTCTCTGTTGACGATCGCGTATGCACCGGCTCGGTGTTGGACTTGTCTCGCTTCTGTTTCATCAGCCGACAGATCTTGGTTTACTAGGAAGTTGAGGATGGATTGAGCCCATGACGGAGCTGCGACTTCCCCTACCGCCAATGTGGCTACTGCCACCAGGGTGGGCGGGTTGGGTGATGAAGTGCTGGAGTCGGCCGCCGACTGCTGCGTTGACGTAGTCCCCGGGCCAGCTACTGCAGTCCCCGGGCCGGCTACCGCAGTCCCCGGGCCGGGTGCGGCAGTCCCCGGGCCGGTTACTGCAGTCCTCGGGCCGAGTACTGAAGTCCCTGGGTCGCCTGCTTGGTTCTTCGAGCCGGACCCGGCCCCGTCGGGGTTGGGCGGCACGAAGATGGAGTCGGATTCTGGAGACGGCTTGATGGACGGCTTGAGGAGGCGTTATAGAGCGACGCCGGTTGGTATTGCTTGCCGAGTGGAGCCTATTCGGGCCAGGGCATCGGCTGGCTCGTTGTCGGCTCGCGGCACGTGGAGGAACTCGCATCCTTCAAAGTATCCACTGATTTGCTGCACCAGGAAGCGGTAGCTTGCCATGTTTGCGTCCTTGGCGTCCCAGTCGCCGGATGATTGTTGAACTACCAAATCCGAGTCTCCATAACATAGGATCCGGCGGATGCTGAGTTCCTTGGCAAGCCGGAGCCCATGTATGAGCGCCTCGTATTCGGCTACATTGTTGGAGGCGGCGAAGTGGATCTGCAGCGTGTATCTAAGCTTGTCGCCCTTGGGAGAGGTAAGGACGACGCCGGCTCCCAAGCCGGTGCGCATCTTGGACCCGTCAAAATGCATGCGCCAATGGGTGGAGTCAGGAGCCGGCGGCAGGTACTGGGTCTCGGCCCAGTCGACGAGGAAGTCGGCCAATGCTTGGGACTTGATGGCAGTGCGGGGTTGGTAGAAGATTGTGTAGGGGGCCAGCTCGATGGCCCACTTCGCCACCCGGCCGGATGCATCCCGGCTGCCTATGATCTCGGCCAGCGGGGCAGTGCATACGACCGTGATGGGGTGCTCTTGAAAGTAGGGCTTCAGCTTCTTGGCAGTGAAGTACACGCCGTAGCACATCTTCTGGCAGTGCGGGTAGTTCTGTTTTGAGGCGGACAGCACCTCGCTCAAGTAGTACACCGGCCTCTGGACCGGCTGGGCTCGGCCTTCTTCTGGGCATTGGACCACGATGATGGTGCTGACCACCCGGCTGGTTGCGGCAATGTAAAGGAGCATGGGCTCTTTCTCAGTCGACGCTGCCAAGACAGGCGGCGTGGCCAGCATCTTCTTCAGCTCGTGAAAGGCTTGATCGGCTTGGTCATTCCACTTGAAGTGAGTGCTCTTCTTCATGAGGCGGTAGAGAGGGAGGGCTTTCTCTCCGAGCCGGCTGATGAAGCGGTTTAAAGAGGCCAAGCACCCGGTGAACTTCTGGATTTCTCGGAGCTTGGTGGGCATCGCCATTCTCTCGATGGCCTTGATCTTCACCGGGTTGCACTCGATGTCGCGTTCGGAGACCAGGAAGCCTAGGAGCTGGCCGGCTGGCACTCCAAACACGCATTTCTCAGGGTTGAGCTTGATTCGGAACCGGCGCAAGTTCTCGAACGTTTCTTTCAGGTCTTCCAACAAGGTGCCGCGCTTCTCCGTCTTCACCATGATATGGTCCACGTAGACGTGAGCGTTTTTGCCGAGTTGCATGAGGAGGCACTTCTGCATGCAACGCTGAAAAGTGGCACCAGCATTCCTCAAGCCGAATATCATGGTCAGGTAGCAGAAGGCTCCAAATGGCGTGATGAAGGCGGTCTTCAGGCGGTCATCCGGGTTCAGTTTTATCTGGTGGTATCCTGAATAAGCATCCAAAAAACTCAACAGCTCGCATCCGGCTGTGGAATCTATCACTTGGTCGATTCTTGGCAGGGCGAAGGGACCTTTGGGGCAGGCTTTGTTGAGGCTTGTGTAGTCTATACACATGCGCCACTTGTTATTCTTCTTTAGCACGAGAACCGGGTTGGCAAGCCACTCTGGAAAGAAAACTTCCATAATGAAGCTGGCTGTCAGAAGCCGGGCTATCTCCTCCCCTACAATCCTTCTCTTCTCCTCTGACAGTCGGCGGAGAGGCTGCTTGACTGGTTTTGCGTTTTCTCGCACATGTAGCTTGTGCTCGGCGAAATCCTTCGGAACACCCGGCATGTCCTTGGGGGACCATGCAAGGATATCCCGATTCTCACGGAGGAAATCAGCGAGCTCACCTTCCTATTTGCTGTTCAGGCTTGCCCCGATGACGGCAAACCTCTCGGGGTGCTCGGGGTCAAGAGGTATCTTCTTGGTTTCCTTGGCCGACTGGAAAGATCCTTGGGCATCATGCTCCTTGGAGTCGGTGGGCTGGCTCAGCTGCTTGCTGGCCAGGGCCACGATCCGGTCGAGCGTCTTCTTTTCTTCGGCAATCACAAGGGACTCGGCCAGTCGGCTGCTGGCTGCAGCGCACTCGGCAGACTTCTTGTAATCGCCGGCTTTGGTGATGATGCCCTTGGAGCTTGGTATCTTCATCTTGAGGTACGCGTAGTGGGGGACCGCCATGAACTTGGCGAAGGAGGGTCGGCCAAGTAATGCATGGTAAGGGCTCTCCAGGTCCACCACTTCGAACCAGACCGCTTCCCGGCGGAAATGCTCCTTGTCCCCAAAGAGTATGTCGATCTTGATCTTGCCAATGGGGGCGCAGGACAAGCCGGGCACGATGCCGTGAAACACTGTCCGAGTCGGCACAAGCTGCTTCGTCTTGACACTTAACTTCTCCAAGGTGTTGCGGTACAGGATGTTGATGCTGCTCCCGCCATCTATCAGCACGCGGGAGAAGCGGGCGGCGCGTCTATCCGTCGCGAGGGTGGCCTCCAGGACCAAAGCATAGGAGCCGGGAGACGGCATCACCTCTGGGTGGTCAGCCCGGCTCCAGCTGATGGGTTTCTCCGACCAATGCATGTGTCCGGCTGGGTTAGCAGCGACCGCACTGACTTCCTGATGCTCTCGGCGCTTGCTGCGCCGGTCTTCGGGCTGGCTCGTAAAGATGATGTAGGATGCTTGCTCGTCGGGGAACTCGTCCTGCACGGCGCCGACTGCAGGCCGGGCGGCCTGAGGCGGCGGAGCCGGAGGCGGCGGACCGACAGGAGGAGTCGGCGTGAGCCCTTCGCCCTTGGAGATTCGGGCGAGCCAGTTGCACTTTCGGGTTGTGTGGTTGGACGGCTTCGCGCCGCTATGGAACTTGCATGGGGCGTCAAGAGCTTGCTCGTACGAGAAAGCCGGCTGCCAAGCCGGCCGGCCGCCCTTGGGCTTCTTGGGAGCGGGCCGCCCCTCAGGCGGCGTGTCTTCGACCGTGGCCACCTGCCGGTTAACGGGAGGCGGCGCAAGGCCTTTACGCTTCTGGTCGTTCGGGTGTTGGTGTCGGCCGGAATCTCCTGCCGGCGTCTTGGGCGCCGGGTTAAGAAATTTCCTGGGCGCGTCTACCCGGAGCTCGGTCTTCATCGAAGAATCAGTGGTGGCATATCTGTCGGCGATGTTCAGAAGCTCGTCAAGGGTAGTCGTCTCGTCGCAGAGAAGCTTGTGCTTGAGGAGGGTGCCTTCTCGGCACCCGGCAGTGAAGTATTCGATTGCCTGCACCTCGTGCACCCCTACACAAGAGTTGCGAAGCTCGGGCCAACGCGTGAGGTAGTCACGGGTGGACTGGGCTGGGCCCTGTACCCACAAGGAGAGCTGCCTGGGCTTGGGAGCCCGCTTGTAGGTGCTGGTGAAGTTGCGAACGAAGGCTTCGGTGAAATCTACCCAGCTGTTGATGCTGAGAGGCTTGAGGCTGTTAAGCCAAGTCCGTGCCGTGCCTTGCAGCATGAGGGGCACATACTTTACAGCAACCCGCCGGTTGCCGTTGGCTATGCTGACTGCCGTGGAGTTGTCGATCAGCCAGTCTTCCGGCTTCACGGAGCCGTTGTATTTGGGCGTGTCTCTTGGGAGCGAGAACCCTTTGGGGAAGGGCTCGTCGCGGATGCGGGGGCCGAAACAGGGCGGGCCGACATTGTCTTCTTCTTCCAGCGCCAGGGATCTGGCCAGGCGGTTGATCCGATGGCGGGCGTCGCTCTCGCCGACTCCTTCACAGCGACCTAGTCGGCCGCTGAGAGTCGGGTGCGCCACTGGCGGTGGGGTGGGGTATCTTTCTCCACAAGCCCGAGGCGGAGGCGGGCTACCCCGCCATTCCCTGGCTCGGGGATGGCCATCCGCGTCGCGCTCGGTGGAGATTCGTGTCTGGCTTTGGCTGGAAGCCGGCTCTTTCTCGCGCCGCGCACGGGTGTTACTCTTAGTCGGCGTCCGGGACGTCGCGCCGTGATCCCGATGCGGGGGTGGGCTTCCCGCGCGGGCGTCGGCCTTGTGTCGCTGAGCGGCCGCGTCAATCAGTTGCTGTATGCGCCGAGTCATGTGGGGGAGGTTTTCGGCCCCCAAGCCGTCCAACTCGTCCACGGCCGCCAGGGCGGCGCGCAGGTTCTCGAGCAGAGTGGCATAGACCGGGCGGTCGACTCCCAGCGTGTCGGCGATGACGGCGCCGCGTTGCCTGGCAGCACTAGCCCGGCTTGGGCCAGCCGGGGCCGGCGTGCCGAAGGCGGCGCGGTCAGCTTCGCGCTGGTAAGCCTCAGTGAGGCGTCTCACGGAAGCTAGCCTCCGGCCCTCCGCGAGGAGGGCGAGACGGCGTGCCTCCAGTGCTTTGTCGTCGGCATCAGCCGGGAGGGGGACGGACAAGTCGTGAGCCGCCGCGCGCGGGGCGTCGTGGGCGCTCTCGTCGGCCGGATCGCCGTGGCCGATAACCATCACCTAGGTGGTGACAGTATCACGATCGTCGGCCCGAGGGAGCGGGTCGTTGTAGATCGTGACGTTGGTGGGAAAGGTGTCGTAGGAGGCCGTGTCGGAGTCGACAGAGTCGACAGGCATCGGGTCGGTGGAGCCAACCGACTCCAGATCCGCAGCAGGCTCGCTGGAGACACGGAGTTGGCCAAGGAGGTTGGCGAGGTGGTCGGTGCCCGCATTGGAGGCAAGCTCGTCGGAGATGCGGGCCTCATCAAGGAGATCGGCAAGGCTGCTTGCCGCGCAGATGCTGGTGACGCCTTGCAGCGCGTCGTGGCAAGCGCCATCGGGCGTGCCGGGCTGGCTACGCTCGCTAGTGAGGAAGAGGGTTCCCGTCCAGAACAGGTCTCCGGACGACGGTGCACCTGGCCCCATGGTGGGCGCCAAATGTCGAGTGGTAGGTGCGACATATGCCAACGGGTGGCTTATCATTGTGGGAGCCAATAAGACGTCGCCGGTGCTAGGAAACGGGATGAGGCGAAGACAAGCTCGCCGCGTACTTTACCCAGCTTCAGGGCTCTCCGTGGAGATAACACCCCTACTGCTGCTCTGCGGGGTCTCCGCATGATCACTAGATTAAAACAAGTAGCTACACAATGCTCCTTGAGCTGTTTTGGTGGAAGGAGGAAGAAGGGCACGGCTAGCCTGCTTCCTCTCCTTGTATGGTGTCTAAGGCTAGCTTGGGGGTCCAACCCTTTGCATGGGTGCACCGGGGGGCTTATATAGGCCTACCCCCCGGGGGTACAATGGTAATCCGGCTGGGCGCGGGGCCTAGCTGCCTGTGACTATGCTTGCCGGCTTCTGCGCCGGCCACTAGGGCCCGCCGACTGGTGGGTCCCGCCGGCTGCCGGCACCCTGGTCGACAGGCAGGCCCCACTGTCCAGGGCCTTGTCGGTGGCTGGTTACTATTGCTCTGTACTGATGACGCGGGCTTGGTCGAGGTAAGCGTGGCTACAGTATCGCCGCCCTGGCGGGCGATTACTGTAGCCCCATCGTATCTTGTCTCCTTAATGGGCGTCTCCTTCGAGGAGGATGGCAGGCCGGCTATGGGGGGCCGGCTCTCCATCGGGCCGACTTGGGAGGAGGTGCGGCCGCCTTCAGTATCTATCTGCCCGAAGGGGCCCACCGCCTCGGGGGCCACGCTGGTGGCCCGTCGTGGATGGCATCAAGGCCTCCGTGGCAACAGTGCCGCGCCGGACGGGTCGTGGCAACCCGTACGGCGCACTGTGCTGGGCGTGCTCCGGGTTTTGGGGGTGGCAGGCTTTACTGTAGCCACGCCCCGCTTCATCATTGCTGGGTGGACGCGGACTTCGCGGGTACGATCTTGACTGCTTTATGGGAGCCGGCTTCTTGGAGTCTGCCTACTTGTTGCCGACTTCTCAAAGTCGGCCCTCCCACGGCCTCCTTCATGAGGGATAAGGGCGGGCCGCCCCCCGAAGCCGGCTTAGGAGATAGCCGGCCGGGGGAAGGCGGCCCCAGGTCTTGAGTTCTTTTGAGAGCCGTACGGGCTCGTAATTTTTTCAGAAGGGCCAGGGGAAGCCGGCTAGGCTACCCATGGCTATTTACTCCGACAGGCGAAGTACTTCCTGCGCTTTAGCATGCGACAAGGGAAGTCGTCACCCAGGGCCTCCCATTTCCTCCGGAGGGCCTCAAAGTCCACGCGGAAGCGGCCCAAGAGAAGAGCGCAAGGATCAACCTGTGGCGAGGACGGAGCATCAGAGCGATACGCGTCAGGGGCGCGTGCCGCCCATCACCTCGCCAGAAGACGCGGCTGGGGCCTCCAAGGCCCCAGCCCCGGGCGCTGGGAGCGGCTGCTTGCCACCTTCAGCCGCAGCAGCATGGGTCCCAGGAGCCGTCCCCTCGCGAGCATCACCCGGCACTGCCACCTCATCAGGAGCCCCCTCGGCCTCCGGCGCCTCCTGCCTCCCTACTCCGCCACTTGAGGAGGATCCGCCTTGGCCGGTTGGAAGGGCAGTCACCACCATCGGATTCTCGCAAGGTCCCTGGAGGCCGGCAGGGCGCAGCCCCCACTCATCAAAGACGGGCATCTACTTCACGAAGTCGGCCCTGCTCTGGCAGAGATACAACAAGGCCCCTCCCTGCCGGACGTTGCCAGGATTGAGGTCCCCGGCCAAGGTCAAGAGCGTCGACTTCAGCA
Source organism: Triticum monococcum (assembly GCA_034509565.1). Classification (NCBI taxonomy): domain Eukaryota; kingdom Viridiplantae; phylum Streptophyta; class Magnoliopsida; order Poales; family Poaceae; genus Triticum; species Triticum monococcum. The sequence continues at coordinate 608,674,642 of CM067845.1, forward strand.
CCGCGGGAGCCAGGTCCTCTTCCTGGAGCCTCATGCTATCCTCGCGCCCACGGAAGGCCCACATCCGGCGAGAGTGGCGTTGAAGGGGAGCAACACGGCATAACAGAAACTCCTTCACCACCTTAGGCGCTGTCACGCGGAGCTTCCTCAGGAGCGTGAAGCAGCTCCAGACAAAGACGAGCCGGGGGCTCTTGAGCATCTCCTGGCCCCAACCCAAATTGGGGACAGCAGGCGAGGTCGGCTCCAATAGCAGGGGGCTGGGCACCCCTGCGTCCACATACAACCACCGCTCGCGGAACCCAACCGCGGGCAGGGGGAGTTTGAAGTCAATCACAGAGGCCTCAGTCTCAGGCTCAGCAGTAAAGCTCATGCACGCCCAGCATTGGGAAGGGTCGACAAGGTGCAGCGTGAAGAAGTGGCGCAGCAAGGCAATCGAAGGAGGGATGCCCACCATGGCTTCGCAAACGAAGGCGAAGACCGAAAGGAGGGTGATGGACTCAGGACTTAGATGCATCATGTGGATCTGATAATGGGAGAGCACGACATTGAAGAAATCAGAGAAGGGGGGAACCAGACCCGCCCACAAGGCGTCGGTGAAACATGGGACCTCGGTTGCTATCCTGTCGATGGAGAAGTGGGACGCGGGCCAGGACGTCGTCCTCCCGCACTCATTGAAGACGGTGGCCAGGGCCAAGCTGTCCCTGCCCAGGCACTCTTGATTGAGTACGGTCGACTGGCCAATGGTGGGGGCCACCGATGGCGGCGCACAAGACGGAGGCATGGGTTTCTCGCCTCTCTCCTTCCTCGTCGGAGCCATGGCGATGGGAAGGAGGGGGAAGATTCGAGATCGGATTGGAGGCGGGAGCCGACATTCGAAGGAAGGAAGAACAGGGGACGCTCGAGCAACAGGAAGGGGAGCGGCTGTGTGCAACTACAAGTCCACCTAGCAGGGCGCAGAATAAGGGGGCGTGGGGGGAACAGTGCCGCCCACGTCCCATCAACCGCCACGCGGCGCCCAAGGCCGCAGGCTGTTAGGGCCCGCGGCGCTTCGCCCTCGCCCTTTCGCCTCTCGGCACGTCCAAGTCCAGATGCGCCTTGGGCCCGGGGGCTACTATCGGCGTTCTGGGATCGGGGGTCCCCAGACTTGCCTGCCTGCGGCCTGCGGCGTGGCTCAAAGGAGGCCCAGCACGGCCCATCTTCATCAACACAAGACTCAAGACCCAAGCGAGGGGCCAAGCCTCGCGTTGTGGACGACACAGAGCTTCCTTAGGCACGGCCTCGTCAGGCTGGCTCGCGAGGAGGCGGAGAGATCAAGGCGGGGTAACTCGCGAGGTGCCCGTGACGCAAGCCATGACGACTCAGGGCGCCAGGCGGGTGCCAGCGCGCGCAGCGTCCTTCTTTCCTCTTTGGTGCAAAGGGGGCAAGCGCAGCCGCAGAGTACCAAGGCATCAAGCAAAGGTTGCCATTTCGGTGCAACGAGACCAAGACCAGGAGGACTACGAGATGGAGGTCACCGTGGAGCCCAGGACGGCGTCATCACCAGAGCTTTGCGCAGGCGAAGACCGCTTTTGTCAGGATAGTTGATACTTGCTGTCCCCCTTCAAATTAGCCCGCCATTGTTGGCTCCCTTCCCGCTCAATATTTGGGAAGAGGACCAGGGCCTCTATAAATAGGGCCAGCCGCCCATGTAGGCCGGGGTTCGGTTCATTCGTTCAGTTGGCTAGTAAGAGTAAGGGAGAGAAAGAGAGAGAGAAAGAGAAAGGTGGCTGAACTCCTCCTAGCAGTTCATCACCCCAGCCAAGAACAGACACTCGCGAGGCTGTTCTTCCTTGTATTGTTCATCATCATCAGCCCCAGGAGGCAATCCACCAACCACACACTGGAGTAGGGTATTACACCACAGCGGTGGCCCGAACCAGTATAAATCTTGTGTCCCTTGTGCAGTTCTTTTAGTAGTTTAGATCTTTGCGGGGCTGGGACGTAGAAGGCGTAATCTCCGTGCGCACCCCAGTGTTCGAACCTTAAGGGTCTGCCGGAACCCGAAATCCGACACTCCTCGAGCCATAGTAGTCCGCTACAGCCCGGTTCACCGGAGTCCTGCTAGCCCAGCACTACTGCTCAGGACACTTGACTGGCCGGCATGTGTTTCACTTTGTTCCTATGTATGTCCCTTCGGGGAAATGTCACGCGGTGACATCCGAAGTCCTGCCTAGCCTGCTACAGCCCGGGTTCCCCGGAGTCCTGTTAGCCCAGTGCTACAGCCCGGATTCACACGCTGATGACCGACATGCTCGATGTGATTCACGTATGCCTGTCTCCATAGGTCTGTGCCGCTTTGGGTTCACGACTAGCCATGTCGGCCCGGGTTCTCTGTCATATTGATGCTAGCGACACTATCATATACGTGAGCCGAAAGGCGCAAACGGTCCCAGGCCATGGTAAGGCGACACCCGTGGGAATACCGTGCGTGAGGCCGCAATGTGATATGAAGTGTTACCGGCTAGATCGATGTAACTTGGAATCGGGGTCCTGACACAGGGCCTGCCGATATTCCTGGACATCCGGCTTCCCCTTTAATTCCCACGGCCATTATAACCTTAGTCTTTTTAAGTTTTCGATCGTGCCCCACAACACAACAAGCACACCCACGACGACGCATAGAGAGGGGATGTCCAGTGGCGCTCCAATGGAGTTCGACGAGCATAGAGTGGAGACCCACGCGAGGGAGACGGATCTCTCAGTGGTGTACACCATCGACCCGGCCGTGGTGGACGACTACATCAACAATGTTGAGTAGTTGCTTGCTGGAGACAAGTACAAGCTGGTCGGCATTGACCTCCAGTACACCGCTGGTCGTCCCGGCATAGATTAGAAGGTTGCCGTCGCCCAGTTGTGCGTGTGCCATCATGTCCTCATCTACCACTACTGCATGGCCACATAGCCTTGCGACCGTTTCAATAGGTTTGTCAATAGCACTGACTACGAGTTCGCCACGGTGGAAACCACCGACGATGTAAAAGCGCTTAGTGTTACGGGCTTGGCCTGCAAGAACCTTGTCGAAATCTGTGACCACTACAGGATCTGGGGCAGCCCGAAGAAGGACTCCCTGGTCGAACTCGCCTCGGCCATCATCGACCCCTACTATGAAAAGATGAAGCAGGATGCCCAGAGAACAAGTCTCTTATCCTGGCACGGGGCCTGGATGCGGCAACTAGAAGAACCTCTGCTCAGGTTCGCGGCCAAGAGCGTCTACACATGCTACGAGATACACAGGCAGATCATTGACATGAGGAAGTGCCTCCTTACCCAAACCGACGAGCCCGGATCGAGCCACAAGCAGAGCAAGTGTCACAAGAAGTATATGATGATCATATGATCATTTATGCTAGTTAATCATGCATGTAATATATAGTTTACTTTATTGGTGCGTGGAAATATCATGTGTGTAGTAGCCACCTATGTAATTATGCATGTAATAGTTTACTTTGGTGTGTGCAAATGCCATGGTTGTAGTAGCCACCTATATATATGTTCTGTATGCAATCCCATCCCACAACACACACGTCTTATTAGCAGCTACCGGCTGTGTTATTATCGGTTTTCACACACATTTCTGATTATATACCTGTTTGCCGCGTATCACATACATCTTGTTAAGTTGAACCATTTTCTGTTCTCTTGTCACAATGCAAACAATTCATCCGAGTGAACCGCATGCCGTATATCGCACACACCTTCATCTGGCTGACCGTTTCTTTTGTGTTGCCTAATCATAAACAGTTCATCCGAGTGAACCATATGCTGTATATCACACACACCTCCATCTGGCTGCCCGTTTCTTTTGTTCCTCCTCATCGCAAACAGTTAATTGAACTGAACCGTATGCCCTACATCGCACACGCAACTAAATCTGAACCGTGTTTGATGGTTCCGCCATCGCAAACGTTTTGCACCTTTTTTTACAGTTTTTTACACCACCATTTGCGATTATGGCATCGCACACAGTTTCGTCGAAGGGTCTCTGATCGTAGTGTCGTGTTAGCAGCATCCTGCGGTAGTGAGTGGTACACGAGGACGTGATGGCACACACACAACTGAGCGACGGCAACCTTCTGATCGTACCCGGCACAACCGCAAGTAAATGGTCCATAGTGCGGATGTAGCTCTCCACCGAGTCCGCCTCGTTCATGTGCATGACCAAGAGGTTCTTCCCTCTCATGTGTGTGTCAACTACATGACACGTGGAGAACTGACACATGTCATCGTTTTCAATCGTTGGGAGCGCCATTTGAGACAGTACGAGCACCATTTGAGCCGCTAGATATCCTCTCTGTATGTGTCTTCGTGCATGTGCTTATTGTGTCGTGGGGCGCGACAAATTATGTTAATTGCCCGCGGGAATAAATGGGGGCCGGGCGGCCTAGATTCTCGGCACGCTTGCATGACAGTTTTTGCAGCGGGTAACTGCATTGTGGCGCATGTAACTGCATCCTGGTGATGACCGGCGCAACCGCATGCATATGACACCCTGAACGTATGTAATCGTGCACCACCCCCAAATGATGGCAACACGCGTGGAGGGACGCGAGCAGAGCGCACGCGATGGGATGCGATCAGAGCGCCGATGCGGCCGCCTCAACCGCAAGCAACGAAACACATAGAGCAGTTAAACACACAAGGAATGACGGTCTACATGCCGGCTCGTGGTTGCAAGCGGGCGGCCCCATGTGAAACTACATCATGTTCCACATCACATCGGGCAAATAGTCATTCACGACGTTGCATAGAGAGCACCATGTGCTACGTAATTAGATCGCAAATGTTTTTTTATTAACCGTATGTGTACGTGTCATTTTGTCCTCCTCTTGCACGTCTTGTCACCGCGCTTCCGAAGGCTTCGATTGTAAGCTTGAGCACCGCATAGGCTTTTCTTTTGGCCATGTGTTGGCTCGAAGAGCCGCCAATGAATCGTCGGTGAGCCCGTTCCTGCACGCAACCGCGCAAGCTTCCCGCACGACTCGATGAAATCCCCACAAACCCCAATGATTATCGGCCTGCTATATAAATCCTCATGGCCGGAGAGTCCGCATCTCATTTTTCTCTCCCACCTCGTAGCTTATCTCACCATCTTCTCCCACAATCGCCAATGACACCTGTCCGTCGTCATGCATGGCCACTCCACTGTCATTAGAGGACAGCCCCAGCTGGGAGAGGCTACACCGCGGCGGTGGCTTAGTCCCTGGCGGCGTGTATTGCGTGTGGTGTTCCTATTGGGTGTGTGCACAACACTCACCACACGCTCCGCCGCCGCTGCCCGACGATAGCTTTTGCCGGCCGCCATTGCCACCACCCCACCGTCGGCCATCGAGGCCATTGCCCGCTCAGCCACCTGATACGTCCATTTTGCATCATGTTTTCCTACTATTATTTATAATGTTTTATGCATAATGATTCTTCATCAAGTAATTCTAATGCCTTTTCTCTCTTAATATGCAAGGTTTACACAAAGAGGGAGAATGCCGGTAGTTGGAATTCTGGACCTGAAAAAGCTACGTCAGAGTCACCTATTTTGTACATCTCCAAATGAGCTGAAAATTTACGAAGAATTGCTTTGGAATATATGAAAAATACTAGCGCAAATAACTACCACAGGGGCCCACCAGGTGGGCACAACCCACCTGGGCGTGCCAGGCACCACATGCGCGCCCTTGTGGGTTGTGCCCTCCTCGGCCCACCTTTGGTGCTCATCTTCTGGCATATAAGTCATTTTGACCTAGAAAATATAAAAGGAGGACTTTCAGGATGAAGCTCCGCCGTCTCGAGGCGGAACTTGGGCAGTAGCACTTTTGCCCTTCGGGGCAGCGATTCCACCGGGGGATCTTCCCTCCCGGAGGGGAAATCGTCGTCATCATCATCACCAACAACCCTCTCATCTTTGGGAGGCCAATCTTCATCAACATCTTCAACAACACCATCTCCTCTCAAACCCTAGTTCATATCTTGTGTTCAATCTTTGTACTGGAATCTCAGATTGGTACCTGTGGGTCACTAGTAGTGTTGATTACATCTTGTAGTTGATTACTATATGGTTTATATGGTGGAAGATTATATGTTCAAATCCATTATGCTATTTAATACCCCTCTGATCTTGAGCATGATTATCATTTGTGAGTAGTTACTTTTCTTCTTGAGGTCACGGGAGAAGTCATGTTGCAAGTAATCATGTGAACTTGATATGTGTTTGATATTTTGATGATATGTATATTGTTATTCCCTTAGTTGTGTCATGTGGACGTCGACTACATGGCACTTCACCATACTTGGGCCTAAGGGAATGCATTGTGGACTAGTTATTAAATGATGGGTTGCTAGAGTGACAAAATCTTCAACCCTAGATTATGCGCTACTTCGTAAGGGACTGATTTGGATCCAAAAGTGTAATACTATGGTTATATTTTATCTTAATACTTTTCTCATAGTTGCAGATGCTTGCGAGGGGTTAATCATAAGTAGGAGGTTTGTTCAAGTAAGAACAATGCCTAAGCACCCGTCCACCCACATATCAAATTATCGAAGTAGCGAACACGAATCAAAGCAACATGATGAAAGTGACTAGATGAAATTCCCATGTACCCTTAAGAATGCTTTGCTTATTATAAGAAACCGTTTTGGCATGTCCTTTGGCACAAAAGGATTGGGCTACCTTGCTGCGCTTTATTTACCATTACTGTTACTTGCTCGTTACAAATTACCTTGCTATCAAACTACTCATTACCGTCAATTTCAGTGCTTGCAGAAATTACCTTGCTAAAAACCACATGTCATTTCCTTCTACTCCTCGTTGGGTTCGACACTCTTACTTATCGAAAGGACTATGATTGATCCCCTATACTTGTGGGTAATCACCATCGTCGCCCGAAGACGGGAGGTGGTCATCGTGGCCGCCACACCACCGTCGGCCGCTAGGACCATCCCCCCTGCTCCGCCATCGCGGCCCAAAGGCGGGGGTGGCCTTCATGGCCGCCACCCCACCATCGGCTGATGTGGCCGCCATCACGGCACGAAGGCCGGAGGTGGAGGCCGGCATTTGCGTCAGCAACGTTGCACGCTACATCGAGTTCCCGCGGGAAGAGGAGCGTCGGGTCGAGCACTCAAAGAGTCTTAACACCGTCATGGCCACATGAGAAGCCACCGCAGTGGTGTGAAATGTGAAGATCTACGAGGAGTCCCACCGCTTCGAGAGGGGTCGTCAGGAGTGGCAGAGGGCATTCGAGTTGGGCGTCGCTAAAGGTGCAGGAGCGGCTGGTGCTAGATTCCATTCCTTCGGCTCGTCGGTAGACTCCTCCTCCTCTGCCTCTTACTAAGCGCACTCGACAGAGAAGAGACTGCTGAAAGTAAATAGTAAAAAGCCCCTTCATAGTAATATGTAGGGGCTATTTTTTTAGTTTATCTGACTATAGATATGGTTGAACTATACCACGTACTTAAAGTTAGCTACTATATATAGTTGAAATAGCTATTTTAGTACGTGGTTGACAATAGTTGGGGAAAAGTTTGTTCGGTACAGCTATCAAGTTGAACTATTTTTGTAAAGAACACAACTTAATCTATGAATGAATCTATGCTTACTGAATTTCAGTAGCAAAATTAGACAATACTAGTGATTTTTAGCTATAAAATTTGACAAATTGCAGTATTACAAGGTTGACAAATGGTAATGTTACAAGATCAACAAATGCATATGTTTCAGTCAAAAAAAACAAATGCATATGTTTCCAATTTGACAAATGGCAATACACCCAATATGACATATGCAAATCCTACCAGATTGTTTGTACGTGGTTGCACATGGGTCATCATACAAAATCGTTTGTGATGAAGAGATATACAAATCCTGCGTAGCAACGTTTCCCTTGGCTTAGTGGTGAAGGAACCATAGCTCTCGCTTTGCAAGCAGGTAATCAATTTGAATTGTTTGCAATGAAGAGATGCAAAAATCCTGCACAGAAAATTTTCCCTTGGCTTAGTGGTGAAGTAACCATAGCTCTCGCTTTGCATACGGGTGTCCAATCTGAAACATTTGCAATTAGTGTTTATTTAGAGAAAACATTGATATTTAATTTTTTACTTTGATAAGTCTGTACATTCAGAGAAAAAATGCAAGTTTCTTCAAATCATAGATTTCATTCAGCCACACTATGACTTTACACTCATAAAATCGAAATATAATATTAAATAAAAAACTAATTGCGGTGGCTGCAGCATGTTGCGCTGGCATTCTCGTCCTCTGGGACGCCATCATTCAGGTCTTCAAGCCAGCCCAGGATGTTCTGGATTTGCAAATCAAAGATCCGGTCATCAAGTGATCGACGGGTGGGGCGTGGGGGGGGGACGGTTGATACGTCCATTTTGCATCATGTTTTCCTGTTGTTATTTATTGTGTTTTGGATTATTATTTCACTTTATGATACAATTCTTATGCCTTTTCTCTCTTATTTTGCAAGTTTCACATGAAGAGGTAGATTGCTGGCAGTTGAAATTCTGGACCGAAAAGGGCTACATCAAATATACCTATTCTGCACAACCTCAAATGACCTGAAATTTTACGGAGATTTATTTTCGAATATAAAAAAATATTGACGAAAGAATTACTAGAGGGGGCCCCACTAGGCAGCCACAGGCCTGGTGGGCACGCCCCCAAGCTTGTGGGGGGCCTAACAGGCCTCAGAAGCCCATCTTATGCTCTATGATGCTATTTTACCTAGACAAAATCAAGAGGAAAATTTTGGGACGAAGCGCCACCGTCTCGACGCGAAACCTGGGCGAGAGCACTTTTGCTCTTCGGTGGAGCGATTATGCCAGGGAAAGTTCCCTCCGGGAGGGGGAAATCAAAGCCATCGACCATCACCAACGATCCTCTCATCATGGGAGGACCAATCTTCATCAACATCTTCACCAATATCTCAAACCCTAGTTCATCTCTTGTATTCAACATTTCTCTCAAAACCTCGGATTGGTACATGTGGGTTGCTAGTAGTGTTGATTCCATAGGTTAGAACTATCTTAATTATTTTTCTGTAGTTGCAGATGCTTGCGAGAAGGGTAATCATACGTGGGAGGCTTGTTCAAATAAGAACACCACCCAAGCACCGGTCCACCCACATATCAAATTATCAAAGTAGTGAACGTGAACCAAATAAACATGATGAAAGTTACTAGATGAATTCCCATGTGTCCTCAAGAACGCTTTGCTTGTTATAAGAGAATGTTCAGGCATGTCCTTTGCTATAAAAAAGATTGGGCTACCTTGCTGCACATTTGTTACTATTGCTACTTGTCACTTCTTATGAATTATCTTGCTATCAAACTATATGTTACCGATAATTTTAGTGCTTGCAGAAAATACCTTGCCAAAAACTGCTTGCCATCTCCTTCTGCTCCTCATTGGGTTCAACACTCTTACTTATCGAAAGGACTACGATTGATCCCCTATATGTGTGGGTCATCAAGACTATTTTCTGGTGCCGCTTTCGGGGATTGAAGCGGCTTTTGTAAGTGGAATTTGGTAAGCAAACATTTATATTACGTACTGAAATTTACTGTCACTTGTCACTATGGAAAGTAATCTTTTGAGGGGTTTGTTTGGGGTATCTTCACCTTGATCGGAAGAAATTATAGTTTCCCCTCATCCTACTATACCTACTAAAAATATTTATTATGAGATTCATCTGGGTATGTTAGAGAAACTGGTAGCTAATTCTTATGTAGGAGATGGAGCAATACATCACGATATGCACTTAATCTATGTGGATGAAATTTGTGGATTGTTTAAGCTTGCAAGTTTATCCAAATATGGAGAAGAAGGTTTTCCTTTTATCTTTGGAGGGAAAGTCATTGACATGGTATAAGCTAGGCGATGATATTGGAACGTGGGATTGGAACCAATTGAAATTGGAATTTCGTTAGAAATTTTATCCTATGCATCTGGTTCATCGTGATCAAAATTATATATTTTTTTGGCCTCATGAATGAGAAAGTATCGCTCAAGCTTGGGGGAGCCTGAAGTACATTATGCACACATGACCCAATCATGAGCTCTCAAGAGAAATTATTATTTAGAATGTTTATGCTCGGCTTTCTCATAATGATTGATCCATGCTCGATTCTTCTTCTATTGGTTCTTTTATACAGAAAACTATTGAATTCAAGTGGAATCTCCTAGAAATAATTAAACGCAACTCTAAATATTGGGAATTCGACAAAGGTAAAGAGTTAGGTATAAATCTTGAGTTTGATTGTGTTACATCTTTTATGGAAACCGATGCTTTTCGTAAGTATAGTACAAAATATGGACTTGACTCTAAAATAGTAGCTACATTTTGTGAATCTTTTGCTGATCATGTTGATCGCCCTAAAGAGAAGTGGTTTAAATATCATCCACCTATTGTGAAAATAACTAAGGAACCTGTAATAGCTAAGGATGAAACAATTGTTTATAATGTTGATCCAGTTGTGCCTACTTATTATATTGAGAAACCTCCCTTTACTGTTAGGATTAAGGAACATGCTACAGCTGCAATTGTGGTTAATAAAAGTAATATTCGAACACCTAGACACTCTAAACAAATTAAGGTTGAGCCTAATATTGCAATGGTTAAATATCTCTTGGTTGATAATATTGATGGCCATGTTATTCATTTTTGTGATGATGTTGCTAGAATTGATAAACCCGTTAGAAATGAACGCGGCATGCTAGATAAGAATAAACCCATAGTGGGCATGCCTATTGTTTCTGATAAAATTGGAGATCATTGCTATCCTGGTTTATGTGATATGGGTGCTACTATGAGTGCTATTCCGTTTACTCTATATCAAGAAAATATGAGTGATATTGCCCGTGCTAAGATGGAAGATATTGATGTTACTATTAACCTAGCAAATAGAGATACTATTTCACCACTTGGGATTGTTCGTGATGTTCAAGTATTGTGTGGTAAGATGAAATACCCAACTGATTTCTTAGTACTTGGTTGTCAACAAGATAATTTTTGTCCCATTATATTTGGCAGACCTTTCTTGAATACCGTTAATGTTGAAATTGATTGCGTTAAAGAAAAGGTTAGAGTTAAATTTTGTGATGTATCTCATGAGTTCAATTTCTCTAAGTTCTGTAGACAACCACATGAAAAAGAATTTTCTAGTAAGGATGAAATTATTGGTCTTACTTCTATTGTTGTTCCTCCTACTTATCCTTTTTGGACCAATATTTGCTAGACCATGAAAATGATATGCATATGAATGAAAGGAATGAAATAGATGATATATTCTTCAAACAAGAACCTATCCTTAAACATAACTTGCCTGTTGAAACTCTTGGGGGCCCTCTTCCACCTAAGAGTGATCCCATGTTTGAATTAAAGAAATTACCAGACACATTCAAATATACTTATTTTGATGAAAAGAAGATATATCATGTTATTATCAATGCTAACCTTTAGAGCATGAAGAAAAGAGATTACTACTACTTGCGAGCTGCGTTGGGATTTCCTCGAAGAGGAGAAAATGATGCAGTACAGTAAAGACAAATATTTCCCTCAGTTAAGAACCAACGTTATAAATCCAGTAGGAAAACCACTGAAGACCTCGTGAACAGCACCTGCACACAAAATAACAAATACTTGCATAATGAAAACAAGGGGTTGTCAATCCCTTGGTGGTTAATTGCAAGGATCAAATCTCATAGTGATAGATAGATAAACAAAACACAAAATAAAATAAATGTAAATAAATTGCAGAAGGTATTTTTGGATTTTAATATAGGATAAAAAATAGACCCTAGGGTCATAGTTTTCACTAGAGGCTTCTCTCTTGAACATAACAATGATGGGTAAACAAATTACTGTTGGGTAATTGATAGAAAAGCGCATAGTTATGGCGATATCCAAGGCAATGATCATGTATATAGGCATCACGTACGAGACAAGTAGACCGACTCCTGCCTGCATCTACTACTATTACTCCACACATCGACCGCTATCCAGCGTGCATCTAGAGTGTTATGTTAATAAAGAACGGAGTAACGCCTTAAGAAAGATGAAATGATGTAGACAAAGTAAACACAATTAATATGATTAAACCCCATCTTTTTATCCTTAATGGCAATGATACAAGTACGTGTCATGTCCCTTTTTGTCACTGGGATTGAGCAACGCAAGATCGAACCCGTCACAAAGCACCTCTCCCATTGCAAGATAAGTCAATCTAGTTGGCCAAACCAAACCGATAGACCGGAGAGACATACAAATTTATAACAATCATACATAAAAGAGTTTAGAGAAGACTCAAATAATATTCATAGATAATCTGATCATAAACCCACAATTCATCAGATCCCAAAAAACACACCGCAAAAAAGGATTACATCGAATAGATCTCCAAGAACGTCGAGGAGAACATTGTATTGAAGATCAGAGAGAGAGAGAAAGAGAAAAGGCCATCTAGCTACTACATATGGACCCGTAGGTGTGCGGTAAACTACTCGCATATCATCAGAAGGGCAGCAAGGTTGATGTAGAGGCCCTCCATGATCGATTCCCCCTCCGGCAGAGTACCGGAAAAGGTCTCCAGATGGGATCACCGAAGTAGAAACTTGCGGCGACGGAAAAGGTATTTTGGGTGGCTCTAGTGTATTGGTAATATTTGGGAATTTATAGAGCTAGGCTTAGGTCAAGAGGTGTGATACGTCTCCAACGTATCTATAATTTTTTATTGCTCCATGCTATATTATCTACTGTTTTGGACATTATTGGGCTTTATTATCCACTTTTATATTATTTTTGTGACTAACCTATTAACCGGAGGCCCAGCCCAGAATTGCTATTTTTTGCCTGTTTTAGGGTTTCGAAGAAAAGGACTATCAAACGGAGTCCAAACGGAATGAAACCTTTGGGAACGTGATTTTCTCAACAAACAAGACCCGGGAGACTTGGACCCTACTTCAAGAAAGAAAAGAGGAGGCCATGAGGTAGGGGGCGCCTACCCCCCCCCCCCCCCCAGGCGCACCCTCCACCCTTGTGGGCCCCCTGTTGCTCCACCGACGTACTCCTTCCTCCTATATATACCTACGTACCCCCAAACGATCAGATATGGAGCCAGAAACCTAATTCCACCGTCGCAACTTTCTGTATCCACGAGATCCCTTCTTGGGGCCTGTTTTGGAGCTCTGCCGGAGGGGGCATCGATCACGGAGGGCTTCTACATCAACACTATAGCCCCTCCGATGAAGTGTGAGTAGTTTACCTCAGACCTACGGGTCCATAGTTAGTAGCTAGATGGCTTCTTCTCTCTTTTTGGATCTCAATACAATGTTCTCCCCCTCTCTTGTGGAGAACTATTTGATGTAATCTTCTTTTTGCGATTTCTTTGTTGAGACCGATGAATTGTGGGTTTATGATCAAGTCTATCTATGAATAATATTTGAATCTTCTCTGAATTGTTTTATGTATGATTGGTTATCTTTGCAAGTCTCTTGGAATTATCAGTTTGGTTTGGCCTACCAGATTGATCTTTCTTGCAATGGGAGAAGTGTTTAGCTTTGGGTTCAATCTTGCGCTGTCCTTTCCCAGTGACAGTAGGGGCAGCAAGGCACGTACTGTATTGTGGCCATCGAGGATAACAAGATGGGGTTTTCTTCATATTGCATGAGTCTATCCCTCTACATCATGTCATCTTGCTTAAGGCGTTACTCTGTTTTTAACTTAATACTCTAGATGCATGCTGGATAGCGGTCGATGAGTGGAGTAATAGTAGTAGATGCAGGCAGGAGTCGGTCTACTTGTCTCGGGCGTGATGCCCATATACATGATCATACCTAGATATTCCCATAACTATGCTCAATTCTGTCAATTGCTCAACAGTAATTTGTTCACCCGCCGTAGAATACTTATGCTCTTGAGAGAAGCCACTAGTGAAACCTATGGCCCCGGGGTCTATCTTCAACATATTAATCTCCTACTACTTAGTTATTTCCTTTACTATTTACTTTGACTTTATTTTACTTTGCATCTTTATCATAAAAATACCAAAAATATTATCTTATCATATCTATCAGATCTCACTCTCGTAAGTGGCCTTATAGGGATTGACAACCCATATTTGCATTGGTTGCGAGGATTTATTTGTTTTGTGCAAGTACGAGGGACTCGCGCGTAGCCTCCTACTGGATTGATATCTTGGTTCTCAAAAACTGAGGGAAATACTTACGCTACTTTGCTGCATCATCCCTTCCTCTTCGGGGAAAACCAACGCAGTGCTCAAGAGGTAGCAAGAAGGATTTCTGGCGCCGTTGCCGGGGAGGTCTACGCAAAAGTCAACATACCAATTACCCATCACATACCCTTATCTCCCGCATTATATTATTTGTCATTTGCCTCTCGTTTTCCTCTCCCCCACTTCACCCTTGCCGTTTTATTTGCACTCTCTCTATCCTCCCTCTCCCTCTCTATTTGCCTCTTTTTGCCCGCTTGCTTTCTGTCTGCTTGTGTGTTAGTTTGCTTGCTTGTCGTTATGGCTAGTCCTTTACCTTCTGCCTCTATGTCTGAAATTGGGGAAACTATTGTCAATAATAATTCTGATGCTCCTAGTAAAGAACCCACTATCTCACATACAAAAAGATTCCGTGTTGGTAGTGGTAATATTATTGGAAAATGTGTTATTCAAGATTTCTTTACTTGTTCCGGTGTTTTACCTTCTATGGGTAGTTCTATCCTTGATAGAACTAGTAGTCTTGCAGACGCTATTGCTATGCTTGTAGTTGAACTTGAAAGACAATTCATGCACATGCATCCTTCCATACAAAGGATTTTTCTGGAATTTTCTAATATAGAGCATTCTTCTGTTAAGAGTGCCGCTACTATCTTTTTGGCTCATGAGTTTAGATTCATAATAAAAGAGGCCAAAGAAATCTTTGCACATTATAGGGTGGACGCTTTCCGTCCTCCCATAGAGGCTATCCTCTTTTATCAAGAAGAAATAATGCATTTCAATCTCTAGACTATGTTGCTTTCAATGAAAATCTTAGAAAAACGGCTCCTACCAATGTTTTAGTTGACAGAATCTCTGAACTTAATGATGATTTGGCTATTCGAAATAATGAACTAGGATATTCTCTTGAATATAGGCTCACAAAGTTTTGTCAAAAGAATGCTTATAATGATGAATTGGTTGTGCAATATGAAGAACCAAAGGAGGAACCTATACCTCCCAAGGTTGATCTTGGGGACTTTTGTCCCATTAAATTTAGCCCTTTTGATTACTTTTGCTTGCCTCAAAGAAAACTTGCCGCCGAATATAGAGAATATGAGATGAGTTTTAATAATCTATCTTACTATTATGGCAATACCTAGATCTATTCTTGCTTGTTATGCCTAGCTAGCGGCGTTAAACGATAGCGCTTGTTGGGAGGCAACCCAATTTTATTTTTATTCCTTGCCTTTTGCTCCTCTTTAGTAATAAATAATTATCTAGCCTCTGCTTTGTTTGTGTTTTTTGTATTTAATTAGTGTTTGTGCCAAGTAGAACCGTTGCGAAGACTTGGGGAAAGTCTTGTTGAACTTGCTGTAATAAACAGAAACTTTAGCGCTAACGAGAACTGCTGTCATTTTTATTTGTAAAGTGATATTTAGTTAATTCTTTTTGTAGATGATTAATAGATAAATTCCTCACATCTATCAATTTATTTTAGAATTTTTGGGGTTCCAGATCTTGCGCTAGCTACAGATTACTACAGACTGTTCTGTTTTTCGTGTGTTGTTTGCTTATTTTGATGAATCTATGGCTAGTAAAATAGTTTATAAACCATAGAGAAGTTGGAATACAGTAGGTATAACACCAAGATAAATAAAGAATGAGTTCATTATAGTACCTTGAAGTGGTCTTTTATTTTCTTTCGCTAACGAAGCTCATGAGATTTTCTACTTTAAGTTTTGTGTTGTGAGGTTTTCAAGTTTTGGGTAAAGATTTGATGGATTATTTAACAAGGAGTGGCAAGAGCCTAAGCTTGGGGATGCCCGTAGCACCCCCAATATAATCTAAGGAAACCTAAAAGCCCAAGCTTGAGGATGCCCCGGAAGGCATCCCCTCTTTCGTCTACTTCTATTGGTAACTTTACTTGGAGCTATATTTTTATTCGCCACATGATATGTGTTTTGCTTGGACCGTCTTGTATTATTTGAGTCTTTGCTTGTTAGTTTACCACAATCATCCTTGCTGTATACACCTTTCGAGAGAGCCATACATGATTTAGAATTTGTTAGAATACGCTATGTGCTTTGCTTATATCTTTTGAGTTATATAATTTTGCTCTAGTACTTCACTTATATCTTTTAGAGCACGGTGGTGGATTTGTTTTATAGAAACTATTGATCTGTCATGCTTCACTTAGATTATTTTGAGAGTCTTAATAGCATGGTAATTTGCTTTAAATCCTAATATGCTAGGTATTCAAGAATAAAAAAAATTCTCTTATGAGTGTGTTGAATACTATGATAAGTTTGATACTTGATAATTGTTTTGAGATATGGAGATGGTGATATTAAAGTCATGCTAGTTGAGTACTTGTGAATTTGAGAAATACTTTTGTTGAAGCTTGTGATTCCTGTAGCATGCACGTATGGTGAACCGTTATGTGATGAAGTCGGAGCATGATTTATTTATTGATTGTCTTCCTTATGAGTGGCGGTCGGGGATGAGCGATGGTCTTTTCCTACCAATCTATCCCCCTAGGAGCATGCGCATAATACTTTGCTTTGATAACTTGTAGATTTTTGCAATAAGTATATGAGTTCTTTATGACTAATGTTGAGTCCATGGATTATACGCACTGTCACCCTTCCATCTTTGCTAGCCTCTCTAATACCGTGCACCTTTCGCCAGTATCATACACCCACCATATACCTTCCTCAAAATAGCCACCATACCTACCTATTATGGCATTTCCATAGCCATTCGGAGATATATTGCCATGCAACTTTCCACCATTTCATTTATCATAACACACTCCATCATTGTCATATTGCTTAATATGATCAGGTAGTCGACATCGTATTTGTGGCAAACCACCATTCATAATTCTTTCATACATGTCACTCATGAGTCATTGCATATCCCGGTACACCGCCGGAGGCATTCATATAGAGTCATATTTTATTCTAAGTATCGAGTTGTAATTGTTGAGTTGTAAGAAAAATAAAAGTGTGATGATCATCATTATTAGAGCATTGTCCCAGTGAGGAAAGGATGATGGTGACTATGATTCCCCCATAAGTCAGGATGACACTTCGGACAAAAAAAGAGAGAAAGAAAAGAGGCCATAAAAAGAGAAAAGGCCCAAAAAAATAAAAAAATGAGAGAAAAAGAGAGAAGGGACAATGTTACTATCCTTTTACCACACTTGTTCTTCAAAGTAGCACCATGATCTTCATAGTAGAGAGTCTCTCATGTTATCACTTTCATATACTAGTGGGAATTTTTTCATTATAGAACTTGGCTTGTATATTCCAATGATGGGCTTCCTCAAAATGCCCTAGGTCTTCATGAGCAAGCAAGTTGGATGCACACCCACTTAGTTTCTTTTTAAGCTTTCATATGCTTATAGCTCTAGTGCATCCTTTGCATGGCAATCCCTACTCACTCACATTGATATCTATTGATGGGCATCTCGATAGCCCGTTGATACGCCTAGTTGATGTGAGACTATCTTCTCCCTTTTTGTCTTCTCCACAACCACCACTCTATTCCACCTATAGTGCTATATCCATGGCTCACGCTCATGTACTGCGTGAAGATTGAATTTTTTTTGAGAATGTCAAAAGTATGAAACAATTGCTTGGATTTTCATCGGGGTTGTGCATGATTTAAATATTTTGTGTGGTGAAGATAGAGCATAGCCATACTATATGATTTTGTAGGGATAACTTTTTTAGCCATGTTATTTTGAGAAGACATAATTGCTTTGTTAGTATGCTTGAAGTATTATTATTTTTATATCAATATGAACTCTTGTCTTGAATCTTTCGGATCTGAATATTCATACCACAATTAAGAAGAATTATATTAAAATTATACCAAGTAGCACTCCGCATCAAATATTCTGTTTTTATCATTTACCTACTCGGGGACGAGCAGGAATTAAGCTTGGGGATGCTTGATACGTCTCCAACGTATCTATAATTTTTGATTTCTCCATGCTATATTATCTACTGTTTTGGACATTATTTGGCTTTATTATCCACTTTTATATTATTTTCGGGACTAACCTATTAACCGGAGGCCCAGCCCAGAATTGATGTTTTTTGCCTATTTTAGGGTTTTGAAGAAAAGTAATATCAAACGGAGTCCAAATGGAATGAAACCTTCGGGAATGTGATTTTCTCAACGAACAAGACCCGGGAGACTTGGACCCTACGTCCAGAAAGAAAAGAGGAGGCCACGAGGTAGGGGGGCGCGCCTACCCCCCCCCCCCCCCCCCAGGCACGCCCTCGACCCTCGTGGGCCCCTTGTTGCTCCACCGACGTACTCCTTCCTCCTATATATACCTACGTACCCCCAAACGATCAAATACGAAGCCAAAAACCTAATTCCACCGCCGCAACTTTCTGTATCCACGAGATCCCATCTTGGGGCCTGTTCCGGAGCTCCGCCGAAGGGGGCATCGATCACGGAGGGCTTCTACATCAAAACCATAGCCCCTCCGATGAAGTGTGAGTAGTTTACCTCAGACCTACGGGTCCATAGTTAGTAGCTAGATGGCTTCTTCTCTCTTTTTGGATCTCAATACAATGTTCTCCCCCTCTCTTGTGGAGAACTATTCGATGTAATCTTCTTTTTGCGGTGTGTTTGTTGAGACCGATGAATTGTGGGTTTATGATCAAGTCTATCTATGAATAATATTTGAATATTCTCTGAATTCTTTTATGTATGATTGGTTATCTTTGCAAGTCTCTTCGAATTATTAGTTTGGTTTGGCCTACTAGATTGATCTTTCTTGCAATGGGAGAAGTGCTTAGCTTTGGGTTCAATCTTGCGGTGTCCTTTCCCAGTGACAGTAGGGGCAGCAAGGCACGTATTGTATTGTTGCCATCGAGGAAAACAAGATGGGGTTTTCTTCATATTGCATGAGTCTATCCCTCTACATCATGTCATCTTGCTTAAGGCGTTACTCTGTTTTTAACTTAATACTCTAGATGCATGCTGGATAGCGGTCAATGAGTGGAGTAATAGTAGTAGATGCAGGCAGGAGTCGGTCTACTTGTCTCAGACGTGATGCCCATATACATGATCATACCTAGATATTCTCATAACTATGCTCAATTCTGTCAATTGCTTAATAGTAATTTGTTCACCCACCGTAGAATACTTATGCTCTCGAGAGAAACCACTAGTGAAACCTATGGCCCCCGGGTCTATCTTCAACATATTAATCTCCTACTATTTATTTATTTCCATTGCTATTTACTTTGCCTTTATTTTACTTTGCATCTTTATCATAAAAATACCAAAAATATTATCTTATCATATCTATCAGATCTCACTCTCGTAAGTGGCCTTATAGGGATTGACAACCCCTATTTGTGTTGGTTGCGAGGATTTATTTGTTTTCTGCAGGTATGAGGGACTCGCGCGTAGCCTCCTACTGGATTGATACCTTGGTTCTCAAAAACTGAGGGAAATACTTATGCTACTTTGCTGCATCATCCCTTCCTCTTCGGGGAAAACCAACGCAGTGCTCAAGAGGTAGCAAGGTGCCACGATGGGCCCACAAGCCTGGGGGTGCCCCCGAGCGCGCCTGCCAAGCTTGTCACTCTCTCGTGACACTTCAGGTCTTCTCCCAGAGCTTCTAGGGTCCCTTCTGGTCCAGAA
The DNA here is from genome assembly GCA_034509565.1 of Triticum monococcum. Classification (NCBI taxonomy): domain Eukaryota; kingdom Viridiplantae; phylum Streptophyta; class Magnoliopsida; order Poales; family Poaceae; genus Triticum; species Triticum monococcum. Next base: position 608,694,559 of record CM067845.1, read on the forward strand.
AAAAACGTCAAAAAGTTTCATAGCCTTTGGACTCCGTTTCATACTGATTTTCTAAAAAAGCAAAAACCAACAACTGGCACTAGGCACTAGGTTAATAGGTTAGTCCCAAAGAATGATATATAATTGCATAATAAACTACCAAGATTGATAATATAATAACATGGAGCAATAAAAAATTATAGATACGTTGGAAATGTACCAGCATCCCCAAGCTTAATTTCCTGCTCGTCCTTGAGTAGGTAAATGATAAAAACAGAATTTTTGATGTGGAATGCTACCTATCATATTCACCATGTAATCTCTTTTGTGGCATGACTACTAAGATGCAAATGATTCAAAGCAATAGTCTATAATTCGACATAAAGACATCAATACTCAGGCGTACCAACAAACAATCATGGCTTTCAAAATGTCAATGCTAAAGAATGATATCCCTACAAAATCATATAGCCTTGTCATGCTTCATCTTCTTAACACAAAATATAAATCATGCACTACCCCAGTGTTAGGAAAGCAATTGGTTCATACTTTTTAATGCGCTTCACCATTTTCAATGCTCATGCAATACATGAGTGCAAGCCATGGATATAACACTATGGCTGGAATAGAGTGGTGGTAGAGACAATATGGAGAAGACAAAACAGGTGAAATTCTCACATCGACGAGGCTAATAAACAGGCTATGAATATGCCCATCAATTGATGTCAATGCAAGGCGTAGGGATTTCCATGGAAGGGATGCACTAAGTGTTGGGGTACGTAGCATGCACTTTCAAAAAAATTCCTACGCTCACGCAAGATCTATCTAGGAGATGCATAGCAACGTGAGGGGGAGGGTGTGCCCACGTACCCTCGTAGACCGAAAGCGGAAGCGTTTGACAACACAGTTGGTGTAGTCGAACTTCTTCTCATTCCGACCGATCAAGCACCGAACGTATGACACCTCCGAGTTTTGCACACGTTCAGCTCGATGACGTCCCTCGAACTCTTGATCCAGAAAATTGTCGAGGGAGAGTTCCGTTAGCACGATGGTGTGGTGAAGATGATGGTGAAGTGATCCGCGCAAGGCTTCGCCTAAGCACTACATGAATATGACCGGAGGCGTAAATTGTGGAGGGGCCGCCGCACATGGCTAGGTATCAATGTTGTGTGTTCTAGCGGTGCCCCCCACATATATATAGGTGGGAGGGGGGAGTAGCAAGAGGCACCCCAAGTAGGAGGGATCCTACTTGGGCGCCTCCTCCAAGTCGGCCTCCCCCTTCCATATGCATCGAAGGGGGAAGGAAACAGAGGGGGGAGGGAAATAAAGGCGGGGGCCGAATCCTCCCCTTTCCTTCTCCCTTCACTTCCTTTCCTCCTCCTCCGATTCGGCCTATAGGGAGGCGCACCAGCCCATTAGGCCCATATAGTTTGCCGAGGGTTGCCCGAAACCCCTTCCGGTGACCCGATACGTACCCGGTACCCCCGGAACACTTCCGTGTCTGAATACTATCGTCCTATATATATGAATATTTACCTCTCAACCATTTCAAGACTCCTCGTCATGTCCGTGATCTCATCCGAGACTCCGAACAATATTCGGTCACCAAATCACATAACTCATAATAAAAAATCAGCATCGAACGTTAAGCGTACGGACCCTACGGGTTCGAGAACTATGTACACATGACTAAGACACCTCTCTGGTCAATGACCAATAGCGGAGCCTGGATGCTCATATTGGTTCCTACATATTCTACAAAGATCTTTATCGGTTGTACCACAGTGACAACATACGTAATTCCCTTGGTCATCGGTATGTTACTTGCCCGAGATTCGATCGTCAGTATCTTCATACCTAGTTCAATCTCGTTACCGGCAAGTCTCTTTACTTGTTCTGTAATACATCATCCCACAACTAACTCATTAGTCACATTGCTTGCAAGGCTTATTATGATGTGCATTACCGAGAGGGCCTAGAGATACCTCTCCGATACTCGGAGTGACAAATCCTAATCTCAATCTATGCCAACCCAAATAACATGTTCGGAGATACCTGTAGAGCATCTTTATAATCACCCAGTTACATTATGATGTTTGATAGCACACAAGGTATTCCTCCGGTACCCGGGAGTTGCATAATCTCATAGTCAAAGGAATATGTATGTGCCATGAGGAAAGCAATAGCAATAAAACTTAACGATCATTATGCTAAGCTAACGGATGGGTCTTGTCCATCACATCATTCTCTAATGATGTGATCCCATTCATCAAATGACAACACATGTCTATGGTTAGGAAACTTAACCATTTTTTATTAACGAGCTAGTATAGTAGAGGCTTACTAGGGACACTGTGTTTTGTCTATGTATCCACACATGTATCAAGTTTCCGGTTAATACAATTCTAGCATGAATAATAAACATTTATCATGATATAAGGAAATATAAATAACAACTTTATTATTGCCTCTAGGGCATATTTCCTTCAGTCTCCCACTTGCACTAGAGTCAATAATCTAGATTACATTGTAATGATTCTAACACCCATTGAGTCTTGCTGTTGATCATGTTTTGCTCGTGGAAGAGGCTTAGTCAACAGGACTGCTACATTCAGATATGTATGTATTTTGCAAATTTCTATGTCTCCCTCCTTGACTTGATCATGGATGGAGTTGAAGCGTCTCTTGATGTGTTTGGTTCTTTTGTGAAATCTGGATTCCTTCGCCAAGGCAATTGCTCCAGTATTGTCACAGAAGATTTTCATTGGACCCGATGCACTAGGTACTACACCTAGATCGGATATGAACTCCTTCATCCATACTCCTTCATTTGCTGCTTCCGAAGCAGCTATGTACTCCGCTTCAATGTAGATCCCGCCATGATGCTTTGCTTGGAACTGCACCAACTGACAGCTCCACCATTCAATATAAATACGTATCTGGTTTGTGACTTAGATTCATCCGGATCAGTGTCAAACCTTGCATCAATGTAACCATTTAGGATGAGCTCTTTATCACCTCCATTAATGAGAAACATATCCCTAGTCCTTTTCAGGTGCTTCAGGATGTTCTTGACCACTGTCCAGTGATCCACTCCAGGATTACTTTGGTACCTCCCTGCTAGATTTATAGCAAGGCACACATCAAGTCTGGTACACAACATTGCATGCATGATAGAACCTATGGCTGAGGCATAGGGAATGACTTTCATTTTCTGTCTATTCTATAGTGGTCGGGCATTGAGTCTGACTCAATTTCACACCTTGTAACACGGGCAAGAACCCTTTATTTGAATAATCCATTTTGAACTTCTTCAAAACTTTATCAACGTCCAATTAAGCGTCTTGATGTATCTCTATAGATCTTGATGGCCAATATATAAGAAGCTGCACCGAGGTCTTTCATTGAAAAACTCTTATTCAAGTATCCTTTTATGCTATCCAGAAATTCTATATCATTTCCAATCAACAATATGTCATCAACATATAATATTAGAAATGCTACAGAGCTCCCACTCACTTTCTTATAAATAAAGGCTTCTCCAAAAGTCTGTATAAAACTATATGCTTTGATCACCTCATCAAAGCATATATTCCAACTCCGAGATACTTGCACCAGTCCATAAATGGATCGCTAGAGCTTGCACACTTTGTTAGAACCTTTAGGATCGACAAAACCTTCTGGTTGCATCATATACAACTCTACTTTAAGAAATCCATTAAGGAACGTAGTTTTGACGTCCATTTGCCAGATTTCATAATCATAAAATGCAGCAATTGCTAACATGATTTGGACAGACTTAAGCATCGCTACGGGTGAGAATGTCTCATCATAGTCAACTCCTTGAACTTGTCGAAAACCTTTCGCAACAAGTCGAGCTTTTTAGACAGTGACATTACCATCAGCGTCAGTCTTCTTCTTGAAGATCCATTTATTCTTGATGGCTTGCCGATTATCGGGCAAGTCAACCAAAGTCCATACTTTGTTCTCATACATGGATCTCATCTCAGATTTCATGGCCTCAAGCCATTTTGTGGAATCTGGGCTCATCATCGCTTCCTCATAGTTCGTAGGTTCGTCATGGTCTAGTAACATGACTTCCAAGACAGGATTACCATACCATTCTGGTGCAGAATGTGCTCTGGTTGATCTACGAGGCTCGGTAGTAACTTGATCTGAAGTTTCATGATCATTAGCTTCCTCTCTAGTTGGTGTAGGCATCACGGGAACATATTTCTATCATGAGCTACTTTCCAATTGGAGAGAAGGTACAATTACCTCATCAAGTTCTACTTTCCTCCCACTCACTTCTTTTGAGAGAAACTCCTTCTCTAGAAAGGATCTATTCTTAGCAGCAAAGATCTTGCCTTCGGATCTGTGATAGAAGGTCACCCTATCATTGGAAGGCCAGACTCACCCCCGGACTCTATATCCGAACTTTCGAAGTCTGCGATAAGCAAACATGGTCAGAAGGCCTTCACCCCGGCCAACCCCACGGACTCTCGTCTCCCCGTCCAAACCTTGCTCTTAAACGAGGCTTTGGACTTAATGCGACCCCTCGCCATTACAGAGGGGTCACGGCTGAACTACACCCAGCCCGGACTAGGAGCTGAGAGCGGGGATTTTCACGTCCCACCCACCACCCATTTCATAGCCACTATCGAAGATTTAACCGACATGCTGGACTACGCCTCCGAAGACATCGACGGCATGGACGATGATGCCGGAGATGAATAAGGTCAAGACCCACCGATCACCAGACGTTGGACGGCCTCCTCCACATATGATGTGTATATGGTGGACACACCCAAAGAGGATGACGATGACGGCAGGAAGGATCCGGTTGAGGACAAGCCTACTTAGGCACCTCCAAAGCGCTGACGTCAGCGACGCCGCTCAAAATCGCGTCATGGCACCGAAGACAGTAATACCGGCACCGAAGACAATAACACTCCAGAGGGTGCCGAAGACCCCGAAGCCCCCGTCGATCCCACATCTGAACAAGACGATGTGGAGGAGGGGCAAGTTAACCCCAACGATCCGGTCATGAATGAGGACTCGGAGGACGGTAATTATCTACCGCTCTCCAAGGACGATGTTGTAACACCCACGATGCGGCTATATCTCCCACGTGTCGGAGCACGACTTAGAGGCATAACCACATTGTAGGAAATGTCGCAAGAGGGGTAATCTTTACACATCCCATGTACTGAATAAGAAAGGGATAAAGAGTTGGCTTACAATCGCCACTTCACACAATACATTAAATATAGCATTACAACATCTAGAATACAATCACGGTCCGACTATGGAACCAAAAATAAAAGAAGACCACCTGAGGGAGTCCTGGATTAGGGGGTGTCCGGATGGCCGGACTATGCCTTCAGCTTGACTCCTGGACTATGAAGATACAAGATTGAAGACTTCGTCCTGTGTCCGGAAGGGACTTTCCTTGGCGTGGAAGGCAAGCTTGGCGATAGGGATATGTAGATCTCCTACCATTGTAACCGACTTTGTGTAACCCTAACCCTCTCCGGTGTCTATATAAACCGGAGGGTTTTAGTCCGTAGGACAACATACAGAACAACAATCATACCATAGGCTAGCTTCTAGGGTTTAGCCTCTCCGATCTCGTGGTAGATCTAGTCTTGTACTACCCATATCATCAATATTAATCAAGCAGGACGTAGGGTTTTACCTCCATCAAGAGGGCCCGAACCTGGGTAAAACTTCGTGTCCCTTGCCTCCTGTTACCATCCGGCCTAGACGCACAGTTTGGGACCCCCTACCCGAGATCCGCCGGTTTTGACACCGACATTGGTGCTTTCATTGAGAGTTCCTCTATGTCGTCACCGTTAGGCTTGATGGCTCCTATGATCATCAATAGCGATGCAGTCCAGGGAGAGACCTTCCTCCCCGGACAGATCTTCGTCTTCGGCGGCTTCGCACTACGGGCCAATTCACTTGGCCATCTAGAGCAGATCGAAAGCTATGCCCCTAGCCATCGGGTCAGATTTGGAAGTTTAAACTACACGGCTGACATCCGCGGGGACTTGATCTTCGACGGATTCGAGCCACTGCCGAGCGCGCCGCACTGTCACGACGAGCATGATCTAGCTCTGCCGCCGAATAGTGCCCTGGAGGCCGCACCCGCATCGGCTTCGACCCTTAATTTGGAGCCAACTGCGCTGATCGAGGATGGGTGGTTGGACGCCGCCACGGGGGCTGCGATCCCAACGGCGATCGAGCCGAACATCAGCCCCACACTCCGCGAGACTCGTGACTCCAAGGAGCCGGACTCCTCTCTGGACTCTGAACCCTCTGTGCCCCTGCCGATCGAATCCGATTGGGCGCCGATCATGGAGTTTACTGCCGCGGACATCTTTCAGCACTCGCCTTTCGGCATTATTCTGAAGACACTAAAGTCTCTCTCTTTATCAGGAGGGCCCTGGCCAGACTACGGTCAGCAAGGTTGGGATACGGACGATGAAGAAATTCAAAGCCCACCCACCACCCACTTTGTAGCCACTGTCGACGATTTAACCGACATGCTCGACTTCAACTCCGAAGACATCGATGGTATGGACGCCGATGAAAGAGATGATGAAGAACCAGCGCCTATTGGGCTCTGGAAAGCCACCTCGTCATATGATGTATACATGGTGGACGCACCAAAAGATGATGACGAGGAGCGGAAGGACGCACCGAAGGCTTGTTCCCTCGAGAAGCAGTCAAAGCGGCGACGCAAGCGCCACCCCAAATCCACCTCGATAGAAATAACGATCACACAGACCTAGCGCTGGAGCAGGGCGAACCGCTGCCGGACAACGGCAATCCGGATAATCAAACCGAACGAACAAATTCTATCAAGGATAATGGTCCGAACGACATAACGCCGGACAGGCACCCGGAGCAGCAGAATGCCCGTAAAAGGTTTGTTGCCACCGAGAGGAGTCTTAAAAAGCAGAAGCAAAGGCTCAAGGCTGCGCAAGACACACTCCAAATCATATGGAGTAAAATACTCAAAAGAGCAGCGAGGTACGGCGACAATCGCCCCTCCAAGAGCTACCCAAAGCGGAAGCTGCTACCTGAATTCGATGAGGAGGCCTCAGACCCCCCACAACCAAATATCAAAGCAGCCACCTGGCCGGATAGACGACCCCTCTACCAACACAGAGCGGCATACAACGCCACTCACAATACAACATGCGACCCATGCGAGGGCTCGCACCCAAAGGACGGCGCAACAAGATCCATCTATGGACCACGCAAGCGCGCCCCAGCATACAATGTAGCACAACAAACATCCGAACAACGCGGTACACCCAGCTACAGGGGTGCCGCACACCCCCTATGTTTCACCAATGAGGTGCTGGACCATGAATTTCCATAGGGATTCAAACCCGTAAACATAGAGACATACGACGGAACAACAGACCCTGGGGTCTGGATTGAGGACTACATCCTTCATATCCATATGGCTCGAGGAGATGATCTCCACGCCATCAAGTACTTACCCCTCAAGCTTAAAGGGCCAGCTCATCACTGGCTGAAAGGCCTCCCCGAAAGCTCCATTGGAAGTTGGGAAGAGCTCGAAGACGCCTTTCAAGCAAATTTTCAAGGGACTTATGTCCGACCTCCGGATGCGGACGATTTGAGTCATATAACTCAACAGCCCGGAGAGTCAGCCTGAAAGCTTTGGAACAGGTTTCTTACTAAAATGAACCAGATTGTCGACTGTCCGGACACCGAAGCTTTGGCAGCTTTTAAGCATAGCGTCCGTGACGAATGGCTCGCCAGACACCTCGGCCAAAATAAGCCGAGAACGATGGCCGCATTAACAAGCCTCATGACCCGCTTTTGCACGGGTGAGGACAGCTAGCTAGCCAGATGCAGCACCAGCAACCCCAGTACATCTGAAGTTAGAGATGGAAACAGGAAATCACGGCGCAACAGCAATATCAAACGCCTGAATAAAGAAGACAGCACGAAGGGCACGACAGTAAACCCGAATTCAAAAGCTCTCGGCCAGGTCAAAAACCGCCCTCTAAAGGCACCAGGGATGAACTGTCCAGCCTCAACAAAATTCTGGACCAAGTATGTCAAATCCATAGTACCCCTGGTAAACCTGCTAATCATACCCACAGAGAATGTTGGGTCTTCAAGCAGTCCGGCAAGCTCAACACCATACACAAGGGGGAGGATACACCAAGTGAAGACGAGGACGAGCCTCCCAAGCAAGACACTGGGGAACAAAAGAAATTTCCACCAGAAGTCAAAACAGTAAACATGTTACACGTGATCAAGGAAAAAAACAACGCGACACTCCCAGGAAAATATACCCAAGTGCCTATCACCGCGAAGTCCTGCCACTGGTCGTCTCAACCGATCACTTTCGACCATCGCGATTACTCAGCAAGTATCCGACGCGCAGGATGGGCTGCCCTGGTATTAGACCCAGTAATTGGCGGATATCACTTCACACGAGTTTTGATGGACGGTGGCAGCAATCCAAACCTAATATATCAGGATACAATCCGCGGGATGGGGTTAGACCCAACAAAAATTCGCCATAGCAATACTACCTTTAAAGGAGTAGCGCCAGGCCCAGGGGCTCGTTGTACGGGCTCCCTCCTACTACAAGTTATATTTGGCTCCCCCGATAACTTCTGTCGTGAGCATTTAACCTTCCACATCGCTCCGTTCCAAAGTGGCTATCAAGCACTGCTCGAACGCGAAGCTTTCGCTCGCTTTAATGCAATACCACACTACGCCTCCCTCACACTCAAGATGCCCGGTCCACATGGCATCATTTCAGTGAATGGAAATATCAAGCGATCTCTGCGCGCCGAAGAGAGTGCGGCTGCCTTGGCAGCCGCACACTAAAGGTGCCCGGACCAGCGAAAGCATCCAATAGGTCGTCAAGACCTCAGACACAACTAATCAAGTCCGGCGCCGCTATTTATACCGAATAAATGGTCACACCCCTATTTTTCAATACAAGGGGCTCAACGCGCGCAGACAAGTGGCACTTTCTTCTCATCTTGAATTATACATGGTTTCTTTAAAAACTATCTTTTCGCACGACAACTTTTTCACGTAAATTCCTCTCTTTTACAGACGATCATCGTGCTACACCCGTCCAGGATACAGCACAACGGAGACACACGCGCAGACGTGCAGCAGGGACCCGCTCCAAGGATTCTTTTTAGATTAAGACCCTGCATAAACCTTTTTTACTGTCTCTTGTTGATACATATCCACCGTTGAGAAGGATGCTGACGTCTTGGCATGTGGCCACGCCAGAACAATGCACGTACCTGGACACAAGGGGCTTCTTACAAAGGCCATTATTTAGGCCCGGTTTATACCACAAAGACCAAATACCTTAGGGAGTGTTCGGTGTCGCGACTTTGGCCCTATATGCATCAGCTCCGAATCATTGTCTTTGGTCAAATGTTGGGTTTGCCCGGCTCCTGTGTATTGGTGCCTTACGTTCCGCTTTACCGGATATGGTAGCACCAGGAGAACTACTGCGATTGTGCCCTGGTTCATCCAGACGAGCACCTCAGTAGAGAAAGCCGAAAACTGACTGTCATGATATAGCGTGAGACTGGTCAACCACTCAATGACCTGTTGGAATGTTAGAATTCCTGCGCCTTAACGAAGGGCCGTTTTCTGGCCAGGCATGTACGCACCCCGGGATCGGGAGAGTGCGGAGCCACATGGGGCTATCTAGTAGCCCCACTGTCAAACTCCTATGGCTAAGTGAAAGTGCTAAAGCATTATAGTCCGGTTGCGTCGCTCGCTCCGCTATCACCTCCTTAATAGGACCAAGGCGTTGGGTTAAGTGTGGACGCGTGTTTTTTGCGAGCACCTCTGCATTATATGCGTGGGGGTTGAAGCCGACGGCTGCAATCTTTCAGGTTATACACATGTATACATAAACGACCACCCAGGAGGCATCATATTACTTTCAGGCAAAAGTATAAAAATAGCCTTATAAAAAATTATAAAAGCATTTTGCTTACAATGAGATTACGTGTCACTCAAACATAATATTTTTTGAACATTGGGTCTCTATCAAACGAGCACCCTCAAGAACTTCTTCAAAGTAGTGCTCAGCAGCCCTTCGACCTATGGCCGAATCCCGCACTGCAATAGTGGTAGCATCCATCTCCGCCTAGTATGCTTTAACACGGGCAAAGGCCATCCGTGAGCCCTCTATGCACGCCGACCTCTTCATCGCATTAATGCATGACACCATGTCAAGGAACTGCTGCACCAAGCTGAAATAGCTGTTCGGTTTTGGCCTTTCCGGCCATAGCTGATCCACAACAGACCTCATGGCGAGTTCGGACAACCTATTCAGTTCGGCCCATTCGGCTAATTGGTCAGTCAATGAAAGCGGACGCTCGGGAGAATGGAATTGTGTCCAAAACAGCTAGTCCACTTCACGGTCCGTCTGACCCTGGAAGTACTTGGCCGCATCGGCAGCGCTCGCCGCCAAATCCATATACACATCCTCCGAACTCCACGGCCGATCCAGAGAGGCATACCGTGGATCTCCAAACTTCCTCCGCAACATAAAGGATTTCCCAGCTACAATATCCCCGGCTTCCCGCAGCTCCTCCTTCTTCGCCCTCATAGCAGAGCGGATGTCTTTTCTCGTTGCAGCAGCCTTCTCAAGGTCCGATGCCTTCGCTAGGTTTTCCTTTTTCAAGAACCCTGCAACGATCGGCGGCGGCTTTTAATTCTATGGCCATATTGGCCATCTTATCTCGGCTCTCGCCATGCGCGGCCTTCTCGGCTTTCAACTCTTCGGCCGCCTTCAAAGCAGCCGCATTACCAAACCTCGCTTGTTCCTTGGCTCGGGCAAGTTCTGCTTGCAAGGCTTCAACAGTGGTAGCTCCATCTGCAGTCATAACATATTAAAGATACTGGCATCATACTGCTCTTACTATGTGGCATTTACCAGATAATGACACTTACCCTGTGCCTCGTCAAGACTTTTGTTAACAAGCTCGATGTCGGCGTCTGCCGCATCCAACTGCCATTTTAAATGGGCAAACTCGCTAGTACGGCCAGCCACCGGAGCTTCCATCACCTGCACATAGAGGCAGTATGGTTATTACCTGGGAATATGATCCTTTGTTCGTCGTTGTTTCCGACGACAACTAGAGTCTCAGGGGCTACTATCTACACAGGGCACACCTCGCATGTGCAGGACTATCATACATTATTTTACGTACCTCAAAGCATGCCAGTAGACTCATAAAAGCTTCATGCAATCCGCTTTCGGCGGACGAGATTCTCTCCGTCACCGTATTCATCAGCACACGGTGTTCATCCGAGATGGCCGCTCGCCCCACCAACTCCCTCAGAACATCCGATCGCACACCAGACGGTGCTGGACACTTTTGTCCGCTCTCTTCGGGAGCCGGACACTGGGAGCTTCGGGGGTCAATGGGATTATCTTCTGGCCTCACCGAACTCGGAGAGGCCCTCCGCGACGACACTTCGGGGTCGCCCGCTTCCGGAGCGGAGGAGTCCGGAGGAGGCGTTTCACTCTCCATCATCTCTGGAAGAAGATCCCCCAAAGACGAGCTCATTTGAGAGGGGCTAAGGCCCGAACTACAAAGATATATGCGGTGGTTATTTTCTCAGAAGAAAAAGATGGCATACCTGTACTATTAAAGTATTTCGGGTCATTTATGACTTGCTGGAGAATTGATCCCCCCGCGGACTTTGTGCGGCAAAAGCACCCCCAAGGTAGGACCCTCTGTGGGAGACTTCTTCTCCCGTTTGGAAGCTTCGGCTTCCAAATCCCCGGGCGCAGTCCTTTTTCTCCTCCGGTCGTCTTCCTTCATGGAGACGCTCGCTCCCTCGGTTAGAATGGGCAGCGTTGGGGGCCCGCGTCCACCCGTATTATCCTCCCCAGTATCTTCCTTCAAGGGCTCCGGGCAAGGTGCGACCTGGAGCATCTTTTCCAATACCGGATTGTCCAAACCGTCAGGGAGGGGGGCCGAACACCGAATCAACTTTGCCTTTGTTAGCCACTCCTGGTCAAAAAGCGAACTCTCATAAATAACTTCGTAACAAATGAGAGATAGTATGTTCGGCCAAAAGATTCCTTACCTGTTCGGCGGCGCAGTTACTGCTCAGGCCCACGTCCTCGGTGATTTCCAGATACTCTACCTGAGGTCCGAAGAATGACTTGTACATATCCTCGTGCGTCAGGCCGAGGAAATTTTGAATGACACGCGGTCCCTCGGGATTGAACTCCCACAAGCGAAGGGGCCGGCGTTTGCAAGGCTGGACTTGATGAACCAGCATAACTTGTATTACCGCAACCAAACTAAAATCTCCATTGAAGAGGTCTCGAATGCGGCTTTGTAGTATAGGCACGTCCTTGGCTGGACCCCAGCTCAGACCTCTGCTGATCCATGACATCAGCTGTGGTGGAGGGTCCGAGCAGAAAACAGGGGTGGCCGCCCACTTGGCACTTCTAGGAGCCGTGATGTAGAACCACTCCTGTTGCCACAATTCAGACACCTCTGGAATGGAACCTTTGGGCCATGGAGCTCCCGTCATCTTGCGTATTGAGGCACCTCCACACGCTGCATGTTGCCCCTCGATTATCTTCGGCTTTACTTCAAAGGTCTTGAGCCACAGGCCAAAGTGAAGGGTAACCCGGAGGAAGGCCTCACACACGACAATAAATGTCGTGATGTGAAGAAAGGAGTCCGGAGCTAGATCATGGAAATCTAGCCCGTAATAAAACATCAAACCCATGACGAAAGGATCCAGAGCAAGGCCTAGACCTCGAAGGAAGTGGGAGACGAACACGACGTTCTCATTGGGTTCGGGGGAGGGGACAGCCTGCCCTCGGGCAGGCAGCCGATGCAAAACCTCGGTGGTCAGATATCTGGCCTCCCTCAACTTTTTGATGTCTTCTTCCGTGACGGAGGAAGGCACCCATCGGCCTTGAAGGCTAGATCCGGACATGATTGAAGGTTCGGAGCACCTGACCTAAACTTTGGGTGTTTGAGCTTGAGGTGGGGGAAGGATTCAATTGAGCACGGGAGGGAAAAAAAGTAAAAGCCTTGTCCCTTTATAAAGAGGGTGAACATCAAGCATCCTCTCCGTGGCCGTTTGGACTTGCCTATAGTCTAGGAGTCCTAGAAGTGGTTGGGTTACCCACGCCCGTATTGATGAGAATCCCGGAATAAGGGGACACGATCTCTGCTTTAACAAGACGTACCAAGGAAACCGCCTCGCATGACACGCTGAGCTGTGACAATAAAACGATTCGAATAAAGGCTTGGCCGTGGTGCGATGTCACACTACGGAATACGTCAGCAGATTAGATTTGTGTAAATATTATTCTCTCTATGAGAATATGTGGAAACTTATTTTGCAGAGCCGGACACTATCTTTGTGTTCAAAATCTTCTATGAAGTACTTGGAGGAGGAACCCGCCTTGCAATGCCGAAGACAATATGCGCGCCGGACTAGTCGTCATTGAAGCCTGGTTCAGGGGCTACTGAGGGAGTCCTGGATTAGGGGGTGTCCGGATGGCCGGACTATACCTTCAGCCGGACTCCTGGACTATGAAGATACAAGATTGAAGACTTCGTCCCGTGTCCGGAAGGGACTTTCCTTGGCGTGGAAGGCAAGCTTGGCGATACGGATATGTAGATCTCCTACCATTGTAACCGACTTTGTGTAACCCTAACCCTCTCCGGTGTCTATATAAACCGGAGGGTTTTAGTCCGTAGGACAACATACAGAACAACAATCATACCATAGGCTAGCTTCTAGGGTTTAGCCTCTCCGATCTGGTGGTAGATCTACTCTTGTACTACCCATATCATCAATATTAATCAAGCAGGACGTAGGGTTTTAACTCCATCAAGAGGGCCTGAACCTGGGTAAAACTTCGTGGCCCTTGCCTCCTGTTACCATCCGGCCTAGACGCATAGTTCGGGACCCCCTACCCGAGATCCGTCGGTTTTGACACCGACACCACCCCTAATGCTAGATCCCCGATTGCCCCAACTGGGCTCCACTACTGATCAACTGAAACGAAACAACACAATGAACACGATCTTCCTCGAGCTCCTCCTTGAGCTCGGTTGCGTCACCTGCACGGTATCATGGGCACCTGCAACTAGTTTTGGGAGTAATCTGTGAGTCACGGGGACTCAGCAATCTCACACCCTCGCGATCAAGACTATTAAAGCTTATGGGTAGGTAAAAGGTAGTGAGGTGGAGCTGCAGCAAGCACTAGCATATATGGTGGCTAACTTACGCAAATGAGAGCAAGAAGAGAAGCAAAGCACGGTCGTGAACTAGAAGTGATCAAGAAGTGATCCTGAAACTACTTACGTTCAAGCATAACACAAGAACCATGTTCACTTCCCGGACTCCACCAGAAAGAGACCATCATGGCTACACACGCGGTTGATGCATTCTAATTAAGTTAAGTGTCAAGTTCTCTACAACCGGACATTAACAAATTCCCATCTGCCCATAACCGCGGGCACGGCTTTCGAAAGTTCATAACCCTGCAGGGGTGTCCCAACTTAGCCCATCACAAGCTCTCACGGTCAACAAAGGATATTCCTTCTCCCAGGAAGACCCGATCAGGCTCGGAATCCCGGTTACAAGACATTTCGACAATGGTAAAACAAGACCAGCAAAGCCACCCGATGTGCCGACAAATCCCGATAGGAGTCGCATGTATCTCATTCTCAAGGCAACATCGGATGAGACTAACTACGAGTGAAACCAACCCTCAAGTTTCCCCGAGGTGGCCCCGCAGGCAGCTCGGTTCGGACCAACACTCAGAGGAGCACTGGCCCGGTGGAGTTTAAAATAAGATGACCCTTGAGTCTGCAGAACCCAAGGGAAGGTATATGGTGGTAGGTAGGCAAATGGTAAAACCAAGGTCGGGCCTTGTTGGAGGAGTTTTATTCAAAGCGAACTGTCAAGGGGTTCCCATAACACCCAACCGCGTAAGGAACGCAAAATCATGGAACATAACACCGGTATGACGGAAACTAGGGCAGCAAGAGTGGAACAAAACACCAGGCATAAGGCTGAGCCTTCCACCCTTTACCAAGTATATAGATGCATTAATTAAATAAGAGCTATTGTGATATCCCAACAAATATCCATGTTCCAAAAAGGAACAAACTCCATCTTCACTTGCAACTAGCAACGCTATAAGAGGGGCTGAGCAAAGCGGTAACATAGCCAAACAACGGTTTGCTAGGACAAGGTGGGTTAGAGGCTTGACATGGCAATATGGGAGGCATGATATAGCAAGTGGTAGGTATCGCAGCATAGCAAAAGAACGAGCAACTAGCAAGCAAAGATAGAAGTGATTTCGAGGGTATGGTCATCTTGCCTGAGATCCCGCAAGGAAGAAGAACGAGTCCATGAAGAAGACAAATGAACATAGTCGAACGGATCCTCACAAAAGCGACGTTATCGGAACTAACCCGAAGGAGCAACACCAGAAAGAAGCAAACAACATAGTAAACAACCATCACATAAACATGGCATGATGCACAACCAAGTATGATGCATGTCCGGTTCAAATATGCATGGCAAGGCAAAGTGCACAAACAAAACCACAAGTTAAGTGGAGCTCAATATGCATCGGGATGCATATTGACGAAACACCACATCAATTATTTAGTTCACTCTCGTTTAGGTACCCAACAATATTAAATGTTGTTAAACATGGCAAGAGGTGAAACATGAGTAGAATACATAGTTAGGCATTTTAAATGAGGCCGGAAAAACAACAACAACAACAACAATTCCGATAAACCCTCACATGCATTTAGCAATTTAAAGCAAACAACAATTTTTAATATTTTAAAAGTTATTACAATGATGCGGATGATATATGCAAGTTTTAAGCAATTTTATGAAAAAGTTGACATGAGCATGATATGAAGCATTTTTTTCATCATGGCGGAAACGAAAGGGGTGCCATGACAACGAATCCGAAAATGATGCCACGGCAACATATTGGTTCCGGTAGCTTATGGAGATACCGGTACAAAAGGGAAAAGTTATGGGAGCGTGACATGCGATAGAAGGTGGGGTGATCCCGGTAACCGGGTTCCGACGAGACGACAGCATGGCAATGGGGAACATGCAAGAAACACGTCAGGCACGGTGCAAACGCGAGCATTTCATACATCACACATGCATTCGTTCACGGGCGGTCGTCTCGGGTTATACCTTCGAAGCGTGCATTATCGGAGGGGTTCGAGTTCGATGCGGTGTAGGGGAAGTAGACGTTCGTAGTGAAAGTAGTCGTTCTCGCATGCCCTAGAGTCGAGGGTAACGGTTCTCGCGATCTCGACGACGGTAGTGGTACATGTTTATCATAGCATGAGTTTCCATAGATGTTCATGTCATCGGTGTCGTGGTACTTGTGGTCTTCGGACTTTCCGGTCCTGTTCGTGCGACGATAGTCGGTCACGTTCGTTCGGAGAGGTACTTGATGACTCCAACGTCTTCGGAGCGACGGTAGTAGTACACACGAAAGTAGTCAAACTTGATGGATCCGAGGACTCTGGGCGTCGTGCACCGTTTGTAGACGTTCGGGTCTCGCGTAGGGGTACTAGACGAGTCCCGGATATGTAGTCGCACACGCACGTAGATGAACTTGACGTATCCGAACTCTTCGAGGGTCGTCGTGGTGCTCGTTCATGTAGTAGTCGTACACGTGTACTGTGGTCGAGGTCTTGGTGGACTTGCAGGCCTTGGCGATTCCGGAGACGCCGGCAGAGGTACTGGATGCGACACTGTAAACTCGTACACTTTCGGAGAGGACTTTTCCATGAAGCCCAAAATGAAACAGCCCCAAACGGAGGCAAAAGAGGCGGAGGCGCACGAGGGTAGCGAGGCGGTGGTCCCGCAGCAACAGGAGGTCGACGGCGGCACGGCACGGGAAGAGCAGCAGCAGGACGGAATGGCTACCCTCGCCCTTATCATGGAGCAAGGGAGGCGAAGCTCCTGGAGGCTGGAGGTGCCATGGACCTCGGGCGCACAAGGAGGAGCAGGGAAAAGAGGTCGGGTGGGCGACGTGCTTGGGACGGCTGGACCTCGCCGAATCAAAGAAGGAGCGGTGGCGCAGGAGAGTTCAAGCGACTCCCTAGCGGATCCCAGCGAGGACAGGGTGCGGGAGGTTGGCGGCTGCGGCAGAGCTCCTATGCAGCGAGGCGACGTGCAGAGCTTGGGGAGCGAGGGTGCAGGGCGGCGGCCTGCGGCGCCTGGCGGCGGAGGAGAAGCTGCAGGGGCGCCGGGGTTAGCGCGGTCGGACGCCAGGGCCGCGGGGGGGTCGAGAGGAGAGAGCGAGAGAAGATTGGATCGAGGGAGATGGGATCGGGCAGCGCTCTCCCTGGCGGCGCTGGGTGGAAGGGTATGAGGGAAGAGGGGATCGGGCCAGGGGTGCTAGGGTGCGGCTTGGGGTTAGAGGGTTAGGTGGTCTGGGCCAAGGTGGGATAGTAGCGAAGCAGGCCGGCCTGGCAATGAGGTCCAAGTGACCAGACGGGCCTCTCTCTCTCCCTCAACTCTCTAATTTTTCATTTAAAACAAAACAAAAAAGGAGAAAGAAAAGAAATAGAAGGTAGGGGTGGAATCTGGGCATGGGGATAATTTTCTTGGACTCACAAAAATATGCTCGTTCGAACAAAAATAGAAATGGCCAAGATTGAAAGATATACATTCAAACTCATTTGAATTTAATTTCAATGGGTTTGAACTAAGACTCGGTAAAAGGAAGGTCCATAAATGTTGAGAATTTAGGTGGAGCTCTGGAAAATGATGAAAGAATATATGGCAAGGTTTGAGGAGCAACTCGAAGCAGAAAAGACCTGAGAGTTTTAAATTGCAAGTGTGTTTGCGGTAAATCCAAATAATTGGAATATTTACTATAGCTCTCTAAATATCGAGAGGATATGTTGTAAAGAGAATCACCATGTGAATTCCCTCGGTTTAAATGGATCAAAGATCCATGCCATTTATTTAGTTGAGTTAAGAAAAGAAATGACATGATGGCATGATGACATGATGCAATGCATATGATGCAATGATGAATGCAATGATCCAAACAAATCACACGACGAAACCCGAAAACCCTGAAAGGCATCTGAAGCTCCGGTCTTGGGGCGTTACAACACTCCACCACTACGAGAGGATCTCGTCCCGAGATCTAGGATGGCACCGGAGAGAAACGGAAGAGGAAGAGGTATAACAAAGTTGCCTCTTTGACAAACAAGAGAAACCAAATAACCTTGAGAGGTTGAACAAATTGAAAGAAAGAATACAACGAAGATGAACAATGTTGAAAACAAACCGGTAGAAAAGAGGAACAAGGAACATTACGAGAACCTTGTAGGTTGAAAGACATAAGAAAAAGGTTACAATGGATAAGAAGTACATGCAAGCACTCCGATAGAAACGAAATGTACAAGGAACGATAAGATCAATTATGACAACACTTCGGTTAAATGAATAAGCTAGAAAAGAATATGATCGTGGCAAAAATGAGTTGATGGGACGAAGAGAGTAACAACATAATGCCTTCGGAAGGAAGAATAGAAGATATATCATTGGAATAACAAAATGGAGAAGAAAATGACAACTTCTGCCACAATAAAGCATGGAAAGCACCCTTCCAAGAAGGTTATAACGGAGTTGTTGGAAAACCAACAACGAAGAGAGTAAGCTTGTTGTGGGCTTATGGAAAACATCTCGAAATTATGAGGTGAAATTCTGCCACTAATAGAAACAAAAGATTGGGTTGATATGAACAAGGAGGCGAGAAACTTATTTCACCAGAAGGGTGAATGAAGAACTTGGGTCATTTATAAGCACCATAATTAGCAACAATCCTTAGGGAAAGCTTTAGGTGAAATATGACACAAGTTAACTCCAATGAAGGGATTGATGGGTTTAAATATCTCATTCCTGACAACTTTTGACTCACGAAACAAGAAGGGAAATTGTCAAGAAAGACATAACACCATCTCAAAAGATAAGGTAGAAAGAATTGCACTCCGGATTGCAATACGAAGAATGGTTGAGCTCCCTTGAAAAGAATCTCTATGAACACTTCGAGAAGGAATTAAATCCTTGATGAACCATCATGTAGAGTCTCCATGAAGAACTCCGGTAATAAAAGAATGATCAAACGAGAGGAAAGAGAAGTTGAAAACACAAGGTGAATCCTTGCAATGATTTAGATGGAGCTTCGCGACGAGATAATGCAGAAAAGCTTGGAACTCCGGAAAATAAAGATGAACAAATGAAATCAAGAATTTTGATGAACCTCCGGAATAAGAAATTAATCACTTGGATGAAACAAGAATAATAATTACATTATGCTTATTTGACATACTACTTATTCTCGTAGAAAGGATTAAGATAGATATATCGCAAACTTGAGAAGGTCTTCCATGAACCACCGGTAGGATTGAAGCAACGAATAAATTGATATGATAGCCAAGGAATAAAACTCTTGAATGAACCACCGTAAGAATAGAAAATGAACGAAGAAAAAAAATAAGGAAACACCAGGTAGAATTAGAGAACGAATGACGATACTTGAGGGAATTTGATACCCGAGAACGAAGAAATCACGAGCTGAATATAGAATATTTGAATGATGCACCGGTAAGATTGGAGAACGAGAGCTGAAAGCTGGGACGAATAATTCTGATATGATGGGCTCCGAAGAATCAACTGAAAAGACTCTTGAATTGCTCCGAATGGTTGAAAATAAAATTTTCACAATCGAAAACAATTACGAGAGGATGGCATCAAGCTAGAATTACGAATCTTTGAGAGAACGGATAAGATTTGGGGGAAAACTCTTCTTCGGTCTTCAAAATCTGAGAATTACGACGAGAAACACCGTCATGAATTTTTTGAGGTACTCCGGAATGAAAATTAGAAAGGTTGAACCAATGATGAAAAGAATTTGAAAGATCTTGGAGGAAGACATATGACTGATGAAAATTCATTCATACGTCAACTTTGAAAAGAATTTGATAATAACTTCGGAAAAATTAGAAGAGTAAGGTAAGATCCTGGGAAAATACTCGTGGGTTAGGGCCCACTCAAAAGAAACACCGTTGAACGATTTGAAAGAGAGATTGCGCCGGTTGAATTAAATGGCTTGAATGAGATAACATCCTCGAAAGAGCTTGAACGAAAATAGAGTGGAAACACGAATCTTCGAGATATCTTGAGCACTCCGGAACAAAAGAATAGCGAGAGGTGAAAGATTATGAGGTGCACCGGTCATAAGAAAACATTATGCAACGAGGAAAGGATATGATCAACAAAGCTTGAGTTGCATCCACCGGAGAAGAAAGAGAACGAAGATTGATGAACTTAAAGCTCCATTAGCATCTTCCTGAGAATCATAGGATAAGAACATTGATGAAAAAGAATGGAGAGACTTCTCATCAATAACATGATAGTTGATTAAGAAATCGAAATCCTTGAAGGAAAAGGGTGGGTGGGCGGGAAAACAAAGGCAACTTGGAGACGGATGAAGCAAACAACGTTGAGAAGACTTGGAGTTGATCTTGCGGATGAGACAAATGATAGTATCATCTTGAGGAGAATCGCACCGGTTGACAAGGGTTGACATGACAAACTCGATGACCGAGAAGGATTAGTATTCACATAGGAACATGAGAACACCGCTTAGGAAAGTTATGGAATCAACATTTGACTTCGAAGCAACTCGTATACCACAACTCAAAACAAAACAAAGGATTGGCTTGCAGGATAAAACGGAACAAACATATGATAGAGATTTCGTCCGAAGTTTTCGTGGTGGGGCCCACATGGGCTCGATCGTACAGCACCAGCATGTACAAGGAAGTGCACATGACATACGAAGCGTCCCTAAGTCAGCATAGCCAATGACTCTTTAAGACACAACGAGACCACTGTAAAACCAACCATGGATAGGCGGACCACTAGACGTCGAACACCAATTTCATATCATACATCTGTCGGAAAGATATCCTAGGAGCTACTTGAATTTCCACTTATAAACTCCCGAAACTTTCCGGTTATGCAATCAGGTGTTGGCGATACAGGGGAAGCATAATATCTCACCGAAAACTAGCAAATCCTACATCCAGCTGTATCCATCCTTCAACACATAACCAAGAAACCTTCGGAAATCATTTACCTCAACCTTCGAAAAGCATCCGTTATACTAGTTATGGCAATACTCCCAAACTCCCGCCCTAGTACTGGGTGGCGTCGACGTTATCTCATCAACAACTGCATAAAAGAGATTTTCGATGTCGGCGAACGCAGGTATTACAGAACTGCAACGATAAAATTGTGACGACAACACCTCGGAGCTCAACTCCCCGAGACACTGCCACAACCCCTAAATGTCAGGAGGCACCAAGAACAATGTTCTCGTCACAAAACCATCGGAACGATTCCAAGATACCCGTGGGATCCAAATTTTTTTTAGTGAAATTTGAGGAGAGAAGAGTCAAAACTCTACGCCAGGAAGCCTCACCAGAGCGACGAAGGGACTGAGGAGTAAAAAGAATCCTACTCTCTGATATATATAATACTCTAAGACTCAAAACATTTTTCTAGACTCAACAACGCCAGCGATTCGACCAAGCAGGGGGCTCCTAAGTCGGGGAAGGCTCTAATTACTGTTGACACACGAACACGTCACGTGTACCCTCGACGTCGGGGGTGATGCACCACAGCTCACGTCGAAGGAGACCCGACCGACAGCGCGAAACGCAAGACAGTCGACGGGCGCTTTTGCAGACCCGAAAACCCCACACCCCCGAGAGGGACCCCGTCAGGGAGTGCAGAGGCTATGGGCTGCCCTAGGTCTATTCGCTCGCCCCTAGAGCCTCGGGATTCGCAGCTCTCAAACACGAAGAACAGCGAAGAACGAGATAGAAAAATGGTGGAGAGATAAAACATAGATAAAAAGTAGTATCTTGATTTGTTCGATTGTGTGTTGTTCAATCGGCCATCACCCCCAACATATATAAGAGGCGGATGGACTTCCCGTACAAGTAAAGGATTCGTCTAGGCTTTCCTTACAAGAAAAATTACATCAATTCACGTCCTAGAGTCCTAATTCTATTCCAACTCGGATTCAGTCTGAATCTGGCCCAAACTTTGTCTTCCTTCTTGCGTGGGCCGCCGGGCTTGCATATGATCTCCGTTCAAGATGGCCCAAATACCAAACTTGTGTGCCTCGATGATACGAACAACTCTCATGTTGATCACTTTTTCAAATAAGGCCATCTTGAATACTTTTCAAGGTCATCTTTATCTCCCAGTCGGACTTGGTCTTGCAGCAGACTGGATTATCCGAGTCTCGTAGTGAATTTGTAGGCTATATACTATCTCTGATGATGATGACTCCAAAATCAAAGTTTACCGTCTTGATGATATGCACAACTTCTGTATTGAACACTTCTTCATCCGAGGTCATCTTGATAAACTTTCAGGCATATGTTCAGTTTCACTCGGATTCGAGCTCATCCACTCGGATTAGAGTCATTCACTTGGATCGTCCGACTGTACTTTTTCACTCGGATGTTTAGAATTTTTCACTCGGAATACAATTTTCACTCGGATAACCATATTTTCACTCGGAAGGCAATATTTCCACTCGGATGACTATATTTCCACTCAGAAGGCATTATTTTATTCGATCGGCAAGTTTTCATCCCGATGGTAATCTTTTCACTCGGAATATTTTTACCTGGAGGAAAATTTCATTCGGAAGGCAATATTTCCATTCGGATGACCATATTTCACTCGGATGGTAAACTTTTCACTCTGATTTTCCGACTGAAAACATAGCCTGATCTTGCTTTGTCTCTCCAGGCCTCATACGGCCACGGATTGAGACGATTTATATATGAAAATCGATCGGCTCGACGAGACGAAACTTTTCCGTGTTGAAGGTTTTTCAATTCAAGGCCATCTTGAGGGCCTAATTGCTCACGCATTGCATCAGACACTCATCAACATGTGTCTCGTGTCAAGCGTAGTATTTTGGTTTCTGGCCTGTCCAGACCGTATTGACTATAACTTTTGCATATAAACTCAGATTAAGATGACTTATATATGAAAATCGATCGTCTCGACGAGATGAAGACAATCCCTTCAGAGCACTCCTTCATCTGAGGTCATATTGAGGGCGTAATAGGCCGAAAAGCACCCAGAACACTAAATTTTGTCACTCAGAGTACAACTTCGGCCACTGAGATGAGGTCGAATGGCGATAGCCTAAACATCAAAGTTGTTCCACTCGATGACGTGAAACTTTCTCATGCTGAAAACCCTTTCACTCTGTATCTTGCTAAAATCAGGTGTCAACAATTACCAACTTGTAACACCCACGATGCGGCTATATCTCCCACGTGTCGGAGCACGACTTAGAGGCATAACCGCATTGTAGGCAATGTCGCAAGAGGGGTAAACTTTACACATCCCATGTACTGAATAAGAAAGGGATAAAGAGTTGGCTTACAATCGCCACTTCACACAACACATTAAATATAGCATTACAACATCCAGAATACAATCACGGTCCGACTACGGAACCAAAAATAAAAGAAGACCACCCCTAATGCTAGATCCCCGATCGCCCCGACTGGGCTCCACTACTGATCAACTGAAATGAAACAACACAATGAACATGATCTTCCTCGAGCTCCTCCTTGAGCTCGGTTGCGTCACCTGCACGGTATCATCGGCACCTGCAACTGGTTTTTGGAGTAATTTGTGAGTCACGGGGACTCAGCAATCTCACACCCACGCGATCAAGACTATTTAAGCTTATGGGTAGGTAAAAGGTAGTGAGGTGGAGCTGCAGCAAGCACTAGCATATATGGTGGCTAACTTACGCAAATGAGAGCGAGAAGAGAAGCAAAGCACGGTCGTGAACTAGAAGTGATCAAGAAGTGATCCTGAAACTACTTACGTTCAAGCATAACACAAGAACCGTGTTCACTTCCTGGACTCCGCCGGAAAGGGACCATCACGGCTACACACGCGGTTGATGCATTTTAATTAAGTTAAGTGTCAAGTTCTCTACAACTGTACATTAACAAATTCCCATCTGCCCATAACAACGGGCACAGCTTTCGAAAGTTCATAACCCTGTAGGGGTATCCCAACTTAGCCCATCACAAGCTCTCACGGTCAATGAAGGATATTCCTTCTCCCAGGAAGACCCAATCAAGCTCAGAATCCCGGTTACAAGACATTTCGACAATGGTAAAACAAGACTAGCAAAGCCACCCAATGTGCCGACAAATCCCGATAGGAGTCGCACGTATCTCGTTCTCAGGGCAACACTGGATGAGACTAGCTACGAGTAAAACCTACCCTCAAATTTCCCCGAGGTGGCCCCGTAGGCAGCTCGGTTCGGACCAACACTCAGAGGGGCACTAGCCCAGGGGGGTTTAAAACAAGATGACCCTTGAGTCTGTAGAACCCAAGGGAAGGTATATGGTGGTAGGTAGGCAAATGGTAAAACCAAGGTCGGGCCTTACTGGAGGAGTTTTATTCAAAGCGAACTGTCAAGGGGTTCCCATAACACCCAACCGCGTAAGGAATGCAAAATCAAGGAACACCGGTATGACGGAAACTAGGGCGGCAAGAGTGGAACAAAACACCAGGCACAAGGCCGAGCCTTCCACCCTTTACCAAGTATATAGATGCATTAATTAAATAAGAGATATTGTGATATCCCGACAAATATCCATGTTCCAAAAAGGAACAAACTCCATCTTCACCTACAACTAGCAACGCTATAAGAGGGGCTGAGCAAAGTGGCAACATAGCCAAACAACGGTTTGCTAGGACAAGGTGGGTTAGAGGCTTGACATGGCAATATGGGAGGCATGATATAGCAAGTGGTAGGTACCGCAGCATAGCAAAAGAGCGAGCAACTAGCAAGCAAAGATAGAAGTGATTTCGAGGGTATGGTCATCTTGCCTGAGATCCCGCAAGGAAGAAGAACGAGTCCATGAAGAAGACAAGCGGACGTAGTCAAATGGATCCTCACAAACGCGATGTTATCGGAACTAACCCGAAGGAGCAACACCGGAAAAAAGCAAACAACATAGTAAACAACCATCACATAAACATGGCATGATGCACAACCAAGTATGATGCATGTCCGGTTTAAATATGCATGGCAAGGCAAAGTGCACAAACAAAACTACAAGTTAAGTGGAGCTCAATATGCATCGGGATGCATATTGACGAAACACCACATCAATTATTTAGTTCACTCTCGTTTAGGTACCCAACAATATTAAATGTTGTTAAACATGGCAAGAGGTGAAACATGAGTAGAATACATAGTTAGGCAGTTTAAATGAGGCCGGAAAAACAACAACAACAATTCCGGTAAGTCCTCACATGCATTTAGCAATTTAAAGCAAACAACAATTTTTAACATTTTAAAAGTTATTACAATGATGCGGATGATATATGCAAGTTTTAAGCAATTTTATGAAAAAGTTGACATGAGCATGATATGAAGCATTTTTTTCATCATGGCGGAAACGAAAGGGGTGCCACGACAACGAATCAGAAAATGATGCCACGGCAGCATATCGGTTCCGGTAGCTTATGGAGATACCGGTATAAAAGGGAAAAGTTACGGGAGCGTGACATGCGATAGAAGGTGGGGTGATCCCGGTAACCGGGTTCCGACGAGACGACAACATGGCAATGGGGAACATGCAAGAAACACGTCAGGCACGGTGCAAACGCGAGCATTTCATACATCACACATGCATTCGTTCACGGGCGGTCGTCTCGGGTTATACCTTCGAAGCGTGCACTATCGGAGGGGTTCGAGTTCGATGCGTTGTAGGGGAAGTAGACTTTCTCGGGACGTTCGTAGTGGTAGTAGTCGTTCTCGCATGCCCTAGGGTCGACGGTAGCGGTTCTCGCGATCTCGACGACGGTAGTTGTACATGTTTATTGTAGCATGAGTTTCCGTAGATGTTCATGTCATCGGTGTCGTGCTACTTGGGGTCTTAGGACTTTCCGGTCCCGTTCTTGTGATGGTAGTCGTTCATGTTCGTTCGGAGAGGTACTTGATGACTCCAACGTCTTCGGGGCGACGGTAATGGTACACACGAAAGTAGTCAAACTTGATGGATCCAAGGACTACGGGCGTCGTGCACCGTTCGGGTCTCCCGTAGAGGTACTAGACGAATCCCGGATATGTAGTCGTACACACACGTAGATGAAATTGACGAATCCGAACTCTTCGAGGGTCGTCGTGGTGCTCGTTCATGTAGTAGTCGTACACATGTACTGTGGTTGAGGTCTTGGTGGACTTGCAGGCCTTGGCGATTCCGGAGATGCCGGTAGAGGTACCGGACGTGACACTGTAAAGTCATACACTTTCGGAGAGGACTTTTCCATGAAGCCTAAAATGAAACAGCCCCAAACGGAGGCAAAAGAGGCGGAGGCGCACGAGGGTAGCGAGGCGGTGGTCCCGCGGCAACAGGAGGTCGACGGCAGCGCGGCACGAGATGAGCAGCAGCAGGATGGAATGGCTACCGTCGCCCTTAGTGTGGAGCAAGGGAGGCAAAGCTCCTGGAGGCTGGAGGTGCCATGGACCTCGGGCGCATGAGGGGGAGCAGGGAAAAGAGGTCGGGCGGGCGACGTGCTTGGGACGGCTGGACCTCGCCGAATCAAAGAAGGAGCGGCGACGCAGGAGAGTTCAAGCGCCTCCCTGGCGGATTCCAGCGAGGACAGGGCACGGGAGGTTGGCAGTTGTTGGAAATATGCCCTAGAGGCAATAATAAATTGGTTATTATTATATTTCCTTGTTCATGATAATCGTTTATTATCCATGCTAGAATTGTATTGATAGGAAACTCAGATACATGTGTGGATACATAGACAACACCATGTCCCTAGTAAGCCTCTAGTTGACTAGCTCGTTGATCAATAGATGGTTACAGTTTCCTAACCATGGACATTGGATGTCGTTGATAACGGGATCACATCATTAGGAGAATGATGTGATGGACAAGACCCAATCCTAAGCCTAGCACAAGATCATGTAGTTCGTATGCTAAAGCTTTTCTAATGTCAAGTATCATTTCCTTAGACCATGAGATTGTGCAACTCCCGGATACCGTAGGAGTGCTTTGGGTGTGCCAAACGTCACAACGTAAATGGGTGGCTATAAAGGTACACTACAGGTATCTCCGAAAGTATCTGTTGGGTTGGCACGAATCGAGACTGGGATTTGTCACTCCGTGTAAATGGAGAGGTATCTCTAGGCCCACTCAGTAGGACATCATCATAATGTGCACAATGTGATCAAGGAGTTGATCACGGGATGTGTTACGTAATGAGTAAAGAGACTTGCCGGTAACGAGATTGAACAAGGTATCGGGATACCAACGATCGAATCTCGGGCAAGTATCGTACCGCTAGACAAAGGGAATTGTATACGGGATTGATTGAATCCTCGACATTGTGGTTCATCCAATGAGATCATCATGGAACATGTGGGAGCCAACATGGGTATCCAGATCCCGCTGTTGGTTATTGGCCGGAGAGTTGTCTCGGTCATGTCTGCATGGTTCCTGAACCCGTAGGGTCTACACACTTAAGGTTCGATGACGCTAGGGTTATAAAGGAAGTTTGTATGTGGTTACCGAATGTTGTTCGGAGTCCCAGATGAGATCCCAGACGTCACGAGGAGTTCCGGAATGGTCCGGAGGTAAAGATTTATATATGGGAAGTCATCATACGGTCACCGGAACAATTCGGGGGGTTGCCGGTATTGTACCGGGACCACCGAAGGGGTTCCGGGGGTCCACCGAGAGGGTCCACCTGCCCCGGAGGGCCCTATGGGTTGTATGTGGAGAGGGACCAGCCCCTTAGTGGGCTGGGCGCCTCCCCCCTAGGGCCCATGCGCCTAGGGTTTGGGGAACCCTAAAGGGGGGCGCCCCATTGCCTTGGGGGGCAAGGCAACCCCCCCTGGCCGCCGCCCCCTCCTCAGATGGGATCTGAGGGGGGCGCCCCCCCTCTCCCTTGCCCCTATATATATGTGGGGGTTGGAGGGCAGCCGCACCAAGGTTCTGGCGCAGCCCTCCCCCTCTCCCAAGTCCTTCTCCTCTCCCGTGGTGCTTGGCGAAGCCCTGCAGGATTGCCACACTCCTCCACCACCACCACGCCGTTGTGCTGCTACTGCATGGAGTCTTCCCCAACCTCTCCTTCTCCCCTTGCTGGATCAAGGCGTAGGAGACGTCACCGGGCTGTACGTGTGTTGAACACGGAGGTGCCGTCCGTTCGGCACTAGGATCATCGGTGATTTGGATCACGACGAGTACGACTCCATCAACCCCGTTCACTTGAACGCTTCCGCTTAGCGATCTACAAGGGTATGTAGATGCACTCTCCTTCCCCTCGTTGCTAGATTACTCCATAGATTGATCTTGGTGATGCGTAGAAAATTTTGAATTTCTGCTACGTTCCCCAACAGCGGCTGCGGCGGAGCTCCTACGCAGCGAGGCGGCGTGCAGAGCTTGGGGCGCGAGGGTGCAGGGCGGCGGCATGCGACGCCTGGCGGAGGAGGAGAAGCTGCAGGGGCGCTGGGGTTGGCACGGTCGGAGGCCAGGGCCGCGAGGGGATCGAGAGGAGAGAGCGAGAGGAAGATGAGATCGAGGGAGATGGGATCGGGCAGCGCTCTCCCTGGCGGCGCTGGGTGGAAGGGTACGAGGGAAGAGGGGATCGGGCCAGTGGTGCTAGGGTGCGGCTTAGGGTTAGAGGGTTAGGTGGGCCGGGCCAAGGTGGGATAGTAGGGAAGCAGGACCGGCCTGGCAATGAGGTCCAAGTGACCAGACGAGCCTCTCTCTCTCTCCCTCATATCTCTAATTTTTCATTTAAAACAAAACAGAAAAGGAGAAAGAAAAGAAAGAGAAGGTAGGGGTGTAATCTGGGCATGGGGATAATTTTCTTGGACTCACAAAAATATGCTCGTTCGAAGAAAAATATAAATGGCCAAGATTGAAAGATATACATTCAAACTCATTTGAATTTAATTTCAATGGGTTTGAACTAAGACTCGGTAAAAGGAAGGTCCATAAATGTTGAGAATTTAGCTGGAGCTCTGGAAAATGATGAAAGAATATATGGCAAGGTTTGAGGAGCAACTCGAAGCAGAAAAGACCTGAGAGTTTTAAATTGCAAGTGTGTTTGCGGTAAATCCAAATAATTGGAATATTTACTATAGCTCTCTAAATATCGAGGGGATATGTTGTAAAGAGAATCACCATGTGAATTCCCTCGGTTTAAATGGATCAGAGATCCATGCCATTTATTTAGTTGAGTTAAGAAAAAGAAATGACATGATGTCATGATGACATGATGCAATGCACATGATGAAATGATGAATGCAATGAACCAAACAAATCACACGATGAAACCCAGAAACCCTGGAAGGCATCTGAAGCTCCGGTCTTGGGGTGTTACAGATGTGAGCCTCGGCAATGAAGACTTCATCATGCCAGAGGAACCACTCGAGCAGGAGCGCTTTAAGCTGTAGCTAATCACCACTATGAGAAGCCTAAAAAGCAGCAGCAACGACTCCAAGCCGAACAGGATACACTCAATGACAGATGGACTCAGGTCCTAGCTACTGAAGAATATGGCCTTCAACGCCCAACAAAAACTTATCCGAAGCGTCGGCTAATGCCATAATTCAACGACGAGGCCGTGAAGCCAAACCCATCGAAACATGACTGCGCCGATGAACCAGATCAGCCACCTGGTGGGCGTGACAAAGCAGCCACCCACGCCGAGCACCAACCCGCAACACCTCGCCGTAAGGGCAGAGAGACATCGGCTCCAGGATACACCTACAATCTACGACATGACCTGAATAATAGAGCAGGCCAAACAAGATCAATATACGGATCAAGGGGGTGCACCCCATGATGTCTACTACACAACCTTCCTCTTGTAGACGTTGTTGGGCCTCCAAGTGCAGAGGTTTGTAGGACAGTAGCAAATTTCCCTCAAGTGGATGACCTAAGGTTTATTAATCCTTGGGAGGCGTAGGATGAAGATGGTCTCTCTAAAACAACCCTGCAACCAAATAACAAAGAGTCTCTTGTGTCCCCAACACACCCAATACGATGGTAAATTGTATAGGTGCACTAGTTCGGCGAAGAGATGGCGATACAAGTGCAATATGGATGATAGATAAAGGATTTTGTAATTTGAAAATATAAAAACAGCAAGGTAACTAATGATAAAAGTGAGCGTAAACAGCCTAGGGTTCATACTTTCAATAGTGCAAGTTCTCTCAACAATAATAACATAATTGGATCATATAACTATCCCTCAACATGCAACAAAGAGTCACTCCAAAGTCACTAATAGCGAAGAACAAACAAAGAGATTATGGTAGGGTACGAAACCACCTCAAAGTTATCCTTTCTGATCGATCAATTCAAGAGTGCGTACTAAAATAACACGAAGCTATTATTTCCGTTTAATCTATCATAGAGTTCGTACTAGAATAACACCTTAAGACACAAATCAACCAAAACCCTAATGTCACCTAGATACTCCTGTGTCACCTCAAGTATCCATGGGTATGATTATACGATATGCATCACACAATCTCAGATTCATCTATTCAACCAACACAAAGAACTTCAAAGAGTGGCCCAAAGTTTCTACCGGAGAGTCAAGACAAAAACGTGTGCCAACCCCTATGCATAAGTTCACAAGGTCACGGAACTCGCAAGTTGATCACCAAAACATACATCAAATGGATCACGTGATATCCCATTGTCACCACAGATAAGCACATGCAAGACATACATCAAGTGTTCTCAAATCCTTAAAGACTCAATTCGATAAGATAACTTCAAAGGGAAAACTCAATCCATTACAAGAGAGTAGATGGGGAGAAACATCATAAGATCCAAATATAATAGCAAAGCTCGTGATACATCAAGATTGTGCCGACTCAAGAACACGAGAGAGAGAGAGAGAGAGAGATCAAACACATAGCTACTGGTACATACCCTCAGCCCCGAGGGTGGACTACTCCCTCCTCGTCATGGAGAGAGCCAGGATAATGAAGATGGCCACCAGAGAGGGATTCCCCCCTCCGGCAGGGTGCCGGAACTGGTCTAGATTGGTTTTCGGTGGTTACGGAGGCTTCTGGCGGCGGAAATCCCCATCTATTCTGCTCTGTGATGTTTCTAGGGTATGTTGATATATATAGGCGAAAGAAGTCCGTCAGGGGGTCCATGAGGCGGCCACGAGGCAGTGGGCGCGCCTAGGTGGTAGGGCGCGCCCCCACCCTCGTGGTGGCCTCGGGACTCTTCTGGCCCACCTCCGGTACTCCATGGGCTTCTTCTGGTCCAAAAATGATCTCCATGAAGTTTCAGGTCAATTGGACTTCGTTTGATTTTCCTTTTCTGCGATGCTTAAAAACAAGGAAAAACAGGAACAGGAACTGACACTGGGCTCTAGGTTAATAGGTTAGTCCCAAAAATCATATAAAATAGCATATTAATGCATATAAAACATCCAAGGTTGATAATATAATAGCATGGAACAATCAAAAATTATAGATACGTTGGAGACGTATCACCCCAACACGAGAAGACAAGCGCCAAGACTGGTCTGACAGGCATAACCTCACTAGGGCCAAAAACCGCATACGGACTTCATCTGAATTGCGTTGTGACGTCACCCGATATAGAGGCACCGCACACCCCTTATGCTTCACTGATGAGGTAATGGAGCACCAGTTCCCAGAAGGGTTTAAACCCGTGAACATTGAATCATACGATGGTACGACGGATCCCACGACATCTATTCAACCAACACATAGAACCTCAAAGGGTGCCCCAAAGTTTCTACCGGAGAGTCAAGACGAAAACGTGTGCCAAACCCTATGCATAAGTTCACGAGGTCACGGAACTCGCAAGTTGATCACCAAAACATACATCAAGTGGATCACGTGATATCCCATTGTCACCACAGATAAGCACATGCAAGACATACATCAAGTGTTCTCAAATCCTTAAAGACTGAACTCGATAAGATAACTTCAAAGGGAAAACTCAATCCATTACAAGAGAGTAGAGGGGGAGAAACATCATCAGATCCAAATATAATAGCAAAGCTCATGATACATCAAGATCATGCCGACTGAAGAACATGAGAGAGAGAGATCAAACACATAGCTACTGGTACATACCCTCAACCCCGAGGGTGGACTACTCCCTCCTCATCATGGAGAGTGCCAGGATGATGAAGATGGTCACTGGAGAGGGATTCCCCCCTCCGGCAGGGTGCCGGAACTGGTCTAGATTGGTTTTCGGTGGCTACGGAGGCTTCTGGCGGCGGAACTCCCGATCTATTCTGCTCTGTGATGTTTCTAGGGTATGTTGATATATATAGGCGAAAGAAGTCGGTCAGGGGGGCCACGAGGCGGCCACGAGGCAGGGGGCGCACCCAGGGGGTAGGGTGCGCCCCCACCCTCGTGGTAGCCTCGGGACTCTTTTGGCCCACCTTCGGTACTCTGTGGGCTTCTTCCGGTCCAAAAATGATCTCCGTGAAGTTTCAGGTCAATTGGACTCTGTTTGATTTTCCTTTTCTACAATGCTTAAAAATAAGGAAAAAACAGGAACTGGCACTGGGCTCTAGGTTAATAGGTTAGTCCCAAAAATCATATAAAATAACATATTAATGCATATAAAACATCCAAGGTTGATAATATAATAGCATGGGACAATAAAAAATTATAGATACTTTGGAGACGTATCAAGCATCCCCAAGCTTAATTCTTGCTCGTCTTCGAGTAGGTAAATGATAAAAACAGAATTTTTGATGTGGAATGCTACCTAACATATTTATCCATGTAATTCTATTTATTGTGGCAAGAATATTCAGATCCATATAAGATTCAAGACAAAAGTTTAATATTCACATAAAAATAATAATACTTCAAGCATACTAACAAAGTAATCATGTCTTCTCAAAATAACATGGCCAAAGAAAGCTATCCCCATGACAAGCCCATTCTATCTTCACCACACAAAGGAGAAGACAGTCTCACATCAACTAGGCATATCAACGGGCTATGCAGATGCCCATTAATAGATATCAATGTGAGTGAGTAGGGATTGCCATGCAACGGATGCACTAGAGCTATAAGTGTATGAAATCTCAACAAAAGAACTAAGTGGGTGTGCATCCAACTCGCCTGCTCATGAAGACCTACGGCATTTTGAGGAAGCCCATCATTGTAATATACAAGCCAAGTTCTATAATGAAAGATTCCCCCTAGTATATGGAAGTGACAACATAGGAGACTCTCTATCATGAAGATCATGGTGCTACTTTGAAGCACAAGTGTGGTAAAAGGATAGTAACATTGTCCCTTCTCTCATTTTCTCTCATTATTTATTTTTTTATTTGGGCCTTTTCTCTCTTTTTTATGGCCTCTTTTTTTATTTTAATTTTTTTCTGTTCGGAGTCTCATCCCGACTTGTGGGGGAATCATAGTCTCCATCATCCTTTCCTCACTGGGACAATGCTCTAATAATGATGATCATCACACTTTTTTTTACTTACAACTCGATACTTAGAACAAAATATGACTCTATATGAATGCCTCCGGCGGTGTACCGGGATGTGCAATGACTCATGAGTGACATGTATGAAAGAATTATGAACGGTGGCTTTGCCACAAATACGATGTCAACTACATGATCATGCAAAGCAATATGACAATGATGGAGCGTGTCATAATAAACGGAACGGTGGAAAGTTGCATGGCAATATATCTCGGAATGGCTATGGAAATGCCATAATATGTAGGTATGGTGAATGTTTAGTGCAAGGTAAATGGTGGGTTTATGGTACCGGTGAAAGTTGAGCGGTACTAGAGAGGCTAGCAATGGTGGAAGGGTGAGAGTGCGTATAATCCATGGACTTAACATTAGTCATAAAGGACTCACATACTTATTGCAAAAATCTATTAGTTGTCGAAACAAAGTACTACGCGCATGCTCCTAGGGGGATAGATTGGTAGGAAAAGACCATCGCTCGTCCCCGACCGCCACTCATAAGGAAGACAATCAATAAATAAATCATGCTCTGACTTCATCACATAATGGTTCACCATACATGCGTGCTACGGGAATCACAAACTTCAACACAAGTATTTCTCAAATTCATAACTACTCAACTAGCATGACTCTAATATCACCATCTCCATATCTCAAAACAATCATCAAGTATCAAACTTCTCTTAGTATTCAATGCACTTATATGAAAGTTTTTATTATTGCCATGTTGTTCTAAAGGACTCTCAAAATAATATAAGTGAAGCACTAGAGCAAATGATAAACTACTCCAACAGATATAAGTGAAGATCAATGAGTAGTCGAATAATTATGCAACTATGTGAAGACTCTCTAACATTCAAGAACTTCAGATCTTGGTATTTTATTCAAACAGCAAGCAAAACAAAATAAAATAAAATGACACTCCAAGCAAAACACATATCATGTGGCGAATAAAAATATAGCTCCAAGTAAAGTTACAGATAGACGAAGACGAAAGAGGGGATGCCTTCCGGGGCATCCCCAAGCTTAGGCTTTTGGTTGTCCTTGAATATTACCTTGGGGTTCCTTGGGCATCCCCAAGCTTAGGATCTTGCCACTCCTTATTCCATAGTCCAACGAATCTTCACCCAAAACTTGAAAACTTCACAACACAAAACTTAACAGAAAACTCGTAAGCTCCGTTAGTATAAGAAAATAAATCACCACTTAGGTACT
This sequence comes from Triticum monococcum, assembly GCA_034509565.1. Taxonomy (NCBI): domain Eukaryota; kingdom Viridiplantae; phylum Streptophyta; class Magnoliopsida; order Poales; family Poaceae; genus Triticum; species Triticum monococcum. The sequence goes on from CM067845.1 coordinate 608,729,451, forward strand.
GTTGTGAACTCATTCTAAATTCATATTGGTGTAATATCTACTGTATTCCAACTTCTCTATGGTTCATACCCTCCGATACTACTCATCGATTCATCAAAATAAGCAAACAACACATAGAAAACAGAATCTGTCAAAAGCAGAACATGTTGTAGTAATATGTAGGTTCCTAATACTTGTGTAACTCCAAAAATCCTTAGAAATTAGGAAGTCCTAGGAAATTTGTTTAATGATCTACTGAAGTTGGAATTGCTATTTTATCGCTCTCCGGTAAAAAAATGAAAATTATTCTCGTGAGCACATACTTTCTGTTTTTTACAGCAAGATCAAATAACAATCACCCAAGAAGGTCCTAAAGGATTTACTTGGCACAAACACTAATTAAAACATAAAACCACATCTAAACAGAGGCTAGATGAATTATTTATTACTAAACAGGAACAAAAAGCAAGGAGCAAAAATAAAGTTGGGTTACCTCCCAACAAGCGTTATCGTTTAACGCCCCTAGCTAGGCATGATGATTTTAAGTATGCTCATATAAAACATAGGAATTGAAACATAATGGGAGCATCATGAAGAATATGACTAGAACATTTAATTCTAACCCACTTCCTATGCATAGGGATTTTGTGAGCAAACAACTTATGGGAACAAGAATCAACTTGCATAGGAAGGTAAAACAAGCATAACTTCAAGATTTTCAACACATAGAGAGGAAACTTGATATTATTGCAACTCGTACAAGCATATATTCCTCCCTCATAATAATTTTCAGTAGCATCATGAATGAATTCAACAATATAACCATCACCTAAAGAATTCTTTTCATGATCTACAAGCATAGAATTCTTATTAATCTCCCCATAAGCAAATTTCTTCTCATGAATAGTAGTGGGAGCAAACTCAACAAAATAACTATCATGTGAGGCATAATCCAATTGAAAACTAAAATAATAATGACAAGTTTCATGGTTATCATTATTCGTTATATCATACATGTCATCACAATAATCATCATAGATAGCAACTTTGTTCTCATAATCAATTGGAACCTCTTCTGAAGTAGCGGAATCATTACTAAATAAAGTCATGACCTTTCCAAACCCACTTTCATCAATATAATCATCATAAATAGGAGGCATTCTATCATCAAAATAAATTTGCTCATCAAAACTTGGGGGACAAAAAATATCATCTTCATCAAACATAGCATCACCAAGCTTGTGGCTTTGCATATCATTAGCATCATGGATATTCAAGGAATTCATACTAAAAACTTTGCAATCATGCTCATCATTCAAATATTTAGTGCCAAACATTTTATAGATTTCTTCTCCTAGCACTTGAGCACAATTTTCCTTTCCATCATTCTCACGAAAGATATTAAAAAGATGAAGCCTATTAGGCAAACTCAATTCCATTTTTTTGTAGTTTTATTTTATAAGCTAAACTAGTGCTAAAAAAGAAAAAAAAGATTCGATTGCAAGATCTAAAGATATACCTTCAAGCGATAACCTCCCCGGCAATGGCGCCAGAAAAGAGCTTGATGTCTACTACACAACCTTCCTCTTGTAGACGTTGTTGGGCCTCCAAGTGCAGAGGTTTGTAGGACAGTAGAAAATTTCCCTCAAGTGGATGACCTAAGGTTTATCAATCCGTGGGAGGCGTAGGATGAAGATGGTCTCTCTCAAACAACCCTGCAACCAAATAGCAAAGAGTCTCTTGTGTCCCCAACACACCAAATACAATGGTAAATTGTATAGGTGCACTAGTTCTGCGAAGAGATGGTGATACAAGTGCAACATGGATGATAGATAAAGGTTTTTATAATCTGAAAAAATATAAAAACAGCAAGGTAACTAATGATAAAAGTGAGCGAAAACGGTATTGCAATGCTAGGAAACAAGGCCTAGGGTTCATACTTTCACTAGTGCAAGTTCTCTCAACAATAATAACATAATTGGATCATATAACTATCCCTCAACATGCAACAAAGAGTCACTCCAAAGTCACTAATAGCGCGGAACAAACGAAGAGATTATGGTAGGGTACGAAACCACCTCAAAGTTATCCTTTCTGATCGATATATTCAAGAGTCCGTAGTAAAATAACACGAAGCTATTCATGCCGTTCAATCTATCATAGAGTTCGTACTAGAATAACACCTTATGACACAAATCAACCAAAACCCTAACATCACCTAGATACTCCAATGTCACCTCAAGTATCCGTGGGTATGATTATACGATATGCATCACACAATCTCAGATTCATCTATTCAACCAACACAAAGAACTTCAAAGAGTGGCCCAAAGTTTCTACCGGAGAGTCAAGACAAAAACGTGTGCCAACCCCTATGCATAAGTTCACAAGGTCACGGAACTCGCAAGTTGATCACCAAAACATACATCAAGTGGATCACGTGATATCCCATTGTCACCACAGATAAGCACATGCAAGACATACATCAAGTGTTCTCAAATCCTTAAAGACTCAATTCGATAAGATAACTTCAAAGGGAAAACTCAATCCATTACAAGAGAGTAGATGGGGAGAAACATCATAAGATCCAAATATAATAGCAAAGCTCGTGATACATCAAGATTGTGCCGACTCAAGAACACGAGAGAGAGAGAGAGAGAGAGATCAAACACATAGCTACTGGTACATACCCTCAGCCCCGAGGGTGGACTACTCCCTCCTCGTCATGGAGAGAGCCAGGATAATGAAGATGGCCACCAGAGAGGGATTCCCCCCTCCGGCAGGGTGCCGGAACTGGTCTAGATTGGTTTTCGGTGGCTGCGGAGGCTTCTGGCGGCGGAAATCCCCATCTATTCTGCTCTGTGATGTTTCTAGGGTATGTTGATATATATAGGCGAAAGAAGTCGGTCAGGGGGGCCATGAGGCGGCCACGAGGCAGTGGGCGCGCCTAGGGGGTAGGGCGCGCCCCCACCCTCGTGGTGGCCTCGGGACTCTTCTGGCCCACCTCCGGTACTCCATGGGCTTCTTCTGGTCCAAAAATGATCTCCGTGAAGTTTCAGGTCAATTGGACTTCGTTTGATTTTCCTTTTCTGCGATGCTTAAAAACAAGGAAAAACAGGAACAGGAACTGGCACTGGGCTCTAGGTTAATGGGTTAGTCCCAAAAATCATATAAAATAGCATATTAATGCATATAAAACATCCAAGGTTGATAATATAATAGCATGGAACAATCAAAAATTATAGATACGTTGGAGACGTATCACCCCAACACGAGAAGACAAGCGCCAAGCCTGGTCTGGCAGGCATAACCTCACTAGGGCCAAAAACCGCATACGGACTTCATCTGAATTGCGTTGTGACGTCACCCGATATAGAGGCACCGCACACCCCTTATGCTTCACTGATGAGGTAATGGAGCACCAGTTCCCAGAAGGGTTTAAACCCGTGAACATTGAATCATACGATGGTACGACGGATCCCACGGTATGGATCGAAGATTTTCTTCTCCACATTCACATGGCTCGCGGTGACGATCTCCATGCCATCAAGTACCTCCCCTAAAACTCAAGGGACCGGCACTACACTAGTTAAACAACCTCCCAGAAAACTCTATTGGTAGATGGGAAGATTTGGAGGATGCCTTTAGAGACAACTTCCAAGGCACCTATGTTCGGCCTCCAGACACCGATGACCTTACTCACATAGTCCAGCAACCCAGAGAGTCAGTCCGGAAACTCTGGACCAGGTTCTTAATTAAAAATAACCAAATTGTCGATTGTCCGGACGCCGAAGCCCTCGCGGCCTTTAAACACAGCGTCCAGGACGAGTGGCTCGCCCGACACCTCGGCCAAGAAAAACCGAAGTCCATGGCAGCTCTCACCACACTTATAACCCGCTTTTGTGCAGTAGAAGATAGCTGGCTAGCTCGTAGAAGCAACGACACCAGCGACCCTGGCACCTCCGAAGTAAGAGATGGCAACGGCAAGCCATGACACAAAAAACACAAGCATCGAATTAACAATGAAGACACGGCGGTTAACGCCGGATTTAGAGGCTCTAAACCCGGTCAGAGGAAGAAACCATTCAAAGGAAACAAAGACGGTCCATCCAGTTTGGACAGAATACTTGATCGGACTTGCCAGATTCATGGCACCCCTGACAAGCCTGCCAATCATACCAACAGAAATTGTTGGGTCTTTACACAGACCGGTAAGCTAAACACCAAACATAAAGGGTAGGGGCCGCCCAGCGAGGACGAAGAGCCTCGCCCAACAAACACTGGGGGCAAAAGAAATTTCCCCCCGAGGTAAAAAAAGTGAACATGATCTATTTCACTCATATCCCCGAGCGGGAGCGCAAGCGCGCACAAAGGGACGTTTATGCCATAGAGCCAGTCGCCCCAAAATTTAACCCATGGTCAGCCTGTCCGATCACTTTTGATCGCGGAGACCATCCGACCAGTATCCGTCATGGAGGTTCGGCAGCATTGGGCCTTGATCCAATTATCGATGGATTCCATCTCACGTGCATCCTTATGGATGGCGGTAGCAGTCTTAACCTGTTTTACCAGGACATTGTCCGTAAAATGAGCATTGATCCATCAAGAATCAAGCCCACCAAAACCACCTTCAAAGGAGTCATACCCGGCGTAGAGGCCTACTGCACAGGGTCCATAAAGATGGAGGTAGTCTTCGGCTCACCAGATAATTTCCGAAGCAAAGACTTGATCTTAGACATCATCCCTTCCGCAGTGGCTATCACACACTGCTCGGATGAACTGCGTTCGCCTGTTTCAATGCGGTCCCACACTATGCTTATCTAAAGTTCAAGATGCCTTGACCACGCGACATTATAACAGTTAATGGAAACATGGAGCACTCCCTCTGTACTGAGGAGCACACTGCAGCACTCGCAGCTGAAGTACAGGGTGGCCTTATCAAGCCGAGTACTACACCGGCAGTCAAGCCCACCATACACTGTCAAACGAGTCCGACCTACCCTGCAGAATGACAATCCGGCTCGTCTAGAGCTAGAATAGCAATCTGGCCTCCGTCAAAACCCAACCTGATTGCAGCATACATACCGCGCGTACATAATTACGCACTAAAAATACCATGGGCAAAGACAAAGGCACACTAAAAAAGTCCACAATACGGCTCGACCCTATTCAGACCCTCATATTCTTCCTCTTATTTTTATTTTTCAGGTTCTTTACACCCCACATCACTTTTTGATGGTACCAAGGGCCCTTTTCCAGGCCCCTTATGTATACTCAATTGTTGATCCTCTCAAAGGATCATACACCAAGGGGAAAAGCGGCGCAGATGTGCGGCAAGATATCCAAAGGATCCTCAAGATAACCTTTTACTTTTTAGGACCTGTATAAATCTTTTTCCCTTGTTCCCAAATTCTTGGCATGTAAAATAACCTCGATAATTCTGGCATTTTCTGTAAGAGTGCATTTGATGTATCAATCAGATTATGCCAGAAACAATTTTGTCCTACTTTATTCGGTATTGGCCTACTCCATATTGCGCTCAAGTAATGAATCCACCCGGATCCCAAGGTATATCAAAGTCAATTTTAATTAAAAATGATTTTGTAATTTAGTAGTGAGCACAAATTAACATATATCATGCAACAAGGAAGTCTAACTCTCTTCCTATGCATCGGCATGTCATAAAAGAACAATTCATGCACACATAGTAAAGGCCAATGCATAGTATAAACAGTTTCTTGCAATTTTATCATGTGGGAAACATAGAGAGGTGGAGATATAGTTCCTCTCTCATAATAATTGCAAGTAGGAGCAGCAAGCACATGCATATTATATTCATCAAAATCATCATGTGCAACGGTATAAGGCAACCCATCAATATAATCCTTAATAAGGGTAAACTTCTCTGATATAGTGTAGTTGGGAGAATTCAAAAAGATAATAGGACTATCATGCGTGGGTGCAATAGCAACAATTTCATGTTTAACATAAGGAACTATAGCAAGTTCATCTCCATAAGCATAATTCATATTGGCATCTTGGCCACGAGCATAGCCAGCATCATCAAAAAGGGATATTTCAAAAGAATCGACGGGGTCATAGCATTCATCCTTCGGTAAGCATGAAGGGGAATTAGACAATGTATGAGTTGAAGAGTTACTCTCGTTAGAAGGTGGGCACGGGTTATCAATCCGCTCTTCCTCCTTTTGTTCTTCGCTCCCTTTCTCATCTTTTTCATCCAATGAGCTCACAGTTTCATCAATTTCTTCTTCCATAGACTCCTGCAAAATATTAGTCTCTTCTTGGACAGTGGAGACTTTCTCAATAAGCGCATTAATATAGGAATTATATTCATAATTATCATAGAAATATTTTAAGATAGCTAAATTTTCAGGCCTATAAACATCATCATCAAAAGCTTCATGCTTTTCAAACAAAGATTCAATTTCATAAGCACCCTTGAAAGCAAAAAATTCTTCTATTTGTTCCACATCATAGTAATCATATATACCATTAGCATAAGAAGCTAAGGTTTCATTATCATTAAATTCACATGAAAAGGGAAGGTGTGGAGCCTTCATCCTAGAGCAATAAGTATCACTACAAAAAAAGACACATCCATGACATTTTGGGCCGAACGAAAAAAAATTCTGTCATACATATGACACTTCTATGACGATAATTGTGACAAAACCCGGTATCATCATAGATGTGGTGGGCTCCTACTTCTATGACAAAAAATCATGACAGAAAATGGGCTTTTCGTCCTGGGCGGGCCGGAGACGCAGCTGCATGACATTCTTTGGGTCGTCCATGACCAAAAAAACCATGGTAGAAGCGAGGGCAAGGAAAATTTCAGGGAGTTCCCGGTTACGGTGGGAGGTCGGGGGCCGAGCGGTGCGCGTTTCTCTTGTACACGTACGCGCGTGTGTGCGAGACATTGGCTCTAACTGAACCCGAGCGAGGCGTTGGGCTCTAACTGAACCCGAGCAATTGCACTGCAGGCTACGCGTTACTGAACCCGAGCGATCGATCGATGGTTGTTAACTGAACCCGAGCGAGTGATTCCTTCGCTACTGCTACTAACTGAAGCCAATCGATTGGATGAACAGCGAGCATTGCGGGGGGGGGGGGGGGGGTTGGATGAACAGTGAGCGGTGGTGTTGCCTCTGGATGAATAGGACCCCATGGTGTGGTGGAGGGCTGGATAAACAGTAGACGGTGGAGGGGTGCCCGTGGAGGGTTGGATGAACAGGACCCCGTGGTGAGGAGGACTGGATGAACAGTAGACGGTGGAGGGGTGGTTGAACAGGACCCCATGGTGTGGAGGCTAGATGAACAGTACATGGTGGAGGGGTGGTTGAACATGACCCCGTGGTGTGGAGGGCTAGATGAACAGTAGACGGTGGAGGGGTGGTTGAACAATAGCCGGTGGAGTAGCACGCGGTGGAGGCTGGATGAACAGGAGCCCTGATACGTCTCCGTCGTATCTATAATTTTTGATTGTTCCATGCCAATATTATTCAACTTTCATATACTTTTGGCAACTTTTTATACTATTTTTGGGACTAACATATTGATCCAGTGCCCAGTGCCAGTTCCTATTTGTTGCATGTTTTTTGTTTCGTAGAATATCCATATCAAACAGAGCCCAAACAGAATAAAAACTGACAGAGATTTTTTTGGAATATATATGATTTTTGGGAATAAGAATCCACGCGAGACGATGCTCGAGGGGCCCACGAGGTAGGGGGCGCGCCCCAGGGTGTCAGGCGCGCCCCTGACCCTTGTGGCCACCTCGTAAGGCGGTTGGTGCCCTTCTTTCGCCGCAAGAAAGCTAATTTCTGGATAGAGATCGTGTCAAAATTTCATCTCCGGGAATATAAGAAATGGTGAAAGGGAAGAATCTGAGAACGCAGAAACAAAGAGACAGAGAGACAGATCCAATCTCGGAGGGGCTCTCGCCCCTCCCGTGCCATGGAGGCAATGGACCAGAGGGGAAACCCTTCTCCCATCCAGGGAGGAGGTCAAGGAAGAAGAAGAAGGAGGGGGGCTCTCTCCCCCTCGCTTCCGGTGGCACCGGAGTGCCACCGGGGGCCATCATCATCACCGCGATCTACACCAACACCTCCGCCATCTTCACCAATATCTCCATCACCTTCCCCCCTCTATCTACATCGGTCCACTCTCCCGCAACCCGTTGTACCCTCTACTTGAACATGGTGCTTTATGCTTCATATTATTATCCAATGATGTGTTGCCATCCTATGATGTCTGAGTAGATTTTCGTTGTCTTATTGGTGGTTGATGAATTGCTATGATTTATTTAATTTGCTTGTGGTTATGTTGTTGTACTTTGGTGCCCATCATATGATTGCGTGCGTGGATCACACCCTAGGGTTAGTTGGATGTTGATAGGACTATGTATTGGATGGCAAGAGTGACAGAAGCTTCAACCTAGCATAGAAATTGGTGCATACGGGATTGAAGGGGGACCAATATATCTTAATGCTATGGTTGGGTTTTACCTTAATGAACGTTAGTAGTTGCGGATGCTTGCTAATAGTTCCAATCATAAGTGCATAGAATTCCAAGTCAGGGATGACATGCTAGAAGTGGCCTCTCCCACATAACACCTGCTATCGGTCTAGTAAAGTAGTCAATTTCTTAGGGGCAATTTCGCAACTCCTACCACCACTTTTCCACACTCGCTATATTTACTTTATTGTTTCTTTATCTAAACAGCCCCTACTTTTTATTTACGTACTCTTTATTATCTTGCAAACCTATCCAACAACACCTACAAAGTACTTCTAGTTTCATACTTGTTCTAGGTAAAGCGAACGTCAAGCGTGCGTAGAGTTGTATCAGTGGTCGATAGAACTTGAGGGAATATTTGTTCTACCTTTAGCTCCTTGTTGGGTTCGACACTCTTACTTATCAAAAACTGTTGCGATCCCCTATACTTGTGGGTTATCAAGCCCGTGGAGGCTGGAGGAGGTCGACGGTGGAGATGAACAGTATCCCATGGAGTCCCGTTTTGTTGTACACCACACCCCTCCGGATGAACACGACCCTCATTTCGACCGTAGCGGTCCAACACAAGTCTGTTTTGTCCGTTTTGCGATACGCCACACCCCTCCCGATCAACAGGACCCCCGTTTCGACCGTAGGAGGTCCGTTCCCTCTGTTTTGCGGTACGCCAGACCCCTCCCGATGAACAGGATCCCGTTTCGAACATGGCCGGTCGAACACAAGGCCGTTTCCTCCGTTTTGCGGTACGCCAGGCCTCGTTTCCATCGCATGTTCCGTCCAAGCCCTCCTGATGAACACGACGCATTCCGTTGCCTCCCCATGAACACGACACATTCCGTTGCCTCCCCATGAACACGACGCATTCCGTTGCTTCCCCATGAACACGAGACGATGCTGTTTCTCCGTTCCGACCCATCCATGTACACGAGCCCTGGCCATACGTATGCGCGAGTAGGTGTTCGAGACCCCGCCCGTATGTACACATACGTGGCCGTATTTTCTTTCTTGCACCCTGGCCGTTGTACGTACGTGTAAATGCTACGTGGGCGCCTCTACTACGACACGTGCGCGTCTCTACTACGACACGTGCGCGCCTCTACATCGACCAGTAGGTACGTACACGTTTGCGACCAGAATGACAACACTACGTACGCTTCGACCAGGTGGGTCCCGACTATCAGGCACTTCCTTGCCTGCGAAGATGTAGCTGGTCGGTCCCAGTAGTCAGGGGGCGCATCGTTTTTTTATTGCCCGGACGCACTTCCTTGCGTGCGAAGATGTAGCTGGTGGGTACCAGCAGTCAGGGGGAAACGTTTGGCCCGTCCGGTGGGTCCTAGCTGTCAGGTGGAGGAATCATTATTTTCTGCATAATAAGGAGGCACTTCCTTGCTGCGGCCGTGGACCCAGCTATCAGCCTCTCCACGTATAGTCCACGTCCGATGGAAGTCGTTCCTTGACCATGTTGACCATGCCGCGCCGAGAGCACCAGGGCGGTGGACGACGGCGAGGCCTAGGAAGGGGACGACACGGAGGCAGGGAAGACTCGGGAGTTGTTTTCCACGCGGAGGGGAGTACGATTGTACGAGGGTTTACTAGTTCGTCTGCCGTCGTCGGAGAATAACAGCAGGTGTGGGTGAGTAGAGGAATGGCTAGGCCAGTGATGGTAGTACGGTCGGGCGGTGAGGCATGCGCGGCAGCACAGCCGGCCGTGAGGAGGAGGGAGCAGGCAGTCCCGCCGGCGCTTGTTTGAGCGGCTGGAGAAGGAAAAGCAGAGATTGAAGAAGCACGACGGTCGTTGGATGGACATCAAACAGTCAGTGCTTGTGCGTCAACCTTTTTTAGGAAAGCCTCAAATCTGTGGAAAACAGCATACAACCCATCTGCCATTATTTTTAATAATTTACAGCCCATTTGCTAATTATTAAGGTTTTTTTGGAGCCCATATTCTTTTTGTTAGCATTACAGCCCATATTGTGGCAACGGTTAAAAAATTATACGAAATTTTGCATATTCCGGTGCGGTCCAAACTGTTTTTAATCCCAAAATTTCGACTCACATTCAAACTGATTTTAAAAATAAATGTATATCAATATAAATCCAACAAATTCTCCACACATAAAAATTAATGTAATTTAAAATCTTGAAATGAAAAAAAAGATATTTGAAACTAATTGCCGGTCTGATGTGTTTTAAAAATGTACAACCAATTTCTCATTACTGATGGGCCATTTTCTCGGCCAGCCGAATGAAAGCTCTCCTCGTCTTGAAAGATTTGCAGCCCAACAGGCCTGACAAAGCGACTTACTTGGCAAATCACAAAAAAACTGGGCTATGGTCGTGGACTCAGCTGTCAGCCTCTCCACGTACAGTACTCTTCCAATGGAAGTCGTTCCTTGACCACGTTGACCACGCGGCGCGAAGAGCACCACGAGGGTGGACGACGGCGAGACCTAGGAAGGGGACGACGCGGCAGTGGAAGCCCGCGCGGAGAGGACTACGAGGGTTCACTTGTTCGGCTGCGGTGTGAGGCTGCCGTCGCCGTAGGGCCTGGCCAGTGGTGGGAATAGTAGGGGCGGTGAGGCCTCTGCGGCAGCACAGCCGGCCATGGGAGGTAGGAGCATGCGGCACAACCGGCGCTGCTTTGGGCAGCTGGAGCAAGAAGACCAGAGGTTGAAGAAGCACTATGGCCATTGGATGGACATTGTATGGTCACTGGAGCTAGAATCGTTCATATTGACTAAGTTGACAAAGCCCTTCGTCCCCGTCAACTTACTAGGCCCACAAGCCAGCCTCCCAGCATGGTGGGTCCCAGCTAGCCGGGAGAGTATTCATATTTTGTGCATAATAAGGAGGCACTTCTGGTGGGTCCGAGCTGACAACAGGGGGAATGTTTTTTCGCGAAATACGGTGGCCCGTCCGGTGGGTCCCAGCAGTCAGGGGGAAACGGTTTTTTTCGCAAAATACTGGTGGCTCGTCCGGTGGGTCCCCGCTGTCAGGTGGAGGAATAATTATTTTCTGCGTAATAAGGAGGCACTTCCTTGTGGCTGCCGTGGACCCAGCTATTAGCCTCTCCATGTACAGTACTCTTCCGATGGAAGTCGGTCATTGACCATGTTGACCACGCCGCGCCGAGAGCACCAGGGCGGTGGACGACGGCGAGGACTAGAAAGGGGACGACTCGGAGCCGGGGAAGACGCAGCAGTGGATGCCCACGCGAAGAGGAGTATGAGGGTTCACTGGTTCGACTGCGGTGTGAGGCTGCTGTCACCGCAGAATAACAGGGGGTGTGGGTGAGTAGAGGGATGGCCTGGCCAGCGATGGGAGTAGTAGGGGGCGGTGGGGCCTCCGCGGCATCACAGCCGGCCACGGGAGGCAGGAGAACGCGGCACAACCGGTGCTGGTTTGCGAGGCTGGAGCAAGAAGACCAGAGGTTGAAGAAGCACTACGGCCGTTGGATGAACATCGTACGGTAACAGGAGCTAGAATCGTTCATATTGACTAAGTTGACAAAGCCCTCCGTCCCCGTCAACTTGGTTGGCCCACAAGTCAGCCTCCCACTATGTTGGGTTCCAGTTGGCAGGGGGAATATTCATTTTTTTTGTGTAATAAGGAGGCACTTCCTTGCGTGCGAAGATAGCTGGTGGGTCCGACATGTCAGCGGGGGGCACTTTATTTCGCGAAATACATAGGCCCTTCCGGTGGGTCCCAGATGTCAGGTGGAGGAATCATTATTTTGCGTGTAATAAGGAGGCATTTCCTTGTGTGCGGCCATGGACCCAGCTGTCAGCCTCTCCATGCACAGTCTACTTCCGACGGTGTCGTTCATTGACCATGCCGCGCCGAGCGCATCCAAGGTCATGGACGACGGCGAGGCCCCGGACAGCAACGAGCGGGAGATGGGAAGACGCGGGAGCAGAGTTGCAGATAAAGAGGTGTACGAGGGTTAACTGGTTCTAGTGCGGTGTGGTTCGGCAGTCTGTGGAGAAGAACAGGAGGTGTGGAGGGGTGGAGGTATGGCCTGGCCAACGGTGGAGTAGTGCTTCATAGCGAAGCATGCTAAGCAGAGCTGCTAGCAGCAGGAGGCGGGAGGTGGTCCCGGCGGCGCTGGGGGAAGAAGACGAGAGATTGAATATGGATGCCAGTCGTTGGATGTAAATCCAATGGCTAACATGTCAGAATCATTTGTTGACTAAATTGACAACGACTTGTATTGGCTTCGACCTATTGGCCCACATTTCAGCCTCCAAAAATGTGGCACGTATTCAACCCATTTTTTCAGAATTTACACTCTTTTTTTGCACGGTAGAATTTACAGTCAATTTGATCTTTTTTTGAATTACAACCATTTGCTAGGCTGGGTGAACAAATAATGTAGCGTCCATGCGGCCCGTTTATTTTATTTCCTAAAAAATTACAGCCCATTTGCACTTTCTCGAAATACACGATTTTGCTGGGCCGATTCTAATTATAATGTTGGGTTGGGCTAGCAATGTTATCAAAAAATAAAAAGGGGCTGAGCATTTTGTTATAAATATATTTAAATAATAAGTGATATTATTACATTCGTCCTTAAATCTTACTAAGCTTTTGTACACAATCACTAGGATTTTCGTGCCAAAACAATCCAGGATTTTATTTTTTAAGAAATTATTTTTATAAGTTAATAAGATGTGGGATATTGTTTTCTTACATATGTAAGTATCTGTTAAATATATCATGACAATAAAAATAATATATAATAACATATAAAATATTCTTTTAGAAAAACAGGGAGCATCTCCCCGGTTCCATTGCTGAGAACGAAACCACAACATATTTTGATACAGCAGCTCAACGAGCAGTTCGAAAGCAAAGGTAGAAACGCTACAAACTAGGGGGGTGGATGAACAAGTTCTCTGAATAACACAAATCACCTGAGCGGTGCCAAAGGCAGAGCGGATAGAGAACTCAAATGACACAAGGAGGGTCCAGCCAAGCCTTCATGGTCTTCAGCCGAGGGGCCGTGTCAGCCTGCGGCGACTAGTAAACAAGCGGAGACACCGGGCTATAAGGCGTAGCATGGTGGATGTCCCTTTTTTCGGCGCCAGGTGCCCATCATCTTCATCAGAGATCTTGAGACGAGCCCACTGGTCCAGCCCCAGAGCAGGTCGAGCCTTGTTCAGCCACAAGTGATCGCCAACGGCTTCTGGAGGGATCTTGTTAGGGTTTCCACAAAGCTCATCAACTTGTCCTTGTCCGATCCAGTGGAGAGAATGGCCTAGTTCCTCAGCATGTTCCTGATCAACCTCAAGACCTACGGAATGGAAATCCAGGAGGTGTTACTGAAAATCATAGCATTTCTATATTTCCAGAGGCACCAAAGGATAGCTGAGCTAACAGTGTTTAAATCTGAGCACTTTTTGGTAGCAATCCATAATCTGGCGATAGATTCGAAGGATGAGCCAATCTGACTAGAGAAATATTCCTCAATGTGGCCTAGAGATGTTTAGCAACTATACATTGAAAAAATAGGTGAGAACAAGACTCTTGTTCCAAGCAGTAAACACAATCAAGGGGTTTGATGATGTGTCTCTTCCTAAGGTTATCCCTAGTCATCAATTTGTTTTTGGAGAGAAGCCAGAGAAATACATGAATTTAGGGGGAACTCTCAATTTCCAGACAGCAGGGATAAACACGGTTTGAACCCCTCTAAAGTTGATAACATGATAGAGGGAGCTGGAGGAATACTTCCCCTTATTATCCAGATGCCAAATCAGGGTATCCGGCTCGGCAGTAAAGGTAATGCTTTTGGCAATTTACTCCAACTGGAACCATTGTTCCATGAGACTATCACTAACGTTCCTTCTAAAAGAGAGTTTTAGGCATTGACCGTCCCAAACTTCATTGAAACTTTTGTTAAGCTCATTGCGGATAGAGTAAATAGGCCAAAATTGGACTGCTAGGGGGGGATGTGCCAAACCAAGTATCTTCGCAGAACCTGGTTCTGCTCCCATCCCCTATGTTCCATGTGTAGCCAAATTTCCCAGCATGCATAATATATTTTAATCCTTTCCAGAATATAGAGGTATTAGGGTTGGAGGAAGGGACAAAAATATTAGGTTTATTTCCTAGGTATTTATGGGCAATAAGAAGCTTCCAGGGTTTCAGGTCTTCCTCATAGAATCTTTTAATCCAAGACCCTAGAAGACAGATGTTAATTTCTTGGAGGTTAGGTATGCCTAGGCCTCCAAAATCTTTTTTCATAGAGACTAGGGCCCAATTAGCAAGGTGTAGCTTCCTATTTCCCTCAAAATCATTCCACAAGCAATGAGACATCTGAGAATTGATGAGGTTCACTGCCCATTTGGGGAACTTGAAGAAGGAGAGGAGATACACTGGAATGTTAGCCAAACAAGCTTGTATGAGGATCAATCTACCTCTGTAAGAGAGAAGTTTGCCCCTCCACCCACCAATCCTTTTAATGATTTTATCCAGAAGGGGTTGGATATCCTCTCTCCTCAGTTTATCATAGTGGAGAGGGATACCTAGGTACTTAATGGGGAAGTTACCTTTATTACAGACTAGAATAGAGAGGAAGTTAGCTAACTCCTGATCATCCATGTTGATAGGGATGAATTCACTTTTAGAGTAGTTGATTCTCATGCCTGAGACTTGTTCAAACCAGGTTAGAGTAGTTTTCAGATTGCTAGCATGTGTGGAGTCATTGTCTAAGAAAAGGATGGTATCATCTGCATATTGAAGGCAGATGATGTCACCAGGGCAGACCTTAGGACAGAGCCCTACAATCAGACTATGATCAGCAACTTTGCTCAGCATTTTAGTAAGAACGTCCACTACTAAATTAAACAAAAGCGGAGAGATGGGGTCACCTTACCTAAGGCCTTTACCAGCAAGGAAAAAATCACTTTCATAGTTATTTAACTTGACCCCAACAGACCCCCCATGAGTAAGTTGCTGCATGCAACTCTCCTTTATGAAATGCTTGGAAAAGATCTAAGAGATCATTTTTCACCAAGTCCCAAAAATGCTGGTAAAACAAGAAGGGAATCCCATCAGGACCAGGAGCCCCATCAGGATAAGAGCTCAAAATGGCTTCCTTCACCTCTGTCTCTGAAAAAGGGGCTTCTAGCAGCTCATTTTTAGTAGGAGAGACTTTTTCGGAAGCAGAGAAAAAATTGTTTTGTAGAGAGAACCCAGAAGGGTTTTCTTTCTTAAACATGTCTTTGTAGAAGTCACTAGCCACTTTCAACATCTCATCTACCTCAGTAACAGGGCCATTAGGGCCATCAAGGGAGTGAATGAGGGTTTTCCTCCTCCTCTGGTTAGCTACTGCATGGAAGTAAGCAGTATTTATATCACCCTCCTTAATGTTCCTATCTCTAGACCTTTGTTTGGCTTTGATTTCTTCTTGAAGCCAAATTTTCTTGAGCTCTCCATGGACAAAGTTTAATCTATTAGTCTCAGCCTCAGAGAGGTCACTGGTTTCTGGCTTAATATCTAGAGAATCAAATTGAAGGAGGAGAAGACTTTTGTATCTTCTAAGATTAGCTTCCTCATTGGAGTTCCACCCTTTGGTAGTTCTCCTAAATCTCCTGATTTTGATCTGCCAATTTTCTAGGGGGCAGCTGCTCCCAGTAGGCTCATTCCAGATTTTCCTGACTAGCTGTGCAAAATCTTCTCTAAGCAACCACCACTTTTCAAATTTAAAACTATTGCTCTTTGGAGTTTGGTTAAGACCAGAGCCCAGAGCAAAGGAGTGTGGTCACTACCACATCTGGGCAGATCTCTACAACTAGAAAGAGGAAAGAAACTATCTAATTCTGTGTCATAGAAAATTCTGTCAATGGTGGACATAATCCTGGAGCAGCACTTCCAACATATCTAGCAGAACTGTGGGTTTTCCTTCTGACAGGGCAATTCTCAACTTTATGGGTAACCATTTTGCAGATAAAACAACTCTTGGGCTTGACACATTTATCCAAATGATGCCCTGGTTCCCCACAGTTGTAGAAGATCACCTCAGAGTATGCCATAAGGCCCGAAGCAGGGGCAGGAGCAGTTTTCTGGATGTCCTATCTCTTCTTTTGCTGGTTCTTGCCTTGAGATTTCCCACTGATATGAGAGTCAGAACCACCAGCAGATTGATCTTGGGCAATTACAGGAGCCTGCCCAGATTGTGCCCCCATTTGGGGCGGAGGTGGGCCGTACCACTGCCCAACCGGCGCTCCCCCCATTGTGATAGGGGAAATTCATCGGAGTTCCTGGTTCCTTCTCATCCTCCAGCCAGATATTGTCTCTCAGGAAGTAGAAATAACCACCAGACAACTCAATTGAAGCAGATTGCAAGCCTAATTTCAATCTTCTATACATTTTGGGGGAGAGGTAAGGTAGGGGATCCACCTGCTCCGGCTCCGGTGGCGTGCTGGTGGGCAGGAGTCCAGTCAAGCATTCCCATCTCGCAGCACGGCGTGGATCTCCTGAATTCACTTCTCCTTTCTCCCATCGAACGAACGCAATCGGAGGCTCACTGGGGTGGGGCATCCTGTGCTTCTCTGAGAAATCTCTTTCGAAGTAGATCCGTAGGGCTAGATTCAGCAGCTCCCAATCCACATGATCCTTGCACATCCGAGCATACCTGCGCGAGTGAGAGAATGGATTCGGTCCCTCCTCGGCTTCCTCCCTCGCAGCTTCCTCCTTTGCTTCCCTCCATTTGCACGTGCACTGGGTCCAGGAGAGAGCGTCGTCGCGGATCCACATCGCCCGCTCCCTCCATCTCCTCCCTCGAGTCTCCCGCAGCACCGCCGGCGCGACGGAGTCAAGCGGCTGGAGAATCCGTGGGAAGGCTTTGTAGACATGTGGGAGATGCATCTTGTACATCTGCCTGTCTTCCAGCCATTCCCCCATGGATATGGTCGGCGACTCCATGGGTCACGTGAGCGGACTTGCTGAGGGGGGCAGGCGCGCCCGGAGTCAGGAGGCGGGGGGTGGCGGCGATATCTCTGGCGGGGGCGGCGGCGAGGGTGGAGGTGGTGGCGGGTGTGAAGGGGATCGCGAGAGCGGTCATCTATTTGCCAATTATGTGAACTAAACAGTCAATATATAAAATTATTTAAATATATATAATATAGTTAGAAGGGAAACATAAGTTGGACCTGGCGTTCCTATTCTTATATAGAAAAATAGAACAGACCTCTGCGTTTTCTTAAAAAAATACATAAATTGGGCTGCCAAAAATAAAACCTCGGATGGGAGGTCCATAGGCCGGTCGATACATGAAGGCCCTAAGAAAATACAAACAGGCCTATGGACCTCCCATCCGAGGACGTGGGCTGTGCATGTTAGAAATGAAAGCCTAGACGGGGCAGCCCAAAACCACGTCCAACACTTGCCAAAACTTCATCCCTCGTTTTCTCTGTGTTTCGCACACTCGACATTGTGTGGGCATTTTGACTGTGCATCATATGAAGATGTGCTATGCATGAATGTTGATCAGCATGATGTTAACTGGCTGGTAGTTCCATTTTCGACCATGAATAAAACTTCCAACGTGATGTTAACCCTGTTTGAAAATGCCGTGTTAATATAAATGCTCTGCCTCTGAAAGTTGCAGTTTCTTATCTGAAACTGAAACTTGCAGTTTCTTCTTTGAGAATCACATTGTCTACACTTTTAGGCTCCTATGAAACTACATTTTTTAAGTGCTAAAATAGATATCTAGAATTCATAAAATACTCCATATGCTCAATATTGCAAATCTGAAATTCAAAAGACATTCATATCTGAAAGTACTCTCAAAATACACAACACAAAACACAATTCACAACCTGCAAATACTGACAACCCTAAGCTCCTCCTGACAATTCACAACTTGCCCGACTATTGGGCTGGGGGGCAGCCCCCTCGTATTCCTCGGCGGCAGACAGCCGCCCCGTGAGACAATGTGAACGACGAGGGAGACGATGGCGGGGAAGCGTCGTGGGGCCAACTGCTTTTCTCCTCTTGCAGTTGGGTTTGGTCGACGAAGACTCCACCGGCTCGCTCTAGCAGGACACCCTCACAAACGGCACCCTGTAGATGCTCGATCCTTCCATCTCTGGTGGATGCTCCATCTGGGATCGATACTCCCACCACCGCTCCCTCACGATCGGATTTGGTGAATCTGTTTGCTCCATGGCCCAGAGGAGCAGCTCTATGTACTTCGGCATGACTCTCTCCGAGAGTATCGCCGCCTTTTCGCTCTGTTGCAGATATTTGGCCATGGATGCCGCCGTCACTGCTAGTTGGTCCTTGTTGTTAAACCAAGACTATATCTCCAACATCCTAGCTAGCTTCACAGGGTCGCCGTCTGCGATCCTCATGTATCGGTTGTACTCCTCCATCGATCTACTTCTCCACAGCACCTTCACTCACCGGCGGTGGTTTTTGAATGGAAGAGGAGAGGAGCAGCGCTGGTTTTGGATTAGAACGGGAGAGGAGTGATGCTGGTTTTCGACTAGAACGGGAGAGGAGGGGCGGTGGTTTTGAAATGGAAGAGGAGAGGAGCGGCGCTGCATTTAGATTGGAACAGGAGAGGAGCGGCGGTGGTTTAAGAGGAGAAGAGCGGAAGAGCGGCGCTGGTCATGGAAGTATTTTTTTGTTGTTTCGTGTATTTTGGGTCAAAGTTTGACCACTTACTATATTTGACAAGCAAAATGTGAATGCATGTCACCAAAAATTGTATCGTTTGGTTCATATCTGAATGTACTTTCAAATTATACTCCCTCCACTTTTGTATACAAGGCCACAAACTCATATTACAGGTACCAAGGTAAAAATCAATGCTATGTTTAAGTCAGTGTTGCAAGCTAGCTTGTCACCTTGATTGTCGTGTTAATTAATGTGGTTTTTCTCTCCCAAGCACAACAAGCCAACCCTCTTACTCCTCATTGGTTGATTAATGTTGGGAATGCAAGCTAACCTTCTCACTCCCACATGCACACAAGGGATATTAATGTCCTCGGGTGCTAGTACGAGGCAAACGCCATAAATTTTGCCTCGATTAATGTTAGTGGCCTTGTATAGTTGCAAATTATAATTCTGATAGTGGCCTTGTATACAATGTATAACATATATTTTATGTGCGAAAATCATGGTCAATTATGACCCAGAATAAAAGGGAGACTAGTTAATGTGGGGTCGCTTTCTTAATTGAAGGGTAAATTTATTTTGATTTTGATCCAGTCAGAGCGCGCCGACCCTCTTGTCCAATCCTAAATCGCTGCCGCATGCTCCTCTCCCTCTTCTCCATTGCAAAACCACCTCCTCTTCTCTCCATCATCTCCATTCCAAAACCACCGTCTCGCCTCTCCCTCTTCTCTATTGCAAGACCACCGTCTCTCCTCCGTTTTCTAGACGCTTTGCTCCATGGCGCGGGCGCAATCCATGGATACAAAATTAGTATACTATATACTATTTAAAAGTTGAGGGCGGGGCTTTTCCTGCGCGGTAGGCGGCGGGGCAGTTCCGCCTAGTCGGTTTGACAGAGACGTGAGAAGACGACGAAGTAGGCTGCTGCAAACGTAGGGCTTTGTGATTTGACAACGAGTTACTGCTGGATAGGTGGGGCCCCATGATTTGACTTTCCATTATCATTTTAACAACGGCGCTACAGCCGGCGTGAGTCTCCCAGATTCCTGACCACCTCCATACAGGTGCCTCTCCCAATGCTCCACCATGTAGTAGAGGCTGGCTCTTGCATGAGAGCCAACTTCTCCATTTTTTCCTTGCCTCTCTTTCCTCCACATATGCAAAAATGCCATGTAAAGCGCACTATTGTACTTACTTTACTTGCTCCTACAGGTGCTTAAGCTTGCCACATAGGCATAAAGTCTGATGTGGCAAGTTAATCAAAAAGAGAGAGACTAGTTTGGTGACCCATGGAAGAAACGGTGCTAAGCGCGTGTACCTAGGTGAAAAGACAATTTTGAGTCTATAGCTAATTAAATGAAGCAAACTTAGCAACACCATTTCATTGGAAGAGGTCACTCCTTGGCAAATGCAATAAATACACACGCTTAGCACCGTTTCTTCCTTTGGTACGAAGAAAGAGATAGAGAGGAGTAAAAAAAATACACTTATAGCCAACCTTGTTGTAGTATGAGTGACTAAGTGATGACTATGTATGACATGCCAACATCAGATAGCCTAACGCACCGTGTTAAATCTCCAAGGGCGCGACCGCGCGAGCGACACGACGGTCGTGGTAGGTGCGACCATGATACGGGCTGCTGGCAGCCCTTGGATCTGAGATCAAACGGTCGCATGCTAAGTTGCTGAAAATTTGCAGAATAACCCTCCAGGATAGGATATTCACCCATAGGTCTAGAATCACGCCATGCAGCCGTTCGATCTCAGATCCAAGCGCTCTCGGAAGCCCGTATCTTGGGAGAATGGAAAGCCACTACCCTGCCATTCGCACGCTGGCAGTTCGCTCCTACTCGTCCCTGCACGTCCTTCAATACTATGGCGGTTCGCTCCTAGTCGTCCCATCCATTCACATTACGGCAGTTCCACTAATCCTAACCCTCCTCCCAAATCCATGGCGTCCCAAATCTCCACGATTGGCGGTGAGTACAAGGTTAGAACCATCACCGGCGATGAGTTCGACGTCATCTACACCCGTTCTTCCGCGATGGTGAAAGGATGCCTTTCTCGCTTCAGACGCATGTTCGAAGACTCAGATGATGAGTGGGTCGCTGGGCTAGATGTTGAGTACACCACAGTCCTGGGACGAGAGAAGGATCTAAAGGATGAAGAGAGGAAGAAGCCTGCCGTGATCCAGGTTTGTGTGCAGGACTTATGCTTGGTCTACCACATATGCCATGCCGATGTTGAGTGCCAGGATTTTAAGGACTTCCTCGAGAGCAACCTAGTCAAATTCATTACTGTAGACTTTGGTAACGACAAAGAAGTCCTGCATCGGATAGGCCTCGTTGTAGGCAACACCTTCGACCTCCGGAAGAATCGGCTGGTGTCCTCTCGTCAGCCTTCAATGTTGACCCTGGCAGGAGCCATGGTTAATCCTTCCTACGGTAAACTGGAGAAACATCATTACACGTTTCATCGTCATGCATGGTAGCGGAATTTACTAGATATAGACCACATCCACTACGCTGCAATGGATGGCAACCTTTGCTTCAATATCTACAAGGGTTGGATGAAGAGCAACAGCCAAGTGTGCGGTTCAAGCAAAGAAGTACCGGCCAAGAGGAAGAGGGACACGGACGAAGTCGAGGACGTGGACGAGGACTCCGAGTAAGGTGGCAGTGTCGTTGCTCATGGTGGTTCTAATGCGGTGTCTACCGAAATAGTTGCAAAGTTTAATTTCAGGTGTGCTTAATTTAATTTGAGAGGTGTGTTGTGCTGAGCCTCCAGCAGAACTATGTTATTTTTCTTCTCGTTACTTTAACTCTTCAGTACGTACATACTAGTATTTCTTACATTTCATCTTTTAGTTGGTATAGTACTACCACTCGTTTCTTCACATTATATACGTACAATATATATGGCCAACATCATATATCCAGTAGTTTAGTTGTCAAAGAATTTTACGATGCTTAGTTTTGTCAAAGAATTCCAGGATGCTTAGAGGGTGCTTGGATCCAAGGGACTTATTTTAGTCTGACTAAAAATAGTCTCTTTAAGAGGCTAAAGTTCCAAGCACCCCTGACTAAAGAGGGGCTAAAACTAGTCTTGAGACTAAATTTTTTTAGTCAGGGGTACCCCTACTAAAATGTGGATTAGTCCTCTCTCTACTCATTTAACTCCTCTCCTTTAACATAGGCGAGTTCTGGATTGGAGGGTTTGGATGATAATAAATGCTCATTAACTTGATTTTAGCATTTTTGTATTCGGATCCAAGCATGGGTGAGGCGAGCATGTTTTAGTCCCACTACTTTTAGTCATGGGACTAAAACGTATCCAAGCACAATCTTAGTTTTATTTGAGGGGTGGGCTGTGCTGGACACCATTATTGTGACTAGCCTTTTTAATAGTACTATATGCATAATTTGGCGATGAGCGCTCTCTATATGTACCACCTTTTTTTAATTTCAAGTTTTAATCCATGGCGCAATCCATCGATACTACTGATGTACAAAAGTATACATTTTTTAAAAGGCTAGAGGGCGGGGCAGTCTAGCTTGGTCGGTTTCACTAGAGGCGAGGGCCTTTGTGATTTGACGGCTCATTACTGCTGGAAGGCGGGGCCTTGTGATTTGACTGCTCGTATAAATGCGCCGAGGATCTGATCAAGGAGGAACAAAGAACCGTGTGGTATACTCAAGTTTTCCACTGGAGTAGTACTGTGACGGAGGAGCACGAAACACGGCAGCCCAGTGCCATATGGCGATAAAAAATGATCTAATTTGCTAGTCATCTCATTGTTAGCATTGTTCTATTCATTCCCTCCGAAAAAACATTGTTATATTCATGCCTCGTAGAGAACGTGACACGTGCGGCGAAACACCCGAAGCAAAAGATGAAACACATGAGCAAAACAAGAAGGAAGATTATCACCCCAAATGATCTAATTCACCGCGGAGTCATAACTTCTTATTCATCGCCTCCATGACCTCCATCTCCTTGCGTGTCTCCTCTGCCATCTTCATCATTATGTCCATGACACGGCATTTCTCGACGCGAGCCTTCATCATCTGTTCCACAGCCATATTACGTACCTTGACAGCAGCCGGGTGCTTGATGCGGAGCTTCGCCAACTCTTCCTTCTATTCCATGGCGAGGGCCTGCAGCATCTTCATCGAGGAACTACTATTCTCATGCAGGTTCTTCCAGCCGGCATTCTTCTCCTTCAATAGGTCGATCTCATGGCAGAGCTTCGCATTGTCCTCCTGAAGTCGCAGGATTTTGCCGGTCGCCTTCTTATCCGAGGCAATTCTCTTCTTCAGCAGCATCACCAAGCCGACGGTCAACTCCCCCTGCTGATTGAGCTCAGCGGGCATGTCATCGAGGCTCTCCTTTAGCAACTCCATCAAGCTTTGGATGAACTCCTTCTGCTTATTGAGCTGATCGGGCATGCCGTCGAGGGACAACGACTCCAGCTCCGCCGGCTCAGCATGTTTGCCTCCGCGGCTAGGGCGGTCCTGGGAGCCATCCCCTGCCTGTGAGAGATCTTTCGAGGTCTCTGCGTGGCGGCGAGCCCTCTCTTTTTTTCCGCAGCCTTGGTTGCCGCTCCCTTGTTACGAGCAGTTCTCGACCTAGAGCTATGCTCACCAGCCATGGCAACGATGGACGAAGAAGAAGCACTTATGAGGAGGAAAGGTAGAGTGATTTTCGGTTAGGTAGGTCCCCTTTTTATAACCTAAGTACTAGCACTAGTACTAATACCTACATAGTGGGAACACGTTCAAGTTTGGTACATACTACTAGTAGGTGTGAGCAGGCTTTCGAATGTGATGGGAACAAGGTAAAGATTAATTGATGGTTTTGGTTTCGAGGCCTGAAACGGCTCCCGATGAGTTTAGCGGAACATAAATTTCAAGTACTACACTGCTCAAATGCGTAAATATTATGTTACTGTCAAAAATTGGCACAAAATACAAAGGAGACCAATGGAAGTACTACTAGCAACCCACGATTTAACTACTCGCATGCGCGCAGTGGAGTAATAATGTCTTTCTTCCGCCCTCACGTCCACTCAATTTGCATGCGCTGTATTAATTGACCATCAATGAAGTGAACGACTTTACACACGTCAAATTATCACATGGGGTGGATCTTGGTACAAAATTGCGTCCGCCCGTGTACCCGCGTGTGCGTGCGAGGAATGAGTGCGTGCACATCTTCGCTTCGTGCATGTACCGCTAGTATGGCTCAGGGAGGACGAGTACATTCTTCTGGAACCAGCAGCACGTCACTGTGATCAATCCACGCAAGGAGGTCGCGACAACACCTACACATGTGCCACGTGGCTTCATGAACTGTAAGAGAGACACTGTGTAGCGTGCCATTGGTATTCTAATTTACGTGTTTTGCACATACTCGAAGTACTAGTAAGGTACACGTGCATTGCACGCATCAGATTTTGCAACCAAATTATGAATAAATACCACACTATAGCATGTAAGCTCTGAGTCATATATGCTTGATGTAGCCCGTCGTTTAATTCTTATAGTTCATCTCATTCAAAATCAATTAGTTTTTATAAAAAAGCTAAGAACGCGGGAATAGGAAAAACATGGGATTGTAGTGGAATGTCGTCTTGAATCCTACAGGATTGTACGAGTGTTTGATTGTGCATAGAAAAAACACAGAATTCTTTCAAAGAGGTTTGAGTGGATGGGATGTTTCCTATGAAATCTAGTGCAAATGAATCATATGGAAAAATTCCTATGGTTTACAATCCTACGAATCAAACAACCAAGATAGGAAAAATTCCTAATGATTAGAATCCTCCAAAATTCCTTTGAGAATCCTTTGAATCAAAGAAGCCCTTTATCTATTTTATGATTCATGGAGTTATGCGTTGTAAAGCATAAAGTAAAAACAAATAATGGCAATTCAACTAGAAAAAAGTTTGGGCAGTTATGATATGGAAGATTCTAGAACAGAAGAGAACCACTGTTGTTTTGAGGATTGTGCATTATGCTTAAGTTCAACCATGGAGTCTGCTAGATTGTACATGTGGCAAAATCCGGTGGGGGCTAGAAGATGGTGCGAGGGGCCGAGTGGAGGGAGACTATGAAGGAATGCACAAGTGCGAGATCGATATTTAGAGAGAGGGGGCGAACACGTGCGCTGATGCGTGCAGTGGCGAAGCCATGAAAAATAAATGAGCTAGGGGGCCAAGCATTGCTAATTCTTTAAGAGGAGGGTCAATTCATGAACTTAAACCATTTTTAGCAGCAATTGTCTAATGATCACATTCATATTAGCCTTGATATATAGTGATGTTAGGGGGGAGGGGCAGGGCCCTTACTACCCCCTGTCTTCGCCATTGTGCACGCGTCTGAGGGATGAAACAGAAGGCATGGATGATGAGGGGGGGACGTTGGATACATAATTAATGTGGGTGTATTAGCTATATATGTTAATCCTATATAGAGAGGTATAGATTGATCGATTTGGACGTGGGAAATAGGGTGAGACCTCACTGGATATATCGATTGATCGGTTTGTGTGGAAAACTATGAAAGACCTAGCTATATACACACATACATAGAGGAACATCGATCGTTGTGCATGAACGAGTGAGAGATAAAGAATGCCCGATATGATAGAGAGGGGGATGTGTGTTGGTGTGTGCCTTCATGGGAGACCGACCTGAAGAAAAAGATTGCATGCGTGCGATGGATAATGCCGACTGGTAGTGTGTGTGCATGCATGCATGAGGGAAAGTTAGTGGTACAATTATAAAGAGAAGACTACTGTGTGGGTGTAAAAGAATAGCTGAATAGGTGAGGTCACAATCAATGTAAAGTTGAATTCAAATATTTGAATAAGAGATCCTGATGTTTGAAACCCATGCATGCATGAATATAACGGAGATCTTTGCGGTGTGGTTTGGAAATGAGCATGTTGTAATGTATACACATTGAACAAGGTCAGACTGATTTGAATTTGAGATACCGATGGCAGACATCATTTGGCCACGTCGCATCCGTGCATGGACACACTATTCTAATTGGAGATGATGGGCGGCTTTTGCATCACATACCTATATCTATACCCCTATATATATTATATATTTTTATATTGTGTGCGGGTAACTTTAACTTTGAAAGATGGTCGTTGGATGAGGCGAATCCGATGGTCCAAAGATGGCAAATTTGAGCACTACTGGCCGTTGGATATCATCTAGATTCCACCAGATTTCGCCACATGTATAATCTAGATGACTCCATGGTTGAACTTAAGCATAATGCGCAAACATCAAAACACAAGCACTTCTTATTTGTTCTAGAATCTTCCGTATCAGAATTGCCCAAATGTTTTTCTACATGATTTGCCATTATTTGTTTTTACTTTATGTCTTACGATGCACAATTCCATGAATCTTAAAATAGATTAGCTTTCTATAAAAACTAGATGATTTTGAATGAAATGAACTATAATAATTGAACGAACATCTACATCATGCATATATGACTCAAAGCTTGCATGCTATAATGTGGTATTTATTCATAATTTGGTTGCCAAATCTCATGCGTGCAATGCACGTGTACCTTACTCTAGTCTAAATGGTGTTTGTGTGTGTGTTGTGCGTGTTGAGGTGCAAATTCTCTTTTTTGGGTACATGTTAAGCTTGTTCTTCCAAAATTTCAAGCCGCGCCTTGTTATGCCGAAAATTCAAGCTAGTGTCTCTGTCTATCGTGCTGCAAAACTCCCGCCTCTTCAACCCGCGCCTTGTTAGCCCGAAATATTTAAGATATATGTTTGTCTCGTTGTGCTCCGACAACTCCCTCCATCTCAACCCGCACCTTGCTATTCCGAAATTACAACGTGTGTGAAAACTCCCACCTCCTGTGAAATCCCGACATGTGAAATGCCCGTGGTACCCCTGAATCGAAAGAACCACCTCAAATCGGTGGGGGTACTTTCGTAACTTGCCCCACATTTCGGACAAGCGCATATCTAAGCCATGGTTCCCCACTGCCATCCCATCTGCCCACCCATTTGTACACCGAGGCCGCGAAAATCCGCGACGAAACCCCACACCCTGCTCCATCCGCCACCCAGCCGGAGCCTCTTCCCCGAAGACGTCGTCCACAACAAAACCTTGACGCCCCTCATCCACCGTACCGGATGAGGATCCGTCGTCGATCTCATCGTCCCGCCGGTTCAGCCACCCCGTCCTCCACCTCCAAGGAGCTGCCCCAACATTCCCCTCGTCTTTCATGCCACCTCCATTCCCACACCGCCGTCTTCACCTACACACCACCGGAAGAGCATCATCATCACCGTTTCCTCGGATGAAGCTGCGGCCTAATCGGCGCCACCAAAGAGGTTGTACACTAATCGCTGCATTTTCTTCTTGATTCGATCGCACAGTGCTGCCGGCGCTCGGTCCCGAGCCGACACGGCGCGGCTCCTTCCATGGCGGAGTCGCCAGCCACTTCCTCCACGGCGTCGCTCCCTCGGCGGCGACGTCCACATCAGTAGGACCTGCTGCTGCTTTAGCTCTCACTAGCGCCGCTGCTCTGCTCTTGTTCTCGGTCCCCTGCTTGGTTTGCTCTTGTTATTGCTCTTGGTCGCGCTACTGATCTCGCTCTTGCTCTTGCTCTTGCTTGCGATGCTACTCCGATTTAGCTACACTTCACTCCTATGCCACCGGGGTCAAGGAAGAACCTGCCGCAGTGGGGAGGGGGCTCGCCGGAGAGGTACCCCACTATCTATCTTAGGGTTCAGGATGGGGGTGGTGGTCGCCGGCGGTGGCGGGGCGTTGGCGGGGCGGTGGCGTGGGCATCGCTGGAGAAAAAGCTCGGCACGGGAGGGGGGGCTAGAGGGATGGCCGGGGCGACGGCGGACCAACGGTGGGGAGTGTTTTCGGGGTGGGCGAGGCGACGCACCGCCAGCCGCGGGCGGCGGGGGGCTGCTGTTTGGCCTGCTCAGGGGGTGGAGGTTGAAGATGAACCGCAGGCCCTTGATTTCGTATCTAACGGCTGCAAAATCGACTGACCAGATATAAAAAAATTCAGTCAACCGACGTGTAGCCTCACCTTGCTAGTGTGTTCAGTTTCGACAGCAAAATTCAGTTTCGACAGCAAAATTCAATTTCGAGAGTTAAGTTCAGTTTCGACAGTTAAGTTCAGTTTCGACAGTTAAATTCAGTTTCGACAGTTAAGTTGAGAGATGAGCGGCTGATGTATTTTACATCTAGCACTTTGTGTTTATGTATTTTACATCATGTATTGGAGATGCTATTAGAATTCCACTCAGGTTAACGTTGTTCGTTGTCTCTCTTGTCCTACTTCAGCCTCGGCGTCGTCCAACTCGCCGGAGCTGCTCCAACGACGAAACCCTCCATCACAGCGGAGCAGTACCTCGGGCTCCATCTCCAGATGCCTAAGATCTTCTTCCCCTCCTCTGACAGCCAAGTTAGCCGGAGCATCCTCACCGGCCAACCAAATCACGCTGAGATCGACATGGCTTCGCCAAAGAGGTTGTACACTTGTTGCATCTCTTTTTTACTCTACATGTTATATATATTGTCCACTGAGCACTCGTAGTAACGGGAAATACGATTATTTTATCTTACTATTTGACAAGTAGTGAGGTACCAGGCAACTTAGCTATCCATGATGGACTCTCTTGAACGCCATCATTATTTATCTCTGCGCGTTTGAGCTGTGCATTTGTCGATGGGCCTGGGAGTTGATCTAGTATGGCAGTGCCCTGGGTCCAAAGTAATAGAAGTAGCACAAAAACATTTTTTAGTGTAGGATTTTCCTTGCTCAGGCCTGCCTACTAGAATTGCCAGTGCTTGAAAGGAAAAGTGAATGAAAAACTTCGGAATTGGAAAGTTTCCTATGGTACTACTTTTCATGAATTTGGTGCAAAGGAATGGAGCAAAGGAAAACTGTAGGATTTGTTCCTTTAGTGTATCCTTGAAAGAAAAACCGTAGGAATTCTAATTTCCACTTCTCCTCCTTTTCATATTCCTATTCATCAAGCACAAGACTAAGAGATGGTAGCATAATAGCATTATAACCGTACATTTTCTTGTGGTTTGACTTAATCTCACCATGCTTTTTTGCAACATGTGATCTTCCAATTGTTGTGAATCAAACACCCAGATTGGCAGAAATCCTGTGTTTTTAAATTCTCTATTTTGCACGTGCATTCCTATCCTATTCCTGTCAATTTCCTATCCCTGCATTGTTAGAATCCTAAAATTCAAACAAGCCCTTACTCAATTACTTCTGTTACAGATATGTGTCAAAGAAAACCTTGTGTGGTTTGTCCTGCTCCTGCGGCATTGTGTTCCACCCCAGCTCAGCTGCTCCAACGACGGAAGGGTTCACCACAGTAGGGATCCGCTCTCCAGACTGTCTTTCGCCACCTCAGATCTTCTTCCCCGCCGCCGGCAGCCACAGCAACTGCATTATCATCATCAACTGAGCAGATGACCTTGAGGACTACACGGGTCCGCAAGAGAGGTCGCACTCTTCCGTGCCTGCTTACGTTATGCGTCGCTTAATATGATAACATGCTACATTATCATAGTGTTCACCTATTAGACTCCGAGTCAGGTCCAAACTAATGCTGAAACTTGAGTTTTTAAATGGTTGTGGGGTACATATTGGGGCAGCAATCAGTACTATCTGTCTACTATCTGGTTAATCTCCGATGTTTACTATGAGTTTCATGTGGGTGCAAACAAACATTAAAGGAGCCATTTTTTGTATTTTTTTAACTAAAGCTATCATCTTCCTACTATCATTGGTTTTGGTCTATCCATAGTTTGCTACCATCACTCTAGATTTGTGCATGCACTCCTTACATAATCTCACTATGTTTTATTCCTATGCATGCCAGTTATTGTACACAATGGAACTGGTCATGTAGAGAAAAAGAGACGAGCCTTCTGTGGCAATAAAATTTCATGCAGATGTCGTTCCATGGTGGGCGCAAAGGCAGCTCCCCCTCTACCCATTTCGGATCGTAATCAAGAGGAAGATAACTATTATGAGGGGGATTCAGAAGGAGAAGACCACTCCTATTTACCCCATGAGGTCTTCGCTCTAACTTGGCATGCTGATGTTGGTACTATCATGCATATGGTGCCTTGCATTGCTTACTGTATACATTAAAGATGTCATCTGCTTAGTTTAGACATGCTTTGTGTCAATGCCATCTGTTTAGTTTCTTTATCATATATGTGAATCATGCAATGCCATCTTGTCTAGCCAGGCATCATATATGTGAATTTTGCAATGCCACCCCAGTTAGCCAGTCATCTTATATGTGAATTATATCATGCCATCATTTTTTTATTACGTGTTAAATTTGTCAACAATTTTAGTTCATTCAATTACTCTTCCTATGCATCAGCCATTTGGCACGGTCATGGAAAAATCTGGAGTGGAAACAAGGTCTTCAGAGCAGACAATGCTATCTGACGAAGCACATGTCTTGCTGGTTACCGATAGCTCCTCAGAGAAAGATTCAGAGACAGATGACCAGTCATATTGCCCCCCCCCCCGCAAGGTGCATGCCCTAACTTGGCAGGGTTATGTTGCTCATATCGTGCGTATGGTTGCATTGCTATGCCATTTGCTTAGTTTAGACATGCTTTGTGTGAATGCCACCTATTTAGTGTCTAATTACCATATATGTGAATTATGCAATGCCATCTTGTTGCAAGACATTATATATGTGAATTATGCAATGTTATATTATTGCAAGGCATTATGTATGTGGATTATCCAATGCCATGCTGTTTAGGCAAGCGTCATATATGTGAATTATATCGTGCCATCCTTTTTTTGTATTTCTCATTGCTTTTGTCGACAATGTTTGTATATTCAACTACTCTTCCTGTGCATCAGCCATTTGAATTGGTGATGGAGAAATCAGGAGTGAAAACAAGGTCTTTAGAGCAGATAATTCTACCTGCTGAAGCAGATATCTTGCTGGTTACAGATAGCTCTTCAGAGGAGGATTCAGAGGCAGATGACCAGTCCTATTATCCCCCTGAGGTGTATGCTCAAACTTGGCAGGGTTATATTACTCATATAATGCATATGTTGTATTGCAATGCTTAGTTTTTACATCATATACACAATATTGAATGCCATCTGCTTAGTTGACACATCATATATGCGATTGCCCTCTGCTCACTTCCTTAGTATATAAATCATATATTTGAATTATGTCATGCCACGATGTTTACATAGACAGCATGTATCTGAATTATGGCATGCCAACCCATTTTGTAAAGACATAATATAGTTATATCATCTCATCCTGTTTACATAGTCATCATATTTAAATTATGTCATTCTATCCGTGAATTATATCATGCCATCATGTTTCCATCAACGGCATGTTTGTGATTTATGGCATGCCAACCACTTTATAGACACATCGTATAGTTATATCATGTCATCTTGTTTACATAGTCATCATATTTTGAAGTATGTCATTCTATCCGGTTTAGTTAGCCATCATACATGTGAAATTGTGTCATGCTATCCTGTTTAATTAGCCATGATATATGTGAAATTATGTCCTGCTATTCTGTTTGCTTAGACAACATAAATGTGAATTATTTCATGGCCTATTTTCTTCCCTACTATCCATTGCACGTGTCTATCTTACAATGTCTGTACATTCAATTACTTTTCTTGTTTATCAGCCATTTCAATTGGAGGGAGTGATGGCAGTATCTGTGGGAGTAAAAACACGGTCTTCAGAAAAGATCGTGCTACCTGTCGATGCAGATAGAACCACGGTTGTACTTGCCCAAGAACCATCCCCACCACACATAACCCACACTCATGCAGATTGTACCCCTACCCAGTTGGACAGAGAACCAGCTACACCCCTTCTAATCCCAACCCCAGCAGATAGACACCCAGTTCCTGTTGACACAACACCATCTCCACCACAAAGCACCAAACACGAGCAGTTAGTAAGGCAACTGCAGTGCCCAAATCACGAGGACCAACACTCCGAACCCGAAGTCAACGCTTAAAGCAGAAGAAGAATTGTTCTCAGGTTAGGTTCCATAGCTATGGTTCATATATACTACTTTGCTCTTGCATCACTGTATTTACTAATACCAACTAATTTCAAATTTGAAGGATGCAATTGAAACTCCAATGGCGCAACATGTATGTTTTAAACCCGTTTCATCAATGTGTTTGGCTGTTTGCTGTTGCAACTTGCTCTATGTTGATTTTAGTTTCAATTGAATAAACAGTTATGTTCTCATGCCATGCACATTACAAGTGTTGTTATTGCTGTGTAGTTTCCCACACTTATATTATGTCTATGCTACTTTGTCTTAAATAGATATGATTCAAATTGTATCTATCTTGATTTGGCAACATAAACTGGAATGATATAGACCATACAGTGACCATACTACATAGATATATGTTTTTTTCATGTTGTTATCCTGTCCACCTTACTACTGAACTGGTTTACCAAAATGAGTTTCATATACTACATTGTAAACCTGAGATGTGTTTGTTTGTTTCTCTTTTAGAACGCGGATAAAATACTGGAGAAGAGTACGTTGTTATGCAATGGTAAAGGAAGTAATGCAGATAAGGTTCAAGATAGTGAGACATCCCTGTTGGTCTCCAAGAAAGATGATAAAAACTATAATGAAGACACTGAGACAACCCCAAAGTCTTGTCTTGATGTAGTGTTTGAGTTACTGGCGACCACTGCTAGCACCAGCTCTTCGAACTCATTGCCTGAATCAGTTTGGCTTCTTGAGTCTCAACTTCAAGTTGAAAACATCGATCAGATGTTATGCGACAAGAAGACGAAGGACTGAGGAAGTCCCTACAGAATTCAGATGCATACATTCTGGTGCAACAGCAAGCGCTGGAGGACTTAAGCACCAAACAGGAGAAACTTAATAAGCTTGCTAAGCATCTTGCCAGCATTATGGGTACCCAAGATATTGTTTCTTGAGCGCTTCTGAAGTGGTTTCAGTTCTGGACTTGTTTTGCTGCGGCGTTTATATGCTGTTGTGTTCCCTATATTTGCACTGATGGCGAACTTTGATGCCCAGTGGATGTAATATGTGTAATAGCCGTGATAGCCTAGTGTAGGTTGCTTGCTTATTTATTTCCTTGTTGTCTTGTTTATTTGTTTGCTTGTAGTCAGTGCAGTTCTTTTTCTGCGGTTTGCTAGTGGCTGCAATAACCTATTTTTAAAAACTAGCCCACAATAACCATGGGCTCATATTTACTGTAGTGACATTGGGCCTCCTACGGGCCGTAGAAACAGCGGGCCTTCTACGGGCCGTATAAACAGTGGGCCTTCTATGGGCCGTAGAAATAGTGGGCCTTCTATGGGCCATAGAAACAATGGGCCTTCTACGGGCCGTATCATCAATGGGCCTTCTACGGGCCGTATCATCAATGGGCCTTATACGGGCCGTATGATCGATTAGCCAAAAAAGGGCCAAACAGACCGCATTCTGGCCGTAAACGGGCTAGAGTTGGAATCGTCCGTTCATGGGCCGACCATAATGGGCCATGGTTAATAGGCCATATTTGATGACGCTATGAAAATGGCCCAACGTATTAACGGACCACAAACGGGCTGACTGTAACCACGGGCTGAATTTGGCCCGCAAGCAGAAAATGACAGTAACGGGCCATAAGTAAACGAATGCCAGAAATGAGCCCAAGAATAAATGGGCTCTGAGAAGGCCGAAAGATAACATGGGCTGGAGACGGCCCAATGGAATAACGGGCCGTTAATGGGT
Source organism: Triticum monococcum (assembly GCA_034509565.1). Taxonomy (NCBI): domain Eukaryota; kingdom Viridiplantae; phylum Streptophyta; class Magnoliopsida; order Poales; family Poaceae; genus Triticum; species Triticum monococcum. The sequence goes on from CM067845.1 coordinate 608,763,415, forward strand.
ATAAAGTGATACACTGTTCATTACGGGCCAGTTTCACCACAGGCCGTTAATGGGTGTAAAGTGATACACTGTTCATTACGGGCCAGTTTCACCACGGGCCGTTAATAGGCCAAGAGTTACATAGGGCCTCATATGGGCTGAAAGATGTCATGGGCCATACATGGGCCAGAAGTGAAAACGGGCTGGAATCATATTGGATGGCCCAAATGACGCTACTGGGCCTAATTCGGATAGGGCGTAACGGGCCATGGGTTAGCGGGCTGTAAATGGGCTATATGCGAACAGGCCGTTAACAGGCTTTCGATGGGCCGGCCTGCTACCTTTTGACCAAGTCAAACGCGTCGGCCTTTTCACAGGAATTGGCCTCTGTTGGGCCGTGCCACGTGTCAACGTATCATAGGCGCCTTCTGTCCAATGAGTGGATGACATCTGTCCCGACGATGAGCCGACACGTGTTTCCTCCAGCCAATGATGATTTTACACGTGGAAAATCCCCATTGGTCGGGGCTGTTAACGGGTTATCGGATCCAAAACTCAACCCGATAGCTTAACAGCATTCCGTTACGGTGGATGCCACATGTCAGTCACCCTTGACGAAAGACTTCTCTGACGCGCGATTTATCGTCATGGAAGTGGACACTTCCGTGATGATAATTTTGGTAATGTCATGGAACACTTCTACGACAGCACAGGTATGACTATCTTGATTCTGTCATAAATTTTTCGTGGATGTATATGCATGACAAAAAACGCGACCTACTGTGACAAACACGTATCATCACGGAAGTGTATTTTTTTTGTAGTCTATAATCATATCTCAAGCATACTTGCCGAGCATACCACTTCAATATATAAATTTGATCCCATAATAGTTTCCCTTTTTGTGTCAAGCGATAATCCCTAAAGTATTCAAAATGATCCAACATTACTCCCATTACCAGATTGAATGAGGTTTTCTCAGGATTATCAAAGTAGTACATAATTTCTGTCACATAACGAGCATCGAGGGTTTTAGGAGGTCCCTCATCTCCATGAGTAGCAAGTACACCTAATTTTTTTGGTATTTCATGTTCCATATCCATAACTAAAGATAAATAACAACTAAGAACAGCAAATAAAAATTACTTAGTGATAAAGCAAACAAGCACACACGAGAATATTCACCCCACACTATTGCTCCCCGACAACGGCGCTAGAAAAAGGTCATGATAACCCACAAGTATAGGGGATTGCAACATTTTTCGATAAGTAAGAGTGTCGAACACAACGAGGAGCTAAGGGCAGAACAAATATTCCCTCAAGTTCTATTGACCACCGATATAACTCTACGCATGATTGATGTTCTCTTTACCTATAACAAGTATCGAACTAGAAGTACTTTGTAGGTGTTGTTGGACAGGTTTGCAAGATAATAAAGAGCGCGTAAATAAAAGCTAACGGCTGTTGTAAGTAAAGACACAATAAAGTAAATATAGAGAGTGTGGAAAAGTGGTGGTAGGAGTTGTGAAATTGCCCCTAAGCAATTGACTACTTTACTAGACCAATAGCAAGTATTATGTGGGAGAGGCCACTGCTAGATTGTCATCCCTGACTTGGAATTCTATGCACTTATGATTGGAACTATTAGCAAGCATCCACAACAACTAATGTTCATTAAGGTAAAACCCAACCATAGCATTAAGATATATTGGTCCCCCTTCAATCCCGTATGCATCAATTTCTATGCTTGGTTGAAGCTTCTGTCACTCTTGCCCTCCAATACATAGTCCTGTCAACATACAACTAACCCTATGGTGTGATCCACGCGCGCGCTCATATGATGGGCACCAAAGGACAGAAACATAACCACAAGCAAATTAAATTAATCATAGCAATTCATCAACCACCGATAGGACAACGAAAATCTACTCAGACATCATAGGATGGCAACACATCATTGGATAATAATATGAAGCATAAAGCACCATGTTCAAGTAGAGGGTACAGCGGGTTGCGGGAGAGTGGACCGTTGTAGATAGAGGGGGAAGGTGATGGAGATGTTGGTGAAGATGGAGGAAGTGTTGGTGTAGATCACGGTGATGATGGTGATGGCCACGACAGCGTTCCAGCGCCACCGGAAGAGAAGGGGAGATGGGGCCCCTTCGTCTTATTCTTCCTTGACCTCCTCCCTAGATGGGAGAAGGGTTTCCCCTCTGGTACTTGGCGTCCATGGCATGGGAGGGGTTGGAGCCCCTCCGAGATTGGATCTGTCTCTCTCTGTTTCTGCATTCTGTTCTGCTGCCCTTTCACCGTTTCGTATATATATGGAGATCCGTAACTCCGATTTGACCGAAACCTTCGTCGTGATTTTTTACCAAAAATTAGCTTTCTTGCGGCCGAAGAAGGGCATCAACCGCCTTACGGGTGGATCACGAGGGTCAGGGGCGCGCCCAGGGGGTAGGCGCGCCCCCTGCCTCATGGCCACCTCGGGCACCGTCTCGCGTGGATTTTTCTTCCGAAATTCTCCAAATATTCCAAAAATATTCTCCGTCCGTTTTTATCCCGTTTGGATTCCGTTTGATATGGATATTCTGCGAAACCAAAAACATGCAACAAACAAGAACTGGCACTGGGCACTGGATCAATATGTTAGTCCCAAAAATAATATAAAAAGTTGCCAAAAGTATATGAAAGTTGTAGAATATTGGCATGGAACAATAAAAAATATAGATACGGTGGAGACGTATCAGCGTTCGAATCCAATCAATCTGGGAGGGATACTTTCCCCCTTTTGGGCGCCTCTGCCTCTGGGTCTTCGGAGGCCGCCCTTTTCTTCTTCCTTCCCTTTGGGGAACCTCTGGGTCTTTAGAGGCCGCCCTTTTCTTCTTCCTTCCCTTCGGGGAAGAATTGCTTTGTGCCTCCTCTTCATCTTCATCCTCCTCGTGGGAGGAGTGATTTTCGGTCTCTCCGGACACTAAGTCTGAGGTACCTTTTCGACGGAGGCCATCTTTGGCCTCCTTGTTCTTCTTCTTGGCCTTTTTCTCCGGCGCCTGATAGGGCGCCGGGACCAGCATCCTCATTAATAGAGGATCGGCTGGGTTTTCAGGTAGTGGAGCTGGACATCTGATTTGCTCCGCCTGCTTTGCCCAGCCTTGTTTAGAGGATGGAATTCTCAATACACCCCTTTGATTGACGAACTAAGTTATGTTCAGAAATTTAGCACCTACCGGGGAGGCCAGATGATTACAATCGAGGTCGATGTCCTCGGACATCTTTGGCCATGACTTTTGAGTCTTGTAGAGTAGCTTCCAGATTGCTTCGTGCATCATGCCGAAGAACCGCTGCAGGGTCCATGGCCCTTCCGGATTGAACTCCCACATACGGAGAGGTCGGCGTTGGCAGGGAAGGGTTTGGCGGATGAGCATCACCTAGATCGCGTCAGTGAGGCTGGTGTTCTTCTCTATGATACTTTTGATGCGCTTTTGCAGCATCAATACCTCGCTAGATGATCCCCAGTCCAGACCCTTGTTGGTCCATGATGCAAGCTGCAACAGGGGTCCGGATCTGAAGGCAGGAGCGGCCACCCACTTGGTGCCGCGGGGTTTGGTGATGTAGAACCACTCCCGCTGCCATGTCTTGACGGTCCTTACAAAGGCCCCTCTAGGCCAGATAACTTTGGGGAGTTTGCGAACCATGGCGCCGCCGCAATCCACGTGCTGCCTGTCGACCACCTTCGGCTTCACGTTGAAAGCCTTGAGCCACAGGCCGAAGTGTGGGGGGATGCGGAGGAATGCCTCACACATGACGATGAATGCCGAGATGTGGAGAAAGGAGTTCGGGGCTAGATCGTGAAAATCTAGCCCGTAGTAGCACATGAGACCGTGAACAAAGGGGTGGAGGGGAAACCCTAGTCCGCGGAGAAAGTGGGGGATGAACACTGAGGGGGTACTGTACTAAGGGGTCCCCGGGCGTCTGGCCTGTTAGCCATGGGTCGGACTGATGGGCTGTGAAGATACAAAGACCGAGGGGCTACTGAGGGAGTCCTGGATTAGGGGGTCCCCGAGCATCCGGGCTATGCGACCTGGGCCATACTGATGGGCCGTGAAGATACAAGATAGAAGGACTTCCCCCGTGTCTGGATGGGACTCTCCTTTGTGTGGATGGCAAGCTTGGCATCTGGATGTGTAGTTTCCTTTCTCTATAAACCTTCTCTGTAGAACCCTAGTCCGCTCTAGTGTCTATATAAACCGGAGGGTTTAGTCCGTACAGGCTAAGACAAATCATACAGGCTAGACATCTAGGGTTTAGCCATTATGATCTTGAGGTAGATCGACTCTTGTAACCCCTATACTCATCAAAGTCGATCAAGCAGGAAGTAGGGTATTACCTCCATTAAGAGGGCCCGAACCTGGGTAAACATCGTGTCCCTAGCCTCTTGTTACCTTCGATCCTCAGACGCACAGTTCGGGACCCCCTACCCGAGATCGGCCGGTTTTGACACCGACAATGTTGTGATGTGATATGGTCAAGACATGATGTGATATAAGTTATTGTATGAGATGATATAAGTGGGAGTTCTTAAGTAATATGATTAATTGAACCTAAATTTATCATGAACTTAGTCTTGATAGTTATTGCATGTCTATGTTGTTGTAGATCAATGGCCCATGCTACCATTCCCTTGAATTATGTCCTGGAAGAATTATCCTCATTGCTGCACAGAAGAATTATGTCCTGGAAGCACACTACTGTAGGATGTTGCTAACGCAACACTACGATCAGAGACCCTTCGACGAAATTGTGTGCGATGCCATAAGCGCAAACGGTGGTGTAAAAACCAGTTAAAAAGGTGCAAAATGTTTGCGATGGAGGATGCATCAAACATGGTTCAGATTTTAGTTGTCTGTGCGATGTAGGGCATACGGTTCAATTCAATCAACCATTTGCGATGGGGAGGAACAAAAGAAATGGGTAGACATATGAAGGTGTGTGCGATGTACAGCATACGGTTCACTCGGATGAACTGTTTGTGATTAGGCAACACAAAAGAAGCGGTCAGGCAGATCAAGGTGTGTGCGATGTACAACATACGGTTTACTTGGATGAACTATTTGTGCTAAGACATGGGAACATAAATGGTTCAACTTAACAAGATGTCTGTGATACGCGGCAAACATGTCTGTAATCAGAAATGTGTGTGAAGACCAATAATAACACAGACGATTGCTTAATAAGACGTATGTGATACGCTCTATCTACACAACATCTATTGGCCATTGGGGGACGGGCGGTCATCCGGATATGCCATAAGGATGCGAAGAGGCATCCTATATCAGCAAGGACTAGTTGTTCCACCAGTAGCTCATGTAAGCGTACTCTCAAGTTAAGTGTGCTCTGGCTGGAGCAGCCATCAGATGGGTGACTGGATGGGAAGTTCTATTGATGTTAAATTAACTGATAGGATGGGTCATATTTGTCAAATTAAATGACTGGTACGACCCATCCCATGAGTTAATTTAACCTCGAGGTCCTTGTTATTTTTATTTTTTTTATTTATAACACATGTTAAAGAAGGTCTGCCGCATTACGTTTTGACAATGTGCGATACATGGCATACAGTTGATCCATCCGACCTGTTTGTGATGGAATAAGCCATGTGTGTTGTGGGCAAACGCTTGCTAGTATTTAACCGTTTGCGATTGATGAATTCATCACTGACGGGTTCCCTAGTGTGGTCCATGTTCATCTGATCGTCAACTACTTCCTATGCTAGCTCGATGTTTCCTCTATGCTAAGTTTCCATTAATTGATGGTGTTTTATGAACACGCCACCATTTCCCACCATATCCTCACCTATTTCCCGCCACCCAGTATATTGCGCATAAACCTAAGCGGCGCACGACACACGGAGGTGACAAAAGCAGCCTATAGCACATCCACCTTTACCAACCATGCCAAGCCACCAAAGCGCCGCCTCTACCATCACCCTCGCCAACGAGAAAACAAGCAAGCGCCACGGCCCATCAAGGCCGAGGCCCTCCCCGGCAACGCGATGGACAACGCCGTGATGTGCGTCATCACCAGGGTTGAGCAGACCTTTGGTGCATGGCGCTTGAGTGTCGCGGATCAAGATAGACATGTCAGCGCCGACAGGCTGCAGCTCGCCGCACAACATGATCGATGGCACGCCGTAGAGTGATGACCCACAAGTGTAGGCGATATATCGTAGTCCTTTCGATAAGTAAGAGTGTCAAACCCAACGAGGAGCAAAAGGAAATGATAAGCAGTTTTCAGTAAGGTATTCTCTGCAAGCACTGAAATTATCGGTAACTGATAGTTTTGTGATAAGGTAATTTGTAACGGGTAAAAACTAAATAAAGTAAATAAGGTGCAGCAAGATGGACCAATCCTTTTTGTAGCAAAGGACAAGCCTGGACAAACTCTTATATAAAGGAAAGCGCTCCCGAGGACACATGGGAATTATCGTCAAGCTAGTTTTCATCACGCTCAGATGATTCGCGTTCGATACTTTGATAATTTGATATGTGGGTGGACCAGTGCTTGGGTAATGTCCTTCCTTGGACAAGCATCCCTCTTATGATTAACCCCTATTGCAAGCATTCGCAACTACAAAAGAAGTATTAAGGTAAACCTAACCATAGCATGAAACATATGGATCCAAATCAGCCCCTTACGAAGCAACTCATAAACTAGGGTTTAAGCTTCTGTCACTCCAGCAACCCATCATCTACTTATTACTTCCCAATGCCTTCCCCTAGGCCCAAAAAATGGTGAAGTGTCATGTAGTCGACGTTCACATGACACCACTAGAGGAGAGACAACATACATCTCATCAAAATATCGAACAAATACCAAATTCACATGACTACTTATAGCAAGACTTCACCCATGTCATCAGGAACAAACGTAACTACTAACAAATCATATTCATGTTCATAATCAAAGGGGTATTAATATGCATAAAGGATCTGAACATATGATCTTCCACCTAATAAACCAACTAGCATCAACTACAAGGAGTAATCAACACTACTAGCAACCCACAGGTACCAATCTGAGGCTTTGGGACAAAGATTGGATACAAGATATGAACTAGGGTTTGAGATGAGATGGTGTTGGTGAAGATGTTAATGGAGATTGACCCCCTCCTGGTGATAGGATAGATGGTGATGATTTCCCCCTCCCGGAGGGAAGTTTCCCCGACAGAACAGCTCCGCCGGAGCCCTAGATTGGTTTCGCCAAAGTTCCGCCTTGTGGCGGCGGAGTTTCGTCTCGTAAGCTTGCTTCTAATTTTTTTTCAGGATGAAAGAAACCATATAGCCAAAGATGGGCATCAGAAGGCTGCCAGGGGGCTCACGAGGTAGGGGGCGCGCCCCCACCCTCGTGGATGGTGGGTGGCCCCCCCTTTGGTACTTCTTTCGCCCAATATTTTTTATATATTCTGAAACATGCTCTTGTGAAATTTCAGGACTTTTGGAGATGTGCGGAATAGGTCTCTAATATTTGCTCCTCTTCCAGCCCAGAATTCCGGCTGCCGGCAATCTCCCTCTTCATGTAAACCTTGTAAAATAAGAGAGAATAGGCGTAAGTATTGTGATATAAGGTGTAATAACATCCCATAATGCAATAAATATCAATATAAAAGCATGATACAAAATGGACGTATCATAGAGCAAGCTAGGCGCGTCCGCGCAGATAAGTGGCGGATCGCCGCAGAGCGAGAGGCGTGGGGCGCCGCTGAAAGTGCAACTATCCCTAGGTGGTTTTGGTAATTCATAACAACATATAGCTCATTGAGCTAATGCTATTCCAAGATGATTATTTCAGGAAAGCTCAATGATTGGCATGGCATGGATGTGAAAGTGGAACCCTCAAAATGCTAAGGACAAAGGATTGGCTCAAGCTCAAAAGCTCATGACTCTTCATTTTATATTTTAGTGATCCAAGATCACATTGAGTCTTTAGGAAAAGCCAATACTATCAAGGAGGGATGAGGTGTTGCTTAATGAGCCTCTTGCTTCATGTGCTTAATGATATGCTCCAAAATCCTCAGCTACTTTCCCATATCCACAAATGACCTAAACCCTAAGCCAAACTCGGTCATACCGATTCTATCTATCCGGCGCCACCATGTTTCATATGTCATAAGCCACTGCCAAACCCTAGCAATTCGTTCCTACCGATAGGGATCTCGGTCTCACCGAGATGGGGTTGCAAACTCTCTGTTTCCCTTTCGTAACTTTTCGGTCTCACCAAAAGAGCGAATCGGTCCCACCGAGATTGCAATGTAAACTCTGTGTTTCCCTTTTGTAACCTTTCAGTCTCACCGAAAGAGCAAATCGGTCCCACCGAGTTCACCTGACCAACTCTCTGGTTAGCTTATTACCAAACCCGGTCTCACCGAGTTTGTGTAATCGGTCTCACCGAGATTACGTTATGCCCAAACCCTAACAGAATCGGTCCTACCGAGTTGCATGTCAGTCCCACCGAAAATCTCTAATGGTCACTAGGTTTAACTTTTCGGTCTGACCGAGTTTATTGATTCGGTTCCACCGAGATTCGTAGATTGTGTGTAACGGTTTGATTTTGTGTGTAGGCTATATATACCCCTCCACCTCCTCTGCATTCATGGAGAGAGCCATCAGAACACATACACCATTCCAACTCATTTGTTCTGAGAGAGAACCACCTACTCATGTGTTGAGACCAAGACATTCCATTCTTACCATATGAATCTTGATCTATAGCCTTCCCCAAGTTGCTTTCCACTCAAATCTTCTTTCCATCAGATCCAAATCCTATGAGAGAGAGTTGAGTGATGGGGAGACTATCATTTGAAGCACAAGAGCAAGGAGCTCATCATCAACACACCGTATGTTACTTCTTGGAGAGTGGTGTCTCCTAGATTGGCTAGGTGTCACTTGGGAGCCTCCGACAAGATTGTGGAGTTGAACCAAGGAGTTTGTAAGGGCAAGGAGATCGCCTACATCGTGAAGATCTACCGCTAGTGAGGCAAGTCCTTCGTGGGCGATGGCCATGGTGGGATAGACAAGGTTGCTAGTTCGTGGACCCTTCGTGGGTGGAGCCCTCCGTGGACTCGCGCAACCGTTACCCTTCGTGGGTTGAAGTCTCCATCAACGTGGATGTAGGATAGCACCACCTATCCGAACCACGGGAAAAACATCCGTGTCTCCAATTGCGTTTGAATTCTCCAAACCCTTCCCTTTACATTCTTGCAAGTTGCATGCTTTACTTTCTGCTGCCAATATACTCTTTGCATGCTTGCTTGAATTATGTGATGATTGCTTGACTTGTCCTAAAATTGCTAAAATCTGCCAAGAACTAAAATTGGGAAAAGGATAAATTTTTATTTGGTCAAGTAGTCTAATCACCCCCCCCCCTCTAGACATACTTTCGATCCTACAAGTGGTATCAGAGCCAGGTATCCATTTGCTTTGATCTCCATAGCTTTTGGTGGTCATAGCCTTGGTTTCACAACCTAGGAGAGTATGGCGTCTAGCGAGGGAAATTATCACCGTAGAGGTCCTTACTTTGATGGTACTAATTTTGCTAGTTGGAAGCATAAAATGAAAATGCATATTCTTGGACATAACCCCGCCGTTTGGGCTATTGTGTGTGTTGGTTTGCAAGGTGACTTCTTTGATGGGAGAGAACCGAACCGTGAAGCTACCGCGGATGAGTTGAAGATGTTGCAATACAATGCTCAAGCTTGTGATATTCTCTTCAACGGATTATGCCCCGAAGAATTCAACAAAATCAGCTGTCTTGAGAATGCAAAGGAAATTTGGGACACTTTGATTGATATGCACGAAGGTACCGACTCCGTCAAGGAATCCAAGTTGGATGTGCTTCAAAGTCAACTTGACAAGTTCAAGATGAAGGATGGTGAAGGTGTCGCTGAAATGTACTGTAGGCTTGCTCTCATCACAAATGAGATTGCCGGCTTAGGAAGTGAAGAGATGACCGAGAGATTCATCATCAAGGAGATCCTAAGAGCCTTGGATGGAAAATATGATACCGTGTGCACGTTGATCCAAATGATGCCCAATTACAAAGATCTCAAGCCAACGGAAGTGATTGGGAGAATTGTTGCTCATGAGATGTCACTTAAGGATAAAGAGGAACTTCACAACAAATCAAGTGGTGCCTACAAAGCCTCATGTGAAGCCCCAACATCATCAAGTGAGAGACAAAACTTCAACGAAGAATTGAGCTTAATGGTGAAGAACTTCAACAAGTTCTACAAGAGTAGAAACAAAGATAGAAGCTTCAAGTCAAGGTCCTACAATGACAAGAGATCTTCTAGTCAAGAGCGAAACTGCTACTATTGTGGAAGAACCGGACACTATTCCAATGAGTGTATGGCTCCCTACAAGAGAAGAGAAGATTCTCCAAAAAGAAGAAGCAAAGATTCACCACCAAGAGAGAGAAGGAGTAGAGATGATCGTTATGAACGAAGGAACTCATGGAGAAGCAAGGATTCAGAAAGGAAGGAAAAATCTTCAAGGAGCGACACAAAACGAAGACATCAAGCTCATGTTGGTGAATGGGTATCCGGCTCCGACTCCGACAGCCACTCCGAGAGAAGTTATCACTCCGACTCCGAAGATACTCAAGATGAAGGTGTTGCCGGTCTAGCACTTGTGTCATCCAACTCCTACGACATATTTGACTCACCAAATGAAGGAATTGGAAGATGCTTCATGGCCAAAGGTCCTAAGGTAACACACCCCGAGTATGTTGATTTTAATAGTGATGAAGATGACTTGTTAGGTGATGATGATTTGCTTGTTGACAACTCTAGTGATGAATACTATGATGAAACGTCAATTAATCATGCTAATCAAGATAAAGCGAATGACAATGATAAGGAGAAGATTGAGGCTCTAACTAAAGAACTAAACACTCTTCAGTTAGCTCATGAAACTATCTTCAAAGATCATCAAGAACTTTTAAGAGCTCATGAGAAGTTACGCCTTGAAAAGCTCAATCTTGAGCAAGAGCATGAGTTTTTAAAAGCAATCAATGATGATCTCCGCAAGAAAAGTTCTTCTTACATTGCCAAGCGTTTACTCTTATCCACTTACATGCCACAAGTCAAATCTAGTAACAAGAACAAGAAAGATTCTTTCTCTAGTAGTAACAATGATCATGCTAAATCCAATATTGTTGCTTCTAGTAGTTCTCTTGATTCCACTAATGATTCTCTTAGCCAAGTTACACTTGAGCAAGAAAATAGCTTATTGAAGGGAATTATAGAGAAAGGAGTGTACAAAAGCCTTGCCGGGAGTAAGCAATTTGAGGAAATTGTGCACAAGCAAGGAATGCACCGGAAGATTCAAGGTGTTGGTTTTGAACGAAAGTTCAATGCCAATGGAGTTGAGTGGGAAGAAGATCAATACCCCAAGACAAAGTTTGATCCTCAACAAGAGAAGTATGACACTTCCTTCAAGGGGACACAAGCTCAAGATGATCTTCCGCCACAGGACTACAAGCAAAAAGGCAAGGACAAGCTTCAAGAGGAAATTGATGCATTTGAAGAAGCTCCTAAGACCTTAGTCAAGTGGATTCCCAAGACTACTTCAAGTTCCACTTTGTCAGGTACGACTACAACTCCAAGGATTCCCATCAAGATGATGTGGATCCAAAAGAAGAAGAACTAGAGAGTTCTTGAGGGTGATTCCGCCAACATACTTCACTCTTATGATTTTGGCAAGAACAAGTGCAATCAACTTCCACATCTTGCACTAGTTCAAGGAGTCACAAACCCTCTTGTTGGTAAGACAAGGGACAAGGTAACCTAAAAGTTTTCATGGACATCATCTTGTGTGTGCATCACTCTATGTCTATGGATATCCTTGTTTGTTCCTTGTGGGACTAACCCATTTGTGCAATTCACTCAAATGGATAGCTCCAAGTGATCTACATCAACATTGAGCATCCACATCTTCAAAATCTACATGAAGTCATCATCGACAAAACCCAAGATTAGTTCATCCCTCTTAGGGGGGATATCACATCTAGGGGGAGCTTTACTCTAAGACTTGAGCTAAAGCAACTCAAAAGATGTGAACACAACGATGCTTCATGTAAAAGTGGTAACCCCACTTGAGCTTAAACGATGAGTATGAGCTATGATCAAGTGTTCTCACTTGACTCCTAAGTCAATATACTCATATATAGATGACCTAGTCATCGCAAACTGCTTGATAGATGCTAGAATTGGTTGTGCATGCTTTGTCACATATTTCATTTGCCATCTTATTGTGCGAGCATGTTGGTTGCATATTTTACTCATTCGAGGACATCCACTTGTTGTTTTGATTGTTTGGCTTTATTTCTTTTTGCCAAGTGGATGGACAAGAATGCCTAAGAACCTCCTCTAGCTATCTATGCTTTTCTCGTCTCAAACTCTATTCATGCTACATCACAAAATTTGATCAAGTCAGATTCGAACCACTCTGTGTGAGGAGCGCTCGGAGTCCCCGATTCGTCATAGACTTAAACTTCCAAAACCTCTTTGTGATTCTCGGTCTGACCGATTCCCCACTTTCGGTCCTACCGAGATCATTAAGTTGATCTAGGTTTTCGACCTCGGTGCAACCGATTTGAACTTTTCGGTCACACCGAGTTGTAGTAACTGCTCGCAGTTATGCATCTCGGTGCCACCGAGTTGTTCCACTCGGTCACACCGACAGGGTCAGGCTATATATAGTCACGGGCAAATATTTGGAAATTTCTCCGAACCTCTTTGCCCGCGCGATAGCCTGCTCCGCCAACTTGGTCTCCGGATCATCTCCTCGCCGCCAGCAGCCTCCTGTCGCTGGTCTCCGTCGCCGTCAATGGGAATTCTACCCCGCCGTTGCCGCCGTAGCGAGTCTCCGCCGCACTAGGGTATGGACTCGATCTTTGTGCTATTCTCCAATCCGATTCCTAGCACATTGTGATCGTCATGATTCTTGCCACGTTTGATAAACTCCTATCCAGTCAATGAACTCGTAGATTAGGTTTAATTCAAAAATTTTAGGGTTAGGTTTCCGCCGAAACCATCTCGGACCCACCGAGTTGAAAAACTCGGTCCCACCGATTTGGCTTATGCCATTGCACAAGTGAGACTCGGTCTGACCGAGAATTACATATCGGTGTGACTGATTTTGGAATTCTGTGAAACCCTAGCAGTCTCGGTGCCACCGAACTGTGACTCTGTCTGACCGAGTTCACTAGTTTAGGTTCCAAAACTGCTTCGGTATCACCGAGTTTAAAAATCGGTAGATCCGAGATGCTTTCAGTGGGAAACTAAAACTAAGTTTTTGGATTATTCTTTTGCAAAAATCTCTGCATTTTGTGATGCTCATCTACTCTATCTCGTCTATAACCTATTCACAGGGTCAGCAGTGAGAGTTTGCATCATGTCAGACCAAAGGGATAGCCAGAACCTGTCAGAACAGCAAGTGCAGCTGAGTGAGGGCACTAGTCCCTTAATTCCTCAGATGATGGCAGCAGGAGCACCCCTAGCAATCTGCCTAAGGCTGCCACACGACAGAGAAAGAAGAGAACCTCAGACTCAGAAGATGAGGATTATGTGGTAGAAGAGGAAGCAACCTCCAAGAGAGTTGAGCGAGCACCAGTTACAAAGCCAGGGTTGAAGTTCAAAAGGACAGTAGGCAGGCAGCCTATGTCAAAGGCAAGATCTTCAACTGAGAAGTCCACTCCCATTGAGCCAGTTGCTGCTGAGGGCAAGAAGAGGAAAGAAAGGGTGAAGAAAACTGTAGCCAGAGTGCTTGGCAAAGCTTCCATCATGGAAGATGAGGAGGAAGAAGAAGAGGTGGCTGCACCAGCACCAAAAGCACCCAAGCTGATGGGTGATGCCATAAAGTCAGGGGGAGCTGCTTCCAAGGCCAAGCCTGGTCCAAAGCCCAAGCCAAAGAGGAATACAAGAAGCATCCCAGCTGCTAAGAAGAACAAGGCCCCAGTGCCTGAAGTTGAAGAAGAAGAGGAAGAGAATGTCCTCAGAAAGCTCAAGCCCAAGATCCCAGACCACAACGATGCTCATCCTGTGGCTGAGGATATGAAACTCAGGAGAGATTCAGGGCTCCGGAAGTGGAGAGAAGCAGATCCGTATGCTTCAAGGAGAAGGACTGCAGTGGACTACAGGTTTCATACCAAGGAGTAGCAAGACTTCTATGAGACAGTGCTGCTAGACAAGAAGCCCATTGTCTGTGACATGAGATGGGTCGATTGGCAATATATCAAGGATAACGAGGAGTACTTCCCTGGAGTGCAGGATAGCTTCAAGGCGTGTGGAGTAGAGGACATTGTTGGGCAGAAGCTCACAAAGTGGAACGAGGAACTCATCATGCAGTTCTACTCCACAACCCACTTTTATCCAAATGGTAGGATAACTTGGATGTCAGAGGGCACGAGGTACCAGTCCACAGTTGCTGAATGGGCTCAGCTGATAAATGCCCCAGAGGAGCAAGCAGATGACTTGGACGTTTATGATAAGAAGCAGATGGACCACAACTCCATGTCCAACATGTACAAGGAGATTCCAAATGAAGCACTTGACACCTTCAAGTTTGGCTCATTACATTATCTTCTATCAGGGCTGCCCACTATCAACTGGATACTAAGGCACACCTTATTGCCCAAGTCTGGAGATCACAAGATGATCAGAGGCCACGTGATCAACTTGCTTCATATCTTTGACGTGCCTCATAAATTCAAGGTGATGAGCCTAATGGTAGAGACCATTAAGAGGACAGCAGCAGACCAGAAGAGGAGCTGTGGATATGCCCCACAGATTCAGGAGCTCATCAACTCCAAGATGGGCACGGGCATATGCCTCTTGGACAAGGAACACCTGCCTATCCGTCTGGACTTTGAAGATAACCAAGTGGTCATGACTGAGAATGAGCCATCATCTGCCCAAGCACAAGCCAAGAAGGAGAAGGCTAGGAAGGAGAAAGCTGCCAAGATGCCTACTCAAGCGGAGGCATCTGAATATTTCCTGAAAACCAAACAATAGCAGCTTGGTTACTTGATTGCATCCACCCTGTGGATTGAGCAAGGACTAGCCACCCTAACTCAAAACCAGGCAAGCTTAGAGAGGATCATGGAACAAAAGTTCTATGACTTGGATGTCAAAGTGACAGAGATTCAGTCTGCAGTAGAGCAGCCCCAGGATGACATGCAGGAGAGGAGAGGCAAGACTACAACTGATGCCTTTGCCAGAGTGCCCCGAGCTCCGAGGTCGTCTGCAGTGCCAGTTCCTGACACAAGGGCAACCGCCTCAGCTCCAGCCACAGCATCAGCTCCAACTCCAGCATCTACTTCAGCTCCAGCGTCTACTTCAGCATATACGGAAGCCTTCGTCCTTGGAGTGATCCAGACTCCACCACCACCTGAAGATCAAGCCTGAGTGTCGACTTAGCACTATGCATTTTCTAGGAACTTTTTGGTAACTTGTTGCCAAAGGGGGAGAAAATGTATAGATCATAGGCTTCGAGAGAGAGTGTTGCTTTTATTCTCTCTTGTTTTATTTGGTGGTTTTTCGAACTTCGTTTGCTTTTGTGTGAGATACTACGTCATTATCTGTGTGAGACATCGATGATCATGTGTTTGATCATAAGCTACACTTAATGTTTGCTTAATGCTATTTTTTACCCTATCTATCTTATGTGATCACTCACTATTCTTGGTGATGAGTGCATGTATTTCATTCTTATCATTTTAAGCGCTCCACTAAGATGTATGTGACATGGAAGAGTAACCCATGACTCTAACTCCTTGTGCATTTGCAGTCCAAAGCAAATTTTAAATATGCACAAATTTAGGGGGAGCTCTTACTTGTCACATACTTCTCAAAGCAATGATATATTTCATGCTTATTATCATTTATCGAAGATTTGATCTATATGTTGTCATCAATTACCAAAAAGGGGGAGATTGAAAGTGCAACTATCCCTAGGTGGTTTTGGTAATTCATAACAACATATAGCTCATTGAGCTAATGCTATTCCAAGATGATTATTTCAGGAAAGCTCAATGATTGGCATGGCATGGATGTGAAAGTGGAACCCTCAAAATGCTAAGGACAAAGGATTGGCTCAAGCTCAAAAGCTCAAGACTCTTCATTATATATTTTAGTGATCCAAGATCACATTGAGTCTTTAGGAAAAGCCAATACTATCAAGGAGGGATGAGGTGTTGCTTAATGAGCCTCTTGCTTCATGTGCTTAATGATATGCTCCAAAATCCTCAGCTACTTTCCCATATCCACAAATGACCTAAACCCTAAGCCAAACTCGGTCATACCGATTCTATCTATTCGGCGCCACCGAGTTTCATATGTCATAAGCCACTGCCAAACCCTAGCAATTCGGTCCTACCGATAGGGATCTCGGTCTCACTGAGATGGGGTTGCAAACTCTTTGTTTCCCTTTCGTAACTTTTTGGTCTCACCGAAAGAGCGAATCGGTCCCACCGAGATTGCAATGTAAACTCTGTGTTTCCCTTTTGTAACTTTTTGGTCTCACCGAAAGAGCAAATCGGTGCCACCGAGTTCACCTGACCAACTCTCTGGTTAGCTTATTACCAAACCCGGTCTCACCGAGTTTGTGTAATCGGTCTCACCGAGATTACGTTATGCCCAAACCCTAACAGAATCGGTCCTACCGAGTTGCATGTCAGTCCCACCGAAAATCTCTAACGGTCACTAGGTTTACCTTTTTGGTCTGATCGAGTTTATTGATTCGGTCCCACTGAGATTGGTAGATTGTGTGTAACGGTTGGATTTTTTGTGGAGGCTATATATACCCCTCCACCTCCTCTTCATTCATGGAGAGAGCCATCAGAACACATACACCATTCCAACTCATTTGTTCTAAGAGAGAACCACCTACTCATGTGTTGAGACCAAGACATTCCATTCTTACCATATGAATCTTGATCTCTAGCCTTCCCCAAGTTGCTTTCCACTCAAATCTTCTTTCCATCAGATCCAAATGCTATGAGAGAGAGTTGAGTGTTGGGGAGACTATCATTTGAAGCACAAGAGCAAGGAGTTCATCATCAACACACCGTTTGTTACTTCTTGGAGAGTGGTGTCTCCTAGATTGGCTAGGTGTCACTTGGGAGCCTCTGACAAGATTGTGGAGTTGAACCAAGAAGTTTGTAAGGGCAAGGAGATCGCCTACTTCGTGAAGATCTACCACTAGTGAGGCAAGTCCTTCGTGGGCGATGGCCATGGTGGGATAGACAAGGTTGCTACTTCGTGGACCCTTCGTGGGTGGAGCCCTCCGTGGACTCGAGCAACCGTTACCCTTCGTGGGTTGAAGTCTCCATCAACGTGGATGTAGGATAGCACCACCTATCCGAACAACGAGAAAAACATCCGTGTCTCCAATTGCATTTGAATTCTCCAAACCCTTCCCTTTACATTCTTGCAAGTTGCATGCTTTACTTTCCGCTGCCAATATACTCTTTGCATGCTTGCTTGAATTATGTGATGATTGCTTGACTTGTCCTAAAATTGCTAAAATCTGCCAAGAACTAAAATTGGGAAAAGGTTAAGTTTTTATTTGGTCAAGTAGTCTAGTCACCCCCCTCTAGACATACTTTCGATCCTACAGCCGCACAACAAGAGTGGATCCATCGGCGCTTGCCTGCTATCGACATTGCGTGCGGCTGGGTACATGTCCCATGAGTACCCCCATTACTCGCCAGGAGTGGGCAGAGGACCTCAGCGCCGTACTTGCACCAGAGGCCGACCGCGCCGTACTTGCACCAGACGCCCGCCACGCTGTTCGCATGGGTGTCGCCGTTCGCCTTGTGCGCGGACCACTGGATGCCAACGCGCTGGCCCGTAGGCTCGACCGCCTCCTTGGCCCAGGTGTCCACCTGGGCACAATAGAGGAACATGGCCGTCGCATCCTCGAGTTGGCGATCTCCGATGAAATAGCCAACTTGGAGCTCAGGGTCACGGTCCAGATGTATCGCGAGCGTGTCGACCGCTTGGACGAACGCCTACACGAGTTCAGGCAGAGCCAAGAGTTATTGTAGGCAAGGGCTGCTGGTCATGGTCTCATGGACGCGTTTTATTTTGTTGAGTCATTTCGACGTGGATAGCTATGTATTCACATCCATCATAGTATTGCCCTATTTATTCCTCTGTTTCAATGTGTGTACTCTGTTTTCCGTTCTTATATGTTATGTTTTCAATGTGTGTATATACATTTTCCATTCTGTATATGTGGATGATAATAGCTAGATTCAAATTAGTATACAAAAGTAGATAGCTTCAGAATATATATATATATATTAATTGTTCATTAGTTCATCACGTAATATATATATATATATATATATATATATAATCATCACATATACGTGATGATACTTAACTACTAGGTACAATGCATAAAATTGAAAATGAACAATACTAAAACTAATAATACCTCCTAGGTCCAATATTCCGGCAGCCCCTCGCCAGCAGCTCCCTGGTGCGCGGCGTCTTCCCAGTGCGGAGGCAATACTCCGCCTCCTCCGCCTCGCAACACTTAATGTACCGATCTACCTCTTGTTGGCGGACGCGCGTGAACGATCTTGCCATTTTGTTGGGCGCCCACCGGAGCTCCTTGTCGGTGGCACGCCAGAGCTTATAGGCCCACCTCCACGCAGCGACGAGGTGCCCAACGCCTATGACCTTCCTTGCGAATTACCCGTCTTCGTACACCTCCTCGGCATGACGACACACCCGCCGCAAAGCTCCGCCGCCTCCTTTTCAGGTGGCATCACGGGCTTCATAGGCTGCCTGGTACCTGGCTTCCTCCTCCGCCATCTCCTTCTTGAACACCACTTGCCTGGCTTTCTCAGTCAGAGGTAGTGACTTCCACAAACAAAGATCGTACTGGCCCCAAAACCAATCCAAAGTTGGGGGTCCAGCGCAACCTCGTTAGGCAGCGCATAGGGGTCCTCCTAGCTACTATTTGAGTGGGCGTCCTTGGGGGCGGCGACTCCTCGTCGGTGCATGGGCAGACCGGCGGCGCCATGGCAGAGATTTGTATGAGAGAGAAAGGGTGAGCAAGGGGAGGATGTAGATGAGAATGCAGGCGGGACGACGTGAGCAAGGGAGTATTTATTGGTGGCCGGAATCTAGATCGACGGGGACAGTACACACGCCGATCACCGGAATTTACGAGTATTGTAGTTTGAATTACACATGATTCCCGCAGCAAAATCCATGTGTGAACATAATAGCTGACGGTTTCCAATACAGAACCGTGTCTCATTAATGATCCCCGTCACTCACCTACCAAACCTCGAGCCGCGAGATACAGTGCCAATCGTATGGGGGACGGTTGTCTTGCGAGATCTTTACATTTACTTTTTGAACACCAGATATTTACATTGTCTGATGATTTTTTAACTCACACACAAGTACACAAAAATATGATTTTTCGAACCATTATGGTTAGGCGTTGCATGTAGATATAGTTCAAATTTGAATTACGGTCATTAAATGGTTAGAAAATCACTTAAATGTCTTTAAAAGGTCAAATGACCCCTGAAATTTTCCAAATTTTCACATGACAGTTGTATTAGTGCACGTTAAACGTAGAAAAAATTGAAGGCCGTAAGAGGAAGCTATCTCCCATTCGTCATCAAACATGCATTGTTCCCTCTCGGAACCACAAACCTTCTAGTGAGTTGCTCCGTTTTGTCAGGGGTGTGTGTCCAAACTTTCGTCAAATAGACCAATTTTTTTACCACGTCATCTTGGTGGCATGACATTAAATCAAGCAAGGTTTCATGTTTTTCTGACCATTTTTTAAATTTTTTGGAATTAAAATGCCATGGCACTCCATGCATGTGCACATGCCTTGAGACCAATATGTTTGAAAATTTCTTCTAATTTACTGTACATGGAATTAACTCGCACACAAGTACACAAAAATATGATTTGTCAAATCGTTTTGGTTAGGCGTTGCATGTAGATGTAGTTCAAATTTGAATTACGGTAATTAAATGGCTAGAAAATCACTTAAATGTCTTTAAAGGTCAAATGACCCCTAGAATTTTCCAAAATTTCACATTATAGTTGTAGTAGTGCACGTTAGACGTAGAAAAAATGATTAACTCGCACACAAGTACACAAATATGATTTTTCAAACCGTTTTGGTTCGGCGTTGCATGTAGGTGTAGTTCAAATTTGAATTACGATCATTAAATGGCTAGAAAATTACTTAAATGCCTTTAAAAGGTCAAATGATCCCTAGAATTTTCCAAAATTTCACATTACAGTTGTAGTAGTGCACGTTAGACGTAGAAAAAATGAAGGCCGTAAGAGGAACCTATCTCCCGTTCGTCATCAAACATTCATTGTTCCCTCTTGGAACCACAAGCCTTCTAGTGAGATGCTCCGGTTTGTGAGGGGAGTGTGTCCAAACTTTCGTCAAACATGCCAATTTCTTTACCACATTATCTTGGTGACATGGCATTACATCAATCAAGGTTTCATGTGTTTCTGATTTTTTTTTGGAATTAAAATGCCATGTCACTCCATGCATACGTATGCATGTGTCCATGTCATGAGACAAATATGTTTGAAAATTCCTTCTAATTTACAGCACATGGAATTAACTTGCACACAAGTACACAACTATGATTTTTCAAACCGTTTTGGTTACGCGTTGAATGTAGATGTAGTTCAAATTTGAATTACATTCATTAAATGGCAAAATCACTTAATTGTCTTTACAAGGTCAAATGACCCCTAGAAGTTTCCAAAATTTCACATTACAGTTGTAGTAGTGCAAGTTAGACATAGAAAAAATGGAAGGTCGTAAGAGGAAGCTATCTCCCGTTCGTCATCAAACATGCATTGTTCCCTCTTGAAACCACGAGCCTTCTAGTGAGTTGCTCCGGTTTGTGAAGGATGTGTGTCCAAACTTTCCTCAAATATGTCAATTTCTTTAACACGTCATCTTGGTGGCATGACATTACATCAACCAAGGTTTCATGTGTTTCTGATTTTTTTTGGAATTAAAATGCCATGTCACTCCATGCATATGTATGCATGTGTCCATGTCGTGAGAAAATATGTTTGAAAATTCCTTCTAATTTAATACACATGGAATTAACTCGCACACAATTACACAAATATGATTTTCAAACCATTTTGGTTAGGCGTTGCATGTAGATGTAGTTCAAATTTAAATTACGGTCATTAAATGGCTAGATAATCACTTAAATGACGTTAAAAGGTGAAATGACCCCTAGAATTTTCCAAAATTTCACATTACAGTTGTAGTAGTGCGCGTTAGATGTGGAAAAAAATTTAAGGCCATAAGAGGAAGCTATCTCCCGTTCCTCATCAAACATGCATTGTTCCCTCTTGGAACCACGAGCCTTCTAGTGAGTTGCTCCGGTTTGTGAGGGGTGTGTGTCCAAACTTTTGTCAGACATGCCAATTTTTTACCACATCATCTCGGTGGCATGACATTACATCAACCAAGGTTTCATGTGTTTCTGATTTTTTTATTTTTTGGAATTAAAATGCCATGTCACTCCATCCTCAATTGTGTCATAGCCGTTAGACCAATATGTTTGAAAATTCTTCCAATTTACTACACATGGAATTAAATCGCACACAAGTACACAGAATATGAGTTTTCAAACCGTTATGGTTAGCTGTTGCATGTATATGTAGGTCGAATTTCAACTACGGTCATTAAATGGCTAGAAAATCACTTAAATGTCTTAAAAGGTCAAATGACCCCCAAAATTCTCCAAAATTTGACATGACAGTTGTATTAGTACTACAAAATTTTGCGTTCATTTAAAACACCATCCGTTGCCACTTCACTCCAAATTCATGTTTCACAACTAATAAAAAATATCTACAACATCACACACAGTTGTTTTCTAGGAACCGTTTGCGATGAAAATATCTGGGTCTATTTAAGTCTCCCTCCTTAAGCTTCGCCGGCTCGTCAGCTCCAGTCCCGACAACCCCCGAATCCATGAATCCCGATCCCCATTCCTGCACCCCCTTCTTGCAAAGATGATGTCATGGAAATGCTTCATGAAGGCCCGTACGATGGCCGCGTCCCCCCCCCAAGCGTCGGCGCGTGAATCGAGAGAGCGGTCGCCTACACCGAGAGTGCCGCCGCATCCGCATTGAGCACGGCCGCTTCCGCCGAGAGGGCATCTGCGGCATTCGACAGGGTAGCTGTAGTTGATGCTGCGACAGCGGCTGCAAACACCGAGAGCGCTCGAGCTACCGTCTGTGCCACCGATGTCGCCCTGGCCCTGTCGGGGTATGGGGTCCCGGCAAACCCTTAAGGTTCGAACACTGGGGTGCGCGCAGAGTCTTTCCCTCCAACCGATCTACGCTCTAGCTTGCTTGGATCTCGCGGACGAACTCGATGAACTCACAACACAGAAGGACACATGGTTTATACTGGTTCGGGCCACCGTTGTGGTGTAATACCCTACTCCAGTGTGGTGGTGGTGGATTGCCTCTTGGGCTGATGATGAACAGTACAAGGGCAGAACGGCCACCTGAGGTTGAGGCGTTCTTGTGCTCGGTGAGCTTGTGTGTGAGGTGGTCGCTCTTGTTTAGCTCCCTTCTCCTTTCCACTGTGGTGGCTAGTCCTATTTATAGAGGCCCTGGTCCTCTTCCCAAATATCGAGCGGGAAGGTGCGTGCGGGCTTGGCTTCGCGATGAAGCCACGGGTCAAGCTCGAAGCGCTGTGGGCCCCCAAAGCATGCGGCCTCGGTTAACGTGTGGCGGTTGATTGGACGTGGGCGTCTCTGCTTCCCCATGATATTTTGGCAACTGCTTGACCTGACAAAAGGCTGGGCGGGGGCACTTTCCTTCATTGCTTCTTCCTTGCCTTGCTCCAGATCCCCTTTCTTGCACTTTGCCGCCGCTACCTGCAGATCTGCTCCGGCCTTGTTCTGCATCTGCCGCTCATGGCGCCACACAAGTTCAAGGCTTCCTCGTCCCCGGCGTGGTCCGAGCCCGCTCTTGAGGCGCCCACTATCACGGAGAAGAGCCTTGCCTCCATGCGCCTACTGACGGCGGGAGAGAGCAACAAGTGGGGGAAGACGGAGCTCTGGCTTGCCTGCGACGAGCCGGAGCCTGAGGGGAGCACCTTCTTCCCCTTCTTTTCGAGCGGTGTTGCTGTCGGGTTGGTTCCTCCCTTCTCTGACTTTTTTTATGAAGTCCTCGACCACTATGGGCTGCAAGCGTTGCACCTCCATGCCAACTCTGTCCTCCTCCTGTCCATCTTTGCCTACTACTGTGAGGCGTACCTGGGCGTGATGCCGTCTGTGGCTCTCCTGCACCATTTCTTCTTCCTCCGCATCAGCGAGGGCCACATCTCTGGATGCGCTAACTTCGTCGCGTCCGGCAAGGCCAACTCGATCCCGAGCACCGGGAAGAGGGCCGACAATATTCGTTCCAAGTGGGTCATGGTGGACGCCAAGCTCACCCATACGCGCTTGACGTTGCCGGCGGAGGTGCCTCTGCAAGGCAAGGAGTGGCCCAGGGCGGAGCTTGTCGACGAGCGGGCGTCGTCAGTGTTGGAGCAGATGATGGCTGACCTGAAGCCGGGCAATGTGAGGGCGGCCAAAATAACGGGAGCGATGCTCCTGAGGGAGTTCCTGACGCTCCGGGTCGCCCCACTCCAGGTGCGTGCGTGCCCTTTTTGGCAAATTGAAGGAGGGGAAAACAAGGCCCGCCTGAGGCCGGGGGACCTGCCTGACGACGAACTAGACGCCGTACTGCGCCTCATAGTTGGAGACAACCAGGAGTACCCGCCTAGCGCCTTCATTCCCCTGTTCCAACGCATGGACCGGGAGGAATTCGTCGCCTCCAAGCCAACTTTTGATGCGCGTGGGCTGGTGCCGCCGGTGCTTTTGGGGGCTCTTCCGGCGCCAAAGCCGCTGGAGGTGTCTTCTGGCGAGTCCCGCGGAGAGGGGAGGAGGAGGAGGTTCTGAGGAGACCCCGGAAGAGGTGGAGGAGACCTCCCTTCCGAGCAAGGCCGAGATTCTCCCGCGCCCTTCCTAACAATGCTGAGGCCGACGCCTACCCAGGAGGGAAGGAGCAGCCCCTCGTCCCGACGAAGGGCAGATCGTCGCTGGTGGACAGCGGTGCCGCCTCCACTCTAACACCTCCTGGGGCTGGATCCGATACTTGGCGCGGCTGATGAGGTCCCATCTGCTCCGGATCCCGCGGTCCCCCAGGCCCTGGTGACGGTGCCACTTCCTCCTACTGTTGCGCCTCCACTCCTTGGTTCCTCTGCTCCTGCTGCCGTCTTGGAGCATGCCTTTTCAGAGATGACACAACTACAGGCGGATCTCCTGAGCGCTGACCCGCGCCTGGTGGCCGGTGAAAGTGCAACTATCCGTAGGTGGTTTTGGTAATTCATAACAACATATAGCTCATTGAGCTAATGCTATTTCAAGATGATTATTTCAGGAAAGCTCAATGATTGGCATGGCATGGATGTGAAAGTGGAACCTTCAAAATGCTAAGGACAAAGAATTGGCTCAAGCTCAAAAGTTCAAGACTCTTCATTTTATATTTTAGTGATCCAAGATCACATTGAGTCTTTAGGAAAAGCCAATACTATCAAGGAGGGATGAGGTGTTGCTTAATGAGCCTCTTGCTTTATGTGCTTGCTGATATGCTCCAAAATCCTCAACCACTTTTCCATAGCCACAAATGACCTAAACCCTAAGCCAAACTCGGTCATACCGATTCTTTCAATCCGGCGCCACCGAGTTTCACTTGTCATTTGCCACTGCCAAACCCTAGCAATTCGGTCCTACCGATAAGGATCTCGGTCTCACCGAGATGTGATTGCAAACTCTCTATTTCCCTTTTGTAACTTTTCGGTCTCACCGAAAGAGCGAATCGGTCCCACCAAGATTGCAATGTAAACTCTAGGTTTCCTACTTGTAACTTTTTGGTCGCACCGAAAGAGCGAGTCGGTCCCACCGAGTTCGCCTGACCAACTCTCTGGTTAGCTTATTGCCAAACTCGGTATCACCGAGTTTGTGCAATCGGTCTCACCGAGATTACGTTATGCCCAAACCCTAACCGAATCGGTCCTACCGAGTTGCATGTCAGTCCCACCGAAATTCCTAACGGTCACTAGGTTTACTATTTTGGTCCGACCGAGTTTGCTTACTCGGTCCCACCGAGATTGGTAAATTGTGCATAACGGTTGGATTTTGTGTGGAGGCTATATATACCCCTCCGCCTCCTCTTCACTCATGGAGAGAGCCATCAGAACACATATACCATTCCAACTCATATGTTCTGAGAGAGAACCACCTACTCATGTGTTGAGACCAAGATATTCCATTCAAACCATATGAATCTTGATCTCTAGCCTTCCCCAAGTTGCTTTCCACTCAAATCTTCTTTCCACCAGATCCAAATCCTATGAGAGAGAGTTGAGTGTTGGGGAGACTATCATTTGAAGCACAAGAGCAAGGAGTTCATCATCAACACACCATTTGTTACTTCTTGGAGAGTGGTGTCTCCTAGATTGGCTAGGTGTCACTTGGGAGCCTCCGACAAGATTGTGGATTGAACCAAAGAGTTTGTAAGGGCAAGGAGATCGCCTACTTCGTGAAGATCTACCGCTAGTGAGGCAAGTCCTTCGTGGGCGATGGCCATGGTGGGATAGACAAGGTTGCTTCTTCATGGACCCTTCGTGGGTGGAGCCCTCCGTGGACGCGCGCAACCGTTACCCTTTGTGGGTTGAAGTCTCCATCAACGTGGATGTAGGATAGCACCACCTATCCGAACCACAGGAAAAACATCCATGTCTCCAATAGCGTTTGAATTCTCCAAACCCTTCCCTTTATATTCTTGCAAGTTGCATGCTTTACTTTCCGCTGCCAATATACTCTTTGCATGCTTGCTTGAATTGTGTAATGATTGCTTGACTTGTCCTAAGATAGCTAAAAACTTCCAAGAACTAAAATTGGGAAAAGGTTAAGTTTTTATTTGGTCAAGTAGTCTAATCACCCCCCCTCTAGACATACTTTCGATCCTACAAGTGGTATCAGAGCTTTGGTCTCCATTTGCCTTGATCTCCATAGCTTTTGGTGGTCATAGCCTTGGTTTCACAACCTAGGAGAGTATGGCGTCTAGCGAGGGAAATTATCACCGTAGAGGTCCTTACTTTGATGGTATTAATTTTGCTAGTTGGAAGCATAAAATGAAAATGCATATTCTTGGACATAACCCCACCGTATGGGCTATTGTTTGTGTTGGCTTGCAAGGTGAGTTCTTTGATGGGAGGGAACCAAACTGTGAAGGTACCGCGGATGAGTTGAAGATGTTGCAATACAATGCTCAAGCTTGTGATATTCTCTTCAACGGATTGTGCCCCGAAGAATTCAACAAAATCAGCCGCCTTGAGAATGCAAAGGAAATTTGGGACACTTTGATTGATATGCACGAAGGTACAGACTCTGTCAAGGAATCCAAGTTGGATGTGCTCCAAAGTCAACTTGACAAGTTCAAGATGAAGGATGGTGAAGGTGTCGCCGACATGTACTCTAGGCTTGCTCTCATCACAAATGAGATAGCCGGCTTAGGAAGTGAAGAGATGACCGATAGATTCATCATCAAGAAGATCCTAAGAGCCTTGGATGGAAAATATGATACCGTGTGCACATTGATTCAAATGATGCCCAATTACAAAGATCTCAAGCCAACGGAAGTGATTGGAAGGATTGTTGCTCATGAGATGTCACTCAAGGATAAAGAGGAACTTCACAACAAATCAAGTGGTGCCTACAAAGCCTCATGTGAAGTCCCCACATCATCAAGTGAGAAACAAACCTTCAATGAAGAATTGAGCTTAATGGTGAAGAACTTCAACAAGTTCTACAAGAGTAGAAGCAAAGATAGAAGCATCAAGTCAAGGTCATACAATGACAAAAGATCTTCTAGTCGAGAGCGAAACTGCTATAATTGTGGAAGACCCAGACACTATTCCAATGAGTGTACGGCTCCCTACAAGAGAAGAGAAGATTCTCCAAAAAGAAGAAGCAAAGAATCACCACCAAGAGAGAGAAGGAGTAGAGATGATCGTTATGAACGGAGATACTCACGGAGAAGCAAGGATTCGGAAAGGAAGGAAAAATCATCAAGGAGCTACACAAAATGAAGACATCAAGCTCATGTTGGTGAATGGGTATCCGGCTCTGACTCCGACAGCCACTCCGAGAAAAGTTATCACTCCGACTCCGAAGATACTCAAGATGAAGGTGTTGCCGGTCTAGCACTTGTGTCATCCAACTCCTACGACATATTTGACTCACCAAATGAAGGAATTGGAAGATGCTTTATGGCCAAAGGTCCTAAGGTAACACACCCTGAGTATGTTGATTTTAATAGTGATGAAGATGACTTGTTAGGTGATGATGACTTGCTTGTTGACAACTCTAGTGATGAGCACTATGATGAAACATCAATTAATCATGCTAAAACGAATGACAATGATAAGGAGAAGATTGAGGCTCTAACTAAAGAACTAAACACTCTGAAGTTAGCTCATGAAACTATCTTCGAAGATCATCGAGAACTTTTAAGAGCTCATGAGAAATTACGCTTTGAAAAGCTCAATCTTGAGAAAGAGCATGAGTTCTTAAAAGCAATCAATGATGATCTCCGTAAGAAAAGTTCTTACATTGCCAAGCGTTTACTATTATCCACTTACATGCCTCAAGTCAAGTCTAGTAACAAGAACAAGAAAGATTCTTCCTCTAGTAGTAACAATGATCATGCTAAATCCAATATTGTTGCTTCTAGTATTTCTCTTGATTCCACTAATGATTCTCTTAGCCAAGTTACACTTGAGCAAGATAATAGCTTATTGAAGGGGATTATAGAGAAAGGAGTGTACAAAAGCCTTGCCGGGAGTAAGCAATTTGAGGAAATTGTGCGCAAGCAAGGAATGCACTGGAAGAATCAAGGTGTTGGTTTTGAACGAAAGTTCAATGCCAATGGAGTTGAATGGGAAGAAGATCAATACCCCAAGACAAAGTTTGTTCCTCAATAAGAGAAGTATGATACTTCTTTCAAGGGGATACAAGCTCAAGATGATCTTCCACCACAAGACTACAAGCAAAAAGGCAAGGACAAGCTTCAAGAGGATATTGATGCATTTGAAGAAGCTCCTAAGACCTTAGTCAAGTGGATTCCCAACACCACATCAAGTTCCACTTCATCAAGTACGACTACAACTCCAAGGATTCCCATCAAGATGGTGTGGATCTAAAAGAAAAAGAACTAAAGATTTCTTGAGGGTGACTCCGCCAACATATTTCACTCTCATCATTTTGGCAAGAACAAGTGCAATCAACTTCCATATCATGCACTAGTTCAAGGAGTCACAAACCCTCTTGTTGGTAAGACAAGGGATAAGGTAACCTAAAGTTTTCATGGACATCATCTTGTGTATGCATCACTCTATGTCTATGGATATCCTTGTTTGTTCCTTGTGGGACTAACCCATGTAGGTATTGAAAGTGCAATTCACCCAAATGGATAGCTCCAAGTGATCTACATCAACATTGAGCATCCACATCTTCAACATCTACATGAAGTCATCATCGACAAAACCCAAGGTTAGTTCATCCCTCTTAGGGGGGATATCACATCTAGGGGGAGCTTTACTCTAAGACTTGAGCTAAAGCAACTCTAAAGATGTGAATACAACAATGCTTTATGTAAAAGTGGTAACCCCACTTGAGCTTAAACAATGAGTATGACCTACGATCAAGTGTTCTCACTTGACTCCTAAGTCAATATACTCATATATAGATGACCTAGTCATCGCAAATTGCTTGATAGATGCTAGAATTGTTTGTGCATGCTTTGCCACATATTTCAGTTGCCATCTTACCGTGTGAGCATGTTGGTTGCATATTTTACTCATTCGAGGACATCCACTTGTTGTTTTGATTGTTTGGCTTTATCTTCTTTTGCCAAGTGGATGGACAAGAATGCCTAAGAACCTCCTCTAGGTATCTATGCTTTTCTCGTCTCAAACTCTATTCATGCTGCATCACAAAACTTGATCAAGTCAGATTCGAACCACTCTGTGTGAGGAGCGCTCGGAGTCCCCGATTCGTCATAGACTTAAACTTCCAAAACCTCTTTGTGATTCTCGGTCTGACCGATACCATACTTTCGGTCCTACCGAGATCATTAAGTTGATCTAGGTTTTCGATCTTGGTGCAACCGATTTGAACCACTCAGTCACACCGAGTTGCAATAACTGTATACAGTTTTGCATCTCGGTGCCACCGAGTTGTTCCACTCGGTCACACCTACAGGGTCGGGCTATATATAGTGACGGGCAGAATTTTGGAAATTTCTCCAAAACCTCTTCGCCCGCGCATAGCTCGCTCTGCCTCCTGGGTCTCCGGATCATCCTCCTCGCCGCCAGCAGCCTCTAGTCGCTGGTCTTCGTCGCTGTCAACGGATTTCTGCCCCGCCGTTGCCGCCGTAGCGTGTCTCCGCCAAACTAGGGTATGGACTCGATCTTTGTGCTATTCTCAAATTCGATTCCTAGCACATTGTGATCATCATGATTCTTGCCACGTTTGATAAACTCCTATCCAGTCAATGAACTCGTAGATTAGGTTTAATTTGAAAATTTTAGGGTTAGGTTTCCGCCGAAACCATCTCAGACCCACCGAGTTGAAAAACTCGGTCCCACCGATTTGGCTTATGCCATTGCACAAGTAAAACTCGGTCTGACCGAGAATTACTTATCGGTGTGACCGATTTTGAAACTCTGTGAAACCCTAGCAGTCTCGGTGCCACCGAACTGTGACTCGGTCTGACCGAGTTCACTAGTTCTGGTGCCAAAACTGCTTCGATGTCACCGAGTTTGAAAATCGGTAGATCCGAGACGATTTCAGTGGGAAACTAAAACTAAGTTTTTGAATTGTTCATTTACAAAAATCTCTGCATTTTGTGATGCTCATCCACTCTATCTCATCTATAATCTATTCATAGGGTTAGCAGTCAGAATTTGCATCATGTCAGACCAGAGAGACAGCCAGAACTTGTCAGAGCAGCAAGTGCAGTTGAGTGAGGGCACTAGCCCCTCAAGTTCCTCAGATGATGGCAGCAGGAGCACACCCAGCAACCTGCCTAAAGCTGCCACTAGACAAAGGAAGAAGAGAACCTCAGATTCTGAAGATGAACACTATGTGGCAGAGGAAGAGGCCACATCAAAGAGAGTTGAGCCAGCTCAAGGCACAAAGCCAGGCCTGAAAATCAAAAGGCCAGCAGGCAGGCAGCCCATGTCAAAGGCTAGAGCTTCAACTGTGAAGCCTTCTCCCATTGAGCCCGTTGCTGCTGAGGGCAAAAAGAGAAAAGAAAGAGTGAAGAAGAGTGTAGCCAGAGTGCTTGGGAAGGCCTCCATCATGGAAGATGAGGAGGAAGAAGAAGAGGTTGCTGCACCAGCACCCAAGGCTCCCAAGCTAATGGGAGATGCCATAAAATCAGGGGGACCTGCTTCCAAGGCCAAGTCAGCTCCAAAGCCAAAGCCGAAGAGAAACACAAGAAGCATCCCAGCCACTGAGAAGAACAAGGCCCTAGTGCATGTAGTTGCAGAGGAAGAAGAAGAGCATGTCCTTAGGAAGCTCAAGCCCAAGATCCCAGACCACAACGATGCTCATCCTGTGGCTGAGGATATGAAGCTCAGGAGAGATTCAGGGCTGAGGAAGTGGAGAGAAGCAGATCCGTATGCTTCTAGGAGAAGGACTGCAGTGGACTACAGATTTCATACCAAGGAGCAACAGGATTTCTATGAGACAGTTTTGCTTGACAAGAAGCCAATTGTATGTGACATGAGATGGGTCGACTGGACCTACATGAAGGAAAATGAGGAACACTACCCTGGAGTATATGACAGCTTTAGTGCGTGTGGAGTGGCAGACTTTGTTGGGCAGAAGCTCACAAAGTGGAACGAGGAGCTTATCATACAATTCTACTCCACAGCACACTTCTATCCGGATGGCAGGATCACTAGGATGTCAGAGGGTACAAGGTACCAATCAACTGTTGAGGAATGGGCGAAGTTGATCAATGCCCCAGAGGAGCAAGCAGATGACTTGGACATTTATGCCAAGAAGTAGATGGACCACAACACTATGTCCAACATGTATAAGGAGATTCCGAATGAAGCACTTTGCACGTTCAAGTTTGGCTCAGTGCACCATCTTCTGTCAGGACTGCCCACTATCAATTGGATACTGAGGCACACCCTATTACCCAAGTATGGCGATCACAAGATGATCCGAGGTCACACGATCAATTTGCTTCATGTCTTTGACGTGCCTCAAAAATTCAAAGTCATGAGTCTCATAGTGGAAACAATCAAGAGGACAGCAGTAGACCAAAAGAGCAGTTGTGGATATGCCCCACAGATTCAGGAGCTCATCAACTCCAAGATGGGCACGGGCATATACCTCTTGGATAAGGAACACCTGCCCATCTGTCCAGATTTTGAAGATAACCAAGTGGTCATGACTGAGAATGAGCCATCATCTGCCCATGCACAAGCTCAGAAGGAGAAGGCGAAGAAGGAGAAAGCTGCCAGGATGCCTACTCAAGCGGAGGCATCTGATTACTTCCTAAAAACCAAACAAGAGCAGCTTGGTTACCTGATTGCGTCCACCTTGCGGATTGAGCAAGGACTTGCCACCCTGACTCAGAACCAGGCAAGCTTAGAGAGGATCATGGAACAGAGGTTCTATGACTTGGACATCAAGGTGACAGAGATACAGACTGCCGTGGAGCAGCTCCAGGAGGACATGAATGAGAGGAGAGGCAGGACCACGACTGATGCTTTTGCCAGGGTGCCACGAGGTCCGAGGTCGTCTGCACTGCCAGTTGCTGACACCAGAGCTACAATGTCTGCGCCAGCCACTGCCTCAGTTCCACCAGCTCCAGCATCCACTTCAGCCTCAACTCCGACCACGTCTACCGAAGGCTTCGTCCTTGGAGTGCTCCGGACTCCACCACCACCTAAAGATCAAGCCTGAGTGTCGACTTAGCACTATGCATTTTCTAGGAACTTTTTGGTAACTTGTTGCCAAAGGGGGAGAAAATGTATAGATCATAGGCTTCGAGAGAGAGTGTTGCTTTTATTCTCTCTTGTTTTATTTGGTGGATTTTCGAACTTTGTTTGCTTGTGTGTGAGATACTACGTCCTTATTTGTGTGAGACATCGATGATCATGTGTTTGATCATAAGCTACACTTAATGTTTGCTTAATGCTTGCTTAAATACTATTATTCTATCTATCTTTTGTGATCATTCACTATTCTTGGTGATGAGTGCATGTATTTCAATCTTATCATTTTTGAGCGCTCCACCAAGATGTATGTAACATGGAAGAGTAAACCATGATTCTAACTCCTTGTGCATTTGCAGTCCAAAGAAAATTTTAAATATGCACAAATTTAGGGGGAGCTCTTATTTGTCACATACTTCTCAAAGCGATGATATATTTCATGCTTATTATCATTTGTCGAAGCATTGATCTATATGTTGTCATCAATTACCAAAAAGGGGGAGATTGAAAGTGCAACTATCCCTAGGTGGTTTTGGTAATTCATAACAACATATAGCTCATTGAGCTAATGCTATTTCAAGATGATTATTTCAGGAAAGCTCAATGATTGGCCTGGCATGGATGTGAAAGTGGAACCCTTAAAATGCTCAGGACAAAGAATTGGCTCAAGCTCAAAAGTTCAAGACTCTTCATTTTATATTTTAGTGATCCAAGATCACATTGAGTCTTTAGGAAAAGCCAATACTATCAAGGAGGGATGAGGTGTTGCTTAATGAGCCTCTTGCTTTATGTGCTTGGTGATATGCTCCAAAATCCTCAACCAGTTTTCCATAGCCACAAATGACCTAAACCCTAAGCCAAACTCGGTCATACCGATTCTTTCAATCCGGCGCCACCGAGTTTCACTTGTCATTTGCCACTGCCAAACCCTAGCAATTCTTTCCTACCGATAAGGATCTCGGTCTCACCGAGATGGGATTGCAAACTCTCTGTTTCCCTTTCGTAAATTTTCGGTCTCACCGAAAGAGCGAATCGGTCCCACCGAGATTGCAATGTAAACTCTAGGTTTCCTACTTGTTACTTTTCGGTCGCACCGAAAGAGCGAGTCGGTCCCACTAAGTTTGCCTGACCAACTCTCTGGTTAGCTTATTGCCAAACTCGGTCTCACCGAGTTTGTGCAATCGGTCTCACCGAGATTACGTTATGCCCAAACCCTAACGGAATCGGTCCTACCGAGTTGCATGTCAGTCCCACCGAAATTCCTAACGATCACTAGGTTTACTATTTCGGTCCAACCGAGTTTGTTTATTCGGTCCCACCGATATTGGTAAATTGTGTGTAACGCTTAGATTTTGTGTGGAGGCTATATATACCCCTCCACCTCCTCTTCACTCGTGGAGAGAGCCATCAGAACACATATACCATTCCAACTCATATGTTCTAAGAGGGAACCACCTACTCATGTGTTGAGACCAAGATATTCCATTCAAACCATATGAATCTAGATCTATAGCCTTCCCCAAGGTTCTTTCCACTCAAATCTTCTTTCCACCAGATCCAAATCCTATGAGAGAGAGTTGAGTGTTGGGGAGACTATCATTTGAAGCACAAGAGCAAGGAGTTCATCATCAACACACCATTTGTTACTTCTTGGAGAGTGGTGTCTCCTAGATTGGCTAGGTGTCACTTGGGAGCCTCCGACAAGATTGTGGAGTTGAACCAAGGAGTTTGTAAGGGCAAGGAGATCGCCTACTTCGTGAAGATCTACCGCTAGTGAGGAAAGTCCTTCGTGGGTGATGACCATGGTGGGATAGACAAGGTTGCTTCTTCGTGGACCCTTTGTGGGTGGAGCCCTCCGTGGACTCGCGCAACCGTTACCCTTTGTGGGTTGAAGTCTCCATCAACGTGGATGTAGGATAGCACCACCTATCCGAACCACGGGAAAAACATCCGTGTCTCCAATAGCGTTTGAATTCTCCAAACCCTTCCCTTTATATTCTTGCAAGTTGCATGCTTTACTTTCCGCTGCCATTATACTCTTTGCATGCTTGCTTGAATTGTGTAATGATTGCTTGACTTGTCCTAAGATAGCTAAAAACTGCCAAGAACTAAAATTGGGAAAAGGTTAAGTTTTTATTTGGTCAAGTAGTCTAATCACCCCCCCCCCTCTAGACATACTTTTGATCCTACAGCCGGGCGTCTGGAGTTGGCCTCCGGTTGGCTTCATTCTGACCTGGCGATGCGCGCGGCGCTGAGCCAGGTTGTTGCGGCTTCTGACAGAGAGAAGCAAGAATCTGTCGGTGCTGCAGCCGATCGTGAGGCGGCGCTGAAAGAAGCCAAGGCCGCCCGAGACCGCTGCTAGGCGCTGGAGGGCGAGTTGCAGAGCCTGCGTGAGAAGCACGCCGAAGAGGCGGGCCGCCGTGAAGCAGAGGAGAAGGAGATGAAGGCCGGGGAGGAAGCCATCAAGAATCGTGATGCTGAGCTGGTGGGGCTGGGGAAGAGGCAGGTTGTCGAGCGCAACCGGTTGGAAGAGCTGGAGCAAACGATGGGGGCGAAGAAGGCCGATCTCAACGCCAAGGCGCGGTTCTTGGCCGAAGACCGTGTGGCCTTCGCCGATCTCGAGAAGAGATCTCGAAAGGCACTGAAGATGCTCTACGAGCGTGGCTTGGAGAAGCCCCTGGATACTGACGAGGACGGCCCCGCCCAGCTGCTTCCTCTCGTGGTGAAGGCGCTTGAGGAGGTCATTGAAGGCCTTGGTCCCATGGCGGGGGCGGAAGCTCGGGTTCTGTCTTCAGCCGCTCTTACCCGCGTCCTCAGCTATCTGCACCTCCACGACCCCAATGCCCAGTTTGATGAGCTGCTGGAGCATGTGGCTGAAGACCTCTACGAGACCGCCGTCGCAGCCGTTCAAGGTCAAGTGGAGGCTTTGCTGGGGATGTTCCACGGCTTTGTCTCCGATTCTCTGTTTGGTGATGCCGCGGATCCTGCGACTGGTGGAGAAGGTGAAGACATCGTCATCCACAGGGGAGCTCCTTCCGCAGGCGACGGCGACATCCAGGGGTGACCCACGGCTATTCTCCTTGTATTATTCCTACGACATACATCAGGCCTCACGGAGGCATTTAGACTTTTCATTTGGTATTGTGAGAATAGTATGCTTGTAATATTTGCTTTGAGATTATGCGATCTCCTTCCTTATTTGCCTTGTTCTGCGTCGACAGAGCCCGGCCCCGCGCATACCTCCACCGTTGTTGGGCCGACCGGAGACCAGGACGGTCCAAGGAGTAAGGGGCTACGTGACCAGTTAGGCTCCTGAGTCGTGATGCTCGGGAGTCCCCCTTGACGTGCGAACAACATATAGGGAGAGTTCGTGAGGATAGATTAATGTTCTACATCGGTAGGGCCCAGCCCCGCGCATAGCTCAACCGCCGTTGGGCCGACCGGAGACCAGGACGGGCCAAGGAGTGAGGGGCTACGTGACCAGTTAGGCTCCTGAGTCGCGATGCTTAGGAGTCCCCCTTGACGTTCAAACAATTTCCATACCTGCCCTCGCTGAGGCCTCGGGAGGGGCGCGCGACGCCCAGGTCCGGGGGACCTGGTTGGGTGGTGTGTGCTTGGGTGTGACCCGAGCGCAGCCCCCGTGCCCAGCCCCCTTGCGCGACTCTCCCGAGGTGAGGCGTTGTGGTGAGGCTGGGCATTGAGCTCTAGGCTCCCTGAGGTTGGTACGACCGTGGGGTCGCCCTTAGTTGTTTATCACCAGCGCAGAGCGTAGTGCTTCTGCTTGTGCATGGGCATAGCCGCTCCTCGGCAGTGTCGAAAGCCAGCACAGAGCATGGAGCTTCCACTTGGGTGTGGGATGGGGGCTCCCCTCCGGGAGGAGCCCCCGGGGCGTGTACAGCCCCGCCCTGACATGTGGCTTGCATGGCAGGGCTGTGAGGTGTATCTGGGCACTCATGAGCCAGCGCGGGACTCGCGAGGCCCTACCTCAAGGCGGGTTGCACCTGGTCTTGAGTCTTGGTGACTGTATGTCCTTGCAAGGAGGTTAGATGCAAGCACTCTACGTCCTTAGGTCCCGGCCCTCGAGCGAGCTCAGCCGCCGCTGGTATGCCAGGTCATGATGTCGTGGTCAAGGGCAGGGGGTGAGGGCTGGAGAGCCAGTAAGAGCTCCTGAGTTGTGATGATCAGGCGCCCCCCTTTTAACGTGCAAGCAAATTGCATGGAGTGAACGGACCAGTGGAGGGTGGTTATAAAACAGGTGATAGCAGTCGGCGGGTTAAGCACAAAGAGCAGATTGACTTGGATAAATCCAAGAAGATACATGCCACCGGGTCCGGCCCGAGCGGCGTGGGGATAATGGAGGCCGAGGGGCGCCCCCAGCGAGGTAAGCTAAAAGACATAAGTAAAAGGGATACATGCCACAGGGACGGACCCAGGCGGTCGGGGAATAGTGCAGCCCGAGGGGCGCTCCCAGCTTAAATGAACTTGGAAGATGTCACCTGGGTCTGTAGACGAAGTAGAGCTGGTGTAGCTGAAGCCATGCATCGAAGAAATGACTCCTCATGAGCCACTGGGACCATGAGCCTCGGGAGGCTCTGGGAGCTCGGGAGGTTCCCTGAAGGCCGTCGCCATCACCTCCCGAACAGTGTGGAACCTGGCCTCCTGAGCCGCCTGGACTTGACGCACATGGCGTTGATGGGCCGATGCCACGCTCGGCAAGACGAAGGGCATGCAAACGAAGCTGTGTGGTGGGCCCTCACATCGTCCTGCGCGCGATGGCCAGAAGCGTTCCTGAGACGCGGCCCTGTTAAGGCCTAGGATGTCGATGAAGGCGCATAGCTCAACACCCTCGCCTGGGTGGTGAGCCACACTCTGTGAGCGATTGTCGCCACGCATGGCTCTTGCGTCTTGTAGCTCTTGGGTGGTCTTGATGATGAACTCCTGGGTGGTGGGCATTCCTTGCCCCATGCTCTCCTGAGGAACACATGCCGTGAAGCATGGTTCCAAGTGGTGCCCAAGCGCCTCCCTCGTGAGATTGGCAAGGTCTGAGGCCCTCCAGAAGAGAGCCCCCGAGCCTTGCCTGAGGAGGGCGCCGGGCGCGCTTTCCTATGCGGTGGTGGAGGGCACCCCTGTAGCGGGCGCCGATCCTGACGAGGCCCCTGATGCAACGCCATCTCCTTGGGGTCCTACATGGCATGGTAGCTTCTTCTTGGGGATGGTCTCTAGAGGGCCTTCACTTCTGCCGTCAGGGTTGTCGATTGCCGCGGCTTGGAAGGCGCGCTCAAGGGAGCACACTGCATCCCTTTCTTCACATGGGAGCGTGATGATCCCCCTGCTTCCTGGCATTTTGAGAATGTTGTAGACGTGGTGTGTGACTGCCATGAACTTGGCCAGGGCTGGATACCTGAGGATGGCATTGTACGGCAGACGGATGTGCGCAACGTCGAAGTGGATGAGCTCGGTGCGGTAATTCTTGAGCTCCCCGAAGGTGACAGGCACGCGGACATGCCCTATTGGTGTGGTGGAACCGTCGGTCACTCCTAAGAAAGGATTGGTTGGCTGGAGCTGCTCATAGGGCACTTGGAGGCTGTCGAATGTGTCAGCAGATAGGACGTTGAGCCCTGCGCCGCCGTCGATGAGAGTCTTGGTGACTTGCACATTGCTGATGACTGGGGAGCAAAGCATAGGGAGTGTGCCTGCGGTGGCTACGCACTTGAGCTGGTCGGCCGAGCTGAAGGTGATGGCGCATTGGGACCACCAGAGCGGGCGTGTGGCCTCGAGCTTGGGGAGCGGCGTGTTCACCTCGCGAGCGAACTCTTTGAAGATGCGCTGAGAGGCTAGGGCCTGAGCGCCGCCCAAGATGCAAGCGAACACGCGCGGCTCCTGGATGCCCCCAGCCCCCACGTCCTGGTGGTGGTCGTTGTTCCTTCTTGGTGAGGTTGGTCCTGCCAGCGGTCCTCGCGAGGCCGGTCATGCCACTCCTGGCGTGGGCAACGGTCGTCCCAGCGTCCGCCTCCGCGTCCTCCTCCGCGGCCGTAGCCCTGGTTGTTGCGCTCGGGGCATCGGCTGAAGCGTCCTTCCCGAATGGCTCTGAGCTCTTGACAGTCGATGGTGTTGTGGGTGTTCAGGTTGTGGAAGGTGCAGAATGGGCGGCCGTTCTTGGATGACTCGGGATGATCTCTGCCTCACTTGGTGTCTGGATCTGCTGCGAGCGCTACGGCCTCCTTGCGCTTCACGTCTTTGGCCTTGGCCTTCTTTTCCTCCACACCTGCACCCAGTAGCTCGTGGAGAGAGAGGCGTCCCTCCTCAGCTCTTGCGCACCTGGTCGCCGGGTTGAACAGCTCCTGAGATGTGCAAAGCTCCTCATGGATTGCCAGCTCTTCCTTCATCTTAACATCACCGACGTTGTCAGAAAACGCGGAAATGATGGCCTCATCCGAGACCTTGGGAATCTTGAGGCGGTTGCTGTTGAAGCGCTGGATGTACTTCTGGAGGGTCTCTCCTGGCTGTTGCTTGATGCGGTGTAGGTCGCCCGCGACCGGTGGGCGGTCATGAGTACCCTGGAAGTTGGCGATGAAGCGGTCGCGCATCTCGTCCTGGGAAGAGATCGAGCCGTGTTGTAGGTTCAGGAGCCAGGAACGGACCTCATCCTTGAGAGCCATGGGAAACCAGTTCGCCATGACTTTTTCGTCACCGCTAGCCACTTCAATGCTCAACTCATAGAGCTGCAGGAACTCTGCAGGGTCGGCGGTGCCGTCGTATCGAGGAGGCAGATCTGGCTTGAACTTGCCTGGCCAGGCGACGCTGCGCAGCGCAGGGGTGAAGGCGTGGCAGCCTGCCATGGTTTCTGGGGCCTGCTTCGGGGGCAGAGCTTGGTCTTAGCGAGGTTCGCGCTGCGCCACTACAGGCAGCACGCGGTCTTGATGAGGTGGCGCGGGGAGCACTGGTGCAGCTTCTCATGGCCGCGGGATTTCTTGGCAGGTCCTTTCTTCACGCGCGGGCGCCGGGCACGGCGGATCGTGCCGCGGAGGCGCACGCCTTGGCGCCAAGGCACCGTCTTGGGGTCAAGGTGTTGGAGGCGCACCATGAGCCCCGTTGCCCGCGGCCTGCTGAGGGGGAGGCGCAGAGTAGGATGGCGCCAGAGAGCCCCCCGCGGCACGGACAAGCTCGGCAACGCGGTCGAGCCACTCCTCATACACGTCTTCGACGGGGCAGTAATGCAGGTGCTCGTTCGCCGCGATGAGCGCGGCCCGCGCCTCCAGGGGAGCGAGGTGCGCGTGGGACGAAGAGCCAGCAGGAGTGAGTGATGGAGTAGCGGTGCGGCCGTCCTGCCGCACCGAAGGATGTTGCGAGGATGCCTGCTGCTCGTTTCCCACCGGGCCAGTGGCAGCGTTGGCAGCGGGGGATGGAGAACGACGAGGCGGCCCACCGACGGGAGCCGTCTGAGTGACGCGGGCGGCGAGGGCGGCCCGACGCTCAGCTCTAGCGTGACGAGCGTCCGACATGGAGATGACGGATCAACGGAGCGACGAACTGATGGAAGGGAAGCTACGATGCACCCCTACCTGGCGCGCCAAATGTCGGCGTATGGGGTCCCGGCAAACCCTTAAGGTTCGAACACTGGGGTGCGAGCGGAGTCTTTCCCTCCAACCGATCTATACTCTAGCTTCCTAGGATCTCGCGGACGAACTTACAACATAGAAGGACACAAGGTTTATACTGGTTCGGCCACCGTTGTGGTGTAATACCCTACTCCAGTGTGGTGGTGGTGGATTGCCTCTTGGGCTGATGATGAACAGTACAAGGGCAGAACGGCCTCCTGAGGTTGAGGCGTTCTTGTGCTTGGTGAGCTTGTGTGTGAGATGGTCTCTCTTGTTTAGCTCCCTTCTACTTTCCACTATGGTGGCTAGTCCTATTTATAGAGGCCTTGGTCCACTTCCCAAATATCGAGCGGGAAGGGAGCCAACAATGGCGGGCTAATTTGAAGGGGGGCAGCTAGTACAAGCTATCCTGACAAAAGGTAGTCTTCGCATGCACAAAGCTTTGGTGGGGACGCCGTTATGGGCTCCATGGTGACCTTCGTCTTGCAGTCCACGGTCTTGGTCTTGTTGCACCGAAATGCCAACCTTTGCCTGAGGCCTTGGTAGTCCACAGCTGTGCTTGCTCCCTTTGCACCAAAGAGGAAACAAGGACGTTGTGCGCGCTAGCGCCCGCCTGGTGTCGATCGTCACGGCTCACATCACGAGAACCTCGTGAGGTTCGCCTTGCCTTGATATCTCCGCTCCTCGTGAGTCTGCCTGGCTAGGCCACTCCAGAGGAGGTCTTACGTCGTCCTCCTCGCAAGGCTTGGCCCCTCGCGAGGGTCTTGGGCGCTTCGTTGGTGAGGATGGGCTGTATGGCCTGCTGGCTTAGCCACGCGGCGGGCCGCAGGTAGGCAAGTCTAGGGACCCCCGTTCCCAGAACGCCGACAGGCCCGGGTCGAGGCCATCCATGCTAAGACCGAGGATGCACACACCAAGATATTCCAGGCCACCTCGGACTCCAGCATGCAACCCACGTCTATAAAGGCGGCGGTAGCCATGGAGCACCTACTTCCGCATGAGGTCGCCGAGTGGGAGCTAGAGATCCAAGAGGCGGCGTAGATCGAGAAGCGCTGGGAGGAGGAGTTGCGCATGACCAAGGTCGAGGTAGAGAGGAGTCTGTCCGTCGAGGATTCGGAGGTGGAGTACCAACGCGAGCTCTGGCACAGCCACTACTACGAGTACTACAACCTTGACGGCGGCGCCGAGGACGAGGATGCGGTCGACTTAAGCAGGGGGGACGCGGAGTCCA
Organism: Triticum monococcum; assembly: GCA_034509565.1. Classification (NCBI taxonomy): domain Eukaryota; kingdom Viridiplantae; phylum Streptophyta; class Magnoliopsida; order Poales; family Poaceae; genus Triticum; species Triticum monococcum. The sequence continues at coordinate 608,804,397 of CM067845.1, forward strand.
CCAACGGCGGCATGTCGCTAGGACAAGTCATTGATGTCTCATCTCACACCGGCGATGCATAGGCCGGCGCGACGGCGGATTTGTTAAAATTATGTGTACTTAGGCTTTGTTTTTCATGCTAGTATTTTGTTAGAGCAATGTTTAGGTCAACTGGATCTATTTAATTACTAAAATTGCTCGATTCAGTCAGTTAGGTATGTCTGTTGTATGCTCTTTTCTATGCCCAAATTAGCAAGTGATGTTAAATTATGCAATGATGTACCCGGGCAAATTTCCACCAAAATTTGAATTATCAAACTCATCCCATGCGCCTAAAGCAGAAGAATCGTTTGTGATGCACACAATCGTTCAAAGTGAATGGTCTGGCGGCACCGCGCGCAAAGTTTCCCTCCACATTTCCAAAATTTTGGCCTACCGCCAAAGTATCTACCACCGCCCCCTTCCCCCTTCCCCACCCCCTTTTCTCCCTGACCACAAGTCACATTTCCCATGTTAACTCCTTCCTTCCTTCCTAAGCTATAGCCGCTTCCTCGCTCTTGCCGTCTCACATCCTACCATCGGGGTCGCCATGGTCTTCTTCAAAGACCTCTCCAGCGGTTCCTCCTCCAACGACGAATCCTTCAACACCAGGGTATGCCTCTCTTCTCTCTCTCTCTCTCTCTCTCTCTTGGGCTATGACTTGGAATGAAGGATTTTTACGCGACAGTCAATTTGAGTCATTTCTTCCTCTTGTAGCTCCCTAGGACCATCAGTGGCAACGAATGGAGCGGGGTGGCTGAAGTTCTATCTACTCGTTATCACCATCAATCTCCATGCATGAAGCTAGTTGCGTTTGAATCTGTGGACAGTGGGAGGAAGTTTCTGGCATGTGCAGAGAACGTTAGACCCTCTTTCATTGTTACAAATCATTTGTTAGATGTGATTCAGACACTGTCATGGTCCCAACCCATTCATACCACACCTTCAACCAAACGCATCCTAAGACAGTGTCACAGTTTGTACCTAGTATCTTAAATTGTTGCCATCTCATCAGCGTTGCCATTAGAAAATTATTTGGCACCACTTCAGCAATTTGTGCGGCCAACTTTGGTCCACACATCCGAGCAGCCAAGTAGTAAGATAGTAAATCTTTATGGCACGAAGGAACTGGGCATTGGAGCAACTACGTGCTCTGGTGTCTGGGTCCCTGATTTTTTTCCCGCTGCATCGGCTTGCCAGTGCAGGGCACCGGTGCGAGATGTGTTCAGATTTTTTTTAAATCAGAGTTTGCTAAGATGGTGTTGGCGAAGGAGGAGGCACTTTCCCAGTTGGCCCGTGCAAAATAGGTTCTTACTGAACTAAAAGCAGAGGTGGATAAGACGAGCCTGGATGATCTCGATTAGGGAAATGAATATATTGTTCTTATGAAGTTGAACTAGCTATATGTTGTATTGTGTTATTTTCATGTAGCAACCGTACTGTGATGTTATAATATATTTATGTGCCTGATATGAAATTGGCAAATAGCTGTTCGATATGAAATGTGAATTTGCGTAATACAGGATTATTAATTGTAAACTAATAAACCTGCTAAATGTGTCATGGACCTTTGCAAACGGTTCTAGTAGTAAAAGCGCTTGCGATGGATAGCCCAATGCCACACAGTTTTCTTCATCAAATCGTGTGTGGTATAGTTGATAAAAGTAAATAGTTAACCAAGGCAGACCATGTGTGACAGTTACACCTTCCACACATGAGCCTACACATAAAACTGTGTGGGATGTACGTACGAACAGAAACGTTTTCCCTGGATTGATTGTGTGGGATGTACATAAGAATGGAAACGTATTCCTTGGATTGACTGTCTATTATACATACGAACGGAAATGTTTTTCTGGGATTCACCGTGTGGGATGTACATACCTATAGAAATATTTTTCTCGGATTATCGTGTGGGATGTACATACCTATGAAAATGATAGGGTTTCGATGCCTTGCCCGATCGCACGCGGCTCCAGCCTATGTCCCAGGAGGGCTTATCCCGACGATTTCTGGGTCGAGTGGGAAGGGCCCCCCCCCTATCGCCCACACTCACTTGGCGACGGTTCCAAATGTCATCGCGGAAAGGGGTTAAAAACCGTTTGTATAGCACTGATGCACACCGGTGGCACCGCTAGGTGCAAGACCCGCTGTAGGAGCAACTCTGGACGTTATGAATATCTGGCAAACTAAAGCTGATGACTACTCGATAGTTCAGTGTGCCATGATTTACGGCTTAGAATCGTGACTTCAAAGACGTTTTGAAAGTCATGAGCATATGAGATGTTCCAAGAGTTGAAGTTAATATTTCAAGCAAATGCCCGAGTTGAGAGATATGAAGTCTCCTACAAGTTCTATAGTTGCAAGATGGAGGAGAACAGTTCTGTCAGTGAACACATACTTAGAATGTCTGGGTACCATAACCACTTGACTCAGCTGGGAGTTAATCTTCCTAATGATAGTGTCATTGACAGAGTTCTTCAATCACTACCACCAAGATATAAAGGCTTTGTGATGAACAATAACATGCAAGGGATGGAAAAGACAATTCCTTAGCTCTTCGCAATACTAAAGGCTGCGGAGGTAGAAATCAAGAAGGAGCATCAAGTGTTGATGGTTAACAAGACCACTAGTTTCAAGAAAAGGGGCAAAGGGAAGAAGGGGAACTTCAAAAAGAATAGCAAGCAAGCCGCTGCTCCCGGGAAGAAGCCGAAGTCTGGACCTAAGCCTGAAACTGAGTGCTTCTACTGCAAAGGGACTGGTCACTAGAAGCGGAACTGTCCCAATTATTTGGCGTATAAGAAGGATGGCAAAGTGAAAGGTATATTTGATATACATGTGATTAATGTGTACCTTACTAATGCTCATAGTAGCGCCTGGGTATTTGATACTGGTTCTATTGCTCATATTTGCAACTCGAAACAGGGGCTATGGATTAAACAAAGATTGGCTAAGGACGAGGTCGCGATGCGCGTCACAAATGGTTCCAAGGTCGATGTGATCGCCGTCGGCATGCTACCTCTACATCTACCTTCAGGATAAGTTTTAGACCTGAATAATTGTTATTTGGTGCTAGCGTTGAGCATGAACAATATATCTGGATTTTGTTTGATGTGAGATGATTATTCATTTAAATTAGAGAATAATAGTTGTTCTATTTATACGAGTAATATATTTTATGGTCATGCACCCTTGATGAGTGGTCTATTTTTATTGAATCTCGATCGTAGTGATACACATATTCATAATACTGAAGCCAAAAGATGTAAAGCTAATAACGATAGTGCAACTTATTTGTGGCACTGCCGTTTAGGTCATATTGGTGTAAAGCACATGAAGAAACTCCATGCTGATGGGCTTTTGGAATCACTTGATTATGAATCACTTGATGCTTGTGAACCATGCCTCATGGGCAAGATGACTAAGACTCCATTCTCTGGAACAATGGAGTGAGCCACTGACTTATTGAAAATAATACATACTGATGTATGCGGTCCGATGAGTGTTTAGGCTCGCGGTGGGTATCATTATTTTCTGACCTTCACGGATGATTTGAGCAGATATGGGTATATCTACTTAATGAAGCATAAGTCTGAAACATTTGAAAACTTCAAAGAATTTAAGAGTGAAGTGGAAAACCATCATAACAAGAAAATAAAGTTTCTACGATCTGATCGTGGAGGTGAATATTTGAGTTATGAGTTTGGTCTTCATTTGAAACAATGCGGAATAGTTTCACAACTCACGCCACCTGGAACACCACAGCGTAATGGTGTGTCCGAATGTCGTAACCACACTTTATTAGATATGGTGCGATCTATGATCTCTCTTACTAATTTACCGCTATCATTTTGGGGTTATGCTTTAGAGACGGCTGCATTCATGTTAAATAGGGCACCATCTAAATCTGTTGAGACGACACCATATGAACTGTGGATTGGCAAGAAACCAAAGTTGTCATTTCTTAAAGTTTGGGGCTGCGATGCTTATGTGAAAAAGCTTTAACCTAATAAGATCGAACCCAAATCGGAGAAATGTGTCTTGATAGGATACCCAAAGGAAACTATTGGGTACACCTTCTATCACAGATCTGAAAGGCAAGATATTCGTTGCTAAGAATGGATCTTTCTAGAGAAGGAGTTTCTCTCAAAAGAAGTGAGTGGGAGGAAAGTAGAACTTGATAAAGTAATTGTACCTTCTCCCTTATTGGAAAGTAGTTCATCACAGAAATCAGTTCCAGTGATGCCTACACCAATCAGTGAGGAAGTTAATGATGATGGTCATGAAACTTCTGATCAAGTTACTACCAAACCTCGTAGGTCAACCAGAGTAAGGTCCACACTAGAGTGTTACGGTAATCCTGTTCTAGAGGTCATGTTACTTGAACAGACCTGATGTGTGCCTTGCTATAAGTTTAGCAGGGAGGTACTAAAGTAATCCAGGAGTGGATCACTGGACAGCGGTCAAGAACATCCTGAAATACCTTAAAGGGACTAAGGATATGTTTCTCGTTTATGGAGGTGACAAATAGCTTCTCGTTTATGAACATGACCTCCAGAATAGGATTACCATACCACTCTGGTGCGGACCTTACTCTGGTTGACCTACGAGGTTCAGTAGTAACTTGATCAGAAGTTTCATGATCATCATCATTAACTTCCTCACTGATTGGTATAGGAATCACGGGAACTGATTTCTGTGATGAACTACTTTCCAATAAAGGAGAAGGTACAATTACCTCATAAAGTTCTACTTTCCTCCCACTCACTTCTTTTGAGAGAAACTCCTTCTCTAGAAGGGATCCATTCTTAGCAACAAATATCTTCCCTTTCGGATCTGTGATAGAAGGTGCACCCAACAGTTTCCTTTGGATATCCTATGAAGACACATTTCTCCGATTTGGGTTCGAGCTTATCAGGTTCAAGCTTTTTCACATAAGCATCGCAGCCCCAAACTTTAAGAAACAACAACTTGGGTTTCTTGCCAAACCACAGTTCATATGGTGTCGTCTCAATGGATTTAGATGGTGCCCTATTTAACGTGAATGCAGCTGTCTCTAAAGCATAACCCCAAAATGATAGCGGTAAATCAGTAAGAGACATCATAGATCGCACCATATCTAATAAAGTATGGTTACGATGTTCGGACACACCATTACGCTGTGGTGTTCCAGGTGGCGTGAGTTGCGAAACTATTCCGCATTGTTTCAAATGAAGACCAAACTCATACCTCAAATATTCACCTCCATGATCAGATCGTAGAAACTTTATTTTCTTGTGACGATTATTTTCCTCTTCACTATAAAATTCTATGAACTTTTCAAATGTTTCAGACTTATGTTTCATCAAGTAGATATACCCGTATCTGCTCAAATCATCTGTGAAGGTCAGAAAATAATGATACCCGCCGTGAGCCTCAACACTCATCGGACCGCATACATCAATATGTATTATTTCCAATAAGTCAGTTCCTCGCTCCATTGTTCCGGAGAATGGAGTCTTAGTCATGTTTCCCATGAGGCATGGTTCGCAATCATCAAGTAATTCATAATCAAGTGATTCCAAAATCCCATCAACATGGAGTTTCTTCATGCGCTTTACACCAATATGACCTAATCGGCAGTACCATAAATAAGTTGTACTATCATTATTATGAATATGTGTATCACTACAATCGAGATACAACAAAAATAGACCACTCATCAAGGGTGCATGACCATAAAAGATATTACTCGTATAAATAGAACAACCATTATTCTCTGATTTAAATGAATAATCGTCTTGCATCAAACAAGATCCAGATATAATGTTCGTGCTTAACGCTGGCACCAAATAACAATTATTCAGGTCTAAAACTAATCCCAAAGGTAGATGTGATTGCTCTCTGGTTGTAGCACCAGAAAAGCTTTTGTCTGCTAGGACTACGTCGGTATTTCCCCAAAGAGGAAGGGATGATGCAGCACAGTGACGGTAGGTATTTCTCTCAGTGAAGAAACCAAGGTTATCGAACCATTAGGAGAACCAAGCAACACAATGTAAACAACACCTGCACACAAATAACAACACCTCGCGACCCGACGTGTTAAAGGGGTTGTCAATCCCTTTCGGGTAACGATGCCAGAAAATTGTAGTAGATTGGAATAATAGATCTCAAATAAAATAAATTGCAGCAAAGTATTTTTGTATTTTTGGTTTAATAGATCAGAATAAAAATGCATAGGACAAGTAGATCGCAAGCAAATATATGAGGAAGAAGACCCAAGGGCCATAGGTTTCACTAGTGGCTTCTCTCAAGAAAGATAGCAAATGGTGGGTAAACAAATTACTATTTGTCAATTGATAGAACCTCAAAAAATTATGACGATATCTAGGCAATGATCATTAAATAGGATTCACGTCCAAGATTAGTAGACTGACTCCTGCCTGCATCTACTACTATTACTCCACACATCGACGGCTATCCAGCATGCATCTAGTGTATTACGTTCATGGAAAAATGGAGTAATGCAATAAGAACGATGACATGATGTAGACAAGATCCGGTTATCTATTGTGTAGACATAGATCTCATCTTTTTATACTTAGTAGCAACGATACATACGTGTTGGTTCCCTTTTCTGTCACTGGGATCAAGCACCGTAAGATCGAACCCAGTACCGGGCACCTCTTCCCATTGCAAGATAAATAGATCAAGTTGGCCAAATGAAACCCAATTATCATAGAAATACGAGGCTATAAGAGATCATGCATATAAGAGATCAAAGAAACACAAATAACTTTCATGGATATAGGAAGTTATGACTGATCATAAACTCAAAGTTCATCAGATCCCAACAAACACACCGCAAAAAGAGTTACATCATATGGATCTCCAAGAGACCATTGTATTGAGAATCACGAGAGAGATAGAGAGAGAGAGAGAGAGAGAGATGAAACCATCTAGCTACCAACTACAGACTCGAAGGTCTACAAAGAACTACTCACGCATCATCGGAGAGGCAGCAATGGAGGTGGTGAACCGCATCCAAGATGGTGTCTAGATTGGATCTGGTGGTTCTGGACTCTGCGGCAGTTGGATGAATATTTTGTCGACTCCCCTAGGGTTTTGGGAATATTTTGGTATTTAAAGAGCAAAGAGGCAGTCCGAGGGGCACCCGAGGTGGGCACAACCCACCAGGGCGCGCCTGGGCCTCCTGGCGCACCTTGGTGGGTTGTCCCCTCCTTGGGACTCGCGCAGGTGCTACCAGGGTCCAACTTGTTCCTTCTGGTCCATAAAAAGTCTCCGTAAAATTTCTTGGCATTTGGACTCCATCTCATATTGATTTTCTGCGATGTAAAAAACGCGGAAAAAATAGGAACTAGCACTTGGCACTATGTCAATGGGTTAGTACCAAAAAAATGATATAACATGACTATAAAATGATTATAAAACATCCAAGCTTGATAATATAACAACATGAAACAATCAAAAATTATAGATACGTTGGAGACGTATCAGCATCCCCAAGCTTAACTCCTACTCGTCCTTGAGTAGGGAAGTGATAAAAATAGAATTTTTGATGTGGAGTGTTGTTTAACCTGTCATATCATATTCCTTTCTTTATAGCATGGACAATTGGACTTTTATGTGATTCAAAGTAATAGTCTAGTGTTGACATAATAATTTATATACTCAAGCATATCAACAAGCAACCATGCCTTTCAAAATATCAATGCTAAAATAAGTTATCCCTACAAAATCATATAATCTTGTCATGCTCTGTCTTCTTAACACAAAGTATTTATCATGCACGACCCCGATGACAAGCCGAGCAATTGGTTCGTACTTTTTAACGTGCTTTAGCTTTTTCAACTCTTACGCAATACATGAGCGCGGGCCATGGATATAGCACTATGGGTGGAATAGAGTATGATGATAGGGGTAAATATAGAGAAGACAAAAAAGTAAGAAAGTCTCACATCAATGCGGCTAACCAACGGGCTATGGAGATGCCCATCAATCGATATCAACGTGTGGAGTAGGGATTGCCATGCAACGAATGCACTAAGAGCTATAAGTGTATGAAAGCTCAATATGAAAACTAAGTTTGTGTGCATCTAATCCTATAATGAAAAATTCCCACTAGTATATGAAAGTGACAACATAGGAGACTCTCCATATGAAAAACATGGTGCTACTTTGAAGCACAAGTGTGTTAAAGGATACTAGCAATGCCCGTTCTCTCTTTATTTATTTATTTATTTATTTATTTTTATCTTTCTTTCTCTTTTTTTCTTTCTTTTTCTTTTTCTCTCATTGTCCGGAGTCTCATCCCGACTTGTGGGGGAATCATAGTCTCCATCATCCTTTCCTTACTTGGGGCACCGCACTAAAAATGAATAATGATGATCATCACACTTCTTTTTATTTATAACTCAAAAGAAATAAAAATTACAACTCGAAACCTATGACAAAATATGACTCTATATGAATGCCTCTAGCAGTGATCTAGTGTAACATGTATGAAAAATGATGAACGGTGGTTGAGCCACAAACACTATGTCAACTATATGATCATGCAAAGCAATATGACAATAAATGCTCAAGTCATCAAATGGAAGCGGTGGAAGTTGCATGGCAATATATCTCGGAATGGCCATGGAAAAGCCATAATAGGTAGGTATGGTGGCTGTTTTGAGGAAGATATAATGAGACTTATGTGTGATAGAGCGTATCATATCACGGGGTTTGGATGCAACTGTGAAGTTTGCACCACATCTCAATGTGAGAAACGGCAATGCATGGTACCATAGAGGCTAGCAAATTGCAAAAAGGTAAGAGTGCGTATAATCCATGGACTCACATTAGTCATAAAGAACTCACATACTTATTGCAAAAGTTTATTAGCCCTCGAAGCAAAGTACTACTATGCATGCCCCTAAGGGGATAGATTGGTAGGAAAAGACCATCCCTCGTCCCTGACCTCCACTCATAAGGAAGACAATCAAAAATAAATCATGCTCCAACGTCATAGAAAAACGAGAGACTATACATGCATGCTTCGGGAATCACAAACTTTAACACCAATATTCCTACTAGAGCATAATTACTCATCAACATAACTCGCATATCACATCATCATATCTCAAAACTATTACAAGGAATCAAGTTTATTTTGTCCAATGATCTTCATGACATTTTTCTTTTCTTTATCCTTCTTGGATATCTATTACTTTGGGACTAATTTTCATGTGTTGCTTTTCATAAGCTCAAACAAATATAAGTGAAGATCATGAGCATAATATTTCTTTCTCTCAAAATAATTTAAGTGAAGCAAGATAGAATTTCTTCAAAATTTTACTAACTCTCATATAAATCTAAGTGAATCAAGAGAGAATTTCTTCAAAAATACTAAGCACAGTTTGCTCAAAAATAAATAAGTGAAGCACTAGAGCAAGTCCTAGTTCATAAAAGATTTAAGTGCAGCGTAGAGAGCAATTCTGACAAGTCATGACATAATTTTGGATCTCACAAATAGGTGTGTCCAGCAAAGATTGATGAATTAAAACACAAAATAAAACAAGCATAGACTCATATCATACAAGACGCTCCAAGCCAAACACATATCATGTGACGAATAAAAATATAGTCTCGAGTAAAATACCGATAGTTGTTGGAAGAAAGCGGGGATGCCACTCGGGGGCATCCCAAGCTTAGTTGGTTGCTCATTTTTGGATAATAGCTTGGGATGCCGGGGCATCCCCAAGCTTAGGCTATTCCATCCTTCCTTCATCCATCGTAAGATGACCCAAAACTTGAAAACTTCAATCACACAAAACTCAACAAAACCTTCGTGAGATCCGTTAGTATAAGAATAATAAACCACTACTATAAATGATGTATCAAACCAACTCATATTTTGTTTTTGTATTATATCTACTGTATTCCAACTTTCCTATGGCAAAAACTCATCAAAGAAAACCATAGAGCCATCAAAATAAGCACACAACACAAAGAAAACAGAATTTGTCAAACCAGAACAGTCTGTAGCAATCTGACTATTTCGAATACTTCTTTAACTCCAAAAGTTCTGAAAAAATTAGGACAACCTGAGAAATTTGTATATTGATCTACTTCAAGTGGAATTGGTATTTTAAAATTAATTTCGTGAGCATAAAAGTTTCTATTTTTTCAGCAAGATCAAACAACTATCACCCAAGAAGATCCTGAAGGCTTTACTTGACACAAACACTAATTAAAACATAAAACACAATTATAACAGTATCATAATTGTGACACAAGAACAGGAAGCAAAAAAGAAAAAATAAATTTTATTCATTGGGTTGCCTCACAACAAGCGCTATAGTTTTACGCCCTTAGCGGCGTAAAGCAAGGATCTATGTTTTGTCATCCTTGTTCCTTGGAAAGAAAAGAGAAAATTTTCTATCAATGGTATTTAATTTTCTATCTTGTGAAAGCACATGGCCATTGATAGCGGAAGAAATATTAAGTATGTTACAAAAATTCGTATCTAAACTAGCCTTCATCTCTTTAATTATTTCATTTTGATAAAAGCACATAAGAGTAGTTGATTCAACATTTTCTCCTTTAGGGTGCCCAAATATGGCTTTCATCTTTTCATAAGTATCAACGGCATCCCCTTCAAGAAAAGCGTTTTCAAATATAGAATCTAAATCTTGCTTGAAGGAAGAAGGTAAACCATCATAAAAACTTTTCAAGTATATCTCTATCTAATATTGGGGCACATAGCTAGCTTGAATTCTCAACAACCTATCTCAAGCATCTTTCAAAGATTCATCAAGCAAATAACAAAAAATTCCGGGATCGTCTTCATCACAATGGTTAAGATTTTCCTTAACAACCCTGATAGATCCTTCCATGGCATCATTGTTTATGAGCTTAGACAGGACGGAGGAGCTGTCCAAAGCATTAAGACTAGGGAGATAACCCTTAGCTCTTTTGAGATCAGACATGGCAAGAAAACGGCGAACGAGAAAGAGAGGCGAATAAAATGGAAACTTTTTGTGAAGTGGGGGAGAGGAAAACGAGAGGCAAATGGCAAATAATATAAATGGCGAGGAGATGAGATTTGTGATTACGAACCTGGTTATGAAGAAGATCCTCCCCAGCAACGACACCAGAAATTCCTCTCAGGTCTAAAACTAATTCCGAAGGTAGATGCGATTGCTCTCTGGTTGTAGCGCTAGAAAAGCTTCTGTCTGCTAGGACTACGTCGGTATTTCCCCAAAGAGGAAGGGATGATGCAGCACAACGACGGTAGGTATTTCCCTCAGTGAAGAAACCAAGGTTATCGAACCAGTAGGAGAACCACGCAACACAACGTAAATAGCACCTGCACACAAATAACAACACCTCGCAACCCGACGTGTTAAAGGGGTTGTCAATCCCTTTCGGGAAATGATGCCAGAAATTTGTAGTAGATTGGAATAATAGATCTCGAATAGAATAAATTGCAGCAAAGTATTTTTTTATTTTTGGTTTAATAGATCAGAATAAAAATGCATAGGAAAAGTAGATCGCAAGCAAATATATGAGGAAGAAGACCCGGGGGCCGTAGGTTTCACTAGTAGCTTCTCTCGAGAAAAATAGCAAATGGCGCGTAAACAAATTACTGTTGGGCAATTGATAGAACATCAAATAATTATGATGATATCCAGGCAATGATCATTACAAAGGCATCATGTCCAAGATTAGTAGACCGACTCCTGCCTGCATCTACTACTATTACTCCACACATCGACCGCTATCCAGCATGCATCTAGTGTATTAAGTTCATGGAAAACGGAGTAATGCAATAAGAACGATGACATGATGTAGACAAGATCCGTTTATCTATTGTGTAGATATAGATCTCATCTTTTTATCCTTACTAGCAACGATACATGCGTGTTGGTTCCCTTTTCTGTCACTGGGATCAAGCATCGTAAGATCGAACCCACTACCGGGCACCTCTTCCCATTGCAAGACAAATAGATCAAGTTGGCCAAACGAAACCCAAATATTGGAGAAGAAATATGAGGCTGTAAGAGATCAAAGAAACTCAAATAACTTTCATGGATATAAAAAGATTTGACTGATCATAAACCCAAAGTTCATCAGATCCCAACAAACACACCGCAAAAAGAGTTACATCATATGGATCTCTAAGAGACCATTGTATTGAGAATCAAGAGCGAGAGATGAAGCCATCTAGCTACTAACTATGGACCCAAAGGTCTACAAAGAACTACTCACGCATCATCGGAGAGGCACCAATGGAGGTGGTGAACCCCATCCGAGATTGTGTCCAGATTGGATCTGTTGGTTCTGGACTCTACGGCGGCTGGATGAATATTTCGTCGACTCCCCTAGTGTTTTGGGAATATTTGGGTATTTATAGAGCAAAGAGTCGGTCCGGGGGGCGCCCGAGGTGGGCACAACCCACCAAGGTGCGCCTGGGCCTCCTAGCGCGCCCTGGTGGGTTGTCCCCTCCTCGAGACTCCCCCTAGGTACTACCAGGGCCCAACTAGTTCCTTCTGGTCCATAAAAAATGTCCGTAAAGTTTCGTGGCATTTGAACTCCGTCTGATATTGATTTTCTGTGATGTAAAAAACATGGAAAAAAATAGGAACTGGCACTTGGCACTATGTCAATAGGTTAGTACCAAAAAATGATATAAAATGATTATAAAACATCCAAGAATGATAATATAATAGCATGAAACAATCAAAAATTATAGATACGTTGGAGACGTATCAAGATGTAGAGGTAGTGTGCCGACGGCGATCACATCGACTTTGGAACCATTTCCCACGCGCATCGTCACCTCGTCCTTAGCCAATCTTCGTTTAATCTATAGCCCCTGTTTCGAGTTGCAAATATGAGCAACAGAACCAGTATCAAATACCTAGGTGCTACTACGAGCATTAGTAAGGTACACATCAATAACATGCACTAGTAGAAAAAACCCATTCGTCCCGGTTGGTAAGGGCCTTTTGTCCCGGTTTGTGAACCGGGACTAAAGGGTCGTTACTAATGCCCTAGCCCTTTAGTCCCGGTTCTTACACAAATCGGGACAGATGGGCCTCCACGTGGCTGGTGCGCCCAGCACAGGCAGGAGGGCCTTTGGTCCCGGTTGATGGCACCAACCGGGACCAATAGGCATCCACGCGTCAGCATTTTAGTGGCTGGGGTTTTTGTTTTTTTGAAAGGGGGGGGGGGTTTGGGGGTTTAGTTTAGGTGTTTCATATATTGTGTTAGCTAGCTAATTAATAGAGAGAAGTGTCCTCTCTTATGTCCGTGCTTGGTCGATGCTATATATACGTATATATAGAGAGGACTAGACACGCTAGCTAGTAAGCAAATGAAGGAAACGGAAGATCGTCATGGACATATGCATACAGAGAGAAGTGATATCGACCACCTCTCCTTCTCCGAGAGATTGGCCAAACAACAAGTTCTCGTATATCTATCCGACACTACCGGCTACATATATACAATAATTATCTCTTACAATATAATCTCCTAATTATATATGAACACAGGGTCCACATAGTATTCTATGTCTTCAGCGATCACGTGGTCAAGGAAGAATGCCACCAATTCCTCTTGAATTGCTCGCATACAATCTAGTGCTAGGAGTTCATCCCGCATCTGAAACATCTAATTTGAACAAGGGGGCCAATACATATATATATATGTAAGAATAAATGAAACTCAACACAAATGATGGTAATAAAATAAAATTGTGAATATTATTGCTTACGCACTTCATATTGTTCGTCAGAGTACCCCCGTTCACATGTCGTGTGGTGGATGGACTCGCAAACATAGTATACACAGAAATCATTCCCTTGTTCCTGCCACAACCACTTTACAAGAAATAGAGGTCAATCAAACTGATAAGCAAGCATGCCAAATGATATTGATGAAACTAGCGCTTGAATCACTAGGAGATGCGCGGAACATGTTACTATAGTACTTACTTTCGGGTGTCTAAATTGCAGCTTCTTCGGCAGCCCCGAGTTTTTTTGGTGAATTTTCTCCAAACCCTACCAGACAAAGAAAACAATTACTTGATATCAAGAAATGAACAAAGTTGCTGATATGGTGGATAATGATTTATTTAACTTACTTCTCGAGCATTTGAGTCATGTCCGCATAGTCCTGGGGATCTTTTCGTCTCGAGTCTAAGACGGTTACTAGTCCCTGCTCAAGCTTAATCTCTAGGAGAATATAGTGGAACTTGCGCACGCATGCATAACTCATCAATTACATTACTATAACATGGACTAATAAGGGAAACCGAATATGCACAAGACAGTAACACTGACTTGAAGTTGTAAGGAAAGAGTATTATATCATTGTTTTCATTTATTACCAACAATCGTAGAAAGTTGGCCTCGGTATCTTCGGCACGATATTTAACCTCAGTTGCATCTATGAGATTTGTGTTAATGAACCCAATATCACCGATTTGTCTTTTCTTCAATTCGGCAATCTTCAATCTGCATAATATAGTGAGGAGAATTATAAATACATGCAATGAAAGAGCTGACCTATATAGAGAGACTTAATGACAGAAGTAGTACTACTTACAGACAGTAGTAAGTGACTGTTGCTTTATCGAGGTCCTTTTGATTGAAAAACTGGAAGAACTCCTCAAATGGAACATTCAACAGTTCAATTCCAACGAGGTCATGCTCCTCTCTAACTCTAAGTGTCAAAGTGTTCCTCCCCCCAGACTCTCTGCAGGTTTTCATGTACCAATCATGGAATCTTCACATCATCGTTGTTAGAGATCTTTCATCTTTGACAAGAGGCTTCCCATACTCGTATTTGTGTTCCTCCACCTCCAAGAAATCATAATGTACATCATCGGGCAGGTAATCTCCAAGATTGCCATAACCGGGCACCATCCTCGGATCATTAGCGACGATGTTGCTAGACACCTTGAGCGGGAGGCCCGATTGGTTCGCTTGTTCGCCGAGCTGGGCAATTTTTTCCCAGCTCGTCGTTCTTTTATCCTATGATCACTGACAGTACTTCCCGACCGCTCCGCTTCGACAAATGACTTTGCAATAATGCGCTCATAGTTGCCTTTCGACGGAGACTTTGCTGGTTTTTTCAGGGCAGCCAGAGTGCGCTTCGCTTTCACCGGATCTACCTTCTCCTCCGGAGGTGGATGTTTCTTCGCTTTCACCCCTTCAAAGAAGTTTGTCACTTCGGCTCGCACGATCTTCGCATTCTCCTCCGGGGTCCTCTCATATGGTAACTTCTCTAGAGTCTTCAGAGAAGGACCGAATCTGTATTGCCTCCCGCCTCTGGCTGTACTGCTAGACGCCGGCAGAGCAGACGGAGTGGCTGCGACTGTTTTCTTTCCTTGCTTATGAGGTGGAGGAGAAGGACTACGATGCGCCGGAGCAGCCGGAGCGGCGGCGGGTCTCTTCCGCCCTTGCTGACGAGGCGGAGAAGGAGGAGGTTGGCTGCTCGGGCGCGCCGGCGCAGGCGGAGAAGGAGGCGGAGTGCCGCCACGCGCTGGAGAAGGAGGCTGAGTGCCCTGATCACTCACCAAAGGAGGAGGCAGAGGAGGAGGCGGAGTGCCCTGACTCGCCGGAGGAGGCGGAGGCATTCAGTTCAGAAGGTTGATGAGCTCCTTCCGCCATAGGCATGGAGTCAATAGACAAGAACCCAGCCGAGTCTCCCCTTCACTGGTAGGGTAGTCAAGCTGGAGGTCCTCAAATCCCTCCGTTATTTCGTCCACCATCACCCTGTCATATCCTTCTGGAATCGGACGATAGTGAAAAGTTGCGCCGGGTTCAGGAGGTCGAACAGAGCCGACAGCCGCCTTGACTTTGAAGTTCTACCATTGCGTCATAAGGTGGTAATGTTGAGACTCCGTGATAGCATCCACGAGGTAGCTAGCAGGAGCCGTCAAGACATGCTCCGGCTGAAAAAGCTCGGTGGAAGCCACGTTGCTTCTCCGCTGAGATGGCGGGGTAGCTTCGGGGGTAGTTTCGGCAGGTAGCTTGCTGCGAGCTACTTCTCGTTCCTCTAGCGCTTGAACCCTTTCGTGCATCGTCTGAATTTGGGCATGCTCCACTTTTTTCCTCCTCTCCTGGCATTTGTAACCGCCTGCGTCCGGAAAACCAGCCTACAACGAAACGGAGCCTGGCGTGCCTCGTGTCCGTCCAGGGTGCTCAGGATTCCCGAGGGCCATTGTGAGCTCGTCGTTCTCTCTGTCTGGAACGAACGTCCCTTGCTGTGCTGCATTGATATAGTGCTTAAGCCTCTTGACTGGTATGCTCATTTGCTCGTCCGTCCAAATGCAACTCCCTCATACAGGGTCCAAGGTTCCGCCAGCCCTGAAGAACCAAGTCCGGCAATGGTCTGGCCAGTTCATTATATCTTGTTCGATCCCTTTATCAAGCAGATCATTCTCAGCCTTGGCCCACTTAGGCCGTGCTTTGAGGTAGCCACCTGACCCCGTGCGATGGTGAAGCTTCTTCTTCGCAACATTTTTCTTGTTTGTCACCGACATCTTCTTACTCTTTTCCGATGTCTTGTGGGCCACAAATGCGGGCCACTGATATCTGATCTTCTCATATTTGCCGATGAATTCTGGTGTCTCTTCTTTGTTGACAAACGTTTTTAGCTCATTCTTCCACCTCCTGAATAGGCCTGCCATCTTCTTAAGAGCATGAGAGTTGATTAATTGCTCTTTAACTGGCTTCTCCGGATCCTCCTCTGGCGGTACGGTGAAATTTGCCTTCAACTCAGTCCAAAGATCATCTTTCTGCATATCATTGACATAAGACACCTCAAGGTCTTCGTTCTTAGGCTTATACCATTGCTGGATGCTGATCGGGATCTTGTCCCTAACAAGAACCCCGCACTGAGCAGCAAATGCTTCCTTTGTCCGGATGGGTTCAATCGGCATGCCATCGCGCGCGATTGTTGTGATCTCAGACCTTTCATCCGAGCGCAACTTTTTCTTCGGGCCTCGTCTCTTTACCAAAGTTGTGCTCGATCCGGAGGGCTAGAAAAAATAAGAAAGACAAGAGTTAATTAATGTGTACATACCAAAACAATGAATGCATGAATTAGCTAGTCATCACAGGCTTAACTAATATATTTACCAGGCCAGACTCTGTTCGATCACCGGAGCCGTCACCACGGGCTCCTTCTTGCACCAGCATTGGGTCACTGGAGCCATCATAATCATGTCTTTCCTCCTCCATTCTTCGATCATCGTAGCCTGCTTCTTCTTCACCCTGTTCTTCCAGACCATCATTGTCGTTTAGATACGACAAGACATCGCCTCCGGCTAAGATTATGTCCCCCAACACCTCTTCTGCTTCCTCGTCTCGTCTGTGCTCCATTGTTTCTGCAAATATTACAGCATGGCAATTATTACACAAACATGACAACAGGTGGATATATTAGTGGCAAGCGTAGACCTAGCTTATTCCGGGTTTGGGGTGGCCTCGGCAATGCTTTAAGGGTAGGGGCGCGGCAGGAGGGGGTAGGAGACCGACATTGTTTTTTCTAGGGTTTGGGTGTCCTCGAGAGTTTTGGTCGAGCGAGAGGGCCGGGGGGGTGCTCCCGTGGTATAAGTTATCATGGTCGAAGTTATCTGGGAGGGGGTTATATTGACAACAATGACATACATACATGGGAAAATAATGTTATCGGGGAGGGGGTAGGTCGACCCCCCCCCCTCGTGTTGAAGTTATCGGGACACGGGGTATATCGACAACGACATATCCGATAAAAAATAAGAAGACGAAGAAGAAATAAAAATAGGAGAAGAATATATTAATAGAGGAGAAGATTGAAGAAAAAAAGAAGAAAAAAGAGGAGAAGAAGAAAGGAATGGAGGAGAAGAAGAGAAAATAGAATATTCTATTTTCTCTTCTTCTCTATTCCTTTCTTCTTCTCCTCTTCTTTTTCTTCTTTTTTCTTCTTCTTATTTATTTCTCCTCTTCTTCTCCTCTTCTTCTCCTTTCTTCCTCTTCTTATTTTCCTAAAACTTTTCTAAAAATGTAACTTTTGCATACATACATAGGAAAATAATTTTATCGGGGAGGGGGTAGGTCGAACCCCCCCCCTCGTGTTGAAGTTATCGGGACACGGGGTATATCGACTACGACATGTCCGATAAAAAATAAGAAGAGGAAGAGGAAGAAATAAAAAGAGGAGAAGAAGATATTAATAGAGGAGAATATTGAAGAAGAAAAAAAGAAGAAGAAAAAAGAGGAGAAGAAGAAAGGAATAGAGGAGAAGAACAAAAAATAGAATACGCTTCTTTTTTTTTCTTTTTTCTTCTTCTTATTTATTTCTCCTCTTCTTCTCCTTTCTTCCTCTTCTTATTTTCCTTTTTCCTCTCATTCTTTTTCTTCTTCTTCCTTTCCTAGCTAGATATATAAAACTTTTCTAAAAATGTAACTTTTGCATACATACATAGGAAAATAATGTTATCGGGGAGGAGGTAGGTCGAACCCCCCCCCCCTCGTGTTAAAGTTATCGGGACACGGGGTATATCGACAACGACATATCCGATAAAAATAAGAAGACGAAGAAGAAATAAAAAGAGGAGAAGAAGATATTAATAAAGGAGAAGATTGAAAAAAAAGAAAAAAAGGAGGAGAAGAAGAAAGGAATAGAGGAGAAGAAGAGAAAATAGAATATTTCTCCTCTTCTTCTCTTCTTCTCCTCTATTCCTTTCTTCTTCTCCTCTTCTTTTTCTTTTTTTTCTTCTTATTTATTTCTCCTCTTCTTCCTCTCCTCTTCTTCTCCTTTCTTCCTCTTCTTATTTTCTTTTTTCCTCTCATTCTTTTTCTTCTTCTTCCTTTCCTAGCTAGATATATAAAACTTTTCTAAAAATGTAACTTTTGCATATATACATGGAAAAAAATGTTTTCTTCTCCAACACAAAACACATCTCATCTCATCTCATTTCATCCACATGCATGCATACATCATATATATGATCATCTATGAACACAAAAACATCATATTCTATATAAAAATCATCATATATATGAACAAAAACAATTATGATAACAAGCATATACATCATCATATATAAGGAAAAAAACAAGCATATACATGAAAAAAACAAGCATATATATCATCATATATATGAAAAAATAAGGACGGGGAGGGCGCCGGCCGGACCAATGTGAGGCGGAGCAGGGGCACGGGGTCGGCGGCAAGGATGGCGACGGCAATGACGTCGACGGGGCAGGGGGCGCGCGCTCGGGGCAGGGGGGCGAGGGTGACAAAGGGGGCGGGGCAGGGCGACGGCGACGGTGGGGCGAGCCGGGGCGACGCGCGTCGGGGCAGGGCCGTGGTGGCGCGTGTCAGGGCAGGGGCGGCGACGGCGTCGGTCGAGGGCGCGGGCGACGGCGACGGTGGGCGGCGGCGACGGTGACGGCGGGGGCGGCGGGCGGCGTCGATGTCGTCGGCATCGTCGAGGGCAACTGCGAGGTGAGAAGTGAAAATTTCCTAAGTGTCATCTTATATAGCAAAGCCTTTAGTCCCGGTTAGTGGCACCAACCGGGACTATTGCCCCCCTTTAGTCCCGGTTGGTGGCACCAACCGGGACCAAAGGCCTTGTGCTGCCCCGCGTCAAAAGTTTAGTACCACCTCGCTAGCTGAGAGAGCTCGAGAGTGGTTTATAAGCGCCGCTGCGTGCACCCTCTCAAGCTCCTCTCAATTGTAGGCTTTCGGTCCTAACCGTACGTTGGATGCCTGTGGGCCTGCTGGGCCTCCTGCGGGCCTGAATCCTGGCCCATGGTAGGGTTTCTAGTCGTATTCAGGTCGTGGGGCCCAGTAGGTGGCATTTTTTTTTCTCTGTTGCTTTATTTATTTTATTTTGTTTCTACTTACAACAAAATACTTATTGTTGCTATTTTTATTTATTTTATTAAAGTTTATTTTTAATTATTTTTCTTTTAGGTCACAAAAATTATAAACTTTCTGTTAGTGCCATTAGTTTTCAAATTCCTTTATTTGTTTTCTTTGTTGCTTTATTTATTTTATTTTATTTCTACTTACAACAAAATACTTATTGTTTCTATTTTTATTTATTTTATTAAAGTTTATTTATAATTATTTTTCTTTTAGGTCACAAAAATTATAAACTTTCTGTTAGTGCCATTAGTTTTAGAAAAATTATAAACTTTCTGTTGGTGTCATTAGTTTTCAAATTTGAATAGTTAAAATTTAAATTCTTTGAAATTTGTGTGAATCACAAGTTTGTGATTAACTTTACTAAAAATGAGCATAGATGCGCTTATAAAGAAAATTCAACCTAAATTCATAGTAAATTTCTATGAATTTCAGAGAAATTCACTCTGAATTTAGGTCAAATTTCTTGTATAAGGGCATCTATTTTCACTTTAAGAGGAGCTCAACAAGGCAGAGAGGGAAGGGCTTATAAACTGGTGTGAGCGCCCTTCGGTTGGCGAGGTGGGACTAAACTCTGACCGCAACGAGGACCAACCCTTTAATCACAGTTTATGGCACAAACCGGGACTAATGGTAATGGGCCAGGGGTGAGGCGCATTGGTCCCGGTTGGTGCCACGAACCGGGACCAATGCCCCCTTTAGTCCCGGTTGGTGGTACCAACCGGGACCAAAGGCCTTGTGCTGCCCCGCGTCAAAAGTTTAGTACCACCTCGCTAGCTGAGAGAGCTCGAGAGTGGTTTATAAGCGCTGCTGCCCCCACCCTCTCGAGCTCCTCTCAATTGTAGGCTTTCGGGCCTAACCATACGCTGTGTGCCTGTGGGCCTACTGGCCCACCTGCAGGCCTGAATCCTGGCCCATGGTTGGGTTTCTAGTCGTATTCAGGCCGTGGGGGCCCAGTAGGTGGCACTTTTTTTTGTTTTCGTTGTTGCTTTATTTATTTTATTTTGTTTCTACTTCCAACAAAATACTTATTGTTGCTGTTTTTATTTATTTTATTAAAGTTTATTTTTAATTATTTTTCTTTTAGGTCACAAAAATTATAAAGTTTCTCTTAGTGCCATTAGTTTTCAAATTTGAATAGTTAAAATTTCAATTCTTTGATATTTATGTGAATCACAAGTTTATGATTAACTTTACTATAAAAATAGTTTTTTTCCAGTTTTTTTGTTTTGTTTTTTGCATTATTTATTTTCTTTTATTTTTTGCTTTATTTTTTAATTCTTTTTGCTTTTAGGTCAGAAAAAATTATAAACTTTCTGTTCGTGCCATTAGTTTTAGAAAAATTATAAACTTTGTGTTAGTGCCATTAGTTTTCAAATTTGAGTATTTAAAATTTGAATTCTTTGAAATTTGTGTGAATCACAAGTTTGTGATTAACTTTACTATAAAAATAGTTTTTCTAGTTTTTTTGTTTTGTTTTTTGCATTATTTATTTTCTTTTCTTTTTTTCTTTCTTTTAATTCTTTTTGCTTTTAGGTCAGAAAAATTATAAACTTTCTGTTAGTGCCATTAGTTTTAGAAAAATTATAAACTTTCTATTAGTGCCATTAGTTTTCAAATTTGAACAGTTAAAATTTGAATAATGGTATTACGAGGGCCGAACCATAAGACATTAAAACATTTCAAATGAACTCTGAAAAAGTTGAAAGTTGGCATGGTATCATAATTTCACCCACATAGCATGTCCATGTACAAAACGGACAATGGTATCATACTCGTTTGTTACAAAGTTGGCATGGTATCATCATAATAGTTGCGGGAGAAAGTCTTCACTTTTTCTTCGCTTGTGTCATTTGCTTATTGCGCCGTAACCATGGATAATCTTCATTGTTTATCAGGATGCTTGGGTCAGCCTTGACTTTAAAGGGAGGAATTTCATGAAACTTTTCATAATCTTTAGACATGTCTGTCTTGTCATCCACTCCCACGATGTCCCTTTTTCCTGAAAGAACTATGTGGCGCTTTGGCTCATCGTATGATGTATTCGCTTCCTTATCTTTTCTTTTTCTCGGCTTGGTAGACATGTCCTTCACATAGATAACCTATGCCACATCATTGGCTAGGACGAACGGTTCGTCAGTGTACCCACGATTTTTCAGATCCACTATTGTCATTCCGTACTGTGGGTCTACATGTACCCCGCCTCTTGACAGATTGACCCATTGGCACTTAAACAAAGGGACCTTAAAATCATGTCCGTAGTCAAGTTCCCATATGTCCACTATGTAACCATAATATGTGTCCTTTCCCCTCTCGGTTGCTGCATCAAAGCAGACCCCGCTGTTTTGGTTGGTGCTCTTTTGATCTTGGGCGATCGTGTAAAATGTATTCCCATTTATCTCGTATCCTTTGTAAGTCAATACGGTCAAAGATGGTCCCCTAGACAACAAGTACAGCTCATCACAAACAGTGTTGTCACCTCTGAGACGTGTTTCCAACCAACTGTTGAAAGTCCTGATGTGTTCACATGTAATCCAGTCGTCGCACTGCTCCGGGTGTTTGGAGTGCAGACTGTTCTTGTGTTCATCGACATACGGGGTCACCAAGGTAGAGTTTTGTAGAACTGTGTAGTGTGCTGGAGACCAAGAATATCTGTCCCTGCATATTATTAAGTCCCCTCCAAGCATGCCTTTTCCAGTTAGTCTCCCCTCATACCACGATTTAGGGAGACCTATCTTCTTAAGGCCAGGAATGAAGCCAACACAAAACCCAATGACATCCTCTATTTGATGGCCCATGGAGATGCTTCCTTCTGGCCTAGCACGGTTACGGGCATATTTCTTTGGGACTCCCATGAACCTCTCAAAGGGGAACATATTGTGTAGAAATACTGGCCCCGGAATGACAATCTCGTCGACTAGACGAACTAGGACGTGTGTCATGATATTGAAGAAGGATGGTGGGAATACTAGCTCGAAACTGACAAGACATTGAGCCACATCACTCCATAGCCTTGGTACAATTTCTAGATCGATCACCTTCTGAGAGATTGCATTGAGGAATGCACATAGCTTCACAATGGCTAATCAGACATTTTCCGATAGAAGCCACCTCAATGCAACCGGAAGCAGTTGCGTCATAATCACGTGGCAGTCATGAGACTTTAGGTTCTGGAACTTTTTCTCTCCATATTTATTATTCCCTTTATATTCGACGAGAAGCCAATCGGGACCTTCATACTGAGCAGGCATTCAAAGAAGATTTCTTTCTCTTCTTTCGTAAGAGCGTAGCTGGCAGGACCTTCATACTGCTTCGGAGGCATGCCGTCGTTTTCGTGCAAATGTTGCAGGTCCTCCCGTGCCTCAGGTGTATCTTTTGTCTTCCCATACATGCCCAAGAAGCCTAGCAGGTTCACGCAAAGGTTCTTTGTCACGTGCATCACGTTGATTGAAGAGCGGACCTCTAGGTCTTTCTAGTAGGGTAGGTCCCGAAATATAGATTTCTTCTTCCACATGGGTGTGTGTCCCTCAACGTCATTCGGAACAGCTAGTCCGACGGGACCCTTTCCAAAGATTACGTGTAAATCATTGACCATAGCAAGTACGTGATCACCAGTACGCATGGCGGGCTTCTTCCGGGGATCTGCCTCGTCTTTGAAATGCTTGCCTTTCTTTCGACATTGATGGTTGGTCGGAAGAAATCGACGATGGCCCAGGTACACATTCTTCTTGCATTTGTCCAGGTATATACTTACAGTTTCATCTAAACAGTGCGTCCATGCATGGTATCCCTTGTTTGTCTGTCCTGAAAGGTTACTGAGAGCGGGCCAATCGTTGATGATTACAAACAGCAACGCGTGCAGGTTAAATTCCTCCTATTTGTGCTCATCCCATGTACGTACACCGTTTCCGTTCCACAGCTGTAAAAGTTCTTCAACTAATGGCCTTAGGAACACATCAATGTCGTTGCCGGGTTGCTTAGGGCCTTGGATGAGAACTGGCATCATAATGAACTTCCGCTTCATGCACATCCAAGGAGGAAGGTTATACATACATAGAGTCACGGGCCAGGTGTTGTGGTTGCTGCTCTGCTCCCCGAAAGGATTAATACCATCCGCGCTTAAACCAAACCATGCGTTCCTTGGGTCATTTGCAAACTTAGGCCAGTACTTTCTCTCGATTTTTTTCCACTGCGACCCGTCAGTGGGTGCTCTCAACTTCCCGTCTTTCTTATGGTCCTCACCGTGCCATCGCATCAACTTGGCATGCTCTTCATTTCTGAACAGACGTTTCAACCGTGGTATTATAGGAGCATACCACATCACCTTGGCGGGAACCCTCTTCCTAGGGGGCTCGCCGTCAACATGACCAGGGTCATCTCGTCTGATCCTATACCGCAATGCACTGCATACCGGGCATGCGTTCAGATCCTTGTACGCACCGCGGTAGAGGATGCAGTCATTAGGGCATGCATGTATCTTCTGCACCTCCGATCCTAGAGGGCATACGACCTTCTTTGCTGCGTATGTATTGTCGGGCAATTCGTTATCCTTTGGAAGCTTCTTCTTCAATATTTTCAGTAGCTTCTCAAATCCTTTGTCAGGCACAACATTCTCCGCCTTCCACTATAGCAATTCCAGTACGGTATCGAGCTTTGTGTTGCCATCTTCGCAATTGGGGTACAACCTTTTTTGTGATCCTCTAACATGCGATAGAACTTCAGCTTCTCCTTTTGACTTTTGCATTGCGTCCTTGCATCGACAATGACCCGGTGGAGATCATCATCATCGGGCACATCGTCTGGTTCCTCTTGATCTTCAGCAGCTTCCCCCATTCCAACATCATTGGTCACATCGTCTGGTTCCTCTTGGTCTTCAGCAGCTTCCCCCGTTGCAGCATCACCGTCTTCAGGGGGCACATAGTTGTCATCGTCCTCTTCTTCTTCGACGTCTTCCATCATAACCCCTATTTCTCCGTGCCTCGTCCAAACATTATAGTGTGGCATGAAACCATTGTAAAGCAGTTGGGTGTGAAGGATTTTCCGGTCTGATTAAGACTTCGTATTCCCACATTTAGGGCATGGACAACACATAAAACCATTCTACTTGTTTGCCTCAGCCACTTCGAGAAAATCATGCACGACCTTAATGTACTTGGAGGTGTGTCTGTCACCGTACATCCATTGCCGGTTCATCTGCGTGCATTATATATAATTAAGTGTGTCAAAAACCATTACAGAACATCACGAATAGATAATTAAGTGACCAAATTAATAGAAGTTCATCATCTATACCTACTAATAAAGTAAGGTGCGTTTCTTCATATTTTTCATCCGTCCACCAGCGAATAGATTTTTTTACTATCCGACGTGGTACTATTTTCTTTGTGCATCTATGTGCTTGAAAAAGAAATATGGTTTGTCCAGAATTTCATACATGGGCCGCGCGGTATAGCCAGCCCACTTATTTCCCTGCGCACATAGTCGGATGTTCCTTTCTCTTTTTATTTCCTCTTTCCTTTTTCATTTTTTCTTTTTTAATTTTATTTTTGCTTATTTTTAATTTTTTGATCAATACTTTTTAATGAAATGTTTAGAATTTCAATTTTGTTCAAAATTTTGAAGAATGTTCAGAATTCCAAAATTTTATTCCCATTTTAAAAATGTTCAGATTTTAAAACAATTTTCATCTTTAAATTTGTTGAAAATGATAAAATGTTTCTGTTATACAAAATTGTTCGCGGTTCAAAAAAATGTATTTTAAAAAATGTTCCGAAATTCGAAAAATGTTTTTATTGTAGTGAAATATTCACGAATTCAACATAAAAATATTTTAAATAGCCCCGTATTGCTCTTTACATATGGTCGAACCAATTTATAAATGTGTGTGAAACTACATGTACTAATAAGATGTATGAAGTATGGAACTATTATGCCGGACGAAGGATGGATGTATTGGCAGGTGAGCTAGCTGGAAAAGGACACTGAAATTTTTAAATGAAAAGTAATGTTACCATTTTTTCAAAAAAATTGTATTTTCCAAAATTGTTCAAGATTCTTTAAAAAATGCATTTTAATAAATGCTCCAAATTTGAAAAATATTCTTGCTTTAGAGGAATTTTCACCAATTCAAATAATGTTCGCGTTAAAAATTACACATTTTCTAAAATTGTTCTGAATAGTAAACATGTTGCCTTTTTTGAAAATTGTTAAAAAATTCAAAAAATGCTCGTGTTCCTAGGAAAGGTTCATGTTTTTGAAAAATGTTTGTGAATTTTAGAAAATGTTCCCATTTCAAATTTTGTTTCTGTATTTCTGAAAATGTATGAAACTTCAAAAAAACAAATTGCAGTTTTGAAAATTGTTTGGGATTCAAAAAAAATCATGTTTCCAAGAATATTCATAATAATAATTATTTTTTGAAAAGTTGAAAAAAAGTAATCATAGAATGTTTCGAATCTGACGTTGTGGTATCTTCTTAAATATTTACGTTGGCCATTGGTTAGTAGGACATGTTTATTCAAGTGAATGGCAACAATGTGTCGTCGGTTGTTTGAGATCGTGAGGACGATCCTTGAACTCATCTTTCTTTCTGCATTCTTACTCACGCCTTACAAACACATGTCGATTCGATGTCTGAGAATTTCACACCCCACGCAATTTAGCTAGCCCAGCTACCAAGGAAATAAGGAAAATAAAATATGTTCAATAGTCTCATATTGCTCGTTTACACACAGTCGTAACAATTTATATACATGTGCGAAACTATATGTAGTGAACTGAATGAAGGATGGATGAATTAAACCAAATGAAATGAATGAATTCGTACGTGAGCTTTCTAAAAAAAGTAATTAAATTCAATACGTGAGCTATATGGATGAATTGCTAGCTGAACTATCTACAAAAGGGCCCTAAATTTCTCAAGGATTCCTACTCGAGGCAGAGAGAAGAGAAGACCCGACTACATGAGCTAGATGCATGAAAAAGAAAAGACCCGACGACCTCCCACATTATGGAACTTCAGCCTTAAATCCCCTCGACCAAGGAACACAAAATAGTGGAGTACAATTAACTCCGGTTGTACATATCGGTGGCTTGTACATGGAAAAGAGAAGACCTGCCTCATTTCCATATTATTGAAGTTTCATGACTTAAGATCCCCTCGAATGAATGAAAAATAGATTGAATAATTCATGCACCTTCTCTGTCGTGCGATGACCTCATAAAACTCTTAAATCCACTTGGTCAATGAATGAGAAAATAGCGGATTGATTAATTCACACGCGGCGAAATCCAGAATCAAAATGTTCCTTCTTGATGTGCACACAGGGTTTACTTTTGCACATATAATTCTCACTACATTAAGTGCACACTATTTTTCCTCCCGTTGCAACGCACGGGCATATGTGCTAGTCACATTAAAACCAAAGTACATACATAGTTCTCATCTAACAACATATAGCTCTCCAGAGCATCTAATTAATTAAACCATACATTGAAACTATGTAAAACATTTCAATGCGAAAGCAAATGCGATCGTAATCGCAACCAAGGTAACAATTGATCCAACGGCATAATGATACCAAGCCTCATTATGAATGGCATATTTTCTAATCTTTCTAATCTTCAAGCGCATTGCATCCATCTTGATCTTGTGATTATCGACGACATCCGCAACATGCAACTCCAATATCATCTTCTCCTCCTCAATTTTTTTAATTTTTTCCTTCAAGTAATTGTTTTCTTCTTCAACTAAATTTAACCTCTCGACAGAGAAAAACAGAGCACTAGAGCACTCTGCTCGCGGGCGAGGGGTATATATAGGCACCTCATTGGTCTCGGTTCGTGGCATGAACCGGGACTAAAGGGAAACCTATGGTCCCGGTTCAAGCCACCAACCGGGACCAATGGTGGTGGGCTAGGAGCGAGGCCCATTGGTCCCGGATCGTCCCACCAACCGGGACCAAAGGGGGCAGACGAACCGGGACCAATGCCCCCACGAGGCCCGGCAGGCCCATGGCCTCACGAACCGGGACCAATGCCCCCATGGGTCCTGGTTCTGGACTAAACTGGGACTAATGGGCTGACCCGACTTGAACCAAAGCCCTCTTTTCTACTAGTGATGTATATCAAATATATCTTTCACTTTGCCATCCTTCTTATCCGCCAAATACTTGGGGCAGTTCCGCTTCCAATGACCAGTCCCTTTGCAGTAGAAGCACACAGTCTCAGGCTTAGGTCCAGTCTTGGGCTTCTTCACTTGAGCAGCAACTTGCTTGTCGTTCTTCTTGAAGTTCCCCTTCTACCCCTTGCCCTTTTTCTTGAAGCCAGTGGTCTTGTTAACCATCAACACTTGATGCTCCTTCTTGATTTCTACCTCAGCAACCTTTAGCATCACGAAGCTCTCGGGAATTGTCTTATCCATCCCTTGCATATTATAGTTCATCACGAAGCTTTTGTAGCTTGGTGGCAGTGATTGAAGAAATCTGTCAATCATACTATCATTAGGAAGATTAACTCTCAGTTGAGTCAAGTGGTTGTGGTACCCAGACATTATGAGTATATGTTCGCTGATAGAACTATTCTCCTCCATCTTGTAGCTGTAGAACTTATTGGAGACTTCATATCTCTAAATTCGGGCATTTTCTTGAAATATTAACTTCAACTCCTGGAACATCTCATATGCTCCATGACGTTCAAAACATCGTTGAAGTCTCGATTCTAAGCCATACACTGAACTATTGAGTAGTCATCAGTTTTGCTCTGCCAGATGTTCATAACATCTGGAGTTGCTCCTGCAGCGGGTTTTGCACCTAGTGGTGCTTCCAGGATGTAATTCTTCTGTGTGGCAATGAGGATAATTGTCAAGTTACGAACCCAGTCTGTGTAGTTGCTACCATCATCTTTCAACATAGCTTTCTCTAGGAACGCATTAAAATTCAAAGGAACGGTCAAGGTTGTCAGAATCGTGATTCTGTTATACGATTCTATGACTTTACAATCCAAACTTACCGCTCTGATTCTACGATTTTAGTTCATGGAATCTATGTTTCTACGATCCTCATAGTGAAGATTCTACGATTTGCGATCCTGCCATCAGAGCTCCGATTCGATTCAAAATCACGATTCTGACAACCTTGAGCACAGGCCATTGATCTACAACAACATAGACATGCAAATACTATCAGGTACTAAGTTCATGATAAATTAAATTTCAATTAATCATATTACTTAAGAACTCCCACTTAGATAGACATCCCTCTAGTCATCTAAATGATCATGTTATCCATATCAACTAAACCATGTATGATCATCACGTGAGTTGGAGTAGCTTTCAATGGTGAACATCACTATGCTGATCATATCTACTATATGATTCACGTTCGACCTTTCGGTTTCAGTGTTCCGAGGCCATATCGGCATATGCTAGGTGTCGGTGTCAAAACCGACGGATCTCGGGTAGGGGGTCCCGAACTGTGCGTCTAACATCGATGGTAACAGGAGACAAGGGACATGATGTTTACCCAGGTTCGGTCCCTCTCTATGGTGGTAATACCCTACGTACTGCTTGATTGATATTGATGGATATGAGTATTACAAGAGTTGATCTACCTCGAGATCGTAATGGCTAAACCCTAGAGGTCTAGCTTGTATGGCTATGATAATGAGTCTCTCCTATCCGGACTAAGTCCTCCGGTTTATATAGACACCAGGAGGATCTAGGGTTACACAAGGTCAGTTACAAAGAAAGGAATATACATATCCAGTCGCCAAGCTTGCCTTCCACGCTAAGGAGAGTCCCATCCGGACACGGGTACAGTCTTCGGTCTTCGTATCTTCATAGCCCATCAGTCCGGCCCATGGCTAACAGGCCGGACGCCCGAGGACCCCTTAGTCTAGGACTCCCTCAGTAGCCCCCGAACCAGGCTTCAATGATGAGGTGTTCGGCGTGCAGACTTTCTTCGGCATTGTAAGGCGGGTTCCTCCTTCGACGTCTCCCAAGTAATGTGTTCAGCCTACAATTCAATGTCGCACCCTTCAGCTCCTGTGCATTTATGACTTCATCCTCCACGTGTCGGGCGAATACGGACGGTCAGGGTATCTTTTGCAAATAACACCCTAGCCCTGCAAGAAAGAGTGTCTATTTAAAGAGATTGGATCTCAGATCCTTTCGGCACCACGCGGAGAAAATCCTTAGATACTGCCAGGCAAAACCATTCCAACATGGCCAACATACCCGGCTCCTCTTCCCGTTCCAACCCAGAGAGAGGTGAGTGGGAGAGGTGCTCTGTGTCCCACAGCCAATTGGTGAAGCTTCAAATGCAGGGATTTCTCCCTCCTGTGGATCTGGTCCCTGTTCGAGCAGGATTGGCCTCCTTCAACGGCAAAACCCAGATGGAGAATTTCCCCAATCCGTCTGTGGGAGAACGAGTGTGCTTCGTCCCCTATCTGCTGAGGGGCGTGGGATTTCCAATTCACCTATTTCTCTGAGGGCTTCTCGAGTACTATGGCCTCTATCTGCATAATTTTACCCTGGCCTCCGTCCTGCACATTGTAGGTTATGTCACGTTATGCGAACTTTTCCTGGGTTACGAGGCCCATTTTGATTTGTGGAGAAGACTGTTCTGTCTCGTCCCTCGCAATCAAGGTGGATCAATTTTTGAACTGTGAGGAGCTGAAGTGTGGTGCGTCTCCGGGACCGGATACCTATCCGGCACGCCGAAGAAAGCTCCCGAAGGGTGGCCTTCCTAATGGTTCTACATCGACAACGTCGCTCTACCCGACCCCGTCCGCATGGGCCTCCCCGAGTTTTCAAATGCTCCGCTGAAGAAATGCCATAGCTAGCATCCTCGGAGCCTCGAGGAAGAGGATAGTGTGGAGATCAGCCTGCTGCTAGGCAAGATCAAGGCGCTTGCCCAGTCCGGATTGTTAATAGTCGAGGTAATGGCGATCTCTATAATGCGGGGGGTCCAGCCACTCCAATACAGAGGGCTGCCCATGTGGCATTATAACGGGGAGGACGACGCCTCACGCTATGGTCGAAAGGGCCCGAAGACCCCCGCCGCCCTGGCCAAAATACTGGCCGAGCTGTATAAAGGGGAGAAGGAGGGGTTCACCCGTCTCCAATATCGAGACGGATTTTCCATGTATAATCCTCCCAGCTGGGTAAGGTTCAGCTCCACTATTTTACTCTTGTCCCTGAATCATTCTTGACAGGCAGCGTCTTATCTGCTCATAACAGGAATGGTGAAAGGCTGTCGAGGGGATCCATGACCCTGCCCCTCAGCTGGAGAACCCTGGCCTACTTGAACCCTGCAACCATGACCCTGACCCTGCAATCGAGATGGGCTTAACAGAGCCACAAAACAGCATTTAAAAGATGTGCAGGTAAGTTTGTTTTATGATAACCATATACCAGTAGCCCCCGAGACTTCAAGTAGTTGAAACAACTGATTTAAGGATCAATGTACAACTAGGTGCTTATGGAGAAGAACACCCTGTAAACTCAGGAACAAGAAAAGTGTCGGAGCCAGCTGTCTGCTGCCAATGCCGAACTGGAGAAATCCAAGAAGGCATCCCTCGGTCATGTTTCCCTCCATCGATAAATCATAATTGCACACTAATAATGCCAATCTGGTTGCTTATCTTTGTATTGGATTTTTATACCAACTGCGAGAGCAGCTGGACGCCGCTCGAAGAGAAGAACACGGAGCCAATAAGCTGCTAGCAGCTGATACGTCTCCAACGTATCTATAATTTTTGATTGCTCCATGCTATATTATCTACTATTTTGGATGTTTATGGGCTTTATTATACACTTATATATCATTTTTGGGACTAACCTATTAACCCAGAGCCCGGTGCCAGTTTCTATTTTTTGCCTATTTTAGGGTTTCGAAGAAAAGGAAAATCGAACAGAGTCCAAATGACCAGAAACTTCATGGAACTTATTTTTGGAAGGAAAGAAGCCCAGAAGACTTGAAGTGCACGTAAGGGAAGCTTCGAGGAGGCCACGAGGTAGGGGGGCGCGCCCAGCCCCCTAGGGTGTTCCCTCCACCCTTGTGGGCCCCTCGTGGCCCCCCTGACGTACTTCTTCCGCCTATATATCTCCATATACCCTAAAACCATCGGAGAGCACAATAGATCGGGAGTTCCGCCGCCAGAAGCCTCCGTAGCCACCGAAAGCCAATCTAGACCTGTTCCGGCATCCTGTCGGAGGGGGAATCCCTCTCTGGTGGCCATCTTCATCATCCTGGTGCTCTCCATGATGAGGAGGGAGTAGTTCTCCCTCGGGGCTGAGGGTATGTACTAGTAGCTATGTGTTTGATCTCTCTCTCTTGTGTTCTTGATTTGGCAGGATCTTGATGTATCGCGAGCTTTGCTATTATATTTGGATCCTATGATGTTTCTTCCCCCCTCTACTCTCTTGTAATGGATTGAGTTTCCCCTTTGAAGTTATCTTATCGGATTGAGTCTTTAAAGATTTGAGAACACTTGATGTATGTCTTGCTGTGCGTATCTGTGGTGACAATGGGATACTACGTGATTCACTTGATGTATGTTTTGGTGATCAACTTGCGTGTTCCGCCCATGAACCTATGCATAGGGGTTGGCACACGTTTTCGTTTTGATTCTCCGGTAGAAACTTTGGGGCACTCTTTGAGGTTCTATGTGTTGGTTGAATAGATGAATCTGAGATTGTGTGATGCATATCGTATAATCATACCCACGGATACTTGAGGTGACATTGGAGTATCTAGGTGACATTAGGGTTTTGGTTGATTTGTGCTTAAGGTGTTATTCTAGTACGAACTCCAGGACTGTTTGTGACACTTATAGGAATAGCCCAACGGATTGATTGGAAAGAATAACTTTGAGGTGGTTTCGTACCCTACCATATTCTCTTCGTTCGTTCTACGCTATTAGTGTCTTTGGAGTGACTCTTTGTTGCATGTTGAGGGATAGTTATGTGATCCAATTATGTTATTATTGTTGAGAGGACTTGCACTAGTGAAAGTATGAACCCTAGGCCCTGTTTCAATGCATTGCAATACCGGTTGTGCTCACTTTTATCATTAGTTACCTTGCTGTTTTTATATTTTCAGATTACAAAAACCATTATCTACTATCCATATACCACTTGTATCACCATCTCTTCGCCGAACTAGTGCACCTATACAATTTAGCATTGTAATTGGTGTGTTGGGGACACAAGAGACTCTTTGTTATTTGGTTGCAGGGTTGCTTGAGAGAGACCATCTTCATCCTACGCCTCCTACGGATTGATAAACCTTAGGTCATCTACTTGAGGGAAATTTGCTACTGTCCTACAAACCTCTGCACTTGGTGGCCCAATAACGTCTACAAGAAGAAGGTTGTGTAGTAGACAGCATGCTCTTTTCTGGTGCCGTTGCCGGGGAGGTTAGCGCTTGAAGGTATATCTTTAGATCTTGCAATCGAGTCTTTTAGTTCCTTGTTTTATCACTAGTTTAGTTTATAAAAGAAAATTACAAAATATGGAATTAAGGATGCCTCATATGCTTCATCTTTTTAATATCTATCATGAAAATAAGGATTCCGATAATTGTGCTCAAGTGCTAGAGGAAGAATGCATTAGAATGTTTGCCACTAAATCTTTGAATGATGAGCATGATTGTAATGTTGTTAGTATGAATTTCTTGAATATACATGATGCTAATGATATGCAAAGCCACAAGCTTGGGGAAGCTATGTTTGATGAAGATGATATTTTTTGTCCCCCAAGTTTTGATGAGAAAATTTATTATGCTGAAAGCATGCCTCCTATTTATGATGATTATATTGATGAAAGTGTATTTGGAGAGGTCATGACTTTATTTTGTGATGAATCCACTATTCCGGAAGAGGTTCCAATTGATTATGAGAACAAAGTTGCTATCTATGATGATTATTGTGATGACTTGTATGCTATAAAGAATAATGATATCCATGAAACTTGTCATCATGATTTTAGTTTTCAATTGGATTATGCCTCACATGATAATTATTTTGTTGAGTTTGCTCCCGCTATTATTCATGAGAAGAATTTTGCTTATGTGGAGAGTAGTAAATTTTCTATGCTTGTAGATCATGAAAAGAATGCTTTAGGTGCTGGTTATATTGTTGAATTCATTCATGATGCTATTGAAAATTATTATGATGCAGGAATATATGCTTGTAGGAATTGCAATAATATAAAGTTTCCTCTCTATGTGCTTAAAGTTTTGAAGTTATGCTTGTTTTACCTTCCTATGCAAATTGATTCTTGTTCCCACATGTTGTTTGCTCACAAAATCCCTATGCATAGGAAGTGGGTTAGACTTAAATGTGCTAGTCATATTCTTCTTGATGCTCTCTTTATGTTTCAATTCTTATCCTTTATGTGAGCATCATTGAAATCATCATGCCTAGCTAGGGGCGTTAAACGATAGCGCTTGTTGGGAGGCAACCCAATCCTATTCTTGTTCTTTACTTTTTGCTCCTGTTTAGTAATAAATAATTCATCTAGCCTCTGTTTAGATGTGGTTTTATGCTTTTAATTAGTGTTTGTGCCAAGTAGAACCTTTGGGAAGACTTGGGGAAAGTCTTGTTGATCATGCTGTAAAAAACAGAAACTTTAGCGCTCATGAGAATTGCTGCCATTTTTTATTGGAGAGTGCTATTTAGTTAATTATTTTTTCATATGATTAGTATATAAATTCCTCACGTCCAGAAATTTATTTTAGAATTTTTGGGGTTACATAAGTTTGCATTAGTTACAGATTACTACAGACTGTTATGTTTTTGACAGATTCTGTTTTTCGTGTGTTGTTTGCTTATTTTGATGAATCTATGGGTAGTAAAATAGTTTATAAACCATAGAGAAGTTGGAATACATTAGGTTTAACGCCAATATAAATAAATAATGAGTTTATTACAGTACCTTGAAGTGGTTTTTTGTTTTCTTTCGCTAACGGAGCTTACGAGTTTTCTGTTAAGTTTTGTGTTGTGAAGTTTTCAAGTTTTGGGTAAAGATTCGATGGACTGTGGAATAAGGAGTGGCCAGAGCCTAAGCTTGGGGATTCCCAAGGAAGCCCAAGGCAATATTCAAGGACAACCAAAAGCCTAAGCTTGGGGATGACCCATAAGGCATCCCCTCTTTCGTCTTCGTTCATCTGTAACTTTACTTGGAGCTATATTTTTATTCGCCACATGATATGTGTTTTGCTTGGAGCGTCATTTTATTTTATTTAGTTTTGCTTGCTGTTTGAATAAAATACCAAGATCTGAAATTATTAAATTTTAGAGATTCTTCATATAGTTGCATAATTATTCGACTACTCATTGATCTTCACTTATATCTTTCGGAGTAGTTTGTCTTTTGCTCTAGTGCTTCACTTATATCTTTTTAGAGCACAGTGGTAGTTTTATTTTGAAGACATAGATGAACTCTCATGCTTAACTTATATTATTTTGAGAGTCTTAAATAGCATGGTAATTTGCTTAAATAATCCTAATATGCTAGGCATCCAAGAATAGTAAAAACTTTCTTATGAGTGTTTTGAATACTAAGAGAAGTTTGATGCTTGATGATTGTTTTGAGATATGGAGGTAATAATATCAAAGTCGTGCTAGTTGAGTAGTTGTGAATTTGAGAAATGCTTGTGTTGAAGTTTGCAAGTCCCACAACATGCATGTATGGTAAACTTTATGTAACAAATTTGAAACATGACATGTTATTTGATTGTCCTCCTTATGAGTGGCGGTCGGGGACGAGCGATGGTCTTTTCCTACCAATCTATCCCCCTAGGAGCATGCGCGTAGTGCCGAGGTTTTTGATAACTTGTAGATTTTTGCAATAAGTATGTGGTATCTTTATGACTAATGTTGAGTCCATGGATTATACGCACTCTCACCCTTCTATCCTTGCTAGCCTCTTCGGTACAGTGCATTGCCCTTTCTCACATTGAGAGTTGGTGCAAAC
The DNA here is from genome assembly GCA_034509565.1 of Triticum monococcum. NCBI lineage: Eukaryota > Viridiplantae > Streptophyta > Magnoliopsida > Poales > Poaceae > Triticum > Triticum monococcum. Next base: position 608,840,308 of record CM067845.1, read on the forward strand.
TTCGCCGGTGCATCCAAACCCCGTGATATGATACGCTATTTCACACATAAACCTCCTTATATCTTCCTCAAAACAGCCACCATACCTACCTATTATGGCATTTCCATAGCCATTCCGAGATATATTGCCATGCAACTTTCCACCGTTCCTTTTATTATGACACGCATCATCATTGTCATATTGCTTTGGATGATCATGTAGTTGACATCGTATTTGTCGCAAAGCCGCCGTTCATAATTTTTCATACACGTCACTCTTGATTCGTTGCAATCCCGGTGCACCGCCGGAGGCATTCATATAGAGTCATACTTTGTTCTAGTATCGAGTTGTAATCATTGAGTTGTAAATAAATAGAAGTGTTATGATCATCATTTTCTAGAGAATTGTCCCAAGTGAGGAATAAAAAAAAGAGAAAGGCCATAAAAAAGGAGAAGGCCCAAAAAAAGAAAAAAAAAGAGAAGGGCCATAAAAAAGAGAAGGCCCCAAAAAATGAGAGAAAAAGAGAGAAGGGACAATGCTACTATCCTTTGCCACACTTGTGCTTCAAAGTAGCACCATAATCCTCATGATAGAGAATCTCTTGTTTTGCCACTTTCATATACTAGTGGGAATTTTTCATTATAGAACTTGGCTTGTATATGCCAACAATGGGCCTCCTCAAGTGCCCTAGGTCTTCGTGAGGAAGCAAGTTGGATGCACAACCACTTAGTTTTCTTTTGTTGAGCTTTCATACATTTATAGCTCTAGTGCATCTGTTGCATGGCAATCCCTACTCCTTGCATTAACATCAATCGATGGGCATCTCCATAGCCCATTGATTAGCCTCATTGATGTGAGACTTTCTCCTTTTTGTCTTCTCCACATAACCCCCATCATCATATTCTATTCCACCCATAGTGCTATATCCATGGCTCACGCTCATGTATTGCGTGAAAGTTTATAGGTTTGAGATTACTAAAGTATGAAACAATTGTGTGGCTTGTCATCGGGGTTGTGCATGATGAGAGAATTCTTGTGTGACGAAAATGGAGCATGACTAAACTATATGATTTTATAGGGATGAACTTTCTTTGGCCATGTTATTTTGAGAAGACATAATTGCTTAGTTACTATGCTTGAAGTATTATAAATTTTATGTCAATATGAACTTTTATCTTGAATCTTTCAGATCTGAATATTCATACCACAATTAAGAAGAATTACATTGAAATTATGCCAAGTAGCACTCCGCATCAAAAATTCTATTTTTATCATTTACCTACTCGAGGACGAGCAGGAATTAAGCTTGGGGATGATGATATGTCTCCAACGTATCTATAATTTTTGATTGCTCCATGCTATAGTATCTACTATTTTGGATGTTTATGGGCTTTATTATACACTTTTATATCATTTTTCGGACTAACCTATTAACCCAGAGACCGGTGCCAGTTTCTATTTTTTTTTGCCTATTTTAGGGTTTCGAAGAAAAGGAAAATCAAACAGAGTCCAAATGACCTGAAACTTCGCGGGACTTATTTTTGGAAGGAAAGAAGCCCAGAAGACTTGAAGTGTATCTAAGGGAAGCTTCGAAGAGGCCACGAGGTAGGGGGCGCTCCCTCCACCCTCGTGGGCCTCTCGTGGCCCCCCTGACGTACTTTTTCCGCCTATATATCTCCATATACCCTAAAACCATCGAAGAGCACAATAGATCGGGAGTTCCACCGCCAGAAGCCTCCGTAGCCACCAAAAGCCAATCTAGACCCGTTCCGGCACCCTGCCGGAGGGGAAATCCCTCTCCGGTGGCCATCTTCATCATCCCGATGCTCTCCATGACGAGGAGGGCGTAGTTCTCCCTCGGGGCTGAGGGTATGTACCAGTAGCTATGTGTTTGATCTCTCTCTCTCATGTTCTTGATTTGGCGTGATCTTGATGTATCGCGAGCTTTGCTATTATATTTGGATCCTATGATGTTTCTTCCCCCTTCTACTCTCTTGTAATGGATTGAGTTTCCCCTTTGTAGTTATCTTATCGGATTGAGTCTTTAAAGATTTGAGAACACTTGATATATGTCTTGCCGTGCGTATCTATGGTGACAATGGGATACCACGTGATTCACTTGATGTATGTTTTGGTGATCAACTTGCGGTTCCGCCCATGAACCTATGCATAGGGGTTGGCACAAGTTTTCGTCGTGATTCTACGGTAGAAACTTTGGGGCACTCTTTGAGGTTCTATGTGTTGGTTGAATAGATGAATCTGAGATTGTGTGATGCATATCGTATAAGCATACCCACAGATACTTGAGGTGACATTGGAGTATCTAGGTGACATTAGGGTTTTGGTTGATTTGTGTCTTAAGGTGTTATTCTAGTACGAACTCTAGGGCTGTTTGTGACACTTATAGGAATAGCCCAACTGATTGATTGGAAAGAATAACTTTGAGGTGGTTTCGTACCCTACCATAATCTCTTTGTTCGTTCTCCTCTATTAGTGACTTTGGAGTGACTCTTTGTTGCATGTTGAGGGATAGTTATGTGATCCAATTATGTTATTATTGTTGAGAGGACTTGCACTAGTGAAAGTATGAACCCTAGGCCTTGTTTCAACGCATTGCAATACCGTTTGTGCTCACTTTTATCATTAGTTACCTTGCTGTTTTTGTATTTTCAGATTACAAAAACCATTATCTACTATCCATATACCACTTGTATCACCATCTCTTCGCCGAACTAGTGCACATATACAATTTAGCATTGTATTGGGTGTGTTGAGGACACAAGAGACTCTTTATTATTTGGTAGTAGGGTTGCTTGAGAGAGACCATCTTCATCCTACGCCTCCTACGGATTGATAAAACCTTAGGTCATCCACTTGAGGGAAATTTTCTACTGTCCTACAAACCTCTGCACTTGGAGGCCCAACAACGTCTACAAGAAGAAGGTTGTGTAGTAGACATCAGCAGCGGGCGAGCATGTGTTAACAAAAGTCGTCCAGGAGAAAAAGAAGCTCCATGATTGGAACACCAAACTGGGAGAAGAACTGAAAGGCGTACGAGCTCAGCTAGCTGACTCTGTTAAGGAGAACAAAAAACTACGAGGCGGCATATTCAATAGGGACAATTCCATTTTTACCCTAACTTTGTCCCGACCTCATCTTTACCCCTAAAAAAATCAGTGCTCAACTTTGCCCCTCTTCCGTTAGGAGCCCTTGTGGAAATACCCTTCCGTGCCGTTTTCGTCCGGTCAAAGGCCGTTGACCATCATCCAGACATTTCCTGGACATAGTTGCCCCTCTGAGCTTATTTCACTTACACGTGGGGCCTACCTTGTAAAAAGAAAAGAAAAACTCTCTTTCTCTCTCACCTCACCTCACCTCTCTCTTACAAGTGGACCCGGGTCCCTCAAACAAAAGAACATTCAACCTCTCTCTCCCTGACATGTGGTCCACGGAACCCATGGTCAGGGTCAAAATTGGTCCACGCTTGCTCATGGTGACGCATGGGCGGCTCGGCCAGTGGCCGTCACCGGCGAGGGGCGCTGCGCCTGAGGGTGAGGACCATGGGGTCGGGCTTGGGGTGGTCTAGCAGAGGGTGTGTGAGGGAGTCCTGGATTAGGGGGTCTCCGGACAGCCGGACTATATCCTTTGGCTGGACTGTTGGACTATGAAGATACAAGATTGAAGACTTCATCTCATGTCCGGATGGGACTCTACTTGGCGTGGAAGGCAAGCTAGGCAATACGTATATGGATATCTCCTCCTTTGTAACCGACCTTGTCTAACCCTAACCCTCTTCGGTGTCTATATAAACCGGAGGGTTTTAGTCCGTAGGACAACAATCACAACAAACAATCATACCATAGGCTAGCTTCTAGGGTTTAGCCTCTCTGATCTCGTGGTAGATCTACTCTTGTACTACCCATATCATCAATATTAATCAAGCGGGACGTAGGGTTTTACCTCCATCAAGAGGGCCCGAACCTGGGTAAAACATCATGCCCCCTGCCTCCTGTTACCATCCGGCCTAGACGCACAGTTCGGGACCTCCTACCCAAGATCCGCCGGTTTTGACACCGACATTGGTGCTTTCATTGAGAGTTCCGTTGTGCCGTCGCCACCAGGAAGGATGTCTCATCCCGTCTTTAAAGACGACACTATTGCTGAGGGAGCTTTGGCTATCGACCAAACTCTCTGGCTAGGTGGTCTTCTTATGACCGCCTGTTCGGCCGCTACGCCGACGATGACTTCTCGGGTCATCGAAAGCAATCTTCACGTCAACTCGGAACTCGCCGAGCAGTTAGATACAATGGAGCTCTCTTCCCTGAACGAGCTCTTGGATCGCATCGCCGCCCTGGGAGTCGCTACAGACTACGATCAGATTGGGCCTAAACCCGATCTGAGAGAGATCAACTCTCCCCAGGTCACCCATCATGTTGCCGTGGTGGAGGAACAATGCGGCAACCCTTCATCTATCTTAAGGACTAGCTATGTCCGGATTCCCGATCCCTCCAAGACGGATACCCGCGGAGGGGAGGACGTCACTCAAGGCCTGAACCTAGAATCAGGCAGTGGGCTAGATTTATCGGAAAACATCCAAGAATCCAAACTTTTGAGTTCGGAAACTCCTTGGGCCCTGAGTCTCAGATTGGGTAAGGATTCGGATTCAATTCCACCCACCCACCCAAACATACGCGATCTATCCCAAATTAGGCAAGAGCCCCAAGAAACAGTACACCATTACTGGGCCAGATTCCTCCTGGTCATGAACAGGATAAAGGACTGCCGCGAGGAAGACGCAATTTCATTCTTCTGCAACAATTGCACTGACAAGGGAATCCTCAACGCCATAAGTCGCCGCGAAATTACATGCTTTACCGACTTGTTGTCCATAGTACGAAAGTATTTTGCGATGGAAAGCGCCTGGAAAACCGAAATAAAATTTTGGGATAATCCGGCCCTGAATACAAACCCAGTCCGCAATAAAAGGGTGCATTATCACAATACACCTGGGTCAACTACCAAAAAGCAAAAGCCCTCTACGGGGCAAGGAACCATACTGGAGGGATGGCTCAACGGACCCTGCAAAATTCATAGTACAGCGGATGCAATACCGACGCACAGCCTTAGAGCATGTTGGATACTCCGGCAGGTGGCCAAAAGTGGTGAGGATCTACTCCTCCCAAAAACCACAGAGCACCATCCCGTGGACAACAATACGGTGTTAACGGTCTTTGAGACCTTCGCGTCAAATAATAGACGCAAGCAAACACTCCGCAGCATGGCCAAAATCTGCCACATAGCAGAAATAAATCCTTGGAGTGACACGGCTATTACCTTCAATGCCAGTGACGAACCCAAATTCCGAACAGCCCGAGCACCAGCCGCACTGGTCCTCAGTCCAATCGTGGACGGCTTTTGACTCACCAAGGTACACATGGACGGCGGCAGCGGATTAAACCTCATCTATGAGGAAACTCTTCAAAAGATGGAAATAGACTGGAGCCGCATTGTGCAAAGTAGCACAACCTTTAGAGGAATCATCCCTAGTCGGGAAGCACGCTGTGCTGGGAAAATCACACTAGATGTGGTATTCGGCATGCCGGATAATTACAGGTCCGAAGAAATTACATTCCAAGTGGCCCCGTTCAGCAGTGGATACCACGCTCTACTAGGGCGGGAGGCGTTTACCATCTTCCAAGCCATCCCCCATTACAGGTACATGAAGCTCAAAATGCCCGGGCCCAACGGAATCATCACTCTTGCTAGTGATCCAGACATAGCACTCCGTGCCGAAAATAAGACAGCCGCACTGGCCCTCGAGGCACTATCTGAAGCCCTAGCGGCCGAGGAACTAACTGCGCTGCGCTCCATGGTGAATAGGGACGATGTGATACTCGATAAAAGATCCAAGTCCACATCCTTTAAACCGGCGGACGAAATAGTCAAATTCCAAGTCCATCCAACGGACCCTCCAAAAACAGCTTCCATCAGGGAACAATTAAACCCTGATGTCGACTCCGCACTGCGAGAGTTCCTACACGAGAACTGGGACATTTTTTCCTGGCACCCTTCAGACATGCCAGGAATCCCACGCAGGCTGGCTGAGCACAACCTAAATATCCTAAAAGGATTCAAGCCAGTCAAGCAGGTCTTCGACGTTTCTCCGAGCCTAAGAGACAAGCCAAGCTATTGGAGGCCGGATTCATCAGAGACATAAAACATCCGGACTGGCTAGCAAACCTGGTGATGGTACCAAAGAAGGACAAATCCTGGCGCTTGTGCGTCGATTTTAAGGACCTTAACAAGGCCTGCCCAAAGGATCCCTTCCCCCTCCGCCGCATCGATCAAATCATCGATGCTACCGCAGGACATGATTCCTTGTGTTTAATCGACGCATACTCTGGCTACCATCAAATTAAAATGGCGGAGCCAGACCAAGCCGCAACGGCATTCATCACACCATACGGCCCATTCTGCTTCAACACAATGCCCTTTGGGCTCAAAAACGCCAGCGCAACATATCAGCGCATGATTCAGACATGTCTGGCAAACCAGATCGGCAAAACAGTGGAGGCATATGTGGATGACGTGGTCGTTAAAACCAAGCATGTCGAAACTCTAGTAGACGACTTAAGGCTCACATTCGACAACCTCCGAACATATGACATCAAGCTCAATCCGGAAAAATATGTTTTCGGCGTACCAGCCGGAAAGCTCCTGGGATTCATTGTCTCCAGTAGAGGAATTGAAGCTAATCCGGCCAAAATCCGAGCGTTGTCACAGTTGGCTACCCCAACAGACCTCAAACAAATACAAAAATTGACTGGATGCATGGCGGCTCTAAGCCGCTTTATCTCCCGCTTGTGAGAAAGGGCATTACCCCTTTATCGCCTCCTCCGGCGCACCGAACACTTTGAGTGGACGGATGCCGCCTCGGCCGGACTCAACGAAATAAAAGCCATATTGGCAATAAACCCAGTCCTGGCCGCGCCAAACACTGGCGAACCAATGCTATTATACATTGCGGCAACTCATCAAGTAGTAAGCGCAGTGCTCGTCATCGAGCGAGAAGTGGACGGACACAAATTCCCCCTTCAAAAGCCGGTTTACTATGTGTCCACTGTCCTTACTCCATGCAAATCATGGTACCCGAATTATCAAAAGATAGCGTACGCGGTATTTATGGCATCCCGGAAGCTGCGACACTACTTTCAAGAGTGTTCGATAACGGTAGCCTTGGAAGTACCACTTAACGATATTATCAACAACCGTGACGCGACAGGCCGGATTGCCAAATGGGCCATTGAGCTCCTCCCGTTCGACATAACTTACAAGCCACGACGAGCTATTAAGTCACAAGTTTTGGCTGACTTCGTCGCTGAGTGCACGGAAGCCGAACTCCCTAAAGAGTACGACACATATTCAAATTGGATCATGCACTTCGACGGCTCAAAAATGCTGGCTGGTCTGGGGGCTGGCGTTGTTTTGACATCCCCAACAGGAGATACCGTTCAATATGTACTACAGATAATGTATACGGACTCCAACAACGCAGCCGAATATGAGGCCCTTCTACATGGCCTCCGGACGGCAGTATCCATGGGCATTCAATGCCTAGAGGTGCGCGGGGATTCGAGCCTCGCGATATCCCAAATAAATGGAGACTTCGATGCCAAGGATCCAAAAATGGCAGCTTATCGCAATGCCATCCTAAAAATGTCAGCTCGGTTCGAGGGGCTTGAATTTCATCATGTGGATCCGGAAAACAATCAGGCGGCGGATATCCTCGCCCACATCGGCGCAAAACGCGACGCGGTCCCTCCCAACATATTTCTGGAACGGCTCTTCAAGCCATCCATAGCATGGGAAGGGGACACCGGTAACAACAGCCTGGACCCGACCAAAATACCCGATACCGAACTCTCTAACACAATCGGAGGCTCCGCCATCGAAATAATACATTCAGCCCACGAAATAATGGCCATTATTGCCCTGTGGACAGAACCATTCCTGGCCTACCTAACTAGACAGGAACTTCCGGAGGACCAAAATGAGGCACGCTGCATAGTGCGGCGATCCAAGGCCTACAGGGTCCATGAGGGAGAATTGTACAAAAAAAGCGCTACCGGAGTCCTTCAAAGGTGCATCTCCAAAGAGGAAGGGCGGAATCTTTTGGCAAAAATTCACGCCGGACTCGGCGGTCATCACGCCGCAGCCCGAGCTCTTGTAAGCAAGGCCTTCCGTACAGGATTCTATTGGCCAACGGCCCAGGCAGATGCACATGACTTGGTCCAACGTTGTGCCGGTTGCCAGCTCTTTGCAAATCAAAGCCACATGCCACCCACCGCCCTCCAAACAATCCCCATTACATGGCCCTTCGTGGTCTGGGGGCTTGACATGGTTGGACCCCTTAAAGGGGAGCCCACAAGAAAAAAAATACTTATTGGTCATGGTGGATAAATTCACCAAATGGATAGAGGCTAAACCGGTTAAAACAGCCGAATCCGGACCGGTGATAGATTTCATATACGGGGTTGTACACCGTTACGGCGTCCCCCACAACATCATCACTGATAACGGCACAAACTTCACGGCCAATGAGGTAAAACTCTGGTGTAGCAAAATGGGCATCAAGCTCGATTATGCTTCAGTCTATCACCCACAAACCAATGGTCAAGTCGAACGAGCAACTGGTATTATAATGAGCGGCATTAAACCAAGATTAGTGCGCTCCTTAACGGAGTTTGACATGCACTGGGTAGAGGAGCTCGACTCCATACTCTAGGGGCTGCGGACCATGCCGAATCGTAGTACCGGATATACACCGTTTTTTATGGTGTACGACGGAGAGGCAGTCCTGCCCTGTGACATAATTCATGACTCACCTTGAGTGCGCATGTACGAAGAAAGAGAAGCCGAGATCGATCGGCGGGATAGTCTGGACACCTTGGAGGAAAAGTGCGATGTAGCCAAAGCCGTTCCACATTTTACCAGCAACAGGCTCGCAGATACCAAAGTAGAGAAGTACGGGCCAAAACTTATAACGTTGGCGAACTAGTTCTACGGCTGCCGGATAAGAAAAAGAACAAGCTCGAGCCCAAATGGGAAGGTCCCTTCATTATCGACCAAGTTCTGACCGGTGGAGCATACCAACTGTGGGATGCATCGACTAGTCAACTCGAGCCGAACCCATGGAACGCAGCCAGGCTTCAAAGATTATACGCTTAGCACCGGACTCTATGTTAGTCCCCTCCCTTTGTCCATTTTCTTCATATGCATCATTTGTCTTGTTTCCCTTTCTTTCTTTTATTTCTCTAGGCCTTCAAGGGTCACCATGTGCCTCACTCGTACATTACAGATGCGCTAGCCGCACTCTTCATACCTGGGGGCTTCTTTCACAGAAGCTTAAGTTATTTTCCTGGGCCTCACGCCCAGCACATGTGTTATACTTCCGCATGTACCTTTTTTCACCACTATATGCATCGATATGACTTAAGTTTTGGCCAAGCTGGGTTGCCTGGCTCTTGTATTTATGCCCTACGTTCCCGTTAATTCGGCTAGGGCATAAGGGGAGCACCTCTGCGATTGTTACCGCCGGATCAGCCGGGCGTGTACCTCAGACTGGGTGAAGCCGAAAGCTAGCGTTCTTAAGGGAATATTCGCTCGGTGAACAAAAGATGACTTTTATTATTCATATCTGCCCCCAGATGATTTTTCTGCGCTTCTTATCATAGTCCGGACATGCACTTTAGGGCATGTTTACCCAGGGAAAGGAACCCTTAACGGAACTATTCTCCCTGGAAGATGTTTCTTACTACCCATGTAATATAACAAAACTAGTTGGGCACTTGTCTGATAAAGCACTAATGACCCCTACGCCTGGTCTCCACGCATGCCCCGGTTACATAACCGAGAGGGTATTCAGATACACTCTGGACTGTCGGGTCCCGAGGTTGAAGCGAAAAGGTCTGCCACGACAAACGATCTACAATCCGGCTAGAAGGCATTATACATGTCACTTTAAAATTACATAGTCAATTTGATTGGTTGAATTCCTCTTCAATACCATCCAATAGGTTGTCTAGTCTACAATCCTGTTGGGAATACTTTGCGGCCAATTCTACTTGGCCGTACACTAAGCTCACAGGGATCTCCTTCCCATCAAGCCCCATAGGTCCGACTTCGGCCATGTGGTTCGGGTCAGCCTTTGTGTACCGTGTCTTCACCATTGCCCAGGCTTCCCTGGCGCCCTGACGGCAGGCTGATATCTTCCATAATCGGAAGCGCCACCGTGCTCCCTTCAGCTTTTCTGCAAACTCTCCAATGCCTTTGGGTATGGAGATGGATGGCCACAAGGCCTGGACGACGCCTTGCATCACCTGCCGAACTCGTTCGTGCAACTGTGAGAGCTCGGGAAGAAGGTCACCCGTTGAACCGGGCATTTCCTCGGTAGGACGACCTGTTAGCATACCTACAGACATAACTCTGTCAGCCAGCTTCCTCGCCAAACTCTTTTTCAAAGTTCGTTCAAGCACTTACTAAATATGTCGCGTCGAAGCCGCCGATTTTCCTTAACAGAGTCCGACAGTTGGGCGCGAACATCTTGTAGTTCCACGCCCAGCTTGGTGTTGGCATCTTGGAGATCATTTTTCTCCTGCCTCACCCTCGTAAGCACGTTCTCACCAGCCTTCAGCTGGCGTTGGAGCTGCTGCTTATCCGGATTTACTCCAGTGTCATCCGCAATTTTATCGTCAGATGTGCATACACGCCGCATTATATATGATACTTATCATTTGAAGGATATGTTACCAGAGGGGGTCTCTTTGGGCTCCCCTGCTGCGGCCAGTGCGGCCTGAAGTTGAGCTTTGCACTTTTCCAGCTCCTGGGACAGTTGAGTATTCTTTTCTATAAGAACCTACATAACAAATGATCCTTAAATCAGTTATCCTAACTGTTTCAAGTCTCAGGGGCTACTGATATATATAATCACAAAATTTTCTCACCGTATGTCTTTTACATACTGCTCCGTGGCTCTGGCTAGACCATTTTGAGCGGCACGGAGGTGCACGTCTCCCGAGTTGAAGGCATCCAATGCCTCTTGGGAGAAACAAGCATCATGAAGAACAGTCCGGCGATGCTTGTAGTTCATGGCACTTTCCAGATCGGAATGGGTGGCGGATAGTTTATCTGCATCCTCTGTCGGAGGAGCACCCGGCGCACGCCATGTATTCGTTCCTGCCTCCGAATCCAGCCTTGGAGCCTGGCTTATGGAGGCGCGATTGGTAGCCTCTCCGGGTATAGTCCGGCGAGCTCTCTTTTTCCTGAAAAGAAGGCATGGGCGTTAATATGCCTCTGAGAATAATGTCTTGCAATAAGGACAGGGCGCCATACCGTTGTGCCGGTGTCTCAATCCGGCCTGCGGGTCTTTTCAGCATGCTTGGCCTCGCGGCCCCTTGTTGGCCAGTCGTCATAGGCTCGGCCTTCGGCCTCGAGGACCTCCCCTGCAAAAACACGGCTGTTATACGACGATCAAAAACACGCAAGAACGGATCCCTTTTTAAGTGTTGGGGCTTTGGTCTCAGTCACCTGTTGTCACACCCTAGCTAGATTATGCATTAGAGTGTGCATCATGTTTACCTTCATCAGAAAATTGAAATGGGGAAAGTAGAACCCCCAGCACCCCCCCCTGAAATCAACTAGGGTTTACTAAAAATAAATTCAATGAACCTGAAATGCCCTTCAAAAATGTTCACCCTCTTTGCCTTGGGTTAGAACCCTTGGGAAAAATGGTGCATATAATTTTAGGTCAACAAAAGGGGCATTGACTTAATTCATAAATATTTGAATTTGGGCATTTAAATACTATTAAATAATTCAAATGCTCAAATAATGTTGGAACTATTTTTGGGCCACTGAAATATTTCAGAAAGTGTCCATAAATATTTTCAGGATTTTATAAAATGATTTAGTATTTAAACTAAATCAAAACAGAATAACAGAAATAGAAAAACAAAAAAAATAAAGAGGGAAAGGCCATGGGCCACTTACCTGGCCCATCTCCAGCTGGCGGCCCAGCCCACCCCGCTGCCTCCTGTCGTCCCCCTCCTCGGACAGAAGGACGCGTGCGTGTGCCCGGCGCTCGCCGGCACGCGCGCGCGCCACCTCCCCCCCCCTGCGCGCCACCTCCTGCTTCCGGGCTCCCTCCCAATGCCACGGAGACGGCCACGCACCCCCTGGTCCTCTCATTCCCCCTCCTCCGTGCTCATCCCCTCCTCTGCTCTCTCTCCCGCACAACCGCCATGAGCCCGAGAGCACCGACAAGCTCCACCACGGCCACTGCCTCCCCCTCGCTTCCCTGACCAGCTTAGAGGCTCCGCCTCGACCCCGTCTTCCTCCTCACCGAACCACGCCCCGCCGGAAGCCCTGCATCGTCGGTTTCAAGCTCTTCTTCGACATCGGCCACCGTGGATCGCCGCCGTCGAATTCGCGGCAACCGAAGCTTCCCCGAGCCCATTGAGCTGCTCTGCGAGATCACCGTGACCTCCTGCACGTTTTGCCCCTAACCCCGTGGCTTGCCGCTTGCCGTAGCCGTTGTTTCGTAGCTGGCCGTAGCACGCCGCCGCCTGAGCTCGTCGTCGGCGCAGCTTCGGTGACCATTAGGTCGCCCCGGCGTGCCTAACCTACTCCCCGCATCGTGTAGCGCTCCGCTAGCCCATCGCCTCGCTCGCTAGGACACCCTAGCGCTAACCCGCACCAGCCCCTAACTCCGGCCACCGCCGCGAGCTTGCCTCCGGCGAGCTCGGGCCATCTCAGCCCCTGCCGTGTGCACAGATGGATGCGGGCGAGTCCCAGCTCCGCGTAGATGCCCTCCGCTGGCCATTTGGTCGCCGGAGGAGGATTTCCGAGCCCCTCCACCGTCTCTGGCCTTGCCGGCGACGAGCCGGGGTCAACTCCGGCGTGTTTTGACCCCGGGTCGGCTGGGTTGACTCCCCCCTGACTCACTGACGTGTGGGCCCAGGCGCCTGCCTAATTACTGTTAGTTAATTAGTGTTAATAAAATTAGCTAATTAGTGAGCCACTGACATGCGGGCCCCGCCCGGCTAACCAAGTTAGTTAGGGTTAACTAACTTAGTTAGTTGATTGTGTCACTGACCAGTGGACCCCACTGGTCAGGTTTGACCTGGAGGCGCCCAGTTGACCTGCTGACATCAGGGTGATGTCATGCTGACACAATAACTCCTTTTCTGGATTTAATTTTATATAGAAAATTCCAGAAAATTGCCTAAACTTCAAAAATTCATAGAAATTCAACCATAACTCCAAATGAGACAAATTATATATCAAAAATTATCAAAAAAATTCAAGGAATCCATCTGTACCATTTTCATGCATGTTTGAACAATGTTTGTCCTTTGTTTTGGACAAAACAAATATAGGGCATTTAAATAATCATATATGGGGTTGGAATTTGAATCTTGTACTCAAACCAACTTCATTTAAGTCATAGCTAGTTGCATTAGCTCAAGACACATCCATATTGCCATGTCATAGCATGCATCATATTGTTGCATATCGTCATGTGTTGATTGTGCTCGGTTGTGTTATTCGTGGTAGGTTCTGCCTCCGAGGATATTCACGAGTATCCAACTGAAGGGTAGTATCCCGTCACCACTCCATCAGGCAAGCAACCATTGATCATTCCGATACAACCCATGTTCTCGCTCCTGCTCTTGTTTACTGCATTAAGACAACACGATTCAAACTGCTGTGTGCTACGGTAGTTGAACCCTTATCCTCTGCATGACCTGTCATTGCCACCGTAACTAGATGAAACCCACTAGCATGTGTAGGAGTTGATTGAGCCATGTTTTGTGATTCCTACCTTGCTATGCCTGCTATGCTTAGAGTTGTGTCAGGTCTGGTTCATCTGGGGGATGGGCTGGAGTGAAATGCTTGTGCCAGTAATATGTGGGATGTGTTGAACATGTTTTGGTAAAGGTATCGATGAGAGGCCATGTAGGAGTACATGGTGGGTTGTTTCATTGAAGCCGTCCCTAAGAACTGAGTTCTGTATGCGTGAATTAAGATTCAGCTACTACCACACATTGGGCCCTGAAATATGACCCCGCTCGACTTACCGACCCCTCTCGCCTCAGTCCAGGAGTTGCAACTAGTTTCTGGTGTTTGTAGGATATGTGTTGGCGGCCGTGCGTAGCGCTGACCCTAGGGGTGGGCTATGTTGCGGTAGATACACCATGGCACGGTGTGCCGAGTCACCCGTTTGGTGTCTCGGGAACCCTGTTCACATCGTTCGGGGCCGTTGAGGACACCCCGGCCGGATTTCCTTGCGGATGGAACCTGAATAGGCGATGACCCTGGACTAGAGACTTGTGAGGTTAGTCAGGTCATGGTCTACACCCACGTCGGTTTTCGCTTGAAGTCTGCCGAGCACATTTCGTGTGCAGACGCTAAGTGGTGGAAACATGTGTGACGAAGTACACCCCTGCAGGGTATAAAACTATTCGAATAGCCGCGTCCGCGGTAAAGGACTACTTGATTGCATATACAGTTCATAGACAAGTTAATGGATACTACTAAAAGACTCAAGATAAGTGTGAGTACCGAGGATGGCCCCCTCGCAGGATACGAGGGAGGATCCACGATGGAGTATTGTGATGGTGAGTAGTGGACTCGTGTGCGAAAACTATTTTGCTAAAGGATTCCGTAGGATAGCTTAGCCAAGAGTCAAAGCTGGCTTGCTGCATAAACCCCACCACCTTCTTGAGAATGAGCATGTATAGTAGGTTCTGATGTAAGACTTGCTGAGTACCTTTGTACTCATGTTTGCTTATTTATTGCTTTCAGACGACAACACTGCCCCCTCCGATGGGTTTTACGTAGACCTTGACGTCGACGAGTGACTAGCCACCCAGGTGGTGATCCAGGCCATGGAGGGCCCTATGTAGATAGACAGGCTTCGAGAAGCCTTCTTTCTTTCTAGAGTCTGTACTCAGACTAGTTGCTTCCGCATGTGCTTGTATGACTGTATGACTTGAGTGTCGGGTCATGTGACCCCTACCTGTATGGATATGTTATGTATGGCTCCCTGGAGCCTTTAAATAAAGTACTTGAGTTGTAGAGTTTTGTTGTGATGCCATGTTGTATGTACTCATATCGAGCATATTGTATGTATGATTGAAATGCTTGGTATGAGTGGGATCCGACAATCTAGTTGTTTGTCCTTCGCAGCCTTTCTTATGGGGCAATGTAGTCTAGTGCTCCTCGAGCCATAGTAGTCCGCTACAGCCCGGTTCACCGGAGTCCTGCTAGCCCAGCATGTAACGCCCCGAGACCGATGTGCCACATGTCGTGCAGTTATTCGCTGGTGTTGCCTTGTCATTGCTTGCGTGTCATGCATTGCATATCATGTCATCATGTGCATTTCATTTGCATACGTGTTCGTCTCATGCATCCGAGCATTTTCCCCGTTGTCCGTTTTGCAATCCGGCGCTCCGTTCTCCTCCGGTGGTCATTTCTACCTTTCTTTTGTGTGTGGGGATTAAGCATTTCCGGATTGGACCGAGACTTGCCATGTGGCCTTGGTTTACTACCGGTAGACCGCCTGTCAAGTTTCGTATCATTTGGACTTCGTTTGATACTCCAACGGTTAACCGAGGGACCGAAGAGGCCTTGTGTGTGTTGCAGCCCAACACCCCTCCAATTTGGCCCAAAACCCACCAAACTCTGCTCCATCGTCTCGGTCGTTCGATCACGATCGCGTGGCCGAAAACCGCACCTCATTTGGACTCTCCTAGCTCCCCCTACCTATAAATATGTCCTCCCCGTCCATTTTCGCGGACGAAACCCTAGTCTACCACCTCCCCGCGCCACCGGACATGTCCGTCCCGCCGACCGGACATGTCCAGCCGCCGCTGCCACCTCAGTCCGCCCAATGGCAGCGCGCCACGTCGCCTCGCCGCCCCTCTCCTCCAACCGGAGCGCGCCACATCAGCCCCCGCCGGACCCTCTCTCTCCTCCCGCCGCCGCCGGCCCGCGGGGCCCGAGGCCGGCCCGCGCGGGCCCAGATCCGCCGCCGCCTGGCGCTAGGCGCCACCAACCGCCCGCGCCCCGCGCCTGGACCGCCGCCGCCGTGCGCCCGAGACGCTCCGCCGCCGCCGCACTTGTGCTGCTCCGCCGCGCCACCCCGTCGCCGGCCACCGGAGTGGCCCGGGTCCGCACACCCCGCCGCCCGCGCCCGTTCGCGCACGCCGCCGCCCGAGTGCCTCGTCGCCTTCGCCGGCACCGCCTCCTCTTCCCAGGTCGTCGCCGCCGCACCTTAGCCGGCCGGAGCAAAGCTCTACGGCGGCGAGCTCCTCCGGCGTCGCCGAACCTCCAAGCCGGCCCCCGCGCCGCCGGATCTGGCCACCTACACCGCCTCCTCCGTCTTGCTTCGACCGGCGCCGCCCCA
The DNA here is from genome assembly GCA_034509565.1 of Triticum monococcum. Lineage (NCBI taxonomy): Eukaryota > Viridiplantae > Streptophyta > Magnoliopsida > Poales > Poaceae > Triticum > Triticum monococcum. The sequence goes on from CM067845.1 coordinate 608,856,755, forward strand.
AGCACCAACTCCGGCGATCTCCTTCAAGTCCGGCCATCTCCATCATCTCCGGCGAGCTTCTCCGGCGAGATCTCGTGGATCGGGATCAGATCCACCACACCCTCCATCCAAACACCTCCCCTCGTCCCGATCCGCTCCGTCCCGGAACCGCTCCATCCCGCGTTGACTTTCGCGGAGGTAAAATTTGACTAAGCCCCCGAAATTCCCAGATCCATGATGCCATGTTCGAGGCCTTGTATCTTTGCATCCGTAGCTCCGATTTGTGCATATGATATGTCAAAATCTTCGTCTCGACGAGTACATCATTTCATTCCATTGCATCATTTGCATTTGAGGTCATCTTGGTGCCCAAAATGCTGTTGGAAGGAGGCATGTTGAGTTAAATTGCAGATCCGTTAGTCCAACATGCACTTTTGTCATTTTTGCCATATTTAATCCGTGCATGATATGCCTGTGCCCCTTTGGGATGAATTGTTAAGCATGTTGTCTTCTTTCCAGAGGTGCCTTCCATGTATTTTTAGGATGTGTGTGTTGTCTTGTGCAAGCTTGCGAAGAGGGCTACCTGAGATTACAGATTTCAGGGACTTAGTGATTTTCACTAAGTCTGAGCCGTTTTAGTTCACGATGCTATATGTCCGGCTTGTTTCCTAGTGATCCGTGCCTCTTTTGAGGATGATCAGTAAGAGTGATTTGTTATGCTTGTTGTGCTTAATCCATCCATGGCTTTACTTGTTATGTTGGAGCACACTAGGTTGACTCAATCAAGCTCAACTTTTGCATAGTTGCTGTTTTGGGCAGATCGTGAACTCTTTTGCGATTTTGCCGGAGTGATTGCTAGTGATCCATGCATGCTATGCCATTGTTCTTGCCATGCCTAGCTAGCTTTGTGTGCCTTCTTAATGGATATATGCTTGCCTTGCCATGAATTGCACCGTAGTGAGAGCATTGAGCTCGTTTACATGCCACCGTGAGTTAAGATTTCAGCATGTCCCAGTTTTCACTAAGTCTGAAAACTGATTGTGTTTCATCGATGTTCGTGTGCTCGGTAGAGTATTTTGTGAACCCTTTTGGCCCCAGGTCATTTTGGGTGTTTTGTTAAGCTTGTTGAGTAGCTCCATGCCATGCTCTTACTTGCCATGTTCAGGTTTTTCATCATGTTGTTTTGCTGCTCCGAAGAGAGCATCGTGGTCTGAAATTTCAGACTAGCGTTAATTTCGCTAAGTCTGAAATCTGTTTTGCTTATTCAGTTTTGCCATGCTTGTTTGAAGCCCTTAATGGATGAATTTGCCTATGCCTCAGTCCTGATGATTTGTTAAGCTTGATGAGTACATCACTGCCATGCAATTTGTTTTCATGTTTGGTGGCTGTAGCATGTTCATTTTGTTGCATTTAGGAGTCTACTTGCTGTAAATCGCAGATCGGTTCATTTCGTAAAACGCTTGCCATTTCCAAACCGTAGCTCCGATTGCCATGATCTTTATATCGTTTTCAGGTGATTTTTTTCCCTCTATCCAGTGGCACACTTGGTTTTCCAAGTTGAGGCCAGGTTCATGCATTTCCTGTCACGTCTTGCATTTTGCACCCCGCATCGCATCCCGCATCTCGCATATCATACCATGTTCATGTGTTGGTTGTTTACTATGTTGTGTGCTTCTTTTCCGGTGATTGCTTCTTCGGGTTGATTCCGATAACGTCGAGTTTGTGAGGACCTGTTCGTCTACGTCCGTTTGTCTTCTTCATGGACTCGTTCTTCTTCCTTGCGGGATTTCAGGCAAGATGATCATACCCTCGAAATCACTACTATCTTTGCTATGCTAGTTTGCTCGCTCTTTTGCTATGCCATTGCTACGATGCCTACCACTTGCTTGTCAGCCTCCCAAATTGCCATGTTCAGCCTCTAACCCACCATTGTCCTAGCAAACCGTTGATTGGCTATGTTACCGCTTTGCTCAGCCCCTCTTATAGCGTTGTTAGTTGCAGGTGAAGATTGAAGTTTGTTCCTTGTTGGAACATGGAGATCGTTCCTTGTTGGAACATTTATTTATTTGTTGGGATATCACTATATATCGTATTTAATTAATGCATCTATATACTTGGTAAAGGGTGGAAGGCTCGGCCTTATGCCTGGTGTTTTGTTCCACTCTTGTCGCCCTAGTTTCCGTCATATCGGTGTTATGTTCCCGGATATTGCGTCCCTTACGCGGTTGGGCTATAATGGGAACCCCTTGACAGTTCGCCTTAAGTAAAGCTTCTCCAGCAATGCCCAACATTGGTTTTACCATTTGCCACCTAGCCTTTTTCTTCCCTTGAGTCGGCCGGCTCAAGGGTCATCATTATTTTACCCCCCGGGCCAGTGCTCCTCTGAGTGTTGGTCCACCTGTCAGCTGCCGGTGGCCACCAGGGGCAACTCTGGGCTGGCTTACCCGTACCTAAGACAATCTGAGTGTGCCCTGAGAAAGAGATATGTGCAGCTCCTATCGGGATTGGTCGGCACATTCGGGTGGTGTTGCTAGTTTAGTTTTATCCTGTCGAAATGTCTTGTTGTACTGGGATACCGAGTCTGATCGGAATGTCTCGGGTGGAGGTCTATTCCTTCGTTGACCGTGAGAGCTTGTGATGGGCTAAGTTGGGACACCCTGCAGGGATTTGAACTTTCGAAAGCCGTGCCCTCGGTTATGGGCAGATGGGAATTTGTTAACGTCCGGTTGTAGAAAACCTGAAGTTAACCTTATATAAAATGAATCAATTGCGTGTGTAACCGTGATGGTCTCTTTCCGGCGGAGTCCGGGAAGTGAACACGGTTGTTGGAGTTATGCTTGACGTAGGTTGCTATAGGATAACTTCTTGATCATACTTTTATCGACCGTGCTTTGCCTTCTCTTCCCGCTCTCATTTGCGTATGATAGCCACCATATATGCTAGTCGCTTGCTGCAGCTCCACCTCATACCTTTACCTTACCCATAAGCTTAAATAGTCTTGATCGCGAGGGTGCGAGATTGCTGAGTCCCTGTGGCTCACAGATTACTTCCAAAACCAGCTTGCAGGTGCCGATGAGTTCGTGCAGATGACGCAACCAAGCTCAGGAGGAGCTCGATGAAGATCTTGTCCTTTGTGTTGTTTCGTTCTAGTTGATCAGTAGTGGAGCCCAGTTGGGGTCGATCGGGGACCTTTGTTGCATTTGGGGTTTTTCTTTTATTTTGGTTCCGTAATCGGACCTTGAGTGTAATTGTATGAGGTAATGCTTTATTCATGTATTTGTGTGAAGTGGCGATTGTAAGCCAGCTATGGATCCTTTTTCCCCTATTGTATTACATGGGTTGTGTGAAGATTACCTCACTTGCGACATATGCCTTCAATGCGATTATGCCTCTAAGTCGTGCCTCGACACGTGGGAGATATAGTCGCATCGAGGGTGTTACACAGCACTACTGTTCAGGACACTTGACTGGCCGGCATGTGTTTCACTTCGTCCCTATGTCTGTCCCTTCGGGGAAATGTCACGCGGTGATCTCCGGAGTCCTGTCTAGCCTGCTACAGCCCGGTATCCCCCGGAGTCCTGTTAGCCTAGTGCTACAGCCCGGAATCACTCGTTGATGACCGACATGTTCGTTGTGATTCATGTATGCCTGTCTCCATAGGTCTGTGCCGCTTTAGGTTCACGACTAGCCATGTCGGCCCGGGTTCTCGATCATATGGATGCTAGCGACATTGTCATATACGCGAGCCAAAAGGCGCAAACGGTCCCGGGCCATGGTAAGGCGACACCCGTGGGATACCGTGCGTGAAGCCGCAAAGTGATATGAGGTGTTACCGGCTAGATCAATGTGACTTAGAATCGGGGTCCTGACACCTGTGAGGCTGGAACTAGCCCAGGGTACTCGGCCGTAATGGCCACCAAGGCATTGTCATTACTCGATTGGTAAAATACCCCATCGATCAGCTCCATAGATATGTCCGGATCCTCCTGGGAGGCCGGGTCAAGGGACCGTCCAGGGTCCTCGGGTTGTGGAGGAGGGTTGTTTATCTCCTTTACAGCCTGGCTCAGCTACTGCGATGAAATTGCTAGAATGAATACTTAACTACGGGAATACAAAATGGATGGGCGATAAAAAGTCTCCGCTTACCCAGCTCGGAGGATTGTACATAGAAAATCCGCCCTGCAGGTTGACACGAAGGAATTCCTCCTCTTCTCCCTTTGTGGCCGTGGCGGGTGGCGTCATCCTCCCTGTTGAAATCCCACATGGGGTGGCCTCTATACTGAAGCGGCTGCACCCCCGCATGATGCATATGGCCATGACCTCGATCATGGTCAATCCAGATCAAGCTAAAAAACTTATCCGGCTCATCAAGTATAGAATGTCCCTGTCATCTTCCTCCAGGGAGCTCCGTGGACGCCAGCTCCGGCGCTTCTTCGAAGGGGCGTTGTCGAACTCAGGAAGGCCGATCCGAATAGGATCCGGGAGGGGGACGTCTTCTATATAAAACCATTCTGAAGGCCAGTCTTCGGAAGTCTTCTTTGGGGTCCCGGACAGGTATCCGGTCCCGGCAATACGGCACACCTCGGCTCCGCCCACTTGATATATTGACCCCTTCTGAGAATGGGGCACAAGGCAGAACAACTTCTTCCACAGAGCGAAATGAGCCTCACAACCCAAAAACAACTCACAAAGGGCTACGAATCCCGCGATATGTAGCAGGGAAGCAGGCGTAAGATTGTGCAACTAGAGGCCGTAGAACTCCAGGAGCCCCCGGAGAAACGGATGAATTGGAAATCCGAGCCCTCTTACTAAATAAGGGACAAGGCATACCCGCTCTCCCTTGGAGGGATTGGGAAGGCTCTCCGCTTGCTCTCCGCCATTATAGGTGGCGAGCCCGGCTCGAACCGGGACCATGCACGCTGGGGGAAGAAATCCCTTGGACTGAAGCATCACTAATTTGCTGTGCGGGAGGGAACATCTCTCCCAATCTCCAAGCTTGGAGCTAGGGGTGCGAGAGGAGGAGCTGCGTCGACCGGCCATGATGGAATGGGTCTCTGCCGGGCGCGCTCCGATGAAGGCTCGCCAAGGGAGGATGGTGTGATTTGGATCTGAATCCTCGTCTTTTTAAATAGGTGGCTCGTTCACACAGCTAGGGGGGTAAATGTGAAAACGCCCTGGCTCTTCACATTCACTCAACACGTGGAAAGTGGCCATTATTGGGCGTATAATCCAAGGAGTACAAACATTCACAAGAAACCGTACATTATTTCGACAGGTACACAGAATTTGAAGAGGAACCCGCCTTGCAATGCCGAAGACAATACTGCGCGCCGGACTCATCGTCATTGAAGCCTGGTTCGGGGGCTACTGAGGAAGTCCTGGATTAGGGGGTCTCCGGACAGCCGGACTATATCCTTTGGCCGGACTGTTGGACTATGAAGATACAAGATTGAAGACTTCGTCTCGTGTCCGGATGGGACTCTACTTGGCGTGGAAGGCAATCTAGGCAATATGTATATGGATATCTCCTTTGTAACCGACCTTGTCTAACCCTAACCCTCTCCGGTGTCTATATAAACCGAAGGGTTTTAGTCCATAGGACAACAATCACAACAAACAATCATACCATAGGCTAGCTTCTAGGGTTTAGCCTCTCTGACCTCATGGTAGATCTACTCTTGTACTACCCATATCATCAATATTAATCAAGCAGGATGTAGGGTTTTACCTCCATCAAGAGGGCCCGAACCTAGACGCATAGTTAGGGACCCCCTATCCGAGATCCGCCGGTTTTGACACCGACAATGTGGATGTGTTGGTTGAGGTGAATGGCTATGGACGGCGACGCCATGGCCAGCGGTAATGAGATGGAGCGGTGGCGGTGAGCGGTGAGCGATGGGAGAGTGGCATAGGACGAGAGGGAAAAGCATGAGCGATGCAGAAGCTTCACACGCTCGCATTGAGCATACATAGTGGGTCTGCGAGGTTGGAGGCGCTCGGAGACAACCTGCTTGTCATCAATGGCGCACACCGATGCGGCTGCTCGGGGAGTGGTGGCTCGGGGACGCGAGGATACTCGTGGGTGCGCCATGAGATTTCGGGGGTCATTAGAGAGCTACATAACCTGAGGGAATCCGTTGGCATCCTCTGTTGGAGGAGATCGGCAGCGGTGGCGCAACACCGGAGTCGGGGGAGACCGTGAAGGATCTGTCGCTACGGCGCAACTCGGTCCAATTCCTCCCAGTGGAAGATGTGGTGGAGGTCATTGGAGCTCGTAGACATGTTTTCGATGTTCGGGGCTATCATTGGCCGCGCGTGCGAGGCCCAATCCGACGACGGCAGAGAGAGAGGAAGAAAGAGAGACATGGAGGGAGGGAGAGGGAGAGAGAGTGTGTGTGTGGAGCGAAGGAGGAAGAGGGCGTCCATGCGTTGCGAGCAAGCGGCAACGTAGGGATCGGGCCGGTGGCGCAGGGATCACCGGAGATGAGAGAGACCGTGAGGTGGAGAGAGGGTGTTTTTCCTTTTCTTTTTTGTTAGTTTTTGCTAGTCCCCACATGTAAGTTAGAGTGGGAGGTTGAAAGGATCGATATGGTTGACTAGAGGGGGGGTGAATAGGCAACTACCAATTTTTAACTTTTATTTACCAAATTAAACTTTGCATCAAAGTAGGTTGTCTAGATGTGCAACTAGGGGAGCAACCTATATGATGTAATAACGACAAGCATACAAGCAAGCAAGAGAAGTAACACTAAAGAGTTTGCACAAGTAAAGGTAAGAGATAACCAAGAGTGGATCCGGTGAAGATGAGGATGTGTTACCGAAGTTCCTTCCTTTTGAGGGGAAGTACGTCTCCGTTAGAGCGGTGTGGAGGCACAATGCTCCCCAAGAAGCCACTAGGGCCACCGTATTCTCCTCACGCTCTCACACAACGTGAGATGCCGTGATTCCACTATTGGTGCCCTTGAAGGCGGCAACCGAACCTTTACAAACAAGGTTGGGGCAATCTCCACAACTTAATCGGAGGCTCCCAACACAACCACGAAGCTTCACCACAATGGACTATGGCTCCGTGGTGACCTCAACCGTCTAGGGTGCTCAAACACCCAAGAGTAACAAGATCCGCTAGGGATGAGTGGGGGAATCGAAAATCCCTTGGTGGAAGTGTAGATCGGGGCCTTCTCAACCACTCCCGAGAAAATCAATAAGTTTGATTGGCTAGAGAGATAGATCGGGCGAAAATGGAGCTTGGAGCATTTAATGGAGCTTTAGCATTAATGGAGCTTGGGGGGAAGAGGTAGGTCAAAGGAGAAGAAGGGGACCCCCTTTTATAGTGGGGCAACAATCCAACCGTTGCCCCACCAACCAGCCCTGCACAGGCCGGTAGTACCACTAAGAGGGGGCGGTACTACCTCTTGGCTAGCGGTACTGCCGCTCCAGCCAGCGGTACTGCTGCGCAGAGAAGACTAGTAGGGAACTAGCCCCAGCGCGGTACTACCGTGGTGGTAAGGGCGGTACTACCGCTCCTGAAACGGTACTACCGCCTCTACAACCGCAACTAGTGCCGCAAAACCCGACACGAGAAAAGAGCCCTGGAGTTGAGGAGGTAGGAGCGAGACAGCCCAGCGGTACTACGGCAGCGGGGTCACGGGCGGTACTACCGCTGCGGAGAGGTACTGCCGCTTGTGACCCTTTGGCGGTACTACCGCTGGGACAGAGAAGAGAGAGAGGATCTCTCCAAAGAGGCTGAGGACGAGGCGGTGGTGCCAGGCACCCCAGCGGTACTACTACTATGGAGTCACGGGTGATACTACCGCTGCGGAGCGGTACTGCCGCTTGTGGCTCCTCAGCGGTACTACCGCTGGGTTGCGCGGTACTACCGCTGGAACCCAGACAGGACATAGAAAGGAGGAGAGATATCTTCTATGAAGTGGAAGAGCTCGGAGGGTGATAAGCTGAAGTGTATGTGTTGATTCCACCCATGCAATACCCCAGCGGACCCCCTCTTGATAGTACGGTGCCCTCTATGCAACTAGTCAACCGAGAGAGAAACGAAAGAGCTACACCGTCTTGGAAGACACTCTGAAGAGAAGAAAATGTCTCGTGCCAAGGATGAATCTGTGAACTACTCAAAGCACATGATTAATCCGCAATCATGTTGTCATCAATCACCAAAACTACCTTGAGAGAGATATGCCTCAACAATCTCCCCCTTTTTGGTGGACTGATGACAACTAGGGATTTGCACAAAGAAAAGATATAAACGTAAGAAAACTAAGAACTACAAAATATAGACGGGCTCCCCCAGAATGTGTGCACCTAGAAAGAGGAGTAAAAGGAAAGCAAGACACACACATCCGGATCAACACCCCCCCCCCTATATTTTATGGTCCAACAATTCTAAGCACAAGATATATGAGAGAAGAGTATATAACTGAACAAGCATGCAACTCATAATATACTACAGTACTGAATAGACATAAGTAATAAGGTAGCGATAGGGAGCATATGTCTCACACCATATGTCTAGAACTTAGGTCTCACGGGCACCAAACCAAACCAAACAAAGACACCGAGAGAACACACAAGAAAACACAAGACGACACACAAACACACTCAAAGCACGGCAACAACACAAAATCCCTACACTCTCTCCCCCTTTGGCAGCGAGACATCAAAAAGGGCAAAGAGTGACGCTACGACTCCAGGTGATGGGAAGCTGAGGATCGCGAACATCACATCTCAGCGTGATCGTCTACATCTTCGTCGTAGGTCGAAAATTGCTCGGCATCGGAGTCGGTCCAAGGGCAATGTTGATGAATCCATTCCTCCTCTTCAGTGATCTGACCCTCAGAACCACTGGCAACGGTCGCTCCCATCTGACGCATGAACTCCTTGTGGCGCACCCTGGCATGCTTCTCCGCCACATGAGTCATGTACTGACCATGAGACTCCATGCAGAAAAGCTTCTTCATCTTGCGTTTAAGCTTCTGAGCCCACGACTGTTCTGCACTAGAGGGCCCAAAGTCCTCCTCGTGATCATCAATGGCAGCCCCACCCTCGGTCTCCATGGCAGCAGCAGCAGCAGAAGCAGACGGACCCCCGGATTGAGGCGCTGGGGTGACCCAATTGTCCTTCTTCCTCAGACACTTGATCTCATGAGAAACCAAGTCTCCAGTTTCCAGCAACACTCTGGGATAGATCTGTGCCCAGGCCCTCTCAATGAGCCTCATGATGAATGGACCATATATCGGGCACTTGCGCTCAGACACGGCAGAGAGAAGTTCAGACCACGTCACATGAGAAATATACAGGCTCTCTCCAGTGTTTGCTTCCTTCTCATGCTGACAGAACAGAAGCATTTCCACAAGATAAGAGTGGACCATATCCAGATTCCCGATGCGAGGGGAGAGAGTCTCACGAAAGATACAATGAAGAATGTCCAGATACGGAGATAGCTCATAGGTTTTCTTCTTAGTCACTGGGTGAACTTTCACAGTGCAGTAGGGCCAAAGGGCTTGCTTGTGAGTGGACGTAGCATTGCGGTGATGGCGGAAACCGACTGAAGTCTCAAGCCCACGATCCTCCACATCAAGTAACTCCATGAAGGCCTTCCACTTGACGGAAAGCAACTTGCCATTGGTCATCCAAGTCAGAGTCCTGTCGGCATCCGTTCCAAGATGAACGGTAGCATAGAATTGAGCCACCAAATCTGCATCAAAATCCTTGCTGAACTGCATGATCCTGAGAATGTTCAGCTGAGTGCACATCTGAAGGGCTTCACCAAAGTACTCAGGGTCCTTCTCCATAGCATTAGTGTCAATGGAGCGAACATCAACAAAGAGATTCTTCTTGGCCTTGATCACATCAAAATAGATGGCAAACTGAAATCGGTTCCAGAACGGGCGGTTGACCAAAGTGGGTTCTTGGTCCACCTCATAGGGATTGCGGCGACGCCTTTCCCAAAACTCCTTGGCAGTCATCTCAGTCACAGTCTTCCCTTTTGGCTTGTTGGCAGATCTCCTCGACTGCTGAGGTGGAGGATGTCGGATTCACGGGTTCCGGCAGACCCTTAAGGTTCGAACACTGGGGTGCGCACGGAGATCACGCCCTCTACCTCCCCGTCTCACAAAGGTCTAAACTACGGAAAGAACTACACAAGAGACACAAGATTTATACTCGTTCGGGCCACCGTTGTGGTGTAATACCCTACTCCAGTGTGTGGTGGGTGGATTGCCTCTTGGGGCTGGTGATGATGAACAATACAAGGAAGAACAGCCTCGCGAGGGTCTGTTCTTAGCTGGGGGGATGAACTGCTAGGAGGAGTTCAGTCACCCTTCTCTCTCTCTCTTTCTCTCTCTCTCTCTGCTTGCGAACCGAATGAACCAACCCCTTGCTACGTGGGTGGCCGGTCCTATTTATAGGCAAAGGCCCTGGGCCTCTTCCCAAATATGGAGCGGGAAGGGCGCCAACAATTGGCCAATTCGAAGGGGAACATCTAGTACACTTATCCTGACTAAAGTTGGTCTTCGCCTGACAAAGGCTGTGCGGTTACGCCGTGCTCGGCTCCATGGTGACCTCCATCTCATAGTCCGCTTGGTCCTGGTCTCGTTGCACCGAAATGGCAACGTTTGCCTGATGCCTCGGTACCACGCGGCTGCGCTTGCCCCCTTTGCACCAAAGAGGAAAGAAGGACGCTGCGCACGCTGGTGTCCGCCTGGTACCCTCGATCGTCATGGCTTGCGTCATGGGCACCTCGCGAGGTACCCCACCTTGATTTCTCCGCCTCCTCGCGAGCCAGCCTGAGGAGGCTGCGCCTGAGGATGCGCCGTGTCGTCCGCCCCGCGAGGCTTGGCCCCTCGTGAGGGTCTTGAGCCTTGTGTTGATGAAGATGGGACATGCTGGGCCTCCTTTGAGCCACGTCGCAGGCCGCAGGCAGGCAAGTCTGGGGACCCCCGTTCCCAGAACACCGACAGTAGCCCCCGGGCCCAAGGCGCGCATGGACTTAGCCGTGCTGAGAGGCGAAACGGCAAGGGCGAAGTGCCGCGGGCCCTAACAGCCTACGGCCGTGGGCGCCGCGTGGCGGTTGATGGGACGTGGGGGGCACTGTTCCCCCCACGCCCCCTTATTCTGCGCCCTGTCAGGCGGACTTGTGATTGCACATAGCCGCTCCCCTGCAGCGCCACTCTCGCTGGATGTGGGCCTTCCGTGGGCGCGAGGATAACATGAGGCTCCAGGAAGAAGATCTGGCTCCTGCGGCGCTGAAGTCGACGCTCTTGACTTTGGCCGGGGACCCCAACCCCGGCAACGTCCGGCAGGGAGGGGCCTTGCTGTATCTCTGCCAGAGCAGGGCCGACTTCGTGAAGCAGATGCCCGTCTTTGATGAGTGGGGACTGCGCCCCGCGGGCCTCCAGGGACCTCGCGAGAATCCAACGGTGGTGACTGCCCTTCCAACCGGCCAAGGCGGCTCTTTCTCAAGTGGCGGAGCAAGGGGGCAGGAGGCGCCGGAGGCCGAGGGGGCTCCCGATGAGATGGCAGCGCCGGGTGATACTCGCGAGGGGACGGATCCTGAGGCCCGTGCCGCTACGGCTGAAGGTGGCAAGCAGCCGCTCCCGGCGCCCGGGGCTGAGGCCTTGGAGGCCCCAGCCGCGTCTTCGGGCGAGGTGATGGACGGCAGGCGCTAGGCAGGCGCCCCTGACACGGACCGCTCTGGTGCTCCGTCCTCGCGGCAGCTTGATCCTTGCGCTCTTCTCTTGGGCAGCTTCCGCGTGGACTTTGAGGCCCTCCGGAGGAAGAGGGAGGCCCTGGGTGATGACTTCCCTTGTCGCGTGCTGAAGCGCAGGAAGTACTTCACCATTGACGAGTAAGTCCTCTTTCTCTCTGGCTCCTGATCCTCTTGTTGCTTTCGCTGATCCTTGCTCCGCAGGCCCCTTCCGACTGAGCTCGCGGAAGTCGCAGAGGCGCCTCCTCCCTTGGCTTCGCCCCCTCTACTGTCCTCAAATGCTCCGAGCAGCTCTGCCCTTGTGGTGAGGGCGTCTGAAGGGGTGGACCATCCCGAGGTGCACCGCGGCCCGTCATTCCCCATGATTTTCCTTCGTGGGCCCTCTTGGGGAATAGCCAGTCTGCCATGGGCTTCTCGTCTGGTCGGGGACCGCGACTGGTTGACGCGCCTCCTGCGCCCTTCATCTGGAGACGGGCTGGCCCTAGGCCGGGCTTCTGGTGCGACGCGCCCGGCCATCGCGAGGGCGCCAGCCCCCAGCCCCCTGCCCGGAGGAGGAACGATGATCCGCGGCCCCTGGCGCTTGCTTGAGGCGGATGATGGTGTGGAAGAGATGCTTGAGCGCGCTCGGGAGCGCCGCGCTCGCCACCAAGGGTTCCTTCGAAGAGCGACCGACACGGTGAACTTGCTTGGGGAGGAGCTTGCTGACGAAGACGTGCGCCTGGAGGCCGAAGGCCTGCGCCTGGCTGCAGGGAGGCGCGAGCTGGAGGCCGCCATTGCCCTCGCGCGTCATCAGCGCGATCTTGACAATGAAGAGGCGAAGGCGTCGCTGGAGGCCTCTCGAGTGGCCCAATCCCAGGCCACCGAGGAGGCCCGGAGAGCTAACCGATGGCGAGAGGCAGCGGAGGAGCGGGCTCGTGAGCTCCTGGCCCGATGCCACTCACCGGAGGAGCAAGTGGAGCTGCGTGAGCTGGCCCTTGCGTCGATGCGGGTGGCCTCTGGCGACCCAGCCGAGCTCCAGAGGTGCAAAGAAGTGTTGACGCTGGAAGTCGCTGAACGCACTCGCGAGTACGAGCGGCTGGAGACGAGGGAGCGCCTAGTGACGTAGGCGGAAGACAATGTCGCTGCGCGGGAAGCGCGTGTCCTGGAGGAGATTTGTCGTCGGATGGCGACGGCGCGCCAAAGCCTCGAGGGTGAGTTTGAGGGGAAGCTGGGGATGATCCGGGTCGAAGCCGAGGGCAGAACCGCAGCCCTGAGGGCCCAGCAGGATGAGGCGATGCGGCTGGTCGACGCCTCCCGGACCGCCCTTGAGGCAGCGCAAAAGGAGCTGGCCGCCTCCCAGGCCGAGGTGTTCCGTCTTCGCTTGCGTATGGAAGAGGCTGAGGCCGTTGAGCGTCAGAATGCCGACGATATACGCCAGCGGCGAGTCCTGGAGCACGCGCACGGCCCCATGCTCACCACGCTCAGGGTGAGGGCTAACGCAGCCTTGGGCAACATCTGTGAGGCAGCCGTCGGCGAGCCGCACACGATTAACTATGCCGGCAACCTGCAGTTCTTCACCGCCGTGGTAACGCAGCTGGAGGCTCGGTCGGTCAGGGCCGACAGGTTGGTGGAGGAGAGGAGCCGCGCCCTGCTCGGGCGCGCCTTTTCCCGTGTCTTCAGCCATCTCTGAAACATGGATCCCCACTTCGACTTTGACGCCGCCATCGCCCCAGTTCCTCAGGCCGTCCGAGGTGACCTGGCGGATTGGGTGGAGAACAACGTGGATGCTCTTGTCCGAGCCTTCAATTCGGATGACGACGACGTGGTCGTGGCTGCCGACGAAGGCGGTGTGGTGGATGGCCGCGACGCCGCTGGTGGTGGCGCAGACAACAAGGGCGAATTCAGTGATGCCAGCGACAGCTCGGGAGGCGCCCCCGAGGATGCGTTGGGGGATTTGTCAGACTAACCATGTACTTCTCCTGTCTTTTACCCTGCATGAATAGAACTCAGGTGTTTGGCCTGATGGTCGTGAGAGCACTTTGGGAGGGGAAGCCCCCCATATAAAAACTTGTGTCCATCATATCAGTAGTAGTGAAATTGCACGCGTGCCTGACGGTGGGCTGGTTTACCTTTGCCCCACGCTGGCCCCGAGGCGGCCTGCAGGAGGGCGCGATGCCTTGGGTGCTCTCTAGTTGGGTCCTCAGGATGTGAGATCGTTGCTGATGAAAAACTTCACAGGCGTTGGCCTTCTTCACAGGCTCTGGGCCTTCTCCTGAGCGTAATGACTTCACAGGCATTCGCCTTCTTCACAGGCTCCGGGCCTTTTCCTAACGCAGTGACTTCACAGGCACTCGCCTTGCTTCACAGGCTCCGGGCCTTTTCCTAGCGCAGTGACTTCACAGGCACTCACCTTGCTTCACAGGCTCCGGGCCTTTTCCTAGCGCAGTGACTTCACAGGCACTCGCCTTGCTTCACAGGCTCCAGGCCTTTCACTAAATGCAAGAGCTTCACAGGAACTCGCCTTGCTTCACAGGCTCTGGGCCTTTTCCTAAACGCAAGAGCTTCACAGGCACTCGCCTTGCTTCACAGGCTCTGGGCCTTTTCCTAAACGCAAGAGCTTCACAGGCACTCGTGAGGGGAGGCAGCTGTGACGAAGCGGTAACCAGAACGCGAGAAATGGCTCGAGCGAGAATAAGCACCCCTTCCCCGAACACACGCAAATCTCAAATTCGAATCCAACTTAAATCCAGTGGGGGAAAGCAACAGCCAAAGAGAAAGGCAACGAAAAGCAGACAAAAAGCCGCGTCCGGCACCTAATCTAGTCTTGGACGTCTTCTCACCAGCGCGGAGCTAAGTGCTGTCCACTAGGCATGGGAGGGAGCCCCAGGGCCTGAGGCCGGCACCCCTGAGACTCCGGGGCGTGTACAGCCCCACTCATTATTACGTGAGAGTGTCATGGGGCGGCGAGCTTCACAGGCACTGGGCCTTCTTCACAGGTACTGGCCTTGCTTCATATCGCCAGACGAGGGCCCCGCCTTGCGCCACACTCTAGTGCCATCAGCAACGACTGGAACCCTGGACGCCGCCCGATGGGGTAGAGCGGTCGCCAGCGGTTCCCCCGACGACCACGGGTCCTCTGCCAGGGGCAGGCCCTGAGGCACCTCCCCGGCGGAGGGCCTACCTAGTGAGAACGCCTTTCTCCGAACGCCGCGGTGGTGATGTCGGATCCTGGCCCCTCTCCTGCAGCCCCGTGCGCCCTCCTCCCGAGGGGTAGGAGACTATAAGAGCGGGGCAGCTGCTTGCCGCGGCGACCTGCACCTCCTGCGATCCATGGTTAGCGTATACATGCCCGTGAAGAATTAGCGGTGCCCGATAATCGTTGCCTCCAGCGTGGCCAGCAGGTTCGTCCCGGGGCTCCTGGAAGGGCTCAGCTTCCATTGCCTCGTCCCCCCAGCTTGGGCCGAGGAGCGAGCCTTGTCCGCTCTCGTGAGGGTGTCCCTAGTCCAGCATGAGCGGCACGTATTCCTCCGTCGCCGTCATCCCGAGTGCCATGCCGTGATGCCACACGGTCCCTCCTGTCATACCTATTGTGGGGTGGCAATGCGGCCGCCCTCCGGGGCCGCGGGCCGCGTCGAGTCCTTCTTCGCGGACCGGGGGCGGGGGCAGCGCCGCCGCCGGTCTGGTGCTGACAGCTTCGCTGGCGTCGGAGTAGCCTTGGAGTCTGCGGGCGCGTGCGGAGCCCCCGCGCGGGTCGCCCTGGGCTTGAGATGGGAGCTGGGTGGAGAAGGGGTGAGCCCCCGAGGCGGCGAAGCCTAGGAGCTCCGCCACTCGCTCCAGCAGCACGTTGTGGCCGCCCTCCAGCAGTCTGCACCGCAGCAGCTCCCGGGCCACCATGAGCGCGGCCCTTGAATTCGCCTGCTCCTGGCGGGTGTATGGCGTCGTGGTTGCGGCGTGATTGGAGGCCCTTGCCGCCGACCGTGCTTGCCGCGGTGTGAGGGTTGCGGAGGCCTGTCCGCGTCACCCGCGGCCCGCAGCGCCCTGCGGACCGCGAGCTGCCTGGGGCGCGGGGTCGCCCGAGGCGGGCGGCTCCGCGCAGGTGGGCCACACCGCCCATGGACCTTGGTTGCCCGCCTGGTCGCCGGACATGGTGATGACGATGCGCCGGGAGGCGGAGCGGTAGGAAGGCAAATTCCGGCGCACCCCTACCTGGCGCGCCAAATGTTGGATTCACGGGTTCCCGCAGACCCTTAAGGTTCGAACACTTGGGTGCGCACGGAGATCACGCCCTCTACCTCCCCGTCTCACAAAGGTCTAAACTACGGAAAGAACTGCACAAGAGACACAAGATTTATACTGGTTCGGGCCACCGTTTAGGTGTAATACCCTACTCCAGTGTGTGGTGGGTGGATTGCCTCTTGGGGCTGGTGATGATGAAAAATACAAGGAAGAACAGCCTCGCGAGGGTCTGTTCTTGGCTGGGGGGATGAACTGCTAGGAGGAGTTCAGTCACCCTTCTCTCTCTCTCTCTCTCTCTTTCTCTCTCTCTCTGCTTGCGAACCGAATGAACCAACCCCTTGCTACGTGGGTGGCCGGTCCTATTTATAGGCAAAGGCCCTGGGCCTCTTCCCAAATATTGAGCGGGAAGGGCGCCAACAATTGGCCAATTCGAAGGGGAACATCTAGTACACTTATCCTGACTAAAGTTGGTCTTCGCCTGCCAAAGGCTCTGCGGTGACGCCGTGCTGGGCTCCATGGTGACATCCGTCTCGTAGTCCGCTTGGTCCTGGTCTCGTTGCACCAAAATGGCAACCTTTGCCTGATGCCTCGGTACCCCGCGGCTGCGCTTGCCCCCTTTAAACCAAAGAGGAACGAAGGACGCTGCGCGCGCTGGCGTCCGCCTGGTACCCTCGATCGTCATGGCTTGCGTCATGGGCACCTCGCGAGGTACCCCGCCTTGATTTCTCCGCCTCCTCGTGAGCCAGCCTGAGGAGGTTGCGCCTAAGGATGCACCATGTCATTCGCCCTACGGGGCTTGGCCCCTCGCGAGGGTCTTGAGCCTTGTGTTGATGAAGATGGGCCATGCTGGGCCTCCTTTGAGCCACGCCGCAGGCCGCAGGCAGGCAAGTCTGGGGACCCCCGTTCCCAGAACGCCGACAGAGGAACACTTGCGGATGCACCTGTTGGTGGCGGTTCGGTGCTAGAGGAACCACCGGCTGGCTCAGGGGTGCGGTAGCGTTTTGATGTTGCACGCCCGGGGTTGATATGGCGAGCTTGATGCTCAGGATGGTCATCACCTGGAGCCAAACACACGAACACGCAAAACAACCAGAAAGAACGAGCATAAGCCAACAAACACAACAAAAAGGATCAAGGTAAGGCAGGAATATGATGGAATTTGGCAGGCAGCGGTAGTACCGTGACATGCCCGCGGTAGTACCGCCCAAGTGGTAGTACTGCTCCAAAGAGAGAGGTAGTACCGCTGGAGGCCAAGCGGTAGTACCGCTCCAACGAAAGTGGTAGTACTGCTCGAGGCGGAGAAACAGCGGTTTCCTACATCACGAGGCAGAGAAACGGCGGTTTCCTACTATCGTGGTCAGATCCGGCACTACCGGCCTGCCAAATTCAAAAATATTCCTGCCAAACTCTAATCTAGATAGTCTAGTTGCCTTCTCCAACCTACTCAAGCCTAGATTTAGCCAAAAATCTAGAGATGCAACCACCATTGCCCCTAAGAAACAAGATCTGAAAACGAGACAAAAGGAGAGAAAGAACAGGGGCAATACCAGCATCCATGGCAAGAGAACGAGGTGGGGATCGACTCCACTGAAGGAAATGGAGAGGGACGCCCCGGAGACGGAGATCCGCCGGAGCCCTCCCGCGGCGAGTTGAGACTGGAGAGAGTAAGAGGAAACAGGGGGCGAAGCGAATGGGTATGGGGGAGAAGAAACCTCCCCCTGCCCCGATATAACCCCCTGGTCCCGTCCCTCAGCGGCAGTACCACGCTGGGGGGCGGTAGTACCGCTTATGAGCGGTAGTACCGCGCACCACCAGCGGTAGTACCGCCCAGCACGCCACGGTAACCAAACAACATGGCTTTTGCTCGAAGGAAAAACAAAATGGCAAGAAAAGAGAGCACACCAGCAAACGACCAAGACACACCTCTTCAAGAGAGGGCGGTGGCCGAGGCCACCTATGTTTGAGTCAAGAGGTATGGCGCCGTGAAGATTTTATCCTTGGGCCCATGACCAAAACTCGTCTTTGAAACACAAGTACCATCAACAATGGCTAAAGTGAAAGACTTGATTAATTTATGCATAATGGGGGAAGGAAGAGTTCATTGAGAGAACAACACTCCCCCTATGTCCATGCCTACACCTAAACTAGATAACAAAATTGAGCGTGGTGGAGTTTGCAAGGGTTCAAGGGCTTCATCCAAGGGCTTCGTGAAAATATCTGCAAGGTTGTCATGAGTGTTGACATAGTTGAGCTCGATCTCTCCTCGCCTAATGTGATCCCAGATGAAGTGATACCGATATGCTTTGTCTTGAAGTGTTGCACCGGGTTGAGAGAGATCTTGATGGCACTTTCATTGTCACACCAAAGAGGCACTTTGTCACAAGTGACACCGTAGTCCTTTAAAGTTTGCCTCATCCATAGGAGTTGTGCACCACAACTACCGGCTGCTACATACTCCGCCTCGGTGGACGAGAGAGACACCCAACTTTGCTTTTTGGAAGACCAACTTACCAAAGAGCAACCAAGGAATTGGCACCCTCCGGAAGTGGACTTCCTATCCACTTTGTCTCCCGCCCAATCGGAATCTGAGTACACTACAAGCTTGAAGTTTGATCCTCTTGGGTACCATAAGCTAAAGTTTGGGGTATGAGCCAAATATTGAAAGATTTGTTTGACCGCCACATAGTGACTTTCCTTAGGTGTGGCTTGAAACCGTGCACAAATTCCCACACTCAACATGATATCCAGTCTAGATGCACAAAGGTAAAGAAAGGATCCAATCATGGAGCGATATACCTTTTGATCCACCACTTTACCATTGGGATCTATGTCAAGTTGGCACTTGGTGGGCATTGGAGTGGAAGCCGGCTTGAGGTCACTTAGCTTGAATCTCTTGAGCATGTCTTGAGTGTATTTGGATTGGTTGATTAAGGTTCCTTCTCTTCTTTGCTTCACTTTGAACCCTAGAAAGAACTTCAACTCTCCCATGGAAGACATCTCGAACTTTGAGGTCATGAGGGCGGCATATTCCTCATTGAAAGCTTTGTTAGGGGAACCAAAGATGATATCATCAACATATAATTGGCACACAAACAACTCCCCTTTGACCTTCTTAGTAAAAACAGTGGGGTCGATTAGCCCAACTTCAAAACCATGGTCTTGTAACAACTCGGTAAGGTGGTCATATCACGCACGTGGGGCTTGTTTAAGGCCATAGAGTGCCTTATCGAGTTGCTACACATGATCGGGAAATTAGGGATCCTCGAACCCGAGGGGTTGCTTGACATAAATCAATTCATTAATGGGACCATTAAGAAAAGCACTCTTCACATCCATTTGTTGTAACTTAAAGTTATGATGAGAAGCATAAGCAATCAACATGCGAATATATTCAAGACGAGCAATGGGAGCAAAGGTTTCACCGTAGTCGATACCCTCGACTTGGGAGTAGCCTTGTGCTACCAAACGAGCCTTGTTGCGAATGATAATCCCATGGGCATCTTGCTTGTTCTTAAATATCCACTTGGTTCCAATGACATTGTGATTCCCCGTCGGTCTTGGCACCAATCTCCACACTTCGTTGCGCTCGAAGTTGTTGAGTTCTTCATGCATGGCATTGAGCTAATCCGGATCTTCTAGCACCTCATAGACCTTGTGGGGTTCCACACAAGAGACAAACACGTGATGCTCACAATAATTTGCTAATTGTCTACGGGTGCTTACCCCCTTTCTTAAGCTTCCAAGCACATTCGTCATGAGATGATCCTTGGAGGAGAGCTTGGAAGCAACCTTGGCGGCACGACGCTCTAATTCCTCCTCGGGGGTGAGACGAGGAGTGGTCACTTAATCATCTTGAGCGTCGTCTTGAGCTTCTTCTTGTTCTTGAACTTGCTCGGAGGAGAGAACTTGACCTTGAGCATCACTTCATGTGTCAACACTGTCTTGAGCGTGATCTTGCCCTTGGTCATGTTCTTGAGGATGAGGGCCTTCGTATTGTTCTTCGGAAGCATCTGGGCCTTGGGTTGGTGATGGCTCCACTTGAGTGGAGCTTTGTCCTTCTCCTTCAGCCACAAGGGTTCCTAAATGGGTAGGATAAATCCAACACCCATTCTTCTTATGTCTTGGGGAGGAATTTCATCACCTACATCACAAGTGCCACTTTGCTCCACTTGGGAGCCGTTATTCTCATCAAACTCCATGTTACACATCTCCTCAATAAGTCCCGTGGATTTATTGAGGACACGATAAGCATGAGAGTTTGTAGCATAACCAACAAATATGCCCTCATAAGCTCTAGCCTCAAATTTAGACAACCGAACACCTTTCTTGAGAATGAAACACTTACACCCGAATACCCGGAAGTACTTGAGGTTGGGCTTGTTACCGGTGAGTATCTCATATGGAGTCTTGTTCAAGCCCTTGCGGAGGTAGAGACGATTGGATGCATGACACGCGGTGTTGATGGCTTCGGCCCAAAAGTTGTGCGGAGACGTGAACTCCGCCATCATGGTCCTTGCCGCATCCATCAACGTCCGATTCTTCCTCTCCGCAACACCGTTTTGTTGAGGGGTGTAAGGTGCGGAATACTAATGCTTGATCCCCTCATCACTAAGAAACTCATCCAAGGTGTAGTTCTTGAACTCGGTGCCGTTGTCACTTCTTATTGTCAAGATCTTTGCATTGTGTTGACGTTGTGCTACATTTGCAAAGTCAATGACGGTTTGTTGGGTCTCGCTCTTCCTCTTGAAGAAATACACCCACGTGTACCTTGAGTAGCCATCCACAATCACCAAGCAATACTTCCTACCTCCGAGACTATCGAAGGATGGAGGCCCAAAGAGATCCATGTGAAGGAGCTCCAAAGGCCTCTTTGAATAAATGATAGTCGTGGGAGGGTGAGCCTTCTCATGTAGCTTTCCTTCGATACAAGCACTGCAAGCACGATCTTTAGCAAAGCTAACATTTGTTAGTCCACAGACATGATCCCCCTTGAGGAGACTTTGCAAAGATCTCATATTAACATGGGCTAAATGGCAATGCCAAAGCCATCCCACATCAACTTTAGCGATTAGGCATGTCGCAGTCTTAGTGGGTCGCTCCGAAAAGTTAATCACATATAGACCGTTCTCGACATGCCCAACAAAGGCTACTTTAAGAGTCTTGCTCCACAAGAGGGCCACGGTATCGATATCAAAGAAAGTGGCAAAGCCCATGATTGCAAGTTGACGAACAGAAAGTAAATTGTATGCAAGGGACTCAACAAGCATGACCTTCTCGATCGTGAGATCATGAGAGATGACCACCTTGCCAAGTCCCAATACCTTGGAGTATCAGGCGTCATCCCACTCGACATTGGTGGGCATAGATGGAATCTTGTGCACGTCCACCACCAAGTCCTTGCTACCGGTCATATGATTTGTAGCTCCGCTACCGAGCAACCATGATCCCCCACCGGAAGCAAACACCTACAAGAGATTAATGCTTGGTTTTAGGTACCCATTTTGTAATGAGTCCTTTGATGTTAGTAACAAGGGTCTTTGGAACCAAAATAGACCATTCAATGTATTCATGAAGATAACCAACGAATTTGGCCTAGACATGCCCATCACTAGCACGGCATAACACATAAGAAGGATTAAAGTCGCCGGCTTTGATGCGAGGAGTGACATTGCCCCTTTTGACAATGCCACCCTTCGCATTGTTCTTCTTCTTCTCCTCGGAGGCACTTTCTCCCTCCTTCACAAAGGTTTGCATGAGAGGAGGAGGTCGTTTGGTCTTGTCATTTGTAACGCCCCGAGACCGATGTGCCAGGTGTCATCCAGTTATTCGTTGTTGTTGCCTTGTCATTGCTTGCGTGTCATGCATTGCATATCATGTCATCAGGTGCATTTCATTTGCATACATGTTTGTCTCAGAGAGTACATCATTTCATCTCATTGCATCATTTTCATTTGAGCTCATCTTGATGCCCGAAATGCTGTTGGAAGAGTGCTATTTGAGTTAATTGTTAGATCTGCTGCTCCAAATAGCTATTTGTCATTTTTGCCATGATTAATGTGTGCATGATATGCTCCTGAGCTCTACATGTGTTTTTTTATATGCTTTGCAATCTTTCCAGAGGTGCAATACATGTATTTTGTGATATGTGTGGTGACTAGCACAAGCTTGCAAAGTGGTGCATTCGTTAATGCTGATTTCAGGGACTTAGCAATTCCACTAAGTCCTTGATCTGTTTTTATCAATATGCCATATGTTCAGGTTGTTTCCTAGTGATCCATGCCTCTTTTGAGGATGATCAGTAAGGATGTTTTGTTAATCTTGTAGTGCTCTATCCATCCATGTCTTTGTTTGCATTAATGGAGCACTCTAGCTTGAGTCAATCGAGCTCTACTTTTGCTATTTCGTGAATCTGGGCAGATTGTCTACTTATTAGCGATTTTGCCGAGGATGTTGTTGTTGATCCGTGCATGCTATATTGTTGTTCTTGCAATGTCTAGCTTGTATAATGTGTAATCTTGATGGGTGTATGTGACGCCCCAAAAATTTGGCCTTGTTTTAATGAATTGAAATTTTTGCCAGGAATTAAAACTTTGGATTTCTGAGCTCCATTTTGATTTTTTTTAATCATTTCCTTCCCTATTGGTGATGAGTTTTCCCTAAGTGAAAATCTCTTTCAAATATGTTATTGGACTTATTTAACCTCTCAAGAAAAACTTTTCCTTATTTAATATAACTAATTACATAATTAATTTGCTTAATCCTTGCTTTTTTGAAAATGGTTTCTCAAGGTTAAATGGCCACATTTGAACTACAACCATTTGACAAATTCACTTAAAATTCCCACAAAAATTTGGAGAAGTCATGTGATGTTATTAAATAACTTTGGTGCAAAAACATCTTTATTTAATGAAATATTTTGAGTTCTACAACAAATTTTTCTTCTCTGGTCCAGTGGGCATTTTGCACTGCAACCCATTTAAATAATTCTTTCTAGCCTCCCCCAAAATTTTGGGATGTTAGTAGTACCATATGATTCAACTTTATGTAAAACCCAGTGATGTTATTTGCAAATTTTGAGTGAATCAACCTCATTTTCATTCTGGACCAATTTGATAGTTTGTATAGCAACCATATTCTTGCTTGCCCTTTTGCCCCTGATTATTTCTCCTACTTGTAGTCCTCCATGTTAAACCCTTAAGTCCAGGAGCATGCACCCTTTGGATCATTTTTGGTTCATGAAATAATGCCATTCATTTCCTGCCCAGAATTGAAGTTTTGCAAATCTTGCACTAACAAGTTTCTTCTTTTGCCCAACTAACCTCACCACTCCCTCTTGCATCTAAAGAGACCCCACTCTGGAAGTTTTGGCCACCCCAAGAGATGCCTAGGTGCATGTGGCATTCTGTCGAGCACCCTGTAGGCATGACTAGTTTTGACATGAGTCTTAGCTTTCACTATGATCTTGCTTCCCTTGCCTAACTACCTTGTCCAGTAGATTCATCACTACACCTAACCTAGATCTGCTAAATGCCATCCTCACCCAAGCTCTGCAGCATGCTCTGGCATTGCGTCGAGCATGTTCCGTGCACGCCCAGAGCGCGAGCAGCGCGCGCGTTTTGCACGTGCTCGTGCCCGAGCCAGTGCGCCCCTGGATAAGTTTCCCCGAGCTCATCCTGATTCTCTCCCTCGTCTGCTAGCTCCTGTCGTTAGCCCCTGGAGCTGGCCAAGCACCGCCACGCCGCTCGATCACCCTAGCACACTACCGCGCCGCCGTCAGGGCACTTTTGGTGGCACGCCGGCGTCCGCAATGCGCCTCTGCCACAGTCGGCGCCGCCCAAGCCACCCTTGCTCGCCACCTGTCCCTGGGAGCCACGCAAGCTTATCCCCTCGCTCGTCGGCTAGCTCTCGTCGCCTCCACGTCGCCCTGCAAGCTACAGAGAGGCGGTTCGCCGGCATCCTCATCCACCGTCGCGGAACCGACCTCGTTGCACTATAAAGAGAGGCCCCCGAGATCATCCGAGCATTCAGGCGACCTCAGGCCACCCCCATGGCACCCCCACAGCCAGCAATCGTTAGGGGAAAGCCGTCTTCCCCAACTCCAGCCGGTTCGGCCGCCGCCACGTTCCAGCGCCATTCACCGCAACCAGAGCCCCTCCCGTCGTCCAACGCCGCCTAATGACCCCACTTCGACTTGCGGAGCCGCCCAGCTACTCAAACCCGACCGGGAGCCACCACAGTTCAAACGCCCAAAACTCCCGAAGCCACCGGCCGCCGCGAAGCTCGCCGCCGGCGACTCCCTTCATCCCCACCTGACTGGCAACCACCGGAAGGACCGCCCTCGAACCACGGATCCATCCCCACCCTCGGTGTGTCGAACGGTGCCGCCGTTCGCCGGCGAGAATCGCCGGAGTCCCGCCTCCGCTCGGGGCAGAGGAAGAGGAGGGAGGCCGACTAGTCAAACCTGACCAGTGGGGCCAGGCGGGCCCACTGTCAGTGACACCCCACGCCGTCCACGTGGTTAAGTGAAGACGTAATCCACTCCAGTACGTTTTCCCAGCTTCGAAAGCGTATTCCCCTCTGAAACGTTTTCTTTTCTGTTTTTTTTTAAATAATAGATTTTGACCAGAACTTTGACTGCCTATAACTTTTTAAATGCAACTCCAAATGAGTTGATTCTTTTCCCTACCTTCTTCAAATTTGGTCTAGTTTATTTTAAGATTTATTTGAAAATTTTCCAAACAACTTTTCTGCACTGTTTTTGAAATGTGTGTTAATTCAAGTATATTTCAAAATAGGATTTTGGAGAGAGAGAAGAAACTTTCAAAAGTTTTGGAGAGCACCTTACCCCTCCACA
Source organism: Triticum monococcum (assembly GCA_034509565.1). Lineage (NCBI taxonomy): Eukaryota > Viridiplantae > Streptophyta > Magnoliopsida > Poales > Poaceae > Triticum > Triticum monococcum. The sequence continues at coordinate 608,881,522 of CM067845.1, forward strand.
ACTTAAAGGCAAGCATTCTGAACCCTGGCATAATGTTTTTGGTGTGTTATTTGACACGTTTATAACACCACCGTATTTCGGAAAGCTTGTTATTTCATGTGAAATGATCATATGCATGGAAGCATATTAGTGATTTCCTTGCTGTTGGAAATGAATATTTTTGTGATGGTAATCATCCTCATGTGCCCTGCATGCATGCCGGAAAGGAATCCGGGAAAGCCTCGGCCTCGGGTAGGCGTGAGCTTGTCACCGGTCCCCGTCAGGACGGTTATGTCCGGTATGGCATGGTAAGGTACATTGAGTGGTGATTTCGTCGGTTGAAATATATTTGATATACATGTCATGCAGGGAACTTATAAACCTGGTGAGTCGACCGCAGATCGAGTCTTGTTCCAGTAACCCCCATACTTGCCTCGTACTACCACTCGTCCCTGCCTCAGGTAGGGTACGGTTCATTAAGTCGTCAACCCCTTTCCAGCACACACCGTACAGAGAGGCCATGGTGGAAGATATCGGTTGTAGCCGGTAGGCATGCCACCTGGTCCGGGGGCATGGGTGTTTCCGGTTGGGACCGAGAGGGGAGGCCACCCCTTAGAGCGCGCGATATAAATTTGATCCCATGCTACGCGAGGTTGTACCCTCACCACTTAGATTTTTGCTTGACAAGTGTCGTGGGTGATTCCAGACACCGATGAGTTAAGCTGGTGTGTGCAAGGTTAGGCGTGTTTTCAACAAAAAGGCCGTAGACGGAATTAGTCCCGATGGACTAAAGGAATCCGTTACTCGTGGGTAAAGAGTACACCCTCTGCAGAGATCAAAACCTATTCGAATAGCCGTGTCCATGGTTAAGGAATGACAGTCTGGGATGGGTCAAGTGTTGGTCTTAGTGTCGGTCTTCGGAGGTGAAATTGTTAAACCAAACTTGGATACTGATCGGTGACTTGTGAGGACCATGGTTATTATTTTGTGATGGACTAACCTGTTGTATTATTTGTATTATCGAATATCCCTGGGATGGTTCTACCCTCTGGATATTCATGGTGATTATTTATTTCTAAGCTCGGTTAAATGTTTATTCCTGTGGATGGACTAACCCGTATATTATTATGAACTGAATATTTATCATGAGTATTATTTGCTTGTGAATATAAGCCCTTTCTGTGATGTCGCTTAGACATCCGACTGTGGCATTTCTTTTTAAGCCCTTTCTGTGATGTCGCTTAGACGTCCGACTGTGGCATCTCTTTTAAAGCCCTTTTTGTGATGTCGCTCAGACGTCCAACTGTGGCATTTCTTTTAAAGCCCTTTCTGTGATGTCGCTCAGACGTCCGACTGTGGCATTTCTTTTAAAACCCTTTCAGTGATGTCGCTTAGACGTCCGACTGTGGCATTCCTTTTAAAGCCCTTTCTGTGATGTCGCTTAGACGTCCGACTATGGCATTTCTTTTAAAGCCTTTTCTGTGATGTCGCTTAGACGTCCGAATGTGGCATTTCTTTTAAAGCCCTTTCTGTGGTGTCGCACAGATGCCCGAATGCGGCATTTTATTTCCACTCCATTATTGTTCATTCATGTTGCATATTAATAACCCGCTTGCATGCTTAAAAGATATTTTATTGTGACTAACATTGTGATCATAAAATATTTAAGTGCATAATTATCAATTATATTATTCCAGTGTTCTTAATGTTTGCGAGTACATTCAAAGTACTCACTGGCTTGTCCCTGGCTATTGTCTTGGCCAGATATTTTGCATGGAAAGGAACGTTGCGGTGACAGTCCCAGAAATTAAGCATCGGTGATAGCAGCCTCGCGAAGATAGGAGTTAACCTGGTCAGCTGTTCCTGTGGGAAATGGAGTCCCATACCCTGATGATTCACAAACCGCTTCCGCCCTCGACTACTAGAAAACCATTTGATGTACTCAAAGGCCATAATGGTCTTGTACTGCCCATTTTGTACTTTTGCTTGGAATTTCTGTATCAAGTTGATGCCTCACCAGCTAACAGTAATCCTGGGGCTGGTGAGCACAGTGGCCATTTTCTGGGAATTAAATGCCCGGAAAACCGGTCGCGACAGACTTGGTATCAGAGCCAGGCTGACCATTGGCTAATCCTATCTTAGCCAGGTCAATAAACTTAGGTAAACCAACCCACCAGACCTTGACCAAACCCCAGTCAAGCTTCCCAGGCAAGATAGCCACACCGTGACCCGACACCTTTTTGGCAGTCGGTGCCCAACCTATCCATCTAACCTGTCAATCTTACACCAGCGACCAAGTCCTAAATAGTCCTTCTCGCGAGCGTGCGAAGGAAGACTCCGTCCCCTTTTCCTATAAAAAGGGCACGCTAGCCTCAACTCAGCACAGCACAGCCTCTACCCCAAACCAAGCCACAATGCCCGGCCCTGTCGTGCACAATGAGACCACCGCAACCAACCTTGGAGGCTTTGAGACCATACTCGCAAACCTCACCCGTCGTGCCTATGCGTTAGAAGAACCCCCAGAATATGTTGTGTACCAAGGACCCATGAGCGGTGAGAGCCGTCAATTCTGGGCCACTATGCACATTTATGGTAGGGGACTAGAGCCCGAGCGCCCCTACAGGTTCACTGGAAGGACAACTTCCTTTGAGCCACAAGCCCTCCAACTAGCTGCTCGAGAAGCTATAGTTCATCTCCGGCACTTGTCGCCCAGAGTTAACTGTCGCTCGTTCCACTACTACCCCAGACGTGAAGGGTATGGTAGACCACCCCAAGTTGTCAACGGAGATCACGAGACAGATCCTGCATTGTTGCACCTAGTGCGCTATGTAAGTGCACTAGAGGAACTATGCGATCAAATCACGATTGATCTAATCGCAACTCGTGGAGAGCTGGTCCGTCGAACCCCGGCAAGAGAAGAGAACGAGCCCAACATCAACAACCCAGTCGTGCTGTTTGGACACCCGATCGAGCCCCGGAGATCTGCCCCAGCCATCGGCCAAGTTGCCGCGATAACCCCAGAAGTGCTTCGCCGCATATTGGAAGCACACTCCAACGGGGTTGTGGCCAAAAATCCCCGAGATGGTCATCATCGCTACCCCGAGCCTGCATCCCCTCAGACCACTCCAGTTAATTCGGACGACGAGACCCGAAGAGAAGCCTCGACATCCACAAGGCACGCCCGCTTGGATATAAACGAGGTAGACTAAGTCACCCGAATCGTATCGAGCCCTAGTGTACCCTTGCTTTGTAATCATGTGGCCTTCTTTTTAAGCGCCGCCTGTTGTCGTGCCTCTGTTTTAAATAGTATCCTTGCATGGGTATGTGAGCACACAGTTGCATATTCTTCCGGACACAACTACCCAAAAACCTTCCCCGACAATCCCCACAGTAACACATCACTTTAGTGAAATGCGTGAATCTGTGGCTTGACCCCGACCTTGGAACAGAGCTGAAAATTTTCTTTACCATTCACCACGGTAAAAATGACCCAGCTCCAGTGCTATAAAAGGCCACCGCGTGACCTTGCCAAGCACCCCGCATCTTGTGCACCATCCTCCCAATCAATTCTTGCCATGCCGAGCCCCAGCATTTACCTGAGAACCCCAGATGCAACCCAGGGTAGTTTTGTCAAGATATTGTGGGATTTTACCTGCAGTACCATGGGCGCTACCCAGCCACCCCAGCACGAGCTGTTCAAATCAAGGATCACCCCTTCCACCTCAAGATATTGGGCAGCAGTGCACATTCCTCTCGTAAACTCAAACCAAGACCCAACAGAGGTCTCCTTCGTGGGGAAATCTATGCCAACCCCACAGATGGCCGTAGAAGCTGCTGCATATGAAGCGCTTGCTCGCCTTCGATTCGCGGTATCCTATGCCAGCGAACGAGGGTATTATTACTTTCCGAGCCGTGCAGAACCCGGAGGAGTGACATCTTTTCCCGGTGGACGAATTGAGAGAGACCCAGTCCTGGCCAACCTTGTACAGTACGTCATCGCTCAAGAGCGTTTAACCCAACGTGTGATGGGTTATCTCCAGAGCCTCGTAGATTTAAATCATCAAATCGCCATCGGCAGAGCACTAAGGCCCGAGCGGGAGAGACACGTGCATCGGCTGGTCAATCCACTTTCCCCGATAGAAGAAGAGTGTATCCCAGTACCTGAGACATTTTCTAGGGACCCCGTCCAGTTACCATCCCCATTTTAGAGCTCGCTGCGGTGTTTATTATTGCAACATTTATTTATGTGTTTGACTTATGCATGATATCCTGAGTTTGTACGGCAAGTCAATTATTTGGCTTCCACTAATGTGTGTGATTTTTTCGTTGTGGTTTATGCTCCTTTAAATCAATTGTTTTTCCCTCACAAAATCCTGGAGTAAGATTTCTTTTCCCCTGAGTTGCTACATCTGCACCTTCTCACGACGTGGATTAATTAATTTCGCATAGCACCACGGCAGCAGACTCACAACCACAACCATTCGAACACATGCACTGTATGCAAAACTTTGCAACGGTGGTACATCCGGCTAATCACCCCCTAACAACAGTTAGCACCCGGCACACCCTATCTACTCCTCATGATCACCACCACCGCGGAGAGCCAACACCCGAGCAGCAGCGTCGCGATGATCGTCGAGGATCATCGTGCACAGGAGCATAGAGAGCCCTAGTAGTGTCGCCAACCCCGCAAATATCAGGATCGCAAACCAGTCCGGCATCACCTCCGCCATTAGAGCCTCACCCGAGCTTTTGTGAGCAGTAATGGAGAAAGGAGGAGGAGAAGTGAGGCCAGGTGTGAGGAAGAAGAGAGGGACACCTCGGCCGTTTTATAGCTCGAGCTCGGTGTACGGTGGGCGAAGTCCACCAACGCCGCTCATCGCCGACCGCCGGTGTTCGGAGTCGAATCCGCAAGCAGTGCCGACAGCATGCTGGCCCGCGAGGTGAGTGCACGCTGCACCAGCAGCTAGCACGCCGCGCACTACCTCGGTACGGCCTAGATGCCCTACGCGCTAGACGTCGCCAGTGGAGAAAGCATGGGAAAGCACGCGGGAAAGAGGAAGTGGAGAGAGCCAGAGGAAGAAGAAGAGGCTGACTGTGGGCCCCGGGTCCACCTGTCAGCCAGAGAGAGCACTGTGCTCTCGGGTGCGACCAGCGTATATTTAAATTTAGAGATTATTCTAAATTTTTATCCAGCTAGGGATCCTACGTTTTTCGTCCCGAACCGTAGATCTTTCCACGCAGCAACAGTTTTCACACTGTGGTTTTTACACCACTTATTGCCCTCTCACTGTAGCCACATCTTTGTTGCATAAATTTTCTTGAAACAGCTTTTGACAAATCTCGAGGATGAGATTTTTCTTAAGGGGGGTAGTGTTGTGACACCCCAAAAATTTGGCCTTGATTTAATGAATTAAAAATTTTGCCAGGAATTAAAACTTTGGATTTCTGAGCTCCATTTTGATTTTTTTTAATCATTTCCTTCCCTATTGGTGATGAGTTTTCCCTAAGTGAAAATCTCTTTCAAATATGTTATTGGACTTATTTAACCTCTCAAGAAAAACTTTTCCTTATTTAATATAACTAATTACATAATTAATTTGCTTAATCCTTGCTTTTTTGAAAATGGTTTCTCAAGGTTAAATGGCCATATTTGAACTACAACCATTTGACAAATTCACTTAAAATTCCCACAAAAATTTGGAGAAGTCATGTGATGTTATTAAATAACTTTGGTGCAAAAACATCTTTATTTAATGAAATATTTTGAGTTCTACAACAAATTTTTATTCTCTGGTCCAGTGGGCATTTTGCACTGCAACCCATTTAAATAATTCGTTCTAGCCTCCCCCAAAATTTTGGGATGTTAGTAGTACCATATCTTTCAACTTTATGTAAAAACCCAGTGATGTTATTTGCAAATTTTGAGTGAATCAACCTCATTTTCATTCTAGACCAATTTGATAGTTTGTACAGCAACCATATTCTTGCTTGCCCTTTTGCCCCTGATTATTTCTCCTACTTGTAGTCCTCCATGTTAATCCCTTAAGTCCAGGAGCATGCACCCTTTGGATCATTTTTGGTTCATGAAATAATGCCATTCATTTCCTGCCCGGAATTGAAGTTTTGCAAATCTTGCACTAACAAGTTTCTTCTTTTGCCCAACTAACCTCACCACTCCCTCTTGCATCTAAAGAGACCCCACTCTGAAAGTTTTGGCCACCCCAAGAGATGCCTAGGTTCATGTGGCATTCTATCGAGCACCCTGTAGGCATGACCAGTTTTGACATGAGTCTTAGCTTTCACTGTGATCTTGCTTCCCTTGCCTAACTACCTTGTCCAATAGATTCATCACTACTCCTAACCTAGATCTGCTAAATGCCATCCTCACCCAAGCTCTGTAGCATGCTCTGGCATTGCGTCGAGCACGTTCCGTGCACGCCCAGAGCGCGAGCAGCGCGCGCGTTTTGCACGTGCTCGTGCCCGAGCGAGCGCGCCCCTGGATAAGCTTCCCCGAGCTCATCCTGATTCTCTCCCTCGTCCGCTAGCTCCTGTCGTTAGCCCCTGGAGCTGGCCAAGCACCACCACACCGCCCGACCACCCTGGCACACTACAGCGCCGCCGTCAGGGCACTTTTGGCGGCACGCCGGCGTCCGCAATGCGCCTCTACCACGGTCGGCGCCGCCCAAGCCACCCCGGCTCGCCACCTGTCCCTGGGAGCCGCACAAGCTTATCCCCTCGCTCGTCGGCTAGCTCTCGTCGCCTCCACGTCGCCCTGCAAGCTACAGAGGCGGTTCGCCGGCATCCTCAACCACCGCCGCGGAACTGACCTCGTTGCACTATAAAGAGAGGCCCCCGAGATCATCCGAGCATTCAGGCGACCTCAGGCCACCCCCATGGCACCCCCACAGCCAGCAATCGTCGGGGGAAAGCCGTCTTCCCCAACTCCGGCCGGTTCAGCCGCCGCCACGTTCCAGCGCCATTCAGTGCAACCAGAGCCCCTCCCGTCGTCCAACGCCGCCTAATGACCCCACTTCGACTTGCGGAGCCGCCCAGCTACTCAAACCCGACCGGGAGCCACCGCAGTTCAAACGCCCAAAACTCCCGAAGCCACCGGCCGCCGCGAAGCTCGCCGCCGGCGACTCCCTTCATCCCCACCTGACTGGCAACCACCGGAAGGACCGCCCTCGAACCGCGGATCCATCCCCACCCTCGGTGTCTCGAACGGTGCCGCCGTTCGCCGGCGAGAATCACCAGAGTCCCGCCTCCGCTCGGGGCAGAGAAGAGGAGGGAGGCCAACTAGTCAAACCTGACCAGTGGGGCCAGGCGGGCCCACTGTCAGTGACACCCCGCGCCGTCCATGTGGTTATGTGAAGACATAATCCACTCCAGTACATTTTCCCAGCTTCGAAAGCGTATTCCCCTCTGAAACGTTTTCTTTTCTGTTTTATTTTTTTTTAAATAACAGATTTTGACCAGAACTTTGACTGCCTATAACTTTTTAAATACAACTCCAAATGAGTTGATTCTTTTTCCTACCTTCTTCAAATTTGGTCTAGTTTATTTTAAGATTTATTTGAAAATTTTCCAAACAACTTTTTTGCACTATTTTTGAAATGTGTGTTAATTCAAGTATATTTCAAAATAGGATTTTGGAGAGAGAGAAGAAACTTTCAAAAGTTTTGGAGAGCACCTTACCCCTCCACAACTTAAAGGCAAGCATTCTGAACCCTGGCATAATGTTTTTGGTGTGTTATTTGACACGTTTATAACACCACCGTATTTCGGAAAGCTTGTTATTTCATGTGAAATGATCATATGCATGGAAGCATATTAGTGATTTCCTTGCTGTTGGAAATGAATATTTTTGTGATGGTAATCATCCTCATGTGCCCTGCATGCATGCCGGAAAGGAATCCCGAAAATCCTCTGCCTCGGGTAGGCGTGAGCTTGTCACCGGTCCCCGTCAGGACGGTTATGTCCGGTATGGCATGGTAAGGTACATTGAGTGGTGATTTCGTCGGTTGAAATATATTTGATATACATGTCATGCAGGGAACTTATAAACCTGGTGAGTCGACCGCAGATCGAGTCTTGTTCCAGTAACCCCCATACTTGCCTCGTACTACCACTTGTCCCTGCCTCAGGTAGGGTACGGTTCAGTAAGTCATCAACCCCTTTCCAGCACACACCGTACAGAGAGGCCATGGTGGAAGATATCGGTTGTAGCCGGTAGGCATGCCACCTGGTCCGGGGGCATGGGTGTTTCCCGTTGGGACCGAGAGGGGAGGCCACCCCTTAGAGCGCGCGATATAAATTTGATCCCATGCTACGCGAGGTTGTAGCCTCACCACTTAGAGTTTTGCTTAACAAGTGTCGTGGGTGATTCCAGACACCGATGAGTTAAGCTGGTGTGTGCAAGGTTAGGCGTGTTTTCAACAAAAAGGCCGTAGACGGAATTAGTCCCAATGGACTAAAGGAATCCGTTACTCGTGGGTAAAGAGTACACCCTCTGCAGAGATTAAAACCTATTCGAATAGCCGTGTCCATGGTTAAGGAATGACAGTCTCGGATGGGTCAAGTGTTGGTCTTAGTGTCAGTCTTTGGAGGTGAAATTGTTAAACCAAACTTGGATACTGATCGGTGACTTGTGAGGACCATGGTTATTATTTTGTGATGGACTAACCTGTTGTATTATTTGTATTATCGAATATCCCTGGGATGGTTCTACCCTCTGGATATTCATGGTGATTATTTATTTCTAAGCTCGGTCAAATGTTTATTCCAGTGGATGGACTAACCCGTATATTATTATGAACTGAATATTTATCATGAGTATTATTTGCTTGTGAATATAAGCCCTTTTTGTGATGTCGCTTAGACGTCCGACTGTGGCATTTCTTTTTAAGCCCTTTCTGTGATGTCGCTTAGACATCCGACTGTGGCATCTCTTTTAAAGCCCTTTCTGTGATGTCGCTCAGACGTCCGACTGTGGCATTTCTTTTAAAGCCCTTTCTGTGATGTCGCTCAGACGTCCGACTGTGGCATTTCTTTTAAAACCCTTTCAGTGATGTCGCTTAGACGTCTGACTGTGGCATTCCTTTTAAAGCCCTTTCTGTGATGTCACTTAGACGTCCGACTGTGGCATTTCTTTTAAAGCCTTTTCTATGATGTCGCTCAGACGTCCGACTGTGGCATTTTCTTTTAAAGCCCTTTCTGTGGTGTCGCACAGACGCCCGAATGTGGCATTTTATTTCCACTCCATTATTGTTCATTCATGTTGCATATTAATAACCCGCTTGCATGCATAAAAGATATTTTATTGTGACTAACGTTGTGATCATAAAATATTTAAGTGCATAATTATCAATTATATTATTCCAGTGTTCTTAATGTTTGCGAGTACATTCAAAGTACTCACTGGCTTGTCCCTGGCTATTGTCTTGGCCAGATATTTTGCATGGAAAGGAACGTTGCGGTGACAGTCCCGGAAATTAAGCATCGGTGATAGCAGCCTCGCGAAGATAGGAGTTAACCTGGTCAGCTGTTCCCGTGGGAAATGGAGTCCCATACCCTGATGATTCACAAACCGCTTCCGCCCTCGACTACTAGAAAATCATTTGATGTACTCAAAGGGCATAATGGTCTTGTACTTCCCATTTTGTACTTTTGCTTGGAATTGCTGTATCAAGTTGATGCCTCACCAGCTAACAGTAATCCTGGGGCTGGTGAGCACAGTGGCCATTTTCTGGGAATTAAATGCCCGGAAAACCGGTCGCGACAGTGTATGCTTAGATTGTCATGCCTTGCTCTGTAGTGAGTGCATCGAGCTCGTAAACATGCCTACTTGCTATCATATTTGCATGGTTCAGTTTTTCACTAAGTCTGAGAACTGATTATGTTTTTGCTATGTTCACATGCTTGCAATTGTATTTTCTGATCCCTTTTGGCTCAAGGTCACTAAGGGACTTTTGTTAAGCTCTTTGAGTAGCTTCATGCCATGCCTTGCTTTTCCATGTTAAGTTCCTGTAGCATATAGTTTTCATGCTCCTAAGTGTGCTACCTGATCTGAAATTCTAGGCTTGTGTTAATTTCACTAAGTCTGAAACATGTTTATCAATTGCACTTTTGCCATGCTTGTTTGAACCTGTTATTGGATGATTTGGCCATAGCTTAGTGTTCATCTTTTGTTAAGCTTCTTGAGTGGATCCCTGCCATGTATTTTGTTGTCATGTTTGAGTGTTGTATCATAATTATCTCGATGCATTTAGATGGCTACTTGCTGTTTATCGCAGACCGGTGTCATATTTGTTTTGCTTGCCATTTCCAAACCATGCATCCGATTCCAGAGTTATTTATATCAATTTCAACCGAAATCACCTCACCTTTCCAGTGGCACTCTTGGATTTCCAAGTTGAGGCCAGGTTCAATAATTCCCTGTCAAATCTTGCATATGCATCGCATCCTGCATTCCGCATATCATACCATGTTCATGTGTTGGTTGTTTACTATGTTGTGTGCTTCTTTTCCGGTGTTTGCTTCTTCGGGTTGGTTCCAGTAACGTCGTGATTGTGAGGACCCGTTTCTCTATGTCCATTTGTCTTCTTCATGGACTCGTTCTTCTTCCTTGCGGGATTTCAGGCAAGATGACCATACCCTCGAAATCACTTCTATCTTTGCTTGCTAGTTGCTCGCTCTTTTGCTACGCCTATGCAGCGCTACCTACCACTTGCTTATCATGCCTCCTATATTGTTGAACCAAGCCTCTAACCCACCTTGTCCTAGCAAACCGTTGTTTGGCTATGTTACCGCTTTGCTCAGCCCCTCTTATAGCGTTGTTAGTTGCAGGTGAAGATCAAAGTTTGTTCCTTGTTGGAACATGGAGATGTTGTTCCTTGTTGGAACCTGTTTACTTGTTGGGATGTCACAATATCTCTCATTTAATTAATGCATCTATATACTTGGTAAAGGGTGGAAGGCTCGGCCTTATGCCTGGTGTTTTGTTCCACTCTTACCGCCCTAGTTTCCGTCATATCGGTGTTATGTTCTCAGATTTTGCGTTCCTTACGCGGTTGGGATATAGTGGGAACCCCTTGACAGTTCGCCTTGAATAAAACTCCTCCAGCAATGCCCAACCTTGGTTTTACCATTTTCCACCTAGCCTTTTCTTTCCCTTGGGTTCTGCAAACTCAAGGGTCATAATTATTTTAACCCCCCAGGGCCAGTGCTCCTCTGAGTGTTGGTCCAAACTGTCAGCCGCCGGTGGCCACCAGGGGCAACTCTAGGCTGGCCTACCGGAAGTTTAGACAATCTGAGTGTGCCCTGAGAATGAGATATGTGCAGCTCCTATCGGGATTTGTCGGCACATTCCGGCGGTGTTGCTGGACTTGTTTTATCTTTGTCGAAGTTGTCTTGTAGAACCGGGATGCCGAGTCTGATCGGAATGTCTCAGGAGAAGGTTTATCCTTTGTTGACCGTGGGAGCTTGTGATGGGCTAAGTTGGGACACCCCTGCAGGGATTTGAACTTTCGAAAGCCATGCCCGCGGTTATGGGTAGATGGGAATTTGTTAATGTCCGGTTGTAGAAAACCTGAAGTTGACCTTAATTAAAATACATCAACCGCGTGTGTAACCATGATGGTCTCTTCTCGACGGGGTCCGGGAAGTGAACACGGTGTTGGAGTTATGCTTGAAGTAGGTTGTTCTAGGATCACTTCTTGATCTAGTTCATCGATCGTGCCTTGCCTTCTCTTCTCGCTGTCTTTTGCGAATATGTTAGCCACCACATATGCTAGTCGCTTGCTGCAGCTCCACCTCATACATTTTACCCTTCCTATTAGCTTAAATAGTCGTGATCGCGAGGGTGTGAGATTGCTGAGTCCCCATGACTCACAGATACTTCCAAAACCAGTTTGCAGGTGCCGATTAAACCGAGCAGATGACGCAACCAAGCTCAGGAGGAGCTCGATGAAGATCTTGTCCTTTCTGTTGTTTCGTTCTAGTTGATCAGTAGTGGAGCCCAGTTGGGGTCGATCGGGGACCTTGTCGCATTTGGGGGTTCTTCTTTTATTTTGGTTCCGTAGTTGGACCTTGATTGTATTTGGATAATGTAATGCTTTATTCATGTAATTGTGTGAAGTGGCGATTGTAAGCCAACTATGTATCTTTTCCCTTATGTTTTACATGGTTTGTGTGAAGATCACCTCACTTGCGATATTGCTTTCAATGCGGTTATGCCTCTAAGTCATGCTTCGACACGTGGGAGATATAGCCGCATCGAGGGCGTTACAAATTGGTATTAGAGCCTTCCCCGACCTTAGGAGCCCCCACTGCTTGATCGTTATTAGTAGCCGTTGTTGAGTCTAGAAATTTTTTTTGAGTCATTTAGGAATTATATATCAGAGAGTTTAGGAATTCTTTTTACTCCCCAGTCCCTTCATCGCTCTGGTAAGGCATCCTGACGTAGAGTTTTGACTTTTCTCTTCTCAAATTTCACTAAAAAAATTTAGGATCACGCGGGTATCTTGCAATCGTTCCGATCGATTTGTGACGAGAACATTGTTCTTGGTGCCTCCTATCATTTAGGGGTTGTGGCAGTGTCCCGGGGAGTTGAGCTCCGAGGTGTTGTCGTCACAATTTTATCGTTGCAGTTCTGGAATACCTGAGTTTAGTTTAGCCGACATCGAAAATCTCTTTTATGCAGTTGTTGGTGAGATAACCTCGACGCCACCCAGTACTAGGGCGGGAGTTCGGGAGTATTGCCATAACTCGTATAACGGATGCTTTTCGAAGGTTGAGGTAGACGATTTTCGAAGGTTTCTTGGTTATGTGTTGAAGGATGGATACAGCTGGATGTAGGCATTGTTAGTTTTGGGTGAGATATTATGCTTCCCCTGTATCCTCAACACCTGATTGCATAACCGGAAAATTTCGGGAGTTTATAAGTGGGAATTCAAGTAGATCTTAGGATATCTTTCCGACAGATGTATGATATGAAATTGGGGTTTGACGTCTAGTGGTCCGCCTATCCACGGTTGGTTTTACAGTGGTCTTGTTGTGTCTTAAAGAGTCATTGGCTATGCCGACTCGAGGATGCTTCGTATGTCATGTGCACTGCCTTGTACATGATGGTGCTGTACGATCGAGCCCGTGTAGGCCCCACCACGAAAACTTCGAATGAAATCTCTATCATATGTTTGTTCCGGCTTATTTTGCAAGCCAATCCTTTGTTTTTGTTTGGAGTTGTGGTATTCGAGTTGCTTCGAAGTCAAGTGTTGATTCCATACCTTCCCCAAATGGTGTTCTCATACTCCGATGTGAATACTAATCCCTCTTGATCATCGAGATTGTTTTGTCAATCCTTTTTAACCGGTGTGTTTCTCTTCAAGTGGATCCAATCATTTCAACTTCCGCAAGATCAAGTATCAGTTCTTCTCAACGGTGTTTGTTTCATCCGTCTCCAAGTTGCCTTTGTTTTTCCCGCCCACCCACCCTTGTTTTTCTTTGAGGACTTAGATTTCTTAATCAAGTATCATCTTATTGATGGGAAGCCTCTCCATTCCCTTTTCCTTTAATGTTCTTATCTGGTGATTCTCATGAAGATTCTAACGGAGCTTCAAGTTCGTCACTCTTCACTCGTTTTCTTCTCCGGTCGATTCAATTCAAGCTTTTGGTGTTGATCATATCATTTAACTCGTTTCAAGTGTCTTCTCATGCCGGTGCACCTCGTAATCATCCACCCCTCGCTATTCTTTTGTTCCGGAGTGCTGAAGATATCTCAGAAGATTCGTATTTTCATTCCTAATTTGTTCAAGATATCTCGAGGTTGTTATCTCATTCAAGTCATTTAATTCAACCGGTGGAATCTCTCTCTTTAAATCATTCAACTCTGTTTTCTTTGAGTGGGCCCTAACCCACAGGTCTTTTTCCAGGATCTTACCTGACTCTTCTTATTTTCCCGGTGGTATTCACATTTTTTTTCGAAGTTTGACGTAAGAATGATTTATCATCAGTCAAATGTCTTTCTCCAAGATCTTCCAAATTCTTTTCATCATTAGTTCAACTTTTACATTCTTGTTTATTCCGGAGTGCCTCAACAATAGATGGTGGTGTTTATCATCGTCATTCTCGGTGTTGAAGGCCGAAGAAGAGTTTCTTTTAAATCTTGCCCCATTCTCTGCCATCCTCTTATAATTGTTTTTGATTGTGACAATTCTTTTCACCCATCCGGAGCAATTCAAGATTCTGTTCAGTTTGATTATCCGGAGCCCATCATCTAAGATTTATTCATTCCAGTTTTCAGCTCTCATACTCTAAATCATACCGGTGTCTAAATCAAGGATTCTCTAATCAGCTCGTAATCTTTTCATTCTCATGGGTCTAAATTCTCTCAAGCATCTTCGTTTAATTGCTAATTCTTCCCAGTGTGTCTTCATGTTTTAATCGTTCCTTTTCAATTCTTACGGTGGTTCATTCAAGATCTCTCTTCCATGGTTATCATACTAATTCGTTCGTTGTTTCATCCTACCGGTGGTTCGTTGAAGACCTTCTCAAGTTTGTGTTATATCTATATTAATCCTTTCTACGAGAATAAGCAATATGCCAAATCCGTTCATTGTCATCAATTTAATTGCTGAAGGATAAGCATAATGTAATTCTTATTCTTGTTTCATCCAAGTGATTAATTTCCTATTTCGGAGGCTCGTCAAATTCTCGGTTCGAGATGCTTTATCTTTTCTTCCAGAGATCCATGTTTTTCCACTTTTTCTCGTCGCAAGCTTCATCTAGTCATTGCAAGGCTTCAACCTTATTCTTTTCATCCTTCATTTCGTTTGATCATTCTTTTATTACCGGAGTTCTTCATGGAGGCTCTACATGATGGTTCTTCAAGGATTTAACTCCTTGTTGAAGTGTTCATCGACATTCTTTGCTAAGAAGCTCCAGTTTTCTTCATCTTGCTATCCGGAGTGCAATTGTTTCTTCCGTATCATTGGAGCTGGTATTATGTCATTCTTGATAATTTGAGTTCATGTTTCATGATTCACATCTTATTAAGAATGAGGTATTTTAAATCCTTCAATCTCGTCATTGGAGTTACCTTGGGTTATATTTCACCTAAAGCCTTCCCTAAGGATTCTTGCTATCTATGGTGCTTATAAATGATCCAATTTCTTCATTTATCATTTCTGGTGCGACATACTTTCTCGCCAATTTGTTCATATCAATCCTATTCTTTTCCCGTGAATGGCAGGTTGTCACCTCATAATTTGAGATGTACTCCATAAGACTATATCAAGCTTTTTCTTTCGTTGTTGACTTTCCAATATCTCCGTTCGACCCTTCTCCTAAAGATGCCTTTTCAAACTCTTTGTGGCAGAAGTTGGCATTTTCTTCTCCATTCTTTATTTTAATCATCTATCTTCTATTACTCTCTCCCGAAGGAATTGTGTTGTTGCTCTCTTCAAACCTTCTTCTTGTCCTTATCATGCTTATCCCCTTAACCGGAGTGTTGTGCCCCTTTGCTCAAGCTCTTTCATTTTATCAAGTCTTTCATCTCTTTTCAACCGAAGTGCTACCCGAATCGATTCTTTCTTGTCCCTCTTGCTTAACGGAGTGCTTTCAACTTCGTTCATCTCCGTTGTATTCTTTTCTCGAAATGGCTTAACCTTTTCAAGGTTCGTGGTTTCACTCGTTTGTCAAAGAAGCAACTTTGTTTTACCTATTCTCTTTCTTTTCCGTTGTCCCTCCGGTGCCATTCTAGATCTCGGCCTTATGCCTGGTGTTTTGTTCCACTCTTGCCGCCATAGTTTGTCGGGGGTTGCTGGTCCCTCGCACACCTATGGGGATCGGCGGACCGAGCCCCTTTCGGTTCGGCAGGGGGCGGTGGATGCACAAAGAGCAGATCGAGGCGAACGCACGAGCAAGACGATCGGTTTACCCAGGTTCGGGCCGCACGGATGCGTAAAACCCTACTCCTGCTTTGGTGGTTGTATTGAGTTCTTGCTCGGGAGCGGCGAGTGCTACAGTACACTCAAGCAGCTGGCGAGACCGAGCGTGAGAATGGCTGTCCTCCCCTCCTCTCTGTTGCGCATGGGCTTCCTTTTATATGTCTAAGGGGTCACCGACAGGTGGCAACAGAGGTGGGGGTAAAAATGTAAAAGAGGTGGTAGTTGGCTCCACCGCCTACAACAGTCGTATCCTACCTAACCCTGACGGCAGGGGACAAGGGCATTGAATGCCTGTCTGTGTCACCTAGACGGTACAGAGAGGGACCGCTAGGAACGCCACCGTTCTCCGCGATGGCTATCTTGTCAGCGCTTGCTTGCCACCGCATGCCCCCGGCTGCACAGCCTCCTGCCACGTACGTCAGGAGTGGTCCCAAAGCGACACGTGGTGGGCGAGCTGGAGCGTGGGCTGCGGAGTAGTAGCTTGCCGCGGCAAGCGCCTTGCCGCGGATGTTGCCTTGTCGCGTCCGGGAGCTTGTCGCTCACCGGGCCTTGTCGGGGCGCGCAGTGCGCCGCTGCCAGCTGCTTGAGATGCTTTGGTTGGTCTTCCCGGCAAGCTCCTCTTGCCGGGGTCTCGTCTCCTTGCCGGCAAGCTCCTCTTGCCGGGGTCTCTATGCTTCGAGTAGCTTTCCCGACAAGCTCCTCTTGCCGGGGCCTTGGATACTTTGTTCTTGAACGGCTCCTAAAGGAACCATGGAGGATCTTGGCGGTCGCCCAGCAAGCCTTGCCGTGGGTCGCTGCGACTGCCCGTGCACAAGTTCGGGGTACTAAGGTACCCCTACTTTAGTACACCGACAGGAGCCCCCGGGCCTGGGCCATACACGGTGCCGAGAGCTGTTGGGCCAGGACCAAAACAGTGCACGGGCACGCGCGGCCTAGGGCACGCCATAACTCACTCCGCTCCCAACGCGTCGAACGCGGCGCCGTGCGAGAGATCGTGGGCGGTTTTCGAGGTGCCCACTCCCCACGATCACGGGGTGGGGAGAGGCCGCCCCATCCGTCGCCTCAGTTCTGCACGCCTGCCACGCGGCTCCCATGCACTTGGGGCCGCGGACGGCGGAGGCGGGAAACGGGGCCGTCGTGGGTCGAGGCAGCGGGTCGGCCCCAGCTCCCTGCCTTCCCGCGTCTTGATTCGCTGAGCGGGGCGGCCGAGCCCCCACCTCGCTCCTTTATAAAGAGCGGGAGGGGAGGACGGAAGCCCGCATTCTCTCATCTTCTCCTCCCTTCATCTCCTGCTCCCCTTCCTCCCATTCGCCATGGAGAAAGGGAACCCTGGTCCCTCATCGGTGGCGGCGAGGGTTGCCGCCAGACAGTGCATCCCTCCCTCTCCTGCACCCGTGGTGGCGGAGCCAGCCGTAAGGGGAAGAGGGAGGGGGCGAGGTCGTGGACGAGGTCGAGGACGAGGCCGAGGCGCTCGGGGAAGAGGTGGACGAGGCGGCACGTCGGCTTCGCCTCCGCCGGCGGCTCTTCTTCCTGTGGTGGCCCATGCTAGGGATGACCCTTGCGAGTTCTTCGTCAGGCTGCGCCGGGCGCCTCATCGTCGCCTCCGACTCCCAGCTCCGTTTGCGGACGTGGTGGGGTTGGACCCGCTCGAGACACTGAGACTATACATGAGGGGCTGTGGGATCAGCGGCACGCGGGTCCGCGCCGAATTCCCATCCCTTGGTGTGATGTATCTTGGTCGAGGGTGGAAGACGTTTGCCCGCATCCACAGCTTGACGTCGGGGCTCACCCTCCATTTTAAGTTGGTGGAGGGCGATCTCCTCTCCGTCAAGGTCTTCGGGTGCTTCGGCGTTCGGTCACGGTGCTGCGTGGACAGCTCCTCCGATAGCGAAGACTCCTCCTCGAGCGAGAGTGACGAGGAGGGGAGCGACAGCGATGACGAGGGGAGCGGGCGGCAGGATGGCGGGTCCGACTAGGTGTCGGGCGCCGCTCCGTGCGGCACCGGCAACCCCATCATCCGTGTCGTCGGTTCCTTGAACTCCCCGGGGTTGTCTCCTTGGGCGGCTGGCGTAGGGAGGCTGCGGAAGAGGAAGAGGGCTAGCGGCAAGGCCGTCAGGTCGGAGTACGAGGGCGTGGTGCCCTCGACAGCGTGCTGACGTCCTGCCGCCTCGTCTTCAAGCCCCGCTTCTAGCGTCACCATCACCGTCCAGCCTTGACGGCCCCCGGGATGTTCTCCTGGTGTCTTCTGGCACCCGTAGTTTGCCTAGGCGCTCCTTTTGCCCTTCTCGTCTCCTTGACCTACCTCCTGAAGAGAGGGACAAGAAAAGGATTACGGGCATCTTATCTTTTTAATTTGTAAGCCTTCGGGCCTTAGTTGTATTTAAAACTTGTAATCCTCTCTTTCATGTTTTTCACCCTCTATGGACTATACCTGCATGGAATGTTCTTTAATGAAAAGGGGATGTTTGCCGGGTCATTTGTCTCGCGGGTAGAACCCACGTCAAGGAGCAAATCCTTGGTATCTTTCAGATAGACACTCCTTCCCCGGCAACAGGCCCTGCCGGCTTCCCACGTCGCTCGACCTTTCTCATGCTTTTGACGGAGGCAGGGACGAGGCGGGTGCGGCCCCTTGTTTCATCCCTTTGCTGCCGCGACTACGACCAAAACTTGGCCCCAGGAACGAGCCCCAGGGCCTAGAGCTAAGGGAGAACGGTAGTTTTCGGGAAGAAACGAGGTTTCGTATTCCTTAGTCCATAAGAGAATGCATGAAGAGGGATGAAAGACTTATCTGAGATTGCAGCCCCCGGCAACTCTGGCTTGCCGTGGGTGAACCTTGGTACTTGCAGCCCCCGGCAACACTGGCTTGTCGGGGTCCAGATGCCGGCACGTCCTTCTTCTCCTTTTCGTCCTCAGGCGGTCCGGCAAGGATATGCGAGCCCTGCGAACCAAAGGAAACGAAAGAAAGGCAAAGGGACGCACACTCGACCTCTAAGTTAGGGGTTAGCCGCTGTTAAGCACTATCAAACCTAACCGAGGACCTGACTCGACCTAGCATGCATGCTATAACTCTGGGCGCCAGCGCTTCATTTACTTGTGCTCAGGGTCTGCGCCTGGCTTTGTACAAAGGATTACATGCAACAGCGGCAAGACTTGTACAAAAGGGTGGTTGCCGGACAGGGTCCGACAACCGCGCCTTACGGGTAAAACTTACGAAGATGCTCGATATTCCAGGAGTTGCTCACTGGTACGCCATCTTCGGTCTCCAGGCGGACAGCGCCAGGCCTGGTGACTCGTTTCACCCGGTAAGGGCCTTCCCACTTCGGCGTCAACTTGTTGGAATTCTTGGCGGACTGAACGCGCCGAAGAACAAGGTCGCCTTCCTCGAGACTTCTGGCGTTAACTTTGCGGCTATAATAGCGGCGCAAAGCTTGCTGGTAGCGAGCGGCTCGCACAGCAGCCTGAAGACGATCTTCCTCAAGGAGCAGTGCGTCATCTTGCCGTAGCTGTTCTTGCTCAAGCTCATCATAAGCGAGCACTCGAGGTGACCCGTATACGAGTTTCGTGGGGATAACTGCCTCCGCTCCATAGACTAGAGCGAAGGGTGTCTGTCCAGTGGCTCGATTTGGCGTCGTCCTGATCGACCAAAGAACCACTAGCAGTTCCTCGTCCAGTTGCGTCCGCGCTTGTGCAGCCTGTCGAAAGTTCTGGTCTTGAGCCCGCGCGGCACTTCAGCATTTGCCCTCTCAGCTTGACCGTTGCTTCTCGGGTGAGCAACAGAAGCGAAGCAGACCTTGGCGCCAAGATCTTGGACGTGCTGCATGAAGGTGCGGCTCGTAAATTGTGTACCGTTGTCGGTGATTATCCTGTTAGGGATCCTGAAACGGCAAACAATCGACCTGAAGAACTTGACCGCGGACTGTGCCTTCACCTTCCTCACTGGTTCCACTTCCGGCCACTTTGTGAACTTGTCGATTGCAACGTACAAGTACTCAAAGCCCCCGACTGCTCGGGGGAAGGGGCCGAGGATGTCGAGCCCCCAGACCAAAAATGGCCAGGATAAAGGGATCGTCTGGAGAGCTTGAGCTGGCTGGTGTATCTGCTTGGAATGGAACTGGCACGCTTCACACTTGGTTACTTGTGCAGTTGCATCCTGGAGGGCTGTCGGCCAGAAGAAGCCTTGCCGTAATGCTTTTCCGACAAGAGCTCTTGCGCCAATGTGGTGAACACATATGCCTCCGTGTATCTCTGCCAACAGCTTCTGTCCATCTTCCCGAGGAATACACTTCAATTTCACACCGTTGAGTCTTCTTCTGCACAGTGTGTTGTCGACAAACTGGTACATACTAGACTGTCGGGCTACTCTTTCTGCTTCTTTTGGTTCCTCGGGAAGCTCTCCTGTCTGAAGGAAACGGACAATCTGTTGCGCCCATGTTGGAGCCTGTGGCTCGACAACAAGGACTAAAGGCACATCTGCTTCTGCGGGAACGTCCACTTCTACGGCAAGAGCTTGCGACTCTGCCAGAGCTTGACGTTCCCCAGCAAGCTTGCTGGAGCCGAGCTTGCCGGGAGTGTCTGCTGCAACGGAATAAACCCTGGGGTTTGCCGGAGTAGACTGTTCCTCAGCATTCTTGGCATCGATCTTGGGGACCTTCTTGGCGGCGGCTTCGGGAAGCTCTGCCGGAAGATAGTCGCCAGAAATCAACTTCCTCTTCTTGCTCTGCCCAGTTGATGGTGTTACGGACGGCTGAGTCAGCTTGAGCACAAAAATCCCTGGTTCCACAGGTAATTTAAGTGCAGCGCATTTCGACAGGCCATCGGCAATGTCGTTTCGGCTCTTGGAACATGTTCCATTTGCAGGCCGTCAAAGCGCTCTTCTAGCTTCCTCACTTCATCAACGTAAGCTTCCATCAACGGACTCTGGTAGACCTTGTTCACTTGGCGGACGACAAGCTGCGAGTCACCCCTGACAATGAGCTTCTTAATCCCAAGTTCTGTCGCGATCCTGAGACCGGCAAGCAAGCCTTCATACTCTGTAGTATTGTTTGTCACTTGCTCCTTGGGAAAATGCATCTGGACTATGTACTTGAGGTGCTCTCCGGTGGGTGCGACAAGCAGTACACCAGCACCGGCGCCTTGCAGCGAGAAGGCACCGTCAAAGTACATGAGCCACTCCTTGCTTGCTTCCTTGGCGGGGATGCTCGTCTCCGGAATTTCTTCGTCTGGAGTTGGCGTCCATTCTGCTATGAATTCTGCCAATGCTCTGCTCTGGATTGTTGATGTACTCTCAAACTTGAGGCCAAAGCTTGACAGTTCCAGTGCCCACTCAACAATCCTGCCTGTTGCTTCTGGATTTTGCAATATCCTTTTCAGCGGAAAGCGAGTGACAACTATGATCTCATGTGCTTGGAAGTAATGGCGCAGCTTTCTCGAGGCCATGAGGAGGCCGAAAAGCAACTTCTGCACACCAGAGTACCTTGACCTAGCCCCCTGTAAAAGGGAGCTGACAAAGTAAACTGGGGACTGCACCATTTTCTTCTGTATCTCCTCTTGCATCGGCGCAGATCCTTGCTTGTCGGGACCAGAGCTTGTCGGGGAAGCCCCCTGCTTGTCGCTGGATGTGCTTGCCGCGGTCGCTGGCTCGTCGTCGGCCTCCCTTTCCGCTACTAACGCAGCACTAACCACTTGATTGGTTGCCGCTATGTACAGCAGCAACTTCTCTTGTGGTTTAGGTGCGACAAGTGTTGGAGTGGAGGACAGGTATCTCTTCAAGTCTTGCAGCGCAGCCTCCGCTTCCGGAGTCCACCTCATTGGACCTGCCCTTTTCAAAATTTTGAAAAACGGCAGGGCGCCCTCAGCAGACCGAGAGATAAACCTGCTAAGAGCAGCTACACAGCCGGCAAGCTTCCGTACATCCTTGACGCGCTTTGGTGCTTCGATCTGCTCAATGGCCCTGATCTTGTCGGGATTAGCTTCGATTCCCCGCTGAGACACAAAGAACCCGAGAAGTTTGCCGGAAGGGACTCCAAACACACACTTCTCGGGGTTGAGCTTGAGGTTGACCTTGCGCAGATTTGCAAAAGTCTCTTCTAAGTCTTGGATCAGAGTTGCCCTGTCTTTACTTTTGACCACTATATCATCCATGTAAGCTTCTACATTTCTGTGTATCTGTGGCTTCAAAGCGATATGGACTACTCTGGCAAATGTTGAACCAGCATTCTTTAATCCGAAAGGCATCCGTACGAAACAGTATGTGCCACATGGAGTAATGAATGCGGTTTTCTCCTCATCCTCTTCTGCCATGGAGATCTGATGGTATCCTGAATATGCGTCAAGGAATGAAAGCAACTCACATCCGGCTGTGGAGTCAACAATCTGGTCGATGCGCGGCAAGGGAAATGGATCTTTGGGACAAGCTTTATTAACATCAGTGAAGTCAATACAAAGTCTCCACTTCCCGTTTGCCTTGCGCACTACAACCGGATTGGCCAACCACGTTGGATGGAGCACCCCTCTGACAAGGCCTGCTGCTTCCAATTTCTTGATTTCTTCTGCTATGAATTCTTGGCGCTCCACCGCCTGCTTCTTGACTTTCTGCTTGACAGGCCGCGCATGAGGACAAACGGCAAGATGGTGCTCAATTACCTTCCTGGGAACACCGGGGATGTCAGACGGTTGCCATGCAAACACGTCGACATTCGCCCGCGGGAAAGTAACGAGCGTGATTTCCTATTTAGGGTCAAGCGTGGCACTGATGGTGAAGGTACCATCAGTGCTGTCCTCCTTGGCGGGCACCTTCTTGGTAAGTGGTGGGGCTGCCATCGTCTTCTTATTCTTGCCGGTGGAGCTCGATGGTGCGTCCTCGACGGCAGCGCAGCACTCCGAAGAGGCGCGCTTGCCGGAGTACGCATTAGAGCTCTTGCCGGACTTGGTCTTCTTGCCGGTGGAGCTCGATGGCGCGTCCTCGACGGCAGCACGGCACTCCAAAGAGGCGCGCTTGCCGGAGTGGGCACCAGAGCTCTTGCCGGACTTAGTCTTCTTCTTCTCCCCGGGAGCTTCAGCGGCAAGTGTCTCGCGGTCTGTCGTGGCAGCAGCTTCCCGGTAGATCTTGTCGGCGCAGATAAGGGCATCCTTCTTGTCGCTAGGGACAGAGATGACGCTTATCGGGCCTGGCATCTTGAGCATGTTGTATGCATAGTGAGAGGCCGCCATGAACTTGGTGAGTGCGGGACGGCCAAGTATCGCATTGTAAGGCAATGGGAAATCGGCAACGTCAAAAGTGACCCTCTCCGTTTTGAAATTCAGCTCGCTGCCAAATGTCACCGACAACGTGACCTTCCCTTTCGGCTTGCTCCTTCCCGGGTTAATTCCTTGGAATGTACCGGTTTCTTCGAGCTCGCTGTCTGGGATCTGGAGTTTCTGGAGCACAGCGGAGGAGATCAGATTTAGGCCGGCCCCGCCGTCAACTAACATCTTGGTGACCTTGAGGTTGCGTATGGTTGGTGAAACCAACAGCGGCAAGCACCCGACCGCAGTTGTGCGATCAAGGTGGTCCTCAATGTCAAAGACGATAGGCGTGCTGGACCACTTCAGAAGCTTGCGTGATTCGACAGGTGGCTCTGCCGCATTAACTTCCCGGAGCCACTGTTTGAGTTGGCGGTGGGAAGTATGCAGAGAAGCGCCACCGTCAACACACAAGACTTCTGTAGCCTTCTGAAACTCCTGCTCGCTGTTCTCAACATCATCCATGTCTTCGTTGTCGTCTTCGTCTTCGTCTTTGTCGCGGCCGCGGGGAGGTCTGTCTCCTTGCCGCTGCTTGGCCTTGCCGCGGCTTCCTCCCTGGCCAGCGCGCTTCTTGCCGGCTTCTCCACCGCCTCCTTGGGCTCTCTCCTTGTCGTGCCGCTCGTACTCAGATTTTTGTTGCTGGACAAGCTGCTCGACCCTCTTGCAGTTCTGGAGATCATGGCCCTTGGTGCGGTGAATCTTGCAGTACTGCTTGCCGGAGCCGTCCTGCTTGTCGGCGGCCGCCACAGCCTGGCAGTTGGTGCACCCGGCAACCTCCTTGCCGGAGCTGCCAACTTTGGCTTGCTTGGCGGGGCTGTCATCGCTGGACTGCTCAACGACTAGTACCTCTTTGCTACTCTTCTTCCTGTTGCGCCTCCGGTTTTTCCTTGCCGGGGAAGCATCCTCGCTGTCAGATCCCCCTGCTCCAGCATCTTCTCCGGGGAGTTTCCTCCCTTCTTCAGCGCGCGCGCACTTGTCGGCCAGGGTGTACAGCTCGCTGACGTCTCTGATCCTGCTCATCGCCATCTCCTCCCGCATCCTGCGATTACGCACGTTCTGATGGAACGCGCTGATAACCGCGGCAGGGTGGATGTCTGGGATGTTGCGCTGCACGCGGCTGAATCTCTGGATATACTTGCACAGGGGTTCTCCTTCCTTCTGGGCAAGCAGGTGGAGGTCACTCTCTTGGCCATGTGGTTTGTGGCCGCCCGTAAAGGCGCCGACGAACTGATGGCACAAATCCTCCCAAGAGGATATGGACTTGTCTGGCAAGTGCATGAGCCAGGATCTGACTTCGGGCTTGAGCACGAGCGGGAAGTAGTTGGCAAGGACCTTGTCGCCTCGCCCCCCGGCAACTCAGACGGGTGCGACTTGCCGTCGTACTTCTCCGGTACGTCTGGCTTGAAATGCTTCTGGTTGGGCCACTGGACTTGCCGCAGCTCACGGGTAAACGCAGGACAACCTGCCGCGTATGGCAAGTTACCTGGTTCTCCGGGCGCATGCATGTCAACAGAGGGCCCAGCGCGCAGGTCTTATTGACGCCGCGCTTCTCTTCGGCGCTCAATGCGTGTTCGAGCGTCTTCATGCTATCTCTCATGAAGAACTTGGCGTTGATCGTGACGAGCTCGCGGATCTGACGACGCGGTGGAGTAGCCGTCAAGGTGGATCCGGTGAGTCGGCGATCTTGCCCTTCGGGGCGGAGAGTGCACAGTGGTTGCACCCTCGCTGGTCTTGTCGCCACCGGCTCGCGCCTGGCTGACTTGCCGCGGCAGCGACGCGCTCGGCTGCTGTGGATTGTCACCGTTGGCAAAGCCGATGAGGCTCTGGATCGTGGCCCTCCAGTCATCGATCTTCTCTGGCGCTGGAGGGTAGTCTAGGAGCAGCTGGGCACGTACCAATGCTTCCGCCGGAGTGGTGGGCGGCGGCAGCGAACGGTGCGAGGAGCGAGATATGCTCGGACTCCTAACTGCATTAGAAGGAGCAACATCTCGTCCAAGCGACCGCGCCACGCTCGCGCCAGCATGTTGGCGTGCATGCTGGTCCTGAGCACTCCAGGATCCGCCAGCTTGATCTTGGCCCAGCAGACGTATGGTACCGTGGGTACCATGACGTTGCTGGTCCCCCGCCTCCTGGGACGGGCGCGGTGCGTGTACGGACGCCAAGGTCTTAGAGTGCGTGCGGTCGTTGTGGGAGGCGACCGCGCCGCCGACGTGCGGCGTAGCCTGGCCCTTGGACCTGGCAGCGCCATGGGTCTCCCCGTCGGCGCCCGTTCTTCCGCCGGCGCCTACTCCACCAGCCGTTCGCTCCGGCGATGGCGGGCTCGGCGCAGACAGAGCCGCTGCCTCCGAAATCTTCTTCTTCGGTGGCATGTTGATGAAGACGACCAAGATTCGGCTCATGTGAACGCCGGATCAGGTTCACACAACCTTGACGCGCCCCCTACCTGGCGCGCCAAAGATGTCGGGGGTTGCTGGTCCCTTGCACACCTATGGGGATCGGCGGACCGAGCCCCTTTCGGTTCGGCAGGGGCGGTGGATGCACAAAGAGCAGATCGAGGCGAGCGCACGAGCGAGATGATCGGTTTACCCAGGTTCGGGCCGCACGGATGCGTAAAACCCTACTCCTGCTTTGGTGGTTGTATTGAGTTCTTGCTTGGGAGCGGCGAGTGCTACAGTACACTCAAGCAGCTGGCGAGACCGAGCGTGAGAATGGCTGTCCTCCCTCCTCTCTATTGCGCATGGGCCTCCTTTTATATGTCTAAGGGGTCACCGACAGGTGGCAACAGAGGTGGGGGTAAAAATGTAAAAGAGGTGGTAGTTGGCTCCACCGCCTACAACAGTCGTATCCTACCTAACCCTGACGGCAGGGGACAAGGGCATTAAATGCCTGTCTGTGTCACCTAGACAGTACAGAGAGGGACCGCTAGGAACGCCACCGTTTGCCATGATGGCTATCTTGTCAGCGCTTGCTTGCCACCACATGCCCCCGGCTGCACAGCCTCCTGCCACGTACGTCAGGAGTGGTCCCAAAGCGACACGTGGTGGGCGAGCTGGAGCGCGGCCTGCGGAGTAGTAGCTTGCCGCGGCAAGCGCCTTGCCGCGGATGTTGCCTTGTCGCGTCCGGGAGCTTGTCGCTCACCGGGCCTTGTCGGGGCGCGCAGTGCGCCGCAGCGAGCTGCTTGAGATGCTTTGGTTGGTCTTCCCGGCAAGCTCCTCTTGCCGGGGTCTCGTCTCCTTGCCAGCAAGCTCCTCTTGCCGGGGTCTTTGTGCTTCGAGTAGCCTTCCCGGCAAGCTCCTCTTGCCGGGGCCTTGGATACTTTGTTCTTGAACGGCTCCTAAAGGAACCATGGAGGATCTTGGCGGTCGCCCGGCAAGCCTTGCCGCGGGTCGCTGCGACTGCCCGTGCACAAGTTCGGGGTACTAAGGTACCCCTACTTTAGTAGACCGACATAGTTTCCTTCATATCGGTGTTATGTTCCTGGATTTGTGTTCCTTACGCGGTTGGGCTATAATGGGAACCCCTTGACAGTTCGCCTTGAATAAAACTCCTCCAGCAATGCCCAACCTTGGTTTTACCATTTGCCACCTAGCCTTTTCTTTCCCTTGGGTTCTGTAGACTCAAGGGTCATCATTATTTTAACCCCCCCCCCCCCCGGGCCAGTGCTCCTCTGAGTGTTGGTCCAAACTGTCAGCCGCCGGTGGCCACCAGGGGCAACTCTGGGCTGGTCTACTGGAAGTTTAAACAATCTGAGTGTGCCCTGAGAACGAGATATGTGCAGCTCCTATCGGGATTTGTCGGCACATTCGGGCGGTGTTGCTGGACTTGTTTTATCTTTGTCGAAGTTGTCTTGTAGAACCGGGATGCCGAGTCTGATCGGAATGTCTCGGGAGAAGGTTTATCCTTCGTTGACCGTGAGAGCATGTGATGGGTTAAGTTGGGACACCCCTGCAGGGATTTGAACTTTCGAAAGTCGTGCCCGTGGTTATGGGCAGATGGGAATTTGTTAATGTCCGGTTGTAGAAAACCTAAAGTTGACCTTAATTAAAATACATCAACCGCGTGTGTAACCGTGATGGTCTCTTCTTGGCGGGGTCCGGGAAGTGAACACGGTGTTGGAGTTATGCTTGACATAGGTTGTTATAGGATCACTTCTTGATCATAGTTCATCGACCGTGCCTTGCCTTCTCTTCTCGCTCTCTTTTGCGAATATGATAGCCACCACATATGCTAGTCGCTTGCTGCAGCTCCACCTCATACCTTTTACCCTTCCTATTAGCTTAAATAGTCTTGATCGTGAGGGTGTGAGATTGCTGAGTCCCCGTGACTCATAGATACTTCCAAAACCAGTTTGCAGGTGCCGATGAAACCGAGCAGATGACGCAACCAAGCTCAGGAGGAGCTCGATGAAGATCTTGTCCTTTGTGTTGTTTCGTTCTAGTTGATCAGTAGTGGAGCCCAGTTGGGGTCGATTGGGGACCTTATCGCATTTGGGGGTTCTTCTTTTATTTTGGTTCCGTAGTCGGACCTTGATTGTATTTGGATGATGTAATGCTTTATTCATGTAATTGTGTGAAGTGGCGATTGTAAGCCAACTATGTATCTTTTCCCTTATGTTTTACATGGGTTGTGTGAAGATTACCTCACTTGCGACATTGGTTTTAATGCGGTTATGCCTCTAAGTCGTGTTTCGACACGTGGGAGATATAGCCGCATCGAGGGCTTTACATCATTCTTCTTCTTGTTCTTGGAGTTGGGCACGTACCCAACCCCTTCCTTGGCTAGAACTCCCTTTTGGTTGATCAAGAGATCGTTGAGGTTCTTCTTGCCTTGTATGAAAGTCGCAAGACCTCTCTCAAGTTGCCCCTTTAGCTTAGCGTTCTCCTCAACGAGATGCACATGCTCACAACACGGGTTAGTAGCATTTGCATTATCAATTAACATCATACGAGGGAAAGTGGCTTTTCCTTGGTTAGCTTTACTTCAAGTTGATGATGAGACTCTTTGAGGCTAGCATGAGCACCCTTCAAGACCTTGTGAGCCTTTTCAAGTAGATCAAACTCCTCTTTGAGTCTAGCAAGATCAACCTCAGGTTCGGCCTTCTCAGAGTTTAGCACATGAGAAACAATGAGGACATGATCATAATCTTTCTTTAACTTAGCATGATCAACGTTGTGTGACTCCTCAAGAGCCAAACGAAGACCACGCTCTTCCTCAAGAGCATTGGAAAGATCCGAAATCTCATCGGCATAGTCACGACTATGCCCTTCCATCTTAGTGATGGTGTCTTCGTGAGCCTCGATCATGTCATTGGCTTCACCAAGTTGTTCCAAGAGAGCAACAAAGTGCTTCCTGGATTTCCCTTGAGTTTGCCCATAAAGGCCTCAAACTCATTAGCCTTGTTGGTGGCTTTAGCCATGAGGCACTTGGCGGTGATTCTCTCATTGGGTGAGTCGAAGAGAGACACCCGTGAAGTCGTCGCAATGGCAACGGAGGCCATGGCAACCGACTCATCACCTTCATCATCGTCATCATCCTCATTGTACTCTTCTTGTACCACCAATGCCTTGGGAGGAGTCTTCTTGGTGAAGTTTCTCTTGTTGGGGAAGGACTTGGCCTTGTCCTTTCGGATGAGCTTGCCACCATTGTCTTCCCTCTTCTCATACGGGCACTCCGCAACAAAATGACTCACGTTGCCACAATTGTAGCAAGTCCTTACACGTTGCTTGCTCTTCGTGCCACTTGAGTTTTTTTTGCTAAAGTTTGGCCTCGAGTTTTTCTTGCTCCAAAATTGCCTTGAAGAAAGTGCCATGTGTTCATGATATGCATACTTCGTATCTTCGGGGTTGCTCTCCTCTTCTTCCTCTTCTTCTTCTTCTTCAATGGTGAGCTTTGCCTTCAATGCAAGGTTAGGCTTCTTTGCCCGTTGAGAATGGAGCATCGCATTGTCGGCGGTCTTGTCCAAAATGTTCATGGCCACAAACTCATCCAACACTTCGCTTGAGGTCAAAGTGTGGAAGTCCGGTCTTTGACGAATGACGGAGGACATGGCCTTGTGGTAGGGCATCATTGCCTTGAGGAATTTGCACTTGATCCAATTGTCATTCGTGTCCTTGCTCTCATGATCTCGTAGTGAGACCGCGAGTTTGGTAACTCTCCGATAAAGCTCACGAGGTTCTTCATCTTCTTTCATAGCAAACTCATCGGCCTCATCTTGCACCACTTCATAGTTGGAGCGTTGAATGCTTGCGCTTCCTCGGTAGAGAGAGACAACACAATGCCATGTATCTTTGGCCAAGGCGAAGGAACGAAGATGAGGTAAGTCTTCGGGTGGAATTGCATCTTGAATGATGAAGAGAGCATTCTAATTGAATTGATTATCAGCGGCTTCTCGAGGAGTGAAGTTGCTTGGATCATGCGGATAGAAACCTTCTTCAATGATTCTCCAAAGGTTAGTGTTCACATGATTTAAATGACGTTTAAAGCGGTAAAACCAAGAATCAAAGTCCTCATTTTTTACAATCTTAGGGGGAGGACCGGCATGATTCAAATGAGTAGAAGGAACCGGTCCACCATAAACAAGTGGTGGTTCCACATGAGCAAAGATGCTGGTGCCATTTTTACCACTAGTAGGAGCCTTTTCACTACTAGCTTCCCCCTTGTCGGGGATAGCATCCGTCACCTTGTCGGTGGGGTCACCCACTTTCAACGGTGCGGTGGATAGTTTAAGCCCCTCAAGAAATTTAGTAAACATGCTTTCAACCTCGGTCATCATGGAAGTTTTCAATTTTTCCAAGGCCACATTGAACTCCTCACGAGAGACCAAGGTTCCCCCATCGCCCGTAGATGAGACCGGATTCACACCGGAGTGTTCCTCCACACCGTCTACGGTATCAACCATACTCTTTGGATGGTAAAGTCCTTAATAAAGAGACGAGGCTCTGATACCAATTGAAAGGATCGGTATGGTTGACTAGAGGGGGGTGAATAGGCAACTACCAATTTTTAACTTTTCTTTACCAAATTAAACTTTGCATCAAAGTAGGTTGTCTAGATGTTCAACTAGGTGAGCAACCTATATGATGCAATAACAACAAGCATACAAGCAAGCAAGAGAAGTAACACTAAAGAGTTTGCACAAGTAAAGGTAAGAGATAACAAAGAGCAGATCCGATGAAGACGAGGATGTGTTACCGAAGTTCCTTCCTTTTGAGGGGAAGTATGTCTCCGTTAGAGCGGTGTGGAGGCACAATGCTCCCCAAGAAGCCACTAGGGCCACCGTATTCTCCTCACGCCCTCACACAATGCGAGATGCCGTGATTACACTATTGGTGCCCTTGAAGGCGGCAACCGAACCTTTACAAACAAGGTTGGGGCAATCTCCACAACTTAATCGGAGGCTCCCAACACAACCACGAAGCTTCACCACAATGGACTATGGCTCCATGGTGACCTCAACCGTCTAGGGTGCTCAAACACCCAAGAGTAACAAGATCCACTAGGGATGAGTGGGGGAATCGAAAATCCCTTGGTGGAAGTGTAGATCAGGGCCTTCTCAACCACTCCCGAGCAAATCAACAAGTTTGATTGGCTAGAGAGATAGATCAGGCGAAAATGGAGCTTGGAGCATTTAATGGAGCTTTAGCATTAATGGAGCTTGGGGGAAGAGGTAGGTCAAAGGAGAATAAGGGGACCCCCTTTTATAGTGGGGGCAACAATCCAACTGTTGCCCCGCCAACTAGCCCCGCACAGGGCGGTAGTACCGCTAAGAGGGGGCGGTACTACCACTTGGCCAGCGGTACAACCGCTCCAGCCAGCGGTACTGCCGCGCAGAGAAGACTAGTAGGGAACTGGACCCAGCGCGGTACTACCACGGTGGTAAGGGCGGTACTACCGCTCCTAAAACGGTACTACCGCCTCTACAACCGCAACTAGTGCCACAAAACCCGACACGAGAAAAGATCCCTCGAGTCGAGGCGGTAGGAGCCAGACAGCCCAGCGGTACTACGGCAGCGGGGTCACATGCGGTACTACCGCTGCAGAGCGGTACTGCCGCTTATGACCCTTCGGCGGTACTACCGCTGGGACATAGAAGAGAGAGAGAGGATCTCTCCAAAGAGGCTGAGGACGAGGCGGTGTTGCTAGGCACCCCAACGGTACTACTGCTGTGGAGTCACGGGTGGTACTACCGCTGCGGAGCGATACTGCCGCTTGTGGCTCCTCAGCGGTACTACCGCTGGGTTGCGCGGTACTACCGCTGGAACCCAGACAAGACATAGAAAAGAGGAGAGATCTCTTCTATGAAGTGGAAGAGCTCGGAGGGTGAGAAGCTGAAGTGTACGTGTTGATTCCACCCATGCAATACCCCAGCGGACCCCCTCTTGATAGTACGATGCCCTCTATGCAACTAGTCCACCGAGAGAGAAACGAAAGAGCTACACCGTCTTGAAAGACACTCCGAAGGGAAGAAAATGTCTCGTGCCAAGGATGAATCTGTGAACTACTCAAAGCACATGATTAGTCCGCAATCATGTTGTCATCAATCACCAAAACTACCTTGCGAGAGATATGCCTCAACAGAGGTGGAAGAGGGTTTTTTTCCTTTCTATTTTCCTTTTTCTTCTTTAGGCCCCACATGTAAGTGATACACACAGGTGAGAGAGATTTATTTTTTCTTTTTACAAAGTAGGCCCCATGCGTAAGTGAAATAAGCTTAGAGGGGCAACTATGTCCAGGAAATGTCTAGATAACAGTCAAAGGCCTTTGACCGGACAGAAACGGCATGGAAGGGTATTTCCATAAGGGCTCCTAATGGAAGAGGGGCAAAGTTGAGCACTGATTTTTTTAGGGGTAAAGATGAGGTCGGGACAAAGTTAGGGGGAAAATGGAATTGTCCCTATTCAATATGTGGCCGCATTTATCTTATAACGGTGTGGAAGTAACAGTAGCTGATATAGCTGTGATTGCAGGTGTATTGACGGGCCACCCCGAAGAGGAGGTGTCCGGATCATCAAGTGATCTTCTGCAAGAGTTGTCGCAGTTGCACGAGCAAGATCGGCAGGCAATGCGGAGTGTGGCCAAGGCCTTATGGCCATCCGACTCCCCTCCAGGGAGTATGGAGAAGCTTGTAGAGCTGTTCAAGGGAGCGCGGCGGCGTATCCGACTGTGGAAGATATAGGCATGCCGAGAGGGTGTGCGGGAAGCCTGGGCCATGATAAAAACGTGGTATACGAAGCTGGATCCAAATCACATGGCCCGGGTCGGACTCCTAGGGTCAAATGGGGAAGAAATTCCCGTTAATTTTGTATATGGCCAAGTAGAGGTGGCTGCTGGATACTCACAACAGGATTGTAAGTTAGACCGCATGTTGGACGGTATAGAGGAGGAAGTTTTTGAGTCCTAAGTGACTATGTACTTTCCTTCTAGCTGGATAATAAAAAAAATTGTCATGGCCGACCTTTTCGCTTCGACCTCTGGATCCGAAGGTGCGGAGTGTTTCCGAATACCCTAGCAGTAGAATATACCGGGGCATGCATGGGAACCAGGCGTAGGGGTCATAGTTGCTTGAACAGACAATGTGTATCCGGCTAGTTATGTTATATTACATTATTTAAGAAACATCTTCCAGAGAGAATAGTTCCGTTAAGGGTTCCTTTCCCTGGGTGTGCATGCGTTTAATGTGCATGTCCAAACTATGATTGAAAAAATCGCAGAGTAAGTAACTTCTCGGGTTTCATAATGGAATGAATGCGGGAACATCTTTAATTCGCCGACCGAATATTCCCTTAAGAACGCTAGCTTTAGGCTTCACCCAGTCTGAGGTACATGTCTGGATGACCCGGCAGTAACAATCGTAGAGGTGCTCCCTTTATGCCCTAGCCGAACTAACGAGAACATAGGGCATAAGCACAGGAGCCAGGCAACCCAGTTTGGCCAAAACTTAAGTCATATCGACATATGGAAAAACGCATATGTGGCGAGCTTGATGCTCAAAGGATAATAGTAAGCTTCTGTATGAGAAGCCCCTAGGTAAAATGAACGTACGTATGTAAAGATGTACGCATCGGGTAAGGACGGTCTAGCCGTACTAAAACCGTAAGGTTGAAGAGCAAAACAAAAAAAAGATAAAAAAAATGAAAAGAGAGAAAAAAATAACGTTAATAACAGGAGGGAAGAGACGAACACAGAGTTCGGCGCTAGGCATAAAATCATCGTAGTCTGGCCGCATTCTAGGGTTTTGGCTCTAGGTGATTGTCTGACGCATCACGCAAGCGGTACGCTCCTCCGATGAGAACTTCGTCAATGATGAAGGGACCCTCCCACTTGGGCTTGAGTTTGTCCTTTTTCTTCACCAATGTTATAAGTCTTGGCCCGCACTTCTTTGCTTTGGTACCTGCGAGCCTGCTATTGATAAAATGCTGAATGGGCTTTTGCAACGTCGCGCTCCTCCTCCAAGGCATCTAGGCTGTCCTGCCGATCAAGCTCGGCCTCTCTCTCTCTCTCTCTTTGTACATGCGCACTCGAGGTGAGTCATGAATAATATCGCAGGGTAACACTGCTTCTGCACCGTACACCATGAAGAAAGGTGTATATCCAGTAGTGCGGTTGGGCGTGGTTCGCAGCCCCCAGAGTACGGAGTCAAGTTCCTTCACCCAGTGCTTGTCTAATTCTTTCAAAGACCGCACTAGTCTAGGTTTGATGCTACTCATAATAAGACCATTAGCCCGTTCGACTTGACCGTTTGTCTGCGGGTGATAGACCGAGGCGTAATCGAGCTTAATGCCTAGATTAGCACACCAGGTTTTCACTTCATCGGTTGTGAAATTAGAGCCATTATTGGTTATTATGTTGTGTGGGACACCATAATGGTGTACCACGCCGGATATGAAATCTATTACCGGCCCCGCTTCAGCTGTTTTGACTGGTTTGGCCTCTATCCACTTAGTATATTTATCCACCATGACCAGCAGATACTTTTTCTTATGGCTTCCTCCTTTAAGGGGTCCGACCATATCGAGTCCCTAGACCGCAAAAGGCTAAGTGATGGGGATTGTTTGTAAGGCAGTGGGGCATATGGCTTTGGTTGGCAAAGAGTTGGCATTCGATGCAACGTTGGACAAGGTCATGTGCATCTGTTCGGGTCGTCGGCCAATAAAACCCTGTACAAAAGGCCTTGCTAACAAGGGCCTGAGCTGTGGCATGGTGACCACCGAGTCTGGCGTGAATCTCGGCCAAGAGCTGCTGCCTCGGAGATACATCTTTGAAGAACTCCGGTAGCGCTTTTCTTATAGAGCTCTCCGTCATGAACCTTGTAGGCCTTTGAACGTCGGACAATGCAGTGGGCCTCATTCTGGTCCTCGGGAAGCTCCTTCCTGTTAAGGTACGCCAGGAAGGGTTCGGTCCATGGGGCAATGATTACCATGATAAGATGCGATGACGGTGTTATTTCCGTGGCTGAGCCTCCGATGATGTCGGTGTTTCCGGAATCTGGGGTTATGTTCGGATCCGGACTAGTGTTGCCGTTTTCCCCCTGCCACACCACGGATGGCTTAAAAAGCCTTTCTAGGAAGATATTAGGTGGAACGGGGTCGCGCTTAGCATCGATGCGAGCAAGAACGTCCGCCACCTGATTACTTTCTCGAGCCACATGGTGGAACTCGAGCCCCTCGAACTGGGCCGACATTTTTATGACGGCATTACGTTAAGATGCCATCTTTGGATCTTTGGCGTCGAAGTCTCCATTTATTTGAGATATTGCAAGGTTTGAGTCCCCGCGCACTTCCAGGCGTTGTATGCCCATGGAGACGGCCATCCGGAAACCATGCAATAAGGCCTCGTATTCGGCTGCATTGTTGGAGTCTGTGTATAATATTTGGAGTACATACTGAACAACATATCCAGTTGGTGACATCAAGACGACGCCCGCCCCTAGCCCTGCCAGCATTTTGGAGCCATCGAAATACATAACCCAATTGGAATATGCGCCATACTCTTTAGGGAGTTTGGCCTCTGTCCATTTGGCGATGAAGTCAGCCAATACATGGGATTTGATAGCTCGACATGGTTTGTATGTAATATCAAATGGAAGGAGCTCAATGGCCCATTTGGCAATCCGGCCCATGGCATCGCGGTTGTTTATAATGTCATTGAGTGGTACTTCGGAAGCCACCGTGATCGAACACTCCTGGAAGTAGTGGCGGAGCTTTCGGGATGCCATGAAAACCGTGTATGCTATCTTTTGATAATGGGGGTACTGGGATTTGCATGGTGTAAGGACAGTGGATACGTAGTATACTAGTTTCTGAAGCAGGAATTTGTGTTCGTCCTGTTCTCGTTCGACGACGAGCACGTCACTCACCACCTGATGTGTTGCCGATATGTATAACAACATCGGTTCGCCGACGTTCCATGCAGGCAGGATTGGGTTGCTCGCAAGAAGGGTTTTTATTTCCTCCAGTCCAGCTGTTGCCGCGTCCGTCCACTCGAAGTGATCGGTTCATCGTAGAAGGCGATAGAGTGGCAGTGCCTTTTCTCCCGATCTGGAGATAAAGCAGCTTAGAGCTGCCACGCAACCCGCGACCTTTTGGACTTGTTTGAGGTCTGTTGGCGTAGCCAATTGTGACAGAGCTCGGATTTTGGCTGGATTTGCTTCAATTCCTCTATTGGAAACGATGAAGTCCAACAGTTTTATGGCGGGGACGCCGAAAACGCACTTTTCATGATTCAGCTTAACGTCATATGCGCGGAGGTTATTGAATGTGAGACATAAATCGTCTATTAATGTTTCAACGCACCTGGTTTTGATGACGACATCATCCACGTAAGCTTCAACTGTCTTGTCGATCTGTTTCTCCTGGCATGTTCGAATCATGATTGGTATGTGGCGCGAGCGTTCTTGAGCCCGAAGGGCATGTGTTGAAGCAGAATGGCCCATCTGGGGTAATGAATGCTGTTGCAGCTTGATCAGACTCCTTCATTTTGATTTGATGATATCCGGAATATGCATCAAGAAAGCATGGTGAGTCGTGTCCTGCGGTAACATCAATGATCTGATCAATGCGGGGGAGGGGGAAGGGATCTTTAGGGCAAGCCTTATTGAGGTCTTTAAAATTGACGCACAACCGCCAGGATTTGTCCTTCTTTGGTACCATCACCAGGTTTGCCAGCCAGTCCAGATGTTTTATTTCTCTGCTGAATCCGGCCTCAATTAGCTTGGCTAGCTCCTCCCCCATAGCTTGACGTTTGGGTTCGGAAAAGCGCCGCAGTGTTTGCTTGACCGGTTTGTGTCCCTTTAATATATTGAGGCTG
The DNA here is from genome assembly GCA_034509565.1 of Triticum monococcum. Classification (NCBI taxonomy): domain Eukaryota; kingdom Viridiplantae; phylum Streptophyta; class Magnoliopsida; order Poales; family Poaceae; genus Triticum; species Triticum monococcum. Next base: position 608,918,034 of record CM067845.1, read on the forward strand.
TGTTCGGCCAACTCGCATGGGATTCCTGGCATATCAGAAGGGTGCCAGGCGAATATATCCCAATTCTTGCACAGGAACTCTCGTAGCACGGCGTCGACCATTGGGTCTAATTGTGCTCCGATGGATGCTGTCTTCTTGGGGTCCGTTGGATGGACTTGGAATTTGACTATTTCTTCTGGTGGGTTGAAGGAGGTGGATTTGGGTCGTTTGTCTAGGACCACATCATCCCTGTCCACTGTGGAGCACAGCACGGTTAATTCTTCGGCCACGAGGGCTTCCGATAATGCCTGGAGGGCCAAGGATGCGGTTTTATTCCCAGTGCGGAGTGCCATGTCCGGATCACTGGCTAGAGTGATTATACCGTTGGGCCCAGGCATCTTACGTTTCATGTATCCATAATGGGGTACCGCTTGGAAGCGCATAAATGCATCTCGCCCTAAGAGGGCGTGATATCCGCTGTTGAATGGGGCCACTTGGAAGGTTATTTCTTCGGAGCGATAATTCTCCGCGTGTCGAATACCATGTCGATTGTTATTTTTCCCACACAAGCGGTAATAAGACTGGGAATAATTCCTTGGAAGGTCGTGTTGCTTTTCTCAATGCGACTCCTGTCTATTTCCATTTTGTGGAGTGTATCTTCGTAAATGAGGTTTAGTCCGCTGCCGCCGTCCATGAGGACCTTGGTGAGCTGAAAGTCGTCCATGATTGGACTAAGGACCAAGGCGGCTGGTGCTCGGACTGTCCTGTATGTTGGCTCATCACCGGCATTAAAGGTTATATATGTGTCGTTCCAAGGGTTTATGCTGCTATTTGACAGACTTCGGCGAGTCCGCGTAGTGCTCTCTTGCGCCTATTGTTTGAGGCAAATGTCTCGAAGACCGTTAGTACTTTGGGGTGATTGTCTTCTGGAGGGTGTTGTTCTGGGTTATTCTTGGTGAGGATATCCTCGCCGCTCTTGGCCAGTTGCCGGAGTATCCAACATGCTCCAAGGCTATGTGTTGGTATGTTATCCGGTGTTGCGTGTATTTTGCATGGCCCATCGAGCCATCCTTCCAGAATGGTTCCGCGCCCCATACTGGACATGTATTTCTTTACTATTGAGCCGGGCGTGTTGCAAGGGTGCGCCATTTTCGCCTGAATGAGGGGTTGAGTGGAGACCGATGATTCCCAACGAGCTGCTTGAGTTTTCCAGGCGCTTTCCATTGCACTATACTTCTGTAGGGTAGTTGCCAAGTCAGTGAAGTGTAGGATGCGATAGCGGTTGATGGCGTTGAGGATTCCTTCGTCCCTGCAATTTTTGCGGAACACTGAGATCGCCTCCTCATCGCTGCAATCTTTAATCTTGTTTTTGACAAGAAGGAATCTGGCCTAGAAGTGGTGGATCGTTTCCTGAGAATGTTGTTTTATGCTCATGAGAGCGCTTGTATTCGGGTGGGTGGATTTCAATTTGAACCCTGCCCCAGTTGTGGATCCGGAGTCTGAAGGTCTTCCGAACTTAGCAGATCGGGCTCCGGGATGTCCGCTACTTTCTTAGGCTCGTCGTCCGATTCTATGTTCGGAGGGCAGGATGCTTCGCCTCGCAGGTAGGCGTCTGGCTCTTAGAGACCGGAGGTCCGGACCTAATCTGTCCTTAATATGGAGGGAGAGTTATCGACTCGCTCCTCAACTACCGCTATCTGGTGGGTGATCGGCAGAGATTTGATTTCTCTCTGATCGGGTTTAAGCCCAATCCGATCGTAGTCTGTAGCGACCCCCAGGGCGGTGATGCGATCTAGGAGCTCATTTAAAGATGAAAGCTCTGCTGGATCCATCTGCTTGGAGTGTTTGGAGTCGATACAAAGGGGGTTTTCGATGACCCGAGAGGTCATCGTCGGTTTAATGACCGAATGGGCGGTCATGGTAAAGCTGCCCAGCCGGAGGGTTTGGCCTGGAGCCAGCATTCCTCCGATGGTGATATTATCCTTGAAAACAAGGCGAGACATCAATCTTGTTGTCGACGACACAGTGGAACTCTCAATGAAAGCACCAATGTCGGTGTCAAAACCGGAGGATCTCGGATAGGGGGTCCCGAACTGTGCGTCTAAGGTCGATGGTAACAGGAGACAAGGGACACGATGTTTACCCAGGTTTGGGCCCTCTCTATGGAGGTAATACCCTACGTCCTGCTTGATTGATATTGATGAATATGAGTATTACAAGAGTTGATCTACCTCGAGATCGAATGGCTAAACCCTAGAGGTCTAGCTTGTATGGCTATGATAATGAGTCTCTCCTATCCGAACTAAGTCCTCCAGTTTATATAGACATCGGGAGGATCTAGGGTTACACAAGGTCGGTTACAAAGAAAGGAATCTACATATCCGGTCGTCAAGCTTGCCTTCCACGCCAAGGAGAGTCCCATCCAGACACGGGTACAGTCTTCGGACTTCGTATCTTCATAGCCCATCAGTCTGGCCAATGGCTAAAAGGCCGGACGCCCGAGGACCCCTTAGTCCAGGACTCCCTCACTAGGCTCATCAAGTTTAACCCGAGTATTCTGTAGGTTCAAAACTGGCTTGCACCTGTTGTATGTGAGCGTAGAGCTTATCACACTCGATCATCACATGGTGTCTCGGCACGACGAACTATAGCAACGGTGCATACTCAGGGAGAACACTTATACCTACAAATTTAGTGAGGGATCATCTTATAATGCTACCGCCATAATAAGAAAAATAAGATGCATAAAGCATAAACATCACATGCATTCAAAATAAGTGATATGATATGGCCATCATCATCTTGTGCCTTTGATCTCCATCTCCAAAGCACCGTCATGATCACCATCGTCACCAGCTTGACACCTTGATCTCCATCGCAGCATCGTTGTCATCTTGCCAACTTTTGCTTCTATGACTATCGCTACTGCTTAGTGATAAAGTAAAGCAATTACATGGTGATTGCATTTCATACAATAAAGCGACAACCATAAGGCTCCTGCCAGTTGCCGATAACTTTTAGAAAACATGATCATCTCGTACAACAATTTACATATCAGCACGTCTTGACCATATCACATCACAACATGCCCTGCAAAAACAAGTTAGACGTCCTCTACTTTGTTGTTGCAAGTTTTACGTGGCTGCTACGGGCTTCTAGCAAGAATCGTTTTTACCTACGCATCAAAACCACAATGATTTTTCGTCAATTGTGATGTTTTAACCTTCAACAGGGACCGGGCGTAGTCAAACTCGATTCAACTAAAGTTGGAGAAACAGACATCCGCCATCCACCTGTGTGCAAAGCACGTCGGTAGAACCAGTCTCATGAACGCGGTCATGTAATGTCGGTTCGGGCCGCTTCATCCAACAATATCGCCGAAACAAAGGAAGACGTTGCTGGTAAGCAGTATGACTATTATCGCCCACAACTCTTTGTGTTCTACTCATCGATATAACATCTACGCATAAACCTGGCTCTAGTACCACTGTTGGGGAACACAGTATTTCAAAATTTTACCTACGATCACACAAGATCTATCTAGGAGATGCATAGCAACGAGCGGGGAGAGTGTGTCCATGTACCCTCGTAGACCGAAAGCGGAAGCGTTTAGTAACGTGGTTGATCTAGTCAAACGTCTTCGCGATTCAAGCGATCCAGGCACCGAACGTACGGCACCTCCGCGTTCAGCACACATTCGTCTCGATGACGTCCCTCGATCTCTTGATCTAGTTGAGGACGATGGAGAGTTCTGTCAGCATGACAGCGAGGCGACGGTGATGATGAAGTTACCGGCGTAGGGCTTTGCCTAAGCACTACAACGATATGACCGAGGTGTGTAACTATGGAGGGGGCACTGCACACGGCTAAGAGAAGACTTGGTGTGTCTTTGGGGTGCCCCCTCCCACGTATATAAAGGGGGAGAGGAGGCCGGCCCTAGAGGGGGCGCGCCAAGGGGGGAGTCCTACTTGGTGATACGTCTCCAACATATCTATAATTTTTGATTGTTCCATGCTATTATATTATCAACCTTGGATGTTTTATATGCTATTTTACATGATTTTTGGGACTAACCTATTAACCTAGAGCCCAGTGCCAGTTTCAGTTTTTTCCTTGTTTTAGAGTATCGCAGAAAAGGAAAATCAAACGGAGTCCAATTGACCTGAAACTTCACGGAACTTATTTTTGGACCAGAAGAAGCCCACGGAGTGTCGGAGTTGGACCAGGAGAATCCCGGGCTTCCCATGAGGGTGGGGGCGCGCCCACCCCCCTGGGCGCGCCCCCTGTCTCGTGGACAGCCCGGAGGTCCACCGACATACTTCTTCCTCCCATATATACCCATATACCCTAAAAACTTCGGGGAGCAGAATAGATCGGGAGTTCCGCCGCTGGAAGCCTTCGTAGCCACCGAAAACCAATCTAGAGCCGTTTCGGCACCCTGCCAGAGGGGGAAATCCCTCTCGGGTGGCCATCTTCATCATCCCGGTGCTCTCCATGACGAGGAGGGAGTAGTTCTCCCACAGGGCTGAGGGTATGTACCAGTAGCTATGTGTTTGATCTCTCTCTCTCTCTCTCTCTCGTGTTCTTGAGGTGGTATAATCTTGATGTATCGCGAGCTTTGCTATTATAGTTGGATCTTATGATGTTTCTCCCCCTCTACTCTCTTGTAATGGATTGAGTTTTCCCTTTGAAGTTATCTTATCGGATTGAGTCTTTAAGGATTTGAGAACACTTGATGTATGTCTTGCGTGGGATAACCGTGGTGAAAATGGGTTATTCTATTAATTCACTTGATGTATGTTTTGGTGATCAACTTGCGGGTTCCACCCATGAACTTATGCATAGGGGTTGGCACATGTTTTCGTCTTGACTCTCCAGTAGAAACTTTGGGGCACTCTTTGAAGTACTTTGTGTTGGTTTGAATAGATGAATCTGAGATTGTGTGATGCATATCGTATAATCATACCCACGAATACTTGAGCTGACATTGGAGTATCTAGGTGACATTAGGGTTTTGATTGATTTGTGTCTTAAGGTGTTATTCTAGTACGAACTCTAGGATAGATTGAGCGGAAAGAATAGCTTCATGTTATTTTACTACGGACTCTTGTATAGATCGATCAGAAAGAATAACTTTGAGGTGGTTTCATACCCTACCATAATCTCTTCGTTTGTTCTCCGCTATTAGTGACTTTGGAGTGAATCTTTGTTGCATGTTGAGGGATAGTTATGTGATCCAATTATGTTATTATTGTTGAGGGAACTTGCACTAGTGAAAGTATGAACCCTAGGCCTTGTTTCCTAGCATTGCAATAATGTTTGTGCTCACTTTTATCATTAGTTACCTTGCTGTTTTTATATTTTTAGATTACAAAAACATATATCTACCATCCATATTGCACTTGTATCACCATCTCTTCGCCGAATTAGTGCACCTATACAATTTACCATTGTATTGGGTGTGTTGGGGACACAAGAGACACTTTGTTATTTGGTTGCAGGGTTGTTTGAGAGAGACCATCTTCATCCTACGCCTCCCACGGATTGATAAACCTTAGGTCATCCACTTGAGGGAAATTTGCTACTGTCCTACAAACCTCTACACTTGGAGGCCCAACAACGTCTACAAGAAGAAGGTTGTGTAGTAGACATCAAGCTCTTTTCTGGCGCCGTTGCCGGGGAGGTTAGCGCTTGAAGGTATATCTTTAGATCTTGCAATCTAATCTTTTTGTTTCTTGTTTTAGCACTAGTTTAGTTTATAAAAGAAAACTACAAAAAAATATGGAATTGAGTTTGCCTCATACACTTCATCTTTTTAATATCTTTCGTGAGTATGATGGAAAGGAAAATTGTGCACAAGTGTTTGAAGAAGAATGCATTAAAATGTTTGGCACTAAATCTTTGTATGATGAGCATGAATGCAATGTTGTTAGTATGAATTCCTTGAATATCTATGATACTAATGATATGCAAAGCCACAAGCCTGGGGACGCTATGTTTAATGAGGATGATATTTTTAGTCTCTCAAGTTTCGATATGCAAATTTATAATGATGATAGCATGCCTCCTACTTATGATGATTATATTGATGAAAGTGGGTTTGGAAGAGTGTCAACTTTAGGAAGTAATGATCCCACTATTTTGGGGGATGTTGAATCTTGTTATGATTATTATGAAAGTGGATTTGGAGAGGTCATGACTTTATTTAGTGATGATTCCACTATCTTGGAAGAGGTTTCAATCGATTATGATGACAACAAAGTTGCTACTTATGATAATTATTGTGATGATACATATGCTATAAAAATTAGTGATGATTATATTTATAAAACTTGTCATGATTATGATTACCCTTTTTCTGAACATTTCTCTTTTAATGTGGAAACAATTTATAGTATTCGAGTCTCTTATGATACTCCCACTATTCCGAATGAGAAGAATTTTGCTTATTGGAGAGTAATAAAATTTATATGCTTGTAGATCATGAAAAGAATGATTTAGGTGCTGGTTATATTTTTGAATTCATTCGTGATGCTACTGAAAATTATTATGAGGGAGGAACATATGCTTGTAGGAATTGCAATAATATCAAGTTTCCCCTCTATGTGCTTAAAATTTTGGAGTTATGCTTGTTTTACCTTCCTATGCAAGTTGATTCTTGTTCACACAAGTTGTTTGCTCACAAAATCCCTATGCATAGGAAGTGGGTTAGACTTAAATGTGCTAGTCATATTCTTCATGATGCTCTCTTTATGTTACAATTCTTATCTTTTATGTGAGCATCGTTGAAATCATCATGCCTAGCTAGGGGCGTTAAACGATAGCGCTTGTTGGGAGGCAACCCAATTTTTATTTTTGTTCCTTGATTTTTGTTCCTGTTTAGTAATAAATAATTCATCTAGCCTCTGTTTAGATGTAATTTTATGTTTTAATTAGTGTTTGTGCCAAGTAGAACCTTTGGGAAGACTTGGGGAAATTCTTTGCGATCATGCTGTAAAAAACAGAAACTTTAGCGCTCACGAGATTTGCTGCCATTTTTTATTGGAGAGTGATATTTAGTTAATTAGTTTTTAAGATGATTAATAGATAAATTCCTCACGTCTATCAATTCATTTTAGAATTTTTGGGGTTATAGAAGTATACGTTTGATCCAGATTACTACAGACTGTTCTGTTTTTGACAGATTCTGTTTTCTATATGTTGTTTGCTTATTTTAATGAATCTATGTCTAGTAAAAGAGTTTATAAACCATAGAGAAGTTGGAATACAGTAGATGTTACACCAATATGAATTTAGAATGAGTTCACAACAGTACCTAAGTGGTGATTTATTTTCTTATACTAACGGAGCTTACAAGTTTTCTGTTAAGTTTTGTGTTGTGAAGTTTTCAAGTTTTGGGTAAAGATTCGATAGACTATGGAATAAGGAGTGGCAAAAGCCTAAGCTTGGGGATGCCCCAGAAGGCATCCCCTCTTTTGTCTTCGTTTATCGGTAACTTTACTTGGAGCTATATTTTTATTCACCACATGATATGTGTTTTGCTTGGAGCGTCAATTTATTTTATTTTGTTTTGCTTGCTGTTTGAATAAAGTATCAAGATCTGGAATTCTTAAATGTTAGAGAGTTTTCACATCGTTGCATAATTATTCGACTACTCATTGATCTTCACTTACATCTTTCGGAGTAGTTTGTCATTTGCCCTAGTGTTTCACTTATATCTTTTAGAGCATGGTCGTGGTTTTATTCTATAGAAATAATTGATCTGTCATGCTTCACTTATATTATTGTGAGAGTCCTAAACAGCATGGTAATTTGCTTTGGTTATAAATTTAGTCCTAATATGATGGGCATCCAAGAGGGATATAATAAAAACTTTCATATAAAGTGCATTGAATACTATGAGAAGTTTGATACTTGATGATTGTTTTGAGATATGGGGATGGTAATATTAGAGTCATGCTAGTGAGTAGTTGTGAATTTGAGAGATACTTTTGTTAAAGTTTGTGATTCCCGTAGCATGCACGTATGGTGAACCGTTATGTGACGAAGTCGGAGCATGATTTATTTATTGATTGTCTTCCTTATGAGTGGCGGTCGGGGACGAGCGGTGGTCTTTTCCTACCAATCTATCCCCCTAGGAGCATGCGCGTAGTACTTTGTTTCGATAACTAATAGATTTTTGCAATAAGTATGTGAGTTCTTTATGACTAATGTTGAGTCTATGGATTATACGCACTCTCACCCTTCCACCATTGCTAGCCTCTCTAGTACCGCACAACTTTCGCTGGTACCATAAACCCACCATATATCTTCCTCAAAACAACCACCATACCTACCTAATATGGCATTTCCATATCCATTCCGAGATATATTGCCATGCAACTTTCCACCGTTCCGTTATTATGACACGCTTCATCATTGTCATATTGCTTTGCATGATCATGTAGTTGACATCGTATTTGTGGCAAAGCCACCGTTCATAATTCTTCCATACATGTCACTCTTGAGTCATTGCACATCCCGGTACACCACCGGAGGCATTCATATAGAGTCATATTTTGTTCTAAGTATCGAGTTGTAATTCTTGAGTTGTAAGTAAATAAAAGTGTGATGATCATCATTATTAGAGCATTGTCCCAGTGAGGAAAGGATGATGGAGACTATGATTCCCCCAGAAGTCGGGATGAGACTCCGGACGAAAAGAAAAAGAAAAAAAGAGGCCATAAAAAAGAGAAAAGGCCCAAATAAAAAAATAAAAAATGAGAGAAAAGAGAGAAGGGGCAATGCTACTATCCTTTTACCACACTTGTGCTTCAAAGTAGCACCATGATCTTCATGATAGAGAGTCTCCTATGCTGTCACTTTCATATACTAGTGGGAATGTTTCATTATAGAACTTGGCTTGTATATTCCAATGATGGGCTTCCTCAAAATGCCCTAGGTCTTAGTGAGCAAGTGAGTTGGATGCACACCCACTAGTTTCTTTTGTTGAGCTTTCATACATTTATAGCTCTAGTGCATCCGTTGCATGGCAATCCCTACTCACTCACATTGATATCTATTGATGGGCATCTCCATAGCCTGTTGATACGCCTAGTTGATGTGAGACTATCTTCTCCTTTTTGTCTTCTCCACAACCACCATTCTATTCCACCTATAGTGCTATGTCCATGGCTCATGCTCATGTATTGCGTGAATATTGAAAAAGTTTGAGAACATCGAAAGTATGAAACAATTGCTTGGCTTGTCATCGGGGTTGTGCATGATTTAAATATTTTGTGTGGTGAAGATAGAGCATAGCCAGACTATATGATTTTGTAGGGATAGCTTTCTTTGGCCATGTTATTTTGAGAAGACATGATTACTTGGCTAGTATGTTTGAAGTTTTATTATTTTTATGTCAATATTAAAATTTTGTCTTGAATCTTATGGATCTGAATATTTTTGCAACAATAAAGAGAACTACATGGATAAATATGTTAGGTAGCATTCCACATCAAAAATTCTGTTTTTATCATTTACCTACTCGAGGACGAGCAGGAATTAAGCTTGGGGATGCTGATACGTCTCCAACGTATCTATAATTTTTTATTGTTCCATGCTATTATATTATCAACCTTGGATGTTTTATATGCATTTATATCCTATTTTATATGATTTTTGGGACTAACCTATTAACCTAGAGCCCAGTGCCAGTTTCTGTTTTTTCCTTGTTTTAGAGCATCGCAGAAAAGGAAAATCAAACGGAGTCCAATTGACCTGAAACTTCATGGAACTTATTTTTGGACCAGAAGAAGCCCACGCGGTATTGGAGTTGGACCAGGAGAGTCCCGGGCTGCCCACGAGGGTGGGGGCTCGCCCACCCCCTGGGTGCACCCCCTGCCTCGTGGACAGCGGGAGGTCCACCGATGTACTTATTCCTCCCATATATACCCATATACCCTAAAAACTTTGGGGAGCGGAATAGATCGGGAGTTCCGCTGCCAGAAGCCTGCATAGCCACCGAAAACCAATCTAGACCCGTTCCGGCACCCTGCCGGAGGGGGAAATCCCTCTCCGGTGGCCATCTTCATCATCCGGTGCTCTCCATGACGAGGAGGGAGTAGTTCTCCCTCGGGGCTGAGGGTATGTACTAGTAGCTATGTGTTTGATCTATGTCTCTCGTGTTCTTGAGGTGGTACGATCTTGATGTATCGCGAGCTTTGCTATTATAGTTGGATCTTATGATGTTTCTCCCCATCTAATCTCTTGTAATGTATTGAGTTTTCCCTTTGAAGGTATCTTATCGGATTGAGTCTTTAAGGATTTGAGAACACTTGATGAATGTCTTGTGTGGGATAACCGTGGTGACAATGGGTTATTCCATTGATTCACTTGATGTATGTTTCGGTGATCAACTTGCGGGTTCCACCCATGAACCTATGCATAGGGGTTGGCACACGTTTTCGTCTTGACTCTCTGGTAGAAACTTTGGGGCACTCTTTGAAGTACTTTGTGTTGGTTTGAATAGATGAATCTGAGATTGTGTGATGCATATCGTATAATCATACCCGCGGATACTTGAGGTGACATTGGAGTATCTAGCTGACATTAGGGTTTTGATTGATTTGTGTCTTAAGGTATTATTCTAGTATGAACTCCAGGATAGATTGAACGGAAAGAATAGCTTCATGTTATTTTACTACGGACTCTTGAGTAGATCGATCAGAAAGAATAACTTTGAGGTGGTTTTGTACCCTACCATAATCTCTTCGTTTGTTCTCTGCTATTAGTGACTTTGGAGTGACTGTTTGTTGTATGTTGAGGGATAGTTATGTGATCCAATTATGTTATTATTGTTGAGCGAACTGGCACTAGTGAAAGTATGAACCCTAGGCCTTGTTTCCTAGCATTGCAATACCGTTTGTGCTCACTTTTATCATTAGTTACCTTGCTGTTTTTATATTTTCAGATTACAAAAACATATATCTACCATCCATATTGCACTTGTATCACCATCTCTTCTCCGAACTAGTGCACCTATACAATTTACCATTGTATTGGGTGTGTTGGAGACACAAAAGACTCTATGTTATTTGGTTGCAGGGTTGCTTGAGAGAGACCATCTTCATCCTACGCCTCCCACGGATTGATAAACCTAAGGTCATCCACTTGAGGGAAATTTGCTACTGTCCTACAAACCTTTGCACTTGGAGGCCCAACAACGTCTACAAGAAGAAGGTTGTGTAGTAGACATCACTTGGACTCCCGGTCCAAGTAGGATCCCCCCCCCCCTTTACTTTCTAAAGAAGGGGGAAGGGGGAAAGAGAAGGAGGAGAAGAAGGAAAGGCCGCCCCCAACCCTAGTCCAATTCGGTTTGGGCTTGGGGAGGTGCCTCCACCTGGCCGCCTCCTTCCTCTCTCCTCAAGGGCCCATGAAGGCCCATTAACCCCCCGGGGGTTTCCGGTAACCTCCCGGTACTCCGAAAAATGTCCAAACCTTTCCGAAACCATTCTGGTGTCCAAACATAACCTTCTAATATATCAATCTTTATGTCTCGGCCATTTCGAGACTCCTCGTCATGTCCATGATCTCATCCAGGACTCTGAACAAACTTCGGTCATCATATCACATAACTCATAATACAAATCGTCATCGAACGTTAAGCGTGCAGAACCTACGGGTTCGAGAACTATGTAGACATGACCGAGACACATCTTCGGTCAATAACCAATAGCAGAACCTGGATGCTCATATTGGCTCCTACATATTCTACGAAGATCGTTATTGGTCAAACCGCATAACAACATACGTTGTTCCCTTTGTCATCGGTATATTATAAGGATGGCAATTTTACCCATGGTCATGGATACCCATGGATATCCGACCCAAATGGATAGGGTTTGGATATGGTTTTATGCCCATGGGTGATGCCCAAACCCGACCTGATTACTCATGGGTAGGGCATGGATATAATCTTGTACTCGTGGATATACCCAAACCCGACCCGATAGTATGCATTAATGGGCAAAAATATGCTATCCCTATGCCACAGTCACATGTCACACTATAGTTTTACACTTTGTTATGTAGAACATGCAAAAGAAATTGTGCAATCCCCACCGTGACTTTTATTAGTTGACATTCAATCCCCACTAACACACTCTAGCGCTCCTTCCCTTATTTTTATCTCCTCATTAAATGACTCATCATTCCCATCTTTTAGAAAAAAAATACTAAATGATATTAGGTTGTCAGTGGATGTTGATTTACCATATGTTTATGTTTACAATAAGTGAAGCCGAACTTGCCGCGAGGTGAAGAATGGAAGATCTTATGTCAACATTATCTTATGTCTTATTTATATGTCTTTAGAGGACCCAATGGATATTGAGTGGGTACGGATATCCATTGGGTTTGAACATGGACACAATTTTTCACCCATGGATTCTTTCATGGGCGGGCAAAGACTGTCTTCATGGATATGGATATGGATTTGATATTGTTCAACCCGATCCAAACCCGACCCATTGCCATCCTTAGTATGTTACTTGCCCGAGATTCGGTCTTTGTTATCATCATACTTAGTTCAATCTCGTTACTGATAACCCACAAGTATAGGGGATCGCAACAGTTTTCTAGGGTAGAGTATTCAACCCGAATTTATTGATTCAACACAAGGGGAGCCAAAGAATATTCTCAAGTATTAGCAGCTGAGTTGTCAATTCAACCACACCTGGAAAACTTAATATCTACAGCAAGGTATTTAGTAGCAAAGTAGTATGATAGTAGCGGTAACGGTGGCAAAAGTAATAGTGTTAGTTTTATAGTGATTGTAACAGTAGCAACAGAAAAGTAAATAAGCAAAGATCAATATGTGAAAAGCTCGTAGGCAATGGATCAGTGATGGATAGTTATGTCGGATGCGATTCCTAATGCAATAGTTATAACATAGGGTGACATAGAACTAGCTCCAGTTCATCAATGTAATGTAGGCATGTATTCCGAATATAGTAATGCATGCTTATGGAAAAGAACTTGCACGACATCTTTTGTCCTACCCTCCCGTGGCAGCGGGGTCCTATTGGAAACTAAGGGATATTAAGGCCTCCTGTCGGTGTCAAAACCGGCGGATCTCGGGTAGGGGGTCCCGAATTGTGCGTCTAAGGCGGATGGTAATAGGAGACAGGGAACACGATGTTTTACCCAGGTTCGGGCCCCTATGTCCTGCTTGATTAATATTGATGATATGGGTAGTACAAGAGTAGATCTACCACGAGATCAGAGAGGCTAAACCCTAGAATCTAGCCTATGGTATGATTGTATGTTATTGTGTCCTACGGACTAAAACCCTCCGGTTTATATAGACACCGGAGAGGGTTAGGGTTACACAAGTGTCACAGCCCTAGAGTACCTGAGTGAAATAGTTGCATCTCCACTCATGCATCATGTCTAAAATTTCTGAAAGTTGAATTGAGGTTTGTTGAAACCCTCAGAATCCAGTTCAAAAATAATCAACATTAAAATGTCTTCAAAGAAGTCCAAGAAAATGTTCCTCTTAGTCTCTGAAAATATTGGCAAGAGGTAAAATTCAAACCAATGTTTTTGGTATCTCAGAGACATTTATTTTGGGCCTTTGAATTAATTCAATAACTATTTGCATTGGATATATATTCTTTATATAATTAATATATGTCCAATAATTCTGGAACATTTTATGTGGTTTGGGATATTTTAGTTCTAGCCACATAATTATTTTCAGGATTTTATAAATTGGTTTGGTGTTAAAACTAAACCCAAAACAAATTGCAGAAAAGAAAATAGAAAACAGAGAAGAGAGAGAGCTTACCTGGGCAACTGCTGGCCTGGCACTGTGCCGGCCCAGTCGACTGGCCAGCGCCAGTCACCCCCTACCTCGCGCCAGAAGGCAGGGGCGCGTGCTCGCCGCGCGCCGGCCACCTCCTGCCTCCCTGCCTGTCTCCCCGTCGCCCTGAGGACGCCACGCGACCCCCTTGACCCTCTCTTGCTCTCCCTCGTCCTCACCCTCTCCCTTGGAGCTCCCTCTCTTTCTCACGACCGAGCGGAGCTCATCGCCGTCGACATGCACCACCGCGGCCACCGCCTCCCCCTCGCCTCTCCGACATGCCCAGGAGCTCCGCCACCATCGCCGACGTCTCTCTGTCGACTCACGCGACGCCAAACGCCCCGAAGCGCCGGCCTTGACCTCTTCTTCCTCCTCGGGTCGCCGAGATCGCCACCGTCGCCCTACTCGCTTCAGACCTCCCCCGCGCCCACTGACCTTCCCATCGTGCTCGCGGTGAGCTTCTCTTCCTCCTTCCCCGAACCCCGTTGCTCGCCGCGTCCTCTAGGCCGTAGTTGCGCGGACGCCGAAGCTCGCCGGCATCGTGCCTCATCGCTGCCGCGGCCACAGCTGCTGCCACCCGCGTCCTAGCTTTGCTTCGTGCTTAGCACTCTCCCAGGAGCCGGGCGCGCCCACCCATTTGACCTGCTGTGCCCCCTAGCGCCAAACCACAGCTGTCCGAACTCCGGCCGCCGCCGATTTGGTCGCTGCCATCGATCCTGACCACCGCAGCTCCTACCACCACCACCAATGGATGCGCCTCACTCCCAGGAACTTGTAGGTGCAACTCGCGCGTCGAATGGTGCCCTGTAAAGCATTTCCGAGCCGCCCCGCCGTCTCTATCATCGCCGGCGGCTAAACACCGGCGACCGCTGACCCGTTGACCGGCGTGGGTTGACCCCACTGCCCGGTTTGACCCCCCCCCCCCTCTCTCTCACTTACTTACGGGCCCCGCTCGACTAATTACTCTAGTTAGCACTAATTAACTAGTTAGGTTAGTCACTACAATCGCTGACCAGTGGGCCCAGGCTAGTTAGTTAGGGCTAACTAACTTAGTTACTTGACTAGGTCACTGACCAGTGGGTCCCACTGGTCAGGTTTGACCTGGTCGACGCCTTTGACCTGTTGACATCACCCTGACGTCAGGCTGACACATTAATTACTTTCTGGAATTTTGAAATAAATCAGAAATGATTTATTATTTTCAGAAAATATTCAAAACTTCAAAAAATCATAGAAAATAATCTATAACTCCAATGGAAATAATTTATATATGAAAAATGATCAGAAAAATCCAAAGAATCTGTTTATGGCATTTTCATGCATGTTTGAACAAGTTAACCTCACTGAATAGGACAATTCATGATTATGGAATAAATGGTAATTAGCTTTGGAGTTGGCATTTGCTATAGGTTTGAATTCCACTTCAATGAATATGACTAACTGTTGCACTAGGTCAATTCAGTACTTTAATATGACATATCATTCATAGGAATGTGCATTGCATTGATTGTGGTTCCTTTTGTGTTTGTCGGTGGTTGTTCCCTCTTAGTAGACGATGTTTCCGACGACGTGATCAATGACACCGATGAAGAGCTATATCATCTTCAGAAGTGCCAGGCAAGCAAAAACCCCTTGCTCATTCCGATACAATCCCACTCTCTTGCTCCTGCTCTCTTTTACTACATTAGGACAACAATGATTCATCTGTTACTTCCTGCGGTAGTTGAACCCCTTATCCTCTGCATGACCTGTCATTGCCACAGTAAATAGATGAAACCCACTAGCATGAGTAGGAGTTGTTTGAGCCCTGATGTGCCTACTCATTCATGCTTGTTTGTCATGCGTGCTATTGCATAGAATTGTGTCAGGTCTGATTCATCGGGGATGAATCGGAGGTGTGTGAACAAGTCCTACTGTTGAGAGCTAAGTGTGTGAACATGATTTGGTAAAGGTATCGATGAGAGGCCATGTAGGAGTACATGGTGGGTTGTTTCATTGAAGCCATCCTTAGGAACTGAGTTCTGTGTTTGTAATCCATGAAACAGCTACTACCACACATTGGGCCCTGAAATATGACCCCGCTCGACTTACTGACCCCTCTCGTCCTCTGTCCAGGAGTTGCAACTAGTTTCTGGTGTTTAGAGGATATGTGTTGGCGGCCGTGTGTAGCGCTGCCCTAGGGGTGGGCTATGATGCGGTAGATACACCGTGGCACGGTGTACCGGGCGCCCGTTTGGTGTCTCGGGAACCCTGCACACATCATTTGGGGCTATGAGTGAAACTCCGGCCGGATCTCCTCGCGGATGGAACCCGAATAGGCGATAAACCTAGACTAGAGACTTGTGCGGTTAGTCAGGTCGTGGTCTACACCCACATCGGCTTTCGCTTGAAGTCTGCTGAGCACATGTCATGTGCAGACGCTAAGTGGTGGAAACATGTGTGACGAAGTACACCCCTGCAGGGTATAAAACTATTCGAATAGCCGTGTCCGCGGTAAAGGACTTCTGGTTTGCCTATAATAGTTCATAGACAAGTGAAAGTGGATACTCTAAAACTCGCAAGACAAGTGTGAGTGCTATGGATGGCCTTCTCGTAGGGAGATGGAAGCGGATCCATAGTGGTGTATTGAATGGTGAATATGTGGACTCGTGTGCGCCACCTCAAAAGAGTTGCTTGCAGTCGTAGTTCAGGTTAGCCACTGAGTCAAAGCTAGCTTGCTGCAGTTAAACTCCACCACCCCCTTTATTGATACCGATGCATATGTAGATAGTTCTGATGTAAGTCTTGCTGGGTACATTTGTACTCACGTTTGCTTAATTTATGTTTTGCAGAGAGACTTCAGTCTCGCTAGTAGTTTCACGCGGACTTCGACATTTAGCTTGATACCTCAGCTACGATCTTGTGTGAGGGAGTCCTGGATTAGGGGGTGTTCGGATAGCCGGACTATACCTTCAGTCGGACTCCTAGACTATGAAGATACAAGATTGAAGACTTCGTCTCGTGTCCGGAAGGGACTTTCCTTGGTGTGGAAGGCAAGCTTGGCGATACGGATATGTAGGACTCTGTGTAACCCTAACCTTCTCCGATGTCTATATAAGACGGAGGGTTTTAGTCCGTAGGACAACATACACAACAACAATCATACCATAGGCTAGCTTCTAGGGTTTAGCCTCTCCGATCTCGTGGTAGATCTACTCTTGTACTACCCATATCATCAATATTAATCAAGCAGGACGTTGGGTTTTACCTCCATCAAGAGGGCCCGAACCTGGGTAAAACTTCGTGTCCCTTGCCTCCTGTTACCATCCGGCCTAGACGCACAGTTCGGGACCCCCTACCCGAGATCCGCCAGTTCTGACACCGACATTGGTGCTTTCATTGAGAGTGCCTCTATGTCGTCGCCATCAGGAAGGATGCCTCGCCCCGTCTTTAAAGACGACACCATTGCTAAGGGAGCTTTGGCTGTCGGCCAAACCCTCCAGCTAGGTGGTTTCCTTATGACCGCATGTTCGGCTTCTGCGTCGACGATGACCTCTCGAGCCATCGAAAACAATCTTCATGTCAGCTTGGAACTCGCCGAGCAGTTAGATCCAATGGAGATCTCCTCCATAAACGAGCTCTTGGATCGCATCGCCGCCCTGGGAGTCACTACGAATTACGACCAGATAGGGCCCAAGCCCGATCTGAGAGAGATTAACTCTCCCCAAGTCACCCATCATGTTGCCGTGGTAGAGGGATAGTGCGGCGACCCCTCATCTATCTTAAGGACTAGCTACGTCCGGATTCCCGATCCCTCCAAGCCGGATACCCGCTGAGGGGAGGATATCACTCAAGACCTGAACTTAGAGTCAGGCGACGGACTGGATTCATTGGACAACATCCAGGAATCCAAATTTTCGAGTTCAGAAATTCCTCGGCCTCTGAGCCTCAGATGGGGTGAGGCTTCAGATTTAATTCCACCCACCCACCCGAACATTAGCGATCTATCCCAAATTAGGCAAGAGCCCG
This sequence comes from Triticum monococcum, assembly GCA_034509565.1. Classification (NCBI taxonomy): domain Eukaryota; kingdom Viridiplantae; phylum Streptophyta; class Magnoliopsida; order Poales; family Poaceae; genus Triticum; species Triticum monococcum. The sequence goes on from CM067845.1 coordinate 608,935,864, forward strand.
AAGAAACAGTACATCATTACTGGGCCAGATTCCTCCTGGTTATGAACAGGATAAAGGACTGCCGCGAGGAAGACGCGATTTCATTCTTCTGCAATAATTGCACGGACAAGGGAATCCTCAACGCCATAAGTCGCCGTGATATTACACGCTTCGCTGACTTGGCATCCATAGTACGAAAGTACTGTGCGATGGAAAGCGCCTGGAAAACCGAAATAAAATTTTGGGACAATCCGGCCCTAAATGCAAACCCAGTCCGGAATAAAAGGGTGCATCATCGCTAGACACCCGGGTCAAACACCAATAAGCAAAAACCCTCTACAGGGCATGGAACCGTATTGGAAGGATGGCTTAATGGACCCTGTAAAATTCACAGTACAGAGGACGCCACACCAACTCACAGCCTTAGAGCATGTTGGATACTCCGGCAGGTGGCAAAAATTGGCGAAGATCTCCTAATTCCGGAGGCCACAGAAAGCCACCCCAGAGACACCAATACGGTATTGACAGTATTTGAGACTTTCGCATCAAATAACATGCGAAAAAGGACACTCTGCAGCCTTGCCGAAATCTACCAAGTGGCAACAATAAACCCATGGAGTGACACGGCTATTACCTTTAACGCCAGTGATGAACCCAAATTCTGAACGGCGCGAGTACCAGCTGCATTGGTCCTCAGTCCAATAGTGGATGGATTTCGTCTTTCCAAGGTACTCATGGAAGGCGGCAGTGGATTGAACCTCATTTACGAGGAAGCCCTTCAAAAATGGAAATAGACTGGAACCGCATTGAGCGAAGTAGCACAACCTTTAAAGGAATAATCCCCAGTCGGGAAGCGCGCTGTACAGGAAAAATCACACTAGATGTGGTGTTCGGCACGCCGGATAATTACAGGTCCGAAGAGGTCACGTTTCATGTGGCTCCATTCAGCAGCGGTTATCATGCTCTGCTAGGGTGGGAAGCGTTTACAATCTTCCAAGCAATACCCCATTACGGGTACATGAAGCTCAAGATGCCCGGGCCCAACGGGATCATCACTCTCGCTAGTGATCCGGACATAGCACTCCGCGCCGAAAACAAGACAGCTGCACCGGCCCTTGAGGCACTATCCGAAGCCCTAGCGGCTGAGGAACTGACTGCGCTGCGCTCCACAGTGAATAGCGATGACGTGGTACTCGACAAAAGATCCAAGTCCACCTCCTTTAAACCGGCGGACGAAATAGTCAAATTCTAGGTCCATCCAACGGACCCCAATAAAACAGCTTCCATCGGGGCACATTTAAACCCTGATGTAGATGCCGCACTGCGAGAGTTCCTACGAGAGAACTGGGAAATTTTCGCCTGGCACCCTTCAGACATGCCAGGAATCCCATGCAGGCTGGCCGAGCATAGCTTAAATATCCTAAAAGAATTCAAACCTGTCAAGCAAGCTCTTCGGCGTTTTTCCGAACCTAAGAGACAGGCCATGGGAGAGGAGCTAGCAAAGCTATTGGAGGCCGGATTCATCAGAGATATAAAACATCCGGAATGGCTAGCAAACCTGGTGATGGTACCAAAGAAGAACAAATCCTGGCGCCTGTGCGTTGATTTTAAAGACCTTAACAAGGCTTGCCCAAAGGATCCCTTCCCCCTCCCCCACGTTGATCAAATTATCGACGCTATCGCAGGACACGACTCGTTGTGTTTCCTCGACACATATTCTGGCTACCATCAAATCAAGATGGCAGAATCAGAGCAAGCCGCAACAGCATTTATCACACCATACGGCCCATTCTGCTTCAACACAATGCCCTTCGGGCTCAAAAACGCCGGCGCAACATATCAGCGCATGATTCAGACATGTCTGGCAAACCAGATTGGCAAAATGGTGGAGGCATATGTAGATGATGTGGTCGTCAAAACAAGACATGTCGAAACTCTAGTAGACGACTTGAGGCTCACATTCGATAACCTCCGAACATATGACATCAAGCTCAACCCGGAAAAATGCATTTTCGGCGTCCCAGCCGGAAAGCTCTTGGGCTTCATTGTATCCGGTAGAGGAATTGAAGTAAATCCAGCCAAGATCCGAGCTTTGTCACAATTGGGTATCCCAAAGGACCTCAAACAAATACAAAAATTAACTGGATGCGTGGCGGCTCTAAGCCGCTTTATCTCCTACTTGGGAGAAAAGGCCCTACCCCTTTACCGCCTCCTTCGGTGCACCGAACACTTCAATGGACGGATGCAGCCACAGCCTGACTCAACAAAATAAAAGCCATACTAGCAACAAACCCAGTCCTGGCGGCGCCAAACATTGGCGAACCAATGCTATTATACATTGCAGCAATGCATCAGGTTGTAAGCGCAGTGCTCGTCGTCGAACGAGAAACGGACGGACACAAATTCCCCCTTCAAAAGCCGGTCTATTATGTGTCCACTGTCCTCACTCCCTGCAAATCACGGTACCCGCATTATCAAAAGAATGCGTATGCGGTATTCATGGAATCCCGGAAGCTACGACACTACTTTCAAGAGTGTTCAATAACAGTGGCCTCGGAAGTACAACTTAACGATATTATAAACAACCGTGACGCAACGGGCCGGATTGCAAAATGGGCCATTGAGCTCCTCCCGTTCGACATAACTTATAAGCCATGGCGAGCCATCAAGTCGCAAGTCTTGGCCGACTTCGTCACAGAATGGACGGAGGCCGAACTCCCTAAAGAGTACAGCACTTATTCAAATTGGATCATGCATTTCGATGGCTCCAAGATGTTGGCCGGACTAGGGGCTGGCATTGTTTTGACGTCCCCCACAGGAGACACAGTTCAATATGTACTCCAGATTATGTACATGGACTCCAACAATGTAGCCGAATATGAGGCCCTTTTACATGGTCTCCGGATGGCAGTATCCATGGGCATTCAACGCCTAGAGGTGCGCGGGGACTCGAACCTCGCAATATCCTAAATAAATGGAGACTTCAATGCCAAGGATCCAAAAATGGCAGCTTACCGCAACGCTGTCCTAAAAATGTCAGCTCGGTTCGAAGGGCTTGAATTCCACCATGTAGCCCGGGAAAATAATCAGGCGGCAGATGTCCTGGCACGCATCGGCGCAAAACGCGATGCAGTCCCCCCAACATCTTCTTGGAAAGGCTGTTCGAGCCATCCGTAGTATGGGAAGGGGAGCCGAACAATAACATCCCGGACCCAACCGCACTGCCCGACACCGAACATTCCGACACAACCGGAGGCTCTGCCAATGAAATAACACCTTCAGCCCACGTAATAATGGCCGTTATCGCCCGTGGACGGAACCATTCCTCGCCTACCTTACTAGGCAGGAACTCCCCGAGGACCAAAATGAGGCACGCTGCATAGTGCGGCGATCCAAAGCCTACAAAGTCCACGAAGGAGAGCTTTATAAGAAAAGCACTACCGGAGTCCTTCAAAGGTGCATCTCCGAAGAGGAAGGGCGGAACCTCCTGGCTGAAATTCACGCCCGACTTGGCGGTCATCACGCGGCAGCTCGGTCCCTTGTAAGCAAGGCCTTCCGTACATGCTTTTATTGCCCGACGGCCCGGGCAGACGCCCAGAACTTAGTCCAACGATGCACCGGTTGCCAGCTCTTCGCAAACCAAAGCCATATGCCACCCACCACCCTCCAAACTATCCCCATCACTTGGCCCTTCGCGGTCTGGGGGCTTGACATGGTTGGACCCCTTAAAGGCGGAACCCACAAGCAAAAATACTTACTGGTCATGGTGGATAAGTTCACCAAATGGATAGAAGCCAAGCCTGTTAAGACGGCCGAATCCGGACCGGTGATAGACTTTATATCCGGGGTTGTACACCGTTATGGCGTCCCCCACAGTATCATCATGGATAACAGCACGAACTTTATGGCCGACGAGGTAAAACTCTAGTGCAAAAACATGGGCATCAATCTCGATTATGCTTCCGTCTCTCACCCACAAACTAACGGCCAGGTCGAACGTGCAAATGGTCTTATCATGAGCGGCATCAAACCCAGATTAGTGCGGTCCCTCAAGGAATCTAACACGCACTGGGTAGAGGAGCTCGACTCCGTACTCTGGGGGCTGCGGACCACGCCGAATCGCACCACCGGATACACACCATTCTTAATGGTGTACGGCGCAGAGGCAGTTTTGCCTTGCGACATAATTCATGACTCACCTCGAGTGCGCATGTATGAAGAAAGAGAAGACAAGCTCGATCGGCAGGACAGCTTGCATGCATTGGAGGAGGAGCGTGACGTGGCAAAAGCCCGTTCCGCATTCTGTCAACAGCAGGCTCGAAGATACCAAAGCAGAGAAGTACGGGCCAAAAATTACAACATTGGCGAATTAGTTCTACGACTACCGGACAAGAAAAAGGACAAACTCAAGCCCAAGTGGGAAGGTCCCTTCATAATTGACCAAGTCCTGACTGGTGGAGCGTACCGCCTGCGAGATGCATCGGATAACTGACTCGAGCCGAACCCATGGAACGCAGCCCGTCTCCGAAGATTCTATGCCTAGCGCGGGACTCTGTGTTCATCTCCTTCCTCTGTCCATTTTTATAAACTTTCTGCCTTACATTCCTCTTCTTCTCTCCCTCTCTCTTATAGCCTTTAAAGGCTCATAAAGTGACGCGCTATCCGCGCTCATTAAACCTGGGGGCTTCTTTAAACAGAAGCTTATTAATATGGGCTTCATGCCCAACACATGTGTCACACTTCCGCATGTACCTTTTATTCACCATTATATGCATCGATATGACTTAAGTTTTGGCCAAGCTGGGTTGCGTGGCTCCTGTGCTTACCCCTACATTCCCGATTGTTCGACTAGGTGGTAAAGGGAGCACCTCTGCGATTGTTACTGCCGGGTCAGCCGGACGTGTACCTCAGACTGGGTGAAGCCGAAAGCTAGCGTTCTTAAGGGAATATTCGGTCGGTGAACTAAAGATGATCTTTTTTATTTTATTTATCTATACGCCCCCAGATGTTTTTCCTGCATTTCTTTTCACAGCATGGACATGCACTTTAGGGCATGCCTCCCAGGGAAAGGAACCCCTAACGGAACTATTCTCCCTGGAAGATGTTTCTTACTAACCATGTAATATAACATAACTAGTCAGGCACTTGTCTGTTCACGCACTAATGACCCCTATGCCTGGTCTCCATGCATTCCCCGGTTCCTATATAACCGCATGGGAATTCGGACACACTCCGGACCGTCAGGTCCCGAGGCTGAAGCGAAAAGGTCGGGCATGACAAATGATCTACAATCCGGCTAGAAGGCATTATAAATGTCAATTAAATTACATAGTCATTTTGACTGATTGTATTCCTCTTCAATACCATCTAACAGGCTGTCTAATTTACAGTCCTACTGGGAATACTTTGCGGACAACTCTACTTGGCCGTATACTAAGCTTACAGGGATCTCCTTCCCATCGGGCCCTACGGGACCGACCTCGGCCATGTGGTTGGGGTCAACCTTCGTGTACCGCGTCTTCACCATGGCCCAGGCCTCCCTAGCACCTTGACGGCAGGCCGATATCTTCCACAATCGGAAGCGCCGCCGTGCTCCCTTTAGCTTCTCCGCAAGCTCTCCAAGACCTTCGGGCATGGAGATGGATGGCCACAGGGCCTGGGCGACGCCTTGCATCGCCTGCGGAACTCGATCGAGCAGTTGCGAGAGCTCGGGAAGAAGGTCACCCGTAGAACCGGGTATCTCCTCTACAGGACGACCTGTTAGCACACCTACAGACATTGCTCTGTTAGTCGACTTCCCCGCCAAACTTTCTTTCAAAGGTTCATTCAAGCACTTACTAAATATGTCGCGCGCGAAGCCGCTGATTCTCCTTAACGGAGTCTGACAGCTGGGCACGAACATCTTTCAGCTCGACGCCCAGCTTGGTGTTGGCATCTTTGTAGGATCGAAAGTATGTCTAGAGGGGGGTGATTAGACTACTTGACCAAATAAAAACTTAACCTTTTCCTAATTTTACTTCTTGGCAGATTTTAGCTATTTTAGGACAAGTCAAGCAATCATCACACAATTCAAGCAAGCATGCAAAGAGTATATTGGCAGCGGAAAGTAAAGCATGCAACTTGCAAGAATGTAAAGGGAAGGGTTTGGAGAATTCAAACGCAATTGGAGACACGGATGTTTTTCCCGTGGTTCGGATAGGTGGTGCTATCCTACATCCACGTTGATGGAGACTTCAACCCACGAAGGGTAACGGTTGCGCGAGTCCACGGAGGGCTCCACCCACGAAGGGTCCACGAAGTAGCAACCTTGTCTATCCCACCATGGCCATCGCCCACGAAGGACTTGCCTCACTAGCGGTAGATCTTCACGAAGTAGGCGATCTCCTTGCCCTTACAAACTCCTTGGTTCAACTCCACAATCTTGTCGGAGGCTCTGTCGGGGTAAATAGCCATGGGTAGCCCAGCCGGCTTCCCCTGGCCCCTCAGAAAAAATTATGAGCCCATCCGGCTCATAAGAAGACTCAAGACTTGGGCCGCCTCCCCCCTAGCCGGCTACCTTCCTGGCCGGCTTCGGGGGCGGCCCGCCTTTCCACCCTCCTGAAGAAAGCTACGGAGGGCCGGCTACGGCAAGGCCGGCTACGGCAGGGCCGGCTACGGCAGGGCCGGCTACAGCAAGGCCGTCTACTGCCAGGCCGGCTCCCATAAAGCAGTCAACGCCGTACCCGCGATGTACGCGTCCACTCTGCGATGATGAAGTGGGGCGTGGCTATAGTAGAGCCTGCCACCCCCAAAACCCGGAACACGCCTGGTACAGCGCGTCGTGCGGGCAGCTGCGGCCCGCCCGGCGCGGCACTGTAGCCACGGCGGCTCTGACGCCGTCCACGACGGGTCACCAGTGTGGCCCCCGAGGCGGTGGGCCCCTTCGGGCAGAGAGATGCCGAAGGCGGCCGCACCTCCTCTCAAGCCGGCAAGACAGGGGGCCGGCTTCACGTAGCCGGCCTGCCGCCCTCCTCGAAGGAGACGCCCATTAAGGAGACAAGATGTGGCGGGGCTACAGTAATCTCCGGCCAGGGTGGCGTTACTGTAGCCACGCTTACCCCGACCAAGCCTACGTCAACGACATGAAGTAATAGTAACCAGCTGCCGACCAGGCCCTGGCCAGTGGGGCCGGCCTGTCGACCCAGGAGCCGGCAGCCGGCGGGACCCACCAGCCGGCGGGCCCCAGAAGCCGGCGGAGAAGCCGGCGAGCATAGTCACAGACAGCTAGGCCCAGCACCCAGTCGGATTACCATTGTACCCCCGGGGGGTAGGCCTATATAAACCCCCCGGTGCACCCATGCAAAGGGTTGGACTCTCTTCCTAGACCTAGACACAATACAAGGAGAGGAAGCAAGCTGAGCTGAGCCCTTCTTCCTCCTTCCACCCAAAACAGCTCAAGGAGCATTGTAGCTACTTGTCCACTTAGTAACCATGCGGAGACCCCGCAGAGCAGCAGTAGGGGTATTATCTCCCCGGAGAGCCCTGAAGCTGGGTATGATTCGTCGGCGTGCATGTCTTCGCCTCATCCCGTTTCCAGGCACCGGCGACGTTCTATTGGCCCCCGCAATGATAAGCCACCCGTTGGCATACGTCGCTCCTACCACCCGACATTTGGCGCCCACCGTGGGGCCAGGCGCACCATCGTCCGGAGACTTGTTCTGGACGGGAACCCTTTTCCTTCCCGCGAGCGTAGCCAGCCTGGCTCGCCCGATGGCGCTTGCCGCGACGCGCTGCATGGCGTCACCAACGTCTGCGCGGCTGGCGGCCTTGCCAACCTCTTCGACAAGGCCCGCATCTCCGATGAGCTTGCGTCCAATGCGGGCACAGATCACCTCACCAACCTCCTCAGCCAGCTCCACGTCTCCAGCGAGCCCGCTGCGGATTTGGAGTCGGTTGGCTCCACTGACCCGATGCCCGTCGACTCCGACACGGCATCCTACGATACCTTCCCCACCAACGTCACGGTCTACAACGACCCGCTCCCTCCGGCTGGCGATCGCGATTCTGACGCCCCCGAGGTGATGGTTATCGGCCTCGACGGCCCGACTGACGAGGGCGCCCGCGACACCCCACGCGCGGCTGCCCAAGACTTGTTCGCCCCCCTTCCGGCTGACGCCAGAGACGAAGTTCTGGAGGCACGCCGCCTCGCCCTCCTCGCGGAGGGCCGGCGGCTGGCCTCCGTCAGACGCCTCACCGAGGCCTACCAGCGCGAAGCTGACCGCGCCGCCTTCGGCACGCCGGCTCCGGCTAGCCCTTGCTGGGCTGGCGTTGTCAGGCAACGCGGCGCCGTCATCGCCGACACACTTGGAGTGGATCGCCCGGTCTACACCACCCCGCTCGAGAACCTGCGCGCCGCCCAGGCGGCCGTAGACGAGCTGGACAGCTTGGAAGCCGAAGACCTCCCCCACATGACACGGCGCATCCAACAACTAATCGATGCGGCCGCACGACGGCACGAAGACGACGCCTGCGCGGGGAGCCATCCCCCGCGCCGCGAACACGGCGCGACTTCCCGGTCGCCGACTACCAGCAACACCCGCGCGCGGCGCGAGAAAGAGCCGGCTTCCAGCCGAAGCCGGACCCAAATCTCCATCGAGCGAGACGCGGACGGCCGCCCCCGAGCCATGGAATGGCGGGGCACCCCGCCTCCGCCTCGAGCTCGCGGAGAGAGATATCCTACCCCGCCTCCAGTGGCTCACCCGACTCTCAGCGGCGGGCTTGGTCGCCGCGAGGGAGTCGGCGAAAATGACGCCCGCCACCGGATCGACCGCCTGGCCCGATCCCTGGCGCTAGAAGAAGACGATGTCGGCCCGCCTTGCTTTGGCCCCCGCATTCGCGACGAGCCCTTCCCCAAAGGGTTCTCGCTCCCAAGAGACACACCCAAGTACAACGGCTCGGTGAAGCCGGAAGATTGGCTGACCGAATACTCCACAGCCGTCAGCATCGCCAATGGCAACCGGCGCGTTGCCGTAAAGTACGTGCCCCTCATGCTGCAAGGCACGGCATGGACTTGTCTTAACAGCCTCAAGCCCTTCAGCATCAACAGCTGGGTGGACTTCACTGAAGCCTTCGTTCGCAACTTCACCAGCACCTACAAGCGGGCTCCCAAGCCCAGACAGCTCTCCCTGTGCGTACAGGGCCCAGCCGAGTCCACTCACGACTACCTGACGCGCTGGGCCGAGCTCCGCAACTCCTGCGAGGGGGTGCACGAGGTGCAAGCCATCGAATACTTCACCGCCGGGTGCCGAGAGGGCACCCTCCTCAAGCACAAGCTTCTCTGCGATGAGCCGACTACCCTCGACGAGCTCCTGAACATCGCCGACAAGTACGCCACCGCCGACTCCTCAATGAAGACCGAGCTCCGAGTGGACGCATCTGGAAAAGTGCTCAATCTGGCGCCCCAAATGCCGGCTAGAGACGGCGGCCGACGCCAACACCAGAATGATCAAAAGCGCAAGGGCCCTGCACCGCCTCCCGCCAGCCGGCAGGTGGCCACGGTCGAAGACGCACCGCCTGAAGGGCGGCCCGCACCCAAGAAGCCCAAGGGCGGCCGGCCGGCTTGGCAGCCGGCCTTCTCCTACGAGCAAACCCTTGATGCCCCGTGCAAGTTCCACAGCGGCGCGAAGCCGTCCAACCACACGACCTGCAAATGCAACTGGCTCGCCCGAATCTGACCATTCTGCCACGCCGCATCAAGATCACTCGTCGCCAAAGCCTTCCGCCACGGTTTCTTCTGGCCGACTGCTTTGGATGACGCCAAAGAGCTAGTTAAACACTGCAAAGGCTGCCAGCTTTTTAGCTCGCAGCAACACATGCCGGCTTCGGCACTCAAGACCATTCCCATCACCTGGCCCTTCGCCGTCTGGGGATTGGATATGGTGGGCCCATTCAAGATGGCGCGCGGCGGCATGACACATTTTCTCGTCGCCGTCGACAAGTTCACCAAGTGGATCGAGGCAAAGCCGATCAAGAAGCTGAATGGGCCGACTGCAGTGACTTTCATTGCAGATATAACAACCCGGTACGGCATACCGCACAGCATCATCACCGACAATGGCACGAACTTTGCCAAAGGTGCCTTGGCACGGTTCTGCGCTGCGCAAGGTATCCGGCTGGACCTTGCGTCAGTCGCCCACCCGCAGTCAAATGGCCAAGTGGAGCGAGCAAATGGCCTCATTTTGTCCGGCATCAAGCCCCGACTGGTCATACCTCTGGAGCGTTCAGCCGGCTGCTGGCTCGATGAGCTGCCGGCTGTCCTATGGAGTCTGTGCACTACTCCCAACAGATCAACCGGCTTCACTCCCTTCTTCCTTGTATATGGTGCCGAGGCGGTCATCCCAACAGATATCGAGTTCGACTCGCCTCGGATAACCATGTACACGGAAGCGGAAGCCAAAGAAGCACGAGAAGACGGCGTCAACCTGCTGGAAGAGGCCCGGCTGTTAGCCCTCAGCCGGTCTGCCATCTACCAGCAGGGTTTGCGCTGCTACCATAGCCGGAGGGTCCGACCAAGATCCTTCCAGGAGGGCGACCTTGTGCTCCGGCTGATCCAGCGAACAGCCGGCCAGCACAAGCTCGCAGCCCCCTGGGAAGGCCCCTTCATCATCAGAAGAGCCTTGGGCAACGACGCCTACTACCTCATCGACGCGCAGAAGCCGAAGGCACGCAAGAGAGACGACTCCGGCAAGGAGTCGGAGCGACCATGGAACGCAAATCTCCTTCAGAAGTTTTACAGTTAAAACGCAGTATGTATTATGCCCACTTTTGTATTAAGTACGAAACAGTAGGCTCCCGAGAAAGACTCGGGGACTGCCACCCTTTATTTTATGAATGAAAGTTATCATGCATATGATATTACCTATTCATTTATTTCGTCCGGTACCGGGTCCGACGAGTCGGCCCGGGGACTAGCCGACTAGAGTTATATTAGGAGCCCTACCCGCAGTCAGACAAGTAATGTGCCGACACCCAGCCTTGGCTCTTGCCGAAATCGCAGCTCGAAGAACCGACTGCCCGGCTGGCAAGAGCCACAAGCCGGAAAGGGTGCGCACATGAAAAACGGCTAGGGACCAAACAGGCTCGCATATATAACAAAAGCCAGCTGGCTGCCTCCCGCCGACCGACTACCAGAGTAGCCGGCTGGCCGGCTTACATTCAGTCTGCTTCAAATCCAAGAAAGCTCAAGTACTTGCCTTCCCAAAGAGGGAAGGTGGCAAAGGAAAGAGCCTAAGGACAAAAAAGTACACTTGAATGAACGCCAACACATGCATATATTAATATTTACACAAAGGCCTCCAGAGAGGTCGACATCCAACATCGTTCGATACACCCCCAGTGGGTGGAATTGCAGAAACTTAAAATTGTTCGAAAAAAGTAAAACAGGGACAAAAGGAACGGCCGATCAAGCCGGCGGGGCCGCGGATGAGCCGGGCTGGGCGGTGGAAGCAGTCGTGCCGGCTGAAGGAGCGGCCGGCTAGCCAACCTCGGCTTGATCGTCGCCTCCGGCAGAGGGCGCGCTCCCGCGTGGCTCGTTGCTGGAGGCACGGTCGGCTGGGGGACGGTCGGCCGTCTCACCAGTCGACTCGGCGTCTTCGCCGTCCTCCTCCTCGTCGTCCTCACCCTCGTCGCTGGAGGCGATCTCCTCGGCCGAGTCCTCGCCGTCCGCCGGATTCAGCCCGGACCATTCCTCCGGCTGGGCAGCGCCATCGTCGTTGAGCTCCGGCGCGAAGACGCTGGTGTCGGTGCACTTGGTGATCGTCGAGGCGCGTTGCGCGATCGCCGGCCGCACCTCCTCCAGCTCCGCGTCGGCTTCCGACCGCCATGTCCGCAGCTGGTCCAGGCTTAGCCCTGGGTACCACGCGCGGACGAACTCCAACGCGCGCCCGGCTCCAAGACGGGCCGCAGACGCCTTCCAGGCCTTGAAGCGGCCGACTGCGACTTCGAGCCAGTCGGCCATCCGGCTTGGGGTGCGGGGAATTGTCTGGCCGGGCCAGAGCGCGGCCAGCATCGTCGCCTCGGCGTGTTGGAGCCGGCGGAGCAGCCGGTGGGCCGGCTGCAGCCGCGCCTGGACGGCGATGAGCTGCTCCGACAACGTCCGATTCGCGTTAGGCGGAATCACAACCCCGGCCTGACGGCGCTCCTCGCGGTAAGCCTCGATGGCTTGGGCGGCAAGGACGGATTGGCCGGGAAAATACTCTGCGCAAGACAGCAAACACAAGTCAAAAACAAAAACCGCAGGCGGCCGGCAGATGGAAGAAGGGCAAGAAAGACGGCCTACCATCGATGAGATCCTCGATCCGGCCGAAGCCTTCTTCCATCGCCTGGCGCGTCTCGGCCCAGCTCGCCTCCCTGGCCTCGAACTTCGCCTTCAGGGCAGCCTCGCCGTCCTGCGCCTTTTGCAGGGCCGCCTTGTGGCTCTCCTCTTGGTCGGCCAGTTTCTTCGCCAGGCGGTCGCGCTCCTGAACCAAGTCAGCGTACTCAGCGTCCTTGGCGCGAAGAGCGGCCTGCACTTCGCCGAGCTCCCTCCGCAGGTCGGCGTTGGCCTCTGCACGAGCAAAAGACAAAGAGAGAAAGTCAGCAAAGGAAAAATCGTCAAGGAAGATCCGACCCGACTGCGCTGCAGTCGGCCCGGATCTCGGGGACTACACCCAATGGGTGCGCTGTCGTGCCCCCATGAGAAACAAATAAAGACAAAACACTTACGCCGGCTGCTGGCGAGGTCTTCGGTCCTCCGACTCAGCTCCCGAGCCTGGGAGTTGAAGGCGGCAGCACGAGAATTATGATAATCCTAAGAGATCAGAAAAAACAGTCAAAGATAGTCGTCGAGTAAGATCCGACCCGACTGCGTTGCAGTCGGCCCGGATCTCGGGGACTACACCCAATGGGTGCGCTAGCGCGCCCCCAGGGAAAAAATTCAAAGGACCAGAACGGTCAACGAGTGAAGACTTACCTGGATTGCAGACCGCGTCGACAGAAACTCCTGAGTAAATTGCCTCAGGAGGCCGGCCTGTGCCTGCAGCCGGCTCCGAACCCCTTGGGCCGCGACGTTCAGCTCGCCGCTCCCTCCGCTAGGAGTCCACCCGGACGTGGCGGAGCTGGCCGCCTCCAAGGCGTCTGCCGTCTGCTCGGCCCCCGCGGCTCGGCGCGTGTCCGGCGGGGCCGTGCCCCCTCCGGCATGCCGGCCCGCCGCCACCTCGATCTCAAGGCCGGCTCCGGCCTCGGGCGCGGCCCGGGCCGGCTCCTCCGGCACCGCCGATGATCGGTCGCCTTCGCCTGCTCCGGCTGGCGCTGCTGGCGGCGTCCTCTCGACGGAAATCTCGAAGACTTCGTCCCTCTGCACCGGCGGCTGCTCGGGGATAATCTCCTCCGCCGTGGGCAGAGGGATGTCCGTATCCAAAGTTTGGAGGGGGTGGCGAGTAGCGGAGGCCGGCTACGCGCGCCTTCCGCCTCTGTCTCCGCGGCCGCCCGCTCCGACGGAGTCTCGGCTGCCGCGCTCGCACGCTCCGGCGCCGTCTGGGCGGCCTCCCGCTCCGCCGCCTCCCGCTCTGCCGCCTCCCTCTCTCGACGCGCCTCGCGAGCGTTGCGCTCCGTGGCTGCTGCAAGTTCGGCGTGGGGGTCCACTCGGCGGGACCCTGAGGATCCGGCACTCGGCCCGACCACGGAGCCGGCTGGGCCTCGCTCGAGGGAGAACGGTGCCCTGCTCAGAAAATCAGAGAAGAATTCAAGTAAAGGAAGACTTCAGAATAACAAGCACGTAGGCGGCTAAAAGACTTACGCGGAAACTGATGGAGGCTTCTTCACCGCCTTCCGGAAGCGGGCCGCCTTCGCCGCCGCCTCCTCGTGCTTCGTGGCCGCGGCGGAGGCCTTCGGCTTCTTCGGCCGGCTTCCGAAGAGCGGGAGCGCGGCCCGGCGTTTCCCCTTTCCACCACCGGCAGTCGGCGCGGCAGACGAGCCCGCGCCGCGGCGGTCGGTTGCCGGCTGGTGGCGCGGGATTTCTTCGGCTTCGAAATCATCCGACCAGTCGTCGAAACTGGCCGAGAGCCCCGTGCCGCCGAGCTCGGCGGTGTCCCCCGTGGCGGCATCCTTCATGGCGACTGCGGCAAGGTCTGGGTCATCGAGGTCGTCCACCGTGCGGTCCGGGGCATACTCGCGATCGACTCCGGCCGCCCCGGCTGGCGGCGGGAGGAGAGGATTCTGATAAAAAGAAAAAAGAGAAGAGCCGCCTGGTCAGAAGCCGGCTGACTCAAGCCGGCAGACAACGAGAAGAAAGACTTACCACAGGCGGAGGATGGGCGCGGGAGTACGGCACCTTGCCGAATTGCCACTCGTCGGTGAGCTTCAGGTTGGCGATGTAGTTCACCATCAGAGCCACCTCGGCATGGGGCATCTCCCATGTGATCAGCCGGCAAGGGTCGAACCGGCCACTCATCTGGCACATCATGTGCAGCCGGCTTTGGAGGGGCAGAATCCGGCGCTCGACAAAGGCGGCTACCAGGTCGGATGCGCGCAGGCCTTCCAACTGGATCATCACCCGAAGCCGGGCAATGGAGGCATTCCCAGCCGGAGACAAGGACTTCGACCTGTAGCCCCAGGACCGCCGCCTCCCAGCCGGCGGGCCGGCTACGTAAGCCGGCAGATTGACGTAATCACCGTGCGGGGCGATGTTCTTGACGTAGAAGTAGGATTTCTGCCAAAGCTTGACAGACTGGATCAGAGGAATGTGGGGGAAGGGGTTGTCGTCGCTTGCCCTCTTCATCGCGATGAAGGCGCCACAGGGAGCCGGCACGCCGGCGGAGACGGTGCCGAGCTTGTTCTGGAATAGCTCCACCCAGAGCTCCAGCGTCGGCAGCACCCCCAAGAATCCTTCGCAGAGCGAGACGAAGGCCGAGAGCTGCATCACTGCGTTGGGCGTGACGTGATGTGGTTGGAGGTTGTAGAATTCGAGGAAAGAGCGCATGAAGCTGCTCGCCGGGAAGCCGAAGCCGCGGAGGAAGTGCGTGCGGAAGACGACGCGCTCGCCTTCCTCCAGCACCGGCGAGACCTCCTTCGTGGGCGCCAGACGCACCTGCACGAGGTTGGCGGCGGGCAGGCGGCGGGTCTGGCGGAGGAATTCAATATGGTCCTCGTGGACATTGGACCCGTCCCACGAGCTTGACAGAGCCAGAGACATGGCGGCGCGGGTGGGCTGCGGCGCGAGACTGCGTCGGGCGCGAGGAAGAAGAAGAAGAATAAGAGGAGCAGGAGGGACGGGGAGCGGGGGAGCGAACGGGCCTGTGCCTCTCCCCCTCCCCCCTACTTGTAGGCGCGTGCGCCAGAGCCGAGGAGGCGCGGCGTGGGGGATCATGGGGATCGATCGTGCCCATCTCCCCCACGCCCGCGTTAATTGGGCGCCTTGATGACGCAAAGTAACGGCCGCGGGGAGGCGAGCAGTCCCCTCGGGCCACAGAAGATCTGCGCCCGGGCCGAGGCCAGGGAGTGGCGGGCCCGGGCCTATGGCGGCGTCCCGTCGCGCACGTGCGACGGCAGGACTTCTCCGCCACGTGGCTCGTCATGGGGCCCGCGGCCGGCCCGCGGGTCAACCACTTCCACCTTGAAAAACAAAAAAGTGCTCCGGAGTCGGCTGCGACGACGAGGTCGGCCCCTCAGGGTATGAAGCCGGCCAAGCTTCCCGTCCTTCCGTCCGCCGTGAAGCTCGCCCGGCTTCGGGGACTACTGTCGGGGTAAATAGCCATGGGTAGCCCAGCCAGCTTCCCCTGGCCCCTGAGAAAAAATTATGAGCCCATCCGGCTCATAAGAAGACTCAAGACTTGGGCCGCCTCCCCCCTAGCCGGCTACCTTCCTGGCCGGCTTCGGGGGCGGCCCGCCTTTCCACCCTCCTGAAGAAAGCTGCGGAGGGCCGGCTACGGCAGGGCCGGCTACGGCAGGGCCGGCTACAGCAAGGTCGGCTACTGCCAGGCCGGCTCCCATAAAGTAGTCAACGCCGTACCCGCGATGTACGCGTCCACTCTGCGATGATGAAGCGGGGCATGGCTACAGTAGAGCCTGCCACCCCCAAAACCCGGAGCACGCCTGGTACAGCGCGTCGTGCGGGCAGCTGCGGCCCGCCCAGCGCGGCACTGTAGCCACGGCGGCTCTGGCGCCGTCCACGACGGGTCGCCGGCGTGGCCCCCGAGGCGGTGGGCCCCTTCAGGCAGAGAGATGCCGAAGGCGGCCGCACCTCCTCTCAAGCCAGCAAGACAGGGGGCCGGCTTCACGTAGCCGGCCTGCCACCCTCCTCAAAGGAGACGCCCATTAAGGAGACAATATGCGGCGGGGCTACAGTAATCACCCGCCAGGGCGGCGTTACTGTAGCCACGCTTACCCCGACCAAGCCTGCGTCAACGACACGAAGTAACAGTAACCAGCTGCCGACCAGGCCCTGGCCAGTGGGGCCGGCCTGTCGACCCAGGAGCCGGCAGCCGGCGGGACCCACCAGCCGGCGGGCCCCAGAAGCCGGCGGAGAAGCCGGCGAGCATAGTCACAGACAGCTGCGCCCAGCACCCAGTCGGATTACCATTGTACCCCCGGGGGGTAGGCCTATATAAACCCCCCGGTGCACCCATGCAAAGGGTTGGACTCTCTTCCTAGACCTAGACACAATACAAGGAGAGGAAGCAAGCTGAGCCGAGCCCTTCTACCTCCTTCCACCCAAAACAGCTCAAGGAGCATTGTAGCTACTTGTCCACTTAGTAACCATGCGGAGACCCCGCAGAGCAGCAGTAGGGGTATTATCTCCCCGGAGAGCCCTGAAGCTGGGTAAGATTCGTCGGCGTGCATGTCTTCGCCTCATCCCGTTTCCAGGCACCGGCGACGTTCTATTGGCCCCCGCAATGATAAGCCACCCGTCGGCATATGTCGCTCCTACCACCCGACAGGCTCCCAAGTGACACCTAGCCAATCTAGGAGACACCACTCTCCAAGAAGTAACAAATGGTGTGTTGATGATGAACTCCTTGCTCTTGTGCTTCAAATGATAGTCTCCCCAACACTCAACTCTCTCTCATAGGATTTGGATCTAGTGGAAAGAAGGTTTGAGTGGAAAGCAACTTGGGGAAGGCTAGAGATCAAGATTCATATGGTAGGAATGGAATGTCTTGGTCTCAACACATGAGTAGGTGGTTCCCTCTCAGAACATATGAGTTGGAATTGTGTATGTGTTCTGATGGCTCTCTCTATGAATGAAGAGGAGGTGGAGGGGTATATATAGCCTCCACACAAAATCCAACCGTTACACACAATCTACCAATCTCGGTGGGACCGAATCAATAAACTCGGTCAGACCGAAAAGGTAAACCTAGTGACCGTTAGAGATTTTCGGTGGGACTGACATGCAACTCGGTAGGACCGATTCTGTTAGGGTTTGGGCATAACGTAATCTCGGTGAGACCGATTACACAAACTCGGTGAGACCGAGTCTGGTAATAAGCTAACCAGAGAGTTGGTCAGGCAAACTCGGTGGGACCGATTTGCTCTTTCGGTGAGACCGAAAAGTTACAAAAGGGAAACCCAGAGTTTACATTGCAATCTCGGTGGGACCGATTCGCTCTTTTAGTGAGACCGAAAAGTTACGAAAGGGAAACAGAGAGTTTGCAACCCCATCTCGGTGAGACCGAGATCCCTATCGGTAGGACCGAATTGCTAGGGTTTGGCAGTGGCTTATGACAAGTGAAACTCGGTGGCGCCGGATAGAAAGAATCGGTATGACCGAGTTTGGCTTAGGGTTTAGGTCATTTGTGGATATGGGAAAGTAGCTGAGGATTTTGGAGCATATCATTAAGCACATGAAGCAAGAGGCTCATTAAGCAACACCTCATCCCTCCTTGATAGTATTGGCTTTTCCGAAAGACTCAATGTGATCTTGGATCACTAAAATATAAAATGAAGAGTCTTGAGCTTTTGAGTTGAGCCAATCCTTTGTCCTTAGCATTTTGAGGGTTCCACTTTCACATCCATGCCATGCCAATCACTGAGCTTTCCTGAAATAATCATCTTGGAATAGCATTAGCTCAATGAGCTATATGTTGTTATGAATTACCAAAACCACCTAGGGATAGTTGCACTTTCAATCTCCCCCTTTTCGGTAATTGATGACAACATATAGATCAAAGCTTCGACAAAAGATAATAAGCATGAAATATATCGTCGCTTTGAGAAGTATGTGATAAGTAAGAGCTCCCCCTAAATTTGTGCATATTTAAAATTTGCTTTGGACTACAAATGCACAAAGAGTTAGAGTCATGGGTTACTCTTCCATGTCACATACATCTTGGTGGAGCGCTCAAAATGATAAGAATGAAATACATGCACTCATCACCAAGAATAGTGAATGATCTCATAAGATAGATAGGATAATAGTATTAAGCAAACATTAAGTGTAGCTTATGATCAAACACATGATCATCGATGTCTCACAGATAATGACGTAGTATCTCAAGCACACAAGAAAACAAATTTCAAAAACCACCAAATAAAACAAGAGAGAATAAAAGCAACACTCTCTCTCGAAGCCTATGATCTATACATTTTCTCCCCCTTTAGCAACAAGTTACCAAAAAGTTCCTAGAAAATGCATAGTGCTAAGTCGACACTCATGCTTGATCTTCAGGTGGTGGTGGAGTCCGGATCACTCCAAGGACGAAGGCTTCTGTAGATGCTGAAGTAGACGCTGGAGCTGAAGTAGATGCTGGAGTTGGAGCTGATGCTGCGGCTGGAGCTGAGGCGGTTGCTCTTGTGTCAGGAACTGGCACTGCAGACGACCTCAGAGCTCGGGGCACTCTAGCAAAGGCATCAGTTGTAGTCTTGCCACTCCTCTCCTGCATGTCATCCTGGAACTGCTCCACTGCAGTCTGAATCTCTGTCACTTTGACATCCAAGTCATAGAACTTTTGTTCCATGATCCTCTCTAAGCTTGCCTGGTTTTGAGTTAGGGTGGCTAGTCCTTGCTCAATCCGCGAAGTGGATGCAATCAAGTAACCAAGCTGCTCTTGTTTGGTTTTCAGGAAATATTCAGATGCCTCCGCTTGAGTAGGCATCTTGGCAGCTTTCTCCTTCCTAGCCTTCTCCTTCTTGGCTTGTGCTTGGGCAGATGATGGCTCATTCTCAGTCATGACCACTTGGTTATCTTCAAAGTCCGGACGGATAGGCAGGTGTTCCTTGTCCAACAGATATATGCTCGTGCCCATCTTGGAGTTGATGAGCTCCTGAATCTATGGGGCATATCCACAGCTCCTCTTCTGGTCTGCTGCTGTCCTCTTAATGGTCTCTACCATTAGGCTCATCACCTTGAATTTCTGAGGCACGTCAAAGATATGAAGCAAGTTGATCGCATGGCCTCTGATCATCTTGTGATCTCCAGACTTGGGCAATAAGGTGTGCCTCAGTATCCAATTGATAGTGGGCAGCCCTGATAGAAGATAATGTATTGAGCCAAACTTGAAAGTGTCAAGTGCTTCATTTGGAATCTCCTTGTACATGTTGGACATAGAGTTGTGGTCCATCTTCTTCTTGGCATAAACGTCCAAGTCATCTGCTTGCTCCTCTGGGCATTTATCAACTGAGCCCATTCAGCAACTGTGGACTGGTACCTCGTACCCTCTGACATCCAAATTATCCTAACATCTGGATAAAAATGGGCTGTGGAGTAGAACTACATGATGAGTTCCTCGTTCCACTTTGTGAGCTTCTACCCAACAAAGTCCTCTACTCCACACGCCTTGAAGCTGTCCTGCACTCCAGGGTAGTACTCCTCGTTGTCCTTGATATATTGCCAGTCGACCCATCTCATGTCACAGACAATGGGCTTCTTGTCTAGCAGCACTGTCTCATAGAAATCTTGCTGCTCCTTGGTGTGAAACCTGTAGTCAACCGCAGTCCTTCTCCTTGAAGCATACGGGTCTGCTTCTCTCCACTTCCGGAGCCCTGAATCTCTCCTGAGTTTCATATCCTCAGCCACAGGATGAGCATTGTTGTGGTCTGGGATCTTGGGCTTGAGCTTCCTAAGAACATTCTCTTCCTCTTCTTCTGCAGCTTCAGGCACTGGGGCCTTGTTCTTCTCAGCAGTTGGGATGCTTCTTGTATTCCTCTTTGGCTTGGGATTTGGAGCTGGCTTGGCCTTGGAAGCAGCTGCCCCTGATCTTATGGCATCACCCATCAGCTTGGGTGCCTTTGGTGCTAGTGCAGCCACCTCTTCTTCTTCCTCCTCATCTTCCATGATGGAAGCTTTGCCAAGCACTCTGGCTACAGTTTTCTTCACCCTTTCTTTCCTCTTCTTGCCCTCAGCAGCAACTGGCTCAATGGGAGTGGGCTTCTCAGTTGAAGCTCTAGCCTTTGACATAGGCTACCTGCCTGCTGGCCTTTTGAACTTCAACCCTGGCTTTATACCCTGTGCTGGCTCAACTCTCTTGGAGGTTGCTTCCTCTTCTGCCACATAATCCTCATCTTCTGAGTCTGAGGTTCTCTTCTTTCTCTGTCTTGTGGCAGCTTTAGGCAGATTGCTAGGGGTGCTCCTGCTGCCATCATCTGAGGAACTTGAGGGACGAGTGCCCTCACTCAGCTGCACTTGCTGTTCTGACAGGTTCTAGCTATCACTTTGGTCTGACATGATGCAAACTCTGACTGCTGACCCTGTGAATAGGTTATAGACGAGATAGAGTAGATGAGCATCACAAAATGCAGAGATTTTTGCAAAAGAATAATTCAAAAACTTAGTTTTAGTTTCCCACTGAAAGCATCTCGGATCTACCGATTTCTAAACTCGGTGATACCGAAGCAGTTTTGGAACCTAAACTAGTGAACTCGGTCAGACCGAGTCATAGTTCGGTGGCACCGAGACTGCTAGGGTTTCACAGAGTTCCAAAATCGGTCACACCGATAAGTAATTCTCGGTTAGACCGAGTCTCACTTGTGCAATGGCATAAGCCAAATCGGTGGAACCGAGTTTTTCAACTCGGTGGGTCCGAGATAGTTTCGGCGGAAACCTAACCCTAAAATTTTCGAATTAAACCTAATCTACGAGTTCATTGACTGGATAGGAGTTTATCAAACGTGGCAAGAATCATGATGATCACAATGTGCTAGGAATCGGATTGGAGAATAGCACAAAGATCGAGTCCATACCCTAGCTCGGCGGAGACTCGCTACGGCGGCAACGGCGGGGTAGAATTCCCGTTGACGGCGACGGAGACCAGCGACTGGAGGCGGCTGACGGCAAGGAGACTATCCGGAGACCAAGTTGGCAGAGCAGGCTATCGCGTGGGCGAAGGGGTTTGGAGAAATTTCCAAATTTTTTCCCGTGACTATATATAGCCCGACCCTGTCGGTGTGACCGAGTGGAACAACTCGGTGGCACCGAGATGCATAACTGCGAGCAGTTACTGCAACTCGGTGTGACCGAAAAGTTCAAATCGGTTGCACCGAGATAGAAAACCTAGATCAACTTAATGATCTCGGTAGGACCGAAAGTGGGGAATCGGTCAGACCGAGAATCACAAAGAGGTTTTGGAAGTTTACGTCTATGACGAATCGGGGACTCCGAGCGCTCCTCACACAGAGTGGTTCAAATCTGACTTGATCAAATTTTGTGATGCGGCATGAATAGAGTTTGAGATGAGAAAAGCATAGATAGCTAGAGGAGGTTCTTAGGCATTCTTGTCCATCCACTTGGCAAAAGGAAATAAAGCCAAACAATCAAAACAACAAGTGGATGTCCTCGAATGAGTAAAATATGCAACCAACATGCTCACACAATAAGATGGCAAATGAAATATGTGACAAAGCATGAACAACCAATTCTAGCATCTATCAAGCAATTTGCGATGACTAGGTCATCTATATATGAGTATATTGACTTAGGAGTCAAGTGAGAACACTTGATCATAGGTCATACTCATCGTTTAAGCTCAAGTGGGGTTACCACTTTTACATAAAGCATTGTTGTGTTCACATCTTTAGAGTTGCTTTAGCTCAAGTCTTAGAGTAAAGCTCCCCCTAGATGTGATATCCCCCCTAAGAGGGATGAACTAACCTTGGGTTTTGTCGATGATGACTTCATGTAGATGTTGAAGATGTGGATGCTCAATGTTAATGTAGATCACTTGGAGCTATCCATTTGAGTGAATTGCACTTTCAATACCTACATGGGTTAGTCCCACAAGGAACAAACAAGGATATCCATAGACATAGAGTGATGCACACACAAGATGATGTCCATGAAAACTTTTAGGTTACCTTGTCCCTTGTCTTACCAACAAGAGGGTTTGTGACTCCTTGAACCAGTGCAAGATGTGGAAGTTGGTTGCACTTGTTCTTGCCAAAATGATAAGAGTGCAGTATGTTGGCGGAGTCACCCTCAAGAACTCTCTAGTTCTTCTTCTTTTGGATCCACATCATCTTGATGGGAATCCTTGGAGTTGTAGTCGTACTTGATGAAGTGGAACTTGAAGTAGTCTTGGGAATCCACTTGACTAAGGTCTTAGGAGCTTCTTCAAATGCATCAATTTCCTCTTGAAGCTTGTCCTTGCCTTTTTGCTTGTAGTCTTGTGGTGGAAGATCATCTTGAGCATGTGTCCCCTTGAAGGAAGTATCATACTTCTCTTGTTGAGGAACAAACTTTGTCTTGGGGTATTGATCTTCTTCCCACTCAACTCCATTGGCATTGAACTTTCGTTCAAAACCAACACCTTGATTCTTCCGGTGCATTCCTTGCTTGCGCACAATTTCCTCGAATTGCTTACTCCCAGCAAGCCTTTTGTACACTCCTTTCTCTATAATTCCCTTCAATAAGCTATTTTCTTGCTCAAGTGTAACTCGGCTAAGAGAATCATTAGTGGAATCAAGAGAACTACTAGAAGCAACAATATTGGATTTAGCATGATCATTGTTACTACTAGAGGAAGAATATTTCTTGTTCTTGTTACTAGACTTGACTTGAGGCATGTAAGTGGATAAGAGTAAACGCTTGGCAATGTAAGAAGAACTTTTCTTGCGGAGATCATCATTGATTGCTTTTAAAAACTCATGCTCTTGCTCAAGATTGAGCTTTTCAAAGCGTAATTTCTCATGAGCTCTTAAAAGTTCTCGATGATCTTCGAAGATAGTTTCATGAGCTAACCTAAGAGTGTTTAGTTCTTTAGTTAGAGCCTCAATCTTCTCCTTATCATTGTCATTCGTTTTATCTTGATTAGCATGATTAATGGACGTTTCATCATAGGATTCATCACTAGAGTTGACAACAAGCAAATCATCATCACCTAACAAGTCGTCTTCATCACTATTAAAATCAACATACTCGGGGTGTGTTACCTTAGGAACTTTGGCCATGAAGCATCTTCCAATTCCTTCATTTGGTGAATAAAATATGTCGTAGGAGTTGGATGACACAAGTGCTAGACCGGCAACACCTTCATCTTGAGTATCTTCGGAGTCGGAGTGATAACTTCTTTCGGAGTGGCTGTCGGAGTCGAAGCCGGATACCCATTCACCAACATGAGCTTGATGTCTTCGTTTTGTGTAGCTCCTTGATGATTTTTCCTTCCTTTCCGAATCCTTGCTTCTCCGTGAGAATCTTCATTCATAACGATCATCTCTACTCCTTCTCTCTCTTGGTGGTGAATCTTTTCTTCTTCTTTTTGGAGAATCTTCTCTTCTCTTGTAGGGAGCCGTACACTCATTGGAATAGTGTCCGGGTCTTCCACAATTGTAGCAGTTTCTCTCTCGACTAGAAGATCTTTTGTCATTGTAGGACCTTGACTTGAAGCTTCTATCTTTGCTTCTACTCTTGTAGAACTTGTTGAAGTTCTTCACCATTAAGCTCAATTCTTCGTTGAAGTTTTGTTTCTCATTTGATGATGTAGGGGCTTCACATGAGGCTTTATAGGCACCACTTGATTTGTTGTGAAGTTCCTCTTTATCCTTAAGTGACATCTCATGAGCAACAATCCTTCCAATCACTTCCGTTGGCTTGAGATCTTTGTAATTGGGCATCATTTGGATCAACGTGCACACGGTATCATATTTTCCATCCAAGGCTCTTAAAATCTTCTTGATGATGAATCTATCGGTCATCTCTTCACTTCCTAAGCCGGCAATCTCATTTGTGATGAGAGCAAGCCCAGAGTACATTTCAGCGACACCTTCACCATCCTTCATTTTGAACTTGTCAAGTTGACTTTGAAGCACATCCAACTTGGATTCCTTGACGGAGTCGGTACCTACATGCATATCAATCAAAGTGTCCCAAATTTCCTTTGCATTCTCAAGACGGCTGATTTTGTTGAATTCTTCGGGGCATAATCCATTGAAGAGAATATCACAAGCTTGAGCATTGTATTGCAACATCTTCAATTCATCCGCGGTAGCTTCACGGTTTGGTTATTTCCCATCAAAGAAGTCACCTTGCAAACCAGCACACACAATAGCCCAAACGGCGGGGTTATGTCCAAGAATATGCATTTTCATTTTATGCTTCCAACCAGCAAAATTAGTACCATCAAAGTAAGGACCTCTACGGTGATAATTTCCCTCGCTAGACGCCATACTCTCCTAGGTTCTGAAACCAAGGCTATGACCACCAAAAGCTATGGAGATCGAAGCAAATGGAGACCAAAGCTCTGATACCACTTGTAGGATCGAAAGTATGTCTAGAGGGGGGGTGATTAGACTACTTGACCAAATAAAAACTTAACCTTTTCCCAATTTTAGTTCTTGGCAGATTTTAGCTATTTTAGGACAAGTCAAGCAATCATCACAAAATTCAAGCAAGCATGCAAAGGGTATATTGGCAGCGGAAAGTAAAGCATGCAACTTGCAAGAATGTAAAGGGAAGGGTTTGGAGAATTCAAACGCAATTGGAGACACGGATGTTTATCCCATGGTTCGGATAGGTGGTGCTATCCTACATCCACGTTGATGGAGACTTCAACCCACGAAGGGTAACGGTTGCGCGAGTCCACGAGGGCTCCACCCACGAAGGGTCCACGAAGTAGCAACCTTGTCTATCCCACCATGGCCATCGCCCACGAAGGACTTGCCTCACTAGCGGTAGATCTTCACAAAGTGGGCGATCTCCTTGCCCTTACAAACTCCTTGGTTCAACTCCACAATCTTGTCGGAGGCTCCCAAGTGACACCTAGCCAATCTAGGAGACACCACTCTCCAAGAAGTAACAAATGGTGTGTTGATGATGAACTCCTTGCTCTTGTCCTTCAAATGATAGTCTCCCCAACACTCAACTCTCTCTCATAGGATTAGGATCTAGTGGAAAGAAGGTTTGAGTGGAAAGCAACTTGGGGAAGGCTAGAGATCAAGATTCATATGGTAGGAATGGAATGTCTTGGTCTCATCACATGAGTAGGTGGTTCTCTCTCAGAACATATGAGTTGGAATTGTGTATGTGTTCTGATGGCTCTCTCTATGAATGAAGAGGAGGTGGAGGGGTATATATAGCCTCCACACAAAATCCAACCGTTACACACAATCTACCAATCTCGGTGGGACCGAATCAATAAACTCGGTCAGACCAAAAAGGTAAACCTAGTGATCATTAGAGATTTTCGGTGGGACTGACATGCAACTCGGTAGGACCAATTCTATTAGGGTTTGGGCATAACGTAATCTTAGTGAGACCGATTACACAAACTCGGTGAGACCGAGTCTGGTAATAAGCTAACCAGAGAGTTGGTCAGGCAAACTCGGTGGGACCGATTTGCTCTTTCGGTGAGACTGAAAAGTTACAAAAGGGAAACACAGAGTTTACATTGCAATCTCGGTGGGACCGATTCGCTCTTTCGGTGAGACCGAAAAGTTACGGAAGGGAAACAGAGAGTCTGCAACCCCATCTCGATGAGACCGAGATCCCTATCGGTAGGACCGAATTGCTAGGGTTTGGCCGTGGCTTATGACAAGTGAAACTCGGTGGCGCCGGATAGAAAGAATCGGTATGACCGAGTTTGGCTTAGGGTTTAGGTCATTTGTGGATATGGGAAAGTAGCTGAGGATTTTGGAGCATATCATTAAGCACATGAAGCAAGAGGCTCATTAAGCAACACCTCATCCCTCCTTGATAGTATTGGCTTTTCCTAAAGACTCAATGCGATCTTGGATCACTAAAATATAAAATGAAGAGTCTTGAGCTTTTGAGCTTGAGCCAATCCTTTGTCCTTAGCATTTTGAGGGTTCCACTTTCACATCCATGCCATGCCAATCATTGAGCTTTCCTGAAATAATCATCTTGTAATAGCATTAGCTCAATGAGCTATATGTTGTTATGAATTACCAAAACCACCTAGGGATAGTTGCACTTCCAATCTTAGAGATCGTTCTTCTCCCGCCTCACCTTTGTCAGCACCTTCTCACCAGCCTTTAGCTGGCGTAGGAGGTGTTGCCTTTCCGGATTCAATCCGGCGCCATCTGCAATTTCAGCTGTTAGATTCGCACCCATGCCGTGCTTCGCAAAATACTTATCTTTCAAAGCGTATATTACCAGAGGGGGTCTCCTTGGGCTCCCCTGCCGTGGCTAGTGCGGCCTCAAGTTGGGCTTTGCACTCTTCCAGCTCCTTGGACAGTAGGGAATTCTTTTCTGTTAGAACCTGCATAACAAATGATCCTTAAATCAGTTATTCTAACTGTTTCAAGTCTTATATATATATATATATATAATTACCAAAATTTTCTTACCCGTATGTCTTTTACATATTGCTCCGTGGCTCTGGCTAGACCATTTTGAGCGGCACGGAGGTACGCATCTCCCGAATTAAAGGCATCTAATGCCTCTTGGGAGAAACAAGCATCGCGAAGAATTGTCCGGCGACGCCTGTGGTTCATGGCACTCTCCACCTAAGAGTTGGTGGCAGACAACCTGTCCACATCCTCCATCGGAGGAGCGTCCGGTGCGCGCCTTGTGTTCGCCTCAGCCTCCAGACCAGGCTTTGGAGCCTGGCTGGTGGAGGCGCGGTTGGCAGCCTCTCCGGGTATAGTCCGGCGAGGTCTCTTTGTCCTGAAGAGAGCACGAGTGTTAATATGCCTTGCACGTGTAACACCTGGGATAAGGGGGCGCGCCATACCTTTGCACTGACACCTCGGTCCGGACTGCGCCTCTTTTCTGCCCATGGGGCCCTGCGGCCCCTCGTTGGCTTGCCGCCGTAGGTTCGGCCTCCCGTCTCAAAAACCTCCCCTGCAAAGCTCGGTTGTAATCAGGAAACTGAAAGCTAGAGAGGGCGGACACCTATTCGGGGTACTGGGACTTCGATCTCAGTTACCTAGGAGGCCGGGATTAGCCCTGGGTAATCGGCCGTAATGGCCACCAAGGCGTTGTCCTTGCTCAATTGATGGAACACTCCATCGATCGGCTCCACAGATATGTCCAGATCCTCTTGAGAGGCCGGGTCGAGGGACCGTCCTGGGTCCTCGGGTTGTGGAGGAGGGCTGTTTATTTCCTTAATAGCCCGGCACAATTCCTACATTGAAGTCGTTAGACTGAATATTTAATAATGGGAATACAAAACGGATGGGCAAGTAAATGTGATCGCTTACCCAGCTTGGGGGATTGTGCATAGAGAATCCACCATGTGGGTTGACGTGGAGAAATTCCTCCTCTTCTCCCTTGTACAAAGTGGACAAGATCTTCGGTAGAGCGGCAGCTGAATCCGGCCCCTTACAGCCGTAGTGGGTGGCGTCGTCCTCCCCGTTGAAGTCCCACATGGGGTGGCTTCTATAGTGAAGCGGTTGCACCCCCCGCATGATGCATTCGGCCATAACCCCAATCATGGTCAGTCAGGAATGGGCTAACAATCTTATCCCGCCCATCAGGTAAATGATGTCCCTGTCACTTTCCCTCTGAGGGCTCCGTGGACGCCAGCTTAGGCGCTTCTTTAAGGGAGCACTGTCAAATTCAGGGAGGCCGATCCGGACAGGATCCGGCAGCGGGACGTCCTCTATATAAAACCATTCCGAGGGCCAGTCTTTGGACGCCTTCTTTGGGGTTCTGGACAGATATCCGGTCCCAGCGATGCGCCACACTTCGGCTCCGCCCACTTGATACATTGACCCCTCCTTAGAGCGGGGCACAAGGCAGAATAACCTTTTCCATAGCCCGAAATGAGCCTCGACACCCAAAAACAGCTCGCAGAGGGCTACGAAGCCCGCGATATGCAATACGGAGGCAGGCATGAGATTGTGTAGCTGGAGGCCGTAGAACTCCAGCAGCCCCCGGAGAAATGGATGGATTGGAAACCCAAGCCCCCTTATTAAATAAGGGACGAGGCATACCCGCTCTCCTTTGGAGGGATTAGGGGCACTCTCCGCTTGCTTTCTGCCATTATAGATGGCAAGACCGGCTCGAACCAGGATCATATAGGCCGGGAGGAGAAATCCCTTGGTCTGGAGCGTCACTAGCTCGCTATGCGAGACGGGGCATCTCTCCCAATATCTGGGCTGAGGGCTGGAAGGGCGAAAGGAGGAGTTGCGATGGTTGGCCATGGTGGAATGGACCTTTGTCGGATGCGCTCTAATGAACACTCGCGAAGGGGGGAAGATGTGGTTTGGATCTAAATCCTTGTCCCCTTAAATAGGGCAGCTCATTTACGCGGCTAGGGGTGTGAATGTAAAAACACTCAGACTTTTCATATTCGTTTGACACGTGGGAAGCGGCCATTATTGGGCGTAGAAGCCAAGGAGCGCAACATCTACAAGAAACTAGACTTTATTCAACAGGTACACGGAATTTGGAGGAGAACCCGCCTTGCAATGCCGAAGACAATCTGCGCGCCGGACTCGTCGTCATTGAAGCCTGGTTCGGGGGCTACTGAGGGAGTCCTGGATTAGTGGGTGTTCGGATAGCCGGACTATACCTTCAGCCGGACTCCTAGACTATGAAGATACAAGATTGAAGACTTCGTCCCATGTCCGGAAGGGACTTTCCTTGGCGTGGAAGGCAAGCTTGGCGATACGGATATGTAGATCTCCTACCATTGTAACCGACTCTGTGTAACCCTAACCCTCTCCGGTGTCTATATAAGCCGGAGGGTTTTAGTCCGTAGGACAACATACACAACAACAATCATACCATAGGCTAGCTTCTAGGGTTTAGCCTCTCCGATCTCGTGGTAGATCTACTCTTGTACTACCCATATCATCAATATTAATCAAGTAGGACGTAGGGTTTTACCTCCATCGAGAGGGCCCGAACCTGGGTAAAACTTCGTGTCCCTTGCCTCCTGTTACCATCCGGCCTAGACGCACAGTTCGGGACCCCCTACCCGAGATCCACCGGTTTTGACACCGACATTGTGCCCTCGGCAGGATCTGGTAGATAGTCTACCAAGTGGCACCCGGTACAGGTGGGCTTGGGACAGACTAGGCACAGTGGCCCGGTGTACCAAGTGGCACCCAGATGGTGGGCTTGGGAACCCTGTACACATCGTTTGGGGCCGTGAGCGACACCCCGGCCGGATCTCCTTGCGGATGGAACCCAAATAGGCGATAAGCCTGGACTAGAGACTTGTGTGGTTAGTCAGGTCATGGCCGACTCCCTCGCCAGGCTTCCGCTTGAAGGTTGCCGAGATACACGTTGTGTACATGGTGGTAAGTGGCGAGAGCGTGTGTAAAGAAGTACACCCCTGCAAGGTTATCATTATCTATTCGAATAGCCGGATTCCTCGGATATGGAAACTTGGACCCCTTGCATAGTTCATAGACAAGTGAAAGTGGATACTCTAAAACTCGCAAGATAAGCATGAGTGCTATGGATGGCATTCTTGAAGGGAGACGGGAGCGGATCCATAGTGGTGTATTGGTATGGTGAATTTGTGGACTCGTGTGCGCCACCTCAAAAGAGTTGCTTGCAGTCGTAGTTCAGGTTAGCCACTGAGTCAAAGCTGGCTTGCTGCAGTTAAACTCCACCACCCCCTTTATTGATTCCGATGCATATGTAGATAGTTCTGGTGTAAGTCTTGCTGGGTACATTTGTACTCACGTTTTCTTATTTTATGTTTTGCAGAGAGACGTCAGTCTCGCTAGTAGTTCCGTGTGGACTTCGACGTTTAGCTTGATACCTCAGCTACGATCTTGCGCCCTCGGCAGGATCTGGTAGATAGTCAGGCTTCTCAGCCTTTTTCATTTGTAGATGTCTGTACTCAGACATGTTAAGCTTCCGCGTCTGCTTTGACTTGTATGCTCTGAATGTTGGGTCATGAGACCCATGTTTGTAATATCTCGCTCTTCGGAGCCTAATGAATAAATACTTGAGTCGTAGAGTCTTGTTGTGATGCCATGTTGTATTCACACATATCGAGCATATTGTGTGTATGATTGAAATGCTTGGTATGTGTGGGATCCGACAATCTAGTTGTTTATCCTTGGCAGCCTCTCTTATGGGGAAATGTAGTCTAGTGCTTTCTTGAGCCATAGTAGTCCGCTACAGCCCGGTTCACCGGAGTCCTGCTAGCCCAGCACTACTGCTCAGGACACTTGACTGGCCGGCATGTGTTTCACTTGGTTCCTGTGTCTGTCCCCTCGGGGAAATGTCACGCGGTGACATCCGGAGTCCTGCCTAGCCTACTACAGCCCGGGTTCCCGGAGTCCTGTTAGCCCAATGCTACAGCCCGGATTCACACGCTACTGACCGACATGCTCGATGTGATTCATGTATGCCTGTCCCCATAGGTTGGTGCCGCTTTGGGTTCACGACTAGCCATGTCGGCCCGGGTTCCCTGTCATATGGATGCTAGCGACACTATCATATACGTGAGCCAAAAGGCGCAAACGGTCCCGGGCCATGGTAAGGCGACACTCGTGGGAATACCGTGTGTGAGGCCGCAAAGTGATATGAAGTGTTACCGGCTAGATCGATGTGACTTGGAATCGGGGTGCTGACAACAAGGTCGGTTACAAAGGAGGAGATATCCATATCCGTACTGCCTAGCTTGCCTTCCACGCCAAGTAGAGTCCCATCCGGACACGAGACGAAGTCTTCAATCTTGTATCTTCATAGTCCAACAGTCCGGCCAAAGGATATTGTCCGGCTGCCCGGAGACCCCCTAATCCAGGACTCCCTCTGTAGCCCCTGAACCAGGCTTCAATGATGATGAGTCCGGCGCCCAGTGTTGTCTTCGGCATTGCAAGGCGGGTTCCTCCTCCGAACACATCATGGAAGAATTTGAATACAAGGATAGTGTCCGACCCTGCAAAATAAGTTCCACATACCACCGTAGAGAGAATAATATTTCCACAAATCTAATTTGCCGACTTGTTTTGGCAACACGACATTGTGTCATGGCCCGGTGATTATTCGAACCGTTTCATTTAACTAGCCCTACACATAACGCGAGGTAGTTTTTTGACACGTCTTGTCAAAGCAGAGATCGTGTCCCCTTATCACGGGATTCTCATCAATACGGGCGTGGGTAACCCAACCGCGCCATCGATTGCGGCGCTTGGGGGGTAAGTGAGTTTTACCAGGATAGTGGGGACGCATAGTTTCATCCGCCCATATAAAGGGATAAGGATTCACCTTCCCATCCACGCCTTCTTCCTCCTTTGCTCATCCATTTTCGCACACTCGAGCTCCAGCGCCCAAGTCCGCATTTCCCACCTCGACCTTCTCCAACCATGTCCGGAGCGGGAGGCAGGTGGATGGTCTCCTCCGTCATGGAGGGACACATCAAGAAGCTGAGGAGAGCTGGATACCTGCCCGACGACATCGCGCACCGGCTCCCAGATGAGGGGAAGCTCATCCCCACCCCCAGGCCCCATGAGAGGGTAGTGTTCCTTACCCATTTCCTCCGCGGACTGGGATTCCCTCTCCACCCATTCGTCCGGGGGCTCATGTTCTACTACGGCCTGGATTTCCACGATCTGGCCCAGAACTTCATCCTCAACATCTCGGCGTTTATCATCGTGTGCGAGGCCTTCCTCCGCATCAAGCCCCACTTCGGCTTATGGCTGAAGACCTTCAATGTCAAGCCAAAGGTAGTGAGCAGCCGCCAGGCGGAGTGCGGAGGCGCCATGGTGGGCAAGATGCCCAACGTCACAGCCGCCAGGCGAAGTGCGGAGGCGCCATGGTGGGCAAGATGCCCAACGTCACATGGCTCGAGGGCTCCTTCGTGGAGACCGTAAAGGGGTGGCAATCAGGGTGGTTCTACATCACCGAGTCGCGTGACCCTAAATGGGCAGCGGCCCCCGAGTTCCGATCTGGCATCCCCATGCGGCTCACCTCCTGGCAAGAGAAGGGGCCTGTCCTGGGGTAGTTCGGGAGAGCTGACCGGACTCCAAACATGTATTCAAAATATGGTGAACAAGAAGCTCAAACTCGTCAATGTAGTCCAGGTCATGCTCGTCCGCCGGATCCTTCTGTGCCAACAACGGGCTTTCAACTTGTGGGAGTTCGACCCGGCCCAGCACCGAACTCTAAACAGGCTCTTCGATACAACTCACGAGGATGCCTGGAAGGTGCTATTCAAGGGTGCCGAGGTTCCCCCTCCCACTACCGAGGATCGCGGATTCTGCGCGAAGCGCCGAGCCAGTGCGGTAGGCTGTTTTACCTCTCACGAGATACTTGTTTTTCGTAGTTTGACTCTATGCGGGATCTAAGCTCCCGTACCTTTGACAGGACTGGCAGGAGATGGCCGAACAGATCGACTGTCCGGCTCCTTTGCCCGAAGGCCCAGCAGACGATCTCCTGACGAAGATGTTGACTCCGGCTCCTTACAAGGTGCCGGAGAAGACCAAGAAGGCCAAGGGAACCCGAAAGAGTTCCGGACGCCAGGCGTCATCGGACTCATCGTCCGATAACTCTGCGACACACTCCTCCCCCGAAGACGAGGAGGAAGAAGAAGAAGACGCTCCCCCTTCAGTTGGGGAGACAAGAAAAGGAAGGCCGCCCCAACTGGGGAGGCCGAAGGGTCCAAGAAGGGAAGGACTCTCCTTCCGGACAGTTCCACCACCGCCGCCGAAGGCGAAGACGAGTGGCTGCTTAGGGCCAAGCCCCTGGCGAAGTCGTAAGTATTCGAATACTAGAGTAACTCATAGCATTCCTTTGTCGCACTGCTTCTCCTAACGCCGAATATGATTATGCAGGCCGCCACAAGCCCGTATCGATGTATCGTCGAACGGCTCCCTGGGCTCGTCGGATATGGATAGCGATCCACTTCCGACCGCCACCTCCCCTTGCCCTGCGGACGACGCCGAGGTATTGTCTCAAGAGGCACCGGGTCGAGGGGAGACAGTCCCGGAGGCGCCTCAAGGCGACCTTTCGGACTCCGGGAGCAGAGGGAACAAGGCCCCTAAGGGCTCCGAGTTCGGCCCTCAGCCGAACACCGCGCCGGAACCTCCAGTGGTTCCGGGCTCGGGCAGGCGGCCTCCTTCCAAGAGGGGCAAGACGCCCGTGCCGGTGACCTCTGTCCATCCAGAGGCACCGAACAATCTGCTGGGAGCGCTTCGCAGTGCTTCCATCAACGAGGAGCACCGTACTATTATGAGTGCGGTGGTCCAGAAGGTTCAGTCCGCCAAGAGCGGATTGACTGAAGCCTGTGCCAGCCTAACAGGCTTTGAGGTAAGTGTTTAAAATATAGGAAAATATTACCACATAGACAGTAGCCCTTGATGCTCTGTTCGGTGTTCACAAAGAAAAGCCAAACAGAGGATCAAACAATATCGCAGGAGTCTAATATAAGTATGTCAATATGCGTATGCAGGCTTCGCTGCTGGCATCTGCCGCACTGACTGCGGAGGTCGCCACACTAAAGCAGGACACTAAAGGGTTGAAGGACGAGCTCGGCCTTGCCAAGAGGCAGCTCGAGGAGAACAAAGGTAAGTAGTACCTAGTCTATGGAGATGTATAAAAAGAATGCGATTGCAAAATGACAGGATCGTCATGAATTTGCCAGGGGCCATGACTGAAGTGGCGACCCTAAAAGCAAGCGCTGTCCGAGGCCAAAGATAAGGCGGCCAAGGAGCGCACCGAGCGGGAAAGGAAAGAGGCTCGGGTGGGCGAGGTGCGGCAAGAGCTCCAGGCTCTCGTGAAGAAGCACAAGGCGTTGGAGCTTGACTCGAAGACACAAGAGTCTGGGCTTGCCGCGGCCCTCGAGAGCACAAAGAGTGCCAAGGCCGAAGCCCAAAAGGCCCTCCAAGAGATTGACGCGATGAAGAAAATAGTGGTGGGTAAGGCATTCTATATGCAAAGCAAGCATGTGAGAGTAAATTACCTATTACTTACCCGAATCCAGAGCTCTCCAGGAGCATTCACAGATTTGCCCCGCAGCATGTCGGATGCCGCACAGTTTTACCAGGCCGAGGAGGGGAGCTCAACGGAGAAGCTGTTCTGGTCTCAGTATACTGGGGCAGAACACCCGATACCTCTGAGCGACCAGCTAAAGCAACAGGTCGAGCTACACAAGGCGGCCGAACAGGCCATGAAGGGCCTTATAGTCCGGCTGTGGACGCCCTTCCGAACAGCTACTTCGGCCTGGTGAGGCGGCTTGTGGATGCTTTCCCTTGGCTGGAAGTCGTCAAGCGGTCCGTCTGCATCGAAGGTGCACGCCGGGCTTTCGCCCGTGTGAAGGTGCAATGGGCCAAGCTAGACGCCATGAAGCTGATGAAGGAAGGACCACCGCAGGGCAAGGAGCATCGCACCCCCTAGATTTATTATGAGGGTGTCCTGAATGGTGCCCGTCTTGTAGCGGACGAATTTACAAAGGATGTAATATTTGAGTAAACTTGCTCGTGTGATCCTGTATGATGAAAACTTGTTTCATATGCTCTATGCAACGCTTGTTTGAATTTAAAATATTACCTTCTGTTTGGCTATTTATCCAATCTAAGAGATGGCTAGTCCTCAGCTTCTGCCCCCATGCCGCAAGTGCTGGGGTGTTCGGGATAAACCTGAGCACTCTTGTTCCCATTTTTGGGTCCTTCGAGGGAGGTTCTCAGCACAGCGAACAAGGCAACCGGACTAATAATGCTTTATCACTCTCACTTAGCCATAGAATTCTATAATTTTAAATTTCGGCGAAGCCCTTGGTATTCGGAAGGCCGAATTCGGGGCGCGATACACGCCTTTAAGCCGGACAGGACCGGCTCCTCGCTCTAAGCGGCATAAGTCTTTAGGGACTCGAAACCTCGCCGAACAGCGACCAATCTCTCGCCTTATCATGACAGTCAGTTTTAGCTTTCTCTATTGAGGTGCTTAGCCCAGCAGAACCGGGGCACATTCGCAGTCGTTCTCCTAGTGCTACCTTAGCCGATAGAGCGGAACGTAAGGTACCAAAACATAGGAGCCGGGCAAACACAACATTTGACCAAAGACATGACTCGGAGCTGATGCATATAATGCTATAAGTTCGGGGTGCCGCACTTGTGAAAGTGTTCGGACTTCTCACACCATATTGTGGGGTACTTAAGCCCCTGGTGTATTGGCCGTACCAAAGTGTACGGTTGCAAGGAGTCATTAATGAACATATATATATATAAGAATGCAATAATAGTCTTAATGCTATGCATTGCTTATTCAAAAAGGTGCGTTAAAGCAGAATGATACATATAGTGCGATAAGCAAAAGGTAGGACTATGTCCCTTCCAAGGGCAAGCTGAGGAATAGCATTAAAGCAAATATTTCACTCGTTATTGTAATCCACCTGGGAGTTCCGTGGTGTGACGTAGCTTTCTGCCTCCTTGGTTGCTGCATCATGTGTTCGGCAATCATGCTGCCAGACAGGGTTTCCAGAGATGAAAGTCCTGAAAGAGAAAAAATAACGAAGCGGGAAGCCCCTAGTGCGGTTTAAGCCGTGTATTGGGGCGTGCCGTAGTTGTGCCCCCCTCCCCGCCTGTGCCCATGGTATTTTTAATGCGTAATTATGTACGGGTGGCACGAATTTCGCCATTTTGCTAGGACTGGGGTGGGGCCGCATTGCTACGCGAGCTCAGGTCGTGCCAGGTGGTCTAGTTGCCGATTACTTCGAGCATGCTTGAAGGTGTCCGGGTCTTGAAACACCGAACTGGTGGATTGCCTAGAAATGCTACTTTGCGCTTCTGCTGCGAGGGCTGCAGTGTGCTCCTCCATGCGGAGAGAGCGCTCTGTGTTTCCATTAACTGTGATGACCCCCCAAGGTCCTGGCATCTTGAGCTTGAGGTATGCATAATGCGGTACCGCATTGAATCTCGCAAATGCAGTTTGCCCGAGCAGTGCATGATAGCCACTGCGGAACGGGACTATATCGAAGATTAATTCTTCGCTTCGGAAGTTATCCGGGGATCCGAAGACCACTTCCAGTGTAATTGAGCATGTGCAATGGGCCTCTACACCTGGAATGGCGCCTTTAAAGGTCGTTTTTATCGGTTTGATCCTTGCGGGGTCTATACCCATTTTGCGCATTGTGTCCTGATAAAGCAGGTCCAGGCTGCTACCTCCATCCATAAGGACTCGAGTGAGGTGAAATCCGTCAATGATTGGGTCTAGGACTAGTGCGGCAATCCGCCATGACGGATACTCGTGGGGTGGTCCCTACGATCGAAGGTGATCGGACAGGAGGACCATGGGTTGAACTTTGGGGCGACTGGCTCCAACGCATATACGTCCCTGAGCGCACGCTTCCACTCCCTATTGGGGATGTGGGTTGCGTATATCATGTTCACCGTCCGCACTTGTGGGGGGGAACCTCTTCTGTCCTCCGGTGTTCAGTTGTCGGGGCTCTTCCTCGTCATCGCTATGTGGCCCCTTATCTTTGTTTTCGGCAATTAACTTGCCGGCCTGCTTGAATACCCAACAATCCCTATTGGTGTGGTTGGTTGGCTTATCGGGGGTGTCGTGTATTTGACACAAGCAATCGAGTATGCGGTCCAAACTGGACGGGCCCGGAGTGCTTCTTTTAAATGGCTTTTTCCGCTGACCGGGTTTAGAGCCTTTGAATCCGGCATTGACTGTCGTATCCTCGGTATTGTCGCTGTTAATGCGGCGCTTATGTTTATTTCGACGTGACCTACCATATCCGTCCTTGGTATCCAAAGTACCATAGTTCTTTGATATGTTGTTACTGCGAGCCAGCCAACTGTCTTCTCCCGCACAAAAACGGGTCATGAATGTCGTGAGGGCTGCCATAGATTTCGGCTTTTCCTGACCAAGGTGCCGGGCTAGCCACTCGTCGCGGATGTTGTGTTTGAAAGCTGCTAGGGCCTCTGCATCCGGACAGTCGACAATTTGATTTTTCTTTGTTAGGAACCGAGTCCAAAATTGCCTGGCCGATTCTTCTGGCTGCTCAATTATGTGGCTTAAGTCATCGGCATCTGGTGGTCGCACATAAGTGCCCTGAAAGTTGTCGAGGAATGCGGCCACCGGATCTTCCCAACAGCTAATGGACTCTGCTGGCAAGCTGGTAAGCCAATGCCGTGCTGGTCCTTTGAGCTTTAGTGGGAGGCATTTGATGGCGTGTAAGTCATCACCATGGGCCATGTGGATGTGGAGGAGGAAATCCTCGATCCATACCGCAGGATCTGTTGTGTCGTCGTATGATTCTATATTCACGGGTTTGAAACCCTCTGGGATTTGATGATCCATGACTTCGTCTGTGAAGCATAAGGGGTGTGCGGCGCCTCTGTATTGGGCTATATCCCGACGCAGCTCGAATGGGTCTTGCTTGCTGTGTTCGGCCCAACCGGATTTACTTTTACTGTATCCGGCATGACGTTTATCATCTCGCATAGTGGCGCGCCCTCGTGATCCGTAGATCGATCTTCCATGCTTTGCTTTGTCCTCCAATACGTCTCGCAGGTCTGGCGTATTTCCCCATGCCTTTTTATTTGAATGATGTGGGGGTGCGGGCTGAGTTTTTGGCTGGAATGCCTCTCTATCGCGGCCATGGGGTGGCCGATCAGCCGCGTCATACGCTTCTTCCTCCAGTCGGGGTAGCAACCTGCATTTTGGGTAACTCTTGGAGGGGCGTTCGAGTTTATATTCCTCGGCCGCGAGGACTTCAGTCCATCTATCAGCTAGCAGATCTTGATCAGGTTGAAGCGGTTGTTGCTTTTTCTTAAGGCTATTTGCCATGGCCATAAGCCGGCGCTTGAAGCGCTCTTGTTCGACGGGATCCTCTGGCACTGCGAATTCGTCATCACTGAGGCTTGCCTCGTCTACGGAGGGGGGCATGTAATTATCATCCTCCACCCCTCCATCTGCTGCTCTCTCAAGAGGGCTGGCTCCTACATCCTCTTGTTTTAAATCTTGTTGGAGGGGATTGTTGTTGTCTTCGGCACTATCCGGAGTGTTATTATCTCCTGTGCCGGTATCACCACTTTTGCTTTGGCGGGACTTAGAGCGGCGCCGCTGTCGTCGGCGCTTGGGTTGCTTCTTGGAGGGGTCATCCTCCGCTGTCTCGTCGCCATTGCCTTCTTTGGGTGTGTCCACCATGTATATATCATATGATGAGGTGGCTGTCCAGTGCCCTGTGGGCAGTGGTTCCTCTTTGTCTCCCGCATCGTCGTCCATACCGTCGATGTCTTCGGAGTCAAAGTCGAGCATGTCGGTTAAGTCATCGACAGTGGCTACTAAGTGGGTCGTGGGTGGGCCGTGAATTTCTTTGTCGTCTGCATCCCAATCTTGCCGGTCATAGTTTGGCCAGGATCCTCCTGACAAGGAGAGAGACCTTAATGAGTTCAGTATGTCACCAGAGGGCGAGTGCTGAAAAATATCCTCGGAGGTAAACTCCATGATCGGCACCCAATCGGATTCGCTAGGAACGGGCGTAGGCGGTTCGGAGCCCGTGGCCGGAGAAGGATCCAGCAGTTTGACAACACGGCTCTCGTGCAAGGTAAGGTCAATGTCCGGCTCGATCGCTGATGAGGATAAGGCTTCCGTGGCGGGGTCCATCCACCCGTCCGTGGAAGGCGCAACTGGCTCCAAATTGAGGGTCGGAGCGGCTGCCGGTGCGATCTCCTGAATATTGTCTGATGGTAGAGCTAAATCGTACTCATTGTGACCGCGTGACGCGCAAGGCAGAGACTCGAATCTGTCGAAGATCAAGTCTCCGCGGATATCGTCCGTGTAGTTTAAGCTTCCAAACCTGACCTGGTGGCCAGGGGCGTAACTTTCGATCTGCTCCAGATGGCCAAGCGAGTTGGCCCGCAGTGTGAAGCCGCCGAACACAAAGATCTGTCCGGGGAGAAAAGTCTCACCCTATACTGCATCGCTATCGATGATAGAAGGAGCCATCAAGCCTGACGGCGACGACACAGAGGAACTCTCAATGAAAGCACCAATGTCGGTGTCAAAACCGGCGGATCTCGGGTAGGGGGTCCCGAACTGTGCATCTAAGGCGGATGGTAATAGGAGACAGGGAACACGATGTTTTACCCAGGTTCGGGCCCTCTTGATGGAGGTAAAACCCTACGTCCTGCTTGATTAATATTGATGATATGGGTAGTAGAAGAGTAGATCTACCACGAGATCAGAGAGGCTAAACCCTAGAAGCTAGCCTATGGTATGATTGTATGTTATTGTGTCCTACGCGCTAAAACCCTCCGGTTTATATAGACACTGGAGAGGGTTAGGGTTACACAAGGTCGGTTACAAAGGAGGAGATATCCATATCCGTACTGCCTAGCTTGCCTTCGACGCCAAGTAGAGTCCCATCCGAACACGACACGAAGTCTTCAATCTTGTATCTTCATAGTCCAACAGTCTGGCCAAAGGATATAGTCCGGCTGTCCGAAGACCCCCTAATCCAGGACTCCCTCACCTCCTATTAATAGAGTACCAGACCAAAGCTTTTAACACTTAGTGAATACATGAACTCCTCAAACTACGGTCATCAACGGTAGGTATCCCGATTAT
Source organism: Triticum monococcum (assembly GCA_034509565.1). Taxonomy (NCBI): domain Eukaryota; kingdom Viridiplantae; phylum Streptophyta; class Magnoliopsida; order Poales; family Poaceae; genus Triticum; species Triticum monococcum. The sequence goes on from CM067845.1 coordinate 608,975,729, forward strand.
TGTCACTTCGGGATTAATAGATCATAACACATAATAGGTGACTACAGACTTGCAAGATAGGATCAAGAACTCACATATATTCATGAAAACATAATATGTTCAGATCTGAAATCATGGCACTCGGGCCCTAGTGACAAGCATTAAGCATAGCAAAGTCATAGCAACATCAATCTCACAACATAGTGGATACTATGAATCAAACCCTAACAAAACTAACACGACTACATGATAAATCTCATCCAACCCACCACCATCCAGCAAGCCTACAATGGAATTACTCACACATGGTGGTGAGCATCATGAAATTGGTGACGGAGGAAGGTTGATGATGACGATGGCGACGGATTCCCCTCTCCGAAGCCCCGAACGGACACCAGATCAGCCCTCCCGAGAGAGATTAGGGCTTGGCGCGGCTCCGTATCGTAAAACGTGATGAATCCTTCTCTCTGATTTTTTTCACCGCGAACGTGAATATATGGAGTTGGAGTTGAGGTCGGTGGAGCGTCAGGGGGCCCATGAGGCAGGGGGCGCGCCCCCACCCTCATGCATAGGGTGTGGGGCCCCTGGCCTTGATTCTTTCGTCAGTATATTTTATTTATTCCGAAAATATTCTCCGTTGATTTTCAGGTCATTCCGAGAACTTTTATTTCTGTACAAAAATAACACCATGGAAATTCTGCTGAAAACAGCGTGAGTCCGGGTTAGTTCCATTCAAATCATGCAAGTTAGAGTCTAAAACAAGGGCAAAAGTGTTTGGAAAAGTAGATACGATGGAGACGTATCAACTCCCCCAAGCTTAAACCTTTGCTTGTCCTCAAGCAATTCAGTTGATAAACTGAAAGTGATAAAGAAAAATTTTTACAAACTCGGTTTGCTCTTGTTGTCGCAAATATGTAAAGCCAACATTCAAGTTTTCAGCAAAGATTATGAACTAACCATATTCACAATAACATTTAGGTCTCATGTTTACTCATATCAATGGCATAATCAACTAGCGAGCAATAATAATAAATCTCGGATGACAACACTTTCTCAAAACAATCATAATATGATATAACAAGATGGTATCTCACTAGCCCTTTCTGAGACCGCAAAACATAAATGCAGAGCAACCCTGAAGATCAAGGGCTGGCTGGAAATTGTAATTCATGGTAAAAGAGATCCAGTCACAGTCATACTCAATGTAAACCAATAATAATACATGCAAATGACAGCGGTGCTCTCTAACTGGTGCTTTTTAATAAGAGGATGATGACTCAGCATAAAAGTAAATAGATAGGCCCTTCTCAGAGGGAAGCAAGGATTTGTAGAGGTGCCAAAGCTCAATTTTGAAATAGAGATGAATAAAATTTTGAGCGGTATACTTTCATTGTCAACATAACAACCGAGATATCTCGATATCTTCCATGCTACACACATTATAGGCAGTTCCCAAGCAGAATGGTAAAGTTTATACTCCCCCACCACCAACAAGCATCAATCCATGGCTTGCCCGAAACAACGGGTGCCTCCAACTAACAACAATCCTGGGGGAGTTTTGTTTGCAATTATTTTGATTTGATTTGAGCATGGGACTAGGCATCCCGGTGACCATCCAATTTCTCGTGAGTGAGGAGCGGAGTCCACTCCTCTTGAGAATAACCCGCCTAGTATGGAAGATACAGACAGCCCTAGTTGATACATGAGCTATTCGAGCATACAAAACAGAATTTCATTTGAAGGTTTAGAGTTTGGCACATACAAATTTACTTGGAACGGCAGGTAGATACCGCATATAGGAAGGTATGGTGGACTCATATGGAATAACTTTTAGGGTTTATGGAAGTGGATGAACAAGCAGTATTCCCGCTTAGTACAAGTGAAGGCTAGAAAGAGACTGGGAAGCAACTAGCTAGAGAGCGACAACAGTCATCAACATGCATTAAAATTAATTAACACTGAATGCAACCATGAGTAGGCTATAATTCACCATGAACATAAATATCATGGAGGCTATGTTGATTTTGTTTCAACTACATGCGTGAACATGTGCCAAGTCAAGCCACTCGAATCATTCAAAGGAGGATACCACCTATCATACCACATCACAACCATTTTAATAGCATGTTGGCACGCAAGGTAAACGATTATAAACTCCGAGCAAATTAAGCATGGCATGATCAACTATAATCTCTAATTGTCATTGCAAACATGTTTCATTCATAATAGGCTGAATCAGGAACGCTGAACTAATCATATTTACAAAAACAAGAGAGGTCGAGTTCACACCAGCTTCTCTCATCTCAATCAGTCCATCATATATCGTCATTATTGCCTTTCACTTGCACAACCGAATAGTGTGGATAATAATAATAGTGCACATGCATTGGATTAAGCTGGAATCTGCAAGCATTCAATTCAAGGGAGAAGACAAGGTAATATGGGCTCTTTGTTAGATCAACAATAATGCATATGAGAGCCACTCAACATTTTCATCATGGTCTTCTCCTCTCGGCCCCCCAAAGAAAAAGAAAAGAAACAAAACTATTTACACGGGAAAGCTCCCAATAAGCAAAAGAAGAACGAGAAATCTTTGTGGGTTTTCTTTTTAATTACTACTACAAGCATGGAAAATAAACTAGCTAAAAGCTACAACTAATTTTTTTGGCTTTTATTAAGGTTTTTCAAACACACAAGAAGAATGCTTAAAAAGAAAATAAACTAGCATGGATAATACAATGAAAAAGTATGAGCACCGACAACTAGAATGAGTGTGTGTACATGAATGTAATGTCAGTGAGAAATACGTACTCCCCCAAGCTTAGGCTTTTGGCCTAAGTTGGTCTCTGCCCACGGATCGAAGCTGCCCTCTCCGGTGTACTGAGGAGGATCTTCAGGGTGCCACTGGTTGGCGGTCTCCTCCGGATCCCACTGATAAATAGACTGACGGTGAGGATCAAGTGGTGGCTCCGGCTCGGGCTCTGGAGCTGATGTCAAGCTCCGGTAGGCATGAATGCCCTCCGGCAGAACAAGGTACATGCCTGAAAATATGTTGAACAAAGAAGGAGCGGGCAAGGTAATAGTCTCAAAGTAGTCTTTATCAAATATCAGTCTATAGTTAAACAGCTTCTTCTTATTCTTAACAATAAAATCATGTGCTACCATACTCTTATAATCTAGAAAAATATGAGGCAGCAACTTTTCCTCTTTCTCATAATGCCTAATAGGTATGTTAAAATGTGCAGCAAGGTGCGAGGCGAAGATGCCTCCTAAGACGGGACCCTTTGTACGGTTCAGATTTAACCGTTTAGCAACAATAGCGCCTATCACGAAACAAAGCATGCCGCAAAATAATAACATCGGGGCACTAAGATTTCCACAGTTTCCGTAACCAATTAAGCATCTACTAGCAAATATTGCGAAGTAACGTAGAACAGGAAAATGTATGCTAGTGATTCTTGCATCGGACACTTTCCTCGTTTCCCCTACAACAATCATATCAATAAACCCCTCCACATCATTACAATGTGGTTCCTCTATGCTGCCCTCAAAGGGTATCCTACAAACCCGGCAAAAATCATAAAGTGGCATCTCCTTATGCTCATCATATAAATAAAATTCCACCGAAGGTGGTGATCTCCTAGCATGGAAATGAAAATTTTGCACAAAAATATTGGTGAGTAGGAGATACTATTCACGCTGGTCGTGGAGGAAGTCGGTGAGGCCTGCATTTTCAGCCAAATAATAAAAATCTTCATAAATCCTGGCTTCTCTCAAGAACTCGTCACAAGGCCATTCACACGGCCGAACCTCCACAGTGCGAGGGAGATTATATTTGGGCTTCTTATTTTCTTCACGTTGCTTATCCTTCGAGCTTCGGCTCGAAGAGCCCCTCAAAAATCACTTCAACTTATTCGAAGACCAATCCCCCAAAGCGGTTTTGTGAATGGAGCTTTGAGCAAGGAGATCGAAAATGGCAGTAAGATGAGCTAGAACTCGGGTTTGAGCTGCTGGATGATTTTTCTAGAGGAAGACGAAGTGTGTGGGTGCAAGAATAAGTGGAGGGGGGCCACATGGGGTCCACGAGGCAAGGGTGCGCACAGGGGGTAGGGTGCGCCCTCCACCCTCGTGGGCACATGGTGAGGCCCCCTGGTGTGTTCTCGATGCCAATAATTATTAAATATTCCAGAAAAAATCATATTAAATTTTCAGGGCATTTGGAGAACTTTTATTTTTGGGGTATTTTTTATTGCAAGGATAATTCAGAAAACAGACAAAAAATACTATTTTGCTTTATTTAAACTAAATAACAGAAAGTAAAAAGAGGTTACAGAAAGTTGTACTTTCTAACTTCATCCATCTCATGCTCGTCAAAAGGAATCCACTAACAAGGTTGATCAAGTCTTGTTAACAAACTCATTCCGAATCACATGAAACTAAAGAAATTTTGAATAACACTAGGTTACCTCAACGGGGATATGCACGTCCCCAACAATAAGAATATCATATTTCTTCTTGACAGTAGGAAGAGGAAATTCAAAACCCCCAATAGTAATCGTTGAAATTTTTCCAATAGAGTTGATACTGTGGACTTGAGGTTGTTTCCTCCGAAAGTGTATCGTATGCCCATTAGCATTAACATGGAAAGTGACATTGCCTTTGTTGCAATCAATAACAGCCCCTGCAGTATACAAAAAGGGTCTTCCGAGAATAATGGACATACTATCGTCCTCGGGAATATCAAGAATAACAAAGCCCGTTAAAATAGTAACGTTTGCAACCACAACAGGCACATCCTCACAAATACCGACAGGTATAGCAGTTGATTTATCAGCCATTTGCAAAGATATTTCAGTAGGTGTCAACTAATTCAAATCAAGTCTACGATATAAAGAGAGAGGCATAACACTAACACCGGCTCCAAGATCACATAAAGCAGTTTTAACATAGTTTCTTTTAATGGAGCATGGTATAGTTGGTACTCCTAGATCTCCAAGTTTCTTTGGTATTCCACCTTTAAAAGTATAATTAGCAAGCATGGTGGAAATTTCAGCTTCCGGTATCTTTCTTTTATTAGTAACAATATCCTTCATGTACTTAGCATAAGGGTTCATTTTAAGCATTTCAGTCAAACGCATACGCAAAAGGATAGATCTAATCATTTCAGCAAAGCGCTCAAAATCCTCATCATCCTTTTTCTTGGATGGTTTAGGAGGAAAAGGCATGGGTTTCTGAACCCATGGTTCTCTTTCTTTACCGTGCTTCCTAGCAACGAAGTCTCTCTTATCATAACGTTGATTCTTTGATTGTGGGTTATCAAGATCAACAGCAGGTTCAATCTCTACATCATTGTTATTACTAGGTTGAGCATCAACATGAACATCATCATTAATATTATCACTAGGTTCATGTCCATTACCAGATTGTGTTTCAGCATCAGAAATAGAAATATCATTGGGATTCTCAGATGTGTCAACAACAAGTTCACTAGAATCATGCAAAGTCCTATCATTTTTCTTTTTCTTCCTTTTAGAAGAACTAGGTGCATCAACATTAGTTCTCTGAGAATCTTGCTTGATTCTCTTAGGGTGGCCCTCAGGATACAAAGGTTCCTGAGTCATTTTACCCCCTCTAGTCATAACTCTAACAGCATTATCATTTTTCTTATTATTCAATTCATTGAGCAAATCATTTTGAGCTGTAAGTACTTGTTCTACTTGAGTGGTAACCATAGAAGCATGTTTACTAATGAGTTTAAGTTCACCTTTAATGCTAGACATATAATCACTCAAGTGTTCAATCATATAAGCATTACGTTTCAATTGTCTACCAACATAAGCCTTGAAGTCTTCTTGCTTAACCATAAAGTCATCAAACTCATCCAAGCATTGGCTAGCTATTTTAGTAGATGGGAATTCACATTTATCAAATCTATAGAGAGAATTTACCTTTACTACCTATGCCGGGTTAGACCATGTATTTCTTCAATAGGTGGTAAATTCTTAACATCTTTAGCTTTAATACCTTTTTCTTTCGTAGATTTCTTTGCCTCTTGCATATCTTCAGGACTGAGAAATAGAATACCCCTTTTCTTCGGAGTTGGCTTAGGAGTTGGTTCAGGAAGTCTCCAATCATTTTCATTAATCAACATATTATTCAATAGAAATTCAGCTTGATCAATAGTTCTTTCCCTGAAAACACAACCAGCACAACTATCCAGGTGGTCTCTGGAAGCATCGGTTAGCCCATTATAAAAGATATAAAGTATTTCATTTTTCTTGAGAGGATGATCAGGCAAAGCATTAAGTAATTCGAGAAGCATCCCCCAAGCTTGTGGGAGACTCTCTTCTTCAATTTGCACAAAATTATATATTTCCGTTAGGGTAACTTGTTTCTTATGAGCGGGGAAATATTTAGCAGAGAAGTAATAAATCATATCCTGGGGACTACGCACACAACCAGGATCAAGAGAATTAAACCATGTTTTAGCATCACCCTTTAATGAGAACAGAAACAACTTAAGGATAAAGTAATAGCAAGTTTCTCATCATTAGTGAGCAGGGTGGCTATATCAATTAATTTAGTAAGATGTGCCACAACAGTTTCAGATTCATACCCATAAAAAGGATCAGATTCAACCAAAGTAATTAACTCAGGGTCGATAGAGAAATCATAATCCTTATCGGAAATAAAGATAGGTGAAGTAGCAAAAGCAGGGTCATATTTCATTCTAGCATTCAAAGACTTTTCTTTAAGCTTAGCTAACAGTTTCTTAAGATCATATCTATCATTGCAAGATAAAAAGTCTCTAGCAGTTTCTTCATCCATAACATAACCCTCAGGCACAACAGGCAATTCATATCTAGGGGGAGAATCTTCATCATCACTTTCATCAATATTATCAGTTTCAATAATTTCATTCTCTCTAGCCCTAGCAAGTTGTTCATCAAGAAATTCACCTAGTGGCACAGTATTATCAAGCATAGAAGTAGTTTCATCATAAGTATCATGCAAAGTAGAAGTGGCATCATCAATAACATGCGACATATCAGAATGAATAGCAGGTGTGGGTGTCGCAAGTTTACCCAAAACAGAAGGAGAATCAAGTGCGGAGCTAGATGGCAGTTCCTTACCTCCCCTCGTAGTTGAGGGAAAAATCTTGGTTCTTTTATCTTTCAAGTTCTTCATAGTGATCAGCAGATATAAATCCCAAGTGACTCAAAGAATAGAGCTATGCTCCCCGGCAACGGCGCCAGAAAATAGTCTTGATAACCCACAAGTATAGGGGATCGCAATAGTTTTCGAGGGTAGAGTATTCAACCCAAATTTATTGATTCGACACAAGGGGAGCCAAAGAATATTCTCAAGTATTAGCAGTTGAGTTGTCAATTCAACCACACCTAGAAAACGTAATATCTGCAGCAAGGTATTTAGTAGCAAAGTAGTATGATAGTAGTGGTAACGGTAGCAAAAGTAATAGTGTTGGTTTTATAGTGATTGTAACAGTAGCAATGGGAAAGTAAATAAGCAAAGATCAATATGTGAAAAGCTCATAGGCAACGGATCAGTGATGGATAATTATGTCGGATATGATTCCTCATGCAATAGTTATAACATAGGGTGACACAGAACTAGCTCTAGTTCAACAATGTAATGTAGGCATGTATTCCGAATCTAGTCATACGTGCTTATGGAAAAGAACTTGCATGACATATTTTGTCCTACGGTCCTACCCTCCCGTGGCATCGGTGTCCTATTGGAAACTAAGGGATATTAAGGCCTCCTTTTAATAGAATACCGGACCAAAGCATTAACACTTAGTGAATACATGAACTCCTCAAACTACGGTCATCACCGGTAAGTATCCCGATTATTGTCACTTCGGGATTAATGGATCATAACACATAATAGGTGACTATAGACTTGCAAGATAGGATCAAGACTCACATATATTCATGAAAACATAATAGGTTCAGATCTGAAATCATGGCACTCGGGCTCTACTGACAAGCATTAAGCATAGCAAAGTCATAGCAACATCAATCTCAAAACATAGTGGATACTAGGGATCAAATCCTAAGAAAACTAACTCGATTACATGATAAATCTCATCCAACCCATCACCGTCCAGCAAGCCTATGATGGAATTACTAACGCGTGGGGTGAGCATCATGAAATTGGTGATGGAGGAAGGTTGATGATGACGATGGCGACGGATTCCCCTCTTCGGAGCCCCGAACAGACTCCAGATCAGCCCTCCCGGGAGAGATTAGGGCTTGGCGGTGGCTCCATATCATAAAACGCGATGAATCCTTCTCTGTGATTTTTTTCTCCCCGAACGTGAATATATGGAGTTGGAGTTGAGGTCAGTGGAGCGTCAGGGGGCCCACGAGGCAGGGCCCCTCCCCCCACCCTCGTGGACAGGGTGTGGGCCCCCTGGCCTTGATTTTTTCGCCAGTATTTTTTATATATTCCAAAAATATTCTCCGTTGATTTTCAGGTCATTCCAAGAACTTTTATTTCTGCACAAAAATAACACCATGGCAATTCTGCTGAAAACAGCGTCAGCCTGGGTTAGTTCCATTCAAATCATGCAAGTTAGAGTCCAAAACAGGGGCAAAAGTGTTTGGAAAAGTAGATACGATGGAGACGTATCAGTTACCGGCAAGTCTCTTTACTCGTTCCGTAATACATCATCCCGTGACTAGCTCATTAGTCACATTGCTTGCAAGGCTCATAGTGATGTGTATTACCGAGAGGGCCGAGAGATACCTCTCCGATACATGGAGTGACAAATCCTAATCTCGATCTATGCCAACTCAACAAACACCATCGGAGACACCTGTAGAGCATCTTTATAATCACCCAGTTATGTTGTGATGTTTGATAGCATACAAGGTGTTCCTCCGGTATTCGGGAGTTGCATAATCTCAGTCAAACGAACATTATAAGTCATCAAGAAAGCATTAGCAATAAAACTAAACGATCATTATGCTAAGCTAACGGATGGGTCTTGTCCCTCACATCATTCTATAATGATGTGATCCCATTCATCAAATGACAACACATGTCTATGGTTAGGAAACTTAACCATCTTTGATTAACGAGCTAGTCTAGTAGAGGCATACTAGGGACACTCTGTTTGTCTATGTATTCACACATGTACTAAGTTTTCGATTAATACAATTCTAGCATGAATAATAAACATTTATCATGATATAAGGAAATACAAATAAAACTTTATTATTGCCTCTAGGGCATATTTCCTTCATTCATAACATTTGTCGAAGCGTTAACGGCTTGACCTCGGCTGATGCCGAACACTAACTGGGAGCTCGTAACTGGCCTCCCAACTTTAAGCTCCTATGACTAAGTGAAATATATAAAGCCTGCATATCTGATTGCCTTGTTTCTGCTAACACAACCACCTCCGGGCACCGAGACTTCGACTAATGGTTGTCTTGTTACTGCGGAAACACCCTGCGTAGCATCTACAAAGGGGTAGAAGCCGACGATGGGCCACTTTCAAATGATAAACGGTCGCAAAGGAGTCAAAATAAACACATATCATCAGCGTTTGTATTCATTCTACAAGTGTTGCCTTTCGTAATTATTGTTATAAAGCCATAAATATGCATCAATTGGACTTAAGATTTTGGCGAAGCTGGGTTGCCTGGCTCTTGTGCTTACCCCTACGTTCCTGATTGTTTGGCTAGGCGGTAAAGGGAGCACCTCTGTGGTTGTTACTATCGGGTTATCCGAGTTAGTACCTTAGACTGGGTTAAGCCGAAAGCTAGCCATCCTAAAGGATGTAATTGGTCGACAACGACAGAAATGAAAATTTAGGTTCGCTACAGACCACACAGTTCGGGAACTTTCCCCAAACTAGATCCTCAATATTTTTCTCCCACATTAGTTGGAGTTGAGGTTGCACGATCATGGTTGGCATGACAACCCAAAGAAAGGAACCGATAGCGGGACTATTTTCTTTGGAAGATGTTTCTTACGTTAAAAAGTAATATAACATATCTCTCTGTGTACCTTTGTTTATAAAACCATATGGCCGGATTGCCTTGTTTACCATACATATTTTCCCTTATAAAGGCTTTATAAAAGTAGGACAAACACTCCCTGGCTACTGACCGAGGAGGTTGAAGACGATGGTCTGTCATCAAAGTTTTGTACAATGCGGATCCGAGCATTAATGGTGTAGAGTACTTAGAATCATTACAAATAATTTGTGATTTTACTCCGGATATCAATCCTTAATTCGGCCACCCGTTCCCACATTAAGGCTCTGGGGCTACTGGGCTTTGCGCTTATCATTTACAAATATAAAAGGGGCGCATTGATCCCCTGATCTGGTGTTGCCACCCGACCAGTGGCTTGGGGGCTACTGCATTGCCTATTCAATGATGAAAATTCAAAGTGCTCAGTGCTCGGCTTGACCGAGCTATGGGCAAACGTGTCTTCGGAGAACAATAGGTACAATCTAGGACTTATCTGGCATCAAGGTAATATATTACGGCGACTTCTCAAAACCCTCTCTCAAGGGCCCGTCCACCGATCACTATCTCTTATAAATGTGCATCTCGGATTTTTAGGCCGACACACACCTTAAGGGCTACTGGCTATACATCTCGTCAGCAAATAAATTGCATCAGTCGGAAATAAAATTCACAAGCAATCAGCATCAGCCCAAGACCGAGGTGGTGCACCACCTCGGATGTAGTCCGGCATAAAGCCCGAATACAAATGGTTGGCTCCAAAGATGGCATTTCCAGCATTAAGCTCGGCTAAACTCCTTTGACTTTTTCAAGACTGAGGTAGTCTATGACACCTCGGATACAGTCCGGCATTGGAGCTCGGATGCAGCCCGGTATTTGAGCTCGACTGCAAAAAGACACCTCGAATGCAGATCGTTGTTGGAACTTGGATAGAGTCCGACGTTGGAGCCCGGACGTGCGGGGACACCGCCACACGAGAAAACACTTCAAACCCGAGGTGTGGCGTAAAAATAACAAGGCATTGAAAAAGGCCGAAAACTTAAAGGGCTCCTTGGATACCCGACGTGTAAACTCTTCGGATTCACTTCGGTGATCCTAAGATCGAAGATGAGAAGATTTGTTGAACCAGTTTTCAAGACCGACGACCGAAGGAGAAGAATAGTTCGGAAGAATCAAGGACGTCCCCAACTTGAAGACCGGTTCAGGGGGCTACTGATGGTGTCTTGGACTAGGGGGTACTCACCACGTCATCCCCCGGTCAGGTGGATCGGGCCAAGGACCCCCATGGCGGTTCACTCATGGGCCACTTCGGACAGCCCATGCCGCGTACAAGGAGGTTTCCACAAGACTTGGAGCACAAGCCGAGGATTCTTCTAAAACCCTAGGCCTCCGGTGTGTTATATAAACCGAGGCCAGGCTAGTCAATAGACAATCTAATATTCATTAGAACAATCTCGTGGTAGATACATGTACTCTGTACTACACCCCATATGGATACAATCAAAAGCAGGACGTAGGGTTTTCCCTCCATCAAGAGGGCCCGAACCTGGGTAAAATCCCGTGTCCATGTTACCATCGCTCCAAGATGCCTAGCTTAAGACCCCTACTATGAGATATGCCGGATTTGCCATTGACAGGGGGGCCGAATCCTACTAGGAGTGGAGTCCTAGTAGGACTCCCCCATTGGCGCGCCCCCTTTGGTGATAGGCCTCCTCCTCCCCCCTTTATATACAGGGGTAGGGACACCCCATAGCACATCAATTGTTCTCTTAGTCATGTGCGGTGCCCCCTCCATAGTTTACTCCTCCGATCATAGCGTCGTAGTGCTTAGGCGAAGCCCTGCGCGGATCACATTTACCATCACCGTCACCACGCCGCCGTGCTGACGAAACTCTCCCTCGACCCTCTACTGGATCAAGAGTTCGAGGGACGTCATCGAGTTGAACGTGTGCTGAACTCGGAGGTGTCGTAAGTTCGGTACTAGATCAATTGGATCGTGAAGACGTTCGACAACATCAACCACATTAACCTAACACTTCCGCTTTTGGTCTACGAGGGTACATGGACACACTCTCCCCCTATCGTTGCTATGCATCTCCTAGATAGATCTTGCGTGATCGTAGGAAATTTTTTGAAATTGCATGCTACATTCCCCAACAAGTAGATGAGTTTCAGCAACACAACGGCGTGGTGACAGTGATGGTGAAGTGATCTCCACAGGGTTTCGCCTAAGCACTACGAAAATATGACCGGGGGTGTAAATGGTGGAGGGGGCACCGCACACGGCTAAGCAGTTGTTCTATTGTGTGCTAGGCGCCCCCTTCCCACATATATATAGGTGGGAGGGAAGGAGGAGGAGCCAAAGAGAGCTCCCAAGTAGGAGGAATCCTACTTGGGGTCTCTCCCAAGCCGCGCCCCTTGCCTTATATAGGTGCGGGGGAAAGGCGGGGGAGGGTGGCGCCCCCCCCCCCCCTCCTTTTCCTTTCTCCCATGAGAGGGAAAGGCAGGAGGGGCTAGCCCTCCCCCTTTTCCTTCCTAGGGATGGCCGGCCAGGGAGAGGAGCACACCAGCCCCCTCCGGGCTGGTCTGTCCCTCCCTTGGCCCATTAAGACCATAACACCTACCGAGGGGGTGTCCGGAACCCCTTCCGGTGACCCGATGGCTACCCGGTGCATCCCGAAACCCTTCCGGTGTTCGAATACCATCGTCCTATATATCAATCTTTACCTCTCGACCATTTCGAGACTCCTCATCATGTCTGTGATCTCATCTGGGACTTCAAACAACATTCAGTCACCAAATCATCATTGGTACACGTCGATCCTAAACAAATGATTTTTAACACCTTTCCGCGACGGCATTCGGAACCGTCGCCAAGTGAGTGTGGGCGATAGGGGGGTTCTTCCCGCACGACCCAGAAACCATTGGGGATATGCCCTCCTGGCACACACGCTCGGCAAAATAAGGTCGTGTGCGACCGGCGAGCGCTTAAATACGGAAATACGTATAGTAGTGCTAAAAAATACAATTATACGGCGAAATTGTTTCCGGTCGCAAGTACATCCCACATAGTCAGTCCCCGCTAAACGTTTCCGTTCGTATATACATCCCACACAGTCGCTACAAGGAAAACATTTGCGCAAGGTGGCGTAACGCAAACAATTTTAAAAGGAATGTCGTGTGTGATTGTTCGTTGATCCAACACGGTTTATTCCTAGAAACTGTGCGTTGCCTGAGGTCATCGCCCACGGTGTTTTCTCATTAACCGTTTGCAATAGGAAAACCCAATTAGCAAGCTAATTGGACAATTAGCGGGTTAATTACCCTATTATTAATAATCCATTTACTAATCTAATTGGCATTCATATTAAGCACATAATATATTCCATTCCCATATTAAGGAAGCAGGATTTCATAATTGAAATACATCGGAGTACAACATGATATAGCTTCAGCACTCAGCTACCCCATTACACAACTGCACCAGCAGCAAGCTTCACATGCAACATCTAGAACCTTTCAAAATTAGCATCATAGACGGTACATAGAGAGATGAATCTCATCTGGAAAACTGCTGAAGTGGAAGGCGAATATTGAGCCTTCATTCATGTTGAAGGTCTTTGCAACTTTAGGCCAGTGCCTGTGGATGATTGACCGTCCATCCTTTGACCTCTTCAGGAACACTTCAATATTGAACCCTGGGTGTTGTATGAAAATTTCCTCGCCTCCTGACCACAGAGGTGGTTTGAGAGGTAATCATCAGTGAAGCCTGAAAACAAGGATGTGCATAAATATCTTCTCTATATTGGAAATGGGGCAAAGGAATATGAAAAGGCAAGGTATAATAGTTAGTACCATCTTGTAAACCTCAGTGCTTCCCATTGTTTCCCTGCAACACATATAAGGTAGTTAGTAACCAGGTTAAGTAAGGGTTCGCATTCTATCAGTAAAATATGTTGATGATAAATAAGCACATTGCAGGTTCATCAGATTAATTCAAGCCACATGGAAAACTCATTTATCCAAACCAAGCATGATTAAGAACTAGGAAATATAGCACTTGTATATGTTTCTCATGTATTAAGTGCAGCCCAATTCGATTTATTCCTCACATGGTATACAATAAGAGAATGCAGCCACAACGATTGAACATCGCATTGCAGAATTTAACCAAGAAGTTAACTAAACACCACAAGAAATGAACCAAACATTAACTGATCACCACATTGCACAATATAACATACTCCTAATAGAAGATCAGACAGTTAACCAAACCAAGCATGCTTAACAACTTGGAAATATAGCAATTGTATTTGTTTCTCATGTATTTAGTATAGCCAAATTCGATTTATTCCTCACATGGTATACAATAACAGAATGCAGCCACAACAATTGAACATCGCATTGCAGAATTGAACCAAGCAGTTAACTTAACACCACAACAAGTGAACCAAGCCACAACAAATGAACCAAGCAGTTAACTAAACACCAATTGAACAATATAACATACTCCTAACAGAAGATCAGACAGTTAACCAAACCAAGCATGCTTAACAACTTGGAAATATTGCACCCTGAAGAATTGAACATCACAGTTGTAGAATTGAACCAAGCAGTTAATTGAACACCACATTGCACGACATATAGAACATATACACTATAGCAGAAGATTGCATGGTAAAAGTAGATAGCACAATTCACTAGAATTTGTTAAGGAAAGGCAGTAGCTAGCAAACTGAAAATGGGTCCTTATAGTGAGCTAATAAGACAAGCTACTCCTCATTGTCGGAGATATCGATGACGATTGGCTCCTTGGACATGGAATAGGGAGAGGCCTCCGCATCGTGGGTGCCCTCGTTGTAGTGGTTAGTTGCCTGAGCCGCTCCAAGCACCAACCTGCTAGCTCTCGAGATGAGGTAAGCACGTGCACGCTGAGAAAACACCTCATAGTCTTTGTCCAAGGCACCGATGGTGGCCTCGAGAAAACACCATGAACTTTCATTTAAAGCAGCCAACCGCGTCGCGGCATCGGCGCGCGAGGCGTCAACGGTGGCCTCGACGGAGAGGTACTCCTCCAAGATCTGGGGGTTGGCATGAATGGCAGCCATCGCGACCTCATCCGTGTGTGCGGACGTGATTTGCTTCTCCGCTGCCAAATGCTCCTTGTGGTCCTGGCTATACTGCGTGCACCATGGCTTAGGCCGGCGCTTATTTGGTGGAAGGGTCGGTGATTTGGGTGGAAGGTGTCGCGCTCGCGCCGGTGGTCGGTGAAGGAAATATGCCCTAGAGGCAATAATAAAGTTATTATTTATTTCCTTATATCATGATAAATGTTTATTATTCATGCTAGAATTGTATTAACCAGAAACATAATACATGTGTGAATACATAGACAAACTTAGTGTCGCTAGTATGCCTCTACTTGACTAGCTCGTTAATCAAAGATGGTTATGTTTCCTAACCATGAACAAGGTGTTGTTATTTGATTAACGAGGTCACATCATTAGTTGAATGATCTGATTGACATGACCCATTTCATTAGCTTAGCACCCGATAGTTTAGTATGTTGCTATTGCTTTCTTCATGACTTATACATGTTCCTATGACTATGAGATTATGCAACTCCCGTTTACCGGAGGAACACTTTGTGTGCTACCAAATGTCACAACGTAACTGGGTGATTATAAAGGAGCTCTACAGGTGTCTCCAAAGGTAGATGTTGGGCTGGCGTATTTCGAGATTAGGATTTGTCACTCCGATTGTCGGAGAGGTATCTCTGGGCCCTCTCGGTAATGCACATCACATAAGCCTTGCAAGCATTGCGACTAATGAGTTAGTTGTGAGATGATGTATTACGGAACGAGTAAAGAGATTTGCCGGTAACGAGATTGAACTAGGTATTGGATACCGACGATCGAATCTCGGGCAAGTAACATACCGATGACAAAGGGAACAACGTATGTTGTTATGCGGTCTGACCGATAAAGATCTTCGTAGAATATGTAGGAGCCAATATGGGCATCCAGGTCCCGCTATTGGTTATTGACCGGAGATGTGTCTTAGTCATGTCTACATTGTTCTCGAACCGTAGGGTCCGCACGCTTAACGTTACGATGACAGTTATTATGAGTTTATGCATTTTGATGTACCGAAGTTAGTTCGGAGTCCCGGATGTGATCACGGACATGACGAGGAGTCTCGAAATGGTCGAGACATAAATATTGATATATTGGAAGCCTATATTTGGATATCGGAAGTGTTCCGGGTGAAATCGGGATTTTACCGGAGTACCGGGAGGTTACCGGAACCCCCTGGGAGCCATATGGGCCTTGATGGGCTTTAGTGGAAAGGAGAAAGGGGCAGCCCAAGGTGGCCGCGCGCCTCCCCCTCCCCTAGTCCTATTAGGACTAGGAGAGGTGGCCGCCCGCCCCTCTCTCTCTTTCCCCCTCGGGGAATCCTAGTCCAACTAGGATTTGGGGGGGGGGTCCTACTCCCGATAGGAGTAGGACTCCTCCTGCACCCTCCTCCTGGCTGGCGGCCCCCTCCCCCTTGGCTCCTTTATATACGGAGGCAGGGGCACCTCTAGGCACACAAGTTGATCATTGAGATCGTTCCTTAGCCGTGTGCGGTGCCCCCTGCCACCATATTCCACCTCGATCATATCGTTGTAGTGCTTAGGCGAAGCCCTGTGTCGGTAAAACATCAATATCGTCACCACGCCGTCGTGCTGACGGAACTCCGCCCCGACGCTTTGCTGGATCGGAGCCTGGGGATCGTCATCGAGCTGTACGTGTGCTAAGAACTCGGAGGTGCCGGAGTAACGGTGCTTGGATCGGTCGGATTGGGAAGACGTACGACTACTTCCTCTATGTTGTGTCAACGCTTTCACTGTTGATCTACAAGGGTACGTAGATCACACTCTCCCCTCTCGTTGCTATGCATCACCATGATCTTGCGTGTGCGTAGGAAATTTTTTGAAATTACTACGTTCCCAACAGTGGTATCAGAGCCTAGGTTTTATGGTTTGATGTTATTTGCACGAGTAGAACACAAGTGAGTTGTGGACGATATAAGTCATACTGCCTACCAGCATGTCATACTTTGGTTCGGCGGTATTGTTGGACGAGACGACCCGGACCAACATTACGCGTACGCTTACGCGAGACCGGTTTCCCCGACGTGCTTTGCACACAGGTGGCTTGCGGGCGACTGTCTCTCCAACTTTAGTTGAACCAAGTGTGGCTACGCCCGGTCCTTGCGAAGGTTAAAACAGAGTCTATTTGACAAACTATTGTTGTGGTTTTGATGCGTTGGTGAGATTGGTTCTTGCTTAAGCCCGTAGCAGCCACGTAAAACTTGCAACAACAAAGTAGAGGACGTCTAACTTGTTTTTGCAGGGCATGTTGTGATGTGATATGGTCAAGACATGATGCTAAATTTTATTGTATGAGATGATCATGTTTTGTAACCGAGTTATCGGCAACTGGCAGGAGCCATATGGTTGTCACTTTATTGTATGCAATGCAATTGCAATGTAATGCTTTACTTTATCACTAAGCGGTAGCGATAGTCATGGAAGCATAAGATTGGCGAGACGACAACGATGCTACGATGGAGATCAAGGTGTCGCGCCAGTGATGATGGTGATCATGATGGTGCTTCGGAGATGGAGATCACAAGCACAAGATGATGATGGCCATATCATATCACTTATATTGATTGCATCTGATGTTTATCTTTTTATGCATCTTATCTTGCTTTGATTGACGGTAGCATTATAAGATGATCTCTCACTAAATTATCAAGAAGTGTTCTCCCTGAGTATGCACTGTTGCGAAAGTTCTTCGTGCTGAGACACCACATGATGATCGGGTGTGATAGGCTCTACGTTCAAATACAACGGGTGCAAAACAGTTGCACACGCGGAATACTCAGGTTATACTTGACGAGCCAAGCATATACAGATATGGCCTCGGAACACGGAGACCGAAAGGTTGAGCGTGAATCATATAGTAGATATGATCAACATAGCGATGTTCACCAATAAAACTACTCCATATCACGTGATGATCGGACATGGTTTAGTTGATTTGGATCACGTGATCATTAGAGGATTAGAGGGATGTCTATCTAAGTGGGAGTTCTTAAGTAATTTGATTAATTGAACTTAAACTTATCATGAACTTAGTACCTGATAGTATCTTGCTTGTTTATGTTTGATTGTAGATAGATGGCTCGTGCTGTTGTTCCGTTGAATTTTAATGCGTTCCTTGAGAAAGCAAAGTTGAAAGATGATGGTAGCAATTACACGGACTGGGTCCGTAACTTGAGGATTATCCTTATTGCTGCTCAGAAGAATTACGTCCTGGAAGCACCGCTGGGTGCCAGGCCTGCTGCTGGAGCAACACCAGATGTTATGAACGTCTGGCAGAGCAAAGCTGATGACTACTCGATAGTTCAGTGTGCCATGCTTTACGGCTTAGAATCGGGACTTCAACGACGTTTTGAACGTCATGGAGCATATGAGATGTTTCAGGAGTTGAAGTTAATATTTCAAGCAAATGCCCGGATTGAGAGATATGAAGTCTCCAATAAATTCTACAGCTGCAAGATGGAGGAGAACAGTTCTGTCAGTGAGCATATACTCAAAATGTCTGGGTACAATAATCACTTGATTCAGATGGGAGTTAATCTTCCAGATGATTGCGTCATTGACAGAATTCTCCAATCACTGCCACCAAGCTACAAGAGCTTCATGATGAACTATAATATGCAAGGGATGAACAAGACTATTCCCGAGCTCTTCGCAATGCTGAAAGCTGCGGAGGTAGAAATCAAGAAGGAGCATCAAGTGTTGATGGTTAACAAAACCACTAGTTTCAAGAAAAAGGGCAAAGGGAAGAAGAAGGGGAACTTCAAGAAGAATGGCAAGCAAGTTGCTGCTCAGGAGAAGAAACCCAAGTCTGGACCTAAGCCTGAAACTGAGTGCTTCTACTGCAAGCAGACTGGTCACTGGAAGCGGAACTGCCCCAAGTATTTGGCGGATAAGAAGGATGGCAAGGTGAACAAAGGTATATGTGATATACATGTTATTGATGTGTACCTTACTAATGCTCGTAGTAGCACCTGGGTATTTGATACTGGTTCTGTTGCTAATATTTGCAACTCGAAACAGGGACTACGGATTAAGCGAAGATTGGCTAAGGACGAGGTGACGATGCGTGTGGGAAACGGTTCCAATGTCGATGTGATCGCAGTCGGCACACTACCTCTACATCTACCTTCGGGATTAGTATTAGACCTAAATAATTGTTATTTGGTGCCAGCGTTGAGCATGAACATTATATCTGGATCTTGTTTAATGCGAGACGGTTATTCATTTAAATCAAAGAATAATGGTTGTTCTATTTATATGAGTAATATCTTTTATGGTCATGCACCACTAAAAAGTGGTCTATTCTTGTTGAATCTCGATAGTAGTGATACACATATTCATAATGTAGAAGCCAAAAGATGTAGAGTTGATAATGATAGTGCAACTTATTTGTGGCACTGTCGTTTAGGTCATATCGGTGTAAAGCGCATGAAGAAACTCCATACTGATGGACTTTTGGAACCACTTGATTATGAATCACTTGGTACTTGCGAACCGTGCCTCATGGGCAAGATGACTAAAACACCGTTCTCCGGTACTATGGAGAGAGCAACAGATTTGTTGGAAATCATACATACAGATGTATGTGGTCCAATGAATGTTGAGGCTCGTGGCGGATATCGTTATTTTCTCACCTTCACAGATGACTTAAGCAGATATGGGTATATCTACTTAATGAAACATAAGTCTGAAACATTTGAAAAGTTCAAAGAATTTCAGAGTGAAGTTGAAAATCATCGTAACAAGAAAATAAAGTTTCTACGATCCGACCGTGGAGGAGAATATTTGAGTTACGAATTTGGTGCACATTTGAAAAATTGTGGAATAGTTTCGCAACTCACGCCACACGGAACACCACAGCGTAATGGTGTGTCCGAACGTCGTAATCGTACTTTACTAGATATGGTGCGATTTATGATGTCTCTTACTGATTTACCGCTATCGTTTTGGGGATATGCTCTAGAGACGGCCGCATTCACGTTAAATAGGGCACCATCAAAATCCGTTGAGACGACGCCTTATGAACTATGGTTTGGCAAGAAACCAAAGTTATCGTTTCTGAAAGTTTGGGGCTGCGATGCTTATGTGAAAAAGCTTCAACCTGATAAGCTCGAACCCAAATCGGAGAAATGTGTCTTCATAGGATATCCAAAGGAAACTATTGGATACACCTTCTATCACAGATCCGAAGGCAAGACTTTTGTTGCTAAATTCGGAAACTTTCTTGAGAAGGAGTTTCTCTCGAAAGAAGTGAGTGGGAGGAAAGTAGAACTTGACGAGGTAACTGTACCTGCTCCCTTGTTGGAAAGTAGTACATCACAGAAAACTGTTTCTGCGACACCTACACCAATAAGTGAGGAAGTTAATAATCATGATCATGAAACCTCAGAACAAGATACTACTAAACCTCGTAGATCAACCAGAGTAAGATCCGCGCCAGAGTGGTACGGTAATCCAGTTCTGGAAGTCATGCTACTAGATCATGATGAACCTACGAACTATGAAGAAGCGATGGTGAGCCCAGATTCCGCAAAGTGGCTTGAAGCCATGAAATCTGAGATGGGATCCATGTATGAGAACAAAGTATGGACTTTGGTTGACTTGCCCGACGATCGGCAAGCAATTGAGAATAAATGGATCTTCAAGAAAAAGACTGACGCTGACGGTAATGTTACTGTCTATAAAGCTCGACTTGTCGCGAAAGGTTTTCGACAAGTTCAAGGGGTTGACTACAATGAGACCTTCTCACCCGTAGCGATGCTTAAGTCTGTCCGAATCATGTTAGCAATTGCCGCGTTTTATGATTATGAAATTTGGCAGATGGATGTCAAAACTGCATTCCTGAATGGATTTCTGGAAGAAGAGTTGTATATGATGCAACCGGAAGGTTTTGTCGATCTAAAGGGAGCTAACAAAGTGTGCAAGCTCCAGCGGTCCATTTATGGACTGGTGCAAGCCTCTCGGAGTTGGAATAAACGCTTTGATAGTGTGATCAACGCATTTGGTTTTATACAGACTTTGGGAGAAGCCTGTATTTACAAGAAAGTGAGTGGGAGCTCTGTAGCATTTCTGATATTATATGTGGATGACATATTGCTGATTGGAAATGATATAGAATTTCTGGATAGCATAAAGGGATACTTGAATAAGAGTTTTTCAATGAAAGACCTCGGTGAAGCTGCTTACATATTAGGCATAAAGATCTATAGAGATAGATCAAGACGCTTAATTGGACTTTCACAAAGCACATACCTTGACAAGATTTTGAAGAAGTTCAAAATGGATCAAGCAAAGAAAGGGTTCTTGCCTGTGTTACAAGGTGTGAAGTTGAGTCAGACTCAATGCCCGACCACTGCAGAAGATAGAGAGAAAATGAAAGATGTTCCCTATGCTTCAGCCATAGGCTCTATCATGTATGCAATGCTGTGTACCAGACCTGATGTGTGCCTTGCTATAAGTTTAGCAGGGAGGTGCCAAAGTAATCCAGGAGTGGATCACTGGACAGCGGTCAAGAACATCCAGAAATACCTGAAAAGGACTAAGGATATGTTTCTCGTATATGGAGGTGACAAAGAGCTCACCGTAAAAGGTTACGTTGATGCAAGCTTTGACACAGATCCGGACGATTCTAAATCGCAAACCGGATATGTGTTTACATTAAACGGTGGAGCTGTCAGTTGGTGCAGTTCTAAACAAAGCGTCATAGCGGGATCTACATGTGAAGCGGAGTACATAGCTGCTTCGGAAGCAGCGAACGAAGGAGTCTGGATGAAGGAGTTCATATCCGATCTAGGTGTCATACCTAGTGCGTCGGGTCCAATGAAAATCTTTTGTGACAATACTGGTGCAATTGCCTTGGCAAAGGAATCCAGATTTCACAAGAGGACCAAGCACATCAAGAGACGCTTCAATTCCATCCGGGATCTAGTCTAGGTGGGAGACACAGAGATTTGCAAGATACATACGGATCTCAATGTTGCAGACCCGTTGACTAAGCCTCTTCCACGAGCAAAACATGATCAGCACCAAGGCTCCATGGGTGGTAGAATCATTACTGTGTAATCTAGATTATTGACTCTAGTGCAAGTGGGAGACTGAAGGAAATATGCCCTAGAGGCAATAATAAAGTTATTATTTATTTCCTTATATCATGATAAATGTTTATTATTCATGCTAGAATTGTATTAACCAGAAACATAATACATGTGTGAATACATAGACAAACTTAGTGTCACTAGTATGCCTCTACTTGACTAGCTCGTTAATCAAAGATGGTTATGTTTCCTAACCATGAACAAGGTGTTGTTATTTGATTAACGAGGTCACATCATTAGTTGAATGATCTGATTGACATGACCCATTTCATTAGCTTAGCACCCGATCGTTTAGTATGTTGCTATTGCTTTCTTCATGACTTATACATGTTCCTATGACTATGAGATTATGCAACTCCCATTTACCGGAGGAACACTTTGTGTGCTACCAAATGTCACAACGTAACTGGGTGATTATAAAGCAGCTCTACAGGTGTCTCCAAAGGTAGATGTTGGGTTGGCGTATTTCGAGATTAGGATTTGTCACTCCGATTGTCCGAGAGGTATCTCTGGGCCCTCTCGGTAATGCACATCACATAAGCCTTGCAAGCATTGCGACTAATGAGTTAGTTGCGAGATGATGTATTACAGAACAAGTAAAGAGATTTGCCGGTAACGAGATTGAACTAGGTATTGGATACCGACGATCGAATCTCGGGCAAGTAACATACCGATGACAAAGGGAACAACGTATGTTGTTATGCGGTCTGACCGATAAAGATCTTCATAGAATATGTAGGAGCCAATATGGGCATCTAGGTCCCGCTATTGGTTATTGACCGGAGATGTGTCTCAGTCATGTCTACATTTTTCTCAAACCGTAGGGTCCGCACGCTTAACGTTACGATGACAGTTATTATGAGTTTATGCATTTTGATGTACCGAAGTTAGTTCAGAGTCTCGGATGTGATCACGGACATGACAAGGAGTCTCGAAATGGTCGAGACATAAAGATTGATATATTGGAAACCTATATTTGGATATCGGAAGTGTTCCGGGTGAAATCGGGATTTTACCGGAGTACCGGGAGGTTACCGGAACCCCCCGGGAGCCATATGGGCCTTAATGGGCTTTAGTGGAAAGGAGAAAGGGGCAGCCCAAGGTGGCCGCGCACCTCCCCCCTCCCCTAGTCCTATTAGGACTAGGAGAGGTGGCCGGCCCCCCTCTGTGTCTTTCCCCCTCGGGGAATCCTAGTCCAAGTAGGATTTGGGGGGAGTCCTACTCCCGGTAGGAGTAGGACTCCTCCTGCGCCCTCCTCCTGGCCGGTGGCCCCCTCCCCCTTGGCTCCTTTATATACGGAGGCAGGGGGCACCTCTAGGCACACAAGTTGATCATTGAGATCGTTCCTTAGCCGTGTGCGGTGCCCCCTGCCACCATATTCCACCTCGATCATATTGTTGTAGTGCTTAGGCGAAGCCCTGCGTCGGTAGAACATCAAGATCGTCACCACGCCGTCGTGCTGACGGAACTCCTCCCTGAAGCTTTGCTGGATCGGAGCCCGGGGATCGTCATCGAGCTTTACGTGTGCTAAGAACTCGGAGGTGCCGGAGTAACGGTGCTTGGATCGGTCGGATCGGGAAGATGTACGACTACTTCCTCGACGTTGTGTCCACGCTTCCACTGTTGATCTACAAGGGTACGTAGGTCACACTCTCCCCTCTCGTTGCTATGCATCACCATGATCTTGCGTGTGCGTAGGAAATTTTTTGAAATTACTACGTTCCCCAACAGTCAGGGCATGTGGGATGTGGAAGGAGGAGGAGGATGGGGGTCGGGTGTAGATTACTTGCCTGGATAGGCAAGGCCGAGCAGCGTGAAGGAGGGGCACCGGCAAGGAGGCGGCGGCGCTGCAAGCAAGGAGTGAAGGTTTCAACTTGGAATGGAAGGCGGAAACAGGGGAAATGTGGCTTTTGGTAAGGGGGAGGGGGCAGGGAGGTAGATATTTCCATGGAAGCCAAAAATCTGGAATTGCTTCAGCCAAAAAACTGGCGCGCAAAGTGTCATCAGACACGGTCCCTTATTCAGACACGGTCTGAAAATATTTTGCGATGCATCTCACATGGTTGGTTATAATAAGCTGTGTGGGATCGACTTGATTTTTCGTCTTGATTTGAATTACATAATGGGGTCACAGTGGCCAGGACGGTGTTTCAATTGCTAGAAATTTTATCTGTAGTGAACATGCAACTATAGGTGTGTCATCAAAAAATGGAATTATTGAAGGTTCGATTGGACATTTTTATGCATTAAGTGAGTTTTTAATGCATTTATGTGTTGGGGAACGTAGTAATTTCAAAAAAATTCCTACACACACGCAAGATCATGGTGATGCATAGCAACAAGAGGGGAGAGTGTTGTCTACATACCATCGTAGACCGAAGCGGAAGCGTTGACGCAACGTAGAGGAAGTAGTCGTACGTCTTCCCGATCCGACCGATCCAAGCACCGTTACTCCGGCACCTCCGAGTTCTTAGCACACGTACAGCTTGATGACGCTCCCCGGGCTCCGATCCAGCAAAGCTTCGGGGATGAGTTCCGTCAGCACAACGGCGTGGTGACGATGATGATGTTCTACCAACGCAGGGCTTCGCCTAAGCACTACAATGATATGATCGAGGTGGAATATGGTGGCAGGGGGCACCGCACACGGCTAAGGAACGATCACGTGGATCAACTTGTGTGTTCTAGGGTGCCCCCCTGCCCCCGTATATAAAGGAGCAAGGGGGGAGGCCGGCCGGCCCTATGGGGCGCGCCAAGGGGAGGGGGAGTCCTCCTCCTAGTGGGAGTAGGACTCCCCTTTTCCTAGTCCAACTAGGAGACTTGAGGGGGAAGGAAAGAGAGGGAGAGGGAGAGGGAAAGGGCCCCCCCTCCTAGTCCAATTCGGACTCCCCATGAGGGGGGCGCGCCACCTCTTGGGCTGCTGCCCTCTCTCTCCCCTCAGGCCCAATAAGGCCCATTACTTCCCCGGGGGGTTCCGGTAACCCCTCCGGCACTCCGGTTTTATCTGAAATCACCCGGAACACTTCCGGTGTCCGAATATAGCCGTCCAATATATCAATCTTTATGTCTCGACCATTTCGAGACTCCTCGTCATGTCCATGATCACATCCGGGACTCCGAACTAACTTCAGTACATCAAAATGCATAAACTCATAATAACTGTCATCGTAACGTTAAGCGTGCGGACCCTACGGTTCGAGAACAATGTAGACATGACTGAGACAAATCTTCGATCAATAACCAACAGCGGGACCTGGATGCCCATATTGGCTCCTACATATTCTACGAAGATCTTTATCGGGCAGACCGCATAACAACATACGTTGTTCCCTTTGTCATCGGTATGTTACTTGTCCGAGATTCGATCGTCGGTATCCAATACCTAGTTCAATCTCGTTACCGGCAAGTCTCTTTACTCGTTCCGTAATACATCATCTCTCAACTAACTCATTAGTTGTAATGCTTGCAAGGCTTATATGATGTGCATTACCGAGAGGGCCCAGAGATACCTCTCCGACAATCGGAGTGACAAATCCTAATCTCGAAATACGCCAACCCAACATCTACCTTTGGAGACACATGTAGAGCACCTTTATAATCACCCAGTTACGTTGTGACGTTTGGTAGCACACAAAGTGTTCCTCCGGAAAACGGGAGTTGCATAATCTCATAGTTATAGGAACATGTATAAGTCATGAAGAAAGCAATAGCAACATACTAAACGATCGGGTGCTAAGCTAATGGAATGGGTCGTGTCAATCAGATCATTCAACTAATGATGTGACCTCGTTAATCAAATAACAACTCTTTGTTTATGGTTAGGAAACACAACCATCTTTGATTAACGAGCTAGTCAAGTAGAGGCATACTAGTGACACTCTGTTTTTCTATGTATTCACACATGTATTATGTTTCCAGTTAATACAATTCTAGCATGAATAATAAACATTTATCATGATGTAAGGAAATAAATAATAACTTTATTATTGCCTCTAGGGCATATTTCCTTCAGTCTCCCACTTGCACTAGAGTCAATAATCTAGATTACACAGTAATGATTCTAACACCCATGGAGCCTTGGTGCTGATCATGTTTTGCTCGTGGAAGAGGCTTAGTGAACGGGTCTGCAACATGCAGATCCGTATGTATCTTGCAAATATCTATGTCTACCACCTGGACTAGATCCCGGATGGAATTGAAGCGTCTCTTGATGTGCTTGGTTCTCTTGTGAAATCTGGATTCCTTTGCCAAGGCAATTGCACCAGTATTGTCACAAAAGATTTTCATTGGACCCGATGCACTAGGTATGTCAGGACCCCGATCCTAAGTCACACCGATCTAGCATGTAACACATCATATCACTTTGCGGCCTCACGCACGGTATTCCCACGGGTGCCACCTTACCTGGCCCGGGACCGTTTGCGCCTTTTGGCTCACGTATATGATAGTGTCGCTAGCATCCATATGATAGAGAACCCGGGCCGACATGGCTAGTCGTGAAACCAAAGCGGCACTAACCCATGAGGACAGGCATACATGAATCATATCGAGCATGTCGTTCATCAACGTGTGAATCCGGGCTGTAGCACTGGGCTAACAGGACTCCGGTAACCCGGGCTGTAGCAGGCTAGGCATGCCACCGGAAGTCACCGTGTGACATTTCCCCGAAGGGACAGACACAGGAACGAAGTGAATCACATGCCGGCCAGTCAAGTGTTCCGAGTAGTAGTGTTGGGCTAGCGGGACTCCGGTGATCCGGGCTGTAGCGGACTACTATCGCTCAGAAGCACTAGACTACATTTCCCCATATGATAGGCTGCCAAGGATAAACAACTAGATAGTCGGATCCCACACATACCAAGCATTTCAATCATACACACAATATGCTCGATATGTGTAAATACAACATGGCATCACAACATAACTCTACAACTCAAGTATTTATTCATTAGGCTCCGAGGAGCGAGATATTACAAACCACTGTTCAAGATATCTTCCGATATTCTGATAAATCGGCCGATTTATCGCTTACCGTTGTCTAACCGATAAGGTAAATCGGCTGATAAATTAGCCGATATGGCGATAAATCGGCCGATATGCCGATAAACTGGCCGATTTACCCCTTATCTTGGGTCGACCGATAAGTTTCCGATAAGCGATATCCCCAACATTGTTACAAACATGGGTCTCATGACCCAACAATCATAGCATATAAATCAAGCACATGTGGAAGCTTAACATGTCTGAGTACAGACATCTACAAATGGAAAAAGGCTAAGAAGCCTGACTATCTACCAGATCCTGCCGAGGGCACAAGATCGTAGCTGAGGTATCAAGCTAAACGTCGAAGTCCACGCGGATCTACTAGCGAGACCGAAATCTCTCTGCAAAATATAAATTAAGCAAACATGAGTACAAAGGTACTCAGCAAGACTTAAATCAGAACTAAACTACATATGCATCGGTATCAACAAGGGGGGTGGTGGAGTTTAACTGCAGCAAGCCAGCTTTGACTCGGTGGCTATTTGAACTACGACTGCAAGCAACTCTTTTGAGGTGGCACACACGAGTCCACATATTCACCAATCAATACACCACTATGGATCCGCTCTCGTCTCCCTACGAGAAGGCCATCCATAGCACTCACACTTATCTTGCGAGTTTTAGAGTATCCACTTTCACTTGTCTATGAACTGTTATAGGCAACCCAGAAGTCCTTTACCGCGGACACGGCTATTCGAATAGATCATTTATAACCCTGCAGGGGTGTACTTTGTCACACATGTTTCCACCACTTAGCGTCTGCACACGACATGTGCTCGGCAGACTTCAAGCGAAAACCAACGTGGGTGTAGACCACGACCTGACTAACCACACAAGTCTCTAGTCCAGGTTTATCACCTATTCGGGTTCCATCCGCGAGGAGATCCGGCCGGAGTTTCGCTCACAGCCCCAAACGATGTGTGCAGGGTTCCCGAGACACCAAACGGGCACCCGGTACACCGTGCCACAGTGTATCTACCGCATCATAGCCCACCCCTAGGATCAGCGCTACGCACGGCCGCCAACACATATCCTATAAACACCAGAAACTAATTGCAACTCCTGGACAGAGGATGAGAGGGGTCAGTAAGTCGAGCGGGGTCATATTTCAGGGCCCAACGTGTGGTAGTAGCTGTTTCATGGATCACAAACACAGAACTCGGTTCCTGAGGACGGTTTCAATGAGACAACCCACCATGTACTCCTACATGGCCTCTCACCGCTACCTTTACCAAAACGTGTTCACACACTTAGCTCACACACAGTAGGACATGTTTACACACCTCTGATCCATCCCCGATGAATCAGACCTGACTCAACTCTAAGCAGTAGCAGGCATGACAAACAAGCATGAATGAGTAGGCACATTAGGGCTCAAACAACTCCTACTCATGCTAATGGGTTTCATCTATTTACTGTGGCAACGACAGGTCATGCAGAGGATAAGGGGTTCAACTACCGCAACAAGTAATAGATGAATCGTTGTTGTCCTAATGCAGTAAAAGAGAGCAGGAGCGAGAGAGTGGGCTTGTATCGGAATGAACAAGGGGGTTGTGCTTGCCTGGCACTTCTGAAGATAATATAACTCTTCATCGGTGTCACCGATCCCATCGTCGAAACCACGTCTATCGAAAGGGGACAAATACCGGCAACAGAGAAAGAAACACAATCAATGCAATGCACAGTATGATGCATGATCATGACATGTCAATATGATGTGGTTTGAGCTAATGCAACTAGCAACATGTTAAATGGAGTTGGTTTGAACCCTAGGTTCAAATTCAAACTCCATATGTGAGAGTTTAAATTTCATTTATATGAATTGGCCTAAGCAGCAGTCATAAGTTGTTCTAACATGCATGAAAATGCCATAAACAGATTCCTTGAATTTTTCTGATAATTTTTCATATATAATATATTTCATTTGGAGTTATGGTTGATTTTCTATGATTTTTAGAAGTTTTGGGCATTTTCTGAAAATAAATAAATCATTTAAGATTTATTTAAATTCCAGAAAGGACTTATTGCGTCAGCATGACGTCGGGGGGACGTCAGCAGGTCAAAGGAGTCGACCAGGTCAAACCTGACCAGTGGGACCCACTGGTCAATGACCCAGTCAACTAACCAAGTTAGTTAGCCCTAACTAACTGGGCTGGGCCCACTGGTCAGCGACTAACCCAACTAACCTAACTAGCTAATTAGCGCTAACTAAAGTAATTAGTCGGGCGGGGCCCGTGGGTCAGTCAGAGAGAGGGGGAGGTCAAACCGGGCAGTGGGTCAACCCACGCCGGTCAACGGGTCAGCGATCGCCGGCGTTTGGCCGCCGGCGACGACAGAGACGGCGGGGCAGCTCGGAAATGCCTTACAGGGCACCATTTTGAGCGTGGTTTGTTGCGTTCGAACGCACGCAGTGGTGCGCATCGAACGGTGGTGGTTTCCTGGCCTGGGTGGCCGGGGTTAACGGCGGCGAGGTCATCCGCGGCAGCCAGAGTTCGGGCGAACTGGGTTTCGGGGTTAGGGAGCACGGCAGGAGGCAAAGTGGGGTGCTACGACCTCCTGGGGTGCACTGAGCACGACTGTGTGCTCGGTTGCAACTCTAGGCAATGGTGGCCACGGCGGCGACATGGCCGGCGGCGAAGAGCTCTCGGTTCTGACGAGCATCGGTGTTAGAGGAAGGAAACGAGCCAGGGGAGAGGGGGAAACGACACAGGAGCTCACAGCGGGTGCAGCGGTGGCCTCGGCGAGCTCGGGGAGGCACCGGAGCGAGCGGGGCGGCGAAAGGCATCTCCGGTGGCCGGCGACGAAGACGAGGAAGATGGTGTCGATGCAAGGCCTCCGGCGAGGCGTGGCTGAAAGGAGAGGACGGGGGAGGCGTGGTGATGCTCGTGGACACGTCGGGGAGGCAAGGGGAGCACGGAGGCCGCGTCTACGGCGTACGGCGGCGACGAGCTCCGCTTGGTGGGAGAGAGAGGGAGCCAGAGGAGGGAATGGGGACGAGAGAGTGAGCGAGGGGGTTCCAGGGGCTGTGTGGCGCTCATCTAGAGGGGTCGGGGAAGCAGGAGGTGGCCAGGGCATGGTGGAGGTGGCGCGCGCGTGCCGGCGCGCCGCGGGCACACGCCCTCTGCCTACTGGCGCAAGGAGGAAGGCGACAGGAGAGGAGGCCAGGTGGGCTGGGCCGGCTTCAGGTAGGTGGCCAGGTACAGTGCCCTCTCTCTCTGTTTTTTTTCCTAATTCTGTTCTTTTTCTATTTTGCAGGTTTGTTTTGAATTTGGTTTGAAACCAATTCAGTTTTGTTGCTTCTGAAAATATTTTTTTAGAAGCTAAAAGAATTAAACCAAAGCTCCACAAAAATATTTCAGAATTATTGGACCTATATTTATTTGATAGTAAATATAAATCCAATTCAAAGAGCTATTGATTTAATTCAAATGCCCAAAATAAATGTTTCTGAGACACCAAGATTATTGGTTTGGATTTTACCCCTTGCCAATATTTCCAGAGAATAACAGGAACATTTTCTTGGACTTATTTGAAGCAATTTTATCTTGATCATTTTTAAAGGGATTCTGAGGCTTTGAAAATTCCTCAATTCAAATTTCATTTGAATTTAAACATGATGCAACCACCAAGCTAGTCCAAGGCCAAAGTAGGGCTAGGGATGTGACAGCTCACCCCCACTAAACAAGAATCTTGGCCCGAGATTCAAGACGTGAGGTAAGAAGGAAGGGGGGGTCACAAGACTATCGCAGTCTTCTCGATCCAACTGCCCTTCCTGAGGATGTTGATTCATTTCGTCATCTTGATCTTGACGTCTTTGCTTTCGGGATCTTCATCCAGCATGATGACGGCAGAAAGAAATTCTACAGAAATCGACCTCCTCAGAGATCGAGCACTCAAGATCAACTCATGGAGTGAGATATAAAACATCTCTTGAGCTGAGACACGAAACACACAATAGGGGTGATGGAAAGAAGCGGATGATAAAGGTTCCAATTTGGTAGGCAACAATTCCACGCTTAAGTAGGATGATGCATGGTTTCAAAGTAGCGAGGAGATAATTGCCATGATACCATAACGAGACATATTAAGGAAAGTGACTCGCAGAAATATTCCCTTAAGTGGCCAAAAGAATTACTTTTGATTCAGAGATCGTTGAAACTCTTCATACCAGCTTAAGGCAATTTATAATTGATCGTGTGAACGAGTTCGAACGAATGGCATACTCATGCCAGAATGGATGATGTGGACTACCTTGTTGAAGACAACACAATGGACGATTTTTCTTATCATCGGAAATGGATGGGACCCATGGGAAATCCACTTTTGAAGATGACCCTGAACAACAACTACTGAGGTGCAGGCTGGAAACAAAATGCAAATGTTGGGAATGATTCTGGTAACTGGGGAGAAACCCAACAGTAGAGAGAGATTCGACTGTTTGAAAGGTTATAACATAACCGAGGAAATAGGAAGCTAATCCCAGTTAACGCCAACGATAAAACCTAGTGCTTGCGCGTGCTCTCAAGAACTTGAGCATCTCCATATTCATCAAGGTTTTACCAATATCCGTGTCAAGGATCATGGCAACACAACATACCACCATGATGAATGGTGATGTGTGATACAGATGCAAAGGAAGATAACACTTTCTCAGATTTCACCTTAGCGAGGCCAAGGGAATGAAATCTGGATGATCGACCGAGAGACATTTAGCACTCCGCTTCTAATGTTCTCCTAGATGTGCTAGTGTATCCCATTTATTGATACGGTTTGGTATCTAGGACATCAAGTAAAGGTCGGACTTCGGGAGCTCAATAATCCGTAAGGATTAACTACGGAGGTAAATCCTACGAAATCCTCATGGGGAGGTGGCCAACTTTCTTCAATCGAGATACTACAATAATAGGTCTTCCGGCTGGATGTGTTGGCCACGACATCCACTTTACAGGTTATCGGGAGACCAATATTATAGTTCTTGGAAAATGCTCCAACCATCATATCTGCCTGAGATTCAGATCTGGTTGGTGTCAGGATATTCCAGACTCATCGAGTCTAGAAACAAAATGAAAGTTTGCAACACAAATCGACGAGATGACATTGCGAGATTCTCAAGAAATGGACTATGGTAGTAAGATCCAAAACATGAGCTGGTGCTGCTAAACACATGTGGACACGTTGTCCCAGACAAGCATGACCACATGGTGGTCTTACAATGAAACACTACCGAGTCCTGGTTTGGAACCATCATCAAGGATATCGAAGTCCTTGCATAAGTCATATGATTAGCTCTTATGGAGAACTTCTTCTCCCTGAACAAGTCAATCAGTGGCTTAGTGTGCTAGGGATACGTATGGAATGAAGATGATCAGTCTATCAGACCATAGAGTACTTCGCACGTGCATGACTGACTTGGGACGATTCCAAAGGAAGCAAAAACAAACTTTCTCGAATTCACGGCGGCAACTTACATCAGATGCACATGAATTAGAGGAAGTCACATCTTTCAATCGGACATATGCTTCATGATCGGGACATGAGGGCAATGCCTATAAAGTTTCCAACACTAGCTGGATGTTCAACACAATCATGGAGGAGACAAAATGCCGCTGATGGGCTCAATAGCAACTCATCAAAATTTCCATATCACTGGACTTCCACCACTATGTGAACAATGTGATAGTATTGGTCAGACCAAAGATATAATGGTGTATGCTCGAGGGACAATCGCAAGTAAGACAACATTACGAACATCGTTGGGTCTGATTTGATTTAACGATAGCCCACACTCAAATCAAAGGGTTGATAAGACAATAGGTCCAACAACTGATCACAGGGACCAATCGATGAAGATATCATCTTTCTTCAACACAGATACAAGATATCCCTTAGGGATGAGTATGGTCGGACAAGCTTTTATCTTCCAACTCTCCAAGTTGTTGTTAAGCTTAACCAACTAGCTCAAGGATATGCTACACCGATTCTTGGAGAAAAGGGTGGCTACAAGAAACCAACTTGATCACGAACTCAACATAGCGATCAGATGACAACCTGGTGATACCTCCGAGAAGATATTCGGAAAATCATGAACCACCGATATGTTACTAAGCTCGAGAACAATCTTGCTTTTCAGGGCAAGATGATATGATCAAAAGAGCAAGGGTTTGGCAAAATCCTAACCCGTTGATCGAAGAGTGCACCAGGAAATAAGGACTAGGTAGCACGTTCAACCTTAGGGTGATGATTCAATAATCAGCACACTAAGAATGGTATTAATGTCCATTAACTACCAAGCAAAGGGTTGCTAGGAGTATTGATTTCACACATCATGATTCACTTGTCGGTATTCCGGTTGCAACAACACGGGACCGAGGAATGAATAATGATAGTGAGAAGTATCACTGCGTCAAGAATTCATAAGAGGTGGTGTGCAATTCCTATGACTTTCTTGACATAAAGAGGGTAGTACTCTAGGGTAGAACAGAACAAAAGCTGGATTGGCATTTTGATCTGCGGAATACAACCACTTTGACCCGATCCCAGAAATGGATGAGGTACTGGAGTTTGTTTCTCCTAGTCATTCTGGAATAGGATGGCTTGACGGACCACAAGAATAATAGGCATTGATGAACACGAATGCACAACTATTCCTGACTGTCAATTGATAGACTAGGGTCGGAATACAGCTGAGGAGGGTCAACTCAAGGAACATATAACTTTCTGAGTTGTGGATGCATAGATTAGTATGTTGAACCAAGTTCAACATATTTCTTCCGGATAACCCATGCAGAAAGGTAGAACTGGCAGAATCACAATTATGAATGGAGAACTCCTCAAAAGTACTCTGATTGTGAGCTTTTGGTTCAAATACCTTCCGCCTTAATGGTTCATGGTATTTGGAAGAAGGAAATACCACGGACCTTGAGGACTGTTGCAAGGCTACTAATATCCTAAAGGAACTAGCAACACTGTCAACATGAGGTAAGTAGGGTGAATCTCGGGTTCAAAAACCCAGGAATAGAATGCCTATTAACTAATAGCATCACGGGATGCTTTCGAGAATGATGGCTAGAATCATCACACTGGGAACACAAAACATGGCTAGATTACTAGGTGATCCTCTAAGACACCTAGAGTCATAATAATAGCTCCAACATATATGCCGAGGCAACGGAGTACCTCAACTTGACGATTAGTGTGGTTAATCTGGCCCAAAGGAACATCGAGAATGGAAAGAAGGGATTTGCAAATGCATCAGACTGTTTAGAAACTTGGGATGACTCGGACAGCATAACGGCTGTAAATGCTCAAAATAATTTGAGACATCCTGCAAAATGGTGGCATAACCACTCAACAACACAATATCAAGGTTCTGAGATCAACTGTCAACATACGGAAGTAGTAGGAACGGAACTGAAGCTTGAAACTATCAATTCCATAAGTCTATGGATTGGTAGCACGTCATCCTGATAGATAGATGAGAAGGCCTAATTCTTAATCCCCGTAGAAAGGATAAGATGACTCAGATCAGAAGGTCATGAGGGCAAGGAGTAAAAAGAGCCTTACGTTCCCTTCCACAATCAATTCCCTTACATAACTAAAGCATTTCTAGACTCGACTTCGACCAGTTTGGCTTGGTAAACCTACAGGCAGTCAGGCTCTGATACCAACGCTCTCAGGACCCCGATCCTAAGTCACACCGATCTAGCATGTAACACATCATATCACTTTGCGGCCTCACGCACGGTATTCCCACGGGTGCCACCTTACCTGGCCCAGGACCGTTTGCGCCTTTTGGCTCACGTATATGATAGTGTCGCTAGCATCCATATGACAGAGAACCCGGGCCGACATGGCTAGTCGTGAAACCAAAGCGGCACTAACCCATGAGGACAGGCATACATGAATCATATCGAGCATGTCGTTCATCAACGTGTGAATCCGGGCTGTAGCACTGGGCTAACAGGACTCCGGTAACCCGGGCTGTAGCAGGCTAGGCAGGACTCCGGAAGTCACCGCGTGACATTTCCCCGAAGGGACAGACACAGGAACGAAGTGAATCACATGCCGGCCAGTCAAGTGTTCCGAGCAGTAGTGCTGGGCTAGCAGGACTCCGGTGATCAGGGCTATAGCGGACTACTATTGCTCAGAAGCACTAGACTACATTTCCCCATATGATAGGCTGCCAAGGATAAACAACTAGATAGTCGGATCCCACACATACCAAGCATTTCAATCATACACACAATATGCTCGATATGTGTAAATACAACATGGCATCACAACATAACTCTACAACTCAAGTATTTATTCATTAGGCTCCGAGGAGCGAGATATTACAAACATGGGTCTCATGACCCAACAATCATAGCATATAAATCAAGCACATGCGGAAGCTTAACATGTCTGAGTACAGACATCTACAAATGGAAAAAGGCTAAGAAGCCTGACTATCTACCAGATCCTGCCGAGGGCACAAGATTGTAGCTGAGGTATCAAGCTAAACGTCGAAGTCCACGCGGATCTACTAGCGAGACCGAAATCTCTCTGCAAACCATAAATTAAACAAACATGAGTACAAAGGTACTCAGCAAGGCTTACATCAGAACTAAACTACATATGCATCGGTATCAACATGGGGGGTGGTGGAGTTTAACTGCAGCAAGCCAGCTTTGACTCGGTGGCTATCTGAACTACGACTGCAAGCAACTCTTTTGAGGTGGCGCACACGAGTCCACATATTCACCAATCAATACACCACTATGGATCCGCTCTCGTCTCCCTACGAGAAGGCCATCCATAGCACTCACACTTATCTTGCAAGTTTTAGAGTATCCACTTTCACTTGTCTATGAACTGTTATAGGCAACCCAGAAGTCCTTTACCGCGGACACGGCTATTCGAATAGATCATTTATAACCCTACAGGGGTGTACTTCGTCACACATGTTTCCACCACTTAGCGTCTGCACACGACATGTGCTCGGCAGACTTCAAGCGAAAACCGACGTGGGTGTAGACCACGACCTGACTAACCACACAAGTCTCTAGTCCAGGTTTATCGCCTATTCGGGTTCCATCCACGAGGAGATCCGGCCGGAGTTTCGCTCACAGCCCCAAACGATGTGTGCAGGGTTCCCGAGACACCAAACGGGCGCCCGGTACACCGTGCCATAGTGTATCTACCGCATCATAGCTCACCCCTAGGGTCAGCGCTACGCACGGCCGCCAACACATATCCTATAAACACCAGAAACTAATTGCAACTCCTGGACAGAGGACGAGAGGGGTTAGTAAGTCAAGCGGGGTCATATTTCAAGGCCCAACGTGTGGTAGTAGCTGTTTCATGGATCACAAACACAGAACTCAGTTCCTGAGGACGGTTTCAATGAGACAACCCACCATGTACTCCTACATGGCCTCTCACCGCTACCTTTACCAAAACGTGTTCACACACTTAGCTCACACACAGTAGGACATGTTTACACACCTTCGATCCATCCCCGATGAATCAGACCTGACTCAACTCTAAGCAGTAGCAGGCATGACAAACAAGCATGAATGAGTAGGCACATTAGGGCTCAAACAACTCCTACTCATGCTAGTGGGTTTCATCTATTTACTGTGGCAACGATAGGTCATGCAGAGGATAAGGAGTTCAACTACCGCAACAAGTAACAGATGAATCGTTGTTGTCCTAATGCAGTAAAAGAGAGCAGGAGCGAGAGAGTGGGCTTGTATCGGAATGAACAAGGGGGTTGTGCTTGCCTGGCACTTCTGAAGATAATATAACTCTTCATCGGTGTCACCGATCCCATCGTCGAAACCACGTCTATCGAAAGGGGACAAATACCGGCAACAGAGAAAGAAACACAATCAATGCAATGCACAGTATGATGCATGATCATGACATGTCAATATGCTGTGGTTTGAGCTAATGCAACTAGCAACATGTTAAATGGAGTTGGTTTGAACCCTAGGTTCAAATTCAAACTCCATATGTGAGAGTTTAAATTTCATTTATATGAATTGGCCTAAGCAGCAGTCATAAGTTGTTCTAACATGCATGAAAATGGCATAAACAGATTCCTTGAATTTTTCTGATAATTTTTCATATATAATTTATTTCATTTGGAGTTACGGTTGATTTTCTATGATTTTTGGAAGTTTTGGGCATTTTCTGAAAATAAATAAATCATTTAAGATTTATTTAAATTCCAGAAAGGACTTATTGCGTCAGCATGACGTCGGGGGGACGTCAGCAGGTCAAAGGAGTCGACCAGGTCAAACCTGACCAGTGGGACCCACTGGTCAGTGACCCAGTCAACTAACCAAGTTAGTTAGCCCTAACTAACTGGGCTGGGCCCACTGGTCAGCGTCTAACCCAACTAACCTAACTAGCTAATTAGCACTAACTAAAGTAATTAGTCGGGCGGGGCCCGTGGGTCAGTGAGAGAGAGGGGGAGGTCAAACCGGGCAGTGGGTCAACCCACGCCGGTCAATGGGTCAGCGGTCGCCGGCGTTTGGCCATCGGCGACGACAGAGATGGCGGGGCAGCTCGGAAATGCCTTACAGGGCACCATTTTGAGCGTGGTTTGTTGCGTTCGAACGCACGCAGTGGCGCGCGTCGAACGGTGGTGGTTTCCTGGCCTGGGGTGGCCGGGCTTAACGGCGGCGAGGTCATCCGCGGCGGCCGGAGTTCGGGCGAACTGGGTTTCGGGTTAGGGAGCACGGCAGTAGGCAAAGAGGGGTGCTACGACCTCCTAGGGGTGCACTGAGCACGACTGTATGCTCGGTTGCAACTCTAGGCAACGGTGGCCACGGCGGCGACATGGCCGGCAGCGAAGAGCTCTCGGTTCCGACGGGCATCGGTGTTAGAGGAAGGAAACGAGCCAGGGGAGAGGGGGAAACGACACAGGAGCTCACAGCGGGTGCAGCGGTGGCCTCGGCGAGCTCGGAGAGGCACCGGAGCGAGCGGGGCGGCGAAAGGCATCTCCGGTGGCCGGCGACGAAGACGAGGAAGATGGCGTCGATGCAAGGCCTCCGGCGAGGCATGGCTGAATGGAGAGGACGAGGGAGGCGTGGTGATCCTTGTGGACACGTCGGGGAGGCGAGGGGAGCACGGAGGCCGCGTCTACGGCGTACGGCGGCGACGAGCTCCACTCGGTGGGAGAGAGAGGGAGCCAGAGGAGGGAATGGGGACGAGAGAGTGAGCGAGGGGGTTCCAGGGGCTGCGTGGCGCTCGTCTAGAGGGGTCGGGGAAGCAGAAGGTGGCCAGGGCAGGGTGGCGGTGGCGCGCGCGTGCCGGCGCGCCGCGGGCACACGCCCTCTGCCTACTGGCGCAAGGAGGAAGGCGACAGGAGAGGGGGCCAGGTGGGCTGGGCCGGCTTCAGGTAGGTGGCCAGGTACAGTGCCCTCTCTCTCTGTTTTTTTTCCTAATTCTGTTCTTTTTCTATTTTGCAGGTTTGTTTTGAATTTGGTTTGAAACCAATTCAGTTTTGTTGCTTCTGAAAATATTTTTTTAGAAGCTAAAAGAATTAAACCAAAGCTCCACAAAAATATTTCAGAATTATTGGACCTATATTTATTTCATAGTAAATATAAATCCAATTCAAATAGCTATTGATTTAATTCAAATGCCCAAAATAAATGTTTCTGGGACACCAAGATTATTGGTTTGGATTTTACCCCTTGCCAATATTTCCAAAGAATAACAGGAACATTTTCTTGGACTTATTTGAAGCAATTTTATCTTGATCATTTTTAAAGGGATTATGAGGCTTTGAAAATTCCTCAATTCAAATTTCATTTGAATTTAAACATGATGCGACCACCAAGCTAGTCCAAGGCCAAAGTAGGGCTAGGGGTGTGACAAGGTATGACACCTAGATCGGATATGAACTCCTTCATCCAGACTCCTTCGTTTGCTGCTTCTGAAGCAGCTATGTATTCCGCTTCACATGTAGATCCCGCCACAACGCTTTGTTTAGAACTGCACCAACTGACAGCTCCACCGTTTAATGTAAACACGTATCCGGTTTGCGATTTAGAATCGTCTGGATCAGTGTCAAAGCTTGCATCAACGTAACCGTTTACGATGAGCTCTTTGTCACCTCCATATACGAGAAACATATCCTTAGTCCTTTTCAGGTATTTCAGGATGTTCTTGACCGCTGTCCAGTGATCCACTCCTGGATTACTTTGGTACCTCCCTGCTAAACTTATAGCAAGGCACACATCAGGTCTAGTACACAGCATTGCATACATGATAGAGCCTATGGCTGAAGCATAGGGAACATCTTTCATTTTCTCTCTATCTTCTGCAGTGGTCGGGTATTGAGTCTGACTCAACTTCACACCTTGTAACACAGGCAAGAACCCTTTCTTTGCTTGATCCATTTTGAACTTCTTCAAAATCTTGTCAAGGTATGTGCTTTGTGAAAGTCCAATTAAGCGTCTTGATCTATCTCTATAGATCTTTATGCCTAATATGTAAGCAGCTTCACCGAGGTCTTTCATTGAAAAACTCTTATTCAAGTATCCCTTTATGCTATCCAGAAATTCTATATCATTTCCAATCAGTAATATGTCATCCACATATAATATCAGAAATGCTACAGAGCTCCCACTCACTTTCTTGTAAATACAGGCTTCTCCGAAAGTCTGTATAAAACCAAATGCTTTGATCACACTATCAAAGCATTTATTCCAACTCCGAGAGGCTTGCACCAGTCCATAAATGGATCGCTGGAGCTTGCACACTTTGTTAGCTCCCTTTGGATCGACAAAACCTTCCGGTTGCATCATATACAACTCTTCTTCCAGAAATCCATTCAGGAATGCAGTTTTGACATCCATCTGCCAAATTTCATAATCATAAAATGCGGCAATTGCTAACATGATTCGGACGGACTTAAGCATCGCTACGGGTGAGAAGGTCTCATCGTAGTCAACCCCTTGAACTTGTCGAAAACCTTTTGCAACAAGTTGAGCTTTGTAGACAGTAACATTACCGTCAGCGTCAGTCTTCTTCTTGAAGATCCATTTATTCTCAATTGCTTGCCGGCCATCGGGCAAGTCAACCAAAGTCAATACTTTGTTCTCATACATGGATCCCATCTCAGATTTCATGGCTTCAAGCCACTTTGCGGAATCTGGGCTCATCATCGCTTCCTCATAGTTCATAGGTTCATCATGATCTAGTAGCATGATTTCCAGAACAGGATTACTGTACCACTCTGGTGCGGATCTCACTCTGGTTTACCTACGAGATTCGGTAGTAACTTGATCTGAAGTTACATGATCATCATCATTAGCTTCCTCACTAATCGGTCTAGTAGTCACAAGAACAGATTTCTGTGATGAACTACTTTCCAATAAGGGAGCAGGTACAGTTACCTCATCAAGTTCTACTTTCCTCCCACTCACTTCTTTCGAGAGAAACTCCTTCTCTAGAAAGGATCCATTATAAGCAACGAATGTCTTGCCTTAGGATCTGTGATAGAAGGTGTACCCAACAGTCTCCTTTTGGGTATCCTATGAAGAAATATTTCTCCGATTTGGTTTTGAGCTTATCAGGATGAAACTTTTTCACATAAGCATCACAACCCCAAACTTTAAGAAACGACAACTTTGGTTTCTTGCTAAACCACAGTTCAGATTGTGTCGTCTCAACGGATTTAGATGGTGCCCTATTTAACGTGAATGCAGCTGTCTCTAATGCATAACCCCAAAACGATAGTGGTAGATCGGTAAGAAACATCATAGATTTGCACTATATCTAATAAAGTACGGCTATGATGTTCGTACACACCATTATGCTGTGGTGTTCCGGGTGGCACGAATTTGTGAAACTATTCCACATTGTTTTAATTGAAGACCAAACTCGTAACTCAAATATTTGTCTCCGCGATCAGATCGTAGAAGCCTTATTTTCTTGTTACGATGATTCTCCACTTCACTCTGAAATTCCTTGAACTTTTCAAATGTTTCAGACTTATGTTTCATCAAGTAGATATACTCATATCTGCTCAAATCATCTGTGAAGATCAGAAAATAATGATACCTATCGCGAGCCTCAATATTCATCGGACCACATACATCAGTATGTATGATTTCCAACAAATCTGTTGCTCGCTCCATTGTTCCGAAGAACAGAGTCTTAGTCATCTTGCCCATGAGGCATGGTTCGTAAGCATCAACTGATTCATAATCAAGTGATTCCAAAAGCCCATCAGCATGGAGTTTCTTCATGCGCTTTACATCAATATGACCTAAACGGCAGTACCACAAACAAGTTGCACTATCATTATTAACTTTGCATCTTTTGGCTTCAATATTATGAATATGTGTATCATTACAATCGAGATCCAACAAACCATTTTCGTTGGTGTGTATGACCATAGAAGGTTTTATTCATGTAAACAGAACAACAATTGTTCTCTAACTTAAATGAATAACCGTATTGCAATAAACATGATCAAATCATATTTATGCTCAACGCAAACACCAAATAACACTTATTTAGGTTCAACACTAATCCCGAATTTATAGGGAGTGTGCGATGATGATCATATCAATCTTGGAACCACTTCCAACACACATCGTCACTTCACCCTTAACTAGTCTCTGTTTATTCTGCAACTCCCATTTCGAGTTACTAATCTTAGCAACTGAACTAGTATCAAATACTGAGGGGTTGCTATAAAAACTAGTAAAGTACACATCAATAACATGTATATCAAATATACTTATGTTCACTTTGCCATCCTTCTTATCCGCCAATCACTTGGGGTAGTTCCGCTTCCAGTGACCAGTCCCTTTGCAGTAGAAGCACTTAGACTCAGGCTTAGGACCAGACTTAGGCTTCTTCACTTGAGCAGCAACTTGCTTGCTGTTCTTCTTGAAGTTCCCCTTTTTTCCTTTGCCCTTTTTCTTGAAACTAGTGGTCTTGTCAACCATCAACACTTGATGCTCTTTCTTGATTTCAACCTTCATCGATTTCATCATCATGAAAAGCTCGGGAGTCGTTTTCGTCATCCCTTGCATACTATAGTTCATCACGAAGTTCTACTAACTTGGTGATGGTGACTAGAGAATTCTGTCAATCACTATCTTATCTAGAAGATTAACTCCCACTTGATTCAAGCGATTGTAGTACCCAGACAATCTGAGCACATGCTCACTAGTTGAGCGATTCTCCTCCATCTTTTAGCTATAGAACTTGTTGGAGACTTCATATCTCTCAACTCGGGTATTTGCTTGAAATATTAACTTCAACTCTTGGAACATATCATATGGTCCATGACGTTCAAAACGTCTTTGAAGTCCCGATTCTAAGCCGTTAAGCATGGTGCACTTAAACTATCAAGTAGTCATCATATTGAGCTAGCCAAACGTTCATAACGTCTGCATCTGCTCCTGCAATAGGTCTGTCACCTAGCGGTGCATCAAGGACATAATTCTTCTGTGCAGCAATGAGGATAAACCTCATATCACGGATCCAATCCGCATCATTGCTACTAACATCTTTCAACTTTGCTTTCTCAAGGAACGCATTAAAATTCAACGGAACAACAGCACGGGCCATCTATCTACAATCAAACATACATAAGCAAGATACTATCAGGTACTAAGTTCATGATAAATTTAAGTTCAATTAATCAAATTACTTAAAGAACTCCCACTTAGATAGACATCCCTCTAATCTTCTAAGTGATCACGTGATCCAAATCAACTAAACCATAACCGATCATCACGTGAGATGGATTAGTTTTCAATGGTGAACATCATTATGTTGATCATATCTACTATATGATTCACGCTCGACCTTTCGGTCTTCGTGTTCCGAGGCCATATCTGTATATGCTAGGCTCGTCAAGTTTAACCTGAGTATTCTGCGTGTGCAAAACTGGCTTGCACCCGTTGTAGATGGACGTAGAGCTTATCACACCTGATCATCATGTGGTGTCTGGGCACGACGAACATTGGCAATGGTGCATACTCAGGGAGAACACTTCTTGATAATTTAGTGAGAGATCATCTTATAATGCTACCGTCAATCAAAGCAAGATAAGATGCATAAAAGATAAACATCACATGCAATCAATATAAGTGATATGATATGGCCATCATCATCTTGTGCTTGTGATCTCCATCTCCGAAGCACCGTCATGATCACCATCGTCACCGGCGCGACACCTTGATCTCCATCGTAGCATCGTTGTCGTCTCGCCAATCTTATGCTTCCACGACTATCGCTACCGCTTAGTGATAAAGTAAAGCATTACATCGCGATTGCATTGCATACAATAAAGCGACAACCATATGGCTCCTGCCAGTTGCCGATAACTCGGTTACAAAACATGATCATTTCATACAATAAAATTTAGCATCATGTCTTGACCATATCACATCACAACATGCCCTGCAAAAACAAGTTAGACATCCTCTACTTTGTTGTTGCAAGTTTTACGTGGCTGCTACGGGCTTTAAGCAAGAACCAATCTTACCTACGCATCAAAACCACAATGATAGTTTGTCAAGTTGATGCCGTTTTAACCTTCGCAAGGACCGGGCGTAGCCACACTCGGTTCAACTAAACTTGGAGAAACTGACACCCGCCAGCCACCTGTGTGCAAAGCACGGCGGTAGAACCAGTCTCGCGTAAGCGTACGCGTAATGTCGGTCCGGGCCGCTTCATCCAACAATACCGCCGAACCAAAGTATGACATGCTGGTAGGCAGTATGACTTATATCGCCCACAACTCACTTGTGTTCTACTCGTGCAAATAACATCAAACCATAAAACCTAGGCTCGGATGCCACTGTTGGGGAACGTAGTAATTTCAAAAAAATTCCTACGCACACGCAAGATCATGGTGATGCATAGCAACGAGAGGGGAGAGTGTTGTCTACATACCCTCGTAGACCGAAGCGGAAGCATTGACGCAACGTAGAGGAAGTAGTCGTACGTCTTCCCGATCCGACCGATCCAAGCACCGTTACTCCGGCACCTCCGAGTTCTTAGCACACGTACAGCTCGATGACGCTCCCCGGGCTCCGATCCAGCAAAGCTTCGGGGATGAGTTCCGTCAGCACAACGGCGTGGTGACAATGATGATGTTCTACCGACGCAGGGCTTCGCCTAAGCACTACAACGATATGATCGAGGTGGAATATGGTGGCAGGGGGCACCGCACACGGCTAAGGAACGATCACGTGGATCAACTTGTGTGTTCTAGGGTGCCCCCTGCCCCCGTATATAAAGGAGCAAGGGGGAGGCCGGCCGGCCCTATGGGGCGCACCAAGGGGAGGGGGAGTCCTCCTCCTAGTGGGAGTAGGACTCCCCTTTTCCTAGTCCAACTAGGAGACTTGAGGGGGTAGGAAAGAGAGGGAGAGGGAAAGGGGGGCCACGCCCCCCCCCCCCCCCCCCTCCTAGTCCAATTCGGACTCCCCATGAGGGGGGCGCGCCACCTCTTGGCCTGCTGCCCTCTCTCTCCCCTCAGGCCCAATAAGGCCCATTACTTCCCCGGGGGGTTCCGGTAACCCCTCCGGCACTCCGGTTTTATCTGAAATCACCCGGAACACTTCCGGTGTCCGAATATAGCCGTCCAATATA
Source organism: Triticum monococcum (assembly GCA_034509565.1). Classification (NCBI taxonomy): domain Eukaryota; kingdom Viridiplantae; phylum Streptophyta; class Magnoliopsida; order Poales; family Poaceae; genus Triticum; species Triticum monococcum. The sequence continues at coordinate 609,020,623 of CM067845.1, forward strand.
TCAATCTTTATGTCTCGACCATTTCGAGACTCCTCGTCATGTCCATGATCACATCCGGGACTCCGAACTAACTTCGGTACATCAAAATGCATAAACTCATAATAACTGTCATCGTAACGTTAAGCGTGCGGACCCTACGGTTCGAGAACAATGTAGACATGACTGAGACAAATCTTCGATCAATAACCAACAGCGGGACCTGGATGCCCATATTGGCTCCTACATATTCTACGAAGATCTTTATCGGGCAGACCGCATAACAACATACGTTGTTCCCTTTGTCATCGGTATGTTACTTGTCCGAGATTCGATCGTCGGTATCCAATACCTAGTTCAATCTCGTTACCGGCAAGTCTCTTTACTCGTTCCGTAATACATCATCTCTCAACTAACTCATTAGTTGTAATGCTTGCAAGGCTTATATGATGTGCATTACCGAGAGGGCCCAGAGATACCTCTCCGACAATCGGAGTGACAAATCCTAATCTCGAAATACGCCAACCCAACATCTACCTTTGGAGACACATGTAGAGCACCTTTATAATCACCCAGTTACGTTGTGACGTTTGGTAGCACACAAAGTGTTCCTCCGGAAAACGGGAGTTGCATAATCTCATAGTTATAGGAACATGTATAAGTCATGAAGAAAGCAATAGCAACATACTAAACGATCAGGTGCTAAGCTAATGGAATGGGTCGTGTCAATCAGATCATTCAACTAATGATGTGACCTCGTTAATCAAATAACAACTCTTTGTTTATGGTTAGGAAACACAACCATCTTTGATTAACGAGCTAGTCAAGTAGAGGCATACTAGTGACACTCTGTTTTTCTATGTATTCACACATGTATTATGTTTCCGGTTAATACAATTCTAGCATGAATAATAAACATTTATCATGATGTAAGGAAATAAATAATAACTTTATTATTGCCTCTAGGGCATATTTCCTTCATTATGTGCATAATTCAAATTTAAACTACATGCACATGCTCCAGTGCATATAAATTGGTTGAAAAAACAAATCTTTGTCCTTGGGTGCATGCTTAGGTCCCATACAAGAAATGGGAATGAATGTCAAAGACCCTGCCACCGTCACTCGGCCGCAAACATTGAGATGCCTGGTTTTTAAATTCTAATAAATCCAAAACTCATCTAAAATTCATGAAACTTGGCATGCTATCATGGAGCGGCATCAACATGTCGTGGTAAAAAATTTGTCCCATTTGGGGCAGGTTTGAGTATATGCTTCTCACAAACCGGAGCTTCTCACAAGAAGCATGATGTTTTCGGTAGGGAACGCCCCACCTTTGGGGACGAAACAATATCCATTGCCTTTTATTGCTTTCAAATTTTTTTCTCGTGTCAACATAGAACAAGAGGAGTGTTGTGTGATTTTTTGTGATTTTTGGGGTTCGTTTGGACATTTTTATATATTTACTGGGTTTTCCAGGCATTTTATGTGCATAATTCAAATTTGAACTACATGCACATGTTCCGGTGCATATAAATTGGTTGAAAAATCAAATCTTTGTCCTTGGGTGCATGCTTAGGTCCCATGCAAGAAATAGGAATGAATTTCAAACACCAGGGCACCGTTGATTATCAGCAAAACATTGAGATGCTTGGTTTTTAAATTCTAGTAAATCCAAAACTCGTCTGAAATTCATGAAACTTGGCATGCTATCATGGAGCGGCATCAACATGCCGTGGTAAATTTTTTGTCCCATTTGGGGCGGGTTTGAGTATATGCTTCTCATAAACCGGAGCTTCTCACAACAAGCATGATAGTTTTCGGTAGGGAACGCCCCATCTTTGGGGACGAAACGATATCCATTGCCTCTTATTGCATTTAAACTTTTTCTCATGTCAACATAGAACAACAGGGGTGTTGTGTTATTTTTTGTGATTTTGGGGGGTTTGTTTGGACATTTTTATGCATTAAGTGAGTTTTCAATGAATTTATGTGCATAATACAAAATTGAACTACATGCACATGCTCTAGAGCATATAAATTGGTTGAAAATCAAATATTTGTCCTTGGGTGCATGCTTAGGTCCCATGCAAGAAATGGGAATGAATTTCAAACACCAGGCACCGTTGATTGCCGACAAAACATTGAGATGCCTGGTTTTAAATTCTAGTAAATCCAAAACTCTTCTGAAATTCATGAAACTTGGCATGCTATCATGGAGCAGCATTAACATGCCATGGTCAATTTTTTGTCCCATTTGGGGTAGGTTTGGGTATATGCTTATCACAAACCAGAGCTTCTCACAACAAGCATGATGGTTTCGGTAGGGAACACCCCACCTTTGGGGATGAAACGAGGTCCATTGCCTCTTATTGCTTTCAAAAAATTTCTCATGTCAACATAGAACAACAGGAGTGTTGTGTTATTTTTTGTGATTTTTCGGGGTTCGTTTGGACATTTTTATGCATTAAGTGAGTTTTCAATGCATTTATATGCATAATTCAAATTTGAACTACATGCACATGCTCCGGTGCATATAAATTGGTTGAAAAAGTCGTCTGAAATCCATGAAACTTGGCATGCTATCATGGAGCGGCATCAACATGCCGTGGTCAATATTTTGTCCCATTTGAGGCAGGTTTGGGTAAATGCTTCTCACAATTCAGAGCTTCTCACAACTAGCATGATGGTTTTAGATAGAACACCCGTATGCAAAGTGAGAGCAGGATTTGTGCATCTCTTGAACACTAACGGTTCTTTTGGATGACCCATGTGAACCACTTACAAACAATTTGGTGCGATTTGCATTTGTCGTATTGGGTATGTTGCCATTTGTCAAACTAGAAAGATTGAAATTTGTTGATCTAGTAACATTGCCATTTGCCAACCTTGTAACACTGCGATTTGTCAAAATATGAAACTAAAAATCACTAGCAGTATCTAATTTTTGCAACTAAAATTCAGTAATTAAGCATAGATGGAGGCGAGGAGGCGTGTTCAGCCAGGGGGGTAGCGGGCATCGCAGTACTATTTGATTTGACAGCGGGCCTCGTTACCAAAATCGACGAGTCCGGATCGAACCACAAGCAAAGCAAGTGTCACAAGAAGTAGATAATGATCAGATGAACGTTTATGCTAGTTAATCATGTATGTAATATATAGTTTACTTTATTGGTCTGTGGAAATGTCATGTGTGTAGTAGCCACTATGTAATTATGCATGTAATAGTTTACTTTGGTGTGTGCAAATGCCATGGTTGTAGTAGCCACATATATAAGTGGATGTTTAATTTGGTTATGCAAGCATGTCCTTATATATATATATATATATATATATATATATATATATATATATATATATATATATTGTTGTTGTTCTGTATGCAATCACATCGCACAACACACACGTCTTATTAGCAGTAATCGTTTGTGTGTTATTATCGGTATTCACATACATTTCTGATTACATACATGTTTGCCTCTGTATCACACACATCTTATTCATTTGAACCATTTCTGTTCTCATGTCTCAACGCAAATAGTTCATCCGAGTGAACCGCATGTCGTATATCGCACACACCTTTGATCTGGCTGACAGTTTCCATTGTGTTGTCTAATCACAAACAGTTCATCCGAGTGAACCGTATGTTGTACATTGCACACACCTTCATTTGGCTGCCCGTTTCTTTTGTTCCTCCTCATCACAAACAGTTAATTGAGATGAACCGTATGTCCTGCATCACACACGCAACTAAAATATGAACCGTGTTTGATGCATCCTCCATCGCAAATGTTTTGCACCTTTTTTGACAGGCTTTTTACACCACTGTTTGTGATTATGTCATTGCACACAGTTTCGTCGAAGGGTCTCTGATCGTAGTGTCACGTTAGCAGCATCCTGTAGTAGTGCATATAACTCATATAACATTATATATCGTCAATGAACATTAAGCGTGCGGACCGAACGGGTTCAAGAACTATGTAAACATGACCGAGAAACCTCTCCGATCAATAACCAATAGCGGAACCTGGATGCCCATATTGGCTCCTACATATTCTACGAAGATCTTTATCGGTCGAACCGTTATGACAACATACGCAATTCCCTTTGTCCATCGGTATGTTACTTGCCCGAGATTCGATTGTCGGTATCTTCATACCTAGTTCAATCGCGTTGCCGGTAAGTCTCTTTACTCGTTCCTTAATACATCACCTCGTGACTAAACTCCTTAATCATTTGCTTGCAACCTTATGATGTGTATTACCGAGAGGGCCCAGAGATACCTCTCCGATACTCGGAGTGACAAATCCTAATCTCGATCTATGCCAACTCAACAAACACCTTTGGAGATACCTATAGAGCATCTTTATGATCGCCCAGTTACGTTATGACGTTTGATGGCACACAAGGTATTCCTCCGGTATCCAGGAGTTGCATAATCTCATAGTCGGAGGAATATGTATTTGACATGAAGAAAGCAATAACAATAAAATGAACGATCATTATGCTAAGCTAACGGATGGGTCTTGTCCATCACATTATTCTTCTAATGATGTGATCCCGTTATGAAATTACAACACATGTCCATGATTAGGAAACCTTAACCATCTTTGATCAACGAGCTAGTCTAGTAGAGGCTTACTAGGGACATGGTATTTGTTTATGTATTCACACATGTATTTAAGTTTCCGATCAATACAATTCTAGCATGAATAATAAACCTTTATCATGAATAAGCAAATATAAAATAACAACTTTATTATTGCCTCTAGGGGATATTTTCTTCAGAAATATTACTATATATGAATGGCAATTTTTACTTATCACTCATGGCAATTTTCTACTTTTCATTTTCCATCAAAAATACACCTTTTTGCCATGGCAAATTTACTTTACACCCACGGCAATTTATTTTCACCCGTTTATGGGAATATTTTGCTTTTCTTATGGCCATGGCAAATTAACTTTATGAAACATGACAACTATTACTAAACAATATATGCTACACTTTTTGTGTTCCACGTCATGGCAATTTTTTACTTCTTTTTGTGTCTCCATCCATGTAGTAAAAATACCGTACAAATTTAATCCACATTTTCCCACCATGTACAAATGCAAGTTGCCATGACCTTTCTTAGGCCATTCATAAACAAACTTGACCATGGAATTTTTTTTCTTTTAAATACGATGCCAAATCTATTTTAGCATGCACCATGGCAATTTTAACTAACAATCCATGGTATCTTGTTTTACCATGGCAAATTTGATTTTATTGGACCATGGCAACTTATGTTCAAACATAGATCCAACCACAACCACAAATTTATTGCCATGGCAATTTTACCTTTATTGCCATGGCAATTTTACCTATATTTCCATGCTGACATAGCTTTTGCCGTCTCGCCATTACAACTTTTGCCATGGAAAATTTCTTAAATTCTTTGCCATGGCAAAAAGTTTAAAATCTCTTGCCATGCAAGCCTATACATTTTTTTGTAAAAACATTTTTTCCTAATTTATTTTCTCATGGTCACATGGCAAATTCATTTTTTTTTGTTTCTAAGTATGGCAAATTTAGATCTTTCAAAACATTTTTTAAAACATGGCAAATTGTTTAAAAAAATAATGCTCTCATGGCAACTTTTTCTCTTATGGTCACAATCAAAGCACTATTCTACCAAAGCATGGCAATTTTTAGAAAAAAATATGTCAAGTATGCATCTGTATGAATTTTTTTATCTACACATATGGCAATTTTTTAAAGCATTAAAATATATTTTTAACACGGAAAAATCAGATATTTAATTTTGGTTACTTTGGAAAATTTACTTTTTTGAGCGTGCAAAGTTTGTGTGAACAAAACCATTGTAAGTCTTTTTCTGTGTTTTATATCTTTCTTATTGGTTTTTTGGTTTTGGACATTTTTTATGCAACACTAGGCAACTGGGTTGCAACTGTTTTTTTTTTCAGTTTGGGCCGGCTGGGTCTGTGCAAGATAAGCCAGGAAAAATAGCGACAGCGAACAGGATGGGCCAACACAAGAATCGTTCTCTCGGAACTGGTTTGTAGCCCGAACGTATTCGTTCGATCGATACCGGCGACCGATTCGTTCGGAACATCAGCGCCATATCGGTGTAGTAATATTTTCATGTTTTCTTCCTTGCACATTTTCGCTGCAATGGTAAAATTTGAGGTTGTATATCTTGCAACACACGGGCAATTTTCCGATGATAAAAAAAGCAAGAGCTAGCCCACCAGATCAACAGCAAAGAGGACGCACATATTGCCTACCGGAAAGGAAAGGAAACCGCAGAGTAGACGCTGTAGGGAGGCGCCAGAAAAGGCGAGGAGGCGTATCCGCCGTGCAGGGAGCGACATGTCGGGCCTCGGCGCGGCCGGCCTCGCGTGCCCATTTCTGCAGTTCATCGTCCTCATCATGGCCGTCTCCATCGAACCGTCCGGCCGGCTTTCTCCATCCATCCGTCAGTCCGTCCGGCGCCGGTCACCTTCACTATTGCTTTCTTTCCCATCCCCAGTCCCCACCGACGCCGCTGCTGCTGCGCTGCAGCGGCTTGCAGCAGCTCGGCCTGGTTTGCGCCCGTCCGTCCTTCGTTGCGTCCTTGCCGCGCTTCCCGATTTTTTCGCCATGCCGTGGCCTCCGCCGTACCGCGCTCTCCGGCTCGGGTGCTCGAAACGTGGCACCGTGGCAGGTCTCAGTAATAGCAACCGGCGCATCGGAATTGCCTCTGGGCTCAGCGCTGGTGCAGATCAAAGCTGAAACCTGAGGCCAAACTCTGTAGTCTGTACCATCTTGCGTGAGTTCACTATTTACGTACTTCAAATGTTAAGTAAAAGTTACTCCTCCTGAGTATGGACGCACGTACGAAGTAGTACAAACTTCATTGCATGAAGGGATGCGAGCACGGTATGCTTGACATGCTTGCTGGGAGTCATTCACCGTAGGGTAGAGATGAAGGAATCATTACCGCTAGAACTCGGCAATCAAGAGGTCGCGTTTTGTTGGTGTGTGACATGCATATGATTTGGTTGTTCTCCTTGTGAAAATCGCTCCACTAGTACTACTAGAAAGATTACATTTTTTCGCGATTACGTAAAGTTTATGTATCATTCATTGATAGGTAGAAGAGAATATAAGGTCGGGTATTACACTTTGGGACGTACACGATAAGACGGCATTAAATGCAATACCTGAGCAGCAAGAACGAAATGGGGCTGCTCAACCCAAGAGATGGGGAATCAACATATGCCTACAATATTGTGCAACCCGTTGGCTCCGGCACAAGCCCAAAGCAAAGCCTCCTGTCGGATGGTCTCGGCGAGGCTGCTGACGGAGGGGCGAAGTCCATCGAAGACGCAACCGATTATGTGCTTTCAAAGTTCCCATGTCATGAGCAGAACGAGAGAGTTGAAGCCTTTATGGGCACTCGCAGGCAGAAGGGCGCGGGACTGCTCCCACCAGCAGACGAGATCTGCTCCAGGGCCCGACGGCTAAATAGGTAGCCGACACCACCAGAGCAAATCAAACCAGATTTTCCGCGAGAGTGGGCAGCGAGCGAGGATGTATTGGATGCATTCCGGGTCTTGGTCACAGAGTAGACACGATTTGGCGTGCGGAAGGTTGTGTTGTGCAAGCCTAGCCGCCATCCAACACGTATCAAGGAGAGCGAGCCAAAGGAAGACCTTCACCCGGAGTGGCGCCCATGATTTCCAGATGGGGCGCCAGTGGGAGCTGCGGATGGAGCCGACGAACATCTACTCATAGCAAGACTTGGACGAGTATTGACCAGACTTGGTCCAGCGCCAACGAATCTCGTCGGGGGAGTCGGACAGTTGAATGAGCCGCACCTGACGCCATAGCTCAACGTATTGCAGCCAAGGCATGGGGCCAAGGCCCTGGATGTCCTGGACCCATGCCCGGTAGTGCATGCCGTCGTGCACCAGTCGATTCTTGCAACGTCGGCGCGAGACGAGATCGTAGACAAGGGGTGCAATTTCCGCCGCGGTGCGCCCATTGATCAAGGGGTCAATCCAATATCTGCACAACAGACCATTCCGATGGCCTAGGTGATGGACGTGTGAAACATTGTATTGGCCTTGGGGTCAAAGGGAAGATGCAGGTGTTGCCAAGGTCTAGCCACGTTTGTGCGCTGAAGCCATAGCCAACGAAAACGGAGCGGTATACCCGCACAATGAAGATCACAAACCCCGAGGCCGCCATAAGAGAGCGGTCGGCACACTCTAGGCCACACGACGAGGCACTGACCGCCGCGGGCGTCCTTGCGCCCAATCTATAAGAAGTTGCGGATAATCTTACTGACCAGGCCGAGGATGCCCTTGTTCAAGGCCATCGTCATGAGAAGATGGATGAGCATAGCACAAAGGACGTGGCGCTTGCCGCGAGAGAGCATGGAGCCGCACCATGTAGAAAGATTACAATGGGTGATGACTACTAAAGCTTTTTTTGGTTTGGAGAAATTTTGTAGGAATTTTATAGGGTAGGATTTTTAAAGAAAAAATTTGTATAGAGCTTTTTGGTTTGTAGGAATGAAATCCTATTTCTATGGAGGAAATCTTTCTATCTTTCACATTTCATAGGAAAATAAACATTAGTCTAGACTCAATGAAAAAAATTCTATGATGTGAAACAAATGACATTTTTTTTCCTATTCCTACTCATAAGATTTAAAGATGCATGTTATCTTATTTCCTATGACTTTTCTATTCCTATAATTTTCCTACTCTATGACCAAAAAAGGCCTAAAAGGTTTGGACGCACAAGGCCGGCTTGACTAACTCAAATGCACTCAGATGATCAAAGGGAGGCGATTTGTGGGATGTTGCACGCAGGGGGTGGGGCACCCGGATTTTGTGGGCCACGTGATTGTGCCATGATCCGTAAAATGAACTAGTCTCCTGCATTTGTTTATGGACTTAAGAGCAATTTTAAGGTGCTGATCCATTTTGTTCACGCGCGTTTATTTGGATTAGCGTGGACAAAAAAGTCGGCCCAACGCGCCGATCCAAATGAACGCGTGTCCGCTTTTTATCCGTCTGTTGACCCATTCCTGGCCTTAATGTCGAGCCTCGTTTACATCGGCGCGGAAACAAAACAGACGCGTGCGGCGCCCGCCTACTCCTCCTCCTGGCCCGCTAGTCGGTGGCACATTGGTCATCCTCTCTCACCCCAAGATCGACAGCAAACCCTCGCCCGCCTCCGCCGCGTCGCCGCCGCCGTCCAGTTTTCGGTGCCTCTGCCAGCAGCCGGTGCCGGCACATCTTCCCCAACGCCGCCACCTCCCACGTCGCCGCCACCACTGTCTCGCTGTCGGGGCACCGAAACTTCCCACCCCCACATCCCCGACGCCGCCGCCAGCAGGAAGCCGCCTCGCCGCCCCGGCCAGGTCCTTTGTCCTGACGCCGGCAAGCTTGTCGGATGCCTCCAGGCCAGCCGCCTGGTCCAAGGGAGGCACGCCTCCCTTCGATGGCCGGCTCCTTCGTCGATGTTCGCAAACTGTTCGACAGTTTGCCAAGGTACAAAATGGACTCCGTCGATGAGTTCTTTTTTCATAATTTTCTTTGCGACTCCGACGATTCCTCATCCGATGGTGACGAGGAGATCTTGGCTGCCGTGTTGGTCCATCACCACCTTAATAGCCAGCGGTCGTTGTTCTGTGGCTCCATCCCGGGGCACCTTCCGGCATGGAATCGCAACTGAGAGAGCGGCCATTTCCTTCTTTGGAAGGACTACCTTGACACAACCAACCCGTTGTTCAAACATCAGAAATTCCGGCTTCGTTTTTGTATGAGTATGCGTCTTTTCAACCGTATTAGAGAGGGGGTGGTTGGATACGATGACTATGTCGAGTGCAAGGAGGATGCCCTTGTAAAGATTGGCTTCTCATCTTATCAGAAATGCACTGCAGCCGTCCGGATACTTGTATATCGAGTGCCGGGTGATCTCATTGATGAGTACGTCCGTATGAGCGAGTCTACATGCCAAGACTCCATGTAAAAGTTCTGCAAGGTTGTGGTTGTTGTGTTTGGCCCTGAGTATTTGAGAGAGCCGACTCCTCAAGATACAGCCTGCTTGTTGGTGATTAATGCCAGTAGGGGCTTCCCAGGGATGCTTGGCAGCATAGACTGCATGCACTGGGAGTGGAAGAACTGCTCTTCTGCTTGGTAGGGGCGGTATAAGGGCCATGTCAGGGCTTGCACTATCATACTTGAGGTTGTGGCCTCACAAGATCTCTGGATCTGGCACTCTTTTTTCGGCATGGCCGGATCACACAATGATATCAAACTGCTTCAACACTCGCCGATGTTTGCAAGGCTTGCCGAAGGCAACAGCACGCCGGTGAATGTTACCCTCAATGGCCACAACTACAACAAAGAATACTACCTAGGTGACGGTATCTACCCTCAGTGGACCACTATTGTGAAGACAATCCCCAACCCTGTTGGAGAGAAGAGGACAAAATTTGCACAAAAGTAAGAGAGTGCTAGGAAGGACGTCGAGCGTGCCTTTAGTGTTTTGCAATCTGGATGGGGCATCGTTCGGTATCCCGCTAGGACTTGAAGTACAAAGAAACTGTGAAAGGTGATGACTGCTTGTGTGGTCATGCATAATATGATCATAGAAGATGAGCGTCCCGAATGTATCTACGATCAAGAATTTCAGTTTCAGTGTAAGAATGTTGTACCTGAGCATGAAGGAGCAGTAACGTTTGAATAGTTCACCCATTCCCCGCAATACAAAAATATTCACGAATATAAAAGATGTTCATGAATTTAGAAATGTTAGTGAATTTCAAAAGAAGTTTCCAAGTTTTTAAAATAATCATGAATTCAGGAAAACACGGATTTAAAACATTTACCTTTTTTAGACAAATTTAAAAAATTTACCTATCAACCAACGTAGGAGCGCCACGTTCAAATGCTAATAGGCCCAACCACAGCCCACATCCGATCCACTTCCTAAGATGTGGGGCCATGAATACATGAAATAACCTCGATGCACCATGAGGCTCCATTCATATTCATACGGAGCTTAAGTAAATTATATCATTACATTATTAAGAGATTAATTGAGATTTATATATTCGTGAACATCCTTCTGTTCCTGCCCATCAGATAAACAAAATCACTAATTAAGGAATACTCTTTGCAAAGAACACTTCACTTTCCCAGGTCGCGACAAGTGGCGCACATGCAGCGCGCCACTTGTCGCAACCTGAGAGTTTTCTCTTTTTTCGTAGATCCGTTTATTCAAAACGTTTTTATCTCTTAAACCGTGTGTCCAAATCTCGAACCGTTTTTATCATTGGATTCCTCGCGTCGAGATTTTCAAAACTATATCCCATGTTGATAGGTTTTGATAAACTTTTTTTTCACGAAAAAAACCGGACGAAAAAAATCGGGCGAAAAAACTGAATCGGGAGCATGGTTTTTTCCCTTTCCGAAAGAGGCACGCCCGTGCCTCTCGCGAAATCACAATCGTGCCTCTCGTGGAAGCAAAAACGTGACTCTAGTGGAAGGAAAAAAAACGCGTTTTTTCCGTTTTCGAGAGGCACGACCCTGACTCTCGCGAAAGCACAACCGTGCCTCTCGCGGAAGCAAAACCGTGACTCTCGTGAAAGAAAAAAAACAGAAAACGCGTATTTTTTCCTTTTCGAGAGGCACGGCCGTGACTTTCGCGTAAGCATAACCATGCCTCTCGCAGAAGCAAAATCGTGACTCTCACGAAAGAAAAAAAAACAGAAAACGCGTTTTGTTTTTCCTTTTCCGAGAGGCACGGCCGTGACTCTCGCAAAAGCACAACCATACCTCTCGCGGAAGAAAAACCGTGACTCTCGCAAAAGAAAAAAAACAGAAAACGTGTTTTCTTCGTTTCTGAAAGGCATGGCCGTGACTCTCGATAAAGCACAACCGTGCCTCTCCGGAAGAAAAACCGTGACTTTTGCGAAAGGAAAAAAAATGCGTTTTTTCGCGCAAAAAAAATTCGAATTTTTTTTTTGATCAAAAAGCTAAGAAAGACCGGGGGAAAACCAAAACGTCGAAAAAACCCGGGGAAAAACCGTTTAAAAAGCCGAAAACGCATGTGGAAAAATAAAAAAACAAAATCCGAAGGAAGCGTCCAGAGCGCGACACGTGACGAATGGCTGAGAGCGCACACAAGTGGCGCTGATCGTTGCGAGGCTCACGAAGAAGCGCTCGTTAACTAGTTGCTCCCTCAGATAAAGCATACCTTTTTTTTAGCAACAGATAAAAATTCCTGCCTTTGTGGGCTACAGACAGGCCATCAATTTGGTGGGGTTGCTTCTTTTTAGAAGGCTTTGGTGCCCTGCCATTTTGGTTACACTGGGCTGTGCGATCCGATCCATTATCCTAGGCCCGCGAGGCCTAAACCCAACCCCGAACTCCCCGAAATCCCCCAAAGCAGTTCTTCTTTCTCTGCAAGGCAAGCGGCGGCAGATTCAAGACCAGATACCTGGTCCAGAATCCAGATACCCACCCTTCTTCTTCCTCTGCAAGCCGGGGCAGATTCACCCACTCCGTACAGCAGTGTTCCCTCGCCCCCCGCCGACCGGATTGGGAAAGCGAGAGCGAGATGCCGACGCTGACGAAGCTGTACAGCATGAAGGAGGCCGCCCTCCACAACACCCCCGACGACTGCTGGATCGTCGTCGACGGCAAGGTAGCGCCTCCCTCATACCCCTCGCCGCCGATCTGGCTTCAGCAATACTGCCCCTAACATCGGTAGGTAGGTAGGTAGGGTGTATGGACGCGCTTCGTCGTTGCTAGTTGGGCTTCGACCCCCGCCCGTAGCCTGTTCGACCGAATGCCTGGGAGATCCTGCGCTCGCTGTGTTAGTGAGAAGGCCGCAGAAATCGAAACCTGCTAGTCTAGGCACCAACGCTAAGGTTTGATCCTCGTGGGACAACTGTGCTGGGGTATCCTGTTTGTGGAGGTTGTGCTTGAAAGCAACTACAGCAGATGCCTCATACTGAGGGCTTTGAATCAAATAGAATTTGTGTCAGCAGAGAGTAGATGCGCATTGCAGTACTCCTACTTGGCAATATGTTCCACTATTCTGATTGTGTGGAGATCTCATGCCGTGTTGATGGATACATTGCAGATTTATGATGTGACTGCGTATTTGGACGACCATCCTGGGGGTGCTGATGTTCTCCTTGGGGTGACCGGTACTTCTTCTCTCCGCTTCTTTTCATGTTCTTGTTCAGCACATTTTATTCTCTCTTAGGCTGAATGCTCATGTATGATAATCCGTTTGAAGGTATGGATGGCACCGAGGAATTTGAAGATGCAGGCCACAGCAAGGATGCCAAGGAGTTGATGAAGGATTACTTCATTGGGGAGTTGGACTTGGACGAAACACCTGACATGCCTGAGATGGAGGTTTTCAGGAAAGAGCAGGACAAGGACTTCGCCAGCAAGCTGGCGGCTTATGCTGTGCAGTACTGGGCCATTCCGGTAGCAGCAGTCGGGATATCAGCCGTGGTTGCCATATTGTATGCACGAAGGAAGTGATGACTGGTTATAGGTTGATTGAAGAACATTTTTGGGGTAACCAACACATTTATAGCTGGTTATGGATGGAGAGATTATGTACTTCTGTCCAAAGGGGAAGACACATTGCTGTATTGAGCCCTTAGGTACTTGAGTCAAATATTTGTCCACAAAATTGGTGGTACTATTTTATCAATATGTCATTCAATGGATGGATTCATTTCAAGACCTGAACCATGTGTGTGATGTAAACCCTCTTACGCCTTGAGGCAGCTGTGGGCACAGACTTCTTCCGTGCCATTACTGCTTCTATATTTCTTATTTTCGTGGGATGTGCCACAGTACTGCTATTTATGAATATTGTGATTTTTCAATCTCTCACTTGCTCCTGAATAACCCTGAAGACTTTTGTGTAACTTGTTCTTTTGTAACTTTCAAGATGCAAATTGGGATTTGTTGGCCTCTCCTTTTGAGTCAACATTTGTTGAAAGCTTCCCGTGCAAGCATTTCGTCCATATATTTTCCTATTCGTTTTTCTTCCCCTTGTGTCACCTCACAAGGTGTAGATAGTTGGGCAGTAGACTTCAGAAAGATAGCAGGTAGCTTTTGCCGCCCCCTCTCTTGATGTTTCTAAACTGGGGATGCTTCACCATCACTAGGTAATAGTTGAAGAAATTTTATCATGTGCTACTGCTGTGCTTAGTAACCTATAGGACATGGGTTCGACACAGCCTCTCTGCATTGCATTGTGCATGGTAAGGCTTGCCTCGTATAATCCTTCACCAGACCTCACCTGGTGTCGGAGCTTCTAGCACTTGGTCTGTCCTCTTTTTTTTTACTGCTTAGTAACCTGGAAAATGTACGCCTTACCTGATAGTATTGTGCAGGGGTATCACTTGGAATTGATGGTGTTGCTTGAAGGCAGAGCAAAAACCAACATGTGGAAGGTGGTGCTGAGCTTCTCAACCTGGGGCTTGCTTGCAACTGCAACCAGCCAACAAACAACAGCTACGGGTGAACCATCTCCCTGATCCTTCCATTGCACTGCATCTTTGACTCCTGATGGGTATATATATGCCAGGCCATAGGCAGCATATGTCCTCTGATCACTGAGACTCGGCAGAGGCAACACCGTGAAACTTCCAAGCCGAAGCAATATCATGGCTCCCTTCAACAATGGCCGATCATGCTTTGTTGCAGATGATGATGTTTCTGAGGGCTCGGAAACAGCGTCCTTCATAAGGTAAATTGTTTCCAGGATTTCTTATGCTACTATATATCCTGATGTGTTCTGTAATTTGTACTATAGTAAAGTTGTTATGTTTCGGTTCATTGCTCTGAATGATACAAGCTTCTCTTGTTTGATTAGTAGTAACATTGACTGATGATTATTGTTGAAGATATTTTTAGATCATTGGGGAGGTTTCTCCCTGGTTCCATTACTAGAACAAAATTTGGATAATTGCAGTCAGTTTTATACGGCCTCATCTCAAACAGAAAAATTATTTAGTGCCGTCGGTCTGTTCTCCAAACTAACAGCAGATGAGCATACCATTTTCTCTCAGAAGAATGAAAAGTAGACGGGCATGTCTTGTCGTCGTCAAAATGGTGCTATTTTGTGGCACAACGGCGCTGCATACAAGCAGATTTTTCTTCAAAACAACAAGCCTCCCCTCGTCGGTTTCCATTAAAGAAACCGACAGTCTTACAACATTCAAAAGAGAGAAAGCATAAGAACACCTGGAGCGATATACCCAGGGCAGTTTGTGCATCATCAGGCAAACTAATATCTATTAGCTTTCAGGTAACTGTGCAGGTCCTGAAAACCAGCTCACACACAGCAGTTTCTTCAGAACTTTCAAGCAGAGCCTTTTGGCACTCACACACAAACTGGAACAAGCCTTGTAAAGCAAACTAGAGAGGTTATCACTCAAGGAAGAAAGAAAACAAGAAGGCGGTGTAGTAGAAATCATCCACCCGTGATTCTGGGAACCGTAGGGCCCCATCCATGGCTTCTGTTGTAGATCTCCCGCACCACCTGCCTGATCTTCTCCACAGCGAGCTCAATGCTTCCTGCTTTCAGGTTTGTCTACAAGATTTTCCAGTTGGTGAGATGACTGCAAAGATGGAAGATAACTGGTGCAGGATCATTAGGCATTTTCTTATCAAAACATGCTGCATTTCTGGTTTTCCATATTGTCCACCATAGAGCAGTCCCTCCCATCATAGCCATTTTTCTTTTGGCTGGGAGGGAACTGGTCCAGCCAGCCAGAAGTAAGATCGTAAGATCATGAACATCATCAGGGCATCTCACAAGGTCAAAAGCACAGAGAATCACATTATATTCAAACAGCAAATGTTTGATGAAGCAACCCGTTAAACGTAGCAATCAGGAAGACAACCTGGTACTCCCTCTGTTCGAAAAAGCTTGTCCCAAGCTTGTTTCTCAAATGGATGTATCTAGCACTAACTTGGTGCTAGGTACATCTATTTAAGGGACAAGCTTTTTCAGACGGAGGGAGTACGTGGCAAGCATGCTCGTTCACTACTGCATTATTGCAATTTTCTAAATTCATGGTGTGCAGATAGAGAAGAACCATTTCATGCCTCTTTTTGCTGTACATTATGGTTTTATGATCTTAGGTACGTTTCTGTTCAGCCTAGCCTGAGTGTTGTCCTGTGCTTCTTTTGATTCTTGTTAACTCTAGCACTTGTTTCAAAAACGAGAGGGATCAGGAAAACAATGCTAGATTATCTCAACCAACAGCATCCTCTCGGTTTAACAAATTGTACAAAACATTATTATGTAACTCATACAATCACTACAAGAAAGGCAGTCATATGATTCAATTAAAATGTCTGCGTCTGCTATAAAATACAGAAGGTGCAACCATAATTACCTAAATTTGAGTAACTAAGTTCACCAGAGTTTCATGGCCAGTATATACCAAAACAAGAAATACATTTTCAGCCCTTTTTAACTTACAAAACACACACACTTATCAGCTTTCCTCAGCGCGGCACCCGTGTCTTCTATGCAACCGTGGAATTGAATGAACAAATGACCTGTTGCCGCGCACCTCGTGGAACATGACAGTGACTTGAAGCTCACTGAATCTCTTGGTCTCATTTCATCATACGTAATAAGCCAGCAAAGTAGCCAACGCAGTCCAGAACACCAATAGTGGGAGCGTCCATGGTTGTTTTGTCAGAGGGCTTGCGCTAGGCAACCATGGATAGTCATCGGGAGACGGCATGACACAGTTATCACCATTGAAGTACACACGCCGCGGAAATGCCCATCCTTTTTGGAAGGTGAAAGTCTCTGAGTCCTTGCGCATGAGTAGTTCTGACTGCGCGTTTCCAAGCGGACCAGCTTGATTGAGCAAATCATTGTAGAACTTCATTCCCCAGAACATTGCGGTGTCATCTGAAATGGGAGGGATAAACACGTCAGATAGGAGGCACATCTCAAGTCAGAAACTAGTTAAAACAGTTCACAAGGTGACTTACTTATGCGGCCTCCATATGGGGTAAGTGGCTTATAGTTGAAGCTGAACAGCTTTGTGATATTATCGAAGTTAGGATGCTGGGCAACCATGTTCCAGTCTGTATAATTCATGCGGTAGTTGAAGTTTGTGATGGTGACTTTCACTCTCCAGTAGTCCTTGTAGTTGAGCTTCACATGCCAATGGATTCTTATCGGGCACATGTGGGAAGTACATTGGACAAGAGGCTGGCCGGTTAATTTGCCAGGGCCATTGATGGCAGATTGTAAATAAGGCGAATTGTCACTGTAAAATGGATAGGATTAGTAAGGAATTTGCAGAAGGTTGGAACCTTAATAGGAAGCATAGTAAACAGTAATAATTATTAACTCACTTTACACAGCTTCCTGGACGAGTAATATTGTTTTGGCAGCCGCAAGAGCACGTTGGGCAGTTCACAATAGTGTCGTTATAAAACGATGAGAGAGATACACAGCAGGTGGGAGTCTTCTGAGCAAGAAATTGGGAGTATGTGCAGGTTACATTCCACGACACTGCCAATAGAGAATTCTTTTGTTAATACCCACTAAATAAAGAACATTGTCAGCAATAAAGAATAAAAACTATATGGAACCAATCTGATGTTTCCTGCATTTGAAATCCATTATTTGCAAGTGAACAAAACTAGTTAAGATATTATCAGGCTTAGTGGTGGCTTATTTTCAAATAAATATCAGCTAACATCGATCCTAGGTGATGAACTCATCTCCTCTCGAAAATGAATCACTTCCGATTTCAATGGTTTCACTCCTTTCAGTCTTTCACTAATCCTACACATATTATAACATAAAATTCATTCACAATTAAGGAGCAGAAACATACAAAAGTGGTACTAAGATGTGTTTAGCTCAATTAGTGTAGCTTGCTAATGCATTTGCGCAAAGTATTAAAGCAATATAGAGCAAGCAGTGAAGAGCAATAAGTGGGCAACTTACTGAGAGCTTGGGTTACCCTGCGCCCGTCTGACGAGTAATACTTGGTAGGCCTGCCAACAAGAGCACGCCCACATGTGTACCCCGGACCTGGGGCCCTAAGGGTGAAGTTTTTCGGCATCTTAACCGTCTTATTGGTAGTCCCAGCAAGACCTACACTAATCTGGAAGGAGGATGCAGCATTTCCTGGGTCCTGGTTAAATGTCTTTATAACTCCTGCCTTGCAACAATTGGCAATTTGCTGGTTGAATGGGGTGCCCGGAAGAAGATCGACAATCGTTGGATCTCTCTTGCAGCAATGGGGAGGGGCACTCTTGAATTTTGAGCAATCACCCTGCTCAGTAGCCTGAGCCCCCACCATCGACCAGATAACCTCTTTCTTTGCCCACGACCACCCCAGCTGCCATCCAGGTGCAGGTATGTGTCGGAACTGCTGGTAGTTGAACATTGTGACTGTTGCCTGCACATGACAAGTTTGGAAGAAAAAAAAGATCAGATACAAGCAGAGGTGACCAGATATCCAAAATCTGCTGGTAACTGCACTTGATGGCTACTATATTGTTTGTGGCAAAGTTTGTAACCAATTATTAGCCATGCTACTTGTCAAGGTCAAATCATGAGCTAATATAATAGGCTAATAGGTTGAGATGAAAGACAGAGCTGTTGATGTGAAGAGGTGCTACTTACCACATAACCATCAGGAGTCCACGAAATAATATCCCATTTTATGGTGATGTTGCCGTTTGGATCCAGCGAATCATAAGCCTCTGCGTGAACAAACAAACAAAGGGTGCATACATCAGATACATACATGGAAAGAAACTAAAGAGAGAAGTTGAATTGACACGCTAGATGCACTCTATGTTACTACTACTTCTGCATCATAATTGCAGTTTGCAGGATCTATCCAGTGGATACTTTCTAGCAGCAAAACAATTGGTCGATAGTATGTTTTTACTGATTCGCTTCCCTCCTGGGCAGATCTATCGCCGCAGAACTCACCACGAGCAAGTGTGAACAAGATCAGCAGAGTGGCAGCGGGGAAGCTTGACAGATCGCTCGTCTCACAGATAGGGATAGCTTCCTAATTTGGCTTCAGAACTCGGACAAGCTCTAAATGAACGGACAGGACTAACCCAGTGGGATCAAAATTAGATGCCACCGACACCGACAGCACTAACTAACCGTGCGACCGCCTCGTCTCACCGATGCACCGCGGCGATCGGGATCCGTTTACCGATTCGCCGGCTCCAGGCACGACGACGAGGAACGAGAGAGAGGGAAGGACCGGGCGGGCGGGAAGGAGAGGAGCTAGCCGAACCTGTGGTGGCCGGTGCGGAGAAGAAGAGCACCGCCGCGAGCAGCACGGCGCAGCAGGCCGCGGATCTGGAGCTCCCGGCGACGCCACCAACCGGCGCCATTTCCACCACCGACACTCCCCAGCAGCAGCTGCAGCTACCCACCCACCGATCCCCGCTCCGCTCTGCACGGCGAGGAATGCGGCCGCGCCCGCCGAGGGAGGGGGGAACTGGAGATCTGAGGCGACTGAGCTGGTGGTGGTGGTGGAGGAGGAGGGAGTGGGACTTAAAGCATGTGCGGCCGCGGCCGTCTCCCCAGTTTTTACTGCGACGAGACGAGACGAGACGCGCTCCGTCTGCGAGTCTGCTTGCTCCCTCACGGACGCTTCCTCCCGCGCCTCGGTGGGAATTATATCGCGGGGAGGGGGCGCCTTTTTTTTCTTTCCTCACCCGCGGATGTGACGGCCCAACCTCCGAGGTGGTTCGGACCGAAATGCCCTCCGCTCGTACAGCTGTTC
The DNA here is from genome assembly GCA_034509565.1 of Triticum monococcum. NCBI lineage: Eukaryota > Viridiplantae > Streptophyta > Magnoliopsida > Poales > Poaceae > Triticum > Triticum monococcum. Next base: position 609,040,443 of record CM067845.1, read on the forward strand.
CCTATTGGGCGATGGATGTCACTCGTCGGGAGCTGGGACAGGGACTGCTGCGACCTCTGCCCCGGCCATGGCGCTCGGGAGTGGGGTGTTTGGATGTCTGTTCCGGAGATCCTTCTGCATGAGCGAACTTTGCTAAATCTGACAAAGTCCCATGCCAAAACATAGCACATGTTTGAAACAAAAGTACCAGACATGCTCAGTTCTGCGTCTAACAAACTTTGCTAAATCTGACAAAGCTTGGTGTCAAAATAGCCTAATTGGTTTGATGCCAAATGTTGGCTAGAGATTGGTTGCATACCAATTTTCGCTACCAATCTCACAAAAGGTTGCCAAATGTTGGTAACTTGTGATTTTGCCAAATGTTGGCTTGCCAAATATTGGCAATGCCAAATGTTGGTAGCAAACCAATCAGCCTCAAAATATTAGACATGTTCTCCAACACAACTTGGAGAGACGATCTGTGGCGCGTAGGGGCTGGGGCACGCGTGCATGCAGCCGCATGACTGCGTCAAGATTCGGAAAGTGGTTTTGTGATTAGAGTTTAATGAGTGAATGCAGCTTTTGGTATATTTTTTGTCGGGAAGTGTGTGCCCCGCAAACCCCACCTCCAATGTTTTTCCTTTTGACTTGTAAATTTGAATCTATTATGTCGTTTGAATCAAAAGTATAATTTGTATTTCATTTGCATATTCATGTTCCTTGTGATGAGGGCTTTGAAACAAGCTCGCTTTTGAATACGTTTTGACAAATTTTAAAAACTACAGCAGGTTTCAACTACTAAAACTTGATATAGCAAATGATAAATTCAGCCAGTTTTAAAGACTAAACTTAAACCCTAAGCCATATACAGTAAACCCGTAAAAGCAAATGAAACTTGATAAAACATGGTGAAACTTTGTGAAACATAATATTACGACTATCAAGTTTTAATATTTGAAACTTGGTAAAAAATAATAAAAGGTGTCTAAATGTATTTGAAGTTGGTCTTGTTCAAAAATACCTGTTGCAACGAACACAGATATTCAAACTGAACTTAATTTGGACTTTTGGTTTAAAAGATACAATAGATTCTAATTTTGAGATAAAATGGAAAGTATGGGAGGTGGGGTGGGCGACACATGCAACTCTGCCAAAAGTTGTCATGCATTGACCTCGGTGCAATGATTAAGGGTGAACTGCACAAACTAGTGCATCAATCTTGAAGCAAAATGGGTGGTCACATGTATGTGTGCCCCTACAAATTTTGGACACTACTTAGGCCATGCGCCGCACACATGACACCCCCTGCCCCCCCCCCCCCCCCCCCCCCCGCCGCTCAATATTATGCATGCGCCGGTCTCTCGACTAATATTGCAACCACGTCGGGCGAATTTGATTTCAATGATGCACAAATTGGTCCGAGTATTACCAAACATATGTGTCAAACAAAAAGCTTCTCGTAGAAACCAACTCCACAAGTACTCCCGAATTAGGTTGCCTCGAAGTTGAGACAAACGGTGTTAATTGTCATGACATCATCGCCGCATTTGGGATAACTCACACCTCCACCACCATATTGTTGTCTTGCCACTCAAGGGGTTGCCCTCGACATTCTCACCTCCACCTAGGGGTTGGTGCCCCGTGTCACCTTTCTGTAGCATGGTGTCAATATTGGCTAGAGGATGTGAATCGTCACCCTATAGCCTTGCCCCTAGAGCCACCATATCTCTTATCATGGAAGGGTTTAATATGGGTATATCCAACACATCCATCCTCCAATCCAGGAAAGAGCAATATTGCCCACAAATACATCCCTTGTGGTTGTTGCATAGCTTAGATTTTCGCATTGACATAAAAGATGACATTTCCTTTAGAGGCGAACCTCATCACAACCACACAAAGAGACCACTACAAGGTGCCACACCACACAAATACAATGCGTTGGGGGGGGGGGGGGGGGGGGGTAGAAAGAGTGCTCTGAGATCTAAAAAGACGCATATCATTTGCTCAGAAGGGGCTAATTTGATCAAGAAAAAAAGACTTGGTCCTATCGGATTTTTTCCCTTGGGACGAGAACAGGGACTGCAACCTCCTAGCTTTGGTGGTGGTGGACATTGGGAGAGAGAGAGAGAGAGAGAGAGAGAGAGAGAGTCAAATTATGTACTACCGACGGAGCTTGACGTCAAAATGCTAGACATGTTTTGAACCGAACTTAGCCACGTTCAATTTCGCATCATCAAACTTTGCTAAATCTGACAAAATTTGATGTCCTAATATTATACATGTTTTGCACCAACGAAATATGGTTTGCAATGGCCCACGGATTGGGTTTGAGTCTTATTGTACACAGTGTGTCATACAAAACCCTAACTCCACAAAGTAGTGACGAAACTAGGTTGCCCGTGAGGCGAGGCAAACGGGAAAGTTGATGGCAAAGACATCATCGCCACATTTGCGGCGACGCACGCCTTCACTGACACTTTGTCATTAGACAAGTGTCTTGCTAATCAAGGTATTGCCCTCGTCATTCTCACATCCACAGGGGGGGGGGGGGGCAGCTGCCATATGTCATCTCTCTCCAACCTATTGTTCATAATGGCTAGAGGATGCAGTGCATCGTCCTTCGCCCTTGGCCCACCATTGTGCTTCCCACCACTATTGGGATAGATCCCGTGTATCCATCCTCCAAACTAGCTAAGAGGAGTTGCACTCACGACGCATCTATGGCAGTCATTGCCTAGCTTCCACCATCGCGCCACCATAAAAAATGGCATTTCCTTTAGAGGCGAACCTTATTGTAGCCACACCAAAAGACAGCTATTAGGAGGCATGGGAGAGGCATGTTCCGACGAATAGGAGTTGTTACCTATTAAGTCGCTTGAGAGGAACGGCACGAGTCAGTAATCTCTCATGTAGCAACTCCAATACTGATGGCACATGAAGATAACCATCATAGTCTATTACATGCATATTGAGGTTTATCTAAAATTACGACCACACCTTACCTTTAGATGGAGTACATATATATGAGTCTTTCTTTAATCACTTTGGCTTATGTTAAATAGAGAACATCCAATACAATAAGGTGATGGGATAACTGAACCAACTGGCATGAAAAACAACCTTAAACAAAGGAGAAATCACAACTAAGAGCATGGGACACAAATTTCTTGTCAAAGCCGCAACCGAGCCCATCGTCGTTCCGCTGCCATAGCTCCCGTGAGAGATGGACAACATCGAGAAATTCATAAGATCTATAGAGGACCAAACTTTGTTGAATCACCACAATAATACACCCCTCCTATATGGCAGAGACTGGCAATCACACCAAGCATATCGACCGGGGCGCCACCTTGCTCTATGTAGGTTGGTAGGCTTGCATCGCCAAACCAATTGGCCGATGACCTTGCTTGCAAGTCAACAATTCTCAAAAGAAGAGGTTACTGAAAAATATGTCGTGGGTCATTGATGATGTCCACGGAGACATGCCGATTGACGGCACTAAGAGCCAACCAAGCATCCAAAGATTGACGATGACAAAAACTCTCAATTTTCTTGGCAATGCTGGACAAAACATCACAGAAACATGTTTGGAAGATGACTTTTATTTGAGGCAAACCCTATGACTATTGGGGTGACTTCACCACAACTCCAAAACGTAGCTTCCCACTTAGAGCATCTACGACCTCACCTAACTAATTTGGCCCCTCAAACGTCTGTGGACGTGTCCGGATGCGCTCGCAGACAGTGATGCCCCCCCCCCCCCCCCCCCCCCCCCACACACACACAATTGTGTTGCCTCCGCAGACAACAAAACAGAGATACTCCTTTTTTCGGTTTAGAGGCCGACTGGGTTACGGTTTTGTGACCTGACATTGACTGGCTGTTCGTCCAATTGGTTTGGGAAGCCTAGTCGTAGATGCTGAGGCATAATGCATATTTCGTCACAACTATTCTTTATGACCACCGACATCTGAACCTTTGATAAGACGGAAATTTTGTCTTGTCTTATGTGCATTCACAACTATTCTTACTTTTTTTTTGAATTGTAAGAGGAAGCCCCTACATGGTAAACCGTTTTTTTGGGGGGGTGGGGGGCTACATGGTAAACACACGCATATAAAAACTCGAACGTAGTTGGTGGAGTTGTATTCACTTCGGTGATTAGGTCACAAACATATTAGACCGTTAATCATCCAACATCTTTGTCACTGACCATAAGCGAAAATAATTCCTCGGTGTCGCTCACGACACGTGATTCATGGTTCCTATCCGGCCAGATTTAACTAAATTCCTACCGACTCATTGTGTCATTCATACGGAAAACACGACACCTCTGGGAGGGGAAAAGGAAAAGGAAAAGGAAAAGGAAAAGGAAGAAGATTCAAGGACACACTTATCTCTCAACCGTTCCGGATGCTAGACGGTACTAGAGTAGAGATAGCGATGCACCATGCACGGACGGCAAAAGCTTCGATGTGCCGTTCCACTTACCCGCCACCCCATCATACGAGTACGAGCCACAGACGAGGCAAGCATAGGACTCGAGCAGCGTTCGGTGCCGCCAGTCACAGCCGCGTCCTGCCTCTGTCGGTCCGCAGACGCGAGGGGCAAAGCCGGAAACGCCCGATCAACACCAATCGTTCGGGAGCTTCATTAAACTAATGGCGCCGGGGTGGTGCCTGCCACGAGGGTCCAAACGCACACATGCAGGCCGACACCCCGGGGGAATAAACGCACGGTGACACAGCCCCCCTCCCCCTCTTTCTGTCGGTGGGGAGACGGGAGAGAGAAAAAACGAGGCCACTGATTAACAGCGGTGCGCGCAAACTGCAGGTTAGGGAGGAGCGCGAGGCCGCCACCGACTAACGCCGTAGGCCCCCCGTCGCCGTCGCGCCGGTTGGTGCCCGTTACCAGGACGTACCAACAACCAGCCCCATCGCGTGAGTTGTGACCATGCCATTAGCATTAACAAATTCGACAAATTCATCCTTAGTTTTTGGTGTTGTTAATCAGTTTCCAGCCAGCATCGAGATCTCCAGCTGTGTGTGTTTGTGTGCGTCCGGCTCTAACTAACTTTGCTCGTGGACATGTTCAGCGTGCATTTCTTAATTTGGGCGCATGAAATGAATGGAGCTTTATTGTAGCTGAGGGTGACCAGTATGGGGTGCCCCCGTGTCAGTGATGGAAGGGAATGTGGCGGTTGCCTGGACGTCCGCATGGTTGAATAGCTTGGAGCCTCGGATGTTGGATGTGCATGCGGCTGCAAAAGAAAAATCTCTGCGCAGTGTGCAGCATGAGAAGTGGTTCGGCACTGAACTGGGCCAGGCCAACTCCGATGCCGGGCTCCCCAAACTGTGGCCTCCTTTGATTTGAAGAAATTCTACATAATATGTTTTTTTTAAATCCTTAGAGTATTTTGGTTTGTAGGAATAGGATCTTATTCATATGAAGGAATTCTTCATATCCTTCATATTTCATAGAAAATAAACTTTAGTCTAGACTAAATGAAAAAAAATCCCTATCATTTGAACCAAATGACATCTCTTTTCTTCGTTCTATTCATAGGATTTCAAATACATGACATTTCAATTTCTACAAGTTTTCTATTTCTACGATATTCCTACTCTATGAACCAAAGAGGCCTATTGAAAAAAAATGAGGTCTGAACAAACAGACGGCCCGGTCGACTCGTCACAAAAACATGACCGGGTCGACCTTCCAAACCCACCGTATACGTACGGCCCAGCCCAAATCTGGAGCGCGTAAGGGGAGGCCCAGACACGCCTGATCGTATCCGCCATGTCGGACTGGTCCACCTTGGTCCATCTAGATCCTACAAATATCCCCACCCGGACGAACCCTAGGCCCAGGTCAAACCACACTTTTCGTCTCCACTCAATGTCGAGCTCCGACAGCACAACATCCGGCGACGGATCTGGTTGTGACAACCCCGTCCACTAGGAGTTGCTCTTGCGCAAGGCGGAGGCAGACGACGACGAGGAGCTCATCATCCTCATCGCGCTGCGCCTGTCATGGCTGGACAGGGGCGGGAGAGGAAACTCTGGCTCCACGCCATCCCCCGTCGACCGACGACGCAGTGCGGACGACAACGTCGGCTCGTCGTGTCCATGCAGCTCTGGGAGCTCTGCGCCCCTCTCCGAGCCCTTCTCTACCTGCTTCGAGTAGCGTCCTTAGCCACCGCTGTAACCTCGTTCCCGTGCTGGAGCCGACGCGGATGCCCAAATTCAAGGTGCGGGCCGCATGCTGTGAGAGGCAGTTGACGAGGGAGAGGGTAGCGGCGACGGAGGCGATGTCCTCCCGTTGGTCCCGCGTGCATGCATCGATTGATCCAGACGACCAGCTCCTCACGACAGTCCTCCGTCGCTAGCTCACCACAACGGAGATCGAAGCGTGGTGGCTCCGCCGCAAAACACGAAAGCCCTCCAGCTCGCCATCGAGCAGTCAGAGCACGAAGCAGCGGAGAAGGAGACGACGCGTGAGAAGGCCGCCCTGCTGGCGAAGGAGCAGGTACGCGTGGTCTGTCGGATGGCCATCATCATATCCTCCTCTGACGACTTCGACATCTCCGAGGACGACGCCCTCCCACTGTCGACGCCTATACCGAGAGCTACAGCCACGCTGGCAACCACAAGGGTAAGGGACCGACACAAAAGTGGTGATGTCCCAACTTCGTTCTTCATCTCCATTTTAGGTTTTAGTTAATTTTGTTTTTATCTATGTTGTCGATGATGAACTAATGGTTTTGGTCCGATGAGCTGTGTTGCTGTGTTCGTATGCCCATATGGAATTTAGTTTGAACTGTGTTTGTCTATTTCCGTATGATGATCAACCTAGTTTCTCATGTTGCATGGATAGCATGGTTTTGAGGGGGCAGAGTTAAACCGGTCACTGTCCGCTGACGCATCCGTGTATGTTTAGGGGGGCGGATTTGCTATATCCGGGTGCGTCAGCGGACCTTTAGTGGGGGGGGGGGGGGGGGGGGGGGGCAAATTTGCTATATCTGGTTGCAGATACTATAGCTGGAAACATGCGATATGTTCATGTACCAGCGGGGGGATTGATCTTTATCAACATATCCATCATGTCGTGTTGCATCCTATTATGATGCGGGAGTAGTCCATCCTCGGGTTGAGGTTTTGGGTTTTGTACCAGTAGCAATGTGTTCTATCTCTCTCCCTTGATTATGAAAGTTTTCGATAATGATTGTGATCATGGGACTTTGTTAATGAAGCTCAATTATGTGATATATCCCTTCATATTATGTTTATGGTGAATTGGATCTTGCTCTTGCTATGAGTTTCTTTATGTTGAACTGAATCTTTTGGGAATCAATGAGATAATGTTCGGAGATGCATGCAGTGACATTGGCGTGACTCTATGGATAGTAGATTAGAACAATTAAGGTCAAGAGGTGATTGTTTTATATAATTTCCAAGGTTGTTTGAGGTGACCTTGGGGTTGTCCCATGGATCAAGATTAGAAAGAAAAACTTAAAGGTGTGGCCAGCACCTGCGCTATCTCATCCTACTTTGATCTGATAAAAAAGGAACTTTAGAGTAATTCTTTACCACACTTTTAGAGGATATATAATATAGTTTAACTATGTTAAATATATCGAGTTTGCACTAGTGAAAATATAAACCTTAGCCTTTATTTCCAAGCATTGAGATATTGTCTTAGTCACTCTTATTGCTGTTTACCTTGCTGGCCATATTTATTTCAAAAATATAAAAATAGTGTTATCATCCAAACTATCGATCTATAACTCAAATTATCGATCTCTTTGCCGAACTAGTGCACTTATACAATCAAATTGTATTAGGTGTGTTAGGGACACAATAAACTCCTTGTATTTGATCGTAGAGTTGTTTGAGAGAGAACATTTTCAACCTACGCCTCCAGCGAACTGATAAATCTTAAGTCATCCACTTGACGGAAATTGTTGCCGTCCTATAATCTCTGCGAATTGATAAACCTTTGGCCGGAGTCTTCCGAGCAAGAAATTGGGATTATCCGCAGGTTACATTCCATGACACTGCAAATAGATCATTTCTTTTGTTAAAAGCCACTAATAAATAACATTAATGCAATAAAGCACAAAAACATGTATGAAACCAATCCGATGTTTCTTGCATTTGACATGCATTATTATAGCAAGCGAACAAAACTAGTTAAGGTATTATCAGGCTTAGCGGTGACTTATTTTCAAATAAATATGAGCTAACATCGGTCCTAGGTGATGAACTCATCTCCTTTCGAGAACAAATCACTTCCGTTATTTGACATGCATTATTATAACAAGCGAAAAAAACTAGTTAATATATTATCAGGCTTAGCGGTGACTTATTTTCAAATAAATATCAGCTAACATCCGTCCTAGGTGATGAACTCATCTCCTTTCGAGAACAAACCACTTCTCGTTTCAATGGTTCCACTCCTTTCACCAATCCTACACATATAATAACATAGCATTCATTCATGGTTACGGAGCAGAAACATGGGAAACTGGTATTAAGATGTGCTTAGCTCAATTGGTTTAGCTTGCTAATACATTTGCGCAAAGTATTAAAGCAATATAGAGCAAGCAGTGAAGAGCAATAAGTGGGCAACTGCAACTTACTGAAAGCTTGGGTTACCCTATGCCCGTCCGAGGAATAATACTTGGTAGGCACGACAACAAGAGCACGCCCACATGTGTACCCCTGACCTGGGGCCTTGAGAGTGATTTTTTTCGGAAGCACAACCGTCCTATTGGTAGTCCCAGCAAGACCTACAACAATCTGAAAGGAGGAAGCAGCATTTCTTGGGTCCTGGTTAAATGTCTTTAGAACTCCTGCCTTGCAACAATTGGCAACTTGCTGGTCGAATGGGGTGCCTGGAAGACGATCGACAATCGTTGGATCTCTCTTGCAGCAATGGGGACGGCTGCGCTTGAATTTTGAGCAATCGCCCCGCTTAGTTGCCCGAGCCCCCACAATCGACCAGATGACCTCTTTCTTTCGCCACGACCACCCCAGCCGCCACCCAGGTGCAGATATGGTTCGGAACTGCTGGTAGTTGGTAATTGTGACTGTTGCCTAGTACACATGACGAGTTTGAAAAAAGGATCATGATACAGCTACAGGGTGACTAGATGTCCATAATCTGCCGATAATTGTACTTGTTGGCTTGGCTAGGTTGAGATGAAAGATAGAGCTGCTGATGCGAAGAGGTGCTACTTACCACATAACCATCAGGAGTCCACGTAAATAATATCCCATTTTATGGTGATGTTGCCATTTGGATCCAGCGAATCATAAGCCTCTGCGTGAAAACAAAGGTTGCACGTATGATATATATATATATATATATATATATATATATATATATATATATATGGAAACAAACCAAATAAAAGAAGGTGAGACACACCACATATGTTTTTAGCAGGATAATAAAGAGTGGTAATAAAGAAGGTGAGACGCACTAAATAAAGAAGGTTATATCCTAATTCCAATTTGCAGGATCTATCCGCTTAAGTTCATCACATATGTTCGATGTGTTTTTACTATTTTTTACTAATCGCTTCGCTCCTCGACAGATCTATCGCCGCAGAGCTCGTCACGAGCAAGTTTAGAACAAGAATCAGCAGGCAGTGGCAGCGGGGAAGCTTGACAGGTCGCTCGTCTCACTCTCACAGATATGGATAGCTTCCTAATTTGGCTTCAGGATTCGGACAAGCTCGAAGTGAACAGACAGAACTAACCCAGTGCGATCGAAGCCACCGACACTAGCGGAAAGGGAGTAGCATTGACCCGCGCGCAAACAGAACCCGGGCGACCGCCTCATCTCAGCGATGCTCGGCGGCGATAGGGATCTGTATACCGATTCGCCGGCTCCAGGCACGACGACGGGGCACGCGAGAGGGAGAGATGGACCGGTGTGGGTGGGAATGAGAGGAGCCGAACCTGTGGTGGCCGGTGCCGGGAAGAACAGCACGGCCGCAAGCAGCACGACGCAGCAGGCCGCGGATCTGGAGCTCCCGGTGACGCCCGCAACCGCCGCCATTTCCTCACCCGCTGCTCCACCGACACTCTCCCTTCTTTTTTGGCGACTATGCAGAAAGATTTGCGTGTCTTTGCTGATAGGGGGAGAATGAGTTGAATATCACAGTAGTCAAAGCTTTATGTCAACGGCGTCTTCGGGGCCAGGCGAGGAGGCAGGGACCTTCTTCTTTGACAATGAAGGTGGGCGGAGGTGTCGTGTGGGGGCTGCTGGTGATTAGGCGACGACGTGCCCTTCTTCGTCGTCGGACGTAGGGATGGCATCCGCAGGGTTTGGATATGGGTAGAGCCATCTCATACCTTTATCCGTTTCATCTGAGCTTGCCCATAACCCTTACTTTTACCCTTATCTATCAATGGGTATAATTTTTTCCCATACCCGTTACCCAGTAGGGTAGATAGATACCCGTGGGTTAAATTACTCATATTTGCAAAGCATCACTTTGAAGAACTCATAATCATAAAAAACAACATATAATTATAATCTATAAAAAACAATAAATTATAACAACAACACACATTTTTAAACAACAACATATCATAAACAACAATATATTTAATAAACAACATCACTTCCTCGTAAACAACAACGTGTCAAAACATCAGCATATTGTCACATATTTTGAGTTCACAAATTCATGACAAAGTGTAGAGATAATTTTGAGTTCATATGAATTTTACATGGGTACATGGATACGTGGGTATGGGTTATATGATCCCATACTCGTACCCGCTCTATCCGATGGGTTTAACATTTTTCTATTTATATACCCATGGATATTTTTTTGCCCCATACCCTTACCCTAATAGGGTTTTTACCCGCAGGGTACACGGTTAATGGGTACCCATTGCCATCCCTAGTCGGACGCGTTGATCCAGTGCGGGGATTCTCCTTCCTTGGCGATCTGTCCGCACTGAGGACCACTTCGTCTCCAAGTTGTGCTTCCCCCTGTCGATCCTTTCTACCTTGGTGTGTATGATGCTTGTGACCTGCTTGCCAGCGTCTTTGTATCTCGCTGTTTATTTTCTTTCTTGTGTTGGTTTTGAGTTTGTAATCCTGATCGGTTGATAAATTTATTAGTTCAAAACCGGACTTTTTTTGAGCCTACATTCTAAAAAAGATTCATGCAAGCCCGCACACGTAGGGGCGGCAAGAGCATGTGCGCAAATAAAGGGGTTGCACATCCCTGCATAGGAGGGCTCCGAAGCCAGACGCGCACGCGCGAACCCATTCGCTTGCATCCTCCTTGATCGCGCTGATGAGCCGGGTGATCGAGGGGCGCTCCCCGTTGAAGACCCAACTGTTGCGAAGCTTTTAGATTCTGTAGGCCATGATGATGAGTAGGAAGGCAATACTGCGATGCAGGTGGGTAAACGCGCCTGCGACGTTGAGTGCCGACCAATCTAGAAAGGGGTCGTCCGCCGTTGGGGAGGGTAGCTGTCGAACAACTCCATGCCAGAACCTGAAGCATCAAACGGATACAATCATAATGAGTGAAAACCTAACCTCTGTATAAGGTAAGATGCACACAGTCAACACCAACAAACAAAAACTCACACTAGTAAAATGTAAAATCGTAAAAGACCGAAGTTATGCCTTGGAAGAGGAAAAAGGAGAAAAAACATGAAGCGATCAAACAACGATAGACAATATACAACAACGACCGTGTATTTTGGTTTGTGCAACTGGGCGAGGCTCTGTTCCGAGAGAGTCAGTTTATTTTCATTTGATCCGGCACTTGTGGTCGGAAGAACTTAGGTCTTGAATTGATGTTGTCCTCCACATATCAAATCAACCTTCATTACTTCATATATGTGCTGAATTATTCATGGGTGCAAATTATACACACTATTACACATGCCACCTTATTCATCGTTCGCCGCCTACACTTATTTCATTTTTATACAACCGCATGGAGGCGATCCATTTTAAACACACACCAACTCACAATATATCACTTCGGTAGGGTGGCGCGAACGGATATGCAGCGGAAGCTCATTTCATTTGCCATGCCCGCTGCCAGCGTAGGAGCCAGCCCTGGACCCCGCGTACGAGCCGGCCCCGGACCCACCATGCGGGCCAGCACCAGACCCTGCGTACGAGCCAGCCTCGGAACCGGCGTACGAGCCGGCGCCGGAGCCTCCGTTCCCGGCGTTGGAGCCCGCGTAGGAGCCAGCCCGTGAACCGGCGTACGACCCTGCGTCGCCTGGCCCTGCGTTCGAGCCCGCGCCCGACTCGGCGTACGAGCCTGCACTTGACCCTGCCGAGCCAGAGCCCGACCTTGAGCCTGAGCCAGACCAAGACCCGGACCCGGAACCTGAGCCTGACCCGGACCCGGACCCAGAACCAGACCCAGAGTAAGACCCGGACCCTGACCCGGAGCCAGAGCCAGAGCCAGAGCCGCCACCGCCAATGCCGACACCGATTCCTGAGCCGATCCCCACGCCGCCACCGGTGCCGACTCCTAGACCGCCGCCCGTGCCGACCCCGAGGCCGCCGCCGCCGCCGAGGCCGAGGCCCAGCCCCAGGTCCTTCCGGGCAGCGCGACCCTCAGTCGCGAGGACAAATGCTGCCAGGACGGCAGCGCCAAACACAATGGCCTTCATGTGACGAGCCATGGCGTGAGGCCGGCCGGTGCACCTCCTGATTGGCTTCTCCTCGCCTCTCAACCTTTGCTGAAGCTCTGGAACTGGAAGTATGATGATCGATGCAAAGATGGTGGGACTCCGCGGCGGAATTTATAGGATGCATTGATGCGACACGATAACACGGCGGGTTAGTGGGGCTTGTACCGGTGGCGCGGGCCTGTGGCAGCGGCCGGCTACGTGCGCGCTTCGGCTGGCTAGTGGAGCAATCCGACCGCGCAGATTGGGGGTGGGCTTCCGCGCGCCGCTCGACACGCACGTCCGGACTCCGCGTGCCGCTGGAAGTGAACGGCGGGCTCTGCTGCGAGTGCGCGGGGATCATCGTGCCGCACAGAACGCACGAAGCGGCCGGACGTGTTATGTGGACGCCCACCGTGGGCGTTCGTACGTTCTGCTTGCATGTGCGAAGGATCATCGGTTGATGATGAGCGTTGATTGGATGGTTCGAGAAAGGCAGTATAGCTCGTCTTATCTCTGACTTATCTTGCTGACCTGATCGGCTGTGCGCGTCATTGATTGATTAGCTAGTGAGTCAATTTTTCAGACCACGATTAGGGAGTAGCTAAGTAGTGCTCCGTATGAAGGACTGCTTGCGGTGGTTTGGACGTTGTACCAAGCTAGTGTTCGCCTGCTCGGCCAGTTTCTCTTTTCAGGTTGTCCAATGTGTTTTGAATTGGATAAGCACTTCAGCACTAGTTCTTGGACTGGACGTCCTAATCGTTTGCCTTCCTAAATACTTCCTTCGTTCGGAATCACTTATCGTAGAAATGGATGTATTTAGTTTTAGATATATCCACATTCGAAACAAGTAATTCCGAACGGAGAGAGTACGTGGGACTTATCAGGGTCCTTTGACTTTTGACGTGCCGGGCGTCGGTCTAAATTCGGCCGGCCGCCTAGTGGCCGACCCAATCATGTGAGACCGCCTGATTGCTGCGCGCATGCTTGTTTTCTACGAGGAAATATTGGCAAAAAATTCACATACTTATTGGATAAGGAGCATCTATTACTATATCCTGAATTTGAAGATAATGAAATTGTCATGAATGAGAATGAACCGTCATCAGCTCAAGCACAAGAGAAGAGAGCTAAAGCTAAGGCTGAGAAAGTTACCAAGATGCCTAGTTTAGAAGAAGTATCTCAAGTTTTCCTGAAGAACAAGCAAGATCAGCTTGCATACCTGATCCAATCTACTGAGAAGGGCTTGGCCACCCTGACTCAGAATCAGGAGAGCTTGGAGAGGATTGTTGAGACGAAATTTTATGATGTTGACCTCAAGGTAACTGAGATACAGACTGCAATTGAGCAGCTCCAGGAGGAAGCAGAAGAGAGGAGAGGGAAGGGCACTACTGATGCTTTTCAACGAGTACCAAGGAGTCAGAGGTCTGCTGCAGTGCCTGTAGCTGATTCTAGAGCTACATGATCTGCACCAGCAGCTACAGCTTCAGTGCCACCTCCAGCAGCCACTCCACCAGCTCCAACTACATCGACAGATGCCTTCGTCCTTGGAGTTTTCTCTACACCACCTCCCGAAGACCAAGCCTGAGAGACGCATAGCAGTATGCATTTTAAAACTTTTTGGTAACTTGTCGCCAAAGGGGGAGAAATATGTATAGATCATAGGCTTCGAGAGAGAGTGTTTTGCCTTTTATCTCTCTTGTTTTTGGTTGAACCTTTTTTATGCGTTTGGTTCATACACTATGTCTTTGTCTGCGTGAGATACTTGTTTGATCATGTGATTGATCATATGCTACCTTAATGCTTGCTTGGATGATATTATCTCTTATATTCCATATATGATCATTCACTTTGCTTGGTGATGAGTGCATGCTTTTAATTTCCATTATTTTGAGCGCTCCACCAAGATGTATGTGACATGAAAGAGTGTCCCATGATCCTAATCGATTGTGCATTTGCATTCAAAAGCAAATTTTAAATAATGCACAAATTTAGGGAAAGTTCTTGCTTATCACATACTTCTCAAAGCGACGATGTATTTTAATCTTATAATCATCTGTCGAAGTTTTGATCTATATATTGTCATCAATTATCAAAAAGGGGGAGATTGAAAGTGCAACTATCCCTGGGTGGTTTTGGTAATTCCTAACAACATATAGCTCATTGAGCTAATACTATTTTAAGATAAATATTTCAGGAAAACTCAATGATTGGCATGGCATGGATTAGAAATGTGGACCCCTCAAATGCTAAGGACAAAAGATTGGCTCAAGCTCCAAAGCTCAAGACTCTACATTTTACCTTTTAGTGATCCAAGATCACATTGAGTCCATAGGAAAAGTCAATACTATTAAAAAAGGGATGAGGTGTTGCTTAATGGGTTACTTGCTCAAAATGCTTAGTGATATGCTCCAAAACCCTCAACTACTTTCTCATATCCACATATGTTCCAAACCAAAAGTCAAACTCGGCCCCACCGAAACTTTCTATCTGGCGCCACCGAGTTCAGTTGACATAGCCACTGCCACAAAAACCTAGTCTTTTCGGTCTCACCGATAGGGATCTCGGTCTCACCGAGATGGGATTGCAAACTCTCTGTTTCCCTTCGTAACATTTCGGTCCAACCGAAATGAGCGATCGGTCCCACCGAGTTCGCAATGCAAACTCTCTATTTCCCCTTCGTAACGTTTCGGTCTCACTAAGATGAGCGAATCCATCCCATCGAGTTTGCCTGACCAACTCTTTGGTTAGCTTATTACAAAAGTCGGTCTCACCGAGTTTGTGTAATCGGTCTCACCGAGATTACGTTATGCCCTAACCCTAATGAAATCGGTCTCACCGAGTTGACATGTCGGTCCCACCGAAAATCCTAACGTTCACATTTTGAACTATATCGGTCCAACCGAGTTTTATTATTCGGTCCACCGAGTTTGGTGATTTGTGTGTAACGGTTAGATTTTGTGTGGAGGCTATATATACCCCTCCACCCACTCTTCATTCATGAGGAGAGCCATCAGAACATGCCTACACTTTCATCATACATTTTCTGAGAGAGAACCACCTACTCATGTGTTGAGGTTAAGATATTCCATTCCAACCATATGAATCTTGATCTCTAGCCTTCTCCAAGTTGCTTTACACTCAAATCATATTTCCACCAAATCCAAATTTGTGTGAGAGAGTTGAGTGTTGGGAAGACTATCATTTGAAGCACAAGAGCAAGGAGTTCATCATCAACACACCATCTATTAAATTTTGGAGAGTGGTGTCTCCTAGATTGGTTAGGTGTCACTTGGGAGCCTCCGTCAAGGTTGTGGAGTTGAACCAAGAAGTTTGTACGGGCAAGGAGATTGCCTACTTCGTGAAGATCTACCCTAGTGAGGCAAGTCCTTCGTGGGCGATGACCATGGTGGGATAGACAAGGTTGCTTCTTCGTGGACCCTTCGTGGGTGGAGCCCTTAGTGGACTCGCGCAACCGATGCCCTTCGTGGGCTGAAGTCTTCATCAACGTGCATGTACGATAGCACCACCTATCAGAACCACGCGAAAAATCTCCGTGTCTACATTGCGTTTGCTCCCTCCAAACTCCTCCATTTACCTTCATGTGCAATGTTTTACATTTCGCTGCTATATTATTAGACTTGCATGTGTAGGTTGATTGCTTGACTAGTGCTAAGTTGCTAAAATTTGCCAAGGCTTAAAATTGGGAAAAGGCTAGATTTTTATTTGGTCAAATAGTCTAATCACCCCTCTCTGGACATACTTTCGATCCTACAAGTGGTATCAGAGCTTTGGTCTCCATTTGACTTGATTTCCATAGCTTTTGGTGATCATAGCCTTGGTTTCACAACCTAGGGGAGTATGGCGTCTAGCGAGGAAAATTACCACCGTAGAGGTCCTTACTTTGATGGTACTAATTTTTCTAGTTGGAAGCATAAGATGAAAATGCATATTCTTGGACATAACCCCGTCATTTGGGCTATTATGTGTATTCGCTTGCAAGGTGAATTCTTTGATGGGAGAGAACCGAACCGTGAAGCTACCACGGAAGAGTTGAAGATGCTGCAATACAATTCTCAAGCTTGTGTATTCTCTCCAACGGATTGTGCCCCGAAGAATTCAACAAAATCAGCCGTCTTGAGAATGCAAAGGAAATTTGGGATACTTTGATTAATATGCACGAAGGTACCGACTCCGTTAAGGAATCCAAATTGGATGTGCTTCAAAGTCAACTTGACAAGTTCAAAATGAAGGATGGTGAAGGTGTCCCTGAAATGTACTCTAGGCTTGCTCTCATCACAAATGAGATTGCTGGCTTAGGAAGTGAAGAGATGACCGATAGATTCATCATCAAGAAGATCCTAAGAGCCTTGGATGGAAAATATGATACCGTGTTGATACGTCTCCATCGTATCTACTTTTCCAAACACTTTTGCCCTTGTTTTGGACTCCAACTTGTATGATTTGAATGGAACTAACCCAGACTGACGCTGTTTTCAGCAGAATTGCCATGGTGTTGTTTTATGTGCAAAAAACAAATATTCTCGGAATGACCTGAAACTCCACAGAACATCTTAGAAAAAATAATAAAAAATCCTCGCCAAAGATGAAGACCAGGGGGCCCACACCCTTCTCACGAGGGTGGGGGGCGCCCCCCACCCTAGGGCGCGCCCCCTACCTCATGGGCCCCTTGGAAACCCTCCGACGCCAACTCCAACTCTATATATTTGCTTTCGGAGAGAAAAAATGAGAGAGAAGAAATCATCGCGTTTTACGATACAGAGCCGCCGCCAAGCCCTAAAACCTCTTGAGAGGGCTGATCTGGAGTCCGTTCGGGGCTCCGGAGAGGGGGATTCGTCGCCGTCGTCATCATCAACCATCCTCCATCACCAATTTCATGATGCTCACCGCCGTGAGTGAGTAATTGCATCGTAGGCTTGCTGTACAGTGATGGGTTGGATGAGATTTATCATGTAATCGAGTTAGTTTTGTTAGGGTTTGATCCCTAGTATCCATTATGTTCCGAGATTGATGTTGCTGTGACTTTGCTATGCTTAATGCTTGTCACTAGGGCCCGAGTGCCATGATTTCAGATCTGAACCTATTATGTTTTCATGAATATATGTGAGTTATTGATCCTATCTTGCAAGTCTATAGTAACCTACTATGTGTTATGATCCGGCAACCCCGAAGTGACAATAATCGGGACCACTCCCGGTGATGACCATAGTTTGAGGAGTTCATGTATTCACTATGTGCTAATGCTTTGTTCCGTTTCTCTATTAAAAGGAGGCCTTAATATCCCTTAGTTTCCAATAGGACCCCGCTGCCACGGGAGGGTAGGACAAAAGATGTCATGCAAGTTCTTTTCCATAAGCACGTATGACTATATACGGAATACATGCCTACATTACATTGATGAATTGGAGCTAGTTCTGTGTCACCCTATGTTATGACTGTTACATGATGAACCGCACCCGGCATAATTATCCATCACTGATCCGGTGCCTACGAGTTTTCCATATACTGGTTTACGCTTCTTTACTTTCCCGCTGCTACTGTTACAATCACTACAAAATACCAAAAACATTACTTTTGTTGCTGCTACCACCACTATCATATTACTGTGCTACTAAACACTTTGCTGCAGATACTAAGTTTCCAGGTGTGGTTGAATTGCCAACTCAGCTGCTAATACTTGAGAATATTCTTTGGCTCCCCTTGTGTCGAATCAATAAATTTGGGTTGAATACTCTACCCTCGAAAGCTGTTGCGATCCCCTATACTTGTGGGTTATCCAGACTAATTTCTGGCGCTGTTGCCGGGGAGCATAGCTCTATTCTTTGAGTCACTTGGGATTTATATCTGCTGGACACTATGAAGAACTTGAAAGACGCTAAGACAACAATTTATCCCTCAACTACGAGGGGAGGTAAGGAACTGCCATCTAGCTCTGCACTTGATTCACCTTCTGTTATGAGTAAGTTTGCGACACCTACACCTGCTTCTGCTATTCGTTCTGATATGTCGCATGTTATTGATGATGCCACTTCTGCTATGCATGATACTTATGATGAAACTACTTCTATGCCTGATACTACTGTGCCACTTAGTGATTTTCTAGAAGAACGACTTGCTAGGGCTAGAGAGATTGAAAATATTGAATCTGATTATGAAGATGAAAGTGATGATGAAGAATCACTTGTTATTCCTGAGGGTTATTTATTTGATCAAGATGCTTCTTTAGCTATTTTAGCTTGCATAGATAGATATGAGCTTAAGAGGTTATTAATTAAATGGAACAAAGAATCACTTAGAGATAAAATGAAACCCGACCCTGCTTTTGCTACTTCACCTATTTGTGTTCCCGATAAGGATTATGAATTCTCTGTTGATCCTGATATAATTACTTTGGTTGAATCTGATCTGTTTTATGGCTATGAAGCTGAAACTGTTGTGGCACATCTTACAAAATTAAATGATATAGCTGCCCTGTTTACTAATGATGAGAGATCGCGTTGCTTTTATATACTCAAAATATTTCTGTTCTCATTAAAGGGTGATGCTAAGATATGGTTTAATTCTCTTGATCCTGGTTGTGTGCGTAGTCCCCAGGATATGATTTATTATTTCTCTGCTAAATGTTTCCCTGCTCATAAGAAACAAGCTGCTTTGAGGGAAATATACAACTTCGTGAAAATTAAAGAAGAGAGTCTCCCACAAGCTTTGGGGAGGCTTCTCAAGTTACTTAATGCTTTTCCTGATCATCCTCTTAAGAAACCTGAAATACTTGATATCTTTTATAATGGACTAACCGATGCTTCCAGAGATTACCTGGATAGTTGTGCGGGTTCTCTTTTTAGGGAAAGAACACCGGATGAAGCTGAAATTCTATTGAATAATATGTTGACAAATGAAAATAATTGGGCACCTCCTGAGCCAGCTCCTGAGCCATCTCCTGCTCCAATTACTGAACCTATTCCTAAACCAACTCCGAAGAAGAGAGGTGTTCTATTTCTCAGTCCCGAAGATATGCAAGAGGCAAAGAAATCTATGAAAGAAAAAGGTATTAAAGCTGAAGACGTTAAGAATTTACCTCCTATTGAAGAAATACATGGTCTTAATATACCGCCTGTTGAAGAAACATATGATCTCAATTCTTTATTTACTGAAGAACCTCCTGATCCCGATATCCCGACACAGGTAGTAAAGGTAAATTCTCTCTATAGATATGATAAAGCTGAAATTCCTCCTACTAAAATTGCTAGTCAGTGCTTGGATGAGTTTGATAACTTTATGTTTAGGCAAGACGACTTCAATGCTTATTTTGGTAGACAATTAAAAGAAAATGCTTATATGATTAGACGCTTGGGTGATTATATGGCTGATATTAAAGGTGAACTTAAACTTGTTAGCAAACATGCTTCTATTGTTACCACTCAAGTAGAACAAGTACTTAAGGCTCAAAAAGAAGTGCTTGATGAAATGAATAGTAAGAAAAATGATTATGCTGTTAGAGTGGCTACTAGAACTAGTAGAATGACTCAGGAACCTTTGTATCCTGAAGGCCACCCTAAGAGAATTGAGCAAGATTCTCAGAGAAATAATATTGATGTTCCTAGTTCTTCTAAAAGAAGAAGAAGAAAAATGATAGAACTGTGCAAATTTCTAGTGAACCTATTGCTGAACCACCTGATAATCCAAATGATATACCTATGTCTGATGCTGAAACACTATCTGGTAATGAACATGAACCTAGTAAAAATATTAATGATGATGTTCATGATGATGCTCAACCTAGTAATGATAATGATGTAGAAATTGAACCTGTTGTTGATCTTGATAACCCACAATCAAATAATCAACGTTATGATAAAAGAGACTTTGTTGCTAGGAAACATGGTAAAGAAAGGAAACCTTGGGTTCAGAAACTCATGCCTTTTCCTCCGAAACCATCCAAGAAAAAGGATGATGAGGATTTTGAGCGCTTTGCTGAAATGATTAGACCTATCTTTTTGCGTATGAGATTAACTGATGTGCTCAAAACAAATCCTTATGCTAAATATATGAAGGATATCATTACTAATAAAAGAAAGATACGGAAGATGAAATTTCCACCATGCTTGCTAATTATACTTTTAAGGGTGGAATACCAAAGAAACTTGGAGATCCCGGAGTACCTACTATACCTTGCTCCATTAAAAGAAATTATATTAAAACTGCTTTATGTGATCTTGGAGCTGGTGTTAGTGTTATGCCTCTCTCTTTATATCGTAGACTTGACTTGAATAAGCTGACACCTACTGAAATATCTTTGCAAATGGCTGATAAATCAACTGCTATACCTGTCGGTATTTGTGAGGATGTGCCTGTTGTGGTTGCAAACGTTACTATTTTAACGGACTTTGTTATACTTGATATTCCCGAGGATGATAGTATGTCTATTATTCTTGGAAGACCTTTTCTTAATAATGCAAGGGTTGTTATTGATTGCAACAAAGGCAATGCCACTTTTCATGTTAATGATAATGAGCATACGGTACACTTTCCGAGGAAACAACCTCAAGTTCATAGTATCAACTCTATTGGAAAAATTCCATCGATTATATTTGGAGGTTTTTAATTTCCTCTTCCTACTGTCAAGAAGAAATATGATATTCTTATTATTGGGGATGTGCATATCCCTGTTGAGGTAACTTAGTGTTATTCGAAATTTCTCCGGTTTCATGATTATCGGAATGAGTTTGTTAACAAGACTTGATCAACCTTGTTAGTGGATTCTTTTTGATGAGCATGAGATGGATGAAACTAGAAGCACAAACTTCTGTACCCCACTTTTACTTTCTGTTATTTATAGTAAATAAAGTAAAAATAGTATTTTCTGTCTTTTTCCTGACTTATCCGTGTAATATAAAAATATCCTGAAAATAAAAGTCCTCAGAATACCATGCCAATTTAATATGATTTTTTCGGGAATATTTGAAGATTTACTATGCAAACATTACCGCGGGAGGAGCTGCCACTTGGCCACGAGGGTGGTGGGCGCCCCCCTAGGGCGCGCCCCTGCCTCGTGGGCCCACGGTGGCCCTCCTCCACTTATCCCAGCACCCATCTTCTTCCTCTATCTCACACAAACCCGAAAAACCAACTCAAGCACGAGTTCCAGCCACTTTTGCTGCGATTTTCGATCTTCTTGCTCAAAGCACCTCTCGCAAAACTACTTGGGGAGATTGTTCCTTGGTATGTGACTCCTCCATTGGTCCAATTAGTTTTTGTTCTAGTGCTTTATTCTTTGCAAGTTTGTGCTGCATAGGTGACCATGTTCTTGAGCTTGCATGTCAAATTTATATGGTTCTAAGTAGTTCTAATGCTTGATATAGGCTCTAGGCACTTGTAGGAGTAGTTGCTATCAATATTATTGAGTTTGGTTTACTTTTATTTTGAAGTTACTAAAAATTTCAGAATTTTTTAGAGAAAAACAATATGCGTAGGAAGATGTTCCAAGGTGGTTCCTCTAAGAAGCAAGGGCCCAGGATTGCTATGCGCGATGCTGATGAGGATCCACCAAGAGACGCTCCAGTACGGCCTTGCGAATGGCCGTCGGAAAATTTTATGGACCGCGCGGGAATTAAAGAAGAATTCAAAGCGTATTTGCGCAATGCCGGTCTTGAGGATTTTGAGGCTAACAAATGCCCCCAGTATCATGATCTCACAAGTTCATTTGTGAGGAGGTTTGAGTATTCATCTTCGCGTAATTCTCCTTCAGTCATGTTTGATCTTTATGACAAATCTTATACCATGGACCTAGAGGACTTCACTCTTGCATGCAAACTTCCATCATGGGGTAGTGTTAGGGATCCCCCTAAATCTGAATTTAGAAACTTTCTTGCTAGTATAACTGTGGGGGAATCTAGAGATATAACGCAGGCTATCATAGGGAGCATTCACTTTCCTGCTATACATTATTTTGTTCTCTTCATCGGTAGATGCATAAATGCTAAGGATGAAGCATGTCACATGTGTGTCCCTGTATCGGCGTTCTGGGAACGGGGGTCCTCAGACTTGCCTGCCTGCGGCCTGCGGCGTTGCTCAAGTGGGGGCCCAGCGCGGCCCATCTTCATCAACACGAGGCTCAAGACCCTCGCGAGGCGGATGACACGGCGCATCCTCAGGCACAACCTCGTCAGGCTGGCTCGCGAGGAGGCGGAGAGTTCAAGGCGGGGTACCTCGCGAGGTGCCCATGACGCAAGCCATGACGACACGGGGCACCAGGCGGGTGCCAGCGCGCGCAGCGTCCCTCTTTCCTCTTTGGTGCAAAGGAGGCAAGCGTATGCGTGGAGTACCGAGGCATCAGGCAAAGGTTGCCACTTCGGTGCAACGAGACCAAGACCAGGAGGACTACGAGACGGAGGTCACCATGAAGCCTAGCGCGGCGTCATCACCAGAGCCTTTGGCAGGCGAAGACTGCTTTTGCCAGGATAGATGTACTCACTGTCCCCCTTCAAATTAGCCCGCCATTGTTGGATCCCTTCCCGCTCAATATTTGGGGAGAGGACCAGGGCCTCTATAAATAGGACTAGCCACCCACATAGCAAGGGGGTCGGTTTTTGGGTCGGTTCGTTCGGTTCGCAAGTAGAGAGAGAGAGGGAGAGAGGGTGACTGAACTCCTCATAGCAGTTCATCACCACAGCCAAGAACAGATCCTCGCGAGGCTGTTCTTCCTTGTATTGTTCATCCACACCAGCCCCAGGAGGCAATCCATCCACCACACACTGGAGTAGGGTATTACACCACATCGGTGGCCCGAACCAGTATAAATCTTGTGCCTTTCGTGCAGCTCTTTCAGTAGTTTAGATCCCATCGAGACGGAGAGGTTGAAGGCAAGATTTCTGCGCGCACCCCAGTGTTCAAACCTTAAGGGTCTGCCAGAACCCGAAATCCGACATTTGGCGCGCCAGGTAGGGGTGCGCCGGATTTCGTCTTCCATCGCTCCGCTCTCCTCCGACTGTCGCATCCATGTCTGACGCTCGTCGGGCCCGCGCCGAGCGTCGGGCCGCCATCGCTTTCCGCATCGCCCAGACGGCCCCCGTCGGTGGGTGTCCTCATCGTTCCCCGTCGCCTGCCGTCAATGCCGCGACCGGCCCAGCGGGGGGCGAGCAGCAGGCCTCGTCTCGGCACCCGCCCGCGCGACGGAGTGACTGCACCACGGCGCCGACGCCTCCGGTCGTCGCGGCCCTCCTGGGCGGCTCGCAGGCGCCGCCCACCTGTCGCCACGTCAAGCCTTTTGCCCGCCGGGTTAGTCCCGCTGCCGCGCGGCAGGGGGCTCCCCCGGACCGGGCGGCGAGCGAGGTCGATCTGACCTTCAGCTCGGAGGACCACCCCACCAACCCGGTCAGCTCAGGCGCGCTCCCCTTGTTGTGCACCCCCACCATCTGCCAGGTGGCCGTCACCCGGACCCTCGTCGATGGCGGCGTGGGCCTCAGCTTGCTTTCGGTCGAGACTTTCGACCTCTTCCGCATACCCCGGGAGCGGCTGCGACCCAGCCGATCCTTCTCGGGCATCGGGGGCGGATCATCTGACTCCCTGGGGCAGATCCGGCTCCCGGTGACCTTCGGCTCCTACGACAACTTCTGCATGGAGACGGTCGACTTCGACATCGCCCCCATCGGCCTTCCTTACAACGCCATCCTCAGCTACCCGGCACTGGCCCAGTTCATGGCCGCCACGCACCCGGCGTATGAAGATGCCCGGGAGCAATGGTACCCTCACTGTGCGCGGGGACACCGGGGACGCCCTGCGAGTACTCGAGCTCGCCTTCAAGACAGCGGCGTCGGCACGGCCCGCCGACGCGGAGGCCCCTGAGCCCAAGGGGGCTGCGCCCACCAAGAAGAAGCAGTTGTTCACCCAGGACAAAGCAGAAACCAAGCAGATACCCATCGATGAGGACGGGTCCTCCAGCGCCACTTTCACCATAGGCGCCAACCTAGAGCCCGAGCAGGAGGAGGCCTTGGTCAAGTTCCTGCGCTCGAATAAGAAGGTATTTGATTGGGAGCCCGATCAGCTGGCGGGGATCCCCAGGAGCGTCATCGAGCATCACCTCAACGTGTGCCCAAATGTGCGCCCCATGAAGCAGAAGGCCAGGCAGCAGTCCACGGAGAAGCAGGCTTTCATCGCCCAAGAGACTCGCAAGCTAGAGGCCGCCGGGGTCATTCGCGAGGTCCGATACCCGGATTGGTTGGCCAACCCTGTCGTTGTGCCCAAGAAGGGGGGGGGGGAAAGAACGCATGTGTGTCGACTTCACCAACCTCAACAAGGCATGCCCGCAAGATCCGTTCCCGCTCCCCCGCATCAACCAGATTGTCGATTCCATTGCAGAGTGCGACCTGCTATGCTTCCTGGACGCCTTCTCCGGGTATCACCAGATCAAGATGGCAGTGGAAGACGTTGAGAAGACCGCCTTATTGACCCCATGCGGGGTATACTGCTATACATGCATGCCGTTCGGGCTGCGTAACGCAGGGGCAACCTTTCAGCGACTGATGCACATCACCTTGGGCCAGCAGCTCGGGAAGAATGTTGAAGCCTACGTTGATGACATTGTAGTAAAATCTCGGGAGGCCAAGACCCTGATACAAGACCTGGAGGAGACCTTCGCGAGCCTCGACGCAGTAAACCTGCGGCTCAACCCGGAGAAATGTGTGTTTGGCATCCCCTCGGGCAAGCTCTTGGGATTCCTCGTGTCCCATCGTGGCATCGAGGCCAACCCCGAGAAGGTCAAAGCGGTCGAGGACATGAGCCCGCCAAAGACCCTCAGAGAAATGCAGAAGCTCACGGGGCGCGTGACCGCGCTAGGGCGCTTCATCTCCACACTGGGGGAGCGAGCGCTGCCTTTCTTCCAGCTGATGAAGAAGAAAGGGACCTTTGAGTGGACTGAAGAAGCAGATAAGGCGTTTCAAGATCTCAAGAGGTACCTGACCAGTCCCCCAGTCATGGTGGCGCCACGCCCTCAGGAGCCCCTGCTACTGTACCTCGCCACCACACCCTACTCCGCCAGCGCAACCCTGGTGGCGGTTAGGGAGGAACGCAAAGTCAAGGCCACAGCGGTAGCCCGGGGCAGGACAAAACAGGAACAAGGAAAGCCTGCAGGAGCCACAACCACAGCTGAGGAGGGTCAGCAGCCGGGAAATGCACCGGGGGCAGGAGAGGCCACCCGACCGTGTAGTCCACCTCCCGAGGCCGCGATGCCTCGCGAGGCGCCCTCACCTCCCGAGGGCGCGGCAACCCTAGATGCTCCCAGTCTTGTCGAGCACCCAGTTTACTTTGTCAGCACGGTGCTACGGGACGCGAGGGCACGATACCCAATGCCTCAGAAGCTCCTCCTCGCGCTACTGATAGCCTCGCGCAAGCTGCGTCACTACTTCCAGGCTCATCCCATCAAGGTCGTCTCGTCATACCCCCTGGAAAGAGTGCTCAGGAGCCCTAACTCAGCCGGAAGGGTCGTTGAGTGGAACATAGAGCTGCAGGCATTTCAGCTCGAATTCAGCACAACCAGGGTCTGTTGGGGAACGTAGTAATTTCGAAAATTTTCCTACGCACACGCAAGATCATGGTGATGCATAGCAACGAGGGGGAGAGTCTGATCTACGTACCCTTGTAGATCGCAACGGAAGCGTTGACACAACGTAGAGGAAGTAGTCGTACGTCTTCTTCCCGATCCGACCGATCCAAGCACCGTTACCCCGGCACCTCCGAGTTCTTAGCACACGTTCAGCTCGATGACGTTCCTCGGGCTCCGATCCAGCAAAGCGTCGAGGAAGAGTTCCGTCAGCACGACGGCGTGGTAACGATCTTGATGTACTACCGACGCAGGGCTTCGCCTAAGCACTGCAACGGTATGATCGAGGTGGAATTTGGTGGCAGGGGGCACCGCACACGGCTAAGGAACGATCTCAAGGATCAACTTGTGTGTCTTGGGGTGTCCCCTGCCCCCGTATATAAAGGTTGGAGGGAGGGGGGCTGGCCGGCCAAAGAGAGGGAGGCGCAGGAGGAGTCCTACTCCTACCGGGAGTAGGACTCCCCCCTCCAATCCTAGTCCAACTAGGAATCCTTTAAAGGGGAGAGAAAGAGAGGTGGCCGGCCCCTCTCCTAGTCCTAATAGGACTAGGGAGAGGGGGGGAGGCGCAGCCCTATGTGGGCTGCCCTCTCACCTTTCCACTAAGGCCCATGTTGGCCCATTTGGCTCTCGGGGGGTTCCGGTAACCCTCCCGGTAATCCGGTAAAATCCCGATTTCACCCGGAACACTTCCGATGTCCAAACATAGTCTTCCAATATATCAATCTTTACGTCTCGACCATTTCGAGACTCCTCGTCATGTCCGTGATCTCATCCGGGACTCCGAACAACCTTCGGTACATCAAAATGCATAAACTCATAATAACTGTCATCGTAACGTTAAGCGTGCGGACCCTACGGTTCGAGAACAATGTAGACATGACCGAGACACGTATCCGGTCAATAACCAATAGCGGGACCTAGATGCCCATATTGGCTCCTACATATTCTACGAAGATCTTTATCGGTCAGACCGCATAACAACATACGTTGTTCCCTTTGTCATCGGTATGTTACTTGCCCGAGATTCGATCGTCGGTATCCAATACCTAGTTCAATCTCGTTACTGGCAAGTCTCTTTACTCGTTCCGTAATACATCATCCTGCAACTAACTCATTAGTTGCAATGCTTGCAAGGCTTAAGTGATGTGCATTACCGAGAGGGCCCAGAGATACCTCTCCGACAATCGGAGTGACAAATCCTAATCTCGAAATACGCCAACCCAACATCTACCTTTGGAGACACCTGTAGTACTCCTTTATAATCACCCAGTTACGTTGTGACGTTTGGTAGCACCCAAAGTGTTCCTCCAGCAAACGGGAGTTGCATAATCTCATAGTCATAGGAACATGTATAAGTCATGAAGAAAGCAATAGCAACATACTAAACGATCGTGTGCTAAGCTAATGGAATGGGTCATGTCAATCAGATCATTCAACTAATGATGTGACCTCGTTAATCAAATAACAACTCTTTGTTCATGGTTAGGAAACATAACCATCTTTGATTAACGAGCTAGTCAAGTAGAGGCATACTAGTGACACTCTGTTTGTCTATGTATTCACACATGTATTATGTTTCCGGTTAATACAATTCTAGCATGAATAATAAACATTTATCATGATATAAGGAAATAAATAATAACTTTATTATTGCCTCTAGGGCATATTTCCTTCAGTCTCCCACTTGCACTAGAGTCAATAATCTAGTTCACATCGCCATGTGATTTAGCAGCAATAGTTCACATCACCATGTGATTAACACCCATAGTTCACATCGTCATGTGACCAACACTCAAAGGGTTTACTAGAGTCAGTAATCTAGTTCACATCTCTATGTGATTAACACCCAAAGAGTACTAAGGTGTGATCATGTTTTGCTTGTGAGATAATTTTAGTCAACGGGTCTGTCACATTCAGATCCGTAAGTATTTTGCAAAATTCTTTGTCTATAATGCTCTTCAAGGAGCTACTCTAGCTAATTGCTCCCACTTTCAATATGTATCCAGATTGAGACTTTTAGATTCATCTAGATCAGTGTCAAAAACTTGCATCGACGTAACCCTTTACGGCAAACCTTTTTGTCACGTCCATAATCAAGAAACATATCCTTATTTCACTAAGGATAATTCTGACCGCTGTCCAGTGATCTACTCCTAGATCACTATTGTACTCCCTTGCCAAATCAGTGCAGGGTATACAATAGATCTGGTATACAACATGACATACTTTATAGAACCTATGGCCAAGGCATAGGGAATGACTTTCATTCTCTTTCTATCTTCTGCCGTGGTCGGGCTTTGAGTCTTACTCAACTTCACACCTTATAATACAGGCAAGAACTCTTTCTTTGACTGCTCCATTTTGAACTACTTCAAAATCTTGTCAAGGTATGTACTTATTGAAAAAACTTATCAAGCGTCTTGATCTATCTCTATAGATCTTGAAGCTCAATATGTAAGCAGCTTCACCGAAGTCTTTCTTTGAAAAACTCCTTTCAAACACTCCTTTATGCTTTACAGAATAATTCTACATTATTTACGATCAATAATATGTCATTCACATATACTTATCAGAAATGTTGTAGTGCTCCCACTCACTTTCTTGTAAATACAGGCTTCACCGCAAGTCTGTATAAAACTATATGCTTTGATCAACTCATCAAAGCGTATATTCCAACTCCGAGATGCTTGCACCAGTCCACAGATGGATCGTTGGAGCTTGCACATTTTGTTAGCACCTTTCGGATTGACAAAACCTTCTGTTGCATCATATACAACTCTTCTTTAATAAATCCATTAAGGAATGCAGTTTTGTTTATCCATTTGCCAGATTTCATAAAATGCGGCAATTACTAACATGATTCGGACAGACTCGAGCATAGATACGAGTGAGAAGCTCTCATCGTAGTCAACACCTTGAACTTGTCAAAAATCTTTTGCGACAATTCTAGCTTTGTAGATAGTAACACTACTATCAACGTCCGTCTTCCTCTTGAAGATCCATTTATTCTCAATTGCTTGCCGATCATCAGGCAAGTCAACCAAAGTCCATACTTTGTTCTCATACATGGATCATATCTCAGGATTCATGGCTTCAAGCCACTTTGCGGAATCTGGGCTCACCATCGCTTCTTCATAGTTCGTAGGTTCATCATGATCTAGTAGCATGACTTCCAGAAAAGGATTACCGTACCACTCTGGCGCGGATCTTACTCTGGTTGATCTATGAGGTTCAGTAGTATCTTGTTCTGAAGTTTCATGATCATCATCATTAGCTTCCTCACTAACTGGTGTAGGTGTCACAGAAACAGTTTTCTGTGATGTGCTACTTTCCAACAAGGGAGCAGGTACAGTTACCTCGTCAAGTTCTACTTTCCTCCCACTTACTTCTTTCGAGAGAAACTCCTTCTCCAGAAAGTTTCCGAATTTTAGCAACAAAAAGTCTTGCCTTCGGATCTGTGATAGAAGGTGTATCCAATAGTTTCCTTTGGATATCCTATGAAGACGCACTTCTCCAATTTGAGTTTGAGCTTATCAGGATGAAACTTTTTCATATAAGCATCGCAACCCCAAACTTTAAGAAACGACAGCTTAGGTTTCTTGCCAAACCATAGTTCACATGGTGTCGTCTCAACGGATTTAGATGGTGCCCTATTTAACGTGAATGCAGCTGTCTCTAATGCATAACCCCAAAACGATAGTGGTAGATCGGTAAGATACATCATAGATTGCACTATATCCAATAAAGTACGGTTATGACGTTCGGACACACCATTATGCTGTGGTGTTCCATGTGGCATGATTTTGTGAAACTATTCCACATTGTTTTAATTGAAGACCAAACTCGTAACTCAAATATTTTACCTCTGCGATCATATCGTAGAAACTTTTATTTTCTTGTCACGATGATTTTCCACTTCACTCTGAAATTCTTTGAACTTTTCAAATGTTTCAGACTTATGTTTCATCAAGTAGATATACTCATATCTGCTCAAATCATCTGTGAAGATCAGAAAATAATGATACCTGTCGCGAGCCTCAATATTCATCGGACCACATACATCAGTATGTATGATTTCCAATAAATCTTTTCTCGCTCCATTGTTCCGGAGAACGGCGTTTTAGTCATCTTTCCCAAAAGGCATGGTTCGCAAGCATCAAGTGATTCATAATCAAGTGATTCCGAAAGCCCATCAGCATGGAGTTTCTTCATGTGCTTTATACCAATATGACCTAAACAATAGTGCCACAAATAAGTTGCACTATCATTATTAACTTTGCATCTTTTGGTTTCAATATGTGTATCACTACGATCGAGATTCAACGAACTTGTTTCATTGGGTGTATGACCATCGAAGGTTTTATTCATGTAAACAGAACAACAATTATTCTCTGACTTTAATGAATAACCATATTGCAATAAACATGATCAAACCATATTCATGCTCAACGCAAACACCAAATAACACTTATTTAGGTTCAACACTAATCCCGAAATTATAGGGAGTATGCGATGATGATCATATCAATCTTGGAACTACTTCCAACACACATCGTCACTTTACCCTTAACTAGTCTCTGTTTATTCTGCAACTCCCGTTTCGAGTTACTACTCTTAGCAACTGAACTAGTATCAAATACTGAGGGTTTGCTATAAACACTAGTAAAGTACACATCAATAACATGTATATCAAATATACTTATGTTCACTTTGCCATCCTTCTTATCCGCCAATCACTTGGGGTAGTTCCGCTTCCAGTAACCAGTCCCTTTGCAGTAGAAGCACTTTGTCTCAGACTTAGGACCAGACTTGGGCTTCTTCACATGAGTAGCAACTTGCTTGCCGTTCTTTTGAAGTTCCCCTTCTTTCCTTTGCCCTTTTCTTGAAACTAGTGATCTTGTCAACCATCAACACTTGATGTTTTTCTTGATTTCTACCTTCATTGATTTCAGCATCACGAAGAGCTTGGGAGTTGTTTCTGTTATCCCTTGCATATTATAGTTCATCACGAAGTTCTACTAACTTGGTGATGGTGACTAGAGAATTCTGTCAATCACTATTTTATCTGGAAGATTAACTCCCACTTGATTCAAGCGATTGTAGTACTCAGACAATCTGGGCACATGCTCACTAGTTGAGCGATTCTCCTCCATCTTTCAGCTATAGAACTTGTTGGAGACTTCATATCTCTCAACTCGGGTATTTACTTGAAATATTAACTTCAACTCCTGGAACATCTCATATGGTCCATGACGTTCAAAACGTCTTTGAAGTCCCGATTCTAAGCCATTAAGCATGGTGCACTAAACTATCAAGTAGTCATCATATTGAGCTAGCCAAACGTTCATAACGTCTGCATCTGCTCCTGCAATAGGTCTGTCACCTAGCGGTGCATCAAGGACATAATTCTTCTGTGCAGCAATGAGGATAAATCTCAGATCACGGATCCAATCCGCATCATTGCTACTAACATCTTTCAACATAATTTTCTCTAGGAACATATCAAAATAAACACAGGGAAGCAACAACGCGAGCTATTGATCTATAACATAATTTGCAAAATACTACCAAGACTAAGTTCATGATAAATTTAAGTTCAATTAATCATATTACTTAAGAACTCCCACTTAGATAGATATCCCTCAAATCCTCTAAGTGATCACGTGATCCAAATCAACTAAACCATAACCAATCATCACGTGAGATGGAGTAGTTTTCAATGGTGAACATCGTCATGTTGATCATATCTACTATATGATTCACGCTCGACCTTTCGGTCTCTGTGTTCCGAGGCCATATCTGCATATGCTAGGCTCGTCAAGTTTAACCTGAGTATTCTGCGTGTGCAACTGTTTTGCACCCGTTGTATTTGAATGTAGAGCCTATCACGCCCGATCATCACGTGGTGTCTCAGCACGAAGAACTTTTGCAACGGTGCATACTCAGGGAGAACACTTCTTGATAATTTAGTGAGAGATCATCTTATAATGCTACCGTCAATCAAAGCAAGATAAGATGCATAAAAGGATAAACATCACATGCAATCAATATAAGTGATATGATATGGCCATCATCTTCTTGTGCTTTGTGATCTCCATCTCCGAAGCACCGTCATGATCACCATCGTCACCGGCGCAACACCTTGATCTCCATCGTAGCATCGTTGTCGTCTCGCCAATCTTATGCTTCCACGACTATCACTACCGCTTAGCAATAAAGTAAAGCATTACATCGCGATTGCATCGCATACAATAAAGCGACAACCATATGGCTCCTGCCAGTTGCCGATAACTCGGTTACAAAACATGATCATCTCATACAATAAAATCAGCATCATGCCTTGACCATATCACATCACAACATGCCCTGCAAAAACAAGTTAGACGTCCTCTACTTTGTTGTTGCAAGTTTTACGTGGCTGCTACGGGCTTAAGTAAGAACTCATCTCACCTACGCATCAAAACCACAACGATAGTTCGTCAAATAGACTCCGTTTTAACCTTCTCAAGGACCGGGCGTAGTCACACTTGGTTCAACTAAAGTTGGAGAGACAGTCTTCCGCAAGCCATCTATGTGCAAAGCACGTCGAGGGAACCGGTCTTGCGTAAGAGTACGCGTAAGGTTGGTCCGGATCGTCTCGTCCAACAATACCGCCGAACCAAAGTATGACATGCTGGTAGGCAGTATGACTTGTATCGTCCACAACTCACTTGTGTTCTACTCGTGCAAATAACATCAAACCATAAAACCTGGCTCTGATACCACTGTTGGGGAACGTAGTAATTTCGAAAATTTTCCTACGCACACGCAAGATCATGGTGATGCATAGCAACGAGGGGAGAGTCTGATCTACGTACCCTTGTAGATCGCAACGGAAGCGTTGACACAACGTAGAGGAAGTAGTCGTACGTCTTCTTCCCGATCCGACCGATCCAAGCACCGTTACTCCGGCACCTCCGAGTTCTTAGCACACGTTCAGCTCGATGACGTTCCTCGGGCTCCGATCCAGCAAAGCGTCGAGGAAGAGTTCCGTCAGCACGACGGCGTGGTAACGATCTTGATGTACTACCGACGCAGGGCTTCGCCTAAGCACTGCAACGGTATGATCGAGGTGGAATTTGGTGGCAGGGGGCACCGCACACGGCTAAGGAACGATCTCAAGGATCAACTTGTGTGTCTTGGGGTGTCCCCTGCCCCCGTATATAAAGGTTGGAGGGAGGGGGGCTGGCCGGCCAAAGAGAGGGAGGCGCAGGAGGAGTCCTACTCCTACCGGGAGTAGGACTCCCCCCTCCAATCCTAGTCCAACTAGGAATCCTTTAAAGGGGAGAGAAAGAGAGGTGGCCGGCCCCTCTCCTAGTCCTAATAGGACTAGGGAGAGGGGGGGAGGCACAACCCTATGTGGGCTGCCCTCTCACCTTTCCACTAAGGCCCATGTTGGCCCATTTGGCTCTCGGGGGGTTCCGGTAACCCTCCCGGTAATCCGGTAAAATCCCGATTTCACCCGGAACACTTCCGATGTCCAAACATAGGCTTCCAATATATCAATCTTTATGTCTCGACCATTTCGAGACTCCTCGTCATGTCCGTGATCTCATCCAGGACTCCGAATAACCTTCGGTACATCAAAATGCATAAACTCATAATAACTGTCATCGTAACGTTAAGCGTGCGGACCCTACGGTTCGAGAACAATGTAGACATGACCGAGACACGTCTCTGGTCAATAACCAATAGCGGGACCTGGATGCCCATATTGGCTCCTACATATTCTACGAAGATCTTTATCGGTCAGACCGCATAACAACATACGTTGTTCCCTTTGTCATCGGTATGTTACTTGCCCGAGATTCGATCGTCGGTATCCAATACCTAGTTCAATCTCGTTACTGGCAAGTCTCTTTACTCGTTCCGTAATACATCATCCTGCAACTAACTCATTAGTTGCAATGCTTGCAAGGCTTAAGTGATGTGCATTACCGAGAGGGCCCAGAGATACCTCTCCGACAATCGGAGTGACAAATCCTAATCTTGAAATACGCCAACCCAACATCTACCTTTGGAGACACCTGTAGTACTCCTTTATAATCACCCAGTTACGTTGTGACGTTTGGTAGCACCCAAAGTGTTCCTCCGGCAAACGGGAGTTGCATAATCTCATAGTCATAGGAACATGTATAAGTCATGAAGAAAGCAATAGCAACATACTAAACGATCGTGTGCTAAGCTAATGGAATGGGTCATGTCAATCAGATCATTCAACTAATGATGTGACCTCGTTAATCAAATAACAACTCTTTGTTCATGGTTAGGAAACATAACCATCTTTGATTAACGAGCTAGTCAAGTAGAGGCATACTAGTGACACTCTGTTTGTCTATGTATTCACACATGTATTATGTTTCCGGTTAATACAATTCTAGCATGAATAATAAACATTTATCATGATATAAGGAAATAAATAATAACTTTATTATTGCCTCTAGGGCATATTTCCTTCAGGGTCATCAAAGGAGCAGCCTTGGCGGATTTTGTGGTAGAATGGACTGAGGCACCAGGCCTCAAGGCCGACGAGGATCGGTCCCTCTCCCCGGGGAGCGAGGCGCCAGAAGGCTGGGTCATGGACTTCGATGGGGCGTTCTCCAGACATGGTGTTGTGGCTGGGGTGGTGCTTATATCGCCCACTCAGGACAAGCTCTACTACGCCGTACATCTCTGTTTCCAGCAAGGTGAAAAGGTCTCCAACAACATAGCGGAGTATGAAGGTCTAATAGCGGGCCTGAAGGCCGCGGCAGCCCTGGGGGTGAAGCGCCTTACCATTAAGGGCGATTCATAGCTCCTCGTGAACTTCTCCAACAAGGTGTACGAGCCGAAAGACGAGCACATGGAAGCTTACCTTGCGGAGGTCCGCAGGATGGAGAAGCAGTTCCGGGGGTTGGAGTTGCAGCATGTGCCCCGTGGCACCAATCAGGAGGCCGACGACATCGCCAAACGGGCGTGCAGGCGGTTACCTCAGGAGCCTGGTGTCTTCGAGGAGCGGCTCTTCAAGCCCTCAGCCTTGCCGTCGTTGTCAAACACGGCTCAGCCTCGGGAGGAGCTCCCCCAGCCACCTGCCTCAGGAGCCCCGGTCTGTGGCCCGACCTCGGGAGCACGCCTGCTCCTGACAATGGAACCTCAGGAGGGGTGCTGGATCACGGAGCTCCGGAGCTACCTAACACAAGGGACCTTGCCGGAGAAGGAGGAGGAAGCGGAGCGTGTGGCACGGCAGGCCACGGCGTACTGCATCAAGGATGGAGAGCTCTACCGAAAGCGACCAAACGATGTATCCCTACGCTGCATCTCCAGGGAGCAAGGAAGGGAACTGCTGGAAGACATACACGGCGGAGACTGTGGACATCATTCATCATCATGGACCCTCGTCGGCAAGGCGTTCCGCAGTGGGTTTTATTGGCCCACCGCACTCAATGACGCCGTCGAACTGGTGAAAGCCTGTGAAGCCTGCCAGTTCCACGCCAAGCAAATTCATCAGCCGGCAGGAGGCCTGCAGACTATACCCCTTTCGTGGCCATTCGCAGTCTGGGGGCTGGACATCCTGGGCCCGTTTCCTCGGGCGCCAGGGGGCTACCGCTACCTCTACGTCGCTGTGGACAAGTTCACCAAGTGGGCTGAAGTGGAGGCCGTCCGCACCATCCCCGCGGGCTCCGCGGTCAAGTTCATCAGGGGCATCATGAGCCGGTTCAGGGTGCCGAACCGCATCATCACAGACAACGGTTCGCAGTTCACCAGTAACCTCTTCAAAACATATTGTGCTAACCTTGGAACGCAGATATGCTACGCTTCAGTGGCGCACCCTCGAAGCAACGGCCAGGCCGAACGAGCCAACGCAGAGGTCCTGAGAGGCCTCAAGACCAGGACGTTCAAGAAGACGCTGGAGGCCTGCGGCCGAGGTTGGTACGACGAGCTTCAATCCGTGCTGTGGTCCATCCGCACCACCGCGACCAAGCTGACTGGAGAGACCCCATTCTTCCTGGTCTATGGAGCGGAGGCAGTCCTCCCTCACGAGGTCAGACGTCGCTCCACGCGGGTCCTGGCGTTCGACGAGGCGCAGCAGGACGCCATGCGGGGAACGGACCTCGTGTTGGGGGAGGAACGACAACGGGAAGCCGCACTGCGGGCAGCGAGGTATCAGCAAGCTCTGCGGCGATACCACTGCCGCAACGTCCGCCCCAGGACCCTCGAGGTAGGAGACCTCATGCTCAGGCGGGTCCTCTCCAGGGAGGGATTGCACAAGCTCTCTCCCATGTGGGAGGGCCCGTTCAAGGTTGTTCATGTTTCCAGGCACAGCTCCGCGCGCTTGGAGACTCAGGAGGGAGTGCCGGTCCAGAACGCGTGGAACATCCAGCACCTCCGGAGGTTCTACCCCTAAGAAAGGCCCGGAGCCTGTGAAGATCATCTCTTTTGGAAAGGCCCAGAGCCTGTGAAGCAAGGCGAGTGCCTGTGAAGATCATCTCTTTTGGAAAGGCCCGGAGCCTGTGAAGCAAGGCGAGTGCCTGTGAAGATCATCTCTTTTGGAAAGGCCCGGAGCCTGTGAAGCAAGGCGAGTGCCTGTGAAGATCATCTCTTTTGGAAAGGCCCGGAGCCTGTGAAGCAAGGCGAGTGCCTGTGAAGATCATCTCTTTTGGAAAGGCCCGGAGCCTGTGAAGCAAGGCGAGTGCCTATGAAGATCATCTCTTTTGGAAAGGCCCGGAGCCTGTGAAGCAAGGCGAGTGCCTGTGAAGATCATCTCTTTTGTAAAGCCCCGGAGCCTGTGAAGCAAGGCAAGTGCCTGTGAAGCCCTCGCGCTCAAGGAAAAGGCCCAGAGCCTGTGAAGCAAGGCCAATGCCTGTGAAGCTCGCCGCCCCGTGACACTCTCGCGTAATAATGAGTGAGGCTGTACACGCCCCGGAGTCTCAGGAGCGCCGGCCTCAAGCCCTGGGGCTCCCTCCCACGCCCAGTGGCAGCACTTAGCTCCGCGCTGGTGAGAAGACGTCGAAGACTAGATTAGGTGCCGGACGCGGCTTTTCCATTTGCTTTCCGCAGTTGACGTGTTCGTTTGCATTTGGAGTCTTATTGGAGTTATCGCTGTTGCTGGTTTATGGTTCGTCGATTTTCGCCCCTCGCTTTGGTTTCTCTCGTGAACAACCTCGCGAGGGATGGTGCTCAGACGCCCTCGCGAGGGTTTCTGCCCTAGCCACAGGAGGGTTTCACGGCCCTGGCGCATTACAGGAGCACCCCTCCTAGTCCGTGCCCCTCGGGTACCACGACGCGCGCACAGGGCCTGGGTCGGTCGCCCCACTCCCTGGCAGGGGTCGAAAGCTATCTACACACAGGCGGGAAATCAGGAAGTACAAAAATGAGATCAAGGTAATAGCTGAAGCGGCAACATTTCCCAACACGCCCCAAGGGGGCTCCATGCATCTGTTCTGTTTTACACAGGGAACAAAAGAGAAAGGAAAAAGACGAGCCTGGCGCCGCCCCTCCCGCATCGGCCCACGGCGGCGACACAGGCTGCCTCAGGGCCTCAGGCGGACCCCCCTCTCGCGCTGCACCGGGGGACGACGGCGGGCGGACGAACCACCACCTCCTAGGCAAACCCGACGGCGCGGGGGAGGACTGCTGCCACCACTGGAGGAGTCGCTTGAGGAAGAGCTGACGAAGCTGGGGGAGTCGTTGACACCGCCGCCCGCTCGGGCGCTATCTCTCCCATCACCATCGGAGCGGGGCCCGCGGACGCGGTCATCGTCCTCAGGGCAGCACCCCGCGCGGCAACCATCTTCCCCAAACACCCTCACGTAGAGGGTGGTGTCGCCATCAAACCTGAAGTGTAGAGTGCACCGATGCTCCAGGCCGCGCGCGCGGGCGAACGCCAGCCAGCCACGAGTGAAGGCCAAGCCCCCGCTGGCGGAGACCTCCAGCGCGACCCACGAGGACCTGCTGCAGCAGCCCTCCGCCTGGAGCCAGAGGCCGCCAGGAGCGCCGGCCGGGAGTTCGCCAAGGAGGAAGCGAGGGAGCGGGAGCCGGGCGCGAGCCGGCTCCGCCGACCAAACGACGAATTCCGGCGGCGCCTGCACGGCGCGAGAGCGCGGCCTAGGGGAGCACGCAACCCGGGCGCACCCTCCGACCGCGGCGGCTTGCCCGCCGCCGCGCTGGGAGCCCCCCATGGCCGCTGGAAACTACCGGGGCGCCCACCGGGTGCTTCCGAGGGCGCCCGCGACCATGCTTGGGTGGGGGAGAGGCAGGACCAACCTGGAGGGCCTTCCCCTTCTCTGCAGCCGAGTACCTCCTCGATGGAGCCATCACACCAAGACGGAGCAAGAACTAAGGCGAAGGAGAGAGCAAGAGGAGATGGACTGGATGGTCACGAGCGGTGCCGTACTTATAGCCGGCGAAGGCCAACTGCCGGTCTCCATGATCACAGGTAATCATAACACGTTCTGCATGCAGGGACTTGTCCAACTCACACAATCACCAAGGCGTCGTGGGGAAGCGGAGGCGCCACGTCCAATCAACCGCCACGCGGCGTCCAAGGCCGCAGGCTGTTGGGGCCCGCGGCGCTTCGCCCTTGCCCTTTCGCCTCTCGGCACGGCCAAGCCCATGCGCGCCTTGGGCCCGGGGGCTACTGTCGGCGTTCTGGGAATGGGGGTCCCCAGACTTGCCTGCCTGCGGCCTGCGGCGTGGCTCAAGTGGGGGCCCAGCGCGGCCCATCTTCATCAACACGAGGCTCAAGACCCTCGCGAGGGGCCAAGCCTCGCGAGGCGGACGACACGGCACATCCTCAGGCACAGCCTCGTCAGGCTGGCTCGCGAGGAGGCGGAGAGTTCAAGGCGGGGTACCTCGCGAGATGCCCATGACGCAAGCCATGACGACACGGGGCACTAGGCGGGTGCCAGCGCGCGCAGCGTCCCTCTTTCCTCTTTGGTGCAAAGGGGGCAAGCGTATCCGCGGAGTACCGAGGCATCAGGAAAAGGTTGCCACTTCGGTGCAACAAGACCAAGACCAGGAGGACTACGAGACGGAGGTCACCATGGAGCCCAGCGCGGCGTCATCACCAGAGCCTTTGGCAGGCGAAGACTGCTTTTGCCAGGATAGATGTACTCGCTGTCCCCCTTCAAATTAGCCCGCCATTGTTGGATCCCTTCCCGCTCAATATTTGGGGAGAGGACCAGGGCCTCTATAAATAGGACTAGCCACCCACATAGCAAGGGGGTCGGTTTTTGGGTCGGTTCGTTTGGTTCGCAAGTAGAGAGAGAGAGAGGGAGAGAGGGTGACTGAACTCCTCATAGCAGTTCATCACCACAGCCAAGAACAGACCCTCGCGAGGCTATTCTTCCTTGTATTGTTCATCCACACCAGCCCCAGGAGGCAATCCATCCACCACACATTGGAGTAGGGTATTACACCACATCGGTGACCCGAACCAGTATAAATCTTGTGCCTTTCGTGCAGCTCTTTCAGTAGTTTAGATCCCATCGAGACGGAGAGGTTGAAGGCGAGATTTCCGCGCGCACCCCAGTGTTCGAACCTTAAGGGTCTGCCGGAACCCGAAATCCGACACCCTGATCTTAGCATT
This sequence comes from Triticum monococcum, assembly GCA_034509565.1. NCBI lineage: Eukaryota > Viridiplantae > Streptophyta > Magnoliopsida > Poales > Poaceae > Triticum > Triticum monococcum. The sequence continues at coordinate 609,080,314 of CM067845.1, forward strand.
CTTAGGGGTGCTGTGTTAGGAGACCAATCTTATCATATGGGAGTCATTGTAGCTCGTAGGTTGCATCATAATAGGCATAATGGATATTTCTTTGGAGGAATTTATGCAACCCGCTTAGCTCATTTTCTTGAGATAGACATTCGTGAGGGTGATATGGAGTTGCCTCCTGCATATTTAGATTATGACTCTATGGCTTCGCACCAGTTTGTCGAGAGGCCTGAATCACCTCTCTTATATCGCTTAATGTTTGATAAACGACGTGTTTTCCGTATTACTCTCCCTGCTCCTTCCTTCTTTGATTCACAGACAAAAGGAAGATATGTTATTACTAGAGAGGAGGCAGAAGAGTACGAGAGGAGAGCGGAGGCAGCTTGACTCCACGTTGCAGCTCAGCAGGCGATAACTGCTGCACATCAGTATGATCCCAACTATTCTTCCTCATCACAGTACGACCCCAACAATTATTATTATGGATATCCGCCAGGCCAACCATGGCCATAGACCAACTTAGGCCAAAAGCCTAAGCTTGGGGGAGTACGTATTTCTCACCGATATTACATTTATGTTCACACACACTCATTGCTAGATGTCAGTGCTCATACTTTTTCACTGTAATATCCATGCTAGTTTATTTTCTTTTTCCTGCTTTCTTTTTGTGTGTTTGCTAAACCTTAAGAAAAACCAAAAAAATTAGTAGTAGTTTATTTTTCTACTGTAGTATTAATAATTAAAAAGAAAACCCAAAAATATTTCCCGTCCTTCTTTTGCTTGTTGGGAGCTTTCCCGTGTAAATAGTTTATTTCTTTTCTTTTCTTTGGGGGTCGGTAGGAGAAGACCATAATTAAATTGTTGAAGTGGATCTTATATGCATTATTGTTGATTTAACCAAGATCCCATATTGCCTTGTCTTCTCCTGTTTATTGAATGCTCGCAGATTCCAGCTTAGTCCAATGCACGCGCACTCTTATTATTATTCACACCGTTCGGTCATGCAAGTGAAAGGCAATTCTGATGATATATGATGGACTGACTGAGATGAGAAAAGCTGGTATGAACTCGACCTCTTTTGTTTTTGTAAATATGATGAGTCCCTCGTTCTTGATTCAGCTTATTATGAATAAACATGTTTGCAATGACAATTAGAGAATGTAGTTGCTTGTGCCATGCATGATTAGATATGAGTTATAATGGTTTACCTTGTGTGCCAACATGCTATTGAGATGATTATGATGTGGTATGATGGGGTGGTATCCTCCTTCAAATGATTTAAGTGACTTGACTTGGCACATGTTCACGCATGTAGTTGAAACAAATCAACATAGCCTTCACGATATTTATGTTCATGGTGGATTATATCCTACTCATGCTTGCATCCAATGTTTATTAATTTTAATGCATGTACATGGCTGTTGGTCGCTTCCCAGTCTTTTGCTAGCCTTCACTTGTACTAAGCGGGAATACTGCTTGTGCATCGAATCCCTTAAACCCCAAAGTTATTCCAGATGAGTCCACCATACCTTCCTATATGCGGTATCTACCTGTCGTTCCAAGTAAATTTGTATGTGCCAAACTCTAAACCTTCAAATAAACATTCTGTTTTGTATGCTCGAATAGCTCATGTATCAACAAAGGCTGTCCTTATCTTTCGTGTTAGGCGGGTTATTCTCAAGAGGAGTGGACTCCGCTCCTCACTCACGAGAAAATGGCTGGTCACCGGGATGCCTAGTCCCATGCTTTACGCAAACTAAATCAAAATTAATTGCAAACAAAACTCCCCCTGGGACCTGATGTATGTTGGAGGCACTCGTTGTTTCGATCAAGCCATGGATTGATGCTTGTTGGGGGAGGGGGAGTATAAACTTTACCATTCCCATGGGAACCACCTATAATGTGTTTAGCATGGAAGATATCGCCATCTCTTAGTTGTTACATTGACAATGAAAGTATACCACTCAAAATACAATTTATCTCTATTTCAAAACCAAGCTCTGGCACCTCTACAAATCCCTGCTTCCCTCTGCGAAGGGCCTATCCATTTACTTTTATGTTGAGTCATCACCCTCTTATTAAAAAGCACTAGCTGGAGAGCACAGCCGTCATTTGCATTCATCACTGTTAATTTATATTGGGTATGACTATGATTGGATCTCTTTTACCATGAATTACAATGTCTAGTTAGTCCTTGATCTTTAAAGGTGCTCTGCATTTATGTTTTGCGGTCTCAGAAAGGGCTAGCGAGCTACCATCTTGTTATATCATATTATGATTGTTTTGAGAAAGTGTTGTCATCCGAGATTTATTATTATGACTTGCTAGTTGATTATGCTATTGATACGAGTAATTGTGAGACCTAAGAATTATTGCAAATGTGGTTAGTTATGATCAATGCTGAAAACTTGAATGCTCGCTTGACATATTTACAACAACAAGAGCAAACAGAGTTTATAAAAGTTTTTCTTTCTTTCTTTCAGTTTGTCAACTGAATTGCTTGAGGACAAGCAAGGGTTTAAGCTTGGGGGAGTTGATACGTCTCCGTCGTATCTACTTCTCCAAACACTTTTGCCCTTGTTTTGGACTCCAACTTGTATGATTTGAATGGAACTAATCTGGACTGACGCTGTTTTCAGCGGAATTGCCATGGTGTTGTTTTATGTGCAGAAAACAAATATTCTCGGAATGACCTGAAACTCCACAGAACATCTTAGAAAAAATAATAAAAAATCCTCGCCAAAGATGAAGACCAAGAGGCCCACACCCTTCTCACGAGGGTGGGGGGGCGCCCCCCTAGGGCGCGCCCGCTACCTTGTGGGCCCCCTGGAAACCCTCCGACGCCAACTCCAACTCTATATATTTGCTTTCGGAGAGAAAAAATGAGAGAGAAGAAATCATCGCGTTTTATGATAGGGAGCCGCCGCCAAGCCCTAAAACCTCTCGGGAGGGCTGATCTGGAGTCCGTTCGGGGCTCCAGAGAGGGGGATTCATCGCCGTCGTCATCATCAACCATCCTCCATCACCAATTTCATGATGCTCACCGCCGTGAGTGAGTAATTGCATCGTAGGCTTGCTGGACGGTGATGGGTTGGATGAGATTTATCATGTAATCAAGTTAGTTTTGTTACGGTTTGATCCCTAGTATCCATTATGTTCTGAGATTGATGTTGCTATGACTTTGCTATGCTTAATGCTTGTCACTAGGGCCCGAGTGCCATGATTTCAGATCTGAACCTATTATGTTTTCATGAATATATGTGAGTTCTTGATCCTATCTTGCAAGTCTATAGTCACCTACTATGTGTTATGATCTGGCAACCCCGAAGTGACAATAATCGGGACCACTCCCGGTGATGACCATAGTTTGAGGAGTTCATGTATTCACTATGTGCTAATGCTTTGTTCTGGTTCTCTATTAAAAGGAGGCCTTAATATCCCTTAGTTTCCAATAGGACCCCGCTGCCACGGGAGGGTAGGACAAAAGATGTCATGCAAGTTCTTTTCCATAAGCACGTATGACTATATACGGAATACATGCCTACATTACATTGATGAATTGGAGCTAGTTCTGTGTCACCCTATGTTATGACTGTTACATGATGAACCGCATCCGGCATAATTATCCATCACTGATCCGGTGCCTACGAGTTTTCCATATACTGGTTTACGCTTATTTACTTTCCCGCTGCTACTGTTACAATCACTACAAAATACCAAAAACATTACTTTTGCTGTCTTTACTTTTGTTGCTGCTACCACCACTATCATATTACTGTGCTACTAAACACTTTGCTGCAGATACTAAGTTTCCTGGTGTGGTTGAATTGACAACTCAGCTGCTAATACTTGAGAATATTCTTTGGCTCCCCTTGTGTCGAATCAATAAATTTGGGTTGAATACTCTACCCTCGAAAGCTGTTGCGATCCCCTATACTTGTGGGTTATCACGTGTGCACATTGATCCAAATGGTGCTCAATTACAAAGATCTCAAGCCAACGGAAGTCATTGGAAGAATTGTTGCTCATGAGATGTCACTTAAGGATAAGGAAGAGCTTCACAACAAGTCAAGTGGTGCTTACAAAGCCTCATGTGATGCTCCCACATCATCAAGTGAGAAACAAGTCTTGAATGAAGAATTGAGCCTAATGGTGAAGAACTTCAACAAGTTATACAAGAGTAGAAGCAAGGAGAGAAGTTTCAAGTCAAGGTCCTACAATGAAAAAAGATCTTCAAGTCATGAACGTAATTGCTACAATTGTGGAAGACCCGGACACTACTCCAATGAGTGTACAACTCCCTACAAAAGAAGAGAAGATTCTCCCAAAAGAAGAAGTAGAAGAGAAGAATCACCACCAAGAGAGAGAAGGAGTAGAGATGACCGTTATGAACGAAGAACGTCATGGATAAGCAAGGATTCAGAAAGGACGGACAAATCATGAAGGAGCTACACAAAACGAATACATCAATCTCATGTTGGTGAATGGGTATCCGGCTCCGACTCCGACAATCACTCTGAGAGAAGTTATCACTCCGACTCCGAATATACTCACGATGAAGGTGTTGCCAGTCTAGCACTTGTGTCAACCAACTCCTACAACATATTTGAGTCACCAAATGAAGGAATTGGAAGATGCTTCTGTTGGGGAATGTAGTAATTTCGAAAATTTTCCTACGCACACACAAGATCATGGTGATGCATAGCAACGAGGGGGAGAGTGTTGTCTACGTACCAACGCAGACCGACTGCGGAAGCGATCACACAACGTAGAGGAAGTAGTCGTACGTCTTCTTCACGATCCGACCGATCCAAGCACCGTTACTCCGGCACCTCCGAGTTCTTAGCACACGTTCAGCTCGATGACGATCCTCGGGCTCCGATCCAACAAAGCGTCGAGGAAGAGTTCCGTCAGCACGACGGCGTGGTGACGATCTTGATGTACTACCGACGCAGGGCTTCGCCTAAGCACTATAACGGTATGATCGAGGTGGAATTTGGTGGCAGGGGGCACCGCACACGGCTAAGGAACGATCTCAAGGATCAACTTGTGTGTCTATGGGGTGCCCCCTGCCCCTGTATATAAAGGATGGAGGAGGAGGAGGCCAGCCAAGGCATAGGGTGCGGCCAGGATGGGAGTCCTACTAGGACTCCAAGTCCTAGTAGGAGTCCACCAAAAGGGGAGGAAGGGAGAAGGAATAGGAGGAGAAGGAGAGGTGGCCGGCCCCCTTTTCCCTAGTCCAATTCGGACCAAAGGGGAGGGGGGGGGGCAGCACCCTTTTCCTCTTCCCACTAAAGCCCATCAAGGCCCATTACTCTTCCCCGTATTCACGTAACTCCCCGGTATCTCCAAAAATACCCGAATCACTCGAAACCTTTCCGATGTCCGAATATAGTCGTCCAATATATCGATCTTTACGTCTCGACCATTTCGAGACTCCTCGTCATGTCCCCGATCTCATCCGGGACTCCGAACTCCTTCGGTACATCAAAACTCATAAACTCATAATATAACTGTCATCGAAACCTTAAGCGTGCGGACCCTACGGTTCGAGAACAATGTAGACATGACCGAGACACGTCTCCGGTCAATAACCAATAGCGGGACCTGGATGCCCATATTGGCTCCTACATATTCTACGAAGATCTTTATCGGTTAGACCGCATAACAACATACGTTGTTCCCTTTGTCATCGGTATGTTACTTGCCCGAGATTCGATCGTCGGTATCCAATACCTAGTTCAATCTCATTACCGGCAAGTCTCTTTACTCGTTCCGTAATACATCATCTCACAACTAACATATTAGTTGCAGTGCTTGCAAGGCTTATGTGATGAGCATTACCGAGAGGGCCCAGAGATACCTCTCCGACAATCGGAGTGACAAATCCTATTCTCGAAATACGCCAACCCAACATCTACCTTTGGAGACACCTGTAGTACTCCTTTATAATCACCCAGTTACGTTGTGATGTTTGGTAGCACCCAAAGTGTTCCTCCGGTAAACGGGAGTTGCATAATCTCATAGTCATAGGAACATGTATAAGTCATGAAGAATAGCAACAGCAACATACTAAACGATCGGGTGCTAAGCTAATGGAATGGGTCATGTCAATCAGATCATTCAACTAATGATGTGACCTCATTAATCAAATAACAACTCTTTTGTCCATGGTTAGGAAACATAACCATCTTTGATTAACGAGCTAGTCAAGTAGAGGCATACTAGTGACACTCTGTTTGTCTATGTATTCACACATGTATTATGTTTCCGGTTAATACAATTCTAGCATGAATAATAAACATTTATCATGATATAAGGAAATAAATAATAACTTTATTATTGCCTCTAGGGCATATTTCCTTCAGCTTCATGGCTAAAGGCCCAAAGGTATCACACCCCGAGTATGTTGATCTCAATAGTGATGAAGATGATTTGCTCGGTGATGATGATTTACTTGTTGACAATTCTAGTGATGAGAACTATGATGAACTTGCTATTAATCATGCTAATCAAGATAAAATGAATGACGGTGATAAGAAGGAGATTGAGTGTCTAACTAAAGAACTAAACACTCTTAAGTTAGCTCATGAAACTACCTTGGAAAATCATCGAGAGCTTTTAAAGACTCATGAAAAGTTACGCTTTGAAAAGCTCAACCTTGAGCAAGAGCATGGGTTCTTAAAAGCGATCAATGATGATGTTCGCAAGAAAAGTTCTTCTTACATTGCCAAGAGTTTACTATTGTCTACTTACATGCCACAAGTTAAATCTAGCAACAAGAGTAAGAAAGATTCTTCTTCTAGTAGTAACAATAATCATGCTAAATCCAATGTTGTTGCTTCTAGTAGTTATCTTGATTCCACTAATGATTCACTTAGCCAAGTTACACTTGAGCAAGAAAATAGCTTAATTGAAGGGAATTATAGAGAAAGGTGTTTACAAGAGCCTTGCCGGAAGTAAGCAATTTGAGGAAATTGTACGCAAGCAAGGAAGACACCGGAAGAATCAAGGAATTGATTTTGAACGAAGGTTCAATGCCAATGGAATTGAGTGGGAAGAAGATCAATACCCCAAAACGAAGTTTGTTCCTCAACAAGAGAAGTATGATCCTACTTCTTTCCAAGGAACACAAGCTCAAGATGATCTTCCACCACAAGACCACAAGCAAAAAGGCAAGGACAAGCTTCAAGAGGAGATTGATGCATTTGAAGAAGCTCCCAAGGCCTTGGTCAAGTGGGTTCCCAAGACTACATCAAGTTCCACTTCATCAAGTCCGACTACAACTCCAAGGATTCCCATCAAGATGGTGTGGATCCCGAAGAAAAAGAACTAGATAGTTCTTGAGGGTGACTCCGCCAACATACTTCACTCATATCTTTTGGCAAGAACATGTGCAAACAACTTCCATATCTTGCACTAGTTCAAGGAGTCACAAACCCTCTTGTTAGTAAGACAAGGGAAAAGGTAACCTAATGCTTTCATGGACATCATCTTATGTGAACATCACTCTATGTCTATGGATATCCTTGTTTGTTCCTTGTGGGACTAACCCGTGTAGGTATTGAAAGTGTAACTCATTCAAATGGATTGCTCCAAATGATCTACATCAACATTGAGCATCTACATCTTCAATACCTACATGAAGTCATCATCGACAAAACCCAAGGTTAGTTCATCCCTCTTAGGGGGGATATCACATCTAGGGGGAGCTTTACTCTAATCAATTGAGCTAAAGCAACTCTAATGGTGTGAACATAACAATGTTTTATGTAAAAGTGGCAACTCCACTTGTGCTTAAACGATGAGTATGACCTACGATCAAATGTTCTCATTTGACTCCTCAGTCAATATACTCATATATAGATGACCTAGTCATTGCCAATTGCTTGATAGATGCTAGAGTGTTTGTGTATCCTTTGCCACATATTTCATTTGCCATTTATTGTGTGAGCATGTTGGTTGCATATTTTACTCATTCGAGGACATCCACTTGTTGTTTTGATTATTTGGCATTTTTCTCTTTCGCCAAGCGGATGGACAAGAATGCCTAAGAACCCCCTCTAGCTATCTATGCTTTTCTCGTCTCAAACTCTATTCATGCTACATCACAAAGTTTGATCAAGTCAGGTTCGAACCACTCTGCGTGAGGAGCACTCGGAGCCCCCGATTCGTCATAGACTTAAACTTCCAAAACCTCTTTGTGCATTCGGTATGACCGAGTCATCCACTTCGGTCACACCGAGTTCACTAAGTTGATCTAGGTTTTCCATCTCGGTGCAGCCGATTTGAACTTTTCGGTTACACTGAGTTGCAGTAACCGCTCGTGATTCTGCATCTCGGTGCCACCAAGTTGTTCCACTTGGTCACCGACAGGGTCGGGATATATATATACCCACAGGTGAGATTTTGGAAATTTCTTCAAAATTCTCAGCCCGCGCGTGTGTCTTGCTCTGCCTCCTTGGGTCTCCGGATCGTCTCCTCGCCGCCAGCAACCTCCCGCCGCTGGTTTCCATCACCGTCAACAGAAATCTGCTTCGCCGTTGCTGCCGTAGCGAACCTCCGCCGAACTAGGGTATGGGTTCAACTCTATGTGCTAATTCCTTAACTCTGATTCATAGCACATTGCTTTGCCATGATCATGACCACGCATGCAAACAATCCATCCACTGAAAACTTCCTTTAGGTTAGATTGGATTTGAAAATTTAGGGTTAGGTCTCCGCCGAACTCATCTCGGACCGACCGAGATGTAGAAATCGGTCTCACCGATTTGGCTTAGGCCATAGCACATGCATTTTCGGTCCGACCGAAAATTGCAAATCGGTGTGACCGAGTTCGATTCTCTGTGAAACCCTAGCAGTCTCGGTGCCACCGAACTTTGACTCGGTCTGACCGAGTTCACTAGTTTAGGTTCCAAAAGCTGCTTCGATATCACCGAGTTTATCAAATCGGTAGCTCCTAAATGCTTTCTATGGAGAACTAAAACTAAGTTTTTGACTCATCTGTTTTGCAAAAACTCTGCGCTTTGTGATGCTCATCCACTCTACCTCATCTACACCTATTCACAGGGTTTGCTATCAGTGATTGCCAAGATGTCTGACCAGAGTGACAGTCAGAACAGATCTGGAGAACATGTGCAATTGAGTGAGGGTTCAGATCCCTCAAGCAGCTATGATGAGGGCAGTAGAGGCACACCTAGTAACTTGACCAAGGCAGCCACTAGAGCAAGGAAGAAGAGAACCTCAGACTCTGAGGATGAAGACTTTGTGGCTATTGAAGATGAGGCCACCTCAAAGAAGAAAGTGCTGAAGAAGGAATATGGCACAACTTCTACAACAAAGCCAGGGATGCACAAGAAGGCACCTGCCAAGAGAGTGCCAACATCCAAGCCTAGGAAAGCAACCTTGGAAGAAACAATGGAATTCACTCTTGAACCTAAAGCGGCTGGAGAATGCAAGAAGAGAAAAGAGAGGGTCAAGAAGACCACTGCCAGAGTCCTAGGGAGATCATCCATGTTTAAGGACCCCACAGAAGAAGAGGAAGAGGAAGAGGAAGAGAATGCTCCCGCACCCAAAGCTCAGAAGCTTATGGGAGATGCTATCAAGTCAGGGGCTGCAACATCAAAGCCCAAGTCTGCTCCCAAAGCTCAAGCTCAGAAGTCAAGCCCAAGAGAAACACTAGAAGTATTCCTGCAGAAGATAAGAGCAAGGCTCCAGTGCCTCAAGCTGAAGGAGAGGATGATGAGTCTCTTGTTTTGAGGAAATTGAAACCCAAGATCCGAGACCACAATGATGCTCATCCAGTGGCTGAAGACATGCACATCAAAAAAGATGTTGGACTGAGATTGTGGAGATAGTCTGATCCCTATGATGTGAGGATAAAGACTGTAGTTGATTATAGATTTCATACCAAAGAACAGCAAGACTTCTACGAGACAATTTTGCTTGACAAGAAGCCCATTGTTTGGGACATGAGATGGGTTGATTGGGAATACATCAAGGAGAATGAAGATCACTTCCCAGGAGTATATGACAGTTCCAAAGCATGTGGAGTAGATGAGTTTGTTGTACAGAAGCTCACAAAATGGAATGATGAGCTGGTCATGCAGTTTTACTCCACTGCTCACTTTTACCTAGATGGGAAGATCATATGGATGTCTGAAGGTACTAAGTATCAATCCACTGTTGAAGAATGGGCCAAGTTGATTAATGCCCCAGAGGAACATGAGGATGACTTGGATGTGTATGCCAAGAAGAAGAAAGACCACAACTCCATGGCAAACATGAACAAAGAGATCCCTGATAAACCTTTGGAGACTCACAAGCTTGGATCTGTACATTACTTGTTGTCTGGTCTGCCTACCATCAACACCATCCTAAGGCACACATTGCTACCCAAATCAGGAGATCACAAGATGATCAGAGGACATTCCATCAACTTGCTGCAAATCTTTGATGTCCCTCAAAAGTTCAAAGTCATGAGTCTGATTGTAGAGACAATCAATCGGACAGCTGCTGACCAAAAGAGAAGTTGTGGGTATGCTCCACATATTCACGAGCTCATCAATTCTAAGATGGGCACAGGAACATACTTGTCGGACAAGGAGGATCTACCCCTATATCCTGAATTTGAAGATAATGAAGTTGTCATGAATGAGAATGAACCATCATCAGCTCAAGCACAAGAGAAGAGAGCTAAAGCTAAGGCTGAGAAAGTTGCCAAGATGCCTAGTTTAGAAGAAGCATCTCAAGTTTTCCTGAAGAGCAAGCAAGATTAGCTTGCATACCTGATCCAATCTACTTTGAGGATTGAAAAGGGCTTGGCCACCCTGACTCAGAATCAGGAGAGCTTGGAGAGGATTGTTGAGATGAAATTTTATGATCTTGACCTCAAGGTAACTGAGATACAGACTGCAGTTGAGCATCTCCAGGAGGAAGCAGAAGAGAGAAGAGGGAAGGGCACTACTGATGCTTTTCAACAAGTACCAAGGAGTCAGAGGTCGCTGCAGTGCCTGTAGCTGATTCTAAAGCTACATCATCTGCACCAGCAGCTACAGCTTCAGTGCCACCTCTAGCAGCCACTCCACCAGCTCCAACTACATCGACAGATGCCTTCGTCCTTGGAGTTTTCTCTACACCACCTCTCGAAGACCAAGCCTGAGAGACGCATAACGCTATGCATTTTCAAACTTTTTGGTAACTTGTTGCCAAAGGGGGGAGAAATATGTATAGATTATAGGCTTCGAGAGAGAGCGTTTTGCCTTTTATCTCTCTTGTTTTTGGTTGAACCTTTTTTATGCGCTTGGTTGATACACTATGTCTTTGTCTGTGTGAGATACTTGTTTGATCATGTGATTGATCGTATGCTACCTTAATGCTTGCTTGGATGATATTATCTCTTATATTCCATATATGATCATTCACTTTGCTTGGTGATGAGTGCATGCTTTTAATTTCCATCATTTTGAGCGCTCCACCAAGATGTATGTGACATGGAAGAGTGACCCATGATCCTAATCAATTGGGCATTTGCATTCAAAAGCAAATTTTAAATAATGCACAAATTTAGGGGGAACTCTTCCTTATCACATACTTCTCAAAGCGACGATGTATTTCAATCTTATAATCATTTGTCGAAGCTTTGATCTATATGTTGTCATCAATTACCAAAAAAGGGGAGATTGAAAGTGCAACTATCCCTGGGTGGTTTTGGTAATTCCTAACAGCATATAGCTCATTGAGCTAATACTATTTGAAGATAAATATTTTAGGAAAGCTCAATGATTGGCATGGCATGGATTAGAAATGTGGACCCCTCAAAATGCTAAGGACAAAAGATTGGCTCAAGCTCCAAAGCTCAAGACTCTACATTTTACCTTTTAGTGATCCAAGATCACATTGAGTCCATAGGAAAAGCCAATACAATTAAAAAAGGGATGAGGTGTTGCTTAATGGGTTACTTGCTCCAAATGCTTAGTGATATGCTCCAAAACCCTCAACCACTTTCTCATATCCACATATGTCCCAAACCAAAAGTCAAACTCGGCCCCACCGAAACTTTCTATCCGGTGCCACCGAGTTCAGTTGACATAGCCACTGCCACAAAACCCTAGTCTTTTCGGTCTCACCGATGGGGATGTCGGTCTCACCGAGATGGGATTGAAAACTCTCTGTTTCCCTTTGTAACATTTCGGTCCAACCTAAATCCGTGATCGGTCCCACCGAGTTCGCAATGCAAACTCTTTGTTTCCCCTTCGCAACGTTTCGGTCTCACCAAGATGAGCGAATCGGTCCCGTCGAGTTTACCTGACCAACTCTCTGGTTAGCTTATTACCAAAGTCGCTCTCACTGAGTTTGTGTAATCGGTCTCACCGAGATTACGTTATGCCCTAACCCTAATGAAATCGGTCTCACCGAGTTGACATGTTGGTCCCTCCGAAAATCCTAACGTTCACATTTGAACTAAATCGGTCCAACCGAGTTTCATTATTCGGTCCCACCGAGTTTGGTGATTTGTGTGTCACGGTTAGATTTTATGTGGACGCTATATATACCCCTCCACCCACTCTTCATTCATGAGGAGAGCCATCTGAACATGCCTGCACTTCCATCATACATTTTCTGAGAGAGAACCACCTACTCATGTGTTGAGGTCAAGATATTCCATTCCAACCATATGAATCTTGATATCTAGCCTTCTCCAAGTTGCTTTCCACTCAAATCATCTTTCCACCAAATCCAAATCTGTGAGAGAGAGTTGAGTGTTGGGGAGACTATCATTTGAAGCACAAGAGAAAGGAGTTCATCATCAACACACAATCTATTACCTTTTGGAGAGTGGTGTCTCCTAGATTGGTTAGGTGTCACTTGGGAGCCTCCGTCAAGGTTGTGGAGTTGAACCAAGAAGTTTGTACGGGCAAGGAGATCACCTACTTCATGAAGATCTACCCTAGTGAGGCAAGTCCTTCATGGGCGATGGCCATGGTGGGATAGACAAGGTTGCTTCTTCATGGACCCTTCGTGGGTGGAGCCCTTCGTGGACTCGTGCAACCGTTACCCTTCGTGGGTTGAAGTCTCCATCAATGTGTATGTACAATAGCATCACCTATCGGAACCACGCCAAAAATCTCGGTGTCTACATTGCTTTTGCTCCCTCCAAACTCCTCCCTTTACCTTCATGTGCAATGTTTCACATTCCATTGCTATACTCATAGACTTGCATGTGTAGGTTGATTGCTTGACTAGTGCTAAGTTGCTAAAATCTGCCAAGACTTAAAATTGGGAAAAGGCTAGATGTTTATTTGGTCAAGTAGTCTAATCACCCCCCCTCTAGACATACTTTTGATCCTACAACATCACTATGAGCCTTGCAAGCAATGTGACTATGAGTTAGTCACGGGATGATGCATTAGGGAATGAGTAAAGAGACTTGCCGGTAACGAGATTGAACTAGTTATGATGATATCGACGATCGAATCTCGGGCAAGTAACATACCGATGACAAAGGGAACAACGTATGTTGTTATGCGGTTTGACCGATAAAGATCTTCGTAGAATATGTAGGAGCCAATATGAGCATCAATGTTCCGCTATTGGTTATTGACCGAAGATGTTTCTCGGTCATGTCTACATAGTTCTGGAACCCGTAGGGTCCGCACGCTTAATGTTCGATGACGATTTGTATTATGAGTTATGTGATTTGATGTACCGAAGTTTGTTCGGAGTCCTTGATGAGATCACGGACATGATGAGGAGTCTTGAAATGGTCGAGACATAAAGATTGATATATTGGAAGGTCATGTTTGGACACCGGAATGGTTTTAGATAGGTTCAGGCATTTTGCGGAGTACCAGGGGGTTACCGGAACCCCCCAGGGGCTTAATGGGCCTTCATGGGCCCTAGTGGAAGAGAGGAGGCAGCGGATAGGTGGAGGCGCGCGCCCCCCCAAGCCCAATCCGAATTGGACTAGGGTTGGGGGGTGACCCCCTTTCCTTCTTCTCCTCCCTCTCTTTCCCCTTCTCCTTCTTGGAATAGGAAAGGGGGGGGGGCGAATTCTACTTGGACCGGGAGTCCAAGTAGGGCTCCCCCCTTGGCGCGCCACACCTTGACCGGCCTCCTCCTCCCCCTCCTTTATATACGTGGGAGGGGGCACCCCAAAGACATACCAAAGTTTCTCTTAGCCGTGTGCGGTGCCCCCCTCCACAGTTACACACCTCGATCATATCGTCGTAGTGCTTAGGCGAAGCCCTGCGCCGGTAAACTTCATCATCACCGTCGTCAGGTCATCGTGCGCACAGAACTCTCCCTTGGCCTCAACTGGATCAAGAGTTCGAGGGACGTCACCGAGCTGCACGTGTGCTGATCGCGGAGGTGCCGTACATTCGGTACATGGATCGGTTGGATCGCGAAGACGTTCGGCTACATCAACCGCGTTACTAAACGCTTCCGCTTTCGGTTTACGAGGGTACGTAGACACACTCTCACCTCTCGTTTCTATGCATCTCCTAGATAGATCTTGCGTGATCGTAGAATTTTTGTTTGAAATACTACGTTCCCCAACAGTACGATGAGCGGTACACACTATACATCCAGCAGGCAGGACTCTGCCTCCCGTGGATTCAGTTGGTCAGCTGATCCATGTCGAACCTCAACACTCCACTGGTGTCCGCTCTTGCTGATCGGTGGAGGCCAGAGACGCACAGTTTCCATCTTTGGACTGGGGAGATGACCATGACGCTCGAGGATGTCTCCTTGATCATCGGTCTTGCTATTGATGGGAGGCCTCTCTGTATGAGCACCGATTCTGATGGGTGGCGCCAGGAGATGATTGCTCTTATCGGTATGGCTCCTACCGAGGTTGAGGCTGATGTAGAGGAGGGAGAAGAGAAGAAGAAGAAGGAAAGGAGCCGAAGCTGCTTTCACGTGGATTCAAAGTAACTTTGCGCATTGCCTTGCGGATGCCACTGATGATGTGATCCAGACACATGCTCGTGTCTATATGTGGTACATTGTCTTGAGGACTTTGTTTCCTGACTCCACGGACAAGAGTACAACTTCGCAAACACAAGTACAACTTCGCAAACACAAGTAGCACACTACTAAGAGTTCACCAACATATCACATAACCTCACAAGTTCACGACACATTCATGACAAATACAACATGGATATATCCGGTTCCATGACGAGTGCATCGAAGCGAAGTCCCTATTGAGTCGAGTGAGGCCATTTCCCCTTCCTGTCACGTGTTGAATCCTTCTCTTGCCCTTCGCGAGCCTTTGCAAGCTTTCTTGCCCTCTCCTCCTCATGAGCAAGTTTCGCTTAGCGTGCCCTCTGCTCCTCTCGTTTCTTCCGCTCCATCCTCTCCTTTTGACGATGCTCTTCCTCCAAGCCTCTTCGAAACGATTCTTCGAACCGCCGCTGGCGCCTAAGACAATCTTGATATTGGTCCTTTTGGACATCTTCTGGCACTTCATGATCTATCCACGTGAAGTACTTGCATAGAGGAGGCGGTGACCGCATACAAAAAATTTGTTAGTGTTGACACACATTTGAGAGTAACATTTTACTTCTCTAGCTTACCGGTGGTTGGTCATAGGCGTTAGTTGGTATTGCACGATCATAAGCATAGTTCGGGCATACAAAATATCTCCTCCCTTTCGTCCATGACTTCTTTCGGCCGGTGGACACCTTCACCTTGCAAACATCTCCACACCAACATGGCGGGATGTTGACATCTTTCTCCGTCACCTTGTCCAAAGATGCATCATCCCACTTGTTCGGCATGTCTTCTTGGTTAGCACACAGTGGACTCGTCATGGAACCGGATGAAGCCATGCCTACAAAACTAGGGTTTCCCCACAAATTCCAACACATTGACATGTACATAGGTAAATGCATGAACACATTCAAATGCCTAACCCTAGCCAAAACTAGGGTTTCCCAACAAATTTCCACACAAATTTCCAAATCCAATCAACAACGAGGGTTTCCCCAAACTAGCAGGATTTGAGGTAATGTGAGAATTCATTTGGATAAAAATGAGGGGATCGGAGGAGATTACCTTAAGGGAGGGGTTGGCTTCAAGATCCACGGACAAAATCTCCGAATTTGAGAAGGATTTGAGAGGGGGAGAGAGGAGGGCAGAGGGGAGGCACTGAGCTTCGTGTTTGTGTGTGGGGTGGGTGTGTGTGGGGTGGGGGTGGGTGGGAGGGGGTGGGTGCAGTCTAAGTGACACACAGCTATGCAGCGCCTAAGGGCTAGGCGCTGCACATTAAAACGTCCATCAGCTAGCCCTTAGGCGCTGCACAGCTCGAATGGCTACTGGAAACGTTCTGCTGCTCTCTGGACTGGCATGTCCAGATGTGCAGCACCCAAGGGAGAGGCGCTGCACTATTCCCTCCAAAACTTTTCTAAGTTAGGGTGCACCGCCCATGCGTCAGGCATAGGGTGCAGTGCACATACTGTAGCGCCCCTACCTTAGGCACTGCACGTCTCGACACGGCTATCTAGAGAGCAACAGAAGCTGTCCAGTAGGTTTTCCAGTGTGCAGCGCCTTGTTGGGGAACGTAGCAATTTCAAAAAAAAATCCTAGGCACACGCAAGATCATGGTGATGCATAGCAATGAGAGGGGAGAGTGTTGTCTACGTACCCTCGTAGACCGGCAACGGAAGCATTGACACAACATAGAGGAAGTAGTCGTACGTCTTCCCGATCCGACCGATCCAAGTACCGAACATACGGCGCCTCCGAGTTCTGCACACGTTCAACTCGGTGAAGTCCCTTGAGCTCCGATACAGCAAAGTGTTGAGGGAGAGTTTCGTCAGCATGAAGGCATGATGACGGTGATGATGTTCTACCGACGCAGGGCTTCGCCTAAGCATCGCTACGATATGACCGAGGTGGAATATGGTGGAAGGGGGCACCGCACACGGCTAAGGAACGATCACGAAGATCAACTTGTGTGTCATGGGGTGCCCCCTTGCCCCCATATATAAAGGAGGGAGAGGGGGAGGTGCGGCCGGCCCAAGGGGTGCGCCTGGAGGAGTCCTACTCCCACCGGGAGTAGGACTCCCCCCTCTTGCCTTGTTGGAAAAGGAATGGGGAAGGAAGAAAGAGGAAAGGGGGGGCACCGCCCCCCCTTCCTTGTCCTATTCGGACTAGGGGGGAGGGGGCACGCGGCCTGCCCTGGCTGGCCCTCCTATTCTCCCTTAGGGCCCATGTAGGCCCAAGAACCCCAGGGGGGGGTTCCGGTAACCCCCCGGTACTCCGGTAAAATCCCGATTTCACCCGGAACGTTTACGATATCCAAA
The DNA here is from genome assembly GCA_034509565.1 of Triticum monococcum. NCBI lineage: Eukaryota > Viridiplantae > Streptophyta > Magnoliopsida > Poales > Poaceae > Triticum > Triticum monococcum. Next base: position 609,097,614 of record CM067845.1, read on the forward strand.
TACAGGCTTCCAATATATCAATCTTTATGTCTCAACCATTTCGAGACTCCTCATCATGTCCATGATCACATCCGGGACACCGAACAACCTTCGGTACATCAAAACACAAAAACCCTAATTACGATCGTCACCGAACTTTAAGCGTGCGGACCCTACGGGTTCGAGAACTATGTAGACATGACCGAGACACGTCTCTGGTCAATAACCAATAGCGGAACCTGGATTCTCATATTGGCTCCTACATATTCTACGAAGATCTTTATCGGTCAAACCGCATAACAACATACGTTGTTCCCTTTGTCATCGGTATGTTACTTGCCCAAGAGTCGATCGTCGGTATCTCAATACCTAGTTCAATATCGTTACCGGCAAGTCTCTTTACTCGTTCCGTAACACATCATCCCGCAACTAACTCATTAGTTGCAATGCTTGCAAGGCTTATAGTGATGTGCATTACCGAGTGGGCCCAGAGATACCTCTCCGACAATCGGAGTGACAAATCCTAATCTCGAAATACGCCAACCCAACAAGTACCTTCGGAGACACCTGTAGAGCACCTTTATAATCACCCAGTTACGTTGTGACGTTTGGTAGCACACAAAGTGTTCCTGCGGTAAACGGGAGTTGCATAATCTCATAGTCATAGGAACATGTATAAGTCATGAAGAAAGCAATAACAACAAAGTAAACAATCAAGTGCTATGCTAACGGAATGGGTCAAGTCAATCACATCATTCTCCTAATGATGTGATCCCGTTAATCAAATGGCAACTCTTTGTCTATGGCTAAGAAACATAACCATCTTTGATCAACGAGCTAGTCAAGTAGAGGCATACTAGTGACACTCTGTTTGTCTATGTATTCACACATGTATCATGTTTCCGGTTAATACAATTCTAGCATGAATAATAAACATTTATCATGATATAAGGAAATAAATACTAACTTTATTATTGCCTCTAGGGCATATTTCATTTAGTCTCCCACTTGCACTAGAGTCAATAATCTAGTTCACATCTCCATGTGATTTAACACCAATAGTTCACATCACCATGTGATTAACACCCATAGTTCACATCGTCATGTGATCAACACCCAAAGGGTTCACTAGAGTCGACAATCTAGTTCACATCGCTATGTGATTAACACCCAAAGAGTATTAAGGTGTGATCATGTTTTGCTTGTGAGAGAAGTTTAGTCTACGGGTCTGCCACATTCAGATCCGTAAGTATTTTGCAAATTTCTATGTCAACAATGCTCTGCACAGAGCTACTCTAGCTAATTGCTCCCACTTTCAAAATGTATCCAGATTGAGACTTAGAGTCATCTGGATCAGTGTCAAAATTTGCATCGACATAACCCTTCACGACGAATCTTTTGTCACCTCCATAATCGAGAAACATATCCTTATTACACTAAGGATAATTTTGACTGTTGTCCAGTGATCTACTCCTAGATCACTATTGTACTCCCTTGCCAAAAAAAACAGTGTAGGGTATACAATAGATCTGGTACATAGCATGGCATACTTTATAGAACCTATGGCTGAGGCATAGGGAATCACTTTCATTCTCTTTCTATCTTCTGCCGTGGTCGGGCTTTGAGTCTTACTGAATTTCACACCTTGTAACACAGGCAAGAACTCTTTCTTTGACTGTTTCATTTTGAACTACTTCAAAATCTTGTCAAGGTATGAACTCATTGAAAAAACTTATCAAGCGTCTTGATCTATCTCTATAGATTTTGATGCTCAATATGTAAGCAGCTTCACCTAGGTCTTTCTTGAAAAACTCCTTTCAAACACTCCTTTATGCTTTGCAGAATAATTCTACATTATCTCTGATCAACAATATGTCATTCACATATACTTATCATAAATGTTGTAGTGCTCTCACTCACTTTCTTGTAAATACAGGCTCCACTTCAAATCTGTATAAAACTATATGCTTTGATCAAATTATCAAAGCGTCTATTCCAACTCCGAGATGCTTGCACCAGTCCATAGATGGATCGCTGGAGCTTGCATATTTTGTTAGTACCTTTAGGATTGACAAAACCTTCTGGTTGCATCATATACAACTCTTCTTTAATAAATCCATTAAGGAATGCAGTTTTGTTTATCCATTTGCCAGATTTCATAAAATGCGGCAATTGCTAACATGATTCGGACAGACTTAAGCATAGATACGATGAGAAACTCTAATCGTAGTCAACACCTTGAACTTGTCGAAAACCTTTTTGCGACAATTCTAGCTTTGTAGATAGTAACACTACTATCAGCGTCCGTCTTCCTCTTGAAAATCCATTTAATCTCAATTGCTCGCCGATCATTGGGCAAGTCAATCAAAGTCCATACTTTGTTCTCATACATGGATCTCATCTCAGATTTCATGGCCTCAAGCCATTTCGCGGAATCTGGGCTCATCACCGCTTCATCATAGTTCATAGGCTCGTCATGGTCAAGTAACATGACCTCCAGAACAGGATTACCGTACTACTTTGGTGCGGATCTCACTCTGGTTTACCTACGAGGTTCGGTAGTAACTTGATCTAAAGTTACATGATCATCATCATCATTAGCTTCCTCACTAATTGGTGTAGTAGTCACAGGAACAGATATCTGTGATGAACTACTTTCCAATAAGGGAGCAGGTACAGTTACCTCATCAAGTTCAACTTTCCTCCTACTCACTTCTTTCGAGAGAAACTCCTTCTCTTGAAATGATCCATTCTCAGCAACGAATATCTTGTCTTCGGATCTGTGATAGAAGGTGTACCCAACATTTTCTTTTGGGTATCCTATGAAAACGCACTTCTCCGATTTGGGTTTGAGCTTATCAGGTTGAAACTTTTTCACATAAGCATTGCAACCTCAAACTTTAAGAAACGACAGCTTAGGTTTCTTGCCAAACCATAGTTCATACGGTGTCGTCTCAATGGATTTAGATGGTGCCCTATTTAATGTGAATGTAGCTGTCTCTAATGCATAACCTCAAAAGTATAGTGGTTAATCGATAAGAAACATCATAGATTGCACTATATCCAATAATAGTACGGTTATGACGTTCGGACACACCATTATGCTGTGGTGTTCCAGGTGGCACGATTTTGTGAAACTATTCCACATTGTTTTAATTGAAGACCAAACTCGTAACTCAAATATTTGTCTCTGCGATCAGATCGTAGAAACTTTATTTTCTTGTCACAATGATTTTCCACTTCACTCTGAAGTTTTTTGAACTTTTCAAATGTTTCAGACTTATGTTTCATCAAGTAGATATACCCATATCTTCTCAAATCATCTGTGAAGGTCAGAAAATAACGATACCCTTCGCGAGCCTCAACATTCATCGGACTGCATACATCAGTATGTATTATTTCCAATAAGTCAGTTGCTTGCTCCATTGTTCCGAAGAACGGAGTCTTAGTCATCTTGCCCATGAGGCATGATTTGCAAGCATCAACTGATTCATAATCAAGGGATTCCAAAAGCCCATCAGCATGGATTTTCTTCATGCGCTTTACACCAATATGACCTAAACGACAGTGCCACAAATAAGTTGCACTATCATTATTAACTTTGCATCTTTTGGTTTCAATATTATGAATATGTGTATCACTATGATCGAGATCCAACGAACCATTTTCATTGGGTGTGTAACCATATAAGGTTTTATTCATGTAAACAGAACAACAATTTATTCTCTTACTTAAATGAATAACTGTATTGCAATGAACATTATCAAATCATATTCATGCTCAACGCAAACACCAAATAACACTTATTTAGGTTCAACACTAATCCCGAAAGTATAGGGAGTGTGCGATGATGATCATATCAATCTTGGAACCACTTCCAACACACATCATCACTTCACCCTTAACTAGTATCTGTTCATTATGCAACTCCCGTTTCGAGTTACTACTCTTAGCAACTAACCAGTATCAAATACCGAGGGGTTGCTATGAACACTAGTAAAATACACATCAATAATCTGTATATCAAATATACCTTTGTTCACTTTGCCATCCTTCTTATCCGCCAAATACTTGGGGCAGTTCCGCTTCCAGTGACTAGTCCCTTTGCAGTAGAAGCACTTAGTCTAAGGCTTAGGACCAGACTTGGGCTTCTTCACTTGAGCAGCAACTTGCATGCCGTTCTTCTTGAAGTTCCCCTTCTTCCCTTTGCCCTTTTCTTGAAACTAGTGGTCTTGTCTACCATCAACACTTGATATTTTTCTTGATTTCTACCTTCGTCGATTTCAGCATTACGAAGAGCTTGGGAATCGTTTCCGTTATCCCTTGCATATCATAGTTCATCACGAAGTTCTACTAACTTGGTGATGGTGACTAGAGAATTCTGTCAATCACTATATTATCTGGAAGATTAACTCCCACTTGATTCAAGCGATTGTAGTACCCAGACAATCTGAGCACATGCTCACTGTTTGAGCTATTCTCCTCCATCTTTTAGCTATAGAACTTGTTGGAGACTTCATATCTCTCAACTCAGGTATTTGCTTGAAATATTAACTTCAACTCCTGGAACATCTCATATGGTCCATGACATTCAAAATGTCTTTGAAGTCCCGATTCTAAGCCGTTAAGCATGGTGCACTACTATCAAGTAGTCATCATATTGAGCTAGCCAAACGTTCATAACATCTGCATCTACTCCTGCAATAGGTCTGTCACCTAGCGGTGCATCAAAGACATAATTCTTCTGTGTGGCAATGAGGATAATCCTCAGATCACGGATCCAATCCGCATCATTGCTACTAACATTTTTCAACATAATTTTTCTCTAGGAACATAATAAACTGGGAGCAACATCGCGAGCTATTGATCTACACCATAGATATGCTAATACTACCAGGACTAAGTTCATGATAAATTAAAGTTCAATTAATCATATTACTTAAGAACTCCCACTTAGACAGACATCCCTCTAATCTTCTAAGTGATCACGTGATCCATATCAACTAAACCATGTCCGATCATCACGTGAGATGGAGTAGTTTCAGTGGTGAACATCACTATGTTGATCATATCTACTATATGATTCACGCTCGACCTTCCGGTCTCCGTGTTTGGAGGCCATATCTCTTATATGCTAGGCTCGTCAAGTTTAACCTGAGTATTCCACGTGTGCAACTGTTTTGCACTCGTTGTATTTGAACGTAAAGCCTATCACACCCAATCATCACGTGGTGTCTCAGCACGAAGAACTTTCTCAATGGTGCATACTTAGGGAGAACACTTATACTTTGATAATTTAGTGAGGGATCATCTTATAATGCTACCGTCAATCAAAGCAAGATAAGATGCATAAAAGATAAACATCACATGCAATCAATATAAGTGATATGATATGGCCATCATCATCTTGTACTTGTGATCTCCATCTCCGAAGTACTGTCATGATCACCATCGTCACCGGCACGACACCTTGATCTCCATCGTAGCATCGTTGTCATCTCATCAATCTTATGCTTCCATGACTATCGCTACCACTTAGTGATAAAGTAAAGCATTACAGCGCGATTGTATTGCATACAATAAAGAGACAACCATATGGCTCCTGCCAGTTGCCGATAACTCAGTTACAAAACATGATCATCTCATACAATAAAATTCAGCATCATGTCTTGACCATATCACATCACAACATGCCCTGCAAAAACAAGTTAGACGTCCTCTACTTTGTTGTTGCAAGTTTTACGTGGCTGCTACGGGATTAGCAAGAACCGTTCTTACCTACGCATCAAAACCACAACGATAGTTTGTCAAGTTGGTGCTGTTTTAACCTTCGCAAGGACCGGGCATAGCCACACTTGGTTCAACTAAAGTTGGAGAAACTGACACCCGCCATCCACCTGTGTGCAATGCACGTCGGTAGAACCAGTCTCGCGTAAGCGTACGCGTAATGTCGGTCCGGGCCGCTTCATCCAACAATACCGCCGAACCAAAGTATGACATGTTGGTAAGCAGTATGACTTGTATCGTCCACAACTCATTTGTGTTCTACTCGTGCATATAACATCAACGCATAAAACCATTCTCTGATACCACTGTTGGGGAACGTAGTAATTTCAAAAAAAAATCCTACGCACATGCAAGATCATGGTGATGCATAGCAACGAGAGGGGAGAGTGTTGTCTACGTACCCTCGTAGACCGGCAATGGAAGCGTTGACACAACATAAAGGAAGTAGTCGTACGTCTTCCCGATCCGACCGATCCAAGTACTGAACGTACGGCACCTCCGAGTTCTGCACACGTTCAACTCGATGACGTCCCTCGAGCTCCGATCCAGCAAAGTGTTGAGGGAGAGCTTCGTCAGCACGACGGCGTGATGACGGTGATGATGTTCTACCGACGCAGGGCTTTGCCTAAGCACCGCTATGATATGACCGAGGTGGAATATGGTGGAAGGGGGCACCGCACACGGCTAAGGAACGATCACGAAGATCAACTTGTGTGTCATGGGGTGCCCCCTTGCCCCTGTATATAAAGGAGGGAGAGGGGGAGGTGCGGCCGGCCCAAGGGGTGCGCCTGGAAGAGTCCTACTCCCACTGGGAGTAGGACTCCCCCTCTTGCCTTGTTGGAAAAGGAAGGGGGAAGGGAGAAAGAGGAAAGGGCGCCGCCGCCCCCCTTCCTTGTCCTATTCGGACTAGGGGGGAGGGGGCGCGCGGCCTGCCCTGGCCGGCCCTCCTCTTCTCCCTTAGGGCCCATGTAGGCCCAATAACCCCCCGGGGGGGGGGGGTTCCGGTAACCTCCCGGTACTCCGGTAAAATCCCGATTTCACGTGGAACGTCTCCGATATCCAAATATAGGCTTCCAATATATCAATCTTTATGTCTCCACCATTTCGAGACTCCTCGTCATGTCCGTGATCACATCCGGGACACTGAACAACCTTCGGTACATCAAAACACAAAAACCCTAATCATGATCGTCACCGAACTTTAAGCGTGCGGACCCTACGGGTTCGAGAACTATGTAGACATGACCGAGACACGTCTCCGGTCAATAACCAATAGCGGAACCTGGATGCTCATATTGGCTCCTACATATTCTACTAAGATCTTTATCGGTCAAACCGCATAACAACATACGTTGTTCCCTTTGTCATCGGTATGTTACTTACCCGAGATTCGATCGTCGGTATCTCAATACCTAGTTCAATCTCGTTACCGGCAAGTCTCTTTACTCGTTCCGTAACACATCATCCCGCAACTAACTCATTAGTTGCAATGCTTACAAGGCTTATAGTGATGTGCATTACCGAGTGGGCCCAGAGATACCTCTCCGACAATCGGAGTGACAAATCCTAATCTCGAAATACGCCAACCCAACAAGTACCTTCGGAGACACCTGTAGAGCACCTTTATAATCACCCAGTTACGTTGTGACGTTTGGTAGCACACAAAGTGTTCCTTCGGTAAACGGGAGTTGCATAATCTCATAGTCATAGGAACATGTATAAGTCATGAAGAAAGCAATAGCAACAAACTAAATGATCAAGTGCTATGCTAACGGAATGGGTCAAGTCAATCACATCATTCTCCTAATGATGTGATCCCGTTAATCAAATGGCAACTCTTTGTCTATGGCTAAGAAACATAACCATCTTTGATCAACGAGCTAGTCAAGTAGAGGCATACTAGTGACACTCTGTTTGTCTATGTATTCACACATGTATCATGTTTCCGGTTAATACAATTCTAGCATGAATAATAAACATTTATCATGATATAAGGAAATAAATAATAACTTTATTATTGCCTCTAGGGCATATTTCCTTCACGCCTATGGGTCGGGCGCTACACTAGACAGTGCAACGCCTTAACCCTGGGCGCTGCACTGTCTGCTGATTTCACATACCAAATGCTTTTTGGGTTTTGTGGTTGGCATACTATGTCACATAATCATAAGTAATAGCACATACAATAGTCCAAGACACATAAAGGAGACATAGCACATAGAGTTGTCCAAATCACATAGTCATACACACATAAAGGAGTTATAGCACATAGAGTTGTCCAAAACACATATCACACAGTCATTTAGGACTCATAGCACATAGTAGCACACATTTTGGATCACAAGGTCCTTTTTCCTTCTTCTTCTTCCTCTCTTCTTCTTCCTCCTGCCACCACCCCGACATCTCACCTCCCCCCTCCGTGTCCTCCACCCCCTTCATTGTTGCTTTGTTGGGTTGGAATGATGCCATACCTACGAAAATGGCAACATAATAGTTAGTCACACAATGCAAAATGACAATAACAACATAAATGACAATGACAAAATAACAAGATAATAGCAAGTCACATACGGCAATGGTCCATTGAGCCAAGAAAACATTCCTCCACTACGACCGCTGCCAAGGCCAAGATCACCACCAAGGCCTAGGCCATCACCACGGCCTCTACCACCACCGCGGCCTCTACCACCACCACCACGGCCTCTACCATCACCACGGCCAAGACCGTCACCACGGATTCTACCACTACCACAGCCTCTTCTAAGACCTAGTTGACTCCCTGTTTGTTGCCTAGTTCCTCGTTGGCTTGGTTGATTTGATTGGTTTGGCACTTGGGCACTAGTTTGACTTGGTTGGCTACTCCTTGGTTGACTTGGTTGGCTACCATTTGCTTGGCTTGTGCTTGCATCATTTTTCTTTGATCTCTTTCTTGGTTTGGTACAAGTTCTTGTGTTGTGTCCCCCACCATTGCACTCCCCACAACGGGATTGCTCACGAGGCTCTTGGAATTGGCCGGTGCCGGTTTCTCGACCTACACCACAGCCCCATCCATCCATGTCACCTCTAAGACACTTTGTCTTATGTCTTCCACGTCTAATGACCTTCAATTCCGGGTTTGGCCATAGTTGAACTCCACGGTACTACGGCCATTGTGATTGGTCCAAGTATGTCTGAAACCGGGGAGCCCATGTATTTTTTACTGTCATGATTGAGAAATCGGACTCCCGCATGGTAAGAGGGTGATTAACGTCCACATTCCTAACACGGGATGCGTTTAACAAGTGCGAGAATGGGAGATGAAGCAAGGATGGCCTCATGCAAGTGCAATCACACCGTGTTAGGGAGACCTTGAAAGCCCGGCCTCCGTGTTGGTGACCATCGTGTGTGGTTCCTCCAGGCTCTTTCACTTCATACATCCAATCATTGTCGTTGTATAGTACAGCTTCTTCTGAGTCTGCCTTCCGTGATTGAAATTCCAACCATTCTTCAACATTTGATGGGAAATTGTACTTGTGCTTTTCCTTGTTCTCACAAGCAATCTGCTTATCCGTCTCCATTGAGTACTTTAAAAAGCACGCATTCATCTTGTCAAATGTGTATTGAACTATTGCCGTCACTGGTAATGCACGTACACCCTTGAGCACCCTATTGAAGCATTCTGCCATGTTGCTTGTCATTTGACCGTACCTCCAGCCATCTTCATCAAAAGCATCTGCCCACTTATTCCTGTCAACAATGTTCTTATTGAGAAATTCAAGACCACTGGGATCAAGTTTCTTGTGTGTGACAAATGCATTGAACAAGTTGGCGAACCGCTTGTCGCAGAAAGTGAGACAACAATCTTGAAGATCATCGGCCAATGCTACCTCTTGAGCACTGCGTTGGTTTTCCCTTGAAGAGGAAAGGGTGATGCAGCAAAGTAGCGTAAGTATTTCCCTCAGTTTTTGAGAACCAAGGTATCAATCCAGTAGCAGGCCATGCACGAGTCCCTCGCACCTACACAAACAAATAAAATCCTCACAGCCAACACAATAAAGGGGTTGTCAATCCCTTCACGGTCACTTACGAAAGTGAGATCTGATAGATATGATAAGATAATATTTTTGGTATTGTTATGGTAAATATGCAAAGTAAATAAATAAAAATAAAAACGGCAAAAGAAATAGCTTGTTGACGAAAGATTAATATGATGGAAAATAGACCCCGGGGCCATAGGTTTCACTAGTGGCTTCTCTCGAGAGCATAAGTATTACGGTGGGTAAACAAATTACTGTTGAGCAATTGACAGAATTGAGCATAGTTATGAGAATATCTAGGTATGATTATGTATATAGGCATCACGTCTGAGACAAGTAGACCGACTCCTACCTGCATCTACTACTATTACTCCACACATCGGCCGCTATCCAGCATGCATCTAGAGTATTAAGTTCAAAAGAATAGAGTAACGCCTTAAGTAAGATGACATGATGTAGATGGATAAACTCATGCAATATGATATAAACCCCATCTTGTTATCCTCGATGGCAACAATACAATACGTGCCTTGCTGCCCCTACTGTCACTGGGAAAGGACACCGCAAGATTGAACCCAAAGCTAAGCACTTCTCCCATTGCAAGAAAGATCAATCTAGTAGGCCAAACCAAACTGATAATTCGAAGAGACTTGCAAAGATAACCAATCATACATAAAAGAATTCAGAGAAGATTCAAATATTGTTCATAGATAAACTTGATCATAAACCCACAATTCATCGGTCTCAACAAACACACCGCAAAAGAAGATTACATCGAATAGATCTCCATGAGAGAGGGGAGAACATTGTATTGAGATCCAAAAAGAGAGAAGAAGCCATCTAGCTAATAACTATGGATCCGAAGGTCTGAAGTAAACTACTCACACATCATCAGAGAGGCTATGGTGTTGATGTAGAAGCCCTCCGTGATCGATGCCTCCTCCGGCGGAGCTCCGGAAAAGGCCCCAAGATGGGATCTCACGGGTACAGAAGGTTGCGGCGATGGAATTAGGTTTTTGGCTCCGTATCTGGAAGTTTGGGGGTACGTAGGTATATATAGGAGGAAGGAGTACGTTGGTGGAGCAACATGGGCCCCACGAGGGTGGAGGGCGCGCCTGGGGGTAGGCGCGCCCCCTACCTTGTGCCTTCCTGGTTGCTTTCTTGATGTAGGGTCCAAGTCCTCTGGATCACGTTCATTCCGAAAATCATGTTCCCGAAGGTTTCATTCCATTTGGACTCCATTTGATATTATTTTTCTGCGAAACTCTGAAATAGGCAAAAAAACAACAATTTTGGGCTGGGCCTCCGGTTAGTAGGTTAGTCCCAAAATTAATATAAAAGTGTATAATAAAGCCCAATAATGTCCAAAACAGAATATAATATAGCATGGAATAATAAAAAATTATAGATACGTTGGAGACGTATGAAGCATCGCCAAGCTTAATTCCTGCTCGTCCTCGAGTAGGTAAATGATAAAAACGGAATTTTTGATGTGGAATGCTACTTGGCATAATTTCAATGTAATTCTCTTAATTGTGGTATGAATATTCAGTTCCGAAAGATTCAAGACAAAAGTTTAATATTGACATAGAAATAATAATACTTCAAGCATACTAACTAAGCAATTATGTCTTCTCAAAATAACATGGCCAAAGAAAGTTATCCCTACAAATCATATAGTCTGGCTATGCTCTATCTTCACCACACAAAGTATTTAAATCATGCACAACCCCGATGACAAGCCAAACAATTGTTTCATACTTTTGGTCTTCTCAAACTTTTTCAATCTTCACGCAAGACATGAGCGTGAGCCATGGACATATCACTATGTGTGGAATAGAATGGTGGTTGTGGAGAAGACAAAAAAGGAGAAGATAGTCTCACATCAACTAGGTGTACCAACGGGATATGGAGATGCCCATTAATAGATATCAATGTGAGTGAGTAGGGATTGCCATGCAACAGATGCACTAGAGCTATAAGTATATGAAAGCTCAACAAAAGGAACTAAGTGGCTGTGCATCCAACTCGCTTGCTCACGAAGACCTAGGGCATTTTGAGGAAGCCCATCATTGGAATATACAAGCCAAGTTCTATAATGAAAAATTCCCACTAGTATATGAAAGTGATATCATAGGAGACTCTCTATCATGAAGATCATGGTGCTACTTTGAAGCACAAGTGTGGTAAAAGGATAGTAGCATTGTTACTTCTCTCTTTTTCTCTCATTTTTTTATTTGGGCCTTTTCTCTTTTTTATGGCCTCTTTTTTTAGTCCGGAGTCTCATCCCGACTTGTGGGGGAATCATAGTCTCCATCATCCTTTCCTCACTTGGGACAATGCTCTAAAAATGATGATCATCACACTTTTATTTACTTACAACTTAACAATTACAACTCAATACTTAGAACAAAATATGACTCTATGTGAATGCCTCCGGCGGTGTACCGGGATATGCAATGAATCAAGAGTGACATGTATGAAAGAATTATGAACGGTGGCTTTGCCACAAATACAATGTCAACTATGATCATGCAAAGCAATATGACAATGATGGAGCGTGTCATAATAAATGGAACAGTGGTAAGTTGCATGGCAATATATCTCGGAATGGCTATGGAAATGCCATGATAAGTAGGTATGGTTTCTGTTTTGAGGAAGGTATTTGGTGGGTTTATGATACTGGCGAAAAGTGTGCGGTATTAGAGAGGCTAGCAATGGTGGAAGGAAGGAAGTGCGTATAATCCATGGACTCAACATTAGTCATAAAGAACTCATATACTTATTGCAAAAATCTACAAGTTATCGAAGCAAAGTATTATGCGCATGCTCCTAGGGGGATAGATTGGTAGGAAAAGACCATCGCTCGTCCCCGACCGCCACTCATAAGGAAGACAATCAATAAATAAATCATGCTCCGACTTCATCATATAACGGTTCACCATACGTGGATGCTACGGGAATCACAAACTTTAACACAAGTATTTCTCAAATTCAAAAGTACTCAACTAGCATGACTCTAATATCACCATCTCCATGTCTCAAAACAATTATCAAGTATCAAACTTCTCATAGTATTCAACACACTTCATAAGATTTTTTTACTAATCTCGAATACTTAGCATATTAGGATTAATTTCCCAATTTAAGAAAATTACCATGCTGTTTAAGACTCAAAATAATATAAGTGAAGCATGATAGAATAATAGTTTCTATAAAACAAATCCACCACCGTGCTCTAAAAGATATAAGTCAAGCACTAGAGCAAAAACTATATAGCTCGAAAGATATAAGTGAAGCACATAGAGTATTCTAATAATTTTAAAATCATGTGTGTCTATCTCAAAGGTGTGTACAACAAGGATGATTGTGGTAAACTAACAAATAAAGACTCAAATAATACAAGATGCTCCAAGAAAAACACATATCATGTGGTGAATAAAAATATAGCTCCAAGTAAAGTTACCGATGGAAGTAGACGAAAGAGGGGATGCCTTCCGGGGCATCCCCAAGCTTTGGCTTTTAGGTGTCCTTAGATTATCTTGGGGTGCCATGGGAATCCCCAAGCTTAGTCTCTTGCCACTCCTTGTTCCATAATCCATCAAATCTTTTACCCAAAACTTGAAAACTTCACAACACAAAACTCAAAATAGAAAATCTCGTGAGCTCCGTTAGCGAAAGAAAACAAAACACCACTTCAAGGTACTGTAATGAACTCATTATTTATTTATATTGGTGTTAAACCTACTGTATTCCAACTTCTCTATGGTTTATAAATTATTTTACTAGCCATAGATTCATCAAAATAAGCAAACAACACACGGAAAACAGAATCTGTCAAAAACAGAATAGTCTGTAGTAATCTGTAGCTAACGCAAGCTCTGGAACCCCAAAAATTCTAAAATAAATTGCTTGACGTGAGGAGTTTATCTTTTAATAATATGAAAAAATAATTAACTAAATAGCACTTTCCAAATAAAAATGGCAGCAGTTCTCGTAAGTGCTAAAGTTTCTGTTTTTTACAGCAAGATTAAAAAGACTTTCCCCAAGTCTTACCAACGGTTCTACTTGGCACAAACACTTATTAAACACAAAAAACACAACCAAAACAGAGGCTAGATAAATTATTTATTAATAAACAGGAGCAAAAAGCAAGGAATAAAAATAAAATTGGGTTTCCTCCCAACAAGCACTATCGTTTAACGCCCCTAGCTAGGCATAAAAGCGAAGATAGGTCTAGGTATCTTTAGTTGGTAATTCTTTAATGAGACATATATCACCCTTAGGAGTTTATTTCTTTTTATTAATTATCAAACTTCTAGGCACAAAATCGAAAAAATCATTTGTAGCAAATGGTTCCTTAATGATAGCAAAAAGATTGGGATGAATACTTATAGATTTGAGATCCGCAGTTTCCTTGCTAGAGGATTCACCCTTATTTTTAGGAAAATATATAAGCTTGGCAATTTTAGTTGGAGGACTTGGAGTATTTTTTGCGGAAGAAAAAGCGGTTTCCAGGTTGGTAATGATACCCTCAAGTTTATCGATTCTAGTGGAATCCTGATTTATTCTTTCATTAACTATGGGTTCCTTCTCCTTAATATTTTTCAAAGTGACTCCTACTTTAGATCCATATTAAGTAATTTGGTTGTGGATCTTTTTATCCAAATTTTCAATTAACTCTCCGGTAGCAACTTTATTTTCAATGATTTCAAGTCTTTGCATTACATGCTCCAGAGTTAACATAGTTCCATTAACCAAAAGAGGGGGTGAGCCAAACAAATCTATCATAGCATTATAAGAATCAAAAGTGTGGCTACCCAAGAAATTCCCTCTATTAATGGTATCAAGGATATATCTGTGCCAAGGAGTAGCACCTACATAAAAATTGCGGAGAAGAACGGAAGTAGATTGCTTCCTGGTAGATCTATTTTGAGCATTGCAAATTCTATACCAAGCGTCTTTTAGATTTTCTCCTTCCCTTTGCTTAAAACTAAGAACTTCATTTTCGGGAGACAACGGAGAAGATAGGTGACTAGCCATAACGACAAGCAAGCGATCCAACACACAAGCAAACAAGAAACGGGCAAAAAGAGGCAAATAGGGAAAGAGAAGGACGACGGAGAGAGATGGCAAATAAAACGGCAAGGGTGAAGGGGGGAGAGGAAAACGAGAGGCAAATGGCAAATAATGTAATGTGGGAGATAAGTGTTTGTGATGGGTACTTGGTATGTTGACTTTTGCGTAGACTCTCCGGCAATGGCGCCAGAAATCCTTGTTGCTACCTCTTGAGCACTGCGTTGGTTTTCCCTTGAAGAGGAAAGGGTGATGCAGCAAAGTAGCGTAAGTATTTCCCTCAGTTTTTGAGAACCAAGCTATCAATCCAGTAGGAGGCCACGCACGAGTCCCTCGCACCTACACAAACAAATAAAATCCTTGCAATCAACGCAATAAAGGGGTTGTCAATCCCTTCACGGTCACTTACGAAAGTGAGATCTGATAGATATGATAAGATAATATTTTTGGTATTTTTATGATAAAGATGCAAAGTAAATAAAGCAAAAGATATAGCTTGTTGATGTAAGATTAATATGATGGAAAATAGACCCGGGGGCCATAGGTCTCACTAGTGGCTTCTCTTGAGAGCATAAGTATTACGGTGGGTAAACAAATTACTGTTGAGCAATTGCTAGAATTGAGCATAGTTATGAGAATATCTAGGTATGATCATGTATATAGGCATCACATCCGAGACAAGTAGACCGACTCCTGCCTGCATCTACTACTATTACTCCACACATCGACCGCTATCCAGCATGCATCTAGAGTATTAAGTTCAAAAGAACATAGTAACGCCTTAAGTAAGATTACATGATGTAGAGGGATAAACTCATGCAATATGATATAAACCCCATCTTGTTATCCTCGATGGCAACAATACAATATGTGCCTTGCTGCCCCTACTGTCACTGGGAAAGGACACCGCAAGATTGAACCCAAAGCTAAGCACTTCTCCCATTGCAAGAAAGATCAATCTAGTAGGCCATACCAAACTGATAATTCGAAGAGACTTGCAAAGATAACCAATCATACATAAAAGAATTCAGAGAAGATTCAAATATTGTTCATAGATAAACTTGATCATAAACCCACAATTCATCGGTCTCAACAAACACACCGCAAAAGAAGATTACATCGAATAGATCTCCATGAGAGAGGGGGAGAACATTGTATTTAGATCCAAAAAGAGAGAAGAAGCCATATAGCTAATAACTATGGACCCGAAGGTCTATAGTAAACTACTCACACATCATCGGAGAGGCTATGGTGTTGATGTAGAAGCCCTCCGTGATTGATGCCCCCTCCAGCGGAGCTCCGGAAAAGGCCCCAAGATGGGATCTCACGGGTACAGAAGGTTGCGGCGGTGGAATTAGGTTTTGGCTCCGTATCTGGTAGTTTGGGGGTACGTAGGTATATATAGGAGTAAGGAGTATGTCAGTGGAGCAACATGGGCCCCACGAGGGTGGAGGGCGTGCCTGGGGGGGGGGGGGGTAGGCGTGCCCCCCTACCTCGTGCCTTCCTGGTTGCTTTCTTGACTTAGGGTCCAAGTCCTCTGGATCACGTTTGTTCCGAAAATCACGTTCCCGAAGGTTTCATTCCGTTTGGACTCCGTTTGATATTCTGTTTCTGCGAAACTCTGAAATAGGCAAAAAACAATAATTCTGGGCTGGGCCTCCGGTTAGTAGGTTAGTCCCAAAATAATATAAAAGTGTATAATAAAGCTCAATAATGTCCAAAAAAGAATATAATATAGCATGGAACAATAAAAAATTATAGATACATTGGAGACGTATCAGCCAACTCCTTGATACCACATGCCCTATAGAAGTTTGCACAAAAGTGCCTCATGCACCATCGATGGTGCAACTTTGCATGTCCGGGAATGTCAACCACCACCACGTTTAGAATTCCTGGATGGCGATCCGATATGACACAAATTTCCCTTTCAGCAGGTAATACCCTTGTTCTAAATCGACGGAAGAACCACTCCCAGTTATCATTGTTTTCCATCTCAACCAAAGCGAAAGCCAAAGGCAACACCCGGTTATTGGCATCACTTGCTATTGCAACCAATATGGTGCCCTCGTATTGTCCGGTCAAGAACGTGCCATAAATGGCGATGACGGTCCAACAATGCTCAAAAGCCCGCACTCATTGCTCAAAGGCCCAAAATGCACGGCCAAATAGTCAGACGGTCCTCCCATTGTGAATCAATGTTTGGTGCCCATGAGGCTCGACCACGTGAACCATGCCTGGGTTTGTGGCGGCCATAGCTAACAACAAATTAGGGAGTCGGTTGTATGCTTCCTCCCAATTTCCATACAACATCCTGAATGCGGCTTGCTTCGCCTTCCATGCCTTGTCGTACTTCACCTTGTAATGAAAGATGGCTTTCACAAGGTCAATGACACTCTTAATGTTCATTGTTGGAAGTGTGGATATTTGGTTGGAAAACCTATACGCGATGAACTCGAACATGAGTTCTCTATGTTCTTGGGACACAAGCTCGCCATCCGCATTCTTGTGTTGGCACATGTGACTTCGTGCACAACTCACTATGCGCCAAGTGGGGCCTCCTTTCCATGGCCTTGCACACACAATCCATGGACATATTGGCACTTCACATTTAACCATGTAACGCACATTGATGTCCGAGTTGGCCACTCTATGTGGACAATAATGCGTAACCGAGTAGTTGTTGAGCCACATCTTCAATTCCAAGAAGGAATCAAACTCACAACCGGGAAATATCCCGTTCTTGTCGTCTTCCAAATCACGGTGAGAACTTGGCCTACCTCCAAGAGATAGACATTTTCCACCATCTACAACGCTTCATCCGCGAGACTAAGATCCTTGAACAATGGTGTCTTGTGATCCCACCCGAATACCTTCTTAAATGCTTAGGCCTCCTTCGGCATGAACCCCTCCTCATCAACTTCTTCATCGCGACCATTGTCATCCGAGTCCGATGCATATGAATGGGAAAAAGGGATGGATTGGTCCATTGTCTATTGCACATGATATTGGTCGAGATCGCCCACATTGTTGTCATGGAGATCAACTTCGTTGTCATCCTCCTTGTACTCATCATTCTCCTCTTCAAAAGATTCATTTTGGTTGTTTGAAATCGGGCTCAATGTTGGCCAAACTTGTTGCGTCAAATGAGGTTCACTCATTTGATCTTGGTTCATGGGTGGGAGAGTACTAGCAACCAACGGGGAAGGGTTTCGGTTCAAGTCCAAATGCAAACTAGACTCAACCTTCTTGGAGGCAAATAACTCAAGAGCCTTGTCTAGAGATTCGGCAATTGTCTCCTTGTATGCAACCCAACATTGCTCGGAGTTCACACGCATTGTCTTCCAACGGATGTGCATTCCAAAACCAACATTATGCCTTCCCTCGAACTCAACAACGTCACTTGGGTTCATCCAATTCAAATCCTTCCTCACTTGTTCCAAGACATCCGCATAGCTAGGACTACTCTCAAACACCATGTCAAGATCATCCGGGTCCGGCTCAACATTGCCTTTCAAAAATGCCTCTTTATCCACATGATGAACATACACACATGTTCTTCCCATCCCTACAATAATCAAAAGCACACATATATCAAGTAAGTACTTAATCAAATATTTGCACAAAATACATAAGCCCTAACATAGATATGAAACAATAACCCTGACCCCCACTTAACAATACCCACAACCCTAACCATAGCATAACCCTAACCCTAACCCCAACATAAAAACACACATAACCCTAACCCTACCAAATTAGCAAAGAAACATAACATGTTTCAACACATATTTCCAAATCCAAGCCAAAACTAGGGTTTCCCCAAACTAGCAAGATTTGAGCAAATTTGACAATTCCTATGGATGAAAAGAGGGGATCGGAGGATATTACCTTAAGGGAGGGGTTGGCTTCAAAATCCACGGTCAAATACTCCGGATTTGCAAGATTTGAGGAGGATTTGAGAGAGGGAAGAGGGGAGAGAGGAGGGGCGCTTAACTCAGGGTGTGTGTGGGGTGGGGGTGGGTGGGGTGAGAGGGTGGGCCCATCCTAAGAAACATACAGTGCAGCGCCTAAGGCCCGGGCGCTGCACATTGCATGTGCAACGCCTAAGCACTAGGCGCTGCACATTACAAGTGTGACGCCTACGCTTTAGGTACTGCACGGCTAGCTGTGGGGCCATGCCTGGCCCCGGGCTGCCATGCTGGCCGGGCATGCGGCGCCCAAGACAAGGGCGCTGCATGGTGGAGTGCAGCGCCCGGCTGTCAGGCGCCACACAAAACGTTCAATCTGTGAAATTTTTTCAGGAGTAGTTCGATCATGATTTGGTTTCGTCCACAGGTCAAATATATGTTTTTTGCCAGAAATACCCTATCTCTGCGCAACGAGACTCCATCTTCCCCTGTGCTGCTTTGGTGAGGCAACGCTCGTCGGTTGGCGGCTCCTCGTACCCCGGCGCTTTGTAGTCCCTCCGTTGCTCGCTGAAGAAACTCCCACCCCTCGTCAATTTTGGTTGCAGTTCCCCATTGACCGGTTGCAACTCCTACCGTCAAGCTCCATGGTTGCAGCACCCCAATGCATTGCTGCCGCCCCTCGCCATTGACGCTCACTGCACGGGGTTGCACAAGCGATGGCCAAGAGTCAACACCATTGAATGAATGTAGCAAAAAAACGATCATCGGTCGTAGCAAAGAAGGACGACGGTTGTGGCAAATTCACCGTTGCCGCCCTGGGTCATGGCTCCGCCATGATGGATGTAGCAAAATCCTTCGCCGGTAGTAGAAAAATTCAACGATGATTGCATCAATTCATTGTCGCCGCCGTCATAGGTCGCAACTCCGCCATGATGGATGTAGCAAATCCCTCGTCAGTAGTAGCAAATCCAAGGATGGTTGCAACAAAAAAGTCACCTCCCTAGGAGGTCGCAGCTCTGCCATGATGGATGTAGCAAATCTGTCACCGATAGTAGCGAAATCCGATGACGGTTGCAGCTTCTAGCTCAACTGGTAGCAACTTCCAGGGGTGGAGGCCGACTCATTGTAGTGGAGCTAGATGGATGGATGGAGCGGATTCCATGGCGGTGTTGCGGGGGCGCATGGGCGGGCTCACCGGCGTTGAGAAAAAAGAGGATGGAGGGCTTCCTTGTGGTGGAGGTGCGGTGTCCCCCGCGTTTGTTCGTGCGATAAGAGGGACGAATGAAGAAGACACCACATGAAGGGATAAGGCTGAGCCAGGAGGGGGCGCTGCATGGAGCCCACAAGTAACATGTGGGTGCTGGGGCACTTGGGATCCTTATCTCATTCAACAACACGAGAGCGACCAGCCGAGTGCTGGGCTGGTGGGTCGATGTGAAATGTTTTCCTTGACTTTTGCCATTGGGCGGCTAAGGGTGAGTTTGGTTTAACGATTTTTTAAGGCTACACCATGGAAAGGTGTATTAGTAGCATAGAAAAAAGCCAAGCGGCTGATACAATGCCTTTTGGCACACTGTCCACAACATCACGACTACAATGACATAAACAACTTGCCTAGGAAAACCTCAAGCCGAAAATGGCGATGAGGCAAGACACAAAGAACAAAGACCGGGTCTCGACCAACACTGGATAAGTTAGCACAACCCTGACAACATCTCAGACTGGGTCAACGCACTGTCCACCCTTCACGCCTAGGAATCAGCTAATGAACAGCAGGAACCAATCCAAATTGAATAAGGTGTCGGCTAAGGGTAACCTGGGATGGCTTACATTGCGCTCCAAGGCCTCATGCCTACATCAGTAACTATCACCGGAAGACTTAGTACCCCAAACCTCGCCAAAGAACCGACGAGGCCACCACCTCCAACAACAACTCTGGTAGCCTCCGTGAGCACCCAGGCAACACCTCCAATGAAGAGACGACGACGCAGCGCCGATGCTTCCTGGCGGCAAGCCAACCAAAGGTTTCCCTTGGTGCCTGAGCAAGACATGAAAATGTTGTCGGGGAGTTCACAAGCTCTATAAGCCGGAGTTCGGTCATGGTGGATTTTGCCCAATCGGCATTCTTTTTGTTCTTGAGCCATCAGTTTGCGCATGTGATGAATGGAAAGCTACATAGTGGAAATAAAATAATAAGCCAAGCTATGGATGGCTACTTGTAAAATTTTACGTCCTATAAGATGGCAAGGGATGACAGATGGCCGGGTTACCAATTTACTACAAAGAACCACTGTTGAGATTGACAGACAATTTTGGATCTAGATAATATTGGGAAAAAAGTTAAAAGGGGTGGAAAAACCTAGCAACAGAGACGAACATTACCATGGCAATGGAAGAGAAAAACTACCACAACATAAACAAATTTTCAAGAATATAGATGTATCATGGGGGT
The DNA here is from genome assembly GCA_034509565.1 of Triticum monococcum. Lineage (NCBI taxonomy): Eukaryota > Viridiplantae > Streptophyta > Magnoliopsida > Poales > Poaceae > Triticum > Triticum monococcum. The sequence continues at coordinate 609,118,835 of CM067845.1, forward strand.
GGTACGGTACGCACAAACCAATCTAATCTAAGCTATATAAAGATCTAGCGAGAAGATGAACCAAGTCAACGATGCATTACGATGAACTATGGCGATGAACATCACCCGGGCAGCAGCGGAAGTACATCGAAGGTGAAAGGAGGCTTATAGATCTGGGAAGTGGCGCCAGGAAAGACTCGTCGGATCGAGGATGAACGGTGGCAGACAAACGCAAGCTCTAGCAGTGACGATGTTCATGGACGGACTCCGGCGGCTGCTATGGTTTGGAGCTCGAGCAGGGGTGATTTGGAGCTTGAGAAGTCGCAAGCAAGAAGAAGAGCACAAGCGCACGAGGTAAAAATGGCCTTGAGCCACTGGCTCCCTATTTATAGATGGGGGTGGGAAACCGGAGGCGTCATGGCGCTTTTCCAAGGATACCCCTGTGATTTCATGATATGATATCCTTTGACCTAGGTGACGGGGTCCTATACCCGAGGTACTTGACATAAGGGGGTTCGACCATGGTCCGTAGACGAGGCCTATTAGGCCCAAGAGCGTAAGGAAGCCCTAAAGAGGCGAAGATGATGTGCGTGCTCTCCGAACTTGAGGGCGGCGGAGGAACCGACCTCATCTACCCCCCGAGTAAACCCTAGACCTATCCTATCTATATAAAGGGATCCTTTTGGTTATCTTCCTCCAAAATGATGGTGCCCGGTGCCATTGCGACGGCTGCCTAGTTAGCAGGAGCCGCGATAGACCTATACTTGGCAGATCTGGCTCTCTTACCTGGATTGGCCGACTGATGATGTCGTCCATCGAGGGTCGGTGGGGAAGGGGTTCATGGCGATGGAGTGGTGGTGAGACAGAGAGAGTTGTGGAAGAGGAGACGGTAGAAGAGAGAGATGGGTGAAGTGGTAGATAAATTGGGGGCTTTGGAGGTTCAAGCGGTAGGGGTGGATGGGATGCACGAATGCTGAAGTTTGGCCAATAGCTTTCATAGGTGTGGTCAAACAATCCATTAGTCATGGTATGAATGAATATTGAAGATGCAGTGTAATAGATTTTCTGCATACATCCATTGATCTTGTTCATATTTGTATCACATTTTGTCCCTCCATTGACTTCATGTTCATACTTTCGATGCGGATCAACAATGTTGCTTCAGGGAACTCCTCTAAGGGCAAGGAGGTTGTGTTGGTCAAGAAAGGCATGGCAGTGGTGGGGCTCAACAACGGCCTAAGAACTATAACCATTGATGGAAATATGCCCTAGAGGCAATAATAAAGTTGTTATTATTATATTTTCTTATTCATGATAAAGGTTTATTATTCATGCTAGAATTGTATTGATCAGAAACTTAAATACATGTGTGGATACATAAACAAAATACCGTGTCCCTAGTGAGCCTCTACTAGACTAGCTCATTGATCAAAGATGGTTAAGGTTTCCTAACCATAGACATGTGTTGTCACTTGATAACAGGATCACATCATTAGGAGAATGATGTGATGGACAAGACCCATCCGTTAGCTTAGCATATGATAGTTTAGTTTATTGCTATTGCTTTCTTAATGTCAAATACATATTCCTTCGACTATGAGATCATGCAACTCCCGGATATCGGAGGAATACCTTGTGTGCTATCAAACATCACAACATAACTGGGTGATCATAAAGATGCTTTACAGGTATCTCCAAAGGTGTCTGTTGAGTTGGCATTGATCAAGATTAGGATTTGTCACTCCGTGTATCGGAGGGATACCTCTGGGCCCTCTAGGTAATACACATCACAAGAAGCTTGCAAGCAAAATGACTAAGGAGTTAGTTATGAGATGATGTATTACGGAACAAGTAAAGAGACTTGCCGGTAATGAGATTGAACTAGGTATGAAGATATCGACGACTGAATCTCGGGCAAGTAACATACCGACAGACAAAGGGAATTACGTATGCTCCCATAAGGTTTGACCGATAAAGATCTTCGTAGAATACGTAGGAACCAATATGGGCTGGCTATTGACCGGAGAGGCGTCTCGGTCATGTCTACATCATTCTTGAACCCGTAGGGTCCGCACGCTTAACGTTCGTTGACGATATAGTATTATATGAGTTATGTGATTTGGTGACCGAATGTTGTTCGGAGTCCTGGATGAGATCACAGACATGACGAGGAGCTCCGGAGGTAAAGATTGATATATAGGACGATGCTATTTGGTCACTGGAAAGGTATTAGAGTGTATCGGGTAGTCATCGGATCACCAGAAGTGGTTCCGGGAAGCCTCGGGAGGTTAATGGGCCTTATGGGCCAAGAGGGGGAACACACCAGCCCATAAGGTGCTGGCGCGCCCCTTCCCTTGGCTGTCGGCCCTATGGATGGAAAGGGGGGAGGGCTAGCCCCTCTTTCCTTCCCTCCACCTAAGAGGAAGGAAAGAGGGGGGGGGGCACCACCTCCTGCCTTCCCCCCACGGGCAAACAAGGAAGGGGGAGGGGGCTAGAGGGCAGGAGCCCAAGGGGGCTGACTGGCCACCCTTGGGCGCCACCTGGCTGCCTCCCCTCCCCCACCTATATATATATATGAGGGAGGGGGCGCCACACAACCCTACGACAATCTCTTAGCCGTGTGCGGTGCCCCTGTCCACAATTTAGTCCTTCGTCTAGTTTTTCGCAGTGCACGATGAAGCCCTGAGGGAATAAGATTCACCACCACTGTCACCACGCCGTCGTGATGCCGGAACTCATCTACTACTTCTCCCGTCTTGCTGGATCAAGAAGGCAAGGACATCATCGAGCTGAATGTGTGCTGAACGTGGAGGTGCCGTACGTTCGGTACTTGATCGGTTGGATCGCGAAGGTGTTCGACTACATCAACCACATTGTTAAACGCTTCCGCTTTACGGTCTATGAGGGTACGCATACATACTCTCCCCTCTCGTTGCTATCCATCTCCATGGATAGATCTTGCGTGTGCATAGATTTTTTTTGTTTTCCATACAACGTTCCCCATCAACCATTTCCATGAGGACGCCGTCTCAAGCCACTTATGCAATGTCATCCTTGCACCCAAATTGGAGTGCTTGGCGATGCCCCTTGACTTCACCAAGCACTTGACCACCATCCCACAGGAATTCATGATGAGAACGAACACTGGCTGAGTGGAGGGTCATGGTCCAGACGATGAACAACAGGCTCACCCTTGATAAAGCCCCCCCATTCATTGTTGTTCACAAATCAAGTTCGGGTACCTCGTCAGCTTCAAGTTGGCGACTCCCGACATCTTGAAGGTGACTTCAACAATGATGGTGTTGAGGTGGTGACAAAGTGCAAGAGGCATGAGGATGCATTTGTAACGGCCCTTTAGGGTGTTATCTTTGCACCAATTTAAGACTCTCGTGTTGGATGTTTAATTTAAGACTTGCCGCAACCGTTTGTCAGTTTAACTAACAATGAGTAAGACTCTGGTTTATGCTTTGCCCGTTATTAGTTGGCTATGCTATGTCTGTGCATGCTAGTAACCTTACCACTCCAACAAGAGGTTGTCAGACCACATGTCTTGGTTGACCAACAACGGTTTGCATCTGCCTAGAACAAGCCTGCAACAAAACACCATACATGTGTTTTTGCTCAGCCAGGCTGGAGGGGATGCCAAACTAAGTATATGCAGAACATATTTTTTTGCCCGTTTTCACTCAGCCTGGCTCTGGCTCAGTTGAGCCACACATGCAAATAGCCCAAAAAACATGCAACCTACCAAACACATCATTAAGCTATATGTTGTTTTCTCAATTATTTCTATTTTTGTTGTTGTCCCACTCAAGATCAGACTAGGCGTTCTTACTACTTTTGATTGAAAGGGGGAGTTGCTACCTTTTATTTTTTATTTTTATCAAACAACAGCTTTATTGTTAAAATTTCAAATATTGTCATCCGGTTGGACAATCACCCTGGCTTAATCCTAGAAGTCATGCACATTGACATGTTGTCATACATGGTCATGGTGCCAAAGAATAACACAACATGGCGTTTTTGCATCGATTTCAAGGACATCAACAAGGTGTGTCTGAAGAACCCGTTTTCTTTGCCACCCATTGACCAGATTGTCGATGCAACGGTCGGGCATGACCTTATCTTTCTGGATTAAAATGAAGATGTTCGACCGGGAGGCCACCTCATTTATCACAGCATACACAAGCTCTGATGTTTCATCACAATGCCTTTCAGGTTAAAGTGTGCAGGGCCACCTATCAGCGGATGATCTAGATGTTGTAGCTGCAGATCGGAACAACCGCAGAGGCGTATATCAATGACGTGGTCATCAAGACCAAGACAACCGACACCATCATTAACGACTTGTGTAAGACCTTCAAAAATATCAGTGCATTCAACATAAAGCTTAATCCAGAGAAGTGCGCCTTCGGCGTGCCATCCAGTAAGCTGTTGAGATTCTCATCTCCTAGTGCAGGATTCAAGCAAACCCCGTGTCGGAGTAATGGGCCACGGGTAGGCCAACCCGAGCCCCAAAACCTTTCAAGACATCAGGGCAGGCTGCGCCCCTCAAGACCCTAGGACGAAGAGCCGCCTTCAAGAAGTCAACGGCAGGATGGCCTACTGACCACTCACGGCCGAGTCCCAGGGACGACTTCAGGGAAAGCCGACTCCTGACTGGCGACTTCCAGAGAAGCCGGCTTTGAGGAGTCGGCCTGCGACTCCAATGCACCCCACGACCTCATCAAGTGGGACGAGGCAGGGGAGTGGCGACAATGAAGCCCACTCCTGCCCCTTACTAAGGGTAGGCATGGCCACAGCACGCCGTACCCCGGAAGATCTCCGTGCGGCGTGGCACTGTTGCCATGCCGGCCCTGACATCAACACCGCAGGACCGAATCCGGCACCCACGACGGCTTGTCTGTACGGCCTAGAGGCAGCGGGTCCCACCAGTCAGTGAGACCCCAGGAGACGGCAAGAGGACCACCAGTCGGGCCTGTCGGGAGTCGGGCCCGGGGAGTCGGCCAAGCCCTCCCCTGGGGCCCACGCGCCATTAATCAAGATGTGATGGAGAGTGGCAATAGTGATCGCCCGCCAAGCGGCAGGGCTGTTGCCACGACCTCATGATCAAGCCCGCGTCATCAGAAGCACGGCTACAATAATCAGTAGCTGGCAAGACCCGCCCGCGGCGGACGCGGCCTGTCGGCTCCGTACCAGGCCAGTCGGCAGGCCCCAGCGGCCGGTGGGGAAGACGGAGGCCAGAGGCGCTGACAGCTGGACCCGCATCTAGCCGGATTACCATTGTACCCCTGGGAGGTAGGCCTATATAACCCCCCCAGGGCACCCATGCAAAGGGTTGGAACCCATTAGCTCTAGACCAGATCATATAGGAGGGAGGGAGCTAGCCTCGCCCTCTCCTACCTCCAGGAAACAGCTCAAGGAGCAACTGTGTAGACACTTTGCCATAGTGATCATGCGGAGACCCCACAGAGCAGCAATAGGGGTATTATCTCCCCGGAGAGCCCTGAAGCTGGGTAAGATTCGCCGGCATGCATGTCTTCGCCTCATCCCGTTTCCAGGCACCGGTGACGTTCTACTCGCCCCCACCATGATAAGCCATCCTTTGGCATATGTCGCACCTAACCCCCGACATTTGGCGCCCACCGTGGGGCCTGGTGCACCGCCGTCCGGAGACCTGTTCTCGGCAGGAACCCTTTTCCTCCCTGGCGAGCGCAGCCAACCAGGCATGCCAGATGGAGTTTGCGTCGACACGCTGCGCGGCGTTGAGATCGCGTGCGCAGCCAGCTGCCTGGCCGAACTTGTCAGCGAGGTCCGCCTCTCCGACGAGCCTGCATCCAACGCAGGCACGGGCGGCTCCGAGAACCTCCTCGCGGGCCTCCTCGATCAACTCCACGTTTCGGGCGAGCCTGCCGTAGACTTGGAGTCTGTGGGCTCCACCGACCCAATGCTGGTCGACTCCGACACCGCATCGCTCCATGCGTTCCCCACTAATGTAGTGTTCTACGACGAACCTCTCCCTCGCGCGGAGAGCGACGGAAGCACCGTCACCGAGGTGCTCGTCATCAGTCATGACGAGCTCCCTGGCGGAGGAGCGCACGACTCACTCGGCACGGCGCTACAAGACCTAACTGCGCCCATTCCGGAAGACGCTGACGCAGAGACGTTGGAGGCGCGCCGCCTTCAGCTCGTTGAAGGCGCGAAGAAGTTGGCTAGCATGAGACGCTTGTCAGAAGCCTACCAGCTGGAGATGGATCGCGCCGTCGGCGGCTCGCCGGGCCCGGCGGGGCCCAGCCGCCTTGGCACAGTCCACCAGCGCGGCGTAGCCATCGCCAACCTGTTTGGGGCAAGCCGCCATGTGTACGCTACATCAGCGGAGAACATCCGAGCCGCCCAGGCAGCGGCGGACGAGCTGGACAATTTTGAGGGTGAGGAACGCCGCCTGATTGCGGAACGAGTCCAGCGGCTCCTCGGCGCGGCTGCCGCGCAGAACGAGTCCGGCTGCCGCACAGAGGCGCCGCAGCGGCAAAACGATGACCTTCGCTGAGATCAAGGCGCGACGTGTCGGACGCCGACTAGCGGCGCCCGAGGAAGAAGAGACAAGGATCCGGCCGTCAGCCGCAGTCAGACTTGCATTACCATAGAGCGCGACTGAGACGGCCGCCCGAGAGCAGTGGAACGACGGGACGACTGTCTGCCTCCCCCTCCTCGCAAGGAGAGGCGAGTGTCCCCGCCACCTGTCGACCATCCGACTCTCGGCGACCGCCTTGGTCGCCGAGAGGGAGTCGGAGAGAATGACGCCCGCCACCGGATCGACCGGCTTCACCGATCCCTGGCGCTGGAAGAAGAAGACGAGTTGGGTCCACCTTGTTTTGGGCCCCGCATTCGAGACGAGCCCTTTCCCAGAGGATTCACGCTCCCAAGAGACACGCCCAAGTATACCGGCTCCGTGAAGCCGGAAGACTGGCTAGTCGACTACTCCACGGCTGTCAGCATAGCAAATGGCAAAAAGCGTGTCGTCGTAAAGTACGTTCCGCTCATGCCCCAGGGCACGGTTCGAACATGGCTGAATAGCCTGAAGCCCCGCAGCATCAACAGCTGGGTCGACTTCACCGAGGCGTTTGTCCGCAACTTCACCAGCACGTACAAGCGTCCTCCCAAGCCTCGTCAGCTCTCCTTGTGCGTGCAAGGCCCTGACGAGTCGACTCGCGATTACCTCACGCGTTGGGCTGAGCTTCGAAACTCCTGCGAGGGTGTGCACGAGGTGCAGTCCATCGAGTACTTCATAGCCGGGTGCAGAGAAGGCACCCTCCTCAAGCACAAGCTCCTCTGCGACGAGCCAGAAACCCTCGACGAGTTGCTGATCATAGCGGACAAGTACGCCACGGCTGACTCCTCCATGAAGGCGGAGATTCAAATAAGCACAACTGGCAAAGTGGCCCCTCAAGCTCTAAGAACTCCGGCGGGAGACGCCAACCGGTGACAATAGCAGGGCGACCACAAGCGCAAGGCCCCGCAGCCGGCTTCCAGCAGCCGGCAAGTCGCGACCGTTGAAGCCCAGCAGCCAGATGAGCAGCCTCCGCCCAAGCGATAGAAAGGCGGCAAGCCAAACTGGTTGCCGGCCTTCTCCTACGAATAGACACTGGATGGACCTTGCAAGTTCCATAGCGGCACAAAGCCGTCGAATCACACCACCCGGAAGTGCCACTGGCTCACCAGGATCACCAAGGGAGACGGCCTCCTGCCACCCCCGCCTGCTGGGCAGCCGCCTCCGCCTCCGCCCCAGCAGCCGGCTGTCAGGCCAGTCGGCGCAGTACAAGACGAATACCCTGAAGAACACGAAGTCTACATGGTGTTTACCAGTATGACTGATGATCGACGCAGCAGGCGGCTGCAGCGACAAGAGGTGAATGTGGTGGCATCAGAGACGCCAGAGTTCATGCACTGGTCCGAAAAGCCCATCAGCTGGAGCAGGGCTGACCACTCAGAGGTGATGCCAAGTCCGGGCTCCTATGCCTTGGTCTTTGATGCCACCTTTGCTATGGATAGACGAGCTGCGCGTTTCTCGCGAGTTCTGATAGACGGAGGCTGCAGCATCAATATCCTGCACAAGAACACCATGGAGAAGTTAGGAATCAAGCAAAGACTATTGGGGAACATAGTAATCTCAAAATTTTCCTACGCACACGCAAGATCATGGTGATGCATAGCAACGAGAGGGGAGAGTGTTGTCTACGTACCCTCATAGACCGATAGCGGAAGCGTTATGACAACGCGGTTGATGTAGTCGTACGTCTTCACGGCCCGACCGATCAAGCACTGAAACTACGGCACCTCCGAGTTCTAGCACACGCTCAGCTCGATAACGATCCCCGGACTCCGATCCAGCAAAGTGTCGGGGAAGAGTTCCGTCAGCACGACGGCGTGGTGACGATCTTGATGTACTACCGTCGTAGGGCTTCGCCTAAGCACCGCTACAATATTATCGAGGACTATGGTGGAAGGGGGCACCGCACACGGCTAAGAATATGATCATGTGGATCAACTTGTGTCTCTCTGGGGTGCCCCTGCCTCTGTATATAAAGGTTCAAGAGGGAGAGGCCGGCCGGCCATCATAGGGCGCGCCAGGAGGAGTCCTACTCCCTCCGGGAGTAGGACTTCTCCCCCAATCCTAGTTGGAATAGGATTCGTGAGGTGGAAAGAGAGAGAGAGAGAGAGAAGGAGGGGGGCGCCGGCCCCCTCTCTCCTTGTCCTATTCGGACTAGGGGGAGGGGCGCGTGGCCCAGCCCTGGCCGCCTCTCCTCTTCTTCCACTAAGGCCCACTAAGGCCCATATGGCTCCCGGGGGGTTCCGGTAACCTCCCGGTACTTCGGTAAAATCCCGATTTCACCCAGAACACTTCCGATATCCAAACATAGGCTTCCAATATATCAATCTTTATGTCTCGACCATTTCGAGACTCCTCTTCATGTCCGTGATCTGATCCGGGACTCCGAACAACCTTCGGTACATCAAAACGTATAAACTCATAATATAACTGTCATCGGAACCTTAAGCGTGCGGACCCTACGGGTTCGAGAACAATGTAGACATGACCGAGACACGTCTCCGGTCAATAACCAATAGCGGGACCTGGATGCCCATATTGGCTCCTACATATTCTATGAAGATCTTTATCGGTCAGACCGCATAACAACATACGTTGTTCCCTTTGTCATCGGTATGTTACTTGCCCGAGATTCGATCGTCGGTATCCAATACCTAGTTCAATCTTGTTGCCGGCAAGTCTCTTTACTCGTTCCGTAATACATCATCCCGCAACTAACTCATTAGTTGCAATGCTTGCAAGGCTTAAGTGATGTGCATTACCGAGAGGGCGCACAGATACCTCTCCGACGATCGGAGTGACAAATCCTAATCTCGAAATACGTCAACCCAACATGTACCTTTGGAGACACCTATAGAGCACCTTTATAATCACCCAGTTACATTGTAACGTTTGGTAGCACACAAAGTGTTCCTCCGGCACACGGGAGTTACATAATCTCATAGTCATAGGAACATGTATAAGTCATGAGGAAAGCAATAGCAACATACTAAATGATCGGGTGCTAAGCTAATGGAATGGGTCATGTCAATCAGATCATTCAACTAATGATGTGATCCCGTTAATCAAATAACAACTCTTTGTCCATGGTTAGGAAACATAACCATCTTTGATTAACGAGCTAGTCAAGTAGAGGCATACTAGTGACACTGTGTTATTCTATGTATTCACACATGTATTATGTTTCCGGTTAATACAATTCTAGCATGAATAATAAACATTTATCATGATATAAGGAAATAAATAATAACTTTATTATTGCCTCTAGGGCATATTTCCTTCAGTCTCCCACTTGCACTAGAGTCAATAATCTAGATCACATCGCCATGTGATTTAACATCAATAGTTCACATCTTTATGTGATTGGTTCACATCTCCATGTGACTAAAACCCAAAGGGTTTACTAGACTCAATAATCTAGTTCACATCGCTATGTGATTAAGAGCCAAAAAGTGATCATGTTTTGCTTGTGAGAGAAGTTTAGTCAACGGGTCTGCCACATTCAGATCCGCATGTATTTTGCAAATTTCTATGTCAACAATGCTCTGGATAGAGCTACTCTAGCTAATTGCTCCCACTTTCAATATGTATCCAGATTGAGACTTAGACTCATCTGGACCAGTGTCAAAACTTGCATCGACGTAACCCTTTACGACGAACCTTTTGTCACCTCCGTAATCGAGAAACATATCCTTATTCCAGTAAGGATAATTTTGACCGCTGTCCATTGATCTACTCCTAGATCACTATTGTACTCCCTCTCTTAACACAGCATGACATACTTTATAGAACCTATGACTGAGGAATAGGGAATGACTTTCATTCTCTTTCTATCCTCTGCCGTGGTCCGGTTTTGAGTCTTACTCAACTTCACACATTGCAATACAGGCAAGAACTCCTTCTTTGACTGTTCCATTTTGAACTACTTCAAAATCTTGTCAAGGTATGTACTCATTGAAAAACTTATCAAGCGCTTGATCTATCTCTATAGATCTTGATGCTCAATATGTAAGCAGCTTCACCGAGGTCTTTCTTTGGAAAACTCCTTTCAAACACTCCTTTATGCTTTGCAGAATAATTCTACATTATCTCTGATCAACATTATGTCATTCACATATATTTATCAGAAATGTTGTAGTGCTCCCACTCACTTTCTAGTAAATACAGGCTTCACCGCAAGTCTGTATAAAACTATATGTTTTGATCAACTTATCAAAGCGTATATTCCAACTCCGAGATGCTTGCACCAGTCCATAAATGGATCGCTGTAGCTTGCATATTTTGTTAGTACCTTTCGGATTGACAAAACCTTCTTGTTGCATCACATACAACTCTTCTTTAATAAATCCATTAAGGAATGCTATTTTGTTTATCCATTTGCCAGATTTCATAAAATGCGGCAATTGCTAACATGATTCGGACAGACTTAAGCATAGATACGAGTGAGAAACTCTCATCATAGTCAACACCTTGAACTTGTCGAAAACTTTTTGCGACAATTCTAGCTTTGTAGATAGTAACACTGCTATCAGCGTCCGTCTTCCTCTTGAAGATCCATTTGTTTTCTATGGCTTGCCAATCATCGGGCAAATCCATCAAAGTCCATACTTTGTTCTCATACATAGATCATATCTCAGATTTCATGGCCTCAAACCATTTTGCGGAATCTGGGCTCATCATCGCTTCCTCATAGTTCGCAAGTTCGCCATGGTCTAGTAACATGACTTCCAGAACAGGATTACCGTACCACTCTGGTGCGGATCTCACTCTGGTTTACCTACGAGATTCGGTAGTAACTTGATCTGAAGTTACATGATCATCATCATTAGCTTCCTCACTAATTGGTGTAGTAGTCACAGGAACAGATTTCTGTGATGAACTATTTTCCAATAAGGGAGAAGGTACAATTACCTTATCAAGTTTTCTACTTTCCTCCCACTTACTTCTTTCGAGAGAAACTCCTTCTCTATAAAGGATCCATTCTTAGCAATGAATGTCTTGCCTTCGGATCTGTGATAGAAGGTGTACCCAACTGTCTCCTTTGGGTATCCTATGAAGACATATTTCTCCGATTTCAGTTTGAGCTTATCGAGATGTAACTTTTTCACATAAGCATCGCAACTCCAAACTTTAAGAAATGACAGCTTAGGTTTCTTGCCAAACCATAGTTTCACATGGTGTTGTCTCAACGGATTTAGATGGTGCCCTATTTAACGTGAATGCAGTTGTCTCTAATGCATAACCCCAAAACGATAGTGGTAGATCGGTAAGAGACATCATAGATCGCACTATATCTAATAAAGTACGGTTATGACGTTCGGACACACCATTACACTATGGTGTTCCAGGTGGCGTGAGTAGTGAAACTATTTCACATTTTTTTATTGAAGACGAAACTCGTAACTCAAATATTTGTCTCCGCGATCAGATCGTAGAAACCTTATTTTTCTTGTTACGATGATTTTCCACTTCACTCTGAAATTTTTTGAACTTTTCAAATGTTTCAGACTTATGTTTCATCAAGAAGATATACCCATATCTGCTCAAATCATATGTGAAGGCCAGAAAATAACGATACCCGCCGCAAGCTTCAACACTCATCGGATCGCATACATCAGTATGTATTATTTCCAATAAGTCAGTTGCTCGCTCCATTGTTCCGGAGAACAGAGTCTTTAGTCATGTTGCCCATAAGGCATGGTTCTCAAGCACCAAGTGATTCATAATCAAGTGATTCCAAAATCCCATCAGCATGGAGTTTCTTCATGCGCTTTACACCAATATGACCTAAACGGCAGTGCCACAAATAAGTTGCACTATCATTATTAACTTCGCATCTTTTGGTTTGAATATTATGAATATGTGTATCACTACGATCGAGATCCAATGAACTATTTTCATTGGGTGTGTAACCATATAAGGTTTTATTCATGTAAACAGAACAACAATTTATTCTTTTACTTAAATGAATAACCGTATTACAATAAACATGATCAAATCATATTCATGCTCAACGCAAACACCAAATAATACTTATTTAGGTTCAACACTAATCCCGAAAGTATAGGGAGTGTGCGATGATGATCATATCAATCTTGGAACCACTTCCAACACACATCGTCACTTCACCCTTAACTAGTCTCTGTTCATTCTGCAACTCCCGTTTCGAGTTACTACTCTTAGCAACTGATCCAGTATCAAATACTGAGGGGTTGCTATAAACACTAGTAAAGTACACATCAATAACATGTATATCAAATATACTTTTGTTCACTTTGCCATCCTTCTTATCCGCCAAATACTTGGGGCAGTTCTGCTTCCAGTGACCAGTCCCTTTGCAGTAGAAGCACTTAGTCTCAGGCTTAGGACCAGACTTGGGCTTCTTCACACGAGTAGCAACTTGCTTGCTGTTTTTCTTGAAGTTCCCCCTTTTCCCTTTGCCCTTTTCTTGAAACTAGTGATCTTGTCAACCATCAACACTTGATGCTCTTTCTTGATTTCTACCTTCATCGATTTCACCATCATGAAAAGCTCGGGATTCGTTTCCGTCATCCCTTGCATACTATAGTTCATCACGAAGTTCTACTAACTTGGTGATGGTGACTAGAGAATTCTGTCAATCACTATCTTATCTAGAAGATTAACTCCCACTTGATTCAAGCGATTGTAGTACCCAGACAATCTGAGCACATGCTCACTAGTTGAGCGATTCTCCTCCATCTTTTAGCTATATAACTTGTTGGAGACTTCATATCTCTCAACTCGGGTATTTGCTTGAAATATTAACTTCAACTCCTAGAACATCTCATATGGTCCATGACGTTCAAAACGTCTTTGAAGTCCCGATTCTAAGCCGTTAAGCATGGTGCACTAAACTATCAAGTAGTCATCATATTTAGCTAGCCAAACGTTCATAACGTCAGCATCTGCTCCTGCAATAGGTCGGTCACCTAGCGGTGCATCAAGGACATAATTCCTCTGTGCAGCAATGAGGATAAACCTCAGAACACGGATCCAATCCGCATCATTGCTACTAACATCTTTCAACACAATTTCTCTAGGAACATATCAAAATAAACATAGGGAAGCAACAACGTGAGCTATTGATCTACAACATAATTTGCAAAATACTAGCAGGACTAAGTTCATGATAAAAAAGTTCAATTAATCATATTACTAAAGAACTCCCACTTAGATAGACATCTCTCTAATCCTCTAACTGATGACGTGATCCAAATCAACTAAACCATGTCCGATCATCACGTGAGATGGAGTAGTTTCATTGGTGAACATCACTATGTTGATCATATCTACTATATGATTCATGCTCGACCTTTCGGTCTCCGTGTTCCGAGGCCATATCTGTATATGCTTGGCTCGTCAAGTATAACATGAGTATTCCGCGTGTGCAACTGTTTTGCACCCGTTGTATTTGAATGTAGAGCCTATCACACCCGATCATCACGTGGTGTCTCAGCATGAAGAACTTTCGCAACGGTGCATACTCAGGGAGAACACTTCTTGATAATTAGTGAGAGATCATCTTAAAATGCTACCGTCAAACTAAGCAAAAATAAGATGTATAAAAGATAAACATCATATGCAATAAAAAATATGTGACATGATATGGCCATCATCATCTTGCTTCTTTGATCTCCATCTCCAAAGTACTGTCATGATCTATATCGTCACCGGCATGACACCATGATCTCCATCATCTTGATCTATATCAATGTGTCGTCACATGGTCATCTCACCAACAATTGCTCTTGCAACTATTGCTACCGCGTAGCGATAAAGTAAAGCAATTATTGGACGCTTGCATCTTATGCAATAGAGAGACAACCATAAGGATTTTGCCAGTTGCTGATAACTTCAACAAAACATGATCATCTCATACAACAACTTATATCTCATCACGTCTTGACCATATCACATCACAACATCCCTGCAAAAACAAGTTAGACGTCTTCTACTTTGTTGTTGCAAGTTTTACGTGGCTACTACGGGCTTAAGCAAGAACCAATCTTACCTACGCATCAAAACCACAACGATAAAACCTAGGCTCGGATGCCATTGTTGGGGAACGTAGTAATCTCAAAAATTTCCTACGCACACGCAAGATCATGGTGATGCATAGCAACGAGAGGGGAGAGTGTTGTCTACGTACCCTCGTAGACCGATAGCGGAAGCGTTATGACAACGCGGTTGATGTAGTCGTACGTCTTCACGGCCCGACCGATCAAGCACCGAAACTACGGCACCTCCGAGTTCTAGCACACGTTCAGCTCGATGACAATCCCCGGACTCCTATCTAGCAAAGTGTCGGGGAAGAGTTCCGTCAGCACGATGGCGTGGTGATGATCTTGATGTACTACCGTCGCAGGGCTTCGCCTAAGCACCGCTACAATATTATCGAGGACTATGGTGGAAGGGGGCACCGCACACGGCTAAGAATATGATCACGTGGATCAACTTGTGTCTCTCTGGGGTGCCCCTGCCTCCGTATATAAAGGTTCAAGAGGGGGAGGCCGGCCGGCCATCATAGGGCGCGCCAGGAGGAGTCCTACTCCCTCCGGGAGTAGGACTTCTCCCCCAATCCTAGTTGGAATAGGATTCGTGAGGTAGAAAGAGAGAGAGAGAAGGAGGGGGGCGCCGGCCCCCTCTCTCCTTGTCCTATTCGGACTAGGGGGAGGGGCGCGTGGCCCAGCCCTGGCCGCCTCTCCTCTTCTTCCACTAAGGCCCACTAAGGCCCATATGGCTCCCGGGGGGTTCCGGTAACCTCCCGGTACTTCGGTAAAATCCCGATTTCACCCAGAACACTTCCGATATCCAAACATAGGCTTCCAATATATCAATCTTTATGTCTCGACCATTTCGAGACTCCTCGTCATGTCCGTGATCTGATCCGGGACTCCGAACAACCTTCGGTACATCAAAACGTATAAACTCATAATATAACTGTCATCGAAACCTTAAGCGTGCGGACCCTACGGGTTCGAGAACAATGTAGACATGACCGAGAAACGTCTCCGGTCAATAACCAATAGCGGGACCTGGATGCCCATATTGGCTCCTACATATTCTAGAAGATCTTTATCGGTCAGACCGCATAACAACATACGTTGTTCCCTTTGTCATCGGTATGTTACTTGCCCGAGATTCGATCGTCGGTATCCAATACCTAGTTCAATCTCATTGCCGACAAGTCTCTTTACTCGTTCCGTAATACACCATCCTGCAACTAACTCATTAGTTGCAATGCTTGCAAGGCTTAAGTGATGTGCATTACCGAGAGGGCACAGAGATACCTCTCCGACGATCGGAGTGACAAATCCTAATCTCGAAATACGTCAACCCAACATGTACCTTTGGAGACACCTGTAGAGCACCTTTATAATCACACAGTTACGTTGTGATGTTTGGTAGCACACAAAGTGTTCCTCCGACACATGGGAGTTACATAATCTCATAGTCATAGGAACATGTATAAGTCATGAAGAAAGCAATACCAACATACTAAACGATCGGGTGCTAAGCTAATGGAATGGGTCATGTCAATCAGATCATTCAACTAATGATGTGATCTCGTTAATCAAATAACAACTCTTTGTCCATGGTTAGGAAACATAACCATCTTTGATTAACGAGCTAGTCAAGTAGAGGCATACTAGTGACACTCTGTTTGTCTATGTATTCACACATGTATTATGTTTCCGGTTAATACAATTCTAGCATGAATAATAAACATTTATCATGATATAAGGAAATAAATAATAACTTTATTATTGCCTCTAGGGCATATTTCCTTCAAAGACAGCTTCAGAACAGCCGGACTGTGTTCCACGGCATTGTTCATGGGCTTTCCTGCTCACCAATCGGCAAGATCCTGATGGACGTCCTCTTTGGAGACAAAGATCACTTCCGCCGAGAGTCTTTTTGGTTTGAGGTGGTGGACCTCGAGAGCCCATACCATGCGCTACTCGGCTGGCCCTCCTTGGCCAAGTTCATGGCGGTCCCCCACTACACCTACCTCAAGATGAAGATGCCCAGTTCCAGGGGAATTCTGACTATGGCCGACGGCTACCGGAAGTCGTCTGCCTGCGCGGCTGAGAGCAGTCGGCTGGCGGAGTCCCTGGTAATCGCGGCCGAGAAGAGACTCCTTGAGCGAGTTGTGGCGATGGCCGGCAAGCAGCCAGAGGTATCGCCCAACCCGAAGGAGTCGGAGGCTGAAGGTTCGTTCAAACCGGCCAGAGAGACAAAGAAGATACCCTTGGATCCGGAGCACCCAGAGAGGTACGCTGTCGTAGGTGCAAACCTCGACAGCAAATAGCAAGGCGAGCTCATCGATTTCCTCCGTGGGAATCGGGGCATCTTCGCATGGTCCCCCAAAGATATGCCAGGTGTACCGACGGAATTCGCCGAGCACAAGTTACATGTCTGATCTGACGCAAAGCCGGTCAAGCAGCCCCTGCGCCGCCTATCAGAATAGAAGAGAAGAGTTGTCGGAGAAGAGATAGCCTGACTCCTCGCAGCCGGCTTCATTATGGAAGTGTTCTGTCCAGAATGGCTAGCAAATCCAGTCCTGGTACTGAAGAAGAACAATCAGTGGCGAATGTGTATTGACTACATGAGCCTCAACAAGGCCTGCCCCAAGGACCCATTTGCTCTACCAAGAATCGACCAGGTGATAGACTCCACAGTCGGATGCGAGCTGTTGAGTTTTTTGGATGCATATTCAGGATATCACCAGATCAAGCTAAACCCGGCTGACAGACTAAAGACCGCCTTCATCACGCCGTTTGGAGCCTTCTGCTACCTCACCATGACGTTCGGCTTAAGGAATGCCGGCGCCACCTTTCAACATTGCATGCAGAAGTGCCTCCTCAAGCAGCTCGGCAGGAACACCCACGTCTACGTGGACGATGTGGAGGTGAAGACGGAAAAGCATGGAACACTGCTGGAAGACCCCAAGGAGACTTTTGAAAACCTGCGCCGATTCCAGATCAAGCTCAACCCCAAAAAGTGTGTCTTCGGAGTACCAGCCGGCCAGCTCCTTGGCTTCCTGGTCTCTGAACGCAGCATAGAATGCAACCCAGTAAAGATCAAGGCCATTGAGAGAATGGAGGTACCCAGCCGACTGCTGGATGTGCAAAAGTTCACCGGCTGCTTGGCATCCATCAGCCGATTCATCAGTCGGCTGGGCGAGAAAGCTCTCCCCTTATACCAACTCATGAAGAAGACACTTTTTTCGAGTGGAACCATAAGGCGGACGAAGCTTTTCTCCAGTTGAAGAAGATGCTAACTACTCCACCCGTCCTAGCAGCTCCGACTCCCAAGGAACCTATGCTCATGTACATCGCCGCCACCAGCCGGGTAGTCAGCATGGTCATTGTAGTGGAACGCAAGGAGGAAGGCAAGGCGCTGCCTATCTAGAGGCCGGTATATTACCTGAGCGAGGTACTGTCGACCTCCAAGTAGAACTACCCCCACTACCAGAAGATGTGCTATGGCGTACACTTTACTACCAAGAAATTGAAGCCTTACTTTCAAGAGCATCCAATCACGGTGGTCTGCACGGCCCCACTTGCCGAGATCATTGGTAGCCGAGATGCTTCTGGCCGAGTGGCCAAGTGGGCCATAGAGCTAGCTCCCTACACCATCCACTACCAACCCCGCACCGCTATCAAGTCACAAGCACTGGCCGACTTCCTCGTCGACTGGGCCGAGACCCAGTACCTACCTCCAGCGCCTGACTCCACCCATTGGCGGATGCATTTCGACGGCTCCAAGATGCGCACCGGCTTGGGAGCTGGCATCGTCCTCACCTCTCCTAAAGGCAACAAGCTCAAATACGCACTGCAAATCCATTTTGCCGCCTCCAACAACGTCGCCGAGTACGAGGCGCTCATTCACGGTCTCCGGCTTGTTGGATAACGTACTAATTTCAAAAAAAATCCTACGCACACTCAAGATCATGGTGATGCATAGCAACCAGAGGGGCGAGTGTTTTCCACGTACCCTCATAGACCAAAAAGCGAAAGCGTTATAACAACGCGGTTGATGTAGTCGTACGTCTTCACGGCCCGACCGATCAAGCACCGAAACTATGGCACCTCCGAGTTCTAGCACACGTTCAGCTCGATGACGATCCCCGGACTCTGATCCAGCAAAGTGTCGGGGAAGAGTTCCGTCAGCATGATGGCATGGTGACGATCTTGATGTTCTACCGTCGCAGGGCTTCGCCTAAGCACCGCTACAATATTATCGAGGATTATGGTGGAGGGGGGCACCGCACACGGCTAAGAGATCTCAAGGATCAATTGTTATGTCTAGAGGTGCCACTCTGCCCCCGTATATAAAGGAGCAAGGGGGAGGGGCGGCCGGCCATGATGAGGCGCGCCAGGGAGGAGTCCTACTCCTACCGAGAGTAGGACTCCCTCCTTTTCCTTGTCCAAGTAGGAGAGGGGGAAGGAAGGGAGAGAGGAGAGGAAGGAAAGGGGGGGCGCCGCCCCTCCCTCCTTGTCCAATTCGGACTAGGGGGAGAGGGGCCACGCGGCCTGCCTTGGCCGCCCCTCCTCTTCTCCACTTTAGGCCCATGAGGCCCATTAACCCCCCGGGGGGGTCCGGTAACCCCCCGGTACTCCGGTTTTATCCGAAACTTCCCCGGAACACTTCTGGTGTCCGAATATAGCCGTCCAATATATCAATCTTTATGTCTCGACCATTTCGAGACTCCTCATTATCTTCGTGATCACATCCGAGACTTCGAACTAACTTCAGTACATCAAAACTAATAAACTCATAATATAACTGTCATCGAAACCTTAAGCGTGCGGACCCTACGGGTTCGAGAACAATGTAGACATGACCGAGACACGTCTCTGGTCAATAACCAATAGCGGAACCTGGATGCTCATATTGGCTCCCACATATTCTACAAAGATCTTTTATCGGTCAGACCGCATAACAACATACGTTGTTCCCTTTGTCATCGGTATGTTACTTGCCCGAGATTCGATCGTCGGTATCTCAATACCTAGTTCAATCTCGTTACCAGCAAGTCTCTTTACTCATTTCATAATACATCATCTCGCAACTAACTCATTAGTCGCAATGCTTGCAAGGCTTAAGTGATGTGCATTACCGAGAGGGCCCAGAGATACCTCTCCGACAATCGGAGTGACAAATCCTAATCTCGAAATACGCCAACCCAACATGTACCTTTGGAGACACCTGTAGAGCTCCTTTATAATCACCCAGTTACGTTGTGACGTTTGGTAGCACACAAAGTGTTCCTCCGGCAAACGGGAGTTGCATAATCTCATAGTCATAGGAACATGTATAAGTCATGAAGAAAGCAATAGCAACATATTAAACGATCGGGTGCTAAGCTAATGGAATGGGTCATGTCAATCACATCATTCTTCTAATGATGTGACCCCGTTAATCAAATAACAACTCTTTTGTTCATGGTTAGGAAACATAACCATCTTCGATTAACGAGCTAGTCAAGTAGAGGCATACTAGTGACACTCTGTTTGTCTATGTATTCACACATGTATTATGTTTCCGGTTAATACAATTCTAGCATGAATAATAAACTTTTATCATGATATAAGGAAATAAATAATAACTTTATTATTGCCTCTAGGGCATATTTCCTTCAGTCTCCCACTTGCACTAGAGTCAATAATCTAGTTCACATCGCCATGTGATTCAACACTAATAGTTCACATCACCATGTGATTAACACCCATAGTTCACATCATCATGTGACCTATACCCAAAGGGTTTACTAGAGTCAGTAATCTAGTTCACATCGTTTATGTGATTAACACCCAAAGAGTACTAAGGTGTGATCATGTTTTGCTTGCGAGATAATTTTAATCAACGGGTCTGTCACATACAGATCCGTAAGTATTTTGCGGATTCTATGTCTACAATGCTCTGCACGGAGCTACTCTAGCTAATTGCTCCCACTCAATATGTATCTAGATCGAGACTTAGAGTCATCCAGATCTGTGTCAAAACTTGCATCGACGTAACTTTTTACAACGAACCTTTTGTCACCTCCATAATTGAGAAATATTTCCTTATTCCACTAAGGATAATTTTGACCGTCGTCCAGTGATCTACTCTTAGATCACTATTGTAATCCCTTTCTTAACACAGTGTAGGGTATACAATAGATCTGGTACACAGCATGGCAGACTTTATAGAACCTATGGCTGAGGCATAGGGAATGACTTTCATTCTCTTTCTATCTTCTGTCGTGGTCGGGCTTTGAGTCTTACTCAATTTCACACCTTGTAACACAGCCAAGAACTCTTTCTTTGACTGTTCCATTTTTAAACTACTTCAAAATATTGTCAGGGTATGTACTTATTGAAAAAACTTATCAAGCGTCTTGATCTATCTCTATAGATCTTGATGCTTAATATGTAAGCAGCTTCACCGAGGTCTTTCTTTAAAAAAACTTCTTTCAAAACACTCCTTTATGCTTTGCAGAATAATTCTACATTATTTCTGATCAACAATATGTCATTCACATATACTTATCAGAAATGCTGTAGTGCTCCCAGTCACTTTCTTGTAAATACAAGCTTCACTGCAAGTCTGTATAAAACTATATGCTTTGATCAACATATCAAAGCATATATTCCAACTCCGAGATGCTTGCACCAGTCCATAGATGGATCGCTGGAGCTTGCATATTTTGTTAGTACCTTTAGGATCGACAAAACTTTCTGGTTGCATCATATACAACTCTTCTCTAATAAATCCTATTAAGGAATGTAGTTTTGTTTATCCATTTGCCAGATTTCATAAAATGCGGCAGTTGCTAACATGATTCGGACAGACTTAAGCATGGATACGAGTGAGAAACTCTCTTCTTAGTCAACATCTTGAACTTGTCGAAAAACCTTTTTGCGACAATTCTAGCTTTGTAGATAGTAACACTACTATCAGCGTCCGTCTTCCTCTTGAAGATCCATTTATTTTCAATTGCTTACCGATCATCGGGCAAGTCAACCAATGTACATACTTTGTTTTTCATACATGGATCCCATCTCAGATTTCATGGCTTCAAACCATTTTGCGGAATCTGGGCTCATCATCACTTCCTCATAGTTCGTAGGCTCGTCATGGTCAAGTAACATGACCTCCAGAACAGGATTACCGTACCACTCTGGTGCGGATCTCACTCTGGTTTACCTACGAGGTTCAGTAGTAACTTGATCTGAAGTTACATGATCATCATCATTAGCTTCCTCACTAATCGGTGTAGTAGTCACAGGAACAGATTTATGTGATGAACTACTTTCCAATAAGGGAGAATGTACAATTACCTTATCAAGTTCTACTTTCCTCCCACTCACTTCTTTCAAGAGAAACTCCTTCTCTAGAAAGGATTCATTCTCAGCAATGAATAACTTGCCTTCGGATCTGTGATAGAAGGTGTACCCAACATTGTCTTTTGGGTATCCTATGAAGATTTACTTCTCCGATTTGGGTTCGAGCTTATCAAGTTGAAACTTTTTCACATAAGCATCGCAGTCCCAAACTTTAAGAAACAACAGCTTAGGTTTCTCGCCAAACCACAGTTCATACGGTGTCGTCTCAACGGATTTAGATGGTGCCCTATTTAACGTGAATGTAGCTGTCTCTAATGCATAACCCCAAAACGATAGTGGTAATCGGTAAGAGACATCATAGATCGCACCATATCTAATAAAGCACGGTTTTGACGTTCGGACACACCATTATACTCTGGTGTTCTAGGTGGCGTGAGTAGTGAAACTATTTCACATTGTTTTAACTGAAGGCCAAACTCGTAACTCAAATATTTTATTTCCGCGATCATATCGTAGAAACTTTTATTTTCGTTACGATGATTCTCCACTTCACTCTGAAATTCTTTGAACTTTTCAAATATTTCAAACTTGTGTTTCATCAAGTAGATATACTCATATCTGCTCAAATCATCTGTGAAGATCAGAAAATAATGATACCTGTCGCGAGTCTCAATATTCATCGGACCACATACATCAGTATGTATGATTTCCAACAAATCTGTTGCTCGCTCCATTGTTCCGAAGAACGGAGTCTTAGTCATCTTACCCATGAGGCATGGTTTGCAAGCATCAACTGATTCATAATCAAGTGATTCCAAAAGCCCATCAGCATGGAGTTTCTTCATGCGCTTTACACCAATATGACCTAAACGGCAGTGCCACAAATAAGCTGCACTATCATTATTAACTTTGCATCTTTTGGTTTCAATATTATGATTATGTGTATCACTATGATCGAGATCCAATGAACTATTTTCATTGGGTGTGTAACCATATAGGGTTTTATTCATGTAAATAGAACAACAATTTATTCTCTTACTTAAATGAATAACCGTATTACAATAAACATGATAAAATCATATTCATGCTCAATGCAAACACCAAATAACATTTATTTAGGTTCAACACTAATCCCAAAAGTATAGTGAGTGTGCGATGATGATCATATCAATCTTGTAACCACTTCCAACACACATCGTCACTTCACCCTTAACTAGTCTCTGTTTATTCTGCAACTCCCGTTTCGAGTTACTAATCTTAGCAACTGAACTAGTATCAAATACTGAGGGGTTTCTATAAACACTAGTAAAGTACACATCAATAACATGTATATCAAATATACTTATGTTCACTTTGCCATCCTTCTTATCCGCCAATCACTTGGGGTAGTTCCGCTTCCAGTAACCAGTCCCTTTGCAGTATAAGCACTTAGTCTCAGGCTTAGGACCAGACTTGGGCTTCTTCACTTGAGCAGCAACTTGCTTGTCGTTCTTCTTGAAGTTCCCCTTCTTCCCTTTGCCCTTTTCTTGAAACTAGTGGTCTTGTCAACCATCAACACTTGATGCTCTTTCTTGATTTCTACCCTCATCGATTTCATCATCATGAAAAGCTCGGGAGTCGTTTTCGTCATCCCTTGCATACTATAGTTCATCACGTAGTTCTACTAACTTGGTGATGGTGACTAGAGAATTCTGTCAATCACTATCTTATCTGGAAGATTAACTCCCACTTGATTCAAGCGATTGTAGTACCCAGACAATCTGAGCACATGCTCACTAGATGAGCGATTCTCCTCCATCTTTTAGCTATAGAACTTGTTGGAAACTTCATATCTCTCAACTCGGGTATTTGCTTGAAATATTAACTTCAACTCCTGGAACATCTTATATGGTCCATGACGTTCAAAACGTCTTTGAAGTCCCGATTCTAAGCCGTTAATCATGGTACACTAAACTATCAATTAGTCATCATATGGAGCTAGCCAAACATTCATAACGTTTGCATCTGCTCCTGCAATAGGTCTGTCACCTAGCGGTGCGTCAAGGACATAATTCTTCTGTGCAGCAATTAGGATAAACCTCAGATCATGGATCTAATCCGCATCTTTGCTACTAACATCTTTCAACTTAGTTTTCTCTAGGAACATATATAAAACATAGGGAAGCAACAACGCGAGCTAGTGATCTACAACATAGATATGCTAATACTACCAGGACTAAGTTCATGATAAATTTAAGTTCAATTAATCATATTACTTAAGAACTCCCACTTAGAAAGACATCCCTCTAATCTTCTAAGTGATCACGTGATCCAAATCAACTAAACCATAACCGATCATCACGTGAAATGGAGTAGTTTTCAATGGTGAACATCACTATGTTGATCATATCTACTATATGATTCACGCTCGACCTTTCGGTCTCAGTGTTCCGAGGCCATCTCTGCATATGATAGGCTCGTCAAGTTTAACCTGAGTATTCTGCGTGTGCAAAACTGGCTTGCACCCGTTGTAGATGGACGTAGAGCTTATCACACCCGATCATCACGTGGTGTCTGGGCACGACGAACTTTGGCAACGGTGCATACTCAGGGAGAACACTTTTATCTTGAAATTTAGTGAGAGATCATCTTATAATGCTACCGTCAATTAAAGCAAGATAAGATGCATAAAAGATAAACATCACATGCAATCAAAATATGTGACATGATATGGCCATCATCATCTTGTGCCTTTGATCTCCATCTCCAAAACATCGTCATGATTTCCATTGTCATCGGCATGACACCATGATCTACATCATCTTGATCTATATCAATGTGTCGTCACATGGTCGTCTCACCAACTATTGCTCTTGCAACTATTGCTATCGCATAGCGATAATTGTAAAGCAATTATTTGGCGCTTGCATCTTATGCAATAAAGAGACAACCATAAGGCTTCTGCAAGTTGCCGATAACTTCAACAAAACATGATCATCTTATACAACAACTTATATCTCATCACGTCTTGACCATATCACATCACAACATGCCCTGCAAAAACAAGTTAGACGCCCTCTACTTTTTATTGCAAGTTTTACGTGGCTGCTACGGGCATAGCAAGAACCGTTCTTACCAACGCATCAAAACCACAATGATAGTTTGTCAAGTTGGTGCTGTTTTAACCTTCTCAAGGACCGGGCGTAGCCACACTCGGTTCAACTAAAGTTGGAGAAACTGACACCCGCCAGCCACCTGTGTGCAAAGCACGTCGGTAGAACCAGTCTCGCGTAAGCGTACGCGTAATGTCGGTCCGGGCCGCTTCATCCAACAATACCGCTGAACCAAAGGATGACATGCTGGTAAGCAGTATGACTTATATCGCCCACAACTCACTTGTGTTCTACTCATGCATATAACATCAACACATAAAACCTAGGCTCGGATGCCACTGTTGGGTAACGTAGTAATTTCAAAAAATTTCCTACGCACACTCAAGATCATGGTGATGCATAGCAATGAGAGGGGAGAGTGTTGTCCACGTACCCTCGTAGACCGAAAGCGGAAGCGTTATAACAACGCGGTTGATGTAGTCGTACGTCTTCACGGCCCGACCGATCAAGCACCGAAACTACGGCACCTCCGAGTTCTAGCACACGTTCAGCTCGATGACGATCCTCGGACTCCGATCCAGCAAAGTGTCGGGGAAGAGTTCCGTCAGCATGACGGCGTGGTGACGATCTTGATGTTCTACCGTCGCAGGGCTTCGCCTAAGCACCGCTACAATATTATCAAGGATTATGGTGGAGGGGGCACCACACACGACTAAGAGATCTCAAGGATCAATTGTTATGTCTAGAGGTGCCCCCCTGCCCCCGTATATAAAGGAGCAAGGGGGAGGGGCGGCCGGCCATGATGAGGCGCGCCAGGGAGGAGTCCTACTCCTACCGGGAGTAGGACTCCCTCCTTTTCCTTGTCCAAGTAGGAGAGGGGGAAGGAAGGGAGAGAGGAGAGGAAGGAAAGGGGGGGCGGCGCCCCTCCCTCCTTGTCCAATTCGGACTAGGGGGAGAGGGGGCACGCGGCCTACCCCGGCCGCCCCTCCTCTTCTCCACTTTAGGCCCATGAGGCCCATTAACCCCCCCCCCCGGGGGGGGGGGTTCCGGTAACCCCTCGTACTCCGGTTTTATCCGAAACTTCCCCGGAACACTTTCGGTGTCCGAATATATTCGTCCAATATATCAATATTTATGTCTTGACCATTTCTAGACTCCTCGTTATGTCCGTGATCACATCCGGGACTTAGAACTAACTTCGGTACATCAAAACTAATAAACTCATAATATAACTGTCATCGAAACCTTAAGCATGCGGACCCTACGGGTTCGAGAACAATGTAGACATGACCGAGACACATCTCTGGTCAATAACCAATAGCGGAACCTGGATGCTCATATTGGCTCCCACATATTCTACGAAGATCTTTTATCGGTCAGACCGCATAACAACATACGTTGTTCCCTTTGTCATCGGTATGTTACTTTCCCGAGATTCGATCATCGGTATCTCAATACCTAGTTCAATCTCGTTACCAGCAAGTCTCTTTACTCGTTTCGTAATACATCATCTCGCAACTAACTCATTAGTTGCAATGCTTGCAAGGCTTAAGTGATGTGCATTACCAAGAGGGCCCAGAGATACCTCTCCGACAATCGGAGTGACAAATCCTAATCTCGATATACGCCAACCCAACATGTACCTTTGGAGACACCTGTAGAGCTCCTTTATAATCACTCAGTTACCTTGTGACGTTTGGTAGCACACAAAGTGTTCCTCCGGCAAACGGGAGTTGCATAATCTCATAGTCATAGGAACATGTATAAGTCATGAAGAAAGCAATAGCAACATACTAAACGATCGGGTGCTAAGCTAATGGAATGGGTCATTTCAATCACATCATTCTTCTAATGATGTGATCCCGTTAATCAAATAACAACTCTTTTGTTCATGGTTAGGAAACATAACCATCTTCGATTAACGAGCTAGTCAAGTAGAGGCATACTAGTGACACTCTGTTTGTCTATGTATTCACACATGTATTATGTTTCCGGTTAATACAATTCTAGCATGAATAATAAACTTTTATCATGATATAAGGAAATAAATAATAACTTTATTATTGCCTCTAGGGCATATTTCCTTCATGGCTTGCCAAAGAACTTGGCATCCGCCGGATCTTGTGTTATGGCGACTCGGACTTAGTGGTCCAGCAGTCATCTGGCGACTGGGACACGAAAGATGCAAACATGGCGAGTTACCGCTTCCTCGTGCAGCAACTCAGCGGGTATTTCGAAGGGTGCGAGTTCCTCCATGTGCCAAGAAACGACAACGACCAAGCAGACGCCTTGGCACGAATCGGCTCTACCCGCCAAGCAATACCATCTGGCGTCGCCCTTCAATGCCTCCTCAAGCCGTCTGTCAAGCCTTCACCAGAATCAGACTCCATCTTTGTGTCGGCTCCTCCCGAAGATGTCGGATCCGACTCCAGAGCCCCGGCAGACGGTACGGGGATTTTGGCAGTTGGCTCCAAAGCCGCCACAGTCGGACCCGGCCCGGGGACTGCGGCGGCGGACTCGAAGACTCCAGAACTCGGCCCAAGGGCCGCGCCAGTCGGCCTGGGGACTTCATTAACCCAGCAAGCGGTTGTTGACTCCAACCCGCCGCCTCCCAGCCCAACCGCCCTCGTCCAAGTCGCAGTTCTGGCAGTCGAAGAAATAGCATCACCCTCATGGGCCCAGCCCATCCTCAAATTCCTGGTGAACAAAGAGCTGCCGACTGATGAGACCTCAGCTCGGCAAATACAACGCCGGGCGGCAGCCTACACCATAGTCAACAGAGAGCTGGTCAGGCGCAGCGTCACTGGTGTCTACCAGCGCTGCGTAGAGCCAGAGCAAGGCCAAGCGATTCTCAAAGACATCCATCAAGGCGAGTGCGGCCACCATGCGGCTTCAAGAGCACTCGTCACCAAAGCCTTTCAACACAGTTTCTTCTGGTCAACTGCCTTGGAAGAGGCCAAGGAGTTGGCCCAAAAATGCAAAGGGTGCCAGAAGTTCAGCTCCAAGCCGCACCAGCCGGCTTCTGCACTCAAGACCATCCCCATTGCCTGGCCTTTCGCAGTTTGGGGTCTAGACATGGTGGGACCATTCAAGACAGCACGAGGTGGCTTAACTCACTTACTTCTCGCAGTGGACAAGTTCACCAAGTGGATAGAAGCAAAGCCAATCAAGAAGTTGAACGGTCCGACTGTCGTGACTTTCATCTCCGATATCACAATTCGGTACGGCATACCGCACATCATCATCACCGACAACGGCACAAATTTTGCCAAAGGCGCCTTGGCCCGTTTCTGCGCAACACAGGGCATCCGACTGGACCTAGCGTCTGTCGCCCATCCACAGTCAAACGGCCAGGTGGAGCGAGCAAACAGCCTCATCCTGTCCGGCATCAAGCCCCGGCTGATCAAGCCTCTGGAGCGCTCGGCTGGCTGCTGGCTCGATGAGCTACCAGCCGTCCTCTGGAGTCTGCGCAAGACTCCAAACAAGTCAACCGGCTTCACGCCTTTCTTCCTCGTCTACGATGTCGAAGCCATCATCCCAACAGACATAGAGTTCGACTCCCCACGAGTCACCATGTACACCGAGGAGGAAGCGGAAGAAGCACGACAAGATGGCATCGATCTGCTGGAAGAGGGCCGGCTGTTGGCACTCAGCCGGTCCAGCATCTACCAGCAGAGCCTGCGCCGATACCACAACAGGAAGGTCAAGCCAAGATCTTTCCAAGAAGGCGACCTTGTGCTTCGGCTGATCCAGCGAACATCTGGCCAGCACAAGCTGTCAGCGCCTTGGGAAGGCCCTTTCATCATTAGCAAAGTACTGGGCAACGACTCCTACTACCTGATTGACGCTCAGAAGCCCCGAGCACGCAAGAGGGACGACTCCGGCAAGGAGACAGAGCGGCCATGGAATGCAAATCTCCTCCGAAGATTTGACAGTTGATGCAGTATGTACCACGCTACCTTTTGTATTAAAGTACCAAGACTTCGGGCCCCTCGAGACGAGCTCGGGGACTGCCCTCCTTTGTCTGTATGATAAAAAATATGCCTACAAGTATGTTACTCTTTGTCATGCCGCTTGGCACCAGGCTCGACAAGTCGGCCCGGGGACTTGCCGCCTTGCACTATGAAATGCTTCCTGCAGCCGGACAAGTAGTGTGTAACACCTAAACCATCTTCTGTCAGAAGCCGCAGCTCGCAGAGCGACTGTACGGTGGGCAGAGGTAAGGTAGAATGGGCGTTCGCATGAAAAATGGTTAAGGACTCAAAGCATAAAACATAGCTCAAGACGGCTTCCAGCCTTTTTCGCAAAACCGACTCTCGAATAGTCGGATTGCCGCCTTCTATTCAACTTGCTCAAAAACTCTTAAAAACGGCCAAGTACTTGCCTTCCCAAAGTAGCCAAGCATTTGATCCAGCGACAATCCGCGGAGCGGCTGTTCGATTGGCAAGGCAGGCAACTAAGAGAAAGCGGCAAAAGGAAAAAAAAGCCAAAAGAGCAATGAGCAAGAAAAGATAGAACTCGAATAAATATATTTACATAACATAGGCCCTTGGCCGAATCTTCGAGCAGAAGTTCAAAATACACCCCGCGGGTGGAATTGTGCGAATTAACATGTTCTTCAAAGACTACTGAAGCAGATAAAATAAAGATAAAGCAACAACTTAGGAAACAGCAGACGGATTCGGAGGGTCGGAGGAGGCGGCAGCGTCAGGCATCGGGGCGGCCGGCTGGGTAGTCTCGGCTTGATCGCCTCCGGCGGCAGTCGACTCGGTCGCACGCGGCTCGTTGCTGGAGGCGTGGTCGAGCTGAGGCTGGTCGTCTGCTTCGTCTTCTGGTGCCTCCGCCTCGCCTCCGTCCTCCGCCTCGCCTTCCTCCTCGACGCTGGAGCCAATCACCTCCGCCGAGTCCTCGCCATAGTCTGGGTTCATCCCAAACCACTCCGGCGATACCTCCTTGCCATCTTCAGACCGCTCGGGGACGAAGATGCTGGTATCGGTGTACTCGGCGATCGCTGCAGCATGCTTGACGAGGGCGTCTTCCGCGGCTGCCAGCTCCGGCTGGGCCTCCGACCGAAGCGTGGCCAGCCGGTCTAGATCCAGCCCCGGATACCATGCCTTGACGAACTCCAAGGCCCGGCGCGCTCCAGCTCGGGCCGAAGAACCTTTCCAGGCCTCAAGACGACCATCCAGTCGGCCATCAGGCTGGGGGTGCGCGGAGCCTGCATGTCCGGCCACAAGGCGACAATCGCTTGGGCACCAACACGCAGAAGCCGGCGCAGCATCCGGTGAGCCGGCCAAAGGCGAGCCTCGATGCTCAGAATGTGCTCGTCAAGGGTTCGGGGGGCATCGGCGGTGATCTCTGCGCCCTCCGCCCTCCGACCTTCACGGTCAGCCTCGATGGCTTGGATGGCGGCCTGCGAGTGCCCAGGAAAGAAGTCTACCAAGACAGGAAGAAACGAAGAAGCAAGTCAAAAACCAGGAGTCGGCACGACTTATAATCGGCAGCTCGAAGAAAGAAAGTAAAGAAACTCACCATCAACGATGTCTTCAATCTCATGGAAGCCGGAGGCCAGCATCACCTCCTTGTCGAACTAGGAGGAGCGCTCGCTCGCGAACTCGGCCAGGAGGGCGGTTTCTGTCTCTTCCGCCTCCCTTTGCGTCTTCGCAAGCAGCTCCTTCTACTCTGCCAATTGAGCGGACAGCAGATCGCGCTCCAGGGCGAGCTTGCTGCACTCTGCTACGTCTCGAGCTAGCGTTGGTTTTCCCCGAAGAGGAGGGGGTGATGCAGCATAGTAGCGTAAGTATTTCCCTCAGTTTTTGAGAACCAAGGTATCAATCCAGTAGGAGGTCACGCGCAAGTCCCTCGTACCTGCACAAAACGGTAGCAAGTCGCAACCAACGCTTAGGGGTTGTCAATCCCTTCATGGTCACTTACGAGAGTGAGATCTGATATAGATAATATTTTTGGTATTTTTGATATAAAGATGCAAAGTAAAAAGTAAAAGCAAAACAAGTAAAATAAAGTAATGGAGATTGATATGATGAGAATAGACCCGGGGGCCATAGGTTTCACTAGTGGCTTCTCTCAAGAGCATAGATATTCTACGGTGGGTGAACAAATTACTGTTGAGCAATTAATAGAATTGAGCATAGTTATGAGGTTATCTAGGTATGATCATGTATATAGGCATCACGTCCGTGACAAGTAGACCGACTCCTGCCCGCATCTACTACTATTACTCCACTCATCGACCGCTATCCAGCATGCATCTAGAGTATTAAGTTAAAAACAGAGTAACGCCTTAAGCAAGATGACATGATGTAGAGGAATAAATTCATGCAATATTATAAATAACCCATCTTGTTATCCTCAATGGCAACACTACAATCCGTGCCTTGGAACTCTTTCTGTCACTGAGTAAGGACACCGCAAGATTGAACCCAAAGCTAAGCACTTCTCCCATTGCAAGAACTACCAATCTAGTTGGCCAAACCAAACGGATAATTCGAAGAGACTTGCAATAACTCAATCATACATAAAAGAATTCAGAGAAGATTCAAATATTATTCATAGATAAGTTGGATCATA
This sequence comes from Triticum monococcum, assembly GCA_034509565.1. Classification (NCBI taxonomy): domain Eukaryota; kingdom Viridiplantae; phylum Streptophyta; class Magnoliopsida; order Poales; family Poaceae; genus Triticum; species Triticum monococcum. The sequence continues at coordinate 609,150,460 of CM067845.1, forward strand.
AACCCACAATTCATCGGTCTCAACAAACACACCACAAAAAGAAGATTACATCGAATAGATCTCCACGAGAGAGGGGGAGAACATTGTATTGAGATCCAAAAGGAGAGAAGAAGCCATCTAGCTACTAGCTATGGACCCGAAGGTCTGAAGTAAACTACTCACACTTCATCGGAAGGGCTATGGTGTTGATGTAGAAGCCCTCTGTGATGGATGCCCTATCCGGCGGAGCTCCGGAATAGGCCCCAAGATGGGATCTCGTGGATACAGGAAGTTGCGGTGGTGGAATTAGGTTTTTGGCTCCGTCCCTGGTCTAATGGGGGTACGTAGGTATATATAGGAGGAAGGAGCACGTCGGTGGAGCTCCGAGGGGCCCACGAGGCAGGGGGCGCGCCCTCCACCCTCGTGACCTCCCCGGAAACTTCTTGGAGTAGGGTCCAAGTCTCCTGGATCAGGTTCGATGAGAAGATCACGTTCGCTGAGAAGATCACGTTCCCAAATGTTTCATTCCGTTTGGACTCCGTTTGATATTATGTTTCCTCGAAATACTGAAATAGGCAAAAGACAGCAATTCTGGGCTGGGCCTCCGGTTAATAGGTTAGTCCCAAAAATAATATAAAAGTGGAAAATAAAGTCCAATATAGTCCAAAATAGTAGATAAAGTAGCATGGAGCAATATAAAATTGTAGATACGTTGGAGACGTATCAGGCATCCCCAAGCTTAATTCCTGCTCGTCCTCGAGTAGGTAAATGATAAAAAGAGAATTTTTGATGCGGAGTGATACTTGTAAATCTTCTTAATCATGGTATGAATATTCAGATCCGAAAGGTTCAAGACAAAAGTTCATATTGACATAAAAATGATAATACTTCAAGCATACTAATCAAACAATTATGTCATCTCAAAATAACATGGCCAAAGGAAGTTCATCCCTACAAAATCATATAGTTAGGCTATGCTTTATTTTCGTCACACAAAGATGTTCCCAACTTCTATACCCCCGATGACAAGCCAAGCAATTGTTTCATACTCAAATAATCTCAAACTTTTTCAACCTTCACGCAATACATGAGCGCGAGCCATGGACATAGCACTATGGGTGGTATAGAATATGATGATGGGGATTGTGTGGAGAAGACAAAAAAGGAGAAAGTCTCACATCAACGAGGGTAATCAATGAGCTATGGAGATGCCCATCAATGGTTGTTAATGCAAGGAATAGGGATTGCCATGCAACGGATGCACTAGAGCTAAGAATGCTCAACAAAAGAAAACTAGTGGGTGTGCATCCAACTTGCTTGCTCATGAAGACCTAGGGCATTTTGAGGAAGCCCATCGTTGGAATATACAAGCCAAGTTCTATAATGAAAAATTCCCACTAGTATGAACAAGACAACTTATGAGACTCACTATATGAAGAACAAGGTGCTACTTTGAAGCACAAGTGTGGAAAAGAGATAGTAGCATTGCCCTTTTTATTTTCTCCTTCTTCTTTTTGGGCCTTTCTTTTTTTATTTTTGGCCTTTCTCTTTTTTTTGATTGGGCAATGCTCTAATAATGATGATCATCACACTTCTATTGATTACAACATAATGATTACAAATCGATACTAGAACAAGATATGACTCTATATGAATGCCTCCGACGGTGTACCGGGATGGTGCAATGAATCAAGAGTGACATGTATGAAAAATAACGCATGGTGGCTTTGCCACAAATACGATGTCAACTACAAGATCATGCAATGGCAATATGACAAAAGTAAAGCATGTCATGATGATGATGATGATGGTGGAAGTTGCATGGCAATATATCTCGGAATGGCTATGGAAATGCCATGATAGGTAGGTATGGTGGCTGTTTTGAGGAAGATATAGAGAGGTTTATGTGTGAAAGAGCGTATCATATCACGGGGTTTGGATGCACCGGAGAAGTTTGCACCAACTCTCAATGTGAGAAAGGGCAATGCACGGTATCGAAGAGGCTAGCAAATGGCGGAAAGGTAAAAGTGCGTATAATCCATGGACTCAACATTAGTCAAAAGAACTCATATACGTATTGCAAAAATTTAGAAGTCATCAAAAATCAAGTACTACGCGCATGCTCCTAGGGGGATAGATTGGTAGGAAAAGACCATCGCTCGTCCCCGACCGCCACTCATAAGGATGCACAAGCCAGGTACACTTCATGCTTCAAATTTGTTACACCACTTTAACCATACGTGCATGCTACGGGACTTGCTAACTTCAACACAAGTATTTCTCAAATTCACAACTACTCAACTAGCACAGCTATGATATTATCACCTCCATATCTCAAAACAATTATCAAGCATCAAACTTATCTTAGTATTCAACCCATTAAAAAAGAAAGTTTCACATATCTTGAATACCAAGTATATTAACATTAAGCAAATTACCATGCTATTAACGACTCTCAAAATAATCTAAGTGAAGCATGAGAGATCAAGTTTCTTTAAAACAAACCACCACCGTGCTCTAAAAGATCTAAGTGAATCACTAGAGCAATAATTATCACGCTCAAAAAGATATAAGTGAAGCACATAGAGTAAACTATCAAGCTCAAAAGATATGAGTGAAGAACATAGAGTATTCTAACAAATTTCAATTTATACATGGCTCTCTCAAAAGGTGTGTACAGCAAGGATGATTGTGGTAGACTAACAAGCAAAGACACAAATAATACAAGACGCTCCAAGCAAAACACATATCATGTGGTGAATAAAAATATAGCTCCAAGTAAATTACCGATGGAAGTGGACGAAAGAGGGGATGCCTTCCGGGGCATCCCCAAGCTTTGACTTTTTGGTGTCCTTGGATTATCTTGGGGGTGCCATGGGCATCCCCAAGCTTAGGCTCTTGCCACTCCTTGTTCATAATCCATCAAAAGAATTCACCCAAAACTTGAAAACTTCACAACACAAAACTCAATAGAAATCTCGTGAGCTCCGTTAGAGAAAGAAAACAAAAGACTACTTTAAGGTACTGTAGTGAACTTGTTCTTTATTTGTATTGGTGTTAAACCTACTGTATTCCAACTCCTATATGGTTTATAAACTATTTTACTAGCCATAGATTCATCAAAATAAGCAAACAACACACGCAAAACAGAATCTGTCAAAAACAGAACAGTCTGTAGTAATCTGTTACTAACGCAAACTTATGGAACCCAAAAAATTCTACCAAAATTAGACGACCTGTGCAATTTGTTTATTAATCAGCAGCAATTGGAATCACTATTTTATCACGTTCTGGTGATTTTTGAAAATTCGGGCACTGAGCGCAAAGATTCTGGAAATTACAGCAAGATCAAATAACTATCTTCCAAGAAGATCTAATAGGTTTAACTTGGCACAAACACTAATTAAAAGATAAAACCACATCTAAACAGAATGTAGATGGATTATTTATTCCTAAACAAAACCAAAAACAAAAAACACAAAATAAAATTGGGTTGCCTCCCAACAAGCGCTATCGTTTAACGCCCCTAGCTAGGCATAAAAGCAAGGATAGATCTAGGTATTGCCATCTTTGGTAGGCAATCCATAAGTGGCTCTCATGATAGATTCATATGGTAATTTTATTTTCTTTCTAGGAAAGTGTTCCATGCCCTTATTTAAGGGAAATTGGAATTTAATATTCCCTTCCTTCATATCAATAATTGCACAAATCGTTCTAAGGAAAGGTATACCAAGAATAATAGGACATGAAGGATTGCAATCTATATCAAGAACGATAAAATCTACGGGCACATAATTCCTATTTGCAACAATAAGAACATCATTAATTCTTCCCATAGGCTTTTTAATAGTGGAATCCGCAAGATGCAAGTTTAGAGAGCAATCATCAAAGTCACGGAAATCTAGCAAATCACACAAAGCTTTGGGGATAGTAGAGACACAAGCACACAAATCGCACAAAGCATGAAACTCATAATTTTTAATTTTAATCTTAATTGTAGGTTCCCACTCATCATGGAGTTCTCTAGGGATAGAAACTTTCAACTCAAGCTTTTCTTCATAAGATTGCATTAAGGCGTCAACAATGTGTTCGGTAAAGGCCTTATTTCGACTATAAGCATGAGGAGATTTTAACACGGATTGCAACAAGGAAATACAATCAATTAAAGAGCAATTTTCATAGTTAAATTCCTTGAGATCCAAAATAGTGGGTTTAGCAATATCTAGATTTTTATTCTTTCAATCCCTTTTTATCAATTTCATCATCAGGATCTAAAAACTCAGAATTCTTAGAACGCCTTCTAGGTAAGGGAAGATCATAATCAGATTCATCAAGATTCATATTGCAAAACAAAGATTTAATAGGGGACACATCAATAACTTTTAGATCTTCATCTTGATTCTCATAGTTATTCGGTTTAGCGGCCATCTTATTGACTAAGGTGGCTTGCATATCCGAAATTTCAGCGGTCATTTTTTCAAGATGAGCAATTTGGGCTCTTACACCATCAAATTCTTTGGACATATCATCGAGCCCTTTATTCATATAACTCATAAAACTCTTTTGTTCCTTAAGCTTGTTTCTAAAGAAATTATTATGGTCAAATTGCAAGACCATAAACTTCCTGACATCGTTTTCGATATCTTCTAGCCTTTTAAGGTGAAGATCACCAAAATTAGGTAAGGCCATCGTGACGAACAAGCAAGCAAACTAACACACGAGCAAACAAAAGGCAAAAGGGAAAAAGAGGAGGAGATTGGGAAAGAGAGGGCGAATAAAACGGCAAGGGTGAAGTGGGGGAGAGGAAAACGAGAGGCAAATGGCAAATAATGTAATGCGAGAGATAGAGATTGTGATGGGTACTTGGTATGTTGACTTTTGCGTAGGCTTCCCCAGCAACGGCGCCAGAAATGGCTCGTTGACGGGAGAGTAAATCTTGACTTGACTTGGCGTAGGCCTCCCCGGCAACGGCGCCAGAAATCCTTCTTGCTACGTCTCGAGCTAGCGTTGGTTTTCCCCGAAGAGGAGGGGGTGATGCAGCACAGTAGCGTAAGTATTTCCCTCAGTTTTTGAGAACCAAGGTATCAATCCAGTAGGAGGTCACGCGCAAGTCCCTCGTACCTACACAAAACGGTAGCAACTCGCAACCAACCCCTAGGGGTTGTCAATCCCTTCACGGTCACTTACGAGAGTGAGATCTGATATAGATAATATTTTTGGTATTTTTGATATAAAGATGCAAAGTAAAAAGTAAAAGCAAAACAAGTAAAATAAAGTAATGGAGATTGATATGATGAGAATAGACCCGGGGGCCATAGGTTTCACTAGTGGCTTCTCTCAAGAGCATAGATATTCTATGATGGGTGAACAAATTACTGTTGAGCAATTAATAGAATTGAGCATAGTTATGAGGTTATCTAGGTATGATCATGTATATAGGCATCACATCCGTGACAAGTAGACCGACTCCTGCCTGCATCTACTACTATTACTCCACTCATCGACCGCTATCCAGCATGCATCTAGAGTATTAAGTTAAAAACAGAGTAACGCCTTAAGCAAGATGACATGATGTAGAGGAATAATTCATGCAATATTATAAATAACCCATCTTGTTATCCTCGATGGCAACAATACAATATGTGCCTTGCAACTCTTTCTATCACTGAGTAAGTGTCGGATTTCGGGTTCCGGCAGACCCTTAAGGTTCGAACACTGGGGTGCGTGCGGAGATCACGTCCTCAACCTCCCCGCCTCACAAAGATCTAAACTACTAAAAGGATCACACAAGAGACACAAGATTTATACTGGTTCGGGCCACCATTGTGGTGTAATACCCTACTCCAGTGTGTGGTGGATGGATTGCCTCTTGGGGCTGGTGATGATGAACAATACAAGGAAGAACAGCCTCGCGAGGGTCTGTTCTTGGCTGGGGCGATGAACTGCTAGGAGGAGTTCAGTCGCCCTTCTCTCTCTCTCTCTCTCTCTCTCTCTCTCTCTCTCTCTCTTTCTCTCTGATTTCCGGTCTTCGATCCGCTAACTGCTCGAACCGAACCCCTTGCTATGTGGGCGGCTAGTCCTATTTATAGGGGCCCTGGTCCTCTTCCCAAATATCGAGCGGGAAGGGAGCCAACAATGGCGGGCTAATTTGAAGGGGGACAGCAAGTACATCTATCCTGACAAAAGGTGGTCTTCGCCTGCGAAAGGCTCTGCGGTGACGCCGCGCTGGGCTCCATGGTGACCTCCTTCTCGTAGTCCGCTTGGTCCTGGTCTTGTTGCACCGAAACGGCAACCTTTGCCTGATGCCTTGGTACTCCACGGCTGTGCTTGCCCCCTTTGCACCAAAGAGGAAAGAAGGACGCTGCCCGCGCTGGCACCCGCCTGGTGCCCTCGATCGTCATGGCTTGCGTCACGGGCACCTCGCGAGGCACCCCACCTTGACATCTCCGTCTCCTCGCGAGCCAGCCTGAGGAGGCTGCGCCCGAGGATGCGCCGTGTCGTCCGCCTCGCGAGGCTTGGCCCCTCACGAGGGTCTTGAGTCTTGTGCCTGATGAAGATGGGCCATGTTGGGCCCCCATTTGAGCCACGCCGCAGGCCGCAGGCAGGCAAGTCTGGGGACCCCCGTTCCCAGAACGCCGACAGTAGCCCCCAGGCCCGTGGCGCGCATGGGCTTGGCCGTGCTGAGAGGCGAAAGGGCAAGAGCGAGGCGACGCGGGCCCTAACAGCCTGTGGCCTTGGGCGCCGCGTGGCGGTTGACGGGACGTGGGTGCTTCAGCAACCACGCAGGTTGGTAAAGGAGCGGCATCTGCCCGGACTTCGCCTTTTGCTCTCTCCGGTCGTTGCTCAGATCCCCTTTCTTGCGCCTCCTCTTTCTTCCTCTAAACTTCCAGATCTAATCCAGCTGCGTGACCTAGGGAGCCATGGCGCCTCGCCAACCTCTGGCCAAAGCTTGGTACTCCCCTGCTCTGGATCCGTCGAACGTGTCCAAGGCGAGCTTCGCCCGGCTGTGCCAGATGGCGACGGCGCAGGGCGTCAACGGGACGGAGATGTTCAAGGCCGGCTCCACCACCCCCGAGGACCGAGGGAGCACTTTTTATCCTCTCTTTGCGAGCTCCATTGTTGCGGGCTTGTTGCCTCCCTTCTCCGAGTTCTTCTTCTCCGTCCTCCGCCATTACAACTTGCAGGCTCTGCATCTCCATCCCAACTCTGTCCTCCTTCTGGCGATCTTCGCTTACTACTGCGAGGCCCATGTGGGGGTGCAGCCTTCGGTGGCCCTGCTGCGCCACTACTTCTACCTCTGGATCACCGGCAGTTCTATTTCTGCGTGTGCGGGCTTCGTCGCGTATAGCGGCACCATTACCATCTCGAACCCCGGGAAGAGGATCGAGGGCTTCAGGAGCAAGTGGATCTTGGCAGATGTCGGGCGCATCCACCCTCGGCTGATCTTGCCCACGGAGCAACCCGTGAGCTCCAGCGACTGGTGCCGAGCGGAGCTCACGGACCCCCGCGCGAAGCCGGTGTTGGAGAAGATGGACGCGGACCTGAGGCCGGCCAACATGACGACGGCGAAGTTGACCGGTGCATCGCTGCTGAAGGAGTTCCTGGAGCACCAGCTGGCCCCGCTCCGGGAGTACTCTCCTCCGATGTGGAGGCCTCATCCGTGCCCCGAGGCTGTGGATGAAGAGGATGTGACCGCGGTTCTCCAATCTCTGGTCGGGGGCGAGGTGGCAAGGCCGAAGGGCGCTCCCGAGCCCTTGTTCCTTTGCGACAACTGGAAGCAGGTGGTGAAGTCCATGCCTGTTTTTAACGGGGACGGGCTCGTGCCCGCGGTGGCTTCTGAAGGACCGGTGGACGTGCCCTCCGGCGACTCCAGCGATGAGGAGGAGGGCGAAGAGGAGAGGGGAGAGGGGCCCGACTCTGGGGCGACCGACGGAGAGTCCAGGGCTCCCCTCCCTCGGCGCTCGCCCCGTACTCTCCGCCTTTCACCGAGTGACGATGATGATGATGTGCTGGGCAGCGGGAGCTCGCCTCCGATTCTGAAGAAGGACAGGACCGCGCTGATCTCCCGCGGGTCCGTCCTGACTCCGGGCCGAACCGTGGACGCGCCTCTTGCTTCTGGGGTGGACCCTTCCAGCTGGCTGTTAGGCTTCAAGTTAGGCCGGAGGCTGCCCGAGTTCACCGGTGAAGACCCATAAGTGCTTGATCCTTGATCTTTTGTTTCTCGTCTTGCCGACGAGGCTTGATGATTGCTTCTCTTGAACAGGCAGGCGCCCGCGGCGAAGAAGCCGAAGGGAGCTCCTGAGGTCCCACCTGCGGCGACGCCTTCGCCTGCAGGGGAGGGAGATCATGACGCGCGGGCCTCTCCTGCCCGCGCATCCTTGCGAGGTTTGGCTGAGCTGGCCGGGGCGAGCTCAGCCCCCACGGCCCAAGTGACTCCGGAGGTGCCCTCGTCTGGCACCGCTGCTACGGCTGTGAAGGCGCAGCGGACTCTGCTTCAGGACACTGCGGCCTCGCCGCCGCTACTTCCTCCTCCCATTCCGGTGACCGTTGCTTCCTCGGCTCCTCCTGTTGTTCTGGAGTGTGCCGATGCTACTCCGTCTTCTTCTTCCATCTTGGAGCATGCCGCCGCTGAACTGGGCCGGCTGCGGTAGGACCTTCTCGGCGCCGACCCTCGCCTGGTGGTCGGGCGCCTGGAACTGGATTCGGGGTGGATTCGCTCTGATGCTTCGATTCGGGCGGCGCTGGTTCAGGCCTCAATGGCCTGTGACGGAGAGAGGGAAGCCACCCTCGAAGCGAAGGCCGCTCGTGACGCAGCCCTGGGGAAGTGGTCGAAGTCCGCAGCCGTTGCAAGGCGCTGGAGGACGAGCTGCAAGGCTTGCGAGGCCAGCTTGCGGAGGAGCTCCGCCTGCGCCAAGAGCTGGAGAAGGGGGCGAAGGCGCGCGAGGCGGCACTCGTGGACCAGGAGGCCAAGCTCAAGAAGCGCCGCGACCACTTAGGCGCGTTGAAGAAGGAGCTGGAGGTGACGAAGGCCGAGCTGGACGCCAAGGCTCAGGTCCTCGCCGAGGATCGCGAGGCCTTCGCAGACATGGAGAAGGACGCCCGCGCTTCTCTGAAAATGCTTTACGAGAGCGGCCTGGACAGCCCGCTAGCTGGTGACGAGGACGGCCCCACCAAGCTGCTTCCCTTCCTGGTTAAGGCTCTTGGGGATGTCACCCTTGGCATCGGCCCTGCGGCCGAGGCCGAGGCGCATGTCTTGTCTTCTACTGCGCTGACGCGGGTCTTCGCCCACGTCTACCTTCGTGATCCCAACGCCGACCTCGACGGCCTGCTGGAACCGGTGAGCGGCGAGGGTGCTGTCGCCGCTGTCGAAGCCGTGAAGGGGCGCGCGGAGGCGCTGCTGGAGAAGTTCCGGGCCTTCAGCACCAGGCCAAGGCAAGGTGCCGCCGGCCCCGCCGCTCCATGAGGCGAAGCTGCTCCGCTCAGCTTCACCGCCGACAAGTAACTCCGTTCCATTCCTGTTCTCCTTTCGATTCCTGCACATGTACCACGCTTCGGGGAGGCATTTAAACTTGCGTTTGGCATTGAGATGACAGTATGGACTATAATATTTGCTTTTAAGTTCCTTGGATTTTATGCTTTTCTTCCCTACTTGCTTGTGTTCTGCGCCGGCAGAGCCTTGCCCCGCGCATACCTCACCCAGCATTAGCCCCGACCGGAAACCAGGACGGGACCAAAGGAGTGAGGGGCTACGTGACAAGTTAGGCTCCTGAGTCGTGATGCTTAGGAGTCCCCCTTGGTGTACGAACAACAAGTAGGGAAGCGTGATGTAGGCGTGTCTTCCGTTCTACGTCTGCAGAGCCCGACTTCGCGCGTACCTCACCCAGCATAGCCTTTCGGAACTAAGGAGTGAGGGGCTATGGAGCCAGTTAGGCCCCTGAGTCGCGATGCTCAGGAGTCCCCCTTGATGCGCGAACAGCGGGTGATGAGGCGAGATGTAAGCGTGGCTACCGTTCTACGTCTGCAGAGCCCGACTCCGCGCGTACCTCACCCAGCATAGCCTTTCGGAACTAAGGAGTGAGGGGCTACGGAGCCAGTTAGGCCCCTGAGTCGCGATGCTCGGGAGTCCCCCTTGACACGCAAACGGCCTTCATACCTTGGCTCCGCTCGGGGAGAGACGCGCGACGAACCAGGCCCGAGGGGCCTGGCTGGGCGGCGTACGTCTGGGCGTGACCCAGCCATAGCCCCCGTGCCCAGCCCCCTCGCATGGCACTCCCGAGGGGAGGCGTTGCAATGAGGCCAGCCACTGAGCTCTGGGCTCCCTGAGGTTAATGCGGCCCGGAGGCCACCCCCAGTTGTTTATCACCAGCGCGGAGCATAGCGCTTCCGTATGTGTACGGGCATAGCCGCGCCTCGGCAGTGTCGTCAGCCAGCGCGGAGCATGGTGCTTCCACTGGTACGTGGGAGGGGGCTCCCCTCCGGGAGGAGCCCCCGGGGCGTATACAACCCCGCCCTGACATGTGACCGGCACGGTAGAGCTAGGTGAGGTGTATCTGGGCACCCGTGAGCCAGCGCGGGACTCACGAGGCCCTACCTCTGGGCGGGTTGCGCCCGACACTGGGCCGTATCTTGAGATGTGTCCCTACAAAATTTGGTTAGATGCCGGTACTCTACATCCTCGGGTCCCGGCCCTCGAGCTTGTCTCAGCCGTCGCTGGTGTGCCAGGTCGCGATGCCATGGACAAGGCCAGAGGGTGAGGGCTGGAGAGCCAGTAAGGGCCCTGAGTCGCGATGCTCAGGCACCCCCCCTTTAACGTGCAAGTAGTCGACATGGAGAAGAAGGGATGCCGCGAACGGGCATCATGCAATCAAGTGTGATAGGCAATTGCATAGTTGGAAATAAACGCTAGGGAGATACACGCCGCTGGGTCTGGCCCGAGCGGCTTGGGGATGATGCAGCCCGAGGGGCGCTCCCAACAAGGCAAACTAACGACGGAAAGGTGAATGAAGATACATGCCGCAGGGACGGACCCACACGGCCTGGGAGTGATGCAACCCTGGGAGTGCGCTCCCAGCTGAGAACGGAACTTGAAAGATGTCACCTGAGGATGTCGTCGGCGTAGTGGCGTTGGTGCGGCAGACTTGACGGGCTACAGAAGCCGATCCTCACGAGCCCCCAGGCCCCGGGGCCTCGGGAGGCTCCGGAGGCGCTGGTGACTCCTCGCGAGCTGCCTCCATCTCCGCCAAGGCCGCGGAACGCCTGTCTTCCTGAGCCTCCATGATGCCCCTCATGAGGTGCTGGTATGCCGCAGGCATGCTCGGCAGGCCGTAAGGCATGCGAACATAGCTATGGGGTGGACCCCCGCAGCGCCCCACTTGTGAGGGCCAGAGACGCTCCATCGTGGCGATCTGATTGAGCCCTGGTACGTCGACACAGACGCGCAGCCCACCATCCTCGCCTGGATGCGGGGCCACGGCTGGCAGGCGGCAGCAATCTCTCATGATCCTTGTCTCCTGTAGTTCTTGAATGGCCTTGTCAATGAACTCCTGCTGGTCCGGCCTTCCTTGCTCGGCTCCTTCTCGGGGGAAACGTGCCGCGAAGCACGCCTCCACATGGTGCCCAATCGCCTCCCTCGTGACCTTGGCTAGGTCGGTGGCCCTCCAGATGAGAGCCCCCGAGCCCTGCCTGAGGAGGGCATTGGGCGCGCTTTCCTATGCGATGGAAGGAGGGTCCCCCTGGGCAGACGTGGGCCCTGAGGGGCCGAGCCTGACAAGGTCTTCTTCTTCTTGGGGGTGGTCTCAGGAAGCCTCCTGCTTCCGCGATCTGGGTCTTCTAGCGACGCGGCCTGATAGGCCCGCTCCAGGGAACACACTGCATCCTTTTCTTCACAGGGCACCGTGATGACGCCGCCACTTCCTGGCATCTTGAGGACGTTGTAGCCATGGTGGGTCGCAGTCATGAACTTGGCCAGCGCTGGGTACCCGAGGATGGCGTTGTACGGCAGGCGGATGTGGGCGACGTCGAAGTCGATGAGCTCGGTGCGGTAGTTGCTGCGAGCCCCGAAGGTGACAGGGAGGCGGACCTGCCCGATCGGGACTGTGGAACCGTCGGTGATCCCGGAGAAAGGCTTGGTTGGCTGAAGCTGGTCATAGGGCACTTGGAGGTTGTTGAATGTTTCCACGGACAGGACGTTGAGCCCTGCCCCGCCATCGATGAGGGTCTTGGTGACCAGCACGTTGCTGATGACTGGGGAGCAGAGCATCGGGAGGACTCCTGCCGTGGCCGCGCACTTGAGCTGGTCTGCCGAGCTGAACGTGATGGGGCACGCGACCACCTTAGAGGGCGCGTTGCTTCGAGCTTGGGGAGAACTGCATTCCTCACGGGTAAACTGCTTGAAGATACGTTGAGAGGCTGGGGCTTGAGCTCCGCCCAGGATGCAGGCGATTGCGCGCGGCTCTTGGAAGCCCCCAGCCCCCTTGTCTTGATGGCGGTCTTCGTTCCTTCTTGGTGGAGGCGGCAGAGGAGGTAGGCCTGCGTTGCCGTGAGGGCGGTCCTCACGAGGCTGATCCCTCCAGTCTTCCTCGCGAGGCAGGTCCCGCCAGCGGTCCTCGCGAGGCTGGTCGCGCCACCCCTGGCGCGGGCCGCGGTCTTCCCAGCGTCCTGGGTTTCTTCCTCCTCCTCGATCGTAGCCCCGGTCAGCACGGTCAGGGCGACGGCCGATCCTTCCTTCTCACACGGCGCGGAGCTCTTGACATTCGTTGGTGTTGTGGGTGTGGAGGTCGTGGTACATGCAGTACCGGCTGCCTCTGGAGGGTTCGGGCAGATCCTTGCCCCGCTTTGTGTATGGTTCTGCCGCGAGTACGGCAGCCCCCTTGCGCTTCGCGTCCTTGGCTTTGGGCTTCTTCTCTTCTGGGTTCGCGGCAGGCAGCCCGAGGAGGGAGAGACGTCCCTCCTCAGCCCTGGCGCACTTGTTCACCAAGTTGAACAGCTCTAGGGAGGTGCAGAGGTCTTCGTGCATCGCCAGCTCCTCCTTCATCTTGACATCGCGCACGCCGTCAAAGAAGGCAGAGATGATGGCCTCCTCAGACACCTTGGGGATCTTGAGGCGCGCGCTGTTGAAGCGCTGGATGTACTTTTGCAGGGTCTCTCCGGGTTGTTGCTTGATGCGGCGCATGTCGCTCACGGCGGGCGGGCGGTCGCGAGTACCTTGGAAGTTGGCGATGAAGCGGGCGCGCATCTGGTCCCAGGAGGAGATCGTGCCTGGAGCCAGATTCAGGAGCCAGGTTCGAGCTCCTTCCTTGAGCGCCATGGGGAACCAGTTTGCCATGACCTTTTCATCCCCGCCGGCAGCCTCGATGCCCAGCTCGTAGAGCTGGAGGAACTCTGCGGGATCGGTTGTGCCGTCGTAGCGAGGAGGCAGGTCGGGCTTGAACTTGCCGGATAATTTGAAGCTAAAGCTAAGCACTTCTCCCATTGCAAGATTGAACCCAAAGCTAAGCACTTCTCCCATTCCAAGAACTACCAATCTAGTTGGCCAAACCAAACGGATAATTCGAAGAGACTTGCAAAGATAACTCAATCATACATAAAAGAATTCAGAGAAGATTCAAATATCATTCATAGATAAGTTGGATCATAAACCCACAATTCATCGGTCTCAACAAACACACCGCAAAAAGAAGATTACATCGAATAGATCTCCACGAGAGAGGGGGAGAACATTGTATTGAGATCCAAAAAGAGAGAAGAAGCCATCTAGCTACTAGCTATGGACCCGAAGGTCTGAAGTAAACTACTCACACTTCATCGGAAGGGCTATGGTGTTGATGTAGAAGCCCTCCGTGATGGATGCCCTCTCCGGCGGAGCTCCGGAACAGGCCCCAAGATGGGATCTCGTGGATACAGGAAGTTGCGGCGGTGGAATTAGGTTTTTGGCTCCGTCCCTGGTCTAATGGGGGTACGTAGGTATATATAGGAGGAAGGATCATGTCGGTGGAGCTCCGAGGGGCCCACGAGGCAGGGGAGCGCGCCCAGGGGGGCGCCCTCCACCCTCGTGACATCCCCAGAAACTTCTTGGAGTAGGGTCCAAGTCTCCTGGATCACGTTCGGTGAGAAGATCACGTTCCCGAAGGTTTCATTCCGTTTGGACTCCGTTTGATATTCTGTTTCCTTGAAATACTGAAATAGGCAAAAAACAACAATTCTGGGCTGGGCCTCCGGTTAATAGGTTAGTCCCAAAAATAATATAAAAGTGGAAAATAAAGCCCAATATAGTCCAAAACAGTAGATAAAGTAGCATGGAGCAATCAAAAATTATAGATACGTTGAAGACGTATCACACTCCTCCTCTTTGGCGCGCAAAGTGGAGTTGGCCTCAGCTACTGTTGAAGAGCAGCGTTGGCTCCTGAAAGGAAGGAAGAAAGAAGGCGTTAAGTCATCAGTAAAGAAGGTCGCCGGGGAGATCCGGCCCGACTGCTCAGCAGTCGGCCCGAATCTCGGGGACTACAGCCCACGGGTGCGCCAGCGCGCCCCCGCAAAGAAGGAAAAGGACTTACTCCGGCTCTCCGACAAATCGGCGGTCTGCTTGCCCAGCTCTTCAACGTTACGGTTGAAGGCAGTAACGCGGAGGTTGTGGTAGTCCTACGACAAACATTTCAGACAAAAAGTTAATACCCAGAGTTCATCAATTGGAGTTCCGGGCCGCTTGCTCAGCAGCCAGCCCAAAACTCGGGGACTACACCCAGTGGGTGCGCTGGCGCGCTCCCACAGAGAGGAACAAGAAAACAAAGACCAAAGGAAAAAACATACCCGGACGGCTGCCCGCGACGCCAGGAACGCCTTGGTGCAACTCTGGAGAGCGTCGCCCTCAACACGAAGCTTCGACTGGACGTCCAGGAGCGCCTGGTTTAGCGGCCCTGTGCCGCCTCCTCGCACCCACCCAATGGGCGCGGCGCTCATTGCTTCGGCGTCTGGGATCGCCGAGCTGGTGGTGTCGGCTTCCAGGGGGCGGGGCGCCGAAGTCGCCTTCTCCAGACGGCGACACATTGGCGAGCCGACTTGGAGGAGTAGCCTCGCCACGGCCTCGTCTTCGGTCGGCGGCACCGGAGGGTCCGTTGGCTGCTTGCCTTGCGCACTCTCAGACGGCAGTGGAGGCGGCGGCGGAACGATCATGTCCGGCGTAGAGGGGTCGCCGCCTTCCCTCTCCACGACGGGGTTCTCGCCGTCGGCTTCCCTAGTCTGCCCCGTGAACTCCGGAGGCGGCGGCGCAGAGTTCAACGGGGTGACGAACACCACCGATTGGCGGCGTGCGGCTTCCTCAGCCTGCCGCTTCGTCGCGGCGGCGGCTTCGGCCTCCACCAGTTTTTTCTTGGCGGAGGCCTCCGCCCTGTCGGCCTCCGTCTTCTCCAGGCGAACGGCATCTTCTTCGTTGCGCTTCTCCTGCGAATTCCACTCTGTCGCCTCCCGAAGGTCAGCAGCAGGGTCAATCCGCCGAGTGGTGGTGGACGTCTCCGCCGACACCATGACGGAGGCGGCGGTGACCCTCTCAAGAGTGAGGGGAGCCCTGAAGCAAGGGGAGCAAGCAAAGACTCAGACAAAGCCACAAAGAAAGAATAAAGCATTGAGACAAAATACTCACGCGGAGACCAATGGCGGCTTCTTCACTTCCTTACGGAAGCGGATGGCCTTCGCAGCCGCCTCATCCCGCCGGGTCGCCGCAGCCGAACCCTTGGGTTTCTTCGGCCGACTGCCGAACAAGGTCGGCAAGGCCCTGCGCTTCTTCCCGCCACCTGGAGCACCCGGCGCGGTAGAAGAGCCCGCGCCAGGCTGGCTGGCTCCTGGCCGATGGCGGGGGGCGACTTCCCCCTCGGCGTCGTTGTCAGGCCAGTCGGCGAAAGTGGCCGAAGGCCTGAAGTCGCCTTCTGTTCCTCCTCCTCCCTCGACGTCGTCCTCCAGAGCTGCCGCCCCCAGATCAGGGTCGTCGACGTTGCTCTCCGCCCGGTCGGCGAGGAACTCGCAGGTCGGCCCTGAGGTGCCAGCTGGCGGGTGGAGGAGGGGATTCTGACCAAAGCCGACTGGTCAAAACAAACTCGGCGAGAAAGAAGACAATCCAAAGAAAGAAAGGAAAGGCAACTCATCACGGGCGGGGGGTTGGCACGGGAGTACGGCTCCTTGCCGAACAGCCAATCCTCCAGGAGCTTGCTGTCCGAGAGGTAGTTCACCATGAAGGCCACCTCCTCGTGAGGCATGTCCTTGGTGCACATCTGACTCGGGTCGCGGTGCCCGCTCATCTGGCATATCACGTGGGGGCGGCCTTGGAGTGGGAGAACTCGGCGCGCCACGAAGGCGGCCAGCAGGTCTGGACCAGTTAAACCCTCCGACTGCGTCAGCACTCGGAGTCGCGCGATGGCGCCGGCTCCCGCAGGCGTCAGCGACTTGGCCCGGTACGACCAGTTGGACAGTCTCCCAGCCGGCGGGCCGGCTTCAAAAGCTGGCAGGTTGACCCAGTCCCCCCTCGCGGAGACGCTCCTGACGTAAAAGTAGGATCTCTGCCACATCTTCACCGACTTTATCAACGAGATGGAGGGAAAGGGGTTGTCGTCCCCCGACCTTCGCACGGCGATGAAGGCGCCGCATTGAGCCGGCACGCCTGCGGCCTGGGTGCCGAGCTTGGAGAAGAAGAACTCCCCCCAGAGCTCGAGGGTGGGGAGGACTCCGAGGAAGCCTTCACACAAGGCCACGAAGGCGGACAGCAGCACCACTGTGTTGGGGGTGAGGTGGTGCGGCTGGAGGCCGTAGAACTCCAGGAAGGATCGGAAGAAACTGCTCGCCGGCAGCCCCAACCCGCGCAAGCAGTGCGAGCGGAAGATGACCCGCTCGCCCTCCTGCGGCGCGGGGGAAATCTCCCCCTTCGGCGCAAGGCGCACCCGCACGTGATCCTCGCCGGGGAGCCGACGAGTCCTGCGGAGGAACTCGATGTGGTCATCGTGAACTTTGGAACCGTCCCAAGTGCCGGAGCGCACCGGGGGGGGGAGGGCGGCAGAGGAAGAACTCATCGCGAGCGGATCACCGCGGCGTTCGCCGGAGCTTGGGTGCGCGGCGGAGCGAAGAAGAAGAAGAAGGAGAGCGAGGAGCAGTGAGAAGGAAGAGAGCGAGGAGTGGTGGGAAGGAGGGGCGCGCGTGCCCCCCTCTTCCCCCTACTTATAGCCTCGTGGGCTGCGAAGCTGAGGGGCGGTCGTGGGGATTTACTGCGCCCACGGCCCCACGACCCCCACGTTCCATGATAAAGTTACTGCGCACAGTAACTCCACGGGAATCCCACCGTCCGCCGGGGCCACAGCGGATTCGCTCGAGCGCCGAGGTGCAGTAGTGGCGGGCCCCGCCTATGGGCCTGTCCCGTCGCGCCCATAGGCTGGCAGGACGGCCCAGCCACGTGTCATCGCATGACAGGCCTAGAACGGGCGGCGGCCTGGAGGCTTAGCTAGCACGCTACTTGGATCCCGCCGCGATGTTCGAAATATTGTGCGAGTCGGAATTGAGCGAGTCCGAATTGAGCGAGTCTGACTCCTTCTAGTCAGCCCGGCAGAAGTCAATCAAAGACCATGTGTTGCGTACCCGGAAAGAAAAACTGCTGAGGCTTCTCGGCCGATCGTCCGCGGCGCCTCACCAGCTTCGGAGACTACTGTCGGAGTAATGGGCCACGGGTAGGCCAACCCGAGCCCCAGAACCTTTCAAGACATCAGGGCAGGCTGCGTCCCTCAAGACCCCATGATGAAGAGCCGCCTTTAAGAAGTCAACGGCAGGATGGCCGACTGACCACTCACGGCCGAGTCCCAGGGACGACTTCAGGGAAAGCCGACTCCTGACTGGCGACTTCTAGAGAAGCCGACTTTGAGGAGTCGGCCTGCGACTCCAACGCACCCCACGACCTCATCAAGTGGGACGGGGCAGGGGAGTGGCGACAATGAAGCCCGCTCCTGCCCCTTACTAAGGGCAGGCATGGCCACAACACGCCGTACCCCGGAAGATCTCCGTGCGGCGTGGCACTGTTGCCATGCCGGACCTGACATCAGCACCGCAGGACCGAATCCTGCACGCACGACGGCTTGTCTGTACGGCCCAGAGGCAGCGGGTCCCACCAGTTAGTGAGACCCCAGGAGACGGCAAGAGGACCACCAGTCGGGCCCGTCGGGAGTCGGCCCCCGGGAGTCGGCCGAGCCCTCCCCCGGGGCCCACGCGCCATTAATCAAGATGAGATGGACAGTGGCAATAGTGATCGTCCGCCAAGCGGCGGGGCTGTTGCCACGACCTCACGATCAAGCCCGCGTCATCAGAAGCACGGCTACAGTAATCAGCAACCGGCAAGACCCGCCCGCGGCGGACGAGGCCTGTCGGCTCCGTACCAGGCCAGTCGGCGGGCCCCAGCGGTCGGCGGGGAAGATGGAGGCCAGAGGCGCTGACGGCTGGACCCGCGTCCAGCCGGATTACCATTGTACCCCTGGGAGGTAGGCCTATATAAACCCTTCAGGGCACCCATGCAAAGGGTTGGAACCCATTAGCTCTAGACCAGATCATATAGGAGGGAGGGAGCTAGCCTCGCCCTCTCCTACCTCCAGGAAACAGCTCAAGGAGCAACCTTGTAGACACTTTGCCATAGTGATCATGCGGAGACCCCGCAGAGCAGCAGTAGGGGTATTATCTCCCCGGAGAGCCTGAAGCTGGGTAAGATTCGCCGGCGTGCATGTCTTCGCCTCATCCCGTTTTCAGGCACCGGTGACGTTCTACTCGCCCCCACCATGATAAGCCATCCTTTGGCATATGTCGCACCTAACCCCCGACACCCCGACTGGACAAAACTCAAGAAGCTGGAGAAGCTCAAGAACATCCGTCGACTGGACAGATGCGTGGCTTCCCCAAGTTGGTTCATTAGTCGGCTAGGTGAAAAGGCTCTCCCCTGTGCAGGCTCCTGAAGAAGATAAACGATTTCGAGTGGACCACTGAGGCCGACAACGCCATGGAAGAAATCAAAACGCTCCTGGCAACCAATCTAACCCTCACAACACCCCACCCCAGCGAACTAATGTTGCTTTATATCTTGACCACCAATCTCGATGAGCTGCGTTGCGGTCACTGCGAATCCAGTCGCAGCTGCCTCCCTCGCCATAGTCGCTCTGCAACAGACCGACTGTTGCTTTTGAAGGGTTTGCAATAAGGGTGGTGTTGCAAAACTGGCCTTCGAGTAGATTCTGATGAGGCAGTCTTCGAGGTGGTCGACACGCACAATGTCAGTAGTCGCTGAGCGGAAGCGCTTCTGAAATCTGAAAAAAAAAAGAAAACCTCATCACCAGGGTTTTTTTAATTTTCCGTTTAACTTTCAATCTGATAGCCACGCCGGTGGAAAACGAGCATAACGTGGCAACGACCACGCCGCATATCTCCCAAGAAAATAGCGAAGCAAACGGGCTTCGGCGACGGAGCCCAACAACGACCACGCGGTTTTGCTTTGGGCTCAAGAAAGAAAAGTTTGGGCAGAACTGGCGACGCGACCCAAGAAGAGTACCCACCCGGGACGCCATTGACGCCTCCGAGCCAGAGGAGGCGAGGAACACATGCTCTCTTTCCTCCGCGCTGAAGAGTAGCTGCAGTTGTTGCCAAGACCACCACGGAAGCGGAAGCGCGGGCCAGCGCAGCCCCCGCCGGGCCATTCTCGCCGAGCCCCTCCCCCTCCCCCGGCCGCGGCGGCGGCGGCGGCGCCCCTCCTCCGCGCTCTCGCCTCCCGGGATCGCGGGATTGGGCGGCGATGGACACCTCTACTAGGGCGGCCAAGATCCCCTCCCTCCCCCAACAGACGGAGATCAACTGGGACAAGTAAGCGCGCCCGCCTCCTCTCCCCCCCGCCGCCCCCCGGCAATTCGCCCCGTCTCGTGCGCTCCCGAGTATCTAGTTGTTAATCTCCCCGCCTCCCCCCTGCCGCAATTCGGAATTGGCATTAGAAAATTTCGATTTAGGAACTTGCCGTGGCTGCTGTTGTTCCCGGATGGAGCGCGATTGGGGAAGCTGTGGTGAATCACGGCTTCTAGGTAGCTCTCTGGTTGGAATTGGTATATTGTTCTCAAACTGTGGTGTATACATGTTGCAGCCTCGACATGACCAAGCTCTATGTGGTGGGGGCCGGCATGTTCAGCTGCGTGACCGTGGCGCTCTACCCGGTGTCCGTGATCAAGACCCGGATGCAGGTGGCCTCCGGGGAGGCCATGAGGAGGAACGCCCTGGCCACCTTCAAGAACATCCTCAAGGTGGATGGGGTGCCTGGGCTCTACCGGGGGTTTGGGACCGTCATCACCGGGGCTATCCCGGCTAGGATCATCTTTCTCACGGCGCTTGAGAAGACAAAGGCGACTTCGCTCAAGCTTGTCGAGCCACTTCAGCTGTCAGAGTCGATGGAGGCTGCGCTTGCTAATGGCCTCGGTGGTTTGACAGCGTCTCTGTGCTCGCAGGCCGTGTTTGTGCCCATTGATGTGGTATGCTTACTATTAGCCATTTCCAGTTTCCATGCTGCTGCAAAGAGTTGTGCTGTTTTTGCCAGATTAGGTAAATCCATTTATCATGTTTGTATTGGTCTGTATCTCAGGTTAGCCAGAAATTGATGGTTCAAGGATATTCTGGTCATGTCAGATATAAGGGTGGAATAGATGTTGTTCAAAAGATTATGAAGTCTGATGGGCCACGGGGGTTGTACAGAGGATTTGGCCTGTCTGTTATGACGTATGCACCGTCTAGCGCTGTTTGGTGGGCAAGCTATGGGTTCAGCCAGCGTATGATTTGGAGGTTAGTAGTGATGGTCTAATTGGCTTATCACTATGTTTCTCTCTCTTAGCCTCTATGTTGTTTAAATTCATAGATTTCTTAAGTTGAACAAAGAAGAAAAGGCTAACTGTATGTATGTATATACTGGCAATGTTGATCTCTGTAATTATGCAACCTTCTTAAAACCGCCCCTTTGATGGTGACAGACTCTTTCAATCACATATCCATCTTTTGCTTTCCTGTTAGTAGTGATGGTCCAATAATGCCAAACTACAGTTTTATTTACATTGATCTATCTTTTTGGAAAACTCTGATCTTACTTTGGTGTGCTCTGGCTGATTTGCTTCGGTAATCTTTTCATATTTGCTGTCTTCCTATAGGTAGAAACAGTAACCATGATCAAGTGGTTTGGCTTATATAAATACCTCTCAGACACTAGGTACTCAGAAATACATAGTAGTGTGCTCTTAAGGGTCAGTACAGAAGTTAGTTTAGGGGAGTTCTTTCTTAATGGTGATAGCATCAAAATGTTAAGAATTGAAATAAAGTTATTTATCTTGTTAGCATAGCTACTTGAGCTCACTTCTGTTGTTCTGCTTGTGTAAACAGTGCTCTTGGCCATTTGAATGATAAAGAAGATGCTCCTAGTCAGTTGAAAATAGTCGGTGTTCAAGCAACAGGGGGAATGATTGCTGGGGCAGTGACCTCTTGTGTTTCAACTCCTCTAGATACAATCAAAACCAGGCTGCAGGTGACATTTATGTTTCTGATTATTGTTGCTTATTTCTGCCTAATTGGGTTTGAAGAAGTTCATTTTTCAAGACTGCCCTTGTAACTAGTGCTTATTAAGTTTCACGCTGATGCCATTAAGATGTCTATAACCTGACTCTGTTATCAGAATATCAGTACGATTATTAAGTAAGGTTTAGGAGCATGGGCATTTTGTCTTGAAGTTCATTGATGTCCATCTGAAAACATAAGTAACTTTTGTCTTGGATAATATATAGTAGCATGGGATTGAGGAGCTAGAATTCAGGAACAATCTTTGTTACTCCCACCGATCCAAAATAAGTTTCATGGTTTTAAGAGTAGGCAAGATATATTTCTTCTCTCAGTAGTGATCATTGGAAAGGCAAGCCACTGTATGTAAATGGATACTTGTACTCTCTCTGTTCCTAAATATATGACGTTTTGGTAGTTTAAATTGAACTACCAAAACGCCATGAACTGAGGGAGTATTTCTTTATCTTATAGTTATTATGGGGTCAAAAGGGAAAATTTTCCTCTAAAGCTTTTTCCACAAACCTCTCTATTTAATAGTGAGTAGTAGCATAAATGTGTAATGTTGAAGTGGCTTAGAAGTTTTTCAAGGATATGACATGCACTTTATGGACACACTTCACAACTTTCTTAACATTACATGTTTTATCTGTGTTGATAGTGTCGAGTGTAGACTTTTAGTTAATTACAATCACACTTCTAGACTGTAGCGTTCAACCCCCAGTGTTCAATTTTTCTGGTGATGCTTTAAGAAAATGCTCCGTGCAGCTGATGTTTTCTTTATATCATCAAGAATTTGCATTTTTTTTATATATTTCTTAACTGTACATGCATCCTGCGAATTATGGTTTT
This sequence comes from Triticum monococcum, assembly GCA_034509565.1. NCBI lineage: Eukaryota > Viridiplantae > Streptophyta > Magnoliopsida > Poales > Poaceae > Triticum > Triticum monococcum. The sequence goes on from CM067845.1 coordinate 609,172,873, forward strand.
ATATCAGCCACATTAATATTTTTTTTCTGTTTTTTCATCTAGGTTAATCAAAACAAGCCAAAAGCCAGTGAGGTAGTTAGAAGATTGATCGCTGAAGATGGATGGAAAGGTTTCTACAGAGGGTTAGGTCCAAGGTTTTTCAGCTCATCTGCTTGGGGTACATCAATGATCGTATGCTACGAATACTTAAGTATGGCCATCCTCCTTTCCAAGTCTTATATGTTTGTTTTTGTATATTCATCGCATCTAATGCTATTTGCAATACAAAATTGCATATAATAAATACGCACTCTTACAGTTAACTGCATACTTGAGCATCTCATCTATACTTGTGGTGTCTGGTGGCATTGTGGTCACTTGTCATAATTTGTCCATATCTCCTGTAGGCTATACCATAACTCCCATATGCAATTTAAACCACACTTGAATACAATCTGAAACTGTGGAACTTCTATTCCTTTTTGCCCCCTGTAAGGTTACCTTACATGAAAGCTAGCACATTATGGATGATCGGATTTGTGCTGCACTGTCGTATATGGAAGGAGTATTGGCATATACGGATAGCAAATGCAGTTGGGTGGAATATCCGTGCTTTGCTTCGGCAGCAGCCTGGTCTGTCTTGTGGGACTATGACCAGTGTATTCCTATTCGCAAAACATAGCGTTTGTTAACAAGTTTTCCATGAATGAAAAGCATTTGTTTTATGAAATTTGATGGGTTGAACTTCCAGTAAAAGCCCATTCACAAAAGGAGGGTTGTTTGTAGTTGTATATTCAAACATGGAAGCTCCATATGATATTCCTCTCTAAATTAATTAAGATTTCTCATCTGATCTGAAACTATTCCTTTTTCTCTATTCCTAACTATAATTTCCTTCTGGTTTTTTCCCCAGAGCGCGTATGTGCTAAAGTTGAAGAGGCCTGAGTCGGCTGACATCTCCTTATGTGGTTCCTGCAAAGACGCTGGAATTTTTGTTGGTAGCCGAAATGCAACAATACTACAAGAAGGCATCAGTGACACCCACCTGAAGCTCTGTTTCTCGCTGACTTGATAGCTAGACAGTGGTTCTTACAAACTTTGGTGCCCCTGGAGGGTATATTTTTTTGGCGGAATATTTGAGGCTCGTATTAGCTGCCTCTAGTGACAGCTATGGATTAGGCAGAATGCTCATATAAACCGAGAGATCAGATGTATTCGATTTCTATTCTTTTGAACTCCAAGGCTTTGTTACGGCGAGTCTGGTCGATTGGGACCAGTTGTAATGACACGTTAGGGGCAAGCTTCCCATTTGCTCGTTTCTCTGCTAAAATTTGTTTTTCCTTGTCAAGAAAGGCAGCAGCTCATTGTCTGATCCCTCCACAGTGTGTGTGTGTGTGTGTGATAAAAAATATAGTTTGATTAAAAAGAAAGTGTGGGACACATATCGTCTTGCCAAACTGGATGATTGAATGGATACCAAATTATTGGCACGCCATAGGCAGGCTAAGGGGGTTTGGCTCACCTGCAGGGTTCCCAGCAGGAATTATCGTGCAGGGCCAATATACGAGAGCCGCGTGTCCTTGTGGACCCGCCGCTTGAATTAAATTAGAATTATTTTGTTTCTTCTTTACTGTGCAGGGCTAATATACGAGAGCCGCGTGTCCTTGTGGACCCGCCGCTTGAATTAAATTAGAATTATTTTGTTTCTTCTTTACTGCTCCGGTCTTTCTCACCCCTAGAACGATTGCTGGCGCTGATGGTTCTTGCTCATTGGACTATGACGCCACTGCCAGTCAAGGATTACAACTGCTCATTTTATTTCTTTTGCTCGTCACTACGAAAAGCCCTTCGCCGCGGGCGTCTTTATGCGTCATCTCTGTTATCACTTGGCCCATGCTGCTGGCCGCCTGGGATCCCTTCTCCCACCGCGCCTCACCGTCGTTCGAGCACGTTCCCACCGCCCAGCCCTTAGGCACGGCCACAAATGTTTTCTTTGTTGATGCATATTGGATTTGTTTTTTTAAAGGTCACCCGGGGGGGCAAAGCCCCCCACCTGAATTTTCATTTTCTTATTGAACAACAGCCAGGAGGGCAAGGATTTCGTACATGCGGTTTTTACGAAGTATCCCGGTTGTGTGTGTGTGTGTGGGGGGGGGGGGGGGGGGGGGGTGGGGGGGGCTAAAGGCATGGCTAGGTCACCGTCTCATGTTGGATTTGTGAGGTCAATTAACACCTCCCCGTCAAATTAATTGAGCCAAAGCAATCTAAATGAGGAGATTAAGAAGCCGCCATTTTTTGTCTATTGGAGCATCGCCATGTTAATCTCCCGTTCCTGCGAGATTCAGTCTAAGTGATGGATGTCTATCATAACAAGCAAACATAATGATTTAACCATGGAGTGGATACATGAATGCCAATGGATGGATCTCTCTGGGTTTCACTTTCACCACGCTAGCCACAGTAGAAGCGCGGCCATGTCCCGGTGCCCCTGCTGCTCGCCGCTCCCTCTCTGCAGTCTGAACCAACAAAAATCAGTTCATTGTTCCATCCGTTCTGTCGATCGGTACCAAATTAAAAGAGGTTAAGTTTTGAGTGAAACATTACAGGATCGTTGGCAGAGAGTGCAGGGCCGGATACATCCTTGACGGTGGAGGGTGTGGCTCGAGTGCGACGGGGCGCGGGCAGGCTGAGCGGCTCCGGCGCCGGCACGGGACGCGGGCATCTTCTTCTTGCCACTCTGCTTGTGCTTGTGCTTGTTCTTGGACGGGGCCACGGAGGGGGCATCGCCATGGGAGGCAGCACGGCGGGAAGGACCGGAGCAGCATGACGACCTCGATGGGCCGGTGGCGTCACAGTCCGACGAGCAAGAACTATCAGCACTGACAATCGTTCCGGGGGTGAGAAAGACCGGAGCAGTAAAGAAGAAACAAAATAATTCTAATTTAATTCAAGCTACGGGTCCACAAGGACAAGTGGCTCTCGTATATTGGCCCTGCACGGTAATTCCTGCTGGGAACCCCGCAGGTGAGCCGAACCCAGGCTAAGGGCGTAAACTTTTCCTCCCAACCCTAGCCGCCGCCTAGGCCCCATCCGGCGGCAAGAGGAGTGAGGACTTGTCTGTCTTGTTTTATTTTTCTTAGTTTACGAGGTGGTGGCGGTGATAATGTGTTGGAATAAGAGCAACTCCAACGGGCCGACCCAAACGGACAACGTTTTTGTCTCTTTTTTTGTCTGTTTGGGTTTGCCGCCCGCCCGCCGTCCGTCCTTTTTTAGTTTTGGGTTGGCAGTGCGACCAGCGGGCCGACCTATTTCATGACCGCGCGCGTTTTAGATCATGCTGTCACTCTAGTTTTGGCGCTCCAGCACGCGCTGGTTTTGGCGCTCCAGCACGCGGGGAAGGTTCGAGCGCGCGTCGCGGCCGGCACACGTTATAAAGAAGGCGCTCCCTCCACACTCTGTCCGCCGTCCACTCTAGTCGCCTCTGCGTCACCATGTCGATCCGTCGCCTGGGTGCTTTGGATTTTCACGGAGTCCGCGAGCGCCGCTCCGGCGCCTTCTCCTTCGAGATCTGGTTTTGCGAGAAACGTCTCATCCTCAGCACCTTTGACACCGCAGAGGAGGCGGCCCGCGCGCACGACGCGGCGGCGTGGCGCCTCCTGAGGCCTCGTCGGGATATGAATTTTTCCAACGTGTCGAGCCAGCGGGCGCAGGATCTGGCGCCTCTCCCGTGGCTTTTCACCGACGAGGATCGTTGTGTCCACCGGAGAAGGACGTGGAAGCCTTGGTGGTGTGGCGCGAAGGCTTCCCGCAGGACATCGTCGACGAGCGCCAGTTCTATAAGCAAAGGAGGTTGGAGAGGGACACGAGGAGGAGGGAGCGAGCCGCCTATCGGGAGGACAAGCGTTCGCGGAAGCATGCAGCTCAATTGAAACTGAAGCTACGAGAAACGTCGGGTTGGGACTTTGAAGATGAGCAGCATGCTGACGCCTACATTCAGACGTCAGAGGAGGACATTACCGAGTCGGAGTCAAAAAGCGACAAGTAGTGGTCTTTTCTTTTATCTGTGTAAGCTAGAACTATCTATGTATCCATTTTTATCTGAAAAAATGGCCAGTGGCGTCGGCGACGTAGCAGGCGGGCGAGGGTGTGAATCCAATGTGCCACCGATCAGCGGGCCCGGTGAGGAAAGAGGGCGAGCGCACACGCGTCTGTTTTATGTCCGCGCCAACGCAAATCAGACTCAAAAATGGGCTAGGAATGGTCGGCAGGCGGACAAAAGCGAACGCGTGTCCGTTTGGGTCGACGCGTTAGGCCGGCTTTTTGTCCACACCGACCCAAACGAACGGTCGCGGACGAAATGGGTCGCCCCATTGAAGTTGCTCTAAGATCTCTCCCTACCTTAACGACATCCGATTTGGTGCCAATGAACGGACTCGTGAGTTTGTGTGCCTAGATCTGGTGGTTTCCTTTAGTTGTATGTCTTTTAAGTAGAGCTATTGGTTGGCTATTTGTGTGGCGATTTCGACGTCTTATTTTGTATTGTTCTTGACTTGATTTCTCCAACTCCTGAACTGTGGTGATGGATTGCAAGCTATTCTGGGGTGAAGCTCTAACCAATGTTGTTTTAGTGATTTATAGATCTTGCCTTAATAGACGAGTGACTAAAATCTCGATGCGGCGTCAGTGATATATAGATCTTGTCTTAACGGACAAGTGACTAAAACCTGGTATGGCGAGGGTATATGCAGCCGTCGTTTTTTTTTACTATTGGTTCAGTGCATTTTTCAATCTCCGACGTTGCAGCGTCCAATAAGAGGAAGACGACTAGTATGCTTTTCAATGTGATTTTACTTTTTATTGGTCATTTTGTGTTCAGTTGTCAATCCATTTTCTCAATATTAATTAGATCTAAGATGTTTTTTGGGTGTTTTTACTCAAAAGTTTTTCCTTATAAGATGCCAATCCTTCTATGCTCATTTTAGTTCTAGCCAATGTTGGTCAATACATCGACAAGCAAAAAATTCCATCAAAATTATATCTAGCCAGCTTATTTGGCAGGGCAAAGCTAAGGCTTGTCTGCCCATTGCCCAAAGAAGAAGAGCTTCAGAATCGGCGTCTCCACAGATTACATTCGTCTAAATTGAGCCATGAGCTGACATTTATCTTGCTGGAAGCTTGCAGTTCTGTGAGATCGACTCCGATGTTGTAGCTCTGCTTCCACCGCCCAGATACTGACAACATACTGTATTTTTACCTTCGTTCAGAGGTTCACTCTGCTGCGAGAACACTGAAAATATTTGCTCTGAAGCGGCAGAGCTTGAGCCCACTTCCTCTCCATTTCAGTTGGCCCCCTTCCACCCCACGAGAGGAAGGTCGACGGGGGCCGAGATGGACGCGGCGGTGCAGGAGGCGAAGCTGCTGCGGCAGGTGAACGCCCTCATCGTGGCGCACCTCCGCGACCAGAACCTCACGCAGGCCGCCGCCGCCGTCGCCGCCGCCACCATGACCCCCAAGGCCGACGCCTCCGTCCCCAACCACCTACTCCGCCTCGTCGCCAAGGTATAACCCCCCTCTCCGCCCCCTCCCTCGCCTAGGGTTCCGGCCTAAACCCTCGCTGCTGTCGGCTCGCAGGGCCTCGCGGCAGAGCGGGAGGAGGCGGCCAGGGGAGGCGGAGCTCCCGCCGCGTTTGATTCCGGTGCTGGCGGCGGTGGGCTGGCGCGCCCGCTCGGCACCAATGCCGTGGATTTCAGGTGAAACCCATGATTGCTCGCGGTTCTGGCATTTGACAAATGAACTGTGTATATGGATTTGATTGTGAAGCTTACTGCAGTGTGCAGAATGTTAGGGGGCCGTCCAAGACTTTCCCCAAGCATGAAACCAGGCACATCTCCGATCATAAGGTGCGCATGGTTCCAATTTTCCCTTCGCTCAGTGCCCCATATGGATTTCCCCTTTTACCGCATTTCCTGCTGTGATGTTTATGAGATATCTGAACTAAATCTGAATTCAACTGGGCAACGGTATTTTCTGAACAAACATGGGTGCTACTTATACACGGATCTTATAAGCAACAGCAACAAGTTTACGTGGCTCACAGATCGAATGGATAATTTATCAGCATACAACCGGCACCATTTACACGCTTTGCACCTCCCATGGTGCCCTCATAGTCACCCAATTTGTAATTTTGTTGGTCCTGTTAATTAAGGTGTGGCAGACCATTCGCCAAGAAATATCATATATACTTTTTTCTGTGGTTTACTCTTGTGCAGAATGTTGCTAGATGTGCAAAATTTAGTCCTGATGGGAAATATTTTGCAACTGGAAGTGGGGACACATCCATTAAGTTCTTTGAGGTGAGCTTGAATTATCACTCAAGCTCTGAGTGCAGGATGTGCTTTGTTAGGTTCTAATTGTTGCTCAATGTGACTTCCACTTGCAGGTATCAAAAATTAAGCAGACGATGTTAGGAGACTCCAAAGAAGGCTCTGGCCGACCTGTGGTCCGTACATTTTATGACCATGTGCAGGTTAATATTTTACTGTTCAAGTCCTTGGGTCTCTTCTCGTCCTGTTTTGGAATAGCTTCCTGTTAAGACTTCTTCTATTCATAGTTTGGTAGTTGCTTAGCCAACTTCCTGTACATAGCAGTGACAAGGTATCTAGCTTTGTAACTAGTATTCCAGGTAGTTACTTCTTCACCTTCTATATCTTGAATTGCCACCATAGGGTATTGAACTTTGTAACTGATGATTAGTAACTACTCCCTCCGTCCCATAATGTAGGACGTTTTTTGACACTACACTAGTGTCAAAAAACGTCTTACAGTCAAAAAACGTCTTACATTATGGGACGGAGGGAGTATTTCATTTGCTCCATTCATCCATTGTTCTGCTTATTTATCTTTAATTGTTGGAATTACCACCATGCCTTCTTTTAGCAAGTAAACATCTTTATATTTGTAGGGTGCCAGTGTGGCTGCCTAGTGCCTAGTGTCAAAAACATGGTTTGTAGTTCCTCCTATGTACTCTAGTTGTGGTTGAATTCATGGATTCAAGCCCCCATTATCCTTCTATAATTAAAGATTTGTAGTTCCTCCTATGTACTCTAGTTGTTTTTGTAACATGTTTAATTTCTTGCAGCCCATCAATGATCTGGATTTCCATCCTATTAGCCCAATACTGATATCTGGAGCAAAAGATAATACGATAAAGTATGCTTATCATTGCTTCCTGCCTTCCTTGTTGTTTGTTATGCAGTTTGAGGAGTTCATACAGAGATTAAGGATAATTGGTCTGTTTACATATAACTACAATATCTCTTTTGAGTTGTATGTCCTTTGAACTTGAAACTTGCTTGACAGGTTCTTTGACTTCTCCAAAACTGCTGCAAGAAAAGCATTCAGAGTTATTCAGGTAGTAAAATGCTTAGTAACTGTATATACTCTAAATGGCATGTTTGTGGTGCCTGAATAATTTTTTTCTCCAATATTTACTTGAACAGGATACTCATAATGTTAGGTCTGTATGTTTTCATCCTTGCGGGGATTACATTTTAGCAGGTACTATGATCCTTTCTGTAATCAGGCTTTTGATCCTTTCTGTAATTAGGCTTTTGACCCTTTCTGTAATTAGACTTTTACCTGTAGCCTCTAGCTTTTTTGTTTTACACGATTATCAATTCTGATATTGCTTGGTTAGAGTTAAGAGTCGACTTGTTTATAATGCATTTTAAAGAAACAATCATGTATAGTAGGCATTATTATATATATTTTCATGGTGTCCATACTCTAGCGGTTGCAGAATTATAACTCGCTAATGTGTTCTAGGTATGGCATAATATATCTAACTGAGAATATTTGGTGTCTGGCCAGGATTTGAGTTTTGTTCCAGAATCAGACTGCCGACTTCAATAATTTTTGGCATTGCCTATTTGTCAAATACCGACTAGTTTCGCGCAGTTTCAATTAGATGCCTACATTGCCATATTAATCTATTGAATATGCAATCCTTGGAAGCAGCTGACTTGGATACAAAATATTTTCAGGGACTGATCACCCAGTAGCTCATCTCTATGATGTAAACACTTTCACATGCTTCTTATCCGCAAATCCGCAGGACTCTAGTGCTGCCATCAACCAGGTATTTTCTTACTTTTGCTTCACAAGCTTTGTCATACAGTGGTTATAATCTTCATGAAAGGCACACCATGGCAACCCTATATATACTTTGTGGGTATCAGGTGCGTTACTCGGGTACTGGGAGCATGTATGTGACTGCTTCTAAGGATGGTTCTCTGCGCATCTGGGATGGAGTATCTGCTGAATGTATCCGTCCCATAATTGGAGCACATGGATCTGTAGAAGCTACGAGTGCAATTTTCACCAAAGACGAGAGGTTAGCAAGTGCCGGCATGTGTAAAATGCTTTTGGGGGACAAAGATATGTGAATAAATAGTCTTAACATCATAATGTTTCAGCATTGTGTTGAGAATCTACCTTTTTTCCGTACAATCCCCAAAGGGATTAGGTTCCACTATCAAGAGATAACGGAACAACAAACTGTATCCAGCACCCAGGTGCAAAAACAAAAGAAAAAAATAGGTTTGTCCTAGCATCCAGGTGTTGAGAATCTACCTGTAAGTCAGCCCGATTCGTCCTAGTAAGAATGGATCAGTTCCAAGTGGTTAGTTGCCGTACCATTAGAGTTGCATACAGTCCATAAGGAATCATCCATTTTAGGCTACTAAACAAGGACAGCAGTGATGTGCCATGGTTACTTGGCAGGGATGGACATACCTGAGCAATGAGGTGTCACGACTATCGTGAGGTGAATCCGACGGGCACACATCAGAGAAAGAGGACCTAACCTGGTCACTCTAGTGTGGATGCAAATGCAAAGCATTTCTCTGTTGTGCAGAAAGGCTTTGTTTTATGGTTAAAATTTGCAACATTGCATGTACTTGCACATAAGATTGAATAATGAAGGACTTGGTCACCTATTTCGAGTTATTATATTCCTGGATTTGAGAAAAGTTTGTGCTAGTATCCTGGCTATCTCTTATGAAGCCAAAAACGTTCTTTCAGGTACATCCTATCCAGTGGGAAGGATTCGTGTATAAAGTTATGGGAAGTTGGCACCGGAAGACTTGTGAAGCAATATCCAGGTGGTGTTAATACACAATTCCGGTGTCAGGTTAGTAGTATGATTCTGTACCATTATCCTTTTCTTTCTTTCTGATTTACATACTACACATTTGGTCATACAAGCTGTTCTTGCTCCAATTGTAGCCAAGTATCTCAGCTAGTCAGCCTAGTCCATATGAAATAGGTTGTAGCTTTGAGCTTGTAACTGAATGTACAACTAACATCATTGTTGCAATAAATTGACTTTTGTTGTTTAGGCTGTCTTCAACGAAACGGAGGAGTTTGTACTATCAACCGACGAGCAAAACAATGAGGTGAGTTTCAATTCAGACTAGTAATATCTGTGTTTCAGAAGGGAAAACCCCCTCAGCACACGCCTCACTGTAATACTGCCTGGTCTTCAGGTTGTCATCTGGGACGCACTTACTTCCGAGAGGGTGGCAAGATTGCCCTCTGGCCATACCGGCGCCCCTAGGTGGCTGGAGCACTCCCCTGTAGAGCCAGTGTTTGTTACATGCGGAAACGATCGATCCGTCAGATTCTGGAAATAAATGGCATAGATTCAATCCAACCCTAGCATTCAAATCACGAAGTTTGTTCTATCATGAGTACTTCAGGGTAAAAGAAAGGAATACTTGTTACACCTCCCAGCCGCAAGAATTGTTCTCCGAGAAAGTAAATGATAATGATTTCTATCATGTATTGTACACTTTAACAGGACACAAGTTCATTACACAGTCAGGAATTGTATTTTGCAAGCAAAAGAGTCACTCCAATTTCCCCAATCAAATAGGCACACTCTCTGAGAAGTTACCGTTGAAGGTGAATTAATCAAATGTGAAAAACGATTGCTGGAAGCGTATGCTTCTAGCATGAACGCGTATGTGTTGATATAGGCAAGCGCCAGCGAGAGATTTACATGAGAGGTTAGACCCTGGATTGATCCGCAAGATAACTAAGGATCAGCTCACACCTCCCTCGGTCTGGAAATGCTTGTCGGAGAATCCACTTCTCCGACAAGTATTTTCCTGATGGAGGGAGTACAAAAGGCACACAATCTACACCGTAGATTAGGGGATTGAGTGGGTTGGTGGTGAAAATGGGGATCGAGAGAGTCAGAGAGAGAAAGCAGAGAAGGGGACGGAAGCGGTCGGCTTGGGCGTTCGCTCGGCTACAACGACTGCCGGAGGCTGACGTGGCTCTTCTTTTGCTTTAACATCTGCGCAAACTGATCTGACGGCAACAGAAGCGTTCACCGGAAAACCTCAAATATCTGACGTCAGCTAGTTAGTATTTCCATTTTCCTATTTATTTTTCGCGGGCGAGTATTTCCGTTTTCGTAAATATGGGCCAGATTCGATGTCGTGAGACAGCAGCATACGCGATCGGAGTTCGAATCATGTTTATATTTATGCAAAAAAAGACGGGCAGCACAAGCTAGGACGTCCGGGCGTTTCGGGCACGGACACCCTCTCTATTTCGGTCCCAACCTCTGTATATTTATGCAGCGGTGCGTCTGCGTACTTGTGTTTCCGAGCACAGAAGTTACGACATCCAGAGCTTGATCGAGCGGTATCGATCCATGGCCTCCACAATTCCGCCGTGGTCTGAAATCCCACAGGACATCCTGGGCCTCGTCATCGACCGCCTCTACTCCTCCCCTGGCCAGACACGCTTCTCCGCGGCGTGGTCTAAAATCTTGCTCGCCGTCCCTGTCGCCGCCGCCAACCGCCGTGGCTTCCAGCACCTGTGCCGCCGTACCCGGCACTCGGCCGCTGCCGACCGCGCCCGCTTCCGCGCCGTGTGCCGCTCATGGCATCTGGCTATGCGCCAACATGTTTCGACGACACCTGAGGCGTTGCCATGGATCGTCATGTCGGACGGCTCGTTCTTCACACATTCCGACGGCGGCTGCAGCGCGCCACGCCGTCTCCCTTCCCTGCCGGAGAACGCAAGATGCATCGGGTCCACTGACGAGTGGCTTGCCCTTGACTGCACTGACGCAGAAAACATGCACACCTACTTCTTGCACAATCCTTTCTCCAACACGACGGTGCCGCTCCCCGAGTTGAGCCCTATCATCGGTGATGTCTCTGAGTTTTTCGAGGTCCGCAAAGTGCTATTGCGGTCAAGCCCTCATGACGTCGTTGCTCTCATGACCAACAACTCTAATCATCCCATCATATTAATCCGACCACGAAAGGGCGTATGGCTGCCTAAGCCGGATACAACACCCTTCAACCTCATCATCGATATTGTTTTTCTTGAAGGGAAACTCTACGGCATCACTCAGGCTGAGGACCTTGCCTCTGCCAGTATTGATTTTGATGACTATGGCATACCAACCGTTACCACTACAGAGCACCTCATCAAACACCCACCCTTGGAAAATTGTGATTTTGATGTGTGGAGCGATGTTGATGAAAAGTTGGAGGCCAACGATGGTATGGGTGATAAGCACGAGGTTGAGAACGGTGGCGACGACCATGATGAGGAACTGAATGAAGTGGATGCTCGCGCACGCGCCTTATATGAATTCAAAAAGAGAACCGGTGATGGCATGATTCTCGAAGGCACGACCTATTTGGAAGATAGTGTGTTAGAATAAATCCGAGGCATACCGTCGATCATCCGAGGACCAAGCAATCACACGAGCACGACACCGAGATTTGTTAACGAGGTTCACCATCATGGCTACATCCCCGGGGCCTGACTACGGGCGCTCCTCCCCGTGACACCGTCACAATACCACACCCCGGCCGCCCGGGCGCCGGCACACGCCGCCGGCTCCCCCGCGTGCCCGTGCTATTATGTTGGCATAGGTTATATCGTATGTCTAACCCCGCTATATATGAGAGGCCTAGGATCAAGTGTCCTACTTGGACACGACTCCTAATCTGTCTACACACCGTACGACTCCAAGTCCAACTGTAACCTAACTTGTACAATAATATTCGACACAACTCTAACAAACTCCACCTTGGCGAATATTCTCCACCACCTTGAATTCGTTCATGCGTCAAACTTTCATGTACATTGGACTTGAGCTTATCCCATGAAACCGCTGCTACTCCAAAGACTTCATGTGACTCCACCTGCAACTTGTAGTCCCTCCTTTTCCTGACCACAGTCAACACTCGAGCAAAATTAAGTTTCTCTTTACTCTAGTCTGTGCTCCCAACTTCCAGAGTATCCGTCAACATCATCACACACCGATCACTGACCTGCGTGAAAGTGAACAACTCACATATTGGGTGTCACACATAAGAGTTACCCGAACTCAACATCACCGCTCCTTTCTTGACCGCCTGTTTGAAACTTGAAGAAATTTCACCGTTGCTTGTAGTCATCCCGAGTCAAATTCGCAGTTGTCTCACCACATGTATGACCACCAGAGCCCTGGCCCGTCTCCATGTCCCGTGCGTACCGCACGCCTCGCCGCTATTACCGCGTCGAGCCTCCGCTATCCCGGTCGAGTCTCAAGGGTCGCAAAACCACAACACTCAACCCCCACTACAGAGTACCACCGATCATCACCGACCGATGATGAGTTTCACGCTTCCATCAGACCACTGGGCTCCAGTCCGAATTACGCGTCCCTCGCTTTTTACCCGCTGAATAGGCTTCTACTCTCTGTCGACTTACACCGTAGCCCCTCAATCCAGCTCCACCTTCAACATGACTCCATGGTAGATGATCAGTCCACCCATGCGCCTCATCGACTTCAAGCTCCGTGTATACACCACCTTGAATCAATCCCGCGCCATAGTCTTGTCGAAGCCACACAAGCCCTCGGGGCCTGCGCCACGTGTTTCCACGCCCAGAAGTCGGTCACCATCATCATCACGCTCCTATGTCGCCGTCGCCGATCCCACCACCGTCTTCTGTATCAACCGACTTGCGTCGATCCATCAGACTGACAAGTCTGACCCAGCCGAACTTCCACGACTGCAGACACATCCCAGACTCCTCAAGCCGTCATCGTGACCACCGTCATCCAAACACAAATGTGTGTCAACAAAGAAAACCAAAGCGAAGTCCATATAGCCTTCCCGTGTGAACATACCAAATCAGGTCAACAAAGCTAGCTAGCTCAACCACCTGATTCATCACACGTCTGTAGCTGGCCTCTCCTTTTCTTTCCTTTTTCCATGACAGTATCACGATCTGACTAGTCTTTGTGCCAATTTTTTTCACAAACAAATCTCGCTTAACACGTTCGCTTGGCTTCCAATGCATCCGTTTCCTGCTGCCGCATGGGTTGCGTACACGTACACGTACGGACTCCAAACAGCTGGACGTTGCGCCTCTCCGCTACAACAACCTAGGCTTCAGCCACGCTACCACAGTCCGTGGACTCTGCCTGCCTGAGCTGCCCAACAGCGGCACGCTGCACTTGACGGCCGCGACCAGGCCCATACTGCCCCGCTGCTTTGCTCCGTACACGGCTGCAGCCGTTGCACCGCAACTCGCCACGATCATATCGATCTGATAATGGCCGCCGCCGAACGCATCTTGCCTGCCAAGAGCGACTTGATCTCGCCGATAGTCCTGCTTGTAAACCAATCGCTCCTGTTTTGGACCAGATCGTCTTGCTGCTCCCTGCTGTCGTGTTCCACGCGATCGCCGGAGACAATATTCCGCCGACTAGGCCATCGACCAACTTCCGCAACCATGATCTCTTCAAAACCGTCTTTAGATCAACAATCTGCAACCTTCAGATAACCTAGCTCATGATACCACTGTTAGAATAAATCCGAGGCATACCGTCGATCATCCGAGGACCAAGCAATCACACGAGCACGACACCGAGATTTGTTAACGAGGTTCACCATCATGGCTACATCCCCGGGGCCTGACTACGGGCGCTCCTCCCCGTGACACCGTAACAATACCGCACCCCGGCCGCCCGGGCGCCGGCACACGCCGCCGGCTCCCCCGCGTGCCCGTGCTATTATGTTGGCATAGGTTACATCGTATGTATAACCCCGCTATATATGAGAGGCCTAGGATCAAGTGTCCTACTTGGACACGACTCCTAATCTGTCTACACACCGTACGACTCCAAGTCCAACTGTAACCTAACTTGTACAATAATATTCGACACAACTCTAACATAGTGAGGTGCCATATGAGCCCAAGGATCTCATCTCGGTCAATTGGTACTTGATCGAGTCTCGTGGAAAGTTGCTCATGATGAGACGACAAGTGCAATGGCCTCTATATAGTATAGGCTTCACTCGCAAGGTGGAGGTTTTCGAAGCGAATATTAGCGCAGGTGCATGGGTGCCGGTTTCAGGTGGGATCGATAGTCAAGCGCTTTTCATTAGCAGCCGCTTCAGTAAATCAATTTGTGCTTGTGAAAATGTGGAACAGGACACTATCTATTTTATCAACACAGGTGAAATGTTCAACACCAGATCACAAAGCATGAGCCCACCTCAAAGGGACATCGATCGCCGGCGGTCAATGTGGATCTTTTCCCCAGAGATTGTGGTTTAATAATTTTTGTAATAACATAAGGTTAATTTAGATAAATGGTCCACGTGTACATTTTCATAAGTTAGTTGTTTCGATAATTGATTGTGAAAATCATATACGATATGTCCTAGGCACAAAAGCTTTTAGTCATGAGCTGGCGACCAACTGGTAATCCCTTTCTAAGCAGTTCACACGAAAGCCTTGTTAACGCACCCACGCACCAAGAACCTAGTACTGCTGCTACATTATGCTAGGATTGAAATGAGTGAAGTCTAAATTGACGAGGCCAGGCCATCTTCAAAGTGGACTCTCAAACCGTCGCAACCATGCTGTCGCCCTATATTCGTCCTTGAACTGGTTCGGGCGTTCTTTTTCCCGCAAGTCGAAAGCAAACTAGGGGAGACATTGCGGGAGTTTGGACAGCAGCCTCGTAGGACTCTGACACACCCGGCCCACCTAACACCCCTCCTGAAAGTGCATCTAATCCCGTGATTTTGATAACTAGTAAATGCGCATGTGCAACGCATGTTAATATTTAGGCAATATATTAATTGCACGCGGATATTAGGTATGCTATTATTTGTGTGTTAATCATGTGATTAGTGTAATATTTGGTATGATATTAATTGCACGTTAAACACGTTTAATGCTCGCCATTGGAGCAGTCTAGGTCGTTGGTTTAACTTAGTTCGATGGCCGAGATCAATTGGATCTGCCCCTTTGGGTCTTTTTATATTGGTATAGATTCATCACAACATATACATATGTAAGTGCATCTAGTGCCACCCCTAGTTGGTTTTGGAGTATTGACGACAAACCTGGTTGAGGGACTAATGTGTTTGTGAGAATTGCAGGATAACACAGGTAGTAGTCCCTCATTGATTCGGTTTACCTACCGGAGATGACCCCTAAAAATGTGTGAAGACATTGAAGATAATGATGGTATGTGAAGATATTCACATTGAAGACTATGACATGAGAAGACATCGCATTAAGTCTTTGGAGCGTGAAGACATAGTTGTTTCGTAATTTCATTATCTTCTTTGTTGAGTCATAGGAACCACCGTACTGTTAAGTGGGGTCCAAGTGAACAAAGTCAGAGTGACTAAAGTGATGCTCAACCAAATCATATGTCTTCAAGCGAAGGCAATGAGAGCAAATCTTATTCAGAGCTGGATGAGTCAGCTTAGCCCAAGTCAAGTTGTCGCGTGTGTTTGAAATCTGACTGTTGGAACATGTGTCAGTTCCTTAGTGACCCATGGTCATTTCGGACAAATCAGGTCGGGTTGCCTAGTGGCTATAAATAGCCCACCCCTACACCATAAATTGGTGGCTGCTCAGAGTTAGTGCACGGTTTTTGTCGTTTGAGAGCAACCCACCTTCGAAGCATTTGAGAGAGAGAGAGAGAATCCTTGCGAGGACAAAGCCCAAAACACCCAGATCCCAAAGAGTGTTTGACATCACTAAAGTCTTTCTGTCCGCGTGATCTGAAGACTTGTTACACTTGAGGATTGTGAATCCTCCAGCCGGTTAGGCGTCGCGTTCTGAGCATCCAAGAGTCATTGTGGATCGCCGGTGAACGAAGTCTGTGAAGGTTCGGAAGTCTACCTTGAAGACTTACCTGAGTGATTGGGCGAGGACTGGGTGTCCTTAGCTCAAGGGGAATAAGGTGAAGACGCGGTCTTCTGAGTTAAATTCCAGCGTCCCTAACCAGACGTACAGTTGTCACAGCAACTGGAACTGGTCCAACAAATCCTTGTCCTCACCAAGTGACTGGTTCTATCTTCTCACAGTTTGTCTTCGTGAAGTCATTGCCTGCCTGTGTTACCTGTTTGACTTCACTGTGTGACTTCTATTGTTGTTTGGCTTCATACTATCTTCCATCCTGATCATCACTACCTAGCTGCTATTAGTCTTCATGCTTTCACTTCATTGAATACTTGACTATGTCTTGCCTAGTGTAGTCTACCTTCCGCTGCACGTCAATAGGTTCATTTCTACTGTTTGTCTTCGAAACTCCCATGTTTTGAAGACGTTCATAAAAATCGCCTATTCACCCCCCTCTAGTCGATAACTAGCACTTTCAATTGGTATTAGAGCAAGGTACTCCCTTGTTCTGTGTGATTCGGTCTAATCACCTGGAGTTTTAGCTATGTCAACTGCAGGGATAATCAAAGTCTCCGCTGCGTGCCCTGTCTTCGATGGCACTGATTACCCCTACTGAAAGAATAAGATGCGCATGCATCTTGAAGCTATTGATGTCGATCTATGGTATGTCGTCAAGAACGGCATTCCCAAGACTGGTGAAGATGTCACCCCTGCTGATGTCAAGAAGTTCGTTCAACTGGATTCTACTACCAAGAACATCATCTGTGGTCATCTGACCAAAGGACAATATGGCCATGTGAGTGCTCTGGAAACGTCGACGCTAGTCTGGGACTGGCTCTCCAAGGTCAACGAAGGCGTCTCAACCCAGAGAGATTAAAGGATCAGTGTCCTTCACAACCTCTTCAACCGCTTCAAGAGAAACAACAATGAGAATGTTCAGCTCATGTTTGATCGCCTCACTGACATCACAAATGAGCTTCATGCTCTCGGCGCCACTGAGATCACCAAGCATGAAATCGTCAAGACACTCCTGAGATCACTTCACAACTCATTTGGCACCCTAGCCCTGATGATTCAAGAACGCCCTAACTTCAAGACACTCGATCCGTCTGACATACTTGAGAGGCTCAACACACATGAGTTTCAGCTATCTGAGAAAAGAGATATCTATGGTCCCAACTATGGCCGAACTCACGCTTTGAAGGCAAAAGCGCTTTCTCATCTGAAGAAGAATCTGACTGCAGTTCTGGTGATCTTGAGGAAATTGGAAAGGAGCTTGCTATGCTTGTGAAGAAGTTCCAGAAATTCACCAAGAAGAAAGGCTTCAGAAAGTCTTCACGATCCAGCTCAAGAAATGATGAAGCTTTTACTCATGATCACAAGAAGAGAACATGCCACAAGTGCAAGAAACCTGGTCACTACATCTCTGAGTGCCCGCAGTGGGACAATGAAAACAAGAAGAAGAAGAAGAAGAAGAAGAAGAAGAAGAATAAGAAGAGCAAGGAATATGATTCTGATGACAACAAGAAGAAGAAATCCTCAAAGTCTTCTTCCAAGTCTTCATCAAAGTCTTCATCACACAAGAAGAGCTCACCTGCCAAGGCTAGTGCTTTTGTTGGCAAGGAGATGGATTCAGAGGAGGAGTCTGCTTCCGAGGAGGCGGAGGTGGAGTCTGAGGAGGAGTCCGACTCTGGCGTTGCAAGTCTGGCTCTATCTACAACCTACGTTGCCAAGTCCATCTTCAACACTGTAGACAATGGCTCCGTCACCTACGCTGATGCTAATGACAAGGACGACTCCGCTCCCACCTACTGTTTCATGGCACGTGGTGCCAAGGTAAACGCACACGATGCTTACTTTCAAACATCAAGTGAAGGTGACTCTGATTGTGAATCCAAACCCAGCTACAAAACACTTGCTAAAATTTCAACTGAACAATAGAAAGCTATCGAACATATTCAAAAACCGTTAGACAAAAGCGATGACCTGTTGGACGCGGAAATGACCCGATCTCAATCCTTAATTGAAGACATAAAAAAATCTTCATGTTAAGTATGAGGAACTTGAAAGTCATCATGAAACGCTCTCAACAACTCATGAAAAGCTTTCCTATGATTATCTTCAAAGGAAGCAAGAACTTGAAAAATTGAGAGCTCACGGTTGCTTTCTCCCTCTTTTCCCCCTATCCCTTCCACCTGGTTGTCGCAACCAGATGTTGGAGCCCAGGAGCCAGACGCCACCGTCGACGACGACTCCTACTACACCGGAGGTGCCTACTACTATGTGCTGCCCGCTGACGACGACCAGGAGTAGTTAGGAGGATCCCAGGCAGGAGGCCTGCGCCTCTTTCGATCTGTATCCCAGTTTGTGCTAGCCTTCTTAAGGCAAACTTGTTTAACTTATGTCTGTACTCAGATATTGTTGCTTCCGCTGACTCGTCTATGATCGAGCTCTTGTATTCTAGCCTTCGAGGCCCCTGGCTTGTAATATGATGCTTGTATGACTTATTTTAATTGTAGAGTTGTGTTGTGATATCTTCCCGTGAGTCCCTGATCTTGATCATACACATTTGCGTGTATGATTAGTGTACGATTGAATCGGGGGCGTCACAAGTTGGTATCAGAGCCGACTGCCTGTAGGAAACCCCCTTCCACACTCCTTGGCCGAAGTCGAGTCTAGACATTGCAAAAACTTTTTACTTACTTGGCTGTGTGCCTTACGGGCCCACGTCGCCATCGGGTGATACTAGGATCTTTTACTCCTCGATCCTTACTCTGGGACTCTGATCTCTCTTCTACTCGGGTTAAACGAATTTACTAACTCTGACACTAGGATCCCGTTACGACATTCACCCCAAAGTTGGATAAGCCCTAGTTATTCTTTAGAGTAGTGTTTGAACATTACCCCCATTGTCATTTGATTCCTGTGAAAACATCTTTGTTTTCAGATGGAACCCACGAGGCAGGTCGTGCGCCACACGACGGCCATTGGTGCCTCAGGATCACCTGCTGTGTTGGTTGAGATGATGACCTATCTGGGTTATCGCTGGCACCCTGAGTACACCGTCTATGAGGAGTATCAGGACTTCAACCAGGAGCAGTACCGTGCCGTCGTCCACCTCTACTCTCGGGAGTATGACTCCACTACTGTGCTGCACACTGCTCATGGTGTTGGAGTGACTATCGATATGGCGGTCCACGATGCTGCTTATGCTGCTCTGACACGTCTTCGTGGAGAGTATCAGGAGTTGGACACCTCCCCCTTCAGGCACATTGCTATCGCATCCGATGTTGGTGCGGAGGGTTACTACACTGCGGCCTACTCCACTGTCACCCGTGAGCCCTTCTACCATCAGAACCTGGTTCTGCATGCTGATGGGCTGGATAGAGCTAACCGAGCTCTTCGACACGAGTTGTACACCACCCGTCAGCACCTGTATCGTGCTCTGACACTGTTACACCCCTTTGTCCTATCTGGTGATCTGTCGCGTTCTGCGATCTACCCCGCCAGGACCGTGATGCCCCAGGGCGTCGGCTGGCCAGATGTGGGAGGCTACTCTCCTGCACTTGGTCCTCTCCTGCCACCTGCGCATCGGGTTCCGCACCAGAGTATCCGCGGACCCCAAGCTACTCACGTGGAGGTCTTTCCTTCGCATCACTACCAGCTGTCGGGCTACACCTACCTCCACAGTACCGCGTGGGACTGATGTAGACTTGCTTGTTAGTGTTAGATGCATTCGCCGCGAGCCTGTGTGCCGCCTATGATGTCTTAGACTTTGTACCGAACTCTGTGTAACGAACTCTATGCATGGTCTCCTTTGTAAGATATGCCGACTACTATGTAGTATCTATCGTGCTGCTTTCGTTGTGCATGTTTCTTCATGAATGATTCTTGTCTTTGCAAATTTCTAAATGCTGAACTACCCCTGTTAAATATTAGCAGGATGGTTAGACCAGGTGGTCGTGGTCGTGGTGGCAACCCCCCACCACCGCCTGAGTACATGGCTGGGATGATGCAACAGTTTGAGCTGAATCGTCAGTTCATGGAGAATATTATGGCTCAGTTCCCTCGCCCCAATATGAACCAGCAGCCAACCCAAGTGACTCTGCAGGACTTCATGCGCCTCAACCCAACCGTGTACCGCAGCTCAACTCAGCCTCTGGATGCTGATGACTGGCTCCGTGACATCACCTATGAGATGGAGTCTGCTGATGTAGCCCCTGCCAGCTATGTCACCTTTGCTTCATTCTTCCTGAAAGGACCCGCAACTCAATGGTGGGACAGCCACAGGCGTACTCTGCCAGCTGGGACAATCATCACCTGGCCAGACTTCCAAGCTGCCTTCCGTGCTCGCTTCATTCCTCAGGGAGTCATGGACCGGAAGAAGCGTGAGTTCCGCAACCTCACCCAAGGCAACAAAACGGTGGAAGCTTATCAGCGGGAGTTTCTGGACTTGTCCCGCTATGCTGAAGAGGACATTGCAACTGATGCACGCAGACAGGAGAAGTTCCGGGATGGCCTTCAAGCTGACATCAAGCTCGCACTTCTCGTGCATGACTTTACTGATTTCGCCACCTTGGTGAACAAAGCCATCAATGTCGAAACTGGTCTGCAGGAATACCAGAGCTCTCACAGGCGCAGCCGTGACACGGGCTCATCTTCGGGCCCGTCCTTGCAGAAGCGCAAAATATGGATTCCCAACAGCATGTACCAGCCGGATGCACCTGCCCCAAGGCAGTCCTATGCTGCACCTCGTCTGCCTACTGCTCCAACTAGGCAGCCAAGGCTTCCAGCTCCACCACCCCAAGCTCCTGTTCCTACTCCCGAGAATGGTTTGTGCTCCAGGTGTGGACAACCAGGGCACCGTGCTAGGGAATGCAACCAGAAACAGAATCAACTGGCCCTTCCAGCAACTGGCCGTGGAAACAACTAGCCCCGCAACAACAATGCCAAGTCTTATGGTCTCGTTCATGCCAACCATGTTGATCTGAACGAAGCCCAAGACCAGCCTGCTACCGTGATGGGTACACTCCTCGTAAACTCAGTACCTGCATCTGTTTTATTCGATTCAGGAGCATCGCATTCATTCATGTCAGAAGATTTTGCATACAAGCATGACGTTAAATGTGAGGAGATGAACACTTCGGTATTGGTAAAAACCCCCGTGGGACAATGTCAAACCTCACTGGTTGGCATCGATGTCCCCGTGGAAATCGAAGGGCTGGAATTCTATGCCTCTCCCATTATCCTGAAGTCGTCTAACATAGACCTCATTCTGGGAATGGATTGGTTGAAAGCGCATACTGCTTCTATAGTTTGCGCCACTAAGGTCGTCCATCTGCTACACCCTTCTGACGAAATAATAGCTTACCAAGCTCATCTAGTTCAGAACGCCGAGGCACGACTTTATGCCTTGAATGCTTTGAACGATGCGCCACTCGAGGGCATTGAAAACATTCCCGTCATTCGTGAATTCCAAGATGTCTTCCCAGAAGAACTTCCAGGGATTCCCCCTGCTAGAGCTGTCGAATTCATCATCGACTTGAAACCCGGCACCACCCCTATAGCTAAACGACCCTATAAGATGCCGCCGCATGAACTCATTGAGCTTAAGGAGGAAATTGACAAATCTCTTGTCAAAGGTTTCATTCGCCCAAGTTGCTCTCCTTGGGGAGCACCTTCTCTCTTTGTTAAGAAAAAGGATGGGACAAACCGATTAGTCCAAGACTACCGTCCTATAAACCAAGCTACCATTCAGAATAAATATCCGCTTCCTCGGATCAATGATCTTTATGATCAACTGACTGGTTCGTCAGTGTTCTCTAAACTCGACTTGAGGTTGGGTTACCACCAGATCCGTGTTCGTGAAGAGGACATCCCAAAAATTGCCTTCGTGACTCGGTATGGGTCATATGAGTACACCGTCATGTCATTCGGCTTAACGAATGCTCCCGCCACCTTCTCTCGCCTGATGAACTATATATTCATGGATTACCTCGACAAGTTCGCCGTGGTTTATCTGGATGATATCCTGGTATTTTCCAAGAACGAAGATGAACATGCTGAACATCTTCGTCTGGTGCTGGAGAAGCTTCGAGAACATCAACTGTACGCTAAGTATTCCAAGTGTGAATTCTGGCTCCCCGAAGTAACCTATCTTGGGCATGTCATCTCCAAGGATGGTATTGCCGTCAACCCTGAACGAGTTCAGGCTATTCTCGATTGGACTCCTCCGAAGAACGTCAAGCAAGTCCGAAGTTTTCTCGGTCTCGCCAGCTATTGCCGTCGATTCGTCGAGAACTTCTCCAAGATTGCCAGGCCTCTGACTAATCTGTTGCATAAGGGTGTCAAGTTTGACTGGACAGACAAGTGTCAGGAAAGTTTCCAGGCGCTCAAAGACAAGTTGACTTCTGCCCCCGTACTTGCTCCACCTGATACTAAGAAGGACTTCGTCATTTACTGCGACGCTTCCCGTCAAGGATTAGGCTGTGTCCTAATGCAAGAGCGCAGAGTGATTGCTTATGCCTCTCGTCAACTGCACCCTCACGAAGAAAACTACCCAGTTCACGACCTCGAGCTTGCTGCTGTCATTCATGCACTGAAGCAGTGGCGACATTACCTTCTCGGTAATCGTTGCGAGATCTTCACCGACCATCAAAGCCTGAAGTATCTGTTTACTCAGCCAGATTTAAACCTACGTCAGCAAAGATGGATGGAGACTGTTGCAGACTTTGACGTGGGTATATCCTATACCCCCGGCAAGGCTAATGTAATGGCTGATGCCTTGAGCCGCAAGTATTACTGTAACCACCTCCAGGTTCACAAAGTTCACCCATCGCTTGTTGAAGAATTTAGAAGGCTGAACCTCCATATTGTTCCTCCGGGATCACTCGCTCCCCCTCCCGAAGATTTCCCCAAACTGAACCTCCATGTTGTTTCCAAGGGTTCTCTCAATACCCTGGTTGCGAAACCAGATCTTGTGGACACCATCAAATGGATACAGAAATGTGACGATGAAGTCCTCAAGATTAAGCGCGACCTCAAAAAAGGAAAGCCCTCATTCTTCACTGTTGCTGACGATGGCGCCTTGTATTTCAAAGGCCGCCTAGTGGTACCATGTTCGAAGAAAAACCTGGATAAGACTAAAGGGGTTATGCAAGAAGCCCATGATACGCCTCTGTCCATCCATCCTGGTAGTACAAAGATATACCAGGATATTCGTCAAAGATTCTGGTGGTCTAATATGAAGCAGGACATTGCTCGTTATGTTGCTGAGTGTGACGTTTGTCGCCGAATCAAAGCAGAGCATCAAAGGCCTGCTAGAACTCTGCAACCTATCTCTATTCCTGAATGGAAATGGGACCATGTTGAAATGGACTTCGTCACTGGATTTCCCAAGTCGCAGAAAGGTAATGATGCTATTCTTGTCGTCATTGACCGGCTTTCCAAAGTTGCCCATTTTCTGGCGGTCAAAGAGACAATCACTGCTAGTCAGCTTGCTACTCTCTACATGGTCAGAATTGTTTCACTTCACGGTATTCCATTGGTTATCAGTTCAGACCGAGGCAGTTTATTCACTTCAAGGTTTTGGGCGAGTTTCCAAGAAGCTATGGGAACTCATCTGTCGTTCAGTACTGCGTTTCATCCTCAGTCGCAAGGACAGGTTGAACGTGTCGACCAAGTTCTCGAAGACATGCTTCGAGCTTGTGTAATCTCATTCAGCAAGAAATGGGAGGAATCTCTTCCATATGCCGAGTTCTCTTATAATAATAGCTATCAAGCTAGTTTGAAGATGTCCCCCTTCGAAGTGCTATATGGACAAAAGTGTCGAACCCCTCTGAACTGGTCAGAAACGGGGGAACGCCCACTCTTTGGTCCGGATATTATCCAACAGGCTGAAGAACAAGTTCGCATTATTCGCGAGAATCTCAAGACTGCTCAGTCACGTCAGAAAAGTCAGTATGACCGTCATCACCAAGACATGGTCTATCAACCTGGCGAAAAGGCTTATCTTCGAGTTACACCAATGAAGGGTGCACACCGCTTCGGGATCAAGGGCAAGCTAGCTCCTCGCTTTATCGGTCCATTCACTATTCTCGAAAGGCGTGGAAAGGTGGCATATCAACTGGAGCTTCCGCCGAACCTTTCTCAGTTTCACGATGTGTTCCATGTGTCACAACTCCGCCGTTGCTTCAAGGATCCAATCCGAGCGGTGGATCATGAAGTGCTCGAATTGCAACAGGACCTCTCTTATAAAGAGCATCCGGTCCGCATTCTCGACCAAGCTGAACGCCGCACACGTCAGAAGGCGATCAAATTCCTCAAAGTCCAGTGGTCGAATCACTCTGAAGACGAAGCCACTTGGGAACGCGAGGATCGTCTTCGCGATGAATACCCTGCACTGTTTCCTTCTACCTCCTAAATCTCGGGACGAGATTTCTTGTAGTGGAGGAGATTTGTAACGCCCAGATAATCATGCTACAGTGATCTCACGTTAATGGTGACACGTCACCTCTGTCACTTTAATTAATCTCGGGTTAATTCAAAACCGTTTCAAATTTAAATCCTAAATAAGTCAAACGAAAAAAGTTTTCAAATATTAAAATAAAATGTTCGGGCTAAGTCTATTATTGCATCGGTAATTTTGGTGAAGTAAACACATTTTTATAAAATGCCTAAATGCTATTAAATGAATTAAAACAGAAAAGGAATAATAATAATAATAAAAAGATAACAAGCAAAAAAAAAGAAGAGAGAGCAAGCCCCCCCTGGGCCGTGGCCCAACTGGGCCAACCCAACCGGCCCAGCCGGCCACCCCACCAGGCCGGCCCACCTAACCCTCCATAACCCCCCCCCACCGTGACCTAACCCTATCCCACGACCCCCACTCTCCCCTCGCTCCCCTCGCTCCCTCCCGATCTGGATCGGGGCGCAACGGCGCCCCCTCGTCCGCCGCCACGCCGCCCCGCGCCCGGAGCTCGCCGCCCCCCCACGCCAGGACGCCGCCACCTCGCCGTTCTCCTCCCCACGCCGAGCCTCCTCGTCCTCCTCCCCGAGTCGCTCCCCGCGCCCCATTGCCCGTGCCCTACCCCTCCCACGTGAGCTCTCCCCCTCTCCTTGTCCGGTCACCGTCGTGGCCGCGCCCCCTTCCCCGCGGCTCCCCCGTCCCGTGCACGCACATGGCACCCGCGCGCCGCGCCCCAGCTCCTAGCCGCGCCTGCCTCCGTCGATGCACGCGCGCTCGCGCGCCCAGCGCCCCGCTGCCAGCCCGGGGCCGCGGCCTCCTTCCCTATGCCGCGCCTGGGCCGTGCGCCCCACCGTGCCGCTCGCCGCGACCGCTGTCTGCCTCGTCGCCGCTCCTGCTGCTGCCCCCACCCCTGCTCCGCCTCCTGCCGCCGACCACGGTCCGGCCACGCCCGCTCGACCCTGCTCCGACCTCGCCCTGCTGCCGCTCCCCTCACCTGCACCCGCGGACGACGGCGGCCCCTCCTCTGTCGGCCTGGGCGGGCGCACAGCACCCGCTCCAGGCGCCCGTAATCCGCGCGCCCGCTAAGCCACCCCTGGCCCAATGATAAGTGGGGCCTAGCCCCAGAACAAATGTAAAAAAAAAGAAAGTAAAATAAATAAATAATTAAATTAATAAAAAAAATAAATTAATAAATGATAATTAAAATGATAATTAATTAGTTAATTAAAGAATTAATTAAACTAATTATACCTGATTAGATTAACCTAACCACTAATTAAACTAATTGACATTGTTTAATTAACCTACTAATTAAACAACCAATGACCTGTGGGCCCCACACATGGTTGACCCAGTCAACTGCACAGTTGACTACTGACGTCAGCATGATGTCATGCTGACATCATCATTTACTATTCTGGATAATGTTGAAGTAATTAAATAAATTCCAAAAAATAATGAAATCTTTAGAAAATGATATCTTTTAATCCGTAACTCGGATTAAATTATTTTCAACATGAAAGTTGCTCAGAACAACGAGACGAACCCGGATATGCAGCCTGTTCGTCCCTCACGCATCCCTAGCATAGCAAACTCGCAAGTTTCCCCCTACGGCTCCTCTACTCGAAAACGCAAAACACCGGGGATACTTTCCCGGATGTCATCCCCCTTCACCGGTATCACCTATTACCGCGTTAGGGCACCTCTAACGCCGTTACTTGTCATGTCATGCATCACTATGCATATGCTTGCTTAAATATTTATTGTTTCTCTCCCCTCTTCTCTCGATAGACACCGAGACCGACGCCGCTGCTACCCAGTACGACTACGGAGTTGACGACCCCTCTCTCTTGCCAGAGCAACCA
This sequence comes from Triticum monococcum, assembly GCA_034509565.1. Classification (NCBI taxonomy): domain Eukaryota; kingdom Viridiplantae; phylum Streptophyta; class Magnoliopsida; order Poales; family Poaceae; genus Triticum; species Triticum monococcum. The sequence goes on from CM067845.1 coordinate 609,199,417, forward strand.
GGCAAGCCCCCCCCTTTGATCACCAGATATCGCCTACTCATCTCTATACTGCTTGCATTAGAGTAGTGTAGCATGTTACTGCTTCCCGTTAATCCTATACTGATGCATAGCCTGTCCTTGCTACTACTTTTGTTACCTTTACCTGCAAACCTAATGCTTAGTATAGGATGCTAGTTTATCATCATGCTATACTATCGGGCCATGATCACTCGGGAGGTGATCACGGGTATATACTATATACTTTATACATGATACATGTGGTGACTAAAGACGGGTAGGCTCGTAGGAGCACCCGCGAGTGGATCTTTGAGGCGGAGCGACAGGGCAGGTTCCGACCACCTAGGAGAGAGGTGGGCCTGGCCCTGGTCGGCGTTCGCGGATACTTAACACGCTTAACGAGATCTGGGTATTTGATCTGAGTCTGGCCATTTGGTCTATACGCACTAACCATCTACGCGGGAGTAGTTATGGGTATCCCGGCGTCGTGGTATCAGCCGAAGCCTTCGTGACGTCAGCGACTGAGTGGCGCGCGCCGGATTGGACTGGAAAGCCACTAGGCTAGGTCTGCTTCCGGCCGCGTACGCAACGTGCAGGTGTGCAAAGGGCGATGGGCCCAGACCCCTGCGCCATAGGATTTAGACCGGCGTGCTGACCTCTCTGTTGTGCCTAGGTAGGGCTGCGACGTGTTGATCTTCCGAGGCCGGGCATGACCCAGAAAAGTGTGTCCGGCCAAATGGGATTGAGCGTGTTGGGGTATGTGGTGCACCCCTGCAGGGAAGTTTATCTATTCGAATAGCCGTGTCCCTCGGTAAAAGGACGACCTGGAGTTGTACCTTGACCTTATGACAACTAGAACCGGATACTTAATAAAACACACCCTTCCAAGTGCCAGATATAACCCGGTGATCGCTCTCTAACAGGGCGACGAGGAGAGGATCATCGGTTAGGTATACGCTATACGATGCTACTTGGAGGACTTCAGTCTACTCTCTACTACATGCTGCAAGACGGAGGCTGCCAGAAGCGTAGTCTTCGAAAGGACTAGCTATCCCCCTCTTATTCCGGCTTTCTGCAGTTCAGTACATATGATACCCTTATTCCATTTGACACCAATGCATACATATGTAGTGTAGCTCCTTGCTTGCGAGTACTTTGGATGAGTACTCACGGTTGCTTTCTCCCTCTTTTCCCCCTATCCCTTCCACCTGGTTGTCGCAACCAGATGTTGGAGCCCAGGAGCCAGACGCCACCGTCGACGACGACTCCTACTACACCGGAGGTGCCTACTACTACGTGCTGCCCGCTGACGACGACCAGGAGTAGTTAGGAGGATCCCAGGCAGGAGGCCTGCGCCTCTTTCGATCTGTATCCCAGTTTGTGCTAGCCTTCTTAAGGCAAACTTGTTTAACTTATGTCTGTACTCAGATATTGTTGCTTCCGCTGACTCGTCTATGATCGAGCTCTTGTATTCTAGCCTTCGAGGCCCCTGGCTTGTAATATGATGCTTGTATGACTTATTTTAATTGTAGAGTTGTGTTGTGATATCTTCCCGTGAGTCCCTGATCTTGATTGTACACATTTGCGTGTATGATTAGTGTACGATTGAATCGGGGGCGTCACAGCTATGGCCAACACAAAACACGAATCCAATGGATTCGAAGATATTGGGCCGAGCAATGGTTCAAGTACAGATTCGTCACCAAGGAATACGCTGAAAAGAATGTCATCAAGCGTCCTGATAACCCACAAGTATAGGCGATCGCAACAGCTTTCGAGGGTAGAGTATTCAACCCAAATTTATTGATTCGACACAAGGGCAGCCGAAGAATATTCTCAAGTATTAGCAGCTGAGTTGTCAATTCAACCACACCTGGAAACTTAATATCTGCAGCAAAGTGTTTAGTAGCAAAGTAATATGATAGTGGTGGTAGCGGCAACAAAAGTAAAGACAGCAAAAGTAATGTTTTTGGTATTTTGTAGTGATTGTAACAGTAGCAGCGGGAAAGTAAATAAGCGAGAACGAGTATATGGAAAACTCGTAGGCACCGGATCAGTGATGGATAATTATGCCGGATGCGGTTCATCATGTATCAGCCATAACATAAGGTGACACAGAACTAGCTCCAATTCATCAATGTGATGTAGGCATGTATTCCGTATATAGTCATACGTGCTTATGGAAAAGAACTTGCATGACATCTTTTGTCCTACCCTCCCGTGGTAGAGGGTCCTATTGGAAACTAAGGGATATTAAGGCCTCCTTTTAATAGAGAACCGGAACAAAGCATTAGCACATAGTGAATACATGAACTCCTCAAACTATGGTCATCACCGGGAGTGGTCCCGATTATTGTCACTTCGGGGTTGCCGGATCATAACACATAGTAGGTGACTATAGACTTGCAAGATAGGATCAAGAACTCACATATATTCATGAAAAAATAATAGGTTCAGATCTGAAATCATGGCACTCGGGCCCTAGTGACAAGCATTAAGCATAGCAAAGTCATAACAACATCAATCTCAGAACATAGTGGATACTAGGGATCAAACCCTAACAAAACAAACTCGATTACATGATAAATCTCATCCAACCCATCACCGTCCAGCAAGCCTACGATGGAATTACTCACGCACGACAGTGAGCATCATGAAATTGGTGATGGAGGATGGTTGATGATGACAACGGCGACGAATCCCCCTCTCCGGAGCCCTGAACGGACTCCAAATCAGCCCTCTCGAGAGGTTTTAGGGCTTGGCAGCGGCTCCGTATTGTAAAACGCGATAATTTCTTCTCCCTAATTTTTTTCACTTCGAAAGCAAATATATAGAGTTGGAGTTGGCATTGGAGGGCATCCAGGGGGCCCAGGAGGTAGGGGGGCGCGCCCCCACCCTCGTGGACAGGGTGTGGGCCCCCTGGTCTTCATCTTTGGCGAGGATTTATTATTATTTTTTCTAAGATGTTCCGTGGAGTTTCAGGTCATTCCGAGAATATTTGTTTTCTGCACATAAAACAACACCATGGCAATTCTGCTGAAAATAGCATCAGTTCGGGTTAGTTCCATTCAAATCATACAAGTTAGAGTCCAAAACAAGGGCAAAAGTGTTTGGAAAAGTAGATACGACGGAGACGTATCAACTCCCCCAAGCTTAAACCCTTGCTTGTCCTTAAGCAATTCAGTTGACAAACTGAAAGAAAGAAAAACTTTTACAAACTCTGTTTGCTCTTGTTGTTGTAACTATGTCAAACCAGGATTCAAGTTTTCAACATAGATCATAACTAACCACATTTGCAATAATTCTCAGGTCTCATAATTACTCATATCAATAGCATAATCAACTAGCAAGTCATAATAATAAATCTTGGATGACAACACTTTCTCAAAACAATCATAATATGATATAACAAGATGGTATCTCGCTAGCCCTTTCTGAGACCACAAAACATAAATGCAGAGCACCTTTAAAGATCAAGGACTGACTAGACATTGTAATTCATGGTAAAAGAGATCCAATCATAGTCACACCCAGTATAAATTAATAGTGATGAATGCAAATGACAGTTGTGCTCTCCAGCTAGTGCTTTTTAATAAGAGGGTGATGACTCAACATAAAAGTAAATGGATAGGCCCTTCGCAGAGGGAAGCAGAGATTTGTAGAGGTGCTAGAGCTCGGTTTTGAAATAGAGATAAATTGCATTTTGAGCGGTATACTTTCATTGTCAACATAACAACTAAGAGATGGTGATATCTTCCATGCTAAACACATTATAGGCGGTTCCCAAACAGAATGGTAAAGTTTATACTCCCCCTCCACCAACAAGCATCAATCCATGACTTGCTCGAAACAACGAGTGTCTCCAACATACATCAGGTCCCAGGGGGAGTTTTGTTTGCAATTAATTTTGATTTAGTTTGCATAAAGCATGGGACTGGGCATCCCAGTGACCAGCCATTTTCTCGTGAGTGAGGAGCGGAGTCCACTCCTCTTGAGAAAAGCCCACCCAACACAGAAGATAAGGACAACCTTGGTTGATACATGAGCTATTCGAGCATACAAAATAGAATGTTTATTTGAAGGGTTAGAGTTTGGCACATACAAATTTACTTGGAACGGCAGGTAGATACCGCATGTAGGAAGGTATAGTGGACTCATCTGGAATGACTTTGGGGTTTAAGGGATTGGATGCACAAGCAGTATTCCCGCTTAGTACACGTGAAGGCTAGCAAAAGACTAGGAAGCGACCAACTAGAGAGCGACAACAGCCATGTACATGCATTAAAATTAATAAACATTAGATGCAAGCATGAGTAGGATATAATCCACCATGAACATAAATATCGTGAAGGCTATGTTGATTTTGTTTCAACTACATGCGTGAACATGTGCCAAGTCAAGTCACTTAAATCATTCAAAGGAGGATACCACCCCATCATACCACATCATAATCATCTCAATAGCATGTTGGCACACAAGGTAAATCATTATAACTCATAGCTAATCAAGCATGGCACAAGCAACAATGATCTCTAATTGTCATTGCAAACATGTTTATTCATAATAAGCTGAATCAAGAACGAGGGACTCATCATATTTACAAAAACAAAAGAGGTCGAGTTCATACCAGCTTTTCTCATCTCAGTCAGTCCATCATATATCATCATAATTGCCTTTCACTTGCACGACCGAACGATGTGAATAATAATAAGAGTGCACATGCATTGGACTAAGCTGGAATCTGCGAGCATTCAATAAACAGGAGAAGACAAGGCAATATGGGCTCCGGGTTATATCAACAATAATGCATATAAGAGCCACTTCAACAATTTAATTATGGTCTTCTCCTACTGACCCCCAAAGAAAAGAAAGGAAATAAAACTATTTACATGGGAAAGCTCCCAACAAGCAAAAGAAGAACAGGAAATATTTTTGGGGTTTCTTTTTAATTATTACTACTACAGCAGAAAAATAAACTACTACTAATTTTTTTTGGTTTTTCTTAAGGTTTAACAAACACACAAGATGAAAGCAGGAAAAAGAAAATAAACTAGCATGGATATTACAGTGAAAGAGTATGAGCACCGACATCTTGTAATGAGTGTGTGTGAGCATAAATGTAATGTCGGTGAGAAATACGTACTCCCCCAAGCTTAGGCTTTTGGCCTAAGTTGGTCTATTGCCAGGGATAGCCTGGCGGATACCCATAGGTGTAGCTGGGGTCGTACTACGACGAAGAATAGTTGGGATCATACTGTGATGAAGAAGAAGACTCTGACTGCCACTGGCCGGCAGTCATCTCTGGATCCCAAGAATAAACATATTGTCGTGGAGGCTCATCTTGTGGTTCCTGTTCCAGGGCTGGTGCAGGATTCTTGTAAGCTTGGACGGCAACCCAGTAACGTGGTAGGGTCCTACAAAATTAAACAAAGAAGGAGCAGGCAACGTAATAGTTTCAGGATAATGTTTAGCAAAGTATAACTTATATTTGAGCTCTCCATTCCTGTTCTTAACAAGAAAATCATGAGCTATCATGCTCTTATAGTCTAGATAAGCATTTGGTAGGAATTTTTCTTCTTTCTCATAATGCCTAATAGCTATGTTAAAGTGTGCAGCAAGGCGAGAAGCATAAATGCCTCCAAAGATGGGGCCTTTAGTATGGTTCAGACTCAACCGCCTAGCAATAGTTCCGCCCATACTGACAGTGTTGTCGCGGTATAAACCATGGAACAGAATAATAATATCAGGAACACTAAGGTTCCGATAGTTCCCACGACCAATCAAACATCGACTAGCAAATAAAGCAAAATAGCGTAACATAGGAAAATGTATGCTAGTGATTCTTGCATCAGAAACCTTCCTGGTTTCTCCCATAGAGATAAAGTTAATAAATGGTTCCAACTCTTTACGAGGTGGTTCCTCTAAGATACCATCAGGAGGTATGTTGCAGACTGCGCAAAATTCAGACAATGGCATTTTCTTCACAACGTCATATAAATGAAACTCTACTGAAGGAGGTGACTCTTTAGGGAAAAGTAGAAGTTTTGCACAAAAGTATTTGTGAGTAAGAGATACTATGGACGTTGGTCGCGGACGAAGTCGGTGAGGCCAGCATTCTTAATCAATGAATAGAAATCCTCATAAATTCCGGCCTCTCTTAAGAAATTATCAGAAGGCCATTCACACGACCGGATCTCCGCGGTACGAGGCAAATTATATTTGGGCCTCTGAGCTTCTTCATTTTGTTTATCCTTTGAGCTTCGGCTCGACGAACCCCTCAAAAGTATACTCATTATTTTTCTGAAATAATCTGAAATTTTTAGTAACTTCAAACAAAAGTGAACCAACTTCAATAAAACTGATAGCAACTACTCCTACAAGTGCCTAGAGCCTAAATCAAGCATTAGAACTACTTGGAACCATATAAATTTGACATGCAAGCTCAAGAACATGGTCACCTATGCAACACAAATTTGCAAAGAATAAAGCACTAGAACAAAAATTAATTGGACCAATGGAGGGGTCACATACCAAGGAACAATTTCCCCAAGCAGTTTTGCGAGAGGTGCTTTGAGCAAGGAGATCGAAAATCACAGCAAAAGTGGCTGGAACTCGTGCCTGAGTTGGTTTTTCGGGTTTGTGTGAGACAAAGGAAGAAGATGGGTGCTGGGATAAGTGGAGGAGGGCCACCATGGGCCCATGAGGCAGGGGGCGCGCCCTATAGGGGGGCGCCCACCACCCTCGTGGCCAGGTGGCAGCTCCTCCCGCGGTAGTTTTTGCACAGTAAATCCTCAAATATTCCCGAAAAAATCATATTAAATTGTCATGTCATTCTGAGGACTTCTATTTTCGGGATTTTTTTATATTGCACGGATAAGTCAGGAAACAGACAGAAAAATACTATTTTACTTTATTTCTACTAATTAACAGAAAATATAGAGAAGGTACAGAAGGTGGTGCTTCTAGTTTCATCCATCTCATGCTCATCAAAAAGAATCCACTAACAAGGTTGATCAAGTCTTGTTAACAAACTCATTCCGATAATCATGAAACCGGAGAAATTTCGAATAACACTAAGTTACCTCAACGGGGATATGCACATCCCCTATAATAAGTATATCATATTTATTTTTGACAGTAGGAAGATGAAATTCAAAACCTCCAATTATAATCGATGGAATTTTTCCAATGGAGTTGATACTATGAACTTGAGGTTGTTTCCTCGGAAAGTGTACCGTATGCTCATTACCATTAACATGAAAAGTGACATTGCCTTTGTTGCAATCAATAACAGCCCCTGCAGTATTAAGAAAAGGTCTTCCAAGAATAATAGACATACTATCATCCTCGGGAATATCAAGTATAACAAAGTCCGTTAAAATAGTAATGTTTGCAACCACAACAGGCACATCCTCACAAATACCCACAGGTATAGCAGTTGATTTATCAGCCATTTGCAAAGATATTTCGATAGGTGTCAGCTTATTCAAGTCAAGTCTACGATATAAAGAGAGAGGCATAACACTAACACCGGCTCCAAGATCACATAAAGCAGTTTTAATATAACTTCTTTTAATGGAGCAAGGATAGTAGGTACTCCAGGATCTCCAAGTTTCTTTGGTATTCCACCCTTAAAAGTACAATTAGCAAGCATGGTGGAAATCTCAGCTTCCGGTATCTTTCTTTTATTAGTAATGATATCCTTCATATATTTAGCATAAGGATTTGTTTTGAGTGCATCAGTTAATCGCATACACAAAAAGATAGGCCTAATCATTTCAGCAAAGCGCTCAAAATCCTCATCATCCTTTTTCTTGGATGGTTTCGGAGGAAAATGCATGGGTTTCTGAACCCAAGGTTCCCTTTCTTTACCATGTTTCCTAGCAAGAAAGTCTCTTTTATCATAACGTTGATTCTTTGATTGTGGGTTATCAAGATCAACATCAGGTTCAATTTCTACATCATTATCATTACTAGGTTGAGCATCATCATGAACATCATCATTAATATTTTCATTAGGTTCATGTTCATTACCAGATTGTGTTTCAGCATGAGACATAGAGATATCATTTGGATTATCAGGTGGTTCAGCAATAGGTTCACTAGAAGTTGCACAGTTCTATCATTTTTCTTCTTCTTCTTTTTAGAAGAACTAGGAACATCAATATTATTTCTTTGAGAATCTTGCTCGATTCTCTTAGGGTGGCCTTCAAGATACAAAGGTTCCTGAGTCATTCTACCAGTTCTAGTAGCCACTCTACCAGCATAATCATTTTTCTTACTATTCATTTCATCAAGCACTTCTTTTTGAGCCTTAAGTACTTGTTCTACTTGAGTGGTAACCAAAGAAGCATGTTTGCTAACAAGTTTAAGTTCACCTTTAATATTAGCCATATAATCACCCAAGCCTCTAATCATATAAGCATTTTCTTTTAATTGTCTACCAAAATAAGCATTGAAGTCGTCTTGCTTAAACATGAAGTTATCAAACTCATCCAAGCACTGACTAGCAATTTTAGTAGGAGGGACTTCAGCTTTATCATATCTATAGAGAGAATTTACCTTTACTACCTGTGTCGGGATATCGGGGTTTGGAGGTTCTTCAATAAATAAAGAATTGAGATCATAAGTTTCTTCGACAGGCGAAAGATTAAGACCATGTATTTCTTCAATAGGAGGTAAATTCTTAACATCTTCAGGTTTAATACCTTTCTCTTTCATAGATTTCTTTGCCTCTTGCGTATCTTCTGGACTGAGAAATAGAACACCTCTCTTCTTCGGAGTTGGTTTAGGAGTAGACTCAATAATTGGAGCAGGAGCTGGCTTAGGAGGTGCCCAATTATTTTCAGCTTCATCCGATGTTCTTTCCCTGAAAAGAGAACCAGCACAACTATCCAGGTAATCTCTAGAAGCATCGGTTAGTCCATTATAAAAGATATCAAGTATTTCAGGTTTCTTAAGAGGATGATCAGGCAAAGCATTAAGTAACTTGAGAAGCCTCCCCCAAGCTTGTGGTAGACTCTCTTCTTTAATTTGCACGAAGTTGTATATTTCCCTCAAAGCAGCTTGTTTCTTATGAGCAGGAAAATATTTAGCAGAGAAGTAATAAATCATATCCTGGGGACTACGCACACAACCATGATCAAGAGAATTAAACCATATCTTAGCATCACCCTTTAATGAGAACGGAAATATTTTGAGTATATAAAAGTAACGCGATCTCTCATCATTAGTGAACAAGGCAGCTATATCATTTAACTTAGTAAAATGTGCCACAACAGTTTCAGATTCATAGCCATAAAACGGATTAGATTCAACCAAGGTAATTATATCAGGATAAACAGAGAATCCATAATCCTTGTCAGGAACACATATAGGTGAAGTAGCAAAAGCAAGGTCGGGTTTCATTTTATCTCTAAGTGATTCTTTGTTCCATTTAACTAATAACCTCTTAAGCTCATATCTATACCTGCAAGCTAAAATAGCGGCAGAAGATTCCATATCAAAAAGATAACCCTCAGGGATAACAGGCATATTTTCATCATCACTATCATCATCGTATTCAGATTCAATATTTTCTTTTTCTCTAGCCCTAGCAATTTGTTCCTCAAGAAATTCACCAAGGGGCACAGTAGTATCAGGCATAGAAGCAGTTTCATCATAAGTATCATGCATAGCAGAAGTGGCATCATCAATAACATGCGACATATCGGAACGAATAGTAGAAGCAGGTTTAGGTGTCGCTAGCCTACTCATAACAGAAGGTGAATCAAGTGCAGAGCTAGATGGCAGTTCCTTACCTCCCCTCGTAGTTGTGGGATAAATTGTTGTCTTAGCGTCTTTCAAGTTCTTCATAGTGTCCAACAGATATAAATCCCAAGTGACTCAAAGAATAGAGCTATGCTCCCCGGCAACGGCGCCAGAAATTAGTCTTGATAACCCACAAGTATAGGGGATCGCAACATCTTTCAAGGGTAGAGTATTCAACCCAAATTTATTGATTCGGCACAAGGGGAGCCAAATAATATTCTCAAGTATTAGCAGCTGAGTTGTCAATTCAACCACACCTGGAAACTTAATATCTGCAGCAAAGTGTTTAGTAGCAAAGTAATATGATAGTGGTGGTAGTGGCAACAAAAGTAAAGACAGCAAAAGTAATGTTTTTGGTATTTTGTAGTGATTGTAACAGTAGCAGCGGGAAAGTAAATAAGCGAGAACCAGTATATGGAAAACTCGTAGGCACCGGATCAGTGATGGATAATTATGCCGGATGCGGTTCATCATGTATCAGTCATAACATAAGGTGTCACAGAACTAGCTCCAATTCATCAATGTAATGTAGGCATGTATTCCGTATATAGTCATACGTCCTTATGGAAAAGAACTTGCATGACATCTTTTGTCCTACCCTCCCATGGCAGCGGGGTCCTATTGGAAACTAAGGGATATTAAGGCCTCCTTTTAATAGAGAACTGGAACAAAGCATTAGCACATAGTGAATACATCAACTCCTCAAACTATGGTCATCACCGGGAGTGGTCCCGATTATTGTCACCTCAGGGTTGCTGGATCATAACACATAGTAGGTGACTATAGACTTGCAAGATGGGATCAAGAACTCACATATATTCATGAAAATATAATAGGTTTAGATCTGAAATCATGGCACTCAGGCCCTAGTGACAAGCATTAAGCATAGCAAAGTCATAGCAACATCAATCTCAGAACATAGTGGATACTAGGGATCAAACCCTAACAAAACTAACTCGATTACATGATAAATATCATCCAACCCATCACCGTCCAGCAAGCCTACGATGGAATTACTCACGCACGACGGTGAGCATCATGAAATTGGTGATGGAGGATGGTTGATGATGACGACGACGATGAATCCCCCTCTCCGGAGCCTCGAACAGACTCCAGATCAGCCCTCCCGAGAGGTTTTAGGGCTTGGCGGCGGCTCCGTATCGTAAAACGCGATGATTTCTTCTCCCTGATTTTTTCTCTCCGAAAGCAAATATATAGTTGGAGTTGGCGTCAGAGGGCATCCAGGGGGCCCACGAGGTAGGGGGGAGCGCCCTAGAGGGGCGGGCGCCCCCACCCTCGTGGACAGGGTGTGAGCCCCCTGGTCTTCATCTTTGGCGAGGATTTTTTTATTTTTTCTAAGATGTTCCGTGGAGTTTCAGGTCATTCCGAGAATATTTGTTTTCTGCACATAAAACAACACCATGGCAATTCTGCTGAAAACAGCGTCAGTCCGGGTTAGTTCCATTCAAATCATACAAGTTAGAGTCCAATACAAGGGCAAAAGTGTTTGGAAAAGTAGATACGATGGAGACGTATCACGTCCTTGGGGAGATATTCTCTATAAAAATCTTCAACCCAAGACTAAATCTGAAGCTATTGCTTATGGTTTCTACCCTTGCATGGTCCATGGACCACGACCTGCTGATGCCGACCCATCTTCTCTGCTATGGTGTCGCGAAGACAATCTGTTCAAGCGCAACTACCAGTTGCCCAAGAACTCAGCCAAAGAGAACAAGAAGTCGCAGGGATTAAACTTCAACCCCGGTCCATCTGCTCCTCGTGCCAATGGCACATGCGATGTTGAACCCAATATTGTTGGGGCCTTCTACAACCTCGAGGGTCTCATCACTCACATCATGGTTCAAGGGGCAGCCGTGGATCACTCTGCAGATGACACTGATTATGACGAAGCACCTGCACCACCGAAGCCTAAGAAGCAGAAGAAACCCAAGGCTTCGAAGCCCTCCACTGCACCAAGAGCTTCATGAGCGAAGCCTCTGGCCACTGCTCCTCCTGCACCAAGTGTGCATTCTGAAGATCTCTCACGCATCTCCAAGTCTGAGAAGAAGTAGAAGCCCATGCAGACTACTGGTCAAGCAGTGACCCCTGCTGCCGTTCTAAGGAATGAGAACGAGGCCATTAATCTGCCTAGTGATGATGATCTTGGCGATGATGCTCTTGAGCTGATAATAAAGAGCAAGCAAGAGGCGGAAATCTTCAATGATCTTCCCCTCTTCAATGTGGACATCCTGAACAAGTTCATTGACGAGTGGTTTGATAGCCCAAACCTCAGTTTTGATGATCTTCAGCTCCCTATTGGCCTCAGCGTCTCCTTCCATGGAGCCATTGCTCCTGCGCTGGCTCTAGCTCAGAGGATAGTTGAACTGAAGCACAAGATTGACTATGAAAAGGCTCAGTTCAAGAAGCACATGCCAAGCTCAGTGTGACAGACATCCAAAACTTCAAACAAATGATGCATGAGCTCAAGGAGGCATTTCACAAGAAACGTGACGAAGCTAAAGGTTCTCGAGAACACATGAAACTCCTAGCTGCCAAATGTGTTCAAGCTTACAACGAAGCTGAGAAGCGCAAGGCACTTGGGCGTCCTAGCATCGACCCCAAGATGGCTGCTAAGAAGAAGCCTACTGTGGCCCCAGCTGAAGCATCCAGGCGGGAAGAACCTCGCATTGTCTTCCCCGCCAGCATGATAGGCGTGAAGCCTAAGGTCCCCACAGTGGCTTCAGAGCTCAAGAAGACAAGAATAGCCAAAGCCGAAGCCAGAAAGCACAAGAACAAGAACACCACAGATGATGCGCCACAAACCAAGAAGAGAAAGACCAAGAAGAAAAATCAGGCTGCTCCCACAGAGCCCCTTGTCGTCGAGCCAATTTCGGTTGCTCGCCCTGCGTCCGCACTCCAAGAGCGTCGCTTGACAGTTCATGAGCCTGCTTCCACAGAGGCTCCTGAAGCTGAAGACATTCCAGCTATTGACCCCACCGTAGCTGAAGACATTGGTCCCCAAGACAATGTACAAGATGATGAAGTCCTTCCTCAGATCGAGCACAACATGGTATCATCGCCTGTTCTCACGAACAGCGAGCTCATCAGCATTGTTCGTCCTTTGATGCCAATCGCTCAGGATGATTCCTGGGCTGATCACCATCAAGTATCCCCCCGTCAAGAAGAATCACCACGTACTCCCCCAACTCAAGTCACCACTCCGGTGCTTGATGATGAAGACTTTGTGGCTTAGACAACTCCATCTCCACAAGCGTCGCCAGTATTTCGCAGGCTTCGCAAAGGACCAAGGCCACAAGTCACTCTTTCGAGTGTTCCAGAAGGAGAAGAGCACCACCACTTAGTCTCACGACAAGTGTTTCCTGAAGCATCTCCAACTGCGAACATCTCAGAGTCTGAAGCCAATGCTGCTAAAGACATTCCGACTGCATCAGCCGATGAACAAGAAGAACCAAGAGAAGAAGAAGAATGTGTTGCTACACCCCCGTCCAACCCTGAAGTTGTTCTCGAGGAGAACGTGTCTGACCCTCCAACTACTCAAGTGGAGACTGAAAATACTAAGGCAGCCACAAACAACTCAACTAAAGCCAATGACATTGTCATGGCCGAAGCTAATGTGGCGCCTGAAGCTAATGTGGTGCCTGAAGTGAATGCACCTGAAGCCAATGCTGCACCTGATGCAAATCTGTAGCCTGAGGTTAATGCCACTGGCACTGCTCATGTACCGCCTCCAAGGCCACACACCATCGAGCAAGCATTTGATCGTGGTCAGTTGGTTACTGTTAGATGGCCCATTCTGGTTCCTCCACCTGCTGCCGGTCCGCAATTTGACTATCATGTAGAGCACGGGCCTCAGGTCCAGAAGCCGAAGCCAAGGCTGCCAAGGTTTCCAGGTACTGCAACTTCACCAGGATCTTTCAATGCAAATGGCTTCATCACAAACAACACGTTCTTTGATAGTGACAAGAACCCCTACTCCAAGCCAAGAATTTCATCTGATCGGTTCTGGAGCTATCAGCAGCGCAGTTACTATTCATGTGTTCTCTATGACCAAGGGCGCATCTTTCCCCATACACGTCTAGACAGAGAAGCTATTGCTGGACTGCCCTGCTTAGAAGAAGCTCTTGACTATTTCCGTGATGCTGGTCTCCTGAACTTCGTGACTGATAAAGAGCATTGGAATGAAGAGCTTCTGCTACAATTCTATGCTACCCTCCACATTCGCGGCTACAACAGGGATCCGAAGACTTGGATCCTTGAGTGGATGACAGGCAATACACACCACGAAGCCAAAGCTCTGGATATCATTGAGCTCACAGGCCTGCCCACTCCAGGTGAACTCTTCGAACCTGGTTGTCAGCTTCACCGCAATGCCTTGGAGAGCATTTTTCACAAGCCAGAGCCCAACATGAGCCAAATGCTGAGCATGATGAAGCCTCTGCCACACGACGTTGAATACCCAAGAGAATTATTTGTTGAAGACCTAGAGTATCTGCCCTGAAGGATCTATCATATCATAAGGCAAACTCTATGGCCCATCAAGGGACATTCTTCTGCAGCGAAGCTTGAAGGAGCGATGAAGACATTGGTCTTTTATATCTTCAATGGCATCAGCTTCAATGCTCAAGACTTCTTTATCAGGCAATTGGTTGCATCTGGCTCTGACCTCTTTGGTCTGAAATTCTACGCTTCATGGGTTATGCACCTTATTAAGCTTCATTCAGCTGTCTACTATCAGCCTTCTGCACGCAACCATCTGATATTTTTGCCAGAGGTTGACTTGTCAGTTGAAGCCATATACCTAGAGCCTACCAAGGAGCCAATTTATCTTCACAATGCTGATCACCAGAGCTTCACCCAGCCCATTGAAGGAGTTCAGGCCATCACTCGTGTTTATCCTTTGGCTGGCAATACACGTGCACCTCACTGTGCCCATGCTAAAGCCACTGAAAGCACTATTGCTCAAAGGCCTCGGAAGCGATCTCGTGTTCTCAATGACCGAGAGATTCTCGTTGCCTTGCATCAACAACATGATAAGCATCACGGCTGGCTCAAGTGTCAAATGCAAAGCCTCTTGGTGTATGTCAATCGCATTTGCAACCTTGCCACCAAGAATGCCTTTGTTAATCATGAAACCTGTCGGAGGTCGTGGAAAAGCTTGACATTGCTCAGTGCTGAAGTTGATCTTCAAGACAATGGCTTCACCCAAAGATTCAAGTTTGACTCAACTCCTCCAAGGAATGTTGTCTTGCGTCAGACTCCCTCACTTGAAGACTCTGACTATTCCTCCTCAGCTGCAACTGTTAATGCCAGAGTTATTGATGACTAAGATGATGCTACTTCACCACCTCCAACTTCGGCGCATATCAACACTGCACCAAGTTCCTCTGCACCACCAAACCTCAACGACAACCCTGCTACTTCACCACCTACTCCTCATGGGAACGACTAGAAGCTCTATGTCTTCAAACCTTTTTGGTCCTTACTAACAAAAGGGGGAGAAGCATATGAGTTGATAGTCTTCAAGCGGGTCCCTATGGGTGGTTGGTATACTTTTTGCCAAGTGTTTAGAACTCTCGCTTTTGATACATTTGGGTTCTTTGAGTTGTAACACTTAAACTTGATGGTCGTCTGGTACTTTTTCTGTCATCTATGTGACGCGACGATAAATTCCGCATGTGCGACGATAAATCCCGCACGAAGTCATATTGCAGATGTCCATTTTTCATTATGCGTGTCATTATCTTCATTATATCTTATCATGCATGATGAATTTCCTTCATAAGTTGAAGAGGATCTCCACAAGTACAACCTGCCATGTGCATTTGCATTCCAAAAGCAAAATACATATATGCACATCTTCAGGGGGAGCCTTTTGCTACTTATGAAGACAATATCTTAATCCTTTACAATCTCACACACTTTTATCCCCGTTGAAAATTTCAACCATTTTGTCATCAATCACCAAAAAGGGGGAGATTGTAAGTGCATCTAGTGCCACCCCTAGTTGGTTTTGGAGTATTGACGACAAACCTGGTTGAGGGACTAATGTGTTTGTGAGAATTGCAGGATGAACGAGGCAACCGGACTATGATGCTATAACACTTTCACTTAGCCATAGGAGTTTGACGGTGGGGCTACTATATAGCCCCTGGTGGCTCCGCACTCTCCCAAACTCGGGGTGCGTATATGCCTGGCCGGGAAATGGCCCTTAGTTGAAGCGGAGGAATTCTAACATTCCGATAGGTCATCGAGTGGTTGACCAGTCTCGCGCTATATCATGATAGTCAGTTTTCGGCTTTCTCTACTGAGGTGCTCGTTCGGGCGAACCAGGGCACAATCGCAGTAGTTATCCTGGTGCTGCCTTAGCCGATAGAACGGAACATAAGGCACCAAAACGCAGAAGCCGGGTAAACCCAACATTTGACCAAAGACATGATTCGGAGCTGATGCATATAAGGCCAAACTCGCGACGTCGAACACTTCCTAAGGTATTCGGTCTTTATGGTATAAAACGGGCCTAAATAGTGCCCTTTGTAAGAAGCCCCTTGTGTCCAGGTACGGGCGTTTATTCTGATGTGGCCACATGCCAAGACGTCAGCATCCTTCTCAATTGTATTGAGACTCCGAGGGATGTGTATCAACAAGAGACAGTAAAAAAGGTTTACGCAGGGTCTTAATCTAAAAAGAATCCTTGGAGCGGGTCCCTGCTGCTCGTCTGCGCCTGTGTCTCCGTTGTGCCGTATCCTGGACGGGTGTAGCATGATGGTCATCTGTAAAAGAGAGAAACTTAGGTGAAAAGTTGTCGTGCAAAAAGGCAGGTTTAAAGAAACCATGTATAATTCAAGATGAGTAAAAAATTGTCACTTGTCTGCGCGCGTTGAGCCCCTTGTATTTGTAATAGGGGTGTCGCTTATCAAACCTGTGTGAGTTACATATAGTTGCGCCGGACTCGTCTAACCGTGTCCATGGTATTGATGACCTATCAAATGCTTTAGCTGGTGAGGCCGTTTTTAGTGTGCGGCTGCCAAGGCAGTCGCACTCTCTTCGGCGCGCAGGGATCGCTTAATATTTCCATGCATGGTAATGATGCCACGTGGACCAGGCATCTTAAGCGTAAGGGAAGCATAATGCGGTATTGCATTAAAGCGAGCAAAAGCTTCGCGTCCAAGTAGTGCTTGATAGCCACTGTGGAACGGAGCAATGTGGAATGTTAAATTTTCGCTACGGAAGTTATCGGGGAAGCCTAATATAACCTCTAGTAGCAGAGATCCCGTGCAATGAGCCCCTAGGCCTGGCGTTACTCCTTTAAGGTTAGTATTGCTGTGGCAAATTTTCGTTGGATCTATCCCCATTTCGCAGATTGTATCCTGGTATGTCAGGTTTAAACTGCTGCCACCGTCCATCAGGACTCGTGTAAAGTGGTATCCGTAAATTATTGGGTCTAATACCACGGCAGCCCATCCTGCATGCCGGATACTTGCTGAGTAATCACGATGGTCAGAAGTGATCGGTTGAGACGACCAGTGGCAGGACTTCACGGTGATAGGCCCATGGGCATATTTTTCTGGGAGTGCTGCTTTGTTTCTCCCCTTGATCACGTGTAACACGTTAACTGTTTTGACTTCTGGTGGAAACTTCTTTTGTTCCCCAGTGTCTTGCTTGGGAGGCTCATCCTCATCTTCGCTTGGTGTATCCTCCTCCTTGTGTACGGCGTTGAGCTTGCCGGACTGCTTGAAGACCCAACATTCTCTGTGGGTATGATTAGCAGGTTTACCGGGGGTGCTATGGATCTGACATACTTGGTCCAGAATTTTGTTTAGGCTGGACAGTTCGTCTCTGGCGCCTTTAGAGGGCTGCTTTTGCTGACTATGCCGAGAGCTTCTAAATCCGGCGTTTACTGTCGTGCTCTTCGTGCTATCTTCTTTATTCCGACGTTTGTTATTGCGCCGTGATTTCCCATTTCCATCTCTAACTTCGGATGTACTTGGGTCGCTGATGCTGCATGTAACGCCCCAAGACCGGAGCTTCAGATGCCTTCCAGGGTTTCCGAGATTCATTGTTGATTTGTTTCGTCGGTTGCATTCATCTCTGCATCATGTGCATTGCATCATGTCATCATGCAACCCATTTTAAAGCTCAACTAAATAAATTGCACGGATCTTCGGTCCATTTAAACCGAGGGAATTCACATGGTGATTCTCTTTATAACATATCCTCCCGATATTAGGGAGCTATTATAAATTTTTCCATTCTTTTGGAATTCACCTTAACACACTTGCAAAATCCCAATGCTTTAGTCATCACGTCTCTTGGCCTTTAACTTTGCCCATAAATTCTTTCGTCATTTTCCGGAGCTCCACCAAAAATCGGAACATTTTTTGGACACCTCTAATTCCTAGCCCTTGTTCAAACCATTTGAATTAAATTCAAATGACTTTGAATTAAATCCTTGCAATCATGCCTCTCATATTTTTCTTGGAACTAGCGCATTTTTGCGAGTCCGGGAATATTATTTGTGTACGCTAATTCTTTCCCAAACCCCCTCCATCTTTCTTTTCTTCTCCAATTTTGTTTTATGCTTAGAAATAAAGTTAAAGAGAGAGAGAGCAGAGAGCCCAACTGGGCCTCCCTAGGCCCACTCTCGCGCCAGCCCACCTAGGCCACCCGCAGCGAGGCTAGCAGACCTCCCGCGCCGGCCCATAGGCCCAGCCGACCCCCCACCAATTCTAACCTAGCCCGATCCCCCTCGGTCCTCTTTTTCCCTTCGTCCACCTCCTCGCGCCGCCAGGAGTCCCCGCAGCCCGATCCCCATCTCTCGCTCTCTCCCTCTCCCATCGATCGCTCCCGCGCCGCCTCCACGCACATCGCTAGGGAGAGGAGCTCCTCGTGCCTCGACCCGATCCCTCCTCAACGCTGGCCTGCCGACGAGCGCTGTCCCTTGCCTGTGCCTCCCTCTTCCGCGAGGCCGTCATCTCCGCACACGCCCGATCCCGCGCGCCCCTCCTCGTTGCCATGGCCTTCCTCCTGCTTCTCCTCCGCGCGCCATGGCCGCCTCCCGCTTCCTCTGCCGAGTCCTACCTCGTCCCCGTGCCCGCATCCTTCGTCCTTCACGGCCAGCAGGAGCCCCCGCACTGCTCGTCCCAACCGATTTGGCCAGAGCTCGCCGGAGCCCCAGCACCGGTCGTCCCCGGACGTCCTCCTCGGCTCCACCCTGCCGGCTCACGGCGCCGCCGACCTCACTTCAGCTACGCACCGTCCTCCACCGCCTCCCCGCCAGGGTCCCTTGCAGGATCCTCCTCTTTGCCTTGCCTTGCCGCTGGACCCTGCTCGGGCGCCGCGCCGCTGCGGCCAGGAGCTCCAGCCCGACCTCTGCCCGTGACAGCTGCTGCTCCCGCGACTCGAGTTGTTGCTCCGTGCTTCATCATCTACCGTCGCCTCATTGACATGGCCATCGCCGAGTCCTCCCAGGACCCGTGGAGTCTTATACAGGAAAACCAAGTTCAAAGACTGTCGTGGCCGTGATCTCGCCCAGTACCACTTCGGATTCGTCAAGACCCTCATGTATAACTACACCCGATGATGTGACAAGTACCCCGGCAACGGGTACATCTACACCGCCAAGACCGGACCGACAAGTACCCCGGCGTCCCGTGTACCACTACCGTCACCCCGAAGACGTTGGAGTCATCAAGTACCTCTCCGAATGAACATGAACGACTACCGTCGCAAGATCGGGACCAGAAAGTCCGAAGACCCCAAGTACCACGACACCGATGACATGAACGTATACGGAAACTTGTGCAACGATAAACATGTACCACTACCGTCGCCGAGATCGCAAGAACCTCTACCGCCGACGCTAGAGCGTGCGAGAACGACTACTTCCACTACCGCCGTCGCGAGAATGCCTACTTCCATCTACGAACTTGATCCGTTCCGATAAGGCACGCTTCGAAAGGTATAACCATCGACACGATCGTCCGTGGACCGAATGCATGTTATGTGATATGAGATGAACCCTGTGTTTGCAGCGTGCCCGTTTGTTACGTGCATGGCCCTCGGTTGCCATGCCGCCGACACATGGGACACCCAGTATCCGGGAGCGCCCCATCTTCTTTTTCTCGCTCCCGCCACTTCCTTTTGCACCGGTATCTCTATGAGCTACCGGAACCGATATGTTGTCGTGGCATCACTTTCGGATTCGTTGCCGTGGCACCCCTTTCATTTCCGTCACGATGACAAATGCCTCATATCTTATCATGACAACATTTTCATAAAAAATGCATAATCTTGTTCATGTCATCCGCATCATGTTAACAACATCAAGAATGTTTAAAATTGTTGTTTGCATTAATTTGCTAAATGCATATGGGGATTTATCGGATTTGTTGTTTGCTATATCCGGCCCCAATCAAATTGTTTAGATAGGTAATTCCTTTATGTTTCACCTCTTGACATGCTTAACAACATTTAATATTGTTGGGTACATAAATGAGATCGAACAAAATAATGGATTGTGGTGTTTTGTCAATATGCATCCCGTTGCATATTGAGCTCCACTTAATTTGTAGGATTGTTTGTGCATTTTTGCCATGCCATGCTTCATTAAACCGGACATGCATCATACTTGGTTGTGCATCATGCCATGTGTATGTGGTGGTTGTTTACTATGCTGTTTGCTTCTTTCCGGTGTTGCTTCTTCGGGTTGGATCCGGTAACGTTGTGTTGTGAGGATTCGTTCGGCTACGTCCGTTTGCCTTCTTCTTGGACTCGTTCTTCTTCCTTGTGGGATCTCAGGCAAGATGACCATACCCTCGAAATCACTTCTATCTTTGCTTGCTAGATGCTCGCTCTTTTGCTATGCCTTAACGGATTTATTAAAGAAGAGTTGTATATGATGCAACCAGAAGATTTTGTCAATCTGAAAGGTGCTAACAAAATGTGCAAGCTCCAGCGATCCATCTATGGACTGGTGCAAGCATCTCGGAGTTGGAATATACGCTTTGATGAGTTGATCAAAGCATATAGTTTTATACAGACTTGCGGTGAAGCCTGTATTTACAAGAAAGTGAGTGGGAGCACTACAGCATTTCTGATAAGTATATGTGAATGACATATTGTTGATCGGAAATAATGTAGAATTATTCTGTAAAGCATAAAGGAGTGTTTGAAAGGAGTTTTTCAAAGAAAGACTTCAGTGAAGTTGCTTACATATTGAGCTTCAAGATCTATAGAGATAGATCAAGACGCTTGATAAGTTTTTTCAATGAGTACATACCTTGACAAGATTTTGAAGTAGTTCAAAATGGAGCAGTCAAAGAAAGAGTTCTTGTCTGTATTACAAGGTGTGAAGTTGAGTAAGACTCAAAGCCCGACCACGGCAGAAGATAGAAAGAGAATGAAAGTCATTCCCTATGCCTTGGCCATAGGTTCTATAAAGTATGTCATGCTGTGTACCACATCTATTGTATACCCTGCACTGATTTGGCAAGGGAGTACAATAGTGATCTAGGAGTAGATCACTGGACAGCGGTCAGAATTATCCTTAGTGAAATAAGGATATGTTTCTCGATTATGGACGTGACAAAAAGTTCGTCGTAAAGGGTTACATCGATGCAAGTTTTTGACACTGATCCAGATGATTCTAAGTCTCAATCTGGATACATATTGAAAGTGGGAGCAATTAGCTAGAGTAGCTCCGTGCAGAGCATTGTAGACATAGAATTTTGCAAAATACATACGGATCTGAATTTGGCAGGCCCGTTGACTAAATTTTTCTCACAAGCAAAACATGATCACTCTTTGGGTGTTAATCACATAGCGATGTGAACTAGATTATAGACTCTAGTAAACCCTTTGGGTGTTAGTCACATGGAGATGTGAACCAATCACATAAAGATGTGAACTATTGGTGTTAATCACATAGCGATGTGAACTAGATTATTGACTCTAGTGCAAGTGGGAGACTGAAGGAAATATGCCCTAGAGGCAATAATAAAGTTATTATTTATTTCCTTATTTCATGATAAATGTTTATTATTCATGGTAGAATTGTATTAACCGGAAACATAATACATGTGTGAATACATAGACAAACAGAGTGTCACTAGTATGCCTCTACTTGACTAGCTCGTTAATCAAAAATGGTTATGTTTCCTAACCATGGACAAAGAGTTGTTATTTGATTAACGGGATCACATCATTAAATGAATGATCTGATTGACATGACCCATTCCATTAGCTTAGCACCCGATCGTTTAGTATGTTGCTATTGCTTTCTTCATGACTTATACATGTTCCTATGACTATGAGATTATGCAACTCCCGTGTGCCAGAGGAACACTTTGTGTGCTACCAAACATCACAACGTAACTGGGTGATTATAAAGGTGCTCTACAGGTGTCTCCAAAGGTACATGTTGGGTTGACGTATTTCGAGATTAGGATTTGTCACTCCGAATGTCGGAGAGGTATCTCTGGGCCCTCTCGGTAATGCACATCACTTAAGCCTTGCAAGCATTACAACTAATGAGTTAGTTGCAGGATGATGTATTACGGAACGAGTAAAGAGACTTGCCGGTAACGAGATTGAACTAGGTATTGAGATACCGACGATCGAATCTCGGGCAAGTAACATACCAATGACAAAGGGAACAAGGTATGTTCTTATGCGGTCTGACCGATAAAGATCTTCGTAGAATATGTAGGAGCCAATATGTGCATCCAGGTCCCGCTGTTGGTTATTGGCTGGAGATTTGTCTCAGTCATGTCTACATTGTTCTCGAACCGTAGGGTCCGCACGCTTAACTTTACGATGACAGTTATTATGAGTTTATGCATTTTGATGTACCGAAGTTAGTTCGGAGTCCCGAATGTGATCACGGACATGACGAGGAGTCTCAAAATGGTCAAGACATAAAGATTGATATATTGGACGGCTATATTCGGACACCGGAAGTGTTCCGGTTGATTTCGGATAAAACCGGAGTGCCGGAGGGGTTACCGGAACCCCCCGGGGAAGTAATAGGCCTTATTGGGCCTGAGGGGAGAGAGAGGGCAGCAGCCCAAGAGGTGGCACGCCCCCCCTCATGGGGAGTCCGAATTGGACTAGGAGGGGGGGCGCGGCCCCCCTTTCCCTCTCCCTCTCCCTCTCTTTCCTTCCCCCTCAAGTCTCCTAGTTGGACTAGGAAAGGGGAGTCCTACTCCCACTAGGAGGAGGACTCCCCCTCCCCTTGGCGCGCCCCATAGGGCCGGCCGGCCTCGCTCTTGCTCCTTTATATACGGGGGCAGGGGGGGCACCCTAGGACACACAAGTTGATCCACGTGATCGTTCCTTAGCCGTGTGCGGTGCCCCCTATGCCACCTCGATCATATCATTGTAGTGCTTAGGCGAAGCCCTGCGTCGGTAGAACATCATCATCGTCACCACACCGTTGTGCTGACGGAACTCATCCTCGAAGCTTTGCTGGATCGGAGCCCAGGGAGCGTCATCGAGTTGTACGTGTGCTAAGAACTCGGAGGTGCCGGAGTAATGGTGCTTGGATCGGTCGGATCGGGAAGACGTACGACTACTTCCTCTACGTTGCGTCAATGCTTCCGTTGCGGTCTACGAGGGTACGTAGACAACACTCTCCCCTCTCGTTGCTATGCATCACCATGATCTTGCGTGTGCGTAGGAAATTTTTTGAAATTACTATGTTCCCCAACATGAACGTCTACGGAAACTTGTGCAACGATAAACATGTACCACTACCATCGCCGAGATCGCGAGAACCTCTACCGCCGACCCTAGAGCATGCGAGAACGACTACTTCCACTACCGCCGTCGTGAGAACACCTACTTCCCTCTACGAACTTGATCCGTTCCGATAAGGCATGCTTCGAAAGGTATAACCATCGACACGACCGTCCATGGACCGAATGCATGTTATGTGATACGAGATGAACCCCGTGTTTGCAGCGTGCCCATTTGTTACGTGCACGACCCTCGGTTGCCATGCCGCCGACACATGGGACACACGGTATCCGGGAGAGCCCCATCTTCTTTTTCTCGCTCCCGCCACTTCCTTTTGCACCGGTATCTCTATGAGCTACCGGAACCGATATGTTGCCGTGGCATCACTTTCGGATTCGTTGCTGTGTCACCCCTTTCGTTTCCGTCACGATGACAAATGCCTCATATCTTATCATGACAACATTTTCATAAAAATTGCATAATCTTGTTCATGTCATCCGCATCATGTTAACAACATCAAGAATGTTTAAAATTGTTGTTTGCATTAATTTGCTAAATGCATATGGGGATTTACCGGATTTGTTGTTTGTTATATCCGGCCCCAATCAAATTGTTTAGATAGGTAATTCCTTTATGTTTCACCTCTTGACATGCTTAACAACATTTAATATTGTTGGGTACATAAACGAGATCGAACTAAATAATGGATTGTGGTGTTTTGTCAATATGCATCCCATTGCATATTGAGCTCCACTTAATTTGTAGGATTGTTTGTGCATTTTTGCCATGCCATGCTTCATTAAACCGGACATGCATCATACTTGGTTGTGCATCATGCCATGTGTATGTGGTGGTTGTTTACTATGTTGTTTGCTTCTTTCCGGTGTTGCTTCTTCGGGTTGGATCCGGTAACGTCGTGTTGTGAGGATTCGTTCGTCTACATCCATTTGTCTTCTTCTTGGACTCGTTCTTCTTCCTTGCGGGATCTGAGGCAAGATGACCATACCCTCGAAATCACTTCTATCTTTGCTTGCTAGATGCTCGCTCTTTTGCTATGCCTATGCTGCGATACCTACCACTTGCTTATCATGCCTCCCATATTGTTGAACCAAGCCTCTAACCCACCTTGTCCTAGCAAACCGTTGTTTGGCTATGTTACTGCTTTGCTTAGCCCCTCTTATAGCGTTGTTAGTTGCACGTGAAGATTGAAGTTTGTTCCTTGTTGGAACATGGAGATGTTGTTCCTTGTTGGAACATGTTTACTTATTGGGATATCACAATATATCTTATTTAATTAATGCATCTATATACTTGGTAAAGGGTGGAAGGCTCGGCCTTATGCCTGGTGTTTTGTTCCACTCTTGCCGCCCTAGTTTCCGTCATATCGGTGTTATGTTCCCGGATTTTGCGTTCCTTATGTGGTTGGGTATAATGGGAACCCCTTGACAGTTTGCTTTGAATAAAACTCCTCCAGCAAGGCCCAACCTTGGTTTTACCTTTCGCCACCTAGCCTCTTTTTCCCTTGGGTTAGGCCAGCCCAAGGGTCATTTTTATTTTAACCCCCCCTGGGCCAGTGCTTATCTAAGTGTTGGTTCGAACTGAGTAGACTGCGGGGCCACCTCATGGAAACTTGAGGGCTGGTTTTACTCGTAGGATGTCTCATCCGGTGTTGCCCCTGAGAGCGAGATATGCGCAGCTCCCATCAGGATGTCGGCGCATCGGGCGGCTTTGCTGGACTTGTTTTACCATTGTCGAGGATGTCTTGTAGAACCAGGATACCGAGTCTGATCGGAATGTCTCGGGAGGAGGTCTATTCCTTCGTTGACCATGAGAGCTTGTCATGGGCTAAGTTGGGACACCCCTGCAGGGATTTGAACTTTCAAAAGTCGTGCCTGCGGTTATGGGCAGATGGGAATTTGTTAATGTCCGGTGGTAGAAAACCTGAAGTCGACCTTAATTAAAATGCATCAACCGCGTGTGTAACCGTGATGGTCTCTTTCAGGCGGAGTCCGGGAAGTGAACACGGTGTTGGAGTTATGTTTGACGTAGGTTGTTCTAGGATCACTTCTTGATCATAGTTTTGTAGACCGTGCTTTGCCTTCTCTTCTCGCTCTCATTTGTGTATGTTAGCCACCATATATGCTAGTCGCTTGCTGCAGCTCCACCTCATACCTTTTACCTTACCCATAAGCTTAAATAGTCTTGATCGTGAGGGTGCGAGATTGCTAAGTCCCTGTGGCTCACAAATACTTCCAAAACCAGCTTGCAGGTGCCGATGAGTCCGTGCAGATGACGCAACCAAGCTCAGGAGGAGCTCGTTGAAGATCTTGTCCTTTGTGTTGTTTCGTTCTAGTTGGTCAGTAGTGGAGCCCAGTTGGGGTCGATCGGGGACCTTGTCGCATTTGGGGGTTCTTCTTTTATTTTGGTTCCGTAGTCGGACCTTGATTGTATTTGGATGTTGTAATGCTTTATTCATGTATTTGTGTGAAGTGGCGATTGTAAGCCAACTATGTATCTTTTTCTCTTATGTATTACATGGGTTGTGTGAAGATTACCTCACTTGCGACATTGCTTTCAATGCGGATATGCCTCTAAGTCGTGCTTCGACACGTGGGAGATATAGCCGCATCGAGGGCGTTACAAGTTGGTATCAGAGCCTTCCCCGACCTTAGGAGCCCCCACTACTTGATCGTTTTTAGCAGCCGTTGTTGAGTCTAGAAAAATGTTTTGAGTCATTTAGGAATTATATATCAGAGAGTTTAGGAATTCTTTTTACTCCCCAGTCTCCTCATCGCTCTGGTAAGGCATCCTGACGTAGAGTTTTGACTTTTCTCTTCTCAAATTTCACTAATTTTTTTTAGGATCACGCGGGTATCTTGGAATCGTTCCGATCGATTTGTGACAAGAACATTGTTCTTGGTGCCTCCTGTCTTTAGGGGTTGTGGCAGTGTCCCGGGGAGTTGAGCTCCGAGGTGTTGTCATCACAATTTTATCGTTGCAGTTCTGGAATACCTGAGATTAGTTTCGCCGACATCGAAAATCTCTTTTATGCAGTTGTTGGTGAGATAACCTCGACGCCACCCAGTACTGGGCGGGAGTTCGGGAGTATTGCCATAACTCGTATAACGGATGCTTTTCGAAGGTTGAGGTAGATGATTTCCGAAGATTTCTTGGTTATGTGTTGAAGGATGGATACAGCTAGATGTAGGATTTGCTAGTTTTGGGTGAGATATTATGCTTCCCCTGTATCCCCAACACCTGATTGCATAACCGGAAAGTTTCGGGAGTTTATAAGTGGGAATTCAAGTAGCTCTTAGGATATCTTTCCGACAGATGTATGATATGAAATTGGGGTTCGACGTCTATTGGTCCGCCTATCCACGGTTGGTTTTACAGTGGTCTCGTTGTGTCTTAAAGAGTCCTTGGCTATGCCGACTTGGGGACGCTTCGTATGTCATGTGCACTACCTTGTACATGATGGTGCTGTACGATCGAGCCCGTGTAGGCCCCACCACGAAAACTTCGGACGAAATCTCTATCATATGTTTGTTCCGGCTTATTCTGCAAGCTAATCCTTTGTTTTTGTTTTGAGTTGTGGTATTCGAGTTGCTTCGAAGTCAAATGTTGATTCCATACCTTTCCTAAAGGGTGTTCTCAAATTCCTATGTGAATACTAATCTTTCTCGATCATCAAGCTTGTCATCTAAATTTCTTCTCAACCGACGTGTTTCTCTTCAAGTGGATCCAATTTTTTTCTACATCCGCAAGGTCAATTATCAGTTCTTCTCAACGGTGCTCATCTCATCCGTCCCAAGATGCCTTTGTTTTTCCCACCCTCCCACCCTTTTCCTTCAAGGATTCAGATTTATTAATCAAGTATCCATCTTATTGATGTGAAGTCTCTCCATTCCTTTTCCGTCAATGTTCTTATCCGGTGATTCTCATGAAGATTCTAATGGAGCTTCAAGTTTGTCATTCTTCATTCTTTTCATCTCCGGTGGAACCAATTTAAGCTTTCGGTGTTGATCATATTCTTTTCCTTATTTCAAATGCCTTCTCATGTCGGTGCACCTTATATTCAGTCATTTCTCGCTATTCAATGTTCCGGAGTGCTCAAGATATCTCGAACATTCGTGTTTTCCACTCTGCATTCATTGAAGATCTTTCGAGGTCCTACCGTATTCAAGCCATATAATTCAACCGGTGCAATCTCTCCTTCAAATCGTTAAACGGTGTATCTTTTGAGTGGGCCCTAACCCACAGGTCTTTTCCCAAGATCTTACCTGACTCTTCTCTTTTCTCGGTGTTACTCTCAAATTCTTTTCCAAGTTTGAAGTAAGAATGAATTTTTCATCAGTCAAATGTTTTTCTCCAAGATCTTTCAAATTCTTTTCATCGTTGGCTCAACTTTTCCATTCTTCATTCAGGTGTGCCTCAATAATTCTTGGTGGTGCTTCTCGTTGTCATTCTAATCATTTGAAGACCAAAGAAGTTTTTTCTGTCAATCTTGTTCTTTTGTCTTCAAGATTCATGGTTCTAGTTCGAGGCCATTCTCTCATAATTGTTTTGCTTGTGAAAATTCTTTTTACCTATCCGGAGCAATTCAAGAGCCTTCTCAGTTTGTTATCCGGAGTCCATCAATTCAGGTTTATTCATTCTCAGCTGTCAGTTATCATTCTCCAATCTTACCGGTGCATCGTTCAAATATCCTCTAATCAGTTCATGATCTCTTCGTTCTTTTGTATCTAAACTCTCTCATCTATCTTCGTTCATTTGCTAATTCTTCCCGGTGTTTTCTTTATGTTATCTTCGTTCATTCAATTCTACCGATGATTCGTTGAAGACCTTCCCAAGTTTGCTCCATATCTATCTTAATCCTTTTTCAACGAGAATAAGTAATATGCAAGATCCGTTGATTGTCATCAATTTAATTGGTGAAGGATAAGCAAAACATAATTCTTATTCTTGTTCATTCAAGTGATTAATTCTTTATTCCGGAGGCCCTTCAAATTCTCGGTTTCATTTGTTTTGATCTTCTCTTTTTCCCGGAGTTCCAACCTCTTTCAATTATATTATCACGGAGATCTCTATCTAAATCATGGCGAGGCTTCAATCTAATTCTTTTCATCATTCAATTATTTTGGTCCATTCTTTTATCACCGGAGTTCCTCATGAAGGTTCTACATGTTGGTTCATCAAGGATTTAATTCCTTCTCGAAGTGTTTATCAAGTTTCTTTTCAGAGGAGTTCAAGCATTGTTCATCTTGATATCTGGAGTGCAATTCTTTCTTCTGAATCATTGGAGGTGGTATTATGTCATTCTTGATAATTTGGGTTCATGTTACATGATTCACATATTGTTATGAATGAGGTATTTTAAATCCATCAGTCTCTTCATTGGATTTATATTGGGTTATATTTCACCTAAAGCCTTCCCTAAGGATTGTTGCTAATTATGATGCTTATATATGACCCAAGTTTTTCATTTATCCTTCCGGTGAAATAAGTTTCTCGTCTCCTTGTTGATATCAATCCAATCTATTGTTTTTCGTTAGTGGCAGAATTTCACCTCATAGTTTTGAGATGTTTTCTATAAGCCCACTTCAAGCTTACCCTTTTCGTTGTTGGTTTTTTCCAACAACTTCGTTATTTTCTTGTTGGAAGGGTGCTTTCCAAGCTCATTTGTGGCAAAAGTTGGTTTTTTCAACTCCATTCTTTTATTACAATGATCTAACTTCTATGCTTTTCTTCTGGAGGCATTGTAATGTTGCTCTCTTCGACCCATCATCTTGTTTTGTCAAGATCTTGTTCAATTCCTTCCATTTACAGCCGGAGTGCTGCCCAAATTATACTAGTCTTATTCCTTCTCTACCTTGTTTTAACCGGAGTGTTCTGTCCTCTGCTGAAGTTCTTTTCATCTTATCAGGTCTTGCATGTCGTTTCTACCGGAGTGCTTGCATGTACTTCTTGTCCATTGCAACACTTTCCTGATGTATTTCAACCTACAAGGTTCTAGTAATGTTCCTTGTTCCTCTTTTCTAACAGAGTGTTTTTGACTTCGTTCATCTTCGTTGTATTCTTTCTTTCGTTTTGTTCAACCTCTCAAGGTTCTTTGGTTTCACTCAATTGTCAAGAAGCAACTTAGTTTTACCTCTTCTCTTCCTCCTCCGTTTTCCCTCCGGTGCCATCCTAGATCTCGGGACGAGATCCTCTCGCAGTGGTGGAGTGTTGTAACGCCCCAAGACCAGAGCTTCAGATGCCTTCCAGGGTTTCCGAGATTCGTTGTTGATTTGTTTTGTCGGTTGCATTCATGTCTGCATCATGTGCATTGCATCATGTCATCATGCAACCCATTTTAAAGCTCAACTAAATAAATTGCATGGATCTTCGGTCCATTTAAACCGAGGGAATTCACATGGTGATTCTCTTTATAACATATCCTCCCAATATTAGGGAGCAATTATAAATTTTTCCATTCTTTTGGAATTCACCTTAACACACTTGCAAAATCCCAATGCTTTAGTCATCACGTCTCTTGGCCTTTAACTTTGCCCATAAATTCTTTCGTCATTTTCCGGAGCTCCACCAAAAATCGGAACATTTTTTGGACACCTCTAATTCCTAGCCCTTGTTCAAACCATTTGAATTAAATTCAAATGACTTTGAATTAAATCCTTGCAATCATGCCTCTCATATTTTTCTTGGAACTAGCGCATTTTTGCGAGTCCGGGAATATTATTTGTGTGCGTTAATTCTTTCCCAAACCCCCTCCATCTTTCTTTTCTTCTCCAATTTTGTTTTATGCTTAGAAATAGAGAGAGAGAGCAGAGAGCCCAACTGGGCCTCCCTAGGCCCACTCTCGCGCCAGCCCACCTAGGCCACCCGCAGCGAGGCTAGCAGACCTCCCGCACCCCCCACCAATTCTAACCTAGCCTGATCCCCCTCGGTCCTCTTTTTCCCTTCGTCCACCTCCTCGCGCCGCCAGGAGTCCCCGCAGCCCGATCCCCATCTCTCGCTCTCTTCCTCTCCCATCGATCCCTCCTGCGCCGCCTCCACGCACATCGCTAGGGAGATGAGCTCCTCGTGCCTCGACCCGATCCCTCCTCAACGCCGGCCCGCCGACGAGCGCTGTCCCTTGCCTGTGCCTCCCTCTTCCGCGAGGCCGCCGTTTCCGCACACGCCCGATCCCGCGCGCCCCTCCTCGTTGCCATGGCCTTCCTCCTTCTTCTCCTCCGCGCGCCATGGCCGCCTCCCGCTTCCTCTGCCGAGTCCTACCTCGTTCCTGTGCCCGCATCCTTCGTCCTCCATGGCCAGCAGGAGCCCCCGCACTGCTCGCCCCAACCGATTTGGCCAGAGCTCGCCGGAGCCCCAGCACCGGTCGTCACCGGACGTCCTCCTCGGCTCCACCCTGCCGGCTCACGGCGCCGCCGACCTCACTTTAGCTGCGAACCGTCCTCCACCGCCTCCCCGCCAAGGTCCGTCGCAGGCTCCTCCTCTTCGCCTTGCCTTGCCGCTGGACCCTGCTTGGGCGCCGCACCGCTGCGGCCAGGAGCTCCAGCCCGACCTCCACCCGTGACAGCTGCTGCTCCCGCGACTCGAGCTGTTGCTCCGTGCTTCATCATCTACCGTCGCCTCATTGACATGGCCATCGCCGAGTCCTCCCAGGACCCGTGGAGTCTTATACAGGAAAACCAAGTTCAAAGACTGCCGTGGCCGTGATCTCGCCCAGTACCACTTCGGATTCGTCAAGACCCTCATGTACAACTACACCCGATGATGTGACAAGTACCCCGGCAACGGGTACATCTACGCCGCCAAGACCGGACCGAAAAGTACCCCAGCGTCGCGTGTACCACTACCGTCACCCCGAAGACGTTGGAGTCATCAAGTACCTCTCTGAACGAACGTGAACGACTACCGTCGCAAGAACGGGACCGGAAAGTCCGTAGACCCCAAGTACCACGACACCGATGACATGAACTGAAGGAAATATGCCCTAGAGGCAATAATAAAGTTATTATTTATTTCCTTATTTCATGATAAATGTTTATTATTCATGGTAGAATTGTATTAACCGGAAACATAATACATGTGTGAATACATAGACAAACAGAGTGTCACTAGTATGCCTCTACTTGACTAGCTCGTTAATCAAAAATGGTTATGTTTCCTAACCATGGACAAAGAGTTGTTATTTGATTAACGGGATCACATCATTAAATGAATGATCTGATTGACATGACCCATTCCATTAGCTTAGCACCCGATCGTTTAGTATGTTGCTATTGCTTTCTTCATGACTTATACATGTTCCTATGACTATGAGATTATGCAACTCCCGTGTGCTGGAGGAACACTTTGTGTGCTACCAAACGTCACAACGTAACTGGGTGATTATAAAGGTGCTCTACAGGTGTCTCCAAAGGTACATGTTGGGTTGACGTATTTCGAGATTAGGATTTGTCACTCCGAATGTCGGAGAGGTATCTTTGGGCCCTCTCGGTAATGCACATCACTTAAGCCTTGCAAGCATTGCAACTAATGAGTTAGTTGCGGGATGATGTATTACGGAACGAGTAAAGAGACTTGCCGGTAACGAGATTGAACTAGGTATTGAGATATCGACGATCGAATCTCGGGCAAGTAACATACCGATGACAAAGGGAACAACGTATGTTGTTATGCGGTCTGACCGATAAAGATCTTCGTAGAATATGTAGGAGCCAATATGGGCATCCAGGTCCCGCTGTTGGTTATTGACCGGAGATTTGTCTCAGTCATGTCTACATTGTTCTCGAACCGTAGGGTCCACATGCTTAACGTTACGATGACAGTTATTATGAGTTTATGCATTTTGATGTACCGAAGTTAGTTCGGAGTCCCGGATGTGATCACGGACATGACGAGGTGTCTCGAAATGGTCGAGACATAAAGATTGATATATTGGACGGCTATATTCGGACACCGGAAGTGTTCCGGGTGATTTCGGATAAAACCGGAGTGCCGGAGGGGTTACCGGAACCCCCCGGGGAAGTAATGGGCATTATTGGGCCTGAGGGGAGAGAGAGGGCAGCAGCCCAAGAGGTGGCGCGCCCCCCTCATGGGGAGTCCGAATTGGACTAGGAGGGGGGCGCGGCCCCCCTTTCCCTCTTCCTCTCCCTCTCTTTCCTTCCCCCTCAAGTCTCCTAGTTGGACTAGGAAAGGGGAGTCGTACTCCCACTAGGAGGAGGACTCCCCCTCCCCTTGGCGCGCCCCATAGGGCCGGCCGGCCTCCCCCTTGCTCCTTTATATACGGGGGCAGGGGGCACCCTAGGACACACAAGTTGATCCACGTGATCGTTCCTTAGCCGTGTGCGGTGCCCCCTATTCCACCTCGATCATATCGTTGTAGTGCTTAGGCGAAGCCCTGCGTCGGTAGAACATCATCATCGTCACCACGCCGTTGTGCTGACGGAACTCATCCTCGAAGCTTTGCTGGATCGGAGCCCGGGGAGCGTCATCGAGCTGTATGTGTGCGAAGAACTCGGAGATGCCAGAGTAACGGTGCTTGGATCGGTCGGATCGGGAAGACGTACGACTACTTCCTCTATGTTGTGTCAACGCTTCCATTGCGGTCTACGAGGGTACATAGACAACACTCTCCCCTCTCGTTGCTATGCATCACCATGATCTTGCATGTGCGTAGGAATTTTTTTTGAAATTACTACGTTCCCCAACAGTGGTATCAGAGCCTGGTTTTCTGGCTTGATGTTATATGCATGAGTAGAACACAAGTGAGTTGTGGGCGATATAAGTCATACTGCCTACCAGCATGTCATACTTTGGTTCGGCGGTATTGTTGGATGAAGCGGCCCGGACCGACATTACGCGTACGCTTACGCGAGACCGGTTCTCCCGACGTGCTTTGCACAAAGGTGGCTTGCGGGTGACTGTTTCTCCAACTTTAGTTGAACCAAGTGTGGCTACGCCCGGTCCTTGCGAAGGCTAAAACGGCATCAACTTGACAAACTATCGTTGTGGTTTTGATGCGTAGGTGAGATTGGTTCTTGCTTAAGCCCGTAGCAGCCATGTAAAACTTGCAACAACAAAGTAGAGGACGTCTAACTTGTTTTTGCAGGGCATGTTGTGATGTGATATGGTCAAGACATGATGCTAATTTTATTGTATGAGATGATCATGTTTTGTAACCGAGTTATCGGCAACTGGCAGGAGCCATATGGTTGTCGCTTTATTGTATGCAATGCAATCGCGCTGTAATGCTTTACTTTATCACTAAGCGGTAGCTATAGTCATGGAAGCATAAGATTGGCGAGACGACAACGATGCTACGATGGAGATCAAGGTGTCGCGCCGGTGACGATGGTGATCACGACGGTGCTTCGGAGATGGAGATCACAAGCACAAGATGATGATGGCCATATCATATCACTTATATTGATTGCATGTGATGTTTATCTTTTATGCACTTATCTTGCTTTGATTGATGGTAGCATTATAAGATGATCTCTCACTAAATTATCAAGAAGTGTTCTCCCTGAGTATGCACCATTGCGAAAGTTCTTCGTGCTGAGACACCACGTGATGATCGGGTGTGATAGGCTCTACGTTCAAATACAACGGGTGCAAAACAGTTGCACACACGGAATACTCAGGTTATACTTGACGAGACAAGCATATACAGATATGGCCTCGGAACACGGAGACCGAAAGGTCGAGCGTGAATCATATAGTAGATATGATCAACATAGTGATGTTCACCAATGAAACTACTCCATCTCACGTGATGATCAGACATGGTTTAGTTGATTTGGATCACGTGATCACTTAGAGGATTAGAGGGATGTCTATCTAAGTGGGAGTTCTTAAGTAATATGATTAAATTGAACTTAAATTTATCATGAACTTAGTCCTGGTAGTATTTTGCAAATTATGTTGTAGATCAATAGATCGCGTTGTTGCTTCCCTGTGTTTATTTTGATATGTTCCTAGAGAAAATTGTGTTGAAAGATGTTAGTAGCAATGATGCGGATTGGATCTGTGATCTAAGGTTTATCCTCATTGCTGCACAGAAAAATTATGTCCTTGATGCACCGCTAGGTGACGGACCTATTGCAGGAGCAGATGCAGACGTTATGAATGTTTGGCTAGCTCAATATGATGACTACTTGATAGTTTTGTGCACCATGCTTAATGGCTTAGAATCGGCACTTCAAAGACGTTTTGAACGTCATGGACCATATGAGATGTTCCAGGAGTTGAAATTAATATTTCAGCAAATACCCGAGTTGAGAGATATGAAGTCTCCAACAAGTTCTATAGCTAAAAGATGGAGGAGAATCGCTCAACTAGTGAGCATGTGCTCAGATTGTCTGGGTACTACAATCGCTTGAATCAAGTGGCAGTTAATCTTCCAGATAAGATAGTGACTGACAGAATTCTCTAGTCACCATCACCAAGTTAGTAGAACTTCGTGATGAACTATAAAATGCAAGGGATAACGGAAACAACTCCCAAGCTCTTCGTGATGCTAAAATCAACGAAGGTAGAAATCAAGAAAAACATCAAGTGTTGATGGTTGACAAGACCACTAGTTTCAAGAAAAGGGCAAAGGGAAGAAGGGGAACTTCAAAAAGAACGGCAAGCAAGTTGCTGCTCAAGTGAAGAAGCCCAAGTCTGATCCTAAGCCTGAGACTAAGTGCTTCTACTGCAAAGGGACTGGTCACTGGAAGCAGAACTAGCCCAAGTGATTGGCGGATAAAAAGGATGGCAAAGTGAACATAAGTATATTTGATATACATGTTATTGATGTGTACTTTACTAGTGTTTATAGCAACCCCTCAGTATTTGATACTAGTTCAGTTGCTAAGATTAGTAACTCGAAACAGGAGTTGCAGAATAAACGGAGACTAGTTAAGGGTGAAGTAACGATGTGTGTTGGAATTGGTTCCAAAAATTGATATGATCATCATCGCACACTCCCTATACTTTCAGGATTAGTGTTGAACCTAAATAAGTGTTATTTGGTGTTTGCATTGAGCATGAATATGATTTGATCATGTTTATTGTAATACAGTTATTCATTTAAGTAAAAGAATAAATTGTTGTTCTGTTTACATGAATAAAACCTTATATGGTTACACACCCAATGAAAATGGTTCATTGGATCTCGATCGTAGTGATACACATATTCATAATATTGAAACCAAAAGATGCAAAGTTAATAATGATAGTGCAACTTATTTGTGGCACTGCCGTTTAGGTCATATTGGTGTAAAGCGCATGAAGAAACTCCATGCTGATGGGCTTTTGGAATCACTTGATGCTTGCGAACCATGCCTCATGGGCAGGATGACTAAGACTCCGTTCTCCGGAACAATAGAGCAAGCAACTAACTTATTGGAAATAATACATACTGATGTATGCGATCCAATGAGTGTTGAGGCTCGTGGCAAGTATCATTATTTTCTGACCTTCACAGATGATTTGAGCAGATATGGGTATATCTATTTGATGAAACACAAGTCTGAAACATTTGAAAAGTTCAAAGAATTTCAGAGTGAAGTGGAGAATCATCGTAACAAGAAAATAAAAGTTTCTACGATATGATCGCAGAGGTAAAATATTTGAGTTACGAGTTTGGCCTTCAGTTAAAACAATGTGAAATAGTTTCACTACTCACACCACCTGGAACACCACAGTGTAATGGTGTGTCCGAACATCGTAACCGTACTTTATTAGATATGGTGCAATCTATGATGTCTCTTGCCAATTTACCACTATCGTTTTGGGGTTATGCATTAGAGACAGCTGCATTCACATTAAATAGGGCACCATCTAAATCCGTTGAGACGACACCGTGTGAACTATGCTTTGGCAAGAAACCTAAGCTGTCGTTTCTTAAAGTTTGGAGTTGCGATGCTTATGTGAAAAAGTTTCATCTCGATAAGCTCAAACTCAAATCGGAGAAATATGTCTTCATAGGATACCCAAAGGAGACAGTTGGGTACACCTTCTATCACAGATCCGAAGGCAAGACATTCATTGCTAAGAATGGATCCTTTCTAGAGAAGGAGTTTCTCTCGAAAGAAGTAAGTGGGAGGAAAGTAGAACTTGATAAGGTAATTGTACCTTCTCCCTTATTGGAAAGTAGTTCATCACAGAAATCTGTTCCTGTGACTACTACACCAATTTGTGAGGAAGCTAATGATGATGATCATGTAACTTCAGATCAAGTTACTACCGAATCTCGTAGGTAAACCAGAGTGAGATCCGCACCAGAGTGGTACGGTAATCCTGTTCTGGAAGTCATGTTACTAGACCATGACGAACTTGCGAACTATGAGGAAGCGATGATGAGCCCAGATTCTGCGGAATGGTTTGAGGCCACGAAATCTGAGATATGATCCATGTATGAGAACAAAGTTTGGACTTTGGTTGACTTGCCCGATGATCGGCAAGCAATTGAGAATAAATGGATCTTCAAGAGGAAGACGGACGCTGATAGTAGTGTTACTATCTACAAAGCTAGAATTGTCGCAAAAGGTTTTCGACAAGTTCAAGGTGTTGACTACGATGAGAGTTTCTCACTCGTATCTATGCTTGAGTCTGTCCGAATCATGTTAGTAATTGCCGCATTTTATGAAATCTGGCAAATGGATAAACAAAACTGCATTCCTTAATGGATTTATTAAAGAAGAGTTGTATATGATGCAACCAGAAGGTTTTGTCAATCCGAAAGGTGCTAACAAAATGTGCAAGCTCCAGCGATCCATCTGTGGACTGGTGCAAGCATCTCGGAGTTGGAATATACGCTTTGATGAGTTGATCAAAGCATATAGTTTTATACAGACTTGCGGTGAAGCCTGTATTTACAAGAAAGTGAGTGGGAGCACTACAGCATTTCTGATAAGTATATGTGAATGACATATTGTTGATTGGAAATAATGTAGAATTATTCTATAAAGCATAAAGGAGTGTTTGAAAGGAGTTTTTCAAAGAAAGACTTCAGTGAAGTTGCTTACATATTGAGCTTCAAGATCTATAGAGATAGATCAAGACGCTTGATAAGTTTTTTCAATGAGTACATACCTTGACAAGATTTTGAAGTAGTTCAAAATGGAGCATTCAAAGAAAGAGTTCTTGCCTGTATTACAAGGTGTGAAGTTGAGTAAGACTCAAAGCCCGACCACGGCAGAAGATAGAAAGAGAATGAAAGTCATTCCCTATGCCTTGGCCATAGGTTCTATAAAGTATGTCATGCTGTGTACCACATCTATTGTATACCCTGCACTGATTTGGCAAGGGAGTACAATAGTGATCTAGGAGTAGATCACTGGACAGCGGTCAGAATTATCCTTAGTGAAATAAGGATATGTTTCTCGATTATGGACGTGACAAAAAGTTCGTCGTAAAGGGTTACATCGATGCAAGTTTTTGACATTGATCCAGATGATTCTAAGTCTCAATCTAGATACATATTGAAAGTGGGAGCAATTAGCTAGAGTAGCTCCGTGCAGAGCATTGTAGACATAGAATTTTGCAAAATACATACGGATCTGAATTTGGCAGGCCCGTTGACTAAATTTCTCTCACAAGCAAAACATGATCACTCTTTGGGTATTAATCACATAGCGATGTGAACTAGATTATAGAATCTAGTAAACCCTTTGGGTGTTAGTCACATGGAGATGTGAACCAATCACATAAAGATGTGAACTATTGGTGTTAATCACATAGCGATGTGAACTAGATTATTGACTCTAGTGCAAGTGGGAGACTGAAGGAAATATGCCCTAGAGGCAATAATAAAGTTATTATTTATTTCCTTATTTCATGATAAATGTTTATTATTCATGCTAGAATTGTATTAACCGGAAACATAATACATGTGTGAATACATAGACAAACAGAGTGTCACTAGTATGCCTCTACTTGACTAGCTCGTTAATCAAAAATGGTTATGTTTCCTAACCATGGACAAAGAGTTGTTATTTGATTAACGGGATCACATCATTAAATGAATGAGCTGATTGACATGACCCATTCCATTAGCTTAGCACCCGATCGTTTAGTATGTTGCTATTGCTTTCTTCATGACTTATACATGTTCCTATGACTATGAGATTATGCAACTCCCGTGTGCCGGAGGAACACTTTGTGTGCTACCAAACGTCACAACGTAACTGGGTGATTATAAAGGTGCTCTACAGGTGTCTCCAAAGGTACATGTTGGGTTGACGTATTTCGAGATTAGGATTTGTCACTCCGAATGTCAGAGAGGTATCTCTGGGCCCTCTCGGTAATGCACATCACTTAAGCCTTGCAAGCATTGCAACTAATGAGTTAGTTGCGGGATGATGTATTACGGAACGAGTAAAGAGACTTGCCGGTAACGAGATTGAACTAGGTATTGAGATATCGACGATCGAATCTCGGGCAAGTAACATAGCGATGACAAAGGGAACAACGTATGTTGTTATGTGGTCTGACCGATAAAGATCTTCGTAGAATATGTAGGAGCCAATATGGGCATCCAGGTCCCGCTGTTGGTTATTGACCGGAGATTTGTCTCAGTCATGTCTACATTGTTCTCGAACCGTAGGGTCCGCACGCTTAACGTTACGATGACAGTTATTATGAATTTATGCATTTTGATGTATCGAAGTTAGTTCGGAGTCCCGGATGTGATCGCGGACATGACGAGGAGTCTCAAAATGGTCGAGACATAAAGATTGATATACTGGACGGCTATATTCGGACACCGGAAGTGTTCCGGGTGATTTCGGATAAAACCGGAGTGCCGGAGGGGTTACCGAAACCCCGCGGGGAAGTAATGGGCCTTATTGGGCCTGAGGGGAGAGAGAGGGCAGCAGCCCAAGAGGTGGCACGCCCCCCCTCATGGGGAGTCCGAATTGGACTAGGAGGGGGGCGCGGCCCCCCTTTCCCTCTCCCTCTCCCTCTCTTTCCTTCCCCCTCAAGTCTCCTAGTTGGACTAGGAAAGGGGAGTCCTACTCCCACTAGGAGGAGGACTCCCCCTCCCCTTGGCGCGCCCCATAGGGCCGGTCGGCCTCCCCCTTGCTCCTTTATATACGGGGGCAGGGGGGCACCCTAGGACACACAAGTTGATCCACGTGATTGTTCCTTAGCCGTGTGTGGTGCCCCCTATTCCACCTCGATCATATCGTTGTAGTGCTTAGGCGAAGCCCTGCGTCGGTAGAACATCATCATCGTCACCACGCCGTTGTGCTGACGGAACTCATCCTCGAAGCTTTGCTGGATCGGAGCCCGGGGAGCGTCATCGAGCTGTACGTGTGCTAAGAACTCGGAGGTGCCGGAGTAACGGTGCTTGGATCGGTCGGATCAGGAAGACGTACGACTACTTCCTCTATGTTGCGTCAACGCTTCCGTTGTGGTCTACGAGGGTACGTAGACAACACTCTCCCCTCTCGTTGCTATGCATCACCATGATCTTGCGTGTGCGTAGGAAATTTTTTGAAATTACTACGTTCCCCAACATGAACGTCTACGGAAACTTGTGCAACAATAAACATGTACCACTACCGTCGCCGAGATCGCGAGAACCTCTACCGCCGACCCTAGAGCATGCGAGAAAAACTACTTCCACTACCGCCTTCGCAAGAACGCCTACTTCCCTCTACGAACTTGATCCGTTCCGATAAGGCACACTTCGAAAGGTATAACCATCGACACGACCGTCCGTGGACCGAATGCATGTTATGTGATACAAGATGAACCCCGTGTTTGCAGCGTGCCCGTTTGTTACGTGCACGACCCTTGGTTGCCATGCCGCCGACACATGGGACACCCGGTATCCGGGAGCGCCCCATCTTCTTTTTCTCGCTCCCGCCACTTCCTTTTGCACCAGTATCTCTATGAGCTACCGGAACCGATATGTTGCCGTGGCATCACTTTTGGATTCGTTGCCATGGCACCCCTTTCGTTTTCGTCACGATGACAAATGCCTCATATCTTATCATGACAACATTTTCATAAAAATTGCATAATCTTGTTCATGTCATCTGCATCATGTTACCAACATCAAGAATGTTTAAAATTGTTGTTTGCATTAATTTGCTAAATGCATATGGGGATTTACCGGGTTTGTTGTTTGCTATATCCGGCCCCAATCAAATTGTTTAGATAGGCAATTCCTTTATGTTTCACCTCTTGACATGCTTAACAACATTTAATATTGTTGGGTACATAAACGAGATCGAACTAAATAATGGATTGTGGTGTTTTGTCAATATGCATCCCGTTGCATATTGAGCTCCACTTAATTTGTAGGATTGTTTGTGCATTTTTGCCATGCCATGCTTCATTAAACCGGACATGCATCATACTTGGTTGTGCATCATGCCATGTGTATGTGGTGGTTGTTTACTATGTTGTTTGCTTCTTTCCGGTGTTGCTTCTTCGGGTTGGATCTGATAACGTCGTGTTGTGAGGATTCGTTCGGATACGTCCGTTTTTCTTCTTCTTGGACTCATTCTTCTTCCTTGCGGGATCTCAGGCAAGATGACCATACCCTCGAAATCACTTCTATCTTTGCTTGCTAGATGCTCGCTCTTTTGCTATGCCTATGTTGCGATACCTACCACTTGCTTATCATGCCTCCCATATTGTTGAACCAAGCCTCTAACCCACCTTGTCCTAGCAAACCGTTGTTTGGCTATGTTACCGCTTTGCTTAGCCCCTCTTATAGTGTTGTTAGTTGCAGGTGAAGATTGAAGTTTGTTCCTTGTTGGAACATGGAGATGGTGTTCCTTGTTGGAACATATTTACTTATTGGGATATCACAATATATATTATTTAATTAATGCATCTATATACTTGGTAAAGGGTGGAAGGATCGGCCTTATGCCTGGTGTTTTGTTCCACTCTTGCCGCCCTAGTTTCCGTCATATCGGTGTTATGTTCCAGGATTTTGCGTTCCTTATGCGATTGGGTATAATGGGAACCCCTTGACAGTTTGCTTTGAATAAAACTCCTCCAGCAAGGCCCAACCTTGGTTTTACCTTTCGCCACCTAGCCTCTTTTTCCCTTGGGTTAGGCCAGCCCAAGGGTCATTTTTATTTTAACCCCCCCCCCCCCCCCGGCCAGTGCTTGTCTAAGTGTTGGTCCGAACTGAGTAGACTGCGGGGCCACCTCGGGGAAACTTGAGGGCTGGTTTTACTCATAGGATGTCTCATTCGGTGTTGCCCTGAGAACGAGATATGCGCAGCTCCCATCAGGATGTCGGCGCATCGGGCGTCTTTGCTGGACTTGTTTTACCATTGTCGAGGATGTCTTGTAGAACCGGGATACCGAGTCTGATCGGAATGTCTCGGGAGGAGGTCTATTCCTTCGTTGACCGTGAGAGCTTGTCATGGGCTAAGTTGGGACACCCCTGCAGGGATTTGAACTTTTGAAAGCCGTGCCCGCGGTTATGGGCAGATGGGAATTTGTTAATGTCCGGTGGTAGAAAACCTGAAGTCGGCCTTAATTAAAATGCATCAACCGCGTGTGTAACCGTGATGGTCTCTTTCCGGCGGAGTCCGGGAGTTGAACACGGTGTTGGAGTTATGTTTGACGTAGGTTGTTCTAGGATCACTTCTTGATCATAGTTTTATCGACCGTGCTTTGCCTTCTCTTCTCGCTCTCATTTGCGTATGTTAGCCACCATATATGCTAGTCGCTTGATGCAGCTCCACCTCATACCTTTTACCTTACCCATAAGCTTAAATAGTCTTGATCGCGAGGGTGCGAGATTGCTGAGTCCCTGTGGCTCACAAATACTTCCAAAACCAGCTTGAAGGTGCCGATGAGTCCGTGCAGATGACGCAACCAAGCTCAGGAGGAGCTCGTTGAAGATCTTGTCCTTTGTGTTGTTTCGTTCTAGTTGGTCAGTAGTGGAGCCCAGTTGGGGTCGATCGGGGACCTTGTCGCATTTGGGGGTTCTTCTTTTATTTTGGTTCCATAGTCGGACCATGATTGTATTTGGATGTTGTAATGCTTTATTCACGTATTTGTGTGAAGTGGCGATTGTAAGCCAACTATGTATCTTTTTCTCTTATGTATTACATGGGTTATGTGAAGATTACCTCACTTGCGACATTGCTTTCAATGCGGTTATGCCTCTAAGTCGTGCTTCGACACGTGGGAGATATAGCCGCATCGAGGGCATTACACTGCATCTGGCTAGCCAGCTATCCTCACCCACGCAAAAGAGGGTCATGAGGCTTGTTAATGCTGCCATTGTTCTCGGCTTTTCTTGGCCGAGGTGTCTAGCAAGCCATTCGTCACGGACGCTATGCTTAAAAGCTGCAAAGGCTTCGGCGTCCGGACAGTCGACTATTTGGTTCTTTTTAGTAACAAACATGTTCCAAAGTTTTCGGGCTGACTCTCCGGGCTGTTGAGTTATATGACTCAAATCGTCCGCGTCCGGAGGTCGGACATAAGTCCCCTGAAAATTTGCCCGAAAAGCATCTTCGAGCTCTTCCCAGCTTCCAATGGAATTTTCGGGGAGGCTCTTAAGCCAGTGCCGAGCTGGCCCTTTGAGTTTGAGGGGTAAATACTTAATGGCGTGGAGGTCATCTCCTCGAGCCATATGGATATGGAGGATATAATCCTCAATCCAGACACCAGGGTCTGTTGTTCCGTCGGATGCCTCTATATTTACGGGTTTGAATCCCTCTGGAAATTCATGATCCAGCACCTCATCGGTGAAACATAGGGGGTGTGAGGCACCCCTGTATCCGGGTGTACCGCGTTCTTCAGATATTTGTTGTGTTGCGTTGTGTGCTGGAGCGCGCTTATGTGGTCCATAGATGGATCTGGTGGTGCCGTCCTTTTGATGCGAGTCCACGCATGGATCGCGTATTGGCTTATGTGCGGCATTGTTTGCCGCTCTATGTTGGCCGTGAGGTCGCCTATCCGGCTAGATGGCTGTTTTGATTTTTGGTTGTGGGGGATCTAAGGCCTCCTCATCGAATTCAGGTAGCAACTTCCGCTTCGGGTAGCTCTTGGTGGGGCGATTACCGCCGTACTTTGTTGCTGTGTTGAGTACTTTGCTCCATCTGATTTGGAGTGTGTCTTGCGCAGCTTTGAGCCTTTGCTTCTGGTTTTTTTGACTCCTCGCGGTGGCAACG
Source organism: Triticum monococcum (assembly GCA_034509565.1). Classification (NCBI taxonomy): domain Eukaryota; kingdom Viridiplantae; phylum Streptophyta; class Magnoliopsida; order Poales; family Poaceae; genus Triticum; species Triticum monococcum. The sequence continues at coordinate 609,243,129 of CM067845.1, forward strand.
AGCCTTTGATGGGCATTCTGTTGCTCCGGCAGTCCGTCCGGTGTGTTGTCATTTGGACTATGATATTTGATAGAGTCGGGTTGTTTGGCTTGATTCTCCGTGTTGCCGTGGTCCGGCAATGGTTCCCCCTGCTCTAACGCTGGGTCTGTATGATCGTTGTTTCTGCCGAGGCAGGATTTGGGGCAGCGCTTACGCCGCTGTTTTGACTGCTTCTCGAGGGAACAACCCTTCATTGTGTCCTTCCGTTCCTCGTCATCATTTTCCTTTGGTGTGTCCACCATGTATACGTCATGTGGTGAAGTGGGCATCCAGTGCCCTGGGGCCAGTGGTTCCTGTTCGTCTCCTGCATCGTCGTCCATGCCGTCGATGTATTCGGAGTCGGAGTCGAGCATGTCGGTTAAGTCATTGACAGTGGCTATTAGGTGGGTGGTGAGTGGGCCGTGAATTTCTTCGTCGTTCGCACCCCAGTCCTGCCGGACATAGTTCGGCCAGGATCCTCCTGACAAGGAGACAGACCTTAATGAGTTCAGTATGTCGCCAAAGGGCGAGTGCTGAAAAATATCCGCGGAGGTAAACTCCATGATCGGCGCCCAATCAGATTCGATAGGAATGGGCACAAGCGGCTCAGAGTCCGTGGCCGGAGAAGGATCCGACAGTTTAACAACACGGCTCTCATGCAAGGTAAGGTCAATGTTTGGCTCGATCGCCGCTGAGGGTAAGGCCTCTATGGCAGGGTCCATCCACCCGTCCATGGACGGCGCAACTGGCTCCGAATTGAGGGTCGGAGCGGCTGCCTGTGCGATCTCCTGAACACTGTCCGATGGTAGAGCTAAATCGTACTCATCGTGCCGCATGACGCACAAGACAGAGGCTCGAATCCGTCGAAGATCAAGTCTCCACGGATATCGGCCGTGTAGTTTAAGCTTCCAAACCTGACCTGGTGGCCAGGGGCGTAACTTTCAATCTGTTCCAGATGGCCAAGCGAATTGGCCCGCAATGCAAAGCCGTCGAACACGAAGATCTGTACGGGGAGAAAAGTCTCACCCTGGACTGCATCGCTATCGATGATAGTAGGAGCCATCAAGCCTAACGGCGACGACACAGAGGAACTCTCAATGAAAGCACCAATGTCGGTGTCAAAACTGGCGGATCTCGGGTAGGGGGTCCCGAACTGTGCGTCTAAGGCGGATGGTAACAGGAGGCAGGGGACACAATGTTTTACCCAGGTTCGAGCCCTCTTGATGGAGGTAAAACCCTACGTCCTGCTTGATTAATATTGATGATATGGGTAGTACAAGAGTAGATCTACCACGAGATCAGAGAGGCTAAACCCTAGAAGCTAGCCTATGGTATGATTGTCGGTTGTCCTACGGACTAAAACCCTCCGGTTTATATAGACACCGGAGAGGTTAGGGTTACACAAGGTCGGTTACAAAAGAGGAGATACACATATCCGTATTGCCTAGCTTGCCTTCCACGCCAAGTAGAGTCCCATTCGAACACGAGACGAAGTCTTCAATCCTGTATCTTCATAGTCTAACAGTCCGGCCAATGGAGATAGTCCGGCTATCCGGAGACCCCCTAATCCAGGACTCCCACACCTGTGGATAATGATATTGTTAGATAGAAGCTATTTCCGTTCTCACTATGAGATCGTGCTAAAACTTGGTTTTCATATTCGCCTAAAAATAGTACTGATTCATGGAATAAGTGTAAAGATGCTTTTATTTCCAAGTATTTTCCTCCCGCTAAGATCATCTCCCTTAGGAATGATATAATGAATTTTAAGCAACTTGATCATGAACATGCTGCACAATCTTGGGAAGGATGAAATTGATGATAAGAAATTGCCCTACTCGGTTTAAGTTTATGGATGATCATACAATTTTCTATGCTGCATTGAATTTTGCTTCTAGAAATCTTTTAGATTCGGCTGTGGGAGGTACTTTTATGGAAATCACATTAGGAGAAGCTATTAAACTTCTAGATAATATCATGGCTAATTACTCTCAATGGCATACCGAAAGATCCTCTACTAGTAAAAAAGTGCATGTGATTGAAGAATTTAATGTTTTGAGTGGAAAGATGGATGAACTTATGAAATTGTTTGCTAGTAAGAGTGCTCCCATTGATCCTAATGATATTCCTTTGTCTACTTTGATTGAGAATAATAATGAATCTATGGATGTGAATTTTGTTGGTCGGAACAATTTTGGTAATAACGCGTATAGAGGTAATTTCAACTCTAGGCCTTTCCCTAGTAATTCATCTAATAATTATGGTAATTCGTACAACAATTCTTATGGAAATTATAATAAGATTCCCTCTGATCTTGAGAACAATATTAAAGAGTTTATTAGTTTTCAGAAGAATTTCAATGCTATGGTTGAAGAAAAAATGCTTAAGACTAATGATTTGGCTAGGAACATGGATAGAATTTCTCTTGAGATTGATTCTTTGAAAATTGTATCTATTCCACCCAAGCGTTATATTAATGAGTCTCTAAAGTATATGAGAATTTCTATTGATGAATGTAAACAAAGAACCACTAGGATGCATGCTAATCGAGATTGGTTTGGAAAAGCGTGTTCTTCGAATTCTTGTGATAATAATGATGAACATCTTAAAGTGATTGATGTAACTCCTATTTAATCTTCGTTTTCTAATATAAATCTTGATAAATATGGGATTGTATATGAGTCAACTCTAGCTAGAAGGCGTCCCAATGATTTGGAGTTTATAGATCTTGATGCAAAAATTGATAAAAGTGGGATTGCAGAGGTCAAAACTTTAAGTAGTAATCAACCCACTCTTTTTGATTTCAAGTATTTTAATTATGATAATTGGTCTTTGATAGATTGTATTTCCTTTTTGCAATCCATGTTGAATTCTCCTCATGCTTATAATCAAAATAAAGCTTTTACAAAACATATCGTTGATGCTATGATGAAATCTTTTGAAGACAAACTTGAGTTGAAAGTTTCTATCCCTAGAAAGCTTTATGATGAGTGGGAACCTACTATTAAGATTAAAATTAAGGATTATGAGTGCCATGCTTTGTGTGATTTTGGTGCTAGCGTTTCCATGATTCCGAAAACTTTATGTGATGTGCTAGGTGTCCGTGAATTTGATGATTGTTCTTTAAATTTGCATCTTGCGGATTCCACTATTAAAAACCGATGGGAAGGATTAATGATGTTCTTATTGTTGCAAATAGGAATTATGTGCCCATAGATTTCATTGTTCTTGATATATATTGCAATCCTACATGTCCTATTATTCTTGGTAGGCCTTTCCTTAGAACCGTTTGTGAAATTATTCATATGAAAGAAGGAAACATTATATTTCAATTTTCGTTAAGGAAGGGCATGGAACACATTCCTAGAAAGAAAATTAAGTTTCCATATGAATCTATTATGGGGGCTACTTATGGATTTAATACCAAACATGACAATAGCTAGATGTATGTTGGTTTTTGCCTAGCTAGGGGCATTAAACAATAGCTCTTGTTGGGAGGCAACCCAATTTTATTTTAGTTTCTATATTTTAGTTTTTTTTGAATAAATTTATTGTCTTGCCTCTGGTTAGATGTGTTTTCATGTTTTAATTAGTGTTTGTCCCAAGTAAGACATTTGGGAAGGCTTATGGTGATGGTTGATTTGATCTTGCTGAAATTTAGAAACTTCTGCGCCCAGTAAAATAGTTTCCGTTTTCTACAGAAGCATGATAAAATAATGATTCTTCTTTCACAAGATATATATATATATATACAAATTGCCTTCGTTTTCCTATTTTCAGAATTTTTGGAGTTACAAAAGTATTCGAAGTTTCCAGATTGCTACAGACTGTTCTATTTTTGTCAGATTATGTTTCCTATGTGTTGTTTGCTTATTTTGATGAATCTATGTGTAGTATCGGGGTGTATGAACCATGGAGAAGTTGGAATACAGTAGATATTACACCAATATAAATAAAGAATGAGTTCACAACAGTACCAAAAGTGGTGATTTATTTTCTTATACTAACGGATCTCATGAGTTTTCTGTTGAGTTTTGTGTTGTGAAGTTTTCAAGTTTTGGGTAAAGATTTGTTGGACTATGGAATAAGGTGTGGCAAGAGCCTAAGCTTGGGGATGCCCCGGAAGGCATCCCCTCTTTCGTCTTTGTCTATCGGTAAATTTTCTTGAGGCTATATTTTTATTCACCACATGATGTGTGTTTTGCTTGGAGCGCCTTGTATGATATGAGTCTTTGATTTTTAGTTTGCCACAATCATCCTTTCTGTACACACCTTTTGAGAGGGACACGCATGAATCGTGATTTATTAGAATACTCTATGTGCTTCACTTATATCTTTTGAGCTAGGCAATTTTGCTCTAGTGCTTCGCTTATATCTTTTTAGAGCACGGTGGTGGTTTTATTTTATAGAAATTGATGAAATCTAATGCTTAACTTATATTATTTTGAGAGTCTCTCTAAACAGCATGGTAATTTGATTAGGTTATGAATTTAATCCTAATATGATGGGCATCCAAGAGGGATATAATAAAAACTTTCATAAAGAGCGTTGAATATATGAGAAGTTTGATTCCTTGCATTTGTTTTGAGATATAAAGATGGTGATATTAGAGTCGTGCTAGTGTGTAATTGTGGATTGGTAGAAATACTTGTGTTAAAGTTTGTGATTCCCGAAGCATGCATGTATGGTGAACCGTTATGTGATGAAGTTGGAGCATGATTTATTTTTTGATTGTCTTCCTTATGAGTGGCGGTCGGGAGCGCGCGATGGTTTTTTCCTACCAATCTATCCCCCTAGGAGTATGCGTATTAGCACTTTGTTTCGATGGCTAATAAACTTTTACAATAAGTATGTGAGTTCTTTATGACTAATGTTGAGTCCATGGATTATACGCACTCTCACCCTTCCACCATTGCTAGCCTCTCTAGTACCACACAAATTTCGCGGGTGCATTAAACCCACCATATACCCTTCCTCAAAACAGACACCATACATACCTATTATGGCATTTCCATAGCCATTCCGGGATATATTTCCATGCAACTTCCACCATTCCGTTTATTATGACACGCACCATCATTGTCATATTGTTCTCATATGCATGAGGCATTCATATAGAGTTATATCTTTGTTCTAGTATCGAATTGTAATTCTTGAGTTGTAAGTAAATAGAAGTGTGATGATCATCATTATTAGAGCATTGTCCCATGTGAGGAAAGGATGATGGAAGCTATGATTCCCTCACAAGTTGGGTGAGTCTCCGGACTTTGAAGAAAAAAAGAGGCGAAAGAGCCCAATAAAAAAAGAGGCGAAAGAGCCCAAACAAAAAATTGAAATGAGAGAAAATAGAGAAGGGACAATGTTACTATCCTTTTTCCAAACTTGTGCTTCAAAAATAGCACCATGTTCTTCCTAATAGAGAGTCTCCTATTTTATCACTTTCATATACTAGTGGGAATTTTTCATTATAAAACTTAGCTTGTGTATTCCAATGACGGGCTTCCTCAATTTGCCCTAGGTCTTCGTGAGCGAGCAAGTTGGATGCACACCCACTTAGTTTTCTTTTGAGCTTTCATACACTTATAGCCCTAGCGCATCCGTTGCATGGCAATCCCAACTCACTTGCATCGATATCAATTGATGAGCATCTCCATAGCCCATTAATTTGCCTAGTTGATGTGAGACTTTCTCTTATTTTTTGTCTTCTCCTCACAACCTCCACCATATTCTATTCCACCTATAGTGCTATATGCATAGCTCACACTCATGGATTGCGTTAAAGTTGAAAAAGTTTGAGAACACCAAAAGTATGAAACAATTGCTTGGCTTGTCATCAGGGTTGCGCCTGATGAAATATTTTGTGTGATGAAGATGGGGCATAGCCAGACTATGATTTTGTAGGGATAACTTTCTTTGGCCATGATATTTTGAGAACACATGGGTGCTTTATTAGTATGCTTGAAGTATTATTATTTATATGTCAATATTAAACTTCTGTTTTGAATCTTATGGATATAAATATTCATGCCACAACAAGAAGAATTACATGGATAAATATGTTAGGTAGCATTTCACATCAAAAATTTTGTTTTTATCATTTACCTACTCGAGGACAAGCAGGAATTAAGCTTGGGGATGCTTGATATGTCTCCAACGTATCTATAATTTTTTATTGTTCCATGCTATTATATTATCTGTTTTGGATGTTTTATATGCATTAATATGCTATTTTATATTATTTTTGGGACTGACCTATTAACCTAGAGCCCAGTGCCAGTGCTAGTTTATGCTCTTTCCTTGTTTTTGACTTTTATAGAAAAGGAATATCAAACTGATTCCAAACAGAATAAAACTTTACGGTGATTTTTCTTGGACCAGAAGAAACCCATGAGAATTAGAGAAGAGGGCATAAGACCTATGAGGCGGCCACAAGCCGTGGGGGCGTGCCCTAGGGGGGCGCACCCCTCATAGCCCTTCCAACCCTAATTCCACCACTATATATTCTCAAATATCCCCCCTATGCCAGAGGGCACACCAAAAATACTATTCCGCCGCCGCAAGCTTCTGTTCCCGTGAGATCCCATCTTGGGGCCTTTTCCGGCACTTCGCCGGAGGGGGATTCGATCATGGAGGGCCTCTACATCAACCTTGCTGCCCTTTTCGATGAAGCGTGAGTAGTTTATCATGGACCAAAGGTTCCATGGCTAATAGCTAGATGGGTTCTTCTCTCTCTTTGATCTTCAATACAATATTCTCCTCGATGTTCTTGGAGATCTATTCGATGTAATCTTCTTTTGCGGTGCATTTGTTGAGATCCGATGAATTGTGGATTTATGATCAGATTATCTATGAATATGATTTGAGTCTTCTCTGAACTCTTTTATGCATGATTGAGATAGCTTAGTAATTCTCTTCGAACTTTCGGTTTGGTTTGGCCAACTAGATTGGTTTTTCTTGCAATGGGAGAAGTGCTTTGTGATGAGTTCAATCTTGCGGTGTCCTCTCCCAGTGATAGAAGGGGCAGTGAGGCACGTATTGTATTGTTGCCATTAAGGATAAAAAGACGGGGTTTATACCATATTGCTTTAGTTTAGCCCTCTACATCATGTCATCTTGCTTAAGGCGTTACTATGTTCTTATGAACTTAATACTCTAGATGCAGGCAGGAGTCGGTCGATGTGTGGAGTAATAGTAGTAGATGCAGAGTCGTTTTGGTCTACTTGTCACGGACGTGATGCCTATATTCATTATCATTGCCTTAGATATCGTCATAACTTTGCGCCTTTCTATCAATTGCTCAAAATTAATTTGTTTACCCACTGTATGCTTTATTCAAGAGAGAAGCCTCTAGTGAAACCTATGGTCCCCGGGTATATTTTCCATCATATATTTTCAGATCTATAAACCAAAAAACCCAAAAATACCCTGCTGCACTTTATTTATATTTACTTTATTTTTCCTTTTATTTATCCTTTATACCTATATCTATTAGATCTTAGTCTTGTTCATGACCGTGAAGGGATTGACAACCCCTTTTTCGTGTTGTGTGCAAGTGTTTGTTAGTTTGTGCAGGTGCATATATTGGAGACTTGCTTGTGCCTCCTACTGGATTGATACCTTGGTTCTTAACTGAGGGAAATACTTATATCTACTTTACTACATCACCCTTTCCTCTTCAAGGGAAAAATCAATGCAAGCTCAAGAAGTAGTAGTGCCCAAGGGACAAGGGGTGGCCCACATGGGAAACTATACACTATTTGAGGTGTCATATGAGGTGAAGCATGATGTATGCACAATGGGGCACTATTTGTCTACAGTGCAGGACAATTGAGGCACAGTGTCCCTGAAGTGGCATGGCCACAGTTGTTGGAAATATGCCCTAGAGGCAATAATAAAATAGTTATTATTATATTTCCTTGTTCATGATAATTGTCTATTGTTCATGCTATAATTGTGTTATTCAGAAATCGTAATACATGTGTGAATACATAGACCACAACATGTCCCTAGTGAGCCTCTAGTTGACTAGCTCGTTGATTAATAGATGGTAACGGTTTCCTGACCATGGACATTGGATGTCGTTGATAACGGGATCACATCATTAGGAGAATGATGTGATGGACAAGACCCAATCCTAAGCCTAGCACAAGATCGTGTAGTTCGTATGCTAAAGCTTTTCCAATGTCGAGTATCCTTTCCTTAGACCATGATATTGTGCAACTCCCGAATACCGTAGGAGTACTTTGGGTGTCCCAAATGTCACAACGTAAATGGGTGGCTATAAAGGTATACTATGGGTATCCCCGAAAGTATCTGTTGGGTTGGCATGAATCGAGACTGGGATTTGTCACTCCGTATGACGGAGAGGTATCTCTGGGCCCACTCGGTAAGACATCATCATGATGAGCTCAGTGTGACTAAGGGGTTGGTCACGGGATGATGTGTTATGGAACGAGTAAAGAGACTTGCCGTAACGAGATTGAACAAGGTATCGGTATACCGATGATCGAATCTCGGGCAAGTGCTATACCGGTAGACAAAGGGAATCATATATGGGATTGATTGAATCCTTGACATCGTGCTTCATCCGATGAAATCATCGTGGAACATGTGGGAGCCAACATGGGTATCCAGATCCCGCTGTTGGTTATTGGCTGGAGAGATGTCTCGGTCATGTCTGCATGATTCCCTAACACGTAGGGTCTACACACTTAAGGTTTGATGACGCTAGGGTTATAGGGAAAGTTTGTACGTGGTTACCGAATGTTGTTCGGAGTCCCAGATGAGATCCCGGACGTAACGAGGAGTTCCAGAATGGTCCAGAGACAAATATTTCTATATGGGAAGTCCTTATTCGGTCGCCGGAAGTGTTCAGGGGTTTATCGGTATTGTACTGGGACCACCGAAAGGGTTCCGGGGGTCCACCGGGAGGGTCCACCTGCCCTGGAGGGCCCTATGGGCTGAATATGGAGGGGGAACCAGCCCCTAGGTAGGCTGGGCGCCAAACCCCTAGGGCCCATGAGCCTAGGGTTTGGGGGAACCCTAAAGGGGGCGCCCCCCTTGGCTTGGGGGGCAAGCCTCCCCCCCTTGGCCGCCGCCCCCCTCTAGATCCATCTGGAGGGGGCCGGCCCCCCTCTCCCTTGCCCCTATAAATAGAGGGGAGGTGGGAGGGCAGCTGAATGACATCCAAGGCGCAGCCCTCCCCCTCCCCAACACCTCCTCCTCTTACCGCGACGCTTGGCGAAGCCCTACCGGAGTACCACGCTGCTCCAACACCACCATGCCATCGTGCTGCTGCTGGACGGAGTCTTCTCCAACCTCTCCCTCTCTCCTTGCTGGATCAAGGCGTGGGAGACGTCATCGGACTGCACGTGTGTTGAACGCGGAGGTGCCGTTGTTCGACGCTTGGATTGGAATCAACCGTGATCTGAATCGCCACGAGTACGACTCCCTCATCTGTGTTCTTGCAATGCTTCTGTGTCGCGATCTTAAAGGGTATGAAGATGCCCTCCCCTCTCTCTCTCTCTCTCATTGCTAGTTTCTCCATAGATTGATCTTGGTGATGCATAGAATTTTTTTAATTTCTTCAACGATTCCCAATAGTGGCATCATGAACTAGGTCTATGCGTAGTTTCTATGAACGAGTAGAACACAAGTTGTTGTGGGCGTTGATTTTGTCAATTTACTTGCCGTTACTAGTCTTATCTTGATTCGGCGGCATCGTGGGATGAAGAGGCCTGGACCGACCTTACACGTACGCTTACGCGAGACAGGTTCCACCGACTGACATGCACTAGTTGCATAAGGTGGCTAGCGGGTGTTTGTCTCTCCCACTTTAGTCGGATCGGATTCGATGAAAAGGGTCCTTATGAAGGGTAAATAGAAATTGGCATATCACGTTGTGGTTTTGGCATAGGTAAGAAACGTTCTTGCTAGAAACCTATAGCAGCCACGTAAAAACTCGCAACAACAATTAGAGGATGTCTAACTTGTTCTTGCATCATATGTCGTGTGATGTGATATGGCCAAAAGGATGCGATGAATGATATATGTGTGATGTATGAGATTGATCATGTTCTTGTAATAGGAATCACGACTTGCATGTCGATGAGTATGACAACCGGCAGGAGCCATAGGAGTTGTCTTAATTTATTTGTGACCTGCGTGTCAACATAAACGCCATGTAATTACTTTACTTTATCGCTAACCGTTAGCCATAGTAGTAGAAGTAATAGTTGGCGAGACAACTTCATGAAGACACGATGATGGAGATCATGGTGAAGGAGGTCATGGTGTCATGTCGGTGACGATGATGATCATGGCGCCCCGAAGATGGAGATCAAAAGGAGCAAAATGATATTGGCCATATCATGTCACTATTTGATTGCATGTGATGTTTATCATGTTTTACATCTTATTTGCTTAGAACGACGGTAGCATAAATAAAATGATCCCTCGCAATAATTTCAAGAAAGTGTTCCCCCTAGCTGTGCACCGTTGCTAAGGTCCGTTGTTCCGAAGCACCACGTGATGATCGGGTGTGATAGGTTCTAACGTTCGCATACAACGGGTGTAAGCCAGATTTACACACGTGATACACTTAGGTTCACTTGACGAGCCTAGCATGTACATACATGGCCTCAGAACACGGAAGACCGAAAGGTCGAACATGAGTCGTATAGAAGATACGATCAACATGAAGATGTTCACCGATGATGACTAGTCCGTCTCACGTGATGATCGGACACGGCCTAGTTGACTCGGATCATGTATCACTTAGATGACTAGAGGGATGTCTATCTGAGTGGGAGTTCATTAAGTAATTTGATTAGATGAACTTAATTATCATGAACATAGTCTAAAAACTTTGCAATATGTCTTGTAGATCAAATGGCCCACGCTAATGTTGCCCTCAACTTCAACGCGTTCCTAGAGAAAGCCAAGCTGAAAGACGATTGCAGCAACTACACGGACTGGGTCTGTAACCTGAGGATTATCCTCATAGCTGCCAAGAAAGCATATGTCCTTGAAGCACCGCTAGGTGACGCACCTATTTTCCCAGCAACTCAAGACGTTATGAACCCCTGGCAGTCGCATAGTGATGATTACTCCCTGGTTCAGTGCGGCATGCTTTACAGCTTAGAACCGGGGCTCCAAAAGTGTTTTGAGCAACACGGAGCATATGAGATGTTCCAAGAGCTGAAAATGGTTTTCCAAACTCATGCCTGAGTCGAGAGATATGAAGTCTCCGACAAGTTCTACAGTTGTAAGATGGAGGAGAACAGTTGTGTCAGCGAGCACATACTCAAAATGTCTGGGTTGCACAACCGCTTGTCTCAGCTAGGAGTCAATCTCCCGGATGACGCGGTCGTTGACAGAATCCTTCAGTCGCTTCCACCTAGCTGCAAGAGCTTTGTGATGAACTTCAATATGCAGGGGATGGAAAAGACCATTCCTGAGGTATATTCAATGCTGAAATCAGCGGAGGTGGAGATCAAAAAGGAACATGAAGTGTTGATGGTGAATAAAACCACTAAGTTCAAGAAAGGCAAGGGTAAAAAGAACTTCAAGAAGGACGGCAAGGGAGTTGCCGCGCCCGGTAAGCAAGCTGCCAGGAAGAAGCCAAAGAATGGATCCAAGCCTGAGACTGAGTGCTTTTATTGCAAGGGAAACGGTCACTGGAAGCGAAACTGCCCCAAGTACTTAGCGGATAAGAAGGCCGGCAATGCCAAAGGTATATGTGATGTACATGTTATTGATGTGTACCTAACCAGCGCTCGTAGTAGCTCATGGGTATTTGATACCGGTGCGGTTGCTCATATTTGTAACTCAAAACAGGAGTTGCGGAATAAGCGGAGGCTGGCGAAGGATGAGGTGACGATGCGCATCGGGAATGGTTCCAAGGTCGATGTGATCGCCGTCGGCACGCTGCCTCTACGTTTACCTACGGGATTAGTTTTAAACCTCAATAATTGTTATTTAGTACCAGCTTTGAGCATGAACTTTGTATCTGGATCTCGTTTAATGCGAGATGGCTACTCATTTAAATCCGAGAATAATGGTTGTTCCATTTATATGAGAGATATGTTTTTGGTCATGCCCCGCTGGTCAATGGTTTATTCTTGTTTAATCTCAAACGTGATGCTACACATGTTCATAATGTGAATGCCAAGAAGTGTAAGGTTCATAATGATAGTCCCACATACTTGTGGCACTACCGCCTTGGTCACATTGGTGTCAAACGCATGAAGAAACTCCGTGCAGACGGACTTTTGGAGTCTCTTGATTATGAATCGTTTGACACGTGCGAACCATGCCTCATGGGAAAAATGACCAAGACTCCATTCTCCGGAACAATAGAGCGAGCGACCAAATTATTAGAAATCATACATACTGATGTGTGCGGTCCAATGAGCATTGAGGCTCGCGGTGGCTATCGTTATGTTCTCACCCTCACTAAGGACTTGAGTAGATATGGGTATGTCTACTTGATGAAACTCAAGTCTGAGACCTTTGAAGAGTTCAAGGAATTTCATAGCGAGGTTGAGAATCAACGTGACAGGAAAATAAAGTTCTTACGATCAGATCGTGGGGGAGAATATTTGAGTCACGAATTTGGCACGCACTTAAGGAAATGTGGAATTGTTTCACAACTCACGCTGCCTGGAACACCTCGGCGTAATGGTGTGTCCGAACGTCGTAATCGCACTCTATTGGACATGGTGCGATCTATGATGTCTCTTACCGACCTACTGCTATCATTTTGGGGATATGCTTTAGAGACTGCCGCATTCACTTTAAATAGGCTCCGTCAAAATCCGTTGAGACGACACTGTATGAATTATGGTTTGGGAAGAAACCTAAGCTGTCATTTCTAAAAGTTTGGGGATGCGATCCTTATGTCAAGAAACTTCAACCTGAAAAGCTCGAACCCAAGTCGGAAAATGCGTCTTCATAGGATACCCTAAGGACACTATTGGGTATACCTTCTACCTCAGATCCGAAGGCAGGATCTTTTTTGCCAAGAATGGATCCTTTCTAGAGAAAGAGTTTCTCTCGAAAGAAGTAACTGGGAGGAAAGTAGAACTTGATGAAGTACAGCCTCATGAACCAGAAAGTAGCATAGCTCAAGAAAATGTTTCTGTGGTGCCTACGCCGACTAGAGAGGGAGTTAATAATGATGATCAAGGAACTTCGGATCAAGTTGCTACTGAACTTCGTAGGTCCACAAGGACACGTTCCGCACCAGAGTGGTATGGCAAACCTGTCCTAGAAATCATGTTGTTAGACAACGGTGAACCTTCGAACTATGAAGAAGCGATGGCGGGCCCGGATTCTGACAAATGGCTGGAAGCCATGAAATCCGAGATAGGATCCATGTATGAAAAGGAAGTATGGACTTTGATTGACTTGCCCGATGATCGGCGAACCATAGAAAATAAATGGATCTTTAAGAAGAAGACAGACGCGGATGGTAATGTGACCATCTATAAGGCTCGGCTTGTCGCTAAGGGTTATCGACAAGTTCAAGGGGTTGACTACGATGAGACTTTCTCACCCATAGTGAAGCTAAAGTCCGTATGAATCATGTTAGCAATTGCCGCATTCTATGATTATGAGATATGGCAAATGGACGTCAAAACGGCATTCCTTAATGGTTTCCTTAAGGAAGAACTCTATATGATGCAGCTAGAAGGTTTTATCGATCCTAAGAATGTTGACAAGGTGTGCAAGCTCCAACGCTCAATCTATGGGCTGGTGCAAGCATTTCGGAGTTGGAACATTCGTTTTGATGAGATGATCAAAGCGTTTGGGTTTACGCACACTTATGGAGAAGCCTGTGTTTACAAGAAAGTGAGTGGGAGCTCTGTAGCATTTCTCATATTATATGTGGATGACATACTATTGATGGGAAATGATATAGAATTCTTGGAAAGCATAAAGGCCTACTTTAATAAGTGTTTTTCAATGAAGGACCTTGGAGAAGCTGCTTATATATTATGCATCAAGATCTATAGAGATAGATCGAGACGCCTCATTGGTCTTTCACAAAGCACATACCTTGACAAGATATTGAAGAAGTTTAATATGGATCAGTCCAAGAAGGGGTTCTTGCCTGTATTGCAAGGTGTGAGATTGAGCACGGCTCAATGCTCGAGCACAGCAGAAGATAGAGAAAAGATGAGTGTCATCCCCTATGCCTCGGCCATAGGGTCTATTATGTATGCCATGTTGTGTACCAAACCTGATGTAAACCTTGCCGTAAGTTTTGTAGGAAGGTACCAAAGTAACCCCGGCATGGAGCACTGGACAGCGGTCAAGAATATCCTAAAGTACCTGAAAAGGACTAAGGATATGTTTCTCGTTTATGGAGGTGACGAAGAGCTCGTCGTAAAGGGTTACGTCGATGCTAGCTTCGACACAGATCTGGATGACTCCAAGTCACAAACCGGATAGGTGTATATTTTGAATGGTGGGCAGTCAGCTGGTGCAGTTGCAAGCAAAGCATCGTGGCGGGATCTACATGTGAAGCGGAGTACATGGCAGCCTCGGAGGCAGCACATGAAGCAATCTGGATGAAGGAGTTCATTTCTGACCTAGGAGTTATTCCCAATGCGTCGGGCCCGATGACTCTCTTCTGTGACAACACTGGAGCCATTGCCCTTGCCAAGGAGCCCAGGTTTCACAAGAAGACCAGGCATATCAAGCTTCGCTTCAGCTCCATTCATGAAAATGTTCAAAATGGAGACATAGATATTTGTAAAGTGCATACGGACCTTAATGTTGCAGATCCGTTGACTAAACCTCTTCCACGAGCAAAACATGATCAACACCAGAACTCTATGGGTGTTCGATTCATCACAATGTAACTAGAATATTGACTCTAGTGCAAGTGGGAGACTATTGGAAATATGCCCTAGAGGCAATAATAAAATAGTTATTATTATATTTCCTTGTTCATGATAATTGTCTATTGTTCATGCTATAATTGTGTTGTCCGGAAATCGCAATACATGTGTGAATACATAGACCACAACATGTCCCTAGTGAGCCTCTAGTTGACTAGCTCATTGATCAATAGATGGTTACGGTTTCCTGACCATGGACATTGGATGTCGTTGATAACGGGATCACATCATTAGGAGAATGATGTGATGGACAAGACCCAATCCTAAGCCTAGCACAAGATCGTGTAGTTCGTATGCTAAAGCTTTTCCAATCTCGAGTATCCTTTCCTTAGACCATGAGATTGTGCAACTCTCGGATACCGTAGGAGTACTTTGGGTGTGCCAAACGTCACAACGTAACTGGGTGGCTATAAAGGTATACTATGGGTATCCCCGAAAGTATCTGTTGGGTTGGCACGAATCGAGACTGGGATTTGTCACTCCGTATGACGGAGAGGTATCTCTGGGCCCACTCGATAAGACATCATCATGATGAGCTCAATGTGACTAAGGGGTTGGTCACGGGATGATGTGTTACGGAACGAGTAAAGAGACTTGTCGTAACGAGATTGAACAAGGTATCGGTATACCGATGATCGAATCTCGGGCAAGTGCTATACCGGTAGATAAAGGGAATCGTATACGGGATTGTTTGAATCCTTGACATCATGGTTCATCTGATGAGATCGTCGTGGAACATGTGGGAGCCAACATGGGTATCTAGATCCCGCTGTTGGTTATTGGCTGGAGAGATGTCTCGGTCATGTCTGCATGATATCCGAACCCGTAGGGTCTACACACTTAAGGTTCGATGACGCTAAGGTTATAGGGAAAGTTTGTATGTGGTTATCGAATGTTTTTCGGAGTCCCGGATGAGATTCCGGACGTAACGAGGAGTTCCGGAATGGTCCGGAGACAAAGATTTATATATGGGAAGTCCTTATTCGGTCGCCGGAAGTGTTCGGGGGTTTATCGGTATTGTACCGAGACCACCAAAAGGGTTCTGGGGGTCCACCGGGAGGGTCCACCTGCCCTGGATGGCCCTATGGGCTGAATATGGAGGGGAACCAGCCCCTAGGTGGGCTGGGCACCAAACCCCTAGGTCCCATGCGCCTAGGGTTTGGGGGAACCCTAAAGGGGGCGCCCCCCTTGGCTTGGGGGACAACCCTCCCCCCCTTGGCCGTCGCCCCCCTCTAGATCCATCTAGAGGGGGCCGTCCCCCTCTCCCTTGACCCTATAAATAGAGGGGAGGTGGTAGGGCAGCTGAATGACATCCAAGGCACGGCCCTCCCCCTCCCCAACACCTCCTCCTCCTCCCGCGACACTTGGCGAAGCCCTATCGGAGTACCACGCTCCTCCAACACCACCACGCCGTCGTGCTGCTGCTGGACGGAGTCTTCTCCAACCTCTCCCTCTCTCCTTGCTGGATCAAGGTGTGGGAGATGTCATCGGGCTGCACGTGTGTTGAACGTGGAGGCGCCGTTGTTCGGCGCTTGGATCGGAATCAACCGCGATCTGAATCGCCACGAGTACGACTCCCTCATCCGCGTTCATGTAATGCTTCCGTGTCGTGATCTTCAAGGGTATGAAGATGCACTCCCCTCTCTCTCTCGTTGCTATTTTCTCCATAGATTGATCTTGGTGATGCGTAGAAATTTCTTAATTTCTACAATGATCCCCAACAACAGTGTCTTCTTGTCATGTACGATG
Source organism: Triticum monococcum (assembly GCA_034509565.1). Classification (NCBI taxonomy): domain Eukaryota; kingdom Viridiplantae; phylum Streptophyta; class Magnoliopsida; order Poales; family Poaceae; genus Triticum; species Triticum monococcum. The sequence goes on from CM067845.1 coordinate 609,259,805, forward strand.
GGACACTGCGGTTGACTTCAGGTAGCAGGCCAGCTGGAGTAGCCAGATGGGGAGCCAACTAGAGCAACTGGACGGTGAGTAGCTAAACGGGGAGGTAGCTGGAGTAGCCAGACGAGGAGCCAGCTGAAGCAGCCGTATGGTGAGCAACCGGACGGGGAGCCAGCTGGAGCAGTCGGACGATGAGCGGCCGGACGGGGAGCCAGCTAGAGTAGCGGGACGGTGAGCAGCTAGATGGGGAGCCAGCTAGAGCAGCCAGACGATGAGAAGCCGGACGGGGAGCTAGCTGGAGCAGCCTGACGGTGAGTAGCCAGACGGGGAGCTAGCTGGAGCAGCCGAACAGGGAGCCAGCTGGAGCCGCTGGACCGAGAGGCATTGGTGATACGTCTCCAACGTATCTATAATTCATGAAGTATTCATGCCAATATTTTATCATTCTTGGGTGTTTTAAAATCATTTTATAGCAACTTTATATCATTTTTTGGGACTAACCTATTGATCCAGTGCCCAGTGCCAGTTGTTGTTTTTCGCTTGTTTTTTTACATAGCAGGGACTAACCAAACACCGTGAAACTTTACAGAGATTTTTCTTGGACTAAAAGGAACCCAATGGGCCAGAGCTACACCTGGGGGTGCCCCGAGGGGGCCACAACCCACCAAGGCGCGCCAGGGCCCCCTGGCGCGCCCAGGTGGGTTGTGCCCACCTCGGTGGCCTCCCGCACCCCTTCTTTGCACTATAAATTTCCAAATATTCTGAAACCCTTCGGGGTTAACTTAGATCAGAAGTTCCACCACCGCAGGGCTCCGTAGCCACTGAAAACCAATCTAGACCCGTTCCGGCACCCTGCCGGAGGGGGGATCATCTCCGGTGGCCATCTTCATCATCTCGGCAGCCACCACGATGAGGAGGGAGTAGTGCCCCCTCAGGGCTGAGGGTTTGTACCAGTAGGTATGTGATCAATCTCTCTCTCTCTCATGATCTATATCATGGGATTTGTTGCTATAGTCAGATCATATGATGTTTCTCCCCTCTATACTCTTGTTGTGATGAATTGAATCTTTACCCTTTGAATTTTTTTCTTGTCGGATTGAATATTTAGAGATGAGAACACATGATATATGTCTTGTGGTATGAACACTTGAGGTGACAATTGGGGTATCTTATTGGTTCACTTGTTATATGTTATGGCATTCAACTCGTGGATTCCCGCGGTGATATTGGGGTAATCTATGCATAGGGGTTGATGCACGTTTTTATTATCTTTTATCTGACGGAAACTTTGGGGTCTCTTTATAGTTCTTTGTGTGGATTGAGTATTATGAATATGAATTTGCTTTGGTGTTATCTTAGTACGGACTCTAGGATAGATCGAACGGAAAAAATAGCTTTGTGTTATTTTAGTACAGACTCTTGAATAGATCGAACGCAAAGAATAGCTTTGAGGAGGTTTCGTACCCTACAAACAATCCCTATCTTTTGTTATCCGCTAATAGGAACTCGGGAGTGATTCTTTATTGCACTTTGAGGGATAATCATATGATCCAACTATGTTAGCACTGTTGAGAGATTGCACTAGCGAAAGTACGGACCCTAGGCCTTGTTTTTAAGCATTGAAATACTGTTTTTGTGCCCGTTTACTATTTTCTACCTTGCTTTATTTATTTATTCAGATTATCAAAATATATTTCTACCATCCGTATTACACTTTTATCACCATCTCTTCGCCGAACTAGTGCACCTATACAATTTGCCATTGTATTGGGTGTGTTGGGGACACAAGGGATTTCTTGTATTTGGTTGCAGGGTCATTTGAGGGAGACCATCTTCATCCTACACCTCTCACGAATTGATGAACCTTAGGTCATCCACTTGAGGGAAAATTGCTACTATCCTACAGAACTCTGCGCTTGGAGGCCCAACACGTGTCTACAAGAATAAAGTTGCGTAGTATACATCAAGCTCTTTTCTGGCGTCGTTGCCGGGGAGGTGAGTGCTTGAAGGTATATCGTTAGATCTTGCAATTGAATCTTTTAGTTTCTTGTTTTATCACTAGTTTGGTTTATAAAAGAAAACTACAAAAAATGGAATTGAGGTTGCATCATATTATTGATCATCTTTGTAATATCTTTCTTGAAAATGATGGTTCGGAAAATTGTGCTCAATTGTTAGAAGAAGAAGTCAATAAAATGCTTGGCACAAAATATTTGAATGATGAGCATGATTGCAATGTTGTTATTATAAATTCTTTGAATATCCAAAATTCTAATGATGATTGCACAAGTCACGACAAAAATGTTTTTATAAGCATGTCAATTTGCGGAGTGAATTGGGAGTGCCTTTGCACACCAAAAAGGGAAGATAGATTTTGTAAGAAGCATAAATATTTAGAAACGAAAAGGTTGCAAGAGAGGCTAGATTATTGTGCTGAAAGATTTAATTTTTTTCGCCATCCTTGTGAACTTTGCAATGAACGTGGTCATTGAAATCTCCAATGCAAATTCTTCCATGATCAAATCGTGTACAAAAATTGTGATAACTTGATTACCCTTGAGCATCATAAAGAGCTTAGTCTTCTTTTGGGATATGAAGAAATGAAACATATAACTAAGGGGATTCCAAAATTTAATCTGGAGAGATTTCTTGATTTTGATCTAGAGGAAATTTATATGTTTTGTACGGAAAATTGCATTGAGAATCCTTATATTGCCAGCTATCTAAAGTCCAGAAAACAAATAGAATATGAAGAGAGTACTAATGAAAGGGAAAATATTTCCCAATGCCCTCCTAGTGTTTATTACGATGAATCAGGTAACAAGGAGGAGCTTCCTATCCAATCAATCTCTTCAACAAGAAGCTTGAAAGTATTAATTAAGCCCACACATGGTGTGGTGAAGAACAAGAAAGGAAGAAAGAATAGAGGTAAAAAGGTATCTATCCCAAATAATGTTGCTCCCATCACCATCGTGCCTCATGAAAGTGAATCAAATATGTTGATGGAGGATGATGATATTGATGATGATTTTGTTATGCCTATTGCTTGTTGTGATGATTATGATTGGGAAGATAACAATACTTCTTATAATCTTGGAAATATTTTTGGCACCAACTTGGGAAATTATGATGATAGCAATTGTTATACCATTGGTGCTATTCAAATTATTAATGGTGAGAGTGATTATGCTTATGATATGTGATAACCCACAAGTATAGGGGATCGCAACAGTTTTCGAGGGTAGAGTATTCAACCCAAATTTATTGATTTGACACAAGGGGAGCTAAAGAATATTCTCAAGTATTAGCAGCTGAGTTGTCAATTCAACCACACCTGGAAACTTAATATCTGCAGCAGAGTATTTAGTAGCAAAGTAATATGATAGTAGTGGTAGCGATAGTAAAAGGTAACGGTAACAAAAGTAGTGTTTTTGGTATTTTGTAGTGATGATAGCAATAGCAACGGAAAAGTAAATAAGCGAAGAACAATATATGGAAAGCTCGTAGGCAATGGATCAGTGATGGAGAATTATGCCGGATGCGGTTCATCATGTAACAGTCATAACCTAGGGTGACACAGAACTAGCTCCAATTCATCAATGTAATGTAGGCATGTATTCCGAATATAGTCATACGTGCTTATGGAAAAGAACTTGCATGACATCTTTTGTCCTACCCTCCTGTGGCAGCGGGGTCCTAGCGGAAACTAAGGGATATTAAGGCATCCTTTTAATAGAGTACCGAAGCAAAGCATTAACACATAGTGAATACATGAACTCGTCAAACTACTGTCATCACCGGTAAGTATCCTGATTATTGTCACTTCGGGGTTAACGGATCATAACACATAATAGGTGACTATAGACTTGCAAGATAGGATCAAGAACTCTCATATATTGATGAAAAAATAATAGGTTCAGATCTGAAATCATGGCACTCAGGCCCTAGTGACAAGCATTAAGCATGGCAAAGTCATAGCAACATCAATCTCAGAAAATAGTGGATACTAGGGATCAAACCCTAACAAAACTAACTCGATTACATGATAAATCTCATCCAACCCATCACCTTCCAGCAAGCCTACGATGGAATTACTCACGCACAGCGGTGAGCATCATGAAATTGGTGATGGAGGATGGTTGATGATGACGATGGCAATGGATTCCCCTCTCCGGAGCCCCGAACGGACTCCAGATCAGCCCTCTCGAGAGGTTTTAGGGCTTGGCGGCGGCTCCATATCATAAAACACGATGAATCCTTCTTCTTTATTTTTTTCTCCCCTAAAGCAAATATATAGAGTTGGAGTCGAGGTCGGAGGAGCTCCAGGGGGCCCATGAGGTAGGGGGCGCGCCCTAGGGGGGCAGGCGCGCCCCCACCCTCGTGGCTAGGGTGTGGGCCCCTGGTCTTCATCTTTTGCAAGGATTTTTTATTATTTTCGAAAAGATGTTCCGTGAAGTTTCAGGTCATTGCTACCTCTTGAGCTTGTGTTGGTTTTCCCTAAAGAGGAGAGGATGATGCAGCAGAGTAGCGTAAGTATTTCCCTTAGTTTTTGAGAACCAAGGTATCAATCCAGTAGGAGGCCACGCTCAAGTCCCTCGTACCTACACAAAACGATAGCTACTCACAACCAATGCGATTAGGGGTTGTCAATCCCTTCACGATCACTTACGAGAGTGAGATCTAATTGATAGTATTTTTGGTGTTTTTGGTATAGAGATGCAAAGTGAAAAGTAAAAGGCAAAGTAAAAGGCAAAGCAAGATTAAAGTGATGGAGATTGATATGATGAGAATAGACCCGGGGGCCATAGGTTTCACTAGTGGCTTCTCTCAAGAGCATAAGTATTTTACGGTGGGTGAACAAATTATTATTGAGCAATTGACAGAATTGAGCATAGTTATGAGAATATCTAGGCATGATCATGTATATAGGCATCACATCCGTGACAAGTAGACCGAAACGATTCTGCATCTACTACTATTACTCCACTCATCGACCGCTATCCAGCATGCATCTAGAGTATTAAGTTAAAAACAGAGTAACGCTTTAAGCAAGATGACATGATGTAGAGAGATAAATTCATGCAATATGAAATAAACCCCATCTTGTTATGCTCGATGGCAACGATACAATACGTGCCTTGCTGCCCCTTCTGTCACTGGAAAAGGACACCGCAAGATCGAACCTAAAGCTAAGCACTTCTCCCATGGCAAGAAAAACCAATCTAGTAGGCCAAACTAAACTAATAATTCGAAGAGACTTGCAAAGATAACCAATCATACATAAAAGAATTCAGAGAAGATTCCGATATTATTCAAAGATAGACTTGATCATAAACCCACAATTCATCGGTCTCAACAAACACACCGCAAAAAAAGAAGAAGATTACATCGAATAGATCTCCACGAGAGAGGGGGAGAACTTTGTATTGAGATCCAAAAAGAGAGAAGAAGCCATCTAGCTACTAACTATGGACCCGAAGGTCTGAGGTAAACTACTCACACTTCATCGGAGAGGCTATGATGATGTAGAAGCCCTCCGTGATGACGGCCCTCTCCGGCTGAGCTCCGGAACAGGCCCCAAGATGGGATCTCGTTGATACAGAAAGTTGCGGCGGTGGAATTAGGTTTTTGGCTCCGTATCTGTTCGTTTGGGGGTACGTAGGTATATATAGGAGGAAGAAGTACATCGGTGGAGCTTCGGTGGGCCCATGAGGGTGGGGCGCGCCTGGGGGTATAGGGCGCGCCCCCTACCTCGTGCCCACCTCGAAGCTTCCTTGGTGTAGGGTCCAAGTCTCCTGGGTCATATTCGATGAGAAAATCACGTCTCCGAAGGTTTCATTCCGTTTGGACTCCGTTTGATATTCCGTTTCTTAGAAACACTGAAATAGGAAAAAAACAACAATTCTGGGCTGGGCCTCCGGTTAATAGGTTAGTCCCAAAAATAATATAAAAGTGGAAAAATAAAGCCCAATATAGTCCAAAACAGTAGATAATATAGCATGGAGCAATCAAAAATTATAGATACGTTGGAGACGTATCAGGCATCCCCAAGCTTAATTCCTGCTCGTCCTCGAGTAGGTAAATGATAAAAAGAGAATTTTTGATGCGGAGTGCTACTTGGCATAATTTCAATGCAAATCTTCTTAATTGTGGTATGAATATTCAGATTAGAAAGATTCAGGACAAAAGTTCATATTGACATAGAGAATAATAATACTTCAAGCAAACCAACAAAGCAATTATGTTTTCTCAAAGTAACATGGCCAAAGAAAGTTCATCCCTACAAAATCATATAGTTTAGTCATGCTCCATTTTCGTCACACAAGAATGCTCTCATCATGCACAACCCCGATGACAAGCCAAATAATTGTTTCATACCTTAATAATTTCAAACTCATAAACTTTCACGCAGTACATGAGCGTGAGCCATGGATATAGCACTATGGGTGGAATAGAATATAATGATGGGGGTTATGTGGAGAAGACAAAAAGGATAAAGTCTCACATCAACGAGGCTAATCAATGGGCTATGGAGATGCCCATCGATTGATGTTAATGCAAGGAGTAGGGATTGCCATGCAACGGATGCACTAGAGCTATAAATGTATGAAAGCTCAACAAAAGAAACTAAGTGGGTGTGCATCCAACTTGCTTGCTCACGAAGACCTAGGGCACATGAGGAGGCCCATTGTTAGAATATACAAGCCAAGTTCTATAATGAAAAATTCCCACTAGTATATGAAAGTGACAAAACACGAGACTCTCTATCATGAAGATTTTGAAGCACAAGTGTGGAAAAAGGATAGTAGCATTGCCCCTTTTTATTTATTTTCTTTTTTGGGGGGCCTTCTTTTTTTTCTTTGGCCTTTATCTCTTTTTTTGGGACAATGCTCTATTGAATGATAATCATCACACTTCTATTTATTACAACTCAATGATTACAACTCAATACTAGAACAAAGTATGACTCTATATGGATACCTCCGGCGATGTATCGGAATATGCAATGAATCAAGAGTGACAAGTATGAAAGAATTATGAACGGTGGCTTTGCCACAAATACTATGTCAACTACATGATCATGCTAGCAATATGGCAATGGTGAATGTGTCATGATAAACTGGATGGTGGAAAGTTGCATGGCAATATATCTCGGAATGGCTATGGAAATGCCATAATAGGTAGGTATGGTGGTTGTTTTGAGGAAGATATAAGGAGGTTTATGTGTGAAAGAGCGAATCATATCACGGGGTTTGGATGCACCGGCGAAGTTTGCACCAACTCTCGATGTGAGAAAGGGCAATTCACGGTACCGTAGAGGCTAGCAATAATGGAAGGGTGAGAGTGTGTATAATCCATGGACTCAACATTAGTCATAAAGAACTCATATACTTATTGCAAAAATCTACAAGCCATCAAAAACCAAAGCATTACGCGCATGCTCCTAGGGGGATAGATTGGTAGGAAAAGACCATCGCTCGTCCCCGACCGCCCCTCATAAGGAGGACAATCAAATAACACCTCATGTTTCAAATTTGTTGCATAACGTTTACCATACGTGCATGCTACGGGACTTGCAAACTTTAACTCAAGAACTTCTCAAATTCACAATTACTTTACTAGCATGACTTTGATATTACTACCTCCATATCTCAAAACAATTATCAAGCATCCAACTTTTCTTAGTATTCAACGCACTCAAAAGAAAGTTTCACAAATCTTGAATAGCAAGCATGTTATTATTAAGCAAATTACCACGCTATTAAGACTCTCAAAATAATTTAAGTGAAGCATGAGAGATCAATAGTTTCTTTAAAACAAATCCACCACCGTGCTCTAAAAGATCTAAGTGAAGCACATAGAGCAAAATTATAACGCTCAAAAGATATAAGTGAAGCACATAGAGCAAAACTACATAGCTCAAAAGATATAAGTGAAGCACATAGAGTATTCTATCAAATTCTAATTCATGTATGGCTCTCTCAAAAGGTGTGTGATACGCCTCTGTCGTATCTACTTTTCCAAACACTTTTTCCCTTGTTTTGGACTCTAACTTGTATGATTTAAATGGAACTAACCCGGACTGACGCTGTTTTCAGCAGAATTGCCATGGTGTTGTTTTATGTGCAGAAAACAAATATTCTCGGAATGACCTGAAACTCCACGGAACATCTTAGAAAAAATAATAAAAAATCCTTGCCAAAGATGAAGACCAGGGGCCCACACCCTTATCACGAGGGTGGGCCCCCTACCTCGTGGGCCCCCTGGAAACCCTCCGACGCCAACTCCAACTCTATATATTTGCTTTCGGAGAGAAAAAATTCAGAGAGAAGAAATCATCGCGTTTTACGATATGGAGCCGCCGCCAAGCCCTAAAACCTCTCGGGAGGGCTGATCTGGAGTCCGTTCGGGGCTCCGGAGAGGGGGATTCGTCGTTGTCGTCATCATCAACCATCCTCCATCACCAATTTCATGATGCTCACCGCCGTGCGTGAGTAATTCCATCGTAGGCTTGCTGGACAGTGATGGGTTGGATGAGATTTATCATGTAATCGAGTTTGTTTTGTTAGGGTTTGATCCCTAGTATCCATTATGTTCTGAGATTGATGTTGCTATGACTTTGCTATGCTTAATGCTTGTCACTAGGGCCCGAGTGCCATGATTTCAGATCTGAACCTATTATGTTTTCATGAATATATGTGAGTTCTTGATCCTATCTTGCAAGTCTATAGTCACCTACTATGTGTTATGATCCAGCAACCCCGAAGTGACAATAACCGGGACCACTCCCGGTGATGACCATAGTTTGAGGAGTTCATGTATTCACTATGTGCTAATGCATTGTTCCGGTTCTCTATTAAAAGGAGGCCTTAATATCCCTTAGTTTCCAATAGGACCCCGCTGCAACGGGAGGGTAGGACAAAAGATGTCATGCAAGTTCTTTTCCGTAAGCACGTATGACTATATACGGAATACATGCCTACATTACATTGATGAATTGGAGCTAGTTCTGTGTCACCCTATGTTATGACTGTTACATGATGAACCTCATCCGGCATAATTATCCATCACTGATCCGGTGCCTACAAGTTTTCCATATACTGTTTCTCGCTTATTTACTTTTCCGGTGCTACTGTTACAATCACTACAAAATACCAAAAACATTACTTTTGTTGTCTTTACTTTTGTTGCCGCTACCACCACTATCATATTACCTTGCTAATAAACACTTTGTTGTAGATACTAAGTTTCCAGGTGTGGTTGAATTCACAACTCAGCTGGTAATACTTGAGAATATTCTTTGGCTCCCCTTGTGTTGAAACAATAAATTTGGGTTGAATACTTTACCCTCGAAAGCTGTTGCGATCCCCTATACTTGTGGGTTATCAAGACTAATTTTTGGCGCCGTTGCCGGGGTTTATATCTGCTGGAAACTATGAAGAACTTGAGAGATCCAAAAACCAAGATCTATCCCTCAACTACGAGGGGAGGTAAGGAACTGCCATCTAGCTCTGCACTTGATTCACCTTCTGTTATGAGTAAGCTTGCGACACCTACACCTGCTTCTGCTATTCGTTTTGATATGTGCATATTATTGATGATGCTACTTCTGCTATGCATGATACTTATGATGAAACTACCTCTATGCCTAATACTACTATGCCACTTAGTGATTTTCTAGAAGAACGACTTGCTAGGGCTAGAGAGGTCGAAAATATTGAATCTGATTATGAAGATGAAAGTGATGATGATGAATCACTTGTTATTTCTGAGGGTTATTTATTTGATCAAGATGCTTCTTTAGCTATTTTAGCTTGCAGAGATAGATATGAGCTTAAGAGGTTATTAATTAAATGGAACAAAGAATCACTTAGAGATAAAATGAAACCCGACCCTGCTTTTGCTACTTCACCTATTTGTGTTCCTGATAAGGATTACGAATTCTCTGTTGATCCTTATATAATTACTTTGGTTGAATCTGATCCATTTTATGGCTATGAATCTCAAACTGTTGTGGCACATCTTACTAAGTTAAATGATATAGCTGCCCTGTTCACTAATGATGAGAGATCGCGTTACTTCTATATACTCAAAATATTTCCGTTCTCATTAAAGGGTGATGCTAAGATATGGTTTAATTCTCTTGATCCTGGTTGTGTGCGTAGTCCCCAGGATATGATTTATTACTTCTCTGCTAAATATTTCCCAGCTCATAAGAAACAAGCTGCTTTGAGGGAAATATACAACTTTGTGCAAATTAAAGAAGAGAGTCTCCCACAAGCTTGGGGGAGGCTTCTCAAGTTACTTAATGCTTTGCCTGATCATCCTCTTAAGAAACCTGAAATACTTGATATCTTTTATAATGGACTAACCGATGCTTCCAGAGATTACCTGGATAGTTGTGCTGGTTCTCTTTTCAGGGAAAGAACACCGGATGAAGCTGAAATTCTATTGAATAATATGTTGACAAATGAAAATAATTGGGCACCTCCTGAGCCAGCTCTTGAGCCAACTCCTGCTCCAATTAATGAGCCTATTCCTAAACCAACTCTGAAGAAGAGAGGTGTTCTATTTCTCAGTCCCGAAGATATGCAAGAGGCAAAGAAATCTATGAAAGAAAAATGTATTAAAGCTGAAGACGTTAAGAATTTACCTCCTATTGAAGAAATACATGGTCTTAATTCACCGCCTGTTGACGAAACATATGATCTTAATTATTTATTTACTGAAGAACCTCCTGATCCCGATATCCCGACACAGGTAGTAAAGGTAAATTCTCTCTATAGATATGATAAAGCTGAAGTCCCTCCTACTAAAATTGCTAATCAGTGCTTGGATGAGTTTGATAACTTTATGTTTAAGCAAGACAACTTCAATGCTTATTTTGGTAGACAATTAAAATAAAATGCTTATATGAGTAGACGCTTGGGTGATTATATGGCTGATATTAAAGGTGAACTTAAACTTGTTAGCAAACATGCTTCTATGGTTACCACTCAAGTAGAACAAGTACTTAAGGCTCAAAAAGAAGTGCTAAATGAAATGAATAGTAAGAAAAATGATTATGCTGTTAGAGTGGCTACTAGAACTGGTAGAATGACATAGGAACCTTTGTATCCTGAAGGCCACCCTAAGAGAATCGAGCAAGATTCTCAAAGAAATAATATTGATGTTCCTAGTTCTTCTAAAAAGAAGAAGAAGAAAAATGATAGAGTTGTGCAAACTTCTAGTGAACCTATTGCTGAACCACCTGATAATCCAAATGATATCTCTATGTCTGATGCTGAAACACAATATGGTAATGAACATGAACCTAGTAAAAATATTAATGATGATGTTCATGATGATGCTCAACCTAGTAATGATAATGATGTAGAAATTGAACCTGCTGTTGATCTTGATAACCCACAATCAAAGAATCAACGTTATGATAAAAGAGACTTTGTTGCTAGGAAACATGGTAAATAAAGGGAACCTTGGGTTCAGAAACCCATACCCTTTCCTCCGAAACCATCCAAGAAAAAGGATGATGAGGATTTTGAGCGCTTTGCTGAAATGATTAGGCCTATGTTTTTGCGTATGAGATTAACTGATGTGCATAAAACAAATCCTTATGCTAAGTATATGAAGGATATCATTACTAATAAAAGAAAGATACCGGAAGCTGAAATTTCCACCATGATTGCTAATTATACTTTTAAGGGTGGAATACCAAAGAAACTTGGAGACCCCGGAGTACCTACTATACCTTGCTCCATTAAAAGAAATTATATTAAAACTGCTTTATGTGATCTTGGAGCCGGTGTTAGTGTTATGCCTCTCTCTTTATATCGTAGACTTGACTTGAATAAGCTGACACCTACTGAAATATCTTTGCAAATGGCTGATAAATCAACAGATATACATGTCGGTATTTGTGAGGATGTGCCTATTGTGGTTGCAAACATTACTATTTTAACGGACTTTGTTATACATGATATTCCCGAGGATGATAGTATGTCTATTATTCTTGGAAGACATTTTCTTAATACTGCAGGTGCTGTTATTGATTGCAACAAAGGCAATGTCACTTTTCATGTTAATGGTAATGAGCATATGGTACACTTTCTGAGGAAACAACCTCAAGTTCATAGTATCAACTCTATTGGAAAAATTCCATCGATTATAATTGGAGGTTTTGAATTTCTTCTTCCTACTGTCAAGAAGAAATATGATATACTTATTATAGGGGATGTGCATATCCCCGTTGAGGTAACTTAGTGTTATTCGAAATTTCTCCGGTTTCATGATTATCGGAATGAGTTTGTTAACATGACTTGATCAACCTTGTTACTGGATTCTTTTTGATGAGCATGAGATGGATGAAACTAGAAGCACAAACTTCTGTACCCCACCTTTACTTTCTGTTATTTATATTAAATAAAGTAAAAATAGTATTTTTCTGTCTGTTTCCTGACTTATCCGTGCAATATAAAAATATCCCGAAAATAAAAGTCCTCAGAATGACATGCCAATTTAATATGATTTTTTCGGGGAATATTTAAGGATTTACTGTGCAAAAATTACCGCGGGAGGAGCTGCCACCTGGCCACGAGGGTGGTGGGCGCCCCCTCCCCCCCCCCTATAGGGCGCGCCCCCTGCCTCGTGGGCCCACGGTGGCCCTCCTCCACTTATCCCAGCACCCATCTTCTTCCTCTGTCTCACATAAACCCAAAAAACCAACTCAAGCACGAGTTCCAGCCACTTTTGCTGTGATTTTCGATCTCCTTGCTCAAAGCACCTCTCGCAAAACTGCTTGGGGAGATTGTTCATTGGTATGTGACTCCTCCATTGGTCCAATTAGTTTTTGTTCTAGTGCTTTATTCTTTGCAAATTTGTGCTGCATAGGTGACCATGTTCTTGAGCTTGCATGTCAAATTTATATGGTTCCAAGTAGTTCTAATGCTTGATATAGGCTCTAGGCACTTGTAGGAGTAGTTGCTATCAATATTATTGAGTTTGGTTTACTTTTATTTTGAAGTTACTAAAAATTTCAGAATTTTTCAGAGAAAAACAATATGTTTAGGAAGATGTTCCAAGGTGGTTCCTCCAAGAAGCAAGGACCCAGGATTGCTATGCGCGATGCTGACGAGGATCCACCAAGAGACGCTCCAGTACGGCCTTGCAAATGGCCATCGGAAAATTTTATGGACCGTGCGGGAATTAAAGAAGAATTCAAAGCATATTTGTGCAATGCCGGTCTTGAGGATTTTGAGGCTAACAAATGCCCCCAGTATCATGATCTCACAAGTTCATTTGTGAGGAGGTTTGAGTATTCATCTTCGCGTCAGTCATGTTTGATCTTTATGACAAATCTTATACCATGGATTTAGAGGATTTCACTCTTGCATGCAAACTTCCATCATGGGGTAGTGTTAGGGATCCCCCTAAATCTGAATTTAGAAACTTTCTTGCTAGTATAACTGTAGGGGAATCTAGAGATATAACACAGGCTACCATAGGGAGCATTCACTTTCCTGCTATACATTATTTTGCTCTCTTCATCGGTAGATGCATAAATGATAAGGATGAAGCATGTCACATGTGTATCCCTGATCTTAGCATTCTTAGGAGTGTTGTGTTAGGAGACCAATCTTATCATATGGGAGCCATTGTAGCTCGTAGGTTGCATCATAATAGACATAATGGAGATTTCTTTGGAGGAATTTATGCAACCCGCTTAGCCCATTTTCTTGAAATAGACATTCGTGAGGGTGATATGGAGTTGCCTCCTGCATATTTAAATTATGACTCTATGGCTTCGCACCAGTTTGTCGAGAGGCCTGAATCACCTCTCTTATATCGTTTAATTTTTGATAAACGACGTGTTTTCTGTATTACTCTCCCTGCTCTTGTCTTCTTTGATTCACAGACAAAAGGAAGATATGTTATTACCAGAGAGGAGGCAGAAGAGTACAAGAGGAGAGCGGATGCAGCTCGACTCCATGCTGCAGCTCAGCAGGCGATAACCGCTGCACATCAGTATGATCCTAACTATTATTCGTCGCAGTACGACCCCAGCTACACTTACGGGTATCCGCCAGGCTATCCCTAGCAATAGACCAACATAGGCCAAAAGCCTAAGCTTGGGGGAGTACGTATTTCTCACCGACATTACATTTATGCTCACACACACTCATTGCTAGATGACGGTGCTCATACTTTTTCACTGTAATATCCATGCTAGTTTATTTTCTTTTTCCTGCTTTCTTCTTGTGTGTTTGTTAAACCTTAAGAAAAACCAAAAAATTAGTAGTAGCTTATTTTTCTGCTGTAGTAGTAACAATTAAAAAGAAAACCCAAAAATATTTCCTATTCTTCTTTTGCTTGTTGGGAGCTTTCCCGTGTAAATAGTTTATTTCTTTCCTTTTCTTTGGGGGTCGGTAGGAGAAGACCATAATTAAATTGTTGAAGTGGCTCTTATATGCATCATTGTTGATTTAACCCAGAGCCCATATTGCCTTATCTTCTCCTGTTTATTGAATTCTCGCAGATTCCAGCTTAGTCCAATGCACTTACACTCTTATTATTATTCACGCCGTTCGGTCGTGCAAGTGAAAGGAAATTATGATGATATATGATGGACTGACTGAGATGAGAAAAGCTGGTATGAACTCGACCTCTTTTGTTTTTGTAAATATGATGAGTCCCTCGTTCTTGATTCAGCTTATTATGAATAAACATGTTTGCAATGACAATTAGAGATCATGGTTGCTTGTGCCATGCTTGATTAGCTATGAGTTATAATGATTTACCTTGTGTGCCAACATGCTATTGAGATGATTATGATGTGGTATGATGGGGTGGTATCCTCCTTTGAGTGATTTAAGTGACTTGACTTGGCACATGTTCACGCATGTAGTTGAAACAAAATCAACATAGCCTTCACAATATTTATGTTCACGGTGGATTATATCCTACTCATGCTTGCATCCAATGTTTATTAATTTTAATGCATGTACATGGCTGTTGTCGCTCTCTAGTTGGTCTCTTCCCAGTCTTTTGCTAGCCTTCACCTGTACTAAGCGGGAATACTACTTGTGCATCCAATTCCTTAAACCCCAAAGTTATTCCAGATGAGTCCACTATACCTTCCTATATGCGGTATTTACCTGCCGTTCCAAGTAAATTTGTATGTGTCAAACTCTAAACCTTCAAATAAATATCCTGTTTTGTATGCTCGAATAGCTCATGTATCAACTAGGGTTGTCCGTATCTTCCATGTTAGGCGGATTATTCTCAAGAGGAGTGGACTCCGCTCCTCACTCACAAGAAAATGGCTGGTCACCGGGATGCCCAGTCCCATGCTTTATGCAAACTAAATCAAAATTAATTGCAAACAAAACTCCCCCTGGGACCTGATGTATGTTGGAGGCACTCATTGTTTCGAGCAAGCCATGGATTGATGCTTGTTGGTGGAGGGGGAGTATAAACTTTACCATTCTGTTTGGGAACCGCCTATAATGTGTTTATCATGGAAGATATCGCCATCTCTTAGTTGTTACGTTGACAATGAAAGTATACAGCTCAAAATACAATTTATCTCTATTGCAAAACCGAGCTCTGGCACCTCTAAAAATCCTTGCTTCCCTCTGCGAAGGGCCTATCCATTTACTTTTATGTTGAGTCATCACCCTCTTATTAAAAAGCACTAGCTAGAGAGCGCAGCCGTCATTTGCATTCATCACTATTAATTTATATTGGGTATGACTATGATTGGGTCTCTTTTACCATGAATTACAATGTCTAGTCAGTCCTTGATCTTTAAAGGTGCTCTGCATTTATGTTTTGTGGTCTCAGAAAGGGCTAGCGAGATACCATCTTGTTATATCATATTATGATTGTTTTGAGAAAGTGTTGTCATCCGAGATTTATTATTATGACTTGCTAGTTGATTATGATATTGATATGAGTAATTGTGAGACCTGAGAATTATTGCAAATGTGGTTACTTATGATCTATGTTGAAAACTTGAATGCTGGCTTGACATAGTTACAACAACAAGAGCAAACAGAGTTTGTAAAAGTTTTTCTTTCTTTCAGTTTGTCAACTGAATTGCTTGAGGACAAGCAAGGGTTTAAGCTTGGGGGAGTTTATACGTCTCCGTCGTATCTACTTTTCCAAACACTTTTGACCTTGTTTTGGACTCTAACTTGTATGATTTGAATGGAACTAACCCGGACTGACGTTGTTTTCAGCAGAATTGCCATGGTGTTGTTTTATGTGCAGAAAACAAATATTCTCGGAATGACCTGAAAGTCCACAAAACATCTTAGAAAAAATAAAAATAAAAATCCTCGCCAAAGATGAAGACCAGGGGGGCCATACCCTTCTCACGAGGGTGGGGGCGCCCCCCCCCCCCCCCCCCAGGGCGCGCCCCCTACCTCGTGGGCCCCCTGTAAACCCTCCGACGCCAACTCCAACTCTATATATTTGCTTTCGAAGAGAAAAAATTTAGAGAGAATAAATCATCGCGTTTTACGATATGGAGCCGCCACCAAGCCCTAAAACCTCTCGGGAGGGCTGATCTGGAGTCCGTTCGGGGCTCCGGAGAGGGGGATTCATCGCCGTCGTCATCATCAACCATCCTCCATCACCAATTTCATGATGCTCACCGCCGTGCGTGAGTAATTCCATCGTAGGCTTGCTGGACAGTGATGGGTTGGATGAGATTTATCATGTAATCGAGTTTGTTTTGTTAGGGTTTGATCCCTAGTATCCATTATGTTCTGAGATTGATGTTGCTATGACTTTGCTATGCTTAATGCTTGTCACTAGGGCCCGAGTGCCATGATTTCAGATCTGAACCTATTATGTTTTCATGAATATATGTGAGTTCTTGATCCTATCTTGCAAGTCTATAGTCACCTACTATGTGTTATGATCGGGCAACCCCGAAATGACAATAACCGGGACCACTCCCGGTGATGACCATAGTTTGAGGAGTTCATGTATTCACTATGTGCTAATGCTTTGTTCCAGTTCTCTATTAAAAGGAGGCCTTAATATCCCTTAGTTTCCAATAGGACCCCGCTGCCACGGGAGGGTAGGACAAAAGATGTCATACAAGTTCTTTTCCATAAGCACGTATGACTATATACGGAATACATGCCTACATTACATTGATGAATTGGAGCTAGTTCTGTGTCACCCTATGTTATGACTGTTACATGATGAACCGCATCCGGCATAATTATCCATCACTGATCCGGTGCCTACAAGTTTTCCATATACCGTTTCTCGCTTATTTACTTTTCCGGTGCTACTGTTACAATCACTACAAAATACCAAAAACATTACTTTTGTTGTCTTTACTTTTGTTGCCGCTACCACCACTATCATATTACCTTGCTAATAAACACTTTGCTGCAGATACTAAGTTTCCATGTGTGGTTGAATTGACAACTCAGCTGCTAATACTTAAGAATATTCTTTGGCTCCCTTTGTGTCGAATCAATAAATTTGGGTTGAATACTTTACCCTCGAAAGCTGTTGCGATCTCCTATACTTGTGGGTTATCAGTGTGTACAGCAAGGATGATTGTGGCACACTAGCAAACAAAGACACAAATAATACAAGCCGCTCCAAGCAAAACACATATCATGTTGATGAATAAAAATATAGCTCCAAGTAAATTACCGATGGAAGTAGACGAAAGAGGGGATGCCTTCCGGGGCATCCCCAAGCTTTGACTTTTTGGTGTCATTGGATTAGCTTGGAGGTGCCGTGGGCATCCCCAAGCTTAGGATCTTGCCACTCCTTGTTCCATAATCCATCAAAAGAATTCACCCAAAACTTGAAAACTTCACAGCACAAAACTCAATAGAAATGTTGTGAGCTCCGTTAGAAAAAGAAAACAAAAGACCACTTCAAGGTACTGTAATGAACTCATTCTTTATTTATATTGGTGTTAAACCTACTGTATTCCAACTTCTCTATGGATTATAAGCTATTTTACTATCCATAGATTCATCAAAATAAGCAAACAACACACGAAAAACAGAATCTGTCAAAAACAGAACAGTCTGTAGTAATCTGTATCTAGCGCAAGATCTGGAACCCCAAAAATTCTAAAATAAATTGCTGGACGTGAGGAATTTATCTATTAATCATCTGAAAAAAGAATTAACTAAATAGCACTCTCCAAATAAAAATTACAGCAGTTCTCGTGAGCGCTAAATTTTCTGTTTTTTACAGCAAGTTCAACAAGACTTTCCCCAAGTCTTCCCAACGGTTCTACTTGGCACAAACACTAATTAAACACAAAAAAACACAACCAAAACAGAGTCTAGATAATTTATTTATTACTAAACAGGAGCAAAAATCAAGGAATAAAAAATAAAATTGGGTTGCCTCCCAACAAGCGCTATCGTTTAACGCCCCTAGCTAGGCATACGATTTCAACGATGCTCACATGAAAGACAAGAATTGAAGCACAAAGAGAGCATCATAAAACACTTGAAAAACACATCTAAGTCTAACATACTTCCTATGCATAGGCATCTTATAGGAAAACAAATTAGCAAGGCAAGCAAAAACTAGCATATGCAAGGAAGCAGAAAGAAACAATAGCAATCTCAACATAACGAGAGGTAATTTAGTAACATGAAAATTTCTACCACCATATTTTCCTCTCTCATAATAATTACATGTAGGATCATAATCAAATTCAACAAAATAGCTATCACATAAAATATTTTCAACACGATCCATATGCATGCAAAGTTGACACTCTTCCAAAATAGTGGGATTAACATTAACTAAAGTCATGACCTCTCCAAACCCACTTTCAATGTTATAGCAAACACTATTCTCAATCTCATATTCATCATGGGGCTTAAATAAATTTTCAAGATCATAAGAAGAATCACCCCAATCATGATCATTGCAACAAGTAGTAGACATAGCAAAACTAGCATCCCCAAGCTTAGGGTTTTGCATATTATTAGCACAATTGACATCAATAGAATTTATGATAACATCATTGCAATCATGCTTTTCATCGAAGGAACTACCAAGTACGGGTGCAATAGCAACGATCTCATGTTTAACATAAGGAACTATAGCAAATTCATCTTCACAAATATTGGCATCATGGCCACAAGAATAGCAAGCATCATGTTCATCAAGGGATATTTCAACCAAATCATCGGAATCATCATTATCTAGAGATTCATGCATATCATCATTTTCTTCCAAAGCAGCGGTCATTCTTTCAATAAATTCTTGGACATAGACATTATGAGCAAATTTTTCATTGCAATATTTAAGTATGACGGAATTTTCAGATTTATTGAGAGTAAAATCATACTTTTCGATCAAAGAAGCAACTTCATGAGCACCCTTAAAAACGACAAATTCTTCAATTTGTTCGATATCATAGTAACTATAAACACCCTTTGCATAAGAAGATAAGATTTCATTATCATTGAACTCACATAGGTAGGGAAGGTGTTTTTTAGGGTTCTTAGAGCAACAAGTAAAATCACAAATTTCACAAAGATTCCAAGCGTAGCATAGCAAACTATATATATGATACCATAAGAGCTTCCCTTTTTCAGACAAACGATGACGCACAAAATGAGCATGCTCATCTAAAGATTTCCCATCAACTAGGCTAGTTGGGGTTTCAGCACGAGCACATAAGGATCAAGATGATCCAAGTAGAACAATTTAAGTGGATCCATATCAATAGATTGTTAGCAAGCAAAGATGCAAGCAAATGGAAGGCACATGGTAACACAAGCAAACAAGCAACGGGCAAAAAGACGCAAATAGAGAAAGAGAGGGAGCATAGAGAGAGGGCAAATAAAATGACAAGGGTGAAGTGGGGGGAGGAAAACGAGAGGCAAATGGTAACTAATGTAATGCAAGAGATAGGGATTGTGATGGGTACTTGGTATGTTGACTTTTTGCGTAGACTCCCCGGCAACGGCGCCAGAAATTCTTCTTGCTACCTCTTGAGCTTGCGTTGGTTTTCCCCGAAGAGGAGAGGATGATGCAGCAGAGTAGCGTAAGTATTTCCCTCATTTTTTGAGAACCAAGGTATCAATCCAGTAGGAGGCCACGCTCAAGTCCCTCGTACCTGCAAAAAACGATAGCTACTCGCAACCAACATGATTAGGGGTTGTCAATCCCTTCGCGGTCACTTATGAGAGTGAGATCTGATAGATAGTATTTTTGCTGTTTTTGGTATAGAGATGCAAAGTGAAAAGTAAAAGGCAAAGTAAAAGGCAAAGCAAGATTAAAGTGATGGAGATTGATATGATGAGAATAGACCCCGGGGCCATAGGTTTCACTAGTGGCTTATCTCAAGAGCATAAGTATTCTACGGTGGGTGAACAAATTACTGTTGAGTAATTGACAGAATTGAGCATAGTTATGAGAATATCTAGGCATGATCATGTATATAGGCATCACGTCCGTGACAAGTAGACCGAAACAATTCTGCATCTACTACTATTACTCCACTCATCGACCGCTATCCAGCATGCATCTAGAGTATTAAGTTAAAAACAGAGTAACGCTTTAAGCAAGATGACATGATGTAGAGAGCTAAATTCATGCAATATGAAATAAACCCATCTTGTTATCCTCGATGGCAATGATACAATACATGCCTTGCTGCCCCTTCTGTCACTGGAAAAGGACACCGCAAGATCGAACCCAAAGCTAAGCACTTCTCCCATGGAAAGAAAAACCAATCTAGTAGGCCAAACCAAACTGATAATTCGAAGAGACTTGCAAAGATAACCAATCATACATAAAAGAATTCAGAGAAGATTCCGATATTATTCATAGATAGACTTGATCATAAACCCACAATTCATCGGTCTCAACAAACACACCGCAAAAAAAGAAGAAGATTACATCGAATAGATCTCCACGAGAGAGGGGGAGAACTTTGTATTGAGATCCAAAAAGAGAGAAGAAGCCATCTAGATACTAACTATGGACCCAAAGGTCTGAGGTAAACTACTCACACTTCATCGGAGAGGCTATGATGATGTAGAAGCCCTCCGTGATGACGGCCCTCTCCGGCGGAGCTCCGGAACAGGCCCCAAGATGGGATCTCGTGGATACAGAAAGTTGCGGCAGTGGAATTAGGTTTTTGGCTCCGTATCTGTTTGTTTGGGGGTACGTAGGTATATATAGGAGGAAGAAGTACGTCGGTGGAGGTTTGGTGGGCCCATGAGGGTGGGGGCGCGCCCGGGGGTATAGGGCCCCCCTACCTCGTGCCCACCTCGAAGCTTCCTTGGCGTAGGGTCCAAGTCTCCTGGGTCATATTCGGTGAGAAAATCACGTCTCCAAAGGTTTCATTCTGTTTGGACTCCGTTTGATATTCTGTTTCTTCGAAACACTGAAATAGGCAAAAAAAACAGCAATTCTGGGCTGGCCCTCCGGTTAATAGGTTAGTCCCAAAAATAATATAAAAGTGGAAAATAAAGCCCAATATAGTCCAAAATAGTAGATAATATAGCATGGAGCAATCAAAAATTATAGATACGTTGGAGACGTATCAGTCATTCCGAGAACTTTTGTTTCTGCACATAAATAACACCATGGTAATTCTGCTGAAAATAGCGTCAGTCCGGGTTAGTTCCATTCAAATCATGCAAGTTAGAGTCCAAAACAAGGGCAAAAGTGTTTGGAAAAGTAGATACGATGGAGACGTATCAACTCCCCCAAGCTTAAACCTTTGCTTGTCCTCAAGCAATTCAGTTGACAAACTGAAAGTGATAAAGAAAAACTTTTACAAACTCTATTTGCTCTTGTTGTTATAAATATGCAAAGCCAGCATTCAAGTTTTCAGCAAAGATTATGAACTAACCATATTCACGATAATGCATAGGTCTCATGTTTAATCATATCAATGGCATAATAAACTAGCGAGCAATAATAATAAATCTCGGATGGCAACACTTTCTCAAAACAATCATAATATGATATAACAAGATGGTATCTCGCTAGCCCTTTCTGAGACTGCAAAACATAAATGCAGAGCACCTTTAAAGATCAAGGACTGACTAGACATTGTAATTCATGGTAAAAGAGATCCAGTCAAGTCATACTCATTGTAAACTAACAGTAATGAATGCAAATGACAGCGGTGCTCTCCAACTGGTGCTTTTTAATAAGAGGATGATGACTCAACATGAAAGTAAATAGATAGGCCCTTCGCAGAGGGAAGCAGGGATTTATAGAGGTGCCAGAGCTCGGTTTTGAAATAGAGGTGAATAATATTTTGAGCCGTATACTTTCATTGTCAACATAACAACCAAGAGATGGCGATATCTTCCATGTTACACACATTATAGGTGGTTCCCAAACAGAATGGTAAAGTTTATACTCCCTCTCCACCAACAAGCATCAATCCATGGCTTGCTCGAAACAACGAGTGCCTCCAACTAACAAGAGTCCCAGGGGGAGTTTGGTTTGCAATTATTTTGATTTAGTTTGCATAAAGCATGGGACTGGGCATCCCGGTGACCAGCCATTTTCTCGTGAGTGAGGAGCGGAGTCCACTCCTCTTGAGAATAACCCGCCTAACATGGAAGATACGGACAGCCCTAGTTGATACATGAGCTATTCGAGCATACAAAACAGGATATTTATTTGAAGGTTTAGAGTTTGACACATACAAATTTACTTGGAACGATAGGTAAATACCGTATATAGGTAGGTACTAGCACAAATGCCTGTGCATTGCTACGGGTTGAACTTTGTTATTTGACTCTGATGTCCTTAACTCCCATGGCAACTAACGACCAGCACCTCCTACATGGCTACAATCGGTGTGGGTAGCCAATGTGGCTACTACCAACCAGACGTCCGCAACCGTCATCCTGAAAATTGACACAAACCTGTCAAGCTTCAACTTTTTGTTTAATCTAGCACAACAAAGTTGAAAAGTGACCAATTAAATTATATTATTATTTATACTAAATCAGAATCACTAATTAATCGTCTAATACACACAAGGGAACCATTCTTAGCAGTTTGCAATCCAGGCACGCTTTGAACTTGGAGTTCAACTCGGTGACTGAAGTGATACTTCCCATGCTAAATACAGTCACCAGCTTTGTCAGAATTCTTGCACACAACACACTCTCCAGGAAGAAGTTTTGGACCTCCCTTGAAAGCCATAGAAGATCATCAGGTTAATGTGTAACTGCACACATCAATGTTACTGATATCATGCCAGAACTTGTTGAGATTTCCAGTGTGCTCATAAGTCCCGTTTGACTACAGATTGGTTAAATCAGTAAGAACTTCAGGTTACCTCAAAGAAAAAGTACATAGTTTGGCTCCAGATGGAAGCATTGGCACTATGTAATGTCTCGACTTATGTTGGAAAAACATCAAGAACACGCAAACTGAGCAGCAGGCTACCGAATTCTGGAGCCACAAGGATGGGGACAGAGAACCTCGACTCAGAAGTGATGGATCCATGTAGGCGCAGTATTCTCCCCCGGTGTTCTTCAGATGCGTAGCACATACGCCGATTGCATGACCACCACCGCATGAGCTCCACAGCTTCATCGAACTGGAGCGTGAGCACACGCCCTGGTCCATGGCTCCTGGATCTTGACATTTGTTGAATCTGGCATAACATGAGACTTCCATCCATCCAAGAAACTAAGCCACCACAGCCGCATACATCAGCCATAAGATCCGACTGAACATTACGCCTAAACAAGAGACAAGGACAGTCCACGGGGAGCAAAGACGGAAGCGATGCCTAAACAGAACAATTTTGCAGCTCTGAACATTGGGTGGAAGTGGCAACAACTCAACAGTAAAAACACAGTCAATCAGCACGCATCTGTGGCCGCGGCGCTACGTCCATGAGAGAGTAAGCAGCCTGCCCAGGTAGATAGAATATGTGGCACGGGAGCACATGTTGGGGCAGTTGCGGAGCACCTGGGTTGCAAAGAGGAATTGGGTCAGCGAACGGAGAAGCTCAGCTTCTGCACGGAGGAGCAGCATTGCCGTCAGGTGGCAGGGAATCGAGGTAGGCATGAGGCCCCTCTTGCACCAAGATCGAGGTCCCAAGCATGCCGCAACCAGATTGAGGCACACCATCCCGACCCCCGGCTGGCCCAGCCCGAGCCTTGGCCCCGCCTACGCCGAGATTGACGCCCGGAGCACGCCCTGACTAGATCGAGGGACTTTATATGTGGGAATGGTGTGGATTCAACTTGATAATCGGGGAGCAGGGGCGGGGCATAGAGCACGGCGGCCGCGGCCAGAGCCTCCGCGTTCGTGTTGCCGTAACACTGGCCGGATTCGACGCACGTTGATTCTAACGCTGGCCTACATCCCGCGTGTCCTCCTCCTCCTCCTGGGTGTTGCCTGTGACGGCTAGGAGCATGTTGAACAACCCGTCGTGGTCGGCGGCGTGCGCTCGAGCCGGCCGGGTGCGGGCCCAGAGCGCGGCGACCCGGGCCTCGCCGTTGGTGAACCGTGCGCGGAGGACTCGGTCGGCGCGAGAAGGAGGGCGCAGGGGAGAGGAGGCAGGTGGGGGTGCGGGGAGGACGGCGCGGCGGTGGATGCGGGCCGGCGGTGCGGAAGCGACGGATCCAGGTGGGGCTGGGACGCGCATGCGCTCTACTTGGGGGTGTTTTTGTTGTCAAATGCGTCCACGGGTGGGGCAAAATTACGAAAAGTTTTTTCACTTATTTACTGGAGTGCGGGTTAATTACTTAATACCATATGGGGCTTTTTGAAAAACGTGCGCGGCGGTGAACCCGGAGACTCAATCCGTGCTTTATTATTAGGGAGAGATGGTGGACTCATATGGAATAACTTTGGGGTTTATGGAGTTGGATGCACAAGCAGTATTCCCACTTAGTACAGGTGAAGGATAGCAAAAGACTGGGAAGCGACCAGCTAGAGAGCGACAACAGTCATGAACATGCATTAAAATTACTCAACAGCGAATGCAAGCATGAGTGGGATATAATCCACCATGAACATAAATATCGTGAAGGCTATGTTGATTTTGTTTCAACTACATGCGTGAACATGCGCCAAGTCAAGTCACTTAAATCATTCAGAGGAGGATACCACCCTATCATACCACATCACAACCATTTTAATAGCATGTTGGCACGCAAGGTAAACCATTATAAGCTCCTAGCTAATCAAGCATGACACAAGAAACTATGATCTCTAGTTGTCATTTCAAACATGTTTATTCATAATAGGCTGAATCAGGAACGATGAACTAATCATATTGACAAAAACAAGAGAGGTCGAGTTCATACCAGCTTTTCTCATCTCAGTCAGTCCATCATATATCGTCATAATTGCCTTTCACTTGCACGACCGGATGATGTGAATAATATTAAGAGTGCACGTGCATTGGACTAAGCTGGAATCTGCAAGCATTCAATAAACAGGAGAAGACAAGGCGACATGGGCTCTTTGTCAGATCAACAATAATGCATATAAGAGCCACTTCAACAATTTAATCATGGTCTTTTCCTATTAACTCCCAAAGAAAAGAAAAGAAATAAAACTATTTACACGGGAAAGCTCCCAACAAGCAAAAGAAGAACAGGAAATCTTTTTGGGTTTTCTTTTTAATTACTACTAAAAGCATGGAAAGTAAACTAATTAAAAGCTACAACTATTTTTTCGGTTTTTCTTAAAGTTTATTAAACACACGAGAAGAAAGCATAAAAAGGAAAATAAACTAGCATGGATGATACAATGAAAAAGTATGAGCACCGACTTCTAGAAATGAGTGTGTGAACATGAATGTAATGTCGGTGGGAAATACGTACTCCCCCAAGCTTAGGCTTTTGGCCTAAGTTGGTCTATGGCCACGGCTGGCCTGGCGGATATCCATAATAATAGTTGGGGTCGTACTGAGATGCAGCGGCTATCGCCTCCTGAGCTGCAGCATGGCGACGAGCGGCCTCCGCCCTCCTCTCATACTCATATGCCTCCTCTCTGGTGATAACATATCTTCCCTTTGTCTGATAATCAAAGAAGGCAGGAGCAGGGAGAGTAATACGGACAGCACGGCGTCTGTCAAAGATTAAGCGATACTGGAGAGGTGATTCATTCCTCTCGACAAACTGGTGGTGAACCATAGCCTCATAATCCAAATAAGCAGGAGGCAACTCAATATCATCTTCACGTATGGCTATACCAAGAAAATTAGCTATGCTGTTTGCATAAATTCCACCAAAGAAATCTCCATTAAATCTATTAAGATGCAACCTACGTCAACAATGGCTCCCAAATTATAAGATTTATCTCCTAACATAGCACTCCTAAGAATACTGACGTCAGGGACACACATGTGACATGCCTCATCTTTACCATTAATGCATCTACCTATGAAGAGAGCAAAATAATGTATAGCAGGAAAGTGAATGCTCCCTATGGTAGCTTGTGTTATATCTCTAGATTCCCCCATAGTTATACTAGCAAGAAAATCTCTAAATCTAGATTTGCGAGGTTCCCTAACACTACCCCATTGTGGAAGTTTGCAAGCAGTGGTAAAATCCTCTAAGTCCATAGTGTAAGAATTTTCATAAAGATCAAACAGGACAGTAGGAGAATTACGTGAAGATGAAAATTCAAACCTCCTCACAAAGGAACTAGTGAGATAGTGATACTGGCTGCACTTTTCTTCCTCGAAGCTCACAAGATCAGCATTACAAAAATATGCGTTAAATTCTGCCTTAATTCTTGCTTGATCCATAAAGTTTTCCGAAGGCCACTCACAAGGATGCACTGGAGCGTCTCTTGGTGGTTCTTCATCAGCATCACGCATTGCAAGCCTGTGTCCTTGCTTCCTTGAAGAACCACCTTGGTACATTTTCCTAAGCATATTTCTTCCTCTGAAAAATTTCTGAAATTTTTAGTAACTTCAAACAAAAGTGAACCAAGCTCAACAAAATTGATAGCAACAATTCCTACAAGTGCCTAGAGCCTATATCATGCATCAAAACTACTTGGAACCATATAAATTTGACATGCAAGCTCAAGAACAGGGTCACCTAGGCAGCACAAATTTGCAATGAATAAAGAACTAGAACAAAAACTAATTGGACCAATGGAGGAGTCACATACCAAGGAACAATCTCCCCAAGCAGTTTTGTGAGAGGTGCTTTGAGCAAGGAGATTGAAAATGGCAACAAAATGAGCTTGGACTCAGGTTTGAGCAGGATATTCGTGTTTGTGGGAGGAAGGAGTGTGTGGGTGTAGGAATAAGTGGAGGAGGGCCACCGTGGGCCCACGAGACAGGGGGCGCGCTCAACGGGGTAGGGCGCACCCTCCACCCTCGTGGCCAGGTGGATGCCCCCCGCGTTGTGTTCTTGGTGCCAAATATTCTTAAATATTCCAGAAAAAATCATATTTAAATTTCAGGGCATTTGGAGAACTTTTATTTTCGAGGTATTTTTATATTGCATGGATAATTCAGATAACAGATAGAGAAATACTATTTTTATTTTATTTAATATAAATAACATAAAGTAAAAGGAGGGTACAGAGAGTTGTGCCTTCTAGTTTCATCCATCTCATGCTCATCAAAAGGAATCCATTAACAAGGTTGATCAAGTCTTGTCAACAAACTCATTCCGAATAACATGGAACCGGAGAAATTTCGAATAACACTACGTTACCTCAACGGGGATATGCACATCCCCAATAATAAGAATATCATATTTCTTCTTGACAGTAGGAAGAGGAAATTTAAAACCTCCAAATATAATCGATGGAATTTTTCCAATAGAGTTGAT
This sequence comes from Triticum monococcum, assembly GCA_034509565.1. Classification (NCBI taxonomy): domain Eukaryota; kingdom Viridiplantae; phylum Streptophyta; class Magnoliopsida; order Poales; family Poaceae; genus Triticum; species Triticum monococcum. The sequence goes on from CM067845.1 coordinate 609,287,596, forward strand.
ACTATGAACTTGAGGTTGTTTCCTCGGAAAGTGTACCGTATTCTCATTACCATTAACATGAAAAGTGACATTGCCTTTAGTGCAATCAATAACAGCCCCTGCAGTATTCAAAAAGGGTCTTCCAAGAATAATAGACATACTATCGTCCTCGGGAATATCAAGAATAACAAAGTCCGTTAAAATAGTAACCTTTGCAACTACAACAGGCACATCCTCACAAATACCGACAGGTATAGCAGTTGATTTATCAGCCATTTGCAAAGATATTTCAGTAGGTGTCAACTTATTCAAATCAAGTCTACGATATAAAGAGAGAGGCATAACACTAACACCGGCTCCAAGATCACATAAAGCAGTTTTAACATAGTTTCTTTTAATGGAGCATGGTATAGTGGGTACTCCTGGATCTCCTAGTTTCTTTGGTATTCCACCCTTAAAAGTACAATTAGCAAGCATGGTGGAAATCTCAGCTTCCGGTATCTTTCTTTTATTAGTAATGATATCCTTCATATATCTAGCATAAGGATTTGTTTTGAGCGCATCAGTTAATCGCATACGCAAAAAGATAGGCCTAATCATTTCAGCAAAGCGCTCAAAATCCTCATCATCCTTTTTCTTGGATGGTTTGGGAGGAAATGGCATGGGTTTCTGAACCCATGGTTCTCTTTCTTTACCATGTTTCCTAGCAACAAAGTCTTTCTTATCATAACGTTGATTCTTTGATTGTGGGTTATCAAGATCAACAGCAGGTTCAATTTCTATATCATTATCATTGCTAGGTTGAGCATCATCATGAATATTATCATTACCATTATCACTAGTTTCAGGTTCATTACCAGATTATGTTTCAGCATCAGAAATAGAAATATCATTTGGATTCTCAGGTGGTTGAGCAATAGGTTCACTAGAAGCATGCAAAGTCCTATCATTTTTCTTTTTCTTCCTTTTAGAAGGACTAGGTGCATCTATATTATTTCTCTGGGAACCTTGCTCAATTCTCTTAGGATGGCCTTCAGGATACACAGGTTCCTGAGTCATTCTACCAGTTCTAGTAGCCACTCTAATAGCGTAATCATTATTATTACTATTCAATTCATTGAGCAAATCATTTTGAGCTTTAAGTACTTATTCTACTTGAGTGGTAACCATAGAAGCATGATTACTAATAAGTTTAAGTTCACCTTTAACATTAGCCATATAATCACCCAAGTGTTCAAGCATATTTGAATTGTATTTCAATTGTCTACCAAAATAAGCATTGAAGTCTTCTTGCTTAACCATAAATTTATCAAACTCATCTAAGCATGGGCTAGCAAACTTAGTAAATGGGATTTCAGCTTTATCATATCTATAGAGAGAATTTACCTTTACTACCTGTGTCGGGTTATCAAGACCATGAGTTTCTTCAATAGGTAATGGATTAAAATCATATGTTTCTTCAACATGCGGTAAATTAAGACCATGTATTTCTTCAATAGGAGGTAAATTCTTAACATCTTCAGCTTTAATACCTTTTTCTTTCATAGATTTCTTTGCCTCTTGCATATCTTCAGGACTGAGAAATAGAACACCTCTCGTCTTCGGAGTTGGTTTAGGAATAGGCTCAGGAAGTGCCCAAATATTTTCATTTGTCAACATATTATTCAATAGAATTTCAGCTTCATCCGGTGTTCTTTCCCAGAAAACAGAACCAGCACAACTATCCAGGTAAACTCTGGAAGCATCGGTTAGTCCATTATAAAAGATATCAAGTATTTCATTTTTCTTAAGAGGATGATCAGGCAAAGCATTAAGTAACTTGAGAAGCCTCCCCCAAGCTTGTGGGAGACTCTCTTCTTCAATTTGCACAAAATTATATATATCCCTCAAAGCAGCTTGTTTCTTATGAGCAGGAAAATATTTAGCAGGGAAATAATAAATCATATCCTGGGGACTACGCACACAACCAGGATTAAGAGAATTAAACCATATCTTAGCATCACCCTTTAATGAGAACGAAAAATATTTGAAGGATATAAAAGTAACGAGTTCTCTCATCATTAGTGAACAGGGTGGCTATATCATTTACTTTAATAAGATGTGCCACAACAGTTTCAGATTCATAGCCATGAAAAGGATTAGATTCAACCAAAGTAATTATATCAAGATCAACAGAGAATTCATAATCCTTATCAGTAACACAGATAGGTGAAGTAGCAAAAGCAGGGTCAGGTTTCATTCTAGCATTAAGAGATTGCTGCTTCCATTTAGCTAATAACCTCTTGAGTTCGTATCTATCTTTGCAAGCTAAAATAGCTAGAGCAGCTTCTTTTTCAAAAACATAACCCTCAGGAATAACAGGTGATGCATGTTCATTAGAGGGAGATTCTTCATCATCACTTTCATCAATATTGTGAGATTCAATATTTCCACTCTCTCTAACCCTAGTAAGTTGTTCATCAAGAAATTCACCAAGTGGCACAGTAGTATCAAGCATAGAATTAATTTTATCATAAGTATCATGCATAGCAGAAGTGGCATCATCAATAACATGCGACATATTAGAACGAATAGCAGAAGCAGGTTTAGGTGTCGCAAGCTTACTCAAAACAGAAGGTGAATCAAGTGCAGAGCTAGATGGTAGTTCCTTACCTCTCCTCGTAGTTGAGGGATAAATCTTGGTTTTTGGATCTCTCAAGTTCTTCATAATGATAAGCAGATATAAATCCCAAGTGACTCAAAGAATAGAGCTATGCTCCCTGGCAACGGCGCCAGAAAATAGTCTTGATAACCCAAAAGTATAGGAGATCGCAACAGTTTTTGAGGGTAGAGTATTCAACCCAAATTTATTGATTCGACACAAGGGGAGCCAAAGAATATTCTCAAGTATTAGCAGCTGAGCTGTCAATTCAACCACACCTGGAAACTTAATATCTGCAGCAAAGTATTTTGTAGCAAAGTAATATGATAGTAGTGGTAGCGATAGCAAAAGGTAACGGTAACAAAAGTAGTGTTTTTGGTATTTTGTAGTGATGATAGCAATAGCAACGGAAAAGTAATTAAGCGAAGAACAATATATGGAAAGCTCGTAGGCAATGGATCAGTGATGGAGAATTATGCCGAATGTGGTTCATCATGTAACAGTCATAACCTAGGGTGACACAGAACTAGCTCCAATTCATCAATGTAATGTAGGCATGTATTCCGAATATAGTCATACATGCTTATGGAAAAGAACTTGCATGTCATCTTTTGTCCTACCCTCCCGTGGCAGCAGGGTCCTAGCGGAAACTAAGGGATATTAAGGCCTCCTTTTAATAGAGTGCCGGACCAAAGCATTAACACATAGTGAATACATGAACTCCTCAAACTACGGTCATCACCGGTAAGTATCCCGATTATTGTCACTTCGGGGTTAATGGATCATAACACATAATAGGTGACTATAGACTTTTTTTTGACTGGTAACTGTAGGGAAAACCCCCACAGCATGTCGAAACTTTATTAGCAAGGAAAAGCTAGTACAAGTACAGGAGGGATTACAAGGGGTAATCAAGCTAAAATACAAAAGGAAGAAAAGAAAAAACAGAAACAAGGAGCCTCAAGGAGGTAGAAAAGAGATCCATTTAAGGAGATCATCCTTATAAGCAGGCTTAATCCTATATTGCATTAGGGCAATATCATGTAGGAAAGCTGCTCTCCATTTATTGAATCCAGCTCTCTCATGCCTAAAGACCTTAGCATTTCTGACGATCCATATATTCCAGCAAGCTACAAAGACCACTTCAGTGAAGAAAGGTTTCCTAAAGCTCCTTTTGGCATTGATGGCCAGCTCTGTCATCGAATCACCTGATGACCAATCAATTTGCAAATAGTTCCAAACCCTGATACTAAAATTGCAATTGAAAAACATATGATCTCTTGTTTCCCTAGCCTGCAAAGGGCAGAGCACACAGTTTACTCCATCCTCCAAATGCCAATGCCTCCTTTCTACCATATCTTTGGTATTTAGCCTGTCCATAATGAGCATCCAAGCAAAGACCTTTATTTTCATAGTGCAAGAGGACTTCCAAATCCAAGCTGTTAGGGGGTTGAAGGATTGTGCCACAAACACATGAGAGTAAAACAGCTTCGGGGAGTAGCCCTTGGCAGTGCCATTCCAAAGCCAGATATCCTTAGACCCATTGTCTCTATCATGATTTTCCAACAGAGATTGGAGAATAACCAGCTCATCAAAAGCCTGAGCAGACAAAGGAAGATGGAAGTGGTGATACATGTCTTGGGAGTCCAAGAAATCCTTAACGGATATCCAGGGATCTTTGACATATGAAAAAAGCCTAGGGAATCTGAATTGAAGCTGTAATTTCTGATCATCAAGCTTCCAATTGTCTGACCACATGAGTGTAGTGTCCCCTTCATTTATCTGAACCCAAGCACAGTCCCTGAAGTTATGCAAGACCTTGCATATATCCTTCCACCAGAAGGAGCCACAATCAGAAGTACCTTGGGGTACTCTACCATGATAGTAAGAGTCCCAAATTAATGACACCCAAGGTATATCCTTTTTATTGAGGAAGTTATTTGCATGTTTGAGCAGTAGTGCCACATTCTGAACACCCAGGTTTAGAATACCAAGACCTCCTTTGTTTTTTGGCCTGCAAATAAGTTCCCAAGCAGCCATAGACTGAGCAGGTTCAGCCCTGTTTTTCCTCCAAAGGCAATGTCTCTGAATTCTTTCCAATTGTTTTAGAATGCCAGCAGGGACAGCCAAACTAGAAAGAAAGAAGATGGGCATAGAAGACAGCACTGAGTTCAGAAACTGTAATCTCTCTCCCTGATTTAGAAAAGAAGAGCTAGCTGTCATTCTTCTTTCCATGCAGTCCACCAGAGGCATGAAGTCCACCATTTTAGGCCTAGTAGTACCTACTGGCAATCCAAGATATGTGAAAGGCATTTTCCCAATTTGACACCTGAAAGCAGTAGCTAAATCTGTCATGACTGCATTGTCTACATTGATAGGAATGATAAAGGATTTATGATAATTGACATCTAGCCCAGTAGACACAGAGAAGACCTGCAACATGTCTTTCAAAGCAAGTAACTGTACCTTGTCAGCAGGCAAAATAATCAAGGTATCATCAGCATATTGAATCACAGGATAGTCCTGGTCATGACAAGGTATTGGGAGATGAAGTATGCCTCTTCTGAACATGTCATTAATTACAGTCTGCAGTAGGTCAGCTGCTAATACAAAGAGCAAAGGGGAAACTGGGCCACCCTGCCTAACCCCCTTTTTGCATTTGAATTTCCTACCAGGAACACCATTGAGCAGAACAGATGATGTACCTGTAGACAAAAGTTGTTTCATCCAAAGAATCCATTTTTCATTGAAACCCTTATGTCTCAAGATTTGGACAATTGCCTCATGCTCCAGGGAATCAAAGGCTTTCTCAAAATCCAATTTAAGTATGACAATTGGCCTCTTGGACTGATGACACTGATGTAAGTACTCAAAGGTCCATCCAATGCAGTCATGGATACTTCTGCTTTTTATAAATCCATACTGGTTCTTATGGATACATTGCATTATTACTTCTTGAAACCTATTTGCTGCCATTTTGGAGAGGAACTTAAGACCCATGCCTGTTAAAGAAATAGGTCTGAAATCCCCCACCTCCTCAGGTGACTGTTTCTTGGGCACCAATGTGATATATGAATCATTGATGTTCTCTAGATGAGCAGTACCATCATAAAAAGCCTGTGCCGGTTCATAGAAATCTGGAGAGATAATGTGCCAGCACCTTTTGAAGAAGAGCCCATTAAAACCATCTGGACCTGGGGCTTTATCAACTGGCATATGTTTGACAATCTTATCCATTTCCTCTTTCTCAAAGGGCTTAGTAAGAACATCTAAACCCTCCACTGGAGCAATTAAAGAGGAGAGATCAAAGCCCATGTGGATACCCCTTGAAGAGCCCATTCTGTTTTTAAAACAATTCCAGATAACACCCTCCATTTGAGAGTGATCAGAAACCACTGTGCCATCAGGTAGCTTTAAGCTAGCAATAGAATTTCTTCTATGCCTCTCAGTAGCCATAGCATGAAAGAACTTAGTGTTTTCTCCACCCACCTTTATATATCTGATGGTACATCTCTTTTTCCAATAGAGCCATTGAAGGTGAAGTACCTTTTCCACATGAGTTTTGACCACTTTCCTGAAATTGGATTCATGCCTGTACAATGGTCTGAGCTCCTCCAGTTCATCTAGTAACAGAATCGCCTTGTTACATTTACAGACAAGCATTTTCAGCTTGGATATGCTCATCTGCCATCTCTTGAGGCACATTCTCAGGGATTTGAATTTGTCAGCTATTCGAGCTGTGATATGCCCCTTTCTAGAAGTTCTCTGCCATGAAGAATCCACACAGTCCATGAAACCCTCAAGTTCTAACCAATAATTTTCAAATCTAAAAATGTTAGACTTGGGGATAGAAGTTTTGATTGAAACCACACATGGCACATGGTCAGATGTAGTTTTTGCCAGGGGCCTCACCTTAGTCATGGGATAGTCAGATATCCAATCCATAGAAGTGAAAAACCAGTCTAACTGTTCAGGGAGGGGATTATCCTGCATATTAGACCAAGTGTATGATCTGCCTTTGATGGGTAATTCCAAAAGGCCCAAGTGCCCTATGATCTCATTAAAGAGAAACATGTCATTCAGGTCCCCTCCAGGCAAATTTCTGTTATCCTGTGAGCGCAAAAAATTGAAATCCCCAAGGAGTAGCCAATTTTCCTCAACTGGAATATTGAGATGGTACAACCAATTAACAAAATTATCTCTGGCTTCTCCCTGACAAGGACCATAAACAGCAACAAGGGTCCACTTCTCATTATTTTGTCTAGAAACAAACTCAATCACTATTGCAAAATGCTGGATTTCCAGTAAGGACCCATCAAAAACAGAGGAGTTCCAAACAACTACGATTCCACCAGAGGCCCCCAAAGAAGGAGCGAAAGCAAAACTGTCAAATCTTTTAGGACAAAAACCTTTAATTGAACGGGAGTCAAAAGAAGCACATTTAGTTTCCTGCAAACATGCAATTGCACAGTGACTCTCATCAATTTTTTGCCTGACAGCCCGTTGCCTACTTTCAGAATTTAAACCCCTGACATTCCAGCACAAGACATTCCAGCTTTTACAAAGAGAATTCATAGATAAAGACCATAAACAGTTCCCCAAAGCACATGGCACTCAATGCCATGTGTCCAAAAGCCACATTAGAGTCTGAACTAACATTATTACATATCCAAAGTTCTGAAAATAACAACATGCAGGGAGCAAATTTTGGGGCTTGCCAAACCCATCAGTTGGAAAGCGCACTATTCATTGGAGGCGTTGTTGGTTGTGGCAGTAGGATCCACCATAAGTGCCTCCTCAGTGAGCAGCGCTGCATCAATGCCTAACTCCTTGCCAATGGCTTGCAGATGACTGATTGGAGTAGGAGGAGGGACACCTTCAGATGCAGTGGTGCTGGGCTCCTCAGCAGCAATGGGCTTGGCCCTAGGCTTCTTCTTCTTGGGCTGTAGAACCAGCTCATGAAAAGTGGGCTTAAACCCATCGCGCTGGGCCGAACTTCTGGTGCATCTTCGAACAGACGTTTCAACCAGCGGTGTTGGCGCCATAGTTTTGCGAGGCCTCCTTGATCTTGCGCGCACCTGTGAAGTGGGGACCACAGCAGGCGCAGTTTCATCCGCTTCGTCCACAAAGAGAGCTCTTGCCACAGGCCTAGCCAGGTCCGGCTGTTTCCATGTCAATAAAGGAAGATCGTCAATCTGGAAAGCAAGGCTCCATCTTCTCTTAACTGGCGACAAAGGCTTAGGCATTAAAGGTTGCGGTATCTCAAACGTCACTGGTGCATTCAGCAAGTTCTCAAAAGAACGCCTCCATATCATTTCTGGGGGCAGAGGAGGCCCGAAAGGAACCTTAATGACAGGTGAAGCAAGGGCCGGAACATCAACAACAAGTGGGGGTTGATAAACCACGATCGCCCAATTGCTGGTATCTTCCACGTCTGCGGCAATGTTCTCCGATACACTTCGGTCAATAATAGCAGGAGGCTCCTGGAGCTGCACATCTGAACTTGACTGGGTAGAATTTTGCTGTGCCGAAGCATCAAAAACCATGGACTCTTGGTCCTCCACAACTGGTTCCTCAGCAGGCTCCTCCCAGTTGCCCCAATTGTCCTATTGATCCTGGGCCGGAGCAGGCGGTGGTGGCACATCGTTCCACCCCAAAGCAGGGAACGGGGGCAGGACAAAAGGTGGCATTTCAGGGAATGGCACACCAGGCTGAGGATGGGGGTTGCCATTGATGGGCATCCAGTCCTCATCTTGGGGCATTTGTTCAGCAAAGTTGGCCCCCGGAATATACAATGGCGACGTCCAAGACACTCTGGCACCACCCCATGCTGCATACTCCATGAACACCACGTCCCGGGGTACCAGAATATCCTCCGGGAAAGAGGCAAAGACCAAGGAGCGCACCAGATATGGATCCTCACTAATCCAATGATGAAACTTCCCAAAAGTATTAACTGCTGCCCGGAGACCAATCTCATTGCGAAGATCTAGTGGAATCCCCAAAAACATAAGCAAACCCTGTCTGAAACCCTGAACACCTCTAAAAGATTCACCCTCATCATGCTTCATGAACCTGACAAAACGATCATTACCCAGGGGCTGAGGCGGCATCTGGAGGAGGGAAAATCTAACAGCAGCATCCCGTAGCTCAAAAAGACCCACCGATCTAATCCAGGGTTGAGCAGACCGCACCAAAATCCCATGGGCTTGCAGCCACTGAACAACTTCCTCTCTAGCAGCCCCAATCTGATCAGGAGGGGGGATGGGCATTACCTCAGCTAGCATGAACTCCTCATGGCGACGCACAATTGGGGTATGTGGCGTAACAAAGGTGCGCGGCACCCGAGCCTCCCCGCCATCCACAACGTGGTGCCCGGCCGGCACATAGAGCATGGGGTCAAGGTGGAAGTTGGCCATCGGAGGGGCACGCTCCGAGCTTGCAGCAGGCGGCGAGGACTCCGGCAGAGGTGGGGTTTCAGGCGGTGCAGACGATGGTGTTTTGGGGCCAGGGCTGATGGAACGGGGCGAGAGAGTTAATGCGGAAGTGCAAGAGGAGTCCAAGTTTGGTAAAAGTTGCGTCAGAGAGATATTCTCGGTGGAAGCTGAGGGATCCTCGGAAGTTGCAACGTTACCGGGTTTCGGTTTCCAAACCAGACCCAAGATCTGTGCAAACCGGTGGTAATCTCTTGCCACATGCCCTATCCGCAAACAAGAGTTACAGCGTGACCGAGACGTGCACGCCGAAGCAAAATGGCCCTTGCGCAAACATTTCTGACACGTCAGAATTTCATCCACCATTCCTGAAACTAGGTTATCAAACTCAGCTTCCGCTTGTTGAGAAGAGGGAATGGTGGAAGGCCCAGGAGGCAACACCGGCCCAACTTGATCCGTGGCACGTGTAGATGATGGCCCAACATGGGGGGACACGTCCACATTCAAAGTAGCAAGATTCCCGCCCGAGATAGACGGCGGCCGAGCCGCGTAAGGAGGGAGGTTTCCAACCGTACCAAAAGATATGGCTGGAGCAGTTGACGTCCACCGGAGTACGACCGGCGGCGGGGGATGAATGACCACCCTCTCATGCTCCGGGAGAGTGTACCCCGCATCTTCGATGGTTTGAATGCAGTCTTGCATGGCTGGATAACGATACCCACGGCAAGCAGGATAACTCTGGAACGTTGAGAAAGAAAGTTTCTTGGCTTGGCCATGTGAAGATCTTACCGAGGATTTTTGAGGCTTGGAATGCATTGCAAGCATGCCCAGTGCAGCTCGACGTTTAGAAGGACTGACAAGTATCCACTCTGCATCACATTCCAATTTCCAAAGCTTAAACTCGCGGCCCCAATTTGGACCCCCATTACCCCAAAGATGGAAGTAACATTTAAATTGATCACAAGAGAAAGAACGAAGCTTCAGCACGATCATGGCAACCTCCTTACAGGAAACTTGAAAGCCAAAAACCTTATCCTTGAGCGGAAAGACCATAAACTCAATTGTAGAACCCCCAATGGCCGCCTCAATTGCTGCTGCCACAGAATCTTCATGTAAACGAAAAGTATGCCGCCCAAAAGAGATTACCATGGTGAAGAAGCCCGTGTCATCCATGGGATGCACCGTAAAACCAGTAGATTGAAAAACCTTATCCGCAAAAACCAAGCCCCTGGAGAAATCCAAGCCAAGGGTGGATCCAACATCAGAACCCATGGAGATGGGTACTAGGAGGTAGATCTCAGGGCGCCGGAGAGATCTAGTGGAGAGAAGTGGAATTTTGGTGGCTAGGAGCGGTGATCACCGGAGATGGTGACAATCGCCGGGGGGTGGGGTGGGAGCCCTTAGGTGACTATAGACTTGCAAGATAGGATCAAGAACTCTCATATATTGATGAAAACATAATAGGTTCAGATCTGAAATCATGGCACTCGGGCCCTAGTGACAAGCATTAAGCATAGCAAAGTCATAGCAATATCAATCTCAGAACATGGTGGATACTAGGGATCAAACCCTAACAAAACTAACTCGATTACATGATAAATCTCATCCAACCCATCACCGTCCAGCAAGCCTACGATGGAATTACTCACGCACGGTGGTGAGCATCATGAAATTGGTGATGGAGGATGGTTGATGATGACGATGGCGACGGATTCCCCTCTCCGGAGCCCCGAACGGACTCTAGATCAGCCCTCCCGAGAGGTTTTAGGGCTTGGCGGCGGCTCTGTATCGTAAAACGCGTTGAATCCTTCTTCTTTATTTTTCTCCCCGAAAGAAAATATATAGAGTTGAAGTCAAGGTCGGAGGAGCTCCAGGGGACCCATGAGGTAGGGGGTGCGCCCCCCACCCTCGTGGCTAGGGTGTGGGCCCCCTGGTCTTCATCTTTTGCAAGGATTTTTTATTATTTCCGAAAAGTTGTTCCGTGAAGTTTCAGGTCATTCCGAGAACTTTTGTTTCTGCACATAAATAACACCATGGTAATTCTGCTGAAAACAGCGTCAGTCCGGGTTAGTTCCATTCAAATCATGCAAGTTAGAGTCCAAAACAAGGGCAAAAGTGTTTGGAAAAGTAGATACGACGGAGACATATCAATATGCCAAGCCACAAGCTTGGGGATGCTATGTTTGATGAGCATGAAATATTTGAAGATTTATTTGCTGGAAATAATGCTTGTCCTAAGCTTGGGGATGCTTGCTTAATGAATATGATCCTTTGATTCCTTCTACTTTCGATAAGAAAATTTATTATGATGATAGCATGCCTCCTATTTATGATGATTACATTGATGAATGTGGGTTTGGAAGAGTGTCAACTCTAGGTAGTAGTGATCCCACTATTTTGGAGGGTGTTGAATCTTATTACAATATTGATGAAAATGGATATGGAGAGGTCATGACTTTATTTAGTGATACATCCACTATTTTGGAAGAGGTTTCAATTGACTATGACAATAAGGTTGCTATCTATGTGTGACGCCCCCGATTCAATCGTACACTAATCATACACGTAAACATGTACGGTCAAGATCAGGGGCTCACGGGAAGATATCACAACACAACTCTAAAAATAAAATAAGTCATACAAGCATCATATTACAAGCCAGGGGCCTCGAGGGCTCGAATACAAGAACTCGATCATAGACGAGTCAGCGAAAACAACAATATCTCAGTACAGACATAAGTTAAATAAGTTGCCACAAGAGGGCTAGCACAAAGTGGGATATAGATCGAAAGAGGCGCAGGCTTCCTGCCTGGGATCCTCCTAAACTACTCATGGTCGTCGTCAGTGGCCTGCACGTAGTAGTAGGCACCTCCAGTGTAGTAGGAGTCATCATCGACGTTGGCGTCTGGCTCCTGCACTCCAACGTCTGGTCGCAATAACCAGGTATAGAAAGGGGGAAAAGAGGGAAGCAAAGCAACCGTGAGTACTCATCCAAAGTACTCGCAGGCAAGGAGCTACACTACATATGCATTTGTATCAATGAAAGGGGTAGTATATGTGGACTGAACTGCAGAATGCCAGAATAAGAGGGGGATAGCTAGTCCTATCAAAGACTATACTTCTGGCAGCCTCCATCTTGAAGAAGTAGAAGAGAGTAGATGGTAAGTTAACCAAGTATCATCGCATAGCATAATCCTACCTAGCGATCCTCCCCTCGTCGCCCTGTGAGAGAGCGACCACCGGGTTGTATCTGTCACTTGAAAGGGTGTATTTTATTAAGTATCTAGTTCTAGTTGTCATAAGGTCAAGGTACAACTCCGAGTCGTCATTTTACCGAGGGACACGGCTATTCGAATAGATAAACTTCCCTGCAGTGGTGCACCACATTTCCCAACACGCTCGATCCCCTTTGGCCGGACACACTTTCCCGGGTCATGCCCGGCCTCGGAAGGTCAACACATCGCAGCCCCACCTAGGCACAACAAAGAGGTCAGCACGCCGGTCTAAATCCTATGCGCGCACGGGTCTGGGCCCATCGCCCATTGCACACCTGCATGTTGCGTACGCGGCCGAAAACAGACCTAGCCTCCTTAATACAAGCGCAGGCTTACGGTCCAATCCGACATGCGCCGCTCAGTCGCTGACGTCACGAAGGCTTCAGCTGATACCACAACGTCGAGTGCCCATAATTGTTCCCGCGTAGTTGGTTAGTGCGTATAGGCCAGTGACCAGACTCAGATCAAATATCAAGATCTTGTTAAGCATGTTAATTGATGTAACCGCGGACACCGACCAGGGCCAGCCTCACCAATCTCCTAGGTGGTCTCAACCTGCCCTGCCGCTCGAGCCGATTTGATTTTAGTCACCACAGGTATCTCTACCTAATATTAAAGGACGGATGGTTTCTCCGTCCGTCCAGGCGTTTTCATTCTCGTATAAAAAATGTTGTACCACGAGTACTCGAACCCAGGCGCTCTCGCTAGGGAGATAACAGCGCTAGCTATTCAGTAACGCACAACTCAGGAATATATACGTACCTATTTTCCAGTCAGAAAAAAAGAAACATATGCATCAAAACGTGCACGTATCATGCAATCAATTGGCCTCAACTAAAGCTTAAAAAATAAGCCCCAACTAAAAGTACGTATGCATCTGCGCGCACTCATAGAAAAAAATGCATACACATGTGTGTTGGACCAGCACAACCACGCCAGCCATGCATACTGTCCGTGGCCGGAATATCAATCGACCATCATGCTCCGCACATCATCATGTGCTCAACTCAAAAAAAATTCATCTCTACCATATTACAAGTAATATATGCACATAAACATGCCTAACGAGTGCAGTGGTGCACAGACTCCCATCAGAGAAGAATTCACAAAATGATTAAAAAAATTCAAAGAAATTAAAAAAATAAAAAAAATCAAAAACAAATTCCATGATAGAAAATTTATTGTGTGAGGTCCGCTCTAATTGTTAGCTCATTTGAACATCTGACTAGCTCTCAGCAAAAAAGACAAATCGGATCAAAATAGTACATGAATAGTAAACTATTGTACAAACCCCAAATTTGTCTTTTTTTGCCGAGAGCTGCCTAGGTGTCCAAATAATTTGAAAATTAGGACGGACCTCACGCATTAAATTGTTTACCACGCAAAAAAATTGGATTTTTTTTAAATTTTCTAGCATTTGTTTTGATTTTTTCTTCAACACGGGTGCATACGAGTCTGGTCTCAAAAGGATTTTCGTGTCTAACCTGTCTATTCAAGCCAAATGTTAGTCTTTAAATCGAATGGCTTCCTAATACATTTAAAACATATTGGTTATAATTTTCACGTGTAGGATTGTTTATCCACCTTTTTTGTCAGCATTTTACTTTGGTACATCCTTTTTATTCTGCTTCTTCTGTTCGTTACCGGCCTCATGTAGTTTTTGCTTCATTTGGTATGTTTGTTACCGGTCCCTCAAAAAAGAAATAGCAAGCGTAGAGGGACTCGAACCATGATTGCGAGGACTCATGAACGAACTCATCCAACCAAGGATCCTGCAGAAAGAGAGGGAGCTTAGACCGTCTCGCCACAAGTGGAATTCATTTACGGCTTGGAAACCTCCATCATGTATGATTCCTTTCTTCAAACCTCCTTCCTATATGTACGTTGCTGACTACGGTTGCAGACGTGCAGCGCCAAGCAGTGGCGGATCCAAGATTGGAGTAAGCCCCAGGCCCAAAAAAAAACTTTGTCGCAAGAGAAAAATTAAACGTCCATCAAGCTATAACTACCTTAAAAGAATACCTCAAATATGGCTCAATTGCACCAAAAAATAGAATTTAAACTCAATGCTTAGAGATACAACAAAATAGATAAAACAGATGACAAAAACCACGAAGAGTACGTGCAGTAAAAAGAATACCAAATCAATGGCTTGCTTCATCAGTGTCTTCCATAATTTGATCAATGGTGGAAGAAGAGCCAACACCTTAGAGAAATCAAAAGCAAAATTTCATAAAAGAAGACATAAACATCAAGTGAAACAACTAACATTGTACAAAGTTGAAAACTTACTACTACAACGAGGTAGAATTCCTTTGCGAGATTTATAGGATTGAAAGCGATATATAATAGCATCATCATCAACCTTTGCAAATATTTCTCACTCAATATTGCACACCATGGAATAATTCAACCAATAACCTGAGTAGTACTGCAGTAGCAAATAAACACATTATAGTAAGCAGATCAAAAAATGTTCAATCTACAAAATTTTAACAGCAGCAGCACAATGCACATCCACATATTGTCATGTCTGTCCATTACCAATCCTGCAGCCAGTCCGGGTCTGGCTAGTCGTGAGTCCGGGACTCCCTGCACTGCGGTTCAGAGTGGCGGACAGAGGGCGACCAGGGCAGGGGAGGCCGGATCCCAGAGCAGAGCTGGCGTGCAGAGAGAGGCAGAGAGCGGGCGAGTGGCAGAGCGCGGTGGGCCAGCGGGCGGAGCGAGCAAGCAGACCAGTGGGCGGAGCGGGCGAGCAGGCGAGGACGACCGGTGAGCGCCGGAGCAGAGGGGAATCAGACCGGCGGGCGGCCGCGGCTGCGGACTGGAACTCGCTGCAGTTCTAGCTCGCATCCATGTGCGTCGCTAGGTCTGGGCGACCTGGGCCCTGGGCTGTGTGCGAGTGCAAAGATGGAGAGGCAAGCCTGGGGCCCATTAAAAATATAGCTAGGTAATAAGTAAAAAAAGGCCACGTCCCGGGCCTAGGGCCCAGATCCGCCCCTGGCGCCAAGGGCTAAAGCTCCAGTAGGAGGAGCGGGAGATGGGGCTACTTGAGGCCGTGATCGGGGAAGATGGCGATGAGGATGATAATATTGGGGAGGAGAGTGGTCATGGGAATCGAGCCGCCACAATTGACGACATGTACGGCCTTGATCCCGCCGATCTGGTCATGATCAGCGTGACACGTCTCATGTCTTGAACCATCATCCCGGATAACCTTGCCGTCAATCGATCCACGTTTTTCCCATCGACGACCATTGTCCCTCGACACGATTACTTAACTGAGGCAACCTTAATTCATGAAAACTGGTGTTTTCTCCATAGCGAAGCACAAACGTTGTGCTTATCATGCCCGGGATAAGTGTTTTTCCCGTTGCAACGCACGGGCATGTTTGCTAGTCATATATTATGTATATAAGTATATACCCGTAATCATCTCCCGAGCGATCACGACCCGATAATATAGCATGGCAGACGGATAAGAATGTAGTGCCACTGATGGAATACTTGCATCCTATACTAAGCAAATAGGATTGCGGGTAAAGGTAACAACAGTAGTAGCAAAGACAGGCTATGCACCAGAATAGGATTGACGGAAAGCAGTAACATGCTACAGTACTCTAATGCAAGCAGTAGAGAGAAGAATAGGCGACATCTGGTGATCAAGGGAGGGCTTGCCTGGAAGCTCAGCCGAGAAGGAGGGTCGTCAACATTGGGTAGCAGCGGCGTCGGTCTCGGTGTCTAACGAGAGAAGAGGGGGAGAAACAATAAATATAATGCAAACATAAGCATGACGATGTATGACATGACAAGTAACGGTGACAGGTGTGCCCTAACGCAGTAGGAGGTGATACCGGCGAAGGGGGGAAACATCCACGAAAGTATCCCCGGTGTTTCTCGTTTTTGGATAAATGAACTGGAGGGGGAAAGTTGCGTGTTCGCTATTCTAGGGATGTGTGGCGGACGAACAGGCTGCGTATCCGGATTCATCTCGTCGTTCTGAGCAACTTTCATGTACAAAGTATTTTCATCCGAGTTACGGATTATTTTATTTGATTTTCTAAAGTTTTAATTAGTTTAAATCAACATTATCCAAAATAGTGTATGCTGACATCATCAACATGACGTCAGCAGTCAACAGGGCGTTGACTGGGTCAAACTGACATGTGGGTCCCGGTTGTCATAGACTACTAACTAATTAACAACTAGTTATTTTAGTTAGCACGCTAATTAAGTTTAATTAGTTATCTAAACAGAATTAATTAATTAATATTTTAATTATTATTAATTAATTAATTTTTAAATTATTATTTTTCATTATGGGGTGTGGGCCCCTTTGTCATAGGCCCATAGGGGCGGATGCGGGTGCGGGCATCGGGCGAGGGGTGCGGGCGCGTGGGCGCCTGTTACGGCGCGTGGGGCGGGGCTCAACTGGCCACGACCAGCGGGCGCGGCGAGCCGGCGTCAGACAAGGGGTGGCGTCGGCGCGGCCTGGCGCGGCGGAGCCGAGGCGGGAGGCGGGGTGACAGGGTGGCGCGGTGCGACGCGGCGGGGCGGAGCGGGTCAGGCGATGGCGCGCCACAAGCCGCGGCAGCAGAAGGGAAGGAGGTGCGCGCCGGGGCGCCGGTCCAGGCGCGGCGCGGGGCAACGGTGGCTGGCGAGCGACGCGGAAGGGAGAGCGAGGCGGGCACGCGCGCGAGCAGGGGCCGCGCGGGGCGCGGCCAGCGCGAGGGCGGGCGCGGTAGCACAGGACGCGACCGGCGCATGCGGTGGAGGGCAAGGCGAGGCTTGGCCGACGCGGGCGCGCGGCCAGGGCGTGCGCGGGCGATGGCCACGGCGGGGCGCAGGAGCAGAGACGAAGCAGACGGCGCACCGTGAGCACGCAGGGCGAGGGAGAGAGGAGGTCGGGGCCTCACCGCGGGTCCGTAGGGAAAATGGCTGCGGGGTTCGAGGTGGGGGATGGGGACGACACCGACGTAGGGGAGGTAGTCCGGCGGGGAGGACCAGCGGATGGCGGGGCTCCGGTGGCGGCGACGTCAACGTCCAGGGGGGGCAGGGTCGTGGTTCGTTCCCCGATCCAGATCTGGATCGGGGAGGGGGAGAGAGCGACATGGGGGGGTGAGCGGGGCGGTTGGGTTAGGGTTTTCCTAACCGGGTGAGGGATATTGAGAGGAGTGGGGCGCCGGCTGAGCCGACGGGCTGGTTGGGTGGGATGGGCCGAGGCCCATGCTGAGCCGGGGGTTCCTTTTTCCTTTCTATTGTTTTCTGTTTGTCTTTTTCTTTCTATTTTTTTACCTTACTATTTTATTTTATAAATTTATGAAAGTAGCCCCTAATTTAGTATATGTAATAAGCCACGTTCCGAACATTTTAGTTTTGATGTTTGAAAACTTTTATTGTTTGCCATATTTTGAATTTGGTTTTTGAACTAACGCGAGATTAGCAACAGTAACTGTGGTGACGTGGCATCATTAATAGGAATTACTATAGATTAAATATTTGGGCGTCACATTATGATTATTATTATGATGACATGTATGCCATAAAGAGTAATAAATCTTATATGCTTGTGCATCACGAAAGAGTGTTGTATGTGATAGCTATATTGTTGAATTCATTCATGATGTCTCTGAAAATTATTATGAGGAAGGAACTTATGCCCTCACATATCTCAATAATATCAAATTTCTTCTCTGTGTGTTGATTGTTTTGAAGTTGCACTTGTTTTGCCTTCCTATACTAGTTGATTCTTGTTCCCATAAGTTATTTGCTCACAAAATCCCTATGCATAGGAAGTGGGTTAGACCTAAATGTGTTGGTCATATGCTTCATGATGCTCTCTTTACATTTCAATTCTTATCTTTTATGCGAGCATCATTGAAATCATCATGCCTAGCTTAAAAGACATTAAAGAAAAGCGCTTGTTGGGAGACAACCCAACACTTTTACCTACTGTTTTTGTGTGTTCACATGATTATGCTATTGTAGTAATCATGTTTTATTGCTTTTGTTTCAATAAAGTGCCAAGTAAAGCCTTTAGGATCTTGTTGGGTGATAGTTGCTTTGATCTTGCTGAAAAACAGAAACTTTTGCGCTCACGGAAATAATTCTAGTTTTTAACAGAAGAGTGATATTGAGTTGATTCTTTTTTCAGAAGATTAATATACAAATTTCTCACGTGGTCCTAATTTTTTTAGAATTTTTGTAATAGTAGAAATATGATTTGAGTACAGATTACTACAGACTATTATGTTTTTGACAGATTTTGTTTTCAATGCATAGTTTGCTTGTTTTCTAGTTTCTATGGCTTATATTGCTCAATATAAATTGTGGAAATGATATGTTACAGTAGGCATTGTCTGAGAACAATTATGAATCTGGTCTTTGACAGTACCAAAAGTGAAATGGTTTGCTCTTTATCATACTAACCTATTCTCACGAAGTTCCGTTAAGTTTTGTGTGATTGAAGTTTTCAAGTTTTGGGTGAGATGTCGATATGAGAAGAATAAGGAGTGACAAGACCCTAAGCTTGGGGATGCCTGAGGCACTCCAAGGTAATATTCAAGGAAGATCCAAGCAACTAAGCTTGGGGATGCCCCGGAAGGCATCCCCTCTTTCGTCTCCAACATTATCGGTAACCTCACTTGGAGCTATGTCTTCATTCGTCACATGATATGTGTTTTGCTTGGAGCATCATTTTATTTTGTTAGGATTTGCTTGATGTTATTTATAATAATGTTTTGCATCCTTTATTTCAATAAAAGTGGCAATGATAGCCTTTGTCATGCTTATTTTGCAAGTATAAATATTGCTGTTTGAAAATAGAAAGTTTACCGCTGTTGCAAAAATTACCTAGAAAATTCAGAATGTGATAAAATGTTGAAACTTTTTGCAAAATGAGATATGATAAATTTTCTACTGTATGGTAAATTTTCATAACTTTTGGATTTAGGGAAGTATTGATACTTTTGCATTCTTTCCAGACTATACTGTTTTGGCAGATTGCTGTTATGTTTGCATTGTTTGCATATGTTTGCTTGTTTAATGATTCTATTTGAGGATATGAGTATTAAATATGCAGACACATTTAGTATGAAACATTGAATAATAATTTTAGTGATTTGATACAGTAGAGAATGATAAGGTTTTTGCATTGGTTTGTACTAACTTATCTCATGAGTTCTTGTTGAGTTTTGTGTGGATGAAGTTTTTGAGATTTAGGAAAACCGCGATATGAGAGGAATTAAGAAGACACAAAAGCTCAAGCTTGGGGATGCCCAAGGCACCCCAAGATAATATTTCAATAATTCTCAAGTATCTAAGTTTGGGGGTGCCCCGGTAGGCATCCCACCTTTCTTCTTTAACAATTATCGGTTAGTATCGGTTGAGCCTAAGTTTTTGCTACTTCACATGAGTTGTGCTATTGTTGGAATGTCATTTTATTTTGTTTTTCTTGCTGTTTTAATAAAATACTTAGATCTTAAAGTTTTTAAATATAATAGAGTCCTCAAATAGTTGCCAGAGAGGCTAAGTAAGCGGCATTCACATCCCGTCAACGAAGCTCTTTCCTATTTCATTTACTCTTGTGCTTCGCTTATATCCTATGAGTAAATTGTTGAATAAATTGAATGTCATGAAGTTGAAATCATATCATACCTAGTGGTAGCTTCACATTGGGTTTAGAAAGTGAAATCTTTTGAGGCTTGACAATCACAATATTGGTCATACAAGCAATTCACGAATAATTAGTATAAGGAAGAGAACTTTCACATATAAATACACTATCATGGAAATCTTTTGTGATTGTGAGCCCCCATCAAAATATTATATGCTAGAATTTTTTACGTTGGACAAGGAGGACAACGTAATGGTTTATGTTTGTTCATATTCACATAGAAGTTATATTGTCATAGATCCTTCAACATGCGATGGTTGCCCCCCATCTTTGCTAGCCAAAAAATCCGCACCAAGTAGATATACTACTTGTGCATCCAAAAACCCTTAAACCCAAATCTTATATTCAAGAGTCCACCATACCTACATATATGTGGTATTCTTTTTCCATTCTAAGAAAATTTGTATGTGCCATCTCTAATTTTCAAAATAAATTTCTCTTTTGTGTGCCCGTACCGCTCACGAGGCAGTGAGGGGTGGCCAATATTTTCCATGCTAGATGTGTTATTCTCACGATGAGTGTTTATTCACTTGTCATTGCACAAGAGTAAGGCAAAGGTATTAGGGATGCCCAGTCCCGAAATGAAATACTTTATGTTGTCAAATAATAAATTTCTTGGAAAGTGTTGGTATGGAGGGCACCCATGGATACGGTTAGCCATGGAAAGTGAAAGTATGGTGGAAAAAGGAATGAACTTTATTTTCTGTTTGGGAACCGCCTATGATATATCTATCATTCAAAGTGTTGGGAGCTCTAAGTCATTTTCGTTGGTGGGAAAAGTATGCCTCTCAAAATGTTTTTATCTCTCAATTTTCGCTTTAAGCCCTGGCACCTCTAAAAATCCCTACTTCCCTATGCGAAGGGCCCATCTTTTACTTTTCAGTATTTACTTTTATGCAAAGAGTCAAAGTATTCCTCTCTATTTCTTTTTATTTTTCTCTTTTGGCAAGCATCATGTGATGAGGAAAGATCTAGGCACATATGTCTAGTTGAATATGGGTAGCATGAGTTATTATTGTTGACATCACCCTTGAGGTGAATACATTGGGAGGCAAAACAATATGCCCATATCTTTCTATGTGTCCGGTTGAAATGTTTTGCTCATGTGTATACGGTGAGTGTTAGCAATCATAGAAGACTATATGACGGTTGAGTATGTAGAGCTCTTACTTAAACTCTGTTGAATAAGTTGAATTGCAATTGCTTGGTGACTAAGAACATAGGTTGTTGAGTTTCAAGAGAATTCATTGGTTAAACCTTAACATGTGAATTGGTTGCTACTATAACATGAGAAGTTTCATAATAAAGAATTGCTGTTATGATGCTAGGAAAAGTGATTAAAATTATCATTGATCAAACTTATGCACTTTGCTAGCATTCACACTTCATAAATTATTTCTTTTATCATTTACCTACTCGAGGACGAGTAGGAATTAAGCTTGGGGATGCTGATACGTCTCCAGCGTATCTATAATTTATGCAGTATTCATGCCAATGTTTTATCATTCTTGGGTGTTTTACAATCATTTTATAGCAACTTTATATGATTTTTGGGACTAACCTGACCCAGTGCCCAGTCCTAGTTGCTGTTTTTTGCTTGTTTTTTACATCGCAGGAAAACAATATCAAACGGAGTCCAAACACCGCGAAACTTTACGGAGATTTTTTTGGACCAGAAGGAACCCAATGGGCCAAAGCTGCACCTGGGGGTGCCCCGAGGGGGGCACAACCCACCAGGGCGCGCCAGGGCCCCTGGCGTGCCCAGGTGGGTTGTGCCCACCTCGGTGGCCTCCTGCACCCCTTCTTTGCACTATAAATTCCCAAATATTCCGAAACCCTTCGGGGTTAACCTAGATTAGAAGTTCCACCGCAGCAGGGCTCTGTAGCCACCGAAAACCAATCTAGACCCGTTCTGCCCCCCTGCCGGAGGGGGGGGAATCATCTCTGGTGGCCATCTTCATCATCTCAGCGGCCACCACGATGAGGAGGGAGTAGTCCACCCTCGGGGCTGAGGGTTTGTACCAGTAGCTATGTGATCAATCTCTCTCTCTCTCTCTCATGATCTATATCATGGGCTTTGTTAATATAGTCAGATCATATGATGTTTCTCCCCTCTATGCTCTTGTTGTGATGAATTGAATCTTTACCCTTTGAAGTTTTGTCTTGTCGGATTGAATATTCAGAGATGAGAACACATGATATATGTCTTGCGGTATGAATAGTTGAGGTGACAATTGGGGTATCTTATTGATTCACTTGTTATATGTTATGGCATTCAACTTGCGGATTCCCGCGGTGATATTAGGGTAATCTATGCATAGGGGTTGATGCATGTTTTTATTATCTTTTCTCCGACGGAAACTTTGGGGTCTCTTTATAGTTCTTTGTGTGGATTGAGTATTATGAATATGAATTTGCTTTGGTGTTATCTTAGTACGGACTCTAGGATAGATCGAACAGAAAAAATAGCTTTGTGTTATTTTAGTACGGACTCTTGAATAGATCGAACGAGAATAATAGCTTTGAGGAGGTTTCGGACCCTACAAACAATTCCTATCTTTTGTTCTCCACTGATAGGAACTAGGGAGTGATTCTTTATTGCACTTTGAGGGATAATCATATGATTCAACTATGTTAGCACTGTTGAGAGATTGCACTAGCGAAAGTACGGACCCTAGGCCTTGTTTTTAAGCATTGAAATGGAGCTAATGAGGAATAAATCACTTCTACTTAAACTTTTTTGAGTGAAATACCAACCAGCACATAAAGCAATAACCAGATAGATAGAATGATAACAGGTAATACGAAGATATCAACACAGCCGGAGTCACAAGGCTCGATAATGACCAATGGGTTAGGATCTGAGGAAGCTTAGTTTGGATGATGGAATATTCGCTGTTCTGATTGTTGACCTTTGCATTTTAGATTTGGATCTTTTTCTTATTTCAAAATAGTGAAAAAGTCAAATAAGAGGTGTTAAGCTTTTTATCATTCTGGCATCGAGCTATTTTGCCGCATGACCTCCCCTATAGTATTGTCACCGCAGTAGAGTTTAAACACCAAATTCGGGATGGATTGGTGTGGTTCCTCTACGCTTAGGACACCAAAATATCGAACCATGAACGAGGAAAGGCATACCGTTTTTGTGCCCGTTTACTATTTGCTACCTTGCTGTTTTTATTTATTCAGATTATCAAAATATATTTCTACCATCCGTATTACACTTTTATCACCATCTCTTCGCCGAACTAGTGCACCTATACAATTTGCCATTGTATTGGGTTTGCTGGGGACACAAGGGATTTCTTATATTTGGTTGCAGGGTCATTTGAGAGAGACCATCTTCATCCTACACCTCTCACGGATTGATAAATCTTAGGTCATCCACTTGAGGGAAAATTGCTACTATACTACAAAACTCTGCGCTTGGAGGCCCAACACGTGTCTACAAGAATAAAGTTGCGTAGTAGACATCAATTGGCCGCCCCGATGTTTTGAAATGTTGTCCTGTCTCCTTGAGCCTACCCAGACCATGAGCTCGTCAGTAGCCTCCGAGCCTCCAAGCGACTCGAAGAGTCGGGCGAAGGGTCTCTGTTGTTGTTGGAGCAGATGATGGTGTCGAGGATCTCGGTGGCAGTCGGTCGCGGGCCTATAGCCGGCGCGGAGTCTTTCCGGTGGGGGCGGGTAAGCGCACCCACTAGGTTTAGTCCGAGTCTCTGGGTGACTCGAAGAGTCGGGCGGAGGTTCTTCGTTGTTGTTGAAGCAGATGGTGGCGTGCGTTTTCCCAGTGGGGCGCGCCGGCGCACCCACTGGGTGTAGCCTCCAAGCCTCCAGGCGAGGGGAGAGGGTTCCCCACCGAAATGATCATGCAAAAGAGAAAGATAGCCATTAGGTCCCGGCATGCTAGGTGCAAATATACCAAATATTTATCATAGTTGGATATATCAGAAATTAATTTCATCTCCTCATTGTGATTCTTGTGAATTAGCGAGCATTGCATGTGTAAGGTTTGGCCTTCGAGGATCAAACAAATTTAGTGGTAAGACATCAACCTCATCGTCTGATTCATCACTATTATACTCAACCATATGCAGTCTAGGATGATCGCTTGTAGACCTATGAACCTTTTTTACTTTGAATCTCTTGAGCCAAAGCTTTTGACAAGACTTGGTTAATCTTCAAAAACTCATAACTTTCCAACCTCTCTTTAATCTACGTTTTCAAACCATTAAGAACAAGACCCGCCAAGTCTATCTCGGTTATCATTAAGCTGTAACATCGATTTTTTATATCTCTAAATCTCTTGATAGAATCAGTGACCGATTCACCATGTGTTTGCCTAAATGATGTAAGATGTGATAACTTAAGCTCATTATCGCTGCTATATAAGTGATCATGAAATTTTTGCTCTAGCTACGACCATAAGAGAATAGAGCCATGTGGTAAAGCAACAAACCATGAAAATGCGGTGCCAATTAAATATAGGGAAAATAAACGCATTTTCAATTATTTTATGGAACCTGCTTCACCCAATTGTGCTAGATATTGACTAATGTGCTCCCAAGTTGTTTTCGTACCCTCACCAGTAAATTTTGCAAAAACAGTAACTTTATAAGCTTGAGAGTACAACCCTGCATCCAAGTGTTTAGGGTACATCTTTGGTACACATAGCTCCTTACTTTTGGCTCATTTAGTTTCTTGGAACATCTTATGCAAACCCTCCCTTGGTTTGGCTAAAATTGGGTCTGAGGTAGATGAAGATGCTTGTGTTGGTGGCATAGCAACAACATGAGTACTAGCTAGGGGTGCAACTTATGGCGTGGGCATTGAACCATAATTCGGTAGAAGATGAAACATGCTCGTACTTATGGGTGGCACTATAAAGTGGTTTGGCCTCAATGCCGAATTGGGCACACTCATAATAGGACTAGGGCATGCAGGTCCAGCCACAAGTTGATTGGTTTACCTAGGATAAAAATTCATCAATGATAACCCACAAGTATAGGGGATCAATTGTAGCCTTTCTCGATAAATAAGAGTGTCGAATCAAACAAGACACTAAAGGTAGAATTTATATCCCCTTCAACTTCTATCGACTACCGATACAACTCTACACACACTTAATGTTCTCTTTACCTAGAACAACTATGAAACCAATTTGCGGGAATAAAACTAGAAGTACTTTGCGAGAACAAAACTAGGAGTAATTTGCAAGATAATAAAAGTTAGTTGTTTAGTAGAAAGGCTTTTGTAACACAAGAGAAGGGTTTGTCCCTAGGCAATTGATAACTAGATTAGTAATCATTATTGCAATTTTATATGAGGGGGAGGCATGAGCTAACATACTTTCCGTACTTGGATCATATGAACTTATGATTGGACCTCTAGCAAGTATCCAAAACTACTAGAAATCATTAAAGTAAACCCAACCATAGCATTAAGTAACAAGTCCTCTTTACTCCCATACGGAACAACCCCTTACTCGGGTTCAAGCTTCTGTCACTCTCGCAACCCACTATAAGTGAATCATGAACGTATTGCAACACCCTACCATGTGTTCGAGGCACGGAAGGCACCATAGGACAACACCAAAATAAAACATACAACTCAAACCAATCACGATCATCAATCAACCCATAGGACAAAACGAATCTACTCAAACATCATAGGATGGCCACACATCATTGGGTAATAATATATAGCATAAAACACCATGTTTAAGTAGAGATTACAACAGGAATAGAGAGGTTACAATGCTGCATAGAGGGGAGAGTTGGTGATGATGGCGGCGAATTTGTTGGTGTAGATCGCTGGCACGATGATTGCCCCGGTGGTGTTCCGGTGCCACCGGGAAGGAGGGGAGAGAGTCCCCTCCTCCTTCTTCCTCCTTGGTCTCCCCTTAGATGGGATGAGAGTTTTCCCTCTGGTCCATGGCCGCTATGGCTCCCGAAGGACAGGAGCACCTCCGAGATTGGATCTCTCTCCGATTCTTTTCTGTTTTGCGTCTGTTTTCGGACCCCTTCACTGTTTTTTATATTCCTGGAGATCCGTGACTCCAATTGGGCTGAAATTTTGAGGGAATTTTTATTCGGAAATTATCTTTCTTGTGGCAAAGGAAGGGCCGCAACCGACTCACGAGGGAGTTACAAGGCAACACGACGAGACCTACCCCCTGGCCGCGCCCTGTTGCCTCGTGGCCACCTCGGGCACCGTCTTGCATTGATTCTTCTTCCCAAAAATCACATATATTTCAAAATAAATCTCCGTAAATTTTTATCGCGTTTGGACTTCATTTGATATGGATTTTCTATGAAACAAAAAACATACAAAAAACAGGAACTAACACTAGGCACTGGATTAATATGTTAGTCCCAACAATAATATAAAAATGTTGCCAAAAGTATATGAAAGTTGTAGAATATTGGCATGAAACAATGAAAAATTATAGATACGACAAATCATATTACTGTTGCATGGGAGGTGCCGATGAAATATGTAAATTTGGATTACCACTAGATGCCGAAGGCATATTTTTTCTAGCATTAGTATTTGCTATGAATGAATTATATATCATCTAATTACCCTTACTAACAAGACTTCCAATCGGAATTTTTACTAAGAGTGATTTCATCTAGTTTGTCATCGAGGGGAGGGAACTTGATGTCTCAAATGTGAGTGACGTTGCCTTGCCAATCCTTCTTAAAATTTGCAAGAAAAGACTGCAAATCCTCCTCGCGCTGCTTCTTGAGCACCTGATAACCCTCCTCACATTGCTTCTTGTGTGCTTTGTAGGCTTGGCGATGTTCCTCCGATAGTTCATCAAGACCGGGCGATGTCAACTTCTAAGGACTTGGGGAAATATGACATGGTTGATGGTGATTCTTAATCTTCCTCCCCATCAAAGTCGCCAAAAAATGTGTTTGCACACAAACACGTCACCATGTACCTCCGTCATCGAGAGCGGTATCCAGGACACATCGCCAAAGGAGCCTCACCGGGAGCGCGCTACGCAAGACACATCGGCAAGAAATTTTGCAGACCCAAAACCCCAAACGGCCGGGAGGGACCCCGCCAGGGAGTGCGATGGCTATGGGCTGCCCTAGAGCCTAGAGCCTCGAGGATCGTTGCTCTTCAATACAGAGAACGGACGAAGAACGAGAAAGAAAGAACGATGGATAGATGTAAGGGTAAAAGGTAGTAGATGCGTTGCGATTGTGTGTTGTTATTTTTTTTACGGGATAAACTTCCGATCTATTCATCTTCAATCATGGTAGTACAACGAACACTAGAAATAATAAAATTACATCCAGATCCGTAGACCACCTAGCGAGGACTACAAACACTGAAGCGAGCCGAAGGTGCGCCGCTGTCATTGCCGCTCCCTCGCCGAAGCCGGGCAAACCTTGTTGTAGTAGACAGTCAGAAAGTCGTCGTGCTAAGGTCTCATAGAACCAACACACCAGAACAACAACCGCCGCCGATGAAGAGTGTAGATAAGAATGATCCAATCTAAAGACACACGAACAAAGACGAACGACGAACATATCCGAGCAGATCCACCAAAGACAGATCCAGCGGAGACACACCTCCACACGCCCACTGACGATGCTAGACGCATCACCGGAACATGGGCTAGACTGGGAGACCTTTATTTCATCTTCAGGGAGCCGCCACCGTCTCACCTTCCTAAGTAGGACACAAACCCTAACAAACCTCGAAAAAAGATGTAAAAATGGAGCTCTCCCACCGGCAAGGGTCGGGATCTACTATGTCCCCATGGCCCAAAGGCCAAGGGAGACGAGGCGGACCGACACCGGCGCCGGCGGGAGGCAAAGGAACCCTAACTTTTTGGGTAGGCGTCGGCTGGCTAGGTCGTCAGGATCTCTTGTGTCTTTTTGACTGTGTGTTTTTATTCATCGACCGCCACCATTTATCTATATATGAGGCGATTGGATTTCCAGTACAAGAACAATACTCAAACCCCATCCAAATCTTCAATTTCTAGCCTAACTCGGATTCGTAGGACCGAAATTTCCAGTTCACCCTGGAATTTCTGAGCTCAACATGTATGAAGTAGCTCTCTTGCATTGGTCTTGCAGGTTGCATATGACCTCAGATGAGATGGTCCCAAAATAAAAAAATCATCTTGGAAAAATGAATTCTTATGTTGAACACTTTTCCATCAAAGGCCGTCTTGAGGATGAATTTGAACCCGTGAATCTGTAAAAAATATTGAAACTCCAGTTTTCTACGCACAGATTGTGCAAACTCTCCCGAAACCTAGCCCTTAGTTTTGCTCAAAACTTTCAACCTCAAATATGTATAAAGTAGCTTCCTTAACTGCCCGTACAAGTCACATACGACCTCAGATCGAGATGACCCCAAAAGTAAACTTGTTCAACTCTTCAAGGTGAACAATTCTCTTGTTGTACACTTCTCCATCGGATTTCATCTTGGGGAAGAACCTTGGACCACCAAATCATTAAAAAATATTTCGGGGCAAACTTCGGCAACACTGTTTTGACTTTTGAGATTGTATACAAGCTCGGATGAAGACGACCCAAACATCAAAGTTGTTCAGTTCGATGGAGATTTCTTATATTGAATACTTTTCATTTGAGGCTGTCTAATGTCAACAAACCGGTTCATGTCACGGTAGACATGGGGGCGCCATAAATAGGGATTGTCTTGGGTGTGATGACTCGGGGAAGACAGCCGGGTCACAAAAAAAAGAAGAGAGGAGAAGACAGGCCTGTGTACTGGGCCTAATGTGGTGACCCACTCATGCTCGGCCCATGCTGCCAGATTCGAGTGAACTGGCTCCAACTAAGCTGATTCCCCATTCCCCGACGAGCGAGCACCTTCCCCGTCCTCCGCCCCACCTCCCTCCCATGGCCTTCTCCCCGCGCTCGCCGTGGTCGCGCTCCAAAAAGCCCGACATCTACTCCACCGTTGTGGTCCACGACGACGAGGACAACGCCCGCGGCGGCGGCGCCGCCCGCGCGGAGGATGACGACGACGACGACCCCTCCGCGCTGCCCCCGCTCCTCCAGCGCCTCCCCAAGGACTTCGGCGGCGCGTCCTTCGACGACGACGACGACCCCTACTCCTCGGACCTCGACGACGCCTCGCTCTCCGCCACCGTCGTCATCAAGCGCGGCGCCCCCGCCTCCACATCGTCCTCCTCCCGATCCCCGTTCCTGGATCTGCGCCGCTCCAGCCCCCGCGCCGCCGAGGCCGACCCGTTCTCCACCTTCGTCGTCCACGGCACCGCGCGCTCCGGCGGCGCCTCCAGCCCGCGGGAGTCCGTCTCCGGCACGTTTATACGCCACTCGGGTGGCCCCCCCAGCCCCCGCGAGTCCGTCTCCGGCACATTCATCCGCCACACCCGTGGCTCCTCCAGCCCCCACGAGTCGTTCTCCGGCACGTTCATTCACCACACCAGCAGCGCCTCCAGTCCACGCGACTCCGCCTCCGGTGCCGGTGCTGGGTTTGGGTCCTCATTCATAACTCCTTCGTCCGGGCAGGCGGAGGAGGACCGGCAGCCATCACTTCTGATGCAGCAGCAGCAATCAAGGCGGAAGGCATCAATGAGCTCTCTCCCAGATAGCGTTACTAGGGAGGATCCTTCAACCAAGTATGAGCTGCTCCATGAGCTCGGTGCGCCTCTTGTTCTGAAATTAATATCCCCTTTTCTGTATGCACAATAATGCTTCCACATACTTTTTGATGTATTTGCATAACAAACAATTCAATTGGGCAATGCAGGGAAAGGTTCATATGGTGCAGTGTACAAGGCGAGGGATCTCAGAACCCAGGAGCTTGTAGCTGTCAAGATCATCTCCTTAACAGAAGGGGTCGGTTTCTTTGTCGATAGTACTAATCTGTTAAGGTTGCAATGATCATCATTATCAGCTAGCAAGCATGTCCAACTGACATCAGCATATGTCCAATTATTACTTATATGAAATGAAAAGCTCAAATCAAACATGCTGTCTAATCCTTTGAAGACGAGTAGATAAAAATGCATGCTTATATGCACCACATCTCTTCTCAAATGTTATCTGTTGTTAGATTGCAATCCCGGGCCTGAATACTCATCCATGTAACATATATATCTAACCACAAACATCCAGAACTTTCTAGAATGAAATTGTTGAAGATTACATTTGTAATCAATCTGTCCTTGTTACTTTGATGAACGTTGGAGGATGGCACTGGAGTATGACAAGGATGGGAAAACCTAGATCTTTCATCAGCTCTTTGACACACCAAAACATGACAGAACTTCACTCAACCATCTTGTCAAAGCTTTCAATAAGACACTCATCATAGTTGATAATTTCAAAAGACTTTGGATTTAGTGTTAGGCAATCCCACAATAGGAATGGTAATTGGCATTACCAAAAATGCATGGCACATCTTTAGTGTTGAATCCTTATTAAATCACTGTATTAATTGAAAACAACATTTTTGTATTTGCTTATGCCACATATTATCTTGTTAATCTATGTGTATAAAATAGTATTTTAAGTATTAGCACAGCAACAAACTGCCGAGGATGGGAACACAAACATTTTTAACAGACAAAGTTTTCTAGTATTTGCTTTTACAATGTTTCCACTTTCGCCTAGTCTCTACAAAAATAAACCCCGTCCCACCCCACTTACATATTTGACGCGGGCATATGATCGATCATTTAATTCACATGATTGAGATTTCGGAAATGCTAATGAAGGTACCCTGTGAAGCGGTCACACGTCGTTAGCATCCAAATTACGAATCGTTGTCACCATTACATTTATCATCGCGAGTTCTTTAAAACTAGACCCATTTGGATATGTTTGAATGAAAATTTTCCCTATGGCATTTTTCTAGCGGATCTAATTCCTTAAGGTGCCATGATTATGCACAGAAGGAACCATGGGTCAGCACAACATCACTACTTAACCTTGCTCCTCTTTCATTATTAATTATAAAAATAGACGCAGAAAGCGCCATGGCTTGATGCTGCTGGTATCAGGCGCTACACCGAATGTTGGCTTGAACTAAAAATACAAGGGAAAAGACCAAGAAGCCAGGAAAATGAAAGAACACCAGCAAACCTGAAAAATGGAAGAGAACAACAAACCTGTAAAACCAGAGGCGGGTGTGGGGTTTCCCTCCTTGGGGCACATATAGTGCGGGGAGCGAGCCCACGCAGTCACTCCGCTCCTTAGTCGCTTGCTTGAAAGTTTACATTCTCATAAAAATGAAAGGCGTTTATTTTCTGAGCCTTCATTGTTTGTCATCAGGAAGAAGGATATGAAGATATACGGGGAGAAATTGAGATGCTACAGCAGTGCAGCCATCCAAATGTTGTCCGCTACTTTGGGAGTTATCAAGGAGAAGAATACCTTTGGGTATACTCCAATATCCTTTTTTATTAACGTTGCATAATAACTGTAGTATTCTATTTTGGCAATATGTCTCTAGTCAACTCATTAAACTGTGATTGACGTGAGCTTCTACATGCAGATAGTTATGGAGTATTGTGGTGGTGGAAGTGTTGCTGACTTGATAGGCATTACAGAAGAGCCTCTTGACGAACCGCAAATAGCTTATATATGTCGAGAAACATTAAAGGTTTCTATTTTTCTTCTGACACACATGCACACATGCACAGTCTTAAATTGCTACTTATATTGCATTACATGTTTGCGTTGCCAGTTTTTTTTATAATACCTAATTAGGCCAGAACTAGGAAGCATGCTACAGTTAGCTTCTAGAGAGATAGAAAACCTCAGCTGCCCTGTGGTGTTTATCTTCAGATGTTTTACTTTTACTTGCATATTTTCTGCTGTAGGGTCTTGCTTACTTGCACACAATTTTCAAAGTTCATAGAGATATTAAGGGTGGCAACATTCTACTGACTGAGCAAGGCGAGGTGAAGTTGGGTAAGTACAGTTATTACCTGGTATGCTTTAATTTCACTTACTAAAGTAATTATTTGTATATGCTTTTGCTTGTGAATTCGGCATGGTATCTTACTGGATGATGTTTGGAACAGGCGATTTTGGTGTTGCTGCCCAACTAACAAGAACCATGTCAAAGCGCAACACGGTATTATTTCCAAACATGTTTGTTGTTGCTATTTTATATATCATTAAGAGAGATAGAAGTCATTCATCATACTTGACCATAAGAATCCCCATATTTTCATTGATATTGATTAATATGGTAAATTGATGGGAAGTTTGACCGAAAATTTCTGTTTGACAAGTATTCCGTGTATCTGTTTCTATTTGGTACTGCCTATGTTGGCATATACCACCTTGTTTGTCACTGTTGCTAACATAGTAATCTAGTTCGCATAAACAAATATCTGAAAAAGGTGTCCAAGTTGATGGCAAAATAACTCTCTTAGCACAGAGCATCGTTTTACTAACTAAACTTAGCCTGGAATGTCATATCCAGACAAAAACTTTGTTGTGTCATTATCCTTGAAGCACAAGTTTGTATTGGCAATCATGATAACTTTCATAATCTGGTGCATCATGTTTATGTCTTTCAGTTCATCGGTACTCCACACTGGATGGCACCAGAGGTCATTCAAGAAAGTCGTTATGATGGGAAGGTTACATCTCCCTCCCTCCCACCTTCCTCCCTCTGTCTCAAAGCAATATTTCTGGTGCGGTAAGCACCAAGCACATCCCTGCATATAACTAAACTAGCAATGCTAGATTAAAGCAATATCTATGGATTTTGCGCTAAGGCTATTCTGCATAATTATTACTGAATAGGAATTTTTAAAGTTTGATATCATTTTACCCTGCAAAAATAGAACTTTGACATCATTTTAGTGTATTGAACTAAAGCTAAATCTGTAGCTCTGTTGGCATAGAGGGTACTCAGTATCAAGTATTCTGTATTTGAATAAAAAGCTAAAGAACCCCTATGCAAACATGCAAGTCTTCTCTTTTGTTCATCTCTTGGTAGTTGCTAAAGTAACGATTTTCTGACCTGACAGTGCTACAAAAGACACAAATTTATAGCTTTGAGAAAACATCTGACAGTTGGATTTTCTGTGCAACTTATCTTCCTGATATGTCAGTGTTATCTATTTCCAGGTAGATGTTTGGGCTCTTGGTGTGTCTGCAATAGAGATGGCAGAGGTAGAAAATGTTCTTTGGTTCTTCCTTTTGTAACTGTACAGTTATGTTTTTTATTCCCTTTTTTGTGATGCATCTATCAGTTAACATTTTCTTTTGGTGTCTCTGACTGTAGGGCATGCCACCGAGATCCACTGTGCATCCAATGAGAGTAAGTGCATGGCTTCTTGATTCCATTTACTATTTAGTATCTCTAGTTTATGCGCATGTAGCTGAATGAAAGCTACTTTACCTTTGATACACTGTACCTTGAATCCCTTTACATTTCCGCTCATCTTGGTTTCTGAACTAGGTTTTCCTGGTAGCAGTTTTTTTCATATATATTTTCTTCAATCACGCTCTGCATTGTTTTTCTCCCTTGACCTAGTTTGTAGTAGGATCACCAACGTGGATATATTTTTGATATTGTTGTTGATTCCTGATGTGTCTGCTTCTGCACTTTATTTAGTTAATATCAGATGTAGCTGCCTTTTATTGGTGTGTATGTGTGCCATCCTCACTTGGCTTGGTCCATTAGCTAATCATGTCCCTGTCCCCCTTCAGGTGATCTTCATGATATCTAGTGAACCTGCACCGATGCTGGAGGATAAGGAGAAGTGGTGAGTGGCTTCTAATACACCTTGCAATTTTTCGACTCCTCTGAGTAACGGAAAACTAAACTGGATCGCTTGTAAGACAATCAATTGTTGATTACCTCAGGCATAGGCTTTAGGTCCAGGTTTCCTTTAATTTACCAAGAAATTCCGAGAACGTCATCTGAGATTCATACTACTCTTGTTTGTAAACAAAGTATTCCATGTTTTTGTTGGGAGATGTTGACATGGCTAGTTTTTGGCTAATCCCTAGATGAGGTGTAGCTAGTTCTTGTTCATTTATTCCTCTCAGATTATCACTCTTCGAATGTGGAAAAGGTGGCAATGGCATATTTTAGCCCTGGCCTATTAAGATCTCGTGGGTTTTCGAACACGAAGTCTCAGACATATGTCAGATTGTTAACAAGCTTAGAGCATGAAGAAATTATAGATTTATTCTAAAAGAGGGAGTCACAATGCTATTTTCTTTAGTTTAGTTTATTGTTTGCCAATCCACCACTTCCTGCTAATACTGATCTATTAAGTGGTGTTATTTAGTCCAGCCACACCGAAAGTTTGAGTTTAATCCAATGAAGCACTCGAGTTTTAAACACCGGTTGATCTAAGCTCTTGTATCCTACCCTCCAGGTCTCTTCTCTTTCATGATTTTATTGCCAAGTGCCTAACAAAGGATGCAAGACTCCGGCCTCCTGCAATTGAGATGCTGAAGGTACTTCTTTACTGCTCAGGGATAACTTTGTGAGGCATCTTTATGAACTTTTATTTCTATATTTATTTATTTGTGTTGTTCTCATTTTTTAAAATTGTCCCG
This sequence comes from Triticum monococcum, assembly GCA_034509565.1. Lineage (NCBI taxonomy): Eukaryota > Viridiplantae > Streptophyta > Magnoliopsida > Poales > Poaceae > Triticum > Triticum monococcum. Next base: position 609,322,155 of record CM067845.1, read on the forward strand.
CAGCACAAATTTATTGAGAAGTGCAACACTGGAGCTTCAAAAATGTTGGCAAAGATCAAGGAAGCAAAAATCATCAGAGAAACAGCTGTGCAAAACCAGCTGCCTGACTCTGACGATGTAAAACAATCTGTTCTATTGTTATGTGTATGTACGTTGGTTTGGTCATTATGATATTCTGACTTTGGTATCTACAGGCAATGGATGCAACTGTTCGAATTAATGAAGATTATGGAGAAACTGTTCCGACAAACTCTCAGTCAACTCATGAAACAAAAAATGATGGTTCGGGAGGTAATGATAACTGTGCAAGCATAGATCATGGGCATGTGCCACACTCAATGCATCCATTTCACCAAGTGTTCAGATTTGATGTTATCCTGGCACTGTTTCCTCATCATGTTGTCTTTTGAGTTTATTTGTTGGTTCTGTTCTACCACTAGGTATGCTAATGATAGCTACCTAATACATGATGTGTAGCGTGTAGGCTTTTAACTATTGGTTTTTGTGAGCATACATGAGTTGAACATGATACATACTAATCAAAATACTCGCTCATATGTACAGCTCTGGTGGTGACCTGCTGGTATCGTTTCATGTATCTAGTGTTGAGATGGCTTCTTATAGTGCTTTTCGTGGTATTCTGGTGGCCAGGATTTTAGTTGTTTCTCAGATGGGATGCTTCAAAATATAGCTTTGTTTAGTATTTTGTTGTCTTGTGGCATGCACCTGAAACCATCATTTATTTTTCCTGCTTATAGGTGATTTTGGCACAATGATAGTCCATCCTGAAGATGGCGATGAAGCGGCCGAATCATCTATTTTCCCAAGAGCAGAGTTCATACCGGGCCTTGGTAGCATCAACTCTTTCACACATGATCCAAAGAGGGCTGAGCTTATTTCAAAATTTTGGTACGAGAAACAGAATTTTGTTTTCTGATGTACATTGGTCATACCTAGAAAGCAAAACAAAACAAGCAAAATCTATCTCTTGCCGGAAAGAATCTTATGTATGCTATTTTGATAGGGCGGAGAGCACAGCTGAAAGTGATGCCAGTAAAGAGCGGGACTTATATGGACTTCCTGACATCCAAGAACCCAAAACAATGCCACGTTCAACTGGAACAGTTAAGCATCACAAGGGTGTAGAAGGGACTGTGCTGCGCCATGATATCACTGCATCACCGGGTGTTGCTAGCACAATGAACAAATTAAGCAGCAGCCCAAGCCGTAAAGCATTTTCGGTTCAGGATAAGGTATACGCGTTGCGGTCAAATATTTTTCTATATGACTCTTTAGCACGCCAGATAATTGTTGCAATTGCATGCTTCCCCGTTTGACCCCACTCCTAAAAGTGTCAACAAAATTCCTTTTGTAGCTCTGGTCAATCTACGCGGCCGGAAACACAGTGCCTATTCCATTTCTTAAGGCTATTGACATTTCACCACTAGCTCTAGTATCGGATAGCGTAGCAGGCAATGGCCCTGCTGGTTCAAGTACAACTGATGCCTTGGAGGCAGTCAGAGAGCTTTTCAGTGGCGATGGGCAGGCAAAGAAAGGGCGCAAAGGGCAAAATGAGGTATGCTGTAGACTGTTGCGCTCATCAGTTGCAAAGCGACTCTATTTCTTATGCCCAGATGTGTGTCTGATACTGGATTTGATTGCGCTAGGCCCCTCTTCCTCCTGGTGTGCACGACAGATTGACGACAAGCCCTACATTGATGAACCTGGCCCAGGCTCTCGCTTACCATAAGACGTGAGTTGTTCGAACAGCTTTTTCTTTTGTTGGAGCCTTCCTTTATGTCATGACTGAAGGGACGATTCCATCATATGAAAATGCCTCTTTGGTTCTGTAAATTCTGTAGGTGCTACGAGGACATGCCTCTGCAAGATTCACAGGCGACAGAGGAGCAGCAGACGATACAGAACCTTTGTGATACGCTTCGGACCATACTGAGGTTGTAGACGGATCCTTGAGTGAAGACTACAGCTGCATACATCTTTGGAAGGATTCGGCACGCCATGGGGCTGCACGGAGGCAAGGGCTGACATTGGCCTTAGTTTTTTCATGGCGGGCATTGCGATTCGGCTCAGCCTGGGGTCATGTGGGATCAAAAGCATGGTGCAGACTGCAGGTGGACGCTGATGGAGCGTATGACTAATTTTCTGAATTTATAGGCGCTGGGTGGGTGGGTGGAAGTTGGATGGAATTCTTTGTGTGGCGGAGATGGGAAATTTTGCCTTGTGTTTATAGCCTCTAGGTCTTTTTCAGTGGTCGGTGCAATGTACAGATTGTGTAGCTAAGTTTTGGTAAGCAATTTTGTGGCGCAAATGGCGATTGGAACTTGTATTTTCAGCATATATGCAATTGTTCTCCCCCTCGAAATAAAGAGGACGAGTAATAATTAGTTAATCAGCCGCCCGTTCAGTGTCAGATAAACATTTACCACCTCTGTAAACTTTGATAAGACGTTTTGTTATGGCGCTCTTAGAAGGAGGGCGCGAGAGGGCCGGCCGGGGGCCTTTTGCCCACGGCCGGGCAAGATGGAAGGGATTTCCTTCTTAATTCTTGCTTGATTAGATTGATACATCTCTTCTCTTTATATAGAGAGGTTTACTTGACTCCCAAGCAAGGCTTACTTGACCCCTAAGAAAGCGACCTTTATCTCTAATTAATCCTAAAACTAACGGGCTATACCGTCAGCCCAGGCCATTAGGCCCATTACGTACTCTAACACTACACCCCACCTGGACATACAGCTTGTCCTCAAGCTGCAGCCTAACCAACTTATAACCATGACTCGAGGCAACACAAACCTAACACCTAAAAACAAGCCTTTTACATCTCGGCTTGTTTTATTACTCTCAACCTGAAATGGACTGGGATGATTTATTTTGGACCTCTTAACAAAAAGTGGATACCATCCGCACGTCGGACGTGCACGTGTACAGCCACCTGGATCCCATGGACACAATCTGGACAAAAGGAGTGCATGTGTATGGCCACTTGAAAGTGGTCGTAAGAGCGACCAGTAGAGGCGCCCTCGCGGCGGCCGGCGGCGGAATGCAGTGGTGCTACGCGGTGCGCTCTTGTCAGTGACACCATGCCTTCTCCCCGCCGGACGGCTGTTGGTCGGCACCGTACATAGAAGAGTGGAGGGTTGTCGATGGACAATGGCGAGGAGGGGTGCGCCTCCCCAACCGCCGATGTCGCAGACTTTGAGGGCGTTGTCCGTGGGGAAAACAGCATGCCCAAGATCCCCGACGCAGCGGACGAGATCGAGGTCCTTTGCGCAGCGAAGCGCAACTGGGAGGAGCGGCAGCTGCAGATCACGCAACTCCCGCACACGCCGACGCGCTGGGAGGCCGCGTGCAGCAGCCTGCAGCCTCACCGTCGCCGACACGTGGCGGGTAGTGATCCAAGCTGGAAACGGTGACGGCGACGGCGGAAGCTTGATCTGCTGGATGGGGACGCCCTGGGGAAGCGGTGATGGCGACGGCGGGAACTTGATCTGGTGGATCGGAACTCCCGTCGGCGCGGTCGATGCGGGGCCGGAGCTGACCGGTGATGGCTGCTGCAGTTGCAGCGGCTGCTGCGGCAGAGCGCCGGGCGCGGCGGAGGTCGCCAGGAGCGGTGGCTGCCACAACAGCCAGGGCGGGGCGGTGGATGGCAGCTGCTGCAGCGGCCCGATGAGCGCGGCGGAGGCCACCTGGTGCGGCGGCTGCCACGGCAGCCAGGACGGGGCGGTGGTGGCGGTGGATGGCAGTTGCAGCGGCTGCTGCAGCAGCCCGACGAGTGCGGCAGAGGCCGCCTGGTGCAGCGGCTGCCACGACAGCCAGGACGGGGCGATGGATGGCAGCTGCAGCGGCTGCTGCAGCAGCCCGGCGAGCGCGGCGGGGGCCGCTTGGTGCAGCGGTTGCCACGGCAGCCACGGCGGCGCGGTGGCGGTGATGGGCGGCGCAGCCGGGTGCGGCCCATAGGACCCGGCCAAGAACAGATGGATCTCCTGGACCGCCTGTGTTAGGTCCCGCAGCGCCCCGGACACCTCCGGGGTGAGGACGACGGGGGAGGGCGCGACGGAGGATCCCGGCGCGGGCAGGAGCGGGGCGACGGTCGTGACCGGCAGCGGACGAGACAGGTTGGGTGGCGGTGAAGACATGATCGAACCGAAGCTAGCTGATACCAAATTGTTATGGCGCTGCTAGAAGGAGGGCGCGAGAGGGCCGGCCGGGGGCCTTTTGCCCACGGCCGGGCAAGATGGAAGGAATTTCCTTCTTAATTCTTGTTTGATTAAATTGATACATCTCCTCTTTTTATATAGAGAGATTTACTTGACTTTCAAGTAAGGCTTACTTGACCCCTAAAAAAGCCACTCTTATTTCTAATTAACCCAAAAACTAACGGGCTATACCGTCAGCCCAGGCCATTAGGCCCATTACGTACTCTAACACGTTTTAGTTTAGATCATTAAAACGTTTTATAAAAGTTTACAGAGGGAGTCGAATGAAAGGCACGGTTCGTGGTGTTATGCTGTATGACAGCTCCAGATGAGGGATGGTTCGAACTGTTTTCTCGTCTACTGGATCTTGAAAGGCATGGCCCTTGGACCTTGGTGGCACGAGTGTGCCCGTTGGCGCTCCTGACGGACGTGGAACACTTGCTGCCCGTCCTTGTCCTTTGTCATTTGGTTAAGGTTTGGGTGTGGAGAGTGGACTCGAGAGACCAAGTTGGAGGCCGCGAAAGGCATGGTCCTTGCTGGCACGAGTGCGCCCGTTGGTTATTGTGACGGACGACGTGGAAGAGCTGCTGCCCGTCACTGTCCTTTCTCTTCCTTTGATTAAGGGAGAGGGTTCGGAATACTGGGCCGGGGGTGTAGACTAACAGTCCCTTGATGATGAGTTTTTTTTTCCGTCCTAGTTTATTGGTCCCTTTTGTATTTTGTGTCAAATTTTTACTAATGATTTAACTTAATACAAGTCACAAAAAATTATATCATTTGATTCATATTTAAACATAGTTTTTAATGATTTTATTTTTCTATGACATGCATTAACATTTTATTAGTTAAATCTCTTGTCAAAATTTGACACAATAGAGAATGAGAACCAATAGGTGTAAGGAGGAGGAAGAGAAACTCCGGTTGACGCACAAGGTCCGCTTTCTTAAGTCGAAAACGTAGCCAAACCGGGCGAACGCAAGCAGGACGTGGACACACAGCTTGGTTCGATTCGATTGGATGGTGTGCGGTGCCGCGTCCCGCCGAGGCGTGCGTGAATGTGACGCTGTGGTCCAGTGCCGCATCCCACCAAACCAGCGAGCGAGCGAGCGCCTGCCCCCTGCACTGGAAGCCTGATTCGCCAAGGGGGCAGGGGGGGGGGGATCGTGGGATATTCCTACTCATGGGCACACCATACCAGCGTGGGTCGTGGGTCAGGGTCGCCCACCAATCGACCGCCGGAGTCCGGGCCGGGGCTGCCACGCGGGATCGCACACGTACGACGGGGGAACGCGACGCGAGGGGTCCCATCCCGGCCGCGCTCGCTCGTCCCGAACCTTTTGTCCGCGCGTGACATGTGATGGACCACCCATCCTCCGTCCTCCGTCCACACAAAAAGAAAAGAAAAGCGCACCATCCATCCCCTCGCCCCCGCCCGGCTCACTCGGCGACTCCATCCCTCCCGTCCCATCCCCTCACCCGTTGGCCGACGAACCCCCCCAGCCCCCCCAGGGGCGGCCGCCGGCGATGGTGAGGGAGATGCGCATCAACACCGCGCCCCGCGGCAACCGCGTGCCGCTCCTCAACAACGGGGTACGCACGCACGCACGCACGCAGCCGCCGCTCTCGGTCCCAGCCCGGGGCCCTCGCCCTGCCGTGTCTCTGTTTTTTCCGCCTGTGTTTGGAATTAATTTGGTGGGCTAACCGACCCCGCCCGCGCCGGCGGCTTGGCTTTGCAGGAGACGTCCAGGATCCTCTCCGACCTCGAGGAGGGCAGCAACGTCCAGGTTCGCCGCCCCGCTCACTCACTCCCTGGTTTGGTTTGGTTTGGTTTCTCCATGGACCAGAGCCCCAGCTACAACCATGACTGACTCCCCTTTTCTCCTCGTCTAATCGGAATCCTCTCAGGCGGCCAACGTCGGCTTCTGCCGGGTCATCAAGTTGGTGAGCACCGTCTGATACTAGTAGTAGGTTTAAGATTGGGAAACTCTTGGTGATGATTTGCCCTGCTAAATTCACGAGGAAAATGGTTTGCAGGCAAAACATGACGCGGGGAAGCTCGTCTTCGCCACCATCGCGCTGCTCGTCGCCTCTCTCAGTAACCTCCTCGTTGTAGGTACTCCTCACTTGTTATGATAGAGGAGTTATTTGGTGCTGAATTGCATTCCCTATTCTGGTGAAGCCTCACGCTGTCACACAGTAGCTCAGGCTCTTATACGAGCCTGGGCTTTAATTTTGAACCCGATTAATAGCTCCCACGTTGAACTGAGATAAACCGAAACTGTAGCTACATGAAAACTATGGCAAACGGGAATGTTTAGCTATAACTATTGTTTCAGTAATCAGTTTTGACTCGTGAGTAGTAATAGTAGGTTGGTTCATGCGTGGCAGGATTACTATTAAATTGCGGCGAGTACAGTGCGTTGGTTCTTGTGTGACATGATTAAATAGGAGTGGGGTGTGGTGAGTGTGCGTTGGTTCCTGCGTGACAGGATTAAATACTACTTACTACTCCGTACAGAGCAAGTTGTACTTGCACCTATAAAGAGCATCAATGTGGCACATGTTTCCTGTCTTTGTGGATGGATCATTTTCTTTTTAAAAGCCTAATGGACGGATCATCTTCTGTTATCCTACAGCCCAAATACGGAGGCAAGATAATTGATATTGTGTCAAGAGATGTTCAGCGGCCAGAGGATAAGGCCCAAGCCCTGGCGGATGTGAACGGCACCATATTGTACATTGTGCTAATTGTTGTAACCGGGTATATATCTTTCTTGAAAACTTATTTTTGAGGAGTATAGAGGGATATTCTGTTATACGACACTGCCACTACCATCTTTTATAAACAGTTTATGTTTGGTGGATCTAGGTAGGCCGCAATTTTAGTTGGTACTGATAACTACACCATTACTCTCTACTTACTTTCTCCTTCTAGAGAGGAATTCATGTTAATGTACTAAACCCAAGTAGCTATTTTTGCTTGAAATATTAGAAACCAACTCTGCCCCTGTTTCAGGTCAGTTTGCACAGCTCTCCGGGCATGGCTATTCAATTCTGCTAGTGAGAGAGTCGTTGCTCGACTTAGACAGGACTTGTTCAGTCATCTCGTAAACCAGGCAAGTGGCTTACTTCTCTATCCAAATAGCTTTGTTCTGGTCTTCCATATATCTGTGTTCTTATTATCAAGTCTGCACACAGGAAATAGCATTTTTTGACGTGACTAGAACAGGAGAGCTCTTAAGCAGGCTTTCTGAAGATACCCAAATTATAAAGAATGCCGCTACAACAAACCTTTCAGAAGCACTGCGTAATCTGACTACCACAGCTATTGGTCTTGGCTTTATGTTTTCAACTTCATGGAAGCTAACGTGTAAGTACCAGTTCGACATCTTGTGCTCTACAGATTAAGAACTTTGTTGCATCTCATTTTGCTGACTGTCTGGCATCTACCTCTGCATCAATAAAATGAGACCAGGCTTGCATGTGTTGTGTCTTGTGAGTGTCCCCCACCTGTTGGTTCCGTTGGTTCTGACGGAAGTATAGTCTTCTGCACATTCCAGTAAAAGTTTGTGGTTCCCTAAATGGTTTAAAAAAGATGTTGTCCTGTGATGATTTTGCTTGTGTACATGCACTTTGAAAAATAAATAACTGCTTTAATTTAGTATTCCTCCATACTATTCTGTTAATCTCATTTACTATTCCTCCACAGTGTTGGCACTTGTAATTGTTCCAGTGATATCAGTTGCTGTGCGTAAATTTGGGCGTTTTCTTCGTGAGCTTTCACATCAGACACAAGCTGCGGCTGCTGTAGCTTCATCCATAGCTGAGGTTTGTATATCTGTTATTTTATTTGATGATGAGCATAGGAGAACTTTGGTGAAACCATACTTTAATTACTGTAACGATTACAGAAAAAAACAATCCAATATGCACGTTGAGTTTTCATTTCAACCATATGGTAGAATCCTTGATTTGTTGTATTTGGGCATTAACAATCATATCTTCTACCATCTAGGAATCTTTTGGTGCCATTCGCACAGTAAGAGCCTTTGCTCAAGAGCCTCATGAGATTTCACGATATGGCGGAAAAGTAAACGAGACACTGAAGCTTGGTCTCAAGCAAGCTGTGAGTACTGTAATGTTAGTGTAAGAAAAATGGCACCATTTTGCATAATGACCTGACTGCATTTTTTGTAGAAAGTTGTTGGACTATTTTCTGGAGGGCTTAATGCTGCATCAACCCTGTCGGTTGTTGTTGTAGTTATTTATGGAGCTAACTTAACCATCAATGGTTACATGACAACTGGTTCTCTTACGTCATTCATCTTATACAGCCTTACAGGTAAGATTCAGCATTATCACTTTTGTTTTTACCGAACCCAGTATTCTACCGATACCACAACTGAAAATCTACAAGTCAGTTATAACAATCATGTTTATGAGGTAGCCTTTGGATGTTGGTAGTTGATTAGAGTTCGATGACCTGAACTTGAATTCGTGATGGTTTCGTTAATGAAATCGGAGGCCCCCCACCCCTCTCTTTTGCTCAAAAAAAACTTCTGTTCTACTCCCTCCGTTCCAAATTACTTGTCTTGGATTTGTCTAGATACGGATGTATCTAGACTCATTTTAGTGCTAGATATCTCCGTATCTAGACAAATCTAAGACAAGTAATTCGGAACGGAGGGAGTAATTGTCATGGTGTATGCTGACTTTTCTGAACAATTCATCCCTCTCTTGAGTATGCAGTTGGCTCGTCAGTCTCTGCCTTGTCAGGACTATACACAACTGTAATGAAAGCATCAGGTGCAAGCCGTAGAGTTTTTCAACTACTTGATCGTGTTTCCTCAATGACAAACACTGGGGATAAATGTCCAAAAATGTGAGTTTCATTGTCTATCAGCTTTCTTGATTGATTATACCTGTGCATTATGCAATACACATTTCCTTTCATTTTACTGTGAATTTCATAGTGTATTAGCTTTTTTGGTTGATTTGTATGTTATCCCATTTCAGCGAAAATGAGGGGGAAGTTGAGCTGGACGATGTCTGGTTTGCATATCCTTCTCGTCCTTCTCATATGATTCTTAAGGTAAATATTTTCAGATTGCATTTCTGTGCAACCTACATGATAAATTTAAATTTGGCGTACTCTAGCATGGTGTTGTCTTTTCCTCCTTGTTTATGTGCAGTGTACACGCAAAGAGAAAGTTAGGTGTAACTTGCATGCTTATCTTTTGTGCTCTTATGAATTTGCACTGCGTTCGGGATAACTTGGCTCACTTTCTGAAACTTGGATGCTTAGTGGTTTGTTTTACTGTTAGAAACGGAAGAATATGCTGATACAGTAACCTGCATGATCTTAGTGATTTTTTTGTACTGTTAGAAACGGAAGAGTATGCTGATACAGTAACCTACATGATGGCAACACGTTGCCAGCATTACTCCCAATGGTGGATTAGTCAATTATTCTTTTAGTTCCATTGTGTATAAGAAAAGTGAGCATACTTTGACTTGGCATATCTAGGAGTTTTCTCTAAATTATATATGAGTGTTAGGATTATTTTAGTGATAAAGTAGTTACGATGTGTTGCAAACTGTAAAATATGACTACATTTAATAGGAAGAGGGGTAAAAAATCAGTTACAAGCTTTCTCGAGGGCATAGAATACAATTTCAACTAGCATGCGTGATGCATTAAGTTTATATTTTGTGTCATCAATATTTCAGGGAATCACATTGAAGCTAGCACCAGGTTCAAAGGTTGCACTTGTTGGGCCGAGTGGTGGTGGAAAAGTAAGCCTAGTTTTGTCCATATGCTATAATTAGTTCACATGCTTGGTGTTACACTATGAAATTGTTTCTCACTTGTGATTCTCAATCATAACCTTCGGGTTTTTACATGCTCCTGCAGACTACAATAGCAAATTTGATTGAAAGGTTTTATGACCCTCTAAAGGGAAGGATCTTGCTAAATGGAGTGCCTTTGGTAGAAATTTCACATCAGTATCTCCACCAAAAGGTATGGTGTCCAACTGTTTTTGTCCGTAACAGGATTGATATGATGCTGTGGAAATTAGGACATTATATCTAAGCTACGCTGCTTATTTAAGGTTCCAAGTCCTAGTAGCCGGTGCCATCACCGGACATTGTCCTGATTCCTGAATTGGTTGATATTAGTCCGATTCTGTAAACTGTGCCAGTTAGCAGGTTCACCGATAGTCTAGTCACTAGAATCATGTAATTCAGAACCTTTTGGGGACAAAAGTAGTAGTATGAAGTATGAACCCAAAAATTTCCAGCATCCCAGAAATACTCTGCTTACATCAGTAATGGACATTAAATTATGCTAGTTGGTAATTTCAGTATTTTGGTAGTGTCTGGTGAGTGTCACTGGCCATTCATTCAAGACTCAACTTGTGAACCCCTGAGATTACTTATGCATCTGACAAGCACAACTAGGAGCGTATGATTGACATGGTTCATGACTATACTTGTATATTTGGCCTCAATTTTTTTAAATGTTTATTTTCTCAACCAAATGATTTCAGGTAAGCATAGTTAGCCAGGAGCCTACACTCTTTAACTGCTCCATCGAAGAGAATATTGCATATGGATTGGAGGGCAAAGCTAGCTCTGCTGACGTTGAAAATGCAGCCGTAAGTATCTGAATTTAGGAACACTAAGCGTACCTCTAGAGTGCAGGATCTGACTAACTTCTCGGTGCAGAAAATGGCAAACGCGCATGACTTCATATGCAGCTTCCCAGACCAATACAAAACTGTCGTCGGAGAGCGAGGCATCAGGTTATCTGGTGGGCAGAAGCAGAGGGTTGCCATTGCAAGAGCTTTGCTTATGAACCCACGAGTGCTTCTCTTAGATGAAGCTACCAGCGCTCTGGACGCCGAAAGCGAGTACCTTGTTCAGGTACCGCAACCACTGCTACCAACATCTGTACTGCCCCGAAGGGAAACAAACAATTCTCTTGCTGCAATAAAATTTATGTTATCTATATGCCACAGGATGCAATGGACTCGTTGATGAAAGGGAGGACCGTTCTTGTGATAGCTCATCGGCTCTCCACCGTGAAGAGCGCCGACACGGTTGCCGTCATCTCCGAGGGCCAGATTGTGGAGAGAGGCACACACGACGAACTCCTCGAGCGCGACGGCATCTACACGGCCCTGGTGAAGAGGCAGCTGCAGTTGCCCAAGTTTGAAGGGACCGCCAACGGGACAGCAGAAATAGAACCCAGCAGTAATGGCCAATAGTGTTTGCCTTGCTTGATGATATCTCTCCTCTTCGGTTAGTCAGACACCACGTCGACGCCCATTCTGATGGACGTATTCCACTCTCGATAACGCCAACACGCTGTAGCTCTCCTACACCTTGTCTCACATGTGCGGCCGTATGTGAGTGCACTGTAAAAGGATATACTCCCGAAATTGTCATCGATTATTTCTGTAACATACAGTTAAGAAAAATTGCAGCGCCAAACCTACGGTGATATGTATTTTCAGTAGACCTGGGGTCCCAAAATCGAAATGACCATCCAAGGGGAAAATCCCAGCAAAAATTGTTGAAAAATACTCTTTTAGTTCATCACTCAAAGAATCATAAAATTATTAAGAGCATCTCCAGCCCCCCCCCCCCCCCCCTCCTCCCTCTCCTTTTATCGCTGGCACCGAAAAATCGGCCCAGTCGCGTCTCTAGAAGTTCATTTTTTGCCAGTTAGGGCTAAATTTAGCGCCGGCGGACCGAGGTCGAACCCGGCGTGCTGGAGGGCGCAGGGGAAACAGATTTGGCGCCCTCCAGAAGCCCATTTTTCGCCGGTTAGGGCCGAATTTAGCGCCGGCGGACTCAAGTCGAACCCGGCGTGCTGGGGGGCGTCGAGGAAAACAATTTTTGCGCGAAAGCCTAGCGGGCCCGCCGACTCAGCGACCGGGCGCGCTCGTCGTCCTCACCGCCTCCGTTTCCCGCAGTGAATCATGCCAAGGCTGCCGTGCCGGTCAGCCTTCCATTGATGCCTCACGGGCGGTGCAGTGAAGGCGCGCGTCTCGCCCGCTCCTGCCACGCGTACGCACGCATGCCGCCCGCTCGCCGCCTCCCGCCGCTATAAAAGCCAGCCCCTCCTTCGCCGGTGAGTGCACACCCTCCATGCCCACAGAACCCTCTCCCCCTCTCGACCTCTCACCGCCGACGCACGTCCTCGTTGCCGGCGGCGGCAAGGAACGAGCCGAGGTACGCCCCCGACAACAACGCGCTGTGGACGGCGTACTTCGCCCGGCGCCACGAGGAACAGCTCTCCTCCACCAACGAGGTCGAGCCCGTGGTCGCCTCAACTCCGATGGACAGCACCAATGATGAGGTGTCCTGACCAAAGCGAGCCAGTTCCTCCGTATGTCGTGTTGAGCGACGATCCTTGAGCTGCTGTTGAATTACATTGTTCCACCCCGGATATACCATAAGCCAGTGCTCATTTCCAACATTTTTTGCTCAAAATAAAGATGATTAATTCCTGCAAAAATAGTAAATAAATAACAGTTTTGCTACATGTAAGTCGCCTGAAATTTACTTTTGGATCAGTCACTTTTTCTTCTACTAATACTTAGTCTGTTTTCTCTTTTCTTGTGTGTCAGATTTTGTGTGCGTGCATGTGTGTGTCTCGCCTGCTTGTAAGTGACCTGCATGTGCTGGTGCTGGTGGTGTGCGTGACTTTGCGTATGCTGTTTGTGCATTGCAGCCATGTCCCATGTGCGTGCACATGCATGTGTCTTTGTTATCTGAAAATTACGGTATACTTGTTTTTGCATATTGTGCAACCGCGCAATTCAAGTGCAATTTTTTCTATTGTCATCTGTTTCAAGTTCTCTATGTCTTTTTTGACAGGGGGAGCCAATGCTCCTAATTCATTCTAACTTAGAGAAAATTCAGCTTTTGTCTTTTAGCTTTGTACTAGTTTTAGTATTTATTCTTGTTTATAAAGAGTTTTTAGTCTGTTTTGCTTTTTCTTTATGCGTATGTGTGAATATTAGGTGTGCGTGTGTAAATATATACAAAAGTATTATACAATATGTGTGTAAATTATACTACAGTGCAAAATTGCACTATTACACTCCTATATTTGCAATCATAAAAATATGCGATTTCAGTACAAATTGTGTGCAAGTTTTTTATCATTTGTTTTTAATTGTTGTTTTATTTTCTTTCTTCTATAAGGGTAATACCAACACCACTAATTACTTCCCCTTAGAAAAGTTCTTTTTAAAAAATATTCACTATTATACACATATTGTTGCATATTATGCAAAAGTGCAATTTTCATCTAAATTATATGTAAATTTGTCATTATGTTTTTTTTTGTTTCTTTTGGAAGGGTAAAATGAACGCCCTTAATTCTTTCTACCTTAGAGAAATCAGTTTTGTAATAGTTTTGGTCTTTATTATTGTTTATCAAGTGTTCTTAGTCGGGGTTTTTCTATTTCTTTATGCGTATGTATGAATATTAGGTGTGCGTGTATAAATATATACAAACGTATTATACAATATCTACGTAAACTATACTATAGTGCAAAATTGCACCATTATATGCCTATTTTTACATTCATAAAAAGATGCAATTTTAGTACAATTTGTGTGCAAGTTTTTCATCATTTTTTTGTTTTACTTCATTTTGTTTCTTCCATAATGGTAATACCAACACCACTAATTAACTCCTTCTTAGAAAGTTCTTTTTTAAAAAGATTCACTATTATACACGTATTCTTGCATATTATAAAAAAGTGCAATTTTCGTCTAAAATTATGTGCAAATTTCGTCAAAATTTTATGCAAATTTTTTCATTATGTTTTTTTGTTTCTTTTGGAAGGTTAAAATGAACGCCCTTAATTCTTTCTACCTTAGAGAAATCAGTTCTATGTCTTTTTAGTCTCCGTTTCTTGATATAAAGTGTATAGATTTTTTAGAAAAAGTTCGAAATATAAGGTGTCTTCCGTTGCACCACTCGTTTGAATAATTTTTTGAGGGATTTGATTACATTTACTTATATTAGGCAAACTCCTCTATTTTCTCATGTCAATTAGTCAGGTGTAATCTCGCCCAAAACTTGTGAAATTTTCACTCCACGTGCGTTCTTTAATTGCCGTGCCAAAAACTATACACCCTATATTTAGGAACGGAGGGAGTAATAGTTTTGGTCTTTATTATTGTTAATCAAGTGTTTTTAGTCGGGTTTTTCTATTTCTTTATGTGCATGTGTGAATATTAGGTGTGCGTGTGTAAATATATACAAACATATTATACAATATCTACGTAAATTATACTATAGTGCAAAATTGCACTATTATATGCCTATTTTTACATTCATAAAAAGATGCAATTTTAGTACAATTTGTGTGCAAGTTTTTCATCATTTTTTTGTTTTTATTTCATTTTGGTTCTTCCATAATGGTAATACCAACACCACTAATTAACTCCTTCTTAGAAAAGTTCTTTTTTAAAAATATTCACTATTATACATGTATTCTTGCATATTATAAAAAAGTGCAAAGTTCGCCTAAAATTATGTGCAAATTTTGTCAATATGTTTTTCTGTTTCTTTTGGAAGGGTAAAATGAACACCTTAATTCTTTCTACCTTAGGTAAATCAGTTCTATGTCTTTTTAGTTTTGTAATAGTTTTGGTCTTTATTATTTTTTATCAAGTGTTTTTAGTCGGGGTTTTCTATTTCTTTATGCGTATGTGTGAATATTAGGTGTGCGTGTGTAAATATATACAAACGTATTATACAATATCTACGTAAATTATACTATAGTGCAAATTTGCACTATTATATGCCTATTTTTACATTCATAAAAAGATGCAATTTTAGTACAATTTGTGTGCAAGTTTTTCATCATTTTTTTGTTTTTATTTCATTTTGTTTCTTCCATAATGGTAATACCAACACCACTAATTAACTCCTTAGAAAAGTTCTTTTTTAAAAAGATTCACTATTATACACGTATTCTTTCATATTATAAAAAAGTGCAATTTTCGTCTAAAATTATGTGCAAATTTTGTCATTATGTTTTATTTAATTATTTCTTTTGGGAGGATAAAGTGAATGCCCCTAATTCTTTCTACCTTAGAGAAAATTCAGTTCTATGTCTTTTTTAGCTTTGTACTATTTGTTGTTGTTTATCAAGTGTTTTTAGTTGGTTTTTCTTTTTCTCTATGTGTATTTGTGAAAATATTAGGTGTGTGTGTGTGTGTGTGTGTGTGTGTGTGTGTGTGTGTGTGTGTGTGTGTGCAGATATACACATAAGTCTAGACCTATACCTCTACTAATAAAGCAATGTACCTTTCTCTAATTTTTTGATTCGTTCACTCATATTATTATTTTTGATTTTTTTATATTTTTTTACTATCCGAGGTGGTACTAAATCTTCGTGCGGTACTATCTGGGCAATTCAATCATGCATCTTCCGCGCCTGGGCCTCGCTCAAAAAAATGTACCCTAATGGATCGCTAAAAAAAGAACATGCCCTAAGTCAGTGATGCTACTGAGCGGGTCGGTGATGCTTGAACTCGAAACCGTAGTTTGCCTAATGTATCAAATAGAAGACCTGGACCTGTGAAATCTTGAACCCCATGTGATATTATGTTTTTCACGTTGCAATGCTCATGCCCTTTTGCTAGTATTATACAATATGTGCGTAAACACTTTAGCTATATGTAAGTTGCTGGAATTTAAAGTTTAGGTAAGTCAATTTTCTAACCGGTGATTTTTTGTCAATATTCGTGTTTTTCTTGTGTTGTTTTATGATTTCCTGGGCTATATTTTTGAATTGCCTCTGTTTGGCGCCAGTCAATTTCTCTATCAGTCTTGAAGCCCGTAACTCATTGCCTGCTTTTTTTTATTTGTATGTGTATTTGCATTTTTTTACTTGTTTTTTTTCTCTATAGGTATTTTTGAGATATTGGGTGAGTGTAAGTGTACACACGCAAGAATTATACAATATGCCTATGAATTATACTAGAGTGTGAAAATTGCTCAATGATAGTATCTCGAAGGTGCTCATAGAGGTGGGATGTATGGTGTGCGTCATAGAGATGTGTATATATGTGTGTATGTGAGCATCTATAATTATATTGTGTTAAAGAAACAAAATCAGAGTGTCCTCTACACAATTACTTCAGTACATGTGCATACACAATTCATTGTAGAGTGGGAGAGGTGGAATGCTAAATCTTTTTCTTTTGACGCGTGGAATGCTAATTAATAAGTACTCTCTCTATAAATAAATATAAAAGCGTTTAAATCACTATAAAAGAAGTATAGTTTAGCTAATTCAGCAGTACTTATAGTACCATAGATACGGACATACGGTTGTATACAGTATCTACGTACATGCGTGACCGGCCGGCTGGGTGCATATGCACGCATCTGCATCAGTACTTCCCGATGCCTAGTTGTACCACTAAACGTGATGTCAAGTATTTTCTCCGTCTCAAAATTCTTGTCTTAAATTAATCTGAATACAAATGTATCTAATACTAAAATGTGATTTGACACATCCATATTTAGACAAATCTAAAACAATAATTTTGGAACGTAGGGGGTACAAGTACTGCTCCTACTACTCATGGTTGGTGTCGCCCCCCGTGAACGTCACGAATTTAACCATTCAGTGTTTAGCTGATTGTTAAAAGGAAGTGATCACTGACCTCAATTACAAAATCAATCACCTGACCTTAATTAATCAGCTTCTCCGATCACTGGCAGATGATTAACATGGAATGGAAATGGAAGGCGTGGTTCTTGCTGCCACATTGTGTATGGCGTCTCCAGACGGAGAATGATCTGAACCATTCTCTCGTCTACCGCTATCCTCCCGAAGGTCTTGGAAGGCATGCTTCTTGCTGCCACGAGTTCGCTCGATGCGGACGACGTGCTCCCGGTCATGGGTGCATGACGCCCACGCCTCTGACCTTTTTTTTTCTCTGATGAGGACGAGCGGCAGGTGCTCTGACTTTAGGGACGAAACGGAATTTCGAGTACTAGGTTGGGCGCGGAGGCCCGCGACCCATTCCAGTGGCGAGTTTTCAAGGAGGGAGACGGGGAAACTCCAGTTGACCTGCAAAGTCCACCACAAAATAATATGCCAGATGTGAAAGTGAAACTGCTCGAGCTGGACGCCGTCGCCAATGGCCTGCTCGTCGGCGCTGCGGCGGTATAAAAGGCGCAGCATCCTCTCGTCGTCTTCACACCATTGGCCATCCACCCACGACGACGAAGACGAAAGCGGCGATGGGGAGGGAGCCCCGCGGCAACCGCGCCCCGCTCCTCGACCACGGGGTACGCAGGCGCCGCACTCATCGGTTTCCCAGTTCCTCCCTCGTCGATCAGTTTCTGAGGCCGATCGCGCTTGTTTTTGCAGGAGACGGCGAGGGTTCCCTCGGACCTCGAGGAGGGCAGCAACGTCCAGGTTCGCCTCTCCCTTATCCCACACCCACTCCGTTTCTTCAGCTAGAACGGCCAACTACTGAGAGGTTCATCATTTTCTTTCTCTGATGATCGTCTAATTGGAATCCTCTCAGGCGGCGAATGTGGGGTTCTGCCGGGTCATCAAACTGGTGAGCACGCTGCGAAGGTTTTCGATGCTTTCTGCAAGATTTTGTTCATGTGTTTGCGCTTCTGAATTCACGCGCGAACGGGTTAATTGCAGGCAAAGCCCGACGCGTGGAAGCTCATCTTTGCCACCACCGCGCTCATCATCGCCTCCCTCAGTAACCTCCTCGTTGTAAGCAATCCAAACTTATCATGATAAATAGGTCTACGCGTCAAGAGCTTTTAATTGAACTGATCAACGCTGTAGCTTCCTGGAAACCGTGTACCTATAAATCTCATTTCAGTAATCAGTTTTGACCGGTGAGCAGAGCAGAGTAAATTTGTTCATGTGTGTCAGGACTAAGTGGTGGTGAGCAGAGTACATTGCTTCTTATGTGACAGGATTAAATACTACTCTATACAGAGCAAGTTCTACTTTTTTTTTCTTTTTAGAAAAAGACGATGACCCCGGCCTCTGCATCTGGGCGATGCATACGGCCACTTTATTAATTATTATCAAAAGACCTTACAAAGTCATACAACAGTAAGACTAAAGCCGCCGTCTAAGCAATAAATTGTCGCTACATCTATCCAGTTGATGAAGGGGCGCAGATAGCCTGGGCCTAATACCAAACAGACATCGCAGCCAAACCTAACATCTAAGACCTGAGACCCCAACCTAGCCACT
The DNA here is from genome assembly GCA_034509565.1 of Triticum monococcum. NCBI lineage: Eukaryota > Viridiplantae > Streptophyta > Magnoliopsida > Poales > Poaceae > Triticum > Triticum monococcum. Next base: position 609,340,651 of record CM067845.1, read on the forward strand.
TGCCGGGTCTGGAACACACTGGTCCGGCGTGCTCTCAGAGGCCGCCGCCGCTAACTGCCACCGCTCCATCTTCAGAACTGTACTGATGCATCAACCTTGCTCGGTCCAGCTATCGTCGACACCACCACGACGCCCAACGGCACCTCCTCCCTGCGCGCAAACAGCTGAACACGTCGCGTTCGCCACTGATACACCTCAGCGCCATGCTGCCAAGTACTACCGGCCGACACAGCTTGAAGCCCTTGGAGGATTTGTCGTGCGTAGCACCTGCCGACCAGGCATGACCAAGCGTAGCACCTTTCGGTCAGGCATGACTTGACATCTTCACCGAAGTTCCGTGCAAGACGAAGCCGCTCCACCTCCCGCCTCTAACTTCCAGCGCTGCTCCACAAAACGATGCTCCCAAGAGAGAAACGACACCGCAGTGCCGCCATCGTTCGGTCTGGAACACCGGATCCTAAGATTTCCCCCGGAGCATTACGAGTGGGTCGACGGTAGTCACATGACGATGCCTTCATCAAGGTGACGACATGGAACGCCGCCATCGCCGGCCGTCGGCTCGGTTTTCACTGGTAACTACGTCTTCCCGACTCGCAGCTGGTGCCAGATGACGGATCCCGAGATCCGAACACCCAGCCTCAGGCCGACCACCTCTGACGGAAGAGATGACCACCACCGCCGGCTGCACCGGTCAGAACAAATCTGATCGGAGGTGCCGCCGGCGAGACCACCAGGCCCTCCACGCCGCCGTCGCCGATCTAAAGGCAGCATGCACGCTACCACAGCCAAGCCGGCCGCCGCCGACCGAAGGGCCATCCGCAGCGCCCGCAGCCCTGGCCTCCGCCGCGCCAAGCCGTCGCCGTCCGAGGACGGGCCGGCCTCTCGCCGCCTGCAACCATCCGCCGCGCCGCAGATCCCAGATCGGTCGCGCCATCACACCCCTTGGGGTCCGCCCCACCCCGGAGACGCGCGAGAGAGGAGATCCCTCGCCACCGACGGCGTCTTCCGGCGGCGGCGAAGGGAGAGGAGGAGGGAGTTTGCGGCGGCGGCGGCTAGGTTTCTGACCGCCCGAGTCACCCTAAGGGGAGGACGACGCGGGGCCCTTTGCTAAAGTTTGATCAATATCAGAGCAAGTTCTACTTACATAGTTACATCTATAAAATGCTGCACATGTTTGAGTTCTTGTCACATTGCATATATAGTTCATGTTTTTTTTAAGCCTAAAGGATGGATCATCTTGTGTTATCCTGCAGCCCAAATATGGCGGCAAGATAATCGATATTGTGTCAAGAGATGTTCGGCTGCCAGAAGATAGGGCTCAAGCCCTGGCGGATGTGAATGGCACCATATTGTACATTGTGCTAATAGTTGTAACCGGGTATATATATCTCTCTTGGAAACTTGCATTGATTTTGATTCTTATTATAGAGGGATTTTCTGTTGTGCAACACCCCATCTTTTATTTATTCAGCTTACATTTCATGGATGTATAGCTAGGCTGCAGTTTTAATTGGTACAAATAGTTAAACCATTTCTCTCTGAATTACATATTCTTTCAGGTCAGCTTGCACAGCTCTTCGGGCATGGGTGTTCAATTCTGCTAGCGAGAGAGTTGTTGCTCGACTAAGACATGACTTGTTCAGTCATCTCATAAACCAGGCAAGTGCCTTAATTCTCTGTCCAAATTTGCCTTAAATCAAACGCTTTCGATTTTCGGGTCTTCCATTTATCCGTGTTCTTATTATCAAGTCGGCACACGTGTCTTGTGCCTCCACAGGAGATAGCATTTTTTGATGTGACCAGAACAGGGGAGCTCTTAAGCAGGCTTTCTGAAGACACCCAAATCATAAAGAATGCCGCTACGACAAACCTTTCGGAAGCGCTGCGCAATCTGACTACCACGGCTATTGGTCTTGGCTTCATGTTCTCAACTTCATGGAAGCTAACATGTGAGTACCAGCTACATGTTCTTGGCCTTTACTCAGCATACACCTCAAGCATATCTCATTTACCATTCCTCCACAGTGTTGTCACTTGCAATTGTTCCGGTGATATCGGCTGTCGTGCGTAAATTCGGGCGTTTTCTTCGTGAGCTTTCACATCAGACACAAGCTGCAGCTGCTGTTGCTTCATCCATAGCTGAGGTTTGTACTATCTGATGTTGATTGGTTAACGAGCATAGGAGAATTTTGGTGAAAACTTTCTTTAATTACTCTAACGGTTTACAGAAAAGTAACAATAAAATATGCACTTTGAGTTTTCATTTCAACCATAGGGTAGAATCCTTGATTAGTTGTATTTGTGCATTGACAATTATATCTACTACATTCTAGGAATCCTTTGGTGCCATCCGCACGGTAAGAGCCTTTGCTCAGGAGCCTCATGAGATTTCACGATATAGCGGAAAAGTAAATGAGACACTGAAACTTGGTCTCAAGCAAGCTGTGAGTACTGTAATGTTCATGTATGAAAAATGGCACCATTTTGCATAATGATCTGACTAAGACTTTTTTTTGTAGACAGTTGTTGGCCTATTTTCCGGAGGGCTTAATGCTGCATCAACCCTGTCGGTTGTTATTGTTGTTATTTATGGAGCTAAATTAACCATCAATGGTTACATGACAACTGGTGCTCTTACGTCATTCATCTTATACAGCCTTACAGGTAAGATTCAGAGACCCTCAAAATCCAGCGTTATCAATTTTGTTTTCACTGAACCCAGTATTCTGCCAATACTACAACTGGAAATCTAGAAGTCGGTTATGACAATCAAGTTTTAAGGGGCATCTCTGTTTTCATTGTCATGATTATTTGTATGCTGACCTTTCTGAACAACTCATTCTCTCTTGAATATGCAGTTGGTTCGTCAGTCTCTGCCTTGTCAGGATTATACACAACTGTAATGAAAGCATCAGGTTCAAGCCGTAGAGTTTTTCAACTTCTTGACCGTATTTCCTCGATGAAAAACTCTGGGGACAAATGTCCAAAAAAGTGAGTTTCATTGCCCATCGGCTTTCTCGGTTGATTTTGCCTATGTTGTATGCAATACCTACCTTTGATTATTGGCATTTCCTTCCATTTTGCTGTGAGTTTCATTGTCTATTACTAGCTTTCTTGGCTGATTCTACGTATGGAGTATGCACTACCTTAAATTATTGGCATTTTCTTCCATTTCAGTGAAAATGATGGGGAGGTTGAGTTAGACGATGTCTGGTTTGCATATCCTTCTCGTCCTTCTCATCTGATTCTTAAGGTGAATATATTCTTGCATGCTTATCTCTCATGCTCTTTCCTATGAATTTGCACTGCGATTGGGATAACTGGGCTCACTTACTGAAACACACTTTCAGTAAGCATACATGCTGTATCTCAGTTCAGTTGACATTGGGTGTCATCAATATTTCAGGGAATCACATTGAAGCTAGCACCAGGCTCAAAGGTTGCACTTGTTGGGCCAAGTGGTGGTGGAAAAGTAAGCTCCTATAAGTTTTGGTGTTACACAATATGAATTGTTTCTGAATTGCGATAGTCATAACCTTCGAGCTTGTTACATGCTCTTGCAGACTACAATAGCAAATTTGATCGAAAGGTTTTACGACCCTATAAAGGGAAGGATCTTGCTAAATGGAGTGCCTCTGGTAGAAATTTCACATCAGTATCTCCATCAAATGGTATGGTGTCGTCCAACTCTTTTCTACACAGTTTTTTTTTAAAGAATTTTCTTATTCCATACTTGTATATCTGGCTTCAGATATTTTTCCCCACCTCAGATGTTCATTTTTTTTTCCTGAACCAAATGATCTCAGGTGAGCATAGTTAGCCAGGAGCCTACACTCTTCAACTGCTCCATTGAAGAGAACATTGCATATGGATTGGAGGGCAAAGCGAGCTCCGCCGATGTCGAGAACGCAGCTGTGAGTATCTGAATTTAGGAACTCTTGTGAAGCATATCTCTCAGGAGTCAGGACTGCAGGACCTGAGTTCCAGTAACTTGTGGGTGCAGAAAATGGCGAACGCGCATGACTTCATATGCGGCTTCCCGGACCAGTACAAGACGATCGTCGGAGAGCGCGGCATCAGGCTATCCGGCGGGCAGAAGCAGCGGGTCGCCATCGCGAGAGCTCTGCTGATGAACCCGCGGGTGCTCCTCCTGGACGAAGCCACCAGCGCCCTGGACGCCGAGAGCGAGCACCTTGTCCAGGTACCATGGCCACTCCACTGTTTCCAGCTCCTGAACTGTTCTAAATTTCTGCCATTTATTTGCTTCTTCTCCAATATGGCACAGGATGCAATGGACTCGTTGATGAGAGGGAGGACGGTTCTCGTGATAGCTCACCGGCTCTCCACCGTGAAGACCGCCGACACCGTCGCCGTCATCTCCGAGGGGCAGATCGTGGAGAGCGGCACGCACGACGAGCTCCTCGGCCGCGATGGCATCTACACGGCCCTGGTGAAGAGGCAGCTGCAGTTGCCCAAGTTTGAAGGGACCGCCAACGGGACAGACGAAGTTGAACCTGTTGATGGCCACTAGTGGCATCAATCAGGTTAAGCACACGCCATTTCGCATTCCGCTCCCAATAACTCCAAACACGTTGGATTACCGCACACGCTGTTTCTCTCCAAGACATTTGGTTCACTTGTACGGCTGTATGCATGTATGTAGGATTGTGAGTGCACTGCAAAGGATATAGCTATTGCCCGCGTTGCAAGGAGTGCATAAATTTTTTATTGGTTCAATACCAATTGCGTATGATATATATCTTACCCCTATAATATTTTAGATTTTTAAGATTTAATTTAATTGAGTGTGGATAAAGAAGGCGAGACTGTATCACATATATTTTGGTTTGACATGTACTTTTTAGCTTGAGATGTGCATCACATGCTTTGCTAACAGTGTACAAATCAAGTGGACATATACACCAAACAAAAATAATTTAGAGTCAACTATATCACGTCCACGCACACATACATAGGATCCAAGTTGACACTTGGTACATCTCCAACGCCAACCCTCAAAACAGACACTGTATTTATTCGCGGACCGGTCGACCAGTCCATGCGGAAGTCGACTATCCAACCTTGTCCCCTAATCATTTGTCTCTATTTTTAACTAAGTCTGGAACACTCAAAATAATAGCATATCAAAACTTCGATGAGTGAAAGTATTTAAATGCGACGGTAGTTCCAATTAAAATATTACAATCAACTAAAGTCCTACAATAAATCGTTCAAATTTGAATCCAACTCGCATATATGTTCCAGTTATCCTCTTTAACCGCATACATATGCTCAATCAGATCTTTCTTGAGTTGCTTATGAGTTGCTCGATGACGAATTTGTTGATACATTTGAACAAACTCATCAAATGTGGCTGGATTCTAATGTGAGAGTTGGATAGGATCACCTGTGTTCTCAAATTTCAAACCTCCGGCAAGATCTTCACCCTCGTCCTCCACGATTATGTTGTGCATGATCACACAACATGTCATCACCTCCTACAAGGTATCAGGTTCCTATTGTTTTGCAGGTCCACGAACAACTGCAACATGGGCTTGGAGCCCTCTAAATGTCCTCTCGACATCATTTCTAGCTCCTTATCTTTGGACAAAGCGATCTCTTTTCTGACCAACTGATCCAGAGTTTGTCTTGACGAAGGTAGCCCATGGAGGATAAATATTGTCAACTAGATAGTAGCCCATGTTGAACTCATGCCCATTGACAATATAGTTGTCAGTAGGAGCTTGCCCTTTAGTCAACCTAGCAAACAATGGAGACCGCTGCAGTACATTGATGACATAGTGTGACCTTGGCATGCCAAATTCGGAGGTCTTGTTTTCCAACCGCTTCAAGAATGATGGTGGCTTCTTAACATGGCCCTAATATTGCCCTCGGAGATTTTGGGCAGTCCTTTCATATTCAGTGCATGAAATCAAGAGAACCTAGCAAACCTGGGCACACTCTTGCTTTAGGCATTGCCAAGAGCCTCTCGGTGTCTGTGACAGTTGGTTCTCTCAAGTATTGAGGTCCAAACAGCTCGACCACCGCAGTAGCAAATCTGACTATGGCGTCTCTGCATGTGCTCTCGGACATTTAGAGGTACTCCTCCCACGAATCTACAGTCGCGCCATATGCAAGCATCTGCAATGCGGCCATGTACTTCTGGTAACTAGAGAATATAATCCTTTATACGACATCCTTTTTTCAAGATGAAGTAGTCATCGTAGGACCGTACACCATTATAGGGACGATCAAAGACAATTTTCGCATCCGAAAGCGTCGGTGAAAATTATCCATGAATAGGGCATCAGGGGCAAAGTAGTCGCTCATCAGTGTCAAATGCCTCAGTTCCCTATTCTGACTCAGCACTTGTAGGATCGAAAGTATGTCTAGAGGGGGGTGATTAGACTACTTGACAAAATAAAAATCTAGCCTTTTCCCAATTTTAAGTCTTGGCAGATTTTAGCAACTTAGCACTAGTCAAGTAAACAACCTACACATGCAAGTCTAAGAGTATAACAGCGGAATGTAAAACATTGCACATGAAGGTAAAGGGAGGAGTTTGGAGGGAGCAAACGCAATGTAGACACGGAGATTTTTGGCGTGGTTCCGATAGGTGGTGATATCGTACATCCACGTTGATGGAGACTTCAACCCACGAAGAGTAATGGTTGCGTGAGTCCACGGAGGGCTCCACCCACGAAGGGTCCACGAAGAAGCAACCTTGTCTATCCCACCATGGCCATCGCCCACGAAGGACTTGCCTCACTAGGGTAGATCTTCATGAAGTAGGCGATCTCCTTGCCCGTACAAACTCCTTGGTTCAACTCCACAATCTTGACGGAGGCTCTCAAGTGACACATAACCAATCTAGGAGACACCACTCTTCAAAAGGTAATAGATGGTGTGTTGATGATGAACTCCTTGCTATTGTGCTTCAAATGATAGTCTCCCCAACACTCAACTCTCTCTTATAGGATTGGATTTGGTGGAAAGATGATTTGAGTGGAAAGCAACTTGGGGAAGGCTAGAGATCAAGATTTATGTGGTTGGAATGGAATATCTTGACCTCAACACAAGTGTAGGTGGTTCTCTCTCAGAAAATGTATGATGGAAGTGTAGGCATGTTCTGATGGCTCTCTCCCTAAATGAAGAGTGGGCGGAGGGGTATATATAGCCCCCACACAAAATCTAAACATTACACATAATTTACCAAACTCGGTAAGACCGAATTAGAAAACTCGATCAGACCGATTCAGTTTAAAATGTGAACGTTAGGATTTTCGATGGGACCAACATGTCAACTCGGTGGGACCGATTTTATTAGGGTTAGGGCATAACGTAATCTCGCTGAGACCAATTACACAAACTCGGTGGGACCGATTTTGGTAATAAGCAAACAGAGAGTTGGCCAGGTAAACTCGGTGGGACCGATTCGCTCATTTCGGTTGGACCGAAATGTTACGAAGGGAAAATAGAGAGTTTGCATTGCGAACTCGGTGGGACCGATCGCTCATCTCGGTTAGACCAAAACGTTACGAAGGGAAACAGAGAGTTTGCAATCCCATCTCGGCGAGACTGAGATCCCATCGGTGTGGTCGAATTGATTAGGGTTTGTGGCAATGACTATGTCTAGAGAACTCAGTGGCGCCGGGTGGAAAATTTCGGTGGGGCCGAGTTTGACTTTTGGTTTGGGACATATGTGGATATGATAAAGTGGTTGAGGGCTTTGGAGCATAACACTAAGCTGAAAGTGCGTTATATCGACTAGAGGGGGGTGAATAGGTGATTTTTATGAATTCTTCACTGAGGGATTTGCAGGTGAGGAAATTCCTTAGCGAAGAACTACTAGCAGCGGAATAAGTACTCAAAAGTAAACATAACAGAGCACAAGCATAGTCATCATGATGAAATGAAGACAAGCACAGAGTACAGAATGCGTAAACACAGGATAACACATGATGAAGACAAACAGACTGAAGAAATTGAACTGAGGAATTTGAGAAAGTCTTCAGTTAAAGTCTTCAAACACAGATATGAACAAGCACTCAACACAGTTATGAGGAAATGAAAGAGTTGAGGAAATAAAACCAGTTGGCTTGGTGAAGACAATGATTTGGTAGACCAGTTCCAACTGTTGTCTCAGTTGTACATCTGGTTGGAGCGGCTAGGTATTCAAACCTGAGGACACACAGTCCCGGACTGAAGGAAATATTCCCTATAGGCAATAATAAAGTTATTATTTATTTCCTTATATCATGATAAATGTTTATTATTCATGCTAGAATTGTATTAATCGGAAACATAATACATGTGTGAATACATAGACAAACTTAGTGTCACTAGTATGCCTCTACTTGACTAGCTCGTTAATCAATGCTGGTTATGTTTCCTAACCATGAACAAGGTGTTGTTATTTGATTAACGAGGTCACATCATTAGTTGAATGATCTGATTGACATGACCCATTTCATTAGCTTAGCACCCGATCATTTAGTATGTTGCTATTGCTTTCTTCATGACTTATACATGTTCCTATGACTATGAGATTATGCAACTCCCGTTTACCGGAGGAACACTTTGTGTGCTACCAAACGTCACAACGTAACTGGGTGATTATAAAGGAGCTCTACAGGTGTCTCCAAAGGTAGATGTTGGGTTGGCGTATTTCAAGATTAGGATTTGTCACTCCGATTGTCGGAGAGGTATCTCTGGGCCCTCTCGGTAATGCACATCACATAAGCCTTGCAAGCATTGCGACTAATGAGTTAGTTGCGAGATGATGTATTACGGAACGAGTAAAGAGACTTGCCGGTAACGAGACTGAACTAGGTATTGGATACCGACGATCGAATCTCGGGCAAGTAACATACCGATGACAAAGGGAACAACGTATGTTTTTATGCGGTCTGACCGATAAAGATCTTCGTAGAATATGTAGGAGCCAATATGGGCATCCAGGTCACGCTATTGGTTATTGACCGGAGATGTGTCTCAGTCATGTCTACATTGTTCTCGAACCATAGGGTCCGCACGCTTAACGTTACGATGACAGTTATTATGAGTTTATGCATTTTGATGTACCGAAGTTAGTTTGGAGTCCCGGATGTGATCACGGACATGACGAGGAGTCTCGAAATGGTCGAGACATAGAGATTGATATATTGGAAGCCTATATTTGGATATCGGAAGTGTTCCGGGTGAAATCGGGATTTTACCGGAGTACCGGGAGGTTACCGGAACCCCCCGGGAGCCATATGGGCCTTAATGGGCTTTAGTGGAAAGGAGAAAGGGGCAGCCCAAGGTGGCCGGCCCCCCTCTCTCTCTTTCGCCCTTGGGGAATCCTAGTCCAACTAGGATTAGGGGGGGGGGGGAGTCCTACTCCCGGTAGGAGTAGGACTCCTCCTGCGCCCTCCTCCTGGCCGGCGGCCCCCTCCCCCTTGGCTCCTTTATATACGGAGGCAGGGGGCACCTCTAGACACACAAGTTGATCATTAAGATCGTTCCTTAGCCGTGTGCGGTGCCCCCTGCCACCATATTCCACCTCGATCATATCGTTGTAGTGCTTAGGCGAAGCCCTGCGTTGGTAGAACATCAAGATTGTTACCACGCCGTCGTGCTGACGGAACTCCTCCCCGATGCTTTGCTGGATCGGAGCCCGGGGATCGTCATCGAGCTGTACGTGTGCTAAGAACTCAGAGGTGCCGGAGTAACGGTGCTTGGATCGATCGGATCGAGAAGACGTACGACTACTTCCTCTACGTTGTGTCAACGCTTCCGCAGTCGGTATGCGTGGGTACGTAGACAACACTCTCCCCTCTCGTTGCTGTGCATCACCATGATCTTGCGTGTGCGTAGGAATTTTTTTGAAATTACCACGTTCCCCAACAGTGGTATCAGAGCCAGGTTTTATGGTTTGATGTTATTTGCACGAGTAGAACACAAGTGAGTTGTGGGTGATATAAGTCATACTGCCTACCAGCATGTCATACTTTGGTTCGGCGGTATTGTTGGACGAGACGACCCGGACCAACATTACGCGTACGCTTACGCGAGACCGGTTCCCCCGACGTGCTTTGCACACAGGTGGCTTGCGGGCGACTGTCTCTCCAACTTTAGTTGAACCGAGTGTGGCTACGCCCGGTCCTTGCGAAGGTTAAAACAGAGTCTATTTGACAAACTATCATTGTGGTTTTGATGCGTAGGTGAGATTGGTTCTTGCTTAAGCCCGTAGCAGCCACGTAAAACTTGCAACAACAAAGTAGAGGACATCTAACTTGTTTTTGCAGGGCATGTTGTGATGTGATATGGTCAAGACATGATGCTAAATTTTATTGTATGAGATGATCATGTTTTGTAACCGAGTTATCGGCAACTGGCAGGAGCCATATGGTTGTCGCTTTATTGTATGCAATGCAATCGCGATGTAATGCTTTACTTTATCACTAAGCGGTAGCCATAGTCGTGGAAGCATAAGATTGGCGAGACGACAACGATGCTACGATGGAGATCAAGGTGTCGCGCCGGTGACGATGGTGATCATGACGGTGCTTCGGAGATGGAGATCACAGGCACAAGATGATGATGGCCATATCATATCACTTATATTGATTGCATGTGATGTTTATCTTTTATGCATTATAAGATGATCTCTCACTAAATTATCAAGAAGTGTTCTCCCTGAGTATGCACCGTTGCGAAAGTTCTTCGTGCTGAGACACCACGTGATGATCGGGTGTGATAGGCTCTACATTCAAATACAACGGGTGCAAAACAGTTGCACACGTGGAATACTCAGGTTATACTTGACGAGCCAAGCATATACAAATATGGCCTCGGAACACGGAGACCGAAAGGTCGAGCGTGAATCATATAGTAGATATGATCAACATAGTGATGTTCACCAATGAAACTACTCCATCTCACGTGATGATCGGACATGGTTTAGTTGATTTGGATCACGTGATCACTTAGAGGATTAGAGGGATGTCTATCTAAGTGGGAGTTCTTAAGTAATTTGATTAATTGAACTTAAACTTATCATGAACTTAGTACCTGATAGTATCTTGCTTGTTTATGTTTGATTGTAGATAGATGGCTCGTGCTGTTGTTCCGTTGAATTTTAATGCGTTCCTTGAGAAAGCAAAGTTGAAAGATGATGGTAGCAATTACACGGACTGGGTCCGTAACTTGAGGATTATCCTCATTGCTGCTCAGAAGAATTACGTCCTGGAAGCACCGCTGGGTGCCAGGCCTGCTGCTGGAGCAACACCAGATGTTATGAACGTCTGGCAGAGCAAAGCTGATGACTACTCGATAGTTCAGTGTGCCATGCTTTACGGCTTAGAATCGGGACTTCAACGACGTTTTGAACGTCATGGAGCATATGAGATGTTTCAGGAGTTGAAGTTAATATTTAAAGCAAATGCCCGGATTGAGAGATATGAAGTCTCCAATAAGTTCTATAGCTGCAAGATGGAGGAGAACAGTTCTGTCAGTGAGCATATACTCAAAATGTCTGGGTATAATAATCACTTGATTCAGATGGGAGTTAATCTTCCAGATGATTGCGTCATTGATAGAATTCTCCAATCACTGCCACCAAGCTACAAGAGCTTCGTGATGAACTATAATATGCAAGGGATGAACAAGACTATTCCCGAGCTCTTCGCAATGCTGAAAGTTGCGGAGGTAGAAATCAAGAAGGAGCATCAAGTGTTGATGGTTAACAAAACCACTAGTTTCAAGAAAAAGGGCAAAGGGAAGAAGAAGGGGAACTTCAAGAAGAACGGCAAGCAAGTTGCTACTCAGGAGAAGAACCCAAGTCTGGACCTAAGCCTGAAACTGAGTGCTTCTACTGCAAGCAGACTGGTCACTGGAAGCGGAACTGCCCCAAGTATTTGGCGGATAAGAAGGATGGCAAGGTGAACAAAGGTATATGTGATATACATGTTATTGATGTGTACCTTACTAATGCTCGCAGTAGCACCTGGGTATTTGATACTGGTTCTGTTGCTAATATTTGCAACTCGAAACAGTGACTACAGATTAAGCGAAGATTGGCTAAGGACGAGGTGACGATGCGCGTGGGAAACGGTTCCAAAGTCGATGTGATCGCAGTCGGCACGCTACCTCTACATCTACCTTCGGGATTAGTATTAGACCTAAATAATTGTTATTTGGTGCCAGCGTTGAGCATGAACATTATATCTGGATCTTGTTTAATGCGAGACGGTTATTCATTTAAATCAGAGAATAATGGTTGTTCTATTTATATGAGTAATATCTTTTATGGTCATGCACCCTTGAAGAGTGGTCTATTCTTGTTGAATCTCGATAGTAGTGATACACATATTCATAATGTAGAAGCCAAAAGATGCAGAGTTGATAATGATAGTGCAACTTATTTGTGGCACTGCCGTTTAGGTCATATCGATGTAAAGCGCATGAAGAAACTCCATACTGATGGACTTTTGGAACCACTTCATTATGAATCACTTGGTACTTGCGAACCGTACCTCATGGGCAAGATGACTAAAACACCGTTCTCCGGTACTATGGAGAGAGCAACAGATTTGTTGGAAATCATACATACAGATGTATGTGGTCCGATGAATTTTGAGGCTCGTGGCGGATATCGTTATTTTCTCGCCTTCACAGATGACTTAAGCAGATATGGGTATATCTAGTTAATGAAACATAAGTCTGAAACATTTGAAAAGTTCAAAGAATTTCAGAGTGAAGTTGAAAATCAGCGTAACAAGAAAATAAAGTTTCTATGATCCGATCGTGGAGGAGAATATTTGAGTTACGAGTTTGGTGTACATTTGAAAAATTGTGGAATAGTTTCGCAACTCACGCCACCCGGAACACCACAGCGTAATGGTGTGTCCGAACGTCGTAATCGTACTTTACTAGATATGGTGCGATCTATGATGTCTCTTACTGATTTACCGCTATCGTTTTGGGGATACGCTCTAGAGACGACCGCATTCACGTTAAATAGGGCACCATCAAAATCCGTTGAGACGACGCCTTATGAACTATGGTTTGGCAAGAAACCAAAGTTGTCGTTTTTGAAAGTTTGGGGCTGCGATGCTTATGTGAAAAAGCTTCAACCTGATAAGCTCGAACCCAAATCGTAGAAATGTGTCTTCATAGGATATCCAAAGGAAACTATTGGATACACCTTCTATCACAGATCTGAAGGCAAGACTTTTGTTGCTAAATTCGGAAACTTTCTTGAGAAGGAGTTTCTCTCGAAAGAAGTGACTGGGAGGAAAGTAGAACTTGACGAGGTAACTGTACCTGCTCCCTTGTTGGAAAGTAGTACATCACAGAAAACTATTTCTGCGACACCTACACCAATAAGTGAGGAAGTTAATGATAATGATCATGAAACTTCAGAACAAGATACTAATGAACCTCGTAGATCAACCAGAGTAAGATCCGCGCCAGAGTGGTACGGTAATCTAGTTCTGGAAGTCATGCTACTAGATCATGATGAACCTACGAACTATGAAGAAGCGATGGTGAGCCCAGATTCCGCAAAGTGGCTTGAAGCCATGAAATCTGAGATGGGATCCATGTATGAGAACAAAGTATGGACTTTGGTTGACTTGCCCGATAATCGGCAAGCAATTGGGAATAAATGGATCTTCAAGAAAAAGACTGACGCTGACGGTAATGTTACCGTCTATAAAGCTCGACTTGTCGCAAAAGGTTTTCGACAAGTTCAAGGGGTTGACTATGATGAGACCTTCTCACCCGTAGTGATGCTTAAGTCTGTCCGAATCATGTTAGCAATTGCCGCGTTTTATGATTATGAAATTTGGCAGATGGATGTCAAAACTGCATTCCTGAATGGATTTCTGGAAGAAGAGTTGTATATGATGCAACCGGAAGGTTTTGTCGATCCAAAGGGAGCTAACAAAGTGTGCAAGCTCCAGCGATCCATTTATGGACTGGTGCAAGCCTCTCGGAGTTGGAATAAACGCTTTGATAGTGTGATCAAAGCATTTGGTTTTATACAGACTTTCGGAGAAGCCTGTATCTACAAGAAAGTGAGTGGGAGCTCTGTAGCATTTCTGATATTATATGTGGATGACATATTGCTGATTGGAAATGATATAGAATTTCTGGATAGCATAAAGGGATACTTGAATAAGAGTTTTTCAATGAAAGACCTCGGTGAAGCTGCTTACATATTAGGCATAAAGATCTATAGAGATAGATCAAGACGCTTAATTGGACTTTCACAAAGCACATACCTTGACAAGATTTTGAAGAAGTTCAAAATGGATCAAACAAAGAAAGGGTTCTTGCCTGTGTTACAAGGTGTGAAGTTGAGTCAGACTCAATGCCCGACCACTGCAGAAGATAGAGAGAAAATGAAAGATGTTCCCTATGCTTCAGCCATAGGCTCTATCATGTATGCAATGCTGTGTACCAGACCTGATGTGTGCCTTGCTATAAGTTTAGCAGGGAGGTACCAAAGTAATCCAGGAGTGGATCACTGGACAGCGGTCAAGAACATCCTGAAATACCTGAAAAGGACTAAGGATATGTTTCTCGTATATGGAGGTGACAAAGAGCTCACCGTAAAAGGTTACGTTGATGCAAGCTTTGACACTGATCCGTACGATTCTAAATCGCAAACCGGATACGTGTTTACATTAAACGGTGGAGCTGTTAGTTGGTGCAGTTCTAAACAAAGTGTCGTAGCAGGATCTACATGTGAAGCGGAGTACATAGCTGCTTCGGAAGCAGCGAACGAAGGAGTCTGGATGAAGGAGTTCATATCCGATCTAGGTGTCATACCTAGTGCATCGGGTCCAATGAAAATCTTTTGTGACAATACTGGTGCAATTGCCTTGGCAAAGGAATCCAGATTTCACAAGAGGACCAAGCACATCAAGAGACGCTTCAATTCCATCCGGGATCTAGTCCAGGTGGGAGACATAGAGATTTGCAAGATACATAGGGATCTGAATGTTGCAGACCCGTTGACTAAGCCTCTTCCACGAGCAAAACATGATCAACACCAAGGCTCCATGGGTGTTAGAATCATTACTGTGTAACTAGATTATTGACTCTAGTGCAAGTGGGAGACTGAAGGAAATATGCCCTAGAGGCAATAATAAAGTTATTATTTATTTCCTTATATCATGATAAATGTTTATTATTCATGCTAGAATTGTATTAACCGGAAACATAATACATGTGTGAATACATAGACAAACTTAGTGTCACTAGTATGCCTCTACTTGACTAGCTCGTTAATCAATGATGGTTATGTTTCCTAACCATGAACAAGGTGTTGTTATTTTATTAACGAGGTCACATCATTAGTTGAATGATCTGATTGACATGACCCATTTCATTAGCTTAGCACCCGATCGTTTAGTATGTTGCTATTGCTTTCTTCATGACTTATACATGTTCCTATGACTATGAGATTATGCAACTCCCGTTTACCGGAGGAACACTTTGTGTGCTACCAAACGTCACAACGTAACTGGGTGATTATAAAGGAGCTCTACAGGTGTCTCCAAAGGTAGATGTTGGGTTGGCGTATTTCAAGATTAGGATTTGTCACTCCGATTGTCGGAGAGGTATCTCTGGGCCCTCTCGATAATGCACATCACATAAGCCTTGCAAGCATTGCGACTAATGAGTTAGTTGCGAGATGATGTATTACGGAACGAGTAAAGAGACTTGCCGGTAACGAGACTGAACTAGGTATTGGATACCGACGATCGAATCTCGGGCAAGTAACATACCGATGACAAAGGGAACAACGTATGTTGTTATGCGGTCTGACCGATAAAGATCTTCGTAGAATATGTAGGAGCCAATATGGGCATCCAGGTCCCGCTATTGGTTATTGACCGGAGATGTGTCTCGGTCATGTCTACATTGTTCTCGAACCGTAGGGTCCGCACGCTTAACGTTACGATGACAGTTATTATGAGTTTATGCATTTTGATGTACCAAAGTTAGTTCGGAGTCCCGGATGTGATCACGGACATGACGAGGAGTCTCGAAATGGTTGAGACATAAATATTGATATATTGGAAGCCTATATTTGGATATCGGAAGTGTTCCGGGTGAAATCGGGATTTTACCGGAGTACCGAGAGGTTACCGGAACCCCCCGGGAGCCATATGGGCCTTAATGGGCTTTAGTGGAAAGGAGAAAGGGGCATCCCAAGGTGGCCGCGCGCCTCCCCCCTCCCCTAGTCCTATTAGGACTAGGAGAGGTGGCCGGCCCCCCTCTCTCTCTTTCCCCCTCGGGGAATCCTAGTCCAACTAGGATTGGGGGGGGGGGGGTAGGAGTAGGACTCCTCCTGCGCCCTCCTCCTGGCTGGCGGCCCCCTCCCCCTTGGCTCCTTTATATACGGAGGCAGGGGGCACCTCTAGACACACAAGTTGATCATTAAGATCATTCCTTAGCCATGTGCGGTGCCCCCTGCCACCATATTCCACCTCGATCATATCGTTGTAGTGCTTAGGCGAAGCCCTGCATCGGTAGAACATCAAGATCGTCACCACGCCGTCGTGCTGACGGAACTCCTCCCCGACGCTTTGCTGGATCGAAGCCCGGGGATCGTCATCGAGCTGTACGTGTGCTAAGAACTCGGAGGTGTCGGAGTAATGGTGCTTGGATCGGTCGGATCGGGAAGACGTACGACTACTTCCTCTACGTTGTGTCAACGCTTCCGCAGTCGGTCTGCGTGGGTACGTAGACAACACTCTCCCCTCTCGTTGTTGTGCATCACCATGATCTTGCGTGTGCGTAGGAAATTTTTTGAAATTACCACGTTCCCCAACACGGACACCCAGTCCTGAACACACAGTCCTGAACACACAGTCCAGGACACCTAGTCCTCACCGTATTCTCCTTGAACTAAGGTCACACAGACCTCGTCCGATCACTCGTGGTAAGTCTTCAGGTGACTTCCGAACCTTCACAAACTTGGTCACTCGGCAATCCACAATTCCTCTTGGATGCTCTAGACCTTGACGCCTAACCGTCTGGAAGAAGCACAGTCTTCAAAGGTAACAAGCGTCGGATCCATGCAGGATCAATCTCTTCAGTGATGCTCAATCACTTGGGGTTTGTAGGTGTTTGGGTTTGGGTTTTGCTCACTTGATGATTTTCGCTCAAAGTCCTCGGAGGATGGGATGCTCTCAAATGACAAGTGTTAGTTTCTCTTGGAGCAGCCAACCAGCTAGTGGTTGTAGGAGGCGGCTATTTATAGCCTAGGGAGCAGCCCGACATGATAAGACATAAATGCCCTTCAATGATATGACCGTTAGGTGGGTAGATATTTTGTGACAGCTGGCGCATAGCACAACAACGGTCGGAATTTTGAGTAGCAAAATCCTCAAGGCTATCATGTTCCTCACTATGTAGACAATCCGCACTGGCGAATTCCTAACTCCTGAGTCAGAACAAATTCCTCAGAGAACAGAAGAACTCCGTCTCTGTCACTGAAGAATATGACTGAACTGTATGAGATTTCCAATGGCTACACTTGAAGGGATTGGTAGGTGTAGGATTTTGAGTTGAGCATCACATGGAAATTTTTCCTTAGTATTTCCTCGACCCCCTTTAATAGTACGGTGTTTCCTATGACTCAAGAAAGAGAAAATGAAACTACGAAAACAAAAGTCTTCATGCTTCATATTCCTCAAATGAATACCAAGTCTTCAAGGTCACACCAATTTCTTCACTTTCAAAGTTTTCAGAAAGTCTTCAGAAATCCAAAGTCTTCAGTCGAAGAACTTCATTTTTAGGGGTCGACTTTCTCTGTAAATATCAAACTCCTCATAGACTTATAGACCTATGTACACTCAAAAACGCATTAGTCCCTTAACCTATAAGTCTTCAATACACCAAAATCACTAAGGGGCACTAGATGCACTTACAATCTCCCCTTTTTTGTTGATTGATGACAATCTCTACTCCTAATGGACGAGTTGGTTGAATAGTCCCTCCACTTTTGACTGGTTTTTTTCCGTCTCCCTTCCCACCATCCGACCGGTTTACTTTTTCACCACTGTTTTCTTGTAAACAAACACTTTCCTATTGTACAAAAGGAGACACATCCTAACTTTTCTAACCTATCCAAATCAAGCGATCCATCTCATCAATGCAATTTGGAGGAAACAAATAACAAATTTTAAGGAAACAAATAACTGACTTTAAGGAGAAAAAATCCAATTACTAATACTCCTGCATCATGATGGAATCAGAACTTTCCTAATACTCCTACATCGCAAATCACCACATATTCACTTGTCGTGGCTCCCGTTCCACGAATAGAAAATTCCCAGCAGCTTCGACCCCTTTCACACACGCCCATGGCGCCGCTGCCCATCGCCGCCATGCCACACGCGAGGGGGCTCTTCCAGTCAGACCTGGCCGCCTCGCTCCCTCGCGCCCGTGTGCCGGGGAGCGACACCACGTGACGCAGACCGCTGGCCGCCGCGTGCGCCGGGCACGTCTCAGCCGGGAGCAGAGGTATCGGGGCCGGGGGCCACCGCGCGCACTATGCGCTAGCCGTGCCTCCATTGAGTCGGTGCAGCCAAGGTCGCCGTCTCGTCGGGGGCAACGTGCGGGTGCGGGCATCAGTGTTCGCCGTCGTCGTGGACGGTGAGCGTGCCGAGGCTGCCACTTGCGCGTGCAGGCCGGGCGTCGAGCCGCATCGACGTCGTTGAGGTCGCCGACAGCGGCAGGTGCTAGGGGGCCTCCTCCGCTGCGTGATGCGGCTGTGCTGCGGAGAGCCGGGCCGAGGGCCACTCGTAGGAGCAGCGCGTCGTGGCTGTGGTCTCCATCATGATGGGAGGACTGGTGCTACTGCATGCCTCTTCCACGAGGATATTATTCCTGCAGTGATGTCGAGCGGCACCGGCCGGTAGTACAAGCCCCAATGATGGATGGACCAGGAGAGACATTGAGGCCGTGGGCACATAGTACAATCAGCTGATGAACTCTCCATGGAGCTCATAAGAGTAAAAAAGCTCTCCCTCTCCTTCCGGCTTGCATCTCAATTATTTATTTATTCTGCTCGCTCTTCTACATATCAATGCATTCACACGGCGATACAACTTGATTCAAGTGCTTGCATACAAGTAGAATTGCTATTTTTTGTGCCAAAAATTGATTTGTTATCCTGAACTTTTGTCTGCTTGCTTCCACTATGATGCAGACAGAAATGATATATTATCGGGTAAATTACGCATTAGCTGAGAGCGGTATGAATGTATATTGGGAATAAAAACAACTTTTTTCTTTAGTTGTACTGCTCTTGTTTATGTATGCTGAATTACAAGCGACCAATGAGCATGGAGATATAATGATCAGTGATACAAGTGGTGGTGATAGGGAGGCTTTTGTTTCAGCTTGTTTATTTTCGTTTTTGATACATGGATACTGGATTCATAGCTCTCCTTATTGGCAATCAGTACACGGCCATAAGTCTGATCGATGTGGTGGGCAATCAGTACACGGCCATAAGTCTGATCGATGTGGTGGGGATGGTCTCTGATGTTGGATAATATCTATTTTCTCTTCTTGATTGTAGGTCAGTCTCATATAGAATATGCCTATGCTTTGGTTAATGCATACTCACTACGAGTATGGTCTATTATTGATGTTCATACACAGAATTGGTTTTGCCAAATTATGTTCGATTAACATGTTGTTATAATAATAGAAAGCTTTTGCTAAATTCTGCATGATGTCGTATTAAGCTTGATGGAACTAACCTCCCAAAAATGGCAATCTCTATTGGTGTTTTTTTATCTCTGTTGATAAGTTTTGATCTCAGGTTGCACGTAAAGTTCTTGACCCATATCCTAAATACCACATATAATCTTTGATTGTTACTTTGAATACATATGTTGTTGAATTTGTCTCCTTTGGAGCTCCAAATGATTTGCAATGTTGGATACCGGAAAATAGATTGAGCAGCCATCACACATTAGACTAATAATATATGGCATGTTACCTGGCCGTTCTCTTTATACACAATAGTATAGTTAGATATATCAACTGTAGAAAAATATTCATTTGCCACTGAAACTTATATTTGTTTTCTATTTCGGAAATTAAGAGCATCTACAATCGGACCCCTCAAACATCCCATTTGAGAGTCCGGTCATTGTCCTGGACAGAAAAGAGAAGAAAAAATGCCACCCAATCACAATCCCTACTTTGTCTGAGCATGTCCAGTCAGTCCACAAATCCCCCGTATCCAACCCATATGTGAGGAGCATATAAGGATGTCCGAGCTATTCGGGCATGTTCTCCAAGGAGCACCCAGGTAATAGGCTAGCTCTATTGTTTGCATCATTGTCATTAGCTAATTAGTTCTCTTTATTTTAGTAAATGTAGAACAACAAATAGTCTATGAGCTTCTGAATCAAAAAGTTTTTTGAGTAGGACCTTATGCTCTTTTAACTGAATTGGGAGCACTGACAGTTATTTGCAAAGTAATTGCCTCCTATGAGTATTTGGTAGTGCTTTGTGCTCCAATTTCAGTTGCATTGCTTCTGATGTATGAATGAACTATTTTCCTCATTTGGTAATTAACGCAACCGACGTATTTCTTCATGAGAACAGGTATTTTTGTAGTGTACAGTACAATTGTTTTTGTTAGTTACCCTCCCTATAAACCTATTGTACTCATTTATCAAGTTTGCATTGTTAATATATCCAGAATTAGTTGTGACTGCAAAGTGCAGAAGAAAAATCAATTGCTGCAAGCAAAAGTATTATTTTGGAACATTTGTATAGATGTTGTATAGTAGTGACCAGCACCAATACTTTAGAACATTGTGTCCATTATTTCCCTTCTGCTCGAAATAAAGTGAAACCGGTTTGATATTAAATATGTTTTTCATCTTGCCAAGGTTAAGTGTGCACTTGGGAAAAATAAAACTAATCATGTGCAAGGTGGCAAATAGAGATGGGGAAGCAGGAGGAAGATGCTGGTGTTTGTCCGACGCAATCTGAAAGCATGCTCAAAATCAATGAAAACAGAACAAAAATTTACTATCATTCTCTCAAACCTTACACTCAATTTGCTACTAAAGAAGGTATGCATGATGCATATCAAGTAAGTCCTGTCCGCAATTGTTTTATCTTCCACAATTGTTTCTTGTGTACCCACTGTTAGAGTTCAAAATATCCAAAAAATATATAACATTTACCGATGCTGCTAAATGACCGGTTCAAAATAAATAGATCAGTAGTTTTCCAGTTTTATCAGTTTCACATGGATGTATCCCTTGTTGTAGGCAGCCAACCCACAACAAGGTGTGTGCCCTCGAGCAATTCTTACTCTGTATTGGTAACAATAACTGGAATTGGCTTCTTTTGGTTTACAATTAGTAGTATTGAAGATTACTTCCTTGCTGCTTCACCACTAAAATTGAAATGATTTCAAATGAATTTAGAGTTCCAAAGTTTGAGATTCTAGCAGGGAAAATGATTTGGTAACCAAAGATAAACAATATGGACTTTACTATTGTTTGGTCTATTGGAATCCGAGACTTGACCATGAACCCATGATCATATTGGTTTCCTTTGAAAGAACATGAGATATCTTGTTTAGAGCATCTCCAACAGGCGCCCAATATCAGCCTCGCACCCAAAAAATCGCAAGTTTAGCATGCGCGGAGCTAGAAATAACACTCCAGCGGATGCTGTATAATAGAGCACGCCGTTCAGCGCGCAGGAAGAAACTGGACCTGAAGCCGTATATTTGGGGCGTGAGCTCCAGCACGCCGAACATCCCACGCACATGAAAAAGTGCCTTGTGCGTCCTTGGCTGCCGTCCCTCCTCTCGTGCGCGCGCCAGCCCGCCGGCCTCCTCGCGTGCGCCCGCCGCCGGCCTCCTCGCGTGCGCACGCCAGCCCGCCAGCCCGCCTGCCGGCCACGGCTACGACGGCGGCGTGGGCCGGAGGAGCGCGACCAAGGGCAGCGGGGCGTGGGCCCGGCCACGGCGGGGCGGCGGGGTGAGCATGCCACAGCCACGGCGGGGCGGCGGGGCGAGCAGGACGCGGCCATGGGCGGCGGGGGCACGGGCGTGGCGAGCAGGCTGCGGCCCCGGGCGGCGGGGCGTGGCGCGGGCGCGGTGAGGATGTCGCGGCCACGGGCAGCGGGGCGGGGTGCGAGGGCGGTGAGTAGGGCGCGGCCACGGGCGGCGGGGCGCGGGCGCGACCACGACGGGGGCGGGGTGGCGGGGCGAGCAGGGCGCGACCACGGGCGGCGGGGGCGCGGGCGTGGCGAGCAGGCCGCGGACCCGGGCGGCAGGGCGGGGCGCGGGCGCGGCCACGGCGGGGGCGGGGCGGCGGGGCGAGCAGGGCGCGACCACGGGCGGCGGGGGCGCGGGCGTGGCGAGCAGGCCGCGGACCCGGGCGGCAGGGCGGGGCGCGGGGGCGGTGAGCAGGCCGCGGCCACGGGCGGCGGGGCGGGCGCGGGGGCGGTGAGCAGGCCGCGGCCACGGGCGGCGGGGCGGCGGGGCGCGGGCGCGGCCACTACCACGGCCACGACGGCGGCAGGGCGAGCAGGCCACGGCCACGGCAGGGCGAGCAGGGAAGGAGCACGACCACGGCTATGGCGGCTGCGGGGCACGCCCACGGCGGCGAGCAGTCCACGGGGGGTGGCGCGTGGCCATGACCATGCTGGCGAGCATGCCACGGGCGGTGAGCTGGGTACGGGCGTGTGAGATTAATTTTGGGCGTCTGTTGGATATGTAGCTGGGCAGTATATTTTTGGGTATCTGCTAGAGATGTCCAGTTATCCGGCGCGCTAAAACGCTATTTTGGCGTTGTAAATTTTTTTAGCGCGCTGCTCCGTAGGGCGTCTATTGGAGATGCTTTTATTATGATTCACTCATGGAAGCACACTTCGTTTATTTTTTTGCGTCATCTGCCTCACGAGCCGTCCGATCGGTCGTGATCGTGCGACGCTTGGTTTGTCTCGCGCCACCGGCCTCCTTGCTGGCAAAAAGGTCTCACCTAGACACTCGGTTACATCACATATTTCTCTCGCGAGTAAAAAAATCCTACAGCTTCCTAGATCTGGCGGCACAGCCTGATGCGACAATCTTCGCGGCTGTAAGCTTCTGCAGCGGTGAAGCTGAGGCTGCGACGAGGAGCAAAGACGTGCGCATCCATGTCTTAGAGAATCGACAGGACGCTCCGCCGTGCAGGTACTCATCTCACCTCCACATGATTCGACGACATTGACGTGTGTGGCAATGTTGCGGTGCATGCTTCAACGGCCGCACCGACGCTTTGACGGCCATGATGACAAGGCGTGCTTCGATGGCATTGATGGACACTGCAATGCTGTGACATGTGCTTCAACGAACATGACGATGCGACGTGTTACGACGACGGCATCATTGACAACAACCGCGATGCTGTGAAGCATGCTTTCAAAGTGATGCTTCGACTGGCCACGGCAACAAGGTGTGCTTCGACGACAGTTGATGATGCATGCTTCGACGGCAGGTGCCCGTCCGCTGTTCTGTGAAGGCTTGTTTGAAGGCGTATTTTTGTGCTAGAATGGTGGCGGACGTGCTGGACGCTTGCTGGTGCGGGCCGAGTGGAAGAGTGTGTGGAGAGGAAGGGTACGGGATGTTGCCTGTTGCATCAGTAGGATGGGAAGATTGAGATAATCAAAGGGTCACGCACGGCTGTATCGGACGGCTGTACATGCGGTTGATCTTTTTCTAAAATTAACCAGCTGATTTGTACCAAATGTTAGAAGAAAATAATTCCAAATCACAACATTTCATTCGTTCATATGGAATTACAACAAGTTCTCACTGATAACATGGATCCTCCTTTCATCGTAGCAACAGAGCATATCCACAACTAGAGATTAGAGCACAAAAATGGCTGAAAGATCAAATGGCTGATTGAAGCTTTGAATAATTAGCTACTGTATAAGGATCTCCTGCATAACTGCACTTTGCCATTAGCTCTAGGCACGCCTTATTTGACCAGTCCAAGGACAATGAGCGGGAGGGGCAGTCGTCGACTAGCGCGCGCATGTTGCGCAAGAGGCGACGGGGAGCTGGCGGAGACTATGAGTGGTGAGTGGTGAGTGGTGGTGGCGACCTCGAGCGGTCGGCACCAACGGCGAGAAGGCAATCACCGCGACAGGTGCCCATTTGATGTCCAGACTTCCGAACACATCCGAACGTTTGAGCGAGAAATGTACGTATGAGGGAGAAATGAGTTTTGACCTTCAAGACTACCTTAACCATTTGTTTGTCTTCATGCATCATAACCCGTAGCAACGCACGGACATTCTACTAGTCTCTACTTCTAATGGACAAGTTGGTTGAATGGTATGGTTTATTTTCGTCCCACCACTTTCAACTGTTTTTTTTTCGCTGGTTCTTTTTCGTCTCATCTCCCACCGCTCCAGGCACGGGCAGGAAAAAACCCCGAGTCATCCCATACCCCGCCGCCGCTGCCGTGTGAAGCCCTATCCCTAGGATACAGCCGCCCTGGCCACGCCGGCGCCTCCCGCCCGTACGTCGCCGCTCTCCTCTGCCCCAACCCCAACCCCGCCGCCGCCTCAATCCCACCGCCGCCGGCCTCCTCCTCCTCTAGCGCCGTCGCTCCAACCCCTCACCATCTCAGCCTGGATCCCCGCGACAAGGTGTAGGGCTATGGGAGAGAAGGCTCCATATCACGCGACAAGGCGAGGGGGCGCCCAGATCCGCAGCGGCGCCACCGCGCCCTCATCCACCTGGCCCTCGAGGTCGGCCATGGAGGTCCGGCCCGACCAATGGATGGATGGGGATGAAACCCTAGCCCAACACCCACCCATGGATGGATGGGGATGGGGCGACGACGGTGGCGGCCGCGGCCTTCTCTCGGTGCTTGCTGATGTGGTGGACATCGACGTCGGTGACGGGTTGCAACACGTAGACATCAAAGGTACTGACGCCTTCCATCCTCCTCCCCTGCGCAAAAGAGAATACAGTGAGTCAGCATGTGCTCTCTATTTTGTTTGCAATCTAGGTGATATAAACTCTGAACTTGATGTTGGTTATCACAATCAGACTTTAGCTGTACCAACTGAATGTCCGTCACCCCGGCAGTCTCGCCATTAGTGTCCCCGTGCCCCCTTTTGCCCTTGCGGGTCTACTGGATAAGTTGTAGACTGTGTATGGATAAGTATGATATATGTCTGCTAGGTGCAAGTTTGTAATTTTGTTTTAATTGTACTGGAAATGTACGTAGTTGAGACTAAGAACAGAACGATGACATGTTTGTTTTTGGGCATAAATTTATCATGGGGAGGTTGATATTCTTTTAATCTTTTTAATTCAACTCTACCATAGTTATATGGAATGCTCTACTTCCAAACAGTTGCATGGAAATGTCCACTGTCCATATAAAATGAACTCAAGTTTTCTGCAAATATTGTATATTAACCAAAGATGATTTTTATGTCATCCAAATGGTTTTACAGGTGCACAACGATGATGAGGTCAGAGCCTTGTTTAAGCAAGTGCAAGGAGAAGTTCCTGGATCGCCTATATTTATTATGAAGGTGGCATCTCAGGTGTTACATGATACACTGATAACAGTAATTATTTTTTGTTGTATCTTTGTGTTACTCATGTTCAGTATTCAGCGAGTGCTTCTTCTATACTGATAGAGTTTATTTATCTACAATCTTGCATTTCTGTTCTTTCTTTGTAGAGCCAACATCTAGAGGTTCATTTACTCTGTAACAAGCATGACAACGTGGCAGCACTGCACAGTCGAGACTGTAGTGTTCAAAGAAGGCACCAAAAGGTTAGTTATTCTCCTGAAACATTGTGTTGTTCAATATCAGTTTTGTTGAAATTAGTCTGAGCCAAACATTTGTGTAGTGAGTATTGGTAGATGTTCTACAACTTCAGGGAATTACAACTTCATTGGACAATGTAGCAATAATATACTGTTTAGCAAAGTGCAAAATGTTGCACGAGCTATACAAAATTTAAGTCTTAGGATTTTCTCCAATGGAATCATTTATTTTTGTAGTTATACTTATATTGTACTAAATAGTTGGATGTTGAATTTCGAATTCAAGAACAAACTTTTTCTTCCTGTACTCATATATGTGTCGGGACGTCGGCCTCTCTCTCCCTGAGCTAGCGCGCCGCCGAACGGCAGGGCCTGTCTATTTGGTTTCAATCTGATCGGGGGTTTCCTTATCCTTTGGCTTACGATTCAAGGTGCGCTCGTGCGTGCGCATGATTTCGTCTTGGTTTCTGGCGAGAGACCGAGATCTGCTCTGCTCTGCTCGGTGCCGGAAAACCCGAGGTTTCAATTGAGGTCTGTTCATTCGTTCGATAGAAGCTGATTTAGTTGAGCCCTTATATTGTTGCTGCGGCTTCCAATAATTGATGCGTAACAATTCTGAGATACACATATTGATGCTCCTTCATGCAAATATTGCTTATTCTTGATTGAAATGGCATCAAATCGAGTAAAAACGAGTATTCATCGATCCATGCCACATCTGTCGACTGTGACCTCTTGGTCCTCCCTACTTTTCAGTATATTTTTGGTGTTGTTACCAGGTTATGAAAGGCTAAAACTCTGTAGTTAAAATGTCAAATTTAAACCTGAGCTCCATGTAAGTTTCACTGGTATTAAGTTGCTGATAATTGAGTTGTTTATACGAAGTAATTTTATTGTGCAATCCATTTGCCATTTATTGTTTTTTCTATAATGTATTCACCATTTTAATTTTGCAAGTAATTCTCACTTTCTTACCTATACATGATGGTCCTAGCTTTCCTTTTTAGATCAGACCCCGTTCCAAAAATGATTGAAATGAATCCAATACTAATTTTTTGGGGTTCAACGGAACAGCAGGAGTGTGGAGAATTAAGGCACTCGAGGTCTCTGGAATATGGATGGAGAGAAGGGACTGAACAGGCTGGGGCTGGGACTTCACCTGCAGGTTCAACTACCTGAGGATGGGTAGATCAATTGTGGCAAGACATCCATGCTGCTGGACAAAGGAAGTTAACGAGAGCTGGGAGAGGATCCTGCTCTGTCCCCAGCTCATCAAGGACATGGACACATGGTACACATAATGGTTAATTCCGCTCTTTCGTATTCAGGTAAGCTACACATCTTTGCATTGCATCTTGCATCCACTGAATTGACGGATTGATCATTGTTTTTTTTGCAGGTTTACATCCAGGCTATTGGGGAGCAACACCAAAAAATAAGGAAGGTTAGGCCTCAACTTCTATGAAGTATAACAAGGTATTCAGCAGATGTTTTTCTTTCTCATTTCAAATTCGAAGGTGTGGTTTTTAATATAGTAGTTGATACATTGGCCCTGTTTGAAATGGTAGAACATCAGCAGTCACTTAGCACAAAGAAATTTAAACTTCAGCAGTGCATTTTACTGCACATTACATGTGACAAATTCAGAGAATCTCCCAGATGCATTTTCCTCATGTGAGACTCTTGTTAAATAATAATAATGGGCCGACAAACACTGACAAAGATTGCTCCTTAGTTGCTTGACCCTGAATTTTGAGGTTGGGCAGAAGTCACATCGTTTGGTGTCAAAATATTTATGGCTATAGATTGCAGGAACCCAAACAAACAAATATCCATTTATGTTCATTTCTTAAATATTTATCTCTACTATTCATTTCGTCTCGTAACTCCTTTGTCCAACGATGTCGCCAGCCCCGGATCAGGTCTCTGCTTTGCTTATCTTGGTAAGACCAATGCTGCAGATCTGGTCTCAGTTTCGTTTATCTTGGTAAGACCAATGCTACATGGTTCCAGTCCGCGTCTCTGTAGTTATTTTTGGCTGAAGGTGTGCATGAGTTAAGCTAGAACCGTGGAAGTTGTCCCTTTTTTATAAATAATTTCATGTGGAAAATTATTATTTTTGAGGGAAACAAGGTCAAGAATTCACATTACTGGTTGGCTGTGTATATATAGTAAGTTTGCATGTTATACCGGTTAGCAGGACTTCACAGAAATTTATTAGGAGTTGCAACAGCCTTGATCAAATATTATTTTTATTATCCCTTCTTGGTTTTAAACTGGGGGCGGGGAGAAGATGACGGGAAATTTTTGGGATGAGAAAA